>CM060920.1:299039659-304297159 GCA_030737875.1 Allium sativum
AAAATTATGTCATGCATTTTCATTTCTAATGATATAAATCTCTATGAGTCTTCTTGTTTGTGTATTAGGTAATTTGAAACTTACCCATTCCGGGTTGAAAAAATTATTCCATCGAACCACTAAATTCAGAGGCAGCATTCAGTATCAACACATTGAAATATGGAATGTAACAAAGAAGAAGCCCTCAGGGCAAAAGAAATTGCTGAGCAGAAGTTCATGACCAAAGACCTTTGTGGTGCCAAAAAGTTTGCCCTGAAAGCCCTAAATCTATTTCCCGAGCTCGAAGGAATCAACCAGATGATATCAACTCTAGATGTATATCTTGCAGCTGAAATGAAGATAAATGGAGAGTACGATTGGTACTCAATACTATGTGTAAATGCCTCATCAGACGATGATACCATTAGAAAACAGTATAGAAAATTGGCCCTTCAGCTTCATCCAGATAAAAACATGTCTATAGGTGCTGAAGGTGCTTTTCAACTCATATCTGAGGCATGGAACGTTTTATCTGATGAAAGTCGTAAATCAGTTTATGATCAAACAATAAATGATAAGAAAGCATCTCAAAGAAAGAAGAGAAATCACTCAGCTCGCAATGGTACCAATGCTGTCTATAATTTCACGAAACCTTCTATACCATCTCCAAATTCAAATACGTTTTGGACTTCTTGCAACAAATGCAAGATGCAATATGAGTACCTTAGGATTTACCTTAACAACAATCTGTTATGTCCCAACTGCCATGAAGCTTTCATGGCAATAGAAACCGGGATTCCGTCCAATGGAACTAGCACAAATATATCTTGGTCAAATCCTCATAAAAAACTGAAGTCTAAACGTAAGAGTGCTCATATATCTATGAATATAGACTACAATAGTGCCGGTTTTCAATGGGGTCCATATTCAGATGTGACAGACTCATCCACTGTATCAAATCAAGCTGCTAATATGGTTCATCAAACATACGAGAAAGTGAAAAGAGAACGAGTGGTAGATGGAACAAGAGTTAAAAAAGAAGAGACTAAAAAAAGGAAGAATCTGCCTTCCAAAAGAGACACCTATACTTCTACTCAGTGCAGTGCTGGTGTTAATGTTAACACATCTAATAACAATGTTGGGCAACCTACAAAATCTGGGGGAATTACAAGTGAAGACGCTGTGGTGAATGCAAGTAGAACGATGACATCTACTAGAATCAGCAGATTAAGCAGAGTGATGGGGCAGTTTGACAAAAAAAGCTTGCTAATGGAAAAGGCTAAATTAGAGATGGGCAAGAAACTGGAAGAATGGAAGGCATCTGAATCTGTCAAGTTGGCTGAGAAGGCAAAGTTGAAGCAAAAACAGAAAGTAAAAGAAAATGACTTCCTAGCAATGACATGTAAAGATGAAAATTCCTTCACAGACAATTTCTCTTCGGATATTAGGAACGATACAATCAAACAAATATCAAAACAAGAATCAATCGTAGTTCCAGACCCAGAGTTTCACGACTTTGATAAAGATAGGCTGGAGAAATTGTTTGAGAAAGATCAAGTATGGGCTACATACGATAGTGAAGATGGCATGCCTCGTTTCTACGCACTTATCCAGAAAATCATCTCCATAAGGCCATTTAAGTGCCGCCTGAGCTTTCTTAACTCAAAATGTAATGCCGAACTAGGTCCTATGAACTGGGTAGGTTCAGGTTTTGCCAAAACTTGCGGTGATTTTAGAGTTGGTAGATATGCGATTAGCGATACTGCCAATATTTTTTCTCATAGGGTGTATGGAGAAAAAGGTGCACGAGGGGTAATAATAATTTATCCTAGGAAAAGCGAGACATGGGCCCTTTACAGAAACTGGTCTCCTGACTGGAACGAGCTAACACCCGATGAAGTGATACATCAGTACGACATAGTTGAAGTCGTAGATGACTATAAAGAGGAAGAAGGAATCCTAGTTACGCCTCTGGTAAAAGTAGCGGGTTTTAGAGCAATATTTCATAGGCATATTGACCCAAATGAAATCAGGAAAATTCCAAAAGAGGAAATGTTTCGATTTTCACATCAAGTGCCTTCGTACTTGCTCACGGGAGATGAAGCTCATAATGCTCCTAAAGGCTGCCGTGAGCTTGACCCTGCAGCAATACCTTCTGATTTTCTTCAAGTAATTCCTTAATTTATGCTGGGCATGATTCTATGTTTAACCATTTATACATTGGTTAATATGGAGATGTAGGTTAGGCTTACTGTATGTTCATCTCATATTCACATTCATCTTTGATGAATTCATGATAATATCTCATTAGTGGTTGTTTACTTCGAAAGAACTTGGCGCTGTTTAGCAAGGAAGAGTTGTATTATTTCCATGGTGCTTCAGATGATGTGGTACTCACATGTAACAGTTATGTATACAATCTTGTACCGTTAGAGCAGACTGTTTACATATACTTATTCCTCTTTTTAAGCATATTTGATGTGTACAAATTTGTTGCTTTATATTTGTGGTGGATTCAAAGATATTACTTATTAGTATGTGTTTACAATATCGGCTAGGGAAACCAACCCCTCCACCCCCCCCCCCCCCCCACCCCAAACCCCCTTCTTACGTGTAAATTGGTATTAGTATGTGTTTACAATATCAACAAATTTGTAATCAGTTTGACAGGTGAGAATTGGCATATATGGTAACAGTCTCACGTGTGAATTTCTGATCTTATACCACCCCTTTAATTCTTCGATTAGAAATGTATTGTCAATCAATAATATTACTTAACATAGAGATATCGCCGATAGACCTTATAATATCTATTGATATCTTATTCTATTATTAAAAGGAATTTGCACCCCATGATTTTACTTTTGTCACTTTTAATTTACCATTTCTCCATGATTTACCTTTGTCATCTCATTTTATCCCAATTCCTAAATTGCACCCTTACATTATTATTATTTTTCCTTTAATTTACTTCAAATCTAGGTTTGCATAATACCATATATAGGTGTTACATGATTTTTTTCCTTTTCTTTTCAATATGCTCTAAGAGAAGATGACACTCCAGTGAACTATTAAACAAAATTAAATTGTGCTTTTCTGTTTCAGCTCAAGACATCTATAATCCCCCATCAGCTCACGACATCTATAATCCCCCAATACCATTTCTTATGAGAAATGTGTGCAATGCATGCTTGAATCTGGGTTTGTTATAAGATCTAGACATTCATTTTTATTGTGTCATATTTAAGAACGCATGTTGCATGATATTGACAATACATTCAATTGTTGGGCGGCTGTATCAAACAAAGAGTGGAATGGAAAATTAAAAAAAAAAAAAAAAGATATATATATATATATATATATATATATATATATATATATATATATATATATATATATATATATATATATTTTAACATCATGTCTGAAATATACATCTCAGGTAATATGCTTATGCACATCAATATTGGGTACTTAGATGGATATTTTTGATATATATACAATACAAGAAAATATATATTTTACAAATGATGATAAACATTGCTGTAACACTTTTAAGACCATCACTAAAAATGGGCATGTTCAGTTCATGCGTCTCTCCTCATTTTGTATTAAAAGGAATTTGTAATCCATAATTTACCTTTTGCCATCTCATTTTATCCTAATTGTATCTTCAATTAGCCATTTGTTCGTAATTTACCTTTATCATCCCATTTTATACCGAGTGTACCCTTCCATTATTCCTTAATTTACTTCAGATATAGTTTTACATAATATCACATATAGGTGTTAATGTTGCGTGATATTCACAATGTATGCAATTGTCTTACTAGACACGTTAAGCAAAATGGTGGGAGGGCAAAAAAAATAAAAATAAATAAATAAATAAATAAAGAAAAAATAATTAGCATCATGCCTAACATACACATATACTAGTAATATGCATAAATACATCAGTATCAGGGATTATACACACACAAAAACATATGTGTGCGTGTATACATATACACGTACATATACATATCAAACAATGCAATTTTACAATAGATAATCAGTGTTGTTATAAAACTTTAAGACTATTACTGGCAATGGTGTTAATTCATATCTCTCTTCTCCTTTTGCACTCAACGAATTAGCCCCGCATCCAGATAAGCAAGGAAAAAACCATTAAACAAATAAATAATTCTCAAAAAGGATTTGAACGTCGTAACTTTCACTGTTTCAAATAAAATGGCGAATTTTTTGTCATTTTATTTGAAATGGCGAAAGCTACATCGTTTAAATCTCATCACATCAAACCGACCGCCATTCATTTTTCTTCTTTCTCCTACATTTTTATTTTCAGCCACCACAAAGCAAAACTCAGCCTCTATTCATCAAAGTTTTCACCTCAAACTCTTAAATCGAAGATAAGATCACATAGATCGAACCCTTTTTTTTTTTTTTTTTTTTTTTTTTTTTTTTTTTTGTTGAAAAAGAGGAACTTTATTAACAACAAAAAGATACAAAATAAGGAAGAGAACTAAAAAGCAATACAAAACATATTAGAATGAACGTAAAAGAAAATAAAAGGTCCCCCTTCGCGTTACCAGCACAACCAAACAAAATACATACTCCAAGAAAGTCGAGCGACGTACATGCCCGCGTGACTCAAAATTACTATCTCTACTTCCCAACGTCAGCTTGCTCCTTTCCAAATCTTGCAACCCTGGAAGCATCTCTTGATGATTCAACTATGGTGGTTGCTCATCAGTTCTAATAATTCGTCCCCTCAATTGGTAAGATCGATTCTCCTTAGCTTTGAATTCCTGTTGATGGAGTCTGGAAATTACAGCTTCAATCTCTGTCTCAATGATTTTAGACAATAACTCCTTGTTCAAGCTTTTGTTCTTAAAAAAGTCGATTACAGCGTTCCTTCCATATATGATTAATGGTTGCGGTTAAGCAGAGTCTAACTGTATTCTGATTCTTACATTTAATAAAATCTTTAATTTGTTCAAAGATGCTGACTTGCTTGTGAGTTTTTAAAAGATTTTTTTTTTTTTTTTTTACTCTTAATGTAGTTCCAAACATAATCAGAGAATTCGCAGTGAAAGAACAAGTGATTATTAGTCTCCAATTGCTTATTACACAAGCAACATAAAACCGTGATAGCTGGATTCCAATTTCTGATTTTATCTAACATCTGCAGTTTATTAGAACAGGCTAAATAACTAGTTAAGGCATACTTTGAAACCACTGGGCATTTCCATAGAAATTTAGCCCAATTAAACTGTTGTGGATACTTGATTATCGATTTATAAGCTTCTCTAATGCTGAACATACCTTGTTTACCTTCTTTCCATATCTAGTAATCTGAATTTCCTTCTGAATTTATATTAACATTATGTATTTCTCTTCTGATACTATCAGGAATGTTCAACTTCTCCAAATTCTAGTTGCCATTATCTATAATATCAGCTACGTGAGAAAAGGACAGCTCTTCAACACTTCTACCCTGCCAACCAGTCAAAGAAATCAAACTCTTACCCTTAATCCATGGATCAAACCACAGATGAGTTGATTTTCCATCTACAATACACTTATTACTATTAGCTATAAATAGATCTCTGTGATCAAGCATTATTTTCCATGTATAGGTGTAATTATTATTTACGAAAAGATTCCAGAAGTTCTTATCATTTTTGCAGTATCTATTATACATCCAGCTTGCCCATAAAGTGTCTCCCTTTAGAAAGGACCAAATAAGTTTGAGAGCCAACACTGTTTGTAAACTTCATATATATATATCTTTCAAACCCATGCCTCCATTAGCTTTTGGCAAACACATCTGACCTCAAGAGACTTTGTGAAACTTGCCTTGCCATATAAAATTGGCACATATAGATTCAATCTTATTTATTGTTTGTTTAGGAAGTTGACAGGATTGAACCCAAAATTGAATACATGGATAAATAGAGAATTTAACAAACTCAAATCTACCCATAGTTGATAAATATTTATTACTCCAACAATTGAACTTGTACGTAATACTATCAAGAAGCTGAGAAGCATCAGACCACCTCATTTTTTTGTTAGTCAAGGAAAGTCCAAGATATTTAACAGGGAGATTATCTTTTGTTAATTGTAAAGTATGTGTAACAGCAGCCGTTCTCTTGTTCCCTCTACTAAAATATACTTTAGATTTCTTCTTGTTAACAGATAATCTCGTTTTAACCATTTCAGATAATACTTTGTGCATAGCCTCTACACTTCCTTGATCACTTCTAGAAAAAAATTAGCAAATCAGCTGCATAGATGAGATGTGAAATAATAGGAGAAACCCTTGAAATAGGAGTTAGATTCCCATTTAACAGTTGCAACTCCAAATTAGTAGAGACATATTCCATGGTCAAAGTAAACAAATAAGGTGATATAGGATCACCCTGTCTCAGCCCTCTATTATTGGCTATATAACCAACTGGCTTTCCATTGATTAGAACAGAAAATGTGGGAGTTGATATGTAAGAATAAATAAAATTGTTGAATAAACTAGGAAATACCATTTGCTTCATGGCATAAATAATAAATTCTCTGCTAATTCTGTCATAAGCTTTTTGCAAATCTATTTTAATACACATCCTGTCTGCCCCTGGTTTGTTAAAATTTATGACCAACTCGAAAGCCAATAGGTTATTTCAAGCATATGTCTTCCTTAAATAAAAGCATTTTGATTTTCTGATATAATATGAGGAAGAATCAACTTCATTCTATTACTGCAAATAGAACTTATAATTTTGTATATGACATTGCAGCAAGAAATTGGTCTAAAATCAGGTGGTTCAATAGCATTTTGAACTTTTGGAATTAGAGTTAAAAAGGTATGATTTATTTCTCTTAAAATTTTACCGCTGAAAAATGAATCATTAACAACAAGCAATGGATCTTCTCTCAAATCATTGCAGTGAATTTTAATTTTTTTTGCACTGAAACCGTCCAGACCTGGGCTACTATCATCCTTCATTTGAAAAATAGCTTCATATAGTTCATCTAGACTGATAGGGTTAATTAATATTTTCTTACCTGCAGACGAGATTCTTCTTTTTGGAGTAAATTTTGGAAAATCATTACTTGGCAAATCTGTGTTGAGCAGCTGATAGAAGTAATGTATGGCTTTCTTTACAAAGAGGTCATTGTTGAAGGTTGAAGAGCCATCTTCTTTTAAAAGGTAATTCACTCGAATCATGTTCGTTCTCTCTGTCATTTTTGAATAAAAGAACTTGGTTGGCATATCACCTTCCAATAACCACCTGAGTTTAGTTTTCTGCTTCAAATCAACTGCTTGTCTGAAAAGCTCGTCTTCCAGTTTTTTAATATTGTTTTTATAACTTTCTGCCACATGTGAATCCGAAGGATACTCCATTAGATTATTATAAATTACATTATTCTCCTCTCTCAGCTCCTTCATAACATTATCCATACTGGGAAAGTTCTTATTCCACCTCTTCAAATTTGCTTTTATCATCTTCAACTTCATAATTACCTGAAATAAAGGTCTGCAAATTAACTTACTTTTAAGAATGGGAATTACCATCTCATAATTACCTTCCCTGTAACACCAATTATTCTTGTATCTAAAAGGAGATTTTTTTTCTTCTGAAATAAGCTATCCACTTTTCCACAGCTTAAGGTAATTGTAATAGGAGTATAATCACTTGTGGGATGATTGAGATTTCGAACCAAAAGCCGAGGCAAAATATCTTAAACCTTCTTGTTTATAAATACTCTATCTATCTTAGAGTGAATATTAAAATTTAATCCACCTCTCCCAAGTATATACATTACCATAATACATTGGTTCCATAACATTTAAAGAAGAAATGCAGTCCTGGAAATCTTCATTAGGAACTGCATATTCTTGTTTGTCACTTATTCTATCTTTGGTATAAAGTATATCATTAAAATCTCCAGCAATGATCCCAGCTTCATCACCTTTTGATTTTATTTGTTTGAGACGTTCCCATAACCACCTTCTTTGATTTAAAAGATTAGAACCATATACTACTGATATAACAATCTGGAGATCTCCTTTATTAAAAAATTTGCAAGAGATACATTGTTGATCTATCGGTAAAATTGTATGTCTCCAATATTTTCTATCATAACATATGAAAATTCTACCTTTTTGGGAACCCTCATTATTATTAATAAACTCCCAGTCCTTAAATTTAAGAGAAAAATTAGCTAAAGAACTATTGATAATTTATGCTCCATCACTGCCATCCAGTTGATATCCTTGTCTCTAATAAGACTAACTAAGTCTCACTGTCTCGTTAGAGAATTCAGACTATACACATTTCAAAATAAAAGAGACATGGTAAAATTATTTATTTTTGGAAATACCCCTAGTTAACACACCACCAGGAGGTTACCTTCCTTTTTTTGCTTCTTTTTCTTGGATCTGGATTTAAATTGTGATGTTAATTTGATCCATTTTGGATTATCATCGACTGAATTTTCTCCATCTAGAATGCTGCCACTTCCATCATGATTCTTAAGTTTTTAGTTTACTTCTTTTTCTCCTTTTACTCATAGATTGTGTACTGGAGTCCGAAACTTCAATATTCATATCAATTGAATTATCTCCATTTTCCTCTACTGATAAGTTAGAGATTAGGTCCTCTTCTTTATTATGCATTTGTAGATTAGACTGTAATATGGGTTTTACTTCTAGCTGTTTTTCCTTCACCTTCTCTTTATCAGCTATCTCTGTTTCCATTTCCATACTATTTAGAACTTCGAACTTGTTCACTGTTTCTATCTCCTTAACTGAATTAGCTTTAATCTCTTCTTTTTTGCATTTAACTTTATTCTTCACAGACTTTTCCCCATCAGAATCTTTCTTCAAATTATTCTGTGCTACAAACATGTCATCCTTCCTTGAATTATTCTCTTTCTGCATGTTTTTATCACCTTTACTACAATCCATATTATGTGACTGTAGATTTTCTTCAACCTCCATGTCAACTTGTTTATTATTTAGAGTCTTTTTGTATCCATACCTTTTTAGTCATGCATGCATTAGAATTATGCCCAAAAGTTTTGCAATTAAAACATTTCACAAGTTGCCACTCATAATGTACACTTTGCTTGTGTATGCTACCATCAAAACATTGTATGTATACTTCACTTGGAAACGCAAAATTAATATCCATTTCTATTAGCACCCTTGCATATGAAATTCTTGTAACCTCCTCTGTTATTTGGTCTAATTTGACAGGAGTAAGTGAAGCTACTTGACTGATAGCTTCTGTGGACCAAAATTCCAGCTCCAGATTTGGAAAATGAACCCAAATAGGAATGGTATGTAGATGCTCCTTAATAAGCTTCATCCCAGGGTGCCACCTCTTCATGAAAATCAACTTCTTATTGTAATGGTAAGGGCCACTTGCTAATATTGCCTCATATTCTTCAGGATTTTCCAATTTAATTATATAAAAACCATTTTCTCTGCTGTAAAGCTGATAATTCCCTTTGATTTTCCATGTTCTATCAATATAAACTTTGAGATACTTGTAATAAGGCTTATTTCCAAAGATGTAGAAAGCAATTGAGTTTTTCCACTTTTCTCTTCCTGCATGTAATAATTCCTCACTAATTTCTGCAAATAGAACGTTATTCTTCTGCATTGGTTTGTAATAGCTTAGCTGTGGGAAATTATTATGAAATTTGTTTTCGTTGATGACTTCTACCCAAGATTTGGAGAATTTCCTAACTGTTAAGTCATTATTCTCATGCGATTGGCTTCTTGGAACTGAGAATTCCACTTCAGAATTAATGTTGTAATTTTGTATGCTATTTACCTCCGTGAATTGAAAATTCTGCCTTTTTTGTGATTTATACATGTTGAAATATCTATATTATTGGGAAATTATGTGAATGCATAAGAAAGTAGTAGCAATGGTGGTGGTAATGGTCATCGTGGAGAATAGAATGTTATTGTTTTGTTTGAGTAAAAGCATGAAATAAAAGAGCTACTCGAAGCTATCAAAAAGCAAGAGGATGGGAGGATGGAATCGTAGGCATTTGCAAAGGTCGAAGAGGTCATAGAGGTTATCGAGATGAGGTAGATTTTGGATAAGTGTCTTATAAATTTTGGCAATTTCCAAAAGAAGTACGCTTCAGCTCACAGACTAGTCCGATGCAAGTATCTTTTTTTTTTGTGTGTTATAGTCAACGTAAGTTATCATTTTATTATGTGTATTCACTATTTTGTTTAATTAAAACCATCACAAAATATTCATTCCTAGAGTCCATGGAAATTACAATGAAATATTCTCAAAAGAATTTGCCAAATATTTTTAGAGTTGTAGCATTTTTACATGGGCTTGGGTTTCATAATTTCTTGAGAAATTTAATCACTCGTTTAACTTAAAGAATAATTCTTCAATTTATTGTATTTAAGTTTAATAAGTAGTTCAATATTACAAACATCAATGACATCTATTAACCCACCTTTGGTCAGGCAATATTAAGCTGGACTTGACCAACTAAACTTCAAAGTTATCAAGGTAAGAGGCCAAGGAGATGATTATGAAGTAACGACCCGTCATTTTAAACAAGCCAGATCGACAATAAGACACATATGTCTGATGCAACCGTTTAAAAAGGATGAATTGTTAATGGAAGTTTAAATATAAGAGTAAAACAGATGAGAAAGAAAACAAAAAACACAATCTCACAATGGAAGGATTAAATGTAATAATCACATCAGTAATACTGTTACAATATACATTTTGCGTCATTAGCGTTATCAAAGTCAAATAAATATTAGAGACATGCCATGTGACACTGCACGTCTGTTAATGTCACTCATTAGAGAATGCATTAAGTTTCGTGAAGCGTAATAGGTAAACAATAACTAAAATTCACAAGACAAATATAAATAGGAAGCAAAACAATTAACTTTTATTAATGAAAGTAAAACATTAATCCAAACCAGTTACATTATCAAATACCAAATACTTAAAATAAAACCATCTGTCTTATAATGCCAAACATCATAGTACAATAATGCAAAATCATGTCCCTTTTTACAAGCCATAACAAAGTACAAAGATAATCAAAGATGTACATCAAATCGGAAGATGTCCTGATCCAAGCTAAAAAAAATCCTAATCACATCGGAGTACTACTACCACTCTAAGGACCTAAAGGGGAAAAGGAAGAGAAAGAAGCGAAACAAAATAGCTCGGACATAAAGCCTGACGAGTTTCAGTGATTTTTAGTATATGCATAAAATAGAGGTACTAAGACAGTACAGTAGCATATACTTACAAGACAACAAAATAAAACAAGAATCGAGTAAAGCTTCTCATTTATATCCCAAGAACAAATTTTTCCTACACCAATACCAGTATAACATGATTAGGTGTTGCCCTAATTACATAACAGGATTAGGTGTTACTCTAATTATGTAACAGGATTAAGTGTTACCCTAATTACATAACAGGATTATGTGTTAACCTAATTACTACACATGCGATCAACTCCCTAATACGTACATACCCTATGTCAACCCCGGCTATATGGTGTATCACTCCTTAACCCAGCAACTTATAGAACACATACCTATTTACTGGTATTACAATGTCTTAGCTTAATTAATCAGACCCATGCACGCTTATGAATCCGTCGGAACGCGCCTATACCCACCTTCCTCTTTTTGAACATCTTACTAACCAGATCAGTAAAGTGCGCTCTGGCCCCTACCTAGTGCGAGTCCCCCTAACAAGATACCAACAGGGATACTGACTGATATGAGTTCCACACAGCAAGATTGACACAAGCCAAACCATTTAAGCTTGTGGCCCCCAAGTAACTAGAGTTTAAGAGTAACCAAAACCCGATACAACAGCAGAACGAGGGACCTCTTAGCTTATTAATAATCAGGTTTAACTTAGCATGTTTAAGTTTATTAATAAGCATGGCTGTAATATGTTATTATGTATACAACACCTTCCCCAAAAAAGCATATGCCCAGATGTACATATATACGCTACAGTAATTCAATTTACTTAACCTACATCTGGTACTTACGTTTTCTTAACATGTTCTTTACATAATCTCTGTATTAAATCCAATCTAACGTTTATACATATATGCATATTCTTCCTTTTGATTATGTTCCCAATTTACAGTCAAAAGTCCTTAATTTATAATATGCCCAAATTATCCTTTTTCATTGTCATTTCATATTATCCTAAATTCAATTATACGCAATCTTAAATTGGAAATGACCCAGGCTCTCGATGGTCTAGGTTCAACGTAAATCGAAAGGGAAAAGTAGAAGAAGAAGAACAGAATCAAATTAACCTGTATAAAATAGGCATATAAACAAGACTGGAAATAAATTAAACAGCTGAATAAGGATAAGGAAGATATATATGTTTGAATATAACTGATTAAACTAAGTGTAAAAAAACATATATTACTATAACAACTGCATAGATGGATAACCGTAAAAGAACAGTGTAGAAAATAACTTATAGGTGCTGGATGTTCTAGATCCAATTTTATTTATTGTCACAATACATTTCTAGATATCAGATCTGAAAGTAACTTGAACTCACTGGGCTAGGTATTAGGTTCGGAAATAGTTCTTGAAAAAAGTTGTTTGTTGATTGCAGATCTTGAATTTTATCTGTAAATCTAGTTTTCAGCAGCGTTTCCCAACTTTATTAATTAATTTAGAATATAGCCATGAAGGTAGAGAGAGGTGAAGAATTATTTTATGTAGATAAAATGAGAGAGAGTCTCTATTTATAGATTAACCGAGCTAATACTTAGCCGCTAGAATTTAGGGTTTTAAATGTAGCTATAAAACTCATCCAACGAACCTAATATTTAAAACAGTCCAAGTACGTCGTTCGGAATCGGACTTGCATACTTACCGTGTCCACCTATAGGTCGACCCCTCTTGGATATTGGTCGACCTAGGTCGGGATGGGTCGTCCCATGACTTTTGTTCCTACACTAATTTTTCTGTTTGAATTTTATTAATATATATCCTATATATACAATCTTGTTAGGTCCATATCTTTTTCATACATTATCCGATTTATGCAAACTCAGGGTCTATTTGAACCAGAACTCCGAGACGAACAAAACGGTTAAAGTTGGTTTTACTTAATTCTGAATATTTAATCATCTAATATTCATTTTATTGTCTTTACTGTACGGTCATGTTGTATTAAATTTTGGCTGTTACATTCTCCCCTACTTAAAGGATTTCCTCCCTGAAATCTCCAAGTTAAGAAGAATGTTATTATTTTAACAACCACCTGCAATCATCTACTCATCCATCATCCACTGGCATCCATTGTCCTTAAGAACTTCAATGCTTGTAAATATATGCAAAAGTGTTGTGGGTTTATGTTCTTACGCTAATGCAAAAATTAGGCGGTCGACTGATTTAGTTGACCTCCTTAATGCAATATATGTTTGTGTCATGTATCCAATATGTATGCAAAAGAGTCCTAGTACAACATATAAGTTCTATATGTATGCATAATCATCCACCAAAATGCAACATCCATATGACGTTTCAACCATTTTCATCCATTGAAAAATTAAAAATGCGTACATATCCATATGCAATATGTAAGTGCTTGAGCCTATCTAGTGCCTAGTGTGTGTATACATATCCACGGGCAACCACTAGCAAACACTTGCATCCACTTGCAACCATCAATTATAATATGTCTAAAATACATGTTTCCAATCATTGGTTTCTACCTAAGGATCGAAGATTCGAATGATAGGAAAAACATACTTGAATGATAGAGGCAAATGCGAAATAAAAGCTTCGAAAAGAAATTAAAAATGTACTCTCAAGAAAAGGATAATAAGAGAGAAACTTGTCTTCGGGTTCCCATGTCCCTTCTTCGCGGTCTTCTCCCTATTATATCTTCACTAATTTGATTTCTTTGTTACATAGTTTCTTAACCTCTGATCCAAGAATATGAGTAGGAACTCTTCTCAGCGATGCTTCCTTCTCAACCTCCACATCTTCGAGTGTGCTCGGCTCCACTACCTCTGTTGTATCATGTTGGGATTTCCTCAGATGGGAAACAAGAAACACACCATGGACATCCACCAGCCTCTCTGGCAGTCTAACCCTGTAGGTCATCTGACTTATCCTCTCCACTATAGGGAATGACCCTACAAATCTTGGTGCCAACTTACCTACTGAGCCAAAGCGAACAACATTTATTAAGGGTGATACTTTGATGAAGACCATATCTCCTACTTTGAATTCCAAATTAGTCCTCCTCTTATCAGCATATGACTTTTGCCTGTCCTGAGCTGCTTTCATTCTTCGGCGGATAAGATCAATGTGACGGCCCACCCCGCAACAGCCGATATTTCCTCCGAAAGTGCGCTGTACACATGCCCAATTAGCACGCAACGGTCTCCCAAGAAAGGAAACAAGGGAATGAATTAATCGAAAATCTATAGAATGTCTCACAGCGCATGAGATAAAATATAATAACAACATACTTGACATAAAATAGGCAAGACAGTGCGTAAGCTAAAAACTAAACATCATAGCAGCGGAAAATCCAAATACAGCTTATGTTCCACATCATCATTATTACAACTTTAAAACTGTCTCTAAAGTAAAAGAAAGGAAGGGTACACTACTAATGCCCAAAGTAGTGACCAACAGCGACACAGGGAGAATATACATATCATACGTGGGAGCTTCCTGCTCGTCTCCGGTACAACTATTCTTGCATCACCAACTAACCTGTCTCTAGTCTTCTCGTGAGAGCACCCAGAGTAATAAGAAGAGACATAAAACTCTGGGTCAGACAAAAGTCTGGTATGAGCGATAAGCAGCAAAACAGAACAATAACAGGTTTACTAAACCATACCTGAACCTGGACCTACAACCAAAGAGTTAGCACTACATACTATACAATACTCTAAGGTGCTACTAACATATAGTGTAAAGAATATGGGGGTGGGGTTGTGCATGCCATAGTGACGGCAAACAAATCAAGCATGGAAACCATCCTCACGTCTCTCACTCAGTGCGTAAAGCATACGATATCCACCACTTCGATCACTAGACCCATCGAGGTAATGACGAAGTTCGACTTGTACAACTACTGCTACCACCAAGCTTATCCCATGGGATCATGACCAAACCCTTTCAAATGACCCCACTTCATTGGTCTATAGCCCAGTAGTCGTACCTAGGTCACTGTGGCCCTGAATCTATCCACGTACCTCCCATACATAGTGATCCAAAGTCATAGACATCGACAACTCCTTAGCACACGTCCCGCAGCAAAGCCCAACTTATGAAGTTAACTCGTTGGTTCCCAACTGGATCCTGGGTTCTACTTCCTATTTGGACTTCCTTTGCATCTCGGGTTTTGGTCGAGTTGGAGTTGGTCTTCAAAAGAGTCGTCGCGTAGAAGTAGCTTAAGTCTGGTTTGGTTCGGCTATACATCATCTTCAGATTTCTCGTTCAGTTCGGGTCCTCTGGTTTGGCTCGGGTCTCCCTATCCGGTTCAGTTCGGATGCCCGATCGTGGGTTGGCTCAGCTCCTTCATTCGGTTTGTTTCGGACGCCACTCTCCAACTCGGTTCAGTTCGGGTGCCTCTCTCGCTTCGTTTCGGCCCACGTAGATCCGATCCCACACCTTCCTGCCATTCCAATCCGACCCTAACTCCACTCGGTTTTAATGGCCTTCCTTTTTTCCATTGCACCCTCTTGTGCCAGGTTCCGGTCCGATCTGTACTCTCTTGCCCAGTCCACCGATCCGATCTGAGCCCCATATCCGATCCGACCCGAAACCCTGCACAACTTTCTGCAACTTTTTCCAGCAACTGTTTTACTCCATTCGACAACGTTTTCAGCTAACCTATATTTTCTAAATAATCACAAATCATCCCAAACAGTCATAGCAACATGTATAATCAACCGCAAACACCAAAACAATAATTTGATCGGTTAAAACGGATCAAACATAGCCAAAATCTCATATTTTCCCTTAAGCATGTTTAAGCAAAACTAATGATAAGATTAGTAAAGCTTAACCAAATTATCCAAATTTTCTAACAGAAGCCTAAAACAATATTTCGAAATTTATGAATATTTTTCCAAAATTTATTAATGTATAAATTCGCTAATCAACACTAATTATCCTTAATTAACCATAATTAGTGAGAAACTTTGCAAATCACTCACCTTTGCCGCAAATAAACTTTAGATCTAAAATGATTCTCTGTTTGGGCGCAAATACCAAGGCAATACAATAGTCCTATTACAGATTTTGTGAAGATCTTCCTTGATTTGATGTAGATTTGGCTTAATTAGCGATTAGAAGGTGATTTGGGGTGTTTTAGAAAGTGGAGGCCATGGCTAAACTTAAAGAAACAAAAAGTGGCGGCTGGAAAATGATAAGAACTGAATTTCCTAACCCTATCAGCCTCCCTACAACCCTAATCCCGAAATGGGTTATGGGCCCACTCACTAATCACCCGAATTAGGCCCGGTTAAGCTGTTTTTCACCTTCTAAACCTTGTTTTAGCCATATCTCCCAAACGGTGAGCTCGTTTGGCTAATGTGACCACTCTACGGAATTGTAAACCATCATCTAAATACAATGGAAGTGGTTTCGGGTCAAAATTCCTTTCCAGTCAAAAGTTATTGCCGAAACAAGATTAGCTAGGGGCAAAACAGTCATTTAAAAATCAGTAAAAATCATGAACATGGGAAATGACCCCATTAGTCGTCTCCCAAAGTTACATGACCATACGACTTCGTATGTGAAAGAAATAAATATTCTATGATCCTTCAATGCATAGTGTGCAGGTCGTTACACTCTCCCCCCTTAAGGAATTTCGCCCCCAAAATTCCTTAACCCAAAACATACAAAGGATCCCGCATGCCTACCAATCATATACAACAATCAAACATGCAGAACAAATAAAAAAAACATATCCTAGCATGTGGAAAGACTAAATCGAAACTGTAATCTTACCAGGCGAAGAGTTCTGGATACGTCTTCATAATGCTTTTCTCTGTCTCCCAAGTACAGTTATTCTCATTCTCGACCCACTGAACTTTGACTAATTCCACCGCCTTCCTTCGAAGCTGCTTCGTATCGTTCCAAACAATATGCATAGGCCTGCGGTTCCCAACTGCCTCGGGTTCTATTTCGATATCATCCAACTGATCAGGTGAAATAATCACATCGGGGTCGTGCAAGTATTTCCTTAGTTGAGAAAAATGAAATACGTTATGAACTCCTGCCATCTTGTCTGGTAATTCAACTTTATATGCAAAATTCCCAATTTGCTCAAGAACTGGGAATGGACCAAAAAATCTTGGTGCTAACTTGCCTCTCCTGCCAAATCGTATCACGCTCTTCAACGGAGAAATCTTAATAAACACCAAGTTGCCAATGGAGAACTTTAATTCTCTTCTCCTCTTATCAGCATAACTTTTCTGCCTATCTTGGGCAGCCTTCGTTCGTTGTTCGATAACCTTAATCTTAGCTGAAGTTTCTCTTATCACATCTGGTCCAAGTACAAACTTCTCACCAGTTTCTAACCAACATGACGGTGAGTTGCTCGGTTTTCCGTACAAAGCTTCAAATGGAGCCATACCAATACTGGATTGATAACTATTATTATATGCAAACTCTACTAGATGCAAATGGTCATCCCATGATCCACCAGAGTCTAATATACAAGCTCTTAAGAGATCTTCTAATACTCGATTCACCCTCTCTGTCTGTCCGTCGGTTTGAGGATGATACGCGGTACTGAGATGTAATTCTGATCCTAACGCCTTTTGTAAGCTCTTCCAAAATCCACTAGTGAACAACGGATCTCGGTCACTCACAATGCCTTTGGGTATTCCATGAAACCTTACTACCCACTTCATATATAGTTCAGCGAACTTAGTTGCCGTCCTGTTTGAATTGACGAGTATAAATCTTGCACTTTTGATCAATCGGTCCACAATCACCCAAATGCTATCATGGCCCGATCTAGTCCTTGGTAACCCATCAATGAAATCCTTTGAGACTTGTTCCCATTTCCATTATGGAATTTCTAATGGTTGCAGCAAACCACTAGGCTTCTTTTGCTCAGTTTTAACTAGCTGGCAATTCATGCATTTGGATATAAACTTCCCAACGTCTCTTTTCATCCCTTCAAAGTAGTAGGTCTGCTTCATGTCTCGATACATCTTGTTACCACCGGGTTGTATAGTCAGTTTTGAGTGATGACATTCTCTAAGCACTTCATCTCTCAATCCATTGACTTTGGGCACAACAAGTCTTCCATTCTTTCTAAGCCATCCATTTCAATCAAGCCCATACTTGTTCATCTCTCCATCGATTCCCATCTCTAACTTTGAGATGATTTCCAATAGGTTAGGATCGTCCCTCTGACTGGAACCAATCCGCTCAATCAAAGTGGGTCTGATCGTTAAATTTGCTAACATTTCTGAATCCAATTCGCACTTTATTCTGAAATCATACCTAGCGATATACTCCAGCTGCTTCCATTCTAGAAACATAGCCCCTAAACTGGCATGTCTTCTACTCAATGCATCAGCTACCGCATTGCCCTTTCCTGGTGTGTATGCGATATCGAAATCATAGGAAGCTAATAATTCTAACCATTTTTCTGTCGGAGATTTAGATCCTTCTGAGAGAAAAGATACTTCAACGATTTATGATCGGTAAACAACTCAAATCTTTCTCCCAAGAGATAATGTCTCCACATCATCAATGCGAACACGATCGCTGCTAATTCCAAGTCATCGGTAGGGTATCTTTTCTCATGCGGTTTCAACTGCCGACTTGCATAAGCTACAACCCTACCTCCTTGCATTAGTACAACACCTAGTCTGGTACCACATGCATCCGTGTATACTGTCATCTCTTCATTCCCCTTAGGAATGACTAACACTGGTTTACACGTCAACTTGTTCTTTAGACTCTTGAATGCATTCTCGCACTTTTCGTCCCAGACGAAAGCTTGATTCTTCTTGGTCAACTGAGTCAATGGTGCTGCTATCTTGGAGAAGTCTTGGATAAGCTTACGATAATATCCAGCTAATCCCAAGAAACTTCTTATGTCTGTTGCATTCTTGGGCGTAGACCAATCTTGTACCGTAGCCACCTTCGCAGGATCCACGACAATACCATTCTCTGAAACAACATGGCCCAAGAATCTCATTTCCCTCCTCCAGAAGTGACACTTAGAAAACTTTGCTTTCAATTGGTGTTTTCTCAACACCTCCATCACTATTCTTAAATGTTCCTTGTGTTCTTCCTCTGTCCTCGAGTAGACCAAAATATCATCCACGAACACAAGAACAAACTTATTCGATTGATCCCTGAATACTTTATTCATAAGATCCACAAAATATGCTGGTGCACTGATCTACCCGAATGGCATGACCAACCACTCATAGAATCCAGACGGCGTCCGAAATGTCGTTTTAGCTATGCTCTCAACTTCCACTCTAAGCTGATGAAAACCTGTCGCGAGATCCAACTGGGAGAATACCATCGCGCCACTCAACTAATCAAACAAATCATCTATCCGCAGTAGAGGATATTTATTCTTCCTCTTCACCTTATTCAGTTCGCGGTAGTCCACACATAATCGAAGGGAACCATCAACCTTGGTAGCAAACACAACTGGTGCTCCCCACTCAGAAACACTTCTTCTGACAAAGCCCTTCTTCAAAAGATCGCTTACTTGCACCCCGAGCTCTCGCTGCTCCCTTGGCGCCATACGACGAAGTTGCATCACTATAGGTCTGACATCTTTCAGCAAATCAATACGGAACTCAATCTCTTGGTGTGGTGGAAGTCCGGTCACTTCCTCGAAGATGTCCGGATACTGGCCAACCACGGGCAAACCTGACAACTCATCATGCGGGATGTCGAGATAATTTAGAAAACTAGCCATTACCCCATCACTAGGTAGACAACCAAACACTACCCTCCGCCCATTATTCGCTCTAGCTGTCACCAAAAAGCCCTCACAGTCTACCACCACCCCGTATCTTTGGAGCCAATCGACTCCCAAAATAATGCCAAACCCAGTAAAGCCCAAAACAAAGCAATCACAAACAAACATGCATCCATGACTCGATAAGACCACATTACGACAAATCATGCTAAGATTAGTCGAACCACCAATCGGGTTCGTCACTACTAAAGGTCTATCGACAATATTGGGCTCCAATGCCAACCTATCTATCAGGTCACTAGATATGAAAGAATTGGAAGCTCCAGTATCAAACAAAACTCTAACAAGAACATCATAAACAGAAAGCATACCTTGAGTAACGACATTCTTTCCCTTCTCCGCCGCAGTTGGGGCATTCGACGAAGAAGGAATAGCATTAAGGGCATATGCTTTCACCATCTGCTTTTCTTTAGGGGGTTGCGAACACTTGTCCTTGTGATGTCCCACTTGGCAACAGTTGAATCACTTACTGTCTGCTGGCTTTGCTCGACAATTACTAGCATAGTGTCCCTTATTACCACAGCTAAAGCACTCAACATCTTTCTTCTTCTTCGGCCATCCTTGGCTTGGTTCTGCTTCCTCTTATTCTGAGAACCACTCTTGCCTCCGCCGCTTGCTTGCGGTTTTGGCTCCTCTGCAGATGCGACCTCAGTCTTTGACTTAGGGTAAAGACTTTCCATTCTTAAAGATTTCCCCACAATCGATTCAAACGTCTCATCGATATGGTTAATAAGCCTTTCCCCCAAGTATCCATCCAAGCCAGTTATGAACTTCTCGTTATTCTTCTCGGCAGTATCTATTAGGGATAACCCATATTCCGACAAAGTGTCGAATTCGGCAATATACTCCGAGACAGCTCTGCCATTCTTCTTGAGTTCCAAGAATTTCTTAAACAGCACTGACTTCTGAGCAGCTGGAATGAACTTATCGCTAAAGCGAACCTTAAACTGATCCCAAGTAATCTGATCTTCGGGAGTAGCTGCCTTTATAGCATTCCACCAATTCATTGCTCGTCCTTGCAGCTGACGGGATGCTAGCCTTCTCTTCATCGTATCCTCGATACCCAAGTCTTTGAAGATACGCTCGCAGCTATCCAACCAATCCTGAACATCCGTAGCCGACTCCGTTCCGTGGAACGACTTCCTACCAGGACTAGTATAGTCCTTGTTCAGCTTGACGAAATCGGCCCTAGGCGCCTGCACTATTGGACCACCTCCATTACCAGCATTGGGAGCTGCCCTCTGCACATCCCTAAGCATCTCTCTCATGAGGTCAGTAAACATCGTCCTCATCTCAGCAGCATTCCCATGATTGGCTCCTCTAGCGGTACCCCTTGCGTATCGGCTCATCGTTCAATCTGCACAGAGAAAACGATTAACCATCTCCATAGTGGTGCCAGTGCAGTGCGACTTCATCCTTAGATATACTAATAGTATATACATATAGCTAGCTTTTAAAAACCAAAATAATTACAAATACGCGCTCTCATATACATGTACTATCTCCCCCTAGTGTCTTTCCCTAGGTTAACTACGCAACCTAGAGCTCTGATACCAAGTGTGACGGCCCGCCCGGCACCAGCCGACATTTCCTCCAAAAGTGCGTTGTACACATGCCCGACTAGCACGAAACAGTTGCCAAAGAAAGGAAAGAAGGGAATGAACTAATCGAAAACCTGTAGAATGTCTCATAGCGCATGGGATAAAATATAATAACAACATACTTGACATAAAACGGGCGAGACAGTGCGTAAGCTGAAAACTAAACATCATAGCAGTGGAAAATCCAAATACAGCTTATGTTCTACATCATCATTATTACAACTTTAAAACTGTCTCTAAAGTAAAAGAAAAGAAGGGTACACTACTAATGCCCAAAGTGGTGACCAGCAGCGACACAGGGAGAATATACATATCATACGTGGGAGCCTCCTGCTCGTCTCCGGTACAGCAATTCGTGCATCACCAACCAACCTGTCTCTAGTTTGCTCGTGAGAGCACCTAGAGTAATAAGAAGAGACATAAAACTCTGGGTCAGATAAAAGTTTGGTATGAGCGATACGAAGCAAAACAGAACAATAACAGGTATACTAAACCACACCTGAACCTGGACCTGCAACCAAAGAGTTAGCACTATATACTATACAATACTCTAAGGTGCTACTAACATATAGTGTAAAGAATATGGGGGTGGGGTTGTGCACGTCATAGCGATGGCAAACAAATCAAGCATGGCAACCATCCTCACATCTCTCACTCAATGCGTAAAGCATATGATATCCACCACTTTGATCACTAGACCCATCGAGGTAATGACGAAGTGCGACTTGTACAACTACTTCTACCACCAAGCTTATCCTATGGGATCATGACCAAACCCTTTCAAATGACCCAACTTCATTGGTCTATAGCCCACTAGTCGTACCTAGGCCACTGTGGCCCTGAATCCGTCCACATACCTCCCATACATAGTGATCCAAAGTCATAGACATCGACAACCCCTTAGCACACGTCCTGCAGCAAAGCCCAACTCATGAAGTTAACTCGTTGGTTCCCAACTGGATCTTGAGTTCTACTTCCTATTTGGACTTCCTTTGCATCTCGGGTTTTGGTCGAGTTGGAGTTCTTCAAAAGAGTCGTCGCATAGAAGTAGCTTAAGTTTGGTTCGGTTCGGCTATACATCATCTTCAGATTTCTCGTTCAGTTCGGGTCCTCTGGTTTGGCTCGGGTCTCCCCATCCGGTTCGGTTCGGATGCCCCATCATGGGTTGAGTTAGCTCCTTCATTCGGTTCGGTTCGGACACCGCTCTCCAACTCGGTTCGGTTCGGGTGCATCTCTCGCTTTGGTTCGGCCCACGTAGATCCGATCCTACACCTTCCTGCCGTTCCGATCCGACCCCAACACCACTCGGATTTAATGGCCTTCCTTTTTGCCCTTGCACCCTCTTGTGCTAGGTTTCGGTCCGATCCGTACTCTCTTGCCCAGTCCACCGATCCGATCCCCATATCCGATCCGACCCGAAACCCTGGACAACTTTCTGCTACTTTTTCCAGCAACTGTTTTATGCCATTCGACAGCGTTTTCGGCTAATCTATCTTTTCTAAATAATCACAAATCATTCCAAATAGTCATAGCAACATGTATAATCAACCACAAACACCAAAACAATAATTTGATCGGTTAAAACGGATCAAACATAGCCAAAATCCCATATTTTCCCTTAAGCATTTTTAAGCAAAACTAATGATAGCATTAGTAAAACTTAACCAAATTATCCAAATTTTCTAACAGAAGCCTAAAACAATATTTCGAAATTTATGAATATTTTTCCAAAATTTATTAATATATAAATTCGCTAATCAACACTAATTACCCTTAATTAACCATAATTAGTGAGAAACTTTGCAAATCACTCACCTTTGCCACAAATAAACTTTAGATCTGAAATGATTCTCTATTTGAGCGCGAATACAAAGGCTATACAGCAGTCTTATTACTGATTTGGTGAAGATCTTCCTTGATTTGATGTAGATTTGGCTTAATAGCGATTAGAATGTGATTTGGTGTGTTTTAGAAAGTGGAGGCCATGGCTAAACTTGAAGAAACAAAAAGTAGCGGCTGGAAAACGATATTAACTGAATTTCCTAACTCTATCAGCCTCCCCATAACCCTAATCTCGAAATGGGTTATGGGCCCACTCACTAATCACCCAAATTAGGCCCGATTAAGCTGTTTTTCCACCTTCTAAACCTTATTTCCGCCATATCTCCCAAATGATGAGCCCGTTTGGCTAATGTGACCACTATACGGAATTGTAAACCATCATCCGAATCCAATGGAAGTGGTTTCAGGTCAAAATTCCTTTACAGTCAAAAGTTATGGCCGAAACAAGATCAGCTAGGGGCAAAATGGTCATTTAAAAATCGGCTAAAATCATGAAGATGGGAAATGACCCCAGTAGCCGTCTCCCAAAGTTACATGACCATATGACTTCGTATTTGAAAGAAATAAATATTCTATGATCCTTCGATTCGTAGAATGCGGGTCATTACACTCTCCTCCCTTAAGAAATTTCGTCCCCGAAATTCCTTAACCCAAAACATACAAAGGATCCCGCATGCCTACCAATCATATACAACAATCAAACATGCAGAACAAATAAAACATACCTATCCTAGCATGCACAAAGACCAAATCGAAAATGTAATCTTACCAAGCGAAGAGTTCTGGATACGTCTTCCTAATGCTTTCCTGTGTCTACCAAGTACAGTCATTCTCATTCTCGCCCCACTGAACTTTGACTAATTCCACCGCCTTCTTCGAAGCTGCTTCGTATCGTTCCCAACAATACGCATAGGCCTGTGGTTCCCAACCGCCTCGGGTTCTATTTCGATATCATCCAACTGATCAGGTGAAATAGTCACATCGGGGTCGTGCACGAATTTCCTTAGTTGGGAAACATGAAATACGTTATGAACTCCTGCCATATGGTCTGGTAATTCAACTTTATATGCCAAATTCCCAATTTGCTCAAGAACTCGGAATGGATTAACAAATCTTGGTGCTAACTTGCCTCTCCTGCCAAATCGTATCACGCTCTTCAATGGAGAAATCTTGACAAACACCAAGTTGCCAATGGAGAACTTTAATTCTCTTCTATTCTTATCAGCATAACTTTTCTGCCTATCTTGGGCAACCTTCATTCGCTGTTGGATAACCTTAATCTTAGCTGAAGTTTCTCTTATCACAACTGGTCCAAGTACAAACTTCTCACCAATTTCTAACCAACATGACGGTGAGTTGCACGGTCTTCCGTACAAAGCTTCAAATGGAGCCATACCAATACTGGATTGATAACTATTATTATATGCAAACTCTACTAGATGTAAATGGTCATCCCATGATCCACCCGAGTCTAATGTACAAGCTCTCAAGAGATCTTCTAATACTCGATTCACCCTCTCTGTCTGTCTGTCGATTTGAGGATGATACGCGGTACTGAGATGTAATTCTGATCCTAACGCCTCTTGTAAGCTCTTCCAAAATCCACTAGTGAACAACGGATCTCGGTCACTCACAATGCCTTTGGGTATTCCATGAAACCTTACTACCCACTTCATATATAGTTCAACTAATTTAGCCGCCGTCCTGTTTGACTTGACGGGTATAAATCTTGCACTTTTGGCCAATCGGTCCACAATTACCCAAATGCTATCATGGCCCGATCTAGTCCTTGGTAACCCATCAATGAAATCCATATAGACTTGTTCCCATTTCCACTCTGGAATTTCTAATGGTTGCGGCAAACCACTAGGCTTCTTTTGCTCAGCTTTAACTAGCTGGCAATTCATACATTCGGATATAAACTTCCCAACGTCTCTTTTCATCCCTTCCCAGTAGTAGGTCTGCTTTATGTCTCGATACATCTTGTTACCACCGGGGTGTATAGCCAGTTTTGAGTGATGACATTCTCTAAGTACTTCATCTCTCAATCCATTGACATTGGGCACAACAAGTATTCCATTCTTTCTAAGCCATCCATCTGGATCAAGCCTATACTTGTTCATCTCTCCGTTGATTCCCAACTCTAACTTTGAGATGATTTCCAATAGGTTAGGATCGTCCCTCTGACAGGAACCAATCCGCTTAATCAAAGTGGGTCTGATCGTCAAATTTGCTAACATTTCTGGATCCAATTTTCACTTTGGTCTGAAATCATACCCAGCGATGTACTCCAGTTGCTTCCATTCTAGAAACATAGCCCCTAAACTGGCATGTCTTCTACTCAATGCATCAGCTATTGCATTGCCCTTTCCTGGTGTGTATGCGATATCGAAATCATAGGAAGCTAAGAATTCTAACCATCTTTGCTGTCGGAGATTTAGATCCTTCTCAGAGAAGAGATACTTCAACAATTTATGATTGGTAAACAACTCAAATCTTTCTCCCAAGAGATAATGTCTCCACATCTTCAATGCGACACGATCGCTGCTAATTCCAAGTCATGGGCAGGGTATCTTTTCTCGTGCGGTTTCAACTGCCGACTTGCATAAGCTACAACCCTACCTCCTTGCATCAGTACAACACCTAGTTCGGTACCACATGCATCCGTGTATACCTCATCTCATCATTCCCCTTAGGAATGACTAACACTGGTGCGCACGTCAACTTGTTCTTTAGACTCTTGAATGCATTCTCGTACTTTTCGTCCCAGACGAAAGCTTGATTCTTCTTGGTCAACTGAGTCAACGGTGCTGCTATCTTGGAGAAGTCTTGGATAAACTTATGATAATATCCAGCTAATCCAAAGAAACTTCTTATGTCCATTGCATTCTTGGGCGTAGGCCAATCTTGTACCATAGCCACCTTCGCAGGATCCACGACAATACCATTCTCTGAAACAACATGGCCCAAGAAACTCACGTCCCTCCTCCAGAAGTGACACTTAGAAAACTTTGCTTTCAATTGGTGTTTTCTCAACACCTCCATCGCTATTCTTAAATGTTCCTTGTGTTCTTCCTCTGTCCTCGAGTAGACCAAAATATTATCCATGAACACAAGAAAAAACTTATTTGATTGATCCCAGAATACTCTATTCATAAGATCCACAAAATATGTTGGTGCATTGGTCAATCCGAATGGCATGACCAACCACTCATAGAATCCAGACGGCGTCCGAAATGCCGTTTTAGCTATGATCTCAGCTTCCGCTCTAAGCTGATGAAAAAGTGTCATGAGATCCAATTGGGAGAATACTCTCGTGCCACTGAACTGATTAAACAAATCATCTATCCGCGGTAGAGGATACTTATTCTTCCTCGTCACCTTATTCAGTTCACGGTAGTCCACACACAATTGAAGGGAACCATCACCCTTGGTAGCAAACACAACTAGAGCTCCCCACTTAGAAACACTTCTTCTGATAAAGCCCTTCTTCAAAAGATCGCTTACTTGCACCCCGAGCTCTCGCTGCTCCCTTGGCGCCATACGATGAAGTGACATCACTATAGGTCTGACATCTTTCAGCAAATCAATACGGAACTCAATCTCTCGGTGTGGTGGAAGTCCGGTCACTTCCTCGAAGACGTCCGGATACTGGCCAACCATGGGCAAACCTGACAACTCATCATGCGGGTTGTCAAGGGAATTTAGAAAACTAGCCATTGTCCCATCACTAGGTAGACCACCAAACACTACCCTCCGCCCATCATTCGCTCTAGCTGTCACCAAAAAGCCCTCACAGTCTACCACCACCTCGTATCTTTGGAGCCAATCGACTCCCAAAATAATGCCAAACCCAGTAAAGCGCAAAACAAAGCAATCACAAGAAAACATGCATCGATGACTCGATAAGACCACATTACGACAAATCATGCAAAGGTTAGTCGAACCACCAATCGGGTTCGTCAGTGCTAAAGGTCTATCGACAATCTCGGGCTCCAATCCCAACCTATCTACCAGGTCACTAGATATGAAAGAATTGGAAGCTCCGGTATCAAACAAAACTCTAATAGGAACATCATAAACAGAAAACATACCTTGAATAACGACATTCTTTCCCTTCTCCACCGCAGTTGGGGCATTCGACGAAGAAGGAATAACATTAAGGGCATATGCTTTCACCATCTACTTTTCTTTAGGGGGTTGCGGACACTTGTCCTTGTGATGTCCCACTTGGCCACAGTTGAAGCACTTCCTGTCTGCTGGCTTTGCTCGACAATTACTAGCATAGTGGCCCTTCTTGCCACAGCTAAAGCACTCAACATCTTTCTTCTTCTTCTGGCCATCCTTAGCTTGGTTCTGCTTCCTCTTATTCTGAGAACCACTCTTGCCTCCACCGCTTGCTTGCGGTTTTGGCTCCTCTGCAGATGCGACCTCAGTCTTCGACTTAGTGTATAGACTTTCCGATCTTAAAGCTTTCCCCATAATCGATTCAAACGTCTCATCGATATGGTTAATAAGCCTTTACCCCAAGTATCCATCCAAGCCAGTTATGAACTTCTCATTCTTCTTCTCGGCAGTATCTATTAGAGATAACCCATATTTCGACAAAGTGTCGAATTCGGCAATAAACTCCGAGACAACTCTGCCATTCTGCTTGAGTTCCAAGAATTTCTTAAACAACACTGACTTTTGAGCAGCTGGAATGAACTTACCGCTAAAACGAACCTTAAACTGATCTCAAGTAATCTGTTCTTCGGGAGTAGCTACCTTTACTAAGCATGTCCATGATATCTGCTACCTGTGAGTCTTCTCGTTGGGTGGACCCATTGCGCTCCATAAGAGTTGGTTGTACTTCCGACGATTCCAACAAACCAAGTGTAAAATCTTTAGATGGCCTAAAATCGAAGGTCAATACAAACTTCAAGATCCTCCTTTCTATGAATAGAGGACTCACGGTCAACCTCTGCCTACTCAACGCATCCACCACTATATTCCCTTGCCTAGTGTATAAGCTATCTCAAAGTCAAAGGACGCTAGGTACTCCATCCATCGTTGCTGCCTTAGGTGAGATCCTTCTGTGATAACAAATATTTGAGCGACGTATGATCTGTGTATAGCTCAAATCTCTCTCCAAGAAGATTATGCCGCCAAGACTTTAATGCAGGCACTATAGCAGCCGACTCTAAGTCATGGTTAGGGTAGTTCTTCTCATGAACTCTCAACTGTCTGATACCGTAACATACTACCTTACCTTCTTGTATCAACATGGCACCAAGTCCTATGCCACAAACATTTATGTATACTGTAAACACCTTGCTTCCATCAAGGAGAGTCAGATGCTGATGTCAGAGCCCTCTTCAATCTCTGAAAAGCATCCTCACAATCAATGCTCCAAGAAAAAGCTAAGTTCTTCTTCGTCAGTTGGGTGAGCGAGGCAGATAACCTTGCAAAGTCTTTGATGAACTTCATATAATAGCCCGCCAACCCTAGAAAACTCCTCATCTCCATCGCATTCTTAAGAGCCTTCCAATCTTGAATTGCGAAGACCTTGGCGAGGTCCATGGCTATCCCATCCTTCGAGACTACATGCCCTACGAGCCTTACTTCCTTTCTCCAAAAGTGACACTTAGAAAACTTTGCCTTGAGCTGATGTGATATGAGAGTGCGTAGAACCTCTCCTAAGTGTAGGGCATTCTCCTCCTCATTCTTTGAGAAATATCAGAGTACCATCCACGAATACCACCACAAACTTGTTCATAAACTCTCTAAATTCCCTACCCATCAGGTCCATAAAATATGCAGGTGCATTGGTCAGCCCAAAGACATGATTATCCACTCAAAGAAACAATCTGGATTTCTGAACTCCTCTGCCACCCTCGAACGATGAAATCTCGTGGCCAAATTCGTATGCGAGAAAACTGATGCGCCTACTAGTTGATCAAACAATTCGTCAATCCTTGAAGTGGGTGCCTATTCTCCTTGGTGAGCTTATTCAGTTCTCTATAGTCCGCACATAGAAGAAGTGAGCCATCTTCCTTAGTCGCAAAGATGACTGGAGATCCCCATTATGATATGCTCTATCTAATGAATCCTTTCTTGAATAACTCCCCTACTTGCTTGCTAAGCCCCTTCCTCTCCTAGAAGCCATGTAGCGCACCGGTAAAGCGACTGGCTTTGCATTCTCTACCAAGTAAATCCGGAAGTCTATCTCGCCTCAGAGGTAATCCCTTATCCTCATCAACACTTTCGGATAATCTATGACTATAGGCACTGATTGCAAATCATCAATAGAAGCATCAAGATGATCTAGGAAACTGAGCATAACTACCCTCGTAGGTCACGCAGAATCTCGAGAGTCCTCCTTGGCATGTTAGAAGTCTAACAACTTTTCTCGCATAATCTAGAATGACACCATACATGGCTAGCCAATCCATTCCAAGAATTAATTCGTAACCTATAAAGGAAAGAACATATGCATCGCATTCAAACTCGACGCCCAAGATAGAAATTCTCAAACCCCAACATATCATGGATAAATGAGCCGTGCATCCTATGGAGTTTGAGACTACAATAGGATCAGAAATAATACAGCATCTAGGTGCATATTATCTACCATAGAACTAAGTACAAATGAATGGGAAATGCCAGAATTAATGAGATCCTACTAGGATAGTCAAAAAGGGAAATCAAACCTTTGACTATGACTTTCCTACCTAGATCCGATCTACTGGCCTCAAGGGCATGCACTTGTTCCCCAGAAGATCCTGCCCTTTATCCTTGCTTGCTAGGGCATTGTTTAGTGAAATTTCCAACTTGACCACAACTGAAACAAGATTTCTTTGTCTTTCTACAGTCTTTCACAAAATAACCCAAAGCTCCGCAGCCATGGCACTTAACCTCTATCTTGATCTAAGCCTTATCAAGATTTCCTCCTTTCTTTTGCGTTCCCTTTTTGGGCCACCATTTCCTTTTCACAGCCTTGGGCTGTGTCTCCTTAGTCTTGATTTCTTTCTTCTCATCCTTACCATCCTCATGCATCAAAGCCATGTAAACAAGCCTCTCGAAAGTCGCCTCCATTGATATATGTGATAGTACCAGTCCGTGGAGAGGTTGATTATACCCTATCACTAATCTAAGAGCCTTCTTATGGGGAGTATTCACCAAGTCCAAACTGAATCTTACTAGCTGATTAAACTTCTTAACATATTCCTTAATAGACATACTACCTTGCTTTAGAGCAAAAAATTTCTCCATCTGCGTTCCTTCTTCTGCCTGAGACAAGATTTTCTTCTCAAATCTCTATCTGAAATCATCCCAAGAAACTACTAGCTAGCCAGCCTGTCACCTCCCACCAGTATGAAGCTTCTTCCTTTAGTTGCCAAGTGACGAATTGTATCTTCCTCCTATCATCAAGCTCGAAAAGACCAAACACATTCTCTGTTTGTCTAAGCAAATTGCACGCCTCAACAAAAGTCTCAGTACCATGGAAGGGCTTGTCTCCCATTGCGCAGAAGTCCTTACAAAGCTTAGAAAAGTTGACTACATGCGTAGGTGGGCCTACTGTGGCTGCGGCTAGGGTATCTCCTTGAACTCCAGCAGGTGTCGTAGCCTTTAAATACCTACGGAACCATGTCGGTAGTGGAATTCCCTTAGGAAGATTGGGTGCCCCAGACATGCTGAAAAAAGAAGGAACAAAGATTCAAAAAGTGATCAAATGAATATTATATATGGCTTGAGGGGATATGTTTTTTCAAAAACAGGTTTTTATCTGAAAATACATTGCTTTTTGAAAACCATTTTTCAAAAAGCTTCTCAGATCTTGTAACCATTAGCTTTGATACAAAATGTGACACCCCACGCTCGTTAATGTCACTCATAATAGAATGCATTAAGTTTCGTGAAGTGCAATAGGTAAACAATAACTAAAATTCACATGACAGATATAAATAAGCAACGGAAAATTAACTTTTATTAATGAAAGTAAAACAATATTCTAAACCATTTACATCATCAAATACAAATAAATAAAATTAAACCATCTGTCTTATAATGCCAAACATTAGAGTAAAATAATGCAAAATCATATCCCTTTTTACAAGCCATGGCAAAGTAGAAAGGTAATCAAAGCGATACATCAAATTGGAAGAAGTCCTGATCCAAGCTAAAAAAATCCTAATCACTACAGAGAACTGCCACTCTGAGGACCTAAAGGGCGGGGGGGAAGGAAGAGAAAAAGGACAAACAAAATAGGTCAAATATAAAGCCTAGCGAGTTCCAATGTTTCTCAGTATATGCGTAAGATAGAGGTATCAAGACAGATAAATAAGACTGGATGAAAAAGTACATTAGCATATAAGTACAAAACAGGAAGATAAAACAAGGATTGAGTAATGCTTCTCATTTATATTTAAAGAAAAAGTTTTCTCTACACCAATACTAGTATAGCAGGATTAGGTGTTGTCCTAATTACATAACAAGATTATATATTACCCTAATTACATAACAAGATTAGGTGTTACTCTAATTACATAATAGGATTAGGTGTTACCCTAATTACATAACAAGATCAAGTGTTAACCTAGTGACCACCCATGCGATCGGTTCCCTACTACGTAAGTACCTTGTGTCAACCCCGACGGTAGGGTGTATCACTTCCTAACCCAGAAACTTATAGAACACATACCTATTTATGAGTGTTACAATGTCTTAGTTTCCCTAATCGGACTCATGCACGCTCTTGACTCCTTCGGAATGCGCCTGTACTCACCTTTCTCTTTTTGAACCTCTTACCATCCAGATCAGTAAAGCATGTCGTGGCCCCTACCTAGTGCGAGGCTCCATAACAGGATACCAATAGGGATACTGCCTGATATGGATTCCACAAAACAAGATTTACACAATCCAAACCCTCTAAGCTTGTGCCCCCAAGTAACTCGGATTTAAGAGTCCCCAAAACCCGATACAACAGCAGAACGATGGACTTCTTAGCTTATTACTAATATGGTTTAAGTTAGCAAGTTTAAGTTCATTAATAAGCATGGTTGTAATATGTTATTATGTGTAAAATCCCTTCCCTAAAACAAGCACCTGCCTAGATGTACATATATGCACTACAATAATTCAATTTACTTAACTTACACCTGGTACTTACATTTTCTTAACATGCACTTTGCTTAATCTCTATATTAAGTCTAATCTAACATGTATACATATATGCATATTCTTCCTTTTGATTATATTCCCAATTCCCAGTCAAAAGACCTTAATTTATAATATTCCCAAATTATCCTTTTTCATTTTCATTTTATATTATCCTAGATTCAATTATACACAATCTTATATTGGAAATGGCCTAGGTTCTCGATGGCTTAGGCCCAACATAAATAAAAAGAGGAAAGTAGAAGGAGAAGAACATAATCAAATTAAACAATATAAAATAGGCATATAAACAAGACTGGAAATAAATTAAACAATAGAATATGGATAAGGAAGATAAACTGTGTGAACATAACTGATTAAACCGAGAGTAAAAAAACATATATTACTGTAACAACTGCATAGATGGATAACAGTAAAAGAACAGTGTAGAAAATAACTTATAGGCATTGTATGTTCTAGGCCCAATTTTATTTACTATCATAATACATTTCCAGATATCAGATCTGAAAGTAACTTGAACTCATTGGGCTAGGTATTAAGTTCAAAAATAATTCTTGAAAAAGGTTGTATGTTGATTATAGATCTTGAAGTTTCCTTATTAATCTAACTTTTAGTAGCGTCTCCCCATTATATAAATTAATTTAGAATATAGCCATGGAGGTGGAGAGAGATGAAAAATAGTTGTATGTAGATAAAACGAGAGAGAGAACCTTTATTTATAGATCAATCGAGATAATTCTTAACCGTTAGATTTTAGGGTTTTAAATGTAGTCATACAACTCATCCAACAAACCTAATATATAAAACAATCCAAGTACATCATCCGGATCGGACCTGCATGCGCATGGGTCGACCCCTTCATGGGTCGACCCCTATCTATCGTGTTGACCCATGGGTCGACCCCTCTTGGACATGGGTTGACTCATAAGTTGACCCAAGTTGGGATGGGTCGGCCCATGACTTTGGTTCCTACGTTAATTTTCTGTTTGAATTTTATTAATATATATCCTCTATATATGTATACAATCTTCTTAGGTCTATATCTTTCCTATACGTTATCCGATTTACGCAAACACGGGGCCTATATGAACTAGAATTCCAAGACGAACACAATGGTAAAGTTGATTTTACTTAATTTTGAATATTTAATTATATAATATTCATTTTATTGACTTTACTGTATGGTTATGGTGTATTAAATTTAGAGGTGTTGCGTGCCAAGCATAATAATACTAGTAAATACGAACTGTTAATTTCCATCTTCAACTTTAGAACAATGTCTTCGAATAAACCAAAACAACTATGGTTGATCCGAGCATAAGAATAAATAATATGCTTGAATCAAGGCTAAAATTTCTGATGTAAGTCAAATGAAAGTATGAAATGAATGTGCAAGTAACTTAAGAGATGTTACAGGATTTTCCATCTCCTAGGAATTTGTTAATTTGTCTATGTATAGTAGGGTATGCTATATATGTAATGTCTACAAGTTAAATACATATTAAAATAGCATTAAGGATTTACGTCAATTCACCTTGACACATTTTAAAGCATGTAATATATGTAGGTTCTTTTAAAGCAACCAGTAACGTTGGTAGACAATGAGTCCCCTCCATGTATAATGCTAAAACAAAATCGTAATGGGCTTGTAAGGATAAAATGTGATAAGGCACATAAGTCAATGCACAAAGTAGGAATATACTATTTTACCCTTTCTGGCTGGTCGTAACTACTATAGGACGACGACGAACAACACCCCAAATCAAGTAAAATCAAGGTGCATTGATCAAATCGAAATCAAGTGAATACTATGAAGATATATGCCTACTAGAGGTAGCTAACCTCAATATCCATACATATGCTCATATTTTAGTCATTTCAATTTTGCGACAAGTGTCATTGTCATCCGTCATTGTTTATTTACTTCATTCTAGTAAGCGTTCGCCAACCCAACCACTTCATTTTGGAACATTCTCCGTGAAATAGTTGTTAAAGTGGTTCCAGTATTGATAGAGAATATGCCAATATCCATCTCCGATCCCTTTAACAACCAATAGTCATTTTACATGGTGTGGTCATTTTACATGGTGTGGTCATTTTATGTTTAAAAAAAACATCATAATTTCTTGCTACAAATCATTTCATATTATCATATCTCAAACTAGTTCAGTATTAAATTCAAGTTTCAATTTCATATTTTTATATCATAAATATCATTATTCAAAATGTAATCCTTTAAATTCAAAATAATATTAGGCTCAAACAACTTGAATCGAAGGTAGATTATTGAGTTACAATAATATCACATATGTTAATATTCAAATTTAAAACAGTTCTGAATAACATATTAGATTAAAGTAGTTGAATTTAAATAGTTAGAAAATTACAAATACTTTAACTAAAAATGTTTTGAAATAATATAGTATTTAATAGAAAATAGTTTAAAATTACAAGGTATTAATTGGAAATAATTTATTTTCTTTAAGCCATTGAACCCCATTCCAAATTCAAATTTCACTTTAAACCATTTCAAGTCTCATATTCCACTATGAAATAATTTTCAAATAATTTCAAGCTTCAATTTGTAGCCAATTCAAATTTTAATTTCCAATTCAAAGTCGTCTTCACTTTCAATCTTAAATTCCAATTTAAAAATATTTACATTAAATTGATTTCAACTTATATTCCAATTTTAAACACATTTACATTAAATTGGTTTCAAAAATTATATTCCAATCTAACAATATTACATCAAATTGGTCATAAAACTTAAAGTTCAAATTTAAACACATTTACATTAAGTTGTTTTGAATCTTTAAAGTTCAATGTCAAATTCAACATTTGAAATAATTCAATTTAAATTATAATTTCAAATTTTAAGATTTAAAACCAAAAAATTCAAAATTCACTAAACAATTTCATTTAACAAATTCAAATTTATAATTTTGTAAACATTTCATTTGTTTAGTGTTCATAATTTAATTTTCTACAATGTGGTCAAGTGATTATTTAATTTAAATTTCTTTTTTTGGGAAAGGCAGCCGGGTTTTAACGTGGACCATGCCGTGGACCGTGCCACTCTCATTAAAACAACAAATGAGTACAAATAATATAGGAGATAAGTGATTGCCTATCTACTACAGACATTTTGCAAGCTAAGCCACAACAATAATTAACTAAACAAATAACATCACCTCGCAGGGTGCGACTTAAGAAAAGAAAAATTCAAATACAACTACAAACAAGTCGCCCTCCTAGTCACAACTACACTTTCACACAAAGCAACTAGAAAACCTCACAATCACTAGAAGTTGAAGTACCTAACTAGCAACTTGATTAGATTACTTAACACTAGAATTGCATGGCATCGCCAACATATCAGAACGCAGTGACACCAACTATTGACTTTATCAAAAGAGCAATATTCCAAGCTAAAAAAGCAACAATACCTTTCACCAACAATAACACGCTGTAACAACCAACACCTTACCACACTACCTGACCTGAAATATAACCCATGCTATAGAACAACAATCTGACCAAGCAATGTTTCCACACTGCCCTCACCTTAAATGCACGGTCCTTCAATAGCAGCACTGCTACAACTCTTCATGCCAACCCGCAACACCATGTCCCAACTAGACCACAACGCAAGGAGAGCTCTCAAGAGCCTCAGAAACTTCCAACACCAGCACAAGGATAATGACAAACTAACCCACCAGATATGAATCCATAACTAAACTAGAAGAAAGCAGGGAACCAGCTCGTCGCCGAGGCGATTCAAACCAGTAGGCCAGCCTCTCGGTGATGCTCAGATCTAGTTAGCGCGAAGAGAAAAATCAGGGGGTCGCGAATTGATAGTAAACCATTGCCAGAATTAGGCGAAAGTAGGGAGGAGAGATCCCATGCGTTGGATCGAAAAGGGTTAGCGTTGAAAGTGACGAACAAAATAGTCGGGAAAAACGAAAAAGCGAGAGTGAAAATTAGGGTTAGGTAAAAAAGGGGGCTGATTCACCACACGAACGAAAGCTGACATCAGGATCGAGAAGAGAAGAAGGGAAAATCATTTCGGAAGGTAGATGTAGTAAGGATAATGCGATTAGAGGAGATAGAAGCAGAAGAAAGAGCAAAAGTAGTTGCCATAAAAATGAATTGGCCAACCTTATCACTAAACTAAATCGATTTAATTTAATTTTCAATTACATGAGCATATATCATGTATAAAATTTTATTATTTCAAATAATATAAACCTTCATTAAGTATACAATTATGGTGACCAACGAGTTTTGAAGTGCGACAATCTCCACCATTTCCCTCCTCATCTTCCTTGCATGACTCTTCCTTTCAACTTTGTCAACCCTTTCTCCTCCACTTCATCTTGCCTTTCTTTTCGTCCATGACCCATAAATGAAAACCTAAGATTCCAGATCTAGTAGTTGGATCTACGACTAGAGCTAGGCCGGTTATGCTCTGGTCCCCTCTTCCCTAGTGCCTCCTGATGCAGCTATCAATGTTATGGCTTCACCACTTGTTCCATCTGCTTTGACTGAACCTGGGTTACTACAAATTTTTAATGAAAGGATTAAGCCTCTGCTAATGCTCGATTCTCAAAGCCTCCTACTTTTCCTATCTCGAAGTTTGCTATCTTTGTGAAATCGATTAAGGATGTTGCTTCTGATCCATTCACTTCCCTTTTCGCTGATATGGAATCTATGCATGTTCCTGTTCTAGCTACGGGTGATACATATGGTCAAGTAAAATAATCCCTCCCCTTCTCACTGCCTCGGTAGTTGCTACACAATGGGTTGAAACAGCGGGATCTATGGACAATTTAGCTGATTTTGGAGGTGATGTGGGTAAGGCTAACAATGGTTTTTTTGGAATCCTTTGTTGATTTGAACAACAAAGAGGGTTTGGTTAAAGATAAAGTGATGAAACCAATTTGCATACTACCAATAAACTGATCTGCACATATTATGGCCTCATTTCTTGATATTGAGCCTGTTAGGGCTGGTTTTATTGCTTCTAAATGGAATTCTCTTTTTGAGAACACGCCTCGTAACTTGGGTACTTATAAGCCCCATTTTCTTTGAACATCTAGTGATTGATGGAATTATTAATCCCCCGTCACGTTGGGGTGAATTTTTGGTTGAATTGTTTAGTTGTTTTTTTGGGTACTCCTCCCCAGTACTTAGTTATTAAGGAGCACTGTTGTAATGACCCATATTTTTGGCCAATTTAAATTTGAATTCTATAATATTTTAATGAATTTTGGAATAAAAAATGCTGATTTTGACTTGATAAAATTTGAAAATAATTTTAAATTTTGTTTTAATGTTTTATTTGACATAAAATAGGATTAAAAAAATAGATCAATTTAAAAACTCAAATTTCGAAAGTCGATATTTTAAAGCTATATTGAACACCTATAAAATGACCATTTTGAGATAGTCTCGGAATCCAATGAAACCAGTTCCGTTCGATCTGAAATCTTGAAATATGGTAGAATCCAAAATTTCAAGTCAAATGGAGTTCGTATGTGAGCGTGCGATATACAAACGTAAGCTGAAAATTTAGTTAGTTTTAGGTTTAAGCTAGAAATAAGGCGATTTTTCCAACGCTTCTCCAGATTCGACAAGACTAGATTCATTGGAAGTGTAATTCGACAATGTAGCGAGATTTCAAATTTCGTAATTTTTAGTATTAAAGTATGGTCGTGCGACTATAACGAAGTTAGCTAGGTGTAATTAATACACTACTTAAATCATCAATTCAAGCTACACCTCCAAGCCAATTAGAATTAGAAGCATCAGCATTTCCCTCCGCCACGTGTCAAATTCTTCCACACTTGTCACTTCATGCATCATTACACCCTAAATTGGTTTTAATTAAACTCTAATTACATTTCTTTTGTTTCTTTTGTAAAACACTTCTTCCAAAATCTTTAAACTAGTTTTAATGGCAACCTTCTCCTCTTATCACCACATGACGCCGCCCCAGGACCCCACTACCACCACAGCCTGCTACCATAGCACTCCCTCTACCTCCTCCAGGTCTGACCAACATGGGTCCCCCATCTCCTAAGCACAAAAACCCCTAACTCTCTTTTAAATTGCAAAACTCGACCTTTTAAGCCTTAAACTAAGTATTAGTTCCTCTTTCTACCTCCTAGCGGGCCGACACCTCCACGTTGGCACCTTCATCGCCTGCACTAGTCCGTCTCCGCACTTTCCAGCCCTATGCCGTGACCCCCTTGCCGTCCTCACGCTAAAACAACCCTAAAAATTCAAGCTTTTTGCGTAAAAACTCAAGTGTGAGTGTGTTTGAGTGTAATCGTGAAGTGTTGGGTTGATTCGGCGAAGAAAGGCGAGATCTTTGGCTCGTAGCAAACCCGTAGAGTTTATCATTGAAATGTCATGATGTAGGGATGCTTGGGGTGAGAGCTTCGCACTCAAAATGTTTAATTTGCTTAGCTAAAATCATAAATATGTTGTTAAGTGTTTGTAGAAGCATATATGGAAACTTGTAAAAATCATAACTTTTTCATACCTTTTTGGAATTCAGCGAAATAGGATGTTCGTAACTGTAACGACCCAGATTTTCTGGTCGATTTATTTTGAATATTTAATATTATTTTAAATATTGGGCTGATAAATTAAATCGATTATTTTTGAATTATCAATATAATTATCGTAATACAAGGATGTTAAGTAATTGAATGTTGAGTCAAAATTGAGTCGAAACAATTTAGTCAATTGATATAAATTCTGTATCAAATTAGAGTGATAATAATTGTTTATTTTCAATGAATTAAACTATTTGAAATCAATGTATGTCAATTGAACTTCTTATTAATCGTCAGTTTAAATTAGTTATCTTCTTTATATAGGCGAATTTAATTTTAGAACCCGCTCCGTTGAGTCTATGATACCAAATCACGGTGGAAATATCTGTCGTTACGGTTAAATAACGGTTTAGAATTTAGTGTGGAGGACCACGAGATATTTTGGTGTAATATATTAATTAAAATTTCAAATCAAAATAAATTAACAGTACTACAACCACCCTAAACTGTATATTGGCCGACCTAAATTCATACTAGTACCATCCTAAACTTTCATTTCACAGACATAGTTTTCTTGAGCTAAAAACATTGTCTCTTCTCTTCAATATCAAGGAGACATCGAATTCATTGGTAAGGCACTTCATGTCTGCTCGTCACTTATATAAATTGAGCCCAACTATTTTGCCATTCTCAAATCAAATGAAAGCCCTTCTGTTCCCCTTTTCCTCCCAGTAAACCGATTTCCCCAATTGAAAACCGAACCTCTCGCTCAAGTAATAAAAAAAAGAATTCAGAATCGTGATGAGAACTGGAGCTCGACATCACGCCGAAGGTGCTTGCGTCCAAAAGAGGATGTCGTTGTGAGTTGTAGTAGGAACGGTCGCGTTTTACTGGAGCTCGAACCCGAACTCACGAGCTTAGGGTTGAGGAAAAATTGAGAAATGTGGTACTAGCGATTGATTCTAGGGTTGGAGCGATGGCCATCTCGTGCGAGAGGGGCTTGAGCGAGCATGGATTGAGATTGTGGAGGTGAAGCAGTTTTCAATGATGGCGTCGATGGTGATCTCGATTTCAATTTAGGTTGGGTCTGTAATGGATTTGGAGTGGAGCTCGCTACAGTCTTGAAGGGAGGATGTGTGGAGTCTAGGGTTAGTTTGTATGGTGCAGCAACATGTTATTGATGATAAGGATATGGAAATAGCAACGGTCTATGAAGCTTTTGATGAAATGTCGTAATGAATGGCTGCGGTTTTTGGGGTAGTTTTCAAACGGAATTGATCGGTGATTTACTGGGTTGTTCATAGATTAGTCGAGTGGTTCACAAAGTAGCAATGTATACATCGTTTCTAAATTTAATACACATACGGTAAAAATTTATTTATTTGTAAGTTAAATTAAATGGAAAATTGGTTAATCGATAAAAATTAAATTATCGTAGGCGTAAATTCATTCCAATGATTCGAGCGGATTCGAAGCCGAGATAATTTGGAATTTAAGCGGATATTCGGCAAACGCAAATACACGGTGAGTAAATCTCACTCACCTTTTATTTATAATTATTTTTACTTCGTAAAAATAACTGTTGTTGCTTGTTTGGATTTTTCTGCTTGTTTTATATATATTAGTTATTTAGGCTATTATATACATTGGGTTGTTTGATTGGTTGGATTCCCGCAGTCTCATTAGCGGATGCCCGCAGTTTCATAGCGGATGATTACCCTATACGCCCCACGCTATGATTAGTGGATGACCTTCTATACCACGATATTCTGCCACGAAGCAGAATGGGTATTATTTATGTGCTAACATCTGTAGTTGCAGGAAAACAGGTTGGAGGAATCCAACTGGATTCCTCAAAAATATATTATCTGTTTGTTTATTTGTTTGCATATATATTGTTATATATGATGTGTTAGAAAAATAAATAATTGGTTGCTTTGTGTGTTTAAATATCACTGGGCTTAAGTAATGATATTTAAAAATATCATGAAAAAGGATATTTGAGAATTAGAAAGGAAATTCTATTTTTCTAAAATAGAATTGAAATTTGAAATTTGAATATAGAAGATTCAAATAGAATTGAATATAGAGAATTCAAACAGAATTGAATATATAATTTGAATCGAGAATTCAAACAGAATTTGAAATAGAATTTTGAATATAGAAATTCATAAAGGAATGTGAATAAAGGAATGTGAATAGAGGAATAAAGGAATTTGAATAAATGAATTTGAAATATTGAATTTCAAAGAAGAATTGAATTGAATTTGAAATATAGAATTTCAAAGAAGAATTGAAATAGAAATTGAATAATAGAATTCAAATGGAATTTCAAGTATTGAATTTGAATATGAAATTGAAATAGAAATTCAAGTATTGAATTTGAATATGGAATTGAAATAGAAATTCAAGTATTGAATTTGAATATAAAATAGAAAAGGAAATTCAACTATAGAATTTGAATATAGGAATTTAAATGGGAGTTGAATAAAGGAAATTTAAATATAGAATTTGAATAATAGAAAAGGAAATGGAAATTTGAATTTAGAATTCAAATAGAAAAGGAAATAGAATTTGAACATAGAATTCAAATAGAAAAGGAAATAGAATTTGAACATAGAATTCAAATAAGAAAGGAATTGGAATTTGAATATAGAATTCAAATAAAAGCGAGATTGGAATTTAAATCAAGAAATTCAAATAGAGTTAAAATGGAGTTGGATTCATTTTAACGAAGTTTAAAAGTTTTTATATATATAAATATAATTAAAACGAACTCGCCGCAGCGCTGTAGTTCGTAAATTGGCGACTCGAACTTCACTTGAGTATACAGGACTCAATTGAAGTCGGAATTCTTTGAAACAAGGATCGTCAGGACCGGTTGAATAATAGTTTTCTAATGGAAGAGAAAAATCTGGATTTCGTCGAATAGATTTTGAGTTATGTCAAAATCAAAATTTTAAAAGTGCAGCGCCAGAAACCATTAAAACCATAATGGATTTTATATAATAAATATAGGGATTTTTAAGCAAATAAAAATCTGAATTTCCATTTAAAAACCTGGTCTTGAGTTAGAACATAAAGGTGAACTCAAGTGAAGTAAGAAAAGTGATTTTTGAAACAATAATCAAAATTGAATAGAATTAACTAAGTCAAAGAAGACTTAGTTAATCGAGTGGTGAATTGAAGTCGAACTTTGAAAATTGAATTTTTGAATTGTAAACATATATTTGAAATCAAATATAGAACTTAAATTAAAATTTGAATTCAATTAGTTGATAAGTAAGTTGAAATATATTTGAAACGTGTTATATTCATATATACAAGAGAAATGGGCAAAAGAGTTAGTTAAAGAGTTACTTTAACGAATTGAGTCAAAACGAGTGTATTAAGTTGTAATGAATTGTACAGGTATAGATATACCGGAGACAGTTATGGGATAAAGTGATGAAGGTATATAATTAGTGTGCTCGACAATAAGGTACATGTTTAATTCATATATGAGATTTTATGCGCCGTATCGGCAAGCCGCTTGGCTTTTTCTTTTTCTTTTTGAGATGAGAAGTTACCGGGAAGCTATTTGAAATTTCCCGATGCTCCCGATACAGGGGAGGTTATGGCGAATTTTTCCGAAAATTTAAGGAGTTGGAATATTTTTAATAAAATTTGATAACTAGAAATCCATATATCGATATATATAGAGAATTAGATAATGAAACAAATTTAAATAGGATATTTGAAACAAGAAGGAAAACTATAACTTAGATTTGTTAAAAATAACAAGGGAAATGTATACGTGTTTTAAAAATAGATAATTGGTTTGTATAGTATTGATTATTCGAGTAAGTAGTCTTGTCTGTTTTGACGTTATGAATGTTATTCAGTCAAGGTCTGAGAGGTAATTATACCCCAACTTGATTGGTTTCATTAACAACCGATAAATAGCAAAACTCAGTCTCAAAGATCAACGTTTAAAGAGATTTAGTTGAATGTATATATTTGGGTTGTCGTAACGATGTTTTACACAACATCCGTTTTAACCCAAATAAATTTAAACTTGGAAATAAAATAACAAATGTTTTCTAAGTATAGAACTAAATGAGTTTGTGGAAGAGATAAGTGATTGGAATGTTTTCCAATTAAAATCGAAAATATTTTCTAACCATAGAAAATAAAAGGAGGCGATACTTGTAAATATTTGGTTAACAAATATTGATAAGGAAATGGAGAAGAGATTTAATTAATGAAATATTAATTAAAGAGCCCAGTGATTTGTTTGATATGTTTGGACGAACACTTGTTTTTATTCGATAGTTAAATCACAGACTATCGAAGTTTTTGACCATCGTTGTCAATGTGGAGAGGCCGGTTGGATTGTTATCCGAAGAACCACTCCGTATCGGCATAAGCGTTGCAAACCAAATATGCTGAATATATTGAAGACGGAGTAAAGTGCAAGGACTCTTTCTATTACATAGAAATAGTGCCTTCGGTTTCGTTCAATCCCATAACGAACATAAATGGACGAATGTCTGACAGAGTATTTCCAATGATCAAATGGGTTGGTCTGTATAAATATATATGGTTGCAACGGATTTATTCCCTTAGCATAACATCCAGAATATTTGTGCAAACTCAACTAGTGATTAACGGATCTGACAATGTGGCATTCAAAGTGATTGTGCTATAAATGAATGGTAAGTATTCGTAGCCTCAGGCCTCAACAACTGGAAAATGACAAAAATCGGGCAGGCATCATGGCTATGTGGGTCGCTCCCATTAGGATGTATAATCACCTATCTAGAGGTTCATTTAATTTCTTATTCTGTTCGATGCTGTCCCATTCGGGAGACGGTTGCTGATCCCAACCGTTGGTGATATACATTCGATACACTCAAGCGAAATGAGTGGTCGGTCATGTGTGGGCCGGGTTACAAGATGTTCTTGTTGAACCCAGTGTATTCCTCTCTAGAGATACACTAGCGGAAGGTGGTTCCATACCTTGTCATGTTGGAAATCCAATCTCCAATAAGCGCCATGCGGTCTTTGATTTAATATCATATATGGAGCGTGAGATGCAAGCGTTCCAGTATATTGTTATTTATTTGATTTAGACATTATTATAATATCACTGGATTTTGTATCAAAGTGTTTTGGGTTATAGTAAGGTAAAAACCGTCCATGTTTATGTGTGGGCTGGTCTTACTATTATCTTTTCTTTTGAAAGGATTTTAAAGGTTAAACCAATGATTTGAGTTTACTCACACCAGTCCCATGACTGACCCAGAGTTTATTTTGTTTTGTTTCCCCTAAACTCTTGGGTGCCCAAATTTGTACGGGCAGTCAAGTAGTCGGGATTTCACAGATTCAATTGGAGGAGCTGAAAGTAGGAGGCTTCACTAGTTAGCTGTAGATTATCGTATTTCCGCTGTGTACTATGTTGGATCTGGAAACAGGTGTTTATAACTGTTCCAGAAATGACTGTTGTGCTCTGATGATGGTATGTATATAAAGTTACTGATTTGTATTTCAAAAGTTATGTTATATAATATATTTTATTTGTTCCGCTGTGAGTTTGTGATCTTCGTTTTTCTTCTATTCTTATATTTCTTTCTTTCTATTTCTCATCCTCTAACTTCTTTCTAAAAATGATTCGTATTTCTGTGCAATTTGGGTTGGACGTGTGGTGTTTTTAGTCAACTCAGATAGCACGGATTTGCGGGTCGTTACAGTTGGTATCAGAGCTTAGGTTGAGCGAATACCTAGGCTTTGGTGGAAATGTGCTCATTAGAGATGGGGTCTGTAGTACCCTAGAATGATTTGAGCGTATATATACGAGAAAGCGTATTTGTACATTGATATAAAATTATTTTATATTGTGTTGGCTAGTCTGTTGAGTGGTTTATGAATTCTGATCGAATAGTGGGACGCCACGAAGTCGATAGGAATTTTTAAACACTTGAACAGAAGATTGAACATGATATTGTTTTCAAGTGGGTAGATGAAATAATTTTACCCAAAATTATATTTTGATATAGAAAGAATGAATTTTGAGATCATTATATTATATGGATGTGTTGAATGTTAATATTATAATCAAATAAGATTATAAAATGGGAATGGTTATATATAACCGAATAGAATTTGTATATGAATGAAGAATATACAAATAAGATGAATTAGAATTGAATTCAAACTAGAATTCAGAATTTAAATCCTGGGAAGTTGGAAAATATTTTCTGAAGTATATTAGAATAATATAGCTTTCTTTTGAAAGGGATTTTTGAAAAATAAAAATCATTTTTGAAAAATAAAAATCATTTTTGAATGGATTCTGAAAGTGTTAAAGCACTAAACTCACTTCAGTGGCTGGGAAATAATTCTGATGATGATTGCAACATCATCAGTGTTCATTTTCGAGTTTCTAAGCGATGGATTGCTACCTTAGAAAAAGTTTTTGTTGGAAATTTGTTTGAAAATTCAAATGTTTTGAATTTGAAATGGATGTAAATATACGTATATATTTATATTATTTGAAATAAGAACCCAGGGATTTGAAGGATTGAAATTAAATTTAACTTAAGTAAGTTAAATGGACCGAAGTGAATAAATTGAATTAAAATCAATTTGAATGAGATTGAATGCATATGAAGGAAATATAAATGGAATGTGAATATATGGGTCGGGAATCATTTTAGATCATATGAACATAAGTATGTATGATGAGTAACTTAAATAGAAACCAAAAGTTTTGGGTATAACTAAAAGTTGTAGAAATATGAAGAGTTGAGTTCAACTATAATTGAGTGTTGGAAAGCAATGAGTTTGTACCATTTTTCCTACCTTAGCAATTTCGAGGACGAAATTTATTTTAAGAGGGAAAGAATGTAACGACCCAGATTTTCTGGTCGATTTATTTTGAATATTTAATATTATTTTAAATATTGGGCTGATAAATTAAATCGATTATTTTTGAATTATCAATATAATTATCGTAATACAAGGATGTTAAGTAATTGAATGTTGAGTCAAAATTGAGTCGAAACAATTTAGTCAATTGATATAAATTCTGTATTAAATTAGAGTGATAATAATTGTTTATTTTCAATGAATTAAACTATTTGAAATCAATGTATGTCAATTGAACTTCTTATTAATCGTCAATTTAAATTAGTTATCTTCTTTATATAGGCGAATTTAATTTTAGAACCTGCTCTGTTGAGTCTAGGATACCAAATCACTGTGGAAATATCTGTCATTACGGTTAAATAGCAGTTTAGAATTTAGTGTGGAGGACCACGAGATATTTTGGTGTAATATATTAATTAAAATTTCAAATCAAAATAAATTAACAGTACTACAACCACCCTAAACTGTATATTGGCCGACCTAAATTCATACTAGTACCATCCTAAACTTTCGTTTCACAGACATAGTTTTCTTGAGCTAAAAACATTGTCTCTTCTCTTCGATATCAAGGAGACATCGAATTCAATGGTAAGGTACTTCATGTCTGCTCGTCACTTATATAAATTGAGCCCAACTATTTTGCCATTCTCAAATCAAATGAAAGCCCTTCTGTTCCCCTTTTCCTCCCAGTAAACCGATTTCCCCAATTGAAAACCGAACCTCTCGCTCAAGTAAAAAAAAAAAGAATTCGGAATCGTGATGAGAACTGGAGCTCGACATCACGCCGAAGGTGCTTGCGTCCAAAATAGGATGTCGTTGTGAGTTGTAGTAGGAACGGTCGCGTTTTACTGGAGCTCGAACCCGAACTCACGAGCTTAGGGTTGAGGCAAAATTGAGAACTGTGGTACTTGCGATTGATTCTAGGGTTGGAGCGATGGCCATCTCGTGCGAGAGGGGCTTGAGCGAGCATGGATTGAGATTGTGGAGGTGAAGCAGTTTTCAATGATGGCGTCGATGGTGATCTCGATTTCAATTTAGGTTGGGTCTGTAATGGATTTGGAGTGGAGCTCGCTACAGTCTTGAAGGGAGGACGTGTGGAGTCTGGGGTTAGTTTGTATGGTGTAGCAGCATGTTATTGATGATAAGGATATGGAAATAGCAACGGTCTATGAAGCGTTCGATGAAATGTCGTATTGAATGGCTGCGGTTTTTGGGGTAGTTTTCAAACAGAATTGATCGGTGATTTACTGGGTTGTTCATAGATTAGTCGAGTGGTTCACAAAGTAGCAAGGTATACATCGTTTCTAAATTTAATATACATAAGGTAAAAAATTATTTATTTGTAAGTTAAATTAAATGGAAAATTGGTTAATCGATAAAAATTAAATTATCGTAGGCGTAAATTCATTCCAATGATTCGAGCGGATTCGAAGCCGAGATAATTTGGAATTTAAGCGGATATTCGGCAAACGCAAATACACGGTGAGTAAATCTCACTCACCTTTTATTTATAATTATTTTTACTTCGTAAAAATAATTGTTGTTGCTTGTTTGGAATTTTCTGCTTGTTTTATATATATTAGTTATTTAGACTATTATATATATTGGGTTGATTGATTGGTTGGATTCCCGCAGTCTCATTAGCGGATGCCCGCAGTTTCATAGCGGATGATTACCCTATACGCCCCACGCTATGATTAGTGGATGACCTTCTATACCACGATATTCTGCCACGAAGCAGAATGGGTATTATTTATGTGCTAACATCTGTGGATGCAGGAAAACAGGTTGGAGGAATCCAACCAGATCCCTCAAAAATATATTATCTGTTTGTTTATTTGTTTGCACATATATTGTTATATATGATGTGTTAGAAAAATAAATAATTGGTTGCTTTGTGTGTTTAAATATCACTGGGCTTAAGTAATGATATTTAAAAATATCATGAAAAAGGATATTTGAGAATTAGGAAGGAAATTCTATTTTTCTAAAATAGAATTGAAATTTGAAATTTGAATATAGAAGATTCAAATAGAATTGAATACAGAAATTTGAATATAGAGAATTCAAACAGAATTGAATATATAGTTTGAATCGAGAATTCAAACAGAATTTGAAACAGAATTTTGAATATAGAAATTCATAAAGGAATGTGAATAAAGGAATGTGAATAGAGGAATAAAGGAATTTGAATAAATGAATTTGAAATATTGAATTTCAAAGAAGAATTGAATTAAATTTGAAATATAGAATTTCAAAGAAGAATTAAAATAGAAATTGAATAATAGAATTCAAATGGAATTTCAAGTATTGAATTTGAATATGAAATTGAAATAGAAATTCAAGTATTGAATTTGAATATGGAATTGAAATAGAAATTCAAGTATTGAATTTGAATATAAAATAGAAAAGGAAATTCAACTATAGAATTTGAATATAGGAATTTAAATGGGAGTTGAATAAAGGAAATTTAAATATAGAATTTGAATAATAGAAAAGGAAATGGAAATTTGAATTTAGAATTCAAATAGAAAAGGAAATAGAATTTGAACATAGAATTCAAATAGAAAAGGAAATAGAATTTGAACATAGAATTCAAATAAGAAAGGAATTGGAATTTGAATATAGAATTCAAATAAAAGCGAGATTGGAATTTGAATCAAGAAATTCAAATAGAGATAAAATGGAGTTGGATTCATTTTAACGAAGTTTAAGAGTTTATATATATATATATAAATATAATTAAAACGAACTCGCCGCAGCGCTGCAGTTCGTAAATTGGCGACTCGAACTTCAATTGAGTATACAGGACTCAATTGAAGTCGGAATTCTTTGAAACAAGGATCGTCAGGACCGGTTGAATAATAGTTTTCTAATGGAAGAGAAAAATCTGGATTTCGTCGAATAGATTTTGAATTATGTCAAAATCAAAATTTTAAAAGTGCAGCGCCAGAAACCATTAAAACCATAATGGATTTTATATAATAAATATAGGGATTTTTAAGCAAATAAAAATCCGAATTTCCATTTAAAAACCTGGTCTTGAGTTAGAACATAAAGGTGAACTCGAGTGAAGAAAGAAAAGTGATTTTTGAAACAATAATCATATCTTTGATTATTGAATAGAATTAACTAAGTCAAAGAAGAATTAGTTAATCGATTGATGAATTGAAGTCGAACTTTGAAAATTGAATTTTTAAATTGTAAACATATATTTGAAATCAAATATAGAACTTAAATTAAAATTTGAATTCAATTAGTTGATAAGTAAGTTGAAATATATTTGAAACGTGTTATATTCATATATACAAGCGAAATGGGCAAAAGAGTTAGTTAAAGAGTTACTTTAACGAATTGAGTCAAAACGAGTGTATGAAGTTGAAATGAATTGTACAGGTATAGATATACCGGAGACAGTTATGGGATAAAGTGATGAAGGTATATAATTAGTGTGCTCGACAATAAGGTACATGTTTAATTCATATATGAGATTTTATGCGCCGTATCGGCAAGCCGCTTGGCTTTTTCTTTTTCTTTTTGAGATGAGAAGTTACCGGGAAGCTATTTGAAATTTCCCGATGCTCCCGATACAGGGGAGGTTATGGCGAATTTTTCCGAAAATTTAAGGAGTTAGAATATTTTTAAGAAAATTTGATAACTAGAAATCCATATATCGATATATATAGAGAATTAGATAATGAAACAAATTTAAATAGGATATTTGAAACAAGAAGGAAAACTATAACTTAGATTTGTTAAAAATAACAAGGGAAATGTATACGTGTTTTAAAAATAGATAATTGGTTTGTATAGTATTGATTATTCGAGTAAGTAGTCTTGTCTGTTTTGACGTTATGAATGTTATTCAGTCAAGGTCTGAGAGGTAATTATACCCCAACTTGATTGGTTTCATTAACAACCGATAAATAGCAAAACTCAGTCTCGAAGATCAACGTTTAAAGAGATTTAGTTGAATGTATATATTTGGGTTGTCGTAACGATGTTTTACACAACATCCGTTTTAACCCAAATAAATGTAAACTTGGAAATAAAATAACAAATGTTTTCTAAGTATAGAACTAAATGAGTTGTGGAAGAGATAAGTGATTGGAATGTTTTCCAATTAAAATCGAAAATATTTTCTAACTATAGAAAATAAAAGGAGGCGATACTTGTAAATATTTGGTTAATAAATATTGATAAGGAAATGGAGAAGAGATTTAATTAATGAAATATTAATTAAAGAGCCCAGTGATTTGTTTGATATGTTTGGATGAACACTTGTTTTTATTCGATAGTTAAATCACAGACTATCGAAGTTTTTGACCATCGTTGTCAATATGGAGAGACCGGTTGGATTGTTATCCGAAGAACCACTCCGTATTGGCATAAGCGCCGCGAACCAAGTATGCTGAATATATTGAAGACGGAGTAAAGTGCAAGGACTCTTTCTATTACATAGAAATAGTGCCTTCGGTTTCGTTCAATCCCAGAACGAACGTAAATAGACGAATGTCTGACAGAGTATTTCCAATGATCAAATGGGTTGGTCTATATAAATATATATGGTTGCAACGGATTTATTCCCTTAGCATAACATCCATAATATTTGTGCAAACTCAACTAGTGATTAACGGATCTGACAATGTGGCATTCAAAGTGATTGTGCTATAAATGAATGGTAAGTATTCATAGCCTCAGGCCTCAACAACCGGAAAATGACAAAAATCGGGCAGGCAGCATGGCTATGTGGGTCGCTCCCATTAGGATGTATAATCACCTATCTAGAGGTTCATTTAATTTCTTATTCTGTTCGATGCTGTCCCATTCGGGAGACGGTTGCTGATCCCAACCGTTGGTGATATACATTCGATACACTCAAGCGAAATGAGTGGTCGGTCATGTGTGGGTCGGGTTACATGATGTTCTTGTTGAACCCAGTGTATTCCTCTCTAGAGATACACTAGCAGAAGGTGGTTCCATACCTTGTCATGTTGGAAATCCAATCTCCAATAAGCGCCATGCGGTTTTTGATTTAATATCATATATGGAGCGTGAGATGCAAGCGTTCCAGTAGATTGTTATTTATTTGATTTAGACATTATTATAATATCACTGGATTTTGTATCAAAGTGTTTTGGGTTATAGTAAGGTAAAAACCGTCCATGTTTATGTGTGTGCTGGTCTTACTATTATCTTTTCTTTTGAAAGGATTTTAAAGGTTAAACCAATGATTTGAGTTTACTCACACCAGTCCCATGACTGACCCAGAGTTTATTTTGTTTTGTATCCCCTAAACTCTTGGGTGCCCAAATTTGTACGGGCAGTCAAGTAGTCGGGATTTCACAGATTCAATTGGAGGAGCTGAAAGTAGGAGGCTTCACCAGTTAGCTGTAGATTATCATATTTCCGCTGTGTACTATGTTGGATCTGGAAACAGGTGTTTATAACTGTTCCAGAAATGACTGTTGTGCTCTGATGATGGTATGTATATAAAGTTACTGATTTGTATTTCAAAAGTTATGTTATATAATATATTTTATTCGTTCCGCTGTGAGTTTGTGATCTTCGTTTTTCTTCTATTATAATATTTCTTTCTTTCTATTTCTCATCCTCTAACTTCTTTCTAAAAATGATTCGTATTTCTGTGCAATTTGGGTTGGACGTGTGGTGTTTTTAGTCAACTCAGATAGCATGGATTTGCGGGTCGTTACAGTAACTAAATCGATAAGAACCTCTCAAAGAACCAAATTTGGAGAGATTTGGAGCTCATGACAATTTTTGGCGAAGGAAAACCTCTGATGTAATCGATCGACGTTTATCGCAATTTAACGATAAATGACCAATGTGAGAACTTTCACTCAAAATAAATTTTTTACAGTTAATATAATCATTTCTTCATATATATTGATTTCTTATGATTGTAATATTTGCTTTGTGGTAGTTGTTGTAGGGTTAAACGCTCATTTACAAGTCAAACGACGCATGAGTATTTACCTGTTCCAGTTTAAGATGTGTGATAAGTATTGATTGCTAATACAAGTTTATTATGATGTTAACTAACGATTAGCATGTTAAAAATATCATTTTATTTGATATATGTGAAATTGCTTAGATATGCGACATATAAGCACAAACAACGTTAATTGTGAGAAACCAATACTCTCATAAATAGGGAATAAATTTCATTAACTTCACATGGTTAATTATAAAGATTTACAAATGTTTAACACTGAGTACGCAAATTTTATGATATGTTAAACATGGAGTAGTGTGATAAGAATGTGAGTTTTATCTTTATTTGTGATGTTGTTTGAATATAAGACACCTGTATTTCAAACGATGTTGATTAGAAATTGGTTCGACCTTAAATGGTTGTTGGAAGTGAAATTTATTAACGATTATATATGGACTATATATATATATAGCGCTAAAACCCTGCACGGGTCTTGAGATTACATATGTTTACACGTCTCTCATGTTTTTATGTAAGTTACATGGATTACAATGTGAACCCCACATGGGAATTGGGATGATATTTTTACACATCTCCCAATTGTGTATATAAGCCAATTAATTGAATAACGAACCCCCTACGGGTCTTAGGATGACAGTAATTCACACGTCTCCTTTATGTGTATGTAAGCTACATGGTTTTTGATGTAAATTCCACATAGGTCTTAGGATGATAGTTTTACACATCTCCCATGTGTGTAGATAAATCACAAATGATTGTGAATGTGATGAAAACCCCATACGGGTATTGAGATGATAATTTATTTAGACATCACCCAATTATTTTATTTGTATATTAATCTATTGATTGTTGAGGGGCTAGAGAGGCGAGTTTTGGTTTTACCAGTCAACCCGTACAAAGGAGGTTATGGTAAAAAAAATCGGAAATACAAGGCGTTAGCCAAATTTCGAGAAATTAGAAAAAAGTTCTTAATAATTTTTTATGTGAATTGGATGTTGATTTGATGGAAGGTACTTTATATGGATGTTAATGATGTGTGAAATCCATATAAATTAAATTATATGGTAATTGGTTTAACCTCATTCCAATTCAGAATAAAATTAAATATTTTAATAATAAAATACCCTATGAAAAATCAAAGTTTGATTTCGAGGTCCGATTTTGGATGGACACGTAGATTGTAAAATATCAATGATTATTTCCAATAGTTATTAAATAGTTAATAAACCATTTTTAGACGAATTTGATTCGATTTCAATAATATAAATCGAAATTTGATTTGAATAAAACTTGTCACGTAGCGACGGTTCACGAATGTTGACCATTAACTTCGAACGAATGCATCGGGAGATCCGACCATCAGATTCTTCTGAAATTGAAAGCGTTGGGTTTGTATTAAAAAGATCTTTCCAAAGACGATAAGAATGTTAAAATCCAACGGTTTGATTTTGACATAAGTTCAATTCAAATTTGAATAAAAACCGCACCAAAATTAATAACGACATGTAATTGAAGATTATTAATATGGACTACTTTTAAATGATTGAATGTAAGAAAATTTTATGTTAAATCATAAAATATGATTTAAAAAGATAATGGATATAATATTCCAAGTTTAAAGAGACAAAAGATATTTTTTATCTGAACGGGCTAGTTAACAACTAGAGTTGAGAACCAAAAAGAAGTATGCGATGATTCCTGAGAGTACAGTCTAGTATCACCCATGAGATCTAATAGGAAATCATTCCATTAGGCGAGGATGGGAAGAACCGACACGACATCGGATATTCGACCAAGATCAGATGATGTTTCTTAAAGATAAATAATTCAGTGGTTTTCAAATAACCTGTTGAATTATAATGGTTTTAATATAACCAGTTTTCCAATATATGTAAATTGGATGGGAGTTGAATGGTAATTATCTTCAGAGATTTCAATATCGGATTCCGTGATTATACGGATATTGTTCAGGAATTTGAAAGATATAGATATTGTTATTCCAAATACGATATCTGTTGGTTTTAGAATTTGATGTTGAATATAAGTCGATATGATTTCTTTTTAGAGCCTTGTATTTAATATCAAATTACATTTGGGGTTTGTCATGAATAGTGTCTTTAATAACACTATTCTTAAACCCGGTTGAGAAAAGAATAAATCTTTTAATTAAGACTTAGTGAAGTTTTCCAATTCAATAAATTAAACAGGAATTGAGTGGAGTTCAAAGTAGTAATAATCGAAATGAACCTCCGTAGAGGAAGGCTTGTACTATTGGAAGAATTTAAAAGGCTTTGTCGTTATTCCGCCTATAGTACTAGTCTGGTACGGAAATTTATATCGATTACAACTTATCTGATTTACGTAAAGGTTCCATATTAAATGGAAGATGATTTTGGGTTTGTCGTGAGCAATATTTTAAATGACATTTGTTCTTTAACTCAAGTAAAGGAAAGATTAATTTCCTAAGGTTGAGTAATCGTTAAATAATGATTTTTGAGATTAAAACTAAGCTGGAGTTTTAATGAATCCTTATTTAGATTGAAATGCGAATGAGTAATTAACTTTACCGAAATCGAGAAGTGCTCGAGATAGAGTACTTCCTATTTTATTCCACGCGATAGTTAAATCTTTAATTAGATTTGGAGCGTTAAATGGTAATTAAATTTATCGATAACACGATGGGTGTTAAATATGGAGTGCTACCAGTTTTGCTCTAAAGTATGAATAGGTTGGGATTGGGAAAATAAAATGAACGATTACTCCAGTAAGGCTCGATAATCCCGATCACTTTTATAAACCCTAATTTGGTTTAAATTCGTGAAAAGATATTATATAATTTTTTGCAATTGTTTCCAAGAGATTATTTAAACAAGAATTTTAAATGAAGTAAAACTTAAATAATATTTGCGAGAATAATTCCCAGTATAAAAAATATCTAAATAAAAGAATATTCTGGATTGGAATGAGGCGTATGATGTGTTTATATATCACATGATTATAAGATGCGCGAGTTCGTCGGAAAGACTGGGTTTAACCATTCTGAATAACTGATATAACGATTAAAAGTTGAAGATACGAAGACAGTGGTCGAAGACCAGAGATCTTCACGTTGCTTGGGTTATTGTTGATGTATCGCTTGGGAGTGTTGGAGAATGAAATTTTGATGATAACAACCTTGTTTCAATCATTATCATTATTGATTATAAAATATACACTAACATCTTTATACAAAATATATATGTCTCTGTGTGTGTGTGTGTGCAGGAGAAAAAATAATTGAAGACTGTACAGTTAAGAGAATCAAGATTTCAAAGGAGAATCAAGTCAGGAGTATCAAGATATCAAGAATTCAAGATTATCAGGGTAATAAAGACTAGTTATTATGTAAAACTCTGAATAGCACTCAAATTTTATTTCCAAATTTTCTCTTTTTAAATTGATTTCAAAATATTTTCAAATCGATTTCAAACTCTTCCTAAAAATGTTTTTTTAATCGTTTAAGGATTTTTTAAACTTATAATTTCAAATATATATATACTTCCTAAGTTTCTTATGTTTATATATTATAAAGGTTTATAATTATATATGCTTATAATTATATTGTAAAGTTTCATATCATTTATATATATAAAGTTTTTTAAATCATATGTTTAAATATGTTTTTATACTTGAGAAATTATATTTTAATCAACTAGTTTTATTTCAGGAATTTCTAGAATATATATACTGGTTTAAACACTTGGAAAATGATTTAAAAGTCAAATATATATATATATATATATATATACACACACACACACACACATCGACATACATAAAACAACATGTCGACATATAACTGTCACAAATTTTTAAATTAAAAAGTTGTGTCTTTTCATTTTAAATTGTTTCAGAAATAGTTGTGACTTTTGGAACACTAAATAATGGCCTCATTTTCGATTTTTTTTATAATCTATCATCTCCTTCTTCCCTACTTTACATGTCACCATTATTCATCTTAATTTTCTAAGATTCTACACTAATACTCTGTTGATTTCAATAAAAATTATATCATTCTTCTTGTATTTTCAACCTCTACCTCTCTGTTTGGAAGTGCTACTTAAGAGTTCTAGGGCAATTGTAATCAAATATAGGAAGGTCATGTTCCTTGTAGCCCTGAAATCAAGGAAAATGATAGGATGTGTTCCTTGTTTCTCGTAAATCAAGGAAATGGAGCGGTGTTAACCTTGTAGCCATGAAATCACGGGTGTCGAATTGGTGTTAACCTTTTAGCCGTGAAATCAAGGGTGTTGTAATTGGATACTGATTTTAATAAAGCTTTTCGCAATTCAGCGTTGTGCGGGACTGGACGTACGAGTAATCGGAACCTGTACAAAATCCGGTGTTTTCTTTCCTTTTCTGCAATTTATTTCTATATATATTTGTATCTGTGATTATTTCTGTTGTGATATTCATTATGTGATTCATATAGTTGTTTGTGTAATTTATAATTGGTTAAGATTTCAATAAGTTCTTTAAAACACTATTCAACCCCTCTAGTGTAGTTTTGCCTTAAGATCCTTGATCCTCATCCCTAACAATTGGTATCAGGACATCGATTTTCAAATTTTCATCATTTTAATTTGTGGAAATATTAAATGGCAACCAACACTGGAATTGCTAACAATAATAGTTCATTTTTAGAAGGTCAGTCCACTGTTAGACAATCACTATTTAATGGTAGTAATTATTCTTATAGGGCATGTAGGATGAAAATATATTTACAATCGATAAGATTAGACACCCGGAATATCACAAAAACTGACTACGTTGAACCCACTACTAATTTTGTACCATGGACTAATGAACAGAAGGCCTCTTCATAAAGTAATTCTAAGGCTATGAATTTGTTATTCTGTTCAATAGATAGAAATGAATTTTATAGATTATCAGTTTGTAAATCTGCTTATGAATTATGGAAAACCTTTCAAGTTACTCATGAAGAAATAAATAAAGTTAAACAGACAAAGATATCAATGCTAACAAATCAACTTGAGTTATTTAAAATGAATCAGAATGAATCTGTCTCCGATATGTAGTGCTGGTTCTAGGAAATCATGCATTCATTATGGATTTGGGAAAAACTTATTCTAAAGAAGATCAAGTCAGAACAATTCTTAATTCTCTAACTCCAGAATAGGATCATAAAACACTAACAATAGAAGAGGCCAATAATATTAGTGAAATAAAGATTAAGGAGACAATCGGGAATTTGATGTCATTCGAAGTATAGTTGCAGAAAAAACGAGAATAAGTCATCAAAAAAGAAATCTATAGCATTCTAAGCAACAATTGATGGTTCTAATTCAAGCGGTGAGGATGATGAAAAAATTTCCTTAATGACAAGGAATTTCGGAAAATTCTTAAGGTATAAAAAGAGGAATAATTTTCAGAAAGGGGCATTTTACAATAAGGGCTTACTTCCCTCAACCAATTAATTTTAAGGACAGGGGTTTAAATTAACTATTTTTAAGGACAAAATTTTAGCGTCTCATTTCGTATGCATTCTCGATGCTCAAAAAAACCTCAAATCGATTTCAAGTCCGCTTTCTTCTTCATCTTTATACTTTCGAAATCAAATCTGCTGCTAATCTACTTTCGAAATAGAATCGCCTCGGTTAATTTGTTGATTGGCTGAAGAAATCGAACCGCATCACTTTTCTCAGCTGAACAAGTAAGTAATTGTTTATTTCTGCTATTTGTTATATATTGATTGCTTATGTTAATCACCTCATCTTTATTCAGGTGACGAAACTAAGATGCAATTTCTATTCACTATTTGCAAGATGCGATTTGTGTTCGTTGTTGAATAAGTAAGTGCTTGTTTATCTTAGTTGTCTGTTGTTCCTCGATTTTTTTTGTTTTCTATATGTTGATTGTTTTTGTTAGCTGAAGTAAGTAGTAGTTCACTAATTGATTTTATTTGCTATATAAAAATGTTTATACGTATATATTCAGTGGTAGATTTTATTTTGTTTCATAACTTAGAAAGATAAAGGTGTTTATCTTTTGATTTGAATTATTTAATTACGTATTAAAATTTAGTAATATATGTAAATTACTGATACATGTAAAACATATTTTTTTGTTTTGTTAATCATCTGTATATACTCAGTGAGTTAATAATACGTAGTATGAATCAATTTGTAGTGATGATGAAACAGTTCATACATATATATTCAGTAGTAGATATTAATTTATTTGACAGCTTAAAAAGATAAAGGTGTTTATCTTTTGATTTGAACGATTTAATTACGTATTAAACCTTAATAATTATTGATGCATTTTAAACATATTTGTTGTTTTTCTTATGATTTGGATTTATTATGGTAAATGTATTAAAAGATAAGTTACATAGAATATCTTATTTTATCTTTTACTAAATGATAAATATTAACATGTTTATTTTTTTACATAGAATATCATATTTTATTTCATATTTTAAAAAAGATAATTGCATCTATCTTTTACTAGAAGATGAAAGACAAGTTACATAGAATATCTTTTTTATTTCTTATTTAGAAGAATACAAAATAAGTTACATGGAATATCTTATTTTATATTTTACTAAATGATAAATATTAACATGTTTATTTTTTACATAGAATACCTTGTTTTATCTTAGATTTAAAATAGATAATTGCATCTATCTAAAAGATAAAAGATAAGTTACATAGACTATCTTGTTTTATCTTTAACTAAATGATAAATATTAACATGTTTATTTTTTTACATAGAATAACTTGTTTTATTTCAGATTTAAAAAAGTTAATTGCATCTATTTTTTATTAAAAGATAAAAGATAAGTTGCATAGAATATCTTTTTTTATTTCATATTCAGTATAATACAATTTAAATTGCATAGAATACCTAATTTTATCTTTTACTAAATGATAAATATTAACATGTTTATTTTTTTACATAGAATATTTTATTATATTTCGGATTTAAAATTGATAATTGCATCTATCTTTTACTAAAAGATAAGTTACATAGACTATCTTATTTTATCTTTAAGTAAGTGATAAATATTAACATGTTTATTTTTTACATAGAATAACTTATTTTATTTTAGATTTAAAAAAGATAATTTCATATATCTTTTACTAAATGATGAAAGATAAGTTACATAGAATATCTTATTTTATTTCAGATTTAGTAGAATAAAAGATAAGTTACATAGGATAACTTTTTTATCTTTTACTAAATAATAAATATTAATATGTTTTTTTTACATAGAATATCTTATTTATTTTAGATTTAAAAAAGATAGATGCATCTATCTTTTCAAAACTGACTTTAGATTTAAAGAAGATAAATGAATATATATGTCATGTGTTAATTGTTAGCTGCAAATATGTAATGTCAATGATAAAACTGACCTTTTTATTACAAAAATGCATTTTTGTAATTAACAATTTTTAAATGTAGTAGAATATATTAATTTATTTTTGATTTAAAAAAGATAGTTGCATCTATCTTTTCAAAACTGAACTTCAGATCTAAAAAAGATAAATGAATATATATGTCGTGTGTTAATTGCAAATATGCAATGTTAATGATAAAAATGAACTTTTGATTACAAAATTGCATTTTTGTAATTAACAATTTTTAAATGTTTAGTTAATTATCTTAATTTATTTCAGATTAAAAAAAGATAGACGCATCTATCTTTTCAAAATTGAACTTCAGATTTAAAAAAGATAAATGAATATATTTATATATATATGTCATGTGTTAACTGTTAGTTGCAAATATGCAATGTTAATGATAAAACTGAACTTTTGATTACAAAATGGCATTTTTGTAATTAACAATTTTTAAACGTTTAGTAGAATATCTTAATTTATTTCAGATTTAAAAAAGATAGTTGCATCTATCTTTTCAAAATTGAACTTCAGATTTAAAAAAGATTATTACATGTTTAGCTCTACTTATGTTTGTAAAAGAAGGATACATGTTAAACAAGTTTGATGTTTTACTCATTATTTACAATTATACATACCATATGAACTTGATTTAAAGCTTGCATAAAAAAGATAAAAGCATTTATGTTTTTGTACAAACAACTTAGTTACATAATAAATTATAACGAAATGCTTTTAGTTGTTTACGAATATCAAAAGATATGCCAAAATTTAGTTACATAATAAATTACAACTCTAGAGCATATAACTCTAAATTCATGGTAGGCTAACTAAATCAAAAATATATTACCATTTTATCAAATTTATTTCTTTCTTTCTAATTTCATCCTTGCTGATACATATTAAAATTTCCTTTGTAGGAATTAGAGGATCAACAAGAGTTATTTAGTGGGTGCGGCGATATGGAGACCGATCTACAATGATAGTCATAGTCGTATTGTTTATTGTTGTACTTGTAAATAGAATGGCTATGAACTTGCAGAGTCATGTTTATTTGTTTTTTTTGTTCTGGTGACCTTAGTTTTTTATATTAATTATTCTTTGTTGCGGAATTAAAACCATAAATTAGCCGTGCAAATTTGTGTATAAAGGAGCTGGAAAAAACAGTGGGAAGTTACGCAGTTGGGTGTTCTTCCTTTTTAATTATCTTTTTGTGTTAAAAACAATAGCTATGACTTCTACATTGTTCGCAATTTTAATTGTACTGTAGTACACAGTATACAAAAAAGTTCAAGTAGCCAATATGATTTAGATCATTGTTGCAAGCCGTTCTTCCTTTTCTAGAAAAGGTAAAAGTGTTTATCTTTATCTGAAAAATATAAAAATATGTACATGACAAGCACTTAAAGCTATTATTCCATTGTATCAAAAATATATACATGAGCAGACAGTTTCACAGTTAAATCACATAAACCAACCAGTATTCCGTTGTTTCATTACTGCATGCCGTTCTTCCTTCTCCGAAAAAGATAAAAGTGTTTATCTTTATCTGAAAATATAAAAAGAAGTACATGAAACCAACTACGTGAACATTATAACTATTAGTTACAAGATCGGAAATGCACCTGCATTCAATCCACACAAAATTATATTTTACCTTGCACTGGCAGCATTGTTAACTATTGTTTTAAATTTGATTTCCGTTTGCTTCCCATCTTCTCTATGTTTCACATTTCTATGCACTCTGAAACCAACCATCCATCATCAAAACACAACAGTCCTCCTTCAGTTCATCAGCACATGACATAAAATGAAAACTTTTGAAAATCAAATCATTCAATCGATTCGTTCAATCGAATCGTTCAGTCGATTCGTTCAATCGATTGTGGCTGTAGAAATAAAATCGAATCGCTCAATCGATTCGTTTGAAACATGAAAAGCTTTTGAAAATTGCCATTTTAATGAAGATCGACTAGGGTTTTAGATTTGCAAAATAATGGTCGCGACATTTTTTTGTCCTTGAAACTTATTCTTTAAAAATCGTGTCCTTTAAACTAATTGGACCTGACTAGTAAGCCCTTCACGCAAATTTCCTCTTTCAGAAATATATTCAAGGAAGTTCGGGAAAGGATACTAATAAGGATAGATGCTACATCTGTAACAAACCAAGCCATATAAAAAGGATGTGTCCATATCCAAACAGATTTCAACAAACAAACAACGGTTCGACAAAGACGAGGAAAAGAGCATATGCAACAACTTTAGATGATTCAGATTCATCATCAAGTGACAAAGAGCCAGAAACTAGAAATTCAAATATGTGCTTCACAACAATTCAGTAATCAGAAAATATCGAAGGAATCGATCAAAAAACTAGGTACGCCTTAATTAATAATTTTTAATTGAAATGGTTGAGTGGATGCTTGTTCGCTTGCTTTGTTTGAAATTTGAATTTTGAATCATAAATTCAAATTTGAATTTTGAATTTTGAAATTCAAAATAATAAATAAAAATATAATAATAAAAATTAAATTTTTTTAAGATTAATATCATCTTAGGAAATAATTAGTCAAAGAATATAAAATATTAAATAATATAAACAAAGTTATAAAGTTACCTGAATTTTTAAATTGTCTACATGAATATACACGTCGACATATACACCAGAATTTGAAATTTAAACTTTGAATTTCAAATGTTAAACTTTCAAACTTCCCACCACCTTTTCACCAACTCCCAAGGTATTAAAAGGTGTCCTTCTATTCAGAAAAGATGGGTCCATTTGCTCTTTATTTAATCATCTATTCAATACTACACTTTCTACCTCTCATTCAAAACTCAAAACTACTTTCTTCGACATGTACTCTTCAAAACTATTCTCTAATGGCTTCCTCAAGTACTCCAAATACCATGAGACTAACTAAGACTCTCAAATGTCATCTCTACAACAACTTGAAGGCTATCCAAGTGTACATTGACTATGTTAAGAATGGAAAAGTCAATACGGGAACAATCTCTATTTTTGAAAATTTTGAATCTTATGATCTTCACAGTCTTTTTAGTCAAAATGAAGTCTTAAGTTTGATTGATTATCTAAACAACGATGAAGCATGTTGTAACATCCCGGGATTTTGGGCCAGTTTAAAATTTTTATTTTAGAAATCTTAATGGATTTTAATATTTAAAACAATTTATTTTAGATAATAACGACTAAAAATTTATTTTAAAATGAATAAATTATAAAAGGAGTTTAAAACAGCGCTGCAGTTTGAAAATTTGAATTTGATCTTTAACTGACTATACAGGATTCATTTTAAATCAGAATTGAGAAAAACGAGAAATATTTGAATCTGTCTGATCATATCTTTCTAAAGAATCTGAAAAACTGAATTTTCACTTTATAAATAGAAAGTTATGTCCAGTTTAAATTTTAGAAAGGTCGCTGTAGAATTTATATATATTTTAATATAATATTTAGCCCTTAAAAATAGTCATTTTTCAAACGACCTCTGTTTTCGACGAAACCACTTTTTTTGGAACCGGAATGTCGAGTTATTGCTAGGTTTCAATTTTCATAATTTCTCGAACTAGTATGTGAGTGTGGAAAGGAAAATGTGTTTTGACTGTTTCAGCCAAATTTAATCGACTTGAAAATAGCCATTTTTCAAACAGTCTCAGAATTCGACGAAATTAGTCTTGTTAGAACCGTATCGTCAAAACATAACTAGAAATAATTTTTCTATAATTTTTAGAGTCAGTATGGGGCCCCGGTCAATTAAAACATACGTTCAAATTTAGTAATTAAATATTTCGTATTTTAATTTAAAGAAAAACATATTGTAACAGCCGAGTTGGTTTACGAAACGTGTTCCATTGTATCCGGGATAAGGGTTATTAGCTAGTGGCGACACTCGTTGGGTCTTGTTTGGAGTTCATAGCGGTTAACAGATAATAATTGAATTAATTAATTTAATAATATTATAAATTTTTATTATAAAAGGCCTAATAGAAAACCCTAATCCCTTCATATTGTTCAGCCGCCGTTCTTCAAAAATCAATGGCCAAATCGTACCAGAATTCTTCCCTAAATCTTGTTCAATCCCTTCAATAAAGTTCGAACTTCATAAATCAAATATTCAAGAACTCCTCAAGATCTATACGATGAACGGTTGGGATCAATTTTCGTATGCAAAATCATGAGAATTTGGGGCCTAAACATGTCGGGTTTGGACTGATTTTTCTGGGTGCTGGGTGTGGCAAGCTCCACCAAGTGTCAGGCGTTGGAGGGCGGCAGGGAGTTGGTTGGTGTGGTGGTTCCTGATCGTGGTTCGGCTTCTTGGAGGTGGTGCGGTTTGGAGCAAGAAAGGGGGTTAGTGGGTTCGGTTTTATCACGTCACCTGGATCGAAGAAGATGGAGTAACCGTGGGTTAAGGAGAAGGATTAACTACCCTTAACAAATGTAATTAAATTAATTGTTTAATATTAATGTTCCTTAAAATGATTCGAATGTTTAAACACGAGTATCTCATTCAAACAGAAATGAAATTCAGCGATTTTCGTTGTGTTGGAATCGTGCTGAGGAGATCTGCATGATAGAACAAACCAGATCTGAAGCAGAGCAATATGAAATTTTGAAGAATTCAGAACCCATCTGTGAGATTTCTTTGTTTTAAAAATAATTAAAATTTGATTATCTTTTATTGTTTCAATTCCATATATGTATGTTAATTGAATTCAATTCTGTGATGTATGATATTGTATTTGTTGTTTGTTGATGATGATGGTTGTTGTGGTATGTGTTAATTAGATTATGTTAAGCAATTTTGTGTTAATTAGATTATGTTTAACAAATTTAACACTTTTGTCAATCAGATTATGTTAAACAAAAATGGACATTTTTATTTGAAATATGTTATGCAATTCAAAATGACATTTTTGATTAGAAGTTTGTTATGAAACAAAGAAGAGATTTTGTTAAAACATTCTTTTTTTAAACAAAAGAACAGATTTTTAAGTACCATTCTTTTCAATAAAAAGAAATCATGTTTTATTGTCATATTTGTTTACAATAAAGATTAGAATTACACAGGATTTTCATTTTTGTTTACATTAGAAAGATCAAACAAAAATTAACATTTTTGTTGAATAAAAATAGATCAAACAAAAATAATCATTTTTGTTGGATAGAAATAGTTGAAATAAATTAAATCATTTTGTTGAAATAAAATAGTTAGAAATAAAAAGAAACATTTTTGTCAAAAACTTGATTAGAAACAAAATTAACATTTTTCGCTAATTAGATCATGTTGAACAGAATTAACATTTCTTGTTAATTAGATTATGGTCAAATAAAAATCACCTTCTTGTCAAAACATGTTTATGAAAATAAAAACAACCTTTTATTTTGAAATATGTTTTGCAAATCAAAATAACCTTTTTGATTAGAAATTGATTATGAAAACAACATCTTTGTCCATTATGATAAAAAGAGTATAATAAGAAGGTTATAAACAAAAATGCTCATATATGTTAAAATAAATAGAATAAGGCAAAATGTTCAATTTTTTCATATTTAGAAGAATGAAATGAAATATCATTTTTGTGTTAAAAACATGTTAGTGAAATGAAATATCATTTTTGTATTAAAAACATGTTAGTGAAATGAATTATCATTTTTGTATTAGACATGTTAGTGAGATTAAAATGAACATTTTTATACATCAAAAAGAATAGATTTTGTTAAACTTTCATTTTCAATAAAAAGAATAGATTTTTGTTAAACATTTTTTTTTCCAATAAAAAGAATAGATTTGGTAAACATCCTTTTTCAATAAAGAGAAATTATGTTTTTTTTATATTGTTTACAATATAGAAGTGTAGAATTAGAAATAAAGATCACATTTTTGTGAAAGAATGATTATAGAAATAAATGTTCATATTTTGTTTACCTTAAAAGGATTGGAAAAAATTTATATTTTGTTTACATTAAAAAGAGTAGACAAAAAAAATTCACATTTTGTTTACAGTAATAGAAAGGATTGGAAAAGGACATTTTTGTCACCTTAAATAGAAAGAATTAGAAAAGGACATTTTTGTCACATTTAAAAAAAGGGAATTAAAAATATTCATTTTTGTTATTTAAAAATGAATAGACCAAAATAATCATTTTTGGAAATTAAAGAGAGTTTAACCAAAATATACATTTTTGGTCATTAAGAAGAAAGTTTACATTTTTGTTCCTTAACAAGAAAGTGACATTTTTGGTTCAGTAAAAAGAGAAAGACATTTTTGTTCATCAAACAAAAACAGATATTGTTGCTCATTTAAAGGATTAAACAAAAATAGGCATTTTTGTTCATCAAAAAGGTTTTAACAAAAATATTCATTTTTGTCATATATAAAAGGATGGAATAGAATAAAAATAAAATCCATTTATGTCAAATGTAAAAGAATGACAAAAATATTCATTTTTGTCAAATATAAAAGAATGAAATAAAAACATTCGTTTATGTCAAATGTAACAGAATGAGAATAAAAACATTCTTTTTATCATTTAAAAAGAATGAAGTAAAAATACTCAGTTTGTTTATGTAACACCCCACCTCCGTTAAGGTCACTCACAAAGGGAATGCCTTAACTTTGGTGGAGCATTTTAGTAAACAGAACAGAAACTTACAAGATAGATAAAATAGTACTTGAAAAATTTTAACTTTATTACAGCAGAAACAGAAATCAATATGGTTACATCCTTTCAAATCTCAGAATTCAAGTACAAAATATCAGTCTTGTACAAAAGCCTTCAAAATGCATGGATTAAAATCATAATCCCCATAGAACGGAAGCTATACAGAGCCAAGCCATACTTTAAGCACTTCAAGCAAAGAGAAATCCGGATCAAGCTAAAGTATTCCCTCCTTGGATAACCTGGGGGGGGGGGGGGAACGGAAGAAAGGAGGCGAAACAACAAGGGTTAGACAAAAAGTCTGGCAAGTCCAGTGACTTTCAGCATATGAACAGATAATAATAATATGACATGAACATAAAACTGGATGAGGGATAACTGTAGCAGGTGTAGCACATATAATAGAAGAACAGAATGACATAAACTATTGCTTTACACTTCTCTGCACTAATACTAGTATAACAGAATTAGGTGTCGCCCTAATGTCTAAACTGAAACAGGAACGGGTACAGAATAATTTAACAGAAACAGAATACTAATAATGGGCCTTTACTACCCGATCAGAAACAGACAGAAGCAGAAACAGATTAATCCCTACGGAAACCGAATGTAGAATTAGGTGTACACTAGTAATGGGCCTTTACCACCCGAACAGACGGTACCACGCAGAAACAGACAGGTGTTACCACTCAACAGAAACAGACGGTACCAACAGAAACAGACAGAACTAAGTGTACCCTAAAACCCTACCCCAAGCGATCGGCTCCCTAATACATAAATATCCTGTGTCGGCCCCACAGTAGGGTGTATCACTCCCTAAAGTGACAACCAATTGGCACAGACCTATTTACTGATGTCACAGCGTCTTACATCCTCAGAGGCAGACCGAGATCTATGCACGCACATGACCCGGTTGGAACGCACCATCAACACCCCTCGCCATTATCAGAATGAACCACTTATAATTAGTTCAGTAAGCGTGCCCGGACCCTACCTACTGTTGGGTCAAAGTTTTGATACCATAAAGGGTTACTGACTAATATGGGTCCCAAACAACAGATGACACAAGTAATTCCCCTCCTAACCTTGTGTCCCCAGACTAACAGATCTCAGATTAACTTGTTTACAAGCTCAGACATACATAATTCAGATTTACTAGTTCACAGATTAAGTTAACAAGTTTTCAGACTAACAGATCAGATGTACAGATTTTTCAGATTTGTCTAACTTTGTATTGGGCCTACAGATTCATGGACGGGTTTACTACAACTATTAATCCAGTTGGTTTAACCCTATTTCCCCCAATACATTTTAGACGTCATTATTATCTTAGATTTGCATTAATTAATTATTAATGCCCAGACCTCTCACATTAGGTCGCTAGCTTGTGGCCGCTGGATGGGCCGGGCGGTTCCGGACAGACTTCTGCCATAAGCCAGACCTAACCTCGTGTCTTAAGCAGGTTATGACTAACTTCTCACATTAGAACCTATTGTTTGCGGCCACTGGATGTGCCGGGCGGTTCCGGGCAGAATTACGCCGCAAACTCATTCTAACCTCGAGTTAGTCACGTTTATCTTTGCGGCCAATTAATTAATAATTTACCGTTTATGCGCACGCCCAATATATATGCCAATTCAGATTATATCAATAACAGGATGATTATATCAACCCAGCAGATAATAGATTTTAGCAGATAACAGATTTTCCAGATTATATGACATAACGGATTTAACATATTTAGCAACTTAGCTGATTTTGGCATATAACAGGTTAGGCATTTAAACAAATAAATTTAACATATTTAGGCATTTTCAACAGACTTAGCGGATGACAGATCTAGCAGATGAATAGATCTAGTAAACTAAGCAGTAGAGCAGAACTAGCAGATTAAGCAATATAACAGAACTAGCAGATTAGGCGATATAATAAAACTAACAGATTAGGCAAATATAGCAGAACTAGCAAATTAGGCAATTATAACTGATTTTCATCATTCCTTAAAGTTTCACATATCTTGCCTAATTATAAATTTGGCCTAAATTTGCATGCCTAAAATAGTGGTCATGAATCACACTAGGATCATATACCCTACGTTTGCATTGAATTTGCATGTCACAGATTATGGTCATAATTTACATGTCCCAATTTAGTTCCACTTGCCTAGTACAAAAGATTCACATATAAATTATACCAACTATAGCCATCTATTTCAATGCATGTCATATATTCAAAAATCTCCTACTTAGGTGTTATTCACACTTGATAGTTATCAAACCTTAATATGGATCTTCACACCTAATTTATGATCCGTTATAAAAAATGCCCAAGGATCTAGATCTAACATATGATATGTGTTTTAATTCAGATCTTAATATTCCAGATTTGCAAGTTATGTATTATCATACGATAATCCCAAACAGTCATATATGCACAGATCTAGATCTAGTTTATATACTCAAATCAGTCACAGATCAGTCCAATTATGCCTTAGATTTATGTTCTAAGTTCCAAGTCCAACCTATGTTCTTTCCTCAAATCAATCACATATAGATCATGCCCAATTTATGCACATTCATTTGATTGTCCCAAACATTTTAGCGTATGTTGATCTCTTATGAGATTGGCTCAGGCTCATGGTAGCCTGGCTATAGAACAGAAAGAGGAAAGAGGCACAGAATAAAACAGATCAGATCAGAACAGATATAACCTCAGATTCAGATTTAGAGTTCATGTCACAATCAAAATTAACGTTTATATCGGAAAGTAACCGCACTTGCCTTAATTGGATTAAAGAAAGAACTCTAGTTGTTGTAGAACCGTTGCAGAAGCTCTAATCTCTAATTGAATTTAGGTTGATGTTGATTGTCTTCTAGTTTTGATTCCAGCAGAGTAGCAACGCCATTTTTATTTTTAATTTAGAACAGAGGCAGAGTAGAAGCAGAATAGAATTGTGTGCAGAGAAGGCTGGGTTTGGGGCTGTTTAAATAGGTTTAGGCAGACGAATCTAGAGAGAAAACAAGACCAGATACATCAGAACGCACCCAGGCAGAAAAGCAGATTCGGGAGGCAGGTAGACCCCCAAGTCGACTCTAGGGTCGACTCTAGGGTCGACCCCTTGGGGGTAGGTTGACTCTAGGGTCGACCCCCCGGGGGCAGGTCGAATCTAGGGTCGACCCCCCAGTCGACCTGGTCTGTGCTGTTTAATTTTTTTTTGAACTTTGGGAGGCCATAACTTGGTCATATGGACTCCGATTCACGAAATTTCGGACTCTATTTCGCGTATTTTTTCCGAGACGAACGCAATGGCACAGCCCGTTTCCCTTGATTCTAATTTTATATTTTAATTATACTCAGATTTGTAATTCTTAAGTTCATAGAAAATACGGGGTGTTACAGTTTACATTGAAATGAATTAGAATAAAATATACATTTTTTTAAGAAAATGAATATTAGAATAAAAGTACATTTCTGTCAGAAAATGAAAATGTATATTTTTATACATTAAAAAGAGTGAATTGAAAATGTATATTTTTACACATTAAAGAGAATGAGTTAGAAATGAACATTTTGTTTACATTAAAGGAATTAGACAAATTTGTCATTTTGTTTACATTGAAAAGATTAGACAAAATAATCACTTTTGCTACATTGGAAAGATTAGACAAAAGTATCATATTTTGTACATTAAAAGAATTTTTTTGTCATTTTAAAAAGGGATGAAGTAAAATATTCATTTTGTCATTTAAAAATGAATGAGACAAAAAAATATACATTTTGGTCAATAGATAAGAGTTAAGATTTTATTGTCATTTGTTAACAATAAAAGGATTAAATTAAAAGTTAAGATTTTATTGTCATTTGCTAACAATAAAAAGGATTGAAATCAAAGTTAAGATTTTTATTGTCATTTGTCAACAATAAAAAGAATGGTGATGTTTGTCTGTGATGTTGAAATAGTTGATGTGTTAAACATATTGTTAGTATATTAAAAACTGAATATTACACTTCCATTTATAAGTCATCCGACTTGTTTATATGATTGGGTCGATAATTTTTACACATCGCCCAAGTGCACAAATAATTTGATTGCTGGATGAAACCCTACACGGGTGTTGGGATGATATTTGATCTACACTGGTCCCAATATTTAGTGTAGAATTCACTTTGGTTGTTAATTGGATGTTTGATAATTATTTATCATGCTTATTGATTACATGCAATATATGGTTATTGATTGAGTCACATTCCAATAAAGAATATTCTAGAAAAGAATATTTTAGGAAAATAATATATTTTAGAAAAATATATTTTTATTGAAATGAACTAGTTATTAGCTAGGATCAATCATTAAATTTAGATATAATGAAGTTTTCCAATTTGTTAATATTTAATTGAAATTAAATTAGATAAATTGGATTTTGGGGTTTGTCGTGAATAGTGAGACGACCCGAACTTCCCTGTGAAGGAAAGCGCGGATAGAATTGAGGACAAGACAAAATGGAACGCATACGGAAGAACATTTCATTGTTATTACAACAATTCCATCAGATACAAGAATATACAGAGTATAAATGAATAAATTACATTCGATAAATATCAGAGATTACAATAAATTACATAGCAGCGGAAAATATACAAAACACAACTGAAAGTGATACACGGATACAGAGCTTTCCGAGCATCGTTCCAGCTGTAAACCAGGTTCCTGTGAATATAAATCTGCAAAACCAAAACTACTAGCTGCCCGTGTGGAAAATAGGGGCACTCAGAGTTTAGGTTAAAACAATAAACTCCAGGTCAGTCATGGGACTGGTGTGAGAACTAAAACAGTTATTTAAAACTTTACTTTAAAAGAGAGTAATTCAAGGGACCACGCCGTATAACACGGAACGGGTTTCCTCCCAAGAATACTAGTGCATATAACAAAACAGCGCAATGCTCTTTGGAAAAATGAAGCTATTATAAGACCCAGGTCCCATCACACAATGCAACGCAAGCCAGAGGATAGGGTTTTCCCTTGTAATAGCCAAACATGCTTGGTACGTTTAAAACAAATCATTTGATACTATTATAAGTGTATAGTGTCAGAAAAATTTCAATCATAAATATCAATCATAGGCGGCATGGGTACCATCTATCATGTCGCCATACTAGTTCTACAATTAAATCCGCAATATCACGTATGGGAAATTGGATTCCATCATGAGTCTAGGCAAGGGGCAAGCTCCTCTCCGCGTTCGAGACACTCTAGCAAATGCCTCAGGACCCCACTATGATCCTTGGAATCGGCTGGGCCGGTCCTCTCTTACTTTTGAGGATTAGTTATTCCTAAACACACGTTTCCCGGTCCTTACAGACCTATATCCGAGGCGCCTCGTATCCAACAACCACACAGGTGAAAAGTATATAAATGTCAGGGCTGGTAGGTCACTGACACCACCCTAGCTAGAAAGAAACGTCGTGCTCTCCTAGCGGTCCGTCTCCCGTTTTTGACTCATACCGAGGTGTGAGGCTCGCGAATTCACGTTATACACAAAGCTACGCCACACAGGCCGTGCTTTGATCATCAACCACAAGACTTTGCTTTTCAACAGAAGCCTTGATCAATTGCCACTTACGCGTGCCACATTGGCAATTCACTCCATGCGATTGATGTCCATCGATATACAACCTCTGAGCTCGTGCGTCTCAGAGAAGGGCGTTAAGCAAGAGAATAAATTCCCCGCCGCCAAACAGATGTATATTTAATAGAGATCAATCAACACAGAATAAAATCCAATGTCAGACAAACAATCCATTTACAAGTTCGTTCTGGGTCTGAACGAAACCGGAGGCACTTTTCTCACATATCCATCCATCTCCAAGTACGTCTGGACGATCACCAACTGATTCCCTCATCCTGGGTGTACAGCCCAATCAAGATCATCAGTAATCACCCAAACGATGTGAAGACATCCGGTCTTCAACCACCGTCTTCATCTTCGACATCTCGTCGAATCGGTTATTCAGAATGGGTATAAACCCGGCCTTTCTGAATAACCCACGTATATGATAAACAAAGGTTACACAAACACAACGAACGCCTCATTCCAATTCAGAATATTCTTTTATTCACAAAATCACATTCTTAGGGAAAGGTTCCCATTAATTTTATCCAAGATAAATTCTTCCAAATTTATCCTATAATCTTCCTTTGGATATCATTTCAAACTAGTCGGGATTAACGAACCACACCGAAGTAATTATTTATTTTATTTCCCAATCCCAACCTATATATCCCATGGAGAAAAACTGGTAATACTCCATATCTAACACCACGGTGTTATCGGTAAAATTAATTACCATCTCGCGTTCAAATCTAATTAAAGATTTGCCTATCGCTGTGGAGTAAAACTGGTGGTACTCCATTCTCGATCACCTTTCAAATTTGATAATTTAAATTATCAATTCACATTTTAATCTAATTAAAGATTCATTAAAACTCCACTTAGTTTTAATCTTCTCAAAAATCAATATTCTGTCTTTAACTGGGTTAAAGAACCAATGTCATCTAAAACACGATTCACGATAAACCCAAATCACATTTGATATTAAATACAAGGCTCTGAATAGAAAATATACCGGCTTATATTCAATGTCAAATTCTGAAACCAACAAATATCGTATTGGAAATAACGATATAAAATATATCTTTCAAATTCCCATAACAATATCTGTATAGTCACGAAATCCAACATCGAAATATTCCGAAGATAATTTCGATTCAACTCCAGTCCAATCCACGTATTGGGAATATTGATTATTTTTAAAATCACTTTCAAATTCAATTTATTTATTTAAAAAATAAATTGATTTTAATTCTAGTTCAAAACTAGTTCATTTCGATAAAAATCTATTTTTATCCTTTCAAATGTGGAGTTTTTCATCCCAGTTCTTTCCAATTCAAATATTATGATTTTACACAAATTATCGATATTTTTAATAATTTTATCAAGGCCCGTACAGTCGATTTCCAACGATGGCCATCGAACTGCACTTGCAGCGACCTTTTTCGAATTTGATTTGGACATAATTCCAAATCCAACCGTTAGATTTCAAATTTATAATATTCATTGGAAAGCTCTTTTCGATACGAACCCAACGGTTCCGGTTTTAGGAGGATCCGACGGTCGGATCTCCTGTAATGTCAATTCGAAGATAATGGTTGAAATTCACGAACTGCCGCGGCGCGGCGCGTTCTATTCAGGCCATTATATATATAATATATATATATATATAATATATATTTCGTCGATTTCCTTTTAAAACGTATTTTATAAATCGCTTTAAATTCGTTTCAAAACCATTTCAACTTCTATATTCAATTTCAAATCGATTGGATTTCACTTCAACTTGAATTCATTTCAATTTTATTTAATTCGAATTCAAATTCGTTTCAATTCAATTCAAATTCTAATTCGTTTTCTATTCAACTCGAATCGAGTTCATTTTCTATTCAATTCGAATCGAATTCATTTTATATTCGATTCGAATTCATTTCAAATTGATTTAATAAAATTTCAATTTCAATTTTTATCTAATTCAATTTGAATTTCATTTCAAAATATTAGATTTTGAAATCACCTTTCCATATCCATTATAAAACGAATAAAATCGATATAAATATCGTTCGCGTCAAAATAGGGCATCTCTATTCAACACGGCTTTATATTTTTCAAAAACTACTTTATTTTATTCAACAAATGAATATTTATCCCATTCAACACATGAATCTATATTTCTTTCAACACATGACTAATCTCAACACATGAGTACTGTCAACACATCACTATTTTTGCTATGTAAAATATTTTATAAAACTATTGGTATCTATCGTTTGATTTTAATTAGACTCCACCGTGAAGTAGATTCTAATTGTAAATATGATAAAGATGTAATTTTTATTATTTAAAATATTTTACTCAACACATGAATAGTTTCAACACATGATCATCATCAACACATGACTATTTTTATCCCATTCAACACATGAATTTTCTTTTATAATATTCATTATTTCCCCGATTGGAATGAGGCCCAATCAATCACCATATAATGTTAATTATATGGATTTTCAGACATCCCACGTATATAATAGCATTGAAAAATAATCAACCAACAACCAAAGTGCACTACACTGTATAAGCATCAAATATAGATATCTGACGCTTATAACAGCTTGTCAATCTATCGATCGACATATTTAGTCAATCAGGATGAGTGAACTTCAAATTTCATCCCAACACCCTTGTGGGGTTTCAAACAATCAAACACAGATTTTATTTGTGCAGTTGGGCGATGTGTAAAATTTATCATCCCAATCAATGTCCTTCAAATAGGTGTACATAAACAAACCGTCCGGTTTGTAAATGAATATTTTATTTTATTCACTTCCACGTTAAAAATTATATTTTTAACGATAAAATATTCTATTTCAACACACGAATTTCTATTCAGTTCATTTACACAATAAAAATGATATTTTTATTTTTCTAACATATTTTAGAAAATTTCGGCGGCATAACGACACGATACTAGAAACGGGATGAGGCCTAGCCTTATCCCCGGTCTAGTGAAGGCCCACGCCATTCACACATCAATCAAATTCACCAAACAACCAAATTCAAATCAAATCATCTAACTAATTTATGCAACCAAACAAACAAGTCCATGGTCTGTGGACGATTGTGTCGGGTGCTACTAAGCACCGTCTGCATCCTAGTATATATATATATATATATATATATAAATAGAAATGAAATTGAAAGGGGAGAAATTCTCACAGATAGCTATCCTAGCTCCACGGCACTTCATTGATAGAAATCTTCATCGCTATCGCATCTTGTAACAACCCGTATTTTCAATAACCTGTTATAACATAAATCGAGGCAGAATTTAATTCTAAAATCTGAATCAAGGGAAACTGGCTATGCCATTGCGTTCGTCTCGGAAAAATACGCGATATAGAGTCCGAGTTTTCGAAAATCGGAGTCCGTATGACCCGATTAAGGCCCAACGAAGTTTTCAGAAAATTTCAAAGTAAAAACAGATTTCAATTTCAAGTTTGAATTTGGGAATTTGGGCCAGTTTGGACCAGGTGGGAAAATTCCCGCCAGAGCACCCAAGTCGACAGCCCTGTCGACTTGGGAGTCGACTTGGTTGGACCCAAGTCGACAGTCCTGTCAACTTGGCTGTCGACTTGGTCCAGCCGGGCTGTTTAGCCTGGTGCACCATTTAGAGATTGTGTTGAGCTTGGGGGCCAGATTCGGTTTTGAGGGCTGAGATTGGAACTAGGGTTTAATCCTAAGGTTGAAACTAGTCCTAATCTCTATAAATAAGGCCCTAACCTAACCCTAAATCATCATTATTCATTCAAGTAACTAAACTATGGCAAAATCAATCCTCTCATGGCCTCCATTCTCTTCATAAAATTCCTAAATAAATTTCTATGAGATTTTCCATGCATACAAGTGTTTTCAAGCTTGTATGAGCATCACTAGCTTGCATTCAAGTCAAGTTTCTATAATTGCATCATAAAGAAAGAGTTTTGATCATTTTGGCTCAAGGGTTTTTATGTTAGAGCTTGCATTTTGGGTCTATTTGATTGCATAAGGTCTTTGTCATATTTTTGAGTCTTCATAAGCTTTGTAAGCCCTATTCTACTTTCATACTTAAACTCTAAAGTTAAATGTATGATATGCAAGTTTATATGCAAGTTTACTATGCTATGATATGCAAGTTTATCATGTTGTGATATGCAAGTTTATATGCAAGTTTACTATGCTATGATATGCAAGTTTATCATGTTGTGATATGCAAGTTTATATGCAAGTTTACTATGCTATGATATGCAAGTTTATCATGTTGTGATATGCAAGTTTATATGCAAGTTTACTATGCTATGATATGCAAGTTTATCATGTTGTGATATGCAAGTTTATATGCAAGTATGCCATGTTATGATATGCAAGTTTATCATGTTGTGATATGCAAGTTTATATGCAAGTATGCCATGTTATGATATGCAAGTTCATCATGTTATGTTATGTAAGTATGCATGTCATGTTATGCGAGTTTATCGTGTTATGTTATGCAAGTTTGATATGCAAGTTTGTCATATGATATGCAAGTTATGTTATGCAAGTTTGGGTTGAACATTTTGTTCATGCTATCATGTTATGCAAGCTTATCTTGGGTTTATGAACATAAAGCTTCAAGCTTTATGCTAAAGGTTGCATTTTGGCAACATGTAAGTTATCATATCCCTTATGATAACTTGCATGTGAGGACAAATGCGAACTTATGGCCATTTCTACATGTCATTTAGCACCATGTATCACCAATATGCCAAGTTTAGTTTTATGCATGCTTTTGGGGCCTAAAAATGTAATATGCAAGGGTATGAACACATGAACATTTCATATGCCACCATGTTGAACTTGTGGCTTTAACACCTTTATGTCGTGATTATGCCAAGTTCCCTCTTTCTATCCTTTATGCGCTATGGCGATATGTAAGCGATGGGATTGCGTTTGGGGTTGGGTAAACTTAAAAGACATAAAAACATAAGCTTGGGAATTTACCTATTAAGTTAGGTCTACCCTTTGGGAATTTACCTATTAAGTTAAGTCTACCCAAATGCTTGAAAACTTGTAACATGTTTTGGAAACATGATGGACATGACACTTAGAAAAGATAAGTGTGACCAACTCGAGGTTGGGTTGAGTTTGTAGCGTAAACCTACCCGGAACCGACCGGCTTAACTAGTTGCTACAAACAATAGGACCCAATGTGAGAAGTTGGCCATGTTGTACCTTGAACCCGAGGTTAGACCAAGTTGTGGTGTAAAGCTACCTGGAACCGACCGGCTTAACTAGTAACCGCAACAAAGTCTAATGTGAGAGGTTAAGGCGCATTTAATTAATTAATGCCTCATGATTAGGGTTAAGTCATGGACCGCTTGAATACTTAACCAATTAAACACGATGGGTTGGTAGGGTTAAGTCATGAACCTTGGGTACACTTAACCAACTTGGTACTTGAATGGGTTGGGTTAACCACGTTTAACCCATTAAGGAAACCCTAGTTACGTGGTCCTTTGCGCCAGTAACCCTCTTAGTTGTATCATGATACCCTAGGGACTAGGCTAGGGAGGGGCACGATTACTGGGATGCCATGTAAGCGACCAAAACGACGGCTGAGTAGGTGCGCCGGTGTAGGTTCAGGCGGGCCATGGTCGTGCACATGGTCCGAAGTTGAAAAGCAGGCACGGGCACCAGTAGGTTTAGACTGTGCGTGCATTGGTTTGTGTCAGTGGTTGACACCCTAGGACTTGATACACCCTAGGGTGGACCTAGCACAGTTTAGCTACACTTCGTAGTTGGGCCGTATGACACCGACACTTGACGAGTTAGGCTTATAGGGAGCCGATCGACTAGACCGTGCCAGTTGGAACTCGTATTGGGGTCACTACATGTTATTGGGCCAAAGCTTGGGCCAAGGGATCAATACTTGTTTATTCAAGTCATGTTAGTTTGCTAGTACACCTGTGGTGCAAAAACCTTAAACCTGATTATGCGATGACACCTTTATCTACCTTGTCAGTTAATCATCATGCTAGTATGTTGTTATCCTTATGTTCATCCCTGCTGCTCATGCCAGTTAACTTTACCAGTTTACATTGATTGTAGTAGGGCTTACTCAGTCTTTTTGACTGACCTGTTTTCTTTCGCCTCTTTTCTTCCGTCCCCCCCCCCTAGGTTCTCAGGGAGGGAATATTGGAGCTTAGCTTGGATTCCTGATCACTTGCTTGTGGGATTTAGCTCATGTACGGTCTTGACATGAAGCTAGCTATGGTTATCACTTATTTTGGGGATAGTACTTATGTATTTCAGTTTTTCAGTAATGTTGTTTTTATCTAGACTTGTGTATTTGGAAAGTTGACATTATGCTGTACCAGACTTGTTTTGAAATGGTTTGAAATCTTCCGCTGCTTTATCTATGTTATTTACTCTGTTTACATATATACATATGTTCTTGTTCTGCCTTGATATATCATTATGCATGTTTACCTGATTCAAACGCCCCTCCAAAGTCAGAGTGCTTGCAAGAGACACCCTGGCGGAGGTGGGGTGTTACATTTGGTATCAGAGCATATGGTTTACGAGAAGGAACAAAAAGGTTTTTAGAAAACTTTTGGAAAACTATTTTTCAAAACCAAGTATAAAGTATTTTCCAAAGAAAAGTCTAGTTTATTTTAAAGGCTATTCCCCAAAAAAAAAGCCATTAGCAAAAATTCCTTCGTTTTTCTCCATTCTGAATCTATCTTTTTCTTCGTTTTCAGTATGGCCGATAACTCTGCTATTCCGGAAGGAGTACACGTACTTGTTTGGTATAGGAGACTTTTGGAGGCTAGGGCGACCGAAGCCGGCCCCGCAGATGTTCCTCCTCCTCCGGTAGTTAATGTTCCTCCTCCTCCTCCTCCGGTGGTTAATGTTCCTCCTCCTCCTGTCGCTGAGGTTCCTCTTCCTCCTCCCCCTCAGCATCCTCAGGCTGACTTCGCAAAGACTTGCAAGGATTTCAAAGCAATGGGTGGCAAGAACTTTCAAGGCACTGAGACTTTTGTAGAGGCCAGAAATTGGTTGAAAGAGACCGAGGATTTATTTTCTATCTTTGGGTTAGACGATCAGAGGAAGATCTTGTTGGCGGTTTGGCTTATGAAGGATGAGGCCGCTTATTGGTGGGAAGTTACCAATGGTACTAGGCCTGTTAAGACTTGGGCCGATTTCAGGGCAAGGTTCGTGCTTAAGTTTCTATCTTCTGCGGAGGAGAATCTGCAAATGGAGAGGTTCATAACTTTGAAACAAGGAGATATGTCTGTCAAAGGATATGTGAACAAATTCAATCAGTTAGCTCGTTTTGGCTTGGATATGGTGAATACTCCTCAGAAGAAGGCTCTTCGTTTTGCTTGAGGATTGAATGAGCCGTTGCAGGGATTGGCTATGTCACATAATCCCCATGGGGCCACGTTTGAGAGCTTGGTTGATATGGCGTTACTTCAGGGGGATGTCAAGAAAAATGATACTCAAACCAAGAAGACTGATTCCCAGGGAAAAGGAAATCAGGGTAATCCAAGTGGTCAGAGCAGTCAAGGCAATCAGAACAACAAGAACAACAAGGGCAACAAGAACAAGGCAAAGGAAACAAGAAAGTGCAACTTCTGTGGGATTGTTGGGCACATAGTCAAGGACTGTAGGAAGAAGAGAAGGAAATTGGGTGGGTGCTTTCACTGTGGAGAGACGGGACATTTTAACAAGGATTGCCCTAGGAAGCAAGGGCAAGGCCAGGGTCATACTCAGCGTGCTGGACCTTCAGGAGGGCAAGTTCATGCTCTCAATGCCGCTCCAGTTCCCGATCAAGGTAGTATTTCTGTTGAAAGCCCTGTTTACATTTCTGATTTTCCTGTTCGTACTTTGTTTGATTCTGGTGCATCGCATAGCTTTATCTCGTCTGATCTTGTTGATAGTTTGCACCTAAGTACTAGTCTAGTTAATGATCCCGTGTGTGTTTCAAATCCAATTGGGGTTTCCGCCCATTTGTCTATTATCTAGGTGGATTTGAATTCTCGCGTGATGCTTATATTCTCGGTTTCATGGGGTATGGGTTGATTTTGAGATTGGATTGGTTGTCCAATTTTGGAGCCATCCTTGATTTTTGAGCATAGGGTTGGGAGGCTCATGATTCGCCTCGGTAATACCCTAAAAATTTCTTGTAACCCTATGGGTCCCGTCATGTTGTGTTATCTTGAATCCCTCAACTCGTCTATCGATAGTTTACAATCGGTGAGGGTGGACCGAGAATATCCTGATATCTTGGGTGAAGTGAAGGGGGTTACCCCTAAACGAGAGATAGATTCCCGCATTTATCTGGTTGATAATGCCAAGATAGTTTCGTGGCCGGTTAGGCACATGGTCCCGCAAGACGGGAGCTAAGTAAGCAAGTGAAGGAGTTGCTTGAGAAGAACTTCATTCAATGAAGCGTTTCCGAGGAAGGTGCTCTAGTAGTATTCGCTACTAATGTGGACGGTTCGCTTCGCCCGTGTGTTGATTATCGTGAGTTAAACAAAGAGAATAGACAACCATTACCAAGGATCGATGATTTGTTCAGCTTGTAGGAACATCTGTTCTCTCTTGATCTTGCTACTGGATTCCATCAGCTCAGAGTAGCTGAGGATAGTATAGACAAGACTGCGTTCAGAACTCCAGATGGATTCTTAGAATGGCTGGTCATGCCATTCGCACCCACCTACTTCGTGGACTTGATGAGTAGGGTGTTCAGGGAGTTCTTGAACAAGTTTGTCGTGGTCTTCGTAGATGATATTTTGATCTTCTCTAAGGATGAGGAAGAGCACGCAAGGCATCTCGTGGAGGTGACGGATACGCTTAGAGCGCATCAGTTGAAAGCCAAGTCCTCCAAATGTCATTTTGGAGAAAAGGGAGTTAGATTTCTTAGGCACATAGTTTCTAAGCAAGGCTTAGCGGTGGATCCCGCTAAAGTGGTCGCGGTTCAAGACCAGAAAGCTCCGACGAGGACAAGTGAAGTAAGAAGTTCTCTCAGTTTAATTAATTAGTTAGCGTCCCTTGAACTTAGACCTACCCTTCTGGATCAAGTAGGGACTTCGCAGAAAGAAGACCCGCAGTTAGTCGAGATCATGGACAAGTTGATTCGAGGCGAGATGTTAAGACACCTCGCTATAGATGACAAGGGATGGCTAAGACGCGATGAGAGAAAGAAGGTTCTTGAAGATGCACATCACTTGAGGAGGTGGCCGAGTTCGTCCCAAGGTGCATGTTTTGCCAACAGGTTAAAGGCCAAGTCATAAAAGCCCGGTGGGCTATTATATCCGTTGGAGGTCCCCGCAATGGAAGAGGGAAAAGCATCACGAAGGATTTCGTGGATGGACTGCCTAGGTCAAGGGAAGAGAATACGAGCATGTGGGTCATAGTGGGTAGACTCACGAAGAGCGCTCATTTCACTCCAGTAAAGAGCGAAAGGACTGCATCATAGCTAGCAACAGTTTACTTTCAAGAAATAAAGCAGTTGCACGAGGTTCACTAAAGTATAGTTAGTAACCATGACTTAATCTTCACTAGCCAGTTTTGGGATAGTCTACGAGAAGTCATGGGCAAGCAACTGAATCTAAGCACGGCCTATCATTCGCAGGCGGATGGTTCATTGGCAACGTGAATTGGTATTTTCGAGAAAAGTTCTGCTGTGTGGAATACTTTATGGTAAGTAAACGAGATCCAGGGTTCACTAGTGAATTTTGGAGAGCTTGCATGAAACCATGAGGTCACAGTTATGTTTAAGCCAAGTATAATAGAAGAAGAGTAAGTGAAAGAGGAAGACGAGAGGCAACAATGAAATGGGTTCCAACTCATATTTGGAAATAAGAGTTAAGAAGCTAAGAAATCATGAGGTAAAAGACGGTCAAAGCACAGTGGAGTTAAGCTCAAGGAAACGTGACTTAGAAGATTGAAGGCTAGATACGCGCATCATATCTCTTTCTAAGAGTATATCCTTGATCCTTGTTTTCCTGTGGAACTTACTCGCATGATATCTCTTTACATATATCCTCCCGGTCCCATTCTCGGTCCTATTTCTGTCAGGAGGTATGGCTTATTGGCTAGTAATACATGTCAGGGTTTGAAGGGGTCCGTTAAGTGGACTAGACCTTTTGGGCTTTTATAGAATATAGGTTGGGTTAGGAAGGGATTTCTTGTAATCCAAAAGGAGTATATCTTGCTTATCCTCCCGATCTCTTTGTAGCATATCTTTTGCTATCCATGTTAGTCTTGATTATCTAGTTTATCGTGTTAATCTTGTCATGAGAACCTTAGGTAGAAACCCTTTGGATGAAACATGTGTTTGAAACATGTTATGCTTGATGGTTGCAAGTGGTTACTCGTGGATGCATTATACACATTAGGCACTAGATCGGCTCACACACTCCTCATATTGCATATGCATGAGTGTTTACGCTTATTCATGGATGAAAATTTTTGAGTTATCACATGGATGTTGCATATGGATGTATGTTATGTGCACACATATAGATGTTATACATTATGTTAGGAATTGCATACATATGGATTCATTTCACTAACATAATTTGCATTGATGAATTTGCATTAGATAAGTACATATACACACACCTTTGCATATGTTCATACAACATTTAGAATCTTGTAAGGACAATGATTGCTCGTGGATGATGTTTTGAGCAGATGGATGTTGGATGGTAGGATACGTTCTTCCTAACTTGAAGATTTCGGGGACGAAATCCTTTAAGGAGGGGAGAATGTAACAACCTGTATTTTCAATAACCTGTTATAACATAAATCGAGGCAGAATTTAATTCTAAAATCTGAATCAAGGGAAACGGGCTATGCCATTGCGTTCGTCTCGGAAAAATACGCGAAATAGAGTCCGAGTTTTCGAAAATCGGAGTCCGTATGACCCGATTAAGGCCCAACGAAGTTTTCAGAAAATTTCAAAGTAAAAACAGATTTCAATTTCAAGTTTGAATTTGGGAATTTGGGCCAGTTTGGGCCAGGCAGGAAAATTCCCGCCAGATCACCCAAGTCGACAGCCCTGTCGACTTGGGAGTCGACTTGGTTGGACCCAAGTCGACAGCCCTGTTGACTTGGCTGTCGACTTGGTCCAGCCGGGCTGTTTAGCCTGGTGCACCATTTAGAGATTGTGTTGAGCTTGGGGGCCAGATTCGGTTTTGAGGGCTGAGATTGGAACTAGGGTTTAATCCTAAGGTTGAAACTAGTCCTAATCTCTATAAATAAGGCCCTAACCTAACCCTAAATCATCATTATTCATTCAAGTAACTAAACTATGGCAAAATCAATCCTCTCATGGCCTCCACTCTCTTCATAAAATTCCTAAATAAATTTCTATGAGATTTTCCATGCATACAAGTGTTTTCAAGCTTGTATGAGCATCATTAGCTTGCATTCAAGTCAAGTTTCTATATTTGCATCATAAAGAAAGAGTTTTGATCATTTTGGCTCAAGGGTTTTTATGTTAGAGCTTGCATTTTGGGTCTATTTGATTGCATAAGGGCTTTGTCATATTTTTGAGTCTTCATAAGCTTTGTAAGCCCTATTCTACTTTCATACTTAAACTCTAAAGTTAGATGTATGATATGCAAGTTTATATGCAAGTTTACTAAGCTATGATATGCAAGTTTATCATGTTGTGATATGCAAGTTTATATGCAAGTTTACTATGCTATGATATGCAAGTTTATCATGTTGTGATATGCAAGTTTATATGCAAGTTTACTATGCTATGATATGCAAGTTTATATGCAAGTTTACTATGCTATGATATGCAAGTTTATCATGTTGTGATATGCAAGTTTATATGCAAGTTTACTATGCTATGATATGCAAGTTTATCATGTTGTGATATGCAAGTTTATATGCAAGTATGCCATGTTATGATATGCAAGTTCATCATGTTATGTTATGTAAGTTTGCCATGTCATGTTATGCGAGTTTATCGTGTTATGTTATGCAAGTTTGATATGCAAGTTTGTCATATGATATGCAAGTTATGTTATGCAAGTTTGGGTTGAACATTTTGTTCATGCTATCATGTTATGCAAGCTTATCTTGGGTTTATGAACATAAAGCTTCAAGCTTTATGCTAAAGGTTGCATTTTGGCAACATGTAAGTTATCATATCCCTTATGATAACTTGCATGTGAGGACAAATGCGAACTTATGGCCATTTCTACATGTCATTTAGCACCATGTATCACCAATATGCCAAGTTTAGTTTTATGCATGCTTTTGGGGCCTAAAAATGTAATATGCAAGGGTATGAACACATGAACATTTCATATGCCACCATGTTGAACTTGTGGCTTTAACACCTTTATGTCGTGATTATGCCAAGTTCCCTCTTTCTATCCTTTATGCGCTATGGCGATATGTAAGCGATGGGATTGCGTTTGGGGTTGGGTAAACTTAAAAGACATAAAAACATAAGCTTGGGAATTTACCTATTAAGTTAGGTCTACCCTTTGGGAATTTACCTATTAAGTTAAGTCTACCCAAATGCTTGAAAACTTGTAACATGTTTTGGAAACATGATGGACATGACACTTAGAAAAGATAAGTGTGACCAACTCGAGGTTGGGTTGAGTTTGTAGCGTAAACCTACCCGGAACCGACCGGCTTAACTAGTTGCTACAAACAATAGGACCCAATGTGAGAAGTTGGCCATGTTGTACCTTGAACCCGAGGTTAGACCAAGTTGTGGTGTAAAGCTACCTGGAACCGACCGGCTTAACTAGTAACCGCAACAAAGTCTAATGTGAGAGGTTAAGGCGCATTTAATTAATTAATGCCTCATGATTAGGGTTAAGTCATGGACCGCTTGAATACTTAACCAATTAAACACGATGGGTTGGTAGGGTTAAGTCATGAACCTTGGGTACACTTAACCAACTTGGTACTTGAATGGGTTGGGTTAACCACGTTTAACCCATTAAGGAAACCCTAGTTACGTGGTCCTTTGCGCCAGAAACCCTCTTAGTTGTATCATGATACCCTAGGGACTAGGCTAGGGAGGGGCACGATTACTGGGATGCCATGTAAGCGACCAAAACGACGGCTGAGTAGGTGCGCCGGTGTAGGTTCAGGCGGGCCATGGTCGTGCACATGGTCCGAAGTTGAAAAGCAGGCACGGGCACCAGTAGGTTTAGACTGTGCGTGCATTGGTTTGTGTCAGTGGTTGACACCCTAGGACTTGATACACCCTAGGGTGGACCTAGCACAGTTTAGCTACACTTCGTAGTTGGGCCGTATGACACCGACACTTGACGAGTTAGGCTTATAGGGAGCCGATCGACTAGACCGTGCCAGTTGGACCTCGTATTGGGGTCACTACATGTTATTGGGCCAAAGCTTGGGCCAAGGGATCAATACTTGTTTATTCAAGTCATGTTAGTTTGCTAGTACACCTGTGGTGCAAAAACCTTAAACCTGATTATGCGATGACACCTTTATCTACCTTGTCAGTTAATCATCATGCTAGTATGTTGTTATCCTTATGTTCATCCCTGCTGCTCATGCCAGTTAACTTTACCAGTTTACATTGATTGTAGTAGGGCTTACTCAGTCTTTTTGACTGACCTGTTTTCTTTCGCCTCTTTTCTTCCGTTCCCCCCCCCCCCCAGGTTCTCAGGGAGGGAATATTGGAGCTTAGCTTGGATTCCTGATCACTTGCTTGTGGGATTTAGCTCATGTACGGTCTTGACATGAAGCTAGCTATGGTTATCACTTATTTTGGGGATAGTACTTATGTATTTCAGTTTTTCAGTAATGTTGTTTTTATCTAGACTTGTGTATTTGGAAAGTTGACATTATGCTGTACCAGACTTGTTTTGAAATGGTTTGAAATCTTCCGCTGTTTTATCTATGTTATTTACTCTGTTTACATATATACATATGTTCTTGTTCTGCCTTGATATATCATTATGCATGTTTACCTGATTCAAACGCCCCTCCAAAGTCAGAGTGCTTGCAAGAGACACCCTGGCGGAGGTGGGGTGTTACACATCTTCGTCATCTTCGTTGCCCGTAGCCACTACATATATAAAAATCACACATTTTTATATTTGCTGATGTCTTTAAAATAAAAATCATATTTTTATAATCGCTTCCTACATTTAAAAATCAAATTTTTATTCCGTTATTCAATATATAAAAATTGAATTTTTACTACTATGTTATATAGATAAAAATTATATTTTTATCACGCTATTTTCCATATAAAGATTTCGCCTTTTCTAAAATAAAGATTTCGCCTTTATAAAAACATAGACTTCGCCTTTTCAAATTTAAAGATTTCATCTTTATAAAAATCTCATTTTTATTTTTCTACACATATAAAGATGATATTTTTAATATTCCTATCAGGTAAAAATTATATTTTTAATTCTCTACCTAACCAAAAATCATACTTTTACATCTTCTATATAGTAAAGATTATATTTTTAATACTTTAAAAATATAAAAATCATATTTTTATTACTTTAAAAATATAAAAATCATATTTTTATCATCTATACTATATAAAAATTATATTTCATTTCAAAGCAAAGTATACTTTTATTTCAAAGCAATAAAAATCACATCTTTATCTTCGCTACTTTATATAAATAAAAACCATATTTTTATATGCTATTCGTAAAAATAAAAATCCTACTTTTTTGCTTTGTAAAATCGAGTTAAACAAAACTAGCATATCAAGTTAAACAAAATCAGAATTTTAATCTAAACAAAATCAGAATTTTAATCTAAACAAATTAGTAATTACTCGCTTTTTTCTTTTCTGATCGGAGGAGGGGGGGTCCTTTGCGGTGGCGCAGCTGGGGGGTGGAGGACTGGGCGAGGGGCGGAGGTGGGTGGCGACGCGGCTGAGGCTGCGGTGGAGGATTGGGGGGGGGGGGGGGGGGGGGCTCACGCGTGGAGGCGCTGTCGCGTCTGGCGGAGGGCGTCGAGTGAGGGCGAGGCAGGCGGAGGGAGAAGAAGATGGGGGCGGCGGCGGCTACTCCCCCCTGGCGGCGTCGCGATGGTTGATTGGGGGGGGGAGGGGGCGTCGATTCCTTCTTCTTTTTTTCTTTTTTTGAATGAAAACGATTGAAGGGGGGCCAGAAAGAAAAAGGGGAGGGAGATATTATTATTTTATTTATTTATTAATTAATTTTTTTTCCACCGCAAAAAGCAACCTTTATTTTCGACCTCCAAACGAGGCCCACCGCCTGTCGTCCATAGCGTATTACCCCCATTCCGAACATAATGAGATATGTATCGTAGGACAATTCAATCGTTTCGATCAGTTTCCATTAAATTTACATTTAAATCACTATATTGAATTTTAAACGTACATTTCAAATTACCGGGGTCGCATACGAACTTTAAATATTCCCGAAAAATATTTTCTAGCTTCGTATTGACGATACGGTCCTAACAAAACTAGTTTCGTTGAATTCTGAGACCGTTTGAAAAATGATCAATTTCCAGTCGATTAAAATCAACTAAAACCGGTCAAACGCGTTTTCCTTTGCCACGCTCACATATTGATTCGAAAAATTATGAAAATTGAAATCTAGCAATAACTTGACACTGCGGACCCAACAAAAGTGGTTTCGTCGAAATCCGAGGTAGTTTGCAAAATTCCCATTTTTAAGGGCCCGAATTCCATAGCGACTATTCAGAATTTTCAACTGGACATATCTTTTGATTCCCGCTATGAAATTTCGATTTTTCGGATTTGTTGGAAAGATATTCACAATTAGATCTTAATGTTTTTGGTTTCACTAAAATTCGGATTGTTTTGCACCCGGTACATTCAATTGAAGTTTGAAATCGAATTATCGAACTACCGCGCCATTTTCAATTCCTTTTATAATTTTATATAAATATTTATATTCTAACAACGACGCGTATAAATATATACGTTTGAATTATATTCAAAATAAATTTATCGTCGATTTTATTTAAAATAACTCATTTTAAATATTCAAAATTCGCTAAAATTGCCAAAATAAAAATTTTAAACTGGCCTAGATTTTCGGGTTATTACAAATAGTGTCTTAAATAACACTGTTCTTAAACCCCGCATGAAAAGAATAATCTTTTAATTTAGATTATTAAAGTTTTCAATTATATTTAGTAATTGAAATAAGATCAAATGTGAGTTGGGTTTATTGTGAACGGTGTTTTTAAGTGACATTTGTTCTTTAACCCAACTGACAGTGAGATTAGTATTTAGAATTTATAAATCTTTTATTAAGATTTAAATGGGAATTTTCCAAAAGTAAAGTTTTCCAATTTAATATATTAAATTGGAGTTGAATGGAATTCAAATTAACAATAACCGAGATAAATTCCTGTAAAAGAAGACCGATACTACATATGGAATTTAAGAGGCTTTGCCGTTATTCCATTTATATTATTGGTCGGATACAGAAATTTATAACGATTATATATTGCTTTGATTTCTGTGAAATTCCATATTTAATGGAAGATGATTTTGGGTTTACCATGAACCAAGTTTTAAATGAAATTAGTTCTTTATCCCAGTTAAAGATAAGATTAATTTCTTAAATTTGAAAAATCATTGAATAATGATTTTTGATATTTAAAACCAAATTGGGGTTGTAATAAATCTTTAAAAGAAGGATTTAAGAATAATTTGAAGAATTTACCTTTGATAAAATAAGGTGAATATTTTATTAGAAGAATATTCTGAATTGGAATTAGGCGTTGGATGTGTTTTTATAGTACTTGACTTTTAATTATAAAATATGTGAGTTATTCGGAAAGACCGGGTTTAACCCATTCCGAATAATTAGTACGACGATGAAGAGTCGAAGATGAAGACGGTGGTTGAAGATCGACGATCTTCACATCGAATGGATGTGTTGCTACTGAGACCCTTGATGAGAGTACCTACCTTGAAGGGGCTTCAGTGGTGGCCGTCCGGACTATTGTTGATTGTTCGGATTTGGTTTTCGCTCAAACCCAGAGCATAAGCTAGTAAATGGATGTGTGTCTGTCATTGGATTTCATTCCATCTGAATTAAATCGATTTCTATTAATGTATGTCTGTTTGGTGGTGGAGGATTTATTCTCTACTTAACACCCTGGTATATATTAATAGTGATTGATCGCATGGCGTGAATTGTCAATGTGGCACGCCAAGATGCAAATGATCAAGGCTTTTATTGAAAAACAGGGCCTTGTGGGATGATCAAAGTATAGCCTATTACGGCATAGCTTTGTGTATAGCGTGACTTCGCGAGCCTCACACCCTGGTATGAGTCAAAAATGGGAGTAGGACTGCAGGGAGTGCACACGTTTCTTTCTAGCTAGGAGTAGTGCCGGTGCTTAAACTGGCTGGCATTTTACTTATGTGGATGATGGATTTTGAGGCGCCTCGGATTTTTATAGGCCGTTAGTGGTCATACTATAGGTCCAAAGGGACCGGGAAGCGTGTGTTCAGGCATAATTAATCCACTACCCTCAGGTAGGGACCGACCCTGAAGATCCAAGGGTTCACTGCGGGGGATCCTGAGGCATTTGCTAGAGTGTCTCGAATCGGAGAGGAGCTTGCCCCTAGCCTCGACTCATGATGGAAATCCAATTTCCAATACGACCTCATGGTTTTTGATTGTAGAACTAGTATGGTGACATAGTAGGATGGGGTACTATGCCGTCTATGATTAATACATTATGATTAAAATTGTTTTTGAAATATATATATATACCTATATATATACACACTAATATTAAATCCGTTTTATCGTATCAAACATTTTTTGACCATTATAAGGTAAAACCCTATCCTCCGGTTTGCGTTGCATTGTGTGATGGGACTTGGGTCTTATAATGGTTTCATTTTTCTAAAATGCATTGCGTTGTTTAACATTTTGCTTCATTTTATGCACTGGCAATCCAATGGAGTAAACCCGTTCCGCGTTAGCGGCGTAGTCCTGTGATTAGCCTTATTGTTAGATAAGTTAAGTTAAGATTTCTCATACCAGTCTCATGACTGACCTGTAGTTTGTTTCACTGGCAAACTCGGGTTCCCTTATTTTCCACACGGGCAGTCGAGTAGCTTTTTGCAGATATATTTACAGGATCCTGGTTTACAGCTGAAGCGGTGTTCAGAAAGCTCTATATCCGTGTATTCCTTTCAGTTGTATATTTATAATATTTTCCTGCTGCTATTTAAATGTAATTTAAAATCTCTGATATCATTGTATTTCTATTGTATAATAAGTATTCGTACTCTGTTATCTTCTTGTACTCTGATGTAATTGTTGTAATCAGCAATAAAATGTTCTTCAGTTAGTGTTCTACTGTGTATTGTTCTCAAAGCAATCTATGCTTTCCTTTACGGGGAAGTTTGGGTCGTCACACATGTTATCCAATGTGAATTTAAATTGTGGATTTTTCGAAGGAAATGAAAATCAAGTTTGGAGTAGTGTGAAAGGCACTTAAATTATTTTGGATAGTGAAGTTTTGGGAACCATTTTAGATTGCAAGAAAACGAGTTCGGATTTTTCGGATTTTGAAATTGATGAACATGATTTGGAAACTTTTCATCATATTTTTGAAAGTGATGAACATATGGAATTCAAGTATCACTTTTTCCATCCAAAAGCAAGAAATGTTAACCTCTTTCTTCAACATACTCTTACTCCCCATTCTTGAAACTTTGATAACCCCACTCTCAAGGTCCAAAAAGCTCTTTTTTCCACCTTTGGCACTTATGAATTAACTGGGCTGAAGTAACTTTGATAGAATTTAAACAAATTGAAATATCTACAAAATAAACACTCTTTACCATGGAATTTACCTTACCCGAATCTTTAAATATTTTGGAGTGGATTTCAAAGGAGAGGAGTTTGTTCTTATAAAGTTCTTCAATTTGGGAAATTTATCTCTTATGTTGATTCCAGTCATTTTCAAACCATATGAGACATATGCCGAAAAACAGGCTTGAATGGAACAAGAAGAAGGTCAAATGGAAATCGACGAAGAAGAATCCTCCATGTAAAACATAGAATATCCTACTTCATCAAGAGCCATATCCAAAGAAGCAATTTTCAAAACCAAGTCAAACGAGCCAGAAATCAAAAGAAAATCAACAAGATTCTCACCAAATGTCTTCAAAATGGACAAGTTTTTTGGAAAACTTGGAATATCATCTTCCTCATCTTCATCCATTGAAATCTAAGTTTACAAGCTTATGTATTCATTTCATATTAGCTTGTATTTCCTTTCCTACTTTCTATTTCAAGTATTTCATGTATCGTTTGGTTGTAATATCTCATTAGTAGTAATGTATGTTGTTTCTCTATCAAAACCACCTTTGAAAGATTTGTAAAAACACATTAGAATTAAATAATATAATATAATAAGAAATAACTGAAAATTGTTAAAAAGAAAAATATCCAAAATTATATGGGTATGTCGACATACATGTCCTTGTATGTTGTCATATAACCATCAAAAATTGAAATGTATTCGAATTTGAATTTTTTAATAACTTCCTTATGTCTATTCTTTTTCAAAAGAATTCCAGACTCTATATATACCATTTTCTTTTAGAAAAATTCATTTCTGTTCCTCTATTTCTTCTCAAATCACTCTTCTTCTATATAATCAAAACTATGGCTAATCCTATTCACAATATAAGTGAAAATCTTGAAGAAACACTCAATTCTTTCAAGCATATCCTATCTATCATTCTCCGCCATCAGTGCATCTAAAATTAAGTCAGATAAAGATTATTGAATGGCAAGAAAAGCAATTTGATGCTATTCATTGGATGATCTCTTCTCTTTCTAGAGATGAAGTTAACAACATCACTGGAGCACCTCTCACCAAAGACAACGAAGAGTGGGAAGTCATAAAATCGAATTCAACCTTCGGTGGAGATGAATGTGTAGAAGTTCCAAGAGATGTATGAGTAATTTATTTGATTTGTATGGTATTGTTTGATTTGTGTGATTTGATTGAAAACTTAATTTATCCTGATTTTTTTTGGATTATTTGTTGATGTTGTTTGGATATCTTACTTTATACAATGTTTATTCTCCTATTTAGTTTAACTAGTGGAATTACAATAGTATATTCATAGAGTTAGGGCAAGTTTTAAGAAAATTATAAATTTAGGGAGTATTATAAATTCAGGGGGAGTCATATATATATATATATATAATTAGCCACTAGGATTATTCTAAGTATAAATAGAGATATTTTTGCCGATGACAAAGAGGAAGATATTATAAAATAGGTATAGTTTCGATTGGTATAGATTAAGGGGGAGTTAGAAGGAATTCATGGTGAAAGTGGGAGTAATCGACGAATCAGATTGACAGGTAATATCAGGTATGAATATTTTATAAACCAAGGTTGTCATCATCAAAAAGGGGGAGATTGTTGGAGAATGGAATTTTGATGACCACAACCTTGTTTAAATCATTATCATTATTGATTATAAAATATATAGTAACAACTTTATACAGAACTATATGTGTGTGTGTATGTGTGTAGGATTTATATGCAGGCGATAAAATAATTGAAGGCTGTATAGTTAAGAGATTCAAGATTTCAGATGAGAATCAAGACTCATGAGTATCAAGAATTCAAGATTACCAGAGTAATTGAGTCTAGTTAGTATGTGAAACTATGAATAGCAATCAAATTCTGTTTTCAAATTATCTCTTTATAAATTGATTTCAAAATATTTTCAAACTCTTCTCAAAAATGATTTTTTAATCATTTAAGGATTTTTTAAACTTATGATTTCAGATATATATACTTCCCAAGTTTCTTCTATTTATATATTACAAAGTTTTATAATTATATATGTTTATAATTATATTATATAGTTTTACATCATTCACATATACAGTTTTTTAAACCATATGTTTAAATACGTTTTTATATTTGAGAAATTATGTTTTAAACAACTAGTTTATTTAAGGAATTTCCTGAATATATATATATATATATATATATATATAAATACTTGAAAAATGATTTAAAACACATATATATATATATATGTCGACATACATAAAACAACATGTTGACATATAAGTGTCACAAAATTTTAAATTCAAAAAGATGTGTCTTTTCATTTTAAAACGTTTCAGAAATGATTGTGACTTTTGGAACACTATATAATCACCTCGTTTTCGAAAAAAAGTTATAATCTATCATCTCCTTCTTCCCTACTTCACATACCACCATTATTCTTCTTAATTTACTAAGATTCTATACTTATACTCTGCCAATTTCAATAAAAAATTATATTATTCATCTTCTATTTTCAATCTCTGTCAAATACTCTCTGTTTGGAAGTGCTACTCAAGAGTTCTAGGGAAATTGTAATCAAAGATAGGAAAGGTGTGTTCCTTGTAGCCTTTAAATCAAGGAAAAGGATATAATTTTCCTTGCAGCCCATAAATCAAGAAAAAAGATTGGTGTTATCCTTGCAGCCGTGAAATCAAGGGTGTTGAATCGGTGTTAATCTTGTAGCCATTAAATCAAGGGTGTTCTAATTAGATACTGATATTAATAAAATTCCGCGTAATTCAGCATTGTGCAGGACTGGATGTAGGAGTAATCCAAACCGATATAAAATCTGGTGTATTCATTCCTTTTTTGCAATTCATTTATTTTTATATTTGCATCCGTGATTGTTTCTGTTGTAATATTCAGTATGTGATTCATATAGTCGTTTGTGTCATTAATAATTGGTTAAGATTTCTACAAGTTTTTTAAAATACTATTCACCATCTCTAGTGTTATTTTTGCCTTGATCCTTATCCCTAACAGAGACGTACACCCAAGACGAGGTAATAAGTGGTGGTCGTCCATACATACTTGGAGATCGACCAGATATGCAAGGGCCTCTCTCATGTATTAGACATATTGGATGAGGAATAAGGTGCCTTCGGTTTCATTCAGACCCAAAATGGACTTGCAAATGGATTATATGTCTGACATTGTAATTCATGTTGTACTAATTGATCTCTACTAAATATATATATATATATATATATCTGTTTGGTGACGAAGAATTTATTTTCTTGCTTAACACATTTCTCTGAGACGTATACGCTTAGAGGTTATATATTGATAGAAATCAATGGTATGGATTGATGATGTGGCATGCTGAGATGCTTGGATCAATGCTTTTGTTGAAAACAGAGTTTTGTGGATGATGATCGAAGCATGAATAATATAGCATAGCTTCATGTTGTAGTGTTAATTTGTGAGCTTCATACCCCGGTACGAGGATGAAGGACCATAGAGAAAGGACATACGTTTCCTTCTAGCTAGAAGTGATGCCTGGTATAGATCCCATGCATATTTACTTATGTGGATGTTGGAATTGAGGCGCCTCGGATATGGCCGCATAAGGCCAAAGTGGTCAACGTACTGACCATGGACGACGGACGGACCAAAAGGTCCGATAGGACCGGGGACCGTTTTGTTTAGAAGTAACCTTAATCCATTTTGTAATTGGTGGGCCAGCTCTACCGCTTTAAGGGGCGATGCGTTTTATTCCTGGGACATGTGCTGTAATGTTCCGAATCGGATAAGGAAGATCCCTTACCTTGGCTCATGATGGAAATCCAAATTCAAATATGTGTTTTTACAGTTTTAGTTGTAAACCTATATGGAGACGTCGTAGGATGGGGTACTATGTCGTCTAAGATTGATATATTTACTTTTGAAATTGTTTTCTGCACTATTCTCTAATAATAATATAATTGAAATTTCTCGTATCATGTGTATTTGACTATTATAAGGTAAAACTTTATCCTCCGGCTTGTGCTTGCATTGTGTGATGGGATCTAAGTCTTATAATAGCTTCATTTTTTTTGTTTTACCATTTTGAGTTTGTTTTATGCTATTCTTGGAAGAAAAACTATTTCGCGTTATACGGCATGGTCCTGAGATTTACAAAACTTTAATATGAAGTTTAATATGTTTTAGTTCTCACACAGTCCAATGACTGACTCAGAGTTTATTGTTTTTTCCTAAACTTTGGGTGCCCATATTTTCCACATGGGAAGCTAGTAGTTTTGGTTTTGCAGATATTTATTCAACAGGATCTTGGATTATGGATGGAGTTGTACTCTATATTATTTTATAGTCATCCCCTGATTATATTTATGCATTTAAAATTCCGCTATTTTGTAATTTATTAACCTTTGATATATTTTTTCTACTGTATATTATTTATTTGTACTCTGATATAAATTGTTATAATAGCAATGAAATGTTCTCATATTTTGTATTTTGATGGGTCGTGTTCTCATAACAATCCAAAGATTTCTATCCTTTCGGATCAGACCTGTGTGGCTTATGGTTGGTTCAAAGGGCGGGGAAATTCGGGTCGTTACAGTTTGGTATTTGAACTTTGGTTGACAAAGCTCCGAAAATATGAAACAATAGAATGAGATGAAAGAATTCATCAGAGATAGATTAGTAACATCCTATAAGAATAACTCATCAGAGATAAGGTTAGTAATACCCTATAATGGGTTTGAAGTGTGTTGTTTTTAAAACGAGTTTAGTTTTGAAAAATTATATTTTATTATAAGAATTTAAGTATTGTATTTGGTGTTAAGTTTGGACTTTCGAGCATTAGAAGATTTTGAATATACGCCTTGCAAACGTTTATCCAAAGTCTTGAATATACTGGGTAAATACGGAATCACTATCCAGTAACCCAGGGATGATTCTGATGATGATTGTAACATCACCAGTGTCTATTTTCGAGTTTCAAAAGTGGGATATCTATATAATTCCAATTGACTAGTGTGAGAGCCAAGAACTTAGTTAGTTTAATGTTTGTGATTTGGCATTGAAAATATGATTTTAATTATATAAGAGATATAAATTTGGAAAATTAATTAACTAATTTATTGCTAGCTGTGATGCGTGATAATTAGTTTAATTAATAAAAATATTGGAATAATAAAACTAGTATGAGAATGGAAGTTCTTAGAAACTGAAAAGTTAAAAAACTTAAGTCTGAACGAAGGCTGAGTTGGTTAAGTAAATGACAAAAAGTTTTAAGTGGGGGAGATTGTAATGACCCGTATTTTCGACCAATTTAAAATTTGAATTTTTAATCTATTCTAACGAATTTTGGAATAGAAAATGCTGATTTTGACTTGATAATATTTGAGAATAATTTTAAAATTTGTTTTAGTGTTCTATTTGACTTAAAGTAGGGTAAATAAAAATTTTAAATCAATTTTAAAACTCAGATTTTGAAATTCGATATTTTAAAGCTATATTGATCACCTATGAAAGGACCTTTTTTGAGACAGTCTCGGAATCCAACGAAACCACTTCTGTTAGATCTGTAATGTCAAAATATGATGTAATCCAAAATTTCACGTCAAATAGATTGGTATGTGAGCATGCAGTATATAAACGAAAGCTGGAAATTGAGTCAGTTTTCGGTTCAAGCTAGAAATAAGGCGATTTTTTTTCAATATTCTCCAAATTCGACAAGATTAGATTCATTAGGAGCATAATTTCATAACGTAGCGAGATTTCAAATTTCGTAATTTTTGGAGTTAACATGTTGTCGTGCGACTAGAACGAAGTTAGCAAGGTGTAATTAATACATTAGCTAAAACATCACTCCAAGCTACACCTCCAAACCAATTAGAATTAGAAAAATCATCGCTTCCCTCCGCTACGTGTCAAATTCTTCCGCGCTTGTCACTTTATGCATCATTACACCCTAAATTGGTTTTAATTAAACTCTAATTACATTTCATTTGTAAAACCCTTCTTCCAAAGGGTTTAAACTTGTTTTAATGGCAAACTCTTCCTCTTATCACCACATGCTGCCGCCCTAGGGCCCCACCACCTACGGCCTGCTGCAGCAGCACCCCCACCTCCTCCTCTAGGTCTGTCCAACGTGGCTCCCCCTCCCTTTTGCACAAAACCTCCAAACACTCTTCTAAATTGAAAAATCCACCTTTTTATACCTAAACTAAGTGTTAGCTCCTCCTTCCAGCTCCTAGGTCACGCACACCTTCATATCACACCTCTACCGTCTACACCAGTCCACCTCCCTATTGGGCAGCCCTATGCCATGACTTCCTTGCCCTCCTAAAGCTCAGAAAACCCTAAAAATCCAAGCTTTTTACTTAAAAACTCAAGTGCGAGTGTTTTCGAGTGTATTCGTGAAGTGTTGGATTGATTCGGTGAAGAAAGGTGAGATCTTTTGTATGTTGCTGGCCTGTAGAGTTAATTGTTTAAGTGTAATGATGTAGGAATGCTTGGGGTGAGAGCTTCTCACTCAAGCTGTTTAATTTGCTTAGCTAAAATCATAAATATGTTGTTAAGTGTTTGTAGAAGCATATATGGAAACTTGTAAAAAATAATAACTATCTATTACTTTATCGGAATTCAGTGAAACATGATGCGTGGGAACCGTCTCGACGAGAGCTTTGCAAAGAACATGATTTGGGGAAGATTTGGAGGATGTGGTATTTTTGGCGAACACCTGGTGTAATCGATCGACGCTTATCGTATTTTAACGATAAAAGACCAATGTGGGAACTTACACTCAAAATGTTTTTTTTATAGTCAATATAATCATAAATGAACATATATTGATTGCCTATGATTGCAATATTTGCTTTGTGGTGGTTTTTGTAGGGTTAAACTCCCATTTACAACTCAAACAACGCATGAATATTTACCTGTTTCAGTTTAAGCTGTGTGGTAAGTATTGGTTGCTAATACAAGTTTATTATGATGTCAAATAATGGTTGGCATGTAAAAAAATATCATTTTATTTGATATATGTTAAATTTCTTAGATACATGACATATAAGCACAAACAATGTTAATTATGAGAAATTAAAACTCACAAAAATAGGGAATACATTTAATTAGCTACACATGGTAAATTAAAAAGATTTAGAAATGTTCAACACTGATTACACAAATTTTATGATATGTTAAACATGGAGCAGTGTGATAAAAATGTGTTTTTTTATCTGTTATTTGTGATGTTGTTTGAATATACAGCACCCATATTTCAAACGATGTTGATTGGAAATTGGTTGGACCTTAATTGGTTGTTAGATGTGAATTTATTAATGGTTATATATCAACTGCATGTGTGTATTTATATATACACATATATACGTATATATTGAAGGCTGGTTAAGATTTATTGATGCATTGGGCCAAAACAGTCCAAGCCCAAAAATATTAGAGATACAACCATACACACATAGCAAAAGCAGTAACAAGAGCAATGATTGATTTGACCTGCCATACAATTAATTCCATACTCGCGTGAAAGGCTGTGCACTGGGCCCAAAAGCTTTTTGCACTGGGATCGAAAGCATATATATATGCGATAAAACCCCACACGGGTCTTAGGATGACATATGTCTACACACCTCTCATGTGTGTATGTAAGCTACATGGATTATGATGTAAAATCCCCCATGGGTATTGGGATGATATTTTTACACATCTCCTAAATGTGTATATGTTAGCCTGCTTTGTGACCAGACCACCCAAAGCATAAGAACTCTATCAGGAAGGTTACTCAGGGCTTGAGTATAAACTTCCAGAGATCGGCACTTGCTTGGACGAAGTAACAAAGGATGGGAAAACATGTATTTCTACGCACATAAGCTTCGGGTTGGATTCCATCATTTCGGATCAAGCTAAGGAAAATATTTCTGGCCGACCAAACCGGATCGGGTCATTCAGATCGGGTCGGAGTGGGGGGATCCGACCTGCCAGGGATGATGAATTCTAGGCAGTTAAAGACCATTATCCCATGTTCTCCACTACTTTAGAAATCCCCTTTGATGCCGTCCCATGGCATAACCAACCCAACACTTGCCCGCAGCTATAAATACATGAGAATATAGCGAATTAAGGGGACTTTTGGCATTTTGGTTCCTCATGTCTGCCCTGACCGCACCCCTTTAAGAGAGAACCACCTTCTTCAATAAAAATATGAGAATATATGAAGTGGACATGGGCTCGTTAATGCCGAACCACTATAAATCTCGTGTGTCTGATTGCTTTTCTATGTTTTGGATTATACTCTTCATTATTCTCTACAAATCCCAGACAATTGGGTGTTATGGCCATTTATTGGTCTAACATTTTGGTGCTTTCACTGACAAACGAAGACTCTCAGCGTTTAAGGATTCTCCAATCTACTTATTGGATCGCCAGCCCGATGAGGAAATCCTAAAAATTCTCTGCTTTCCAATGATTTTGTAAGAATGGCAACTTTAAGACGTGAAGCCAACAACATGCCTTATAGTAGCGATGATTGACATAGAATAGAAATGGCAGCTCAGGCTTGTTCCAGTTTTCGGTTCAGATGAAGATCAGAGAGTTATTCTCAACCTGTAAATGAGAGTTACTGTTAGCAGCCTCCAGGCCGAACAAGTCGGATCGGATCTGACCCGACCACCATCACCGTATATAAAGCTTGATATGTGCCACAACCGGTTCAAATGTTCTCAGATCGAATCCGAACCGATCTAAAGGAGGTCCTCCAATCGGATCCAACAATAATGTTCATATGGCAGGTAATGAAGAAGGCCCTCCGAACCGAACCAACAACTACACCTCGATCCGATGACATCTCCAAACTGCAACTTGAAGGCAAATTTCGATTCGACCCGGTACAGCTGTTTTTGGGAAATAAATACATTTTTCAGGTCATTTCAGAAAAGGCTCCATCTTCCAAACTCGAAAAAAATCATGTGGTGCCCGCATTTTGGTCGATTGCCGCCAGGACTGTGGGGCCCCGGACCACCACCGGCGCTGCGTCTGGACCTGCTGACGGCTCGCCTTCGGCTCCACATATATTTTAACTAACAGTAGTCATCAAAGCTTACTAATGATTATTAGATGGATAGTCTGAGAAAGTCATAGCAAAATGGCAATGACTAGGTTTCTTCCAAGTGCCATGGACCCTTTTTTGCTGATGTTCTATAATGTGAGGGCTATTGAGCGGATTTAGCATGCTAACCATGAAAGTATATGAAAGAAAGATTGTTTCCTGATAGATTCTCTTCAAGGGTCCTGGTGGTGTATGGACTTCATCAATGCCACTATTGTTGTTCCTGAATGAGTAATGTCCTCCTAGTTTACGTGACTTAAACCTGCCTAATAGGTAGAGGCTCGAATGACATTGATATGGAGCAGTCCATACACTATCTCGAAGATGACTCAGATGGTCTTAACGACGATGAATCTGAATGACGGGATACCAAAAAGAGAATAAGGAACCTAACACTACAATGCTAAACTTCAATTGTGTGATTTGGTGAAAGACATATGTCTCGTGATTCATTCCCTGAAGAACTTAGAAAACACTTGCAACAAACATTTTCTATCAGCCGCACTGATGACGATCGATTTCCACCATATAGGGATTAAATCAATATACTTTGATGCTCAGAGTCTGGTACCAATTGAACCACCACATGCCATGATTGTACCTATGGATCATTACCTAGATAATAGTGACTTGGCTATTCATAAGCCTTATGCGACCAGCCACAACATATTTCAAAGCTTGCATTGCACTCTAGCGTCTATTACTAGAAATCATAACCGAAGTTGGAGTGGGAACGGTCCATGGTGACCAAGTTACTAGGAGAGCTTGCTATTTGGTTGAATAGAATAAGCTACGCAAGAGAGATGGCACGGAACCCAAAAACACTTCCCCTTCCAATGAGATGGAGTGTGAAGGAGCCATGGGCTTAGCAAGAAAAGGAGACAACACAGAAAGAATTTCCCAATGATCTACCCGAAGACATAGGTCCCAAAGAGGATTAAGATTTGGGATACAGAAGGGCAACATCTAATGAAGCGACTGCCAAAAGATTGAAAAGATCGCTTACAGCTTGTTGGTTGCATAAAGAAAACTCGCCACTATCTCTAAGTTCACTAGATTATGATACACACCAATTCGCCACTACGACAGGTCCTACAGCAACCTGAGGTATCTGGAAGATTGCTCGAATGAAACATCGAGCTTAACCAGTTTGATTTCAATTCCCTCCTAAATAAGTCCATACGAGGGAAAGCATTAGCCGACTTCATCGTTGGGTTTACCGTACCCCAAAGAGGATGTGTTAGATGAAGAAGATGGTCCCACAGAATGAAAGATGAAAACAAGCGCCCCGAGGCTGTGTATAGACGGTACAAATAATAATTGATAGTTCTGCATTGGAGTTATATTGATTTGAGGGACATTTCAGATGAAGGGGCTACAACTCGCAGCTTATCTAGAACGGGTAGAAGAGCTGTTGGATGAAGGGGAACATTACAACATATCCTATAGTCCACGTACAAAAAATCAAAAACGGATAATCCGGCCAACTTAGTAAGATCCGATAATCCAGAAGAGATAAAGATGATCCCGATCGAGACACTCGGAAGTTGATCCAGTATTGGAGACCGAATTCGGAAGAGAGTCATGAACAACTCCCTTTAGAAGCTTCCTGCAGCATGGAGTGTTTCCAGCAAGGAGAAGTGAAGGTCGTACTATCGTTTGTTATGCCTCGAGGTATGACATGCAAGACAACATTGCTTATTTCCCTTGGAAGGTTGTCCCGAGATAGACATCAACGAGTCTCATTGCCGATTCACCACCCCGAGTGATTCGACAAAAGCACTAATCAGCTTCCCACTATATGGGTGATATGCACGAATGAAACTTCTGACAAACAACGTTTTGGAGTTAGAAAATGAAGAATCACAGTTCCACACCTTTCATTGATTATCTACCAAATAACTCATGCCTCGAACGCTGGGGCTAACTAGAGACTCAAGCATGGATTGCTCATGATTACATCATATAATTCAAAGCTGACACATCATAAGCTTACATGACTGACTGCCTTAGTCTTACCCGAAGATTGGCGAGTTAAAGTTTTAGAACACTTACGCTTGGATGTTGATTGATTATCTGTGTATTAGATCTTATTACCAATGTGGGATTGAAGGCATATTTACGGATGGATGAGATATGACTATCCCACTAGCAGCCATATCCAATTTCCTAGCATGGAAAACGCAAAAGTTTCTGTAAGCATAGATCCATTATTCTCCTACCAATTATTGTCCTAGCACCAATTTGATGATATGCTACCACTAGTGATACATACATGACTCCCTAACACTTAGTCCTTGCACTTATTATGGGGGCAAGAAGGCGATTCAAAGGAGATGCGACCTCATCATTCGCTTAGAGTATTTACCTAACTGCCTTTGTCACTCAAAGACCCCAATCAAGGTCTATTCATTCTTTGCACCGCCATCCCATGACAGTTTGAAAAGATGTTCATCACCAACTAAATATAAGAGCCATCCCCTGGTAGAGATTGGATGAGGCAAAATGGACCAGCAAAGAGCATGCAATGCCATTTTCGCACATAATGATATTCATTCCTTTAACATGATTACTCTTTAACCATGACTCTTATATTTGCATGCTTTGTGAGTTATTAATGTACTTAACTAAAATGAATTTATATGTGGATGGTGTAGGTACCCAGGATCTAGTACCGACCAGACTTTTAACACCCGCATATAGAGTTACAGAGCAATACCATAACGAGCCTGACTAAACTTCTTGTTTACAGAGCCATGCACTCCGCCTGAGGGAAGTTGTATAGCTTAAGGTGGATCCAAGATGACCATCTACTCCTTGTCTCACACGTGGCAGACCTCAAGATAATTGTGCGTCGACTAGTGCATTTCAAAGTCGAAATCCGATCCCAGATGGACGCAGTTCGACCGTCAACATGGCTCGATCCTTTGGTTGAAGTCGCCAAATTACATGAATCCAAACAAACGAGGCAACACTGCCCCTTGATATGCTTACTTTTCAATCATGCAATTTACTATTACATACTTCCCAAATTATTGACATCACTAACTCATATGATATGAATGATGCAGGTACTTGAAGTTCAGTGCCAATCACTCCTCCCATAGATTGATCGGAGGAACGCAATGCCTTGGCAAATGTGATCTGACTGTTTTCCCGACTGACTCTAATCCTCAGAACTTGGATAGAAGTATAAACCTATGACGTGTGTGATAGGTGCACCAAGATTAAAGACCACTCGATCCATAAATCTAACTCTCAGGATTCGAGAGAGAGTATAAAGAACAGGAAGATGACATCCACGAATCTAACACTCATGATTCGAGAGAGAGAGAGAGAGAGAGTATAAAGGATGGAAAGATGACGTCCGTAACTCTAACTCTCACGATTCGAGAGAGAGTATAAAGGATGGGAAGATGACGTCCGCCACTCTAACTCTCATGATTCGAGAGAGAGTATAAAGGACGGGAAGATGATGTCCATAGGGCGTGATGGTGCACCAGATTAAAGACCGCCTTGACCACACTCTAAACCGGGGCATACGACAGGAGAGTATATAGGCACTAGGTGCCAAAGATAAAGGGTTCCTACCCCACTAAAGAATTGGGAGAAAAATTGAAAGCTGAGCCCGCACTACCAACAGAAGGATTGGGGGCAATCAAATGTCGATCCTAATCAATCCCGAACAAACCCTAACCAGACATTTTATTCAAGATTGATTGGGGGATACACATACACATCACACCCCCTGTTGTCCATTACTTAGTTTAGTAATGATTTTTTATAATGGAAATTATTGTTTGTAGGGATGCTGGACTGAAAGCCCCTTGTTTGATTTGTGTTGTGATTTATTGTTTATTACTTAGATTATTAATGTTTTGACTACAAGTACATTTGATTGAAATATGTAACAAGATCACAAATTTGAGACATTGAAGGATAACTACTTCATTTAAGGAATGCAGGTGTGTAAAAGATAACGATACAAAATGGGAGGACTGCACTCACAACACAAACAAAGGGCCACGTCCAAAAAGATGACACTGATGCCCAATGCTAAACTTCTCATGCGATTCAAGGTGACAACCGAAAGGAGGCATTGAGAGTAAATTGTTCAATAACGTGTCACACGACCTAAGGCGATGACCGAATGGAGGCCCTAAGAGTGATGTATCAAATCAACTTACAAACCCACGTGTGACCGACCATAGCCCAAGTGCAACGACGAGTGCCACCTCGCAAATACACTAAATGGAAAGCCGATGACTCGAGCACTTGGATAACTTAATCATGTCGTTTGATAACCACAAAGCGGAAACGGAGTGAACGTCCATTTGCTAGTTCCAACCAACTTCCCGATTGGAAGGCCCCAGACAATGGGAGCACACTATTACTTCGACCTCTAGCTTGCAAGGAAGCAGATTGGTTGACATTCTGACTCAAGGGTTAAAAGGAAGAAAGATAGAACCTTCTTCCATAATCAGGATGTTGGCATAGAAGGCGCTAGGAACAAAGGAAGTCAGGAGGTTTCCTCTCGCGGTGATCTCTCAGCATATCGGACTAGATATGAAACAGATGATTCCCTTGTTGAATTGATAACCCAGATGGCTTGGCAAGATGAACTTCTTAGGAAACGACAGAAAATGATGGATAACTTCTTTACTCGGATAGATAGAAGGCCGAGCAGCTACGCCTTACTCGTTGAAGCGAGTACCATAGGAATTCAAGCAACAACAAACCTGGCTCAAGAACTCCTTGTCCCGCGGTTCAGATCACATGAGATCGTAGGACAAGTTGGTAACGTCATATTGAATGAAACAAGATGCAATCATCCATCTACCAAATACATGCAACATGCAATTTTTGACCGTAACATTTTGGATGCAAATGGCAGCAATGCAAGAGCCACTAGAAACTTAAGCGGAGTCCGACCAGCCTCTGCTCCAATTCAGATGAATGCTTCAAATCCAACTCGACTTCAACATGAAACTCCTCTTTCCTTAATACGGGGGGCAGGTGGAGGTATTTGAGGCAACCATGATGTGATTTTATCGCCACCCAACTCTGATCCTTGGAGCTTGGATGGGAGACCAAAGACAAACATGTGCCGGACACGAACAAATCATTTTGCACTCAACCCTAACTCAAAACTTAATGAGGGAGTACGAATTCAGAGAAGACGTGTATTTGATGTTCACAGCTTAGCAAAACCCCTGTGGACGATGGGCATGGGATATGAGCTTCGAGCAACATAATTCGACTATCTGCCAAATTTATGCACATTTACCATCGTCGGAGTCCCATAAGATCCTATACTGCAACCAAAAGAATGACTCCTCAAGACTAGCCCACATATACCCAAGCAACAGATCATCATCCAAAATTAAAGGACATAAGCATGATTGATGGCTATTACACATGCAAAACCAAGAGGCTAGAGACCAACTTCCACCTACTTCAAAATTCCATGCTCGGGGCATCCAGCGCTGAATTGGATATCTAGCAATAACTTCCCGAAGACGAAGGATAGATTGCCAACCTTATTTGATACTTCACTAGAGGTGGCGCACCCCAAGGGCGGCATGAGCAACGTCAATCAAAACTCTTTCACCCGAGACATTAGGGACTTCAGCAATCCCCTGCACTTTGTGCCACCATTTCTGACTCTTGACTTACACTGTTGCTAAACAATTTTGGGTGGCATGCATCTAAATCGATCAACCGTCAGAACATTTTGATCATCTACTTCATTGAGCAATCAAAGGTCCACATGTATCGACCCAAGAACGTCACGTTACTCGTTTCAGTTAACCGTAGGCCCGACGAGACCCTGCAGTCATTCTTGTAAAGATTCGACGCCGTAGTGGCATTAGAAGATTGACTTGAACCATCTATGATGTTGATGGAAGTAGTATCCGGTATTCTGGATAACTCTGACTTCAAAGTCTCTCTGTATCGAGACCCACCATGAGGCTTTGACCTATTCACCTCTAAAACAGACAGATTCCTGCAACCAGAGGATACTAATGTTAAGATGGATAGTCTCAATGTTTTCATGGTAAAGAATGGAGCATCATCTGATTCCTGAAACGATAAAGACAAAAGAAAATCCCTAGAAAAGGCTGACAGGAATGTACCATTTCGGAACGAACCAATTACATTGATCGAGCCCGTGATTTTGATTATCAAGGTCAATGGAACCAAGCATAAGAGATAGGAACAACAATACTACAATGACTATTTTGGATTATGCTGAAGCATGAACAATGGGGCTCAACTAACTCCATAATGACATCCATCTGCTTGCATTGGATGAGTTCACTCAACCTCGCGACTGATTCGATGAGAGCAATTAAGTTTGCTGAAGCCTGACAAGGCAATCATCGCTTTCTGACTAAAGAGATGGGAGGACACCGATGTGAGTGTGATTGGACCATTCGTGTATACAACTCTAACCCTTGACAACTTGGGAAAGAGCACAGAACGACACAGTTTGACTAATATTGCTGAACCTGCAACTCTAACCTGATGTGAAGAAAGAAAGTTCCAAGGCTAGAAGAATGGATGTCTGATTGACCTAGTCCAGCCCCCAACGATGCTGGGGGCATAAGCACTGATTTTGCTCGTCCTCCATTGATGGTGGGAGCATGAGCTTCTACTGACCGACTAACTTTGAACATGATCCTGATTCGACGCTTGATTCAGAACATATAAACTATATCTGGAATATGACATGATTCATCTTGGCCGTCCAAGTGAGCCAATTAACGAGTCAAGCATGAATTCAAAGAATTAATCCACAACTGCATCAAATGGAGAATGTGGTAAACTCATTTCCTGCATTACGATTGAGATGATCCTGCCATCTATTGGCTTACATATTTTCAACAACATCTCGTGCTAACTCGTATGTGATCACAAGACTATAAAACTTACCGGAGTGATCATGGCTTTCGGATGCCTTAGTTTTTCAATTTGATGCAATCGTAGAGCCCCTAGATTAATATCTTGACATCGAGATAGTCCAAGTTCAAGCACAAATGGCAGATTCATATGCCGACTCTGATGCACTAGATCCCAATGGTCCAGATGCTAGATCAAAGCATGAAGATTCTGACACCACCCCATGACTTGGATGACTATTTTATTCATTGACTTATACATAAAAGAAAGCCTTGCTTAGTAATGCACTTGACTTGCATAGGAAGACGGTGTCGTTTGGCATTAACTTGTGCATATACGATCTCACAACGGAGCCAAAGGAATTCAACCTCTTGATTCGACGAGGTCTAAACGATCACTTGATCATCTTGGCCACTCTAGCCATGGAATTTGGCTCGATATGCATCAACAGAAGTAGTGCGATATATGACAAGCCATTTATACATGAAACTATATTACAGAACTACTTAATAGGACACAACAATCTGATAAAGCCTCCTCAAGGGTAGATGACGTTCCAAAAAGATTCAGCTTGACTTATTCACAGCACATCTCATTTGCAAGAAGATGTACTTTGGGGGGCAAAATGTTAGCCTGCTTTTTTGACCAGACTACCCAAAGCCCAAGAACTATATCAAGAAGGCTACTTAAGGCTTGAGTATGAACTGGCAGAGATCCACACTTGCTTGGACAAAGTAACAAAGGATAGGAAAACTTGTATTTCTATGCATATATGCTTCGGGTTGGATTCTATCATTTCAGATCAAGCTAAGGCAAATATTTCTAACCGACCAAACCGGATCGAGTCATCCGGATCGGGTGTTTTAGCATTTTGGTTCCTCATGTCTGCCATGACCGCAACCCTTTTAGAGAGAACCATCTTCTTCAATAAAAATCAATGAATCCGGAGATAATTATTCATTGTATTCGAGTGATTGAGTGTTTATATTCATTGTAATTGTAGTCTATGAATGAAATAAAAAAATATGTAGTGGAAGTAGGCTCGTTAATGCTGAATCACTATAAATCTCGTGTGTGTAATTGCTTTTCTATGTTTTTATATTATACTCTTCATTATTCTCTATAAATCCTAGACAATTGGGTGTTCGAAGCATTTTTGGCCTAACAGCATATAAGCCACTTGATTGAATAACAAACCCCACACGGGTATTGGGATAATGATTTATTTACACATCTCCCAGTTATTTTATTTGTATAGTAATCTATTGATTGACGAGGGGTTAGAGAGGCTAGTTTGATTTTACCGGTCAACCCGTACAAAGAAGGTTATGGTGAAATTTATGAAAATATATGGCATTAGCCAAATTTTGAGAAATTAGAAAGTTCTTAGGAACTTTCTATGCGAATTGGATGTTGTTTGATGGATGGAGTTGATATGAATGTTAATAATGTGTGAAATCCATATAAATTAAATTATATGGTAATTGGTTTAATCTTATTCCAGTTCGGAATAAAATTAAGTATTCTAATAATAAAATATTTTATGAAAAGTCAAAGTTTGATTAAGAGGTCCGATTTTGGATGGACACCTAGATTGTAAAATATCAATGAATATTTCTGATAGTTATTAAATAGTAAATAAACTATTTTTAGATGAATTTGATCTAGTTGTTAAATAATACAAATTGAAGTTTGGTTTGAATAGAACTTGTCGCACAGTGACGGTTCACGAACGTCGACCGTTAAATTCAAATGGATGTGCCGGGAGATCCGACCGTCAGATGCTCCCAAAATTTAAAGCGTTGGGTATTAAAAAGAGCTTTACAATGATGATAAGAATATTAAAATCCAACGGTTTGATTTTGAGATAAGTTCAATTCAAAATTGAATAAAAGCAGTGCCAAGACTAATAACGTCCTGTATTCGAAGATTATTTATATGGACTATTTTTAAATGTTTAAAAGTAGGGAAAATTTATATTAAACCATAATAAATGATTTAGAAAGATTTATGGATGAAATATTCCAAGTTTTAAAAGATAAAAGATATTTTTAGCTGAATGAGCTAGTTAACAACTAGAGTAAAGAACCAAAACGGAGTATCCGATGAATCCTAAGAGTATAGTCTAGTATCACCCATGAGATCTAATTGGAAATTATTCCACTAGGCGAGGGGTGGGAATTACCGAAAGGACATTGAATATTCGATCAAGATCAGACGATGTTCCTTAAAGATAAATAATTCAGTGGTTTTCAAATAATCTATTGAATTGTAATGGTTTTTAATATAACCAGAGTTTTCCAATATTTATACATTGGATAGGAGTTGAATGGAAATTATCTCCGAATATTTTGGTATTAGATTCCGTGATTATATTTGGAAGGTATAGATATCGTTATTCCCAATATGATATCTGTTGGTTTCATAATTTGGTGTTGAATATAAGTCGATATGATTTCTATTCAGAGCCTTGTATTTAATATCAAAAAACTGTATTTTGGTTTTGTTGTGAATGGCGTCTTTAATAACTCTATTCTTAAACCCAGTTGAGAAAAGAATAAGTCTTTTAACTAAGCTTTAGTGAAATTTTCAAATTTAATAAATTAAATTGGAATTGGGTGGAGTTCGATGTAGTAAAAATCAAAATGAACCTTCATGGAGGAAGGCCTGTACTATTGGAAGAATTTAAAAGGCTTTGTTGTTATTCCATTTATAGTATTAGTCTGATACGGAAATTTATATCGATTACGACTGATCTGACTTCCATGAAGGTTCCATATTAAATGGATGGGTTTATCGTGAGTAACGTTTTGAATGAAATTTGTTCTTTAACCCAATTCAAGGCAGGATTAATTTCCTAAGGTTGAGTAACTATTAAATAATGGTTTTTGAGATTGAAACTATGTTGTAGTTCTAATGAATCTTAAATTAGATTGAAATGTGAACGAGGTAATTAGATTTACCGAATTAGAGAATTGTTCGAGATGGAGTATCACCAGTTTTACTCCATATAATAGTTAAATTTTTAATTAGATTTGGAGTGTTAAATGACAAGTAGGTTTACCGATAACGTGATAGATGTTAATATGGAGTGCTACAAGTTTTTATCTATGGGATGGATAGGTTGGGATTGGAAAAATAAAATGAATGATTACTTCAGTAAGGCTTGATAATCCCGTTCGGTTTTATAAACATTAATTTGGTTTAAGTTTGTGAAAATATATTATATAATTTTTGCAATGATTTCCAAGAGAAGATTTAAATAAGAAGTTTAAATGAAGTAAATCTTAGATAAGATTTGTGGGAATAATTCCTAGTATAAAGAATAATTGATTAAAATAATATTCTAGATTGGAACGAGGCCTATGATGTGCTTATATATCACATGATTATAAGATGCACGAGTTATTCGAAAAGACTGTGTTTAACCCATTCCGAATAACTGATACGACAATTAAAAGTCGAAGATATGAAGACAGTGGTTAAAGAGTGGAGATCTTTACATCGTTTGGATTATTGCTGATGTATCGCTTGGGAGGTACACCCTATACGAGGTAATAAGTGGTGGTCATCACGACATACTTGGAGAACGACCAGATATGCGAGGGCCTCTCTCCTGTATTGGACATATGGGATGAGGAATAAGTTCCCTCCGGTTTCGTTCAAACTCAGAACGGACTTGCAAATGGGTTGTATGTCTGACATTGTATTTCGTGTTGTACTGATTGATCTCTACTAAATATGTATATTTGTTTGTTGGCGGATAATTTATTCTCTTACTTAACACCCTTCTCTAAGACGTATGAGCTTTGAGGTTATATATTGGTAGAAATCAATGGTATGGTATGGATTGACAATGTGGCATACTGAGATGCGTGGATCAAAGCTTTTGTTAAAAAATAGAGCATTGTGGATGATGATCGAAGCATGGCTAATGTAGCATAGCTTTGTGTTGTAGCGTTAATTCGCGAGCTTCACACTCCGGTGTGAGTCAAAAACGGGATGAAGGACCACAGAAAAAGGACATACGTTTCCTTCTAGATAGAAGTGATGCAATGGTATGGAGCCCAAGCATATTTACTTATGTGGATGTTGGAACTGAGGTGCCTTGGATATAGACGCATAAGGCCAAAGTGGTTGACGTACTAACCACGGTCGATAGACAAACCAAGAGGTCCAATAGGACCAGGGAACGTTTTTTTTCAGGAGTAACCTTAATCCACCAAGTAGTTGGTGGGCCGACTCTGCCGCTCCAAGGGACATGCGTTATGTTCCTGGGTCATGTGCTAGAATGTTCCAAATTAGATAAGGAAGATTCTTTGCCTTGGCTCATAATGGAAATCCAAATTCCAATACGTGATTTTTTGGGTTTAGTTGTAAACCTATATAGCAACATAGTAGGATAGGGTACTACACCATATAAGATTGATACATTTATTTTTGAAATTGTTTATTATATATGCACTAATAATAATATAATTGAAATTTCACGTATCAAGCATGTTTGGCTATTATAAGGTAAAACTCTATCCTCCGGCTTGCGCTAATATTGTGTGATGGTACCAGAGTCTTATAATAGTTTCATTTTTTGTTTTAGCATTGCGTGTTTGTTTTATAGTATTCATGGGAGAAAACCTGTTATGCGTTATACGACGTTGTCCCGTGATTTACCCAACTTTGATATAAAGTTTAATAACTATTTTAGTTCTTACACCACTCCCATGACTGGCTTGGAGTTTACTGTTTTCACCAAAACTCTGGGTGCCCATATTTTCCACATGGAAAGCTAGTAGTTTTGGTTTTGTGGATATTTATTCAACATGATCCTGGATTATGGATGGAGTTGTGCTTTGGTTTATTTTATAGTCTTTCGCTGATTATATTTATGTATTTAAAATTCCGCTGTTTTGTAATTTGTTAATCTCTGATATATATATTTTCCACTGTATATTATTTATTTGTACTGTGATATCTTTTACCCCGATGTAAATTATTGTAATAGCATTGAAATGTTATCTTGTTCTATGTTCTAATGCATCATGTTCTCATAACAATTCAAAGATTCCTGTCCTTTTGGATCATACCTGTGTGGCTTATGTTCGGTTTGAATGGCAGGGAAATTCGGATCGTAACAACTGTGGTATGGAGTGGCAGCTCCATGGTAGTCTCCATGCTTGCTTGGATTGGTCGATGTTTTTCATGAAATTTCCACTTTCGGAGGAGCGACTTAGAGTTCTCAGTGCCGAGTCAACTATTATAAGAGGGGAATCATTTATCATTACTCTGTGGAGTCCAACTGTTGATAGAGAAAGAGAGCAGGTTCTCGCTATTCTGATTTGGAATTATTTCCCTCACATCCCCTCTGTATAGAAATCTTTGATTGTTCAAAATTGGCTGTCCAGTTCAATTGGGAAATTGAGGAATTTTGATGTAAAAACTGTCGTAAGAGGCAAATTATTCTATGCCAAGGCTCTGATTGAAATTGCCCCGACAAAGCTGGAGTAGCTAATGATTTTGTGGCTAAGGTGATAGTTCAATATGGAAGGAATCCCTACATTTGCTCCTTGTGCCATTCTTTAGGTCATTTTCTATATTCTTATTCTTGGAAATCAATCATTTCAGCCCCTTTCCCTTATCCGAGAGGGTACCATTTCCTCGACCTCCTATTGTGAAGTGGGTTCGAAAGGTCTGTCCATTTTTTGCACTCCACATATCTAGCAAGTTGATTCAGGGTCCTCTATTTTGGCTCCTATTATCACTACTTAGTTGGCCGATGAGGACTCTTCTTTTAATGAGAAATATGTTTGTAACGGTAATTTTTGGTACCATGCCGATCGTTCTTGTGCCCATGAGAAGTCTGCTATGAGATATGATCCTAGAGAAGCCTTGTATTATAAGTATATTATCGATACTGAAGATGATATGAGGAAATTAACTTACAAGGTAGTGGATTTTGGTTTTGAGCTCATGCAGGATGGTGTGCTAGGTGAGATGTATAGTTCACTTTTCTTTAACACTATATAGGATAGGAACTATGAAGTTCGTAGTCCAAACCTGTGCTTTGTTCCTAGACTTGTTGTGCTTTTCTCTGAGCACATCAATGTTACTGGCGCTAGTGTTGATTCTAGTTGTCCCTCTTCTGTTGGGGATTAATCGAGACCATCTATGCAGCTGTGGTTTCTCTGCCCCTCTTCGGGTTTATTGAAGTACATTTTCACTATACTTCAACATGTCATTGTTCTATGCATGTACATAACACCTAATTTTTCATGTTTACTAATAAAGAGTGGCATGGTCCACTATGAAAACCGATTATCCATCCAAAAAAACCATGGGTATATGTTATTTCAACACATCAGTTCAGTTGTTTGATGTCCCAGAATATATATATATATATAACACGAATATAATTATAATGTTATACAAGGTGATAACATTGATAATGCATAGTCAATAATCATCGAAAATATAAACACCCAATTAACCATCATATTGACCAATAAGCATACACATCGAGCAACATCCAAACTGACCAATATATCATAACAGTCTCTAATTATCAAAAGTCCGCATTTTAACTAATGACTCCATTTCAGAGATAAATTAAATGTCGGTTTAATCCAACATCAATTTACTGTCAATTTATATTCAAGCCATTCAAATACAATTTTAACGTATATCTAAATTTCCAAACATCCAATAAAAAATATATCACATCAATATCAATTATCGCATATTGGGTGTCGACTAGCAGTTATATCCATTTTTGATGTCGATTTAAATTTTTAAATAACATTTAAATAAATAATATCATATCATAAATTTAACTTAAATTGTTGTAATTTTTTTGTACTTCATGTGTTAGTTTAAAAACTCAAATCTGTTTTTTAGCCCAACTGAAAATCCAATGAACACTAAATTTTCAATAGTTCCTAATCTCAACCAAACTAGTTACATGTTGTCCAGAATTTCAAAACAAGTCTAAGGAAGAAACCGCGCATCAATCGGACCTTGTATGTAAATGTTATTCATGTTAAAACATTCCAATTTAAATTAAAATAAACAGTAAAAACACAAACACATAATTCCATCACCATGTTAGCAAGCAAAGTCATATTTCTATTCATGTTCTGACATTTTATAGGGCTCGAAGCCGTCGTACATTTAAAACTGCCAACTTTAACAATAACAACCATCACCATGGCACGACGTTGACAACTCTGACACCATTATTCGCTAGCGCTCATTGAGCTCCACCAATGCCTAGAACATTATCTCCTCCGACCCTCCCCCAGTCTACACTGTCACTTCTAATATAAATGGAAAATAACCAATTACGGGGAAGTCTAGCATCGCTAAGCCAAATCGAACACATGGATGAACTCCTTTCAACTACCTTTACGCGTTCATGCACTCCGATCATCAAATCGTCTATGATCCAATGTTGAAACTCCAAAACTCTAAAACTAACGTTTAGGCAAGATGGTAAATTTTGGCCAAATGAGGCAATGAAACAAAAAAAAAACAAATTGCAAAACCAAACCCCGTTCGCTTTCCGACAATATACAATATGATATTGTTTGGAAGAACCGAATTTTAGTCATTATTTAATTGGATTCGAAAACCACTATTAATGGGTGATTAACGATTTCAGGATTTAGGGATAAAAGCTGATGTTATGGAAAATGAGGAGGATGCTAAGGATTAGGGAAGACTGTATACATACATACACACATATGCAATGATTGTGACGTTCGACCAAAGGGTACCAAATTCCGAAAAGGCCATTTTCATCGCCAAACTAAAATACATTGTTATATATATATATCGAAGTATACATTTTAGATATTTTTAAATCCAATGAAACTAGAAAAAATCTAAAAATTACAATTCAATACAAATTTTATTTTTTCTATTAATTAAATTTCAAATTATTATTCACCGACCGTAAATTACTGTTTTGAAACTCAGCTTATTCTTTTTTTTTTATTGAATTACACTTACATTAAAATATTCAATTTTTTTCTTCAATATATTTATTTTAATTACATTAAAATGCTCTTTTTTTGGCATAGCTGACGGGTTTTTAATGACTGACCTTTTTATTGAAGTAATAAGGGAATATACAAAGCCATTACAATAAACCATTGTAATGAAGAAAACAGAGACAACCTTACTTCAATACATAGGAAGCACGAAAGTTAAAAGGTAAAAGAAATAAAAAACAGAAACACATCAAAGTTAATTATTGAAATGCGACAGTAACCCAAGCTCAGTAACAAACTGAGCATTAACAATAACCAGCTTTATTTCCTGAGTCACCCACACCTTCAAGGCAGATGAACTTTTCTTCTTACCACCGTCAAAAACTCTGACATTCCTCTCACGCCATAAGCAGTTCAAGACCTTTTTTATAATCAAGTTCATTAGTCTTTTGCGGTTATCTTTGCATCTTGTCACAGTGTAGATATTGTCCTAAAGAGATGCGTTTGAGTTAGCTGCTATGTTCATTCCCACCTTGTGGAGAATAAAGCCAAGCAACATATTTGTCTTAGTACATTCGAAATAGAGGTGATCAATCATTTCTAGTAATTGCATACAAAAAACACATTGAGCGTTAACGTTGAGACCATGCTACAAAAGTCTCCCCTTGGTATGAAGAGCGTCCGAAAGGACTTTCCATAAGAAAAAATTATCTTTAGCAGATTTATTAGTTTTCCAAACTCTTCTCCTCTATCTCCAGTTAGTTATAGTGTTTTATGCGCCATGAATTTATAAATTTTTTGAATGCTGAATTTGTCTTTGTCTTTTATCCAGCTAGCATTAGTGTCAAGAGAGCTGAAACTTCATAAACTTCTAATTCGACGCCATATACCATTAATTTTATGATTCGAAGACGAGGGCTGATTGATGCCATCATTACGTAATAAATTATTCATGACTTCATGACTGTTGTTGCCAGATTGTTGAATCTCGAGAAAATCCACCTTGTAGCTTATTATTTATCCAAAATTCATCCAGGGGTCCTGCCAAAATAACACTTTGTTATGACAATTCACGTTGTATTACAGCAGGAAGAAGCATTCCCCTTACATTATTAAACTGCGCCAAGTCCAGCTGCAATTTTGTGGGATGTCCATGCTCCAAAAACACTTGCCTTTGATGACATGCTTTTCGGACCAGCGAATCCAAACCCATCTTTATTGTTGAGAAAAATATTTATGTGCGAAGCATGAGCGGCTTTATTCCATAAAACAATGTTAAAAATCCCCAAACCACCTTTCTGCATGGGTTTCTCTAACTTGGAAAATGAAATTGGAGTAATATACTTAAAAGATGTGTTACCTTTCCATAAAAATTTCATAATGGCAGATCTTATCATGTTAGTAAGTTTCAACGGCAGAAGAAAAGTGTGCGACCAATAGACTTGCATGAAAAAAAAATTGATTTGATGATAGTAATTCTACCGACTTGACTAAAAAACCTATTAGACCAGAAGTCAAGTCTCTTAATTATTTCTCATAAAGGGGTAAGCATTGCTGTGTAGTTATTTTAGAAGTCACAAGGGGAAAACCTAAATACGACATAGTGTTAAAATTATGCTTAAGACTGGACATATGAGATATTTCATTAATATGGTCAATACTAATCCCAACAGTAGTGAATTCGGATTTGTCAAGATTTATCTTAAGGCCAGTGCACTTGTAAAAACTAGCAAGACAACTAAGAATATTGCCAATAGTTCTAGCATCCGGTTTACAAAATATGACTTAGTCATCAGCGAACATGAGAGATATAATGAGAGAGTTCCTACATTTGGGGTGTAAAGAAAAAAAAACATTTTGCTTAACCGAATTTAGAAGCATCCGAGTTAAAAGTTCCATAACAGTGACAAAAAGATACGAAGAAATAGGATCATCTTGTCTGATGCCTTGCTTCCCCCTTGAAAAATCCAATACACGAGCCATTAAAAACAATTAAGCAATTAACTGAGGATAAACAAGCGTAAATCCAAGAAATAAAAGGTATAGGAAAATTCATATAACCAAGAATCCTGACAATTGCATCCTATCGTATAGTGTCGAAAGCCAGTTAACATATGTTTTCTTATGTTAACTTGTTAATTACGAATTACATCTCTTATTATTTTAAATTTAGTATCCCACATCAAGTAAATTACAAACAATTTAATATTTGAAATTATCATTTATTCTAATTTCGTTCTAGGGATTCAACAATGATTAAATTTCTAGCAATTTTATTCAAAATTTTATATTTAAATTGTATTTTTGATGGTAAAAAATATAGTCCATTTCAATCTTCCCACTCAAAACTTTTCATCACCAAAAAGGGAACAGAGCAAGAATACGACATTTTGATGTATTTCACTAAATTATCAATTTAAAAACATTCAAACTACTTACTTAGTTTTTCTATAATTTGAGAGATGATTAACCAAATGTTTTAATATTTTTCAAAATAGTTTATTTATAAACTTGATGTCTTGAGTGGTTTATTATACATTTTTCATTTTTGAAACTTGAAAACGAATGCGGATGATGATGTACTCATCACCAGGATGATTTTCAAGCGGTTATAGTAAATTTTGCTAATATTGACCCTCATTCTTATAAAATTTTAACCATGCATTAGCTCGGTCGATGCCCAAAATATCTAAGTATTAGGCAGAACTGTTAAACACCAAGTGAACTACTTATAACTTTTGTTTCAAAAGGATATTCAGACTTTTCAAAATGCATATACGCGATATCATTTTAAATCATTTCCTTTCTTAACATATATATCAAAACATGGAGGAGCTTATATATATATAACATTGCTATGTTAATTACATACATAGAAAAACTTACATAAATTTCATTCGTATCATAATAAACAAATTTCAAAGTTTAACTACATTATAGAGGTTTATTTGTATGATTTATTACCTTAGTTAAGATACCTCATTTATTTGAATATTTACCCAAACCATTATTATAAATGTTAGCAAATTTTTTGAAAATGATTATTAACATCGTTACTTATATTTAAAACGATGGACATTTACGTTACTAAATCCATAATCGCTCATTAAAGTACTTAATCATATGCAAAACAGAAGTTTACAACTAACGACTATTTACATACTCACTTTATAACTATAATAATAATCATCAATCAAATCAATATTCTTAATTAGGTTAACACTTAACATCATATATCACTCTAGTTATTATTTGTAACAACCCGGAAAATCAGAACCAATTTAAAAATTTTATTTTAGCAATTTTAATGGATTTTTAATATTTTTAATAATTTATTTTAAATAATAACAACTAAAAATTTATTTAAATCGAAGTTCGAACAATTTTTTTAATATAATTATAAAAGGAGTTTAAAATGGCACGGTAGTTTGAAAATTCAATTTCAAAATTCAAATATATGTATATGATTCAAAATAAATCGAATTTTAGTAAAACCAGAAATATTTGAATCTGTTTGAAAATATCTTTGCAATGAATGAAAAATCCAGATTTCATAACAGGAATAAAAAGTTATGTCCAATTTAAAATTCAGAATAGTCGCTATGGAATTTATAAATATATTTTAATATAATATATAGCCATTTTACAAACGACCTCCGTTTTCGACGAAACCACTTTTGTTGGATCCGAAATGTCAAATTATTGCTAGATTCCAATTTTCAAAATTTTTGAAATTAATATGTGAGTGTAACAGCCCACCTCCGTTAAGGTCACTCACAAAGGGAATGCCTTAACTTTGGTGGAGCATTTTAGTAAACAGAACAGAAACTTACAAGACAGATAAAACAGTACTTGAAAAATTTATAACTTTATTACAACAGAAATCGAAATATGCTTGGTTACATCCTTTCAAATCACAATATCAGAATTCAAGTACAAAATATCAGTCTTGTACAAAAGCCTTTAGAATGCATAGTTTAAAATCATAATCCCCACAGAAGAAGACAAGCCATAATTTAAGCACTTTAAGCGGAAGAAATCTGGATCAAGCTAGAGTACTCCCTTCTACAAAACCGGGGGGGGGGGGGGGGAACGGAAGAAAGGAGGCGTAAAAACAAGGGTCAGACAAAAAGTCTGGCAAGTCCAGTTATTTTCAGTTATGAACAGATAATAATAACATGACATGAAAATAAAACTGGATGAGAGATAACAGTAACAGGTGTAGCGGATATTACAGAAGAACAGAATGACATAAGCTATTTCTTTACACTTCTCTACAATAATACTAGTATAACAGAATTAGGTGTCACCCTAATGTCTAAACTGAAACAGAAACGGGTACAGAATAATTTCCACAGAAAAGAGTGCTAGTAATAGGCCTTTACCACCCGAACAGAAACAGACAGAAGCAGAAACAGATTAATCTCTACGGAAACAGAATGTAGAATTAGGTGTACACTAGTAATGGGCCTTTACCACCCCAACAGATGGTACCACGCAGAAACAGACAGGTGTTACCACTCAACACAAACAGACGGTACCAACAGAAACAGACAGAACTAAGTGTACCCTAAAACCCTACCCCAAGCGATCGGCTCCCTAATACATAAATACCCTGTGTCAGCCCCACAGTAGGGTGTATCACTCCCTAAAGTGACAACCAATTGGCACAGACCTATTTACAGATTTCACGGCGTCTTACATCCTCAGAGGCAGACCGAGATCCATGCACGCACATGACCCGGTTGGAACGCACCATCAACACCCCTCGCCATTATCAGAATGAACCGCTTATAATTAGTTCAGTAAGCGTGCCCGGACCCTACCTACTGTTGGGTCAAAGTTTTGATACCAGAAAGGGTTACTGACTAATATGGGTCCCAAACAACAGATGACACAAGTAAATTCCCTCCTAACCTTGTGTCCCCAGACTAACAGATTTCAGATTAACTTGTTTACAAGTTCAGACATTCAGGGATCGGATTTACTAGTTCACAGATCAGAAAATCAAATCAACAAGTTTTCAGACTAACGGATCAGATGTACAGATTTAACAGAATTTCAGATTTGTCTAACTTTCTATTGGGCCTACAGATTCATGAACGGGTTTATTATATATATTAGTCCAGTTGGTTTAACCCTATCCACCCAGCACGTTCTGGACATCATTTTTATCTCAGATTTGCATTAATTAATTATTAATGCATAGACCTCTCACATTAGGTCGCTAGCTTGTGGCCGCTGGATGGGCTGGGCGGTTCCGGGTAGACTTCTGCCACAAGCCAGACCTAACCTCGTGTCTAAGCATATTATGACTAACTTCTCACATTAGAACCTATTGTTTGCGGCCACTGGATGTGCCAGGCGGTTCCGGGCAGGATTACGCCGCAAACTCATTCTAACCTCGAGTTAGCCATGTTCATCTTTGCGGCCAATTAATTAATAATTTACCATTTATGCCCACGCCTAATATACATGTCAATTATTCATAACTATAGCCAATTCATATTATGTGTAAATACCCGCAACCTCCCCGTAAAGGAAAGCGTCGGATAGTTCGAGAACAAGCCACAACAGAACGCATACAGAAGAACATTTCATTGTATATTACAACAATGCACCAGATTACAAGAATATACAGAGTAAAAATGAATATTACACAGAAATATCAGAGATTTAAATTACATTTAAATACATAGCAGCGGAAAATAATACAATACACAACTAGAAAGAGATATACGGATACAAAGCTTTCCGGATATCGTTCCAGCTGTAAACCAGGATCCTGTGAATATAAATCTGCAAAACCGAAACTACTAGCTGCCCGTGTCAAAATAGGGGCACCCAGAGTTTAGGTTAAAACAATAAACTCCAGGTCAGTCATGTGACTGGTGTGAGAACTAAAACAGTTATTAATCTTTATTTTAAATCATTAGGTAAATCAAGGGACCACGCCGTATAACACGGAACGGGTTTCCTCCCAAGAATACCAGTGCATAAAACAAACAGCGCAATGCTAAATAAAGAAAAATGAAGCTGTTATAAGACCCAGGTCCCATCACACAATGTAACGCAGTCGAGGATAGGGTTTTCCCTTATAACAGCCAAAGAATGCTTGATACGTTTTAAAACAAATCATTTGATACTATTATAAGTGTATAAAACAACTTCAAATCATAAGTATCAATCATAGGCGGCATGAGCGCCCCATCCCACTATGTCGCCATATATAGGTTTACAAATAAAACCGCAAATGTCACGTATTTGGAAATTGGATTTCCGTCTATGAACCGAGGCAAAAGATAGTCCTCAACCGATTCGAGACTGCCTAGCCCGAGTCTCAGGATCAGAACGCATCGACCCTTGGATCGTCAGGGCCGGTCCACACGGAGTGGATTAAAAATGCCTGAGCACTACGTTTCGCCGCCCTTTGGGGCGTAAGCGAGCCAACAAATGACTCCATCGGACCCGGATCGTCCGATCTAACCGAGGCGCCTCGCAACAGCAACAACCACATAAGTCAAACTCGTCAGGGCGTGTAAAACCACTGACGCCACTTCTAGCTAGGAGGAAACGCAGGCCCTCCCTGATGTCCGTCTCCCGTTTTTGGTTCATACCTGGTGTGAAACACGCGAGGTAAACGTTACACAAAGCTACGCCACAAAGGCCGTGCTTTGATCATCACCACAAGACTTTGCTTTTCAACAGAAGCCTTGATCATTTGCATCTTAGCATGCCACACAGGCAAACCATCCTATGCAACCGATATCAGTCACACAGAATGAAATCCGATGTCAGACACACAGTCCATTTACAAGTCCGTCCTGGGTCTGAACGAAACCGGAGGCACCTAGTACCCCGCATATCCATCGATCTCCAAGTACGTCTGGACGATCACTAACTGTTTCCATCTTCTTGGGTGTACAGCCCAATCAAGATCATCAGTTACCACCCAAACGACGTGAAGACTTCCGGTCTTCGACCATCGTCTTCATCTTCGACTTATCGTCGTATCAGTTATTCAGAATGGGATAAACCCGGTCTTCCCGAATAACTCGCGTATATTTTATAAAAGTGTTACAAAAACACAACATACGCCTCATTCCAATTCATTAGTCACTAACCGTAAATTAATCAAGAGAATAATTCCCCAAATATTAACCCCGAAGGCCGAAACCAACATCAGATCAATATCCAGAAAACCCTTCTGCTTGGCTAACCGACAGTTAGTTTCTAAATTTCACGTTCAAATCTAATTAAAGATTTAACTATCGCCTGGAGCAAAACTGGTGATACTCCATTCTCGATCTTTTCAATCTAATTAAAGATTCATTAAAACTCCACTTAGTTTTAATCTTCGACTGGGTTAAAGAATCAGTGTCATTTAAAACACGGTTCACGATAAACCCAAATCACATTCCATTAATTATCGGGTTAAAGAACAAGTGTTATTTAAAACACTGTTCACGATAAACCCAAAAATCAATATCGATTCAATTCCAATTAAATATTATTTAATTGGTACACTTCATTAAATCTAAATAAAAAGATTTAATCTTTTCTCAACTGGGTTCAAGAACAGTGTTAGTGAAGACACCATTCACGACAAACCCAAATCACATTCATTAATTATCGGGTTAAAGAACAAGTGTTATTTAAAACACTGTTCACGATAAACCCAAAAATCAATATCAATTCAATTCCAATTAAATATTATTTAATTGGTACACTTCATTAAATCTAAATAAAAAGATTTAATCTTTTCTCAACTGGGTTCAAGAACAGTGTTAGTGAAGACACCATTCACGACAAACCCAAATCCCATTTGATATTCAATATAAGGCTCTGAATAGAAAATATATCGGCTTATATTCAATATCAAATTCTACGATTAACAAATGTCGTATTGGAAATAACGATATAAATATATATCTTTCAAATTTCCGTAACAACATCCGTATAATCACAAATTCCCACATCGAAATATTCCGAAGACAATTTCGATTCAAATCCACTCCAATGCAATCATTGGAAATTTTGGTTATTTTCAAAACCCTTTTCAAATTCAATTTATTTATTTAAAAATAAATAGAATTATAATTCTAGTTCAAAACTAGTTCATTTCGATAAAAATCTATTTTTATCTTTTCAAATAGGGAGTTTTTCATCCCAATTCTTTCTAAATCATTTCTTATGATTTTACACAAATTATTACTATTTTTAATAATTTTATCAAGGCCCGTACAGTCGATTTCCATCAATGGCCATCGAACTGCACTTACAGCGACCTTTTTCGAATTTGATTTGGACATAATTCCAAATCCAACCGTTAGATTTCAAATTTCTAATTTTCATTAGAAAGCTCTTTTCGATACGAACCCAACGGTTCCGGTTTTAGGAGAATCCGACGGTCGGATCTCCCGCAATGTCCGTTTGAAATAAATGGTCGAAATTCGCGAACTACCGCGGCGCGGCGCGTTCTATTCAGGCCATTATATTATATATATAATATATATAATATATATTTCGTCGATCCCTATTTAAAACGGATTATATAAATAGTTTTAAATTCGTTTCAAATTCTATTTCAACTTCTATTTCAATTCAAAGCCAAAATTGAATTCTTCTTTATAAATTCGTTTTAAAATTCATTTCTATTCAATTCGAATTTCAATTCAATTTGAATTCATTTCAATTCGCTTTCAATTCCATTTGAATTCGTTTTCAATTCAATTCATTTAGAAATCGTTTTCAATTCAATTCATTTCGAAATCGTTTTCAATTCATTTTGAATTCGTTTTCAATTCAATTCATTTCGAAATCGTTTTCAATTCAATTCATTTCGAAATCGTTTTCAATTCATTTTGAATTCGTTTTCAATTCAATTCATTTCGAAATCGTTTTCAATTCAATTCATTTCGAAATCGTTTTCAATTCAATTCATTTCGAAATCGTTTTCAATTCAATTCATTTCGAAATCGTTTTCAATTCAATTCATTTCGAAATCGTTTTCAATTCAATTCATTTCGAAATCGTTTTCAAAATCGATATAAATATCGTTCACGTCAAAATGGCGTCAATCTAATCAACACGGCTTCATATATTCCTTTATTTTCAAATATTCTATTTCAAATATTTCTTTTTCAAATATTTCTTTTTCAAAACTGGAATGAGGCCCAATCAATTACCATATAAAGTTAATTATATGGATTTTTCATACAACACATGTATATAATAGCAACGATCAATAATCAACCATCAACCAAAGTGCACTACACCGTATAAGCATCAAATATAGATATCTAACGCTTATAACAGCATGTCAATCAATCGATCGACATATTTAATCAATCAGGATGAGTGAACTGCATATTTCATCCTAACACCCGTGTGGGGTTTCAAACAATCAAACACAGATTTTTATTCGTGCAGTTGGGCGATGTGTAAAATTTATCGACCCAATCAATGTCAGTCAAATCAGTGTACATAAACAAACCGTCCGGTTTGTAAATGAATATTTTATTCTATTCACTTCACGTTAAAAATTATATTTTTAACGATAAAACATTTTTTTCTAACATATGAATTTCTATTCAGTTCATTATTTAAATAAAATGATATTTTCATTTTTCTAACATATTTTAGAAAATTTCGGCGGCATAACGGCACGATACTAGAAACGGGACAAGGCCTAGCCTTATCCCCGGTCTAGTGAAGGCCCACGCCATTCACACATCAATCAAGTCAATTTCATTTTGCAAACCACAAAATTTGGAGTAAGGGTCTAACCTAGCCTTACTCCTTCGCCTTATAACGGCGCACGTCTAATCCTAACCAATTTATCGATTCGATTTTTCACACCACCAATCACATTCAAACCAATATCACAATCAATAACCAAACAGCCAAACAAACAAGTCCATGGTCTGTGGACGATTGTGTCGGGTGCTACTAAACACCGTCTGCATCCTAGTATATATATATAACTAGAAAATAAATTTGAAAGGTGAGAAATTCTCACATATAGCTATCCTAGCTCCACGGCTCTTCATTGATAGAAAACTTCATCGCCATCGCATCTTCGTCGCCCGTATACACTATATATATAAAAATCGAATTTTTACCTTGCTATTCAGTATAAAAAAAAAATCGAATTTTGACTTCGCTATTCAATATATAAAAATCGAATTTTTAGTTCGAAGTTCAATATATAAAAATCAAATTTTTAGTTCAAAGTTCAATATATAAAAATCATCACTTTACTTTAACGTATATAAAATAAAAATCAGATTTTTATTTCATTACATACACAAAGATGATATCTTTATATTCTCTATTCTATAAAGATTATATTTTTAATACTTTAAAAATATAAAAATCATATTTTGACATCATCTATATAGTAAAGACTATATTTTTAATACTTTGAAAATATAAAAATCATATTTTTAATACTTTGAAAATATAAAAATCATATTTTTCTTTAACTAGAAATCAAATCTTTTTTTCTTTTCTAATCAGTTTTAATCCTTTTGAAAAATCAGTTTTTATTTTCTTTTAAAAATTCAGTTTTAAGTTTCTTTTAAAAACTCAGTTTTAAGTTTCTTTTAAAAACTCAGTTTTAAGTTTCTTTTAAAAACTCAGTTTTAACAAAATATAAAAATCAGTATTTAAACTTATTAATAAAAACAGAAATAACATATTAATAAAATCAGTATTTTTTTTTTGTTTTATAAAATAAAAATAAGACAATAAAATAAAATAAAAAGAATTGCTCACAGGGGGGGCTGGAGCGTCGGAGGTCGGTGGGCTCTGCTTGGTCGGGGTCAGGAAGGCAAAGGGGAGCGGAGGAGGAGGGGAAGGTGGAGGCGAGGGTGGCAGGAGGGCGCGGGGTTGCTGAACGGGGCGGGGCTAGGGCATCGGGTGGCTAGGGCGCATCGGTTTTGTGGGTTCGTCGGGCTTCAGGGGCTCGCATCAGGCAGCGGCGCGATGGCTGAGGGGGGCGCCTCTCCGACGACGGCGGGAAGCTCCAGGCGGCGGCGCGATTTCTTCTTCCTCCTTTTTTTTTTTTTATTTCTTTAAAACTGAATCGAATGAAAAAGAAAAGGGGGGGGGCCTGAACGGTTAAAGGGGGAGATATTTATTTTTTTTATATTTTTATTTATTTAATTAATTTAAAAGGTTGACTTTTACAAACGAACTCGAAACGAGGTCCACCGCCTGTCGTCTTTAGTGTATTACCCCCATTCCGAACACAATGGGATATGTATCGTTGGCTGATTCGATCGTTTGAATCAGTTTCCGTTGAATTTACATTTAAATCGCTATATTGAATTTTAAACGTACATTTCAAATTACCGGGGTCACATATTAACTCTATAAATTGCAGAAAAATATTTTCTAGCTTCGTATTGACGATACGGTCCTAACAAAACTAGTTTCGTCGAAATCTGAGACCGTTGGAAAAATGGCCAATTTCCCGTCGATTAAAATCAACTGAAATGGTCAAAACACGTTTTCCTTTACCACGCTCACATATTGATTCGAAAAATTATGAAATTTGGAATCTAGCAATAACTTGACACTGCGGACCCAACAAAAGTGGTTTCGTCGAAATCCGAGGTCATTTGCAAAATGTCCATTTTTAAGGGCCTGAATTCCATAGCGACTATTCAGAATTTTCAACTGGACATATCTTACCATTCCTAAGATGAAATCCTAATTTTTCGGATTCGATAGAAAGATATCCACTATTAGATTCCATTATTTTTGGTTTCACTAAAATCCGGATTGTTTTGCACCCGGTACATTCAATTGAAGTTTGAAATCGAATTATCGAACTACCGCGCCATTTTCAATTCTATTTATAATTATATATAAATATTTATATTCTAACGACGACGTATATAAATATATACGTCGAATTATATTCAAAATAAATTTCTCGTCGATATTATTTAAAATAATTCATTTTAAATAATCAAAACTCGCTATAATCGCCAAAATAAAAAATTTAAACTGGCCCAGATTTTGCGGGTTATTACAATCTCCCCCACTTAAAACTTTTCGTCCCCGAAAAGGAACAAAGTCGAAAGCGGTTTGATTATTCAACTCTACGCTCGATCTTGCTTCCATTCTCCAACTCTTTAGTTTCTGAGAATTTTCAAAATTTCAAAAATTTGGCTAACACCCTAAATTTTCGAAAAATTTCGCCATAACCTCCCCTGCACCGGGAGCATCGGGGAATTTCAAATAGCTTCCCCGGTCCTTCAGATCTCAAAAAGAAAAAGAAAAAGCCAAGCGGCTAGCCAATAGGCTCACAAAATCATCATCACCCAAACAAAACAGGAAATTATGTAGTAAACATGTACCTATTTGTCGGGCAAACAAATTTTATTCTCTGGCTCTAGCCTCCTTGCTATGACCTGTTCAATGATATATATGTATATGCAAGCAAATGCAACCAATTTTCAATATAATTCAATATTCGGTTCAATTAGGCTAAATGGCTGAAAATTAGCAAACAAATAAACAAACAACACAAACATCAATCAATTAGTGAATTTACGTTTCAAATTCATAATTTTGATACATATACAAAAATCTGATTTTTGATGCCAAATCACAACAATAAATCTATCTATATTAGTTTTGGTTCTCACACCAGTCTAATGGAAATATATAAATATCACACCTTCGAAACACGAATATAAATATTGATAATGCGGCCGCATTACCAAAATTATCTCCGGGCGACTAGAGTGTGATTCTATATCTATCCAGTATATTAAAATTTCAAATACACGCGGATCAGACGTATACGCAAAATCTATATATACTGGATTGTCCACATCAATATAAATAGATAATCAAATACGAATAATTGATTTAAATTTTCAAAACAAAAATTTGTTCTCATTTTCAAAAATATACTCTCCACACTCGTTCTAGGATACTACTGATCCTATCTCTAACGAGTCATCCCATTGGATATTACTAATCCAATTATCTGATGAATTCTTTCGTATGGTTCTAATGTGCCTTGTTCTCTGAGCTTTGTAAACCAAAGCTCTGATACCAACTGTAAAGACCCGCAACCTCCCCGTAAAGGAAAGCGTCGGATAGTTCGAGAACAAGCCACAACAGAACGCATACAGAAGAACATTTCATTGTATATTACAACAATGCACCAGATTACAAGAATATACAGAGTAAAAATGAATATTACACAGAAATATCAGAGATTTAAATTACATTTAAATACATAGCAGCGGAAAATAATACAATACACAACTAGAAAGAGATATACGGATACAAAGCTTTCCGGATATCGTTCCAGCTGTAAACCAGGATCCTGTGAATATAAATCTGCAAAACCGAAACTACTAGCTGCCCGTGTCAAAATAGGGGCACCCAGAGTTTAGGTTAAAACAATAAACTCCAGGTCAGTCATGTGACTGGTGTGAGAACTAAAACAGTTATTAATCTTTATTTTAAATCATTAGGTAAATCAAGGGACCACGCCGTATAACACGGAACGGGTTTCCTCCCAAGAATACCAGTGCATAAAACAAACAGCGCAATGCTAAATAAAGAAAAATGAAGCTGTTATAAGACCCAGGTCCCATCACACAATGTAACGCAGTCGAGGATAGGGTTTTCCCTTATAACAGCCAAAGAATGCTTGATACGTTTTAAAACAAATCATTTGATACTATTATAAGTGTATAAAACAACTTCAAATCATAAGTATCAATCATAGGCGGCATGAGCGCCCCATCCCACTATGTCGCCATATATAGGTTTACAAATAAAACCGCAAATGTCACGTATTTGGAAATTGGATTTCCGTCTATGAACCGAGGCAAAAGATAGTCCTCAACCGATTCGAGACTGCCTAGCCCGAGTCTCAGGATCAGAACGCATCGACCCTTGGATCGTCAGGGCCGGTCCACACGGAGTGGATTAAAAATGCCTGAGCACTACGTTTCGCCGCCCTTTGGGGCGTAAGCGAGCCAACGAATGACTCCATCGGACCCGGATCGTCCGATCTAACCGAGGCTCCTCGCAACAGCAACAACCACATAAGTCAAACTCGTCAGGGCGTGTAAAACCACTGACGCCACTTCTAGCTAGGAGGAAACGCAGGCCCTCCCTGATGTCCGTCTCCCGTTTTTGGTTCATACCTGGTGTGAAACACGCGAGGTAAACGTTACACAAAGCTACGCCACAAAGGCCGTGCTTTGATCATCACCACAAGACTTTGCTTTTCAACAGAAGCCTTGATCATTTGCATCTTAGCATGCCACACAGGCAAACCATCCTATGCAACCGATATCAGTCACACAGAATGAAATCCGATGTCAGACACACAGTCCATTTACAAGTCCGTCCTGGGTCTGAACGAAACCGGAGGCACCTAGTACCCCGCATATCCATCGATCTCCAAGTACGTCTGGACGATCACTAACTGTTTCCATCTTCTTGGGTGTACAGCCCAATCAAGATCATCAGTTACCACCCAAACGACGTGAAGACTTCCGGTCTTCGACCATCGTCTTCATCTTCGACTTATCGTCGTATCAGTTATTCAGAATGGGATAAACCCGGTCTTCCCGAATAACTCGCGTATATTTTATAAAAGTGTTACACAAACACAACATACGCCTCATTCCAATTCATTAGTCACTAACCGTAAATTAATCAAGAGAATAATTCCCCAAATATTAACCCCGAAGGCCGAAACCAACATCAGATCAATATCCAGAAAACCCTTCTGCTTGGCTAACCGACAGTTAGTTTCTAAATTTCACGTTCAAATCTAATTAAAGATTTAACTATCGCCTGGAGCAAAACTGGTGATACTCCATTCTCGATCTTTTCAATCTAATTAAAGATTCATTAAAACTCCACTTAGTTTTAATCTTCGACTGGGTTAAAGAATCAGTGTCATTTAAAACACGGTTCACGATAAACCCAAATCACATTCCATTAATTATCGGGTTAAAGAACAAGTGTTATTTAAAACACTGTTCACGATAAACCCAAAAATCAATATCGATTCAATTCCAATTAAATATTATTTAATTGGTACACTTCATTAAATCTAAATAAAAAGATTTAATCTTTTCTCAACTTGGTTCAAGAACAGTGTTAGTGAAGACACCATTCACGACAAACCCAAATCACATTCATTAATTATCGGGTTAAAGAACAAGTGTTATTTAAAACACTGTTCACGATAAACCCAAAAATCAATATCAATTCAATTCCAATTAAATATTATTTAATTGGTACACTTCATTAAATCTAAATAAAAAGATTTAATCTTTTCTCAACTGGGTTCAAGAACAGTGTTAGTGAAGACACCATTCACGACAAACCCAAATCCCATTTGATATTCAATATAAGGCTCTGAATAGAAAATATATCGGCTTATATTCAATATCAAATTCTACGATTAACAAATGTCGTATTGGAAATAACGATATAAATATATATCTTTCAAATTTCCGTAACAACATCCGTATAATCACAAATTCCCACATCGAAATATTCCGAAGACAATTTCGATTCAAATCCACTCCAATGCAATCATTGGAAATTTTGGTTATTTTCAAAACCCTTTTCAAATTCAATTTATTTATTTAAAAATAAATAGAATTATAATTCTAGTTCAAAACTAGTTCATTTCGATAAAAATCTATTTTTATCTTTTCAAATAGGGAGTTTTTCATCCCAATTCTTTCTAAATCATTTCTTATGATTTTACACAAATTATTACTATTTTTAATAATTTTATCAAGGCCCGTACAGTCGATTTCCATCAATGGCCATCGAACTGCACTTACAGCGACCTTTTTCGAATTTGATTTGGACATAATTCCAAATCCAACCGTTAGATTTCAAATTTCTAATTTTCATTAGAAAGCTCTTTTCGATACGAACCCAACGGTTCCGGTTTTAGGAGAATCCGACGGTCGGATCTCCCGCAATGTCCGTTTGAAATAAATGGTCGAAATTCGCGAACTACCGCGGCGCGGCGCGTTCTATTCAGGCCATTATATTATATATATAATATATATAATATATATTTCGTCGATCCCTATTTAAAACGGATTATATAAATAGTTTTAAATTCGTTTCAAATTCTATTTCAACTTCTATTTCAATTCAAAGCCAAAATTGAATTCTTCTTTATAAATTCGTTTTAAAATTCATTTCTATTCAATTCGAATTTCAATTCAATTTGAATTCATTTCAATTCGCTTTCAATTCCATTTGAATTCGTTTTCAATTCAATTCATTTCGAAATCGTTTTCAATTCAATTCATTTCGAAATCGTTTTCAATTCATTTTGAATTCGTTTTCAATTCAATTCATTTCGAAATCGTTTTCAATTCAATTCATTTCGAAATCGTTTTCAATTCATTTTGAATTCGTTTTCAATTCAATTCATTTCGAAATCGTTTTCAATTCAATTCATTTCGAAATCGTTTTCAATTCAATTCATTTCGAAATCGTTTTCAATTCAATTCATTTCGAAATCGTTTTCAATTCAATTCATTTCGAAATCGTTTTCAATTCAATTCATTTCGAAATCGTTTTCAAAATCGATATAAATATCGTTCACGTCAAAATGGCGTCAATCTAATCAACACGGCTTCATATATTCCTTTATTTTCAAATATTCTATTTCAAATATTTCTTTTTCAAATATTTCTTTTTCAAAACTGGAATGAGGCCCAATCAATTACCATATAAAGTTAATTATATGGATTTTTCATACAACACATGTATATAATAGCAACGATCAATAATCAACCATCAACCAAAGTGCACTACACCGTATAAGCATCAAATATAGATATCTAACGCTTATAACAGCATGTCAATCAATCGATCGACATATTTAATCAATCAGGATGAGTGAACTGCATATTTCATCCTAACACCCGTGTGGGGTTTCAAACAATCAAACACAGATTTTTATTCGTGCAGTTGGGCGATGTGTAAAATTTATCGACCCAATCAATGTCAGTCAAATCAGTGTACATAAACAAACCGTCCGGTTTGTAAATGAATATTTTATTCTATTCACTTCACGTTAAAAATTATATTTTTAACGATAAAACATTTTTTTCTAACATATGAATTTCTATTCAGTTCATTATTTAAATAAAATGATATTTTCATTTTTCTAACATATTTTAGAAAATTTCGGCGGCATAACGGCACGATACTAGAAACGGGACAAGGCCTAGCCTTATCCCCGGTCTAGTGAAGGCCCACGCCATTCACACATCAATCAAGTCAAATTCATTTTGCAAACCACAAAATTTGGAGTAAGGGTCTAACCTAGCCTTACTCCTTCGCCTTATAACGGCGCACGTCTAATCCTAACCAATTTATCGATTCGATTTTTCACACCACCAATCACATTCAAACCAATATCACAATCAATAACCAAACAGCCAAACAAACAAGTCCATGGTCTGTGGACGATTGTGTCGGGTGCTACTAAACACCGTCTGCATCCTAGTATATATATATAACTAGAAAATAAATTTGAAAGGTGAGAAATTCTCACATATAGCTATCCTAGCTCCACGGCTCTTCATTGATAGAAAACTTCATCGCCATCGCATCTTCGTCGCCCGTATACACTATATATATAAAAATCGAATTTTTACCTTGCTATTCAGTATAAAAAAAAAATCGAATTTTGACTTCGCTATTCAATATATAAAAATCGAATTTTTAGTTCGAAGTTCAATATATAAAAATCAAATTTTTAGTTCAAAGTTCAATATATAAAAATCATCACTTTACTTTAACGTATATAAAATAAAAATCAGATTTTTATTTCATTACATACACAAAGATGATATCTTTATATTCTCTATTCTATAAAGATTATATTTTTAATACTTTAAAAATATAAAAATCATATTTTGACATCATCTATATAGTAAAGACTATATTTTTAATACTTTGAAAATATAAAAATCATATTTTTAATACTTTGAAAATATAAAAATCATATTTTTCTTTAACTAGAAATCAAATCTTTTTTTCTTTTCTAATCAGTTTTAATCCTTTTGAAAAATCAGTTTTTATTTTCTTTTAAAAATTCAGTTTTAAGTTTCTTTTAAAAACTCAGTTTTAAGTTTCTTTTAAAAACTCAGTTTTAAGTTTCTTTTAAAAACTCAGTTTTAACAAAATATAAAAATCAGTATTTAAACTTATTAATAAAAACAGAAATAACATATTAATAAAATCAGTATTTTTTTTTTGTTTTATAAAATAAAAATAAGACAATAAAATAAAATAAAAAGAATTGCTCACAGGGGGGGCTGGAGCGTCGGAGGTCGGTGGGCTCTGCTTGGTCGGGGTCAGGAAGGCAAAGGGGAGCGGAGGAGGAGGGGAAGGTGGAGGCGAGGGTGGCAGGAGGGCGCGGGGTTGCTGAACGGGGCGGGGCTAGGGCATCGGGTGGCTAGGGCGCATCGGTTTTGTGGGTTCGTCGGGCTTCAGGGGCTCGCATCAGGCAGCGGCGCGATGGCTGAGGGGGGCGCCTCTCCGACGACGGCGGGAAGCTCCAGGCGGCGGCGCGATTTCTTCTTCCTCCTTTTTTTTTTTTTTATTTCTTTAAAACTGAATCGAATGAAAAAGAAAAGGGGGGGGGGCCTGAACGGTTAAAGGGGGAGATATTTATTTTTTTTATATTTTTATTTATTTAATTAATTTAAAAGGTTGACTTTTACAAACGAACTCGAAACGAGGTCCACCGCCTGTCGTCTTTAGTGTATTACCCCCATTCCGAACACAATGGGATATGTATCGTTGGCTGATTCGATCGTTTGAATCAGTTTCCGTTGAATTTACATTTAAATCGCTATATTGAATTTTAAACGTACATTTCAAATTACCGGGGTCACATATTAACTCTATAAATTGCAGAAAAATATTTTCTAGCTTCGTATTGACGATACGGTCCTAACAAAACTAGTTTCGTCGAAATCTGAGACCGTTGGAAAAATGGCCAATTTCCCGTCGATTAAAATCAACTGAAATGGTCAAAACACGTTTTCCTTTACCACGCTCACATATTGATTCGAAAAATTATGAAATTTGGAATCTAGCAATAACTTGACACTGCGGACCCAACAAAAGTGGTTTCGTCGAAATCCGAGGTCATTTGCAAAATGTCCATTTTTAAGGGCCTGAATTCCATAGCGACTATTCAGAATTTTCAACTGGACATATCTTACCATTCCTAAGATGAAATCCTAATTTTTCGGATTCGATAGAAAGATATCCACTATTAGATTCCATTATTTTTGGTTTCACTAAAATCCGGATTGTTTTGCACCCGGTACATTCAATTGAAGTTTGAAATCGAATTATCGAACTACCGCGCCATTTTCAATTCTATTTATAATTATATATAAATATTTATATTCTAACGACGACGTATATAAATATATACGTCGAATTATATTCAAAATAAATTTCTCGTCGATATTATTTAAAATAATTCATTTTAAATAATCAAAACTCGCTATAATCGCCAAAATAAAAATTTTAAACTGGCCCAGATTTTGCGGGTTATTACAATCTCCCCCACTTAAAACTTTTCGTCCCCGAAAAGGAACAAAGTCGAAAGCGGTTTGATTATTCAACTCTACGCTCGATCTTGCTTCCATTCTCCAACTCTTTAGTTTCTGAGAATTTTCAAAATTTCAAAAATTTGGCTAACACCCTAAATTTTCGAAAAATTTCGCCATAACCTCCCCTGCACCGGGAGCATCGGGGAATTTCAAATAGCTTCCCCGGTCCTTCAGATCTCAAAAAGAAAAAGAAAAAGCCAAGCGGCTAGCCAATAGGCTCACAAAATCATCATCACCCAAACAAAACAGGAAATTATGTAGTAAACATGTACCTATTTGTCGGGCAAACAAATTTTATTCTCTGGCTCTAGCCTCCTTGCTATGACCTGTTCAATGATATATATGTATATGCAAGCAAATGCAACCAATTTTCAATATAATTCAATATTCGGTTCAATTAGGCTAAATGGCTGAAAATTAGCAAACAAATAAACAAACAACACAAACATCAATCAATTAGTGAATTTACGTTTCAAATTCATAATTTTGATACATATACAAAAATCTGATTTTTGATGCCAAATCACAACAATAAATCTATCTATATTAGTTTTGGTTCTCACACCAGTCTAATGGAAATATATAAATATCACACCTTCGAAACACGAATATAAATATTGATAATGCGGCCGCATTACCAAAATTATCTCCGGGCGACTAGAGTGTGATTCTATATCTATCCAGTATATTAAAATTTCAAATACACGCGGATCAGACGTATACGCAAAATCTATATATACTGGATTGTCCACATCAATATAAATAGATAATCAAATACGAATAATTGATTTAAATTTTCAAAACAAAAATTTGTTCTCATTTTCAAAAATATACTCTCCACACTCGTTCTAGGATACTACTGATCCTATCTCTAACGAGTCATCCCATTGGATATTACTAATCCAATTATCTGATGAATTCTTTCGTATGGTTCTAATGTGCCTTGTTCTCTGAGCTTTGTAAACCAAAGCTCTGATACCAACTGTAAAGACCCGCAACCTCCCCGTAAAGGAAAGCGTCGGATAGTTCGAGAACAAGCCACAACAGAACGCATACAGAAGAACATTTCATTGTATATTACAACAATGCACCAGATTACAAGAATATACAGAGTAAAAATGAATATTACACAGAAATATCAGAGATTTAAATTACATTTAAATACATAGCAGCGGAAAATAATACAATACACAACTAGAAAGAGATATACGGATACAAAGCTTTCCGGATATCGTTCCAGCTGTAAACCAGGATCCTGTGAATATAAATCTGCAAAACCGAAACTACTAGCTGCCCGTGTCAAAATAGGGGCACCCAGAGTTTAGGTTAAAACAATAAACTCCAGGTCAGTCATGTGACTGGTGTGAGAACTAAAACAGTTATTAATCTTTATTTTAAATCATTAGGTAAATCAAGGGACCACGCCGTATAACACGGAACGGGTTTCCTCCCAAGAATACCAGTGCATAAAACAAACAGCGCAATGCTAAATAAAGAAAAATGAAGCTGTTATAAGACCCAGGTCCCATCACACAATGTAACGCAGTCGAGGATAGGGTTTTCCCTTATAACAGCCAAAGAATGCTTGATACGTTTTAAAACAAATCATTTGATACTATTATAAGTGTATAAAACAACTTCAAATCATAAGTATCAATCATAGGCGGCATGAGCGCCCCATCCCACTATGTCGCCATATATAGGTTTACAAATAAAACCGCAAATGTCACGTATTTGGAAATTGGATTTCCGTCTATGAACCGAGGCAAAAGATAGTCCTCAACCGATTCGAGACTGCCTAGCCCGAGTCTCAGGATCAGAACGCATCGACCCTTGGATCGTCAGGGCCGGTCCACACGGAGTGGATTAAAAATGCCTGAGCACTACGTTTCGCCGCCCTTTGGGGCGTAAGCGAGCCAACGAATGACTCCATCGGACCCGGATCGTCCGATCTAACCGAGGCTCCTCGCAACAGCAACAACCACATAAGTCAAACTCGTCAGGGCGTGTAAAACCACTGACGCCACTTCTAGCTAGGAGGAAACGCAGGCCCTCCCTGATGTCCGTCTCCCGTTTTTGGTTCATACCTGGTGTGAAACACGCGAGGTAAACGTTACACAAAGCTACGCCACAAAGGCCGTGCTTTGATCATCACCACAAGACTTTGCTTTTCAACAGAAGCCTTGATCATTTGCATCTTAGCATGCCACACAGGCAAACCATCCTATGCAACCGATATCAGTCACACAGAATGAAATCCGATGTCAGACACACAGTCCATTTACAAGTCCGTCCTGGGTCTGAACGAAACCGGAGGCACCTAGTACCCCGCATATCCATCGATCTCCAAGTACGTCTGGACGATCACTAACTGTTTCCATCTTCTTGGGTGTACAGCCCAATCAAGATCATCAGTTACCACCCAAACGACGTGAAGACTTCCGGTCTTCGACCATCGTCTTCATCTTCGACTTATCGTCGTATCAGTTATTCAGAATGGGATAAACCCGGTCTTCCCGAATAACTCGCGTATATTTTATAAAAGTGTTACACAAACACAACATATGCCTCATTCCAATTCATTAGTCACTAACCGTAAATTAATCAAGAGAATAATTCCCCAAATATTAACCCCGAAGGCCGAAACCAACATCAGATCAATATCCAGAAAACCCTTCTGCTTGGCTAACCGACAGTTAGTTTCTAAATTTCACGTTCAAATCTAATTAAAGATTTAACTATCGCCTGGAGCAAAACTGGTGATACTCCATTCTCGATCTTTTCAATCTAATTAAAGATTCATTAAAACTCCACTTAGTTTTAATCTTCGACTGGGTTAAAGAATCAGTGTCATTTAAAACACGGTTCACGATAAACCCAAATCACATTCCATTAATTATCGGGTTAAAGAACAAGTGTTATTTAAAACACTGTTCACGATAAACCCAAAAATCAATATCGATTCAATTCCAATTAAATATTATTTAATTGGTACACTTCATTAAATCTAAATAAAAAGATTTAATCTTTTCTCAACTTGGTTCAAGAACAGTGTTAGTGAAGACACCATTCACGACAAACCCAAATCACATTCATTAATTATCGGGTTAAAGAACAAGTGTTATTTAAAACACTGTTCACGATAAACCCAAAAATCAATATCAATTCAATTCCAATTAAATATTATTTAATTGGTACACTTCATTAAATCTAAATAAAAAGATTTAATCTTTTCTCAACTGGGTTCAAGAACAGTGTTAGTGAAGACACCATTCACGACAAACCCAAATCCCATTTGATATTCAATATAAGGCTCTGAATAGAAAATATATCGGCTTATATTCAATATCAAATTCTACGATTAACAAATGTCGTATTGGAAATAACGATATAAATATATATCTTTCAAATTTCCGTAACAACATCCGTATAATCACAAATTCCCACATCGAAATATTCCGAAGACAATTTCGATTCAAATCCACTCCAATGCAATCATTGGAAATTTTGGTTATTTTCAAAACCCTTTTCAAATTCAATTTATTTATTTAAAAATAAATAGAATTATAATTCTAGTTCAAAACTAGTTCATTTCGATAAAAATCTATTTTTATCTTTTCAAATAGGGAGTTTTTCATCCCAATTCTTTCTAAATCATTTCTTATGATTTTACACAAATTATTACTATTTTTAATAATTTTATCAAGGCCCGTACAGTCGATTTCCATCAATGGCCATCGAACTGCACTTACAGCGACCTTTTTCGAATTTGATTTGGACATAATTCCAAATCCAACCGTTAGATTTCAAATTTCTAATTTTCATTAGAAAGCTCTTTTCGATACGAACCCAACGGTTCCGGTTTTAGGAGAATCCGACGGTCGGATCTCCCGCAATGTCCGTTTGAAATAAATGGTCGAAATTCGCGAACTACCGCGGCGCGGCGCGTTCTATTCAGGCCATTATATTATATATATAATATATATAATATATATTTCGTCGATCCCTATTTAAAACGGATTATATAAATAGTTTTAAATTCGTTTCAAATTCTATTTCAACTTCTATTTCAATTCAAAGCCAAAATTGAATTCTTCTTTATAAATTCGTTTTAAAATTCATTTCTATTCAATTCGAATTTCAATTCAATTTGAATTCATTTCAATTCGCTTTCAATTCCATTTGAATTCGTTTTCAATTCAATTCATTTCGAAATCGTTTTCAATTCAATTCATTTCGAAATCGTTTTCAATTCATTTTGAATTCGTTTTCAATTCAATTCATTTCGAAATCGTTTTCAATTCAATTCATTTCGAAATCGTTTTCAATTCATTTTGAATTCGTTTTCAATTCAATTCATTTCGAAATCGTTTTCAATTCAATTCATTTCGAAATCGTTTTCAATTCAATTCATTTCGAAATCGTTTTCAATTCAATTCATTTCGAAATCGTTTTCAATTCAATTCATTTCGAAATCGTTTTCAATTCAATTCATTTCGAAATCGTTTTCAAAATCGATATAAATATCGTTCACGTCAAAATGGCGTCAATCTAATCAACACGGCTTCATATATTCCTTTATTTTCAAATATTCTATTTCAAATATTTCTTTTTCAAATATTTCTTTTTCAAAACTGGAATGAGGCCCAATCAATTACCATATAAAGTTAATTATATGGATTTTTCATACAACACATGTATATAATAGCAACGATCAATAATCAACCATCAACCAAAGTGCACTACACCGTATAAGCATCAAATATAGATATCTAACGCTTATAACAGCATGTCAATCAATCGATCGACATATTTAATCAATCAGGATGAGTGAACTGCATATTTCATCCTAACACCCGTGTGGGGTTTCAAACAATCAAACACAGATTTTTATTCGTGCAGTTGGGCGATGTGTAAAATTTATCGACCCAATCAATGTCAGTCAAATCAGTGTACATAAACAAACCGTCCGGTTTGTAAATGAATATTTTATTCTATTCACTTCACGTTAAAAATTATATTTTTAACGATAAAACATTTTTTTCTAACATATGAATTTCTATTCAGTTCATTATTTAAATAAAATGATATTTTCATTTTTCTAACATATTTTAGAAAATTTCGGCGGCATAACGGCACGATACTAGAAACGGGACAAGGCCTAGCCTTATCCCCGGTCTAGTGAAGGCCCACGCCATTCACACATCAATCAAGTCAAATTCATTTTGCAAACCACAAAATTTGGAGTAAGGGTCTAACCTAGCCTTACTCCTTCGCCTTATAACGGCGCACGTCTAATCCTAACCAATTTATCGATTCGATTTTTCACACCACCAATCACATTCAAACCAATATCACAATCAATAACCAAACAGCCAAACAAACAAGTCCATGGTCTGTGGACGATTGTGTCGGGTGCTACTAAACACCGTCTGCATCCTAGTATATATATATAACTAGAAAATAAATTTGAAAGGTGAGAAATTCTCACATATAGCTATCCTAGCTCCACGGCTCTTCATTGATAGAAAACTTCATCGCCATCGCATCTTCGTCGCCCGTATACACTATATATATAAAAATCGAATTTTTACCTTGCTATTCAGTATAAAAAAAAAATCGAATTTTGACTTCGCTATTCAATATATAAAAATCGAATTTTTAGTTCGAAGTTCAATATATAAAAATCAAATTTTTAGTTCAAAGTTCAATATATAAAAATCATCACTTTACTTTAACGTATATAAAATAAAAATCAGATTTTTATTTCATTACATACACAAAGATGATATCTTTATATTCTCTATTCTATAAAGATTATATTTTTAATACTTTAAAAATATAAAAATCATATTTTGACATCATCTATATAGTAAAGACTATATTTTTAATACTTTGAAAATATAAAAATCATATTTTTAATACTTTGAAAATATAAAAATCATATTTTTCTTTAACTAGAAATCAAATCTTTTTTTCTTTTCTAATCAGTTTTAATCCTTTTGAAAAATCAGTTTTTATTTTCTTTTAAAAATTCAGTTTTAAGTTTCTTTTAAAAACTCAGTTTTAAGTTTCTTTTAAAAACTCAGTTTTAAGTTTCTTTTAAAAACTCAGTTTTAACAAAATATAAAAATCAGTATTTAAACTTATTAATAAAAACAGAAATAACATATTAATAAAATCAGTATTTTTTTTTGTTTTATAAAATAAAAATAAGACAATAAAATAAAATAAAAAGAATTGCTCACGGGGGGGCTGGAGTGTCGGAGGTCGGTGGGCTCTGCTTGGTCGGGATCAGGAAGGCAAAGGGGAGCGGAGGAGGAGGGGAAGGTGGAGGCGAGGGTGGCAGGAGGGCGCGGGGTTGCTGAATGGGGCGGGGCTAGGGCATCGGGTGGCTAGGGCGCATCGGTTTTGTGGGTTCGTCGGGCTTCAGGGGCTCGCATCAGGCAGCGGCGCGATGGCTGAGGGGGGCGCCTCTCCGACGACGGCGGGAAGCTCCAGGCGGCGGCGCGATTTCTTCTTCCTCCTTTTTTTTTTTTTATTTCTTTAAAACTGAATCGAATGAAAAAGAAAAGGGGGGGGGGGCCTGAACGGTTAAAGGGGGAGATATTTATTTTTTTTATATTTTTATTTATTTAATTAATTTAAAAGGTTGACTTTTACAAACGAACTCGAAACGAGGTCCACCGCCTGTCGTCTTTAGCGTATTACCCCCATTCCGAACACAATGGGATATGTATCGTTGGCTGATTCGATCGTTTGAATCAGTTTCCGTTGAATTTACATTTAAATCGCTATATTGAATTTTAAACGTACATTTCAAATTACCGGGGTCACATATTAACTCTATAAATTGCAGAAAAATATTTTCTAGCTTCGTATTGACGATACGGTCCTAACAAAACTAGTTTCGTCGAAATCTGAGACCGTTGGAAAAATGGCCAATTTCCCGTCGATTAAAATCAACTGAAATGGTCAAAACACGTTTTCCTTTACCACGCTCACATATTGATTCGAAAAATTATGAAATTTGGAATCTAGCAATAACTTGACACTGCGGACCCAACAAAAGTGGTTTCGTCGAAATCCGAGGTCATTTGCAAAATGTCCATTTTTAAGGGCCTGAATTCCATAGCGACTATTCAGAATTTTCAACTGGACATATCTTACCATTCCTAAGATGAAATCCTAATTTTTCGGATTCGATAGAAAGATATCCACTATTAGATTCCATTATTTTTGGTTTCACTAAAATCCGGATTGTTTTGCACCCGGTACATTCAATTGAAGTTTGAAATCGAATTATCGAACTACCGCGCCATTTTCAATTCTATTTATAATTATATATAAATATTTATATTCTAACGACGACGTATATAAATATATACGTCGAATTATATTCAAAATAAATTTCTCGTCGATATTATTTAAAATAATTCATTTTAAATAATCAAAACTCGCTATAATCGCCAAAATAAAAATTTTAAACTGGCCCAGATTTTGCGGGTTATTACAATATGTCAATAACAGACTAATTATATCAACTCAACAGATATAGCAGATAACAGATTTTGCAGATTAGGCGACTTAACGGATTTAGCAGATTAAGCAAACTAGCAGATTTAGCAGATAACAGATTAGGCATCTCAACAGATTTAGCAGTTTAGGCATCTCAACAGATTTAGTTTAGCAGATTTGGCATTTTCAACAGACTTAGAAGATGACAGATTTAGCAGATTTAATATTTCTAAAGGTTCTATTTGCATGCCTTGCTTAATCATAAATTAGGCCTAAATAATTATCATGATTCACAATATGATCATATACCCCATGTTTGCATAAATTTACATAACACAGAATATGGACATAATTTACCATATAACATATGTTCCCATTTTGGTTAAACTAGCATTGTACAGCAGATTCATCTATAAATTAAACCAAATATTACAATGCATGCCATATATCCAAAAATCCCTATTTAGGTGTATTCAAACTTAATAGTCCTCAAATCTTATTATAGATTTTAATTTCTACGCCTAAGTCACATATCTTCCCCTTCTTAAAATGTGCCACAAATTTAGGTTTTAATCAGGTATCCTATTCTTAAAATCAGATATTGAATTATGTCCCCAAATCACAGATTATCATACATAGCTTGCTCAGATCCAGATCTAGTTTACAACATGTAATATGTATCTAAACTAATTACATGTCTATGTTCAAATTTATGCCCCAATTCCTAAGTCATATGTACAATGTAAATTTTATGCCTCAACTTCTCAAGTCGTATGTTCAATATTCTTTATGCCACAAAACTCAAGTCATAGGTTCAATTATATGCCTTAGATTTATGTCTTAAGTTCCAAGTTCAATCTATGTTCTTTCCTCAAATCAGTCACATATCGGTCATGCCCATTTCATGCATTATTCATTTTATTGTCCCAAATATTTTAGCGTATGTTAATCTCTTATGAGATTGGCTCAGGCTCGTGGTAGCCTGACTATAGAACAGAAAGCAGAAAGAAATACATAATAAGGTAGATCTAAACAGAACAGACATAATCTCAGATTCAGATTTACAATTCATGTCACAATCAGAATTAACGTTTATATCGGAAAATAACTGTACTTGCCTTGATTGGATTCTAAAAGAAAGATAGTTGTAGCGACGTTAGTTGATCTTCTTTAACCATTGTTGAAGTTTCAAGCTTGAATTGAGTTGCTTAGGTTGATGTTGATTAGCTTCTAGTTTTGATTCCAGCAAAGTAGCGACGCCATTTTTATTTTCATTTAGAACAGAGGCAGAGTAGAAGCAGAATAGAATTGTGTGTAGAGAAGGCTAGGTTTGGGGCTGTTTAAATAGGTTTAGGCAGACGAATCTAGGCAGAAAAACGAGACCAGATACATAAGAATGCACCCAGGCCCAAAACTAGGTTCAAGGACCAGGTCGACCCCCAGGTCGACTGCCCAGTCGACCTGGTCGGGGGGGTCGACTGCCCAGTCGACTCCCCAGTCGACCTGGGTACTGGGCGGGAAATTTCCCGCCCAGTCTGTTCTGGGTTTTGAATTCTAAATTTGAATTCGAATTCGAGCTGTTTTGAACTCTAAAAATTCCTGAAACTTTGGAGGGCCATAACTTGGTCATACGGACTCCGATTCTCGCAAACTCGGACTCGTTTTCAAGCAGAATTTCGATATGAACGCAATGGCGCAACCCGCTTTCCCTGATTCTTATTTTATATTTTAATTACACTTAGATTTGTAATTCTTAAGTTCATAGAAAATGCGGGGTGTTATATTCTCCCCTCCTTAAAGGATTTCGTCCCCGAAATCTTCAAGTTAAGAAGAATGTGTCCTACCATCCAACATCTATCTACTCAATCATCAATCATTGGCGTCCATTGTCCTTAGAAACTTCTAATGTTGTATGAACATATGAAAAAGTGTGTGTATATGTTCCTTATCTAATGCAAAGATCAGGTGGTCCACTGATTCAGTTAACCTCCTTAATGCGAATTATGCCAGTGCCATGAGTCCAACATGTATGCAATTTTCCTACTTGATACATATCATTTCTATATGAGTGCACTACCATTAAGTCATATGCAACATCCATGTGCTGAGTCAATCATTTTGCATCCACAAAAATTGAAAATGCTCACACATCCATATGCAGTATGAGAGTGTTTTCGAGCCGATCTAGTGCCTAGTGTGTGTATATGCATCCACGAGCAACCACTAGCAACCACTTGCATCCACTTGCAACCATCAAACATAACACATCTCAAACACATGTTTACACCCATTAGTTTCTACCTAAAGTTCGAAGATTCGATCGATAGGATACAGTCGAATGATTGAAGCGAGTATAGATAAAACAAAAACTTGGTTCCCATTAGACATGGGTCCTAAGTATCGGCCCCGAAGACCGAAACCAACATCAGATTGACACCCAGAGGATTACCCTCTTTAGATAATGTCAAAACTGGAAATCTTAACCTTATCAGAAATATTCAGATATTTACAGATTACTGGTATAGATCAGATTACCGAATGATTCTTAGGAAACTAAGCATGATAAATCCAAAATGTATGCGTCTTACTTGACGCCTAACACAGATGTCTCTCAAACCCCAATCTATCACAACAGATGAGTCATACCCCTTATGGGTTTGAGTCTACAGTGGAATCAGAAATAATACTAGTATTAAAGTGTAGAGTATTGATTACAAAATCAAAATGCCAGAATCAGAAAGAGTCTTAACTCCATAATCAGATAAAGAAATTAAACCTACTATAGGAATTTTCCTATTTCTATCCTAGCCTCTAGCCTCAAGAGTGTTCGCCTGCCCTCCTTGCCCTCGTTTCTTCGGGCAGTCCCTAGTGAAGTGTCCCATCTCTCCACAGTTGAAGCAAGTGCCCTTCCTTTTACTGCAATCCTTGTTCAGATGAGTCGAGCTTCCACAAGTAAAGCACTTTTTCCCCTTCTTATCTTCAGACTTCTCATCCTTCTTTTGTGTTTCCTTTTTGGGCCATGCTTTCTTATTCAGTGGTTCTTCCTTCTTTGTCTCTTTCGGGGCCTTGTCTTCCTCGTGCAGTAGTGCTATGTCCACCAATTTCTCGTAAGTCGCTCCCATGGGTACATGGGTCATGGCTAGGCTATGCAGTGGCTCATTCAATCCTTTAACAAAGCGGAGAGCCTTTTTATGCTGAGTGTTGACTAAATCCAATCCGAACCTAGCCAGTTGGTTGAACTGGTTGACGTATTCCTTGACCGTCATACTTCCTTGCTTAAGAGATAAGAACTTTTCCAGTTGTAGACTTCGTTCAGCTTGCGAGAGAAATTTTGTCTCAAACCTTGTTCTGAAATCCATCCATGTTTCAACTGGCCTCTCGGCGTTAGTGACTTCCCACCAATAGGAAGCTTCGTCTTTGAGCAGCCATACCGCCAACTGTACCTTCTGCCTATCGTCCACCTCGAAGATAACGAATAGATCCTCAGTTTCTTTGAGCCAGTTCATCGCTTCTACGAATGATTCAGTTCCTTTGAAATCCTTCCCACCCATGGCCCTAAAATCTCTACAGATCTTTGAGAAAGCAATTGCACGAGGAGGGGGCGGAGGAGGGGGATCATTTGCTAGACCTGCGGCGACGGTCCTAGCCTCAAGATATTGACAAAACCAACTGGGTACATGAAAACACCCTCTGGTATCTCAGATGCTTCAGACATGTTGAAACGAAAAAGGAAAGATTCAATTACAAAAAGGACTGAAGGAAAGGTATATGGCTCTTGGGGATTATGTTTTTCAAAATAAGCTTTATTTTTGAAAACACTTCCTTTCAAAACCTTTTTGAAAATAGTTTTCAAAAACTTTACCCAATCTGGTAACCTTCGGCTCTGATACCAAGTGTAACACCCCACCTCCGTTAAGGTCACTCACAAAGGGAATGCCTTAACTTTGGTGGAGCATTTTAGTAAACAGAATAGAAACTTACAAAACAGATAAAACAGTACTTGAAAATTTTATAACTTTATTACAACAAAAACCGAAATAAGCTTGGTTACATCCTTTCAAATCACAATATCAGAATTCAAGTACAAAATATCAGTCTTGTACAAAAGCCTTCAGAATGCATAGTTTAAAATCATAATCCCCACAGAAGAAGACAAGCCATATTTTAAGCACTTCAAGCGGAAGAAATCTGGATCAAGCTAGAGTACTCCCTTCTACAAAACCTGGGGGGGAGGGAACGGAAGAAAGGAGGCGAAACAACAAGGGTTAGACAAAAAGTCTAGCAAGTCCAGTGATTTTCAGTTATGAACAGATAATAATAACATGACATGAAAATAAAACTGGATGAGAGATAACAGTAACAGGTGTAGCGGACATTACAGAATGACATAAGCTATTTCTTTACACTTCTCTGCACTAATACTAGTATAACATAATTAGTTGTCACCCTAATGTCTAAACCGAAACAGAAACGGGTACAGAATAATTTCCACAGAAGAGATTGTTAGTAATGGGCCTTTACCACCCGAACAGAAACAAACAGAAGCAGAAATGGATTAATCTCTACGGAAACAGAATGTAGAATTAGGTGTACACTAGTAATGGGCCTTTACCACCCCAACAGATGGTACCACGCAGAAACAGACAGGTGTTACCACCCAATACAAACAGACGGAACCAACAGAAACTGACAGAACTAAGTGTAACCTAAAACCCTACCCCAAGCAATCGACTCCCTAATACATAAATACCCTGTGTCGGCCCACAGTAGGGTGTATCACTCCCTAAAGTGACAACCAATTGGCACAGACCTATTTACAGATGTCACGGCGTATTACATCCTCAGAGGCAGACCGGGATCCATGCACGCACATGACCTGGTTGGAACGCACCATCAACACCCCTCGCCATTATCAGAATGAACCTCTTATAATTAGTTCAGTAAGCGTGCCCGGACCCTACCTACTGTTGGGTCAAAGTTTTGATATCATAAAGGGTTACTGACTAATATGGGTCCCAAACAATAGATGACACAAGTAAATTCCCTCCTAACCTTGTGTCCCCAGACTAACAGATTTCAGATTAACTTGTTTACAAGTTTAGACATACAGGGATCAGATTTACTAGTTCACAGATCAGAAAATCAAATCAACAAGTTTTCAGACTAACGGATCAGATTTACAGATTTAACAGAATTTCAGATTTGTCTAACTTTGTATTGGGCCTACAGATTAATGAACGGGTTTATTATATATATTTGTCTAGTTGGTTTAACCCTATCGACCCAACACGTTTTGGACATCATTTTTATCTCAGATTTCCATTAATTAATTATTAATGCACAGACCTCTCACATTAGGTCGCTAGCTTGTGGCCGCTGGATGGGCCGGGCGGTTCCGGGCAGATTTCTGCCACAAGCCAGACCTAACCTCGTGTCTAAGCATATTATGACTAACTTCTCACATTAGAACCTATTGTTTGCGGCCACTGGATGTGCCGGGCGGTTCCGGGCAGGATTACGCCGCAAACTCATTCTAACCTCGAGTTAGCCATGTTCATCTTTGCGGCCAATTAATTAATAATTTACCATTTATGCCCATGCCTAATATACATGTCAGTTATTCATAACTATAGCCAATTCAGATTATGTCAATAACAGACTAATTATATTAACTCAACAGATATAGCAGATAACAGATTTTGCAGATTAGGCGACTTAACGGATTTAGCAGATTAAGCAAACTAGCAGATTTAGCAGATAACAGATTAGGCATCTCAACAGATTTATTAGTATAGGCATCTCAACAGATTTAACAGTTTAGGCATCTCAACAGATTTAGTTTAGTAGATTTGGCATTTTCAACAGACTTAGTAGATGACAGATTTAGCAGATTTATTATTTCTAAAGGTTCTATTTACATGCCTTGCTTAATCATAAATTAGGCCTAAATAATTATCATGATTCACAATATGATCATATACCCCATGTTTGCATAAATTTACATAACACAGAATATGGACATAATTTACCATATAACATATGTTCCCATTTTGGTTAAACTAGCATTGTACAGCAGATTCATTTATAAATTATACCAAATATTACAATGCATGCCATATATCCAAAAATCCCTATTTAGGTGTATTCACACTTAATAGTCCTCCAATCTTATTATAGATTTTAATTTCTACACCTAAGTCACATATCTTCCCCTTCTTAAAATGTGCCACAAATCTAGGTTTTAATTAGGTATCCTTTTCTTAAAATTAGATATTGAATTATGTCCCCAAATCACAGATTATCATACATAGCTTGCTTAGATCCAGATCTAGTTTACAACGTGTAATATGTATCTAAACTAATTACACGCCTACGTCAAATTTATGCCCCAATTCCTAAGTCATATGTACAATGTAAATTTTATGCCTCAACTTCTCAAGTCGCATGTTCAATATTCTTTATGCCACAAAACTCAAGTCAAAGGTTCAATTATATGCCTTAGATTTATGTCCTAAGTTCCAAGTTCAACCTATGTTCTTTCCTCAAATCAGTCACATATCGGTCATGCCCATTTCATGCATTATTCATTTTATTGCCCCAAATATTTTAGCGTATGGTAATCTCTTATGAGAATGGCTCAGGCTCGTGGTAGCCTGGCAATAGAACAGAAAGCAGAAAGAAATACAGAATAAGGTAGATCTAAACAGAACAGAACAGACATAATCTCAGATTCAGATTTACAATTCATGTCACAATCAGAATTAACATTTATATCGGAAAATAACTGTACTTGCTTTGATTGGATTCTAAAAGAAAGATAGTTGTAGCGACGTTAGTTGATCTTCTTTAACCGTTGTTGAAGTTTCAAGCTTGAATTGAGTTGCTTAGGTTGATGTTGATTAGCTTCTAGTTTTGATTCCAGCAGAGTAGCGACGCCATTTTTATTTTTATTTAGAACAGAGGCAGAGTAGAAGCAAAATAGAATTGTGTGTAGAGAAGGCTAGGTTTGGGGCTGTTCAAATAGGTTTAGGCAGACGAATCTAGGCAGAAAACGAGACCAGATACATAAGAATGCACCTAAGCCCAAAACCAGGTTCGGGGACCAGGTCGACCCCCAGGTCGACTGCCCAGTCAACCTAGCCGGGGGGGTCGACTGCCCCGTTGACTCCCCAGTCGACCTGGTAACTGGGCGGGAAATTTCCCGCCCAGTCTGTTCTGGGTTTTGAATTTGAAATTTGAATTCGAATTCGAGCTGTTTTGAACTCTGAAAATTCCGGAAACTTTGGAGGGCCATAACTTGGTCATACGGACTCCGATTCTCGGGAACTCGGACTCGTTTTCAAGCAGAATTTCGAGACGAACGCAATGGCGCAACACGCTTTCCAGGATTCATATTTTATATTTTAATTACACTTAGATTTGTAATTCTTAAGTTCACAGAAAATACGGGGTGTTATAGTGAGCACAGTAAATGTAAACGTGTTTGGTAATTTCAGTTTGAGTTTAATCGACTGGAAAACGACCGTTTTTAAAAATGGTCTCCAAGTTCGACGAAATTAGTTTTGTTAGGACCGTATCGTCAAAACGTAGCTAGATTCATATTTTGGAATTTTTGGAGTCAGTATGCGGCCCAGGTAAATTAAAACGTACATTTAAATTAAATATACATTGATTTATATTTTTAATTTAATGAAAAACTGTAACAACCCGGAAAATCTGAGCCAATTTAAAAATTTTAATTTGGCTATTTTAGTGGATTTTAAATATTTAAAATAAATTATTTTAAATAGTAACGACGAAAAGTATGTTTGAATCGACGTTTAAAAAGAAATATAATTATTTTTAATTATATACAAGGCCTGAAATGGCGCGACAGTTTCAAAATTCGAATTCAAACTTTGACTGACTATACCAAGTGCAAAATAAAACGGATTTCAGTGAAACCAAAGGTATTTAAATTTGTTTATGAAGATATTTTTAATGAATCTTAAAAATCAAAGTTTCATAGGGGGAATCAAAAGTTATGGCCAAATGAATTTTCAGAAAGGTCGCTATAGAGTTTATATAACCCATGAAAATAGCCATTTTGCAAACGACCTCAGAATTCAACGAAACCACTTTTGTTGGATCCGGGATGTCAAATTATTGCTAGGTTTCGAATTTCAGAATTTTTGAAGTCAGTATGTGAGCGCGGCAGAGGAAAATGTGTCTGGTCGATTTCTATTAAATTGGATCGACTAGAAAAGGGCCATTTTTCAAACGGTCTCAGAATTTAACGAAACTAGTTTTGTTGGGACCGTATCGTCAAAACATAGCTAGATTTATTTTTATGGAAATTTTGGGATCAGTATGTGGCCTCGGCAAATTGAAATGTACGTTCAAATCAAATATTGAATGTTTTATATTTTAATTTGAAGATTAACTGACTGAAACAGTTGGATGGGCCTACGAAACATATCCTATTGTGTTCGGAATGGGGGTACTTTGCTAGGGACGACAGTCGTTGGGTTTGGAGTGGAGCTAGTATGTGAAGAGGGGTATTTTTGAAATTTTAAAAATAATAAAAATCCCCTCAGCCAATCATAACTCGACACCCTGACCCTCTCTCTCCCTGATATTACGAATCGGAAGAAGGAAAGAACTCAACACCTTCTCTCCTCGTTATCTCCTAATCCACTCAGTAGAATTCAATGCCCCAGTAAAAGTTTTTATAGAGATTTTCCTAAGCTTCAAATCCATGCTAAGTTTGTGAATTTTTGTTGCATGTTGAGGGAGATCCAGGCCCATGAAATCTCGCCGTTCGAAGCGCCGCCGAGGCCGATTCTGACCACTGAGTTCGACCCCACTTCAGGCGGACGCGCGCCTGTCCGTCCTCTTCGACGCAGCGCCCTGCGATCGTCGTAATACTTCACGGTTTGGGTGCAAATTCGAGACCTAGTTTTGAACGAAATAGAAAGGTAATGGCTGTTTTTATTTAAAATAGTTTATAGCACTTTAAAGCACTACGGTTTATGATTTTGCAAAAAAAATCATAACTTTTTCGTATGTTGACGAAATCCAGTGAAACAAGAGAGAGTGGACTCGCGTGGACGTCTTCTACATTCTAGAAGAGACCGGATATTTTTCTGAGCCTTATGCAATTTTTGGTGGAGTGGAACCCAATGTGAGATTTCTAATTTATAAACGATATGGAAAACAACGATATATAAATTATATAGTCGAAGTATGAGTTATATAAGCGTTATACACCACATGTATAAGTGTTGTATAAGTTGAATGTTCGATGCATAAGTTATATATGCGTTGTAAAAATAATATATGCATTGAAATGAATTGAAGTGATATTGAAATGAAATCGAAATATAGTTATATATGTATATGTATATATATATATACACACTCTCCTCGTCCATAGACCATGGACGATATATATATACTGGTTGTGATATTATTTGGATTATTGGTTGATGTGAAATTTTTGTTGAATATCATGAATGGTTGATTTGAAATGATTGATTGTGGTTGAAATCACAATAGGATTAGTATATGGGAAAATTCGTCTGCGTACGAACTAGATATTGAAAATCCCCATTGTCAAAAGCTGCGAGGCTTTAAGGTAGAGCGAGGAGCCGTACTAGGGACGGTCGTGTTTTTAACTACCCTGCCGTTATGCAGCCAAAATTTTCTGAAATATTTCTGTGTGTGATTTGAATTCATGTGTTGAAATTAAATTCATGTGTTGAAATAAAATTCATGTGTTGAAATAAAATTCATATGCTGAAATAAAATTCATGTGTTGAATAAAATTCATGTGTTGAATAAAATTCATGTGTTGAATGGAGTTCATATATTGAATAAATTCTTTGAAAAAAATAAAAATAACATTTTTACCTTATATATAAACTATATAAAATAATCGTGTTTTAAAATAAATTGCTTTACATTAAAAATCACATTTTTATGATATGTATAAACTATATAAAATAATCGTATTTTGAAATAAATTGTTTTACAATAAAAATCACATTTTTATTATATATATATGAGCTATAGAAAATTCATGTGTTGAATAAAGGACTGGAACGATAAAAATCATATTTTTATCATGTGTGTGAAGTCGAAAATGTTCATGTGTTGAATATATATAGATTGAACAATAAAATCTACATTTTTATTGTGAATATGAAGTGTTAAAAATGGTGATGTGTTGAAATAAATATCTGTTGGGTAAAAATAACATTTTTATCAAATATATGAAGTGAATAGGGTTTCCAAATCGAGGAATGAATTATATATATATAAATATAAATAAAATAATTCGAATAACGAACCTGCAGTTCATGTTTTGAAACCGTGATTTCAAATGATTAGTGCGGGAGATCGGACCATTGGATTTTCCCGAAACTGAAACCGTTGGTTTCGCTTTGGAAATATCTTTCCAACGACATCAACTTTGTGAAGATCCAACGGTTAGATTGTCTAGAATGTTTAATTCAAATCTGAAGAAAAACAGTACTAGAATCGATTATACTTATATATATATAATTAAATTAAATCGAATAACAACGCTGCAGTCCGTATTTTGAAATCGAAACTTCAAACGACTGCATTGGGAGATCCGACTATCGGATTTTCCCAAAACTGAAACCGTTGGATTCGTTTTGAAAAGATCTTTCTAATGATATAAAATTTATGAAGATCCAATGGTTAGATTTTCAGATATATGTAAATCAAATCTGAAGAAAAATAGCGCCACGGCTGCGTTATGGCCTGAAGCGTCGTTTGAATGAATTGGCTATTTTTAAATGAATTAAAATAGCAATAAATCGTTATAAAATATTATAAACGATATGGAATGGAAATAAACTGAATTTACCCAGTTTATTAGATTTTTGATGGTTGAATGTTTTTAGTGTGGAAATTACATTTAGTAATAGAATTATTGATGTGGAGTAATTTAACCATTGAAATGAATTGATTTAAATTCTAAATATACGTTAATTATTTGAAAAGGCCGAGTTAAATCTCATTTCAAATAATTGATCGGCGATAAGAAGTCGATGATGAAGACGGTGGTTGAAGACTGGATGTCTTCACTTCGGTTGGATGATAACTGATGTCTTGATTGGGAGGCATCCCGAAATATAGATAACAAGTGATGATCGTCCAGACGTACTTGGAGATTGATGGATATGCGAGGTATATGGTGCCTCCGGTTTCGTTCAGACCCAGAACAAACTTGTAAATGGACTGTGTGTCTGACATTGGATTTTTTTCTGTGCTGATTGATCTTTATTAAATATATATCTGTTTGGCGGCGGAGAATTTATTCTCTTGCTTAATGCTCTTCTCTGAGACGTACGAGCTCAGAGGTTATATATCAATAGAAATCAGTTGCATAGAGTGAGTTGCCTGTGTGGCATGCCTAAGTGGCAGATGATCAAGGCTTCTATTGAAAAGCAAAGTCTTGTGGTTGATGATCAAAGCACGGCCTGTGTGGCATAGCTTTGTATATAACGTTGATTCGCGAGCCTCACACCCCGGTATGAACCAGAAACGGGAGAGGATCTCAGGGAAGACATGCGTTTCCTTCTAGCTAGGGTGGTGTCAGTGACCTTCCAGCCCTGAAATTTATATTATTTTCACCTGTGTGGTTGTTGCTGTTACGAGGCGCCTCGGATATATCGGTGACTATGTGGAGCCGATGGAGTCATAGGACTCATTTACGCCCCAAAGGGCGGGGAAACGCAGTGTTCAGGCATTTTAATCCACATCGGTGGACAGTCCCTGACGATCCAAAGGCTTGACTGAGTACTTGCCTGAGACATGGGCTAGATTGTCTCGAAGTCGGTAAGGACTATCTTTTGCCTTTGTTCATGATGGAAATCCAATTTCCAAATACGACATGTGCGGTTATGATTGTATACCTATATATGGCGATATAGTGGTATGGGGCATTAATGCCATTCATGATTGATACTTATGATTTGAAATTGTTTTTGAAACATATAAACACCAGTAATAATATCAAATGCTTTTGTTTTATTCGTATCAGGCATATTTGGGCCATTATAAGGTAAAACTCTATCCTCCGGTTTGCGTTGCATTGTGTGATGGGAACTGAGTCTTATAATGGCTTCATTTTTATAAAAAGCATTGCGATGTTTAAAAGATTTACTTGTTTTAAAGAACTGGCAGTCCAATGGAGTAAACCCGTTCCGCGAAAGTGGCGTGGTCCTGTGATTGGCCATATTATAAGATAGGTTAAGTAGATTTCTCATACCAGTCCCATGACTGACTCGTAGTTTGTTTCACTTGCAAACTCGGGTGCCCCTTATTTCTACACAGGCAGCCTTGTATTCAAGTTTTAGAAGGCTCTTTCTGGATAGCTGGAGCATAAGATGGATTCTACCATTTATCTCTTTTTATGCTGTTCAGCTCCTATTGTACATATTGTGTTTTGTTTTCCGCTGTAGACATTTATGTATAACTGAACTGTATTTTGTACTAAGTATGATCCTGTATACCGTGTAACTCTGATGATTTTGTTTATCCAGTGTATTCTATTGTACATTATCTGGTGTATTTATTTATTTCTGTTCTGGCTTTATCTGTTTATGTGTTATATTCCAAAGACTACCCTCGCCACCGTCGTACGGGGTTTTGGGGTCGTCACAAAAACTGATTAAAACAGTTGAATTAGCTTACGTAACATATCCCATTGTGTCCGGAATGGGGTATTTAGCTGGGGGCGACAGTCGCTGGGTTCGATTTGGAGTTAGTATCAACGAACAAGTATTTTTTTTCAAATAAAAAGAATAAAAATAATAATAAAATATTTCTATAAAGGGGGGGATTCAATCAAAACCCTAATTTGAATTGCAAAGCCGCCGCCAGGCTTCAAATGGATGGCCAAACTCATCCAAAATTCTTTTAGATTTTTCCTCCAACTCACTTGTTTATTCAAGGAAATTTTAGCACCCAAATTGTAGAACTCTTCCTCCTCTGTAACATCATACAGAGTTGATGAACCCTAGGTCCTTAGATCGTCTAATTTTGGTGCTCAAACCCCTTCCGTTCATAGCCGATTCCACGACACCTGGAGAGTTCGAGTGACCGCCGTTCAGCACGGTGGAGGTGCTAGCAACCAGCGTTGTCGTGGCGTGACCTGATCTGGGTCCGACCACCCTAGGACGCTAGGACGACGTAAAGAGCAGATTTTCATTGGGTTTTCTGGCTATAGATAATTGCGATGAGAAGGAAGGTTAAATTTTCCTAATGAAGTGATTAACGGAATTATTAAGGTAATTAGTTTTAAATAATTTTAATTAAGGAATGAACTAGAAATTATAAAAATTAAAATCATATTGTTTTGTAAATAAAAATTATAATGTTTTGTAAATAAAATTAATGTTGATTTGTCAATAAAATTGACATTGATTTGTTAATAAAATTAACATTTATTTGTAAATAAAATTGACACTGATTTGTAGAAAAAATTAACATTTATTTGTAAATAAAATTGACATTGATTTGTAAATAAAATTAGCATTGCCTTGAAAATATAAAGAACATTGTGTTAAAAATATAAAGAACATTGTTTTAAAAATATAAAGACAATTGTTTTGAAAATAAATATAAAGAACATTGTTTTAAAAATATAAAGACCACTGTTTTTGAAAATAAATATAAAGACCTTTGATTTTGAAAATATAATATAGCATTGTTTTAAATGCAAATAAAATTGGGAAATAAAAATGTGTCATTTTTATATATGAAACATTGAAATAAAAATGTGTTATTTTTATATATGTAATATTAAAATAGAAAAATGTGTTATTTTTATATATGATACATAGAAATAAAAATGTGTTATTTTTATATATATAAAGCATTTCAATAAAAATATGATTTATACATGTATAATAGCATTATAAAAATATGATTTTTAATATATATATATATATTATTATAAAAATGTGATTTTTTATTTATAAAGATCGTTGTTTAAAATGTGATTTTTAACATAAACCGCGCGACACAGATGTCGATGGAACTGATTAGAAGCTAAACGGAATCCAAACCATCGTCCGATAAAGACTGACGGAGTGGAAACCAAAGGTGAGAACTCCTCACTAAAATTTCAGCATAGTTATTTATTTATTTTCATAACTAAAAAATATATAGAATTTCCAGTGTAGATTTCTATTAGTATAATCATTATAAATTGTATACGGTGCCTGTTATATCACATTCCTCGTCCACAGATCATGGACGATTTAAATTGACTGTATTATGTGTTGTTGGTGATGTTGAAATGTTTAACATATTAAAAATATATTAATGTGATAGTGATATTAAATTGTAAATATTCATTTATAATTTGAGCAGTGAAAATTGGTTAGACAGAAAATGATTCAAACTGAATTACAATTGGTTAAAATTTGTTAACCAATAATCTATTTAAATTCACTGTTGTTGTTTGTAAACCCCACACAGGTATCAGGATGATACTTGAGATACACTAGTCCCAATATTTAGTAACGTGTCAATCGATGGATTGACAAGCTGTGATGAGTGTTATTTATTTATTTTAATGCTCACATAGTTGTAAATTTCACTTTGGATGTGGATGGTCTGTTTAATGATTATTTATAATTATTGTTGAATACATGCGATGTGTGAAATCCATATAACTAAAATTATATGGTAATTGATTGCGTTGCATTCCGATTCACAAATAAATAATGTAGAATAAAATATCATTTTAGAATAAAATATTATTTTAGAATGAAACATCATTTTAGAATGAAACATCATTTTGGAATTAAATAACATTTTAGAATAAAAGATCATTTTAGAATAAAAGAACATTTTAGAATAAAAGAACATTTTTAATGTAAAAAGAACATTTTTAATGTAAAAGAACATTTTTAATGTAAAGAATATTTTAAATAAAGAATAATTTAAAATATAGAATCTTTTAAAATAAAGAATATTTTAGAATAACAAATATTTTTCAGTGAATAATCAAAATGTGATTTTGATGTCCATTTTTGGATGGACACAAAAATGTAAAATATGAAGTCGAGTTAAGTAGCAAACGCCATTGTAACTCAAACGTGTTTATCAATCAATTCTACTCATTTTATAATGAATATCGAAAAGAAGTGATTTCAAAATCTAATATTTTGAAAATATTGTCATTTTATTATTATAATGATATAGAATATTCAATTTTGATTTAAAGTCGAAAATGAAGATGGAATCGTTTCAAAACGAATATATAAACGATTTATAAAATATGTTTTAAATGGAAATCGACGAATTATATTTAATATATATATTATATATATTTAATGGCCTGAATAGAATGTGACGGCCCGCCCCGCACCAACCGACATTTACTCCAAAAATTGCGCTGTACACATGTCCAGTTAGCACGGAACGGTCGGCAGAAGAAAAGAAAGAAGATGAAGAATCAATAAAGAACCTGTAGTATGTCTCATAGCGCATGGAATAAAATATAATCATAACATATACTTGACACAAAACAGGTGAGACAGTGCGTAAGCTGAAAACAAACTATCATAGCAGCGAAAAATCCAAATACAGCTTATGTTCCACAACATCATTATTACAACTTTTAAAACTGTCTCAAAAGCAAGATAAGGAAGGTACACCACTAATGCCCAAGTAGTGACCACCAACGACACAGGGAGAATATCTATATATATCATACGTGGAAGCCTCCTGCTCGCCTCCGGATCAGCTACTCGTGCATCACCAGCTAACCTGTCTCTAGTCTGCTCGTTTAGGAGCACCCAGAGTAATAAGAAGAGACATAAAACTTTGGGTCAGACAAAAGTCTGGTATGAGCGATAAGCAGCTAAACAGAACAATAACAGGTATACTAAACCATACCTGAACCTGGATCTGCAACCAAAGAGTTAGCACTACATACTGTACAATGCTCTAAGGTGCCACTAACATATGGTGTACAAGTATACGGGGGTGGGGGGTGTGCATGTCATAGTGATGGCAAACAATCAAGCATAGCAACCATCCTCACATCTTTCACTCGGTGCGTAAAGCATACGATATCCACCACTTCGACCACCCAATATTTTGCTATGATCACTCTGCCCCATGAAGTCACAACGGCTTCACTGCACTGATCCATAGCAACTAATTCTTTGCTATGTCCACTTTTCCTCATGGAGTCGTACACACCCCACTGCATTGGCTCATAGCTTTACTAATCCTTACTATGTCCACTCTGCCCCATGGAGTCACAACGGCTCCACTGCACTGGCCCATTATCTTACTACGATCACTTTGCCCCTCGAGTCATAATGACTCTACTGCACTGATACGTAGCCCGTCATTCCTTTTCAGTACTTAATCGAAATTATGAACGTCGACAACTCCTTAGCACACGTCCCGCAACAAAGCCCAATCATGAAGTGAACTCATTGGTTCCCAACTGGATCCTGAGCTCTAACTTCCATTTGGACTACCTTTGCATCTCGGGTTATTGGTCTTCATCAGATCAGTTCGGATCGTCTCCTTCATGTCATAACAGTTCGGATCGGCCTTCAGTATCCCCCACTAGATCGATTCGTGCCAAGCTTCTCCAGATCGGATCGTGGTCTTCATCTGGTGGCGGTTCGGATCAGCCTCTTCCAAAGCACACCGGGTCGGATCGCAATCTCCAAGTCCAATCGTAGTACATCGGTTCGGTTCGGGGTACTATGGCAGATCAGATCAGAGTACTTCTGGTGGATCGGGTCGGTCGTGACCTCCTCCAGATTTCAAGTCAATTGGTAGCATGCAGGCTCGTTTCGGATGCCAGGGGGCGGATCGTGGATGGGCCACACGAACGGTTCGGTTCGGACCTCCCCATCCAATCCGGTATGGTCCCTGTCCAATTCCTGCATTTTATCCAGCGAGTTGTTTACGCCATTCGATGGCGTTTTCGACCATTCTATTTATTCTAATCAATCACAAAGCATACCATACAGTCATTGCAACAAGTAGAAGTGACCTCAAACACCAAAACATCAATGTGATAGGTTAAAATGGATCAAGCGTAGCCAAAACCCCATATTTTCCCTTAAGCATGTTTAATCAAAACTAGTGACATGATTAGTAAAACTTAACCAAATTTTCTAACAGAGGTCTAAACAATATTTTAGAATTTTTGAATATTTTTCCAGATTTTTGTGGCGCATAATTTCGCTAATTATCACTAATCACCCCTTAATCCCCTAAATTCCCGGATTAGCAAAATTAGTCCAAATTAACCCAAATTTATATCAGAGGCATAAAATAATATTCTAGAATTTTACAAATTTTTCTAGATTTTTCTGAATTATAATTTCGCTAATCTTCGCTAATTACCCTAATTAGCCGTAATTAGTGAAAAACAATGCAAATCACTCACCTTAGCCACAAATAAAACTTAGATCTGAAATAAATCTCTGATATGGCGCGAATACTAATGCTAAACAGCAGCTATAATCTTGATTTGGTGAAGATCTCCCTTGATTTGATGTTGCTAAGCTTAATCCTTAATTAGAAAGTGGTTTGGAGGTGATTTAGAGGTAGGAGACCATTTTTAGGGTTTCTAAGAGGTAAGTAGATGCTAGAAAAATGAAATGGAATGAAACCCTAACTCTTTTCAGCCTCCTCATAACCCTAATCCCGAAATGGGTTATGAGCCCATTCACTAATCACCCTATTTGGCCCGGTTAAGCAGTTTTTCACTTTCTAAACCTTATTTCAGCCATTTCTCCTAAATGGTAAGTCCGTTTTCCACATGTGACCACACTACGGAAAGTTAAACCATCATCCGAAGCCAATGGAAGTGGTTTCAGGTCAAATCTCCTTTCCAATCAAAAGTTATGGCCGAAACAAGATTAGCTAGGAGCAAAACGGTCATTTAAAAATCGGCAAAAATCATGAACATGGGAAATGACCCTAATGGTCGTTTCCCAAAGCCACATGACCATACGACTTCATATAAGAAAGAAATAAGTATTCTACGATTCCCCGATGCGTAGAATGCGGGTTGTTACATTCTCCCTCCCCTTAAGAAATTTCGCCCCCGAAATTCCCTAACCAAAACACACAAAGGGTCCCGCATGCCTATCAGTCATAAAACAACAATCAAACATGCAAAACAAGCAATCCTAGCATGCGGAATAACTAAATTGTAAAGTAAATCTTACCAGGCAAAGAGTTCTGGATACGTCTTCCTAATGCTCTCCTCTGTCTCCCAAGTACAGTCATTCTCGTTCTCGCCCCACTGAACCTTGACTAGCTTCACCGCCTTCCTTCGAAGTTGCTTCTTATCGTGCTCGATAATACGAATCGGCTTGCAGTTCCCAACCACCTCAAGTTCCACTTCGAGGTCCTCTAACTGGTCAGGTGAAATAGTCATATCTGGGTCGTGCACAAACTTTCTTAGCTGGGAAACATGAAATACGTTGTGAATCCCCGCCATCTTCTTGGGTAAGTCAACTCTATACGCCAAATTCCCAACTTGTTCGAGAACTGGAAATGAGCTAATAAATCTTGGTGCCAACTTGCCTCTCCTGCCAAATCGTATCACGCTCTTCAACGGAGAAATCTTGACAAACACCAAGTCACCAACGGAAAATTTTAAGTCTCTTCTCCTCTTGTCAGCATAACACTTCTGCCTATCTTGGGAAGCCTTCATCCGTTGTTGGATGATCCTAATCTTTTCTGAAGTTTCCCTTACCACATCTGATCCAAGCACAAACTTCTCACAGGTCTCTATCCAAAATGATGTTGAGTTGCACGGTCTTCTGTACAAAGCTTCATATGGAGCCATACCGATACTGGATTGGTAGCTATTATTATATGCAACCTCTACTAGATGCAAATGGTCATCCCATGATCCACCAAAATCCAATATACAAGCTCTCAAGAGATCTTCCAATATACGATTCACCCTCTCTGTCTGACCATCGGTTTGATGATGATACGCGGTACTGAGATGTAATTCCGACCCTAGAGCCTCTTGTAAGCTCTTCCAAAACCCACTAGTAAACAACGGTTCTCGGTCACTCACAATGCTTTTAGGTACTCCATGAAATCTCACTACCCGCTTCATATACAGTTCTGCTAACTTAGCTGCCGTTCTAGTCGATTTGACTAGTATAAATCTTGCACTCTTGGTCAATCGATCCACAATTACCCAAATGCTATCATGTCCCAATTTAGCCCTTGGTAAACCATCAATGAAATCCATCGAGACATGCTCCCATTTCCATTCGGGAATTTCTAATGGTTGCAACAAACCACTAGGCTTCTTCTGCTCGGCTTTAACTAGCTGACAATTTATGCACTTGGATATAAACTTCCCAACGTCTCTTTTCATCCCTTCCCAGTAGTAAGTCTGCTTCATGTCTCGATACATCTTATCACCACTAGTGTGTATAGTCAGTTTTGAGTGATGACATTCCCTAAGCACTTCATCTCTCAAACGATTCACGTTGGGTACAACTAGTCTTCCATTCTTTCGAAACCACCTTTCTCGATCAAGCCCATACAAATTCATCTCCTTACCATCGATATTCATCTCTAACTTGGAGATGACTTCCAATAGATTAGGATTGTCCCTCTGACTGGAACCAATCCGGTCAATCAAAGTGGGTATGATCGTCAAACTAGCTAACATCTCTGGATCCAATTCGCACTTTGGTCTGAAATCATACCCTGCGATATACTCCAGTTGCTTCCATTCAAGAAACATAGCCCCTAAACTGGCATGTCTCCTACTCAAGGCATCGGCTACCGCATTGCCTTTCCCAGTTTTATATGCGATATCAAAATCATACAAAGCCAAGAACTCTAACCATCTCCACTGACGGAGATTCAGATCCTTCTGAGAGAAGAGATACTTTAACGATTTATGATCGGTAAACAACTCAAATCTTTCTCCTAAGAGATAATGTCTCCACATCTTCAACGCGAACACGATCACCGCCAGTTCCAAATCATGGGTAGGATACCTTTTCTCATGCGGCTTTAGTTGCCGACTAGCATAAGCTACAACCCTACCACCTTGCATCAATACAGCACCTAGTCCGGTACCACAAGCATCCGTGCATATTGTCATCTCTACATTCCCTTTAGGAATGACTAACACTGGCGCACGCGTCAACTTTTCTTTTAGACTCTTGAATGCATTCTCACACACTCCGTCCCAGACAAAGGCTTGATTCTTCTTAGTCAACTGAGTCAACGGTGCTGCTATCTTGGAGAAGTCTTGGATAAACTTACGATAATATCCAGCTAACCCCAAGAAGCTTCTCACGTCTGTTGCATTCTTGGGCGTAGACCAATCCTGTACCGTAGCCACCTTCGCAGGGTCCATGGCAATACCATTCTCTGAAGCAACATGGCCCAAGAATCTCACTTCCCTCCTCCAGAAGTGACACTTAGAAAATTTCGCTTTCAATTGGTGTTTTCTCAACACCTCCATCACTATCCTCAAATGTCCCTTATGTTCTTCCTCTGTCCTCGAGTAAACAAGGATGTCGTCTACGAACACAAGAACAAACTTATTCAACCGATCTCTGAATACTCGATTCATAAGATCCACGAAGTATGCTAGTGCATTGGTCAACCCAAATGGCATGACCAACCACTAATAGAATCCAGACGGCATCCTAAATGCCATTTTCGGAATACTCTCAGCCGCTACTCGGAGTTGATGAAATCCTGTCATGAGGTCTAACTGGGAGAACACTCTAGCTCCTTCCATTTGATCAAACAAATCATCTATCCGCGGTAGAGGATAATTGTTCTTCCTTGTCACCATATTCAACTCGCGATAGTCCACACACAAACGAAGGGAACATCTTCCTTAGTGGCAAACACAACTGGTGCTCCCCACTCGGAGACACTTCTTCTAATAAACCCCTTCTTCAAAAGATCGCTTACTTGCACCCAGAGCTCTCGCTGCTCCCTTGGTGCTATACGACGAAGTGGCATCACTATAGGTTTGGAATCTTTCACTAAATCAATACAGAACTCAATCTCTCGGTGTGGTGGAAGTCCGGTCACTTCCTCGAAGACGTCCGTATACTGGCCAACCACGGGCACATATGACAACTCATCATGCGGGATGTTGAGGGAATTTATAAAACTAGCCATCACCCCATCACTAGGTAGACTACCAAACACTACCCCCCGCCCATCATCCGCCCTAACTGTCACCAAAAAGCCCTCACAGTCTACCACCACCCCGTATCTTCGGAGCCAATCGACCCCCAATATAATGCCATACCAAGTAAAGCCCAAAACAAAGCAATCACAAACAAACATACATCCATGACTCGATAAGACCAAATTTCGGTAAATCATACTAAGGTTAGTCGAACCACCAATCGGGTTCGTCACAACCAATGGTCTATCGACTATCTCGGGTTCCAGTCCTAACCTATCTACCAGGTCACTAGATATGAAGGAACGGGAAGCCCCAGTATCAAATAAAACTCGAACAGGTACATCAAAAATAGAAAGCATACCTTGAATGACGACACTCGTTCCTTTCTCCGCCGCAGTTGGGGCATTCGACGAAGAAGGAATAGCACTGATAGCATATGCTTTCACAATCTGCTTCTCCTTAAGAGGTTGTGGACATTTATCCTTATGATGTCCCACTTGGCCACAGTTGTAGCACTTCCTATCCGTTGGCTTGGCCCGACACTCTTTGGCATAATGGCCCTTCTTACCACAGCTGAAGCACTCAACATCTTTCTTGCTCTTTTTCTGGCCATCTTTAGTTTGATTCTGCTTCCTCTTGTTCTGAGAGTTACTCTTGCCTCCACCGCTCGCTTGCGGTTTTGGCCCTTCTGCAAATGCAACCTCAGTCTTCGACTTAGGGCAAAGACTCTCTGATCTCAAAGCTTTCCCCACAATCGATTTAAAAGTCTCATCGATGTGGTTGATAAGCCTTCCCCCAAGTATCCATCCAAACCAGTAATGAAGTTCTCATTCTTCTTCTCAGCAGTATCGATAAGGGATAATCCATACTTCGACAAGGTGTCGAACTCAGCAATATAGTCCGAGACTGCCCTACCATTCTGCTTAAGCTCCAAGAACTTCCTAAACAATTCCGACTTCTGAGCAGCTGGGATAAACTTGTCGCTAAAGTAAGCCTTAAACTGATCCCAAGTAACCTGATACTCTGGAGTGGCTGTCTTAATAGCATTCCACCAATTCATAGCTCGCCCTTGCAGCTGACGAGACGCTAGACTTCTCTTCGTTGCATCCTTGATACCCAAGTCGTCGAAAATACGATCACAGCTATCCAACCAATCCAGAACATCCGTGGCCGACTCCATTCCGTGGAACGGCTTCCCACCAAGGTTAGTATAATCCTTGCACAACTTGGCGAAATCGACCCTAGGCGCCTGCACTACTGGACCACCACCATTACCGACATTGGGAGCTGCCTCTTGCACATCCCTAAGCATTTCTCTCATGAGGTCAGTAAACATCGTCCTCATGTTAGCAACATTCCCATTATTGGCTCCTCTGCCAGCATCTCTTGCGTATCGGCCCATCGCTCAATCTGTAAAGAGAAAACGATTAACCATCTCCATAGTGGTGCTAGTGCAATGCGATTTCATCCTTATATTACTAATAGTATATATATATATATAGCTTTTGAAAACCAAAGTAATCACAAATACACACTCTCATACACATACTATCTCTCCCTAGTGTCTTTTCCTAGGTTAACTACGCAACCTAGAGCTCTGATACCAAATGTGATGGCCCGTCCCGCACCAACCGACATTTACTCCAAAAATTGTGTTGTACACATGTCCAGTTAGCACGGAACGGTCGTCAAAAGAAAAGAAAGAAGATGAAGAATCAATAAAGAACCTGTAGTATGTCTCACAAAACATGGAATAAAATATAATCATAACATATACTTGACACAAAACATGTGAGACAGTGCGTAAGCTGAAAACAAACTATCATAGTAGCGGAAAATCCAAATACGTCTTATGTTCCACAACATCATTATTACAACTTTTAAAACTGTCTCAAAAGCAAGATAAGGAAGGCACACCACTAGTGCCCAAGTAGTGACCACCAATGACACAGGGAGAATATATATATATATATCATACGTGGAAGCCTCCTGCTCGCCTCCGGATCATCTACTCGTGCATCACTAGCTAACATGTCTCTAGTCTGCTCGTTTAGGAGCACCCAGAGTAATAAGAAGAGACATAAAACACTGGTCAGACAAAAGTCTGGTATGAGCGATAAGCAGCTAAACAGAACAATAACAGGTATACTAAACCATACCTGAATCTGGACCTGCAACCAAAGAGTTAGCACTACATAATGTACAACGCTCTAAGGCGCCACTAACATATGGTGTACAAGTATATAGGGGTGGGGTGTGTGCGTGTCATAGTGATGAAAAACAATCAGGCATAGCAACCATCCTCACATCTCTCACTCAATGCATAAAGCATACGATACCCACCACTTCGACCACCCAATACTTTGCTATGATCACTCTGCCCCATGAAGTCACAACGGCTTCACTGCACTGATCCATAGCCACTAATTCTTTGCTATGTCCACTTTGCCCCATGGAGTCGTACACACCCCACTGCACTGGCTCATAGCCTTACTAATCCTTTACTATGTCCACTCTTCCCCATGGAGTCACAACAGCTCCATTGCACTGGCTCATAGTCTTATTACGATCACTTTGCCCCTCGAGTCATGATGACTCTACTGCACTGATACGTAGCCCGTCATTCCTTTTCAGTGGTGAATCGAAGTTATGAATGTCGACAACTCCTTAGCACATGTCCCGGAGCAAAGCCCAATCATGAAGTGAACTCATTGGTTCCCAACTGGAACCCTGAGCTCTAACTTCCATTTGGACTACCTTTGCATCTCGGGTTATTGGTCTTCATCAGATCGGTTCGGATCGTCGCCTTCATGTCATAGCGGTTCGGATCGGCCTTCAGTATACCCCACTGGATCGATTCGTGCCAAGCTTCTCCGGATAGGATCGTGGTCTTCGTCTGGTGGCGGTTCATATCGACCTCTTCCAAAGCACACCGGGTCGGATCACAGTCTCCAAGTCCAATCGTAGTACATCGGTTCGGTTCGGGGTACTATGGCAGATCGGATCGGAGTACTTCTGGTGGATCGGGTCGGTCGTGATCTCCTCCAGGTTTCAAGTCAACTCGTAGCATGCAGGCTCGGTTCGGATGCAAGGGGGCGGATCGTGGATGGGCCACACGAACGGTTCGGTTTGGACCTCCCCATCCGATCCGATCCAGTCCCTGTCCATTTCCTACATTTTGTCCAATGAGTTGTTTACGCCATTCGACGGTGTTTTCGACCATTCTAGCTATTCTAATCAATCACAAAGCATACCGTACAGTCATAGCAACAAGTAGAAGTGACCTCAAACACCAAAACATCAATATGATAGGTTAAAATGGATCAAACATAGCCAAAACCCATATTTTCCCTTAAGCATGTTTAAGCAAAACTAGTGACATGATTAGTAAAACATAACCAAATTAGCCAAATTTTCTAATAGAGGTCTAAAACAATATTTCAGAATTTTTGAATATTTTTCCAGATTTTTATGACGCATAATTTCGCTGATTATCACTAATCACCCCTTAATCCCCTAAATTCCGGGATTAGCAAAATTAGTCCAAATTAACCCAAATTTATATCAGAGGCATAAAATAATATTCTGTAATTTTACAAATTTTTCTAGATTTTTCTGAGTTATAATTTCGCTAATCTTCGCTAATTACCCTAATTAGTCGTAATTAGTGAAAAGCAATGCAAATCACTCACCTTAGCCACAAATAAACCTTAGATCTGAAATAAATCTCTGATATGGGGTGAACACTAATGCTAAACAACAGCTCTAATCTTGATTTGGTGAAAATCTCCCTTGATTTGATGTTGATAGGCTTAATCCTTAATTAGAAAGTGGTTTGGAGGTGATTTAGAGGTTGGGGCCATTTTTAGGGTTTCTAAGAGGTAAGTGGATGCTAGAAAATTGAAATGGAACGAGACCCTAACTCTTTTCAGCCTCATCATGACCCTAATCCCGAAATGGGTTATGGGCCCATTCACTAATCACCCTATTTGGCCCGGTTAAGCAGTTTTTCACCTTCCAAACCTTATTTCAGCCATTTCTCCTAAAGGGTAAGTCCGTTTTCCGCATGTGACCACTCTACGGAAAGGTAAACCATCATCCGAAGCCAATGGAAGTGGTTTTAGGTCAAAACTCCTTTCCAATCAGAACTTATGGCCGAAACAATATCAGCTAGGGGCAAAATGGTCATTTAAAAATCGACAAAAATCGTGAACATGGGAAATGACCCCAATGGTCGTTTCCCAAAGCCACATGACCATACGACTTCATATAAGAAAGAAATAAATATTCTACGATCCTCCGATGCGTAGAATGCGGGTTGTTACATAGAACGCGCTGCGCAGCCTCCGTTCGTGAATTTCAACCATTGGGTTCAAATTGATATTACGGGAGATCCGACCGTCGGATTCTCCTAAAACTGGAACCGTTGGGTTCGTATCGAAAAGAGCTTTCCAAAGAATGTAGGAGATTTGAAATCTAATGGTTGGATTTGGAATTATGTCCAAATCAAATTAAAAAAATGGTCGCTATGGATGCAGTTCGGTGGCCGTTATTGGAAACCGACTGTACGGTCCTTAATAAAACTATTAAAATTATGTAAAATCATAATAAATGATTTGAAAAGAATTTGGATGAAAATTTTCAATTTTGTAAAGATAAAAATATATTTTTATCAAAAGGAACTAGTTATTAACTAGAATAATAGTCTAATATTTTTAAATAAATAAAAGAATTGGATTTTGTATTTGTCGTGAACAGTGTCTTAAATAACACTTTTCTTAAAACCCCAACGAGAAAGGAATAAATCTTTTAATTAAAAGATTTACTGAAGTTTTCCAATTAATTGATATTTAATTGTAATTGAACAAAAGAATTGGATTTTGGGTTTGTCGTGAATTTGTCTTAAATTACATTGTTCTTAAAACCCGTATGAAAAGAATAAATCTTTTAATTAAGATTATTAGATTTTTCAATTATTTTTAGTAATCGGAATAAAATGAAATGTGAATTGGGTTTATTGCGAACTGTGTTTTTAACGACATTCATTCTTTAACCCAATTAACAGTAAAAAATATAATTTAGAATTTATTAATCTTTTATTAAGATTTAAATGGAAAATTTTCAAAGTAAAGATTTCCAATTTAATATATTAAATTGGAATTGAATGGAATTCAATTTAATAATAATCGAGACGAGCTTCTGTAAAAGAAGACTGATACTATATATAGAATTTAAAAGGCATTTCCGTTATTTCATTTATATTATTAGTCTGATACAGAAATTTATATCAATTATATATTGATCTGATTTATGTGAAGATTCCATATTTAATGGAAGATGATTTTGGGTTTATCATGAACAATGTTTTAAATAACATTGGTTCTTTAACGTAGTTAAAGATAAGATTAATTTCTTGAATTTGAATAATAATTAAGTAATGATTTTTGAGATTAAAACTTAACTAGAGTTTTAATAAATCATTAACTAGATTAAAATGTTAAAGAGACAATTAAATTTAACGAATTTATGGAATGGTGGAGGATGGAGTACCACCACTTTTACTCCAGGCGATAGTTAAATCTTTAATTAGATTTGAACGTGAAATGGTAATTAAAATTACCGACAACACTGTGGGTGCTAGACATGGAGTACTACTAGTTTTGCTCCATGGGATGAATAGGTTGGGATTGGGATTTATAAATAAATGATTACTTCGGTAAGGTTCGTTAATCTCGACTAGATTTATAAACCTTAATTTGGTTTGGAATTGTTAAAAGATAAAGTAAAATCTTTTGAAATCGATATCAAAAGGAAGATTAAAGAATAAATTTAAAAGAATTTATCTTTGATAAAATTAATGGGAAAATTTTCCTAATAACGTGAATATTTTATTAAAAGAATATTCTGAATTGGAATGAGGCGTATAATGTGTTTTTTATAGCACTTGATTATAAAATACGCGAATTATTCGGAAAGACTGGGTTTAACCCATTCTGGATAATTAATACGATGACCGAGAGTCGAAGATGAAGACGGTGGTTGAAGACCGGAGATCTTCACATTGTTTGGATGATTATTGATGTCTTGATTGGGTCGTATACCCAAGCCAAGGTAATGAGTGGTGATTATCCAAACGTACTTGGAGATCGACGAATATGCGAGAACCTCTCTCCGATATTGGACATATGGGACGAGGAATATAGTGCCTCCAGTTTCGTTTAGACACAGAATAGACTTATAAATGGATGGTATGTCTGACGTTGCATTCCGTTATGTCTTATTCATTGATCTCTGCTAAATATATATCTGTTTGGTTACGGAGAATTTATTCTCTTTCTTAACACCCTTCTCTGAGACGTACGAGCTTAGAGGTTATATATTGGCAGAAATCAATGGTATGGTATGGACTGACAATGTGTCATACTGAGTTGCAAAAGATCAAGGCTTTTGTTGAAAAGAAGAGCCTTATGGTTGATGATCAAAGCAAAGCTTTTATTAGCATAGCTTTGTGTATCGTTACTTCGTGAACCTCACACCCCGGTATGAACCAAAAACGGGACAGTGACTGCAAGGAAATGGATATATGTTAGTTCTAGCTACAAGTAACGTCATGGTATGGAACCCAGACTGTTTACTTATGTGGAAGTCCCTTATTATTTGATGGAAAGCGAGGTACCTTGGATATGATTTGAGTCCCTAGTGGCTCTATAGTGGTCGACATTACTGACCCATTTTTAGAGGTTCGATAGAACTAGCTAACATATAGTTTATGGTATAACTAATCATCGATGGATGATCGGCCATGTAGATCCAAGGGCTCGCCAGCGTCCGAGTCCTGAGGCACTTTCTAGTGTGTCTCAAAATTAGTGAGGATAATCCCTTGCCTCAGTTCATAGATGGAAACCCAATTTCCAATACGCGATATTCGGTTTTAGTTGTAAATATATATATGGCGACGTAATATAATGGTACCTACGCCGCCTATGATTGATACATTTATATTTGAAGTTGATTTCTTCACTTATAGTAATAATAAAAGATGAAATTTCGCGTATCAAACATATTTGGCTATTATAAGGGAAAACTATATCCTCGACTGCGTTCATTGGGTGATGGGACCTGAGTCTTATAATAGCTTCATTTTTCCAAAAAGCATTGCGTTGTTTATTTTAAACTAAGATTCATATGGAGTAAACCCGTCCCGTGTTATACGGCGTGGTCCAGTGATTTATCCAACTTTACAATCAAGATAATAATTATTTTAGTTCTCACACCAGTCCTATGACTGACCTGGAGTTTATTGTTTTAGCCTAAACTCTGGGTGCCCCTATTTTCCATACGGGCAGCTAGTAGATTTGGTTTTTTCAGATATTATATTCACAGGATCCTGGTTTACAGCTGAAGCGATATTCGGAAAGCTCCGTATCCATGTATTTCTTTCAGTTGTGTTTTGTATTATTTTTCTGCTACTATTCAAATGTAATTTAAATCTCTGATATTGTATTTTCAATGTATATTTTTTATTCAAACTCTGTTATATTCTTGTACTCTGATGTAAATTGTTGTAATAAGCAAAGAAATGTTCTTCTGTTTGTGTTCTGATTTGTCGTATTCTCAATTCAATCCGTACTTTCCTTTACGGGGAAGTTTGGGTCGTTTCATTTGGTATTAGAGCTTTGGTTTACAGAGCTCGAAAATAAGGCACAATAGAACCGAACGAAAGAATTCATCATAAATTGGATTAGTAATATCCAATGAGAATGACTCGTTCGAGATGGGATCAGTAGTATCCCAGAATGAGTTCAAAGAGTGTTATTTTTAAAATAAAAATGAAAACAAACTTTATTTTGAAAATTTAAATCCTATTATATGTATTTGAATATTTTATTTTATATTGAATCTGGACAATAGGGAGATTTTGAGTATATGCCTGATGAGAAGTATATTTGAAGCCTCATTTATTAGATATAGAGTCACACTCTAGTCTCCCGGAGATGTTTCTGATGATGGTTCGAAACATCATCAGTGCTTGTGTTCGAGTTACGAAATGGGATATCTATATATTTCCAATTGACTAGCATGAGATCCAAAACTTAGTTAGAGTTTATTGCTGTGATTTGCACTAAAAATATGATTTTTGACTATCTATAAAAGTTATATATTTGAAAAGTTAATCACCTAATTGATTACTGGTTATGATGTTTGACAATTATTTTAACTAATTAAAATATCAGAATGATGATTAATTTAACCAATATGAGAAAGAATTATAAATTTAGCAAAATCGAATTTAATATTGAACATAATTGAAAATTGATTAGAACTTAAAGTTGAGTTGGTTAGTTAAACGACTTTCAGTTCCATACCTTTTCGAGGACAAAAAGATTTTAAGTGGGGGAGATCGTAGCGACCCGGAAAATCAGAACCAATTAAAAAATTTTACTTTAGCAATTTTAATGGATTTTTAATATTTAAAATAATTTATTAAAGTAATAATGACTAAAAATTTATTTAAATCGAAGTTAGAACGAATTTTTAAAATTTAGTTATAAAAGGAGTTTAAAATGGCACGGTAGTTTGAAAATTCAATTTTAAAATTCAAATAAATGTATAGGATTCAAGATAAATCGAATTTTAGTAAAACCAGAAATATTTGAATCTGTTTGAAAATATCTTTCCAACGAATGTGAAAAATCCAGATTTCAAAACGGGAATAAAAAGTCATGTCCAGTTTAAAATTCAGAATAGTCGCTAAGGAATTTATATATATATTTTAATATAATATATAGCCATTTTAAGAACAACGTCCATTTTCGATGAAACCACTTTTGTTGGATCCATAATGTCAAATTATTGCTAGATTCAAATTTTCATAATTTTTGGAACTAATATTTGAGCGTAGTAAATGTAAATGCATTTGGTAATTTCAGTTTAAATTTATTCGACTGGAAAACGACTGTTTTCCAAAACGGTCTCCAAGTTCGATGAAATTAGTTTTGTTAGGACCATATCGTCAAAACATAGCTAGATTTATTTTTCTAGAATTTTTGGAGTTAGTATGTGGCCCCGGTAAATTAAAATTTACGTTTAAATTAAATATACATTGATTTATATTTTAATTTAAAGAAAAACTAACTAAAACAGTCAATTAGATTACGTAACATATCCCATTGTATCCGGAGTGGGGGTATTTAGCAACAGGCGACAATCGCTAGGTTCTATTTGGAGTTAGTATCGATGAACAAGTATTTTTTTCAAATAAAAAGAACAAAAATAAAAATAATATATTTCTATAAGGGGGGTGGGCAGTCAAAACCCTAATTCGAATTGCAAAGTCGCCACCTGGCTTCAGATGGATGGCAGAACTCATCCAAAATTCTTTCATATTTTTCCTCTAATTCACTTGTTTATTCTAGGAAATTTCAACACCCAAATTGTAGAACTCTTCCTCCTCTATAAGATCATACGGAGTTGATGAACCCTAGGTCCTTAGATCATCTGAATTTGGTGCTTAAACCCCTTCCATTCAAACCCAATTCCAGGACACATGGGGAGCTCGAGCTGATCGCGTTCAGCATGGTGGAGGCACTGGCAACCGGCATTGTCGTGGCATGACCTGGTCTGGGTTCGACCACCCCAGGAAGCGAGGACGACGTGAAGAGCGGATCGATCATTGGGTTTTCTGGCTATAGATAATTACGGTGAGAAGGAAGGTTAAATTTTCCTAATGAAGTGATTAACAGAATGATTAAGGTAATTAATTTTAAATAATTTTAATTAAGGAATTAATTGGAAATTATAAAAATAAAAATCATGTTGTTTTGTAAATAAAAATCATATTGTTTTGTAAGTAAAAATCATATTGTTTTGTAAATAAAATTAACACTGATTTGTAAATAAAATTGACATCGATTTGTAAATAAAGTCAACATTTATTTGCAAATAAAATTGACATTGATTTGTAAATAAAATTAACATTGATTTGTAAATAAAATTAGCATTATCTTAAAAATACAAAGAACATTGTTTCAAAAATATAAAGAACACTGTTTAAAAAATATAAAGACCATTGTTTTGAAAATAAATATAAAGAACACTGTTTTAAAAATATAAAGACCACTGTTTTGAAAATAAATATAAAGACCATTGTTTTTCAAAATATAATATAGCATTGTTTTAAATGAAAATAAAATTGTGAAATAAAAATGTATCATTTTTATATATGAAATATTAAAATAAAAATGTGTCCCTTTTATATATGAAAAATTGAAATAAAAAAATGTGTTATTTTTATATATGATACATAGAAATAAAAACGTGTGATTATATATATATATATAAAGCATTTTAATAAAAATATGATTTATATATATATATAATAGCGTTATAAAAATATGATTTTTAATATATATATATAGCATTATAAAAATGTGACTTTTTATTTATAAAGATCGTTGTTAAAAATGTGATTTTTAGCATAAACCACATGACACAGATTGTGATGAACCGACTGGAAGCCAAACGAAATCCAAACCATCGTCCGATAATGTGACGACCCCGTACCAGATGAGACGGTGCAAGGGTAATCTTTGGAATATAACACATAAAACAGATAACAACAGAATAGAAATAATGGAATAAACCAGATAATGTACAGTAGAATACACTAGATAAATATAATCATCAGAGTTACACAGTATACAGGATCATACTTACTACAGAATACATTTCAGCTATACATAAATGTCTACTGTTGAAACGAAAACATAATATGTACAACAGGAGCTGAACAACATAAAAAGAGATAATGATAGAATCCATCTTCAGCTCCAGTTATCCAGAAAGAGCCTGCTAAAACCTAAATACAAGGCTGCCCGTGTAGAAATAGGGGCACCCGAGTTTGCAAGTGAAACAAACTACGAGTCGGTCAAGGGACTGGTATGAGAAATCTACTTACACACTTTCAAATATGGCCAATCACAGGACCACGCCACTTTCGTGGAACGTGTTTACTCCATTGGATTTCTAGTGCTTTAAAACAAATAATTCTTTTAAACATCGCAATGCTTTTTATAAAAATGAAGCCATTATAAGACTCAGTTCCCATCACACAATGCAACACAAACCGGAGGATAGAGTTTTACCTTGTAACGGCCAAAATATGCTTGATATGAATAAAACAAAAGCAATTGGTATTATTACTAGTGTCTATAAGTTTCAAAAACCAATTCAAATCATAAGTATCAATCATAAACGACATTAATGCCCCCATACCACTATGTCGCCATATATAGGTATATAATCAAAACCGCACGGTATTGTATTTGGAAATTGGATTTCCATCATGAACCGAGGCAAAAGATAGTCCTCACCAAATTCGAGACAATCAAGCTCATGTCTCAGGACCCAGACACAGGTGGGCCCTTTGATCATCAGGGCCGATCCACCGATGTGGATTAAAATTCCTGAACACTGCGTTTCCCCGCCCTATGGGACGTAAACTGGTCATATCTGACCACACCATCGGCTCCGAAGAGACCGAAGCAAACCGAGGCCTCGCTTTCCATCATCCACATAAGTAAAATACCTGGGCGTGTAAAACCCAAAGCACCACTCCTAGCTAGAAGGAAACGCATGTCCTCCCTGATGTCCGTCTCCCTTTTCTGGCTCATACCGGGGTGTGAGGCTCGCGAAACAACGTTATACACAAAGCTACGCCACACAGTCCATGCTTTGATCATCAACCACAAGACTTTGCTTTCCAATAGAACCTTTGATCATCTATCACTTAGACGTGCCACACAGGCAATTCACTCCGTGCGACTGATTTCTATCGATATATAACCTTTGGGCTTGTACGTCTCAGAGAAGGGCGTTAAGCAAGAGAATAAATTCTCCACCGCCAAACAGATATATATTTAATAGAGATCAATCCGCACAGAACAAATCAGACACACAGTCCATTTACACATTCGTTCTGGGTCTGAACGAAACCGGAGGCACTCAATACCTCGCATATCCGTACAATCAACAAGTACGTCCGGGTGGCTACCACTTCAACCCCGTCAAGGTAGCTACTCCTATCATGAGCATCAGTAGCACCCCTCCATTCGACGTGAAGATCATTGGTCTTGCACCATTTTTATATCTTCGACTTTCACTCGTCGATCAATTATTTGAAATGAGAATTAACTCGGCCTTTTCAAATAATTCACGTATATCTCGAATTTCAAATCAATTTATTTCAATGGTTAAATTATTCGACATCACCAATTTTGTTCTTTAATGTTATTTTCACACCAAACACATTCAACTATCAAATATCACATAAATCGAGCAAATTCAGTTTATTTCCATTCCATATCATTTATAATATTTTAACACGATTTATCGCTATTTTTATTTATTTTAAAAATAGCCAATTTATTCAAACGACGCTTCTGGCCATAACGTGGTCGTGGCGCTGTTTTTCTCCAGATTTGATTTACACATATCAGAAAATCTAACAGTTGGATCTTCACAAAATCTATATAATTAGAAAGATCTTTTCAAAACGAATCCAACGATTTCTGTTTTGGGAAAATCCGACGGTCGGAACTCCCGCACTAATCGTTTGAAGTTAAGATTTCAAAATACGAACTACAGCGTCGTTATTCGATTTAATTTAATTATATTTTTATATATATATATAAATATAATCGATTCTGGCGCTGTTTTTCTTCAGATTTGAATTAAAGATTCTAGACAATCCAACCTTTGGATCTTTACAAAGTTGGTGCCGTTGGAAAGATATTTCCAATGTGAACCCAACGGTTTTGGTTTTGGGAAAATCCGATGGTCGGATCTCCCGCACTAATCGTTTGAAATCACGGTTTCAAAACACGAACTGCTGCTTCGTTATTCGATATATTTCAATTCCATTTATATATATATATATATTAATATAATCGATTCTTCGATATCAAAACTATATTCTTTTCAAACATTTGATAAAAATGATATTTTTATCCACCCGGCATTTATTTCAACACTTCGGTATTTTTAACAATTCACGTATATAATAAAGATGTGATTTTTATTACAATACAATTTATTTCAAAACACGACTATTTTATATATTTCATATAGATGATAAAAATATGATTTTTATTATAAAACAATTTATTTTAAAACACGAATACCATTCAACAAATGAATTTCTATTCAACACACGAATATACTTTCAACACATGAAAATAATTCTGACACATGAATATTTTTCAAAATTTCGGCAGCATAACGGTAGGATAGTTAAAACTGGGACCGTCCCTAGTATGGCTCCTCGCTCTACCTTAAAACCTTGCGATTTTTGACAATGGGGATTCATGCATCTAGTTCGCACGCAGGAGGCATGTTTTATTTTCATTTCCACAATCTATTCTAATTTTGTTTTCAACCACAGATGGGTATTTTTCAACCACAATCAATCATTCTCAACCATAAACAATTTATATCAACCATTCACATTATTCACCAAATTTCTTATCAACCAAATAATCCAAACAATATCACTACCAATAAATGCCGTCTATGGTCTGTGGACGAGGGGAGTATATATATGTATATATTCGTATATAAATATATTTCAATTCACTTCAATTTATTTCAATGCACATATAATTTTTACAACGCATATATAACTTATACATCGAACATACAACTTATACAACGCTTATACATGAGGTGTACAACGCTTATATAACTCATACATCGACTATATAATTTATACATCATTGTTTTCCATATCATTTATAAATTAGAAATCTCACATTGGGTTCCCCTCCACCAAAAATAGTAGAAGGCTCAGAAAAGTATGCGGTCTCTTCTAGAATGTAGAAGACGTCCACACGAGTCCACTGTCTCTTGTTTCACTGAATTTCGTCAAGAAACGAAAAAGATATGATTTTTATAGTGAAATCATAAACGGTAGCGCTTTAAAGTGCTATAATATATAAAATAAATTTAACTGTCGTTACCTTCTAAGATCGTTCAAACCTAGGTCTTCGATTTGCGCTTGATCCGTTCAGTTTGAGGACGATCAGGTTATACCACTACGAAGAGCTACAGGAGGCGCAATAAGTGGTCCCCACCTTGATGAACTCGAGCTTGGCCTGGGGGAGATCCAGTGCGACGAACGCATTGGTTTGGAGGGGTGGATCTCCACGAACATGCGATGGTAAGGGGAAAGGCTTATACGGATTTGAAGAGGAGGTGAAGAGCTTCAAAAATTGATATGGGACGCTCGATTTCGTTGAGTGAAGAAGGAGAAAGGGAGGAGAGAAGTTCGGGGTGATTTCCGTCGTTCGCTAGAGTGGGGATAGAGAAGCTCCGCCTTTTCTCTTTTCTTTTTTTAAATGGAAAAATCCTATTGGTCCACCATATATTTAAATTTTTAAAAGGTGTTTTCGCATTCGAGCTCCAAATCAAACCCAACGACTATTGTCCCTAGCGTTTTACCCCCATCTCGGACACAATATGATATGTTTCGTAGGCCAATTCGACTGTTTTAGTTGGTTATTCTTCAAATTAAAATATAAAACATTCAAATTTGAATTTGAACGTACATTTTAATTTGCCGGGGCCACATACTGACTCTAAAAATTCGAGAAAAAAAATATCTGGCAATGTTTTGACGATACGGTCCCAACAAAACTAGTTTCGTCGAATTCTGAGACCGTTTGAAAAATGGCCATTTTCTGGTCGATCCAATTTAACTGTAATTGACCAAAACACATTTTCCTTTGCCACGCTCACATACTAGCTTCAAAAATTATGAAATTTGAACCCTAGCAATAACTTCACATCCTGGATCCAACAAAAGTGGTTTCGTCGAATTCCGAGGTCGTTTGCAAAATGTCTATTTTCACGGGCTATATAAATTCTATAGCGACCTTTCTGAAGATTAATTTGGCCATAACTTTTGACCACCGCTACGAAACTTCAATATTTCAGATTCATTAGAAAGATATTCACTAGCAGATTTAAATATTTTTGGTTTCACTAAAATTCGTTTTATTTTGCACCCGGTACAGTCAGTCAAAATTTGAATTGGAATTTTGAAACTGCAGCGCCATTTCAGGCCTTGTTTATAATTAGAATTAATTATATTTATTTTCAAACTTCGATTCAAACTCACTTTTCATCGTTATTATTTAAAATGTTTATTTTAAATATTTAAAATCCACTAAAAATAGCCAATTTAAAATTTTTAAACTGGTTCAGATTTTCCGGGTTGTTACAATCTCCCCCACTTAAAACTTTTCGTCCCCGAAAAGGAACAAATCGAAAGTGGTTTGATTAATCAACTCTACTTTCAATCTGGCTTCCATCGTCCAACTTTTTAGTTTCTGAGAATTTTCCAATTCTTCAAAAATTTGGCTAACACCCGGAATTTTCGAAAAATTTCGCCATAACCTCCTTTGTACGGGGAGGGGTTTGGAAATTTATTGGGCCGTATTAGGTATCCAATAAATACTATAAAGCATACACATATTTATAGTGATATATTATGGTTTTTACAGGGGAGTGTGTATAGATAATAACTCCAGAGAATAAATTCTCGTCACCCTGTCAAAGCCTGAGGGAGTGTGTATTTTTAATTGCTCCAGAGAATAAATTCTCGTCACCTCATCCCGTATGGGAAATAAATGATCCATGTGCCGTATCTAATGACTAGAGAGACGTGATTATTGTAAACTCCAGATCCATGTGGGGTTTTTATTAATCTGGCAAATTACCGTTATATTTTTATATGGTTTATATCAGTCATCAGTTCAACCTGTAATATATAGTCATCGCCATACAAGCCTCTCGCTCGTATGGTAAATCTTCAACCTCGTCACACAAGCTCCAAATGCTTATGTGGAATATGATGAAGTATGCCTATCTTCCTGAAGTATGCCATGTAGTGTAGTTCAAAATTAATCGTTACTATCCTATGGCGACGTTTATTCTTACACATAGAACAACCAGCACTCCGCATCCAATGGCATTCACAGGAGTCGATATAATAATAAAATTGCGCATCCAACTCATTAAGGTTTACCTATTTGTCGGGCATGCAAATAAAATCTTTACTCAACAGCTAATCCATTTACCTATTCAAACATATATAATGCACATGTATACAGTTCTATCTATTTTTAACTCAGTTCAATGTGTGATTTAATCAAATAAATTCTACCATTCATTCTTTTATTGATTAAATTAACTATTGTTCTAATAATTTAATTAATCAAACCCACAATCACACGACCCAAACATCAATCAATTTATTTTTAACTTTTCAAAAATGTATCAATTAATCCATATACTCTTTTAAATCATTCAGACTATATAATTAAAAAGTTTACACCCATGCAAAGAAAAAAACAACAAATTGGAGAACATAATGGAAATGCAAAATATGGCAAATGTACCTTGCACCAGAGTCAGTCAGAGATATCCACCCTGCACTTAGGATAGGCTTTCTTAATGCTTTCCTCTGTTTCCCAAGTACAATCTCGCGGATCTCCACTCCATTGCACTTTGACTAAGTGAACCTTTTTGTTCCTCAGCTCTTTTGTTTCTTTGCCAATTATCTTTAGCGGCTCTCTCCTTACTGCCAATTCTGGAGTGATTTCTATATCCTGTTGCACTGCTTTTTCCACGATCAAGTCTGGATCGTGAACGTGCTTTCGAAGTTGAGATACGTGAAATACATCATACACTCCAGGCAACCAATCAGGCAGTTGAACCCTATATGCAAGAGTTCCAATCCATTCAAGAATAGGAAACAGACCAATGAATTTGGGCGCCAATTTCCCTGTTTTACCTAACCGGATAACCCCTCTCATCGGAGATATTTTCAAATATACATAGTCGCCAACAGCAAATGATATATCCCTTCTTCTCTTATCTGCATAGCTTTTCTGTCGGCTTTGGGCGGCTAGTAATCGTTTCTTAACGAAATCGACTTTGTCTGCAGCATTGCGAACCATATCTGGCCCCAATACAAGTCTATTACCAGGTTTAACCCAGCAAGCAGGGGATCAGCACGGTCTACCATAAAATACTTCAAATGGAGACATTTTCAAGCTTGCCTGGTAGCTGTTATTATATGAGAATTCAGCCAAATGTAAATGGTCTTCCCATGATCCGCCAAAATCAATAATACAAGCCCGCAATAGATCTTCAAGAATACGATTCACCCTCTCAGTTTGACCATCTGTTTGAGGTTGTTAAGCAGTGCTCAGGTTCAGTTTTGTTCCCAATTCTGCTTGGAATGCTTCCCAGAATTTACTAGCAAAAATCGGGTCGCGATCACTAACGATGCTCATGGGAACTCCGTGCAGTCTAACAATTTCTTTGAAATAAATCTGCGCCAGACTTTGAGCAGTTCTATTCGATTTGACAGGTATGAAATGAGCGGTCTTCGTAAATCGATCCACGATAACCCAAATACTGTCATTTCCATTTCTGGTTTTGGGCAAACCATCTATGAAATCCATAGAAATATGTTCCCACTTTCCACCTGGGACTTCCAAAGGTTGCAATAATCCAGCGAGCTTCTGCTGATCGCTTTTAACTTGTTGACAGGTGGAACACCGGCTAACATATATAGAGATATCCCTTTTCATTGCCTTCCACCAGAAAGTTCGCTTGAGGTCATTGTACATTTTACTAACCCCCTGGTGGATACACAACTTGGACTTGTGACACTCGTCCAATACTTCTCTTTTGAGCTCAATGTTGTTTGGAACACAAATTCTACCTTTCAATCTCAGGACTCCTGCGCTATCCGCTTGGAAACTGGAGACTTCGCCCTTTTGAATTCTTTAGATCATCTCCTTAATAAAACTATCGTCTTTCTGAAGAATAGCTATTTTATCAATCAACGATGGTGTAATGATTATACTGGCGATGATCACATTCTTCCTGCTGAGTGCATCAACCACTACATTGGCTTTCCCCGGAGTATATAAAATATCTAAATCATAAGCTGTGAGAAATTCTAACCAACGCTACTGTCTCATATTCAGATCCTTCTGGGTGAATAAATATTTCAATGATTGATGATCAGTGAATAATTCAAACTTCTCACCCAATAGATAATGTCTCCAAATTTTCATAGCAAACACAATAGCTAGCAATTCTAGGTCGTGAGTTACATAATTCTTCTCACAGGGTTTCAATTGACGGCTAGCATAAGCGACTACATGGCCACTTTACATTAACACTGCGCCAAGGCCTTCTTCAGAAGCATCGGTCCAGACTTTTAAATCCTGATTGCCATCAATAATTGTGAGCACTGGAGCAGTCGTCAAATTTAACTTCAGCTCCTGGAAAGCTGCCTCACATTCGGGAGTCCAGTTGAATCTCGAATGTTTCTTTGTCAGTTTCGTTAAAGAACTAGATATCCTCGCGAAATCCTTAATGAATTTCCGATAATAACTGGCTAACCTGAGAAAACTTCGGACTTCTGTGGGCGTATGAGGCTGTTTCCAATTCTGAATAGCAGTGATTTTATTGGGATCCACTGAAATTCCTTCTTTTGACACGACGTGGCCAAGAAATTTGACCTCCTTTTGCCAGAATATACATTTGGAAAATTTTGCTTTTAAAACATTCTTTCAGAGAACTTCTAACACTTGTTCCAAATGTTTTTCGTGTTCGCTTTCTGATTTAGAGAAGATCAGTATATCATCAATGAAAACCAGAACGAATTTATTCAATACTCCTCTGAATACCCGGTTCATTAGATCGACAAAATATGCTGGAGCGTTACATAAGCCGAACGACATTACTAACCACTCGTAGAATAAGTCTGGACCTCTAAATGCTGTCAAAGGAACACACTCTTCGGCAATACGAAGCTGATGGAAACCTGTAGCCAGGTCCATTCGAGAAAATACTTGTGCGCCATTTAATCGATCCAACAAATCATCAATCCGTGGCAATGGATATTTGTTTTTCAGTGTCTGCTTATTCAAGTCACGATAGTCTACACATAATCTGAGAGTACCGTCAGACTTTGGGACAAACACCACTGCTGCTCCCCAATTAGAGAAACTAGGCCTAATAAGACCTTTCCATAAAAGCTGTCTAGTTTGATTGTCTAGCTCGTCTTTCTCTTTCAAGGTCATTCTTCGAATAGCGTGAACCACTGGCTTTGCATTCGAGACTAAAGAGATTTTAAATTCAATATCTCTCAGCGGAGGTAACGACTTCTTCAAACACATCCGCATAGTTCTTAACAACTGGGATATCTGCAATGTCGACCTGAATATTCTCTGTAACGACAGAAACAAGTTCTGTTTGAGCAGGAGAAACATCCAATGCTGCCCAGAAGTCTTTTCTGTCAGAATTCGAACCTTCAAATGGAATAGTTATATAATTTCCTGATTTAATTTTCGCCCTTACGACTCTGTCGGCACATTTAACCTCAGCTTCATACTTTGTTAACCAATCCATTCCCAAAATCAGATCAAACTCTGTGAAATTCATGACAATCGCAATAGTAGGGAATCAGTAGCAGGAGAAAGAAACTGGAACTCCACAAACCCAACTAAGATCGACAGAACCCCCAACCGGATTATGAACAGTCATGGGTTCTCTGAGCTTTTTCAAATTCAAGTCTAGTTTCTTAACCGCATCCTTTGCAACAAAGCTTCGCTACGTGCCTGTATCAAACAGTACTTTAACTGGAATGTTTTTGACAGTAAGCGTGCCTTCTAAAACATCTGGCCTTTCCTGGCCGGATGAGGATCCAGGAACTTCTGCTACTTTATTTACCTGTACCATTTCAGATTTCGGTGATAGTTGGCAATTCTTCGCAATATGCCCAGCCTGATGGCAAAGATTACATTTCCTATTCTCTCGACCCTTCTTACTGGATTTTGATTCCACATTTCTTTCCTTCCTCGAGGATTTGCAATTCCCTTAAAAATGCCCTGTCTTTTTGCAATTATTGCATATTGCAGTCGTTGCTGGTCCTTTCTCAGGTATAACCTTTTCCCCATTGAATCTAGGCTTCTTTCTAACCCTAGACGTCGTACTGGCCTCAGGCTGTGTACTCGTCTCTGGGATATCAGTTTCAGTTCTCCTTTTGCTGCTAGAACTGACCTCCTCTTCGTCTTGTAACATACCTTTCCTATCGAGACCCTCATACTGGTAAGCTATGTATATTATTTCAGAAAAAGGAAGCTTCACATGCCCCATTACTTTATTCTGGTATTTTCTTTGAAGACCATTTTTAAACCTCGGATTCTTCATCTTTGGCTCCTGAATCAGATGCGGAGCAAAACGAGAAAGTTCATTGAATCTCTTATGATATTCTAGGATATCCATATCACCTTGTATCAAATAGTAGAATTCATCATATAATCTCTCAGTTGCTTCGGGAGGAATAAATTTTTCACTGAAAAGCTCTTTGAATCTATCCCAGGTGATATCACCTTCTGGGTTATCCTAAACAATCGAATCCCACCAGAACAAAGCCTCGTCTTTGAGTGCCCAAGATGCTATAAATCTTTTCTGGTCACCACGAAGGTTTGAACCTTCAAAGATTTTCTCAGCAGAGCGCACCCATGCTTGTGTTTGAATAATAAATTCATTACCTGAGAACGGTACTCCACCAAGATTTCTGTATTTCATAAATAGAGCTTCAACATCTGGGTCAGTATTACTTCTTCTGGTTCTGGTACTCATTTTATAATACTTCTGCAAATAGTAGACCAAGCGTCAGGTCAACAGAAAAGAGATTATAAAACAAATAGACATATACTTGAATGTAAATGTGTCTATCGAGGTGTATTTCATTCTGTTATACTCATACTAGGATATTACTGATCCTATCTGTAATGAGTTACTCGTCCTAGAACACTACTGGTTCTATTTCTGACGAGTTCGTTAACATGTTATATTCCAGAACTAAGCTTAACCAAAGCTCTGATACCACGTTTGTGACGACCCCGTACCCGATGAGACGGTGCAAGGGTAATCTTTGGAATATAACACATAAAACAGATAACAACAGAACAGAAATAATGGAATACACCAGATAATGTACAATAGAATACACTGGATAAATATAATCATCAGAGGTACACAGTATAAAGGATCATACTTAGTACAAAATATAGTTCAGCCATACATAAATGTCTACTGCGGAAACGAAAACATAATATGTACAACAGGAGCTGAACAACATAAAAAGAGATAATGATAGAATCTATCTTCAGCTCCAGCTATCCAGAAAGAGCCTGGTAAAACCTGAATACAAGGCTGCCCGTGTAGAAATAGGGGCACCCGAGTTTGCAAGTGAAACAAACTACGAGTCAGTCATGGGACTGGTATGAGAAATCTACTTACACACTTTCAAATATGGCCAATCACAGGACCACGCCACTTTCGCAGAAAGGGTTTACTCCATTGGATTGCCAGTGCTTTAAAACAAATAATTCTTTTAAACATCGCAAAGCTTTTTATAAAAATGAAGCCATTATAAGACTCAGTTCCCATCACACAATGCAACACAAACAGGAGGATAGAGTTTTACCTTATAACGGTCATAATATGCTTGATACGAATAAAACAAAAGCAATTGGTATTATTACTAGTGTCTATAAGTTTCAAAAAGAAATTCAAATCATAAGTATCAATCATAGACGGCATTAATGCCCCATACCACTATGTCGCCATATATAGGTATACAATCAAAACTGCACGGTATCGTATTTGGAAATTGGACTTCCATCATGCACTACTACAAAATATGCTTGTTGCTTCGCCTTATTTGCTTTGGTTGTGCTCATAACTGAAGAAAATAATATCATTTGCTTCAGTTATGTTAATATCTGAGGCAATTGCACAGAAGCAAATTGCGTTATTTGCTTCGGTTTTACTCACAACAGAAGTAAACAGTATCATTTTCTTCGGTGGTACAAATAACTAAAGCAAATGCACCGAAGCAAAAAATGTTATTTGCTTCAGTTGTTCTTTCGACCGAAGCAAATAGTACTATTTGCATCGGTTTCTTATAAACGGAAGCAAATGAATTGAAGCAAATAATGCAATTTGCTTCGGTTCTGTGCAAACGGAAGCAAATGCACCATTGCAACATGTGATTTATTATTATTAATTATTAATGTTTAGCATTTAATATCCACTTACAATTAAGAGGCAATAGGTAATCATTGATTAAAAATATAGTTAATAAAGTAAAAGTAATTTATAACTAATAAAATAGAAATTAGTGATTGTTTATAATTTATTAATTTTTACTTATTAATAATTAATAAATTATAGTTAATATTTATTAATTATATTAATTAAGAAATAGATATAATAAAAAATAGTTATTAAATAAAAGTAAATTATAATTAATAAACTATAAATTAGTTAATAATATCTAATAAAATAGAAATAACAACTTATTTTTTTTACTTATGTTAATATTTATTAATAAATAATCGATGATTAATAATTAATAACTAATAAATTAGAGGCTTTGCCCAAAAAAAATAATAACTAATAAACTAGATGCAAATAAGTACTAATCAACAAATATATTCAATTCTTAATGATAGTCAATTATTTATTACTCATAGCTATAAATAATTAGATTATAGTTAGTATTTGTTTTTTATATTTAATTGTTAATAAATATAATGAATGGTTGATATAATAGTTAACAAACTAGAAGTAATAACAAATAAAATAATAGTTAATAAATTTGAAATAAATTGAGTGGACGATGCTAGAATGACTAAAAATTTTGCGGTGAAATTCACGGTATTTTGAAATGTACGACAGATATTTAATGCAATTCACGGATGGTAAAGCAATCAAGCGGCTCTCATTGTTGCTGCATTTTCCAACTTATGAAATTCCCGTTGACACGACATTTTTGAAATTGAATAAATGTTAATGAAACTGAATAAATATTAGTTAGTAAACTTGAAATAAATAGACTGAGGTAAAGAAGCAGTTGGATGCGGCTATGTAGTCAACTAACCAGATCAGATCAAATCACGTTAAAAGTACTGATGGCCCAATATATGTTCCGGCCCAATGCCTCTTTAATAACGCTCCAAACCCTAGATTACCGCCATGTTCATTTCCGCTTAATCCACAACTATCCGCCATTGCATAATCATCGAGCCTTCGAGAAAATTAGCCGAAATGAAAATAAATTTCATTCACAGTGTCGTTTTCTTCATGATGCTGGCCGTCTATGAAATCATATCCATAGCTCTGACTCCACTCCTGCCCTCAGCCGCACCTACCAAACTCTTCAAATTCCTTTCCTTGATTGAACTCCGATTCCCCTCGTTGTCGATGTCCTTCTTCTGCCTTCAATCGTTCAGTTTTAGTAAACAGTATTGGAAGTGGGAGCATTTGTGAGGGCTGGAGATGTCAATGTTCTTAATGACGAGGATTTCTCTTGCTTGGCCGGTATTGGACTAGTGATTTATGCGTTGATGCTGTTTTCAGGTTTGCCATTTTTACTTTGTCTTGTTTTTCAATGTTATTTCAACTTAGCTTAGGTATGAGTAACCAGTTTACCTATTTAGCGCTTGCAGTTTTATTTTTTGAGTTTTATGGTAGTCTAACAGATATTTGTGTTTTAAAATTATGTTAATTTATATTATCCTTTGTTCATTTTCTTATGCCGTTTTTGCAGTAAATGTGTGAGATTTGCCAACACGAAGGGGATAAAATTTTGTTATCACATTAAGCGGTGTCATTTTTTCATTGAAAAAATATATTTGATTTATTAATGTTAAGTGTAAGCTGTGTCCGCTTGTTTTAGCCTGTACCATGCTTATTTTGCCTGTTGAATAGGGGAATTTGCACATAAAAGGTGTTGTATTGGTATTGTTTAACGTTGTGAATACAATTCAATTTTAAGGCGGACACGATTAGGGTTCCGACCCAATTGGGTTCACTGTTTTATGTCAGCTCAGAATATGCTTATTTTGAAATAACAAACCATTTATCCAACTGATTCATCGAATAAGTGGTAAATAACGCTTCTTTAAGCTGATCTATTTACTGTTTACAGCTTTGGTCCAATGAAATGATGTCTGTATCCCTACATTATGTATGCATAAATAGGTATTATCCCAGCATCACTTGAATGCGAATTACATCTTGCATGTCAAAATAGTGTTTCTACATTATATTTATCAGTGCATGAAAACAACATTCTATGGATGTGCATGCTGTGTGCACTGTTTACTTTAGTTTGTAGATTCATGTTAAAAAATGAGTGCTTTATTATGTTGTAATCGGCACTCCCACTTGCATATGCCTGCTACTGTATTTAGATGCAAGGCTTACAACTTGAATGCTGATTCAATTTTATATAACGACTGAATTTATAATTGTAGGTCCTTGGAACTCCTAGTTACGTGTGCTTACTAGTAAATTTATTTGGATAATAATACTAACATTGCATGATTGGTTTATAATCAAAATGCTAATTCAATTATAAATAATCACTGATTTTATGCTTTGTAGGTACTTGGAGCTCCTATTATATGTGTCATGAGCTGCTTGCTGATATTCTTTATGGATTTAAGTCAGGTTTCTGGTTCTGGTCGCTAGCATCGGTTTTCCATATGTGAGGTTTTCTTATACCCCCGCCGTTTAACTTTTTGTAAGTCTGTTTCTCTTCAAATCTCTTATAATCTTGAATATTTATATTTACTTGGTATTCAGTCTTCAAAGTAGCTGTTAACTTATCATCTTGACTATTTATATTTACGTGCTATATTCAGTCTTCAGAGTAGCCTTTAAAGCTTTTGTAAGTCTGTTTCTCTTCAATTGACTTTTTTGCAGTAGAACTTAAAGCTAAAAACTACCGTTAATGGTTTATTACAATACATTCAAAATATGTCATTAATGGGTCTGTTTTCCATCTGAGAGGCTTTCTTACATGACCTCTTATAATCTTGAATATTTATACTTACTTGGTATTCAGTCTTCAGAGAGTGACTAGTGAGTTGAAAATCATTGAGTTAATTCATAGTGTTGGATACCTTGGGCTTGCATGTGTGTTATGACTTGTTTTCAGACAAGTAGTGTAGTAAATTTTAATATCATGTTAAACTATTAATCTATCAATATAAAACATGTATATAGATCTGAGTTGTGAAGATATTGTAGGCTTATATATGAAAGTGAAAACGAAAATGCATTGTTGCTACAAATTTTTGCTTCATGAAATTAGTACACTTTCATTTTTATTCAATTGTAGTGTGGCATGTCTTTTACCTTTAAGTGGTCATAGCTCTTTGCCTTTGCATTAATGGCATTCGTCCTTGCCATGAGTTGTCCATATGTGGTTGGTTTGTTACTTTGTACAAGATGCTCACGGTACTTGCTGCATTGATAATTGGATAAATATTACCAACACATTGTAATTGATCACATTTTCTTAGATTTAAACATAAATTTACAATTTTATGTCTTGAAGCAGTCACGTCTTTGCATGAAGATAACATATATGCGTCCTTTCTTGGACTTGTTAATTAATGCTGCTGCTTTTTTTAGATAAATAATAGTCATCCTTGTTTGCACTTTTGTTCACCTTTGTTACTTGTATTCGTTATTTTTGCATTGCCCAATGTATAGGAGACAGCCAATACGTTGAGCACGCTGTAATTGGGTTAGCTTAGGTGCATGGTCTATTGCATTAATATTTAATGCTATGTTTGAATGCATGAACTGGTATGAGATTGAAATATATCTTGAGTTGCATATCCACAGTTCCATTACACCTTGACTAAACCTTTTTTGTAGTTAATTCTTCTATCATTAAACCTATAATTTATGGAATATAGGTGGTTTTATATTACTGAAGCTAATATCATAACCTGAGTGTCTATTCATACTTTTTGTACACACTTGTAATTTAGCACAAAATTGAGGAGCTTAACCCTCCTGTCAATATGTTCATCATGTATTGTCTCGGTAAACTATGTTTTTAAAGCAGGTTAATGTAGCACAAAATTGTCGGTGCAGTATGCGTTAGATTCGTGGTTGAAGTCTGACCTGGACATGAGTAATTGGCTCTAACAAACTAATATTTAATAGTGTTAAGTATTGCTGCATGGGATACTGGCTTTAGCAAATTAATATTTATTAGTGGTAAAATGTATTCCATCTCCTCTTACCAGTGTCCCACACGAGGATTAGTTTATAATTTAGGTAAATAATTGCTTTTCAAGGTAGCGTGAAATTGATACAGTAGCACAAGGAATACGGACTGATCTGTTTCTGTCTTCTTGGAAGACTGATTAATTTTTTTATTCCAATAGATCATGGTTTTTATGATTATGCATTTAGGACCATAACAGAGAAATTAATAATAAAATTCAAATGCATTGACAATTCATTTTTTGAGTACATCAAAGTTTTCATCAGCTTTAGATCTCTTATTCAATGAACCGACAAGGCAAGGGCGCAGATTTTTATTCTTTTTGTCTTTTTTTTGTTTCTTATAAGATCAAGTTGTCTATTGCTCCTTCCATAGAAAGATTTTTTTGCCATATTCGTTAAACTTTACAAATATGGTATCAGTGCTCCGTGATATTAATTTAATTGAGCTACCTTTCTGCGCATTTGTGTAAAACAAAACGTTATAAAGTGCCTATTATATTGTTTTCCATGATATCATGATAGTTTATGGAATAAGTGGATTCTCCATGTATAAGCTAGTCTAGCTTTCACTCATGCTAGCTAAAAGACATGCATTATGGAAACATAGAAACTGGGATAAGTTGAAGTATCATCAGGGCATGAGGCAGTATATTATATGTTTTAGGATAAGTTGAATTTGATGTTCTTTCTATAAGTAGTCTGTATAATTGTATATAATTACTATCTCTGATTATATTACTCTACTATAAAATGGATAAGTTGCAGTTTCAAAATATGAAGGAAACTGTCTCTGATTCAATTCATTGATAACTTTACAATTAAGTCATTAGAGATATAATTACTGATATGTCACAAATATACACATGATTAGAATTTTGAATTGTCCTAAAAGCTACTTTTGTTGATGATGGAATGCCATTGCTTTTTTTTGTACCATGATTAGGAATCTGGGTACCATGACGTTACCCAGATTGCTAATGTCAAGTGTTGGCCTTATTATTTTTACATGAATATGTCTATTTACAAGAAATTGTTATACATGTAAACATATAATGAAACTGCATATTCATGGTTGTTTATATGTTTATTTACAGACTGTACATCTCAAATGATCAGAAACTGCATATATGGAAATACTACAGCAGATCTATAGCTACAGGTAGATTATCCATTATTTCTTTGTTTTTGCTGGTTTACCATTATTGAGAGAATTTCTTTTTGTTTGTTTTTGAAATTTTAATTTGTAGGTACCACTAGAGTAGATATTCAATAAGGTGCTTGTGTGTCTTTGAAAGTTTGCATTTTGTAAATACTGCATTCATCACATCTTTTTGAAGCCGTGATTTAGTAAGTTAAAATTCATAATTTGCACGTTGTTCATTCTTGTAGTAAGCCGGATTACATTGTATTTGGCTCTTTCTTGTAGCAAGAGATTGGATTATTAACACTATTTATGAATTATTTGTTTTTTAACTAATACATTGTTGCTATTAGATGTATGGATTATTTACATTATCAATGAAATTATTGAATATATTAGTGAATTGTTCAATTTGTATTGTTGTATAGCTCGAATATCAATAATTATTTGTATTGATATATTGAGAATAATTATGGTTTGTGTGGAGGTAATATTATTTGTTAGGTGGTTTTTTGCTTCGGTTGTAGTTACAGCCGAAGCAAGAAGTGCCACTTGATGCTCCTATACTTTTTTATGTCCATTACAGGAGACCGGAGCAAGATTTTTTGTTTTTTGCTTCGGTTGTTTATCCGAAGCAACAAACTATATTTTTTAGCGTCTTCTGCATTTGCTTCAGATGTAAAACTGAGCAAAAAGAAAAAACAACTGAAGCAAAAAAGTTTATTTGCTTCGGTTGCTTGTCTGAAGCAACAAAATTTTGGTTTGTTGCGTCTTCTGCAGTTGCTTCGGTTGCAGAACTGAAGCAACATGGGGTAAATAACCGAAGCAACTGACCTGTTTTGTAGTAGTGATGAACCGAGGCAAAAGATAGTCCTCACCGAATTTGAGACAATCTAGCCTATGTCTCAGGACCCAGACACAGGTGGGCCCTTGGATCATCAGGGCCGGTCCACCGATGTGGATTAAAATTCCTGAACACTACGTTTCCCCACCCTATGGGACGTAAACTGGTCATATCTGACCACACCATCGGCTCCGAAGAGACCGAAGCAAACCGAGGCCTCGCTTTCCATCATCCACATAAGTAAAATACCTGGGCATGTAAAACCCAAAGCACCACTCCTAGCTAGAAGGAAACCCATGTCCTCCCTGATGTCCGTCTCCCTTTTCTGGCTCATACCGGGGTGTGAGGCTCGCGAAACAACGTTATACACAAAGCTACGCCACACAGGCCGTGCTTTGATCATCAACCACAAGACTTTGCTTTCCAACAGAACCTTTGATCATCTATCGCTTAGACGTGCCACACAGGAAATTCACTCCGTGCGACTGATTTCTATCGATATATAACCTCTGGGCTTGTACGTCTCAGAGAAGGGCGTTAAGCAAGAGAATAAATTCTCCGCCGCCAAACAGATATATATTTAATAGAGATCAATCCGCGTAGAACAAAATCCAGTGTCAGACACACAGTCCATTTACACGTCCGTTCTGGGTCTGAACGAAACCGGAGGCACTCAATACCTTGCATATCCGTACAATCAACAAGTACGTCCGGGTGGCTACCACTTCAACCCCGTCAAGGTAGCTACTCCTATCATGAGCATCAGTAGCACCCCTCCATTCGACGTGAAGATCATTGGTCTTGCACCATTTTTATATCTTCGACTTTCACTCGTCGATCAATAATTTGAAATGAGAATTAACTCGGTCTTTTCAAATAATTCACGTATATCTCGAATTTCAAATCAATTCATTTCAACGGTTAATTTATTCGACATCACCCATTTTGTTCTTTAATGTAATTTTCACACCAAACACATTCAACCATCAAACATCACATAAATCGAGCAAATTCAGTTTATTTCCATTCCATATCATTTATAATATTTTAACACGATTTATCGCTATTTTTATTTATTTTAAAAAAGCCAACTTATTCAAACGACGCTTCAGGCCATAACGTGGCCGTGGCGCTGTTTTTATCCAGTTTTGATTTACACATATCTGAAAATCTAACCGTTAGATCTTCAAAAAGTTTATATAATTAGAAAGATCTTTTCAAAACGAATCCAACGGTTTCAGTTTTGGGAAAATCCGGCGGTCGGATCTCCCGCACTAATCGTTTGAAGTTAAGATTTCAAAATACGAACTTCAGCGTCGTTATTCGATTTAATTTAATTATATTTATATATATATATAAATATAATCGATTCTGGCGCTGTTTTTCTTCAGATTTGAATTAAACATTACAGACAATCCAACCGTTGAATCTTTACAAAGTTGTGCCGTTGGAAAGATATTTCCAAAGCGAACTCAACGGTTTCGGTTTCGGGAAAATCCAATGGTCGGATCTCCCGCACTAATCGTTTGAAATCACGGTTCCAAAACACGAACTGCAGCTTCGTTATTTGATATATTTCAATTCCATTTATATATATATATATTAATATAATTGATTCTTCGATTTCAAAACTATATTCTTTTCAAACATTTGATAAAAATGATATTTTTATCCACCCGGCATTTATTTCAACACTTCACTATTTTTAACAATTCACGTATATAATAAAGATGTGATTTTTATTACAATACAATTTATTTCAAAACACGACTATTTTATATTCATATAGATGATAAAAATATGATTTTTTTAATAAAACAAAACACAAATACCATTCAATAAATGAATTTTTATTCAACACACGAATATAGTTTCAACACATGAAAATAATTCTGACACATGAATATTTTTCAAAATTTCGGTAGCATAACGGCAGGGTAGTTAGAACCGGGACCGTCCCTAGTACGGCTCCTCGCTCTACCTTAAAACCTCGCGGTTTCTGACAACGAGGATTCATGCATCTAGTTCGCACGCAGGCGGCATGTTTTATTTTCATTTCCACAATCTATTCTAATTTTGTTTTCAACCACAGATGGGTATTTTTCAACCACAATCAATCATTCTCAACCACAAACAATTTATATCAACCATTCGCATTATTCACCAAATTTCTCATCAACCAAATAATCCAAACAATATCACAACCAATAAATGTCGTCCATGGTCTGTGGATGAGGGGAGTTTGTGTGTATATATATATATATATATATATATGTATATAAATATATTTCAATTCACTTCAATTTATTTCAACGCACATATAATTTTTACAATGCATATATAACTTATACATCGAACATACAACCTATACAATGCTTATAAATGAGGTGTACAATGCTTATATAACTCATACATCGACTATATAATTTATACATCGTTGTTTTCCATATCGTTTATAAATTAGAAATCTCACATTGGGTTCCACTCTACCAAAAATAGCAGAAGGCTCAGAAAAATATGCGGTCTCTTCTCGAATGTATAAGACATCCACACGAGTCCACTGTCTCTTGTTTCACTCAATTTCGTTAAGAAACGAAAAAGATATGATTTTTACAGTGAAATCATAAACGGTAGCGCTTTAAAGTGCTATAATATATAAAATAATTTTAACTGCCGTTACCTTCTAAGATCATTCGAACCTAGGTCTTCGATTTGCGCTCGATCCGTACAGTTTGAGGACGATTAGGTTATACCACTACGAAGAGCTACGGGAGGCGCAGTAGGTGGTCTCCACCTTGATGAACTCGAGCTCGGCCTGGGGGAGATCTTGTGCGACGAACGGCGTTGGTTTGGAGGGGTGGATCTCCACGAACATGCGATGGTAAGGGGCAAGGCTTATACGGATTTGAAGAGGAGGTGAAGAGCTTCAAAAATTGAAATGGGGCGCTCGATTTCGTTGAGTGAGGAAGGAGAAAGGGAGGAGAGAAGTTCGGGGTGATTTCCGTCGTTCGGTGGAGCGGGGAGAGAGATGCTCCGCCTTTTCTCTTTTTTTTTAAATGGAAATCCTATTGGTCCACCATATATTTAAATTTTAAAAAGGTTTTTTCGCGTTCGAGCTCCAAATCAAACCCAACGACTGTCGTCCCTAGCATTTTAGTGTAACAAACCGGAAATGCGAGCCAATTTAAAATTTTTTATTTTGGCAATTTTAGAGAATTTTGAATATTTAAAATGAATTATTTTAAATAATAACGACAAAAAATTTATGTTGACTAGAATTAGAACGTAAATATGTATATACGTCGTCGTTAAAATATAATTATTTTATTTTAATTATAAAAGGAATTGAAAATGGCACGGTAGTTCGATAATTCGATTTCAAATTTCAATTGAACGTACCCGGTGCAAAATAAACCGGATTTTAGTGAAACCAAAAATAATAGAATCTAATTGAGAATATCTTTCCAACGAATCCAAAAAACTAAAATTTCATAGAGGGGATAAAAAGTTATGCCCAGTTGAAAATTCAGAATAGTCGCTATGGAATTCTGACCCTTAAAAATGGCCATTTTGCAAACGATCTCGGATTTCGACGAAACCACTTTGGTTGGATCCGGGATGTCAAGTTATTGCTAGATTCCAAATTTCGTAATTTTTCGATTCAATATGTGAGCGTGGCAAAGGAAAACGCGTTTGACCAGTTTCAGTTGATTTTAATCGACTGGAAAATGACCATTTTTCAAACGGTCTCAGAATTCGATGAAACTAGTTTTGTTAGGACCGTATCATCAATACGAAGCTAGAAAATATTTTTTTGGAATTTTTTGAGTTAGTATGAGACCCCGATAATTTGAAATGTGCGTTCAAATTGAATATATACGGATTTATATTTTAAATTCAACGGAAACTGATCGTAATGGCCGAAATGGCCTATGTGGCATATCCCATTGTGTTTGGAATGGGGGTAATTAACTAGGGGCGACAGTCGTTGGGTTCGAAACAGGGTTCGGATTAAAAGTCAACTAAAGGAGGATTAAATTGATTAATTAATTAAATATATAACTTCCTTTAACTCCTCTATATTCCCTCTTCTCTCTCCTCATTTCAAAAAAAGAAAAAAAAACCGTGAATCGCGATCCACCATCGGTGCTCCACCCCGTTTCTCATGTCCGTGTATTATTTCTAGTTGTGTATTGTATTATTTTCCGCTGCTTTGTAATTTATTATAATCTCTGATATTTGTAGAATGTATATTTATTCATACTCTATATATTCTTGTATCTGATGGAATCGTTGTAATAAACAATGAAATGTTCTTCTGTCTGCGTTCTTTTGGGTGTTGTTCTCAACGCCATCCGGGCTTTCCTTCACGGGGAAGTTCGGGTCGTGTCAGTTTGGTATCAGAGCTTTGGTTTACAGAGCTCGAGAACATGACACATTAGAACCATACAAAAGAATTCATCAGATATTGGATTAGTAATATCCAATTAGAATGACTCGTTAGAGATAGGATCAGTAGTATCCTAGAACGAATGTGAAGAGTATATTTTTCAAATGAAAACAACATTGTTTTGAAATTTAAACCCTTTTATACGTATTTGAATGTCTATTTATATAGATTTGGACAATCTAGTATATAAAGATTTCGCATATACGCATCATGAATGTATATTCGAAGTTTTAATATACTAGATAGATATAGGATCACACTCTAGTTGCCAAGGGATGGTTCTGATAACGCTGCAGCATTATCAGTATTTATTTTCGAGTGTCGACGGTGTGATATCTATATATTTCCATTAGACTGGTGTGAGAACCAAAATTAGATAGGATTATTTGTTGTGATTTGGCATCAAAAACATGATTTTTTGTATATATATCAAAATAATGAACTTGAAACGTTAATTCCCTAATTGATTGATGGATGTGCTGTATGATTATTGTTTTGGTTAATTAAAATTATTGAACCATTATGCAATTGCATCAAATGTTGAATTGTATCGGAAATTATTTGCAAATGCATGCATGTGTGTGTGTATATATATATATATATGTGTGTGTGTGTGTGTGTGTGTGTGTTTGTGTGTGTGTGTGTGAACAGGACTTAGCAAGGAGGCTAGAGCAGAGAAATAAAATTGTATACCCGACAAATAGGTACACGTTTACCATAATTTACTGTTTTGTTTGGGTGATGATGATTTTATGAGCCGATTGGTGTTTTCTTTTTCTTTTTGAGATCGGAGGGCCTGTATGGCAATTTTAGGATTTTCCCGGTGCTGGGGAGGTTATGGCGAAAATTTTCAAAAATTTAGGGTGTCAGCCAAAATTTTGAAATATTTGAAAAGTTCTTAGAAACTGAAAAGTTGAAGAACTTAAGCCGTAACGAAAATAATGAAAGTTGAGTTGATTGGTGAAACAACTTTCGGCTTCGTTCCTTTTCGGGGACGAAAAGTTATAACTGAGGGAGAATGTAACAACCCGGAAATGCGAGCCAATTTAAAAATTTTTATTTTGGCAATTTTAGAGAATTTTGAATATTTAAAATGAATTATTTTATATAATAACGACGAAATATTTATGTTGACTAGAATTAGAATGTAAATATTTATATACGTCATCGTTAGAATATAATTATTTTATTTTAATTATAAAAGGAATTGAAAATGGCGCGGTTGTTCGATAATTCGATTTCAAATTTCAATTGAACGTGCCAGGTGCAAAATAAACCGGATTTTAGTGAAAACAAAAATAATAGAATCTAATTGAGAATATCTTTCCAACGAATCCGAAAAATTGAAATTTCATAGCGGGGATAAAAAGTTATGCCTAGTTGAAAATTCAGAATAGTTGCTATGGAATTCTGGCCCTTAAAAATGGCCATTTTGCAAACGAACCTCGGATTTCGACGAAACTACTTTTGTTGGATCCGAGATGTCAAGTTATTGCTAGATTCCAAATTTCGTAATTTTTCGATTCAATATATGAGCGTGGCAAAGAAAAACGCGTTTGACCAGTTTCAGTTGATTTTAATCGACTAGAAAATGACCATTTTTCAAACGGTCTCAGAATTCGATGAAACTAGTTTTGTTAGGACTGTATCGTTAATACGAAGCTAGAAAATATTTTTCTGGAATTTTTCGAGTTAGTATGAGACCCCGATAATTTGAAATGTGCATTTAAATTGAATATACACGGATTTATATTTTAAATTCAAGGGAAACTGATCGTAATGGCCGAATTGGCCTATGTGGCATATCCCATTGTGTTCAGAATGGGGGTAATTAGTTAGGGACGGCAGTCGTTGGGTTCGAAACAGGGTTCGGATGAAAAGTCAACTAAAGGAGGATTAAATTGATTAATTAATTAAATATATAACTTCCTTTAACCGCTCTCTATTCCCTCTTCTCTCTCCTCATTTCAGAAAAGAAAAAAAAACCATGAATCGCGATCCACGATCGGAGCTCTACCCCGTTTCTCGTCGTCGCCCCCCTCTAGCGCTAGGCGCCGCTGGCGTTGCCCCCCTTTGCCGATCCTCTCTCCTCCAGTCTCCTCCTCCCTCGATTGACGCAAAACCCTAACCCGTAACCCCCCTTCACCCATCCGCCCGTCGCCTGTCATGTGCCCCCCAGCCTCTGCGAGTCCAACTCACCCAAATCCGCGAGCGCGGCCTCCATCACCCTCCGACGCCGCAACACTTCCCCCCATCTCCGACGACCACAAACGAGCCCCTCTTTCAGACAATGGCAGCCTTCCAGACCCTCTACGTCGCCCCTTCGACCAAATACATTGAGTGTTTTTATTTATTTTATATTTTCAGTCTTAATATTATAATGTCGTGTTTAAAAATGTTATCTTTATATGGGGAGCAACGTGATAAAAATAGAAAGATAGGACTTTTTATAGGATAAAAATAGAATTTTTGAAAGGCAATATTTTTATAAATGAAAGATTATATCTTTGGAAGGGTAAATATACTATTTTTAACTTAGAAAAATATACAATTTTTAACTTAGGAAAGTATGATTTTTAACATGAAAGGTTAGATTTGTTTTACATGAAAAATCAAATTTTTATAAAAGAAAAGGCGATATTTTTATAATATGAAGGACGAGATTTTTGAATGCGAAAAGATTATATTTTTATATATGAAATGGAAATAATAAAAATAAGATCTATATATTTGTAGACTAATAAAAATAAGATCTTTATATTTGTAGAGTAATAAAAATATAATTTTTATATTATAGGGAAGTTAAAAATATAATTTTTATATTATAGAAAGGTTAGAAATATAATTTTTATATTGTAGAAAAGTTAAAAATATAATTTTTATATAGGTATGATGATAAAAATTTGATCTTCATATATATGGAGAAATAAAAATCTGATTTTTATTATATATACGTTGAAATAGAAAGGTGATTTTTATAGCGATGATATAAAAATTCGATTTTTATATTAGAAGTAGATATATAAAAATATAATTTTATATAGAGGATAGTGTGGTAAAAATATAATTTTTATCTATGTAGTAGCATTATAAAAATGTGATTTTTATATACATAGCAACAATATAAAAATGTGATTTTTATATATGTAGTGGCTACGGACAGCGAAAGTGACAAAGGGCGAGAACAACGATGACTTCTACATAAGAAGAGTCGAGGTGTTTGGATTAGCTAGTCTGTGAGAACTTCTCACTTTAAATTTTCTTTTCTACTTTAAATTATATACTAGGATGCAGACGGTGCTTAGTAGCACCCGACACCCGTCGTCCACAGACCATGGATGGTTTGTGGTAAAAATTGATTGTGTGTTGTGAAATGAAATAAAATATTTATATAGTTAAAAATATTTTATCGTTAAAAATATAATTTTTAATGGGTATGTGAATGAATAAAAATCTCTGTTTGTTGATTTGAAACCCCACACGGGTATTGGGATAAAATACGGCATACACTAATCCCAATAATTAGTTGTATGTCGATCGATTGGTCAACAGACTGTGTGAGCGTTAGATATCTATATTTGATGCTTATGCAGTTGTGTGGTGCACTTTGGATGATGGTTGATTATTTATCATTGCTATTATATACATGTGTTGGGTGGAATCCATATAATTAACATTATATGGTAATTGATTGGGCCTCAATCCAATTGGGAAAATAAAGAATATTATAATATAAATAGTCATGTGTTGACGACGCTCATATGTTGAGAATATTCGTGTGTTGAAATTATTCATGCGTTGAGTAAAATATTTTAAACAATAAAATTTACATTTTTATCATAATTTTATAAAATATATTACATAACAAAAATAGTCATGTGTTGACAGTACTCATGTGTTGAGATTAGTCATGTGTTGAAAGAAATATATATTCATGTGTTGAATAGAATAGATATTCATTTGTTGAATAGAATAACGAATTTATTGAAATATATAAAGACGTGTTGATTAGAATTGCGCTATTTTGACGTGAATGATATTTATATCGATTATATTCGTTTTTATAATGAATATAGAAAAGGTAGGGATTTCAAAATATAACGTTTTGAAAATATTATCATTTATATAGTAATGATATGAAATATTCAATTTTGATTTGAAATTGAATACAGAGTTGAAATGGTTTTGAAAACGAATTTAAAACGATTTATAAAATACGTTTTAAAAAGGAAATCAACGAAATATATATATATATATATATATATATATATATATATATATATATAATGGCCTGAATAGAACGCGCCGCGCTGCGCCGCGGTAGTTCATGAATTTCGACCATTGACTTCGAATTGACGTTGCGGGAGATCCGACCGTCGGATTCTCCTATAACCAGAACCGTTGGGTTCGTATCGAGAAGAGCTTTTCAATGAATATTAGAAGTTTGAAATCTAACGATTGGATTTGGAATTATGTCCATATCAAATTTGGAAAAGATCGATGTAAGTGCAGTTCGATGGCCGTTGATGGAAATCGACTGTACGGGTCTTGATAAAATTATTAAAAATATTAATAATTTGTGAAAAATCATAATATATGAATTGGAAAGAACTGGGGTGAAAAATTCCACATTTGAAAACATAAAAATAGTTTTTTATCAAAATGAACTAGTTTTGAACTAGAATTAAAAATCAATTTATTATTGAAATAAATAAATTGGATTTGAATTGGTTTTGAAAATAACCAGAATTTCCAATATATATAAAGTGGAAGTGGATTTGAATCGAAATTGTCTTTGGAATATTTCGATGTTGGATTCCGTGATTATACAGATATTGTTATGGGAATTTGAAAGATATATTTATATCGTTATTTCCAATACGATTTTTGTTGGTTTCAGAATTTGATATTGAATATAAGCCGGTATAATTTCTATTCAGAGCCTTGTATTTAATATCAAATGTGACTTGGGTTGTCTTGAATCGTGTTTTAAGTGACATTGGTTCTTTAACCCAGTTAAAGATAGGATATTGATTTGTGGGAAGATTAAAACTAAGTGGAGTTTTAATGAATCTTTAATTAAATTGAAAGTGAATTGATAATTTAAACTATCATATCTGAAAAGTGATCGAGAATGGAGTATCACCAGTTTTACTCCAAGGCGATAGTTATATCTTTAATTAGATTTGAACATGAAATGGTAATTAATATCTACCGATAACACCGTGGTGTTAGATATGGAGTATTACCAGTTTAGCTCCATGGGATGAATAGGTTGGGATTGGAAAATAATATAAATAATTACTTCGGTGTGGTTTGCTAATCCCGACTAGTTTGAAATGATATTCAGAGGAAGATTAAAGAATAAATTTAGGAGAATTTATCTTTGATAAAATTAATGGGAGCATTTCCCTAAGAATGTGATTTTGTGAATAAAAATATATTCTAAATTGGAATGAGGCGTATGTTGTGTTTGTGTAACACGTGTTTATTACATACGCGGGTTATTCGGAAAGGCCAGGTTTATACCCATTCTGAATAACCGATTCGACGATATGTCGAAGATGAAGATGGTGGTTGAAGACCGGAAGTCTTCACATCATTTGGGTAATTACTGATGATCTTAATTGGGTTGTACACCCAAGATGAGGGAATCAGTTGGTGATCGTCACGACGTACTTGGAGATCGATGGATATGCGCGGAAAGTGCCTCCGGTTTTGTTCAGACCCAAAACGAACTTGCAAATGGACTGTGTGTCTGACATTGGATTGTATTCTGTGTTGATTGATCTCTATTAAATATACATCTGTTTGGCGGCGGAGAATTTATTCTCTTGCTTAACGCCCTTCTCTGAGACGTACGAGCTCTGAGTTTGTATATCGATGGGCATCAGTCGCATGGAGTGAATTGCCTGTGTGGCACGCCTAAGTGGCAAATGATCAAGGCTTCTGTTGAAAAGCAAAGTCTTGTGGTTGATGATCAAAGCATGGCTTGTGTGGCGCAGCTTTGTGTATAACGTGAATTCGCGAGCCTCACACCTCGGTATGAGACAAAAACGGGATAATGACTACAGGGAGAGCACGACGTTTCTTTCTAGCTAGTGGTGGTGTCAGTGCATAAACCAGCTAACATTTATATACTTTTCACCCATGTGGTTGTTGGAATGCGAGGTGCCTCGGATATAAGTCTGTTAGGACCGAGAAACGTGTGCTCAGGAATTGCCAATCCTCAAAGGTAAGAGAGGACCGGCCCTGAAGATCCAAGGATCATAGTGGGGTCCTGAGACATTTGCTAGAGTGTCTCGAATCGGAGAGGAGCTTGCCCCTTGCCTCGACTCATGACTGAAATCCAATTTCCAATACGTGATATTTCGGTTTTATTTGTAGAGCCTAGTATGGCGACATAGTAGGATGGGGCACTTATGCCGTCTATGATTGATATTTATGATTGAAATTGTTTTGACACTATACACTTATAATAGTATCAAATAATGTGTTTTTAACGTATCAAGCATTCTTTGGCTATTATAAGGTAAAAACTCTATCCTCCGGCTTGCATTGCATTGTGTGATGGGACCTGGGTCTTATAATAGCTTCATTTTTCTTTATTTAGCATTGCGCTGTTTGTTTTATGCACTAGTATTCTTGGGAGGAAACCCGTTCCGTGTTATACGGCGTGGTCCCTTGAATTACTCTCTTTTATAATAAAGATTAATAACTGTTTTAGTTCTCACACCAGTCACATGACTGACCTAGACTTATTGTTTTAACCTATACTCTCGGTGCCCCTATTTTCGACACGGGTAGCTAGTAGTTTTGGTTTTGCAGATTTATATTCACAGGATCCTGATTTACTGCTGGAACGATACTCGGAAAGCTCTGTATCCGTGTATTATTTCTAGTTGTGTATTGTATTATTTTCCGCTGCTTTGTAATTTATTGTAATCTCTGATATTTGAAGAATGTATATTTATTCATACTCTGTATGTTCTTGTATCTGATGGAATTGTTGTAATAAACAATGAAATGTTCTTCTGTCTGCGTTCTTTTGTGTATTGTTCTCAACACCATCCGGGCTTTCCTTCACGGGGAAGTTCGGGTCGTGTTAGTTTGGTATCAGAGCTTTGGTTTACAGAGCTCGAGAACAAGACACATTAGAACCATACGAAAGAATTCATCAGATATTGGATTTGTAATATCCAATTAGAATGACTCATTAGAGATAGGATCAGTAGTATCCTAGAACGAGTGTGAAGAGTATATTTTTCAAATGAAAACAACATTGTTTTGAAATTTAAACCCTTTCATACGTATTTGAATATCTATTTATATTGATTTGGACAATCTAGTATATAAAGATTTCGCGTATACGCGTCATGAACGTAAATTCGAAGTTTTAATATACTAGATAGATATAGGATCACACTCTAGTTGCCCGGGGATGGTTCTGATAATGCTGCAGCGTTATCAGTATTTATTTTCGAGTGTCGAAGGTGTGATATCTATATATTTCCATTAGACTGGTGTGAGAACCAAAATTAGATAGGATTATCTGTTGTGATTTGGCATCAAAAACAGGATTATATATATATATATATATATATATATATATATATCAAAATTATGAATTTGAAACGTTAATTCACTAATTGATTGATGGATGTGTTGTATGATTATTGTTTTGGTTAATTAAAATTATTGAACCATTATGCCTAATTGCATCAAATGTGGAATTGTATCGGAAATTATTTGCAAATGCATGCATGTGTATATATATATATATATATATATATATATATATATATATATATGTGAACAGGTCTTAGCAAGGAGGCTAGAGCAGAGAAATAAAATTGTATGCCCGACAAATAGGTACATGTTTACCATAATTTACTGTTTTGTTTGGGTGATGATGATTTTATGAGCCGATTGGTGTTTTCTTTTTGAGATCAGAGGGCCTGTATGGCAATTTCGGGATTTTCCCGGTGCTCCCGGTGTAACACCCCACCTCCGCTAGGGTCACTCGCAAAGGAATGCACTAGCTTTAGAGGGGCATTATTGGTAAACATGCACAGAAATATCACAAGACAGAACATATAAAATAGCGGAAGTAAAATCGAACTTTCATAAACATGAATACATAAGGTCTAAAGCCTTTTACATCAGAGTACATCAAAACCTGTCTTGCAATAGTAAAGAAGCATAAAGACTTTTACATAAATTATTCCCCAAATAAAAACAGTAAAGTAGCCATAGCCAGGAAAAGTCCAAGCCATCCATGATGACCTTCAAGCAGAAGAAGTCCGAACTAAACAGCAGTGTTTCCTCCCTGTAACCTGGGGGGGAAACGGAAGAAAAGAGGCGAAACAAAACGGGTCAGTCAAAAAGACTGAGTAAGCCCTATCTACTATTAGTATAAAAACTAGTAAAGTTAACTGTCATGAGAAACTGAGATGAACATAAGCATGATACAAGATAGGTCAATTAAATCAAAATAACAGGATGAACTACTGAACTCAGATAAACTAGGGTGTCGTGATAAACTACGATGTCAAGATAAAACAAGGTATCACATTGTTAGGTTCCTATCAAGTATAATATCCCAAGATATCTATCGCGTATAACGTCCCATGGCATCTATCCTGTATATCCGCTCTGCACCTACCGTACTAGTACCCCAACTGTATTACGTGTTATCCGTGAATGACCCTTACTCAAATGTCGTGTAATGGTCCATGTCAACCTAATATGCCGCATATATAGGTTACTCAACTCATATGTTTCTTTCCATGTATAAGTTCAGTCCTTTGCCGTAGGCTGTACGGGCTTTCCCATGTAAACGGTTTATCCTTGAAGTTGTTTTGGACTGCAACCCTTGATCTAGTTGTGTTTCCTTACCATGAACTATCGCGCGTCCACTTAGGATTTATGCCACCTAGGACCGCTAGGGATTATGCTACCTAATGAACGTTTCCGTGTCTCGGTTTGGGTTTTGGCCACCTAGGACCACTAGGGATTACGCCACCCGTCAACCGCGCCCTTGATCCCACGTATGTATCGTGAATCGTTTTCCATGTCTAGATGCACATGTTCCCCAATGTGCCATCCGAGTTCCGTGCCAGGGCAAATCAAGAAATACGGAACTCGGTCGGGAGCTTTAAATCGTCTGCCGATGCAGATATCAAGGTCTGTTTTTGTACCCGTGGCTATGGTCCCACGTGACCCCTCCCTCAACTACTGAAAGGCAATCGAAGAAAAATCATGTATAAGAACCACTCCACGGCCCCACTATAGCCCACTTTCCTACGGGCCAACCTCACCCATGACTCGATAGCAAGCACATGGTCTGTTGGGGGTTCCCTGCCTTTCCGCACGTACACGATTGACTAAAGATGGTAGGTAGTCGGCGATGCGCTATCCAGGGCAAAAACAAGAATCGTCGACTCCACGCTAATCCATCCCAGTCTTTAGGTTGCTCGCATAGCAACCAAGGCATACTCTTGGTCCTTCTAACGCAGACCTTAACCTCTCATGGGCCTAGTATAATTACCTGGCAGCCCACAGAGGGATCCCAAGAATATCCTCACGTCCCCCGAAGCTTCCACTTCGGCACCCAGTGCGCTGGAGCTTTTATCCAAGTCAGATAACTTGCTCCCCCTCGTATACTAAGTGATGACCTACCGTATCAGGTTACTCATCGTTTTGAGAATTAGTCCTATGTCCTTAGCTAAGAATTATTACTTAGTTACCCTTAACTTAGGTTTACCACTTAGCTTCCTTTCCCGTTATCCTTGATTAACCACGGTTTTCTACCTAGTTCTTCTAGCTAGGGTTTGTCTATTGGGTTAAGTGTTATCATTCAAGTCCATGACTTAACCCGCCCACGAATCACGTCAAAGACTGGCTAAGTATTTAAGTTCAAGACTTAGTCCCACAAGTTGGTTAAGTGTACCCAGAGGCTCATGACTTAACCCTATCAAGTCAAATTGGTCAAGTACTAACTTACCTTAATCCTATCGGATTATCTTGCTAGATCGATTAAGCATAGATTATCTTAATCCCATCAAATTATCGAGTCGGATTGGTTAAGTATAGGTTGACTTAACCCCATCCTCTAATCGTACTACAATGGTTAAGTATATTCTAAAAAGGTCTTGTGACTTAACCTTATCAGGTCCGCGTATTAGATTGGTTAAGTGTAAGTTACTTAACCCCATCAAATCATCATGTATAATTGGTTAAGTATCAGTTGCTTAACCCCCTTTAAATTATCACGTTAAGTTGGTTAAGTATTGGTTACTTAACCTCATTGAATTACCGAGTTTAAATTGGTTAAGTGTTTAACTTTACCCCATCGAATTACCGTGTTTAGATTAGTTTAGTGTGGATTACTTAACCCCATCTAATTACCGTGTCGGATTAGTTAGGTGCAAATTACTTAACCCCATCCCCTAATCATCTTGTATGGTTAAGTGTCATTAAGAAAACTTACTTAACCTTGCCAAATTATCATGTTGGATTGATTAAGTGTTGGTTAACTTAATCCCCGTCCACTAGTCGTATAAAAATGGTTAAGCGTCATTAGGCAAATCAAATCACTTAACCTACCCAACCTTGTCATGTTTTGTTAAGTATCATTAGCCTAACCTATTTACTTAACCCATTTACCCATGTCATATTTGGTTAAGAGTCATTAATCAAATTAACTTAACCCTATCATGTGGCATTAATTACTTAATGCACCCCAACCTCTCACATTAGACTTTGTTGTGGTTACTAGTTAAGCCGGTCGGTTCCGGGTAGCTTTACACCACAACTTGGTCTAACCTCGGGTTCAAGCACAACATGACCAACTTCTCACATTGGGTCCTATTGTTTGCAACTACTAGTTAGGCCGGTCGGTTCCGGGTAGTTTTACGTTGCAAACTCAACCCAACCTCGAGCTGGCCACTTTCATGTTTAGTCTAGTGTCATGTTCATAGTCAAGTTTTCAAGCAATTGGGTAGACTTAATTTAATAGGTAAATTCCCAATGGGTAGACCTAACTTAATAGGTAAATTTCCAAGCTAATGTTTTTATGCATACTTACATGTCAACTTCCATGTTATACTTCAAGTCATGTTTTCAAGTATAAACACATGTCATATTTAACGTTACATGTTGTCATGTTTATACCCATTTACCCAAGTCATATTCATGTCATTATGTTTCCCCATAATGTGACCCCAACGCTTTTTAAACTAGCATATACGTTCGCAACAACGTGATGGATTAAATGAAGAGACTTGGCAAAGGAATGACAAAAATGGGTATTAAGCCACAAGTTAATCATGGTGGCAAATGAGGCACAAATGTGTTCATTAGCTTGCATGTTACATTCTTAAGCCTCAAAAACATGCATCAACCCAAACTTGGTACATAAGCGAATCATGGTAACAAAAGACATGGAATGATGGCTAGAAACTCGCATATATCATCATATAAGGATTATGACTTCATATGCAAGTTGACATAATGATTATGAAGATTCTCATGTTGCATAATGCAACATTTCAACATAAAGGTTGTGGCTTTTAGTTCATAAGATCAAGATAATGACTTCATAAACTTGCATAACATGATAGCATGCATCATTCTAATTAATCAAACCCAAACTTTCAACATGAACATTTAACTTCATAGTTAATATCTAAGAGTAGGGAAGGGCTTACATAGCTATGAAGGCACAAATCGAAATGCAAAACAAAGATTGTGATGAAGCCTATGCATGCCATCACCCAAAAACCCAAAGATGAACACTCCAAATCAATAAAAATACCATCTTTATGAACAAAGATCAAAGCTTTTGCCTTGAAATCAACTTGAGAAGCTCTCATACTAACATAGGGACTCTCTAATACTCTCATGATCATGAAACCTCTCATAGAAATGAAGTGGAGGCTTGGATAGTTGAGTGGAGGCCATGAGAGTAGCAATTTTGCCATAGTTTAGTTGCACGAATGAATAATGAGGGTTTAGGGGTAGGTTAGGGGCTTATTTATAGATTAGGCAAGTGTTTTAGGCCATAGGATTAAACCTAGATTCAATCCAAGCCATCAAAGTATGTCTTGGGGAAGAAGTCAAGTGTAGGAACCATCTAGGGCCTTTAGATTAAAGATGAACCATGAGAACCATCCAAATGCAAAATCTGCATTTGAGCGAATCGGCCCACGGGTTGACAGCCAAACACCCTGGATTAACCCCTAGTCGACCCAGCGAGCTCGGGTCGACCTCAAAAATCGGCCGGTTCGGTTATTCCCCTCTCCCAATTCGCTGTTTTGAACATTTTTGCATATTTATTTATTAAATTTTCAATTATATATATATATATCAATATATATATATTTCTCTGCGCAACCCATTTCACTTAATTAAGTATACTTTAATTTGGGAATTTTTCGTGAAACTTCGCGAGGCCATATATTGGTCATACGGACTCCGATTTTCGAAAACTCAGACTCTATTTCGCGTATTTTTCCGAGACGAACGCAATGGCATAGCCCGTTTCCCTTGATTCAGATTTACAGTTTAATTCTGCCTCCATTTATGTTATAACAGGTTATTGAAAATACGGGTTGTTACATTCTCCCCACCTTTTAGGATTTCGTCCCCGAAATCTCCAAGTTAGGAAGAACATATCCTACCATCCATCATCCATCTACTCAAAACATCATCCTCAAGCAACCATTGTCCTTAGATGATTTCTAATGCTGTATGAATATATGCAAAACGTGTGTGTACATGTTCCTTAGCTAATGCTAATGATCAGGCCTGAATAATCTTTCTAATGCAAAATATGTATAGTGCCATGAATCCAACATGTATGCAAATAGTCCTAGCCATATAGGTACTATATGCGTGCACAATCATTCATTCATATGCAACAACCGCATGATAATACATTCGATTTCATCCATAAACAAGTATAAATACTCGTGCATATGCAATATGAAATGTGACCGAGTCGAGCTAGTATCTAATGTGTATTCGCGCATCCACGAGCAACCACTTGCAACCATATCAATCATAACATGTTTCAAATACATGTTTACATCCATAGGGTTCTACCTAGAATTCCCTGAAACAGGGTCGAGAAGATAAACAAGACAAACTCCTTACGGGGTTTGTAACAGAAAATAGGACCGAGAGGATGTCCACAAAAGATAGCCTACAAGTAAGCTCTACCGAAAACAGGGATCAAGAATATACTCCCAAAAAGAGATATCATGCGCATATCTAGTCTTTGACCATCAAAGTCGTCTTTCCTGAGCTTAATTCCATCGTGCCTTGACTGTCTTTTAACTTCACGATTTCGCAGCTTCTTATTTCCTGTTTCCATAACATGAGCTAGAACTCATTTCTTTGTCGCCTCTCGTTCCACTTGCACACTTGGCGCAAACATGACTGCGTACTCATGATCTCATGCAAGCTTTCCAAAATTCACTAGTGAATCTCGGACCTCGTACCACAAGGTATTCCACGTAGAAGAACTTTCTCTTGAAAGTAAACAGATGCCAACCAGGTTATCAAGCGCACTTACTAGGGTGATTTCTATAACCCACGCATAAGTGAAGTAAACCATCCGTCTTATCGGCGAACACCACTCGATCGGGCTTCAAATTTCCAATAAAGGCATCAAGGGATTCTAAGTAACTAGTCATGACAGAACCTCAAAAAGGTTACCCGGTACTTCGAGGGCATTACCAAGGCTAGTCAAAAGGTCTAACTACCCTCCTATCAAAACCGAGAGTGGCACCCCCTACTGGATAACCACTTCATCCCTAGAATCCATCCATAGCTTATAAACATAAGCATTATTTCCAAACTCAACACTTGGCATAGACATTCCCAAATCCAAACAAGTCATGTATAAATGGACTGATTCTCCAATAGGACTTTGAGACAAAATTGGGATTCTCTATTACGCTAGTACTTAAGGTGCAGAGACTCAACTATCGAAGCAGACTTAAATGATACGAACAACGAAGTCCTAACGGGATGATAGAGAAGAAAAGCTAAACCTTTAACAAGATCGTTACCCTCCTTCCGAGGTACTCTAGAAATGAGAGCATACTACTGCCCTCCCGATGATCTTGTCCTTGTCCCATAATACTTAACTATCCGCCCCGTTTTACCATGCCAAAGGTACTCTCTCGTCATGGGTTTCATTGTTCATCTTTCTCCCTCCTTTGAGGACTAAGCCATACCAACAAGTTGCTCATTCTTAAGCTCATATCCTTTATCCTCTTTCTCACTATCCTTTCTTATAACGCGGCCACTGGTCTCTTGAAAACCACCTCCATCGCATGGAAAGCACTTTCGTAGATAGAAAAGACTAGTCGCAGTTAAAACCACTGTGACTACAGATGGAGGAAAGAAAGGAAAAGAGATTTAATTAAGGAAACAAGGATAATGCTAATGGCCTTTGGGGAATAGCCTTTTTTTTAAAAGAAAACTTTCTTGAAAAATGCTTCTTTATAAACGATTTTCAAATAGTTTTCAGAAGGTCTTTAAAAACTTTTGCCCAATCTGGTAACCTTCTGCTCTGATACCAAATGTAACACCCCGCCTCCGCTAGGGTCACTCGCAAAGGAATGCACTAGCTTTAGAGGGGCATTATTGGTAAACATGCACAGAAATATCACAAGACAGAACATATAAAATAGCGGAAGTAAAATCGAACTTTCATAAACATGAATACATAAGGTCTAAAGCCTTTTACATCAGAGTACATCAAAACCTGTCTTGCAATAGTAAAGAAGCATAAAGACTTTTTCATAAATTATTCCCCAAATAAAAACAGTAAAGTAGCCATAGCCAGGAAAAGTCCAAGCCATCCATGATGACCTTCAAGCAGAAGAAGTCCGAACTAAACAGCAGTGTTTCCTCCCTGTAACCTGGGGGGGAAACGGAAGAAAAGAGGCGAAACAAAACGGGTCAGTCAAAAAGACTGAGTAAGCCCTATCTACTATTAGTATAAAAACTAGTAAAGTTAACTGTCATGAGAAACTGAGATGAACATAAGCATGATACAAGATAGGTCAATTAAATCAAAATAACAGGATGAACTACTGAACTCAGATAAACTAGGGTGTCGTGATAAACTACGATGTCAAGATAAAACAAGGTATCACATTGTCAGGTTCCTATCAAGTATAATATCCCAAGATATCTATCGCGTATAACGTCCCATGGCATCTATCCTGTATATCCGCTCTGCACCTACCGTACTAGTACCCCAACTGTATTACGTGTTATCCGTGAATGACCCTTACTCAAATGTCGTGTAATGGTCCATGTCAACCTAATATGCCGCATATATAGGTTACTCAACTCATATGTTTCTTTCCATGTATAAGTTCAGTCCTTTGCCGTAGGCTGTACCGGCTTTCCCATGTAAACGGTTTATCCTTGAAGTTGTTTTGGACTGCAACCCTTGATCTAGTTGTGTTTCCTTACCATGAACTATCGCGCGTCCACTTAGGATTTATGCCACCTAGGACCGCTAGGGATTATGCTACCTAATGAACGTTTCCGTGTCTCGGTTTGGGTTTTGGCCACCTAGGACCACTAGGGATTACGCCACCCGTCAACCGCGCCCTTGATCCCACGTATGTATCGTGAATCGTTTTCCATGTCTAGATGCACATGTTCCCCAATGTGCCATCCGAGTTCCGTGCCAGGGCAAATCAAGAAATACGGAACTCGGTCGGGAGCTTTAAATCGTCTGCCGATGCAGATATCAAGGTCTGTTTTTGTACCCGTGGCTATGGTCCCACGTGACCCCTCCCTCAACTACTGAAAGGCAATCGAAGAAAAATCATGTATAAGAACCACTCCACGGCCCCACTATAGCCCACTTTCCTACGGGCCAACCTCACCCATGACTCGATAGCAAGCACATGGTCTGTTGGGGGTTCCCTGCCTTTCCGCACGTACACGATTGACTAAAGATGGTAGGTAGTCGGCGATGCGCTATCCAGGGCAAAAACAAGAATCGTCGACTCCACGCTAATCCATCCCAGTCTTTAGGTTGCTCGCATAGCAACCAAGGCATACTCTTGGTCCTTCTAACGCAGACCTTAACCTCTCATGGGCCTAGTATAATTACCTGGCAGCCCACAGAGGGATCCCAAGAATATCCTCACGTCCCCCGAAGCTTCCACTTCGGCACCCAGTGCGCTGGAGCTTTTATCCAAGTCAGATAACTTGCTCCCCCTCGTATACTAAGTGATGACCTACCGTATCAGGTTACTCATCGTTTTGAGAATTAGTCCTATGTCCTTAGCTAAGAATTATTACTTAGTTACCCTTAACTAAGGTTTACCACTTAGCTTCCTTTCCCGTTATCCTTGATTAACCACGGTTTTCTACCTAGTTCTTCTAGCTAGGGTTTGTCTATTGGGTTAAGTGCTATCATTCAAGTCCATGACTTAACCCGCCCACGAATCACGTCAAAGATTGGCTAAGTATTTAAGTTCAAGACTTAGTCCCACAAGTTGGTTAAGTGTACCCAGAGGCTCATGACTTAACCCTATCAAGTCAAATTGGTCAAGTACTAGCTTACCTTAATCCTATCGGATTATCTTGCTAGATCGATTAAGCATAGATTATCTTAATCCCATCAAATTATCGAGTCGGATTGGTTAAGTATAGGTTGACTTAACCCCATCCTCTAATCGTATTACAATGGTTAAGTATATTCTAAAAAGGTCTTGTGACTTAACCTTATCAGGTCCGCGTATTAGATTGGTTAAGTGTAAGTTACTTAACCCCATCAAATCATCATGTATAATTGGTTAAGTATCAGTTGCTTAACCCCCTTTAAATTATCACGTTAAGTTGGTTAAGTATTGGTTACTTAACCTCATTGAATTACCGAGTTTAAATTGGTTAAGTGTTTAACTTAACCCCATCGAATTACCGTGTTTAGATTAGTTAAGTGTGGATTACTTAACCCCATCTAATTACCGTGTCAGATTAGTTAGCTGCAAATTACTTAACCCCATCCCCTAATCATCTTGTATGGTTAAGTGTCATTAAGAAAACTTACTTAACCTTGCCAAATTATCATGTTGGATTGATTAAGTGTTGGTTAACTTAATCCCCGTCCACTAGTCGTATAAAAATGGTTAAGCGTCATTAGACAAATCAAATCACTTAACCTACCCAACCTTGTCATGTTTTGTTAAGTATCATTAGCCTAACCTATTTACTTAACCCATTTACCCATGTCATATTTGGTTAAGAGTCATTAATCAAATTAACTTAACCCTATCATGTGACATTAATTACTTAATGCACCCCAACCTCTCATATTAGACTTTGTTGTGGTTACTAGTTAAGCCGGTAGGTTCCGGGTAGCTTTACACCACAACTTGGTCTAACCTCGGGTTCAAGCACAACATGACCAACTTCTCACATTGGGTCCTATTGTTTGCAACTACTAGTTAGGCCGGTCGGTTCCGGGTAGTTTTACGTTGCAAACTCAACCCAACCTCGAGTTGGCCACTTTCATGTTTAGTCTAGTGTCATGTTCATTGTCAAGTTTTCAAGCAATTGGGTAGACCTAACTTAATAGGTAAATTCCCAATGGGTAGACCTAACTTAATAGGTAAATTCCCAAGCTTATGTTTTTATGCATACTTACATGTCAACTTCCATGTTATACTTCAAGTCATGTTTTCAAGTATAAACACATGTCATATTTAACGTTACATGTTGTCATGTTTATACCCATTTACCCAAGTCATATTCATGTCATTATGTTTCCCCATAATGTGACCCCAACGCTTTTTAAACTAGCATATACGTTCGCAACAACGTGATGGATTAAAAGAAGAGACTTGGCAAAGGAATGACAAAAATGGGTATTAAGCCACAAGTTAATCATGGTGGCAAATGAGGCACAAATGTGTTCATTAGCTTGCACGTTACATTCTTAAGCCTCAAAAACATGCATCAACCCAAACTTGGTACATAAGCGAATCATGGTAACAAAAGACATGGAATGATGGCTAGAAACTCGCATATATCATCATATAAGGATTATGACTTCATATGCAAGTTGACATAATGATTATGAAGATTCTCATGTTGCATAATGCAACATTTCAACATAAAGGTTGTGGCTTTTAGTTCATAAGATCAAGATAATGACTTCATAAACTTGCATAACATGATAGCATGCATCATTCTAATTAATCAAACCCAAACTTTCAACATGAACATTTAACTTCATAGTTAATATCTAAGAGTAGGGAAGGGCTTACATAGCTATGAAGGCACAAATCGAAATGCAAAACAAAGATTGTGATGAAGCCTATGCATGCCATCACCCAAAAACCCAAAGATGAACACTCCAAATCAACAAAAATACCATCTTTATGAACAAAGATCAAAGCTTTTGCCTTGAAATCAACTTGAGAAGCTCTCATACTAACATAGGGACTCTCTAATACTCTCATGATCATGAAACCTCTCATAGAAATGAAGTGGAGGCTAGGATAGTTGAGTGGAGGCCATGAGAGTAGCAATTTTGCCATAGTTTAGTTGCATGAATGAATAATGAGGGTTTAGGGGTAGGTTAGGGGCTTATTTATAGATTAGGCAAGTGTTTTAGGCCATAGGATTAAACCTAGATTCAATCCAAGCCATCAAAGTATGTCTTGGGGAAGAAGTCAAGTGTAGGAACCATCTAGGGCCTTTAGATTAAAGATGAACCATGAGAACCATCCAAATGCAAAATCTGCATTTGAGCGAATCGGCCCACGGGTTGACAGCCAAACACCCTGGATTAACCCCTAGTCGACCCAGCGGGCTCGGGTCGACCTCAAAAATCGGCCGGTTCGGTTATTCCCCTCTCCCAATTCGCTGTTTTGAACATTTTTGCATATTTATTTATTAAATTTTCAATTATATATATATATATATCAATATATATATATATATTTCTCTGCGCAGCCCATTTCACTTAATTAAGTATACTTTAATTTGGGAATTTTTCGTGAAACTTCGCGAGGCCATATCTTGGTCATACGGACTCCGATTTTCGAAAACTCAGACTCTATTTCGCGTATTTTTCCGAGACGAACGCAATGGCATAGCCCGTTTCCCTTGATTCAGATTTACAGTTTAATTCTGCCTCCATTTATGTTATAACAGGTTATTGAAAATACGGGTTGTTACACCCGGTGCAGGGGAGGTTATGGCGAAATTTTTCGAAAATTTAGGGTGTTAGCCAAATTTTTGAAAAGTTCTTAGAAACTGAAAAGTAGAAGAACTTAAGCCATAATGAAAATAATGAAAGTTGAGTTGATTGGTGAAACAACTTTCGGCTTTGTTCCTTTTCGGGGATGAAAAGTTTTAAGTGGGGGAGAATGTAACAACCCGGAAATGCGAGCCAATTTAAAATTATTTATTTTGGCAATTTTAGAGAATTTTGAATATTTAAAATGAATTATTTTAAATAATAATGACGAAAAATTTATGTTGACTAGAATTAGAACGTAAATATTTATATACGTCATCGTTAGAATGCAATTATTTTATTTTAATTATAAAAGGAATTGAAAATGGCGCGTTAGTTCGATAATTCGATTTCAAATTTCAATTGAACGCATCGGGTGCAAAATAATCCGGATTTTAGTGAAACCAAAATTAATAGAATCTAATTGAGAATATCTTTCCAATGAATCTGAAAAATTGAAATTTCATAGCGGGGATAGAAAGTTATGCCCAGTTGAAAATTCAGAATAGTCGCTATGGAATTCTGGCCCTTAAAAATGGCCATTTTGCAAACGACCTCGGATTTTGACGAAACCACTTTTGTTGGATCCGGAATGTCAAGTTATTGCTAGATTCCAAATTTCGTAATTTTTCGATTTAATATGTGAGCGTGGCAAAGGAAAACGCCTTTGACTAATTTCATTTGATTTTAATCGACTGGAAAATGACCATTTTTCAAACGGTCTCAGAATTTGATGAAACTAGTTTTGTTAGGACTGTATCATCAATACGAAGCTAGAAAATATTTTTCTGGAATTTTTTGAGTTAGTATGGACCCCGATAATTTGAAATGTGCGTTCAAATTTAATATATACGGATTTATATTTTAAATTCCACGGAAATTGATTGTAATGGCCGAATTGGCCTATGTGGCATATCCCATTGTGTTCAAAATGGGGGTAATTAGCTAGGGGCAACAGTCGTTGGGTTCAAAACAGGGTTCGGATGAAAAGTCAACTAAAGGAGGATTAAACTGATTAATTAATTAAATATATAACTTCCTTTAACCCCTCTCTATTCCCTCTTCTCTCTCCTCATTTCAGAAAAGAAAAAAAACTATGAATCGCGATCCACGATCAGAGCTCCACCCCGTTTCTCGTCTCCGCCCCCCCCTCTGGCGCCAGGCGCCGCTGGCATTGGCCCCCCTTTGCCGATCCTCTCTCCTCCAGTCTCCTCCTCCCTCGATTGATGCAAAACCATAACCCGTAACCCCCCTTCACCTATTCGCCCGTCGCCTGTCATGTGCCCCCATCCTCCGCGAGTCCAACTAACCCAAATCCGCGAGCGCGGCCTCCATCACCCACCGACGCAGCAACACTTCCCCCAATCTCCGACGACCACTAACGAGCCCCTCTTTCAGACGATGGCAGCCTTCCAGTCCGCGTCGCCCCTCCGACCAAATACAGTGAGCATTTTTATTTATTTTATATTTCAGTTTTAATATTTATAATGTCGTGTTTGAAAATGTTATCTTTATATGGGGAGCAACGTGATAAAAATAGAAAGATAGGACTTTTTATAGGTTAAAAATAGAATTTTTGAAAGTTAAAAGACTGAAGTTTTGTATGTTGAAAGGCAATATTTTTATAAATGAAAGATTATATCTTTGGAAGGGTAAATATACGATTTTTAACTTAGAAAAATGTACGATTTTTAACTTAGGAAAGTATGATTTTTAACATGAAAGGTTAGATTTGTTTTACATGAAAAATCGAACTTTTATAAAAGAAAAGGCGATATTTTTATAATATGAAGGACGAGATTTTTGAATATGAAAAGATTATATTTTTATATATGAAATGCTAATAATAAAAATAAGATCTTTATATTTGTAGAGTAATAAAAATAAGATCTTTATATTTGTAGAGTAATAAAAATATAATTTTTATATTATAGGGAGGTTAAAAATATAATTTTTATATTACAGAAAGGTTAAAAATATAATTTTTATATTGTAGAAAAGTTAAAAATATAATTTTTATATAGGTATGATGATAAAAATTTAACCTTTATATATGTGGCGAAATAAAAATCAGATTTTTATTGTATATACGTTGAAATAGAAAGGTGATTTTTATAGAGATGATATAAAAATTCGATTTTTATATTAGAAGTAGATATATAAAAATATAATTTTATATAGAGGATAGTGTGGTAATAATATAATTTTTATCTATGTAGTAGCAGTATAAAAATGTGATTTTTATATACATAGCAACAATATAAAAATGTGATTTTTATATATGTAGTGGCTACGGACAGCGAAAGTGACAAAGGGCGAGAAAAGCGATGACTTCTACATAAGAAGAGTTGAGGCGTTTGGATTAGCTAGTCGGTGAGAACATCTCACTTTAAATTTTCTTTTCTAGTTTAAATTATATACTAGGATGCAGACGGTGCTTAGTAGCACCCGACACCCGTCGTCCACAGACCATGAATGGCTTGTATGTTTGATTCTTTGTTGTGGTAAAAATTGATTGTGTGTTGTGAAATGAAATAAAATATTTATATAGCTAAAAATATTTTATTGTTAAAAATATAATTTTTAACGGGTATGTGAATGAATGAAAATCTATGTTTGTTGATTTGAAACCCCACACGGGTATTGGGATAAAATACGGCATACACTAATCCCAATAATTAGTTGTATGTCGATCGATTGGTCGACAGACTGTGTGAGCGTTAGATATCTATATTTGATGCTTATGCAGTTGTGTGGTGCACTTTGGATGATGGTTGATGATTTATCATTGCTATTATATACATGTGTTGGGTGGAATCCATATAATTAACAGTATATGGTAATTGATTGGGCCTCATTCCAATTGGGAAAATAAAGGATATTATAATATAAATAGTCATGTGTTGACGACGCTCATGTGTTGAGAATATTCATGTGTTGAGTAAAATATTTTAAACAATAAAATTTACATTTTTATCATAATTTTATAAAATATATTACATAACAAATATAGTCATGTGTTGACAGTACTCATGTGTTGGGATTAGTCAGGTGTTGAAAGAAATATATGTTCATGTGTTGAATAGAATAAATATTCATTTGTTGAATAAAATAACAAATTTATTGAAATATATAATGCCGTGTTGATTAGAGTTGCGCTATTTTGACGTGAACGATATTTATATCGATTATATTCGTTTTTATAATGAATATGGAAAAGATAGGGATTTCAAAATATAACGTTTTGAAAATATTATCATTTATATAGTAATGATATGAAATATTCAATTTTGATTTGAAATTGAGTATAGAGTTGAAATGGTTCTGAAAACGAATTTAAAACGATTTATAAAATACGTTTTAAAAAGGAAATCGACGAAATATATAATATATATATATTATATATATAATGGCCTGAATAGAACGCGCCGCGCCGCGGTAGTTCGTGAATTTTGACCATTGACTTCGAATTGACGTTGCGGGAGATCTGACCGTCGGATTCTCCTAACACCGGAACCGTTGGGTTCGTATCGAGGAGAGCTTTCTAATGAATATTAGAAGTTTGAAATCTAACAGTTGGATTTGGAATTATGTCCAAATCAAATTTGGAAAAGGTCGTTGTAAGTGCAGTTCGATGGCCGTTGATAGAAATCGACTGTACGGGCCTTGATAAAATTATTAAAAACATTAATAATTTGTAAAAAAATCATTTTATATGAATTGGAAAGAACTGGGGTGAAAATTTTCACATTTGAAAAGATAAAAATAGATTTTTATCAAAATGAACTAGTTTTGAACTAGAATTAAAAATCAATTTATTTTTGAAATAAATAAATTGAATTTGAATTGGTTTTGAAAATAACCATAATTTCCAATATATATAAAGTGGAAGTGGATTTGAATCGAAATTGTCTTTGGAATATTTCAATGTTGGATTCCGTGATTATACAGATATTATTATGGGAATTTGAAAGATATATTTATATCGTTATTTCCAATACGATATTTGTTGGTTTCAGAATTTGATATTGAATATAAGCCGGTATAATTTCTATTCAGAGCCTTGTATTTAATATCAAATGTGATTTGGGTTGTCGTGAATCGTGTTTTAGATGACATTGGTTCTTTAACCCAGTTAAAGACATGATATTGATTTGTGGGAAGATTAAAACTAGGTGGAGTTTTAATGAATCTTTAATTAAATTGAAAGTGAATTGATAATTTAAACGATCATATCTGAAATGTGATCGAGCATGGAGTATCACCAGTTTTACTCCAAGGCGATAGTTAAATCTTTAATTAGATTTGAACATGAAATGGTAATTAATATTTACCGATAACACTGTGGTGTTAGAAATGTAGTATTACCAGTTTTGCTCCATGGGATGAATAGGTTGGGATTGGGAAATAATATAAATAATTATTTCGGTGTGGTTCGCTAATCCCGACTAGTTTGAAATGATACCCAAAGGAAGATTAAAGAATAAATTTAGAAGAATTTATCTTTAATAAAATTAATGGGAGCCTTTCCTTAAGAATGTGATTTTGTGAATAAAAGAATATTCTGAATTGGAATGAGGCGTATGTTGTGTTTGTGTAACATGTGTTTATTATATACACGGGTTATTCGGAAAGGCCGGGTTTATACCCATTCTGAATAATCGATTCGACGATATGTCTAAGATGAAGACGGTGGTTGAAGAACGGAAGTCTTCACATCGCTTGGGTGATTACTGATGTTCTTGATTGGGCTGTACACCCAAGATAAGGGAATCAGTTGGTGATCGTCCAGACGTACTTGGAGATCGATGGATATGCGAGGAAAGTGCCTCCGGTTTCATTCAGACCCAGAACGAATTTGTAAATGGACTGTGTGTCTGACATTGGATTTTTTTCTGTGTTGATTGATCTCTATTTGTTTTGGAGGAGGAGAATTTATTCTCTGGCTTAACGCCCTTCTCTGAGACGTACGAGCTCAGAGGTTGTATATCGATGGACATCAGTCGCATGGAGTGAATTGCCTGTGTGGCACGCCTAAGTGGCAAATGATCAAGGCTTCTGTTGAAAAGAAAAGTCTTGTGGTTGATGATCAAAGAACGGCCTGTGTGGCACAGCTTTGTGTATACCGTGAATTCGCTAGCCTCACACCTCGGTATGAGTCAAAAACGGGATAGTGACTGCAGAAAGAGCACGACGTTTCTTTCTAACTAGTGGTGGTGTCAGTGCTTAAACTGGCTGACCTTTATATATTTTTCACCCATGTGGTTGTTGGAATGCGAGGCGCCTCGGATATAGGTCTGTTAGGACCGGGAAACGTGTGCTCAGGAATTGCTAATCCTCAAAAGTAAGAGAGGACCGGCCCTGAAGATCCAAGGATCAAAGTGGGGTCCTGAGACATTTGCTAGAGTGTCTCGAATCGGAGAGGAGCTTGCCCCTACTCATGACGGAAATCCAATTTCCAATACGTGATATTTCGGTTTTATTTGTACAGCCTAGTATTGCGACATAGTGGGATGGGGCACTTATGCCGTCTATGATTGATATTTATGATTGAAATTGTTTTGACACTATACACTTATAATAGTATCAAATAATGTGTTTTTAACGTATCAAGCATTCTTTGGCAATTATAAGGTAAAAACCCTATCCTCCGGCTTGCGTTGCATTGAGTGATGGGACCTGGGTCTTATAATAGCTTCATTTTTCTTTATTCAGCATTGCGCTGTTTGTTTTATGCACTAGTATTCTTGGAAGGAAACCCGTTTCGTGTTATACGGTGCGGTCCCTTGAATTATTTTCTTTTAAAATAAAGATTAATAACTGTTTTAGTTCTCACACCAGTCACATGACTGACCTGGAGTTTATTGTTTTAACCTAAACTCTGGGTGCCCCTATTTTCGACACGGGCAACTAGTAGTTTTCGTTTTGCAGATTTTTATTCACAGGATCCTGATTTACAGCTGGAACGATACTCGGAAAGCTCTGTATCCGTGTATTATTTCTAGTTGTGTATTGTATTATTTTCTGCTGGTTTGTAATTTATTTTATTCTCTGATATTTGTAGAATGTATATTTATTCATACTCTGTATATTCTTGTATCTGATGGAATTGTTGTAATAAACAATGAAATGTTCTTCTGCCTGCGTTCTTTTGTGTGTTGTTCTCAATGCCATCCGGGCTTTCCTTCACGGGGTAGTTCGGGTTGTGTCATTTACCCCCATCCCGGACACAATGGGATATGTTTCGTAGGCCAATTCGGCTGTTTTAGTCAGTTATTCTTCAAATTAAAATATAAAACATTCAAATTTGAATTTCAACGTACATTTTATTTTGCCGGGGCCACATACTGACTCTAAAAATTCCAGAAAAAAATATATCTGGCTATGTTTTGACGATACGGTCCCAACAAAACTAGTTTCGTCGAATTCTGGGACCATTTGAAAAATGGCCATTTTCTAGTCGATCCAATTTAACTGTAATTGACCAAAACACATTTTCCTTTGCCAAGCTCACATACTAGCTTCAAAAATTATGAAATTTGAAACCTAGCAATAACTTCACATCCCGGATCCAGCAAAAGTGGTTTCATCGAATTCCGAGGTCGTTTGCAAAATGTCTATTTTCACGGGCTATATAAATTCTATAACGACCTTTCTGAAGATTCATTTGGCCATAAATTTTGACCCCCGCTACGAAACTTTGATTTTTCAGATTCGTTAGAAAGATATTCACTAACAGATTTAAATAATTTTGGTTTCACTAAAATCCGTTTTATTTTGCACCCGGTACAGTCAATCAAAGTTTGAATTGAAATTTTGAAACTGCAACGCCATTTTAGGCCTTGTTTATAATTAGAATTAATTATATTTATTTTCAAACTTCGATTCAAACTCACTTTTCACCGTTATTATTTAAAATATTTATTTTAAATATTTAAAATCCACTAAAATAACCAATTTAAAAATTTTAAACTGGTTCAGATTTTCCGGGTTGTTACAAATAAAGACCGACGAAGTGGAAACCAAAGGTGAGAAATCCTCACTAAAATTTCAGCATAGTTATTTATTTATTTATTTTCATAACTGAAAAATATATAGAACTGCTAGTGTAGATTTTGATCAGTATAATCATTATAAATTGTATACGGTGCCTGTTAGATCACATTACTCGTCCAAAGACCTTGGACGATTTAAATTGACTATTTTGTGTACTATTTGTGATGTTGAAATGTTTAACATATTAAGAATATATTAATGTGATAGTGATATTAAATTATAAATATTCATTTATAATTTGAACAGCGAAAATTGGTTAAATAGAAAATAATTCAAACTGAATTAGAATTGGTTAAAATTTGTTAACCAATAATCTATTTAAATTCACCGTTGTTGTTTGAAAACCCTACACGGGCATTGGGATGATACTTGACATACTGTAACAACCCGCAAAAATCAGAACCAATTTAAAATTTTTATTTTAGAAAAATTTAATGAATTTTGACAATATAAAATAATTTATTTAAATAATAATGATTAAAAATTTATTTTAATTGAAGTTAAATTTTAATCGACTGAAAAATAGCCATTTTTCAATAAGTCTCAGAATTCGACGAAATAAATTTTGTTAGAACCGTATTGACATAAGAAAGCCAAAAATAATTTTTCTGGATTTTTCTGAGTTAATTTGTGTCCCCGGTAAAATTATTTGTACGGAAAAATTAGAAATAAAGGACTTAAATTTTAAAACTGCAAAACGGAGGCCTAGATGACAGTTTGGGCTAACGAGACATGTCTAGATGAGTTCGAAATGGGGGATAAATGGTAGGAACGACAGTCGTTGGGCCTAAATCGGAGTTCGGGCCAAAACGGGCTTTAACAGGCTAATTAAATAATAATTAAATAACCCTAATATTATAATATTATAAAACGACGGGTTCTTCTTCCTCCAACGTGATTTAGCCGCTCCATGGAACCCATCATGGCCGAATTTTGCTTCCCCAAATCCTCCCAAACCACTAAGAATTAGACCATGCCGTAGTGAAACTTTTTGAAGCTCTTTTCTTCCTCTTTCTTCTCCAACAAATCTCACATCAAACCGTTGCCCGTAGCTCTCGATTCACCTCCTCAAAGTTCGGCCAAACATGCCGCCACCACGCCTCCTCCTTGCAGCCGCACCTCCTCCAACTCCCGGTGAAGATAGCCCTCTCGTAGCTCTTCAATCTCCCGTAAACCGTTCGTAAAACTGTCGACTACAGCTCCCGAAATCCGCATTCAAAGTTTTGAACAATTCTGAAAATTAAGGTATAATTATTTCATATTTTGTCACGCTTTGTAGTGTCGCTGTGTCAGTTGTTAAAGGGCTGAATTTTGATTTTTCATATGAACTTGTATTTGAATCATTTCAGATCCGAAATCATTTTGAATACAAATACAAGACCTGATCAAAATTGACAATCCATTTCAGATCCGGCCTAGGTGAGAATTTATTTTTATTTAAATTTAATTAATTTAATTACTATTATTATTATTATGGCGTTGTGTGAAACTGAAAGTCAAACACAATTGAATTTGCGATGAAATGTTGCCATGTGATGGATTCAAATTGTTGTGATGCTATGATTGTAGATCCATTATGTTTATTCATAGATCTGTTAATTTTAAACATAGATCGGTAGGAAAAATTAGATTTTTCCTCGTTTAAATTTGTTGAAGTATGCCTTGTGGATATGAATCATATACAAATCTATCATCATATACGTCGTTATGCAATTCACATTATTTTAACGTGAATTAAAGTAGGAAATTCGCATCGTCGTAAAATTTACATCGTTATGCAATTTACATTATTTTTTGTTGTGAATTAAAGTAGGAAGATTTACATTTTTATATGATTATTTTAAAATGTAAAATTGAACGATGAAAATAAAAAGACGATCTTTTTATATTTAAAATAAAAAGACAATCTTTTTATATTGAAAACAAAAAGATGAAATTCTGACGATAGAAATAAAAAGACGATCTTTTTATATTTAAAATAAAAAGACAATCTTTTTATATTGAAAAGGAAAAGATGAAATTTTGACGATAGGAGTAAAAAGACGATCTTATTATATTTAAAATAAAAAAGTTATTATTCTTACATTGTAAAATAGAAAAGATTATATTTTTACATTGTGAAATATAAAAAGATGAAATTTTTACATTGTACGTAAAAAAAAGATGCTTTTATATTGTATGAAATAAAACATATTTTATTATGGAATTTATGAGTGAATTTCCACAACATGAAGTAAATAACATTTTTATATGTTATTTATGAATAATTTTTCATTGCATGAAATAAATAACATTTTTATACATAATTTATGAATGATTTTTCATCGCATGAAATAAATAACATTTTTATATGTTATTTATGAATGATTTTTCATCGTATGAAATAAATAACATTTTTATATGTATTTATGAATGAATTCACACCATATGAAATAAATTACATTTTTTTGTATGTCATTTATGAATGAATTTCCACCGTATGAATAAAATTACATTTTTATACGTAATTAAAAAGGTGAATTTACTTTGCATAACGAAAGTTACATTTTTATATGTAATTTATATATGATTTTGCACCGTATGACAAAAATTGCATTTTTCTGTGATATAAAAATGTAAATTTACATTGCATGATTAAAATTACATTTTTTAATGTAATTTAGAGATGAAAAATAACGGTAGAATGAAAATTACATTTTTACATGTAATTAAAATGTGAATTTGCACTATAGGATAAAAACTACATTTTTAGATGTAATTTAAATATGAATTTATGTCGTATGATAGGAATTACATTTTTCTATGTAATTAAAATATGAATTCCCATCGCATAATAAAGATTACATTTTTCTATGTAATTTAGATGTGAATTAGAACGATAAAATAAAAATGACATTTTTCTATGTAATGTATATATGAGTTATAACGGTATGATAAAAATTATATTTTTCAATGAAATTAAAATATGAATTTGTATTGTATTATGAAAGTTACATTTCTTTATGTAATTGGGACATGAATTTATAATGTAAAACAAAAATTACATTTTTTATAATGTAATAAAGAAGTAAGATTCACGAATAAATTAAATTACATTTTTATGTAATGAGATAAGAGAATTTGCATCGTGAATTAAAAAGTTACATTTTATGTAATTAGAAATGAGGATTTGCATTGTAAATTAAGAATTACACTTTTATATGTAACTAGAAATTTGAGAATTCGCATGATATGGAAAATTACATTCTTATTTAATTAAAAGACGTGAAATTCGCATCGCATATACAATGCAATTATTTATATTCTCTTATGTAAATAAAAAGAATAAAATTTAGAAATATATTTGTTTACATTCTCTTATGTAAATAAAAAAAATAGAATTTAGAAAATACATTTATTTACATTTCCTTGTGTAAATAAAAGAATTTAGAAAATACATTTATTTACATTTCCTTGTGTAAATAAAAGAATAGAATTTGAAAATGCGATTATTTACATTCTCTTATGTAAATAAAAAGAATAAAATTTACTAAAATATATTATTTACATTTTCTTATGTAAGTAAAAAGAATGGAATTTGAAATTTCAATTATTTACATTTTCTTATGTAAGTAAAAAGAATGGAATTTGAAATTTCAATTATTTACATTTTCTTATGTAAGTAAAAAGAATGGAATTTGAAATTACAATTATTTACATTTTCTTATGTAAATAAGAAGAATGGAATTTAGAAATACACATATTTACATTCCCTATTGTAAATGAAAAAGAACAAAATAATGTGAATCCTTTTATTTACATTTTCTATTGTAAAGAAAAAGAACAAAATTGTGTGAACCATTTTATTTACATTTTCTATTGTAAAGAAAAAGTAAAAAGAGAGTTATATATCTTATTTGCATTTTTAGATACAAATAAAGCATAGAAAGAAAATTATACTTTTATTTGTCATTGTTTTGTTAAATAAAAGTAAAAGAGTTAAAAAGACATTTTATTTACCATTGTTTTGTTAAATAAAAGTACAAGATATAAAAGAACATTTTTATTAACATTGTTTTGTCAAATAAAAAGACAAATACATGAGATACACTTTTATTTGTGTTTTATGTACAAATAAAAGTACAAGATTAGAAATACACTTTTATTTACATTGTATTTGTTGAAATAGAATTGTTAACAAAATGAGTATATCACTTTCACTCATCTTTGTAGAAAACAGAAATTATGTGCAAATATAAGGATTACTTTTATTTGCATAATATACAGTAGAATTTATACGCAAATATAAAATCCAATTTTTGTTTGCAAACTTGCATTAGAATTTATATTCTAATATACAATTGTATTGTTGGTCAAAATATACACTGAAAAGTATTGTTAAGAAACTTCATACAAATAAAGAATAATGGAATTTATATTCCATTTGTCATCCGCAATAAAGCTATATAAATAAATTACTGTTTATGTGACTTTAGAAGTATATAGGGAAGTCATACGAGTAAAATATAGTTTACTCGATATAAGTGACATGTTTAGTGAAATGGAAATTGGTTAAACCTATTAACCAATTCTGTATTTATTAATTTATATGAACTGTTGTTGGCTGAAAACCCCACATGGGTATTGGGACGATACTTGACTGACACAAATCCCAATGTTTAATTATATGTCTATCGATTGATCGATAGGCTGCAATGAGCAATATTATTTCATTTTAACGCTCACACAGTTGAAATCGTCACTCTGGTTGTTAATGGATGGATTGAGAATTATTTCCTGTTATTACCCTATACATGAAATGTATGAAACCCATATGACCTAAATTATATGGTACATGGTTGAGTCGCATTCCAATGCAGAATTTCTTTTTAAATAAAGAATTTTTATATAATAAAAGGATTTTTGTAAAATAAAAGATTTTGTATTATAAAGAATATTTTACATTCAGAATCTTTTATATATAGAATATTTTATTGATTATTTTAAAATATGTTTTTTTATATAGTAATGAATTAATATCTTTAGGATAAACCTTTTATTTAAGATTATTAGATCTTAACAATTATGTTTGGTGATTGGTATGTGGATTGGATTTGCAGTGGACGATGTTTTAAATAACATTTATCCTTTAATCCAATTTACATTGAAATTACTATTTGAAATTTATAAATCTATTTTATAAATTTAAAAGAAGATTTTCTAAAATCAGACTTTTCCAATTTAATATATTAAATTGGAATTAAGTGGAAATTCGATTGATAATAATCGAGATAGGCTTCTGTAAAAGCACCGATATTATATATGGAATTTAAGAGGCTTTTCCATTATTCCATTTATAATATTAGTCCGGTACAGAAATTTATAACGATTATTTGTTGATTTGGTTTCTGTAGAAATTCCATATTTTGGAAATTGGTTTTGGGTTTATCATGAACTGTGTTTTAAATGACACTAGTTCTTTAACCCAATTTAAGACAAGATTGGTTTATTGAAATTAATAATCTTGTAATAATGATTCTTGTATTAAAAATCAAAATTGGAATATTAATAAATCTTTTTAGAAAGATTAAAAATTTAATTTATTTTATCTTTGATCAAATTAATGAGAATCTTTTAATATAAACAATATTTTTATTTAAAAAAGAATGTTCAGAGTTGGAATGTGGCGCATGGTTGATTTTAATTAGGAATACGCGAGTTATTTAGGAAGACCGGGTCTAACCCATTCTGAATAATCATCACGACGATCAAGAGTCGAAGATGAAGACGGTGACTGAAGACCGGAGAGCTTCACATCATTTGGTTGATGATGACCGATATCTTGAATTGGGACTGATCCCCCAAGGCAAGGTAAAAAGTGATGATCTTCCAGACGTACTGGAGATCGACGGATACGTTGTTTCGTTCAGACCCAGAACGGACTTGTAAATGGATACCATGCCTGACATTGAAATTTATTTCATGTAATTAAATTGGTTTTTATTTAATATATAAATGCATGGTGGCGGAGGATTTATTCTCTTGCTTAACACCCTTTTGTATGTTAAATAATTACCGATCGCATGATATGAGTTGTTGATGTGGTATGCCAAGTTGCACTTGATCAAGGCTTATTGGTGCAAAGCAGAGCCTTGTGGGATGATCAAAGCATAGTCTATTTAGGCATAGCTTTGTGTAACGTGACTTCGCGAGCCTCACAGCCCGGTAGAGTCTAAAACGGGAGAAGGGAACGCAGGGAGTGCACACGTTTCTCTCTAGCTAGAGTGGTGCCAGGGACCTACCAGCGCTGGCATTTATTCATTGTGGTTGTTGGATTTTTCGAGGCCTCGGTTTATGCGGTCGCCACTGACCGTATTATAGGTCCAAAAGGACCGGGGAACGTGTGTTCAGGCATTTCTAATCCACAAAAGTAAGTGTGGACCGGCCCTGCAGGATCCAAGGGTTGGACAGAGTACCAATCCTAGGGCATTGCTAGAATGTCTCGAATCAGTAAGGATCTCCTCCCTAGCCTTGACTCAGATGGAAACCCAAATTTCCAATACGACATCACGCGGTTTTGATTGTATACCTATATATGGCGACATAGTGGGATGGGGCACTCATGCCGTCTAGGATTGATACATTTACTTTGATGTGTTTCAAATTGGTTGCACACTATTATTATATAATACCGTGTTTATCGTATCAAGCATCTTTTGATCATTATAAGGTAAAATCCTATCCTCCGGTTTGCGTTGCATTGTGTGATGGGACTTGGGTCTTATAATGGTTTCATTTTTCTAAAAAGCATTGCGTTATTTTGACGATTTACTTTAGTCATGCACTGGCAATCCATAGAAGAAAACTTGTTCCGCGAAAGTAGCGTGGTCCTGTGATTAGCCTTATTATATTTTATAGGTTAAGTAGAATTCTCACACCAGCCCCATGACTGACCTGTAGTTTGTCCACTGGCAAACTCGGGTGCCCATATTTTCCACATGGGCAGTCTCGTAGCTATTTTTGCAGATATATTAAGCAGGATTCTGGGTTGAAGCTTAAAGCTGTGTCCAGAGATAGAGAGTCTTCCGCTGTGTTTCTTCCGCTGCAATATATTTTAATTATTGTAACTTATTCTTCTGCTGTTTTTTTATTCAATGTACTCTGATATTCTGTACTCTGATGTAACATTATATGATATGTTATAAAAGTCTTCTGTTGTTGTTTTAATATGTTGTATTCCCAAAGTTAAAGTATTCGTAGATTTTCAATTTTTGGGCCAGACTTGTGTGGTTTATGGTCGATCCAAAGGGCGGGGATTTTCGGGTCTTTACACATACACTAGTCCTAATATTTAATTGTATGTCAATCGATGGATTGACATGTTGTGTTGAGCGTTTTTTATTTATTTTAATGCTCACACAATTGTAAATTTCATTTTGGATATGGACGGACTGTTTAATGATTATTTATCATTATTGTTGAATACATGCGTTGTGTGAAATCCATATAACTAAAATTATATGGTAACTGATTGAGTCGCATTCTGATTCAGAAATAAATATTTTTTTATAAATAATGTAGAATAAAATATCGTTTTAGAATGCAATATCATTTTAGAATGAAATATCATTTTAGAATGAGACATCATTTTAGAAAGAAACATCATTTTAGAATGAAATATCATTTTAGAATAAAATAACATTTTAGAATAAAAGGTCATTTTAGAATAAAAGATCATTTTAGAACAAAATAATACTTTAGAATAAAAGACCATTATAGAAAAAAGAACATTTTTAATGTAAAAGAACATTTTTAATGTTTAATGTAGAAGAACATTTTTAATGTAAAAGTACATTTTTAATGTAAAACAACATTTCTAATTTAAAGAATATTTTAAATAAAGAATAATTTAAAATAAAGAATCTTTTAAAATAAAGAATATTTTAGAATAACAAATATTTTTCAGTGAATAATCAAAATGTGATTTTGATGTCTGTTTTTGGATGGACACAAAAATGCAAAATATGAAGTCGATTTAAGTAGCAAACGCCATTGTAACCCGAACGGGTTTATCGATCGATTTTATTCATTTTATAATGAATATCGGAAAGAAGTGATTTCAAAATCTAATATTTTGAAAATAATATCATTTTATTATTATAATGATATAGAATATTCAACTTTTATTTAAAGTCGAAAATGAAGTTGGAATAATTTAAAACGAACATATAAACGATTTATATATTACTTTTAAATGGAAATCGATGAAATATACATAATATATATATTTAGTGGCCTGAATAGAACACGCCGCGCAGCGACCGTTCACGAATTTCGACCATCGTCTTCAAAATGACATTACGCGAGATCCGACCGTCGGATTCTCTTAAAACCAGAACCATTCGGATCATATTGAAAAGAGCTTTCCAAAGAATGTAAGAGATTTAAAATCTAACAGTTGAATTTGGAATTATGTCCAAATCAAATTTAAAAAAAGGTCGTTATGGATGCAGTTCGGTGGCCATTATTGGAAACCGACTGCACGGGCCTTAATAAAATTATTAAAAATATGGAAAAATTATGTAAAATCATAATAAATGATTTGGAAAGAATTTGGATAACAAATTCCAATTTTGTAAATACAAAAATATACTTTTATCAAAAGGAACTAGTTATTAACTAGAATAATAGTCTAATATTTTTGAATAAATAACAGAATTGGATTTTGGGTTTGTCATGAGCGGTGTCTTAAATAACATTGTTCTTAAAACCCTAATGAGAACAGTGTAACGACCCAGATTTTTCGTCGATTAATTTTAAATATTTAATATAGTTTTAAATATTGATTCAAAAATAAATGGATTTTTATTATGGAAATTATCAGTTTAAAAATCATTATATGATTTAATATCGAATAGAACAATAATAATAGATTTTTATCGATGAATTTAATGTTTAAAATCAAGTTATATTTTAAATCGTATTTAATATAATTCGTTAATTTAAAATAGTTCTCTCTTCTATACAGTCGAAATAAAATTTCAAAACCAGATCCATTAAGTTCAAAATAGCAGTATGACTTGAAGATGCCATTCGTTAAGTTAAAATAGGGGTTTGTGGTTGAGGTTGGGGACCGTAAAATATCTTGGAATAGAAAACTAATTAAAAATTCAAATCAAATTTAATTACTGTCTGTACTTAACCCCGCATACGTTCTTCAGATCCGACCTCTCCTCCTACAAGCAGACCTACTATTTTCTTGGGCACAAATTTGTGTCTCCTGCTTTCTATATCTAGGAAGACAGTGTTTTAATCGTCATGTACTCCCTGTCTGCTCTCTTCGGCTATAAAAGCCAACGCAACCCTTCCCTTCTTGTTCAACTCAAAGCAAACGCTTCTTTTTTTTCAAGTTCTTCGGCAAAATAAAAAGGGGAAGCAGTCGCATCCTCTTCGATTCAAACCGCGAATTTGAAATCATCTCGATTCGGTGATTAAAGGGATCGTCCCCTCCTCTCGCACGCTGACCTTGGAAGCTCGACACAGGTACTCGCGATTTGGGGGTTCTTCGATCTGACAGGCCACGAGTTCCAATTTGGTGCGGCGTCGAGTTTCGAAGGGGGTCAAAGATGAACATCGCGACGGGCATCGCGAGCATGGGGATCTCGACTTTGAGCTATGGTTGATCCTACGGTTTCATCTACTGTTGTTCGAAGCAGGGTAGATGGGTTCAACGTCGCAGTGGGGTTCGCAGGTGCGAGCTGCAGGCTCTAGTAAGGGGGGGGGGGGTTTCGGTAGTGGTTATTTGCTGAAGGGATTAGTGATTACGATGTTGAACTGTGGTGATTTTGGGTTCGTCAGTCGAAGGTTGAAGGGGAATGGAAAGTCCCGACAGTTTTTCAAAAGGGTTTGAACGACCGTGAGTAGCCGAGGTAGGTTAAGGGAGGTGCCGTTTGTTGTGAGTTTTGAAGAGCAGTCCAGGTGTTCGATGGAAAGTCCAAGAGGGAAATTGAAATAGTTGGAGCTGTCGGGAAGTGATCGCATGGTCTGCAAAGTAAGATGTACGTTTCCTTTAGAAAATTGAAATCCTAGGGTAATTTATTTAATTTTGTTTATAGAATTTAATCGATAAATTAAAATACATAAACATAGGTACAAGATAATCAACTCGAGCAAATTCATAGCTATGATGATTTGGAATTTTGAGGGATGTTCAGCAACATAAAAATTCTGGTGAGTAAATCTCACTCACCTTTAGAATTATTTTTATTTCATTAAAAATAATTGTCTGTTGCTTGTGTGAATATTTTCTGGTTGTTTTATATATATTAGTTATTTAGGCTATTATATATATATTTTGGGTTGATTGGTTGGTTGGATTCCCGCAGTCTCATTAGCGGATGCCCGCAGTTTCATAGCGGATGATTACCCTATACGCCCCACGCTATGATTAGTGGATGACCTTCTATACCACGATATTCTGCCACGAAGCAGAATGGGTATTATTTATGTGCTAACATCTGTGGATGCAGGAAAACAGGTTGGAGGAATCCAACTGGATTCCTCAAAAATATATTATTCGTTTGTTGTTGTTTGTTTGATTTCATATACATTCATATATGATGTGTTAAAAACCAAATGATTGAAAATTGGGTGATTTGATTGTTTTAAATATCACTGGGCCAATGGTTAATTTATTTAAAATATCATGAGAATGATATTTGAGGTTTAAAAAGGGAAATTCTGTTTTTCTCAAATAGAATTTGAAATTCAAATAGAATTTAAATTATAGGATTTCAAAGTGGAATTTTAAAATAGAATTTTGAAATGAAATTTCAAAATAGAACTTGAAATAAAAATTTTTTAGTAGAAATTTAAATAGAATTTAAATATTAGAAAGGAGTTGAAATATTTGAAATACAAAAGAAATTTCAAATAGGATTTGGAATGGAATTTTTAAATGTACAATTCAAATAAAATTTGAGTATAACATTTGAATATAGAATTTGAATAAAGGAAATTCAAAAGAACATTTAAATAGTAGAATTTGAATAATAGAAATCAAATGGGATTTGAATAGTAGAATTAGAAAAGAAGTTTAAATATTTGAATTTTTATAGAAAAGAAAAGAAGTTCGAATATTAGAAATTCAAATCAAAGTTCAAATAGAATTTGAATATGCGAAATTAGCATGAAATATAGAATTCAAATAAAGAAATCTCAAATAGAGATTTGAGTATGAAAATTCAAATGGAGTTTGAAATGTGAAATTGAAATTAGTAAATTCAAATATAGATTTGAATGTAGAATTTCAAAATAGAATTTGAAATGAGCTTTGAAATAGGATTTTCAAAGTAGAACTGGAAATAGAATTTCAAATAGGATTTCAAATTAGGAAATCCAAATGGTTTTGAAATGGAATTTGGATTCAAGGGAATTCAAATGGATTTGAGTGAAGAAATTCAAATGGTGTTAAAAATAAGTTTGAATATTAGAAATTCAAATGGTGTTGGAAATGAATTTGAATATTAGAATTCAAATGGAAATGGAAAATGAAATTTGAATATAAGAGATTCAAATTGAATTCAAATAGGATTTAATCTATGAGATTTGAATATAGAAATTCGAATGAAGTTTTGAAAATAGATTTGAATATAGCAATTCAAATGAAGTTTTGAAAATAGATTTGAATATAGAAATTCAAATGAAGTTTTGAAACTAGATTTGAAATAGAATTCAAATAAGAGGATTTAAATAGAATTTGAGTGATAGAATTAAAAAGGGGTTGAATATTTGAAGTTTCAAAATAAAATTGAATCGGAGTTTGGATATTTGAAATTCAAATAAAATAAATATAGAATTTGAATTCGAAGAGAATTGAATAGGGAATTTGAATGTAGAATTCAAAAAGAAATTCAAATGGAATTTAAATTATAGAAATTGAATATAGCATTCAAACGGAATTTTAACTATGGGATTTAACTATATAATTCAAACGGAATTTGAAATATGGAATTTGAATATAGGATTCAATAGAAGTGAAATTTGAATTTGAATGTAAAATTCAAATAAAAGAGAAAATGAAGTTTGAGTGGAGTTGAATTCATTTTAAATGAAGTTTAAAGTTTATATTTATAAATATAATTAAAACGAACTCGCCGCAGCGCTGCAGTTCGTAAAATAGCGATTCGAACTTCAATCGAATATACAGGACTTAATTGAAGTCGAAATTCTTCGAAACAAGAAACGTCAGGACCGGTTTGACAATAGTTTTCTAATGAAAGAGAAAAATCTGAATTTCGTCGTATAGATTTTGAGTTATGTCAAAATCAAATTTTTAGAAAAGCAGCGCCATAAACCATTATAAACCATAATGGATTTTATATATAAATGTTGGGATTTTTAAGCAAATAAAAATCCGGATTGCCATTTAAAAATCTAGACTTGAGTTAGAAAATAAATGTGAACTCAAGTGAAGTAAAGAAGATGATTTTTGAAACAATAATCCTATTTTTGATTTATTGAATAGAATTAACTAAAATGGAATTAGTTAATGAGATTTCGAATTAATATTGGGCTTTAAATAAGTGAATTCGATTTGAAAATTTATATTCGAAATAAAAAAGGAAACTAGAATTGAAATTGAAATTCAATTTGATTGTGAGCATTTTATGTTCAACAAAGAAGTGAAATAGGCAAAAAGGCTAATTAAAGAATAATTAAGCGAAACCGAATTCAAACGATTCAAATTTGAATTCAAAACGAATGGATTGAGTTGAATTGAATTGAAAACAGGTAAACATGTGTAAGCAGGTTTGTTATGAAGCATATGAAGATTTTAATTTATGTGCCCGACAAAAAGGTACATGTTTAAATTCAAATATGAGTTTTATGCGCCGTATCGGCAAGCCACTTGGCTTCTTCTTTTTCTTTTTGAGATTAGAAGATACCGGGAAGCTATTTGAAATTTCCCGATGCTCCCGATACAGGGGAGGTTATGGCGAAATTTTCCGGAAATTTAAGGAGTTAGAATATTTTTAAGATATTTTGATAAATTTGAAATCATTGTAGCAACGTATTGAATTCGATAGTAAAGTGAATAATAGAATCGAATGTTGCAAACAAAAAGGGATAGAGATAAGTGATTGAAATTGTTTCAATTGCAAATAGAGATATTTTCTAATATATAGAAATAAGAGAAGTTAATATTTGGAAACGTTTTCCAAATGGCATAAGAGCCAAGAATGATTATTGAAAATATTTGGCTAACAAATATTGATTGAGGAAATAGAGAAGTGGTTTAATTAATGAATATTAATTAAAGAGCCCAGTGGTTTGTTGATATGTTTGGATGAACACTTGTTTTTATTCGATAGTTAAATCACAGACTATCGAAGTTTTTGACCATCGTTGTCAATATGGAGAGACCGGTTGGATTATTATCCGAAGAACCACTCCGTATTGGCATAAGCGTTGCGAACCAAGTATGCTGAACATATTGAAGACGGAGTGAAGTACAAGGGCTTTTCTATTATAGAAATAGTGCCTTCGGTTTCGTTCAATCCCAGAACGAACGTAAATGGACGAATGTCTGACAAAGTATTTCCAATGATCAAATGGGTTGGTCTGTATGAATATATATGGTTGCGACGGATTTATCCCTTAGCATAATATCCAGAATATTTGTGCAAACTCAACTAGTGATTAACGGATCTGACGATGTGGCATTCAAAGTGATTGTGTTATCAAGGACTGGTAAGTATGCGTAGCCTCAGGCCTCAACAACCGGGAAAGGACAAAAATCGGGCAGGCAGCATGGCTATGTGGGTCGCACCCATTAGGGTGTATAATCACCTATCTAGAGAAATTCCTTTTGTTTCTAAATCTATCGATTCTGCCCATTCGGGAAACGGTGGTTTGAGTCCAACCGTTGGTGATATACATTCGATACACTCAAGCGAAATGAGTGGTCGGTCATGTGTGGGCCGGGTTGCAAGACGTTCTTGTTGAACCCAGTGTATTCCTCTCTAGAGATACACAGTCGGAAGGTGGTTCCATACCTTGTCATGTTGGAAATCCAATCTCCAATAAGCGCCATGCGGTTTTTGATTTTATACTATATATGTGGAGCGTGAGATGCAAGCGTTCTGCTATTTGATTATTTACTTGATGTAGACATTATTATAATATCACTGGATTTGATATCAAAGTGTTTTGGGTTATAGTAAGATAAAAACCGTCCGTGTTTATGTGTGGGCTGGTCTTACTATTATCTTTTCTTTCGAAAAGAAATTTTGGAAGTTAAACAAGTGGTTGGAGTTTACTCACACCAGTCCCATGACTGACCCAGAGTTTATTTTGTTTTGTTTTCCCTAAACTCTTGGGTGCCCAAATTTGTACGGGCAGTCAAGTAGTCGGGATTTCACAGATTCATTTGAAGGAGCTGGAAGCAGGAGGCTTCACCAGTTAGCTATAGACTATCATATATTCCGCTGTGTACTATGTTGTATCTGGAAACAGGTGTTTATAACTGTTCCAGAAATGACTGTTGTGCTCTGATGATGGTATGTATATAAAATTACTGATTTGTATTTCAAGAGTTACATTATGAAATATATTTTATTCGTTCCGCTGTGAGTTGTGATCTTCGTTCTTCTTCTATTCTAATATTTCTTTCTTTCTATTTCTCATCCTCTAACTTCTTTCTAATAATGAGTCGTAATTCTGTGCAATTTGAGTTGGACGTGTGGTGTTTTTAGTCAACTCAGATAGCACGGATTTGCGGGCCTTTACAGTTGGTATCAGAGCTTAGGTTGAGTGAACACCTAGGCTTGTGTGGCGTGTGCTCATTAGAGATAGGGTCAGTAGTACTCTAGAATGAGTTGAGTGTATATACGATAGAGCGTATTTGTAATTTGATATAAAAGTTGTTTTATATTGTGTTGACTAGGCTGTGAGTGGTTTATGAATTCTGGTCGAATCGTGGGACGCCACGACGTCGATAGGAGTTTATAAATACTTGGACAGAAGAATCGACACGATATTGTTTTAAAGAGGGTAAATGAAATAACTTTTCCCAAAACTATATTTTGATGTAGAAGGAATAATTTTCTGAAATTATTATATTTTGGATGTGTTGGTTGTTGTTCTTATAATCAAATGAGATTATAAAAATTGGAATGGTTACTTATAACCAAAATAGAATTTGTATAGGAATTAAATATATACAAATGAGACGAATTAGAATTAAATTCAAACCAGAATTAAGAATTCAAAAATCCTGGGAAATTGACAAATATTTTTCAAAGTAATATAGATTTGTTTTAGAAAGATTTGAAAGAAAATCATTTTAGATGAATTTTGGAATAATAAAGCACTGAACTCACTTCAGTGGCTGGGAAATAATTCTGATGATGATTGCAACATCATCAGTGTTCATTTCCGAGTTTCTAAGTGATGAATTGCTACCTTAGAAAAAGTTTTGTTGGAAATTTGTTTGAAGGAAAACAAGTTATTTTGGGAAGAATTCAAGTGTTTTGAATTTGAGATGGAAATAAATATATGTATATATATTTATGTGATTTCAAAGGATTTGAAATGAAAACCCTGGGATCTGGATTCTGGGATTAAAATTTAACTTAAACAAGTTAAATGGGTCGAAGTGAATGAATTGATTAGAATCAATTTAAATAGATTTATTGAAATAAATTGAAATAAAGATGAATTGAATGTGAAGGCATATGAAAGGAAGAAGACCAAAAGTTTTGGTTGAAATTAAAGTCATAGAAATATGAGGAGTTGAATTTCAGCATAAGTGAATATGTTGAAAAGTAATGAGTTTGTACCATGTTTCCTACCTTAGCAATTTCGAGGACGAAATTATTTTAAGGGGGGAAGAATGTAACGACCCAGATTTTTCGTCGATTAATTTTAAATATTTAATATAGTTTTAAATATTGATTCAAAAATAAATGGATTTTTATTATGGAAATTATCAGTTTAAAAATCATTATATGATTTAATATCGAATATAACAATAATAATAGATTTTTATCGATGAATTTAATGTTTAAAATCAAGTTATATTTTAAATCGTATTTAATATAATTCGTTAATTTAAAATAGTTCTCTCTTCTATACAGTCGAAATAAAATTTCAAAACCAGATCCATTAAGTTCAAAATAGCAGTATGACTTGAAGATGCCATTAGTTAAGTTAAAATAGGGGTTTGTGGTTGAGGTTGGGGACCGTAAAATATCTTGGAATAGAAAACTAATTAAAAATTCAAATCAAATTTAATTACTGTCTGTACTTAACCCCGCATACGTTCTTCAGATCCGACCTCTCCTCCTACAAGCAGACCTACTATTTTCTTGGGCACAAATTTGTGTCTCCTGCTTTCTATATCTAGGAAGACAGTGTTTTAATCGTCATGTACTCCCTGTCTGCTCTCTTCGGCTATAAAAGCCAACGCAACCCTTCCCTTCTTGTTCAACTCAAAGCAAACGCTTCTTTTTTTTCAAGTTCTTCGGCAAAATAAAAAGGGGAAGCAGTCGCATCCTCTTCGATTCAAACCGCGAATTTGAAATCATCTCGATTCGGTGATTAAAGGGATCGTCCCCTCCTCTCGCACGCTGACCTTGGAAGCTCGACACAGGTACTCGCGATTTGGGGGTTCTTCGATCTGACAGGCCACGAGTTCCAATTTGGTGCGGCGTCGAGTTTCGAAGGGGGTCAAAGATGAACATCGCGACGGGCATCGCGAGCATGGGGATCTCGACTTTGAGCTATGGTTGATCCTACGGTTTCATCTACTGTTGTTCGAAGCAGGGTAGATGGGTTCAACGTCGCAGTGGGGTTCGCAGGTGCGAGCTGCAGGCTCTAGTAAGGGGGGGGGGGTTTCGGTAGTGGTTATTTGCTGAAGGGATTAGTGATTACGATGTTGAACTGTGGTGATTTTGGGTTCGTCAGTCGAAGGTTGAAGGGGAATGGAAAGTCCCGACAGTTTTTCAAAAGGGTTTGAACGACCGTGAGTAGCCGAGGTAGGTTAAGGGAGGTGCCGTTTGTTGTGAGTTTTGAAGAGCAGTCCAGGTGTTCGATGGAAAGTCCAAGAGGGAAATTGAAATAGTTGGAGCTGTCGGGAAGTGATCGCATGGTCTGCAAAGTAAGATGTACGTTTCCTTTAGAAAATTGAAATCCTAGGGTAATTTATTTAATTTTGTTTATAGAATTTAATCGATAAATTAAAATACATAAACATAGGTACAAGATAATCAACTCGAGCAAATTCATAGCTATGATGATTTGGAATTTTGAGGGATGTTCAGCAACATAAAAATTCTGGTGAGTAAATCTCACTCACCTTTAGAATTATTTTTATTTCATTAAAAATAATTGTCTGTTGCTTGTGTGAATATTTTCTGGTTGTTTTATATATATTAGTTATTTAGGCTATTATATATATATTTTGGGTTGATTGGTTGGTTGGATTCCCGCAGTCTCATTAGCGGATGCCCGCAGTTTCATAGCGGATGATTACCCTATACGCCCCACGCTATGATTAGTGGATGACCTTCTATACCACGATATTCTGCCACGAAGCAGAATGGGTATTATTTATGTGCTAACATCTGTGGATGCAGGAAAACAGGTTGGAGGAATCCAACTGGATTCCTCAAAAATATATTATTCGTTTGTTGTTGTTTGTTTGATTTCATATACATTCATATATGATGTGTTAAAAACCAAATGATTGAAAATTGGGTGATTTGATTGTTTTAAATATCACTGGGCCAATGGTTAATTTATTTAAAATATCATGAGAATGATATTTGAGGTTTAAAAAGGGAAATTCTGTTTTTCTCAAATAGAATTTGAAATTCAAATAGAATTTAAATTATAGGATTTCAAAGTGGAATTTTAAAATAGAATTTTGAAATGAAATTTCAAAATAGAACTTGAAATAAAATTTTTTTAGTAGAAATTTAAATAGAATTTAAATATTAGAAAGGAGTTGAAATATTTGAAATACAAAAGAAATTTCAAATAGGATTTGGAATGGAATTTTTAAATGTACAATTCAAATAAAATTTGAGTATAACATTTGAATATAGAATTTGAATAAAGGAAATTCAAAAGAACATTTAAATAGTAGAATTTGAATAATAGAAATCAAATGGGATTTGAATAGTAGAATTAGAAAAGAAGTTTAAATATTTGAATTTTTATAGAAAAGAAAAGAAGTTCGAATATTAGAAATTCAAATCAAAGTTCAAATAGAATTTGAATATGCGAAATTAGCATGAAATATAGAATTCAAATAAAGAAATCTCAAATAGAGATTTGAGTATGAAAATTCAAATGGAGTTTGAAATGTGAAATTGAAATTAGTAAATTCAAATATAGATTTGAATGTAGAATTTCAAAATAGAATTTGAAATGAGCTTTGAAATAGGATTTTCAAAGTAGAACTGGAAATAGAATTTCAAATAGGATTTCAAATTAGGAAATCCAAATGGTTTTGAAATGGAATTTGGATTCAAGGGAATTCAAATGGATTTGAGTGAAGAAATTCAAATGGTGTTAAAAATAAGTTTGAATATTAGAAATTCAAATGGTGTTGGAAATGAATTTGAATATTAGAATTCAAATGGAAATGGAAAATGAAATTTGAATATAAGAGATTCAAATTGAATTCAAATAGGATTTAATCTATGAGATTTGAATATAGAAATTCGAATGAAGTTTTGAAAATAGATTTGAATATAGCAATTCAAATGAAGTTTTGAAAATAGATTTGAATATAGAAATTCAAATGAAGTTTTGAAACTAGATTTGAAATAGAATTCAAATAAGAGGATTTAAATAGAATTTGAGTGATAGAATTAAAAAGGGGTTGAATATTTGAAGTTTCAAAATAAAATTGAATCGGAGTTTGGATATTTGAAATTCAAATAAAATAAATATAGAATTTGAATTCGAAGAGAATTGAATAGGGAATTTGAATGTAGAATTCAAAAAGAAATTCAAATGGAATTTAAATTATAGAAATTGAATATAGCATTCAAACGGAATTTTAACTATGGGATTTAACTATATAATTCAAACGGAATTTGAAATATGGAATTTGAATATAGGATTCAATAGAAGTGAAATTTGAATTTGAATGTAAAATTCAAATAAAAGAGAAAATGAAGTTTGAGTGGAGTTGAATTCATTTTAAATGAAGTTTAAAGTTTATATTTATAAATATAATTAAAACGAACTCGCCGCAGCGCTGCAGTTCGTAAAATAGCGATTCGAACTTCAATCGAATATACAGGACTTAATTGAAGTCGAAATTCTTCGAAACAAGAAACGTCAGGACCGGTTTGACAATAGTTTTCTAATGAAAGAGAAAAATCTGAATTTCGTCGTATAGATTTTGAGTTATGTCAAAATCAAATTTTTAGAAAAGCAGCGCCATAAACCATTATAAACCATAATGGATTTTATATATAAATGTTGGGATTTTTAAGCAAATAAAAATCCGGATTGCCATTTAAAAATCTAGACTTGAGTTAGAAAATAAATGTGAACTCAAGTGAAGTAAAGAAGATGATTTTTGAAACAATAATCCTATTTTTGATTTATTGAATAGAATTAACTAAAATGGAATTAGTTAATGAGATTTCGAATTAATATTGGGCTTTAAATAAGTGAATTCGATTTGAAAATTTATATTCGAAATAAAAAAGGAAACTAGAATTGAAATTGAAATTCAATTTGATTGTGAGCATTTTATGTTCAACAAAGAAGTGAAATAGGCAAAAAGGCTAATTAAAGAATAATTAAGCGAAACCGAATTCAAACGATTCAAATTTGAATTCAAAACGAATGGATTGAGTTGAATTGAATTGAAAACAGGTAAACATGTGTAAGCAGGTTTGTTATGAAGCATATGAAGATTTTAATTTATGTGCCCGACAAAAAGGTACATGTTTAAATTCAAATATGAGTTTTATGCGCCGTATCGGCAAGCCACTTGGCTTCTTCTTTTTCTTTTTGAGATTAGAAGATACCGGGAAGCTATTTGAAATTTCCCGATGCTCCCGATACAGGGGAGGTTATGGCGAAATTTTCCGGAAATTTAAGGAGTTAGAATATTTTTAAGATATTTTGATAAATTTGAAATCATTGTAGCAACGTATTGAATTCGATAGTAAAGTGAATAATAGAATCGAATGTTGCAAACAAAAAGGGATAGAGATAAGTGATTGAAATTGTTTCAATTGCAAATAGAGATATTTTCTAATATATAGAAATAAGAGAAGTTAATATTTGGAAACGTTTTCCAAATGGCATAAGAGCCAAGAATGATTATTGAAAATATTTGGCTAACAAATATTGATTGAGGAAATAGAGAAGTGGTTTAATTAATGAATATTAATTAAAGAGCCCAGTGGTTTGTTGATATGTTTGGATGAACACTTGTTTTTATTCGATAGTTAAATCACAGACTATCGAAGTTTTTGACCATCGTTGTCAATATGGAGAGACCGGTTGGATTATTATCCGAAGAACCACTCCGTATTGGCATAAGCGTTGCGAACCAAGTATGCTGAACATATTGAAGACGGAGTGAAGTACAAGGGCTTTTCTATTATAGAAATAGTGCCTTCGGTTTCGTTCAATCCCAGAACGAACGTAAATGGACGAATGTCTGACAAAGTATTTCCAATGATCAAATGGGTTGGTCTGTATGAATATATATGGTTGCGACGGATTTATCCCTTAGCATAATATCCAGAATATTTGTGCAAACTCAACTAGTGATTAACGGATCTGACGATGTGGCATTCAAAGTGATTGTGTTATCAAGGACTGGTAAGTATGCGTAGCCTCAGGCCTCAACAACCGGGAAAGGACAAAAATCGGGCAGGCAGCATGGCTATGTGGGTCGCACCCATTAGGGTGTATAATCACCTATCTAGAGAAATTCCTTTTGTTTCTAAATCTATCGATTCTGCCCATTCGGGAAACGGTGGTTTGAGTCCAACCGTTGGTGATATACATTCGATACACTCAAGCGAAATGAGTGGTCGGTCATGTGTGGGCCGGGTTGCAAGACGTTCTTGTTGAACCCAGTGTATTCCTCTCTAGAGATACACAGTCGGAAGGTGGTTCCATACCTTGTCATGTTGGAAATCCAATCTCCAATAAGCGCCATGCGGTTTTTGATTTTATACTATATATGTGGAGCGTGAGATGCAAGCGTTCTGCTATTTGATTATTTACTTGATGTAGACATTATTATAATATCACTGGATTTGATATCAAAGTGTTTTGGGTTATAGTAAGATAAAAACCGTCCGTGTTTATGTGTGGGCTGGTCTTACTATTATCTTTTCTTTCGAAAAGAAATTTTGGAAGTTAAACAAGTGGTTGGAGTTTACTCACACCAGTCCCATGACTGACCCAGAGTTTATTTTGTTTTGTTTTCCCTAAACTCTTGGGTGCCCAAATTTGTACGGGCAGTCAAGTAGTCGGGATTTCACAGATTCATTTGAAGGAGCTGGAAGCAGGAGGCTTCACCAGTTAGCTATAGACTATCATATATTCCGCTGTGTACTATGTTGTATCTGGAAACAGGTGTTTATAACTGTTCCAGAAATGACTGTTGTGCTCTGATGATGGTATGTATATAAAATTACTGATTTGTATTTCAAGAGTTACATTATGAAATATATTTTATTCGTTCCGCTGTGAGTTGTGATCTTCGTTCTTCTTCTATTCTAATATTTCTTTCTTTCTATTTCTCATCCTCTAACTTCTTTCTAATAATGAGTCGTAATTCTGTGCAATTTGAGTTGGACGTGTGGTGTTTTTAGTCAACTCAGATAGCACGGATTTGCGGGCCTTTACAAACAGAATAAATCATTTAATTAAAATATTTAGTGAAGTTTTCCAATTAATTGATATTTAATTGGAATTGAACAAAAGAATTGGATTTTGGGTTTATCGTGAATGGTGTCTTAAATGACACTGTTCTTAAACCCTGTTTGAAAAGAATAAATCTTTTAATTAAGATTATTAGAGTTTTCAATTATATTTAGTAATTGGAATAAAATGAAATGTGAATTGGGTTTATTGTGAACTGTGTATTTAACGACATTCGTTCTTTAACCCAATTTACAGTAAAAAATATAATTTAGAATTTATTAATCTTTTATTAAGATTTAAATGGAAAATTTTCAAAGTAAAGATTTCAAATTTAACTAATTAAATTGGAATTGAATGGAATTCGATTTAATAATAATCGAGATGAGCTTCTGTAAAAGTATACCGCTACTATATATGGAATTTAAAAGGCTTCGTCGTTATTCCATTTATATTATTAGTCTGATACGGAAATTTATATCGATTATATATTGATCTGATTTCTGTGAAGATTCCATATTTAATGGAAGATGATTTTGGGTTTATCGTGAATTTTAAATAACATTGGTTCTTCAACCCAGTTAAAGACAAGATTAATTTCTTAAATTTGAATAATCGTTAAGTAATGATTTTTGAGATTAAAACTTAACTAGTGTTTTAATAAATCTTTAATTAGATTAAAATGTGAAAGAGATAATTAAATTTATCGAATTCATGAAATGATTGAGGATGGAGTACCACCACTTTTACTCCAGGCGATAGTTAAATCTTTAATTAGATTTGAACGTGAAATGGTAACTAAATTTACCGATAACACTGTAGATGTTAGATATGGAGTACCACCAGTTTTGCTCCATGGGATGAATAGGCTGGGTTTGGGATTAATAAATAAATGATTAGTTTGGTAAGGTTGGTTAATCCCTACAAGATTTATAAACCTTAATTTTGTTTGGAATTGTTAAAAGATAAAGTAAAATCTTTTGAAATCGATACTAAAAGGAAGATTAAATAATAAATTTAATAGAATTTATCTCTGATAAAATTAATGGGAGCATTTCCTTAATAATGTGAATATTTTATTAAAAGAATATTCTGAATTAGAATGAGGCATATGATGTGTTTTTATAGCACTTGATTATAAAATACGCGAATTACTCAGAAAGACCGAGTTTAACCCATTCTGGAATATTAATATGACGACCAAGAGTCGTAGATGAAGGCGGTAGTTGAAGACCGGAGATCATCACAATGTTTGGATGATTACTGATGTCCTGATTGGGCCGTACACCCAAAACAAGGTAATAAGTGGTGATCATCCAAACATACGTGGAGATCGACGGATATGTGAGAACCTCTCTCCTGTATTGGACATATGGGATGAGGAATAAGGTGCCTTCGGTTTCGTTTAGACCCAGAACGAACTTGTAAATGGATGGTATGTCTGAAGTTGTATTCCTTTTTGCTGTATTCATTGATCTTTGCTAAATATATATCTATTTGGTGGCGGATAATTTATTCTCTTGCTTAACACCCTTCTCTGAGACGTACAAGCTTAGATGTTATATATTGGCAGAAATCAATGTTATGGTATGGACTGACAATGTGGCTTACTGAGTTGCAAAAGATCAAGGCTTTTGTTGAAAAGCAGAGCCTTGTGGTTGATTATCAAAGCACAGCTTTTATTAGCATAGCTTTGTGTAACGTTACTTCGCGAGCCTCACACCCCGGTATGAACCAAAAAGGAATAGTGACTGCATGGAAATGGACATATGTTAGTTCTAGCTACAAGTAACATCATGGTATGGAGCCCAGACTGTTTACTTATGTGGAAGTCCCTTATTATTTGATGGAAAGTAAGGTACCTTGCATATAATTTGAGTCCCTAGTGGCTCTATAGTGGTCGACATTATTGACCCATTTTTAAAGGTTCGATAGAACTGGCTAATATATAGTTTGTCTTATAACTAACCATCGACGTATGACCGACCATGTAGATCCAAGGGCTTGCCAGCATCCGAGTCCTGAGGCACTTTCTTGTGTGTCTCAAAATCGGTGAGGATAATCCCTTGCCTCGGTTCATAGATGGAAAGCCAATTTCCAATACGCGATATTCAGTTTTAGTTGTAAATATATATATATAGTGATGTAATATAATGGTACCTACGCCGCCTGTGAAAACCCGCAACTTCCCCGTAAAGGAAAGTGTCGGATAGTTCGAGAACAAACCACAACAGAACACATATCAAAGAACACTTCATTGTATATTACAACAATGCATCAGATTACAAGAATATACAGTATAAATGAATATTACACAGAAATATCAGAGATTTAAATTACATTTAAATACATAGCAGCGGAAAATAATACAATACACAACTAGAAGTAGATATACGGATACAAAGCTTTCCGGATATCGTTCCAGCTGTAAACCAGGATCCTGTGAATATAAATCTGCAAAACCAAAACTACTAGCTGCCCGTGTCAAAATAAGGGCACCCAGAGTTTAGGTTAAAACAATAAACTCCAGGTCAGTCATGTGACTGGTGTGAGAACTAAAACAGATATTAATCTTTGCCTTTAAAGTTCGGTAAATCAAGGGACCACGCCGTATAACACGGAATGGGTTTCCTCCCAAGAATACCAGTGCATAAAACAACAGCGCAATGCTAAATAAACAAAAATGAAGCTGTTATAAGACCCAGGTCCTATCACACAATGCAACGCAAGCCGGGGGATAGGGTTTTCCCTTATAACAGCCAAAGAATGCTTGATACGTTCAAAACAAATCATTTGATACTATTATAAGTGCATAGTGTATAAAACAACTTCAAATCATAAGTATCAATCATAGGCGGCATGGGTACCATATATCATGTCGCCATATATAGGTTTACAATTAAAACCGCAAATGTCACGTATTTGGAAATTGGATTTCCGTCTATGAACCGAGGCAAAAGATAGTCCTCAACCTATTCGAGACAATCTAGCCCATGTCTCAGGAACAGCCGCAACTGCCCCATGGAGCGACAGGGCCGGTCCACCGATGTGGATTATTATGCCTGAACACTACGTTTCCCCGCCCTTTGGGGCGTAAATGAGCCAACGAATGACTCCATCGGACCCGGATCGTCCGATCAAACCGAGGCGCCTCGCAACAACAACAACCACATAAGTCAAACTCGTCAGGGCGTGTAAAACCACTGACGCCACTTTTTAGCTAGAAGGAAACGCATGCCCTCCCTGAGGTCCGTCTCCCGTTTCTGGTTCATACCGGGTGTGAAACTCGCGAATTCACGTTACACAAAGCTGTGCCACACAGGCTGTGCTTTGATCATCACCACAAGACTTTGCTTTTCAACAGAAGTCTCGATCTATTGCCACTTAGGCATGCCACACAGGCAATTCACTCTATGTGTTTGATATCCATCAGTATATAACCCCTGAGCTCGTATGTCTCAGAGAAGGGCGTTAAGCAAGAGAATAAATTCTCCGCCGCCAAACAGATATATATTTAATAGAAATCAATCACACAGACTAAAATCCAATGTCAGACACACAGTCCATTTACAAGTCCGTTCTGGGTCTGAACGAAACCGGAGGCACCTAGTACCCCGCACATCCATCGATCTCCAAGTACGTCTGGACGATCACCAACTGTTTCCATCTTCTTGGGTGTACAGCCCAATCAAGATCATCAGTTATCACCCAAACGACGTGAAGACCTCCGGTCTTCGACCACCGTCTTCATCTTCGACTTATCGTCGTATCAGTTATTCAGAATGGGATAAACCCGGTCTTTCCGAATAACTCGCGTATATTTTATAAAAGTGCTACACAAACACAACATACGCCTCATTCCAATTCATCAGTCACTAACCGCAAATTAATCAAGAGAATAGTTCCCCAAATATTAACCCCGAAGGCCGAAACCAACATCAGATCAATATCCAGAAAACCATTCTGCTTGGCTAACCGACAGTTAGTTTCTAAATTTCACATTCATAGGGAAAGATTCCCATTAATTTTATCAAAGATAAATTCCTTGAATTTATTCTTTAATCTACTTTTGAATTTCGATTCAACTAGTCGGGATTTACGAAACTTACTGAAGTAATCATTTGTTTTAATTTCCCAATCCCAACCTATTCATCCCATGAAGTATAACTGGTAATACTTCATACCTAACACCACGGTGTTATCGGTAAATTCAATTACCATTTCACGTTCAAATCTAATTAAAGATTTGACTATCGCCTGGAGCAAAACTGGTGATACTCCATTCTCGACCATTTCAATCTAATTAAAGATTCATTAAAACTCAACTTAGTTTTAATCGTTAACTGGGTTAAAGAATCCGTGTCATTTAAAAACACAGTTCACAATAAACCCAAAAATCAATATCAATTCAATTCCAATTAAATATTATTTAATTGGTACACTTCATTAAATCTAAATAAAAAGATTTAATCTTTTCTCAACTGGGTTCAAGAACAGTGTTAGTGAAGACACCATTCACGACAAACCCCAAATCACATTTGATATTCAATACAAGGCTCTGAATAGAAAATATATCGGCTTATATTCAATATCAAATTCTACGACTAACAAATGTCGTATTGGAAATAACGATATAAATATATCTTTCAAAATTCCATAACAACACCTGTATAATCACGAATTCCAACATCGAAATATTCCGAAGACAATTTCGATTCAAATCCACTCCAATGCAATCATTGGAAATTCTGGTTATTTTTTTTAAACCCTTTTCAAATTCAATTTATTTATTTTAAAATAAATAGAATTATATTTCTAGTTCAAAACTAGTTCATTTCGATAAAAATCTATTTTTATCTTTTCAAATATGGAGTTTTTCATCCCAATTCTTTCTAAATCATTTCTTATGATTTTACACAAATTATTACTATTTTTAATAATTTTATCAAGGCCCGTACAGTCGATTTCCATCAATGGCCATCGAACTGCACTTATAGCGACCTTTTTCAAATTTGATTTGGACATAATTCCAAATCCAACCGTTAGATTTCTAATTTCTAATATCCGTTAGAAAGCTCTTTTCGATATGAACCCAACGGTTCCGGTTTTAGGAGAATCCGACGGTCGGATCTCCCGTAATGCCCGTTTGAAATAAATGGTCGAAATTCACGAACTGCCGCGGCGCGGCGCGTTCTATTCAGGCCATTATATAATATATATAATATATATTTCGTCGATTTCTATTTAAAACGAATTATATAAATAGTTTTAAAATTCATTTCAAAAGCAATTTCAACCTTCATTTCAATTCAAATCAAAATTGAATTCTTCTTTATAAATTCGTTTTAAATATTCATTTCTATTCAATTCAAATTTCAATTCAATTTGAATTCATATTCAATTCAATTCATTTCGAAATCGTTTTCAATTCAATTCATTTCGAAATCGTTTTCAATTCAATTCATTTCGAAATCGTTTTCAATTCAATTCATTTCGAAATCGTTTTCAATTCAATTCATTTCGAAATCGTTTTCAATTCAATTCATTTCGAAATCGTTTTCAATTCAATTCATTTTAAAATCGTTTTCATTTCAATTCATTTCGAAATCGTTTTATTTTCAATTCATTTCGAAATCGTTTTCAATTCAATTCATTTCGAAATCGTTTTCAATTCAATTCATTTCGAAATCGTTTTCAATTCAATTCATTTCGAAATCGTTTTCAATTCAATTCATTTCGAAATCGTTTTCAATTCAATTCATTTCGAAATCGTTTTAAAATCGATATAAATATCGTTCACGTCAAAATGGCGTCAATCTAATCATCACGGCTTCACATATTTCTATTTTCAAATATTCTATTTCAAATATTTCCTATTATCAAAATATTCTTTATTTTCACGATTGGAATGAGGCCCAATCAATTACCATATAAAGTTAATTATATGGATTTTCATACAACACATGTATATAATAACATTGAAAATAATCAACCATCAACCAAAGTGCACTACACTGTAAAAGCATCAAATATAGATATTCAACGCTTATAACAGCCTGTCAATCAATCGATCGACATATTTAATCAATCAGGATGAGTGAACTTCAAATTTCATCCCAACACCTGTGTGGGGTTACAAACAATCAAACACATATTTTATTTGTGCTGTTGGGAGATGTGTAAAATTTATCGTCCCAATCAATGTCATTCAAATAGGTGTACATAAACAAACCGTCTGGTTTGTAAATGAATATTCTATTTTATTCACTTCACGTTAAAAATTATATTTTTAACGATAAAACATTTTTATTTCAACCTATGAATTTCTATTCAATTCATTTATTCAATAACATGATATTTTTATTTTTCTAACTTATTTTAGAAAATTTCGGCGGCATAACGGCACGATACTAGAAACGGGACGAGGCCTAGCCTTATCCCCGGTCTAGTGAAGGCCCACGCCATTCACACATCAATCAATTCACCAAACAACCAAATTCAAATCAAATCATATAACTAATCTATGCAACCAAACAAACAAGTCCATGGTCTGTGGACGGTTGTGTCGGGTGCTACTAAGCACCGTCTGCATCCTAGTATATATATATAATTAGAAAAGAAATTGAAAGGTGAGAAATTCTCACCTTTAGCTATCCTAGCTCCACGGCACTTCATTTGCAGAAGTCTTCGTTGTTACCGCATCTTCGCCATCTTCGTTGTCCGCTTTCACTACATATGTAAAAATCACATTTTTATATACTGATGTCTTTAAAATAAAAATCACATTTTTATTTACTTTCAATTTAAAAGTCATATTTTTATAATCACTTCATATATTAAAAAATCGAATTTTTACTACTATGTTATATAGATAAAAATTATATTTTTATCACGCTATTTTCCATATAAAGATTTTGCCTTTTCTATAATATAAAAATTATATTTTTCTTAAAGTAAAAATCATATTTTTACTTCACTACTCATATCAAAATATCGCCTTTTCACTTTTAAAAATATCGTCTTTATTTTGCTTTCTATATAAAGATGATATTTTTAAATCTTCCTATCATGTAAAAATTATATTTTCACTTCTTCTACATGGTAAAGATCATATTTTTATTACTTTTAAAAATATAAAAATCATATTTTTATTACTTTTAAAATATAAAGATCATATTTTTATCTTTCTACAATATAAAAGATTGTATTTTTAATACTTTAAAAATCTAAAAATCATATTTTTATTTCAACGTTCAATATATAAAAATCATATTTTTATAAATATAGATTTCGCCTTTATAAAACATAGACTTCGCCCTTTCAAATTTAAAGATTTCTAAATAAAAATCATTGCTTTATAACATAAAATAAAATCAGTTTTTAAATTAACAAAAATCAGTTTTTAAATTATAACAAGAATCAATTTTAACATTATATAAAAATCAGTTTTAACATTATATAAAAATCAGTTTTAACATTATATAAAAATCAGTTTTAACATTATATAAAAATCAAATAAAATAAATAAGCTAAAAAACTTACAGCGGGGGGTTTTCTCTGTCGGCAGCAGGCTAGGAGGGGGGGGGGGGGTTTCTCATCGATCGCGGGTTCGTGAGGGAGGAGGGGGAGGCGCTGCCACTTTGGGCGGCGGATCGGTGTCGGGGATTTAGGGTTTGGCGCTCGTTCAAGATAGAGGAGGAGAGAAGGCGGAGCAAGTGGAGGAGAGGGAGGGGGGGGGGGGGTTGGCCAGCGTTCGACGACCGGGGAGGCGCCTCGCCGGAGCGACGGCTGGACAAGGCGACGGGGTTCGATCATCTCTCGTTTTTTTTTATATAAACTGAATCGATTTCTAAAATAAGGGGGGGGGGGCAGAAATATACAGGAGGAAGGGGAGGAAAATATTATATTTTTTTTTTTATTTAATTATTAAAAAGTTGACTTTCACATACAACCTCTAAACGAGGTCCACCGCCTGTCGCCCATAGCGTTTCACCCCCATTCCGAACACAATGGGATATGTATCGTAAGCTGATTCGACTGTTCCGATCAGTTTCCGTCAAAACCAACATATAACTCTATATATTGAATTTGAACGCGCATTTCGATTTACTGGGGTCACATACTGACTAGAAAAATTCCAAAAAAATTATTTCTAGCTTCGTATCGACGATACGGTCCTAACAAAAGTGGTTTCGTCGAATTCTGAGGCCGTTGGAAAAATGGCCATTTTTCAGTCGATTAAAATCAACTGAAACTGGTCAAACGCATTTTCCTTTGCCACGCTCACATATTGATTCGAAAAATTACCAAATTTGGAATCTAGCAATAACTTCACATCCCGGACCCAACAAAACTGGTTTCGTCGAAATCCGAGGTCGTTTGCAAAATGTCCATTTTTAAGGGCCTGAATTCCATAGCGACTATTCAGAATTTTCAACTGGACATATCTTTTGATTCCCGTTATGAAATCATGATTATTCGGATTCGTTGGAAAGATATTATCAAATAGATCCTATGATTTTTGGTTTCACTACAATCCGGATTGTTTTGCACCCGGTACATTCAATTGAAGTTTGAAATCGAATTATCGAACTACCGTGCCATTTTCAATTCTATTTATAATTATATATAAATATTTATATTCTAACGACGACGCGTATAATATATACGTTCGAATTATATTCAAAATAAATTTCTCGTCGATATTATTTAAAATAATTCATTTTAAATAATCAAAATTCGCTAAAATTGCCAAAATAAAAATTTTAAACTGGCCCAGATTTTACGGGTTGTTACAATCTCCCCCACTTAAAACTTTTCGTCCCCGAAAAGGAACAAAGTCGAAAGTGGTTTGATTAATCAACTCTACGTTCGATCTGGCTTGCATTCTCCAACTTTTTAGTTTCTGAGAATGTTCAAAATTTCAAAAACTTGGCTAACACCCTAAATTTTCGAAAAATTTCGCCATAACCTCCCCTGCAATGGGAGCATCGGGGAATTTCAAATAGCTTCCCCGGTCCTTCAGATCTCAAAAAGAAAAAGAAAAAGCCAAGCGGCTAGCCAATAGGCTCACAAAATCATCATCACCCAAACAAAACAGGAAATTATGTAGTAAACATGTACCTACTTGTCGGGCAAACAAATTTTATTCTCTGCTCTAGCCTCCTTGCTATGACCTGTTCAATGTAAGTACAAGTATATGCAAGCAAATGCGACCAATTTTCAATACAGTTCAATAGTTGGTTCAATTAGGCATAATGGTTCAAAATTATCAAACAATTAAACAAACAACACAAACATCAATCAATTAGTGGATTAACGTTTCAAATTCATAATTTTGATACATATACAAAAATCATGTTTTTGATGCCAAATCACAACATTGTATTCTAGCTATATAGATAAGTTTTGGTTCTCACACCAATCTAATGGAAATATATAGAAATCTTACTTTCGTCACTCGAATATAAATACTGATAATGTGATCACAATTATCAGCATCATCCCCGGGCGACTAGAGTGTGATTCTATATCTATCCAGTATATTAAAATTTCGAATACACGCGGATCAGACGTATACGCAAAATCTATATATACTGGATTGTCCACTTCTATATAAATAAATAGTCAAATACGAATAATTGATTCAAATTTTCAAAACAAAATTTGTTTTCACTTTTATTTATCAAAAACACTACTCTTCACACTCGTTCTAGGATACTAATGATCCCATCTCTAACGAGTCATTCCATTGGATATTGCTAATCCAATATCTGATGAATTCTTTCGTATTGTTCTAATGTGCCTTGTTCTCTGAGCTTTGTAAACCAAAGCTCTGATACCAACTGTGAAAACCCGCAACTTCCCCGTAAAGGAAAGTGTCGGATAGTTCGAGAACAAACCACAATAGAACACATATCAAAGAACACTTCATTGTATATTACAACAATGCATCAGATTACAAGAATATACAGTATAAATGAATATTACACAGAAATATCAGAGATTTAAATTACATTTAAATACATAGCAGCGGAAAATAATACAATACACAACTAGAAGTAGATATACAGATACAAAGCTTTCCGGATATCGTTCCAGCTGTAAACCAGGATCCTGTGAATATAAATCTGCAAAACCAAAACTACTAGCTGCCCGTGTCAAAATAAGGGCACCCAGAGTTTAGGTTAAAACAATAAACTCCAGGTCAGTCATGTGACTGGTGTGAGAACTAAAACAGATATTAATCTTTGCCTTTAAAGTTCGGTAAATCAAGGGACCACGCCGTATAACACGGAACGGGTTTCCTCCCAAGAATACCAGTGCATAAAACAACAGCGCAATGCTAAATAAAGAAAAATGAAGCTGTTATAAGACCCAGGTCCTATCACACAATGCAACGCAAGCCGGGGGATAGGGTTTTCCCTTATAACAGCCAAAGAATGCTTGATACGTTCAAAACAAATCATTTGATACTATTATAAGTGCATAGTGCATAAAACAACTTCAAATCATAAGTATCAATCATAGGCGGCATGGGTACCATATATCATGTCGCCATATATAGGTTTACAATTAAAACCGCAAATGTCACGTATTTGGAAATTGGATTTCCGTCTATGAACCGAGGCAAAAGATAGTCCTCAACCTATTCGAGACAATCTAGCCCATGTCTCAGGAACAGCCGCAACTGCCCCATGGAGCGACAGGGCCGGTCCACCGATGTGGATTATTATGCCTGAACACTACGTTTCCCCGCCCTTTGGGGCGTAAATGAGCCAACGAATGACTCCATCGGACCCGGATCGTCCGATCAAACCGAGGCGCCTCGCAACAACAACAACCACATAAGTCAAACTCGTCAGGGCGTGTAAAACCACTGACGCCACTTTTTAGCTAGAAGGAAACGCATGCCCTCCCTGAGGTCCGTCTCCCGTTTCTGGTTCATACCGGGTGTGAAACTCGCGAATTCACGTTACACAAAGCTGTGCCACACAGGCTGTGCTTTGATCATCACCACAAGACTTTGCTTTTCAACAGAAGTCTCGATCTATTGCCACTTAGGCATGCCACACAGGAAATTCACTCTATGTGTTTGATATCCATCAGTATATAACCCCTGAGCTCGTATGTCTCAGAGAAGGGCGTTAAGCAAGAGAATAAATTCTCCGCCGCCAAAGAGATATATATTTAATAGAAATTAATCACACAGACTAAAATCCAATGTCAGACACACAGTCCATTTACAAGTCCGTTCTGGGTCTGAACGAAACCGGAGGCACCTAGTACCCCGCACATCCATCGATCTCCAAGTACGTCTGGACGATCACCAACTGTTTCCATCTTCTTGGGTGTACAGCCCAATCAAGATCATCAGTTATCACCCAAACGACGTGAAGACCTCCGGTCTTCGACCACCGTCTTCATCTTCGACTTATCGTCGTATCAGTTATTCAGAATGGGATAAACCCGGTCTTTCCGAATAACTCGCGTATATTTTATAAAAGTGCTACACAAACACAACATACGCCTCATTCCAATTCATCAGTCACTAACCGCAAATTAATCAAGAGAATAGTTCCCCAAATATTAACCCCGAAGGCCGAAACCAACATCAGATCAATATCCAGAAAACCATTCTGCTTGGCTAACCGACAGTTAGTTTCTAAATTTCACATTCATAGGGAAGGATTCCCATTAATTTTATCAAAGATAAATTCCTTGAATTTATTCTTTAATCTACTTTTGAATTTCGATTCAACTAGTCGGGATTTACGAAACTTACTGAAGTAATCATTTGTTTTAATTTCCCAATCCCAACCTATTCATCCCATGAAGTAAAACTGGTAATACTTCATACCTAACACCACGGTGTTATCGGTAAATTCAATTACCATTTCACGTTCAAATCTAATTAAAGATTTGACTATCGCCTGGAGCAAAACTGGTGATACTCCATTCTCGACCATTTCAATCTAATTAACGATTCATTAAAACTCAACTTAGTTTTAATCGTTAACTGGGTTAAAGAATCCGTGTCATTTAAAAACACAGTTCATAATAAACCCAAAAATCAATATCAATTCAATTCCAATTAAATATTATTTAATTGGTACACTTCATTAAATCTAAATAAAAAGATTTAATCTTTTCTCAACTGGGTTCAAGAACAGTGTTAGTGAAGACACCATTCACGACAAACCCCAAATCACATTTGATATTCAATACAAGGCTCTGAATACAAAATATATCGGCTTATATTCAATATCAAATTCTACGACTAACAAATGTCGTATTGGAAATAACGATATAAATATATCTTTCAAATTTCCATAACAACACCTGTATAATCACGAATTCCAACATCGAAATATTCCGAAGACAATTTCGATTCAAATCCACTCCAATGCAATCATTGGAAATTCTGGTTATTTTTTTTAAACCCTTTTCAAATTCAATTTATTTATTTAAAAATAAATAGAATTATATTTCTAGTTCAAAACTAGTTCATTTCGATAAAAATATATTTTTATCTTTTCAAATATGGAGTTTTTCATCCCAATTCTTTCTAAATCATTTCTTATGATTTTACACAAATTATTACTATTTTTAATAATTTTATCAAGGCCCGTACAGTCGATTTCCATCAATGGCCATCGAACTGCACTTATAGCGACCTTTTTCAAATTTGATTTGGACATAATTCCAAATCCAACCGTTAGATTTCTAATTTCTAATATCCGTTAGAAAGCTCTTTTCGATATGAACCCAACGGTTCCGGTTTTAGGAGAATCCGACGGTCGGATCTCCCGTAATGCCCGTTTGAAATAAATGGTCGAAATTCACGAACTACCGCGGCGCGGCGCGTTCTATTCAGGCCATTAAATAATATATATAATATATATAATATATATTTCGTCGATTTCTATTTAAAACGAATTATATAAATAGTTTTAAAATTCATTTCAAAAGCAATTTCAACCTTCATTTCAATTCAAATCAAAATTGAATTCTTCTTTATAAATTCGTTTTAAATATTCATTTCTATTCAATTCAAATTTCAATTCAATTTGAATTCATATTCAATTCAATTCATTTCGAAATCGTTTTCAATTCAATTCATTTCGAAATCGTTTTCAATTCAATTCATTTCGAAATCGTTTTCAATTCAATTCATTTCGAAATCGTTTTCAATTCAATTCATTTCGAAATCGTTTTCAATTCAATTCATTTCGAAATCGTTTTCAATTCAATTCATTTCGAAATCGTTTTTTTTTCAATTCATTTCGAAATCGTTTTATTTTCAATTCATTTCGAAATCGTTTTCAATTCAATTCATTTCGAAATCGTTTTCAATTCAATTCATTTCGAAATCGTTTTCAATTCAATTCATTTCGAAATCGTTTTCAATTCAATTCATTTCGAAATCGTTTTAAAATCGATATAAATATCGTTCACGTCAAAATGGCGTCAATCTAATCATCACGGCTTCACATATTTCTATTTTCAAATATTCTATTTCAAATATTTCCTATTATCAAAATATTCTTTATTTTCACGATTGGAATGAGGCCCAATCAATTACCATATAAAGTTAATTATATGGATTTTCATACAACACATGTATATAATAACATTGAAAATAATCAACCATCAACCAAAGTGCACTACACTGTAAAAGCATCAAATATAGATATTCAACGCTTATAACAGCCTGTCAATCAATCGATCGACATATTTAATCAATCAGGATGAGTGAACTTCAAATTTCATCCCAACACCCGTGTGGGGTTTCAAACAATCAAACACATATTTTATTTGTGCTGTTGGGCGATGTGTAAAATTTATCGTCCCAATCAATGTCATTCAAATAGGTGTACATAAACAAACCGTCTGGTTTATAAATGAATATTCTATTTTATTCACTTCACGTTAAAAATTATATTTTTAACGATAAAACATTTTTATTTCAACCTATGAATTTCTATTCAATTCATTTATTCAATAAAATGATATTTTTATTTTTCTAACTTATTTTAGAAAATTTCGGCGGCATAACGGCACGATACTAGAAACGGGACGAGGCCTAGCCTTATCCCCGGTCTAGTGAAGGCCCACGCCATTCACACATCAATCAATTCACCAAACAACCAAATTCAAATCAAATCATATAACTAATCTATGCAACCAAACAAACAAGTCCATGGTCTGTGGATGGTTGTGTCGGGTGCTACTAAGCACCGTCTGCATCCTAGTATATATATATAATTAGAAAAGAAATTGAAAGGTGAGAAATTCTCACCTTTAGCTATCCTAGCTCCACGGCACTTCATTTGCAGAAGTCTTCGTTGTTACCGCATCTTCGCCATCTTCGTTGTCCGCTTTCACTACATATGTAAAAATCACATTTTTATATACTGATGTCTTTAAAATAAAAATCACATTTTTATTTACTTTCAATTTAAAAGTCATATTTTTATAATCACTTCATATATTAAAAAATCGAATTTTTACTACTATGTTATATAGATAAAAATTATATTTTTATCACGCTATTTTCCATATAAAGATTTTGCCTTTTCTATAATATAAAAATTATATTTTTCTTAAAGTAAAAATCATATTTTTACTTCACTACTCATATCAAAATATCGCCTTTTCACTTTTAAAAATATCGTCTTTATTTTGCTTTCTATATAAAGATGATATTTTTAAATCTTCCTATCATGTAAAAATTATATTTTCACTTCTTCTACATGGTAAAGATCATATTTTTATTACTTTTAAAAATATAAAAATCATATTTTTATTACTTTTAAAATATAAAGATCATATTTTTATCTTTCTACAATATAAAAGATTGTATTTTTAATACTTTAAAAATCTAAAAATCATATTTTTATTTCAACGTTCAATATATAAAAATCATATTTTTATAAATATAGATTTCGCCTTTATAAAACATAGACTTCGCCCTTTCAAATTTAAAGATTTCTAAATAAAAATCATTGCTTTATAACATAAAATAAAATCAGTTTTTAAATTAACAAAAATCAGTTTTTAAATTATAACAAGAATCAGTTTTAACATTATATAAAAATCAGTTTTAACATTATATAAAAATCAGTTTTAACATTATATAAAAATCAAATAAAATAAATAAGCTAAAAAACTTACAGGGGGGGGGGGGTTTCTCTGTCGGCAGCAGGCTTAGGGGGGGGGGGGTTTCTCATCGATCGCGGGTTCGTGAGGGAGGAGGGGGAGGCGCTGCCACTTTGGGCGGCGGATCGGTGTCGGGGATTTAGGGTTTGGCGCTCGTTCAAGATAGAGGAGGAGAGAAGGCGGAGCAAGTGGAGGAGAGGGAGGGGGGGTAGGCCAGCGTTCGACGACCGGGGAGGCGCCTCGCCGGAGTGACGGCTGGACAAGGCGACGGGGTTCGATCATCTCTCGTTTTTTTTTTATATAAACTGAATCGATTTCTAAAATAAGGGGGGGCCAGAAGTATACAGGAGGAAGGGGAGGAAAATATTTTTTTTTATTATTTAATTATTAAAAAGTTGACTTTCACATACAACCTCTAAACGAGGTCCACCGCCTGTCGCCCATAGCGTTTCACCCCCATTCCGAACACAATGGGATATGTATCGTAAGCTGATTCGACTGTTTCGATCAGTTTCCGTCAAAACCAACATATAACTCTATATATTGAATTTGAACGCGCATTTCGATTTACTGGGGTCACATACTGACTAGAAAAATTCTAGAAAAATTATTTCTAGCTTCGTATCGACGATACGGTCCTAACAAAAGTGGTTTCGTCGAATTCTGAGGCCGTTGGAAAAATGGCCATTTTTCAGTCGATTAAAATCAACTGAAACTGGTCAAACGCATTTTCCTTTGCCACGCTCACATATTGATTCGAAAAATTATGAAATTTGGAATCTAGCAATAACTTCACATCCCGGACCCAACAAAACTGGTTTCGTCGAAATCCGAGGTCGTTTGCAAAATGTCCATTTTTAAGGGCCTGAATTCCATAGCGACTATTCAGAATTTTCAACTGGACATATCTTTTGATTCCCGTTATGAAATCATGACTATTCGGATTCGTTGGAAAGATATTATCAAATAGATCCTATGATTTTTGGTTTCACTACAATCCGGATTGTTTTGCACCCGGTACATTCAATTGAAGTTCGAAATCGAATTATCGAACTACCGTGCCATTTTCAATTCTATTTATAATTATATATAAATATTTATATTCTAACGACGACGCGTATAATATATACGTTCGAATTATATTCAAAATAAATTTCTCGTCGATATTATTTAAAATAATTCATTTTAAATAATCAAAATTCGCTAAAATTGCCAAAATAAAATTTTTAAACTGGCCCAGATTTTACGGGTTGTTACACCGCCTATGATTGATACATTCATATTTGAAGCTGATTTCTTCACTTATAGTTATAATAAAAGATGAAATTTCACGTATCAAGCATTTTTGGCTATTATAAGGAAAACTCTATCCTTGACTGCGTTCATTGTGTGATGGGACCTGAGTCTTATAATAGCTTCATTTTTCCAAAAAGCATTGCGTTGTTTTATTTTAAACTAAGATTCATGTGGAGCAAACCCATTTCGTGTTATATGGCATGATCCTGTGATTTATCCAACTTTAAAATCAAGCTAATAATTGTTTTAGTTCTCACACTAGTCCCATGACTGACCTGGAGTTTATTGTTTTAACCTAAACTCTAGGTGCCCCTATTTTCCACACGGGCAGCTAGTAGTTTTGGTTTTTGCGGATATTATATTCACAGGATTCTGGTTTACAACTGAAGCGATATTCAGAAAGCTCTATATCCGTTTATTTCTTTCAGTTGTGTTTTGTATTATTTTGCACTGCTATTCAAATGTAATTTAAATTTCTGATATTGTATTTTTAATGTATATTATTTATTCATACTCTGTTATATTCTTGTACTCTGATGTAAATTGTTGTAATAAGTAATGAAATATTCTTATGTTTCTGTTCTGATTTGTCGTGTTCTCAATTCTATCCGTACTTTCCTTTAAGGGAAGTTTGGGTCGTTTCATTATTATACAATAATGTTCAATTCAACATATTTAGCTAATCAATGTTTAGCTTGACTAATATTAGTATTCAATATTTAAATCAATATTGTTCTTGCTTATTATTATGTTATCAATGACCGAAGTACTAATATTAATATCATTTTTTATATTTCCAAACCAACTTTCAAAATTACTTGAATAATCCGTATTGAATATAAATTTACAAATTAGTTTTCATAACCTATGCTTATATAAATCATATCTATAAAGATGATTTAACTTCCATAAATAAAATTACTATATATTTCTTAAAATAATTTATCTTTTATGAGCAACAACTTCACATCCATTAAAAGTTCGAATCAAAATTTCATAAATATCATACATAAAATCAATTAATATCTTTGAAAATATTATATCTACGAAACGAATTTGATATTATATTCATAAAAGTAACTATCATTCACAAATATTTTCATATTCCAAAATCATATACAAAATATTAATTAAAAATCTTTTCCAAAATAAATATCTACGCATCAAATTCTATTAACTTCCATTATTTGAAATCTTCATAAAAAATAAAATTTTCAAATCTTCTTCCAAAATATCTTTACTTTAAATTAATTTTTTTATTTATAAACTTTACTTTATAATCCTACAATATAAAATCATCCTTTTTATAAGACATTTCTTATTATGGATATCGTTATTTCAACCTAAGGTTTCCACACTATCCAATAAAAAATCTTACAAGTTATTATTTATGACTGAAGTCTTAATAGGGTTTCGTGATACATTTCCATTTTTACTTAGGTTAAGCTTAATTTCATTCTTTAATTTTTTTTAATTTAATTATATTCGTGTATTTTCAAAAAATGAATCACTTAAAATTTATGGCCTACTCTTAGATTTAATCATTTACACTTAAGTTTATAGCTTTCACTTAAGTCAATAATCTACATTTAAGTTTTTGTAGTTCATACTAGTTATAACTTTCACTTGCGGCTTTAAGTAAACATTTAAATTTTAAGATTTATACCTCCGATTTGTATATTTCATTAAGTTCATAAGATATGCAATAATATATGCCTATAAACGATCGAGCACAACTAATCAAACAACATAATATTGAATATTCATTTTTTAAACAAATAAACATAATGTATATCAACTAGCGAAAATTATTCTTTTACACATTAAATATAATCCTTATGCCTTCATTGGCTGCGTCTTGTCTCCAGTCTTCATTAATTTCAGTTTGCCTTCCAGTGTGACCTAACTGCCAACTTGTTGTCTTAGTTAGAGTTTTGATTTTGGTTAGATCATTTTTTAACAATGTCATGTTAGTTTTCTTTTGGTTTTTGTTTCACAATGTCACTCCTGACATTGGCTTGGGATTCGGTTTTGCTGTCTCTAGTTTGGGTCGTGGTTTGGCTTTGTCTTCTTGGCTAGTTTATCACTTTGTTAGTGATTTTTCAGCTCGACTTTGTTGTGGGTTACTGGTAAGGTAGTGGAAGTAATGAGGTCATTCTGGGCACAGTAATTCTTGTTTAGCTCATTGTGTTTTATTCGAGGCATTGTAGTCTTTCTAGACTTGGTAATTATACTTAAGTGCATTTTCGTTGGTGCATTTTAGGTTTGCTATTCTGCTTCTTGGTTGAATCTTATTAATATGTGTTGTCTTTGTACAACTTTTTTAAGTCAATGTGTTAAGTGATTATTTTAGAAAGGTGTTGTGAGTGGGGGACTACTTAGCAGCTTGAGGCATTATGTGAAGACTATTTGTTGTCATTTTCATGTTTTAGGCTTTAACTCTTTAGCTTCATTGTCTTGTTACAGAGTCGCAACCTTCATGGTGACTAATTTAGTTCTGGCTAGAGGGTTGTAAGATGTCTGTAGAAGATTGGCAACCTGCTTATCTCTTGTATATTATTGTACTCCTTATTTGCTATAATAAAAATGTATTACGAATCACTATAAAAACTAATCAGCTATTCCAAAATAATATTTGTGCAAAATTATTTCATTTACATGATTTTGAAAACAATACTATGTCAATTTGGCATATAGAAGTATTTGACATTCCTATCGATCCCACGATACTGATTAGAATTCATAAATACATAACAGACTAAATTAACACAATATAAGACATTTTATAGCACTAATAAATACACTCTCTTATGTACATACACTCAGGCTCATGATGGAGCATTCCATTGCCAATCGCTTGATGAGTTAACCCTAACAAACTTTGGTATTCTCCTAACCAAGCTCTGATATCAACTGTGACAACCCACCATTTTAAAAAATTCAGATTGACAATAACCCATATATTTGACTCATACAATTTAAAAGGGGTGAATTATTAATGAGGATTGAAAATAAATGAATAAAAGAGATTAGAAAAAAAGGGAATCTCACAACCGAAAGACAAATTATAATAATCATATAATCAAATCAATGATGCTATTGAAATATGCATTTTACTTCATTTACATCATTAGAGTTAAATAAATATCAGACATACCAAGTATGCAGTACAATAATAATGTGAATATGGATCGTCAATCTCCATCTTCCACTTCCGAACAATGTCTCTAAATAAAATGAAACAACTCAGACTACCTGAGCATAATGAAAGACTATATACTCGAGTCAGGACTAAAATTTATCATGTAAGTCAATTTATAGCATGAAATAAGGACGCAAGTAACCTAAGAGATGCCACATCATTTTCCATCTCCCAAGGATCCATTGGATTATTTATGAATAGTAGGAAACAATATACATGTAATATTTATAAGTAAAATAAATATTAAAATAGCATTAAGGCTTTACATTAATCTACCTTAACCCATTTAAAGCATGTAGCCTATATAGGTCCTATAACACAACCACTAACGTCGATAGCCAGTGAGTCCAATAGAGGTACAATGCTAAAACGAAACAATAGTTGACTCATATAGGGATTAAACGTGACAAGCCATGTGAGGCTACGCCCATGGTAGGATTCTACCTATTTACCCTTTCTAGCTGGTGGCAACCTCTACCGGCTAATCGTGAATAACACCTCCAAATTAAATTATGATGCACCAATCAAATCACAGGTTAAGTATTCCATAAGATGTATATAACAAGTTATACAATTGCAATGATATTCATGGTGATAACATGGATAAATGCATAGTTAATAATCATCAAAAATATAAATACCCAATCAATAATCACATCAATAAATAAGCATACACATGCAAACCACATCCAAACTGAACACTGTAGTGCAACAGTCAATAGTTATCAAATTTCAGCGCTTTAACTAGCAGCTTCGTTTCAATGAAAAATCCATTGTTAATTTAATTAAACGTCAATTTACTGTCAATTTAATATATTCAAATTCAATTTTATTGTATAATTACATTTCCAAATAGCCAATCAAACAAAATGTCACATCGATAATAATTATCACGTATCGGGCGTCGAACAACAGTTATATCTATTTTTTATGTCAATTTAAATTTTCAAATAGCAGTTAACCAAATTATATCATAAATTTGATTTGACTTGGAATGAAAATTTTAGTACTTCGTGAGTGAGTTTAAACACTCACATTTGATTTTAAGCCCAATTGTAAACCCAATGAACATTAAATTTTTAGGAGTCTTCAATCTCAACCAGACTAGGTCCACGTTGTCCTATATTTTGATATAAGACCAATGAAAGAAACATCATGTTAATCGGATTGTGTACATAAAAGTTAATCACATTAGAACATTCAATTTAAATTAGAATAAAATAACGAAAAAAAACACAAATCCATTATCCATCGCCACATCAGCATACAAAGTTCATAGTCCTACTCATGTTCTCGTACACTATAGTACACAAACCCGTCCTATATTTTCAACTACCACCTTTCAACATCAACCACCATTACCTTGGGTCATCGATGATAGATCTAGGACCACAAATTTCTAGCACTTTCCGAGCCTACCTGTCCTTAGAATGTTAGCTCCTCCGTCCCCCTCCTCCGAGATACATCGCTACATCCTTTCTGGATAGAAACTTACCAATACCCATGAAGTCATGTCCATCTAGGCCGAATCGAACACATGGATGTACTCCCTTTGACCACCTCTATGCGTTCATGCTCTCTGATCTTTGAATCATCCATTATGCACCATTAAAACTCCAAAACCCTAAAATGGATGGTTGGAAAAGATCATCGATTTTTTGCCAAACAATGCGATGAATGCAATAAAGAGCAGTCGCAGACTATGTTCATTACGATCTTTCTAGCGATATGTATTATGTTATAGCTTGAAAGAATTGAATTTTAGTCATTGTTTAACTGTATTTGATAATCACCATTAATAGGTGATTAAGAATTTTGGGATACAAGAATAAAAACTAATGTTAGGGAAAAGCAGGAAGTTGCTAAGTGTTCAGGAAGACTATATATATATACATACACATACACACGCAATAATTGGGGTTGCTTGGCCAAAAGCGATACCGAAGCCAAAAAAGCTTGTTTTCATCGTCAAATCGAAATACGTTGTTACATATATCAAAACGTACTTTATTGATATTTCTAAATCTAATGGAACTATCAAAAATCTCAAAAACACAATTTTATATAAATTTTATTTTTGTCATTAATTAAATTTCAGATTATCATTCACGAGTGCAATTTATTAACCATAAATTATTGATTTGAAACTCAATTTTATTCTTTTTTTATTGAATTACATTTACAATAAATAAAATGTTCAAATAATTTTTCTCAAATACTATTTTAATTACATTAGAGTACTCATTTTTTCGTAAAATGTATGTTTTTTGATGTTAACGTGTTAAATACAAATTACATCTCTTATTATTTAATAATTATAATTCCACATTAAGTAAGTTACAAACAATTTAATATTTGAAATAATTTCATTCTATATAGTCAAGAAAGACTGTATATTACTAATCTAATAATTGTTTTATAATTCTACAATAAATTTATTTAAAATATAATTTTAATTAATAAAATTTTAATTTTTAGCACATTTATTTAAAATTTTATATTATATCTTATTGTTTTTAATAGTAGAAAATACAGATTGTTTCATATTAAAATAACAAAACAAATACAAAATATCTCCAAAAAGTCACAACCTAAAATCTTACAAGCATTGGATCAGTAATTTACAAATTAGTGCTAGTACATGTTACTTGACCAAGCTGGCCTTAAACATATTATAATTTTAAGTCATGGTGCCAACGATCCACTTCTGCTAAACTATGATTGTTCCCTTGCGCCAATGGTCGATCTCCTCAAGCACTTGCAATCAACAATTCTGTTCTTCCATGGATCTATCACACGGGCTTAAAAACAAACTAATACTGATACAAAAAAGTATGGAATCTTGAATCTCATCATAAGATGCCCATATCCTAGGCCATCCGAAGGATCCATAAGTAGAACTTATGGATCTACCGATCCAAACCTATGGTTCAATATCAATCTGTATTGATTAATGAGATGTCCACAGTTTCCTCGAAGCAAATAGTTTTGGGCATGAAAGGAGGTGGAAACATTAATCCATGTTTTTGAGCGGTTTAAGACTATAAACAAGATGGTATAAGCTTATTTTTAGAGGATCTTCTTACTTCCCTACTTTCTAACACTTTCAAGTGTTTCCAATGATTTATACCTATCTGTAAGAACGATATTAATAAAAATAATAGTATAATCGATGGAATTTTGAAGTGGGTGTAGGCCAGAGTACATCGAGCCACTATAGTACTTCTTTCTCGTTTTTCATTTTTTTAAATTTTACTCTCCTAAACTATCTATTAGATGTTGATTTCATCTTTTACGCCAATATTTCAGTGCACTCATTGAGAGATTACTTGAACTCACTAATTTGATAATAGAAAGATTCAAGATGAGACAATCCACTAGAAACGCAATTTCTCAAGAAATCAACAACGAGCAAGCCAAGAGGCATCCTTATTGGATTTTATAGATCGATTTAGCAACCGAAATCACCAAAAATTAAAACCCAAATCAGGATCCAAGCAAAAATCGACAAATTGAGTGATGCATACCTTTTCATTTTGCAAAACCAAGGTTAAAATCCAAGTACAAATTGTCTGAATCTCGAATTCCATCTAGTTGAACGATGTCTCCATAGGTATCCACGAACTTTTCTTCGGAATTGTCTCACGAAATCGAAGAAGGAGATTGAAGGTACTAGCCGAGACCATGAACTTCCTTTTTCCCTTTTTAAATTTTGGATCTCATTTTGTTCTGTGTATATTATAAGATGGAGTCGGCTCCTTTTAAAAATAAACCAGAATTCAAAGAGAAACGAAATTCACGGTATCCCATTTCAAAATGAAAATTTGAAATATCAAATAGCTCCTTATTTTCTCGAGAATGGTTCTCCCCTTTTAAACATTCTAATTTTGTGACCCTATAGGTTATTACAACATTGGAAATAATTTTAAATTATATTTAAAATTAGAAATAGTGAGCAGCATTTAGCAATACATTGTTGTTACCCAAGTTATAATAAAATCAATGGTTTGATGCAACCTTTTCAATGACTAATGTTTTGACATAATTTAGTTCATTTTAACCATTATATCCAAGATTAAAGTTGAGGCATGGAACGTATCATCCTCTTTAAAATTTAATCCTTTTTTCTTGATTTATGAGGAGATTATATAGAACAAATCAATATTTGAGCACAACCATGCATTTTGTAATCATACAGAATCAAGAGGCCCGTGAATATCACTACTTATATTATATGGTTAAATTCCATCTGGATCATTCATATTATTTATTCTGTTTGAGATGTATCCAATAATCACATCAATTGTCTACTCTATTAAGAGTAACTGTAAAGACCCGAAAATTCCCACCCTTTGAATCAACCATAAACCACACAGGTCTGAACCACAGGTTGGAAATCTTCGAATACTTTAACTTTGGGAATACAATACATTAGAACAAGTAACAACAAACTTTTATTACATCATGATAATATAACATCAGAGTACAGAATATATCAGAGTAAATTGAATAAACAATAATACAGTGGAAGATAATTTACAAAAGATTTAATACAATGCAGCGGAAATAACAAACTGCTACAGCGGAAGTCTATCAACACTCTGGACAAAACTTTAAGCTTCAATCCAGAATCCTGCTTAATATATCTGCAAAATAAGCTACTCGACTGCACGTATGGCAAAGAGGGCACCCGAGTTTGCAAGTGAAATAAACTACAGGTCAGTCATGGGACTGATATGAGAAATCTCATCTAACTTATTTAATAATAAGGCTAATCACAGGACTAGCCGCTATTGCGGAACGGGTTTACTCCATTTGATTGCCAGTGCATAAGTAAAGTAATCGTTAAACAACGCAATGCTTTTTAGAAAAATGAAACCATTATAAGACTCAAGTCCCATCACACAATGCAACACAAACTGTAGGATAGAGTTTTACCTTATAATGGTCAAAAGATGCTTGATACGATAAACACGAATTTGATATTATTATTAGTGTATATATGTTTTAAAAACAATTTCAATCATAATATATCAATCATAGACGGCATAGTACACCATCCTACTATGTCGCCATACTAGTTATACAATCAAAACCGCATGATGTCATATTAGAATTTGGGTTCCATCATGAGTCAAGGCTAGGAACGATCTCCTGACCGATTCGACACACTCTAGCAATGTCTCACGATTCGGACGCTGGCGAACCCTTGGATCCTGCAGGGCTGGTCCACAAATACTTTAGTGGATTGGCAATTCCTGAACACACGCTTCCCGATCCTATTAGACCTATAAATTGGCCATTGCGACCAATAATAATCTGAGGCGCCTCATAATCCATCAACCACATTAGTAAAATGTTGGGCCGTGTAAAAACCCTAGCACCACTTCTAGCTAGAAGGAAACGTGTGCACTCCCTGCGTTCCCTTGTTCCGTTTTTGACTCATACCGGGGTGTGAGTCTCGCGAAGTAACGTTACACAAAGCTATGCTATTCAAAGCTATGCATTGATCATCATCCACAAGGTTCGGATTTTCAACAAAAGCCTTGATCTATGCATCTTAGCATGCCACATCGTCGATCCCTAGCATTGATTTCTGCCAATATATAACCTCTAACTTGTACGTCTCAGAGAAGGGTATTAAGCAAGAGAATAAATTTTCCGCTACCAAACAGATATATTAGCAGAAATCAACGAATACAGTGTAATGGAATACAACGTCAAACATACCATCCATTTACAAGTCCGTTTGTTTGGTCTGAACGAAACTGGAGGAACTTAATTCCTCGCATATCTGAACAATCAACAAATCCATCCGGACAACTACCACTGTAGCCCCTTCAAGGTAGCTACTCCAATCACGGCCATCAGTAGTCCTCACCCATTCGATGTGAAGATCGCTGGTCTTGCACCGTCTTCAATCTCTTTGACTGTTAGTCGTCGTATTCATTATTTAGAATGGGTTAATGTAATAACTCGGAAATTCTGAGCCAATTTAAAATTTTTATTTTGGCAATTTTGATGAATTTTGAATATTTAAAATGATTTATTTTAAATAATATCGACGAGAAATTTATTTTGAATAGAATTCGAATGTATATATTTATACAGATCGTCGTTAGAATATAAATATTTTATTTTAAAATATAAAAGGAATTGAAAATGGCGCGGTAGTTCAAAAATTCGATTTCAAATTTCAATTGAACATACCAGGTGCAAAATAAACCGGATTTTAGTGAAACCAAAAATATTAGAATCCAATTGAGAATATCTTTCCAACGAATCCGAAAAATCGAAATTTCATAGCGGAAATCAAAAGATATGTCCAGTTGAAATTTCAGAATAGTCGCTATGGAATTCTAGCCCTTAAAATTCGAAATTTTTCAAACGACCTCGGTTTTCGACGAAACCACTTTTGTTGGATTCGGGATGCCAAGCTATTGCTAGATTCCAAAATTCATAACTTTTCGAATTAATATGTGCGTGTGGCATAGGAAAACGCGTTTGACCAGTTTTAGTTGATTTTAATCGATTGGAAAATGGCCATTTTTCAAACGGTCTCAGAATTCGACGAAATTAGTTTTGTCAGGACCGTATCGTAAATACAAAGCTAGAAATAATTTTTCTAGAATTTTTAGAGTTTGTATGTGGCTCCGGTAAACTGAAATGCGCATTTAAATTCAATATATATAGTTATATGTTGATTTTGACGAAAACTGATCGAAACGATCGAATCAGCTTACGATACATATCCCATTGTGTTCAGAATGAGGGAATTAGCTATGGACAACAGGCGGTCGGTCTCGTTTAGAGGTCGAAAATAAAAGTTGCTTTTTAGAAAATTTAATAATTAAATATATATATTTATATACCTTCCTTTCTCCCCCTCCTCCTTTTCATTCACTAAGAACAAAAAATGAAATCGCGCTCTGCCCTACCCCAGACCTCAAGCCGCACCTTCATCAGCGACGCCACCGCGTTGATCGCCCCTCCCCCCTTCTTCTTCCCCTATCCTCCTCCTCGCGACCGCGAGTTCCCCCGAGCCCAAACCCGCTTCAAACCTCCTCCTCCTGAAAAAACCGCGCGCCCCTCCTTATACCGTCGCCGCTCCCTCTTCCTCCCCCAAAATCCGCCACCACCTTCTTTTCTCCCTCCTCCGACACGCTGACGAACCCCCCTTCTGATTTTCAACTGTAAGTTTTCTTTTCTTCTATTTATTATTCTTCTCTATTAATTTAATGTAAATAAACTTCAAAATGATTAGAGAAAAATCAGTGGTATATATATATTATGATTTACTACTTTTATTTAGTATAAAATATAATGTTTCGATTTTTATATGTAATAATCTATAAAGAAATTCTAATTTATATATGTGGTGCGTAGGATTAATGTTCAGTTTTTAAAGTAATAAAAATTTGATTTTTATCACAAAAAGTTTAGATTTTTAACATAGGAAAGTTTACATTTTTACATAAGAAAAGAAACGATTTTTCCTTCTAAAATTTTTGTTTAATGAAAGATTATATTTTTATAACAGGAAAGGTTATATTTTATAACCATGAAAGGTTCAATTTTTAATGATAGGGACGAGATTTTTATATTATTGAAAGGTTAAAAATACGATTTTTATAAAGTAGAAGTATTAAAAATATGATTTTTATATAATAGAGTATATAAGAATATTATCTTTATAGAAGTAGTAAGGTAAAAATACGATTTTTATATATGTTGTAGCTAAAAGATTTGATCTTTATATCATAGGATGAATAGAAATGTGATTTTTTAATCGTGTATAGTAATAAAAATAGAATTTTTGTCTATATAGTAACGGTGTAAAAATAGAATTTTTATCTATATAGTAGCGTTGTAAAAATAGAATTTTAATCTATAAAGTAGCTGTATAAAAATAGGATTTTTACATACATAGAAACAATATAAAAATGTGATTTTTATATTTGTAGTGGCTACGGGCAACGAAATTGACAAAAGGCAAGCACGACGAAGATTTCCTACATAAGAAGAGTCGTGGTGTTGGTTTAGCTAGTCGGTGAGAACTTCTCACTTTAAATTTTCTTTTTCTAGTTATAATATATAATAGGATGCAAACGGTGTTTAGTAGCACTCGACACCCATCGCCCACAGACTATGGACGGCTTGTTTGCTTGTTTGATGTCTTGTGCAATTTGTTTGTGATGTTGATGTGAAATAGATAATAAAATATTCATGTGTTGAAATAAATTAATTATCGTTAAAAATATAATTTTTAACGTGAATGTAAATAAATATTCATTTACAAAGTGAATGTAAATAAATATTCATTTACAAACCGAACGGTTTGTTTATGAACACCTATTTGAAGGACATTGATTGGGACGATAAATTTTACATGTCGCCCACCTGCACAAATAATATTCAGTGTTTGTGGATTGAAACCCCACACGGGTGTTGGGATGATATTTAGCGTATACTAATCCCAATTATTTAGTTGTATGTCGATCGATTGGTCGACAGACTGTGTAAGCATTAATTATTTATATTTAATGCTTATGCAGTTGTGTGATGCACTTTGGATGATGGTTGATTATTTATCGATGCTGTTATGTACATGTGTTCTATGGAATCCATATAATTAATATTATATGGTGATTGATTGGACCTCATTCCTATTGGGAAAATAAAAATTATTATAAAATATATATTCCTGTGTTGAATAGAATAAAATAAAGATTCCTGTGATGAATAAAATAAATAGTCATGTGTTGACGATGCTCATGTGTTGAGAATATTCATGTGTTGAAAGAAAAATATATATATTTATGTGTTGAGAGAAATATAGATTCATGTGTCGAGTAGAATATATATTCATTTGTTGAATAGAATAACGAATTTATTGAAATATATAAAGTCGTGTTGATTAGGGATGCGCCATTTTGATGTGAGTGATATTTATATCGATTATATTCGTTTTAAAATGAATATAGAAAAGGAAGTGATTTCAAAATATAACGCTTTGAAAATATTATCATTTGTATATCGATGATGTGGAATATTCAATTTCGATTCGAAATTGAATATGAATTTGAAATCGTTACGAAAACGAATTTAAAACGATTTATAAAATACGTTTTAAAAGGCAATCAATGAAATATAATATATATATATATATATATTACATATAATGGCCTGAATAGAACGCGCCACGCTGTGGCAGTTCGCGAATTTCGACCATTGACTTCGAATGGACATTACGGGAGTTCCGACCGTCGGATTCTCCTAAAACTGGAACCGTTGGGTTCGTATCGAAAAGAGTTTTCCAATAATATTACATATTTGAAATCTAACGGTTGGATTTGGAATTATGTCTAAATCAAATTGGGATAAGGTCGATATAAGTGCAGTTCAATGGCCGTTAATAGAAATCGACTGTACGGGCCTTGATAAAATTATTATAAATATCAATAATTTGTGTAAAATCATAAGACATGATTTGGGAAGAACTGGGATGAAAACCTCCATATTTGAAGGGATAAAAATAGATTTTTATCGAAATAAACTAGTTTTGAACTAGAATTAAAATCAGTTTATTTTTGAAATAAATAAATTAAATTTGAAAGTGGTTTTAAAAATAATCAGAATTTCCAATATACGAATTGGAATGGATTTGAATCGAAATCATCTTCGGAATATTTTGATGTTGGATTTCGTGATCATACATATATGGTTGTGGAAATTTGAAAGATATATTTATATCATTATTTCCAATACGATATTTGTTGATTTTAGAATTTGATATTGAGTATAAGCCAATATATTTTCTATTTAGAGCCTTGTATTTAATATCAAATGGGATTTTGGGGTTCGTCGTGAATGGTGTCTTGAATAACACTGTTCTTGGACCCAGTGTAGAGAAGAATAAATCTTTTAACTAAGATTTAGTGAAATTGTCCAATTAAATGGCATTTAATTGGAATTGAATTTGAAAGTGATTTTGGGTTTATCGTGAATCGTGTTTTAGGTGACATTTGTTCTTTAACCCAGTTAAAGACAGGATATTGATTTGGGGGAAAGATTAAAACTAAGTGGAGTTTTCATGAATCTTTAATTAGATTAAAAAGTGAATTGATAATTTAAATTATCAAATCTGAAAAGTGATCGAGAATGGAGTACCACCAGTTTCGCTCCAAAGCGATAGTTAAATCTTTATTTAGATTTGAACGTGAAATGGTAATTAATATTTACCGATAACACCGTGGTGTTAGATATGGAGTATCACCTGTTTTGCTTCATGGGATGAATAGGTTGGGATTGGGAAACAAAATAAATAATTACTTCGGTGTGGTTCGCTAATCCCGACTAGTTTGGAAAACCATAACACGGTTTGAAATGATATCCAAAGGAAGATGAAAGAATAAATTTAGAAGAATTTATCTTTGATAAAATTAATGGGAACCTTTCCCTTAGAATGTGAAGATTTGAATAAAAGAATATTCTGAATTGGAATGAGGTGTATGATGTGTTTGTCTAACACCTGTTTATTATATATGCGGGTTATTCGGAAAGGCCGGGTTTATACCCATTCTGAATAACCGATTCGACGATAAGTCGAAGATGAAGAGGGTGGTGGAAAACCGGAAGTCTTCACATCGTTTGGGTGATTACTGATGATCTTGATTGGGCTGTACACCCAAGATGAGAGAATCAGGTTGTGATCGTCCAGACGTACTTGGAGATCGATGGATATGCGAGGAAAGTGCCTCCGGTTTCGTTCAAACCCAGAACGAACTTGTAAATGGACTGTGTGTCTGACATTGGATTTTATTGTGTTGATTGATCTCTATTAAATATACATCTGTTTGGCGGCTGAGAATTTATTCTCTTGCTTAACGCCGTTCTCTGAGACGTAAGAGCTTAGATGTTGTATATCGATGGACATCAGTCGCATGGAGTGAATTGCCTGTGTGGCATGCCTAAGTGGCGGATGATCAAGACTTCTGTTGAAAAGCAAAGTCTTGTGGTTGATGATCAAAGCACGGCCTGTGTGGCATAGCTTTGCGTATAACGTGAATTCACGAGCCTCACACCTCGGTATGAGTCAAAAACGGGATAAGGACCCAAGGAGTGCATGACGTTTCTTTCTAGCTAGTGGTGGTGTCAGTGCTTTAAACTGGCTGACATTTATATACTATTCACCTGTGTGGTTGTTGAAATGCTAGGCGCCTCGAATATGTGGTTGATAACTGGCACTATGTGAGCCGACGTACAGACCATTATATATAGGTCCTATAGGACCGGGAAACATGTGTTCAGGAATTGCCAATCCTCAAAAGTAAGAGAGGACTGGCCTTGGAGGTTCCAAGGGATCGCTGTGTGTGGTCCTGAGACATTAGCTAGAGTGTCTCGAATCGGAGAGGAGCTTGCCCCTTGCCTCGACTCATGACGAAAATCCAATTTCCAATACATGATATTGCGGTTTTATTTGTAGAACCTAGTATGGCGACATAGTGGTATGGGTCATTAATGCCGTCTATGATTGATATTTATGATTGAAATTGTTTTGACACTATACACTTATAATAGTATCAAATGATTTGTTTTAAATGTACCAAGCATTCTTTGGCTATTATAAGGTAAAAACCCTATCCTCCGGCTTGCGTTGCATTGTGTGATGGGACCTGGGTCTTATAATAGCTTCATTTTTCTTTATTTAGCATTGCGCGGTTTGTGTTATGCACTGGTATTCTTGGGAGGAAACCCATTCCGTGTTACACAGCATGGTCCCTTGATTTACCTAACTTTAAAAATAAAGACTAATAACTGTTTTAGTTCTCACACCAGTCACATGACTGACCTGGAGTTTGTTGTTTTAACCTAAACTCTGGGTGCCCTTATTTTCCGCACGGGCAGCTAGTAGTTTTTGTTTTGCGGATTTATACTCACAGGATCCTGGTTTACAGCTGGAACGATACTCGGAAAGCTCTGTATCCGTGTATTTCTTTCAGTTGTGTTTTGTATTATTTTCCGCTGCGATGTATTTAAAAGTAATCTAAATCTCTGATATTTGTCAAATGTGTAATATTTATTCATACTCTGTATATTCTTGTATTCTGATGGAATCGTTGTAATAAACAATGAAATGTTCTTCTATTTGTGTTCCGATGTGGCTTGTCCTCAATTCAATTCGTGCTTTCCTTACCGGGGAAGTTCGCGTCGTCTCAGTTTGGTATCAGAGCTTTGGTTTACAGAGCTTGAGAACAAGACACATTAGAACCATACAAAAGAATTCATCAGATATTGGATTAGTAATATCCAACTAGAATGACTCGTTAGTGATAGGATCAGTAGTATCCCAGAACGAGTGTATAGAGTATATTTTTGAAATATAAAATTGAAAACAAACTTTTTTTTGAAAGTTAAATTCAATTATTCGTATTTCGTTATTTTATTTATATTGGATTTTGGACCATCGAGTATATAAAGGTTTTGCATATACACGTCATGAACGTATATTCGAAGTTTTAATATACTAGATAGATATAGAATCATACTCTAGTAGCCCGAAGATGATTATGATGATTGAGTACTCATCATCAGAATTTATATTCGAGTGACGAAGGTGTGATTTCTACATATTTCCATTAGACTGGTGTGAGAACCAAAATATAGCTAGAATACATTGTTGTGAATTGGCATCAAAAACATGATTTTCTGTATATATATCAAAATTATGAATTTGAAACGATAATTCACTAATTGATTGATGGTTGTGTTGTTTTTTTATCTGTTTGATAATCTTGAACCGTTATGCCAAATTGAACTATATTGAAAAACGATTACAATTGCATGCATATACATGTATATCCATTGAACAGGTTATAGCAAAGAGGCTAGAGCAGAAGAATAAAAAATTTTGCCCGACAAATAGGTACATGTTTACCATAATTTACTGTTTTGTTTGGGTGATGATGATTTTATGAGCCGATTGGCTAGCCGCTTGGCTTTTTCTTTTTCTTTTGGATTGAAGGAGGCCATGGGAGGCTATATGAAATATCCCGAAGTCCCCGATGCATGGGAGGTTATGGCAAAAAATTTCGGAAATTTAGGGTGCTAGCCAAATTTTTGAATTTTTTTAAAAGTTCTTAGAAACTGAAAAATTGAAGAACTTAAGCCGTAAAGAAAATAATGGAAGTTCAGTTGGTTTGTAAAACAACTTTCGGCTTCATTCCTTTTCAAGGACGAAAAGTTTTAAGTGGGGGAGATTGTAATAACCCGGAAATTCTGAGCCAATTTAAAATTTTTATTTTGCCAATTTTGATGAATTTTGAATAATTAAAATGATTAATTTTAAATAATATCGACGAGAAATTTATTTTGAATAGAATTTGAGTGTATATATTTATATAGACAGTCGTTATAATATAAATATTTTATTTTAAATTATAAAAGGAATTGAAAATGGCGCGGTAGTTCGATAATTCGATTTCAAATTTCAATTGAACATACTAGGTGCAAAATAAACCGTATTTTAGTGAAACCAAAAATATTAGAATCTAATTGGGAATATCTTTCCAACAAATCCGAAAAATCGAAATTTTATAGTGGGAATCAAAAGATATGTCCAGTTGAAATTTCGGAATAGTCGCTATGGAATTCTAGCCTTAAAAATGGAAATTTTGCAAACGACCTCGGTTTTCGACGAAACCACTTCCGTTGGATCCGGGATGTCAAGTTATTGCTAGATTCCAAAGTTCGTAATTTTTCGAATCAATATGTGAGCGTGGCATAGGAAAACGCGTTTGACCAATTTCAGTTGATTTTAATCGACTGGAAAATGGCCATTTTTCAAACGATCTCAGAATTCGACGAAATTAGTTTTGTCGGGACTGTATCGTAAATACGAAGCTAGAAATAATTTTTATGGAATTTTTAGAGTTCGTACGTGGCCCCGATAAATTGAAATGCGCGTTCAAATTCAATATATAGAGTTATATGTTGATTTTGACGAAAACTGATCGAAGCGATCAAATCAACCTACGATACATATCCCATTGTGTTCGGAATGGGGGTAATTAGCTATGGACGACAGGCGGTGGGTCTCGTTTAGAGGTCGAAAATAAAAATTGCTTTTTAGAAAATTTAATAATTAAATATATATATTTATATACCTTCCTTTCTCCCCCTCCTCCTTTTCATTCACTCAAAAAAAAAAGAAAAAAAATCAAATCGCGCTCTGCCCTAGCCCAGACCTCGCGTCGCACCTCCATCAGCGATGCCACCGCGTCGATCGCCCCTCCCCCCTTCTTCTTCCCCTCTCCTCCTCCTCGCGACCGCGAGTTCCCTCGAGCCCAAACCCCCTTCGAACCTCCTCCTCCTGAAAAAAACCGCACCCCCTCCTTATACCGCCGCCGCTCCCTCTTCCTCCCCCAAAATCCGCCACCACCTGCTTTTCTCCCTCCTCCGACGCGCTGACGAACCCCCTTTCTAATTTTCAACTGTAAGTTTTCTTTTCTTCTATTTATTATTCTTCTCTATTTATTTAATGTAAATAAACTTCAAAATGATTAGAGAAAAATCAGTGGTATATATATATTATGATTTACTACTTTTATTTAGTATAAAATATAAAGTTTTGGTTTTTATATGTAATAATCTATAAAGAAATTCTGATTTATATATGTGGAGCGTAGGATTAATGTTCAGTTTTTAAAGTAATAAAAATTTGATTTTTATCATAAAAAGTCTTGATTTTTAACATAGGAATGTTTACAATTTTACATAAGAGAAGAAATGATTTTTGCTTCTAAAAAGATTTGATTTTTGTTTAATGAAAGATTATATTTTTATAACAGGAAAGGTTAAATTTTATAATCATGAAAGGTTCAATTTTTAATGATAGAAAGACGAGATTTTTATATTATAGAAAGGTTAAAAATATGATTTTTATAAAGTAGAAGTATTAAAAATATGATTTTTATATAATAGAGGATATAAAAATATTATCTTCATAGAAGTAGCAAGATAAAAATACGATTTTTATATATGTTGTAGTGAAAAGATTTGATCTTTATATCATAGGAGGAATAAAAATGTGATTTTTTAATCATGTAGAGTAAAAAAAATAGAATTTTTATCTACACAGTAACGGTGTAAAAATAGAATTTTTATCTATATAGTAGCTTGTAAAAATAGAATTTTTATCTATATAATAGTGGTACAAAAATACGATTTTTATATACATAGCAACAATATGAAAATGTGATTTATATATATGTAGTGGTTACGGGCAACGAAATTGAAAAAAGGCGAGCACGGCGAAGATTTCCTACATAAGAAGAGTCATGGCATCGGTTTAGCTAGTCGGTGAGAAGTTCTCACTTTAAATTTTCTTTTTCTAGTTATAATATATACTAGGATACAGACAGTGTTTAGTAGCACCCGACACCCGTCGTCCACAGACCATGGACAGCTTGTATGCTTGTTTGATGTGTTGTGCAGTTTGTTTGTGATGTTGATGTGAAATAGATAATAAAATATTCATGTGTTAAAATAAATAAATTATCGTTGAAAATATATTTTTTAACATGAATGTAAATAAATATTCATTTACAAACTGGACGGTTTGTTTATGAACACCTATTTGAAGGACATTGATTGGGACGATACATTTTACACATCGCCCACCTGCACAAATAATATTCAATGTTTGTGGATTGAAACCCTACACGGGTGTTGGGATGATATTTGGCGTACACCAATCCCAATTATTTAGTTGTATGTCGATCGATTGGTCGATAGACTGTGTAAGCGTTAATTATTTATATTTAATGCTTATGCAGTTGTGTGATGCACTTTGGATGATGGTTGATTATTAATCGTTGCTGTTATGTACATGTGTTGTATGGAATCCATATAATTAACATTATATGGGGATTGATGGGGCCTCATTCCAATTGGGAAAATAAAGAATATTATAAATATATATTCATGTGTTGAATAGAATAAAATAAAGATTCATGTGTTGAATAAAATAAATAGTCATGTGTTGACGATGCTCTTGTGTTGAGAATATTCATGTGTTGAAAGAAAAATATATATATTCATGTGTTGAAAGAAAAATATATATTCATGTATTGAGAGAAATATAGATTCATGTGTTGAATAGAATAAATATTCATTTGTTGAATAGAATAACGAATTTATTGAAATATAAAAAGCCTTGTTGATTAGAGATGCGCCATTTTGACGTGAGCGATATTTATATCGATTATATTCGTTTTTAAATGAATATAGAAAAGGAAGTGATTTCAAAATATAATGCTTTGAAAATATTATAATTTGTATTTCAATGATGTGGAATATTCAATTTCGATCGAAATTGAATAAGAAGTTGAAATCATTTCGAAAACGAATTTAAAACGATTTATAAATTACGTTTTAAAAGGAAATTGATGAAATATATATAATATATACACATTATATATATATAATGTCCCGAATAGGACGCGCCGGGCCGCGGCAGTTCGCGAATTTCGACCATTGACTTCGAATGGACATTACGGGAGATCCGACCGTCGGATTCTCCTAAAACCAGAACCGTTGGGTTCGTATCGAAAAGAGATTTCCAATGAATATTAGAGCTTTGAAATCTAACGGCTGGATTTGGAAATATGTCCAAACCAAATTTGGAAAAGGTCGCTGTAAGTGCGGTTCGATGGCCGTTGATGGAAATCGACTGTACGGGCCTTGATAAAATTATTAAAAATGTCAATAATTTGTGTAAAATCATAAGACATGATTTGGGAAAAATTGGGATGAAAAACTCCATATTTGAAGAGATAAAAATAGATTTTTATCGAAATGAACTAGTTTTGAACTAGAATTAAAATCAATTTATTTTTGAAATAAATAAATTGAATTTGAAAGTGGTTTTAAAAATAATCAGAATTTCCAATATACGAATTGGAATGGATTTTAATCGAAATCATCTTCGGAATATTTTGATGTTGGATTTCGTGATCATACATATATGGTTGTGGAAATTTGAAAGATATATTTATATCATTATTTCCAATACGATATTTGTTGATTTCAGAATTTGATATTGAATATAAGCCGATTTATTTTCTATTCAGAGACTTGTATTTAATATCAAATGGGATTTTGGGGTTCGTCGTGAATGGTGTTTTGAATAACACTTTTCTTCGACCCAGTGTAGAAAAGAATAAATCTTTTAACTACGATTTAGTGCAATTGTCCAATTAAATGATATTTAATTGGAATTGAATTTGAAAGTGATTTTGGGTTTATCGTGAATCGTGTTTTAGGTGACATTGGTTCTTTAATCCAGTCAAAGACAAGATATTGATTTGGGGGAAGATTAAAACTAAGTGAAGTTTTAATGAATCTTTAATTAGATTAAAATGTGAACTGATAATTTAAATTATCAAATCTGAAAAGTGATCGAGAATGGAGTACCACCAGTTTCGCTCCAAAGCGATAGTTAAATCTTTAATTAGATTTGAATGTGAAATGGTAATTAATATTTACCGATAACACCGTGGTGTTAGATATGGAGCATCACCTGTTTTGCTTCATGGGATGAATAGGTTAAGATTGGGAAACAAAATAAATAATTACTTCGGTGTGGTTCGCTAATCCCGACTAGTTTGGAAAACCATAACACGGTTTGAAATGATATCCAAAGGAAGATTGAAAAATAAATTTAGAAGAATTTATCTTTGATAAAATTAATGGGAACCTTTCCCTAAGAATGTGAAAATGTGAATAAAAGAATATTATGAATTGGAATGAGGCGTATGATGTGTTCGTGTAACACGTGTTTATTATATTTGCGGGTTATTCGAAAAGGCCGGGTTTATACCAATTCTGAATAACGGATTCGACGATAAGTCGAAGATGAAGACGGTGGTTGGAGATAGGAAGTCTTCACATCGTTTGGGTGATTACTGATGATCTTGATTGGGCTGTACACACAAGATGAGAGAATCAGTTGGTGATCGTCCAGACGTACTTGGAGATCGATGGATATGTGAGGGAAGTGCCTCCGGTTTCGTTCAGACCCAGAACGAACTTGTAAATGGACTGTGTGTCTGACATTGGATTTTATTCTGTGTTGATTGATCTCTATAAAATATACATCTGTTTGGCGGCGGAGAATTTATTCTCTTGCTTAACGCCCTTCTCTGAGACGTACGAGCTTAGAGGTTGTATATCGATGGACATCAGTCGCATGGAGTGAATTGCCTGTGTGGCATGCCTAAGTGGTGGATGATCAAGGCTTCTTTTGAAAAGCAAAGTCTTGTGGTTGATGATCAAAGCATGTCCTGTGTGGCATAGCTTTATGTATAACGTGAATTCATGAGCCTCACACCTCGGTATGAGTCAAAAACGGGATAAGGACCCAAGCAGTGCACGACATTTCTTTCTAGCTAGTGGTGGTGTCAGTGCTTTAAACTGGCTGACATTTATATACTTTTCACCTGTGTGGTGGTTGGAATGCGAGGCGCCTCAAATATATGGTCGATAACTGGCACTATGTGAGCCGACGTACAGACCATTATATATAAGTCCTATAGGACCGAGAAACGTGTGTTCAAGAATTGCCAATCCTCAAAAGTAAGAGAGGACCGGCCTTGGAGGTTCCAAGGGATCGCTGTGTGTGGTCCTGAGACAGTAGCTAGAGTGTCTCGAATCAGAGAGGTGCTTGCCCCTTACCTCGACTCATGACGGAAATCCAATTTCCAATACGTGATATTGTGGTTTTATTTGTAGAACCTAGTATGACGACATAGTGGTATGGGTCATTAGTGCCGTCTATGATTGATATTTATGATTGAAATTGTTTTGACACTATACACTTATAATAGTATCAAATGATTTGTTTTAAACGTACCAAGCATTCTTTTGCTATTATAAGATAAAAACCCTATCCTCCGGCTTGCATTGCAGTGTGTGATGGGACCTAGGTCTTATAATAGTTTCATTTTTCTTTATTTAGCATTGCGCTGTTTGTGTTATGCACTGGTATTCTTGGGAGGAAACCCATTCCGTGTTGTACGGCGTGGTCCCTTGATTTACCTAACTTTAAAAATAAAGACTAATAATTGTTTTAGTTCTCACACCAGTCACATGACTGACCTGGAGTTTATTGTTTTAACCTAAACTCTGGGTGCCCTTATTTTTTGCACGGGCAGCTAGTAGTTTTGGTTTTGCAGATTTATATTCACAGGATCCTGGTTTATAGCTGGAACGATACTCGGAAAGCTCTGTTTCCGTGTATTTCTTTCAGTTGTGTTTTGTATTATTTTTTGCTGCGATGTATTTAAATGTAATCTAAATCTATGATATTTGTCAAATGTGTAATATTTATTCATACTCTGTATATTCTTGTATTCTGATGGAATTGTTGTAATAAACAATGAAATGTTCTTCTGTTTGTGTTCCGATGTGGCTTGTCCTCAATTCAATTCATGCTTTCCTTATCGGGGAAGTTCGGGTCGTCTCAGTGAAACCCGGTCTTTCCGAATGACTCGCGTAGTTTATAATCAAGTGTTATAAAAACACATCCAACGCCTCATTCCAATTCATAATATTCTTTTAGTAAAATATTAAAAATTTTAGGGAAAGGTTCTCGTTAATTCTATCAAAGATAAATCCTTTAAAGTTATTCTTTTAATCTTCTTTTTTAAAGATTCAATAAAACTCAAATTAGGTTTTAATATCAAAAAAAATCATTACTTAATGATCAATCCAATTTAAGAAATTAATCTTATTTTTAACTGGGTTAAAGAACTAATGTCATATCAAAACATAGTTCACGATAAACCCAAAATCGTCTTCCGTCAAAATGGAATCTACACGGAAATCATAACGGTATATAATTGCTATAAAATCCTATATCAGACTAATAATATAAATGGAATAACGGCAAAGCCCTTTAAATTCCATATATAGTATCAGCCTTCATTTACAGGAGCTTATCTCGATTATTACCGAATCAAGCTCCATTCAATTCCAATTTAATGTACTAACTGGAAAACTTTATTTTGAAAAAATATTCACATTTAAATCTTAATAAAAGATTTATAAATTCCAAATTATATTTTCACTGTTAATTTGGTTAAAGAACAAATGTCGTTTAAAACACAGTTCACAATAAACCCAATTCACATTTCATTCTATTCCAATTACTGAACATAATTGGAAAACTCTATTAATCTTAAATAAAAGATTTATTCTTTTTACACGGGGTTTTAAGAATAGAGTTATTTGAGACACCATTCATGATAACCCAAAATCCAATTTATTTTAAAACATTGGATGATCTTTCTAGTTAATAACTAATTCATTTTGATAAAAATATATTTTACCTTTACAAAATTTGAGTTTTCATCTTAAAATCTTTTTAAATCATGTATTATGATTTTACATAATTTTTCGATATTTTAAATAATTTTATTAAGGCATTTGCAGTCGATTTCCATAAACGGTCATTGAACTGCATGTGACGACCCAAACTTCCCAGTAAAGGAAAGCCGGATTGCTTTGAGAACAACACACATCAGAATACAAACTAAAGAACATTTTATTGCTAATTACAACAATTACATCAGAGTACAAGAATGTAACAGAGTATGAATACTTATTACAAAAATAGAAATACAATAATATCGGAGTTTAAATTACATTTAAATAGTAGCGGAAAATAATACAAATATACAGCTGGAAGAAATACACGAATACAGAGCTTTCTGAATACCGCTTCAGCTGTAAACCAGGATCCTGTAAATATATCTTCAAAATGCTACTCGGCTGCCCGTGTGGAAAATAAGGGCACCCGAGTTTGCTAGTGAAACAAACTACGGATCAGTCATGGAACTGGTATGAGAAATCTAGCTTAACTTATCTAATAAATATGGTTAATCACAGGATCACGCCGCTAACGCGGAACGGGTTTACTCCATTGGATCGCTAGTGCATAAAATAAAGTAAAACGTTAAAACAACGCAATGCTTTTTAGAAAAATGAAACCATTATAAGACCCAAGTCCCATCACACAATGCAACGCAAACCAGAGGATAGGGTTTTACCTTATAATGGTCAAGAGATGCTTGATACGATAAAACGGGTTTAATACTAGTGTGTATATGTTCTAATAAAAACATATCAATCATAATGTATAAATCATAGACGGCATGGGTACTATATATCATGTCGCCATACTAGTTCTACAATCAAAACCGCAAGGTCGTATTGGAAATTGGATTTCCATCATGAGTCGAGGCTAGGGGCAAGCTCCTCTCCGATTCGAGACACTCTAGCAAATGCCTCAGGATCCCCCACAGTGAACCCTTGGATCTTCAGGGTCGGTCCCTACCTAAGGGTAGTGGATTAATTAATCCTGAACACACGCTTCCCGGTTCCTTTGAACCTATAATATGACCACTATCGGCCTATAAAAATCCGAGGCGCCTCAAAATCCATCATCCACATAAGTAAAATGTCAGGCCGTGTTAAAGCACTGACACTACCACTAGCTAGAAAGAAACGTGTGCACTACCTGCAGTCCATATTCCGTTTTTGACTCATACCAGGGTGTGAGGCTCGCGAAGTCACGATATACACAAAGCTATGCCGTAATAGGCTATGCTTTGATCATCCCACAAGGCCGTGCTTTTCCACAAAAGCCTTGATCAATTGCATCTTGGCGTGCCACATTGACAATCCACGCCATGCGATCAATCATTATTAATATATACCAGGGTGTTAAGTAGAGAATAAATCCTTTACCACCAAACAGACATACATTAACAGAAATCGATTTAATTCACACAGAACGAACTCCAATGTCAGACACGCATCCATTTATTAGCTTATGCTCTGGGTCTGAGCGAAAACCAAATCCGAACAATCAACAATAGTCCGGACGGCCACCACTGAAGCCCCTTCAAGGTAGCTACTCCCATTAGGGTCTCTGTAGCAACACATCCATTCCATGTAAAGATCGTCGGTCTTCAACCACCGTCTTCATCTTCGACTCTTCATCGTCGTTGAGATTATTCAGAATTGGTTGAACCCTGTAATAACCCGGAAATTCTGGGCCAGTTTAAAATTTTTATTTTGGCAATTATAGCGAATTTTCTATATTTAAAATGAATTATTTTAAATAAAATCGACGAGAAATTTATTTTGAATATAATTTGAACGTATATATTATATACGTCGTAGTTAGAATATAAATAATTATTTATAATTATAAATGGAATTGAAAATGGCGCGGTAGCTCGATAATTCGATTTCAAACTTCAATTGAATGTACCGGGTGCAAAACAATCCGGATTTTAGTGAAACCAAAAACATTAGGATCTAATTGATAATATCTTTCCATCGAATCTGAAAAATCAAAATTTCATAGCGGGAATCAAAAGATATGTCCAGTTGAAAATTCTGAATAGTCGCTATGGAATTCAGGCCCTTAAAAATGGACATTTTGCAAATGATCTCGGATCTCGACGAAACCAGTTTTGTTGGGTCCGTGATGTCGAGTTATTGCTAGGTTTCAAATTTCATAATTTTTCGAATCAATATGTGAGCGTGGCAAAGGAAAACGCGTTTGACCGGTTTCAGTTGATTTTAATCGACTGGAAAATGGCCTTTTTTCCAACGGTCTCAGAATTCGACGAAACTAGTTTTGTTAGGACCGTATCGTCAATACGAAGCTAGAAAATATTTTTCGGGAATTTTTCTAGTTAGTGTGTGGCCCCGGTAAATTGAAATGTGCGTTCAAATTAAATATATACAGATTTATATTTTAATTTTGATGAAAACCTATCGTAACAGTCGAATCAGCTTGTGAAACATATCCCATTGTGTTCAGAATGGGGGTATTTAGCTAAGGGCAAAAGTCATTGGGTCGGATTTCGAATTCTTGTCAACACAAGGGTATTAATGGAATTAAATTAATAATTTAATAAATATATAAATAAAAAAAACCCTAGTTTCATCGTTTATAAAAAAATCGGCCGCCTCTCTCAGAACGAACGGCGGAACTCACCCCTAGTTTCCTCTCCGAATTCTGATAAATCCACTAAACAATTTCATCAGCTTCTTAAGGAAAAATCAAGGAGCTTCGAGAGATCTTCGAGCTCATACCAGGTTGATTGAATTTAGTGTTGAAATTGGGGAGAATTCTAAGCTGGAAGGAGGGATGTTCGGACGAGGTTTCTGGGCTTGGGGGTGCGACGAGTTCATCGCTGCTCCTGGCGGAGGGGCGTGGCATGAAGGCCGACGAGGTGGAGGTGTTGGATCTGGTCTCAGGCGAGCGTGGCGCGAGCAAGGAGGAACCCTAGCGGTTGAAGGCATATCGACGGTGAGCAGGAAGAAAAGAGGCGGGTTTCCTGAAGAAATACAGTGAAGTTTTTTTTGGGTAATTAGTTTATAGAAATTCAGTTTTTTTTATATATCATTATTTAAAATTCAGTTTTTATATATATAATATTATTTAAAAAGAAAAATCAATTTAAAAAATAAATAGATTAGTAATGAAATTCTTTTATATAGCAATGGACAAAAATATATATATATGATTATATATATAACTTTGTTTTTATAACATGGTTTTAAAAATATAACGCATTATAAAAATGTAAAATAAGTTTTTTTTTAGAATAGAAACAGCATTGCTTTTGAAAATATAAAATAGCATTAATTTTGTAAAATAAAATTGCATTGTCTTGAAATATGTGATTTAAAAATAAATAACATCGAGTAAAAAAATGATTTTTCTATATTGAATAACGAAGAAAAAATTCGATTTTTCTATATTGAATAACGAAGTAAAAATTCGATTTTTCTATATTGAATAACGAAGTAAAAAAAATGATTTTTCTATATTGAATAACGAAGTAAAAATTCGATTTTTCTATATTGAATAACGAAGTAAAAAAAATGATTTTTCTATATTGAATAACGAAGTAAAAATTCGATTTTTCTATATTGAATAACGAAGTAAAAATTTGATTTTTCTATATTGAATAACGAAGTAAAAATTCGATTTTTCTATATTGAATAACGAAGTAAAAATTCGATTTTTCTATATTGAATAACGAAGTAAAAATTCGATTTTTCTATATTGAATAACGAAGTAAAAATTCGATTTTTATATATTGAATAGTAAAGTAAAATTTCGATTTTTATATATATGTAGTGACCACGGTCAACGAAGGTGACAAAGGGCGAGAACGACGAAGACTTCTGCAAAAAGAAGAGTCGAGATGGTTGGATTGCTATCGGTGAGAACTTCTCACCTTTCAATTTAATTTTTCTAGTTATATATATATATATATATATATATGCTAGGATGCAGACGGTGCTTAGTAGCACCCGACACAATCGTCCACAGACCATGGACTTGTTTGTTTGATTGCATAAATTAATTAGATTATTTGATTGAATTGAATTGTTTGGTGAAATTGAATGGTTTGATTGATGTGTGAATGGCGTGGGCCTTCACTAGACCGGGGATAAGGCTAGGCCTTGTCCCGTTTCTAGTATCGTGCCGTTATGCCGCCGAAATTTTCTAAAATATGTTAGAAAAATAAAAATATCATTTTATTGAATAAATGAACTGAATAGAAATTCATATGTTGAAATAAAATGTTTTATCGTTAAAAATATAATTTTTAACGTGAATGTGAATAAATAAATATTCATTTACAAACCGGACGGTTTGTTTATGTACACCTATTTAAAGGACATTGATTGGGACGATAAATTTTACACATCGCCCAACTGCACAAATAAAATATGTGTTTGATTGTTTGAAACCCCACGCGGGTGTTAGGATGAAATTTGAAGTTCACTCATCCTGATTGATTAAATATGTCGATCGATTGATTGACAGGCTGTTATAAGCGTTAGATATCTATATTTGATGCTTATACAGTGTAGTGCACTTTGGTTGATGGTTGATTATTTTTCAATGCTATTATATACATGTGTTGTATGAAAATCCATATAATTAACCTTATATGGTAATTGATTGGGCCTCATTCCAATTTAGAAAATAAAGAATAATATAAAATAAAAGTTCATGTGTTGACTGTACTCATCCGTTGAGATTAGTCATGTGTTGAACGAAATATTTTAATAATAAAGTTTACATCTTTATCAATATAAAATAAAAGTTCATGTGTTGACTGTACTCATCCGTTGAGATTAGTCATGTGTTGAACGAAATATTTTAATAATAAAGTTTACATCTTTATCAATATAAAATAAAAGTTCATGTGTTGACTGTACTCATCCATTGAGATTAGTCATGTGTTGAACGAAATATTTTAATAATAAAGTTTACATCTTTATCAATATAAAATAAAGGTTCATGTGTTGACAGTTTCATCCATTGAGATTGGTCATGTGTTGAACGAAATATTTTAGTAATAAAATTTACATCTTTATAATATAAAATAAAGGTTCATGTGTTGACAGTACTCATCCATTGAGATTGGTCATGTGTTGAACGAAATATTTTGATAATAACAACTATTTTGAAAAAGAAATATTTGAAATAGAATATTTGAAAATAGAAATTTATGAAGCCGTGATGATTAGATTGACGCCATTTTGACGTGAACGATATTTATATCGATTTTAAACGATTTCGAAATGAATTGAATTGAAAATGATTTCGAAATGAATTGAATTGAAAACGATTTCGAAATGAATTGAATTGAAAACGATTTCGAAATGAAATGAATTGAAAACGATTTCGAAATGAAATGAATTGAAAACGATTTCGAAATGAATTGAATATAAAACGAATTCAAATTGAATTGAAAGCAAATTGAAATGAATTCAAATTGAATTGAAATTTGAACTGAATAGAAATGAATTTTAAAACGAATTTATAAAGAAGAATTCAATTTTGATTTGAATTGAAACGGAAGTTGAAATTACTTTTGAAACGAATTTAAAACTATTTATATAATTAGTTTTAAATAGAAATCGACGATATATATATTATATATATATTATATATATTATATATATAATATAATGGCCTGAATAGAACGCGCCGCGCCACGGCAGTTCGTGAATTTCGACCATTCATTTCAAACGGACATTACGGGAGATCCGACCGTCGGATTCTCCTAAAACCGGAACCGTTGGGTTCGTATCGAAAAGAGCTTTCTAACGAATATTAAAAATTCAAAATCTAACGGTTGGATTTGGAGATACGTCCAAATCAAATTCGAAAAAGGTCGCTGTAAGTGCAGTTCGATGGCCATTGTTGGAAATCGACTGTACGGGCCTTGATAAAATTATTAAAAATAGTAATAATTTATGTAAAATCATAAGAAATGATTTAGAAAGAATTGGGATGAAAAACTCCATATTTGAAAAGATAAAAATAGATTTTTATCGAAATGAACTAGTTTTGAACTAGAATTATAATTCTATTTATTTTTAAATAAATAAATTGAATTTGAAATGGTTTTGAAAATAACCAAAATTTCCAATAATTGCATTGGAGTGGATTTGAATCGAAATTGTCTTCGAAATATTTCGATGTTGGATTTTGTGATTATACAGATATTGTTATGGAAATTTGAAAGATATATTTATATCGTTATTTCCAATACGACATTTGTTAATCGAAGAATTTGATATTGAATATAAGCCGATATATTTTCTATTCAGAGCCTTTTATTGAATATCAAATGTGATTTGGGTTTGACGTGAATGGTGTCTTCACTAATACTGTTCTTGAACCCAGTTGAGAAAAGATTAAGTCTTTTTATTTAGATTTAATGAAGTGTACCAATTAAATAATGTTTAATTGGAATTGAATGGATATTGATTTTTGGGTTTATCGTGAACAGTGTTTTTAAACAACACTCGTTCTTTAACCCGATAATTAATGAATGTGATTTTGGGTTTATCGTGAACCGTGTTTTAAATGACACTGATTCTTTAACCCAGTCGAAGATTAAAACTAAGTGGAGTTTTAATGAATCTTTAATTAGATTGAAATGATCGAAAATGGAGTATCACCAATTTTGCTCCAGGCGATAGTAAATCTTTAATTAGATTTGAACGTGAAATGGTAATTGAATTTACCGATAACACCGTGGTGTTAGATATGAAGTACTACCAGTTTTACTTCATGGGATGAATAGGTTGGGATTGGGAAATTAAAACAAATGATTACGTCGGTAAGGTTCGCTAATCCCGACTAGTTTTGAATTGATATTCAAAAATAGATTAAAGAATAAATTCAAGAAATTTATCTTGGATAAAATTAATGGGAACCTTTCCCTATGAATGTGAAATCAGAAACTAACTGTCGGTTAGCTAAGCAGAATGGTTTTCTGGATATTGATCTGATGTTGGTTTCGGCCTTCGGGGTTAATATTTGTAATAACCCGAAAATCTGGGCCAGTTTAAAATTTTTATTTTTGACAATTTTAGCGAATTTTGAATATTTAAAATAGATTATTTTAAATAATATTGTCGAGGAATTTATTTTGAATATAATTCGAACGTATATATTATACGCGTCGTCGTTAGAATATAAATATTTATATATAATTATAAATAGAATTAAAAATATGATTTTTATATTTTTAAAGTATTAAAAATATAATCTTTACTATATAGAAGATGTAAAAATATGATTTTTGGTTAGGTAGAGAATTAAAAATATAATTTTTACATAATAGGAATATTAAAAATAGCATCTATATATGTGTAGCAGAATATGGATATTTTTAAATATGAAAAGACGATATTTTGAGATGAGTAGTGAAGTAAAAATATGATTTTTACTTCGAGAAAAATATAATTTTTATATTGTAGAAAGGCAAACCTTTGTTTGAAAAGTATAAAGATGCGACTTTGAAAAATATAGAAATATGATTTTTCTTTATATATAGCGGAAAAAGTTCGATTTTTACACATATGAAAGGGCGGGATTTTTAACATATGAAAGGAGATTTTTGTAAATAGAAAAGAGATGATTTTTATTCATGTAGAGAAGTAAAAATATGATTTTTATATATTGAACATCGAAGTAAAAATATGATTTTTATATATTGAACATCGAAGTAAAAATATGATTTTTATATATTGAACATCGAAGTAAAAATATGATTTTTATATATTGAACATCGAAGTAAAAATATGATTTTTATATATTGAACATCGAAGTAAAAATATGATTTTTATATATTGAACATCGAAGTAAAAATATGATTTTTATATATTGAACATCGAAGTAAAAATATGATTTTTATATATTGAACATCGAAGTAAAAATATGATTTTTATATATTGAACATCGAAGTAAAAATATGATTTTTATATATTGAATAGCGAAGTAAAAATATGATTTTTACATATGTAGTGGCCGCGGGCAACGAGGATGACAAAAAGGCGAGAAAGACGAAGATTTCTATCAATGAAGTGCCGTGGAGCTAGGATAGCTATCTGTGAGAATTTCTCACCTTTCAATTTCATTTCTATTTATATACATATACTAGGATGCAGACGGTGCTTAGTAGCACCCGACACAATCGTCCACAGACCATGGACTTGTTTGTTTGGTTGCATAGATTAGTTATATGATGTGATTTGAATTTGGTTGTTTGGTGATTTTGATTGATGTGTGAATGGCGTGGGCCTTCACTAGACCGGGGATAAGGCTAGGCCTTGTCCCGTTTCTAGTATCGTGCCGTTATGCCGCCGAAATTTTCTAAAATAAGTTAGAAAAATAAAAATATCATTTTATTGAATAAATGAACTGAGTAGAAATTCATATGTTAAAATAAAATGTTTTATCATTAAAAATATAATTTTTAACGTGAAGTGAATAAAAGAAAATATTCATTTACAAACCGGACGGTTTGTTTATGTACACCTATTTGAATGACATTGATTGGGACGATAAATTTTACACATCGCCCATCTGCACAAATAAAATCTGTGTTTGATTGTTTGGAACCCCACACGGGTGTTGGGATGAAATTTGAAGTTCACTCATCCTGATTGATTAAATATGTCGATCGATTGATTGACAGGCTGTTATAAGCGTTAGATATATATATTTGATGCTTATACAGTGTAGTGCACTTTGGTTGATGGTTGACTATTTTGCAATGCTATTATATGTGTGTAATGTATGAAAATCCATATAATTAACATTATATGGTGATTGATTGGGCCTCATTCCAATTCAGAAAATAAAGAATAATATAAAATAAAGGTTCATGTGTTGACAGTGCTCATCCATTGAGATTGGTCATGTGTTGAACGAAATATTTTGATAATAACAACTATTTTGAAAAAGAAATATTTGAAATAGAATATTTGAAAATAGAAATTTATGAAGCCGTGTTGATTAGATTGACGCCATTTTGACGTGAACGATATTTATATCGATTTTAAACGATTTCGAAATGAATTGAATTGAAAACGATTTCGAAATGAATTGAATTGAAAACGATTTCGAAATGAATTGAATTGAAAACGATCTCGAAATGAATTGAATTGAAAACGATTTCGAAATGAATTGAATTGAAAACGATTTCGAAATGAATTGAATTGAAAACGATTTCGAAATGAATTGAATTGAAAACGAGTTCGAAATGAATTGAATTGAAAACGAATTCAAATTGAATTGAAAGCGAATTGAAATGAATTCAAATTGAATTGAAATTTGAATTGAATTGAAATGAATTTTAAAACGAATTTATAAAGAAGAATTCAATTTTGATTTGAATTGAAAGAGAAGTTGAAATTGCTTTTGAAACGGATTTAAAACTATTTATATAATTCGTTTTAAATAGAAATCGACGAAGTATATATTATATATATTATATATATAATATAATGGCCTGAATAGAACGTGCCGCGCCGCGGCAGTTCGTGAATTTCGACCATTTATTTCAAACGGACATTACGGGAGATCCGACCGTCGGATTCTCCTGAAACCGGAACCATTGGGTTCGTATCGAAAAGAGCTTTCTAACGAATATTAGAAATTAGAAATCTAACGGTTGGATTTGGAGATACGTCCAAATCAAATTCGAAAAAGGTCATTGTAAGTGCAGTTCGATGGCCGTTGATGGAAATCGACTGTAAGGGCCTTGATAAAATTATTAAAAATAGTAATAATTTGTGTAAAATCATAAGAAATGATTTAGAAAGAATTGGGATGAAAAACTCGATATTTGAAAAGATAAAAATAGATTTTTATCGAAATGAACTAGTTTTGAACTAGAATTAAAATTCTATTTATTTTTAAATAAATAAATCGAATTTGAAATGGTTTTGAAAATAACCAGAATTTCCAATGGTTGCATTGGAGTGGATTTGAATCGAAATTGTCTTCGGAATATTTCGATGTTGGAATTCGGGATTATACAGATGTTGTTATGGAAATTTGAAAGATATATATTTATATCGTTATTTCCAATACGACATTTGTTAATCGTAGAATTTGATATTGAATATAAGCCGGGATATTTTCTATTCAGAGCCTTGTATTTAATATCAAATGTGATTTGGGTTTGTCGTGAATGGTGTCTTCATTAACACTGTTCTTGAACCCAGTTGAGAAAAGATTAAATCTTTTTATTTAGATTTAATGAAGTGTACCAATTAAACAATATTTAATTGGAATTGAATTGATATTGATTCTTGGGTTTATCGTGAATGGTGTTTTTAAATAACACTCGTTCTTTAACCCGATAATTAATGGAATGTGAATTTGGGTTTATCGTGAACCGTGTTTAAAATGACACTGATTCTTTAACCCAGTTAGCGATTAAAACTAAGTGGAGTTTTAATGAATCTTTAATTAGATTGAAATAATCGAAATGGAGTATCACCAGTTTTGCTCTAGGCGTTAGTTAAATCTTTAATTAAATTTGAACGTGAAATGGTAATTGAATCTACCGATAACACCGTGGTGTTAGATATGAAGTATCACCAGTTTTACTTCATGGGATGAATAGGTTGGGATAGGGAAATTAAAACAAATGATTACTTCGGTAAGGTTCGTTAATCCCGACTAGTTGAATCGAAATTCAAAAGATGATTAAAGAATAAATTCAAGGAATTTATCTTGGATAAAATTAATGGGAACCTTTCCCTATGAATGTGAAATTTAGAAACTAACGGTCGGTTAGCCAAGCAGAATGGTTTTCTGGATATTGATCTGATGTTGGTTTCGGCCTTCGGGGTTAATATTTGGGGAATTATTCTCTTGATTAATTTACGGTTAGTGACTAATGAATTGGAATGAGGCGTATGTTGTGTTGTGTAACACTTATTTAAAATATACGCGAGTTATTCGGAAAGACTGGGTTTATCCCATTCTGAATAACTGATACGACGATAAGTTGAAGATGAAGACGATGGTCAAAGACCGGAAGTCTTCACGTCGTTTGGGTGATTACTGATGATCTTGATTGGGCTGTACACCCAAGAAGATGGAAACAGTTGGTGATCGTCCAGACGTACTTGGAGATCGATGGATATGCGGGGTACTAGGTGCCTCCGATTTCGTTCAGACCCAGAACGGACTTGTAAATGGACTGTGTGTCTGACATTGGATTTTAGTCCGTGTGATTGATCTCTATTAAATATATATCTGTTTGACGGCGGAGAATTTATTCTCTTGCTTAACGCCCTTCTCTGAGACGTACGAGCTCAGGGGTTATATATTGATGGATGTCAATCGCATGGAGTGAATTGCCTGTGTGGCATGCTAAGATGCAAATGATCAAGGCTTTTGTGGAAAAGCAAAGTCTTGTGGCTGATGATCAAAGCACGGCCTTGTGTGGCGTAGCTTTGTGTAACGTTGATTCGCGAGTATCACACCCGGTATGAACTAAAAACGGGAGACGGACCTCAGGGAGGACATGCATTTCTTTCTAGTTAGGAGTGGCGTCAGTGCTTGAACTGGCTGACGAGTTTGACTCTTGTGGATGTTACTTATTATTACTTGCTGAAAAGCGAGGCGCCTCGTGATATCGGTTTCGGCCGATGCTTCTGGTCGGCTGACGGGCCAGATTTACGCCCCAAAGGGCGGGGAAACGTAGTGTTCAGGCATAATAATCCACATCGGTGGACCGGCCCTGACGATCTAAAGGGTCGATGCGCTCTGACCCTGTGGCTCGGGCTAGAGAGTCACAAATCGGTAGAGGATCTTGCCCCTAGCCTCGGTTCATACCATAAATGATAACCCAACTTCCAATACGACGTCTTGCGGTTTTGATTGTAAACTTATATATGGCGACATAGTGTTATGGGGCATTCATGCCGCCTATGATTGATACTTATGATTTGAAGTTGTTTTATACACTATGCACTTATAGTAGTATCAAATGATTTGTTTTAAACGTACTAAGCATGTTTGGCTATTATAACGGAAAACCCTATGCTCGGCTGCGTTGCATTGTGTGATGGGACCTGGGTCTTATAATAGCTTCATTTTTAGAAAAGCATTGCGCTGTTTACTTATATGCACTGGTATTCTTGGGAGGAAACCCGTTCCATGTTATACGGCGTGGTCCCTTGATTTACCTAGCTTTAAAAATAAAGATTAATAACTGTTTTAGTTCTCACACCAGTCACATGACTGACCTGGAGTTTATTGTTTTAACCTAAACTCTGGGTGCCCCTATTTTGACACGGGCAGCTAGTAGTTTTGGTTTTGCAGATTTATATTCACAGGATCCTGGCTTACAGCTGGAACGATATCCGAAAAGCTTTGTATCCGTATATCTCTTCTAGTTGTGTATTGTATTATTTTCCGCTGCTATGTATTTAAATGTAATTTAAATCTCTGATATTTCTGTGTAATATTTATTCATTTATACTCTGTATATTCTTGTAATCTGATGCATTGTTTTAATATACAATGAAATGTTCTTCTGTTTGTGTTCTGATTTGTCGTGTTCTCAAACGATAGGGCGTTTCGAACGGTCTGGGTCGGTTTAGCGACAGGTTCAGACCGAGCGAAATTCTTGCTCGTCACATTTGGTATCAGAGCTTTGGTTTACAAAGCTCAGAGAACAAGACACATTAGAGCCATATGAAAGAATTCATCAGATATTGGATTAGTAATATCCAATGAGAATGACTCGTTAGAGATAGGGTCAGTTGTATCCTAGAAAGAGTGTGAAGAGTAAATTTTTAAAATGAAAGCCAATTTTGTTTTGAAAATTTTAAATCAATCATTCGTATTTGATTATTTATTTAATTGATTTGGACAGTTCAGTATATAAAGAATTTGCATATACGCCTTGCAAACGTATATTCAAAGTTTTAATATATTGGATAGATATAGCATCACACTCTAGTGGCCCGGAGATGATTCAGATGATGAGGCCTCATCATCAGTATTTATATTCGAGGGACGAAAGTGAGATTCCTATATAATTCCATTAGACTGGTGTGAGAACCAAAACTTATATATATAGCTAGAACACATTGTTGTAAATTGGCGTCAAAAACGTGATTTTTTGTATATGTATCAAAATTATCAATTTGAAACATTAATCCACTAATTGATTGATGTTTGTGTTGTTTGTTTATTTGATAATTTTGAACCATTTTGCCTAATAGTATCAAATATTGAATTGTATTGAAAATTGGTCGCATTTGCTTGCATATACTTGTACTTACATTGAACAGGTCATAGCAAGGAGGCTAGAGCAGAAAAATAAAATTTGTTTGCCCGACAAATAGGTACATGTTTACTACAATTTACTGTTTTGTTTGGGTGATGATGATTTTATGAGCCTATTGGCTAGCCGCTTGGCTTTTTCTTTTTCTTTTTGAGATCTGAAGGACCGGGGAAGCTATTTGAAATTCCCCGATGCTCCCGGTGCAGGGGAGGTTATGGCGAAATTTTTCGAAAATTTAGGGTGTTAGCCAAATTTTTGAAATTTTTGAAAATTCTCAGAAACTGAAAAGTTGGAGAAAGGAAGCCAGATCGAACGTAGAATTGATTAATCAAACCACTTTCGACTTTGTTCCTTTTCGGGGACGAAAAGTTTAAAGTGGGGGAGATTGTAATAACCCGAAAATCTGGGCCAGTTTAAAATTTTTATTTTTGACAATTTTAGCGAATTTTGAATATTTAAAATAGATTATTTTAAATAATATTGTCGAGGAATTTATTTTGAATATAATTCGAACGTATATATTATACGCGTCATCGTTAGAATATAAATATTTATATATAATTATAAATAGAATTAAAAATATGATTTTTATATTTTTAAAGTATTAAAAATATAATCTTTACTATATAGAAGATGTAAAAATATGATTTTTGGTTAGGTAGAGAATTAAAAATATAATTTTTTCATAATAGGAATATTAAAAATAGCATCTATATATGTGTAGCAGAATATGGATATTTTTAAATATGAAAAGATGATATTTTGAGATGAGTAGTGAAGTAAAAATATGATTTTTACTTCGAGAAAAATATAATTTTTATATTATAGAAAGGCAAACCTTTGTTTGAAAAGTATAAAGATGCGACTTTGAAAAATATAGAAATATGATTTTTCTTTATATATAGCGGAAAAAGTTCGATTTTTACACATATGAAAGGGCGGGATTTTTAACATATGAAAGGAGATTTTTGTAAATAGAAAAGAGATGATTTTTATTCATGTAGAGAAGTAAAAATATGATTTTTATATATTGAACATCGAAGTAAAAATATGATTTTTATATATTGAACATCGAAGTAAAAATATGATTTTTATATATTGAACATCGAAGTAAAAATATGATTTTTATATATTGAACATCGAAGTAAAAATATGATTTTTATATATTGAACATCGAAGTAAAAATATGATTTTTATATATTGAATAGCGAAGTAAAAATATGATTTTTACATATGTAGTGGCCGTGGGCAACGAAGATGACAAAAAGGCGAGAAAGACGAAGATTTCTATCAATGAAGTGCCGTGGAGCTAGGATAGCTATCTGTGAGAATTTCTCACCTTTCAATTTCATTTCTATTTATATACATATACTAGGATGCAGACGGTGCTTAGTAGCACCCGACACAATCGTCCACAGACCATGGACTTGTTTGTTTGGTTGCATAGATTAGTTATATGATGTGATTTGAATTTGGTTGTTTGGTGATTTTGATTGATGTGTGAATGGCGTGGGCCTTCACTAGACCGGGGATAAGGCTAGGCCTTGTCCCGTTTCTAGTATCGTGCCGTTATGCCGCCGAAATTTTCTAAAATAAGTTAGAAAAATAAAAATATCATTTTATTGAATAAATGAACTGAGTAGAAATTCATATGTTAAAATAAAATGTTTTATCATTAAAAATATAATTTTTAACGTGAAGTGAATAAAAGAAAATATTCATTTACAAACCGGACGGTTTGTTTATGTACACCTATTTGAATGACATTGATTGGGACGATAAATTTTACACATCGCCCAACTGCACAAATAAAATCTGTGTTTGATTGTTTGAAACCCCACATGGGTGTTGGGATGAAATTTGAAGTTCACTCATCCTGATTGATTAAATATGTCGATCGATTGATTGACAGGCTGTTATAAGCGTTAGATATATATATTTGATGCTTATACAGTGTAGTGGACTTTGGTTGATGGTTGACTATTTTGCAATGCTATTATATGTGTGTAATGTATGAAAATCCATATAATTAACATTATATGGTGATTGATTGGGCCTCATTCCAATTCAGAAAATAAAGAACAATATAAAATAAAGGTTCATGTGTTGACAGTGCTCATCCATTGAGATTGGTCATGTGTTGAACGAAATATTTTGATAATAACAACTATTTTGAAAAAGAAATATTTGAAATAGAATATTTGAAAATAGAAATTTATGAAGCCGTGTTGATTAGATTGACGCCATTTTGACGTGAACGATATTTATATCGATTTTAAACGATTTCGAAATGAATTGAATTGAAAACGATTTCGAAATGAATTGAATTGAAAACGATTTCGAAATGAATTGAATTGAAAACGATCTCGAAATGAATTGAATTGAAAACGATTTCGAAATGAATTGAATTGAAAACGATTTCGAAATGAATTGAATTGAAAACGATTTCGAAATGAATTGAATTGAAAACGAATTCAAATTGAATTGAAAGCGAATTGAAATGAATTCAAATTGAATTGAAATTTGAATTGAATTGAAATTTGAATTGAATTGAAATGAATTTTAAAACGAATTTATAAAGAAGAATTCAATTTTGATTTGAATTGAAAGGGAAGTTGAAATTGCTTTTGAAACGGATTTAAAACTATTTATATAATTCGTTTTAAATAGAAATCGACGAAGTATATATTATATATATAATATAATGGCCTGAATAGAACGCGTCGCGCCGCGGCAGTTCGTGAATTTCGACCATTTATTTCAAACGGACATTAAGGGAGATCCGACCGTCGGATTCTCCTGAAACCGGAACCGTTGGGTTCGTATCGAAAAGAGCTTTCTAACGAATATTAGAAATTAGAAATCTAATGGTTGGATTTGGAGATACATCCAAATCAAATTCAAAAAAGGTCGCTGTAAGTGCAGTTCGATGGCCGTTGATGGAAATCGACTGTAAGGGCCTTGATAAAATTATTAAAAATAGTAATAATTTGTGTAAAATCATAAGAAATGATTTAGAAAGAATTGGGATGAAAAACTCGATATTTGAAAAGATAAAAATAGATTTTTATCGAAATGAACTAGTTTTGAACTAGAATTAAAATTCTATTTATTTTTAAATAAATAAATCGAATTTGAAATGGTTTTGAAAATAACCAGAATTTCCAATGGTTGCATTGGAGTGGATTTGAATCGAAATTGTCTTCGGAATATTTCGATGTTGGAATTCGGGAATATACAGATGTTGTTATGGAAATTTGAAAGATATATATATTTATATCGTTATTTCCAGTACGACATTTGTTAATCGTAGAATTTGATATTGAATATAAGCCGGGATATTTTCTATTCAGAGCCTTGTATTTAATATCAAATGTGATTTGGGTTTATCGTGAATGGTGTCTTCATTAACACTGTTCTTGAACCCAGTTGAGAAAAGATTAAATCTTTTTATTTAGATTTAATGAAGTGTACCAATTAAACAATATTTAATTGGAATTGAATTGATATTGATTCTTGGGTTTATCGTGAATGGTGTTTTTAAATAACACTCGTTCTTTAACCCGATAAATAATGGAATGTGAATTTGGGTTTATCGTGAACCGTGTTTAAAATGACACTGATTCTTTAACCCAGTTAGCGATTAAAACTAAGTGGAGTTTTAATGAATCTTTAATTAGATTGAAATAATCGAAATGGAGTATCACCAGTTTTGCTCCAGGCGTTAGTTAAATCTTTAATTAAATTTGAACGTGAAATGGTAATTGAATCTATCGATAACACCGTGGTGTTAGATATGAAGTATCACCAGTTTTACTTCATGGGATGAATAGGTTGGGATTGGGAAATTAAAACAAACGATTACTTCGGTAAGGTTCGTTAATCCCGACTAGTTGAATCGAAATTCAAAAGATGATTAAAGAATAAATTCAAGGAATTTATCTTGGATAAAATTAATGGGAACCTTTCCCTATGAATGTTAAATTTAGAAACTAACGGTCGGTTAGCCAAGCAGAATGGTTTTCTGGATATTGATCTGATGTTGGTTTCGGCCTTCGGGGTTAATATTTGGGGAATTATTCTCTTGATTAATTTACGGTTAGTGACTAATGAATTGGAATGAGGCGTATGTTGTGTTGTGTAACACTTATTTAAAATATACGCGAGTTATTCGGAAAGACCGGGTTTATCCCATTCTGAATAACTGATACGACGATAAGTCGAAGATGAAGACGATGGTCGAAGACCGGAAGTCTTCACGTCGTTTGGGTGATTACTGATGATCTTGATTGGGCTGTACACCCAAGAAGATGGAAACAGTTGGTGATCGTCCAGACGTTCTTGGAGATCGATGGATATGCGGGGTACTAGGTGCCTCCGGTTTCGTTCAGACCCAGAACGGACTTGTAAATGGACTGTGTGTCTGACATTGGATTTTAGTCCGTGTGATTGATCTCTATTAAATATATATCTGTTTGGCGGCGGAGAATTTATTCTCTTGCTTAACGCCCTTCTCTGAGACGTACGAGCTCAGGGGTTATATATTGATGGATGTCAATCGCATGGAGTGAATTGCCTGTGTGGCATGCTAAGATGCAAATGATCAAGGCTTTTGTGGAAAAGCAAAGTCTTGTGGTTGATGATCAAAGCACGGCCTTGTGTGGCGTAGCTTTGTGTAACGTTGATTCGCGAGTATCACACCCGGTATGAACTAAAAACGGGAGACGGACCTCAGGGAGGACATGCGTTTCTTTCTAGTTAGGAGTGGCGTCAGTGCTTGAACTGGCTGACGAGTTTGACTCCTGTGGATGTTACTTATTATTACTTGCTGAAAAGCGAGGCGCCTCGTGATATCGGTTTCGGCCGATGCTTCTGGTCGGCTGACGGGCCAGATTTACGCCCCAAAGGGCGGGGAAACGTAGTGTTTAGGCATAATAATCCACATCGGTGGACCGGCCCTGACGATCTAAAGGGTCGATGCGCTCTGACCCTGTGGCTCGGGCTAGAGAGTCACAAATCGGTAGAGGATCTTGCCCCTAGCCTCGGTTCATACCATAAATGATAACCCAACTTCCAATACGACGTCTTGCGGTTTTGATTGTAAACTTATATATGGCGACATAGTGTTATGGGGCATTTATGCCGCCTATGATTGATACTTAAGATTTGAAGTTGTTTTATACACTATGCACTTATAGTAGTATCAAATGATTTGTTTTAAACGTACTAAGCATGTTTGGCTATTATAAGGGAAAACCCTATCCTCGGCTGCGTTGCATTGTGTGATGGGACCTGGGTCTTATAATAGCTTCATTTTTAGAAAAGCATTGCGTTGTTTACTTATATGCACTGGTATTCTTGGGAGGAAACCCGTTCCGTGTTATACGGCGTGGTCCCTTGATTTACCTAGCTTTAAAAATAAAGATTAATAACTGTTTTAGTTCTCACACCAGTCACATGACTGACCTGGAGTTTATTGTTTTAACCTAAACTCTGAGTGCCCCTATTTTGACACGGGCAGCTAGTAGTTTTGGTTTTGCAGATTTATATTCACAGGATCCTGGCTTACAGCTGGAACGATATCCGGAAAGCTTTGTATCCGTATATCTCTTCTAGTTGTGTATTGTATTATTTTCCGCTGCTATGTATTTAAATGTAATTTAAATCTCTGATATTTCTGTGCAATATTTATTCATTTATACTCTGTATATTCTTGTAATCTGATGTATTGTTGTAATATACAATGAAATGTTCTTCTGTTTGTGTTCTGATTTGTCGTGTTCTCAAACGATAGGGCGTTTCGAACGGTCTGGGTCGGTTTAGCGACAGGTTCGGACCGAGCGAAATTCTTGCTCGTCACAATATTTGGGGAATTATTCTCTTGATTAATTTACGGTTAGTGACTGATGAATTGGAATGAGGCGTATGTTGTGTTTGTGTAGCACTTATTTAAAATACACGCGAGTTATTCGGGAAGACCGGGTTTATCCCATTCTGAATAACTGATACGACGATAAGTCGAAGATGAAGACGATGGTCGAAGACCGGAAGTCTTCACGTCGTTTGGGTGATTACTGATGATCTTGATTGGGCTGTACACCCAAGAAGATGGAAACAGTTGGTGATCGTCTAGACGTACTTGGAGATCGATGGATATGCGGGGTACTAGGTGCCTCCGGTTTCGTTCAGACCCAGAACGAACTTGTAAATGGACTGTGTGTCTGACATTGGATTTTAGTCCATGTGATTGATCTCTATTAAATATATATCTGTTTGGCGGCGGAGAATTTATTCTCTTGCTTAACGCCCTTCTCTGAGACGTACGAGCTCAGGGGTTATATATTGATGGATATCAATCGCACGGAGTGAATTGCCTGTGTGGCATGCTTAAGTGGCAAATGATCAAGGCTTCTGTTGAAATGCAAAGTCTTGTGGTTGATGATCGAAGCAAGGCCTTTGTGGCGTAGCTTTGTGTAACGTTTACTTCGCGAGTTTCACACCCGGTATGAACCAAAAACGGGAGACGGACCTCAGGGGGGACATGCGTTTTCTTTCTAGCTAGGAGTGGCGTCAGTGCTTGAACTGGCTGACGAGTTTGACTCATGTGGATGTTACTTATTATTACTTGCTGAAAAGCGAGGCGCCTCGTGATATCGGTTTAGGCCGATGCTTCTGGTCGGCTGACGGGCCAGGCTTACGCCCCAAAGGGCGGAGAAACGTATTGTTCAGGCATTATAATCCACATCGGTGGACCGGCCCTGACGATCCAAGGGGCAGTTGCGGCTGTTCCTAGACATGGGCTAGATTGTCTAAAATCGGTAGAGGATCTTGCCCCTAGCCTCGGTTCATACCATAAATGATAACTCAATTTCCAATACGTGATATTGCGGTTTTAATTGTAGAACTAGTATGGCGACATGATATATGGTACCCATGCCGTCTATGATTGATATTTATGATTGAAGTTGTTTTATACACTATGCACTTATTATAGTATCAAATGATTTGTTTTAAACGTATCAAGCATTCTTTGGCTGTTATAAGGGAAAACCCTATCCTCGGCTGCGTTGCATTGTGTGATGGGACCTGGGTCTTATAACAGCTTCATTTTTCTTTATTTAGCATTGCGCTATTTGTTTTATGCACTGGTATTCTTGGGAGGAAACCCGTTCCGTGTTATACGGCGTGGCCCCTTGATTTACCTAACTTTAAAAATAAAGATAATAACTGTTTATTTCTCACACCAGTCACATGACTGACCTGGAGTTTATTGTTTTAACCTAAACTCTGGGTGCCCCTATTTTGACACGGGCAGCTAGTAGTTTTGGTTTTGCAGATTTTTATTCACAGGATCCTGGTTTACAGCTGGAACGATATCCGAAAAGCTTTGTATCCGCATATCTCCTCTAGTTGTGTATTGTATTATTTTCCGCTGCTATGTATTTAAATGTAACTTAAATCTCTGATATTTCTGTGTAATATTCATTTATGCTCTGTATATTCTTGCAATCTGATGCATTGTTGTAATATACAATGAAATGTTCTTCTGTATGTGTTCTGATTTGTCCTGTTCTCAAACGATAGGGCGTTTCGAACGGCCTGGATCGGTTTAGCGACTGGTTCAGACCGAGCGAAATTCCTTGCCATCACAGTTGGTATCAGAGCTTTGGTTTACAAAGCTCAGAGAACACGGCACATTAGAACCCTACGAAAGAATTCATCAGATAATTGGATTAGTAAAATCCAATTAGAATGACTCGTTAGAGATAGGATCAGTAGTATCCTAGAACGAGTGTGAAGAGTATATTTTTCAAATGAAAACAAATTTTGTTTTGAAAATCTAAATCAACTATTCGTATTTGGTTATTTATTTATATTGATGTGGACAATCCAGTATATATAGATTTTGCGTATACGTCTGATCCGCGTGTATTCGAAATTTTAATATACTGGATAGATATAGAATTACACTCTAGTCGCCCGGGGGTGATTCTGATGATTGATATATCATCATCAGAATTTATATTCGAGTGACGAACGTGTAATATCTATATATTTCCATTAGACTGGTGTGAGAACCAAAATTAGATAGGGCTAATTGTTGTGATTTGGCATCAAAAACATGATTTTTGACTATGTATCGAAATTATGAATTTGAAACTCTAATTCACTAATTGATTGATGTTTGTGTTGTTTGTTTAATTGTTTGATAATTTTGAACCATTACGCCTAATTGTATCAAATAATGAATTGTATTGAAATTTGGTCGCATTTGCTTGCATATACTTGTACTTACATTGAACAGGTCATAGCAAGGAGGCTAGAGCAGAGAATAAAATTTGTTTGCCCGACAAATAGGTACATGTTTACTACATAATTTACTGTTTTGTTTGGGTGATGATGATTTTATGAGCCTATTGGCTAGCCGCTTGGCTTTTTCTTTTTCTTTTTGAGATCTGAAGGACCGGGGAAGCTATTTGAGATTTCCCGATGCTCCCATTGCAGGGGAGGTTATGGCGAAATTTTTCGAAAATTTAGGGTGTTAGCCAAATTTTTGAAAAGTTCTTAGAAACTGAAAAGTAGAAGAACTTAAGCCGTAATCAAAACAATGGAAGTTGAGTTGATTAATCAAACCGCTTTCGACTTTGTTCCTTTTCGGGGACGAAAAGTTTTAAGTGGGGGAGATCGTAATAACCCGGAAATTCTGGGTCAGTTTAAAATTTTTATTTTGGCAATTATAGCGAATTTTCTATATTTAAAATGAATTATTTTAAATAAAATCGACGAGAAATTTATTTTGAATATAATTTGAACGTATATATTATATACGTCATAGTTAGAATATAAATAATTATTTATAATTATAAATGGAATTGAAAATGGCGCGGTAGTTCGATAATTCGATTTCAAACTTCAATTGAATGTACCGGGTGCAAAACAATCCGGATTTTAGTGAAACCAAAAACATTAGGATCTAATTGATAATATCTTTCCATCGAATCTGAAAAATCAAAATTTCATAGCGGGAATCAAAAGATATGTCCAGTTGAAAATTCTGAATAGTCGCTATGGAATTCAGGCCCTTAAAAATGGACATTTTGCAAATGACCTCGGATCTCGACGAAACCAGTTTTGTTGGGTCTGTGATGTCGAGTTATTGCTAGGTTTCTAATTTCATAATTTTTCGAATCAATATGTGAGCGTGGCAAAGGAAAACGCGTTTGACCGGTTTCAGTTGATTTTAATCGACTGGAAAATGGCCTTTTTTCCAACGGTCTCAGAAATCGACGAAACTAGTTTTGTTAGCACCGTATCGTCAATACGAAGCTAGAAAATATTTTTCGGGAATTTTTCTAGTTAGTGTGTGGCCCCGGTAAATTGAAATGTGCGTTCAAATTAAATATATACAGATTTATATTTTAATTTTGATGAAAAACCTATCGTAACAGTCGAATCAGCTTGTGAAACATATCCCATTGTGTTCGGAATGGGGGTATTTAGCTAAGGGCAAAAGTCATTGGGTCGGATTTCGAATTCTTGTCAACACAAGGGTATTAATGGAATTAAATTAATAATTTAATAAATATATAAATAAAAAAAAACCCTAGTTTCATCGTTTATAAAAAAATCGGCCGCCTCTCTCAGAACGAACGGCGGAACTCACCCCTAGTTTCCTCTCCGAATTCTGATAAATCCACTAAACAATTTCATCAGCTTCTTAAGGCAAAATCAAGGAGCTTTGAGAGATCTTCGAGCTCATACCAGGTTGATTGAATTTAGTGTTGAAATTGGGGAGAATTCTAAGCTGGAAGGAGGGATGTTCGGACGAGGTTTCTGGGCTTGGGGGTGCGACGAGTTCGTCGCTGCTCCTGGCGGAGGGGCGTGGCATGAAGGCCGACGAGGTGGAGGTGTTGGATCTGGTCTCAGGCAAGCGTGGCGCGAGCAAGGAGGAACCCTAGCGGTTGAAGGCATATCGACGGTGAGCAGGAAGAAAAGAGGCGGGTTTCCAGAAGAAATACAGTGAAGTTTTTTTTGGGTAATTAGTTTATAGAAGTTCAGTTTTTTTTATATATCATTATTTAAAATTCAGTTTTTATATATATAATATTATTTAAAAAGAAAAATCAGTTTAAAAAATAAATAGATTAGTAATGAAATTCTTTTATATAGCAATGGACAAATATATATATATGATTATATATATAACTTTGTTTTTATAACATGGTTTTAAAAATATAACGCATTATAAAAATGTAAAATAAGTTTTTTTTGAGAATAGAAACAGCATTGCTTTTGAAAATATAAAATAGCATTAATTTTGTAAAATAAAATTGCATTGTCTTGAAAGATGTGATTTAAAAATAAATAACATCGAGTAAAAAAATGATTTTTCTATATTGAATAACGAAGAAAAAATTCGATTTTTCTATATTGAATAACGAAGTAAAAATTCGATTTTTCTATATTGAATAACGAAGTAAAAAAAATGATTTTTCTATATTGAATAACGAAGTAAAAACTCGATTTTTCTATATTGAATAACGAAGTAAAAAAAATGATTTTTCTATATTGAATAACGAAGTAAAAATTCGATTTTTCTATATTGAATAACGAAGTAAAAATTTGATTTTTCTATATTGAATAACGAAGTAAAAAATTCGATTTTTCTATATTGAATAACGAAGTAAAAATTCGATTTTTCTATATTGAATAACGAAGTAAAAATTCGATTTTTCTATATTGAATAACGAAGTAAAAATTCGATTTTTCTATATTGAATAACGAAGTAAAAATTCGATTTTTATATATTGAATAGTAAAGTAAAATTTCGATTTTTATATATATGTAGTGACCACGGTCAACGAAGGTGACAAAGGGCGAGAACGACGAAGACTTCTGCAAAAAGAAGAGTCGAGATGGTTAGATAGCTATCGGTGAGAACTTCTCACCTTTCAATTTAATTTTTCTAGTTATATATATATATGCTAGGATGCAGACGGTGCTTAGTAGCACCCGACACAATCGTCCACAGACCATGGACTTGTTTGTTTGATTGCATAAATTAATTAGATTATTTGATTGAATTGAATTGTTTGGTGAAATTGAATGGTTTGATTGATGTGTGAGTGGCGTGGGCCTTCACTAGACCGGGGATAAGGCTAGGCCTTGTCCCGTTTCTAGTATCGTGCCGTTGTGCCGCCGAAATTTTCTAAAATATGTTAGAAAAATAAAAATATCATTTTATTGAATAAATGAACTGAATAGAAATTCATATGTTGAAATAAAATGTTTTATCGTTAAAAATATAATTTTTAACGTGAATGTGAATAAATAAATATTCATTTACAAACCGGACGGTTTGTTTATGTACACCTATTTAAAGGACATTGATTGGGACGATAAATTTTACACATCGCCCAACTGCACAAATAAAATATGTGTTTGATTGTTTGAAACCCCACGCGGGTGTTAGGATGAAATTTGAAGTTCACTCATCCTGATTGATTAAATATGTCGATCGATCGATTGACAGGCTGTTATAAGCGTTAGATATCTATATTTGATGCTTATACAGTGTAGTGCACTTTGGTTGATGGTTGATTATTTTTCAATGCTATTATATACATGTGTTGTATGAAAATCCATATAATTAACCTTATATGGTAATTGATTGGGCCTCATTCCAATTTATAAAATAAAGAATAATATAAAATAAAAGTTCATGTGTTGACTGTACTCATCCGTTGAGATTAGTCATGTGTTGAACGAAATATTTTAATAATAAAGTTTACATCTTTATCAATATAAAATAAAAGTTCATGTGTTGACTGTACTCATCCGTTGAGATTAGTCATGTGTTGAACGAAATATTTTAATAATAAAGTTTACATCTTTATCAATATAAAATAAAAGTTCATGTGTTGACTGTACTCATCCGTTGAGATTAGTCATGTGTTGAACGAAATATTTTAATAATAAAGTTTACATCTTTATCAATATAAAATAAAGGTTCATGTGTTGACAGTTTCATCCATTGAGATTGGTCATGTGTTGAACGAAATATTTTAGTAATAAAATTTACATCTTTATAATATAAAATAAAGGTTCATGTGTTGACAGTACTCATCCATTGAGATTGGTCATGTGTTGAACGAAATATTTTGATAATAACAACTATTTTGAAAAAGAAATATTTGAAATAGAATATTTGAAAATAGAAATTTATGAAGCCGTGTTGATTAGATTGACGCCATTTTGACGTGAACGATATTTATATCGATTTTAAACGATTTCGAAATGAATTGAATTGAAAACGATTTCGAAATGAATTGAATTGAAAACGATTTCGAAATGAATTGAATTGAAAACGATTTCGAAATGAAATGAATTGAAAACAATTTCGAAATGAAATGAATTGAAAACGATTTCGAAATGAATTAAATATAAAACGAATTCAAATTGAATTGAAAGCAAATTGAAATGAATTCAAATTGAATTGAAATTTGAATTGAATAGAAATGAATTTTAAAACGAATTTATAAAGAAGAATTCAATTTTGATTTGAATTGAAAAGGAAGTTGAAATTACTTTTGAAACGAATTTAAAACTATTTATATAATTAGTTTTAAATAGATATCGACGATATATATATTATATATATTATATATATAATATAATGGCCTGAATAGAACACGCCGCGACACGACAGTTCGTGAATTTCGACCATTCATTTCAAACGGACTTTACGGGAGATCCGACCGTCGGATTCTCCTAAAACCGGAACCGTTGGGTTCGTATCGAAAAGAGCTTTCTAACGAATATTAGAAATTCAAAATCTAACGGTTGGATTTGGAGAAACGTCCAAATCAAATTCGAAAAAGGTCGCTGTAAGTGCAGTTCAATGGCCATTGTTGGAAATCGACTGTACGGGCCTTGATAAAATTATTAAAAATAGTAATAATTTATGTAAAATCATAAGAAATGATTTAGAAAGAATTGGGATGAAAAACTCCATATTTGAAAAGATAAAAATAGATTTTTATCGAAATGAACTAGTTTTGAACTAGAATTATAATTCTATTTATTTTTAAATAAATAAATTGAATTTGAAATGGTTTTGAAAATAACCAAAATTTCCAATGATTGCATTGGAGTGGATTTGAATCGAAATTGTCTTCGGAATATTTCGATGTTGGATTTTGTGATTATACAGATATTGTTATGGAAATTTGAAAGATATATTTATATCGTTATTTCCAATACGACATTTGTTAATCGAAGAATTTGATATTGAATATAAGCCGATATATTTTCTATTCAGAGCCTTTTATTGAATATCAAATGTGATTTGGGTTTGTCGTGAATGGTGTCTTCACTAATACTGTTCTTGAACCCAGTTGAGAAAAGATTAAGTCTTTTTATTTAGATTTAATGATGTGTACCAATTAAATAATGTTTAATTGGAATTGAATGGATATTGATTTTTGGGTTTATCGTGAACAGTGTTTTTAAACAACACTCGTTCTTTAACCTGATAATTAATGAATGTGATTTTGGGTTTATCGTGAACCGTGTTTTAAATGACACTAATTCTTTAACCCAGTCGAAGATTAAAACTAAGTGGAGTTTTAATGAATCTTTAATTAGATTGAAATGATCGAAAATGGAGTATCACCAGTTTTGCTCCAGGCGATAGTAAATCTTTAATTAGATTTGAACGTGAAATGGTAATTGAATTTACCGATAAAACCGTGGTGTTAGATATGAAGTACTACCAGTTTTACTTCATGGGATGAATAGGTTGGGATTGGGAAATTAAAACAAATGATTACGTCGGTAAGGTTCGCTAATCCCGACTAGTTTTGAATTGATATTCAAAAATAGATTAAAGAATAAATTCAAGAAATTTATCTTGGATAAAATTAATGGGAACCTTTCCCTATGAATGTGAAATCAGAAACTAACTGTCGGTTAGCTAAGCAGAATGGTTTTCTGGATATTGATCTGATGTTGGTTTCGGCCTTCGGGGTTAATATTTGGGGAATTATTCTCTTGATTAATTTACGGTTAGTGACTGATGAATTGGAATGAGGCGTATGTTGTGTTTGTGTAGCACTTATTTAAAATACACGCGAGTTATTCGGGAAGACCGGGTTTATCCCATTCTGAATAACTGATACGACGATAAGTCGAAGATGAAGACGATGGTCGAAGACCGGAAGTCTTCACGTCGTTTGGGTGATTACTGATGATCTTGATTGGGCTGTACACCCAAGAAGATGGAAACAGTTGGTGATCGTCCAGACGTACTTGGAGATCGATGGATATGCGGGGTACTAGGTGCCTCCAGTTTCGTTCAGACCCAGAACGAACTTGTAAATGGACTGTGTGTCTGACATTGGATTTTAGTCCGTGTGATTGATCTCTATTAAATATATATCTGTTTGGCGGCGGAGAATTTATTCTCTTGCTTAACGCCCTTCTCTGAGACGTACGAGCTCAGGGGTTATATATTGATGGATATAATCGCATGGAGTGAATTGCCTATGTGGCATGCTTAAGTGGCAAATGATCAAGGCTTCTGTTGAAAAGCAAAGTCTTGTGGTTGATGATCGAAGCAAGGCCTTTGTGGCGTAGCTTTGTGTAACGTTTACTTCGCGAGTTTCACACCCGGTATGAACCAAAAAACGGGAGACGGACCTCAGGGGGGACATGCGTTTTCTTTCTAGCTAGGAGTGGCGTCAGTGCTTGAACTGGCTGACGAGTTTGACTCATGTGGATGTTACTTATTATTACTTGCTGAAAAGCGAGGCGCCTCGTGATATCGGTTTCGGCCGATGCTTCTGGTCGGCTGACGGGCCAGGCTTACGCCCCAAAGGGCGGAGAAACGTATTGTTCAGGCATTATAATCCACATCGGTGGACCGGCCCTGACGATCCAAGGGGCAGTTGCGGCTGTTCCTAGACATGGGCTAGATTGTCTAAAATCGGTAGAGGATCTTGCCCCTAGCCTCGGTTCATACCATAAATGATAACCCAATTTCCAATACGTGATATTGCGGTTTTAATTGTAGAACTAGTATGGCGACATGATATATGGTACCCATGCCGTCTATGATTGATATTTATGATTGAAGTTGTTTTATACACTATGCACTTATTATAGTATCAAATGATTTGTTTTAAACGTATCAAGCATTCTTTGGCTGTAATAAGGGAAAACCCTATCCTCGGCTGCGTTGCATTGTGTGATGGGACCTGGGTCTTATAACAGCTTCATTTTTCTTTATTTAGCATTGCGCTGTTTGTTTTATGCACTGGTATTCTTGGGAGGAAACCCGTTCCGTGTTATACGGCGTGGCCCCTTGATTTACCTAACTTTAAAAATAAAGATAATAACTGTTTTAGTTCTCACACCAGTCACATGACTGACCTGGAGTTTATTGTTTTAACCTAAACTCTGGGTGCCCCTATTTTGACATGGGCAGCTAGTAGTTTTGGTTATGCAGATTTATATTCACAGGATCCTGGTTTACAGCTGGAACGATATCCGAAAAGCTTTGTATCCGCATATCTGCTCTAGTTGTGTATTGTATTATTTTCCGCTGCTATGTATTTAAATGTAACTTAAATCTCTGATATTTCTGTGTAATATTCATTTATACTCTGTATATTCTTGCAATCTGATGCATTGTTGTAATATACAATGAAATGTTCTTCTGTATGTGTTCTGATTTGTCCTGTTCTCAAACGATAGGGCGTTTCGAACGGCCTGGATCGGTTTAGCGACTGGTTCGGACCGAGCGAAATTCCTTGCCGTCACAAACCCTGTCTTCCCGAATAACTAACTTATTTTATAATTGAAAATCAAGTGTTAAAAATCACATCCAACGCCTCATTCCAATTTAGAATATTCTTTTAATAGGATATTCATTTTAAAGGAAAAATTCCCATAAATTATATCAAGGATAAATTCTTTGAAATTTATTCTTTTTAAACATCCATTAAACTCCAATTTGATTTTAACATCAAAAATCATTATTAAATGATTATTCCAATTTAAGAAATAAATCTTATCTTTAATTGGGTTAAAAAACAAATGTCGTTTAAAACATAATTCACGATAAACCCAATTTACATATCAATTTATCTCAACTACAAAATATAATTGAAATTCTAAAAGATCTTAATTAAAAGATTTATCCTAGTTAATAACTAGTTTACCTCAATAGAAAGGTAATATTATCTTTTGTCCATCTAAGAATGGACATAGAAATCATTATTTTATCCTTTGTTAAATATTGTCTTAAAATATTTGTTGTTTAAAAATTACTTTAAATAAAAAGGATTCTTTATATAAAATATTCTTCATAATACAATATTCTTTATTTTAAAAGGTATGTACATTACAATGTTCTTTATTCTGAATATTCTTATTTTTAAAAGATATTCTCTATTTAAAGAAATCCTGAACTGGAATGTGACTCAATCAGTTACCATATAACTTTAGGTATATGGGTTTCATACATTGTATGTATATGATAGTCAAAATAAATAGTCATCAAGCGTCCATTCACAACCAGAGTGAAGTTTATAACTGTGTGAGTATTAAAATAAAAAAATAACACTCATCGCAGCCTGGCAATCTATCGATCGACATGTAACTAAATATTGGGACTAGTGTATGTAAATTCATCCCAACACCCGTGTGGGGTTTTCAGCCAACAACAATACTTATAAATAAATGATTGGTTAAAGAATTTAACCAGTTTAATTCTACCGACATGTTGGTGACACTGGACTCACATGTTATAATATTTCTAATATCGAGTACAAGTATATTTTTACTCGTATAATATCCTTATTTATTTCTAAGGTCTAATAAACTGTAATCTATTTGTGTGGCATTACTGTGGATGACAAATAAAAGATAATTTTCTATTTTCTTTTATTTCTATGCAAATATATTTAACTTTTAATGTTTTGTTTACATCTAAAGTTGTAAACAAAATGCATCTTTTACCTACGGTGTTCATTTGCCTCTAAATGTGCGAATGAAAGATATGATCTTTAACTACGATGTTTATTTGCATCTATATATGCAAATAAAATATAATCTTTTAACTATGACGTTTATTTGCATCTAAATACGCAAATAAAAATATAATCTTTATTAAATATTTTGTTTGCAACTAAATTTATACACAAACATGTATATTCCCATTTCTAAACTAAAATACAAAAATAAAAATGTAATATTTGTCTGCATCTAAAATTGCAAACAAATTGCAACTCTTTAAATCATATTTTACTTTCAGCTCATATACATTTACAAAAGTGTTTGTTTTGTTTCCACTAGTGTAAATTGACAAAAGTGGCTATTTACAATAATGAATGCAAATAAAAGAACAAATTCTATTTTCCATGTGCAATTGCGTTTGTAGATGCAAAATAAAGAACAAGTTTATTTTCAGTGTATACATGTATTTGTGAATACAAGTAAAAAGTGAACTTTTGTTTTCAATGTTTTGATTTGTATATGTGAATACAAATAAAAGAACAAATTCCAATTCAATGTTTTATTTGTATTAGTGAATATAAATTAAAAGGACAAATTATATTTCAATGTTTTATTTGTATATGTGTATACAAATAAAAGGACAAATTCTATTTTGAAAGTATATTTGTATTGGAGAGTGCAAATAAAAGTATAGACTTTAATTTCAAAATATATTTATATTTGTGAAGGTAAATAAAAGGACAAGTTTTATTTTTAATATATTTGCATTAGTGGATGCAAATAAAAGAATAAATTTCATTTCCAATATATATTTGCATCGGAGAATGCAAATACAGGAATAAATTTTATTTTCAATGTATGTTTGCATTTGTGAATGCAAATAGAAGATCAAACTTTAATTTCAATTCTACAATAACATAAAATGGTATTTTATGTTTTACACTTTTCTATGTGTACTAATAACAAATAAAGGAAATCCTTTTATTTGTTTATACTTTTCTACACGTTCTAATAACATATAAAAGAATATTTTATATGTGAATATTTTTCTATGTATTCTAATGTCAAATAAAAGTGAATTTATTTGTATAATAAATTCTAATTTTCAAATGACAAATAAAAAGTAAATTTTATTTGTCAAATAAATTCTGAGTTTCCAATGACAGATAAAAGTGAGTTTTATTCACTAATCATGCTTTAACCAAAATGTGATCTTTATCTCACTAATAAATTTTTGACCAAAGAATGTGATTTTTATCTCAATACTATGTTTTAACCAAAAATGTATATTTTATTTCACTTAATAAAGTTCTAACCAAAAATGTATATTTTATTCCAAATACAACATTTTAAACAAAATCTCTTTTTATTTATAATGCAATCTTTCTAGCAAAATGGAGTTTTAAATCTAACGTAGCATCTTATAACCAAAAATGTACTTTTAGTCTCATGTAACATTCTATACGAGAATGTATTTTTAAAGCTAATGTAACATTATCAAATTAAAATGATGTATATATTTTCAATCTTAAAATGAAAACATAACCACATTAAAAATGTAGTCTTTTAAATGAAAACAATTTTTAAATGAAAACAAATTACATTTAAAATATATAATTTTTCTGTTAAAAACAAATTGACATAAAAAAAATGTAAATCTTTTATGCCTACTCTTTATATTACTTCTAACATGTCAACAAAATGCAACCTTGAAATCAATTCTTTTTATTGTCTTTAATTTGACAATAAAAATACATCTTTAATATCTATTCTCTTTATTGCCTTTAATCTGACAATAAAAATGTATTTCTGAAATTTCTGCTCTCTTTTTTTAAGCAATGTTACATTAAAAAAAATCATCTTTTAATACCGTCCCTTTTACTGTAAATAATACTACACAAATATATATATTCATATTTTTATTGAAAAACTAATTCAACAAAAAGAGATAAAAATGTTTGTTCTATTTTGTTGAAAATCTAGTTCAACAAATATAACAACATTTTTTTTTCAAATTTATTGAAAATTCTGTTTTAACAAATTGACCAAAATTCCGTGTTTCACATGTGTTGAAAATTTTAATTCAATAAATTTACAAAAAATTTTGTCTCATACATTTGATCTTTTATATAAACAAAAATTATATATATTTTTATTTGTTTAATCAAATTCTAATTAAAAAGTGTTAATTTTGACAATTCTATCGCCACATAACATCATCAAACAAATAGATGTATAAATTATATTCAGCACAGAATAATAACAACATGAATCAACTGTAGATTTAACAACAATAATTTTAGGATTATTTATAATTATAAAGGAAAGAAAATAAATAGATTTCTCACTGATGGTTTTAATTCAGAATAGATCAGTTTTAAAATTTCCTGCAATTCAGATTTGCTCCGTTTCAGTTCTAGTATTTTTCATCGTGTAGTGCTCGCTGTTGTGATTCCAACGCAATGAAAATCGTTCGATTCTGATCATCTGATAAAAAGTTATTCAAGTTTAAAGTTATTCGCTTTATTTAAAACCTAATGATGGGATAAATAAACTAATTACTTTTAAAACACCGGTCTCATCCTCTTCTCCTTCACGGTTAGCATCAGCACAACCGAAACCCATCGTTCCTTTTCAAACTCCACCACGCACCGAGAGTCGCGCCACCAGGGACCGATCTGAACATACCACGTCGAAGGGCTCAGCCGCTTGAACCACCGCCAGAAACGCCTCCCACCACGCCTCCTACAGCGCCGTCAAAACAGGTCCAAAATCGTCGTCTTTAGCCTAGGAATTCGCGCAAACCATGAAGTTAAATCCAATCCTATCCGTATAGATCAAAAGGCCTTGCTTTTCTCTTCGATTCGGTATATAGAAGTTTGGATTTAGTTAAGTGGATTTGAAATTATTGAGGAATCAAATCTTGTGCATTTCGGCCATTGAATGAGTATACGGCGGCTTTGTATTAGTTCCTAGGGTTTTGGTATTTGGATGGTATTTATACCGTATTTTCCCATTAATAAATTCTTTTAATTCCAATAAAATTCGTGTATCGTTCTGGACTCCAAATCAAACCCAACGAGTGTCGCCCCTAGCCAAATGCCCCCATTCCGGACACATTGGAATATGTTTCGTAACCCAATTCGGCTGTTATGATATGATTTTCTTTAAATTTAATTTTAAATCAGTTAATTATTAAATTCAAACGTACATTTTAAATTACCAGGGTCACATACTACCTCTAAAAATTCCAGAAAAATTATTTCTAGTTATGTTTTGACGAAACGGTTCTAACGAGACTAATTTCGTTGAATTCTGAGATTGTTGGAAAAATGGCCATTTTCTAGTCGATTAAATTTGACTAAAACAGTCAAACACGTTTTCCTTTGCCACGCTCACATATTGATTCGAAAAGCAATGAAAATTGAAACTTAGCAATAATTTGACATTCCGGTTCCAACAAAAGTGGTTTCGTCAAAAACCGAGGTCGTTTGAAAAATGACTATTTTTAAGGCTAATATATTTAATATTAAAAATACATTTTAAAAAAATAAACTCCGAAACTCAAAATTTATAAGTGTTTACTGTTTTTCAATGCAGAAACGTCATTACGAACTCAATGGAAGTGGTTTCGAGTCGAAATTCCTTCATATGTGAAAAGTAGCTTTTCGGGCCCTATATAATATATATAATTTCTACAGCGACTTTTCTAAAAATTGAATTGGCCATAACTTTTGATTTCCGCTATAAAATTTCAATTTTTCAGATTCGTTAGAAAGATATTATTAAACAGATTTAAATATTTCTGGTTTCGCTCAATTTTGATTTAAAATGAATCTTGTATAGTCAGTCAAAATTCAAATTTTCAAACTGCAGCGCTGTTTTAAACTCCTTTTATAATTAAATTGAATTTATTCGTTTTAAACAAAGTTTTTAGTCGTTCATATATAAAGTAAATTATTTTAAACATTAAAATCCATTAAAATTTCTAAAATAAAATTTTTAAATTGGCCCCAAAATTCCGGGTCGTTACAATCGCCCCCATTTAAAATCTTTTCGTCCTCGAAAAGGAAGTAGCTAATGTTGTTTAATTAAACCAACCCAACTAGATTTTGTTTATTGGTTTCAATTAATTATCATTCTAATATTTTAATTGGTGAAACTAATTATCAAACATCACAACCAGTAATCAATTAGGTGATTAACTTTTCAAATATATATAACTTTATATATAATCAAAAATCATATTTTTAGTGCAAATAACAGCAGTGTGTTCTACTAAGTGTTGGTTCTCATACCAGTCAATGGAAATATATAGAAATCCCACCTTCGAGACTCGAACATAAATACTGGTGATGGTCGACCTATCACCAGAATTACCTCCGGGCGACTAGAGTGTGATTCTATATCTATCCAGTATATTTAAACTTCGAATATCCATTAATTACTTGTATATTCGAAATCTTTATATACTCGATTGTCCACATTAAAATATAATAATATACTCAAATACGTACTTTAAGATAAAATTTCAAAACTAAATTTGTTTTCATTTTTATTTAAAAGAAATTAATACTCTTCACACTCGTTCTAGGATACTACTGACCCCATCTCTAACGAGTTATTCTCATTGGATATTACTAACCCAATCTCTGATGAATTCTTTCGTTTGGTTCTAATGTGTCTTGTTCTCGAGCTCTGCGAACCTCGCTCTGATACCACATGTGACGACCCAAACTTCCCAGAAAAGGAAAGCCGGATTGCTTTGAGAACAACACACATCAGAATACAAATTAAAGAACATTTTATTGCTGATTACAACAATTACATCAGAGTACAAGAATGTAACAGAGTATGAATACTTATTACAGAAATAGAAATACAATAATATCAGAGTTTAAATTACATTTAAATAGAAGCGGAAAATAATACAAATATACAACTAGAAGAAATACACGGATACAGAGCCTTCCGAATACCGCTTCAGCTGTAAACCAGGATCCTGTAAATATATCTGCAAAATGCTACTCGACTGCCCGTGTGGAAAATAAGGGCACCCGAGTTTGCCAGTGAAACAAACTACGGGTCAGTCATGGGACTGGTATGAGAAATCTAGCTTAACTTATCTAATTAATACGGCTAATCACAGGATCACGCCGTTAACGCGGAACGGGTTTACTCCATTGGATCGCCAGTGCATAAATTAAAGTAAAACGTTAAAACAACGCAATGCTTTTTAGAAAAATGAAACCATTATAAGACCCAAGTCCCATCACACAATGCAACGCAAACCAGAGGATAGGGTTTTACCTTACAATGGTCAAGAGATGCTTGATACGATAAAACGGGTTTAATACTAGTGTATATGTTCTAATAAAAACATTTCAATCATAATGTATAAATCATAGACGGCATGGGTACCATATATCATGTCGCCATACTAGTTCTACAATCAAAACCGCAAGGTCGTATTGGAAATTGGATTTCCATCATGAGTCGAGGCTAGGGGCAAGCTCCTCTCCGATTCGAGACACTCTAGCAAATGCCTCAGGATCCCCCGTAGTGAACCCTTGGATCTTCAGGGTCAGTCCCTACCTAAGGGTAGTGGATTAATTATGCCTGAACACACGCTTCCCGGTTCCTTTGAACCAATAATATGACCACTATCGGCCTATAAAAATCCGAGGCGCCTCAAAATCCATCATCCACATAAGTAAAATGCCAGGCCGCGTTAAGGCACTGACACTACCACTAGCAAGAAAGAAACGTGTGCACACCCTGCAGTCTATATCCCGTTTTTGACTCAGACCGGGGTGTGAGGCTCGCGAAGTCATGATATACACAAATCTATGCCGTAATAGGCTATGCTTCGATCATCCTACAAGGCCCTGCTTTTCCACAAAAGCCTTGATCAATTGCATCTTGGCGTGCCACATTGACAATTCACGCCATGCGATCAATCACTATTAATATATACCAGGGTGTTAAGTAGAGAATAAATCCTTTACCACCAAACAGACATACCTTAACAGAAATCGATTTAATTCACACGGAACGAACTCCAATGTCAGACACGCGTCCATTTATTAGCTTATGCTCTGGGTCTGAGCGAAAACCAAATCCGAACAATCAACAATAGTCCGGACAGCCACCACTGAAGCCCCTTCAAGGTAGGTACTCCCATTAGGGTCTCTGTAGCAACACATCCATTCCATGTGAAGATCGTCGGTCTTCAACCACCGTCTTCATCTTTGACTCTTCATCGTCGTTGAGATTATTCGAAATGGGTTGAACCCGGTCTTCCCGAATAACTCACTTATTTTATAATTGAAAATCAAGTGTTAAAAATCACATCCAACGCCTCATACCAATTTAGAATATTCTTTTAATAGGATATTCATTTTAAAGGAAAAATTCCCATAAATTATATCAAGGATAAATTGTTTGAAATTTATTCTTTTTAAACATCCATTAAAACTCCAATTTGATTTTAATATCAAAAATCATTATTAAATGATTATTCCAATTTAAGAAATAAATCTTATCTTTAATTGGGTTAAAAAAACAAATGTCGTTTAAAACATAATTCACGATAAATCCAATTTACATATCAATTTATCTCAACTACAAAATATAATTGAAACTCTAAAAGATCTTAATTAAAAGATTTATCCTAGTTAATAACTAGTTTACCTCAATAGAAAGGTAATATTATCTTTTGTCCATCTAAGAATGGACATAGAAATCATTATTTTATCCTTTATTAAATATTATCTTAAAATATTTGTTGTTTAAAAATTACTTTAAATAAAAAGGATTCTTTATATAAAATATTCTTCATAGTACAATATTCTTTATTTTAAAAGGTATGAATATTACAATGTTCTTTATTCTAAATATTCTTATTTTTAAAAGATATTCTTTATTTAAAGAAATCCTGAACTGGAATGTGACTCAATCAGTTACCATATAACTTTAGGTATATGGGTTTCATACATTGTATGTATATGATAGTCAAAATAAATAGTCATCAAGCGTCCATTCACAACCAGAGTGAAGTTTATAACTGTGTGAGTATTAAAATAAAAAAATAACACTCATCGCAGCCTGTCAATCTATCGATCGACATGTAACTAAATATTGGGACTAGTGTATGTAAATTCATCCCAACACCCGTGTGGGGTTTTCAGCCAACATCAATACTTATAAATGATTGGTTAAAGAATTTAACCAGTTTAATTCTACTGACATGTTGGTGACACTGGACTCACATGTTATAATATTTCTAATCTCGAGAACAAGTATATTTTTACTCGTATAATATCCTTATTTATTTCTAAGGTCTAATAAACTGTAATCTATTTGTGTGGCATTACTGTGGATGACAAATAAAAGATAATTTTCTATTTTCTTTTATTTGTATGCAAATATATTTAACTTTTAATGTTTTGTTTACATCTAAAGTTGTAAACAAAATGCATCTTTTTCCTGCGGTGTTCATTTGCCTCTAAATGTGCGAATGAAAGATATGATCTTTAACTACGATGTTTATTTGCATCTATATATGCTAATAAAATATAATCTTTTAACTATGACGTTTATTTGCATCTAAATACGCAAATAAAAATATAATCTTTATTAAATATTTTGTTTGCAACTAAATTTATACACAAACATGTATATTCCCATTTCTAAACTAAAATACAAAAATAAAAATGTAATATTTGTCTGCATCTAAAATTGCAAACAAATTGCAACTCTTTGAATCATATTTTACTTTCAACTCATAAATATTTACAAAAGTGTTTGTTTTGTTTCCACTAGTGTAAATTGACAAAAGTGGCTATTTACAATAATGAATGCAAATAAAAGAACAAATTCTATTTTCCATGTACGTTTGCGTTTTTAGATGCAAAATAAAGAACAATTTTATTTTCAGTGTATACTTGTATTTGTGAATACAAGTAAAAAGTGAACTTTTGTTTTCAATGTTTTGATTTATATATTTGAATACAAATAAAAGAACAAATTCCAATTCAATGTTTTATTTGTATTAGTGAATATAAATTAAAAGGACAAATTATATTATAATGTTTTATTTGTATATGTGAATACAAATAAAAGGACAAATTCTATTTTTAAGTATATTTGTATTGTAGAGTGCAAATAAAAGAATAGACTTTAATTTCAAAATATATTTATATTTGTCAAGCTAAATAAAAGGACAAGTTTTATTTTTAATATATTTGCATTGGTGGATGCAAATAAAAGAATAAATTTCATTTTCAATATATATTTGCATAGGAGAATGCAAATACAGGAATAAATTTTATTTTCAATGTATGTTTGCATTAATGAATGCAAATAGAAGATCAAACTTTAATTTCAATTCTAGAATAACATAAAATGGTATTTTATGTTTTACACTTTTCTATGTGTACTAATAACAAATAAAGGAAATCCTTTTATTCGTTTACACTTTTCTATACGTTCTAATAACATATAAAAGAATATTTTATATGTGAATATTTTTCTATGTATTCTAATGTCAAATAAAAGTGAATTTATTTGTATAATCAATTCTAATTTTCAAATGACAAATAAAAAGTAAATTTTATTTGTCAAATAAATTCTGAGTTTCCAATGACAGATAAAAGTGAGTTTTATTCACTAATCATGCTTTAACCAAAATGTGATCTTTATCTCACTTATAAGGTTTTGACCAAAGAATGTGATTTTTATCTCAATAATATGTTTTAACCAAAAATGTATATTTTATTTTACTTAATAAAGTTCTAACCAAAAATGTATTTTTATTCCAAATACAACATTTTAAACAAAAATCTCTTTTTATTTATAATGCAATCTTTCTAGCAAAATGGAGTTTTAAATCTAACGTAGTATCTTATAACCAAAAATGTACTTTTAATCTCATGTAACATTCTATACAAGAATGTATTTTTAAAGCTAATGTAACATTATCAAATTAAAATGATGTATATATTTTCAATCTTAAAATGAAAACATAATCAAATTAAAAATGTAGTCTTTTAAATGAAAACAATTTTTAAATGAAAACAAATTACATTTAAAAGATGTAATCTTTCTGTTAAAAACAAATTGGCATAAAAAAAATGTAAATCTTTTATGCCTACTCTTTATATTACTTCTAACATGTCAACAAAATGCAACCTTGAATTCAATTCTTTTTATTGTCTTTAATTTGACAATAAAAATACATCTTTAAAATCTATTCTCTTTATTGTCTTTAATCTGACAATAAAAATGTATTTCTAAAATTTCTGCTCTTTTTTTTAAGCAATGTTACATAAAAAAATCATCTTTTAATTCCGTCCCTTTTACTGTAAATAATACTACACAAATATATATATTCATATTTTTGTTGAAAACCTAATTCAACAAAAAGAGATAAAAATGTTTGTTCTATTTTGTTGAAAATCTAGTTCAACAAATATAACAACAATTTTTTTTTGTTTTTCAATTTTGTTGCAAATTCTGTTTTAACAAATTGACCAAAATTCTGTGTTTCACATGTGTTGAAAATTCTATTTCAATAAATTTTCAAAATTTGATGTCTTATACATTTGGTCTTATATATAAACAAAAATTATATATATTTTTATTTGTTTAATCAAATTCTAATTAAAAAGTGTTAATTTTGACAATTCTATCGCCACATAACATCATCAGACAAATAGATGTGTATATTATATTCAGCACAGAATAATAACAACATGAATCAACTGTAGATTTAACAACAATAATTTTAGGATTATTTATAATTATAAAGGAAAGAAAATAAATAGATTTCTCACCGATGGTTCTAATTCAGAACAGATCAGTTTTGAAATTTCCTACAATTCAGATTTGCTCCGTTTCAGTTCTAGTCTTTTTCATCGTGTAGTGCTCGCTGTTGTGATTCCAACGCAACGAAAATCGTTCGATTCTGATCATTTGATAAAAAGTTATTCAAGTTTAAAGTTATTCGCTTTATTTAAAACCTAATGATGGGATAAATAAACTAATTACTTTTAAAAAACCGGTCTCATCCTCTTCTCCTTCACGGTTAGCATCAGCACAATCGAAACCCATCGTTCCTTTTCAAACTCCACCACGCACTGAGAGTCGCGCCACGAGGGACCGATCTGAACGTACCACGTCGAATGGCTCAGCCGCTTGAAACACCGCCAGAAACGCCTCCCACCACGGCCTCCTACAGCACCGGCAAAACAGGTCCAAAATCATCGTCTTTAGCCTAGGAATTCGCGCAAACCATGAAGTTAAATCCAATCATATCCGTATAGATTGAAAGGCCTTGCTTTTCTCTTCGATTCGGTATATAGAAGTTTGGATTTAGTTAAGTGGATTTGAAATTATTGAGGAATCATATCTGGTGCATTTCGGCCATTGAATGAGTATAAGACGGCTTTGTATTAGTTCCTAGGGTTTTGGTATTTGGATGATATTTATACCGTATTTTCCCATTAATAAATTTTTTTAATTCCAATAAAATTCGTGTATCGTTCTGGACTCCGAATCAAACCCAACGAGTGTCGCCCCCAGCCAAATGCCCCCATTCCGGACACATTGGAATACGTTTCGTAACCCAATTCGGCTGTTACTGTAACACCCCGCAATTTTATAACATTAAAATTCACAAATTAAAGTATACTTAATTTTTAGAAAAGAATTAAGTGAAATGGGTTGCGCAGAGAAATAAATATATATTGATATATATATATATAAATATATATAAATTAAAAATTAAATAAATAAATATGCAAAAAAGTTCAAAACAGCGAATTGGGAGGGGGGAATAACCGAACCAGCCCATTTTTGAGGTCGACCCGAGCCCCACTGGGTGGACTAGGGGTTAATCCAGGGTGTTTGGCTGTCAACCCGTGGGCTGATTCGCTCAAATGCAGATTTTGCATTTGATTGGTTCTCATGGTTCAGAGTTAATCTAATGGTCCTAAATAACTTCCTACACCTATAAATACATCCTAATGCTAACCCTAAACCTAATTAAAATAGAATAGTTACCATCGCCATGGAAATCAATGGAGCCGCCGCCAACTAAGAAAGAAGAAAAGCAAATTCAATTCTAATTCTCTCAACCCTAAAGCAAAGCAAAACTCTCTCTTTTCTTCTCTAAATTGTGAGTATGATGATCTTAACAAGATTATTATCATTTTAATTAGGTTGAGTTATGAATGAATTATGAGTAGATGATGTTAATTATCATATATGTTGTTGTAAACCCCTTTTGCTATCATGCATATTGTAAATCCAATGTTATGTGATAATGATATCTTATATGTTGTAAATCATGCTACGATGATGTTATGTATGTTGAAAGTTTCTATGCTAAGTTGTGATGAATCAAACATGTTAAAAAGGCCATGATGTTACCATCTATGCTAGTTAGTTCATATTAATTAAATCATCATGTTTGGGTTATGTTGATCTATATGACAAGTCACATATGCAAGTTAGATTGATTAGAAAAGTTATGAACATATACCAAGACATCTATTATGACATCTTGAATTATGCTATGACATATGTGATATCCTATGCTAGTTCACACCATCATTATGTTGCCTAAAAACCCCATATGCAAGTTTATGTATAGATTTGGGCTATGATCATATCATATAAATTGAGACATTTAACAAGTTGACACCTTTTGATCCTTAACATGTGTAGTTTATGCAAGTTTCACCCCTATTATGATTAGATTTATTTTAATTGTCTATATGTTGTGATAATTTATCTTTGTGCTAGGTGTTAGACTATACAAGTCTAGCCTATATTATGCGTTGAACAAGCGAACGTATAAACGTGGGGTAGGGGTAATATTAAGGATTTAATATTAAAAAGTTGGGGTGCAATTGATATGATTTTGCATGCCATAAGTGGATGGCCATAATTGAGTCAATTATGGACATCATTAAAAGTTGACTTAATTAATAATTTGAATAGGGAATTATTAAAACAGGGGTAAAAGATTTTAAGTGTTAATCAATGCTTAGGACACGAGGTTGGACTCGTTTGTGACGTAAACCTGCCTGGACCCGCCCGGCAAATTTAGTGGTCACAAATATCAGCCCAATGTGAGAGGTCCTAGGCCTAAACTAAAGCATAACGGTTGTAAAGACACGAGGTTAGACTCTTTTATGGTGTAAGACTGCCCGGACCCGCCCGGCAAATCCAGCTTCCATAAATGCCAGTCTAATGTGAGAGGTCTTTATGAAGTTATGGCCTGAATGAATTAAGAAATACTTAACCAGATAAACATGTAAGGTGGGACATGGGGGTTAAGTAGGTGCCTTGGGTGGCATGAGGAATCTAGGAGGTGCCCTTAGTGGCATGTGAAATACGATTAGTAAGACTTAACCAAACACACATGTAAATAAACATGACTAAGAGGGTTAAGTGGGATATACTAGTAACAAGCTTAGGTGGGTAGCTTGTGGGGGCCCATTTCGACCAGTATCCCAAACGTATCTTTGTGGGCTCGACCCAAGTCGAGGACGGGACACGCATGCTGGGTTCGACTGTAAGAGGCCTAAACGGGGAGCGGTGGCAACGCAAGTCCAACGGGTTTCGTATGCGTGTGTGGACCTGGGCTGGTAGGAAAGACGTTGTTGCATCGTGTAGGTATAAGCCGTGCATTCTCAAGTTGTATCGGGTTGCCACTTTGGGGGAGTGATACACCCCACTGTGGGGCCAGCATGGGTATCTACGAGTAGGGAGCCGATCGAAAGTGGGTAGTGGGGTACACCTAGTGAAGATAGGGGCAGACGACACCTATGTAGTCAGCTAGGGATATGTAAGGCTATTTATAAAGTTTCTGTGTGAAGCAAGTGGGATCAAACAATAGGGTGACTGGTGTGGTGCAGTGTAGTAATGTGCGGTGCAGTGTAGTAATCATTCGTTAGTAATTAGGTGTGCCTTTACCGTTATCTTTAACGTTATCTTAAATGCTATCTTCATCTTCCTAAGAGTTCATAGACATTTACTTGTCTTCCAGCTTATGCCTTAGTCTAGTTATTTTGATAATAGTATTGTTAGAATTATCATACTCGCCAGACTTTATGTTTGACCCCCTCTATTTCTATCCTTTTTACCCCTCCAGGTCCTCAGGTTGGGCCCAACTCTAGTGGAGTTTGATTGAATTGCTTCATCTCTCTTTGGAAAGTTTGGACCGTTGAAGTAAAGTCCAGCTTGTTATCTTTTTAATGGCTATTTATGTAATGGGATTATGTATTTTGTTTTTATGAAGATGGATATTGTACTTGGTTATGATCTATGGTTTTATGATGTAACAAACATGTTTAATTTTCGCTGCAATAATATGAAGTTTTAGATTTCCAAGTACTATTTATTATATGTCTTGTTGTACTTTTTCTGTTCTATATTCACTTATAACCTCCATGGAAGTTAATGCATTCCCTTTGTGAGTGACATTAATGGACGTGGGGTGTTGCACGTGGTATCAGAGCTTAAGGTTACCAGAAGAGATAAAAATACTTTAGAAAAATAGTTATTTTTGGAAGAAGTGCTTTCAAAAACATGTTTTAATGAGAAATTTAAAGAGAAAAGTTTTTAAGAAAAAATCATAATCCCCAATAGCCACATATCTTTATCTTTCGAATTCTCCATTTTGAATCTTTCCTTTTTCGTTTCAGCATGGCTGAAGATCTTAATCTACCCGACGGTGTAACGATACCAGGATGGTATAGGAGGTTATTGGAGGCTAGGGCCGCTGCAGGTCCAGCCAATGTTCCTCCACCACCAGTTGCACCCGTTCCTCCTCCTCCTCCTCGCGTAGATACTTTTGCAAAGACGTGCAAGGAATTCAAGGCTTTGGGTGGAAAACCATTTCAAGGGTCAGAAACGTTTGTCGAAGCTAGAGATTGGCTTAAGGAGGTGGAAGAATTGCTAGAAATCTTTGAAGTAGAAGAAGGGAGGAGAGTTCGTTTAGCAACTTGGTTGATGAAGGGAGAGGCCTCGTTTTGGTGGGAGGTCACTAATGGGGAGCGTCCTGTTGACTCTTGGGCGGATTTCAGACATAGGTTCGAGGCGAAGTTTCTCTCAAGGGCGGAAGAAAATCTATATATGGAAAGGTTCTTGACATTGAAGCAAGGAAGCTCATCAGTGAAAGAATATGTCAATAAATTTAATCAGTTAGTAAGGTTTGGCTTGGACTTAGTAAACACGTCGGAGAAGAAGGCTCTAAGGTTCGTGAATGGCTTGGATGAACCATTGCAAGGGTTGGCTATGACCCACATCCCGATGGGGGCCACCTTTGAGAAGTTAGTAGAAATGGCGCTCATGCATGAGGAGAAAAGCGCTAAAGCTGATAAGGAACCCGAGAAGAAGGGGGATCAGAAGAAACCACAACAGCAACACAAGAAGGGTGGAAAAGACAATAATGGCAAGGGAAAGAAGAAGTGCTTTAACTGTGGAACCCCAGGCCATCTCAGCAAGGATTGCCGAAAGAAAAAGAAGACAGGCTGTTTTCATTGTGGCAATGCGGGACATTTAGTGAAGGACTGCCCAAAGAAGGGGCAGAGGGAAGGAGCTACCTCGGGAGGACAGGTGCAGGCTCTTATGGCACCAGGGCAGGCTAGGGGACAATTTTAGGCTCTCGCGGTCCACCGCTGCAAGAACGAGGTAGAACCATTTCTGTTGAAAGCTTAGTTTTTCTGTTTGATCATCCTATCCGTACCTTATTCGATTCGGGTGCATCACATTCATTTATCTCTACATCATTAGTTGAATCACTGCACTTAAACACCAGTTTAGTAGAGGATCCCTTAGTTGTTTCGAATCCAATTGGGGGCTCAGCTTATTTGTCTATGATGTGTTTGGATTTGAAAATTTCCATACTTAGCGTTGAATTTAGATGTGATGCTTATGTGTTGGGCTTCACGGGCTATGGGCTAATTTTAGGAATGGATTGGTTATCCAGAAATAGGGCCGTTCTTGATTGTGAAAGGAGAGTAGTTAGGCTCATGACTCGCCTTGGCAATACTCTCAAAATATTTTGTAATCCCATAAATTCGGTTATGCTAAGTTATCTAGAATCGCTTGACGCATCTGAGGAAAATCTACGATCTGTTAGAGTGGTCCGAGAATATTCGAATGTGTTTGAGGAGGTCAAGGGCTTGCCTCCGAAGCGGGAGATAGATTTTCGAATATATCTTGTGGATAATGCGAAACCAGTATCTTTGCCAGTACGTCTTATGGCTCCACGTGAAAGGAGGGAACTCGGTAAGCAAGTGAAGGAGTTGCTTGAGAAGGGGTTCATAAGACGAAGTATATTGGAGTGGTGTGCTCCAGTAGTATTTTCCACGAAGGCGGATGGGTCCCTTAGACTTTGTGTGGACTATAGAGAACTTAATAAGCTTACTAAGAAGAACAGACACCCACTGCCGAGGATTGACGATCTCTTCGATCAGTTAGTTGGCGCCTCAGTGTTTTCGCAGTTGGACTTAGCCACTGGTTTCCATCAGTTGAGAGTGGCTGAGGATAGCATTGACAAGACTGCCTTTAGGACTCCAGACGGTTTCTATGAATGGCTAGTGATGCCCTTGGGTTTGACAAACGCCCCCGCATACTTTGTTGATTTGATGAGTAGGGTGTTTAGGGAGTACCTTAACAAATTTGTGGTAGTCTTTGTAGATGAAATCTTGATCTTTTCTAAGGATGAAGAAGAGCATGCCCTACATCTTAGGGAAGTATTGGAGACCCTACGAGCGCATAGCCTTAAGGCTAAATTTGCTAAGTGTCACTTTTGGAGGAAGGAAGTACGGTTCTTAGGACACGTGGTTTCCAAAGAAGGGATAGCTGTAGATCCCGCGAAGGTGGTGGCCATCCAAGATTGGAAGGTTCCTAAAAATGCTACAAGAGTGAGAAGTTTCTTGGGGTTGGCTGGCTACTATAGGAAGTTTATCAAAGACTTCGCAAAGATATCCGCTCCATTGACACGCTTGACGAAGAAGAACCTAGTTTTCACATGGGACGTACATTGTGATGATGCGTTCCAACGTTTGAAGAGAGCTTTGACTTCAGCCCCAGTCTTAGTATTGCCAGACGGGAGTAAGTCGTTTACCGTTTATACTGATGCTTGTGGGACCGGACTAGGCGCAGTCTTAATGCAAGAGGGCAGGGTAATAGCCTATGGTGGAAGGCAGTTGAGAGCGCATGACAAGAATTACCCCACACATGACCTAGAGTTAGCCGCTATTGTTTTCGCGCTTAAGTCTTCGCGTCATTATCTTCTTGGCGAGAAATTCGAATTATTCACTGACCACAAGTCTTTAAAATACCTATTCTCTCAAAAGGACTTGAACTTAAGGCAGCAAAGGTGGATGGAGTTCTTAGCGTCCTACGACTTCGAAATAGCCTATACCCCTGGCAAGGGTAACGTGGTGGAAGACACCTTAAGTAGAAAAAGATTATCCTTAAGTCCTTTGTTTGTTGAGCGTCGAAGTTTAGAATTCATTCCGATGTTTGACTTTAGACCTTCCGTTGACTTCGTACCCGGTTTGCTAGCATCCTTGAAGGTCAGACCTACGCTTTTGGGATGGATTGGCGAGGCACAGCGAGACGACCCGCAGTTGGTTGAGTTGGTAGAAAAACTCAAAGGAGGGGAGTCATCAAGCCATCTCCGTAGGTATACCCTAGACGATAAGGGTTGGTTACGTAGGGACGGTAGACTTTGTGTACCAAAGGACGATGACCTAAGAAAGACTATTCTTGACGAAGCACATCATTCGAAGATGACCATTCATCCCGGCGGGGACAAGATGTACAAAGACATGAAGAGAGTTTACTTTTGGGCCGACATGAAGAAAGATGTGGCCGAATATGTCGCTAGATGCTTGGTGTGCCAACAAGTAAAAGCGGAGCAAAAGAAACCCGGTGGGTTGCTTCACCCATTGGAGGTTCCACTATGGAAGTGGGAAAGTGTCTCGATGGATTTTGTGGATGGATTACCGCGATCGAGGAAGGGTAATACGGGAATTTGGGTTATAGTAGATAGACTTACTAAGTGCGACCATTTTATTCCCGTGAAAAGTAAGAGCACTGCTCCATGGTTAGCTTCTGTATACGTTCGAGAGATAGTTCGTTTGCACGGTGTTCCTTCTAACATAGTGAGCGACCGCGATCCTATTTTCACTAGCGAATTTTGGAGAAGCTTACAAGAGGCGGTAGGGACTCAGTTATGTTTGGGCACCGCATATCATCCTCAGACGGACGGCCAGACCGAGAGGGTGAATCACATTCTAGAGGATCTATTGAGGCTATGTATCCTAGACTTTGGGGGTACGTGGGAAGAGTATCTTCCATTGGTGGAGTTCGCATATAATAATAGCTTTCAGTCCAACATTGGTATGGCACCATTCGAAGCTCTATATGGACGACCTTGTCGTTCACCTACATGTTGGTGGGAATCTACGGATAAGATCTTACTTGGGCCCGATATGATTAGGGAGACTTCGGAGAAGATCGACTTGATTCGAAGGAGGATGAAAGCAGCGCAAGATAGGCAGAAATCTTATGCAGATAAGAGGAGGACAGATCTCGAGTTTGAAGTTGGGGACACGGTCTTTATCAAAGTGTCTCCATTACGAAACGTTGTTCGCTTTGGGTCCGTTGGGAAATTAGCACCAAGGTTTGTAGGGCCGTTTCCTATTAAGGAGAAATTTGGACATATGGCGTATAGAGTGGAGTTGCCCGAGAGACTTAGTGGTGTACACGACGTATTCCATGTGTCACATTTGAGGAAGTGCTTGCACGAGATCGCGGAAGTGGTAGAGCCGAGCTTTCTTAGAGAGGTGGAGATAGAGCGTGATGCGACAATTCGACGAGCTCCTACGCGCATTCTTGGGTCGGAGATCAAGAGGTTGAGGAATCGAGAGGTCAGACTAGTCAAAGTGCAATGGGGAGATGATAAGAGCAACGCTACTTGGGAGACGGAAGAGAAGATGCGTTCACGATACCCTTTTCTTTTTGAGGGTATGTCTTTTAATTTCTCCTTTATCGCTTAGCTTGTACTTATCTTATCTTTAGTATATCCTCTCGCTAGTATCTTTGACCTTTAGTTAGGATAATTCTATGGTTGAAACATGTGTTTGAGACATGTTATGTATGGTGGATGCAAAGTGGATGCAAGTGTTTGCTAGTGGTTGCTCGTGGATGCATATACACACACTATTAGGCACCAGATCGGCTCAGTCACTTCATATTGCATATTACATATATATGGATGTATAATGGTTGTATTATCATATAGTTGCTGCATTCGGGTGGATGGTTGTGCACGCATATAGAATTAACATGTATCAATTGGAATCTTTTGCATACATATTGGACGCATGGCACAATCATGAATTGCACTAAGGAGGTCGACTGAATCAGTAGACCGCCTAATTTTGCATTAGATATGGACATATACACACACTGTGGATATAAACATTAAAGCATTAGAAGTCTTTTAAGGACAATGGATGCTGGTGTTTGATGGTTGAGTAGATGGACGATTAGATGGTAGGATATACATTCTTCTTGACTTGGAGATTTCGGGGACGAAATCCTTTAAGGAGGGGAGAATGTAACACCCCGTAATTTTATAACATTAAAATTCACAAATTAAAGTATACTTAATTTTTAGAAAAGAATTAAGTGAAATGGGTTGCGTAGAGAAATATATATATATTGATATATATATATATAAAAATTAAAAATTAAATAAATAAATATGCGAAAAAGTTCAAAACAGCGAATTGGGAGGGGGAATAACCGAACCGGCCCATTTTTGAGGTCGACCCGAGCCCCATTGGGTCGACTAGGGGTTAATCCAGGGTGTTTGGCTGTCAACCCGTGGGCCGATTCGCTCAAATGCAGATTTTGCATTTGATTGGTTCTCATGGTTCAGGGTTAATCTAATGGTCCTAAATAACTTCCTACACCTATAAATACATCCTAATGCTAACCCTAAACCTAATTAAAATAGAATAGTTACCGTCGCCATGGAAATCAATGGAGCCGCCGCCAACTAAGAAAGAAGAAAAGCAAATTCAATTCTAATTCTCTCACCCCTAAAGCAAAGCAAAACTCTCTCTTTTCTTCTCTAAATTTTGAGTATGATGATCTTAACAAGATTATTATCATTTTAATTAGGTTGAGTTATGAATGGATTATGAGTAGATGATGTGAATTATCATATATGTTGTTGTAAACCCCTTTTGCTATCATGTATATTGTAAATCCAATGTTATGTGATGATGATATCTTATATGTTGTAAATCTTGCTATGATGATGTTATGTATGTTGAAAGTTTCTATGCTAAGTTGTGATGAATCATACATGTTAAAAAGGCCATGATGTTACCATCTCTGCTAGTTAGTTCATATTAATTAAATCATCATGTTTGGGTTATGTTGATCTATATGACAAGTCACATATGCAAGTTAGATTGATTAGAAAAGTTATGAACATATACCAAGACATCTATTATGACATCTAGAATTATGTTATGACATATATGATATCCTATGCTAGTTCACACCATCATTATGTTGCCTAAAAACCCAATATGCAAGTTTATGTATAGATTTGGGCTATGATCATATCATATAAATTGAGACATTTAACAAGTTGACACCTTTTGATCCTTAACATGTGTAGTTTATGCAAGTTTCACCCCTATTATGATTAGATTTATTTTAATTGTCTATATGTTGTGATAATTTATCTTTGTGCTAGCTGTTAGACTATACAAGTCTAGCCTATATTATGCGTTGAATAAGCGAACGTATAAACGTGGGGTAGGGGTAATATTAAGGATTTAATATTAAAAAGTTGGGGTGCAATTGATATGATTTTGCATGCCATATGTGGATGACCATAATTGAGTCAATTATGGACATCATTAAAAGTTGACTTAATTAATAATTTGAATAGGGAATTATTAAAACTGGGGTAAAAGATTTTAAGTGTTAATCAATGCTTAGGACACGAGGTTGGACTCGTTTGTGACGTAAACCTGCCTGGACCCGCCCGGCAAATCCAGTTTTCACAAATGTCAGCCCAATGTGAGAGGTCCTAGGCCTAAACTAAAGCATAACGGTTGTAAAGACACGAGGTTAGAATCTTTTATGGTGTAAGACTGCCCGGACCCGCCCGGCAAATCCAGCTACCATAAATGCCAGTCTAATGTGAGAGGTCTTTATGAGGTTATGGCCTGAATGAATTAAGTAATACTTAACCAGATAAACATGTAAGGTGGGACATGGGGGTTAAGTAGGTGCCTTGGGTGGCATGAGGAATCTTGGGGGTGCCCTTAGTGGCATGTGAAATACGATTAGTAAGACTTAACCAAACACACATGTAAATAAACATGACTAAGAGGGTTAAGTGGGATATACCAGTGACAAGCTTAGGTGGGTAGCTTGTGGGGGCCCATTTCGACCAGTATCCCAAACGTATCTTTGTGGGCTCGACCCAAGTCGAGGACGGGACACGCATGCTGGGTTCGACTGTAAGAGGCCAAAACGGGGAGCGGTGGCAACGCAAGTTCAACGGGTTTCGTATGCGTGTGTGGACCCGGGCTGGTAGATAAGACGTTGTTGCTTCGTGTAGGTATAAGCCGTGCATTCTCAAGTTGTATCGGGTTGCCACTTTGTGGGAGTGATACACCCCAGTGTGGGGCCAGCACGGGTATCTACGAGTAGGGAGCCGATCGAAAGTGGGTAGCGGGGTACTCCTAGTGGAGATCGGGACAGACAGCACCTATGTAGTCAGCTAGGGGTACGTAAGGCTATTTATAAAGTTTCTGTGTGAAGCAAGTGGGATCAAACAATAGGGTGACTGGTGTGGTGCAGTGTAGTAATGTGCGGTGCAGTGTAGTAATCATTCGTTAGTAATTAGGTGTGCCTTTACCGTTATCTTAAACGCTCTCTTTATCTACCTAAGAGTTCATAGACATTTACTTGTCTTCCAGCTTATGCCTTAGTCTAGTTATTTTGATAATAGTATTGTTAGAATTATCATACTCGCCAGACTTTATGTCTGACCCCCTCTATTTCTATCCTTTTTCCCCCTCTAGGTCCTCAGGTTGGGCCCAGCTCTAGTGGAGTTTGATTGAATTGCTTCATCTCTCTTTGGAAAGCTTGGACCATTGAAGTAAAGTCCAGCTTGTTATCTTTTTAATGGCTATTTATGCAATGGGATTATGTATTTTTTTTTATGAAGATGGATATTGTACTTGGTTATGATCTATGGTTTTATGATGTAACAAACATGTTTAATTTCCGCTGCAATAAAATGAAGTTTTAGATTTCCAAGTACTATTTATTATCTGTCTTGTTGTAATTTTTCTGTTCTATATTCACTTATAACCTCCATGGAAGTTAATGCATTCCCTTTTTGAGTGACATTAATGGATGTGGGGTGTTACAGTTACGATATGTTTTTCTTTAAATTTAATTATAAATCAATTAATTATTAAATTCAAACGTACATTTTAAATTACCAGGGTCACATACTACCTCTAAAAATTCCAGAAAAATTATTTCTAGTTATGTTTTGACGGTACGGTTCTAACGAGACTAATTTCGTTGAATTCTGAGATTATTGGAAAAATGGTCATTTTCTAGTCGATTAAATTTGACTGAAACAGTCAAAATACGTTTTCCTTTGCCACGCTCACATATTGATTCAAAAAATTATGAAATTTGAAACTTAGCAATAATTTGACATTCTGGTTCCAACAAAAGTGGTTTCGTCGAAAACCGAGGTCGTTTGAAAAATGACTATTTTTAAGGCCAATATATTTAATATTAAAAATACATTTTTAAACAAATAAACTCCAAAACTCAAAACATATAAGCGTTTACTATTTTTCAATGCAGAAACATCATTCCGAACTCAATGGAAGTGGTTTCGAGTCGAACTTCCTTCATATGTGAAAAGTTACCTTTCGGGTCCTATATAATATATATATAATTTCTACAGCGACTTTTCTAAAAATTGAATTGGCCATAACTTTTTATTTCCGCTATAAAATTTCAATTTTTCAGATTCGTTAGAAAGATATTATTAAACAGATTTAAATATTTCTAGTTTCGCTCAATTCTGATTTAAAATGAATCTTGTATAGTCAGTTAAAGTTCAAATTCAAATTTTCAAACTACAGCGTTGTTTTAAACTCCATTTATAATTAAACTGAATTTATTCATTTTAAACAAAGTTTTTAGTCGTTATTATATAAAGTAAATTATTTTAAACATTAAAATCCATTAAAATTTCTAAAATAAAAATTTTAAATTGGCCCCAAAATTCCGGGTCGTTATACTGCACTTATAGCGACCTTTTCTAAAATTGATTTGGACATATCTCCAAATCCAACCGTTAGATTTCAAAACTCTTATATTCACTGAAAATCTCTTTTCGATACGAACCCAACAGTTCCGTTTTTAGGAGAATCCGACGGTCGGATCTCCTGTTACGTCAATTTGAAGTTAATGGTTGAAATTCGCAAATGGTCGTCGCGCGGCGCGTTCTATTCAGGCCATTATATATATATATATATATATATATATATATATATATATATATATATATATATATATATATATATATATTATCGCTGGTTTCTATTAAAACTTTTTTATAAAATATTTTTAAATTCATTTTAAAATGACTTTTATCTTTATTTTCAATTTAAAAGCAAAATCAAATATTCTATATTTTTATCATATTAAAATATTTATATTTCCAAAATATTAGATTTATAAATCACTTCTTTTTACATTTATTTTAAAATGAAATAAATCGATCGATAAACCCGTTCGGGTTAAAATAACGTTTGCTATTTAATTTGGCTTCACATTTTATATTTTTATATTCGCCTAAAAGGGACATAAAAATCATAGTTTTATTTACACTGAATATTATTTTAAAATATTCATAATTTTAAAATATTCTTTATTTACAAAATTCTTTACTTCAAAATAATTTTTGTATAAAGATGTTCTTCATTTTTAAAAATATTATTTTATTAAAAATACTCTGAATCGGGATGTGACTCAATCAATTACCATATAAATTCAGTTATACGGATTTCACATATTGCATATATTCAACGATAATGATAAACAATCATCAAGCAGTATATTCACATCCAAAGAGAGAATTATAACTATGTGAGCATTAAAATAAATAAATAATAATGCTCAAGACAGACTGTCAATCCATCGATTGACAATTAATTAAATATTGGGGCTAGTTATATCAAATGTCGTCCGAACACCCATGTGGGGTTTCATCCAACAAACAATAATAGATTATTTTGCACTTGGGTGATGTGTGAAAAATTATCGTCCCAATCACATAAAGAAGTCGGATGACTTGTAAATGGAAGTGTAATATTTCAACAATGAGAAATTTTAATGATTCCTGCATGCGAAACAAAGATGTTTATTTTTATTGTTCACCTATTTCATTTAATATCTAATTATCTTTAATGCATATAAAATGGCAATAAAAATATAACATAAAATCTATTCTTTTTATTGTCTTTAAAATGACAATAAAATGTGACTTTCAATTCAATTTTTTATTTCAACTAAAATGTCAATCAAAATGTCAGTTTTAATTCTATACTTTTTATTGCCTCTAATTTGACAATAAAAATGCAACCTTTCATTCTATCATTTTATTACAACTAAAATGTAAATAAAAAAAGTACCTTTTAAATTCTATCTTTTATTTACATCTAAAATATAAATAAAAAATGTAACTTTTTAATCTATTCATTTATTTACATCTAGAATGTAAATAAAAATATAACTTTTTAATCAACTCTTTTATTCACATCTAAATTGTAAATAAAAATGTAGCTTTTTAATTTAAGCTTTTATTTACATCTACAATGTAAATAAACATACAACTTTTCATTTTATGGCTTCATTTACATTTACAATGAAAATAAAAAATATGTACTTTTATTCTATGTTTTTATTTACATCTAAAATACAAATAAAAAATGTAACTTTTTAATTCATGTTCTATTTGCATCAAGAAATGCAAATAAAAATGCAACTTTTATTTTAATGTTTTGTTTGCATCTAAAATTGCAAACAAAAATGCAACTTTTATTTTAATGTTTTGTTTGCATCTAAAATTGCAACTTTTATTTTAGTGTTTTGTTTGCTTCTAAAATTGCAAACAAAAACGCAACTTTTTCCACGGTGTCTATTTGCATCTAAATATGCAAAAAGAAAAAAAATGTAATTTTCCTTATGGTGTTTATTTGCATTAAAATATGCAAATAAAAAGGAAATCTTTTTGTATGATGTTTATTTACATCTAAATATGCAAAAAAAAAAATGTAATTTTTAATAAAATGTTTTGTTTCAACTAAATTTGCAAACAAAAATGCAACTTCATATTCCTAAATTTTTATTGTAATTCTAATTGACAATAAAACATAGTATTTCTAACTTTTTGCTGAAATCTAAGTGACAATAAATATTTGTTCATTTTTGGTAACGGTAACATGACACTAAAAATATTCATTTCTAATGCATTAACATGACACTTAAAAATATAATGTTCATCTCTAATGCATTAACATGGCACTTAAAAATATATATTCATTTTTCATGAAACTTAATGACACTAATATTAAGTTCATTTTTCATGAAACATGACGACGCTAAAAATATGATTATTTTACATGTTTAATGTCTACACTAAGAATATGATTATTTTTCAGTTGAAACATGGCGATGCTAAAAATATGATTATTTTTCATGTTTCACAACGACGCTAAAAATATGGTTATTTTATATGTAACTTAACGACGCTAAAAATATGATTATTTTACATGTAACTTAACGACGCTAAAAATATGATTATTTTTAATAAATTAATCGACACTAAAAATAATGTTCGTTTTTAATAAATTGACATAACACTAAATTTATGTTCATTTCTAATGACATAACACAACGCTAAATTTGTATTCACTTTTCACGAAAATACACAACGCTAAATTTAAGTTCATTTTTCATAAAAATACACAAGGCTGAATTTAAGTTCATTTTTCATGAAAATACACAACGCTAAATTTAAGTTCATTTTTCATGAAAATACACAATGCTAAATTTAAGTTCATTTATGCAATAACATTAATTTTGGTGTCTACATAAGGTGTAAACTTCTCATATGAATACATGTTACAATATCTAAATTTGGGTGTCAAACTATGGTGTCAATTTCATATTAACACATGTAACAACAACTAGACTTGGGTGTTAACATATAACATCATAAATCAAATAAAAATGAATATTCTTATTTGAAACCACATCTAATCAAATCGGTGTTAATAGATCTAAATAAATAGGAAAATTTATTGCAGGACATAGATCTAAACAAACAAGTATATGCCAAACCATCAAAATTCGCAAAACAACAATATCCAAACATATGACATCGCAAATATGATTATAATCATATATTCATGAATATAAATGGCGAAAAATAATTAAATGTTTATTTATTCATTAAAACAGAAATCTCACAATTGCTTTTAATTCAAATCTGAAATTTCCTGAATTTTCTACATACCCCATTTAAGCTTTAACTAGTTCCATGTTGTAGAATTCTCCACCACGATCGCAATGCAATTCGTTTCGTCAGATCCTGATTTCATTTGTACAAGATATGGTATTTTAAATACTAATGACTTCATTTAAATAATTAATTAAAATAAATTTCCTTAACCATCCTCTTAAACCTGTCGTCTTCTTCCCAGGTATTCACGGCAGAAGTCCTCACTCATTTCGAAACAAGAGATGATTGTGACTGTTGATATTGTAGCCTTCGTCGAGCTCTTCGATCTTGTGTTTGGAGTTTTTGGAAATCATTGAGAAATTGAGGAGATAGAAGTGGAAGAAGATGACTGCGTTTCATACATTGAAGATAAGGGGGCGACGACTCTGTTTTATTAGGGTTTAGGTTTTGTAAATTTTAAGGTATATATATATTAATATTATTTTATCCTTTTATTCCTCAAGGCCCATTCACATTTTGTATGTTATACGCTAAAAAATGAATTATTTAATAAGGCTAAGGTGGCATATTTACTTCTCATTTATGTTTCCTTACATCCCCTTTATTACATGCTATAATGACACATTTATTTATTATTTTACTATTCAAATTTCAAAAGTAGATAACAATGAAAGAGAGAGAGGATAAAATGGAAAGAGTTAATGCTAGATTAATGTTATTTGTTTATGAACATGTAGTCTATGTTTGGAATTTTGAAAAGTTAAATTTGAATTGACAGGGGAAATATTTAAGAGGACAGCCAAAGATATGTACATATATATATATACATATATATATATATATATGTTGTCAAAATTTATTTAATTTATAACCTACACATTATTTTCAATCAATAAATTAATAAATGTTAGTAAATTTCCTAAGACATTGTTAGTGTTAACATATTTCAAATTAGAATCTTTTAAATGCATCATTCTACATTAAAAAGGTAATTTTAAATGTAAAAACATATTTCAACTAAAATCTTTTTAAATTATGCATGCATACGTAAATCTTTTATTAAGGTTTAAATGTTACATCAATCTAAACAAGCTATGAATCATTATTACATAAAAATGTGAATTTGTATGTTATAAAAACTTTCCTATTTAAACAAATGTTCATTCTTCATATTTTCTTCTTTACAATAAAAATGTAAACTTTTTATGGTTTAACCTTTTATTATTATTTTTATTATTATATATTATTTATATAATAGAATTTCTAATTTCTGGCGCATTTTCTATTTAAAATTTCTTAAAATAAAATTTTAAATTTGTTCTGATTTTCCGGATTGTTACAATCTCCCCCACTTAAAATCTTTTTGTCCTCAAAAAGGAATGAAGCTAATAGTTGTTTAATTAATCAACTCAATTTTTATTTCTTATCTATTTAGTTCAATATTAAATTAGATTTAGCTAAATTTATCATTCTTTCTCATATTGGTTAAATTAATTATTATACCAACATTTTAATTAGTTAAACTAATTATCAAACATCACAACCAGCAATCAATTAAGTGATTAACTTTTTAAATATATAACTTTTATATATAGTCAAAAATCGTATTTTTAGTGCAAATCACAACAATAAACTCTAATTGAGTTTTGATTCTCATACCAGTCGATTGGAAATATATAGATATTCCACTTTCGAAACTTGAACATAAACACCGATGATGACGCATCATCATCAGAATCATCTCCGGGCGACTAGAGTGTGATTCTATATCTACCCAGTATATTTGAGACTTCATATACAAGTGGATCAGACGTATGTTAAAATCTTTATATACTCGATTATCCAAATTAAAATATAATAATATCTCAAATACGTATTTTATCAAAACTATATTTTTTATAATTTTTATTTTAAAAATAACACTCTTCACACTCGTTCTAGGATACTACCGATCCCACCTCTAAGGAGTCATTCTTTTATAGGATATTACTAATCCTACCTCTGATGAGTCTTTTGTTCAGTTCTGACGAGTTGTACCCCAAAGATTTGAGCTAACCAGAGCTCTGATACCAAATGTAAAGACCCGAAAATCCCCACCCTTTGAATCGACCATAAACCACACAGGTCTGAACCACAGGTTGGAAATCTTCGAATACTTTAACTTTGGGAATACAATACATTAGAACAAGTAACAACAGACTTTTATTACATCACGATAATATAACATTAGAGTACGGAATATATCAGAGTACATTGAATAAACAATAATACAGCAGAAGATACTTTACAAAAGATTTAATACAATGCAGCGGAAATAAATAAACTGATACAGCAGAAGTCTATCAACACTCTGGACACAACTTTAAGCTTCGATCCAGAATCCTTCTTAATATATCTGCAAAATAAGCTACGCGACTGCATGTGTGGAAAAGAGGGCACCCGAGTTTGCAAGTGAAACAAACTACAGGTCAGTCATGGGACTGGTATGAGAAATCTTATTTAACTTATTTAATAATAAGGCTAATCACAGGACCACGCCGCTATTGCGGAATGGGTTTACTCCATTTGATTGCCAGTGCATAAGTAAAGTAATCGTTAAACAAGGCAATGCTTTTTAGAAAAATGAAACCATTATAAGACTCAAGTCCCATCACACAATGCAACACAAACCGGAGGATAGAGTTTTACCTTATAATGGTCAAAAGATGCTTGATATGATAAACACAGATTTGATATTATTATTAGTGTATATATGTTTTAAAAACAATTTCAATCATAATATATCAATCATAGACGGCATAGTACCCCATCCTACTATGTTGCCATACTAGTTATATAATCAAAACCGCATGATGTCGTATTGGAAGTTGGGTTCCATCATGAGTCAAGGCTAGGAGCGATCTCCTGACCGATTAGAGACACTCTAGCAATGTCTTAGGATTCGGATGCTGGCAAACCCTTGGATCATGCAGGACCGGTCCACAAATACTTTAGTGGATTGGCAATACCTGAACACAGGCTTCCCGATTCTATTGGACCTATAAATTGGCCATTGTGACCAATAAAAATCCGAGGCTCCTCATAATCCACCAACCACATAAGTAAAATGTCGGGCCGTGTAAAAAGCCGAACACCCCTTCTAGCTAGAAAGAAACGTGTGCACTCCCTTCGTTCCCTTGTTCCGTTTCTGACTCATACCGGGGTGTGAGGCTCGCGAAGTAACGTTACACAAAGCTATGCTATTTAAAGCTATGCTTTGATCATCATCCACAAGGCTCTGCTTTTCAACAAAAGCCTTGATGTATGCATCGTAGCATGCCACATTGTCAATCCCTACCATTGATTTCTGCCAATATATAACCTCTAAACTCGTACGTCTCAGAGAAGGGTATTAAGGAAGAGAATAAATTCTCCGCTACCAAACAGATATATATTAGCAGAAATCAACGAATACAGTGTAATGGAATACAACATCAGACAAATCATCAATTTACAAGTCCGTTCTGGGTCTGAACGAAACCGGAGGAACTTAATTCCTTGCATATCCGAACAATCAACAAATTCGTCCGGATAACTACCACCGTAGCCCCTTCAAGGTAGCTACTCCAACCACGGGCATCAGTAGTCCTCATCCATTCGATGTGAAGATCGTCGGTCTTGCACCGTCTTCAATCTCTTCAACTGTTAGTCGTCGTATTCATTATCCAGAATGGGTTAAATTTGGTCTTTCCGAATGACTCGCGTAGTTTATAATCAAGTGCTATAAAAACACATCCACCGCCTCATTCCAATTCAAAATATTCTTTCAGTAAAATATTCACAATTTCAGGGAAAGGTTCCCGTTAATTCTATCAAAGATAAATCCTTTAAAGTTATTCTTTTAATCTTCTTTTTTAAAGATTCATTAAAACTCAAATTGGGTTTTAATATCAAAAAAAAATCATTACTTAATGATCAATCCAATTTAAGAAATTAATCTTATTTCTAACTGGGTTAAAGAACTAATGTCATATTAAAACATAGTTCATGATAAACCCAAAATCGTCTTCCATCAAAATGGAATCTACACAGAAATCAGAACGGTATATAATTGCTGTAAAATCCCATATCAGACTAATAACATAAATGGAATAACAGCAAAGCCATTTAAATTCCATATATAGTACTGACCTTCATTTACAGGAGCTCATCTCGATTATTATTGAATCGAACTCCATTCAATTCCAATTTAATGTACTAAATTGGAAAACTTTATTTTGGAAAAATATTCACATTTAAATCTTAATAAAAGATTTATAAATTCCAAATTATATTTTCACTATTAATTGGGTTAAAGAACAAATGTCGTTTAAAACACAGTTCACGATAAACCCAATTCACATTTCATTCTATTCAAATTACTGAATATAATTGGAAAACTCTATTAATCTTAAATAAAAGATTTATTATTTTTACATGGGGTTTTAAGAATAGAGTTATTTAAGACACCATTTACGATAACCCATCATCCAATTTATTTTAAAACATTGGATTATCTTTCTAGTTAATAACTAATTCATTTTGATAAAAATATATTTTATCGTTACAAAATTTGAGTTTTCATCTTAAAATCTTTTTAAATCATGTATTATGATTTTACATAATTTTTCTATATTTTAAATAATTTTATTAAGGCCTTTGCAGTCAATTTCCAAAGCGACCTTTTCTAAAATTGATTTGGACATATCTCCAAATCTAACCGTTAGATTTCAAAACTCTTATATTAATTGAAAAGCTCTTTTTGATACAAACCCAACAGCGGTCGGATCTCCTGTTACGTCAATTTGAAGTTAATGGTCAAAATTAGCAAACGGTCGCTGCATGGCGCGTTCTATTTAGGCCATTATATATATATACACATATATATATATCGTCGATTTCTATTAATACTAATTTAATAAAATATTTATAAATTCATTTTAAAATGATTTTTATCTTTATTTTCAATTTTAAATAAAATCAAATATTCTATATTTTTATCATATTGAAATATTTATATTTCCAAAATATTAGATTTATAAATCACTTCTTTTTATATTTATTTTAAAATAAAAATAAACCAATCGATAAACCCGTTCGGGTTAAAATAATGTTTGCTACTTAATTCGGCTTCACATTTTATATTTTTTATATTCGCCTAAAAGGGACATAAAAATCATAGTTTATTTACACTGAATATTATTTTAAAATATTCATAATTTTAAAATATTCTTTATTTACAAAATTCTTTACTTCAAAATATTCATTATATAAAGATGTTCTTCATTTTTAAAAATATTATTTTATTAAAAATACTCTTAATCGGGATGTGACTCAATCAATTACCATATAAATTCAGTTATATGGATTTCACATATTGCATATATCCAACGATAATGATAAACAATCATCAAGAAATACATTCGCATCCAGAGTGAGAATTATAACTGTGTGAGCATTAAAATAAATAAATAATAATGCTCAACACAGACTGTCAATCCATCGATTGACAATTAATTAAATACTGGGGCTAGTGTATATCAAATGTCCTCCCGACACCCGTGTGGGGTTTCAACCAACAAACAATAATAGATTATTCTGCACTTGGGCGATGTGTGAAAAATTATCATCCCAGTCACATAAACAAGTCGGATGACTTTAAATGGAAGTGTAATATTTCAACAATGAGAAATTTTAATGATTCCTACATGCGAAACAAAGATGTATATTTTTATTGTTCACCTATTTCATTTAATGTCTAATTCTTTTTAATGCATATAAAATGGCAATAAAAATATAACAATAAAATCTATTCTTTTTATTGTCTTTAAAATGACAATAGAAATGTAACTTTCAATTCTATTCTTTTTATTTCAACTAAAATGTCAATCAAAATGTCACTTTTAATTCTATACTTTTTATTGCCACTAATTTGACAATAAAAATGCAACCTTTCATTCTATCATTTTTATTACAACTAAAATGTAAATAAAAAAGTTACTTTTAAATTATATCTTTTATTTACATCTAAAATGTAAATAAAAAATGTAACTTTTTAATCTGTTCTTTTATTTACATCTAGAATGTAAATAAAAATATAACTTTTTAATCAACTCTTTTATTCACATCTAAATTGTAAATAAAAATGTAACCTTTTAATTTAAGCTTTTATTTACATCTACAATGTAAATAAACATACAACTTTTCATTTTATGGCTTCATTTACATTTACAATGAAAATAAAAAAATATGTACTTTTTGTTCTATGTTTTTATTTACATCTGAAATACAAATAAAAAATGTAACTTTTTAATTCATGTTCTATTTGCATCAAGAAATGTAAATAAAAATGCAACTTTTATTTTAATGTTTTTTTGCATCTAAAATTGGAAACAAAAATGCAACTTTTATTTTAATGTTTTGTTTGCATCTAAAATTGTAAACAAAAATGCAACTTTTATTTTAATGTTTTGTTTGCATCTAAAAATGCAACTTTTTCCATGGTGTTTATTTGCATCTAAATATGCAAAAAGAAAAAAAATATAATTTTCTCTAAGGTGTTTATTTGCATTAAAATATGCAAATAAAAAGGAAATCTTTATCTGTGATGTTTATTTGCATCTAAATATGCAAAAAAAAAGTAATTTTTAATAAAATGTTCTGTTTGTAACTAAATTTGCAATCAAAAATGCAACTTCATATTCCTAACTTTTTATTGTAATTCTAATTGACAATAAAACATAATATCATGTTTCTAACTTTTTACTGAAATCCAAGTGACAATAAATATATGTTCATTTTTGGTAACAATAACAAGACACTAAAAATATTCATTACTAATGCATTAACATGACACTTAAAAATGTAATGTTCATCTCTAATGCATTAACATGACACTTAAAAATATATATTGATTTCTCATGAAACTTAATTACACTAATATTAAGTTCATTTTTCATGAAACATGACAACGCTAAAAATATGATTATTTTACATGTTTAATGTCTACACTAAGAATATGATTATTTTTCAGTTGAAACATGACAACGCTAAAAATATGATTATTTTTCATGTTTCACAGCGACGCTAAAAATATGATTATTTTACATGTAATTTAACGATGCTAAAAATATGATTATTTTTAATAAATTAATACAGCACTAAAAATAATGTTCGTTTTTAATAAATTGACATAAAACTAAATTTATGTTCATTTTTAATGACATAACACAACGCTAAATTTATATTTACTTTTCATGAAAATACACAACGCTAAATTTAAGTTCATTTTTCATGAAAATACACAACACTAAATTTAAGTTCATTTTTCATGAAAAAACACAATGCTAAATTTAAGTTCATTTTTCATGAAATTATACAACGCTAAATTTAAGTTCATTTATGCAATAACATTAATTTCGGTGTCTACATAAGGTGTAAACTTCTCATATGAATACATGTTACAACATCTAAATTTGGGTGCCAAACTATGGTGTCAATTTCATATTAACACATGTAACAACAACTAGACTTGGGTGTTAACATATAACGTCATAAATCAAATAAAAATGAATATTCTTATTTAAAACCATATCTAATCAAATCGGTCTTAATAGATCTAAATAAATAGGAAAATTTATTGCAGGACATAGATCTAAACAAACATGTATATGCCAAACCATCAAAATTCGCAAAACAACAATATCCAAATACATGACATCGCAAATATGATTATAATCATATATTCATGAATATAAATGGCGATAAATAATTAAATGCTTAACTGTTCATTAAAACAGAAATCTCACAATTGCTTTTAATTCAGATCTGAAATTTCCAGAATTTTCAACATACTCCATTTAAGCTTTAATTAATTCCATGTTGTAGAATTCTCCACTACGATCGCAACGCAATTCATTTCGTCAGATCCTGATTTCATTTGTACAAGATATGGTATTTTAAATACTAATGACTTCATTTAAATAATAAAATAATTAATTAAAATTAAATTCCTTAACTATCCTCTTAAACCCGTCGTCTTCTTCCCAGGTATTCACGGCAGAAGTTCTCACTCATTTCGAAACCAGATATGATTGCGACTGTTGATATTGTAGCCTTTGTCGAGCTCTTCGATCTTGTGTTTGGAGTTTTTGAAAATAATTGAGAAACTGAGGAGATAGAAGTGGAAGAAGATGGCTGCATTTCAGCCATTGAAGATAAGGGGGCGGCGACTCTGTTTTATTAGGGTTTAGGTTTTGTAAATTTTAAGGTGTGTGTGTGTGTATATATATATATATTAATACTATTTTATCCTTTTATTCCTCAAGGCCCATTCACATTTTGTATGTTATACGCTAAAAAAATGAATTGCTTAATAAGGCTAAGGTGGCATATTTACTTCTCATTTATGTTTCCTTACATCCCCTTTATTGCATGCTATAATGACACATTTATTTGTTCTTTTACTATTCAGATTTCAAAAGCAGATAACAATGAAAGAGAGAGATAGGATAAAATGGAAAGAATTAATGCTAGATTAATGTTATTTGTTTATGAACATGTAGTCTACGTTTGGAAATTCTAAAAGTTAAATTTGAATTGACAGGGGAAATTTTAAAATGACAGTCAAAGATATGTGCGTATATATACCTATATATATATATATATATTTATATATTATCAAAATTTATTTTATTTATAACCTACACATTATTTTCAATCAATAAATTAATAAATGTTATTAAATTTCCTAAGACATTATTAGTGTTAACATATTTCAAACTAGAATCTTTTAAATGCATCATTCTACATTAAAAATGTAATTTTAAATGTAAAAACATATTTCAACTAAAATCTTTTTAAATTATGCATGCATACGTAAATCTTTTATTAAGGTTTAAATGTTACATCAATTTAAACAAGCTATGAATCATATTAATGAATCATTATTACATAAAAATGTGAATTTTTATGTTACAACAACTTTCCTATTTAAACAAATGTTCATTCTTCATATTTTCTTCTTTACAATAAAAATGTAAACTTTTTATGGTTTAATCTTATTATTATTATATATTTTTTATATATTAGAATTTCTATTTCTGGCGCATTTTCTATTTAAAATTTCTTAAAATAAAATTTTAAATTAGTTCTGATTTTCCGTGTTGTTGCAGTAAGTTTTGCTGATATCTAAACACAAATATCCACAAATAAAATATATAATGATTTCAAGTCCAAGAACTATTACATCATTCTCACTGTGAGAATTACTTATGACACTATTATCCATGCTCTATGATGTTTTCTCGCGTTGGATCTATCTAATACACTGTTCTCTAACACATATTTATGTATTGACATTAATATCTCATATATTAATGATCAATGAGATATGATCATCAGTCAATCAACATACCAGTTTTAATGTTTCATTGTTGTCATATATACAACAAAACTTGACTAGAGACTTTTAAGAATCACATTACTTATCATATTATATAATCTCATGTTCACGCTTATTTGAAACTATATATAATTGTGTATCATTATTCTAAGGACTTCTATTATGTTAATATTTATATTACGTAGTAAATACAATATAATAAAATCTTTTATTTAAAATAAAACATAACATCAACAGTGTTATTAATTAGACCAAATGGATTGCCTCCAGGGTACAAACTCTAACAATCTCCCACTTACACTAGAGTCAATCACTCGTGTATCATATACTCAAAAAACTAGTGTGACAAAGTGGAACTGCAACATTATTATCTATTGGTACTTTGCAGATATTTATATCTTCTATGTTAACAATTTCACGGATGAGATGATATCGCCTAAGTATGTGTTTTGATCAATGATTTGATCTGTGTTCCTTGGCCGGATCAATAGCCCCATTGTTATCTCAATATAAATATGTTCGTTTAACAATGGATGGAACTATACCGTTTGATAATGAACTTTTAATCCAAACAGCCTCCTTAGTAGCTTTAGAAGTATCAATGTATTCAACCTCCATTATGGAATCAATGACTGTTTTTTACTTTTAACTAACATCATTTCTATTAAGTAATATGTCATTAACATATAATACTAGGAATATAATGTAACTCCAACAAATTTTCTTGTATACTCAAAGTTCATCTTCATTTTAATGAATCCAAACTCTTTGACTGTTTCATAAAAACGAAGATCGATGCTTTCTTTAATCCCTAAATGGATCGTTGCAACTTACATAATTTTTTAGCATCTACTGGATCGACAAACCCTTCAGGTTGTGTCATGTACACATCCTCGAAAAGATTCCCGTTAAGGAAGACAATTTTGACATCCATTTGTCATATTTCCTAATCATAAAAAGCTGCAATTGCAAGTGCAATCCTTTGGATTTAACCATTGCCACTGGAGAGAAGGTTTCATCATAATCAACTCCTTGAACTCACCAATCGGCCTTTATAGGTTTGTATTTTACCATTTATGTTAGTTTTTCTTCTTGAAAACCCACTTGCACCCGATTGGTTTTACCCCGTCAGGTGGATCAATCAAAGCATGTACTTAATTGATGTACATGGAATCCATTTCAGATTTCATGACTTCAAGCCATTTTTCAGATTCTGGTTCATCCATGGCTTCTTGATAAGAAGTAGGCTCATCTTTTTCTATGAGCATCACGTCTCCTTTGCGAGTCATATGATATTCGATATATTTTTTAGACTCGTGACATATTCTATTACATCAACGAATATCTTATGTAATTTGAGCAGGTTTAGTTTCCACAACCATTTTTAATTCCTGCTCGATTACTAGCTCAGGTTCAATGGTATCTTATGGTTCTCGAATTTCTTCAAGATCTGCTTTCTTTCCATCGGTACTTTTAGAAACTAGTTCTCTTTCTAGAAAATTACTAGTTCGAGCAATAAATACTTTATTCTCAGAAGATTTGTAGAAATAATATCATTTTCATTCTTTTGGATACCCCAAAAATAATACTTATCAGATTTGGGTCCAAGCATGTCAGAAGCATGATGTTTAACTAACACCTTACATCCCCAAATCGTCATAAAAGGCATACTAGAACATTTTCTAGTCCATGTCTCATATGGCATATTCAAAACCGTTTTTGTGGGAATATAATTAAGTATAAATGCAGCTATTTCAAGGGAACAATCCCAAAAGCTTCTTGGAAGATCTGTATGACTTATCATTGACCGTACCATATCTAATATGGTGTGATTTCTCCTTTTGGACACACCATTCCGTTGTGGTGTTCCAGATTGAATGAGTTGTGACATAATCCCATACTCTTTTAGATGGTCATTGGTTTCATGGCTTAAATATTCTCATCCTTGATCTGTTTGAAGAGTATTTATATTCTTTCAAAGTTGTTTTTAAACTTCAATTTTAAATTCTTTGAACTTTTCAAATAATAGTAAATGTAATGAAATAATAATCAATATTGACCTCTAGTTGATGTACTCATAGGTCCATATACATCACTATGTACAAAGCCTAATACATCACTAATCCATTCACTGTCCGGCGAAGTATGCTTTAGTCATTTTGCCTAATAAAAAGATTTGCACTCTTCATATGATTCGAAACCAAACGAATTCAAGATTCCATCTTTATGGAGTTTTGATATGCTTTTCTTGTTTATATGGCCTAAACGACAACGAAAGAGATATGCAGGATTTAAATCATTAGATTTAATCTGCTTAATATTTATGTTATAAAAAGGCACATCAATGTTAAGGACATAAAGATCGCTAACTAATTGTGCATTTTCATAAAATTATTTCATTTAAATAAAATGAACAATAACTGTCTTTTATTACAAATGAATAACCAAGCTTGTCTAAACAAGATACATAAATTTTAATGGAAAGTTCATAACAACAATCTTTTAATTCTTAAACAAGCCATTAGGTAAGGATAGAGACAGCTTCCTATGGCCAACACAACAACATTTGCTCCATTTCCCACTCGTAAGTCCACTTCTCCTTTTGCCAAATTTCTACTCTTTGCATTTCCTGCAAACTCACGCATATGTGTGATCCACATCTGATATCTAATACTAAAGATGCAGAAGTAGATAGATTGACAGTATAACATTTATACCTTATTCGGTTGAAGTCATACTTCCCCTTTTCTTTTCAGATTTTCTAAATACACAAAACAATTACGGTTTCCTTTTGTTTAAGGACAATCCTCAAATATGGATGTCAATCAAGGAAGTTGATTTAATTCAGTTTATTCTTATTCAAGATCAATCTTAGTGATAAGTTATTGGTGTTTCTTGCCATTTAATATATATACAGGAGACAATAAATAATAAAATAGTGATAAATGATATTGCAACATTTATACACAATGTATACAATATGCTCCCACTCAAATCAACATCCTTCTACTTTAATATTTTTTTTAAAAAATGGGTAAATCTTATTATTAAGCCCATAAGCCGGTTCAGCCCACAATTACACAGCCCAAAACATCATCGGGTTAAAACATAATACAAACGAACTTCGCTTTTCACTTTACTCAAACATTCTCTACCAAAGTAAACGAAGCCGAAGTGAAATTAGGTTTCTTCATCCTTCATGGCGGACGTAAATTCTCTTTTGCCTTCCTACGCTCGCTGCCTTCCAGTTCCACCTCTCCAATTGCAATCGTTCTCGTTCTATTGACCTAGTAAGTATCTTCTTTTTTATTCTTCCTATGCAAATCGCCATTTCTCTGCTAATTGCATTCGAGATCGCTAACACATCTCTTGTTTTCTTCTTGAAAGCACGAGTGTTTCTTTCTCGCTATGTCTTCCACACTGTGGCTATGAGGCAAATCTCGCCGACCTCTATCATCAATTGAGGCACTTGACTCCCGTCGTTCAGGTAATTGATTTCATCCTCTAAGTCCCCCATTTGTTCAGTATTAAAGCATTTTAATTTCCATATGGCCCATAGACATCTGCTGTACTGACATTCAAAAAAGAGATGGTTTAGGGTTTCTGATGCGTTGTTACATAGCTCACATCCGTCGTCTTTGATTATTCCCCATCCAAATAACCTATCATTAGTGGGTAGCCTACCCAACATAGCTTTGTACATGACTTGAGCCATCTTGGGTGGGCATGATCGAGATCAGACCACTTTACTTCAACCTAGACTTGGGTGAACCTATATTAAACTCTCCCACACATCCTTGAGTTTGAATTAACCATCCTTCCACTGCTATGTGTCAGCTTCTTTGTATGCAAAGATAGTTTTTGATCTGAGTTCCTCTTCCAGGTTTCTTGCAATCAGGTTGTTATAACTATTCCATACTCCATTTGAGATAATAGCACTCACAATTGTGCTGGGTGCCCCATAAGCCGAGAAATCATCCCAACCATATCTATCTTTTAGGCTTGAACAATTGAGCCATTGGTCATGCCATAAGTCTGTAGTGGTCCCATTTGCAATTTCCCTTTGAAACCAGTCTTTGACTTCATTTCTAAACTTTAAGCAGTTTTTCCACACGACATGGGCAACATTATCTGCATTAGTAGTTCGAAAATTATTTCTCATATATCTTGCCCTCATCCACATAGCCCACAGATTTTCTGATGATATTAGTTTCTAGGCCAATTTAAACCCATAGGCCTGCTTAAGTTCAAATAAATCTTTGAGCCCAAATCCACCTTCCTTCTTGGCCTACATAAAAGTTTGTAGCTGACTTTATGTAGCCCAACCTTTCATATGAAGTTGGCACACACAGAATTGATCTTAGCAATTGAGCAATTTGGGATTTGAAATGTTTTTGGCCAAAACCTGACCTTTAATGTGATAACTGTGTGCACCAGTTCTACCCTTCCTGCAAATGATAAAAGGTTTGGCCTTCAGCCCTAAAGTTTGTCTCGTATATCATCCACTAACTTTCCACATTCTACATCAGTGATAGTATTATTTGATAGTGGTACACCCAGATATTTAACAGGTAGTGTTCCTTCTTGAACTTCGAACCTCTCTAGCAACCCATATTTTTGACTGTAGAATTTATTAAAGTAGCATTCGGTCTTGAAATCATTTACTTTCAGTCCCACCTTGTCTTCTATTTCTTTGAAAATGTCTTTGATATGATCAATGGCTATGCAGGAAGCTTTAAAAACCACCAGTAAATCATTAGCATAGATTAGGTGAGTAACTCTGGGATGATGATTATAGATGGGTAGGATCTTTTTATATTTAGTTGCCAACTCCATTCGTAGTGTAAACCACTCCATTGCAACTGTAAATAGGTATGGTGAAAGTGGATCCCCTTGTCTGATTTCCCGAGAACTAGTAATGAACCCATGTGGCAAACCATTTATCATGATTGAAAATGTAGTGGAGTTTAGACAAAATACAATTAAGCTGACTTGATTTTCAGGAATCCCCGTTGCCTTAAGCATGTGGGTGATTAATTTCCTATTCACTCTATCATAAGCCTTGTGAAAATCGATTTTAAGGAAAATATTATTAGCACATTTTTTGTTAAACTCTCTAACCCGTTCACGTGCCATTAAAGAATTTTCTGAAATACACCTTCCTTTGATGTATGCACTCCGACATTGGGAGATAAGTGCTGGTAGCACACTGTTTGGCTTATTACAAATAATTTTACTCAAAATTTTGTAGACAACATTGCAACAGGCAATAGGCCTATAGTCTTCAATTCTGGATGGGTTCTAAACTTTAGGGAATAGTGAGATAAAAGTGTGATTAATTTCTCTAATGAGTTCACAAGATTCAAGTGCTTTTTGAAAGGCAGTTAACATGTGATTTTTCAGGTTTTCCCAGTGCAATTTGAAGAAGGCCGCCCCCACTCCGTCAGCCCCTGGACTAGAGTCATCATGAATGGAGAAAACAGCGGCCTTCTGTTCCCCCAAGCTGATCTCGCCACCCAGCCTCAGTCTTCCAGTGGAGTTGAGCTTCCTACGAGACACAATTAATGTTGGGTAAGTCATCAGTGTACTCTCCATTGAACAGTTCAGTGTAGTAAGAAATGGCTGTGTCTTCTAACTGTTTGATGTGTTTCATCAAGTCACCCTGTTCATTTAAACAGTTAAGAAGGTTATTATAATGTTTCCTTTGAGACATTTTAGTGTAAAAAAATTGTTCATTCATCTCCCTATGTCAACCACTTCTCTTTGGCTTTTTGTTTGATTTCTTTCGGCTTTATCTCCAATGCTTTCTTCAATTGGGCCTGCATGTCGAAATAATCATGATTTAAACCTTCATTTATAGGGTCAGCATCTAGCATTCCAACTGTTCTTGAAGGTTCTGAATATGGTCATTCTTCTTTGGCCTTGTTTTGCTCCACTCTTTTAGTCTGAATTTGCATTTCTTTAGTAGCATAACAAGTTTGAACATGTTGTTGCCACTGGGAAGTGAAATTTGACTGAAATCTGTGGCTGTTTGATATTCCTGAAGCAAATGCCAATGATTGGCATATCAGAATGGTTTACCCCAGGGCCCTGAGAATCATTGAATTGAATTAACAGCGGTGAGTAGTCACTGGTGGAGGAGGCAAAGACTGAGGCATTGAGACTAGTGACCTGTTTTAATAAATTTGCATTGGCCAGTTCTCGATCAAGTCTTGATGATCTAAGATCCATATCAGTATATTTATTTATTTATTTAAGTGATTTAAAATCCATATCTAATCATGCCTTGAGTTAGCTTTAGCTAAACCCCAAAACACGATCTTTTAGGTAGACATTTCATGTCAGTTGAATCATTTATACAATTCTAAGCATGATGAACAAAATTTTTCATTTTTAATTTTGGATATTTCATGTTCTATGTCTCTAAGTCCGTAATCTTTTTTTTTTGAAAGGCAAGTGGAACTTTATTATTTACACACAAAGAATTACAATCAACTATTGCATTCAGTCATGCAAGCAAAACAAAGCAAAATTACATTTACATGTTAATCTTTTTAAGCATACTATTATGAATGATAGTGCACAACTGATCAGATGTGTTACATGCAATGCCAAAAATCCTATTGTTTCTTTCCCTCCAAACTTCGGCAATAAATTTCTTTAGCAGCTTCAACAGTACACTTACTATTAATTTGAGTATCACAATTACTCTATCGCACACAACCATAATAAGCAGTGTACTTATGCTTTGGCATAACCCACAACTATTGATTATGGCACTAATGAGGGTTATTCTTGGAAGATATCACGTTAGACTTAATATTAATTTTCAGTTCAGAGGGATTTTATAAGTGGAAGTGTGCAACTCAGTAGTTCTCTTCCATGAAGCAAATACATGTTTACTATGTCATTCTAAATTATAATAATAATCATATGTTCTGATGCACATTTGTAGTAATAAAATTATTCAACTATTAGATAAAGTAGTTGACTACATGTCAAACACATAATCAAGCATTTATTAATATCAGCAAACTACATTGGTTGCTATCTAATCATTTCGAAACATACATGTGTGTGTATATATTACTATTGTGAGAGAAAAATGCACATTAATTTGTGTCCAAATGCACAAGTGTAGACTGATCCATGAATTTAGATAAACATTAAAAATAAGTAACACAAAACCATTTATAGAAAGAGTATTGATGAAGATCAATTCAGACATCTGCTATTTTTCATACAATAACTAAATAGGCCGCTGTTGTCATGTGTAGTGTGATTTGTGCCCTGCCAATGGGTGATTCTTAAGCTTAAAACCAGTTTAGGATATTTACCACCTATACACATATATTTAACAATGTAATCTTTAAGAGTTGAAATTTGTGATTATTCCTTGGAAGGCATATATATCCATATTGTAACACCCTGAATTTTTTGAGAAATATATATATATATATATATATATATATATATTAAATAAATAAATAAATATGCAAAAATGTTCAAAATGGCGAATCGAGAGGGGGAGTAACCGAACCGACCCATTTTTGAGGTCGTCCCGAGCTCTGCTGGGTCGACTAAGGTTTGATTCAGGGTGTTTGGCTGTCAACCCGTGGGCCGATTCGCTCTAAGGCAGATGTGGCATCTGATTGGTTCTGATGGTTCAGGGTTAATCTAATGGTCCTAAAACACTCTCTACAACTATTTAAGGACCCTAAATCTAAAACCTAATTCTATTATTCACTCTCATCTAAACCTAGCTGCCACTAAAACCTAAATCAAATAAAAAAAAGTTCTTCATCAACCTAGAGGATTAATCAATATCAAGTTAGAGTTCTTCAACAACTACAAGCAATTCGATTATCTTTTCTAATCCAAACGCTGTAAGTTCATGATTACTTTTAGATTTAGACAACTAATTATAGTATGGACATGGAATAAAATGAATTTGGACCTATGCTTGATTTTCTATTTGGATTTATTCTTAGCCTTTGTGAATTTATGACTTTGGATTGCTTCTTATCGATCCAATCGAACCTATATAAGTTGTCAAACCTAGTTTATTATTCAAGCCTTTCATGTCCATAATATTGTTCATAATCAGATCTATATGCCTGCAATGATTCTAAATCAGTTTATTTAGTTGTGCTGTATTTTTATTAGATCTGTAATTCTTGTGTTTTGGGACTATCATCTTGTGCCAGTTCTTATGCCTATCATTGTCATATTATTCCTATTTGTTCCTTTTTATTTGTGAATCTAGATTGACGTATAATTTAGGTTGAATCGCGATATACGTACGATCAGAATACGGGGAAGGTTTGATTTATTGGGGCATAGACATGAAATTGACAATATTGGCATAACATAATTGGGGAAAGTAACTGAACATAACTTATTTGGTGAAATGGTTGGGCAAAACTTGTAATTGACATTGGGGCATTGTTATCATTATAACTGCATGTTTGGGTTAGTTGGCTTGTAAACCAAGTTTTGGCCATACACTGTAAACTAGAATATTAAAACTAGATTGGGCTTAACTATTGAATTGAAACGCCAAATATATGACATAGTGATTTTGGGAATGACTATTATTGCAAGTTTGGGGAGATGGGGTATAGCCTACTTTGATTAATAACTTGAAATTGGAATTGGTTGGGCATAACTTGAGAAACGGGATCATGACTAGTTTTGGTGGATTTAGGTAATTAGCATGAAAACGGTATAATTGGTATGCCATTAATTATGAACATGATTTAGAAGGTAAGTGGGCCATGACAATAATTGATTTATAATTTACATATAAATATGAAGGATAAACATGAAAATTACATGGCATAGATTGGTTCATGAAATGGTATATTTAGTATACCATTAATTGTGAGCATAATTAAAAGGATAATTATGGCATAATTAAATTGGGAATAATTTACATATGGAATTTGTCATAAATAAGAAATATGTAAATTGTTAGAAAGATGAATATGCCTAACCCGAGGTTAGACTGAGTTGTGGTGTAAAACGGCCCGGAACCGCCCGATTGTCCAGTAACCACAACAATACATTTCTAATGTGGGAGGTTAGGGCATTGAGCCCAATAAGAACCCGAGGTTAGACTGAGTTGCGGTGTAAAATTGCCCGGAACCGACCGGCATATCTAGTGACCGCAACAATACCTGTCTAATGCGAGTGGTTGGTGCTTTAATGAATGAATTAATGCTATTGACACATGCTAAGTATGGGAGGGTTAGGTTAATTGATACTTAACCAATATGGAATGTGGGTGGGTTAAGTTAAACATGAATGGACAAAGGACACCTAACCAACAAGACATGATATAGGGCAGGGTTAAGTTAACTAAGGGAACACTTAACTGTTATAACATGTTAATTAAGCAGATGATAGGGTTAAGTTAACTAAAGTAACACTTAACCAAAATGTATAATGACTTGTGGTAGGGTTAGGTTGCACAAGAGGATACACTTAACCAATATATAATGACATGTGGTGGGGTTAAGTAATACAAGAGGAAAACACTTAACCAATTATATAACATGATGTATGGGAAGGGTTAAGTTAACATGAGAGGGAAACACATAACCAATATAACATGATTTGAGGTAGGGTCAAGTTAACACCAGAAGGAAACACTTAACCAACATGACAAGACGAGTGGGTGGGTTAAGTTAACTTGAATTGATTAATGACACTTGACCAATATAAATTGATGAACGAATGGGGTTAGGTTAAATGGGAAATACTTAACCAATATAACCTGATGAATGAACAGGGTTAAGTTAATAAATCACACTTAACCAATCCAACATGATAAGTGAGAAAGGTTAAGTTAATAAGAAACACTTAACCAACATGACATGATGAATGGGTGGGTTAAGTTAACATGAATGGACAACACTTAACCAATATGGCATAATGTACGGGAGGGTTAAATACATATCGGGTTGGTGGGTAATATTAGTACATATAAGCCCACAAAACTTAACTGTTAAATAAATATGCTTGAATCGATGGGAGGGTTAAGTACATCTCCTGTAGGTGGATAATACTAGTACATATAGGCCCACAAAACTTAACCATTAAATAAACATGCTTCAATTGGTGGGAGGGTTAAGTACATATCGGATTGATGGGTAATATTAGTAAATATAGGCCCACAAACTTAACCAGCAGGAAACCCTAGTAATGGGGACCCATTTCGGCAGTAACCCACAAAGATGTATCGTGGTACCCTGAAACTAGGCAGGGTGGGACATGATTACTGGGCTGATTGTAAGCGATCAAAGCAGCGGCAGGTGTACTGTAATGACCCGGAATTTTGGGACCAATTTAAAATTTTTAATTTAGAAATTTTAATGGATTTTATATATTTAAAATGATCTATTTTAAATAAAAACGACTAAAAATTTAGTTTAAAACGAATAAATTCAATTTATTTATAAGAGGAAGTTTAAAACAGCGCTGTAGTTTGAAATTTTGAATTTAAACTTTGACTGACTGTACATGATTCATTTTTAATCAGAATTGAACGAAACCAAAAATATTTAAATCTGTTTAATCATACCTTTCCAACGAATCTAAAAAACTGCAATTTCACTTTATAAATTAAAAGTTATGGCCAGTTCAAAATTTAGAAAAGTCGTTGTACGATTTATATATTTTTAATTAAATATATTGGCCTTGAAAATAGCCATTTTTCAAATGACCTCGGTTTTCGACGAAACCACTTTTGTTGGAACTGGAATGTCAAATTATTGCTAAGTTTCAATTTTCATAATTTTTCGAATTAATATGTGAGCGTGGCAAAGGAAAACGTGTTTTGTCAGTTTTGGTCAAATTTTATCGACTCGCAAAAGGGCCATTTTTCAAACGGACTCAGAATTCGACGAAATTAGTCTCGTTAGAACCGTATCGTCAAAACATAACTAGAAATAATTTTTCTATAATTTTTAGAGTCAGTATGTAGCCGCGGTAATTTAAAATATACGTTTGAATTTAATAATTAAATGGTTTTTAATTAAATTTAAAGAAAAACATATCGTAACAGCCGAATTGGTTACGAAACATGTTCCATTGTGTTCGGGACGGGGGTTATTAGCTAGGGGCGACATTCGTTGGATTTAATTTGGAGTTTCGGACGATATGCAAATTTAATAGAATTAAATGAATTAAAATATAGTAAATACGCGTATAAATACCAATACAATACAGAAGCCTAATTCTAAATACTCCAGCCGTCGTTCTAACTGATCGATGGCCATGGCGCTCCCATCTTCTTCCCTTTCTATCTCTTTCGTTTCTCAATAATTTTCAAAACTTGTATAACCAAATCGAAGAGCTTCATGAGCTCTTTAATCTGAACGGGAGTGATCGATTTTTATTAAGCGGGTTGCTCGAATTTTGGGGAGCAAGTCTGGGACTTGGGAACGGGTTTCACGGCGGATGGGGGGGCCGAGCTGGCCATCGTTCGGCGCGTGGGGGTCTGGCCAAAGCCGAGGGGGTGGTCAGGTCAGATCGGGTCCTGGGCGCCTCGGTGGACGTGCGTGGGTGGAAGATTGGTGCGATGTTTAGGTTCAGGCGGCCGATGCTAAACCAGGAAGAAAGAGTAAAAGGGGGAGAAAGATAATTAATTTAATTATAATTTAATTATCCTTTTATTTTTCAAACCTTTAAAACGTTGATAACTTTTTCATACAACGACGAAAACATGAACCGTCGGTTGCGTTGAACTCGTATCTGAAAATACTACGCTATGGAAAAGAGTAGAACTGAGATGGAGCAATTCTGAATTTTAGGGAATTTCAAAACGTGAACTGTTCAGAATTTGAATATCGGTGAGAAATCTATTTTATTTATTTATTTATCTATCTATTTATAATTTAAAAATACTTATGAATTTGTTATCACAAATCTACAGATATTTTCTGTTCGCTATTATTCATGATTGTTCTATGTGGAATTGTAATATATGGATCTGTTTGTTGTTATTATGAATTGAAATGTTCACGTTCTGTTAAAATAGATAAAATACCTCCTTGTTAGAAATGAGGGGTAGATCGAAGTTTACATTTTTTATTTATTAGATTTAACATGCTTTTTCATAGGAAAATGTTATCAAAATAAACATGCCTTTTTCACTAGAAAATGTTTATATTAAATAAGGATAACATCGTGGTTAGAATATATGTTATGTAATGAAGAGGAACGTTTTGGTTTATAAAATGTGGTATCAGTATTAAAACAATATTTCGATACAAAATGTTACATAGAAAATTTAAATAACATTTGGCCAGAAAATGTCATATCATAAATAAAGATGGTACTTTTTTAAATGGAATTTTGTTAGAAAAATAAAATGACATTTTTGACTAGAATTTACATTTTTTGTAAAGTATGACATTTAAAAAATAGAATTTACATTTTTTGTTAAGTATGACATTAAAAATAGAGTTTACATTGTATGTAAACATGACACTAGAAATAAAATTTACATTTTATGCAAAAGTGATATTAAAATTAGAACTTACATTTTTATGTAAATGGTGATATTAAAATTTGAAAGATGAACATTTTCATTGTAAAATGTTACATTTTAGTAAAATTAACATTTTAGTTGAAAATATATTATGCATATAAAATAAACATTTTTATGATTTGAGGATGCATGTTTTTATTCATTAAATGGAATGATTTGAGAATTGAATATTTTGTACATTAAAAAGGAATTTTACAAAATTCAATATTTTGTACATTAAAAGGGAATTGTACAAAAATGAATATTTTTTTGTACATTAAGAAGTATGAACTAGAAATGCATATTTTGCCCATTGAAAAGAATTTGACAGAATTATCACATTTTGAACCTTAAAGAAGAGTTAAAACAAAGCCCGTCAAAATAGAAGGATTATTATAAGAAGGTTATAGATAAAAATGTTCGTATATGTTAAAATAAATAGAATGAAGCAAAAGGTTCAATTTTGTCGTATTTAGAAGAATGAAATAAAATATCATTTTTGTTAAAAACATGTTAGAAAAATGAAACATCATTTTGTATTAAACATGTTAGAGAGATAAAATGAACATTTTTATACAATAAAAAGAATAGATTTTCTTGAACATCCTTTTTCAATAAAGAGGAATTATGTTTTTATTTTTATATTGTTTACAATATGGAGGTGTAAAATTAGAAATAAAGATCACATTTTTGTGAAAGAATTTTTATAGAAATAAAGAATGCATATTTTGTTAACATTAAAAGGATTAATTAGAATATACATTTTATTTAACATTAAAAGTTTATAAACAAAATTTACATTTTTGTTTGCATTAAAAACTTATAAACAGAATTGACACTTTTGTTTACATTAAAAGTTTATAAACAAAATTTACATTTTTATTTGCATTAAAAACTTATAAATATAATTAACACTTTTGTTTACATTAAAAGTTTACAAGCAAAATTTACATTTTTTTTTGCATTAAAATCTTATAAACAGAATTCACATTTTGGTTTGCATTAAAAGTTTATAAACAAAATTTACATTTTTGTTAATTAGATTATTGAGGACAAAATAAAGTTTTTGTTATGAAATGTTACACTTGACATAAAATAACATTTTTGTTATAAAATGTTTATTGGATTAAAATCTGTTACTTTTGGAATGAATTATAAATTTATATTTGTATACATTTTAAAAGAATGAGTTAAGAATGTATATTTTTATACTTTAAAAAGAATGTGTTAGAAATGAACATTTTTGTTTACATAAAAAGAAATTAAAGAATTTGCATTTTCCCATGTAAATAAAAGGAAGTAAATTATTTACATTTTTCAAAGTAAATAAAAGATTAAATAGAAAATTATACTTTTCTATATAATTAAAGAATAAAGTTAAAGAATTACATTTTTATGTAAATTAGAATAAGAAGGACATTTTTGTTTTGGAAATGTAAATTAAAATAAAAGGTGACATTTTCATTCTTATTCTCTTATTCAATAAAAAGGTTAGAATTAAAGTTATATTTTTACATTCTAGATGTAAATAGAAGCATAGATCCTAAAGCTACATTTTTATTGCCATTATATATGCAATAAAATGAATAGATGCAAATGTCACATTTTTCGTATTAAAATAGAGACAACTAAATAGAATAGATTTTAAAATTACATTTTTCTATGTAATTAAAGAATGTCAAGAAAAATTACATTTTTCAATGTCATAAAAGATTGAATAAAACACTACATTTTTCAATGTAATAAAGGATGAAATAAAATAAGGAGAATTGAAATCATGGTTTTTATGGCCATTTGATTTCAATAACTAGAGTGAACATTAGAAAATACATTTTCAATGTAAAATAGTTTCACTGAGAAGAATTTATCATTTAAAAATGATGTTAGCGATGGTTTGAAATATAGGGTTGTTGTATAGAAGTATTCGATGTACTAAAGAATAAATGTTGTGTATTCAAAATTGGATATTACACTTCCATTTACAAGTTACCCGACTTGTTTATGTGATTGGGACGATAATTTTCACACATCGCCCAAGTGCTTGAATAACTATTATTTGTTTGATGGATGAAACCCCACACGGGTATTGGGATGATATTGGATGCACATTAATCCCAATATTTAGTTATCTGTCAATCGATGGATTGACAGTCTGTGATGAGCGTCAGTTATTTACTTTCATGCTCACACAGTCATAGATTCCACTTTGGTCGTCATTTAGATGTTCGATAATTATTTATCATGATTGTTGATTCCATACAAAACATATGGTTGTTGGTTGAGTCACATCCCAATAAAGAATATTCTAGAAAAAGAATATTTTAAAAAATATATTTTTGAAAAGAATATTTTAGGAAAAGAATATATTTTGAGAAAATATATTTTTATTGAAATAAACTAGTTATTAATTAGAATAAATCATAAAATTTAGATTTAATGAGTTTTCCAATTTGTTAAGATTTAATTGAAGTTAAATTAAATAAATTGGATTTTGTGTTGTCGTCAATAGCGTCTTAAATAACACTGTTCTTAAACCCATATGAAAAGAATAATTTTTTAATTTAGATTATTAAATTTTTCATTTAGTAATTGAAATAAGATGAAGTGTGAGTCGGGTTTATTGTGAACTGTGTTTCTAAGCAACATTTGTCCCTTAAACCAACTGACAGCGAAAGTGTGATTTGGAATTTATAAATCTTTTATTAAGATTTAAATGGAAATTTTCCAAAGTAAAGTTTTCCAATTCAATACATTAAATTGGAATTGAATAGGATTCGAATTAATTATAACTGAGATAAGCTTCTGTAAAAGGAGGCCAATACTACATATGGAATTTAAGAGGCCTTGCCGTTATTCCATTTATATTATTGGTTGGATACAGAAATTTATAACGATTATTATTTTGATTTGTTTTATGTGAAGATTCCATATTTTATGGAAGATGATTTTGGGCTTACCGTGAAAAATGTTTTAAATAACATTCTTAACCCAGTTAAAGATAAGATAAATTTCTTAAATTTAAATAACCATTGAATAATGATTTTTGTTTTTAAAAAACCAAATTGGGGGTTTAATAAATCTGTAAAATTTAAGAATAAATTTGAAGAACTTATCTTTGATAAGATAATGTGAGTATTTTATTTAAAAGAATATTCTGAATTGGAATGAGGCGTTGAATGTGTTTTTTTATAGTACTCGATTTTTAATTATAAAAATACGCGAGTTATTCGGAAAGACCGGGTTTAACCCATTCCGAATAATTACTACGACGATGAAGAGTCGAAGATGAAGACGGTGTGTGAAGACCGACGATCTTCACATCGGATGGATGTGTTGCTACAGAGACCCTTGATGGGTGTAATAACCCGGAAATTCTGGGCCAGTTTAAAAATTTTATTTCGGCAATTTTAGCGAATTTTGAATATTTAAAATAGATAATTTTAAATAATATCGACGAGAAATTTATTTTGAATATAATTCGAACGTATATATTATATGCGTCGTCGTTAGAATATAAATAATTATATATAATTATAAATAGAATTGAAAATGGCGCGGTAGTTCGATAATTCGATTTCAAACTTCAATTGAATGTACCGGGTGCAAAACAACGGATTTTAGTGAAACCAAAAATAATATGATCTAATTGGTAATATCTTTCCAACGAATCCGAAAAATCGAAATTTCATAGCGGGAATCAAAAGATATGTCCAGTTGAAAATTCTAAATAGTCGCTATGGAATTCAGGCCCTTAAAAATGGGAATTTTGCAAACGACCTCGGATTTCGACGAAACCACTTTTGTTGGGTCCGTGATGTCAAATTATTGCTAGATTCCAAATTTCATAATTTTTCGATTCAGTATGTGAGCGTGGCAAAGGAAGACGTGTTTGACCAGTTTTAGTTGATTTTAATCAACTGGGAAATGGCCATTTTTCCAGCGGTCTCGGAATTCGATGAAACTAGTTTTCTTAGGACCGTATCGTCAATACGAAGCTAGAAAATATTTTTATGGAATTTTTCGAGTTAGTATGTGACCCCGGTAAATTGAAATTGTGTTCGGAATGGGGGTAATTAGCTGTGGACGACAGGCGGTGGGCCTCGTTTAGAGGTCGTATGTAAAAGTCAACTTTTTGCAAATTAAATAATTAAATAAATTAAAAAAAAAATCCCTCCTTCCTCTCCTTTATTTCCTCTGCCCCCCCTCTTCTTCTTTTCGAAACAGATAAAAAAAAGAAAAAAAAGGAGGGCGACGGGGGGCGGAGTGCCGCCCCACCATCCACCGCGCCGCCGCTTCAGGTGGCGCGCCCACCACCAAGCCCCCCCGATCGATCCTCTCCCCTCGCGCCGCCAGTAGCTGCTTGAGCCCCCCTCTCTTCGATCGCGCCGACACCCCCCTTTTCTGCCTCGCGCCGACACCCCCCTCCTTGCTGACGCTGACCCCTACTACCGCCACTCTCCAGCTCCAACGAACCCCCAACAAAACCCAGCGCCCCCTTGCTCTCCTTTGACACCAAAACCCACTGTAAGTTTTAATTAGTTTATTTTTATTTTTATTTTTCTTGCTATATGAAATTCTTAGAAAAAAAAGAAAGAAGGGATTTTTATAAAAAGAAAGAAAGGATTTTTATAAATAAAAAGAAAGGATTTTTATAAAAAGAAAGAAAGGATTTTTATTAAAAGAAAGAAAGGATTTTTATTAAAAGAAAGAAAAGATTTTTATAAATGAAAAAGTGAAATAGTTATATTTGAAAAGACGAAATCTTTATATAGTGAATAGCGGTATAAGAATAGAATTTTTATCTATGTAATAACGGTATAAGAATAGAATTTTTATCTATATAATAGCGGTATAAAAATAGGATTTTTATATATTGAATAACGAAGTAAAAAATTCGATTTTTATATATTGAATAGCGAAGTAAAAATTCGATTTTTATATAATTAATAACGAAGTAAAAATTCGATTTTTATATAATGAATAGCGAAGTAAAAATTTGATTTTAATATATTGAATAACGAAGTAAAAATTCAATTTTTATATATTGAATAACGAAGTAAAAAATTCGATTTTTATATATTGAATAGCGAAGTAAAAATAGGATTTTTATATATTGAATAACGAAGTAAAAATTCGATTTTTATATAGCGAAGTAAAAATTCGATTTTTATATATTGAATAGCAAAGTAAAAATTCGATTTTTATATATTGAATAGCGTAGTAAAAATTCAATTTTTGTATATTGAGTAGCAAAATAAAAATTCGATTTTTACATATGTAGAGAATACGGGCAGCGAAAGTGACAAAAGGCGAGAACGATGAAGATTTCTCTAAATGAAGATTCATGGTATTGGATAGCTATCGGTGAGAACTTCTCACTCAAATTTCCTTTTCTAGTTATATATATATATATACTAGGATGTAGACGGTGTTTAGTAGCACCCGATACCCGTCATCACCAGACCATGGATGGCTTGTTTGTTTAATTGTTTGGTTGTGTAGTTGGTTAGATTATTTGGTTTGAATTGAGTTGTTTAGTGAAATGGAATGGATTTGATTGATGTGTGAATGGCGTGGGCCTTCACTAGACCGGGGATAAGGCTAGGCCTTGTCCCGTTTCTAGTATCGTGCCGTTATGCCGCCGAAATTTTCCAAAATAAATTAGAAAAATAAAAATATCATTTTATTTAATGAATGAACTGAATAGAATATTTTCATAGGTTGAATAAAATAATTTGATCGTTAAAAATATAATTTTTAACGTGAAAGTGAATAAATAAATATTTATAAACAAATCAGCCGATTTGTTTATATACACTGATTTGACTGATATTATTGGGTCGATAAATTTTACACATCGCCCAACTGCACAAATAAAATCTGTGTTTGATTGTTTGAAACCCCACATGGGTATTGGGATAAAATACGACATACACTGATCCCAATAATTGGTTGTATGTCGATCGATTGATTGATAGGCTGTTATAAGCGTTAGATATCTACATTTGATGCTTATACAGTGTTGTGCACTTTGGATGATGGTTAATTATTTATCATTGCTATTAATACATGTGTTGTACGGAATCCATATAATTAAGTTTATATGGTGATTGATTGGGCCTCATTCCAATTTAGAAGATAAAGAATATTATAAAATAAAGGTTCATGTGTTGACCGTACTCATCCGTTGAGATTAGTCATGTGTTGAACGAAATATTTTAACAATAAAATTTACATCTTTATCATATATGAAGTTAGAAACTAATTGGAAAATAGATGAGATGAGTGGTCTCCTGGATATTGATCTGATGTTGGTCTCGGCCTTAGGGGTTAATATTTAGGGAAACGTTCTCTTACCAATTTACGGTTGGAGTCTGATTTTAAATCAAACGATAGATACCATAATTTTTATAAAATATATTAAATAACAAAAATAGTCACACGTGGACAGTACTCATTCGTTGAGATTAGTCGTGTGTTAACAAAGATATAGAGTCATGTATTGAAAGAAATATAGATTCATTTGTTGAATATAAAGCCGTGTTGATTAGAGTTGCGCTATTTTGACGCGAACGATATTTATATCGATTATATTCGTTTTTATAATTTGAATTGAATAGAAAAGGAATCTGATTTAATAGAAAACCAATTTGAATTGAATCGAATAGAAGACCAATTTGAATTAAATCGAATAGAAAACCAATTTGAATTGAATCGAATAGAAAACGAATTTGAATTGAACTGAAAAGAAAACCAATTCGAATTGAATTGAAAACGAATTCGAATTGAATTGAAAACGAATTGATATGAATTCAAATTGAATTGAAATTTGAATTGAATAGAAATGAATTTTAAAACGAATTTATAAGGAAGAATTCAATTTTGATTTGAATTGAAATGGAAGTTGAAATTGTTTTGAAATGAATTTTAAAACTATTTATATAATTCGTTTTAAATACAAATCGATGAAAAATATATTATATATTATATATGTAATATAATGGCCTGAATAGAACGCGCCGCGCCGCGGCAGTTTGTGAATTTCGACCATTTATTTCAAACGGACATTACGGGAGATCCGACCGTCGGATTCTCCTAAAACCAGAACCGTTGGGTTCGTATCGAAAAGAGCTTTCTAACGAGTATTAGAAATTTGAAATCTAACGGTTGGATTTGGAGATACGTCCAAATCAAATTTGGAAAAGGTCGCTGTAAGTGCAGTTCGATGGCCATTGTTGGAAATCGACTGTACGGGCCTTGATAAAATTATTAAAAATAGTAATAATTAGTGTAAAATCATAAGAAATGTTTTAGGAAAAATTGGGATGAAAAACTCCATATTTGAAAAGATAAAAATAGATTTTTATCGAAATGAACTAGTTTGAACTGAAATTGAAACCCATTTATTTTTAAATAAATAAAACGGGTTTAAATAAAATTGATTCATGGGTTTATCGTGAACTGTGTTTTAAATAACACTAGTTCTTTAACCCGATATTAAAAAGAATGTGATTTGGGTTTATCGTGAATTGTGTTTTAAATGACACTAGTTCTTTAACCCTGTAAAAGGAGTTTTAATGAGTCTGCAATTAGATTGAAATGTGAATTGATAATTTAAATTATCAAATTTAGAACATGAGCGAGGATGGAGTATCACCAGTTCTTGTTGTTGGCCCTGAGTAGGCCGGGTACGCATGATAGGGGGTTCCCGCTTCGCGGTTTGGTGGCGAACGAGAGACTCTTACCCCTACATGTCGCCGTGTAGAGCGTTGGTACGCCAGTAGGCGCGAGACTCAAGAGGGTCGCCGTAAAACAAGGAATTGGGGGACCAGTGTGAGCCGCGGTGGGTATTACCTGCTGCTTGGGGGATGAAGGGATGGTTGCAAAGCCTACCGGATTTCGCCGGTCGTCACATTTGGCATTAGAGCTTTGGTTTACAGAGCTCGAGAACAAGGCACATTAGAACCATACGAAAGAATTCATCAGATATTGGATTAGTAATATCCAATTAGAATGACTTGTTAGAGATAGGATAAGTAGTATCCTAGAACGAGTGTGAAGAGTATATTTTTCAAATGAAAACGATTTGTTTTGAAAATTAAATCCAATATACGTATTTGAATATTTATTTATATTGAATTTGGACAATCCAATATATAAAGATTTTGCATATACGCGTCATGAATGTATATTTGAAGTTTTAATATATTAGATAGATATAGAATCACACTCTAGTCGCACGGAACTGATTCTGATGATTGACGCGTCATCATTAGTAATTATTTTCGTGTTTCGAAGGTGTGCTTTCTATATGTTTCCATCGACTGGTGTGAGAACCAAAACTTATATAGATAGATCTATTTGTGATTTGGCATCAAAAACATGATTTTTGTATATATATCAAATTATGAATTTGAAACTCTAATTCACTAATTGATTGATGTTTGTGTAGTTTGTTTATTTGTTTGATAATTTTGAACCATTTTGCCTAATTGAATCAAATATTGAACTATATTGAAAATTGGTCGCATTTGCTTGCATATACATATACTTACATTGAACAGGTCCTAGCAAGGAGGCTAGAGCAGAGAATAAAATTTGTTTGCCCGACAAATAGGTACATGTTTACTATATAATTTGCTGTTTTATTTGGGTGATGATGATTTTATGAGCCTATTGGCTAGCCGCTTGGCTTTTTCTTTTTCTTTTTGAGATCAGAAGGCCTATATGGCAATTTCGGGATTTTTCCGTGGCTCCCGGTGCAGGGGAGGTTATGGCGAAATTTTTCGAAAATTTAGGGTGTTAGCCAAATTTTTGAAGAATTTGAAAATTCTCAGAAACTGAAAAGTTGGAGAATGGAAGCCTGATCGAATGTAGAGTTGATTAATCAAACCACTTTCGACTTTGTTCCTTTTCGGGGACGAAAAGTTTTAAGTGGGGGAGATTGTAATAACCCGGAAATTCTGGGCCAGTTTAAATTTTTTATTTTGGCAATTTTAGCGAATTTTGAATATTTAAAATAGATAATTTTAAATAATATCGACGAGAAATTTATTTTGAATATAATTCGAACGTATATATTATATGCGTCGTCGTTAGAATATAAATAATTATAAATAGAATTGAAAATGGTGCGGTAGTTCGATAATTCGATTTCAAACTTCAATTGAATGTACCGGGTGCAAAACAACGGATTTTAGTGAAACCAAAAATAATAGGATCTAATTGATAATATCTTTCCAACGAATCCAAAAAATCGAAATTTCATAGCGGGAATCAAAAGATATGTCCAGTTGAAAATTCTGAATAGTCGCTATGGAATTCAGGCCCTTAAAAATGGGAATTTTGCAAACGACCTCGGATTTCGACGAAACCACTTTTGTTGGGTCCGTGATGTCAAATTATTGCTAGATTCCAAATTTCATAATTTTTCGATTCAATATGTGAGCGTGGCAAAGGAAAAGGTGTTTGACCAGTTTCAGTTGATTTTTATCGACTGGGAAATGGCCATTTTTCCAACGGTCTCGGAATTCGACGAAACTAGTTTTGTTAGGACCGTATCGTCAATACGAAGCTAGAAAATATTTTTATGGAATTTTTCGAGTTAGTATGTGACCCGGTAAGTTGAAATGCGCGTTCAAATTCAATATATCGAGTTATATGTTGATTTTAACGGAAACTGATCGAAACAGTCGAATCAGCCTGCGATACCTATCCCGTTGTGTTTGGAATGGGGGTAATTAGCTATGGACAACAGGCGGTGGGCCACGTTTAGAGGTCGTATGTAAAAGTCAACTTTTTGCAAATTAAATAATTAAATAATTAAAAAAATTAAAATCCCTCCTTCCTCTCCTTTATTTCCTCTGCCCCCCCACCCCCTCTTCTTCATTTCGAAATAGATAAAAAAAAAGGAGGGCGACGGGGGGGCGGAGCGCCGCCCCACCATCCACCGCGCTGCCGCTTCAGGTGGCGCGCCCACCACCAAGCCCCCCCGATCGATCCTCTCCCCTCGCGCCGCCAGTAGATGCTCGAGCCCCCCCCCCCCTCTCTTCGATTGCGCCGACACCCCCCTCCCTTTTCTACCTCGCGCCGACAACCCCCCTCCTTGCTGACACTGACTCCCCCTACCGCCACTCTCCAGCTCCGACGAACCCCCAACAAAACCCAGTGCCCCCCTTGCTCTCCTTTGACACCAAAACCCACTGTAAGTTTTAATTAGTTTATTTTTATTTTTATTTTTCTTGCTATATGAAATTCTTAGAAAAAAAAAAAGAAAGGATTTTTTATAAAAAGAAAGAAAGGATTTTTATAAATAAAAAGAAAGGATTTTTATAAAAGAAAGAAAGGATTTTTATAAAAAGAAAGAAAAGATTTTTATAAATGAAAAAGTGAAATATTTATATTTGAAAAGACGAAATCTTTATATAGTGAATAGCGGTATAAGAATAGAATTTTTATCTATATAATAGCGGTATAAGAATAGAATTTTTATCTATATAATAGCGGTATAAAAATAGGATTTTTATATATTGAATAACGAAGTAAAAATTCAATTTTTTTATATTGAATAGCGAAGTAAAAATTCGATTTTTATATATTGAATAACGAAGTAAAAATTCGATTTTTATATATTGAATAGCGAAGTAAAAATTCGATTTTTATATATTGAATAACAAAGTAAAAAATTCGATTTTTATATATTGAATAACGAAGTAAAAATTCGATTTTTATTTATTGAATAGCGAAGTAAAAATAGGATTTTTATATATTGAATAACGAAGTAAAAATTCAATCTATAATTCGATTTTTATATATTGAATAGCGAAGTAAAAATTCGATTTTTATATATTGAATAGCGTAGTAAAAATTCGATTTTTATATATTGAGTAGCAAAATAAAAATTTGATTTTTACATATGTAGAGAATACGGGCAGCGAAAGTGACAAAAGGCGAGAACGATGAAGATTTCTGTAAATGAAGAGTCGTGGTATTGGATAGCTATCGGTGAGAACTTCTCACTCAAATTTCCTTTTCTAGTTATATATATATACTAGGATGCAGAATACGGGCAGCGAAAGTGACAAAAGGCAAGAACGATGAAGATTTCTCTAAATGAAGAGTCGTGGTATTGGATAGCTATCGGTGAGAACTTCTCACTCAAATTTCCTTTTCTAGTTATATATATATACTAGGATGCAGACGGTGTTTAGTAGCACCCGACACCCGTCATCCACAGACCATGGATGGCTTGTTTGTTTAATTTTTTGGTTGTGTAGTTGGTTAGATTATTTAGTTTGAATTGAGTTATTTGGTGAAATGGAATGGATTTGATTGATGTGTGAATGGCGTGGGCCTTCACTAGACCGTGGATAAGGCTAGGCCTTGTCCCGTTTCTAGTATTGTGCCGTTATGCCGCCGAAATTTTCCAAAATAAATTAGAAAAATAAAAATATCATTTTATTTAATGAATGAACTGAATAGAATATTTTCATAGGTTGAATAAAATAATTTGATCGTTAAAAATATAATTTTTAACGTGAAAGTGAATAAATAAATATTTATAAACAAATCAGCCGATTTGTTTATATACACTGATTTGACTGATATTGATTGGGTCGATAATATTTATGCATCGCCTAACTGCACAAATAAATTCTGTGTTTGATTGTTTGAAACCCCACACGGGTATTGGGATAAAATACGGCATACACTGATCCCAATAATTGGTTGTATGTCGATCGATTGATTGACAGGCTGTTATAAGCGTTAGATATCTACATTTGATGCTTATATAGTGTTGTGCACTTTGGATGATGGTTAATTATTTATCGTTGCTATTAATACATGTGTTGTATGGAATCCATATAATTAACTTTATATGGTGATTGATTGGGCCTCATTCCAATTTAGAAGATAAAGAATATTATAAAATAAAGGTTCATGTGTTGACCGTACTCATCCGTTGAGATTAGTCATGTGTTGAACGAAATATTTTAACAATAGAATTTACATCTTTATCATATATGAAGTTAGAAACTAATTGGAAAATAGATGAGATGAGTGGTCTCCTGGATATTGATCTGATGTTGGTCTCGGCCTTCGGGGTTAATATTTAGCGAATCGTTCTCTTACCAATTTACGATTGGAGTCTGATTTTAAATCAAACGATAGATACCATAATTTTTATAAAATATATTAAATAAAAAAAATAGTCACACGTGGACAGTACTCATTCGTTGAGATTATTCGTGTGTTGACAAAGATATAGAGTCATGTATTGAAAGAAATATAGATTCATTTGTTGAATATAAAGCCGTGTTGATTAGAGTTGCGCTATTTTGACGCGAACGATATTTATATTGGTTATATTCGTTTTTATAATTTGAATTGAATAGAAAACGAATCTGATTTAATAGAAAACCAATCTGAATTGAATCGAATAGAAGACCAATTTGAATTGAATCGAATAGAAAACCAATTTGAATTGAATCGAATAGAAAACGAATTTGAATTGAACTGAATAGAAACCCAATTCGAATTGAATTGAAAACGAATTCGAATTGAATTGAAAACGAATTGAAATGAATTCAAATTGAATTGAAATTTGAATTGAATAGAAATGAATTTTAAAACGAATTTATAAGGAAGAATTCAATTTTGATTTGAATTGAAATGGAAGTTGAAATTGTTTTGAAACGAATTTAAAAACTATTTATATAATTCGTTTTAAATAGAAATCGGTGAAAAATATATTATATATTATATATATATAATATAATGGCCTGAATAGAACGCGCCGCGCCGCGGTAGTTTGTGAATTTCGACCATTTATTTCAAACGGACATTACGGGAGATCCGACCGTCGGATTCTCCTAAAACTGGAACCGTTGGGTTCGTATCGAAAAGAGCTTTCTAACGAGTATTAGAAATTTGAAATCGAACGGTTGGATTTGGATATACGTCCAAAACAAATTTGGAAAAGGTCGCTGTAAGTGCAGTTGGATGGCCATTGTTGGAAATCGACTGTACGGGCCTTGATAAAATTATTAAAAATAGTAATAATTAGTGTAAAATCATAAGAATTGATTTGGGAAAAATTGGGATGAAAAACTCCATATTTGAAAAGATAAAAATAGTTTTTTATCGAAATGAACTAGTTTGAACTGAAATTGAAACCCATTTATTTTTAAATAAATAAAATGGGTTTAAATAGAATTGATTCATGGGTTTATCGTGAACTGTGTTTTAAATAACACTAGTTCTTTAACCCGATATTAAATAGAATGTGATTTGGGTTTATCGTGAATTGTGTTTTAAATGACACTAGTTCTTTAACCCTGTAAAAGGAGTTTTAATGAATCTGCAATTAGATTGAAATGTGAATTGATAATTTAAATTATCAAATTTAGAACATGAGTGAGGATGGAGTATCACCAATTTTGCTCCAAGCGATAGTTAAATCTTTAATTAGATTTGAACGTGAAATGGTAATTAATTTTACCGATAACACCGTGGCGTTAGATATGGAGTATTACCAGTTTTGCTTCATGGGATGAATAGGTTGGGATTGGGAAATAAAATAAATAATTACTTCGGTGTGGTTCGCCAATCTCGACTAGTTTGAAATGACATCCAAATGAAGATTAAAGAATAAATTTTAAAGAATTTATCTTGGATAAAATTAATGGGAACCTTTCCCTAAGAATTGAAATTTAGAAACTAGCTGTAGGTTAGCTAAGAAGAATGGTTTCCTGGGTATTGATCTGATGTTGGTTTCGGCCTTCGGGGTTAATGTTTGGGAAATTGTTCTCTTGCTGATTTACGGTTAGTGACTAATGAATTGGAATGAGGCGTATGTTGTGTTTGTGTAACTTTTGTTTTAATATACGCGGGTTGTTCGGAAAGGCCGGGTTTATACCCATTCTGAAAACCGGTTCGACGATAAGTCGAAGATGAAGACGGTGGTTGAAGACCGGAAGTCTTCACATCGTTTGGATAATTACTGACGATCCTGATTGGGATGTACACCCAAGAGGATGGAAATAGTTGGTGGTCGTCCAGACGTACTTGGAGATCGATGGATATGCGAGGAAAGTGCCTCCGGTTTCATTCAGACCTAGAACGAACTTGTAAATGGATTGTGTGTCTGACATTGGATTTTATTATGTGTTGATTGATTTCTATTAAATATACATCTGTTTGGCGGCGGAGAATTTATTCTTTTGCTTAACGCCCTTCTCTGAGACGTACGAGCTCAGAGGTTGTATATCGATGGACATCAGTCGCATGGCATGAATTGCCTGTGTGGCATGCTAAGATGCAATGATCAAGGCTTTTGTTGAAAAGCAGAGTCTTGTGGTTGATGATCAAAGCACGGCCTACGTGGAAGCTTTGTGTATAACGTGAATTCGCGAGCCTCACACCTCGGTATGAGTTAAAAACGGGATACAGACCGTTGGGAGAACATGACGTTTCTTTCTAGCTTTGGTGGTGTCAGTGACTTACCAGCCCTGACATTTATATACTTTTCACCTTTGTGGTTGTTGGAATGAGGCACCTCGATTATAGGTCTGTAAGGACCGGGAAACGTGTGTTCAGGCATAACTATTCCTCTAACGTAAGTGAGGACCGGCCCGACCGATCCAGGATTGCCCAGAGTGTGTAGTCCTGAGACATTTGCTAGAGTGTCTCGAACGCGGAGAGGAGCTTGCCCCTTGCCTCGACTCATGACGGAAACCCAATTTCCAATACGTGTAATTCGGTTTTAATTGTAGAACTAGTATGGCGACATAGTAGATGGTAGCTATGCTGCCTATGATTGATATTTATGATTGAAATTGTTTAGACACTATGCACTTATTATAGTATCAAATAATGTGTTTTAAGCGTATCAAGCATGCTTTGGCTGTTATAAGGGAAAACCCTATCCTCCGGCTTGCGTTGCATTGTGTGATGGGACTTGGGTCCTATAACAGCTTCATTTTTCTTTATTTAGCATTACGCTGTTTGTTCTATGCACTGGTATTCTTGGGAGGAAACCCGTTCCGTGTTATACGGCGTGGTCCCTTGATTTACCTAACTTTAAAACCAATATTAATAACTGTTTTAGTTCTCACACCAGTCACATGACTGACCTGGAGTTTATTGTTTTAACCTAAACTCTGGGTGCCCTCATTTTCCGCACGGGCAGCTAGTAGTTTTGGTTTTGCAGATTTATATTCACATGATCCTGGTTTACAGCTGGAATGATATCCGGAAAGCTCTGTATCCGTATATCACCTTCAGTTGTGTTTTATATTATTTTTCCGCTGATATGTAATTAATTGTAATCTCTGATATTTATCGAATGTAATTTATTCATTTATACTCTGTATATTCTTGTATCTGATGGAATTGTTGTAATAACAGTGAAATGTTCTTCTGTTTGTGTTCTGATTTGTCCTGTTCTCAAACGATCAGGGGTTTCGAACGGTCTAGGTCGGTTTAACGACTGATTTGGATCGAGTGAAATTCCTTGTCGTCATAATGGGAGTAGCTACCTTGAAGGGGCTTCAGTGGTGGCCGTCTGGACTATGGTTAATTGTTCGGATTTGGTTTTCGCTCAGACGCAGAGTATAAGCTAGTAAATGGATGCGTGTCTTGTAACAACCCGTATTTTCAATAACCTGTTATAACATAAATTGAGGCAGAATTTAATTCTAAAATCTGAATCAAGGAAAACGGGCTTTTCCATTGCGTTCGTCTCGGAAAAATATGCGAAATAGAGTCCGAGTTTTCGAAAATCGGAGTCCGTATGACCCGATTAAGGCCCAACGAAGTTTTCAGAAAATTTCTAAGTAAAAACAGATTTCAAATTCAAACTTGCATTTGGAAAATTGGGCCAGATTGGGCCTGGCGGGAAAATTCCCGCCACAGTACCCAAGTCGACAGCCCTGTCGACTTGGGAGTCGACCTGGTTTGACCAAGTCGACAGCCCTGTCGACTTGGCTGTCGACTTGGCTCAGACGAGCAGTTCTGCCTGGTGCACCATTTTGGGTTTGTGTTGAGCTTGGGGGCCAGATTCGGTTTTGAGGGCCGAGATTGGAACTAGAGTTTAATCCTATGGCCTAAAACACTTGCCTAATCTATAAATAAGACCCTAACCTACCCTAAATCATCATTAATCTATCCTATAACTAAACTATGGCAAAATCAATCCTCTCATGGCCTCCACTCTCTTCATAAAAATTCCTAAATCAATTTCTAAGTGATTTTCCATGCATACAAGTGTTTTTAGACTTGTATGAGCATCATTAGCTTGCATTCAAGTCAAGTTTTTATATTTTCATCATAAAGAAGGAGTTTTGATCATTTTGGCTTGCATTTTTGGGTTGAATTGGTTGCATAAGGGCTTTCTTATATTGCTATACTCATTTGAGTCTTCATAAGAATTATAAGCCCTATTCTACTTTCATACTTAGACTCTAAAGTTAAATGTATGATATGCAAGTTTGCTATGATGTAATATGCAAGTTTATCATGTTATGCAAGTTTTCTATGATGTAATATGCAAGTTTATCATGTTATGCAAGTATGCTATGATATGATATGCAAGTTCATCAAGTTATGTTATGCAAGTTGATATGCAAATTGTCATATGATATGCAAGTTATGCTATGCAAGTTTGGATTGAACATTTTGTTCATGCTATCATGTTATGCAAGCTTATCTTGGGTTTATGAACATAAAGCTTCAAGCTTTATGCTAAAGGTTGCATTTTAGCAACATGTAAGTTATCATATCCCTTGTGATAACTTGCATGTGAGTCTAAATGCGAACTTATGGCCATGTATACATGTCATTTAGCACCATGTATCTCCAATATGCCAAGTTTGGTTTTATGCATGCTTTTGAGGCCAAAATATGTAATATGCAAGTATATGAACACATGAACATTTCATATGCCACCATGTTTAACTTGTGGCTTCAACACCTTTATGTCAAGATTATGCCAAGTTCCCTCTTTCTATCCTTTATGCGCTATGGCGATATGTAAGCGATGGGATTACGTTTGGGTTTGGGTAAACTTAAAAGACATAAAAACATAAGCTTGGGAATTTACCTATTAAGTTAGGTCTACCCATTGGGAATTTACCTATTAAGTTAGGTCTACCCAATTGCTTGAAAACTTGTAACATGTTTTGGAAACATGATGGACATGACACTTAGAAAAGATAAGTGTGGCCAACTCGAGGTTGGGTTGAGTTTGTAGCGTAAACCTACCCGGAACCGACCGGCTTAACTAGTTGCTACAAACAATAGGACCCAATGTGAGAAGTTGGTCATGTTGTACCTTGGACCCGAGGTTAGACCAAGTTGTGGTGTAAAGCTACCCGGACCCGCCCGGCTTAACTAGTAACCACAACAAGGTCTAATGTGAGAGGTTAAGGCGCATTAAATTAATTAATGCCTCGTGATTAGGGTTAAGTCATGGTCCACTTAATACTTAACCAATTTGGGCTTGGTAGATCAATCGGGGTTAACTCGTGAACTCATCGTTACACTTAACCAAGTTAGTCCATGATTAGCAAGAGGGTTAAACTGTACTTAACCCACTAGAAAATCCTAGCAATGGGGGGGGCCCACTCCGCAGTAAATCCCCAAAAATTGGTATCATTAAGGCCCTAGGGACTAGGTTAGGGAGGGGGCACGATTACTGGGCTGGAGGTAAGCGACCCAATAAACGACGGCCGGGTGGTACGCCGATGTAGTTCCGGACGGACTATGGTCGTGCACATAGTCCGTATTTGGAGAAGTCACCCATGGGTACCAGTAGATCGAGACTGTGCACTCATGTTTATGGTGTCCAGGGGTTGGCACCCTAGGGCTTGATACACCCGAAGGGTGGACCCGGCACAGTTCGACTACAATTATGTTTGGGCCGTATTGACACCAACACGTGACGAGTTAGGCTTAGGGAGCCGATCGACTAGACCGTTTGGTTGGACCTCGTAGGGTCATTTCATGTTACTGGACCTCGTATTAGGGTCATTTCATGTTATTGGGCCAAAGCTTGGGCCAAGGGATCAATACTTGTTTATTCAAGTCATGTTAGTTTGCTAGTACACCTGTGGTGCAAAACCTTAATCCTGATTATGCGATGACACCTTTATCTACCTTGTTAGTTAATCATCATGCTAGTATGTTGTTATCCTTATGTTCATCCCTGCTGCTCATGACAGTTAACTTTATCAGTTTACATTGATTGTAGTAGGGCTTACTCAGTCTTTTTGACTGACCTGTTTTCTTTCGCCTCTTTTCTTCCGTTCCCCCCCCCTCCCCAGGTTCTCAGGGAGGGAATACTGGAGCTTAGCTTGGATTTCAGATTGCTTGCTTGTGGGATTTAGCTCATGTACGGTTTGACATGAAGCTAGCTATGGCTATCACTTCTTTTGGGGATTAGTACTTATGTATTTTAGTTTTTCAACTGATGTTGTTTTATCTAGACTTGTTTATTTGGAAAGCTATGTTGTAACAGACTGGTTTTGAAATGTTTTGAAATCTTCCGCTGCTTTATCTATGTTATTTACTCTGTTTACATATATACATATGTTCTTGTTCTGCCTTGATATATCATTATGCATGTTTACCTGATTCAAACGCCCCTCCAAAGTCAGAGTGCTTGCAAGAGACACCCTGGCGGAGGCGGGGTGTTGCAATTTGGTATCAGAGCATATGGTTTACGAGAAGGAACAAAAAGGTTTTTAAAACTTTTGGAAAAACTATTTTCAAAACCAAGTATAAAGTATTTTCCAAAGAAAGTCTAGTTTATTTTAAAGGCTATTCCCCAAAAAGCCATTAGCAAAAATTCCTTCGTTTTTCTCCATTCTGAATCTGTCTTTTTCTTCATTTTCAGTATGGCCGATAACTTTGCTCTTCCGGAGGGAGTACACGTACCTGTGTGGTATAGGAGACTTTTGGAGGCTAGGGCGACCGAAGCCGGCCTCGCGGACGTTCCTCCTCCTCCTCCAGTAGTTAATGCTCCTCCTCCTCCGGTAGTTGATGTTCCTCCTCCTCCTGTCGCTGAGGTTCCTCTTCCTCCTCCCCCTCAGCATCCTCAACCTGACTTCGCAAAGACTTGCAAAGATTTCAAAGCAATGGGTGGCAAGAATTTTCAAGGCACTGAGACTTTTGTAGAGGCCAGAAATTGGTTGAAAGAGACCGAGGATTTATTTGCTATCTTTGGGATAGACGATCAGAGGAAAATCTTGTTGGCGGTTTGGCTTATGAAGGATGAAGCCGCTTATTGGTGGGAAGTCACCAATGGTACTAGGCCTGTTGAGATTTGGGCAAATTTCAGGGCAAGGTTCGTACTTAAGTTTCTATCTTCCGCGGAGGAGAATCTGCAAATGGAGAGGTTCATAACTTTGAAGCAAGGAGATATGTCTGTCAAAGAATATGTGAACAAGTTCGATCAGTTAGCTCGTTTTGGCTTGGATATGGTGAATACTCCTCAGAAGAAGGCCCTTCGTTTTGCTAGAGGATTGAATGAGCCATTGCAGGGACTGGCTATGTCACATATTCCCCATGGGCCCACGTTTGAGAGCTTGGTTGATATGGCGTTACTTCAAGGAGATGTCAAGAAAGAGATCAAGATGAATGATACTCAAGCCAAGAAGACCGATTCCCAGGGGAAAGGGAATCAAGGAAATCCAAGTGGTCAAAGCAGTCAAGGCAATCAGAACAAGAACAAGAGTCAAGGCAACAAGGGGAACAACAACAAGGGCAAGAACAACAAGGAGAAGTGCCATTATTGCGGTTCAGTTGGGCATCTTATTAAGGATTGTAAGAAGAGAAAAAGGAAGAATGGTGAATGCTTTTTTCGCGGTAAGACTGGACATTTCAGTAGGGATTGCCCGAAGAAGCAAGGGCAAGGCCAGGGTCAGACTCAGCGTGCTGGACCTTCAGGAGGGCAAGTTCATGCTCTCAGTACCGCTCCAGTTCCCGATCGAGGTAGTATTTCTGTTGAGAGCCTTGTATATATTTTTGATTTTCCAGTTCGTACCCTGTTTAATTCTGGTGCATCGCATAGCTTTATCTCATCTGATCTTGTTGATAGTTTGCACCTTAGTACTAGCTTGGTAGATGATCCCGTCTGTGTCTCAAATCCTATTGGGGGTTCCGCCCATTTGTCTATGATATGTGGGGATTTGAGGATCTCTATACTGAGTGTAGAGTTCTTGTGTAGTGCTTATGTTCTTGGTTTCAGGGGATACGGATTGATATTGGGCATGGATTGGCTGTCCAGATATGGAGCCATTCTTGATTGTGAGCATAGGGTTGTGAGGCTCGTGACTCGCCTCGGAAACACCCTAGAGATTTCTTGTGATCCGAGAGGTCCCGTCATGTTATGCTATCTTGAATCACTCGACTCGTCAATGGAAACTCTTCAGTCTGTGAGAGTGGTTCGAGAGTATCCGGATGTTTTCGATGAAGTTAGGGGGTTGCCCCCTAAGCGAGAGATTGATTTCAGCATTTATCTGGTGGATAATGCAAAGCCTGTTTCTTTGCCCGTTCGGCACATGGCTCCACGTGAAAGGCGGGAGCTAAGTAACCAAGTGAAAGAGTTGCTTGAAAAGAACTTCATTAGACGAAGTATATCTGAATGGGGAGCGCCTGTGGTATTTGCTACCAAGGCAGATGGTTCTCTCCGACTTTGTGTTGACTATCGAGAGTTGAATAAGCTGACTAAGAAGAACAGACACCCGTTACCGAGGATTGATGATCTCTTTGACCAGCTTGTCGGTGCTTCTATTTTCTCTCAGCTTGATCTTGCTACTGGATTCCACCAGCTCAGGGTAGCTGAAGATAGTATAGACAAGACTGCGTTCAGGACTCCAGATGGATTCTTCGAATGGCTTGTCATGTCGTTCGGCTTGACTAATGCACCCGCCTATTTCATGGACTTGATGAGTAGGGTGTTCAGGGAGTTCTTGAACAAGTTTGTCGTGGTCTTCGTAGATGATATTCTGATCTTCTCTAAGGATGAGGAAGAGCACGCAAGGCATCTCGTGGAGGTGATGGATACGCTTAGAGCGCATCAGTTGAAGGCCAAGTTCTCCAAGTGTCACTTTTTGGAGAAGGGAAGTTAGATTCCTTGGGCATATAGTATCTAAGAAGGGCTTAGCAGTGGATCCCGCTAAGGTAGTTGCAGTTCAGGATTGGAAGACTCCAAGGAATGCAACCGAAGTGAGAAGTTTTCTAGGTCTTGCGGGTTTTTACCGGAAGTTCATTAAAGACTTCGCGAAGATTTCTGCTCCTCTCACTAAATTGACGAAGAAGAATTTAGTTTTTGCTTGGAGCATAGAGTGCGAGCTTGCTTTTCAGAAGCTCAAGAGAGCTCTCACATCAGCACCTGTTCTAGCTTTGCTCGATGGAGGGAAGTTATTTACAGTATACACCGATGCATGTGGCACGGGGATAGGAGCTGTTTTGATGCAGGAAGGAAGAGTGATATGCTTTGGCGGTAGACAACTCAAAGTGCATGAGAAGAATTATCCCACTCATGACTTAGAGTTGGCAGCAATAGTATATGCACTCAAGGCTTGGCGCCATTATCTTCTGGGAGAAAGATTTGAGCTTTATAGCGATCACAAGTCATTGAAGTATCTCTTTTCTCAGAAGGATCTGAATCTGAGGCAACAAAGATGGATGGAATTCTTGGCGTCTTTTGATTTTGAGATAGCCTATACCCCTGGCAAGGGGAATGTGGTAGCAGACGCATTGAGTAGAAGAAGGTTGACCCTAAGTCCTCTATTCGTTGAGATGAAGAATTTAGAGTATGTAGCAACCTTTGATTTCTCTTTGGCGATTGAGTCGATGACCGGTTCTTTAGCATCTCTGGAACTCAGACCTACCCTTCTTGATCAAGTTGGGGCTTCGCAGAGAGAAGACCCTCAGATAGTTGAGATTATGGATAAGCTGATTCGAGGAGAGACGTCTAGTCATCTCGCTCGATATTCTATTGATGACAAGGGTTGGCTGAGGAGAGACGGAAGGTTATGTGTTCCCATGGTAGAAGATTTAGTAAGAAAAGTTCTTGAGGAAGCGCATCGCTCTAAGTTGACTATACATCCAGGCGGAGATAAGATGTATAAAGATATGAAGCGCATTTTCTTTTGGCCTGGGATGAAAAAGGATGTGGCGGAGTTTGTCTCTAGATGCATCATTTGCCAGCAAGTTAAGGCCGAGTCGAAGAAGCCCGGTGGGCTATTACATCCTCTAGATGTTCCACTTTGGAAGTGGGAGAGTATTTCCATGGATTTTATCGATGGGCTACCAAGGTCAAGGAAAGGGAATACGAGCATTTGGGTTATTGTGGATAGACTTACGAAGAGTGCTCATTTCATTCCGGTGAAGAGCAAGAGGACCGCATCTTGGCTAGTGTCTGTATATCTTCGTGAGATTGTGAGACTACATGGAGTCCCTTCTAGTATTGTCAGTGACCGTGACCCAATCTTTACAAGTCAGTTCTGGAATAGCTTGCAAGAAGCCATGGGCACGAGGTTGAATCTAAGTACGGCTTATCACCCACAGACGGACGGTCAAACCGAAAGGGTGAATAGGGTACTCGAGGATCTGTTGAGGCTTTGTATTTTGGATTTTGGTGGTACTTGGGAAGACCATCTTCCTCTTGTTGAGTTTGCATATAATAACAGTTATCAGGCAAGCATAGGGATGGCACCATTTGAAGCTTTATATGGGAGACCGTGCAAGTCGCCTACATGTTGGTGGGAGACTACAGACGAGCTTATACTTGGGCCCGATCTGATCAGAGATACAACCGAGAAGATCGAGTTGATTCGGAGACGGATGAAAGCGGCCCAAGACCGACAGAAATCCTATGCTGATAAGCGAAGAACTGATTTGGAGTTTGATGTTGGGGATATGGTTTTCGTGAAGGTTTCTCCTTTGCGGAATGTGGTCCGATTTGGAGCCGTTGGGAAGTTAGCACCGAGATTTGTTGGACCATTCCCTATTATAGAGAGGATCGGGCAGATGGCTTATAGAGTGGAGTTGCCCGAGAAGCTGGCCGGAGTACACGATGTTTTTCATGTCTCGCATCTCCGGAAGTGTTTACATGAATCAGCAGAGGTTGTAGAGCCAAGTGTTTTGAAAGATGTGGAAGTTGAGAAAGAGGCTACTTTGAGGAGAGCTCCGATTCGTATCTTGGGGACAGAGGCCAAGAAGCTAAGGAATCGAGAGGTCAAGTTGGTAAAGGTTCAATGGGGTGAAGCCGAAGAAGACGCAACTTGGGAAACCGAGGAGAAGATGCGTGGGCTTTATCCATTCCTTTTTGAGGGTACACTCTCAATCTCTTTTCTTTATCTTTCTCTTTGCTATCCATGTTTATCTAGTTTATCGTGTTAATCTTGTCATGAGAACCTTAGGTAGAAACACTTTGGATGAAACATGTGCTTGAAACATGTTATGCTTGATGGTTGCAAGTGGCTGCAAGTGTTTGCAAGTGGTTACTCGTGGATGCATTATACACGATTAGGCACTAGATCGGCTCACACACTCCTCATATTGCATATGCATGAGTGTTTATGCTTATTCATGGATGAAAATTTTTGTGTTATCACATGGATGTTGCATATGGATGTATGTGATGTGCACACATATAGATGTTATACATTATGTTAGGAATTGCATACATATGGATTCATTTCACTAACATAATTTGCGTTGATGCTATTTGCATTAGATAAGTACATATACACACACCTTTGCATATGTTCATACAACATTTAGAATCTTGTAAGGACAATGATTGCTCGTGGATGATGTTTTGAGTAGATGGATGATTGGATGGTAGGATACGTTCTTCCTAACTTGAAGATTTCGGGGACGAAATCCTTTAAGGAGGGGAGAATGTAACAACCCGTATTTTCAATAACCTGTTATAACATAAATTGAGGCAGAATTTAATTCTAAAATCTGAATCAAGGGAAACGGGCTATGCCATTGCGTTCGTCTCGGAAAAATACGCGAAATAGAGTCCGAGTTTTCGAAAATCGGAGTCCGTATGACCCGATGAAGGCCCAACGAAGTTTTCAGAAAATTTCTAAGTAAAAACAGATTTCAAATTCAAACTTGAATTTGGAAAATTGGGCCAGATTGGGCCAGGCGGGAAAATTCCCGCCACAGTACCCAAGTCGACAGCCCTGTCGACTTGGGAGTCGACCTGGTTTGACCAAGTCGGCAACCCTGTAGACTTGGCTCAGACGAGCAGTTCTGCCTGGTGCACCATTTTGGGTTTGTGTTGAGCTTGGGGGCCAGATTCGGTTTTGAGGGCTGAGATTGGAACTAGGGTTTAATCCTATGGCCTAAAACACTTGCCTAATCTATAAATAAGACCCTAACCTACCCTAAATCATCATTAATCTATCCTATAACTAAGCTATGGCAAAATCAATCCTCTCATGGCCTCCACTCTCTTCATAAAAATTCCTAAATCAATTTCTAAGTGATTTTCCATGCAAACAAGTGTTTTTAGACTTGTATGAGCATCATTAGCTTGCATTCAAGTCAAGTTTTTATATTTGCATCATAAAGAAGGAGTTTTGATCATTTTGGCTTGCATTTTTGGGTTGAATTGGTTGCATAAGGGCTTTCTTATATTTGCTATACTCATTTGAGTCTTCATAAGCATTGTAAGCCCTATTCTACTTTCATACTTAGACTCTAAAGTTAAATGTATGATATGCAAGTTTGCTATGATGTAACATGCAAGTTTATCATGTTATGCAAGTTTTCTATGATGTAATATGCAAGTTTATCATGTTATGCAAGTATGTTATGGTATGATATGCAAGTTCATCAAGTTATGTTATGCAAGTTGATATGCAAGTTGTCATATGATATGCAAGTTATGCTATGCAAGTTTGGGTTGAACATTTTGTTCATGCTATCATGTTATGCAAGCTTATCTTGGGTTTATGAACATAAAGCTTCAAGCTTTATGCTAAAGGTTGCATTTTAGCAACATGTAAGTTATAATATCCCTTGTGATAACTTGCATGTGAGGCTAAATGCGAACTTATGGCCATGTATACATGTCATTTAGCACCATGTATCTCCAATATGCCAAGTTTGGTTTTATGCATGCTTTTGAGGCCAAAATATGTAATATGCAAGTATATGAACACATGAACATTTCATATGCCACCATGTTAAACTTGTGGCTTCAACACCTTTATGTCATGACTATGCCAAGTTCCCTCTTTCTATCCTTCATGCGCTATGGCGATATGTAAGCGATGGGATTGCGTTTGGGTTTGGGTAAACTTAAAAGACATAAAAACATAAGCTTGGGAATTTACCTATTAAGTTAGGTCTATCCATTGGGAATTTACCTATTAAGTTAGGTCTACCCAATTGCTTGAAAACTTGTAACATGTTTTGGAAACATGATGGACATGACACTTAGAAAAGATAAGTGTGGCCAATTCGAGGTTGGGTTGAGTTTGTAGCGTAAACCTACCCGGAACCGACCGGCTTAACTAGTTGCTACAAACAATAGGACCCAATGTGAGAAGTTGGTCATGTTGTACCTTGGACCCGAGGTTAGACCAAGTTGTGGTGTAAAGCTACCCGGACCCGCCCGGCTTAACTAGTAACCACAACAAAGTCTAATGTGAGAGGTTAAGGCGCATTAAATTAATTAATGCCTCGTGATTAGGGTTAAGTCATGGTCCACTTAATACTTAACCAATTTGGGCTTGGTAGATCAATCGGGGTTAACTCGTGAACTCATCGTTACACTTAACCAAGTTAATCCATGATTAGCAAGAGGGATAAACCGTACTTAACCAACTAGAAAATCCTAGCAATGGGGGGGCCCACTCCGCAGTAAATCCCCAAAAATTGATTTCATTAAGGCCCTAGGGACTAGGCTAGGGAGGGGGCACGATTACTGGGCTGGAGGTAAGCAACCCAATAAACGACGGCCGGGTGGTACGCCGATGTAGTTCCGGACGGACTATGGTCGTGCACGTAGTCCGTATTTGGAGAAGTCACCCATGGGTACCAGTAGATCGAGACTGTGCACTCATGTTTATGGTGTCCAGGGGTTGGCACCCTAGGCTTGATACACCCGAAGGGTGGACCCGGCACAGTTCGACTACAATTATGTTTGGGCCGTATTGACACCAACACGTGACGAGTTAGGCTTAGGGAGCCGATCGACTAGACCGTTTGGTTGGACCTCGTAGGGTCATTTCATGTTACTGGACCTCGTATTAGGGTCATTTCATGTTATTGGGCCAAAGCTTGGGCCAAGGGATCAATACTTGTTTATTCAAGTCATGTTAGTTTGCTAGTACACCTGTGGTGCAAAACCTTAATCCTGATTATGCGATGACACCTATATCTACCTTGTTAGTTAATCATCATGCTAGTATGTTGTTATCCTTATGTTCATCCCTGCTGCTCATGACAGTTAACTTTATCAGTTTACATTGATTGTAGTAGGGCTTACTCAGTCTTTTTGACTGACCTGTTTTCTTTCGCCTCTTTTCTTCCGTTCCCCCCCCCCCAAGGTTCTCAGGGAGGGAATACTGGAGCTTAGCTTGGATTTCAGATTGCTTGCTTATGGGATTTAGCTCATGTACGGTTTGACATGAAGCTAGCTATGGCTATCACTTCTTTTGGGGATTAGTACTTATGTATTTTAGTTTTTCAGCTGATGTTGTTTTATCCAGACTTGTTTATTTGGAAAGCTATGTTGTACCAGACTGGTTTTGAAATGTTTCGAAATCTTCCGCTGCTTTATCTATGTTATTTACTCTGTTTACATATATACATATGTTCTTGTTCTGCCTTGATATATCATTATGCATGTTTACCTGATTCAAACGCCCCTCCAAAGTCAGAGTGCTTGCAAGAGACACCCTGGCGGAGGCGGGGTGTTACATGTCTGACATTGGATTTCGTTCCATGTGAATTAAATCGATTTCTATTAATGTATGTCTGTTTAGTGGTGGAGGATTTATTCTCTACTTAACACCCTGGTATATATTAATAGTGATTGATCGCATGACGTGAATTGTCAATGTGGCACGCCAAGATGCAAATGATCAAGGCTTTTATTGAAAAGCAGGGCCTTGTGGGATGATCAAAGCATAGCCTATTACGGCATAGTTTTGTGTATATCGTGACTTCGCGAGCCTCACACCCCGGTATGAGTCAAAAACGGGATATGGACTGTAGGGAGTGCACACGTTTCTTTCTAGCTAGTGGTAGTGTCAGTGCTTTAACACGGCCTGACATTTTACTTATGTGGATGATGGATTTTGAGGCGCCTCGGATTTTTATAGGCCGATAGTGGTCATATTATAGGTTCAAAGGAACCGGGAAGCCTGTGTTCAAGCATAACCAATCCACTGCCGATAGGCGGAGACCGGCCCTACCGCTCCAAAGGTTGCCCATAGGTGTGATCCTGAGGCATCTGCTAGAGTGTCTCGAATCGGTGAGGAACTTGCCCCTAGATTCGAATCATGATGGAAATCCAATTTCCAATACGACCTTGCGGTTTTGATTGTAGAGCTAGTATGGCGACATAGTAGGATGGGGTACTATGCCGTCTATGATTAATACATTATAATTGAAAATGATTTTGAAATATATATACCCATAGATATACACACTAATATTAACTCCGTTTTATCGTATCAAGCCTCTTTTGACCATTATAAGGTAAAACCTTATCCTCCGGTTTGCGTTGCATTGTGTGATGGGACTTGAGTCTTATAATGGTTTCATTTTTATAAAAAGCATTGCGTTGTTTATCGTTTTTACTTTATTTTATGCACTGGCAATCCAATGGAGTAAACCCGTTCCGCGTTAGCGCCGTGGTCTTGTGATTAGCCTTATTATTAGATAAGTTAAGTTAAGATTTCTCATACTAGTCCCATGACTGACCTGTAGTTTGTTTCACTGGCAAACTCGGGTGCCCATATTTTCCACACGGGCAGTCGAGTAGCTTTTTGCAGATATATTTACAGGATCCTGGCTTAAAGCTGAAGCGGTATTCGGAAAGCTCTATATCCGTGTATTCTTTTTAGTTGTATATTTGTAATATTTTTCCGCTGCTATTTAAATGTATTTGAAACTCTGATATTATTGTATATCTATTATGTAACAAGTATTCATACTCTGTATATTCTTGTACTCTGATGTAATTGTTGTAGTCAGCAATAAAATGTTCTTCAGTTTGTGATCTGATGTGTGTTGTTCTCAAAGCAATCCATGCTTTCCTTTATTGGGAAGTTTGGGTCGTTTCAGTTGGTATCAGAGCTTTGGTTTACAGAGCTCGAGAACAAGATACATTAGAACCGAGCGAAAGAATTCATCAGAGATTGGATTAGTAATATTCAATGAGAAAAACTCTTTAAAGATAGGATCAGTAGTATCCTAAAACGAGTGTGAAGAGTCATATTCTCTTTAAAAAAAACAAATTTAGTTTTGAAAATTTTATCTAAAATACGTATTTGAGTATATTATATTTTAATATGGACAATCGAGTATATAAAGGTTTCGGATATACGAGTAATTAACGGATATTCGAAGTTTTATTATACTGGATAGATATAGAATCACACTCTAGCCGCCCGGGGATAATTCTGATAATGCTGCAGCATTATCAGTTTTTATTTTCGAGTTTCGAAAGTGGTATATCTATATATTTCCATTGACTAGTATGAGAACCAAAACTTAGATAGGACACATTGCTATGATTTGCAATAAGAATATGATTTTTGACTATATATAAAGATTATATATTTGAAAAGTTAACCACCTAATTGATTGCTGGTTGTGATGTTTGATAGTTAGTTTCACTAATTAAAATATTAAAATGATAATTAATTAAACCAATATACACAAATTTAATTGAGTTAGTATTTTAAACAACTATTAGCTTCGTTCCTTTTCGAGGACGAAAAGATTTTAAGTGGGGGCGATTGTAACGACCCGGAATTTTGGGGCCAATTTAAAATTTTTAATTTAGAAATTTTAATGGATTTTATATATTTAAAATGATCTATTTTAAATAAAAACGACTAAAAATTTAGTTTAAAACGAATAAATTCACTTTAATTATAAGAGGGAGTTTAAAACAGCGCTGCAGTTTGAAAATTCGAATTTGAACTTTGATTGACTGTACAGGATTCATTTTTAATCAGAATTGAACGAAACCAGAAATATTTAAATCTGTTTAATCATACCTTTCCAACGAATCTGAAAAACTGCAATTTCACTTTATAAATTAAAAGTTATGGCCAGTTCAAAATTTAGAAAAGTCGCTGTAGGATTTATATATTTTTTAATTAAATATATTGGCCTTGAAAATAGCCATTTTTCTGTCGACCTCGGTTTTTGACGAAACCACTTTTGTTGGAACCGAAATGTCAAATTATTGCTAAGTTTCAATTTTCATAATTTTACAAATTAATATGTGAGTGTGGCAAAGGAAAACGTGTTTTGTCAGTTTTGGTCAAATTTTATCGACTCGAGAAGGACCATTTTTCATACGGTCTCAGATTTCGACGAAATTAGTCTCGTTAGAACCGTATCGTCAAAACATAACTAGAAATAATTTTTCTATAATTTTTAGAGTCAGTATGTGGCCCCGGTAATTTAAAATATACATTTGAATTTAATAATTAAATGATTTTTAATTAAATTTAAAGAAAAACATATCGTAACAGCTGAACTGGGTTACGAAACATGTTCCATTGTGTCCGGGACAGGGGTTATTAGCTAGGGGAGATATTCGTTGGATTTAATTTGGAGTTCCGGACGATATGCAAATTTAATAGAATTAAATGAATTAAAATATAGTAAATACGCGTATAAATACCAATACAATACGGAACCCTAATTCTAAATACTCCAGCCGCCATTCTAACTGTTCGATGGCCATGGCGCTCCCATCTTCTTCCCTTTCTATCTCTTTCGTATCTCAATAATTTTCAAAACTTGTATAACCAAATCGAAGAGCTTCATGAGCTCTTAAATCTGAACGGGAGTGATCGATTTTTATTAAGCGGGTTGCTCGAATTTTGGGGAGGAAGTCGGCGACTTAGGGACGGGTTTCACGGTGGATGAGGGGGCCGAGCTGGCCGTCGTTCGGCACGTGGGGGGGTCTGGCCAAGGCCGAGGGGGTGGTCAGGTCGGATCGGGTCCTGGGCGCCTCGGTGGACGTGCGTGGGTGGAAGATTGGTGCGATGTTTGGGTTCAGGCGGCCGATGCTAAACCAGGAAGAAAGAATAAAGGGGGGGGGGGGGGGGGGAAGATAATTAATTCAATTATAATTTAATTATCCTTTTATTTTCCAAACCTTTAAAACGTTGATAACTTTTTCATACAACGACAAAAACACGAACCGTCAGTTGCGTTGAACTCGTATCTGAAAATACTATGCTATGGAAAAGACTAGAACTGAGATGGAGCAATTCTGAATTTCAGGGAATTTCAAAACGTGAACTGTTCAGAATTTGACTATCAGTGAGAAATCTATTTTATTTATTTATTTATTTATCTATTTATTATTTAAAAATAATTATGAATTTGTTATCACAAATCTACAGATATTTTCTGTTCGCTATTATTCATGATTGTTCTGTGTGGAATTGTAATGTGTGGATCTGTTTGTTGTTATGATGAATTGAAATGTTCATGTTCTTTTAAAATAGATAAAATACCTCCTTGTTAGAAATGATGGGTAGATCAAGTTTACATTTTTTTTATTAGATTTAACATGCTTTTTCATAGGAAAATGTTATCAAAATAAACATGCCTTTTTCACTAGAAGATGTTTATATTAAATAAGGATAACATCGTGGTTAGAATATATGTTATGTAATGAAGAGGAACGTTTTGGTTTATAAAATGTGGTATCATTATTAAAACAACATTTCGATACAAAATGTTACATAGAAAATTAAAATAACATTTGGCTAGAAAATGTCATATCATAAATAAAGATGGTATTTTTTAAATGGAAATTTGTTAGAAAAATAAAATGACATTTTTGACTAGAATTTACATTTTTTGTAAAGTATGACATTTAAAAAATAGAATTTACATTTTTTGTAAAGTATGACATTAAAATAGAGTTTACATTGTATGTAAATATGACACTAGAAATAAAATTTACATTTTATGCAAAAGTGATATTAAAATTAGAACTTACATTTTTATGTAAGTGGAGATATTAAAATTTGAAAGATGAACATTTTCATTGTAAAATGTGACATTTTAGTAAAATTAACATTTTAGTTGAAAATATATTATGCATATAAAATAAACATTTTGTAACGACCCGCCTTTTTGCTTAGTTCTTGCCGGTAATTAAACCGACTCAAACCGTTCAAAAAGACGAATTGTTATGGGTGCATACATATATTGAACAAAATAACAGAATTTTTCATTGCGAAATACAATGTTACATCAGAGTTACAACACATACTGCGGAAGAAAAGAAAATATACTCTCAGCGGAAGAAAATCGTATGATATAGCGGAAGCTCCAAACTCCATCGTGTACTTCAACTCAGAAAGCGCTCTGAACTTTGCTCCGGCGAACTAAAACTGCAAAACTAAACTACTAGCTGCCCGTGTGAAAGTTTATGGGCACCCAGAGTTTAGGAAGGAACAATAACTCCAGGTCAGTCGTGGGACTGGTGTGAGAACTCAAAACAGTTATCATTAGGTTCATTTTAAAGTTGGGAATTTCACCGGACCACGCCGCTAACGCGGAACGGGTTTACTCCATGTGAACACCCATGCATATAAATGCGCAATGACTTTTGAAAATGAAGCTATCATAAGCTCGTCCCATATCACACAATGCAAGCGCACATCAGTTGTGCTAGTTTTGTCTTATGATAACCAAGCATGCTTTCATACGTAAAAATCCTCTTTCAAAAACATAATACATATATATAATGTGGAAACCATTTCGCAAATAAATGTATTAATCCTAGACAACATAATACCCCATAATATTATGTCGCCATATGTATATGCAATCAAAATTGTATGGCTCGTATTGGAGATTTGGGTTTCCAACTTGATGATTCCTAGCACGAAAGATCAATCGGAACACAAACGAAATGTAATCAAGGGTTTTTCATCCAGACGCGGACACCAATACAAATCGCGAGGTAGATCAACGGTTTTCGACCAGATGCAGCCCCCCGAACATACCCTATTCCATAAGTCATAAATGGTTTTCCACTGCTGTAGTGGTCATCATCAATTCATATATATACACAACCTAACCGCCAGTTTCTCATCATCCGGGGTGTGAGGTTTGTCAATGTCACGTCATACACAATGCTATGCTTCGATAAGCCATTCTTTGATCATCACCATCTCGTTTCATAACTCAAGTATGCCACATTGACAATTCACGACATATCGCTGATTTTCAATCAATGCATACCCTCTAAGTTTATATGACTTAGAGTTGAGGGGAATATATTGCCACAAATCCGATATACATTAACGGAAATCAGTGTTATGTGGTCGATTTCAATGTCAGACACACTAGTCCTTGTTTGGCATGAAGCAGCGTGATAGGGGGTTCTCGCTCTTAGTTTGGTGGCGAGCGGGAGACTCTTACCTCTACACGTCCCAGGAGGGGGTTGGTTAGGCATGAGGCCGCGACAGTCGAGAGGCTGGCCGTAAAACAAGGGGCTGGGGTACCATTGTAATGCCACGGCGGAGTATTAGCCGTTGTCTGATGGTTGAAAAAGACCAGACCGTTACGAGTTGGTATCAGAGCTTTGGTTATACAAAGCTATGGGGTACGTACATAATTTGAACAAAGGATATGACTCATCAGAGATATAGTATCTCATTAGAGATAGGGTTAGAAATGCCCTAGAATGAGATTTTGGAATATTATGACGAGAGAGCGAATATTTGAAATCTATATAAGGTATTTTTCAATAAGTAAATCATTTGAAAAAGATAATTATTTGAAATATATTTTGAAATATAATTGGAAATAAGGGTTTCGAGTGTTTTATTCGGCATCATGATTGGACTATCGAGTATGCAAGGGTTTTGAATATACGTCTGATCAACGTATATGCGAAGCCAATATATACTAGATGGATATAGAATCACATTTTAGTCGCTTGGGGATAATTCTGGTGATTGATCGATCATCATCAGTCTTATTTTTGGGTTTCGAAAGTGGGATGACAATATGTTTGTGATCGAGACGTCAAGAAGTACTTAAAGCTGTATAGATAAACAATTGAAAGTGTTTTGCGACGTCCTCACAATTGTAAAATTGATTTTACAAATGACTTTCGAAGTATTGAATGTATTATGTTATGAAATGGGATATGCGAAAAAATGAATTTAACATAAGGTAGTTAAGTTAAATGCATACTTAACTGATAATTAGAAGCGTGAATCAGACTATTTTGTCAAAACCGCAAGGATATATTTTAGAAGCTAATCTCACTTGAAGAACTGAAAAGTGAAATTTTGAAAATGCATGTAAGCGAGCTTGGTTCACCCCATATTTCGATTTTGACAATGCAATTTAATCAAATTATGGTAAATGTCTTAAGTGGGGGAGAAGACCAATTTCCCACCTGAAGCTATATAAGGTTAATATGATAAAATGGGATATGTATTGAACAAATCGATTGAATTTTATATTTTCCCATGTTAAGAGAAACCGACATGAATGAGTGGGTCAAACGAAAATTTCTCAACAAGTATTCACTTGAAGCACAAAGGAAGAAAATGAATTTGTTAAAGTAAGATTTATTCAAGAGGAAAATTATTAAAATTTAACGAGTAACCCATGATTAAACTATTAGAATTTGTATCCTTGTTTGCATGTGAGTTCCCATCTTGGGCTAAACTGTCCATTTAAATTCCAACCATCTGCTATTGAATAGTGTCATTCGTACCTTTGTATCATGTGCATTTGGCCAAGTATTTGATTCGAACCTTTGCACCTATTGATGCTCATTAGATGTTGAATTTCTATTCCAAGCTCATGAAACCTGATTTGGTCTATGTATACCTTTCATGCACAAATTAGCATGGAACTTCTATGCATCTTTACTTGACTTGAGCACATGGAATTTTGACTTGATCTATGTATGCCTCTTTGTGCCATGTGAAACCATGTCGATAACTTTAATTTGTCCAAGATATTTTGTAAAAAAACCTCAATAAATGAGCTTTCTTTGAAATATAGAATCCAACTTATGCAAGAAAATTTGGATTTTTAAATATTAATTTTGAGGATTTGGTTCCGGAAATTTTGAAATCAATGTTTTGGGATGTTTTACCAATACTAGTTTGAATACACGCATAATCAGAGTGCGCAGAGGAAGCGTGATGGTATTTTTAAATAAAACTGTTTTAAGAGATTTTACGGCTAGTTAAGTAAGAAAATGTTTCTAAACAAGACATGATATTTTAACAAGAATGAAAAAGAGATTTTATATATTTTGAATTTTAAAGTTCGATTAGGTGAATATGAAAACAAAAAATTGAATATTAAATGAGTATAAAAGTTAACTTATAAATGGGTTAATATGAGATTATATTGGAAATGATTGAAATAAAAATTTGAAATAGAATGAGTATTTCGGAAATATAATTCTATCTCTTCCCTTGTCGCTGGGTTTTGCTCGACCCATTGTCATATTTTGAATATCACCCCGAATTGTCATTATTCAACGTTATTTCGGAATTCTTCCTTTTTCCCTACTCTGATAAAGCCATGGACAAGTGAATTAATTTAGATTGAAACCGGTATTTTGATTTATCTCTAAAATTGAACTTGATTTGTGTTGAGAGCAATAGAATTTCTAATACTGAATTTAGACAAGATGTTATATTGCAAGATAATTGAACGCTTAGGTAAAATTTTATTTGAGAACTTGGATTTAAATTTCTAATTTGAGCGCTTAGTCTTATAATTGATAAGAAAACCATGGGTTCCGTAAGAGTAAGTTAGAAAGATAATTTTCTTAGGGTCATAGACCTCTAAGTACTAGATAGTATCTATCTCAGTTTCTCCTTAATGGTAGGATAGCAGCTCTGAGTTATAACTCAGAGGTTGCGATTTTTAAACAAAACCCGTGATGACCCTAGTAATCACGAGATCATAGAAGTATCCTTAGACTGTACCTTTAGTGAGAATCAGACAGAGTACCCTGAGAATGATATGAGCCTTGGTTCTGACCATTACATTTCTGGTATGTTGAGAGAGAAATTGGAATTTAAAATTTGTGAAGGAGTTTAAATTTACTCGACTTCCTTTTCGAGGATGAAAAGTTTCTAGGGGGGTGAATGTAACATCCCAGAATTTTAACTAAGTTTGATTTGGACTTTTATAATTTTTGATTTTCTGAACATAAATTGATTTTATAAGGTTTGAATATAAATTTTTACTTTAAATAAGTATTTTGTTATATTAAATATGATTTTTGTAAGAAAAACTTATTTTTAAAAAGTTGTATTTAATATATAAGATTTTATGTTAAGTAATGATAATTTCTGATTTTGATAATATTGATTTGTAAAATATGAATTGGTAAAGGAAAATTTATTTTATTGTTTTACAAGAATGATTATTAATAAGTTGGATTTACTGATATTATTTGTCATTCGATCGGATTTGTCAAAAGATAACATAAATTAGTAGCATTAGTATTATGCGTTGCTCTTTGTTTTCATAACGTTTAAGGTAAATGCTACCAAAAACACATTCCTTCTCCTTTTTACAAGTGTTAAGACACTTGTAATTTTGCATGCAACAATCCATGCATGTAATACACATGTCCTATGATGTGTCACTCTCTCCTTACTCCTCTTTTCCTATAAATACTACCCTTTCCTTCCTCTTTTTCATTCATTCTCACTTCTTTTCTTTCTCTCTTCTTCTTAAAGCTTATGGCCATGGTTTCCATGGCATAAGTCTTCCTCTTTTCCACCACCACCTTGCCAAAGTTCGTCATTTCTCCTCCTCCTCCTCTTATAATATAAAGAGAGATGAGTGTATATTATATTATATATATTTTGGTCAAGAAGACTTTGCATTGAAATACTATCCGACGGTTCGCTTAGCTAGGTTCGCCTACCGTGAAGATTTGGAAAGCTGTTAGGCGAGAACTCCTAATTTAAATTATTTATTTAAATTTGTCAATTATAATTAGATAAGAATAATTATAATTAGTTAATAATTGTGTGATGGATGTTGATGTTTGAATGGTTGTTCATGTAAGTAGATAATACACTAAACACTGGTAGGCGTTATTGACCGTAACGCTTGTGCACAGTTAAAATGTTTGTTTGTGATGAATGAATTTGTATCCATCTGATCATATAATTCATTGGATAAAAATGATTGCATTGCATGATATTACACACACACACCCCGTGTTTGTGGAAATATATGGGTGATCGATTTAAAATCTCCTTCCTATATACGATTTTATTCAATCATTAAATAATATTTAAATTGTTAGTTTTGAATTAAATATTAACTTTTTAAATATTGAATTAGGATTGGAAATGATTTGAATTATGTATTGATTCTGTACAACGATCTTTATATCTATCTGAAACCAGTTTTAGTAAAACGTATTATTTTCAATTTAAATTCGAAATGAGATTTTGAAATTTGAATATGAACGATGTCTCTTTATATTAATAATAGAATATACACCAGAACGTTCTAGGATGACAGAGAGGATAGTGTCTAGGTTTGGGTTTTGAAATGAAGTTTCCTACTCTCCCTGGCTATCCCTAACTGATCCGACGAATGGGAAGGTTAATTTGAAGTTATTTCAATTTAGAAATGAATTGGAATTTATGGAAATTGAATTTTAGATCCAAATAATTTGAAAAGTAAATCTAAATGATTTTAAAAAGGTTATATAAGGATATAACAATTTTCTAAGATATTTTGAAGTATCGTAGAATAATGGTTATTACGGTAAAAATAGAGCTTGTCGCATAACGACAATTTACGTATTTTAGATGCAACTTTAAATGCTTATAACTTTTGCAATCTAAATCGGATTTCCATGAAACGAAAAACATTTGATTTATATAAACAAGAACTTTCAAATGAGTGAAAGCAGATTTTAAATTCGAGTTATAATTTTCAAGTTATGTTTGAAACCGTTTTGGAAAAGATCGATGTAAGAACAATTGTTGCCCATAACTATAAACAACTATTTTTAAATTATTTAAAAATATGGAAAAAATTTGTAAAATCATTACAAATTATGAAAAGGTGTTTTCAATTGTAAAGTTTAAGTTTTTGCTAAGATAAACGATATTTTGATCAAAATAGTTAAGATAACTGTGTTGTAACACTTTTGTAACACTTTTGGAACGCTATTGTAACGCTTTCTTCGAAAACAAACTATTTTGAAGTTTTAACCCGTAAACGATGTTCCGAACTATAAGTAATGATTTGTGGAATATTTTCAAAGGTTTAAGAGTATTAGAAATATTTTATATGGAATTTAGATTTGTACTAATACGGGTTTTTAATACTAAATAATTGGATATGGTTGGAGATAAATCTTCGGATGTTTGATACTAGTTCGGTAAATGAAAACTCTTATTATCTAAGGAATTTAAAAGGATATTTCACCGTTATTCCGCTTATAATATGCGTTGGATACGGAAATTGATATTGAAGATAATTTGATGGTACCTCTATCCAGATCTAATGTCAAAGAGTTGAATAAACCTTTCAATTAAGATACGGGTTCTCACCTTGATTTAAATAAGCTAGATAGAAATAATCTTCGATATTTGGTATGAACCTCATGATGTAAATGTATACTATCTGAGGAATTTGGAAGATATTATTATATCGTTATTCTACTTATAGTATATCTAACTACATGCACACCCATTCACATAATAACATCCATCACACAATCATCATCAACAAATTTTAATTATCTCAGCTAATTATAATTAACTAATTTAAACAAATAATTTTAAATTATAAGTAAGTTGGATAGGAATAAGATTCGTATTTGGTATAAAATTTCATAATGTAAACGTATACTATAAGTAGGATAACGATATAATAATATCTTCCAAATTCCTCAAATAATATACATTTACATCATGAGGTTCATACCAAATATCGAAGATTATTTCTATCTAGCTTATTTAAATCAAGGTGAGAACCCGTATCTTAATTGGAAGGTTTATTCAACTCTTTGACATTAAATCTGGATAGAGGTACCATCAACTTATCTTCAATATTAATTTCCGTATCCAACTCATATTATAAGCGGAATAACGGTGAAATACCCTTTTAAATTCCTCAGATAATAAGAGTTTTCATTTACCGAACTAGTATCAAACATCCGAAGATTTATCTCCAACCATATCCAATTATTTAGTATTAAAAACCCGTATTAGTATAAATCTAAATTCCATATAAAATATTTCTAATACTCTTAAACCTTTGAAAACATTCCACAAATCATTACTTATAGTTCGGAACATCATTTACGGGTTAAAACTTCAAAATAGATTATTTTCGAAGAAAGGTTACAATAGCGTTCCAAAAGTGTTACAAAACAGTTATCTTAACTATTTTGATCAAAATATCGTTTATCTTAGCCAAAACTTAAACTTTACAATTGAGAACACCTTTTCATAATTTGTAATGATTTTACAAATTTTTCCCATATTTTTAAATAATTTAAAAATAGCTGTTTATAGTTATTGGCAACAATTGTTCTTACATCGATCTTTTCCAAAACGGTTTCAAATATAACTTGAAAATTATAACTCGAATTTAAAATCTGCTTTCACTCATTTGAAAGTTCTTGTTTATATAAATCAAATGTTTCTCATTTCATGGAAATCCGATTTAGATTGCAAAAGTTATAAGCGTTTAAAGTTGCATCTAAAATGCGTAAATTGTCGTTATGCGACAAGCTCTATTTTTACCATAATAACCATTATACTACGATACTTCAAAATATCTTAGAAAATCGTTATATCCTTATATAACCCTTTTAAAATCATTTAGATTTACTTTTCAAATTATTTGGATCTAAAATTCAATTTTCATAAATTCCAATTCATTTTTAAATTGAAATAACTTCAAATTAACCTTCCCATTCGTCGGATCAGTTAGGGATAGCCAGGGAGAGCACGAAACTTCATTTCCAAACCCAAGCCTAGACACTATCCTCTCTGTCATCCTAGAACGTTCTGGTGTATATTCTATTATTAATATAAAGAGACATCGTTCATATTCACATTTCAAAATCTCATTTCGAATTTAAATTGAAAATAATATGTTTTACCAAAACTGGTTTCAGATAGATATAAAGATCGTTGTACAGAATCAATACATAATTCAAATCATTTCCAATCCTAATTCAATATTTAAAAAGTTAATATTTAATTCAAAACTAACAATTTAAATATTATTTAATGATTGAATAAAATCGTATATAGGAAGGAGATTTTAAATCGATCACCAATATATTTCCACAACCACGGGGTGTGTGTGTAATATCATGCAATGCAATCATTTTTATCCAATGAACTATATTATCAGATGGATACGAATTCATTCATCACAAACAAACATTTTAACTGTGCATAAGCGTTACGGTCAATAACGCCTACCAGTGTTTAGTGTATTATCTACTTACATGAACAACCATTCAAACATCAACATCCATCACACAATTATTAACTAATTATAATTAATCTCATCTAATTATAATTAATCTCATCTAATTATAATTAACAAATTTAAATAAATAATTTAAATTAGGAGTTCTCACCTAACAACTTTCCAAATCTTCACGGTAGGCGAACCAAGCTAAGCGAATCGTCGGATAGTATTTCAGCGCAACGTCTTCTTGACTAAAATATATATAATATAATATACACTAATCTCTCTTTATATTATAAGAGGAGGAGGAGAAATGACGAACTTTGGCAAGGTGGTGGTGGAAAAGAGGAAGACTTATGCCATGGAAACCATGGTCATAAGCTTTAAGAAGAAGAGAGAAAGAAAAGAAGTGAGAATGAATGAAAAAGTGGAAGGAAAGGGTGGTATTTATAGGAAAAGAGGAGTAAGGAGAGAGTGACACATTATAGGACATGTGTATTACATGCATGGAATGTTGCATGCAAAATTACAAGTGTCTTAACACTTGTAAAAAGGAGAAGGAATGTGTTTTTGGTAGCATTTACCTTAAACGTTATGAAAACAAAGAGCAATGCATAATACTAATGCTACTAATTTATGTTATCTTTCGACAAATCCGATCGAACGACAAATAATATCAGTAAATCCAATTTATTAATAATCATTCTTGTAAAATAATAAAATAAATTTTCCTTTACTAATTCATATTTTACAAATCAATATTATCAAAATCAGAAATTATCATTACTTAACATAAAATCTTATAAATTAAATACAACTTTTTAAAAATAAGTTTTTCTTACAAAAATCATATTTAATATAACAAAATACTTATTCAAAGTAAAAACTTATATTCAAACCTTATAAAATCAATTTATGTTCAGAAAATCAAAAATTATAAAAATCCAAATCAAACTTAATTAAAATTCTGGGATGTTACACATTTTTATGATTTAAGGATGTATATTTTTATTCATTAAAGGGAATGATTTGAGAATTGAATATTTTGTACATCAAAAAGGAATTTTACAAAATTCAATATTTTGTACATTAAAAGGGAATTGTACAAAAATGAATATTTTTTTGTACATTAAGAAGTATGAACTAGAAATGCATATTTTGCCCATTGAAAAGAATTTGACAGAATTATCACATTTTGAACATTAAAGAAGAGTTAAAACAAAGTCCGTTAAAATAGACGGATTATTATAAGAAAGTTATAGATAAAAATGTTCGTATATGTTAAAATAAATAGAATGAAGCAAAAGGTTCAATTTTTTCATATTTATAAGAATGAAATAAAATATCATTTTTGTTAAAAACATGTTAGAAAAATGAAACATCATTTTGTATTAAACATGTTAGAGAGATTAAATGAACATTTTTATACAATAAAAAGAATAAATTTTCTTAAACATCCTTTTTCAATAAAGAGGAATTATGTTTTTATTTTTATATTGTTTACAATATGGAGGTGTAAAATTAGAAATAAAGATCACATTTTTGTGAAAGAATTTTTATAGAAATAAATAATGCATATTTTGTTAACATTAAAAGGATTAGTTAGAATATACATTTTATTTAACATTAAAAGTTTATAAACAAAATTTACATTTTTGTTTGCATTAAAAACTTATAAACAGAATTGACACTTTTGTTTACATTAAAAGTTTATAAACAAAATTTACATTTTTGTTTGCATTAAAAACTTATAAACAGAATTGACACTTTTGTTTACATTAAAAGTTTATAAGCAAAATTTACATTTTTTTTGCATTAAAATTTTATAAACAGAATTCACATTTTGGTTTGCATTAAAAGTTTATAAACAAAATTTACATTTTTGTTAATTAGATTATTAAGGACAAAATAAGATTTTTGTTATGAAATGTTACACTTGACATAAAATAACATTTTTGTTATAAAATGTTTATTGGATTAAAATCTGTTACTTTTGGAATGAATTATAAATGTATATTTGTATACATTTTAAAAGAATGAGTTAAGAATGTATAATTTTATACGTTAAAAAGAATGTGTTAGAAATGAACATTTTTGTTTAAATAAAAAGAAATTAAAGAATTTACATTTTCCCATGTAAATAAAAGGAAGTAAATTATTTACATTTTTCAAGGTAAATAAAAGATTAAATAGAAAATTATACTTTTCTATGTAATTAAAGAATAAAGTTAAAGAATTACATTTTTATGTAAATTAGAATAAGAAGGACATTTTTGTTTTGAAAATGTAAATTAAAATAAAAGGTGACAGTTTCATTCTTATTCTCTTATTCAATAAAAAGATTAGAATTAAAGTTATATTTTTATATTCTAGATGTAAATAGAAGCATAGATCCTAAAACTACATTTTTATTGCCATTATATATGCAATAAAAAGAATAGATGCAAATGTCACATTTCTAGTATTAAAATAGAGACAACTAAATAGAATAGATTTTAAAATTACATTTTTCTATGTAATTAAAGAATGACAAGAAAAATTACATTTTTCAATGTCATAAAAGATTGAATAAAACACTACATTTTTCAATGTAATAAAGGATGAAATAAAATAAGGAGAATTGAAATCATGGTTTTTATGGCCATTTGATTTCAATAACAAGATTGAACATTAGAAAATACATTTTCAATGTATAATAGTTTCATTGAGAAGAATTCATCATTTAAAAATGATGTTAGCGATTGTTTGAAATATAGGGTTGTTGTATAGAAGTATTCGATGTACTAAAGATAAATGTTGTGTATTCAAAATTGGATATTACACTTCCATTTACAAGTTACCCGGCTTGTTTATGTGATTGGGACGATAATTTTCACACATCGCCCAAGTGCACGAATAATCTATTATTTGTTTGATGGATGAAACCCCACACGGGTATTGGGATGATATTGGATGCACACTAATCCCAATATTTAGTTATCTGTCAGTCGATGGATTGACAGTCTGTGATGAGCGTCAGTTATTTACTTTAATAATCACACAGTTATAGATTCCAGTTTGGTCATCATTTGGATGTTTGATAATTATTTATCATGATTGTTGATTCCATACAAAATATATGGTTGTTGGTTGAGTCACATCCCAATAAAGAATATTCTAGAAAAGCAATATTTTAGAAAATATATTTTAGAAAAGAATATTTTAGGAAAAGAATATATTTTGAGAAAATATATTTTTATTGAAATAAACTAGTTATTAATTAGAATAAATCATAAAATTTAGATTTAATTAGTTTTCCAATTTGTTAAGATTTAATTGAAGTTAAATTAAATAAATTGGATTTTGGGTTGTCGTGAATAGCGTCTTAAATAGCACTGTTCTTAAACCCCATATGAAAAGAATAATTTTTTAATTTAGATTATTAAATTTTTCAATTAGTAATTGAAATAAGATGAAGTGTGAGTCGGGTTTATTGTGAACTGTGTTTCTAAGCGACATTTGTTTTTTAACCCAACTGATAGCGAAAGTGTGATTTGGAATTTATAAATCTTTTATTAAGATTTAAATGGAAATTTTCCAAAGTAAAGTTTTCCGATTCAATACATTAAATTGGAATTGAATAGGATTCGAATTAATTGTAACTGAGATAAGCTTCTGTAAAAGAAGGCCGATACTACATATGGAATTTAAGAGGCCTTGCCGTTATTCCATTTATATTATTGGTTGGATACAGAAATTTATAATGATTATTATTTTGATTTGTTTTCTGTGAAGATTCCATATTTTATGGAAGATGATTTTGGGCTTACCGTGAACAATGTTTTAAATAACATTAGTTCTTTAACCCAGTTAAAGATAAGATAAATTTCTTAAATTTAAATTATCATTGAATAATGATTTTTGTTTTTTAAAAACCAAATTGGGGGTTTAATAAATCTGTAAAATTTAAGAATAAATTTGAAGAACTTATCTTTGATAAGATAATGTGAGTATTTTATTTAAAAGAATATTCTGAATTGGAATGAGGCGTTGGATGTGTTTTTCTATAGTACTCGATTTTTAATTATAAAAATACGCGAGTTATTCGGAAAGACCGGGTTTAACCCATTCCGAATAATTACTACGACGATGAAGAGTTGAAGATAAAGACGGTGTTTGAAGACCGACGATCTTCACATTGGATGGATGTGTTGCTACAGAGACCCTTGATGGGAGTAGCTACCTTGAAGGGGCTTCAGTGGTGGCCGTCTGGACTATGGTTGATTGTTCGGATTTGGTTTTCGCTCAGACCCAGAGCATAAGCTAGTAAATGGATGCGTGTCTGACATTGGATTTCGTTCCATGTGAATTAAATCGATTTCTATTAATGTATGTTTGTTTGGTGGTGGAGGATTTATTCTCTACTTAACACCCTGGTATATATTAATAGTGATTGATCGCATGGCGTGAATTGTCAATGTGGCACGCCAAGATGCAAATGCTCAAAGCTTGTGTTGAAAAGCAGGGCCTTGTGGGATGATCAAAGCATAGCCTATTACGACATAGCTTTGTGTATATCGTGACTTCGCGAGCCTCACACCCCGGTATGAGTCAAAAACGGGATATTGTAACGACCCAGAAAATCTGAACCAATTAAAAAATTTTAAATTGGCTAAAATAATGGATTTTAAATATTTAAAATAAATATTTTAAATAATGGCGATGAAAACTGAGTTTGAATCGACATTTGAAAACAAATATAATTAATTATAATTATATATAGAATTGAAAATGGCGCGGTAGTTCGATAATTCGATTTCAAACTTCAATTGAATATACCGGGTGCAAAACAATCCGGATTTTAGTGAAACCAAAAACATCAGGATTTAATTGATGATATCTTTCCAACGAATCTGACCAATCGAAATTTGATAGCGGGAATCAAAAGATATGTCCAGTTGAAAATTCTGAATAGTCGCTATGGAATTCAGGCCCTTAAAAATGGACATTTTGCAAATGACCTCGGATTTCGACGAAACCACTTTTGTTGGATCCGTGATGTTAAGTTATTGCTAGGTTTCAAATTTCATAATTTTTCGAATCAATATGTGAGCGTGGCAAAGGAAAACGCGTTTGACCAGTTTCAGTTGATTTTAATCGACTGGGAATTGGCCATTTTTCAAACGGTCTCAGAATTCGACGAAACTAGTTTTGTTAGGATCGTATCGTCAATACGAAGCTAGAAAATATTTTTCTGGAATTTTTCTAGTTAGTATGTGACCCCGGTAATTTGAAATGTGCGTTTAAAATTCAAATATAGTGATTTAAATGAAAATTCAAAAGGAAACTGATTGTAACGTTCGAACCAGCTTACGATACATATCCCGTTGTGTTCGGAATGGGGGTGAAACGCTAGGGATGACAGTCGTTGGGCTCAATTTGAGATTCGTATGTAAAAGTCAACTTTTTGCAAAATTAAATAATAAAAAAAATATTTTTAATTCCCTCCCCTTATCCTTCGTTCTGCCCCCCTCCCGTTCATTTCGATTTCAACCAGAAAGAAAAAAAAAACCCTCGTCGAAGACGGAGACCGACCACCATCCTCGTCGAAGAGTTCCCCGCCTCTGCCTGCTCCTCCCTCCATCGCCGACGAACCCTCCGCTTCGCCAATCCCCCCTGAAGAAATCGCGACACCCTAAAATCGCGAGCCCTCCCCCTTCTTCGAATTCAAACCCCCACCGCACCCCCACCTCCAGCTCCTCCTGCCGCCGACATCGACGCCCCCCCCTTCTTCGCAGGTTAAGGTAAATTGGTTTTATTTTATTTTATTTTCATCTGAAAATTTCGATTTGAAAAGATTTAATTCTGATTTTTAAAAGGGTAAAAACAGATTTTTAAAAAGGATTTAAAAACATATTTTTAAAAGGATTTAAAAACAGATTTTTAAAATGGTTTAAAACTGATTTAAAAAAAATGATTTAAAAACTGATTTTATAAAGGCATAAAACTGATTTTATAAATAAAAAGTAAAAAAAAAACTGATTTTAAACAGGTTATAAATTTGATTTTTAATTTAAACTTTAAAAAGAAAAAAAGATTAGAACTTTAAAAAGAAAAAGATTCAAACTTTAAAAAGAAAAGATTTGAACTAGGATAGAAAGATCAGATTTTTAGAATAGAAAAGATCATATTTTTTTAAAATAGAAAAGACGGAATTTTTATTGAGTAGAAGAAATAAGATATGATTTTTATATTTTTAAAGTAATAAAAATATAATTTTTACATCATAGGAATATTAAAAATATAATCTTTATTCTTTTGAAAAGGCGGAATTTATATTTTTGAAATTCGATCTTTATATATTAAATAACATAGTAAAAATTCGATTTTTACATATGTAGAGAATACGGGCAACGAAGCGACAAAAGGCGAGAAAGGCGAAGATTTCTCTAAGTGAAGTGTCGTGAAGTTGGATAGCTATTGGTGAGATTTCTGATTTAAAAATATATATATATGTGTGAAATGAAAGTGAATTGCTATATATAAATATAAATATATATATATATATACGCCCCTCGTCCACAAACCATGGACGATATTTATTGATTGAAATTGTTGTGAAAATTGATTGATAGCGAATGATTGTTTGGGATTGTTTGTGATTGATATTGGTTGATTGTGGTTGAAAAATACCCATTTGTGGTTGAGAAATATTTGGTTGAAATCACATAGGATTAGTTTGTGGAAATGAAATAAATATATACATGCCGCCTGCGTGCGACTAGATGCATGATCCCCATTGTCAAAAACCGCGAGGTTTTAAGGTAGAGCGAGGAGCCGTACTAGGGACGGTCCCGGTTTTAACTACCCTGCCGTTATGCTGCCGAAATTTTGAATAATATTCGTGTATTTGAATTATTTTCATATGCTTAAACTTTATTTATTCATTGAATAGAAAACATTCATGTGTTGAATTGATATTCATTCGTTGATTAGAAATTCATGTGTTGAATGGTATTCATATTTTGAAATAAATTGTTTGATAATAAAAATCACATTTTTATCTATATATAGAAACTATAGAAAACATTCATGTGTTGAATTGATATTCATTCGTTGATTAGAAATTCATGTGTTGAATGGTATTCATATTTTGAAATAAATTGTTTGATAATAAAAATCACATTTTTATCTATATATAGAAACTATAGAAAACATTCATGTGTTGAATTGATATTCATTCGTTGATTAGAAATTCATGTGTTGAATGGTATTCATATTTTGAAATAAATTGTTTGATAATAAAAATCACATTTTTATCTATATATAGAAACTATAGAAAACATTCATGTGTTGAATTGATATTCATTCGTTGATTAGAAATTCATGTGTTGAATGGTATTCATATTTTGAAATAAATTGTTTGATAATAAAAATCACATTTTTATCTATATATAGAAACTATAGAAAACATTCATGTGTTGAATTGATATTCATTCGTTGATTAGAAATTCATGTGTTGAATGGTATTCATATTTTGAAATAAATTGTTTGATAATAAAAATCACATTTTTATCTATATATAGAAACTATAGAAAACATTCATGTGTTGAATTGATATTCATTCGTTGATTAGAAATTCATGTGTTGATTGGTATTCATATTTTGAAATAAATTGTTTGATAATAAAAATCACATTTTTATCTATATACAGAAACTATAGAAAACATTCATGTGTTGAATTGATATTCATTCGTTGATTAGAAATTCATGTGTTGAATGGTATTCATATTTTAAAATAAATTGTTTGATAATAAAAATCACATTTTTATCTATATATAGAAACTATAGAAAACATTCATGTGTTGAATTGATATTCATTCGTTGATTAGAAATTCATGTGTTGAATGGTCTTCATATTTTGAAATAAATTGTTTGATAATAAAAATCACCTTTTATCGACTATATGAACTGTGTAAAATAATCTCGTTTTAAAAGAAATTGTTTTATGATAAAAATCCTATTTTTGTCACCTATATGAACTATATAGAAAAATAGTGTTTTGAAATGAATTGTTTTACAATAAAAATCACATTTTTATTGTATGCATAAATCATTGAAATGTGAAGTGTTAAAAATAGCCACTTGTTCAAAATAAACATATATGAGTTGAAATATTCATTAATTAGCTAATGAAATGATTTGCACCTATTTATGTAACATTAGAATGAATGGTGTTTTTAAACCAAATAGAAATCAAATATGAAGTTGAATAGAAAATGATAAACGATAAGAACTGTATATAGATGTACATGCATATTCATTGAACAGGTTATAGCAAAGGGGCTAGAGAAGAGGAATAAAATTTTGTGCCCGACAAATAGGTACACATTTACTGTTTTGTTAGGGTGATGATTTTATGAGCCTGTAGGCTAGCCGCTTGGATTTTTCTTTTTCTTTTTGAGATTGGAAGGACCGGGAAAGCAATTTGCAATTTCCCGATGCTCCCGGTGCAGGGGAGGTTATGGCGAAATTTTCCAAAAATTTAAGGTGTTAGAAAAATATTTGAAGTGAAAACGATATGGAAATCATTGAATGAACTATATTTATATAAATATATAAATATAAATAAAATTAAAACGAAACGAAGCCGTGCAGTTCGTATTTTGAAACCATGATTTCAAACAACTAGTACGGGAAATCCGACCATTGGATTTTCCATAAACATCAACCGTCGGGTTCGCCTTGGAATAATCTTTCCAACGGCACCAACCTTGTAAAAATCCAACGGTTGGATTGTCTGGAATGTTTAATTCAAATCTGAAGAAAAACAGCGCCAGAAGTGATTATATTTATATATATATAAATATAATTATATATTTAATCGAATAGCGACGCTGCAGTTCGTATTTTGAAATCGAAACTTCAAACGATTGTACCGGGAGATCCGACCGTCGGATTTTCCCGAAACTGGAACCGTTGGATTCGTTTTGAAAAGACCTTTCTAATGATGTAAATTTTGCGAAGATCCAACAGTTAGATTTTCAAATATGTGTAAATCAAATCTAAAGAAAAACAGCGCCATGGCCGCTTTATGGCCCGAAGCGTCGTTTTGAATAAATTAGCTATTTTAAAATAAATAAAAATAGCGATAAATAGTTATAAAATATCATAAGCGATATGGAATGTAAATAAACTGAATTTGCTTGATTTATGTGGCTTTTGATGGTTGAATGTGTTTGGTGTGAAAATTACATTAAAGAACAAGATTGGTGCTGTCAAATAATTTAACCATTGAAATAAATTGATTCGAAATTCTAAATATACGTGAATTATTTGAAAAGGCCGAGTTAATTCTCATTTCAAATAATCGACCGACGATTGAAAGTCGAAGATGAAGACGGTGGTCGAAGACCGGAGATCTTCATCTCGTTTGGATGGTAACCGAGGTCCTGATTGGGAGGCATCCCGAAATATGGATAATGAGTGGTGATCGTCCAGACGTACGTGGTGATCGAAGGGTTTGCGAGGTATTTAGTGCCTCCGGTTTCGTTCAGACCCAGAACGGACTTGTAAATGGACTGCGTGTCTGACATAGGATTTATTCTGTGTGGCATGCTAAGATGCAGTGATCAAGGCTTCTGTTGAAAAGCAAAGCCTTGTGGTGATGATCAAAGCACCGCCCGTGTGGCGTAGCTTTGTGTATAACGTGAATTCGCGAGCCTCACACCCCGGTATGAACCAGAAACGGGAGCAGGACCTCAGGGGGGACATGCGTTTTCTTTCTAGCTAGGGTGGTGTCAGTGACCTACCAGCCCTGACATTTATATACTTTTCACCTATGTGGTTGTTGCTGTTGCGAGGCACCTCGGTTTGATAGGACGATCCGGGTCCGATGGAGTCATTCGTTGGCTCATTTACACCCCAAAGGGTGGAGAAACGCATTGTTCAGGCATTATAATCCACTTCGTGTGGACCGGCCCTGACGATCCAAGGGGCAGTTGCGGCTGTTCCTGAGAGGCGGGCTAGAGCGTCTCGAATTCGGTAAGGACTATCTTTTGCCTTGGTTCATGACGGAAATCCAATTTCCAAATACGTGATCGTGCGGTTATGATTGTATATATATATATATATATATATATATATATATATATATATATATATGGCGACATGATATATGGTACCCATGCCGTCTATGATTGATAGTTATGATTTGAAATTGTTTTCAAAACATATAGACACTAACAATAATATCAAATGCCTTTGTTTTGTTCGCATCAAGCATATTTTGACCGTTATAAGGTAAAACTCTATCCTCCGGTTTGCGTTGCATTGTGTGATGGGAACTGAGTCTTATAACGGTTTCATCTTTATTAAAAGCATAGCGATGTTTAAAAGAAAGATTTATTTTAAAGCACTGGCAATCCAATGGAGTAAACCCGTTCCACGAAAGTGGCGTGGTCCCGTGATTGGCCATATTACATATGTGTTGAAGAGATTTCTCATACCAGTCCCATGACTAACTCGTAGTTTGTTTCACTTTCAAACTCGGGTGCCCCTTTTTCTACACGGGCAGCCTTGTATTCAGGTTTAGCTGGTTCTTTCTGGATAGCTGGAGCTGAAGATGGATTCTATCATTTATTTCTTTTTATGCTGTTCAGCTCCTATTGTACATATTTTGTTTATTTCCGCTGTAGACATTTATGTATAGTTGAACTGTATTTGTACTAAGTAAGATCCTGTATATTGTGTAACTCTGATAATTACTTTTATCCAGTATATTCTATTGTTCATTATCTGGTGTATTTATTTAATTCTGTTCTGCTATTAGCTGTTTCTGTGTTATATTCCAAAGATAACCCTGTTTCCGTGAGAACGGGATTTCGGGTCGTCTCAACGTGGTATCAGAGCTTTGGTTAAGCTTAGTTCTGGAATATAACATGTGAACGAACTCGTTAGAAATAGAACCAGTAGTGTTCTAGGACGGGTAACTCTATACAGATAGGATCAGTAATATCCTAGTATGAGTAAAGCAGAATGAAATTACACCCCAGTAGACACATTTACATTAAAGTATGTGTTTCTATATTTTTAAAATACCTTTTCTGTGACCTGACACTTGATCTGCCATTTGCAGAAGTACTAGAAAATGAGTGACAGGAACAGAAGAAGTAATCGTATGGCTCGACCAGCTAATGAGCCAGTTGTGCTCCCGCAGCCAGAATCCAATATAGAAGTTCTATACAAGAGATTTCGAAATCTTGGTGGATCGTCATTCTTAGGCAAGGAGTCCATTATGGAAACACAAGCTTGGATTCGTTCTGCAGAGAAGATCTTTGAGGGTTTAAAGCTGAGAGACGATCAGAAAAGATTACTAGCGTCTTGGGCACTCAAAGAAGAAGCTTTGTTTTGGTGGGATTCAATTATTAAAAATAATCCAGAAGGTGATATCACCTGGGACAGATTCAAAGTGATTTTCTTGGAAAGATTTACTCCTCCCGAAGCAACCGAGAGATTATGTGATGAATTTTCCTATCTAATTCAAGGCGATATGACCATCCCAGAATATCACAAGAAATTCAATGAACTTGCTCACTTTGCTCCTCATCTGATTAAAGACCCAAAAAGGAAAAATCTGAGATTTATTAATGGACTTCAAAGGAAATACCAGAATAAAGTATTGGGGCATGTGAAGCTTCCTTTTTCAGAAATCATTTATATGGCTTATTAATATGAAGATCTCCATAAGAAAGGCATGTTGCGCGACGAAGAGGAAGTCAGCTCTAGTAATAAAATTGAGTCTGAAACTGATCGTCCTGAGGCCAATACAACGTCTGAGGTCAGTAAGAAGCCCAGTGCCAAGAGAAAAAGGGCTAAATATAAGAAGGAACCCGTAACAACCGCCACGTGCTCAAGCTGCAATATAAAAGGACATTTGGCGATAAGTTGCAAATCTTGGAACGAACAAAGAAAGAGTGGATCTAAACCCAAGAAGGTTTTTCAAGAAAAGAAAAGGTGCAACCAATGTCATCGGTTTGGTCATGTAAAGCAAGAAGGTTCACTTAGTCAAAGTGCAATGGAGTGGAGATCCACGAGATTGTACTTGGGAAACTGAGGAGAGCATTCAGAAAGCTTATCCTAGATGCCGAGTAGATATCTCTGATTGACTCTGGTGCAAGGTACATTTACCCTACTTTGCATTACCATTTAATTCTCTAACCTGTTGTAATTTTCTTTTCATGGATGTGCACTTTCAAATTCTATAGGCTGAATGATTTTGAAAAGGAGTATAAAAAAAAAGATTAGTATATTTTTTAAGGTTAAAAACAATTAGATTGGTTGTTGTGTTGTGTGATTGTAGATTTATCATACCACTTTCGACTTTGTTCCTTTTCGGGGACGAAAAGTTTTAAGTAGGGGAGATTGTAACGACCCAGAAAATCTGAACCAATTTAAAATTTTTAAATTGGCTAAAATAATGGATTTTAAATATTTAAAATAAATATTTTAAATAATGGCGATGAAAACTGATTTTGAATCGACATTTGAAAACAAATATAATTAATTATAATTATATATAGAATTGAAAATGGCGCGGTAGTTCGATAATTCGATTTCAAACTTCAATTGAATATACCGGGTGCAAAACAATCCGGATTTTAGTGAAACCAAAAACATCAGGATCTAATTGATGATATCTTTCCAACGAATCTGACCAATCGAAATTTGATAGCGGGAATCAAAAGATATGTCCAGTTGAAAATTCTGAATAGTCGCTATGGAATTCAGGCCCTTAAAAATGGACATTTTGCAAATGACCTCGGATTTCGATGAAACCACTTTTGTTGGATCCGTGATGTCAAGTTATTGCTAGGTTTCAAATTTCATAATTTTTCGAATCAATATGTGAGCGTGGCAAAGGAAAACGCATTTGACCAGTTTTAGTTGATTTTAATCGACTGGGAATTGGCCATTTTTCAAACGGTCTCAGAATTCAACGAAACTAGTTTTGTTAGGACCGTATCGTCAATACGAAGCTAGAAAATATTTTTCTGGAATTTTTCTAGTTAGTATGTGACCCCGGTAATTTGAAATGTGCGTTTAAAATTCAAATATAGTGATTTAAATGAAAATTCAAAAGGAAAATGATTGTAACGTTCGAACCAGCTTACGATACATATCCCGTTGTGTTCGGAATGGGGGTGAAACGCTAGGAATGACAGTCGTTGGGCTCAATTTGAGATTCGTATGTAAAAGTCAACTTTTTGCAAAATTAAATAATTAAATAATAAAAAAAATATTTTTAATTCCCTCCCCTTATCCTTCGTTCCCCCCCCCCCCCATTCATTTCGATTTCAACCAGAAAGAAAAAAAAACCCTCGTCGAAGAGATCCCCGCCTCCGCCTGCTCCTCCCTCCATCGCCGACGAACCCTCTGCTTCGCCAATCCCCCCTGAAGAAATCGCGACACCCTAAAATCGCGAGCCCTCCCCCTTCTTCGAATTCGAACCCCCACCGCACCCCCACCTCCAGCTCCTCCTGCCGCCGACATCGACGCCCCCCCTTCTTCGCAGGTTAAGGTAAATTGGTTTTATTTTATTTTATTTTCATCTGAAAATTTCGATTTGAAAAGATTTAATTCTGATTTTTAAAAGGGTAAAAACAGATTTTTAAAAAGGATTTAAAAACAGATTTTTAAAAGGATTTAAAAACAGATTTTTAAAATGGTTTAAAAATGATTTTAAAAAAAAATGATTTAAAAACTGATTTTATAAAGGTATAAAACTGATTTTTAAGAAGTTTAAAAACTGATTTTATAAATAAAAAGTTAAAAAAAAACTGATTTTAAACAGGTTATAAATTTGATTTTTAATTTAAACTTTAAAAAGAAAAAAAGATTAGAACTTTAAAAAGAAAAAGATTCAAACTTTAAAAAGAAAAGATTTGAACTAGGATAGAAAGATCAGATTTTTAGAATAGAAAAGATCATATTTTTTTAAAATAGAAAAGACGGAATTTTTATTGAGTAGAAGAAATAAGATATGATTTTTATATTTTTAAAGTAATAAAAATATAATTTTTACATCATAGGAATATTAAAAATATAATCTTTATTCTTTTGAAAAGGCGGAATTTATATTTTTGAAATTCGATCTTTATATATTAAATAACATAGTAAAAATTCGATTTTTACATATGTAGAGAATACGGGCAACGAAGCGACAAAAGGCGAGAAAGGCGAAGATTTCTCTAAGTGAAGTGTCGTGAAGTTGGATAGCTATTGGTGAGATTTCTGATTTAAAAATATATATATATGTGTGAAATGAAAGTGAATTGCTATATATATATATATATATATATATATATATATATATATATATATATATATATACGCCCCTCGTCCACAAACCATGGACGATATTTATTGATTGAAATTGTTGTGAAAATTGATTGATAGCGAATGATTGTTTGGGATTGTTTGTGATTGATATTGGTTGATTGTGGTTGAAAAATACCCATTTGTGGTTGAGAAATAATTGGTTGAAACCACATAGGATTAGTTTGTGGAAATGAAATAAATATATACATGCCGCCTGCGTGCGACTAGATGCATGATCCCCATTGTCAAAAACCGCGAGGTTTTAAGGTAGAGCGAGGAGCCGTACTAGGGACGGTCCCGGTTTTAACTACCCTGCCGTTATGCTGCCGAAATTTTGAATAATATTCGTGTATTTGAATTATTTTCATATGCTTAAACTTTATTTATTCATTGAATAGAAAACATTCATGTGTTGAATTGATATTCATTCGTTGATTAGAAATTCATGTGTTGAATGGTATTCATATTTTGAAATAAATTGTTTGATAATAAAAATCACATTTTTATCTATATATAAAAACTATAGAAAACATTCATGTGTTGAATTGATATTCATTCGTTGATTAGAAATTCATGTGTTGAATGGTATTCATATTTTGAAATAAATTGTTTGATAATAAAAATCACATTTTTATCTATATATAGAAACTATAGAAAACATTCATGTGTTGAATTGATATTCATTCGTTGATTAGAAATTCATGTGTTGAATGGTATTCATATTTTGAAATAAATTGTTTGATAATAAAAATCACATTTTTATCTATATATAGAAACTATAGAAAACATTCATGTGTTGAATTGATATTCATTCGTTGATTAGAAATTCATGTGTTGAATGGTATTCATATTTTGAAATAAATTGTTTGATAATAAAAATCACATTTTTATCTATATATAGAAACTATAGAAAACATTCATGTGTTGAATTGATATTCATTCGTTGATTAGAAATTCATGTGTTGAATGGTATTCATATTTTGAAATAAATTGTTTGATAATAAAAATCACATTTTTATCTATATATAGAAACTATAGAAAACATTCATGTGTTGAATTGATATTCATTCGTTGATTAGAAATTCATGTGTTGAATGGTATTCATATTTTGAAATAAATTGTTTGATAATAAAAATCACATTTTTATATATATATAGAAACTATAGAAAACATTCATGTGCTGAATTGATATTCATTCGTTGATTAGAAATTCATGTGTTGAATGGTATTCATATTTTGAAATAAATTGTTTGATAATAAAAATCACATTTTTATCTATATATAGAAACTATAGAAAACATTCATGTGTTGAATTGATATTCATTCGTTGATTAGAAATTCATGTGTTGAATGGTATTCATATTTTGAAATAAATTGTTTGATAATAAAAATCACCTTTTATCGACTATATGAACTGTGTAAAATAATCTCGTTTTAAAAGAAATTGTTTTATGATAAAAATCCTATTTTTGTCACCTATATGAACTATATAGAAAAATAGTGTTTTGAAATGAATTGTTTTACAATAAAAATCACACTTTTATTGTATGCATAAATCGTTGAAATGTGAAGTGTTAAAAATAGCCACTTGTTCAAAATAAACATATATGAGTTGAAATATTCATTAATTAGCTAATGAAATGATTTGCACCTATTTATGTAACATTAGAATGAATGGTGTTTTTAAACCAAATAGAAATCAAATATGAAGTTGAATAGAAAATGATAAACGATAAGAACTGTATATAGATGTACATGCATATTCATTGAACAGGTTATAGCAAAGGGGCTAGAGAAGAGGAATAAAATTTTGTGCCCGACAAATAGGTACACATTTACTGTTTTGTTTGGGTGATGATTTTATGAGCCTGTTGGCTAGCCGCTTGGATTTTTCTTTTTCTTTTTGAGATTGGAAGGACCGGGAAAGCAATTTGCAATTTCCCGATGCTCCCGGTGCAGGGGAGGTTATGGCGAAATTTTCCAAAAATTTAAGGTGTTAGAAAAATATTTGAAGTGAAAACGATATGGAAATCATTGAATGAACTATATTTATATAAATATATAAATATAAATAAAATTAAAACGAAACGAAGCCGTGCAGTTCGTATTTTGAAACCATGATTTCAAACAACTAGTACGGGAAATCCGACCATTGGATTTTCCATAAACATCAACCGTCGGGTTCGCCTTGGAATAATCTTTCCAACGGCACCAACCTTGTAAAAATCCAACGGTTGGATTGTCTGGAATGTTTAATTCAAATCTGAAGAAAAACAGCGCCAGAAGTGATTATATTTATATATATATAAATATAATTATATATTTAATCGAATAGCGACGCTGCAGTTCGTATTTTGAAATCGAAACTTCAAACGATTGTACCGGGAGATCCGACCGTCGGATTTTCCCGAAACTGGAACCGTTGGATTCGTTTTGAAAAGACCTTTCTAATGATGTAAATTTTGCGAAGATCCAACGGTTAGATTTTCAAATATGTGTAAATCAAATCTGAAGAAAAACAGCGCCACGGCCGCTTTATGGCCCGAAGCGTCGTTTTGAATAAATTAGCTATTTTAAAATAAATAAAAATAGCGATAAATAGTTATAAAATATCATAAGCGATATGGAATGTAAATAAACTGAATTTGCTTGATTTATGTGGCTTTTGATGGTGGAATGTGTTTGGTGTGAAAATTACATTAAAGAACAAGATTGGTGCTGTTAAATAATTTAACCATTGAAATAAATTGATTCGAAATTCTAAATATACGTGAATTATTTGAAAAGGCCGAGTTAATTCTCATTTCAAATAATCGACCGACGATTGAAAGTCGAAGATGAAGACGGTGGTCGAAGACCGGAGATCTTCATCTCGTTTGGATGGTAACCGAGGTCCTGATTGGGAGGCATCCCGAAATATGGATAATGAGTGGTGATCGTCCAGACGTACGTGGTGATCGAAGGGTTTGCGAGGTATTTAGTGCCTCCGGTTTCGTTCAGACCCAGAACGGACTTGTAAATGGACTGCGTGTCTGACATAGGATTTATTCTGTGTGGCATGCTAAGATGCAGTGATCAGGGCTTCTGTTGAAAAGCAAAGCCTTGTGGTGATGATCAAAGCACCGCCCGTGTGGCGTAGCTTTGTGTATAACATGAATTCGCGAGCCTCACACCTCGGTATGAACCAGAAACGGGAGCAGGACCTCAGGGGGGACGTGCGTTTTCTTTCTAGCTAGGGTGGTGTCAGTGACCTACCAGCCCTGACATTTATATACTTTTCACCTATGTGGTTGTTGCTGTTGCGAGGCGCCTCGGTTTGATCGGACGATCCGGGTCCGATGGAGTCATTCGTTGGCTCATTTACACCCCAAAGGGTGGAGAAACGCATTGTTCAGGCATTATAATCCACTTCGTATGGACCGGCCCTGACGATCCAAGGGGCAGTTGCGGCTGTTCCTGAGGGGCGGGCTAGAGCGTCTCGAATTCGGTAAGGACTATCTTTTGCCTTGGTTCATGACGGAAATCCAATTTCCAAATACGTGATCGTGCGGTTTTGATTGTGTATATATATATATATATGTGTGTGTGTGTATATATATATATATATATATATATATATATATATATATATATATGGCGACATGATATATGGTACCCATGCCGTCTATGATTGATAGTTATGATTTGAAATTGTTTTCAAAACATATAGACACTAACAATAATATCAAAGGCCTTTGTTTTGTTCGCATCAAGCATATTTTGACCGTTATAAGGTAAAACTCTATCCTCCGGTTTGCGTTGCATTGTGTGATGGGAACTGAGTCTTATAACGGTTTCATCTTTATTAAAAGCATAGCGATGTTTAAAAGAAAGATTTATTTTAAAGCACTGGCAATCCAATGGAGTAAACCCGTTCCACGAAAGTGGCGTGGTCCCGTGATTGGCCATATTACATATGTGTTGAAGAGATTTCTCATACCAGTCCCATGACTGACTCGTAGTTTGTTTCACTTTCAAACTCGGGTGCCCCTTTTTCTACACGGGCAGCCTTGTATTCAGGTTTAGCTGGTTCTTTCTGGATAGCTGGAGCTGAAGATGGATTCTATCATTTATTTCTTTTTATGCTGTTCAGCTCCTATTGTACATATTTTGTTTATTTCCGCTGTAGACATTTATGTATAGTTGAATTGTATTTGTACTAAGTAAGATCCTGTATATTGTGTAACTCTGATGATTACTTTTATCCAGTATATTCTATTGTTCATTATCTGGTGTATTTATTTAATTCTGTTCTGCTATTAGCTGTTTCTGTGTTATATTCCAAAGATAACCCTGTTTCCGTGAGAACGGGATTTCGGTTCGTCTCAATGTGGTATCAGAGCTTTGGTTAAGCTTAGTTCTGGAATATAACATGTGAACGAACTCGTCAGAAATAGAACCAGTAGTGTTCTAGGACGGGTAACTCTATACAGATAGGATCAGTAATATCCTAGTATGAGTAAAGCAGAATGAAATTACACCCCAGTAGACACATTTACATTAAAGTATGTGTTTCTATATTTTTAAAATACCTTTTCTGTGACCTGACACTTGATCTGCCATTTGCAGAAGTACTAGAAAATGAGTGACAGGAACAGAAGAAGTAATCGTATGGCTCGACCAGCTAATGAGCCAGTTGTGCTCCCGCAGCCAGAATCCAATATAGAAGTTCTATACAAGAGATTTCGAAATCTTGGTGGATCGTCATTCTTAGGCAAGGAGTCCATTATGGAAACACAAGCTTGGATTCGTTCTGCAGAGAAGATCTTTGAGGGTTTAAAGCTGAGAGACGATCAGAAAAGATTACTAGCGTCTTGGGCACTCAAAGAAGAAGCTTTGTTTTGGTGGGATTCAATTATTAAAAATAATCCAGAAGGTGATATCACCTAGGACAGATTCAAAGTGATTTTCTTGGAAAGATTTACTCCTCCCGAAGCAACCGAGAGATTATGTGATGAATTTTCCTATCTAATTCAAGGCGATATGACCATCCCAGAATATCACAAGAAATTCAATGAACTTGCTCACTTTGCTCCTCATCTGATTAAAGACCCAAAAAGGAAAAATCTGAGATTTATTCATGGACTTCAAAGGAAATACCAGAATAAAGTATTGGGGCATGTGAAGCTTCCTTTTTCAGAAATGATTTATATGGCTTATCAATATGAAGATCTCCATAAGAAAGGCATGTTGCGCGACGAAGAGGAAGTCAGCTCTAGTAATAAAATTGAGTCTGAAACTGATCGTCCTGAGGCCAGTACAACGTCTGAGGTCAGTAAGAAGCCCAGTGCCAAGAGAAAAAGGGCTAAATATAAGAAGGAACCCGTAACAACCGCCACGTGCTCAAGCTGCAATAGAAAAGGACATTTGGCGATAAGTTGCAAATCTTGGAACGAACAAAGAAAGAGTGGATCTAAACCCAAGAAGGTTTTTCAAGGAAAGAAAAGGTGCAACCAATGTCATCGGTTTGGTCATGTAAAGCAAGAAGGTTCACTTAGTCAAAGTGCAATGGAGTGGAGATCCACGAGATTGTACTTGGGAAACTGAGGAGAGCATTCAGAAAGCTTATCCTAGATGCCGAGTAGATATCTCTGATTGACTCTGGTGCAAGGTACATTTACCCTACTTTGCATTACCATTTAATTCTCTAACCTGTTGTAATTTTCTTTTCATGGATGTGCACTTTCAAATTCTATAGGCTGAATGATTTTGAAAAGGAGTATAAAAAAAAAAGATTAGTATATTTTTTAAGGTTAAAAACAATTAGATTGGTTGTTGTGTTGTGTGATTGTAGATTTATCATACCACTTTCGACTTTGTTCCTTTTCGGGGACGAAAAGTTTTAAGTGGGGGAGATTGTAACGACCCAGAAAATCTGAACCAATTTAAAAATTTTAAATTGGCTAAAATAATGGATTTTAAATATTTAAAATAAATATTTTAAATAATGGCGATGAAAGCTGATTTTGAATCGACATTTGAAAACAAATATAATTAATTATAATAATATATAGAATTGAAAATGGCGCGGTAGTTCGATAATTCGATTTCAAACTTCAATTGAATATACCGGGTGCAAAACAATCCGGATTTTAGTGAAACCAAAAACATCAGGATCTAATTGATGATATCTTTCCAACGAATCTGACCAATCGAAATTTGATAGCGGGAATCAAAAGATATGTCCAGTTGAAAATTCTGAATAGTCGCTATGGAATTCAGGCCCTTAAAAATGGACATTTTGCAAATGACCTCGGATTTCGACGAAACCACTTTTGTTGGATCCGTGATGTCAAGTTATTGCTAGGTTTCAAATTTCATAATTTTTCGAATCAATATGTGAGCGTGGCAAAGGAAAACGCGTTTGACCAGTTTCAGTTGATTTTAATCGACTGGGAATTGGCCATTTTTCAAACGGTCTCAGAATTCGACGAAACTAGTTTTGTTAGGACCGTATCGTCAATACGAAGCTAGAAAATATTTTTCTGGAATTTTTCTAGTTAGTATGTGACCCCGGTAATTTGAAATGTGCGTTTAAAATTCAAATATAGTGATTTAAATGAAAATTCAAAAGGAAACTGATTGTAACGTTCGAACCAGCTTACGATACATATCCCGTTGTGTTCGGAATGGGGGTGAAACGCTAGGGATGACAGTCGTTGGGCTCAATTTGAGATTCGTATGTAAAAGTCAACTTTTTGCAAAATTAAATAATTAAATAATAAAAAAAAATATTTTTAATTCCCTCCCCTTATCCTTCGTTCCCCCCCCCCCCCCCCGTTCATTTCGATTTCAACCAGAAAGAAAAAAAAAATCCTCGTCGAAGACGGAGACCGACCACCATCCTCGTCGAAGAGATCCCCGCCTCCGCCTGCTCCTCCCTCCATCGCCGACGAACCCTCCGCTTCGCCAATCCCCCCTGAAGAAATCGCGACACCCTAAAATCGCGAGCCCTCCCCCTTCTTCGAATTCAAACCCCCACCGCACCCCCACCTCCAGCTCCTCCTGCCGCCGACATCGACGCCCCCCCTTCTTCGCAGGTTAAGGTAAATTGGTTTTATTTTATTTTATTTTCATCTGAAAATTTCGATTTGAAAAGATTTAATTCTGATTTTTAAAAGGGTAAAAACAGATTTTTAAAAAGGATTTAAAAACAGATTTTTAAAAGGATTTAAAAACAGATTTTTAAAATGGTTTAAAACTGATTTTAAAAAAAATGATTTAAAAACTGATTTTATAAAGGTATAAAACTGATTTTTAAGAAGTTTAAAAACTGATTTTATAAATAAAAAGTTAAAAAAAAACTGATTTTAAACAGGTTATAAATTTGATTTTTAATTTAAACTTTAAAAAGAAAAAAAGATTAGAACTTTAAAAAGAAAAAGATTCAAACTTTAAAAAGAAAAGATTTGAACTAGGATAGAAAGATCAGATTTTTAGAATAGAAAAGATCATATTTTTTTAAAATAGAAAAGACGGAATTTTTATTGAGTAGAAGAAGTAAGATATGATTTTTATATTTTTAAAGTAATAAAAATATAATTTTTACATCATAGGAATATTAAAAATATAATCTTTATTCTTTTGAAAAGGCGGAATTTATATTTTTGAAATTCGATCTTTATATATTAAATAACATAGTAAAAATTCGATTTTTACATATGTAGAGAATACGGGCAACGAAGCGACAAAAGGCGAGAAAGGCGAAGATTTCTCTAAGTGAAGTGTCGTGAAGTTGGATAGCTATTGGTGAGATTTCTGATTTAAAAATATATATATATGTGTGTGAAATGAAAGTGAATTGCTATATATAAATATATATATATATATATATATATATATATATATATATATATACACGCCCCTCGTCCACAAACCATGGACGATATTTATTGATTGAAATTGTTGTGAAAATTGATTGATAGCGAATGATTGTTTGGGATTGTTTGTGATTGATATTGGTTGATTGTGGTTGAAAAATACCCATTTGTGGTTGAGAAATATTTGGTTAAAACCACATAGGATTAGTTTGTGGAAATGAAATAAATATATACATGCCGCCTGCGTGCGAACTAGATGCATGATCCCCATTGTCAAAAACCGCGAGGTTTTAAGGTAGAGCGAGGAGCCGCACTAGGGACGGTCCCGGTTTTAACTACCCTGCCGTTATGCTGCCGAAATTTTGAATAATATTCGTGTGTTTGAATTATTTTCATATGCTTAAACTATATTTATTCATTGAATAGAAAACATTCTTGTGTTGAATTGATATTCATTCGTTGATTAGAAATTCATGTGTTGAATGGTATTCATATTTTGAAATAAATTGTTTGATAATAAAAATCACATTTTTATCTATATATAGAAACTATAGAAAACATTCATGTGTTGAATTGATATTCATTCGTTGATTAGAAATTCATGTGTTGAATGGTATTCATATTTTGAAATAAATTGTTTGATAATAAAAATCACATTTTTATCTATATATAGAAACTATAGAAAACATTCATGTGTTGAATTGATATTCATTCGTTGATTAGAAATTCATGTGTTGAATGGTATTCATATTTTGAAATAAATTGTTTGATAATAAAAATCACATTTTTATCTATATATAGAAACTATAGAAAACATTCATGTGTTGAATTGATATTCATTCGTTGATTAGAAATTCATGTGTTGAATGGTATTCATATTTTGAAATAAATTGTTTGATAATAAAAATCACATTTTTATCTATATATAGAAACTATAGAAAACATTCATGTGTTGAATTGATATTCATTCGTTGATTAGAAATTCATGTGTTGAATGGTATTCATATTTTGAAATAAATTGTTTGATAATAAAAATCACATTTTTATCTATATATAGAAACTATAGAAAACATTCATGTGTTGAATTGATATTCATTCGTTGATTAGAAATTCATGTGTTGAATGGTATTCATATTTTGAAATAAATTGTTTGATAATAAAAACCACCTTTTTATCGACTATATGAACTGTGTAAAATAATCTCGTTTTAAAAGAAATTGTTTTATGATAAAAATCCTATTTTTGTCACCTATATGAACTATATAGAAAAATAGTGTTTTGAAATGAATTGTTTTACAATAAAAATCACATTTTTATTGTATGCATAAATCGTTGAAATGTGAAGTGTTAAAAATAGCCACTTGTTCAAAATAAACATATATGAGTTGAAATATTCATTAATTAGCTAATGAAATGATTTGCACCTATTTATGTAACATTAGAATGAATGGTGTTTTTAAACCAAATAGAAATCAAATATGAAGTTGAATAGAAAATGATAAACGATAAGAACTGTATATAGATGTACATGCATATTCATTGAACAGGTTATAGCAAAGGGGCTAGAGAAGAGGAATAAAATTTTGTGCCCGACAAATAGGTACACATTTACTGTTTTGTTTGGGTGATGATTTTATGAGCCTGTTGGCTTTTTCTTTTTCTTTTTGAGATTAGAAGGACCGGGAAAGCTATTTGCAATTTTCCGATGCTCCCGGTGCAGGGGAGGTTATGGCGAAATTTTCCAAAAATTTAAGGTGTTAGAAAAATATTTGAAGTGAAAACGATATGGAAATCATTGAATGAACTATATTTATATAAATATATAAATATAAATAAAATTAAAACGAAACGAAGCCGTGCAGTTCGTATTTTGAAACCATGATTTCAAACAACTAGTACGGGAAATCCGACCATTGGATTTTCCCTAAACTTCAACTGTCGGGTTCGCCTTGGAATAATCTTTCCAGCGGCACCAACCATGTAAAAATCCAACGGTTGGATTGTCTGGAATGTTTAATTCAAATCTGAAGAAAAACAGAGCCAGAAGTGATTATATTTATATATATATATATAATTATATATTTAATCGAATAGCGACGCTGCAGTTCGTATTTTGAAATCGAAACTTCAAACGATTGTACCGGGAGATCCGACCGTCGGATTTTCCCGAAACTGGAACCGTTGGATTCGTTTTGAAAAGACCTTTCTAATGATGTAAATTTTGCGAAGATCCAACGGTTAGATTTTCAGATATGTGTAAATCAAATCTGAAGAAAAACAGCGCCACGGCCGCTTTATGGCCCGAAGCGTCGTTTTGAATAAATTAGCTATTTTAAAATAAATAAAAATAGCGATAAATAGTTATAAAATATCATAAGCGATATGGAATGTAAATAAACTGAATTTGCTTGATTTATGTGGCTTTTGATGGTTGAATGTGTTTGGTGTGAAAATTACATTAAAGAACAAGATTGGTGCTGTCAAATAATTTAACCATTGAAATAAATTGATTCGAAATTCTAAATATACGTGAATTATTTGAAAAGGCTGAGTTAATTCTCATTTCAAATAATCGGCCGACGATTGAAAGTCGAAGATGAAGACGGTGGTCGAAGACCGGAGATCTTCACCTCGTTTGGATGGTAACCGAGGTCCTGGTTGGGAGGCATCCCGAAATATGGATAATGAGTGGTGATCGTCCAGACGTACGTGGTGATCGAAGGGTTTGCGAGGTATTTAGTGCCTCCGGTTTCGTTCAGACCCAGAACGGACTTGTAAATGGACTGCGTGTCTGACATAGGATTTATTCTGTGTGGCATGCTAAGATGCAGTGATCAGGGCTTCTGTTGAAAAGCAAAGCCTTGTGGTGATGATCAAAGCACCGCCCGTGTGGCGTAGCTTTGTGTATAACGTGAATTCGCGAGCCTCACACCCCGGTATGAACCAGAAACGGGAGCAGGACCTCAGGGGGGACGTGCGTTTTCTTTCTAGCTAGGGTGGTGTCAGTGACCTACCAGCCCTGACATTTATATACTTTTCACCTATGTGGTTGTTGCTGTTGCGAGGCGCCTCGGTTTGATCGGACGATCCGGGTCCGATGGAGTCATTCGTTGGCTCATTTACACCCCAAAGGGTGGAGAAACGCATTGTTCAGGCATTATAATCCACTTCGTGTGGACCGGCCCTGACGATCCAAGGGGCAGTTACGGCTGTTCCTGAGGGGCGGGCTAGATTGTCTCGAATTCGGTAAGGACTATCTTTTGCCTTGGTTCATGACGGAAATCCAATTTCCAAATACGTGATCGTGCGGTTTTGATTGTATATATATATATATATATATATATATATATATATATATATATATGGCGACATGATATATGGTACCCATGCCGTTTATGATTGATAGTTATGATTTGAAATTGTTTTCAAAACATATAGACACTAACAATAATATCAAATGCCTTTGTTTTGTTCGTATCAAGCATATTTTGACCGTTATAAGGTAAAACTCTATCCTCCGGTTTGCGTTGTATTGTGTGATGGGAACTAAGTCTTATAACGGTTTCGTCTTTATAAAAAGCATAGCGATGTTTAAAAGAAAGATTTATTTTAAAGCACTGGCAATCCAATGGAGTAAACCCGTTCCACGAAAGTGGCGTGGTCCCGTGATTGGCCATATTATATATGTGTTGAAGAGATTTCTCATACCAGTCCCATGACTGACTCGTAGTTTGTTTCACTTTCAAACTCGGGTGCCCCTTTTTCTACACGGGCAGCCTTGTATTCAGGTTTAGCTGGTTCTTTCTGGATAGCTGGAGCTGAAGATGGATTCTATCATTTATTTCTTTTTATGCTGTTCAGCTCCTATTGTACATATTTTGTTTATTTCCGCTGTAGACATTTATGTATAGTTGAACTGTATTTGTACTAAGTAAGATCCTGTATACTGTGTAACTCTGATGATTATTTTTATCCAGTATATTCTATTGTTCATTATCTGGTGTATTTATTTAATTCTGTTCTGCTATTAGCTGTTTCTGTGTTATATTCCAAAGATAACCCTGTTTCCGTGAGAACGGGATTTCGGGTCGTCTCAGATATGGACCGTAGGGAGTGCACACGTTTCTTTCTAGCTAGTGGTAGTGTCAGTGCTTTAACACAGCCTGGCATTTTACTTATGTGGATGATGGATTTTGATGCGCCTCGGATTTTTATAGGCCGATAGTGGTCATATTATAGGTTCAAAGGAACCGGGAAGCGTGTGTTCAGGCATAACCAATCCACTGCCGATAGGCGGGGACCGGCCATACCGCTCCAAGGGTTGCCCATAGGTGTGATCCTGAGGCATCTGCTAGAGTGTATCTAATCGGTGAGGAGCTTGCCCCTAGCCTCGACTCATGATGGAAATCCAATTTCCAATACGACCTTGCTTTTTTGATTATAGAGCTAGTATGGCGACATAGTAGGATGGGGTACTATGCCGTTTATGATTAATACATTATGATTGAAATTGATTTTAAAACATATATACCCATAGATATAGATATACACACTAATATTAACTCCGTTTTATCGTATTAAGCATCTTTTGACCATTATAAGGTAAAACCCTATCCTTCGGTTTGCGTTGCACTGTGTGATGGGACTTGGGTCTTATAATGGTTTCATTTTTCTAAAAAGCATTGCGTTGTTTAGCGTTTTTACTTTATTTTATGCACTGGCAATCCAATGGAGTAAAACCGTTCCGCGTTAGCAGCGTGGTCTTGTGATTAGCCTTATTATTAGATAAGTTAAGTTAAGATTTCTTATACCAGTCCCATGACTGACCTGTAGTTTGTTTCACTGGCAAACTCGGGTGCCCATATTTTCCACACGGGCAGTCTAGTAGCTTTTTGCAGATATATTTACAGGATCCTGGCTTACAGCTGAAGCAGTATTCGGAAAGCTCTGTATCCGTGTATTCTTTTCAGTTGTATATTTGTAATATTTTTCCGCTGCTATTTAAATGTAATTTGAAACTCTAATATTATTGTATTTCTATTATGTAACAAGTATTCATACTCCGTATATTCTTGTACTCTGATGTAATTGTTGTAATCAGCAATAAAATGTTCTTCAATTTGTGATCTGATGTGTGTTGTTCTCAAAGCAATCCATGCTTTCCTTTACTGGGAAGTTTGGGTCGTTTCAGGTACGTCAGTGTAGGTTCCGACGGTTTACGGGCGTGCATGTACTCCGGAGTGGGAAAAAGCTGGCATTGGGCACTAGTAGTTATAGACTGTGCATCTTGAATCGTGTGGGGTTGCTATCATAAGGATTGATACAGCTTCTGGTGGGACAAGCACAGGGTATTTACACGCAAGGGAGGGCCGATTGACACAGATACCTAGAACTTTAATGCAAGTAAGGAGCCAATTGATAGGGTAGTAAGGGTACATCTAACATCTTTATGGCAATTAGGCCGACTGAGTTGGAATCCTCATAATAGATGTACACCTGAAGGCTACCACAATTACGGGGATTGGGATCACGTTGTAATATTATCCTTTATACAGATTACTAGTTGGGACACTCGTTAGGTGGTGCAGAGATATAGAAATCAGAATAACAGGGTAGTAGTGAAGCAGAGAATAGTTAACATGCGATGTTATACTTAGTTTATCTTGCTATTGCTTATCCTGTGTATCCTATGTTCCTTATCATCATGCTTATGTCTTTATTCAGTTTAATTCATGTCATGTTGTTCTTGCTTGTTCATATGCTGAAATTAGCTGGACTTACCAGACTTATGTCTGACCTAGTTTTATTTCGCCTCTTTTCTTCACTTCCCCCCCAGGTTCTCAGGGTGGAAATGTTACCACTTAGCTCAGTTTTCTTTTCAAGCTCGAAGATAGTCGATGTTTTGCTTTGAACCCTCTCTTCCACTGCTATGGCTAGTTCATGCTTCATTGGGAATATCATTGTTATATTTATGCTCCTTTTATACTTGGAAGTTTTTAAATCAAGGCAGAAGTTCTATGTATTACTTTTAGGATGATTGAGAAAACTGTTGTAAAAGCTTGACTGAACCACATTCTTAGTAAAATGACTTTATTTTCTGCTATTTTATTTGTTTATCTTGTAATTTATCTGCATCTTTTACCTATAATGCTCCACCGAAGTTAAGGCGTTCCCTTTGTGAGTGACCTTAACGGAGGTGGGGTGTTTCACATATTGTCAGCAGATAAATCTAACATCCAAATAAAATGCAGCATGGATAAGGAACAACAACCGGTTGTTTTTTATTGTAATGAATGCTCTTAAGCTATATTAGCTTTCCCGTGATACATCTATAAATGTATCCTCAAAATAGGAGCATAAAGGTCAATAATAAGTACACTGATCCAAGCACCTAACAACCTAATAACCCAAAGGAATGAAAAAGCACAGAGGCTTAAAAGTTCGAAAGATAGTGTAATCTGATCAAATTTATATATACACACACACACACACACACAACGCTATATGCAAATTTTAAAATAGTCCAAAATTATACAAGACAGTGCATGAATGTGATGAAATCGAAATGTACACTTAAGTGTGTGCAATTACGAACTATTTTGCAGTATAATGATATCTTTTATATCAGTAGCATAATAGAAACCCGCAAGTTACATTCGTTGTGGCACTTATACATCGAAATTGGGCAGTGAGATTTCAAATTATGTTTGCTGCATACAATAATTGATATATCTACCATTACAAGTTCGTACAAAATAAGTAACATCTTACTTACTTCAGAAACCAATTAGCAAAGTCACACATATGTTGACATCAATTGCAGTCAGATGCTAGGTTTTAAAATGTTCAAGTATCTAACTATTTTTTTTATAGTAATTTACTGCTGTGACATATATGTGCAAAATTTTAAGATATATACTGCAATTACCCGGATTTTCAGAACCAATTTAAAAAATTTATTTTAGATATTTTAACAGATTTTGAATATTTAAAATGATTTATTTTAAATAATAACAATGAAAAAATTATTTAAATCGAAGTTAGAACGAATAAATTTATTTTAATTATAAAACGAACTTGAAATGGCGCAGTAGTTCGAAAATTTGATTTTAAGTTTCAAATGAATGTACAAAATTCAAAATAAATTAGATTTCAGTAAAATAAGAAACATTTGAATCTTTTTAATTATATCTTTCTAACAAATGTAAGCGTTGACATGCTTTTTTGTCAAAGCTATCACACATGGAATTCCAGAACAGTAACATGCTCAAGCAGTGGAAACATCGTCAGAAGACATAAGAGCAATTTGGTCGAAAACACATCATTAGCGTAAAATGGCCTGAGACTCCTATCAAACGACCTCTTTTGGGCCCGAAAACAGGAATTACGGAGCTAAGCTCGGTAATTCTTGTAGCCTTCTGAATTAGCTTCAGGTTGAGATTTCGTTTGGCTCAATCAGATTTACGGTTTGAAAGTTATGCCCCTTTTCGTGAACGCGTATAGAGGTATCGACTGGAAATCACTTGGATGAAGTGACGAAACATCAGAAAGTTCAGAATATGGACTAGATCATGGGACCCTGACATCGGCTCGCCCCCTTTGGGCTCTCCCCCATTCCTTGGTTCCTGAAGCCTCCTCACCTCGTGGACTATCCCCGGCTCGTGAAGGCTTCCCTAGACCACGACCCGTTCGTGGTGGACTCCTTGACCACGACCCATTCGTGGGCTCACCACTCCAGCTTCTCCACTCTAGCTCGTCACCCTACTCGTGGTGCACATGGGGATCATGCACCATGATCACGAACCGCCTGTACCATAACAACAACAACACTCAATTTTGACCTGTTCTCAAGGCTACTCCCGTTCCTACTTTCCCGGATCGGGTGCCACGTACCCATGAACCGGTCTTCCCAGAAGTCCTCCTATAGTTATAAATACACCATTTGAAGGCATTTTCAAGGATCTTTTGGCCATTCCTCTCTACGGCTTCCACCATATTGTTCCTAGCAAAGCATTGCTGAACATTGAAGTCATATTCCTCATTAAAACTTGAGCGTTTAGTGAGGATTTCATAAGATAATTAAGTATTGTACTACCAATTCTCACGAGTTGTGGGAATCATTCTTGTAATTCCATCGTATATAAAAGCATATAAAGTGGACATAGGCTACATCTATAGCCGAACAACTACAAAAACTTCGTGTGTCTCCTCTTATTTATCATTTTCTGCATTCTGTGATCTGTGATCTGCATTTGGGTGTTAGTGCCATTTTTTGGTCTAACATTTTGGCACGCCATGTAGGGGCATATGACAACCTCAACTTCTAGCTTGGATTACTTGGTTATTGGATCAATGGCAATCAAAAGGAAGAAAGCTGGAACTTCCTCTCATGCTGAGGATGTTGATGCTGAAGGCACTAGAAACGAGGAGAGCCAGGAGGCATCCTCTCATGGAGATCCTTTTGAATACTTGACCAAAGAAGAGATGGACGGCGTTCTCGCTGAATTGAGAACCCAGATGGCAAAGCAACAAGAGATGATCGACGGATTCTTCGCTCGGATGGATAGAAGGCCGAGCAATGTACAACGCACTGGAGATGAACCCACATAAGCAACTCGTGCATCACTTGGACTCGGGGGCAACCCACTCCCTACCAGAAATGCACAGCGACCGATTTTAGCTCCAGTTCAGATGGATATCAGAAAGCAAAGCCTCACTTCACAGCAGGAAACAACTCACAATGCACCCTTGGACGGAGACCCGGTTTAGGATCTACCTAGCGACCTGATCGGCTCGCCACTCCTGCCTCACGAACCAACCTCCATGACTCACGACTGGGTAGGGACGCCCCCTCGAACCGTGAGTTGCGACCCACAACCTATAACAACCCGGAAAATTCGAACCAATTTAAATTTTTTATTTTGGCAATTTTGATGAATTTTGAATATTTAAATTGAATTATTTTAAATATAGCAACAAGAAATTTATTTTGAATAGAATTAGAAGGGATATGTTTATTTGAATCGATGTTAGAATATAAATATTTATTTTTAATTATAAAAGCAATTGAAAATGGCGCGGCAGTTTGAAAATTCGATTTCAAAATTCAAATGAATGTACAGGATTCAATATAAACCGGATTTTAGCGAAACCAAATATATTAAATCTATTTGAAAATATCTTTCCAACGAATCCAAAAAATCAAAACTTCATAGCGGGGATAAAAAGTTATGCCCAGTTGAAAATTCAGAATAGTCGCTATGGATTTTTGGCCCTTAAAAATGGAAATTTTGCAAACGACCTTCATTTTCGACGAAACCACTTTTGTTGGATCCGGGATGTCAAGTTATTGCTAGATTCCAAAATTTATAATTTTCTGAATCAATATGTGAGCGTGACAAAGGAAAACGTGTTTTGACAGTTTCAGTCAATTTGGATCGACAAAAAAATAGCCATTTTTCAAACGGTCTCCAAATTTGACGGAATTAGTTTTGTTAGAACCGTATCGTCAATACGAAGCTAGAAAAATATTTTTTTGGAATTTTTAGAGTCCGTATGTGGCCCCGGTAAATTGAAATGTGCGTTCAAATTCAATATATAGATTTATATTTTGATTTTGATGAAAACCGATAGAAACAGCCAAATTGGCTTACGATACATATCCCATTGTGTTCGGAATGGGGGTAATTAGTTATGGACAACAGTAGGTGGGTCTCGTTTGGAGGTCGAAATAAAAAGTTGCTGTTTTAGGATTTAAAAATAATAAATATAAATATTATTCCTTCCCTACCCCCTTTCTCTTCAATAGGTCAAAGCCCCCCTCCACCGTCGTTATTTTCGAAGTCAAATAAAAAAACCGAAGGGAGGCACGACGGAGGGGCCGCCGCCCCCACCTCAGGCGACGCGTTGCCCCTCCTCTTCCCTGCTCCTCCCCTCCTCTATGCGAGGACCTCGAGCCTGCCACAAATCGAACCCCGCGAGTCCTCCCCCCTTTTGCTTCAATCGAACACCGTGACCCCCCTTGCCGATGCCGACGTCGTGACCGCCGGAAACCGCCACCTCGAGTCGCGAAGCACACCTCCCCTCCTCCTCTCCAGTTACTGTAAGCTTCTTTATTTTTTTAATTTATTTAATATTTTTGTTTTATTCTGTTTCTTTTGATTTATATAGTAAAATCTGATTTTGAAATAATAGAAAAGCTAGGATTTTTCCTTTATATAAATGTAATAAAAAATGGATTTTTATACATAGAGTAGCGGTATAAAAATTTGGATTTTATATTTGGAATGGCGAAATAAAAATATGATTTTTATATTAAATAGATAATAAAAATTTAAAGATTACATTTTTATCAAAGTAAAGATTATATTTTTGTCATAGTAAAGATTATATTTTTATCATAGTAATGATTATATTTTTATAAGTGGAAAGTTCGATATTTTTATATATAGAAAGGCAAGATTTTTATATATGAAGCGAAATAAAAATAAGATCTTTATATGTGAAGTGAAGATATAAAATTGCGACATTATCATATGTGTAGCAAAGTAAAATTATAATTTTTATCGTTTGAATGGCAACGAAAAAATGTGATTTTTATATATTCATTAGCGATAGAAAGTTTTCATTTTTATATATATAGTAACGGCATAAAAATGTGATTTTTATCTATGTAGCGTTGTAATAAAAATATGAAATTATTTTTAGAAAGATAAAAATATTTTTAGCCTATATATGTTACTTATAAAATAATCATACAAAGAAATAATGACTGATTGGTTAAAAATATAATTTTTAACGTAGGTATACTACATAGATCGACAATCAAAGGACGACGGAGTGGAACCCAAAGGTGAGAACTTCCCACTTTGATTTTATTTTCTAGTTGAAATATATACTAGGATCCAGACGGTGGTTAGCAGCACCCGACACCCATTGTCCACAGACCATGGACGACTTGTTTGTTTATTTGATTGTGTGGTGAAAATTGTTTGTGATGTGGAATGGATAAATAAAATATTTATAAATGGAAATAAAATATTTTATAGTTAAAAATATAATTTTTAACGTGTATATGAATAAAATAAATATTTATAACCAAATCGGGAGATTTGTTTATGTAAACACATTTGACTGATATTGATTGGGAAGATAAATTTTGCACATCGCCCAACTGCACAAATAAAATTCATTATTTGTTGATTGAAAACCCCACACGGGTATTGGGATGATATATGACATAAACTAGTCCCAGTAGTTAGCTGTATGTCGATTGATTGATTGACAGGCTGTATAAGCGTTGAATATTTATATTTAATGCTTATACTGTGTAGAATGCACTTTGGATGATGGTTGATTGTTTATTGTCGTTGTTGTGCACATGTGTGTATGAAATCCATATAAATCGAATTATATGGTAATTGACTGTGTCTGATCCCAGTTCAGAAAGAATAAATATTTTTAAATAACGATGATTTTAAAATAACAAATATTTTAAAATAATATTCAAGAAAAGATCAAAATCTAATTTTGATGTCTGAATTGGGATGACCACGAAAATATTTAAATATATAAAGCCGTGTTGGTTAGATTAACACCATTTTGATGAGAACGATATATATATCGATTTTATTCATTTTTATAATGAATATCGAAAAGGAATTGATTTCGAATTATAGTGTTTTGAAAATATTATCATTTATACATCGATGATACGGAATATTCAATTTTGATTAGAAATGGAATATGAAGTTGAAATCGTTTTGAAAATGAACTTAAAATGATTTATAAAATACGTTTTAAATGGAAATCGACGAAATATATATATTATATATACATATAATATAATGGCCTGAATAGAACGCGCCGCACTGCGGCAGCTCACGAATTTCGACCATTGACTTCGAACGGACATTACGGGAGATCTAACCGTCGAATTCTCCTAAAACCGAAACCATTGGGTTCATATCGAAAAGAGTTTTCCAACGAATATGAGAGATTTGAAATCTAATAGTTGGATTTGGAATTATGTCCAAATAAAATTTTGAAAAGGTTGATGTAAGTGCAGTTCGATGACCGTTTATAGAAATTGACTGTACGGACCTTGATAAAATTATTAAAAATATCAATAATTTGTGTAATATCATAATAAATGATTTGGAAAGAATTAAGATGAAAAATTCCATATTTGAAAAGATAAAAATATATTTTTATCGAAATAAAATAGAATTATAAATCCAATATTTTTAAAATAAATAAATTGGATTTGAAATGGTTTTAAAAATAACTAGGATTTCCAATATATGAATTGGAATGGATTTGAATCGAAATAATCTTTGAAATATTTCGATACTGGATTTCGTGATTATACGGATATTGTGGAGGAATTTGGAAGATATATTTATCATTATTCCAATACGATATTTGTTGGTTTCATAATTTGATAATGAATATAAGCTAATATATTTTCTATTCAGAGCCTTGTATTTAATATCAAATTGGATTTTGGGTTTGTCGTGAATGGTATCTTTAATAATACTGTTTTTGAGCCAAATGGAGTTAAGAAAATTAGAAACTAACTGGAGATTAATTATGTTGAATGGTTTCATGGGTATTGATCTGATGTTGGTTTCGGCCTTTGGGGTTAATACTTAGGGAATTGTTCTCTTACTAATTTACGGTTAGAGACTGATGGGATTCTGGGTTTGTTGTGAACTGTGTTTTTAATGACATTCATTCTTTAACCCGATTTACAATGAAATGAGATTTGGAATTTATAAATCTTTTTATTAAGATTTAACAAGAACTTTCCAAAGTAAAGTTTTCCAATTTAATATATTTAATTGGAATTGAATTAAAATTGGTCTTTGGGTTTATCGTGAATGGTATTTTAAATAACATTGTTCTTTAACCCGATTAACAATGGAGTTAGGAGAATAAGAAATTAACTGTAGATTAGTTAAGTTGAATGGTTTCCTGGGTATTGATCTGAGGTTGGTTTCGGCCTTCGGGGTTAATACTTAGGGAATTGTTCTCTTACTAATTTATAGTTATAGGCTGATGGAATGGAATGTGATTTTGGGTTTATCATGAACCGTGTTTTAAATGACATTGGTTCTTTAACCCAGTTAAAGACAGGATATGATTTCCCAAGTTAAACAATCGTTAATATTGATTTTTGGGAAGATTAAAACCGAATGGAGTTTTAATGCATCTTTAATTAAATTGAAATGATATCCAAAGGAAGATTAAAGAATAAATTTAAAGAATTTATCTTTGATAAAATTAATGGGAACCTTTCCCAAAGTATGTGAATATTTGAATAAAAGAATAATCAGAATTGGAATGAGGCGTATACTGTGGTTTAGGGTAGTTGTTTATTATATACGCGAGTTATTCAGAAAGGCCGGGTTTATACCCATTCTGAATAACTGATTCGACGATAGGTCGACAACGAAGACGGTTGTTGAAGACCGGAGGTCTTCACATCGTTTGGATGATTACCGATGTCTTGATTAGGCTGTACACCCAAGCCGAGGTAATAAGTGGTGATCATCCAGACGTACTTGGAGATCGATGGATATGCGAGGGCCTCTCCCATGAATTGGACATATGGGGGAGGAATAAGGTGCCTCCAGTTTGTTCAGACCTATAACGAACTTATAAATGGATTGTGTGTCTGACATTGGATTTTATTCTGTGCTGATTGATTTCTATTAAATATATATATATATATATATTTGGAAACGGAGAATTTATTCTCTTGCTTAACGCCCTTCTCTGAGACGTACGAGCTCAGAGGCTATATATCGATAGGTATTAATCGCATGGCATGAATTGCCTGTGTTGCTTGCTGAGATGCAGTGATCAAGGCTTTTGTTGAAAAGCAGAGTCTTGTGGTTGATGATCAAAGCACGGCTTTAATACAATGCAACTTTGTGTATTGCGTTAATTCGCGAGCCTCACAACTCAGTATGAGTTAAAAACGGGATAAGGACTGCTGGGAGAACACGATGTTTCTTTCTAGTTATGGGTGGTGTCAGCGTTTTACTAGCCCTGACATTGTTAATTATTATACCTTTTGTGGATGTTGGAATGCGAGGTGCCTCAGATATATTAGTCTCTTCGGAGCCGATGGATAGGTCCGATAGGACCGGGAAACGTGTATTCAGGAATAACTAATCCTCAAACGTAAGGGAGGACTGGCCCAGCCGATTCCAAGGGTTCTCTGCGGGAAATCCTGAGGCATTTGCTAGAGTGTCTCGATGCCGACGAGAAGCTTGCCCCTGGCCTCGACTCATGACGGAAATCCAATTTCCAATACGTGACATTTCGGTTTTGATTATAGAGCCTAGTATGGCGACATAGTGGTATGGGGCACTATGTCGTCTATGGTTGATACATTTATATTTGAAGTTGTTTTCAAACACTATAATAGTAACAAATGATTTGTTTTAAACATACCAATCATGTTTGGCTATTATAAGGGAAAACCCTATCCTCCAGCTTGCGTTGCATTGTATGATGGGACCTGGGTTTTATAATAGCTTCGTTTTTTTCAAAAAGTATTGCGAAATTTATTCAATGCACTAGTATTCTTGGGAGGAAACCCGTTCCGTGTCATATGGCGTGGTCCCTTGAATTACTCTCTTTTAAAGTAAAGTTTTAAATAATTGTTTAGGTTCTCACACCAGTCACATGTCTAACCTGGAGTTTGTTGTTTTAACCTAAACTCTGGGTGCCCCTATTTCCACACGGGCAACTAGCAGTTTTGGTTTTGCAGATTTATGTTCACAGGATCCTGGTTTATAGCTGAAGTGATATTCGGAAAGCTCTGTATCCGTGTATTTCTTTCAGTTATGTTTTGTATTATTTTTCCGCTGCAGTAATGTATTTAAACCTCTGATATTTATCAAATGTATAATCTTTATTCATACTTTGTATATTCTTGTATTCTGATGGAATTGTTGTAATAAACAATGAAATGTTCTTCTGTTTGTGTTCTGATTTGTCGTTTTCTTAAAGAAATTCATGCTTTCCTTCACAGGGAAGTTCAGATCGTTTCATTTTTGTATCAGAGCTTTGGTTTACAGAGCTCAAGAACAAGACACATTAGAACCATACGAAAGAATTCATCAGAGATTGGATTAACAATATCCAATGAGAATGACTCGTTAGAGATAGGATCAGTAGTATCCTAGAACGAGTGTGAAGAGTAGTGTTTTTAAAATAAAAATGAAAACAAATATTGTTTTGAAAATTTAAACCATTTCATATGTATTTGAATATTTATTTGTATTGAATTTGGATAATCCAATATATAAAGATTTTGCATATACGCCTTGCAAATGTGTATTCGAAGTTTTAATATGCCGGATAGCACTCTAGTCGCCCGGAGATGGTTCTGATGATCGCTATAGTACGTACATCATCAGAATTTATATTCAAGTATCGAAGGTGGGATTTCTATATATTTCCAATTGACTGGTGTGTGAACAAAAATTAGATAGGATTTATTGTTGTGATTTGACACACAAAATATGATTTTCGTGAACATATAGAAATTTATCTGTTTGAAAATCTAATCAACTAATTGATTGCTGGTTATGTTGTTTGATTATTGGTTAACTAAAGGAATTATTGAAACCAATTAGTAGATGTATGGTAAATTTGGGCCAAATTGTAACCAAATATTGAACTATATTGAAAATTGTTTGGAAATGCGTGCATATACATGTGTATCCATTAAACAGGTCATTGCAATGAGGCCAGAGCAGAGGAATAAAATTGTTTGTCCGATAAATAGGTACATGTTTATTGCATTTCTTGGTGTTTTTGATGATTTTATGAGCCGATTGGCTATTTCTTTTTCTTTTTTGATTGGAGAGGCCTGTATGGCGATTTCGGGATTTTCCCGCTGCTCCCGTACAGTGGTGGTTATGGCGAAATTTTTCGAAAATTTAGGGTGTTAGCCAAATTTTTGAAAAATTTGAAACGTTCTTAGAATATGAAAAGTAAAGAACTTAAGCCATAATTAAAATAATGAAAGTTGAGTTGGTTTGTAAAACAACTTTCGGCTCCGTTCCTTTTCGAGGACGAAAAGATTTTAAGTGGGGGAGATTGTAACAACCCGAAAAATCCGAACTAATTTAAAAATTTTATTTTGGCAATTTTGATGAATTTTGAATATTTAAAATGAATTATTTTAAATAATAGTGACAAGAAAATTATTTTGAATAGAATTAAAATGGATATATTTATTTGAATCGACGTTAGAATATAAATATTTATTTTTAATTATAAAAGGAATTGAAAATGGTGTAGTAGTTTGAAAATTCGATTTCAAATTTCAAATGAATGTATACGATTCAAAATAAACCGAATTTTTGCGAAGCCAAAAATATTAGAATCTACTTGAAAATATCTTTCCAACGAATCCGAAAAATCAAAATTTCATAGCGGGGATAAAAAGTTATGCCCAGTTGAAAATTCAGAATAGTCGCTATGGAATTTTAGCCCTTAAAAATAGAAATTTTGCAAACAACCTCCGTTTTCGACAAAACCACTTTTGTTGGATCTGGGATGTCAAGTTACTGCTAGATTCCAAAAATTATAATTTTTTGAATCAATGTGTGAGCGTGGCAAAAGAAAACGTGTTTTGACAGTTTTAGTCAGTTTGGATCGACCAAAAAATAGCCATTTTTCAAACGATCTCCAAATTTGACGGAATTAGTTTTGGTAGAACTTTATCATCAATACAAAGCTTTAAAATATTTTTTTGGAATTTTTAGAGTCCGTATGTGCTCCAGTAAATTGAAATATGCGTTTAAATTCAATATATAGATTTATATTTTGATTTTGATGGAAACCGATCGAAACAACCAAACTGGCTTACGACACATATCCCATTGTGTATGAAATGGGGGTAATTAGTTATGGACGACAGTAGGTGGGCCTCGTTCGGAGGTCGAAATAAAAAGTTGCTTTTTTAGGATTTAAAAATAAGAAGTATAAATATTATTCCCTCCCTACCCCCTTTTCTCTTCAATAGTTCAAAGCACTCCCCACCCGTCGTTATTTTCTAAATCAAATATAAAAAAATGAAGGGAGACACGACGGAGGGGTCGCCGCACCCACCTCAGGCGACGCGCCGCTCCTCCTCTTCCCTGCTCCTCCCCACCTCCATGTGAGGACCTCGAGCCCGCCACAAATAGAACCCCACAAGTCCCCCTTTTTGCTTCAATTGAACACCGCGACCTCCCTTGTCGACGCCGACGCCGTGGTCGCCAGAAACCGCCACCTCGACCCGCGAAGAACACTTCCCCTCCCCCTCTCCAATTACTGTAAGCTTCTTTATTTTTTTAATTAATTTAATATTTTTGTTTTATTCTTTTTCTTTTGATTTATATAGTAAAATCTGATTGTGTAATAATAGAAATGCTAGGATTTTTCCTTTATATAAATGCAATAAAAATTGGATTTTTACACATAGAGTAGTGGTATAAAAATTTGGGTTTTATATTTGGAATGGCGAAATAAAAATATTATTTTTATATTAAATAGATAATAAAAATTTAAAGACTATATTTTTATCATGGTAAAGATTATATTTTAATCATAGTAAAGATTATATTTTTATAAGTGGAAAGTTTGATATTTTTATATATATAAAGGCGGAATTTTTATATATGAAGCGAAATAAAAATACAATCTTTATATGTGAAGTGACGATATAGAAATGTGATCTTATCATATGTGTAGCAAAGTAAAAATATATTTTTTATCGTTTGAATGGCGACATAAAAATGTGATTTTTATATATTCATTAGCGATTGAAAGATTTAATTTTTATCTATATAGTAGCGGCATAAAAATGTAATCTTTATCTATGTAGCGTGATTATAAAATATAAAATTATTTTTAGAAAGATAAAAATATAATTTTCAGCCTATATATGTTATTTATAAAATAATCATACAAAGAAATAATGACTGATTGGTTAAAAATATAATTTTTAACGTAGGTATACTACATAGATCGACAATCAAAGCATGGCGGAGAGGAACCCAAAGGTGAGAACTTCTCACTTTGATTTTATTTTCTAGTTGAAATATATACTAGGATGTAGACGGTGCTTAGCAGCACCCGACACCCGTTGTCCATAGACCATTGACGACTTATTTGTTATTTGATTGTGTGGTGAATATTGTTTGTGATGTGGAATAGATAAATAAAATATTCATAAATGGAAATAAAATATTTTATAGTTAAAAATATAATTTTTAACGTGTATATGAATAAAATAAATATTTATAACTAAATCGGGTGATTTGTTTATGTACAGACATTTGACTGATATTGATTGGGACGATAAATTTTACACATCGCTCAACTGCACAAATAAAATTCGTTATTTGTTGATTGAAAATCCCACATTGGTATTGGGATGCTATATGACATAAACTAGTCCCAATAGTTAGTTGTATGTCGATTGATTGATTGACAGGCTGTATAAGCATTGAATATTTATATTTAATGCTTATATAGTGTAGAATGCACTTTGGATGATGGTTGATTGTTTATCGTCGTTGTTGTGTACATGTATGTATGAAATCCATATAAATCAAATTATATGTTAATCGATTGTGTCTGATCCCAGTTCAGAATGAATAAATATTTTGAAATAATGATTATTTTTAAATAATGAATATTTTTAAGTAATATTCAGTAAAAGATCAAAATCTAATTTTGATGTCTGAATTGGGATGGACACGAAAATAGTTAAATATATAAAGCCGTGTTGGTTAGATTAACGCCATTTTGATGTGAACAATATTTATATCGATTTTATTCATTTTTATAATGAATATTGAAAAGGAAATGAATTCAAAATATAATGTTTTGAAAATATTATCATTTATACATCGATGATATGAAATATTCAATTTTGATTAGAAATTGAATATGAAGTTGAAATCGTTTTGAAAATGAACTTAAAACGATTTATAAAATACTCTTCAAATGGAAATCGATGAAATATATATTATATATATTATATATATATATAATATAATGGCCTAAATAGAGCGCGCCACGCTACGGTAGTTCGCGAATTTTGACCATTGACTTCGAACGGACATTACGGGAGATCCGACCATCGGATTCTCCTAAAACCAGAATCGTTGGGTTCGTATCGAAAAGAGCTTTCTAACGAATATGAGAGATTTAAAATCTAATTGTTGGATTTGGAATTATGTCCAAAACAAATTTTGAAAAGGTCGCTGTAAGTGCAGTTCGATGACCGTTTATGGAAATCGACTGTACGGGCCTTGATAAAATTATTAAAAATATCAATAATTTGTGTAAAATCATAATAAATGATTTGGAAAGAATTTGGATGAAAAATTCCATATTTGAAAAGATAAAAATATATTTTTACCGAAAAGAACTAGAATTATAAATCCAATATTTTTAAAATAAATAAATTGGAATTGAAATTGTTTGAAAAATAACCAGGATTTCCAATATATGAATTGGAATGGATTTGAATCGAAATTATCTTCGGAATATTTCGATATTGGAATTCGTGATTATGCAGATATTGTAGAGGAATTTGGAAGATATATATATCGTTATTCCAATACGATATTTGTTGGTTTTAGAATTTGATATTGAATAAGCCGATATATTTTCTATCCAGAGCCTTGCATTTAATATCAAATTAGATTTTGGGTTTGTCGTGAATGATATCTTTAATAATACTATTCTTGAACCGAATGGAATTAAGAAAATTAGAAACTGACTGGAGATTAGTTAAGTTGAATGGTTACTGATCTGATGTTGGTTTCGGCCTTCGGGGTTAATAATTAGGGAATTGTTCTCTTACTAATTTACGGTTAGAGACTAATGGGATTTTGGGTTTGTTGTGAACTGTGTTTTTAACGACATTCGTTCTTTAACCCGATTTACAGTGAAATGAGATTTGGAATTTGTAAATCTTTTTATTAAGATTTAACGGGAATTTTCCAAAGTAAAGTTTTCCAATTTAATATATTTAATTGGAATTGAATTGAAATTGGTCTTTGGTTTTATCGTGAATGGTGTTTTAAATAACACTGGTTCTTTAACCCGATTAACAATGGAGTTGAGAGAATCAGGAATTAACTATAGATTAGTTATGTTGAATGGTTTCCTGGGTATTGATCTGATGTTGGTTTCGGCCTTCGGGGTTAATACTTAGGGAATTGTTCTCTTACTAATTTATGGTTAGAGGCTGATTGAATGGAATGTGATTTTGGTTTTATCATAAGCTGTGTTTTCAATGAAATTGGTTCTTTAACCCAGTTAAAGACAGGATATGATTTCCCAAGTTAAACAATCGTTAATATTGATTTTTGGGAAGATTAAAACCAAGTTGATTTTTAATGCATCTTTAATTAGATTGAAATGATATCCAAAGGAGGATTAAAGAATAAATTTAAAGAATTTATCTTTAATAAAATTTATGGGAACCTTTCCCAAAGTATGTGAATATCTGAATAAAAGAATATTCAGAATTGGAATGAGGCGTATGCTGTGCTTTATATCACTTGTTTATTATATACGCAAGTTATTCGGAAAGGCCAGGTTTGTACCCATTCTGAATAACTGATTTGACGATAGGTCGACGATGAAGAGGGTGGTTAAAGGCCGGAGGTCTTCACATCGTTTGGATGATTACCGATGTCTTGATTGGGCTGTACAACCAAGCCGAGGTAATAAGTGGTGATCATCCAGACGTACTTGGAGATCGATGGATATGCGAGGGCCTTTCCCCTGTATTGGACATATAGGGGAGGAATAAGGTGCCCCTGGTTTCGTTCAGACCCAGAGCCCACTTATAAATGGACTGTGTATCTAACATTGGATTTTATTCTGTGCTAATTGATTTCTATTAAATATATATTTGTTTTGGTGGTGGAGAATTTATTCTCTTGCTTAACGCCCTTCTCTGAGACGGACGAGCTCAGAGGTTATATATTGGTAGATATCAGTCACATGGCATGAAATGCCTGTGTGGCATGCTAAGATGTAGTGATCAAGGCTTTTGTTGAAAAACAGAGTCTTGTGGTTGATGATCAAAAGCACGGCTTTAATACAGCATAGCTTTGTGTATTGCGTTAATTCGTAAGCCTCACACCTCGGTATGAGTTGAAAACATGATAAGGACCGCTGGGAGAACACGACATTTCTTTCTAGTTATGGGTGGTGTCAGTGTTTTACTTGCCTTGACATCGTTGATTATTATACCTTTGTGGATGTTGGAATGCGAGGCACCTTGGATATATCGGTCTCTTTGGAGCCGATGGATAGGTCCAATAGGACCGGGAAACGTGTGTTCAGGAATAACTAATCCTCAAACGTAAGGGAGGACCGGGATAGCCGATTCCAAGGGTTCTCTGCGGGGAATCCTAAGGAATTTGCTAGAGTGTCTCAAAGCCGGTGAGGAACTTGCCCGTGGCCTCGATTCGTGGCGGAAATCCAATTTCCAATACGTGACATTTCAGTTTTGATTATAGAGCCTAGTATGGCGACATAGTGGTATGGGGGCACTATGCCGTCTATGATTGATACATTTATATTTGAAGTTGTTTTCATACACTTTATACTATAATAGTATCAAATGATTTGTTTTAAGCATACCAAGCATGTTTGGCTATTATAAGGGAAAACCCTATACTTTGGCTTGCGTTGCATTGTGTGACAGGACCTGGGTCTTATAATAGCTTCATTTTTACAAAAAGAATTTCTCTATTTATTCTATGTTCTAGTATTCTTGGGAGGAAACCCGTTCCGTGTCATACGGCATGGTCCCTTGAATTACTTTCTTTTAAATTAAAGTTTTAAATAACTGTTTTAGTTCTCACCCCAGTCACATGACTGACCTGGAGTTTATTGTTTTAACCTAAACTCTGGGTGCCCCTATTTCCGCACGGGCAGCTAGTAGTTTTGGTTTTGCAGATTTATATTCACAGGATACTGGTTTATAGCTGAAGTGATATTCTGAAAGCTCTGTATCCATGTATTTCTTTCAGTTATGTTTTGTATTATTTTTCCGCTGTAGTAATGTATTTAAACCTCTGATAATTATCAAATGTGTAATCTTTATTCATACTCTGTATATTCTTATATTCTGATGGAATTGTTGTAATAAACAATAAAATGTTCTTCTGTTTGTGTTCTAATTTGTCGTGTTCTAAAAGCAATTCATGCTTTCCTTCACGGGGAAGTTTGGGTCATTTCACGACCCGCTCTCAGCAGCTCACCAACGGCTTCCAGCCTACCCTTAAATCCACGCTGGGGGCACCAACTCTGACCTTGGCAACTTGCAACAACTTTTTAAAGGAAATCAGCTAGAAGAACTGATAGAACGCCTCTCAAGAGGTCGTACTTATCATATTGACGTAGATGACGTCAACCACACTCCTTTCACTCAGTAAATAAGGAATTCTTATAATCCCCTAGATTTCAAACTTCCACAACTAGAGCCCTACAACGGTAGGACCAATCCTACCGTGCATTTGATGCTCTACAAATGACATATGGAAGTTCAATTGGGATCAGAAAACGTCATGGAAAAGTGTTTCCCCCTCTTTCTGACTGACATAGCCGCTATGTTGAATCGGCATCGAGAAACAAAATCGATCAGAAGTTGTAACATGTTGGTCGCACGCTTTATTGAACAATTTTAGGTTCACATTGCACGGCCCAAGAATGTCATGTCCCTCACCATAATCAAGCAAGGTCCATAGAAACTCTGCGTTCATTCCTGGAAAGATTCAACGTTGCAACAGCATCAGTCAATAGCCTCGAACCATCCATGGTATTGACGGCAGCAGTATTCGGCATTCTAGATAACTCGGAGTTTAAAAAATCCTTGTACCGGGATCCACCATGAAATCTCGGCGAATTCTACCTTGAGGCAGATAGATTTCTGCAGGAAGAAGATGCAACTTTCAAGAAGCGCATTCTCGGTGTCAACATGCTTAAAGGTGGGGAACCGTCTGACTCTGGAAAAGCCAAAGGAAAAGCCGATGTCAAGAATGACCGCAACACTCAGCCCCGGAGAGGGACCAATATGAAAGATACACTGAACTGAATAATACTCTGAGCAACATCTACATGGATACAAGGGGTGCTGCCTCCTATCCGAGGCCTCCCAAGAGGAAGCCAATGCTAGCACAGCGTAACTCCGAAAGACATTGCATATTTCATGACATAGACAGTCATCAGTGTAGACATTTGTGAGACTTTACTGAGGACCGGGTCAGACGCGGAGAGCTCACCGAGTATGTAACTCAACCAACAGCGCCTACACCTGCGCTGCCACCACCCATTCCCCGGAGAGGGAACGATCCTAGATCGAGCAATCGCGGGATTATCATTAACTGATTCCACTCAGTGGATCTCTTCAGTTTGCCGGACTCCAGTCCGCAGTTCATGTTTTTAGGGTTTCGGGCGACTTCTCGCCCTTCTTTGTTTTCTCTGCATGTAATAAAAGTGGCCACATCAATCCACACACACGGAACCTGCTTGTGGTCTCCAGTTGTATTCGGCTAACAACCACTGTATTTTCACGTATTAGTAATAAGCGTTGGGCTCCGACTCCCAACTAGATCCATCCAATATAAATAGACATGAGCTCCGGCTCCGAACTGGATCTGTCCAGTATAAACAAACCGCATTAGCATTTCCTTGGTCGTATTACCCCGGTAAGGCTGTCTTGGAACTTCATTAGCTTTTCGTCGGTCGTCTTACTCCTGTAAGGCCGTCTTGGAACCTCACGACATCTCCTTGGTCATCTTACGCTGGTAACGCCGTCATGGACCGCCCATTAGCATTTCCTTGGTCGTCTTACTCCGGTAAGACCACCTCGGAACTATTCTTGCATTATTTGTCTTATCTTTTTGCAGGTACGGATTACAGATTTCACAGATTATCCAGAACACTTCTTCCTTCAATCAGCAAGATATGTTAACTTGTTGACACTCTTTTTGGTCAAAGCTGTCACATATGGAATTCCAGAACAGTAACATGCTCAAGTAGTGGAAACATCGTCAGAAGACATAAGAGCAATTTAGTCGAAAACACAACATCAGCGTAAAATGGCCTGAAACTCCTATCAGATAACCTCTTTTGGGCCCGAAAACAGCAATTATGGAGCTGAGCTCAGTAACTCTTGTAGCCTTCTGAATTAGCTTCAGGTTGAGCATTCGTTTGGCTTAATCGGATCTACCGTTTGAAAGTTAGGCCCATTTTCATGAACGCGTGTAGAGGTATCGACTGGAAATCACTTGGATGAAGTGACGAAACATCAAAAAGTTCAGAATATTGACCGGATCGTAGGACCCTGACATCGACTCGCCCCCCTTTGGGCTCGCCCCCACTCCTTGGTTCCTGAAGCCTCCTCACCTCGTGGACTATCCCAGGCTCGTGAAGGCTCCCCTGGACCATGACCCGTTCGTGGTGGACTCCTTAACTATGACCTGTTCGTGGGCTCACCACTTCATCTTCTCCACTCTAGCTCATCACACTACTCATGGTGTGCATGGGGATCACGCACCATGATCACGAACCGCCTGTACCATAACAGCAACAACACTCAATTTTGACATGTTCTCGAGGCTACTTCCGCTCCTACTTTCCGGGATCGGGTGCCACTTACCCCATCACGAACCGGTCTTCCCAGAAGCCCTCCTACAGTTATAAATACACCATTTGAAGGCATTTTCAAGGATCTTTTGGCCATTCCTCTCTATGGATTCCACCATATTGTTCCTAGCAAAGCATTGCTGAACATAGAAGCCACATTCCACATTTAAACTTGAGCGTTTAGTGAGGATTTCATAAGATAATTAAGCATTGTACTACCAATTCTCACGAGTTGTGGGAATCATTCTTGTAATTCCATCGTATATAAAAGCATATAAAGTGGACGTAGGCTACATCTACAGCTGAACCACTATACAAACTTCGTGGGTCTCCTGTTATTTTTATTTTTTTTGCATTTTGTGATCTGTGATCTTCATTTGGGTGTTAGTGCCATTTTTTGGTCTAACAGTAAGAAACTGAGATTTCATAATATAAATTGAATGTTATGTCCAGTTTAAAATTCAGAATAGTCATTGTGGAATTTATATTTATATTTTCAATATATATAGCACTTAAAAATAACCATTTTGCAAACGACCTTTGTTTTCAACGAAACAACTTTTGTTGGATCCGTAATGTCAAACTATTGTCATATTCCAATTTTAGTAACTTTCAGAATTAATATGTGAGCGTGGTAAATATAAACGTACTTGTACTTTTAGTTTGAATTGAATCGACCAAAAAATGACCATTTTTCAAATGGTCTCCAAGTTCGACGAAATTAGTTTTGTTAGCACCGTATCGTCAAAACATTGCTATAATTATTTTTCTGGAATTTTTGGAGTCAGTTTGTGGCCTCGATAAATTAAAATGTACGTTAAAATCAATATTGACCGTTATATTAATTTATATTTTAATTTTAACGAAAACTAGTTGAAACAGCTGAATTAGCTTATAAGACATATCCCATTATGTCCGGAATGGGGGTATTTAGCTAAAGGCGACAGTCGTTGGGATTCGTTTGGAGTTCGAGAGATAAACTTCAGTTTAAAACAATTAAAAGAATAAAATAATAATAATAAAATATATTATAAATATCCATCCAAAACCCTAATCCACTATCAGCCGCCGCCCTCTTGAAAATCAATAGTCCTGGAGCTCGAAAATTCTATCCAAGAAATCTCCAAATCCAAATCGAATTTCAACGTGAAATCAAAACAGAAATAGCAGATACTTTCACTAGCTCTTAATCCATACGGGCTTCATAATTTGTGGTGGAGTAAATCGTTGGATTTTGGGGCTGAAAGGCGACGGGTTTAGGCTTGTTTTTAGGCGCCTATGATGGCGCGAGTTGAACGTGGTCAGGGTCGGAGGTGGCTCTCTCATAAGCGCGCGTCATGATGGGGATGGATATTCAACTGGTGGCGTCAGGTGATAGCAGCTGCGGCAGGAATGGTTTGAGCGTGGTTCGGTTGAAGACGATGAAGATGAGTTAGGAATTTAATTAGCTTAATTAATCTAATTAATTAATCAAATTAAGTAATTAACTTTGTAAACCCATATCTATTTCATACGAGGTCCAAATCAAACGATTTTGGTTGCGTTGTGATCTCGGCGGAGAACTCTACAACATGTAACTGACCAGAACGGAAATGAAGCAAGTTGAATTTTCAGCTAAATTAAACATGCATTTAATTTAGTTGAAAATTACAATCTTCAGATAATGAATGGCGGAGTAGAAACCAAGGTGAGAACACTTTCTCACTCAAATTATTTTACAGTTAAATATATCCTAGGTTGCAGACGGGGCCTAGTAGCTCCTGACACTATTTATTGTATAAATTGTAACACCCCACCTCCGTTAAGGCCACTCACAAAGGGAATGCATTAACTTCAGTGGAGCATCATAAGTGTATAGAACAGATAAATTACAAAACAGACAAAATTTTAAATAGTGAAAAAAATATAAAACTTTACTTCATTGATAAAACAGCAGCTTGGTAAAACAGCATGTACAAAGATTTGTTTTCCAACACCAAAACACCCTTACCCATTACCAAAAGAATCTGCCTTGTTTAAAAAAATAAAGAAGCCTAAAATAACAATTATATTCCCCAATAAAGCATGAGCCAACCATAGCAGTGGAAAAGAGAGCTCAAAGCAATACATCGTCTATCTTCAATCTTGGAAAGAAAACTAAGCTAAGTGGTGATATTCCCTCCCTGTGAACTTGGGGGAGGGGACAGAAGAAAAGAAGGCGAAAGTAAATGGGTTAGACATAGTCTGGTAAGTCCAGTGATTATTTAGCATGTAAACAGGAAAAAGGATCATGACATGAATAAACTGAATACCAGACATAACCATGATGATAAGCATAGCAAGACAACAAATGATGATCGTTAGATATGACAAGGTAAGATACACTGAATGGCTTCGGTTTTTTCTCTGATTTCCTATTTTCTCTACACCACCCAACTAGCATCCTAACTAGTGCCTTTTATAGAATGATTCGTATTCCCTACTAGTGTCCCAACTAGTTCCTGTGAAAAAGGATATGTATCCCCTACTAGTGTCCCAACTAGTATCCTGTGCTATAAAATAAGGTGATCCCCGCAATTGTGGTAGCCTTCGGGTGTACATCTAGTATGAGGATCTTACCTCAATCAGCCTAATTTCCATGAAGATGTTAGATGTACCCTTACTACGTTATCGATCGGCTGCCTACTTGTATTAATTTTCCTTGTGTATGTGTCAATCGGCCCTCTCTTGCGTGTAGATATCCTGTGCTAGTCCCACCATAAGGTGTATCAATCCCTATGATAGCGACCCGACACGATTCAAGATGCACAGTGTATACTATTGATGCCCAGTGCCTACTTTTCCACTCGGGAGCACATACACGCCCATAATCCGTTGGAACTACACTACTGCACCCCCTGCCGCTATTTTGACTGCTTATAATCAGCCCAGTAATCGTGCCCTACCCTTCTTAGTTTAGGGTACCATGATACATCTATGTAGGTTACTACTGAAATGGGTCCCCGTTACTAGGGTTTCCTACTGGTTAAGTTTGTGGGCCTATATATACAAATATTACCCACCTACACGAGATGTACTTAACCCTCCCACTGATTCAAACATTTTTATTTAACGGTTAAGTTTATGGGCCTATATATACATATATACTAATATTACCCACCTACACGAGATGTACTTAACCCTCTCACTGATTAAGTCAATATGTTTTATTGGTTAAGCTTGCCTTAACCCTATCCACTTTGTTCATGTAATATTTGTTAATTGATGTCCAATCATGTTAACTTAACCCACCCACACATCATGTTGTATTGGTTGAGTGTTTCCTATTAACTTAACCATGTTCATTCATCATGTTATATTGTTAAATGTTTCTTATTAACATAACCCCACTCCTCCATCAAGCTATATTGGTTAAGTGTTTCTTATTAACTTAACCCCACTCGTTCATCAAGATATATTGTTTAAGTGTTTCTTATTAACTTGACCCTACTCATTCATCATGCCATATTGGTTAAGTGTTTCTAAATTTACTTAACCCCACTTTCTTGTCTAATTAACATGTTATAACGGTTAAGTGTTCTAAATTTACTTAACCCGTCCTTCTTGTCTATTTAACATGTTATAACGGTTAAGGGTTCTAAATTTACTTAACCCCACCTTCTTGTCTAATTAACATGTTATAACGGTTAAGTGTTCTAAAATTACTTAGCCCCACCTTCTTGTCTAATTAACATGTTATAACAGTTAAGTGTTCTAAATTTACATAACCGCACCTTCTTGTCTAATTAACATGTTATAATAGTTATGTGGTCTAAATTTACTTAACCCCACCATCTTATCTAATTAACATGTTATAATGGTTAAGTGTTCTAAATTTTCTAAGCCCCACCTTCTTGTCCAATTAACATGTTGTATTGGTTAAGTGTCGCCTATTCATATGTTACTTAACCTTACCATTCTTAGAAGGTCTGTTTATTGGCATTAATTAATTTATTAATGCCCCAACCTCTCACATTAGAATTGTTTTTTGCGGTTTATGGATGTGCGGACGGTTCCGGGTAGACTTCTACTGCAAAACCATTCTAACCTCGGGTTTTGGGCTAAATGCGTTAACCTCTCATACTAGATCTGTGTTGTTGCGGTTACTGGATGTGCCGGGCGGTAGTTTTACACTGCAACTCAATCTAACCTCGGGTTAGGCATGTTCATCTTTTAATTAATTTACATATTTACAATTTATGTTCATATGTAAATTATCCACGAGTGTTGTCAATTCAAGTCATGCCCCATTTACCCTCTAAATTATGTCCATAATTCTAGGTATACAAATTCTACCATTTCATGCTACTAATCATTTACATGATTATGATCCAATCTATGCCAATAGCATGTAGTTTTTTATTTTTCCCCAATGACTCCCCCGTCATTCGTTCGCATAATTCACGTAGACGTAAGGCACGCAAATTAGCCTAACTTATAAACAAAAGGGAAAAGAAAGGGACATGTATCATTCCAACAGGGATAAATAATATAGATCAACATGCGGAGTATAAATTTGGGATAAAACGACATAAACTTAACTAAGCACATGAACGTGATCTTACATTTAAATTAGATCCAATTAACATGCGAACTAGCATAGATCTAATTGTGTAAGCATGAACTTATATAGATCTTAAACATGGGTACTAGCTTGGATCTAAACATGTAAGCATGTATGAACATAGCTTATCATGTAATTTGCATACACAACATGGTAGGTTCAATTGTGTCAGTCCAATAATCTCATAGGCATAGGACGTACAACGTGATAAATCAATCACAACAGTCCCATAAGCATGATAGGTTCCATTTTGTCAGTTCAACAGCCTCATAGGCATGTTAGATTTCTTTATGTCCATCACAATAGTCTCGTAGGCACGATAGGTGTCATTACATCAATCACAATAGTCTCATAGGCATAGGAAATTCAGAATTGACAAAAGGATAGGCACGAATAGAATTAGGCATAGTTCTAGATCCAGTTATTATAGTCATGATTTCTTATTAGGTGTTCACATCTGAACAATAAGTGTACTTACAGAAAAAGGATGGATCTTGATTTCTAGGATCTAATTTCTTAATTTGAAAAGCTATCCTTTGATGTGGACGTTTTATTCTCTAGTTCTTCTAATTGATTTCTAGTTTAGATTTGGTTTGTAACTTTCTAATCTTGCTTTCTAGTTTGGAGAAGATGGAGGCTACGCTAGAATGGAGATGGACGACATGACGACTTCTCAAAATGAAATTATGAGGTCTGGGGTTGGGGTGATTATATAGAAGTTTAGATTAATATGAGCCGTAAGATCAACCTATGATTCATCTAAGCCATCCAAATCATCATGACACAAAGACACCTCACTAGACAAATCAAATAAAGCCACATCAGCCCTAATACAAGAAAAATGGTCACCCAACCAACCAAAAAAAGCCACATAAAAAAAACAATCCTTGACCAACAAAAACGCGCCACGTGTGCCACATGATGCGCAACAACAGGGTGTTGACACCTACATGTCATATATATATATATATATATATATATATGTATGTATGTATGTATGTATATATATTTCTTTCTAGTTATCTTCCCTATTAACCATTTTCACAGTAAACTACTTTTTTTGAACTGCGTTCACACTAAGCCACATTTTAGCCATTCCCCTAAAACAAAAAATATGGCGCTGGCGGGGATCGAACTCTGTACCTCTTGTATGCAAGTCACATGTTAATAACCAAATGAAATACTAAGTCTTTTGCTTACAAACCTTAGAACAATGCTAAACATTATTCTTTTCTCATTCCTCTTTTTCATGTTTTGTTGCTGTATTTAATTTAAAGATATCTTTTTCATCCTAAATCAGTTTTCTGCAAACCATAGGTCTAAATTGACTAGAAAATCGCCACGAACACAATGATGCTAATTTCGTGACCAAACTCATGAAGCTCTTCAAAATTTTCTTCTTATTTCTTTTTTTCTGTTTAATTGTTCGCATGCGTTTCTTCGCATTTCATATATTGCATTTAATTTTTTCCTTCATTTCACTTCATGAACTTTTTACATGAAAAATTTATTGTCATTATTTATTTTTTCTCTTAAATATATCTATGTATATAATTTATATACATATTTCCACATTTTTAATTTCATTAAAAATGCGGGGTGTTACATTCTCCCTTACTTAAAGGATTTCGACCTCGAAATCTCTGAGTTAAGAAAAATGTATCCTACCATCCAATCATCATTCTACTCATCCATCATCCACAAGCATCCATTGTCCTTAAAAGTTTTCTAATGCTTTTCATGAACATATGCATAGTGTGTGTATATGTTCTTACTCTAATGCAAAATCAGGCGGTCTACTGACTCAGTCGATCTCCTTAATGCAATCCATGATAGTGCCATGCGTCCATTATGTATGCAAAAAAATCCTAATGATACATATCATTTTTACATGCATGCACAATCATTCATTCAAGTTAAACATCTATATGATAACACATTTAATATACATTCATAAAATTAATTATGCACACTTATTCATATGCAATATGAAAGTAATTGAGCCGATCTAGTGCCTAATGTGTGTGTAAATGCATCCACTAGCAACCACTAGCAAACACTTGCATCCACTTGCGTCCACCAAACATAACATGTCTCAAACACATGTTTACAACCATAGGATTTTCCTACCTAAGGATTGAGGAAATAAACAAGAGGATATACTAAACGATAGAACAAGTATAAACAAAGCGGTAGAAAAAGGAGAAGTTAAGAATAAACCATTAAAAAGGAAAGGGTATAGCGTACTAATCTTGTCTTCCGTCTCCCAAGTCGCGTCTCCTTGATCATCTCCCCATTGGTCTTTAACCAACTTGACCTCTCGGTTGTGTAACTTCTTGGCCCCGATCCAGGGATGCATGTAAGAGCTCGTATAATCATGGCATCTCGCTCCACTTCCACTTCTCTAAGCATGCTCGGCTCCACCACCACTGCGGTATCATGTAAATGCTTATTCAAGGATTGTCTTCCTCAAATTTTCTTCTTATGAACCCTTCCTCAAGTAGCTCCCCTACTTGCTTACTGAATTCCCGTCTCTATTCCAAAGCCATGTGGCGCACTGGTAATCCAACTGGCTTTGCATTATCTACTAGGTATATACGGAAGTCTGTCTCGCGTCTCGGTGTAAACCCCAAACCTCATCAAAGATGTCACCACACCCATGGACTACACGGACATATTTCAAATCATTGATGAATGCATCAAGAGATTCTAGATAGTTAAGCATCACTGAACCTCTAGGGTCACAAGAAATATCAAGGATCTTTCCATAATGAGTCAACAGCCTAACTACCCTCTTTTCACAATCTAGGATGGAACCATGCCTGGCTAGCCAATCCATCCCTTGAGTCAAGCCATAGTCAGTGAAATTAAGAACGAAGGCGTTGCATTCAAACCCAATGCCCAAGATAGACACTCTCAAATCCCGACAAAGCATAGATAAATGAGCTGAACCACCAAGACTACAATGGGATCCATAACTAGACTAGTATTTAAGTGCAGTGTTTCAACTAATGAAGCAGATACAAATGAAGGTGAAGCGCTAAAATCAAAAAGAGTATTAACAGGATGATTAAAAAAAAGAAAAACTAGACTTTTTCACCAGAAACTTTACTACCTCTCTCTCAAGTACGCTGGTGGTGAGAGCATGCACTTGCCCTCCTGAAAATCCTGTCCTTTGTTCTTGCCCTTATCCTTAATTATATGACCCGTTATACCATAATAACGACACTTCCTCTTGTCTTAGATTTTTCTACTCTTTCCTCCTTTGTGAACCAAGTCCATATCCATGAGTTTCTCATCCTTGGGTTGTGCTCCTTAGCCAAACTCCCTCGTTCTCATCTTTGCCATCCTTGGGTAGCTTGTTGACAGTCTCTTGAAAGCTGCCTCCATCGCATGGAAAACCCTACAAAGCTTGAAAGAAAATTAGCCGCAGGTGAAACTACTGCGGCTAGATGGAAGTTGGGCACTTCTTCGCCCTTTGACAGGTGTCATAGTCTCATCAAGCTTATGGAACCATGTCACGATGAACTTACCTCCCTGAAAGCCGAGAGCCCCGGAGACTCAGTAAAGAAGGAAAACAAGGATTCAAACAGAGGATCAAAAGATAGTGCATATGGCTTTGGGGAATATGCCTTTAAAACAAAACTTTTCTTTTTTAAAAATGCTTCTTTTAAATCCATTTTGAAAATAATTTTTCAAATCTTTTATCTGATCCGGTAACCTTCGGCTCTGATACCAAATGTAACACCCCACCTCCGTTAAGGTCACTCATAAGTATATTGAACAGATAAATTACAAAATAGACAAAATTTTAAATAGCGGAAAAAATATAAAACTTTACTTCATTGATAAAACAGCAGCTTGGTAAAACAGCTTGTACAAAGATTTGTTTTCCAACACAAAAACACCCTTACCCATTACAACAAAGCATCTGTCCTATTTAACAAAATAAAGAAGCATAAAATAACAATGATATTCCCTAATATAGCATGAGCCGGCCATAGCAGTGCAAAAGAGAGTCCAAAGCAATACATCATCTATCTTCGAGCTTGGAAAGAAAACTGAGCTAAGTGGTGATATTCCCTCCCTGTGAACCTAGGGGGGAAACAGAAGAAAAGAAGGCAAAAGAAAACGGGTCAGACATAAGTATGGTAAGTCCAGTGATTATTTAGCATGTAAACAGGAAAATGATCATGACATGAATAAACTGAATATCAGACATAACCATGATGATAAGCATAGCAAGACAACAAATGATGATCGTTAGATATGACAAGGTAAGATACACTGAATGCGCTTCGGTTCTTTCTTTGATTTCCTATTTTCTCTGCACCACCCAACTAGCATCCTAACTAGTGTCTTTTATAGAATGATTTGTATTCCCTACTAGTGTCCCAACTAATATCCTATGAAAAAGGATCTGTATCCTCTACTAGTGTCCCAACTAGTATCCTGTGCTGTAAAATAAGGTGATCCCAACCCCGCAATTGTGGTAGCCTTCGGGTGTACATCTAGTATGAAGATCTTACCTCAATCAGCCTAATTTCCATGACGATGTTAGAGGTACCCTTACTACCCTATCGATCGGCTCCCTATTTGTATTAATTTTCCTTATGTCTGTGTCAATCAGCCTTCTTTTGCATGTAGATACTCTGTGCTGGCCCCACCATAAGGTGTATCAATCCCTATGGTAGCGACCCGACACGATTCAAGATGCCAAGTGTATAATACTAATGCCCAGTGCCTGCTTTTCCACTCCGGAGCACGTGCACGCCCATACTCTGTTGGAACTACACTGCTGCATCCCCTACCACTATTTTGATCGCTTATAATCAGCCCAATAATCGTGCCCCACCTTGCCTAGTTCAGGGTACCATGATACTTCTATGCGGGTTACTGCTGAAATGGGTCCCCGTTACTAGGGTTTCCTACTGGTTAAGTTTATGGGCCTGTATATACAACTATTACCCACCTACATGAGATGTACTTAACCCTCCCACTGATTCAAACATGTTTATTTAATGGTTAAGTTTGTGGGCCTATATATATACTAATATTACCCATACACAAGATGTACTTAACCCTCTCACTGATCAAGTCAATATGTTTTATTGGTTAAGCTTACCTTAACCCTATCCACTTTGTTCATGTAATATTGGTTAAGTGCTGTCCATTCATGTTAACTTAACCCACCCACACATCAGGTTGTATTTGTTAAGTGTTTCCTATTAACTTAACCATGTTCATTCATCATGTTATATTGGTTAAGTGTTTCTTATTAACTTAACCCCACTTGTTCATCATGCTATATTGGTTAAGTGTTTCTTATTAACTTAACCCCACTCGTTCATCAAGTTATATTGGTTAAATGTTTCTTATTAACTTAACCTTACTCATTCATCATGCCATATTGGTTAAGTGTTTCTAAATTTACTTAATCCCACTTTCTTTTCTAATTAACATGTCATAACGGTTAAGTGTTCTAAATTTACTTAACCCACCTTCTTGTCTAATTAACATGCTATAACGGTTAAGTGTTCTAAATTTACTTAACCCCACCTTCTTGTCTAATTAACATGTTATAACTTTTAAGTGTTCTAAATTTACTTAACCCCACCTTCTTGTCTAATTAACATGTTATAACTGTTAAGTGTTCTAAATTTACTTACCCCCACTTTTTTGTCTAATTAACATGTTATAACGGTTAAGTTTTCTAAATTTTCTAAACCCCACCTTCTTGTCCAATTAACATGTTGTATTGGTTAAGTGTCGCCTATTCATATGTTACTTAACCTTACCATTCTTAGAAGGTCTGTTTATTGGCATTAATTAATTTATTAATGCCCCAACCTCTCACATTAGAACTGTTGTTTGCGGCTGCTGGATGTGCCGGGCGGTTCCGGATAGACTTCTACCGCAAACTCATTCTAACCTCGGGTTTTGGGCCAAATGCGTTAACCTCTCACATTAGATTTGTGTTGTTGCGGTTACTGGATGTGTCGGGCGGTTACGTGCAGTTTTACACCGCAACTCAATCTAACCTTGGGTTAGGCATGTTCATCTTTTAATTAATTTACATATTTGCAATTTACATACCACAAGTGTTGTCAATTCAAGTCATGCACCATTTACCCTCTAAATTATGTCCATAGTTCTAGGTATACAAATTCTACCATTTCATGCTACTAATCATTTACATGATTATGAGCCAATCTATGCCAATAGCATGTTGTTTAATATTTTCCCCGAACGTCTCCCCCATTATTCGTTGGCATAATTCACATAGAACGTTAGGCTCGCAAATTAACCTAACTTATAAATAAAAGGGAAAAGAAAGGGACATGTAACATTCCAATAGGCATAAACAATATAGATCAACATGCGGAGTATAAATTTGGGATAGAACGACATAAGCTTAATTAAGAACATGAACGTGATCTTACATTTAAATTAGATCCAATTAACATGCGAACTAGCATAGATCTAATTGTGTAAGCATGAACTTATATAGATCTTAAATATGGGTACTAGCTTGCATCTAAACATGTAAGCATGTATGAACATAACATATCATGTAATTTGCATACACAGCATGGTAGGTTCGATTGTGTCAGTCCAATAATCTCATAGGCATAGAATGTAGAACATGATAAATCAATCACAACAGTTCTATAGGCATGATAGGTTCCATTTTTTCAATCCAACAGTCTCATAGGCATGTTAGGTTTCATTATATCAAACACAATAGTCTCATAGGCACGTTAGGTGTCATTACATCAATCACAATAGTCTCATCGGCATAGACAATTCAGAATTGACAAAAGGATAGGCACGAATAGAACTAGGCATAGTTCTAGATCCAGTTATTACAGCAATGATTTCTTATTAGGTGTTCACATTTAACAATAAGTGTACTTACAGAAAAAGGACGGATCTTGATTTCTGGGATCTGATTTCTGAATTTGCAAAGCTATCCTTTCAATGTAGACGTTTGATTCTCTAGTTCTTCTAGTTGAGTTCTAGTTTAGATTTGGTTTGTAGCTTTCTAATCTTGCTTTCTAGTTTGGAGAAGATGGAGGCTAAGCTAGAATGGAGATGGATGGCATGACGACTTCTTAGAATAAAATTATGAGGTCTAGGGTTGGGGTTTGGGGTGATTATATAGAAGTTTAGATTAATATGAGCCGTAAGATCAACCGATGATTCATCTAAGCCATCCAAATCATCATGACACAAAGACACCTCACCAGACCAATCAAATAAAGCCACATCAGCCCTAATACAAGAAAAACCATCACCCAACTAACCAGAAAAAGGCACGTTCAGAAAAACAATCCTTGACCAACAAAAATGCACCACGTGTGCTACATGATGCACAGCAGCAGGGTGTTGACACCTACATGTCACACACACAAACACACACACACAAACACACACACACACACACACACACACACACAAATATATATATATCCTTCTAGTTGTCTTACCAATTAACCATTTTCACACTAAACCACTTTTTTTTGAACTGCGTTCACACTAAGCCACTTTTTAGCCATCCCCCTAAAACAAAAAATATGGCGCTGGCGGGGAACGAACTCTGTACCTCTTGTATGCAAGTCACATATTATAACCAAATGAACTACTAAGTATTTTGCTTACAAACTTTAGAACAATGCTAAACATTATTCTTTTCTCATTCCTCCTTTTCATGTTTTGCTGCAACATTTAATTTAAAGATATCTTTTTCATCCTAAATCAGTTTTCTGCAAACCATAGGTCTAAATTGACTAGAAAATCGCCACGAACACAATGACGCTAATTTTGTGACCAAATTCTCGAAGCTCTTCAAATTTTTCTTTTTATTTCTTTTTTCTATTTAATTATTCGCATGCGTTTCTTCGCATTTCATGTATTGCACTTAATTTTTTCCTTCATTTCACCGCATAAACTTATTACATGAAATATTTATTGTCATTATTTTTTTTCTTAAATATATCTATGTATATAATATATATACATATTTCCACATTTTTAATTTCATTAAAAATGTTGGATGTTACATAAAACATGGGTGTTTGTTTGGATTAAATTGTGGTGAAATTGACTGATTGTGGTATATTGATTGTGGTTGATATATTGTGATGGATTGATTATTGTGTATGGCGCGAGCCAGTATCAGGAGAGGGGTAATGCTAGACATTACTCTTGTTCTAATATCGCGCCGTTGTAATGCCGAAATTTTCTGAAATAAAATGGTGTTGGTTAAAAATAACATCTTTAATGTGTAAATAGACTATATAAAGTATTCGTGTGTTGAATAAAATTTTTGTACAATAAAAATATCATTTTTATTTATTGTATGAACTATTAAAAATAGTCAAGTGTAGAAATAAATATTTTATCATTAAAAATACAATTTTTAACGTATATGTGAACGACAAAAAATTCTCCTGAAATGAAAATAAATATTCGTTTACAAATCAGACGATTTGTTTATGTACACCCATTTAACTGATATTGATTAGGACGATAAATTTTACACATCGCCCAACCGCACAAATAATATTCAGTATTTGTTGGTTGAAACCCCACACGGGTATTGGGAAGATATTTGACGTACATTAATCCCAATTGTTTAGTTGTATGTCAATCGATTGGTTGACAAACAGTCGTAAGTGTTAATTAGTTATATTTAATGCTTAAGTAGTTGTGTAATGCACTCTGGATGATGGTCAATTGTGTATCATTATTGTTGTGAACATGTGTTGTATGAAATCCATATAAATAACATTATATGGTAATTGATTGTGTGTGATTCCAATTCAGTAACGAATATTTTAAAATAACGAATATTTTATAATAATATTTGGTAGAGGATTAAAACGTGAATTTGATGTCCGATTTTGGTTGAATACGAAAATATTGAAACATATGAAGACATATTGATTATATATGCGCCATTTTAACGCGAACGATATTTATATCAATTTTATTCATTTTTATAGTGAATATAGAAAAGGAAATGATTTCAAAATCTGATATTTTGAATAGATTGTCATTTAAATATTATAGTGATAAAGAGTATTCAATTTTGATTTAAAATTGAAGTAAAAGTGAGAATCGTTTTAAATTGAATTTACAAAATACGTTTTATGAAAAATATTATATATATATATATATTAATGGCTTGAATAGAACGTGCCACGCCGCGACCGTTCGTGAATTTCAACCACTGACTTCGAATTGACATTATGGGAGATCCGACCATTGGATTCTCTAATACCGGTACTATTGGGTCCATATCGAAAAGATCATTCCAACGAATATAAGAGATTTGAAATCTAACGGTTGGATTTGGAATTATGTCCAAATCAAATTTGGAAAAGGTCGCTATAGATGTAGTTCGGTGGCCGTTATTGGAAACCGACTGTACGGGCCTTGATAAAATTATTAAAAATATTAATAATTTATGTAAAATCATAATAAATGATTTGGAAAGATTTGGGATGAAAAAATTCCATATTTGAAAAGATAAAATATATTTTTATCAAAATGACCTAGTTAATAACTAGAAAGATAATCCAACGTTTTTAAATAAATTGGATTTGTGAATGGTTTTAATCTTACCAGAATTTTCCAGTGTATGAATTGGAATGTATTTGAATAGAAATCATCTTCGGGAGAGTTCGATATTGGATTCCGTGACTATACGGATATTGTGGAGGAATTTAGAAGATAGATATATGTCGTTATTCCCCATATGATATGTGTTGGTTTCAGAATTTGATATTGAATGTAAGACGATATAATTTATGTTTAGAGCCTTATATTTAATATCGAATTGGATTTTGGGTTTGTCGTGAATGGTTCCTTCAATAACACTATTCTTAAACCCCGTGGTGAAAAGAATAAATCTTTTAATTAAGATAATTAGAGTTTCCAATTATATTTAGTAATTGGAATAAAATGGAATGTGAATTGGTTTTATCGTGAACTGTGTTTTTAATAACATTCGTTCTTTAACCCAATTAACAAAGAAATGTGATTTGGAATTTATAAATCTTTTATTAAGATTTAATGAAAATTTTCCAAAGTAAAGTTTTCCAATTTAAAATATTAAATTGGAATTGAATGGAATTTGATTTAGTGATAATCGAAGCGAGCTTCTGTGGAGGAAGACTGTTACTATATATGAAATTTAAAAGGCTTCGCCGTTATTCCATTTATATTATTAGTCGGATACAAAAATTGATATCGATTACATGTTGATCAGTTTTCCTTAAAGATTTCATAATTAATGGAATATGATTTTGGGTTTATTGTGAACTGTGTTTGAAATCACATTGGTTCTTTAACCCAATTAAAGACAGGATTACACGTCTAACATTGTATTTCGACTTGTATTATTGATCTATGCTAAATATATATCTGTTTGGTGGCGAAGAATTTATTCTCTTGCTTAACACCCTTCTCTGAGACGTATGAGCTTAGAGGTTATATATTGACAGAAATCAATGGTACGGTGTAGATTTATCGATGCGGCATGTTTGATTTACCAAAGTTTAATAATCATTAATAATGATTATTGGGAGGAATAAAACTATGTGGAGTTTTAATGAATTTTAAACTAGATTGAAATGTGAATATGATAATTTAAATTATCAAATTTGGGAAATAACCGAGAATGGAGTACCACCAGTTTTACTCCAGGTGATAGTTAAATCTTTAATTAGATTTGAACGTGAAATGGTAATTAAATTTACCGATAACACCATGGTGTTAGATATGGAGTATTACCAGTTTTGCTCCTTAGGATGAATAGGTTGGGATTGGGATTAATTAATAAATGATTACTTCGGTAAGGCTCGATAATCCTGACTAGTCGAAAAACCTTAATTTGGTTTAGAATTGATATCCAAAGGAAGATTAAAGAATAAATTTAAAAGAATTTGTCTTTGACAAAATTAATGGGAACCTATCCCTAAAGATGTGAATATTTGAATAAAAGAGTATTCTGGATTGGAACGAGGCATATGTTGTGTTTTTATAGCACTTGATTATAAGATACGTGAATTATTCGGAAAGGCCGGGTTTATACCCATTTTGAATAATTGATTCGACGATAAGTCGATGATGAAGACGGTGGTTGAAGACCGGAGGTCTTCACATCGTTTGGATGATTACTGATGTCTTGATTGGGCTGTACACCAATGATAAGGTAATAAGTGGTGATCATCCAGACATACTTGGAGATCGACCGGATATGCGAGGGCCTCTTTTCTGTATTGGACATATGGGACGAGGAATAAGGTGCCTTCGTTTTCGTTAAAACCCAGATGTATGAGCTTAGAGGTTATTTATTGACGGATATCAGTTGCATGGCATGAATTGTCAGTGTGGCATGCTGAGATACAAATGATCCAGGCTTTTTTTGAAAAGCAGAGTCTTGTGGTTGATGATCAAAGCACGGCCTTAAATAGCATTGCTTTGTGTTCAGCGTTAATTCGCGAGCCTCACACCTCGGTATGAGTCAAAAACGGGATAAGGGACCCAAGGAGTGCACGACGTTTCTTTCTAGCTATGGGTGGTGTCATGGTATGGAGCCCAGACATTTATTTATTTTTACCTGTATGGATGATGGATAGCGAGGTGCCTCGGATATATCAGTCACTACGGTGCCGATGGATAGATCCGATAGGACCGAAAAACGTTTGTTCATGAATTCCAATCCTCAAACTTAAGGGAGGACCGACCTTGGAGGATCCAAGGGTTCACAGCGGGTGATCCTCGGTCATCTTGCTAGAGGTGATCCGAATCGGTGAGGAGACCATCCCTGGCCTTGACTCATGATGGAAATCCAATTTCCAATACGTTACATTACGGTTTTAGTTGCAGAACTAGTATAGCGACATAGTAGGATGGGGTACTATGCCGTCTATAATTGATACATTTATATTTAAAGTGATTTGGACACTATATACTTATAGTAATATCAAAATGATTTGTTTTAAAATGCACCAAGCATGTTTGGATATTATAAGGTAAAGCGGCTTGCGTTGCATTATGTGATTGTACCTAAGTCTTATAATAGCTTCATTTTTCGAAAAAGCATTGCGTTGTTTGTTTTATGCACTGGTATTCTTAGGAGAAAATTCGTTCTTTGTTATACGGCATGGTCCCTTGATTTACTTTAGCTTTAATGTAAAGTTTTAAATAACTATTTTTGAGTTCTCACACCATTCCCAAGACTGACCTGGAGTTTATTGTTTTAAGCTAAACTCTGGGTGCCCATATTTTCCACACAAGCAGCTAATAGTTTTGTTTTTTGCAGATATTACAACTGGAGCTATATTGGGAAAGCCATGTACCCGTGTATCTCTTTCAGTTGTGTTATGTATGATTTTCCCGCTGCTTTCTAATTTAAATCTCTGATATTTTCTGATGTATATTATTTATTCATACTCTGTTATATTATTGTACTCTGATGTAATTGTTGTAATAATCAATGAAATGTTCTATTTTTTGTATTCTGATTTGTCATGTTCTCAACTCAATCCAAGCTTTCCCTTATGGGAGAGTTTGGGTCATCTCATATACACTTGTTTACAGGATTTTAGATATATACATATGTTCACAGGATAATCAATCACTCAAATATAAGGATCAATGCAGCAAATTTAACATGTTAGATATGTTGTAGATAATCAGATACAAATATACATTACACCACAGCTCATTAGGTACAACAAAAAGTATCAAATTATAATGGGTCTGGCGTACGTATATATATATATACATATATATATTTGAAAATAATTTTCAAAAAAAAAATATTTGAAAATTTTGGCATATAGTATATGTGTGTATCAGAAGTTTATTCAACGTGGGAGGGACAAAAATCATATTTGCATCATTCAAATTGTAAACTGAAGTGAAAATGTGACAAAACAAGTTAAGTCCAAAGTTTTCATGTTTCAAATGGTTTTGTAATGACCTTAATATGGTCCAGTCATCAACATTACTTTCAGTAACCAAACCTTTAGATTCATAGCTGAACAAAGTTTACATAATTAGATCCAAAACTCAATGAAACATCTGAAACATATTTTTTAAACCATAAGCTATTGACCAAAACATATTTTGAACAACGTTGTAACACCCTGTATTTTAACTACATTAAAAAGGATAAGTTAAAAAAATGATTAATTTAATATTCAGATTTAAGGGACTATATCATTTGCGTCTGTCTCGAAATTCCAGTCAAGATAGACATCTGGTTTGCCTAAAATGGATAATGTATGAAGAAGTTATGAACGGTAGAAGTTTGACGATGAAAGCAGGAACAACTGGCGCACTTGACAAGTGCGCTAAGGTATTTTTACACTGGCGCACCTGTGAAGTGCACCCATGTTAGTTTTTGGGCATCTGGACCTCTTCAAGTGGGTGTCGACCCATGGGCCGACCCCTTAGGCTGACGTGGTAGGTCGAATTTTGGAGGCTGGCAGCTGTATATATGGCTCCATTTCTCTTGTTTTCTACACTGAAAATGATGGAGGGTTAGATGATGTCAGTGCTTGAACTGAATCAAATCTCTTTCTTCTTCTGCAATCTAATTAATCAAGTTTAGAGATTCGTGTGTTTCAAGTGTAGATCTAAGATCTAAACTTCACTTTTCTCCTCCTATTCTTCTAGATCCGATCATTTTGAGTTCAAGTTACCATTAGAATTAAATAACTAAAAGTAGGACATGATATGACTGTAATGAGGGTATATGCTTAGGATTGAATCATATGAGATCTATTGCAATTTGTGAATCTATGAAATTATGAATTAACTATGATTTGGATCTTAACCATTATCATTTTAGATCTACTTTTGATTATAGATCTAATTCTACTTAGATCATTTTGAACCTATCATGTTGCGGTTGGTTTGGATATTAACCGTTATCATGTTTGATCTACTTTTGATTAAAGATCTAATTCTATTTAGATCATTTTGTACCTACCATGTTGTAGCTCATTTGGATCTTAACCATTATGTCAAATCTATTTTTGATTATGGATCTAATTCTTTTTAGATCATTTTGTACCTATCATGTTGTGGTTATTTTGGATCTTAACCTTATTTATGTCAGATCTAGTGTTGATTATAGATCTAATTCACTTTTTAGATCATTTGGTACTTATCATGTTGTGGTTATTTTGGATCTTCATTAGTCGGACATGTTTTATATTTTGATCTAAACTTTCACCTAATTGTCATGACAAGTCTACCTTGATTTCATTGTTTAGATTACCTTGTTCCTATCATATTGCAGTTAAATAGGATCTATTATTAGTTTGACATCTAAATTATTATTTAGATCTTATCATGCCAGTTATGAAATCTCTACACTACAACAGAAAACCCTTTTCGCAACAGGAAATATCTGTTGCAATAGGCCTATTGCAATAGACCCGTGCCCGTCTATATAGCCGGAATTGCAATAGGTCAGACTTTTTTGGCAACAGTTTTTGCCTGTTGCAATAAGAAGTTGCAGTAGATGCTTTTGCAACTGGCTTTTATTGTTGCAACAGATCCTTTTGCAACAACATATGCCAGTTGCAAGCCTGGAATAGATTTTGAAAAAAGTGAGTTACTACAACTATTTATGACAGTTGCAAATGAAGTAACTACAACAGTTTAGGACAGTTGCAATTTAATTATTTGCAATACTACATGCTCCATGCATATACACTACAATTCACCATTACCGGTATGTAATCCGCTTCTGAAAACAACTATCACAATGTAACAACTAAAAACAGGCTCTTAAAAGCTAAGTAAAATAAAATTGCATCAACGAATTTCTAACACGTTTCAAAATGCTTGATAAAGTTAAAACACAAATAGTACAAAATTTGAGTTCCACGTATTCCTGTCAAATAATTACAATTCATACCCAAAATACAAATAAACAGCCCCAATATCTTTTCTGTTGTTCTTGAAGAAGCTTAGCTGAAGATTTTGCATCCAAATACAGTGCATTCACCTCCTCCGCATTAGGCTTGCAAATTTGTTCTCTTCCATTTGTTCTTGCAATAATCTTTGCATGTGATAACTAAATCCATCACGTACCCAACTGTTACTAGCATTGTTTTTATCTGAATGTTTTAATTGCATATATCTGTAAGGGTATATATAATAATAGAACTACTTACAGTATCCATATTTTTAACTACTTCTCAATAAATATTTTCAGCACATCGGACTGGCTGCCAGCTAAAGGCGGACATTCCTTTAATAAAGGTGCGAAGTCCATGAGGTATGCCCCTATTCACATAGCAAAACAATAGTCGCATGTGTCCCCCTGGAGTCGTATCGTAAATTTTTATTGTTTAAAAAATATATTAATATGAATTCACAGATATGGATGATTTGTTACATTAAACAAAACTGAAACATATATAAAGCCATACCTCAATCTGGACCAGCAACAAAAGAACACAAGCATATTTCAGAGACTAAATTAAAGCATCCATGGAGACAATGATACTGTACTACAAAGTAAAAAACATATCATAAAATACCAATCATATTGAAATTTAGGAAATCTGACCAGCACTGATATATATGTTGACAGTTCTTAATTATGCTTTTTGGCAACTTTGGGTTCATGCGAGCTTCACTGTAAGAGCATCCACACAATTGACGCGCCTGCAATGATGCTGACAGTTGTCAAATTAGAAGAAGCAAAATAGATTATTAAAGCTGTCTATTTAATCTAAATAAGTGGAATATGATGCAGGAGGCTGCTCATGGATAAAGTGTACCAGGTTTTCAAACCTTTAACTAACTATTTATGTTGTTTAATCAGAAATTGATTGCAACACTAATGTGAATGCTTCTTATCTGGCAAAAATTTCAACATCTCCAAACAGAAAGCAAAAATATATTAAAAAACGGTTATTCATATGCTTTTAAACAAAATAACACAAACTTACTAATGTGCCACCTTTTCCAGAGAGTAAGTGTGAGCTTTTCTGTCTTGATCGGTGGTCAATAGTATCCACATCCTCCTCTGGGTAGAGTTCATATTTTGACCTATGTGCTCCAACTATCATTTGTTCATATGTGTAAATATCTTTAGGTTCAACCACTCGAGTGCGGTGACAGAAGGTTTGAGTGTGGTCAAATGTATAACTTATTAGGCCAAAATCTAGATGTAAGTGGTAATAAAAGAAAGTCAGTGGTGCTATCTTGATGCTTTTTACTATTTAGTGGAGACTGGACTGAAATTCAAGCTCATAAAAGAACTATTACACTATTAATGAAAATAAAATTGCCAGTTTTTTATGATCCATTGCACTTGGTCTAAGTTTCTTTAACTATTGAATTCTAAGTACAATATCTATTCTAGTAATATCAAGCAAATAAAAGTTGATTGAAAATGCATAAAACAAAAATCATACTGTTATAGTTTTTTTTGAAGCGGTATAGAACATTAATCACATTGTTCATATATTGAATTAAAAAAGATACGCAAAGGTTTGAGAATTCAAAAAGCACAACAAACCTGTTTTTTCATTACAAAGAAATAGGTAAATATCAAATCAACAGTATTACAACTGTAGTACTAATTGAAATTTAGTTGCATACTTCAAAAAATATTGTTAACGCATTTTATATCAACAAAAGAAAAAAGACACTGTCCATTCCAAAGATCAGGGAAAAAAGCTTTCTAAAGGAAAATGTAATGGTTAGAAATATATAGCAGAATACATGAACCATCAGCAACTCAGTCCTTTCCAAAGATTAAAGCTTGGACAAAGGAGAAGAAATAAATTGAACAAAACAATATTATATTGAACACACTGAACAAAATAATATAAGGTAGAATACATAAGCCATTGGAATCGGGTACTGGATCAAGTCCAAGACACAACCGAGCTGGCCCAATCGTGCCTAGATAAGCATGGAGGAATGAGTGCCTGCCATAAAAATAATAATTAATGATATATTGCCTTCGTGTGCTGCAGTACTGACAAAAATGGCTGATGCCCACGAAACCGATAGGAACATTGAGATATGGAAAATCCAGAAGTTCTTTAAAGGTTTGGAACTAGCAAGAGGAAATGGAACCAGCATGATTTCACTCATACTGCCACCTCGTAATCACTTCTACTAAAAAAAGGCTCAAGCTGTACAACAAGGTGCCCCCTAATGGGCTAGCTCCATACACAGGCACTATTGTTACCGAAGATGGAAAAACAAAGAAGGTGACAATTGACTTTGAGCCATTCAAACCCATTACAGTTGATGCATCTTAAACAATAAATTTTGAGAAATTTACCAGATCTATCTACAATAACCACAGAAATGAGTCCATCCTGTTTCTACGATGGCAAATCAGTTTATGCTGCCTAAGAAACATTCAATCCAAAAAAGAGAGAAAATACTACGAAATATTCAGCAACAATGCAAAAAAAAGAAGTGTCAGGCTTACCGCTTTATTCTCCTTTATATCTGCAAACAGCGAAATGTTTGAACAGTCCAATTCGAGAAGATTAGTCGATCTCGACTTAGAACTCTTCCAATTGTTGCAAGGGAGAAGGAAAAAGCATGATTTTGAGAAAAATGACCGATGCTCTGTCAATTAGGTACACAAACAGCCAATCGTTTGTCTATGTATGAAGAAGAAGCTGACAAAATTGAGGTAAATCCTAAGCTTTGAAGCAGATGCATTTATACTCAACAAAACTGGGATAAAATTGGTGGACGAGTAGACACGATTCTGGTGGAATTGGCGGTGATACGAAATGGAGTGGCTTGGGAACCAACGGTTAGAGACTGAGGACAAACGGTTCGGTGGGAGCAATGGAAAGGGGAAAGGGCGAGGGAAACTCAGACGCGGCGATGGAGAAAGAGCGAAACGAGATGAGTACCTGAAAACTGATCGATTAATTTAGGATATAGGGTTACAGATTGAAAGCGGATCTGGACTGATTAATGAGATGAGTAGTGGAATGGGAGGTTTAGCATCAAATTTTTAGTTCCCGCCATCCACTTCTGTAATTAACGAGGCCCATCCACTTCTGTAATTAACGGGGCTGGACCCTTATGATGGGCGCCACGATGCAACTTCTACTTTGTCTAAACATTGACATGACATGTGATAACCCCTTGTTTCACATTTATATATACCGACTGCGTTATTGTCATTCGTTTTCATTTTTATTATGTAAAAACAATGCATGTATTTGAACTTTTTTTAAAAAATAATTATCATTCAAACAAAACGTTTTTATACCATTAAAGTATGATAATTTTATTTTAATTTTGTGCATACTTAAATTTTACAAATCAAACGTATAACAAGAGCTAGGCATGGTTGGTAGTCTTACGACCATTTTTTGACATCAATTGATTTGGATATAACTTACATCACCGTTGGTTGGTGTTTACGGTCCGAAATAGATCAAAGAATTTTGGTAACAAACGTTGATCTTTATGTATATATAATACATTATTAACATTAATTATTATATATATAATATTAATTATCAAAAGTTATCTATAATTATTAACTATTATTTATTTTGGATTTTATTCATTTTTGAATTTTATGAAAGTTTCAAAATTTTATCTCGAAATTATTAAATTTTGATTATTATTTATTACTTATGGCACTTTTAAATATTGAATATGATTATCAATAACAGTTATTAAATAATAGATAGTTATTACTACTTGATATTTCTTTAAAAACTAATTACTAAATAATGTTATTAGGCATTAGTCTTAATAATTAATTATTTAATTATAACTTGTAATTAATTTATTATTATTCAATAATTATTTATTTATTTTATTACCTTTTAAATGTTAATTATTATTATTTGTTAACCGTTAATTATTATTTAACTATCAATTATAAATATCAACTTATAATACTTAAATTTTATTATTAATTAATAATTATTAAATATTAGTCTTAATTATTATATAATTACTAGTATTTAATCATTTAATAGAAAATATTTAAAATTAATTATTAAAAGTCAATCATTAAAAGTTGATACTTATTTTTAGTAGTATGTTTTCCGCAACTGGCTTTACCAGTTGTAAAAAAATAAACTTATTGCAAGTGGTGAAAACAGTTGCTAAAGATATTTATTCGCAACTAGCTTGGAAGCGCTGTTGTAAACCATATATTTGTTGCAACTGTTATGAAAGCACAGTTGCTAAAAGTATGAATTTGCAACAGGAAGGGAAGCACAGTTGCTAAAAATATGCTTTTCGCAATAGAAAAAAAGGCCTGTTGCTAAATTTCACATATTGCAACTGTTATAATAAGTCTGTTGCTAATTATCATCTACTGTAACTGCCATGTGTCGCCTGTTGCAAATAACTAGTTGCAAAAGGGCATTTTTCTTGTAGTGCTATAATGTTAAGATTGATTCTAATATCACATGTTCACTAGATCCGTTCATATATGCCCATCTTATCATTATGTCGTTGTATGATTATGCCACCACATGTTTATGTCAATCTTGTTAGAATAATCATTTCTGTCACCCTGTCCCTTTTATTTTAGCTTGGCTACTTTCTAGTCTAGGCATGACGTTAAATTATGTGGATACATTAAAATGGGAACGACGGGAAAACGGTATAAATTGGGCATAATTTGTAAATGGAAAGTTTGGCAAAACTTAATGTTTATGAACATGAATTTGGGCATATAATTAATTATGAACATAATTGGGAAAAAAGAGGCATGGGCACCTATAAAGACATAGGTATAATTAATTAATAATTGAAATGCCTAGGATTGCAATAATTAGAAACTCTAATGGCACTTTTGACACAAGATTAGATTGCACTTGCGGTGGAAGTCTGCCCAGAACCGATCGGCATATCCAGCGACCGCAAGTGGTAAATCTAATGTGAGAGGTCCAAGTGCACAAATACGAGACATGCTAAGACATGAGGTTAAGCCCGATTTATGGAATAAGTCAGCGTAGACCTGCTCGGCACATCCAACATCCATAAGTTGTAGGCTTAATGTGGGAGGTCCAGTGCATTTTAACCATAAATGGATAAATGGTAATGAATTGAATCAAATAATGAATAATACAAAGGGATTGTAAGATTACTTCCGTTAATTACAATCCAGGGGTGAAAGATGAAAGATTACTTCCGCTAATTACAATCTAAAGAATAACATGTGATGGGGCTTATTAATAAACTTAAATGGATTAAGTTATATTTATATGAAATTAATAAGCAAGTGGAATTTTGGCAAGTGAAAAGAAGTCAATGTGAATGGGGATAACTTGTTAGCCTGTAATACTTAACCTGCTAAATATGTTGTTGTTATATGGACCCGTTAACTTGTAAAGTTCAAACCATAAATCTGTTGGGGGTTATGCGAATCTGTTAAATCTGTTAGGCATAACCTGTCAAAATCCTAGTTAGTTGGGGACACAAGATCTATAAGGGTTCGATTGTGCCATCTATTTTGTGTGACCCATATTAATCAGCAACCCATTCTGGTATTAAAGGTGGGCCGTGCACTAGGTAGGGTTTAGAGCACGCTTATAGAACTGATTGTAAGAGGTTCATCTGAGAGGAGGTGTGTACTGGCGTGTTCCAACGGACTCATGTGCATGAATGAGCACGGCCTACATCTGGGAAAATAAGTCGTTGTAGCACCAGTAAATAGGTCTGTGTCCTTCCGTTGTTTGCCACGTTAGGAAGTAATACACCCTAATGTGGGGCCGACACAGGGTATTTACAGAATAAGGAGCCGATCGATTGGTGAGGTAGTAAATAGGGTACATTCATTCCTGTCTTTTTTTGTGGGGTACCTGTGTTTCTGTCTGTCCTAACACCTGTTATTTCTGATTAGGTACTGGCTAATTTCGTTTGGGTTAAAACCCGTTACTAGAGTACACCTAACACTACCACTGTATTTCTGCTAGGATCATCATATTTCTGTTAAGCAATTAGGGAGTATGTAATCCTGTTACATATCTGTTATACTAGTATTGGTGCTTGAAATCTCTAGAAGCGCAATATACTCTATCATGTTTGCCTAGTCACCCTTACCTATTATGATGATATCTCTCTTATCCACTTTGTATGCCTGTCATGATAATTTTACTTATTTACTTGATAAAAGTAACTGGACTTGCTAGACTTTTACCTATTATGATGATATCTCTCTTATCGTCTTGCTTGGAGCTGCTAGATGTATTGCTCACGCTTCTATCTTTGCTACTATGGCTATGCTTTCACTTGGGGATTATGCTTCTTCTATTTTGTACTCTGATGTTTAAGAATAGGACAGATGTTTTAATGATGTAATGGTTTTCATGTATTTCAGACATGGGATGTTTTGACTATGCTACTTTATGATAAATAAAGTTTTTATTTTCCGCTGCTATTTTTATGTTTGTCTTGTAATATTTATGATTCTGTTTACCTATAACGTTTCACGAAACTTAATGCACTCCCTTTGTGAGTGACATTAATGAACGTGGGGTGTCACACTTGGTATCAGGGCAGAAGGTTACCAGATTGTATAAAAGATTTTGAAAATTATTTTCAAAAAGATTTTAAAAGAAAGCATTTTAAAAGAAAAGTCTATTTTGAAAAACACATTCCCCAAAGCCATATGTAATATATTTCAATTCTCTATTTGAATCCCTTTTTCCTTTTCTTTTCAGCATGTCTGGGGAACCCAATATTCCTGAGGGCATGACGATACTAGGCTGGTTCCATAGGTATCTAAAGGCTACAGTGCCTGTCGGTGGTCAAGATGACGTTCCTCCCCCAGCTGCACCCGTCATTCCTCCTTTTCCTCCTCCATGAGCAGATAACTTCTCCAAGATCAACAAAGATTTTTTTGTGCTATGGGAGGAAGGCCATTCCATGGAACCGAGATGTTCGTAGAGGCAAGGAATTTGCTCAACGAGATAGAGGAATTGTTTGGAATTTTCGATGTGGACGATCGTAGGAAGATTCAGCTAGCCTCTTGGCTATTGAAGGATGAAGCTTCGTTTGGTGGGAAGTAACCCAAGCGGGGCATCCGGTGGAAACTAGAGGTGACTTTGGACAGAGTTTTGAAATGAAGTTTCTTCCTCAAGCTGAGAAAAGCATGCAAATGGAGAGGTTCTTGGCACTCAAACAAGGAGACATGACTGTTAAAGAACATTTGAACAAATTCAACCAACTAGCTAGATTTGTTTTGGAACTAGTAAACACTTCGCATAAGAAGGCCTTGCGGTTTGTTAAAGGACTGAGTAAACTGCTTCACGGGTTAGCTATGTCCCATATTCCAATAGGAGCAACTTTTGAGAGGCTCGTTGATATGATCTTAATGTGTGAGGAAGATAAAGCTGAAAAAAGGAAGTTAAGATTGAGGAAAAACAAAACAAGAAGTATGGCCTAAGAAAGAACGACAACAAGGGGGCGGAAAGCATGAAAAGGCTCAAGGCAAAAAGAAATGCCATGGTTGCGGGAACGTGGGTCATTTGCTCAAAGACTACAGAAAAGGAAGAATGCTTGCTTTAACTGTGGTGAAATCGGACATTATACTAGGAAGTGCCCGAAGAAGCAAGGGCATGACCAAAGGGTAGAATCTTCTAGAGGGCAGTTGCATGCTCTCGTGGCTGATGTACCGGATAAAGGTAGGAAAGTTTCTGTTGAAGGTTTGATTTTCTCTTTCCGATCATCATGTTAGAACTTTTTAATTCAGGCGCTTCACATTCTTTTATATCTGATTTTGTGATTAAGTCTCTACACCTTAGTACTAGTATGGTTTTGGATCCCATTGTCATCTCAAACCCAATTAAGGGTATGGCTCATTTGTCTATGATTTGTCTGGGTTTGAGAATATCTGTTTTAGGCATCGAATTTGAATACGACGCATATGTACTTGGTTTTAGAGGATACTGTCTGATTCTAGGGATGGATTGGCTAGCCATGTATGGTGCCATTCTAGATTGTTAGAGGAGGGTCGTTAAACTTCTAACTTGCCATAGGAAGACCCTTGAGATTTCTTGTGACCCTAAAGGGGTCTGTCATGCTTAGTTTCCTAGAATCTCTTGATGCAACTATTGATGATCTGCAACATGTACCAGTAGTTCGTAAGTATTCATATGTTTTGAGGGGGTTCGGGACTAACCTTTGAGGCACGTGATCGACTTTTGTATCACCTGGTGGACAATGCAAAGCCAATTTTATTACCGTGCGCCATATGGCTCCAAGGGAAAGGAGGGAGCTTAGAAATCAAGTAGGGGAGCTACTTGAAAAGGTGTTGGAATAGGGTGCTTCGGTTGTCTTTGCAACTAAGGCCGACAACTCTCTTCGCTTATGTGTGGATATTCATGATGTTTTTCCACATTTCTTATTTATGGCAGTGTTTGCACGATACAACAGAGGTAGTTGAGCCGAGCATGCTTGAGGAAGTTGAGGCAGAACGGGAGGTGATAATTAGACGACTTCCTTTCCGTATTCGTGGATCAGAAGTCAAGAAGCTACATAACCAAGAGGAAGCAACTTGGGACATCGAAGACAAGATTTTGCGCTTCGTACCCTTTTCTTTTCAAGGGAATGTTCTTAACCTCTCTTCCAAAAACTTTTATTCGTGCTTTCATCTATCATTTAAGTACATCCTCTCGATTGAATCTTTAGCCTTTAGGTAGGAGTCCCATGATTGTAAACATGTGTTTGAAACATGTTATTTTTGATGGATGCAAGCGTTTGCTCGTGGATGCATATACACACACATTAGGCACTAAATCAGCTCAATCACTCTCATACTGCATATGGTTGTTTGTGCATTTTTGGATGAAATTGAATGTATCATCATATGGATGTTGCATTTTGATGGATGATTGTGCACCCATATAGATATTACATGTTATACTAGGATTGTTGCATACATGATGGACTCATGACACAGTCATACATTGCATTAAGGAGGTCAACTGAATCGGTGGACCGCTTGATCTTTCACATTAGTGTTGGGATATATACACACACCTTTGCATATGTTCATGTAAGCATTCGAAAATTTTAAGGAAAATGGATGCCTGTGATTGGTGGATGAGTAGATGGATGATGGATGGTAGGATACATTCTTCTTAACTTGGAGATTTCGGGGACGAAATCCTTTGAAGTAAGGGAGAATGTAACACCCCGTATTTTAACTAAACTAAAGAGGATAAAAAAATCGATTAATTTAATATTCAGAATTAAGGGAAATGGACTATGTCATTGCATCCATCTCGAAATTCTAGTCAAGATAAACACCTGATTTGCGTAAAACGGATAATGTATGAAGAAGTTATGAACGATATAAGTTTGACGATGAAAGCAGGAACAGCTGGCGCACTTAACAAGTGCGCCAAGGTATTTTTACACTGGTGCACCTGTAAAGTGCGCCCATGTTAGTTTTTGGGCATCCGGACCTCTTCAAGTGGGTGTCGACCTATGGGCCGGCACCTAGGGCTGACGTGGCAGGTCGAATTCTGGAGGCTGGCAGCTATATATATGGCTCTATTTCTCTTGTTTTCTACACTGAAAATGATGGAGGCTTAGATGCTATTGGTGCCTGAAATGAGTCAAATATCTTTCTTCTTCTACAATCCAATTAATCAAGCTTAGAGATTCAAGTGTTTCAAGTGTAGATCTGAGATCCAAACTTCACTTTTCTCCTCCTATTCTTCTATCTGATCATTGTGAGTTCAAGTTACCTTTAGAATTGAATAATTAAAAGTAAGACATGATATGACTGTAGTTTGGGTATATGCTTAGGATTGAATCATATGAGATCTATTGTAATTTGTGAATCTATGAAATTCTGAATTAACTATGACTTGGATCTTAACCGTTATCATTTTAGATCTACTTTTGATTATAGATCTAATTCTATTTAGATCATTTTGTACCTATCATGTTGCAGTTGAGTTGTACCTTAACCATTATCATGTTTGATCTACATTTGATTACAGATCTAATTATATTTAGATCATTTTGTACCTATCATGTTGTAGTTGATTTTGATCTTAACCGTTATCATGTCAAATCTACTTTTGATTATGGATCTAATTCTTTTTAGATACTTTAGTACCTATCATGTTGTGATTACTTTGGATTTTAAACTTATTTATGTCAAATCTAGTTTTGATTATAGATCTAATACACTTTTTAGATCATTTGATACTTATCATGTTGTGGTTATTTTGGATATGTCATTAGTTGGACTTGTTTTTTATTTTGATTTAAACTTTCACTTAATTCTCATGACAAGTCTACTTTGGTTTCACTGTTTAAATTACCTTGTTCCCTATCATATTGTGGTTAAATAGGATCTATTATCAGTTTGACATCTAAATTATTACTTAGACCTTATCCTGCCGGTTATGACATCCCTATTATGTTAAGATTGCTTCTAATATCACATGTTCACTAGATCCGTTCATATGTGTCCATCTTATCATTATGTCATTATATGATTATGCCACCACATGTTTATGTCAATCTTGTTAGAATAATCATTTCTATCCCCCTGTCCATTTTATTTTAGCTTGGCTACTTTCTAGCCTAGGCATGAAGTTAAACTATGCGAATACATCAAAAGGGAAATGAGGAGAAAAACGGTATAAATTGGGTATAGTTTGTAAACAGAAAGTTTGGCATAACTTAATGTTTATGAACATGAAGTTGGGCATGTAATTAATTGTGAACATAACTGGGGAAAAAGAGGCATGGACACCTATAAAGACATAGGTATAATTAGTTAATAATTGAAATGCCTAGGATTACAGTAATTAGAAACTCTAATGGCACTTATGACACGAGGTTAGATTGCACTTGCGGTGGAAGTCGGCCCGGAACCGACTGGCATATCCAGCGACCACAAGTGGTGAATCTTATGTGAGAGGTCCAAGTGCACAAATACGAGACGTGCTAAGACATGAGGTTAAGCCCGATTTGTGGAATAAGTGTGCCCGGACCCGCTCGGCTCATCCAGCATCCACAAGTTGTAGGTTTAGTATGGGAGGTCTAGTGCATTATAACCATAAATGGATAAATGGTAATGAATTGAATCAGATAATGAATAATACAAAGGGATTGTAAGATTACTGATGTTAATTACAATCTAGGGGTGAAAGATTGTAAGATTACTTTCATTAATTACAATCTAAAGAAAAACATGTAATGGGGCTTATTAATAAACTTAAGTGGATTAAGTTATAATTATATGAAATTAATAATCAAGTGGAATTTTGGCAAGTGAAAAGAAGTCAATGTGAATGGGGGTAACCTGTTAGTCTATAATACTTAACCTGCTAAATATGTTGGGGTAATATGGACTCGTTAACTTGTATAGTTTAAACTGTAAATTTGTCGGGGGTTATGTGAATCTGTTAAATCTGTTAGGCATAACCTGTCAAAATCCTAGTTAGTTAAGGACACAAGATCTGTAAGGGTTGCTTGTGTCATCTGTTGTGTAGGACCCATATTAGTCAGTAACCCATTCTGGTATTAAAGGGGGACCCCACACTAGGTAGGGTCAGGGCATGCTTACCGAACTGATTGTAAGAGGTTCATCTGAGAGGAGGTGTGTACTGGCGCGTTACAACGAACTCATGTGTGTGCATGAGTACGACCTGCATTTGGGAAAATAAGCCGCTGTAGCACCAGTAAATAGATATGTGTCCTTCTGTAGGTTGTCACTTTAGGAAGTAATACACCCTACTGTAGGGCCGACACAGGGTATTTACGGAATAAGGAGGCGATCGATTGGGGGGTAGTAAATAGGGTACATCTTGTCCTGTCTGTTTTTGTGGGATGCATGTGTTTATGTCTGGGCAAACACCCATTATTTCTGATTAGGTACTGGCTAATTTCATTTGGGTTAAAGCCCGTTACTAGAGTACACCTAAAACTACCATTATATTTCTGTAGGGATCATCCTGTTTCTGTTAAGCAATTAGGGAGTATGTAATCATGTTACATATCTGTTATACTAGTATTGGTGTACAGAAATCTATAGAAGTGCAATAAACTCTGTCATGTTTACCTTGTCACCCTTACCTATTATGATGATATCTCTCTTATCCACTTTGTATGCCTATCATGATACTTTTACTTATATACTTGCTAAAAGTTACTGGACTCGCCAGACTTTATGTATGACCCTTTTTGTTTCCTCTTCTTTCTTCCATTTCCCTTAGGTTCTCAAGGAGGGAATTCTCAGGGTTAGTCGGGATTCTGTTATTGTCTTGCTCGGAGCTGCTAGATGTATTGCTCAATCTTTGCTATTATGGCTATGTTTTCACTTGAGGATTATGATTCTTCTATTTTTTACTCTGGTGTTTAAGGATAAGACAGATGTTTTAATGATGTAATGGCTTTCATGTATTTCAGACATGGGATGTTTTGACTATACTACTTTATGATAAATAAAGTTTTTATTCCCAATGCTATTTTTATGTCTGTCTTGTAATAATTCTATTTCTGTTTACCTATAGTGCTTCATGAAACTTAGTGCATTCACTTTTTGAGTGACATTAATGGATGTGGGGTCTCACAAACATAGTTTACCAGTTAATCTATAGTGTCTATATGTTTAAAAAGGAAAAACTAATACTTTGACAAAAACAAACTTATCTTTTGAGGATTTTTTTAACAATCAAAATCATTGCATCAGAATATAATTAGTGAGATTTATTGTTAATTTATATATATAATTGGTCAATATATATATATATATATATATATATGTATATACACATATATATTCATATAGGTCAATCATACAATTGTGGACTAAATATTGTTAATACACGAACCAGATGTTTCAGCTGTATGGAGGTTTTTGATTTAAATATAGAGATTAATACCAGGATTAAAAAATCCTAATATGTTTATTAACTTGGATGTCATCATTATGACTTACAGGTCATCCTCGAACCAAGGTCAATATAACGTAAATGCAAAACCCAAGAAGACTTAACTATGAATCTCTAGTTCAAATCATTTGATGAACACGCAGAATTGTTTCTTTTTATCATAGGCATAACAGAGTCAAAAAATATAATTATGATTCAAGTAATTAGATCAACATAAAAAACATATGTTTTAACAATTTCTCCTTATCAATCAATTTTATTAGTTCAAATATTATTGAAAACAATTCAACAAATCGTTCAACACAAATATTAGATATAAACAGTACCAAAACATTTACATGTTTATTTTAGAGAATAACATTTATAATTTTTGAAATAAAAATTATGAGTTTGAATTGAATTCAAAATAACATGCAAATTACGTTTTTATATCTGTGTTCATAACATCAATCCAAAACAGAGAAAACATTTCGTGATTGTTTTCAATAACAACAATTGCTTTTGAAAAACAGATTCACAATACCAATTAATCTAGCAATTTAGATGCAGAACAGAACAAAATAAACCTCAATTAACCATTTCGCAAGTGGCTCTGATACCGTTGTTGGGTTTACAGATCGATTCAACAAAGAAAATCACAAAAAAATTAAAACCAAAATCAGGATCCAAGTGAAAATTGATAAATCGAGTGATGCGTACCTTTTTGTTTTGCAAAACCAAGGTTATAATCCAAGTCCAAATCGATCAAATCTCTAATGCCATCCAGTTGAACGATGTTTCCATAGGTATCCGCAAATGTTTCTTTGGAATCGTCTCATGAAATCGAAGAAGAAGATTGAAGGTACGAGTCGAGACCGTGAATTTCCTTTTTCCCTTTTTAAATTTTGGATCTCGTTTCGTTCTATGCATATTAGAAGGAGTTTGCTCCTTTTAAAAATAAATGAGTGTTGAAAGAAAACAAAATACGTGGTATACCATTTCAAAACACAAATTTTAAATATCAATCGGTTGATATTTTATATGCTTGAGAATGGTTCTCCCCTTTTAAACATTCTAATTGTGATCCTGTAGGTTATTACAACGATAGAAATAATTTAAAATTATATTTAAAATCATAAACGGTGAGCGACATCTCGTAATACATCACTATTACCCAAGTTATAATAAATCAGTGGTTCGATACAACATTTTTTGTGACTAATGTTTCAAAGTAATTTAATTATTATATCCAAGCTTAAACTCAAGGCAAGGAACATATCATCCTCTTTATAATTTAATCCTTTTATTTTGATCTTTGAGCAGATTATACAAAACAAATCAATATTCTAGACCATGTATTTTATAATCATACTCAATCAAGAGGCCTATGGATATCACTATTTATATTATAGGGTTAAATTCTGTATAGATCATTCATATTATTTAATCGATTTGAGATATATCCAATAATCACCTTTATTTTCTACTCGGCTAAGAGTAACTTTTGATGATATCAAAACACAAATATCCTCAAATAAAATATATAATGATTTCAGGTATGAGGACTATTACATCATTGTCACTGTGAGAATTACTAATGATACTATTACCCATGCCCCATGAAGTTTTCTCACATTGGGTATATCTGATACATTGTTCTCAAACACGTATTTATGTATTGACATTAATATCTCATATATTAATTATTAATGAGATATGATCTTCAGTCAATTAACATACTAGTATCAATGTTTCATTGTTGTCCTACATACAAAAAACTAGACTAAGGAATTTTAAGAATCACAATATTTATCATATTATATATTCTCATGTTCAAGTCACTTACTTGAAACTATGTAATTCTGTATCACTATTATAAGGACTTCTATTATGTTATATTTATATTACATAATAAATACAACATAATAAAATCTTTTATTCAAAATAAAACATAACATCAACAATGTTATTAATCACATCAAATGGATTGCTTCTAGGGAAAAAACTCTAATAATACTCAAGAGCCAACCTCCTATACATAACCAGAGATGAGATAGAGACTAAGATAAATCATCTTTAGGAGTGGACGATAGTTTGAAAAAAATAAACGACTGTAAGTAGTTAATATGCACTTAGTGCATATAGTATAAACCTTCGACTTAGTAAAGCAATAAATAAATCTCATTCATTGTACTAAAATACATATAATTTTGTGCATAATGTTAAAAAAATCGAAATAATAGTTTTTGGATACAAATATTTATGTATCTGTATCCGCATCCATTTTTTTAGATATTGGATATTTATTCGCTTTTCGGATACGGATATAGACGGATTTTGGATTTTTTAGGTATCCATTGACATCCCTAGGCGGTGGCATGTTGGCACCCTCACCAAGTGTAATTGATTTAGCCCAACCTACCTATGCCTCGGTAAAATCAGGCCGTGGTTCATCCGCACCATCTTAGCTCCATGCTCCTCGAGCCAATCGAGAGTGAAGCGCCGAAGAACATCACCTGCCTAGAGCCAGTCAAGAGCAATGTTCACAACTTGATTTTGTATAACTCGAATCCCTCGATAAGGGAGCTCCGACCAACTCAATTCTATGTATAGTGCCGAGTCACGCTACACGAGTGCAATTACCAAAAAGTGTATGGAAGGCTCAAGCGTTTGGACAAACAACTGTGGCGTAGTTGTCTCTAAGGTCATCATCGGAGATACGGCTCATGACTCATTCTAACCTTTACTTCATTCATCGGAGGTAAAATGGGAATGGAAAGAAGTCCTCTTCTTTAAAGGATGCCTCCTCATCGTTGTGTTATGGCCCTTTTCCTCCAGTTGAGCTCCGGCCACCCTCTAGCTAGTTGGGAACACGTTGGGACGCACTATTGGAGGCACATTCAGAAGCGGGCCTAGGGCACTAGTCCTCTACCAGTCCCGCAACTGTCTCCTACAAAGGAGTGGTCTCTGAGGTCGTCTTCGGAGATACTGGCTTGCGACTCATTCCCAAATTTGCCTCCCTTGTCGAAGGTGGAATGAGAATGGAAAACAAGTCCTCTTCTCTAAAGATCACCTCCTCATTGCTGTGTAGCAATCATTCTCCTCCACCTAAGCTTTGACCACCCTCCAGTTAGCTCGGGGCACGTTAGAAGCACAACCGGGCCATGCACTGAAAGCAAACTAGAGGGAACCAGTCCTCCACTAGTTTATGCATTCTCACTACTGCCATCTTCTCCACGACAGCAGAGCGACCTTTTGGAAGAAAACCCACCATACAAAGAAGATGGTCTAAGACCAAAGTCTTGGCACCATGGAAGTCATCTGGGACATCCCTTAATGCTCAGGCTCCATACACACAAACATCCCAGAACGCAATGGAAACCTTTAGTTTTATAATTGAAAACTTCATCATCGTCGACCACCGGCGTAGCACATGGATCTGACCGCGATTATGACGTGACTGGGTGAAGAATAAAATGCCGAAATTGGTCACTCAACCATATATCTGTATCTTATATGCATATACGAGTGATCAATTTGAACGAGTTTACTTCTCGAGCATTACGCTAACAAGCAGCATTGTGTTCGATTTCAATCCAAATCCAATCATGAAACTTCATGCAAAGATCCAAACTTGCTAACTCAAATTTGGGATCAAGAAGAATTCGACAATTAAGCGAGCTCAAAGGTAGTCCTCTACCAATTCCTGTACCGGCATAGCCTTTGCAGAACTTAAGGTAGATCCCCACTAGTTCCTGCACCGGCATCATCTTCACCGTGGAGAAACCATTTTGGAAGCACATCCACCTCATCGACAAGGTGATCCAAAACCAATGTTTAGTCCCTGGAAGTTATTAACATTCCATCAGCGTCGATACAACCAAGCTTACAGACTCCAACTCAGGATTGAAGAAAACAGTACAACCATGAAATCCCGGAGAAATAGGAGAAATTAGCTAAGTCCCCATATATGAAGCCTGGAATTCGAATCCCTATACACTAGTTTTAAGTTCTCGTGTTTCCCTGGCCCATCCTTGAGTCCTTAAAGTCTCGAGGCTCCTCAATAAACTAAAGTCTATGTGTAATGCCAGGTTAATTTACATGAGTACAATAATGGAAAATGTGAAGAGTGCTTGAACACTTAGAGCGATATGCAATGAAAGAAAATAAATTTTTTTCACATGTTTACAACTTTTTATCACTGGCGCGATGTACACCACAACCACATCGTGTCTCCAAAAAGCGTGGGTCGTACTCACACATTTCATCGGCTTACCAAAAAATAGAATTATCTACACAACCACTTGGAAGAGCCGCTCTTATTCCTTTTCTTCTTTTCAAACTAAACCTTGGCCGAATCATCCTTCTTCCTCTATTCGACTCCCCACTCCCAAATTTTGTCTCCTTAGGTAGAGTCGTGGAGGGATGGGGTCTGAACTCATATCTGCTGCCTAAGGTCGCTGGAAGTGTCCGTCCTTCACCTTATCCCTCGCTCAGAATGTGCGCAATATCTGTAGTCCCTTTCCTCGGGGAAGATCATCTTCGTTGGACCAGAGAAAGCTTCGACAAGGGCCCCATAGCTGCAGGCTACACCGCCTCTTTTTGAGCTCTCCTAGATTCCCTCTCATCCTTCTTCATAGCCAGGTGACCTGCATTCAGCTTCGCGGTCTCCTGAATTTTCAACTTCTTGAGCTCTGTCTTGGCTCGCTTATGGGAGGCCTCGAATTCTGTTTTCTTCCAAGCCTCATCCTGCACCTTAGGTTGGGCTTCCTACTCATTATTTTTCCTTGCTTTATCCTGAGATTTGACACTGGTCTCCTCATCTCTCTTCTTCTTTGCCTCAAGTTCCATAGACTTCATAAGCAGTTGGGCTTTCAGTTCTTCGACTAGCTAGTACATGGTTCTCCTAACTGCTTCTGTTTGCCACTTAACTTGCGCGTCCCCACCCTTTGAGTCCTTCCCCTCATCGAGAACTTTATCAAAGTTGGCCAGTCCAAACTCTCCCATTTCTAGGTCAAAGCCTGCGAGGAACCCGTGCTCTTCCTCCATTTGCCTCATGTAGGCGTCCACATTCGTCCCAGCCAGGGCGGCCGTCGCCGTTTCTTTCCCAGCTATCATTCCTTTCCCAGAGATACATTCACATTGAGAATGGGGACAAATCACTTTCACTTTGTTCTATCATCTTTCTGATTTCCAACAAGTAAGTGGATATACCTTCTTGCTCATGCTGTGTAGCACCCCCGATATAGATCCTTCGATGGTTGATGGAAGTGCACTTGGCACTGACATGCAAAATCCACCAGCAAAAGCAGAAAGAATAGCTTGCTACTATTCGAGAACTACTTCGTGAGCCACTATGATGCTCCTGGTCATGATTATTTCCCCTTTCTCAATAGTCGTCTTTCCATCTCCTCCTCTATGGCATCCTCCTCAAGAAGTTTCCTCCCTTCCGCCAACACCCAATGCTCATCCTCCATCAAATATTCTTCCATCATCTTGGCCTCGTCCACATTCTCCACTTCTAGGGCAGTTGCCTCATCTTCTACAGGATTCTCCCAAGTTTATGCCAGGTTCCGAGGGTAGTTGCAGACCCATGAGAGCCCATAGTGTTTAAGTGTTTCGACATAGAAACCACATACCGCCGCCTCTATGTCCCTCTCTTCCTCCGCTCGAGCCTCCCGGACTTGTCGCCTTATGAAACACCCACCTCCGTTAAGGTCACTCACAAAAGGAATGCCTTAACTTCGGTGGAGCACTATAGGTAAAAGATAAAGATAATTTACAAGAAAGACATATAAACAGCGGAAAAACTAAATTTATTTCATAAGTATGTGGTTCAGTCAAAACATTACAACAACTGTCTCAAACTAACTTCCAAATCATTACAACAAAATCTCTATCTTGATTAAAACATAAAGAAGCATAAAATAATAATAAGGCAGCATAAATTCCCAATAAGAGTGTATCCAAAGCCATAGCCCAAGGAAAGAGAATCCAAGCAATACATCTACTCTCTTCAAGCTGGAAATGGTCTGAACTAAGCTGAAGTATTCCCTCCCTGTGGGTCTGAAGGGGGGGGGGGGGAGGGGGGACGGAAGAAAAGAAGACAAAAGAAAAATGGGTCAGACATGAGTCTGGTAAGTCCAGTGATTATTTAGCATGTAAACAGGAAAAAGGTTCATGACATGAATAAACTGAACCTAGGACAGCACCCTAGAAATAAGAAAATAAAACTGATTATGCTATCACACTCATTACTATTTCTCTGTACCCACTTACAAATGTTTCAACTAGCACCATGTGCTCAAGATAAATGATCCTCTTTATCGATCGACTCCTACTCGTATACGTTTTCTACTTGTGTCACTCGGCCTCAATTGATTGTAGATACCTGTGCTAGTCCCACCATGGGGTGTATCAAATCCTATGGTGGCAACCCGACACAATACAAGATGCACAATGTATAAATACTGATGCCCAGTGCCTGCTTTTTCCACTCTGGAGTATGTGCACGCCCGCAATCTGTCGGAACCTACATTGACGCACCAACCGCCGTTGTTTTGACCGCTTATAATCAACCCAGTAATCGTGCCCCACCCTGCCTAGTTCAAGGTACCATGATAAATCTATATGGGTTACTGCTGAAATGGGTCCCCGTTATTAGGGTTTCCTAATCAACATGTTAAAGTGGTTAAGTGTTCTCAAATTAACCTAACCCCACCCATCAGCTTAGTTAACATGTTGCATTGGTTAAGTATTTTCTTAATTAACTTAACCATACCATTCCTGCCTTAGCTTTAATTCATTCATTAAAGCACCAACCACTCACATTAGATATGTATTGTTGCGATCCCTGGATGTGCCTGTCGGTTCCGGGCAGTCTTACACCGCAACTCAATCTAACCTCGGGTTCTTTTGGGCTTAGTGCGCTAACCTCTCACATTACATCTATATTGTTACAGTTGCAGGATGTGTTGGGCGGTTCCGGGGAGTCTTACAACGTAACTCAATCTAACCTCGGGTTAGGCATATTCGTCTTTTACTTAATTTACATACTTACCCTTCATATTTATTTGTAAATTATCCACAATTATTGCCATTCACTTCATGCCCTATTTACCCTCTAAATCGTGTTCATAATTTTTAGTATATAAATTATACCATTTTATGCCACTAATCTTTTATATGATTATGGGCCAAACTATGCCAATAATATGAATTTTAAGGTTTTTTCCAAAGTTGCCCCCGTTATACATTCGCATAATTCACATAGAACGTTAGGCTCGCAACTTAGCCTAACTTATCAACAAAAGGAAAAGGAAAGGAGCATGTACCATTCCCACAACATAAAATAATAAGGATCTAACTAAACATGTGTCATATAAATTTGGCATAAAACAATGAACTTGCATTTTGGATCCAATTAACATGAATCTTAAGCATATGAATGGGGACTTACATAGAACAACACAAATCCAATTAGGCATGTAAATGTGAACTTGAATTTGAGTTGGATCAAATTAACATAGATCTAAACATATGAGAATGTAGATCTAAACATATAGGCATATATGACTTAGCCTTAAAACTTGCATGTAACATAACATGAACGAATCACCAAACTTATATATAACATGATAGGTTCATCACCAATTTAGCATACAACATGATAAGTCCAATAAACCACAATAGTCTCATAGGCATATATGATAGAATCATCACAAGAATAGACATGAATCAGCATCACCATTATCTTACAATTAGGCACAGTTCTAGTTTTCGCTTTATTACAAATCATGACTTTTAATTGTTCACATCTAAAGAATAACAGGACTTACAAACAAAAGAAAAATCTTGTTTTCTGGGATCTGTTTTCTGAAACTGAAAAGCTATCCCTTGATGTATACTGTCGATTCTCAAATTTAGATCTGATTCATAGCTTCTAACTTGCTTTCTAGTTTGCTTCCTAGTTGGAGAAGAATGGTGGCTATGCTAGGTTGACCATGGACAGCATGGCGGCTCCTTGGAATGAAATTGTGTGGTTTATGGTTGAGGGTTGGGGTTGTTTATATAGAAGTTTAGATTTATGTGAGCCGTTAGATCAACTTAGGAGAAATCAGAACCATCTAGACTAGACAGAGCTATCCAGAAATCACTATATATGCCCTAGTGACTTAGCAACGAGTCATAAATCGTCACCGTTTGGATCTGGGCGAGGGGGTCGAACCCTACGGGGGGGGGGGGGGTCGACACCCCTCTTGGGGGGGTCGACACCTATGTGGGGGAGTCGACCCCTACGGTGGGAATTTTCCCGCCTAGCTTATTCCCGTGATTTTTAAATTCGAACTGTTTTTGTTTATTTAATTATTAAATTTTCTGTTTAAACATGAAATCTTCTGAACCCCATAACTTCTTCATACGGAGTCTGATTCACGCAAAATCAGACTCTATCTCAAGCAGAATTACGAGACGAACGCAATGGCGTAACGCATTTCCCTTAATTCTCACTTTTACAATTAAGTATTCTTTAATTCATTACATTAATAAACATAGAAAATAAAGGGTGTTACATTCTCCCCTCTTTAAGGGATTTCGCCCGCGAAATCTTCAAGCCAAGAAGAATGTATATCCTACCATCCAATCGTCCATATAGTCGACCATTAAACATTGACATCCATTGTCCTTAAAAGATTTCTAAATCTTTCATGATTGTATGCATCTTGTGTGTATATGTCCTTATCTAATGCAAAATCAGGTGGTCTACTGATTCAGTTGACCTCAATGCAAATTATGTCAGTGCCATGAGTCCATTATGCATGCAATTATTCCTAATCATACTTTCTATATGAGTGCACAATCATTCATACAAATGCAACGTCTATATGATAACACACCAAGTTTTAATCCATATACAAATACATATATGCATATGCAACATGAAAGTGACTGAGCCGATCTAACAGCTAATGTGTGTGTACATGCATCCACGAGAAACCACTTGCAACCACTTGCAACCATCAATCATAACAAGTTTCAAATACATGTTTACATCCATTGGTTTCTACCTAAGGATAAAGAATAGGACCGAGGAGAAATACTTAAAAGATAGATATAAGCATGCATAAACTTATGGAAAAAGAGATCAAGGATGTACCCTCAAAAAGAAAATGGCAGGCTGCGCGTATCTTGTCCTTAGTCTCCCAAGTTGTGTCTTCCTCAGCGTCACTCCATTGAATTTTAACTAGTTTGACTTCACGGTTGCATAGCTTTTTGACTTCCGTACCCAAGATGCAATTTGGAACTCTTCTCACAGTTACTTCTCGTTCCACTTCTACTTCCTTTAGTATACTTGGCTCCACAACTTCCGCAGACTCATGTAAGCACTTTCTTAGTTGAGAAACATGAAAAACATTATGAACTCCAACCAGTCTTTCGGGTAGCTCTACTTTGTAAGCCATCGCCCCAACCCTTTCAATGATAGGAAATGGTCCTACAAATCTTGGTGCCAACTTTCCTATGGACCCAAAGTGAATGACATTCCTCAAAGGAGATACTTTAAGGAACACCCTATCTCCAACCTCAAACTCAAGGTCGGTCCTTCTTTTGTCTACGTAGGACTTCTGTCTATCTTGTGCAGTCTTCATTCATCTTCTTATCAAGTCCACCTTCTCAGAAGTTTCTCTAATCATGTCTAGCCGAAGTACGAGCTTGTCTGTAGACTCCCACCAACAAGTTGGTGATCAGCATGGTCTTCCATATAAAGCCTTGAAGGGTGCCATGCCTATGGTGGCTTGGTAGCTATTGTTGTAAGAGAATTCCACCAAAGGAAGTTGATCCTCCCATGTTCCTCCAAAGTCAAGAATGAGCAATCTCTAGAGGTCTTCTAATACTCTGTTCACCCTTTCCATCTGACCATCGGTTGGGGGTGATAGGCCGTGCTTAAGCATAATTGTGTGCCTACAGCCTCTTGCAAACTCCTCCAAAACTCGCTCGTAAAGATAGGATCTTGATCACTCACTATGCTGGAGGGTATCCCATAGAGTCAAACTATCTCTTTAAGATAAATGGATGCTAAGGACGAGGAAGTCCTTCTACTCTTAACAGGTATAAAGTGAGCGCTCTTAGTGAGCATGTCCACTATTACCCAAATACTGGTATTGCCCCTTCTTGACCTAGGCAACCTATCAACAAAGTCCATCGAAATGCTATCCCATTTCCACTGTGGGACCTCTAAAGGATGAAGCTAACCACCAGGCTTCTTCTGCTCCACTTTGTCTTGCTGGCATATCAAGCACTTAGAGACGAACTCAGCTACATCCCTCTTCATGCCATTCCAAAAGAAAACCCTTTTTATGTCTTTATACATCTTGTCTCCACTTGGGTGTATGGTCAGCTTAGAATGGTGTGCTTCTTCGAGAACCGTCTTCACCTAATCCCTTGTTTGTGGGACGCATAGCCTTCCATCCCATCTCAACCAATCCTTATCATCGATGGAGTATCTATTGAGGTGACTAGAAGTCTCACCCCTAATTAGCTTATCCATCATATCAACTAGCTGAGGGTCTTCACGTTGGGCGGTTCCTATTAAGTCCAAAAGAGTAGCCTGCACCTCTAGCGATGCTAAGAAACCAGATACAAATTCAGAGGAGGGTCTAAAGTCAAAGATTGCTATGTACTCCAAGCTTTGCCTTTCTATAAAGAGAGGACTTAAGGTCAGCTTCTTTCTACTCAAGGCGTCTGTTACTACATTGCCCTTGCCAGGGGTATAGGAAATCTCAAAATCGTATGAGGCCATAAATTCCATCCATCTTTGTTGTCTTAGGTTAAGATCTTTCTGTGAGAAAAGGTATTTTAACAATTTATGGTCAGTAAACAATTCAAAACTTTCTCCTAGTAGATAATGACGCCATGGCTTAAGAGCGAAAACAATGGCAGCTAGCTCCAAATCATGAGTTGGGTAGTTCTTCTCATGTACCTTCAACTGCCTTCCCCCATAACAAACTACCTGGCCTTCTTGCATCAAGACAGCACCTAATCCTGTACCGCATGCGTCTGTGTATACAGTAAACATTTTGCTCCCATAAGGCAATGCCAGAACTGGGGCTGTTGTTAGAGCCCTTTTCAAACGTTGGAAAGCAACATCGCAATCCAAATACCAAGCGAAAGTTAGGTTCTTCTTCACCAATCTTGTGAGTGGGGCTGAGATTTTCACAAAGTCTTTAATGAACTTTCGGTAAAAGCCCACTAGCCCGAGAAAGCTTCAGATTTCGGTTGCATTCCATGGAACCTTCCAATCTTGCACCGCAACTACTTTTGCAGGGTCCACAACTATCCCCTTTTTGGACACCACATGTCCAAGAAACCTTACTTATTCTCTCCAGAAATGACATTTGGAGAATTTGGCTTTCAGCTGATGTGCACGAAGAGTATCCATGACTTCCCATAAATGCAGAGCATGCTCTTCTTCATTCTTCAAGAAAATCAAAATGTCGTCTACGAAGACCACCACAAACTTATTAAGGAACTCCATGAACACCCTACTCATTAAGTCAACGAGATAAGCGGATGCGTTTGTCAAGCCGAAAGGCATGACAAGCCATTCGAAGAAACCATCCGGGGTTTTTAACACAGTCTTATCAATGCTGTCTTCAACCACTCTTACGTAATGAAACCCGATAGCCAGATCTAGTTGGGAGAAACCGTTGCACCTACAAGCTGATCAACCAAGTCATCTACTCTTGGAAGTGGATGCCTATTCTTCTTGGTCAGCTTGTTTAGCTCCCTATAGTCAACGCATGGAAGAAGGGAACCATCCGCTTTGGTTGCGAATACCACTAGAGCACCCCATTCAGAAATACTCCGCCTTATGAACCCTTTTTCGAGAAGCTTTTTAACTTGCTTGCTGAGCTCTTTCCTCTCCCTTGGAGCCATGTGTCTAATGGGTAGAGCTATGGGTTTTGCATTATCAACAAGGTATATGCGGAAGTCTATCTCCCGCTTCGGAGGTAAGCCCTTCACCTCTTCAAATACATCTGAGTGCTCACGGACTAATCTAACAGACTGCAAGTTTTCGACAGACGCATCAAAAGATTCTAGGTAGCCAAGCATAACAGAATTCATGGGATTACAAGAGATTTCGAGAGTGTTACCGAGGCGATTCATAAGTCTAACCACTCTCTTTTCGCAATCGAGGATGGCACCATTACTGGATAACCAACCAATGCCTAGAATCACCCATAGCCCGTGAAGCCTAAAACATAGGCATTACTTCTAAACCCAACTCATAGTATAGAAATTTCAAAATCCAAAAAAATCATTGACAAATATGCCAAACCCCCAATTGGATTTGAAACAACCAAGGGATCCTCTATTATACTGGCGTCTAGTGTAGAGATTCAATTAAAGCAGTATATATAAAAGAGTGCGATGCGCCAGAATCAAAGAGTGTATGAACATGATAATCAAAAAGATAAACTAAACTCTCAACAGAAATATTTCTACCTCATTCTTGCGGAGGTGCTACGAGAGCGTGAACCATCCCTCTAGAAGTAGATCCAGTCCTCTGCCCTTGTTTTCTTGGGCAGTCCTTAGCCACGTGTCCTGTCTCGCCACACTGAAAACAACCACCCATCTTCCTCTTTTTCTTTCTGCAGTCCTTAATCAGATGTCCAGGAAAGCCACAAAAATTACACTTCCTTTTGTCATGGGGTTTGTTGTTCTTCCCACCCTTCTTTGAATATGTCTTCTTATTCTGCGATCCCCCCACTTTCATATCTTGAGGTACCTCCACCTTTGCCTCTTTCTTGCCATCTTTGTCTTCCTCCTGTAACAATGCCATGTCCACCAGTCTCTCATAAGTCGCACCCATAGGTACATGGGACATAGCTAGGCCGTGCAGTGGCTCATTCAAACCTTTAACAAAACGAAGAGCCTTCTTAAGGGGAGTGTTCACTCACTCAAGTCCAAATCTAGCCAGCTGGTTGAATTTGGTTGACGTATTTCTTGACAGACATACTTCCCAGTTTGAGAGCTAAGAACTTTTACATCTGTAGGTTTCGTTCAGCTTGTGCGAGGAATTTCATTTCAAACCTCATCCTGAAATCCACCCAAATTTCAACTGGTCTCTCAGCATTAGTAACTTCCCACCAATAAGAGGCTTTGTTTTTAAGCAACCATACGGCCAACTGTATCTTCTGCCTGTCGTCCACTTTTAAGATAACAAACAAATCCTTGGTTTCTTTGAGCCAGTTTCTTGCTTCAACGAATGATTCAGTCCCATTAAAGTTCTTTCCACCCATGGCTCGAAAGTCTCAACATATCTTTGAGAAAGCATTTGCACAAGGAGGAGGAGGAGGAACAACTGCAACTGAGGGAGGAGGAACGTCTACTGGGCCTGCATCATTAGCCCTAGCCTCCAGGTACCTTCTGAACCAGCTAGGTACTGGGACGCCCTCTGGAAAGTTAAGATCCCTAGACATTATGAAACGAAAAAGAAAAGATTCAAAACAAATGATAGAAAGATAGTGCATATGGCTTTGTGGATTATGCCTTTTAAAATAAAAACAACACTTTTTCTTGAAAATGCTTCTTTAAACTTCTTTTTGCAAATTAGTTTCCAAGTTTTTTATCTGATCTGGCAACCATCAGCACTGATACCAAGTGTAACACCCCACCTCCATTAAGGTCACTCACAAAGGTAATGCCTTAACTTCGGTGGAGCGCTATATGTAAAAGATACAGATAATTTACAAGATAGACATATAAACAGCGGAAAATCTAAATTTATTTCATAAGTACGTGGTTCAGACAAAACATTACAAAAACTGTCTCAAACCAACTTCCAAATCATTACAATAAAATCTCTGTCTTGATTAAAACATAAAGAAGTATAAAATAACAATAAGGCATCATAAATCCCCAATAAGAGTGTATCCAAAGTCATAGCCCAAGGAAAGAGAATCCAAGCAATACATCTACTCTATTCAAGCTGGAAATGGTCCGAACTAAGCTGAAGTATTCCCTCCCTACGGACCTGGGGAGGGGGAACGGAAGAAAAGAAGACGAAAGAAAAATGGGTCAGACATGAGTCTGGTAATTCCAGTGATTATTTAGCATGTAAATAGGAAAAAGGTTCATGACATGAATAAACTGAACCTAGGATAGCACCCTAGAAATAAGATAATAAAACTGAATATTCTATCGCACTCATTACTATTTCTCTACACCCACTTACAAGTGTTTCAACTAGCACCATGTGCTCAAGATAAATGATCCCCTTTATCGATCGGCTCCTACTCGTATACGTTTTCTACTTGTGTCATTCAGCCCCATTTGATTGTAGATACATGTGCTGGTCCCACCATGTGGTGTATCAAATCCTATGGTTGCAGTCCAACACAATTCAAGATGCACAGTGTCTAACTACTGATGCCCAGTGCCTACTTTTTCAACTCTGGAGTACGTGCATGCCAGCCCTCCATCGGAACCTACACTGACGCACCACCGATCGTTGTTTTGACCGCTTATAATCAGCCCAGTAATCGTGCCCCACCTTGCCTAGTTCAAGGTACCATGATACATCTATGAGGGTTACTGCTGAAATGGATCCCCATTACTAGGGTTTCCTAATCAACATGTTAAAATGGAAGTGTTCTCAAATTAACCTAACCCCACCCATCAGTTTAGTTAACATGTTTTATTGGTTAAGTGTTGCCTTAATTAACTTAACCCTACCATTCCTGTCTTAGCTTTAATTCATTCATTAAAGCACCAACCACTCACATTATATATGTATTGTTGCGGTCATTGGATGTGCCGATCGGTTCCGGGCGGTCTTACACCGCAACTCAATCTAACCTCGGGTTCTTCTGGGCTTAATGCACTAACCTCTCACATTAGATCTATATTGTTATGGTTTTTGGATGTCCCGGGAAGTTCCGGGCGGTCTTACACCATAACTTAATCTAACCCCTGGTTAGGCATATTCGTCTTTTACTTAATTTGCATATTTACCCTTCATCTTTGTATGTAAACTATCCACAATTTTTGCCATTCAAGTCATGCCCTGTTTACCCTCTGAATCATGTTCATAATTTTTAGGTATATAAATTATACCATTTTATGCCACTAATCATTTATATGATTATGGGCCAAGCTATGCCAATCATATGAATTTTAAGGTTTTTCCCAATGTTACCCCCGTTATATTTTCGCATAATTCACATAGAACATTAAGCTCGCAACTTAGCCTAACTTACAAACAAAAGGGAAAAGAAAGGAGCATGTACCATTCCCACAACATAAAATAATAAGTATCTAACTAAACATATGTCATATAAATTTGGCATAAAACAACGAACTTGCATTTTGGATCCAATTAACATGAATCTTAAGCATATGAACGCGGACTTACACAGAAATACAAAAATCCAATTAGGCATGTAAATGTGAACTTGCATTTGAGTTGGATCAAATTAACATAGATCTAAACATATAGGCATATATGACTCAGCATAAAAACTTGTATGTAACATAACATAAAAGAATCACCAAACTTATATATATAACATGATAGGTTCATCACCAATTTAGCATACAACATGATAAGTCTAATAAACCACAATAGTCTAATAGGCATATATGATAGAATCATCACAAGAATAGACATGAATCAACATCACCATTATCTTACAACTAGGCACAGTTCTTGTTTCTGTTTTATTACAAATCATGACTTGTAATTGTTCACATCTAAAGAATAACAGGGCTTACAAACAAAAGAAAAATCTTGTTTTCTGGGATCTGTTTTCTGAAACTGAAAAGCTATCTCTTGACGTAGACTATCGATTCTCAAATTTAGATTTGATTCGTTGCTTCTAACTTGCTTTCTAGTTTGCTTCCTAGTTGGAGAAGAATGGTGGCTATGCTAGGTTGACCATGGACAGCATGTCGGCTCCCTAGAATAAAATTGTGTGGTTTAGGGTTGGGGTTGTTTATATAGAAGTTTAGATTTATGTGAGTAGTTAGATCAACCTAGGAGCAATCAGAACCATCCAGACTAGATAGAGTCATCCAGAAATTGCCACCTATGCCCTAGTGACTTAGCAACAAGTCAGAAATCATCACTGTTTGGATTTGGGCGAGGGGATCGACCCCTACAGGGGCGTCGACACCCCTCTTGCGGGGTCGACACCTATGTCGACCCCCCCTGGGGGTAGTCGACCCCTATGGGTGGGAATTTTCCCGCCCAGCTGATTCACGTAATTTTGAAATTCAAACTGTTTTTGTTTATTTAATTATTAAATTTTCTGTTTAAACATTAAATCTTCTGAACCCCATAACTTCTTCATACGGAGTCCGATTCACGCAAACTCGGACTCTATCTCAAGCATAATTCCGAGACGAACGCAATGGCCTAACATGTTTCCCTTAATTCTCACTTTTACAATTAAGTATTCTTTAATTCGTTACATTAACAAACATAGAACATACATGGTGTTACACCTTATCTCCTGTAGTGCAGCTTCATGCTTAGTTTTGATCCCATCTACTTTGCTGAGCATCTCCTTGTTTGATGTTTCTGCCGCTTCCTTATCCTTCCTGGCCAGATCGAACTTGCCATTCTCCTGTCCAGCATCTTTCTGAACTCCTCTTTCTCTTTCCTTAGGCATTGGATCTCCTCATTTTTTTCCAGAGCCTTTCATTTTCCTCAACTAATGCTAAATTGTCTGTCGTCAGCTGATGCTACACCGTCTTATTCTTTTCTTGCAGCTTGCGGTTATCTTCTACTAGGGCCTTGTTCTCCTTCTCCAGGATGGTGGCATGAGTTGCTGCAGAGGTTAATACGCCTTTATAATGGGCATTAGCCACTGCCATCGCCAATTTCATATCCTCCAGCTCCTTCTTCAACCCATCTATTTCAGCAACATAGAGTTAGCACATAATGGTGTAACACGAATAAGTAGAAACGAATGTGACTTGAAGCCAATTTTTACCTATATCCTTGTCTAGGATCATGACACTCTCCTTTTTTAGCTTTAAAGCAATCTCTAAACCATGGATCAGCTCCGAAAGTTTCTTCGCGTACTTATACATCTCCCAGTATTGATATTAAGCATCATGCACATTTTTCCACACATCCTCGTCGTTCTGGCACGGGATCGGTCTAATGTCAGGCAACAACATCAGCTCCTCTAAATAGAAGACAGAAACGAATTTTTCAATATTGCATTCCTCTCCTTGGGACTCAACCGAGGGATCTTTGACATGTCAGGTAGCGTCAAGCCCCGGCCTCTCACATCCCTTCCTCCACTTCCTTGCCCACTTCGCCAGATCTACTCCTACCAACAGCCGGTTTCACCGGCGCAGTGATTAGAACATAAGGTGGGGAAATCGTAGTTTGTTGCCTTGTTGTAAAAAATTCGGATACTCTCCTTGCACCCGCTGGTTTCCAACCTATTGGAAAAGGGTTCAAACGCGGGGAGTGTTCTTGATGATAACGGATACACTCAGAGTCATGCGGCCTCTTTCTTGAACATAGTACAGTGCTTGCATAGAAGTCAGTCATGGCACTATTCTACCACCGCCTAAAATCTCCCCAACCACGATCTTTTGTCAACTTCGTAAGACATATACATGCAGAGATCAAGCTTCGAATCAGAACTAAACATCCAACGCATACGAAGCAAGTATCGTGCTATACAATGCTTATGAGTGTGTGTCCTACATGTTCTCCCATGGACCCATTGTTTTTTTACTTAAAGGGGTAATTCCTCAACGTTCGCAATAGACTGTCATGTCAGCTCCGCTTAACCAGAAAGAAGTTGTCTCATTTAGGACCTTTTCTAAGTCTTTAAACTGGTTCTTAACTTCCATCGACACAACGGTCACAAAGGTCGTAGCCCAAGAACTTGGTTCAAGAGCATATCCCGACCTTATATCCCCAATCGAGGAAGGTACAGGAGTAGGTTATAAGCCATCCCCTCCAACACGCTCCTCTTCACCACTTGTAATGGCCCGCCATTTGACCGCTTCAAATTGGTAATTAAACCAACTCAAAACGTACAAATCGACGGATCGTTATTTAGCTTACATGGTTTAAAATACAGAATGAATATAGAAAATACATAATAAATAACACAACATTGAACAGCAAAATAAAACTTTTATTTATAAATTAATAATTTCGATACAGCATTTTCCATACAGCGGTATTTAAAAATATACAGAAAACTATTTTTTGTTTAAGACTTCAGAGTGCGCCGCATTTAGAACCCCCAGGTTCACCAGTCTTCGAATCCTAAGCAATAATCTTTAAAATCTGTACTGCTCGGGTCTAACCCGAGCATTCCATGCAAAACATAAAACACTCGAGTCAGGATTAAATCATAGTTCAAGTAAATTAATTTCAGTAGAAACTAAAATAATAGTAGTAATCCTAACATCAAATATACCCTGCACCAAATACAGTGTATAGGGTATCGTTTTTTTAGGGACAAATGGTCATGGAAGCTTGCATGTACACACGTACATTGATATATGTGTGCACTGCCTCAGCATTCTGCAACCACAAATAATGAAGGGAATGATATACATAGGGCGTGCACCAAGACACATGTAAAATGGGGAAGCACCACTAAAGCTGGAAACCACACAAGTGCCTCATGTTCATGTATGCGGCATGGCAGCATAGGGCCAAGTAATGCATCTAGACAAAAGCAGTGAGTATGCTTTCCAACTATATGTATACCAAACAAAAGGTAGTGTACACGTAAGTGCAACAAATAGTATATACAGTTCAAGTAGTGTCAACATTATATCTCAACCAAACCAATCCATATAAAAATGGCATAAGTAACAGGTGTTTAGATTTCCAAATAAGATGAGAAGTTGTTCTAAAATTTCAATGTGACAGGGTGTAAGTTTCCAAGACAAAATGACTAGCATGTAGGTGCTTCCTATTTCATTTAAGTGCGATACTTAAAATAATAGTTAGTCTCAAGTTAATTGAATCCAAACTATATGCTAAAAGCCAAATATTCTCGGTCATATAAGGGTGCAGCACATGACAATACATGGCAACGTCCAAATGGAATTTTGACTACAAGAAATGACTAATTCTAGCAACTAGTTAAGTATATATACATTGGATACTTCATGATACATCGGTTATATATATGAACACACACCCATGCACATATATATATATATGAACACACATGCATCACTCTCACACACATGCAAAGGCGGAGTTACACACATTAAAGGCAATCTTGCAAATCAATATATTTCATCATTCACTACAAGTTTCTATACATAGGTAGCCACCAATGAAGTCATCTAGCTAAGGCAAACGACATATACAAGTATAATGCAACAACAGCTATGGTAATGGTCTGCATAGTCAATTCATAAGAAATTTTTGGCAAAATCAGATAAACATGGGCAAAATCATAGTCAGGCAATAGTACTTTTATTGTCCAACACCTTCACAAATGAATAAAATTTATTGTCTAAATGATTCTTGAATTATATACTTTCACTCGTATTAATCAAATCCAATAATACTTTGTTATAAACCTGATCGTGCTTTGCTAAATTGAATTCATACTTAAAATCAGTATATTTGGCAGAGAGTATAATGCTTTTCCAAACGTTGCATGTACTGAAATCAAAGTGGGGCTATAATCTGGTGTCAGATATGATGCATATGTAAAAGAAACCATATTTGCAGAGTTCCATTGTAAAATCATTGGCTATATATGACTGAGGTTTCATGCCCTTATTGTTGCTACTACAAATGACGAATAAACATAGCTTCTATGGTAGATGCTCACACAGTTGCGTCAACAGTTAGACAAGGGAGGCAAAAGGGCACTTAATGGTTCAAGAGTATCAAACTAACATATATAGTGTAGGTAGTGTCAACTAACATAATGGTTCGTGTCAAACTAACATATATAGTTCAGGTAGTGACAGGTTCGCATGAATGGTTCAAGAGTGTTTTTACAGTATATGATAAATGACTACTAAATTAATACTTGATAATCTAACTAACAACTTGAAAAGGATCGAACTGGTTGGCTACATTACGATTGATAATGTATGTCAATGTGTCAACCTATATATATATATATATATATATATACATATATCAAAGCATACAAGCCTACATGTATTTTCATTATTTATATAACAACTTATACAAGCATTAAAATGGGTATAGTTTACTCATAATTATAATGTCATTGTTTTTCCATAGATTTATTTAACTTCTTCAATCCCTTAGCGACAGCTTACTATCATGAAATGAGTCATCAAGAAATTCATATACTTCGGCATTATTTTTCAAAAGGAAAGAGATATATTAACATGCAGCCGAGTGACCTTGGTGAGGAGCAGCTGGGTATTAAGTAGGCACAGTTGAGTGCTAATTGCCAACCAAATGGTCATATACAGAATAGAATCACCCAAATTTTTTCCCAAATTCATCAAGTATACATTTAAGCGTCATAACCATTTCAGGTATCACTTATTTCTCCATAAGGACATGCAAGTGATAGGGGCACCAAGTGATAGGGACAACATGAATTAAATTAGGATAAATCAACACCCATAAAATAGCCAATACCACCGAAATTAACTGTTATAAATTTCAATTTGAATTGAAATCAAAATACTTGAAACTAAGATAAATCATGAGTGAATAGCTCAACTTGAAATGGTAGTGGCGAAAAAGGGTTCAAGCAAGGGGTTGAGCTTCAGTGTGGCTATCGGAGACAGCTGCTTCGAAGGTGGCAGCGTCTGAACTCGGACAAGGTACTGTCGGACTTGCCTATGTTGACGCGGAATGGCGCAATTGGCTTCAGCAATGAGATAGCCGAGTCTAGGGTGTTTGTGGCCTTGATTTGGTGAAGGGCAAGTGGTAAATTGATCTTGGCTTCGATGGGGGACGCTCGGAATTTGAAGGCGACGACAAGGTGGGAGCTTCGATTTTTGATTTGTGGGGAGAAGTAAATCAGTAGGCTTCGTCCATTAACTAAGAAAAAGGGAAAAGGAAGATGTAACAACCTGGAAAATCATAACCAATTTAAAATTTTTATTTTGGCAATTTTGATGAATTTTGAACATTTAAAATGAATTCCTTAAAATAATAATGACGAGAAATTTATTTTGAATAGAATTAGAATATATATGTTTATTTAAATTGAAGTTAGAATATAAATATTTATTTTAACTATAAAAGAAATTGGAAATGGCGCGATAGTTTGAAAATTCGATTTCAAATGAATGTACAGGATTCAAAATAAACAGGATTTTAGTGAAACCAGAAATATTAGAATCTATCTGAAAATATCTTTCCAACGAATCTGAAAAATTGAAATTTCACAGTGGAAATAAAAAGTTATGTCCAGTTGAAAATTCAGAATAGTCGCTATGGAAATATAGCCCTTAAAAATGGAAATTTTGCAGATGACCTCCATTTTCGATGAAACCACTTTTTTTAGATCCAGGATGTCAAGTTATTGCTAGATTCCAATTTTTATAATTTTTGAAATCAATATGTGAGCATGGCAAAAGAAAACGTGTTTTGCCAATTTCAGTTGAATTGGATCGACCAGAAAATGGCCATTTTTCAAACTGTCTTCAAATTTGATGAAACCAGTTTTGTTAGGACGATATCGTCAATACGAAGATAGAAATAATTTTTCGGGAATTTTTAGAGTCTGTATGTTGGCCCAGTAAATTAAAATGTACGTTCAAATGAAATATAAATGGATTTATATTTTAATTTAAACGAAAACTAATCGTAACAGCCGAATCAGCTGACTAGACATATCCCATTGTGTTCAGAATGGGGGTTATTAGCTAGGAACGATGGTGGGTTAGATTTGGAGTTCGAATAGATGAGTTATATATAGAATTTCATAACCTAAATTTTATTAAAAAAAACCCCAAACACTTGTACCCCGTCGTTCTCCTAATACCCCAGCCGCCACCGCGCCCATCGGAGGACCGCAGCCCGCCCCTAATCAATCGCCGTTGGACCTCTCTAGCCGCCACACCTCCTCTTCCTTTCCCCTCCGACGATCTCCAGCCTCAATTCGAATTACCACGAGCCCAAGCCCCAAATCCGCCCTATTCGGCCCCCACAGCCAGCACTCCGACCACCGCACCACCCCACGACCCTCCAACACCCCTTGCGCTGCCAAATGCCACCTTAGACCGACGTGGATCCCCTCCAGCAACCAAGAATGGATTTTTACAATAAAATGTGTGTTTTTCATAGTTTATTTAATTTAGTAATTATTTAAATTCATGATATTTTTATAAATAACATTAGGATGAGGAGATATGATTTTTATTCACAAAGATATGATTTTTTATTATATAAGAATATGATTTTTATATATGTAATGGATTAAGAATATGATTTATATATATATAATGTATAAAAATATGATAGCCGAATAAAAATATGATTCTTATTATGTGATGAGCAATATAAAAATATGATTTTTACATGTATAGTGTTAATATAAAATGTGATTTTTATATATATGTAACAATGATATAAAAATGTGATTTTTATAATGAAAACATCGATATAAAAATATGAATTTTATAATATACGTTGCAATATAAAAATATGATTTTTATATAAGTATGGTATTAAGGAACGTGATTTTTGTTTGTAAACATCATTGTTTAAAACTGAGATTTTTAATATAAAACTGCGTGAAACAGATCTCGTTTGAAACACGACGAAGATTTTCTACATATGAAGAGTCGCGGCGTTTGGTTTAGCTTCTAGGTGAGAACTCCTCACTTTTATTTTATTTTCAAGTTAAAACATATACTAGGATGCAGACGCTGCTTAGTAGCACCCGACACCCATTGTCCAAAGACCATGGATGACTTGTTTGTTTGCTTTATTGTGTTGTGAAAATTGTTTATGATGTGAAATGGACTGTATAAAATATTCATGTGTTAAATAAAATATTTATAGTCAAAAATATAATTTTTAACGTGTATATGAATAGAATAAATATTCAATTACAAATCGGACGATTTGTATTTGTACACACATTTGACTAATATGGATTGGGACGATAAATTTTATACATCGCCCAACTGCACAAATAAAATTCTGTATTTTTGGGTTGAAAACCCACACAAGTATTGGGATGATATTTGACATACACTAGTATCAATTGTTTAGCTGTATATCAATCGATTGGTTGGTAGACTGTTATAGGCATTAGTTGTTTATATTTAATGCTTATACAGTGGTGAAATGCACTTTGGACGATGGATGATTGTTTATCTTTGTTATGATATACATGTGTTGTATGGAATCCATATAAGTAACATTATATGGTAATTGATTGGGTCTCATTCCAATTTGGAAAATAAAGAATATTTTAAAATAATATTCAGAAAATGATTAAAAATATTCATGTGTTGAATAAAATAAATATTCATGTGTTGAAAAGAATATTCATGTGTTGAATAAAATATTTAAACAATAAAAATATCATTTTTATTGAATGTATAAACCGTTAAAAATATTCATTTGTTGAATAAAAGCCATATTGACTAGATATGCGCCATTTTGATGCGAGTAATATTTATATCGATTTTATTCATTTTTATAATGAATATAGAAAGGGAAGTGATTTAAAAATATAATGTTTTGAAAATATTATCATTTATATGTTAATGATATGGATTATTCAATTTTGATTTAAAATTGAATATGAAGTTGAAACCATTTTTAAAACGATTTATAAATTACGTTTTAAATGGAAACCGATGAAATATTTTTATATATATACATATATCCATATAATATATATATATATATATATATATATATATATATATAATGGCCTGAATAGAACTCGCCGCGCCGCGATAGTTCGCGAATTTCGACCATTGACTTCGAACGGACATTACAGGAGATCCGACCCTCGGATTCTCCTAAAACCAGAACCGTTGGGTTTGTATCGAAAAGAGCTTTCCGATGAATATAAGAGATTTGAAATCTAATGGTTGGATTTGAAATTATGTCCAAATCAAATTTGGAAAAGGTCGTTGTAGGTGCAGTTCGATGACCGTTCATGGAAATCAACTGTACGGGCCTTGATAAAATTAATAAAAATATTAATAATTTGTGTAAAATCAAAAAAATGATTTCGAAAGAATTGGGGTGAAAAATTCCATATTTGAAAAGATAAAAATATATTTTTATCGAAATGAATTAGTTATGAACTAGAATTATAATCCAATATTTTTAAATAAATAAATTGGATTTGAAATGGTTTTAAAAATAACCGGAATTTCCAATATATGAATTGGAATGGATCTGAATTGAAATTATCTTCGGAATATTTCGAGATTGGATTTCGTGATTATATGGATATTGTGGAGGAATTTGGAATATATATATATGTATGTGTGTATATATATTGTTATTCCAGTACGATATTTTTTGATTTGAGAATTTGATATTGAATATAAGCCAAAATATTTTCTATTCAGAGCCTTGTATTTAATATCAAATTGGATTTTGGGTTTGTCGTGACGGTATCTTTAATAATACTGTTCTTAAACCTAATGGAGTTAAGAAAATTAGAAACTGACTGGAGATTAGCTAAGTTGAATGGTTTCCTGGGTATTGATCTGATGTTGGTTTCGGCCTTCGGGGTTAATACTTAGGGAATTGTTCTCTTATTAATTTACGGTTAGAGACTGATGGGATTTTGGGTTTGTCGTGAACTATGTTTCAAATGACACTGTTCTCAAACCTAGTCTGAAAATAATAAATATTTTAATTAAGACTTAAAGAAGAATTACTAATTAATTAACATTTAGTTGGAATTGAAAATGGAATGTGAATCGGGTTTATTGTGATTTATGTTTTTAAAGACATTCATTCTTTAACCCGATTTATGGTGAAATGTGACTTGGAATTTATAAATCTTTTTATTAAGATTTAACGGGAATTTTCCAAAGTAAAGTTTTCTAATTGAATATATTAAATTGGAATTGAATGGAATTCGATTTGATAATAATCGAAGTGAACTTCTGTGGAGGAAGACCGTTAATACATATAGAATTTAAAAGGCTTTGCCATTATTCCACTTATATTATTAGTCGAATATGGAGATTGATATCGATTATATATTGATTTGTTTTTCCGTGAAAATTCCATAATTAATGGAATGCAATTTGGGTTTATCGTGAGCTTTATTTTAAACGACATTAGTTCTTTAACCCAGTTAAAGGCGGGATTACATGTCTGTCATTGTATTTTGAACTATATGGTTGATCTCTACTAAATATATATCTGTTTGGTGGCGGAGAATTTATTCTCTTGCTTGACACCCTTCTTTGAGATGTACGAGCTTAGAGGTTATATATCGGCAGAAATCAATAGTATGGTGTAGATTGTCGATGCGACATGTTTGTGTTTCCAAAGTTAAATAATCATTACTATTGATTTTTTTCGAAGATTAAAACTAAGTGGAGTTTTAATGAATCTTTAATTAGATTTAAATGTGAATTGATAATTTAAATTATCAAATTTGGGAAATGCTCGAGAATGGAGTATCACCAGTTTTTCTCCAAGCGATAACTAAATCTTTAATTAGATTTGAACGAAAAATGGTAATTAAATTTACCTATAACACTGTGGTGTTAGTTATTACCAGTTTTACTCCATGGGATGAATAGGTTAGGATTAGGAAATTAAATAAATGGTTACTTCGGTAAGGTGCGTTAATCCCGACTTGTTTGGAAAACCTTAATATGGTTTGAATTGATATCAAAAGGAATATTAAAGAATAAATTTAAAGAATTTATCTTTGATAAAATTAAAGGGACAGGGCATATGAATATTTGAATAAAAGAATAATCAGAATTGGAATGAGGCGTATGTTGTGTTTTTATAACAATTGTTTATTATATATGTAAGTTATTTAGAAAGGCTTGGTTTATACCCTTTCTGAATAACTAATTCAACGATAAGTCGACGATGAAGAAGGTGGTTGAAGATCGGAGGTCTTCACATCGTATGGATGATTACTGATGTCTTGATTGGGCAGTACACCCAAGACCAGTTAATAAGTGGCGATCGTCCAGACGTACTTGGAGATCGACGGATATGCGAGGGCGTCTCTCCTGTATTGGACATATGGGATGAGGAATAAGGTGCCTCCGGTTTCGTTCAGACCGAGAACGAACTTGTAAATGGACTGTGTTTCTGACATTGGATTTTATGTTGATTGATTTCTATTAAATATATATCTGTTTGGCGGCGGAGAATTTATTCTCTTGCTTAACGCCCTTCTCTGAGATGTACGAGCTCAGCGGTTATATATCGATAGTCATCAGTCGCATGGAATGAATTACCTGTGTGGCATGCTGAGATGCAAATGATCAAGGCCGTTGTCGAAAAGCAGAGCCTTGTGGTTGATGATCAAAGCACGGCCGGTGTGGCATAGCTTTGTGTATAGCGTTAATTCATGAGCCTCGCATCTTGGTATGTGTAAAAAACGGGGTCGTGACTGCCGGGAGTGCACGACGTTTCTTTCTAGCTATGGGTGGTGTCAGGGTTTTACAAGCCCTGACATTTATATTATTTTTACCGATGTGGTTGTTGGAATTCGATGCGCCTCAGATATATCGGCGGTCTCCACGGAGATGATGGATAGGTCCTATAGGTCCGGGAAACGTGTGTTCAGGTATAACCAATCTGCTATGCATGGACTGGCCCTGAAGATCCAAGGGTTTGCCAGTGTCCGAATCCTGAGACATTTGCTAGAGTGTCTCGAATCAGTGAGGAGCCATCCCAGGCCTCGACTCATGATGGAAATCCAATTTCCAATACGTGACATTCGGTTTTATTTGAAGAGCCTATTATGGCGACATAGTGGGATGGGGCACTATGTTGTCTATGATTGATACATTTATATTTGAAGTTGTTTTCATACACTTTACACTATAATAGTATGAAAATTATTTGTTTTAAAAATACTAATCATGTTTGGCTATTATAAGGTAAAACTCTATCCTCCAACTTGCGGTGCATTGTGTGATGGGAACTGGGTCTTATAATAGCTTCATTGTTCTTTATTTAGCATTGCACTGTTTGTTTTATGCACTGGCATTCTTGAGAGGAAACCTGTTCCGCAATATACGGCGTGGTCCCTCGATTCACCTAACTTTAAAAATAAAGATTAATAACTGTTTTTGTTCTCACACCAGTCACATGACTGACCTGGAGTTTATTGTCTTAACCTAAACTCTGGGTTCCCTTATTTTCCACACGGGCAGCTAGTAGTTTTGGTTTTGCAGATTTATATTCATAGGATCCTGGTTTACAACTGGAACGATATCCGAAAAGCTCTGTATCTATTTATCTCTTTCAGCTGTGTTTTATATTTTTTTTCCGCTGCTATGTTATGTATTGTAATCTCTGATATTTATCAAATGTATATTATTATTTCATACTCTGTATATTCTTTTACTCAGATGTAAATTGTTGTAATAAGCAATGAAATGTTCTTCTATTTGTGTTCTGATTCGTCTTGTCCTTAAAGCAATACGGGCTTTCCTTCATGGGGAAGTTTTGGGTTGTCACGGTGGGGTATCAAAGCTTTGGGTTATAGAGCTCGAGAATAAGACACATTAGAACCAAATGGAAGAATTCATCAGAGATTGTATTAGTAATATCCAATGAGAATGACTTGTTAGAGATAGGATCAGCAGTATCCTAGAATGAGTGTGAAGAGTGTTGTTTTAAAATAAAAATGAAAACAAATATTGTTTTGCAAATTTAAACCATTTTATATGTATTTGAATAATTATTTTATATTGAATTTGGACAATCAAGTATATAAAGATTTTGGATGTGCGCCATGCAAACAATATACTGGATAGACATAGAATCACACTCTATTCACCCGGAGATGGTTCTGATGATCGATCGATCATCATCAGAATTTGTGTTTAAGTTTCGAGAGTGGGATATCTATATGATTCCAATTGACTGGTGTGAGAACCAAAACTAGATAGGATATATTGTTGTGAATTAGCATCAAAAACATGATTTTCTGCATATATATATATATATATTTATTTAAATATATATACATCAAAGTTATGAATTTGAAACGATAATCAACTAATTGATTGCTGGTTGTGTTGTTTGATTAGTAGTTGATTAATTAAAATTTTGAACCATTAAGCCAAATTGAATCAAATGTTGAACTAAATTGAAAATTGGTTGAAATTGCATGCATATACATGTACATACATTGAACAGGTCATTGCAAGGAGGCTAAAGAAGAGGGATAAAATTGTATGCCCAACAAATAGGTACATGTTTTCTAATTTCTTGGGTTTGGATGATTTTATGAGCCGATTTGCTAGCCGCTTGCCTTTTTTCTTTCTTTTTGAGTTGTGAGGGCCTGTGTGGTGGTTTTGGGATTTTCCCGGTGCTCCCAGTACAAAGGAGGTTATGGAGAATTTTTTTGAAAATTTAGGGTGTTAGCCAAATTTTTGAAAAATTAGAAAGTCTTAGAAACTGAAAAGTTGAAGAATGAAAGCCAAACTGAAAGTTGAGTTGATTAGTTAAACAACTTTCAACTCCAAATCTTTTCGAGGACGAAAAGATTTTAAGTGGGGGAGATTATAACAACACGGAAAATCAGAACCAATTTAAAATTTTTATTTTGCAATTTTGATGAATTTTGAATATTTAAAATGAATTATTTTAAATAATAATGATGAGAAATTTATTTTGAATAGAATTAGAACGTATATATTTACTTAAATCGAATTTAGAATATAAATATTTATTTTAATTATAAAAGGAATTGGAAATGGCACGGTAGTTTGAAAATTCAATTTCAAATTTCAAATGAATGTACACGATTCAAAATAAACAAGATTTTAGTGAAACCATAAATATTAGAATCTATTTGAAAATATCATTCAAACGAATCTGAAAATTTGAAATTTCATAGCGGAAATAAAATGTTTTGTCCAGTTGAAAATTCAGAATAGTCGCTATGGAAATATGGCCTTTAAAAATGGAAATTTTGCAAACGACCTCCGTTTTCAACGAAACCACTTTTGTTGGATCCAAGATGTCAAGTTATTGCTAGATTCCAATTTTCATAATTTTTGAAATCAATATGTGAGCACCCCAAAAGAAAACATGTTTTATCAATTTTAGTTGAATTGGATCGACCAAAAAATGACCATTTTTCAAACGGTCTTCAAATTCAATGAAATTAGTTTTATTAGGACAGTATCGTCAATACGAAGAAAGAAATAATTTTTCGGGAATTTTTGTTGTCCATATGTGGGCTCGGTAAATTAAAATGTAAGTTAAAATGAAATATAAATGGATTTATATTTTATTTTAAATGAAAACTGATAGTAACAGCCCAATCAGCTGACCAGACATATCCCATTGTGTTCGGAATGTGGGTAATTAGCCAGGGACAACAGTCCGTGGGTTAGATTTGGAGTTCGAATAGAAGAGTTATATATAGAATTTCATAACCCAAATTTTATTAAAAAAACCCAAACTCTTGTACCCCGTCGTTTTCCCAATACCCCATCCGCCACCCTCGAAGAACGCCACCTCGCCCATCGAAGGACGCCGCCCGCCCCCATTCGATCGCCGTTGGCCCCCTCTGGCCGCTGCACCTCCTCTTGCTTTCCCCTCCGACCATCTCTAGCCTCAATTCGAATAACCACGAGCCCTAGCCCCAAATCTGCCCATTCCGGCCCCTATAGCCAGCACTTCGACCATCGCACCCCCCCCCCCCCCCACGACCCTCCAGCACCCCCTATGCCGCCAAATGCCACCTCAGGCCGACGTGGATCCCCTCTAGCAACCAAGAATGGATTTTTACAATGAAATGTGGGTTTTTCTTAGTTTATTTAATTTATTAATTGTTTAAATTCATGATATTTATGTAAATAACATTAGGATGAGGAGATGTGATTTTTATTTACAAAGATATGATTTTTATTATATAAAAATATGATTTTTATATATGTAATGGGTTAAAAATATAATTTTTATGTATATGTACAGCGTATAAAAATATAATTTTAATATATATGATAGACGAATAAAAATATGATTCTTATTATGTGAAGAGCAATATAAAAATATGATTTTTACATGTATAAATGTGATATATATATATATATAACAATGATGTAAAATTGTGATTTTTATAATGAAAAGATCGATATAAAAATATGATTTTTATAATATATGTAGCAATATAAAATTATGATTTTTATATAAGTATGGTACTAAGGAACGTGATCTTTGTTTATAAACATCATTGTTTAAAATTGGGATTTTTATATAAAACCGCGTGAAACAAATCTCGTTAGAAACACGGCGAAGATTTTCTACATATGAAGAGTCGCGGCGTTTGGTTTAGCTTCTAGGTGATAACTCCTCACTTTTATTTTATTTTCTATTTAAAACATATACTAGGATGCAGGCGGTGCTTAGTAGCACCTGACACCCATCGTCCACAGACCACGAACGACTTGTTTGTTTGTTTGATTGTGTTATGAAAATTGTTTGTGATGTGAAATGGACTGTACAAAATATTCTGTGTCATATAAAATATTTATAGTTAAAATTATAATTTTTAACATGTATATAAATAGAATAAATATTCATTTACAAATTGGACTATTTGTATTTGTACACACATTTGACTGATATGGATTGGGACGATATATTTTACACATCGCCCAACTGCACAAATAAAATTCTGTATTTGTTGGTTCAAACCCCACACAGGTATTGGGATGATATTTGACATACAATAATCCCAATTGTTTAGCTGTATATCAATCGATTGGTTGACAGACTATTGTAGGCATTAATTATTTATATTTAATGCTTATACAGTTGTGAAATGCACTTTAGACGATGGATGATTGTTTATCTTTGTTATGATATACATGTGTTGTATGGAATCCATATAAGTAACATTATATGGTAATTGATTGGGTCTCACTCCAATTTGGAAAATAAAGAATATTTTAAAGTAATATTCAGAAAAGGATTAAAAATATTCATATGTTGAACAAAATAAATATTCATGTGTTGAAAAGAATATTCATGTGTTGAATAAAATATTTAAACCATAAAAATATCGTTTTTATTGAATGTATAAACTGTTAAAAATATTCATTTGTTGAATAAAAGCCGTGTTGATTAGATATGTGCCATTTTGACGCAAGCGATATTTATATCGATTTTATTCATTTTTACAATGAATATCAAAATGGAAGTGATTTCAAAATATAATGTTTTGAAAATATTATCATTTATATGCTAATGATATGGAATATTCTATTTTGATTTAAAATTGAATATGAAGTAGAAACCGTTTTTAAAACGAATTTAAAATGATTTATAAAATATGTTTTAAATGAAAATCGACGAAATATATGTAATATATAATATATATAATGGCCTTAATAGAATGCGCCGCGCCACGGTAGTTCGCGAATTTCGATCATTGACTTCGAACGGACATTACGGGAGATCCGACGTCGGATTCTCCTAAAACCGGAATCTTTTGGTTCGTATTGAAAAGAGCTTTCCGAGAATATAAGAGATTTAAAATCTAACGGTTGGATTTGGAATTATGTCCAAATCAAATTTGGAAAAGGTCGTTGTAAGTGCAGTTCGATGACCGTTTATGGAAATCCATTGTAAGGACAATTATTAAAAATATTAATAATTTGTGTAAAATCATAATAAATGATTTGAAAAGAATTAAGGTGAAAAATTCCATATTTTAAAAGATAAAAATATATTTTCATCGAAATGAACAAGTTGTGAACTAGAATTATAATCCAATATTTTTAAATTAATAAATTGGGTTTGAAATGGTTTTAAAAATAACTGGAATTTCCAATATATGAATTGAAATGGATTTGAATCGAAATTATCTTTGGAATATTTCGAGATTGGATTCCTTGATTATACGGATATTGTGGAGGAATTTTGAAGATATATATATCGTTATTCCAATACGATATTTGTTGATTTTAGAATTTGATATTGAATATAAGCCGAAATATTTTCTATTCAGAGCCTTGTATTAAATATCAAATTGGATTTTGGGTTTGTCATGAATGGTATCTTTAATAATATTGTTCTTAAACCCAATGGAGTTAAGAAAATTAGAAACTGACTGGAGATTAGCTAAGTTGAATGATTTCCTGGGTATTGATCGTATGTTGGTTTCGGCCTTCGGGGTTAATACTTAGGGAATTGTTCTCTTACTAATTTACGGTTAGAGACTGATGGGATTTTGGGTTTGTCATGAACTATGTTTTAAATGACATTGTTCTTAAACCTAATGTGAAAATAATAAATCGTTTAATTAAAATTTAAAGAAGAATTACCAATTAATTAACATTTAATTGGAATTGAAAATGGAATGTGAATTGGGTTTATTGTGAACTATGTTTTTAATGACATTCGTTCTTTAACCCAATTTACAGTGAAATTTGATTTGGAATTTATTAATCTTTTTATTAAGATTTGACGCGAATTTTCCAAAGTAAAGTTTTCCAATTGAATATATTAAATTGGAATTGAATGGAATTTGATTTGATAATAATCGAAGCGAACTTGTGTGGAGGAAGACTGTTAATACATATGGAATGTAAAAGGCTTTGCCGTTATTCCACTTATATTATTAGTCGGATATGGAAATTGAAATCGATTATATATTGATTTGTTTTTCCATGAAGATTCCATAATTAATGGGATGTGATTCGGGTTTATCGTGAGCTATGTTTTAAACGACATTAGTTCTTTAACCTAGTTAAAGGCGGGATTACATGTCTGTCATTGTATTTCGAACTGTATGGTTGATCTCTGCTAAATATATATCTGTTTGATGGCGGAGAATTTATTCTCTTGCTTGACACCCTTCTCTGAGACATACGAGCTTAGAGGTTATATATCGGCAGAAATCAATAGTACGGTGTAGATTGTCGATGCGACATATTTGTGTTTCCAAAGTTAAATAATCATTAATATTGATTTTTGGGAAGATTAAAACTAAGTGCAGTTTTAATGAATCTTTAATTAGATTGAAATGTGAATTGAGAATTTAAATTATTAAATTTGGGAAATGATCGAGAGTGAAGTATCACCATTTTTGCTCCAAGCGATAGTTAAATCTTTAACTAGATTTGAACGGGAAATGGTAGTTAAATTTACCGATAACACCGTGGTGTTAGTTATGGGGTACTACCATTTTTGCTCCATGGCATAAATAGGTTGGGATTGGGAAATTAAATAAATTTTTAATTCGGTAAGGTGCATTAATCCCGACTAGTTTGGAAAACCTTAATTTGGTTTGAATTGATATCCAAAGGAAGATTAAATAATAAATTTAAAGAATTTATCTTTGTTAAAATTAATGGGAACCTTTACTAAGGTATATGAATATTTGAATAAAAGAATATTCAGAATTGGAATGAGGCGTATGTTGTGTGTAACGACCCGGGGAAAAAGAACGACAATCGGGTTCTCGACAACAATACATAAACCCGTATCACTTGCCAAAAACCCAAATATCGAACCCCCAGATTGTCATGAGAAAGAATTTAGAGGGTGAGGATAGAAAGAAAGAAGTGTTAGAATAGAAGAAAGAAGGGGAACACATCAGAATCTCACAGCGGAACAGATAAAATATAATATCAAATCTCTTTATACAAAGAACTATATAAAACATACCAATCATCAGAGTACACATACATCAGTCACAGCGGAATAATAACTTTGAATAACTAGCGGTGAAGCCGCCTGCTTCCAGCTCCTGAAACTCCAAGCGAAACCTAACCTGGAACATACTCGGTCTGACCCGAGCACATTTGATTTAAAACAAAATACACCGGGTCAGTCTGGAATACTTTCAGTGATAAATTCACAGAACACACACTTGTTTAACTTTGCAAAATCCTTTATGAAATCAAAGAATAATAGTAAGACCAGTCCACACATAAATACGGATGGTTTTTACCTTACTATAACCAAACCATTTTTGAAATCAATATCTTTCTCTTATATTATCATAATGTCTAAATACAAGTAAATAATAATCTAGAGGAACGCTTGCATCTCACGCTCCACATATATAGTATACAATCGAAAACCGCGGGCGCTAATTGGATATTGGATTCCAACTTGACAAGGTATGGGTCCACCTTCCGCACGTGTATCTCTAGAGGCGAATACACTGGGTTCAACAAGAACGTCTTGCAACCCGGCCCACACATGACCGACCACTCATTTCGCTTGAGTGTATCGAATGTATATCACCGACGGTTGGGATCAGCAACCGCCACCCGAATAGGGTCAGCATCGAATAGATAAAGAAGCAATAGGAATTTCTCTAGATAGGTGATCATACATCCTAATGGGAGTGACCCACATAGCCATGCTGTCTGCCCGATTTTTGTCATTTCCCGGTTGATGAGGCTTGAGGCTAGAATTTTATCTCTAGAACATCTGGTCATCATTCACTTTGAATGCCACATCGTCCGATCCGCCAGATCACACTTGATTTGACGTCCACAAACATACTCTAGCTATCTGGCTAGAGAATAACCATTTCTCCGCCGTCAACTATCGTACGTTTGGAGAAATCAACGCATGTAATTCCTTTGGAAATACTCTGTTAGACATCCGTCCATACAAGTCATCCAGGAACAGGATGAACCGAAGGTACTCTCCTACTGCATCTCATATAGGAATCACCCCATGGATCAGTAGCGAGAAGTCCTTGCAACCCGTGGATTTCAACCACGACAGAATCACAAATCAAAATAACTCTGGCTGCAGGTCAGAGAAATTCAACAAGTAGTCCTTCCGCTTATGAAGATCCACGGTCTTCACTTGCTCCGTCTTCAATCGACGTCTTCACGTATTTGATGGTCGGAATGGTTTTCGAATATAATTCGATCCCGGACTTTTCGAACCAACAATCGTATTGGTCTGGTTTGATAGTCGGTGTTTTAACTATCAAATAACAATAGTGTGAACACAACAAGTTTCCTGATTCAGTACTTGGCACACTCGACCTCTTTTAAAATATATTTAACCAAATTCCCTTTTTGACTAACTTTAACTGATTTACTTTGATTGATTAACTCTAACTTGACTGATTCAACTTATTTAACTCGACAAACTTGACTTGATTTCTCCTATTAACTAATACTCGATTTAACTCCATTCGCTCGACTCTAGATCGCAGCGATCATAATGGTTACGCCTGATTCCCTCAGGAAACATCCGACCGCCATAGGCTATCTGCAGCCCTGCAAATTCCGCTAGCAGTCGTACGCAATGAAACTTTTTCCTAGATAACTTTGTTTGACTAACTCTAACTATATTCGATCAACTCTAATTGAATAACAAATGTTTAATATAATTTTAAAGCACTTATTCTTATTCCCTTTGGAACCATCATTGCAATATTATTTAATTCCCAAAATCTTGCATTAGAGTTCGATGTACCTCGTATAGTGTAAAACAATTTCAATAACTTCACTTACTTCAAACTAATACTGTTCCTCGATAATAGCGAGGCCAACCGAGTTGGGGTATTTTAGTTACCTCTCAGACCTTGGTCAACCCGTTCTTATCTCGGAATAACATCAGTCTATCACTTAACCATTTTCCCAAATCTTATTTACCTTATCGATTTCAAATCGATCCCATAAATTGTTTCTTACATTTGAAATCTTCTTTTAAAGTCTTTTACTTAATTCCCTTATCTAAATTAATATCCATTAAAACATCACTTTAACTTCAAATATTCTTCCACTTAAAACCTTTTGATTTATAATATAAATCCCTCGTCACATAAATTGATTTCATCTACTTGGACATTTTATAATAAACCTTTATCGCCTCTTTGGCTAAACCTCATCGTCATTTGATCACTGGTTAAATGAATTTCATATATTAAATCTTGTTGAAACTTGGATTTTACAAATCCCTTTAATAAATTCTTACTTGGCATTAAATTGAATTCACCACTTTAAATTATTTGAAATTTAAAGAATAACTTGCTTTAACATCTACTATATCAAAATATAGTTAACTTTAATCTTAACCCAAAATAGCATTATTATCATGTTTCCGTGCTTACTCGATAATAATCCAGGTTATTAACAATAACCAATTCAACTATCTCTTTATACTATAGTTAATCGAAGATTAACTAATATCCAACACTATTTGATAACTTTAATAAATATTTAACCAACATTTATTTCCTTTGACCATTCTACTTGCAATGGTGGATTTACCAACCATACACATCAGTTAACTATTAACTGAAATTCCAATTGTCATTTCCCCTTTCTTAAATTAATTAATTAACTTAATTAATTTAAGTCACATTTTTATTTGTTTGGAAACAATAAATTTCCCTTTTTAACAACCTATGGAATATCTTGATTTCTGCTTCTCAACTGATCAAAACCATTTAACTAAATTCTCTTAATAACTCGATTTAACTTATTTAATTTAAATTCCCGATTTAAATACTCGTATGAAATAATTGAATAACTTAAAATTCAGTTATAAATAAATTATAACTTTGAAACCCCATCAATTTCCCTGACGGTAGAACAATGTCAAAACCCTACGACTAGACCATTACTGCCCATCTACTCAGTCAACACAAACAATTGACTTTAACCACAACAACGATGGTTGTATATTCAACTATCAACATTCAAATAGTTTTGGTGTCAGATGATGTGAACAATCCATATATATGCACAACAAAAACAAATACAGTAAATTTGAGGAATCCGGTCGGATCCTCCAACCTGTCCTTCTCTGCATCACAGATGTCAGTTGATAACAATATGCGAATTAAACAATTTGCAGAATATAAATAACTGCAACCATCAATCAACAACAAGCAACTTGCATCCATCGCATCCAATCAGCCAATTTAAACTGTTAACCGCAAAATATAATTTACCGTGACTTTACCACATCACAGTATTCCAGAAGGTGTGAGAATTAACTCACCAGAGTTGGTTCTGGTCGATGGTTGACGCGTTTGTCGCTTTTAATTTGAACCGTTCGTCCAAAAATAGCTGAATTTTCAATGGTGTCGGATTGACTCCTAGTCAGTGCCATCGCGTAGGTCTCGTCCCTGCGATCCCAACGGATCCAGTTTCATCAAATTTCGTTCACGTATGTGAGAGTTATGGTCGAACAAAATTTAAACTAATATACGATTTTAAACTTAACTTTTAATAAATAAATTAAATAATATAAAAGCTAATTACCTTAATTACCTGGCCACCTCATCCTTAATTAACGCAAATTCTCTGCCACGTCAGCATCAGGGAAACAAAAACGCGTTTCCCCTTTTGAGAAATCAATCCCCGATTATCTCCTTTCTCAAAAACCCACGGCCATCGACGAAGCCAAAATCGCCACCTCTGGTCAACCTGGGACCCTCCTCGCCTTGCCACCTCCTTCGCCGATGTGCGACGCCCCCACGCCAGCAATCTCCGTCCCCAAAACCCCTCCGGCCGTCACCAATCGGGCCATGAACGGGATCCGCTTCTCGCCGGAATCCTCCACCCACACCACACCGGAACCCACGGCACCACCTCCATTCTGACCCGCCGACCACTCAGCGTCGACTCCCTCTCAGACCTGACACCACCACTGGCCATAGCCACCGGATTTTGCCCATTTCCGTTCGTTACTTTTAAAACTGCACCCGAAAGCTGACATCCCCGTTCAACCTCCAACCACGGCCACCACAGGCGATGTTAGACCCCGAGACCACCACCGTTTGAAAGGCTGATCTCCCCTCTATCAAAGCCCCAAGGTCCCGTCACCCCAAATCAGTCCATCATCTCGAATTTGGGCCTAAAACGAAAACCAATCCCCGTTGTCCATCGCGAATTCCAGCCACCTCGGACCTCCGTTGACCCTAGATTTTTGACAGCAACTAGATCTTCACTGGATCTACAACTTTCCCTTGGGTCGCCATAGCAAATTCTCGCCGGGTTGGAAGATATAAATATATTTGTGTTCGAGGGTTTATTTGCAAAATTACAAGGGAGAGGATGAGGGCTTGGCTGGAAAATGGTGAGGGAAGGGTTTATATAAGCGGGAAATAATATAATTTAAGTTGACGTGACGTGCGACGTTGACTGACGATATTTATTCGTGTCTATCGTGTTTTCGAACCTCGTTTATTCGCTGTTGCGTTCACATACAAACCCCGTTCGAGTTGCAACTGGACGGCATAGTATATTTTGACGATACGGTCCTAACGAATCTTGTTTCGTCGAATTCCGAGCTCGTATGCTCAAATAGCGTTTGTACACGTCCAATTATATCGATTTATTTTGCATTTTATTTTGCCACGCTCACAGAATAACCCCGATTGACGCGCCGTTTGAAAATCTGGCAATAATTTACTGTTGCGGTCACAACAAAATTTGTTTCATCGAAAACAGAGGTCGTTTGAAAAATGTCCCTTTTGAACTAGCCAATTTTGAATAAAATAACCCAATTTTAAAGTACTTCAATATAAAATAAATAAAATATCGCCATTGGTCATACACGACCAGAATTTGATGTATTATCAAGGAAAAATATGCCGGGTTGAATTCCAAGCCAATTCGATGTTTAAAATATTTAAAAACCATTATTTTATATAACTGCAGCGCTGTATATATAAAAGGAATTCTGGCGCTGCTTTTTCCCAAAATTTGATTTGGACATAAAACAAAATCTACACGACAAAAACTGGATTTTTCTCTGCCGTTGGGAAGATATTGTCAAACTGGTCCCAACGTTTCTTGTTTCGAGGAAATCCGACTTATTTTGAACCCGGTACGACCAATTGAAGTTCAAAACGCCAAATCGCGAACTACCGCGCCGCTGCAGCTCGTTACTTAATTAAATTATAAACCATATATATTCGTCGTCGTTTTCAAAACGAATTGTCACTAAAATTTCAGTATAAACAATATTTGACCACTTTAAACTGTCGGATCACAGTATATTTCAATTCCGACAATTTCCCATATTTTGGAAATTAAAATAATATTTATTATTTATTTTAAATAATATATTCACAATATAATTGTTAAATTCGATTATCCAACCTCAAACCAATATTTTAAATTATTAAAATATTTAAAATAATCCAATTAAATTGGCAGGAAATACGGGTCGTTACATTGTGTTTTTATAACACTTGTTTATTATGTACGTGAGTTATTAAAAAGGTTGGGTTTATACCCATTCTGAATAACTGATTCGACGATAAGCCGACGATGAAGACGGTGGTTGAAGATCGGAGGTCTTCACATCGTTTGGATGACTACTAATGTCTTGATTGGGTAATACACCTTAGACAAGGTAATAAGTGGTGATCGTCCAGATGTACTTCGAGATCGACGGATATTCGACGGCTCTCCCCTGTATTAGACATATGGGACGAGGAATAAGGTGCCTCCGGTTTCGTTCAGACCCAGAACGAAATTGTAAATGGTTGTGTGTCTGACATTGGATTTTATATTGTGTAGGATCTATTAAATATATATCTGTTTGGCGGTGGAGAATTTATTCTCTTGCTTAACGCCCTTCTCCGAGATGTACGAGCTCAGAGGTTATTTATCGATAGACATCAGTCGCATAGCGTGAATTTCCTATGTGGCATGCTGAGATGAAAATGATCAAGGCTCCTATTGAAAAGCAAAGTCTTGTGGTTGATGATCAAAGGACGGCCTGTGTGGCATAGCTTTGTGTACATCATTAGTTCGCGAGCCTCACACCTCGGTATGAGTAAAAAAAAGGGGAACGCGACTGCAGGGAGTACAAGACGTTTCTTTCTGGTTATGCGTGGTGTCATCGTTTTACAAGCCCTGACATTTATATTATTTTTACTTGTGTGGTTGTTGGAATGCGAGGCACCTCGGATACATCGGTCTCTACGGAGCCGATGGATAGGTCCTATAGGACTGGGAAACGTGTGTTCAGGTATAAGCAATGCGCTATGTGTGGACCGGCCCTGAAGATCCAAAGGTTCGCCAGAATCTAAATCCTGAGACATTTGCTAGAGTGTCTCGAATCGGTGAGGAGCCATTCCTGGCCTCGGCTCATGACGGAAATCCAATTTCCAGTACGTGACATTAGGTTTTATCTGTAGAGCCTAGTATGGCAACATATAAGATGGGGCACTATGCCTCTATGATTGATACATTTATATTTGAATGTTTTTTCATACACTTTACACCATAATAGTATCAAAATGATTTGTTTTAAACGTACCAAGCATGTTTGGCTATTATAAGGTAAAACTCTATCCTCCGGCTTGCGTTGCATTATGTGATGGGACCTTGGTCTTATAATAGCTTCATTGTTCTTTATTTAGCATTGCGCTGTTTGGTTTATGCACTGGTATTCTTGGGAGGAAACCCATTCCATTTATACGGCGTGGTCCCTTGATTCACCTAACTTTAAAAGTAAAGATTAATAACTGTTTTTGTTCTCACACAAGTTGACCTGGTGTTTATTGTTTTAACCTAAAATGTGGGTGTCCTTATTTTCCACACGGGCTGCTAGTAGTTTTGGTTTTGCATATTTATATTTACAAGATCCTGGTTTACAGTTGGGAACAATATTCGGAAAGCCATGTATCTGTTTATCTCTTTCAGTTGTGTTTTGTATTATTTTCCGCTGCTATGAAGTGTGTTGTAATCTCTGATATTTATCAAATGTATGTTATTAGTTCATACTCTGTATATTCTTGTACTCTGATGTAAATTGTTGTAATAAGAAATGAAATGTTCTTCTGTTTGTGCTCTGATTTGTCTTATCCTCAAAGCAATCCGGGCTTTCCTTCACGGGGAAGTTTCGGGTTGTTACAGAAGAACATATTTTTTTTGGATGGAATTGGGGGAAAAGGTGTTGTCTTATAGAAGGAGAAATGGGGATAAGAACGAAGTCGCATATGTAGGTTTTAGGATTGCATGAATTTTCAACGATAGGTCGGCGCAATGTTTACCAGGGGAAGGTTACATCTCACTTTAATTAAATATTATTTTCTACCGTGAATACCCCAAACCGCTTAAAACTCTTACCATCGATACAATCTCTGAACGCGATAAAATTTGCATGTATCTCTTCTTCTTCGCATTCCGAATAAATAAAATTATCTTTCTTGTAAACCGACTATGTCTGTCTACAACATTATCTATATTTTAAATTGTTTGTCGTTTCATTGTTTTTATTTCGTTTGTTCACCAACAACTCCATTTTATTCCAAATTTGAAACGAAAATTTTTGTTTCTTTATATCGACAAATATACACATAATCAAACCAATTCTCCATATATTTCGACCAATTTCCAATTCGTTAATAACGTATATTTACCAATTCAACCATTTAAAATTTTAAATCGAATTTCAAACCAATCCAATTCAAATATTCAAAAATAAATATTCGATTCCCAACCAACCATTCTGATTTAAATATTTATTTCAATTCAACTCAACAATATATTTGATTTTTAATTTCTAATCCATTATCAATATAAAATTGATTACTCATGTTCAAATCACTATTTAATTCTATATTCTAGTTGTCGAAATTTCTAGAACATTACAATCTCTCCCATTTAAAACTTTTCATCCTCGAAAAGGAGGATCGTTAGAGTTATACCATGTATCCTTCAAATTTCATATCTATATGTAAATTTTTCCACCACTATTTCAATTATTGACATCCAAGTCATTGATCCTCTTTATTTATTCGTCATATCCAATTTACTCGCAAAACCAATTTTCTTTCTTATAGTTAGAGATCAAATTTGATCAAACACAATCGTCTTTATCTTTTGAACTGGGTTCTATCTGTTTCCATGCTTTTAAAACTATATTCAATTTTCCTTAGAACAATTTCTGTGACGGCCCGCCCCGCACCAGCCTGCATTTCCTCTGAAAGTGCGCTGTACACACGCCCGACTAGCACGGGACAGTCGTCAAAAGAAAGGAAAGAAGGGAATTAACTAAACGAGGAACCTGTATAATGTCTCACATCGCATGGAGTAAAATATAATAACAAAATACTTGACATAAAAAGGTGAGACGGTGTATAAGCTGATAACTAAAACCAACATCAACATCAGAGCAGCGGAAATCCAAATACAGCTTATTACAACTTTTCAAATTCATTGTCTCTAAACAAAAGAAAGCTAAAGTAGAAGATGCACCACCAACGCCCAAGCAGTGATCTTCAACAACACAGGGAGAATACTATATATATATTACGTGGAAGCCTCCTGCTCATCTCCGGATCATCTACCCGTACATCTCCAGCTAACCTGTCTCTAGTCTGCTCGTGTGAGCACCCAGAGTAATAAGAGGAGACATAAAACTCTGGGTCAGACATAAAGCCTGGTATGAGCGATAAGCATCTAAACAAAACAATAACAGGTATACTAAACCATACCTGAACCTGGACCTGCAACCAAAGAGTTAGTACCACATACCGTACAGTACTCTAAGGTGCCATAATAATTAGTGTAAAGAATACGGGGGTGGGGCGTGCATGTCATAATGATAGCAAACAAATCAACCATAACAACCATCCTAACATCCCCCACTCAGTGCGAAAAGCATACGATGTCCACCACTGTCAATCACTAGACCCATTGAAGTAGTGGTGGAGTTCAACTTGTACAACTACTGCTACTACCAAGCTTACCACATGGAGTCATGACCAAATCATTACAAATGACCCACTTCATTGGTTTATAGCCTTTTAGTCGTACCTAGGCCCTTTCAGCCCTGAATCCGTTCACGTACTTCCCATACATAGTGATCCAAAGTCATAAACATCGACTGCCCTTTGGCACACGTCCTGCAGCGAAGCGCAATCATGAAGTGAACTCATCGGTTCCCAACTGGATCCTGAGCTCTAACTTCCCATATTGGACTACCTTTGCATCTCGGGTTATTGGTCAATACTGGGTCGGGTCGGGTCCTCCTTCTGTAGTGGTTCGGTTCGGGTTCATAGCGTTGCGTCGGGTCGGATCGGGTGTTCCACTTCAGGTCGGGTCGGGTGTTCCACTTCGGGTCGGGTCGGGTGTCATCTCCCTTCCAGTTCGTGCTTCCGTTTCGATCTGCTCCCTCGTTTCTTCATTTGCTCCGATCCAATTCCTTCGTCTTACTTCAGTCCGAGCCCTTCCTCCTTCAGTCGATCCGATCCGAGTCCTTCGTCCTTAAGTCGATCCGATCTCTCCTCCTTTATCTGATCCGATCCCAGTTCAATTAGCGTGGCCTTCCTTTTTGCCAATTGTCTCAAGTGTCCAGTTTCGATCCGATCAGATCCCCTTGCCCAGTTCAACTCATCCGATCCGAGCCTCCATATCCGATTCGATCCGTTCCAGAACCTGCACTTTTCTGCAACTCTTCCAGCAAGTATTTTACGCCATTCAACGGCGTTTTTGACAAATCTATCACTTCTAATCAATCATAAAACACACCATAGAGTCATAACAACATGTAATAGCAACCACAAACAGCTAAACAACAATTCAAATGAATCAAATTGGATCAAAAGTGGCTAAAACCCCACATTTTCCCATAATCCCACTTAATCATGTTTAAGCACATACTTAGTAAAACTTAATCAAATCGTCCAAATTTTCTAACAGAGGCATAAAATATTATTTTCAAATTTCTAAACATTTTTCCAGAATTTATTAGTGTGTAAATTCGCTAATCTTCACTAATTACCCTTAATTACCGTAATTAGTGCAAAAACTATGCAAATCACTCACCTTGGCCACAAAATAAAACACCAAATCTGAAATACTCTCTGTTTGGGTCGAATTCCTATGTATAGCAGCAGCTACAACCTTGCTCTATTGCTATTTGGCCCTGATTTGATGTAGTTTAGGCTTAATCTTCACTAAAAATGTGTTTTGGAGTGGTTTTAGAGGATGAAAGCCATTACTAAGGTCTCAAGAAGGTTTGTGGCGGCTCAAAACTGAAATGAGAGTGATTTCCTAACCCTAATCAGCTCTCCTATGCCTCTAAACCCGAAATTCCCTTCTAGGCCTAGTTGCTAATCACCCGGTTAAGCCCAATTAAGCCGTTTTTCACCATCTGAAACTTGTTTCAGCGATGTCTCCCAAACGGTGAGTCCGTTTGGCTAATGTAACCACTCTACGGAATTGTAAACCATCATCCGGAGCCAGTGGAAGTGGTTTCAAATCCAAATTCCTTTCCAGTCAAAATTTATGGCCAAAACAGTGCCAACTAGGGGTAAAATGGTCATTTAAAAATCGGGAAAAATCATGAACATGGGAAATGACCACAATAGTCGTCTCCCAAAGTTAAATTACCATACGACTTCGTATATGAAAGAAATAAATATTCTACGATCCTATGATGCGTAGAATACGGGTTGTTACACTCTCCCCCCTTAAGAAATTTCGTCCCCGAAATTCCTTAACCCAAAACATACAAAGGATCCCGCATGCCTAACAACCACATACAACAATCAAACATGCAAAACAAGCAAACAAGCCTATCCTAGCATGCGGAAAACTAAATCGAAGTCAAAATCTTACCAGGCAAAGAGTTCTGGGTGTATCTTCCTAATGTTCTCCTCTGTCTCCCAAGTACAATCATTCTCGTCCTCGCCCCCACTGAACCTTGACTAGCTTCATCGCCTTCCTTCGAAGTTGCTTCATGTCGTGCTCGACAATATGGGCCGGCTTGCGGTTCCCAACCGCCTCGGGTTCTACTTCGAAGTCCTCCAACTGATCAGGTGAAATAGTCATATCTGAGTTGTGAATGAACTTCCTTAGTTGGGAAACATGAAATACATTGTGAACTCCCGCCATCTTCTCTGGTAAGTCAATTCTATATGCCAAATTCCCGACTAGTTCAAGAACAGGGAATGGGCCAACAAATCTTGATGCTAACTTGCCTCTCCTGCCAAATCATATTACGCTCTTTAACAGAGAAATCTTGACAAACACCAAGTCACCAAAGGAGAATTTTAAGTCTCTTCCCCTCTTATCAGCATAACTCTTCTGCTTATCTTGGGCAGCCTTCATTCGTTGTTGAATGATCTTAATCTTATCTGAAGTTTCCCTCACCACATCTGGTCCAAGCATAAACTTCTCGCCAGTCTCTATCCAACATGATGGTGAGTTGCACGGTCTTCCGTGCAAAGCTTCAAACGGAGCCATACTGATACTGGATTGGTACCTATTATTATATGCAAACTTTACTAGATGCAAATAGTCATCCCATGATCCACCAAAATCCAATATACGCGCTCTCAAGAGATCTTCCAAAATACGATTCACCCTCTCCGTCTGGCCGTCGGTCTGAGGATGATATGCGATACTGAGATGTAACTCTGACCCTAGAGCCTCTTGTAAGCTCTTCCAAAACCCACTAGTGAACAACGGGTCCCGGTCACTCACAATGCTTTTAGGTATTCCATGAAATCTCACTACCCACTTCATATACAATTCTGCTAACTTAGCTGCCGTTCTGGTCGATTTGACTGGTATGAATCTTGCACTCTTAGTCAATCGATCCACGATTACCCAAATGCTATCATGTCCCGATCTAGTCCTTGGTAAACCATCGATGAAATCCATCGAGACTTGCTCCCATTTCCATTCTGGAATTTCTAATGGTTACAATAACCCACTAGGCTTCTTTTGCTCGTCTTTAACTAGTTGGCAATTCATCCACTTGGATATAAACTTCCCAACGTCTCTTTTCATCCCTTCCCAGTAGTAAGTCTGCTTCATATCTCGATACATCTTATTACCACCGGGGTGTATAGTCAGTTTTGAGTGATGACATTCTCTAAGCACTTCATCTCTCAATCCATTGACGTTGGGTACAACAAGCTTTTTCCTTTCTTTCTAAGCCATCCATCTCGATCAAGCCCATACTTATTCATGTCCTCATCGATATCCATCTCTAACTTGGAGATGATTTCCAATAGGTTAGGATCGTCCCTCTGACTAGAGCCGATCCGCTCAATCAAAGTGGGTCTGATCGTCAAACTTGCTAACATTTTTGGATCCAATTCGCACTTTGGTCTGAAATCAAACCCCGCGATATACTCCAGTTGCTTCCATTCTAGAAACATAGCCCCTAAACTAGCATGTCTTCTACTCAACGCATCGGCTACCGCATTGCCCTTTCCCGATGTATATGCGATATCAAAATCATAGAAAGCCAAGAATTCTAACCATCTCTGCTGACGGAGATTCAGATCTTTCTGAGAGAAGAGATACTTCAACGATTTATGATCTGTAAACAGCTCAAATCTTTCTCCCAAGAGATAGTGTCTCCATATCTTCAACGCGAACACGATCGCTGCCAACTCCAAATCATGGGTAGGGTATCTTCTCTCGTGCGGTTTCAATTGCCGACTTGCATAAGCTACAACCCTACCGCCCTGCATCAATACAGCACCTAGTCCGGTACCACAGGCATCCGTGTATACCGTCATCTCTTCATTCCCCTTAGGAATGACTAACACTGGTGCGCTTGTCAACTTTTCCTTTAGACTCTTGAATGCATTCTCGCACCTTTCATCCCAGACAAAAGCTTGATTCTTCTTAGTCAACTGGGTCAATGGTGCTGCTATCTTAGAGAAACCTTGGATAAACTTACGATAATATCCAGCTAACCCCAAGAAACTTCTTACATCTGTTGCATTCTTGGGCGTAGGCCAATCCTGTACCGTAGCCACCTTCGCCGGGTCTACGGCAATACCATTCTCTGATACAACATGGCCCAAGAACCTCACTTCCCTCTTCCAGAAGTGACACTTAGAAAACTTTGCTTTCAGTTGGTGTTTTCTCAAAACCTCCATCACTATTTTTAAATGTTCCTTGTGTTCTTCCTCTGTCCTTGAATAGACCAAAATATCATCAACGAACACAAGGACAAACTTATTCAACTGATCTCTGAATACCCTATTCATAAGATCCACAAAATATGCTGGGGCATTGGTCAGCCCGAATGGCATGACCAACCACTCATAAAACCCAGAAGGCGTCTGAAATGCCATTTTAGCTATACTCTCAGCTTCCACTCTAAGCTGATGAAAACCTGTCGTGAGATCCAACTGAGAAAATACTCTCATGCCACACAATTGATCGAACAAATCATCTATCCGCGGTAGAGGATACTTGTTCTTCCTCGTTACTTTATTCAACTCGCGGTAGTCTACACACAAACCAAGGGAACCATCCGCCTTGGTAGCAAACACAACTAGTGCTCCCCATTCAGAAACACTCCTTCTGATAAATCCCTTCTTCAAAAGATCGCTGACTTGCACCTCGAGCTCTCGCTGCTCGCTTGGTGCCATACGACGAAGTGGCATCACTATAGGTCTGGCATCTTTTACCAAATCAATACGGAACTCAATCTCTCGGTGCGGTGGAAGCCCAGTCACTTCCTCGAAAACATCCGGATACTGGCCAACCACGGGCAAACCTGACAACTCCCTATGCGGAATGTCGAGGGAGTTTAGAAAACTAGCCAATACCCCCTTACTGGGTAGACCACCAAGCACTATCCTCCGTCCATCCGCTCTAGCTGTCACCAAAAAGCCCTCACAGTCTACCACCACCCCGTATCTTTGGAGCCAATCTACTCCCAAAATAATGCCAAACCCAGTAAAGCCCAAAACAAAGCAATCACAAACAAACATGTATCCATGACTCGATAGGACCACATTACGACAAATCATGCTAAGGCTAGTCGAACCACCAATCGGGTTCGTTACTACTAAAGGTCTATCGACAATCTCGGGCTCCAATCCCAACCTATCTACCAGGTCACTAGATATGAAAGAACTGGAAGCTCCGGTATCAAACAAAACTCTAACAGGAACATCATAAACAGAAAGCATACCTTGAATGACGACATTCTTTCCCTTCTCCGCCGCAGTTGGGGCATTCGACGAAGAAGGAATAGCATTAAGGGCGTAGGCTTTCACCATTTGCTTTTCTTTGGGGGGTTGCGGACACTTGTCCTTGTGATGTCTCATTTGGCCACAGTTGAAGCACTTCCTATCCGCTGGCTTGGCCCGACAATTACTAGCATAATGGCCCTTCTTACAACAGCTGAAGCACTCAACATCTTGCTTATTCTTTTTCTTCTGGCCATCCTTAGTCTGATTTTGCTTTCTCTTATTCTTGGAACAACCCTTGCCTCCACCACTTGCTTGTGGCTTTGGCTCATCTGCGGATGCAACCTCAGTCTTCGGCTTAGGGTAGAGACTTTCTGATCTCAATGCTTTCCCAACAATCGATTCAAACGTCTCATCGACGTGGTTAATAAGTCTTTCCCCCAAGTACTGATCCAAACCAGTTATGAATTCTCATTCTTCTTATCGGCAGTATCAATAAGAGATAACCCATACTTCGACAAAGTGTCGAATTCAGCAATATACTCCGAGACAGCTCTGCCATTCTGCTTGAGCTCCAAGAATTTCTTAAACAGCACTGACTTCTGAGCAGGAATGAACTTCTCGCTAAAGCGAGCCTTAAACTGCTCCCAAGTAATCTAGTCTTCGGGAGTAGCTGCCTTTATAGCATTCCACCAATTCATCGCCCGCCCTTGCAGCTGACGTGACACTAGCTTTCTCTTCATCGCATCCTCGATACCCAAATCCTCGAAGATACGTTCGCAACTATCCAACCAATCTTGAACATCCGTAGCCGACTCCGTTCCGTGGAACGGCTTCCCACCAAGGCTAGTATAATCCTTATTTAGCTTAGCGAAGTCGACTCTCGGCGCCTGCACTATTGGACCACCACCATTTCCACCATTGGGGGCTGCCCTCTGCACATCCCTAAGCATCTCTCTCATGAGGTCAGTAAACATCGCCCTCGTGTTAGCAGCATTCCCATTATTGGCCCCTCTACCGGTACCTCTAACATATCGGCTCATCGTCAATCTGAAAAAGGAAACGATTAACGACCCCATAGTGGTGCTAGTGCAGCACGACTTCATTCCTATACTACTAATAGTATATATATAGCTTTTAAAAATCAAAGTAATCACAAATACGCTCTCTCGTATACGTATATTATCTCTCCCTGATAACTTCCCTAGGTTAACTACGCAACCTAGAGCTCTGATACCAAGTGTGATGGCCCGCCCCACACCAGCCTGCATTTCATCTGAAAGTGCGCTGTACACACGCCTGACTAGTAGGGACAGTCGTCAGAAGAAAGGAAAGAAGGGAATTAACTAAACGAGGAACCTGTAGAATGTCTCACAGCGCATGGAGTAAAATATAATAACAAAATACTTGACATAAAACAGGTGAGACGGTGTATAAGCTGATAACTAAAACCAACATCAACATCAGAGCAGCGGAAATCCAAATACAGCTTATTACAACTTTTCAAATTTACTGTCTCTAAACAAAAGAAAGCTAAAGTAGAAGATGCACCACCAATGCCCAAGCACCGATCTTCAACAACACAGGGAGAATACTATATATATATTACGTGGAAGCCTCCTGCTCGTCTCCGGATCATCTACCCGTGCATCTCCAGCTGACCTGTCTCTAATCTGCTCGTGTGAGCACCCAGAGTAATAAGAGGAGACATAAAACTCTGGGTCAGACATAAAGCCTGGTATGAGCGATAAGCATCTAAACAAAACAATAACAGGTATACTAAACCATACCTGAACCTGGACCTGCAACCAAAGAGTTAGTACCACATACCGTACAGTACTCTAAGGTGCCATAATAATTAGTGTAAAGAATACAGGGGTGGGGCGTGCATGTCATAATGATAGCAAACAAATCAACCATAGCAACCATCCTCACATCCCTCACTCAGTGCGTAAAGCATACGATGTCCACCACGGTCAATCACTAGACCCATTGAAGTAGTGACGGAGTTCAACTTGTACAACTACTGCTACTACCAAGCTTACCACATGGAGTCATGACCAAATCATTACAAATGACCCCACTTCATTGGTTTATAGCCCTTTAGTCGTACCTAGGCCCTTTCAGCCCTGAATCCGTTCACGTACTTCCTATACATAGTGATCCAAAGTCATAAACATCGACTGCCTCTTGGCACACGTCCCGCAGCGAAGCCCAATCATTAAGTGAACTCATCGTTTCCCAACTGGATCCTGAGCTCTAACTTCCCATATTGGACTACCATTGCATCTCGGGTTATTGGTCAATACTGGGTCGGGTCCTCCTTCTGTAGCGGTTCGGTTCGGGTTCATAGCCTTGCGTCGGGTCGGGTCGGGTGTCATCTCCCTTCCAGTTCGTGCTTCCGTTCCAATCCGCTCCCTCGTTTCTTCATTTGCTCCGATCCAATTCCTTCGTCTTACTTCAGTCCGAGCCCTTCCTCCTTCAGTCGATCCGATCCGAGTCCTTCGTCCTTAAGTCGATCCGATCTCTCCTCCTTTATCCGATCCGATCCCAGTTCAATTAGCGTGGCCTTCCTTTTTGCCAATTGTCTCAAGTGTCTAGTTCCGATCCGATCAAATCCCTTGCCCAGTTCAACTCATCCGATCCGAGCCTCCATATCCGATCCGATCCGGTCCAGAACCTGCACTTTTCTGCAACTCTTCCAGCAAGTATTTTACGCCATTCGACGGCGTTTTTGACAAATCTAACACTTCTAATCAATCATAAAACACACCATAGGGTCATAGCAACATGTAATAGCAACCACAAACAGCTAAACAACAATTCAAATGAATCAAATTGGATCAAAAGTGGCTAAAACCCCACATTTTCCCATAATCCCACTTAATCATGTTTAAGCACATACTTAGTAAAACTTAATCAAATCGTCCAAATTTTCTAATAGAGGCATAAAATATTATTTTCAAATCTCTAAACATTTTTCCAGAATTTATTAGTGTGTAAATTCGCTAATCTTCACTAATTACCCTTAATTACCGTAATTAGTGCAAAAACTATGCAAATCACTCACCTTGGCCACAAAATAAAACACCAAATCTGAAATACTCTCTGTTTGGGTCGAATTCCTATGTATAGCAGCAGCTACAACCTTGCTCTGTTGCTATTTGGCCCTGATTTGATGTAGTTTAGGCTTAATCTCCACTAAAAATGTGTTTTGGAGTGGTTTTAGAGGATGGAAGTCATTACTAAGGTCTCAAGAAGGTTTGTGGCGGCTCAAAACTGAAATGAGAGTTATTTCCTAAACCTAATCAGCCCTCCTATGCCTCTAAACCCGAAATTCCCCTCTGGGCCTAGTTGCTAATCACCCGGTTAAGCCCAATTAAGCTGTTTTTCACCATCTGAAACTTGTTTCAGCCATATCTCCCAAATGGTGAGGCCGTTTGGCTAATGTGACCACTCTACGGAATTGTAAACCATCATCCGGAGCCAAAGGATGTGGTTTCAAATCCAAATTCCTTTCCAGTCAAAAGTTATGGCCAAAACAGTGCCAACTAGGGGTAAAATGGTCATTTAAAAATCAGGAAAAATCATGAACATGGGAAATGACCACAATAGTCGTCTCCCAAAGTTACATGACCATATGACTTCGTATATGAAAGAAATAAATATTCTACGAGAATACGGGTCGTTGCAATTTCTTTCTCAAATCCTTTTAAGATATCTCCCAATTTTTTTTCCATCACATATTCTAAGAGATTCTAAATCATCTAATTTCTTTTCAAAACCAATCAATTTTTAAATTTCAATTGTCTTGCAAAAGTTGGATTTATGCTTCTCAAATCATTCCAAATTTCTTTACAAACCTCATCGGTCTATATTTATTCATTATTGCACAATAATGGGTCTAGGCTTAGTAATCATCAACCCAATCTCCTTATAATCAATCATTCAATTTTTCCCAACACTCACTGAAGAGTGTAAATAACATCTCAATTTCCAAATACAAATTATCAACTTGAAAATTTCCGAAATCCGACATCTTTATAACTTTTATTTATGTATAAAATATTCGTATTTATTACTTCAAAACTATAGGACTTGAAAATACTCTGAAATCTTATTATATTAAATACATTTTCATTTCAGATTACTAATTTGAAATTACTAGATAACTCGAAGTTTGACAATTCATATGCTGGCCAGATGCATGACTAAAATCTCCAAATACTACATATATCCTTGCTTAACTTCCAATGAAAAATAATTTAAAGATTCTTTAAAAGGAAACAGATATGAAAAGTACCAGTGTGATATTGATATGTTGATTGCTCATGAATCGCAGATACACAATGGTTTCGTCTGGATCCCCCATAAAACATCCATACACTACAAGAAAAGTTATCATTTATAACGCTGATAGATAACACATTATGTGGAAGTGTTATAGTCTATTTCAGTTCTTTTTTGTTTTAATTTTAATTGTTTTGTTTCAGCACTGGTACCGATTCACCGTGGGCCATGAAAAACTCCCGCTACCTAATTTTTCCTTTCCCTCTGAATCGTTTAACATTTTCACTTTTTCTCAGCCCTAATCAAAACTCTTCCATCCTAATTTTTCTTCTCCCACCAATAGATAGATTCAAAACTTAAGAAGAAATCCAAAACCCAAATTGATGCCTCTTGATTTTCGAACTATCTCTAAACATTGCTAAAAGATGGTTTTGACATTGCAAATAGGAAGAAACGAGGGCTGAAGAGTGGCACTAGCAAGCATGGAGGATGCGGTAACAATATAAAAACAATCGTTGTAAGCTTGGATCGATTTCGAATGAGTCGCTCAAGGTAGAGGCAGGAGTTACGGATTCAGTTGATTTCAATCGAGAGGTAGGTAGACGCGGTTGTTAATTTGTGTATCTTGGAATATATATTTTTCTTCACTATACCGATAACAGTTATTTTTTTTTATCTAGGCGGCTTAAAAAGATCTTAAGATTGTGACCTTCTCAGCACTTTTTATATAAGATAAGGTTTAAGACACTGTAGATATTGGATACATACATAACTTGCGATTTAAAAAATGTTCAGGCAAAAAAAAAAATTAAATAGTAAAAAAGCATTGTAGTAAATTACATTCCCTTGCGTTTGTAGGATGAGAGCTCGATTTGAGATAAATATTGATGCGGTCCACTTCAATATCTAACAATGTACTAGAAAACAAATATATCATGTTCTACACCTGCCAAAGTTTGGACATGGTGGTATCAAAATTTTGGTAGTCATATTTACTTGCTTTTATCAATTGTTTTAATTTTAATTTTAAATCTTTTACTTTAGAGCACATTTAACAACAATTTATTTTTAAACTGCTTAAAATGAGAGTTGAATAGTAACTTCTAAATAGTTATAAATAGTAGTTTATAAGTAAAAATATTTAGATGCTATCTGATTAAGTTAAAAATAAATTGTAGTGCATAATAAATATGGATACTATTTAATTTGGATTGCAAAATAAAATGAATACGTTTTAAATTTCCAACAGAAAACAAAATTAAGAAAGTAAAATAAGGACTACTTATGGCGAACCAAATAGTTTAGTGTAAGTACCCTGAAGTTAACTTCTATATACATTCAAGCCTTATGTATTTACGATCAACTTTTGAATATAAAATTTAGATGTGATGTAAAGGCTTACAATTTTAAGAGGCAAAGGTATGCCTCCTCTCTATTTGTGGTCTTGCAAGAGGTAGCACTCTTGATTACTAATGCATAATATGTCTTATTAGAATTTTTACTAATAAAAGTTTATTCTTTTCATATTGAAAAATGGATATAGGAGCTGCAAGAATGGATACGTGTGGTATGATTTTTCAGAAAATGATGTCATTTATCTTGCAGACGGTGTTGAGTATATCCCTAGAGGCTCAGAGATCATCCCAGGATGCACAAGTCATGTACAGTTCCTTTATTTCAGTTGATTTTTTTAGATTGAAATCAAACAATAAACAGCTAGATATTTTGCAATTTGAATCACTGATAACCAGCTATGGTAAGTACAGTACAGCGAAAATAAAACAAAAAATCACCCTTTTATTAATACACAGGTTAAAAGGATGAAATTCTGAAAGCATTAGTCATCAGTATGAATCAATATACTATTGGTCCAAAACAGGTGTTGCCTGTTAGTATAGAAAAAGCACTTGACTCCACCGGCTAATTAACTAACACAACTTATGCATTACATAATGTGCATTAACAATAAATAAAGTTATTTATGCATATCCTACTTTTCAGCTTTTAGTGGAAGTGTTGTCGTTGAAATTATGAGAAAAAATAGGAATGGTGAGCAACAAGATGGGGCAAAACGATCAACTTCATTTAACGAAGAGAGGTATGTTTCCACATTTCTTTGGCATGGCTATTATGTTTGCTTCATTTAACAAAATAGGCCTTGGTTGTGGATTTGGATGCTTGAGCTGCAGCTTTGTGTGAAGCAAAGGTGGTTGAGTGGTGTTGTAGTTGAACGAAGGGTGGTGGGCTGAAGAAGGTAAGTTCAATTGTAGGAGGAGTGTAAAATGTGGCAGTTTGAAAGTAGGTACGTGTGTGTGAAGGAGGTAAGTTTGTTGTCTTCATGAGGTCGTTATGTGTGTGTGTGAAATCACATGCCTGTACGCCTATATTTCAGTCTTGTGGTCATGGTTGAATTGATTTTACGGGTTATAATCGTTAGAGTATATTATTATTTTACGTCTCTATTTCAATTGTTATAACTAATTATTGACTTGTTACGTAGCGAGAAATTGCTTGGTTTTGTTAGTTAACTATCCCTGCTTCCTTTTAATTTATTATAATTTTCATATAACAAGAAAATTATTTGATGGACCCAGGTGATTGCATCAAATCTATTAATTTAGTTATAATTTTCATATAACAAGAAGGTAGATTCTCCTTGCGGATGGGAAATTGTTGATAAAATCAATGGTAAAAAGGAACTTCTTGCAAGGAAAGGCGTAGATTCTTCGTAAGTTGTTATTCCAAGAAAGGTATTCACGATCGACGAGTATCCACTTTCAGAGCTTTGCGGACACACTAGTGATGTTTTGGATCTCTTATGGTCAGATAATGATGTAAGCGATCTGCTGTCAATGTGAAGTATTTTGATTTTGTTATTGGCTAAAACTAAAAAGTTTTCATCATTTCTGTGGCAATACGTTTTGATTTCTCTTAAATTTATTTGTATTAGAGTTAATCATAGTTTCTTAACTAATTCAGCATGGTCGCATTTTACTGTGTGTGTATCATTTGCCAACTCTATAATATTCTCATGGCCACATCTTTTTTCCTCTAGTTTTCGTTAGAAGTTGCCCACGAAATTGACCCATATCCTGCAAAGTTAATTTCTGAAGTATCATCTTCTATATATTATGGAGCTTTTATTAACGTTAATCTTGTGCCTTTTGTTGATCTCATGTTACAGCACCTGTTTCATCATCCATGGACAGAACTGTTCGCTTATGGAAAGTTGGTTTTGATGGGTGTCTTAAAGTTTTTCGGCATTATGATTATGGTATTTTGATCATCTTTCAATTCTTGGTTTTCAAATATGAGATTTTGTGGTATAATTTGGTCGATTCTTCAACTGTTGGGAGCACTGCCTTCTCTTGTAACATCTTTCATGTACTTTGTTGGTTAGCCAATTCTTGTCAAGTTCTACTTATTAAGCTCAAGGCAACTGTTATTATTAGTTAACATTTTTGTTTTAGAGAAAAATATATTTGTCAATGGAGCTTTTAGTGTTGTCATTCTTGTCAATTCCTTAAAAGATAAAATATGTAATGGGATTAGGAAGATCTGCCCTAATAAATCGACTTAGTGATTAATACATGAGGTTTCTGCCATTTGGGTGTTTTGTTTTTCTGGCAATTGTAAATTTACTTTTTTTTCTCTTAATATCTGCATATTTCAGTGACATGCATTCAGTTCAACCCCACTGATGACAAACACTTCATTAGTGGCTCCATAGATGGAAAATTTTGTATCTGGAATATTTCAGAGAAATGCGTCGTAAGTTGGGTTGATGTAAAGGATATTGTAACTGTTGTATGCTACTGTCCTGACAGAGAGGTTTTTCCCCACGTCTATGTATTTATTTTGGTTTTGTTTGCCTAAACAACTGAATTATGCACCACTTGCAATATGGTAATTCCTTTTTATTTTACAGGGTTTCGTTGTTGGTACGTTCATGGGAATATGTCGCTTCTACAGTTACTCGGGTGAGATATACTGGTCGCTCCTACAGTTTATTTATACCTGATGTAACTGAACTTATGTTCAGATATTATCATGAATAACTTAACTTTATACATTTTATGGCTAGTATATATGAGGTTATGCAGCTTGATGCACAATTCCAGGTCCAGGGCAAGAAAAAATCTGGTGGAAAACCAATTATTAAATTGCAGGTAGGGTTCACAGGAATGCAATGAAGACAAATATATAATCTTTTGACTAAAATGTTCATCTGAAACTTACTCATTTGTTTGTTTTTCATTTTTTTTAAGTTTGCACCTGAAGACTCTCAAAGGATTTTGATCACATCTGCAAACTCCAGAGGTCGTATTTTTAATGAAGTTGGTGTCATCCATAACTTTCGAGGTATCTCTTAACTGAGGTATATCATACTAAACTAATATTATAAGTTAATTAATTAAACTGAGGAAGGCATTATGCAATATTTTCCCATCATTTGATGTTTGTGCAAGAAATAAAAAGTTGATTAAAATCTCATATATGTGTGTATGTGTGTGCGCGCACGCGCGTGTGTGCATTTAGCATTCCAAGTTTATAGAATAAATTACAAATGCAAAACATGCTTTATTATGCTAAATGCAATAAAAAATCATGTTCTGAAAATTAGTAATTACCATATGAAATTAGCATGTTACAGGTATGTTTGTTTGTCCTTGACATGCTTGTTATAATTTATGGTGTAATATTTGGTGTCCATAGTCATAATTGTCTGTTATAGTAGAGATATCAAGCAGGTGAATAATAAAGATAAGTTTGTTTAGATCACAGACAAAATATGTACTAGTTATTCCACTGAATCCATTGCAAAGCTTTTCAACAAGAGCTTCCATTTGTTTGTCACGATAAAAGCTGAATACAAGTACATTACATTTTGAGAAAATAAACTGAGTGAAAACACACTATATTTTAGAACTCTGTTTTACTGTTCTTTTTGTTTTTACAAAACCTACTTATATTGTCAGTTTTTCCTTATGTATTATTGCTTTTACCATGTCATGTATTACCAAATGTCCTTAAAAAGCCTACTTATAGCGTTAGTCTTTTAGCTTTTGTATTATTGTTCTTACCAGGTTATGTTTTCTTACCTTATGTCATCTTATGGAGGTTCTGTTTGTCATTTTATAAGCCAAACTGAAACATTCATTGTCAAATAATAATTAGCAATCATTTCAAAGAAACTCAATGGACTAGCTGTTGGTGTTCTGAATGGACAACAGTCAATATGCACTTCTCTTTTACATTATATAGATTGAATATGGTTTGTCACTGTAAGAAGAGATCTTGAAAGGGAAGGTTGGTTTCTTCATGGACTTGCATTTGATGAGTGGTGAAAAGATAGCCTGTAGCTTAAGTAAGTTTCTCCAGTAGCGGCTTGCAATTGGAGGGGTAGGCAAGATCCCAAGCCACTGTTATTTTTAAGGAGTCAAGCATTGTGTAAGTTTCTCCAAAACTTTGCCTTGCTACATTTTATCTTGCGACAACTAAGTGCAAGATGTATTTAATATACAAACAACCAAGTGCGGCAACTGCATTATCATAAGTCATCTTCTAAGTTATGCTCTATCTTACTAACAAATCTATCATGGAGCTTATATGTTCATGAAATGTCCTTTTACAGGGTTTCATATTCTGCTTGAATCAATTAGCTTGCATATGCTCCATAATTGCATGCTTGCTGGCAAAGTATCGTTCTGAAGCTTCTGATATGCTTAGTTGCCTTGCTAACTTGGTATACTGCTGGTACGTGAAAAATCCTTACTAAATCCTCAGTTAACCATCTTATACCACACTCATAGATCTTTTTTTCTTCCATTATCTTTGCGAGGTCTGCGCATGCATTCAGGTAAGCATCTCTCAACTATTATTTCTCTCTTGTCAAACTCATAAGTACCACATATCACAGTTACATTTTGTAGAAGTTGTGCGCGTCAACATATTCACCATAAGCATATAAAAGATATTTCCTTTCTCAAGCCTATACTCATTACATGTCACAAATTAACATATATGATGGATTGCATCGCTTAAAGCAAAAACCCGGAACAAGTAGTTTTATGTCATTATATAGCTTGTAACTGGTTATATATGGTTTCAGATCATATATGGATGTACATATAGTGATAATGCAATGGTGATGGTCTTTGACTTGTGCGTTTGGACAATGAATGTGTGGAGTAGAGATTGGATTGGTAGCATGACTGTGGAAGTTTAATGGAGGAGAGAGGTTGGTTAGTGTTTTATTGTAGACTTTAAATTTGAAATTTTTTGTTAACTTAAATTGACATCAATATGAAATTGAAAACGTATATATTTAACTTATTTTTTGTTAGTTGATCATTTATCTTGCTATCATGAATAGGTATTATAATTGTTGAGTATTATAATTTTTTGGGTCATATACTGCTTTTGAAATTGTTGTGAAGATTCATTTGATTGTTATTATAATATATTGAAAAGAGTTATAAAAGATAATGTAATATAGGAGCTATACAATGTTATAGTGCGATAAACCCGCTATTGAGTTGTTATTTTATAGCAGCTATACAGTGTTATAGAAATCCATTATTTTCATGAAGAATGACAGGTTTTATAGCGGCAATAGCGAGCTACTATCCTTACATATCATAGTGGCATATAGCCGCTATAAAATCATATTCTTTTATAGCGATAGATTCTGTGTTATAAATATTCAATTGCTTTTTATAACATGTAGATATACAGCGCTTTTCAAGCTGCTATAGTATTGGTTAATAACGACTATATGCCGCTATAAAAGACTATTTCTGTTGTAGTGATATCCATAGGAAATTACTTCCCTGTGAATTTCATCATGGACAGATCAACGAAAATATTTAAGAGTCAAGAGAATCAGAGGTCAATAAGCGCTAGTTGCTCTCTCTCAGAGCTCCGGAAACAAATCATGAAATGATGAAAATAAATCAGGTCAGAAGGACCAATCAAGTCATAAAGATAATTATGTCACGAAGACAAACTGCTGCATTAAACAGGTGGCTCCATTCTACATTTATTAACTCTAGTGATTACATTTCTTTCACATGTAAATCTATCATATGGACCGCAGGTACACAATGGTTACGCCTGGGTCCCCCAGGAAACATCCATACCTGCAAGCTTTCACAGCTCTGTGGATTTCGCCCTTATAATTCGACTGTAGATCGCAGTAGTCACAATGGTTACACTTGGTTCCCCCAAGAAACATCCGTCCGCCGTAGGCTATCTACAGCCCTGCAAATTTCGCTACACGGTCGAATTCCAATGACTCTAGGTCGCAGCGATCAGAATGATTATGCTTGATTCCCTCAGAAAACAACCGATCGTCGTAGTCTATCTACAGCCCTGCAAATTGCACTAGCAGTCGTGATCAATGGCAGCACATGAGTTTTATGTTCGAACAACGTGCTATCACCAGAAACATATCTGAGCTCGAATTTCAAAAAGAAGGAAGGTACTTTCCTTATCTTGGTTTGAAAACATATGATACTATGTACGTATAGTACTTTATTTCATACTCTTCATAAACCATATTTAAGATTTTCTTTTCAAATCACATTTCCAATTATCTAATTCTTATATAAATCCTGTTATATAAGACTTCTTTTCAAACCGATTGTCTTACAAATCAATAGCTTTCAAATTTGCTATGTAAAACTTCTATACTTAATATCTAAACTTGAACATCCTCCATTTCCATTCTAATCCCAAAATTTTAATTTTGAACTCTTAATCAATTCATATAATTTCAACTTAGATTTACAAATCTATTAGTTATAAAACCAGTTTCCTCCAATTTTCTATTCTTCACTTAATTCAAACCTTTATATTCTCAGAATTTCAGAATTCTTATAACAAACTTCTTATTCATGCATTGCTACTTCTTCATATTCACACCCTTCAACTATAAATAAGCAAGCGAATAACTCCCCAAGTATCTACCCCGAAGGCCGAAACCGACATCAGATCAACATTCAAGAAATTATTCAACTTAACTTATCTCTAGTCAGTTTTCAACTTCCTGGAGCTCATTTCTTAATTTCTTACCAAATCATTTCTTACGCAATACTGTTTACGAATCTACTTCTTTTATGAAAAAGATTGATTATAACGATATCTTTATAATTTTCACTTAGAAATATTTCACTTTCAAGATTTCTAATAACATCATACAAATGAGATTAAACCACTAATAACAATTTCATAGAGTTCATAATTTTTCATACCCATTCTTTTTAAATAATTAAACATAGTCTTGATCTATTCAAAACATGTACGTAAGATGTTTAGGATTACAAATGATAGGATTTTGAATTATATCTAACTTAATTAGGATTTACAATCTTCGATGTTTGTCTGCTTTTCGATCGATGACCCACATCTCTGTGTAAAATACTTTCATGATATTCGTTTTTCTGGAGTTTCTACAAAAGGATTGGTGCATTCCTCATCCACATGACCCCACTCCTTTCAGTTCTTACAATAATACGAGATGGAACCGTCTTTATCTAGCGGCACGCAACACTGCCTGTCATCCTTGTTGTCTCTCGGAACAATTTCGAGCTATATATCCAACTTGCTTATGATGACTAGCGACTGGTTCATCAAACGTCTCAGTAATGGCAGGATTCTTCTTTCTCACTTTAAGACAATGACTGGGAAAATGCCCCTTCTCTCGACATTTAAAACAGAAAATATTGGATCGGTAAAAAAATTTCTTCTTTCTTTCCCTTTTCTCTCTCTCTCTGCACGTAGCCGCGTAATGTCTCTTTTTGTGACATCTGTAACAGATGACATTGTCATAGGGGCAGCTATCTGTTTTTTCTTAATCTTCTTCTTGTATTCCAACATTACTTCTTCCCTTCTTTTACATTCTACCGCTCCTCATTCTCGATGTGCGGCTTTTTGTTCTTGAGTTCTTGCCATTTTGATTTATTATCAAAACCCGTTAATTTCTCATGATTTTTGAAAAATGTTTCTAATTATCATATTTGTTTTCTATAATCTTATAAGGTCTCTTATTACCTCTTCGTAAACACATTTCTATATTCATTATTTAAACAAATGTTAAATAAAACATCATTATTCCCACTTACCGTTGACCCTTATCAGCGCACTTTACTTAACCAATACTTGTTATCGAACCATAATCATTTCTTAGTCAACAATGAAGTCAGTCAAGTTGGGGTATATTTACCTCTCAGACCTTAATTTAACAACATTATTAACTTCAAAATATATCAAGTTCACAACTTCGAATTCCAACAAAATATTCATTCTCATAACCTTCGAATTCAAGTTCAGAATTTACTTCTTTTGCGAAAATAATTCATGCCTTCGAAATACTTAACTACTTTTTTTTCCTATATTCATTAATCTAAATACATAAACAACTAATTATAATCTATTAAATTTTTAATTAAACAGTATTTTCACAAAATTTGACATAGTGGACTTGCCTGAATGTTTCCCTTCCGATTAATCTCTCATTCAATAATATATCCCGAACTTCGGAATAATTCCATTTGATTTGTATTCTGAACTTCAGATAGACAATTCCATTTCATTTATTCTCAATTTTATTTTCAACATCCTTGCATTCAAACATTATTTACTTCTAAAAGTGAATATCATTCCTTTGATACGTATTTGGACTTGTCATATCAAATTAGTTTTGATTTCATTCAAATACAGATCGAAATCTCTTTAACATCTTCATTCACATTCCGCTTTATCTTATTTACGATTCACTTCATTTATAATCCTTGCTTATCATGTACTTCTTGTTAATTAATTAACAAGTTTCTAACTTACTATCGAATTCATATATTCGATTACACATCATTGGTTTGAAACCAATTATAATTTATCTTACCAAACTCCGTATAAAATTTTACACATTCGAGTTCCAATTACAACCCCTTTGGATTTTATTATTATTAATTCATATTCTGAATGTCGAAACAAAATTCATCGTTTCATTCTTTGCCATGGTTTCAAAATTTCCCTCTTTATTCAAATTCTTATCTCAAAAAAAATCCAGCTTATTGATTCTTTTATACCATTCGACGATGGATTCGAGATTCAAATCCAAGGGGCCATACTGAAGAATAACTTTCACAAACCCGGATTCGAAGATTCTCAAATACTGGGGATTCCGGACAAATTTTAAATCTCAAAATACATTTTTGTTTCTGCTGTATTAGTTTCAAAATACATAACATTTCAAAATAATTTACCATTCAAAACCATTTAAAATTATTTATACTTTCAAAACTTAGTTTTCAAAACTTCTATTTTTTTCTTCACGATCCCTTTTTAAACCCAATAATCTAAGCTTTGAATAAACCAAAGCTCTGATACTACTTGTAACAACCCGCTATATGATCGTTTCCAATTGGTAATTAAACCAACTCAAAACGTTCAAATCGACGGATCGTTATTTAGCTTACAGGGTCTAAAATACAGAATCAACACAGAAAACACATAATAAATAACACAACATTGAACAGTGAAATAAAACTTTTATTTATAAGTCAATAATTTCGGTACAGCATTTTCCATATAGCGGTATTCAAAAATATACATAAAACTATTTATTGTTTAAGACTTCGGAGTGCGCCGCATTTAGAACCCCCAGCTTCACCAATCTACGAATCATAAGTAATAATCTTTAAAATATGTACTGCTCGGGTCTGACTCGAGCGTTCCATGCAAAACATAAAACACTCGATTCATGAATAAATCATAGTTCAAGTAAATTAATTTCAATGGAAACCGATATAATAACAGTAATCCAACTTCAAATATATCCTATGCCAAATATAGTATATGTGCTATCGTTTTTTTTAGGGATAAATGGTCATGGAAGCTTGCTTGTACACACGTATATTGATATACCTATGCACTGCCTCAGCATTCCGCTACCACAAATAACGAAGGAAATGATATAAATAGGGCGTGCGCCAAGACACATGTAAAATAGGGAAGCACCACTAAAACTGTAAACCACAAAAGTGCCTCGCGTTCATGTATGTGACATGGCAGCATAGGGCCAAATAATGTATCTAGACAAATGCAGTGAGTATGGTTTCCAGGTATATGTGTACCAAACAAAAGGTAGTGTAATGACCCGGGTTTTTTGTCGACCTTGGTTATCGCGATAAACTCAATGATGACTAACCAAACACCGAAAAATACCGGATGATTAACGAAAGAAATTAGAGGGTGAGGAAAGATAAGATAGAAACTTATAGAAAAGAAGAAGAAGAAGAAACAACACAACATCAGAGTAAAATAAATCTCACAGCGGAACGAAACAACATAAAATAGATAACACATCCTTGAAATAGAATCAGTATATGTATAAAATAACATTATCAGGGTACAACACTTACAACACAGTGGAAATAAATAATAGCTATATGATCCTGAAGCCACCTGCTCCAAGCTCTGCTGGTATCTGTAAAATCCTAACTACTTGACTGTCCGTACAAAATTGGGCACCCAAGAGTTTAGGGAAAACAACAAAATAAACTCTGGGTCAGTCATGGGACTGGTATGAGTAAAACAGTTTAAATAAGTAAATGATATCTCATAAGACCACGCAGTATAACGGAACGGGTTTTTCCCTTATGAGAATCAAAATATCTTTATATCAAAAATCATTTGATATTATAATAATGTATATCAACCACAATATATTAATCATCTAGCAGAACGCTTTCATCTCACGTTATACATATATAGTATACAATCAAAACCCCAAGCACGTATTGGGTAATGGATTTCCAACTATGACAAGGTATGGAACCACCTTCCGATCAGTGTACTCTAGGAACGATACACTGGAGTTCAACAAGAACATCTTGCAACTCAGCCACACATGACCAACCACTCAATTCGCTTGAGTGTATCGAATGTACATCACCAACGGTTGGGATCAGCAACCATTTCCCGTATATATATGGGACATCATTGATATATTAAAGAAGCAAATGAATATTTTCTAGATAGGTGATTATACACCCTACTTCGGAGCGACCGACTTAGCCATGCTGCCTGCCCGATTTCTATCATTTACTGGATGTGAGGTTAGAAGCTACGCTTATCTTTTACATGTCACATCTTCATTCACTTTGAATGTCATATTGTCATACCTGCCAAATCACAAATTGATTTCCCCAAAAATACCATGGGTATACAGCTAAGAGAAACGAATTCATCCACCACCAAACGCGAATACGTTTGAAGAGAACAACTTACGCGATCTATTAGATATACTCTGTCAGACATTCTTTCATACAGGTCGTCCTGGGACTGGACAAACCGAAGGCACTATTCTGTAAACAGGATAGCCCTTGCATAAATTCGTCTTCAATTATCTTTGGCATATATGATTCGCAATGCTTATGCCAATACGGAGTGGCTCTTCGGATAATAATCCAACCGGTCTCTCCATATTAACAATGTTAAAATGGTCAAAACTTTGATAGTCTGTGATTTAACTATCAAAGAAAAACACGTGCGCAAACAATGATATCTTTTCCAGATGGAAATTATATCGATCAATCATCATTTAATATGTATATATATATATATATATATTCACATGTCCTTATTTTCTATGTTTAGAAAATATATGTTATTAACACTGGAAAACATTTCCATTGTTTATTCACGCATCACTACCATTCCACAACTATTAGTCCCTAACCGTAAACTTGTAGGAGAACAATTCCCTAAGTATAAATCCCGAAGGCCGAAACCAACATCAGATCGATACTCAGAAAACTATTCAACTTAACTAATCTCTAGTCAGTTTCTAATCTTGTTTAACTCTATTTCGATTAAATCTAATTGAATAACTCTATTTGTTTAACTCCTATTCGAATAACTAATATTGAATTTAACTCCATTCACTTGACTCTAAATCGCAGCGATCACAATGGTTACGCCTGATTCCCTCAGGAAACATCCGACCGCCGTAGGGTATCTGCAGCCCTGCGAATTACGCTAGCAGTCGTGCAAAATGGCAACTTATCCTGAGTAACTATGTTTGAATAATTCTATTCGACTAACCATATTCGATTAACTAAATTCGATTAACTCTTTTATATCTCGTCCACTTCCCTTTTTATAAATCCTATTTATTTCCTAAATAAATATTCCTTTATTTACTCTATTTATTTCCTAAATAAATATTCCTTTATTCTATTTATTTTCTAAATAGATATTCCTCTTTATTCTATTTATTTTCTAAATAGATATTCCCCTTTATAAAATCCTATGATTTTATAAATACTTTATTTTCAAAATATTTCCTTTTATAAAATCGGTTGATTTTATAAAATTCCTTTATTTCAATATACATTGAAATATTTCTTTTTACATCCCAGGATCTTTTGTGATATTAAAAATATCGAATAACAATGATCAACATCATTCTAACACACATAATCCAACAGATTATATACCACTTCATATATTACAATACATGAACAGAACAGTATCATAAATATTGAGGAGTCCAGTTGGACCCCTCCAACCTGTTCCCCTATATCACAAATGTTAAACAACACATATATAAAATATTCTGATAAAACAGAATCAAATATTTGATTAACGATTTATATATATATATATATCGTTATAAATGATTTCAATCAATACACAAACAACTCAACCATCAGTTAACACACAACAATCAGTCATCATTTATCAGTTCTAAATATACGTTATAAAAATAGAACCGTTCAGAGTTGGTGAGTTTTACTCACATTGGACGATCATCTTTAATAACGATAACCATCGCTTGATTCAGACGGACAATTTATTTTTCTATAAATTGTAACGGCTCGAATACACTCCTAGTCAGTTCCAATGTGTAGCCACCTTCCATACGATCGTAACGGACCCTCATTGCAACCGGCCCATGCCCAAACCAAAATCCGCAGAACCAAACCCATACCCGCTGGAAAAGAAACCCCCTTCTTCCCACAGCTAAATAACAAACTACAAACTTCTTTTCATCACTGAACTAAAATCCAATAGCTGAATCACCCTAAAAACTTCACTCATGGTACTTCTATAAACTCGAATGAACTCCAGCTCCTAACTCAAATTTGTATCCTTCAGTATATGTACAACAATAGAACAGCCATATACCCAGCAAACACTATATCCATCGCAAATCATGTTTTACCTTCTCCCCTGCTGCCAAACAAAGACAATCCATTTCTTTTAACATTTTTCCCTGAGTTTGCCTTCATGGCTTCACCTCCCAGGCAACACGCACAAGTAAGGGGCCACGTCCTTCTTCCCTCTTCCCTAGTCAATCCCACTGCTCCTTCTTTAGACATTCACGCACCTTCCAACTCCTCAAATTTCCGCAGCACTTCAAAAGTTTGCACAGGAGCTCCACCATTTTTATCATGAAAATCTTCAAACTACTCACCCCCTTCCTACATCGCGTCTTTCAGTTTTCTGCCGAGCTTTGAAATACTGGAGCGACATTCAATCACTTTGAAACCCACAAAAATCCCACTATAAGATCTATTTCTCAATACGAATCCAATTATGAACTCGAATACATGAATCGAGGCTCAAACTTTTCAAAAATTGCCAATGCTAGGTCACGACTGCTCTCAAAGACAGCGGAAATAGACGGGGTCGATCTCAGAGAAACGCACCTTGGTTTGAAAAGGATGCCAAGAGTGTTTCGAAAATATTATCTTTTGAGTTTGGTGAATTCCCTTTGATCCTTAATCGATTTTTAGAAGAGGATTCCTCTCGTTTTTGTTTTGCTGAAAGCAACTAAGTGGCGGCCGTTGCTCGTTTGGATAAAATGAATTTAGGTCTTAAGAATTTTAGTTAAGGGTATTATTTATATAAGGGAAAGACTTCACTGTTAAGTCTTCGCTGAATTATCATTTCAGAGGTCTGTAGTCCTCATGTAGCTTCTGTGGTAGAAAACGATGGAGCGTGGAGACTTAGCAACGGAAGGAAACAAAAAAATATATGTATTATATACTTTAGATATTAGGGTACCGCGTTACATAAGGTGTTAACATTTTAAGGACTGCTATCGACAGAAATAAACATACTGTCGTGACCAGCAAGGTGCCACGATCCCAAAAATATATTAATATCGGTAGGTCAACTCCTATTTTGAAACCTCAAAATGTTGATTATAGGGCGCAAAATACTCCAAATAAAAAGTTGCTTATTTAATTAATTAAAAATTACAGTAAAATTCTAAAAATTAAATTATCGTTATGTCTCAAAATAACCTTGTCTAAATTCAAATCTGATATCCAGTTATATCGAATAAACCGTTATGGTCGATAAACGATTCTATAGCGACTATTTCAAAATTTGATTTGGATATATATCAAAATCTACATGACGAAATCTCGGTTTTTCTCTTCCACTAGAAAAGTATACTTCACCAGCTCCTAACGTCTCTTGTTTCACAGAAATCCGATTTAAAATGACTTCTGTATATTCAGTTGAAGTTCGAATCGCCAATTTATGAACTGCAGCGCAATTTCGAGTTCGATTTTAATTATAATATAATTATACGTTCCAACTGTCGTTCAAATAATATATTTGTTATTCTAAAATTCCAAGCTGAATTAAATATCACAGATGATCCAGTTCACACCATATCATCATTTCAGCCAATTCTGATTATTCAGAATTATATATATTAATTAATTTATTATTTTAATTAAATATTCACCATTATTTAATTCCACGACCATTAAATTCACTATATCACTATTTAAATAATTAAATAAATTAATTATAATATCTCTGCAAATGCGGATCATTACAATCTTCCCTACTTAAAATAATTTCGTCCTCGAAATTGCTAAGGTAGAGAACGACCCTATCGACTGGTTAGAACATATTTGTTCACTTTTTAACTCCAGTTTCAACTGAACCAATTTAATTTCAATTAAATTATTTATTCATTCTTATTATCGAAAATTTTCAAAAATCCTGAAAATTTCCTAACGCCTTAATTTTTTTGAAATTTTTTGCCAGCACCTCCTTTGTACTGGTCAATCGGTCAAACTCCAACTAGCCTCTCTGGGCCATCTCCAACCCAAAAGGAAATCAAACAGCCAAGCGGCTTGCCAATTCGGCTCATAAATCTTATATCCAATAGAAATATAAATTTGTACCTTTTTGTTGGGCATATCATTATATCATTTCCATCTGCTACAAATTCAGCAGATACAAATGCCATCACAATCGAACTCTAATCAGTTCTTATCCTCAAACCCAATCATTCGCTTATCCAAGCTAAATTCCAAATCTTAATCTCAAGTACCATTCTTGATCTCCAAATTCTAAGTCCAAGCTAAATTTCAAATTCTTGACTTATCTATTCAATTCTATTCCAGATTATTCTATAATCCAATTTAGTTTTAATTTGACTTGGGCTTAAGTTAAATTCTAATTTCATTTTACCATTTCAATCTATTTAACTTAATCAGTTAAATATATATTCCAGAATTTAAATTCCTGGGTTTATTTCAAATCAATTTGAAACCATAATAACAATTTTAAACCTTTGAATTTCTAAACAACTTGTTTTCTCAAAACATTTCAAAAATAAAATCTTTGGTAGTAATCCGTCACTTAGAAACTCGAAAATGATACTGAAGATGTGTACACCATCATCAGAATTATTTCCCAGCGATCGAAGTGAGTTCAATACTATAACATTTTCAAAAGTCATTCTTTAAACACTTTCATTTTGAAATCAACTTCAAAATACCATTCATAATGCTAGTAAAACAATTTAAAATCTCCCAAGATCTTAAATTTTCCATATATTCAATCCAAATTCATTTACCAACACTTCTCCAATTTCCAGGGTTTTAAATTTCAATTCCTGGTTTAAAATTTTAGATTTAACTCATCTGATTTCACTTATTTCACTTATACGAATTCTGATTGACTATTTACATAACCATTTCACATTTCATAATCTTATTCGATTATAATAGTGGCCAACACATCCAATATATTATAATTATTTCAATATAAATCCTTTATATCAAAAATCTAATTTGGGTAAAATTATTTCATTTTACCCTCTTTTCAAAACATATCGTGTCGACCCATCGTATTCGAGTGTTTATAAACTCCTACCGATACAGTGGATCAAACTGATCGACCAGAACCCATAAACAACTCAACAAATAAATCTCCACAATATAAAACAATTTTTATATCAATAACAAATATGCACTCTCGTATATATACACTCAACTCAATCTAGGGTATTACTAACCCCATCTCGACTGAGTTACACCACCGAGCCAAGGTAAATCACTTAACCTTAAGCTCTGATACCAATTGTAATGTCCCGGGTTTTTTGTCGACCTTGGTTGTCGCCAAAAAGTCAATGATGGCTAACCAAACATCGAAAAATACCGGATGATTAATGAAAGAAATTAGAGGGTGAGGACAGATAAGATAGAAACTTATAGAAAAGAAGAAGAAGAAGAAGAAGAAGAAACAACACAACATCAGAGTAACACGAATCTCATAGCGGAACGAAACAACATAAAATAGATAACATATCCTTGAAATAGAATCAGTATATTTATAAAATAACATTATCAGAGTACAACACTTACAATACGGCGGAAATAAATAATAGCTATATGATCCTGAAGCCTCCTGCTCCAAGCTCTCCTGGTATTTGAAAAATCCTGACTACTTGACTGCCCGTACAAAATTGGGCACCCAAGAGTTTAGCGAAAACAACAAAATAAACTATGGGTTAGTCATGGGACTGGTATGAGTAAAACAGTTTAAAACAGTTTGAACAAGTAAACGATATCTCATAAGACCACACCGTATAACAGAACAGGTTTTTCCCTTATGAGAATCCAAATATCTTTATATCAAAAACCATTTGATATTATAATAATGTCTATCAACCACAATAAATTAATCATCTAGCAGAACGCTTTCATCTCACGTTCTACATATATAGTATACAATCAAATCCGCAAGCACGTATTGGGTAATGGATTTCCAACTATGACAAGGTATGGAACCACCTTCCGATCAGTGTACTCTAGGAACGATACATTGGAGTTCAACAAGAACATCTTGCAACTCAGCCACACATGGCCGACCACTCATTTCGCTTGAGTGTATCAAATGTATGTCACCAACGGTTGGGATCAGCAACCGTTTCCCGTATATATATATATGGGACAGCATTGATAGAATAAAGAAGCAAATGAATATTCTCTAGATAGGTGATTATGCACCCTGCTTCGGAGTGACCGAGTTAGCCATGCTGCGTGCCCGATTTCTATCATTTACCGGACGTGAGGCTAAAAGCTACGCTTATCTTTTACATGACACATCTTCATTCACTTTGAATGTCACATCGTCATACCTGCCAAATCACAAATTGATTTCCCAAAAAATACCATGGATATACGGCTAAGAGAAACGAATTCCTCCGCCACCAAACGTGAATACGTTTGAAGAGATAAACTTACCCGATCTATTAGATATACTCTGTCAGACATTCTTCCATACAGGTCATCCGGGGACAGGACAAACCGAAGGCACTATTCTGTAAACAGGATAGCCCTTGCATAACCCCTTCTTCAATTATCTTTGGCATATATGATTCGCAATGCTTATGCCAATACGGAGTGGTTCTTCAGATAATAATCCAACCGGTCTCTCCATATTAACAACGTTAAAATGGTCAAAATTTTGATAGTCTATGATTTAATTATCAAAGAAAAACACGTGTGCAAACAACGATATCATTTCTAGATGGAAATTATATCGACCAATCATCATTTAACACATATATATATTCACATGTCCTTATTTTCTATGTTTAGAAAATATATGTTATTAACACTGGAAAACATATTCATTGTTTATTCACGCATCACTACCATTCCACAACTATTAGTCCCTAACCGTAAACTAGTAGGAGAACAATTCCCTAAGTATAAATCCCGAAGGCCGAAACCAACATCAGATCGATACTCAGAAAACTATTCAACTTAACTAATCTCTAGTCAGTTTCTAATCTTTTTTAACTCTATTTCAATTAACTCTAATTAAATAACTGTTTTTGTTTAACTCCTATTCGAATAACTAATATTGAATTTAACTCCATTCACTTGACTCTAGATCGCAGCGACCACAATGGTTACGCCTGATTCCCTCTGGAAACATCCAACCGCCGTAGGCTATCTGCAGCCCTACGAATTACGCTAGCAGTCGTGCAAAATTGAAATTTATCCTGAATAACTATGTTTGACTAATTCTATTCGACTAACCATATTCGATTAACTCTTTTATATCTCGTCCACTTCCCTTTTTATAAATCCTATTTATTTCCAAAATAAATATTCCTTTATTTACTCTATTTATTTCCTAAATAAATATTCCTTTATTCTATTTATTTTCTAAATAGATATTCCTCTTTATTCTATTTATTTTCTAAATAGATATTCCCCTTTATAAAATCCTATGATTTTATAAATACTTTATTTTCAAAATATTTCGTTTTATAAAATCGGTTAATTTTATAAAATTCCTTTATTTCAATATACATTGAAATATTTCTTTTTACATCCCACGGTCTTTCTGTGATATTAAAAATATCGAATAACAATGATCAACATTATTCTAACACACATAATCCAACAGATTATATATCACATCATATATTACAATACATGAACAAAACAATATCATAAATATTGCGGAGTCCAGTTGGACCCCTCCAACCTATTCCCCTGCATCACAGATGTTAAACAACACATAAATAAAATATTCTGATAAAACAGAATCAAATATTCGATTAATGATTTATATATATATATATCATTATCTATGATTTCAATCAATACACAAATAACTCAACCAACAGTTAACACACAGCAATCAGTCATCATTTATCAGTTCTAAATATACGTTATAAAAATAGAACTGTTCAGAGTTGGTGAGTTTTACTCACATTGGACGATCATCGTTAATAACGATAACCATCGCTTGATTCAGACGGACAATTTATTTTGCTATAAATTGAAACGAGCTCGAATCCACTCCTAGTCAGTTCTAATGTGTAGGCACCTTCCATACGATCGTAACGGGCCCTCATTGCAACCAGCCCATGCCCAAACCAAAATCCGCAGACCCAAACCCATACCTGCTAGAAAAGAAACCCCCTTCTTCCCACAACTAAATAACAAACTACAAACTTCTTTTCATCACTCAACTAAAATCCAACAGCTAAATCACCCTAAAAGCTTCACTCATGGTACTTCTATAAACTCGAATGAACTCTAGCTCCTAACACCAATTTGTATCCTTCAGTATATGTACAACAATAGAACAACCATATACCCAGCAAACACTATATCCATCGCAAATCATGTTTTACCTTCTACCCTGCTGCCAAACAAAGACAATCCATTTCTTTTAACATTTTTCCCTAAGTTTGCCTTCACGGCTTCACCTCCCAGGCAACGCGCACAAGTAAGGGGCCACGTCCTTCTTCCCTCTTCCCTACTCAATCCCGCTACTCCTTCTTTAGACATTCACGCACCTTCCAACTCCACAAATTTCCGCAACACTTCAAGAGTTTGCACAGGAGCTCCACCATTTTTATCATGAAAATCTTCAAACTACTCACCCCCTTCCTACATCGCGTCTTTCAGTTTTCTGCCGAGCTTTGAAATACTGGAGAGGCATTCAATCCCTTCGAAACCCACAAAAATCCCACTGTAAGATCTATTTCTCAATACGAATCCAATTATGAACTCGAATACATGAATCGAGGCTCAAACTTTTAACAAATTGCCAATGCTAGGTCACGACTGCTCTCAAAGGCAGCGAAAACAGACGAGGTCGATCTCAAAGAAACGCACCTTGGTTTGAAAAGGATGTTGAGAGTGTTTCGAAAAAATTATCTTTTGAGTTCGGTGAATTTCCTTTGATCCTTAATCGATTTTTAGAAGAGGATTCCTCTCGTTTTTCTTTTGCTGAAAGTAACTAAGTGGCGGCCGTTGCTCGTTTGGATAAAATGAATTTAGGTCTTAAGAATTTTAGTTAAGGGTATTATTTATATAAGGGAAAGACTTCACTGTTAAGTCTTCGCTGAATTATCATTTCAGAGGTATGTAGTCCTCACGTAGCTTCTGTGGTAGAAAACGATGGAGCGTGGAGACTTAGCAACGGAAGGAAACAAAAAAAAAATATGTATTATATATTTTAGATATTAGGGTACCGCGTTACATAAGGTGTTATCATTTTAAGGACTGCTATCGACAGAAATAAACATACCGTCGTGTCCAGCAAGGTGCCACGATCCCAAAAATATATTAATATCGGTAGGTTAACTCATATTTTGAAACCTCAAAATGTTGATTACAGGGTGCAAAATACTCCAAATAAAAAGTTGCTTATTTAATTAATTAAAAATTATAGTAAAAGTCTAAAAATTAAATTATCGTTATGTCTCTAAAGAACCTTGTCTAAATTCAAATCTGATATCCAGTTATATCGAATAAACCGTTATGGTCGATAAACGATTCTATAGCGACTATTTCAAAATTTGATTTGGACATATATAAAAATCTACACGACGAAATCTCGGTTTTCTCTTCCACTAGAAAAGTATACTTCACCAGCTCCTAACATTTCTTGTTTTATAGAAATCCGATTTAAAATGGCTTCTGTATATTCAGTTGAAGTTCGAATCGCCAATTTACGAACTGCAGCGCCATTTCGGGCTCGATTTTGATTATAATATAATTATACATTCCAACTGTCGCTCAAATAATATATTCGTTATTCCAATTAAATTCCAAGCTGAATTAAATATCACAGATGATCCAGTTCAAACCATATCGTCATTTCAGCCAATTCTGACTATTCAGAATTATATATATTAATTAATTAATTATTTTAATTAAATATTCACCATTATTTAATTCCACGACCATTAAATTCACTATATCACTATTTAAATAATTAAATAAATTAATTATAATACCTCTGCAAATGCGGGTCATTACAGGTAGTGTACAAGTATGTGGAATAGCTAGTATACATAGTTCAAGTAGTGTCAACATTATATCTCGACCAAACCAATCCTTACAAAAATGGCATAAGCAACAGGTGTTTAGATTTCCAAATAAGATGAGAAGTTGTTCTAAAATTTCAATGTAACAGGGTGTAAGCTTCCAAGGCAAAATGACAAGCATGCATGCGCTTCCATTTTCATTTAAGTGCAATATTTAAAATAATAGTTGGTCTCAAGTTATTTGAATCCAAACTATATGCTAAAAGCCAAATATTCTCAGCCATTTAAGGGTGTAGCACATGATAATACATGTCAACGTCCAAATGGAAATTAGACAACAAGAAATGACTAATTCAAGCAACTAGTTAAGTATATATACATTGGATACTTCATCATACATCGGTTATATATATATGAACACACACACACACACACACACACACACACACACACACACACACACACATATATATATATATATATATATATATGAACACAAATATACATATGCATCACTCTCATACACACACACAGAGGCATAGTTACACACAGTAAAGGCAATGTGGCAAATCAATATATTTCATCATTCACTACAAGTTTCTATACATGGGTAGCCACCAATGAAGTAATCTAGATAAGACATTACTACACATACAAGTATAATGCAACTGCAGTTAAGGTAATGGTCCGCACAGTCAGTTCATAAGAAAATTTTGGCAAAATCAGATAAAAATTAGCAAAATCATAGTCAGGCAATAGTTCTTTTATTGTCCATCACCTTCACAAATGAATAAAATTTATTGTCTAAATGATTCTTTAATTATATACTTTCATTCATATTAATAAAATCCAATAATACTTTGTTATAAACCCGATCGTGCTTTGCTAAATTGATTCATATTTAAAATCAGTATATTTGCAAAGAGTATAACCTTTTTCCAAATGTTGCATGTACTGAAATCAAAGTGGGGCTATAATCTGGTGTCAGATATAATGCATATGTAAAAGAAACCATATTTGCAGAGTTCCATTGTAAAATCATTAGCTATATATGACTGAGGTTTCATGCCCTTATTGTTGCTACTACAAATTGACAAATTAAAACAGCTTCTATGGTAGATGCTCACATAGTTGCGTCAACAGTTAGACAAGGGAGGCAAAAGGGCATTAAATGGTTCAAGAGTGTCAAACTAACATATATAGTGCAAGTAGTGTCAACTAACATACATGGTTCACGAGTGTCAAACTAACATATATAATGCAAGTAGTGTCAATTAACATACATGATTCAAGAGTGTCAAAATAACATATATATTGTAGGTAGTGATAGGCTCGCATGAGTGGTTCAAGAGTGTTTTTACATTATATGATAAATGACTGCTAAATTAATATTTGATAATCTAACTAACACTTGAAAAGGATCGAGCTGGTTGGGTACATTATGGTTGATAATGTATATCAATGTGTCAACCTATATATATATATATATATATATATATATATATATATATATATATATATATATCAAAGCATACAAGCCTACACGTATTTTCATTATTTGTATAACAACTTATATAAGCATTCAAATGGGTATAGTTTACTCGTAATTATAATGTCATTGTTTTTCCATAGATTTATTTAACTTATTTAATCCCTTAGCGACAGTTTACCATCATGATACGGGTCATCAAGAAATTCATATACTTTGACATTATTTTTCCAAAGGAAAGAGATATATTAACATGCAGCCGAGTGACCTTGGTGAGGAGCAGCAGGGTATTAATTAGGCACGACTAAGTGCTAATCGCCAAATGGTTATACAAAGAAACGAATCACCCAATTTTTTTCCCAAGTTCATCAAGTATACATTTGAGGGTTATAACCATTTCAGGTATCACTAATTTCTGCACATGGGAAACCAAGTGATAGGGGCAGCCAAGTGATAGGGACAACATAAACTAAATTAGGATAAATCAACACCCACAAAATAGCCAATACCACCAAAATCAACCGTTATAAATTTCAATATAAATTGAAATAAAAATACTTGAAACTAAGATAAATCATGAGTGAATAGCTCATCTTGAAATGGTAGTGGCGAAAAAGGGTTCAGGGGAGGGGTTGAGCTTCAGTGTGGCTATCAGAGACCGCTACTTCGAAGATCGCAGTGTCTGAACTCGGACGAGGTACTGTCGGACTCGCCCGTGTTAAGGCGGACTGGCGCAATTAGATTCAACAACGAGATAGTCGAGTTTAGGGTGTTTGTGGTCTTGATTTGGTGAAGGGCAAGTGGCAAATTGATCTTGGCTTCGATGGGGGACACTCGAAATTTGAAGGCAACGACAAGGTGGGGGCTTCGATTTTTAATTTGGGGGGAGAAGTAAATCAGTAGGCTTCGGCCATTAACTAAGAAAAATAGGAAAGAAAGAATAGATTTTTTCTAGATGGAATTGGGAGGAAGGTGCTGTTTTATAGAAGGAGAAATGGGGATAAGAACGAAGTTGCATCTGTAGGTTTTAGGTTTGTGTGAGTTTTCAACGATGGGTCGGCCCAATGTTTACCAGGGGAAGGTTACATCTCATTCTAATTAAATATTATTTTCTACCTCGAATACCCCGAACTGCTTAAAACTCATACCGTCAATACAATCTCTGAACGTGATAAAATTTATATGTATCTCTTCGTCTTCACATTCTGAATACAATAAAATTATCTTCCTTGTAAACCGACTCCGTCTTTCTATAACATTATTTAATTTTAAATTATTTATCGTTTCACTTTCCGTTTGTTCACCAACAACTCCGTTTTATTCCAATTTTGAAACGAAAAATTCAGTTTCTTCATATTCACAAATATACACATAATCAAACCAATTCTCCATACATTTTGACTAATAAAAATTTCAATTTGTTAATAACGTATATTTACCAATTCAACCATTTAAAATTTTAAATCGAATTTCAAACCAATTGTAACAACCCGGAAAATCTGAGCCAGTATAAATTTTTTAAATTAGCTATTTTAGTGGATTTTAAATATTTAAAATAAATATTTTAAATAATAACGATGAAAAGTGTGTTTGAATCGATGTTTGAAAGTAAATATAATTATATTAAATAATAAACAAGCCCTGAAATGGTGCGGCAGTTTCAAAATTTCAATTCAAACTTTGACTGAATGTACCGGGTGCAAAATAAAACGGAATTTAGTGAAACCAAAAAATTTAAATCTGTTAGTGAATATCTTTCTAATGAATCTGAAAAATCTTAGTTTCATAGCGGGGATCAAAAGTTATGGCCAAATGAATTTTCAGAAAGGTCGCTATAGAGAATATATCGCACTTAAAAATAGACATTTTGCATACAACCTCAAAATTCAACGAAACCACTTTTGTTGGATCAAGGTTGTCAAATTATTGCTAGGTTTCAAATTTCATAATTTTTGAAGTTAATATGTGAGCGTGATAAAAGAAAATGTGTTTGGTGAATTTTTGTTAAATTGGATCGACCGAAAAAGGCCATTTTTCAAACGGTCTAAGAATTCGACGAAACTAGTTTTGTTGGGACCATTTCAACAAAACATTGCTAGATTTATTTTTATGGAATTTTTAGAATCAGTATGTGGCCCCGACAAATTGAAATGTACGTTCAAATCGAATATTGAATGTTTTGTATTTTAATTTGAAGGAAAATTGGCCGAAACATTCGAATGGGCTTGCGAAACATATCCCATTGTGTTCGGAATGGGGGTGTTTAGCTAGGGATGACAGTCGTTTGGTTTGAATTGGAGTTCGTATGAGATAAGTGGTATTTTAGAAATTTAAAAATATATAAATTAAATAAAAAAATCAGATTGGGCCTCACTTTCTCTCTCTCTCCTCGGATCTGAGAAATTTCGATACCCCCCTCGCGATATATGGTGGCAGCAGCTCCTTCCTTCTCTCCTCCATTTCTCTCCGATCTCACATCAAAACGCATTAATCCAGTTGGAGATTTTGTACAGGATCACTCAGGCTTCAAATCAATACAAAGTTTGGATTTTTTTCGTGGAGTATTTTGTGAGAACCGATGTCACGAAGTCAGGATGTTCATCACGCCGTCGCCGCCTGGTCAGTTCGAGTTCGCCGCCTCCCCCATGAATCCACGCATCTCTCCTCCCTCTTCCTCGTGGTGAAGACCGATCGACGAATCCCTGCACGGTTTGATCGCAAATCGCGAACCCTAGTTTGAACCATTTGCTGAGAGATTCGGCTATTATATATTTAAACTGATTTCAACATATAAAAGGGTCACAAATTTGATTGATCTTCTAAAAATCATATCTTTTTGCTATGTGGTCGAAATTCAGTGAAACAGGAGACAGTGACTCGTGTGGACGTCTTCTACATTTTAGAAGAGACCGGATATTTTTCTGAGCCTTCTGTTATTTTTGGTTGAGTGGAACCCAATGTGAGATTTCTAATTTATAAACGATATGGAAAACAACGATGTATAAATTATATAGTCGATGTATGAGTTATATAAGCGTTGTACACCTCGTGTATAAGCATTGTATAAGTTGTATTTTCGATGTATATGTTATATATGCGTCGAAATGATTGAAATGAAGTGAAATGAAATTGAAATATATTTATATACGAATATATATATACACACACTCCCCTCTTCCACAGACCATGGACGATATTTATTGGTTGTGATATTGTTTGGGTTATTGGTTGATGTGAAATTTGGTGAAAATCATGAACAATTGATTATGGTTGAAAAATACCTGTTTGTGGTTGAGAATTATTTTGGATGAAACCACACAGGATTAGTTTGTGGAAAAGAAAAATAAACATGCTCGTCTGCATACGAATTAGATGCATGAAATCCCCATTGTCAAAAACCGCGAGGTTTTAAGGTAGAGCGAAGAGCTGTACTAGGGATGGTCCCAGTTTTAACTACCCTGCCATTATGCTGCCGAAATTTTCAATAATATTCATGTGTTAGAATTATTTTCATGTGTTGAAACTATATTCATGTGTTGAATTAAAAATTCATGTGTTGAATAGAAATTCATGTGTTGAATAGAAATTAATATGTTGAGTGAAGTTCATGTGTTGAATAAATTATTTGAAAAATAAAAATCACATTTTTATTATATATATATAGACTATATAAAATATTAGTATTTTAAATAAATTGTTTTAACACCAAAAGTAACATTTTTACCTTATGTATGAACTATATAAAATAATCGTTTTTTGAAATAATTTGTTTTACAATAAAAATCACATTTTTATTATATATATAAACTATAGAAAATATTCATGTGTTGAATAAATATTTTGATGATAAAAATATCATTTTTATCAAATATATAAAGTGTAAATGGTTTTGAAATTAAAGAAAGAATTATATTTATATATATTTATATAAATATAATTAAAATAAATTGAATAACAAAGCCGCAGTTCGTGTTTTAAAACCGTGATTTCAAACGATTAGTGCGGGAGATCCGACCATCGGATTTTCCCGAAACCGAAACCGTTGGGTTTGCTTTGGAAATATCTTTCCAAAGACACCCAATTTGTGAAGATCCAACAGTTGGATTGTCTGGAATGTTTAATTCAAATCTGAAGAAAAACAGCGCTAGAATCGATTATATATATATATATATATATATATATATATATATATATAACTAAAATAAATCGAATAACGACGCTGTAGTTTGTATTTTGAAAATCGTAACTTCAAACGATTAGTGCGGGAGATCCGACCGTCGGATTTTCCCGAAACTGTAACCGTTGGATTCATTTTGAAAAGATCTTTCTAATGATATAAAGTTTGTGAAGATCCAACGGTTAGATTTTCAGATATGTGTAAATCAAACCTGAAGAAAAATAGCGCCACGGCCACGTTATGGCCTGAAGCATCGTTTGAGTAAAATGGCAATTTTTTAATAAATAAAAATAGCGATAAATCGTGATAAAATATTATAAACGATATGGAATGGAAATAAACTGAATTTTCTCTGTTTATGTGATATTTGATGGTTGAATGTGTTTGGCTTGAAAATTACATTAAAGAACAGAATTACTGATGTCGAATAATTTAACCATTGAAACGAATTGATTTGAAATTCTAAATATACGTGAATTATTTGACAAGTCCGAGTTAATTCTCATTTCAAATAATTGATCGACGATCGAATGGAGGGGTGCTAATAATGCTCATGTTGGGAGTAGCTACCTTGAAGGGGCTGAAGTAGTAGCCGCCCGGACGTACATGCTGGTTGTATGGATATGCGGGGTATTGAGTGCCTCTGGTTTCGTTCAGACCCAGAACGAACTTGTAAATGGACTATGTGTCTGACATTGGATTTTTTTTCTGTACTGATTGATCTCTATTTAATATATATCTGTTTGGCGGCTGAGAATTTATTCTCTTGCTTAACGCCCTTCTCTGAGATGTATGAGCTCAGAGGTTATATATCGATGGAAATCAGTCGCATGGAGTGAATTGCCTGTGTGGCACGCCTAAGTGGCAGATGATCAAGGCTTCTGTTGAAAAGCAAAGTCTCGTGGTTGATGATCGAAGCGCGGCCTGTGTGGCATAGCTTTGTGTATAGCGTTGTTTCGCGAGCCTCACACCCCGGTATGAGCCAGAAACGGGAGAGGACATCAGGGAGGACTTGCGTTTCCTTCTAGCTAGGAGTGGTGCTTTGGGTTTTGCACGCCCGGGTATTTTACTTATGTGGATGATGGAAAGCGAGGCCTCGGTTTGCTTCGGTCTCTTCGGAGCCGATGGTGTGGTCAGATATGACCAGTTTGTGCCCTATAGGGCGGGGAAACACAGTGTTCAGGCATTTTAATCCACATCGGGGGACCGGCCCTAACGATCCAACGTTCGATGCGTTTTGATCCTGAGACATGGGCTTGATTGTCTCGAATTCGGTAAGGACTATCTTTTGCCTTGGTTCATGACAGAAATCCAATTTCCAAATACGACATCGTGCGGCTCTGATTGTATACCTATATATGGCAACATAGTGGTATGGGGCATTAATGCCATCTATGATTGATACTTATGATTGAAATTGTTTTTGAAATATATAAACACTAGTAGCAATATCAAATGCTTTTGTTTTATTCATATCGAGCATATTTTGGCCATTATAAGGTAAAACTCTATCCTCTGGTTTGTGTTGCATTGTGTGATGGGAACCGAGTCTTATAATGGCTTCATTTTTATAAAAAGTATTGCGATGTTTAAATGATTTACTTGTTTTAAAGAATTGGTAATCCAATGAGTAAACCCGTTCCACGAAAGTGGCGTGGTCCTGTGATTAGCCATATTGTAAGATGTGTGAAGTAGATTCCTCATACCAGTCCCATGACTGACTCGCAGTTTGTTTCACTTGCAAACCCGGGTGCCCTTATTTCTACACAGGCAGCCTTGTATTCAGGTTTTAGCAGGCTCTTTCTGGATAGCTGGAGCTGAAGATGGATTCTATCTTTTATCTCTTTTTATGTTGTTCAGCTCCTATTGTACTTATTATGTTTGTTTTCCGCTATAGACATTTATGTATAGCTGAACTGTATTTGTACTAATTATGATCCTATATACTGTGTAACTCTGATGATTATGTTTATCCAGTGTATTCTATTATACATTATCTGGTGTATTTAATTATTTCTGTTCTGTTGTTATTTGTTTATGTGTTATATTCCAAAGATTACCCTTGCACCGTCGTACGGGGAATGGGGTCGTCACACCAATCCATTTCAAATATTCAAAAATAAATATTCGATTTTGGATCAACCATTCTGAATTAAATATTTAATTCAACTCAACTAATATATTTGATTTTTAATTTCTATCCCAGTATCAATATAAAATTGATTACTCATGTTCAAATCTCTATCTAATTCCACATTCCAGCTGTCGAAATTTCTGGGACATTACACCGTTGATGTCGCCTATATCCCCTTGGGCTTTTGTAACTTCCAACTCTACCGGGGTCATGTAGGGGCCACTACCTATTGCGGACAAAGAGAGTTTCCTTCTCCCTAAGCTTCTTCTATATCCATTATTCCATCATGGTCTTGATGGTCCATTGAACAACCCCTATGGAAGAAAATCCAAGATTATAGAGTCTGGGCATAGCGATACTTGCTAGTAACATCCCATAAAGTCAGGACTCGCAGCAAATATTCACCACTCTTCGAGATCGGCAGAATTCCTACCGCATGAAACCCTAAGTTAGTTTCGAGCTTACAACTCAATTAACTTGGGGAACAAGGTAATTTTTTTGGTACTTGCGACTGGCAAGCCACCTCCTCTCAAACCCTGGCGGGCAATGAACGAAGAACCAATCACCCTTAAAATAGATGAGTTTGTTCCACTCCCCCTGGATTAAGCGACTGTTGGGCTGCACCTCCATGTATATAAGGGAGGGTGATGCAGTGCTTCTCTTCTTAAGAGAATAGAGGTATCTGATGTCTTCCCTGACTGTTCAATATGGAACCACTCAACATATATAATATAGGTGCCTATATGGAAGGCATACACGTTCAGGTGAAACTGCGTTGGCGCTAATCAAAAGAAATATAGAGCATCCTAGAAGTACGTACAAGACTAAGGAACACATACTGCGGTACACATATGCCTGCTCTAGGAAATATAATCTTCGGGGAGCGTGTGCCCTATCTTCCCTCCCAGGGACCATTACATCATCCCAGGGTATTCCATACTTTGTGTAGATTCACTGCAACAATGCTTTGTATATCCACGAAGCAACCAAATCCAACAGATTCTCATGAATCGCGGTATCTCCCACTATGTAAGGTGCTTCAAACATGTCTTCCTGGTTTCCACCACCATCTACTTCCTCCAACAGTTCCTCTCCTACGACCTTCGCTTCACCTCCTATTACCGACTCATCTATATTCCCACTTAAATGTGGAGACTCACCGGGTTTCCCTTCTAATTCTTGTATGTAAGGTGGAACTACTTATTGATATGGCGTAGAGGTACTAGAGGCCCTATTGCCGCTTACTGATGATCTATAGTGGTGTAGAGACTCATTAGAACTTGGAGACGTTTCTACGGGCTCAGCTTCTAAGCCTTGAAGCCGTTTGGAGCTTCTCCTAGTCATTATAAACAATACTTACAAGGCAATTGTGTTAGTTTACGCACTAACACTCAAACCGTCCATTTTGGTGTAAGCTAACATGAAACGTGCAAGTGTAATGCAAACTGATGCAGTTTGGTCGTAGGTCTATAGTCTTAGTTTATGCTTTAATCCTATGTGTAACACCCCGCATTTTATAAGAATTAAATAATTAATTGTGCATATATGTATGTATATGCATGCACATTGAAGTTAAAAATTTAAATGAAAAAAAGAAGAAGATTAATACAAACAAATAATGCAATGCATGCGAGGAATTGATTGCATGCAATGTAATTAAATTGCATGCAATAATTTAAAACATAATGCATTAATAAGGAGCAAGAAAAGGATGCATGCAAAATAATTAGGTTGCATGCAGTAATTTAAAGGTAATATATTAAAAAGGGAAATTTTTTAATGCATGCATAAAAAAGGTTTAATGTAAGAAATTGATGAAATAAAGTAAATGTGATCCGAATGCAACAAAATAAAGGAAACGTGTTAAAAAGAGAAACAAGACAATGCATGCAAGATAAATTGAAAAGCAAACAATATTGATTGCGACAATTAATTGAAGAGGCAAAACAAGTAAGCAATCAATGCTTAATTTAAAAACATTACAAACATTATATAGCGCAACATTCCTATTCACTGGACCCAAGTGGGTCGATCCACCCTTGCTTGGGTCGACCCAAGGGGTAGGCGGGTCGACCTATGGGTCGAACCAAGAGGTAGATGGGTCGGCCCAGCCTGGTTCAACGCACATATGTAACATTTTTGGTACGGTTTTGTGCGGTTTGGATTTTATGTATTTAAATCTGGTAGTTTAGAGATTTCTGCTACGTCTATAAATAGACCAGTAGAGCCTAGTTTTATTCTCATATTTTCTGAGGTGCTGCCTAGGCTCTGCCATTCTCTTCCTTCTCCAATCCTTTTCAAGAAATAAAATATTAGTTCTTAGGCTTTAATTCAAGGTTTGAAGATAAGAGATATAAATCTATAGCATAAGCATTTAGTATTCTGATATACATATGGTAAGTTCTCAAATCTGATTTGTTTAGGTGCCTTCCATTTTTCCTTTTTTCCTTCAGAATCAGACTTGTGAATCCGTGGTTCTTTTGTATTAGATTCAGTTAGGGAAATTATATAACAACAAATCTAGATCAGATTCAAGGATTGAAAAACTGTTGGATGAGTGGATTTAAGTTATACTTTTTGACATTGTATATATTTTGCATTCCCTGTTAATCTGTATAATTAACCTGTTGAACAATTGGTAATTGTGATAATTAACTCTAAACCTGCTGAAATGTTTAACCTGCTGAAATGATAAACCTGCTGAATAGTTTAACCTGCTGAATTATTTAACCTGTTGAAATGATAAACCTGCTGAAATTTATAACCTGCTGAATTATGATTAAATCATTATTGTTGTATTAGATCTGAATTGTGTCCTTCATCTAAGTTATGAATCTTCCGCGATATTGTAATCCTGAAACCTGAACTGAGAACATTTTTGTTGTATAAACCCTATTTCCATTAATCACCCGTTGAAATTAGGAATTACGGTAAACACTGTAATTATGAAATTTACAATGAACATGAATATTTCCCTAATTGAACTATTATGCCAAAAAGGTTGTAAATAGAATTACAGTAAAATTTAGGAGTAATGAGAAAGAACAAACACGTCTGATTTGTATGAAAAATTTATAGGCTTGCCCGGATCTGCCTAGCAAATCCAACATCCATAAGTGGTCAACTTAATGTGAGGGGTCTGGTGCACTAACATACGTGAATGTATGTATATAACAGGAGAGAAATAAATGGCATTAATTGTAATAAATGGAAATGAATGAATGTTACAACAGTATAAAAAACTGAAATCAACGGGGAATGGTAATAACCTATTATGAATAAACTTGAATGTGAGAATGAAAGATAATAGGTAGGCTTATCCTTGGGACAAGTGGAAATTATAACATAAGTTATAATAACTGATATAAAACTTATTAATAAACCTTAGTTAAAGAGAACTAAGTAAATAAGTAAGTAACAAAAATAGGTTGTGATACATAGAGAAATGAGAAAACTTATCAAATGAGATAAGTTGTATTTAATTATAAATTAAGCAGTCTGGAAATCTGAGAACATGAACCTACTGATTGTGATAAATAGAACCTAAAACCTGCTGATTGTAAGAACCTGAAACTGCTGATTTAGATAAGAAGAAAATGTTATTATAACTTGTATAACTGAGAATCTGAAAACCTGAAATATAGAAAATAACATGTTAAAAGAATATTAGTAAACTAAAATGGATTAAGTTATATAATTGAAAGTAACAAGAGAGAGGGTTCCATTCCTTAGAGATATAAGGGGCTCTATAACGAACAATGATTTTCGACCCCGAAATCAACATAAAACTCATGTTGACTATTCAAGCATCATAAATACCATATCATTATTAGAAAGAAGTTAGATGGTGAGAAATAGAAAGAAAGAAAGTTAGAATAGAAGAAGATCACAACAGAATAAACACGAATCTCACAGCAGAACGAATAAAATATATTATATAACATAACTTTGAAATACAAATATGTATTTGCACTTACGTCATCATCAACAAAGTACATATATACTACAGCGGAAATAAACTCTATGTATAACTAATGCTAAAGCCTCCTGCTCCAAACTCCTCCAAGGGTATCTTTAAAATCCAGACTACTTGACTGCTCGTACAAATTTGGGCACCCATGAGTTTAGGGAAAACAAAAACAAAAAAAAAAAAAAAAACTCTAGGTCAGGCATGGGACTAGTGTGAGTAAACACCAATCATTCGGTTTAACTTTTCAAAATCCATTTCAAAGGAAAGATAATCGTAAGACCGATCCACACATAAACACAGATGGTTTTTCCTTTACGATGACCCAAAATATTTTTGGAAATCATATCTTTTTGATATTATAATAATGCCTAAATACAAATAAATATCAATCTAACAAAATTCTTTCATCTCATGCTCTACATATATAGTATACATTCAAAAACCGCGGGCTCTTATTGGAGAATAGATTTCAACTATGGCAAGGTATGGGACCACCTTCTAACAGTTTATCTCTAGAGAGGAATACACCATGGTTCAATAAGAACATCTTGCAACTCATGCTAAACATGACCGACCATTCATTTAACCTCGAATGTTCTAAATATATTGTCACCTTATGGATTTTTTTCACAACCACTGTAATTCTCGAGAGATACAGAAATGGAAAGAAGTAATAAATATGAATATTCTCTAGATGGAGACAGTACACCCTAATGGGAGCGACCCACTTAGCCATGCGACCTACCCAGTTTTTGCCATTTCTCGATTGTGAGGCTGGAGGTTATAACTACCCCAAGACAGATCACATCTTCATTTACTTTGAATGCCACATCGTCATACCCACCAAATCACAAATTGATTTCCCTAAAAACATCACGGGTATAAAGCTAAGAGAAACGAATTCCTCCGCCACCAACGTAAATACATTTGAAGCAATCAACTTACATGGTCTATTAGATATACTTTGTCAAACATTCGTCCATACAAGTTGTTTTGGGACTGGACAAACTGAAGGCATTATATGTAAATCTATCTTAGGCAATTTCTACCTAGGATTTGCCACAATAGCCCTTGCATACACTCCATCTTCAATTATCTTCATCATAATTGATTTGCAATGCTAATGCCCATACGGAATGGTTTTCAAACAATAAATCCGATCCCAATCTCTCCGTATTGACAAGGAAAAAATGGTCAAAATCTTTGATAGCCAATGATTTAACTATCATAGGAAAACATTCATACACACAACGATCTTATCCCCAAATGGAAATTTATCGATCAACCATTCATTTACACTGAACCCATTTAATTAACTTATCAATAATTTATTCATTTCCCCAATTCCCTATATCCCATGTTTTCCCAGATATTTCTCAAAACCCATTTTGCCTCACACGATCCTTAAAAAAATTTCCATCCATTTTGAACTATTTATTTTCTATATTTAGAAAATATCTCTTTTTAACATCGGGCATTAATTCCATATATTCACAACTCTTATTTTCTATATTTAGAAAATATACGTTATTAACATCAGAAAACATTTCCATTACTTATTCACGCATCACTATTCTTCTCTATTCATCAGTCTCTAATTGTAAACTAGTAAGAGAAAATTTCCCAAGTATCAACCCCAAAGGCCGAGACCAACATCAGATCGATACTCAGAAAGCTATTCAACTTAACTAAATTCCAGTTAGTTTCTAATTTTCTGAACTCCATTCTTAACATCAAAATAATTTCATTTATATACTTATGGAAACATCTCTAGTTGTACTTGGAAAACATTTCCAAAATCCACTATATAGATTCAACGAACATTGTATAAAACGTTGGTTATAACGACAGCGTTATAATACCTGCTTCCAAAACATTAAAAATATAACTTTGATTCTTTATTCGAATAATTAAATAATATTTAATTAATAAATTAAATAAATAATATTGATTAAAAACAGAAGGGAAATAGTACCTTCCTGAATTTGATATAATCGAATTTCACCGTTAACTCTCTTGGAATAATCTGTGTTCGATCAATGTTCCGAATATCGGAATAAACTAACTGTTTCAAGTTAAGCTCGATTTCTAAATTCATTTTTGAATTTATCACTTCAAATATTTCTCATTTCCTTTTATAACCAAATTTAATTTGCAAAACGTTTGCTTTTAAATCATTATTCACTTTAAAATGTGAATGTTATTTCTTTACCGAAATCTGGACTTATTATATCAAATCAAATCCTGATTTATTTTTTGTAAATACATATACAGGTTAAAATTCCATTTATCGAGTTATTTCATAAATTCGTATTCATATCCCACTTTATAGACTCTATTTCTAAGTAAACTTCTTATTAATTATAAATCAAGTTTATAATTAAATCTCAACTTCAAATTCCTTTATAATCTAATGAATCGAAACAAAATCTTAATTATTTTTCCAACTCCAAATTTATATAATATATAAATTCTAAAAATAAACCATTTTTGATAACTTTCGACATCATAAAATTACAAATCCTTTTGGTTTTAACTTTATGCACATTTCGAGTATCGAAATAATCTCATCGTTTTTCTTTCTAACGACTTCCCTTTTCCTTTTAAATAAGTTCATTACTTGAATTTATAATTCCAAACTATTTAATAATAACCATTTTGCTTCATTTATAAATATTGTTTATAATTCAAATTACTTGTTTTATTACGATTAAAAAAAGTTACTAAAACCCCAAATTCTTTTCCAATATATTTGAATATATTTTATGGTACTTAAATACTAACTATTTCAAGTCAATGTTATTTAAACATCCAAAAACACACAATAATCAATCATTGATTATTTGCCACATCATACAAAGCGATATTTTAAAATCAATAATAAAATTGTTGAGGAATCCAGTTGGATACCCCAAACCTGTTTATCTGCATCCACACCAGTTTCAGATCAAAACTGAAATATAATAATAAATATAATCAGTGTTAAATTAACAACTTATTTATGTATAACTATATATATTATTTCAAACAATTTATTAGCATATCATCCACACAACCATCACACACAACATTCAATCATTTTATCAATATTAAATAACGTTTATAAAATTATAAAACTGGTAAGATTTAGTTAGTTTACTCACATTGGTCGTTTATCGTTAAATAACGAATTACGGTCGATGATCTAAATCAGACGTTTAAATCTGCATAATTTGTAACGAGCTCCAAGTGACTCCAAACCAGCTCCATTGTGTATTATTCTCTGATACGATTCCAACGATACCAATTTTGTGCAGTTTTGATAATGTGTCTACGAGATATGGAATTCACAAGTTAATACATGATTTAAATTTAAGAATTCTATATTTATTTTATTTTCTTTCTTTATATTAAATAGGGCCTCGCCGTAAATTAGGCTCAAGCCCAGACAAGTGCCCCAAACCCGCGATGGATAGTGTGTTCTTCTCCCACTAATAAACACGCTTCTTCTCTCGCATCTGCTCACCCTAAACTATATATTTTTCATGATTCACATATTCAAGCATCGATAAAGTTTAAATAAATTATATACTAAATTAGCTATGATATTCAGATTAAATATTATCCCATACCTGAACAATTCTCTTTTGGTAGTCAACCCACTCACGTCCAAGTATTTAAAACGTTTTCGGGCCTTCTTTTCTCTTTAAAAAAACTGGCCTTCACATTAATTTATCCTCGGCCCATCCATTTTCACACGTGATCAACCCATGACACTACAATGTCCTTCTTCCTCCTATTAACAAACCATGCTCCAGTTATTTCTATTTCTCTACCAACCATGGCTCCTCCTTACCATTTTTCTACTCTTTTCAAAAGCGAACCCCTCGCCATATATACATGGCACGCGTGTGTGTGTATATATGTGTGTATATATATATATATATCCAGGTTCAAATCAGCCCAATGTCTCTTAATCCCACGCTAAACTTTCTTGTTCCCCAAAGTTCACTGTTCATACCAGCTATAGAATTTTCATACCACTTCCATATACTCACCATCTCACCGTTAAACTAAAGGACAACCCAACGTTCCTCCCCCAATATATAAAACTCTGAACCCACCATATATGTTTCCATGTGTTGCCTTCGCATTCATGTGTACTGCACTATTTTCGACCCAGGTCCTCCCCCTTACAACCACATGTATTTTGTTCTTGACTGATCCGCAAACTCCAAACTGCCTTCTACTCCTCTTTCCGAACGCGTCAGCTCCACCGCCTCTAGGTATGACTTGCCGCCCCCGAACCTCCTGTTCGAAGTCCTCAAGTTCGAAAAACAAACAATAGTGGTCACCATGAGATGATACACTTATATGGTTTGCGTGATTGAATTTTTACAAGAGAAAATGATTTGTGTTATTTATAATATGGGTTCCTTCGCATAGAAGCATTAGGCATATAGGTAGACTATATTTTCAAGGTGTAGGTGTGCTTGATATGAACAAACGGGGCATATCAATATTTCAACTTAGGGAAGTAAAATTACAGGTTTTTATTTGATAAAACAAATGTTCTGTACCATTAATTTAATGTTTTATGTACCTAGTTTTTCCACGTTTTGCAGCTAGGAACAAACATAAGGTATACAGTAGCAAGTAGTAACAAATAGTATGGTTTATACATTTTTAAGTACCGATATTTATAACAGCCTACAATGATATTTCAATGACAGTCTCGGGTTTTCAAGTATCCACACTATTTTTCATTTGTTATACTTCCATCCAGTTTACTCCAGTTAGTCATTGTCCTTCATTTTGTTCCAGCAGACATCTTTTCTATGTTGATTTATCTACCTTTAGACCAAAACCTCGACTGATGGAAGATATTTTAATATTGCAAAAGTTGTTCCAGCTAGCATTACATAATTTTTTATGGCATAGGCGGATAGGCCTTGTGACAGTAGTGCCTAAGAAGTGCTTGCTATATTAGAAGTGTTTTCACCAAAAAATGGCTTAAACACCAAAGGTACTAAATTTATACTTTACCAATATGGTAGGGAAATAAATGGAGTCGTACTTGATAATAATTGAAAATGAAAATGCGAGGAAGATAAAATAGAGACAAGATTTAGAGTGGTTCAAATTTATATTAGGCCTACGTCCACTATAAATATAGCTTGCATTCTTACAACGGGGACTACAAAATACATAAACTCTCTTTTTTAATACATCTATATATCCACTCAATATACTCTCATTCAGACTTTTCAATCCTGGGAATTTATGGTAGAATGGTAGAGTTTGAGAAGGAGAAGGATGAGTAAATGATTGAGAAGGAAGATGTCTTTGTTTCCCATGATTATAAGGTTGTACTTGATGCCATGGCCAAATGTTTGATGGAACTTCGAGTGGAGAAGATGATCATGACTTCCAAGTGCTTGAGGAGTGACTGAGAATAGAATTCTGCTTTGTGGTTGAAAAGATTCGATTCCCATTACGATGGTAGCCCTGACGTATTTATAGGTGAGCTCTCTTGAGGAAATGGTCTGAAGTCTGTATATGCAGGCTATGGGTCGTTCATCCCCTTAATTACAAACATGTCATCACCTAGCTGTAGCCAGCTATTGATAGCTGTATCCAGTTGTCATGTGTGAGCGACTCAATAGGAGCGAGCGTTTTGAGTAGTTGAGTGGGTGACATTAGCCGGTGTTCTTCGGGCGTGGCTAATTCTGGCAATTGATGAGTGGTTATCTGATTCGCTTGATTGTGAGACGAGCAGGTGGATGATCATAGTTCCATGATGCGGCTATGTCTGAACCTGAGTGACCAGGTGATGATCCTTTTAGTCTAGGGGTTACTGACCAAGGCTTGAGACTTGAGATATAAGTGCACTCTTTCTAAGAGCTGATGCACTACAAAGTGTTGGAGTTCGACTAGTAGGAACATTCGAGCGATAGGAGTTGCTATCCATGAGCGGTTGTCAAATGTATGTGCGACCTTGAATCCTGCCTTGATACATGTGACCGAACTTTGGTATTAGGTCAAGCGTCTTCCATTGTTGCAGGCGACTTTTATCAGATATACGACCTTTATTTTATTGAGCTGTACTACACATAATATATTGTGCCATCATTCCCGGTTGCATTGGGCAACTGACTTGTCTTGGATTTGTTGTTCGAATCTTGTTCTGCACATTTGCTTCCTATCTTTTATGAGTCGTTTACGTGCCTCAGATAACATTGTGCACGACTGACCCTGATGGTGTCTGTTCCGTGGCTTTCGCTTAGATTTCGTAACTCAATGTGCACATGGATTTTTAAGGATAAACGTTTGCCCCTCGAAGTCCATAATTTTTTAGCGAAGAATTACTGGCTTCGACATGATTGATCGCAACCTTGTTTGGTAGGTCTAATCTGACTCATCAAAGGGTCGTTCGTGCGAAACTTAAGATGGTTCCGTTGTGGTGGATCGATATCGTCCCTTTCTGTGAGCGAGAAGTATGACGTGTCTTCTCATTATTGTGCGAACGGTCGAATTGTGGGACGCCAACTGGAGCTTGATGGGAGCAATAAAATGACATGGTAAGAATGCTCTAGATGCGTGCCTTTTAATTTTCCCTCTTATTTTCTTATTTGTACACAATTGACTGGTTTATCAAGTACACTTGTAAACTGGTATACGGGACTTCGAAAAGATTTGGTGGTTCAACTCAAATTCCGTATGGCGGTAGTGTTCTTACATGCCCCACCTATATGCGCTCGTTTGAATGATCCCCCAATCGCTCGAATGCCGAGTTCATTAGCCTGAGCATAGGATCGCTTGTGTAACGACCCAGGATTTTAGGGCCAATTTAAAATTTTTATTTTAATGAATTTAATGTATTTTAAATGATTGATTTATTTTAATCGAACTGCATTGAAAAACAGTAAACACTTATATATTTTGAGTTTCAGAAATTATTGTTTTCAAATTGTATTTTTGATATTAAATATATTTGCCCTGAAAATAGCCATTTTTCAAAAAGTCTCAGAATTGAACGAAACGAATTTTGTTGTGATCGTATCGGCATAAGAAAGCCAAAAATAATTTTTCCGGATTTTTCTGACTTCGTATGTGGCCCCGGCAAAATTATATTTACGTTGGAATTTAAATTAAACAATTTAATTTGAAAATAAAAGAAAACCTGACTGTAACTTCAGAATTAGACCATGGAGATAGCACCATCGCGTTCAGAAGGCGTGAAAACGTTAAGATCGACAGTCGTTGAGCGCGAATCGGAGATCATATGAGGGAATTGTAATTTCTCGAATTAATTAATTAATTAATTAATTAATTAATTAATGATTATAAAACCCTAAATGCCACCGTATAAATACACGTACAGAGGAATAGTATCGTCTTCCCCGTTCAAAATCAAGCCGCCGTAACCCATTAATATTCAAAACTTTGAACTCCATTTTCTCTCTCGTTTCTCAACGGATTCCTGCAAAACTTGTGCTCGTATCGAAGAGGAGATCGAGACCTTCGCGACCATACCCACCTCGGCCACCCCCGTCCACCGTCGAAGCCGCCACAGCGCCGCCAACGTCCGCCGCTCGCGCCTGAACCGCGCCACCACCGTGCGATCGCACCCCCTCCTCTTCCCGGCGAGCGTAGCCCTCTCCGAGCCGGTCGCTGTCCAACAAACGGTTCGCAAAACCATTGATTACAGATTGCGAAAACTGGAATTGAAAATTTGAACAAATTCTGGAAATTCAAAGGTATAATTTGGTTCAGATTTTGCGACGCTTTTGAATGTCGCTGAGTCAGTTGTTAAAAGTCAGTTTATTTAAAACATCAATAACTTTTTCATATAAACACCGATTCTGAAAATTTCAGATCCGATGGAACCGTGACTTCGAATACAACTTTAATACAGAGCAATTGGGAACAAACTCTAATCTAATTGAGGTGAGAATCCTATTTATTTTATTTAAGTAATTATGTTTTAATTATTGATGTTCGCATTCATAATCATATATGTATGTGTTATTCTGCGCTGTGATAACTTAGATGTTATTTATGTTTTATTGTTGTTATGGCAAATATATTCGCTTGGTTTGATGCGATAAATCTCATAAAAAATTGAGATTCTAAATTTGTGAATACGCGATGAAAATTATAATTATTATATGCTTATCCAAGCAATGTGAGAATTCACTTAAACTTAAATTGAATTGATTTAATTTATAAAGCTGTATGTGAATCTGCTATGATTTAAACTGTATGTGAATCTGCTATGATTTAAACTGTATATGAATCTACTATGACTTAATCTGTATGTGTATGCTAGGACTAAAACCACTGCATGTTGATTGACAATTTTTGTCAATATTAGAATAAGAAATTTTTTACTGTATGTTGATTGACATATTTGTCAATATTTAAATAGGAAATGTTGAAATTGTTCATTGTATGTTAGAGTGACATTTTGTATATATTATAGGAAATGACATCGTATGGTAAAGATAACATTTTTTTTTATATGTTAAAATAGAATTATATATAGTATGTTGAATGGACACTATTTTTGTTATGTTAAGAATGAGAATTAACACCGTATGTTAATGAACAATTTTTGTTCATATTTGAATAGAATTTACACACCGTATGTTAATGAACAATATTTTGTTCATTATTAAAATAAGAAAAGCACCGTATGTTAATGAACAATATTTTGTTCATTATTAAAATAAGAAAAGCACCGTATGTTAATGAATAATATTTTGTTCATTATTAAAATAAGAAAAGCACCGTATGTTAATGAATAATATTTTGTTCATTATTAAAAATAAGAATATGGCACTATATGAAATGAACTAATTTTTGTTCATTATAAATTATAGAATATGCCACCGTATGTTGATGAACGCTATTTTTGTATCATTATTAAAATAGTATTATACACCGTAGGTTGATGAACGCTATTTTGTTCATTATTAAATTAGTATTACACACTGTATGTAAGAATGACAAATTTTGTCAATATTAAAAGTAAAATTTGCCACTGTAGGTTAATTGACAAATTTTGTCAATATTAAAAATAGGATTTGTCACTATATGTTAAATGACAAATTTTGTCAATATTGAAATAGAAATTATTCACCGTATGTTAATGAGCAACTTTGTTAATATAATGTTCACCGTATGAAATTAACATTTTTATCTAATGTTATTATAAAGAATGGTCATCTTATGATAATGACATTTGTGTCAAATGTTGATAGGTAAGAATATAAAATGATATTGTATGTAAATAGTATTTTTGGCAAATAAAAATACAAAATGGTCATTGTATGAAAATATTATACTTGTCATGTTAGAAAATAAGGAAATGCATGGTATGTAAAAATAGTATTTTTGTTATTGTAAATAAATAGAAAGAGTTAAAATGTGGCATTATGTAAACTTACATTTTCTAAATGTGAAGTGAAGAAAACAGAGATTTACATTTTCTAATGCAAAAGATATAGTAATGATATTGGGAAATTTATATTTTCTAATAATATTGGGAAATCTATATTTTCCAATAATATTGGGAAAAATATATTTTCTAATAATATATTTTCAATGTTATAAAAGGGAAAATGAAGTGTATGTACACTTTAACTTCATTCACAATGTTAAATAAAAGGAAAATTCCACCGTATGATAGTTACACTATTTTATAATGTTAAGAGTTAAAGAACTGGACCGTAGGAAGTATATACATTATTTATAAAGTAAAATAAAAGGAGAATTTGCATTGTAAGATCATATACATTATTTATAATGTAAAATAAAAAAGAGAATTTACATTGTAAGATAATAAACATTTTTTTTATGTATATAAAAAGGGAATTCACCTCGTAGGAAAAGAATTAACATTATTTATAATGTTAAATAAAAGAAATGAAACTGTATGTAAGGTTTAACATTATTTATAATGTTAAATAAAAGAAATGAAACGTATGTAAGAATAACATTATTTATAATGTTAAATGAAAGGTAAGGAACTGTATTGAAACATTAACATTATTTATAATGTAGGTAAAAGGGAACTTACACCATAGGAAAGTGTTCATTATTCATAATGAAATTGGAAAAGAAATATATAAAGAAATGAATGGGATGGCACATTATAATTTACATTCTTAAATGAAAATTATAAAGTATAAAATAAACAATAATGAATTAAAAAGGGAAGAATTATCGTCTAATCCTAAACTACATTGTCATGTAAGTAGAAAGGTGAAAGTTAAGAGAAATGTAAGCTGCACGTAGGGACGATAAACTAAACGAATTATTTATATATATTTATATATATATAATTATAATATAACGAATCGAGCGCAGTAGTTCGTGTTTTGAAATCGAACTTTTAAACGAATATACCGGAAGATCCGACCGTCGGATTTTCCCAAAACTGAAACCGTTAGGACCGTCTTGGAAAAATCTTTCCAACGATATATGCTACGCAAAAATCCAACGGTTAAATTTTGAGGAAAGTGTAAAACAAAGTTGATAGAAAACAGCGCCAAGGTCGCCCTTGACCTGAAGCGTCGTTAAATAAGGAATTAATTATATTAAATAATTAAGGCAAGAATTAATCGTTATAAAATAAAATAACGATATGAAATATGTTTTTCTCAAAATATATGAATGCGAGATTATTTGGAAAGACCGGGTTAATCCCATTCCAAATGATCGTACGATTTCAAGAATTCAAGTATGAAGACGGCGTATGAAGACCGTAAATCTCCCCTCGAATGGACAACGATCAAGACTCTGAATTGGTTTGATCCCAATTCAAGGGTCGGGGTAATTGCCCAAACGTACGTGTTGATTTCACGGGTTTGACCCTAGTTCAGACCTAGAGCATGGGTATAAATGGATAGTGTGTCTGACATCGTACCCCACAAAATATTATGTTGTTGATATTCAGTTAATATATAAACGATTGGTGGCAGAGAATTTATTCTCTACTTAACACCCGTTTATATAGTGACGGAAGATCAATAGTACGGTATGGAGTGACGGTGTGGCATACTAAGATGCAATGATCAGGGTTACTTGTTGAAAAGCAGAACCTTGTGGTATGAAGAACATGACTTCACGAGCCTCACAAACCGGTAGAGTCTAAAAAGGAGGAAGGGAACGCAGGGAAAGTAGCACGTTTCTTTCTAGTTAGTAGTCATTTTACTTTTGGAGGATGATGAAATGAGGCGCCTCGGATAGGTCCTATAGGACCGGGGAACGTGTGCTTAGGAATTGCCAATCCTCTAAGCTGTATGTGAGGACCGGCCCTGCAGGATCCAAGGGTTAACTGCGGGTAATCCTGAGACGTTAACTAGAGCGTCTCGAATCGGTAAGGAGTCCTCCCTAGCCTGGACTCATGATGGAAACCCAAATTTCCAATACGACACCGACAGATTTGATTGTATTACTAGTATTGGAGGCATAATATATGGTACCTATGCTTCCTAGGATTAATACATATCTTTGAATTGTTTTAAAACATATACACCCTAATAATAGTATTAGTTTCGTATTTGGCGTATTTATCATGTTTAACCAACATAAGGTAAAACTCTATCCTCTTGGTGTGCGTTGCATTGTGTGATGGGACCTGAGTCTTATGGTGGTTCCATTTTTCAAAAGACATTGCGTTTTGTTACGTTTTACTTATCTGTATTGACACTATAGTTATGCACGGCAATCCATTGGTACAACCCGTTCCGCGTTAGCGGCGTGGTCTTTGGATTTGCCTTATTAGTATAAGTTATTTAAGATTTCTCACACCAGTCCCACGACTGACCCATAGTTTGTTTCACCTTTTTGCAAACTTGGGTGCCCTCTCTTCTACACGGGCAGCCAAGTAGACAGGTTCATTCTTTGCTTGGAGCTTTTCTTTGAAGCTGCTTATTTTCTCTCTCTTGGATTCTGCTTGGGAGAAGAGGTGATGACTTGGAGCTTGAAGACTTTTTGTTTCTATTGGCATCTATTCTTTTCTTTTTAGACATCAAACTTATTTCTTTTCTGCAAACTTGTTGTAATAGCTTAGATTCTGTGACTGTGGATTTTCTGTGATTGATGACATTATATTTTTCCGCTGCTATAATGTTATTACTCTATGAATCTCCTTTGCTATATTGCATCTGTGTTCTGTTTTATTGTATTTATGTTGTATTCCATATGATTTCTCCTTGCTTTCACTTGTGGAAGTTTGGGGTTATCACAGTTGGTATCAGAGCTTTGGTTTACAAAGCGGAGTACAACATATCTATAATAATTCGTTTACATAGAATCACTATATTCTATGGCGAACAGTTCATGAGATACATAATAGCCAGTCACTTTATCGTCATCTTTTCATTCATCCTTCGATCTTTTAGAATCACCTTTTCTGTTGTTTTGACTCTTTCCTTGATCATACGTTCGAAGAAGACTAAGAGAAGTGGCGATGCTCAATTGGCACATGTGTACGAAGGAGCGAAAGGACCAACTTCTTCGGTGGAAGGCCTGATGTTATAGGTGGTACTATTTCTGTTAAAACGTTTCAACATTCTCTGTGTTTATTCTTCCTCTTCTCCTCTTTTATTTTCTTTTTCCTTTTCGGGGACGAAAAGTTCTTAAGTGGGGGAGATTGTAACGACCCAGGATTTTAGGGCCAATTTAAAAATTTTATTTTAATGAATTTAAAGTATTTTAAATGATTGATTTATTTTAATCGAACTGCATTGAAAAACAGTAAACACTTATATATTTTGAGTTTCAGAAATTATTGTTTTCAAATTGTATTTTTGATATTAAATATATTTGCCCTGAAAATAGCCATTTTTCAAAAAGTCTCAGAATTGAACGAAACGAATTTTGTTGTGATCGTATCGGCATAAGAAAGCCAAAAATAATTTTTTCGGATTTTTCTGACTTCGTATGTGGCCCCGGCAAAATTATATTTACGTTGGAATTTAAATTAAACAATTTAATTTGAAAATAAAAGAAAACCTGACTGTAACTTCAGAATTAGACCATGGAGATAGCACCATCGCGTTCAGAAGGCGTGAAAACGTTAAGATCGACAGTCGTTGAGCGCGAATCGGAGATCGTATGAGGGAATTGTAATTTCTCGAATTAATTAATTAATTAATTAATGATTATAAAACCCTAAATACCACCGTATAAATACACGTACAGAGGAATAGTATCGTCTTCCCCGTTCAAAATCAAGCCGCCGTAACCCATTAATATTCAAAACTTTGAAGTCCATTTTCTCTCTCGTTTCTCAACGGATTCCTGCAAACTTGTGCTCGTATCGAAGAGGAGATCGAGACCTTCGCGACCATACCCACCTCGGCCACCCCCGTCCACCGTCGAAGCCGCCACAGTGCCGCCAACGTCCCCCGCTCGCGCCTGAACCGCGCCACCACCGTGCGATCGCACCCCCTCCTCTTCCCGGCGAGCGTAGCCCTCTCCGAGCCGGTCGCTGTCCAACAAACGGTTCGCAAAACCATTGATTACAGATTGCGAAAAATGGAATTGAAAATTTGAACAAATTGTAACGTCCCAGATTTTACGGCTATTTAAATTCGAATATTTAAATCAGTTAATATATTATATTGAAATTGAAACTGTTGTGTTATTAGATACGATGATGTTAATTTATTTATTTTTGTTAAATTTAGTTGTATGAATTTAATATATAGTGTATCGACACTTAATAAAAATAAAATAACCCAATCTAAAGCTGGTAGACAACGTACATACAAACCATATTATCAATACGAATCCCTTTGTATATGTATATACATATTTATCACGTATATCCAACAAATAGAAAGTTTGCTCCATAGACATCCAAGTTAAAATGTATTCAGCATGGAAATTAGAAGTACAAACACAAAGAAAACAGTGTGTGTGTATATATATATATATATATATATAATATTCATATATTTTTGGTACAAATGAGGATACTAAGAAAAACAAAATGTTCATATACATAAATGTTGACACAAAGCAAAACAAATACGAAAATTGGCTGTGCAACACAAAAGCCAAATGAACATGACCGCTCAGCGAAATTTATCTCCTGTACGTCTTGCTCCTGTCTTGCCCCTCTCCTGAAAAAGTAAAACAACTTCCAATTAAATTAACAGCTACCGAATAGTAAGGAACGCTAAGAGAAAAGAAGGATAAAACATTATAAGAACAGTGTAATAATGTAGCTAATAAAAAAATGAACAGCAAAAGAGAATATAGATTGAACATCAAATTGTACAGCTAAGAAAGAAGAAAAGTAAAAAGAGAAGAAAATTTTAAACAGTTAAGCTAATATAAAAACATGCATGACCCCTCAATCAAACATGAAAGCTTCAGCTTGGACTATTATCATCTCACAATTAGCAATGGATTTTAGAAGTAATACAGACCTAGTTGTGTAGTTTTTGGGACACAAGGTGATGCTGAGCAATGCATAGCTGAATAAATCAAATGAATATATATTTGTATAGCAAAATTTTATTTATATATATATATTTTAACAGTAAGGGGTTGAGTAGAACAGCTAGGAAATAAACAATGTATAGCTTAAACATCTACCTATATGCACAGCTATAAGCAGCAGAACAAACTGTAGAAGTCGGCTCATTAAATGTACTCATACACACAAAAATGAACAATGAAACATATAGGGGTATAGATACATCTAGCCTAGTCAACAAAAGAAAATGGACAGCTAAATAAATAGCTTGAGAGCTAAAGAAGCATAGACAAGAACAGCTATGAAAAAAGAAAACAAAAAAAAACAGAAGATCTATGTTCACAATTCCAAAACAAAAGATCTATGTTGAAATATATCAAATCTTCGTAGTAGAATCCGTATACATTCACTGTTAATTCATAAAAAAAAATCCCAACATAAAATCTATGACACAGACTTCAAATCTCTGATTTGAATTAAAAATTTATAACCTTACAATCCTATATAACCTACACTCATGCACATGTTCGATCAGTATACCCATGTGCATAGGTAAATAGGATTGTAAACCAGTACGAATTCATATGAAAACCATGCCATATCTTTAAATAAATCTACACCACATGGATTTCAAATCTGATCAAATAAACAACTCATAGCCTAACCTACACAAGTTCGATCAGAAATCCATGTGAACTGATCAACAGTATTGACAATACTATTCGAAATCCATCAAAATCTCATCATCAGTACTACAATCTGAAAACCCACGACCTAAGCTAGTTGTAGCTAGAACATATGCTGATAGACGTCGACCTAATCTATTTTCAATCGCACTATAAATACAGTAGGGTTTCAACCATACCAGAACCATTCGAGTAACACAACCAACCAGAAAAATACCACTCGCAACCACCAGAAAAAAAAAAAATCAAAACAAACAATTCAGTAACAGAAAAATAGAGTAAAGGACTTAGCTTTATTCGAAGGGAGTAAAGCATTCGGATCTGAAGGGTTTTGACAGATGTCTTGATGAAGCCGTCAAAGTCCAAGGCCTAGGGTTGGAAAATTTAAAGCAACGGAAGCCGATCTGGGTGCCGAAAGCTTGTAGCGTGTGGTAGAGGGAGCCGCTGCACCTCTGGCGTTTGGGGTTGACTGGCAAGTACATGGTGGTGGTTGAAGTTGTTGTCAGGGGCAGCAGATGGATCGGCATGTGATGTGAAGAAAGAGCGAAGGGTTGTTGTGTAGAGGAGGTGGTTGCGAAGGTGGTTGCGACGGAGATAGACTCGATTTGTTGGAGGAAGAAAATCCGATTACACCATTTTGGGGATTTCGGTTTCACCATGAACGATGGTTATTTTTGGGAGGCGGCTTACTGAATGAAAGGGGGATCGGGTTTAAGGGTTTTAGGGTGGTCATCGGGTTGGGTAATGGGCTGAAGAATCAAAGGTAACGGGCCCATTTAAAATTATAAATTCAAGTTTATTTATAAAATCCATGTTCAAGTATTTAAATTAGCTTATAAATTTCATAGTACAATTTCTGGCACATACGATATCAGATTTACGCACGGCCAGGTGCGTTGGGACCGTAGAGACAAGGACTTCGAGATGGAGCAGGTCTAGTCCAAATCAGAAGCAGCTAGAAATTTTATTTCAGATTAAACGTCAGTTTAATTGGACAAAATCAGACGGTTATCAACGGATTTAAATCCAGGTGAGTTAAACTCACTCAGCTCTTCCCATTTATATTTTATATAAATTGGGTTTTTATTTTGTGTGTTCTGATTGCTAGTGGTTGACAGTTTGCTAGTTATATATATATTTACTGTTGATTCCATTTCTGAAATTAAACGGTCGTTTAATTTCAGTAGAACACCAATCATGTTGACTTGACCCGAATAAAGAAATTTCCCTTGATTGGTCACGTTTATAAAATGAACGTGTTTAATTGGTTGAATTGTTTGAACTGGCTGCTGATTGATTGATGATTGTTATAGAAATTATCAGTCAAGGAACGATTGATCATTGTTGATTGTTGAACCATATTTCAATATTTATTCTGATATTAACCAATGGATGGTATAGATTGGGTAATTGGCATCACTTGGCCTAGAAATCAATCAATTTTTAAATTATGGCTTTATCGACCGTGAATCAACAGTATTGAAGTTATAAATATATTTTTATGAAAATAGGTTTTGAAAGTTGTTACTTTAAATGAAGGTTATTTAAAGGAATAAATATTCATTATTATTAGTAAATAAAGCGGTTAACTGATGGTTAATGTTGAAGTAAATGATTTGTATAATTAAATAAAATACATTGGAGTAACAAATTTCGAGATGGAATATAATTGAGTTTTGAGAAGAAGCTATGAACAAGTTTATATTTAAAACTCGAGTTTTATAGTAAAGCAATAAAGAGATTTAAGCAAATACATAGCTTAAATGAAAGGTTAACTTGACTTTTGAATTAAGTAAAGAGAGATGGAGATATCAAGGGTTTATATTAAACCTGGAATTTTTAAACAAGGTTTATAAATGAAATATGAGTTAAAGCATTGTTTTAAATTGGAAATATTTGAAAATGGAATTAAGATTGAATCGAAGGGATTTGAAAAGAGATTTCCCGAAAGAAAAGGAGATTGGAAAAAGGGGTTTGGTTTGAGCTTGGTAAACAAGGGTGGGAATAGGATCTGTATAATAATTCAGTTTGTGAAACAAAATTAGTTGAATAAGTCGGGAATGAATAAAAGTAATGTTTAGTAAGAAATTATGTAATTAACAAATTAAGCAATATTAATTATAAAGAGAAACTTCCAAAAAGATGAGAAGGATTTCAAAGTTATATCAGCTAAGTGGGATGCGTTTTGATATTAGATTTAATATCAGATCTTGAATTAAAACTCGTATTTATTTGAAGATAAGAACGTTGTTAATCAAGGTCTGAGAGGTAATTAAAATACCCCAACTTGAACGACTTCGGGACTATCCAAGCATGATACTAGTTGGTAATGGCGAAATTGTGTAATAAGGTTTCCAAAGTAACGGAAATGAGATTTCCCTAGTAACAGAAATAAAAAGGAGATTGGGCGTTAAATTTTAGAAACCAAGTGATGCTGAGTACCAGACCAGTAAATATATTTGTATGATTTCCTGGATGTTTTACTTGATAGTTAAATAACCGACTATCAAGTCTGACCTTTACGATTGTTGGTATGGAAAGACCGGGATCGAATGTATATTCGAAAACCATTCCATCCAACAAATACGAATATATAGAAGAGATCAAGTGACGATCGAGATGGAGCATGTAAAGACCATAGTTTTTTCATAAAGCGGAAGAACCACTTACAATCTCTGATTCGACCCGGAGATATACTGGGGTTTTGTCGTGGTTGAAACTGTGGATTGCAAGGACGATCGCTACTGATCCATGGGGTGATTCCAATATTGGATGCAGTAGGAGAGTACCTTCGGTTCATCCTGTTCCTGGATGACTTGCATGGACGGATGTCTGACAGAGTAGTTCTTAAGAACCACGTACGTTGATTTTTACAAACGTATCTCTGTTAGTCGCGGAGAGGGGCACCTCTTTAGCTTAACGACCAGAATATTTTTGTGGATGTCAATTAGTGATTTGGCGGACCTGACGATGTGGCATTCAAAGTGTATGATGATCAGATGTTTTCTGACCTCAAGCCTCATCAACCGGGAGATGACAAAAATCGGGCGGGCAGCATGGCTATGTGGGTCGCTCCCATTAGGGTGTATAATCACCTATCTAGAGAAATTCCATTTGTTTCTTATTCTATCGATTCTGCCCATTCGGGAACGGTGGTTTGAGTCCAACCGTTGGTGATATACATTCGATACACTCAAGCGAAATGGGTGGTCGGTCATGTGAGGGCCGGGTTGCAAGACGTTCTTGTTGAACCCTGTGTATTCGCCTCTAGAGATACACGTGCGGAAGGTGGTCCCATACCTTGTCAAGTTGGAAAACCAATATCCAATAAGCGACCGGGGTTTTCGATTGTATACTATATACGGGGAGCGTGAGATGCAAGCGTTCCTCTAGATGTGTTAATTATTTGTACTTAGACATTATGATAATATCAGAGAAGATATAGATTTCGAAAACTGGTTTGGATTATCGTAAGGTAAAAATCGTCCGTGTTTATGTGTGGATTTGGTCTTACGATTATCTTTTGCTTTTGAAATGATTTTTTTTACTTTAAAATCATGATTGGATGATTTACCCTAAATACTGTGCGAGTTTATCTCACTCTGGTTCACCAGACTGACCCGGTGTTTTGTAAATGCTCGGGTTAGCCCGGAATGTACAGGTTCAGGTTATCGAATGCTGTGAAGAGATGGGCTGGAAGAATTCAGACGTATGATATTATTCCGCTGTGTGGTATATAAGGGCAGATTATTATAACTGTCCAGTGATGTTGATGTACTCTTATGTTGTAAGTTTATTCAAAGCTCTCAATAAAGATTTAGTTCTATATTATATTTTTTCCCGCTACGATGTGAGGCTCTGAGACTTTGTGTTGATACTTCTTCTTCTTCTATTCTAATATTTCTTTCTTTCTTATCTCACCCTCTAATTTCTTTCTAATAACCATCCAGTGTTTTCGGTGCTTGGAGGATCGGCACGAGTTATGGTAAGGGTATTTATGTCGATTTTCGAGGCCGAAAACCCTGGGTCGTTACAGTGGTATCAGAGCTATTGGTTGAATAGTAACCTTGGCTCTATGGCGTAACTCAATAGAGATGGGGTTAGTAACACCCTAGATTGAGTAGAGTGTATATATATGAGAGCATATTTGTAAAATTTTATATACAAATGATTTGTATTGTGTTATTTGACTGGTTCAAGTGTTGAGAAGCATTGAGCTAGTGAATGGATACAATATTGGTTTATAAAGAGGGTAAATGAAATAATTTTACCCAACATATATTTTATATAAAAAAGGAAATAATTTTCTATATTATAGTAATGTGGGTTGTTTGTTTGTTCTGATTGATTTAATTTGAAATCAAATTTGAAATATGGAATGAAGTTGAGCCAATTAGAAAATCAATTCGTCAACTGAATCGGATGTGAAAATGAAACTGAACCTGGTTAAGTAAAATCAGGTTAAGAATGAATTCAAATTGAGTAAACTTGCATGAATTGGAGTTTGAAAATTTAATGGATTCAAATAAAGTGGGTTGCCATTCGAATTTTGAATTTTCTTTTTGAAGGAGTTGAGGCCAGAGTGGCAGTCGTATTCGTACCAATCGAGTCAGGCAGGAGAAGTACTGGCGAAATTATCGAAAATTTTTGGAGTTTGAATTTATTTTGGATTTAATTCAATGGTAATGATTTTAAAAATAATTCGATTTGGGACATTCTTCTTACCTTGCAATTTCGGGGACGAAATTATTTTAAGGGGGAAAGAATGTAACGTCCCAGATTTTACGGCTATTTAAATTCGAATATTTAAATCAGTTAATATATTATATTGAAATTGAAACTGTTGTGTTATTAGATACGATGATGTTAATTTATTTATTTTTGTTAAATTTAGTTGTATGAATTTAATATATAGTGTATCGACACTTAATAAAAATAAAATAACCCAATCTAAAGCTGGTAGACAACGTACATACAAACCATATTATCAATACGAATCCCTTTGTATATGTATATACATATTTATCACGTATATCCAACAAATAGAAAGTTTGCTCCATAGACATCCAAGTTAAAATGTATTCAGCATGGAAATTAGAAGTACAAACACAAATAAAACAGTGTGTATATATATATATATATATATATATATATATATATATAATATTCATATATTTTTGGTACAAATGAGGATACTAAGAAAAACAAAATGTTCATATACATAAATGTTGACACAAAGCAAAACAAATACGAAAATTGGCTGTGCAACACAAAAGCCAAATGAACATGACCGCTCAGCGAAATTTATCTCCTGTACGTCTTGCTCCTGTCTTGCCCCTCTCCTGAAAAAGTAAAACAACTTCCAATTAAATTAACAGCTACCGAATAGTAAGGAACGCTAAGAGAAAAGAAGGATAAAACATTATAAGAACAGTGTAATAATGTAGCTAATAAAAAAATGAACAGCAAAAGAGAATATAGATTGAACATCAAATTGTACAGCTAAGAAAGAAGAAAAGTAAAAAGAGAAGAAAATTTTAAACAGTTAAGCTAATATAAAAACATGCATGACCCCTCAATCAAACATGAAAGCTTCAGCTTGGACTATTATCATCTCACAATTAGCAATGGATTTTAGAAGTAATACAGACCTAGTTGTGTAGTTTTTGGGACACAAGGTGATGCTGAGCAATGCATAGCTGAATAAATCAAATGAATATATATTTGTATAGCAAAATTTTATTTATATATATATATTTTAACAGTAAGGGGTTGAGTAGAACAGCTAGGAAATAAACAATGTATAGCTTAAACATCTACCTATATGCACAGCTATAAGCAGCAGAACAAACTGTAGAAGTCGGCTCATTAAATGTACTCATACACACAAAAATGAACAATGAAACATATAGGGGTATAGATACATCTAGCCTAGTCAACAAAAGAAAATGGACAGCTAAATAAATAGCTTGAGAGCTAAAGAAGCATAGACAAGAACAGCTATGAAAAAAGAAAACAAAAAAAAACAGAAGATCTATGTTCACAATTCCAAAACAAAAGATCTATGTTGAAATATATCAAATCTTCGTAGTAGAATCCGTATACATTCACTGTTAATTCATAAAAAAAAATCCCAACATAAAATCTATGACACAGACTTCAAATCTCTGATTTGAATTAAAAATTTATAACCTTACAATCCTATATAACCTACACTCATGCACATGTTCGATCAGTATACCCATGTGCATAGGTAAATAGGATTGTAAACCAGTACGAATTCATATGAAAACCATGCCATATCTTTAAATAAATCTACACCACATGGATTTCAAATCTGATCAAATAAACAACTCATAGCCTAACCTACACAAGTTCGATCAGAAATCCATGTGAACTGATCAACAGTATTGACAATACTATTCGAAATCCATCAAAATCTCATCATCAGTACTACAATCTGAAAACCCACGACCTAAGCTAGTTGTAGCTAGAACATATGCTGATAGACGTCGACCTAATCTATTTTCAATCGCACTATAAATACAGTAGGGTTTCAACCATACCAGAACCATTCGAGTAACACAACCAACCAGAAAAATACCACTCGCAACCACCAGAAAAAAAAAAATCAAAACAAACAATTCAGTAACAGAAAAATAGAGTAAAGGACTTAGCTTTATTCGAAGGGAGTAAAGCATTCGGATCTGAAGGGTTTTGACAGATGTCTTGATGAAGCCGTCAAAGTCCAAGGCCTAGGGTTGGAAAATTTAAAGCAACGGAAGCCGATCTGGGTGCCGAAAGCTTGTAGCGTGTGGTAGAGGGAGCCGCTGCACCTCTGGCGTTTGGGGTTGACTGGCAAGTACATGGTGGTGGTTGAAGTTGTTGTCAGGGGCAGTAGATGGATCGGCATGTGATGTGAAGAAAGAGCGAAGGGTTGTTGTGTAGAGGAGGTGGTTGCGAAGGTGGTTGCGACGGAGATAGACTCGATTTGTTGGAGGAAGAAAATCCGATTACACCATTTTGGGGATTTCGGTTTCACCATGAACGATGGTTATTTTTGGGAGGCGGCTTACTGAATGAAAGGGGGATCGGGTTTAAGGGTTTTAGGGTGGTCATCGGGTTGGGTAATGGGCTGAAGAATCAAAGGTAACGGGCCCATTTAAAATTATAAATTTAAGTTTATTTATAAAATCCATGTTCAAGTATTTAAATTAGCTTATAAATTTCATAGTACAATTTCTGGCACATACGATATCAGATTTACGCACGGCCAGGTGCGTTGGGACCGTAGAGACAAGGACTTCGAGATGGAGCAGGTCTAGTCCAAATCAGAAGCAGCTAGAAATTTTATTTCAGATTAAACGTCAGTTTAATTGGACAAAATCAGACGGTTATCAACGGATTTAAATCCAGGTGAGTTAAACTCACTCAGCTCTTCCCATTTATATTTTATATAAATTGGGTTTTTATTTTGTGTGTTCTGATTGCTAGTGGTTGACAGTTTGCTAGTTATATATATATTTACTGTTGATTCCATTTCTGAAATTAAACGGTCGTTTAATTTCAGTAGAACACCAATCATGTTGACTTGACCCGAATAAAGAAATTTCCCTTGATTGGTCACGTTTATAAAATGAACGTGTTTAATTGGTTGAATTGTTTGAACTGGCTGCTGATTGATTGATGATTGTTATAGAAATTATCAGTCAAGGAACGATTGATCATTGTTGATTGTTGAACCATATTTCAATATTTATTCTGATATTAACCAATGGATGGTATAGATTGGGTAATTGGCATCACTTGGCCTAGAAATCAATCAATTTTTAAATTATGGCTTTATCGACCGTGAATCAACAGTATTGAAGTTATAAATATATTTTTATGAAAATAGGTTTTGAAAGTTGTTACTTTAAATGAAGGTTATTTAAAGGAATAAATATTCATTATTATTAGTAAATAAAGCGGTTAACTGATGGTTAATGTTGAAGTAAATGATTTGTATAATTAAATAAAATACATTGGAGTAACAAATTTCGAGATGGAATATAATTGAGTTTTGAGAAGAAGCTATGAACAAGTTTATATTTAAAACTCGAGTTTTATAGTAAAGCAATAAAGAGATTTAAGCAAATACATAGCTTAAATGAAAGGTTAACTTGACTTTTGAATTAAGTAAAGAGAGATGGAGATATCAAGGGTTTATATTAAACCTGGAATTTTTAAACAAGGTTTATAAATGAAATATGAGTTAAAGCATTGTTTTAAATTGGAAATATTTGAAAATGGAATTAAGATTGAATCGAAGGGATTTGAAAAGAGATTTCCCGAAAGAAAAGGAGATTGGAAAAAGGGGTTTGGTTTGAGCTTGGTAAACAAGGGTGGGAATAGGATCTGTATAATAATTCAGTTTGTGAAACAAAATTAGTTGAATAAGTCGGGAATGAATAAAAGTAATGTTTAGTAAGAAATTATGTAATTAACAAATTAAGCAATATTAATTATAAAGAGAAACTTCCAAAAAGATGAGAAGGATTTCAAAGTTATATCAGCTAAGTGGGATGCGTTTTGATATTAGATTTAATATCAGATCTTGAATTACAACTCGTATTTATTTGAAGATAAGAACGTTGTTAATCAAGGTCTGAGAGGTAATTAAAATACCCCAACTTGAACGACTTCGGGACTATCCAAGCATGATACTAGTTGGTAATGGCGAAATTGTGTAATAAGGTTTCCAAAGTAACGGAAATGAGATTTCCCAAGTAACAGAAATAAAAAGGAGATTGGGCGTTAAATTTTAGAAACCAAGTGATGCTGAGTACCAGACCAGTAAATATATTTGTATGATTTCCTGGATGTTTTACTTGATAGTTAAATAACCGACTATCAAGTCTGACCTTTACGATTGTTGGTATGGAAAGACCGGGATCGAATGTATATTCGAAAACCATTCCATCCAACAAATACGAATATATAGAAGAGATCAAGTGACGATCGAGATGGAGCATGTAAAGACCATAGTTTTTTCATAAAGCGGAAGAACCACTTACAATCTCTGATTCGACCCGGAGATATACTGGGGTTTTGTCGTGGTTGAAACTGTGGATTGCAAGGACGATCGCTACTGATCCATGGGGTGATTCCAATATTGGATGCAGTAGGAGAGTACCTTCGGTTCATCCTGTTCCTGGATGACTTGCATGGACGGATGTCTGACAGAGTAGTTCTTAAGAACCACGTACGTTGATTTTTACAAACGTATCTCTGTTAGTCGCGGAGAGGGGCACCTCTTTAGCTTAACGACCAGAATATTTTTGTGGATGTCAATTAGTGATTTGGCGGACCTGACGATGTGGCATTCAAAGTGTATGATGATCAGATGTTTTCTGACCTCAAGCCTCATCAACCGGGAGATGACAAAAATCGGGCGGGCAGCATGGCTATGTGGGTCGCTCCCATTAGGGTGTATAATCACCTATCTAGAGAAATTCCATTTGTTTCTTATTCTATCGATTCTGCCCATTCGGGAACGGTGGTTTGAGTCCAACCGTTGGTGATATACATTCGATACACTCAAGCGAAATGGGTGGTCGGTCATGTGAGGGCCGGGTTGCAAGACGTTCTTGTTGAACCCTGTGTATTCGCCTCTAGAGATACACGTGCGGAAGGTGGTCCCATACCTTGTCAAGTTGGAAAACCAATATCCAATAAGCGACCGGGGTTTTCGATTGTATACTATATACGGGGAGCGTGAGATGCAAGCGTTCCTCTAGATGTGTTAATTATTTGTACTTAGACATTATGATAATATCAGAGAAGATATAGATTTCGAAAACTGGTTTGGATTATCGTAAGGTAAAAACCGTCCGTGTTTATGTGTGGATTTGGTCTTACGATTATCTTTTGCTTTTGAAATGATTTTTTTTACTTTAAAATCATGATTGGATGATTTACCCTAAATACTGTGCGAGTTTATCTCACTCTGGTTCACCAGACTGACCCGGTGTTTTGTAAATGCTCGGGTTAGCCCGGAATGTACAGGTTCAGGTTATCGAATGCTGTGAAGAGATGGGCTGGAAGAATTCAGACGTATGATATTATTCCGCTGTGTGGTATATAAGGGCAGATTATTATAACTGTCCAGTGATGTTGATGTACTCTTATGTTGTAAGTTTATTCAAAGCTCTCAATAAAGATTTAGTTCTATATTATATTTTTTCCCGCTACGATGTGAGGCTCTGAGACTTTGTGTTGATACTTCTTCTTCTTCTATTCTAATATTTCTTTCTTTCTTATCTCACCCTCTAATTTCTTTCTAATAACCATCCAGTGTTTTCGGTGCTTGGAGGATCGGCACGAGTTATGGTAAGGGTATTTATGTCGATTTTCGAGGCCGAAAACCCTGGGTCGTTACACAAATTCTGGAAATTCAAAGGTATAATTTGGTTCAGATTTTGCGACGCTTTTGAATGTCGCTGAGTCAGTTGTTAAAAGTCAGTTTATTTAAAACATCAATAACTTTTTCATATAAACACCGATTCTGAAAATTTCAGATCCGATGGAACCGTGACTTCGAATACAACTTTAATACAGAGCAATTGGGAACAAACTCTAATCTAATTGAGGTGAGAATCCTATTTATTTTATTTAAGTAATTATGTTTTAATTATTGATGTTCGCATTCATAATCATATATGTATGTGTTATTCTACGCTGTGATAACTTAGATGTTATTTATGTTTTATTGTTGTTATGGCAAATATATTCGCTTGGTTTGATGCGATAAATCTCATAAAAAATTGAGATTCTAAATTTGTGAATACGCGATGAAAATTATAATTATTATATGCTTATCCAAGCAATGTGAGAATTCACTTAAACTTAAATTGAATTGATTTAATTTATAAAGCTGTATGTGAATCTGCTATGATTTAAACTGTATGTGAATCTGCTATGATTTAAACTGTATGTGAATCTGCTATGACTTAATCTGTATGTGTATGCTAGGACTAAAACCACTGCATGTTGATTGACAATTTTTGTCAATATTAGAATAAGAAAATTTTTACTGTATGTTGATTGACATATTTGTCAATATTTAAATAGGAAATGTTGAAATTGTTCATTGTATGTTAGAGTGACATTTTGTATATATTATAGGAAATGACATCGTATGGTAAAGATAACATTTTTTTTATATGTTAAAATAGAATTATATATAGTATGTTGAATGGACACTATTTTTGTTATGTTAAGAATGAGAATTAACACCGTATGTTAATGAACAATTTTTGTTCATATTTGAATAGAATTTACACACCGTATGTTAATGAACAATATTTTGTTCATTATTAAAATAAGAAAAGCACCGTATGTTAATGAACAATATTTTGTTCATTATTAAAATAAGAAAAGCACCGTATGTTAATGAATAATATTTTGTTCATTATTAAAATAAGAAAAGCACCGTATGTTAATGAATAATATTTTGTTCATTATTAAAAATAAGAATATGGCACTATATGAAATGAACTAATTTTTGTTCATTATAAATTATAGAATATGCCACCGTATGTTGATGAACGCTATTTTTGTATCATTATTAAAATAGTATTATACACCGTAGGTTGATGAACGCTATTTTGTTCATTATTAAATTAGTATTACACACTGTATGTAAGAATGACAAATTTTGTCAATATTAAAAGTAAAATTTGCCACTGTAGGTTAATTGACAAATTTTGTCAATATTAAAAATAGGATTTGTCACTATATGTTAAATGACAAATTTTGTCAATATTGAAATAGAAATTATTCATCATATGTTAATGAGCAACTTTGTTAATATAATGTTCACCGTATGAAATTAACATTTTTATCTAATGTTATTATAAAGAATGGTCATCTTATGATAATGACATTTGTGTCAAATGTTGATAGGTAAGAATATAAAATGATATTGTATGTAAATAGTATTTTTGGCAAATAAAAATACAAAATGGTCATTGTATGAAAATATTATACTTGTCATGTTAGAAAATAAGGAAATGCATGGTATGTAAAAATAGTATTTTTGTTATTGTAAATAAATAGAAAGAGTTAAAATGTGGCATTATGTAAACTTACATTTTCTAAATGTGAAGTGAAGAAAACAGAGATTTACATTTTCTAATGCAAAAGATATATTAATGATATTGGGAAATTTATATTTTCTAATAATATTGGGAAATCTATATTTTCTAATAATATTGGGAAAAATATATTTTCTAATAATATATTTTCAATGTTATAAAAGGGAAAATGAAGTGTATGTACAATTTAACTTCATTCACAATGTTAAATAAAAGGAAAATTCCACCGTATGATAGTTACACTATTTTATAATGTTAAGAGTTAAAGAACTGGACCGTAGGAAGTATATACATTATTTATAATGTAAAATAAAAGGAGAATTTGCATTGTAAGATCATATACATTATTTATAATGTAAAATAAAAAAGAGAATTTACATTGTAAGATAATAAACATTTTTTTTTATGTATATAAAAAGGGAATTTACCTCGTAGGAAAAGAATTAACATTATTTATAATGTTAAATAAAAGAAATGAAACTGTATGTAAGGTTTAACATTATTTATAATGTTAAATAAAAGAAATGAAACTGTATGTAAGGTTTAACATTATTTATAATGTTAAATAAAAGAAATGAAACGTATGTAAGAATAACATTATTTATAATGTTAAATGAAAGGTAAGGAACTGTATTGAAACATTAACATTATTTATAATGTAGGTAAAAGGGAACTTACACCATAGGAAAGTGTTCATTATTCATAATGAAATTGGAAAAGAAATATATAAAGAAATGAATGGGATGGCACATTATAATTTACATTCTTAAATGAAAATTATAAAGTATAAAATAAATAATAATGAATTAAAAAGGGAAGAATTATCGTCTAATCCTAAACTACATTGTCATGTAAGTAGAAAGGTGAAAGTTAAGAGAAATGTAAGCTGCACGTAGGGACGATAAACTAAACGAATTATTTATATATATTTATATATATATAATTATAATATAACGAATCGAGCGCAGTAGTTCGTGTTTTGAAATCGAAATTTTAAACGAATATACCGGAAGATCCGACCGTCGGATTTTCCCAAAACTGAAACCGTTAGGACCGTCTTGGAAAAATTTTTCCAACGATATATGCTACGCAAAAATCCAACGGTTAGATTTTGAGGAAAGTGAAAAACAAAATTGATGGAAAACAGCGCCAAGGTCGCCCTTGACCTGAAGCGTCGTTAAATAAGGAATTAATTATATTAAATAATTAAGGCAAGAATTAATCGTTATAAAATAAAATAACGATATGAAATATGTTTTTCTCAAAATATATGAATGCGAGATTATTTGGAAAGACCGGGTTAATCCCATTCCAAATGATCGTACGATTTCAAGAATTCAATTATGAAGACGGCGTATGAAGACCGTAAATCTCCCCTCGAATGGACAACGATCAAGACTCTTAATTGGTTTGATCCCAATTCAAGGGTCGGGGTAATTGCCCAAACGTACGTGTTGATTTCACGGGTTTGACCCTAGTTCAGACCTAGAGCATGGGTATAAATGGATAGTGTGTCTGACATCGTACCCCACAAAATATTATGTTGTTGATATTCAGTTAATATATAAACGATTGGTGGCAGAGAATTTATTATCTACTTAACACCCGTTTATATAGTGACGGAAGATCAATAGTACGGTATGGAGTAACGGTGTGGCATACTAAGATGCAATGATCAGGGTTACTTGTTGAAAAGCAGAACCTTGTGGTATGAAGAACATGACTTCACGAGCCTCACAAACCGGTAGAGTCTAAAAAGGGGGAAGGGAACGCAGGGAAAGTAGCACGTTTCTTTCTAGTTAGTAGTCATTTTACTTTTGGAGGATGATGAAATGAGGCGCCTCGGATAGGTCCTATAGGACCGGGGAACGTGTGCTTAGGAATTGCCAATCCTCTAAGCTGTATGTGAGGACCGGCCCTGCAGGATCCAAGGGTTAACTGCGGGTAATCCTGAGACGTTAACTAGAGCGTCTCGAATCGGTAAGGAGTCCTCCCTAGCCTGGACTCATGATGGAAACCCAAATTTCCAATACGACCCCGACGGATTTGATTGTATTACTAGTATTGGAGGCATAATATATGGTACCTATGCTTCCTAGGATTAATACATATCTTTGAATTGTTTTAAAACATATACACCCTAATAATAGTATTAGTTTCGTATTTGGCGTATTTATCATGTTTAACCACCATAAGGTAAAACTCTATACTCTTGGTGTGCGTTGCATTGTGTGATGGGACCTAAGTCTTATGGTGGTTCCATTTTTCAAAAGACATTGCGTTTTGTTACGTTTTACTTATCTGTATTGACACTATAGTTATGCACGGCAATCCATTGGTACAACCTGTTCCGCGTTAGCGGCGTGGTCTTTGGATTTGCCTTATTAGTATAAGTTATTTAAGATTTCTCACACCAGTCCCACGACTGACCCATAGTTTGTTTCACCTTTTTGCAAACTTGGGTGCCCTCTCTTCTACACGGGCAGCCAAGTAGACAGGTTCATTCTTTGCTTGGAGCTTTTCTTTGAAGCTGCTTATTTTCTCTCTCTTGGATTCTGCTTGGGAGAAGAGGTGATGACTTGGAGCTTGAAGACTTTTTGTTTCTATTGGCATCTATTCTTTTCTTTTTAGACATCAAACTTATTTCTTTTCTGCAAACTTGTTGTAATAGCTTAGATTCTGTGACTGTGGATTTTCTGTGATTGATGACATTATATTTTTCCGTTGCTATAATGTTATTACTCTATGAATCTCCTTTGCTATATTGTATCTGTGTTCTGTTTTATTGTATTTATGTTGTATTCCATATGATTTCTCCTTGCTTTCACTTGTGGAAGTTTGGGGTTATCACAGCTTGTCCGTGTTATCACGTATGAGCGACCGGACGGACATACTATTTTGGTTTGCTATCCTTTTTGGCCTTTCCTTATGTATTGTTTTCCGATTTTCTTCTTTCCCCAAGAGAAACTTTTCAATGGCGGCATTGTTCTGAGCAATCCTTTTCATTATTCTGATTCTTTTCATAACTTTTGATTACTTCAGCTCTTTCGTTGCTCTAATTTGCACCTGTGCATAGTACTCTTATCAAGGCCTCCATAATCTCGAGTTTAGTTTGGCCAGCCTGTTCGCCTGGATTTGAGACCACTCGCTCGCCCCTAAGTAAGTTTTTCTTTTGATCTTACCTTGGTCTAATTTGAAGTATGAATTTGATTATTCTGAATGCAGTTTTGGGATTTCTAGGTGTTAAGCGAGATTGACCTTTATGGATCTCTTAAAGTTTCTCACAATCCTAACTAAGTTGTTGCAGGGTTTCCAAGTAGGATTTTCTTTTCTCTTTTTTGCAATAGTCTTTCATAAATTTATACGGGCTTGAACAAAATGTTCTCTTTTGTCCTATAAACCCATAATTTCAGGAATCGAACTATGTCTGACCAAGCCGGAGGGTCTGATCAAGCGAGAAGCTCTGATCGAGTTGTATCTATGCCAAATATTGCCTTTTAACAGGTGCTGCCCAAGATTTCTGACAGCCTTGCGCACTTTCTAGTATACCTTGTGAAAGGCACGAGACAGAGCTTTCTTTCATCTCGTTCTAGCAATTGTGCAATCAATTCAGAATTTCAGAAAAAGAAGAGGCCAAACTTCCTAGAGAGAAGGAGTTCGCAGATACTCCTCCTAAAGGATACGTTGTTGTTAATCGCAGCATGCTGATAAGCAGAGCGATTCCTCCTTTCAATCCTTATCTAGAAATATTTCTTTGGAGCCTAGCTATTACCCCATACTAGTTACATCCCAAGGGTTATGCGATTCTGATAAGCCTTTATATCCTTTTTGTGAGGGAAAAACATTGGGCACCTTCATTTAAGAACATATGATAATTATATGCTTTTAGGAAAAGGGACCAGAGCCCTTCGTTTATCTTTGTGGAAAGTCGGGGTTCGAAAATAATCACTAGCTTAGTGGACAGTGTACGAAGATTTCGCGATCATTATTTCTTTGTCCGATGTCCCAATAATTTCTGTGGCTTTTGGATGGAAGGCAGTGAGTATTTTTATTCTTTAGGCTTCCTCTTTCCCACCTCTTTTTTTTTAAAATAAATCTTTTGGTTATACTGCAGCGCTTCCTTATCAAAGCACACCCTTTGACTAAGATTTATGCAATTCACTATTAGCTGTTGACGAGAGCAAGAGAAACAGGAAATTCCTAATTACTGAAGGGTTCTTACATCAATATGATCTGCTTCCTTCCTTGCGCATCTTCGCGGTGGATACTTCTGATAAAAAAGATGCTACCAACAAATCCCCTATCAAGATGTCTTCGAGAAAGGAGTGCTCCGGCCCCGTAGGGAGCAGCAAGGCATCGTTCAAAAGCAAACCGATTTTCGCCAAAAACGTAGTATCTAAGCGTCCAAAGCACAAAGGTCCTGTGATTTCGGCGGTCTTGTCTAAAAAGGAGGGGACTTTTTTAGAGGAAGTCGTCCAAGGAAATGCCAATGTGGCTTCTTCGAAAACCACCTCGGATCAAGTGCGGTAAGAGGAGCAGCCTAATGAAACTGCAATGACTTCTAAAGAAGCTCTGGGGGTTGGTGAAAGTTTTCCAACTAAGGATAATTAAGAAAAAGGTGGTTCATAAACTTTTAGAGGTCTTGATCCCCTTGACTTAGCTAAAGTCCTTATTCAAGGTAACATTGTTACTCGAACATTTATGTTCCGAACCCTTAATGCAAGAATTTACAAAAAAAAAACCTTGATTCAGGGCCAAAGGGATATCTTACAAAGCCTAGAACTGCTTTAGGTTTTCTTTATGCATTCAGTGTATCTCCTCATCTTGTTTTCTTTCTTAGTACTCTATGATTCATGTGCTAAGACTTTCTTTTTCCTCTTAGATTCGGGAATGGAATCATCCCTATCAGGCAGTTTTTTCCAACAAGTTGCCCTTGTCAACCCGTGGAATATTTTACAGTCCAGTCTTTCTCGCTGCTCCAAGCATCTCCAGTCATCTTCAGAGCTCCTAACTCAACATGCTCTCGAAGCACCATTGGAGAATTTACGAAAGAAGAAGAAGTATGATCATTCTCTGAAAGAGGAGCCCAGGATGCTGAGGGGAGAGAAGACAATAATAAACAAGATAAGGATGTGCTCGGTGGATCTCTTAAATTGGCTGAACTTTTGTGTCCAAGTTCTTTGGTTCCTCTGGAACCATCGCTTACGTCCTCCACGCCTAATGTACCCGCTCTCTGCCATATTCAAGCGATTATCGACAGGCCTCCTTATGAAATTGACCTTGGTAATCCAAAATTGAAGGATCAGTTTGGAGATTGGGACTTAAGAGGAATGGATCTTGACTTAGATCTGTTTCCATATGATGACCAGAGTACCGTCCGGGAGCTGAGCGCCATAAAAAATTATATAACCACCCAACTCGCCAGTGTTAAGGATCAGCTTGAAGTTCAGCTAGAGGAGGCCAAAGTTACTACCAGAGATCGATTTGAGTCTTGGAACAAATTTTGCTCCGAATTACAGAGGCTGAATACTCAACATCTTGAGCACATCGAGCTTCTTGAACGATAAGGCTGAATTGATCCGTGTAATCGAAAGTCAAGAAGTCGAAATTGCATCCTTCAAGGATGGGTACGGAAGGGTGAACTGCTTGGAGACTGACAACAGAAAACTTTTGGAAGAGGTTGAAGCTGTCAAAAAACAACTTTATGAGGCTCAAACCAACCGTGAGTTTGCTGAATCTCAATTGACTTCTATACAACAGGCTGTGGTTTCTTGATGGCAGGAGAAGGCAGTACTTGAAGGTAAACTTACTTCCCAAAGTAAGATTCTTAAAACCTTGGAAGAAGATAAAGCGGAGTTAACCAGTGGTCTTGAGCAAGTCAGAATTAAGACTGATGAGACCTTGTTTCGATTTTACACCCTTAATGTAATAACCCACAGAAGTTTGAGTTATCTGAACAAGGATTTCCCTCGCACGTTAGCTCTCGTCTGGGAGCAGGTGCATAAATATTCCAAGGGTAAGGAAGATAGTGTTCTTCAAGAGGCCCTCCTTGAGGCAAGCAATTGGATGCTTTGGAGAAAGGTAGGAGGGCACTGGTGGATGACCGAGCTCAAACCCCTGGGAAATAGGTTCAGAACGTTGTTTCTGCTCATTCCCCTGGTCCTGTGAGTGCTGGAGTTTCAGGATCCCAAGTTTTCTTGATGGAGTCTTCTGTTGTTAATGAAGGAAACTCTGAGGTTCATCCTGCTAATGACCACGCTGCTCTTGAAGACATTGTGAAATGACGTACTGGATGATAAAGGAAAATGGTAATTCTCAAACTGGTTGTGTATGTGAGTGTCAGTCCTCGCTTGTTATTTTATGTTCGTGGTACCAATTTTATGACCATGTATCTTTGTGACGAATTTGTGTTTTGGTTTACTATTTATCATTGGCGTTGGTATGCTATACTTTTTGTCATAGTTTTTATTTGCATCTTGTTATGCTTTATTGGTTGTGCAATGATTACGTTTTTACGACATGCAACGTCAGTATCGCTGGTTTGTTTTAATTTTAGAATATCATTTTCCATCTTTTGCCCCTTTTTTCGAGGGGCCTAGTTCTTATTACATATCTGTTTGTATTCTTTCACGGCCTAGTAGTCCAAACCTTTAAAGCTTATATTTGAATGTGCTTTATTGAAAAGTGCAGGTATCCTTTTGTACATTTAATTGTGTTCCTTATTGACTTGGCGTCCAAAGTCCTTCGGAGACTCGATTAAATGCATCTTCGTATATACAATTTGTTGTTTTTTGTATGTACTCAACCCCATATCTCACTAACTCAGTGACTCGAGCCCTTCGGAGACTGGTTTTGAGCACATGCCTTCATGGGAGGACTTGGGTTATAAGTTTTCGACCCAATTTTGATCCTATTTGATCCGACTTATTATGATCAAACAGAGACCTAAATTGGATACCCCCTTTCGGTTAGTATTTCTATTACCCCCTTTCAGCTAGTATTTTTGTTACCCCCTTTGGACTAGGATTTCTGTTACCCCCTTTCGGCTAGGATTTCTGAATTGGACATTTTTTGTAACAAAGAGTGCAGCCTCTTGATTTTGGCGAGCTCTCCATGAATTGATATGGAATGATTCTTTCCTTTAGAGTTTTGCAATTTGATGGGTTTGATTATCCTGCCTGGTTTGACCAATGCTTTTGGCGCTTGATACTTGAATTGCCTTGGTTCAGATGCTTTTAGGAGGCTTTTGGTTACGGTCGGGCCATGTCTGAGCGGTCGCTCATCATTTTTTCCCTGTATTTAAGAGACCAATTTTTAGCGTTAGCTTGCAAACAATTTTTGTCTTACATGAGATTATGATCTATGAGCAAATATCTTTAAACTTGTAGAGTTTTTGCTTAACATAGTACGGGTAATCATAGATCATTTCGTGGAAACACAGCTAGGGATAAAACAAAGTATGGAAATAGTAAAATAAAGACAATGGGTGTCACCCATCTCTAGTTCTGGATGTTGAATTGCGACTGGTGGTTATCAGTCGATGATCGGTCGTAGGTCTTCGGGTGATTGGGTTATCTTATGTGACCCGGGATAACTGGCAACCTTACCTTGCCCCTGACTTTTCGACACATTTTGAGGATTCTTGACATATTGCTGTAGTTGATTTTTTCGGATGAGCTCCTCGATTAAATTTCTCGTGTGTCGACATTCATTCGTGTTGTGCCCAGGTTGATTATGAAACCGACAAAACTTCCCAGAATTGGCCAGCTATTCCGTAATTCTTTGTGGTTTCACCTTAGGAAATATACGTGAGTCTTTCATGACAGAGTAGATTTTATCTAGGGTTTCATTTGAGGTAGTCAATTCTGTTTGCTTAAAAAATCTTGACTTCTCGTTTATTTTACTGTCTCTTTCATCAGACCCTCTCTTATGCCCAGAGTCATCCTTCTAAATAATTTGAGATTCGTTACTTTTCGTGTCCTTTTGAATATCCAGGGTATCATTTTCCACGATCATGTATTCTTCGGCTTTCTTGGAGAACTTCTTTAGAGTCTTTGGTTTCTTCATCTTGAGCCACTTTCCGAATTCTGACTTCTTATCGATAGCCCCTTCCAGGGCTTCCAGTAAGTACCAAGGCTCTGATTCTATGACCTCTGCTGCTGCTGTTGCTGCATGGAAGCATGTAAGGAAAGCTTTGATGGTTTTCCCATGCATTTGTTCCATCTCGCTGAGTGACATGACATCCCTTACCTTGGTGGTTTGTAGTCGGAATTGAGCTTGAAATCTCCTTGCCTAGACGGCGAACCGACCCGTACATTTAGCTAGAAGTCTGGTGAACCATAGCGAGGCCACACCTTCTAGGCACACGGAAAAATATAAGCACTTTATTTCATCGGTGACCCTAGCTCCATTCATGTGTGGGTCGTATTTAAACAGAAAAATATACGAATCTCCAACTCCGCTCGAAGGTGTTATCGTTGGGGGCATGAATTTCTTTGGGAACTTTGCTTGACGTATTATCTCTATGAACGGATTTTTTCTGGGTGAAAACTCCCACTCTATCTTCATCTTCTTGGGTCGCTTTCTCTTCCATTATTCGTTGGATCATGTCTGTGATGCATCTCTCGTCACTTGCTTGTTCATCGGGATCGGCATCGATGTTTTAATCAGAGCGAACACGATTTGAGATTCGACGCCATGCACCTTTTTTGGGAGATGTTATGTTAGTGAGACTCACAACAGCCTGAGTCGCACATTTTTCTTTACGCTGTGGAGATCTGGCCTTAGAGTCCTCAACACCAACCTCTCCCTTGCCTCCCACTAAATAGTGAGATCGACCAGGGTCTGAGGCTGATGAGTCTTCTTTTTCACCAGTGTTATTTACAACATTTAGTGGAAGTAAATTGGTTTGAGCATTAGTCGGGACATCAAACCTTTCCATCATCATCTTGGTCGTAGCATACATCTTTTCATTCAAGTCGATTACAACCACATTCAACTCATCTCGTGTTACATACGGTCTAGGAGTTTCCCCAGCCCCTTGGTTCAGAGTTTGTGGTACATTTTCATTATTATCCTCATTGTTTGCTGCTTTTCTTTGATCTGGTCGTGGCTTTCAAGGGAGAAAGAGATTTTGGATTTTTAAGTTGCTCAACTCTGAAAGAAAGTGCGATGCAAGAAATTATGAACACGGTCCCATAGTGGGCGCCAGAATGTTTTCACCAAAAAATGGCTTAAACACCAAAGGTACTAAATTTGTACTTCACCAATATGGTGGGGAAATAAAGGGAGTCGTACTTGATAACAATTGAAAATGAAAATGCGAGGAAGATAAAATAGAGACAATATTTAGAGTGGTTCAGCCTTATATTAGACCTACGTCCACTATGAAGATAGCTTGCATTCTAATAACGGGGATTGCAAAATATATAAACTCTTTTTTTCATACATCTCGATATCCACTCAATATACTCTCATTCATACATTTCAATCCTGGGATTTTATGAGATAATGGTAGAGTTTGAGGAGGAGAAGGTTGAGTGAATGATTGAGAAGGAAGATGTCTTTGTTTCGCCTAATTACAAGGTTGTACTTGATGCCATGGACAAATGGGTGATGAAACTTCGAGTGGAGAAGATGATCATTACTTCCAAGTGCTTGAGGAGTGAGTGAGAATAGAATTTAGCTGCACTTTGTGGTTGAAAAGATCCGGTCCCCTTTACGCTGGCAGCCTTGACGTATTTATAGGTGAGCTCTCTTGAGGAAATGATCTGAAGTCTGTATATGCTGGCTATGGGTCATTCATCTTCTTAATTATAAACATGCCATCGCTTAGCTGTAGCTAACTGTTGATAGCTATATCCAGTTGTCATGTGCGAGCGACTCTATAGGAGCGAGCGTTTTGAGTAGTTGAGTGGTTGACTTTAGCCAGTGTTCTTAGGGCATGGCTATATCTGGCAATCGATGAGTGGTTATCTGATTCGCTTGATTATGAGACGAGCGTGCGGACGATCATAGTTCCCTAATGCGGCTATGTCTGAAACTGAGTGAGCAGGCGATGATCTTTTTAGTCTGGAGGTGACTGACCAAGGCTTGCGAATTGAGATATAAGTGCGCTCTTTCTAACAGCTGATGCACGACCGACCGGTTAATGATATCTGGTCAAAGTGTCGGCGTTCGACTAGTATGAACATTCGAGCAATAGGAGTTGCTATCCATGAGCGGCTATCAAATGTGCGTGTGACTTTGAATCATGCCTTGATATGTACAACCGAACTTTGGTATTATGTCAAGCATCTTCCATTGTTGTGGGCGATTTTTATAAGATATACGACCTTTATCTTTATTGAGCTGTACTACTCGTAATATATTGTGCCATCATTCCCGGTCAAGCTGGGAAACTGACTTGTCTTGGATTTGATGTTCGAATCTTGTTCTGCACAGTTGCTTCCTATCGTTCATGAGTTGTTTAAGTGCCTCAGATAACATTGTGCACGGTCGACCCTGATGATGTCTGTTCTATAGCTTTCGCTTAGATTTCGTAACTCAATGTGTGCATGGATTTTTAAGAATCAACAAGAAGCATGAACTAATAATCCTGCACCTGCTTCGCATTTGCAGTAGTATAGGATATGTACTTTTAGTTTTAGGATACATGTTGGTTCTTTGGTTTGAAGCGATTTTATTTTTAGTAGGCACATGGTAGATTTATTATGAAAAGAAATGACAGGGCAGCAACTTGATTCTAGCAGTATATTGATTTAAAAATATAGGGTGTAGGCATATATGCGGCACCAATTACGTAGAATTCTATTTATTTACAGATTGATATGGACAAAAGTAAAAATATCCCTATGTCGAGCAATGCGCTATGATCCAAGAGATATAATAAAATAAACTAGTTAACTTATACTGTGAAGTCCCAAAAATACCGATATAGATTGCAAATTGCGTTAAACGAAAAATTGCTCATTTTTCAAAATAAAAATTACCATAAAATTCATAAAAATTAAATTAAGAATAGATCTAAAAATCTTATCCAAATTCAAAACCAGTGATTTATTAAATTAAATAAATCTTTATGGTTTATAAATGGTTCCAAAGCGACTTTCAAAAAATTTGATTTGGACACAACTCACAATCTATAATATAAAATCTCAAATTTTCACATCCATTAGAAAAATAAAGTTAATTAGTTTCACATTTCTTGTTTCGAAGAAATTCGACTTTAACGAATCCTATATAATCGTTTGCAGTTCAAAACTCAATATCACGAATAGCCGTAACGTTACGAGCTCGATTATAATTTATATTATAATTAATATGTTCAACTGTCGTTTAAATAATATATATTTTTATTTTAATTCAATTCTAAATTGAATTAAATCTATTAAATTATCCAATTTACAAAATATTGCTAATTCAGCTGTTTTCGACTATTCCGGAATTAATTTTATTATTCCATTAATTATATTAATTATACGATCAAAACTATAATCCAGCATATTTAAATTGAAAAACCAATATTCTAATAATTAAATAAATTAATTATTATATCGCTAAAATTCTAGGTTGTTACATGCTCGGAGAGAACTTGGTGACTTGAAAAAGAAGTTAATATAACAAGAAATAACCAAGTTAACTGGGAACCTGATGAGGAAGAGCAAGCACGTAATTAAACCATTTAGACATAGGGTCTAATAACATGTTAATGTAATGCACTTGGACCACTCCGCACATCTGAGGTGAAGAACCCAATGAGGTAGTTCATAGTAGTATCTTGAGACACGAGGGGAGAGCATGTCCATCTGATTATTCTACCTGTAATTCTACTGGTATCCTGCTTGCTGGCTCCGAGGGACTGGAAGGAAGCACGCGGCTTCCGAGGGATGTGGTAGGGTATTCCACGGTGGTCCTCTGTTGAGGTGCATGCTCAGGATCTACTCGCAGAGATTACGCCTGCTCATTACCACCCAGTGAGTATACCTTGACTACAACGTAGTTAGCAGTCAGAAGGCTGGGGCGGTATGACGTTAGGTGATTCGATGATTTTGCCTAGGGATAGGCTGGGTTATGACTATCTAAATGATAGTAACCACCGGGTAATTATCATTGACAATAAGCGTGATGCATAAAAAACTAGAGCTAAAACCAAAAGGCCAATGATCTTCACTATCGGGTTATTGGATGAGGGACCACATGTATGTTTAAATCTGTTGTCAAGACGATCACTTAGATCTCATATGTAGTCATTCACTTGTTGAGGGATGGGTTAGGTGGGACCATAGCCACCATAGAAATGCAGACTATATTATCTGCACTCTTGGTTGCTTAGTCGTCCTACACAGATATAGAGAAAGGCTACTAGCCGAGTTCCGTACATTAGATATACTCGGTGCACAGTAAATAGTACATGAAAGATACATGCATGCCGCTCCAGGTAGTGTATCGTAGAGGTTAAGGCAACGAGTACGGTTGACGATATGTATGTGAGAAGGTCTAGATACATGTATGTCTGCTCCGGGTGTTGTATCATAGACTCTAGGGCATTACTCTATGATGAAATCTGATTCGATCGATTGGTTCCAAGGTGGCAGTCCATATGCTTACGTAGCATTGCGAGGGAGGTCCTATGTAGAACGTAGCATTGTTATATAGAGTTATGTACATCATTCCGACGTAGGATGAGGGACTGCGTATATTTCTGTAGCGTGACGACGGAGTCCGTGCAAGTATGGTACCACGGGGTGTACCTTGATATTGGGGGTAACTACATATATACTGTATTAGGTTAATCTACTGTGGAGTAGATGGGTACGACGTGTGTGTAAGCCTTTAGTGTTGTTAACTCAAGTGACCTACTAAATAAGAATATGTAATTGTATATGTAGGGTTATCCTAAATGTGTAGTTTAAGTCCAGTCACAAGAACTTATGTTCTGACCCCCTCCTTATAACACCCTCGCAGATAGGTTTGTGGCAGAGATATGGTAGCTTTGGATACTGGTTAGGTATTATTATTACCTTGGTAAGGCTATATTTGATTATATTATACTATACTTTATTCCATTCCACTGTGAGATGTTTTTGAGCTTTGGTATATTCTTTATCTTTGACTTTTCTGCAGGATACCAGAACAGACAACTCGAGTTTCGATAGATTGGAATTATGAAAAAAAATCGGTCTATCAGAATTCGTGTTGCTACATCTGGTATCAGAGCGAAGGTTTAGGATTCCTGTATAGATAATGAGTGAATGTATTTATATTTTCAAATATTAAATATATTATATATACGTAGATCTATAGAGGAATCCACTAAATAGAAAGTTTAGATATGGTAAGAGTTGGGGTATCTGTTTCGTACACTAAAGGAGTGAACATGGAAATATGAGACCCTTAGGTAATTTAGGTGGGAATTGTACAATATGCTTTGTAATAGAGAAATATGGATATGGTATGTTAGTATCAGAAATGTTAGTATTTCAAATTAGTGCGTTTGGCAATAAAACCTTATAAATTGGAAAAGATTAAAAAGGGGAAAGTGGATTAGGAATATATGCAGTTGAGAGGATTGACTTTGTGGGTGTGTCTAGGAAATGCCTAACTAAGTTGGAAAAAACCACTTTGAGTCTGACCCCATTGTTAACTTTTAAGAACTTGAAATTATTAAAGCTTTTGGAAGCAAACTGAAATAAAAAGGCCAAACTGTGTTTTAAAAAAAATCATGGAGTAGCTAAGGATTAGTGCCTAGGAAAAATGGGAAAAGCTTTAATACAATGAAGTAGATAGCGAGGATTATCTTGGAATAATAGTAAATTCCCATAGAATGCGTAAGCATTGTAAATCCTAGGGTGTTGCTTGGAAAAGACTGCTAATACACAATAAGAACTAGTGGTGATTACTAGATAGTAGAGGGCAAGTGAGTGTTTACATCTTGTGGTTTGAAATTTTCTCTGTCTAAGGGGACGAAGTTGTAACACCCCGTATTTCTTATGGATATTAAAGTAACAAATTAAAGAATACTTAATTCTAAAAGTAGGAATTAAGGGAAACGTGTTACGCCATTGCATTCGTCTCGGAATTCTGCTTGGGATAGAGTCCGAGTTTACGTAAATCAAACAACGTATGAAGAAGTTATAAGCCTTGGAAGTTTGTGTATGCCCAAGGAAGTATATATATACATATAAAATAATTCCAGAAGTCAAAACAGGGTTCAAATCTTGAATTTAAGTCAAGGCAGGATGAGCAAGAAATTTCCCGCTCAGAGATTTTGACCCCCCCTGGGGGAGTCGACATAGGTGTCAACCTCCCTATAGGGGTGTCGACATAGGTGTCGACCCCCCTACAGGGGAGTCGACCCCTATTGGCCTAGATCTGGCCGATGATGTACTTCGCCACGTGTTGCTTTCTGATTTGCTGTGTGACGTGGTATTCTGCTCTGGACGATTCTAATGACTTCTAGACTAATTTAAAGCCCCTAAACCTATTGTTTTCTCCACAGGAACTCATAGGCGTTTATATGCTGCTAAAACCTGAAGTGACCTAGCCTCCACCTTAATCAATCAAATTAGATTTTTCAAGTTAACAGTCAAAGTCTACATCAAAGGAATAGCTAATCAAATTCAGAAATCAGATCCCAGAATGTAAGATCGTTTTGTAGTTTGTAAGTCCATGTTACTTTCAAAAATAAAATTTAATTATGATTTTGACATTGTAATAAATCTGAATCTGAGATTATGCCTATTTCTATCTGTCTTTCTATATCCATTGGATCTATCTCATTTGATATTATTATGTGACGAAAATGAATTTCGCTCGATACGAATCAGTCGCTAAACCGATCCAGACCGTTCGAAACGCCCTATCATTTGAGAACACGGCAAATCAGAACGCAGACGGAGGAACATTTCATTGTATATTACAACAATGCATCAGATTACAAGAATATACAGAGTATAAACAAATAAATATTACATAGAAATATCAGAGATTACAATAAATTACATAGCAGCGGAAAATAATACAATACACAACTAGAAGGAGATATACGGATAAAAAGGCTTTCCGGATATCATTCCAGCTGTAAACCAGGATCCTGTGAATATAAATCTGCAAAACCAAAACTACTAGCTGCCCGTGTCAAAATAAGGGCACCCAGAGTTTAGGTTAAAACAATAAACTCCAGGTCAGTCATGTGACTGGTGTGAGAACTAAAACAGTTATAAATCTTTATTTTTAAAGTTAGGTAAATCAAGGGACCACGCCGTATGACATGGAACGGGTTTCCTCCCAAGAATACCAGTGCATAAAACAAACATCGCAATGCTAAATAAAGAAAAATGAAGCTATTATAAGACCCAGGTCCCATCACACAATGCAACGCAAGCCGGAGGATAGGGTTTTTACCTTATAATAGCCAAAGCATGCTTGATACGTTTAAAACAAATCATTTGATACTATTATAAGTGTATAGTGTATAAAACAACTTCAAATCATAAGTATCAATCATATGCGACATGAGCGTCCCATGCCACTATGTCACCATATATAGGTTTACAAATAAAACCGCAAATGTCACGTATTTGGAAATTGGATTTCCATCTATGAACCGAGGTCAGGGATCGTCCTCTACCGATTCGAGACTATCTAGCCCGAGCCTCAGGAACAACCGCAACTGCCCCTTGGATCGTCAAGACCGGTCCACCGATGTGGATTATTATGCCTGAACACTACGTTTCCCCGTCCTTTGGGGCGTAAATGAGCCAACGAATGACTCCATCGGACCCGGATCGTCCGATCAAACCGAGGCGCCTCGCAACAGCAACAACCACACAGGTGAAAAGTATATAAATGTCAGGGCTGGTAGGTCACTGACACCACCCTAGCTAGAAAGAAACGCATGCCCTCCCTGAGGTCCTCTCCCGTTTTTGGTTCACAACCGGGGTGCGAGGCTCGCGAATTCACGTTACACAATGCTGTGCCACACAGGTTGTGCTTTGATCATCACCACAAGACTTTGCTTTTCAACAGAAGCCTCGATCAATTGCCACTTAGGCATGCCACATAGGCAATTCACTCCATGCGTTTGATATCCATCAATATATAACCCCTAAGCTCGTACGTCTCAGAGAAGGGCGTTAAGCAAGAGAATAAATTCTCCGCCGCCAAACAGATATATATTTAATAGAAATCAATCACACAGACTAAAATCCAATGTCAGACACACAGTACATTTACAAGTCCGTTCTAGGTCTGAATGAAACCGGAGGCACCTAGTACCCTGCATATCCATCGATCTCCCAGTACGTCTGGACGATCACTAACCGTTTCCATCTTCTTGGGTGTACAGCCCAATCAAGATCATCAGTAATCACCCAAACGACGTGAAGACCTCCGGTCTTCGACCATCATCTTCATCTTCGACTTACCATCGTATCAGTTATTCAGAATGGGATAAACCCGGTCTTCCCGAATAGCTCGCGTATATTTTAAATAAGTGTTACACAAAGACAACATATGCCTCATTCCAATTCATCAGTCACTAACCGTAAATTAATCAAGAGAATAATTCCCCAAATATTAACCCCGAAGGCCGAAACCAACATCAGATCAATATCCAGGAAACCATTCTGCTTGGCTAACCGACAGTTAGTTTCTAAATTTCACATTCATAGGGAAAGGTTCCTATTAATTTTATCAAAGATAAATTCTTTAAATTTATTCTTTAATCTCCTTTGAATATCAATTCAAACTAGTCGGGATTAGCGAACCACACCGGAGTAATCATTTATTTTATTTTCCCAATCCCAACCTATTCATCCCATGAAGTAAAACTGGTAATACTTCATGTCTAATACCATGGTGTTATCGGTAAATTCAATTACCATTTCACGTTCAAATCTAATTAAAGATTTAACTATCGCCTGGAGCAAAACTGGTGATACTCCATTCTCGACCATTTCAGTCTAATTAAAGATTCATTAAAACTCCACTTAGTTTTAATCTTCAACTGGGTTAAAAAATCAGTGTCATTTCAAAACACGGTTCACGATAAACCCAAATTCACATTCATTAATTATCGGGTTAAAGAACAAGTGTTATTTAAAACACTGTTCACAATAAACCCAAAAATCAATACCCATTCAATTCCAATTAAATATTATTTAATTGGTGCACTTCATTAAATCTAGCTAAAAAGATTTAATCATTTTCTCAACTGGGCTTAAGAACAGTGTTAATGAAGACACCATTCACGACAAACCCAAATCACATTTGATATTAAATACAAGGCTCTGAATAGAAAATATCCCGGCTTATATTCAATATCAAATTTTACGACCAACAAATATCGTATTGGAAATAACGATATATATATCTATATCTTTCAAATTTCCATAACAACATCTGTATAGTCACGAAATCCAACATCGAAATATTCCGAAGGCAATTTCGATTCAAATCCATTCCAATGCAATCATTGGAAATTCTGGTTATTTTCAAAACCATTTCAAATTCAATTTATTTATTTAAAAATAAATAGAATTATAATTCTAGTTCAAAACTAGTTCATTTCGATAGAAATCTATTTTTCTCTTTTCAAATATGGAGTTTTACATCCCAATTCTTTCTAAATCATTTCTTATGATTTTACACAAATTATTACCATTTTTAATAATTTTATCAAGGCCCGTACAGTCGATTTCCATCAATGGCCATCGAACTGCACTTACAACGACCTTTTCCAAATTTGATTTGGACATAATTCCAAATCCAACCGTTAGATTTCAAATTTCTAATATTCGTTAGAAAGCACTTTTCGATACGAACCCAACGGTTCTGGTTTTAGGAGAATCCGTCAGTTGGATCTCTCGCAATGTCCATTCGAAATCAATGGTCGAATTCTCGAACTGCCGCGGCGCGGCGCGTTCTATTCAGGCCGTTATATTATATATATATATAATATATATAATATATACCTCGTCGATTTCAATTCAAAACGTGCTTTATAAATCGTTTTAAATCATTTTCAAAACGGTTTCAACTTCATATTCAATTTCAAATCAAAATTGTATATTCTAATATAAATTCGTTTTAAATTCTTTTCGAATCGATTTCAACTCAATTTCAATTTAATTCGAATTCAACTCCTTTCGATTTCAATTCGAATTCATTTCTATTCAATTTCAATTCGAATTCATTTATATTCAATTTCAATTCGAATTCATTTCTATTCAATTTCAATTCTATTCGAATTTCAAACCATTTCAGTTTATTTCGAATTTCAAATCAATTCAATTAAATTCGAATTTCAATTCACTTTAATTTGAATAAAATCGATATAAATATCGTTCACGTCAAAATGGCGTCAATCTATCAACGCGGCTTTATATATTTCGATTTTCAAATATTCTACTTCAGATATTTCTTTTTCAAATATTTCTATTCAAATATTTTATTTCAGATATTTCTATTCAAATATTTTATTCAAATATTTTTATTCAAATATTTTTATTCAAATATTTTATTTCAAATATTTCTATTCAAATATTTTATTTCAAATATTTCTATTCAAATATTTTTATTCAAATATTTTATTTCAAATATTTCCATTCAAATATTTTATTTCAAATATTTTATTTCAAATATTTCTATTCAAATATTTTATTTCAAATATTTCTATTCAAATATTTTTATTCAAATATTTTATTTCAAATATTGGAATGAGGCCCAATCAATTACCATATAATGTTAATTATATGGATTTTCTACAACACATGTATACAATAACAACGATGAATAATCAACCATCATTCAAAGTGCATTCTACACTGTATAAGCATCAATTATAAATATTCAACGCTTATAACAGCCTGTCAATCAATCGATCGACATACGACTAATTATTGGGATTTGTGTATGTCATATGTCATCCCAATACCCGTGTGGGGTTTCAAACAATCAAACACAGATTTCATTTGTGCAGTTGGGCGATGTGTAAAATTTATCGTCCCAATCAATATCAGTCAAATGTGTGTATATAAACAAATCGTCCGATTTGTTTATTTTTATTTCATTTCATATACACGTTAAAATTTCTATTTTAACTATAAAATATTTTAACTATATAAATAATTTATTTCATTTCACATCACATCACACAATCAACTACCCATCAAAATCAAACAAACAAGCATACAAGCCGTCCATGGTCTGTGGACGATGGGTGTCGGGTGCTACTAAACACCGTCTACATCCTAGTATATATTTATAACTAGAAAAATTAAATCAAAGAGTGAGAAATTCTCACAGAATATCTAATCCAACGCCACGACTCTTCTTAGGTAGAAATCTTCGTCGTTCTCGCCTCTTGTCACTTTCTTTGCCCGTATTCTCTACATATGTAAAAAATCACATTTTTACTTCGCTATTCAATATATAAAAATCGAATATTTACTTCTCTATTCAATATATAAAAATCGAATTTTTACTATGCTATTCAATATATAAAAATCGAATTTTTACTTCGCTATTCAATATATAAAAATCGAATTTTTACTTCACTATTCAATATATAAAAATCGAATTTTTACTATGCTATTCAATATATAAAAATCGAATTTTTACTTCGCTATTCAATATACAAAAATCGAATTTTTACTTCGCTATTCAATATATAAAAATCGAATTTTCACTTCGCTATTCAATATATAAAAATCGAATTTTTTCTATGCTATTCAATATATAAAAATCGAATTTTTACTATGCTATTCAATATATAAAAATCGAATTTTTTCTATGCTATTCAATATATAAAAATCGAATTTTTACTTCGCTATTCAATATATAAAAATCGAATTTTTATAATCACGCTATATGGATAAAAATTCTATTTTCACATCGATGCTATATAGATAAAAATTATATTTTTACACGCTATTCTCTACATTTGTATTTCGCCTTTTTCCATTTCCAAAATCTAATCTTTTCTATTTTAAAAATCTAATCTTTTTTTTATTTTGAAACACATATATATACTTCATTTTCAATTTTTTTTAAACACAAAGGTTATATAAATAAATAAATAAAGTATATATATAAAAAAAACTTACTGCGCTCGTTCCAAACGCCTGCTGCGTCGGAGGAGAAGGAGATGGCGCACTGGGTGCTGCTGCCGGAGGTCAGGGCGCGGAGGCGAGCTCAGGGCGTTAGGGTGGTGCGCGGCTAGGGCTTGGCGATTGCATCGGTTTCAGTAAGGGCTAGGGCTTCACGCAGATTTGGGGAAGAAGGAGAGAGGCGGTGGGAGGCTTAGCAGCGACGCAAGGGGATCTGGCCATCGGCGACTCGGTTAGGAGGGGCGACGACGGCGCGCAGCGCCTGGAGGAGGAGAAACATTCGATCGTTCGATTGGTTTTTTTTCTTTATTCTCTTTCTGAATGAGGACAAGGAAATAGAAAAGGGATGAAGGCTCAAGTGTAGATATATATATATATATTATATTTTTATTTAATTCTCATATATGTTGACTTTTCATTCGAACACCAAACGAGGCCCAATGACTGTCGTCCATAGCTAATTACCCCCATTTCGAACACAATGGGATATGTATCGTAGGCTGATTTGACTGTTTCGATCAGTTTCCATCAAAATCAACATATAACTCTATATATCGAATTTGAATGCGCATTTCAATTTACCGGGGTCACATACGAACTAGAAAAATTCCAGAAAAATATTTTCTAGCTTCGTATTGACGATAAGGCCCTAACAAAACTAGTTTCGTCGAATTTTGAGACTGTTTGAAAAATGGCCAATTTCCAGTCGATTAAAATCAACTCAAACTGGTCAAACGCGTTTTCCTTTGCCATGCTCACATATTGATTCGAAAAATTATGAAATTTGAAACCTAGCAATAACTTTACATCCCGGGTCCAACAAAAGTGGTTTCGTTGAATTCCGAGGTCGTTTGCAAAAATTCCATTTTTAAGGGCCTAAATTCCATAGCGACTATTCAGAATCTTCAACTGGACATACCTTTTGATTCCCGCTATGAAATTTTGATTTTTCAGATTCGTTGGAAAGATAGTCACAATTAGATTCCATTATTTTTTGTTTCACTAAAATCCAGTTTATTGTGCACCCGGTACATTCATTTGAAGTTTGAAATCGAATTATCGAACTACCGCGCCATTTTCAATTCCTTTTATAAATATAAATAAATATTTATATTCTAACGACGACGTATATAATATATACGTTCGATTTACATTCTAAATAAATTTCTCGTCGATATTATTTAAAATACTTCATTTTAAATGTTCAAAATTCGGTAAAATTACCAAAATAAAAATTTTAAACTGGCCCAGATTTTCGGGTTGTTACATATTATGTCCATCCTTTGTCTCTTATTTCCTTCTTCCCTTTTTGTTTTTATAGCCAGGCTACTGCGAGCCTGAGCCAAATCTCATAAGAGATGAACGTACGTTGGGAAAAATTGGGCATAATATATGATTTGGACATGGCCAGCGTTAAAATTGGGAAAAAGTATTCAATTATGTATAATTAGGCATAACTGATTTGTAACTGATTTGAGGACAAAGGACATGTTGTATTTAAAACATAAAGTGTATCGAACATATGACTTGAGATTTAAGGCATAAAGTATATTAGACATATGACTTGGGATTTGGGGCATAAATTGAACTGTAAACATGTAAGGCATAGTACATGTTGTGGTTTAAGATCTAAAATTGGGGCATATATATGATAGTTTATGACTTGGAAGAAGGAGATTATTGTGTATAGTGATGTATGGCTTAGGCATGAAAAGCTATAGTAAGATAGGGATAACTGTTAAATGTGAACACGCCTAAATTGGGATTTTGGGTAATTGGCATGCACTGTAATTAAAGGCTATAATTTGGCATATTTTATACTGTGAATCATGATCGGGGGTTTTTGGAGAATATTTTGTACAGTGCAATATGACTAAACCTTAGGGCATGTGTGATATTGTGATTTTTGGGGGCAGGACTATTATTGCAAATTTGGGAAAATTGGATGTAACCTATTTTGAGTAATAACTTGAATTTGAATTTGTGGGGCATAACATGCAATCATCTTTGTTGGGAATTGGAACATGACTAGTTTTGTAAATTTGGGATGGTTAGCATGTAAAAATCTAGACTTGGATATGTATGGTAAATATGCTAAAAAGATAAACATGCCCAACCCAAGGTTAGATTGAGTTGCGATGTAAAACAGCCCGGAACCACCCGGTACGTCCAGTAACCGCTACAACACAAATATAATGTGAGAGGTTAGCGCATTTAGCCCAAAACCCGATGTTAGAATGAGTTTGTGGTAGAAGTCTGCCCGGAACCGCTCGGCGCATCCAGCAACCGCAAACAACAGTTCTAATGTAAGAGGTTGGGCATTAATAAATTAATTAATGCCAATAAACAGACATGCTAAGAATGGTAAGGTTAAGTAAAATTTAGAACACTTAACCAGTATAGCATGTTAATTAGACAAGAAGGTGGGGTTAAGTAAATTTAGAACACTTAATCGTTATAACATGTTAATTAGACAAGTGAACAGGGTTAAGTTAACCAGTACAACATATTGAATGAGAAGAGTTAAGTTAATACATCTCGTGTAGGTGGGTAATATTTTTATATATAGGCCCACAAACTTAACCAGTAGGAAACCCCAGTAATGGGGACCCATTTCAACAGTAACCCACATAGATGTATCATGGTACCCTGAACTAGGCAGGGTGGGGCACGATTACTAGGCTGATTATAAGCGGCAAAATAGCGGCAGGGGGTACGTCAGTGTAGGTACCGATGGGTTACGAGCGTGCATGTACTCCGGAGTGGAAAAAAGCAGGCACCGGGTACCAATAATTATACACTATGCATCTTTAATCATGTCGGGTTGTTATCATAAGGAATGATACAGCTTATGGAGGGACTAGAACAGGGTGTCTACACGCAAGAACGGGCCGATTTACACAGACAGAAGGAAAATTAATACGAGTAAGGAGCCGATCAATTGGGTAGTAAGGGTACATCTAACATCTTCATGGCAATTAGGCTGATTGGGGTAAGATTCTCATACTAGAAGTACACCTGAAGGCTACCACAATTGCGGGGATTGGGATCACGTTTTAATATTATCATTTTACACAGATTACTAATTGGGACACTAGTTAGGCGGTGCAGAGATATAAAAATCCGAATAATAAGGTAATAGCGAAGCCGAGAAAGAGTAGAGGCACATTCAGTTATCTTGCCTTATCATATATTATGCAAATCTTAGGTTATCTTGTTGTCCATGTTATCATGGTATTGTCTTATATTCAATTTATTCATGTCATGATGCTTTTGCCTATTTACATGTTGAAAGTCATTGGACTTACCAGACTTATGTCTGACCTAGTTTGTTTCGCCTCTTTTCTTCCATTCCCCTCCTCCAAGGTTCTCAGGGAGGAAATATTACCACTTAGCTCAGTTTTCTTTCCAAGCTCGAAGATAGTCGATGTATTGCATTGGACTCCCTCCTCCACTGCTATGGATGGTTCATGCTTTATTGGGGAATATCATTGTTATTTTTATGCTTCTTTTGTACTTGGAAGTTCTATGTATTATTTTTAAGTATAATTAAGAAAATTGTTGAAAAGCTTGACTGAACCACATTGTTTAAAAAAATGACTTTATTTTCCGTTTATTTATGTGTCTATCTTGTAATTTATCTACATCTTTTACCTAAAATGCTCCACCGAAGCTAAGGCATTCCCTTTGTCAGTGACCTTAACGGAGGTGGGGTGTTACACGTGGTATCAGAGTTGAAGGTTACTGGATCAGATAAAAGATCTGAAAAAAATTATTTTCAAAACGGTTTTAAAAGAAGCATTTTCAAAAGAAAAGTTTTTTTAAAGGCTTATTCCCCAAAGCCATATGCATCGTCTTTTGATCCTCTGTTTGAATCCTTATTTCCTTCTTTCCTGAGTCTTCGGGGCTCCTGGCTTTCTGGGAGGTAACCTCATCGCGGCATGGTTCCGTAGGCTTTATGAGACTACAACACCTGTCAAAGGGCGAAGAAGTGCCCAACTTTCATCTATAACCGATGTAGTTTCACCTGTGGCTAATTTTCTTTCAAGCTTTATAGGGTTTTCCGTGCGATAGAGGCAGCTTTCAAGAGACTTGTCAACAAGTTACACAAGGATGGCAAAGATGAGAATGAGGGAGTTTGGCTAAGGAGTACAACCCAAAGATGAAGAACTCATGGATATAGACTTGGTTCACAAAGGAGGTAAAAAGAAAGAGGCGTAAGTGGAAGAATCACAGGATAAAAAGGGAAGGAAGAACAGGAAAATCAAAGACAAGAGGCAGTGTCGTTATTATGGTATAACGGGTCATATAATTAAGGACAAGGGCAAGAACAATGGATAGGATTTTCAGGAGGGCAAGTGCAGGCTCTCGCCGCCAGCGTACCTGAGAGAGGTAGTAAAGCTTTGGTTGAAAAAGTTTAGTTTTCTTTTGATCAACCTGTTAGTACTCTTTTGATTTTAGCGCTTCACATTCATTTATATCTGCTTCCATAGTTGAGTCTCTACAACCTAGAGTTTGTATAGTAGGGGATCCCATTATTGTCTCAAATCCGTTTGGTGGTTCGGCTCGTTCATCCTTGGTTTGTAAGGATTTGAGAATAGCTATGTTGAGTATTGAGTTTAAGTGTAATGCTTATGTCTTTGGTTTCATGGGTTATGGGTTGATTCTAGGCATGGATTGGTTAGCTAGTAATTGTGAAAGGAGGGTAGTTAGAGTTTCGACTTGCCTCGGGAATACCCTCGAGGTTTCGTGTGATCCTAAGGGATCAATTGGTCTTGGCTACCTAGAATCACTTGATGCATCTATCGACGATTTGCGATCCATTAGAGTAGTCCACGAGTACGCAGATGTTTTTGATCTGGTTAGGGGCTTATCCCCTAAAACACGAGATAAACTTCCGCATATATCTAGTTGACAATGCAAAGCCAGTTGCATTACCTACATGACACATGACTCCAAGAGAAAGGAAGGGCTCAATAAACAAGTAAAAGTGTTAAAAGGGTTCATAAGGCGAAGTATTTCTGAATGGGGTGCTCCAGTCGTTTTCATTACAAAGATGGATGGTTCACTTCTCTTGTGGATAGATGATATTTTGGAATGAGGAAGAACATGCTTTGCATCTAAGGGAAGTCTCAGATACCCTCCAAGCACATCAGCTTAAGGCGAAGTTCACCTAAAATGTCATTTTTGGGAGAGAAGAAGTAAGGTTTCTAGGATATGTGACGCCCAAAGAAGGGATAAAAGTAGATCCCGCAAAAGTAGTTGCGATGCAAGACTGAAAGGTCCCAAGGAATGCAACAGAAGTAAGAAACTTTTTTGGACTAGCAGTGTAACAACCCGTAAAATGCGAGCCAGTTTGAAATTTTTATTTTGGCAATTTTAGCGAATTTTGATTATTTAAAATAGATTATTTTAAATAATATCGACGAGAAATTTATTTTGAATATAATTCGAACGTATATATTATATACTTCGTCGTTAGAATATATAATAATTATATATAATTATAAAAGGAATTGAAAATGGCGCGGTAGTTCGAAAATTCGATTTCTAATTTCAAATGAATATACAGAATTCAATATAAGTCAGAATTGAACGAAACAAGAAATATTTGAATCTGTATAACTATATCTTTGTAACGAAGTTAACAAACTGAGATTTCATCTTAGAAATGATAAGATATGTCCAGTTTAAAATTAGAAATAGTCGCTGTGGAATTTATATATATTTTTATATATATAAGGCCCTTAAAAATGGACATTTTGCAAATGACCTCGGATTTCGACGAAACCAGTTTTGTTGGGTCCGTGGTGTCGAATTATTGCTAGATTTCAAATTTCATAATTTTTCGAATCAGTATGTGAGCGTGACAAAGGAAAACGCGTTTGACCAGTTTCAGTTGATTTTAATCGACTGGAAATTGGCCATTTTTCTAACGGTCTCAGAATTCGACGAAACTAGTTTTGTTAGGACCGTATCGTCAATACGAAGCTAGAAAATATTTTCCAGTAATTTTTAAAGTTCGTATGTGACCCCGGTAATTTGAAATGTACGTTTAAAATTCAATATAAAGATTTATATTTTAAATTTAACGGAAACTGACTATAACAGTCGAAATGGCTTACGAAACCTATTCCATTGTGTCCGGGATGGGGGTAGTTAGCTAGGGGCGACACTGGTTCGGTTTGATTTGGAGTTTAAATGTAAATTCCCTTTTTAAAAGAAAAATAGAATTAAATATTAATTAAAATAATTATATTTATATAATACCCCCCCATACCTTTTCTTCCCTCCCCGTTCATTCAGAGAATAAAAGAAATAAAAAAAAAAAACGACGAATAGGGGGGCGCGATTCGCCGCCACCTGCCATCGACCGACCGCCCCCCCTTCCACTGGCGCCGCACCGCCTAAGTCTCCCCCCCTCTTGTCGACCTTCCTCCTACACCAGCCCCCCCCCCTTAAACCGCGCACCCCTAGAACCCTAGCCCCAAATCCCAACAACCGCCGACCACCGCGCCTGGTGCCAAACCCCCACCACCACGTGCGAAGCTTCCGGTCCAACCTCCGCCTCCTCTTGGATCTGACGCGCCTCAAACAGGCCCCCCTTTTTGTAAGTAAAACCGATTTTGTTTTATTTTATTTTACTGTAAAACTGTTTTTTTAGTATTTTCATTTAATGATTTAAAACTGAATTTTATTAATGATTTAAAACTGAAATTTTATAATAAAATAAAAACTGATGTTTTAATAAAATAAAAACTGATTTTAAAAAAAAAAGGGTATTTAAAACAGAATATAAAAACTGATTTTTAAAAAAAAAGGTATTTAAAACAGAATATAAAAACTGATTTTTTTTAGAATATTAAAACTGATTTTATTTTAAAGGGTTTAAACGTTAAAATAGAAAAGGTATGATTTTTATATTTTTAAAGTATTAAAAAGATAATCTTTACTATATAGAAATATTAAAAATATGATTTTTATATTTTTAAAGTATTAAAAATATAATCTTTATAGGATATAGAATATAAAAATATCATCTTTGTATATGTAGCAAAATAAAAATCTGATTTTTATTTTATATACGTTGAGATAAAGTGGTGATTTTCATAACGACAAAAACTTTATTTTTATAAAGGCGAAAACTTTATTTTTATAAAGGCGAAATCAATATTTTTGAAATGGAATTTTTATATATTGAACTTCGATAGAGAAATAGAATTTTTATATATTGAACTTCGATAGAAAAATGGAATTTTTATATATTGAACTTCGATAGAAAAATGGAATTTTTATATATTGAACTTCGAAAGAAAAATATAGTTTTTATGTTTTGAACTTCGAAAGAAAATGTGATTTTTATATATTGAATAACATAAAAAAAATTCGATTTTTATATATTGAATAGCGAAGTAAAAATGTGATTTTTACGTATGTAGTGAAAGCAGCAACGAAGGTGACAAAAAGGCGAAACGACGAAGATTTCTATCAATGAAGAGCCGTGGAGCTAGGATAGCTATAAGTGAGAATTTCTCACCTTTCAATTTATTTTTCTAGTTATATATATATACTAGGATGCAGACGGTGCTTAGTAGCACCCGACACAATCGTCCACAGACCATGGACTTGTTTGTTTGGCTGTTTGGTGATTGATTGCGATATTGGTTTGAATGTGGTTTGTGGTGTGAAGAATCGAATCGATAAATTGGTTAGGATTAGACGTGCGCCGTTATAAGGCGAAGGAGTAAGGCTAGGTTAGACTCTTACTCCAAAATCTTGTGGTTTGCATAACGAATTGAATATGATTGATGTGTGAATGGCGTGGGCCTTCACTAGACCGGGGATAAGGCTAGGCCTTGTCCCGTTTCTAGTATCGTGCCGTTATGCCGCCGAAATTTTCTAAAATGTGTTAGAAAAAAATAAAAATATCATTTTATTTAAAGAATGAACTGAATAGAAATTCATATGTTGGAATAAAATGTTTTATCGTTAAAAATATAATTTTTAACGTGAAGTGAATAAAATAGAATATTCATTTACAAACCAGATGGTTTGTTTATGTACACCTATTTGAATGACATTGATTGAGACGATAAATTTTACACATCGCCCAACTGCACGAATAAAATATTTGTTTGATTGTTTGAAACCCCACACGGGTGTTGGGATGAAATTTGCAGTTCACTCATCCTGATTGATTAAATATGTCGATCGATTGATTGACAGGCTGTTATAAGCGTTGAATATCTATATTTGATGCTTTTACAGTGTAGTGCACTTTGGTTGATGGTTGATTATTTTCAATGTTATTATATACATGTGTTGTATGAAAATCCATATAATTAACTTTATATGGTGATTGATTGGGCCTCATTCCAATTTGAAAAATAAAGAATATTATAAAATAAAAGTTCATGTGTTGACAGTACTCATTCATTGAGATTGGTCATGTGTTGAACGAAATATTTTGATAATAACAACTATTTTGAAAAAGAAATATTTGAAATAGAATATTTGAAAATAGAAATTTATGAAGCCGTGTTGATTAGATTGACGCCATTTTGACGTAAACGATATTTATATCGATTTATTCGATTTCGAATAGAAATGAATTGAAAACGAATTCAAATTGAATTGAAAACGATTTCGAAATGAATTGAATTGAAAACGATTTCGAAATGAATTGAATTGAAAACGATTTCGAAATGAATTGAATTGAAAACGATTTCGAAACAAATTGAATTGAAAACGATTTCGAATAGAAATGAATTGAAAACGAATTCAAATTGAATTGAAAACGATTTCGAAATGAATTGAATTGAAAACGATTTCGAAATGAATTGAATTGAAAACGAATTGAAATTTGAATTGAATAGAAATGAATTTTGAAACGAATTTATAAAGAAGAATTCAATTTTGATTTGAATTGAAAAGGAAGTTGAAATTGCTTTTGAAACGAATTTAAAACTATTTATATAATTCGTTTTAAATAGAAATCGACGGAATATATTATATATATATTATATATATAATATAATGGCCTGAATAGAACGCGCCGCGCCGCGGCAGTTCGTGAATTTCGACCATTTATTTCAAACGGACATTGCGGGAGATCCGACCATCGGATTCTCCTAAAACCGGAACCGTTGGGTTCGTATCGAAAAGAGCTTTCTAATGAATGTTAGAAATTTGAAATCTAACGGTTGGATTTGGAGATACGTCCAAATCAAATTCGAAAAAGGTCGCTGTAAGTGCAGTTCGATGGCCGTTAATGGAAATCGACTGTACGGGCCTTGATAAAATTATTAAAAATAGTAATAATTTGTGTAAAATCATAAGAAATGATTTGTGAAGATTTGGGATGAAAAACTCCATATTTGAAAAGATAAAAATTGATTTTTATCGAAATGAACTAGTTTTGAACTAGAAATATAATTCTATTTATTTTTAAATAAATAAATTGAATTCGAAAAGGGTTTTAAAAATAACCAAAATTTCCAATGATTGCATTGGAGTGGATTTGAATCGAAATTGTCTTCGGAATATTTCGATGTTGGAATTCGGGATTATACAGGTGTTGTTATGGAAATTTGAAAGATATATATTTATATCGTTACTTCCAATACGACATTTGTTAGTCGTAGAATTCGATATTGAATATAAGCCGATATATTTTCTATTCAGAGCCTTGTATTGAATATCGAATGTGATTTGGGTTTGTCGTGAGTGGTGTCTTCACTAACACTGTTCTTGAACCCAGTTGAGAAAAGATTAAATCTTTTTGTTTAGATTTAATGAAGTGTACCAATTAAATGATATTTAATTGGAATTGAATGGATATTGATTTTTGGGTTTATCGTGAACCGTGTTTTAAATGACACTGATTCTTTAACCCAGTCGAAGATTAAAACTAAGTGGAGTTTTAATGAATCTTTAATTAGATTGAAAGATCGAAAATGGAGTATCACCAGTTTTGCTCCAGGCGATAGTTAAATCTTTAATTAGATTTGAACGTGAAATGGTAATTGAATTTACTGATAACACTGTGGTGTTAGATATGAAGTATTACCAGTTTTACTTCGTGGGATGAATAGGTTGGGATTGGGAAATTAAAACAAATGATTATTTCGGTAAGGTTCGCTAATCCCGACTAGTTTGAATTGATATTCAAAAATGGATTAAAGAATAAATTCAAGAAATTTATCTTTGATAAAATTTATGGGAATCTTTCCCTATGAATGTGAAATTTAGAAACTAACTGTCGGTTGGCCAAGCAGAATGGTTTTCTGAATATTAATCTGATGTTGGTTTCGGCCTTCGGGGTTAATATTTGGGGAATTATTCTCTTGATTAATTTACGGTTAGTGACTAATGAATTGGAATGAGGCGTATGTTGTGTTTGTGTAACACTTATTTAAAATATACGCGAGTTATTCGGAAAGACCGAGTTTATCCCATTCTGAATAACTGATACGACGATAAGTCGAAGATGAAGACGATGGTCGAAGACCGGAGGTCTTCACGTCGTTTGGGTGATAACTGATGATCTTGATTGGGCTGTACACCCAAGAAGATGGAAACAGTTGGTGATCGTCCAGACGTACTTGGAGATCGATGGATATGCGGGGTACTAGGTGCTCCCGGCTTCGTTCAGACCCAGAACGGACTTGTAAATGGACTGTGTGTCTGACATCGGATTTCATTCTGTGTGACTGATATCGGTTGCATAGGATGGTTTGCCTGTGTGGCATGCTAAGATGCAAATGATCAAGGCTTCTGTTGAAAAGCAAAGTCTTGTGGTTGATGATCAAAGCACGGCCTTTGTGGAGTAGCTTTGTGTAACGTTTACCTCGCGTGTTTCACACCAGGTATGAACCAAAAACGGGAGACGGACCTCAGGGAGGACTTGCGTTTCTTTCTAGCTAGAAGTGGCGTCAGTGGTTTTACACGCCCTGACGAGTTTGACTTATGTGGTTGTTGCTGTTGCGAGGCGCCTCGGTTATATCGGTTTCGGCCGATGCATTCTGGTCGGCTGACGGACCAGACTTACACCCCATAGGGTGGGGAAACGTAGTGTTCAGGCATTTTAATCCACATCGGTGGACCGGCCCTGTCGCTCCAAGGGTCGATGCGCTCTGACCCTGTGGCTCGGGCTAGAGAGTCACGAAAACGGTTGAGGACTATCTTTTGCCTCGGTTCATAGATGGAAATCCAATTTCCAAATACGTGACATTTGCGGTTTTAATTGTAAAACTAGTATGGCGACATGATATATGGTACCCATGCCGCCTATGATTGATACTTATGATTTGAAGTTGTTTTATACACTATGCACTTATAATAGTATCAAATGATTTGTTTTAGACGTATCAAGCATGCTTTGGCTGTTATAAGGGAAAACCCTATCCCCCGGCTTGCGTTGCATTGTGTGATAGGACCTGGGTCTTATAACAGCTTCATTTTTCTTTATTTAGCATTGCGCTGTTTGTTTTATGCACTGGTATTCTTGGGAGGAAACCCGTTCCGTGTTATACGGCGTGGTCCCTTGATTTACCTAATGATTTAAAATAAAGAATTAATAACTGTTTTAGTTCTCACACCAGTCACATGACTGACCTGGAGTTTATTGTTTTAACCTAAACTCTGGGTGCCCTTATTTTGACACGGGCAGCTAGTAGTTTTGGTTTTGCAGATTTATATTCACAGGATCCTGGTTTACAGCTGGAACGATATCCGGAAAGCTTTGTATCCGTATATCTCTTCTAGTTGTGTATTGTATTATTTTCCGCTGCTATGTATTTAAATGTAATTTAAATCTCTGATATTTCTGTGTAATATTTATTCATACTCTGTATATTCTTGTAATCTGATGCATTGTTGTAATATACAATGAAATGTTATTCTGTATGCGTTCTATTTTGTCGTGTTCTCAAAACAATTCGTTCTTTCTCTTCTCTTCGGAGGCCGGGGAAGTTCGGGTCGTTTCATTTGGTATCAGAGCTTTGGTTTACAAGGCTAGAGAACAAGACACATTAGAAACATACGAAAGAATTCATCAGATATTGGATTAGCAATATCCAATTAGGATGACTCGTTAGAGATAGGATCAGTAGTATCCTAGAACGAGTGTGAAGAGTATATTTTTCAAATGAAAACATTTTTGTTTTGAAAATTAAAATCAATTATTCGTATTTGATTATTTATTTATATTGATGTGGACAATCCAGTATATATAGATTTTGCGTATACGTCTGATCCGCGTGTATTCGAAGTTTTAATATATTGGATAGATATAGAGTCGCACTCTAGTCGCCCGGACATGGTCCTGATGATGAAGTATACCATCACCAGCATTTATTTTCGAGTAACGAAAGTGTGATATCTATATATTTCCATTAGACTGGTGTGAGAACCAAATCTTATATAGCTAGAACACTTTGTTGTGAATTGGCATCAAAAACAAGATTTTCAGTATATATATCAAAATTATGAATTTGAAACGTTAAATTCACTAATTGATTGATGTTTGTGTTGTTTGTTTATTTGTTTGCAAATTTTGAACCATTATGCCTAATATAACCAAATATTGAATTGTATTGGAATTTGGTTGCATTTTCTTGCATATACATATACTTATATTGAACAGGTCATAGCAAGGAGGCTAGAGCCAGAGAATAAAATTTGTTTGCCCGACAAATAGGTACATGTTTACTACATAATTTCCTGTTTTGTTTGGGTGATGATGATTTTATGAGCCTATTGGCTAGCCGCTTGGCTTTTTCTTTTTCTTTTTGAGATCTGAAGGACCGGGGAAGCTATTTGAAATTCCCCGATGCTCCCGGTGCAGGGGAGGTTATGGCGAAATTTTTCGAAAAATTAGGGTGTTAGCCAAATTTTTGAAATTTTGAAAATTCTCAGAAACTAAAGAGTTGGAGAATGGAAGCCAGATCGAGCGTAGAGTTGAATAATCAAACCGCTTTCGACTTTGTTCCTTTTCGGGGACGAAAAGTTTTAAGTGGGGGAGATTGTAACAACCCGTAAAATGCGAGCCAGTTTGAAATTTTTATTTTGGCAATTTTAGCGAATTTTGATTATTTAAAATAGATTATTTTAAATAATATCGACGAGAAATTTATTTTGAATATAATTCGAACGTATATATTATATACGTCGTCGTTAGAATATATAATAATTATATATAATTATAAAAGGAATTGAAAATGGCGCGGTAGTTCGAAAATTCGATTTCTAATTTCAAATGAATATACAGAATTCAATATAAGTCAGAATTGAACGAAACAAGAAATATTTGAATCTGTATAACTATATCTTTGTAACGAAGTTAACAAACTGAGATTTCATCTTAGAAATGATAAGATATGTCCAGTTTAAAATTAGAAATAGTCGCTGTGGAATTTATATATATTTTTATATATATAAGGCCCTTAAAAATGGACATTTTGCAAATGACCTCGGATTTCGACGAAACCAGTTTTGTTGGGTCCGTGGTGTCGAATTATTGCTAGATTTCAAATTTCATAATTTTTCGAATCAGTATGTGAGCGTGACAAAGGAAAACGCGTTTGACCAGTTTCAGTTGATTTTAATCGACTGGAAATTGGCCATTTTTCTAACGGTCTCAGAATTCGACGAAACTAGTTTTGTTAGGACCGTATCGTCAATACGAAGCTAGAAAATATTTTCCAGGAATTTTTAAAGTTCGTATGTGACCCCGGTAATTTGAAATGTACGTTTAAAATTCAATATAAAGATTTATATTTTAAATTTAACGGAAACTGACTATAACAGTCGAAATGGCTTACGAAACCTATTCCATTGTGTCCGGGATGGGGGTAGTTAGCTAGGGGCGACACTGGTTCGGTTTGATTTGGAGTTTAAATGTAAATTCCCTTTTTAAAAGAAAAATAGAATTAAATATTAATTAAAATAATTATATTTATATAATACCCCCCCCATACCTTTTCTTCCCTCCCCGTTCATTCAGAGAATAAAAGAAATAAAAATAAAAAAAAAAACGACGAATAGGGGGGCGCGATTCGCCGCCACCTGCCATCGACCGACCGCCCCCCCTTCCACTGGCGCTGCACCGCCTAAGTCTCCCCCCCCCTCTTGTCGACCTTCCTCCTACACCAGCCCCCCCCCTTAAACCGCGCACCCCTAGAACCCTAGCCCCAAATCCCAACAACCGCCGACCACCGCGCCTGGTGCCAAACCCCCACCACCACGTGCGAAGCTTCCGGTCCAACCTCCGCCTCCTCTTGGATCTGACGCGCCTCAAACAGGCCCCCCTTTTTGTAAGTAAAACCGATTTTGTTTTATTTTATTTTACTGTAAAACTGTTTTTTTATTATTTTCATTTAATGATTTAAAACTGAATTTTATTAATGATTTAAAACTGAAATTTTATAATAAAATAAAAACTGATGTTTTAATAAAATAAAAACTGATTTTAAAAAAAAAAGGGTATTTAAAACAGAATATAAAAACTGATTTTAAAAAAAAAGGTATTTAAAACAGAATATAAAAACTGATTTTTTTTAGAATATTAAAACTGATTTTATTTTAAAGGGTTTAAACGTTAAAATAGAAAAGGTATGATTTTTATATTTTTAAAGTATTAAAAAGATAATCTTTACTATATAGAAATATTAAAAATATGATTTTTATGTTTTTAAAGTATTAAAAATATAATCTTTATAGGATAGAGAATATAAAAATATCATCTTTGTATATGTAGCAAAATAAAAATCTGATTTTTATTTTATATACGTTGAGATAAAGTGGTGATTTTCATAACGACAAAAACTTTATTTTTATAAAGGCGAAAACTTTATTTTTATAAAGGCGAAATCAATATTTTTGAAATGGAATTTTTATATATTGAACTTCGATAGAGAAATAGAATTTTTATATATTGAACTTCGATAGAAAAATGGAATTTTTATATATTGAACTTCGATAGAAAAATGGAATTTTTATATATTGAACTTCGAAAGAAAAATATAGTTTTTATGTTTTGAACTTCGAAAGAAAATGTGATTTTTATATATTGAATAACATAAAAAAAATTCGATTTTTATATATTGAATAGCGAAGTAAAAATGTGATTTTTACGTATGTAGTGAAAGCAGCAACGAAGGTGACAAAAAGGCGAAACGACGAAGATTTCTATCAATGAAGAGCCGTGGAGCTAGGATAGCTATAAGTGAGAATTTCTCACCTTTCAATTTATTTTTCTAGTTATATATATATACTAGGATGCAGACGGTGCTTAGTAGCACCCGACACAATCGTCCACAGACCATGGACTTGTTTGTTTGGCTGTTTGGTGATTGATTGCGATATTGGTTTGAATGTGGTTTGTGGTGTGAAGAATCGAATCGATAAATTGGTTAGGATTAGACGTGCGCCGTTATAAGGCGAAGGAGTAAGGCTAGGTTAGACTCTTACTCCAAAATCTTGTGGTTTGCATAACGAATTGAATATGATTGATGTGTGAATGGCGTGGGCCTTCACTAGACCGGGGATAAGGCTAGGCCTTGTCCCGTTTCTAGTATCGTGCCGTTATGCCGCCGAAATTTTCTAAAATGTGTTAGAAAAAAATAAAAATATCATTTTATTTAAAGAATGAACTGAATAGAAATTCATATGTTGGAATAAAATGTTTTATCGTTAAAAATATAATTTTTAACGTGAAGTGAATAAAATAGAATATTCATTTACAAACTAGACGGTTTGTTTATGTACACCTATTTGAATGACATTGATTGAGACGATAAATTTTACACATCGCCCAACTGCACGAATAAAATATTTGTTTGATTGTTTGAAACCCCACACGGGTGTTGGGATGAAATTTGCAGTTCACTCATCCTGATTGATTAAATATGTCGATCGATTGATTGACAGGCTGTTATAAGCGTTGAATATCTATATTTGATGCTTTTACAGTGTAGTGCACTTTGGTTGATGGTTGATTATTTTCAATGTTATTATATACATGTGTTGTATGAAAATCCATATAATTAACTTTATATGGTGATTGATTGGGCCTCATTCCAATTTGAAAAATAAAGAATATTATAAAATAAAAGTTCATGTGTTGACAGTACTCATTCATTGAGATTGGTCATGTGTTGAACGAAATATTTTGATAATAACAACTATTTTGAAAAAGAAATATTTGAAATAGAATATTTGAAAATAGAAATTTATGAAGCCGTGTTGATTAGATTGACGCCATTTTGACGTAAACGATATTTATATCGATTTATTCGATTTCGAATAGAAATGAATTGAAAACGAATTCAAATTGAATTGAAAACGATTTCGAAATGAATTGAATTGAAAACGATTTCGAAATGAATTGAATTGAAAACGATTTCGAAATGAATTGAATTGAAAACGATTTCGAAACAAATTGAATTGAAAACGATTTCGAATAGAAATGAATTGAAAACGAATTCAAATTGAATTGAAAACGATTTCGAAATGAATTGAATTGAAAACGATTTCGAAATGAATTGAATTGAAAACGAATTGAAATTTGAATTGAATAGAAATGAATTTTGAAACGAATTTATAAAGAAGAATTCAATTTTGATTTGAATTGAAAAGGAAGTTGAAATTGCTTTTGAAACGAATTTAAAACTATTTATATAATTCGTTTTAAATAGAAATCGACGGAATATATTATATATATATATTATATATATAATATAATGGCCTGAATAGAACGCGCCGCGCCGCGGCAGTTCGTGAATTTCGACCATTTATTTCAAACGGACATTGCGGGAGATCCGACCATCGGATTCTCCTAAAACCGGAACCGTTGGGTTCGTATCGAAAAGAGCTTTCTAATGAATGTTAGAAATTTGAAATCTAACGGTTGGATTTGGAGATACGTCCAAATCAAATTCGAAAAAGGTCGCTGTAAGTGCAGTTCGATGGCCGTTAATGGAAATCGACTGTACGGGCCTTGATAAAATTATTAAAAATAGTAATAATTTGTGTAAAATCATAAGAAATGATTTGTGAAGATTTGGGATGAAAAACTCCATATTTGAAAAGATAAAAATTGATTTTTATCGAAATGAACTAGTTTTGAACTAGAAATATAATTCTATTTATTTTTAAATAAATAAATTGAATTCGAAAAGGGTTTTAAAAATAACCAAAATTTCCAATGATTGCATTGGAGTGGATTTGAATCGAAATTGTCTTCGGAATATTTCGATGTTGGAATTCGGGATTATACAGGTGTTGTTATGGAAATTTGAAAGATATATATTTATATCGTTACTTCCAATACGACATTTGTTAGTCGTAGAATTCGATATTGAATATAAGCCGATATATTTTCTATTCAGAGCCTTGTATTGAATATCGAATGTGATTTGGGTTTGTCGTGAGTGGTGTCTTCACTAACACTGTTCTTGAACCCAGTTGAGAAAAGATTAAATCTTTTTGTTTAGATTTAATGAAGTGTACCAATTAAATGATATTTAATTGGAATTGAATGGATATTGATTTTTGGGTTTATCGTGAACCGTGTTTTAAATGACACTGATTCTTTAACCCAGTCGAAGATTAAAACTAAGTGGAGTTTTAATGAATCTTTAATTAGATTGAAAGATCGAAAATGGAGTATCACCAGTTTTGCTCCAGGCGATAGTTAAATCTTTAATTAGATTTGAACGTGAAATGGTAATTGAATTTACCGATAACACTGTGGTGTTAGATATGAAGTATTACAAGTTTTACTTCATGGGATGAATAGGTTGGGATTGGGAAATTAAAACAAATGATTATTTCGGTAAGGTTCGCTAATCCCGACTAGTTTGAATTGATATTCAAAAATGGATTAAAGAATAAATTCAAGAAATTTATCTTTGATAAAATTTATGGGAATCTTTCCCTATGAATGTGAAATTTAGAAACTAACTGTCGGTTGGCCAAGCAGAATGGTTTTCTGAATATTGATCTGATGTTGGTTTCGGCCTTCGGGGTTAATATTTGGGGAATTATTCTCTTGATTAATTTACGGTTAGTGACTAATGAATTGGAATGAGGCGTATGTTGTGTTTGTTTAACACTTATTTAAAATATACGCGAGTTATTCGGAAAGACCGGGTTTATCCCATTCTGAATAACTGATACGACGATAAGTCGAAGATGAAGACGATGGTCGAAGACCGGAGGTCTTCACGTCGTTTGGGTGATAACTGATGATCTTGATTGGGCTGTACACCCAAGAAGATGGAAACAGTTGGTGATCGTCCAGACGTACTTGGAGATCGATGGATATGCGGGGTACTAGGTGCTCCCGGCTTCGTTCAGACCCAGAACGGACTTGTAAATGGACTGTGTGTCTGACATCGGATTTCATTCTGTGTGACTGATATCGGTTGCATAGGATGGTTTGCCTGTGTGACATGCTAAGATGCAAATGATCAAGGCTTCTGTTGAAAAGCAAAGTCTTGTGGTTGATGATCAAAGCACGGCCTTTGTGGCGTAGCTTTGTGTAACGTTTACCTCGCGTGTTTCACACCAGGTATGAACCAAAAACGGGAGACGGACCTCAGGGAGGACTTGCGTTTCTTTCTAGCTAGAAGTGGCGTCAGTGGTTTTACACGCCCTGACGAGTTTGACTTATGTGGTTGTTGCTGTTGCGAGGCGCCTCGGTTATATCGGTTTCGGCCGATGCATTCTGGTCGGCTGACGGACCAGACTTACACCCCATAGGGTGGGGAAACGTAGTGTTCAGGCATTTTAATCCACATCGGTGGACCGGCCCTGTCGCTCCAAGGGTCGATGCGCTCTGACCCTGTGGCTCGGGCTAGAGAGTCACGAAAACGGTTGAGGACTATCTTTTGCCTCGGTTCATAGATGGAAATCCAATTTCCAAATACGTGACATTTGCGGTTTTAATTGTAAAACTAGTATGGCGACATGATATATGGTACCCATGCCGCCTATGATTGATACTTATGATTTGAAGTTGTTTTATACACTATGCACTTATAATAGTATCAAATGATTTGTTTTAGACGTATCAAGCATGCTTTGGCTGTTATAAGGGAAAACCCTATCCCCCGGCTTGCGTTGCATTGTGTGATAGGACCTGGGTCTTATAACAGCTTCATTTTTCTTTATTTAGCATTGCGCTGTTTGTTTTATGCACTGGTATTCTTGGGAGGAAACCCGTTCCGTGTTATACGGCGTGGTCCCTTGATTTACCTAATGATTTAAAATAAAGAATTAATAACTGTTTTAGTTCTCACACCAGTCACATGACTGACCTGGAGTTTATTGTTTTAACCTAAACTCTGGGTGCCCTTATTTTGACACGGGCAGCTAGTAGTTTTGGTTTTGCAGATTTATATTCACAGGATCCTGGTTTACAGCTGGAACGATATCCGGAAAGCTTTGTATCCGTATATCTCTTCTAGTTGTGTATTGTATTATTTTCCGCTGCTATGTATTTAAATGTAATTTAAATCTCTGATATTTCTGTGTAATATTTATTCATACTCTGTATATTCTTGTAATCTGATGCATTGTTGTAATATACAATGAAATGTTATTCTGTATGCGTTCTATTTTGTCGTGTTCTCAAAACAATTCGTTCTTTATCTTCTCTTCGGAGGCCGGGGAAGTTCGGGTCGTTTCAAGCAGGCTAATATAGGAAGTTAATTAAGGACTTTATGAAGGTATCGTCCCCACTTACTAGATTGATGAAGAAGAATGTAATCATCTTAGTATATACACTTGGTAACATGGTTAGCATCTATTTATTTTCAAGAGATAGTTCGGGGAATGTTAGCATGACACGGCAGAGGTTGTAGCGCCAAATATATTATAAGAAGAAAAGTTGGAACGGGAGGTGACAGTGAAATGAGTTCCAACGCATATTCTAGAAACAGAAATTAAGAATCTACGCAAATCGGGAAGTTAAGACAGTCAGAGCAATACGGGATGAAGCTCAAGAAGATGCGACTTAGAAGACTGAAGACTAGATACATGCATCATACCCTTTTTGAGGGTATATCCTTGATCTCTCTTTTTCTGTAAAGTTCATTTGCTAGTCTTTACCTTTTAAGTATATCCCCTCGATCCTATCCTCGATCCTTAAGTAGAAGCCAATGGATGTAAACATGTGTTTGAAACACGTTATGATTAATGGTTGCAAGTGGTTGCTAGTGGTTGCTCGTGGATGCATATTGTAATAACACGGAAATCTAGGCCAGTTTAAAAAATTTATTTTGGAAATTTTAGCGAATTTTGAATATTTAAAATAGATTATTTTAAATAATATCGACGAGAAATTTATTGTGAAATGAAATCGAACGTATATATTATATACGTCGTCGTTAGAATATAAATAATTATATATAATTATAAATAGAATTGAAAATGGCGTGGTAGTTCGATAATTCGATTTCAAACTTCAATTGAATGTACCGGGTGCAAAATAAACCGGATTTTAGCGAAACCAAAAATAATAGGATCTATTTGAGAATATCTTTCCAACGAATCCGGAAAATTAAAATTTCATAGCGGGAATCAAAAGATATGTCCAGTTGAAAATTCTGAATAGTCGCTATGGAATTCAGGCCCTTAAAAATGGGAATTTTGCAAACGACTTCGGATTTTGACGAAACCACTTTTGTTGGGTCCGTGATGTCAAATTATTGTTAGGTTTCAAATTTCATAATTTTTCGAATCAATATGTGAGCGTGGCAAAGGAAAACGCGTTTGACCGGTTTCAGTTGATTTTAATCGACTGGAAAATGGCCATTTTTCCAACGGTCTCAGAATTTGACGAAACTAGTTTTGTAGGGACCGTATCGTCAATACGAAGCTAGAAAATATTTTTTGGGAATTTTTAGAATTAGTATGTGGCCCACGTAAATTAAAATGCGCATTCAAATTCGATATATAGAGTTATATGTTGATTTTAATGGAAACTGATTATAACAGTCGAATCAGCTTACGATACATATCCCATTGTGTTCGGAATGGGGGTAATTAGCTATGGACAACAGGCGGTGGGCCTCGTTTAGAGGTCGTATGAAAAAGTTGCTTTTTGAAAATAAATTAAAAATAAAATATCTCTCTCCTCTCCCTATCCATTCACTCAGCCCCCCTTTTGAAAATCGATTCAGTAGAAAAGAAAAGAAAAAAAACCCTGGACGACGAATCGCGCAGCCCCCACCCCCTCCCCCCCCCCCCCAGCGTCGCGCCGCCGCTCCTCGCGCCAGGCAGCCGCGCCCCATCGCACTCCCCCTCCCTCCGATCTTCACCTCCTCCTCCTTCCTTCTACTCTCTCGCGACATCACAGCCCCTGCCCTTTTAACCGCCGCCCATCGAGAAACCCTAGTCGCCGCATCACCTGCCTCCGCCACCAGAGGTCGAGCCCCCCCCCCCCCCCCCCGCAAGCCACCGCGAGCAGCAGGCCCCCCTGCCCCCCCCAGAAAACGAAACAGTAAGTTTTTTTATTTATTTCATTTATTTTCAGTTTGTTTATCTAATGATTTTCAATTTTATTGTAAATGAATTTTCAGTGATGTTCATTTATAGAAAGCTAGGATTTTTATTGATAGAAAAGGTGGGATTTGAAGATTGTAAATGTTTGAATTTTTATTGGTTAAAAGGATTGAAATTTATATGTAAAAATAGGATTTTTATATATGAAATAGAGGTAAAAATATAATTTTTATCATGAAAAGAAGAATATAAAAATATCACCTTTAGTTACATAAAAATACGATCTTTTAAATTGTAGAAGGATAAAGATATAATCTTTTATATCGTAGAAGTATAAAAATATGATTTTTATATAGGTAAGGTAGTAAAAATATCATCTTTATAAATATAGCAAAATAAAAATCTGATTTTTTTATTAGACATACGTTGAAATAAAGAGGTGATTTTTATAGTGATGAAATAAAAATGAAATCTTTATATTTGAAAAGGCGAAATCTTTATATTTGAAAAGGCGAAATCTCTATATAGTAGTGAAGTAAAAGTTCGATTTTTATATATTAAAAAGCGAAGTAAAAATTCGATTTTTATATATTGAATAGAGAAGTAAAAATTCGATTTTGATATATTGAATAGCGAAGTAAAAATTCGATTTTTATATTTTGAATAGCGAAGTAAAAGTTCGATTTTTATATATTGAATAGCGAAGTAAAAATTCGATTTTTATATATGTAGTGAATACGGGCAACGAAAGTGAAAAAAGGCGAGAACGACGAAGATTTCTATAAATGAAGTGTCGTGGAGTTGGAATAGCTATTGGTGAGAATTTCTCACTCTAAATTTCTTTTTCTAGTTATATATATATACTAGGATGCAGACGGTGTTTAGTAGCGCCCGACACCCGTCATCCACAGACCATGGATGGCTTGTTTGTTTGGTTGATATGTTGTGAAATTTGTTTGTGAAATTGATGTGAAATAGATAATGAAATATATTCATAGGTTGAATAAAATAATTTGGCCATTAAAAATATAATTTTTTAACGTGAAAGTGAATAAATAAATATTCATTTACAAACCGGACGGTTTGTTTATGTACACCTATTTGAAGGACATTGATTGGGACGATAAATTTTACACATCGCCCAACTGCACAAATAAAATCTGTGTTCGATTGTTTGAAACCCCACACGGGTATTGGGATAATGTACGACATACACTAATCCCAATAATTAGTTGTATGTCGATCGATGGATTGACAGGCTGTTATAAGCGTTAGATGTCTATATTTGATGCTTATACTGTGTAGTGCATTTTGGATGATGGTTGATTATTTATCGTTGCTATTATATACATGTGTTGTATGGAATCCATATAATTAACTTTATATGGTAATTGATTGGGCCTCATTCCAATCGGGAAAATAAAGAATATTATAAAATAAAGGTTCATGTGTTGATAGTACTCATCCGTTGAGATTAGTCATGTGTTGAACGAAATACTTTAACAATAAAATTTACATCTTTATATTATAAAATAAAGGTTCATGTGTTGACAATACTCATCCGTTGAGATTAGTCATGTGTTGAACGAAATATTTTAACAATAAAATTTACATCTTTATCATATAGAAAATTAGAAACCAACTGGAAAATAGATAAGATGAGTGGTCTCCTGGATGTTGATCTGATGTTGGTTTCGGCCTTCGGGGTTAATGTTTAGGGAATCGTTCTCTTACTAGTTTACGGTTGGAGTCTGATTTGAAATCAGACGATAGATACCATAATCTTTATAAAATATATTAAATAACAAAGATAGTCACACGTGGACAGTAGTCATTCATTGAGATTAGTCGTGTGTTGACAAAAATATAGAATCATGTATTGAAAGAAATATAAATTCATTTGTTGAATGGAATAACGAAGTTAGTGAAAAATATAAAGCCGTGTTGATTAGAGATGCGCCATTTTGACGCGAATGATATTTATATCGATTATATTCGTTTTTAAATTTGAAATGAATTGAATTTGAATAGAAAATGGATTTGATTTGAATAGGAAAAGAATTTGATTTGATTTGAATAGAAAACCAATTTGAATTGAATTGATTATAAAACCAATTTGAATTGAATCGATTAGAAAACCAATTTGAATTGAATCGAATAGAAAACCAATTTGAATTGAATCGAATAGAAAACCAATTTGAATTGAATCGATTAGAAAACAAATTTGAATTGAATCGAATATAAAATGAATTCGAATTGAATTGAAAACGAATTCGAATTGAATTGAAAACGAATTCGAATTGAATTGAAAACGAATTCGAATTGAAAACGAATTGAAATGAATTCAAATTGAATTGAATAGAAACGAATTTTAAAACAAATTTATAATGAAAAATTCAATTTTGATTTGAATTGAAATGGAAGTTGAAATTGTTTTTGAAACGAATTTAAAACTATTTATAAAATTCATTTTAAATAGGAATCGACGAAATATATATTATATATATAATATAATGGCCTGAATAGAACGCGCCGCGTCGCGACAGTTCGTGAATTTCGACCATTTATTTCAAATAGACATTACGGGAGATTCGACCGTCGGATCTCCTAAAACCGGAACTGTTGGGTTCGTATCGAAAAGAGCTTTCTAACGAATATTAGAAATTTGAAATCTAACGGTGGGAATTGGAGATACGTCCAAATCAAATTTGGAAAAGGTCGCTGTAAGTGCAGTTCGATAGCCGTTGATGGAAATCGACTGTACGGGCCTTGATAAAATTATCAACAATAGTAATAATTTATGTAAAATCATAAGAAATGATTTAGGAAAAATTGGGATGAAAAACTCCATATTTGAAAAGATAAAAATAGATTTTTATCGAAATGAACTAATTTTGAACTAAAATTAAAACCCATTTATTTTTAAATAAATAAATTGGATTTGAAATGGGTTGTAAATAGAATTGATTTGTGGGTTTATCGTGAATGGTGTTTTAAATAACACTAGTTCTTTAACCCGAAAATAAATAGAATGTGATTTGGGTTTATCATGAACTGTGTTTTAAATGACATTAGTTCTTTAACCCAGTAAAAGGAGTTTTAATGAATCTGCAATTAGATTGAAATGTGAATTGATAATTTAAATCATCAAATTTGGAAAATGAGCGAGAATGGAGTATCACCAGTTTTGCTCCATGCGATAGTTAAATCTTTAATTAGATTTGAACGTGAAATGGTAATTAATTTTACCGATAACACCGTGGTATTAGATATGGAGTATTACCAGTTTTGCATCATGGGATGAATAGGTTGGGATTAGGAAATAAAATAAATAATTACTTCGGTGTGGTTCGCAAATCTCGACTAGTTTGGAAAACCATAATTTGGTTTAATACGACATCCAAAGGAACATTAATGGATAAATTTTAAAGAATTTATCTTGGATAAAATTAATGGGAACCTTTCCCTAGGAATATGAAATTTAGAAACTAGCTGTAGGTTAGCTAAGAAGAACGGTCTCCTGAATACTGATGTTGGTTTCGGCCTTCGGGTTTAATATTTGGGGAATTGCTCTCTTACTTATTTACGGTTAGTGGCTAATGATTGGAATCAGGCGTATGTTGTGTTTGTGTAACATTTGTTTTTAATATACGCGGGTTGTTCGGAAAGACCGGGTTTATACCCATTCCGAATAACCGATTCGACGATATGTCGAAGATGAAGACGGTGGTTGAAGACCGGAAGTCTTCACATCGTTTGGATAATTAATGACGATCCTGATTGGGCTGTACACCCAAGATGAGGGAATCAATTAGTGGTCGTCCAGACGTACTGGGAGATCGATGGATATGCGAGGAAAGTGCCTCCGGTTTCGTTCAGACCCAGAACGAACTTGTAAATGGATTGTGTGTCTGACATTTGATTTTATTCTATGTTGATTGTTCTCTATTAAATATACATCTGTTTGGCGGCGGAGAATTTATTCTTTTGCTTAACGCCCTTCTCTGAGACGTACGAGCTTATAGGTTGTATATCGATGGACATCAATCGCATGGCATGAATTGCCTGTGTTGCACGCTGAGTTGCATGGATCAAGGCTTCTGTTGAAAAGCAAAGTCTTGTGGTTGATGATCAAAGCATGGCCTACGTGGCAGCTTTGTGTATAATGTGAATTCGCAAGCCTCACACCTCGGTATGAGTCAAAAACGGGATAAGGACTGCAGGGAGAGCACGACGTTTCTTTCTAGCTTTGGTGGTGTCAGTGACTTACAAGCCCTAACATTTATATACTTTTCACCTATGTGGTTGTTGGATGAGGCGCCTCGATTTTAGGTCTGTAAGGACCGGGAAACGTGTGTTCAGGAATTGCCAATCCTCAAACGTAAGATAGGACCGACCCTGAAGATCCAAGGGTTGCCCAGAGTGCGTAGCCCTGAGACATTTGCTAGAGTGTCTTGAAAGCGGAGAGGAGCTTGCCCCTTGCCTCGACTCATGACGGAAATCCAATTTCCAATACGTGATATTGCGGTTTTTATTGTAGAACTAGTATGGCGACATGATATATGGTACCCATGCCGTCTATGATTTATATTTATGATTGAAATTGTTTTGACACTATACACTTATTGTAGTATCAAATGATTTGTTTTAAACGTACCAAGCAAGTTTGGCTATTATAAGGGAAAACCCTATCCTCCGGCTTGCGTTGCATTGTGTGATGGGACATGGGTCTTATAATAGCTTCATTTTTTGAAAAAGCATTGCGCCGTTTATTGATATGCACTGGTATTCTTGGGAGGAAACCCGTTCCGTGTTATACGGCGTGGTCCCTTGAATTACTCTCTTTTAAAATAAAGTTTTAAACAACTGTTTTAGTTCTCACACCAGTCACATGACTGACCTGGAGTTTATGGTTTTAACCTGAACTCTGGGTGCCCCTATTTTCCGCATGGGCAGCTAGTAGTTTTGGTTTTGCAGATTTATATTCACAGGATCCTGGTTTACAGCTGGAATGATATCCGGAAAGCTCTGTATCCGTATATCACCTTCAGTTGTGCTTTGTATTATTTTCCGCTGCTATGTAATTTATTGTAATCTCTGATATTTATCGAATGTAATTTATTCATTTATACTCTGTATATTCTTGTATTCTGATGGAATTGTTGTAATAACGATGAAATGTTCTTCCGTCTGCGTTCCAATTTGTCTTGTTCTCAAACGACTAGGGATTTCGAACGGTCTTGGTCGGTTTAACGACCGATTCGGATCGAGCGAAATTCCCGGTCGTCACATTTGGTATTAGAGCTTTAGTTTACAGAGCTCGAGAACAAGACACATTAGAACCATACGAAAGAATTCATCAGATATTGGATTAGCAATATCCAATTAGAATGACTCTTTAGAGATAGGATCAGTAGTATCCTAGAACGGGTGTGAAGAGTATATTTTTCAAATGAAAACAATTTTGTTTTGAAAATTTAAACCATTTTATACGTATTTGAATATTTATTTATATTGAATTTGGACAATCTAGTATATAAATATTTTGCATATACACGTCATGAACGTATATTCGAAGTTTTAATATACTGGATAGATATAGAATCACATTCTAGTCGCCCGGAGATGGTACTGATGATTGTCATGACATCATCAGTATTTATGTTCGTGTTTCGAAGGTTTGATATCTATATATTTCCATTAGACTGGTGTGTACCAAAACATGATTTTTTGTATATATATCAAAATTATGAATTTGAAACGTTAAATCCACTAATTGATTGATGTTTGTGTTGTTTGTTTATTTGTTTAATAATTTTGAACCATTTGTCCTAATTGAATCAAATATTGGACTGTATTGAAAATTGGTCGCATTTGCTTGCATATACATATACTTACATTGAACAGGTCATAGCAAGGAGGCTAGAGCAGAGAAATAAAATTTGTTTGCCCGACAAATTGGTACATGTTTATCATAATTTATTGTTTTGTTTGGGTGATGATGATTTTATGAGCCGATTGGCTAGCCGCTTGGCTTTTCCTTTTTCTTTTTGAGATCAGAAGGCCTATATGGCAATTTCGGGATTTTCCCGTGGCTCCCGGTGCAGGGGAGGTTATGGCGAAATTTTTCGAAAATTCCGGGTGTTAGCCAAATTTTTGAAGAATTTGAAAGTTCTCAGAAACTGAAAAGTTGGAGAATGCAAGCCAGATCGAACGTAGAGTTGATTAATCAAACCACTTTCGACTTTGTTCCTTTTCGGGGACGAAAATTTTTAAGTGGGGGAGATTGTAATATCCCGGAAATCTGGGCCAGTTTAAAATTTTTATTTTGGCAATTTTAGCGAATTTTGAATATTTAAAATAGATTATTTTAAATAATATCGACGAGAAATTTATTTTGAAATGAAATCGAACGTATATATTATATACGTCATCGTTAGAATATAAATAATTATATATAATTATAAATAGAATTGAAAATGGTGCGGTAGTTCGATAATTCGATTTCAAACTTCAATGAATGTACCGGGTGCAAAATAAACCGGATTTTAGTGAAACCAAAAATAATAGGATCTATTTGAGAATATCTTTCCACAGAATTCGGAAAATTAAAATTTCATCGCGGGAATCAAAAGATATGTCCAGTTGAAAATTCTGAATAGTCGCTATGGAATTGAGACGACCCGAAATCCCGTTCTCACGGATACAAGGGTTATCTTTGGAATATAACACAAAACATATAATAGCAGAACAAAATTAAATAAATACACCAGATAATGAACAATAGAATATACTGGAAAAAGCAGTCATCAGAGTTACACAGTATACAGGATCTTACTTAGTACAAATACAGTTCAGCTATACATAAATGTCTACATCGGAAAACAAACAAAATATGTACAATAGGAGCTGAACAGCATAAAAAGAGATAAATGATAGAATCCATCTTCAGCTCCAGCTATCCAGAAAGAACCAGCTAAACCTGAATACAAGGCTTCCCGTGTAGAAAAAGGGGCACCCGAGTTTGAAAGTGAAACAAACTACGAGTCAGTCATGGGACTGGTATGAGAAATCCACTCAACACATATATAATTGGCTAATCACAGGACCACGCCACTTTCATGGAACGGGTTTACTCCATTGGATTGCCAGTGCTTTAAAACAAATCTTTCTTTTAAAACAATGCAATGCATTTTATAAAAATGAAGCCATTATAAGACTCAGTTCCCATCACACAATGCAACGCAAACCGGAGGATAAAGTTTTACCTTATAATGGTCAAAATATGATTGATACGAATAAAACAAAGGCATTTGATATTATTGCTAGTGTTTATATGCTTTGAAAACAATTTCAAATCATAACTATCAATCATAGACGACATGAGCGTCCCATGCCACTATGTCGCCAAATATATATATACAATCAGAACCGCACAATGTCATATTTGGAAATTGGATTTCCGTCATGAACCAAGGCAAAAGATAGTCCTTACCGAATTCGAGACAATCTAGCCCATGTCTCAGGCCTAGACTCAGGTGGGCCCTTGGATCGTCAGGGCCAGTCCACCGATGTGGATTATTATGCCTGAACACTACGTTTTTCCGCCCTTTGGGGCGTAAACGAGCCAACGAATGACTCCATCGGACCCGAATCGTCCGATCAAACCGAGGCGCCTCGCAACAGCAACAACCACATAGGTGAAAAGTATATAAATGTCAGGGCTGGTAGGTCACTGACACCACCCTAACTAGAAAGAAACGCATGCCCTCCCTGAGGTCCTTCTCCCGTTTTAGGTTCATACCGGGATGTGAGGCTCACGAATTCACGTTATACACAAAGCTACGCCACACAGGCGGTGCTTTGATCATCACCACAAGACTTTGCTTTTCAACAAAAGTCCTGATCACTACATCTTAGCATGCCACACAGGCAATTCATGCCATGCGACTGATGTCCATCGATACACAACCTCTGAGCTCGTGCATTTCAGAGAAGGGCGTTAAGCAAAAGAATAAATTCTCCGCCGCCAAACAGATGTAAATTTAACAGAAATCAATCAACATAGAATAAACTCCAATGTCAGACACACAGTCCATTTACAAGTCCGTTCTGGGTCTGAACGAAACCGGAGGCACTAAATACCTCGCAAACCCTTCGATCACCACGTACGTCTGGACGATCACCACTCATTATCCATATTTCGGGATGCCTCCCAATCAGGACCTCGGTTACCATCCAAACGAGGTGAAGATCTCCGGTCTTTTACCACCGTCTTCATCTTCGACTTTTAATCGTCGGTCAATTATTTGAAATGAGAATTAACTCGGCCTTTTCAAATAATTCACGTATATTTAGAATTTCAAATCAATTTATTTCAATGGTTAAATCATTCAACAACACCAATTTTGTTCTTTAATGTAATTTTCACACCAAACACATTCAACCATCAAAAGCCACATAAATCGAGCAAATTCAGTTTATTTCTATTCCATATCGCTTATGATATTTTATAACTATTTATTGCTATTTTTATTTATTTTAAAATAGCTGATTTATTCAAAACGACGCTTCGGGCCATAAAGCGGCCGTGGCGCTGTTTTTCTTCAGATTTGATTTACACATATCTGAAAATCTAACCGTTGGATCTTGGCAAAATTTACATCATTAGAAAGGTCTTTTCAAAACGAATCCAACGGTTCCAGTTTCGGGAAAATCCGACGGTCGGATCTCCCGGTACAATCGTTTGAAGTTTCGATTTCAAAATACGAACTGCAGCGTCGTTATTCGATTAAATATAATTATATTTATATATATAAATAAATATAATCGTTTCTGGCGCTGTTTTTCTTCAGATTTGAATTAAACATTCCAGACAATCCAACCGTTGGATTTTTACAAGGTTGGTGCCGTTGGGAAGATATTTCCAAGGCGAACCCGATGGTTGAGGTTTCGGGAAAATCCAATGGTCGGATTCCCCGTACTAGTTATTTGAAATCACGGTTTCAAAATGCGAACTGCACGGCCACGTTTCGTTTTAATTTTATTTATATTTATATAATTATATAAATATAGTTCATTCAACAATTTCAATATCGTTTTCACTTCAAATATTTCACTAACGCCTTCAAATTTTGGAAAATTTCGCCATAACCTCCCCTGCACCGGGAGCATCGGGAAATCGCAAATAGTTTTCCCGGTCCTTCTAATCTCAAAAAGAAAAAGAAAAAGCCAAGCGGCTAGCCAACAGGCTCATAAAATCATCACCCAAACAAAACAGTAAATATGTACCTATTTGTCGGGCACAAAATTTTATTCCTCTTCTCTAGCCCCTTTGCTATAACCTGTTCAATGAATATGCATGTACACATATATATAGTTCTTACCATTTATCATTTTCTATTCGACTTCATATTTGATTTCTATTTGGTTTAAAAACACCATTCATTCTAATGTTACATACATAGGTGCAAATCATTTCATTAGCTAATTAATGAATATTTCAACTCATATATGTTTATTTTGAACAAGTGGCTATTTTTAAAACTTCACATTTCAACGATTCATGCATACAATAAAAATGTGATTTTTATTGTAAAACAATTCATTTCAAAACACTATTATTTTATATATTTCATATTGGTGATAAAATAGGATTTTTATCATAAAACAATTTCTTTCAAAACGAGATTATTTTACACAGTTCATATAGTCGATAAAAGGTGATTTTTATTATCAAACAATTTATTTCTAAATATGAATACCATTCAACACATGAATTTCAAATCAACGAATGAATATCGATTCAACACATGAAGGTTTTCTATAGTTTCTATATATAGATAAAAATGTGATTTTTATATTTAAAACGCGAATACCATTCAACACATGAATTTCTAATCAACGAATGAATATCAATTCAACACATGAAGGTTTTCTATTCAATGAATAAATATAGTTTAAGCAGATGAAAATAATTCAAACACACGAATATTATTCAAAATTTCGGCAGCATAACGGCAGGGTAGTTAAAACCGGGACCGTCCTTAGTACCGCTCCTCGCTCTACCTTAAAACCTCGCGGTTTTTGACAATGGGGATCATGCATCTAGTTCGCACGCAGGCGGCATGTATATATTTATTTCATTTCCACAAAACTAATCCTATGTGGTTTCAACCAAATATTTCTCAACCACAAACGTGTATTTTTCAACCTCAATCAATCAATATCAACTACAAACAATCCCAAACAATCATTCGTTATCAATCAATTTTCACAACAATTTCAATCAATAAATATCGTCCATGGTTTGTGGACGAGGGGCGTATATATATATATATTTATATAGCAATTCACTTTTATTTCAACACATATATAATTTCTACAACGCATATATAACTTATACATCGATCACACAACTTATACAACGCTTATACATGAGGTGTACAACGTTTATATAACTCATACATCGACTATATAATTTATACATCGTCGTTTTCCATATTGTTTATAAATTAGAAATCTCACATTTGTTTGTCGCGTTGCCAAAAATTGTTGAAGGCTCAGAAAAATATGCGGTCTCTTCTAAAATGTAGAAGGCGTCCACACGGTCCCAGCGTCTCTTGTTTCACTGAATTTCGATCACATAGCAAAAAGATATGATTTTATGAACATTGGGATAATTAAAATAGTGATTAATTAAATTAATTAAAACTATAACACTTACTATAGCGTTGAAAAACGCTATCTCTTCTTTCCTCTTCCTTTTAATACTACTCAGAATCAAAACCCTCATTCGATTTTAGGGTTCCAGTTTCCGATCAACTCAGTCGCCTTGGCTCCGATCGGACTTCACCTCACTGACCGCCGCACTCGCCTCCCCCTGCGCCTTAAGTGGCTCCCCGCTCGGTGCCCCGTGGTGGCCAGAAAATGCCTACGAACGGTGGTGGTAGTTGCTAAAAATTTGAGCTATCCACGAAGCCATCCTCGACCATACCACCATCATTCTGAAGCCCTTTCTAAGCTCATCGATTTTCGCTTTGGGTGGAGGAATCAATACGAAGGGGATTTGGAGATTTCGGTGGATTTAATTTTGACGAACATCGGCCGTTCACTTGTTCTGTGGCGGCTAGGGTTTTGATGGGGTTTTATAGAGAATATTTTATTATTTTATTATTTTAATTCAGAAAATACCCACTAATTCCTACGAACTCCAATCCGAACCCAACGACTGTCGCCCCTAGCGTTTTACCCCCATTCCGAACACAATGGGATATGTTTCGAAGGCCCATTCGAATGTTTCAGTCGGTTTCCATTCAATTTAAAATATATAACATTCAATATTCGATTTGAACGTGCATTTCAATTTGCCAGGGCCACAAACTGATTCGAAAAATTACAGAAAAATATTTTCTAGCTTCGTATTGACGATACGGTCCTAACAAAACTAGTTTCTTCGAATTCTGAGACCGTTTGAAAAAAGGCCCATTTCTGGTCGATCCAATTTAATAGAAATTGACCAAACAAATTTTCCTTTGCCACGCTCACATATTGATTCGAAAAATTATGAAATTTGAAACCTAGCAATAATTTGACATCACGGATCCAACAAAAGTGGTTTCGTCGAAATCCGAGGTCGTTTGCAAAATGTCCTTCTTTAAGGGCCTGAATTCCATAGCGACTATTCAGAATTTTCAACTGGACAGAGCTTTTGATTCCCGCTATCAAATTTCGATTTTTCAGATTCGTTGGAAAGGTATTCACTAATAGATTTAAATATTTTTGGTTTCACTAAAATTCGTTTTGTTTTGCACCCGGTATAGTCCGACAAAGTTTGAATTCGATTTTCGAAACAACAACGCCATTTCAGGCCTTATTTATAATTATAATTAATTATATTCGTTCTCAATTGTCGATTCAAACTCACTTTCCATTGCCATTACCTAAAATATTTATTTTAAATATTTAAAATCCATTATTTTAGCCAATTTAAAAATTTTAAATTGGTTCAGATTTTCTGGGTCGTTACAATCTCCCCCACTTAAAACTTTTCGTCCCCAAAAAGGAACAAAGTCGAAAGTGGTTTGATAAATCTACAATCACACAACACAACAACCAATCCAATTGTTTTAACCTTCAAAAATATACTAATCAAATCCTATACCCCTTAAAAATCATTCAGACCATATAATTAAAAGTGCACATCTTATGAAAAGAAAATAACAATAGAGTAGAGAATTGAATGGTAGTGCAAAGTAGGGTAAATGTACCTTGCACCAGAGTCACTCAGAGATATCCACTCGGCATCTAGGATAAGCTTTCTGAATGCTCTCCTCAGTTTCCCAAGTACAATCTCGCGGATCTCCATTGCACTTTGACTAAGTGAACTTTCTTGTTCCTCAGCTCTTTGGTTTCTTTGCCTATTATCTTTAGCGGCTCTCTTCTCACAGCTAGTTCTGGGGTTATTTCAATGTCATGTTGAGCTGCTTCTTCCACGATCAAGTCTGGATCATGAACGTGCTTTCGAAGTTGAGATATGTGAAATACATCATGAATTTCAGGCAACCAATTAGGCAGTTTGACCCTATAAGCGAGAGTTCCAATCCGTTCCAGAATAGGAAACGGACCTATGAATTTAGGCGCCAACTTTCCAGTTTTACCGAACCGGATAACTCCTCTCATCGGCGATACTTTCAAATATACATAGTCGCCCACTTCAAAGGATATATCTCTTCTTCTTCTATCGGCATAGCTCTTTTGTCGGCTTTGAGCGGCGAGTAATCGCTTTTTAATAAAATCGACCTTGTCGGCAGCTTCTCGAATCATATCAGGACCCAACACAAGTCTATTTCCTGGTTCGACCCAACAAGCAGGAGATCGGCACGGTCTACCATATAATGCTTCGAATGGCGACATTGTCAGACTCTCCTGGTAGCTGTTGTTATAAGAGAATTCAGCCAAATGCAGATGGTCTTCCCATGATCCACCGAAATCTAGAACACAAGCCCGCAATAGATCTTCTAAAATGCGATTTACCCTCTCAGTCTGACCGTCTGTCTGAGGATGATAAGCGGTACTCAAGTTTAACTTCGTTCCCAGCTCGACTTGAAATGCTTCCCAGAATTTGCTAGTGAATATTGTATCTCTATCACTTACTATGCTGAGCGGCACTCCATGTAGTCTAACTATTTCCCTGAAGTATATCTGCGCCAGACCCTGAGCAGTTCTGTTTGATCTGACAGGTATGAAATGGGCGGTCTTCGTGAAGTGATCTACGATCAGCCAAATACTGTCATTTCCTTTTCTGGTTCTGGACAAACCATCAATGAAGTCCATAGAAATATGTTCCCACTTCCAACCCGGAACTTCCAGCGGTTGTAATAATCCAGCCAATTTCTGTTGGTCGCTCTTGACTAGTTGGCAAGTAGGGCTTCGACTAACATATATCGAGATGTCTCTTTTTAACGACTTCCACCAGAATGTGCGTTTGATATCGTTATACATTTTATTCACACTTGGGTGGATACTAAGCTTAGATTTGTGACACTCAACAAGCACATCTCTTCTGAGTTCAGGAATTTCTGGAACGCAAATTCGTCCTTTTAACCTCAGAATCCCTTCGCTGTCTAGCTGGAAATCCGAAGCATTGCCCTCACGAATTCGCTGACTTATTCCTTTGATAAATTGGTCGTCTTCTTGGAGAGCCGATATCTTATCAATCAACGAAGTCGCAATGATGAAACTGGCGATCATCTCATTCTTTCGGCTTAACGCATCGGCCACGACATTGGCTTTCCCTGGAGTGTATAGAATTTCAAAATCATATGCTGCAAGAAACTCCAGCCAACGCTGTTGCCTCAGATTCAGGTCTTTCTGAGTGAACAGATACTTTAATGACTGATGATCTGTAAATAATTCAAATCTCTCACCCAGAAGATAGTGTCTCCAGATTTTCAAAGCGAATACTATAGCCAATAACTCAAGATCATGAGTTACGTAGTTCTTCTCGTGCGGCTTCAGTTGACGGCTAGCATAAGCAATCACTTGGCCCCTCTGCATTAACACTGCGCCAAGGCCTTCTCTAGAAGCATCAGTCCAGACTTTTAAATCTTGGTTGCCATCGATAATGGTTAACACTGGAGCAGTTGTCAACCTTAACTTTAGCTCCTCAAAAGCCTCCTCACTTTCTGGAGTCCACTTGAATTTAGAATGCTTCTTTGTAAGCTTCGTTAAGTGACCAGATATCTTCGAAAAGTCTTGAACGAACTTCCGGTAATAACTAGCCAATCCAAGAAAACTACGGACTTCAGTAGGAGTACTAGGCTGTTTCCAGTTCTGAATAGCTGTGATTTTACTTGGATCCACAGTGATTCCTTCTTTCGATACTACGTGGCCCAGAAATTTCACTTCATCTTGCCAGAATATACATTTGGAAAACTTGGCTTTCAATACATTCCGTCTGAGGATTTCTAGGACCTGTTCCAGATGCTTTTCATGTTCGGCCTTTGATTTAGAGAAGATTAGAATATCGTCAATGAAAACCAGAACAAATTTATTCAATACTCCTCTGAATACCCTGTTCATTAGATCGACGAAGTAAGCTGGAGCGTTACATAAGCCGAACGGCATTACTAACCACTCGTAGAATAAATCGGGGCCTCTGAACGCTGTCATCGGAACACACTCTTCGGCGATTCGAAGTTGATGGAAGCCTGTAGCTAGGTCCATTCGTGAAAATACTTGTGCGCCATTTAATCGATCCAACAAATCATCTATTCGCGGCAATGGATATTTGTTCTTTATTGTCTGTTTGTTCAGATCATGATAATCCACGCATAGCCGTAGAGTACCGTCAGATTTTGGGACAAATACCACTGCTGCACCCCAATCAGAGAAACTAGGCCTGATCAGACCTTTCCATACTAGCTGTCTTGTTTGATTGTCTAATTCCTCCTTCTCTTTTAAGGACATTCTTCAAATAGCATGAACTACCGGCCTTGCATTGGGAATTAAAGCAATCCTGAAATCTATTTCTCTCTGCGGAGGTAAGCGAACTACTTCCTCGAACACATCCGCATAGTTTTTTACGACAGGAATATCTTTGATGAGATCAGGAATATTCTCTGTGACTTCGGGAATATTTTCAATTTGGGCTGGAGAAACATTCAAAGCTGCCCAGAAGTCTTTTCTATTAGCATTCTGACCTTCACAGGGAATGGTTATATAATCACCTGATTTAATCTTCGCCTTTACGACTCTGTCGGCGCATTTAACTTCAGCTTCATATTTGGTCAACTAATCTAACCCTAAGATAAGATCAAACTCTTTAAAATTCATAACGGCTGCGATGGTAGGAAATCGATAACGAGAGAAAGAAACCGGCACTCCACAAACCCAACTTAGATCAATGGAACCCCCAACCGGATTCTGGACAGTCATTGGTTCTTTGAGCTTTTTCAAATTCAAATCCAGTTTCTTAGCTGCATCCTTGGCAACGAAGCTGCGTGACGCGCCAGTGTCAATCAGTACTTTAACTGGGATGTCTTTGACAGTTAGCGTGCCTTCTAAAATATCTGGTCTTTATTGAATAGCCGATGGCTCAGAAGCTTCTGCTATTTCATTTATTTGAACCACATTGGTCTTTTTTAACAGCCAGCAATTCTTCGCAATATGACCCGGCTGGTGGCACTTATGGCATCCTCTGCCCTCATGAACCCTTTTATTAGATTTAGATACTTCCTTCTTTTGCTTCTTTAAAGATTTGCATTTTCCTTGCAAATGCCCCTGCTTATGGCAGTTATTGCATATGGCAGTCGTTACTGGTTCCTTTTCGGATCTGGCCCTTTTTCGATTTACTTCGGGCTCCTTACCGACTTCAGACATTGTACTGGCCTCAGGACGATCAGTTTTAGACTCAATTTTATTACTAGAGCTGACTTCCTCTTCGTACTGTAGCATACCTTTCTTATCTAGATCTTCATATTGATAAGCCATATAAATCATTTCTGAAAAAGGAAGCTTCACATGCCCCAACACTTTATTATTGTATTTTCTTTGAAGCCCGTGAATAAATCTCATATTTTTCCTCTTCGGATTTTGAATTAGATGAGGAGCAAAGTGAGAAAGTTCATTGAATTTCTTATGATATTCGGGAATGGTCATGTCTCCTTGTATCAGATAAGAAAATTCATCGCATAAACGCTCAGTTGCTTCGGGAGGAGTAAATCTTTTCAAGAAAATCACTTTGAATCTATCCCAGGTGATATCACCTTCTGGATTATCCTTAATAACTGAATCCCACCAGAACAAAGCTTCTTCTTTGAGCGCCCAGGAGGCCAGTAATCTTTTCTGGTCATCCCTCAGCTTTAATGCTTCGAAGATTTTCTCAGCCGAACGAATCCAAGCTTGTGTTTTCATAATTGCTTCTTCACCCGAGAAAGGTTTTCCACCCAGATTTCTATATTTCATAAATAGAGCTTCTATATACGGGTCAGTATTACTTCTTCTGTTTCTGTCACTCATTTTCTAGTTCCTCTGCAAATAGCAGATCAAGTGTCAGGTCAACAGGAAAGATATTTCAAAATATAGAGACAAATACTTGAGTGTAAATGTGTCTATCCAGGTGTTATTTCATTCTGCTACTCATACTAGGATATTTCTGATCCTATCTGTATTGAATTACCCGTCCTAGAACACTACTGGTTCTATTTCTGATGAGTTCGTTAATATGTTATATTCCAGAACTAAGCTTAACCAAAGCTCTGATACCACATTGAGACGACCCGAAATCCCATTCTCACGGAGACAAGGGTTATCTTTGGAATATAACACAAAACATATAATAGCAGAACAGAATTAAATAAATACACCAGATAATGAACAATAGAATATACTGGAAAAAGTAGTCATCAGAGTTACACAGTATACAGGATCTTACTTAGTACAAATACAGTTCAGCTATACATAAATGTCTACAGCGGAAAACAAACAAAATATGTACAATAGGAGCTGAACAGCATAAAAAGAGATAAATGATAGAATCCATCTTTAGCTCCAGCTATCCAGAAAGAACCAGCTAAACCTGAATACAAGGCTGCTCATGTAGAAAAAGGGGCACCCGAGTTTGAAAGTGAAACAAACTACGAGTCAGTCATGGGACTGGTATGAGAAATCCACTCAACACATATATAATTGGCTAATCACAGGACCACGCCACTTTCGTGGAACGGGTTTACTCCATTGGATTGCCAGTGCTTTAAAACAAATCTTTCTTTTAAAACAACGCAATGCATTTTATAAAAATGAAGCCATTATAAGACTCAGTTCCCATCACACAATGCAACGCAAACCGGAGGATAGAGTTTTACCTTATAATGGCCAAAATATGATTGATACGAATAAAACAAAGGCATTTGATATTATTGCTAGTGTTTATATGCTTTGAAAACAATTTCAAATCATAACTATCAATCATAGACGACATGAGCGTCCCATGCCACTATGTCGCCAAATATATATATACAATCAGAACCGCACGATGTCGTATTTGGAAATTGGATTTCCGTCATGAACCAAGGCAAAAGATAGTCCTTACCGAATTCGAGACAATCTAGCCCATGTCTCAGGCCAAGACTCAGGTGGGCCCTTGGATCGTCAGGGCCGGTCCACCGATGTGGATTATTATGCCTGAACACTACGTTTCTCCGCCCTTTTGGGCGTAAACGAGCCAACGAATGACTCCATCGGACCCGGATCGTCCGATCAAACCGAGGCGCCTCACAACAGCAACAACCACATAGGTGAAAAGTATATAAATGTCAGGGCTGGTAGGTCACTGACACCACCCTAGCTAGAAAGAAACGCATGCCCTCCCTGAGGTCCTTCTCCCGTTTTAGGTTCATACCGGGATGTGAGGCTCACGAATTCACGTTATACACAAAGCTACGCCACACAGGCGGTGCTTTGATCATCACCACAAGACTTTGCTTTTCAACAAAAGTCCTGATCACTACATCTTAGCATGCCACACAGGCAATTCATGCCATGCGACTGATGTCCATCGATACACAACCTCTGAGCTCGTGCGTTTCAGAGAAGGGCGTTAAGCAAAAGAATAAATTCTCCACCGCCAAACAGATGTATATTTAACAGAAATCAATCAACACAGAATAAACTCCAATGTCAGACACACAGTCCATTTACAAGTCCGTTCTGGGTCTGAACGAAACCGGAGGCACTAAATACCTCGCAAACCCTTCGATCACCACGTACGTCTGGACGATCACCACTCATTATCCATATTTCGGGATGCCTCCCAATCAGGACCTCGGTTACCATCCAAACGAGGTGAAGATCTCCGGCCTTCTACCATCGTCTTCATCTTCGACTTTTAATCGTCGGTCAATTATTTGAAATGAGAATTAACTCGGGCTTTTCAAATAATTCACGTATATTTAGAATTTCAAATCAATTTATTTCAATGGTTAAATCATTCAACAACACCAATTTTGTTCTTTAATGTAATTTTCACACCAAACACATTCAACCATCAAAAGCCACATAAATCGAGCAAATTCAGTTTATTTCTATTCCATATCGCTTATGATATTTTATAACTATTTATCGCTATTTTTATTTATTTTAAAATAGCTGATTTATTCAAAACGACGCTTCGGGCCATAAAGCGGCCGTGGCGCTGTTTTTCTTCAGATTTGATTTACACATATCTGAAAATCTAACCGTTGGATCTTCGCAAAATTTACATCATTAGAAAGGTCTTTTCAAAACGAATCCAACGGTTCCAGTTTTGGGAAAATCCGACGGTCGGATCTCCCGGTACAATCGTTTGAAGTTTCGATTTCAAAATACGAACTGCAGCGTCGTTATTCGATTAAATATAATTATATTTATATATATAAATAAATATAATCGTTTCTGGCGCTGTTTTTCTTTAGATTTGAATTAAACATTCCAGACAATCCAACCGTTGGATTTTTACAAGGTTGGTGCCGTTGGGAAGATATTTCCAAGGCGAACCCGACGGTTGAGGTTTCGGGAAAATCCAATGGTCGGATTCCCCGTACTAGTTGTTTGAAATCACGGTTTCAAAATGCGAACTGCACGGCCATGTTTCGTTTTAATTTTATTTATATTTATATAATTATATAAATATAGTTCATTCAACAATTTCAATATCGTTTTCACTTCAAATATTTCACTAACGCCTTAAAATTTTGGAAAATTTCGCCATAACCTCCCCTGCACCGAGAGCATCGGGAAATCGCAAATAGCTTTCCCGGTCCTTCTAATCTCAAAAAGAAAAAGAAAAAGCCAAGCGGCTAGCCAACAGGCTCATAAAATCATCACCCAAACAAAACAGTAAATATGTACCTATTTGTCGGGCACAAAATTTTATTCCTCTTCTCTAGCCCCTTTGCTATAACCTGTTCAATGAATATGCATGTACACATATATATAGTTCTTACCATTTATCATTTTCTATTCGACTTCATATTTGATTTCTATTTGGTTTAAAAACACCATTCATTCTAATGTTACATACATAGGTGCAAATCATTTCATTAGCTAATTAATGAATATTTCAACTCATATATGTTTATTTTGAACAAGTGGCTATTTTTAACACTTCACATTTCAACGATTCATGCATACTATAAAAATGTGATTTTTATTGTAAAACAATTCATTTCAAAACACTATTATTTTATATATTTCATATTGGTGATAAAATAGGATTTTTATCATAAAACAATTTCTTTCAAAACGAGATTATTTTACACAGTTCATATAGTCGATAAAAGGTGATTTTTATTATCAAACAATTTATTTCAAAATATGAATACCTTTCAACACATGAATTTCAAATCAACGAATGAATATCGATTCAACACATGAAGGTTTTCTATAGTTTCTATATATAGATAAAAATGTGATTTTTATATTTAAAACGCGAATACCATTCAACACATGAATTTCTAATCAACGAATGAATATCAATTCAACACATGAAGGTTTTCTATTCAATGAATAAATATAGTTTAAGCAGATGAAAATAATTCAAACCCACGAATATTATTCAAAATTTCGGCAGCATAACGGCAGGGTAGTTAAAACCGGGACCGTCCCTAGTACGGCTCCTCGCTCTACCTTAAAACCTCGCGGTTTTTGACAATGGGGATCATGCATCTAGTTCGCACGCAGGCGGCATGTATATATTTATTTCATTTCCACAAAACTAATCCTATGTGGTTTCAACCAAATATTTCTCAACCACAAACGGGTATTTTTCAACCTCAATCAATCAATATCAACCACAAACAATCCCAAACAATCATTCGTTATCAATCAATTTTCACAACAATTTCAATCAATAAATATCGTCCATGGTTTGTGGACGAGGGGCGTATATATATATATATATATTTATTTATTTATATATAGCAATTCACTTTTATTTCAACACATATATAATTTCCACAACGCATATATAACTTATACATCGATCATACAACTTATACAACGCTTATACATGAGGTGTACAACGTTTATATAACTCATACATCGACTATATAATTTATACATCGTCGTTTTCCATATTGTTTATAAATTAGAAATCTCACATTTGTTTGTCGCGTTGCCAAAAATTGTTGAAGGCTCAGAAAAATATGCGGTCTCTTCTAAAATGTAGAAGGCGTCCACATGGTCCCGGCGTCTCTTGTTTCACTGAATTTCGATCACATAGCAAAAAGATATGATTTTATGAACATTGGGATAATTAAAATAGTGATTAATTAAATTAATTAAAACTATAACACTTACTATAGCGTTGAAAAACGCTATCTCTTCTTTCCTCTTCCTTTTAATACTGCTCAGAATCAAAACCCTCATTCGATTTTAGGGTTCCAGTTTCCGGTCAACTTAGTCGCCATGGCTCCGATCGGACTTCGCCTCACTGACCGCCGCACTCGCCTCCCCCTGTGCCTCAAGTGGCTCCCCGCTCGGTGCCCCGTGGTGGCTAGAAAATGCCTACGAACGGTGGTGGTAGTTGCTAAAAATTCGAGCTATCCACGAAGCCATCCTCGACCATACCACCATCATTCTGAAGCCCTTTCTAAGCTCATCGATTTTCGCTTTGGGTGGAGGAATCAATACGAAGGGGATTTGGAGATTTCGGTGGATTTAATTTTGACGAACATCGGCCGTTCACTCGTTCTGTGGCGGCTAGGGTTTTGATGGGGTTTTATAGAGAATATTTTATTATTTTATTATTTTAATTCAGAAAATACCCACTAATTCCTACGAACTCCAATCCGAACCCAACGACCGTCGCCCCTAGCGTTTTACCCCCATTCCGAACACAATGGGATATGTTTCGAAGGCCCATTCGAATGTTTCAGTCAGTTTCCATTCAATTTAAAATATATAACATTCAATATTCGATTTGAACGTGCATTTCAATTTGCCAGGGCCACAAACTGATTCGAAAAATTACAGAAAAATATTTTCTAGCTTCGTATTGACGATACGGTCCTAACAAAACTAGTTTCGTCGAATTCTGAGACCGTTTGCAAAAAGGCCCATTTCTGGTCGATCCAATTTAATAGAAATTGACCAAACAAATTTTCCTTTGCCACGCTCACATATTGATTCGAAAAATTATGAAATTTGAAACCTAGCAATAATTTGACATCACGGATCCAACAAAAGTGGTTTCGTCGAAATCCGAGGTCGTCTGCAAAATGTCCTTCTTTAAGGGCCTGAATTCCATAGCGACTATTCAGAATTTTCAAATGGACATAGCTTTTGATTCCCGCTATCAAATTTCGATTTTTCAGATTCGTTGGAAAGGTATTCACTAACAGATTTAAATATTTTTGGTTTAACTAAAATTCGTTTTGTTTTGCACCCGGTATAGTCCGACAAAGTTTGAATTCGATTTTCGAAACTACAGCGCCATTTCAGGCCTTATTTATAATTATAATTAATTATATTCTTTCTCAATTGTCGATTCAAACTCACTTTCCATTGCCATTACCTAAAATATTTATTTTAAATATTTAAAATCCATTATTTTAGCCAATTTAAAAATTTTAAATTGGTTCAGATTTTCTGGGTCGTTACAGGAATTCAGGCCCTTAAAAATAGGAATTTTGCAAACGACTTCGGATATCGACGAAACCACTTTTGTTGGGTCCGTGATGTCAAATTATTGTTAGGTTTCAAATTTCATAATTTTTCGAATCAATATGTGAGCGTGGCAAAGGAAAACGCGTTTGACCGGTTTCAGTTGATTTTAATCGACTGGAAAATGGCCATTTTTCCAACGGTCTCAGAATTCGACGAAACTAGTTTAGTAGGAACTATATCGTCAATACGAAGCTAGAAAATATTTTTCAGGAATTTTTAGAATTAGTATGTGGCCCCGGTAAATTGAAATGCGCGTTCAAATTCAATATATAGAGTTATATGTTGATTTTAATGGAAACTGATTGTAACAGTCGAATCAGCTTACGATACATATCCCATTATGTTCGGAATGGGGGTAATTAGCTATGGACGACAGGCGGTGGGCCTCGTTTAGAGGTCGCATGAAAAAGTTTCTTTTTGAAAATAAATTAAAAATAAAATATCTCTCTCCTCTCCCTATCTATTCACTCAGCCCCCCCCCCTTTGAAAATCGATTCAGTAGGAGAAAAACCCTGGACGACGAATCGCGTAGCCCCCCCAACGTCGCGCCGCCGCGCCTCGCGCCAGGCAGCCGCGCCCCATCGCACTCCCCCTCCCTCCGATCTTCACCTCCTCCTTCCTTCCTTCTCCTCCCTCGCGACATAGCAGCCCCTACCCTTTTAACCACCGCCCATCGAGAAACCCTAGCCGCCGCATCACCTACCTCTGCCGCCAGAGGTCGAGCCCCCCCTGCAAGCCACCGCGAGCAGCAGGCCCCCTTGCCCCCCAGAAAACGAAACAGTAAGTTTTTTTAATTTATTTCATTTATTTTCAGTTTGTTTATCTAATGATTTTCAGTTTTATTGTAAATGAATTTTCAGTGATGTTCATTTATAGAAAGCTAGGATTTTTATTGATAGAAAAGGTGGGATTTGTAGATTGTAAATGTTTGAATTTTTATTGGTTAAAAGGATTGAAATTTATATGTAAAAATAGGATTTTTATATATGAAATAGAGGTAAAAATATAATTTTTATCATGACAAGAAGAATGTAAAAATATCACCTTTAGTTACATAAAAATACGATCTTTTATATTGTAGAAGGATAAAGATATAATCTTTTATATCGTAGAAGTATAAAAATATGATTTTTATATACGTAAGGTAGTAAAAATATCATCTTTATAAATATAGCAAAATAAAAATCTGATTTTTTTTATATATACGTTGAAATAAAGAGGTGATTTTTATAGTGATGAAATAAAAATGAAATCTTTATATTTGAAAAGGCGAAATCTCTATATAGTAGTGAAGTAAAAGTTCGATTTTTATATATTGAATAGCGAAGTAAAAGTTCGATTTTTATATATTGAATAGCGAAGTAAAAATTCGATTTTTATATATTGAATAGCGAAGTAAAAGTTCGATATTTATATATTGAATAGCGAAGTAAAAATTCAATTTTTATATATGTAGTGAATACGGGCAACGAAAGTGACAAAAAGGCGAGAACGACGAAGATTTCTATAAATGAAGTGTCGTGGAGTTGGAATAGCTATTGGTGAGAATTTCTCACTCTAAATTTCTTTTTCTAGTTATATATATATATACTAGGATGCAGACGGTGTTTATTAGCACCCGACACCCGTCATCCACAGACCATGGATGGCTTGTTTGTTTGGTTGATATGTTGTGAAAATTTGTTTGTGAAATTGATGTGAAATATATAATGAAATATATTCATAGGTTGAATAAAATAATTTGGTCATTAAAAATATAATTTTTTAACATGAAAGTGAATAAATAAATATTCATTTACAAACCGGACGGTTTGTTTATGTACACCTATTTGAAGGACATTGATTGGGACGATAAATTTTATACATCGCCCAACTGCACAAATAAAATCTGTGTTTGATTGTTTGAAACCCCACACGGGTATTGGGATAATGTACGACATACACTAATCCCAATAATTAGTTGTATGTCGATCGATGGATTGACAGGCTGTTATAAGCGTTAGATATCTATATTTGATGCTTATACAGTGTAGTGCACTTTGGATGATGGTTGATTATTTATCGTTGCTATTATATACATGTGTTGTATGGAATCCATATAATTAACTTTATATGATAATTGATTGGGCCTCATTCCAATCGGGAAAATAAAGAATATTATAAAATAAAGGTTCATGTGTTGACAGTACTCATCCGTTGAGATTAGTTATGTGTTGAACGAAATACTTTGACAATAAAATTTACATCTTTATATTATAAAATAAAGGTTCATGTGTTGACAGTACTCATCCGTTGAGATTAGTCATGTGTTGAACGAAATATTTTAACAATAAAATTTACATCTTTATCATATAGAAAATTAGAAACCAACTGGAAAATAGATAAGATGAGTGGTCTCCTGGATGTTGATCTGATGTTGGTTTCTGCCTTCGGGGTTAATGTTTAGGGAATCGTTCTCTTACTAGTTTACGGTTGGAGTCTAATTTGAAATCAAACGATAGATACCATAATCTTTATAAAATATATTAAATAACAAAGATAGTCACACGTGGACAGTACTCATTCGTTGAGATTAGTCGTGTATTGACAAAAATATAGAATCATGTATTGAAAGAAATATAAATTCATTTGTTGAATGGAATAACGAAGTTAGTGAAAAATATAAAGCCGTGTTGATTAGAGATACGCCATTTTGACGCAAACGATATTTATATCGATTATATTCGTTTTTAAATTTGAAATGAATTGAATTTGAATAGAAAAAGAATTTGATTTGATTTGAATAGAAAAAGAATTTGATTTGATTTGAATAGAAAACCAATTTGAATTGAATCGATTAGAAAACCAATTTGAATTGAATCGATTAGAAAACCAATTTGAATTGAATCGAATAGAAAACCAATTTGAATTGAATCAAATAGAAAACCAATTTGAATTGAATCGATTAGAAAACCAATTTGAATTGAATCGAATATAAAACGAATTTGAATTGAATTGAAAACGAATTCGAATTGAATTGAAAACGAATTCAAATTGAATTGAAAACGAATTCGAATTGAATTGAAAGCAAATTGAATTGAAATTTGAATTTAATAGAAACGAATTTTAAAACGAATTTATAATGAAAAATTCAAATTTGATTCGAATTGAAATGGAAGTTGAAATTGTTTTTGAAACGAATTTAAAACTATTTATAAAATTCGTTTTAAATAGGAATCGACGAAATATATATTATATATATAATATAATGGCCTGAATAGAACGCGCCTCGTCGCGGCAGTTCGTGAATTTCGACCATTTATTTCAAACGGACATTACGGGAGATCCGACCGTCGGATTCTCCTAAAACCGGAACCGTTGGGTTCGTATCGAAAAGAGCTTTCTAAGGAATATTAGAAATTTGAAATCTAAGGGTTGGATTTGGAGATACGTCCAAATCAAATTTGGAAAAGGTCGCTGTAAGTGCAGTTCGATAGCCGTTGATGGAAATCGACTGTACGGGCCTTGAAAACTATCAAAAATAGTAATAATTTGTGTAGAATCATAAGAAATGATTTGGGAAAAATTGGGATGAAAAACTCCATATTTGAAAAGATAAAAATAGATTTTTATCGAAATGAACTTATTTTGAACTAAAATTAAAACCCATTTATTTTTAAATAAATAAATTGGATTTGAAATGGGTTGTAAATAGAATTGATTTGTGGGTTTATCGTGAACGGTGTTTTAAATAACACTAGTTCTTTAACCCGAAAATAAATAGAATGTGATTTGGGTTTATCGTGAACTGTGTTTTAAATGACATTAGTTCTTTAGTCCAGTAAAAGGAGTTTTAATGAATCTGCAATTAGATTGAAATGTGAATTGATAATTTAAATCATCAAATTTGGAAAATGTGCGAGAATGGAGTATCCCCAGTTTTGCTCCAGGCGATAGTTAAATCTTTAATTAGATTTGAACGTGAAATGGTAATTAATTTTACCGATAACACCGTGGTATTAGATATGGAGTATTACCAGTTTTTCTTCATGGGATGAATAGGTTGGGATTGGGGAATAAAATAAATAATTACTTCGGTGTGGTTCGCTAATCTCGACTAGTTTGGAAAACCATAATTTGGTTTAATACGACATCCAAAGGAAGATTAAAGGATAAATTTTAAAGAATTTATCTTGGATAAAATTAAAGGGAACATTTCCCTAGGAATATGAAATTTAGAAACTAGTTGTAGGTTAGCTAAGAAGAATGGTCTCCTGAATATTGTTCTGATGTTGGTTTCGGCCTTCGGGGTTAATATTTGGGGAATTGCTCTCTTACTGATTTACGGTTAGTGACTAATGATTGGAATGAGGCGTATGCTGTGTTTGTGTAACATTTGTTTTTAATATACGTGGGTTGTTCGGAAAGACCGGGTTTATACCCACTCTGAATAACCAATTCGACGATTTGTCGAAGATGAAGACGGTGGTCGAAGACCGGAAGTCTTCACATCGTTTGGATAATTATTGACGATCCTGATTGGGCTGTACACCCAAGATGAGGGAATCAGTTGGTGGTCATCCAGACGTACTGGGAGATCGATGGATATGCGAGGAAAGTGCCTCCGATTTCGTTCAGACCCAGAACGAACTTGTAAATGGATTGTGTGTTTGACATTGGATTTTATTCTATGTTGATTGTTCTCTATTAAATATACATCTGTTTGGCGGTGGAGAATTTATTCTTTTGCTTAACGCCCTTCTCTGAGACATACGAGCTCAGAGGTTGTATATCGATGGACATCAATCGCATGGCATGAATTGCCTATGTGGCACGCTGAGTTGCATGGATCAAGGCTTCTGTTGAAAAGCAAAGTCTTGTGGTTGATGATCAAAGCACGGCCTACGTGGCAGCTTTGTGTATAACGTGAATTCGCGAGCCTCACACCTTGGTATGAGTCAAAAACGGGATAAGGACTGCAGGGAGAGCACGACGTTTCTTTCTAGATTTGGTGGTGTCAGTGACTTACCAGCCCTGACATTTATATACTTTTCACTTATGTGGTTGTTGGATAAGGCGCCTCGATTTTAGGTCTGTAAGGACCGGGAAACGTGTGTTCAGGAATTGCCAATCCTCAAACGTAAGAGAGGACTGGCCCTGAAGATCCAAGGGTTGCCCAGAGTGCGTAGCCCTGAGACATTTGCTAGAGTGCCTTGAAAGCGGAGAGGAGCTTGCCCCTTCCCTCGACTCATGACGGAAATCCAATTTCCAATACGTGATATTGCGGTTTTAATTGTAGAACTAGTATGGCGACATGATATATGGTACCCATGTCGTCTATGATTTATATTTATGATTGAAATTGTTTTGACACTATACACTTATTATAGTATCAAATGTTTTGTTTAAAACGTACCAAGCATGTTTGGCTATTATAAGGGAAAACCCTATCCTCCAGCTTGCTTTGCATTGTGTGATGGGACCTGGGTCTTATAATAGCTTCATTTTTCGAAAAAGCATTGTGTCGTTTATTGATATGCACTGGTATTCTTGGGAGGAAACCCGTTCCGTGTTATACGGCGTGGTCCCTTGAATTACTCTCTTTTAAAATAAAGTTTTAAACAACTGTTTTAGTTCTCACACCAGTCACATGACTGACCTGGAGTTTATTGTTTTAACCTAAACTCTGTGTGCCCCTATTTTCCGCACGAGCAGCTAGTAGTTTTGGTTTTGCAGATTTATATTCACAGGATCCTGGTTTACAGCTGGAATGATATTCAGAAAGCTCTGTATCTGTATATCACCTTCGGTTGTGCTTTTATTATTTTCCGCTGCTATGTAATTGATTGTAATCTCTGATATTTATCGAATATAATTTATTCATTTATACTCTGTATATTCTTGTATTCTGATGGAATTGTTGTAATAATAATGAAATGTTCTTCCGTCTGCGTTCCAATTTGTCCTGTTCTCAAACGACTAGGGATTTCGAACGGTCTTGATCGGTTTAACGACCGATTCGGATCGAGCGAAATTCCCGGCCGTCACACATATACACACACATTAGGTACTAGATCGACTTAGTCACTTTCATATTGCATATGTATGAGTGAATTTTTATATATATGGATTGAAACTTGATGTGTTATCATATGGATGTTGCATTTGTATGAATGATTGTGCACTCATGTAAAAGTTTTAAAATACGATTAGGAAAAAATTGCTTACATGATGGACTCGTGGCACTGACATAATTAGCATTAAGGAGGTCAACTGAATCAGTAGACCGCCTGATTTTGCATGTGGGTAAGGACATATACACACACTATGCATATGTTCATGAAAAGCATTAGAGACCTTTTAAGGACAATGGATGCCTATGACTGAATGGTTGAGTTGATGGATGTTGGATGGTAGGATAAACATTCTCCTTAACTTGGAGATTTTGAGGACGAAATCTTTTAAAGGAGGGGAGAATGTAACACCCCATATTTCATGTGGATATTAAAGTAACGAATTAAAGAATACTTAATTTTAAAATTTGGAATTAAGGGAAATGGGTTACGCCATTGCGTTCATCTCGGAATTCTGCTTGGGACAGAGTCCGAGTTTACATAAATCGGACATCGTATGAAGAAGTTATAAGCCTTAGAAGCTTGTGTACGCCTAAGGAAGTATATATATATATATATACATATAAAATAATTCCAGAAGTCAAAACAGGTTTCAAATCTCGAATTTGGGTCAAAGCAGGCTAAGCAGGAAATTTCCCGGTTAGAGGTGTCGACGCCTCCCCCCCAGGGGGAGTCGGCATAGGTGTCGACACCCCTTATAGGGGAGTCGACCCCTGTTGGCCCAGATCTGGCCGATGACGTGTTTCGCCACGTGTCACTTTCTGATTTGTTCTATGATGTAATATTCTACTCTTGACGATTTTGATGACTTCTAGACTGATTTGAAAGCTCTAAATCTCCCTATACACCAATAAAAAGACCTCTAAACCTAATGTTTTCTCCACACGAATTCATAGGCATTTATACGCTGCTAAAACCTGAAGTGACCTAGACTCCACCTTAATCAATCAAATTAGATTTTTCAAGTTAACAATCAAAGTCTACATCAAAGGAATAGCTAATCAAATTCAGAAATCAGATCCAATAATGCACGACCGTTCTGTAATTTGTAAGTCCATGTTACTTTCAGAAATAAATTTTAATTATGATTCTGACATTGTAATAAATCTGAATCTAAGATTATGCCTATTTCTATCTGTGTTTCAATATCCATTGGATCTATCTCATTTGATATTATTATGTCCATCCATTGTCTCTTCTTTCCTTCTCCCCTTTTTATTTTTATAGCCAGGCTACTGCGAGCCTGAGCAAAATCCCATAAGAGATGAATGTGCGTTGGGAAAAATTGGGCATAATATATGTTTTGGACATGGCCAGCGTTAAAATTGGGAAAAAGTATTAAATTATGTATAATTGGGAATAACTGATTTGTAACTGATTTGAGGACATAAAACATGTTGTATTTAAAACATAAAGTGTATCGAACATATGACTAGAGATTTGAGGCATAAAGTATATTGGACATACGACTTGGGATTTGGGGCGTAAATTGAACTGTAAACATGTAAGGCATGGTACATGTTGTGGTTTAAGACCTAAAATTGGGGCATATATATATATATATATATATATATATATATATATATATATGATAGTTTATGACTTGGAAGAAGAAGATTATTGTGTATAGTGATGTATGGCTTAGGCATGAAAACCTATAGTAAGATAGGGATAACTGTTAAATGTGAAAACGCCTAAATTGGGATTTTTGGTAATTGGCATGCACTGTAATTAAAGGCTACAATTTGGCATAGTTTATACTGTGAATCATGATTGGGGGTTTTTGGAGAATATTTTGTACAGTGTAATATGACTAAACCTTAGGGCATGTGTTATGTTGTGATTTTTGGGGGCATGACTAATATTGCAAATTTGGGAAAATTGGGTGTAACCTATTTTGAGTAATAACTTGAATTTGAATTTGTGGTGCATAACATGCAATCAGCTTTGTTGGGAATTGGAACATGACTAGTTTTGTAAATTTGGGATGGTTAGCATGTAAAAATCTAGACTTGGACGTGTATGGTAAATATGCTAAAAAGATAAACATGCCTAACCCGAGGTTAGATTGAGTTGCGGTATAAAACTGCCCGGAACCGCCCGGCACATCCAGTAACCGCAACAACACAGATCTAATGTATGAGGTTAGCGCATTTAGCCCAAAACCCGAGGTTAGAATGAGTTTGCGATAGAAGTCTGCCTGGAACCGCCCGACACATCCAGTAACCGCAAACAACAGTTCTAATGTGAGAAGTTGGGGCATTAATAAATTAATTAATGCCAATAAACAGACATGCTAAGAACGGTAAGGTTAAGTAAAATTTAGAACACTTAACCATTATAACATGTTAATTAGACAAGAAGGTGTGGTTAAGTAAATTTAGAACACTTAACCGTTATAACATGTTAATTAGACAAGTGAGCAGGGTTAAGTTAAGCAGTACAACATGATGAATGAGAAAGGTTAAGTTAATAAGAAACACTTAACCAATATGACATGATGAATGAGTAGGGTTAAGTAAACAAGGAACACTTAACCAACATGACACGATGAATGGGTAGGGTTAAGTTAAAACAAGAGAGCAACACTTGACCAATATAACAGGATGCGTGGAAGAGTTAAGTTAACACAAGAAGGCTACACTTAACCAATGTAACACGACAAGCAGGTGGGTTAAGTTAACTTGAATTTATTGATGACACTTAACCAATACACCATGATGAACGCGTGGGGTTAAGTTAATAATAAACACTTAACCAATGTAACTTGATGAATGAATAGGGTTAAGTTAATGGGAAATACTTAACCAATATAACATGATGAATGAACGGGGTTAAGTTAATAAGAAACACTTAACCAATCCAACTTGACGAGTGAGAAGGGTTAATAAGAAACACTTAACCAACATGACATGATGAGTAGGTGGGCTAAGTTAACATGAATGGACGACACTTAACCAATATGACATAATGTGTGGGAGGGTTAAATACATATCAGGTTGGTGGGTAATATTAGTATATATAGGCCTACAAAGTTAACCTTTAAATAAACATGTTTGAATCAATGGAAGGGTGGAGTACATCTCGTGTAGGTGGGTAATATTTGTATATACAGGCCCACAAACTTAACCAGTGGGAAACCCTAGTAATGGGGACCCATTTCAGCAGTAACCCACATAGATGTATCATGGTACCCTGAACTAGGCAGGGTGGGGCACGATTACTGGGCTGATTATAAGCGGCAAAATAGCGGCAGGGGGTACGTCAGTGTAGGTTCCTACGGATTACGGATGTCCACGTACTCTGGAGTGGGAAAAAGCAGGCACTGGGTACCAATAGTTATACACTGTGCATCTTGAATCGTGTCGGATTGCTATCATAAGGATTGATACACCTTATGGTGGGACCAGCACAGGGTATCTACACGCAAGAGAGGGTTGATTGACACAGACACAGGGAAAATTAATACGAGTAAGGAGCCGATCGATAGGGTAGTAAGGTTATATCTAACATCTTCATGGCAATTAGGCTGATTGAGGTAAGATCCTCATACTAGATGTACACCTGAAGGGTACCACAGTTGCGGGGATTGGGATCACATTATAATATTGTCATTTACACAGATTACTAGTTGGGAAACTAGTTAGGTGGTACAGAGATATTAAAATCAGAATAACAAGGTAGTAGCGAAGCAGAGTAAGAGTAGAAGCGCATTCAGTTTATCTTGCCTTATCATATCTTATGAAAATCTTAGGTTATCTTGTTGTCCATGTTATCATGGTGTTGTCTTATATTCAGTTTATTCATGTCATGATGCTTTTGCATGTTTACATGCTGAAAGTCACTGGACTTACCAGACTTATGTCTGATCTAGTTCGTTTCGCCTCTTTTCTTTCGTCCCCCCCCCCCCCCCTCCCCACCCGCCCCTGGTTCTTAGGGCGGAAATATTACCACTTAGCTCAGTTTTCTTTCCAATCTCGAAGATAGTCGATGTATTGCTTTGGACTCTCTACTCCACTGCTATGGCTGGTTCATGCTTTATTGGGGAATATCATTGTTATTTTTATGCTTCTTTTAAACTTGGAAATTTTTGAATCAAGACAGAAGTTCTATGTATTATTTTTAAGTATGACTAGGACAATTGTTGTAAAAGCTTGACTGAACCACATTGTTTAATAAAATGACTTTATTTTCCGCTGCTTTATTTGGCTGTCTTGTAATTTATCTGCATCTTTTACCTAAAACACTCTACCGAAGTTAAGGCATTCTCTTTGTGAGTGACCTTAACGAAGGTGGGGTGTTACAGTAGTCCTGAGATTCTTGGCCCTTAGTAGTAGCTGTGTAGAATGTTTGTTTTCCTGTTTTAGTGGAAGGATTAGAAGGCTTATTTGAAAACTAAACTTAGATCATAAGATTAAGTTAAATAAGCTAAGAAAAGAGTAATGACATAACTAAAAAGGAAACAAAAAATTCAGTAAAGCAACAAACATGAGAGCTAAATGAAAATGGGAAATTCTTAGAAAAGGTGAATAAGAATAAATTTTTCCAAGATAAGTTGAAAAATAAAATCTGTAACAAAGAAAATTTGCTTATGTGGGTTGTGCTTGGATAGGAAAATTAGGAATCTTTATATAAAAGTTACATAAAATCCAAGTATGGATAGAAAAAGTGACTAAAAGAAAAACAGAGGATGTGAAGTTTTCCGTTTTCTACCTTTTTGTAACATAAGAAATTGAATTTGGAAAATTAGTTTTTTTCTGAAAAGTGAAAATTTAAAGATGGTTCGTAGGATTTTGGGTGTAAGAATTGGATGAACAACAACGCTCTTGCTATGTAGGAGTGTGGGAAAATTTGGATGAAAAGGTATTTTGATTTTCAAAATATTGCATTCACGTAGAACTGCATGAGTGCATAGACATTCAGTTCATTCATACATTAGGGTGTAAGAATTAGGGTGTGCGCATCATGTTTTCAAAAGATTTTCTTGAAAAAATTTGTATTCATATAGGAGGTACCGCCTAGACATTCAGTTCATTCATATATTACTATGTTGTATGACACATTGCACGAGTGCATAGATGTTTGCAAAAATTGGATGCACACATGATTGATGTGTATTATGCAAGGGATTATTTAATTTTACTCTTATCAAATTTCAGGGATGAAATTTCCTATGGGTGGGAGAATGTAACACACCGCATTTTATAAGATTTAAATAATTAATTGTGCATATATGTATGTATATGCATGAACATTGAAGTTAAAAAATTTAAATGAATGGATGCATGTAATAAAATGTTGCATGCATTAAAAAAAAGAAATAAGATTAATGCAAACAAATAATGCAATGCATGTGAGGACTTGATTGCATGCAATGTAATTAAGTTGCATGCAATAATTTAAAACATAATGCATTAATAAGGAGCAACAAAAGGGTACATGCAAAATAATTAGGTTGCACACAAGAATTTAAAGATAATATATTAAAAAGGTAACGTATTAATGCATGCATAAAAAGTGGTTTAATATAAGAATTGATGCAACAAAGTAAATGGGATTCACATGCAACAAAACAAAGGAAATGTGTTAAAAAGAGAAACATGACAATACATGCAAGATAAATTGAGAAAGCAAACAATATAGATTGCGATAAATATTTAAGGAGGCAAATAAGAAATCAACGCTTAATTTAAAAACGTTATAAACATTATATAGAGCAACATTTCTGCTCACTGGACCCAAGTGGGTTGACCCACACTTGCCTGAGTCGACCTATGGGTCGACCTAAGGGGTAGGTGGGTCGACCTATAGGTCGACCCAGGAGGTCGGTGGGTCGACCTAGCCTGGTTCAGCGTGCATATGTGACGTTTTTGGTCCGGTTGTGTGCGGTTCGAATTTTATTCATTTAAATCTAATGGTTCAGACCTTTCTACTATGCTTATAAACAGGCTAGTGTAACGACCCGTATTCTATGTATCGTAGAATATTTATTTTATCATCATACGAAGTCGCATGGTCGTGTAACTTTGGAAAATGGCTACTGGGGTCATTTCCCACATTTATTTTTTTCCAAATTTTAATTGACGATTTGCCCCTGGTGAACCTTGTTTCGCCTATAATTCTGATTGGTAAGGAATTTTGACCTGAAACTACTTCTATTGGATACGGATGACTGTTTACCTCTCCGTAGAGTGGTCACATTAATCAAACGGACATACTATTTGGGAGAAATGGTTGAAATAAGGTTTGAAGATGGAAAAATAGCCTAACCGGGCTTAATTAGATGATTAGTGGTTAGGACCATAAGCCATTTCGGGATTAGGGTTATGGGAGGGTTAAAAGGGTTTGAGAAAACATTTATTTTAGTTTTATAGCCACCGCTTACATCTCTTGAACACTAGCAATGGCCTCCGTCTTCTAAATCACTCCCAAATCACCTTTTAATCACATATTAAGCAAAACTACGTCTAATCAAGGAGGATTATCATCAAATCAAAGGTATAGCTGCTAGAGCACATAGGGATTCGACCCAAATCAGTTAGAGTTTCATATGTGAAATTTATTTGGGGCTAAGTTGAGCGAGTAGCATGTTTTTACACTAATTACGGCTAATTAGGGGTGACTAGTGATAACTAGGAAATTATGACTCAGAAAAATATGTAAAAATTCTTAAATATTATTTTATGCCTCTAGTAGAAATTTGGGTTAATTTGGATTAGGTTTACTAACCATATAGTTAAAACATGGCAAAGGGGGATTAAGGGAAATCATAGTTTTGGGTATATTTGATCCATGTTAACAAGTTAAATTGTTGTTTTGTTGTTTATGGTTGATCTAATATGTTACTATTATTGTTTGGTGTTTTGTGATTGATTAGTAAAGTTAGATTGGTCAAAAACGCCATCGTATGGCATAAATAGCTTGTTGGAAAAGTTGCAGGATATAGTGCAGGACCCCGCTCGTGACCAAGGTATCACGATCCGACTCCTAAACCATGACCCGATCATGACCATCCCCTCACGATTCGACCACCCTCCACGAGTTGGTCCCTCTGCCTCCATGAGCCGATATCTTGTACGAGCTTAATGCTCGACCCAAACAAGAAGACCACGACCAAGAGTACGTGCCATGAACCGCACCACGAACGGATGCATCACGAACCGCTGGTGCCCCAAACCTACGAACCAGAGTTTGGGGGGTCACCACGAGCCAAGCCACCGTGGTCATCATGAGTCGACCACGTGTCACGTACCGGAGCATCCATGAACCATGAGCCGAGCTGAAGACTTGAGCATCGAACCGAGACATGACGAAGGGTATAAGCTGAACCGAATGGAAACTGAAATATGATTAGGGGAAGACTAAAACCCGAGGTGCAAAGGAAGTCCAGATGAGGAGTGTTACTCAGGATCCAAATGGGAACCAATGAGTTAACTTCATGATTGGACTTTGCTGCGGGACATGTGCAAAGAGGTTATCGATATCCACAACTTTAGTTCACCACTGAGAGATGGATTAGTGGCTATCGATCAGCGCAATGGGATCATTAAGACTCCCAAGGGTAAGTGATTGTAGCATGGCTATGGGTTAGTACAATGGGGCCATTAGGATTCCCAAGGGCAAGGTGATCGTAGCAAGGGATTAGTGGCTATGGACCAACGTAATGGGGTCACTAAGACCCCAAGGGAAAACTGGTCACAGGAAAGGAATTGGTTATCAAAGTGGTGGATATCGTATACTTTACACACTGAGTGAGAGATGTGAGGGTGATTGCTATGTTCGATGTTTGCTATCACCATGACATGCACATTTCAAACATACAATTTATCTTAGTGTTACGTTAGAGTATTGTACTCCATGTTGTGCTAACTCTTTGGTTGCAGGTCCAGGTTCAGGTATGATTATTTATACATGTTAGTATTCTGTTTTACTGTTATCGCTCATACCATACTTTTGTCTGACCTAGAATTTTATGTCTCTTCTTATTACTCTGGGTGCTTTTAAACGTGCAGACTAGAGACAAGTTAGGTGGTTATGCACGAGTAGCTGTCCGAAGACGAGTAGGAGGCTTCCACGTACTATTTACATATATTCTCCCTGTGTTGTAGTTGGTTACTACTTTGGGCATTAGTAGTGTACCTTTTCTATTCTGCTTTAGAGACAGTATTTTGAAGTTGTAATAATGATGTTTTGGATCATAAGCTGTATTTTGGATTCCATTGCTATAATGGTTTAGTTTTCAGCTTATGCACTATCTTGCCTATTTTGTATCAAGTTACGTTACTACTATATTTTATTCCATGCGCTGTGAGATACACTACAGATTTTTGGTGATTCATCGTCTTGCTTCTTCTCTTTTGACGACTGTCCCGTGCTAGTCGGGCATTGGCACTGCGCATTTCGGGGAAATGCCGGCTGGTATGGGGCGGGCCATCACACTTGGTATCATAGCCTAAGTTGCGTAGTTTAACCTAGGGAAAGACATTAGTGAGAGATAGTATACGTAAGAGCGCGTATTTGTGATATTTTGGTTCTCAAAAACTATATATTTATATAATATTAGTATATCTAAGGATGAAGTCACACTGCACAGGCACCACTAAGGAGATGGTTAATCGTTTTTCGCTTTACAGACTGAACGATGAGCCGGTATACAAGGAGTACGGGTTCAAGGGCCAATGATGGTATTGTCCCTGATATGAGGATGATGTTTACTATCTTCATGAGAGAGATTCCTAGGGATGCTCAAGGAGCAATTCCTAATACTGCTAATGGTGGTAGTACAGTGGTGCAAGCACCTATGGCCGATTTTGCCAAGCTTAACAAGGATTATACTAGCCTTGGTGGGAAGCCGTTCCACGGAATGGAATCGGCTACGGATGTTCAAGATTGGGTTGATAGTTGTGAACCAATCTTCGAGGATTTGGGAATCGATGATGCAATGAAGAGAAAGCTAGCATCGTGTCAACTTCAAGGACGGGCTATGAATTGGTGGAATGCTATTAAAGCAGCTACTCCTGAGGACTAAGTTACTTGGAATCAGTTTAAGACTCACTTTAGTAATAAGTTTATCCTAGCTGCTCAGATATCAGAATTGTTTAGGAAATTTTTAGAGCTTAAGTAGAATGGTATGGCGGTGTTGGAATATACTATTGAGTTCGATACTTTATTAAAGTACGCATTATCTCTTATCGATGTTGTTAAGAAGAAGAACGAGAAGTTCATAAATGACTTAGATGAGTACTTAGGGGAAAGACATATAAACCACATCGATGAGACCTTCGAATCTATAGTGGGAAAGGCATTGAGGTCAGAGAGCTTTTACCCTAAGTCAAAGGCCGAGGTTGCTATTACATCTACAGGGGAGCCAAAGCCGTAGGTAAGCGGTGGAGGCAAGAATAATTCGCATAATAAGAGGAAACAGAACCAAGCTAAGGATGATCAGAAGAAGAATAAGAAAGATGTTGAGTGTTATAGGTGTGGCAAGAAGGGCCATAATGCCAAAGATTGTCGAGCAAAGCCAATGGACAGGAAGTGCTTCAATTGCCGCCAAGTGGGACATCACAAGGATAAATGTCCATAACCCCCTAAAGAGAGGCAGATTGTGAAAGCATATGCTATCAACGCCGTTCCTTCTTCGTCGAATGCCCGAACTGCGACGGAGAATGGAAAGGGTATCGTCATTCAAGTTATGCTTTCCATTAATGATGTCCCTATTAGAATATTGTTTGATACTGGGCTACCCATTCCTCCATATCTAGTGACCTGGTAGACAGGTTGGGATTGGAACCCGAGATTGTCGATAGGCCTTTAGTTGTGATGAACACGATCAGTGGTTCGACTAGCATTAGAATGATTTGTTGTAATTTGGTCTTATCGAGTCATGGATGTATGATTGCTTGCTTGTCATTGTTTTGTTTTGGGCTTTACTGGGTTTGGCACTATTTTGGGAGTCGATTGGCTCCAAAGGTATGAGGTGGTGGTAGACTATGAGAGGTCTTTGGTGACCGTTAGGGCGGATGATGGGCGGAGGGTACTGTTTGGTTGCCTACCTAGTGATGGGGTGATGGCTAGTTTTCTAAATTCCCTCGACATCCCGCATGATGAGTTTTCAGATGTACCTATTACTGGTGAGTATCCGGACATCTTCGGGGAAGTGGTCGGACTTCCACCACACCAAGAGATTGAGTTTGTAACACCCCGTAATTTTAAATATTAAAGTTAACAAATTAAAGAAAACTTAATTTCAAATGTGGGAATTAAGGGAAATTGATTGCGCCACTGCGTTCGTCTCGGAATTCTGCTTGAGATAAAGTCTGAGTTTGTGTGAATTGGACTTCGTATGAAAAAGTTATGGCCTTCCGAAACTTCAGAAATTAATTAAGTTAAAAACAGCTTAGGGTTCAGAAAAAAAACCAGGTCGACCAGGGGGTCGACCCTAGTCTCGACCCCCCATACAGATCGACCTTAGTGTCGACCTGGGGGGTCGACTTGCCCCCTCCCGGGGCAGATCTGAAAGATGACGATTTTGTGACTCAATGTTTAGTCATTAGGGCTGAGGTATCATTCTATCTTGACTGGATGGTCTTGATTGGTTCTACGTTAATCTGATGGCTCTTAATTAAATAATCTTATATAAAAACACCCTAAAACCCCGAATCCTAATCACACAAATTCATAACAAGAGCAGCCATGCTGTCAATGTAGTACCTAGAGTAGCCGCCATACACTTTCAACCCTAAAGCAAGATAGAGGCTTGAATCAAAATCAAATCAAATCTAAATAACAACTAAATCTACATCAAAGGCAAGCAATTCAATTTCAGAATACAGATTCCAAAAAGACAAGACTATTCTTTCTGATTGTGAGTACGATAGCTTTCACAAAATAATTCGTTAATTTAATTATGATAAGATATAATTGGGATCATAAGAATCTGATTTTGAATCAAGTGATGTAAATTATATGTATTTTTGTGGTGTTGAATCATAAGTTATATCTTATGTGAATTTTATGCAAGTTGGATCATATGTTAGTTCTTATGTGAATCTTATGCAAGTTGAATCATATATCTTATGCAAGTTGAATCATCTATCCTATGTAAGTTTGTGATGATTGGATCATATATACATGTATGAATCTTATGCAAGTTTGGGTTGTTGAAATATATGTGGAACATGTATATGCATATGCTAGTTTATGTGACATTAATCTACATGTTTAGGTCTACATGCAATATTACACCTTTATGTTTAGATCTATATGCAAGATTACACCTTTATGTTTAGATCTATATGCAAGATTACACCTTTATGATTAGATCTATATGCAAGTTTACATCTTTATGTTAGATCTATGTGAAAGATTACATCTTTATGTTTAGATCCATATGCAAGTTCACACCTTTATGTTTGGATCTATAGCAGTACATAAGTTATGCAAGTTTATGCTCATTACCTGTGCTAGTTTCCTATCATATGCTAGTTTGAATGAAATTCATATGCAAGTTTATGTAATGATCCTTAGATATATTTTATGTGATGTTGTTTTTCTTTTTATAATTTGGACTATTTGCGAGTCTAACATATGTCATATGAAACGTACGAATAGCGTGGGGATGATGGGATAATGTTGAATATAAATAAAATTGTGAATTGGCAATAAAATGGCCTTAAAAGGCATATAATTAATTTGAGATATTAATTGGCATAATTGGTATTTATGGACATAATTTTAAGAGACAATTATGGACATAAATAAATTTGGAAATTATTGATAAATTTGAATAGGGATATTAATCCAATTTGGGGTTATATAAAGTTGTGTAATAATAAACCACCTAAGACACGAGGTTAGACTCTTTTGTGGTGTAAGACTGCCCGGACCCGCCCGGCAAATCCAGCAGCCACAAATGCCAGTCTAATGTGAGAGGTCAAAGTCATGAATTAAATGCGTAACAATTGTAAAGACATGAGGTTAGGCTCATTTGTGGTGTAAGATTGCCCGGACCTGCCCGGAAAATCCAGTAGCCACAAATGCCAGTCTAATGTTGGATGTCTTTACAAGGTTACGGCTCTAATGAATTAAGTAACACTTAACCAAATAAACATGTGGTGGGACATGGAAGGGGTTAAGTGGGTGCCTTGGGTGGCATGTGAAATTAAGGGGGTGCCTTGGGTGGCATGTGAAATACGATTATATGCACGTAACTAAGATGAAACATGTAAGAAGACATGAATAATAATGGGGTTAAGTGGGGAAACCTTAGTGGGGACCAAGCATAGGTGGAAGGCTTGTGTCAAGCATGGGGGCCCTTTTCAAACCAGTAACCCATTAAGTATCTTTGTGAGCTCGACCCAAGTCGAGGACGGGACACGCTTACTGGATTTGATCTTAAGAGGTCAAAATGGGTTAGCGGTGGCAACGCAAGTCCAACGGGGTCATGTGAGTGCATGGGCCTAGGCTGGTAGGTAAGACGTTGTTGCATCGTGTAGATATAAGCTGTGCATTTTTAGTGGTATCGGGTTGCCACTGTGGGGAGTGACACACCCCACTGTGGGACTAGCACGGGTATCTACGAGTTAGGGAGCCGATCGAATGGGGGTAGTGGGTACAACTAGTGGAGATAGGGGCAGACGGGACCTATGAAGGTAGCTAGGGGTACACAAAACTACCATTATCATTATTAAGTTCTATAGGCGGGATCTACTTTTAGGGTGACTAGTGATGGTGCAGTATAGTAATTATCCTATAGTGATTAGGAACGAGATTAACGCCAGAATATTCCTCTTATCTACTTTGTCATGCCCACTTGTTTCATAGTCATATCTTATCTTACCATGTTTATGCCTTATCCTAGTTACTTTAATAATTATATTGTTAAAGTTATTATACTCGCCAGACTTTATGTCTGACCCCTTTATTTTTGCCTCTTTTCTTCGTTTCCCCCCCCCCCCAGGTTCTCAGGGTGGAACTAACACTAGTGGAGCTTGATCTTGGATCTCTTTCTCTCTCTTTTGGAATTGCTTGGATTGCTGAAAGTAAAGTTCAGCTCATCTCTTTTAAGGCTACTTGTGTTGGGGTATATGCTTTTAATTTTATGTACTCTGAAAAAATTTATCAAGATGGATATTAAGTGTACTTGGTTTATGAAGTTGTAATCAAAATATTTCTCCGCTGCAATAAAAGTTGTTTGAAAATTTTCAAGTACCATTAATTATATCTGTCTTGTTATATTCTGTTCTATACACTAAATACGCTCCATGGAAGTTAATGCATTCCCTTTGTGAGTGACATTAATGGACGTGGGCTGTTACACGTGGTACAAGAGCTGAAGGTTACTAGACCGAATATGAATTTTGAAAAACTATTTTTCAAAAAGCATTTTATAAAGAAATACTTTCAAAAATATGTTTTAAGGAAAGTACTTTCAAGAGAAAAGTTTGTTTTAAAAACATAATCCCTACGAGCCATATATCTTTCTTTCGAATTCTCCATTTTGAATCTTTTCATTTTCTTTTTAGCATGTCTGGAATTACCGAGATACCCGAGGGGATACCGATACCAGGATGGTTTAGAAGGTATAGGGAAGCTAGGGCCAATGTTGCAGGCTCAGCAAATGCTCCTCCTCCTCCCTGTGTTGATACTTTTGCAAAGATATGCAAAGATTTTATGGTAATGGGAGGGAAATCTTTTCATGGATCAGAGACATTTGTGGAAGCTCGAAATTGGCTTAAGGAGGTGGAAGATCTATTTGGTATTTTCGAGGTGGAATATGGAAGGAAGGTCCAATTGGCTGCTTGGTTAATGAAGGACGAAGCCTCGTTCTAGTGGGAAGTAACGAACGGAGAGCGTTCGGTGGAGACATGGATGGATTTCAAGCATAGGTTCGAAATGAAGTTTCTCTCATGAGCAGAAGAAAAATTATATATGGAAGGATTCTTGGCGTTGAAGCAGGGGGACTTATCAGTAAAGGTGTACGTCAACAAGTTTAATCAGTTGGCGAGATTTGACTTGGAATTGGTAAACACACCCGAGAAGAAGGCCCTAAGGTTTGTTAAAGGCTTGAATGAGCCACTACATGGGTTGGCTATGACCCACATTCCGATGGGGGCTACCTTTGAGAGATTGGTTGACATGGCGCTTATGCGTGAAGAAGAGATGGGTGCTAATGCTAATAAGGCACCGGAGAAGAAATGGGACCAAAAGAAACCACAACAGCAAAACAAGAAAGGCGGGAAGAACAATAATAGCAAGGGAAAGAAGAAGTGCTTTAATTGTGGGACACCAGGCCATCTGAGCAAAGACTATAGGAAAAAAAAAGAAGACTGGTTGTTTCCACTATGAAGAGGCAGGTCATCTAGTTAAGGACTGCCCAAGGAAACAAGGGCAAGGGCAAAGGACTTCTGGAGGGCAGCTTCAGGCTCTCATGGCACCAGGGCATGCAAGAGGGCAGATTCAGGCTCTCATGGCACCAGGATAGGAGAGAGGTAGAAACATTTCCGTTGAAAGTTTAGTTTTTCTATTTGATCATCCAATTCGTACTTTATTTGACTCTGGCGCTTCACACACGTTTGTGTCTGCTTCGTTAGTTAAAAAACTGCACCTAAATACTAGTCTAGTTACGGATCCCATAGTAGTCTCAAATCCTATTGGTGGGTTGGCTCATCTTTCTATGATTTGTCGGGATTTGAGAGTGTCTATCTTGGGCGTTGGGTTTGAATGCAATGCCTTCGTTCTTGGCTTCATGGGCTACGGCTTGATTCTAGGTATGGATTGGCTAACTAGATATGGGGCCATCCTAGATTTTGAAAGAAGGGTAGTTAGATTGTTGTCTCGTTGTGGAAAGACCCATGATATTTCTTGTGACCCTAGAGGTCCGGTAATACTTAGCTACCTAGAATCCCTTGACGCACCCAATGATACTTTGAAATCTGTTCGTGTGGTCCGTGAATATAGTGACGTCTTCGATGAAGTTCGAGGTTTACCCCCAAGGCATGAGATAGACTTTCGAATATATCTAGTAGATAATGCAAAACCAGTTGCATTACCAGTGCGCCACATGGCTCCGAGAGAGAGAAGAGAACTCAGTAAGCAAGTGAAAGAATTGCTTGAGAAGGGGTTCATAAGAAGAAGTAATTCGAATTGGGGTACTCCAGTCGTTTTTGCTACGAAAGCTGATGGTTCACTTAGATTGTGCGTGGACTATAAAGAGCTGAATAAGCTAACAAAGAAGAACAGAAACCTGTTACCGAGGATAGACGATTTATTCAATCAGTTGGTGGGTGCTTCGATTTTCTCGCAACTGGATTTGGCTACAGGTTTTCATCAGCTAAGGGTGGCTGAAGATAGCATCGATAAGACTGCATTTAGAACTCCTGACGGTTTCTTTGAGTGGCTCGTCATGCCTTTTGGTTTGACGAATGCTCCCGCATACTTTGTTGACTTAATGAGTAGGGTGTTTAGGGAGTTTCTAAACAAATTTGTGGTAGTGTTTATAGATGATATTCTGGTTTTCTCTAAAAATGAAGAAGAGCATGCCCTACTTCTTAGGGAAGTCTTAGAGATCCTACGAGCGCATCAACTTAAAGCTAAGTTCTCCAAGTGCCATTTTTGGAGAAAAGAAGTGAGGTTCTTAGGACACGTGGTCTCTAAGGAAGGGATAGCTGTGGATCCCGCCAAGGTAGTTGCAATCCAAGATTGGAAAACTCCTAAGAACGCAACAGAAGTAAGAAGCTTTTTAGGGATGGCTGGTCATTATAGGAAGTTCGTTAAGGACTTCGTGAAGATATCAACCCCTATCACTCGATTAACGAAGAAGAATTTTACTTTTACTTGAGACGTTGACTGTGATAATGCTTTCCAACGTCTGAAGAGGGCTTTGACGACAGCTCCAATTTTAGTTTTGCTAGACGGGAGTAAGACATTCGCTATATATACTGGTGCTTGCGAGACAGGGCTTGGCGCAGTTCCAATGCAAGAGGGAAGTGTGATATGCTTTGGAGGAAGGTAGTTGAAATCCCACAAGAAAAATTACCCTACCCACGACTTAGAGTTGGCGGCCATAGTTTTTGCACTTAAGTCATGGCGTCATTATTTGCTTGGCGAGAGGTTTGAGTTGTATACAGACCATAAATCGCTAAAGTACTTATTCTCTCAGAAGGACCTAAATTTGAGGCAACAAAGATGAATGGATTTTTTGGCATCCAACGATTTTGTGATCGCATATACCCTTGGCAAGGGTAACGTTGTAACCGACGCCTTAAGTAGAAAGAAGATAACTTTAAATCCTTTGTTCGTAGAGTGGCCGAGTTTGGAGTACATATCTTCCTTTGACATCAGACCCCCTGTCGGTTATGCATCCGGACTATTGTCATCGTTAGAGGTGCAACTTACACTTTTGGGTCGAGTTGGAGAGGCACAACGAAACGATCCGCAATTGGTTGAGATAGTAGGCAAGCTTATAGGAGGGGAGTCCTTAAGACATCTTGATAGATATTCTATAGATGGGAGAGGTTGGCTACGTAGAGATGGGAGACTTCGCGTACCACAAAACGAGAGTTCGAAGAAGGCAGTTCTTAAAGACTCACATCGCTCTAAGATGACCACACATCCCGGTGGTGATAAGATGTATACGGATATGAAGTGAGTTTTCTTTTGGGCCGGAATGAAGAAGGATGTGGCCGAGTTCGTTGCTAGATGCTTAGTGTGCCAACAGATCAAGGCGGAGCAAAAGAAGCCCAGAGGTTTGCTCCATCCCTTAGAGATTCTGCTTTGGAAACGGGAAAGGTTTCCATCGATTTTGTAGATGGGTTACTAAGATCAAGGAAGGGTAATACCTGGATTTGGGTAATTGTAGACCGACTTACTAAAAGTGCCCATTTTATTCCCGTTAAAAGTAGAAGGACCGACGCATGGTTAGCATCAGTTTACCTTATAGAAATAGTTCGTTTGCACGGCATACCTCTAGCATTGTGAGCGATAGAGATCCCATTTTCACGAGCGAATTTTGGAAAAGTTTACAAGAGTTGGGACGCAGTTATGCTTAAGTAACGCTTATCATCCTCAGACGGATGGCCAGACCGAGAGGGTGAATCGGGTTCTAGAAGACCTTCTAAGGCTATGCATCCTAGACTTTGGAGGAACATGGGAAGAACACCTTCCACTAGTAGAGTTCACCTATAATAATAGTTTTCAGGCTAACATTGGCATGACACCTTTTGAGGCTCTATATGGACGACCGTGCCGATCACCTACATGTTGGTGGGAATCCACGAATAAGGTTTTGCTTGGACCCGACATGATTAGGGAGACTTCGGAGAAGATAGACCTGATTCGACGGCGAATGAAGATGGCACAGGACCGACAGAAGTCATATGCTGATAGAAGACGAACCGATCTTGAGTTCAATGTTGGGGACATTGAATTTATTAAGGTGTCACCGTTGAGAAACGTAGTCCGTTTTGGATCACTAGGGAAGTTGGCACCAAGGTTCGTAGGACCCTTTCCAATTACAGAGAGGATTGGGCAGGTGGCGCATAAAGTAAAATTACCGGAAATGCTCAGCGGTGTTCATGATGTGTTTCACGTTTCGCATTTGCAAAAGTATTTACACGATACGGCGGAAGTGGTAGAACTGAGCACGCTCGAAGAAGTAAAAGTAGAGCGCAATGCCACGATCAGACTAGCTCCTACACGCATTCTCAGATCGGAGGTCAAAAAGCTTTGCAATAAAGTAGTCAAGTTAGTCAAAGTGCAATGGGGAGATTATCAAAGAGACGCGAATTGGGAGACAGAAGATAAGATGCGTACATTGTACCCTTTCCTTTTTGAGGGTATGTTTTATTTTCTCCTTTTTCTACCTTTTTGTTGATACTTGTCCTACCTTTTAGTATTAACTTTGTGATGACATCTTCGATCATTAAGAACCCTATGGTTGCTAACATGTATTTGAGACATGTTATGTTTGATGGATGTAAATGGATGTAAGTAGTTGCTAGTGGTTGCTCGTGGATGCATGTACACACACCTTAGGCACCAGATCGGCTCAATCACCTTAATGTTGCATATAAATGTGTGTGCATATTTAAATTAGTGGATGTATAATGGTTGTGTTATCATATGGATGCTGCATTTTGATGAATGGTTGTGCACACATGTAGAAATAATATGTATCGATAGGATTCTTTCACATACATAGTGAACACGTGGCACTATCATGATTTGCATTAAGGGGGTCAACTGAATCAGTAGACCGCTTGATTTTGATTAGATAAGGAACAAATACACACTTCTTGCATATGTTCATACAGCATTAGAAATTTTGTAAGGACAATGGATGCCTGTGTTTGATGGTTGAGTAGATGGATGTTTGGATGTTAGGATATGCATTCTCCTTAACATGGGGATTTCAAGGGCGAAATCCTTTAAGGAGGGGAGAATGTAATACCCCATAATTTAAAATATTAAAGTTAACAAATTAAAGAATACATAATTTCAAATGTGGGAATTAAGGGAAACGGGTTGCGCCATTGCGTTCATCTCGGAATTCTGCTTGAGACAGAGTTCGAGTTTGTGTGAATTGGACTTCGTATGAAGAAGTTATGGCCTTCCAAAGTTTCAGAAATTAATTAAATTAAAAACAGCTTCAGGTTCAAAAAAATAAAAAATAAAAAAAATAAAACTGGGACCAGGTCGACCAGGGGGTCGACCCTAGTGTTGACCTCCCCCTATATAGGTCGACCTTAGTGTGGACCTGGGGGTCGACCTTAGTGTCGACCTGGGGGTCGACCTGCCCCTCCCCCTCCCCCTGGGAAGATCTGAAAGATGACAATTTTGTGACTCAGTGTTGAGTCATTAGGGCTGAGGTGTCATTCTATCTTGACTGGATGGTCTTGATTGATTCTAGGTTAATCTGACGGCTCTTAATTAACTAATCTTCTATAAAAACACCCTAAAACCCCTAACCCTAATCACACAAATTCATTACAAGAGCCGCCATGTCGTCAATGGAGTACCTAGAGTAGCCGCCATACACTTTCAACCCTAAAGCAAGAAAGAGGCTTGAATCAAAATCAAATCAAATCTAAATAACAACTAAGTCTACATCAAAGGCGAGCAATTCAATTTCAGAAAACAGATTCCAGAAAGAAAAGACTATTCTTTCTGATTGTGAGTAAGATATCTTTCACAAAATAATTCGTTAATTTAATTATGATAAGATATAATTGGGATCATAAGAATATGATTTTGAATCATGTGATGTAAATTATATGTATTTTTGTGATGTTGAATCATATCTTATGTCTTATGTGAATTTTATGCGAGTTGGATCATATGTTAGTTCTTATGTGAATCTTATGCAAGTTGAATCATATATCTTATGCAAGTTGAATCATATATCCTATGTAAGTTTGTGATGATTGGATCATATATACATGTACGAATCTTATGCAAGTTTGGGTTGTTGAAATATATGTGAAACATGTATATGCATATGCTAGTTTATGTGACATTAATCTACATGTTTAGGTCTATATGCAAGATTACACCTTTATGTTTAGATCTATATGCAAGATTACACCTTTATGTTTAGATCTATATGCAAGATTACACCTTTATGATTAGATCTATATGCAAGTTTACATCTTTATGTTAGATATATATGAAAGGTTACATCTTTATGTTTAGATCCATATGCAAGTTCACACCTTTATGTTTGGATCTATAGCAGTACATAAGTTATGCAAGTTTATGCTCATTACATGTGCTAGTTTCCTATCATATGCTAGTTTGAATGAAATTCATATGCAAGTTTATGTCATGATCCTTAGATTTATTTTATGTGTTATGTGATGTTGTTTTTCTTTTTATACGTTAGACTATTTGCGAGTCTAACATATGTCATATGAAAATGTACGAATAGTGTGGGGATGATGGGATAATGTTGAATATACATAAAATTGTGAATTGGCAATAAAATGGCCCTAAAAGGCATATAATTAATTTGAGATATTAATTGGCATAATTGGTATTTATGGACATAATTTTAAGAGACAATTATGGACATAGATAAATTTGGAAATTATTGACAAATTTGAATAGGGATATTAATCCAATTTGGGGTTAAATAAAGATGTGTAATAATAAACCGCCTAAGATACGAGGTTAGACTCTTTTGTGGTGTAAGACTGCCCGGACCCCCCCCCCGGCAAATACAGTAGCCACAAATGCTAGTCTAGTGTGAGAGGTCAAAGGCATGAATTAAATGCGTAACAATTGTAAAGACACGAGGTTAGGCTCGTTTGTGGCGTAAGACTGCCCGAACCCGCTCGGCAAATCCAACAGCCACAAATGTCAGTCTAATGTGGGAGGTCTTTACAAGGTTACGGTTCTAATGATTAAGTAACACTTAACCAAATAAACATGTGGTGGGACATGGAGGGGGTTAAGTGGGTGCCTTGGGTGGCATGTGAAATTAAGGGGGTGCCTTGGGTCGCATGTGAAATACGATTAGATGCATTTAACCGAGATTGTAACATTTAAGAAGACATTAATAAGAATGGGGTTAAGTGGGGAAACCTTAGTCGGGACCAAGCATAGGTGGAAGGCTTGTGTCAAGCATGGGGGGCCCTTTTCAAACCAGTAACCCATTAAGTATCTTTGTGAGCTCGACCCAAGTCGAGGACGGGACACACTTACTAGATTTGATTGTAAAAGGTCAAAACAGGTTAGCGGTGGCAATGCAAGTCCAACGGGGTCATGTGTGTGCATGGGCCCGGGCTGGTAGGGAAGACGTTGTTGCATCGTGTAGATATAAGCCGTGCATCTTTAGTGGTATCGGGTTGCCACTTTGGGAAGTGATACACCCCAATGTGGGACCAGCACGGGTATCTACGAGTTAGGGAGCCGATCAAATGGGGGTAGTGGGTACAACTAGTGGAGATAGGGACAGACGTCACCTATGAAGGCAGGTAGGGGTACACGAAACTACCATTATCATTATTAAGTTCTATAGGCGGGATCAAGACTAGTGGTGGTGCAGTATAGTAATTATCCTATAGTGATTAGGAACGAGATTAACGCCAGAATATTCCTCTTATATGCTGTAACACCCCGTATTTCTGTTAATACTAATATTCACACATTAAAAGAATTAATATTGAGAATTTGTATGAAATAGCCTTAAAAAGGCATATAACAAATTTGAGATATGTGAATTGCCTTAAAAGGCAAAAAATGGAATTAAGACATTAATTGGAAAATTAATGTGTAGAAATGGTCATAAGTTAATTATGGATTAATTTGAATTCATGAATAGGTGCGTGTGTATATATATATATATTTATATATATATGGGCAGTTAATGTAAACAGGAATAGAAGTTTATTAATTTGCTGAGTGTTTGCTGAGTCACTTCTGACTCATTGCTGAGTCAATAAGATAAACCCCATCTGGTCTGAATGGCTGCGGTTATTTCTAGGTTAAATCTAATGGCCTAAATGAATCCTAACATCTATAAATAAGTGGGTAGACTCTAACCCTAAATCACTTGAAAAATTGGAGAGCTACCGACATGTCGTTGCCATGGAGTTCAGCATAGCCGTCACAAACTAAAGAAGAAGAAGGCCTAATCTACAAACTAAATCTACTCAAATCAAATCAAAAGCTCTCTCTCTTTCTATTTCTCTTCTTTAAAATTGTGAGTATGATGAATCTCACAACATTATTATAAAATAATTTGATTAAGTTATGAATGGATCACAAGAAAGTGATATGAATTGTTATGTATTTGTAAATTATGTTTTGGATCTCTTGTTATGCTATTATGTTATCATATATATGTTGCTATGTTGTAGTGATTATGTTGTAAATAATCCTATGCTATGTCATATGTGATTAATCATGCTATGCTATGTTGTAAATCATATCGTGCTATGTTGCAAATTATGATATGCTATGTTGTAAATCTTATATATGTTGTAGATCTCATATTATCACATATGTTGAAATACTTATGTTATATGATAATGATGTCATGTTAAGTTTTGTTGAATCATACAAGTTGTAAAATCATGATGTTAGTATTTATGCGAATTGGATTATGTTTAAAGTTTATGTTTTTTTATAATATATCTTGATTATGGGAATTTGCCTATTGGGTTAGGTGTACCCATATACATGAATCTACAAATTAATTGGATCTTGAATATGGGAATTTGCCTATTAAGTTAGGTGTACCCATATACATGAATCTATGATTAAATGAATTTTGATTTTTGGGAATTTACCTATTGAGTTAGGTGTACCCATATAAAACCATATTGTTAATGATGTTGATTCACACATGTCCTATACAAGTTTATGAAATTTGATCAAAATCATATTATGTGAATTATGAATAAGTTGACACCCTTAGATCCATGACATGTATAACCTTATGCAAGTTGTAATGTATGCAAGTTTTACCCCTTGTTATGATTTATTTAGTCACATATATATGTTGTTGTTGTGAATATTTTCTTTTATGCTATGAGTTAGACTAATCGGGTCTAGCATACATTTTGCGAATAAACGTTCAAACGTGGGGTAGGGGTAATATTAGGAAATTAATAAATTGGGTTGCAATTGATATGATTTTGCATGCCTTAAATGGATGTCCATAATTGAGTCAATTATGGACATTGTTAAATTTGGAATTAATTAATAATTCAAGTAGGGAATTATTAAAATTGGGGAAAGTGGATTATTAATAATAATCAATGCTTAAGACACGAGGTTGGACCCGTTTGTGACGTAAACCTGCCCGGACCCGCCCGGCAAATCCAGTAGTCACAAATGTCGGCCCAATGTGAGAGGTCCTAGGCCCAAACAAAAGCATAACAGTTGTAAAGACACGAGGTTAGACTCTTTTATGGTGTAAGACTGTCCGGACCCGCCCGACAAATCCAGCTGCCATAAATGCCAGTCTAATGTGAGAGGTCTTTATGAGGTTATGGCCTTAATGAATTAAGAAATACTTAGCCAGATAATCATGTAAGGTGGGACATGGGGGTTAAGTAGGTGCCTTGGGTGGCATGAGGAAACTAGTGGTTGCCTTTAGAGGCATTTGAAATACGATTAGACTTTACCAAATACACATGTAAATGAACATGACTAAGTGGGTTAAGTGGATGGACTAATGGGACAAGCTTAGGTGGAATGCTTGTGGGAAATAATGGGGGCCCATTTCAACCAGTATCCCAAAACGTATCTTTGTGGGCTCGACCCAAGTCGAAGACGGGACACGCATACTGGGTTTGACTATAAGAGGCCAAAACAGGGAGCGGTGGCAACGCAAGTCCAACGGGTTTCATATGCGTGTGTGGACCCGGGCTGGTAGGTAAGACGTTGTTGCATCGTGTAGGTATAAGCCGTGAATCTCCGTTATATCGGGTTGCCACTTTAGGGGAATGATACACCCCACTGTGGGGCCAGCACAGGTATCTATGATTAGGGAGTCGATCAAAAAATGGAAAGTGGGGTACACCTAGTGGAGATAGGGGCAGGCGGCACCTATGTAGTCAGTTAGGATTATGTAAAGCCATTAAGAAAGTTTCTAAGTTAAGCTAAGTGGAATCAATCTTTAGGGTGACTGGTGTGGTGCAGTATAGTGTTTATCCTTTAGTATTTAGGAGTGCCTATAACGTTTCCTTTAACGATTGTCTATGTCCTTAATCTGCTCTTTCATTGACATTTCCTTGTTTTCCAGCTTATGCCTTAGTCCAGTTATTTTGATAATAGTATTGTAGAATTACCATACTCGCCAGACTTTATGTCTGACCCCCCCCCCCCTCTTTTTCATCTTTTTCTCCCTTCAGGTCCTCAGGTTGGGCCAAGTTCCAGTGGAGTCTGATTGGATTGCTTATCTCTTGGAAAGCTTGGACTGCTGAAGTAAAGTCCAGCTTGTTATCTTTCTTTTTAATGGCTATTTATGTAATGGGATTATGTACTTGTTTTATCAAGATAAATATTGTACTTGACTTTGATTATGGTGTTATGATGTAACCAAACATGTTTTGACTTCTGCTGCAATTGAAATAAAGTTTTTAAATTTCCAAGTACTATTTTATATCTGTCTTGTTGAAATTTTACTGTTCTATATTCACCTAAAACCTCCATAGAAGTTAATGCATTCCCTTTGTGAGTGACATTAATCTACGTGGGGTGTTACACGTGGTATCAGAGCATAAGGTTACCAGAACAGATAAAATTTTTAGAAAAATATTTTTCTAAAGTATTTTTGGAAGGAGTGCTTTCAAAAACATGTTATTTAGAGAAAGTTTTTATGAAAAACATAATCCCAAATAGCCATATCCTTATCTTTATCTTTCGAATTCTCCATTTTGAATCTTTCCTTTTTCGTTTCAGCATGGCTGAAGATCTTAATCTCCCAGAAGGTGTGACGGTTCCAGGGTGGTTTAGGAGATATTTGGAGGCTAGGGCCACCACTGCAGGCCCAGCAGATGTTCCTCCAGCCCCAGTTGCACCCATTCCTCCTCCTTCTCCTCGTGTTGAAACTTTTGCAAAGACATGCAAGGAATTTAAGGCTATGGGAGGAAAAACTTTTCAAGGGACTGAGACGTTTGTGGAGGCCAGAGACTGGCTTAAGGAGACTGAGGAATTGTTGGATATCTTTGAACTGGAAGATGGGAGGAAAGTCCGTTTAGCTGGTTGGTTAATGAAGGGAGAGGCCTCGTTTTGGTGGGAGGTCACTAACGGGGAACGTCCAGTTGATTCTTGGGCGGATTTCAGACGAAGGTTTGAGGCAAAGTTTCTTTCAAGGGCAGAGGAGAATTAAAATATGGAAAAATTCCTGACATTAAAGCAAGGGAGCTTATCAGTGAAGGAGTATGTCAATAAATTTAATCAGTTAGCAAGGTTTGGCTTGGAGTTGGTGAACACGCCAGAGAAGAAAGCTTTGAGGTTCGTTAGAGGCTTGAATGGACCATTGCAAGGGTTGGCTATGACCCACATCCCTATGGGAGCCACCTTTGAAAGGCTAGTAGAAATGGCACTTATGCATGAGGATAAGGCAGTTGAAAAGAAAGGGGATTAGAAGAAACCCCAACAGCAAAATAAGAAGGGTGGTAAAAACAATAATGGCAAAGGGAAGAAGAGATGCTTCAATTGTGGGACGCCTGGCCATCTCAGCAAAGATTGTAGAAAGAAAAAGAAGACTGGTTGTTTTCATTGTGGAGATGCAGGACATTTGGTGAAGGACTGCCCAAAGAAGGGGCAGAGGGCAGGGTCTACCTCGGGAGGACAGGTGCAGGCTCTTATGGCACCAGGGCAGGCAAGGGGGCAAGTTCAGGCTATTGCGGCCCCACCGCTGCAAGAAAGAGGTAGAACAATTTCTGTTGAAAGCTTAGTTTTTCTGTTTGATCATCCTGTCCGTACCTTATTCGATTCTGGCGCATCTCATTCGTTTATCTCTGCATCATTAGTTGAATTACTGCACTTGAACGCCAGTTTAGTAGAGGATCCCTTGGTTGTTTCAAATCCAATTGGGGGTTCGGCTCATTTGACCATGATATGTTTGGATTTGAAAATCTCTATTCTTAGCGTTGAATTTAGATGTGATGCTTATGTATTGGGCTTCACGGGCTATGGGCTAATTTTAGGAATGGATTGGTTATCTAGAAATGGGGCCATTCTTGATTGTGAAAGGAGAGTATTTAGGCTTGTGACTCGCCTTGGTAATGCTCTCGGCATCTTTTGTAGTCCCATAAATTCCGTTATGCTAAGTTATCCTTAATCGCTTGACGCGTCTGTAGAGAATCTGTGAACGGTAGAGGTGGTCCGGGAATATCCGGATGTGTTTGAGGAGGTGAAGGGCTTACCTCCAAAGCGGGAGATAGACTTTCGAATTTATCTTGTGGATAATGCTAAACCCGTATCTTTGCCAGTGCGCCACATGGCTCCTTGTGAAAGGAGGGAACTCAATAAGCAAGTGAAGGAGTTGCTTGAGAAGGGGTTCATAAGACGTAGTATATCAGAGTGGGGTGCTCCAGTAGTATTTGCTACAAAGGCGGATGGGTCCCTTAGACTTTGTGTGGACTATAGAAAACTAAACAAGCTTACTAAAAAGAACCGACACCCACTGCCGAGGATTGACGATCTCTTTGATCAGTTAGTTGGCGCCTCAGTGTTTTCGCAGTTGGACTTAGCCACTGGCTTTCATCAACTGAGAGTGGCTGAGGATAGTATAGATAAGACTGCTTTTAGGACTCCTGACGGATTCTATGAATGGCTAGTGATGCCCTTTGGTTTGACAAACACCCCCGCATATTTTGTTGATTTGATGAGTAGGGTGTTTAGGGAGTACCTTAACAAATTCGTGGTAGTGTTTGTGGATGACATCTTAGTCTTTTCTAAGAATGAAGAAGAGCATGCCCTACATCTTAGGGAAGTGCTGGAAACCCTTCGAGCACATAACCTTAAGGCAAAATTTTCTAAGTGTCACTTCTGGAGGAAAGAAGTACGGTTCTTAGGGCACGTGGTTTCCAAGAAAGGGATAACAGTGGATCCCGCAAAGGTGGTGGCCATCCAAGATTGGAAGGTCCCTAAAAATGTAACCGAAGTAAGAAGTTTCTTGGGGTTGGCTGGCTATTATAGGAAGTTTATCAAAGACTTCGCAAAAATATCAGCTCCATTAACACGGTTAACGAAGAAGAACCTGGTTTTTACGTGGGACGAAGATTGTGATGATGCGTTCCAACGTTTAAAGAGAGCCTTTACTTCAGCCCCAGTCTTAGTGCTGCCAGACGGGAATAAACCGTTTACCGTCTATACTGATGCTTGTGGGACGGGACTTGGCGCGGTCCTCATGCAAGAGGGAAGAGTAATAGCCTATGGTGGAAGGCAGTTGAGGGTTCATGAAAAGAATTACCCTACGCATGACCTTGAGTTAGCCGCAATTGTTTTCGCGCTTAAGTCTTGGCGTCACTATCTTCTTGGTGAGAAATTCGAACTGTTCACTGACCATAAATCATTAAAATCCTTATTCTCTCAGAAGGATTTGAATTTAAGGCAGCAACGGTGGATGGAATTCCTAGCCTCCTATGATTTTGAAATAGCATATACCCCGGGCAAGGGTGACGTGGTAGCAGACGCCTTAAGTAGGAAAAGGTTGTCCTTGAGTCCGTTGTTTGTTGAACGACGAAGCTTAGAATTCATCTCCATGTTTGACTTTAGACCCTCTGTTGACCTAGTACCTGGTTTGTTAGCATCCTTGGAGGTTAGACCTACACTTCTAGGACGAGTTGGTGAGGCACAGCAAGACAAACCCCAGTTGGTTGAGATAGTATAAAAGCTCAAAGGAGGGGAGTCGTCTAGCCATCTTCGTAGGTATACCCTAGACGATAAGGGTTGATTACGAAGGGATAATAGACTTTGTGTACCACAAGACGAAGACTTAAGGAAGGCCATTCTTGATGATGCTCATCGCTCAAAGATGACCATTCATCCCGGTGGAGACAAGATGTACAAAGATATGAAGCGGGTTTTCTTTTGGGCCGGTATGAAAAAGGATGTGGCCGAGTACATCGCTAGATGCTTGGTGTGCCAACAAGTAAAAGCGGAACAAAAGAAACCCGGTGGGTTGCTTCACCCATTAGAAGTTCCACTATGGAAATGGGAAAGCATCTCAATGGATTTTGTGGATGGATTACCAAGATCAAGGAAGGGTAATACGGGGATTTGGGTTATAGTAGATAGACTTACTAAGAGCGCCCATTTTATTCCCGTGAAAAGTAAGAGGACTGCTCCGTGGTTGGCTTCTGTATACATTAAAGAGATAGTTCATTTGCACGGTATTCCTTCTAGTATAGTAAGCGACCGTGATCCCATCTTCACTAGCGAATTTTGGAAGAGTTTACAAGAGGCGGTAGGGACTCAGCTATGTTTGAGCACCGCATATCATCCTCAGACGGACGGCCAGACCGAGAGGGTGAATCGTATTCTAGAGGATCTTTTAAGGCTTTGTATCCTAGACTTTGGGGGTACATGGGAAGAGCACCTTCCGTTGGTAGAATTCGCATATAATAATAGCTTTCAGTCTAGTATTGGCATGGCACCTTTCGAAGCTCTTTATGGAAGGCCTTGCCGTTCACCTACATGTTGGTGGGAATCTACCGATAAAATCCTACTTGGGCCCGATATGGTTAGGGATACCTCGGAGAAGATTGATTTGATTCGGAGGAGGATGAAAGCAGCACAAGATAGGCAGAAATCGTATGCTGATAAGAGGAGGACAGATCTTGAGTTTGACATTGGGGACATGGTTTTTATCAAAGTGTCTCCATTACGGAATGTTGTTCTCTTTGGGTCCATTGGGAAATTAGCGCCAAGGTTTGTAGGGCCGTTTCCTATAAAAGACAGGATTGGGAAGATGGCGTATAGGGTGGAGTTGCCTGAGAAACTTAGTGGAGTACACGGCGTATTCCATGTATCACATTTGAGGAAGTGTTTGCACAAGACCGCGGAGGTGGTAGAGCCGAGCTTGCTTAAAGAGGTGGAAATAGAGCGTGATGCAACAATTAGACGAGCTCCTACATGCATTCTTGGGTCGGAGATCAAAAAGTTGAGAAATCGAGAGGTCAGACTAGTTAAAGTGCAATGGGGAGATGATGAGAGCAACGCTACTTGGGAGACAGAAGGGAAGATGCGTTCGCTATACCCTTTTCTTTTTGAGGGTATGTCTTTTAATTTCTCCTTTATCGCTTAGCTTATCTTATCTTATCTTTAGTATGTCCTCTCATTAGTATCTTTGACCTTTAGTTAGGATAATCCTATGGTTGAAACATGTGTTTGAGACATGTTATGTGTGATGGATGCAAAATGGATGCAAGTGGTTGCTAGTGGTTGCTCGTGGATGCATATATACACACACTTTAGGCACTAGATCGGCTCAGTCACTACATATTGCATATTGCATAAATGAATGTATTTAGTATAATGGATGTATAATGGTTGTACCATCATATAGATGCTGCATTCGGTTGAATGGATGTGCACGCATATAGAAGTAGTTTGTAAGCAATTAGGGTCTTTTGCATACATAATGGATGCATGGCACTATCATGAATTGCATCAAGGAGGTCAACTGAATCAGTGGACCGCCTGATTTTGCATTAGATACGGACATAGACACACACTGTGCATTTAAACATGAAAGCATTAGAAGTCTATAAGGACAATGGATGCCAGTGTTTGTTGATTGAGTAGATGGTTGATGATAGGATATAAACTTGAAGATTTCGGGGTCGAAATCCCTTAAGGAGGGGAGAATGTAACACCCCGTATTTCTGTTAATACTAATATTCACAAATTAAAAGAATTAATATTGAGAATTTGCACGAAATAGCCTTAAAAAGGCATATAACAAATTTGAGATATGTGAATTGCCTTAAAAGGCGAAAAATGGAATTAAGACATTAATTGGAAAATTAATGTGTAGAAATGGTCATAAGTTAATTATGGATTAATTTGAATTCATGAATAGGTGCATGTGTATATATATATATATATATTTATATATATATGGGCAGTTAATGTAAACATGAATAGAAGTTTATTAATTTGCTGAGTGTTTGCTGAGTCATTGCTGAGTCAATAAGATAAACGCCATCTGGTCTGAATGGTTGCGGTTATTTCTAGGTTAAATCTAATGGCCTAAATGAATCCAAACATCTATAAATAAGTGGGTAGACTCTAACCCTAAATCACTTGAAAAATTGGAGAGCTACCGACATGCCGTTGCCATGGAGTTCAGCATAGCCGTCACAAACTAAAGAAGAAGAAGGCCTAATCTACAAACTAAATCTACTCAAATCAAATCAAAAGCTCTCTCTCTTTCTATTTCTCTTCTTTAAAATTGAGAGTATGATGAATCTCACAATATTATTATAAAATAATTTGATTAAGTTATGAATGGATCACAAGAAAGTGATATGAATTGTTATGTATTTGTAAATTATGTTGTGGATCTCTTGTTATGCTATTATGTTATCATATATATGTTGCTATGTTGTAGTGATTATGTTGTAAATAATCCTATGCTATGTCATATGTGATTAATCATGCTATGCTATGTTGTAAATCATATCATGCTATGTTGCAAATTATGATATGCTATGTTGTAAATCTTATATATGTTGTAGATCTCATATTATCACATATGTTGAAATACTTATGTTATATGATAATGATGTCATGTTAAGTTGTGTTGAATCATACAAGTTGTAAAATCATGATGTTAGTATTTATGCGAATTGGATCATGTTTAAAGTTTATGTTTTTTTATAATAGATCTTAATTATGGGAATTTGCCTATTGGGTTAGGTGTACCCATATACATGAATCTACAAATTAATTGGATCTTGAATATGGGAATTTGCCTATTAAATTAGGTGTACCCATATACATGAATCTATGATTAAATGAATTTTGATTTTTGGGAATTTGCCTATTGAGTTAGGTGTACACATATAAAACCATATTGTTAATGATGTTGATTCACACATGTCCTATACAAGTTTATGAAATTTGATCAAAATCATATTATGTGAATTATGAATAAGTTGACACCCTTAGATCCATGACATGTATAACCTTATGCAAGTTGTAATGTATGCAAGTTTTACCCCTTGTTATGATTTATTTAGTCACATATATATGTTGTTGTTGTGAATATTTTCTTTTATGCTATGAGTTAGACTAATCGGGTCTAGCATACATTTTGCGAATAAACGTTCGAACGTGGGGTAGGGGTAATATTAGGAAATTAATAAATTGGGGTGCAATTGATATGATTTTGCATGCCTTAAATGGATGTCCATAATTGAGTCAATTATGGACATTGTTAAATTTGGAATTAATTAATAATTCAAGTAGGGAATTATTAAAATTGGGGAAAGTGGATTATTAATAATAATCAATGCTTAGGACACGAGGTTGGACCCGTTTGTGATGTAAACCTGCCCGGACCCGCCCGGAAAATCCAGTAGTCACAAATGTCGGCCCAATGTGAGAGGTCCTAGGCCCAAACTAAAGCATAACAGTTGTAAAGACACGAGGTTAGACTCTTTTATGGTGTAAGACTGCCCGGACCCGCCCGGCAAATCCAGCTGCCATAAATGCCAGTCTAATGTGAGAGGTCTTTATGAGGTTATGGCCTTAATGAATTAAGAAATACTTAGCCAGATAATCATGTAAGGTGGGACATGGGGGTTAAGTAGGTGCCTTGGGTGGCATGAGAAATCTAGTGGTTGCCTTTAGAGGCATTTGAAATACGATTAGACTTAACCAAATAAACATGTAAATGAACATGACTAAGTGGGTTAAGTGGATGGACTAATGGGACAAGCTTAGGTGGAATGCTTGTGGGAAATAATGGGGGCCCATTTCAACCAGTATCCCAAAACGTATCTTTGTGGGCTCGACCCAAGTCGAGTACGGGACACGCTTACTGGGTTTGACTATAAGAGGCCAAAACAGGGAGCGGTGGCAACGAAAGTCCAACGGGTTTCATATGCGTGTGTGGACCCGGGCTGGTAGGTAAGACGTTGTTGCATCGTGTAGGTATAAGCCGTGCATCTCCGTTATATCGGGTTGCCACTTTAGGGGAATGATACACCCCACTGCGGGGCCAGCACGGGTATCTACGAGTAGGGAGCCGATCGAAAAATGGAAAGTGGGGTACACCTAGTGGAGATAGGGGCAGGCGGCACCTATGTAGTCAGCTAGGAGTACGTAAAGCCATTAAAAAAGTTTCTAAGTGATGCTAAGTGGAATCAATCTTTAGGGTGACTGGTGTGGTGCAGTATAGTGTTTATCCTTTAGTATTTAGGAGCGCCTATAACGTTTCCTTTAGCGATTGTCTATGTCCTTAATCTGCTCTTTCATAGACATTTCCTTGTTTTCCAGCTTATGCCTTAGTCCAGTTATTTTGATAATAGTATTGTAGAATTACCATACTCGCCAGACTTTATGTCTGACCCCCCCTCTTTTTCATCTTTTTCTCCCTTCAGGTCCTCAGGTTGGGCCAAGTTCCAGTGGAGTCTGATTGGATTGCTTATCTCTTGGAAAGCTTGGACTGCTGAAGTAAAGTCCAGCTTGTTATCTTTCTTTTTAATGGCTATTTATGTAATGGGATTATGTACTTGTTTTATCAAGATAGATATTGTACTTGACTTTGATTATGGTGTTATGATGTAACCAAACATGTTTTGACTTCTGCTGCAATTGAAATAAAGTTTTTAAATTTCCAAGTACTATTTTATATCTGTCTTATTGAAATTTTACTGTTCTATATTCACCTAAAACCTCCATAGAAGTTAATGCATTCATTTTGTGAGTGACATTAATGGACGTGGGGTGTTACATCTGCTTTGTCATGCCCACTTGTTTCATAGTCGTATCTTATCTTATCAAGTTTACGCCTTATCCTAGTTACTTTAATAATTATATTGTTAAAGTTATTATACTTGCCAGACTTTATGTCTGACCCCTTTGTTTTCACCTCTTTTCTTCCTTTTTCCCCCCAGGTTCCCAGGGTGGGACTAGTACTAGTGGAGCTTGATCTTGGATCTCTTTCTCTCTCTTTTTGGAATGATTGGATTGCTGAAAGTAAATTTCAGCTCATCTCTTTTATGGCTACTTGTGTTAGGGTTTATGCCTTTTATTTTATGTACTCTGAAACAATTTATCAAGATGGATATTAAGTGTACTTAGTTTATGAAGTTGTTGTAATCAAACTATTTTTCGCTGCAATAAAGTTTTAAAATTTTCAAGTACCATTATTTATATTTGTCTTGCTGTATTCTATTCTATACACTAAATACGCTACGTGGAGGTTAATGCATTCCCTTTGTGAGTGACATTAATGGACGTGGGGTGTTACAGAGTTTCATTTTCATTTAGTGAAAGCCGTCAGACCTTTAGTGATGCCACATCGTCATATGGTGCCAAGGGAGTAGCTAGAGCTCGAGGTGCAAGTAGGTGGTCTTCTGAAGAAGGGATTTATCTAAAGAAGTGTTTCCAAGTGGGGAACACTAGTTGTATTTGCCACTATGGCCGATGGTTCCCTTCACTTATGTGTGGACTACCGTGAGTTGAACAAGTCGATGAGGAAGAATAAGTATCCTCTTCCACCGATAGATGATTTGTTTGATCAGTTGAGTGGAGAAAGAGTGTTCTCCCAGTTAGATCTCGCGATAGGTTTTCATCAGCTTTGAGTAGCAACTGAGAGTATAGCTAAAACAGATTTTCGGATGCCGTATGGATTCTATGAGTGGTTGGTCATGCCATTAGAGTTGACCAATGCACCCGCATATTTTGTGGATCTTATGAATATGGTTTTCAGGGATCAATTGAATAAGTTTGTTCTTATGTTCGTGGACGATATCTTGGTTTACTCGAGGATAGAGGAAGAACACAAGGAACATTTGAGGATAGTGATGGAGGTGTTGAGGAAACACCAATTGAAAGCAAAATTCTCTAAAAGTCACATATGGAGAAGGGAAGTGAGATTCTTGGGCCATGTTATTTCAGAGAATGGTATTGCCGTGGATCCTGCGAAGGTGGCTACAGTACAAAATTGGTCAACGCCCAAGAATGCAATGGGCATAAGAAGTTTCTTGTGGTTAGCTGGACATTATCGTAAGTTTATCCAAGACTTCTCCAAAATAGCGGCACCATTAACTCTGTTGACCAAGAAGAATTAAGATTTTGCTTGGGATAAAAAGTGTGAGAATGCCTTCAAGAGTCTAAAGGAAAATTTGATGTGTGCACCAGTGTTAGTTATTCATAAGGGGAACGAAGAGATAACGGTATACACGGATGCCTTTGGTACCAGACTAGGTGTTGTACTGATGCAAGGAGGTAGGGTTGTAACTTATGCTAGTCGGCAACTAATACCGCATGAGAAAAGATATCCTACCCATGATTTGGAATTGGTAGTGATCGTGTTCGCGTTAAAGATGGGGAGACACTATCTATTGGGAGAAAGATTCGACTTGTTTTCCAATCATAAGTCATTAAAATATCTTTTCCCCAGAAGGATCTAAATCTTCGTCAGCAGATATGGTTAGAGTTCTTGGCTTCGTATGATTTCAATATCGCATACACACCCAGGAACGGAAATGTGGTAGCTGATGCATTGTGTAAGAGTCATGCTAGTTTGGGGGCTATGTTTCTGGAATGGAAGCAACTGGAGTATATCGCAGGATATGACTTCAGTCCTAAGTACGAATTAGATCCAGCTATGTTAACAAGTTTGATGATTAGACCGACTTTGATTGAGCGGATTGGTTCCAGCTAGAGGGACTATCCTAACCTATTGGAAATCATCTCCAAGGTATACATGGGTATTGACGACGAGAGAATGAACAATATGGTCTTGATCAAGAAGGATGGCTTCGAAAGAATGGGAGGCTAGTTGCACCCAACTTTAACGGATTGATAGATGAAGTGCTTAGAGAGTGTCATCACTAAAAACTGACTATACATCCAGGTGGTATTAAAATGTATTCAGACATGAAGCAGACCTACGAATGGGAGGGGATAAAGAGAGACGTTGGATGGTTTATATCCAAGTGCATGAACTGCCAGTTAGTTAAAGCAGAGCAAAAGAGGCCTAGTTGTTTGTTACTACCATTGGAAATTCCCAAATGGAAATGGGAACAAGTTTCAATGGATTTCATCAACGGTTTGCCAAGGACCAGGTTGGGTCATGTTAGTATTTGGGTGATTGTGGATCGACTGACCAAAAGTGCAAGGTTTATACCAGTAAATCGAACATAACGACAGCTAAGTTAGCAGAACTGAATATGAAATGGATTTTAAGATTTCATGGAGTACCCAAAGGTATTGTAGGTGAATGAGATCCGTTATATACTGGTGGGTTTTGGAAGGGCTTACAAGAGGCGTTAGGGTCAGAACTACATCTTAGTACCGCGTACCATCCTCAAACCTACGATCAAACAGAGAGGGTGAATCGTTTATTAGAGGATCTCTTAAGAGCTTGTATATTGGATTTTGGTGGGTCATGGGATGACCATTTGCATCTAGTTGAGTTTGCAATAATAGTTATCAATCCAGTATTGGTATGACTCCATCTGAAGCTTTGTACAGGAGACCGTGCAACTCACTATCATGTTGGTTGGAAATCGGTGAGAAATTTGTGCTTGGGATAGATGTAACAAGAGAAACTTCAGATAAAATCAAGGTTATCCAACAACGAATGAAGGCCTCCCAAGATAGGCAGAAGAGTTATGCTGATAAATGACGAAATGATTTGAAATTCTCCATTGGTGACTTGGTATTCGTCAAGATTTCCCCAATGAAGAGTGTGATTTGGTTTGGTAGAAGAGGTAAATTGGCACGAAGATTTGTTGGTCCATTTCCAGTCCCCGAGCAAGTGGGGAATTTAGCGTATAAAGTTGGGTTTCCAAACAAGATGGAAGGAGTTCACAACGTATTTTATGTTTCCCAGTTAAGGAATTTTGTGCACGATTCTGATATGACTATTCCACTAGACCAGTTGGACGATATCGAAGTGGAATCTGAGGCAGTTGGGAGCTACAGGACGATTCTATTGTTGGACGCCATACGAAACAAATTCGAAGAAAGACGGTGAAACTAGTCAAGGTCCAGTGGTGCGATAATTAGAACAACTGTACTTGGGAAATAGATGAGAACATAAGGAAGATGCATCCAGAACTTTTTGCTTGGTAAGGTTTTAATAGCAGTATAACTATTCTGCATGCTAAGATAGGTTTGTTGTGCTTGTCATGTATGCTTGATTGATTGTAAATGGTTGATAGGCATGCCGAAACCTTTATTGTTTCCTTAGTTAAGGAATTTCGGAGGCGAAATTTCATAAGGGGGGACAGTGTAATGACCCGTATTCTACGTATCGGAGGATCGTGGAATATTTATTTTATCTTCATATGAAGTCGTATAGTTGTGTAACTTTGAAAAACAACTAATGGGGTCATTTCCCATGTTCACGATTTTTGTCGAATTTTAATTGACCGTTTTGCCCCTGGTGAATCTTGTTTCGCCTATAACTTTTGATTGGTAAGGAACTTTAACATGAAATGACGTCCATTGGATTCAGATGATGGTTTAACTTTCCGTAGAGTGGTCACATTGATCAAACGGAGTTACCGTTTGGGAGAAATGGCTAAAATAAGGTTTGAAGATGGAAAAACTGCTTAGCCAGACTTAATTAGGTGATTAGTTGTTAGGCCCATAACCCATCTCGGGATTAGGGTTATGGGAGGGTTGAAAGGGTTTGGGAAAACATTTCATTTCAGTTTTCTTGCCGCCACTTACATCTCTTGAACCTAAGTAATGGCCTCCACCTTCTAAATCAATCCCAAATTACTTTTTAATCACATATTAAGCAAAACTATGTCAAATCAACGCTGATTAGTATCAAATCAGAGGTAGAGCTGCTGGAACAAATAGGGATTCATCCCAAATCAGTTAGATTTTCAGTTCTGAAATTTATTTGTGGCTAAGGTGAGTGATTAGCTTGTTTTTACACTAATTACAGCAAATTAGGGGTGATTTGTGATAATTAGGAAAATTATGACTTAGAAAAATATGGAAAAACATGTAAAAATTCTTTAATATTATTTTATGCCTCTGGTAGAAATTTGGGTTAATTTGGATTAGGTTTGCTAATCATATAGTTAAAACATGACAAAGGGGGTTTAAGGGAAAATCATGGTTTTGGGTATATCTGATCCATATTAATAAGTTAAATTGTTATTTTGGTGTTTTTGCTTGATCTTATATATTATTATTACTGGTTGGAATGTTTTATGATTGCTTAGTAAAGTTAGATTGGTCAAAAACGCTGTCGTATGACGTAAATAGCTTGCTGGGAAAGTTGCAGGAAATAGTGCAGGACCCCGCTCGTGACCAAGGTATCACGATCCGACCCCTGCAACCCGACCCGATCGTGACCATCCCCTCACGAGCCGACCACCCTCCACCAGCCAGCCCCATGCCTCCACGAGTCGATTGCTTGCACGAGCTTAATGCTCGACCTGAACCATAAGACCACAACCAGGAGTACGTGCCACGAACCGCACCATGAACGGATACATCACGAACCGTTGGTGCCCCGAACCCATGAACCGGAGTTTGGGGGTCACCACGAGCCGAGCCACCGTAGTCATCACAAGTCGACAACGTGTCACGAACCGGAGCATCCATGAAACGCGAGCTGAGCTGAAGACTTGAGCATCGAACCGAGACATGACAAGGGGTATGAGCTGAGCCGAATGGAAAATGAAATACGATCTGGGGAAGAATAAAACCCGAGATGCAAAGGAAGTCCAAATGAGGATTGTTACTCAGGATACAGATGGGAACCAATGAGCTAACTTCATGATTGGACTTTCCTACGGGACGTGTGCAAAGGGGTTATCGATATCCATAACTTTAGTTCACCACTGAGAGACGGATTAGTGGTTATGGATCAGCGCAATGGGATCATTAAGACTCCCAAGGGCAAGTGATCGTAGCATGGCTATAGGTCAGTGCAATGGGGGCAATTAGGACTCCCAAGGGCAAGGTGATCGTAGCAAGGATTAGTGGCTATGGACCAGTGCAATAGGGCCACTAAGACCCCAAGGTCAAAGTGGTCATAGCAAAGGAATTGGTGTTCAAAGTGGTGGATATCATATACATTACGCACTGAGTGAGAGATGTGAGGTTGATTGCTATGTTAGATGTTTGCTATCACCATGACATGCACACTTCCACCTTACACTTTATGTTAGTGTTACCTTAGAGTACTATACGTCTTGTTGTGCTAACTCTTTGGTTGCAGGTCCAGGTTCAGGTATGATTATTTATACTTGTTATTGTTTTGTTTTGTTGTTATCGCTCATACCAGACTTTTGTCTGACCTAGAGTTTTATGTCTCTTCTTATTTCTCTGGGTGCTCCTAAACGAGCAGATTAGATACAGGTTAAGTGGTTATGCACATGTAGCTGTCTGGAGACGAGCATAAGGCTTCCACGTGCTATTTACATATATTTTCCCTGTATTATTGTTGGTCACTACTTTGGGCATTAGTAGTGTACCTTTTATATTCTTCTTTAGAGGCAGTATTTTGAAGTTGTAATAACGATGGTTTGGATCATAAGCTGTATTTTGGATTCCGCCGCTATGATGGTTTAGTTTTCAGCTTATGCACTATCTTGCCTATTTTATATCAAGTTATGTTACTACTATATTTTATTCCATGCCTGTGAAATATACTACATGTTTTTGGTGATTCATCATCTTGCTTCTTTTCATTTGATGACCGTCCCGTGCTAATCAGGCATTGGCACAACGCATTTCGGGGAAATGTCAGTTGGTATGGGGTGGGTCGTCACAGCTAGCATGGGCCTAGTTTTATTCTCATATTTTCTAAGGTGCTGCCTTGGCTCTTCCATTCTATTCCTTCTCCAAACCTTTTTAGAAAATATAATATTAGTTCTTAGGCTTCTGATTCATGAAGATAAGAGATATAAATCTACAGTGTAAGTTCTCAAATATGATCTATTTAGGTTCCTTCCCTTCTTTCCCTTTTTCTTTTAGAATCAGATTTATGAATCCACGGTTGTTTTATATTAGATTCAGTTAGGGAAACAACGGAATCACCAAATATGGATCGGATTCAAGGATTGGAAATTTGTCAGGTGAGTGGATTTAAGTTAGACTTTTTGATAATGGTATATTTATTGTTTGCATTCCCCATTAATCTGTATAGTTAACTGAATGATTGGTAATTGTGATAATTAACTGTAAACCTGCTGAAACGATAAACCTACCGAAAAGTTTAATCTGCTGAATTGTTTAACCTGCTGAAATGATAAACCTGCTGAAATGTATAACTTACTGAAATATGTTTAAATCATTACTTTTGTATCACATTTGAATTGTATCCTTGGTCTAAATTATGAAACTTCTGCAATAATATAATCCTGAAACTTGAACTGAGAACATTAAGCCTATTTCCATTAATCACCTCTCTGAATTAGGAAATACTGTAAACAGTGTAATTATGTAATTTACAATGAACATGAATATTTCCTTAATGGAATTATCTTGCCAAAAAGTTTGAAATAGAATTACTGTAAAATTTGGGAATAATGAGAAAGAACAAACACGCCTGGTTTGTATAAAAATTTATAGTAATTAAGAAATTGTGTATACTGCACTAAGGCACGAGGTTAAGTTCAACTTATGGTAGAAGCCTGCCCGGAACCGCCCGGCAAATCCAGCATCGACAAATGGCCAACTTAATTTGAGGTGTCTGGTGCATTAACATACATGAATATACGTATATAACAGGAGAGAAATAAATGACATTAATTGTAATAAAGTGGAAACGAATGAATGTTATAATAGTATACAAAAACTGAAATGAACGGGGAATGATAATTAGCTATTATGAATAAACCTGAATGTGAGAATGAAGGATAATAGGTTGGCTTGTCCTAAGGACAAGTGGAAATTATAACGTAAGTTATAATAAATGATAGGAAACTTATTAGTAAACCTTAGTTAAAGAAAACCAAGTAAATAAGTAAGTAACAACAATAGGATGTGATAAATAGAGAAATGAGATAAACTTATGAAATGAGAAAAGTTGTACTTAATTATGAATTAAGTGGTCTGGAAACCTGAGAACATGAAACCTATTGATTGTAATAAAAAGAACCTATATCCTACTGATTTAGATAAGAAGAACATGTTATTGTAACTTGTAAACTAGAAAACCTGAAATCTAGAAAATAACATGTTAATAGCATATTAATAAATTTAAATGAATTCAGTTATATAACTGAAATTAATAAGCGAGAGGGGTCCATTCCTCAGAGATATAAGGGGCTTGGAGAGAACTTGGTAACTTGAATAAGAGGTAAGAAGTTAATATAATAGGAAATAACCAAGTTAACTGGAAACCTGATGAGGAAGAGTAAGCACATAATTAAAACATTCAGATATAGGGTCCAATAACACATTAACGTGGTGCACTTGGACTAGTCCACATGACTGAAGGTGAAAACCCAATGGGGTAGATCATAGTAGTATCTTGAGATATGACGGGAGCACACATCCATCTGATTACTCTACCCGTTATTCTGTTAATATCCTGCTTGCTGGCTCCGAGGGACTGGAAGGAATCACGTGGCTTCCGATGGACGAGGTAGGGTACTCTGTGGTGGTCCTTTATTGCGATGCATGCTCAGGCTGTACTCGCAGAGGTTAAGTCCACGCGTTACCTCCTAGTGAGTATACCTTGAGTGCAACATGGGTAGCATTCAGAAGGCTATGGCGATATAACGTTAGGTGATTCGACAATTTTTCCTCGGGATAGGCTGGGCCATAACTACCTAAAGGATAGTAATCATCGGGTACCTGTCAGTCAGCATGATGCAGAAAGACTAGAGCTAAAACCAAGGGGCCAATGATCTACACTATTGGGTTATTAGATGAGGGACCACATTATGTATAGATTGGTTGTCAGAACGGTCACTTAGCTCTCATCTGTAGTCTTTCACTAGTTGAGGGAGGGGTCAGGTGGGACCATAGCCACCGTAGAAATGCAGGCCATAGTATATGTACTCTAGGCCGTTTAGTTCACTTATACAGATATAGAGAAAGGCTCCTGACTGAGTTCCGTGCATTAGATATAGCCCTACTACAGTTCTCGTTGAACAGTAGATAGTACGTGCGTGATAGATGCATGTCACTTGTGACAACTGCCCACAATCCCAATATTGAACAAGAGGAATGATGCACCGAAGGACATGCCAGATAGTTGTCGACGATCATCATAGGTAAACAACATCGAAACCTGTCGTAAAACTCACAGCGCCAAGATAATATATAATAGAACATATACAATAGGTAGAAATAGTGGAGCATCATATAAAAAACTTTTGAAAACTTTCACAACATCCTGAAAGGTTACCCATCATAGTAATATCAAAGTCTGTTCATGAAGCCTCACTACATCACTCGGAGAGCAACTCAAACAGTGGAAATAGAAATACTAGATAGTAAGTAAGATAATACACTAGCCTTCTACTCGCCTCCAAATTGCAACATCGTCCTCACTAAGCTATCACCTTTCACCTGCCACCTAGTCTGCCCATCCACAACCGGATGGACAACCCAAGGTAATTGGAGGGAAACATAAAACCTTGAGCCAGAAAATAGTCTTAGTGAGAGATAAAACAACTTAAAAATATCATCAATAAAGCATAAATAAATGAACTAATCAATCCATAACATCAGAGAAGAACTCAACCTTATCTTCCCCACATCAAACAGTGATAGCCTTTACAATAACATTTCAACTATACATCTATGGAAACCAGAACACCCATTCAATCATGGAAAAGCACCGATGACATCCAAGTTATATATATTTATGTAAATTACCCTAATCGAACTCAACATCCCTCAGATACAACGAATACATGACATCCAGTGTTTTAGGTGCCCCTATTGTACCCTTGCTTCGAGCCTGCTAGTCATTACGACAACGAAAACCTTTCGGCCTTCACACTCTAGTCATCCAACCCGACGACTTTTCATAGCTCAAGCAACCTTCTCGAGCAACCATTATCCACCAACTCACGACCTTTGAGTTGTCACCTCATTCGTTATTCTGCACCGATCAACGAACACATGCAACACTTTGAATATTCCCTCTTGAATTTACTTCGAAATCACAACATTACTGAGCCAAATTACATCACTGCGCTGCCGCTACGGTTCGAGCACTTTTGCCTGATTTTTTTTAAAAAGCCCTTTTGTTTAAATATAGGTCGCACCCGAAAAATATTTTTTTTAGAAATGACCTTGTACGACCGACCAGGCTTGACTGATCACCCTCCTGCACCCTTGACTGACCCGATCACTTCTGGCCGACCCGGTCCCTTCTAACCAACCCGCCCCCATATGTGCTCGATCGACCCGAAGTGGCCGACCTAAGTGTGATCAACCCATCCCTTAGAGCTCGACCCACTCGCTTCACAGCACGACCGACCCAACAACTTCAGACAGACCCGACCCAACCACTTCGGACTGACCCGACCCATAGCATGCCGATGGACCCAGAGACATGTACTATAAATTGTACTATACCTGTACTACATGGTCGACCCAAGGCCTGTACATCCCTAATTCAAGTCATTTGGGCCAAAACTTCGCTAATTCACACAATCGAAGAAATATGCTCTTCTAATCCATTCAACATAACCATAAGCATGTTATGAAATCACTAATAACATGAATATGATGATTATCACTAAAATTATGCAAATTTCACCAAAATCATGATAAATGAACATATGAACTAAATTATGGATCTAACTTACATAAACATATGAAATAGCATAGAAATTACCCGTTTAAGTTGCTAAATTAGATCATATGATGACTCATATGAAATAAAACTTACCATGACTTGGATCTAAGGAAAACGACTTGAATATAATGAAAAATAAGATCAAACACTTGACTGGATCTATGTGAGAGATGCATTTCACTCACCATTTCTCCAAAATGTTCCAAAAGCAATGAATTATGATTCCAAACAGCGAAGAATTTGATCCAAACTCTTCAATTAGATGATCTCTCTCTTCGATCTGCGTAGATCTAGCCTATAATGTTGAAGTTCTTCGATTCTCTAAGCTTTAATGGTAGAAAGGTGAAGAGAATGGAGGAATGGAGGAACTCTAGTTCTTCCAAATGAAGGAATGTAGAAAGTAAACTCTTTCCCATGCCTCTTACCCCCTATTTATAGCCTTCCACCAGCCTATTAATGGGCCTTTCCAAATCAACCCATTATGGCTCTTAAAACCTGGACGGCTAACTGCAATACCTTAAAATAGTGATTCCTCCCAAACCGCTGAGCCAAATCTTTAATGTGACTACTCTACAGAAAGGGAATCGTCATTTCCTTCCTAATAGCATAGGTCCCAACACCTAATTCAACCCAAGTCAAAAGTTATCCCCTGTACAAGACTGATAGGGGCAAAATGGTCACAAACAAAATTGGTAAAAATTATGGACATGTCTCACATCCGTATAAGCAACATATTAAAATATGAGAATGATCCAACTCTCGAGGAATAAAATAAAAATATTTTATGATCTTCCAATACGTAAAATATTTTATGATCTAACATAAACATAATAGTAAGACTTGTAATGATGTAAGGTGACATAATACCAATGGGTCATATCGACGAATAGTTCTGGATGGGTCGCCTTCATACTCTCTTCCATCTCCCGCGTACAATCATTGCCATCCTCACTCCATTGTACCTTGACTAGCTCAACCGTCTTCCTCTTAAGTTATTTCATGTCATTCCCTACAACATGACGTGGCTTACGAGGTCTCGTAACTATGGGCTCAACCTCTAAGTCTTCGTACTGCTCTGGAGATACCACCACATTCGAAACATGCGAGAGCTTCCATGGAAACCACATATGGAACACATTATGCTCACTCGACATATTCTGGGGTAACTCCAATCTATATGCGAGCTTTCCAATTCGTTCGAATATCGAAAATGGTCCAAAAGACCTTGGTGCTAACTTTCTTTTGTTTCCAAATCGAACCCTATGCTTCAACGGAGAAATCTTCACGAAAACCATATCGCCTAAGTCGAATTCCAAATCTTTTCGATGCTTATCAGCATAACTCTTCTGACGATCTTGGAATGCCTTCATTCATTGTCGAACGATCTCGATACAACCTGAGGTCTCCCTGATCATATCTGGTCCAAGTATCAACTTATCTCCAGTTTCTAACTAACATGCTGGAGAATTGAACGACCTCCCATACAACGCCTTGTATGGTGTCATCCCAATGCTAGACTGGTAGCTATTTTTATATGAAAACTCAACTAGATGTAGATGGTCTTCCCACGATCTTCCGAAATCTAACACACAAGCCCTTAGGAGATCTTCCAAATCCCGGTTAACGCTCTCGGTTTGACTATCAGTTCGGTGATGATAACCCGTACTTAAACACAATTTGGTTCCCAAAGCTTCTTGCAAACTTTTCAAAAATCCACTTGTGAACAATGGATCTTGGTCACTCACTATACTCTTTGGGATACCATGGAATCAAAATATCCATTTCACATAAAGCTCAGCTAACTTCGATGCCGTCCTAGGCGACTTAACAGGAATGAAAAACCTTGCAATTTTAGTCAATTTATCCATGATGACCCAAATTCCTTTGGTTCTAGGTAGTCCATCGATGAAATCCATCAATATCTACTCCTACTTCCACATAGGAACTTCCAAAGGCAGAAGAAATCCACTCGGCTTTTTCTGTTCAGCTTTCGCCAATTGACAGTTCATGCACTTTGAAATGAACTTTCCAATATCTCACTTCATCCCCTCCCAGTAGTAGATTCTTTTCATATCCTGGTACATCTTATTACCACTAGGATGAATCTTCAACTTTGAGTGATGACATTCTCTCAGAACCTCATCTCTTAATTCATCAATATCGGGAACAACTAATCGCCCTTTCTTTCGAAGCCAACCTTCTTGATTGACTTCGAACTCTTTATTCTCTAGTTCCATCTTCTGGATAAACTCGACAAATATGACATCTCTCTTTTGGCTCTTGCTAATCCTTTCGATAAGAAAAGGTCTTATTGATAAGCTTGCCAACATTTCAAGCTCCAACTCACATCGTGGCCTGAAATATAACCTTGCCAAATACTTAAGACTCTTCCATTCAGAAAACATCACTCCCAAACTTGTGCATCTTTGACTCAACGCGTATGCAACCACGTTACCTTTACTAGGAGTACGGGCTATCAAAATCATACGATGCTAGAAACTCTAACCGTCGTTCCTGCCATAGATTCAAATCCTTTTGGGAGAAAAGATACTTCAACGACTTATGGTCCGTAAACAACTTGAATGGAATTCCCAGTAGGTAATGTCTCCACATCTTCAAAGAAAACACAATCGCCGCCAATTCCAAATCATGAGTTGGGTAATTTCTCTCATGCGGCTTCAGATGTCGACTCGCGTAGGCCACAACCTTATCCTTCTGCAATAACACTGCTCCAAGCCCACTGCTACATGCATCAGTGTATACCACCATCTCCTCATTCCTACTTGGAATAGTCAACACAGGAGCACTCGTCAGTTTCTACTTCAGCATTCCAAACTATTGCTCACACTTTGTATCCCATGTGAACACTTGGTTCTTCTTCGTCAATCTTGCCAACGGTGCAGCTATCTTGGAGAAATCCTTGATAAACCGTTAGTAATAACCGTCTAGTCCAAGGACACTCCATACATCCGTCGCATTCTTAGGTCGATCCCAGTCCTGGATTGTTGCCACCTTAGCAGGGCATACCACTATACCATATCCTAAAACAACATGGCTAAGAACCTTACTCCGCTCTTCCAGAAGTGACATTTCAAAAACTTTGCTCTCAACTGATGCTTTCGCAATACTTCCAACATAAATCTCAATTGCATCTTCTGCACTTCCTCATTCCGAGAATAAACCAGAATATCATCCACGTACACAAGCACGAACTCGTTCAACTGATCTTTGAAAACTCTGTTCATAAGATCCACAATGTTCGTTGGTGCGTTAGTCAACCCAAATGGCATCACCAACCGTTTGAAGAAACTGGACTATGTCCAAAAATTAGTCTTTGGCACACTATCCTTAGCCACCCTCAACTGGTGAAATCCCATTGACAAATCTATTTGATAAAATATTTTGGCTTCATGAAGCTGGTCGAACAAGTCATCAATCCTTGGCAACGGATACTTATTCTTCTTAGTCACCTTGTTCAGCTCACGATAGTCCACACACAATCTTAACGAGCCATCTACCTTGGTTGCAAACATGACCGGTGCTCCTCACTCGGAAACACTCCTCCGAATGAATCCTTTCCCCAAAGGGTCACGAACTTGCACCTCTAACTCTCGTTGTTCCTTAGGCGCCATCTGCCTAAGAGGCATAACAATTAGTCAAGCACCCTGGACCAGTTCGATCCAAAACTCGATCTCACGATGCAGTGGTAACCCTTTGACCTCGTCAAAGACCTCCTCATACTCGTTAGCGATCAACACAGATGACAAGTATTCCTGTGGAATCACAAGCGAATATAGATAGCTTATGATGACCCCATCTTAAGGCTTATATCTAATCAATACCTTTCGCCCTTCCACATCCCTGATTCTCACCTCTAGCTTCTTGCAATTCACACTTTCTGCATACCTCTTGAGCCAATCCTTGCCCAAGATGATCCTAAACCCAGCGAAGTTAAGAACAAAGCAATCACACACAAAAGAGAAACCATGACTTGACAACACTAGCCCATTACACAACATGCACAAACTGAACGGACCCCCAACCTGATTAGTCACGATTAATGGTCTATACATATCTCGGTTTCCAAACCCAAGCTGCACACAAGCTCATTACAGATGAATGAATGTGATGCTCCAGTATCGAACAACACACGAACTAAAACGCCATTAACTGAAAGAGTACCTTGAATGACAACACCCTTTCCCTTCTCCTCTGTAGTAAGAGACCTTGAAGAAGATGGCATGGCTTCCAAAGCATATTCCTTCACAACCTGCTTTCCTTTTACCTAATTATGGACAGTCTTTCTTCTCATGCCAAGGCTTTTCACACTTGAAGCACTTCTTCTTATCTTTGGGATTCTTTCACTCAGTAATAACCCTACTTTTGGCAGTTAAAGCAAACCAACTCTCTCTTAGGCTTCTTCTGGCATCCTTTCGTTTATGTTGTTGCTGCTTCCTTTTCTTCTTATAACCACCTTGCTACGGTTTCTGAATTTTCTTGGTTGTTGTGACAACATTTGCTTCCTTAGGAAACAAGCTTTCATGGCGAACAACTTTTTTCATAAGCTTCTCAAATGAATCGTCAAGATGATCTACAAACGGCCTTCCAATATAGGTATCCAGACCCATAACAAACTTCTTGTTCTTCTGTTAGGGTGTATCAATGTATGAACGAGCATATCTGGACAAGGCCTTGAAATCAGAAATGTAATCAAGCACAGAACGACCATTTTTTTTCAGCTGTATGAACTTCTTGAACAAAGCAGACTTTTGAGCAGTGGAGATAAACGTCGTCTCGAATTTAACTTGAAACTGTTCCCAAGTTATTTCATCTTCTGGAGTCTCAAGTGTAACTGAATTCCACCATTCCATGGCCCTTCCATGCAATTTCTTGACGCAAGCTTTCTCCGTGTTGCATCGTGCAACCCCAAGTCTCCAAAAATACAAGCATAAGTATCCATCCACCTCTGAACCTCTTCAGATGGTTCTATTCCTTTGAATGACTTTCCTGCTAGAGATGTATAATCTTTGCATAGCTTTTCAAAATCCACAACCCTAGGCAACTAAACACCTACATCTTCCATGGCTGCCACTGGAGCGGGTACCCTTCGCATGAATGCTTCCATCATGGCCTCAATCATGGCTGGGTAGTCTGGTCTACCGCCATTACCCCCTCCAGGCACATCCCCGCCCTAGCAGTATGTCTTGAAGCACGTCAACTCATTCTAAATCTGCAAATTAGAATGATTAGCCACTTACAAAGAAAGCTGCTAAAGAAGTACAAACGGTACTATACTATATACACTGTATAGTACATATTCAACTGAAATCTACAACTGTGTCTCCTATACGTAATTACATCTTCTAATTTTGGCTAAAATCATTAACTAGAGCTCTGATACCAAATGTGGCGACCGCCCACAACCCCAGCACTAAACAAGAGGAATGATGCGCTGAAAGACGTGCCAAGCAGCTATGGACGATGATCATAGGTAAAAATATCGAAACCTGTCATAAAACTCACAGCGCAAGGATAAAATATATAAAACATATACAACAGGTAGAAATAGTGGAGCATCATATAACAAACTTTTGGAAACTTTGACATCCTGAAAGGTTATCCGTACATCATAGGAATATCAAAGTCTGTACAAGAAGCCTCACTACAACACTCAGAGAGCAAATCAAACAACAAAAACAGAAATACTAGATAGTAAGTAAGATAATACGCCAGCCTCCTATTTGCCTCCTAATTGCACATCGTCCTCACTAAGCTATCACCTGTCACTTGTCATATAGTCTGTCCATCTACAACCGGATGAACAGCCCATGGTAATAAGAGGGAAACATAAAAATTTTTAGCCAAACAACAGTCTTAGTGAGAAATAAAACAGCTAACAAACATCATCAATAAAGCATATGAGAATGGGTAAATAAACGAACTAATATACCCACAACACCTGAGAAGAACTCAACCTTATCTTCCCCACATCGGACATTGATAGCCTTTATAATAACATTTCAACCATACATCCATGGAAAACAGAACACCCATTCAATAATGGAAAGGCACTGATAACATCTAAATTATATATACCTTATGTAAATCACCCTAATCGAACCCAACATTCCCTAGATACAAGCCCTAGAGGCTTAAATCAATATCAGGCTAGCACCCAAGGAACATCTCCTCCGACATTGGACAATCTACATGAGACGGTGCTAACAAAGCAACCAATCATCCATTACTTACTATGGCTATCACCATCAATACTATGTTGAAACCATCGTTAATCGTAGGACGACCAACCTTGCCATATATCAAGGGCTAATGGTAACCCAGTTCTAGCATAAACTCCACACACCTTTCAACGATATGTATGTTTGTCCAACCTTGACAATTAGGCATTTCAACGATACCCAAGGTACTCGACCAGTAACCTTCCAGTATTTTAGGTGCCCTTACTGTACCCTTGCTTCGAGCTTGATAGAACTAACGACAACGAAAATCCCTCGGCCTTCACATCTCTAGTCATCCAACCGATGACTTTTTATAGCTCAAGCAACCTTCTCGAACAACCATTATCCACCATCTCACGACCTTTGAGTTTCCACCTCATTCGTTATTCTACACCAATCAACGAACACATACAACACTTCGAATATTTCCTCTTGAATTAATTTTGAAGTCACAACATTACATAGCATAAACTTACCATGATGTAGATCTAAGGAAAATGACTTGAATTTAATGAAAAACAAGATCAAAAACTTGATTGAATCTGTGTGAGAGATGCATCTCACTCCCCAGTTTTCCAAAATAATCCAAAAGCAATGAATTACGATTCCAAACAGCAAAGAATTTAATCCAAACTCTTCAATTCAATGATCTTTCTCTTCGATCTGCGTAGATCTAGCCTAAAATGTTGAAGATCTTAGATTCTCTAAGCTTTAATAGTGGAATAGTGAAGAGAATGGAGGAAATCTAGTTCTTCCAAATGAAGGAATGGAGAAAGTAAACTTTTCCCATGCCTCTTACCCCCTATTTATAGTCTTCTAGTAGCCCACTAATGGGCCTCTCCAAATTAGCCCATTATGGCTCTCAAAACTTGGACAGCCAACTACAAAACCTTAAAACAATGATTTCTCCCAAATCAATGAGCCAAATCTTTAATGTGACCACTCTACTGAAAGGGAATCATCATTTCCATTCCAATGGCCTACGTCTCAACACCTAATTCAATCCAAGTCAAAAGTTATGCCCTATACAAAACTAATAGGGGCAAAATGGTCACAAACAAAATTGGTAAAATTATGGACATGTCTCGCATCCTCATAAGCAACGTATTAAAATATGAGAATGATACAACCCTCAGGAAATAAAATAAAAATATTTTATGATCTTCCGATACATAAAATACAAGCTGTTACACTGCTCTGGGTGGTGTATCGTAGAGGTTAATGAATCGAGTATCGCTGACGATATGTACGTGAGAAGGTATACAAGCATGTCTGATCTGGGTCGTGTATCATAGAGTGTAGGGCATTACTCTACGATGGAATCTGATTTGATTGAATGGTTCGAAGGTGGCAGTCCGTACGCTTACGTAGCATGGCAAGGGCAAATCTATGCGGAACATAGCATTGTTATATAGAGATATGTATGTCGCTACAGCGTAGGATGAGGGATTGTGTATAATTCTCTGGCGTGACGGCAGAGACCGTACGAGTAGGGTACCGCGGGGTGTACCTTGATGTTGAGGGTAGCTACATATGTAATTTATTAGGTTAATACTGAGGAGTATATGGGTACAACGTGTGTGTAAGCCTTGAGTGATGTTAACCCAAATAACCTAATTAATAAGAAAATGTAATTGAACGGTATATGTAGGATTATCCAAAATGCGCAGTTTAAGTCTAGTTACTAGAACTTGTGTTCCATCCCCCTGCACATAACACCCTCGCAGGTTAGGTTTGTGGCAGAGATATGATAGCTTTTGATACTGGTTAGGCAGTATAATTACCTTGGTAAGGCTATATTTGATTATATTATATTTTATTCCATTCCACTATGAGATGTTTTCTAAGCTCTAACGTATTCTTTATCTCTATATTTTCTGCATGATACCAGACAAGCCAACTCGAGTTTTGATAGATTGGAATTTTGAAAAAAATCGGTCTATCGGAATTCGGGTTGTTACACTATGTGAATGTATGAATCGTCATTACAAACAATTTCGATCAACACTTTACGCCATGCTATGTTCATGTTTAAAATTAACCAGATTATGCGATATTTGTGTTTAAACTCAACCTCATTATGAATCCCCACGAGCCTGGGAAAATCTCCACTCCGAATGTCTCAACTCAAGATCACTAACTAAAGGGACACGAGATTCTTGGAACAACCGGATATAAAGCTTGTACCTCACCCTACTAGAATCTGAAATTTCGTATCCCACACGCTTGGCCTCCAAGATATGAAATTCTGTGTGGCCCAAGATACGAAAGTCATAGTTAGTGTCCCATGGCTCGCAATATTCCATGTTTTTCCCCTGAACCTCCATTTTGAAGATCACTTCCTCCTGCACTCCTAATCAAGCACCACCAAGTGTTGAGACACGAAAATCTTGAAGTGTCCAGGTGCGAAATTTATATTTCATATCTCCTCGGCTACTAGGAATTCGCATCCCTTCAAAACGACCTCTCGGATACAAAATATAGTGAGACTACCAGATATGAAATTTCAGTTGGTATCATGTATCCCACTAATTCCACATCCCACTAGTTCCACTTCTTCTCTTCTAGTTCTCTCCTTCCATTCCTTCGCCCATCACGTTATGGAATCCCAACGACTTTGTATCCCTGGCCTCCAAGAAACGAAATGAGAAATCCATCAGATTTCATATCACTTTTCCTCTCTTCCTCTATAGTCCACTCGCCTCCTGCCAGGTCGAACTCGTCCAGTTCCTCTTTGTGTTCAATCGCGATGGCGATGGCCTACATCCATGCCTCCTCGTCAAATCATGGAGAAACCCATGTATAAGTTCAACTAGTAGTCAAACCACCTCAACTGGTCTTGTGTTAATGGGGAATTCGAGTTCTAATGGCGTTGGGAACGTACAGGGGGAAGGGGAAGTTGGAATTCTCGTGAGATTTTCTATCTCCTAGGAAGGCAAAATGATTAGAATGGGGGAGAAGTTTCGTATTTGGGTCGTTTATACAAAGCGGAGCGGTAGTGAGCAGAATGTGAGATTGACATCCATAGGTGGTACGAAAAAAACATGAGGTACAAAAAATTCGTTTCCCCTAGGATGTGAAATTTTGTGCCGCTTTCTAAAAAAAAGAGAAAGAAGAAAAGGAGGGAGAAGGGGAAAGCATTCGAGAAATCCAGAATTGGTGAACTATTTCTAAATTCAAACTTCGATGATTGCATATATGGATTTCTGAAACTACGACTATATGTACCAGTTTGACTCATTTAGCAATCATGTACAAAAGAATCTGAGCGATTCCGCAGAACATGTGAAATTGTTAAATTGCAAATCGACGACGTTTCAATAACCAACTTATGCGAACACGATTCTATGCCATGGCAACGATCATGCATACACACTTTTGGAATTCCAGCTATCCAAATCAACTCGAATCGCTGACCAATCATGTACTAACCAACATAAATAGCTTGAGAGTACATTTCAAACAACAGAATCTTAATTCGATGACTTTTCGAAAGCTGACTTGTATGATTGCACGCCCATGTCATGTCACATAAATATTACGTTACTTTTTCAAACTTCGGTCGTATCACGCAAAACTATGTGTGAACGTGTGAGTATGTACCTTACCTATGTCGACACGACTCGTTTACATCCATACGTAAATGAGAATCGACGGATGATATTTAATTTCTTGAGCCTACAAGAGATGGGCATTCATTTGAATGACTACATGAGATTCCAATCCAAACAGTCAAAATCCGCATTAATGTTGGAACTCTGTGCTATCATCATCGTGTCTCAACGAACATGTCATGACCAATCACCGAGCATGAGTCATAGATTTCTATGACCAACAAAGGTAACTAGCTCTTCTCAAAGCACGTCATACAACCATAATACATCCTTTGGAAGTAAAGTGTTAATCGGCTTTTTGGTCTAGCTACCAAGTGTAGTTAAATGCCACACGACTTGGCCCATCGCGGGACCAAAAGCCAAGAAGCATTGTCGAAACATCTAGAACTCAAGTCCAGATGGAATAGCATAAGAATAGCCGATTTAATGCGATGAAACTATTCAACAATGCACTTGTGCAACGGAATTGACCTCTCGCCTCACCGTTAGTTCTTCCCCAACCTCACAACTCCTCAAGGCCCACACTAACCTCAATCTTCTATCCCTAATGGGATACGAATTTGTATCCCTCTACGAGATACGAATTTGTATCCGCGATATGCCAATGGATACGAATTTGTATCCCCCTATGGAATACGGATTTGTATCCACAACATGACAGGGGATATGAATTCGTATTCTTCATGGGATACGAGTCTGTATCTAGGACACCTCAAGGGATATTAATGTGTAACACCCCGTAATTTTAACAACACTGAAAATGATAAAAAAGAGAATACTTAATTAAATATTTGGAAATAAGTAAAATGGACTGCGCCATTGCGTTCATCTCGGAATTCTGCTTAAGATGGACTACGACTTTGCAAAAAATGGATATTGTATGAAGAAGATATTCAGGTTTGAAGTTTATATAAACATAGGCATAATATATATAAATGTAATTACCCAGAAATTTAGTATCAAACAGTGGAAAATGGGAGGGAAATCGACCCGCTAGGGGTCGACCCTGTCCCCAATGGGTGTCGACCCATGGGTCGACCCAACCATAGGGGTGTCGACCCCGGAGTCGACCCCACCGAGATCTAGGTAGATTCCTGCCCTGCACCTAGACACAGTTCTGAGCGAGATTCGTTGACCTTAGGCTATAAATAGGACCTCGTTCTCATTCTTTTATTCACCAAAAACAATGGAGACAACGAGGTGCTACCCCAACTCAGTTTGATCTAGCCTATTCTTCTTCAACATCAAGTTATACGTATTCAAGGTTCTGTGCAACAACATCTACAATTAATTCTATGTTATTTTGATCAATCATAGTGAGTTTATGTTACTTTTAGATATAAACACCTAAAATGTAATACATGCTTATAAGTTTAAATCCAAGTCTATGCCTATTAGTAATCTGAATCACAACAGATCTACCATTACTTGTATAACTAATTTACCTCTTATGCATGTTCATGATATCCCCATTCTGTTAGTTTGCTTAATCATGTCACAATATGCCTATTCTATTAGTATAACCAATTTGATCATCATATGCCAGTTTTATTTACTATGCCTGTGCTTGTTCTCTTCTCTCCCTCTTTCCCTTTTTATTTTTATAGCCAGGCTAACTTCAAGCCCAAGCCTATCACTGAAATATGTGAACGTACGAAATTGAGAATGATTGGGAATGATAAATCGGGGCATAATTCACATTTTAAAATCATGATCGGGAATTTTGGGCATAATTTGTACCTTGACCCAAAACTTGGGATTTGGGGGAATAATCTATATCTTGATCTAAACCTTAATCTGGGGCATAACTTGTATCGTGAATCAGATGAGGATTTGGGGCATAATCAATAAGAAAATTGGTCAATAATGAACATGCCTGGATTTACAGTAATTAAAACTGTAACCGCGCTTAGACAGGAGGTATAATTACACTTGTAATAGAAGCCTACCGGAACCACTCGGCATATCCAGCGTCCACAAGTGGTAAATCTAATGTGAGGGGCCTAAGTGCATAAATGTACAAATAACGATGTTAAGACGCAAGGTTAACTCCGACTTTTGGTAGAAGTCTGCCCGGACCCAACCGGCATGTCCAAAATCCACAAATGGTAGACTTAATGTGAGGGGTCTAGTGCATTAATAAACATAAATGAATGAATGGTAATACTTAACCGGTTTGAATATGTGAGGGTTACATGAACCTGTCAACTTAAGTAGGGGTTAAGTAAACCTTCTTGAATCAGTGGGAAGGCTATGTTAATCTTGTTAAATATGTGGGAACAAGTTATACATATAAACCCGAAAACTTAACTAGTTGGGGTTATGCGATCTTGTTAAACTGGTAGGCATAACCTGTTGAAATCCTAGTAGTGGGGATGCAAGCCTTGGGGGAAGCTTGTATCATCTGGTGTGTGGGACCCGTATCTGTCACTAACCTATATTGGTATCAAACGGTAAACCCCGAACTAGGTTAGGGTCATGGCAAGCTTAGTGAGCTGATTATAAGAGGTCACTTGAGTAAGGGTGTTGATGGCACATTCCATCGGAGTCTTGAGCGTGCATGGGTCCACTTTCTCGGGAAGATAAGATGCTGTGACTTCAGTAGATATAGTTGTGCACATCCTAAAAATAACGGGTTGCCGCTTTAGTAAGTGATACATACTACTATGGGGCCAGCACAGGGTATCTACGAGTTAGGGGGCCGGTCAACTAGGGGTAGTAATTAGAGTACATCTGGTCTTGCTTGTTTAGGAGCCCATTATTATCGTTAGGGGTAGCACCCGTCGGATCTGTTGGGCTACCAGTTATTGTATGGGGTAAAACCTCTCATTATAAGTACTCCTAAGTCTACCATCTTGTACTTGTTGGATCATCTTGTTCTTGTTATTTTAGTATTGGTGCAGAGAAAAGTATTAGAGAAGCGCAATATATTCTGTTCAGTTTATCATGTTTACCTTGTTATACCTGCCTTATGACACTGTTATCTCCCTCTCCAGTTTATATGCTTATCATGATACTATTACTTATTTATATGATAAAGTAACTGGATTCGCCGGACTTTATGTATGCCTTGTTTTTTCCCTCTTCTCCCTCTTCCATTTCTCCTCTAGGTTCTCTTGGAGGGAATACTCAAGCTTGATCAAGATTCTTCTTTCATTCTGCTTAGAGCTATTTAAATGTACCACTTGATTTCGTATCTTCTCTACTATGGCTATATTTTAGGGATTATGCCCTTTTTATGTATCACTGTACTCTGATAATGATTTTAGTACAAGATAGAAGTTTTATCTTTTCAGCATTTCAGACTTATTATGTGTTGAGTTTGGACCACAAAGATTTTCTATTTAATAATGTTTTTAATTTCGCTTTTATTTTATATCTGTCGTGTGATGTTTCTGCTTTTGTTTACCTATAATGCTTCATGAAACTTAATGCGTTCTATTAAAGAGTGACATTAATGTATTTAGGGTGTCACATTTGGTATCAGAGCTGAGGGTTACCAGATCAGATAAACGATTTTGAAAAATTGTTTCCAAAAAGGTTTTAAAAGAAATCATTTTCAAAAAAAAAGTTCGTTTTGAAAAACATATTCCCCAAAGCCATATGAAATATCTTTCAATTCTCTATTTGAATCCCTTTTTCCTTTTCTTTTCAGCATGTCTTGGGAACCTATTATTCCTGAGGGTGTGCAGATACCGGCCTGGTTTCATAGGTATCTGGAGGCTACGGCACCTACTAAAGGCCAAGCAGATGCCCCTCCCCCAGCTGCAGCCGTTGTTCCCCCTCCACCTCCACATGCTGATAATTTCTCGAAGATATGTTAAGATTTTTGTTCTATGGGCCAGAAGCCAATCCGAAGAAATGAGACTTTCGTAGAGGCAAGGAATTGGCTTATAGAGATAGAAGATTTGTTTGGAACTTTCGAAGGTGAAGATCAAAGGAAGATTCAGTTAGCCATTTGGCAGTTGAAGCATGAGGCCTTGTTTTGGTGGGAAGTGACACAGGCGGGACGTCGTGTCCAAACTTGGGATGATTTCCGAGAGTTTCGAAATGAAGTGTCTTTCTCAAGCCGAGCAAAGTATGCAAATGGGAAGGTTTCTGGCACTTAAGCAAGGGGTCATATCTTTGCTTTAGAGCTAGTAAATACCCTGCACAAGAAAGTTTTGAGGTTTGCTAGAGGATTGAATGAACCCCTCTAAGGGTTGGCTATGTCTCATATTCCGACGGGAGCAACTTTTGAGAAACTCGCTGATATGGCATTGGTGCATGAAGAAGATAAAGGTGAAAAGAAAGAGGCTAACGTTAAGGAAACACAAAACAAGAAGGCGTGGCCCAAGAAAGAATAACAACAACAAAAGAAGGGAGGAAAGAACGACAAAGCTCGAGATAAGAGGAAATGTCATCATTGCGGATGCGGGGGTCATGTGATCAAGGATTGCAAGAAAAGAAAGAATGCTCGTTTCCATTATGGAGAGGCCAGACATCTTCTTAAGGATTGCCCGAGGAAGCAAGGATAGGGCCAAAGGGCAGGATCTTCTGGAGGGCCGACGCATGCTCTCGTGGCCAGCGCGCCATATAGAGGTAGGAAAGTTTCCGTTGAAGGTTTCATTTCTCTTTCCAATCATCCTGTTAGATCTCTTTTTGATTCTGGTGCTTTGCATTCTTTTATATCTGATTCTGTGGTTGAGTCTCTGCACCTTAGTACTAGTATGGCTTTGGATCCCGTTGTTGTCTAAAACCCCATTGGTCATGCGACTCATTTACCTATGATTTTTCAGGGTTTGAGAATATCTGTGTCAGTGGTCGAGTTTGAGTGTGATGCATACGTGCTTTATTTCATGGGCTATGTTTTGATTCTAGGAATGGATTGGCTAGCCATATATAATGCCATTCTAGATTGTGAGAGGGGGGTCGTTAGACTTTTGACTTGCCATGGGAGGAACCTTGAGATTTCTTATGACCCTAAAGGATCGGTCATGCTTAGTTTCCTAGAGTTGCTTGATGCATCTATTGATGATCTACGATTTGTGTCTGTAGTTTGTGAGTGTCCTGATGTTTCTGAGGAGGTTTGAGGCTTACCTCTGAGGCGCGAGATTGATTTCCATATATACTTGGTGGATAATGCAAAGCCAGTTGCATTGCATGTGCGCCACATGGCTCCAAGAGAAAGGAGGGAGCTCAGCAAGCAAGGAGTTACTTGAAAATGGTTTATTAGGTGAAGCATATCTGAATGGGGTGCTCCAATGGTATTCCCCACTAAGGCGGATGGCTCACTTCACTTATGTATGGATTATAGGGAGTTGAATAAACTCACGAAGAAGAATGGGAACCCACTTCCGAGGATTGATGATCTGTTTGACTAGCTTGTTGGTGCATCTATTTTCTCTCAGTTAGACTTTGCCATGGGGTTTCATCAGTTGAGGGTGGCCGAGGGAAGTATAGACAAAACCGCTTTTAGAACTCCAAATGGTTTCTTCGATTGGTTCGTCATGCTTTTTGGTTGACGAATGCACCTTCCTATTTTGTTGATCTGATGAGTAGGGTGTTTCGTGAGTTTCTAAATAAGTTTGTTGTGGTCTTTGTTGATGACATCTTGATTTTCTCAAAGAATGAGGAAGAGCATGCCCTAAATTTGAGAGTGGTTTTGAAAACTGTCTGTGTGCACCAACTTAAGGCAAACTTCTCCAAATGTCATTTTTGGAGAAAAGAAGTGAGATGTCTAGGGCATGTGGTCTCTAAAGATGGGATATCAGTAGATACCGCGAAGGTAGTTGCAGTTCAAGATTGGCAGATCCAAAAGAATGCAACGGATGTGAGAAGATTTCTTGGTTTAGTGGACTATTATAGGATGTTCATTAAGGACTTTGCAAAGATATCAGCTACACTCACCAGACTGATGAAGATGAATCCAACCCTTTCTTAGAGTATAGACTATGAGAATGCTTTCTAGCGATTGAAGAGGGCTTTGACAACAGCCCAAGTTTTGACCTTGCCTGATGGGAACAAAGTGTTCACAGTATGCACTTATGCATGTGGTACACGACTTGGTGCGGTTCTGATGCAAGAGGGAACGGTAGTATGTTATAGAGGTAGACAATTAAGAGTTCATGAGAAGAACTACCCTACCCATGACTTAGAGTTAGCTGCCATAGTATTCACGCTTAAGATTTGGCACCATTATTTACTAGAAGAGAAGTTCGAGTTGTACACTGATTATAAATCTCTCAAGTATGTGTTCTCGTAGAAGGAGCTTAATTTGAGGCAACAAAGATGGATGGAGTTCTTAGCATCCTATGACTTTGAGATCGCTTACACCCGTGGCAAGGGTAATGTGGCGGCAGACGCATTGAGTAGGCAAATGATGACCTTGAGTCTTATGTTTGTGAAGAGGAAAAGCTTGGAATTTATACTGGCTTTTGATTTTAGACCCTCCATTAAGTTTACACCTGGTTTATTGGCATCACTAGAGTTGTGACGTACTATGTTGGACCAAATTGGAAATTTACAGCGAGATGACCCACAGCTAGCAGATATCTTGGATAAGCTCAGTAGAGGGGAGAATTCTAGTCACCTCGGTAGATATTCCATGGATGACAGAAGGTGGTTGCGACGAGATAGAACGCTTTGTGTTCCTTGAGTTAGGAGTTTGTTGAAGACAGTCCTTAAGGAAGCCCATCATTCTCGGATGACTATTCATTCCGCTGGTGATAAGATGTGCAAGGATATGAAGAGGGTTTTCTTTTGGGTTGGGATAAAGAAAGATGTAGAGAATCTGTTTTTCGATGTTTGATTTGCCAGCAAGTCAAAGCTGAGCAAAGGAAGCCCGTTGGTTTACTTCATCCTTTGGAAGCCCATAATGGTCGACTGTCCTCCTAGGGTAGAGGTTTACTGCTTAGTGTCGGCTAGGCCTGGTTTAAGTAGGTCGGGGCTTGGTTTTGAGTGATATTTATATAATTAACCGCTAGGATTAAGTCTAATTAATCATATGGCTCTAATTTGCACAGACACCTATAAATATCACCTTATTCCACCTCCTCCTAAACCTAATCTTCCCCAACCATATCCTCCATTATTCCATTGCATTCCAAATATATATATATATATATATATATATATATATATTATGTTTTCTTCTACAAACCTTCGAATCTATATTCTTTCTAATCTCTTTTCTTTTAGGATTTAGTATAGATTTGAATCTGGAATCATGATTTATATATAAAAATTATAATTGTTTAATTCCTATATATAGACCAATAGATAATTGGAGTTCGTATTCATGTTTGTATTCATGTAAGGTTACAGATCTAAAAGACAAACATCATCAAACTTATATCATTTTCCTCTAGCTAAATCTCTATGAGTGGAAATCCCTTATGTTCGTTATTATTTTATTTGGTAGTATTGATTTGGATCCGTATGCCTTAGAGGATTTGGGATTTCAACGAAAAAATTAAAAATAGCAAATCAACCAAATTCCTTTCTTTTATATTTATTGATAGAAATGTTCAATCTGTGTAAATTTGTGGTTGTTAAAGCAATGAAGAATATGACAGATTTGGGTTGTATAATTATTATTATGCTCAGATTCATATTTTAGGTGTTGTGATTTGCATGTACTGTTTATTGTCAAACTTTAAGGATTTGTATTTTTGTGTGAATCAAAATAAGTTTAAATATCTATTTTTATAAATAGGTTATTTGAACCTATTTATTTATACAATGTTCAAATATTATGCATTACACATAAACGTACCTAAATGTGGATTTGAACCATAAAATGATAATTATATACATATATATGTTTGCATGCATTTCACAATTGCTATCTTTTGTTGTTGTAGCAATCAGACAAGCCTAGGGTACAAGTTTTATATGTTATTATTGTTTTTCTCCTATTAATGATATTTTTCATTAACACTAAAAATAAGGTTATGTGTTAACAATATTTTTCATCAACACCAGAGATAGGTCTAAGGAAGTGGACCTAAGGTTAAAATGGGACTATCTAGTTCCCACAAGCTTGAGTTAGTTCACTGTTTCCTAGGTATCAAGGTTTAGAGCCTGAATATTAGTTACTCTTCCCTCGAGGGGTGAGTATTATGCTTACGAGACTCAACACCCAATAGTAACCTTGGGACAAGGGTTCCTTAAGCATAACACAAGTTAAAGAGCTAAATGGCTTATAGGAGGGTATTTTGGAAATCTTGGAGAAAGACCTAGACTTGCGTGAGAAGCATTTGTTGTGGAGAAAACAAAAGGAAAGAGAATAAAGAAGTGGTAAAGTAACTCATAGAAAATATACTACGTGTCGATTCACTCTTTATTGCTCATTGATTTGAGTACACAAGTGTTTATAAGGAAATCCCCAAATTGATTTAGAAATTAGGGTTTACCCAATAAGAAATGAGTACAAGACTTGGGAAATGAGAAAGTCCCCCAAAATGAGACCCATGGGGTCTAATTTGTAGGCATATTGGGCCCTCTTTGCTTGTAAACTCAGCAGAAGCCCCTTTCAAATGTGGTAAAGTGGCTTCGGCGCTTTTGCATCTTTCAATTCCGGTTGTCTCGTTTTTTGCCACCTTTCTTTGTTCTCAACACTACTATCCGATCTAACTTTTCTTTCGGTGTGTCGGTCTTGGATTTAGGAGTTTAACTTGGATACTGCTTCTTTATAATGTACCGACACCAAGTTGGTTTGTGTGGATAACTTTAGGAGGTGCTTTCGGGTTATGGCAAAAGGTTCCATTTTCAAGCTCTCATAGTATTTGCTCATGTGCTTCAGTTTCTTAGGACTTCAGAACCTTATTCTCTTCCGGTATCGACACAATTTGTGTGGATAATTCTTCTTCTTATAAGCTTCGATTTACTTTCGGTAAGTCTTTTGAATTGATCTCGGTCTTGTGGAAGCATGCTCTCAGTACATCCTCTGATGGCTTTCGAATCTATCTTTTGGGAGTCAACACACTTTGACTCCAATAGTTACCTTTCAGAATGTTCTCCTTGTGTTCCTGCTTCTTATGGCTCTAATGTCTTTACCTTCTTTTGTCTCGACACTAAGTTAATTAGTCCCGATAACTATTTCGTCTCCTTGCGCTTGGCTTAATGCTTCATGTTGTGTTTCGAACAATGTAGAATGCTTTCCTGGTTTCAGGTCTCAGGTCATAGGCTTACAGTTTTAGCCTGATGTCAGTTTCATGTTTCCAGATCATTCTTTTAAGCTGGTTGCGGTCCGATACCCTTTCACCAACAGCAGGTTTCGGTGTTGAATTTGGTAGTAACAAGCATCAACTATCTCGGTGGTCTGGTGTTGATCTTATTTTCCTTTCGATGTTGGCTTTATGGATGTCACCTTCATAAGTTTCTCTTCTTGTTCTGCTTCCGATACCAAGCTATATTGTTCATTGTCTATTGTTATCGATACAAGGTCTCTATCTTCTTCTCCACCCTTTTGAGAATCATTGTTATAGTTATTCCTTTGTAAGTTGTTTGCTGTCTTGGTTTTGGTGTCATCACCCAGATAGTAGTAGTGTTGACACCATGATTTTCCTCTTTCTTCAGTGTTGTCGCATCTTCTTTTCTTTTTATATTGAAGTCAGACTGATATTCTTGAACTTTCAGTATCGTCCTTGATTCCCTGAACCTTTCGTTGTTAGTATCAACTCTTTGGTTTCTTGCTCCCAAAGCCGGTTCCGTAACTTTCAGAGCTTTTCCAACTTGGTTCCGGCTTTTCTACCCGAATGCTTCTTTATATTTGGCTAGTACAAATTTTAGTGTTAATAGTTAGGCCCCTAGTAGAAAGAAGCTTTTGTTCGTTAGGAAAAAATCCTGTGGTCCCTGTGTTATTTCTCAATAACTCAAGAAACATTAGAAAGATTTCGGCATTAGTTTCGAATAACTCAAAACGATGATACAAGGGGAAGCATAATCTTTCCTTAACGCATAGGGCTTGAGCACAAACTCCCAATTATGAACTTTTGTAAACACGGCTATGCATAATCTAAACTCGAACATGTATCCAAGCAGGATTCTATGGTTTAAAATTTGACATTCTCCTACTAACATTGAATGGGGAATCCAACATTCTTATCTAGGCATCAGTTGTCAAGAACTTATTCTTATTCTTGGAAATGGGAGATGGTAAAATTTGTACTCTTATACATTTTCAATAGAAAAATCAGGGGCCAACTTTCGACAAGCATAGTTTGTTTAAAAAAAGTAATATGACTTGTATAATGTTTGACATTTTATTTATAATGTGTTAAACATCATTTTGACCATAATTTAAAGAAATGAATGTTAGGGGTAAGTATGTCATGAATTTAGAGAACTTCCCTTTATAAAGTGCTGAAGTATCAACCTTATTTGGAAGACTTCAAATGAGAGACCTCAAGTAGCAACCTGGGAAATACTTTAAACACTTTTACCTTTGAACTTTAGTGGTATATCCGAACTTTATATGCGAATATGACAAAAAGGAATTTAAACGTTCTTCTTGGAAATGAGAATAGAAAATCCATAACTACAATTTATTGTTATAATAATGAAAATCTATAGGTTTATTTTCTAAAAGTATTTGCATGTTTAAAAGTACTCCTATGAAATAGCAAGTAAAAAGGGGTTCAAGGCTTAGACTTGAACTTGTGCCATAGAAATTCGGAAACTTGAATATAACAAGAATCCCGAGACTCACACTCGGATAAATAGAATTTTCGTGGAAACCCTGAGACTCACGCTTAGGCAAGCAGAAAATCAGCAATTCATGTAGGAATTAATAGAAGTCCTGAGACTCACACTCGAGTAAATAAAAGTCAGAAATCGCATCTGAAATTGGTAGAAATCACAAGACTCGTACTTGGGTAAATAGGAAATCAGAAATCCCGAGACTCATGCTCGGATAAATGGAAATTAGAAATTCTCATAAAACCCTGAGACTCACACTCGGCTAAGTAGAAAATCAACAATCACATGGGAACCCTGAGACTCGTACTCGGATAAATAGAAACCTGAAATCATGTAGAAACTTTGAGACTCATACTCGGGATAAGTAGAAAATCAGAAATCATGTAGAAACATAATTTCAATCGGAAATAATTGGAAAATACTATAAGTAAAATTCCTTACTAAAATCATAAAAGAACTATCTAAAGTTTACTCAAAGATCATTCGATGAGAACATCACAAATCATCCTAGGATCATCCATGCAAGCAATGAGAAACATCCCATACATAATTGTGAGCAACCAAATAACCATAAATTATTTTGGGTTCCTTGGAAGTTTACTCAAAAAAACCACATGAGCGAAAGAGTCTTAAATATTATGAGAAGTAATTTTTAGATGCCTATACAGTGGGCTTCCTTCGGAGTAAATTAATCCAATCCTAAACAGATTAGTCTTTCGGCAGTAGTTCTGTTTGATTATTCGGCTATTGAGTACCTAACGTCTAGCATTATTCCTAACCACATGATGTGAAAATGCATGAGTACTCTCTAATAGAGTGACACTGGTCTCTTTATGGGCAGATGCATGTATAACTAGCCCCACTTAAGGGACAACTCCACTAGCTGGATGTGACACCCCACATCCTTTAATGTCACTCATAAAGGGAATGCATTAAGTTTCGTGAAGCGTTATAGGTAAACAGACAGGGAATATTACAAGACAGATATATAGAATAACAGCAGAATAAAACTTTATTTATCATAAGATACCGTGGTCTAAAAACATCACATGTCTGAAACATAAAAGCCCATTGCAACATAAAACTTACTGTCTTATACTTCAAAAATATCAGAGTAAATAATAGAAGCAAAATTCCCCAAGAACAAAATATAGACATAGCAACAAGGATAGGAGCTTGAGCCATACATATCAGCAGCTCCAGCAAATAAGAAAAATCATGGTCAAGCCTAAGTGTTTCCTCCCTGAGAACTGGGGGAGGGGACGGAACAAAGAAGGAGAAACAAGAGGGTCAGACATAAAGTCAGGCGAGTCTAGTGACTTTTAGCAAGTAAATAAAAAAAAGTAGCATGACAGACATATAAATTGGATAAGAGAGATCACTACAAAAATGGCAGGTGTGACAAGATAGACAGGATAAGGTGTATACGCTTCTCTAATGATTACTCTGCACTATTACTAGTTTAACCACAATGAGATGATCCCTTCCACTATAAGGTAGACTTAGGGCATACGCCCAAATGTACCCTAACCACTACCTTAATCGATCGGCTCTATACACCATAGATACTTTGTGCCGGCCCCACGGTAGGATGTATCACGTCCTAAATTGGAAACCCTCACTAATATGCACAGCCCCATATTGACAGGTGTCACAGTCGTCTTAACCCCCTCTGCCCGGCTCATGCACGCACATGGCCCTGTTGGTTTGCGCCACCCACACCGTCCTCCACGCTTGGATCTCTTACAATTAATCAGTAAGCGTGCCCCTTCTCCGCCTAGTATGGAGTACATTATTTGATACCTACTCCGGGTTACTGACTGAAATGGGTCCCACACAATATGATACAAGCTCTCCCCTTTGTCTTTTATCCCCACTAGGTTTTCACTGACTATGTATACCACTTGGTATCTTTAATTACATAGCCCTATACCAGTTATGCTTACCTTAAAAGGTGTCTTTAATTACATAACTTTTATATTTTCCACCGGTTATGTATACCACTAGGTGTATTTGATTACATAACCTTATTAGGTTAAGTTTGTAGGCCTATATGTAAATATTACCCACCCCTCAGATTTACTTAATCCACCCATTGTCCAACCAATTTTACTTAACCCGAACTTAGGTTCATAATCATACAATCCCGTTGGATTAAATTAAGTTAAGTAGTCCAATTCATTACCATGTCCAATTATGGTTTATAAATAGACCTCCCACATTAGGCCTACAACTTGTGGATGCTGGATATGCCGGTCGGGTCGGTGTAGACTTATTCCACAGTTGGGCTTAACCTCGTGTCTTAGCCCGATTCGTATTTGCGCACTTAGACCTCCCACATTAGGTTCAACATTAGTGGCTGCTGGATATGCCGGTCGAGTCAGAGCAGACTTCCACCACTAATGCAACCTAACCTCGTGTCATAAGTGCCATTGCAATTTCTAATTGTAATCCTGGGCATTTATTATTAACTATACCTACATCAATTATAGGTTTTATGCCCTTTTTCCAAATTATGTCTTTAATTGATTTTATGCCAAATTTATTCATATTCATTATTCCAATTAATAACCAAATTAGCATTCAAATTTCCGATTATTCCTAAATGTCCAATTATACTCATAATGGATTATATGTCCAAATTCATATCAAATTATGCCAATTCTAATATTTTCCCCCCTCCCTTAACTAACGCATTCGCATATATTCGATGGTATACCTAGGCTAGAAAGTAGCCTAGGAATATACAGTAAAAAAGGGAAAGGTGATGGGAAAAATGACAATAGTGATCATTCTAACAAAGGTGACATGAACATATATACTGGCATAGATATGTTTTGGCATAATAATAAGGTGGACATAAAAATAGATCTAGCGTATTCATATAAGGTGGACATAAAAACAGATCTAGCATAATTATAATGTGGACATAAAAACAGATCTAACACAATTAGGATGACATAGTAGCATGTTTAGATCTAAATATGGATTCACATGTCCAATTTATAACATATCTAAATTGACCACAATATGACAGGTGAATGGTGATTTACATAAAGAATTAGATATAACCAGTGTTGTAACTATCTGAATTAACATTAACCATAATATAGTTACAGTCAAGATCCACAAAGGCGACATAATAGAATAACCTCAATTAAATTAGATCTAGAGAACTAGATCTATCATGACATAGTATAAGATTTAACAATAGCATAGATTCATAGTTTATGACATATCCAAATCATAGTCTTTCACAATTTACTTTTATTCATTTAAACCTAAAAGTAACCAGCTCACAGTGTTTGGATTGTTAAGAAGATAAAAAAGAAGTTGGTGTTGAATCTATGCTTGAATCTCAAAATTTGATTTGCAGAAGATGAATAGAATTAGGTTTTGTCCATCTACTGATAGCATCTAGCCTCCATTGCATTTTAGGACAGAAAACAAGTGAAAATGGATCTTTATTTATAGCTGTCAGTCTCCCAACTGACTATGACACGTCAGCCCTAGGGGTGTCGACACCCCTGTAGGTGGGTCGACCCACGGGTCGACACCCCTTTGGGTGGGTCGACTTCTAGGTTGACTTGTTGTTGAATCTATGCTTGAATCTCAGAATTTGATCTGCAGAAGATGAATAGAATTAGGTTTAGTCCATCTACTGACAGCATCTAGCCTCCATTGCATTTCAGGACAGAAAATAAGTGAAAATGGACCTTTATTTATAGATGCCAGCCTCCCAACCGATTATGCCACGTCATCCCTAGGGGTGTCGACACCCCTGTAGGTAGGTCGACCCATTGGTCGATACCCCTTTGGGTGGGTCGACCCCTGGGTCGACACCCTTCTAAGGGGTCGACCCCCTAGAGCGGGAAATTTGCCACTTATTCTGGTTTCACGCGATTTCGAATTTTGTACTGTTTTGGATAAGATGCTAACTCATATCTGACTCCTATATGACTTATATATATATATATTCTTTCTACGCATATACAAATTTAAAACCCTCAAAACTTCTTCATATGATGTCCGTTTTACGCAAACCAATTGTCTATCCTGACCAAAATTTCGAGACGGACGCAATGGCGTAGTCCCTTTTCCTTAATTCTGAATATTAACTTAATTATTATTTAATTTATCCTCTTTAATGTTAAACATATCACGAGGTGTTACTTTCTCCCTACTTGAAGGATTTCGTCCTTGAAATCTCCAAGTTGAGAAGAATGCATATCCTATCATCCATCATCCGTCTACTCATCCATCAATCATTAGGATCCATTGTCCTTAAATATTTCAAATGCTTATATGAGTATATGCAAAGGTGTGTGTATATTTCCCTATACTAATGCGAAGATCAGGCGGTCTACTGATTTAGTTGATCTCCTTAATGCAATGTATGTTAGTACCATGAATCCAATATGTATGCAAATAATCCTATTATAACAAGTAAGCTCTATATGTGTGCACATTCATTCATCCAAATGCAACATCCATATGCTAATTCATCCATTTCCATCCAAAAAAGAAAAGAAAATGCACACACATCCATATGCAGCATGAGAGTGATTGAGCCGATCTAGTGCCTAATTTGTGTGTATATGCGTCCACAGGCAAGCACTAGTAAACACTTGCATCCACTTGCATCCATCAAACATAACATGTTTGAAACACATGTTTACATCCATAGGATTCCTATATAAAGGTCGAAAAATACTATGGATAAGATATACTCAATTGATAGAAACAATCACTGATAAAACTTTGAAAAAAAAGAGTTAAGAACATACCCTCGAAAAGGAAAGGGTACGAAGCACGAATCTTGTCTTCAGTCTCCCAAGTCGCATCCTCTGGGTTATCTCCCTATTGAACCTTTAGCAACTTGATCTCTTTATTGCGTAGCTTCTTAACTTCTAATTCAAGAATACGGGTAGGGACTCGCATGACTATCGACTCCCGTTCCACTTCTACTTATTCCAACACATTCGGCTCAACAATTACTGCAGTGTCATGCAGACACTTCTGCAGATGGGAAGTGTAGAAAACACCATGAACACCGGATAGATTTTTTGGGAGCTCTACTCTATATGCCATTTGGCCAATCCTCTCGGTTATGGGAAATGGTCCCATAAACCTAGGTGCCAACTTCCCTATCGATCCGAAGCAAACCACATTCCTCAAAGGTGATACTTTGATAAAAACTAAGTCTCCTACTTCAAATTTGATGTCAGTTCTTTCTCTTGTCTGCATAGGACTTCTGTCTATCTTGAGCTGTCTTCTCCGCCGTCGAATAAGGTCAATCTTTTTGGATGTTTCTCTAACCACATCTGGTTCATGTAATAATCTTTTTGTAGATTACCACCAACAAGTTGGTGATCTACAGGGTCAAGGGTTCCATGCCGATGCTGGACCGATAGCTGTTGTTATAGGCAAACTCTACTAAAGGAAGGTGCCCTTCCCAAGTCCCTCCAAAGTCTAGGATACACAGCCTCAAAAGATCTTCAAGAATCCTGTTCACCCTCTCCGTCTGTCCATCGGTCTAAGGATGATAAAAGGTGCTCAAACACAACCGTGTACCTAATGCTTCTTGCAAGCTCCTCCAAAATTCACTGGTAAAGATGGGATCACGATCGCTTATAATGATGGAAGGTACTCCATGAAGACGAACTATCTCACGAACATAAATTGCTGCCAACCATGATACCATCCTTTTACTCTTAACTAGAATAATGTGAGTGCCTCTTAGTGAGTTTATCTACCACAACCCAGATACTGGTATTTCCTTTCTTCGACCTAGGCAAACCATCTATGAAATCCATTGAGACGCTCTCCCATTTCCACTGAGGAACCTCCAAAGGATGAAGTAATCCATCGTGCTTCTTTTGCTCAACTTTAACTTGCTAGCAAATTAAACATTGGGAATCAAATTCGGCCAAATCCTTCTTCATCCCATCCCAAAAGAAAACCCTCTTCATGTCTTTATACATCTTATCGCCTCCTGGATGAATGGTCATCGTAGAATGGTGGGCTTCTCCTAGGACTGCCATTATCAAGCTTCCAGTTTGAGGAACACAAAGCCTTCCATTTCGTCGCAACCACCCCTTTTCATCTATGTTATATGTAACACCCCACCTCCGCTAGGGTCACTCTTTCGGGGGCACTAGCTTCTGGGGGGCATTAGAACTGGGTAAGCATGCATAATGATATATCAAGGCAGAACAAGAACATAAATATATATGTAAAACAGAGTAAGTGAGAATAAAACAGCGGAATATCTCAAACCATCTCAAAACAAGTCTAGTACATCATAAAGTCAACTGCCAAAAATAAACATGTCTAGTACATCATAAACAGAAATACTGAAATACATAGTGCTATCCCCAAAATAAAGATGATAAACCATAGCGAGCTCAATGTCCAGACGTACATGAGCTATCCAGCGAACAAGCAAGCGATCCAAGCTAAGCACCACTGTTCCCTCCCTGAGAACCTGGGGGGGGGGGACGGAAGAAAAGAAGCGAAAGAAAACAGGTCAGTCAAAAAGACTGGTAAGCCCTACTACGATCAGTCTATAAACTAATAAAGTTAACATCATGATGGAAACTGAGATGAACATACTGGCAGTAGATAAAGGTGTCATCACATAAAGAAGATTTAGCTTTGCACCACGGTGTACTAGCAAACTAACATAACAGGTATTGATCCCTCAGCCCAAACTTTGGCCCAATAGCATGAGGTGACCTTAATACAAGGTCCAGCCCAACGGTCTAGTCGATCGGCTACCTATAAACCTAACACGTCAAGTGTTGGTGTCCATACGGCCCACATATGGTTGTAGTCAGACTGTGCTGGGTCCACCTTCGGGTGTATCAAGCCCTCGGGTGCCAACCCCAGACACCTAAGCAGTAATGCACAGTCTAAACCTACTGGTACCCGTGCCTCGAGTTTGTCCAACACCGGACTACGTGCACGTCCGTAGCCCGCCTGGACCCGCACCGCTGTACCACTCAGCCGTCGCTTTGGTCGCTTACATCAGTCCAGTAATCGTGCCCCGCCCTAGCCTAGCCTCTAGGGTTGTGAATGATACCAAACTGGGATTACTGCTGGAACAGACCACGTTGCTAGGGTTTTCTAAGAGGGTTAAGTGTGGTTTAACCCCTCACTAATCATGGATTAAATTAGTTAAGTGTAACCAACAGTTCACCACTTAACCCCATTTAATCCCTCGTATCCCCAAAATTGGTTAAGTATTAGTGGGCCATGACTTAACCCTAATCATGAGGCATTAATTAATTTAATTGTGCCTTAACCTCTCACATTAGACTTTGTTGCGGTTACTAGTTAAGCCGGGCGGGTCCGGGTAGCTTTACACCACAACTTGGTCTAACCTCGGGTCCAAGGTACACATGACCAACTTCTCACATTGGGTTCTATTGTTTGTAGCAACTAGTTAAGCCGGTCGGTTCCGGGTAGGTTTACGCTACAAACTCAACCCAACCTCGAGTTGGCCACACTTATGTTTTCTAAGTGTCATGTCCACTTTATTTTCAAAACATAATTACAAGTTTAACAAATACTTAGGTAGACCTAACTTAATAGGTAAATTCCCAAGGGGTAGACCTAACTTAATAGGTAAATTCCCAATCTTATATTTTCATGTATTTTAAGTTTTACCCAACCCCCCCCCCCCCCAACGTCATTCTATCGCTTACATATTCGTCATAACGCATAAAGGATAGAAAGAGGGAACTTGGCACAACATACATGATAAATCTTACATATCATAATAAACATGCATAACATGTTAGACTTGCATAACTTAGTGTAGTAAACTTGCATAAACATGCATAACTTGTTAAACTTGCAAATCATGGCATAGTGAACTTGGATAAACATGCATAACTTATCAAACATGTGTAACATAGCATAGTGAACTCGCATAAGCATGCATAACTTATTAAACATGCATAACATAGCATAGTGAACTCGCATAAGCATGCATAACTTATTAAACATGCATAACATAGCATAGTGAACTCGCATAAGCATGCATAACTTATTAAACATGCATAACATAGCATAGTGAACTCGCATAAGCATGCATAACTTATTAAACATGCATAAATCCCAACTTTCATCACATATTAACTTTAGAGTTTCTAAAATGAAGGTAAGAGGGCTTACAAATATTATGAAGACGCAAATCTACTAATAAAGATTGAGAAGCCCTTTATGCAAGCATATAAAAACCCAAAACAAAGCTCCAATTAACAAAAATCCCAAAAACTCTAGCTTAGCAATTAAAGCTTGGAACTTGATGATGTATGCAAGCTAATGATCATTCATACAACTTAGAAATGCTTGTATGAACATCAAAACCTTCATAGGAATGATTTTTGAAGAGGGTGGAGGCTAGGGTTTTTAGGTGGAGGCCATTTGAGAATTCAATTTGACATAGTTTGGTTGCTAGAATGAATAATGAGTGATTTAGGGTAGGTTAGGGTCTTATTTATAGATTAGGCTAGTGATTTAGACCATAGGATTAACCCTAGGTTGAATTAGGTCCATCAGATTTCGGAATTCTCCAGAACCAAGCCACAAATCAGACCAAGACCCAAAATGGTGCGCCAGGCAAAACTGCCCGGCCACCCTGTGTCGACAGGGCTGTCGACACCCTGGGGACCCTGTCGACATGCCTGTCGACATGGGGGTCCTGGCGGGAATTTTCCCGCCTGCGCCAGTTAGCCCTAATCCTTGTTTTTGAACTTAAAATTCAAATCTGTTTTTGACATGGAAATTTCTGAAAACTTCGTTGGGCCTTAATCGGGTCATACGGACTCCGATTTTCGAAAACTCGGACTCTATTTCGCGTATTTTTCCGAGACGAACGCAATGGCATAGCCCGTTTCCCTTGATTCAGATTTTTGAATTAAATTCTGCCTCGATTTATGTTATAACAGGTTATTGAAAATACGGGTTGTTACATTACATTGACTAAGGTGACTAAAAGTATCCCCTTTTCAGAGTTTATCCATGATGTCTAAAATTTGCGGTTCTAATTGTTATGAAGCTCTTATCTGGTCTATAAGAGTTGGTTATATCTCCAAGGATGTAAACAAATTAGGCAAAATCTCGATGGAGGGTCTAAAATCAAAAGCTGATATGAACTCCAAGTTCTTTCTTTCCATAAACAGAGGACTTTGGGCCATCCTCTGCCTATTTAGTGCGCATGCCACCACACTACCCTTGCCAGGGGAATAAGCGATCTCAAAATCATAAGAAGCTAGAAACTCCATCCACTATTGTTACCCTAAATCATGGTCTTTGTAACCCCCTGAATTTTTAACAACTTTAAAGAGGATAAATTAAATAATAATTAATTTAATATTCAAAATTATAGGAAACGGACTGCACCATTGCATTCGTCTCGAAATTCTGGTCAGATAGACATTTAGTTTGCGTAAAAAGGACACCGTATAAAGAATTTATGTGGGTTTTAAGTTTGTATACGCATAGAAAGATTATATATATACGCATGAGTTAGAGATGAGTCAGAATTTTATCCAGAACAATTCGAATTTGAAAAATTCAATAAGGCGGCAGAAATCCCGCACTAGGGGGTCGACCCTCTAGAGGGGTGTCGACCTACGGGTCAACCCACCCACAGGGGTGTCGACACCCCTAGGGCTGACGTGGCATTTGGTTTTAGGGGGCCTAGCAGCTATATATATGTGTCCTATTCTCCTATTTTCTTCATTGGAAATCATGGAGGCCATATGCTACCGGGATACGAACTTAGATGGAACCATTCTCTATAACAACGTATTTTGCAAACCAAATTCAGAAATTCAAGATCCGTTCTTTCTCAATTTTCTAAACCTAACGCTATGAGTTTATAGTTGTTTTTAGGTTTAGATAAATAAAAGTAAATTATGAAAGACTGTGAATTGGATATGTTGTAAACTTTGGATCTATGCTATTGTTAAATCATATACTATGTCATAATAGATCTACACTTTGAGATCTAATGCAACTGTGATTATTCTATTATGTTACCAATGTGGATCTTGACTTGTAACTATATTGTAGTGAATGTAAATCTGTTAATTTGGACAGTTGCAACATTGGTTAAATCAAATTCTTTATTTAAATAACCTTTCAACAATCGCATTACGTTCAACTTTGATAAGCTGTAAATTGGACATGATAACCCATATTTTGATCTAAACATGCTATTATGTCGTTCTAATGGTGTTAGATCTACTTTAACCTCTTGATATGAATTATGTGATCTAATTTATCACCTTCTGTTATCATGATTAGATCTAATCCAATTGGACATCTAAATTGCTTATTTAGATCTTACTATGCTTATTGTGACATCATAATTATGTTAGAATCAATTGACTGCCACCAGTTCATTAGTTTTATGTCCACCTTGTTATGATGTTAATTACATGTCCATTCACCTTATTATCATGCTAGTTTATGTTTATGCCAAGATGATCACTTTAGTTACATTCCCATTATTTTCCCTATTTTCATTTATGACTAGGCTATTGTCTAGCCTAGGCATGCCGCTAGTCTATGAGTACGCTAGCTAGGGAACAGGGGAAAAGGGTTAATATTGGCATAATTGGAATATGAACATTATTGGACATATAATTAAAATGGGGATAAAAAGAGAAATAGTCACCTATAATGACATAGGTAGATTTGGATAAAAAGGGAATGTCTAGTAATTACAATTAATAACTGTAATTACACTTATGACATGAGGTTAGGTTGCATTAGTGGTGGAAGTCTGCCCAGACCCGATCGGCATATCCGGCAGCCACTAATGTTGAACCTAATGTGAGAGGTTTAAGTGTGCAAATACGAATCGGGATAAGAAACGAGGTAAGACCCAACTGTGGAATAAGATTGCCCAGACCCGACCGGCATATCCAGCATCCACACATTGTAGGCCTAATGTGGGAGGTCTAGCCCATTATAACCATAATTGGACATGGTAAAGAAATGGACTGCTAAACCTAATTTAATCCATAAGGATTGTATGATTATGAACTTAAATTTAGGTTTAAGTAAAATTGGATAGGTAGTGGGTAGGTTAAGTAAATTAAAGGGGGTGGGTAATATTTACATATAGGCCCAAGAACTTAATCCAATAAGGTTATGTAATTAAAGACACCCTTTAGGGTAAGCATAACTGACATCGGGCTATGTAATTAAATACACCTAAGGGTATACATAGTCAGCGAAAAACCTAGTGGGGATACAAGGTAAAGGGGAGAGCTTGTATCATATTGTGTGGGATCCATTTCAGTCAGTAACCCAGAGTAGGTATCAAATAAAGTACTTTGTGCTAGGCGGAGAAGGGGCACACTTACATATTGATTATAAGAGATTCAAACGAAATGGACAGTGTGGGAGGGGCAAACCGACTGGGCCATGTGCATGCATGAGCCGGGCAGAGGGGGATAAAACAATCGTTACACCAGTAGATATGGTTGTGCACATCTTGGGAAATGAAGGGTTGCTACTTTAGGAAGTGATACCTCCTACTATGGGGCCAGCACATGATATCTACAGAGTAGGGAGCTGATAGATTAGGGTAGTGGTTAGGGTACATTTGGACGTATGCCCTAGGTCTAATAACTTATAGCGGAAGGGATCATCTCATTTTAATAGTGCAGAGTAATCATTAGAGAAGTTCATACACATTAACCTGTCTACCTTGTCACACCTGCTATTTATGTAGTGATCTCTCTTATCCACTTTGTATGCCTATCATGTTACTTTTATTTATTTACTGGATAAAAGTAAGTAGACTCGCCAGACTTTATGTCTGACCCTTTTGTTTCTTCTTCTTTCTTCTGTTTCCTCCCCCTCCCCCGCCTTAGGTTCCCAGGAAGGAAATACTTAGGCTTAGTCAGGACTTTGATATCATCTTGCTAGGAGCTACTTCTGAAGTATGGCTTAAGTTTTTGTCTCTACTATAGCTTAACTCTTTCAATTGGGGAATTATGCTTTTTATGTACTTATGTACTTTAATGGTGCAAAACAGAAGTTATTTTCGCTGCTATCTTATTTATATCTGTATTGTAATTATTCTACGTTTGTTTGCCTATAACGTTTCTCGTAACTTAATGCAATCCCTTTGTGAGTGACATTAACGGACGTGGGGTGTCACACTTGATATCAGAGCTGAAGGTTACCAGATTAGATGAAAATTTTTGAAATTTTATTTTTCAAAAAGGTTTTAAAAGAAATTATTTTCAAAAAGAAAGGTCTGTTTTGAAAATATTCCCGAAGAAGCCATATATAATATCCTTCGGTCCTTTATCTAAATTTCTTCCTTTTTCCTTTTTCAGCATGTTTGGGGAACAAGACATTCCTAATATCCCAAAGGGCGTCATAATACCCGGATGGTTCCATAGGTATTTGGAGGCCATGGTGCCTGCCGAAGGCCAAAGAGACATTGCTCCCCCAACTGCACCAGTCATTCCTCCTCCTCCCCCTCTAGGAGCAGATAACTTTGCCAAGATCTGCAAGGACTTTTATGCTACGGGAGGGAACCATTCCATGGGAATGACACATTCGTAGAAGCTAGGAACTGGCTTAAGGAGAGCGAGGACTTAATTCGTATTGTTAGAAGTAGAGGATCGAAGAAAGGTTCAGTTACCTACTTAGCCATTAAAGGACGAAGCCACATTTTGGTGGGAAGTCACCCAAGCTGGACGTCCGGTGGAAACTTGGGAAGATTTTAGACAGAGGTTCAAAATGAAATTTCTTTCCCAAGCTGAGAGAAGCATACAGATGTAGAGGTTCTTAGCACTTAAACAAGAAAACTTGATGTTGAAGGAGTATGTGATCAAGTTCAACCAGTGGCAAGGTTTGGGTTAGAGTTGGTGGATACACCACACAAAAGGGCTTTGCGGTTTGCTAAAGGGCTGAATGAGTCTCTGCATGGGTTAGCCATGTCCCATATTCCAATGGGGACCACTTTTGAAAAGCATGTTGATGTGGCCCTAATGCATGAGGAGGACAAGGGATAAAGAAGGAAGCAAGGGTGGAGGGGACATCGCAAAATAGGAAGGTGTGGCCCAAGAAGGGGGCAGTAACAACAACAACAACAGATGAAAGGAGGGAAAGATGACAAATGCAGGGATAAGAGAAAATGTCACAATTGTGGAAAGGAGGGTCACTTGACCAAAGACTGTAAGAGAAGGAAGGGAAATTGCTTCAATTGCGGAGAGGTCAGACACTTCTCTAAAGAGTTCCCAAAGAAACAGGGATCACAGTGACAAGGTCAAAAAGAAGGAACTTCTGGAGGGTTGGCACATGCTCTCACGATCAGTGCTCCTGAAAGAGGTGGAAAATTTTCCGTAGAAAGTTTGGTTTCTCTTTCAAACCATCTAGTTAGAACACTTTTTGATTCTGGCGCTTCACACTCATTTATATTTAGTTCTGTGGTTGAATCTCTGCACTTAATTACTAGTATGGTAGTAGATCCCGTTGTTGTTTCAAACCCCATTGGTGGTTCGGCTCATTTATCGATGATTTGTCAGGGTTTGAGAATATCTATGTTAGGCACCGAGTTTGAGTGTGACGCGTATGTGCTCGGGTTTATGGGCTATGGGTTGATTCTAGGAATGGATTGGCTTGCCACGTATGGGGCCATTCTGGATTGTGAAAGGAGGGTTGTTAGACTCCTGACTTGTCATGGGAAGACCCTCGAAGTTTCTTGTGACCCCCAAGGGTCGATTATGCTTAGCTTTCTAGAGTCTCTAAATGCATCCATAGATGATTTGCAATCTGTTCCAGTGGTTCGAGATTACTCCGATGTTTTTGATGAGGTACGGGGTTTACCTCCAAGGCGCAAGGTCGATTCCGCATATATCTGGTGGACAATGCAAAGCCAGTTGCATTACCAGTGCGCCATATGGCTCCAAGGGAAAGGAGGGAGCTGAGTAAGCAAGTAGGGGAGCTACTTGAGAAAGGGTTTATCAGACGAAGCATATCTGAATGGGGTGCCCCAGCAGTATTCGCAACTAAAGCGGATGGTTCGCTTTGTTTGTGTGTTGACTATAGAGAGTTGAATAAGCTCACCAAGAAGAATGGACACCTACTTCCGAGGATTGATGGTTTATTTGATCAGCTTGTTGGTGCCTCGGTATTTTCTCAGTTAGACTTGGCTACGGGGTTCCACCAATTGAGGGTGGTTGAGGACAACATAGATAAGACTGCTTTTAGAACTCCGAATGGTTTCTTTGAATAGCTAGTGATGCTTTTTGGGCTGACAAATGCACCCGCCAATTTTGTCGATCTGATGAGTAGGGTTTTATGGGAGTTCCTAAACAAATTTGTCGCAGTCTTTGTAGATGATATTTTGATCTTCTCCAAAAGCTAAGAAAAGCATGCCCAACATTTGAGAGAAGTTTTGAAAACTCTTCGTGACCATCAGCTTAAGGCGAAGTACTCCAAATGCCATTTTTGGAGAAAAGAGGTGAGATTCTTAGGGCATGTGGTCTCCAAAGAAGGGATAGCTATAGATCCCGCCAAGGTGGTTGCAGTGCAAGATTGGAAGATTCCTAAAAATGCAACCAAGGTGAGAAGCTTTCTTAGGTTGGCAGGTTATTATAGGAAGTTCATTAAGGACTTCACGAAGATATCAGTCCCTCTCACCAGGCTAACAAAGAAGAATTTGGCATTTTCATGGGATATAAACTGTGACGTTTCTTTCCAACAACTGAAGAGGGCTCTGACAACAGCCCCAGTCTTGACCTTGCTTGATGGAAGTAAAGTTTTTATTGTTTACACTAATGCGTGCGGTACTGGCTTGGCACGGTTCTGATGCAAGAAGGGAAAGTAGTATGTTATGGGGGTAGACAGTTGTGAGTTCATGAGAAGAGCTACCCCATCCATGATCTAGAGCTAGCTGCCATAGTATTCACATTAAAGACGTGGCGTCATTATTTACATGGAGAAAGGTTCGAGTTATATACCGATCATAAATCTCTCAAGTATCTATTCTCACAGAAGGATCTCAACTTAAGGCAACAATGGTGGATGGAGTTCTTAGCTTCTTATGATTTTGAAATTGCTTATACCCCTGGCATGTGTAATATGGCAGCAGACGCACTAAGTAGGCAGAGGATGGCCCTGACTCCTCTGTTTATGGAAAGAAAGAACTTGGAGTTCATATCAGTTTCTGATTTTAGACCCTCCATCAAGGTTTTTCCTGATTTGTTTACATCCTTGGAGATACGACCAAATCTTATGGACCAAATAGTGGCTTCGAAACAAGGTGATCCACAGATTTTAGACATAATGGAAAACCTCAGAAGTGGGGAGACTTCTAGTCACCTCAGTAAATATGTCATAGATGAAAAGGGGTGGTTGCGACGAGATAGAAGGCCTTGTGTTCCTCAAACTGGAAGCTTGATAAAGGGAGTCCTAGAAGAAACCCACCATTCTAAGATGTCTATTCATCCAGGTGGTGACAAGACTTATATAGACATGAAGAGGGTTTTCTTTTGGGCTGGGATGAAGAAAGATGTAGCCGAATTTGTTTCTCAGTGTTTAGTTTGCCAGCAGGTCAAAGCTGAGCAAAAGAAGCCTAGTGGATTACTTCATCCGTTGGAGGTTCCGCAGTGGTGGGAGAGCATCTCTATGGATTTAATAGATGGTTTGCCTAGGTCAAATGAAGGAAATACCAGTATTTGGGTGGTGGTAGATAGACTCACTAAGAGCGCTCGCTTTATTCCAGTTAAGAGTAAGAGGACATCATCATGGTTGGCAACAATTTATGTTCGTGAGATAGTTCGTCTTCATGGAGTACCTTCCAACGTCGTAAGCAATCGTGACCCCATCTTTACTAGCGAATTTTGGAGGAGTTTGTAAGAAGCATTAGGTACACAGTTGTGTTTGAGCACCACTTATCATCCTCAGACCGATGGGAAAACGGAGAGGGTGAACAGAATTCTTGAAGATCTTTTATGATTGTGTGTCCTAGATTTTTGATGGACTTGGGAAGAGCGTCTTCCTTTAGTAGAGTTTTCCTATAATAAAGTTATCAAGCAAGCATCGGCATAGCATCCTTCGAAGCATTGTATGGACGACCCTATAGATCACCAACTTGTTGGTGGGAATCTACAGACAAATTATTACTTGGACCAGATATGGTTAGGGAAACGTCCGAAAAGATTGACCTTATTCGACTGCGGATGAAGACAGCTCAATATAGGCAGAAGTCCTACGCGGACAGGAGAAGAACTGACATGGAATTCGAAGTAGGAGACTTAGTTTTATCAAAGTATCACCTCTGACGAATGTGGTTCGCTTCGGAGCAATAAGGAAGTTGGCACCTAGGTTTGTGGGACCATTTACCATAACCGAGAGAATTGGCCAAATGGCAAACTCCCAGAAAATCTATCCGGTTTTCATGATGTTTTCCATGTCTCTTATTTGCGGAAGTGCCTGCAAGACACTGTAGAAGTTGTTGAACCAAGTATGTTGGAAGAAGTAGAAGTGGAACAGGAGGCGACAGTCACACAAGCCCCTACCCATATTCTTGAATCAGAAGTTAAGAAGCTACACAATAAGGAGATCAAGTTGCTAAAGGTTCAATGGGGAGATAGCCCAGAGGATGCGACTTGGGAGACTGAAGACTAGATTCGTGCTTCGTACCCTTTTTTTGAGGGTATGTTCTTAACTCCTTTTTCAAAGTTTTATCAGTACTTGTTTCTGTCAGTTGAGTATATCTTATCCATAGTATTTTTTGGCTTTTAGATAGAAATCCTATGTATGTAAACATGTGTTTGAAACATGTTATGTTCGACGGATGCAAGTGTTTGCAAGTGGTTGCCTGTGCATGCAAATAGAGACACACATTAGGCACTAGATCGGCTCAATCACTCTCATACTCCATATGGATGTGTGTGCATTTTATTTTATTTTATGGATGAAAATGGATGGGTTAGCATACGGATGTTGCATTTGGACGAATGAATGTGCACACATATAGAACTCACATGATATAATAGGATTATTTGCATACATATTGGATTCATGGCTCTAACATACTTTGCATTAAGGAGGACAAACGAATCAATAGACTGCCTAATTTTTGCATTAGTGTTGGGACATATACCATATACGCACACCTTTGCATATATTCCTATAAGCATTAGAAATCTTTAAGGATAATGGATGTCAGTGATTGGTGGATGGGTAGATGGATGATGGATGTTAGGATATGCATTCTTCTCAACTTAGAGACTTCGGGACGAAATCCTTTGAGTAGGGGAGAATGCAACACCTCAAAATTTTAACAACGTTAAAGAGGATAAATTAAATAATAATTAATTTAATATTCAGAATTATAGGAAACATACTACACCATTGCATTCATCTCGAAATTCTGGTCAGGATAGACATTTGGTATGCGTAAAAAGGCCATCGTATGAAGAAGTTACGAGGGTTTTAAGTTTGTATACACGCAGAAAGAACACATACACACACGAGTTAGAGATGAGTCAGAAATTTATCTAGAACATTTTAAATTTGAAAATTTTGATAAGGCGGCAAAAATCCCGCACTAGGGAGTCGACCCCCCTAGAGGGGTGTCGACATACTGTCCGACCCACCCATAGGGTTGTCGACACCCCTAGGGCTGACATGGCACTCGGTTTCAGGGGGTCTCGAAGCTATATATATGTGTGTGTGTGTGTGTGTGTCATATTCTCCTATTTTCTTCATTGGAAATCATGGAGGCCATATGCTGCCGGGATACGAACTAAGACGGAACCATTTTATACAACAACGTACTTTGCAAATAAAATTCAGAAATTCAAGATCCGTTCTTTCTCAATTCTCTAAACCTAACGTTGTGAGTTTCTAGTTGCTTTTAGGATTAGATAAATAAAAGTAAATTGTTAAAGACTGTGAATTGGATATGTTGTAAACTATGGATCTATGCTATTGTTATATCTTATACTATGTCATAATAGATCTACACTTTTAGATCTAATGCAACTGTGATTATTCTGTTATGTTACCTATGTGGATCTTGACTTGTAACTATATTATGGTGAATGTAAATCTGTTAATTTGGATAGTTGCAACATTGCTTAAATACAATTCTTTATGTAAATCACCTTTCACCTGTCGTATTGCGATTAACTTAGAAAAGTTGTAAATTGGACATGAGAACCCATATTTAGATCTAAACATGCTATTATGTCATTCTAATGGTAATAGATCTACTTTAACCTCTAGATCTGAATTATGTGATCTAATTTACCACCTTGTGTTATCATGATTAGATCTGATCCAATTGGGCATCCAAATTGCTAATTTGGATCCTACTATGCTTATTGTGACATCATAGTTATGTTAGAATCAATTGACCGCCACCAGTTCATCAGTTTTATGTCCACCTTGTTATGATGTTAATTACATGTTCTTTCACCTTATTATCATGCTAGTTTATGTTTATGCCAAGATGATCACTTTACTTATATTCCCCTTATTTTCCCTATTATCGTTTATGACTAGGCTATTGTCTAGCCTAGGCATGCCACCAGTCTATGAGTATGCTAGCTAGGGAACGAGGGAGAAGGGTTAATATTGGCATAATTTGGATATGAACATTATTGGACATATAACTCAAATGGGGATAAAAAGAGAAATAATCACCTATAATGACATAGGTAGATTTGGATAAAAATGGAATGTCTAGTAATTACAATTAGGAATTGTAATTGCACTTATGACACGAGGTTAGGTTACATTAGTGGTGGAAGTCTGGTCGGACCCGACCAGCATATCCAACAGCCACTAATATTGAACCAAATGTGAGAGGTCTAAGTGTGCAAATATGAACTGGGCTAAGACACGAGGTTAGAACCAATTTTTGAATAAGACTACCCGGACCCGACCGGATATCCAGCATCCGCACGTTGTAGGACTAATGTGGGTGGTCAAGCACATTATAACCACAATTGGACATGGTAATGAACTGGACTGCTTAACCTAATTTAATCCATAAGTATTGTATGATTATGAACTTAAGTTAGGGTTAAGTCAGGACTCATATATCATCTTGTTATGAGCTACTTCTGAAGTATGGCTCAAGTTTTTGTCTCTGCTATGGCTTAAATCTTCCAATTGGGGAATTATGCTTTTTATAAACTTATATACTCTGATGTTGCAAGACAGAGGTTATTTTATTGTAATGGTTTTTTGTGACTTATGATATTGTGGACCACGGTATTATGATTTATGTTTGAAATAAAAATTTAAATTTCCGCTGCTATCTTATTTATATCTATCTTGTAATTATTCTGTGTTTGTTTACCTATAAATCTTCACGAAACTTAATGCATTTCCTTAGTGAGTGACATTAACGGATGTGGGGTGTCACGGTCTTTCTGCGAGAACAAATACTTGAGAGATTTATGATCAGTGTACAACTCGAACTTCTATCCAAGTAAATAATGACGCCACGTCCTTAACGCGAATACTACGGCAGCTAGCTCTAGCTCACGGGTGGGTTAGTACTATTCATGAACTCTCAACTGTCTACCCCCATAACATACTACTTTCCCTTCTTGCATCAGAACCGCACCAAGCCATGTACCACACGCATCAGTGTAAACGGTAAACACCTTACTCCCGTCAGGTAAGGTCAAGACTGGGGCTGTTGTCAGAGCCCTCTTCAGTCATTGGAAAGCAATGTCACAGCCTATAACCTATGAAAATGCCAAGTTCTTCTTCGTCATCCTGGTGAGTGGGGCTGATATCTTTGCGAAGTCCTTAATGAACTTCCTATATTAACCTGCCAACCCAAGAAAGCTTCTCACCTTGGTTGCATTTTTAGAACTCTGCAGATCTTGCATTAAAACCACCTTTGCAGGATCTACAGCTGTCCGTTCTTTGGGGACCACATGCCCTAAGAATCTCACCTCTTTTCTCCAAAAATGGCATTTGGAGAACTTCGTCTTGAGTGTTCAAAACTTCTCTCAAATGTTGGGCATGCTCTTCTTCGCCCATGGAGAAGATCAAAATATCATCAACAAAGACTATGAAAAATTTATTTAGGAACTCCCAAAACACTCTATTCATCAGATCGACAAAATAGGTGGGTGCATTCATCAGCCCAAAATGCATCACTAGTCAATCAAAGAAACCTTCCGGAGATCTAAAAGCAATCTTATCTATGTTGTCCTCAGCCACCCTTAACTAATGGAACCCCGTTGCCAAGTCTAACTGAGAAAATACCGAGGTACCAACATGCTGATCAAATAAATTACCAATCCTCAGAAGTGGGTTCCTATTCCGCTTTAGTCTTGAATACTACTGGATCACCCCATTCAGATATGCTTCCTCTGATAAACCCTTTCTCTGGTAGCTCCCCTACTTTCTTACTCGGCTCCCTCCTTTCCCTCGGAGTCATGTGGCGCACTGGCAATGCAACTGGCTTTGCATTGTCCACCAAATATATACGAAAGTCGATCTCGTGCCTCAGAGGTAAACCACGAACCTCATCAAAAACATCGGAATAATCTTGGTCTTCTGGAACAGATTGCAAGTCATCGATAGATGCATCAAGAGATTCTAGGAAACTAGGAATAACCTACCCTTGTGGGTCCCAAGAAATCTCGAGGGTCCTCCCATGACAAGTCCGAAGCCTAACGACCCTCTTCTCACAATCCAGAATGGCACCATATGTGGTAAGCCAATCCATTCCTAGAGTCAACCCATAGCCCATAAACCCAAGCACATACGTGTCGCATTCAAACTCGATGCCTAACATAGATATTTTCAAACCCCGACAAATCATAGATAAATGAGCCGAACCACCAATGGGGTTTGAAACAACTATGGGATCCACTACCATACTAGCAATTAAGTGGAGAGATTCAACAACAGAAATTGATATAAACACCAGAATCAAAAAGTGTTCTAATATGATGGTTTGAAAGAGAAATCAAAACCTTCCACAGAAATTTTTCTACCTTTATCAGGAGCACTGATCGCGAGAGCATGCACCTGCCCTCCAGAAGTCCTGTCCTTTGACCCTGTCCCTGCAATCCCTGTTTCTTTGGGCACTCCCTAGCAAAGTGTCCGACCTCTCCAAAATGGTAGCAAGAGTTCTTCCTTCGCTTATAGTCTTTGACTAAGTGACCTTCTTTCCCACAATTGTGACATTTTCTCTTATCCTTGCCTTTGTCATTCTTCCTTCCTTTCTTCTGTTGTTGCTGCCTCTTCTTAGGCCGCACCTTCCTATTTTGCGATGTCTCCTCAGCCTTTACTTCCTTCTTTTCTCCCTTATCTTCCTCATGCATTAGGACCATATCGACAAGCTTTTCACATACGCTTTAGCAAACTGCAAAGCCCTTATGTGCGGCGTATCCACCAACTCTAACACGAACCTTGCTCGCTGGTTGAATTGATTCACATACTCTTTCACTGGAAAATTTCCTTGTTTGAGTGCTAAGAATCTCTCCATCTGAATGCTTCTCTCAACTTGGGAGAGAAATTTCATTTTGAACCTTTGTCTAAAATCTTCCCAAGTTTCCACCGGACGTCCAGCTTGGGTGACCTCCCACCAAAATTAGGCTTCGTCTTTCAGTAGCCAGGCGATTAACTGAACCTTCCTTCTATCCTCTACTTCAAAGATTACAAACAATTCCTCAGTCTCCTTGAGCCAATTCTGCACTTCTACGAATGTATCGTTCCCATGAAATGGCTTCCCCTCCCATAGCACGGAAGTCTTTGCAAATCTTGGCGAAGTTATTTGCTCTTGGACGGGGAGGAGGAGGAATGACTGGTGCAGGTGGTGGAGGAACGTTTCTTAGCCTTCGGCACGCGCCGTGGCCTCCAGATACCTTCGGAACCATCTAGGTATCGTAACTCCCTTTGGGATGTTGGGAATGTTTTGTTCCCTAGACATGCTGAAAAAGAAAAAGGAAGAGATTTAGACAAAGGGCCGAAGGATATTACATATGGCTTTTTGGGGAATGTTTTTCAAAACAGACTTTTCTTTTTGAAAATGCTTTCTATTAAAACCTTTTTGAAAATAAATTTTTCCAAAACTTTATCCAATCTAGTAACCTTAGCTTTGATACCAAGTGTAACACCCCACGTCCGCTAATGTCACTCACAAAGGGAATGCATTAAGTTTCGTGAAGCTTTATAGGTAAATAGACATAGAATAATACAAAACAGATATATAAAATAACAGCGGAATAAAACTTTATTTATCATAAGATACCGTGGTCCAAAAACATCACAGGTCTGAAACATAAAAGCTCATTACAACATAAAAGTTACTGTCTTGTACTTCAAAAACATCAGAGTACATAACAGAAGTAAAATTCCCCAAGAACAAAATATAGTCATAGCAATAAGGATAGGAGCTTAAGCCATACATATTAACAGCTCCAGCAAATAAGCAGAATCACGGTCAAGCCTGAGCGTTTCCTTTGTGAGAACTAGGGAGAAACGGAAGAAAGAAGGAGAAACAAAAGGGTCAGACATAAAGTCCGGCAAGTCTAGTGAATTTTAGCCAGTAAATAAATAAAAGTAGCATGACAGGCATCTAAAGTGGATAAGAGACATCACTACGTAAATGGCAGGTCTGTCAAGGTAGACAGGATAAGGTGTGTACGCTTCTCTAATGATTACTTTGCACTATTACTAGTATAACTAGAATGAGATGATCCCTTCCACTATAAGGTAGACTTAGGGCATACGTCCAAATGTACCCTAACCACTACCCTAATAGATCGGCTCCCTACTCCGTAGATACTCTGTGTCGGCCCCATTGTAGGATGTATCACGTCCTAAATTGGCAACCCCTCATTGATATGCACAGCCCCATATCTACAGGTGTCACAGTCATCTTATCCCCCTCTTCCCGGCTCATGCACGCACATGGCTTGATCGGTTAGCGCTGCCTACACCGTCCTCCATGGTTGGATCTCTTACAATCAATTAGTAAGCATGGCCCTTCTCCGCCTAGTACGGAGTACTTTATTTAATACCAACTCCGTGTTACTGACTGAATTGGGTCCCACACAATATGATACGAGCTCTTCCCTTTATCTTGTATCACCACAAGGTTTTCACTGATAATGTATACCACTAGATATCTTTAATTACATAGCCCTATACCAGTTATGCTTACCCTAGAAGGTGTCTTTAATTACATAACTTTTATATTTTCCATCGTTTATCTGTACCACTAGGTGTCTTTAACTACATAACCTTATTGGGTCAAGTTTGTGGGCCTATATGTAAATGTTACCCACCCCCTTAGATTTACTTAATCCACTCATTGTACAACCAATTTTACTTAAACCTAAATTAAGTTCATAATCATACAATCCCTCTAGATTAAATTAGGTTAAGTAGTCCAATTCATTACCATGTCCAATTATGGTTTATAATGGGCTAGACATACCATATTAGGCCTACAACTTGTGGATGCTGGATAAGCTGGTCGGGTCCGGGCAGACTTATTCCACAGTTGGGCCTAGCCTCGTGTCTTAGCCCGATTCGTATTTGCGCACTTAGACCTTCCACATTAGGTTCAACATTAATAGTTGCTGGATATGCCGGTCGAGTCTGGGAAGACTTCCACCACTAATGCAACCTAATCTCGTATCATAAGTGCCATTACAATTTTTAATTGTAATCCTAGGCATTTATTATTAATTATACCTATGTCAATTATAGGTTTTATGCCCTTTTTCCCAATTATGTCCATAATTGATTTTATGCCAAATTTATTCAAATTCATTACTCCAATTAATAACCAAATTAACATTGAAATTTCCAATTATGCCTAAATGTCCAATTATACTCATAATGGATTATATATACAGATTCATATCAAATTATGCCAAATCTAATATTTTCCCCTGTCCCCTAACTAACGCATTCACATATATTCGACAGCATACCTAGACTAGAAAGTAGCTTAGGCATATACAGTAAAAAGGGAAAGGTGATGAGAAAAATGACAATAGTGATCATTCTAACTAAGGTGACATGAAAATATATACTGGCATAGACATGTTTTGGCATAATAATAAGGTGGACATAAAAACAGATATAGCATATATATAAGGTGGACATAAAATCAGATCTAGCATAATTATAATGTGGACATAAAAACAAATCTAACACAATTAGGATGACATACTAGCATGTTTAGATCTAAATATGGATTCACACATCCAATTTATAACATATCTAAATTGACCACAATATGGTAGGTGAAACGTGATTTACGTAAAGAATTAGATCTAACCAATGTTGTAATTGTCCGAATTAACATTAACCACAGTATAGTTACAATCAAGATCCACAAAGGTGACATAATAGAATAACCTCAATTAAATTAGATCTAGAGAAGTAGATCTATCATGACATAATATAAGATTTAATAATAGCATAGATTCATAGTTTACAACATATCCAAATCACAGTCTGTAACAACCCGTATTTTTGTAACGTGTAATAACCATAAAACATGGCAGAATTAATTTTTAAAATAAGAATCAAGGGAAACTGGTTGCGCCATTGAGTTCGTCTCGAAATTCTGCTTGGAAACAAGTCCGAGTTTTCGAAAATCGGAGTCTGTATGACCAAGTTATGACCATTCGAAGTTTTCAGAAATTTTCAAGTTCAAAACAGACTCAATTCGAATTCAAAATTCGAATTTCAAAACTCCAAATGGACTGGGCGGGAAATTTCCCGCCCAGGACCAAGTCGACCTGGGGGTCGACTATGTAGTCGACCTACCCAGGACCAGGTCGACCATAGTTTCGACCTGGGGGTCGACCTGGTGCCCGAGCCCCTTTTTGAAGCTGGATTCACTCTGATGTATTTGGCCTCATTTCTGTCCACATTCGTTGATCTGACCCTATAAATACAGCCCATAACACCATTCTCTCTACACAAAATTTTTTCTGACCTTATGCTGCTCTGATTCTGATTGAAAAGTTCGAGAGAAGGACTGATTCTTCTATGTTGAGACTGCGTTAAGGGAATTGCTGATTTGGGGATTTCTAATAGGACTTGACTAAGCATATTCAACATCGACTCTCTTTTTCTAATTCTCGAACCACGATCTGTAAGCCCCAGTTATTTTCAGATTTAAATTGTAAATGTAATATGAATATGATGTAAATTGAAATTGGACCTATGTATGATGACTGTTTACATTCATTTTCGATCTTGACTCTTGGATATTACTATGATATTGATTTGGGGCCTATTCATGTTGTAAACCAAAAAGAGAAATCCCTCTTTTTATCATGTTGAATCTATTATTAGTCACATGTTTATGACTATCACCTTATGACAGTCGTTACCATGACTATACTATCACCTTATGATAGTCGTATCATGACTATACTATCACCTTATGATAGTCATTACTATGACTATACTATCACCTTATGACAACTGTTATTTTGACTAGTACCTTATCTTGCTAGATTTGGAATCTTTATGTTTGAGGCCAATATTTCATATGCCAGTAATGTTTTAATCTTTTATTTCAAGTCATATCATGCTATGCTAGTTATCACTTTTGCCACATTATACCCGTTCCTTTTTATGTTATTCCCAATTAGATTTATTTGTATCGATTCGAACTTACGTGCGATGGGAATACGATTTGGGTAGAGAAGGTAAAACATAAATTAGCTTTAAACTTGAACATGAACGTTGTAATGGCTTGAACCTGAATATGGACATTAACTTGACATGATTTGACACGAAACATGACCTGAAAACTTGACATGAATCTAGACATGAAAACTTGAACGTGGGCATGACAGTTAGATAAAATTGAAAATGGCCAACTCGAGGTTGGGTTGAGTTTGCAGTGTAAATCTGTCCCTAACCGCCCGGCAAATCCAGTGGCTGCAAACAATAGGATCCAATATGGGTAGTTGGTCATATTGCACGTAAAAACCCGAGGTTAGACTATGTTGTGGTGTAAATCTGCCCGGAACCGCCCAGCAAATCCAGTAACCACAACAGTTAGTCTAATGTGAGAGGTAGGCGTGCACTAATGAATTAATGCCACATAATAGGGTTAATTCATGAACCACTTGAATATACTTAACCAACTTGACACGATGATTTGATAGGGTTAAGTCATGAACTGCTTGTAACCAACTTGATACACGATTTGGATAGGGTTAAGTCGCCAATTTTAATGACAACACTTAACCCATTAGAGACCCTAGTTACGCGGTCCTTTTCAGCAATAACCCACTTAGATGTATCACGATGCAGGGTGGGGCACGATTACTAGGCAGATTGTAAGCGACCAGAATGACGGCTGAGTAGGTGCGCCATTGTAGGTTCAGGCGGGCTATGGTCGTGCACGTAGTCCGGAGTTGAAAAAGCAGGCATTGGGCACCCGTAGATTTACACTTTGCATGCTTGATTCGTGTCGGTGCTTCGCACCATAGGACTTGATACACCCTATGGTGGACCTAGCACAGGTAACTACATTTCTGGATAGGGCCGTGTGACACAGACACATGACGAGCTAGGACTTGTAGGGAGTCGATCGATTAATAGATCGTACCATAGGACCCCGTAATGGGTCACTTCATGACACTGGGCTAAGGGATCATTTCATGGTTAATACTTGACATGGGTTAGAATACTAGTACAGCTGGTGTAGCGAACCTTGAACATGCGATGCAAGACTTGACTTATCTTGTTATCTTAATTATCCTACTAGTTCTGTTATCATCCTTATGTTTAATTCCAGTTTTCACATATCATGTTACCTTTACTAGTTTTCATATTGAAAGTCACTAGGGCTTACCAGTCTTTATGACTGACCCTTTTTCTTTCGCCTCTTTTTCTTTCGTTTCTTCCCCCTGGGTTCTCAGGGAGGAAACATTAGCTCTTAGCTTGGATTCAACTTGCTTTCTGACAGCTCACGTACTGTTTGATCTTGGGCTATGCTATGGCTTCTTCTACTATTTATGGGGAATAATTTACTTTTGTTTTAAGTTTATGCTTCTTTATTATGAACTTGATGTAATGGAATAATTTGTATCTTGGATATATGAGCTTTTGACTCTTTTCTGGAAAATAATAAAAAGTTGGTTTTAAATTTCTACCGCTGCTTTATTTATGTTCTGCCTCGTGATATCTCTGTGCATGTTTACCTAGATAATACTCCACCAAAACTAGTGCATTCCCTTTGTGAGTGACCCTAGCGGAGGTGGGGTGTTACATTTGGTATCAGAGTAGAAGGTTAATAGGCTGGGCAAAAGTTTTAAAAAACCTTCTGAAACTATTTTCAAAACCATTTATAAAGAAGCATTTTTCGAGAAGAGTTTTATGTTTAAAAAGGTTTTTCCCCAAGAAGCCATTTGCACTTTCCTTTGTTTCCTCATTTGAATCTTTTCTTTTTGTTTTTCAGCATGGCTGATCTTAACCTTCCTGAGGGAATACCCGTGCCTGGATGGTTCCAAAGGTACTTAGAAGCCAGGGCCAATGACACGGGCAAGGTAGACTTCCCTCCTCCTCCCCCAGTGGCCGCGGTTCCTCCTCCTCCTGGTGCCGCCTTTGCCAAAATATGCAAAGACTTTAAAGCAATGGGCGGCAAGAACTTCGTTGGAACTGAAACCTTCGTTGAGGCACGAAACTGGCTAAAGGAGATAGAAGACTTGTTCATTATCTTTGATATGGAGGATTATAGGAAAGTTCAGTTGGCAGCATGGTTACTGAAAGAGGAAGCTGCATTTTGGTGGCAAGTCACCAACGCTACCAGGCTAATTGAGACTTAGGCGGACTTTAGAGAGAGGTTTGGGCTTAAATTCTTATCGTCAGCAGAGGAGAACCTTCAGATGGAGAGGTTCCTAGCACTCAAGCAAGGGGATATGTCTGTGAGGGAGTACGTGAATAAGCTTAATCAGCTTGCTCGGTTCGGTTTGGATTTGGTCAACACAGCCCAAAAAAAGGCTGTACGCTTTGCTCGAGGATTGAACGAGCCACTACACAACTTAGCCCTAACTCATGTACCCATGGGGGCGACCTTTGAAAGCTTGGTGGATATGGCTCTACTTCATGAGGAAGATAAGAATAGCAAGAAGGAGGTTAAGCCTAACGAGACTCAGAATAAGAAAGTTGATTTCAAGAAGGGGAACAACAAGAATAACAAGAATAACAAGGCAAACAACAAACCACATGAGACGAGGAAGTGCAACTTCTTTGGTATTACTGGACATCTAGCTAAAGACTGTAGAAAGAAGAAGAGGAAGTTGGGTGAATGCTTTCATTATGGAGATATTGGACACATCAGCAAGGATTGCCCTAAGAAGCAAGGGCAGAGGCAAGGGCAGACCCAGCGAGCAGGACCTTCTGGAGGGCAGTTGCATGCTCTCAACACCACTCCAGCTCTTGACAGAGGTAGTAATATTTCCGTAGAAAGCCTTGTTTACATTTATGACTTTCCTGTTAGAACCTTATTTGACTCTGGCGCATCGCATACTTTTATTTCCTCTGATATTGTTGAAAATCTGCACCTAAGTACTAGTCTGGTTAAGGATCCCATTATAGTTTTAAATCCAATTGGGGGCTCCGCCCATTTATCTATGATGTGTGTGGATTTGAGGATCTCTGTCTCAAGCGCAGAATTCACGTGTAATGCTTATGTTCTCGGATTCATGGGATACAGTTTGATCCTAGGGATGGATTGGCTGTCCGATTATGGAGCCATTCTTGATTGTGAATGGAGGGTAGTGAGGCTCATGACTTGCCTTGGCAATACCATTGAAATTTCTTGTAACCCGAAGGGTCCGGTCATGTTATGTTATCTTGAATCCCTTGACTCGTCCGACGATAATTTGCAATCTGTAAGAGTGGTCCGAGAATATCCAGATGTCTTTGATGAAGTGAGGGGATTACCTCCTAAATGCGAGATAGAGTTCCGAATTTATCTTGTTGATAATGCCAAGCCAGTTTCATTGCCCGTTAGGCACATGGCCCCACGAGAAATAAGAGAGATCAGTAAACAAATCAACGAGTTGCTTGAGAAAAATTTCATAAGACGAAGCATTTCTGAATGGGGTGCTCCGGTGGTATTCACTACTAAGGCGGATGAATCGCTTCGTCTATGCGTAGATTATCGTGAGTTAAACAAGTTGACAAAGAAAAATATGCACCCGCTACCAAGAATCGACGATTTGTTTGACCAGCTTGTGGGAGCTTCTGTTTTCTCTCAACTCAATCTAGCCACAGGATTCCATCATCTCAGAGTGGCTGAGGATAGCATTGACAAAACTGCGTTTAGGACTCCAGATGGGTTCTTCGAATGGCTCGTCATGCCGTTTGGGCTAACAAATGCACCCGCGTACTTTGTAGATTTGACGAGTAGGGTGTTTCGGGAGTTCCTTAACAAGTTTGTGGTAGTTTTCGTGGATGATATTTTGATCTTCTCAAAAGATGAAGAAGAGCATGCTAGACATCTCAAGGAAGTCATGGAAACACTTAGAGCACACCTGTTAAAGGCTAAGTTCTCCAAATGCCATTTTTGGAGGAAGGAACTTCGATTCCTTGGACATGTAGTTTCTAAGCAAGGCATAGCCGTGGACCCCGCAAAGTTAGTTGCAGTACAGTACTTGAAAATTCCTAAGAATGCAACGGAGGTGAGGAGCTTTCTTGGCTTGGCGGGCTACTACAGGAAGTTCATTAAGGACTTCGCTAAGATTTCAGCCCCTCTTACTAAATTAACAAATAAGAACCTACCTTTTGCATGGGACATAGAATGTGACGCTGCTTTTCAGAAACTTAAAAGAGCCCTCAACACAGCTCCAGTTTTAGCATTACCCGATGGAGGTAAGATGTTTATCAGGTACACAGATGTGTGCGGCACAGGATTAGGCGCTGTCCTAATGCAAGAAGGAAGAGTAAAATGCTACGGGGGCAGACAACTTAAAGTTCATGAGAAAAACTATCCCACGCGTGACTTGGAGTTGGCCGCGATTGTTTTTGCACTTAAAGCTTGGCGTCATTATCTTCAACGGGAGAGGTTCGAGCTGTATACCGACCACAAATCGCTTAAGTACCTCTTCTCACAGAAAGACTTCAACCTGAGGCAACAGCGGTGGATGGAGTTCTTGGCATCATATGACTTCGATATAGCTTATACCCCTGGCAAGGGTAATGTGGTGGCGGATGCGCTAAGTAGAAAAAGGTCGACTTTGAGCCCCTTGTTTGTTGAAATAAAAAGCCTTGAGTTTATAGCAACCTTTGATTTTACACCTGCCGTTGAGTCATTAACTGCTACGTTAGCATCTCTTGAGCTAAGACCTACACTTCTAGATCAAGTAGGGACTTCACAGAAGGAAGACCCACAGATAGTCGAAATCATGGACAAGTTGATTAGGGGTGAGATGTCAAGTCACCTCAGTAGGTATGCCATAGATGACAAGGGATGGCTAAGGCGCGATGGAAGGCTAAGTGTCCCACAAGTGGGAGACCTAGTAAGGAAAGTTCTCGAAGAAGCGCACCACTTGAAGATGACTATACATCCCGGAGGGGATAAGATGTACAGGGATATGAAACGCATTTTCTTTTGGGCTGAAATGAAAAAGGACGTGGCAGAGTTCGTTTCGAAGTGCATGGTGTGCCAACAAGTAAAGGCCGAGTCGAAGAAGCTTGGTGGACTATTACACCCTTTGGAGGTTCCGCAATGGAAATGGGAGAGTATCTCGATGGATTTCGTGGACGGACATCCTGGGTCAAGGAAGGGAAATACTAGCATATGGATCATAGTTGATAGACTCACGAAAAGTGCTCACTTCATTCTGGTGAAGAGCAAGAGGACCGCATCAGGGCTACCGTCTATTTACCTTCGAGAGATAGTACAATTGCATGGAGTTCCTTCTAGTATAGTTAGTGATCGTGACCCGATTTTCACTAGCCAGTTCTGGAATAGTCTGCAAGAAGCAATGGGAACACGACTGAATTTAAGCATGGCCTATCACCCATAGACGGATGGACAATCCGAAAGGGTAAATAGGGTACTAGAAGATCTCCTAAGGCTATGCATTCTTGACTTTGGTGGTACTTGGGAAGACCATCTTCCTCTCGTGGAGTTTGCATATAATAACAGTTACCAAGCTAGCATCGGAATGGCACCGTTCGAAGCCCTGTATGGAAGACCATGCAAGTCGCCAACTTGTTGGTGGGAGACGACAGACAAGCTTATACTTGGCCTTGATATGATAAGGGACACTTCTGAGAAGATTGAGTTGATACGAAGACGGATGAAAATGGCCCAAGATAGACAGAAATCTTATGCGGACCAAAGAAGGACAGACCTAGAGTTCGAAGTCGGAGATATGGTCCTTGTGAAAGTTTCTCCGTTATGCAATGTAGTTCATTTTGAAGCCGTTGGAAAGCTAGCACCAAGGTTCGTAGGACCATTCCCTATCGTTGAGAGGATTGGACGGATGGCCTAAAAGGTAGACTTACCCGAGAAGTTGTCTGGAGTACACAATGTCTTTCACGTCTCACATCTCCTGAAGTGCCTGCATGAGTCAGCTGAAGTGGTTGAGCCAAGCATCCTTGAAGACGTAGAAGTGGAGAAAGAAGCAACATTGAGGCGGGTTCCGATTCGTATCTTAGGAACGGAGATTAAAAAGCTAAGGAATCAAGAAGTCAAGCTAGTTAAAGTGCAGTGGAATGAAGCCCAAGAAGACGCAACTTGGGACACCGAAGAGAAGATACTTGAGCTTTACCCATTTCTTTTTTAGGGTACATTCTCGATCTCTTTTTCCTTGAAAACCTTTTTCGTATCATGCTTCTAATATCTATGTTTGTCTTGTTATCTTCTCGATTTTTTTTTAGAACCTTAGGTAGAACCATATGGATGTAAACATGTGATTGAAACATGTTATGGTTGATGTTTGCAAATGGTTGCAAGTGGTTGCTAGTGGATGCATGACAAACATTAGGCACTAGATCGGCTCAGTCACATTTTCATGTTGCATATGCATGAGTGCTAATACTTTTACATGGATGGAACTTGTTATGCTATCACTTGGATGTTGCATATGGATGAATGTTTGTGCACCATGTAGAGATTATAAACTATGTTAGGAATTTGCATACATGTTGGATTCATGACACTAACATATTTTGCATTAAGGAGGTTTACTGAATCAGTAACCGCCTGATCTTTTGCATTAGATAAGTACATATACACACACTTACCGCATATATTCATACAGCACTAGAAATCCCTTAAGGACAATGGTTACCTATGGATGATTCTTTGAGTAGATGGATGATGGATGGTAGGACACATCCTCCCTAACTTAGGGATTTCGGGGATGAAATCCTTTAAGGGGGGAGAATGTAACGACCCGTGTTTTTGTAACATGTAATAACCATAAATCAGGGCAGAATTAATTTTTAAAATAAGAATCAAGGGAAACAGGTTGCGCCATTGCATTCGTCTCAAAATTTTGCTTGGAAACGAGTCCAAGTTTTCGAAAATCGGAGTCCGTATGACCAAGTTATGACCATTCGAAGTTTTCAGAAATTTTCAAATTCAAAACAGACTCAATTCGAATTCAAAATTCGAATTTCAAACCTACAAATGGACTGGGCGGGAAATTTCCCGCCCAGGACCAGGTCGGCCTAGGGATCGACTATGTAGTCGACCTACCCAGGACCAGGTCGACCAGAGTGTCGACCTGGGGGTCGACTTGGTGCCCGAACCCATTTCTGAAGCTGGATTCATTCTGATGTATTTGGCCTCATTTTTGTCCACATTCGTTGACCTAACCCTATAAATACAGCCCCTAACACCTGTCTCTCTACACAAAATTCTTTCTAACCTTATGCTGCTCTGATTCTGATTGAAAAGTTCGAGAGGACTGCTTCTTCTACGTTGAGACTACGTTAAGGGAATTGCTGATTTGGGGATTTCTAGTAGGACTTGACTAAGCATATTCAACATCGACTCTCTTTTTCTAATTCTCGAACCACGATCTGTAAGCCCCAGTTATTTTCAGATTTAAACTGTAAATGTAATATGAATATGATGTAAATTGAAATTGGACCTATGTATGATGACTGTTTACATTCATTTTCGATCTTGACTCTTGGATATTAATATGATACTGATTTGGGGCCTATTCATGTTGTAAACCAAAAAGAGAAATCCCTCTTATTATCATGTTGAATCTGTTATTAGTCACATGTTTATGACTATCACCTTATGACAGTCGTTACCATGACTATACTATCACCTTATGACAGTCGTATCATGACTATACTATCACCTTATGACATTCATTACTATGACTATACTATCACCTTGTGACAACTGTTATTTTGACTAGTACCTTATCTTGCTAGATTTGGAATCTTTATGTCTGAGGCCAATATTTCATATGCCAGTAATGTTTTAATCTTTTATTTCAAGTCATATCATGCTATGCTAGTAATCACTTTTGCCACATTATACCCATTCCTTTTTATTTTAGTCCCTATTAGATTTATTTGTATCGATTCGAACTTACATGCGATGGGAATACGATTTGGGTAGACTAGGTAAAACATAAATTAGCTTTAAAATTGAACATGAACGTTGTTATGGCTTGAACCTGAATATGGACATGAACTTGACACGATTTGACATGAAACATGACCTGAAAACTTGACATGAATCTAGACATGAAAACTTGAATGTGGGCATGACAGTTAGATAAACTTGAAAATGGCCAACTCGAGGTTGGGTTGAGTTTGCAGTGTAAATCTGCCCCTAACCGCCCGGCAAATCCAGTGGCTGCAAACAATAGGATCCAATATGGGTAGTTAGTCATATTGCACGTAAAAACCCGAGGTTAGACTATGTTGTGGTGTAAATCTTCCCGGAACCGCCCAGCAAATCCAGTAACCACAACAGTTAGTCTAATGTGAGAGGTAGGCGTGCACTAATGAATTAATGCCACATGATAGGATTAATTCATGAACCACTTGAATATACTTAACCAACTTGACACGATGATTTGATAGGGTTAAGTCATGAACTGCTTGAACACACTTAACCAAGTTGATACACGATCTGGATAGGGTTAAGTCACGAATTTGAATGACAACACTTAACCCATTAGAGACCCTAGTTACGCGGTCCTTTTCAGCAGTAACACACTTAGATGTATCACGATACCCTGGGACTAGGCAGGGTGGGGCATGATTACTGGGCTGATTGTAAGCGACTAGAACGACGGCTGAGTAGGTGCGCCATTGTAGGTTCAGGTGGGCTATGGTCGTGCACGTAGTCCGGAGTTGAAAAAGCAGGCATTGGGTACCCATAGATTTACACTATGCGTGCTTGATTCGTGTGGGTGGTTGGCACCATAGGACTTAATATGGTGGACCTAGCATAGGTTACTACATTTCTGGATAGGGCCGTATGACACAAACACTTGACAAGCTAGGACTTGTAGGGAGCCGATCGACTAATAGAACGTACCGTAGGGCCCCGAAATGGGTCACTTCATGACACTGGGCTAAGGGATCATTTCATGGTTAATACTTGACATGGGTTAGAATACTAGTACAGTTGGTGCAGCGAACCTTGAACATGCGATGCCGGACTTGACTTATCTTGTTATCTTAATTATCCTACTAGTTCTGTTATCATCCTTATGTTTAATTCCAGTTTTCACATATCATGTTACCTTTACTAGTTTTCATACTGAAAGTCACTAGGGCTTACCAGTCTTTATGACTGACCCTTTTTCTTTCGCCTCCTTTTCTTTCGTTTCTTCCCCCCAGGTTCTCAAGGAGGAAACACTAGCTCTTAGCTTGGATTCAACTTGCTTTCTAACAGCTCATGTACGGTTTGGTCTTGGGCTATGCTATGGCTGCTTCTGCTATTTATGGGGAATAATTTACTTTTGTTCTAAGTTTGTTCTTCTTTATTATGAACTTGATGTAATGGAATAATTTGTATCTTGGATATATGAGCTTTTGACACTTTTCTGGAAAATAATAAAAGGTTGGTTTTTAATTTCTACCGCTGCTTTATTTATGTTCTTCCTCGTGATATCTCTGTGCATGTTTACCTAGATAATACTCCACCAAAACTAGTGCATTCCCTTTGTGAGTGACCCAAGCAGAGGTGGGGTGTTACACAGTCTTTCACAGTTCACATTTATTCATTTAAACCTAAAAGTAACCCACTCACAAAGCTTGGATTGTTAAGAAGATGGAAAAGAATTTGGTGTTGAATCTATGCTTGAATCTCAGAATTTGATTTGCAGAAGATGAATAGAATTAGGTTTTAATCCATCTACTGATAGTAACTGGCCTCCATTACATTTCAGGACAGAAAACAAGTGAAAATGGACCTTTATTTATAGCTGCCAGCCTCCCAACCGACTATGCCACGTCATCCCTAGGGGTGTCGACACCCCTGTAGGTGGGTCGACCCATGGGTCGAGACCCCTTTGGGTGGGTTGACACCTGGGTTGACACCCTCTAGAGGGTCGACCCCCTAGAATAGGAAATTTGCTGCCCGTTCTAATTTCACGCGATTTCGAATTTTAAACTATTCTAGATAAGGTGCTGACTCATATGTGATTCCTATATGACTCATATATATATATTCTTTTTGCACGTATACAAACTTGAAACCCTCATAAATTCTCTATATATTGTCCGTTTTATGCAAACTAAATGTCTATCCTGATCAGAATTTCGAGACGGAATGGCGTAGTACGTTTTCCTTAATTCTAAATATTAAATTAATTTTTATTTAATTTATCCTCTTTAATGTTAACCAAATTATGGGGTGTTACATTGGAGGTGGAAGTATTTAGCCCTACTTCGAGGGCAGCTCCATTATAGATGCCTGATAGTTTTTTAGCCCTACTCCGAGGGCAGCTCCATTGTAGAAGCATGACAGTGTTTTAGCCCTACTCCAGGGGAAGCTTCATTGTAGATGCATGAGAGTTTGGTTGCCTCTATTCTTAGGGGTTGTGTTTGTTGTTGTTTCTCCTCTCAAAAGTTTTGTTTGTTGTGCCATCTCCCTCCGGAAGCTTTATTTGGTGTGGCTTCTCTCTCTGTGAACCTTTTTTGTGCTTGCTTCTCCTCTCGGAAGCTGTATTTTGTGTGGCTTCTCTCTTTGGAAGATTTTTTTATTGTGTCTTTTCTTCAGAATGCTTCGTTGATTCGCCTTTTCTTCTAAAGGCTTTTTTGGATATCTTTTATCAAGGGTAGGTTCCACACCTTTCATAGAAATATTCGGTTGTATTAATATAATGCATTTGAAGAGAAGTATTTATAAAAAAAATTAAAACAAAGAAGATAACGTTTTGAGCAATCTCATTTGAGTCAAGTGATAATTGGCATTTGGTCATTTTTTTGTTGCATATTACTTTGGGCGGCTTCCACCTAAGCTTTCCATTGATTTATAACTTTATTGTGCATTTAGTCGTGCATTGTCTTCTTAAGTGCTCCCATTTGAGCTTTCTTCCCTTCCATGGGATGGGACACAAATAGAAATTGGATACGCTTTAAGTGCTCCCCGTTGAGCTTTCGTTCCCTTTCGACATAAGCAGAAGGTGCTCCTTTTGAGCTTTTTTTGTATGCATAAGCCTGAACAGGGTTTTATTTTTACCTATAATATCACTCAAACTTACATTAATATTTGTTTGATTATAAGTAAAAAGTCAAAGTTAAACGACTAATAGAAGTAATCATTTGAGATAGGATAATTAATGTTAAGTTCTCATTCCCATGTTTCGTCGCCTCTGGCCAGCTTTTTCTGATGGTTATACTCCAAGCTTCTCGACTAGTCTTTCTTTGTTTTTCAAGTTAGTTTCATTTCCATCAAACCACGGCACTGACTAGTTTCGTGTCCTTTTATCTTGTGATAAGAACAGTAATCATTCCTTTTGTTCGATTTTGTAGAACCTTCTAAAAGGGGATTGGAACGAGCCCTTCTGCCTTCTATTCTTGCTTTAAGCTTTTCCTCACATTAAGTATTTCTGCCATACGAATGAATTTATCGACTATAGAATACAAATCATTCAAGATTTTTCACTTATTTAAGACAAGCTCTTTCCAAAAGGAGGATGACACAAGCAACCCTGATTGCACAACTCTTAGCTTCTCTCTATCTGTTTCACCTTTTTCTTTAAGCGAGTTCTTGTGAAACCTCTTTAGATAGCAGTTAAGTGACTCCTCTAGTCTTTGTTTGATTCTAGCTAAATCATAAATGCTAGTTGCGGAGTCCTTTGCATATGGAATTGTGTGCTAAATGTTGTGAACAATTGCTCCCAATTTGTGATAACTGGGCCATGATAATGCTTGTACCATTTAAGAGCTCTTTCGCGAAGAGTTATTAGAAATACCTTGCATCGAAGGGATTTAGAAGCATTATACATATCCATGTAATTCTTGAAAATGGCAAGGTGTTCTTCAGGGTCTGTAATCCCATTATATGCGAGTTTGTTCTCTTTTATACCAGATAGAACCTTTACCAACATTATCTCTTTGGAGAAGGAGATCCCCGAAAACTTCCCGTCTTCTATCCATGTTTTTTTTTTCTAAACTGACCACCTCTTTTAATGCTTGGTTTTTTCTCCACAAAACTAGACTGCTCTGTAGGTTTGACGAAGACTCAGTTTGGTCATAAAGATCTCGAGGTGGTATCATTTTTGACTCTGCATCGTAAGGTAACACTTCAAAGGACCTTCGGACTAAGTCTTCTTCAACAAAACTCCTTGTAGTATAAACTTGTGAAGCTAAATGAAATACTTCCAATTCATTATCCGCTTCTTTCATTAAGCTTGAAGGTTCCCTATTTTGCAATATTGCTATGATGAAGTCCAGAAGTATAGCATTCTTCTGGGGTGGATGATATGCTAAAATCTTGTTCATGATTCTTTCTCGGCCTTACCATCTTTAATGGGTATTAGGAGTTCCTTTTTACGATAGAAAAGGAAATAAGGGTGAAGGCCTTATGACGGACGAAGGTAGGAGAAATAAGGGTTAATCACTAGGGTGAGCATATGAGAAATAAAGTTGGGGGTTCAAAGTTATAGTGTTCTTCAAGTAGCTTATATCAATGATGTTGAAGTATCCATTTGGTATTCAGAAGCTCCTTGTCGATACTCTATCTATAATCTTGCTTCTTTAAAGCTTAGTCCACCCGCGGCAGAACAATACAGATAGAAATGTGGTAAGTTATCCGAAAGGTTAAAGGTAGGAATGAGGTGAAGGTTTAATCCCTCTTTTTAGAGCAAAATTGTTAATGATATTTTTCATCAAAACCAAAAATAAGGGTATGTGTTAACGATATTTTTCGTCAACACAAGAGACAGGTCTAAGGAAGTGGACCTAAGGTTAAAATGGGACTATTTAGTTCCCACAAGCCCGAGTTAGTTCACTGTTTCCTAGGTATCAAGGTTTAGAGCCCAATGATTTGTTACTCTTCCCTTAAGGGGTGGGTTTCATGCTTACGAGACTCAACAACCAACAGTTGCCTTGGGACAAGGGTTCACTAAGAAACACCCAAGTAAATGAGCTAAATGGCTTGTAGAAGGGTATTTTCGTAATCTTGGAGAAAGACTCAAACTTGCATGAGAAGCATTTATTGTGAAGAAAACATAAGGAAAGAGAATAAAGAAGTGGTAAAGTGACTCATAGAAAATATACTAAATGTTGATTCACTGTTTATTTCTCATATATTTGAGTATACAAGTGTTTTACATGGAAATTGCCAAGTTGATTTAGAAATTAGGGTTTACTCAATAAGAAATGAGTACGAGATTGGAGAAATCGAAAAGTCCCCCAAAATGAGATCCCTAGGGTCTTATTTATAGGCATATTGGGGCCCCTTCGGTTGCAAACTCAGCAGAGCCCCTTTCGGATGCAGTAACGTGGCTTCGACTGTTTTGCATCTTTTGCTTCTGGTTGTCTTGGTTTCAGTTGCCTTTCTTTCTTCTCAGCATTACTATCAGATCTAAATTTACTTTCGATGTGCTGGTCTTGGCATTAGGAGCTTAACTTGAACACTTCTTCTTCATAATGTACCGACACCATGTCAGTTTGTGTGTGTTAGCCTACTTTGTGAACTAGGCAACACAAAGTCAAGAAACCAGACATTGAAGAGCATTTTTAATTAGAAGACTTCGGTTCGGATTGGAGAAGACACTACAATCTAGATTGGATAGCAGCAGCTGTTCGGGTCGGGTCAGAGCAACATATCGGTTCGGGTCGGATAGAGTCCTCTGTTCGGATCGGGGAACTGCTGCTGAGGAAATTGGTAAGGTATATCTAATCGGATCGGAGGGCAACATGATTTCAATTAGATCGGAAAGCCACCTGTTTGCCACGAAAATGGATCGGAGCGGAATAGATTAGAGAAGAAGAGAGCGTTGCATCCAAGCCAATCTGGGTCGGATCGGGTATCCCGATCCGAACCCCTTATATGTGCGTCTCCGACCAGAGCCCATGTTCCATATTGTTCTCCTGCAAAAGCGCCTGGATATCCGGACCGGCTGTGACCAGTTCCTACCCATAACGTCCGTTCCTTTGATGCGTTGTCAACATAATAGTTCATCCGAACCCGAAGATAGTGGGATGGACGACATGTGGCCCCGACCCGGATCAAGTTTCAAGCAAATTCACACGTATAAATACCCCGTCTGGAGACAAAGAGAAGGATCTTTTTTGGCACTTTAAGAATTCAACCACCTCCATAATCCGAACTCCGTTGCTCCCGGAGAATCCAAATCTTCTTTCATTATTTGTTTTAATCTATTGAGTGAATATAAGCGAGTTGTGAGTGAAATCAAGTGACTATTACATTGTATTTACAACTGAATCAGTGAATATAGTGAAAGATAAGTGGACGTAGGCATCTCTTCGCCGAACCACTATAAATCCTGTGTGTTCATTTTTATTTTTATCTCATCTTATTTTCTTTTAATCAATTTGGGTGTTAGAACCACTTTTGGGTCTAACATTTTGGTGCTTTCACTGAGAGTCATCATCTAAATTCTTCATTTTCCGGGATTTCTTTCTACTTTTTGGACCGTTGGGTTCAAAGAAGTTAATCCTTAAGTTTTTTCGCTCTTTCATATTTGTTGAAGTGATTGTCAAAGACTCATGGCCAAAGGAAAAGGCAAGGAAGTTCAGTCTGTTCGAGGAAATGGAGCTGGCGAAGATCAGCAAAATGCTGTTGTAACAAGGTCTCGGGGGCAGAGTTCAGCAGCAGGAAGAACCAATGCAGGAAATCCGAGCCGCCAGCAGGGGGAGAGCTCCGATCCGATCCGGATAGGAGATTCTGAAGCAGTGCATTCCCCCAATCTGAACCGACCCGAGTTGCTCGCCACGTACCGATCCGACCAGGCTCCCCAGCTCCGAACCGACCCGACCTCCTACCTCCGATCCGACCCGATCCTTGGTGAAGCTGGAACCTCTACTCGAGTCCCTACGAATGCTCCGATTCCATCCACCAGGGTTGGTGATCAGGTCAATCCATCTGCGCCCATCACTCAAGGAGATTTCTCGCGCTTGCTTGACATGCTTGAGAGCACAAGGGAAGCTATGAAAGTTCACGAGCGCACTAATCTCATGATGCAGGAAAATATGAGGCTCATGAGTCGGGAGATTAGTGAACTCCGTCGACAAAGAACTCCATCACCGGTTCGTCACACACCAGTGGATCAATCTTCATCTTCCGAGGAAGAGCGGCCCCGTGAACGAAGGCCACTCGAACGACCTCAGAACATGGAGCAGCTGACATTTGGATCTTTGAGATCTCGTGAGGATATTGCACGAGCATTAGGAGACAATGACCCCACTCGGGGGCAAAGACTCCAGTCCCCTCCCCCCGAGATTGACCGGGAGCGTAGGTAACGGAATCAAGCAGAGGCAGCTCGAAGAAGAAGGGCATCTCCTGAACAAGAGCCCAGAAGGAATTCGGATACTAGGGCCAGGGAACCTGAGCGGCCCCTAACTAATGCTGATGTACAGGCAATGGTTCGCCAGATCATGTCCGAGAGCCGGAATTATACAAATGAAGATTATGGCATTGAGCGAAGCCATACTCCCTTCACCGATGATATCCTCGACTTCCAATTTCCCCGACGCTTTAACTTGCCACAGATGGACAAATACAACGGAAGGACTGATCCGGGACAGCATTTAATGCGGTACTCATGGCTCATGAATGCTGCTGCTGCCCCTGATAAAGTGAAGTGCAAAGCGTTCCCAATCTACTTAGAAGATGTGGCACTGTTCTGGTTTACCCGACTTCCTCCTCGTTCGATTTCAAATTACAAGGAACTAAGCGAGCATTTCATGAACCAGTTCCGTCTCCATGCCCGAATGTCCAAAAGTGTTATTGAATTATCGAGAATTAAACAGGCACCAGGAGAGTCTTTGAGGGCATATCTTGACCGTTTTAATCAAGCTGTGACTGATGTCAGTGACCCGCACGAGCCCACTATCCTGATGGCATTGAAGGAAGGAGTTGATCCTGAATCTGAGTTTGGAGATTACCTTTCTGGGAAAACACCTTCCACAAGGGAGATATTCTACGAAAAAGCCGATATTTATCTAAGACGAGAGGAGGCCAGGGCAAGCCGAAAGAGAAAGTCTGAGACGGCTTCAAAGGAGAATGTGCAGAGTAATATCGCCGTGAAGCAGTCTGGGGAAAGTTCTGGCAAGGTTGAAGTAAATGTAGGAAACAAGGGTGGAAACAGCAATGCTGGAAGCGGGGGTAACAACAACAATAATCGTAATCCAAACGGTAACAGAAGAAACAGAAATAAGGGAAGTGATCCTAACAAAAGACCCCGGTTCCAGAACTACGAGAATTATACACCATTGAACGACACCCTGGAAAATATTTACCTGGATACGTACAATGTGTTACAGTACAAAAGACCACCACCTCGTGATTCGACCGAGAAAGAAATGGCGACAGGGAAATTTTGCTTGTTTCACGGAACTCATGGGCATTCGACCAATGAATGTCAGCATTTGAGGGATGTGATTGAGAAGCTGATGCGTGAAGGAAAGTTGGATGAGTACAAGGTTGCCCCGAGGGACAGGGGGCAAGGAGAGCAGGCTCCAAAACAGATCCTACCTGCTCCCAAGCCTACAGCGCAGCAGAAAGGTAAAGGAATTGTCATCAACTCCATAGTAGGCGGACCTCACCCGGCAATCCGAAGTTTCAGATCAATGGATCAATATGTGAATGCTGCCAAGCATCTAGACGTGAATGAAGGTGATGATTTGGAAGATGTCACCCCCATAAAACAACAGAAGACCATGTTTGACGACGTGGTATTTCGAAGCCGAGACAATACTAGGATACAATCACCCACCAATGATCCGTTGGTTATTACTACCACCATTGGGCCGGCCTTGGTCCATAAGGTATTAGTAGACAACGGAAGTTCCGTTAATATTTTGTTCAAGAAGTCATTTGATCAGATGAAGCTTGAGTCCGAAGATCTGAAGCCTTGTGAAGGATGGATTAGAGGCTTCAACGGGGCGTCGACAGCTCCCATGGGATACATAGAGTTGCCCGTGACCCTGGGGCAAGGAGAACGTAGAAGAGTGCAAATGCTTCAGTTCGTAGTATTGGACGTAGATTCGCCTTATAACGCATTTTTGGGGAGACCTGCCCTCGCTGAATTTAGAGTTTGTATCGCCCCTTGGTGCCTGTTACTTAAGTTCCCAACCGAAGCCGGAACTGGAGTAATGAGAGGGGATCAGGTTTCCGGACGGGCCTGCTATGTGGTCGAGTTAAAGATGTTGATGAAAGGACTTAACGTTGAGAGTAAGGATGCCTCGTCTCCCTCAAAAGGGGACTCGGCATAGCAATTAGAGAAATTGACCCCAAAGGAGTTGCCCAAAGGAACACCTGAAGACCTGGATCCCAGAAAAGACGAGGAACCAGAGGCTAGGAATGCAACTCCTAATGAAGCGACAGTGGAAATTCCCATTGATGAAGCTGATCCGACAAAAGTTTTGAAGATTGGTTCTCAATTGGATCCATGTCGAGCTAAAGAACTAACGGACTTCTTGAAGGCAAACTTAGACGTGTTCGCTTGGACCCATGCTGACATGTGTGGGATATCGCCATCCATTATAAGTCACAAATTGAATGTAAATCCGAAGCATCCGCCTGTGAAGCAAAAGAGACGCATGTTGGGCCCAGAGAGGTCGGCTGCTCTCAAAGAGGAAGTAGAGAAGTTGAAGCAGAATGGATTTATTCGAGATTCGACATATCCCGACTGGATATCGAATCCCGTCTTAGTAAAGAAGCCAAACGGAAAGTGGCGGACTTGCATTAACTTTTCAGATTTAAATAAAGCTTGCCCGAAGGATAGTTTCCCACTTCCCAGGATTGACCAACTTGTAGACTCGACAGCAGGTCATGAACTTCTCTCTTTCATGGACGCATATTCTGGATACAACCAAATTCCTATGCACGTACCAGATCAAGAACATACGAGCTTCATTACGAATTTGGGGTTATATTGTTATGTTGTAATGCCATTCGGATTAAAAAACGCTGAAGCTACTTATCAGCGCTTGGTAAACGGAATGTTTTATGATCAAATAGGAAAACTATGGACATTTATGTGGATGATATGCTTGTCAAAACAAAGCATTCCTCCAGCCATACGCAAGACTTGGCGAAAATGTTTGGTATCCTGCGAAAGTACCGGATGAAATTGAATCCTCTGAAATGCTCATTTGGAGTGGCATCGGGAAAGTTCCTTGGCTTCATTGTGAGTTCCCGAGGAATTGAAATCAACCCTAGCCAGATAGCAGCGATTAGAAACATCAAAGAACCAAGGAGAATTAAAGATGTCCAAAGTCTTGCAGGGAAAGTAGCGGCGCTGAGTAGATTCATCTCCAAAGCCACAGATAAATGTGTTCCGTTTTTTGATTTGATAAAAAGGGGAAAGAAGAACTTCCAGTGGACTCCGGATTGTGTTGAGGCCTTTCAAAATTTGTTGGAACTGCTAGAGAAACCACCGATTTTATCAAAGCCCATAGATCATGAAGAATTGTTTGTTTACTTGGCAGTCTCGGCTCACGCTGTCAGCACAGCCCTGGTTCGAGAAGAAAACAAAGTACAAAGGCCAGTGTATTATGTAAGCAAGAAATTAGCAGCGGTAGAGCGCAACTACCCAAAAATTGAGAAGCTTGCTTACAGCCTCCTGATCGCATCCCGAAAACTTCGTCACTATTTCCAAGCCCATCCAATAACCATATACACTGACCAGCCGTTAAGGCAGGTGTTACAGAGGCCTGAGGCATCGGGAAGGTTGATCAAATGGAACATAGAACTAAGTCAGTTTGACTTGAATTTTCAACCACGAAAGTCAATCAGGGGGCAAGCTCTAGCAGACTTTATTGCGGAATTCACCATTCCAGAGGAGGAAATAATCAATGACAGAGTGGTTAAATCCGAGGATTAACTAAAGATGAATCCGTGGAAACTATATACAGATGGAGCCAAGAATGACCGAAGGTCCGGAGCTGGAATTGTCTTAGTCACTCCCGAGGGACGGTCGTTATATTACGCCCTGCGATTAGAATTTTCGGCAACTAACAATGACTCAGAATATGAAGTCCTGATCGCCGGGCTGAAGCTTGCTAAAGACCTCGGAGTAAAAATGATGGACATATTTTGTGACTCTAAAATTGTTTTTTGTCAAGTGCGAGAGGAATTCGTGGCTCGAGGGCCTCGACTTATCGCCTACCTCAAAAAAGTGAAAGAGCTATTGAATAGCTTAGATCGGTACAACATAACACATATTCCCAGAGTTGAAAACCAGAAAGCGGATAGACTAGCAAAGCTGGCTAGTTCCGACAATCCAGAAGAGACTGAAGTAATTCCAATTGAAACGTTGGAGTCGCCAAGCTTTGAGTCAATGGAAATTGAGTTCGCTTTTGAAGCAGAACCAGAGAAGGAGTCATGGATGACTCCAATTAAGAATTTACTTAAGAATGGGACACTCCCATCAAAGAAGAGTGAGAAAAGAGCTGTAGTTCGCAAAGCTACCAGATATGTCATACAAGATGATACTCTCTATCGGCAAGGATTTTCTATGCCCCTGTTACGATGTATCGCACACGACGACATCAAGCGTGTACTAAGAGAAGTACACGAAGGTGAATGTGGAGATCATACAGGAGGTCAAACTTTAGCAAAGAAAATATTGCGATACGGATACTTCTGGCCTATGATCAATAAAGATGCAGCTGATTATTCACGACGCTGCGATAAGTGCCAGAGATTCGCCAAAATCCCCAGGGCACCGTCGATCCAACTTAAATCAATGGTGAGTCCTTGGCCATTTGCCACATGGGGAATTGATATCATTGGAGTTCTACCAATTGCTAAAGGAGGAGCTAAATATGCAATAGTGGCTGTGGACTATTTTACGAAGTGGGTGGAAGCTGAGCCCTTGACCAAGATCACAGCAAGAAAGGTGATAAGTTTTGTGGTCAGAAATATTATATGCCGGTTCGGGATTCCAAGGACGATTATAACTGACAACGGAACCCAGTTTGATAGTACTGAATTCAGAAATTTCTGTCAGAAGTATAAGATAGACAAGCGATATACTGCAGTTGCCTATCCGCAGTCAAACGGGCAGGTAGAGGCAATAAACAAAGTAATAAAATCCATCCTCAAGAAACGGTTAGAGCGTGCAAAGGCGAGATGGGTTGACGAATTGCCTCTAGCTTTGTGGGCATATCGAACAACATTTAAAACGGCCACCGGTCATACCCCTTTCTCTCTCTCCTTTGGCTCAGAAGCTGTAATTCCAGTTGAACTAGAAGTTCCTTCCCACAGGGTGACATATTATGACCCGATGACAAATCAGGCACTTTTACTTGAGTCTCTTAATGAAGTCGAAGAAAAAAGGGATGAAGCGGATTTGCGTGCGGCAAGACATCGACATCAGATGGCACGCTATTATGACAAAAAAGTTCGTCTCAGGACTTTTGAACCAGGAGATTTGGTGCTAAAGAGAGTCTTTCCATCCCTCCCTCACCTTGGTCCGAAATGGGAAGGACCCTTTGTCATTCAACGGTAACTTGAAAAAGGAACCTTCAAGTTAACGACCGTGGATGGCGAAGAAGTCCCCAGAGCATGGAATGCCCAACACTTAATGCGATATTTGGATTAAAAACACTGTACTTTGCGTTATTTTTCTTATGAATTCTGTAATAAGGCACGACTTGCCTTGGGAAAATCTGACGATATGAATAAAGGACTATAAAGTGGATGTAGGCTACGACTTAGCTGAACCACTATAAAAATATTGTGTGTTATGTATATATACATTTGTTAATTATTCTGTTGCAGGTATGAAGTATAGGGTGACTCACAGCCTAAGCAGGTTGAAAACAGTTTAGACATAAAAAGAAGCACGACGACTATTTGTGCGATAAGATATAAAAGAATGAGAAAACGACATTCTTAACTCTAACTCTCCAGAGAGAGAGAGTATAAAAGCGTCTCCGACTGAGCGCTGAAAAAGAGATTCTATTCCTAACTCTAACTCTCCAGAGAGAGAGAGAGAGTATAAAAGCGTCTCTGACTGAGCGCTGAGAAAGAAATCTTTCCCCGTTGAAAGACCGGGGAATAAACAGATGACTAAGCTCGAACTCTAACTCTCAAGAGAAAGAGGGAGAGTATAAAAGAAATTCCAGAAAAAACGACAGGTACTGACGACATAGGAAGTGCTATCCCATCAGAGAATTGGGAGCTTTCGGATTGCTTGATTAAGCATTAAATAATTTGTGGGAATTAACCGGGGACACCTATGCATACACATATTTCCCCCCTCCACAACTTCGTTTCATAACTATAGACATGCATTTTTACATAAGTGCAGAACTACTAACAAATAAACATTGCAAAAAGTGAATTATTTTTATTTACAGATGAATGAATTTGTACAGATAGCTAAAAAAGAAAGTACAGGAGCTGCTTTTGTTGCAGCAATTATTGGTTCACGGAGATGCTAAAAAGATACAGGGCAATCCACTATTTAGATTTGGAATGAGCCTTGGATTTCTTGGCGGCTTTCTCCGCATCCTTTGCTTCCTTCTCGGCTTCAGTCAAGATTCGTTTTGATTTCTTTCTCCCTGAAGATGCGGTACTAGAGCCAGTAGACTTCTTCCCGGAGGGCGGGGCACTGGAATCAAGAGAAGATTTTTTAGCAAGTTCTTCTGTAATAGATCTAGTTGAGAGCTTAACAACTAACCTTGAACCCGCATCCACAACTGCGAGGGGCTTGAGGACCTCAGGGTCTAGTTCTTCGGCCTTTAATTGCAAACGCTTCTCTTGGTCAGCCTTCATTGCAACCAAGATAACGTCATCAGCACTTTTTGACTCCCCGGTTATTGCAACTTCTGGTTCCTCTTCATGCCCCCCGTCTCCTCCATCGTCATTTAAAGCTGCTATCATTTCTTCATCATGGGGAGTGGTGACCTTAGTTGGCTCACTTCCTTCTCCCACGTCTATAGAAGCAGCCTTGTCTTCCCCTTTTTTGGCCCTATCAGCGGGCTTTGTCCCAGCGGCAGCTCCTTGAGCTACATCTGTCTTTACGGATGATTCAACACCTACAGAATGAGAAGCAACAGTTATCAACTTAGGCGAAAACAATGGGTCTTTCATCGATTGTTCGATCACGTGGCGAAAAGTAGAAATAGCCTTGGCAAATTGAGGAGAAAAGGTAAGGATACCTTCCGAAGGCTTTTCTGCGGGGGTGGCTACTGCCTCTGGTGTTGCTTCAGGAATGGGAGATAGCAGAGTTGTTCGGGGAATTCCCGGATTTTCGGGATCATACCCTTCTACTTCGGGAGTTGCAGGAGCAGAAGAAGAGGAACCAGCTTCGAGAATGGTTTTTTGTTTAGACTTCCGTCTCTCTTCTTCCATGGCCTCGGCAATGAGGCGGCGCCCTTCAGCTAGGCGCTCCGGTTCATCATCTCTCAAGTATTTCTCCATCAGTTTATCTTCATCGAGGGAATCGACCTTAAGTTCCTCTTTTTCCCACTCAACGATTTGATTCCATACTTGAACCAGAGTGGATGGATAGTCCTCGATCCAAGAAACGTTTCGACGACGAATAATGTGTGCGAAGAATTCAATCATTAGCTCGCCGAAGCCCTGAATATCAGCCTCCACCTCTGATAGTTGCTTGCGGGCTTCCTCCGCAGATTTAATAGCACACTCCACATTGCCCTCGGCCAGAGCAGCCCTGTTCTCTGCCTCCAACAACTTTGAAGCCAAGTCAGCATTCTTCTTTTCTAATTCAGCACTCCTCTTTGCTAACTCGGCGTTTTTTTGCTCAAGCTCAGCATAAGCAAGGCGTGTCTTAGCAGCTTCTAACTTGGCCTCGTCAGCTTGCTTTTTTAATTTAGAACGCTCCTGAGTATGAGATTCAAGCAAATCGTGATAGCGCTTTTGCATGTCCTCAAATTGTTGTTTGAAATTAGAAGCGTCCCTTTGAGCGACCGCTAGCTGAGCTTGAGTGTCTTCCAAATCTTTTCCTAAAGCTTTTAAGGCCTTAGCGTCCTCCTCTACGGTCTTTTGCATTGAATTGGCATTTGTGATTAGAGTGCGGATGATTCTAGAAAGATTGCATGAATACTTGAACATCTCGGTATATTGTTTTTCCACCAAATCAATCTTTGCTTTGGCCTCATCTGCCCAATTAGAAGAAATAGGTTCAAGGGTAGGTAGAAAGGTCAAAGTCTCGAAGTAGTGCTCGGGAAATTGCTCCTCTAAATATGCCAGCTTGACTGCGGTTCCCGCATCTGGTGGGGGAGGAGCGGGAATTGATAATTCGGTGTCCCTATGAGAAGAGAATTCAGTAGTCTCTTTGTCCGTTCTAGGTCGTTTAGTGGCAGGGACCTTGTGCTTACTTCGAGACCCGGTTTCTTTTGGAGGAGTTCTCTCTCTACTCCGCTTTTCATGGGAGGAAGTGGAGTCTTTAGATGGTGGTCTGTCCTCCTCCCTGCGGCTTTGATAGCTCTTATATTTCTCTTGTTCCGGTCGAACTGGCGAGCGGGAACGTGAGGGTCGAGAACGGTAGGGATCATAAGGTCTTCTCTCCTCCCTACCACGATCATCCCGGCGATCATACTCGACATCCTAAGGAGGATTGGACATGCTGCGACGAAGTTTTCGTATATCGTAGTAGGATCGAGACATTGTACCTGCACGATAAAATAAACGAAGTTTAGAATTAATGGATGCATGGAGAAAGAAGTGCAATGAATGCTAATGCTGTGGTGTAAAGTGTATCCTGAGTGGTGTGTTTCCCCCCAACCAACCCGAGTCTGAAGCTAGACTAGTGCGGGCAGGCTCTTTGGCCTTAGCGGGAGTGGTTTCTTCAGAAGAGGTGAAGACTAAAGGATCCTTCCTGAAATCCTCTGAAGTATATATAGTCTCAGGTAAGGGGAGATCCCCCAAACCCTGAAATATGTGCTCATCAGTACTAGGAACATCCCCTTCAGAAGCATGAAGTGGCGACTCTTGGGAGGATTTTGACTTGTCTAGAGAAGTAGTTTCCTCGGGGGCAATATACCCTTCACGATGCTTTTCGGCCAGATTAGCCAATTCATCATCTTGTGTGGAAGATGGAGAAGGTGAAGGTTGAAGAGGCACTGTAGGAATTCCCGAGCCTTCTCCTGTCTCTGGAACTATCTCCACTGGAGGAATGTATGCGTAAGGGACCGTCCCATGACCGATGCTACGAAAAACGGATAGCAGCCCATGAAAGTGAAGGTATTCATCTTTAAGGACCTCGTCGATAGTCAAGAATTTTTGATCGCCATTAAGAAGTCGGTGCATCCGATCAAAGAACACCTGATCTGATATCTGTTTGGGATTGTCGACTGCAAATAAAAAGGAAAACAGGTCAGGGTGATGATTCAAGTGTATAGAGTCCGGATTTAGAAAATCAACGCTTTACTTGATTTTGTCCATCTCCTGGTGCATCCAGGCTGTTGCTTTACGTAGAACCATTCTAGTCTGGAATCTCCAGCTTTACTGCTAAATGGTGCAGAGATTATCTTCCTTTTTGGGACTGATTCAAAGTAGCAGAAGGATGGAGTCTCTCGAGTCCGATGCTTGAAATTATAGAAGAAGTGAACGTCATCGAATGTGAGCTCTATGCCTAGGATTTCACGATATGCTATGTACAAGGTGTGAAAATAGGCATATGAATTGGGATGCAACTGCATGGGGGCAATCCGCATTTGTCTTAAGAAATCAACGATGAAAGGAGAGAATGGAGGAATGGCACCGACCATGCACATCAATCGAGTGACCGTCATATATCCTTCTGGAGGGTTGTGGGGACGGTCAGAGCGTGAGGGCACTAGGGTGTCCCTTTTCATTATTCCATACTTTAAGCAAATTCGAACAAGTCGATCGTTGTCGATTGTCGATTCTACGGAATCTGGAGGTGATTCCAGTATAATGGCTGATTCAAATTCGTCAAGGGCTCGATCGTCACCGATCCCTCCTTCCTCCTCAAAACCCAGAGAAACCTCGTTCTCCGAAGACGCCTCGTTGCTTTCTCGATTTCCAACCCCGTAGTCTGGACCCTCACTGTCCCATTTTGGATCAGACGAAGAAGATAAATCCTCAAGAGTGATTTTGTTAGAAGTTTCCGGGGCTTCTTTCCTCTCAGCTAGTCGGGAAGAGCGTCTGGGTCTCATTGTCATAGAACTATTGAAGAAACAATAGCACGGATTAGAGTAAATTATCCCGTGCCCCCCTGTGTATGTGTGTGAACTAAAATGTGTGCAGCAAATGTGAGAAATGCAAAGTAAAAGTGCAGCAATGTAAGACGAAACTTTGAAGAGAAAGTGATAGTCAGAGTAGTTCTTAATGTTCACTTATGTCCGCAAGGCACTATCCTAACTGTTCGTAAAGTTGGAAGTAATATCTTTTAAATAGTTGGACGAAAGCTTGTGTTTTAGATTGAGTGGTGTTCGGTTCGGGTGCAAACAACGGGTTCGGATCGGATGAGCAAAGGCCCATGCTCAGAAAGATATATCCGGATCGGTTCGGAGATTGACACCCGGAGCGGGTCGGATTAACTTGGATAACCAGACCCCTATTCTCTCTTTTGTTTTTCAATCGGGTCCGATCCGAGCGCATAAGTCGTGACCTTCATTGTATTCGTAGATCCGACCCGACCCGGTCAAGCAGATTCAGACCCATTTCTTGGCCCTATTGCTCCGACCCGATCCGGCTCTGTAAATTTCCCTCTTTTCCTCTTTTCCTCCTACTGTTCCCCTACCCGAACCAACCTTCTTTAGTTTTCTTCCTCTTCCTCCTCTTAAATAGCGAACCCAACTCGAAATCCCAAGCTTTAATTAAAGTCGAGAGATTGAGTACTCAAGTGTCAATACTTTCCTCCAACGCTTCGAAATGGCGTCGATGTCATTGACGACGAAGGCGGAGGAAGGAAGAAGGCGCAATGATGGAATTATTTAATTACTTTGTTAAAGTCGTTCAAATTAACCGTGAAGGTAAATTAAAAGCGATTATGGCAACGGGATTCAAGATTACAAGACTACCTATGTGTTTGATTCAAGGACGGAAGCGAAAATTTTGAAGCTTCTTGGAAAAGCTGGAGCTTCGATATGGAATCGGTTCGGATAAACGAAAACAATAAATGAAAGAAAAGAAGAAAGAAGAAGTGAATTTATATAAACAACAAGCTGACTATTCGTATTCCCGATCGGACCGGCTTGAAAAGCCCAGTAATACAGCTTGGCCCACTGGTTCATCGCAGAGTATAGGGGGAAGAAAATCCGTCCGGGTCGGAATCCGAACCGAACAGGATGAAGTACGACAACTTAACGTGTGAATTCGAAAGGAAAGATGAAGCTTTTGCGCTATGGTAGTCAAAGCATGCTCCGTTCCCCACAGAAGCATCCTTTGAGGGGGCAAAGTGTTAGCCTACTTTGTGAACTAGGCAATACAAAGTCAAGAAACCAGACATTGAAGAGCATTTTTAATTAGAAGACTTCGGTTCGGATTGGAGAAGACACTACAATCTAGATTGGATAGCAGCAGCTGTTCGGGTCGGGTCAGAGCAACATATCGGTTCGGGTCGGATAGAGTCCTCTGTTCGGATCGGGGAACTGCTGCTGAGGAAATTGGTAAGGTATATCTAATCGGATCGGAGGGCAACATGATTTCAATTGGATCGGAAAGCCACCTGTTTGCCACGAAAATGGATCGGAGCGGAATAGATTAGAGAAGAAGAGAGCGTTGCATCCAAGCCAATCCGGGTCGGATCGGGTATCCCGATCCGAACCCCTTATATGTGCGTCTCCGACCAGAGCCCATGTTCCATATTGTTCTCCTGCAAAAGCGCCTGGATATCCGGACCGGCTGTGACCAGTTCCTACCCATAACGTTCGTTCCTTTGATGCGTTGTCAACATAATAGTTCATCCGAACCCGAAGATAGTGGGATGGACGACATGTGGCCCCGACCCGGATCAAGTTTCAAGCAAATTCACACCTATAAATACCCCGTCTGGAGACAAAGAGAAGGATCTTTTTTCGGCACTTTAAGAATTCAACCACCTCCATAATCCGAACTCCGTTGCTCCCGGAGAATCCAAATCTTCTTTCATTATTTGTTTTAATCTATTGAGTGAATATAAGCGAGTTGTGAGTGAAATCAAGTGACTATTACATTGTATTTACAACTGAATCAATGAATATAGTGAAAGATAAGTGGACGTAGGCATCTCTTCGCCGAACCACTATAAATCCTGTGTGTTCATTTTTATTTTTATCTCATCTTATTTGCTTTTAATCAATTTGGGTGTTAGAACCACTTTTGGGTCTAACAGTGTGGATATCTTTAGGAGGTGCTTTCGGCTTTCGTCAATGAGTTCTAGTTCCTAGCTCTCATAGTATTTTCTCTTGTACTTCAGTTTCCTAGGACTTTAGTACCTTCACCTCTTTCGGTATCGACACTAAGAAAATTAGTGTAGATATCTCTTCTTCTTATAAACTTCAGTTTACTTTCGGTAAGTCTTTGGAATTCGACTCGGTCTTGCGGAAGCATGCTCTTGGTATATCCTCTGATGGCTTTCGGAGTTGTCTTTTGAGAGTCAACAAGCTTTGACTCCAATAGTTACCTTTCGGAATGTTCTCCTTATGTCCCTTTTCTTATGGATCTTGAAACACCCCACCTCCATTAAGGTCACTAACAAAGGGAATGCCTTAACTTTGGTGGAGGTTTATAAGTAAAATCCACAGATGAACTCAACATAGATATAAATACACATATTTTAAACAGCGGAAACCAAACAAACTTTTATTTCATCAATACGTGTATCAAAAAAAGATTTCCATAATTGTCTCAAAAGTACTTTCAACATTACAACCTCATAACTGCCTTGATTATTAAAGAAGCATGAAAACATAAATAAAGTGAAAAAAATCCCCATAGTGATATCCAAAGCCATTATCCGAGCAAGAAAGAGATCCAAATCATACATCTACATTCTTGGTGCTTGTAAAGAGCCTGACTGAGTTGAGTTGTTTCCTCCCTGTGGACCTTTGGGGGGGGAAACGAAAGAAAATAAGACTAAAAGAAAATAGGGTCAAACATAAAGCATGAGTAAATCTAGTAACTCTTCAATATGTGAATAAGAAAAGGGTATGACAGATATAAACTAAAAATAGGAAAGTGTCACAGGCTAAGGAAGTGTCGAATGTACTATCACACCCATACTATATCTCTACACCTACTCGTGTTTATTCTAACTAGCACCCCATGGTGAGGGTGAAGTGATCCCCATTCTTATTAAAGATCGGCTCCTACTCGTATTAACATGTGTCATACGGCCCCCAAGAATTGTAGATACCTATGCTGGTCCCACCATGGGGTGTATCAAGACCCATGGTGGCGGCCCCGACACAAAACTAGAAGACATAGGTTATACAACTGGTGTCCCCAGTGTCCTGGTTGTCTGCTCCGGAGTGTGTGCACGCCCGCACCCCGTTAGACCTGCACTGTGCACCCACCGCCGTCGTTTGACCGCTTACAATCAGCCTAGTAATCGTGCCCCACCCTGCCTAGTTTCAGGGTACCGTTGATACCTAACTTTGGGTTACTACTGAAACGGGTCCCTCATTACCAGGATTTTCTAGTTGTAACACCCCACCTCCGCTAGGGTCACTCACAAAGGGAATGCACTAGGTTTGGTGAAGCATTATCGAGGTAAACATGCACAGAAATATTATAAGACAGAACATATATATATATATATATATATATATATATATATATATAACAGCGGAAGTAAAACAAATTTCATTACCTTATAAAATAAGGTCTAAAGCCTTTTACATCAGAATACATCAAAACCTGTCTTGCAATAATAAAGAAGCATAAAACCATTTCATAAACTATTCCCCAAGTAAAACAGTAAAGTAGCCATAGCCAAGAAATGTCCAAGCCATGCGTGACGACCTTCAAGCAAAAGAAGTCCAAACTACTATAGCATTTCCTCCCGGTAACCTGGGGGGAAATGAAAGACAAGAGGCGAAACAAAACGGGGTCAGTCATAAAGACTGGTAAGCCCTATATACTATCAGTATATAAACTAGTAAAGTTAACTGGCATGAGGAACTGAGATGAACATAGGTATGAGGACAAGATAGATAAGCTAAACCAAAGTAACAGGATGAACTACTGTACCAAGATACACGAGTGTGTCATGATAAACTACGGTGTCAAGATAAATCAAGGTATCACATTGTCAGGTTTCCATCAAGTATACTATCCCAAGGTACCTATCCTGTACAACATCCCACGGTATCTATCATGTATATTTCTCATGGTTCTAACATGTATATTTGCTCTGCACCTCTCGTACTAGTATCCCAACCCGCGTCATGTGTTAACCATGAATGTCCCTTGCCCAATGTCATGTAATGGTCCATGTCAACCTAATATATAGCATATGTAGGTTTTCCCAACTCGTATGTTTCTTTCCATGTATAAGTTCAGTCCTTTGCCGTAGGCTATACGGGCTTTCCCATGTAAACGTTTTATCCTTGAGGTTATTTTGGACTGCTACCCTTGATCTAGTTATGTTTCCTTACCATGGACTATCACGCGTTCACTTAGGTTTTATGTCGCCTAGGACCACTAGGGATTATGCTACCTAATGAACGTTTCCGTGTCTCGGTTCGGGTTTAGGCCACCTAGGGCCACTAGGGATTATGCCACCCGTCAACCGCGCCCTTTATCCCACGTATGTATCGTGAATCGTTTTCCATGTCTAGACGCACATGTTCCTCAATGTGCCATCCGAGTTCCGTGCCAGGGCAAATCAAGAAATACGGAACTCGGTCGGGAGCTTTAAGTCGTCTGCTGATGCAGATATCAAGGTCTGTTTTTGTACCCGTGGCTATGGTCCCACGTGACCCCTCCCTCAACTACTGAAAGGCAACCCAAGAAAAATCATGTATGAGAACTACACTACGGCCCATCGATGCCCATTTCCAGATAGCCAACCTCACCCATAACTCGATAGCTAGTATATGGTCTTTTGGGAGTTCCCTGCCTTTCCGTACGTACACGATTGACTAAAGATGGTAGGTAGTCGGCGACATGCTATCCCGTGGCAAAATCAAGTATCGTCGACTCCACGCTAATCCATCTCAGTCTTTAGGTCGCTCGCATAGCAACCAAGGCATACTCTTGGCTCTTCTACCGCAGACCTTAACCTCTGTGAGGCCAGGTTTCATGGACCACTTGCCACCTCACAGAGGGATACCAAGAGTACCCTCACGTTCCCCGAAGCTTCCGCTTCGTCACCCAGTTCGCTGGAGCTTTTATCCAAGTTAGATAACTTGCTCCTCCTCGTATACTAAGCGATGACCTACCGTACCAGGTTACTCATCTCGTTATGAACTGGTCCCATGTCCTTAGCTAAGAATTATTACTTAGTTACCCTTAACTAAGGTTTACCACTTAGCCCCTCTTTCCGCTATCCTTGTTAACTATGATTTCCAACCTAGTCCCCTGAGCTAGGGTTTTGTCAAATGGGTTAAGTGTTGTCATCCAAGTTCATGACTTAACCCGCCTACGAATCATGTCAAGATTGGCTAAGTACTCAAGTTCAAGACTTAGCCCCACAAGTTGGTTAAGTGTACCAAGAAGCTCATGACTTAACCCTATCAAGTCAAACTGGTTAAGTATTTATTTGTCTTAACCCTATCAGATTATCATGTTAAATTGATTAAGCATAGATTATCTTAATCCTATCAGATTATCGAGTCGGATTGGTTAAGTATGGGTTAGCTTAACCCCATCCACTAATCATATTACAATGGTTAAGCCTACTTTTAAAAGGTCTTGTGACTTAACCCTATCAGGTCTACCTATTAGATTGGTTAAGTATAGGTTACTTAACCTCATCAAATCATCACGTATAATTGGTTAAGTATAAGTTACTTAACCTCATTAAATTATCATGTTAAATTGGTTAAGTACTGGTTACTTAACCCCATTGGATTACCAAGTTTAGATTGGTTAAGTGTTTAACTTAACCCCATCGAATTACCGTGTTTAGATTAGTTAAGTGAAGGTTACTTAACCTCATCTAATTACCATGTTTAGATTAGTTAAGTCTTAATTACTTAACCCCATCTAATTACCGTGTTTAGATTAGTTAAGCCTTAATTACTTAACCCCATCTAATTACCATGTTTAGATTAGTTAAGCCTTAATTACTTAACCCCATCTAATTACCAAGTCGGATTAGTTAAGTGTAAATTACTTAACCCCATCCCCTAATCATCTTGTATGGTTAAGTGTCATTATGAAATCAAACCCGGTCCCACTTAACTTATCCGTTCATGTCATATCGGTTAAGTGCCATTAGTCAAATTTACTTAACCTTATCATGTGGCATTAATTTAATTAATGCACTCTCAACCTCTCACATTAGACTTTGTTGTGGTTACTAGTTAAGCCGGGCGGGTCCGGGTAGTTTTACACCACAACCTAGTCTAACCTCGGGTCTTAAGCGTGACATGACCAACTTCTCACATTGGATCCTATTGTTGGTAGCCACTAGTTAAGCCGGGTGGGTACGGGTAGATTTATGCTACAAACTCAACCCAACCTCGAGTTGGCCATTTTCATGTTTGGTCTAGTGTCTTGTTACACTTACAACCCATTTACGTGTCAAGTTTTCAAGTCCCATACTCAAAGCCAAAGTTACATGTTGTCACGTTTATACCAATTTACCCAAATCATGTTTCATGTCATTAAAGTTTCCCTATAACATAACCCCAACGCTTTTAAACTCGCATATACATTCCCAACAACGCATAATGGATTAAAGAATGAACTTGGCAAAGGCATGACAAAAAGGGTATAAGGCCACAAATTAATCATGGTGGCATATGAAGCATAAATGTGTTCACTAACTTGCATGTTACATTACTAAGCCTCAAAAACATGCATAACCCCAAACTTAGCACATAGGCGAATCATGATGATAAGTGACATAGAAAGATGCCTAGAAGTTCACATATAGCATTACATGCAAGTTATCATATGGGATATGATAGCTCTCATGTTGCATAATGAAACATTCAACATAAAGCCTATAGCTTTTTAGCCCAAAGATCAAGATAATGTCTTTACAAACATGATGAGATACATAACATGATAGCATGTATGATACTTAATGTTCAAACCCAACTTGCAACTTGAACATTTAACTTCATAGTTAATATCTAATAGTAGGAGGGGGCTTACAATGCTATGAAGGCAATAAAACGACATATAATACAAAGATTGAGACGAAGCCACTCAAGCGACACCAAAAACCCCCAAATGATAAGCTCCAAATGAAACCCTTGAGCAAATACCAATAGAAATCTTTGCTTTGAAGTAGAAAGGTTGCAACTTTGGCCTTGAATCGAGCTTAGCAACTCTCATGTAACTTAGAAACACTCAAATGATCATCTAATCTTTCAAGAGAATGAAGATAGAATTTATGACAAGAGGATGGAGGCTAGGGTTTTGAGTAGAGGCCATGATCACTAGAAATTTTGGCATAGTTTAGTTGTAGGATCAATTAATGAGGGTTTAGGCTAGGTTAGGGGTCTTTTTATAGAGATTAGGAGTAGTTTAGGCCGTCAGATTAACCCTAGGATAGATCCAAGCCCTCAAAAATCGTCACAAGCCTCCAAAACCGAGCCAAACAGCAAAACAGGTGCACCAGGCTGCCTGGGTCCGACCAGGCAGGTCGACCCCCTGGTCGACCCTGGGGTCGACTCCCCAGTCGACCTGGGGCAGGGGGGTCGACTCCCCAGTCGACCTCCCCTGGTCTGGCGGGAAATTTTCCCGCCTCTTCTGAATTCTGAAATTTGAATCTGTTTTCGTTTTTGAATTTTTCGTGAAACTTCCGAAGGCCATATCTCAGCCATACGGACTCCGATTTACGAAATTTCATACTCTATTTCGCGTATTTTTCCGAGACGAACGCAATGGCACAGCTCGTTTTTTATTATTCAGATTTTATTATTTAATTCTGCCTTGATTCTTGATTTAACATGTTGTTAAATTTCGGATTGTTACATTCTCCCCTCCTTTAAGGATTTCGTCCCCGAAATCTCCAAGTTAGGAAGAACATATCCTACCATCCATCATCCATCTACCCAAAACATCATCCACATGCAACCATTGTCCTTAGACGATTTCTAATGCCATTTGAACATATGCAGAACGTGTGTGTGTATGCTCCTTAGCTAATGCTAATGACCAGGCCTGAATGATCTTTCTAATGCAAAATATGTTTAGTGCCATGAGTCCAACATGTATGCAAATAGTCCTAGTCATATAAGTACTATATGCGTGCATAAACATTCATTCAGATGCAACATCCGCATGGTAACACATTCAATTTCATCCATAAACAAGTGTAAATACTCGTGCATATGCAACATGATACGTGACTGCGTCAATCTAGTATCTAATGTGTATTTGCGCATCCACGAGCAACCACTTGCAACCATTTGGAACCATATCAATCATAACATGTTTCAAGTACATGTTTACATCCATAGAGTTCTATCTAAGGTTCCCAAGATAAGATCGAGGAGATAAACAAGACAAACTCCTTACGGGTTTGCAACAGAAACAGGACCGAGAGGATATGCACCAAAAGATAACATGCGAGCAAGCTCTACAGGAAAAACCAGGGATCAAGGATACACTCCTTGAAAAGAGGTACGATGCGCGTGTCTGGCCTTACGTCTTCTAAGTCGCGTTTCCTTGAGCTTAATTCCTCGGTGCCTTGACCGCCTTTTGACTTCATGATTTCGTAGCTCCTTGATTCCTATTACCAAGATATTAGTTAAACTCATTTTATTGTCGCCTCTTATTCCACTTTCACTTATCCTTTCCCTAGTATACTTGGCTCAAACGTATCCACTTACTCATGCAAGCTCTCCAAAATTCACTAGGGAATTCTGGATCTCGTTTGCCGATGCCAATCCATGTTGCCAAGAGTACTTACTAGGGTGATTCCCATAACTCATGCATAAGCGAAACGAACCATCTGCCTTAGCGGCGAAACGGATTACCGACAACTGCGTCCCGAGATTCTAGGTAACTAACCATGACAGAACCCAAAAGGTTACACGAGACTTCGAGGGTATTACCAAGGTGAGTCGAGAGCCTAACTACCTTTTTTCCAAAACCGAGAATGGCACCCCTTATGGGTGACCATTTTATCCCTAGAATCCATCCGTAGCTGAGACATGTCATTCTCAAATCCAAACAAGTCATGAAGAAATGGACCAACTCTCCAACCAGATTTTTGGGACAAAAACTGGGATCCTTTTCCATGCTAGTACTAAGGTGCAGAGACTCAACTATCCAAGCAGACTTAAATGATACGATGATCAAGCCAAAGTCTAGACGGGATGATAGAAAAGAACGACTAAAACTTTAACAGAAACGGTACCATTTCTTTTAGGTACCCTAGAAATGGGAGCGTACGATTTCCCTCTCCGATGATCTTGTCCTTGTCCTCCTTAATGGACTAAGCCATACCAACAGTTGCTTATCCTTAAGCTCGCTTCCTTTATCCTTGCTCTTATTATCCTTCCTTGTACCATGGCAACAAGTCTCTCGAGAACCACCTCCATCATACGGGAAACACCTACGTGGCTAGACAAAGATTAGTCACAGTTAGAACTACTGTGACCACAGATGGAGGAAAGAAAGGAAAGGAGATTCAATCAAGGAATCAAAGGATAATGCTAATGGCCTTTGGGGAATAGCTTTTAAAAGAAACTTTTCTTGAAAAATGCTTCTTTGTAAACGGTTTTTCAAATAGTTTTCAGAAGGTTTTAAAAACTTTTGCCTTGTCTGGTAACCTTCTGCTCTGATACCAAATGTAACACCCCACCTCCGCTAGGGTCACTCACAAAGGGAATGCACTAGGTTTGGTGAAGCATTATCGAGGTAAACATGCACAGAAATATTACAAGACAGAATATATATATATAAAAAACAGCGGAAGTAAAACAAATTTCATTACCTTATAAAATAAGGTCTAAAGCCTTTTACATCAGAATACATCAAAACCTGTCTTGCAATAATAAAGAAGCATAAAACCATTTCATAAACTATTCCCAAGTAAAACAGTAAAGTAGCCATAGCCAAGAAATGTCCAAGCCATGCGTGACGACCTTCAAGCAAAAGAAGTCCAAACTACTATAGCATTTCCTCCCTGTAACCTGGGGGGAAACGAAAGACAAGAGGCAAAACAAAATGGGGTCAGTCATAAAGACTGGTAAGCCCTATCTACTATCAGTATATAAACTAGTAAAGTTAACTGGCATGAGGAACTGAGATGAACATAGGTATGAGGACAAGATAGATAAGCTAAACCAAAGTAACAGGATGAACTACTGTACCAAGATACACGAGTGTGTCATGATAAACTACAGTGTCAAGATAAATCAAGGTATCACATTGTCAGGTTTCCATCAAGTATACTATCCGAAGGTACCTATCCTGTACAACATCCCACGGTATCTATCATGTATATTTCTCATGGTTCTAACATGTATATTTGCTTTGCACCTCTCGTACTAGTATCCCAACCCGCGTCATGTGTTAACCATGAATGTCCCTTGCCCAATGTCATGTAATGGTCCATGTCAACCTAATATATAGCATATGTAGGTTTTCCCAACTCGTATGTTTCTTTCCATGTATAAGTTCAGTCCTTTGCCGTAGGCCATACGGGCTTTCCCATGTAAACGTTTTATCCTTGAGGTTATTTTGGACTGCTACCCTTGATCTAGTTATGTTTCCTTACCACGGACTATCGCGCGTTTACTTAGGTTTTATGTCGCCTAGAACCACAAGGGATTATGCTACATAATGAACGTTTCCGTGTCTCGGTTCGGGTTCAGGCCACCTAGGGCCACTAGGGATTATGCCACCCGTCAACCGCGCCCTTTATCCTGCGTATGTATCGTGAATCGTTTTCCATGTCTAGACGCATATGTTCCTCAATGTGCCATCCGAGTTCCGTGCCAGGGAAAATCAAGAAATACGGAACTCGGTCGGGAGCTTTAAGTCGTCTGCTGATGCAGATATCAAGGTCTGTTTTGTACCCGTGAATATGGTCCCACGTGACCCCTCCCTCAACTACTGAAAGGCAACCCAAGAAAAATCATGTATGAGAACTACACTACGGCCCATCGATGCCCATTTCCAGATAGCCAACCTCACCCATAACTCGATAGCTAGTATATGGTCTTTTGGGAGTTCCCTGCCTTTCCGTACGTACACGATTGACTAAAGATGGTAGGTAGTCGGCGACATGCTATCCTGGAGCAAAACCAAGTATCGTCGACTCCACGCTAATCCATCTCAGTCTTTAGGTCGCTCGCATAGCAACCAAGGCATACTCTTGGCTCTTCTACCGCAGACCTTAACCTCTGTGAGGCCGGGTTTCATGGACCACTTGCCACCTCACAGAGGGATACCAAGAGTACCCTCACATTCCCCTAAGCTTCCGCTTCATCACCCAGTTCGCTGGAGCTTTTTTCCAATTTAGATAACTTGCTCCTCCTCGTATACTAAGCGATGACCTACCGTACCAGGTTACTCATCTCGTTATGAACTGGTCCCATGTCCTTAGCTAAGAATTATTACTTAGTTACCCTTAACTAAGGTTTACCACTTAGCCCCTCTTTCCGCTATCCTTGTTAACTATGATTTCCAACCTAGTCCCCTGAGCTAGGGTTTTGTCAAATGGGTTAAGTGTTGTCATCCAAGTTCATGACTTAACCCGCCTACGAATCATGTCAAGATTGGCTAAGTACTCAAGTTCAAGACTTAGCCCCACAAGTTGGTTAAGTGTACCAAGAAGCTCATAACTTAACCCTATCAAGTCAAATTGGTTAAGTATTTATTTGTCTTAACCCTATCAGATTATCATGTTAGATTGATTAAGCATAGATTATCTTAATCCTATCAGATTATCGAGTCGGACTGGTTAAGTATGGGTTAGCTTAACCCCATCCACTAATCATATTACAATGGTTAAGCCTACTTTTAAAAGGTCTTGCGACTTAACCCTATCAGGTCTACCTATTAGATTGGTTAAGTATAGGTTACTTAACCTCATCAAATCATCACGTATAATTGGTTAAGTATAAGTTACTTAACCCCATTAAATTATCATGTTAAATTGGTTAAGTATTGGTTACTTAACCCCATTGGATTACCAAGTTTAGATTGGTTAAGTGTTTAACTTAACCCCATCGAATTACCGTGTTTAGATTAGTTAAGTGAAGGTTACTTAACCTCATCTAATTACCATGTTTAGATTAGTTAAGTCTTAATTACTTAACCCCATCTAATTACCGTGTTTAGATTAGTTAAGCCTTAATTACTTAACCCCATCTAATTACCATGTTTAGATTAGTTAAGCCTTAATTACTTAACCCCATCTAATTACCAAGTCGTATTAGTTAAGTGTAAATTACTTAACCATATCCCCTAATCATCTTGTATGGTTAAGTGTCATTAAGAAATCAAACCCGGTCCCACTTAACTTATCCATTCATGTCATATCGGTTAAGTGCCATTAGTGTAATTTACTTAACCTTATCATGTGGCATTAATTTAATTAATGCACTCTCAACCTCTCACATTAGACTTTGTTCTGGTTACTAGTTAAGTCGGGCGGGTCCGGGTAGTTTTACACCACAACCTAGTCTAACCTCGGGTCTTAAGCGCGACATGACCAACTTCTCACATTGGATCCTATTGTTTGTAGCCACTAGTTAAGCCGGGCGGGTCCGGGTAGATTTATGCTACAAACTCAACCCAACCTCGAGTTGGCCTTTTTCATGTTTGGTCTAGTGTCTTGTTACACTTACAACCCATATGTGTCAAGTTTTCAAGTCCCATACTCAAAGCCAAAGTTACATGTTGTCACGTTTATACCAATTTACCCAATTCATGTCTCATGTCATTAAAGTTTCCACATAACATAACCCCAACGCTTTTAAACTCGCATATACATTCCCAACAACGCATAATGGATTTAAGAAGGAACTTGGCAAAGGCATAACAAAAAGGGTATAAGGCCACAAGTTAATCATGGTGGCATATGAGGCGTAAATGTGTTCACTAACTTGCATGTTACATTACTAAGCCTCAAAAACATGCATAACCCCAAACTTAGCACATAGGCGAATCATGATGATAAGTGACATAGAAAGATGCCTAGAAGTTCACATATAGCATTACATGCAAGTTATCATAAGGGATATGATAGCTCTCATGTTGCATAATGCAACATTCAACATAAAGTCTATAGCTTTTTAGTCCAAAGATCAAGATAATGTCTTTACAAACATGATGAGATACATAACATGGTAGCATGTATGATACTTAATGTTCAAACCCAACTTGCAACATGAACATTTAACTTCATAGTTAATATCTAATAGTAGGAGGGGGCTTACAATGCTATGAAGGCAATAAAACGACATGTAATACAAAGATTGAGACGAAGCCACTCAAGCGACACCAAAAACCCCCAAATGATAAGCTCCAAATGAAACCCTTGAGCAAATACCAGTAGAAATCTTTGCTTTGAAGTAGAAAGGTTGCAACTTTGGCCTTGAATCGAGCTTAGCAACTCTCATGTAACTTAGAAACACTCAAATGATCATCTAATCTTTCAAGAGAATGAAGATAAAATTTATGACAAGAGGATGGAGGCTAGGGTTTTGAGTAGAGGCCATGATCACTAGAAATTTTGGCATAGTTTAGTTGTAGGATCAATTAATGAGGGTTTAGGCTAGGTTAAGGGTCTTTTTATAGAGATTAGGAGTAGTTTAGGCCGTTAGATTAACCCTAGGATAGATCCAAGCCCTCAAAAATCGTCAGAAGCCTCCAAAACCGAGCCAAACAGCAAAACAGGTGCACCAGGCTGCCTGGGGCCGACCAGGCAGGTCGACCCACAGGTTGACCCTGGGGTCGACTCCCCAGTCGACCTGGGGTAGGGGGGTCGACTCCCCAGTCGACCTCCCATGGTCTGGCGGGAAATTTTCCTGCCTCTTCTGAATTATGAAATTTGAATCTGTTTTCGTTTTCGAATTTTTCGTGAAACTTCCGAAGGCCATATCTCGGCCATACGGACTCCGATTTACGAAATTTCGGACTCTATTTCGCGTATTTTTCCGAGACGAACACAATGGAAAAGCTCGTTTTATCTGATTCAGAATTTATAATTCAATTCTGCCTTGATTCTTGATATAACTTGTTGTTAAATTTCGGGTTGTTACACTAGTCAAACATGTTAAGTGGCTAAGTGTCCGTATTTACCTAACCCCACCCATCAATTCTTGTTAACATGTTGAATTTGGTTTAGTGTTATAGTTACCATCTGTCCTTAGCCTCTTAGGAGCACCAGACCACTCACATTAGACAGGTATTGCTACGGTTACTGGATATGTCGGTCGGTTCCGGGAAGGTTTACATCGTAGCTCAGTCTAACCTCGGGTCCTTATTGGGCTCAATGCTTAACCACCCACATTGGATAGGTATCGTTGTGACTACTGGACAGCCAGGCGGGTCCGGGCATGTTTACATCACAACTCAATCCAACCTCGGGTTAAGCATATCGTGTTTTCTAATTTACATATTTGTCTTTATTACTGAATATATATAAATTTGTCAACAATTAAATATTATGGCCCACATTCCAAGTTTTACATTTTCGGTATAAGAATTTATACTGTTTAAATGCCACCAATTTTGTCATGTGACAAACATGCCAACTTCATATATTTTTATGTCAAGTTTTCAAATATTCCCAATGTTACCCCGTTTAAACATTAGGCTAACGATCTTAGCCTAATCATCGTTCGCATAGTTTTAACATATAATATTAGGCTATAAACTTAGCCTAATTTAGCGCACACAAATAGGCATAAGAAAATTCATAAACGTAAACGTGACATAGGTGTAAACTTGGCATTTTTGGCATAATCAATATAAACATCATAGGTATGAACTTGCAGTTGGGCGATTAACATAAAATATGGGTCATGTGAACTTGCATTCAAATCAAAATATGACTAAGTAGGTGACATATGAATTGGCATAATTTAGGCAAATACAAACTTGTGTTTAATCATGTTAACTTGGCATAATATCGACCACAAAACTAGCATGTTATATATTCGTCAAAATGTACAATTTCTACATCTAATCATATAGCCTATTTCAACATGAACTTGCATAGTTTATGAAACCCAAATGATGTTTGACATAGAATTAATTATATTTTGCAAATAGACATGAACTTACATAGTTTATGAAACATAGATCCAATTATACTAGCAAACAAACATATTCTTGCATAGTTTATGAAACATAGATCCAATTATACGTGCAAATAAACATAAGAACGATGTCATAGGTTTTGGATCATGTAGGCATAAAAGGTCTATAACATGTTTACGTAAATTTTAACTTAGACTAAGGGAATATACATAGTCCATGCCATCGCCATATACATAGAATGATCAAATTCTAAACTTTGCCACAAACTTTCAAGTACAATCGTTCAATAGGCTTGCATAAATCAATTTTATGCCACAAACATCAATACATAAGTCATGATAGAACCATCACAATACACAAAGATTATACAACACGATTCTATTTTCATTTACATCGAATCACATCACAGTTTTTATTCATATTTTGAAATGTCACTAAACTTACAACGTGTGATGAATTCTTGTATTCTAATTTCTGTTATTCTGATTTGGAGATGCTCTCCTTTGGGTAGCAAAGTTGCGTTGAATGATTTGATTAAGCTTTGATTTGATTCGTCTCTTAGGCTTGTTGGCTTGTCTCTAGGGTTTCTAATTGACGGCCATTCCTAGTTCCTCTCCAACAGCATGACGGCTATTGTATTATATTATTTGTGTGATTTTAGGCTTAGGTTTGAGTTGTATTTATAGAATTTTAAATTGATTTGAGCCATCAGATGAAGATAGGAGGAATCTAGACCATACAAAGTTCAAAGAGCCACTCAAAAGGTGACACGTAAGCCCTAGTGACACAGCCAAGCATCAGAAATTCGACCAGACCCTGATCAGGCCAACCAAGACCTGAACAGCAGGTCAATCTGACCTGGGCGCACGTGGCAGGTGCGCCAGGCCAAAATTGTACTGGTGCACTTCACAAGTGCGCCAGTTCAACTTTGTTCTGGCGCACTTCACAAGTACGCCAGTGCATTCTGACCCGTTTTCCGGTTTTTGCCCAACTTCATTCGTCCATATCTTCTTCATACGATATCCGTTTTACGCAAACTTGAACTCTATCTCAAGCAGAATTTCGAGATGAACGCAATGGCGTAACCCATTTACCTTGATTTCATCATTTATAATTAATTATACTTTAATTCGTGAAGCTTAACGTTATAGAATTCACGGGGTGTTACATTCTCCCCCACTTAAAAGGATTTCGTCCCCGAAATCTTCAAGTTAGGAAGAATGTATATCCTACCATCCAACAGTCCATCTACTCAACCAACAAACGCAAGCATCCACTGTCCCTGAAAAGACTTCTAATGCTTCATGGTAATATGCATAGTGTGTGTACATGTCCTTATCTAATGCAGAAATCAGGCGGTCTACTGATTCAGTTGACCTCCTTAATGCGAATCATGCAAGTGTCATGAATCCATTATGTATGCAAATTTTTCCTACTCATGATTCTACATGAGTGCACAACTATTCATACAAATGCAACGACCATATGACAGCATATCAAGTTTACAACCATATACAAATAAGAATACATATATGCATATGCAGTATGAAGTGATTGAGCCGATCTAAGACCTAGGTTGTGTGTGCATATGCATCCACTTGCAACCACTTGCAGCCATCAACCATAACATGTTTCAAATACATGTTTACATCCAAAGGGGTTTCTACCTAAGGATAAAGGATAATATCGAGGAGATATACCTAAAAAGTTAGATACAAGCACAACTTAAGAAAAAGAGAGGTCAAAGATGTACCCTCAAAAAGAAAAGGGTATGCCGCACGTATTCTATCCTCAGTTTCCCAAGTCGCGTCTTCCTCGGCGTCGCTCCACTGAACTTTAACGAGTTTGACTTCGCAGTTGCATAGCTTTTTTATTTCAGTTCCTACGATTCGAGTTGGAACTCTCCTGACAGTTGCTTCGCGTTCCACTTCGGCTTCTTCTAGAATGCTTGGCTCCACCACTTCCGATGATTCATGTAGACATTTCCGGAGATGAGAAACGTGAAAGACGTTGTGAAGTCCAGCCAATCTTTAAGGCAGGTCTAATTTATAAGCCATTTTCCCAATCTTATCGATGATAGGGAACGGTCCTACAAATCTTGGTGCTTGCTTTCCTATGGATCGAAAACAAACGATGTTCCTTAAAGGGGATACCTTAAGGAAAACCCTGTCCCCAACCTCAAACTCAAGGTTGGTCCTTCTTTTGTCGGCGTAGGATTTCCGTCTGTCCTGGGCTGTCTTCATTCTCCTACGTATCAATTCCACTTTCTCTGAAGTTTCTCGAATAAAGTCTGGCCTAAGTATAAGCTTATCTGTAGACTCCCACCAACAAGTTGGTGATTTGCACGGTCTTCCATACAAGGCTTCGAAGGGTGCCATGCCGATGGTAGCTTGATAGCTGTTGTTGTAGGAAAATTCCACTAAAGGAAGGTGATCCTCCCACGTCCCTCCATAGTCAAGAATGCAAAGTCTTAAAAGTTCCTCTAAAACTCTATTCACCCTTTCCGTCTGGCCATCTGTTTGGGGATGATAGGTCGTACTCAAACATAGCTGTGTGCCTACAGCTTCTTACAGACTCCACCAAAACTCACTTGTGAAAATAGGGTCTCGGTCACTAACAATGCTGGAGGCTATCCCATGGAATCAAACTATTTCCTTGAGATAAAGAGATGCTAGAGACGAGGCAGTCCTTCTACGCTTGATAGGTATAAAGTGGGCGCCTTTAGTAAGCTTATCCACTATTACACAAATGCTAGTGTTGCCTCTTCTCGACCTAGGCAGTCCATCAATGAAGTCCATTGAAATGCTATCCCACTTCCACTGTGGGACCTCTAGAGGGTGAAGTAGTCCTCCAGGCTTCTTTTGTTCTGTCTTGACCCGTTGGCAGGTCATGCACTTAGAAACGAAATCTGCTACGTCTTGCTTCATGCCGCTCCAAAAGAAAGTCCTTTTTATATCCTTGTATATCTTATCACCGCCAGGGTGTATAGTCATCTTGGAATGATGCGCTTCCTCGAGAACCTTCTTTGTTAACTCCCTTGCTTGTGGGACGCATAATCTTCCATCTCGTCTCAGCCAACCCTTATCATCGATGGCGTATCTACTGAGGTGACTAGAAGTCTCACACCTAATAAGTTTGTCAATCACATCAACAAGCTGAGGGTCTTTACGTTGTGCTTCCCCTATTGAGTCTAAGAGAGTGGGGCGTACTTCGAGAGATGCTAACAAACCCAGTACAAAATCCGAGGAGGGCCTAAAGTTATAACTGGCTATATACTCCAAGTTTTGCCTTTCCACAAAGAGAGGGCTTAGGGTCAGTTTCTTTCGGCTCAACGCGTCTGCTACCATGTTGCCTTTTTCGGGAGTATAGGAAATTTCAAAGTCATACGAGGCAAGGAATTCCATCCATCTTTGCTGCTTCAAGTTAAGATCCTTCTGGGAGAAGAGATATTTCAACGATTTATGGTCAGTGTATAATTCAAACTTCTCAGCTAGGAGATAATGGCGCCAAGACTTAAGTCCAAAGACGATGGCGGCTAACTCAAGATCGTGGGTTGGGTAGTTCTTTTCATGAACTTTCAATTGTCTTCCGCCATAAGCTACTACCCTTCCTTCTTGCATTAGAACAGCGCCTAGTCCTGTCCCACATGCATCCGTGTATACTGTGAACATTTTTCTTCCGTCAGGCAGAGTTAGAACCGGGGCTATTGTGAGAGCCCTTTTTAATCGCTGGAAAGCAATGTCACAGTCCAAATCCCAAGAAAACGCTAGATTCTTCTTTGTTAGCCTTGTGAGTGGGGCTGAGATTTTCGCGAAATCCCTAATAAACTTTCAATAAAAACCGGCTAGTCCAAGAAAGCTTCGAACTTCAGTTGCATTCCTTGGTGTCTTCCAATCTTGTACTGCCACCACTTTCGCAGGGTCCACAGCCAACCCTTCTTTGGAAACTATATGCCCAAGAAACCTTACTTCTTTTCTCCAGAAGTGACACTTGGAGAATTTGGCTTTTAGTTGATGTGCACGGAGAGTATCCATGATTTCTTTCAAATGCTGAGCATGTTCTTCCTCAATCTTTGAGAAGATTAAGATATCATCTAGAAGACAACCACGAATTTGTTGAGAAATTCTCTGAACACCCTGCTCATTAGGTCTATGAAATAAGCGGGTGCATTTGTTAAGCCGAAAGGCATGACAAGCCACTCGAAGAAACCGTCTGGGGTTCTGAACGCCGTCTTATCAATGCTATCTTCAGCTACTCTTAGCTGATGGAACCCAGTTGCCAGATCAAGTTGGGAGAAGACCGTTGCACCTACAAGCTGATTAAACAAATCGTTGATTAGGGGAAGAGGGTGCCTATTTTTCTTGGTCAATTTGTTTAACTCCCTATAGTCAACGCAAAGGCGAAGCGAACCGTCTACTTTGGTTGCGAACACCACTGGAGCACCCCATTACGAAATGCTCCATCTAATGAACCCCTTTTCGAGAAGTTCTTTAACCTGCTTATTGAGCTCCTTTCTCTCCCTTGGAGCCATGTGTCTGACAGGTAAAGCTACAGGCTTTGCGTTATCCACAAGATATATGCAGAAGTCTATTTCCCGCCTCGGAGGTAAGCCTTTCACTTCCTCAAAGACATCCGGATATTCCTAGACTACTCTAACTGATTGCAAATTCTCATCAGAAGCATCAAGCGACTCTAGATAAACAAAGCATAACAACATTCAAGGGATTACAAGAAATTTCTAGAGTGTTACCAAGCCGAGTCAAGAGTCTATCTACTCTTTTCTCACAGTCAAGAATGGCACTATTACTGGATAACCAGTCCATGCCTAAGATCAAACCATATCCCGAGAAGCCCAAAACAAAAACACTACAACTAAACTCAATGCTGAGAATAGAGATTTTCAAACCCAAACCATTGACAATTAAGCGGAGCCCCGAATTGGATTTGAAACTACTAAGGGATCTTCTACCATACTAGTGTCTAGATGCAGAGATTCTACTAAGGCAGATGAAATAAAAGAGTGTGATGTGCCAGAGTCAAAAAGTGTACAAACTGGATGATCATAAAGATAAACGACACTTTCTACAGAAATATTACTACCTCGTTCCTACTGAGGTGCCGCTAGTGCATGAACCTGACCCCCTGACGTGGATCCGGCTTTCTGTCCCTGCCCTTTCTTCTTTGGGCAGTCCTTAGCTTGATGCCTAGTTTCTCCACAATGGAAACAGCCACCCACCTTCGCCTTCCTTTTCCGGCAGTCTTTTGATATATGGCCCATAATGCCACAGAAATTGCACCTTCTCTTCTCACGGGGCTTATTGTTCTTTCCTCCTTTCTTGAATTCCGTTTTCTTTGCTTGTAGACCCTCTTTCTTCTCTTCCCCCTTAGTTTCTTTCTTTCCGTGATCTTCCTCGTGTTGCAATGCCATGTCCACCAAGCTTTCATAAGTCGCACCCGTGGATACATGGGTCATGGCAAGGCTGTGTAGAGGCTCATTCAAACCCTTGACGAAGCGAAGTGCCTTCTTGTGTTGGGTGTTTACTAAGTCTAGCCCAAATATGGCCAGGTGATTAAACTGATTAACATATTCCCTGATCGTCATGCTTCCCTGTTTCAGAGTTAGAAACTTTTCCATTTGCAAGCTCCTTTCGGCTTGGGAGAGGAATTTCATCTCAAAACTTGTCCTGAAGTCTTCCCATGTGTCCACCGCCCTCTGAGCATTAGTAACTTCCCACCAATAGGAAGCTTCATCCTTAAGCAACCACACCGCAAGTTGTATCTTTTGCCTGTCATCCACTCCAAAGATGACAAACAAATCCTCAGTCTCCTTTAACAAGTTTCTTGCTCCAACAAAAGATTCTGTCCCATAAAAGTCTTTTCCACCCATAGCCTTGAAGTCCCTACATGTTTTTGCGAAGGCATTTCCAGGAGGAGGCGGAGGAGGAGGAGGAACCGCGGCCCCTGGAGGAGGGATGTCTGCTGGGCCTGCGCCATTGGCCCTTGCTTCTAAGTACCTCCTAAACCAGCTGGGAATCGTCACTCCTTCCGGAAGATTAAGGTCTCCGGACATGCTGAAACAGAAAGGAAAGATTCAAAATGAAGAATAGAGAAGGATAGATAGGGCACATGGCTTTGGGGGATTTTGTCTTTCTATTAATATAACACTTTTTCTAAAAAAATGCTTCTTTTAACTTTCTTTTTGAAAACAATTTTCAAAAACTTTTATCTTGTCTGGTAAACCTATGCTCTGATACCAATTGAAACACCCCACCTCCATTAAGGTCACTCACAAAGGGAATACCTTAACTTCGGTGGAGGTTTATAAGTAAAAGCCACAGATGAACTCAAGACAGATATAAATACACATATTTTAAACAGCGGAAACCAAAAAAACTTTTATTTCATCAATACGTGTATCAAACAAAGATTTCCGTAATTGTCTCAAAATACTTTCAACATTACAACCTCATAACTGTCTTGATTATTAAAGAAGCATGAAAACATAAATAAAGTGACAAAAATCCCCATAGTGATATCCAAAGCCATTATCCGAGCAAGAAAGAGATCCAAATCATACATCTACATTCTTGGTGCTTGTAAAGAGCCTGACTGAGTTGAGTTGTTTCCTCCCTGTGGACCGGGGGGGACGAAAGAAACGAAGACGAAAAGAAAATAGGGTTAGACATAAAGCCTGAGTAAATCTAGTAACTCTTCAATATGTGAATAAGAAAAGGATATGATGGATATAAACTAAAAATATGAAAGTGTCACAAGCTAAGGAAGTGTTGAATCCACTATCACACCCATACTATATCTCTGCACCTACTCGAGTTTATTCTAACTGGCACCCCATGGTGAGGGTGGAGTGATCCCCATTCTAATTAAAGATCGGCTCCTACTCGCGTTAACATGTGTCATACAGCCCCCAAGAATTATAGATACCTATGCTGGTCCCACCATTGGGTGTATCAAGACCCATGGTAGCGGCCCCGACAAAAAATTAGAAGACATAGGTTATACTACTAGTGTCCCTAGTGCCCTGGTTGTCTACTCCGGAGTGTGTGCACGCCCGCACCCCGTTAGACCTGCACTGTGCACCCACCGCCGTCGTTTGATCGCTTATAATCAGCCCAGTAATCGTGCCCTACCCTGCCTAGTTTCAGGGTACCGTTGATACCTAACTTTGGGTTACTGCTGAAACGGGTCCCTCGTTACCATGATTTTCTAGTCAAACATGTTAAGTGGTTAAGTGCCTGTATTTACCTAACCCCCCCCCCCCCCATCAATTCTTGTTAACATGTTGAATTTGGTTAAGTTTTATAGTTGACTTAACCCTACCATCTGTCCTTAGCCTCTTAGAAGCACCAGACCACTCATATTAGACAGGTATTGCTACGGTTACTGGATATGTCGGTCGGTTCCGGGAAGGTTTACACCATAGCTCAGTCTAACCTCGGGTCCTTATTGGGCTCAATGCTTAACCACCCACATTGGATAGGTATTGTTGTGACTACTGGACAGCCGGGCGGGTCCGGGCAGGTTTACATCACAACTCAATCCAACCTCGGGTTAAGCATATCGTGTTTTCTAATTTACATATTTGTCTTTATTACTGAATATATGTAAATTTGACAACAATTAAATATTATGGCCCACATTCCAAGTTTAACATTTTTGGTATAAGAATTTATACCATTTAAATGCCACCAATTTTGGCATGTGACAAACATGCCAACTTCATATATTTTTATGTCAAGTTTTCAAATATTCCCAACGTTACCCCGTTTAAACATTAGGCTAACGATCTTAGCCTAATCTTCGTTCGCATAGTTTTAACATATAATATTAGGCTAAAAACTTAGCCTAATTTAGCGCACACAAATAGACATAAGGGAATTCATAAACGTAAACATGACATAGGTGTAAACTTGGCATTTTTGGCATAATCAATATGAACATCATAGGTATGAACTTGCAGTTTGGCGATTAACATACAATATGGGTCATATGAACTTGCATTCAAATCAAAATATGACTAAGTAGGTGACATATGAACTGGCATAATTTAGGCAAATACAAACTTGTGTTTAATCATGTTAACTTGGCATAATATCAACCACAAAACTAGCATATTATATATTCATCAAAATGTACAATTTCTGCATCTAATCATATAGCCTATTTAACCATGAACTTGCATAGTTTATGAAATCCAAACGATGTTTGACATAGAATCAATTATATTTTGCAAATAGACATGAACTTACATAGTTTATGAAACATAGATCCAATTATACTTGCAAACAAACATATTCCTGCATAGTTTATGAAACATAGATCCAATTATACTTGCAAATAAACATAAGAACGATGTCATAGGTTTTGGATCATGTAGGCATAAAAGGTCTATAACATGTTTACATATATTCGAACTTAGACTAAGGGAATATACATAGTCCATGCCATCGCCATATACATAGAATGATCAAATTCTAAACTTCGCCACACACTTGCAAGTACAATCGTTCAATACGCTTGCATAAATCAATTTTATGCCACAAACATCAATACATAAGTCATGATAGAACCATCACAATACACAAATATTATACAACACGATTCTGTTTTCATTTACATCGAATCACATCACAGTTTTTATTCATATTTTGAAAGGTCACTATATTTACAACGAGTGATGAATTCTTGTTTTCTGATTTCTGTTATTCTGATTTGGAGATGCTCTCCTTTGGGTAGCAAAGTTGCGTTGAATGATTTGATTAAGCTTTGATTTGATTCGTCTCTTAGGCTTGTTGGCTTGTCTCTAGGGTTTCTAAATGACGGCCATTCCTAGTTCCTCTCCAGCAGCATGACGGCTATTGTATTCTATTATTTGTGTGTGTTTAGGGTTAGGTTTGAGTTGTATTTATAGAATTTTAAATTGCTTTGAGCCGTCGGATGAAGATAGGAGGAATCTAGACCATACAAAGTTCAAAGAGCCACTCAAAAGGTGACACGTAAGCCCTAGTGACTCAGCGAAGCATCATAATTCGACCAGACCCTTATCAGGCCAGCCAAGACCTGACCAGCAGGTCAATCTGACCTGGGCGCACTTGGAAGGTGCGCCAGGCCAAAATTGTACTTGCGCACTTCACAAGTGCGCCAGTTCAACTTTGTTCTGGCGCACTTCACAAGTGCGCCAGTGCATTCTGACCCGTTTTCCAGTTTTTCGCCCAACTTCGTTCGTCCATATCTTCTTCATACGATATCCGTTTTATGCAAACTTGAACTCTATCTCAAGCAGAATTTCGAGATGAACGCAATGGCGAAACCCATTTCCCTTGATTTCATCATTTATAATTAATTATACTTTAATTTGTGAAGCTTAACGTTATAGAATTCACGGGGTGTTACATTCTCCCCCACTTAAAAGGATTTCGTCCCCGAAATCTTCAAGTTAGGAAGAATGTATATCCTACCATCCAACAGTCCGTCTACTCAACCAACAAACACAGGCATCCACTATCCATAAAAGACTTCTAATGCTTCATGATCATATGCATAGTGTGTGTACATGTCCTTATCTAATGCAGAAATCAGGCAGTCTACTGATTCAGTTGACCTCCTTAATGCGAATCATGCAAGTGTCATGAATCCATTATGTATGCAAATTTGTCCTACTCATGATTCTACATGAGTGCACAACTATTCATACAAATGCAACGACCATATGACAGCATATCAAGTTTACAACCATATACAAATAAGAATACATATATGCATATGCAGTATGAAGTGATTGAGCCGATCTAAGACCTAAGTTGTGTGTATATATGCATCCACGAGCAACCACTAGCAACCACTTGCAACCACTTGCAGCCATCAACCATAACATGTTTCAAATACATGTTTACATCCAAAGGGGTTTCTACCTAAGGATAAAGGATCAAACCGAGGAGATATACCTAAAAAATTAGATACAAGCACAACTTAAGAAATAGAGAGGTCAAAGATGTACCCTCAAAAAGAAAAGGGTATGCCGCACGTATTCTATCCTCAGTTTCCCAAGTCGCGTCTTCCTCAGCGTCGCTCCACTGAACTTTAACGAGTTTGACTTCGCGGTTGCGTAGCTTTTTGATTTCAGTTCCTATGATTTGAGTTGGAACTCTCCTCACAGTTGCTTCGCGTTCCACTTCGGCTTCTTCTAGAATGCTTGGCTCCACCACTTCCGCTGATTCATGTAGACATTTCCAGATATGAGAAACGTGAAAGACGTTGTGAATTCCAGCCAATCTTTCAGGCAGATCTACTCTATAAGACATTTTCCCAATCTTCTCGATGATAGGGAACAGTCCTACAAATCGTGGTGCTAGCTTTCGTGTGGATCGAAAACGAACGACGTTCCTTAAAGGGGATACCTTAAGGAAAACCCTGTCCCCAACCTCAAACTCAAGGTCGGTCCTTCTTTTGTCGGCGTAGGATTTCTGTCGGTCTTGGGCTGTCTTCATTCTCCTACGTATCAAGTCCACTTTCTGTGAAGTTTCTCGAATAACGTCTGGCCCAAGTATAAGCTTATCTATAGACTCCCACCAACAAGTTGGTGATTTGCATGGTCTTCCATACAAGGCTTCGAAGGGTGCCATGCCGATGGTAGCTTGGTAGTTGTTGTTGTAGGCAAATTCCACTAAAGGAAGGTGATCCTCCCATGTCCCTCCATAGTCAAGAACGCAAAGTCTTAAAAGATCCTCTAAAACTCTATTCACCCTTTCCGTCTGGCCATCTGTTTGGGGGTGATAGGTCGTACTCAAACATAGCTGTGTGCCTACAGCTTCTTGCAGACTCCGCCAAAACTCACTTGTTAAAATAGGGTCTCGGTCACTAACAATGCTGGAGGGTATCCCATGGAGTCAAACTATTTCCTTGAGATAAAGAGATGCTAGAGATGAGGTAGTCCTTCTACGCTTGATAGGTATAAAGTGGGCGCTTTTAGTAAGCCTATCCACTATTACACAAATGCTAGTGTTGCCTCTACTCAACCTAGGCAGTCCATCAATGAAGTCCATTGAAATGCTATCCCACTTCCACTATGGGACCTCTAGAGGGTAAAGTAGTCCTCCAGGCTTCTTTTGTTCCGCCTTGACCCGTTGGCAGGCCATGCACTTAGAAACGAAATCTGCTATGTCTTGCTTCATGCCGCTCCAAAAGAAAGTCCTTTTTATATCCTTGTACATCTCATCACCGCCAGGGTGTATAGTCATCTTGGAATGATGTGCTTCCTCGAGAACCTTCTTTGTTAACTCCCTTGCTTGTGGGACGCATAATCTTCCATCTCGTCTCAGCCAACCTTTATCATCGATGGCGTATCTACTGAGGTGACTAGAAGTCTCACACCTAATAAGTTTATCAATCACATCAACAAGCTAAGGGTCTTCATGCTGTGCTACCCCTATTGAGTCTAAGTGAGTGGGGCGTACTTCGAGAGATGCTAACAAACCCGGTACAAAGTTCGAGGAGGGGCTAAAGTTAAAACTGGCTATATACTCCAAGTTTTGCCTTTCCACAAAGAGAGGGCTTAGGGTCAGTTTCTTTCGGGTCAACGCGTCTGCTACCACGTTGCCTTTTCCAGGAGTATAGGAAATTTCAAAGTCATACGAGGCAAGGAATTTCATCCATCTTTGCTGCCTCAAGTTAAGATCCTTCTAGGAGAAGAGATATTTCAACGATTTATGGTCGGTGTATAATCCAAACTTCTCACCTAGGAGATAATGGAGCCAAGACTTAAGTGCAAAGACGATGGTAGCTAACTCAAGATCGTGGGTTGGGTAGTTCTTTTCATGAACTTTCAATTGTCTTCTGCCATAAGCTACTACCCTTCCTTCTTGCATTAGAACAACGCCTAGTCCTGTCCCACATGCATCCGTGTATACTGTGAACATTTTGCTTCCGTTGGGCAGAGTTAGAACCGGGGCTGTTGTGAGAGCCCTTTTTAATCGCTGGAAAGCAATGTCACTGAAACACCCCACCTCCGTTAGGGTCACTCTCAAAGGGAATGCCCTAATTTTTGGTGGAGGTTTATAAGTATAAGTCACAGATATACAAGACAGATATAAGAACACATATTTTTGAACAGCGGAAAACAACAACAACCTTTATTTCATTAAAATATATGTTACACAAACCATGCCATAATTTTCTTACAATACTTCCAAAAACATAACATCTTCATAACTGTCTTGATTACATTATTTAAAGAAGCATAAAGAAAACATGAATAAACTGCAAAAGTCCCATAATTGTTGTCCAAAGCCATAGTCCAAGATGGAAAAGATCCAAGCAATACATTCTTTCTCTTCAAGCTGGATGTAAAAACTGGTCAAGCTGCGGTATTCCTTCCCTATGGACCTTGGGGGGGACGAAAGAAAAGAAGGCGAAAGAAAAGTAGAGTCAGACATAAAGCCTGAGTAAGTCTAGGACTATTCAGTATATGGATAAAGAACTGGGTATGATAAGTATAAACTGGAAATGGGAAAGCACCATAAATTAAGTTAAGTTGTCTAGGGTCGATTATACTATCGTACCCCGTATTAATCTCTGTACCCATATGAACTAGTTCCCAACAGGCACCCCGTAATCAGGGTGAAGTGATCCATTTCTGATGATCGGCTCCTACTCGCATAGTTACATGTGTCTTACGGCCCCCGTTGTTGTAGATACCTATGTTGGTCCCACCATGGGGTGTATCAAGTCCCATGGTGGCGGCCCGACACAATTCTAGCATGCATTGGTATGCTACTGGTGCCTAGTGCCATATTTTTCTGCGCCGGAGTGTGTGCACGCCCGCACCCCGTTAGAACCTACACTGCTGCACCACCGCCATCGATTTGACCTTTTACAGTCAACCCAGTAATCGTGCCCCACCCTACCTAGTTCAGGGTATCCTGATTCACCTTGTAGGGTTACTGCTGAAAAGAGTCCCCCGCTACTAAGTTTTCTATTTCTAGCCAACATGCTAAGTTGGTTAAGTGTTTAATAAACCTAACCCCCAATCAGTCTGTTTAGTTTAGCATGTTCCATTTTGATTAAGTATTAATTTACTTAATCCTATCAATCCTGACTCAGCCTTAATTCTCTTATTAAAGCCTTGACCTCTCACATTAGACATGTATTGTTGTGGCTGCCTGTTGCCGGTTGGGTCCGGGCAGTCCTACGCCACAACTCAGTCTAACCTCGGGTCCTTATTGGGCTCCGTGTTTAACCACCCACATTGGATAGGTATTGTTGTGACTACTGGACAGTCGGGCGGTTCCGGGAAAGTTTACATCACAACTCAATCCAACCTCAGGTTAAACACATCGTATTTTCTACATTTACATATTTTGTCTCTTTTCTTTTTATATGTAAATATTTGCGGCCCATTATTCAAATTTATCTTTATTGGTTAAAATTTATTTATGCCACTTAATTGTTTTTTTTAAGGTTGATGGCATGCGTCAAACATGCCAACACATATGTTCTATATTTTAACCCAAACGTCATTACCCCCGTTTTACACGTTCGCTACAATATAAGATATGTTGGGTTTAACATTTAAACCCAACTTAGCCATATGAAAAATGGGAGGCTTATAACATGGTGTTTATGAGGTAACATATAAAGGGAAGTGTGAACGCATGAACTTGCAACATAACGATTCAATTAACATAAAGTAGGCACATGTGAACTTGCAGTTGTAACAGCATATAATCATGGCATAAACAATACTTAAACATGAATCATTCTATTCATATAATCATGGCATAAACAATACTTAAACATGAATCATTCTATTAATATGATTATGGCATAAACAATATTTAAACATGAATCATTCTATTCATGTAATCATGGCATAAACATGAATCATTCTATTCATATGATTATGGCATAAACAATACTTAAACATGAATCATTCTATTCATGTAAACTTGCAATTGGAATGTAAATCTAAATTAATTGTGTCACATATATCACCATATGGTTTTAATAACAACTTAGGCCTAAAACATGTTTTCAACTGGGTATAATACCAAACATAGTTTAGTCATGTTCATAAAAATGCTTATTTTTGTTTTTTAATACAAAAGCATGATTTGCCAATTCCAACATAGATTCCTATAAACCATAGTACTTAGTCGAGTCCCATTTACACACTAAAAGTGATCATAAAAGTATGTACATCATATGGGCATAATAGTGAATTATATACTTGCATGAATCCCAAATAAAATATCACCACATATGGTTGTCAACATGAATCATATACTTGTATGAATCCCAAATAAAATATCTCAACACATGGTTGTTAATCTCCAACATAAATCACATACTTGCAAATATCCAATCGTATACCATAACATTTCCAAATCGTTTAGAATCAAAATAACATACAAGTATAGATTATTATCGCCACAATTCCATTTCGTTGTTAACTTCCAACGTAAATCACATACTTGCTAATATCCAATCGTATACCATAACATTCCCAAATCGTTTAGAATCAAAATAGCATACAAATATAGATTATTATCGCCACAATTCCATTTCGCATTTTACACAAATCAAACGCAATTAATTATTCACATCGGAATAGCACTCTACTTACAACGTATGATGAATCTTCAATTCAGGAATCTGAATTCTGAATTTGGAGATGCTATCCTTTGTTGTAGGCGTTGTTTTGATTTGATTGACGTTGCTTTAAGCTTTCGATTTATCTCCTAATTGTCTCTCAATTTCTGATGGCTATCCTTAGTCTCTCCTCAGCAGCATGACGGTCTCATCTCCATTTTAGTTTGTGTGAATTAGGGTTAGTCTTAGGTCCTTTTTATAGAGTTTGTGAGTTGATTTAGACCGTCGATGGAGCTTGGTTTAATAATAGCCGTTTGTTTGAAGGAGAGACCAACCAAGAGCTGACACCTAGCCCTAGTGACAAGGCAAGGCTCAGAAAATCGACCAAACACAGACCAGGCCAGCCAGGGTGGGCTGGGTTCGACCTGGCTCATGGGCCAGGTCGGCACCCCAGTCGACACCGTGTCGACTTGGCAGTCGACATGGGTGACCCAGGTCGACTACCCAGTTGACCTGGTTAGCCCCAGGTCGACTGCCAAGTCGACCTGAGTGCCTTGGGCGGGAATTTTCCCGCCCTGGCCAATCCGTCCCGATTTTGAATTTTGAATTGGTTTTTCTGGGTTGTTTTGGTCTGTTTGAATTTTAAACTGAATTCTGAAAATTCCGGAGGCCATAACTTCTTCATACGGAGTCCGTTTTACGCAAACTCAGACTCTATTTCAAGCAGAATTCCGAGACGAACGCAATGGCATATCCCGTTTCCTTTAATTCTTTGATTTGAAATTAATTATACTTTAATTTGTGAATTTCACTGTTATAGAATACACGGGGTGTTACATTCTCCCCCACTTAAAAGGATTTCGTCCCCGAAATCTTCAAGTTCAGGAAGAATGTATATCCTAACATCCAAACATCCATCTACTCATCCATCAAACACGAGCATCCATTGTCCTTAAAAGACTTCTAATGCTTCATGATCATATGCGAAGTGTGTGTGTGTACATGTACTTGTCTAATGCAAAAATCAGGTGGTCTACTATTTCAGTTGACCTCCTTAATGCGAATTATGTAAGTGCCATGAATCCATTATGTATGCCAATTCTCCTATTCATGATTCTTCATGAGTGCACAATCATTCATACAAATGCAACATCCATATGACAACACATTAAAGTTCAACCATATACGAATGCAAACATATATGCATATGCAATATGAAGTGACTGAGCCGATCTAAAACCTAGATTGTGTGTGTATATACAACCACAAGCAACCACTAGCAATCACTTGCAACCACTTGCAACCATCATCCATAACATGTTTCAATTACATGTTTTCATCCAAAGAGTTTCTTCCTAAAAGATAAGGTCGAGGAGATATACCTAAAAAGATAGATAAAAGCGCAACTTAAGGAAAAAGAAAGATCAAAGATGCACCCTCGAAAAGAAAAGGGTAGGCTGCGCGTATTCTAGCTTCAGTTTCCCAAGTTGCATCTCCTTCGGCGTCACTCCACTGAATTTTGACGAGCTTGACTTCGCGGTTGCGTAGCTTCTTCACTTCCGTTCCTAATATGCGGATTGGAACTTTCCTCATGGTTACTTCACGTTCCAATTCAGCTTCTTCTAGGATATTTGGCTCTACCACTTCAGCAGATTCATGTAGAAATTTTCGGAGGTGCGAAACGTGAAAGACGTTGTGAACTCTGGCCAATTTTTCGGGTAGCTCTAATCTATAGGCCATTTTCCCAATTTTCTCGATGATCGGGAATGGCCCTACGAACCTTGGTGCTAGCTTCCCTGTGGTCCCAAAACGAACAACGTTCCTTAGCGGAGATACCTTAAGAAAAACTCTGTCCCCAACCTCAAATTCAAGGTCGGTCCTCCTCTTGTCGGCGTAGGACTTTTGTCTGTCTTGGGCTGTCTTCATCCTTCTTCGTATTAAGTCTACTTTCCCTGAAGTCTCTCGGATCATATCTGGTCCAAGTATGAGCTTATCAGTAGACTCCCACCAACAAGTGGGTGATCGGCACGGTCTTCCATGTAAAGCTTCGAAGGGTGCCATTCCGATGGTTGCTTGATAGCTGCTGTTGTAGGCAAATTCCACCAAAGGAAGATGGTCTTCCCATGTCCCTCCAAAGTCAAGGACGCACAGTCTTAAAAGGTCCTCCAAAACTCTGTTCACTCTTTCTGTCTGGCCGTCGGTTTGGGGAAGATAGGCTGTGCTTAAGCATAACTGTGTGCCTACCGCTTCTTATAGACTCCGCCAAAACTCACTTGTGAAGATAGGGTCTCGGTCACTAACAATGCTGGATGGTATTCCATGGAGTCAAACAATTTCCTTGAGGTAAAGAGATGCTAGGGATGAGGCAGTTCTTTTACTCTTGACAGGTAAAAAGTGGGCGCTTTTAGTAATCCTATCCACTATTACCCAAATGCTAGTGTTGCCTCTCCTAGACCTAGGCATCCCATCAATGAAGTCCATTGAGATGCTATCCCACTTCCACTGCAGGACCTCTAGAGGATGGAGCAGACCGCCAGGCTTTTTCTGTTCCACCTTAACCTGTTGGCACACCATACACTTAGAAACGAAATCTGCCACGTCCTTCTTCATGCCGTTCCAAAAGAAAGTTCTCTTTATGTCCTTGTACATTTTATCCCCGCCCGGATGTATCGTCATCTTGGAGTGGTGTGCTTCCTCGAGAACCTTCTTTACCAAAGCCCTGGTCTGTGGGACGCATAGTCTTCCGTCTCGCCTTAGCCAACCCTTATCGTCAATGGAGTATCTGTTGAGGTGACTTGAAGTCTCACCCCTAATTAGTCTATCAATCGTTTCCACAAGCTGAGGGTCCTCGCGTTATGCTATCCCTATTGAGTCCACTAAAGTCGGGCGTACTTCGAGAGATGCTAGCAAGCCTGGTACAAAATCGGAGGAGGGCCTAAAGTCAAAGCTGGCTATAAACTCTAGGCTTTGTCTTTCAACAAACAACGGGCTTAGGGTCAGTTTCTTTCGGCTCAACGCGTCTGCCACTACGTTGCCTTTGCCCGGAATGTAGGAGATCTCGAAATCATACGAGGCAAGAAACTCCATCCACCTCTGTTGCCTCAAGTTAAGGTCCTTCTGCGAGAAAAGGTATTTCAACGATTTATGGTCAGTGTAAAGTTCGAACTTCTCACCTAGGAGATAGTGTCGCCAAGACTTGAGTGCAAAGACGATGGCAGCTAACTCAAGATCGTGGGTCGGGTTGTTTTTTTCATGCACTTTCAATTGTCTCCCGCCATAAGCTACTACCCTTCCTTCTTGCATTAAGACAGCGCCTAGCCCTGTCCCACATGCATCTGTATAAAATGTGAACATCTTTCTTCCATCTGGCAACGTTAAAACTGGGGCTGTTGTAAGAGCCCTTTTTAGTCGTTGGAAAGCAAACTCGCAATCCAAGTCCCAATTGAACACTAGATTCTTCTTGGTCAACCTTGTGAGCGGAGATGAGATTTTCGCAAAATCCCTTATGAACTTTCGATAGAAACCTGCTAGTCCTTGAAAACTTCGGACCTCAGTTGCATTCCTTGGTGTCTTCCAATCTTGTACCGCTACTACCTTAGCAGGGTCCACAGCTAACCCTTCTTTGGATACTATGTGCCCAAGGAAACTCACTTCTTCTCTCCAAAAGTGGCATTTGGAGAATTTGGCTTTTAGCTGATGGACTCGCAGAGTTTCCATGATTGCCCTTAAGTGCTGAGCATGTTCCTCTTCACTCTTTGAGAAGATAAGGATATCGTCTATGAAGACCACTACGAACTTATTGAGGAAATCTCTGAATACCCTACTCATCAGGTCCACGAAGTAAGCAGGTGCGTTTGTCAAGCCGAAAGGCATGACAAGCCATTCAAAGAAGCCGTCTGGGGTTCTGAATGCCATTTTATCGATGCTATCTTCAGCCACCCTTAACTGATGAAAACCGGTCGCTAAATAGAGTTGGGAGAAAACAGACGCTCCTACAAGCTGATCAAACAGATCGTCAATTCTGGGGAGAGGGTGCCTATTTTTTTTCGTTAGCTTGTTGAGCTCCCTATAGTCAACACATAGACGGAGTGAACCATCCGCCTTTGTAGCGAACACCACTGGAGCGCCCCATTCTGAAATGCTCCTTCTAATGAACCCCTTCTCTAGAAGCTCTTTAATCTGTTTACTGAGCTCTTTCCTTTCCCGTGGAGCCATGTGTCTAACGGGCAACGCAACGGGCTTTGCATTTTCTGCAAGATATATTCGGAAGTCTATCTCCCGCTTCGGAGGCAAGCCCTTCACCTCTTCGAAGACATCCGGATATTCCCGGACCACTCTAACCGATTGAAAATTGTCGACAGAGGCATCTAGCGATTCAAGATAACTAAGCATAACCGCATAAGAGGGATTACAAGTAATTTCCAAAGTGTTATCGAGCTGGGCCAGGAGCCTAAAAACCCTTTTCTCACAATCAAGGATGGCCCCATTACTGGATAGCCAATCCATGCCCAAAATCAAACCATATCCAGAAAAGCCCAAAACAAAGGTACTACATTTAAATTCTACACTTAGAATAGAAATTTTCAATCCCATATAGATCATAGACAAATGAGCCGGGCCCCCAATTGGGTTTGAAACAATTAAGGGGTCCTCTACCATACTAGTTTTTAGGAGCAGAGATTCTACTAAAGCAGACGAGATAAAGGAGTGTGATGCGCCAGAATCAAATAAAGTGCGAACGGGGTGATCATAAAGATAAACTACACTTTCTACAGAAGTATTTGTACCTCGCTGCTACAGAGGTGGCGCCTCTAGCACATGAACCTGTGCCCCTGAGGTGGATTCAGCCCTCTGCCCCTGTCCTCGTTTCTTTGGGCAGTCCTTAGCCATGTGGCCTGTCTCACCGCAAGAAAAGCACCCACTATTCATCTTGGCCTTCTTTTTCCGGCAATCTTTCACTAAGTGCCCCACTTTGCCATAGAAATTACACTTCCTCTTCTCTTTGTTGTCTTTCCCGCCCTTCTTAAAGTCTGTCTTCTTAGGCTGTAAACCCTCTTTCTTCCCTTGAGAGCTTTCTGCCTTTGTCTCCTTCTTGCCCTTATCCTCTTCGTTCAGCAATCTCAACTGTACCAACCTTTCATACGCAACTCCCATGGGTATATGGGTCATGGCCAAACTGTGTAATGGCTCATTCAACCCTTTGACAAAACGGAGAGCCTTCTTGTGCGAGGTGTTGACTAGTTCCAGTCCGAACCTAGCCAGCTCATCGAACTGATTAACATACTCTTTGACTGTCTTATTCCCTTGCTTAAGAAATAAGAATTTTTCCAACTTCAAACTCCTTTCCGCGTCTGAGGGAAATTTAGCCTCAAACCTTGCCCTAAATTCCTCCCATGTTTCTACTGGTCTTTCTGCATTAGTGACTTCCCACCAGTAGGAAGCCTCACCTTTTAGTAGCCACACTGCCAGTTGTACCTTCTACATATCTTCTACCTCAAAGATGACGAATAAGTCCTCGGTTTCTTTTAGCCAGTTCCTAGCTGCCACGAAGGACTCAGTTCCGTGAAAGTCCTTTCCTCCCATAGCCTTAAAATCTTTACATATCTTAGCAAAAGTGTTTCCCCGCGGAGGAGGTGGAGGAAGAGGTGCTGCTGCAGCTGGATGAGTTCCTGCAGCTGGGGGAGGAGGAACGGTAGGACCTGGCTGAGTGGCCCTTGCTTCTAAGAACCATCTAAACCAACCAGGTATTGGTACACCCTCTGGAAAGTTAAGTTCTTCGGACATGCTGAAACAAAAGGGATAGATTCAAAACGAAGGATAAGAGATAGTACCTATGGCTTTGGGGGACTTTGCCTTTTTAAAATATAATATTTTATCTTTAAAAATGCTTCTTTAAATTTTCCTTTGAAAATAAATTTTCAAAACTTTTATCTTATCTGGTAAACCTATGCTCTGATACCAAGTGAAACACCCCACCTCCGTTAGGGTCACTCTCAAAGGGAATGCCCTAATTTTTGGTGGAGGTTTATAGGTATAAGTCACAGATATACAAGACAGATATAAGAACACATATTTTTGAACAGCGGAAAACAACAACAACCTTTATTTCATTAAAATACGTGTTACACAAACCATGCCATAATTGTCTTACAATACTTCCAAAAACATAACATCTTCATAACTGTCTTGATTACATTATTTAAAGAAGCATAAAGAAAACATAAATAAACTGCAAAAGTCCAATAATTGATGTCCAAAGCCATAGTCCATGACGGAAAAGATCCAAGCAATACATTCTTTCTCTTCAAGCTGGATGTGAAAACTGGTCAAGCTGAGGTATTCCCTCCCTGTGGACCTTGGAGGGGGAACGAAAGAAAAGAAGGCGAAAGAAAAGTAGAGTCAGACATAAAGCATAAGTAAGTCTAGGACTATTCAGTATATGGATAAAGAACTGGGTATGATAAGTATAAACTAGAAATGGGAAAGCACCATAAATTAAGTTAAGTTGTCTAGGGTCGAATATACTATTGTACCCCATATTAATCTCTGTACCCATATGAACTAGTTCCCAACAGGCACCCCGTAATCAGGGTGAAGTGATCCATTTCTGATGATCGGCTCCTACTCGCATAGTTACATGTGTCTTACGGCCCCTGTTGTTGTAGCTACCTATGCTGGTCCCACCATGGGGTGTATCAAGTCCCATGGTGGTGGCCCGACACAATTCTAGCATGCACAGGTATGCTACTGGTGCCCAGTGCCTTATTTTTCTACGCCGGAGTGTGTGCACGCCCGCACCCCGTTAGAACCTACACTTCTGCACCACCGCCGTCGATTTGACCTCTTACAGTCAGCCCTGTAATCGTGCCCCACCCTGCCTAGTTCAGGGTATCCTAATACACCTTGTAGGGTTACTGCTGAAAAGGGTCCCCCGCTACTAGGTTTTCTATTTCTAGCCAACATGCTAAGTTGGTTAAGTGTTTAATAAACCTAACCCCCAATCAGTCTGTTTAGTTTAGCATGTTCCATTTTGATTAAGTATTAATTTACTTAATCCTATCAATACTGACTCAGCGTTAATTGTCTTATTAAAGCCTTGACCTCTCAAATTAGACAGGTATTGTTGTGGCTGCCTGTTGCCGGTTGGGTCCGGGCAGTTTTACGCCACAACTCAGTCTAACCTCGGGTCCTTATTGGGCTCCGTGTTTAACCACCCACATTGGATAGGTATTGTTGTGACTACTGGATAGCCGGGCGGTCCCAGGCAGGTTTACATCACAACTCAATCCAACCTCGGGTTAAACACATCGTATTTTCTACATTTACATATTTTGTCTCTTTTCTTTTTATATGTGAATATTTGTGGCCCATTATTCAAATTTATCTTTATTGGTTAAAATTTATTTATGCCACTTAATTGTTTTTTTTTCCAAGGTTGTTGGCATGCGTCAAACATGCCAACACATATGTTCTATATTTTAACCCAAACGTCATTACCCCCGTTTTACACGTTCGCTACAATATAAGATATGTTGGGTTTAACATTTAAACCCAGCTTAGCCAGATGAAAAAGGGGAGGCATATAACATGGTGTTTATGAGGTAACATAAAAAGGGGAGTGTGAACGCATGAACTTGCAACATAATGATTCAATTAACATAAAGTAGGCACATGTGAACTTGCAGTTGTAACAGCATATAATCATGGCATAAACAATACTTAAACATGAATCATTCTATTCATATAATCATGGCATAAACAATACTTAAACATGAATCATTCTATTCATATGATTATGGCATAAACAATACTTAAACATGAATCATTCTATTAATGTAATCATGGCATAAACATGAATCATTCTATTCATATGATTATGGCATAAACAATACTTAAACATGAATCATTCTATTAATGTAATCATGGCATAAACATGAATCATTCTATTCATATGATTATGGCATAAACAATTCTTAAACATGAATCATTCTATTCATGTAAACTTGCAATTGGAATGTAAATCTAACTTAATTGTGTCACATATATCACCATATGGTTTTGATAACAACTTAGGCCTAAAACATGTTTTCAACTAGGTATAATACCAAACATAGTTTAGTCATGTTCATAAAAATGCTTACTTTTGTTTTTTAAGCATGATTTGCCAATTCCAACATATATTCCTATAAACCATAGTACCTAGTCGAGTCCCATTTACACACTAAAAGTAATCATAAAAGTATGTACATCATATGGGCATAATAGTGAATTATATACTTGCATGAATCCCAAATAAAATATCACCACATATGGTTGTCAACATGAATCATATACTTGTATGAATCCCAAATAAAATATCACAACACATGGTTGTTAATCTCCAACATAAATCACATACTTGCAAATATCCAATCGTATACCATAACATTTCCAAATCGTTTAGAATCAAAATAACATACAAGTATAGATTATTATCGCCACAATTCCATTTCGTTGTTAACTTCCAACGTAAATCACATACTTGCAAATATCCAATCGTATACCATAACATTCCCAAATCGTTTAGAATCAAAATAGCATACAAATATAGATTATTATCGCCACAATTCCATTTCGCATTTTACACAAATCAAACGCAATTAATTATTCACATCGGAATAGCACTCTACTTACAACGTATGACGAATCCTCAATTCAGGAATCTGAATTCTGAATTTGGAGATGTTATCCTTTGTTGTAGGCGTTGTTTTGATTTGATTGACGTTGCTTTAAGCTTTCGATTTATCTCCTAATTGTCTCTCAATTTCTGAAGGCTATCCTTAGTCTCTCCTCAACAGCATGACGGTCTCATCTCCATTTTAGTTTGTGTGAATTAGGGCTAGTCTTAGGTCCTTTTTATAGAGTTTGTGAGTTGATTTAGACCGTCGATGGAGCTTGGTTTTATAATAGTCGTTCGTTTGAAGGAGAGACCAACCAGGAGCTGACACCTAGACCTAGTGACAAGGCAAGGCTTAGAAAATCGACCAAACACAGACCAGGCCAGCCAGGGTGGGTTGGGTTCGACCTGGCTCAGGGGCCAGGTCGACACCCCAGTCGACACCGTGTCGACTTGGCAGTCGACACGGGTGACCCAGGTCGACTGCCCAGTCGACCTAGTTAGCCCCAGGTTGACTGCCAAGTCGACCTAGGTGCCTTGGGCGGGAATTTTCCCGCCCTGGCCAATCCAGCCCAATTTTGATTTTTGAATTGGTTTTTCAGGGCTGTTTTGGTCTGTTTGAAATTTAAACTGAATTCTGGAACTTCCGGAGGCCATAAATTCTTCATACGGAGCCCGTTTTACGCAAACTCGGACTCTATTTCAAGCAGAATTCCGAGACGAACGCAATGGCGTATCTCGTTTCCCTTAGTTCTTTGATTTGAAATTAATTATACTTTAATTTGTGAATTTCACTGTTATAGAATACACGGGGTGTTACAGTCACAGTCCAAATCCCAAGTGAACGCCAGATTCTTCTTTGTTAGCCTTGTGAGTGGGGCTGAGATTTTCGTGAAATCCCTAATAAACTCTCGATAAAAATCGGCTAGCCCAAGAAAGATTCGAACTTCGGTTGCATTCCTTGGTGTCTTCCAATCTTGTACTGCCACCACTTTCGCGGGGTCCACAGCCAACCCTTCTTGTGACACTATATGCCCAAGAAACCTTACTTCTTTTCTCCAGAAATGACACTTGGAGAATTTGGCTTTTAGTTGATGTGCACGGAGAGTATCCATGATTTCTTTCAGATGCTGAGCATGTTCTTACTCACTCTTTGAGAATATTAAGATATCATCTACGAAGACAACCATGAATTTGTTGAGGAATTCTCTGAACACCCTGCTCATTAGGTCTACGAAATAAGCGGGTGCATTTGTCAAGCCGAAAGGCATGACAAGTCACTCGAAGAAACCGTATGGGGTTCTAAACGTCGTCTTATCAATGTTATCTTCAGCTACTCTTAGCTGATGGAACCCTGTTGCCAGATCAAGTTGGGAGAAGACCATTGCACCTACAAGTTGATCAAACAAATCGTCGATTAGGGGAAGAGGGTGCCTACTTTTCTTGGTCAATTTGTTTAACTCCTTATAGTCGATGCAAAGGCGAAGCGAACCGTCTGCTTTGGTTGCGAACACCACTGGAGCACCCCATTCCGAAATGCTCCGTCTAATGAACTCCTTTTCGAGAAGTTCTTTAACCTGCTTATTGAGCTCCTTTCTCTCCCTTGGAGCCATGTGTCTGACAAGTAAAACTACAGGCTTTGCGTTATCCACAAGATATATGCGGAAGTCTATTTCCGGCCTCGGAGGTAAGCCTTTCACTTCCTCAAAATCGGAGGTAAGCCTTTCACTTCCTCAAAGACATCTGGATATTCTCGGACTACTCTAACTGATTGCAAATTCTCATCAGAAGCATCAAGCGACTATAGATAACTAAGAATAACAGCATTCAAGGGATTACAAGAAATTTCTAGAGTGTTACCAAGCCGAGTCAAGAGTCTAACTACTCTTTTCTCACAGTCAAGAATGGCACTATTACTGGATAACCAGTCCATGCCTAAGATCAAACCATATCCCGAGAAGCCCAAAACAAAAGCACTACAACTAAACTCAATGCTGAGAATAGAGATTTTCAAACCCAAACAAACCATTGACAAGTAAGCGGAGCCCTCAATTGGATTTGAAACTACTAAGGGATCTTCTACCATACTAGTGTCTAGATGCAGAGATTCTACTAAGGCAGATGAAATAAAAGAGTGTGATGCGCCAGAGTCAAAAAGTGTACGAACTGGATGATCATAAAGATAGGATACACTTTCTACAAAAATATTACTACCTCGTTCCTGCTGAGGTGCCACTAGTGCATGAAACGGACCCCCTGAAGTGGATCCGGCTTTCTATCCCTGCCCTTTCTTCTTTGGGCAGTCCTTAGCTTGATGCCCAGTTTCTCTACAATGGAAACAGCCACCCATCTTTGCCTTCCTTTTCCGGCAGTCTTTTGATATATGGCCCACAATGCCACAGAAATTGCACCTTCTCTTCTCACGGGGCTTATTGTTCTTTCCTCCTTTCTTGAAGTCTGTTTTCTTTGCTTGTAGACCCTCTTTCTTCTCTTCCCCCTTAGTTTCTTTCTTTCCGTGATCTTCCTCGTGCAGCAATGCCATGTCCACCAAGCTTTCATAAGTCGCACCCGTAGATACATGGGTCATGGCAAGGCTGTGTAGAGGCTCATTCAAACCCTTGACGAAGCGAAGTGCCTTCTTGTGTTGGGTGTTTACTAAGTCTAGCCCAAATCTGGCCAGCTGATTAAACTAATTAACATATTCCCTGATCGTCATGCTTCCCTGTTTCAGAGTTAGAAACTTTTCCATTTGCAGGCTCCTTTCGGCTTGGGAGAGGAATTTCATCTCAAACCTTGTCCTGGAGTCTTCTCATGTTTCCACCGCCCTCTGAGCATTAGTAACTTCCCACCAATAGGAAGCTTCATCCTTAAGTAACCACACCGCAAGTTGTATCTTTTGCCTGTCATCCACTCCAAAGATGACAAACAAATCCTCAATCTCCTTTAACCAGTTTCTTGCTCCAACATAAGATTCTGTCCCATAAAAGTCTTTTCCACCCATACCCTTGAAGTCTCTACATGTTTTTACGAAGGCATTTCCAGGAGGAGGCGGAGGAGGAGGAAGAACCGCGACCACTGGAGGAGGGATGTCTTCTGTGCCCGCGCCATTGTCCCTTGCTTCTAAATACCTCCTAAACCAGCTGGGAATCGTCACTCCTTCCGAAAGATTTAGGTCTCCATACATGCTGAAACAGAAAGGAAAGATTCAAAACGAAGGATAGAGAAGGATAGATAGGGCACATGGCTTTGGGGGATTTTGTCTTTTTATTAATATAACACTTTTTCTAAAAAAATGCTTCTTTAAACTTTCTTTTTGAAAACAATTTTCGAAAACTTTTATCTTGTCTGGTAAACCTATGCTCTAATACCAAGTGAAACGCCCCACCTCCATTAAGGTCACTCACAAAGGGAATGCCTTAACTTTGGTGGAGGTTTATAAGTAAAAGCCACAGATGAACTCAAGACGGATATAAATACACATATTTTAAACAGCGGAAACCAAACAAACTTTTATTTTATCAATATGTGTATCAAACAAATATTTCCATAATTGTCTCAAAATACTTTCAACATTACAACCTCATAACTGCCTTGATTATTAAAGAAGCATGAAAACATAAATAAAGTGACAAAAATCCCCATAGTGATATACAAAGCCACTATCCGAGCAAGAAAGATATCCAAATCATACATCTACATTCTTGGTGCTTGTAAAGAGCCTGACTGAGTTGAGTTATTTCCTCCCTGTGGACCTGGGGGGAAACGAAAGAAAAGAAGACGAAAAGAAAATAGGGTCAGACATAAAGCCTGAGTAAATCTATTAACTCTTCAATATGTGAATAAGAAAAGGACATGATGGATATAAACTAAAAATAGGGAAGTGTCACAGGCTAAGGAAGTGTCGAATGTACTATCACACCCATACTATATCTCTATACCTACTCGAGTTTATTCTAACTGGCACCCCATGGTGTGGGTGAAGTGATCCCCATTCTTATTAAAGATCGGCTCCTACTCGCGTTAACATGTGTCATACGGCCCCCAAGAATTATAGATACCTATGCTGGTCCCACCATGGGGTGTATTAAGACCCATGGTGGCGGCCCCGATAGAAAACTAGAAGACATAGGTTATACTACTAGTGTCCCCAGTGCCCTGGTTGTCTGCTCCGGAGTGTGTGCACGCCCGCACCCCGTTAGACCCGCACTGTGCACCGACCGTCGTCGTTTGACCGCTTACAATCAGCCCAGTAATCGTGCCCCACCCTGCCTAGTTTCAGGGTACCGTTGATACCTAACTTTGGGTTACTGCTGAAACGGGTCCCTCGTTACCAGGATTTTCTAGTCAAACATGTTAAGTGGTAAAGTGTCTGTATTTTCCTAACCCCACCCATCAATTCTTGTCAACATGTTGAATTTGGTTAAGTGTTATAGTTGACTTAACCCTACCATCTGTCCTTAGCATCTTAGGAGCACCAGACCACTCACATTAGACAGGTATTGCTACGGTTACTGGATATGCCGGTCGGTTCCGGGCAGGTTTACACCGTAGCTTAGTCTAACCTCGTGTCCTTATTGGGCTCAATGCTTAACTACCCACATTGGAAAGGTATTGTTGTGACTACTGGACAGCCGGGCGGGTCAGGGCAGGTTTACATCACAGCTCAATCCAACCACGGGTTAAGCATATCGTGTTTTCTAATTTACATATTTGTCTTTATTACTGAATATATGTAAATTTGTCAACAATTAAATATTATGGCCCACATTCCAAGTTTAACATTTTCGGTATAAGAATTTATACCGTTTAAATGCCACCAATTTTGGCATGTGACAAACATGCCAACTTCATATATTTTTATGTCTAGTTTTCAAATATTCCCAACGTTACCCCGTTTAAACATTAGGCTAATGATCTTAGCCTAATCTTCATTCGCATAGTTTTAACATATAATATTAGGCTAAAAACTTAGCCTAATTTAGCGCACACAAATAGGCATAAGGGAATTCATAAACGTAAACGTGACATAGGTGTAAACTTGGCATTTTTGGCATAATCAATATGAACATCATAGGTATGAACTTGCAGTTTGGTGATTAACATACAATATAGGTCATGTGAACTTGCATTCAAATCAAAATATGACTAAGTAGGTGACATATGAACTGGCATAATTTAGGCAGATACAAACTTGTGTTTAATCATGGTAACTTGGCATAATATCGACCACAAAACTAGCATGTTATATATTCATCAAAATGTACAGTTTCTACATCTAATCATATAGCCTATTCCAACATGAACTTGCATAGTTTATGAAACCCAAATGATGTTTGACATAGAATCAATTATATTTTGCAAATAGACATGAACTTACATAGTTTATGAAACATAGATCCAATTATACTTGCAAACAAACATATTCTTGCATAGTTTATGAAACATAGATCCAGTTATACTTGCAAATAAACATAAGAACGATGTCATAGGTTTAGGATCATGTAGGCATAAAAGGTCTATAACATGTTTACGTAAATTCTAACTTAGACTAAGGGAATATACATAATCCATGCCATCGCCATATACATAGAATGATCAAATTCTAAACTTTGCCACAAACTTGCAAGTACAATCGTTCAATAGGCTTGCATAAATCAATTTTATGCCACAAACATCAATACATAAGTCATGATAGAACCATCACAATACACAAAGATTATACAACACGATTCTATTTTCATTTACATCGAATCACATCACAGTTTTTATTCATATTTTGAAAGGTCACTATACTTACAACGCGTGATGAATTCTTGTTTTCTGATTTCTGTTATTCTGATTTGGAGATTCTCTCCTTTGGGTAGCAAAGTTGCGTTGAATGATTTAATTAAGCTTTGATTTGATTCGTCTCTTAGGCTTGTTGGTTTGTCTCTAGGGTTTCTAATTGACGGCCATTCCTAGTTCCTCTCCAGCAACATGACGGCTATTGTATTCTATTATTTGTGTGAGTTTAGGGTTAGGTTTGAGTTGTATTTATAGAATTTTAAATTGCTTTGAGCCCTCGGATGAAGATAGGAGGAATCTAGACCATACAAAGTTCAAAGAGCCACTCAAATGGTGACACGTAAGCCCTAGTGACTCAGCCAAGCATCAGAATTCGACCAGACTCTGATCAGGCCAGCCAAGACTGACCAGCAGGTCAATCTAACCTGGGCGCACTTGGCAGGTGCGCCAGGCCAAAATTGTACTGGCGCACTTCATAAGTGCGCCATCTCAACTTTGTTCTGGCACACTTCACAAGTGCGCCAGTGCATTCTGACCCGTTTTCCGGTTTTTCGCCCAACTTCGTTCGTCCATATCTTCTTCATACGATATCCGTTTTACGCAAACTTGAATTCTATCCCAAGCAGAATTTCGGGACGAACGCAATGGCGTAACCCATTTCCCTTGATTTCATCATTTATAATTAATTATACTTTAATTCATGAAGCTTAACGTTATAGAATTCACGGGGTGTTACATTCTCCCACACTTAAAAGGATTTCATCCCCGAAATCTTCAAGTTAGGAAGAATGTATATCCTACCATCCAACAGTTCATCTACTCAACCAACAAACACAGGCATCCACTATCCTTAAAAGACTTCTAATGCTTCATGATCATATTCATAGTGTGTGTACATGTCCTTAACTAATGCAGAAATAAGGTGGTCTACTGATTCAGTTGACCTCCTTAATGCGAATCATGCAAGTGTCATGAATCCATTATGTATGCAAATTTTTCCTACTCATGATTCTACAAAAGTGCACAACTATTCATACAAATGCAACGACCATATGACAGCATATCAAGTTTACAACGATATACAAATAAGAATACATATATGCATATGCAGTATGAAGTGATTGAGCCGATCTAATTCCTAGTTTGTGTGTGTATATGCATCCACGAGCAACCACTAGCAACCACTTGCAACCACTTGCATCCATCAACCATAACATGTTTCAAATACATGTTTACATCCAAAGGGGTTTCTACCTAAGGATAAAGGATAATATCGAGGAGATATACCTAAAAAGTTAGATAAAAGCACAACTTAAGAAAAAGAGAGGTCAAAGATGTACCCTCAAAAAGAAAAGGGTATGCCGCACGTATTCTATCCTCAGTTTCCCAAGTCGCGTCTTCCTCGGCGTCGCTCCACTGAACTTTAACGAGTTTGACTTCTCGGTTGCGTAGCTTTTTGATTTCAGTTCCTACGATTCGAGTTGGAACTCTCCTCACAATTGCTTCGCGTTCCACTTCGGCTTCTTCTAGAATGCTTGGCTCCACCACTTCCGCTAATTCATGTAGACATTTTCGGAGATGAGAAACGTGAAAGACGTTGTGAATTTCAGCCAATGTTTCAGGCAGATCTACTCCATAAGCCATTTTCCCATTCTTCTCGATGATAGGGAACGGTCCTACAAATCTTGGTGCCAGCTTTCCTACGGATCGAAAACGAACAACGTTCCTTAAAGGGGATACCTTAAGGAAAACCCTGTCCCCAACCTCAAACTAGGTCGGTCCTTCTTTTGTCGTTGTAGGATTTCTGTCTGTCTTGGGCTGTCTTCATTCTCCTACGTATCAAGTCCACTTTCTCTAATGTTTCTCGAATAACGTCTGGCCCAAGTATAATCTTATCTATAGACTCCCACCAACAAGTTGTGATTTGCACGGTCTTCCATACAAGGCTTCGAAGGGTGCCATGTCGATGGTAGCTTGGTAGTTGTTGTTGTAGGCAAATTCCACTAAAGGAAGGTGATCCTCCCATGTCCCACCAAAGTCAAGAATTCAAAGTCTTAAAAGATCCTCTAAAACTATATTCACCCTTTCCGTCTGGCCATCTGTTTGGGGGTGATAGGCCGTACTCAAACATATCTATGTGCCTACAGCTTCTTGCAGACTCCGCCAAAACTCACTTGTGAAAATAGGGTCTCGGTCACTAACAATGCTGGAGGGTATCCCATGGAGTCGAACTATTTCCTTGAGATAAAGAGATGCTAGAGATGAGGCAGTCCTTCTATGCTTGATAGGTATAAAGTGGGCGCTTTTAGTAAGCCTATCCACTATTACACAAATGCTAGTGTTGCCTCTTCTCGACCTAGGCAGTCCATCAATGAAGTCCATTGAAATGCTATCCCACTTCCACTGTCGGACCTCTAGAGGGTGAAGTAGTCCTCCAGGCTTCTTTTGTTTCGCCTTAACCCGTTGGCAGGTCATGCACTTAGAAACGAAATCTGCTACGTCTTGCTTCATGCCGCTCCAAAAGAAAGTCCTTTTTATATCCTAGTACATCTTATCACCGCCAGGGTGAATAGTCATCTTGGAATGATGCGCTTCCTCGAGAACCTTCTTTGTTAACTCCCTTGCTTGTGGGACGCATAATCTTCCATCTCGTCTCAGCCAACCCTTATCATTGATGGCGTATCTACTGAGGTGACTAAAAGTCTCATACCTAACAAGTTTATCAATCACATCAACAAGCTGAGGGTCTTCACGTTGTGCTGCCCCTATTGAGTCAAAGAGAGTGGGGCGTACTTCGAGAGATGCTAACAAACCCGGTACAAAATCCGACGAGGGCCTAAAGTTAAAACTAGCTATATACTCCAAGTTTTGCCTTTCCACAAAGAGAGGGCTTAGGGTCAGTTTCTTTCGGCTCAGCGCGTCTGCTACTACGTTGCCTTTTCCGGGAGTATAGGAAATTTCAAAGTCATACGAGGCAAGGAATTCCATCCATCTTTGCTGCCTCAAGTTAAGATCCTTCTGGGAGAAGAGATATTTCAACGATTTATGGTCAGTGTATAATTCAAACTTCTCACCTAGGAGATAATGGCGCCAAGAATTAAGTGCAAAGATGATGGCGGCTAACTCAAGATCGTGGGTTGGGTAGTTCTTTTCATGAACTTTCAATTGTCTTCCGCCATAAGCTACTACCCTTCCTTCTTGCATTAGAACAGCGCCTAGTCCTGTCCCATATGCATCCGTGTATACTGTGAACATTTTGCTTCGTCAAGCAGAGTTAGAACCGGGGCTGTTGTGAGAGCCCTTTTTAATCGCTGGAAAAGCAATGTCACAGTCCAAATCCCAAGCGAATGCCAGATTCTTCTTTGTTAGCCTTGTGAGTGGGGCTGAGATTTACACGAAATCCCTAATCAACTTTCGATAAAAACCGGCTAGCCCAAGAAAGCTTCGAACTTCGGTTGCGTCCTTGGTGTCTTCCAATCTTGTACTGCCACCACTTTCGCGGGGTCCACAGCCAACCCTTCTTTGGACACTATATGCCCAAGAAACCTTACTTCTTTTCTCCAGAAGTGACACTTAGAGAATTTGGCTTTTAGTTAATGTGCACGGAGAGTATCCATGATTTCTTTCAAATGCTGAGCATGTTCTTCCTCACTCTTTGAGAAGATTAAGATATCATCTACGAAGACAACCACGAATTTGTTGAGGAATTCTCTGAACACTCTGCTCATTAGGTCTACGAAATAAGCGGGTGCATTTGTCAAGCCGAAAGGCCTGACAAGCCACTCGAAGAAACCGTCTAGGGTTCTGAACACCGTCTTATCAATGCTATCTTCAGCTACTCTTAGCTAATGGAACCCAGTTGCCAGATCAAGTTGGGAGAAGACCGTTGCACCTACAAGCTGATCAAATAAAATCGTCGATTCGAGGAAGAGGGTGCCTATTTTTCTTGGTCAATTTGTTTAACTCCCTATAGTCGACGCAAAGGCGAAGCGAACCGTCTGCTTTGGTTGCGAACACCACTGGAGCACCCCATTCCGAAATGCTCCGTCTAATGAACCCCTTTTCGAGAAGTTCTTTAACCTGCTTACTGAACCCCATTCCAGCGGACACACGCTTTCCCTGTTTCTTCGGTGTTATTGCTTCTTCTTTTCTTTTGCTGTTGGTGCCACACCCATACTCTTGAACTTCCGGTATCGGCCTTGATTTCCTTAACCTTTCGCTGCTAGTACCAACTCTTTGATTTCTTGCTCTCGAAGCCGGTTCCGCAATTTTCAGAGCTTTTCCCACTTGGTTTCGTCTTCACTACCGGAAACCCTTTTCTTCTTATTTGGCTTCTTTATATCTGGCTAGTGAAAATTTTAGTGTTAACATTTCCCATTTAGATATACGTTTATATACATGTCTATAATTGATTGGTAAAATGTGGGAAATTGACTTGTGAGCCTTTCTTTGGTTAGAGGTTGAAATTTCAATGGTTTAAAACGTTAAATTCGAACGTTTAGTATATGTTTAACTTAGGATACTTATTATTTCCATATATATTAAGCAATATAATTAATGTATAATAAATGGATAGTAAATACAATTAATTTAGAAAAATAGTAATTAGAATTTCAAATGTCTCCTTAGGAATTTGTTTATTCGTGTGTGCCTTAATGGCTTTATAAATAGTAATTACTGACACAAAGTCACGAGGTTAACCATTACTTAGTAGAAGCCTTCCTCGAACGGACTGGCATATCCAACATCTACAAGTAAGCCTGGTTAATGTGAGAGGTCTAGGTGTCATGGGCCATTATAATTATTAAACTAAGGCACGAGTTTAAGCCCATTTGTAGTAGAAGCCTAGTCGGAACCGCTCGACAAATCTAGCATCTACAAGTAGACTGTTTAGCGTGAGAGGCCTGGGGGGAGGGGGTGTGTGTGTGTGTGTGTGTATATATATTATATTTATGTATGATTAGGCATGCCTGCCTTGAGAAGGTCTTAAGTGGATGGCCTACCTAATTTGGGTCTTAATTTGTTAGGACTAGGCCTTCTCCTAAGGTTCACTCTTTGGTTTGGGCCAAAGTCATAGGACCCTCCCTTATTAGGTTCTAAGTGGTCTTTGGGTCCCCCTCTAAAATGGACTCAATATAACAGTAACATTGAGTAGGATAGTTCTTCGGAAGTTATCCTCTTCCTCTAGGGGCTATGTGAGGGCTAACGTAGGGACATGATAGGTACCCTATGCTACATGCAACTATAATTAACCGTCTGTCTACGAGAAGTCTTAAGCGGCATAGGGGTTCGCCCCTAATATTAGTTAAGTAGTAACATGGGAGTCCTCTGGATGGGTTTTAAATGACAAATTGGGTCTACCCTAAAATGGTAGTAAGAGGAGAGTTACTACTTCTTATATTACTATTGAGAGTTTATATATAGCGTTCACATGATTGGACAAGGTCTAAAGTGTCTAGGGTCCACCATAGGTTCTTAATTTATTATAGGGATCCACCCTAATTTAATATGGTAGTATGGCCTTCAGTGACCTAGAATGTCCACCTCGTTAGGTCTTGAGTGATCCAGGATCCGCCCTAAAGTGTTAGTGAAGGTCTTAAGTGACTATATGGATGCCCACCTCATTAATTAGTTTGATTGCCTTTTGTGTATGCTTGTTTACATAGACTTATCATGAAAAAACTATCTTGCCAAATATAAGAATAGTTAGCCTTCAAACACATGTGATTTTCATTCACTATGACTTTATGTTCTGACCTCCCTCCTTTTAACATACTTACATGACATTAGGTTGTACTTCATGCTGAGAGACGAAGTGGTGGGAGCCGAACAATGGAGGATTTATTTATGTTCTATTTTTGATTGGTAGTATTATTGTATTTGTGATATTAATTGATGTACCTGATGTAACTATCTAAAACATGGTTGTAAGCTACATTACTGGTTTTTAAATTAAATGGTACATCTACCCGCTCATTATTATGTTTTATCCTCTCCGCTATATGAGATTCCATCTTGTTATATTGCTCTTTTATATGGTGAAAATGTAATTCCTTATATGAACCAACGACCCTTTAGAGTGACTCTAAGTTTCGATGGGCCTTTTCTTGATCGAAATTTAGGCCCACTCCAATTGGGTTGTTACATTTGGTATTAGAGCGTAGGTTACCCGATTAAGGGAAATATACGTATGAGAGATGTATATGAAAAAGGTTTTCAAACTATATATATACACTATTCCCCAAAAGACATAAGCAATTATACTAGGTGAATCCTTATCTTTTGGCTTGAATACTATCTTAGGAATGTCACTTAAGGATCCTTCCTTTTTCAGTAGTAGAATGGATGATTACCCAAACGAACAGGGAAAACCGGCAAGACCCAAATACTTACCCTAGTGGTTCTAGTAGTATCTCAGAACTATGGAACAATTCCTATCGCGAATCCTACCCCAGCGACGGTAGTAGCCCAGTCCGCTACCGAGGCATTCGATTTTCCCCACCTTTGCAAAAACTTTGTTCACTTAGGAAGAAAACCATTCTTAGGCACTGAAGGCTTTCTTGAGGCCTAAGCTTGGATGATGGGTTGCGAAAGTATCTTTGAAGTCACAGGATGGGATAATCAAACTAAACGTAGGGCAGCGGCCTAGAACTTAAAAGGACACACTACGCCATAGATGGCCTATTACAACGAAAATCCATGGTGTTGCTTGCTACAATGTTGTCATAGCTATGCTTTTTTTGTCTATTGCAACGCATGCTTCAATGTGTTAGCATAGATATCAAGATGTGTTGAAGTAGCTATAGATATAGTCAAATTAAAATATTAATAAAACTAACAATCCGCGTGAATATGATCCAATGGTCTATGTTACTAATCCGCATCAATCTGATTTTCCTCCATCGCTTCACCTGCTTTGTCCCAAATTTCATTTTTCCGGTAAAACATAATTCGTTTTTTTTTTCACTTGAGAAAAAATATACCGATCAATAACTAGGGTTTTGCCCTCAACTGGAGATGATCCACTGATCATTCAAAGCTTCCGCTCAATCCTTAACTTCTTTGAAATAGGGAGTTTGGTAAACTGTTCTACCTCTAAATAAACCCCTCAAGTCACATCAAAAGAAACGCAGATTTAGTTAGACTGACTAAAGATCAAGATAACAGATGAATTGGTGTTCTGGCGCAATCGTACTCAACAAACGACGTCTTTAAGCTGAATCCCATCCACCTCCACAAACCGATCCTACCTAAGTATGGATCTGCAAAATTATGCAATTTTAATTCGATGTTATAAAGGTAAGAAATATGTATCCAATCTGATTTGGGGGTAAATCAATTGGATGGCTTATAAAATTTGAGTATCGGTTCTTTTATGTGGTTTGTTTATTCAATAGAAGAAATCGGATAACATGATGATTATGTGTTTTTTTTGTACGTTGGATCCGAAGTTGGTTAGCAAATCATCTTTTGCTGATGGAAATCCAAGTACCGCTTCACAGCACATAATGCTTTTATTTCATATTCAAGTTGCAAATTAGAGTATGGGATACAACTTTGTGATTACTTATTGCTTCTATTTCCCAGCATATAAAGCTTTTATTTCATATTCAAGTTGCAAATCAAGTCCACTGAAACGACTTGCAGAATCGAATTAACATGGGGTATCTGATGCTAAAGTTGTTGAGTAATATACTGTAGTGGTTAATATATGCAAAAACTGGATATATTGGCCGATGTATTACAATGTTTTAAGGTTTTTTAAAATTTCCCTTCTATTATTTAGGATATGTGTGTATGTTGATCAGGTTGAAATTGATATGGTTTAAACTCAGATTTAAATTGATATTGAGAAGCAGCATTTAGATTACAATAATTGATCAACGATGAAAATAGGCTCAGAAATTGATCACTTATATGTTATGAAATCGACAACAATGAAGCTCTTCTGTTCATAGATAAATATTGTTATGCATGGTGATAAACTCGGCTACTAAGGCATTGACTACTACTTCTGCGATGGTGGCTCCGAGATTGCTGAGTAAAATGTTTGCTAGTTGTTTACTTGCCCATTTTTCTTATTTACTTGAACATATTTTCTTACTCATACCAATGTTTCCTTTCAAGGTTATTCTCATTCCAGATTGTAATGCGAGTGTGGCTAAAGTCCTGGTTCCTGCATTTGATTTATCACAACATATCACAGGAAGCACTAATTTTTTGAGATAGAGTTGTTCACGTATATAACAGTACTCGGTCTAATCTATCAAACTACTTTAAAATCTTATTTTCCGTCTCTCTTCCTCCCCCATAACCTTAAAAATAATTTTGGAAATGTGTAAAAATCTTTAAATTATTTGCAATAATTTTAGATACTGTGCATCAGAATGTCTTTTCTTGCTTAGTACTTCTAGAATGAGGGCTAGCGGAACCAAAAATATGAAATTTTCAATGAACGGCTGTGTTTTAAGTGGAACCGTATATAGAGAAAATTTAGAAATAAAAGAAGAGGTTGGAGATGACAACTTCTTCCTTTTTAGTGCCCAAGCACACAAAGTTACTACTTTGAGGTAGAAATGAACTGGAGAGAAGGTATGCTTATTGTTTGAAAAAAAATACTGCGTAACAATTAACTAACAAGAAAATTGCATTTGTTAATTATTTTTGAGAACTCTGAAAATGATTGATTTGGAAAATGACTTCAACACATCAAGTGAATAACATATTTTTATTGGTATTAAGGGTGTAGTTCAATCTCTTTTTGTTATACCATCCAGGTGATATTGTTTATGTAGTAGTTTACTAATATTTTTCCAAAGGTTGCGGTCAGTCTACATGCATTTTTTGTGAAAATTAATTCCAATGTGTTCATGGCAGAAACATGCATGATAACAAAATGTTGGTTCTTGACTTTTTAGCTTAAGCATCTACCTTTTCAAGATGATCAAATGAAGGAAGAGAACCTAGAAGTTGATTTCAAAGATTATCAAATGTTGGTGCTTGACTTTTTAGCTTAAGCAATCTGATTGAATTTTCCATAGAGTTGAAGAAGTTTGCCAGTTCTTTATATGTTTCATTTAACTTGACATTCTCCTTCATTATTGACCTCTTTAAGATCCCTTCCCAACTCAAACCAATACGCAGTGATCATTTTTGGACCTACATCGCCATTGCCAAACAAGGCTTGTTGGCTATTTGAAGTTCTTGTCTCTGATTCGAATCGGCTGATGGACTCTTCCTCCAGATCTACTTTCATTATTTTGTTTCCTAACTAGAATCTGACAACTCGCTGCTTGCCGCTCTGATTATTGACATTGTATGGAAATGCTATATGAATTGCGCTTTGGATTTGAGAGAAGCCTTTGCAGATTGTTTTTTATTTCACATGAGTGTGGTCAGTTACTCATACAATCAAATGTGTGCATATTACACAAACATAATGCTCTACGTTGGGATACATTTGAGATAATAATCATTTACATTGTTCATATTTGTTTAAGGTATCTAATATGGTGAGAGCAACCCTGGCAAACCGTTTCCTGTATGTTTTATGCATACTATGGATTCTAATGAGGGAATAGTGCCTTTTTAATTATCATAATACGACAGTGGAATCATATCTATTTGCATCACACCATTGATGTTGCTGAAGTTGAATCTTACTTCCTCGTTCTACACCATCTCTCAATGCACAGGCCATCGGCATATTCACAATATTAATGAAGTCCGCAGTTCTTTGGGTTTTTTAATTAAAGTGTGTCCTTGGATTGATTTCAGTATCCAAGTGTTTGCATTGATTGCTGCTGCAGGTGCCTCATGTTTGCTTATAAGCCAATGTTTGTGATTGAAGCTATGGAAACTTGTTTGTAAACCATTGTTTGTGGCTGTTACCCTGATTTGAGCCCAGAAGTACCCGATGATGATGCCTGAGCTTATGGCATGAGTTTGTACATGAGTGAATCGAGTGATAATGTGGTGAGGAATTTTTGAAATATGAATGATTGTGCAATATATGAGTGAATGTACAATAATAGAGTCGAAAAGTTTGTCATTTGATGTTGAAATAAAATATTTATTTGAATAAAATACTATGTTTGAATACTGTGTTTTAATAATATTTATTATAATATAATGAAAATTTTGATTAATAGCAGTTGTGGTATAATTACTTTTAATAGTTGTAAAACAAATTTTAACAACTGCTAGAAATAGTTGTAAAAAAGGTTGACTTTATTATGATTGCAGATAAAACTAGTTTTGACAGACATATTACAACTGTTTTTGGCAGTTGTGGAAGGGTATTTTTTGTTGTAGTGGTGCCTACGGCAACACCTGTACTGATGTTACCATAGGGTAGCAAAGGTGTTGCGTTTGACTCTAAGGCAACGCGACAAAAGGCAACCTCGAGAAAGTGTTGCCATAGATCATTTTTTGCCTATAGCAACATTTTTTGGCACTTCATGCAACATTTCTCCGGTGTAGCAGTATGCAGTCTATAGCGTAGTGACAATCTCTACAATGGTGGAATGTAGCTTTCGGAGAAAATATAGGTTGAATATTCACTAAGGAAGAGTTTGAGACCCTTTTTGAGATGAAGTTCTTGCTGAATACCGAGATGACTATACAACTACAAAAGTTTATTCACTTAAAGCAAGGAAATAAGAATTAAAGGGACTATATAGCCAAATTCACAGAATAGTCTAAGTTTGGTAGGGAGTTGGTAAACACCCCAATGAACATGGCCCTAAGGTTCGTTAAGGGGTTAAATTTCGTACTGAAGGAAACACTATTGGCCGGAGTCACTTTTGGAACAACATTTGAAACGCTAGTGGAAATGGCTATTCTATGTATGGCCAAAGGAGGAAAGCAAAATAAAAATGGAGACAAAGGTGAAGGTGGTTCCAATTGTGCTAAGAATATAAAGAAAGAATACTAGAAGAACAGGATGAAGGGTGGAAAGTTCAAGAAGGAAGCTAAAGTTTGTGCTAGATGCAACCGCAAGGGCCATGAGGCCAAATATTGTAAAGTTGGCTTGGCGAAGAAGGAGTTTAAGCGAAGATGCTTCAACTGCCATGAGGAAGGCCATATGTCTAAGAATGCCCCAAATCTAAAGATTGGACAGAGTAGCCAAAACTATGCATTGGAAGCAGCACCACTTCAATGTATTCCATCTAGAGATCAAGGACAACTTGCATTGGAAGGTATACTTTCTATTTTAGTAAATTAAGTGTGTCCTCTATTGGACTCTGGAGCGACCCACTCCTTTATTGCTAAGAGAATAGTTGAATCCCTATACCTTCCTATATCTATTGCTAGTAGTCCGATAGAGGTGGCCAACCCAAACGCAGGAGCTAAGCATCCCATTCGTATTTGTAAAGCCCTAGTATTGCAAATTGACAGTGTCGATTTCTTTTGTGATGCGTATGTGTTAAAATTCGTGGGGTATGTTCTTATTTTGGGTATGGATTGGCTATCATTTTATGCGGATTGTCTATCATTTCATGGGGTCGTCCTTGATTGTGACAAGAGGATAGTTCACCTAAGAAGCCGTGGAGGCCATCATTTGAGAGTTCCGTGTAGGATTGATAAGAGGGTTACGACCCTATTATGTTCATTTCCTGCTAGTTCAGAAGGACCGACCTCATTCCCTGTTGTATGTGAGTTCCAGGTTGTTTTTGAGGAAGTCATATAGCTTCTCCTTCATCGAGAGATCTCTTTTAGGATTGACCTAGAGAAAGATGCAAGACTTATAATTTTTCCTTGGAGGCGCATAAATCATAAGGAAAGGAGAGAGTTGGATAAGCAAATAATGGAATTATTGTAGAAAGGCTTTATCCGTCATAGTATGTTTGAATGGGGAGCACCATTAGTATTTTCCACTAAGGCTGATGGATCCTTAAGATTATGTGTGGATTATGGGGAACTTAATAAGCTTACGAACAAGAATATATATCCTTTACCAAGGATTGATGATTTGTTTGATCACTTGGGAGGCGCCCAAGTATTTTCTTAATTGGAGCTCGCGACTGGATTCCATCAGTTGGGAATTGCTGAAGAAAGTAAGGATAAGACTGTGTTTAGAATGCCCTATGTACTATTCCAATGGGAGGCTATCCTCTTTGGTATGAAAAATTCCCGCTTTCTTTGTTGACCTTATCAATAGAGTTTTTAAGGGCATTCTGAATAAGAATCTAGTTGTCGATGATATCCTTATATTTTCCAAAGACTATAAAGAACATGAAGATCATTTAAGAAAGATCCTAAGAATTCTAACAGAGAACCAATTGAAGACTAACTTATCGAAATGTCATTTCTGGAGAGAAGTTAGATTTCTCGGTCATATTGTTTCAGGAAAGTATTAGCAGTTGATCCTGCCAATGCCGAAGCCGTCAAAGAATGGAAGGTACCCCAAAATGGTACAGACGTTAAAAGCTTCCTAGGATTAGCGGGTTGTTATTAAAAATTTATTACAGATTTTACAAAGATAGCTACCCCTTTTTCCCAATTAACGAAGAGGAATTTGGAACTCATTTGGAGTGAAATATGTTATACTACTTTTAGAAAGTTGAAGGAATCTTTGACCAGTGCGCTTGTCCTTATCTTTCCCAATGGATCAAAGATGTTCACAGATTTGACTAATGCATGTGGGATTAGGCTAGGTGCAGTACTCATGCAAGAAGGTAGGGTAGTTGTATACAGTAGTAAACAGCTGAAGGATCCTGAGAAGAGATGCCCCTTTAACGATTTAGAGTTGGTTGTAGTGACATTTGCCTTGAGGATATGGAGGCATTATCTTCTAGGAGAGAAGTTCAAGCTTTTCGTGGATCGTAATCTTTGAAGTATTTTTTTCTCGTGGCATGATTTAAATTTGCGACAGCAACGTTGGATGGAGTACATAGCCTCTTTTGACTTCGCTATCATGTGGCTGATGCATTAAGTAGAAAGCATGCTACCTTGAATGCTATTTCTAAATGGAAGCAGTTGGAGTTTCTGACGTGCACGAAAAAATGCACATTTATATTCACATCTTTATTCATGTTTAGTTTAAATAAATGTCATATATGAGTATTTTATCACGTTTAAGCCATAATTCAATTGATTTCAAAACATCATGCATTCATCGTACAGGGGTAAAATGGTCATTTTTGTGCTTATGTTATTTTGAGAATTTTCACTTGGATAATTTTTGTTGTTTTTGTAGAAATTTGGTCCACGAGGAAGAGAGACTATATATATATATATATATATATATATATATATATATATATATATATATATGCATACAAAGGAAGTAGAGGAAATAATTCTCATACATGATCATTGAAGATCCCACTTACCTTCCCACTAACCTAATTCTACACTTAGAAGCTAATGAACAAATAAATGGATGGTAAAGCTTCTTGTAAATTTGATGATGAATTAATTAAAGCTGAATGATTACTTGGTGGACACACTTCCTAAAGGGCATTTTTGGTAGCACGCTAAATGTTGAATTAGGGTTTTACTCATGTATAAATAACCCACTAATGTACATGTTAAGGATCCTGCCCTTGAGTTAGTGTAGTTTAAAGGATCAATGCTCTCTTTTCTTTCATGGCTTCTTAGCCATTTCCCTCTTATGTAACTTTCATGTTAACGCAATTTAATTCTTCTTCATTTAATTCTCGTTATTTACTTTATGCATTAGTGTAGTTTTATTTTATGCAAGTAGTTTAGTTTATTTTTGTTAATTAGTTCTCTCTTTTTCTTTTATTTTTAACGTTGCAATATATCTTTGTTGTCATGATTACATAAATTAGAGGCTAATCCCTTTCAACTTAGGGGTAATGAAGCTCTCTTGATTATGTAGATGCAACATAATTTGTTTATTCATGCTCTCTTTTTGTGCTTCATGTCATGTTGATGTTATTGGTTTTATGTGTTCATTATTGAATTTGATAGCCTATGTTGTTGGCACCAAATAGGCTATGTTTACTCATATGTTCACTAATTACTTCTTCATCTACATATGATGATGGTGATTAAATGAAGGTTGAAATAAAAGTTTGATGGTCTATAGTTCTAATAAATAGTTCATATGTCATGCTTAAAGTATATTTCACTTTTATCTTGTTGTCATTTTTCATTAGAACTAGTATGTTGATTTAGTGGGTATGTTATAGTTTGATGGTTTATTTTGTACTAATTAATAGCACGAATAAGTTATATTTATAATAGTATATCAACTAAATTCACAAATGACCAAAAAAAAGAGATCATGGTTTCATTTTATGTTGATTCATGTGATCTAGAGAGTGGATTTATTCCTATGTTGTTATTTAACTCTCATTTTCTTATCTATCTTAGTTTGTTAATTTAGTTTAGTTGTAATTAAAATTTCATTCAACTTCGTTTTAATTTGATTGAATAAAATTAGAATTACTTTTTCCCTGCGGATCGACTCGTATTCGCTAACGTACTACAAGTATACACTGTGCGCTTGCGGTTTATTACACTTCGCGAGGGATTTCTAATCGATAGAGTATTTGCCGTCGAATAAGTTTTTGGCGTCGTTGCCGAGGAAAGAATTTAATTTTTATTTTATTCTTCGGATTAATTTTTTAGTACTTCTTGAAAATAAGTTGTGTTTTGTTTCTTTTTTATTGTGTTTTGCTTTGATTTTGTGCGTGAGTTTATCTCATTATTTTCATATTATGTTAGTTCTTCTTGTTTTCTTTCTTTAAAAAAAGTTCATTTGTGTGTGATTGCATTTGTTTTTGAGTTTTTTTGCTTTTGTATTTGTTGTTTTTGTTTGTTCTTGTGTGTTCGCTTTCATTTGTGTGGTTTCATTCATTTTGTGGTTGTTTGCATGTGTGTCTATTTGTTCTGTTAGTTTTCTTTCATCTTATTTTCCCTTAAAAAGAAAAATGATTTTTTGCATTTGTATTTCCTGCTTCAAATTTTAGCATTGTGTGCCTCATTTAGTTTGTGCATTGTTTCAGTGTTCATTTTGGTGTCTTTTAGTTTTAATTTTCATAGCTTTATTTTTTTTTTTAAAATCTGTCATTGTGTATACTATGTATGTTTTCAACTCAATTTGCATTTCAACTTTGGTTCTGTTTACACTTCTGTTTTGCTTTGCATCTCAACTTCTACATTTTTTCATTCATTTTGTTCTACAATTTTGTTTATTTTCATTCCTGTTCTTCCTACCATACACTTCAAACCCTTAGTTCATTCCTCCTCAACCAATATCACTCCAACCCTTGAAACAACCACCATCACTCACTCATCCACTACTACACTACTGCTTCTCAAATCAATTCTAGTCTCCCTCACAAACCATACTTCAACAAGCACCTCACTATCAAGAAAGCCTCATACAAACCATCAAGCAATTCTCTGCACTCTTGCCTTTCTACTCCACAAGTCATCATACAAAACCATCTTCTATAACCACACTATCAACAAAAACCGACCCACCAACCTCAATACACTCTTTAGCTATACCACCCTGCTAATGGTCGCAAATTCACGAACCAACAACAAGCAATGCAACCACCTTCAACTACCACTTCACAACTCATACTTCCACTCCATTATTTCAGTTTACACCACTTCACCAGTCAGACACCATTTCATTTCCAAACAGCACCTGTTTTCCCTTCTGTCAACACTTTCGACTACATAACCCAAACCACAATTGAACACAATTAAGGTCGTAGTGCCCTTTGCTTCTTCATTCAAACCACACTTCAACTTGTAGCAAGTTTAACCATCAAGCACTTGGCATCACCATTTCACATACTCCTCCATCTGCCAAATGTACAACCACTCCCCCTTCATCAAACTAAACCTGCATCCTCCACGATTCAAAACTCCCAAACAGTGCACCACAATTGAACATAAACCACCATTAACCTGAAATAACTCCACGATCGTCCTCCTATCAAACCACTTCTACGCTAACCCATACTGCCTCAAGCAACACCAAACCCCGGGACAGTATTCCTCCATCCTCTTACCAATACTGCTACTTCAAATCCAAAACTTCGCCTGTACCCTATACATAACCACGACCGCATTCAACAATTCAGAAACCTTCCTTTCGGTTCGCAACTGAACGTCCATGCAAGCCACTTCGAACAATCTGTCCGCGATTAGAAACCCCCTTAGCTAATGGACTTTAACTCGCCTAAATTCACCTGATTTTGAAACCAAGCCAGTTCAGCCACCATCGCTAGAGCCGACCGACACTACCCTAGAAAGTGATTGCCTACAACCCTTGATTGTAGCTGAATTTCATGAATTACCAAAATCGCAAATTTGATTTGAGCCAAATTGGAGTTGCCAGTTTCATGAATTTTTGCTGAAGTACAATTTTTTGTTTTAACTTCTGGTGTCTTAGTGATGTGTTAAGTGGGCCTGGTACTTTAGTCACGAGTTGGGCTATTTTGGTTATTTGTTTATTATATATATTTATTGGATTAGTAGGCTTGTTGGATTTAGTTTTCTTTTATTTTGTAAATTCATTTCTTTTGCCTTCACCGATCTTAAAAAGAACACACACACACACACACACACACACACACACACATATATATATATATATATATATATATAGTGTAATACCCCTTTAGCCCCCCTAATTTCCACCACACAATATTCTTTCTCTCTCCTTCCACTAATTCCCCCCCCCTCCCCATTAACTTTTTTAAATATAAATGAGTGGATCACAATGAGGGGCAAAAGGGGTGCTACAAAATAAGGGTGCTCTAGAACCCTCCTCATATATATAGAGAGAGAGAGAAAGAGAGGAGGGTTCAGCTACACCTCTTATATTGCACGTGAACTCTCCCCCTTAATCTCCACCACCCATTTCCCCACTCGTTCTCTCTCTTCCCACTAATAAATAATATTGAAATGGGAAGAGAGAGAATGAGTGGGGAAATGGGTGGTGGAGATTAAGGGGGAGAGTTCACATGCAATATAAGAGGTATAGCGGAAGCCTCCTTATATATATGTGTATATATGTATATATATAGATATATTATATTTATGTGTGTATATATATATAAATGAGGCAACTCGTTAATGGCGACCACTGAGTTTCACCAGATTTCGTCACACGTGCGTATCCTCATTCTTTCTCGATTTCCATCTGCTTTTTATGTGATTTCCTTCTGAAACAATTCGCACTGCGATTTTTTATTAACCTTCAGCAATTTTGATAAGCCAAAATTTCACTTTACTTTTTATCCCTAACTTCCCAAAGATCCAGATCTAATAGTCCAGCTCGAGATTCATATGCCGATCTGGTTTTCTACTATCCAATCCTTATGGATCTAATCAGTTCGAGATTGGATTATCAAGCCATCGATAGTTTGGGATTCGGCATCGCTGGCGCAACTGAATCTTCAATTCCAAGCTATCCAACTGATTTTCTAACTTTGAGCTTGATTGATATTCAGTTTGTATTGGGTAATATTATTTTTGGTTATGGTCCTTGATTAAGTATTTGATTTCCGATCTGGTTTATCTAAGTAGATTTAGATACATACTATTTACGGCATGCCTTTCTCTGAAATTTTATCTTTCGGTTTTAGTTTCAATAAGACCTTGTCAATTGGTAGTTAATAAAGCAGTCTGTCTTCTTCACGTCCTATGTTTGTTTATGTTGGGTTTGAAAACTTCTCTTGACTATTAGTGGTTCAACAATGAATTCATCTAGATTTAGAGGAACAGTGTGTATTTGGTAATAGATGAATTTAAGGTGGTTCCGGCATCATCAATTTTAATCAAGAGTTCTCAAGTTAATCAGCCTCATGGTTTGAGTTTGAAGGACTATGATTGATTCTTGATCTGATTTGCTAAAAGGTTTTTGGCTACAAGTTTTTGAGCAGCTGGGTTTCCTTGCTTGGTTAAGTTCTGTTTTCAGTTTCATAGGAGATCTGGTATGGGTTTAAAATGAAGCAGTTATCCGCGGCATGATATTTTTCCGATATTGGGAACATATTAGGATACTATTGATGTTTATGTGTTGAGGTGGTCTTCGGTTTCATCACATTCAACAGTTTTAAAATGGTTATTGGATGAATATCCATGAGAAATCCCATTGTCATGTATTTTAGAATATCAGTTTTTTGGTTGCAAGCTCATGAGCAGTTGAAAATGAGTAAATTCTTCAAGTTTTGAGTATTATTTTCTTCATCCGAATCCTAGAACAGAACTAAGCATCTATAGCTGCGATAACAGTTCTTACAGCTATGAAATTCACACATTTAATTGTTGATTATCGCTATAGGATTGATTCATAGGAGTCTGTGTTTCATCAACTAGACCTGTTGACTGGAATTATATTTTTTTTAGGATTTTATTAGCAAGTTGAGTTCTATGTACAAGCTGTAAGATATTTCCAATTTAGCTTGGATGGAGGAGTTTGCTTAAGAACAAGGACTAATAATCTGAATGATACAAATTTGCATGAAGAAGATTAATCTATGTATTAAGGGCCGATGATTAGGGGTTAGTGCATTATTTTCAATTAAGCGTGATAGAGGCCTCTGTGTGGGCGATATCTTTGTTTCTCTTGTTTTTTCATAGTTACTTGTATCGACTGCTTCTTTTTTTCCTTTTACTATGTAAAGGTTAGTATGCTAACCTATTTTTTTGTACTGCTTTTATTAAGTATAAAGTGGACCAATTTTTAATATATATATATATATATGTGTATAATCTCTTTTCAGGTTATAAAAAAGGAAGAAGCTGCTCGAATTATGTGCTAAGTGCTTGCCTTGCCTTACTTTATGCTTGCTACAAAAAATTGCCGCTTAAAAAAAATGCTAATAAAAATCTAGATGCTCTGGTATCGTATTCTAACCCTTGTTTTTATTTTCCTTGTATTGTTGTTTAATTTCTTGCATTTTCATTAAAAAATCCAAAAACTAAATAAAAATTCATTCGTATTTACATTGTTAATTCACATTTAATTTCTCTTTTGCATTCATCTTATTTTTGTTTTTGTTTTCTAAGCATATCATTATATTTTGACAAATTGGTTTACTTCTAACGAATTATTTCTCGGTGTCTAGACTACAGCAGAGTAATGACTATTTATAAATATTATAGTGATTCATAAATATTGTAGCGGTTGTTCCTCTAAAGGTACTTAAACTTTTGCCTGCATTGCTAGGGTGATTCCTGGTGTACCGATAACTCATATCCGTTAACTTGCTGAGAAATCTTTTGTTCAAATAAAGCTAACCATCAATATATAATTTTATAAAATTTGTAAATAAGTAAATTGCATTCATATAGTTGCATTATGTTCATGCATATATTAAAAAAATTCAAAAATCCCAAAATAAAAAAAAATAAAAAAATAAAGAGGCTTTCTCTTTTGTGTATATTTCCTTTTCTCTTTTCAAAAACAAAACATAAATTTTAGAAACAAAAAGAAAAAAAAGAACAATCTTCAAAATGTCTCAATTTCCTTACTCATCGGAATTTTACGATGATTGTGAAAATCAGTATAATCCATATAATTTTACACCAAATTCATATGGATATTTTAACAACAACTATTGTACAAACAATTTGGATTTTACACCATCAACTCTTCAAAATTTTCAAAATAATTCATGTTTTGTACCATAAAATTTTCAAAATGACAATCAACCCACAAATTTTGAATCTTTAATTGAAATACTTGAAACAAGCACACAAAAACTTTAAATGAGCACATAACAACTTCAAAGAACATCTGAATGGTATATAAACATGTGCAACAATTCAAGTGAAAAATTTCAAAATAATCAAAATTTGATTTCCCCCCAAAATTTAAATGATTTTGAAAACAATTCAGATTTTGCACTACAAAATTTTCAAAACAACGATAACCCTCAACTTTGGAAGCAAGTATTGAATGTTTACTTGAAATTCAAAGAATGAAGGAATTATATATTTCAAACTTTTGGAACAATTCATGTCAGAGTTTTCAAAATAATAAAAACTCAGATTCAATTCTAAATTCAAATAATTTTGATTATAACCCTTGCCAATTCAATTTCAAGCTCTTTTAAATTCAAAATGGAAATGTGAATGAATTTTCAAATGATTTTGGCAATGGGAATAATTTCAATTGTGGTGCTACTGAAAACTTTTGTTCTAAACAATTTCAAATTGAAACTTCTCATGTAAATAATTATGAATTTGATTTTGTTGAGCAAACAAACGAAATCAAAGATGAATACACGGATTTGTTGTATGAAAACAAATTAAAGTTTCGTAAGAAATAAAACAAAATCCAAAGTGTGACGATTTGAACATTAATCCACCTTTTACCACAACCAATGATTTTGAAATAACAACTTTCGAAATGGAAAATAATAATCTTAACGAAGTTTTTAATAATACGGTAATTGAGTTGGACTTCAATTCTTTTGAGAGGGTGGAACTAAATCTCAAAATCGATCTTCCTTTTTCTGAAAATAACGAGTTTCAAACCACAACTTTGGAATTTGAAAATGATTTATGCAATGAAGTTGCGAATAATTCAAAGGAAGATGAATTTGATGAACATAATTCTTTTGGTCTATTCAAAGATGACTTGAATTGTGAAAGTGTAGATTTGAATCATCATTTGGATTTCGAAATCAATATTTTTGAACAAATCTTCAATGATCAATTTAAAATTCAAATTGGTGAATTTAAACATGAATTTCAATCACTTATTCATTCTACCGCAAAAAACATAGAAAGCAAACTAACTCATCTGATATTTAATAATACGACATTCCTTTTTCCAAACAAACGTTTAACATCGAATTTTTTTACGATTTGGTTTTTCAGGCTTGAGTTGTGTCTCTTATACTTGAATAGACAAATGAATCGATCTTTAGAAGACTGTTTCATTTACTTTTTGTCAACATATTTTCTGATATACTGTAAATGATATTTTTTGTAAACATAGGGTATATTTTCAAAATTTTATATTTTTTTTCTCCTTCCAATTGGGTTGCCTGTGGCGACATAGTCGAAATCAAGTGTGGGGAAGTTTCATATTTATTTTGGTTTTGCATAAATTTTTCTTTTCTTTTTTCATTGAAAAAAATTCAAAAAAATGCATTTTAATTTACTTTTAAATGGGCACGATAATGTAAATATACGGTTTTGGTCGTACGATTAAAATGTTTGGAATTTTACTTCTCTTAAAGGATAACGAAAGAAAAGTTTGAATTATGAGCTAATTTAGTGTAACTGGTATATTGGGGGATTTGTAACTGGTATATTAGGATATTTGTAGGTGATGAGTATGAAACGTTTTCTAAATTGTAATCCAATTAATGGAATGGTTGATTTAGACTACTTCGATAACATTTTAGATCTTTTAAGTGAAGTTGTGCTAAGATATTCTCTCTTAACTCTCTCTCTCTCTTTAAATATATATATGTACGTATGTATATGCACGTATGTATGTGTACGTATGTATGTGTGTGTATATATATATGTATTTATGTGTGTATATATATATATATATGTATGTATAATCCATGGTTATCCAACATTGCGTGTAAATATAGCGTTGGTGTGCAAACTCGCTAAGCTCTATCCCAACTTTCATGTAAGACGTAATGCATTGCATTGTTGGTATATCTTGGCCTCATTTCATGAGTTGGATACCTAAGGATTACCATATGTTGTTGACAACGTCATTATCAGTTTGCACAATCCGCCAAGCTCTGTCCCAACCCTCACGAAAATCGTACTGCAGTGTAGGGGTGGCATAACTTGGTCTTTTCAGTTAGGTGTTTGTAAATCATAATAATGTAAATATTTTTCAAAATAAAGAGTGAGTTAGCAATTGAAATCCAAGTACCTTCTTCACTTACTTGACCTAACTTGTTAACCAAAAGGAAATAAAGATCCCAATTTACGATTGTTGATATCGATTATAGAATTCATTTCATATTTGCACCTATGTTTCTACCAAACAACTGGCCAAGCAGGAGGAATTCATAACGATAACCTGACTTTTGTTTGAAGTTTTGATTAGTAACGGACTTAAATTTCATAGTGATGACCCAAACTTGTGTTTATTCATTCTTGTCAAAATTTAAAGTAAATTATCCATTTGTAAATATTCTATTTGAAACCTTGCATTCTTCTTGTAAATATTTTCAAATCTTACATTTTGTAAATATTTTTTGCATTTAACATTTGGATTTTGCAGGTAGTATCCACTGAAAACCCTTACGAGACAACACTCGTCCTACTGGGAATACCCAGAGGTTTAACGGCTTGTTGCATATGCTCAATTCAATAGTGCTCCGAACGAAAATAGATTTATCTAGTTTTTTTTTTACTGTATTCGAGGACGAATAAAAATATAAGTGTGGGGTATTTGATGTGCACGTAAAAATGCACATTTATATTCACATATTTATTCTTGTTTAGTTCAAATAAATGTCATATGTGGCTATTTTATCATGTTTAAACCATAATTCAATTGATTTCAAAATATCGTGCATTCATCATCATACTGAGGCAAAATGTTCATTTTTATGCTTATGTTATTTTGAGAATTTTTACTTTGTTATGTTTTGTTGTTTTTGTCGAAATGTGGTGCATATGGAAGAGGGCTTCATAGAGACATATGTGCATACAAAGGAAGAAGAGAAAATAATTCTCATACATGATCATGGAAAACCCCACCTGCCTTCCAACTTACCTAATTCTACACTTAGAAGCTAATGGACAAATAAGTGGATGGTGAAGCTTCACATAAATTTGATGATGAATTAATTAAAGCCCAATGATTACTTGGTGGCCACACTTCCTAAAGGGCATTTTTGGTAGCATGTTAAATGTTGAATTAAGGTTTTACTCATGTATAAATAACCCACTAGTGTATATGTTAAGGATCCTCTCCTTGAGTTAGTGTAGTTTAGAGGATCAATGCTCTCTTTTCTTTCATGGCTTTTTAGCCATTTCCCTCTTATGTAATTTTCATGTTAATGCAATTTAATTTCTTGTTCATTTAATTCTTGTTATTTACTTTATGCATTAGTGTAGTTTTATTTTATGCAAGTAGTTTAGTTTATTTTTGTTAATTAATTCTCTCTTTTTCCTTTATTTTTAATGTTGTAATCTATCTTTGTTGTCATGGTTACATACATTTGAGGCTAATCCCTTTCAACTTAGGGGTAATGAAGCTCTCTTGATTATGTAGATGCAACATAATTTATTTATTCATGCTCTCTTTTTGTGCTTCATGTCTTGTTGGTGTTGCTGGTTTTATGTGTTTATTATTGAATTTGATAGCCTATGTTGTTGACACCGAATGGGTTATGCTTAGTCATATGTTCACTAATTACCTCTTCATCTACATATGATGATGGTGATTAAGTGGAGGTTGAAATAAAAATTTGATGGTCTAAATTTCTAATTAATAGTTCATAGGCCATGCTTAAAGTTTATTTCACTTTCGTCTTGTTGTCATTTTTCATTAGAACTAGTATGGCAATTTAGTGGGTATGTTATAGTTTGATAGTTTATTTTGTGCTAATTATTAGCATGAATATGCTATACTTATAATAATCATATCAACTAAATTCACAAATGAACAAAAAAATGATCATGGTTTCATTTTATGTTAATTCATGTGATCTAGAGAGTGAATTTATTTCTAAGTTGTTATTTAACTCTCATACTCTTATCTATCTTAGTTTGTTAATTTAGTTTAGTTGTAGTTAAAATTTCATTCGACTTCGTTTTAATTTGATTGAAAAAAATTAGAGTTACTTCTTTCCCCGTGGATCAACATGTATTCACTAACGTACTACAAGTGTACGCCATGCGTTTGAGGCTTATTATGCTTCAAGACGGATCTCTAATCGATAGAATATTCGTCACTGAACAGTTTCTCTATAATTTTAATTTGCGGCCACCGACTAAAGCATCCAGTTGGTTTCTTGGTGTTCTTATTGTTAGACCCGCTTTGATGGAAAGAATTAGAAATGTGTAATATCTAATGATGAATTGAGAAGCTTAAGGGAAAATACTAGTAGGATGAAATCATTTCCTTATTTGGATAGATACTACATCAGTAGTGATGGGAGTTTGCTTAGGAATGGAAGACTTTGCGTCCCTAAGAATGAAGAGTTAAGAAAGGAAATTTTGGAGGAATTCCATAGGTGTGACGGCCGGGAATTTCGCTCGATCCGAATCAGTCGTTAAACCGATCTAGACCGTTCGAAACCCCTGATCATTTGAGAACACGAAAAATCAGAACGCAGACGGAAGAACATTTCATTGCTATTACAACAATTCTATCATAATACAAGAATATACAGAGTATAATTGAATAAATTACATTCGATAAATATCAGAGATTACATTAAATTACATAGCAGCGGAAATAATACAAAGCACAACTGAAGGTGATATACGGATACAGAGCTTTCCCAATATCATTCCAGCTGTAAACCTGGATCCTGTGAATATAAATCTGCAAAACCAAAACTACTAGCTGCCCGTGCGGAAAATGAGGGCACCCAGAGTTTAGGTTAAAACAATAAACTCCAGGTCAGTCATGCGACTGGTGTGAGAACTAAAACAGTTATTTAAAGCTTTACTTTAAAAGAGAGTAATTCAAGGGACCACGCCGTATAACACGGAACGGGTTTCCTCCCAAGAATACCAGTGCATAAAATAAACAACGCAATGCTTTTTCGAAAAATGAAGCTATTATAAGACCCAGGTCCCATCACACAATGCAACGCAAGCCGGAGGATAGGGTTTTCCCTTATAATAGCCAAACATGCTTGGTACGTTTAAAACAAATCATTTGATACTATAATAAGTGTATAGTGTCAAAACATTTGCAATCATAAATATAAATCATAGACGGCATGGGTACCATATATCATGTCGCCATACTAGTTCTACAATTAAAACCGCAATACACGTATTGAAAATTGGATTTCCATCATGAGTCGAGGCAAGGGGCAAGCTCCTCTCCGCGTTCAAGACACTCTAGCAAATGTCCCAGGGTTACGCACTCTGGGCAACCCCGGATGCGGCTGGGCCGGTCCTCACTTACGTTAGAGGATTAGTTATTCCTGAACACACGTTTCCCGGTCCTTACAGACCTATAATCGAGGCGCCTCATTCCAACAACCACAAAGGTGAAAAGTATATAAATGTCAGGGCTGGTAAGTCACTGACACCACCAAAGCTAGAAAGAAACGTCGTGCTCTCCCAGCGGTCCGTATCCCGTTTTTAACTCATACCGAGGTGTGAGGCTCGCAAATTCACGTTATACACAAAGCTACGCCACGTAGGTCGTGCTTTGATCATCGACCACAAGACTTTGCTTTTCAACAGAAGCCTTGATCCTTACAACTCAGCGTGCCACACAGGCAATTCATGCCATGCGACTGATGTCCATCGATATACAACCTCTGAGCTCGTACGTCTCAGAGAAGGGCGTTAAGCAAAAGAATAAATTCTCCGATGCCAAACAAATGTATATTTAATAGAAATCAATCAACACAGAATAAAATCCAATGTCAGGCACACAATCCATTTACAAGTTCGTTCTGGGTCTGAACGAAACCGGAGGCACTTTCCTCGCATATCCATCCATCTCCAGGTACGTCTGGACGACCACCAACTATTTCCATCCTCTTGGGTGTACTGCCCAATCAGGGTCATCAGTAGTTATCCAAACGATGTGAAGAATTCCGGTCTTCAACCACCGTCTTCATCTTCGACATATCGTCGAATCGGTTATTCAGAATCGGTACAAACCCGGACTTTCCGAACGACCCGCGTATATTAAAACAAATGTTACACAAACACAACATACGCCTCATTCCAATTCAGAATATTCTTTTATTCACCAAATCACATTTTTAGGGAAAGGTTCCCATTAATTTTATCCAAGATAAATTCTTTGAAATTTATCCTTTAGTCTTCCTTTGGATGACATTTCAAACCAAATTATGGTTTTCTAAACTAGTCGAGATTAGCGAACCACACCGAAGTAATTATTTATTTTATTTCCCAATCCCAACCTATTCATCCCTTGAAACAAAACTGGTAATACTCCATATTTAACACCATAGTGTTATCAGTAAAATTAATTACCATTTCACGTTCAAATCTAATTAAAGATTTAACTATCGCTTTGGAGCAGAACTGGTAATACTCCATTCTCGTTCATTTTCCAAATTTGATAATTTAGATTATCAATTCACATTTCAACCTAATTGCAGATTCGTTAAAACTCCTTTTACTGGGTTAAAGAACTAGGTGTTATTTAAAACACAGTTAGCGACAAACCCAAATCACATTCTATTTATTATCGGCTTAAAGAACTAGTGTTATTTAAAACACCGTTCACGATAAACCCATTTCAAATCCAATCAAATATATTAGATATTCCGATTATTTAAAACCCTTTTTAAATCTAATTTATTTATTTAAAAATAATTGGGTTTTAAATTTAGTTCAAAACTAGTTCATTTCGATAAAAATCCATTTTTATCTTTTCAAATATGGAGTTTTTCACCCCAATTTTTCCCAAATCATTTCTCATGATTTTACACAAATTATTACTATTTTTAATAATTTTATCAAGGCCCGTACAGTCGATTTTCATCAACGGCCATCGAACTGCACTTACAACGACCTTTTTCGAATTTGATTTGGACGTATCTCCAAATCCAACCATTAGATTTTGAATTTCTAATATTCATTAGAAAGCTCTTTTCGATACGAACCCAATGGTTCCGGTTTTAGGAGAATACGATGGTCGGATCTCCCGTAATGTCCGTTTGAAATAAATGGTCAAAATTCGCGAACTGCCGCGGCGCGGCGCGTTCTATTCAGGCCATTATATTATATATATATATAATATATAATATATATTTCGTCGATTTCTATTTAAAACGAATTATATAAATAGTTTTTAATTCGTTTCAAGAACCCTTTCAACTTCCATTTCAATCCAAAGCAAAATTGAATTCTTCTTTATAAATTCGTTTTAAAATCCATTTCTATTCAATTCAAATTTCAATTCAATTTGAATTCATTTCACTTCGTTTTAAATTCAATTCGAATTCGTTTTCAATTCGATTCAATTCAAAGTGGTTTTCTATTTGATTCAAATTCGTTATATATTCAATTGAAATCAAATTCGTTTTCTATTCAAATCAAATTCGTTATATATTCAATTCATTTCGAAATCGCTTTTATATTCAATTCATTTCGAAATCATTTTATATTCAATTCATTTCCGTTTTCTATTTGAATCAAATTCATTATATATTCAATTGAAAGCAAATTCGTTTTGTATTCACTTGAAATTAAATTCATTTTCTATTTCATTTAATTCAAATTTCATTTCAAAATATGCGATTCGAAATCACTTTTCAATATTTATTTTAAAATGAATAAAATCGATATAAATATCGTTCACGTCAAAATCGCGCATCTCTAATCAATACGGCTTTATATATTTCAATAATTCCTTTATTTTATTCAACAAATGAATATTTATTTTTGTCAACACACGACTAATCTCAACGAATGAGTACTGTCCACGTATGACTATTTTTGTTAAAATATTCCGTTCAACACATGACTAATCTCAACGGATGAGTACAGTCAACACATGAACCTTTATTTTATAATATTCTTTATTTTTCAAATTGGAATGAGGCCCAATCAATCACCATATAATGTTAATTATATGGATTTCCATACATCACACGTATATAATAGAATTGAAAAATAATCAACCATCAACCAAAGTGCACTACACTGTATAAGCATCAAATATAGATATCTAACGCTTATAACAGCCTGTCAATCAATCGATCGACATATTTAATCAATCAGGATGAGTGAACTTCAAATTTCATCCCAACACCCATGTGGAGTTTCAAACAATCAAACACAGATTTTATTTGTGCAGTTGGGCGATGTGTAAAATTTATCGACCCAATCAATGTCCTTCAAATAGGTGTACATAAACAAACCGTCCGGTTTGTAAATGAATATTTTATTTTATTCACTTCCACGTTAAAAATTATATTTTTAACGATAAAATATTTTATTTCAACACATGAATTTCTATTCAGTTCATTTACACAATAAAAATGATATTTTTATTTTTCTAACATATTTTAGAAAATTTCGGTGGCATAACGGCACGATACTAGAAACGGGACGAGGCCTAGCCTTATCCTCGGTCTAGTGAAGGCCCACGCCATTCACACATCAATCAAATCAATTTTACTTCAACAAACAATTCAATTCAAACCAAATATTCTAACTAACTACTCAACCAAACAATTTTAACAAACAAGTCATCCATGGTCTGTGGATGACGGGTGTCGGGTGCTACTAAACACCGTCTGCATCCTAGTATATATATATATATATAACTAGAAAAAGAAATTGAAAGGTGAGAAATTCTCACCGATAGCTATCCAAACATCTTGACTCTTCTTTTGTAGGAGTCTTCGTCGTTCTCGCCTTTCGTCACTTTCGTCGCCCGTATTCACTACATATGTAAAAATCGAATTTTTACTTCGCTATTCAATATATAAAAATCGAATTTTTACTTTGCTATTCAATATATAAAAATCGAATTTTTACTTCGCTATTCAATATATAAAAATCGAATTTTTACTTTGCTATTCAATATATAAAAATCGAATTTTTACTTTGCTATTCAATATATCAAAATCGAATTTTTACTTTGCTACACATATAAAGATGATATTTCTAATATTCCTATCATGTAAAAATTATATTTTTAATTCCCTACATAAACAAAAATCATATTTTTACATCTTCTACTTATTAAAGATTATATTTTTAATACTTTACATGAATAAAAATCATATTTTTAATATGTCACTAGTGTAAAAATTATATTTTAACCTTTCTATATTATAAAAATTATATTTTTAACTTCTCTATATAATAAAAATTATATTTTTAACTCTTCATTATATAAAAGTCATATTTTTACAATTATAAAAATCTAACCTTTCCATATTAAAAAATCTCACCTTTTTATATTTTTGTCATTCATATACAAAAATCAAATCTTTCTTCACAAAAAAATATAAATAAAAAAAATGAAATCTTTATATTTAAAACCATATAAATAAAAATAGCCCTTTATTTATGTGCTCTTCATATATGGAAATCTGAAAATGAATTCAAGGGCAACTTACATTAAAACTGAAAAATAAATTTAATGTTTTCTTACATTAAAACTGAAATAAATTCAGTGTGAACTCGCATTGGAACTTACAGGTGGTGGCAGCATCGATGATTGGCCCCAATTTCTAGCGGCGCAGGTGGATTGCAAAAGAGGTCACGGCATAGTCGAGTGATGCAGCGGACGTCGTCGCTCCCTCGGTAGTGGTGAACAGTGGTAGAGCTACCAATTTTCGGCGGCGTGGTGGCTATCGGTAGTGGTGAACAATGGTAGAGCTACCAATTTTTGGTGGCGTGGTGGCTAACAAGTGGCGACTGCTCCAGATCGGGTGGCTCATATTCGAGCTCGCGCGTGGGTTAATGGCTCGACCGTTGCTCATTCGAGCTGGTGGAGGATGGAGCTGTCATCGAGGTGGAGGGGCGTAGGCACAGCAGCGGCGCGCCAAGAGGAGGGTGAGGTGGCGGTTGCGACAGCAATGGGAAGGAGCGGCGGGAGGATTTAGGGCTACAGGGTTTTGAGGATCCGGCTCTATTTCGTTCTGAAAGGAATTAGATTTGGGGGAGTAGGGAGTTATATTTATAAATAATTATATTATTATTTTAATTCAATTTAGCTCCAAAAATAATTGTTAATCGATTCGAATTCCTATCGAGGCCCAACGACTGTCACTCCTAGCTAATCACCCCCATTCCAAACACAATGAGATATGTCCCGCGCGCTGATTCGACTGTTTCGATCATTTTTCGTCAAAATCAACATATAACTCTATATATTGAATTTGAACGCGCATTTCAATTTACCGGGGTCACATACGAACTCTAAAAATTGCAGAAAAATATTTTCTAGCTTCGTATTGACGATACAATCCTAACGAAACTAGTTTCGTCGAATTCTAAGACCGTTGGAAAAATGGCCATTTTCCAGTCGATTAAAATCAACTGAAACTGGTCAAACGCGTTTTCCTTTTCCACACTCACATATTGATTCGAAAAATTATGAAATTTGAAACCTAGCAATAATTTGACATCACGGACCCAACAAAACTGGTTTCGTCGAAATCCGAGGTCGTTTGCAAAATTCTCATTTTTAAGGGCCTGAATTCCATAGCGACTATTCAGAATTTTCAATTGGACATAACTTTTGATTCCCGCTATGAAATTTCGATTTTTCGGATTCATTGGAAAGATATTATCAAATAGATCCTAATGTTTTTGGTTTCGCTAAAATACAAATTGTTTTGCACCTGGTACATTCAATTGAAGTTTGGAATCGAATTATCGAACTACCGCGCCATTTTCAATTATATTATAATTATATATAATTATTTATATTCTAACGACGACGCGTATAATATCTACGTTCTAATTATATTCAAAATAAATTTCTTGTCGATATTATTTAAAATAATCTATTTTAAATTTTCAAAATTCGCTAAAATTGCCAAAGTAAAATTTTTAAACTGGTTCAGAATTTCCGGGTTATTACAATAGGTTAAGAATGACTATACTTCCTGGTGGAGATAAGATGTATTGTGATATGAAGAGGAGGTTACATTAGGAAGGAATGAGGAGAGATACTGCAAAATTCGTGGTTATGTGCTTCACGTGCCAAAAGGTTAAAGCGGAAGAAGGAAGACCCGAAGGACTACAGTTGCCTTTAGAGGTTCCCATATGGAAATGAGAGCATATTTCTATGGATTTCATTGACAGGTTTTCAAGGAATCAGAAGGGAAATGAAGCCATTTGGGTCATCGTGGATCACCTTACAAAGAGTGCTCACTTTATTTCGATCAAGAAGAATCGGGCCATGACTTCATTAACCTATCCATACGTCAAGGAGATTGTCATATTACACGATGTTGCATTAAATATAGTCAATAATCGAGATCCTCTATTTACAAGTGAGTTCTGGAAAGGCCTGCAAACAACTCTATGGACATCATTGAGTTTGAGTGCAGCATATCACCCGCATACAGATAGATAGACAGAGAGAGTCAACATAATTCTTGAAGATTTACTTAGAGTCCGCATCGTTGATTTTAGAGGAGCTCGGGAGAAGCATTTTCCATTAATAGAGTTTTTGTGTAATAATAGTTATCAAGAGACGATTTGTATAGCCCCATTTAAAGCGCTGTATGGACGACCCTGCAAATCGCCTACTTACTGGTGGAAACTACTGACAAGATTCTACTCGACTAGACCTTATCCATGATTCTACGAAGAAAATCGCATTGATTAGGAAGAGGATGAGGGCATCCCAAGACCGGCAGAAATCGTATGCGGATAGAAGTAGAAGGAAATTAGATTTCTTTGTGGGTGACTTGGTCTTCGTGAAAGTTTCCCTTCTTCGAAAGACTGTTCGGTTTGGTAAAATTGGGAAGTTGTCTCCCAGATTCATTAGGACCTTCAAGATCGTCGAAATGATTGGGAAGATTGCTTATCGTATAAATCTATTCGAACGCCTACTGGAAGCCCATAACGTTTTCCATGTTTCTCATCTGAGAAAATTCCTTCATAATTCCACTATAGAGTCGAGCATGACGTGATTGAGGATATAGAATGGCCCGAGATTGATTCTATGGTGCCCCATTCCACCACAAGGATAGTGAAGCATGGAATCACGAGACTCCACAATAAGACAATTCACCTCATTCGAGTATAATAAGGAGATAATCTAGCAGAAAGCACTTGGGAGAACGAAAAAGATGAGACAAACTCATATAAATCTTTTCTCGAAATTATTTCCGCTAAACGTTTCGTTTTTTATTGCATTATGGTTGCTAGATTAGATGGTAGGAAATTATTGCAACACAATTTCACGACGCACTCGTATAGAATTATATGCATATTAGGATGTTTGCATACATACTGCATCACTTATTACACACACACGCTAGGACTGAGCTCACTTGAGCAAGTCCGCAGTACATAATCATTATGAGTCATGGTTGTTTTAAATAACATACGTGTATTACATAGCTGTTTAGAGCGAGTTGTGTTTTCTCCCCCTTCAGGCAGATTTCGGGATGAATTGTATTTTTAGGGGGGAGAATGTAACACCCTATACAAATCAATTAATTAGACAAGATAATTAACAAGTAATAATAATAAGTTAAATAAAATATTATCAAGCTGAAAAATGAAATTTTGTAAAATTAGGAATTTGGCTACGAAAATATCATAGTTATGTTCATGGCGAAATTTTGATCCATTTTCGTATAAAATTTGTTGAAAATGGAGTCTGTGAAGAATTTACCTTTAACCGTGTTGTGCGTAAATCATATATATACACAATGTTTGAAATTTGAATAAAAATTTAAACATATGGAATATAAATGTATAGTTAAACGATCGACTGAAATATTCCATCAAATTCTGATTCGTGTTTACATATATGTAAATAAGAGGAGACAAAAATATTTAGTAAAAGGAAAGTAATAAGGATATAAAGGGACATTTTAATTAAATTAAATCATTTCCACCTTAAAACAAATAAACTAGGCATTTTGGCACCCAAGGGGTCGACCCCTAGGGGTAGACCGCCCTCCTAGGGTGGAGGCCGACCACTTGGGGTCAGCCAGGTCTGGTTTAGGTAGGCCAGGGTTAGGTTTTGAGTGATGTTTATATAATTTACAGCTAGGATTAAATCTAATTATTCCTATGACTCTAATTAGCACATGCACCTATAAATATCATCCCATTCCACCTCCCCTAATCCTAATCTTCTCCATCCCATAGCCTCCATTCTGCCATTGAATTCTAGAAAAATTATATTATGTTTTCTTCTACAAACCTTCTAATATGTATTCTTTCTAATATCTTTTCTTTTAGGATTTAGTATAGATCTGAATCTGGAATTCTAGATTTATATGTAAGAATTCTAATTGTTTAATTCTTATATATAGACTAATGCAGAATTGGAGTTTGTATTCGTGTTCGTGCAAGGTTTCATATCTAAAAGGCAAACATCATCAAATTTATATCATTTCCCTCTAGTTAATTCACTGTGAGTGGAAATCTCTTATGTTTATATTCTTTTATTTAGTAGTATTATTTGGATCTGTATGCCTAAGAGGATTTGGGATTTCTATGAAACGTTAAAAATAGAAAATCACCCAAATTCCTCTCTTTTATATTTATTGGCAGAAATATACAATCTTTGTAATTTGTGGTTTATGGTTGTAAAGGCAATGAAGAAGATGACGGAGTTATGTTGTATAGTTATTGTTGTAGTCAAATTCATATTTCATATGTTATGATTTTCATGTACTGTTTATTGTCAAACATTAAGGATTTGGATTTTTGTATGAAACAAAATAGGATATAAGAATTATTTTATAAATAGATTATTTGAACGCATTTATTTGTATAATGTTCAGATATTAATGTTTTACATATAAACATATTCAAAAGTGGATTTGAGCCATAAAATGATAAATATACGTATATGTTTGTAGGCATTTCTCTATTGTCATCTTTTGTTGTTATAGCAATTAGTCAAGCCTAGGATACAAGTTTTATATGTTATTATTATTTGTTTCCCATTTAGATATATGTTTATATACATTTCTATACTTGACTAGAGAAATGTGCGTAATTGACTTGTATGCCATTCTTTGTTTAGAAATTGACATTACAATGGTTTAAAGAAGTTAAATTTGAACGTTTAGTATACGTTTAACTTAGGATATTCGTTATTTCCATATATATTGAATAACGTAATTAACATATGATAAATGCGTAGTAAATATGATAAATTTACGAAAGTAGCAATTTGAATTTCAAATATCCACTCAGGAATTTGTTTGTATGTGCGTTAATGGCTTCATACATAGTAATTAATGACAAGCTTTATAAATAGTAATTAATGACACAAAGACATGAGGATAACCATTACTTATAGTATAAGCCTTCCCGTAACCGACAGACATATCCAGCATCTACAAGTCGACGGCTTAATGTGAGAGGCCCGATGTATATTATATATGTGTGTGTGTGTGTGTGTGTTTGTGTAGGTGTGTATGTGAGTAAATATGCCTACCTTGAGAAGGTCTTAAGGGGTTGGCCTGCGTAATTTGGGTCTTAAGTGTTTAGACTAGCCTTTTCCTAAGGTTCGCTCCTTGGTTTGGGCAAAAGTCATGCGACCCTCCCTTATTACGTTCTAAGTGGTCTTTGGGTCCTCTTTCTCTAAAATAGACTAAATATAATGGTAACGTTCAGTGGGCTAGTTCTCTGAAAGTTGTCCACTTCCTCTAGGAGCTGTGTAAGGACTAACATTATTTTAGAAGTAGGTTTCAAGTTTCATAACTTTCCAAATAAGTATGAATATTCTAAGACTATAAAATAGTTTATTTTGGATTTTAATTATTCAAAATAATTAAATAATGATTTTGGTTTCAAAATTTAATATAATACATATACAAAGAGGTTTATTATGATTTTTGAGGATTTTCCCATATAATTTTTTGATTATTTATGAATTTTCTAAGCTAAATAGCTTGAGTATTTAGTTAGTTAAATTAAACTAAATATCTTTGAATTTAGGGTATGCTTATATTTTGAATATTTTAATTCTTAAATTTACGACAAAAATCTGAAAAGTAATTTTATTGCCCATTTGGAATTCTCCTAATGATAAGGGGATGGTGAAAAGCATTATATTATATTATATATATATATATATATTGCGGTTTTAGGGTAATAAACTGCCATTATCGAAGCACTGCTTCACTTTATTTCATTATGTTATTTTTCTGAGAAGCGCATGATACAAAGAATCTTAATATCCAGAGTTTTGAACAAATGACAATGCGAGGGAGTACTTTAAAACCGTGCTTTGCTTCAATATGGGAACCTCCTTCTTTATAAATGGTTTCAAAATCGAAACAGCGCAACGCCCATCATTTAGCTTTGATTAGGGAAACTATTTCTTTGTAAATGGTTTCAAAACAAACTAAGTCACTTTGTTTTGCTTCTATATTGATGTACTCTATTTCATTCAATTTTTTTAAATTGGTTTTGAATCATTTTAAGGGATGTTTGTTTTTGTCTTGTAAAGCCTGATCATTTTGGGCTGAAAGCACTTATGTATTTCCATGTTGCGTTAAGTTGAAGCAACCTCGTATATTTTGTTTCTCTTTGATACCACAGATATGTGAATCAAATTTTTTCCACTATAAGTTATAATTCCTTTATGTATTCCTTTGTTTAGACCTTATATAGTAAAGAACAAAGCAATTCGAAGCAATACAAATTACATTGGACTTTTTAAATAGTTGTTTTGAAAGATTTTGGAGTCATAGCATTATGTTTTGAAGTATGATTACTTCTAAGAAACATTGAGTATCATCAAAGAAGATTTTAAAGGCATACATTTATTTCATTGTTTTGCAAAGGATTATAGAACTTCCTTGTTTCAAAGATGATATTCAAAGTATTAAATTATAAAAGCCTATATTTACATGGAAATATTTGAAAATTATCTAAAGAAGTATTTTTCTAAAGAAAATCATAGTCCTTCATCATTGAATAGATGAGAAGAAGATAGTTTTGACTTAGAAGATTAACTGGTATATGGTCGTGCAACAGCGATCGTCATGCACTATCAGTGCTTGTATAACCAATTAATTCGATGTGTAGGATCTCGATCGATGCATAACAATTTCAATGGGAAAGATTTTTCTTTTTGGAATTTGATATAATTTTATTAAGGTATACGGTTTAAAATACATGGCTAGGCCAAAATTGGCCCACGCATAAGAATGCACAACAAACAGTTTAACTCAAAACTTTCCCAAATTGAGAATAAGACAAACCTAGTCATGGCAGTCGGTTAAAATGCTGCATACTTTGGCTTCGAATGAGCAACTCCGCGGGATCCTCCCCTCCAATATCAATTTCAAATGCTTTCTGGTTGGATATGAAACTCCTCCTCAGATATCACATCTAATTCTAACTTCACTGATAATGAGCTGAGACACTTCCTCCTTCAATCGGAACTTCGCCGGGAATGTGCGGCGGTTTCGTTTTTTCCAAATCCACCAAACGACACTTGCAAGGAGGACATAATTTATCTTGGATTCCACGTGTTTGGGGTTCCACTTGTTAGTAAGATACGTAATAGAATGATTAAGATTAATACTAGTCAGATTTCTTTGCAATCTGTAAAAACAGAACTGAGCAATCTATAGTGATAAAAAACACTAAAAAATAAGTGTTTATGTGACTTCGGTGTCGAATCACATAGAACACAAGTTGTAGAATTTGTAATTCCCTAGTTGTGGAGCCAGTCTTTAGTAGGTAAACGCTCCTTCAGAATTTTATAAGTCGTGAAAGCCATCCTAGGCACATTGCATTTACTCCACACCACATTATACCACACACTTCTCCCCAAGCACGCAAACAATGTCATAGTCAGAATGAACAAATGGAAAGAAATTGGAAAAGAAGGGAAATATGTAAAAAAGGATGACAATAAAACAAAAGGAAATAAACACTAAGCACAAATACATAATTTATCATATATCTCATAGTGCATCAGATAAAATATAATAGAAATCACAGGCACAGAATAGACAGGATAGTAATAACTATATAAACTTCAAAATCAGAGCATTCCCATACGGTCATATAATAAAGTTTATACAAGAGACAAATAAACTCATGGACAATCATTCTCTGGATAAATAGTCAACACCGTATCAACCAAAATTTTAATGAACGATAATTAATTAACAAATTAGTTAATTAATTAAAGAATAAGTTGAAAAACCGTGGGAATTTAGCAATGGGAATTGCACCATTAAGTCCATTATGATTTACTTGTTTAGATACATATTTGGTTTGTGGTAAACAAACTTAAAATGAAGGAATTACGGCAAATCAAAGTTCAAAATCAAAATTTAAATAAAAAAAAGTATAGTCATTGCCTGCGACGACCTAGATACTGGCGAGGTCAACCCAGGCCATAAGTGGGTCGACCCAGTTGGGGTCTAGGTTGACCCAATACGCCTCTGGCACGTATACTTACCAGTCACAAAATCGATTTAATAGACGTGATTTTTTGAGCGGTTTTTAATCTGATGTGACTGCTTTTGATGGCTGAGGTGGTTATTTTGAATTTACCCAAGGACATGGTTGGTTCATATTTAAACCTAAATCTAATGGTTGAAGGTCTTTCGCTCAACCTATAAATAAATCCTCAACTCTTCCCTATTTCCTCACAATACATATTTTCCCCCGCCTAGGCTAGTTTCTTTTTTGAGAGACAGGGCCAAACTTAAATAAAACTTTAGGGGGAATTTAGTTCTTAAAATTAAATTATTTTCTATTCTATTTTCTTTTAAGGGCAGATTCTACCAGAGCAACTTTAACACCCCGAAATTTTAACAACATTAAAGAGGACAAATTAAAGAATAATGAATTTAATATCCAGAATTAAGGAAAATGGACTACGCTATTGTGTCCATCTTGAAATTCTGGTCAAGAAAGACACTTGATTTATGTAAAAAATGGACACCATATGAAGAAGTTATAAAGGTTTGAAGTTTGTGTATGCGCAAGAGAATATATATATGTATATAGTCCAAGAATTCAAAATTTAGGTCTAGAAGATCAAAATCGTTCAAATCACATAAATTCAGGTGAGCGGGAAAAATCGCGTCTAGGGGAGTCGACTCCTTAAGGGAGGTGTCGACCCCTTAAGGGGATGTCGACCCCCTAAGGGGTGGGTCGACTCCCCCAGGGATGACATGGCAGGTCGGTTCTGGGGGCTGGCAGTTGTATATACGGCCTCATTTCTCTAGTTTTCTCACACTAGAATCAATAGAGGCCTAAATGTTGTCAGTGCCTGGACTGAATCAAATCTTTTTCTTTCTTCTGCAATCTAGTTTAGAGATTCAAGTGTAGATCTGGGATTCAGCCTTCGCTTTTCTCCTTCTGTTTTTCTAGATCCAAACACTGTGAGTTTAAGTTACCTTACGATTTAAATAATTAAAAATAAAGCATGATATAACTATAATTTGGATCTATCCCTGTGACCGAATCATACCAAATCTATTGTAATTTGTTAATCCATGATATTCCGAATTATCTATGACTTGGTTCTTAACCTTTATCATGTCAGATCTACTTTTGATTGTAGATCTAATTCACTATTTAGATCGTCTTGTACCTATCATGTTTTTGGTTAATTTGGATCTTTCATTAGTTGGACATCTAAATCCTTGTTTATATCTAATCATGCCTTTTATGACATCCCTACTATGTTAGAACCGGTTTTATTATCATAAGTTCACCAGATCTGTTCTTATATGTCTATCTTAACATTATGTTGTTATATGTTTATGTCAATTTTGTTAGAATAATCATTTCTGTCATCTTCCCTTCACCCTTTCCCTTTTATTTTGTATAGCCAGGCTACTTTCGAGCCTAGGCATGCCGCTAAAAATATGCGAATGCGTTAGTTTGGGAACGAGTGGAAAATCATTGAAATTGGGCATAACTTGTAAAAGGGGAATATGGCATAACTTGAAAAATGTTTATGAATATGAATTTAGGGCAAATAATTCATTATGAACATATCTGGGGAAAAGGGGCATGAAACCTATAACGACGTAGGTAAAAATTGGCTAATAATGAAATGCCTTGGATTACAGTAATTAGAAACTATAATTGCGCCTAGACACGAGGTTAGATTGCACTTGTGGTGGAAGTCTGCCTGGAGCGACCACAAGTGGTGAATCTAATGTGAGGGGTCTAGGTGCATAAATACGAGACATACTGAGACAAGAGGTTAAGCCCGACTTGTGGAAGAAGTCTGCCCGGAATCACTCGGCATATCCAGCATCCACAAGTGGTAGGCTTAATGTGAGGGGTCCAAAACATTTTAACCATAAATGGACATGGTAATGAACTTGGATAGGGGTTAAGTAAATCTGTTTGAATAGTGGGTGAGTTAATTAAATCGGGATAGGGAGGAGAATATTTATATATAGGCCCACGAACTTAACCGGCTAGGGTTATGTAATTAAAGACACTGTTATGTAAGCATAACCTATAGAATTGATGGGGTTATGTAATTAAAGACACCAATAGGTATACATAATCTATGGAAATCCTAGTGGTAGAGCTTGTATTATCTTGTGTGTGGGACCCGTTTCAGTTAGTAACCCATATAATGGTATCGAACGAGTACTCCGCCCTAGGTCGGAGTAGGGACATGCTTATTGGGCTGATTGTAAGAGATCCAAACATGGAGGACGGTGTAGGCAGCACGAACCGACCAGGGACATATGCGTGCATGGGCCGGGCAGAGGGGGATAAGACGACCGTGACACCAGTTGATATGGTTGTGCACATCACGAAGGGTTGCCACTTTAGGAAGTGATACCTCCTACTATGGGGCCGGCACAGGGTATCTACGGAGTAGGGAGCCAATGGATTAGGGTAGTAGTTATGGTACATTTAGACGTATGCCTAATTCTACCAACTTATAGTGGCTGGGATCTTCTCATTCTGGTTATACTAGTATGGATGCAGAGAATCAGAGTAATCGTTAGGGAAGCGTATACACTCTATCGTGTTTACCTTGTCATGCCTGCCTTTTGGTGATATTATGTAACGACCTGGGGGATTTGCGACCTTGGTAATCGACATAAACCCATTGTTGACTTCAAGCATCGGAAATACCGGATAGTTAATGAAAGAAGTTAGAGGGTGAGAGATAGAAAGAAAGTTAGAATATAAGAATAAGACCATAAATACAACATCAGAGAAATCAAGAATCTCACAGCAGAATGAATAAAATATAGTATACATCATAACTTTTAAATACAAATTTGTCATTTTCATATACATATCTTAGAGTATAACACTTACATCACAACGGAAATAAGAATAGCTATATAATCCTGAAGCCTCCTCCAAGCTCTCTAAGTATATCTGAAAAATCCTGACTACTTGACGGCCCGTACAAAATTGGGCACCCAAGAGTTTAGGGAAAACAAAACAAAATAAACTCTGGGTCAGTCATGGGACTGGTGTGAGTAAACAATTTAAAACAGTTTGGGAAAGTAAACGATATCTCATAAGACCACGCCGTATAACATGGAATAGGTTTTTCCCTTATGAGAATCCAAAATGCTTGATTTAAAATTTCAAAATCCTTTGGCAAGAATGATAATATTTTTATCAAAACTCTTTTGATATTATAATAGTGCCTATCAACCACAACTACATAATCATCTAGCAAAACGCTTTCATCTCACGTTCGGCATACATTATATATAATTTAAAAACCGCAGGCGCTTATTGGGTAATGAATTCCAATCGGCAAGGTAGGGGACAAACTTTCGACTGTGTATCTCTAGAGAGGAATACACCGGGTTCAACAAGAACATCTTGTAACCCAGGCTAAACATGACATATCACTCATTTCGCTGAGTGTACCGAATGTATAATCATCAACGGTTGGGATCAGCAACTGTTTCCCGAAAGGGACATCATCAAAATAGGTTAAAGAAGTAAATGAAATTTCTCTATTATCAGGTGGCAATACACCTTAATTGGCAGCTAACCACTTAGCCATGCGACCTACCCGATTTTATACCATTTCCTGGTTGTGAGGCTAGAGGCAATAAAGTACAGATCGCAATTTTATTCACTTTGAATGCCACATCATCATACCCTACCAAAACACAAATTGATTTCTCCAAAAATACCACGGGTATAAAGCTAAGAGAAACAGATTCCTCCGCCACCAAATGTAAATACGTTTGAAAAGATCAACTTAAGTGATCCATTAAATATACTTTGTCAGACATTCTTCCATACAGGTCGCCCTAGGACTAGATAAACCGAAGGTACTATTCTATAAACCCATCTTAGGCAATTTTTACCTAGGATTTGCCAGCGCAGCCCTTGCATAAGCTCCGTCTTCAATTATTTCATCATATTTGATTCGCAACGCTAATGCCCATACGGAGTGGTTTTCAGATAATGAATCTGATCCCAGTCTCTCCATATTGACGATGGAAAAATGGTCAAAACTTTGATAGTCGGTTATTTAACTATCAAAGGAAAACATCCATACACACAACGTTCTTATTTCCAAATGGAAATTTTATTGATCAATCATCAATCAACATTTTTTTCCTTTGAATTAATTTATCATTAATTTATTAAATTTCCCATTTCCAAATATTCACAAATCCTTATTTTCTGGATTTAGAAAATATACGTTATTAACATTGGAAAACGTTTCCATCTCTTATTCACGCATCACTATCATCCCACATCCAGCAGTTTCTAACTGCAAACTAGTACGAGAATAATTCCCAGATTATTAACCCCAAAGGCCAAAACCAACATCAGATTAATACCAGAAAGCTCTTCAACATAACTAATCTCCAGTTAGTTTCCAATTTCCTTAAATCTGTTCCTTAACTTCTTATCAAATCATTACTTACGCAACTCTTGGATTCAGTTCACGAATCTGATTCTTTTATGAAAAACATTGGTTATAACGATAACATTATAATCCCTACTTTCGAAATATTTAAACTTAAATAAAAAATTTATACCTAAATTTAAATAAATAAATAAACAATTTATTAAATAAATAAATCTTGATTTAAAAACCGGAAGGCAAATAGTACTTTCCTACATTCAATATAGTCGAATCCCAATGCATAATTCTCTCTCGAATAATCTCTATTCGATAATTCTCTTTCGAATAAACTATAATCAACGATCTCACTTTCAAATAACTTATATTCGATTAACTCTATTTGATTTATTCTATTCAAATAACTAATATTCAATTAACTATATTCGAATGACTAATATTTGATTAACTTTATTCAAATAACTAACATTTGATTTACTCTATTCGAATAACTACTATTCGATCAACTCTGTTCAAATAATTAATATTCGATTAAATCTATTCGAATAACTAATATTCGATTAACTCTATTCGAATAGCTAATATTCAATTAACTCTATTCGAATAACTAGTATTCGATTAACTCCAATTTAAATTCCCATTTCAAAACCTAGTTTCCTTATAAATGTTTTAATTTATAAAATATTTATTTTAATCCATTATTCACGTCGAACGTGGACAATGTTTCTATTATATAATCAACCAATTTGATTTTTCATTTAAAAATAATGTCCCATTTCCAAATTTTATTTATACTTCTATTTATAGACTATTCGTAAAAATCTTATTCATAACTCCATATCCAGTTGCTACGTTCACATTCGATTTCAAATATCAGTGTTGAAACCGATTCTACTTCTCTGTATAATTTCAGACTTATATATTCCATTTACCCAATAATAAATAATTTACTTAATTTATAAAACATTATTTATACACTGATCTTCTCAATTTATCTATTAAAACAAATTTCCATTAATATTTATTTTCCAAATATTCTCTTTTTATAAAATTCTATTCATTTTATAAATATTTCCTATCTCATTCAAATTTCTATTCATTTTATAAATATTTACTTTTCATAAAATTCTATTTATTTTATAAATATTTCCTTTATAAAATTCTATTCATTTTCTAAATAAATTCCTTTTACAATTATATTTATTTTATATAAATATTTTATTTTCAATGTACACTTTGAAAATTCAGTTTTTACATTCCAGTATTTCTTATGGTATTCTAAATACCAAATAACAAGACTAGTGTCATCATATTCAATCACATATTATATATCACAATATATGAAAACAAATAGTATTATAAATGTTGAGGAATCCAGTTGGATCCGTCCAACCTGTTTCCCTGCATCCACGTATGTCAAACAATATAATTAACATCAATTTCATTTTAATATGAAATATTCTGATAAACAGAATCAACATATAATCAATGGTTTATATATATATATATAATTATATCTATGTTTTCAACCAACTAATTAATAGTTCAGCCAGATAATCAACACACAACAATCAACCATCATTTATCAATTCTAAAATACGTTATAAAAATATAAATTGTGCAGACTTATTGAGATTTACTCACATTGTTTGGTTATCGTTAAATAATGATAAGCGATTCCCGATTTGATTCAGACGTTTTATTTTGCAATAAATTGTAATGAGCTCCAGTTCACTCTGAATCAATTCCATTGTAAAGCGCTCATCCATACGATCTCAATGTGACTGACCGTTTGAAATTCTGACATTGTATGGCTAAAATATGACATCTAAAAATTAGTATACGTATTTTAAATAGTTCTAATTTAGATAAACTTTGTTTTTTGAGCCTTACCATTGAAATAAAGCCTATACACTTTATAAATACCCAGACCCGCTCAAAACCCTTCTTCTCCGATATACAATCCCGTAGCCTGCTCCTCCATCCAAGCCATTCACACAACTAAATCCTTCCATTGATTCTCCATTACATTATGAAATTCAAAGTAGAACTCACCTTTATTCTTCTCATTTAAAACTCTCCAAACCCATAACAAAATCCCTTAACACGATATCATCAAATGAAATGCAAAGTTCAGCTTTTGAAGCTCGCGGTTGTGAAACCATCAACCAACATTTGCACGGAATCCCTCAAATTTTGGCACGCTGGTGCTAAAAGATGCTCTGATTTCAAAAACAATATTAAAAACTTGTATCAAAGCTCCAACATTCACCGATTTTAAGCCCTAGGCTTTCACGACACTTCGCTGGATTTATAGCGAAAAAATAAATCGTCGAACCTCACTTGAGTTATACCAGAAGATAAAGAACCTCAAAACGAATCGATACATATAAATCTTGTGATTTATACTAATCTATTCAAATTATTTATGGATTTAGAAGTTGCAAATTTATGTAAAGAGGATGAACTAGCGCGGGATTTTCATTTGACCGGTGAATGGAAAATATTTAGGGTTAAGGATAAGTTAGGATATTTATAGGAAGATAAAAATATTTTTTTATTGATTATTATATTCATTTATAACCAACCATAGTTTGTATTTATCATCTAAAAATCCGTATGATCACACATGATATCAAAAAACTCATGAAAATGGGCATGCATCTAAAGTTCGACATTACGGACTCAAAGAAACTTGTTTCGTAGAATTTCGTGTTCTTTTGCACACACAACGTATATTTAAAGTCAAATTATTGACTGTTTTTCACATTAAAATCCCGTACGGCCACATACTGACTCCAACAATCATGAAAATTGAAATCTAACAATAATTTAATATTCCGGATCCAACAAAATTAATCGTCAAAAATGGAGGTCGTTTGCAGAATTGGATATTTTCTAAGGTCTAAATAAACTCATTTAAATATTAATATATTTAGAAACAATTAATTTTAGTATTAATTAATTAATATTATCGTATACATATTCACATACAATATCATATAACTCCAAAATATTCCTATCTGAATTTATAACTCGACATTTCAAATCCAGATTAGATAACTATTCAATTTATATTAAAAATCCTTTTATAATATAAATAAATCGTTATAAATTATAAAGGAATTCCATGGCGACTTTTTGAAAATTTAATTTGGACATGACTCATAGTCTATAGGGCGAAATCTCAATTTTTCTCTTCCATTAGAAAAATATAGTTCACCAGCTCCAAACGTTTCTTGTTTCATAGAAATCTGACTTAAAACGGATTATGTATGTTCGTTTAAAGTTCGAATCGCCAAATTACGAACTGCTGTGCCGTTTCTGGCTCGATTATAATTATAATATAATTAATACGTTCTAACGCCGTTTATTAAATATAAACGTTATTATATTTTATTTCTAACCTGAATCAAATCTTATAAATAATCCAATTCACATAATATTGTGAATTCCACTATTTCGGAAATAAACATATTATTCTATTATTTATATTAATTAAATATTCAATATTATTTAATTAAACAACCATTTAAATTTCTAAATCGCTATTTATATATTTAAATGAATTAATTGTTATACCATTAAAATATGGGACGTTACATATTATCTCTCCTATCCACTTTGTATGCTTGTGATGATACTTTTACTTATTTACTTGCTAAAAGTAACTAGACTCGCCAAACTTTATGTCTGATCCTTTTTGTTTCCTCTTCTTTCTTCCGTTTCCCCCCAAGTTCTCAGGGAGGGAACACTCAAGCTTGACCAAGATTTTGCTATCATTTGCTGGAGCTGCTTAGATGTATTGCTCAAGCTCCTATCCTTGTTACTATGGCTATGTTTTTATTTGGGAATTTTGCTTCTTTTATTTTGTACTCTGATGTTTAAGAGCAAGACAGAAGTTTTTATGATGTACTGTTTTTTATGGTATTTGGACATATGATGTTTTGACCCATGATTCTTCATGACTAATAAAGTTAGTTTTTATTCCGCTGCTATTTTTATATCTATCTTGTAATGTTTCTAATACTATTTACCTAAAACCCTTCACGAAACTTAATGCATTCTCTTAATGAGTGACATTAACGGACGTGGGGTGTCACACTTGGTATTAGAGCTGAAGGTTACCAGATTAGATAAAAGTTTTTGAAAATTATTTTCAAAAAGGTTTTAGAAGAAAGCATTTTTCAAAAAAAAAAATCTGTTTTGAAAAACACATTCCAAAAGCCATATGTATTTTCTTTCGATCCTTTGAATCTCTTTCCTTTTTCTTTTCAGCATGTAACAACCCGCATTCTACATATCTAGGATCGTAGAATATTTATTTCTTTTTCGTATGAAGTCGTATGGTCGTGTAACTTTGGGAGACAATCATTAGAGTCATTTCCCATGTTCATGATTTTTGTCGATTTTTAAATGACCATTTTGCCCCTAGCCGATATTGTTTTGGCCATAACTTTTAATTGGAAAGGAATTTTGACCTGAAACCACTTCCATTAGATTCGTTTGATGGTTTACCTTTCCGTAGAGTGGTCACATTAGCCAAAAGGACTAACCGTTTGGGAGATATGGCTGAAACAAGTTTCAGATAGTGAAAAACAGCTTAATTGGGCTTAACCGGGTGATTAACAGCTAGGCCCAAAGGGGAATTTCGGGATTAGGGTTATGAGAGGGCTGAAAGGGTTAGGAAAATCATTTCATTTCAGTTTTCTTGGCCGCCACAAACCTTCCTTAAGCTCTAGCAATGGTCTCTATCTTCTAAAACACTCCAAAACACCTTTTTGTCATCTCTAATCACATATTAGCCTAATCTACATCAAATCAAGGCGGATTAGCATAAGGATTGGGATAGAGCTGCTGGAACACGTAGAGATTGGATCAAATCAGATATTATTTCAGATATATAGTTTACTTTGTGGCAAAGGTGAGTGATTTGCATTGTTTTTCACTAATTACAGCTAATTATGGTAATTACCGAAAATTAGCAAAATTATGCCTCAGAAAAATCTAGAAAAATTCTAAAATTCTAAAACATCATTTTATGTCTCTGATACGAATTTGGGTTAATTTCGACTAATTTTGCTAATCCCGAAATTTAGGGGATTAAGGGGTGATTTGTGATAATTAGCGAATTTATGCATGATTAAAATCTGGAAAAATATTCAGAAATTCTTGAAATAATGATTTAGACCTCTGTTAGAAAATTTGGCTAATTTGGATAAGTTTTGCTAATTATAGGCTTAAACATGGTTAAGAGGGATTAAGGGAAAATATGGGTTTAGGCTATGTTTGATCCATTTTAACCTATCATATTGATGTTTTGTTGTTTAAGGTCACTTCCCCTTGTTGCTATGACTTTGTGGTATGCTTTTCGATTGGTTAGAATAGTTAGAATGGTTGAAAACGCCGTCGAGAGGCGTATAAACTGTCGCAGGAAAGTTGCAGGAAAGTGGTGCAGGCTTTCGGATCGGATCGGATGGATGGGCTCGGATCGGGCAAAGTATCATCGAACCAAACCGTAGCTTAGCACAAAAAGAAGGATGGCAAAAAGGAAGGCCACCATGGTTGAACTGGAATCGGATCGGGTTGAGTAAGGGGGACCGGATCAGATCGAGATGAAGAGAAGGCGGACCGGATCGGATCGAGTTGGAGAGAAGGGAGATCGGAACGGTAGAGAAAGGGGGAGCGGATCGGACCGTGACTAGGGAGGCCGAACCGAATTGATGCGACGAAGGTACTCCGAACCGAACCAATGCAACGTGAAGAACCCGAACCGAACCGATATGCATATACATGACCGAACCGAACCGATCCAGTATTGACCAATGACCCGAGATGCAAAGGTAGTCCAAATAGGAAGTTTGTACTCAGGATCTAGTTGGGAGCCAATGAGTTCACTTCATGATTGGACTTTGCTGCGGGACGTGTGCAAAGGGGTTGTCGGTATTCATAACTTTGGTTCGACATTGAGAGATGGATAGTGGGCTTGTAGTGATAGTTGTACGGGATTGGATTCCATCATGGCCCAAAGGATTAGGTAACCAAGGTAGTGAATATCGTATGCTTTACGCACCGAGTGAGAGATGTGAGGATGGTTGCTATGCTTGATTGTTTGCCATCACTATGACATGCACATCCCCACCCCCCTATTCCTTACACCATATGTTAAAGGCACCTTAGAGGGTTGTACAGTATGTAGTGCTAACACTTTGGTTGCAGGTCCAGGTTCAGGTATGATTGGATTATACCTGTTATTGTTTTGTTTTGTTGCTTATCGCTCATACCAGACTTTTTTCTGACCTAGAGTTTTATGTCTCTTCTTATTACTCTGGGTGCTCACACGAGCAGACTAGATACAGTTAGCTGGTATGCACAGGTAGCTGATCTGGAGACGAGCAGGAGGCTTCCACGTATGATATATATAGTATTCTCCCTGTGTTGTTGAAGATCACTGCTTGGGCATTAGTCGTGCATCTTCTACTTTACCTTTCTTTTGTCTTAGTGATAGTAAATTTGGAAAGTTGTAATAAGCTGTATTTGGATTTCCGCTGCTATGTTGGTTTAGTTTTCAGCTTATGCACTGTCTCGCCTGTTTTATGTCAAGATTATGTTATTATTATATTTTGATTCCATGCGCCGTGAGACATTCTACAGGTTCCTTGTTAGTTCATTCTCTTCTTTCTTTTCTTCTGACGACCGTTCCGTTCTAGTCGGGCATGTGTACAGCGCACTTTCGGAGGAAATGCCGGCTGGTGCGGGGCGGGCCATCACATTTGGTATCAGAGCTCTAGGTTGCATAGTTAACCTAGGGAAAGACACCAGGGAGAGATAATACGTATATGAGAGCGTGTATTTGTGATTATTTTGGTTTTCAAAAGCTATATATACACTATTAGTAGTACAAGGATGAAGTCGTACTGCACTAGCACCACTATGGAGAAGGTTAATCGCTTTCTCTTTACAGATTGAACGATGAGCCGATACACGAGAGGTGCAGGTAGGGGAGCCAATAATGAGAATGATGCTGATTTGAGGACGATGTTTACTGACCTCATGAGTGAGATGCTTAGGGATGTGCAGAGGGAAGCCCCCAATGCCGGTAATGGTGGTGGTCCAGTAGTGCAGGCGCCTAGGGCCGATTTCACCAAGTTGTGCAAGGATTACACTAATCTTGGTGGGAAGCCATTCCATGGAACGAAGTCGGCCACAGATGTTCAGGATTGGTTGGATAGTTGTGATCGTATCTTCGACGACTTGGATATCGAGGATGCGATGAAGAGAAGGCTAGCGTCTCGTCAGCTGCAAGGTCGAGCGATGAATTGGTGGAATGCCATTAGAACAGCTACTCCAGAAGATCAAGTTACTTGGGATCAGTTCAAGGCTCGCTTAGCGAGAAGTTTGTTCCAGCTGCACAGAAGTCAGTATTGTTTAAGAGATTCTTGGAACTCAAGCAGAATGGTAGGGCAGTCTCTGACTATATTGCGGAGTTCGACACTTTGTCGAAGTATGGACTATCTCTTATTGATACTGCCGAGAAGAAGAATGAGAAATTCATAACTGGCTTGGATCAGTACTTGGGGGAGAGGCTTATTAACCACATCGATGAGACGTTTGAGTCGATAGTGGGGAAATCTTTGAGATTGGAAAGTCTTTACCCTAAGCCAAAGGCTGAGATTGCTATTGCATCTGCAGAGGAGCCAAAGCCGCAAGCAGGCGGTGGAGGCATGAATAATTCCCAGGACAAGAGGAAACAAGACCAAACCATGGATGGTCAGAATAAGAAAAATAAGAAAGATGGCGAGTGCTTTAGCTGTGGTAAGAAGGGCCACTATGCCAGAGATTGTCGGGAAAAGCCTGGGGAAAGGAAGTGCTTTAACTGCGGCCAGGCGGGACATCACAAGGATGATTGTCGACAACCTCCTAGGGAGAAGCAGATCGTGAAAGCATGTGCTATCAACGCTATTCCATCTTCGTCGAATTCCCCAACTACGGCGCAGAAGGAAAAAGGTGTCGTTATTCGAGGTATGCTTTCTATTTAAGATGTTTTGATCGGGTTTTGTTTAACAAACCTGAGTTAGTCGATAGACTTTTAGTAGTGACGAACCCGATTGGTGGTTCGGCTAGCCTCAGTATGATTTACCGTAACGTGGTCTTATCGAGTCATGGATGTAAGTTTGTTTGTGTTTGCATTGTTTAGGCTTTACTGGGTTTAGCATTATTTTGGGGAGTCAATCTACTCCAAGGGAATAGGGTGGTATTAGGTACCTACCTAGTGATGGCGATAGCAACTGGAGTTAAGGAAGCTAAGAGGTTATCGTTGTAATAAGTTCTAGTTGTCTCTGGGAGGCAAATGAGTGCTCCAGTGCTAGATTGTTTCGCTAATATCACTTCACGTGGATTGTCCGAATTCGGAGGAGATGTTCCTTAAGTGTTTATCTGATATTGGTTTAGGCCTTTGGGGCTTGTGCTTGGGGAATGTCGAGTTTGACTAGGATGGTTTGCATGAGGGATAAGTAGTCGTTGTGATTTTCATTGGATGATACCTTGGTTTACTCAAGGAGTGATGGGCAGCTGTGACAGGATAAGACTATTCGATGGTATGGACTGCCCCGAGTTGGACTCGATAAGGTTATGAGATGACTCGACTGGGACTCGAGAAAGATGCAAAGTAATGGATTGTTTAGGACTCTATGCTGATGTTCTCTTTGGATAGTAGAACTTTGAAAGAATAGGATGAGTTCGTTGATCATGGAAGATGCAACGAAGGTTAGGACGATTCAAGTTGGACTTGAACTCGAAAAAGAAAATAGGTATTCGTTGATCTAGGAGCTGCAACGAATAGGGGGACGACTCATGTTAGATTAGGGTTGGTAGGTAATGGATACTCAAGACTTGGTCTGAGTTTATGGGTAATAGATTGACTCGAGTTGGACTCGAGGAGGCTGCAAGGAATCGGATTTACTCGAGTTGGACTCGAGAGGGCAGCAAGATAATGGATAGACTTGGGTGGGACTCGAGTGTTACAGGCGGACTAAAAGCAGGGGTATCTGGGGATGCCCACTTACCTTGGATCCGTTGGACGTTATCTAGTTATCCTTGGAGGATAAACGTACGTTGGACGTACGGTAGTCCGTTTGGAGGTAGAGTTTCCATTAGTTATTGATGTTGGTTGGACCAGACATACAGGTATTGACGTATTCATGGCTTTAGCAGGTGATAGACAGGATTTGTTTGATGGATGCTATGGTTGTTGTGTTTGTTCTTACCTTTCTTCTCTTGAGTATCACCTGTGGATTCCTGTTGAATGGAAATAGGGTAAGTTCGTTGATCAAGGTGATATGACGAGTGTAAGATACTTTACGTTAGGCTTGAAGTATGTTGGGCATTGTGGAGCGTCCGTTGTCTTGGAGATTCAACGGATATAGGAGTTTCAGTTGGACTTGGACTCATAGGTAGAGTACCTAGATACATTGGATGAGTCTAGTTTACCTTTGGAAGGTGAATGTACGTTGGACGTACAGTACGGATATAGGTAGAGTACCTAGATTCATTGGATGAGTCTAGTTCACTTTTGGAAGGTGAATGTACGTTGGACGTACAGTACGGATATAGGTAGAGTACCTAGATTCATTGGATGAGTCTAGTTCACCTTTGTAAGGTGAATGTACGTTGGACGTGCAGTATGAATATGGCTAGGGTACCTGGGTTCATTGGATGAATCTAGTTCACCTTTAGAAGGTGAATGTACGTTAGACGTACAGTGCAGATGTTGGTGTAGTGCCCAGGGTCATTGGATGGGTCTAGTCTGCCTCTAGGAAGTGAATGTACGTTGGATGTGCAATACGAATGTAAGAAGGACTCAAGTTGGACTTGAAAGGACATTTGGAATATAGTTGAAAATTTGGCATATAAGTTTGGATTACCAAAGAAAATGACAGTATAGACGAATGCCATAGTATCGGACTCGGTGCGATAGCTGATGTATTGAGTAAGAGACGTGCCAGTTTAGAGGCTATTTTTCTGGAATGGAAGCTACTAGAGTATATCACGGGATATGACTTCAGACCTAAGTGTGAATTGGATTCAGAAACGCTAGTAAGCTTGACGATTAGATCGATCTTGATTAAGTGGATCGGTTCCAGTTAGAGGGACGATCCCAACCTATTAGAAGTTACCTCTAGGGTAGAGATGGGAATCGATGGCGAGAGAACAACTGTACTTGGGAAGTAGAGAATGACATAAGAAAGTCGTATCCAAAGCTCTTTGCCTAGTAAGATTTTAGCGGCGATGATTCTTCCTTTGTTAGTAAACCGCATGTTAGGGCAGAATGGTTCTGTTTGTTTTGCATGTTTGATTGTTGTATATGGTTGGTAGGCATGCGGGATCCTTTGTATGTTTTGGGTTAAGGAATTTCGGGGATGAAATTTCTTAAGGGGGGAAGAATGTAACAACCCGCATTCTACGTATCTAGGATCGTAGAATATTTATTTCTTTTTCGTATGAAGTCATATGGTCGTGTAACTTTGGGAGACAACCATTAGAGTCATTTCCCATGTTCATGATTTTTGTCGATTTTTAAATGACCATTTTGCCCCTAGCTGATATTGTTTTGGCCATAACTTTTGATTGGAAAGGAATTTTGACCTGAAACCACTTCCATTAGATTTGTTTGACGGTTTACCTTTTCGTAGAGTGGTCATGTTAGCCAAAAGGACTCACCGTTTGGGAGATATGGCTGAAACAAGTTTCAGATAGTGAAAAACAGCTTAATTGGGCTTAACCGGGTGATTAACAGCTAGGCCCAAAGGGGAATTTCGGGATTAGGGTTATGAGAGGGCTGAAAGGGTTAGGAAAATCATTTCATTTCAGTTTTCTCAGCCGCAACAAACCTTCTTTAGGCTCTAGCAATGGCCTCTATCTTTTAAAACACTCCAAAACACCTTTTTGTCATCTCTAATCACATATTAGCCTAATATACATCAAATCAAGGCAGATTAGCATAAGGATTGGGATAGAGCGGCTGGAACACGTAGAGATTGTATCCAAATCAGAGATTATTTCAGATCTATAGTTTACTTTGTGGCAAAGGTGAGTGATTTGCATTGTTTTTCACTAATTACGGCTAATTATGGTAATTAGCGAAAATTAGCGAAATTATGGCTTAGAAAAATCTAGAAAAATTCTAAAATTCTAAAACACCATTTTATATCTCTGATATGAATTTGGGTTAATTTCGACTAATTTTGCTAATCCCGGAATTTAGGGGATTAAGGGGTGATTTGTGATAATTAGCGAATTTATGCATGATTAAAATCTGGAAAAATATTCAGAAATTCTTGAAATAACGATTTAGGCTTCTGTTAGAAAATTTGGCTAATTTGGATAAGTTTTGCTAATTATATGCTTAAACATGGTTAAGAGGGATTAAGGGAAAATATGGGGTTTAGGCTATGTTTGATCCATTTTAACCTATCATATTGATGTTTTGGTGTTTGAGGTCACTTCCACTTGTTGCTATGACTTTGTGGTATGCTTTTTGATTGTTTAGAATAGTTAGAATGGTTGAAAACGCCGTCGAGAGGCGTATAAACTGTCGTAGGAAAGTTGCAGGAAAGTGGTGCAGGCTTTCAGATCGGATCGGATGTATGGGCTCGGATCGGGCAAAGTATCACCGAACCGAACCGTAGCTTAGCACAAAAAGAAGGATGGCAAAAAGGAAGGCCACCATGGTTGAATTGGAATCGGATCGGGTTAAGTAAGTGGGACCGGATCGGATCGAGATGAAGAGAAGGCGGACCGGATCGGATACAGATGGAGAGAAGGGGGGATCAGAACGGTAGAGAAAGGGGGAGCAGATCGGACCGTGACTAGGGAGGCCGAACCGAACTGATGCGGCGAAGGTACTCCAAACAGAACCAATGCAACGTGAAGAACCCGAACCGAACCGAGATGCATATACATGACCGAACCAAACCGATCCAATATTGACCAATAACCCGAGATGCAATGGTAGTCCAAATGGGAAGTTTGTACTCAGGATCTAGTTGGGAGCCAATGAGTTCACTTCATGATTGGACTTTGCTGCGGGACGTGTGCAAAGGGGTCGTCGGTATTCATAACTTTGGTTCACCATTGAGAGACAGACAGTGGGCTTGTAGTGATAGTTGTACGAGATTGGATTCCGTCATGGCCCAAAGGATTAGGTAACCAAGGTAGTGAATATCATATGCTTTACGCACCGAGTGAGAGATGTGAGGATGGTTGCTATGCTTGATTGTTTGCCATCACTATGACATGCACACCCCCACCCCCGTATTCCTTACACCATATGTTAAAGGCACCTTATAGGGTTGTACAGTATGTAGTGCTAACACTTTGGTTGCAGGTCCAGGTTCAGGTATGATTGGATTATACCTGTTATTGTTTTTTTTTGTTTCTTATCGCTCATACCAGACTTTTTGTCTGACCCAGAGTTTTATGTCTCTTCTTATTACTCTGGGTGCTCACACGAGCAGACTAGATACATGTTAGCTGGTATGCATGGGTAGCTGATCTGGAGACGAGCAGGAGGATTCCACGTATGGTATATATAGTATTCTCCCTGTGTTGTTGAAGATCACTGCTTGGGCATTAGTCATGCATCTTCTACTTTACCTTTCTTTTGTTTTAGAGATAGTAAATTTGGAAAGTTGTAATAAGATGTATTTGGATTTCCGCTGCTATGTTGGTTTAGTTTTCAGCTTATGCACTGTCTCGCCTGTTTTATGTCAAGATTATGTTATTATTATATTTTGATTCCATGCGCTGTGAGACATTCTACAGGTTCCTTGTTAGTTCATTCTCTTCTTTCTTTTCTTCTGACGACCGTTCCGTGCTAGTCGGGCATGTGTACAGCGCACTTTCGGAGGAAATGCCGGCAGGTGCGGGGCGGGCCGTCACACAGCTTGTTTGGGGAACCTAATATTCCAGAGGGCATTACGATACCAGGCTGGTTCTGTAGGTATCTAGAGGCCACGGTGGCTACTTGTGGTCAAGCTGTCGTTCCTTCCCCAGCTTCACCCGTCGTTCCTCCTCCTCCTCCTCCACGTGTAGACAGCTCTCTAAGGTCTACAAAGATCTCCGGGCTATGGGAGGAAAGCCATTTCATGGAACCGAGACATTCGTAGAGGCAAGGAATTGGTTCAAGGAGACAGAGGACTTGTTTGGAATTTTTGATGTGGATGATCGTAGGAAGATTTAGTTAGCCGTTTGGCTACTGAAAGACGAAGCTTCATTCTAGTGGGAAGTTACCCAAGCTGGACGTCTGGTGGAGACATGGGATGATTTTAAACAGAGGTTTGAAATGAAGTTTCTTTCCCAGGCTGAGAAAAGCATGCAAATGGAGAGCTTCTTGACGCTCAAACAAGGAAATATGACTGTTAAAAAATATGTGAATAAATTCAACCAGCTAGCAAGGTTTGGATTGGAATTGGTGGATACTCGGCATAAGAAAGCCTTGCAGTTTGCTAAAGGTCTGAATGAACCCCTTCATGGATTAGCTATGTACCATATTCCAATGGGAGCTACTTTTAAAAAGCTTGTTGATATGGCCTTGACGCATGAGGAAGACAATGGAGAAAAGAAGGAAGTTAAGGCTGAGGAAACAACACAAAACAAGAAAGTAAGGCCCAAGAAAGGATAGTAGCAACAACAACATCAGAAGAAGGGCGAAAAGAATGACAAGGGTAAAGATAAGAGGAAGTGTCACAGTTGTGGACATGAGGGTCACTTGGTGAAGGATTGCAAAAGAAGGAAGAATTCTGGCTTCCGTTGTGGAGAGGTCGGACAATTTGCTAAGGAGTGCCTGAGGAAACAGGGACAAGGTCAAAGGGCAGGAACTTCTGGAGGGCAGGTGCATGCTCTCGCGACCAGTACTCCAGATAGAGGTAGGAAAATTTCAGTGGAGGGTTTGATTTCTCTTTCCAGCCATCCTATTAGAACTCTTTTTTATTTTGATGCTTCACATTCATTTATATCTAGTTATGTGGTTGAATCTCTACACTTAAATACTAGTATGGTAGTGGATCCCGTTATTGTCTCAAACCCCATTGGTGGTTCAACTCATTTGTCCATGATTTATCGGGGTTTGAGAATTTCTGTATTCAGCGTCGAGTTTGAGTGTGATGCATATGTGCTCGATTTTATGGGCCACGGTTAGATTCTAGGGATGGATTGGCTAGCCATGTATGGTGCCATTTTGGATTGTGAGAAAAGGATGGTTAGGCTTCTAACTTGTCATGGGAGGACCCTCGAGATTTCTTGTGACCCACAAGGATCAGTTATGCTTAGTTTTCTAAAGGCTATAAATGCATCTATCGATGATTTGCTATCTGTTTTGGTAGTCCGAGAGTATTCTGATGTTTTTGATGAGGTATGGGGCTTACCTTCAAGGAACAAGAATGATTTTCGTATATATTTGGTGGACAATGCAAAGGCAGTTGCATTGCCTGCGCGCCATATGACTCCAAGGGAGAGTAGGGAGCTTAGTAAGCAAGTAGGGGAGCTACTTGAGAAAGGGTTTATTAGGCGAAGCATATCTGAATGGGGTGCTCTAGTTGTATTCACGACTAAGGCGGATGGTTCATTTCGCTTATGTGTGGACTATAGAGAGTTGAACAAACTCACTAAGAAGAACAGGCACCCACTTCCAAGGATAGATGACTTGTTTACCGGCTAGTTGGTGCCTCGATATTCTCTCAGTTAGACTTGGCCACGGGGTTTCATCGGTTGAGGGTGGCTGAGGACAATACAGATAAGACCGCTTTTAGGACTCCATATGGTTTCTTTGAATGGCTAGTTATGCTTTTTGGGTTAACGAATGCACCCACTATTTTGTCGATTTGATGTGTAGGGTGTTTCGGGAATTTCTAAATAAATTTTTCGTGGTCTTTGTTGATGATATCTTGATCTTCTCAAAGAGTAAGGAAGAGCATGCCCAACATTTGATAGAAGTTTTGAAAACTCTTCGTGCACATCAGCTTAAGGAAAAGTTCCCCAAATGCCATTTTTGGAGAAAAGAGGTGAGATTTCTAGGTCATGTGGTTTCTAAAGATGGGATAGCAGTAGATCATGCAAATGCAGTGGAAGTTCAGGAATGGCAAGTTCTAAAAAATGCAACGTAGGTGAGAATCTTTCTTGGATTGGTAGGCTGTTATAGGAAGTTCATAAGGACTTCGCAAAGATATCAGTCCCACTCGCTAGGCTAACGAAGAAGAATTTGGCATTTTCATAGGTATAGATTGTGATGTTGCTTTCCAACGATTAAAAAGGGCTCTGGCAACAGCCCTAGTCTTGACCTTGCCTGATGGGAATAAAATGTTTATAGTTTACACCGATGCATGTGGTACAGGGCTTGGTGCGGTTCTGATGCAAGAAGGAAAGGTAGTGTGTTATAGGGGTTGACAGCTAAGGGTTCATGAGAAGAGAAACCCTACCCATGATTTAGAGCTAGCTGCCATAGTATTCGCGCTTAAGATGTGGCATCATTATTTGCTTGGAGAGATGTTCAAGTTGTATATTGATCATAAATCTCTTAGGTACTTGTTCTTGCAGAAGGGTCTCAATTTAAGGCAACAAAGGTGGATGAGGTTCCTAACTTCTTATGATTTTGAGATTGCGTATACCACTGGCAAGGGTAATGTGGTGGCAGATGCACTAAGTAGGAAGAGGATGGACTTAAGTCCTCTTTTTATGGAAAGGAAAAGCTTGGAATTCATATCGAATTTTGATTATAGACCCTCCACCGAGCTTTTTCCTGGTTTGTCTGCATCGCTAGAGATACGGCTTACTATTATAGATCGGATAGGAGCTTCGCAACGAGATGATCCTCAAATTCTAGACATCTTAGATGGGCTCAGTAAAGGGAAAACTTCTAGTCACCTCAAAAGATATTGCATTGATGATAAAGGATGGTTACGACGAGATGGAAGGCTTTGTGTTCCCTAAACTGGAAGTTTGTTAAAGGCAGTCCTAGAGGAAGCCCATCGTTTTAAGATGGCTATTCATCCAGGTGGTGATAAGATGTATAGGGATATGAAGAGGGTTTTCTTTTGAGTTGGGATGAAGAAAGATATGGCAGAGTTTTTTTCTCAACGTTTAGTTTGTCTGCAAGTCAAAGCTGAACAAAAGAAGCCTGATGGTTTACTTCATCCTTTAGAGGTTCCACAGTGGAGGTGGGAGAGCGTCTCTACGGATTTCATAGATGGTTTGCCTGGATTGAAGAAAGGCAATACCAATTTTTGGGTTGTGGTGGATAGACTTACTAAGAGCCTCATTTCATTCCAATTAAAAGAAAAAGGACGACATCATGCTTGGTTCGTGGGATAGTTTGTCTTCATGGAGTATCTTCCAACATCGTAAGCAATCGTGACCCCATTTTCACTAGTAAATTTTGGAGGAGCTTGGAAGAAGCATTAGGTGCACAGTCATGTTTGAGCACCGCTTATCATCCTCAGACCGATAGATAGACAAAGAGGGTGAACAGAATTCTTGAGGATCTTTTGAGGTTATGCATCCTAGACTTCGGAGGGACTTGGGTATAGCATCTTCCCTTAGTAGAGTTCTCCTACAACAACAGTTATCATGCTAGGATTGGTATGGCACCCTTCGAAGCATTATACGTACTACCCTATAGGCTACCAACTTGCTAGTAGGAATCTACAGAAAGTCTATTACTTGGAGTTGGACCAAATATGGTTAAAGAAATGTCCGAGAAGATTGATATTATTATACAACGAATGAAGACCGCTCAAGATAGGCAGAAATCCTATGCAGACAAGAGAAGGACTGACATTAATTTGAAGAGGAGACATGGTTTTCATTAAATTGTCACCTTTGAGGAATGTGGTTCGCTTCGGATCTATAGGGAAATTGGCACTAAGATTTATAGGGCCATTTCCCATAACAGAAAGGATTGGCCAAATGGCCTATAGAGTAAAGCTGCCAGAGAGACTATCCGGCGTTCATGATATTTTCCATGTTTCTCATTTGCGGAAGTGCTCGCATGATACCGTGGAAGTAGTTAAGCCAAGTATATTAGAGGAAGTAGAAGTGGAACGGGAGGCGATAGTTAGACGAGTTCCTTCCCGTATTCTTGGATCAGAAGTTAAGAAGCTACGCAATAGAGAAGTCAAGTTGGTGAACGTACAATGGGGAGATGACCTCGAAAATGCGACTTGGGAGACCGAAGACAAGATTCATGTTTCATAGCCTTTTCTTTTCGAGGGTATGTTCTTAACTCCATTTCCAAAGCTTATTTATGCTTGTTTCTATCATTTAATTATATCCTATCAATCGAATCTTCGACCTTTAGGTAGGAATCCCATGGACGTAAACATGTGTTTGAGACATATTATGTTTGATGGATGCAAGTGGATGCAAGTGTTTGCTAGTGGTTGCTTGTGGATGCATATACACACACATTGGTCACTAGATCGGCTCAATCACGATCATACTGCATATGGATGTGCGTGCATTTTTCTTCTTTTTATGGATGAAATTGAATGTATCATCATATGGATATTGCATATGGATGGATGTTTATGCACCCATATAGAACTTGCATGTTATAATAGGACTGTTGCATACATGTTGGATTCATAGCACTAACATACATTACGTTAAGGAGGCCGACCGAATTAGCAGACCACCTAATCTTCACATTAGTATTAGGACATATACACACACCTATTCATATGTTCATATAAGCAATAGAAGTCTTTAAGGACAATGAATGCCTGTGATTGGTGGATGAGTAGATGGATGAATATGGATGGTAAGATATATTTTCTTCTTAACTTGGAGAATTCGGGGATGAAATCCTTTGAGTAGAGGAGAATGTAACACCCCAAAATTTTAACAATATTAAAGAGGACAAATTAAAGAATAATTAATTTAATATCCATAACTAAGAGAAACGGACTGTTCCATTCCGTCCTTCTCAAAATTCTGGTCAACATAGACATTTGGTTTGCATAAAACGGACACCGTGTGAAGAACTTATAAAGGTTTGAAATTTGTATGCGTGCAAGAGTGTGTTTTTGTGTGTGTATATATATAGGGTCCAAGAATTCAAAAAATTAGGTCCAAAAGTTCAAAACCGTTCAAATCACATAAATTCGGGTGAGCGGGAAAAATCCTGCCAAGGGGAGTCGACCCCACAAGTGGGATGTCGACCCATGGGTCAACCCCCCTAGGGCTGACGTGGCAGGTCGGTTCTGGGGGTTGGCAGCCATATATAAGTCCTCATTTCTCTATTTTTCTCACACTAAATTCAATGGAGGCCTAAATGTTGTTGGTGCCTGGACTGAATCAAATCTTTTTCTTTCTTCTGCAATCAAGTTTAGAGATTCAAGTATAGATCTGGGATTCAACCGCTTTTCTCCTTCTATTTTTCTAGATCCAAACACTGTGAGTTTAAGTTGCCTTTAGATTTAAATAATTAAAAGTAAAGCATGATATGACTGTAATTTGGATTCATCCCTGTGACTGAATCATACAAGATCTATTGTAATTTGTGAATCCATGATATTCTGAATTAACTATGACTTGGATTTTAACCTTTATCATGTCAGATCTACTTTTGATTGTAGATCTAATTCACTATTTAGACTATCTTATACCTATCATATTTGTGGTTAATTTGGATCTATCTTGAGTTAGACATCTAAATCCTTGTTTAGATTTAATCATGCCTGTTATGACATCCCTACTATGTTAGAACCAGTTTTATTATCACAAGTTCACCAAATCGTTCTTATGTGTCCATCTTAACATTATGCCATTATATGTTTATGTCAATTTCGTTAGAATAAACATTTATGTCATCTTCCCTTCATCCTTTCCCTTTTATTTTATAAATCCAGGCTACTTTTGAGCCTAGGCATGCCGCTAAAAATATGCGAATGCATTAGTTTGGGAACGTGGGGAAAAACATTGAAGTTGGGCATAACTTGTAAAGGGGAAATATGGCATAACTTGAATAATGTTTATGAATATGAATTTAGGGCATATAATTCATTATGAACATATTTGGGGAAAAGTGGCATGAAACTTATAAAGACATAGGTAAAAATTTGCTGATAGTGAAATGCCTAGGCTTACAATAATTAGAAAATGTAACTGCGCCTAGACATAAGGTCAGATTGGACTTGTGGTGGAAGTCTGCCCGGAACCGCCCGACATATCCAGCGACCACAAGTGGTGAATCTAATGTGAGGCGTCTAAGTGCACAAATACAAGACATGCTGAGACATGAGGTTAAGCCCGACTTGTGTAAGAAGTCTGCTTGGAACCGCCCGGCATATCCAGCATCCACAAGTTGTAGGCTTAATGTGAGGGGTCCAGCACATTATAACCATAAATGGACATGAATGAATTGGAATACTTAACCTAGTTGAATCCATAGGGATTGTATGAACATGAACTTAAGTAGGGGTTAAGTGAATCTGTTTGAACAATGGGTGGGTTAAGTAAATCTGGATAGGGTGGTAATATTTATATATAGGCCCACGAACTTAACGGTTGGGTTTATGTAATTAAAGACACTGTTAGGTAAGCATAACCTATAGAAATGATGGGGTTATGTAATTAAAGACACCAGTAGGTATAATAACCTGTTAAAATCCTAGTGGTGATACAAGACAAGGGGGGAGCTTGTATCATGTTGTGTGTGGGACCTGTTTCAGTCAGTAACCCATGTAATGGTATCGAACGAGTACTCCACCCTAGGTCGGACTAGGGACATGCTTACTGGGCTGATTGTAAGAGATCCAAACATGGAGGATGGTGTGGGCGGCGCTAAACGACCGGGGCCATGTGCGTGCATGGGTCGGACAGAGGGGGATAAGACGACTGTGACACCAGTAGATATGGTTGTGCACACCACGAAGGGTTGCCACTTTAGGAACTGATACCTCCTAGTATGGGGCCGGCACAGGGTATCTACGGAGTAGGGAGTCGATCAATTAGGATAATAGTTAGGGTACATCTAGACGTATGCCTAAGTCTACCATCTTATAGTGGTTGGGATCATCTTATTCTATTTATACTATTATTGGTGCAAAGAATCAGAGTAATGTTTGAGAAGCATATAGACTCTATCATGTTTACCTTGTCATGCCTGCCTTTTGGTGATATTATCTATCCTATCCACTAGTATGCCTGTCATGATACTTATACTTATTTACTTGCTAAAAGTAACTGGATTCGCCAGACTTTATGTCTGACCCTTTTTGTTTCCTCTTCTTTCTTCCATTTCCCTCCTAGGTTCTCAGGGAGGGAATACTCATGCTTGACCAAGATTCTGCTATCATTTGCTGGAGAAGCTTAGATGTATTGCTCAAGCTTCTATCCTTTTTACTATGGATATGTTTTTATTTGGGGGTTTTGCTTCTTTTATTTTGCACTCTGATGTTTAAGAGCAAGACAGAAGTTTTTAAGATGTACTAGTTTTTATGTAATTCAGATATATGATGTTTTGAACCACGATGCTTTATGATTAATAAAGTTAGTTTTTATTATGCTCCTAGTTTTATATCTTTCTTGTAATCTTTATGTTTCTGTTTACCAATAACGCTTCACGAAACTTAATGCATTCTCTCAATGAGTGACATTAACGGACGTTGGGTGAGACGACCCGATTTCCCGTTCTCACGGAAACAAGGTTATCTTTGGAATATAACACAGAAACATATAATAGCAGAACAGAATTAAATAAATACACCAGAATGAACAACAAAATATACTGGATAAAAGTAATCATCAGAGTTACACAGTATACAGGATCTTACTTAGTACAAATACAGTTCAGCTATACATAAATGTCTACAGCGGAAATAAACAAAATATGTACAATAGGAGCTGAACAGCATAAAAAAGAAATAAATGATAGAATCCATCTTCAGCTCCAGCTATCCAGAAAGAACCAGCTAAACCTGAATACAAGGCTTCCCGTGTAGAAAAAGGGGCACCCGAGTTTGAGAGTGAAACAAACTACGAGTCAGTCATGGGACTGGTATGAGAAATCCACTCAACACATATATAATTGGCTAATCACAGGACCACGCCACTTTCGTGGAACGGGTTTACTCCATTGGATTGCCAGTGCTTTAAAACAAATCTTTCTTTTAAACATCGCTATGCTTTTTATAAAAATGAAGCCATTATAAGACTCAGTTCCCATCACACAATGCAACGCAAACCGGAGGATAGAGTTTTACCTTATAATGGCCAAACTATGATTGATACGGATAAAACAAAAGCATTTGGTATTATGACTAGTGTTTATATGTTTCAAAACAATTTCAATCATAACTATCAATCATAGACGGCATGGGTACCATATATCATGTCGCCATATATATATACAATCAAAACCGCACGATCACGTATTTGGAAATTGGATTTCCGTCATGAACCAAGGCAAAAGATAGTCCTTACCGAATTCGAGACAATCTAGCCCATGTCTCAGGATCAGAACGCATCAACCCTTTGGATCGTCAGGGCCGGTCCACCGATGTGGATTATTATGCCTGAACACTACGTTTCTCCGCCCTTTGGGGCGTAAACGAGCCAACGAATGACTCCATCGGACCCGGATCGTCCGATCAAACTGAGGCGCCTCGCAACAGCAACAACCACATAGGTGAAAAATATATAAATGTCAGGGCTGGTAGGTCACTGACACCACCCTAGCTAGAAAGAAACGCAGGCCCTCCCTGATGTCCTCTCCCGTTTTAGGTTCATACCGGGGTGTGAGGCTCGCGAATTCACGTTATACACAAAGCTACGCCACACAGGCGGTGCTTTGATCATCACCACAAGACTTTGCTTTTCAACAGAAGCCCTGATCACTGCATCTTAGCATGCCACACAGGCAATTCATGCCATGCGACTGATGTCCATCGATATACAACCTCTGAGCTCGTGCGTCTCAAAGAAAGGCGTTAAGCAAAAGAATAAATTCTTCGCCGCCAAACAGATGTATATTTAACAGAGATCAATCAACATAGAATAAAATCCAATGTCAGACACACAGTCCATTTACAAGTCCGTTCTGGGTCTGAACGAAACCGGAGGCAATAAATACCTCGCAAACCCTTCGATCACCACGTACGTCTGGACGATCACCACTCATTATCCATATTTCGGGATGCCTCCCAATCAGGACCTCGGTTACGATCCAAACGAGGTGAAGATCTCCAGTCTTCGACCATCGTCTTCATCTTCGAATTTCAATCGTCGGTCGATTATTCGAAATGAGAATTAACTCGGCCTTTTCAAATAATTCACGTATATTTAGAATTTCAAATCGATTTATTTCAATGGTTAAATTATTCGACCACACCAATATTGTTTTTAAATGTAATTTTCACACCAAACACATTCAACCATCAAAAGCCACATAAATCAAGCAAATTCAGTTTATTTCCATTCCATATCGCTTATGATATTTTATAACTATTTATTGCTATTTTTATTTATTTTAAAATAGCCATTTTATTCAAAACGACGCTTCGGGCCATAAGGCGGCCGTGGCGCTGTTTTTCTTCAGATTTGATTTACACATATCTGAAAATCTAACCGTTGGATCTTCACAAAATTTACATCATTAGAAAGGTCTTTTCAAAACGAACCCAATGGTTCCAGTTTCGGGAAAATCCGATGGTCGGATCTCCCGGTACAATCGTTTGAAGTTTCGATTTCAAAATACGAACTGCAGCGTCGTTATTCGATTAAATATATAATTATATTTATATATATATAAATATAATCGCTTCTGGCGCTGTTTTTCTTCAGATTTGAATTAAACATTCCAGACAATCCAACCGTTGGATTTTTACAAGGTTGGTGCCGTTGGAAAGATATTTCCAATGCGAACCCGACGGTTGAGGTTTCGGGAAAATCCAATGGTCGGATTTCCCGCACTAGTCGTTTGAAATCACGGTTTCAAAATACGAACTGCACGGCTTCGTTTCGTTTTAATTTTATTTATAATTATATATTTATATAAATATAGTTCATTCAATGATTTCCATATCGTTTTCACTTCAAATATTTTTCTAACACCTTAAAATTTTGGAAAATTTCGCCATAACCTCCCCTGCACCGGGAGCATCGGGAAATCGCAAATAGCTTTCCCGGTCCTTCTAATCTCAAAAAGAAAAAGAAAAAGCCAAGCGGCTAGCCAACAGGCTCAAAATCATCACCCAAACAAATCAGTAAATGTGTACCTATTTGTCGGGCACAAAATTTTATTCCTCTTCTCTAGCCCCTTTGCTATAACCTGTTCAATGAATATTGCATGTACATATATATACAGTTCTTATCATTTATCAATTTCTATTCGACTTCATATTTGATTTCTATTTGGTTTAAAAACTCCATTCATTCTAATGTTACATAAATAGGTGCAAATCATTTCATTAGCTAATTAATGAATATTTCAACTCATATATGTTTATTTTGAACAAGTGGCTATTTTTAACACTTCACATTTCAACGATTTATGCATACAATAAAAATGTGATTTTTATTGTAAAACAATTCATTTCAAAACACTATTTTTCTATATAGTTCATATAGGTGACAAAATAGGATTTTTATCATAAAACAATTTCTTTTTAAAACGAGATTATTTTACACAGTTCATATAGTCGATAAAAGGCGATTTTTATTATCAAACAATTTATTTCAAAATATGAATACCATTCAACACATGAATTTCTAAACAACGAATGAATATCAATTCAACACATGAATGTTTTCTATGGTTTCTATATATAGATAAAAATGTGATTTTTATTATCGAACAATTTATTTCAAAATATGAATACCATTCAACACATGAATTTCTAAACAACGAATGAATATCAATTCAACACATGAATGTTTTCTATGGTTTCTATATATAGATAAAAATGTGATTTTTATTATCGAACAATTTATTTCAAAATATGAATACCATTCAACACATGAATTTCTAAACAACGAATGAATATCAATTCAACACATGAATGTTTTCTATGGTTTCTATATATAGATAAAAATGTGATTTTTATTATCGAACAATTATATTTCAAAATATGAATACCATTCAACACATGAATTTCTAAACAACGAATGAATATCAATTCAACACATGAATGTTTTCTATGGTTTCTATATATAGATAAAAATGTGATTTTTATTATCGAACAATTTATTTCAAAATATGAATACCATTCAACACATGAATTTCTAAACAACGAATGAATATCAATTCAACACATGAATGTTTTCTATAGTTTCTATATATAGATAAAAATGTGATTTTTATTATCGAACAATTTATTTCAAAATATGAATACCATTCAACACATGAATTTCTAAACAACGAATGAATATCAATTCAACACATGAATGTTTTCTATAGTTGTTATATATAGATAAAAATGTGATTTTTATTATCGAACAATTTATTTCAAAATATGAATACCATTCAACACATGAATTTCTAAACAACGAATGAATATCAATTCAACACATGAATTTCTAAACAACGAATGAATATCAATTCAACACATGAATGTTTTCTATGGTTTCTATATATAGATAAAAATGTGATTTTTATTATCGAACAATTTATTTCAAAATATGAATACCATTCAACACATGAATTTCTAAACAACGAATGATTATCAATTCAACACATAAATGTTTTCTATACAATGAATAAATATAGTTTAAGCATATGAAAATAATTCAAACACACAAATATTATTCAAAATTTCGGCAGCATAACGGCAGGGTAGTTAAACCGGGACTGTCCCTAGTACGGCTCCTCTGTCTACCTTAAAACCTCGCGGTTTTTGACAATGGGGATCATGCATCTAGTTCGCACGCAGGCGGCATGTATATATTTATTTCATTTCCACAAACTAATCCTATGTGGTTTCAACCAAATATTTCTCAACCACAAATGGGTATTTTTCAACCACAATCAACCAATATCAATCATAAACAATCCCAAACAATCATTCGCTATCAATCAATTTTCACAACAATTTCAACCAATAGATATCGTCCATGGTTTGTGGACGAGGGGCGTGTATATATATATATATATATATATATAGCTATTCACTTTCATTTCACACATATATAATATAAATTTTAAATCAGAAATCTCACCAATAGCTATCCAACTTCACGACACTTCCTTATAGAAATCTTCGCCTTTTTTCGCTTTCGCCCGTATTCTCTACACATGTAAAAATCGAATTTTTACTGTCATTCAATATATAAAGATTGCATTTTGACTTCGCTATTAAATATATAAAGATCATATTTTTTAATATTCCTATGATGTAAAAATTATATTTTTATTGCTTTAAAAGTATAAATTTTCATATCTTACTTCTTTTACTTAATAAAAATTCCGTCTTTTCCATTTTAAAAATAGGATCTTTTCTATTCTAAAAATCTGATCTTTTCTTTATATAAAAATCCCTTCTTTGTTCATAAAAAAAAACAAAAAAAATCTCATCTTTGTGGCATTAAAAATCGAAAATAAATCCATGTTGTTTATTTTCACAAATCACATTTTTATCATGAAATTGATTAAATTACTTTATATAATAACAAAAAACTGAAATAATAAATAAAATAAAAAAGTAAACACTCACTATCTATTTCGTTTCTCCCGAAACCGTTAACCCAACATGCTCAGCCTTCTTCATCGATCCGCGAGCCGCCAGAGGACCACCGGAAATTGATCGATCTTCTCTTCGACGGAGGAGGTGCGCGACTTCAGGCGGAGGCGGAGGAGGGGGTCGTGGGTGGTCAGCTGCAGGCCATCGGTGGGCGAGGGCGAGGTCGTTCTGGGCTAGCGCGTTAGGGTTTGGGGGTAGAAGGATTGAGGCGCAGGAGGAAGTAGACGGGTTCGTGGCGAGGGGAGGGAGGCACCTCTGGCGGTGGCACAGGCGGAGCAGGCGCGATGGACGAGGTCAACGATGGGGGGGGCGACGAGAGGAGTGGGTTCGGTTTTTTTTTTTACTTTAACTGATTTCAGATCTGAAAGGGGAAGGGGGTTTTATAGGATTTTATATTTTAATTTATATTATATATTGTATTCTACCTAAGGTTGACTTTTCATACTAACTCGAAATCAAGTCCACCGACTGTCGTCCCTAGCGTTTTACCCCCATTCCGAACACAATGGGATATGTATCGCAGGCTGATTTGATCGTTACAATCAGTTTCCTTTTGAATTTACATTTAAATCACTATATTGAATTTTAAACGCACATTTCAAATTACCGGGGTCACATACTAACTAGAAAAATTCTCGAAAAATATTTTCTAGCTTTGTATTGACGATACGGTCCTAACAAAACTAGTTTCGTCGTATTCTGAGACCGTTTGAAAAATGGCCAATTTCCAGTCGATTAAAATCAAATGAAACTGGTCAAACGCGTTTTCCTTTGCCACGCTCACATATTGATTCGAAAAATTATGAAATTTGAAACCTAGCAATAACTTGACACTGCGGATCTAACAAAAGTGGTTTCGTCGAAATCCGAGGTCGTTTGCAAAATGTCCCATTTTAAGGGCCTGAATTCCATAGCGACTATTCAGAATTTTCAACTGGACATATCTTTTGACTCCCGCTATCAAATTTCGATTGGTCAGATTCATTGGAAAGATATCATCAATTAGATTCCACTATTTTTGGTTTCACTAAAATCCGGATTGTTTTGCACCCGGTATATTCAATTGAAGTTTGAAATCGAATTATCGAACTACCGCGCCATTTTCAATTCTATATATAATTATAATTAATTATATTCGTTTTCAAATGTCGATTCAAACTCAGTTTTCATCGCCATTATTTAAAATATTTATTTTAAATATTTAAAATCCATTATTTTAGCCAAATTAAAATTTTTAAATTGGTTCAGATTTTCTGGGTCGTTACAATCTCCCCCACTTAAAACTTTTCGTCCCCGAAAAGGAATAAAGTCGAAAGTGGTTTGATAAATCTACAATCACACAATACAACAACCAATCCAGTTGTTTTTAACCTTTCAAATATAAATATTTTATATATTCAAAAATTATATTTTTAAAACCAGACTATAGATATATAATCACAAATACGTTATTTAAAAACATATTACTCTCGACTCGTTCTGAGGCACTTCTAACCCCATCTCTAACGAGTTGTTCTGATTCTGCTACTCATACTAGGATATTACTGATCCTATCTGTATAGAGTTACCCGTCCTAGAACACTACTGGTTCTATTTCTGACGAGTTCGTTCAAATGTTATATTCCAGAACTAAGCTCAACCAAAGCTCTGATACCACGTTGAGACGACCCGATTTCCCGTTCTCACGGAAACAAGGTTATCTTTGGAATATAACACAGAAACATATAATAGCAGAACAGAATTAAATAAATACACCAGAATGAACAACAAAATATACTGGATAAAAGTAATCATCAGAGTTACACAGTATACAGGATCTTACTTAGTACAAATACAGTTCAGCTATACATAAATGTCTACAGCGGAAATAAACAAAATATGTACAATAGGAGCTGAACAGCATAAAAAAGAAATAAATGATAGAATCTATCTTCAGCTCCAGCTATCCAGAAAGAACCAGCTAAACCTGAATACAAGGCTGCCCATGTAAAAAAAGGGGCACCCGAGTTTGAGAGTGAAACAAACTACGAGTCAGTTATGGGACTGGTATGAGAAATTCACTCAACACATATATAATTGGCTAATCACAGGACCACGCCACTTTCGTGGAACGGGTTTACTCCATTGGATTGCCAGTGCTTTAAAACAAATCTTTCTTTTAAACATCGCTATGCTTTTTATAAAAATGAAGCCATTATAAGACTCATTTCCCATCACACAATGCAACGCAAACCGGAGGATAGAGTTTTACCTTATAATGGCCAAAATATGATTGATACGGATAAAACAAAAGCATTTGGTATTATGACTAGTGTTTATATGTTTCAAAACAATTTCAATCATAACTATCAATCATAGACGGCATGGGTACCATATATCATGTCGCCATATATATATACAATCAAAACCGCACGATCACGTATTTGGAAATTGGATTTCCGTCATGAACCAAGGCAAAAGATAGTCCTTACCGAATTCGAGACAATCTAGCCCATGTCTCAGGATCAGAACGCATCAACCCTTTGGATCGTCAGGGTCGGTCCACCGATGTGGATTATTATGCCTGAACACTACGTTTCTCCGCCCTTTGGGGCGTAAACGAGCCAACGAATGACTCCATCGGACCCGGATCGTCCGATCAAACCGAGGCGCCTCGCAGCAGCAACAACCACATAGGTGAAAAATATATAAATGTCAGGGCTGGTAGGTCACTGACACCACCCTAGCTAGAAAGAAACGCAGGCCCTCCCTGATGTCCTCTCCCGTTTTAGGTTCATACCGGGGTGTGAGGCTCGCGAATTCACGTTATACACAAAGCTACGCCACACAGGCGGTGCTTTGATCATCACCACAAGACTTTTCTTTTCAACAGAAGCCCTGATCACTGCATCTTAGCATGCCACACAGGCAATTCATGCCATGCGACTGATGTCCATCGATATACAACCTCTGAGCTCGTGCGTCTCAAAGAAGGGCGTTAAGCAAAAGAATAAATTCTTCGCCGCCAAACAGATGTATACTTAACAGAGATCAATCAACATAGAATAAAATCCAATGTCAGACACACAGTCCATTTACAAGTCCGTTCTGGGTCTGAACGAAACCGGAGGCACTAAATACCTCGCAAACCCTTCGATCACCACGTACGTCTGGACGATCACCACTCATTATCCATATTTCGGGATGCCTCCCAATCAGGACCTCGGTTACCATCCAAACGAGGTGAAGATCTCCGGTCTTCGACCATCGTCTTCATCTTCGAATTTCAATCGTCGGTCGATTATTCGAAATGAGAATTAACTCGGCCTTTTCAAATAATTCACGTATATTTAGAATTTCAAATCGATTTATTTCAATGGTTAAATTATTCGACCACACCAATATTGTTTTTAAATGTAATTTTCACACCAAACACATTCAACCATCAAAAGCCACATAAATCAAGCAAATTCAGTTTATTTCCATTCCATATCGCTTATGATATTTTATAACTATTTATCGCTATTTTTATTTATTTTAAAATAGCCATTTTATTCAAAACGACGCTTCGGGCCATAAGGCGGCCGTGGCGCTGTTTTTCTTCAGATTTGATTTACACATATCTGAAAATCTAACCGTTGGATCTTCACAAAATTTACATCATTAGAAAGGTCTTTTCAAAACGAACCCAATGGTTCCAGTTTCAGGAAAATCCGACGGTCGGATCTCCCGGTACAATCGTTTGAAGTTTCGATTTTAAAATACGAACTGCAGCGTCGTTATTCGATTAAATATATAATTATATTTATATATATATAAATATAATCGCTTCTGGCGCTGTTTTTCTTCAGATTTGAATTAAACATTCCAGACAATCCAACCGTTGGATTTTTACAAGGTTGGTGCCGTTGGAAAGATATTTCCAATGCGAACCCGACGGTTGAGGTTTCGGGAAAATCCAATGGTCGGATTTCCCGCACTAGTCGTTTGAAATCACGGTTTCAAAATACGAACTGCACGGCTTCGTTTCGTTTTAATTTTATTTATAATTATATATTTATATAAATATAGTTCATTCAATGATTTCCATATCGTTTTCACTTCAAATATTTTTCTAACACCTTAAAATTTTGGAAAATTTCGCCATAACCTCCCCTGCACCGGGAGCATCGGGAAATCGCAAATAGCTTTCCCGGTCCTTCTAATCTCAAAAAGAAAAAGAAAAAGCCAAGCGGCTAGCCAACAGGCTCAAAATCATCACCCAAACAAATCAGTAAATGTGTACCTATTTGTCGGGCACAAAATTTTATTCCTCTTCTCTAGCCCCTTTGCTATAACCTGTTCAATGAATATTGCATGTACATATATATACAGTTCTTATCATTTATCAATTTCTATTCGACTTCATATTTGATTTCTATTTGGTTTAAAAACTCCATTCATTCTAATGTTACATAAATAGGTGCAAATCATTTCATTAGCTAATTAATGAATATTTCAACTCATATATGTTTATTTTGAACAAGTGGCTATTTTTAACACTTCACATTTCAACGATTTATGCATACAATAAAAATGTGATATTTATTGTAAAACAATTCATTTCAAAACACTATTTTTCTATATAGTTCATATAGGTGACAAAATAGGATTTTTATCATAAAACAATTTCTTTTTAAAACGAGATTATTTTACACAGTTCATATAGTCGATAAAAGGCGATTTTTATTATCAAACAATTTATTTCAAAATATGAATACCATTCAACACATGAATTTCTAAACAACGAATGAATATCAATTCAACACATGAATGTTTTCTATGGTTTCTATATATAGATAAAAATGTGATTTTTATTATTGAACAATTTATTTCAAAATATGAATACCATTCAACACAAGAATTTCTAAACAACGAATGAATATCAATTCAACACATGAATGTTTTCTATGGTTTCAATATATAGATAAAAATGTGATTTTTATTATCGAACAATTTATTTCAAAATATGAATACCATTCAACACATGAATTTCTAAACAACGAATGAATATCAATTCAACACATGAATGTTTTCTATGGTTTCTATATATAGATAAAAATGTGATTTTTATTATCGAACAATTTTATTTCAAAATATGAATACCATTCAACACATGAATTTCTAAACAACGAATGAATATCAATTCAACACATGAATGTTTTCTATGGTTTCTATATATAGATAAAAATGTGATTTTTATTATCGAACAATTTATTTCAAAATATGAATACCATTCAACACATGAATTTCTAAACAACGAATGAATATCAATTCAACACATGAATGTTTTCTATAGTTTCTATATATAGATAAAAATGTGATTTTTATTATCGAACAATTTATTTCAAAATATGAATACCATTCAACACATGAATTTCTAAACAACGAATGAATATCAATTCAACACATGAATGTTTTCTATAGTTTCTATATATAGATAAAAATGTGATTTTTATTATCGAACAATTTATTTCAAAATATGAATACCATTCAACACATGAATTTCTAAACAACGAATGAATATCAATTCAACACATGAATTTCTAAACAACGAATGAATATCAATTCAACACATGAATGTTTTCTATGGTTTCTATATATAGATAAAAATGTGATTTTTATTATCGAACAATTTATTTCAAAATATGAATACCATTCAACACATGAATTTCTAAACAACGAATGAATATCAATGCAACACATGAATGTTTTCTATACAATGAATAAATATAGTTTAAGCATATGAAAATAATTCAAACACACAAATATTATTCAAAATTTCGGCAGCATAACGGCAGGGTAGTTAAACCGGGACCGTCCCTAGTACGGCTCCTCGCTCTACCTTAAAACCTCGCGGTTTTTGACAATGGGGATCATGCATCTAGTTCGCACGCAGGCGGCATGTATATATTTATTTCATTTCCACAAACTAATCCTATATGGTTTCAACCAAATATTTCTCAACCACAAATGGGTATTTTTCAACCACAATCAACCAATATCAATCATAAACAATCCCAAACAATCATTCGCTATCAATCAATTTTCACAACAATTTCAACCAATAGATATCGTCCATGGTTTGTGGACGAGGGGCGTATGTATATATATATATATATATATATATATATATATATATATATAGATAGATATAGATATAGATATAGATATTTATATATAGCTATTCACTTTCATTTCACACATATATAATATAAATTTTAAATCAGAAATCTCACCAATAGCTATCCAACTTCACGACACTTCCTTATAGAAATCTTCGCCTTTTTTCGCTTTCGCCCGTATTCTCTACACATGTAAAAATCGAATTTTTACTGTCATTCAATATATAAAGATTGCATTTTGACTTCGCTATTAAATATATAAAGATCATATTTTTTAATATTCCTATGATGTAAAAATTATATTTTTATTGCTTTAAAAATATAAATTTTCATATCTTACTTCTTTTACTTAATAAAAATTCCGTCTTTTCCATTTTAAAAATAGGATCTTTTCTATTCTAAAAATCTGATCTTTTCTTTATATAAAAATCCCTTCTTTGTTCATAAAAAAAATACAAAAAAAATCTCATCTTTGTGGCATTAAAAATCGAAAATAAATCCATGTTGTTTATTTTCACAAATCACATTTTTATCATGAAATTGATTAAATTACTTTATATAATAACAAAAAACTGAAATAATAAATAAAATAAAAAAGTAAACACTCACTATCTATTTCGTTTCTCCCGAAACCGTTAACCCAACATGCTCAGCCTTCTTCATCGATCCGCGAGCCGCCAGAGGACCACCGGAAATTGATCGATCTTCTCTTCGACGGAGGAGGTGGGCGACTTCAGGCGGAGGCGGAGGAGGGGGTCGTGGGTGGTCAGCTGCAGGCCATCGGTGGGCGAGGGCGAGGTCGTTCTGGGCTAGCGCGTTAGGGTTTGGGGGTAGAAGGATTGAGGCGCAGGAGGAAGTAGACGGGTTCGTGGCGAGGGGAGGGAGGCACCTCTGGCGGTGGCACAGGCGGAGCAGGCGCGATGGACGAGGTCAACGATGAGGGGGGGGGGGCGACGAGAGGAGTGGGTTCGGTTTTTTTTTTTTACTTTAACTGATTTCAGATCTGAAAGGGGAAGGGGGTTTTATAGGATTTTATATTTTAATTTATATTATATATTTTATTCTACCTAAGGTTGACTTTTCATACTAACTCGAAATCAAGTCCACCGATTGTCGTCCTTAGCGTTTTACCCCCATTCCGAACACAATGGGATATGTATCGCAGGCTGATTTGATCGTTACAATCAGTTTCCTTTTGAATTTACATTTAAATCACTATATTGAATTTTAAACGCACATTTCAAATTACCGGGGTCACATACTAACTAGAAAAATTCTCGAAAAATATTTTCTAGCTTTGTATTGACGATACGGTCCTAACAAAACTAGTTTCGTCGTATTCTGAGACCGTTTGAAAAATGGCCAATTTCCAGTCGATTAAAATCAACTGAAACTGGTCAAACGCGTTTTCCTTTGCCACGCTCACATATTGATTCGAAAAATTATGAAATTTGAAACCTAGCAATAACTTGACACTGCGGATCTAACAAAAGTGGTTTCGTCGAAATCCGAGGTCGTTTGCAAAATGTCCCATTTTAAGGGCCTGAATTCCATAGCGACTATTCAAAATTTTCAACTGGACATATCTTTTGATTCCCGCTATCAAATTTCGATTGGTCAGATTCATTGGAAAGATATCATCAATTAGATTCCACTATTTTTGGTTTCACTAAAATCCGGATTGTTTTGCACCCGGTATATTCAATTGAAGTTTGAAATCGAATTATCGAACTACCGCGCCATTTTCAATTCTATATATAATTATAATTAATTATATTCGTTTTCAAATGTCGATTCAAACTCAGTTTTCATCGCCATTATTTAAAATATTTATTTTAAATATTTAAAATCCATTATTTTAGCCAAATTAAAAATTTTAAATTGGTTCAGATTTTCTGGGTCGTTACATTGGGTGTCACAGCGGCGAGGGAAGCTATCCGGTGATTTTTATGATTATTCATATTTTTAATTAATTTTATGGTAAATAGAATAATAATTGTTTTAGTTGTAGTTTTGTTTACAGTTCTTTTACTTATAATTTATTTAAAGTTTATGTTTATTCTTGGTTTTTGTAATTTCTTTCTATAAGTAGTTTCTGTAATTTTTTATGTCTTTTCTTAGAGTTTTTATTTAATTAATACAAATTATTGCAAGTTATTTTCTCCGTCTTCTTTTCCCCATTTTTTGTTGGACTTTTATAGTTTATTGTGCTTCTGCCCAAAGTGCCTAAAAGGCATATGTATACGATTGATTTAGGCATAATTTATATGACTAATTGCCTACGACTGGTTATTATCCTTATTCTGAGCATGTTTGGGAAATCTGATTAAATTGGGATAATTGAATAATTTTAGGCTAATTGGACATATGTTGTAAAACTATAATAAAAGGGATTGTTGAACTAATAATATGCAAACTTGATTAAGTTTGTAAAATGGGTATGGTACAGGTTATTACAGAAAAATAAACTGTAACATATATTTGCATAAATATGATAAATTGACGAATCATAATATGCAAACATGGTTTATTTACAAATACGAATATACTATGAAATTGTTAAAAGAACGATTAGGCTTAATATGGAAATAATGACTTAAAGCGGAGTTAAGTTACGAGCCTAGAATTTTATGGTGGCTTTGTGATTAGGCAAAATATGGTGGGCTTGTGATTGGGAAATTCTATGGCGGCCTTGTGATTTTGCAATTCTATGGTGGCCTTGTGATTAGACAAATTATATGGTGGCCTTGTGACTAGGCAATTGTTCCTATGGTAAGTGATCGAGTAGTAAAGCTTAGTAATTATTAAACTTACTAGCACATAGCTTACACCAAAAATGGCTCTTTTCATGGCTTCTCTGCTCAGAGATCTCGCGATTAAATTTTCTCCTTTCCTCCGTTTTTAGATCCTCTGTCTTGTTATCTTTCTTGTCTCCGCTTCTAAGCTTGCTGCGGATTTCGTGAGGTTATCTTCCCAATTAGCTTCGTGGTTCTATTTCTAGGATTATGGCAGCTTCACTAAGCTTGTGCAGTTTTTTGGTTACTGGGTCATTCCTTCGAGATCGCCAATCCTCTGCACCTTTACAAGTATTGATTAGAACGGTTATTCGTGAACCATTTTCCATTGAGATCTCAAGAGATTTAGATCTGGGTGTTCGGTTGTCTTCACTAGAAACTTTTGAGGCTCTGGTGAGGCGCAAGTTCTTGTTAGTGGGTGGGTGCTTTGTGGAACTTCAACCTCACTATGGCGGTTCTCTTGCATCTGTCTTCCCCTGTTGGCAATATGTGATGATTACGTACGTGCTAATATAGTACACATGGATCATGTAATATGGTGTATAACACACAAATGTATGAAGATATTTACCATAACTATGAAAGAAACTATATGATATAAATATCAGCTAACCACAGATATGTAACAGTAAATGCAGTAATACAGAAAAATCACACCAGGGATTTTTATACTGGTCCGGAGCATCATCCTACGTCCAGTACTAGACTTCTATCTGGAATTTCACTAATAACCACCTCATTTCACCCGAAGGAACAGGTCTACAACATCAGAGCAGACGAACGGGATTTCACGCCTCTAACAATACCGAGGACTTCAACTAAGACGAATACAATTGTTGTTGATAATATGTGTTCTTAATAACACAAATTTGTCACTTGTAGTGCAAATTTCCTATAATCTTATCCTCAAATAGAATATTTGTGTATATGAAGATTTGGAAGTGGATATCATATTGAATCAAAAGAATATTAAATAGATTCTGGGATTCAAATGATATATTATTGAATATGAGCAATTGAGTGCTTGAAAATATAGAATTGAGATCAAGAAAATAGAGATAGTAAAAAGTCAAATTAATTTAAGTGGAATGATAATCTCATGGTGTTTATATAGAGAATAAATAGTTGTAGCCCTTTGTGAAGAGTAACGAACAATAGCCATGATCATTGGTGAAGAGAAGGGGATGCAACCATTGATGAAAGGAAGTGTCTTTTCGAAAGGTTGCTTTCCGGAAGAAAATAGTCGACAGGTCAAAAAGGGCTGGTAGATAGGAATTTGAATATCTATATATATATATATATATATATATGCAATATGTGCACATGTACACTTTATTGCGCATTCTGGGTAGGAACGGTAGACCGGTCGAACTATAGGCTGTCGACCAGTTTCACCAAGGTTGCACAATCAATGTGTACATATATATATATATATATATATATATATATATATATATATATATTCATATATATATATATATATATATATCGATAATTTCAAGGTGTGTGATTATTTGAGGATAGATTTTAACATAAACAACACTGCTAAAACACCAAACAATCAGCCTCTAATCTAGAATACAATATGTAGCTCTTTGTGCCTCTTCAAAATAAATATCTTCTTTTTGTCGATCACGGCTTATTTCTTTATCAGAAATCAAAACTCCATGAAATTCTTGACTCAACATTCCCCCCTTTTTTGACTGATGACAACATAGTTTTGAATCTCCCCCTGTATATGATCTCCCCCTGAGATTGTGCCTATATGTTAACATGAACTATATATTCCTGCATAAACACTGTTAGTACCGATCTCTCCCCCTTTGTCATCGACAAAAAAGGAGTAAATAAATAAATAAGTGAAGATAAAAATGATACTATCAGGATATTAAGCAACATAAACGATTACCATAGATCATGCCAAGAGTCACAAAATAACATCATACACACACAAAAGTCTAGTACGAATAAAACACGGCACCATTTAGATATAAGTGCCGGATCAAGTCTTAAAGCAAAAGATAGTCATAAGTACATAGCAAAAGATAATCATAAGTACATAGCAAGAGAAAAACTAAGAAGTGAACAAAGAAAGCTCGGATTGCGACTCCGTCTCATCTTCCTCTTCCTCTTCGACAACTTGTGCTTTTCCGCGACCATGTCCACTACTAGTTCCCCAGCTTGTCGCCTCCTTCGAAGATGTCCAAAAAAAAGTAGGAGGAGCTGGACATTTGTCGGGGTCTTGAGCTTGAATAGATGATGATGCACCACATGACATTGCTTCCCATAATGTTCCGAAGAAAGACTTAATCTTTTTGAAGCGATTGTCGATCATTGTATCCATACGCTTAAGTCTTGCTTCGAGTAGAAATTGGTTGCGAGCAATGGTGTCAAGCAATTCCTTTGTCGAGGAAGACGATCCTAGAAGTTTGACTTCGTCAGGTCATGGCTGGGATGATCGTGTGTAAGCTCCTTGCTGTCTATGTTCTTGCCATTACTCAAAAGGCATCTTCATCCATTTAATCGTTGCTGCGTTGATGAGTTTGGGCCTTGAAACAGGAGACTCGGGGGGTGCGATGTCACAAGCAAGCAATAGGCGCATGATATATTCATTATAAAACAAATGTGGCCTAGTGCATTCATTTACTTGCAAAATCTCATCAAAAATCATACCAATCCAATTAATACGAATATCCTCGTATATTGCATATAATGCCTTGAAGTTCTCTTTGTAAACGACATCAAAATTACCTAATCTTGGTAGTAGAGAGTGCATGAAAGTGTGATGAATAGTCCTCGCAGTGGGTCGTAAGCCTATGGATTTTGTGTTATCCATGTCGTATTTAATGAATTTATGGCTAACAAGATCACGAACACAGATAATGCAAAAGTTACTCGAGAAATTTTCACCTATAAAGGGAACTCCAAGAATACTCGTCATTTTAGAACATGAGATGAACACTTGCTTGCCACAGACTACAGACCAAAGACATTGTGCAGGATTATTGGGCTTGTACTTCTCCAAATTCAAGTTAACATAGAATAATTTGATCATAACACAGTTTACTCCCACATTATTTAGATCAAAATCTATTAGGGGTTCAATATTTGAATTCCTTGCTAAGTTAAGAATGCGATAACTGGAGAAATCAGAGAACTTAATGATTGAAACCGGATGATTCTTGAAGTCTTTCATATCATTCCATCTTTTAATAGCAAACGGATCAACTAGCCACTTCTTGATTGAAAGATCAATTTGTTGGCAGAAGTTGAAGCTTTCTTTGATTTCTTTTGAGGAGGTGCCATTTGATTGAGATTGATGAATTTGGAAGAAAAAATTTGAATTCTAAGGTTTTTTTTCTTCAGAATAAGGTACAGTTGGAGTAAAAGTAAAGAGGTGGAAGGAAGAAATGCTCGTATATGTACATAAAAAACTGGAAAAAACGACACCAGTCGACTGCCAGATTTTCACCAGTCGAACGTTTTTATTCAAAAGCAAAACCGGTTGACCATTTGCAATTTTGCCTGTCGACCGATTGGCTTATGGGCTTTCTTTCGGTGTTTTTTTGCTCAATTTCTAATATTTGACGGTTCATATGACATAAAAATCACTTAATTATGAGATATATATACTAGTACATTAGTGATACAAGAGAATATAACCATGATATGAATCTAGTGTGAAGTTGGTGATTTATGATCAGTAGAATCTTCTTTAACGTCGTCAATACATGGTTTCCATGGTGATCAATTCTCTTTGGTCCTTTGTTCCTATTATAATTTCTTTCCCATGAATTCAGGCTCCTAGAAGATGAAGGCATGTTTGGCATAGGCTCATGTACGTTGTGTTTCTTCGAGCCACGAAAGAACATTGCCATTTGTTAGAAGAGATAATCGACTTGAGGTCGGCTTCTGCTCATAATACATTCCCCTTTGAAGATCAATCTGATGTTTTTGGTAATGGTGGATTTCATTGATCTTTTCTTTGGTATGAGGTAACTAAAATAAATTTTTCTTTGACCGTTTTGGAATTGGCGTAGTGTCGGGGGTACGATCGCTTTGGTGATATCCTGATTTATGTTCAAGAGTATGTGGTTTCGAAGAGTAATGATCTCTCGTCTCGGAACTAGTGATAGATATATGGGAATATTGATCAGATTTGTCGCATATATGTTCCATGTTTATAGCAGAAAATAGAATATATGAACTATGTAGGATTTAAGATCAGTGAAGCGACCCGAACTTCCCCGGTTTCCGAAGAGATGAGAAAGAACGAATTACTGTGAGGACAAGACAAATCAGAACGCAGATGGAAGAACATTTCATTGTTATTACAATAATTCCATCAGATACAAGAATATACAGAGTATAAATAAATAAATTACATTCGATAAATATCAGAGATTACAATAAATTACATAGCAGCGGAAAATAACACAAAACATAACTGAAGGTGATATACAGATACAGAGCTTTCCGGATATCATTCCAGCTGTAAACCAGGATCCTGTGAATATAAATCTGCAAAACCAAAACTACTAGCTGCCCGTGTCGAAAATAAGGGCACCCAGAGTTTAGGTTAAAATAATAAACTCCAGGTCAGTCATGTGACTAGTGTGAGAACTAAAACAGTTATTTAAAGCTTTACTTTAAAAGAGAGTAGTTCAAGGGACCACGCCGTATAACACGGAACGGGTTTTCTCCCAAGAATACCAGTGCATAAAAATAAACAACGCAATGCTTTTTCGAAAAATGAAGCTATTATAAGACCCAAGTCTCATCACACAATGCAACGCAAGCTGGAGGATAGGGTTTTACCTTATAACAGCCAAACATGCTTGGTACGTTTAAAACGAATCATTTGATACTATAATAAGTGTATAGTGTCAAAACAGTTTCAATCATAAATATAAATCATAGACGGCATAAGTGCCCCATACCACTATGCCGCCATACTAGGCTCTACAAATAAAGCCGAAATACACGTATTGGAAATTGGATTTCCGTAATGAGTCGAGGCAAGGGGCAAGCTCCTCTCTGCTTCGAGACACTCTAGCAAATGCCTCGGGACTACACACTCTGGGCAACCCCGGATTCGGCTGGGCCGGTCCTCTCTTACGTTTGAGGATTAGTTATTCCTGAACACACGTTTCCCGGTCCTTACAGACCTTTAATCGAGGCGCCTCATTCCAACAACCACAAAGGTGAAAAGTATATAAATGTCAGGGCTGGTAAGTCACTGACACCACCAATGCTAGAAAGAAACGTCGTGTTCTCCCAACGGTCCGTATCCCGTTTTTGACTCATACCGAGGTGTGAGGCTCGCGAATTCACGTTATATACAAAGCTACGCCACAAAGGCCGTGCTTTGATCATCAACCACAAGACTTTGCTTTTCAACAGAAGCCTTGATCCATGCAACTCAGTATGCCACACAGGCAATTCATGCCATGCGATTGATTTCTATCGATATATAACCTCTAAGCTCGTACGTCTCAGAGAAGGGCGTTAAGCAAGAGAATAAATTCTCTGCCGCCAAACAGATATATATTTAACAGAAATCAATCAACACAGAATAAAATCCAATGTTAGACACACAATCCATTTACAAGTTCGTTCTGGGTCTGAACGAAACCGGAGGCACTTTCCTCGCATATCCATCCATCTCCAAGTACGTCTGGACGACCACCAACTATTTCCATCCTCAGATGTACAGCCCAATCAGGATCATCAGTAATTATCCAAACGATGTGAAGACTTCCGGTCTTCAACCACCATCTTCATCTTCGACTTATCGTCGAATCGGTTATACAGAATGGGTATAAACCCGGACTTTCAGAACAACCCACGTATATTAAAAACAAATGTTACACAAACACAACATACGCCTCATTCCAATTCATTAGTCATTAACCGTAAATCAGCAAGAGAACAATTTCCCAAATATTAACCACCAAGGCCGAAACCAACATCAGATCAATACCCAGGAAACCATTCTTCTTAGCTAACCTACAGCTAGTTTCTAAATTTCAATTCTTAGGGAAAGGTTCCAATTAATTTTATCCAAGATAAATTCTTTAAAATTTATCCTTTAATCTTCCTTTGGATGTCGTTTCAAACCAAATTATGGTTTTCTAAACTAGTCGAGATTAGCGAACCACGCCGAAGTAATTATTTATTTTATTTCCCATTCCCAACCTATTCATCCCATGAAGCAAAACTGGTAATACTCCATATCTAACACCACGGTGTTATCGGTAAAATTCATTACCATTTCACGTTCAAATCTAATTAAAGATTTAACTATCACTTTGGAGCAAAACTGGTGATACTCCAATCTCGCTTATTTGCCAACTTTGATAATTTAGATTATCAATTCACATTTCCATCTAATTTCAGATTCATTAAAACTCCTTTTACTGGGTTAAAGAACTAGTGTCATTTAAAACACAGTTCACGATAAACCCAAATCATATCCTATTTATTATCGGGTTAAAGAACTAGTGTCATTTAAAACACCCTTCACGATAAACCCACAAATCAATTTCATTTACAACCCATTTCAAATCCAATTTATTTATTTAAAAATAAACGGGTTTAATTTTAGTTCAAAACTAGTTCGTTTCGATAAAAATCTATTTTTATCTTTTCAAATATGGAGTTTTTCATCCCAATTTTTCCCAAATCATTTCTTATGATTTTTCACTAATTATTGATATTTTTAATAATTTTATCATGGCCCGTACAGTCGATTTCCATTAACGGCCATCGAACTGCACTTACAGCGAACTTTTCTGAATTTGATTTGGACATATCTCCAAATCCAACCATTAGATTTCAAATTTCTAATATTCGTTAGAAAGCTCTTTTCTATACGAACCCAACGGTTCCGGTTTTAGGAGAATCCGACGGTCGGATCTCCCGTAATGTCCGTTCGAAGTCAATGGCCGAAATTTACAAACTGTCGCGGCGCGGCGCGTTCTATTCAGGCCATTATATTATATATATAATATATATTTCGTCGATTTATATTTGAAACGAATTATATAAATAGTTTTAAATTCGTTTCAAAAACAATTTCAACTTCCATTTCAATTCAAATCAAAATTGAATTTTTCCTTATAAATTCGTTTTAAAATTCATTTCTATTCAATTCAAACTTCAATCCAATTTGAATTCGTATTCAATTCAATTCGAATTCGTTTTCAATTTAATTCGAATTCGTTTTATATTCAATTCATTTCGAATTGGTTTTATATTCAATTTCATTCAAATTGGTTTTCTATTCGATTCAATTCAAATTGGTTTTCTATTCGATTCAATTCAAATTCGTTATCTATTTGATTCAATTCAAATTCGTTTTTTCGATTCAATTCAAATTCGTTTTCTATTCGATTCAATTCAAATTCGTTTTCTATTCGATTCAATTCAAATTCGTTTTCTATTCGATTCAATTCAAATTGGTTTTCTATTCGGTTCAATTCAAATTGGTTTCTATTCGATTCAATTCAAATTGGTTTTCTATTCGATTCAATTCAAATTCGTTTTCTATTCGATTCAATTCAAGTTGGTTTTCTATTCGATTCAATTCAAATTGGTTTTCTATTCGATTCAATTCAAATTGGTTTTCTATTCGATTCAATTTATAAAAACGAATATAATCAATATAAATATCGTTCGCGTCAAAATAGCGCATCTCTAATCAACACGGCTTTATATATTTCAATAATTCCGTTATTCTATTCAACAAATGAATATTTATCCTATTCAATATGTGAATCTAAATATTTCGTTCAACACATGACTAATCTCAAAGGATGAGTACGGTCAACACATGAACCTTTATTTTATAATGATAAAGATGTAAATTTTATTGTTAAAATATTTCGTTCAACACATGACTAATCTCAACGGATGAGTACTGTCAACACATGAACCTTTATTTTATAATGATAAAGATGTAAATTTTATTGTTAAAATATTTCGTTCAACACATGACTAATCTCAACGGATGAGTACGGTCAACACATGAACCTTTATTTTATAATGATAAAGATGTAAATTTTATTGTTAAAATATTTCGTTCAACACATGACTAATCTCAACGGATGAGTACGGTCAACACATGAACCTTTATTTTATAATATTATTTATTTTCTAAATTGGAATGAGGCCCAATCAATTACCATATAGCGTTAACTATATGGATTCCATACAACACATGTATATAATAGCAACGATAAATAATCAACCATCATCCAAAGTGCACTACACTGTATAAGCATCAAATATAGATATCTAACGCTTATAACAGCCTGTCAATCCATCGATCGACATACAACTAATTATTGGGATTGGTGTATGTCATATATTATCCCAATACCCGTGTGGGGTTTCAAACAATCAAACACAGATTTTATTCGTGCAGTTGGGCGATGTGTAAAATTTATCGACCCAATCAATATCAGTCAAATCAGTGTATATAAACAAATCGGCCGATTTGTTTATAATTATTTATTATTCACATCCACGTTAAAAATTATATTTTTAACGACCAAATTATTTTATTCAACTTATGAATATTCTATTCGGTTCACTTATTAAATAAAATGATATCTTTATTTTTCTAACTTATTTTAGAAAATTTCGGCGGCATAACGGCATGATACAAGAAACGGGACGAGGCCTAGCCTTATCCCCGGTCTAGTGAAGGCCCACGCCATTCACACATCAATCAAATCCATTCCATTTCACCAAACAATTCAATTCAAACCGAATAAACTAACCAACTACACAACCAAACAATTTAACAAACAAGCCATCCATGGTCTGTGGATGACGGGTGTCGGGTGCTACTAAACACCGTCTGCATCCTAGTATATGTATATATCTAGAAAAAAGAAATTTAGAGTGAGAAGTTCTCACCAATAGCTATCCCTACTCCATGATACTTCATTTAGAGAAATCATCGCCATTCTCGCCTTTTGTCGCTTTCGTTGCCCGTAGCCACTATATATATAAAAATCACATTTTCACTTCGCTATTCAATATATAAAAATCGAATTTTTACCTCGCTATTCAATGTATAAAAATCGAATTTTTACTTTGCTATTCGGTTTATAAAAATCGAATTTTTACTTTGCTATTCAGTATATAAAAATCGAATTTTTACTTCGCTATTCAATATATAAAAATCGAATTTTTACTTCGATGCTATATAGATAAAAAATCTATTTTTCTAATGCTACTATATAAATAAAAATTATTTTTTATCACGTTCTTCTATACATAAAGATTTCGCCTTTTCAAATTTAAAAATTTCTCTTTTTCAAATTTAAAGATTTCGCCTTTTCAAATATAAAGATTTCGCCTTTTCAAATTTAAAGATTTTATTTTTTTATACTTCCTATATGCTAAAAATCATATTTTTATTCTTTTTATAATATAAAAATTATATCTTTAACCTTTCTATATAATGAAAATTATATTTTAAACTTCTCTATATTATAAAAATTATATTTATATTCTGTGCTTGCATATAGAAAAATCATTTCTTTTTTTTTCCTATTAATAAAAATTGAACCTTTAACATCATAAAAATCATGTTTTTATATTTCCTTTCAAACAGTAAAAATCATGTTTTTACTCTAATTAAAAATCAGATCTTGTTCTCTAAAACTAATGGGTTTAAATTTCTATAACTAACCACTTCAAATAAGAATAAATAAATTAACTAAAGACTTACCGGAGAAGGGGAGGAGGAAAAGCTGTCGCGGTCGGAGCAAGGCTCGGGAGGGGGAGGTGTATGGCGGCGCGTCGATCAGAAAGGGGGAGGGGTTTGCGGTCGACATCGGGATAGGGGGGTTTCAATCACAAGGCAGCAGAGGGGGGTGCCTCGCGCAGCGGCGCGATGATCGATTGGGGGGGAGGCGGCGATGGAGGCCAGCGGCGGCTCGTCATGGTGGGTGGAGGGAGATTCGATTTTTTTTATTTAGAATGAACGGTGAAGAGATTAAGGAAGGGGGGTTATTATAATATTTTTAATTTATTTAATTATTTAATTTCAAAAAGCAACTTTTATTTTTGACCTCGAAACGAGACCCACCGCCTGTCGTCCATAGCTAATTACCCCCATTCCGAACCCAATGGGATATGCCACGTAGGCTGATTCGATCATTTCGATCAGTTTTCGTCATAATCAACATATAACTCTATATATTGAATTTGAACGCGCATTTCAATTTACCGGGGTCACATACTAACTCGAAAAATTCCTGAAAAATATTTTCTAGCTTCGTATTGACGATACAGTCCTAACAAAACTAGTTTCGTCGAATTCTGAGACCGCTGGAAGAATGGCCAATTTCCAGTCGATTAAAATTAACTGAAAATGGTCAAACGTGTTTTCCTTTGCCACGCTCACCTATTGATTCGAAAAATTATGAAATTTGAAACCTAGCAATAATTTGACATCACGGACCCAACAAAACTGGTTTCGTCGAAATCCGAGGTCGTTTGCAAAATTCTCATTTTTAAGGGCCTGAATTCCATAGCGACTATTCAGAATTTTCAACTTGACCTAACTTTTGATTCCCGCTATGAAATTTCGATTTTTCGGATTCATTGGAAAGATATTATCAATTAGATCCTAATGTTTTTGGTTTCGCTAAAATCCGAATTGTTTTGCACCTGGTACATTCAATTGAAGTTTGGAATCGAATTATCGAACTACCGCGCCATTTTCAATTCTATTATAATTATATATAATTAATTATATTCTAATGACGACGTATATAATATATACGTTCGAATTATATTCAAAATAAATTTCCCGTCGATATTATTCAAAATAATCTAATTTAAATATTCAAAATTCGCTAAAATTGCAAAAATAAAAATTTTAAACTGGCCCAGATTTTTGGGTTATTACAATCTCCCCCACTTAAAACTTTTCGTCCCCGAAAAGGAACATAGTCGAAAGTGGTTTGATTAATCAACTCTACGTTCGATCTGGCTTTCATTCTCCAACTTTTCAGTTTCTGAGAATTTTCAAATTTTCAAAAATTTGGCTAACACCCTAAATTTTCGAAAAATTTCGCCATAACCTCCCCTATACCGGGAGCCACGTGAAAATCCCGAAATTGCCATACAGGCCTTCTGATCTCAAAAAGAAAAAGCCAATAGGCTCATAAAATCATCATCACCCAAACAAAACAGTAAATTATATAGTAAACATGTACCTATTTGTCGGGCAAACAAATTTTATTCTCTGCTCTAGCCTCCTTGCTATGACCTGTTCAATGTAAGTACATGTATATGCAAGCAGATGCGACCAATTTTCAATAATATTCAATATTTGATGCAATTAGACATAATGGTTCAAAATTATCAAACAAATAAACATTCAACACAACCATCAATCAATTAGTGAATTAACGTTTCAAATTCATAATTTTGATTCATATACTGAAAATCATGTTTTTGATGCCAATTCACAACAATGTGTTCTAGCTATATATATAAGTTTTGGTTCTTACACCAGTCTAATGGAAATATATAGATATCACACCTTCGTCACTCGAAAATACATGCTGATGATGTTTCGAACCACCATCAGAACATCTCCGGGCTACTAGAGTGCGGTTCTATATCTATCCGGTATATTAAAACTTCGAACATACGTTCATGACGCGTATATGAAAAATCTTTATATAGCGGATTGTCCAAATTCAAAATAAATAAATATTCAAATACGTATAAAATGGTTTAAATTTTCAAAACAAAAATTGTTTTCATTTAAAAAATATACTCTTCACACTCGTTCTAGGATACTACTGATCCTATCTCTAACGAGTCATTCTAATTGGATATTACTACTCCAATATCTGATGAATTCTTTCATATGGTTCTAATGTGTCTCGTTCTCGAGCTCTGTAAACCAAAGCTCTGATACCAAATGAAGCGACCCGAACTTCCCCGGTCTCCGAAGAGATGAGAAAGAACGAATTACTGTGAGGACAAGACAAATCAGAACGCAGATGGAAGAACATTTCATTGTTATTACAACAATTCCATCAGATACAAGAATATACAGAGTATAAATGAATAAATTACATTCGATAAATATCAGAGATTACAATAAATTACATAGCAGTGGAAAATAATACAAAACACAACTGAAGGTGATATACGGATACAGAGCATTCCGGATATCATTCCAGCTGTAAACCAGGATCCTGTGAATATAAATCTGCAAAACCAAAACTACTAGTTGCCCGTGTCGAAAATAAGGGCACCCAGAGTTTAGGTTAAAACAATAAACTCTAGGTCAGTCATGTGACTGGTGTGAGAACTAAAACAGTTATTTAAAGCTTTACTTTAAAAGAGAGTAGTTCAAGGGACCACGCCGTATAACACGGAACGGGTTTTCTCCCAAGAATACCAGTGCATAATAATAAACAACGCAATGCTTTTTCGAAAAATGAAGCTATTATAAGACCCAGGTCCCATCACACAATGCAACGCAAGCCGGAGGATAGGGTTTTACCTTATAATAGCCAAACATGCTTGGTATGTTTTAAACGAATCATTTGATACTATAATAAGTGTATAGTGTCAAAACAGTTACAATCATAAATATAAATCATAGACGGCATAAGTGCCCCATACCACTATGTCGCCATACTAGGCTCTACAAATAAAGCCGAAATACACGTATTGGAAATTGGATTTCCGTCATGAGTCGACGCAAGGGGCAAGCTCCTCTCCGCTTCGAGACACTCTAGCAAATGCCTCGGGACTACACACTCTGGGCAACCCCGGATTCGGCTGGGCCGGTCCTCTCTTACGTTTGAGGATTAGTTATTCCTGAACACACGTTTCCCGATCTTTACAGACCTATAATCGAGGCGCCTCATTCCAACAACCACAAAGGTGAAAAGTATATAAATGTCAGGGCTGGTAAGTCACTGACACCACCAAAGCTAGAAAGAAACGTCGTGTTCCCCCAATGGTCCGTATCCCGTTTTTGACTCATACCGAGGTGTGAGGCTCACGAATTCACGTTATACACAAAGCTACGCCACAAAGGCCGTGCTTTGATCATCAACCACAAGACTTTGCTTTTCAACAGAAGCCTTGATCCATGCAACTCAGTATGCCACACAGGAAATTCATGCCATGCGATTGATATCTATCGATATATAACCTCTAAGCTCGTATGTCTCAGAGAAGGGCGTTAAGCAAGAGAATAAATTCTCTGCCGCCAAACAGATATATATTTAACAGAAATCAATCAACACAGAATAAAATCCAATGTCAGACACACAATCCATTTACAAGTTTGTTCTGGGTCTGAACGAAAACGGAGGCACTTTCCTCGCATATCCATCCATCTCCAAGTACGTCTAGACGACCACCAACTATTTCCATCCTCTTGGGTGTACAGCCCAATCAGGATCATTAGTAATTATCCAAACGATGTGAAGACTTTCGGTCTTCAACCACCGTCTTCATCTTCGACTTATCGTCGAATCGGTTATTCAGAATGGGTATAAACCCGGACTTTCTGAACAACCCACGTATATTAAAAACAAATGTTACACAAACACAACATACGCCTCATTCCAATTCATTAGTCATTAACCGTAAATCAGCAAGAGAACAATTTCCCAAATATTAACCCCAAGGCCGAAACCAACATCAGATCAATACCCAGGAAACCATTCTTCTTAGCTAACCTACAACTAGTTTCTAAATTTCAATTCTTAGGGAAAGGTTCCCATTAATTTTATCCAAGATAAATTCTTTAAAATTTATCCTTTAATCTTCCTTTGGATGTCGTTTCAAACCAAATTATGGTTTTCTAAACTAGTCGAGATTAGCGAACCACACCGAAGTAATTATTTATTTTATTTCCCATTCCCAACCTATTCATCCCATGAAGCAAAACAGGTAATACTCCATATCTAACACCACGGTGTTATCAGTAAAATTCATTACCATTTCACGTTCAAATCTGATTAAAGATTTAACTATCGCTTTGGAGCAAAACTGGTGATACTCCAATCTCGCTTATTTGCCAAATTTGATAATTTAGATTATCAATTCACGTTTCCATCTAATTTCAGATTCATTAAAACTCCTTTTACTAGGTTAAAGAACTTGTGTCATTTAAAACACAGTTCACGATAAACCCAAATCATATCCTATTTATTATCGGGTTAAAGAACTAGTGTCATTTAAAACACCCTTCACGATAAACCCACAAATCAATTTTATTTACAACCCATTTCAAATCCAATTTATTTATTTAAAAATAAACGGGTTTAATTTTAGTTCAAAACTAGTTCGTTTCGATAAAAATCTATTTTTATTTTTTCAAATATGGAGTTTTTCATCCCAATTTTTCCCAAATCATTTCTTATGATTTTTCACTAATTATTGATATTTTTAATAATTTTATCAAGGCCCGTACAGTCGATTTCCATCAACGGCCATCGAACTGCACTTACAGCGACCTTTTCTGAATTTGATTAGGACATATCTCCAAATCCAACCGTTAGATTTCAAATTTCTAATATTAGTTAGAAAGCTCTTTTCGATACAAACCCAATGTTTCCGGTTTTAGGAGAATCCGACGGTCGGATCTCCCGTAATGTCCGTTCGAAGTCAATGGCCGAAATTTACGAACTGTCGCGGCGCGGCGCGTTCTATTCAGGCCATTATATTATATATATAATATATATTTCGTCAATTTCTATTTGAAACGAATTATATATATATAGTTTTAAATTCGTTTCAAAAACAATTTCAACTTCCATTTCAATTCAAATCAAAATTTAATTTTTCCTTATAAATTCGTTTTAAAATTCATTTCTATTCAATTCAAACTTCAATTCAATTTGAATTCGTTTTAATTCGTTTTCAATTCAATTCGAATTCGTTTTCAATTCAATTCGAATTCGTTTTATATTTAATTCATTTCGAAATGGTTTTATATTCAATTCCATTCAAATTGGTTTTCTATTCGATTCAATTCAAATTCGTTTTCTATTCGATTCAATTCAAATTCGTTTTCTATTCGATTCAATTCAAATTCGTTTTATATTCGATTCAATTCAAATTCGTTTTCTATTCGATTCAATTCAAATTCGTTTTCTATTCGATTCAATTCAAATTGGTTTTCTATTCGATTCAATTCAAGTTGGTTTTTTATTCGATTCAATTCAAATTCATTTTCTATTCGATTCAATTCAAATTGGTTTTCTATTCGATTCAATTCAAGTTGGTTTTCTATTCGATTCAATTCAAATTGGTTTTCTATTCGATTCAATTCAAATTGGTTTTCTATTCGATTCAATTTATAAAAATGAATATAATCGATATAAATATCGTTCGCGTCAAAATAGCGCATCTCTAATCAACACGGCTTTATATATTTCAATAATTCCGTTATTCTATTCAACAAACGAATATTTATCCTATTCAATACGTGAATCTAAATATTTCGTTCAACACATGACTAATCTCAACGGATGAGTACGGTCAACACATGAACCTTTATTTTATAATGATAAAGATGTAAATTTTATTGTTAAAATATTTCGTTCAACACATGACTAATCTCAACGGATGAGTACTGTCAACACATGAACCTTTATTTTATAATGATAAAGATGTAAATTTTATTGTTAAAATATTTCGTTCAACACATGACTAATCTCAACGGATGAGTACGGTCAACACATGAACCTTTGTTTTATAATGATAAAGATGTAAATTTTATTGTTAAAATATTTCGTTCAACACATGACTAATCTCAACAGATGAGTCATGAACCTTTATTTTATAATATTCTTTATTTTCTAAATTGGAATGAGGCCCAATCAATTACCATATAGCGTTAACTATATGGATTCCATACAACACATGTATATAATAGCAACGATAAATAATCAACCATCATCCAAAGTGCACTACACTGTATAAACATCAAATATAGATATCTAACGCTTATAACAGCCTGTCAATCCATCGATCGACATACAACTAATTATTGGGATTGGTGTATGTCATATATTATCCCAATACACGTGCGGGGTTTCAAAAAATCAAACACAGATTTTATTCGTGCAGTTGGGCGATGTGTAAAATTTATCGAGCCAATCAATATCAGTCAAATCAGTGTATATAAACAAATCGGCCGATTTGTTTATAATTATTTATTATTCACATCCACGTTAAAAATTATATTTTTAACGACCAAATTATTTTATTCAACTTATGAATATTCTATTCGGTTCATTTATTAAATAAAATGATATCTTTATTTTTCTAACTTATTTTAGAAAATTTCGGCGGCATAACTGCACGATACTAGAAACGGGATGAGGCCTAGCCTTATCCCCGGTCTAGTGAAGGCCCACGCCATTCACACATCAATCAAATTCATTCCATTTCACCAAACAATTCAATTCAAACCCAATAAACTAACCAACTACACAACCAAACAATTTAACAAACAAGCCATCCATGGTTTGTGGATGACGGGTGTCGGGTGCTACTAAACACCGTCTGCATCCTAGTATATGTATATATCTAGAAAAAAGAAATTTAGAGTGAGAAGTTATCACCAATAGCTATCCCTACTCCACGATACTTCATTTAGAGAAATCATCGCCATTCTCGCCTTTTGTCGCTTTCGTTGCCCGTAGCCACTATATATATAAAAATCACATTTTCACTTCGCTATTCAATATATAAAAATCGAATTTTTACCTCGCTATTCAATATATAAAAATCGAATTTTTACTTTGCTATTCAGTATATAAAAATCGAATTTTTACTTTGCTATTCAGTATATAAAAATCGAATTTTTACTTCGCTATTCAATATATAAAAATCGAATTTTTACTTCGACGCTATATAGATTAAAATTCTATTTTTCTAATGCTACTATATAGATAAAAATTATATTTTTATCACGTTCTTCTATACATAAAGATTTTTCCTTTTCAAATTTAAAGATTTCGCCTTTTCAAATTTAAAGATTTCGCCTTTTCAAATATAAAGATTTCGCCTTTTCAAATTTAAAGATTTTATTTTTTTATACTTCCTATATGCTAAAAATCATATTTTTATTCTTTTTATAATATAAAAATTATATCTTTAACCTTTCTATATAGTGAAAATTATATTTTAAACTTCTCTATATTATAAAAATTATATTTTTATTATGTGCTTGCATATAGAAAAATCATTTCTTTTTTTTCCTATTAATAAAAATTGAACCTTTAACATCATAAAAATCATGTTTTTATATTTCCTTTCAAACAGTAAAAATCATGTTTTTATTCTAATTAAAAATCAGATCTTGTTCTCTAAAACTAATGGGTTTAAATTTCTATAACTAACCACTTCAAATAAGAATAAATAAATTAACTAAAGACTTACCGGAGAAGGGGAGGAGGAAAAACTGTCGCGGTCGGAGCAAGGCTCGGGAGGGGGGGTGTATGGCGGCGCGTCGATCAGAAAGGGGGGGTTTGCGGTCGGCATCGGGAAAGGGGGATTTCGATCGCAAGGCAGCAGAGGGGGGGTGCTTAGCGCGGCGGCGCGATGATTGATTGGGGGGGCGGCGATGGAGGCCAGCGGCGGCTCGTCGTGGTGGGTGGAGGGCGATTCGATTTTTCTTTTTTTCTTTTTTCTTTTTTTATTTAGAATGAACGGTGAAGAGATTAAGGAAGGGGGGTTATTATAATATTTTTAATTTATTTAATTATTTAATTTCAAAAAGCAACTTTTATTTTCGACCTCGAAATGAGACCCACCGCCTGTCGCCCATAGCTAATTATTCCCATTCCGAACCCAATGGGATATGCCACGTAGGATGATTTGATCATTTTGATCAGTTTTCGTCAAAATCAACATATAACTCTATATATTGAATTTGAACGCGCATTTCAATTTACCGGGGTCACATACTAACTCGAAAAATTCCTGAAAAATATTTTCTAGCTTCGTATTGACGATACGGTCCTAACAAAACTAGTTTCGTCGAATTCTGAGACCGTTGGAAGAATGGCCAATTTCCAGTCGATTAAAATCAACTGAAAATGGTCAAACGCGTTTTCCTTTGCCACGCTCACCTATTGGTTCGAAAAATTATGAAATTTGAAACCTAGCAATAATTTGACATCACAGACCCAACAAAAGTGGTTTCGTCGAAATCCGAGGTCATTTGCAAAATGTCTATTTTTAAGGGCCTGAATTCCATAGCGACTATTCAGAATTTTCAACTGGGAATATCTTTTAATTCCCGCTATGAAATTTTGATTTTTCGAATTCGTTGGAAAGGTATTATCAAATAGATCCTATTATTTTTGGTTTCACTAAAATCCGGATTGTTTTGCACCCGGTACATTCAATTGAGGTTTGAAATCAAATTATTGAACTACCGCGCCATTTTCAATTCTATTTATAATTATTTATATTCTAACGACGATGTATATAATATATACGTTCGAATTATATTCAAAATAAATTTCCCGTCGATGTTATTCAAAATAATCTAATTTAAATATTCAAAATTCGCAAAAATTGCAAAAATAAAAATTTTAAACTGGCCCAGATTTTCGGGTTATTACAATCAGCTTGGGGGAGATAATATGGGAATTTATGCCAAGTTTATATAGGATTTTCTATATATATATATAGCCTAAGATATATATATATACAGTTAAGGCTAAGAAATTTCAAAATTACTTGGCCATAGGAACAATCAAAGGCTCATGATCAATTTACTCAAATTAACAATAGCTAATATATGTTTGAGTAAATATAATCCGAATAAGAAAAAGTGAAAAGAACTACCTAATGTAAATGAGTGAAATGTGACATTAGTGATAAAACTAATTGTCGAGTTCTTTTCTGGAGATAAGACCAAGCTCTCTACGTAACTTTATGAAATTGGACTCAAGTAGAGGCTTAGTAAAAATGCCCGCTAGTTGATTATCAATTTGGACATAGTCGAGACATATATTTCCCTTTTTGATATTGTCTCTTAGAAAATGATGATGGATATCAATGTGTTTGGTTTGAGAGTGGTTCACAGGATTTTTGGATAAATTTATAGCAGTGGTGTTATCATAGTATATAATAGAATTTGATAAATGAATATCAAAATCTTGACATGTTCAATGCATATATATTACTTGAGTACAAGCAAGAGTTGCTGATATATATTCAGCTTCAAATGTTGATAGTGAAACACAATTCTGTTTCTTACTAAACCAAGGGACAAGTGATTGTCTAATAAAATAGCACGTACCACTTGTACTCTTTCTATCTGTTCGAGAGCCTCCGAAATCGGCATCGCTATATGATACTAATTAGAATGGATATTCTTTTGGGTAGAAAACACCGAAATCTTTGGTATTATTAAGATAACGAATTACACGTTTCACTGCCCGTAGGTGTGATTCCTTTGGATCCGCTTGAAATAGTAAACATAGACAAACACTCATCATTATATCTGGATGGCTAGCAGTGAGATAAAGAAGAGAACCAATCAAGCTTAGATATAGCTTCTGGTCAACACTCTTACCATTTTCATCTTTTTCAAGATGTGTGGTTGTACTCATGGGAGTAGGTTTACTAGTTTTCTAATCCGAAGCGTTTGATAAGATTTCTGCAGTATTTTTTTTGATTGATAAAAATACCGTTCGGAAGTTGTTTGATTTGAAGATCGAAAAAATATGATAGTTCTCCCATATAAGACATTTCAAATTCTTTGGTCATAATATTTGCAAACTCTTTGCATAGTTTATCGTTTGTTGAACCAAAGATAATGTCGTCTACATATATCTGGATAACTAGAATTTCTTTTTGAGAATATTTGATAAACAAAGTTTGATCGACTTTTCCTATTTGAAATCCTGAATTAATAAGATAGCTACGTAATCATTCATACCAAGCACAGGGTGCCTGTTTTAGACCATACAGAGCTTTCTTAAGTTTGTACACATAGTCAGGATATTTTTTATGTATGAACAAAGGGGGTTGTTCGACATGTACACTCTCTTTGATAAATCCATTGAGGAATGCACTCTTGACATCAAATCTGATATAGTTTTAAATTGTGGTGATAAGCAAAAGATAATAAGATTCTAGTAGCTTCTAGTCGAGCAACTGGTGCAAATGTTTCTTCATAATCGATACCTTCTTCCTGATTATATCCTTATGCTACTAACCTGGCTTTATTTCTGGTGATATTACCTTGTTCATCAGCCTTATTTTTATAGACCCGTTTAGTACCAATAACTGATTGATCAATTGGTCTTGGAACAAGTTCCCAGACATCATTGCGCTCGAACTGATTTAGTTCTTCCTAAATGGCAATGATGCAGTAATCATCGGTAGCAGCCTCTTTTGGATTCTTAGGTTCGATATTAGAAAGAAACACGACATGACCCATTTGATGGAGTTGACTCCTTGTTTGGACTTGTGATGTTACTTCCCCGATAATATTTTCAGCCGGATGGTCTCTTAATATTCTTGGTGGAGCGTAACTCATATGTTTGAGGAATATTTTCAAGAATTATTCAGAGTCAGAATCTGTAAACACCCCACCTCCGTTAATGTCACTCACAAAGGGAATGCCTTAACTTCGGTGGAGCATTTTTGGTACAAGATGCAAAGAAACTACAAGACAGACAAATAAAGCAGCGGAAAATAAATAACCTTTATTGATTAAAAACAATATGTACAAAGATTGGTTTACAACACCAATACTTATTACAACAAAGCATCTGTCTTGTTTAAAATAAAGAAGCATAAACTGACAATGATATTCCCCAATAAAGCATGAGCCAACCATGGCAGTAGAAAATGGAGTTCAAAGCAATGCATCAAAGAATCTTCATGCTCGGAAAGAGTAACGGTCCAAAATGGGTTGAGTCATTCCCTACCTGGCTACCTGGGGGGAACGGAAGAAAAGAGGCGAAAGCAAACTAAGTCAGACATAAAGCATGGTAAGCTCAGTGATTCTTAGCATTTAAACGCGGAAAAGGGTCATACATGAATAAACTAAATATAAGACTAAACCATAGTAACAAGATAACATGGCATGGGATATGATGTGGCAAGAATAAACTGAATGTACTAATAAACTGGATATACTGATCAACTGAATGTGCTTCTACTCCTCTGCTTCGCGACTACCCTGTTATACTGATTTCTATATCTCTGAACTACCTAACTAGTGTCCAAACTAGTAATCTATATAAAATGATCATATGATAACGTGATCCCAATTCCCGTAATTGTGGTTGCCTTCAGGTGTACATCTATTATGGGGATTCCATTTATTATCTAGATCTAATCTAGGGTTTACCATCGAGCGCTTCCTATATTCAACCAGGGTTTACGCTACCCAGGGCCACTGGGTTTTATGCTACCTAGTGAACGCTTCTCAGATTCAGGTTTTATGCGACCTAGGTCCAACTAGGGATTATGCTACCTATCGAACGATGCCCCCTAGGCTAGGACACACTACCTAGAGCGGTATATGTTCCTAGACTTTCCCCACGTATATGTCGTGAATCTTTATCGATGTCTAGATGAACATGTCCTCTATATGTGTGACTCGAGTCCCGTGGCAGGGCTAGTCAAGAAACACGGAACTCGAGCGGGAGCTTTCAGATATCTTCCGATTGCAGATGCTAAGGTCTGCTATTACAGTGTCTATGGTCCCACTAGACCCCTCCCTCAACTAACAAATGAAAGGAACCCAAGAAAATCAAGAATGAGAACTGTACGCAGGCCCCTCTATGCCCCCACAAACCTATGGGCCAACCTCACCCATAACTAGATAGCAAGTATATAGTCTGTTGGAGTTCTCCGCCTTTTCGCTTCACGTATCTCGACTGACTCAAGATGGTAGGTAGACGATGAGTTGCTATCACAGCGCAAAAACTGGTTTCGCCGAATCACGTTGGTCCATCCTAGTCTTTAGGTTGCCATATTATTGCAACCAAGGCATACCCTTGGCTCTTCTAATGCAGACCTTAACATCTATGAGCCCAAGGGGATCATCTGCAGCCTCACAGAGGGATACCAAGAGTACATTCACGTCCCCTCGAAGCCGTGTGCTTCATACCTCAGTTCGTTGGAGCCTTCTTCAAGATCAGATGGACGTTCTCTCCTTCTCATGTTCTATGTGGCTTTCTTGACTAAGGTTTACTACTTAGTTCTCTTAACTAAGGTTTACTACTTAGTTCTCTTTCTCGTCATGTTGGATTGGTTAAGTGTCATCAGTCAATTCAAGTTAACCCATTCACTTGTCATGTTAAATTGGTTAAGTGTTATCCAGTAGTTCACGGGTACTTAACCTACCCATATATCGTGTCAAATTGGTTAAGTGTTCCTTAACCTTACTCGTTTATCAGGTTATACTGGTTAAGTGTCTCTCACTAACTTAACCCTGTTTATCCATCATGCTATAATGGCTAAGTGTTCTAAGTTTACTTACCCCACCATCTAGTCTAGTTAGCATATTAAACATTTACTTAACCTTACCCACTTGTCTAGTTAACATGTTATAATGGTTAAGTGTTTCCTTAGTTAACTAACCCCCACAAATCTTGCCTTGTTAACATGTTAAGTTGGTTAAGTGTCCAAACTAACTTAACCCCTACCAACCTTGTCTAGTTAACATGTTTAATTGGCTAAGTGTTTTCTCAATTACTTAACCCCACCCTTCTTGTCTTGTTAACATGTTAAGTTGGTTAAGTGTTTCCTTAATTACTTAATCTCACCGTTTCTAGATTGATTGTTCATGAGCTTTAATTAATTAATTAATTAAAGCACCAACCACTCACATTAGACAGGTATTGTTGTGGTTACTGGATATGACGGTCAGTTCCGGTCAGTTTTACACCACAACTCAGTCTAACCTCGGGTCTTTCTGGGCTTTATGCACTAACCTCTCACATTAGACAGGTATTGTTGTGGTTACTGGATGTGCCGGGCGGTTCCGGGTAGTTTTACACCACAACTCAATCTAACCTCAGGTTAGGTATTTTCCTCTTCTCTAATTTACATATTTACTATTTATGTAAATTTTCCATAAATCAATTTAGCCTAGATCATATTCATTTGTCATGCCAATTAACATACTTATATTCTATGCCCAAAACTTAATTTACCTATCAATTAGCCCAACTTGCAGTTTATACCAAAACTAGATTTAATATTCTAGTTTACCGTTTATGTCCAAAACTTGGTTTACATGCCAATTACATACTTTGCGGCCAATTAAAATATATCAATTTATGCCCAAATCTAATATGCATGTAAATTATTCACTATTATAGCCAATTTAGATTATGCCAACATATTTAATATGCCAAATTAACTTAATTAAGCTACGCCCAATCCCCGCATTATAATCGTATGTATAACATGATTTCACAAGTTTTCTAAGTACTCATGAAATGGCACTAACAAAAGGAATAGGGGATAAGCACAAGAATTGATATAAAAGAATAGGCATGCAAAAATAATGGCTCCAACAGGTTCGATGTACATAATAGTGAATAGGAATAAACTAGCCAAGTTACACACTAAATATGAGATCCAACATAAATAAGGGAATAGGCATAGGTGATTTGGTCCAACATAATGCCAGTTCAAGGTACAACATGATTGGTTAATTGTAACAATGGGAATAGGCATAAGCAACTAACTGCAATAGTTAAAGGAAATTAACCACAATAGTCATGGGCGACTAATCACAATAATTTCTTAATCAATGTCATAGGGAATAGTCTCATAGTTATGAATCATAGTCATAGGCAACAGTCTCATAGTCACGAATCATAGTCATAGGCAATAATTTCATAGGCAACAGTTTCATGGTGATAGTCTTAGGCAAAGGTCTCACAGTCATAGGCAACAGTTTCATAGTCATAGTCTTAGGCAAAAGTCTCATAGTCATAGTTGTGAATCAGATCCAAAGGCATAGATAACTTTAGATTTGACATAAGCATGAATCAAAGATAATTAACTTGCAAATAGGTACAGTTCTATATTTTGATTTATTACATTCATGATTCCAATTACACGTTCAAATCTAAAGAATAACCGAACTTACATGATTGGTTTAGAAAAGGATAATAAGATAGCATTGTGGAAATTTGCTATGATTCACGTGACGTTGCTCGAAGCCATTGAATTAGCCTTTGATTCCCTTCTTGAAGTTTTAACTTGATTTGAATCTCCAATTTGAAGAACTATAACTTGTTTTAGCAAAGAATAAGATTTATTTTAATAGTGGAATCCAGAATAGAGAGAAACATCATGAAGACACCTCAAAGAATTTGTGTGGAGAAACCTAAGGTCTAGGAACTCTTTTATAGGTGTAGAGATGCCATTGGATCGCCCTAGAAGCCATCCGGCCCATCCAGAATAGGTTAAAATCGCTGTAGTCCAGATCTGGCAAAACAGGCCCAGGTCGGCCCCTAGCTCGACCCCTAGGTCAACCTATAGGGGGGAGGTCGACCCCCAGGTCGACCTGGGTCTTGCGCGGGAAATTTCCCGCCCAGCCTGCTTTTGGGTTCTCTTTTGAATTTTTGAATTCAGTTTTGAGCTGTTTTATATATTCTAAAACTTCTGAAGGCTATAACTTCTTCATACGGAGTCCGATTTACGCAAATTCGGACTCTATCTCAAGCAGAATTCCGAGACGAACGCAATGACGCAATCTGTTTCCCTTAATTCTTCTTTTACAAATTAATTATGCTTTTATTTGTTACTTTCATGTCCACCGAAAATACGGGGTGTTACTGAATCAATATTTGTGATGATTGGATTATCAATGACTATAATTTTGTCATCATTTGATATATTATGAGGGTACTGAGAGAATTCATTGAATGAAACATGAAGTGATTCTTTAATAGTTTTGGTTCGTTTATTAAATACACGATAGGCCTTGCTCCATTCTGAATAACCGACAAATATACTTTCATCGGCCTTTGGATCGAATTTGTCGAGCTGGTCTTTCATATTTAAGATAAAGCACTTAGAACCAGAAACTTTGAAGTATGAGATATTAGGCTTTCTTTTGTTAAATAATCCATAAGATGTATTATTGGTGAGAGGTCGAGTGGACGTACGATTCAAAACATAACATGCAGTTGCAATAACATCTGCTTGGAAATGTTTTGGTAAAGTGGTTCCATTCAATAACGTTCTTGCACATTCTTGTAAGGTCCGCTTTTTCCGTTCTAAAACTCCGTTTTGTTGTGGGGTTCTAGGAAACGAAAAATTATGGTATATACCTTTCTTTGTACAAAAATGTTCAAAATCATTATTTTCATACTCTCCGCCGTGGTCGCTTCTTATATTTTTAACCTTAAGCCCTTTCGATTTCTGAATTCTTTTGATGAAAGATTTAAATTTTTTGAAAGCGTCACTTTAGTTTTTCACAAAAAATGTCCAGGTGTAACAAGAGTAGTCATACATAGTTACAAACACATATCGATTATGGTTTATTGGCTGAACCTGAGTTGGTCCGGATAAATCCATATGCAGTAACTCAAGTGGTTATAAAATTGATATGACTTTCTTGGATTTAAAAGATGATTTAGTCAATTTTCCTAATTGACATGCGTCACAAATGTTGTCAGCCTTAAAGCTCAGTTTGGGTAGTCCTCTAACTAGATTGTTTTTGGCCAGCTTGTCGATAGTTCTGAAGTTTATATGACAGAAGCGTTTGTTCCACAGCCATGGATCATTTTCATTAGCCATAAGACACATATCTAAATTATGATTAATATTCATATTCAGAATATATATCTTTCTGCCTCTATAACCTTCGAAAACTAAATTATGGTCTCTATCTAAAATACTAAACTTATTATCTGAAAAGGAAATTGTAAATCCCTTATCGCATAACTGACTAATACTAAGTAAATTGTGTTTCAGATTCCTAAGTAGCATGACATTTGTTATAAGTGGTAAGTTAGATGTACCGCAATTGCTCACATCGCCTTTTCCGATGATATTGCCTTTTGAATTATCTCCAAAAGTGACGGAGCCACCATCTGAGTATGTAATATTTGTCAATAAGCTCTTGTATTCAGTCATGTGATTCGAGCAACCACTGTCCAATATCCACTTTCCTCTTTTCTTAAGTGGGACCTACAAAAAAAATAAGATTAAGTCTATGGTACCCACTTTTTCATAGGGTCCTAAGAGTTAGGTCTTAGGAGTCCAAACCTGTAACAACCCAGGTTCCGACGGACCGATTTTTTTTCAAAAATACCAATCCATCGAAACCCGAGTTGGTTTGCTCTGGTATCCTGCAGAAAAGACAGAGGCATGAAACATGTCAGAGTTCGGAAAACATCTCACAGCGGAAGGAATAAAATACAATGTAATTAAAACATAGCTTTACCTTAATAATAATACTGCTAAACCAGAACCCAAAGCTATACAATCTCTGTCATGAACCTAACCTGCGAATGTTGTGAGGAGGGGGGTCAGAACATAAGTCCTGTGTGACTAGATTTAAATTATACTTTTGGATAATCCTACATATACCGTTCAATTACATTTTCTAATTTATTGGGTTATCTGTGTTATTAGCATTCAAGGCTTACACACGTCGCACCCATCTACTCCCTAGTAGATTAACCTAATACAGTGTATATGTAGCTGCCCCCAACTAAGGTACAACCTATGGTACCTTACTCGCACGGTCTCCACCATATCATCGCAGAAATATAGCAGTCCCTAATCCTACACCCGAATGTCATACGGATTTCTGTATATATGTCAACACTACGTCTGCAAAGAACCACTACTTCTATGTAAGCGTTCGGACTGCCATCTTTGAACCATTCGATCGAATTAGGTTCCATCCTCGAATAATGCCCTCTAGTCTTATGATACACCACCTAGAGCGACATGGGTGTACCTAGACTTTCCCACGTACGTATCGTCAATCGTTCTTGATGTCTATTGCACATGTTCTCTATATGTGCGCCTGAGTCCCGTGGCAAGGCTAATCAAGAAACACAGAACTAGGTCGGGAGCTTTCAGATATTTTTCGATTGCAGATGCTAAGGTCTTCTTTTACAGTGTCTATGGTCTCACTAGACCCCTCCTTCAACTAATGAAAGGCACCCAAGAATATCAAGAATGGGAACTTAACCCTGGCCACCTGTGCCCTTCAAACCTATTGGCCATCCTCACCCATAACTAGATAGCAAAGTACATGGTCTTTTGGAGCTCTCCGCCTTTCCGCTTTACGCACTGGCTGAAGATGGTAGGTAGACAACGAGTTGCTATCACAGGGCACTAACTGGTCTCACCGAATCACGTTGGTCCATCTTAGTCTTTTGATTTCCCCTTATTATTGCAATCAAAGCATACTCATTGGTTCATTCACGTGGACCTAACCCCTATAAGCACAGACGGATCATCTGCCACTCATAGAGGAATACCAAGAGTAACCTACGTCCTCGGAAGCCGCGCGCTTCTTAACCCAGTCCGTAGAAGCCTACAAGAATATCTAGATGGACATGCTCTCCTCTTTGTGTGTTTTGACATCCCGATGATCTACCCCTTAGGGTTATTCATCCTCTAACGTATGGACTGGTCCAAGCGCCTCAGTTTTATATGTCATTAGACCCTACGTCTAACCATTAATTACGCGTTTGCACCACCTCGTGAGTTTTTTCAATTAACTTGGTTATTCTCCTTCACATTGACTTCCTTTTCAAGTTTACCAAGTTACCCTTGCTTATTAATTCAATTCATAACTAAACCCATTTAAGTTCGTTAATAAACCTACAACATGTTGTTCTCTATATTGTAATTCAAAATTCAGGTTCCATCTCATGGTTGCTATAACATGTTCTACTTAATTTATAATTAAGTACATCTTAATTTACATGTTTTCTGTCATTCAACATTTATGATTAAATACAACTTACTTATCTCCATACGTTTGCCTTCTTCTTTCTCATTTAATCATAATCTTGTCGTATACCGCCATTACAATTTATCATAATTTACTTATTAACTTATCTAAACTAAGGTTTACTAATAAGTTTCCCTTTTCCTTCATATAACTTATGTTATCCTCATTTATGGATTTATTCTTATTCTCGCTAATTACTTAATCTTCAATTAAGTACAACTTTATTACATAAGTTATTTCATTTTTCTCTATCGTTCATTATAACTTACCTTATTCCATAAGTTATAATTCCCACTTGTCCCTAGGACAGGTTTACATATTATCTTTCCTTTTCTTGAGTTTATTCATAATAGGTTATTATCATTCCCCATTCGTTCCCTTTTCCTTACAGTTGTATTTATCTTTCATTGAATTTCACTTATTTCCATTTATTACAATTAATGGTATTCGTCGGTCCTGCCATTTACATATTTTCATATATGTGTATATATATGTACTAGACCTCTCACATTAAGTCTACACTTGTGCATGCTGGATTTGCCGGGCGGCTCCGGGCAGTCTTCTACCACAAGTTGACTTAACCTCGCGTCTTAGCATAACTACTTGTTTCATTTATACGCACTAGGCCTCTCACATTAGATTCACCACTTGTGGTTGCTGGATAAGCCGGTCGGGTCCAGGCGGACTTCTTCCACAAGTGCAATCTAACCTCGTGCCTATGCGCGGTTCATTTTTAGGCATATTCATCTCTATTTCGTTATTTATGTTCATATCAATTTGCGCATTCAATTTAAAGTCTTAAAACTTAATACATGTTTATTCCCCATTTAAGTTTATGCTTATAATTCTACCAAAAAGTTATGCCTATAATTTATATGCATAATTTCCAATTCACATTCATAATTCCAATTCAATTTATATGCATAATTTCTACCATAGTTATACGATTAACCCCATCATAATTTATGCCTCCAAATCTCTCAATATGAGACGCATGTCATTCTACATGTAATTAATAATATGTAGATCTCAAATAATCCAATGTCTCAATTATCCTAATTTATAGGTTCATAAAATGGATCTATACAACAGTATTCATCTTAAACATTCAAATAAGTGGATATCTCAACTGATTGAACATAATTTTCATTTTTGCGCAATTATCCATCGCATCAATTAACTTTTTCAACACATTCATTATAAATATCCATGGGGAATGATAAAATGATAAACATACTATTATTCACAAGGGATAATTTAAACCCACTCACCTTTAAGATTTCCCAAATTTTGGATCTGATCCGTTCTATCATCCATGGTCTTCCTTTTTCCTTTAATTTGATTCACGACCTAACGACCATGCATTCATTATTTCATGTAAAGAGAAGGCAAAGAGAAATAATTTAAATAGATTGGTTCTTAGAGGTCTACCTTGCATTCATGATTCAATAATCTTTTTATTAATGTTGATTCCCTCTTCCAGATCTGAATTCATAATCCTTCTTGGCTAACATTTTAATTTCAGAATAGATTTGAGAAGAGAGAGAGGGAGCCATGGCAGAGCTCCAGCGTAGCCTCCGAATTGTGATGTTTAGGGTTAGGTCTAGGGTCTTATTTATAGGTGCTCAAGACCTTATCGTACACGCAGCGCAGAGTCAGCATTGAACCCAACTAAGAAAACAGTCCAGGTTCGCAGATGAATCTAGCCAAATCTTATCGTACACGCAGTGTTGAGTCAGCATTGGGTCTCACAAGCTGTTTTAGCGTAGAAATTTGAATTTCGAATGTTTGAATTGTTTTGGCTTAGAAATTTGATTTTTGAACTTTTGAATTTCTGGAATTTATTTAACTATTTTATTCACATGAAATATTAGTCTTATCTTGAATTTTATCTTTCGTATACATATATTTCTGCATATATATATATATATACACATATTTTCTTTATTTCCTTATATGTATGTTCTTATCCTTTTAAAATTTGAATTTGTATACGTACATATATTTGCATGTTTAGTTGGCCCTCTCTAAAACAAAGATAAAAATTATGCTGCCGCCGGGGTTCGAACCCTCCACCTCTATGTTACAAATCCAATGCCTTAACCAATTGAGCTATGAAGTCTTTTGTTAATAAGTCTTAGAACAATGATAATTATTGCTCTCTCCTTACTTCTATTTTTGATGTTAGTTACAATACTTAAATTAAACCATTGCATGAATCTTTTTCTTTTATTTTTCTTTTAATGTTAATGCATTTTGTTTGCAAATCATTGCATGCAACATATTTACATTGCATGCAACCAATCCTTTCTTTCTTTCAATGCATGCATTACATTTTTTTCAGTGCATGTATTTATTACATGCAATCCTTATTTTATTCTTTATTTTTTATTTTAATTTATTTGTATATATATATATTTCTCTTATGCATATGCAAACGTCTAGGCTTAATAACTTCTTCATATGATGTACGTTTTACGCAAACCAGGTGTCTATCTTGACCAGAATTTTGAGATGGATGCAATGACGCAGTCCGTTTTACTTAATTATCATTATTTAATTAAGTTATTCTTATTTTATTATCTTAAAAATACGGGGTGTTACATTCTTCACCCTTAGGAAATTTCGTCCCCAAAATTTAATAAGGGTAAAATCAATTAACCCCTCGCATAATATACATCCATCATGTGTGCATCCAATTTTTGCAACTATTGTGCACATGTGCATAGTGCAATACATCACAATAATACATGTATGCCTAAGCGGTTCCTCCGATATGTATGCAAATTTTCCAAAAATCCTTTTAAAATATGATGCTCACATCCTAAATATACTTGCACTTCTATATGAATGCAATATTTTGAAAATTAAAACACCTTTTTCATCTAAATTTTCCCACACGTTTACTGAATAAGAGTGTAGTTCATCCAATTGTTGCATCCAAAACCCTACCAACCATCGTTAAATTTCAAAATTTAGAAAAATCTAATTTTCTAAATTTGATTTCTTATGTTACAAAAAGGTATAAAACAAAAAATATTTACATCTTCCGTTTTTCTTTTATGTACCTTTTCCAATTGTACTTGAATTTTATGTAACTATTTTATAAAGATTTCCTATTTTCCTATCCAAGCACAACTACATAAGAAACTTTTTTTTTCTAACTTATCTTGGAAAATTTTCATTTTTATTCATCTTTTCTTAAGATTTTTATTTTCTTTTCCCGTCATGTTTGTTGCTTTTCTGAATTTATTGTTTTCTTTTTAGTTAGGCTATTTTTCTTCCTTTCTTAGCGTATTTACTTAATCAATTGATTTAAGTTTATCCTTTTCAAATAAGCTTTCCATCTTTCAAAATCCTACACAGCTACTACTAAGGGCCAAGAATCTTAAGGCTATTTCACTTAAGAAAAGTCCAACCACAAACTCTCAACACTTACTTGCCCTTCACTATCTTGTAGTCTCTACTAGTCCTTGCTTTGTATTACTAACCTATATTTTTTTCAAGCAACAATCCTACGCTTTACAATGCTTATGCATTCCATGGGAATTTTTTCATTATTCCAAGATAGTCCTTACTATTTATTTCATAGCTTCAAACTTTTTAAAAAAAAAAAAAAAAATCCTAAAACTTTTATTTTCTTCTTAAAAAAATAATTGAAATTTATTGTTAAAAGAATAAAGATTTCAAAACTTCTTACAAAATGCAACATTTTGTATGCTTCACTTTTTAATCATTTCATATATTATAATATGAAAACTAATGAGCTATACATGCTCTATAATGTACAACTTTGCATGAGAGTTCTTTTTAAAACAAGAAATCATTGTTATAAAAAACATACCCCATTTTATTTTAAAACCCAATATGCACTAAATATATTCTCCTACGTATTTTTCTCAAACATCAAAAATACTTTTAAGAATAAAACTTGAAAGCACCATAAACTATTTTGTCAAAACTATTACATTTTCAAGTTCTTAAAAGTTAACAAATGGGTTAGACTCAAAGTGGTCTCCAACACAACTAGGTTTTCCTAGACACTCATATGAAATTAATTCTCTCAACTATATATATTCCTAATCCATTTTCCACTTTTTAATCTTTCTCTAACTTATAAGGTTTCACTACCAAACCCACTAACTGAAATACTTAATATTTCAGTTACTAACATATGGGATACATCCTCCTTTTATACCAACCATTTTGTACACTTTCCACTCAACTTACCTAATGGTCTCAAATTTCCATATCCATTCTTTTAGTGTACAATACTAATATCCCAACTCTTTCCATTTAGTGGGCTCCTTTATGGATCTAGGTTTATATATAATATTTTTATATTTTTGAAAATATAAATATTTTCACTCACTATCTATATAGGAATCATGAACCTAAGCTCTGATACCAGATGTAACAAACCATGTTCCGACGGACCATTTTTTTTTTGAAAATCCCAATCCATCGAAACCCAAGATGGTTTGCTCTGGTATCCTGCAGAAAAGACAGAGACATAAAACACGTCAGAGTTCGGAAAACATCTCACAGCGGAAGGAATAAAATATAATGTAATTAAAACATAGCTTTACCTTAATAATAATACTGCTAAACCATTATCCAAAGTTATACAGTCTCTGTCATGAACCTAACATGCGAACGTTGTGAGGAGGGGGTTAGAACATAAGTCCTGTGTGACTGGATTTAAATTAAACTTTTGGATAATCCTACATATACCGTTCAATTACATTTACTAATTTATTGGGTTATCTGTGTTACTAGCATTCAGGGCTTACACACGTCGCACCCATCTACTCCCTAGTAGATTAACCTAATACAATGTATATGTAGCTGCCCCCAACTAAGGTGCAACCTATGGTACCCTACTCGCACGGTCTCCACCATATCATCGCAAAAATATAGCAGTCCCTAATCCAACACCCGAATGTCGTACGGATTTCTGTATATATGTCAACACTACATCTGCAAAGAACCACTACTTCTATGTAAGCGTTCGGACATCCATCTTTGAACCATTCAATCGAATTAGGTTCTATCCTCGAATAATGCCCTCTAGTCTTATGATACACCACCCAAAGCGACATGGGTGTACCTATACTTTCCTACTTACGTATCGTCAATCGTTCCTGTTGTCTGTTGCACATGTTCTCTATATGTGCGCCCAAGCCCAATGGCAAGGCTAATCAAGAAACACGGAACTCGGTCAGGAGCTTTCAGATATCTATCGATTGCAGATGCTAAGGTTTGCTTTTGCAGTGGCTATGGTCCCACTAGACCCCTCCCTCAACTAATGAAAGGCACCCAAGAATATCAAGAATGAGAACTTAACCCTGGCTCCCTATGCCCTTCAAACCTATTGGCCAACCTCACCCATAACTAGATAGCAAAGTATATGGCCTTTTGGAGTTCTCCGCCTTTCCACTTTACATACTGGCTAAAGATGGTAGATAGACGACGAGTTGCTATCACAAGGCACTAACTGGACTCACCGAATCACGCTGGTCCATCTTAGTCTTTTGATTGCCCCTTATTATTGCAATCAAGGCATACTTATTTGTTCACCCACGCAGACCTTACCTCTGTGAGCACAGACGGATCATCTGCCACTCATAGAGGAATACCAAGAGTACCCTATGTCCCTGGAAGTCGCGTGCTTCTTAACCCTATCTGTTGGCACCTACAAGAATATCTAGATGGGCATGCGCTCCTCCTCTTTGTGTCTTTTGACATCCCGATGATCTACCCCTTAGGGTTATTCATCCTCTAAGATATAGACTGGTCCAAGCGCCTCAGTTTTATATGTCGTTAGACCCTACGTCTAAGCATTAATCACATGCTTGCGCCACCTTGTGAGTTTTCTCAGTTAACTTGGTTATTGTCCTTCACATTGACTTCCTTTTCAAGTTTACCAAGTTACCCTTGCTTATTAATTCAACTTATAACTTAACCCATTTAAGTTCATTAATAAGCCTACAACATGTTATTCTCTATATTGTAATTCAAAATTCATGTCCCTATCTCATGGTTGCCATAACATGTTCTACTTAATTTATAATTATTTACATGTTTCTGTCATTCCATATTTATGATTAAATACAACTTACTTATCCCCATAAGTTTGCCTTCTTCTTTCTCATTTAATCATAATCTTGTCGTACACCGCCATTACAACTTATCATAATTTATTTATTAACTTAGTTCTCTTAACTAAGGTTTACTAATAAGTTTCCCTTTTCCTTCATATAACTTATGTTGTCCTCATTTATGGATTTATTCTTATTCTTGCTAATTACTTAATCTTCGATTAAGTACAACTTTATTACATAAGTTATTTCATTTTTCTCTATCGTTCATTATAACTTACCTTATTCCATAAGTTATAATTCCCACTTGTCCCTAGGACAGGTTTACATATTATCTTTCCTTTTCTTGAGTTTATTCATAATAGGTTATTATCATTCCCCATTCGTTCCCTTTTCCTTACAGTTGTAATTATATTTCATTCAATTACCATTTATTACAATTAATGGTATTCATCGGTCCCGCCATTTACATATTTTCATATATGTGTATATATATGTACTAGACCTCTGACATTAAGTCTACACTTGTGGATGCTGGATTTGTCAGGCGGCTCTGGGCAGTCTTCTACCACAAGTTGACTTAACCTCGTGTCTTTGCACAACTACTTGTTTCATTTATATGCTCTAGGCCTCTCACATTAGATTCACCACTTGTGGTTGCTGGATATGCCGGTCGAATCCAGGCATACTTCTACCACAAGTGCAATCTAACCTCGTGCCTACGTGCGGTTCATTTTTAGGCATATTCATCTCTATTTCGTTATTTATGTTCATATCAAATTGCGCCATCAATTTAAAGTCTTAAAATTTAATATATGTTTATTCCCCATTCAAGTTTATGCTTATAATTCTACCAATAAGTTATGCCTATAATTTATATGCGTAATTTCCAGTTCACATTCATAATTCCAATTCAATTTATATCCATAATTTCTACCATAGTTATACAATTAACCCTGTCATAATTTATGCCCCCAGATCTCTCAATATGAGTCGCATGTCTTTCAACATGTAATTAATAATATGTAGATCTCAAATAGTTCATCTTTTACCCAATGTCTCAATTATCCTAATTTATAGGTTCATAAAATGGATCTATACAACAGTATTCATCTTAAACATTCAAATAAGTGTACATCTCAACCGATTGAACATAATTGTCATTTTAGCGCAATTATCCATCACATTAATTAACATTTTCAATACACTCATTATAAATATCCATGGGGAATGATTAAACGATAAACATACTATTATTCACAAGGGATAATTTAAACACACTCACCTTTAAGCTTTCCCAAATTTTAGATCTGATTCGTTCTATCATCCATGGTTTTCCTTTTCCCTTTAATTTGATTCACGACCTAATGACCATGCATTTATTATTTCATGAAAAGTGAAGAGAAAGAGAAATAATTTAAATAGATTGGTTCTTAGAGGTTTACCTTGCTTTCATGATTCAATAATCTTTTTATTAACGTTGATTCCCTCTTCAAGATCTGAATTCATAATCCTCCTAGGTAACATTTTAATTTCACAATAGATTTGAGAAGAGAGAGAGAGAGAGGGAGCCATGGCAGAGCTCCAGCGTAGCCGCCGAATTGTGATGTTTAGCGTTAGGTCTAGGGTCTTATTTATAGGTGCTCAAGACCTTATCGTATACACAGCGCTGAGTCAGCATTGAACCCAGTTAAGAATACAGTCCAGGTTCGCAAATGAATCTAGCTAAATCTTATCGTACACGCAGTGCTGAGTCAGCATTGGGTCCCAAAAGCTGTTTTGGCATAGAAATTTGAATTTCGAATGTTTGAATTGTTCTGGTGTAGAAATTTGATTTTCGAACTTTTGAATTTCTAGGATTTATTTAACTGTTTTATTCACATGAAATATTCTTATATGTATACAATTCCTCTAATGACCATTTTACGCGTATATATATACAAATATATATATATATATATATATATGCACAATTTTCATTTTATTTTCAAAATTCAAACGATGTTGCACCGTTATTTGATTTTTGCCATATGTCATTGACTGTAGCCTTATCTTGAATTTTATCTTTCGTATACATATATTTTTGCATATATATATATATATATATATATATATATATATATTCTTGTATATACACATATATTTTCTTTATTTCCTTATATGTATGTTCTTATCCTTTCAAATTTTGAATTTGTATACATACGTATATTTGCATGTTCAGTTGGCCCTCTCTAAAACAAAGATAAAAATTATGCTGCAGCGGGGTTCGAACCCCCGACCTCTATGTTACAAGTCCAATACCTTAACCAACTGAGCTATGAAGTCTTTTATTAATAAGTCTTGGAACAATGATAATTATTGTTCTCTCCTTAATTCTCTTTTTCATATTAGTTACAATACTTAAATTAAACCATTGCATGAATCTTTTTCTTTTATTTTTCTTTTAATGTTAATGCATTATGTTTGCAAATCAGTGCATGCAACGTATTTACATTGCATGCAACCAATCCTTTCTATCTTTCAATGCATGCATTACATTTTTTTTCAGTGCATGTATTTATTACATGCAATCTTTATTTTATTCTTTATTTTTTATTTTAATTTGTTTATGTATATAAATATATATATATATATATCTTGTGCGTATACAAACCTCTAGGCTTAATAACTTCTTCATATCATGTACGTTTTACGCAAACCAGGTGTCTATCTTGACCAGAATTTCGAGACGGACGCAATGGCGCGGTCCGTTTTTACTTAATTCTCATTATGTAATTAAGTTATTCTTATTTTGTTATCTTAAAAATATGAGGTGTTACAAAACCTATACGGGTCTGGTATCCCCTTTATGTAAATAATTAGAACTAAGATGAACAGTATTCATGAAATGCCAAATATATTTTTCCTAATCAAATTGTTATTTGTTTTAGGAACACATATCTTGATAGTCTTGACATTTTCCTTTTGAAATTTCACAACTGGTTTTGGCTTGGAATACAATAAACCAAGATTTTTCTTAGCTTCATTTTTTTAACTACTACATCTTTTTTCTTTCTTTTATAACCGAGATGTTTCTTGATTTCCTGTTTCTTATATCCCAACCCTTGTTTATCTGAAGCATATTGTGAACTCTCGATGATTTTTGTCAAAAAATTTCGACCTTAGTTGAAGTTAGAAACATTTGGAGTGATATTACTAACTTTTTTTTGTAAACTAGCCTTTTCTAGGTCTAGAATATTGACTTTTTCCTTAAGCTCATGATTTTCAGTAGTAAGAGCATCGTTTTTCTCCTTTTGAGTTTCAATTTCTTGACTCAAAAGAGATAATTGAGAGGCAATATTAGATGATGATTCTTGAAATTTTTTAAGTTCTTCTTCTAATGTTTTCTTCTCGTCTTTTAATATATCCCGTTCAAACTCTGTTGTACTCAAATCAACTTTGGCTTCTTTGAATTGTCTTTTCATGTCTTTATATTTAACTGTCAATTCAGCATTAATATCAAGTACGTCATCAAATGTAGGAATTTGTACCTCATCTTCTGCTGCCATGAAACAGATGTTTGCTTGTTCATTTTCTGTATCACTTTCGCTTTCTGATGAAGATGAGTCTGAATCATTCCATGTCACTGAGAACACTCGTTTCTTTGGTTTGTCCCTTTTGCATTTGAATTTGTCATTTTCTGACTTCTTCTTTTGCTCTGGACATTCCTTGTGCATGTGCCCCTTTTTGTGGTAGTTGAAACATTCTATAACGGATGATGACGGTTTATTTAATCCAGTTTTCTTTTTGTTATAAATACTGGCTTTTCGTTGTTTCAGGAATTTTTTGAAACCTTTGCAATGAACGCCAGATCTTCATTTTCAGAATCTGATTCATCTTCATCTTTTTTAGCATGGAATGCCACATTTTTCTTTTCTTCTTTTTGTTCTTTTCTAGCCCGCAAATTTGCTTCATACGACATTAGATTTCCAATCAATTCGTCTGGCTTCATGACGGAAAGGTCATTAGCTTCTTCAATTGCTAATACTTTTCCTTCCCATTCACTAGTCAGAGAATGTAGGACTGTTGAAACAACATCAAAATTAGAATATTTTTGTCATAATCCGATAAGTGCATGATAAATAGTTTGAAACCATGAATACATATTATTGATTATCTCATTTAGCTTCATCTTGAAATTTTGAAACTGATTGTTCAGCATGGCTATTTTGGCTTGTTACCTTGTTAGTACCTTCATGAGTGGTTTTCAGCGTTTGCCAAATTTGATATGCGGTGGTATAGATACAAACACAGTTTTATTCGTTTTAGTCTAATGCACAAAACAACGTGTTTATTGCTGTTGTATTCATAGCTACTGCCGTTTTCTCAGCCGCTGTCCATTCTGAATAATCAGTTGTTGGACTCACTATCTCTTTATGGGTAGCATTCCAGGCATCATAGCTATTTGTCTGCATAAAGAATGACATATGTGTTGCCCAATAGCTATAGTTAAGACCATTGAAGAATGGAGGTCTTTGTGTCAATTGACCTTCCGTGTAGGTGGTGTTTTGAGTGATAGTGCTGGTACTAGCGTTATTTGCCATATTACTAGAATATATCAAATAACTGTGTTACGATTATATGATGACCGTGTTTTGATACTAGATGAAGATTATGTACGTGCTAATATAGTAGATACGGATCGTGTAATATGGTGTATAACACACAAATATATGAAGATATTTACCACAGCTATGAAAGAAACTACATGATATAAATATCATCTAATCACAGATATGTAACGGTAAATGCAGTAAAATACAAAAATCACACCAGGGATTTTTATACTGGTTCGGAGCACTGCCCTACGTCTAGTCCCAGACTTCTATCTTGATTTCCACTAACAACCACCTCACTTCACCCGGAGGAACAAGTTTACAGCAACCCGAGCAGACGAACGGGATTTCATGCCTCTGACAATACCGAGGACTTCAACTAAGACGAATACAATTGTTGTTGATAGTATGTGTTATTGATAACACAATTTTGTCACTTGTAGTACAACCTTCCTATAATCTTATCTTCAAATAGAATATTTGTGTATATGAAGCTTTGGAAGTGGATATCGTATTGAATCAAAAGAATATTAAATAGATTCTAGGATTCAAATGATATAATATTGAATATGAGCAATTGAACGCTTGAGAATATAGAATTGAGATCAAGAAAATAGAGATAGTAACAAGTCAAATTAATTTAAGTGGAATGATAATCTCATGGTGTTTATATAGATAATAAATAGTTGTAACCCATTGTGAAGAGTAATAAACAATAGCCATGATCATTGGTGAAGAGAAGGAGATGCAACAATTGATGAAAGGAAGTGTCTTTTCGAAAGGTTGCTTTTTGGAAGAAAACAATCAATAGGTCAAAAAGGACCGATAGACAAGAATTTGAATATATATATACACACACATTATGTACACGTTTATTTTGCATTCGGGGTAAGAACGGTTGACCGATCGAAATATAGGAGGTCGACCGGTTTCACCAAAGTTGCACAATCAATGTGTGTGTGTATATATATATATTCGTATATATATATCGATAATTTCGAGGTGTGTGATTATTTAGGGATAGATTCTAACATAAACAACACTACTAAAGCACCAAATAATCAACCTCTAATCTAGAGTACCATTTGTAGCTCTTTGTGCCTCTTCAAAATAAATATCTTCTTTTTGTCGATCATGGCTTATTTCTTTGTCAGAAATCAAAACTCCATGAAATTTTTGACTCAACAATATGCACAAGCAACTACTAGAGGTGGTTGCTGGTACTCGACACGCTTCTGAAATCAAATGAGTGGACAAGGAGTTCATCGCCTCATTTACTTCTTGTCTTCATTTCAGAGTGTCTCATGAGACTTTTTCGGTGGTAGCGCCTGGGTTTTCGGCTGGATCTATTACATGTGGTGGTGTCCTTGGTCATGTTAGTTGCAAGCTTTTGTCGGTCAAGGCAGGCAGTGTTGGGGCTTTGATCACCCCTCCTATAGTGGGTTTTTTTGCCTTTGTTCTTTAGCAAGGTAACTATTGTTGCTGGTTATTTGTTGCCTTTTATAGGGGTGGGATCTACCTCATCCCAGGCTAAGACTATTATTGGACGTAGCTCTAAGCATCCTCGATGTCGTCAGTGATCGAAGAAGGTAGACCTTCCCGCTTCCTCTTCAATTGCCTCGACTAAGAAGGCGTGTGTGGCTCGTGCGGCCCCGGCAAAGCCTGTTTTGCCGTCGAACTCTTTTAAGGGCTTGATTTTTGGTTCTTTGGATGTAGAGGTAGTTTCTTCTGGCTCTTGTGTACAGGATCAGATTAGTTTGGTTAAGAAGGTGTATGTGGTTTTAGTAGGCAAAGTCGATGGCATGAAGTAGTTCAGTAGAGCTGATTATAGGCGGTGGTGTCGTTCCTCTTCCACTGAACTTCGTATGTAGCTAGGGATTGAATTTCTAGGCGTGGCAACGAAGTTCTGTCAAGCTTCTAGTTTGTGGCAATTTCTGCTTGAGCAGCAAACGTACATGTTGCAGATCTTTCAAGTCATTTCTGACGGTTATTGCTGGTAACATAAGCATCTCTCTTGATGTTGCGGTTGCCAGGAAGGTTTGTTTCTTCCTATCTGTTCATTTCAAAGCTGACGGTTTGTTAGTTATTCCTCCTATTTGGTTTTTTTCATCGGTCAGTATCGAGTGTGGCTATTTTTAGTGACTCAGCTTGTGTTTTTGAGCCTGTTAAATCGGATCAGGTGGATTCAGCTAATCCACTTAGTCTGGCTTGTTTAAAACATTCTTGTCAAGTGTTTGTATCTTCTGTTTGTGCATCTATTAAGTGGTTTGTGGATGGTGTTTTGTGTGTTGGTTTGAGCATTGACACACTCTCATATGCGCTTCCTATAGTTGTTCTTTCATCCTCAGATGTAAGCACGATGGGTCATGTGTGCGTGGCTTTGAGTGTTGGTGTGTTGGATAATCGTTCCTCTTGTATGACATGGCACATTTTTTAGGCTTTGTCTGAGGGATCAGTTTGTGTTTCCTTTTGGTTTTGTGTTGGGCCTTACCGTCTTTTCCTAAGGATCTGTTTCGACTTAATGGCCGTCGGCAGTTTCGAACTATTGCACCTGCTTCTACTTTGGTTGAGTTTCACCTTTTCCATGTGGATTTTTGAGAGGTCCGTTTCCTTGAGTCACTACGAGGCCGTCTTTGTGTTGTTAGTGACTCGTTCGGATCGGTTTTGGCTTTCGGTTTGTAGTAGTTGTTGTTGGAAGCTTTGTTGAGTTTTGGTTTGGCGGGATGGGTGGTCTCCCTGTAGTAGGCATACAACGGACCCTAGGCCGGTCCACTATACAATTTACCTAGGAGATGGCCTCCGTTCTTTGTTTTTACCCACCTTAGGCTGTCGATGTCCGAGCTTGAGATCTTTACCTATTAGGCGAGGCTATCATTCTGATGATAGTTCAGCATTGGTAAAGCTCGCATATCAATGGGTATTACCTCCTATAGGCAATCCCACATTTCCCTCGGCTTGGCCTTCCTTCCCTTTATTTGTTGGTCTTCCTTTTTTCCCCACTTATGTGTCCCGTTGTGTGCCCGGCTCGTTAGTGTCATCCCGTTGCTTCAGAGTTCGTCTCATCTCCATTTCATAGCAAGGAAGAGATAGCGATCATTAATGATTGACTATCTCGACTTACTAAAAATTCTTGTCCTTATAGATCTGGTGGACCGTCTTCTTGCCCTCCTCTCCATGATGAGGGAGGTCTTTGGAAGTTTCTGTATCCATTGAGGCTCCCGCTGGCTCTTCTTCACGCACTTCGCATCGTAGCCAGCGAGTGGCACCAAGCACTCCTTGCACTATTGGCATAAGCTCTATAACGACGTCTGAGTAGATTGTTAGATCTACTCGCCACACGTTGTATCTTATTTAAGCGATAGAGTGTTGTTTTTTTTTTTCTTTCGATTTGTCGGCTCTAGCTCTCTTGTTGGTTTTCTGGGTTTTTTAGTTCTCTTCATGGCAAACTTCCTCTTTTGAAATGTTCATGATATAGGCAATGACGTGTCTATGGTTAGACTCAAGCACGTTGTGAAGAAGCATTCTATCCTTTTGGTGGAACTCCTGGAAAATATGTTAGGTCTGAAGGATATCACCAAATTTGTTTTATCCCTTGGCTATGGTGGTGCCTTAGCCAATGTGTCGAACAAGATTTGGATCCTTTGGTCCAAAGATGTGGTTGTCCGCCCTGTTTTCTACTCCGATCAGCTTCTCTCTGTAGCGTGCTCAATTTCTTCCTTCTCCTCATCCTTCTTGTTCTATGTTGTCAATGCTTTAAGTGCGACATGATTGATCAATTGGCTCTCTGGTATGATACCCGCGCCCTGTCGGACTTAGGGCTCTCAGTTTCAGTTCTAGGAGGTGACTTTAATGTCATCGCTTACCAAGCTAAGAAAAGGGGAGGGAATGTTGTTAGTCGTATGGCTATAGCAGATTTCAATGCCTTTATCATCATCTCGCGGCTTTCTGAAGTCTCTTTCTTCAGTTCAGCTTTCACTTGGTGTAATAACCAAGAAGGGCCAAATCGGAATCTTTCTAGGCTTGATGGGGTTTTCGGCACGGAAAGTTGGTTCAACCTTCCATTTGCATTCTGTGTTTCTCACCTGCACCAAACTTTTTCCGATCATGCTCCTTTGCTTCTCAACTATTCTCCATAGTCTCTTTCTAGTCCTTCCTTTTTTAGGTTTTAGAGTATGCGAAGATCTCATCATTCCTTCCACCGTGTTGTGGAGGACTCTTGGAACTCCCTAGTAGTTGGTTCGCCTGCTTCTATTTTCTCCTGTATGCTAAAGCATCTCAAGATTTGCCTCAAGTCTTGGAATGTGCAAGTTTTCAAGAATATTTTCGACCGTGTTGGGGCGGTCGAAGAGATTCTGGTTATAGCAGAAGCCTCTTTCGACGAAGATCCTTCTTCTGCTAACAAGGAGGCATGGGCCTTTGTCCAGCTAGCCTACTATCGGAGTTCCGTGTCGAGAACGACTATCTTCCCCCAAAAGGCGAGAGTTAAGCAAGTTGTCGACGAGGATTCGAACTCCAAGTTCTTTTGCTCTTCCATTCATAAGAAGAAGAGACTTCTTACGATTCTTCAATCAGAGCACCCTAATCTTACGTTGGCTTCCACTCCAGGGGAAGTCAAGGAGACCATTCTTTCTCACTTTCAATCTTTCCTTGGCTCTCCATTAGTATCATTCGTTAATCCGACCTTCTTAGCCTTCATCCCAAGGTTGGTTCTACCTTCTGAGAGTACTGAACTTGCAGTCCCTCCTAAATCAAAAGAGATTCATGCTTGTGTTTTCGCACTTAGTAAGGATAGTGTTAGTGGGCCTGATGGTTTCAATGGGTTTTAAGGGAGTTTCTAATAGATAATCCGATCGGATTTCTACCTGGCTATTTGGTTCTTCTTCTCTGGTGGAGATCTGCCTCAGGGTTGGACTTCCACCAACTTGATCCTTATCCGAAAGTGCAAAAACCCACGTACCTGTGTGGATTTTCGACCGATTAGCTTGTGTAATTTCTCTAATAATGTTATATCTAAGGCTCTTGCCATTAGGCTTGCTCTGTTTCTTCAGCGTATTATATCTTCTTCTCAAGCTGGGTTTGTAAAAGGATGGTTGATTCAGATAAAGTCCTTTTAGCTCAGGAGCTTGTGTCTCAGATCGATCGGAAATTAATGTTGTCGTCATGTTGGACATCGCTCAAGCTTTCAATCGCATGTCCTGGTTTTTCATCATTAGGGTTCTTCGGGCATTTGGGTTTCCAAGGTCCTCATTGACATTATCTCTCATTTCCAATTGTTGGTTTTCCATTATCATCAATGGATCATCCAAAGGGAATTTCAAGGGGGGAAAGGGGACTTCGTCAAGGAGATCCCCTTTCCCTTACTCTTTTCGTGATTGTCGCTGAGGTGTTCGTTCGTGGTTTGCATTCACTTAAGATAACAAACTAGATTCATCGATTCAGCATCCCGTCTGGCTCCCCTACCATCTCTTCCTTATCCTTCGCTGATGACATTATCATTTTCACGAATGGTAACCGTTATTCAGTCTATCATCTTGTCTGCCTCATTCAGTGGTACGAGAGGTACTCTGGCCAACTCATTAATTCTGTTAAAAGTTGTTTTGTCCCAACAAGTGATATATCTGTGGTTTGATCTTCCTGGATTGAAACCTTCACTGGCTTCAAGGCTTCCTCCCTACCTTTACCGTACCTCGGTATTGTTTTTTACAGAGGTCATAAGCTCAACGCCATCTTCGGCCCCCTGACCGATAAAGCTAGGGGGAAGATCATCAAGTCGAATGTGGTGCTTCCCTCTCAAAAAGGTAGATTGGTCCTTATAAAGTCTATGCTTGATTCTACAAGCTTGCACGCTGTGACGTCCATGATTTTTGAACATTAATTAGGAAAATTTAAACTGTTTTGAATATTAATTTGGTAATATGATTAAATTTTATATTGAATTTATTTAGCGAAAATGGAGTTCGAACATATGTTATAAATTATTAAAACAAGCTTGAAATAACGTGGCATTTCGTAATATTGAGTTTTGAACTTTAATTGAATATACAGAATTCGATATAAGTCAGAATTCTTTGAAACAAGAGACTTTTGAAAAATACTTTTCTAATGAAAGGGAAAAATGGAGATTTCGTATTATAGATTTTGAGTTATGTCCAACTCAAATTTTCAAATAGTCATTATGGAATTCTTTAATAAACTATAACGTTCATTTTAAAAATATAAAGGAATTTCTATATATTTGAATACCATTTAACTCAAAATTTTAAATGTTGAGTTTAAAATATATATTGGCTTATTATGAAGCTGTGTGAGATTTCATTTAGAGGTATACGATGATAATAATTTATTATTATTTAATTTGAATTGTTTTGAAGTTAAATATTATTTTATTGTTATTATGTAAGCCTTAGAAATGTTTATTTTTCAAACAACCTCCATTTTGAATGAAACGATTTTTATTGGAATATGTATAGCTAATTTTTGCTAGATTTTGAAATTGGAGCCAATCGGAGTTATTTCCTTTGCAGATGCAATTTAAATATGAACCGATAAATAAATTAAACATAAATTAAGGTCGTTTATTCAAACAGAGTCCTTTTTCAACAAAACAAATTTCATTGGGACCGCAACATCAAGACATAGCGGTATAATTATTTTCGCTGAATTTGGAGTTGGTGTTTAGAGATGCATATATTTAACGGTCAACATAAATAGTAGTGCCATATAAATAACAATATGTATATATGTATATATTATTTTCTCCTACCCACATTGTACCTACCTATATTCTTCCCTTCCTAATTGTGCCACTGTCAAACTTTCCTTTTAGCCAACCAAACATTTCTTTGCTAATTAAATTTCGCATGAAATTGTGTTCAACTTAGCAGACCAACATACCCAACGAGCCGCCTACCATTTCACCCATCTTACTAATTTAATAAAGGGCATAGCTACGCTATGCAATAAAGACCTATCTGTACCCCTTAGATTTAAAGTTGTTCTTATCCTTCGTCTCCTCTTCTATATATACACCGTGCTTCTTATTCTCTTCCACCGAAAACAAAAACCAAGCTTCTCCAATAAATATGAAACCCAACTTATTTCTTCCCCTATTTCGAAATGAACCCACAAACATGAAGGTCGCCATTACCATTACAACGTGAATCTCCATTCTGAAAGTAGGAACTACCTTCGACAAAATAAAATGACAACTCCTCTCAATTAAACTGCGCCTCCATTCCTTTTCCAAACCGATTCAGCAAGCAGGAAGAATATGAAGGAAGTGTAGCACCCCTCATTTTTAACTTAAGATAATAAAATGAGGATAACTTAATTAAATATTCATAATTAATAAAACGGATTGTGCCATTGCATCCGTCTCGAAATTCTGGTCCAGATAGACACCAGGTTTGCATAAAACAGACACCATATGAAGAAGTTATGAGCATTAGAAGTTTGTGCACATATAATGCTTATATGTTATCCAAAAAAATCGATAATCATTTCAAAACCCAAAATTCACGAGCGGGAAAATCTAGAGGGAATTTAGACCGTTGGGGGTCGACCGCCCATCAATAGGTGGGTCGACCTAGGGATCGACCCACCCAAAGGGGGGGTCGACCCACCCACGGATCTGGAAACTTCTCCTCTGACGTGGACAATTCTGATGGCTTTTGGTCTAATCTAAGGGTCTAGTTGCTCCAATACTCCTATAAATAAGGGCCTAGACCTAACCCTAAATCTCATAATTTGGTAGTTATGCCGGAGCTCTGCCATTACACACTCTCTCTCTTTTCAAATCTATTCTGAAAATTAAAATATTAGCATAGGAAATTTATGAATCTAGATCTGGAAGAGAGAACCAACATTAATAAAAAGATTATTGAATCATGAAAGCAAGATAACGTTCCAGATCCAATCTATTCAATTTTTCCTCCTCTTTCTTTTCCCTTTCACTTTTAGTAAAAATAGTAAATCCATGATTATTAGTTCTGAATTCAATTAAGGGAAAATCATGGAAGATTAGATCTGGACCAGATCCACGATTTGGAAAGCTTACGAGGTGAGTGGATTAAAACCATATTATTTTAGATAATGGTATAATACCGTTTAGCATTCCCCGTTATGACAAATTGGAGTATGACATGTTAAGATGCCTAAACATATGCTAATAATGATTAAAGTGGTATATGACATGTAGGAATGATTAACATGACATAACGTCAAATTTTTAATATGAATAATTCATATATTGAATTAGTTAGAATGTTTACATGTTATAATATTAATTTGAACATGTAGGAAAAATTCATATATAGGATTTATTGGAGTGCCAAAAAATTTACATGTAAATTTGTCCCAATTATATAGGGAATAATTAGAGTAAGTATATGATTATATGGATTCATGTTAACATGGAATTGAATAAATAAATATGAGTTTGGGGCATCAACTAAATTATGTTTAAAGATCTTAAATTGGATCATAAGGATAGAAAAATGATTTGGGCGCAAATGGGATCATATGTAATATATGAATTGGCATAATTTGAATAATATGAATTTAGACATATAATCCAACATGAATATAATTGGGTAAATAGGCATTAACACTTATAGAGGCATAGGTTTAAATAATTGATTAATAATTAATGCCTACGATTACAATAATAAATTGTAATTGCACTTATGACACGAGGTTAGGTTGCACTAGTGGTGGAAGTCTGCCCAGACCCGACCGGCATATCCAGCAGCCACTAATGTTGAACCTAATGTAAGAGGTCTAAGTGCGCAAATACGAGACAGGCTATGACACGAGGTTAGACCCAACTTGTGGAGGAAGTTTGCCCCGACTCGACCGGCGTATCCAGCATCCACAAGTTGTAGGCCAAATGTGGGAGGTCTAGCCCATTGTAAACCATAAATGGACATGGTAATAAATTGGACTACTTAAGCTAATATAATCCATAGGGATTGTATGAGTATGAACTAAAGTTAGGGTTAAGTAAAATTGGTTGGACAGTGGGTGGGCTAAGCAAATCTGAGGGGGTGGCTAATATTTACATATAGGCCCGCAAACTTAGCCTGATAAGGTTATGAAATTAAGGACACCTAATGGTATACATAACCGGTAGAAATAATAAAGTTATGTAATAAAAGACATCTTTAAGGGTAAGCATAATTTGTAGAAATGATAATTACCTATTATAAATAAATAACATTAATGAAAATGCTGTATAATAGGTAGACTTGTCCTAGGGACAAGTGGGGATTATAACTTAGGTTATAATAAGTTAGTACGGAAATGGGATAACTAGTGAATTGAATTAAGGGACACTTAATTGTAAATTAATTAATCGCTAATGGGGAAAAATCTGAAACTAGTTAAGAAAATGGGGAAAATATATTGTACTTAATTATAAATTAAGTAATCCGTGGACCTGGAGGTCTGAACCCATTAATAAGAATAGCATGTTTAGACTTGTCCTAGGGATAAGAGGAAATTATAACATAGGTTATAATAAATGGGTAGAGAAACTTATTAGTTGGCCTTAGTTAATAGAACTAAGTTAATAAGTAAACAACAATACGTTTTATTGACAACGTAAAATGGAATTATGATTAAATGAGAAAGAATGAGGAAAACTTATGAGATAAGTTATATTTAATCATAAATAATGACTGACATGTTAGACGGAAAACATGTGAATTGAGATATACTTAATTACATAATAAGTAAAACATGTTATTGTAATAATGAAATAAAACAAGAATATAAAAGAGATTGTGGATTACAGACCTTGGGCCACAATATGGAGAATAACATGTTGTGAGCTTATTAATAAACTTAAATGGATTAAGTTGTATGACTGAAATTAATAAGCAAGAGAAACTTGGTAATTTGGATAAGAATTCAATATGAATTGGAATAACCAAGTTAACTAGAAACCTGATGAGGTGAGACAAGCGCGTAAAAGAATGTTTATACATAGGGTCTAACAACATGCTAAAGTAAGGCGCTTAGATCAGTCCGTATGGTTGAGGGTTAATAACCCAACGGGGTAGATCATCGAGGTGTTATAAGGCACGAGGGGAGTGCGCATTCATCTGATTGTTCTGACGGCTCCAAAGGGCTGGAAGGGGAAGCATGCGGCTTCCTGAGGTACATAAGGTGCTCCTAGTAGTCCTCTGTGCAGTGATAGATGTCTTAGGCTATGCTCATAGAGGTTGGGTCTGCGCGCTACTACTAGGTGGGTGGGCCTTGACTGCAGATGTAGCTATAAAGTCAGAACGCTGTAATGCGATGACATCAGGGTGGTTCGGCGGTTACCTCACGAGGAGGCAGAGGGTCACGACCAACAAGGATATTAGACCATCGGATACCCGTCATCGACAGCCAGTGGGATGCAGAAAGACTTGAGCTAAACCCAAGATACCATTTCACCTTTGACTATCAGGGTAAGGGGTTGAGGGGAGACGCCACATGGATGTTTTGATTGTTTGCGTAGGGGTAGTCGCTTAGCTCTTGTAGTCTTTACTAGTTGAAGGAGGGGCCGAGGTGGGGCCATAGCCACCATGAAAATAGACCCTAGATAAATCTGTATATAGAGGCTCTTTAAAGAAGGGTTATAAAGATATGGAAAAGCTCCCAACTGAGTTCCATGTTTCTTGTATGCCCTACTACGGAACTCGGTGCACATTAAAGGACGTGCGATTGAGACATCGAGCTACAATTAACAGTATGTACGAGGGACAGTCTAGATACATGCATATCTGCTCTGGGTGGTGTATCGTAGACTTGAGGGCATTACTCCAATATGAGATCTGATTCGATCGAGGGTGGCAGTCTGTACGCTTACGTAGCATAGTGATGGAAGATATATGTTGATCATAACATTGTTATATAGAGATCCGTACATCACTCCGGCGTAGGATGAGGGACTGCGAGCATTTCGGCGGCATTACAGTGGAGGCCGTGCGAGTGGGGTACCATGGGGTATACCTCGATATTGGGGATAGCTACACATATACTGTTTTAGGTTAATCCACTGGGAAGTAAATGGGTGCGACGTGTGTGTAATCCTTGAGTGTTATTAAACCAAGTAACCTAATAAATAAGAAAATATGACTGAACGGTATATTTAGGATTATCCAAAGTGTATAGTTTAAATCCAGTCACCAGAACTTGTGTTCTGTCTGCTTCCTCATAACTACTCGCAGGTTAGATTTGTGGCAGGGACATGATAGCCTTGGATACTGGTTAGGCAATATTATTAATATGGTAAGGCTATGGTTTGATTACACTATATTTTATCCTTTCCACTATAAGATATTTTTCTGAGCTCTGACATGTTTTATGTCTCTGTCTTTTCTGCAGGATAACAGAGCAAACCAATCCGAGTTTCGATAGATTGGAATTTTGAAAAATATTTGGTCTATCGAAATTAGGGTTGTCACAGGAAGTGAGGCAGCGGAAGCGGTTCCGAAGGGGGACGGTGCATGATGGAGTGGTGAAGTGTACGTTTGTTGGGCATGGTTAGAAAAATGGTGAGGTGTGTGTGCTGAGGGACGTGCATGGAGAGGGATGGAACATACATCTTTGGAATGGTAAAAAAAAGTATGGCATAAGGAGAAAAGTAACCAAGTAGGGAAGAAAATTTTGTAGCAGATGAAAGAAACATAACTAGCGTGTGTTAAAGAGGAACATTGGGGCAGAATTTATGGCATGAGAATGCATGATCGAAGAAAAGATATATGGGGACGGTTGTGGGTTTTAAACCGTAGGGTAAATGTTGACGGTGTCATGAAGGAAGCATAGCAGGTTTGAGAAATGTAAGAATGGAGGGGATGAAACTATAGAACCAGGCATTAGGAATAGGTTCATCGGTGGTTTGAATCATGGGGGGAGCTACCTGGTAGCTGTTCTGTAACGACCTAGTAATTTTGATGTTTAAAATATAACTTAATTTAAGATTTATCGTCAAAATAAATGTTTATGGTTGGATATTTGATATAGAATCTGAAATTTTATTTTGAAGATATTTAAATATTTATATTTGGATTTTGATGTAAGAATTGGATTTCATTTTGAATATAGTTTGAAAACACGTTTAATAATGAAATTCCTTTCGCAAATTTAATCAAACGTTATCAACACTTTCAATCAATTTGAATATATTAGAATAATTGAAGTTTAATAATTAATGTTGGAATTCTTTTATTGTTTTAACATGAACGGTTATTAGAACAAACAAATTTTGAGTTGTTGAATATTAAAATTTAACATTAAAATTAAAAATGAACATTGAAAATAAGTTTCGTAAATTAACAAAGAAACGATTTATTTTAATCAAACTTGATTTCGCAAAACGAATTTAAACATGTTTCAAATTTATAAGAGTTCTTTATTTTAACATCAGCTGGAAACCAAAATTTATTTTAGAACATCGCTACGAAATATAAAGTTGAATTTAATTTAAATAATTTATTAATCTTGTTTCAAGTAAACATTATGTACAAGTCTGTTTCAAATGACAATAGTTAAAATACGGTTGATAAATTACATAGGAAGAAATAACGTGTGAAATAAATTACTGCATTAACATTAAAATTAATTTATTACTGAAGTTTGAAATTTTAATGATAACCTTGTTGTACTTCGTCACAACAAATAACATTGTTTACCATTTACTAGCAACGTTCGTTAACTGTGTCTTAGCCTAGCGCTGAGTTCAAGCCGTCTACCTTGTTCAACCCAACGTCAGATCCAACACAATATCTGATAAATATTTGCTTGAGATTTGGGTGGTGGAAATATTTATCACTTGTTATCGCCTCTCTATTTTATTTTTCATGTTGTTGTTTCTTTCTACGTGTGGTCACCTTCGTTAGATAATAAAATAGTGTATTCCTTTCTGCTTCGTCCATTACAAACTTCTCCTTCACATTTTTTTAACAAACGACAGTTTATATTATCCCCAAAATTGAGTTCGATCCATCTCAAACCAAATTAAATACCTCCTTCCCAAAAATCCCAGATCGTCCTCTGCCTGATTCCTCCACTGCAAGTCACCTCCTTTCTTCTCGCTGACGTCGAGTCCCTTAACCTCCTCCTCCACCAATCGCAACTCTATGCCAGAGCCACCGATGTCTACCTCAAATTGAACCCGTAACCATCAAGGCTTCCATCTTGACCTGAAGCCATCTTTGGTTTAGCTGCACTGTGCTTCGCCTCAGAACTTCCATTGTGTTGCTGCCAGTAACCGTGTTTCTCCACCGACGTTTGAACACCGGAGCCGCACCTAAAAGGTCGGCAAATCGAAGCCTTTTCGTCTCTTTCTTCTCCCGATTCACCGACCAAAGGTAAGTTTACCTTACGATTTAAACTATTTCAAGTTGCGACTTTCCGATTACACTGAGTATCATTAGTTGTGGGTTGTTGGCTACTGTTTCCATCATTTTGGTTGTCACCTGTATTTGCTGCATATCCATATTCCATACATATGTTAGATGTAGCTTTCATTTGTTGTTGGTTCTTGACCCATGTTACCTTCGAATTAACATATTAGATGGGATATTAGATATTACAAATTGAGTATAAATATATTTCATGACTAAATGACTGTTGAAAATAACATTTTACTAGTTCATTATGTATGTATGTTATATTTAATACTGGATAAAGGAAATCAGAGCTGTTAAACATTTATATAATTTTCATTTTATTTTGAGTGCTTTTCTTAACAATGGGTTGCTCTTATTCTAAAATAAAAATTAAAACATATTACCATTGATGCTTTTCAAAGTTACATTCTGCTATATCATATCCCTCTTCGGGAATAATAATATGATGCTTGTGGTCCACACACTGTTTAAGTAAAATATCATAGTTTGTGTTTTTTTAAATATGTCTTAGTATTGGGTATTCAAGGATAGCATTAGTTCATTTGATACATGTTCTGATTTTTGGGCATAAGCTTTGGTCTTATTTCTGCATGGTTACTTTGGCATTTCCAGTACATGCATGCTACCTTGTCTCATTTAGTTATATATGGTTGCATCTCCTTAAACACGTTGGACACACATCGACTTGTTATGCATGCTCAAACTTATATTTTTTTATGGCCATAGATAAATTTCCTGCTCTTTCCATAAGACGGCACCCTATTTTAACTTGTTCATTTATGTCACCTGATCAAAATCTGAGTGCATGCAGCTTTCTACTTTTTAGTTTCATGTCGGAATTGCATTTATACCTCCTTATTTTAAGCAATGTCCCTTAACACATGTTTTGTGTGTCCTGTTAACAATACTACCCACTCATTTACATTATGAAACCGCCTTAAAGTGCAAGCATGCCATGCTGGGTATCTGTACTATCTGTAATATTGTTGCTCACGTATTTTCCATTTATTTCCACTGTTGCTTCTTGGTTTGAATTTCTCATTTTGCATGTCCACTACATGTAGGTATGCTAAAACTATACGCATATTTCCTTACCATGGCGCAATCTTGAATCTTAAACTAAAAATGTTGCATGCATTAAACACTAGCAATTATTGCAATTTAATACTTGAACCTGCATGCATGATTTCCTAGCCTCGTGTTTGTGGAATAAAAATTTGGGTGATTACTCATGTACATATGTTAATAACTTGGTTACTCTAATAACCTAGAATTTGAGAACCAATTAAAAAAAATTATTTTAGCAATTTTAATGGATTTTGAATATTTAAAATAATTTATTTTAAATAACAACGACTAAAAATTTATTTTAAACGAAGTTAGAATGAATAATTTTATTTCATTGTAAAACGAGCCTGAAATGGCGCGGTAGTTTGAAAATTCAATTTCAAATTTCAATTGAATGTACAGGATTCAAAATAAATCGGATTTTAGTAAAACCAGAAATATTTAAATCATTTTAATTATATCTTTCTAACGAATGTGAAAAATCTAGATTTCGTAATGAAAATAAAAATTTATGTCCAGTTTAAAATTCAGAATAGTTGCTATGGAATTTATATATATATATATATATTAATATAACATATAGCCCTTAAAAATAGCCATTTTGCAAATGACCTCCATTTTCGATGAAACCACTTTTGTTGGATTCGGAATGTCGGATTATTGATAGATTCCAATTTTCATAATTTTTGGAATTAATATACGAGTGTGGCAAAAGAAAACGTGTTTTGTCAAATTCAGTTTAAATTTAATCAACTGGAAAATGACCATTTTTCAAACGATCTCCAAATTCGACGAAATTAGTTTTGTTAGAGCCGTATCGTCAAAACATAGCTAGATTAATTTTTTTGGAATTTTTGGAGTCAGTAGGTTACCTCGGTAAATTAAAAGGTGCATTCAAATTCAATATATATTGAATTATATTTTAATTTAAATGAAAACTGATCGTAACAGTCGAATTGGCTTATCAGACATATCCCATTGTGTTCGGAATAGTGGTATTTGGTTATGGATGAAAGTTGGTGGGTTCGATTTGGGGGTCGAATGGAAAAGTTATATATATTTTTTCAATCCCTAAATTTTCATAAGAAAAAAAACCTAGGCCCGTCGTTCCCAAAAGCCCCCCCTCCCCAAATCAAACGTCGCCGCCTCCAGGCTGGACACAACTACCGAGCCTAAGGCGCCGCCCCCTCTGATAATCGCCGCCCTCCCCTCCTCCCCCTCCTCTTCTTCGTTCTCTTTCCCTCGCTCTAAATTGAACCCGCACCCAAAAAGCCGCTGCCACACCCCTAACCGACCACTACCCGACTGGCGCTGCCCCCCGCTACCACCATCGACCTCCCCCGACCATCCTCCCCCACCCAGCACTGCTGTGGGTCCCCCTTTTGGCCAACTTCCAATTTTTACAATTTTAAATGATTGCAAATAACCCCCTAAACTGTTTTAGCTAATAATTCCCATTCCGAGCGCTTCTGGCCAAAACTCCACACCGCCAAAGTCAAAGAGCACTCACTCCTCTTCAATTTGAGTATATGGAAGTAAAATTTTGGATTGCAGAGTTGTCCGAAAAATGCGTCCAAAATATGCTGTCCAATTTACGTAATTTCACAAATTTTGGCGAATTGGAGCATTTTCGGGAAAAATCCATTAGGTGAAAGTTGTCCAGAATGGCGCGCTTACGCTAGAGAATAGAATGGAATGAAGATTAAAGCTCATCTGCAAATTCTAGACCTAGAATAGTAATTCATAATGTCAGAAACGCAAGTCGGAGTAGATCCCTATGTGAGAACTCTTTCTCACTCAATTTATTTATAGTTAAAAATATACTAGGACGCAGACGGTGCTTAGTAGCACCCGACACCATTGATTGTACAAACCATTGATGTTTGTTTAGATTGAATTAACTGTAATGTATTCATGTGTTGAATAAATTGTTTAAACAATAAAAATATCATTTTTATTGTATAAATGAAGTATATAAAATATTCGTGTGTCGAATAAAATAGATAATCGTTAAAAATATAATTTTTAACGTATATATTAACGACATAAAATTTTCCTAAAATGAAAATGAATATTCATATACAAATCAGACGATTTGTTTATGTACACTCATTTAACTGACATGGATTGGGACGATATATTTTACACATCGCCCAACTGCACAAATAATATTCAGTATTTGTTGGTTGAAACCCCACACGGGTATTGGGATGATATTTGACGTACACTAATCCCAATTGTTTAGTTTTATGTCAATTGATTGGTTGACAGGCCGTTGTAAGCATTAATTATTTATATTTAATGCTTATGCAGTTTTGTAGTGCACTCTAGATGATGGTTGTCTTTGTATAATTGTTGTTATATAGATGTGTTGTATGAAATCAATATAAATAAATTATATGGTAATTGATTGGGTCTGATTCCAATTTAGAAAGAACGAATATTTTAAAATAACAAATAGTTTAAAATAACAAATATTTTAAAATACTATTCTGAAAAGGATAAAAATATGATTATTATGTCTGATATGGGATGGACACAAAAATACTGAAATTTATGAAGCCGTGTTGATTGGATATGTGCCATTTTGATGCGAACGATATTTATGTCAATTTTATTCATTTTTATAATGAATATCGAAAAGGAAATGATTTCAAATCGGATATTTTGAAAATATTATCATTTAAATATTACAATGATAAGGAATATTCAACTTTGATTTAAAATTGAAAAAGAAGTTAAAATTGTTTTAAAACGAATTTATAAACGATTTATAAAATACGATTTAAATGAAAATCGACGAAACATATATAATATATATTATATATATTTAATGGCCTGAATAGAACGCGCTGCGACCGTTCGCGAATTTCAAAGAATGACTTCGAATTGATATTACGGGAGATCCGACCGTCGGATTCTCCTAAAACCAGAACCTTTGGGTTCATATTGAAAAGAGCTTTCCAACGTATATAAGAGATTTGAAATCTAATGGTTGGATTTGGAATTATATCCAAATCAAATTTGGAAAAGGTCGCTATAACCAAACAATTCCAACGAACAAATTGGAATGGATTTGGAATGGAAATAATCTTCGGAATATTTCAATATTGGATCCTGTAATTGTACGGATATTGTTACAAAAATTTGGAAGATATATATATCGTTATTTTCAATATAATATTTGTTGGTTTCATAATTTGATATTGAATATAAGCTGATATAATTTCTATTTAGAGCCTTGCATTTAATATTAAATTGGATTTTGGGTTTGCCGTGAACGGTGACTTAAATAACACTGTTCTTAAACCCTGTTGAGAAAAGAATAAATCTTTTAATTAAGGTTTAGTGTAGTTTTCCAATTAATTAATATTTAATTGGGATTGAATAAAAGAATTGGATTTTTGGTTTGTCGTGAATGATGTCTTCAATAACACTATTCTTAAACCCATGTGAAAAGCATAAATCTTTTAATTGAGATTATTATGGTTCCAATTATATTTCGTAATTGGAATAAAATGGAATATGACTGAGTTTATTGTGAACTATGTTTTTAACGACATTCGTTCTTTAACCCGATTTATAGTAAAATGTGATGTGGAATATATAAATCTTTTATTAAGATTTAATGGGAACTTTCCAATGTAAAGTTTACCAATTAATTAATATTAATTGAAATTGAATGGAATTCAGTTTATTGATAACCAAAGAGAGCTTCTGTGAAGGAAGACTGTTAATATATATGGAATTTAAAAGACTTTGTCGTTATTTCATTTATATTATTAGTCGGGTACGAAAATTGATATCGATTATATACTGATCTGTTTTTCCATGAAGATTCCATAATTAATGGAATGTGATCTTAGGTTTATCATGAGTTGTGTTTTAAATGACATTAGTTCTTTAACCCAGTAAGGATAGGATTTCATGTCTAACATTGTATTTCGAACTGTATTTGTTGATCTCTGCTAAATAAATATCTATTTGGTGGCAGAGAATTTATTCTCTTGCTTAACACCCTTCTCTAAGACGTACGAGCTTAGAGGTGTTATATTGGTAGAAATCAATGGTATGGTGTAGATTGTCGATGCATCATGTTTGATTTCCCAAAGTTAAATAATCACTAATATTGATTTTTGGGAAGATTAAAACCAAGTGGAGTTTTAATCAATCTTTAATTAGATTGAAAGGCGAATATTATAATTTAAATTATCAAATTTGGGATGATCGAGAATGGAGTATCATCAGTTTTGCTCCAAGCGATAGTTAAATCTTTAATTAGATTTGAACGTGAAATGTTAATTAAATTTACCGATAACACCGTGGTGTTAGATATGGAGTATTACCGGTTTTGCTTCACAGGATGAATAGGTTGGGATTGGGAAATTAAACAAATGATTACTTCGGTAAGGTTCGCTAATCCCAACTAGTTGATAAACCTTAATTTGGTTTAGAATTGATATCAAAAGGAAGATTAAATAATAAATTTAAAAGAATTTATCTTTGATAAAATTAATGGGAACCTTTCCCTAATGATATGAATATTTGAATAAAAGAATATTCAGAATTAGAATGAGGCGTATGTTATGTTTTTATAGTACTTGTTTATAAAATACGCGAGTTATTCGGAAAGGCCAAGTTTATACCCATTCTGAATAACTGATTTGACGATAAATCGACGATGAAGACGGTGGTTGAAGACCGGAGGTCTTTACATTGTTTGGATGATTACTGATGTCTTGATTGGGATGTACACCCAAGACAAGGTAATAAGTGGTGATCGTCCAGACGTACTTAGAGATCGACCGGATATACGAGGACCTCTCTCATGTATTGGACATATGGGACGAGGAATAAGGAGCCTCCAGTTTTGTTTACACCCAGAACGAACTATTAAATAGATGTGTATCTGACAATGGATTTTATAATGTGTTGATTGATTTCTATTAAATATATATCTGTTTGGTTGCGTAGAATTTATTCTCTTGCTTAACACCCTTCTCCGAGATGTACGAGCTCAGAGGTTATATCGATAAACATCAGTTGCTTGGCGCGAATTGTCAACGTGGCATGCTGAGATGCAAATGATCAAGGCTTCTGTTGAAAAGTATAGTCTTGTGGTTGATGATCAAAGCACGGCTTTAATATAGCATAGCTTTGTGTATAACGTTAATTCGCGAGCCTCACACCTCGGTATTAGTCAAAAACAGGATAAAGGACCCATGGAGTGCATGATGTTTCCTTCTAGCTATGGGTGGTGTCATAGTATAGAGCCCAGGCATTTATTATATTCTTACCTATGTGGATGATGGATAGCGAGGCACCTCGGATATATCGGTTACTACAGAGCCGATGGATAGGTCCTATAGGACCGGGAAACGTGTGTTTAGGAATTGCCAATCCTCAAACGTAAGAGAGGACCAGCCTTGGAGGATCCAGGGGTTGCCCAGAGTGTGTAGTCCTAAGGCATTTGCTAGAGTGTCTCGAAGCAATGAGCAGTACATCCCTTGCCTCGACTCATGACGGAAATCCAATTTCCAATACGTGACATTTCGGTTTTAGTTGTAAACCTATATGGCGACATAGTAGCATGGGATACTATGTCGTCTATGATTGATACATTTAAATTTGAAGCTGTTTTAACACTATACACTTATTATAGTATCAAATAATTTGTTTTAAACGTGCAACACATGTTTGGTTATTATAAGGGAAAACTCTATCCTCCGACTTGCGTTGCATTGTGTGATGGGACCTGAGTCTTATAATAGCTTCATTTTTCCAAAAAGCATTGCGCTGTTTGTTTTATGCACTGGTATTCTTGGGAGGAAACCTATTATGTGTTATACGGCATGGTCCCTTGATTTACTTTATTTTAAAGTAAAGAATTAATAACTATTTTATTTCTCACACCAGTCACATGACTGACCTGGAGTTTATTGTTTTAACTTAAACTTTGGGTGCCCCTATTTTCCACACGGGCAGCTAGTAGTTGGGTTCCTGCAGATATTATATTCACAGGATCCTGGATTTACAGCTGGAGCTATACTCGAAAAGCTCTGTATTTGTGTATTTATTTCAGTTGTGTTATGTATTATTTTTTCTGCTACATTGTAATTTTAAATCTATGATATTTATCAACTGTATATTATTTGTTCATACTGATGTAATTGTTGTAATAAGTAATGAAATGTTCTTCGGTTTGTGTTCTGATTTGTCATGTTTTCAACTCAATCTGGGCTTTCCCGTAAGGGCGAGATTGGGGCGTTTCAGTTAGTGTCGTTGTTCCCATGCATTCTAAGACCCTAGATTTTCGCATGACTAGTTACCGCAGTACAAATTCTTAGTTTATTTTTCTAATGGCCAAAGTCATCATTAAATTAGGAATATTACCCATGTACTACATGCATTACTTTAAACTTGGGCACTGGTCTTTTATATTGGTTCCCCCATGAGACACGCATGGATACCTCATTTGTACACTTCAGCCTTGCATGTCTTTATCACTTCCTGACTTCCGTTTTTCCTACGCAAGACTGTGTGACCCTTTGAATGTTTATTTGAAACCTGTCATCGCTTCATATCTCGGCCATACTTGTATATACACCTGTGGGTTTAGAACTTGCTTGCCTTTTCCATTTTCGATATTTGGCCGTAAATGTTTTTTGTAATGTTTGTTACATATGCTCGGTTATGTCCATGATATTGTATTTTTCAGCAGTCTACTGATCGTTATACTTGATTAATTTATGGGATTAAACTAATTATACTTAGTGTTTATCGAAGCTCACTAACTTGAAATAAGTTTAATCATGACTCGGGTGTTTTTTGTATTTTGCATGGGATGGCGGATCAGGCCCGCAAGTGTTCCAAGTCTAAAAATTCAGCTTGCAAAACATGAGAGGATGCGAAGACGTGAAGAAGCATGTGCGCGTGCTAAGCCCAATGACAAAGTGAAAAAATTTATTCGCCTAAAATTTATGTACAATTATATTAGTTTATTCCGCTTATACAAATTTGTATAAACTCTAATATTATATGGAAATTTATTCCGTTGCAAAATTCTTATGCTCTGTGATTCTGTGTTAATTCTGTTAAACTGTGTAAGCCAATAACAATCTATCATTTAGACATTCCGAGTCGGTTTAAATACCGACTTGGAGCGGGCAAAATGTCAGGTCGTTACAGTTGGTATCAGAGCTTTGGTTCATGCAAAGCTTGGCATATCCGATTTAAAAAATCATTAGAGACAAGGTAGAAATACCTTAGAAAGAGCAAAATTGAAAATAGAATCAGCGGATTTCAAAGAAAAATAAATTTTGAAAGCGGTAAAATCCTTTTTAAAGGGAATTTTTTGAAAATACAATATTTTAAAAGTAAATATTTTTGACAATAAAAGCTTCTTTGGCTTTGCGAAAAAAATTCAAAATCGAGCATCAAGTGTCCGAAAATATCAAAGAAAAATAAAGGTAAGTGAACAAATTGGATTTTCAAGTTGTCTTGAAATCTTTCAATTAACATTATGGGTTTTGTGGAAAAGAAAGGAAGATTTCGAGACTAAAATGGAAACTTAACGATACTCGAATGGTTGGTGAAACGAGAGCTGAAACGAGACTGGAATCGACTCGGATATGATTAAAAGTAATATTGTTTTGTTACGACTAATATATTATTTTCATCTTATTTAAACACTTTTATCTTAAAGCCAATTTTACACCAATTTTTTTTACTAGTATTCATTCAAATCTATTTTGTACCAAACTCTCTGTTTTTTTTCTACTTTACTATATTACTTAAACTATTTTCTTAAATCATTTGTGTTTGACCTTACTTAATTTTATTTTATCAAGTTTATATTCTTACTATATTTGTACTAAACATATTTCGATTTACCTATTTTATACTAAAAATATTTACTCTATTCAAATTAATTTTGACTATTTTCTATATCATTTCGTCCTTAATTATTTAAACTATACTATGTAAACATATAATCTTCTTATTCAAACTTATTTTATTGCAAACTTAATATTTTACTTACTGCTTCATAAAGATCTGAACAAGTTTAGTCTGAAGGGTTGCATATGAGAATTAGTGAATGACAGACATAACGCATAATCTAAATAAAAATCTGAAGTTTTGAAGAATAGATTTGCTATATGAATTTGGAATAAAAAGGAATATCTGAATTAAGTTAAATTGAATGATACTAAATAGCGAATCAATTTGTAAGATAACTTTTGGAATTGAGATGAAAATTTAAGGAAATACGAGAATTAGTGAATTTGGAGAACTCATCATTTAACAAATGGTTTTGAGAAAAGGAAATTATAATAAATGAATTGTTTTAAAGGTATTATAATTTTCCAGGAACTTGGATAAAACCATTCTATTTCCCAATGGCTAGAACTGAAGCACAGAAAGCAGTGTGTCGCGAGCGAAGGGCAATTGAGCGTAAAGAGAGGGATGAAAGGACTGCGGAATGGATAAGGACATATAAGGAAAAGCAAGGACCCGGCCTTTACGACAATGTCATTTGTTATCGATGTCACGAAATAGGACACTACGCAGCTATGTGTGGAGAAAGAGATAAAGGAAAGAAGAAAGAAGGAAAGATTTTCCGGTCCAACATCTTTTGGTTTAAATGTTGAGAGAAAGGGCATTTCCCGAGTTGTTACCTTAAGGTGAAGAAGAAAAAGCCTGCCAAGGTTGTGACACCTGACGAACCAATCACCTATTATCACTGTAAACAGGTGGGACATAGCTCGAAATTGTTCTAAGAGGTAGCGCGGAAAACAAGCCATATTGCATCCCGCCAGAAAGAATACAATAAAGTATGTTAATGAGGATGGCGCTACCTCGTATCACTGCACGAATTGCAAGAAATAGGGACATGTCGATGTAGAGTGCACAAATCCTTTCGCAAAATTCTCTGAAAGAATAAACACGAGGGAGTCATTTTTGCGAAGATGCGGGGTACCAAGAGAAAAGAAAACGATCTTTGAGGGTCAAGAACCCTAATTAATGAGCTCCAGAAAAATGCTTATTCTCGTGTCTATGAGTGTTGAATGAGAACTTTGAATTTAAATTTTTATTTATAGGCTAAATCGGTACTGAGATTCACTGGGTTCCAATGAAAATTAGTGTTGCCTGTTTTAATATGTTCTATCTTCATTTGAATCATTTGTTTAATTTGTTTACCAATTGTTAAAACTGTTATCAAATTGCTGCCTTATTTAAAAATTTAGTTAGACTTTACCATTTAGTTTGTTTTATATACTGTTTATTCAAATTACCTTATATCTAGTCACTTGTTTTATCAAAAATATTAGGATTGATCATTCTATCAAAACTTATTAAACTATTAGTAACTCGTACTTTTATATCCAAAATTCCTCAAACTATTTCACTATTTTTCCGTAAATTACTTGTATCTATACCAAGTTTTCTAAATTTGTACTTAACTTTTATACAATATATTCTTTGTTCTCTTAAACTCTTTTGTTTTATGCCTAACATTTTATTTGATTAGAATATTTGTATTTAACAATTTATAATATTTTCTATCTAATTTAACCTACTTATTTATCCAAATTTATTTCTTTGTAAACTATTGTACTTGCCTATTGTATACCAAAAATATCTATTTTATCTTATTGTTTTACTTAAACTATTTTTCCTAAATTATCTTGTACGTAATCATTTTGGCTGATTATAAATTGTGAAGCTTTATCTTTTATTCAACTTGTTGTTTCAACATATGTTATTATAAACCTTACAATTTTACCCAAATGGTCAAACGTAATTATTTGAGAAATGTATGTGTTTTGATCCAAGTTGTTTTAGTCCGAGTGATTGCATATGAAGACTCTATTTAATAATGATATTTGTGAGTGATGAAAAAAATGCGAATCAAACGTAATGTTTTGAGAACGAAATCAAATTGGAATTTTTTTTAGATTTTTGAATGACATTGAATATCAAGTCAAGTTTAGAAGAGAAATGATTTCTGAGATTGAAATATGGATTTCAAGATAGTGGAGTGAAAGTTTTTGTAACAACCCATGTTTTTATAACGTGTAATAACCGTAAATCAAGGCAGAATTAATTCCTAAAATAAGAATCAAGGGAAACGGGTTGCGCCATTGCGTTCGTCTCGAAATTTTTCTTGGAAACGAGTCTGAGTTTTCGAAAATCGGAGTCCGTATGACCAAGTTATGGCCTTTCGAAGTTTTCAGGTTCAAAACAGTCAATTTGAATTCAAAATTCGAATTTCAAACCTCAGAATCGACTGGGCGGGAAATTTCCCGTCTAGGACCAGGTCGACCTGGGGGTCGACTATGTAGTCGACCTACCCAGGACCAGGTCGAATACAGTGTCGACCTAGGGGTCGACCTGGTGGCCGAGTCCACTTTTGAAGCTGGATTCACTCTAATGTATTTGGCCTCGTTTCTGTCCACATTCGTCGACCTGACCCTACAAATACAGCCCCTAACACCAGTCTCTCTGCACAAAATTCTTTCTGACCTTATGCTGCTTTGATTCTGATTAAAAAGTTTGAGAAAGGGACTGCTTCTTCTACGTTGAGACTGCGTTAAGATAATTGCTGATTTGAGGATTTCTATTAGGACTTGACTAAGCATATAGATATTCAACTATCGACTCTCTTTTTCTAAATCTCGAACCACGATCTGTAAGCCAAAGTTATTTTTAGATTTAAACTGTAAATGTGATATGAATATGATGTAAATTGAAATATGACCTATGTATGATGACTGTTTTACATCCATTCTTGTTCATCTTGGATCTTGACTTTTGGATATGTTATGACATAGATTTGGGGCCTATTCATGTTGTAAATCAAAAAGAGAAACCCCTCATATTATCATGTTGAATCTGCTATTAGTCACAAGTTTATGACTATCACCTTATGTCAATCGTTACCATGATTATGCTATCACCTTATCTCAATCGTTACCAGGATTATGCTATCACCTTATGTCAATCGTTACCATGACTATACTATCACCTTATGACAACTGTTATCTTGACTAGTACCTTATTTTGCTAGAATGGGAATCTTTATGTTTGAGGCCAATATTCCATGTGCCAGTAATGTTTTATCTTTTTAATTCAAGTCATACTATGCTATGCTAGTAATCACTTTTGCCACCTTATACCCATTCTTTTTATGTTATTCCCTAATTAGATTTATTTGTATCGATTCAAGCTTACGTACGATGGGAATACGATTTGGGTAGACTAGGTAAAACATGAATTAGCTTTAAACTTGAACATGAACATTGTTATGACTTGAACCTGAATATGGACATGAACTTGACACGATTTGACATGAAACATGACCTGAAAACTGGACATGAACCTAGACATGAAAACTTGAACGTGGGCATGACAAATAGATAAACTTGAAAATGGCCAACTCGAGGTTGGGTTGAGTTTGCAGTGTAAATCTGCCCGGAACCGCCCGGCAAATCCAGTGGCTGCAAACAATAGGATCCAATGTGGGTAGTTGGTCATATCGCACGTAAAACCCGAGGTTAGACTATGTTGTGGTGTAAATCTGCCCGGAACCGCCCAGCAAATCCAGTAACCACAACAGTTAGTCTAATGTGAGAGGTTGGCATGCATTAATGAATTAATGCCACATGATAAGGTTAAGTCATGAACCACTTGAATATACTTAACCAACTTGACACGATGATTTGATAAGGTTAAGTCATGAACCGCTTGAACACACTTAACAAACTTGATACATGACTTGGATAGGGTTAAGTCATGAATCTGAATGACAACACTTAACCCATTAGAAACCCTAGTTACGCGGTCCTTTCCAGCAGTAACCCACTTAGATGTATCACGATACCCTGGGACTAGGCAGGGTGGGGCATGATTACTGGGCTGATTGTAAGCGACCAGAACGACAGCTGAGTAGGTGCGCCATTGTAGGTTCAGGCGGACTTTGGTCGTGCACATAGTCCAGAGTTGAAAAAGCAGGCATTGGGCACCCGTAGATTTACACTGTGCGTGCTTGATTCGTGTCGTGGTTGGCACCATAGGACTTGATACACCCAATGGTGGACCTAGCACAGGTAACTACATTTCTGGATAGGGCCGTATGACACAGACACATGACGAGCTAGGACTTGTAGGGAGCCGATCGATTATTAGATCGTACCGTAGGACCCCTTAATGGGTCACTTCATGATACTGGGCCAAGGGATCATTTAATGGTTAATACTTGACATGGGTTAGAATGCTAGTACAGTTGGTGCAGCGAACCTTGAATATGCGATGCTAGACTTGACTTATCTTGTTATCTTAGTTACCCTACTAGTTCTGTTATCATCCTTATGTTTAATTCCAGTTTTCGCATATCATGTTACCTTTACTAGTTTTCATACTGAAAGTCACTAGGGCTTACCAGTCTTTATGACTGACCCTTTTTCTTTCGCCTCTTTTTCTTTCGTTTCCCCACCCCCCCCCCCCCCCCCCCGGTTCTCAGGGAGGAAACACTAGCTCTTAGCTTGGATTTAGCTTGCTTTCTGACAGCTCATGTACGATTTAGTCTTGGGCTATGCTATGGCTGCTTCTGCTATTTATGGGGAATAATTTACTTTTGTTTTAAATTTATGCTTCTTTATTTGGAACCTGATGTAATGGAATAATTTGTATCTTGGATATATGAGCATTTGACTCTTTTCTTGGAAATAATAAGAAGCTGGTTTTTAATTTCTACCGCTGCTTTATTTATGTTCTGCCTTGTGATATCTCTATGCATGTTTACCTAGATAATACTCCACCAAAACTAGTACATTCCCTTTGTGAGTGACCCTAGCGGAGGTGGGGTGTTACATTTGGCATCAAAGCAGAAGGTTACCAGGTTGGGCAAAAGTTTTAAAAACCTTCTGAAACTATTTTCAAAACCATTTACAAAGAAGCATTTTTCAAGAAAAGTTTTATGTTTAAAAAGGTTATTTCCCAAGAAGCCATTAGCACTTTCCTTTGTTTCCTCGTTTGAATCTTTTCTTTTCGTTTTTCAGCATGGCCGATCTTAACCTTCCTGAGGGAATACCCGTGTCTGGATGGTTCCGAAGGTACTTAGAGGCCAGGCCAACGACGCGGGCACGGCAGACATCCCTCCTCCTCCTCCCCTAGCGGCTGCGGTTCCTCCTCCTCCTGGTACCGCATTTGCCAAAATATGCAAAGACTTTAAAGCAATGGGCGGCAAGAACTTCGTTGGAACTGAAACCTTTGTTGAGGCATGAAACTGGCTAAAGGTGATGGAAGACTTGTTCGTTATCTTTCATATGGAGGACCATAGGAAAGTTCGGTTGGCAGCATGGTTGCTGAAAGAGGAAGCTGCATTTTGGTGGGAAGTCACCAACGCTACCAGGCCAGTTGAGACTTGGGCAGACTTTAGAGAGAGGTTTGGGCTTAAATTCTTGTCGTCAGCAGAAGATAACCTTCAGATGGGGAGGTTCCTAGCCCTCAAGCAAGGGGACATGTCTGTTAGGGAGTACATGAATAAGTTTAATCAGCTTGCTTGGTTTGGTTTGGTTTGGATTTGGTCAACACAGCCAAGAAAAAGGCTGTACGCTTTGCTCGAGGATTGAACGAGCCACTACACAGCTTGGCCCTAACTCATATACCCATGGGGGTGACCTTTGAAAGCTTGGTGGATATGGCCTTACTTCATGAGGAAGACAAGAATAGCAAGAAGGAGGTTAAGCCTAAGGAGACTCAGAATAAGAAATCTGATTTCAAGAAGGGGAACAACAAGAATAACAAAAATAACAAGAGCAACAACAAATCACGTGAGACGAGGAAGTGCAACTTTTGTGGTATTACTGGACATCTAGCTAAAGACTGTAAAAAGAAGAAGAGGAAGTTGGGTGAATGCTTTCATTGTGGAGATACTGGACACATCATCAAGGATTGCCCTAAGAAGCAAGGGCAGGGGCAAGGGCAGACCCAGCGAGTAGGACCTTCTGGAGGACAGTTGCATGCTCTCAACACCACTCCAGCTCCTGACCGAGGTAGTAATATTTCCGTAGAAAGCCTTGTTTACATTTCTGACTTTCCAGTTCGAACCTTATTTGACTCTGGCGCATCGCATACTTTTATTTCTTCTGATATTGTTGAAAATCTGCACCTAAGTACTAGTCTGGTTGAGGATCCCGTTATAGTTTCAAATCCAATTGGGGGCTCCGCCCATTTATATATGATATGTATGGATTTGAGGATCTCTATCTTAAGCGTAGAATTCACGTGTAATGCTTATGTTCTCGGATTTATGGGACATGGTTTGATCCTAGGTATGGATTGGTTGTCCGATTATGGAGCCATTCTTGATTGTGAACGAAGGGTAGTGAGGCTCATGACTCGCCTTGGTAATACCCTTGAAATTTCTTGTAACCCTAAGGGTCCGGTCATGTTGTGTTATCTTGAATCCCTTGACTCGTCTGACGATAATTTGCAATCTATAAGAGTGGTCCGAGAATATCCAGATGTCTTTGATGAAGTGAGGGGGTTACCTCCTAAACGCGAGATAGACTTCCGAATTTATCTTGTTGATAATGCCAAGCCAGTTTCATTGCCCGTTAGGCACATGGCCCCGCGAGAAAGAAGAGAGCTCAGTAAACAAGTTAATGAGTTGCTTGAGAAAAATTTCATAAGGCGAAGCATTTCTGAATGGGGTGCTGCAGTGGTATTCGCTACTAAGGCGGATGGATCGCTTCGTCTATGCGTAGATTATCGTGAGTTAAACAAGCTGACAAAGAAGAACAGGCACCCACTATCGAGAATCGACGATTTGTTTAACTAGCTTGTAGGAGCATCTATTTTCTCTCAACTCGATCTAGCCACAGGATTCCATCAACTCAGAGTGGTTGATGATAGCATTGACAAAACTGCGTTTAGGACTCCAGATGGGTTCTTCGAGTGGCTCGTCATGCTGTTTGGATTAACGAATGCACCCGCGAACTTTGTAGATTTGATGAGTAGGGTGTTTCGGGAGTTCCTTAACAAGTTTGTGGTAGTTTTCGTTGATAATATTCTGATCTTCTCAAAAGATGAAGAAGAGCATGCTAGACATCTCAGGGAAGTCATGGAAACACTTAGGGCACACCAGTTAAAGGCTAAGTTCTCCAAATGCCTTTTTTGGAGGAAGGAAGTTCGATTCCTTGGGCATGTAGTTTCTAAGCAAGGCATAGCCATGGACCCCACAAAGGTAGTTGCGGTACAGGACTGGAAAATTCCTAAGAATGCAACGGAGGTGAGGAGCTTTCTCGGTTTAGCGGGCTACTACAGGAAGTTCATTAAGGACTTCGCTAAGATTTCAGCCCCTCTTACTAAGTTAACAAAGAAGAACCTACCTTTTGCATGGGACATAGAATGTGACGCTGCTTTTCAGAGGCTTAAGAGAGCCCTCACCACAGCCCCAGTTTTGGCATTACCCGATGGAGGTAAGATGTTTACCGTGTACACAGATGCGTGCGGCACGGGGTTATGCGCTGTCCTAATGCAAGAAGGAAGAGTAATATGCTACGGGGGCAGACAACTTAAAGTTCATGAGAAAAACTATCCCACACATGACTTGGAGTTTGCCGCGATTGTTTTTGCACTTAAAGCTTGGCGCCATTATCTTCTAGGGGAGAGGTTCGAGCTGTATACCGACCACAAATCGCTTAAGTACCTCTTCTCACAAAAAGACTTGAATCTGAGGCAACAACGGTGGATGGAGTTCTTGGCATCATACGACTTCGATATAGCTTATACCCCTGGCAAGGGTAATGTGGTGGCAGACGTGCTAGGTAGAAAAAGGTTGACGTTGAGCCCCTTGTTTGTTGAAAGGAAAAGCCTTGAGTTTATAGCAACCTTTGATTTTACACCTGCTGTTGAGTCATTGACTGCTACGTTTTCATCTCTTGAATTAAGATCTACACTTCTAGATCAAGTAGGGACTTCACAGAAGGAAGACCCACAGATAGTCGAAATCATGGACATGCCGATTAGGGGTGAGACGTCGAGTCACCTCAGTAGGTATACCATAGATGACAAGGGATGGCTAAGCCACGATGAAAGGCTATGTGTCCCACAAGTGGGAGACCTAGTAAGAAAAGTTCTTGAAGGGGCGCATCACTCGAAGATGACCATACATCCCGGAGGGGATAAGATGTACAGGGATATGAAATGCATTTTCTTTTGGGCTAGAATGAAAAAGGACGTGGCAGAGTTCGTCTCGAAGTGCATAGTGTGCCAAAAAGTAAAGGCCGAGTCAAAGAAGCCTGGTGGGCTATTACATCCTTTGGAGGTTCCACAATGGAAATGGAAGAGCATCTCGATGGATTTCATGGATGGACTGCCTAGGTCAAGGAAGGGAAATACTAGCATATGGGTCATAGTTGATAGACTCACGAAGAGTGCTCACTTCATTCCAGCGAAAATCAAGAGGACCGCATCAGGGCTAGCATCTATCTACCTTCGAGAGATAGTACGATTGCATGGAGTTCCTTCTAGTATAGTTAGTGATCGTGACCCAATTTTTACTAGCCAGTTTTGGAATAGTCTACAAGAAGCAATGGGTACACGACTGAACCTGAGCACGGCCTATCACCCACAGACGGATGGACAAACCGAAGGGGTAAATAGGGTACTAGAAGATCTCCTGAGGCTATGCATTCTTGACTTTGGTGGCACTTGGGAAGACCATCTTCCTCTCGTGGATTTTGCATATAACAATAGTTACCAAGCTAGCATTGGAATGGCACCGTTCGAAGCCCTGTATGGAAGACCGTGAAAATCGCCAACTTGTTGGTGGGAGACGACAGACAGACTTATACTTGGGCCCGACGTGATAAGGGGCACTTCTGAGAAGATTGAGTTGATACGAAGACGGATGAAAACGGACCAAGATAGACAGAAATCTTATGTGGACCAGAGAAGGACAGACCTAGAGTTCGAAGTCGGAGATATGGTCTTTGTAAAAGTTTCTCCGTTACGCAATGTAGTTCGTTTTGGAGCAGTTGGAAAGCTAGCACCAAGGTTCGTAGGACCGTTCCCTATCACTGAGAGGATTGGAAGGATGGCCTATAAGGTAGACTTACCTGAGAAGTTATCTGGAGTACACAATGTCTTTCACGTCTCGCATCTCCGGAAGTGCTTGCATGAGTCAGCCGAAGTGGTTGAGCTAAGCATCCTTGAAGACGTAGAAGTGGAAAAGAAGCAACATTGAGGCGAGTTCCAATTCGTATCTTAGGAATGGAGATTAAGAAGCTAAGGAATTGAGAAGTCAAGCTGGTTAAAGTGCAGTGGAGTGAAGCCCAAGAAGACGCAACTTGGGAAACCGAAGAAAAAATACGCGCGCTTTACCCATTTCTTTTTTAGGGTACGTTCTCGATCTCTTTTTCCTATAAACTTGAAAACCTTTTTCGTATCATGCTTCTACTATCCACGTTTGTCTTGTTATCTTCTCGATCTTATCTTGAGAACCTTAGGTAGAACCATATGGATGTAAACATGTGATTGAAACATGTTATGGTTGATGTTTGCAAATGGTTGCAAGTGGATGCTAGTGGATGCATGACACACATTAGGCACTAGATTGTCTCAGTCACATTTTCATGTTACATATGCATGAGTGCTTATACTTGTACATGGATGGAACTAGTTATGCTATCACTTGGATGTTGCATATGGATAGATGTTTGTGCACTCATGTAGAGATTATGAACTATGCTAGGAATTTGTATACATGTTGGATTCATGACACTAACATATTTTGCATTAAGGAGGTTTACTGAATCAGTAACCGCCTGATCTTTTGCATTAGATAAGTACATATACACACACTTTCTGCATATGTTCATACAGCACTAGAAATCTTTTAAGGACAATGGTTGCCTATGGATGATGCTTTGAGTAGATGGATAATGTATGGTATGACACATCCTCCCTAACATAGAGATTTCGGGGACGAAATCCTTTAAGTGGGGAGAATGTAACAACCCGTGTTTTTATAACGTGTAATAACCGTAAATCAAGGCAGAATTAATTCTTAAAATAAGAATCAAGGGAAATGGGTTACGCCATTGCGTTCGTCTCGAAATTTTGCTTGGAAACGAGTCCAAGTTTTCGAAAATCAGAGTCCGTATGACCAAGTTATGGCCTTTCGAAGTTTTCATAAGTTTTCAAGTTCAAAACAGTTCAATTCGAATTCAAAATTCGAATTTCAAACCGCAGAATGGACTGGGCTAGAAATTTCCCGCCCAGGACCAGGTCGATCTGGGAGTCGACTATGTAGTTGACCTACCCAGGACCAGGTCGACCATAGTGTCGACCTGGGGGTCGACCTGGTGGCCGAGTCCACTTTTGAAGCTGGATTCACTCTGATGTATTTGGCCTCATTTCTGTCCACATTCGTTGACTTGACCCTATAAATACAACCCCTAACACCAGTCTCTCTACACAAAATTCTTTCTGACCTTATGCTGCTCTGATTCTGATTGAAAAGTTTGAGAAAGGGACTGCTTCTTCTACGTTGAGACTGCGTTAAGAGAATTGCTGATTCGGGGATTTCTATTAGGACTTGAGTAAGCATATAGAGATTCAACTATCGACTCTCTTTTTCTAATTCTCAAACCACGATCTGTAAGCCCTAGTTATTTTTAGATTTAAACTGTAAATGTGATATGAATATGATGTAAATTGAAATCGGACCTATGTATGATGACTGTTTTACATCCATTCTTGTTCATCTTGGATCTTGACTTTTGGATATGTTATGACATTGATTTGGGGGCTATTCATGTTGTAAATCAGAAAGAGAAACCCCTCATATTATCATGTTGAATGTGCTATTAGTCACAAGTTTATGACTATCACCTTATGTCAATCGTTACCATGATTATGCTATCACCTTATGTCAATCGTTACCATGATTATGCTATCACCTTATGTCAATCGTTACCAGGATTATGCTATCACCTTATGTGAATCGTTACCATGACTATACTATCATCTTAATGTCAATCGTTACCATGACTATACTATCACCTTATGACAACTGTTATCTTGACTAGTACCTTATTTTGCTAGAATTGGAATCTTTGTGTTTGAGGCCAATATTCCATATGTCAGTAATGTTTTAATCTTTTATTTCAAGTCATACTATGTTATGCTAGTAATCACTTTTGCCACCTTACACCCGTTCTTTTTATGTTATTCCCTAATTAGATTTATTTGTATCGATTCGAGCTTACGTACGATGGGAATACGATTTGGGTAGACTAAGTAAAACATGAATTAACTTTAAACTTGAACATGAACGTTGTTATGACTTGAACCTGAATACTGGCATGAACTTGACACGATTTGACATGAAACATGACCTGAAAACTAGACATGAACCTAGACATGAAAACTTGAATGTGGGCATGATAATTAGATAAACTTGAAAATGGCCAACTCGAGGTTGGGTTGAGTTTGCAGTGTAAATCTGCCCGGAACCGCCCGGCAAATCCAGTGGCTGCAAACAATAGGATCCAATGTGGGTAGTTGGTCATATCGCACGTAAAACCCGAGGTTAGACTATGTTGTGGTGTAAATCTGCCCGGAACTGCTCGGCAAATCCAGTAACCACAACAGTTAGTCTAATGTGAGAGGTTGGCGTGCACTAATGAATTAATGCGACATGATACGGTTAAGTCATAAACCACTTGAATATACTTAACCAACTTGACACGATGATTTGATAGGGTTAAGTCATGAACCGCTTGAACACACTTAACCAACTTGATACATGACTTGGATAGGGTTAAGTCACGAATCTGAATGACAACACTTAACCCATTAGAAACCCTAGTTACGCGGTCCTTTTTAGCAGTAACCCACTTATATGTATCACGATACCCTGGGGCTAGGCAGGGTGGGGCACGATTACTGGGCTGATTGTAAGCGACCAGAACGACGGCTGAGTAGGTGCGCCATTGTAGGTTCAGGCGAACTATGGTCGTGCACAAAGTCCGGAGTTGAAAAAGCAGGCATTGGGCACCCGTAGATTTACACTGTGCGTGCTTGATTCGTGTCGGTGGTTGGAACCATAGGACTTGATACACCCTATGGTGGACCTAGCATAGGTAACTACATTTCTGAATAGGGCCGTATGACACAGACACATGACGAGCTAGGACTTGTAGGGAGCCGATCGATTAGTAGATCGTACCGTAGGACCCCGTAATGGGTAACTTCATGATACTGGGCCAAGGGATCATTTCATGGTTAATACTTGACATGGGTTAGAATACTAGTACAGTTGGTGCAGCGAACCTTGAATATGCGATGCTAGACTTGACTTATCTTTTATCTTAGTTACCCTACTAGTTCTGTTATCATCCTTATGTTTAATTCCAGTTTTCACATATCATGTTACCTTTACTAGTTTTCATACTGAAAGTCACTAGAGCTTACCAGTCTTTATGACTGACCCTTTTTCTTTCGCCTCCTTTTCTTTCGTCCCCCCCCCCCCTCCCCAGGTTCTCAGGGATGAAACACTAGCTCTTAGCTTGGATTTAGCTTGCTTTCTGACAGCTCATGTACGGTTTGGTCTTGGGCTATGCTATGGCTGCTTCTATAATTTATGGGGAATAATTTACTTTTGTTTTAAGTTTATGCTTCTTTATTTGGAACCTGATGTAATGGAATAATTTGTATCTTGGATATATGAGCTTTTGACTCTTTTCTTGGAAATAATAAGAAGTTGGTTTTTAATTTCTACCGCTGCTTTATTTATGTTCTTCCTTGTGATATCTCTGTGCATGTTTACCTAGATAATACTCCACCAAAACTAGTGCATTCCCTTTGTGAGTGACCCTACCGGAGGTAGGGTGTTACTGTTTTCGAAACTTATATATATATATATATATCGATTTATATAAGAATGACAATTAATTCAAAAATTATTGTTGGAAGGAAAATTGAGGTAAATATGAAATCTCATATAAAGGAAGGTATACAAGAATGATATATTTGAAAACATAATTTGGAAATCTCGTGGAAATAGACACTTATGTAAGTGCAATATATCAAAAGTGAAATGAAGAACTATGCATATAGTATCATATGTTTTCAAATTAAGATATGGGAAGTACCTTCTTGTGAATAACGAATCTATTTAGTAGGTATTTCATGTGATGATTAGGTTGTTCGGACATCAAAACTTGTATGTTCCCTTCGATTGCATAACGAAATTTGCAGGGCTAGGAGCACCTATGTCAACGGGTGGTTCCTGGGGATCCAGGCGAATCCATTGTGTTTGCTGTGATTTATGGTTGTATGTTCCCTTCGACTGCATAACGAAATTCGCAGGGCTAGGAGCACCTACGTCGACGGATGGTTCCTGGGGGATCCAGGCGAATCCATTGTGTTTGCTGTGATTTATGGTTGATTTGTGTTGGCATAATCCACAGGGTTGGGAGTGCCTACGGGTACGGATGTTTCCTGGGGGGATCCAGGGGCAAATGTTGTGTATCTGCGGTCCAACTTAAGATGTAAGGGCGTAAGGTGGCAGTGATTTCCTAGCTTAGTTGTGTTCTATTTGGATCTCGGGTTTTCTTTTGACAGATGCGTTCTATTGATTTGCTCATGATGAAATTTGCAGGGATGCGACTTCCTACGGGTGCAGATGTTTCCTGGGGGACCCAGGCGTAACCATTGTGTATCTGCGATTCGTGAGTAGTTTTGACAATTGACATCGGTTGGAACTTCCAATATCTATTTTAAGAAATTTAAGTATTTTCATTGGAAGTTGAAACAAGTATATTCAAGTACTTGGAGATTTTAGCTATAAGCCTGGCCAGCATATGACTAAAATCTGTAAGGACAACAATAACTTGTCAAACTATGAGTTATTAAGTATTTTTTTAATTTTAGACAATGAATAGATAACCTAAAGTAAAAACTATATTAACTACAACCTAGTGAATTAATAAAAAAGATTTTAGATGTTTTCAAAATCCACGACTTTGAAATAATAATATATACATAAGAAATTCCCGCTTTACTTATATTTTAATTTGAAACTTCAGAATCAAGTTAATCGTTGAGTTTTGGAAAATTATGCAATCGAATCGAAAATGATATTACACTTAAAAAACAATTCATCAATGAGTGTTTAAAATAAAAGAGATCAAGTAAAGCGTAGGGTGGAATGTAAATAGTAAAAGGCGATTAAGCTATTTGCTTAAAGACATGTTTTGGAAATCAAACCTCATTCAAGAAAATTTGAAGGTGATTTTAAAAATTCCAACTTAGGTTAAGTAGTCATATAAACAACAATAGCAAATGTCTAAGTGGGGGAGGAGATATATTTGCCCCACTAGAATAATACAAATAAATCAAAAAGGAACTTCTTAACGAATAATCACTGACAAATGAAATTTGGATCAAATTTTTTATTCGAGCAACCTGTAACACCCCGTGTATTCTATAACTGTGAAATTCACAAATTAAAGTATAACTAATTACAAATCGAAGAATTAAGGGAAACGGGATACGCCATTGCGTTCGTCTCGGAATTCTTCTTGAGATAGAGTCCGAGTTTGCGTAAAACGGATATCGTATGAAGAAGATATGGACGAACGAAGTTGGGCGAAAAACGAGAAAACGGGTCAGAATGCACTGGCGCACTTGGGAAGTGCGCCAGAACAAAAATGAACTGGCGCACTTGGGAAGTGCGCCAGTACATTTTTATCCTGGCGCACCTGCCAAGTGAGCCCAGGTCAGAATGACCTGCTGGTCAGGTCTTGGCTGGCTTGATCAGGGTCTGGTCGAATATCTAAGCCTTGCCTTGTCACTAGGGCTAGGTGTCAGCTCCTGGTTGGTCTCTCCTTCAAACGAACGGCTATTATTGAACCAAGCTCCATCGACGGTCTAAATCAACTCACACACTATATAAAAAGGACCTAAGACTAACCCTAATTCACACAAACTAAGATGGAGATGAGACCGTCATGCTGCTGAGGAGAGACTAAGGATAGCCGTCAGAAATAGAGAGACAATTAGGAGATAATTCAAAGCTTAAAGCAACGTCAATCAAATCAAAACAACGCCTACAACAAAGGATAGTATCTCCAAATTCAGAATTCAGATTCCTGAATTGAAGATTCGTCATACGTTGTAAGTAAAGTGCTATTCCGATGTGAATAATTAATTGCGTTTGATTTGTGTAAAATGCGAAATGGAATTGTGGCGATAATAATCTATATTTGTATGTTGTTTTGATTCTAAACGATTTGGGAATGTTATGGTATACGATTGGATATTTGCAAGACTGTGATTTGCGTTGGAAGTTAACAATGAAAGGGAATTGTGGCGATAATAATCAATACTTGTATGTTATTTTGATTCTAAACGACTTGGAAATGCTATGATATACGATTGGAATTCATACAAGTATATGATTTATAATGACAACCATATGTTGTGGAATTTTAATTGGAATTCATGCAAGTATATGATTCGTTATTATGCTAATATGATGTACATACTTTTATGATCTCTTTTAGTGTGTAATTGGACTAGGCTAAGTACTATGATTTATATGAATCTATGTTGAAATTGGAAAATCATACTTTTGTGTTAGAAACAAAAGTAAGCACCTTTATGAACATGACTAAACTATGTTTGGTATTATGCCTAGTTAAAATATGTTTTAGGCCTAAGTTGTTATTAAAACCATATGGTGATATATGTGACACAATTAAGTTAGATTTACATCCCAATTGCAAGTTTACAATGATTCATGTTTAAGTATTATTTATGCCATGATTACATGAATAGAATGATTCATGTTTAAGTATTATTTATGCCATGATTATATGAATAGAACGATTCATGTTTAAGTATTATTTATGCCATGATTATATGAATAGAACGATTCATGTTTAAGTATTGTTTATGCCATAATTATATGAATAGAATGATTCATGTTTAAGTATTGTTTATGCCATGATTATACGAATAAAATGATTCATGTTATGCCATGATTATATGCTGTTACAATTGCAAGTTCACATGTGCCTACTTTATGTTAATTGAATCGTTCGTTGCAAGTTCATGCGTTCACACTCCCCTTTTTCATGTTACCTTATAAACACCATGTTATAAGCCTCCCCTTTTCATATGGCTAAGTTGGGTTTAAATGTTAAACCCAACATATCTTTCATTGTAGCGAACGTGTAAAACTGGGGTAATGACGTTTGGGTTAAAATATAGAACATATGTGTTGGCATGTTTGACGCATGCCAACAACCTTGAAAAACAATTAAGTGGCATAAATAAATTTTAATCAATAAAGATGAATTTGAATAATGGGCCGCAAATATTTACATATAAAAAGAAAAGAGACAAAATATGTAAATGTAGAAAATACGATGTGTTTAACCCGAGGTTGGATTGAGTTGTGATGTAAACCTACCCAGAACCGCCCGGCTGTCCAGTAGTCACAACAATACCTATCCAATGTGGGTGGTTAAACACGGAGCCCAATAAGGACCCGAGGTTAGACTGAGTTGTGGCGTAAGACTGCCCGGACCCAACCGACAACAGGCAGCCACAACAATACCTGTCTAATGTGAGAGGTCAAGGCTTTAATAAGACAATTAAGGCTGAGTCAGGATTGATAGGATTAAGTAAATTAAATTAATACTTAATCAAAAAGGGAACATGCTAAGCTAAACAGACTGATTGGGGGTTAGGTTTATTAAACACTTAACCAACTTAGCATGTAGGCTAGAAATAGAAAACCTAGTAGCGGGGGACCCTTTTCAGCAGTAACCCTACAAGGTGTATCAGGATACCCTGAACTAGGCAGGGTGGGGCACGATTACTGGGCTGACTGTAAGAGGTCAAATCGACGGTGGTGGTGCAGCAGTGTAGGTTCTAACGGGGTGCGGGCGTGCACACACTCCGGCACAGAAAAATAAGGCACTGGGCACCAGTAGCATACCTGTGCATTCTAGAATTGTGTCGGGCCGCCACCATGGGACTTGATACACCCCATGGTGGGACCAGCATAGGTAACTACAACATCGGGGGTCGTAAGACACAAGTAACTATGCGAGTAGGAGCCGATCATCAGAAAATGGATCACTTTACCCTGATTATGGGGTGCCTGTTGGGAACTAGTTTATATGGGTACAGAGATTAATATGGGGTACGATAGTATATTCGACCCTAGACAACTTAACTTAGTTTATGGTGCTTTCCCATTTCCAGTTTATGCTTATCATACCCAGTTCTTTATTCATAGACTGAATAGTCCTAAACTTACTCAGGCTTTATGTCTGACTCTACTTTTCTTTCGTCTTCTTTTCTTCCGTTCCCCTCCCACCCCCCCCCCCCCCAGGTCCACAGGGAGGGAATACCACAGCTTGACCAGTTTTCACACCCAGCTTGAAGTGAAAGAATGTATTGCTTGGACATTTTTCCGTTTTGGACTATGGCTTTGAGCAGCAATTATGGGACTTTTGCAGTTTATCTATGTTTACTTTATGCTTCTTTAATAATGTAATCAAGACAGTTACGAAGATGTTATGTTTTTGAAGAATTGTAAGACAAGTATGGCATGCTTTTGTGAACACGTATTTTGATGAAATAAAAGATGTTTGTTGTTTTTCCGTTGTTCAAAAATATGTGTTCTTATATCTGTCTTGTATATCTGTGACTTATACTTATAAACCTCCACCAAAATTAGGGCATTCCCTTTGAGAGTGGCCCTAACGGAGGTGGGGTGTTTCACAACCCATGTTGAACTACCGAGATTTTTCCTGTCTTTGAATTCTTGAATCTGAACTATTCGATCTTGAGTAGCTCTATTTGAGGAATCGATGAACATCTTGAACTTAGACCATCTTGCTTTCTTGACACTAGAATTTTATTACCCTTAATTTGACTTCATCTCGTGAAATTTTGATGTGTCAAATTTATGATCCTTTGTCCATTCTCCTTGTGTCATGTATTGAAGAAACTAAGGTTTACTTTGACTTAAGTTTGGGTAAATAAATGTTTGATATATAAAGCTTTACGAACTTAATTATATGGGAATTTTGGGTTTAAATGAACGATTTGGCAATTTTTCAAGTTTACTAGAATTTGTAAATATCTCGTTTCAATAGATTGCATAAGTGAGGTTTGTGTCACTTAAGTATAAATCTTACAACTTTCCTTTTCGAGGACGAAAAAATTTAAGTGGAGGAGATTGTCACGACCTGGGAATTTTTACGTTTAAAATATAACTTAATTTGAGATTTATCGTCAAAATTAATGTTTATGGTTAGATATTTGATATAGAATCTGAAATTTTATTTTTAACATACTTAAATATTTATATCTGGATTTTGACGTAAGAATTGGATTTCATTTTCATTTTGAATATAGTTTGAAAATACATTTATTAATGAAATTCCTTTGCAAATTTAAACAGATGTAATCAACACTTTCAGTCAATTTGAAAATATTCAAATAATTGAAGTTTAATAATTAATGTTGGAATTCTTTTGTTGTTTTAACATGAACGGTTATTAGAACAAACAAATTTTGAGTTGTTGGAAAGTTAAACATTAAAATTAAAAATGAACATTGAAAATAAGTTTTGTAAATTAACAAAGAAATGATTTATTTTAGTCTAACTTGATTTCGCAAAACGAATTTAAACATATTACAAATTTAAAGGAGTTATTTATTTTAACATCAGCTGGAAACCAAAATTTATTTTAGAACATGGCTACGAAATATAAAGTTGAATTTAATTTAAATAATTTATTAATTTTGTATCAAGTAAACGTTATGTATAAGTTTGTTTCAAATGACAGTAGTTAAAATACGGTAGATAAATTACATAGGAAGAAATAACGTGTGAAATAAATTACTGCATTAACATTAAAATTAATTTATTGCTGAAGTTTGAAATTTTATTGATAACCTTGTTGTGCTTCTTCAGGACAAATAACATTGTTTACTGTTTACTAGCAACGTTCGTTAATCGTATCTTGTCCTAACGCTGAGTTCAAACTGTCTACCTTGTTCAGCCCAACATCAGAATATCTGATAAATATTTGCTTGAGATTTGGGCAGTGGAAATTATTTATCACTTGTCATCGCCTCTCTGTTTTGTTTGACACGTTGTTGTTTCTTTCTACGTGTGGTCTCCTTAGTTAGATTATAAAACAGCATATTCCTTTCTGCTTCGTTCATTACAAACTTCTCCTTTACATTTTTTAACAGCCGACATTTTTTATTTTATCCCCAAAATTGAGTTCGATCCATCTCAAACCAAATTAAATCCCTCCTTCCCAAAAATCTCAGATCATCCTTTGCTTGAATCCGCCACCGCAAGTCGCCTCCTTTGTTCTCGCTGACGTCAAGCCCCTTCACATCCTCCTCCACCGATCGCAACTCAACGCCAGAGCCACCAATGTCTACCGCAAATTGAACCCGTAACCATGAAGGCTTCCACGTTGACCTGAAGCCATCTATGGTTCAGCCGCACCATGTTTCGCCTTAGAACTTCCACCATGTCGCTACTAGCAGCCGTGTTCTCCACCGATGTTTGAACATCAGAGCCACACCTAAAATCCGTCGGAAAATTGAAGCCTTTTCGCCTCTGTCTGCTCCCAATTAGCCGACCAAAGGTAAGTTTACCTTACGATTTAAACTATTTCAAGTTCCGACTTTCGGATTACACTGAGTATCATTACTTGTGGGTTGTTGGCTAATGTTTCCATCATTTTGGTTGTCAACTGTATTTGCTGCATACCCACGTTCCATACATATGTTAGATGTAGCTTTCATTTGTTGTTGGTTATTGACCCTTATTACCTTCGAATTAACATATTAATGGGATATAAGATACTACAAACTGAGTATGAATATATTTTTTGACTAAATGACAGTTGAAAATAACATTTTACTTGTTCATTATGTATGTATGTTATATTTAATATTGGATGAAAGAAACCAAGTTGTTAAACATTTGTATATTTTCATTGATATCATGAGTGCTTTCCTTAACAGGGTTGCTCTTATTCAAAAATAAAAATTAAAACATACTACCATTGATGCTTTTCAAAGTTACATTTTACTATAGCATATCCCTCTTTGGGAACGCTAATATGATGCTTGAGGTTCACTCACTATTTAAGTATAATATTATAATTTGTGTTTTTTTTAAATATGTCATAGTATTGGGTATTCAATGATAGCTTAAGTTCATTTGATGCATGTCTGATTTTTGGCATAAGCATTGGTGTTATTTCCGCATGGTTACTTTGGCATTTCCAGTACATGCATGCTACCTTGTCTCATTTAGTTATATATTGCTGCATATCCTTAAACATGTTGGACACGCATCGACTTGCTATGCATGCTCAAGCTTATATTTCTGTATGGCTATATATAAATTTCCTGGTCTTTCCATAAGCCTTATTTTAACTTGTTCACTAATGTCACCTAGTCCAAATCTGAGTGCATGCAGCTTTCTACTTTTTATTTTCTCGTGTTGGAATTGTATTTATACCTCCTTATATCAAGCAATGTCCCTTAACACATGTTTTGTGTGTCCTGATAACAATACTGCCCACTCATTTACGTTATGAAACCGCCTTAAAGTGCAAGCATGCCACGCTAGGGTATCTGTACTACCCGTAATATTGATGCTCACGTATTTTCCATCTGTTTCCACTATTGCTTCTTGGTTTGAATTTCTCAATTTGCATGTCCATGTCCACTGCATGTCGGTATGCTAGAACTATATGCATATTTCCTTACCATGGCGCAGTCTTGAATCTTAAACTAAAAATGTTGCATGCATTAAACACCAGTAATTATTCCAATTTAATGCTTAAACCTACATGCATGATTTCCTGGCCTCAAGTTTGTGAAATAGAAATTTACGTGACTAGTCATGTATATATGTTAATAACATGGTTACTGTCATCGTTCCCTTGTATTTTAAGACCCTAGCTTTTCGCATGACTAGTTACCACAATACAAATTCTCAATTTATTTTCTAACGGCCATAGTTATCGTTAAATTGGGAATATTACCCTGTACTACACGCGTTACTTTTAAACTTAGGCACTGATCTTCTGTATTGGTTCCTCCATGAGACACGCATGCATACCTCATTTGTACACTTCAGCCTTGCGTGTCTTTATCACTTCCTGACTTTCGTTTTTCCTGCGCAACATTGTGTGACCCTTTATATGTTTATTAGAAACCCGTCACTTCTTTATATCTCGGCCGTACTGGTATATGCACCTGTGGGTTTAGACCTTGCTTGCCTTTTCCATTTTCGATATTTGGCCACGAATGTTTTCTGTAACGTCTATTACATATGCTCGGTTATGTCCATGATATTGTATTTTTCAGCAATCCATTGTTCGTTATACTTGATTAATTTATGGGATTAAACTAATTATACTTTGTTTTATCGAAGCTTGCTAACTTGAAATAAGTTTAATCCTGACTCGGATATTTTGTATATTTTGCATGGGACAGCGGGTTAGACCCCAAGTGTTCCATGTCTAAAAATTCAGCTCGCAAAAAAGAAGAGAATGCGAAGACGCATATGCGCACACTATGCCCGACGACAAAGTGAAAAAATTTATTTGCCTAAAATTTATGTACAATTATATTAGTTTATTTCGCTATACAAATTTGTATAAACTCTGGTATTATATGGAAATTTATTCCATTGCAAAATTCTTGTGCTCTGTGATTCTATGTTAATTCAATTAAACCATGTAAGCCAATAACAATTTATCATTTTGGACATTCCGAGTTGGTTTGAATACCAACCTGAAGCGGGCAAAATGCCAGGTTGTTACATGTTCGAAAATGATGGAGATGGTGGCATGCGGTGAGAGGTTTGCATAAAAACTACAGTTTCAAGAATTAAGAAGATATGCAACATGCAGGGCAGCTTGGTTTCACAAGAACGAAGTAACCGTTTTTGGAGATTCAAATAGGAAAGGAAGATAAACAGTAGCCACATCCATGTGCCTAATCCATCTCTAATTTGCCTAATCATGGTTTAAATAAATGTAAGTAGAGTTTAAATTAGCTAATTATTATTATTAATTTATTCATAGTATTACATTAAGGTGTCTAATGAAGCCTGGGTAAACAAATTTATGTGCGTAACTGGTTTATGGCTTGGTGATTTCGAATTATTTGCCCAATTATATACAACGTAAGGTGAGTAGAGGGTGTACAGTTACAAATAATCATGGAAACTTATTATTTAACATTTCCTGGGTAGCATGACCCATGTATTGAAAATGTCTAATTTGAGTTGTCGTATATAAGGTAGTTGGGAGTAGAATGCGTTAACCATATGTGAAGTATTGCATCAAGAATTGAATGAACGAAAGTTAGGAATTGCATTAAATAATTATAATTAAGGTACTTATAATATTAATTTAAAAAGGTAAATAACATATTAAATTTTTAATGTATGATTGTGTTATCAGAATGGAATAAATCAAGTGACGTCGGAACCGTACCGGTAAGGGTAACAGTTTGGAGCTGATTTGGACAGAGTGGAGCACAACGTGAAGTTCAATTAAATTAAAACACTTATTTAATTGAATTAAATAAACCATTTTGACGACGCATAGAGATCAAGGTGAGTACAACTCACTCATTTCTATCCCACTTATATTTATATAAGTCGGGTTTTTAATTTATGTGCAATGTTTGTTAATGATTGATGATTTTTTGCATGGATGCTGAATATTTTTAAATATTCATTGATTAAATTAATAGTTTAATTTAATTGAAGTAAACCGTTATTTTAACAATTAGATTCCAAACGAGGTAACTTACCTTGTTGGTTACGTTTATAATAATATAAACGTATTAAATAAATAACTGGATGTTTGATTGGATGTTTTCAATTGATTTTTGATCGTTAAATGGTTTATTTCCTTTATCGTGATGAATATATATATATATATATATATATATATATATATATATTGTTGCATTGAATTTAATGTAACTCATTTTGAAGCAGGGAAGTATAGGTTAGAGGGATCCAACCGGATTCCTCAAATATATCGAATGCTATTTATTATTGAGTGATTGAATTGATCAACCAATGGATAGTATTAGTTGAGGAAATTGTAGCAGATGGCCAAAGAATGAATCGTTTATAAATGTGATCTACCTTCATGTAGATCAACTAAGTTATAGAATTTATTTTATAACTGGAAATAGATTCTTAAATCTATTTATTTGAATTATTTTAAATAAAAGTTTTATTGAAGGAAGAATATGTAACGACTCGCCATTTTGACCGTGCCAAATCAACAAAACATGTCAATTTGAAACGTCCAAAACAACATATTGTTATTAGCTTCTGGGGTAAACAGAATAAATCACAGAGTCACAGACACAGATACCGAGCAATATAATACCTCGCAGCGGAAATTACAAAATACAATAGTAGTTCATGAAGCTACTAAATAAATTTACATCATAGTTTACATAAATAATACAACAAAAGACTTAAACAATGAATTTCAGATACATAAATAAATGATAACAATTTGAAACAGAAACGACAGAAATAGTTGGATGGCTGGAACAACAGAATAAGTAGATACAAGTGAGTGAATCCCGACATAAACTTCAACTCCAAGGATGAATCTCGAAAACTGGAATTCTCGATTCTGACTCGAGCAATAATGCAAAACAAAACAACTCGGATCAGGACTAACAATCAGTAACTTAAAAGATGTTTGGGATCACCATCCTCTAAGGATCCGTCAAACTAATACTATATAGCATTATACGCTATATACAATAGTGTCTATCAGTAAAGTAAAAACATCAAAATAGCGTAAGCGGTTACACCGTTTATATATTCCCATAGTATATATAGTACCGTAATTCCTCCGTAAACTAGAGGTTGATCAGAGGGCACTCCATATAAAACAGTACAAAACAAAATCGTAGTGGGCTCGTATAAGGCATGTGACAAGGCACGCAAGAAATGCCAGGGTGGATTCACCGTTTGCAGAGCCGGACTGGTGGTAACGCATAGCAGCTACTACCGCCAACCTCGATACACACTCCCATAATCAAAAGGGCCCAAATCGAATCTCAACTGTATTAGAATAACATCGAAGAAGTGTGCTCGATAAGAGGTATGACCTCACTTGGTCCGTGAACAGCTCCTGTTTTAGCTACATCAAGCTGACTCAAGGTAGTCAGGGTCTCGTAATTAATATGAAATAAAAATGGAGTCGTTCGCCAAATCATCCCCTTCATTCTGGAACTCCACCGCGTACACAGTTGTCAAATTGGTTTTCGGTATTGGCAGAGAATATGACAATAGCTGATCCCGGTCTCTTTAACAACCAATCGTTTACATTTTTCACACCATGGTCATAATTTTATAAATCACTTTATAAAATAGTTGACATGAAATCTCATATTCGAATTCGAAATCAAAATTAAATATCTAATTCGATTATATTCAATTTTTTGAAAATAACTAACTTAAATCGCTTAAATCAAATCGATTGGGAAAACAATATCGTAAAGATCTCCAATATAGTATAAAATAATACTATAACATATAACTTCGATTATATTTTTCGAAAGTATTCGCATGAAGAATCCAAATTCAAAAATCGACTTATATTTCAGTTATACCTTAAATATCTCAATTTCCATTTAAATCGATACCAAACCTTTAACTTTGATAATATTTTTGGTTCGTTATATTCGCAAGAATTTAAGTTCGAAACCATTCAAATGATTCAAAATTTTCCTTTATAAGAAATCATTTCAATTCGACTCATTTGAATCCAACACTTTTGTTCGAAATTCGAAATATGAGATTCAATTCAAAACTTACGCTTTAATTTAAACAAAACATATCGAGTTATGCAATTCAACTCATGAAATTTGAGATCGTTATTTATAAATTCAAATAATTCATATAATTCAGTTTACCCTAATAAGAATTCATTTAAGGCGATTCCAAAATCCAATGCTTAAGTTGAAATTCAGTTAATATAATTTGAATCAAATCTTATATTTCAACTTCAACAAATCATACCAAATTTATAACGAAGTCGAAAAATTCAAATTCATTACTATAAAGTCAAAACCTTATATTTCAATTCACACAGTTCATACAATTTTAAACAATTCTTATAAGCTCGATTTCACAAATATTCCAATTCAAACTATACGATTATAAAATCGATTCCATATATAAAATCTATATATTCAAATACTTAAATTTGAAAGATTCAAATTTGGAATAAATTTCGTAATTCAAATTTATCCTTTAAATGTTCAAACCAACTCGAATTCAAGTTCATATCTTACATCCATTCATTTATTAAATCAATCTCGTTAAAAAAAATTAAATTCTTTAAACTTCGAATTTAAATCACGAAATCTAACTTATCCATCTTGAGTTTATTATTAAAGTTTATAAAATAAATATAAGAAAACTAATTTTGAAAATAGATATGTATATATATAAGTTTATAAAATTCTAAAATTAATTAGAAATAGATTATAAACATATATAAGTTTAAAATAATATAGAAAATAAGTTTAAAATAATTATTTATAATAATACAAAAGTTAAAAATCAAATTTCCATGTCAAAATACTTCAAAATTATGACCAACGGTGTCCGTATATAGTTTTCTACCCTATGGTCAAGTGATACAGATATTTATCATTTCAATCCGCGATTTATAACATTTCTATGGGTCTATCATTTCAATCCGCGATCCCAAATTCAGTAAAAATCGTTCAAGTCTATTATTTTAACCCATAATGATTTTTCCCTATTCTAATGTCCGTTCGAGTATGTATCATTTCAACTCTTAGTGATTTTTCCTAAACTAGGGTATGGACAACATAACAAATCGTTACATAGCATCAATCACATCATAGTCATTTAAAATCAGTGCACCTACGTGTCATATAAATATCGTGTCATATATGAAAGTGTACATATTAAACAAACAATTTCTACTAGCGGTCCTATACATTTCATAACAGTTCAAATAGCTGATCTAATATCATGAAATAAACGTGAGTCAGATGTGAGATAAACTCACCTTTTGTCGCGCAGATTGGAGAAAGCAGACGTACTACCACCGAATGAACTAAAGGCTTCCAGGCACGATTCAGAATAGTTCCATCTTGATAATCAACTCAATATTAATTTTATTTATAAGAGGAGGTTGGAGGACTTCTCAATTGATCGGTTCGGTTCTTGTGTTTTCGAATGATATGACTAATGGGTTTTGGAGTGGGTTTTCAACTCAACACCACACTTAACTCAAAAATAAACGCAACAAAATCTCTTTTTTAAAATGTTATATATATATATAATTCAACCTACACCAAAATATTTTATAAATGATAAATTATATATTATAGATTATATGCATACACATGTCAGCCATATTCACGCACACACACTCAATTAAACACACCCAATATACACATAAAAACCAAAACACACACACAGACATTCACGCTGAACATGTACAACTACTCACACACAAATCAATCACAAGCAAACACAAATTTTCCCATATAGAACCCCACATGTATGCAAATAACCCACTTCCACAAATACACACAACACATATACCTACACACACTAAACACATACACAATCGTCACCACACTACACATGCAGCTCAAACTCTACATGAACACACAATTATACACACATAATCATAGCTCAACGCCCACATAAAACCACTCATGCAAACTAGGTTCTCACAAAATAATGAAGACACGGGTACTGGTCGGAGTGGGGTGTTATTCGAAGGCTCGGTCGGCTTCGGAGAGGAACAGGGGCAGTCCAGGAAGAGGGGCAGAGGCTGATGGTTGGATCTGTGTGGGGTCAGCGGGTCTTGGAAACTTTGAAGGGGTGGTACCGTGAAGGGTACAGCAGGCATGAAGACATGGGTTTCACAGTTTTTCTTTCTTTTTGTCGATGCATGCGTTCAGATTTGAGAAGCGAGGAGACTGTTGCGGACGTGGGAGAGAGGATGGCGGGGGAGATGGAAGAGGTGGCGACAATGTAACTCGAAGAAGTGGCTCACGAATTGAATTATGGAAAAATAAGGAAAGGAAATGGGAATTAACAGTAAAATGGAGCAGCTTATTCATTTGCCACTTTCATTCCTTATATACATATGAAGAGCAAAGTAAGGATGAACGGTTTAGTTGAACGAAGCTTTAAGGAAAATCATGCTTTTTAAGCTGAAAATAGCCATGGTCCAGTCGCACGTTTCGAGAAAATGAAGGATGGGTATTGAAAATTTTTCATAGATGAGTTTACGGTTAGAAAAACCAAAAAACAGCATAAGAAGTCGTGGCATGCATGGCTTTTGGAATGGTTACGGAAGAGAGAGTTTTAAACGTTGGACAAGAAGATAGTGTTTATGTTGTTTTGTATGGGAGTTGTTATTGACACTCCAAATATTGTTAAGGGGAGGCCAATTTTTTCTTAAAACAAAATTTGCTAAGGGGAGTACCAATGGAGAGAGGACCCCCTTAACAAATAAACTTAATTTTACCAAATTAGCCTTCTTTACAATAATCTCTTTTTTATTTTTTAATCAAAAAAATTTATATGGTATAATAGTCAACTACATCAGATTTTTATATCAAATTATTAATAATTTATTTTGTTAGATTAGATGAAAAAATATCATTGATAGGAAATCGATATACATATGTCGAACAATTATTTTTTTAATACGGTATTACATTCTTTGTTCATACCATTATTTCTTCTCAAATAATCGTTTTTTTTAAATAATTTAGGGATTTGGTTTTTTTGCATTTGAAATTGATTTGGATTTGGGATGGTAACTGATGTTATTACCAGACATTATTACAAGGGTAAAAGGTAATGTAAAAAATTAAGTGTGTGACCCCCCTTAACATTATTTTTATGATTGGAGTGTTTTTAAAATTTGACCTCCCCTTAAAAATATTTGGAGTGTCAATAACAATGCCCTTTTCTATATGCGAATCTCCATCTAAACATGCATGGTTTACATACTCTTACATGCCTTTGAAATGGAAAAGTTTTGCATTGCTTTTGAAACTAATCAAAAAGGAACGTATAACATTGAAATGGAAAAGGAGGAAGGTGGCGCATGCATGATATAAATAAGTAATGGAAATGGACGTTGCATGCATTCTCTTAGCAAAAGTGTCCACTCAAGTGCCACTTTGGAAAACAATTTTTTTTTTAAATAAAATAAAAGGAAGGGTTTTGCAGACCCAAGATGTCTAGAAAAATATGTGGGATCAAAAAAAGGGCACATCGAACTCAAATGACTTTGTTTCAAAAAAAAACCGTGCAAGCATTCTCACAATTTCAACGCGAACCGAACACCGAGTCTGACAAATGAATATATTGTGGAAATCAGCGCGACGAGACGGACACAACGGTATAAAAGTTGCAGTGCCAGGATGCTCCTTTCAAAAACGCGTTACGAACCCCTTAAATATAAAGATGCAGATGGAAAACGGATGTCAAAACGTCCATCTTTCGCGAAACGAATTCCGCCGTTGGATTATTGACAACGAATAGAGTATTTTTCAAGTTTGCCCGAACTGGATTCGGAGAGATTTTAAAATCGATAAAGTTTGAACGGTCATGCGCAACATTGCACTGAAAATTGGACGAGCGAAAAACAATCAAATTTTCTAATGAAATTTCACAGCTGATACATCTTACTATACGCAATTCAAAATTTAAATTCCCATTTAAAAAAAAAATATGATAATTTCAAAATAAAAATACGATTTAAATCGAAATTTAAATCGTTAAGATGATGGGTTATTACAGAATAAATACTTATTTTTATTATCAAAATTTAAAAGTAATTATAGGAAAAATATAAAGCCATGTTTGGAAATGAGTCAATGTTGTAAAAGATTTTCAATTCGTATAAATATAAGGAAGGCTAAGTGGAATTTAGAAGTTCTAAAAGCGATAAGGTACGAAATGGAGTTGAGACAAGAACCTAAAATGGATTGAATTGGGAATGCATGTTAGTTGATAATTCGATTTTAATTCAACTAATTGAAATACGAAAGGAAGCTTTGCTGAGACAAAACCAAAAATAAGTTGATTAAACTTATAAGACATTTTGTAAAGTATTATATTTATCAAGGCTCGTATAAAATTTTGAAAGATGTTTTAGAAAGGAAATAGATATAGTTTTAAATTAAGTAAACATGTTGAGATTGAAATAAGGTTTTCCAAAGGGAAGAGTACAGATTTAAAAACCATATTTAAATCAAATAGTATATGGAATTTTCGTGATATTTACTAAATTCAAAGTATTAGTTAAACAATGTATTTTTGGAATATTCTTATTTTATTATTAGAAGTAAAATCTGTATATTTAAAGATTTAGAAGTTTGATTTACAAATGGTTAATTGAAGAGGCCAAGTGATATTGTGTATTGAACCAGTAAATCCATTTTTATTTTATGGATGCGATTGTTTTATTTTGATAGTTAAATAATCGACTATCAAAATCTGGCCAATACGATTGTTGGTATGGAAAGACCGGAATCGAATTTATATATGAAAACCATTCCGACCAACAAATACGTAAACGTGGAAGATATCAGATGTTGTTCAAGATGGAGCAATTGAAGACGGTAGATTTTCATAAAGCAAAAGTGTTACTTAAAATCTCTGTTTCACTCCCCCGTTAAAATGATAATTAAAATAAGAAGAATTAATAAAAATATGTTTTTAAAATGTTTAACCAGAGACAAATTATGATTCTTTCGTGGTTGGAATCTACGGATTGCAAGGACTTCTCTCTACTAATATGTTGGGTGATTCCTCGGATGTAGTAGGAGGGTGCCTTCGGTTCATCCTGTTCCTGGATAACTTGTATGGACGAATGTCTGGCACAGTACTTCCTGATGGTCACATATGTTGATTTCTTCAAACATATTCGTACTGATGGCAGAGGAAATATCTTCTCTTAGCTTATTGTCCAGAGCATTTTTGTGGATGTCAATCGGTGATTTTGATGGATTTGACGATGTGGCATTCAAAGTGATGTGCTAGTCTACAAAGGAAACGTAATCTCATCAAGCCTTATCAATCGGGAAATGACAAAAATCAGGATGGCAACATGGCTAGGTGGGTCATTCCAAAGAAGGGGTATTATCACCGTCTAGAGAAATTTCTTATTTATGCTTTTTTCGCTATTGTATCTCCGCATATGGATGGTGGACCCTTAAAACAATTGGGTGATAATACATTCGCTACACTCAAGCTAAATGAGTGGGCGATCATGTGTGGCCGAGTAGCAAGATGTTCTTATTGAACCCCAGTGTATCCTTTGTAGAGTACACTGATCGGAAGGTGATCCCATACCTTGTCATAATTAGAATCCATTATCTAATAAGAGCCCTGTGGTTTTTGATTTTATACTATGTATGTAGAGCGTGAGATGCAAGCATTCTACTATTTCGTTATTTACTTGATAGATGCTATAATAATACCACTGGATTTTCATATCAAAAATGTTTTCGGTTATAGTAAGGTAAAAACAATCTGTGTTTTTGTATGGGCTGGTCTTACTATTACCCTTTATTTGAAAAGGATTTCTAAAGTTAAGCAATATGGATGTTATTTAAACTTAGTGAAATTTTCTCACATTGGTTCACCAGACTGATCCGTGGCGTTTGTAATGCTCGGGTCGGGCCGAGTTCTATAGGTTTAGGTTATCGGATGCTGTGAAGTTCAGAGGCGAACTGGAGGAGTCCAGACGTACGATAAATAAATATATATATATATATATGTATATATATATATATATGTATAGTATTATTCTCCTGGGTGTTGTATTTGAGGACAGGTTGTAATAATTGTCCAGATGTATTGTTGTACTCTGATGATTGTAAGTATTTTTCAAAGCTTTCAATAAAGATTTATTTCTATATTATATTTTATTCCGTTGCAATGTGAGAATCTGAATTCAATGTTGGTTCTTTCTTCTTATTCTTCTATCCTAATGTTTCTTTCTTCTTTCTTTTCCCATCCTCTAACTTCTTTCTCTTAACATTCCACTTTTCTGTACAACTTAGGTTGAACGTGATAATTAAATGTCGGATTAAATTGTACGGAAAAATGGGAAGTTACACACGTCTTTGCTGCTATGACTCCTACCTCCTCTTTCTTTCGATATTACCGTTCATTGGCTTTATCCTTTTTTAGGGTAAAATGGATAATGCTAACCATCACCACTTGATTTCTTGGGACAGTATCTGTCGTCCCAAAAGTGAAGGAGGCTTAGGTCTTAGACATCCTAAGGATACTTGTACTGCCTTTGCTTGCAAGCTATGGGCTAGGTTTGTTGCGGACGACTTCTTATGGATGATGTTCCTACATGCCAAGTACCGCAGACTTTAGGTCGTGAACTTCTCCGGTTCCCCGTACTACGCTAGTGAGACGTGGAAACGGATGCAATATGTGAAGGCCTTCTAGGATTCACATGGTAGTGGACTCAAATGGGACAACATTCCTTTCTCGATTAAGGCGGCATGGAGCTCGGCTAGGATGCCGACTCCTCATCTAATTCTCTTTTGGTTCATCTGGGATGTCTGTATTCCTCCGAAGGTTTTGCTGTTTATGTGGAGGACCCTACATGATGGGCTACCGATAGACGAGAACCTCCAGAGAATTGGAATTCCACTTGTGTCCTGGTGCACGTGTTGTGGGTCTAGTGATACGGAATCCAGTGCTCACTTATTTTTCTTTAGCTTCTCTGCCAAATCTGTTTGCAATTACTATGGGAACTTAGTTGATTTTCGATGTAATGCGTCTTCGCTCTCTGATTTACCGAGAAACCGGTGGGTCGGAATCTAAGGAAAATCTTTGTGATCGATTCTTCTTCACTTTATACCTTGTCTTATTTCCTGGCATATTTGGGGCTCGGGTAATAAGGCAGTTTTTCATGAGGTCCCTATGGACACGACCTCCATTACCCGGAAGGTTAGGAATGATGTGTTCCTTGCTTTTCGCTGTAGATCTTTCAGAGGTTCAATTGGTTCCCGATCTAGGTGGTTGGGTTGTACTTTTGATGTTTCGACGGTACTATCTACACCCCGTGTCAGGATTGGTTGAGTCATCTGATCTTAGCCTAGCGGGACTGTGACACCCCACGTCCGTTAATGTCACTCATTAAGAGAATGCATTAAGTTTCGTGAAGCGTTATAGGTAAACAAAAATAGAAATATTACAAGACATATATAAAATAATAATGAAATTTAAAACTTTATTGAGTACAAAACATCGTGGTTCAAAACATAGTTATACCATGAGTTTGAAATGCATAAAACTCAATACATCAATTTAAACTTCTGTCTTGTACTAAAATTATCAGGCTACAATAAACTGAAAACATAGTAATCCCCAAAAACATAGCCATAGTAGAAGTTATGAAATCAAGCAGTACATGTAAGCAGCTCCAAGAAGAATGAAAGAGAGAATCCAAATCAAGCCTGAGTATTCCCACCCTGAGGACCTAGGAAGGGAACAAAGAAAGAGAAGAGGAAACAAAATGGTTCAGACATACAATCTGGCGAGTCCACTTACTTTTGGCATATAAATAAGTAAAAGCACCATGACAGGCATATAAACTGGATGAGAGAGATAACATCATAAGACAAGTATAACAGAACGAGCAAGATTAGCAGAATAAACATAGCAGAATAGGTTATGCTTCTCTAATACTTTTCTCTAGCAGAAACAACATGATCCCAACAAAAATATAATGGTAGGTTTCGGTGTACTAAATTAGCGAGTTTTACTCCCAAACAGAATTAATCGGTACCTAAACAGGAATAATGGGTGTTAACCCAAACAGAAATACAGGAACCCCACAGAAACAAACAGGACTAGATGTACCCTAATTACTACCCCCAATCGATCGACTCCCTATCCCATAAATACCATGTCGGCCCCACAGTAGGTTATATTACTTCCTAAAGTGGCAGCCTACAGAAGGACACAGACCTATTTACTAGTGCTACAACGGCTTATTTTCCTAGAGTAGACCGTACTCATGCACACACATGAGTCCGTAGGAACACACCAGTATGCACCTCCTCTCAGATGAACCTCTTACAGTCAGCTCAGTAAGCGTCCCTTGACTCCTACCTAGTCCCCCTTTAATACCAAAATGGGTTACTGACTAATATGGGTCCCACAAAACAGATGACACAAGCCAACCCTTACAAATCTTGTATCCCCAATTAACTAGGATTTTGACAGGTTATGCCTAACAGATTTAACAAATTCGCATAACCCCCTACAGACTTATGAGTTAAACATTACAAGTTGACGAGTCCATATAACTCCAACAGATGTAACAATTTAAGTTTTCAAGATTAACAGGTTCGTATAACCCCCATAGATTTAACAGGTTTACTTAACCCCACAAATTTAACAAGTTTACTAAACCCTCAAGATTTAACAGGTTTACTTAACCCCACAGATTTAACAGGTTTACCTAACCCCATAAATTTAACAGGTTTACTTGTGACGGCCCGCCCCGCACCAACCAACATTTACTCCAAAAATGCGCTGTACACATGTCCAGTTAGCACGGGACGGTCGCCAGAAGAAAAGGAAGAAGACGAAGAATCAACAAAGAACCTGTAGAATGTCTCACCACGCATGGAACAAAATATAATAATAACATACTTGACATAAAACAGGTGAGACAGTGCATAAGCTGAAAAAAATTATCATAGCAGTGGAAAATCCAAAGTACAACTTATGATCCAAAGCCAACATTATTACAACTTTTAAAAACTGTCTCAAAAATCTAACAAGAAAGGTACACTACCAATGCCCAAAGTAGTGACTGGCAACGGCATAGGGAGAATATATATATATATATATATATATATATATATATATATATATATATATATATCATACGTGGAAGCCTCCTGCTCGCCTCCGAATCCGCTACTCGCGCATCACCGGCTAACATGTCTCTAGTCTGCTCATGAGAGCACCCAGAGTAATAAGAAGAGACATAAAACTTTGGATCAGACGAAAAGTCTAGTATGAGCGATAAGCAGCTAAACAGAACAATAATAGGTATACTAAACCATACCTGAACCTGGACCTGCAACCAAAGAGTTAGCACTACATACTGTACAACACTTTGAGGTGCCACTAAACAAATGGTGTAAAGATAACGGGGGTGGGGGTGTGCATGTCATAGTGATGGCGAACAAATCAAACATAGCAACTATCCTCACATCTCTCACTCAGTGCGTAAAGCATACGATATTCACCGATTCGATCACACAATACTTTGTTATGATCACTCCGCCCCATGAAGTCACAACGACTTCACTGTACTGATCCATATCCACTAATCCTTCGCTATGTCCACTTTGCCCCCATGGAGTCACAATGGCTTCAATGCACTGGCTCATAGCCTTACTAATCCTTTACTATGTCCACTCTGCCCCATGGAGTCACAATGGCCCTACTGCACTAGCTCATAGTCCTGCTACAATCACTTTGCCCCTCGAGTCATGGCGACTCTACTGCACTGATACGTAGCCTAACATTCATCTTTCAGTGGTGAATCGAAGTTATGAACGTCGACAACTCCTTAGCACACGTCCCGCAGCAAAGCCCAACCATGAAGTGAACTCATTGTTTCCCAACGGGATCCTGAGCCCCAACTTCCATTTGGACTACCTTTGCATCTCGGGTTATTGGTCATCACTGGATCGGTTCAGATCCCCAGTCCTTCTTCTCTGTCGGTTCGGATCGGCCTCCTTCCAAGTGCTTCGGGTCGGGTCGTGGCCTTCAAATCCCTTCGTAGTACATTAATTTGGTTCGGATGCTCTCTGGCGGGTCGGGTCGGTTCCTTGCTCCATCGGTTCGGATCGGGTTTCTGGTCTCCGATCCGATCCACTTCCCCTTCCTCTTCCGTTCCGATCCCCTTCTCTTCCGTTCCGATCCGATTCCCACTTCTTTAGCTCGATCCAATCCTAGTTCAACCATTGTGGCCTTCCATTTTGCCATACTTTCCCTTATGCCAAGCCTCGGTTCGATTCGGTGATCCCTTGCCCAGTCCACTATCCGATCCGAGCCCATCCCTCCGATCCGATCCGAAAGCCTACACCATTTTCTACAACTTTTTCCCGCGAGTGTTTTACGCCGTTCGATGACGTTTTCGACCATTCTATCTATTCTAATCAATCACAAAACATACCACAAAGTCATAGCAACAAATAGAAGTGACCTCAAACACCAAAACATCAATATAATAGGTTAAAATGGATCAAACATAGCCAAAACCCCATATTTTCCCTTAAACATGTTCAAGCATAATTAATGATAGGGTTAGCAAGATTTAACCAAATTAAACCAAGTTTATACCAGAGGTCTAAAACATCATTTAAGAATTTATAAATATTTTTCCAGAATTTCATCATGTTTAAATTCGCTAATTAACACTAGTTACCCTTAGTTAACCATAATTAGTGAGGAACTATGCAAATCACTCACCTTAGCCACAAATAAACCTTAGATCTGAAATAAATCTCTGATATGGCGTGAATACCAATGCTAAACAACAGCTCTAATCTTGAGTTGGTGAACATCTCCCTTGATTTGATGTTGCTAAGCTTAATCCTTGATTAGAAAGTGATTTGGAGATGATTTATAGGTTGTAGGCCATTTTTAGGGTTTCTAAGAGGTAAGTGGAGGCTAGAAAACTGAAATGGAATGAATCCCTAACTCTTTTTAGCCTCTCCATAACCCTAATCCCGAAATGGGTTATGGGCCTATTCACTAATCACCCTATTTGGCCCCGTTAAACAGTTTTTCACCTTCCAAACCATATTTCAGTCATATCTCCCAAACTGTAAGTCCGTTTAGCTATTATGACCACTCTACGGAAAGGTAAACCATCAAACGAATCTAATGGAAGTGGTTTCAAGTCAAAATTCCTTTCCAATCAAAAGTTATGGCCTGAACAGTATCAGCTAGGGGCAAAACGGTCATTTAAAAATCGAAAAAAATCACGAACATGGGAAATGACCTCAATAGTCGTTTCCCAACTCTACATGACCGTACGACCTTATATGAGAAAGAAATAAATATTCTACGATCTTCCGGTACGTAGAATGCAGGTTGTTACATTCTCCCCCCCCCCCCTTTAAGAAATTTTGCCCCCGAAATTCCCTTACTAAAACACACAAAGGGTCCCGCATGCCTATCAACCATAAAACAACAATCAAACATGCAAAACAAGTCTATCCTAGCATGCGGAATAACAAAATTGTAATGTAAATCTTACGAGGCAAAGAGTTCTGGATACGTCTTCCTAATGCTCTCCTCTGTCTCCCAAGTACAGTCATTCTCGTTCTCTCCTCACTGAACCTTGACTAGCTTCACCGCCTTTTTTCGAAGTCGCTTCGTATCGTGCTCGACAATACGAATTGGCTTGCGGTTCCCAACCGCCTCGGGTTCCACTTCGAAGTCCTCTAAATGATCAGGTGAAATAGTCATATCTGGGTCATGCACGAACTTCCTTAGCTGGGAAACATGAAATACGTTGTGAACTCTCGCCATCTTCTCGGGTAAGTCAACTCTATATTGCAAATTCCCAAGTTGTTCGAGAACTGGGAATGGGCCAACAAATCTTGGTGTCAGCTTGCCTCTCCTGCCAAATCATATCACGCTCTTCAACGGAGAAACCTTGACAAACACCAAGTAAGCAACGGAGAATTTTAAGTCTCTTCTCCTCTTGTCAGCATAACTCTTCTGCCTATCCTGGGCAGCCTTCATCCATTGTTGAATGATCTTAATCTTATCTGAAGTTTCCCTCACCACATCTGGTCCAAGCACAAGCTTCTCGCTAGTCTCTATCCAACATGATGGTGAGTTGCACGGTCTTCCGTACCAAGCTTCATATGGGGCTATACCGATACTGGATTGGTAGCTATTATTATATGCAAACTCTACTAAATGCAAATGGTTATCCCATGATCCACCAAAATCCAATATACAAGCTCTCAAGAGATCTTCCAATATACGATTCACCCTCTCCGTCTGACCATCGGTTTGAGGATGATACGCGATACTGAGATATAATTCCGACCCTAGAGCCTCTTGTAAGCTCTTCCAAAACCCACTAGTGAATAATGGGTCTCGGTCACTCACAATGCTTTTAGGTACCCCATGAAATCTCACTACCCACTTCATATACAATTTTGCTAACTTAGTTGCCATTCTGGTCGATTTGACTGGTATAAATCTTGCACTCTTAGTCAATCGATCCACAATTACCCAAGTGCTATCATGTCCCGATTTAGTCCTTGGTAAACCATCAATGAAATCCATCGAGACTTGCTCCCATTTCCATTCGGAAATTTCTAGTGGTTGCAACAAACTACTAGGCTTCCTTTACTGGGCTTTAACTAGCTGGCAATTCATGCACTTGGATATAAACTTCCCAACGTCTCTTTTCATCCCTTCCCAGTAGTAAGTCTGCTTCATGTCTCGATACATCTTATCACCACCGGGGTGTATAGTCAGTTTTGAGTGATGACATTCCTTAAGCACTTCATCTCTCAAATCATTCACGTTGGGTACAACTAGTCTTCCATTCTTTCGAAGCCATCCCTCTCGATCAAGCCCATACAAATTCATCTCCTCACCGTCGATGTTCATCTCTAACTTGGAGATGATTTCCAATAAATTAGGACCGTCCCTTTGACTGGAACTAATCCGCTCAATCAAGGTAGGTCTGATCGTCAAACTAGCTAACATCTCTGGATCCAATTCGCACTTTGGTCTGAAATCATACCCTGCGATATACTCCAGTTGCTTCCATTTAAGAAACATAGCCCCTAAACTGGCATGTCTCCTACTCAAGGCATCGGCTACCGCATTGCCTTTCCCAGGTGTATATGCGATATCAAAATCATACGAAGCCAAGAACTCTAACCATCTCTGCTGACAGAGATTCAGATCCTTCTGGGAGAAGAGATACTTTAACGATTTATGATCGGTAAACAACTCAAATCTTTCTCCCAAAATATAATATCTCCACATCTTCAATGCGAACACGATCGCTGCCAGTTCCAAATCATGGGTAGGATACTTTTTCTCATGCGGCTTTAGTTGCTGACTAGCATAAGCTACAAACCTACCTCCTTGCATCAATACAGCACCTAGTCCGGTACCACAAGCATCCGTGTATACCGTCATCTCTTCATTCCCTTTAGGAATGACTAACACTGGAGCACGCGTCAACTTTTCTTTTAGACTCTTGAATGCATTCTCACACACTCCGTCCCAGATGAAGGCTTGATTCTTCTTAGTCAACTGAGTCAACGGTGCTACTATCTTGGAGAAGTCTTGGATAAACTTACAATAATATCCAGCTAACCCCAAGAAGCTTCTCACGTCTGTTGCATTCTTGGGCGTAGGCCTATCCTGTACCGTAGCCACCTTCGCAGGGTCCACGGCAATACCATTCTCTGAAACAACATGGCCCAAGAATATCACTTCCATCCTCCAGAAGTGACATTTAGAAAATTTCGCTTTCAATTGGTGTTTTCTCAACACCTCCATCACTATCCTCAAATGTCCCTTGTGTTCTTCCTCTGTCCTCGAGTAAACAAGGATGTCGTCTACGAACATAAGAACAAACTTATTCAACTGATCTCTGAATACTCGATTCATAAGATCCACGAAGTATGCTGGTGCATTAGTCAACCCAAATGGCATGACCAACCACTCATAGAATCCAGATGGCGTCCTAAATGCCATTTTCGGAACACTATCAGCCGCTACTCGAAGCTGATGAAATCCTGTCGCGAGGTCCAACTGGGAGAACACTCTCTCTCCTTCCAGCTGATCAAACAAATCATCTAGGCAGAGGATACTTATTCTTCCTCGTCACCTTATTCAACTCGCAATAGTCTACACACAAACGAAGGGAACCATCTTCCTTAGTGGCAAACACAATTGGTGCTCCCCACTCGGAGACACTTCTTCTAATAAACCCCTTCTTCAAAAGATCGCTTACTTGCACTCCGAGCTCTCGCTGCTCCCTTGGTGCCATACGACGAAGTGGCATCACTATAGGTCTGGCATCTTTCACTAAATCAATACGGAACTCAATCTCTCGGTGTGGTGGAAGTCCGGTCACCTCCTCGAAGACGTTCGGATAGTGGCCAACCACGGGCACATCTGACAACTCATCATGTGGGATGTCGAGGGAATTTATAAAACTAGCCATTACCCCATCACTAGGTAGACTACCAAACACTACCCTCCTCCCATCATCCGCCCTAACTGTCACCAAAAAGCCCTCACAGTCTACCACAACCCCGTATCTTTGGAGCCAATCGACCCCCAATATAATGCCATACTCAATAAAGCCCAAAACAAAGCAATCACAAACAAATATACAATCATGACTCGATAAGACCAAATTTCGGCAAATCATACTAAGGTTAGTCGAACCACCAATCGGGTTCGTCACAACTAATGGTCTATCGACTATCTCGGGTTCCAGTCCCAACCTATCTACCAGGTCACTAGATATGAAGGAACGGGAAGCCCAGTATCAAACAAAACTTGAACGGGTACATCTAAAATAGAAAGCATACCTTGAAGGACACATTCTTTCCTTTCCCTGCCGCGGTTGGGGCATTCGACGAAGAAGGAACAACATTAATAGCATATGCTTTCACAATCTGCTTCTCTTTAAGAGGTTGTAGACAGTTATCCTTATGATGTCCCACTTGGCCACAGTTGTAGCACTTCCTTTCCGCTGGCTTGGCCAGACATTCTTTGGCATAATGGCCCTTCTTACCATAGCTGAAGCACTCAACATCTTTCTTGCTCTTTTTCTGGCCATCCTTAGTTTGGTTCTGCTTCCTCTTGTTCTGAGTGTTATTCTTGCCTCCACCGCCTGCTTGCGGCTTCAGCCCTTTCGCAGATGCAACCTCAGTCTTTGACTTAGGGTAAAGACTCTCTGATCTCAAAGCTTTCTCCACAATCGATTCAAAAGTCTTATCGATGTGGTTGATAAGCCTTTCCTCCAAGTATCTATCCAAACCAGTAATGAACTTCTCATTCTTCTTTCAGGAGTATCGATAAGGGATAATCCATACTTCGACAAAGTGTCGAACTCAACAACATAGTCCGAGACTGCCCTACCATTATGTTTAAGCTCCAAGAACTTCCTAAACAATTCCGACTTCTGAGCAGTTGGGATAAACTTGTCGCTAAAGCGAGCCTTAAACTAATCCCAAGTAACCTGATCCTCTGGAGTGGCTGTCCTAATAGCATTCCACCAATTCATCTCTCGCCCTTGCAGCTGACGAGACGCTAGCCTTCTCTTGATCGCATTCTCGATACCCAAGTCGTCGAAGATACGATCACAGCTATCCAACCAATCCTGAACATTCGTGGCTGACTCCGTTCCGTGGAACGGCTTCCCACCAAGGTTAGTGTAATCCTTGGACAGCTTGGCGAAATCGGCCCTAGGCGCCAGCACTACTGGACCACCACCATTACCGGGATAGGGAGCTGCCCCTTGCACATCCCTAAGCATTTCTCTTATGAGGTTGGTAAACTCGTCCTCATGTCAGCAGCATTCCCATTATTGGTTCCTCTACCAGCACCTCTTGCGTATCGGCTCATCGTTCAATCTGTAAAGAGAAAACAATTAACCATCTCCATAGTGGTACCAGTGCAATACGACTTCATCCTTAGCTATACTAATAGTATATATATAGCTTTTGAAAACCAAAGTAATCACAAATACACACTCTTATATACGTACTATCTCTCCCTAATGTCTTTCCCTAGGTTAACTACGCAACCTAGAGCTCTGATACCAAATGTGACGGCCCGCCCCGCACCAACCAACATTTACTTCAAAAGTGAGCTGTACACATGTCCAGTTAGCAAGAGACGGTCGCCAGAAGAAAAGGAAGAAGACGAAGAATCAACAAAGAACCTGTAGAATGTCTCACAGCGCATGGAACAAAATATAATAATAACATACTTGACATAAAACAGGTGAGACAGTGCATAAGCTGAAACAAACTATCATAGCAGCGGAAAATCAAAAGTACAACTTATGATCCAAAGCCAACATTATTACAACTTTTAAAAACTGTCTCAAAAAGCTAACAAGAAAGGTACACTACTAATGCCCAAAGTAGTGACCAGCAACGACACAGGGAGAATATATATATATATCATACGTGGAAGCCTCATGCTTGCCTCCAAATCCGCTACTCGCGCATCACCAGCTAACCTGGCTCTAGTCTGCCCGTGAGAGCACCCACAGTAATAAGAAGAGACATAAAACTTTGGATCAGACGAAAAGTCTGGTATGAGCAATAAGCAGCTAAACAGAACAATAACAGGTACACTAAACCATACCTGAACCTGGACCTGCAACCAAAGAGTTAGCACTACATATTGTACAACACTCTGAGGTGCCACTAAACAAACGGTGTAAAGATAACGGGGGTGGGGGTGTGCATGTCATAGTAATGGCGAACAAATCAAACATAGCAACCATCCTCACATCTCTCACTCAGTACATAAAGCATACGATATTCACCACTTCGATCACCCAAAACTTTGCTATGATCACTCCGCCCCATAAAGTCACAACGACTTCACTGCACTGATCCATAGCCACTAATCCTTCACTATGTCCACTTTGCCCCATGGAGTCACAATGGCTCCACTGCACTGGCTCATAACCTTACTAATCCTTTACTATGTCCACTCTGCCGCATGGAGTCGCAATGACCCCACTGCACTGGCTCATAGTCCTGCTACGATCACTTTGCCCCTCGAGTCATGGTGAATCTACTGCACTGATACGTAGCCTAACATTCATCTTTCAGTGGTGAATCGAAGTTAAGAACGTCGACAACTCCTTAGCGCATATCCCGCAGCAATGCCCAACCATGACGTGAACTCATTGGTTCCCAACAGGATCCTGAGCCCTAACTTCCATTTGGACTACCTTTGCATCTCGGGTTATTGGTCATCACTGGATCGGTTCGGATCCCCAGTCCTTCTTCTCTATCGGTTCGAATCGGCCTCCTTCCAAGTGCTTCGGGTTGGGTCGTAGCCTTCAAGTCCCTTCGTAGTACATTAATTCGGTTCGGATGCTTTCTAGCGGGTCGGGTCGGTGTAGCCTTGCTCCATCGGTTCAGATTGGGTTTCTGGTCTCCGATCCGATCCACTTCCCCTTCCTCTTCCGTTCTGATCCCCTTCTCTTCCGTTCCGATCCGATTCCCACTTCTTTAGCTTGATACGATCGCAGTTCAACCATTATGGCCTTCCTTTTTTCCATACTTTCCCTTGTGCCAAGCCTCGGTTCGGTTCGGTGATCCCTTGCCCAGTCTACTATCCGATCCGAGCCCATCCCTCCGATCCGATCCGAAAGCCTGCACCATTTTCTGCAACTTTTTCCAGCGAGTGTTTTACGCCGTTCGACGGCATTTTCGACCACTCTATCTATTCTAATCAATCAAAAAACATACCACAAAGTCATAGCAACAAATAGAAGTGACCTCAAACACCAAAACATCAATATGATAGGTTAAAATGGATCAAACATAGCCAAAACCCCATATTTTCCCTTAAACATGTTCAAGTATAATTAATAATAAGATTAGCAAGATTTAACCAAATTAAACCAAGTTTATACCAGAGGTCTAAAACATCATTTAAGAATTTATAAATATTTTTCCAGAATTTTATCATGTTTAAATTCGCTAATTAACACTAATTACCCTTAATTAACCATAATTAGTGAGGAACTGTGCAAATCACTCACCTTAGCCACAAATAAACCTTAGATCTGAAATAAATCTCTGATATGGCGTGAATACCAATGCTAAAAAGCAGCTCTAATCTTGAGTTGGTGAAGATCTCCCTTGATTTGATGTTGCTAAGCTTAATCCTTGATTAGAAAGTGATTTGGAGGTGACTTAGAGGTTGGAGGCCATTTTTAGGGTTTCTAAGAGGTAAGTGGAGGCTAGAAAACTTAAATGGAATGAATCCCTAACTCTTTTCAGTCTCCGCATAACCCTAATCCCGAAATGGGTTATGGGCCCATTCGCTTATTACCCTATTTGGCCCGGTTAAACAGTTTTCCACCTTCCAAACCTTATTTCAGCCATATCTCACAAACGGTAAGTCCGTTTAGCTGTTATGACCACTCTACGGAAAGGTAAACCATCAAATCTAATGGAAGTCGTTTCAAGTCAAAATTCCTTTCCAATCAAAAGTTATGGCCTGAACAGTATCAGCTAGGGGCAAAACGGTCATTTAAAAATCGACAAAAATCACGAACATGGGAAATGACCTCAATAGTCGTTTCCCAACTCTACATGACCATATGACCTTATATGAGAAAGAAATAAATATTCTACGATCCTCCGATATGTAGAATGCGGGTTGTTACATTACTTAACCCCATAGATTAAACAAGTTTACTTAACCCCACAGATTTAACACATTTACTTAACCCCATAGATTTAATTGGTTTACTATTTCTGGTTAGTAGATTCTTGTCATTCTCCATTCATGTCTGTTAATGCACCAGACCTCTCACATTAAGTCGACTACTTGTGGTCGCTGGATATGTCGGGCGATTCCGGGCAGACTTATACTACAAGCTAGACAACCTCGTGTCTTAGCACCTTTACGTATACATTTATGCACCCGACCCCTCACATTAGATTAACCACTTGTGGTTGCTGGATTTGCCGGGCGGTTCTGGGCAGACTTCTACCACAAGTGTAATCTAACCTCGTGTCTAAGTGCAGTTACAGTTTTTACTGTAATATTAGGCATAATCGCTCTTAGCTAATTATTCATGTTCATCATAGGTTTCCCAATCACAGTGTTTAGTTTCAACAGATTTTCAGCAGATTTGTCATTCTAACAGATTAAACATCTCCTCAAGTTATAGTAGGTTATGTACAGTTTTATTATCATGTTCCACTAAATCTTAAATTAAACCTACAGATTTATATACCCCAAATTACGGTCATAATTCTCAATTAACATTTCCCCCAAGTTTTAGTCAAATTGTACAGTATAGCTTATGCCCCAAAAACCCTAGTCATGATTCATAATACAAGTTATGCCCAAATTAAAGTTTTGGATCCATGTATATATTATGCCCCCAAAATTCCAATACAAGTTATGCCTTAACTTTAACATTCCCCATCGTTCCCAATTTCGTGCGGTTCCATAATTTAGCGGTAGGCCTAGGCTCGAAAGTAGCCTGGCTAAAATAAAAAGGGAAAGAGGGAGAGAAGAATTGCATAGGCATAAAACCAAAAGTAACAAAAATGGACATATGCCAGTAGAAATAGGCATATAAGAACAGATCTGATGAACATAAATAGACATATAAGAATAGATCTGATGAACAGAAATAGGCATATAAGAACATATCTGATAAACATGTAATAACAGGACTGATTAGGAATAGGTTTTGATCCAAATTTACAAACATGTCATAATCACTTGTTAAGTGTTTATATCTAAGAATACATGAACTCACTGTGATTGGATCTAAAGAACAAAGAACAATAGGCGGAAGTTGTAAAAGGAATTCTTGTATGCGTATAGGCCGTTGTTGAAGAAAATTGGCCAACTCAATCTAAGCTGGGACAACATCTCATTGTCTTCATTGTTTTAGATGTGTAAAAATAATAGAAATGGGTCCTATTTATAGCCTAAAGCGAATGAACCAAGCCATAAACAAGTCCACGTTCAAAAATTAAATTCTGCCCAGATCTGTATGTGGGTCGACCCTCCTTTGGGTGTCGACCCCAAACACCCTGGGTCGACCCAACAGGGTCTCAAGTCAACCCCCAGAATGGGTCGACTGCGTTGTTGGCCCTTTCCGCTTGCTATTTTGATTTTTTTTGATTTGTTTGTATATATGTAATTCTCTTGTGCGCATAAAAACTTATAGGCTAAATAACTTCTTCATACGATGTCTGTTTCTTGCAAACTCGGAGTTTATCTTAAGCAAAATTCTGAGACGAACTCAATGGCGTAGTCTGTTTTACTTAATTCCCAATATTTAATTAAGTATTCTTTAGTTTATCAATTTTGTGTTCTTTAAAATTACGGGGTGTTACATTCTCCCCCACTCAAAGGATTTAGTCCCCGAAATCTCTAAGTTAAGAGGAATGTATACTAGAAATCAAATTAGAGAGCTTCAAATTGAAGAAAAGGTTTTTCGCTTCAATCAACAAAGAAAGACTAGAATTGCTACAACGTCGACTAATTCTCTTTTTCTAATCCTATCACTGTAAGTTCAGTTACTATTCAGATTTGAACATGTAACAACCCGTATTTCAATAACATGTTAAAACGAGAATCAAGGCAGAATTTAATTTTAAATTTTGAATCAAGTAAAATGGGCTATGCCATTGCGTTCGTCTCGGAAAAATACGCGAAATAGAGTCCGAGTTTTCGAGAATCGGAGTCCGTATGACCCGTTAAAGGCCCAAAGAAGATTTCTGGGAATTTGAATTTCGGAAACAGTTTTGGAAATCAGATCTGGGGCTAGGCGGGAAGTTTCCCCGCCTAGGCTATGTCGACAGGGCTGTCGACAGGTCTGTCGACTTTGGCCCAGACCAAGTCGACAGCCCTGTCGACTTGCCTGTCGACAGGGGGTGGCCGGGGCAAGCTGCCTGGCGCACCTGCTTGTCTCACCTGGTCTTGTTCTTGGGCTGGTTCTGGAAGCTTCCGAGATCTGATGGTCCTAATCTATCCTATGGTTAATCTAAGGGCCTAAAACTACCCTAATCTCTATAAAAAGACCCTAAATCTAACCTAAATCCCTAAAAATCAAACCTAGCAACTAAGTGCTGCCAAAATCAATTTTGATCATGGCCTCCATCTCCAATCCCTAGAGCCTATGCACTCAAATCAAGTTCAAATCAAAAGGTGCAAGCTTGCTACACCAAATCAAGGCCAAATCAACATTGCTATGCGAGTTCCATGACGATTCTTCTACAAAGGAGGCACCTTTCTTAGCCAAGATGATTCATGCTCCTTTCCCTAGGCCTAACTATGTAAGTTCTAGCTACTTTTAGATGGAAACGGTAGTTTTGATAATGACATGGGATAAAATGAGGCTAAACATGATTACGCGAACCTATATGAGCCTTACCATGCCTCTTGTGTTCATATTTATGATCTTAGGCCATGTGAGTGACTTAATCATGCCTCTCATGCTATGCATAACCTAGTTTAACTTGCAAGTTTGGATCTTTATACATGAAATGCTAGCATGAACCTTTAGGAACCACTTTACTTGTGAAACATTGGCTAAGACAAGATTTTGGGGCTTATGCATGTTTATGAACCCAAACCCCTTATGCTAACATGCAAGTTTGGGGCCAAACCCTTTATGAGATTATGCATGCTCGTGGCCAATCCCCTCTTTTAAGTTGTGCATGTTTATGGCCAAACCCTTTTTGATAATATGCATGTTTGTGGCCAAATTACCTTATGACACTATGCATGTTTATGGCTAATCCCTTTGTGATGTTATGCATGTGGAAGCCAAGCCCTTTTTGGCATCATGCATGTTTTGAGACCAATATGTGACATAGTATCCTTACTATGTTGACTCGCTTTGCTTGCGTTGGGAAAACACGATTTTGGGTAGTTAGATAAACATGAACATGTCGCAAAATCTTAACTTGAATATGACATGTGTTTATACTTGAAAATATGACTTGAAAGATAACATGGAGGTTGGCATGTAAGTATGCATAAAAACATGAGCTTGGGAATTTACCTATTAAGTTAGGTCTACCCTTTGGGAATTTACCTATTAAGTTAGGTCTACCCAAATGCTTGAAAACTTGTAACATGTTTTGGAAACATGATGAACTTAGCTAATATATGTATGGCCAACTCGAGGTTGGGTTGAATTTGCAACGTAAAACTACCCGGAACCGACCGGCCTAACTAGTAGTTGCAAACAATAGGACCCAATGTGAGAAGTTGGTCATGTCGCGCTTAAGACCCGAGGTTAGACTAGGTTGTGGTGTAAATCTACCCGGACCCGCCCGGCTTAACTAGTAACCACAACAAGGTCTAATGTGAGAGGTTGAGGGTGCATTAATTAAATTAATGCCACATAATAGGGTTAAGTTAATTTGATTAATGAGGCTTAACCAAATATGATATGGACAAATGGGTTAAGTAATTTGATTAGGCTAATGATACTTAACAAAACATGATAAGCTTGGGTAGGTTAAGTAACTTGATTTGCCTAATGACACTTGACCATTTTTATACGACTAGTGGACGGGATTAAGTTAACCAACACTTAATCAATCCAGCACGATAACGCGATAAGGTTAAGTAAATTTTCTTAATGACACTTAACCGTATAATACAGTTAATGGATGGGGTTAAGATTAGGCTTAACTAATCTAAACATGGTAATCGGATGGGGTTAAGTTAGCCTAGACTTAATTAATCCAACTTGGTAATTTAATGGGGTTAAGTTAAACACTTAACTAATTTAACACGATGATTTGATGAGGTTAAGTGACCTATACTTAACTAATCTAACTCGTTAATTTGATGAGGTTAAGTTAATCCATACTTAACCAATCTAACGTGAAAACATGATAAGGCTAAGTCACGAATCACTTGAATACGCTTGACCGATTTGATGACAAGGTCAAGTTAAATTATATAATTAACCAATCTAAAATGATAATTAGACGAGGTTAAGTCATGGATTCCTTGATATACTTAACCAACTTGACACATGGTTTGTAGGGTTAAGTCTTGGACTTGTATACTTAGCCAATTTTGACATGGTTTGTAGACGGGCTAAGTTATGAACTTAAGTGACACTTAACCCATTAGATAAACCCTAATTCGGAGAATTAGGTAAATAACCATAGTTAACAAGGATTATGGAAATAAGGCTAAGTGGTAAACCTTAGTAAGGGAAACTAAGTAATAATTCTTAGTCAAGGAAATTTGGACCATTTCTTAGATAAATTAGTAACCCGATACGTTAGGTCAACGTTTAAGAATGCGTGTAGGAGCAGGCTATCTGATTTAGATAAAGGCTCCAACGAACTGGGTAACGAAGCAGCGGCTTCGGGGAACGTGAGGATATTCTTGGGATCCCTCTGTGAGCTGCCAGGTCATTATACTAGGCTCACGAGAGGTTGAGGTCTGCGGTAGAAGAACCAAGAATATGCCTTGGTTGCTATGCGAGCGACCTAAAGACTGGGGTGGATAGCAGTGAGTCGGCGAATACATAAGGTGCCCGAGATAGCAAGTTCGTCGATCATCTACCATCTTGAGTCAAGCGTGTACGTACGGAAAGGCAGGGAACACCCAACAGACCATAATTGTTATCTAATTATGGGTGAGGTAGGCCGTAGGATGTGGGCTGGCCGGAGTGTAGTTCTCATGCAAGATTTTCTCTTGTGTTGCCTTTCACTAGTTGAGGGAGGGGTCTCGTGGGACCATAGCCACGTGTAGAAAAGCATACCTTAGTATCTGCATCGGCAGATAAACCTAAAGCTCCCGACCGAGTCCTGTATTTCTTATTTTGCCCTGGGACAGGACTCGGATGGCACGATGTGATACATGTGCATACAGTTAAAGAAAAATGATTCACGGTGAATGCGTGGGAAAAAGGGCGCGGTTGACGGTTAGCGTAATCCCTAGTGGCCTAGGTGGTTTAACCCAAACCAAAATACGAAAGCGTGCAATAGGTAAGCGTAATCCCTAGTGGTGCTAGGTGGCGGAGGTCCTAGTAGTTCAAACGATGTTTCATATGGAAGAGCCTAGCTAGAACAAGGGTGATAGTCCAAACGATTTCAAGGATAATACGACATGAGGAAGCCCGTACGAGGTACGGCAAAGGACTGAACTTATATACATGGAAAGAAACATATGAATTGAGTAACCTATATATGCGATATATTAGGTTGACATGGACCATTACACGACTCTGAGCAAGGGACATTCATGGTTAACACATGACGCGGGTAGGGATACTAGTACGAGAGGTGCAGAGCAAATATACATGTTAGAACTAGGAAGAATATACATAATAGATACCGTGGGATGTTAGACGGTGTAGATACCTTGGGATAATGTACTCGTTAGAAATCTGACGATGTGATACCTTGACTTATCATAACACCGTAGTTTATCATGATACCTTAGTTTACTTTGCCACAGTAGTTCAACCGGCTATCCTGGTTTATCTATCTTGTAGTTATCCTTATGTTTACTTTCAGTTTATGCATGTCATGTTACCTTTACCTGTTTTTATACTGGAAGTAGATAGGACATACTCAGTCTTTTTGACTGACCCGTTTTGTTTCGCCTCTTTTCTTCCGTTCCCCCCCCCCCAGGTTTCAGGGAGGAAACAATGCTGTTTAGTTCAGACTTCTTCCGCTTGAAGGTCATCATGGATGGCTTGGACTTCTCTTGGCTATGGCTACTTTACTGTTTTACTTGGGGAATAATTTATTAAAAAGTCTTTATGCTTCTTTACTATTGCAAGACAGGTTTTGATGTACTCTGATGTAAAAGGCTTTAGACCTTATTTATTCATGTTATGAAAGTTTGATTTTACTTCCGCTATTTATATATATGTTCTGTCTTGTGATATTTCTGTGCATGTTTACCAATAATGCCCCTCTAAAGCTAGTGCATTCCTTTGCGAGTGACCCTAGCGGAGGCGGGGTGTTACATTTGGTATCAGAGCAGAAGGTTACCAGACTGGGCAAAAGTTTTTAAAGACCTTCTGAAAACTATTTGAAAATCGTTTATAAAGAAGCATTTTTCAAGAAAATTTTCTTTTAAAAAGAAAAAGGCTATTCCCCACAGGCCATTAGCATTATCCTTGTTTCCTTGATTGAATCTCTTTTCCTTTCTTTCCTCCATCTGTAGTCACAGTGGTTTTGACTGCGACTAGTCTTTCTAGCTGCGTAAGTGTTTCCCGTACAATGGAGGTGGTTCTCGAGAGACCGTTGCAGAGTTATGCATGAAAGGATAGTAAGAACAAGGATAAAGGATACGAGCTCAGGGATAAGCAACATGTTGGTATGGCTGAGTCCTAAAAGGAGGAAGAAAGATGAACAATGAAACCCATGACAAGAGAGTACCTTTGGCATGGTGAAACGGGGTGGATAGTTAAGTATTAAGGGACAAGGACAAGATCATCGGGAGGGTAATAGTATGCTCTCATTTCTAGGGTACCTCAGAAGGAGGGTAACGATCTTGTTAAAGGTTTAGCTTTTCTTCTCTATCATCCTGTTGGGACTTTGTTTTGATCACCGCATCTTTTGAGTCCGCTTCGATAATTGAGTCTCTGCACCTTAGTACTAGCGTAGTAGAGGATCCCGCTTTTGTCTCAAGTCCTATTGGATGATCGGTCCATTTACTCATGGCTTGTTTGGATTTGAGAATGTCTATATCAAGTGTTGAGCTTGGAAATAATGCTTATGTTTATAGGTTGTGGATGGATTCTAGGGATGAAGTGGTTATCCAGTAAGGGGTGCCACTCTCGGTTTTAGAAGGAGGGTAGTTAGACTCTTGGCTTGTTTTGGTAATACCCTTGAAGTATCGCGTAACCTTTTGGGTTCTGTCATGATTAGTTACTTAGAATCCCTAGATGCCTTTGTTGGAAATTAGAAACCCGATCGAGTGGTGTTTGCTAGTAGGACGGATGATCTACTTCACTTGTGCATGGGTTACGGGAATTACCCTAGTAAGTGCGCATGGCAACCTGTTTACTTTCAAGAGAAAGTTTTTCTATGTGGAATACCTTGTGGTACGAGGTCCAGGATTCACTAATGAAATTTTGGAAAGCTTGCGTGGAATCATGAGTACGCAGTCCTGTTTGCGCCAAGTGTTCTAGAAGAAGTGCAAGTGTAATGGGAGGCGACGAGGGAATGAGTTCCAACCCATGTTATGGAAACGGGAAATCATGAAGTCATGGGACGGTCAAGGCACGATGGAACTAAGCTCAAGGAGATGCGACTCAGAAGACTGAAGACTAGATGCGTGCATGATATCTCTTTTTAAGAGTATATCCTCGATCCCTGTTTTCTGTTGAGCTTGCTTGTAGGCTATCTTTTATGGATATCCCCTCGGTCCTATTTCTGTTACAAACCCCGTAAGGAGTTTGTTTTGTTTATCTTCTCGACCCTGTTTCAGGGAATCTTAGGTAGAACCCTGTGGATGTAAACATGTATTTGAAACATGTTATGGTTGATATGGTTGCAAGTGGTTGCTCGTGGTTGCGCGAATACACATTAGATACTAGCTCGACTCGGTCACATTTCATATTGCATATGCACGAGTATTTATACTTGATTATGGATGAAATCGAATGTGTTATCATGCGGTTGTTGCATATGAATGAATGATTGTGCACGCATATAGTATCTATATATGGCTAGGACTATTTGCATACATGTTGGATTCATGGCACTATACATATTTTTGCATTAGAAAGATTATCCAGGCCTGATCATTAGCATTAGCTAAGGAACATGTACACACACGTTTTGCATATATTCATACAGCATTAGAAATCATCTAAGGACAATGGTTGCTTGTGGATGATTTTTTGAGTAGATGGATGATGGATGGTAGGATATGTTCTTCCTAACTTAGAGATTTCGGGGACGAAATCCTAAAAGGTGGGGAGAATGTAACAACCCGTATTTCAATAACATGTTAAAACGAGAATCAAGGCAGAATTTAATTTTAAATTCTGAATCAAGTAAAACGAGCTATGCCATTGCGTTCGTCTCGGAAAAATACGCGAAATAGAGTCCGAGTTTTCGAGAATCGGAGTCCGTATGACCCGTTAAAGGCCCAAAGAAGATTTCTGGGAATTTGAATTTCGGAAACAGTTTTGGAAATCATATCTGGGGCTAGGCGGGAAGTTTCCCCGCCTAGGCTATGTCGACAGGGCTGTCGACAGGCCTGTCGACTTCGGCCCAGACCAAGTCGACAGCCCTGTCGACTTGCCTGTCGACAGGGGGTGGCCGGGGCAAGCTGCCTGGCGCACCTGCTTGTCTCACCTGGTCTTGTTCTTGGGCTGGTTCTGGAAGCTTCCGAGATCTGATGGTCCTAATCTATCCTAGGGTTAATCTAAGGGCCTAAAACTACCCTAATCTCTATAAAAAGACCCTAAATCTAACCTAAATCCCTAAAAATCAAACCTAGCAACTAAGTGCTGCCAAAATCAATTTTGATCATGGCCTCCATCTCCAATCCCTAGAGCCTATGCACTCAAATCAAGTTCAAATCAAAAGGTGCAAGCTTGCTACACCAAATCAAGGCCAAATCAACATTGCTATGCGAGTTCCATGACGATTCTTCTACAAAGGAGGCACCTTTCTTAGCCAAGATCATTCATGCTCCTTTCCCTAGGCCTAACTATGTAAGTTCTAGCTACTTTTAGATGGAAACGGTAGTTTTGATAATGACATGGGATAAAATGAGGCTAAACATGATTATGCGAACCTATATGAGCCTTACCATGCCTCTTGTGTTCATATTTATGATCTTAGGCCATGTGAGTGACTTAATCATGCCTCTCATGCTATGCATAACCTAGTTTAACTTGCAAGTTTGGATCTTTATACATGAAATGCTAGCATGAACCTTTAGGAACCACTTTACTTGTGAAACATTGGCTAAGACAAGATTTTGGGGCTTATGCATGTTTATGAACCCAAACCCCTTATGCTAACATGCAAGTTTGGGGCCAAACCCTTTATGAGATTATGCATGCTCGTGGCCAATCCCCTCTTTTAAGTTGTGCATGTTTATGGCCAAACCCTTTTTGATAATATGCATGTTTGTGGCCAAATTACCTTATGACACTATGCATGTTTATGGCCAATCCCTTTGTGATGTTATGCATGTGGAAGCCAAGCCCTTTTTGGCATCATGCATGTTTTGAGACCAATATGTGACATAGTATCCTTACTATGTTGACTCGCTTTGCTTGCGTTGGGAAAACACGATTTTGGGTAGTTAGATAAACATGAACATGTCGCAAAATCTTAACTTGAATATGACATGTGTTTATACTTGAAAATATGACTTGAAAGATAACATGGAGGTTGGCATGTAAGTATGCATAAAAACATGAGCTTGGGAATTTACCTATTAAGTTAGGTCTACCCTTTGGGAATTTACCTATTAAGTTAGGTCTACCCAAATGCTTGAAAACTTGTAACATGTTTAGGAAACATGATGAACTTAGATAATATAAGTATGGCCAACTCGAGGTTGGGTTGAATTTGCAACGTAAAACTACCCGGAACCGACCGGCCTAACTAGTAGTTGCAAACAATAGGACCCAATGTGAGAAGTTGGTCATGTCGCGCTTAAGACCCGAGGTTAGACTAGGTTGTGGTGTAAATCTACCCGGACCCGCCCGGCTTAACTAGTAACCACAACAAGGTCTAATGTGAGAGGTTGAGGGTGCATTAATTAAATTAATGCCACATAATAGGGTTAAGTTAATTTGATTAATGAGGCTTAACCAAATATGATATGGACAAATGGGTTAAGTAATTTGATTAGGCTAATGATACTTAACAAAACATGATAAGCTTGGGTAGGTTAAGTAACTTGATTTGCCTAATGACACTTGACCATTTTTATACGACTAGTGGACGGGATTAAGTTAACCAACACTTAATCAATCCAGCACGATAACGCGATAAGGTTAAGTAAATTTTCTTAATGACACTTAACCGTATAATACAGTTAATGGATGGGGTTAAGATTAGGCTTAACTAATCTAAACATGGTAATCGGATGGGGTTAAGTTAGCCTAGACTTAATTAATCCAACTTGGTAATTTAATGGGGTTAAGTTAAACACTTAACTAATTTAACACGATGATTTGATGAGGTTAAGTGACCTATACTTAACTAATCTAACTCGTTAATTTGATGAGGTTAAGTTAATCCATACTTAACCAATCTAACGTGAAAACATGATAAGGCTAAGTCACGAATCACTTGAATACGCTTGACCGATTTGATGACAAGGTCAAGTTAAATTATATAATTAACCAATCTAAAATGATAATTAGACGAGGTTAAGTCATGGATTCCTTGATATACTTAACCAACTTGACACATGGTTTGTAGGGTTAAGTCTTGGACTTGTATACTTAGCCAATTTTGACATGGTTTGTAGACGGGCTAAGTTATGAACTTAAGTGACACTTAACCCATTAGATAAACCCTAATTCGGAGGATTAGGTAAATAACCATAGTTAACAAGGATTATGGAAATAAGGCTAAGTGGTAAACCTTAGTAAGGGAAACTAAGTAATAATTCTTAGTCAAGGAAATTTGGACCATTTCTTAGATAAATTAGTAACCCGATACGTTAGGTCAACATTTAAGAATGCGTGTAGGAGCAGGCTATCTGATTTAGATAAAGGCTCCAACGAACTGGGTAACGAAGCAGCGGCTTCGGGGAACGTGAGGATATTCTTGGGATCCCTCTGTGAGCTGCCAGGTCATTATACTAGGCTCACGAGAGGTTGAGGTCTGCGGTAGAAGAACCAAGAATATGCCTTGGTTGCTATGCGAGCGACCTAAAGACTGGGGTGGATAGCAGTGAGTCGGCGAATACATAAGGTGCCCGAGATAGCAAGTTCGTCGATCATCTACCATCTTGAGTCAAGCGTGTACATACGGAAAGGCAGGGAACACCCAACAGACCATAATTGCTATCTAATTATGGGTGAGGTAGGCCGTAGGATGTGGGCTGGCCGGAGTGTAGTTCTCATGCAAGATTTTCTCTTGTGTTGCCTTTCACTAGTTGAGGGAGGGGTCTCGTGGGACCATAGCCACGTGTAGAAAAGCAGACCTTAGTATCTGCATCGGCAGATAAACCTAAAGCTCCCGACCGAGTCCTGTATTTCTTGTTTTGCCCTGGGACAGGACTCGGATGGCACGATGTGATACATGTGCATACAGTTATAGAAAAACGATTCACGGTGAATGCGTGGGAAAAAGGGCGCGGTTGACGGTTAGCGTAATCCCTAGTGGCCTAGGTGGTTTAACCCAAACCGAAATACGAAAGCGTGCAATAGGTAAGCGTAATCCCTAGTGGTGCTAGGTGGCGGAGGTCCTAGTAGTTCAAACGATGATTCATATGGAAGAGCCTAGCTAGAACAAGGGTGACAGTCCAAACGATTTCAAGGATAATATGACATGAGGAAGCCCGTACGAGGTACGGCAAAGGACTGAACTTATATACATGGAAAGAAACATATGAATTGAGTAACCTATATATGCGATATATTAGGTTGACATGGACCATTACACGACTCTGAGCAAGGGACATTCTTGGTTAACACATGACGCGGGTAGGGATACTAGTACGAGAGGTGCAGAGCAAATATACATGTTAGAACTAGGAAGAATATACATAATAGATACCGTGGGATGTTAGACGGTGTAGATACCTTGGGATAATGTACTCGTTAGAAATCTGACGATGTGATACCTTGACTTGTCATAACACCGTAGTTTATCATGATACCTTAGTTTACTTTGCCACAGTAGTTCAACCGGCTATCCTGGTTTATCTATCTTGTAGTTATCCTTATGTTTACTTTCAGTTTATGCATGTCATGTTACCTTTACCTGTTTTTATACTGGAAGTAGATTGGACTTACTCAGTCTTTTTGACTGACCCGTTTTGTTTCGCCTCTTTTCTTCCGTCCCCCCCCCCCCCCCCCAGGTTTCCGGGAGGAAACAATGCTGTTTAGTTCAGACTTCTTCCGCTTGAAGGTCATCATGGATGGCTTGGACTTCTCTTGGCTATGGCTACTTTACTGTTTTACTTGGGGAATAATTTATTAAAAAGTCTTTATGCTTCTTTACTATTGCAAGACCGGTTTTGATGTACTCTGATGTAAAAGGCTTTAGACCTTATTTATTCATGTTATGAAAGTTTGATTTTACTTCCGCTATTTATATATATGTTCTGTCTTGTGATATTTCTGTGCATGTTTACCAATAATGCCCCTCTAAAGCTAGTGCATTCCTTTGCGAGTGACCCTAGCGGAGGCGGGGTGTTACAGAACACATAATAGAAATCATGACTGTAATGAATCAAATCTAGAACTATGCTTAATTGTAAGATAATCAATTCTGATTCATGCTTGTTCTTTTGTCAAATCTGAAATTACCTATGCCTATGAGACTGTTGTGATTGAACCTATCATGTTTTACATCAGATTAGTAATTTCTTTGTGTTCAATCCTATCGAATCTGTATACATATGATGTATTTTCCTTAGTTTGCTCATGTTCGTTGTTAATGTACAACATGCCTATTGGAACCATGATTCTTGTGTTTGGTACACCTTTACATGCATATTTTCCGTTATGTCAATTCTTACGTTTCTTCTCTATCCCCGTTCCGTTTTATTTTATGAGCACTTGGAATTTGGAAACCTTGTCGAATCTTGTTGTACGTACGATTGTAATGCGAGGAATTGGGTATAACCTATTGGAGTAATTTTGGACATAACAAGTATATTGGACATAACTTGAATTAACTACAATTGTGGATAACTGGCATACAAAAATCTAGACTTGGACATGAATGGTAAATATGTAAATTGGTTAAAAGATGAACATGCCTAGCCCGAGGTTAGATTGAGTTGCGGTGTAAGACTGCCCGGAACCACTCGGAACCACCCGGCACATCCAGCAACCGCAACAATAGGTCTAATGTGAGAGGTTAACGCATCAAGCCCAAAACCCGAGGTTAGAATGAGTTTGCGGTAGAAGTCTACCCGGAACCTCCCGACACATCCAGCAACCATAAACAACAGTTCTAATGTGAGAGGTTGTTGAATTAATAAATTAATTAATGCCAATGAACAGACATGCTAAGAATGGTAAGGTTAAGTAACATATGAATAAGCGACACTTAACCAATGCAACATGTTAATTAAACAAATGGGTGGGGCTAGGTTACATCGAGAACACTTAACCGTTATAACATGTTGATTAGGAAACCCTAGCAACGGGGACCCATTTCAGCAGTAACCCACATAGATGTATCATGGTACCCTGAACTAGGTAGGGTGGGGCACGATTACTGGGCTGATTATAAGCGGTCAAAATAGCGGCAGATGGTGCGTCAGTGTAGGTTTCGACGGAGTACGGACGTGCACGTACTCCGAAGTGGAAAAATCAGGCACTGGGCATCAGTAGTTATACACTGTGCATCTTGAATTGTGTCGGGTCGCCATCATAGGATTGATACACCCCATGGTAGGACCAACACAGGTATCTACAAACAAGCGGGGCCGAATGACACAAGTAATAAATGCATGCGAGTAGAAGCCGATCGATAAAGGGATCATTTTATTATGAACACATGAGGCTAGTTGAAACAATTGTTAGTAGGTGCAGAGAAATAGAAATGGGTGTGATAGCATATTTAGTTTATCTTGCCTTATCTTGTCTTATGATATCATGTTACTACGATATTGTCTTATATTCCATTTGTTCATGTCATGGTCCTTTTTCTTGTTTAAATGCTAAAAATCGCTGGGCTTACCAGGCTTTATTTCTGACCCGTCTTCTTTCATCTTCTTTACTTTCGTCCCCCCCCCCCCCGGTCTACAAGGAGGGAATACTTCAGCTTAGTTCAGACCTTTTCCAGCTTGAAGAGAGTAAATGTATTGCCTGGACTCTCTTTTCTTGGGCTATGGCTGTGGTTACACTTTTATTGGGGATTTATGCCACTTTACTACTGATTTATGCTTCTTTATGTATTTGGAGTTTTGAATCAAGAAAGAGGTTTCATTGTAATGATTTAGAAGTTGGGTTTTGAGACAATGGTTGTAATGTTTTGACTGAACCACGCTGCTTATGAAATGATTTTAGTTTTTTCGTTGTTTGTATGTGTCTTGTAAATTATCTGTATCTTTTATGTAACACCCCACCTCCGTTAAGGTCACTCACAAAGGGAATGCCTTAACTTTGGTGGAGCATTTTAGTAAACAGAACAGAAACTTACAAGACAGATAAAACAGTACTTGAAAAATTTTAACTTTATTACAGCGGAAACAGAAATTAATATGGTTACATCCTTTCAATTTCAGAATTCAAGTACAAAATATCAGTCTCGTACAAAAGCCTTCAAAATGCATGGTTTAAAATCATAATCCCCATGGAACGGAAGCTATACAGAGCCAAGCCATACTTTAAGCACTTCAAGCAAAGAGAAATCCGGGTCAAGCTAAAGTATTTCCCTCCTTGGATAACCTGGGGGGAAACGGAAGAAAGGAGGCGAAACAACAAGGGTCAGACAAAAAGTCTGGCAAGTCCAGTGACTTTCAGCATATGAACAGATAATAATAATATGATATGAACATAAAACTGGATGTGAGATAACTGTAACAGGTGTAGCAGATATAACAGAAAAACAGAATGATATAAACTATTGTTTTACACTTCTCTGCACTAATACTAGTATAGCAGAATTAGGTGCCACCCTAATGTCTAAATTGAAGCAGGAACGGGTACAGAATACTTTAACAGAAACAGAATGCTAATAATGGGCCTTTACTACCCGATCAGAAACAGACAGAAGCAGAAACAGATTTATCCCTACGGAAACAGAATGTAGAATTAGATGTACACTAGTAATGGGCCTTTACCACCCGAACAGACGGTACCACACAGAAACAGACAGGTGTTACCACCCAACAGAAACAAACGGTACCAACAGAAACAGACAGAACTAAGCGTACCCTAAAACCCTACCCCAAGCGATCGGCTTCCTAATACATAAATATCCTGTGTCGGCCCCACAGTAGGGTGTATCACTCCCTAAAGTGACAACCAATTGGCACAGACCTATTTACAGATGTCACGGCGTATTACATCCTCAGAGGCAGACCGGGATCCATGCACGCACATGACCCGGTTGGAACGCACCATCAACACCCCTCGCCATTATCAGAATGAACCACTTATAATTAGTTCAGTAAGCGTGCCCGGACCCTACCTACTGTTGGGTCAAAGTTTTGATACTAGAAAGGGTTACTGACTAATATGGGTCCCAAACAACAGATGACACAAGTAATTCCCCTCCTAACCTTGTGTCCCCAGACTAACAGATTTCAGATTTATTTGTTTACAAGTTCAGACATACAGAATTCAGATTTTCTAGTTCACAAATTAAGTTAACAAGTTTTCAGACTAACGGATTAGATGTACAGATTTTTCAGATTTGTCTAACTTTGTATTGGACGGGTTTACTACACCTATTAATCCCGTTGGTTTATCCCTATTTTCCCCAATACGTTTTAGACGTCATTCTTACCTTAGATTTGCATTAATTAATTATTAATGCCCAGACCTCTCACATTAGGTCGCTAGCTTGTGGCCGCTGGATGGGCCGGGCGGTTCCGGGCAGACTTCTGCCATAAGCCAGACCTAACCTCGTGTCTTAAGCAGGTTATGACTAACTTCTCACATTAGAACCTATTGTTTGTGGCCACTGGATGTGCCGGGCGGTTCCGGGCAGAATTACGCCGCAAACTCATTCTAACCTCGAGTTAGCCATGTTTATCTTTGCGGCCAATTAATTAATAATTTACCGTTTATGCGCACGCCCAATATATATATACGCCAATTCAGATTATATCAATAACAGGATGATTATATCAACACAGCAGATAACAGATTTGAGCAGATAGCAGATTTTTCCAGATTATATGACTTAACGGATTTAATAGATTTAGCAACTTAGCAGATTTTGGCATATAACAGGTTAGGCATCTCAACAGACAAATTTAACAGATTTGGCATTTCAATCTAATTAGCGGTCTATGCAATATAACAGAACTAGCAGTTTTAGGCAACTTAGCAAATTAGCAAAATAGGCATTTTCAACGGATTCAGTAAATGACAGATTTAGCAGGTTTAATATTTCTAAAGGTTCTATTTACATGCCTTGCCTAAACATAAATTAGGCCTAATTTCATATGCCTAAATAATTGTCGTGATTCACAATAAGATCATATACTTCCATGTTTGCATACATTTACATAGCGCAGAATATGGACATAATTTACCCTATAACATATGTTCCAATTTTTGTTAAACTAACCTTATACAGCAGATTCACATATAAATTATACCAAATATGATCATTAATTACAATGCATGCCATATATGCAAAATTCCCTATTTAGGTGTAATCACAATAGTAGAGATCCTAATTAATGTAAATCTTTTACACCTACGTTTCCATATCCTTCTTCTTATTAAGTCATGAATCATTATGCAAAATATACCCAACAATCTAAATCTTTAAATCATATCTTCTAAAAAAAATCAGATCTTGACTTTTATATGCATTTTGTCCAAAGTCTCAAATCATATGTAATCATAAAATGGTTCCTCTTTTCTTCTATCATAGAATATGCATAGATCCAAATCTAGTTTACAACATATGCTCATTGTTTTTCTAATTAATTACAGATCTAAATTACAACATACACTATGCATACAACATATATAAATTATATGTTCATAGTCAAATTTATGCATCCAATCCCAAGTCACATGTCCAATATATTTTATGCCTCAGACCTAAAGTCATACATTCAATTCAGTCTTGTCAAATTTCGCATCATTCATCCCAAAATTGGCGTTCATACGTTCATCTCTTATGAGATTAGGCACAGGCTCGTGGTAGCCTGGCTATAGAAACAGAAAAGAAGAAGGGATACAGAACAGTCACAGAAAAACAGATCTGACAGAAGAGAATATATATACAATCTCAGATTTAGAATTAAAAACATATCAAAATTATAATTAACGTTTATAGCGGAAAATAACTGTACTTGCCTTGATTGGATTAAAGAAAGAACTTTAGTTGTTACATAATTGTTGCAGAAGCTTTTATCTCAAATTTGAATTTAGGATGATGTTGATTGACTTCTAGTTTTGATTCTAGCAGAGTAGCGACGCCATTTTTATTTTTAATTAGAAGAAGAGAGCAATGGAGGCTAGAGAATTGTGTTAGAGACTTAGGTTAGGTAGAGTCTAGGGTCATTTTTATAGAGTTTATGAACTGATTAGGACCATCGATGTTGCTTGGATTGATCGTAGCCATTCATTCGAAAGAGAGACCAATTAGAGCCTGCCACCTAGCCCTAATGACAAAGCATGCTTCTGAAAATCGACCAACATAGACTAGGCCAGCCAGGGTGGACTGGGTTCGACCTGGGTCTGGACCAGGTCGACAGCCCTGTCGACAGCCCTGTCGACCTGGCTAGACCAGGTCGACAGCCCAGTCGACCTGGGTGCATTAGGCGGGAATTTTCCCGCCCTGGCCAATTGGGCCCGATTTTTAATTTTAAACTTGTTTTTCTGAGCTGTTCGAATTTTAAACTTAATTCAGAAACTTCCGGAGGCTATATCTTCTTCATACGGACTCCGTTTTTCGAAAACTCGGACTCTATTTCGCGTATTTTTCCGAGACGAACGCAATGGCGTATCCCGTTTTCCTTAGTTCTTTGATTTAAAATTAATTATACTTTAATTTATGACTTTCACGGTTATAGAATACACGGGGTGTTACATTCTCCCCCACTTAAAAGGATTTCGTCCCCGAAATCTTCAAGTTAAGAAGAATGTGTCCTACCATCCAATCACCCATCTACTCAACCATCATCCACAAGCATCCATTGTCCTTAGAAAACTTCTAATGTTGTATGAACATATGCAAAAGTGTGTGTATATGTTCCTTATCTAATGCAAAGATCAGGCGGTCTACTGATTCAGTTGACCTCCTTAATGCGAATTATGTCAGTGCCATGAGTCCAACATGTATGCAATAGAATTCTAATGATATATATTATTTCTATATGAGTGCACAATCATTTACTCAAATGCAACATCCATGTGCTGAATCAACCCTTTTGCATCCACAAGAATTGAAAAATGCTCACCCATCCATATGCAGTATGAGAGTGTTTTCGAGCCGATCTAGTGCCTAGTGTGTGTGTATGCATCCACGGGCAACCACTAGCAACCACTTGCATCCACTTGCAACCATCAAACATAACATGTCTCAAACACATGTTTACACCCATTAGTTTCTACCTAAAGTTCAAATATTCGATCGATAGGATACAGTCGAATGATGGAAGCGAGTACAGATAGAACGAAAATTTGGTTCCCATTAGACATGGGTCCTAAGTATCGGCCCCAAAGACCGAAACCAACATCAAATTGACACCCAGAGGATTACCTTCTTTAGACAATGTCAAAACTGGAAATCCTATCAAAAGTATTTAGATATTTACAGACTACTGGTACAGATCAGGTTCCCTAATGATTCTTAGGAAGCTAAGCATGATAAAATCATACCCCACGAAAACTCAGAATGTATGCGTCATACTTGACGCCTAACACAGATATCCCTCAAACCCCAATCTCAAACAGATGATCCATAACCCTTATGGGTCTGAGTCTATAGCGGAATTCAGAAATAATACTAGTATTAAAGTGCAAAGTATCGATTACAAAATCAAAATACCAGAATCAGAAAAAGTCTTAACTCCATAATCAGATAAAGAAATTAAACCTACTATAGAAATTTTCCTATTTCTATCCTAGCCACTAGCCTCAAGAGTGTTCGCGTGCCCTCCTTGTCCTCGTCTCTCGGGCAGTCCCTAGTGAAGTGTCCCATCTCCCCACAGTTGAAGCAAGCGCCCTTCCTTTTTCTGCAATCCTTGTTCAGATGAGTTGAGCTCCCACAAGTAAAGCACTTTTTCCCCTTCTTATCTTCAGACTTCTCATCCTTCTTTTGTGTTTCCTTTTTGGGCCCCGCTTTCTTATTCTGTGGTTCTTCCTTCTTTGTCTCTTTCGGGCCCTTGCCTTCCTCGTGCAGTAGTGCCATATCCACCAATTTCTCGTAAGTTGCTCCCATGGGTACATGGGTTATGGCTAGGCTGTGCAGTGGCTCATTCAATCCTTTAACAAAGCGGAGAGCCTTTTTATGCTGAGTGTTGACTAAATCCAATCCGAATCTTGCTAGTTGGTTGAACTGGTTGACGTATTCCTTGACCGTCATACTTCCTTGCTTAAGAGACAAGAACTTTTCCAATTGTAAACTTCGTTCAGCTTGCGAGAGGAATTTTGTCTCAAACCTTGTTCTGAAATCCATCCATGTCTCAACCGGCCTCTCGGCGTTAGTGACTTCCCACCAGTAGGAAGCTTCGTCTTTGAGCAGCCATACTGCCAACTGTACCTTCTACCTATCGTCCACCTCGAAGATAACGAATAGATCCTCAGTTTCTTTGAGCCAATTCCTTGCTTCTACGAATGATTCAGTTCCTTTGAAATCCTTCCCACCCATGGCCCTAAAATCTCTACAGATCTTTGAGAAAGCAATTGCACGAGGAGGGGGTGGAAGAGGGGGATCATTTGCTGGACCTGCAGCGGCGGTCCTAGCCTCAAGATATTGACGAAACCAACCGGGTACATGAACACCCTCTGGTATCTCAGATGCTTCAGACATGCTGAAATGAAAAAGGAAAGGTTCAATACAAAAAGGACTGAAAGAAAGATATATGGCTCTTGGGGATTATGTTTTTCAAAATAAGCTTTTTTTTTTTTTTTTGAAAATACTTCCTTTCAAAACCTTTTTTTGAAAATAATTTTCAAAACTTTTTATAAAATCTGGTAACCTTCAGCTCTGATACCAAGTGTAACACCCCACCTTCGTTAAGGTCACTCACAAAGGGAATGCCTTAACTTTGGTGGAGCATTTTAGTAAACAGAACAGAAACTTACAAGACAGATAAAACAGTACTTGAAATTTTTTTACTTTATTATAGCGGAAACAGAAATTAATATGGTTACATCCTTTCAATTTCAGAATTCAAGTACAAAATATCAGTCTCGTACAAAAGCCTTCAAAATGCATGGTTTAAAATCATAATCCCCATGGAACGGAAGCTATACAGAGCCAAGCCATACTTTAAGCACTTCAAGCAAAGAGAAATCCGGGTCAAGCTAAAGTATTTCCCTCCTTGGATAACCTGGGGGGAAACGGAAGAAAGGAGGCAAAACAACAAGGGTCAGACAAAAAGTCTGGCAAGTCCAGTGACTTTCAGCATATAAACAGATAATAATAATAATATGATATGAACATAAAACTGGATGTGAGATAACTGTAACAGGTGTAGCAGATATAACAGAAAAACAGAATGATATAAACTATTGTTTTACACTTCTCTGCACTAATACTAGTATAGCAGAATTAGGTGCCACCCTAATGTCTAAATTGAAGCAGGAACGGGTACAGAATACTTTAACAGAAACAGAATGCTAATAATGGGCCTTTACTACCCGATCAGAAACAGACAGATGCAGAAACAGATTTATCCCTACGGAAACAGAATGTAGAATTAGGTGTACACTAGTAATGGGCCTTTACCACCCGAACAGACGGTACCACACAGAAACAGACAGGTGTTACCACCCAACAGAAACAGACGGTACCAACAGAAACAGACAGAACTAAGCGTACCCTAAAACCCTACCCCAAGCGATCGGCTCCCTAATACATAAATATCCTATGTCGGCCCCACAGTAGGGTGTATCACTCCCTAAAGTGACAACCAATTGGCACAGACCTATTTACAGATGTCACGGCGTCTTACATCCTCAGAGGCAGACCGGGATCCATGCACGCACATGACCCGGTTGGAACGCACCATCAACACCCCTCGCCATTATCAGAATGAACCACTTATAATTAGATCAGTAAGCGTGCCCGGACCCTACCTACTGTTGGGTCAAAGTTTTGATACCAGAAAGGGTTACTGACTAATATGGGTCCCAAACAACAGATGACACAAGTAATTCCCCTCCTAACCTTGTGTCCCCAGACTAACAGATTTCAGATTTATTTGTTTACAAGTTCAGACATACAGAATTCAGATTTTCTAGTTCACAAATTAAGTTAACAAGTTTTCAGACTAACGGATTAGATGTACAGATTTTTCAGATTTGTCTAACTTTGTATTGGACGGGTTTACTACACCTATTAATCCCGTTGGTTTATCCCTATTTTCCCCAATACGTTTTAGACGTCATTCTTATCTTAGATTTGCATTAATTAATTATTAATGCCCAGACCTCTCACATTAGGTCGCTAGCTTGTGGCCGCTGGATGGGCCGGGCGGTTCCGGGCAGACTTCTGCCACAAGCCAGACCTAACCTCGTGTCTTAAGCAGGTTATGACTAACTTCTCACATTAGAACCTATTGTTTGCGGCCACTGGATGTGCCGGGCGGTTCCGGGCAGAATTACGCCGCAAACTCATTCTAACCTCGAGTTAGCCATGTTTATCTTTGCGGCCAATTAATTAATAATTTACCGTTTATGCGCATGCCCAATATATATATACGCCAATTCAGATTATATCAATAACAGGATGATTATATCAACACAGCAGATAACAGATTTTAGCAGATAGCAGATTTTTCCAGATTATATGACTTAATGGATTTAATAGATTTAGCAACTTAGCAGATTTTGGCATATAACAGGTTAGGCATCTCAACAGACAAATTTAACAGATTTGGCATTTCAATCTAATTAGCAGTCTATGCAATATAACAGAACTAGAAGTTTTAGGCAACTTAGCAAATTAGCAAAATAGGCATTTTCAACGGATTCAGTAAATGACAGATTTAGCAGGTTTAATATTTCTAAAGGTTCTATTTACATGCCTTGCCTAAACATAAATTAGGCCTAATTTCATATGCCTAAATAATTGTCGTGATTCACAATAAGATCATATACTTACATGTTTGCATACATTTACATAGCGCAGAATATGGACATAATTTACCCTATAACATATGTTCCAATTTTTGTTAAACTAACCTTATACAGCAGATTCACATATAAATTATACCAAATATGATCATTAATTACAATGCATGCCATATATGCAAAATTCCCTATTTAGGTGTAATCACAATAGTAGAGATCCTAATTAATGTAGATCTTTTACACCTACGTTTCCATATCCTTCTTCTTATTAAGTCATGAATCATTATGCAAAATACACCCAACAATCTAAATCTTTAAATCATATCTTCTAAAAAAAATCAGATCTTGACTTTTATATGCATTTTGTCCAAAGTCTCAAATCATATGTAATCATAAAATGGTTCCTCTTTTCTTCTATCATAGAATATGCATAGATCCAAATCTAGTTTACAACATATGCTCATTTTTTTTCTAATTAATTACAGATCTAAATTACAACATACACTATGCATACAACATATATAAATTATATGTTCATAGTCAAATTTATGCATCCAATCCCAAGTCACATGTCCAATATATTTTATGCCTCAGACCTAAAGTCATACATTCAATTCAGTCTTGTCAAATTTCGCATCATTCATCCCAAAATTGGCGTTCATACGTTCATCTCTTATGAGATTAGGCACAGGCTCGTGGTAGCCTGGCTATAGAAACAGAAAAGAAGAAAAGGGATACAGAACAGTCACAGAAAAACATATCTGACAGAAGAGAATATATATACAATCTCAGATTCAGAATTAAAAACATATCAAAATTATAATTAACGTTTATAGCGGAAAATAACTGTACTTGCCTTGATTGGATTAAAGAAAGAACTTTAGTTGTTACAGAATTATTGTAGAAGCTTTTATCTCAAATTTGAATTTAGGATGATGTTGATTGACTTCTAGTTTTGATTCTAGCAGAGTAGCGACGCCATTTTTATTTTTAATTAGAAGAAGAGAGCAATGGAGGCTAGAGAATTGTGTTAGAGACTTAGGTTAGGTAGAGTCTAGGGTCATTTTTATAGAGTTTATGAACTGATTAGGACCATCGATGTTGCTTGGATTGATCGTAGCCATTCATTCGAAAGAGAGACCAATTAGAGCCTGCCACCTAGCCCTAATGACAAAGCATGCTTCTGAAAATCGACCAACATAGACTAGGCCAGCCAGGGTGGACTGGGTTCGACCTGGGTCTGGACCAGGTCGACAGCCCTGTCGACCTAGCTAGACCAGGTCGACAGCCCAGTCGACCTGGGTGCATTAGGCGGGAATTTTCCCGCCCTGGCCAATTGGGCCCGATTTTTAATTTTAAACTTGTTTTTCTGAGCTGTTCGAATTTTAAACTTAATTCAGAAACTTCCGGAGGCTATATCTTCTTCATACGGACTCCGTTTTTCGAAAACTCGGACTCTATTTCGCGTATTTTTCCGAGACGAACGCATTGGCGTATCCCGTTTCCCTTAGTTCTTTGATTTCAAATTAATTATACTTTAATTTATGACTTTCACGGTTATAGAATACACGGGGTGTTACATTTTACCTATAATGCTTCACCAAAGTTAATGCATTCCCTTTGTGAGTGACCTTAACGGAGGTGGGGTGTTTCAGTATATCCTAACATTCATCAACCATATACTCATCCACCAATCGCAGGCATCCATTGTCCTTAAAAGATTTCTAATGCTTATATGAACATATGCAAAGGTGTGTGTATATGTCCCTATGCTAACGCAGAAGATCTGGCGGTCTACTGATTCAGTCGACCTCCTTAATGCAATGTATGTTAGTGCCGTGAATCCAACATGTATACAAATATTCCTAATATACCATGCATGTAAAGGCTATATGCATGCACAATCATCCATTCAAATGCAACATCCACATGATGATACATCCACTTTCATCCATTAAAAGAAGAAAAATATGCACATGCATCCATATGCAGTATGATAGTGATTGAGCCGATCTAGCGCCTAATGTGTGTGTATATGCATCCATTGGAAACCACTAGCAAACACTTGCATCCACTTGCATCCATCAAACATAGCATGTTTCAAACACATGTTTACATCCATGGGTTTCCTACCTAAAAGTCGAAGATTGATAGGATGTACTTAAACGATAGAAACAAGTACCAATGAAAGCTTTGGAAAAAGAAGTCAAGAACATACCCTTGAAAAGAAAAGGGTACGAAGCGCGAATCTTGTCTTCAGTCTCCCAAGTTGCGTTCTCGGGGTCTTCTTCCCATTGAACTTTCATCAACTTGACCTCTCGTTTGCGTAGCTTCTTAACCTCTGATCCAAGAATACGGGTAGGAACTCGTATAACTGTCGCTTTCCGTTCCACCCCTACTTCCTCAAGCATACCTGGCTCGACTACTTCTGCTGTATTTTCGCAAATGAACATCCGCTAATGCATTTTTATCCTGAGAAATATGGTTCCCAAGTTAGTATAATGCTTGAAAAGGTTCCAGTTTTATATTAAACAAACTAAAATAGACGACTTGATGTTTGTGAGATGTGACTACGAACTTGTAGAAATAGTTCATCATATGATTATGCCATTAACTTTGTAGCTGCAAAGGCTAGACTCGGCGGTTGTAAAATTGACTAACTAGCTTGTTACATAATTTAAAATAAACAATTGTTACATAATTTGGATAAATATGGTTAGAGCCATTGTCATATTGTTCTACTAAAAACAGTACTCATAAATATTGTAGAAAGTAAAATTGAAATAATCAACATACCCTATGCATAAAAGACTGGAAAAAAAAGAAAATGGAATTAAAGGTTGCTTGTTCATTTATAGTAATAACGTTATATCTATTAAAAATTTGATTTTATTACTTGATAGCATTCTGGCTGGTTACTACTCTGTCTTAGTCTATCCTTCATGGAGTTTAAAGGTTGCCTCTTCCAACTAAACCAATCAGCCATCTCATAACAGTAAGGCAGCAGTAAGTATGAAATAAACAAAGAATTAAAATAGTCCACTATAATTTCTACATTATGGCATTATGGCATCTGTTAACTATGTATAGTGTGGTAAACAGTGTAACATGTCAATTCTATTGGCCATATATTGGAATATTAAAAAATAAAGTATTATATTGTTCATCAGTACCAGTTTGAAATAACAACTTCTATTAAACATGAACCTGGGGCCTTAATACTTCGTGCATGACTATAAGAATGCTGACTCTGTACTTCGCAATCTGAAGGAACATGGCAATTTCAGCTCTGTTCTTTGTAGTTTGGGGGAATGCCAACTTCATCAGGTCAACGTGCTTTAGAAGTACTAAAGAAGTTCTGGACAATTCAAATGTAGCAACATAATGTAATTTGGGATAATCCACATAGAAATGGTTTTGGACAACAAATCAAAGTAGTCAAATTCGACAAACAAAGAGGTCATGGATTAAGCAGCCAAGCGGAAGTCAGACAACCACTAAACACTGTTTTCATAGAAACTATAAATACGATACCTGTCTAAGAGTGGATAAGCTTGTAGTAGCAAGTAGAAGAGATAAGGATTTGCATAGCCTGATCTTTGTTGGTTTACCATGCCTTCAATTGCCATTTAATCATTGAATAATGTTCATTTTGTCTGCTGATGCGCAGAGCATGTCGCTGCAATATAAAAAAATGGTTTTTATGTTTTAATTTGTTATCGGATAACATTGTTTGGATAAGAAAATACAAGTTTATTTCAAACTTAACTTTAGTAGTATCTTTTATTTCCCCACTTTTCCTCAGAAACACACAGCAGCCTGCAAAACAAATAGAACATAAAAGATAGGTATAGCTAATCACAAAAGGTAAACAATATGTGCAACAATCAGTTTGCAACTAACTAAGACTCAGTTGACTCAATTTGCAACTCAGTTGCAAACTGAGTCTCAGTTAGTCGCAATCCAATTTCTGAAAAAGAAAATAAATTTTATCATAAATTTAATCCAAAATTTAATCATTAATTTTATAACAGGTGAGGTTAATAGTAGCAATCACTAGAGAGTCCAATATAGAAAATACTATATTTTCAAGAAGTATTGCAATCCAGTTCATCAACACATTCAGTATTGCGGTCCAATCTGTTAAAATAATATTGCCTAATTAGAGACCCTTTATGTTGTAAAATCAAGCAATGCCAAACTAGACATACATGTAATTATTAGGTCTAAATGCTAGTGTAAGACTAATATATAGTGCTTGTATATAGTTTATTAGAAAATTTGATACGGCTTATCAAGTTTGGTACGGCTATGAGCCCTATCAAATTTAATACGGTTTAAGACCGTATCAAATATCCACATCATGGTGTGCCAAATTGGCTGTTTTGGTGTAGTGTATGTTTAATAATCATTGTGATTGCAGGTGTAATATTGATTGATTGATTTAACCGAAGATACTAGTGAGGTTAAAACTCATTATACACAGCGTTGTTGTCTCGCGAGATATCTGTTTATTAATATAACATATTGTTGCTCGCACTGGACTGTTTTTCTGATTCGAAGTTTTTGTTTTTTTTCCTCTAATTCTAGGATGTCCAATTGAGTAACTAAAGAGTAAAATTTTAGATTTTTGGTCTTTTGGCAAATAAAGTTAGCGAAGATGTGCAGAAGGCATTATAGCTATTTATGAATATTTTGAAGTCCGCTTTATTTTGATTTTGACTATTGCAATAATCATTGTTGTATGTTAGTTATTACTAGTACTCTAGTAAATAAAGGGGACATCTTTATATATCGTTCTTGAAGTACTTATGTATATTTATTTTGTCAAAACCTAGGAAACGATCATTGGATCATGTATGTAATGAATATAAAATGAGAAATATCTTCAAAAATTGTGTTTCATTTTTCTTTCATATTAATGTGCTATTGATATTGATATCATTAACATATCTGTATTTGATCGCCGAAAATTAGTACTATGCAAGACCCTAACATGTGTAACGCTTAATTTCAGACAACAGAATGGGGAATGCCATAGTTCGATAATCAATAATGTTAATTAATAAATTTTATATTTTTATAAATTTATAAAATTAATGGTTTATCAAAATGAGATCCGTTTGAGACACGATATTTTGCGTTGCACTATGTTATGGTTTTGATTTGAACAAAATCCGAACAACTTATTAGTTCACGATTTATATGCTTTTTTAAGTTGTTGATTAAATATAAAATAAATAATCAATTAATCAAATATAAATTAAATTTTTTTCCGATTATATGTTTAAAACACTCCGCTTGCAGCACACGAATGTACCCACTACTCAGTTAGTTTCAAGCTCAAATGTCACGCTCGTAAAATCCGTTAGCATTCATTTGGAACACAATTTAAAATTCAAATTTCAAATGCTCCTTTAACACGTTATCCTTTTAGCCCACTTTCCCTTAACCAATTAACCAACTTCCCTTTGTGTCCATTTTGTAATTTTAGACCAAAGAAAGATATTTTTTAATAAAGCCCGAAAATCATCGGTTTTAACTGTTGGCCCACTGTCCACGTCCACGATGTCAATCAGTTTGGATCTCTTACCAAATTAAAATGAACGGGCAGATTCGCTGTATGTCTGCCAAGGGTTTCTGTTAACAACTATAAGTAACCAACCCAAAACCCTAACCAAGCCTCCCGTAATTTGCATCTTCTGTCCATTTCGCTTCAGGCTTTAATTCTATCAGTTCCAATGGAATTTTGGGGTAACTTCTCTTGCAATTGACTAATTGTTGTTAGATCTTATGTCATAACGTCAGTAAATTGTATTTACTACTTGTTAGTTGATTTTTGGGCATCTTTATTATTTCTATTTTTTTGTTTGGCATCGTTTGGAGTACTGCTTGGAGTGTTAATTTGATTTATCTCAGCCTGTGATTTCCCTAATTTGTTTATTTTGATTTCAGAAAGAATGAACTAGAATATATGTTGTATTTGAATTAGTAATTTGTAAGTGATGACCCTATGTAGCGATTGGTGGATTATTTGTGATTTCGTCTTCTGTTACTTGGTTTCCCTGCATCAATTTAACTGCGGGTTTTTCTGTAAAAAAAAAAAAAAAAAAAAAAATCCTTTCATCTTCATACAAGAGAGTATTATGTACGTATTTATGGCAATATTGCTCCTGTGCTGTACCTTAGAGCTCTTGTTTGTTTGATTTTGGTATCTCTTGGTGCATGGGATCCATTCAGCAATTGAGTTAAATTTCTGATGGGTCAACTTACAGTTGTTGATCTAATGATTATTCTGATTTAATATACTCAACAGACTCATTTATTGGTTCAGAATTGGCCTACTGCTTTTCATGAGCTATCGGGCTTTTTTCATAACTGATGGTTTATCCTAAAACCAAATAATTCTTTTCCAAAAAAATCTAATTTTGTTTCGTTAAATGCTGTTCTTGCATTTAGCATTATTAGATGCAAAAGATTTCCTCACTTTTTGGTGGTCAAATGTGTTATAAATTTTGCTTTGTTCGGTCACATGTTTAATGGTCAACATTTCTTTGAGTGCATTGCTAATTAGTCGATGCCACCAACTAGTTTGGCTTTTTAAATATGGTTAACAAACTGGACGGTATCAATTTGTTTTCGTGGTTTTCATTGCTTTCCTGTAGAAACCGAGTTGGGTATACAGGTGTTTGTAAATTTTGTTTAGCTAAATCAGTTTAATGCATGTTCTCATTAATTGTCGGTAGATGCTGACTTACAGTTGTGTGAAATCTCATTAATTGGGAATGAGCTATTGTTACATTGGTTTTATGAGTGTCCATTAATGTTAGTGGTTTTGCAACATGAGAGCTATTATTTACTGTAAGCAATGCTGCAATCTTTAAGGTTTGGCCCTGCGAAAGCATATGGTTTAAAAATCTTCCGTTGGCTTCAGACGCGTCTGTAGCCAACAAAAGGCTTTTGAGTTAATTGCCCTGTTTACCCTTAATTACCCCGTTTGAATACCCATAATTGCCTGGTTTTAATATTCCGTTTGACAACCGCAAATGCATACCCCATTTAATTCCATCTCTATTTAAATGCCTCACATAAGTGCTCCGTTATCGTTTACCGCAAACACCTTAAGTTACGTCAGATGTTTTTTCTTTTACTTTTACTTATCATATTTCTACTGCCTTTAAGTGTGTTCTAAATATCATGTCATTTGTTTAAAATATTTGTATAGCATTTTTTTTCTAAGCAGTGATGCGGCTGATTGATTTCAGGTATTGAAGTAAAGCCCAACCAGACTGTTAAGTGTGAGCCAGGAGATGATAGGCTTTTGCATCTTTCACTGGTTTGTTTTTTGTCTCCTATCTTTCCCTGTATGTTATTTATTTGCAGTTGTCTTAGACTTCATTGCAATACAGGCTACACTTGCAGATTCAAAGAAATCAGCTGAGAATGTAATTCTTTATGTAACGTTCAACAAACAGAAGTTGGTCATTGGAACTCTTTCTGCAGAGAAATGCCCCCAAATAAATCACGATTTGATTTTTGAGAAAGAATTTGAATTATCTCATAATTCTAAGAATGCGATTGTTCATTTTACTGGCTACAAATCCATTCAAGACGATGATGTCCCAAGTGATTTTGATGATTCATCGGAGGAAGAAGATGCAAAACTTGCTTCAAAAACTAATGGTGCTCTCAAGGTAAAGCTTGATGATGTGAAGAAAGGTACAACACAAAAAGCCGAGGCTGGAAAAGCTGTCAAGGCGGAGAAAAAGGACTCTGACGATGATGATGAAGACTCTGACGATGATGATGAAGAAGACTCTGATGATGATGAGGTTTATTTCACTAACTTATGTTTATATACCAGAGTTTTAATTATGCACAGCAATATTTATTCTATTATCCTATGCTGTTTTGTTCCAGTTTTTTAAGAAAAATAGTCCATTGTTTTACTATGCTATACTCTTCATCAGGGAAGCTCAAATCATGTAAAACTATTGGTTTCTGTCCTACATTGTTGACTTGCCTTTCAAGTTTGGTAAATAAATTGATGTCAACAGTATGTTCTCCTATGATCAACAATTTAAGGACACTAATAAGTATGCAGAATCTTTTTTTTATTGATGCAAGAGGTTCCAGTTCTTTTTTAATTTTTCTAATTAATTGATATGTAGGACATGGTGGATGCCGGCAATAGTGATGATGAAGAAGATGAGAGTGATGACGAGGAAGAAGAAGAAGAAGAAGATAGCTCCGAGGAGGAAGAAGAAACACCAGAGGTGGAATATCCATTTGATCATTGTTTATTTTTACATCACATATATTCCTATCGTTCCCTGATTATAAATTAAAAATACTTTTTCTGCAGCCTGCTAAGGGCAAGAAGAGACCAGCTGAAGTTACCAACAAAGCAGGTGACTCGGAGAAGAAGACCAAGCTAGCAACTCCAGCCGATGGCAAGAAAGGTGCATTTTTTTTATATTTAATAATTTCAAATAAGGTGGCAATTAGATCCGTGGACCTCTATGCCACCTGATGGGTCTCTATTTTTGTGGGTTGGGTTACAGTGGGTCCAAATTGTATGTTTTCAAAATTTAGACCCAAGCCTGGCCTGGTTTGTTCCGGTCATGAGTCTGGTTTAATTTGTGTAATAACTCTTAAAGCGCATAATATCTTTCTTTCTTTTTCTTTTTTCTTTTTTTTTTTTTTTTTTTTTTTTTTGATCAACAACGCTTAAAACATATAATTTAACTGTATTTGTGTGAGAGATGATTGAACCATATAACAAGGCGAACTTGCATTATCATCCAGGTGGAGAGGCAAAAAAGGGCACGACTACCCCAGCGAAGAGCGACAAGGGGAAACAACAGCAAACTCCTAAATCAGCAGGCTCAGTTTCTTGTAAATCGTGCTCTAAGTAATGACTTCTTTTGTATATTCTTCACTGTAAATATTATAAATGATTAATTTGTGTACACGCTCTTATGTCATGTTTTAATGGTGTGTTCAGGACTTTCAACTCTGGTGGTGCTCTGGAATCCCACACCAAAGCCAAGCATTCTGCCAAGTGAGTGAGCTGAAGTGATACACCCAAATTTTGTCAAAATTTAATTTATGAGATGCTGAAAGAAAGTAGTGGGGTTAAATTATTTTTATTATGTAGTGGTGCTATTTATGTTGTACTGGTTTGAACTTTTGATGTGAACTTTCAGTTTGGCCTATCAGATCCATCTGTATTCCTACTTACTGTGTTCCCTTGTGTTGATTCTATTTCCGATAGTAAACGCCATTTTTCTTATTATTGAATGCAGTACTAAAGTTGTTATTTTCTTATTATGCTGTGGTTTGACCAAACCACCGTTACATGCGTTTCCCTACTTTAAGCCACGCAAAAACAAGCCAGCTTTTCTCGGATCTAACAATAGCAACGCGATCTCGATTCTTTGTCAATGCAATTTCTTCAGCTCTATCCAATCCTCGCTCTCTTTGTGAAATGCGGAGCCTTCTCTTCTCCCTTTTCACAAAAATCTCGCCTTATTTTGCCTTTGCAATCTCTAACCGATCAACAATTTGCTGAAAATTTAATTTCCGTCAACTGTCACACCACCCTGCCGTCGACGGTTATATCCGGTTAGCTATCGCATCACCCCGGCGTCGACGATCATCAGTAGGTATGAAGAAAAAGTTTTCGTTTTTATTCTAAATTTTAATTTCGCTTTGAATATTAAATTAAGATACGAATTCATATATTTTGTTCATAGTTTGAAATTCTGGTTCATCAATCATAATTTTGGAATTTCAATTCTATTCAAGATAGTAGGGAAACTCGGTTTTGGGTTTTGATGCTTTTTGGTACTTTTGGGAAACTCGGTTTTGGGTTTTGACGCTTTTTGGTACTTCTTGGGTTTTGACGCATTTTTGTACTTCTTTTCTATAAAGATAATGCTAATAAATTTCACATATAAATTTAAACTATATTTTCTACAAAGATTATAAATGAAATAATCAGATAATTGAATGAACCTTTTATTTTATGATATGCTTTTAAGGTCTTGTGACGTATGTTTTTTGAGATATTTCTAGTAATAGATAATGCAAATTTGAAAATAATATACTTTGTGGTATGTATTTTTCTTGCTTTTGTTTTTTTACATAGAGTCTCGCTTTTACTCTTGCTGCCGTTAGTGGACATTTCTTAGGTTTATGCTTCTTTGAATGGCTTCACTATAGTTTCCTTGGAATTTCAATGCATTATTGTACTGGATGTTTTCTGATTGCTTTAAATGATCAGTTTAGGCATTGAAGATAAAAAATAATGCGCCTTTAAATTCCAGTTCACTACAATATATATTCATTGAACATAAAGGTAATATGACTTTAATATTTGGTTGCTATATTTCCGTTTGACAATTGAACTTCTAGCGTGATGAAAACTAAAAGATTTTATACTTGAATTGAAGTATACAGATCTCTGTTATACTTTCCTGTCATGCAACGTTAAGTTTCTAATAGCTCAAAGTAGGGCGCGGTTTAAAAAATGAGATAGTGCTATAGCATCAATATGAACTTAAATGTAAAGCTTAGACGAAGCCAAATCAAAAAAAAAAAAAAAAAAAAAAAAAAAAAAAAAAAAACCAAGAGGGTGATGAAAAACAATGGTTGTTGTAACAACCCGTATTTTCAATAACCTGTAATAACATAAATCGAGGCAGAATTTAATTCTAAAATGGGAATCAAGGGAAACGGGCTATGCCATTGTGTTCGTCTCGGAAAAATACGCGAAATAGAGTCCGAGTTTTCGAAAATCGGAGTCCGTATGACCAAGATATGGCCTCGCGAAGTTTCACGAAAATTCCCAAATTAAAGTATACTTAATTAAGTGAAATGGGTTGTGTAGATATATATATATATATATATATTGATATATATATATATATATATATATATATAATTGAAAATTTAATAAATAAATATGCAAAAATGCTCAAAACAGCGAATTGGGAGAGGGGAATAACCGAACCGGCCGATTTTTGAAGTCGACCCGAGCCCGCTGGGTCGACTAGGGGTTAATCCAGGGTGTTTGGCTGTCAACCCGTGGGCCGATTCGCTCAAGTGCAGATTTTGCATTTGAATGGTTCTCATGGTCCATCTTTAATCTAAAGGCCCTAGATGGTTCCTACACTTGACTTCTTCCCCAAGACATGCTTTGATGGCTTGGATTGAATCTAGGGTTAATCCTATGGCCTAAAACACTTGCCTAATCTATAAATAAGACCCTAACCTACCCTAATTCATTCATAATTAAACCTAGTGACTAAACTATGGCAAAATGCTAGCTCTCATGGCCTCCACTAATTTTATGAAGAGGGTTGCATACTAATCACTCTCTAATCAACTTCTAATCCCTTCTTAGCATCTTAATCTTCTTCATTTGGTGTTCAAAGTTGCTAGTAGTGAGTTTCTATCACTTTGATGATCTTTTGGTAAACTAATTAGATGAGATGTGATGAGATTTATGGTTTTGTATGTGGGTTAATGAGCTTTGAATCATATGATATGATGTTAGCATTAATCTTATGTTTATGCATGTTGAGTATGTAAGCTTATGCAAGTTTAATATGATGTATGTTATGTTTGCATGATGCTAAATATGCAAGTTGTGGGCTATGTAATCATATGCATGTTATGCAAGTTCATGGTAATATGCTATGCAAGTTACATGTTTGTTAATATGCAAGTTACATGTTTGTTAATATGCAAGTTACATGTATGTAAATATGCAAGTTACATGTTTGTTAATATGCAAGTTACATGTTTGTTAATATGCAAGTTACATGTATGTAAATATGCAAGTTACATGTTTGTTAATATGCAAGTTACATGTTTGTTAATATGCAAGTTACATGTATGTAAATATGCAAGTTACATGTTTCTTTATATGCAAGTTACATGTTTGTTAATATGCGAGTTACATGTATGTAAATATGCAAGTTACATGTTTATTAATATGCAAGTTCATGATGACACATTATGCAAGTCTATAAGCTAATATGCAAGTTTGTTATGCAAAATGAATATGTAAGTTATGTGACATATTATATGCAAGTTATGTGACATGTTATGCAAGTTCATATGCAAGTTATGTGTTTGTTAATATGCAAGATGGAACCTTTGAAACATGTTCATTCATATGCAAGTTGACACCTTTTATATGTGTTATATCATGAACGAAATTACGTGGGAACGATGGGGTAATTAAATGCATAAGTTAATAAGATTGTGTGAAATTAATATAATTATGCATAACACAAAATAAATAAACATAGTATGGGAATTTGCCTATTTGGTTAGGCGTACCCATACTATGTGTTGGGAATTTACCTATTGAGTTAGGTCTACCCCATGGGAATTTACCTATTAAGTTAGGTCTACCCATGTTAAGAAAACTTGATTAATTAGGGATAATTAATATAAAATTATGAGGGTGATTAATTAGGTGTAATTAATTGACTAAGACACGAGGTTGGACTCAGTTGTAGCGTAAAACTGCCCGGACCCAACCGGCTTAACCAGTTGCTACAAATGTTAGCCCAATGTGAGAGGTCTTAGGCACAAACTAAATACGTAATTAATGTAAAGACACGAGGTTAGACTCTGTTATGACATAAGGCTGCCCGGACCCAACCGGCTTAACCAGCGGTCATAAAAGACAGTCTAATGTGAGAGGTCTTTACAAAGGTTACGTTCTTAATTAATTAATTAAGAAACACTTAACCACATTAGCATGTAGAGGGACATGAGGGGTTAAGTGGGTGCCTCGGGTGGCATGAGAAAATCTAGTGGTTGCCTTGGGTGGCAATAGAAAATACGATTAGAATACTTAACCAAAATAGAACATGTAATTAAAACATGATTAAAGGGTTAAGTGGGATATACTAGAAAAAGGGACAAGCTTAGGTGGGTAGCTTGTGGAGGCCCATTTCAACCAGTAACCCATACGTATCTTTGTGGGCTCGACCCATGTCGAGGACGGGACACGCATACTGGGCTTGACTGTAAGAGGCAAACGGGTTAGCGGTGGCAACGCAAGTCCAACGGGCTTCATATGCGTGAGTGGGCCCGGGCTGGTAGGTAAGCCGTTGTTGCATCGAGTAGATATAAGCCGTGCACCTTTAGTTTCATCAGGTTGCCACATTGGGGAATGATACATCCCACGGTGGGGCCAGCACGGGTATCTACGTTAGGGAGCCGATCGAATGGGAAGTAGTGTGTACACCTAGTGGATTGTAGGGCCCCGTGGCGCCTACTTGGTCACCTAGGGGTACGCAGGTACTAATTAGTAAATTTTATAAGTCCTTGGGTGGGATCAACCTTTAAGTTAGGAACGACTGGTGTGGTGCAGTTTAGTAATTTACCTTAGGGAGGGTAGATGCGTCTTTATCCTTTATCTTCGTTTAGTTGACTGCTTAGGGTAGCCATTCATCCCTATATGTTACCGTATATCAGTTTATGTCTTCTCTGGTTACTTTAACGATTGTATTGTTAAAGTTATAGGACTCGCTCAGACTTATGTCTGACCCCGTTGTTTTTATCTTTTTCCCAACCCTCAGGTCCTACGGTGGATCCTAGCAGTAGTGGAGCTTGATCGGATTGCTGTTCCAGTCTTTAGGAGCTTGGATAGATGTAAAGCTCCAGTTATCCAGTTATCTTTTCTTTTGTTTGGCTATTGTATGAGAGTGGGATTATGTACTTCTTTATTTTGATGGATATTGTACTTGACCTTTATTGTGGTTTTATGATGTAACCAGACATGTTTTACTTCCGCTGTTATGAGATGATGTTTTAAAATTTCAAGTACTATTTATATCTGTCTTGTTGTAATTTTTCTGTTCTATATTCACTAAAATACTCCACCGATGCTATGGCATTCCCTTAGTGAGTGATCATAGCGGGAGTGGGGTGTTACACGTGGTATCAGAGCTTAAGGTTACCAGAACAGATAAATTTTTTGAGAAAAACTACTTTCTAAGAGTATTTTCGAAGAAAGTATTTTTAAAAGCATGTCTTCTAAGAGAAAAAGTTTTTGAAAAAGAAAAGCATAATCCCCAATAGCCATATCTTTATCTTTCGGAATCTCCTTTTTGAATCTTTCCTCTTTCGTTTCAGCATGGCTGAAGATCTTAACATCCCGGAGGGTTTAGTTATACCACTATGGTATAGGAGGTTGCAAGAGGCTAGGGCCGCGGCTGCGGGTCCGGCCAATGCTACTACACCAGAGACAACCGCTCCTCCTCCTCAGCCTAGAGTGGATAATTTTGCTAAGGTTTGCAAGGAGTTCAAGGCTATAGGAGGAAAACCTTTTCTTGGTTCAGAGACTTTCGTAGAGGCTAGAGATTGGCTTAAGGAAGTGGAAGAGTTGCTAGATATCTTTGAAGTGGAAGAGGGAAAGAAAGTCAAGTTGGCGGCTTGGTTAATGAAGGGAGAGGCCTCATTCTGGTGGGAGGTCACTAATGGAGAACGCCCTGTTGACTCTTGGGCAGATTTTAAGCAAAGGTTTGGGGCTAAGTTTCTCTCAAGGGCGGAAGAGAATCTGTTTATGGAGAAGTTCTTGAATTTGAAGCAAGGGAATCTCACGGTGAAAGAATATGTCAACAAATTCAATCAATTAGCAAGGTTTGGCATAGAGTTGGTGAATACACCGGAGAAGAAGGCTTTGAGGTTCGTTAGAGGCTTGAACGAACCATTGCAAGGAATAGCTATGACTCACATTCCTATGGGGGCCACTTTTGAGAAGCTTGTCTACATGGCACTTATGCATGAGGATGATAAGAATTCTAAGGCACCAGAGAAAAAGGGGGATCAGAAGAAACCGCAACAGCAACAACAAGGCAAGGGCGGAAAAGGCAATGGTGACAAAAAGAAGACGAAGAAGAAGTGCTTCAATTGTGGAACACCAGGACACCTCAGTAAGGATTGTCGCAAAAAGAAGAAGACCGGTTGCTTTCATTGTGGTGAAGCAGGGCATCTTGTGAAAAACTGTCCAAAGAAGGGGCAGAAGACGGGGTCTACCTCAGGAGGCCAGGTGCAAGCTCTTATAGCACCACCTCAGTCAGGGGGGCAAGTTCAGGTTCTCTCAGTTCCACCGATTCAGCAGAGAGGTAGAACTATTTCCGTTGAAAGTCTGGTTTTTCTGTTTGATCATCCAGTTCGTACTTTGTTTGACTCTGGCGCATCGCATTCTTTTATCTCATCATCGTTAGTTGAGTCACTGCACTTAGACACCAGTCTAGTTGATGATCCCTTGGTTGTCTCAAACCCAATTGGGGGCTCCATATATCTGTCTATGATATGTTTGGGTTTGAAGATTTCTATACTTAGCGTTGAGTTTAGATGTGATGCTTTTGTATTGGGCTTCACGGGCTATGGGTTGATCTTGGGCATGGACTGGTTATCCAGTAATGGTGCCGTTCTTGATTGCGAAAGGAGAGTTGTCAGGCTCATGACCCGCTTGGGTAACACTCTCGAGATCTCTTGCAATCCCATGGAATCTGTTTTGCTAAGTTATCTTGAATCGCTCGATGCTTCGGTCGAAAGTTTGTGTTCTGTCAGAGTAGTCCGGGAATATCCGGATGTGTTTGAAGAAGTAAAGGGTTTGCCTCCGAAGCGGGAGATAGATTTCCGAATTTATTTGGTGGATAATGCCAAACCAGTGTCTGTGCCAGTACGCCACATGGCTCCTCGTGAGAGAAGAGAACTTCATAAGCAAGTAGGGGAGTTGCTTGAGAAGGGGTTCATAAGGCGAAGTATATCGGAGTGGGGAGCTCCAGTAGTGTTTGCCACGAAGGCGGATGGGTCCCTCAGACTTTGTGTGGATTATAGGGAACTTAATAAGCTCACGAAGAAGAATAGACACCCATTACCGAGGATAGATGATCTCTTTGATCAGTTGGTTGGCGCGTCAGTATTTTCGCAGATGGACTTAGCTACAGGGTTTCATCAGTTAAGAGTGGCGGAGGACAGTATAGAGAAGACTGCTTTCCGGACTCCGGATGGTTTTTATGAGTGGCTAGTGATGCCATTTGGGTTGACAAACGCCCCCGCATACTTTGTTGATCTCATGAGTAGAGTGTTCAGAGAGAATCTGAATAAGTTTGTAGTAGTTTTTGTGGATGACATCTTGGTCTTTTCCAAGAATGAAGAAGAGCATGCCTTACATCTCAAGGAAGTGTTGGAGACTCTTCGAGCGCATAGTCTTAAAGCTAAATTCTCTAAATGCCATTTTTGGAGAAGAGAAGTGCGATTCTTAGGGCATGTGGTCTCTAAGGAAGGGATAGCTGTGGATCCCGCAAAGATAGTATCTATCCAGGATTGGAAAGTTCCTAGAAATGCTACCGAGGTAAGAAGTTTCTTGGGGTTGGCAGGATATTATAGGAAGTTCATCAAAGACTTCGCGAAGATATCAGCCCCATTAACCCGCTTGACGAAGAAGAATCTGGTTTTCTCATGGGATGTAGATTGTGATGATGCTTTCCGACGGTTAGAGAGAGCTTTGACCACCGCTCCAGTTTTAGTGCTTCCAGATGGGAGTAAGCCGTTTGTTGTTTATACCGATGCTTGTGGAACAGGATTAGGCGCAGTCTTGATGCAGGAGGGAAGGGTAATAGCCTATGGAGGGAGACAATTGAGAGTGCATGAGAAGAATTACCCTACCCATGATCTAGAGTTGGCCGCGATTGTTTTCGCACTTAAGTCTTGGCGCCATTATCTTCTTGGTGAGAGATTCGAGTTGTTCACCGACCATAAATCATTGAAGTACTTATTCTCTCAGAAGGATTTAAACTTAAGACAGCAAAGGTGGATGGAGTTCTTAGCATCCTATGATTTCGAGATAGCGTATACCCCTGGTAAGGGTAACGTGGTGGCAGACGCCTTAAGTAGAAAAAGGCTATCTTTGAGTCCATTGTTCGTGGAACGACGAAGCTTGGAGTTTCTTTCTTTGTTTGACTTCAGACCTTCTGTTGATTTTGTACCTGGTTTGTTGGCATCCTTGGAGGTTAGACCTACTCTTTTGAGACGGATTGGCGAGGCTCAGCGAGACGACCCACAGTTGGTTGTGTTGGTAGAGAAGCTTATAAGAGGGGAGTCGTCCAGCCATTTGGGTAGATACACCATAGATGATAAGGGATGGTTGCATAGAGACGGTAGACTTTGTGTACCGCAAGATGAGGGTTTGAAGAAGGCTATTTTGGATGATGCACATCGTTCAAGAATGACTATTCATCCCGGTGGAGACAAAATGTACCAAGACATGAAGAGAGTTTTCTTTTGGGCCGGTATGAAGAAAGATGTGGCCGAGTATGTGGCTAGATGCTTAGTGTGCCAACAAGTTAAAGTGGAGCAAAGGAAACCCGGTGGGTTGCTACACCCATTGGAAGTTCCACAGTGGAAGTGGGATAGTGTCTCGATGGATTTCATCGACGGGTTACCGAGATCGAGGAAGGGCAATACGGGAATTTGGGTTGTGGTAGACAGACTTACAAAGAGTGCCCATTTTATACCCGTAAAGAGTAAGAGGACCGCTCCATGGCTTGCTTCAGTCTATGTTAGAGAGATTGTTAGATTGCATGGCGTACCATCCAGCATTGTGAGTGATCGAGATCCTATTTTCACTAGTGAGTTTTGGAGAAGTTTGCAAGAGGCGGTAGGGACTCAGTTGTGTTTGAGCACCGCATATCATCCTCAGACGGACGGTCAGACCGAGAGGGTGAACCGTATCTTAGAAGATCTTTTGAGGCTTTGTATCTTGGATTTTGGAGGTACATGGGAAGAACATCTTCCTTTGGTGGAGTTCGCATATAATAACAGCTTTCAGTCCAGTATTGGTATGGCTCCTTTCGAAGCTCTTTATGGAAGGCCTTGTCGATCTCCTACATGTTGGTGGGAATCTACGGATAAGATCTTGCTTGGGCCGGATATGGTTAGAGAGACTTCAGAGAAGATTGATTTAATTCGAAAAAGGATGAAAGCAGCGCAAGATAGACAGAAATCTTATGCGGATCGGAGAAGGACGGATCTTGAGTTTGAGGTTGGGGACATGGTTTTTGTCAAAGTATCTCCATTGAGAAATGTTGTTCGCTTTGGGTCCGTAGGGAAGTTAGCACCGAGATTTGTTGGGCCATTTCCTATTAAGGAAAGGATTGGACGGATGGCATATAGGGTGGAGTTGCCCGACAGACTTAGTGGTGTTCATGATGTATTCCATGTATCACATTTGAGGAAGTGCTTACATGAGACCGCGGAGGTGGTAGAGCCGAGCTTGCTTAGAGATGTAGAGGTAGAGCGTGATGCGACGATTCGACGAGCTCCTACTCGCATCCTTGGGTCAGAAACTAGGAAGTTGAGGAACAGAGAAGTTCAGCTAGTTAAAGTGCAATGGGGAGATGACGAAAGCAATGCTACTTGGGAGACGGAAGCAAAGATGCGTTCTTTGTATCCATTTCTTTTTGAGAGTATGTCTTTTAACTTCTCCTTTATTGCTTGTCTAGTACTTATCTTATCTTTAGTATATCCTCTCGCTAATACCTATGACCTTTAGATAGGGTAAAACCTATGGTTGAGACATGTGTTTGAAACATGTTATGGTTGATGGATGCATATGGATGCAATTGTTTGCTAGTGGTTGCTCGTGGATGCATATACACACACATTAGGCACTAGATCGGCTCAGTCACTTCATGTTGCATATTGCATAAATGGATGTGGTAGTTAGATTGATGGATGTATCATGGCTGTGTTATCATATGGATGATGCATTTTTGTGTATGGTTGTGCACGCATGTAGAAATTTGTATGTGTCAATAGGGTTTCGCATACATATTGGATGCATGGCACTATCATGGTTTGCATTAAGGAGGTTTACTGTATCAGTAACCGCCTGATTTTCGCATTAGGTAAGTACATATACACACACTTTTGCATATATCCATCCAGCATTTAGAATCTTGTAAGGACAATGATTGCTCGTGGATGATGCTTTGAGTAGATGGATGATTGGATGGTAGGATACGTTCTTCCTAACTTGAAGATTTCGGGGACGAAATCCTTTAAGGAGGGGAGAATGTAACAACCCGTATTTTCAATAACCTGTAATAACATAAATCGAGGCAGAATTTAATTCTAAAATGGGAATCAAGGGAAACGGGCTATGCCATTGTGTTCGTCTCGGAAAAATACGCGAAATAGAGTCCGAGTTTTCGAAAATCGGAGTCCGTATGACCAAGATATGGCCTCGCGAAGTTTCACGAAAATTCCCAAATTAAAGTATACTTAATTAAGTGAAATGGGTTGTGTAGATATATATATATATATATATTGATATATATATATATATATATATAATTGAAAATTTAATAAATAAATATGCAAAAATGCTCAAAACAGCGAATTGGGAGAGGGGAATAACCGAACCGGCCGATTTTTGAAGTCGACCCGAGCCCGCTGGGTCGACTAGGGGTTAATCCAGGGTGTTTGGCTGTCAACCCGTGGGCCGATTCGCTCAAGTGCAGATTTTGCATTTGAATGGTTCTCATGGTCCATCTTTAATCTAAAGGCCCTAGATGGTTCCTACACTTGACTTCTTCCCCAAGACATGCTTTGATGGCTTGGATTGAATCTAGGGTTAATCCTATGGCCTAAAACACTTGCCTAATCTATAAATAAGACCCTAACCTACCCTAATTCATTCATAATTAAACCTAGTGACTAAACTATGGCAAAATGCTAGCTCTCATGGCCTCCACTAATTTTATGAAGAGGGTTGCATACTAATCACTCTCTAATCAACTTCTAATCCCTTCTTAGCATCTTAATCTTCTTCATTTGGTGTTCAAAGTTGCTAGTAGTGAGTTTCTATCACTTTGATGATCTTTTGGTAAACTAATTAGATGAGATGTGATGAGATTTATGGTTTTGTATGTGGGTTAATGAGCTTTGAATCATATGATATGATGTTAGCATTAATCTTATGTTTATGCATGTTGAGTATGTAAGCTTATGCAAGTTTAATATGATGTATGTTATGTTTGCATGATGCTAAATATGCAAGTTGTGGGCTATGTAATCATATGCATGTTATGCAAGTTCATGGTAATATGCTATGCAAGTTACATGTTTGTTAATATGCAAGTTACATGTTTGTTAATATGCAAGTTACATGTATGTAAATATGCAAGTTACATGTTTGTTAATATGCAAGTTACATGTTTGTTAATATGCAAGTTACATGTATGTAAATATGCAAGTTACATGTTTGTTAATATGCAAGTTACATGTTTGTTAATATGCAAGTTACATGTATGTAAATATGCAAGTTACATGTTTCTTTATATGCAAGTTACATGTTTGTTAATATGCGAGTTACATGTATGTAAATATGCAAGTTACATGTTTATTAATATGCAAGTTCATGATGACACATTATGCAAGTCTATAAGCTAATATGCAAGTTTGTTATGCAAAATGAATATGTAAGTTATGTGACATATTATATGCAAGTTATGTGACATGTTATGCAAGTTCATATGCAAGTTATGTGTTTGTTAATATGCAAGATGGAACCTTTGAAACATGTTCATTCATATGCAAGTTGACACCTTTTATATGTGTTATATCATGAACGAAATTACGTGGGAACGATGGGGTAATTAAATGCATAAGTTAATAAGATTGTGTGAAATTAATATAATTATGCATAACACAAAATAAATAAACATAGTATGGGAATTTGCCTATTTGGTTAGGCGTACCCATACTATGTGTTGGGAATTTACCTATTGAGTTAGGTCTACCCCATGGGAATTTACCTATTAAGTTAGGTCTACCCATGTTAAGAAAACTTGATTAATTAGGGATAATTAATATAAAATTATGAGGGTGATTAATTAGGTGTAATTAATTGACTAAGACACGAGGTTGGACTCAGTTGTAGCGTAAAACTGCCCGGACCCAACCGGCTTAACCAGTTGCTACAAATGTTAGCCCAATGTGAGAGGTCTTAGGCACAAACTAAATACGTAATTAATGTAAAGACACGAGGTTAGACTCTGTTATGACATAAGGCTGCCCGGACCCAACCGGCTTAACCAGCGGTCATAAAAGACAGTCTAATGTGAGAGGTCTTTACAAAGGTTACGTTCTTAATTAATTAATTAAGAAACACTTAACCACATTAGCATGTAGAGGGACATGAGGGGTTAAGTGGGTGCCTCGGGTGGCATGAGAAAATCTAGTGGTTGCCTTGGGTGGCAATAGAAAATACGATTAGAATACTTAACCAAAATAGAACATGTAATTAAAACATGATTAAAGGGTTAAGTGGGATATACTAGAAAAAGGGACAAGCTTAGGTGGGTAGCTTGTGGAGGCCCATTTCAACCAGTAACCCATACGTATCTTTGTGGGCTCGACCCATGTCGAGGACGGGACACGCATACTGGGCTTGACTGTAAGAGGCAAACGGGTTAGCGGTGGCAACGCAAGTCCAACGGGCTTCATATGCGTGAGTGGGCCCGGGCTGGTAGGTAAGCCGTTGTTGCATCGAGTAGATATAAGCCGTGCACCTTTAGTTTCATCAGGTTGCCACATTGGGGAATGATACATCCCACGGTGGGGCCAGCACGGGTATCTACGTTAGGGAGCCGATCGAATGGGAAGTAGTGTGTACACCTAGTGGATTGTAGGGCCCCGTGGCGCCTACTTGGTCACCTAGGGGTACGCAGGTACTAATTAGTAAATTTTATAAGTCCTTGGGTGGGATCAACCTTTAAGTTAGGAACGACTGGTGTGGTGCAGTTTAGTAATTTACCTTAGGGAGGGTAGATGCGTCTTTATCCTTTATCTTCGTTTAGTTGACTGCTTAGGGTAGCCATTCATCCCTATATGTTACCGTATATCAGTTTATGTCTTCTCTGGTTACTTTAACGATTGTATTGTTAAAGTTATAGGACTCGCTCAGACTTATGTCTGACCCCGTTGTTTTTATCTTTTTCCCAACCCTCAGGTCCTACGGTGGATCCTAGCAGTAGTGGAGCTTGATCGGATTGCTGTTCCAGTCTTTAGGAGCTTGGATAGATGTAAAGCTCCAGTTATCCAGTTATCTTTTCTTTTGTTTGGCTATTGTATGAGAGTGGGATTATGTACTTCTTTATTTTGATGGATATTGTACTTGACCTTTATTGTGGTTTTATGATGTAACCAGACATGTTTTACTTCCGCTGTTATGAGATGATGTTTTAAAATTTCAAGTACTATTTATATCTGTCTTGTTGTAATTTTTCTGTTCTATATTCACTAAAATACTCCACCGATGCTATGGCATTCCCTTAGTGAGTGATCATAGCGGGAGTGGGGTGTTACAGTTGTTTTATTGTTAAGCTCAACATGAGCTTACTATATAATTATAGTATTTAATGGTCTCAGTGAGCCCGGCTTTATTGCTACTCTTTTGCTTGTAAACCCTGGCCTTTTAAATGTGATTATCTTGTTAAAAAATAGGACTTGTTTCGAAGTTTATACGTGTACATAAATTTTATTTCCCATTATTTTAGTTATGCCTATTTAATTATTTATGTGTACATAAATTTTGACATGAGCAGAAAAAAGAAAAAATCTAAAATGGTTCATATTGATTGGAATGATGCGCACAGAACATCTAAAATGGTTCATATTGATTTGAATGATGCGCCTTTATCCGACAGTGATATGCAAATATTCGAGTACCAGATTAATCGACATAGTTTTCCATATTGGAGTTAACCAATCAAATGGTAATTTTGTGAAACTGTTGTGTTCATTATCTGAATTTTATTGTATTTTAATTATGCCTATTTAATTATTTACGTCTACATGATTTTTGGCATGAACAGAATGACAAACAGTCTAGAATGGTTCATGTTGATTTGAATGATACGCCTTTACCCGACAGTGATATGCAAACATCCAAGCATCATGTTAATCCTACACAGTTGTCCACACTGGAGTTAACCAACCATATGGTGGTAATTTTCTGAAACTGACCAATTTTTGTGTTTTATACTTTTATACAAACAACTAATATGAATCATATTGTTTTGGATGTAATATCAGCCATATGCAAGAAGCTGCAACAACAGAATTTACCAATCAAGGTAGTCTTTCAAACCAGTCTACTGCTTTTATTAATTAAAAAATAAACGATATCTTATATATTTATATAATGCAGGCATCAGGCGTATATTTGATTTAAATGTATCACCTTTGTCTAACAACGTCGACCAACCATTTGAAGTTGCTTATGTGCAACCATCATCAATATCATACCTTTCAGATACGGTGATTAATTTCCATTCTACATTTTCACTTACTCTTAAATTTTCTATTTAAAATGATTTGAAGTGTTGATTGCGATATAAGTGCAATCAAATTATTATTGTGTACTTTCTAATTTTATTGACTCGATATTCTTTCATGATTTTGTTTTCATTTAATTTTTAGATTCCGTGTGAAAAAGCGAATGAATCTATTATGTTACAAGGGTCAAAATCCTTCATAAGCATACCATTATTTGAGGAGGCTCAAGAAAAAACACAGGCCCCTATTCAAGGTGACTCTTTTACAAGTGTCATTGTACCTTATACGTTTTTAACAAGTATATATAAATATGACATTTTCATTCATTATAATTGCAGGTAGGTGTAATTTTGATTTAAACGCCTTACCATCTTCTGCTGATGACGCACAGTCGTTTGATGATTCAGAATATAATATACAAAAATCCCCTAAGACCACCACTGTTTCGCATAAGGTAAATATACAAGCGTATCATTCTTAAACAAGTACCTTATGTTTCTTATGACTTCTATGTTATGTTTTTCCTAAATAATACTTGTATTACGCCCAACAATGCCATAGTTAAATATATCCAAATTATTTAAAAACACTAAGTATTTTTATAATGTACATGTGTATGCAGAGATCGCATGAAGTTATGAGTGAAACTTCTATCACATTCAATCTTGGGAACATTCTGGGTGCACTGCCTCCACTTGATCATCTACCATGTTCTTCTCACAAGTATATACAATTACATGTAGTGATAATGTTGTTTTGGTTGATTATGACTACGCAATTTTAGTTTAATTCGTATGTTAAAATTAATTTATATGTATATACATACACATGCAATATTATCACTAACCAAATTCAAAATTAATTCCTTTATACATAACGAATGTCTCTTTTACTGTAAGAGTTATTTAATGTGAATTATTAACTTTCATTTTTCTCTAAATTTTTTAACTATTGGTTTGTTTCACTTCATGTCCATTGCATATGCTTATTTATAATCTTTTTTAAGCATTTATTATATTTGTAAAAACTATGCATCGCATCCATGAGTAATACCATGTTTTAATCTTACTAATACAATAAAAAAACAAAATAATCCTCATGCATCATTATTTTTTATTTCCTTATAAATGATAATTATTATCTAAACAGACACTTCCCTACATTGGAATATCATGATGAAAGGACTGCTAAGTACAATAGAAATCGTACATCTAATCAGGGACCTAGACGTTTGAGAGAAACTGACCAACAACAACAACGTCGAAAATCTATGGATGTCGCACAACATAGGCAAATCAAAGCAGAGCGTAAAATTTCAAACACAAAAACTCATCCTCTCTTACTTCAGCATCAACATCTTCAGCTGCAAAATTTACCAATGCGCAGAAATTTAGAAAATCATGCCAAAATATGCAATGGAGATTTTGTCATGCTTGCACTCGGTATTTTCCAGATCTCATTGTTTCTTCATCTTCATGTTCTGATTGTCACAATGATAAACCACTGCATGACCTTCCATCCATGTTTAATTCTCAAAATTTAATGGATCCTGGACATGTCCACTTGAGTTATCTAGCTTTACAAGCTTGGAGCAAATACTTATAGCACGCATTCATCCGATGATATCAGTTTATCGTTTTAAAGGACAACAGTATAAATACAGCGGAAATGTTATTAACTTTCCACAAGACGTCAACGCAATTGCATCTTCTCTCCCTTATAAGCTAAATGATTTATCGGCGGTCTTAGTTGTTAATAGAAGTGAAGTACATGAAAACAAGAAGTTTCGAATAAGACGTGAACACGTGAGAAAAACACTACTTTGGCTTAAAACACATAATATTTTTTATACTGATATACGCATCAATGAAATGTATCTCAATGAATTACCAGAAGACGGTGTACCCCTTACACTTCCACATATTCAAGACGATTCAGAAAACATTTCAACCCATGGCTATAATTTGGATCCAGCAGGGCCTTCAGAGATTGAAAGTGAAATAATTGACATTGAAGAATTTGAAGCATCAGGTGCAATAACGAATATGGTACAACACAACCAACAAGCCTGTAACGACCCGAAAATTTAGCGACTTTGATTATTTGATATACAACACATATCGAACATCAAGAGTCGAAAATACCGGATGGTAAATGAAAGAAATTAGAGGGTGAGGATAGATAAGATAGAAACTTAGAATAGAAGAAGAAGAAGAACTTACACCATCAGAGTAAACACGAAACGCACAACCAAACGAATAAAATATAACATAACTTTTGAAATAAAACAGTTATGTATACAATAGCACTTTATCAGAATACAGCACTTACAACACAGTTGAAAAAAATAGCTATAAAATCTTGAAGCCTCCTGCTCCAAACTCTCCAAGTGTATATGTAAATCCTGACTACTTGACTGCCCGTACAAATTTAGGCACCCAAGAGTTTAGGGAAAACAAAACAAAGTAAACTCCGGGTCAGTCATGGAACTGGTGTGAGTAAAACAATTAAACAAGTATATGATATCACATAAGACAACGCCGTAAATACGAAACGGGTTTTTCCCTTATGAGAATCCAACATCTTTGACAAAGCAATATCATTATGATATTATAATAATGTCTAAGTACAAATAGAGATCAATCTAGCAGAACATTTTCATCTCACGTTCCACATACATAGTATACAATCAAAATCGCAAGCACGTATTGGATAATGGATTTCCAACTATGACAAGGTATGGAACCACCTTCAGCTAGTGTACCTCTAGAGAGGAATACACTGGGTTCAACAAGAACATCTTGCAACCCGGCCATACATGACCGACCACTCATTTCACTTGAGTGTATCGAATGTATATCACCAACGGTTGGGATCAGCAACCGTTTCCCGATAAGGGACAACATCGACAATATTTTTTAGAAATAAATGAAACTCTAGATCAGGTGATATTACACCGTAATGGTAGCAACCCACATAGCCATGCTGCCTACCCGATTTCTGTCATTTTCCGGTTGTGAGGCTAGATACCACGCTTATCTCTGACAGATCACACAACTATTCACTTTGAATGCCACATCGTCATACCCGCCAAATCACAAATTGATTTCCTAAAAAATACATTAGGTATACAGCTAAGAGAAACAAATTCCTCCGCCACCAAACGTATATACGTTTGAAGAGATCAACTTACGCGATCTGTTAAATATACTCTGTTAGACATTCTTCCATACGGGTCGTCCTGGGACTGGACAAACCGAAGGCACTATTCAGTACATCCATCTGAGGTAAATCTTTCCATAAGATTTATACAACACCCGTTGCAGTTTACTCCATCTTCAATTATCTTTGGCATATATGATTCGCAACGCTTATGCCAAAATAGAGTGGTTCTTCGGATAATAATCCAACCGTTCTCTCCATATTAACAACGTTAAAATGGTCAAAAACTTCGATAATCGGTGAGTTAACTATCAAATAAAAACAAGTGTGCAAACAACGATCTTATTTCCAATTGGAAATTACATCGATCAATCAGCAATCCACTTTTATCCTTTAAGTTAATTTATCATAAATTTATCTCATTTGTCATCTCCGGTTTCCATATATTCAACATTTCTATTTTTCTAATTTAAGAAAATATATGTTATTAACACTGGAAAACATTTCCATTTCTTGTTTTCTATACTAGGAAACATTTCTGGTTCTTATTTGGAAAACATTTCCAAAACTCTTACATTGGACTTAGACAGATGTTTAAACAAACCATCGTGATGCCAACTCAAACCATTATACTTATTAACTAAATTCACTTAACCATCCTTTACTATCAAACCTTACCATTCCTTAGTGAAGGAAGTCAATCAAGTTGGGGTATAATTACCTCTCAGACCTTAACTGAACAACGTTTTAACTTCAAAATAGTCAAAGTTAATCTTTTAAACTTTTAACAAACTTCCTTACGTAATTCTCTTTCGAATAATCTCTATTCGATAACTCCTCCCTTCAAATTACTATATTCGATAATCTCTCTTACGAATATCTAGATTCGGAAACCTTTCTTCGAATAAACCATATTCGATTACTCTATTCAATTAGGTCTTATCAATTTTCTTATTAATTAACTCTATTGGATTAATTCTATTGGATTAACTCGCTTTGATTTAACTCTAATCGATCAACTCTATTTGATTAACTCTTTTTACTTGACTCCTTTCGAATAACTATATTCGATAACTCCTTTAACTTTATTCGAATATACTATATTCGATTGACTCCTTTAATTCTATCGAATAAACTATATTCGATTAACTCCTTTAATTCTGTAACGATCCAGAAAATCTGAACCAATTTAAAAAATTTAAATTGGCTAAAATAATGGATTTTAAATATTTAAAATAAATATTTTAAATAATAGTAATGAAAACTGAGTTTGAATCGACAATTGAAAACGAATATAATTAATTCTAATTATAAACAAGGCCAGAAAAGGCGCTGCAGTTTCAAAAATTGAATTCAAACTTTGTCGGACTGTACCGGGTGCAAAACAAAACGGATTTGAGTGAAACCAAAAATATTTAAATCTGTTAGTGAATACCTTTCTAACGAATCTGAAAAATCGAAGTTTCATAGCGGAAAGCAAAAGTTATGGCCAAATGAATTTTCAGAAAAGTCGTTATGGAATTTATATTGCCCGTGAAATTGGCCATTTTGCAAACGACCTCGGTTTTCGACGAAACCAATTTTGTTGGATCCAGGACGTCAAATTATTGCTAGATTTCAAAATTCATAATTTTCTGAATTAGTAAGTGAGCGTGGCAGAAGAAAACGTGTTTGAATAGTTTTAGTCAATTTCGATCGACCAGAAAATGGCCATTTTTCAAACGGTCTCGGAATTCAACGAAATTAGTTTCGTTAGGACCGTATCGTCAATACGAAGCTAGAGATATTTTTTCTAGAATTTTTAGAGTTCGTATGTGGATTCGGTAAAATAAAATGTACATTAAAAATTCAATATAAGGAGTTATATTTTAATTTTAACGAAAACTGATCGTAACAGCCGAACTGGCTTACAAAACATATCCCATTGTGTTCGGAATGGGGGTATTTAGCTAAGGACGACGGTCGTTGGGTCCGGTTTGGGTTTCAAATTAAAAAGTTGCTTTTGGAGAAAAATAAAATAATAAATTAATTAAATTATATACATATGGCCCCCCATTTTCTCGTTGACCAAATCAGAAAAAGAAAAACAAAAAAAAAGCCCCGGCAACCAGATCTCGCGCCCCCCACCATCGGACCTCGTCGCCGCTCCGACGCCCCATCTCCGCCGCGACCACCTCCGCGTCACCGGACCCCTCTGGTGCCCCCTCTTTGCCAAAGTTTGAACCCCAAAACCGCACCCCCCCAAAGAACAGCGCCCCACCGCGAGACAACCACCACCGAGCCGTCGATGCTCCGCCTCCGACCTGCCAACCACCGCGAGATGCCCTTCCCCACCCCCTAGTCGACTGGCGCCGCCGATTGTCACCCCAAACGCCTGTAAGTTTTTTTTCTTTGTTTATTTAATGTTTTTAAATCAATTTTTTTACGTTTAAAACATTTTATTAAATCAGTTTTATTTATATATAACATAAATAAACGGTTATGATTTTTATAAACACGAAAACATTATTTTTCTAGTATGAAGGTTTTGATTTTTAACTATAAAAAGGTTCGATTTTTGTTTATATACAAAGAAGTGATTTTTATTAGAAAAAGATATGATTTTTATATGAGCAAAGCTAGGATTTTTACTCAAGAAAAGACGATATTTTAAAAATAGAAAAGACGATATTTTTAAAATAGAAAAGATGATATTTTTAAAATAGAAAAGACGATATTTTTAAACTAGAAAAGACGATATTTTTAAAATAGAAAAGGCGATATTTTTAAAATAGAAGTAGAGAATAATTTTTATAGAAAGAAGCGATGTTAAAAACATGGTTCTTAACGTAAACTGCGTGAAACAGAGGGCGATGGAATGGATTGAAATCAAAAAGGAATTCAAACGGATCAGAAATTCAAAAATGAAATGGCGGAGTGGAACCCAATGTGAGATTTCTAATTTATAAACGATATGAAAAACGACGATGTATAAATTATATGATCGATGTATGAGTTATATAAGCGTTGTATAAGTTGTACATTCGATGTATAAGTTATATATGCGTTGTAAAAATTATATATGTGTTGAAATAGAAGTGAAATGCTATATATATATATATATATATATATATACGCCGCTCGTCCACAAACCATGGACGATATTTATTGGTTGTGATTGGTGTGGAAATTGATTGATAGCGAATGGTTGATTGGAATTGTTTGTGGTTGAAATTGATTGATTGTGGTTGAAAAATACCCGTTTGTGGTTGAGAAATATTTGGTTGAAACCATATAAGATTAGTTTGTGGAAATGAAATAAATATACATGCCGCCTGCGTGCGAACTAGATGCATGATTCCCCATTGTCAAAAACGCGAGGTTTTAAGGTAGAGCGAGGAGCCGTACTAGGGTCGGTCCCGGTTTTAACTACCCTGCCGTTATGCTGCCGAAATTTTTAGTAATATTCATGTGTTTGAATTATTTCCATTTGTTGAAACTATATTTATTCATTTAATAGAAAACCTTCATGTGTTGAATTGAAATTCATTCATTGAATAGAATTCATGTGTTGAATGGTATTCGTGTTTTTAAATATAAAAATCACCTTTTTACCTATATATACAAACTATAGAAAACCTTCATGTGCTGAATCGATATTCATTCGTTGGATAGAAATTCATGTGTTGAATGGTCTTCGTGTTTTAAATATAAAAATCACATTTTTATCTATATATATAAACTATAGAAAACCTTCATGTGCTGAATCGATATTCATTCGTTGAATTGAAATTCATATGTTGAATGGTATTCGTGTTTTAAATATGAAAATCACCTTTTTATCAATATATATAAACTATAGAAAACCTTCATGTGTTGAATCGATATTCATTCGTTGAATTGAAATTCATGTGTTGAATGGTATTCATATTTTGAAAGAAATTGTTTTATAATAAAAATCCAATTTTTATCATCGATATGAACTATATAAAATAATTTTGTTTTAAAATAAATTGTTTTATAATAAAAATCCTATTTTTATCACGTATAGCAACTATATAAAATAGTAGAGTTCTGAAATAAATTGTTTTACATTAAAAATCACATTTTTATTATATACATGAATTGGTAAAAATAGTGAAGTGTTGAAATAGAAGACAGTTAGATAAAAATATCGTTTTTATCAAATGTATGAAAATCATATGGTTTTGAAATCGAAGAATCAAAATATATCGAATAACGACGCTGCAGTTCGTATTTTGAAACCGTGATTTCAAACGATTAGTACGGGAGATCCGACCATCGGATTTTCCTGAAATCGCAACCGTTGGGTTCGCTTTGGAAATATCTTTCCAACGGTTGGATTGTCTGGAATGTTTAATTCAAATATGAAGAAAAATAATGCCAGAATCGATTATATATATATATAATTATATTTAATCGAATAACGACGCTGCAGTTCGTATTTTGAAATCGAAACTTCAAACGATTATACCGGGAGATCCGACCGTCGGATTTTCCCAAAACTGGAACCGTTGGATTCGTTTTGAAAAGATCTTTCTAATGATATAAATTTTGTGAAGATCCAACGGTTAGATTTTCAGATATGTGTAAATCAAATCTGAAGGAAAACAGCGCCACGACCGCGTTATGGCCCGAAGCGTCGTTTTGAATAAATTGGCTATTTTAAAATAAATAAAAATAGCGATAAATCGTTATAAAATATTATAAACGATATGGATGTGAAATTTAGAAACTAACTGAAGGTTGGCTAAGTCGAATGGTTTCTTGGGTATTGATCTGATGTTGGTTTCGGCCTTCGGGGTTAATATTTGGGAAATCGTTCTCTTACTGATTGACGGTTGGTGACTAATGAATTGGAATGATGCGTATGTATGTTAGTGTTGCACTTGTTTATTATATACGCAAGTTGCTCATAAAGACCGGGTTTATCCCATTCTGAATAACTGAATCGACGATAAGAAATCGAAGATAAAGACGGTGGTCGAAGACCGGAGATCTTCACCTCGTTTGGATGGTAACCGAGGTCCTGATTGGGAGGCATCCCGAAATATGGATAATGAGTGGTGATCGTCCAGACGTACTTGGTGATCGATGGGTTTGCAAGGTATATAGTGCCTCCGGTTTCGTTCAGACCCAGAACGGACTTGCAAATGGGCAGTGTGTCTGACATTGGAATTTATTCTTTGTGACTGATAGCCATCAGTTGCACGGTGTGAATTGCCTGTGTGGCATGCTAAGATGCAGTGATCAGGGCTTCTGTTGAAAAGCATGTCTTGTGGTGATGATCAAAGCACCGCCTGTGTGGCATAGCTTTGTGTATAACGTGAAATCGCGAGCCTCACACCCCGGTATGAACCAGAAACGGGAGAGGACCTCAGGGGGGACATGCGTTTCTTCCTAGCTAGAAGTGGCGTCAGTGGTTTTACACGCCCTGACGAGTTTGACTTATATGGTTGTTACTGTTGCGAGGCGCCTCGGTTAGATCGGACGATCCGGGTCCGATGGAGTCATTCGTTGGCTCACTTACGCCCCAAAGGGCGGAGAAACGCATTGTTCAGGCATTTTAATCCACATCGGTGGACCGACCCTAACGATCCAAGGGTCACTCGAGCTCTGATCCTGAGACTCGGGCTAGGCAGTCTCGAAGTCGGTAAGGACTATCTTTTGCCTTGGTTCATGATGGAAATCCAATTTCCAAATAGGTGACCATGCGGTTTTGATTGTATATATATATATATATATATATATATATATATATATATGGCGACATGATATATGGTACCCATGCCGTCTATGATTGATAGTTATGATTCGAAATTGTTTTTGAAATATGTAAACACTAGTAAAAATATCAATTGCTTTTGTTTTAGTCGTATCAAGCATATTTTGGCCATTATAAGGTAAAACTCTATCCTCCGGTTTGCGTTGCATTGTGTGATGGGAACTGAGTCTTATAATGGCTTCATTTTTATAAAAAGCATTGCGATGTTTAGAAGAATTATTTGTTTTAAAGCACTGGCAATCCGATGGAGTTAACCCCTTCCACGAAAGTGGCGTGGTCCTGCGATTAACCATATTTTAAATATGTTGAGTAGATTTCTCATACCAGTCCCATGACTGACTCGTAGTTTGTTTCACTTTCAAACTCGAGTGCCCCTTTTTCTACATGGACAGCCTTGTATTCAGGTTTAGCTGGCTTTCTCTGGATAGCTGGAGCTGAAGATGGATTTTATCATTTATCTATTTTATGCCGTTCAGCTCCTATTGTACATATTTTGTTTGTTTTCCACTATAGACATTTATGTATAGTTGAACTGTATTTGTTCTAAGTATGATCCTGTATGCTGTGTAACTCTGATGATTACGCTTATCCAGTGTATTCTATTGTGCATTTTCTGGTGTATTTATTTAATTCTATTCTGCTATTATCTGTTTCTGTGTTATATTCCAAGGATTACCCTTGCCACCGTTAGTTAGGGGTTTGGGGTCGTCTCAAATTCTATTCGAATAAACTACATTTGATTAATTCCTTTAACTTTATTCGAATAAACTACATTCGATTAATTCCTTTAACTCTATTCGAATAAACTGCATTCGATTAATTCCTTTAACTCTATTCGAATAAACTGCATTCGATTAATTCCTTTAACTCTATTCGAATATACTATATTCGATTAACTCCTTCCGAATATCTAGATTCGATAACCCCTTTCAAATATCTAGATTCGATAACTCCTTTCGAATAAACTATATTTGATTACTCTTCTCGAATAAATTATATTCGATTAACTAACTTCGAATAACCAATATTCGATCAACTCTACTTCGAATAACCAACATTCGATAACTTCTCTTCGAATAAATTATATTCGATAACTCTTCTCGAATGAACTCTATTCGATTTCTCTTCTCGAATAAACTGTATTCGATTACTCTTCTCTTGTATACACTATATTCGATAACTCTACTCGATTAACTCCATTTGAATAACTCTAGTCCTATTTAACTTCATTTGAATAACTCTAATTCGATTTAACTTCAATCGATTAACTCTAATTGATTTACTCTAACTGGTTAACTCTAACTGATTAACTCTAACTGGTAAATTCTAGCTCTAATCGACTTCTCTTATTCGAATAACTCCTATTTGATAATGTTTATTCATTTATAACGATTTACTTTTAGTAACGGTTCTTCACTTTATAAATGTTCTCTTTAGTAACGTTATTTCACTTATAAAAGTGTGGTGTACCCATTCTATTTAAAACTATCGGTGTTAAAACCAATATCTCACCTCTATATAAGTTCAAACTTATATATTCCATTTATCGAATGATAAATATTTAATTTAGTTTATAAACTGTTATTTATACATTAATCTTTTCCATTTATTTGTTAAAAACAAATTTCCATTTTCTATTCATTTTCTAAATATTCCTTTGATTTAGTTCTATTTATTTATCAAATAAATATTCCTTTTTATCTTTCTATTTATTTAACAAATAAATATCTTCTTTTAATTCTTTTTATTTCCTGAATAAACAACCCTTTTTCCTTTATTTGTTCCCTAAATAAATAAATCCTTTTACTTTTATTCATTCCCCAAATAAATAAATAATCCCATTTAATCTAGTTGTAAATGTTCTACAAATATTTCCTTTTTATTTCTATTCTATTTGTAAATGGTTTACAAATATTTCTCTTTCTATTTGTTTGACAAATATTTTCATTTATATTTGTTTTACAAATATATTTCCCTTTATATTTGATTCACAAATATATTTCCTCTATATTTGTTTTACAAATATGTTTCCTTTTACAAAATCCTTTTTCTTTTATATATATAAAATCCATTGATTTTATATAAATAAATTATTTTCAAAATATACTTTGAAAATCACTTTTCTACATCCCAGTATTTCTTACGGTATTTAAAATACCAAACAATGGTGATCGATATCATTCAAACACATATAATCAACAACAGATTATATATCACATCATATACACAATATATGAAAAACAGAAAAATATATGTTGAGGATTCCAGTTGGATTCCTCCAACCTGTTTCCCTGCATCACAGATGTTAAACAACATAATATACATCAATTTCATTCCAATATGAAATATACTAATGAACTAAATCAATATTTGATTGTCGACATTTATATATAACTATATCTACGTTTTCAATCAAATATGTTTAACAGTCCAAACAATCAATACACAGCAACCAATCAGCATTGACAAAAATAAAGTACAGTTTAAAAAAATATAAACTGAACAGAGTTAGTGAGTTTTACTCACATTGGCAGTTCATCGTAAAAAAAATGATAAGATGTTGTTTGATTTCAATCAAACAATTAAATTCGCCGTAAATTCAAACTAGCTCCATTCCACTCCCCGTCAGTTCCATTGTGTAGTACTTTTCGATACGATTCCAACGTGACCTGTTTTGTTGAATTTCGTTTACGTATGAGTAAGTTATCACCTCGACAAGTTCCATATAAAATTTAATCAAACTAACTTAAATCTATTTAATACTTGATGGTCCTAACCTCATATAAATCGGCCCACAACCCAACCCCATACTTCGGCCTCCTCACATTCATCTTCCCCGATATCACAGAGAAACCGAACGCTCCAAAAACACTGAACACCATTACTGCAACTAACTTCCATCATCTCCTTATGCAAACTCAAACCATTGTTACCAATCAACTTCTCTTGCTATCCCTTCGAACCTTGTCCCCTTTGAACACATCTCGCCTCCCAGATTTTCATTCCGTCGAACAATATCTCGTGCGAGTCAACAGTAGGTATCGCCCACAATTTCAACAGAACTCCCCAAATTTTGGCACACCAGTGCGGTTTTCCACCACGAGATCATCTATCAACTCCCCTTCAACCAAAAACCACCATACGCCCAAAAATCCCGAACCCTAGGTTCCGCCGTACCCCATAAACTAGCATCGAACAAACCGAAACTTACATAGAAGGGTAGTGAATCTTCTTAGCAACTTATAAATGTCCTCATTCGATTTTTACGATTTTTCTTTGATTTAGCTTTGAATTTCAAAGGAGGATTTCACGTTTTGATTTTCTGCTGCAAATTTGATTTGAGAAAATGGAAGTTTCTTTGTGCATGTTTCAAGCTTGTGGGTGTGGTTTAAAAGGGAGAACGTGGCCCTCTTGTTTACCAATAACTTTGGATATTTTATTTTTATTTTTATCAACCGCTTTTTGTATTTATTGTTAAAAATCCCTATGGTCAAACACGGTATCTAAAAATCACGAAATTGGACATCAACTACAGTTCGACATTACGGTCCCAACGAAACTGGTTTCGTCGAATTCCGACTTCGTTTGCTCACACAACATATTTTTAACCATCGAAATACTAACTGTTTTTCACTCTAAAAATCCGTATGGCCACACAGTGACCCCAAAAATCACGGAACTTGGAATCTAACAATAATTTGATGTTGCGGATCCAACAAAATTAGTTTCCGCGAATTCCGACTTCGTTTGCAAAAGTGGCTATTTTTAAAGTCCTAAATAACCCTTTTAAATATATAAATATATTTAAAAAAATTAAATTTAATATTTAAAAATAAATATTATCGTATATATTCATAGCATAATATCATATAACTCTGGAATATTCCTCTATGAATTTCTAACTCGGTACGATATTCGATTTATAATGAAATTCCTTTTTTAAAATATAAACAATTCCTTTATAAATTATAAAGGAATTCCACAGCGACTTTTCAAAAATTTGATTTGGACATAACTCAAAATCTACACGATGAATCCTGATTTTTCTCTTCCACTAGAAAAATATACTTCACCAGCTCCTAACTTTCGTGTTTCACATAAATCCGGCTTAAAACGAATCCCGTACATTCAGTTGAAGTTCAAATGCCAAATCGCGAACTACCGCGCCATTTCAAGCTTGATTTTAATTATAATATAATTATACGTTCCGACTTTGTTATTTAAATATATTCATCAATATAATTCAATATAAACTGAATTATATATATTTTAACTTATCCAGTTCACAAATATTGTGAATTTCACTAATTCTGATTATTTCAGAATTAAATATATTATTTAATTATTATTTTAATTAAATATTCGAAGTTATTTAGTTCAACGACCATTTAGATTCTCTAATTCACTATTTATATAAATAAATAAATTAATTACATCGCTGAAAAATGTGGGTCGTTATATTCTTCCCCACTCAAAATAATTTCATCCTCGAAATTGCTAAGGTAGAAAACAAACCCTATCGACTTGTTAGAACTTATTTGTTCACTTCTAAATTTCAGTTTCCACTGAACCACTTTAATTTCAATTAAATTACAAATTAATTCTTATCAATGAAAATTCTCAAAAATCCTGAAAATTTTCTAATGCCTTAACTTTTCAAAAAATTTCTCCATAACGTCCTTTGTACAACCCTAACGGTAAAACCACAACTCCCCTCTCTAGGCCTTCTCCAACGCAAAAGAAAATCAAACAGCCAAGCGGCTTGCCAATTCGTCTCATCAAAATCTCAACCCTATGAAATATAAACTTGTAACTTTTTGTCGGGCATATCAACTCTATCACTTCCATATGCTATCAACTCAGCATATACCAATGTTAATCAAATCAAACTCTGATCAATTTATCCTCAACACAACCATTCGCTTATCCAAGCCAAATATCATTTCAAACTCGAGTTTCATTCTCGATTCCAAATTCTTAACTTAATTATCAAATTACACTTCAAATTCGAATCTCACAAATCCAATTTATCTCTATCATTCTAATTCAATTTCAGTTACCACTTAACTGACTTTATTTCAATTTTGAATTTTCTTTCAGAAATTTCTATTTAATTTGTTTTTAATTCAAACAATCTTCCCCATGGATTTTGAATAGCTTTGCTTTTCTAAAACCAAACTTTCCTTTTCAGGATTTCAAAACAACTCATTTTCCCAAAACAATTCGAAATCCATATCTTTGGTATTAATCCGTCACTTACAAACTCGAAAATGAACACTGATGATGTCGCGATTCATCATTAGGGTTATTTCCCAGCTGTCGAAGTGAGTTCAATACTATATCACTTTTCAAAATCATTTCTAAACACTTCTATTTTGAAATATATTTCAAAATACCATTCCCAATGCTTGTAAAATAATTTAAAATCTCCCAGGATTTTAAAATTCTCATATATTTAATCCAAGTCTATTTACAAACTCTGTTCCAAATTTCCAGGGTTTTAATTTCAATTTTGATTCAAATTCAGATTTAATTCATCTCGTAACATTTATACGAATTCTACTTAGTTATGTATATAATCATTTTACTTTTATAATCTTACTCGATTATAATAACAACCAATATATCCAATATATTATAATCATTTCTTTATAAATCCTTTATATCAAAATATAATTTGGGTAAAATTATTTCGTTTACCCTTTTTCAAAATATACCATGTCGGTTCATCGTATTCAAGTGTTCAGTAACTCCTATCGATACAGTGGATCAAACTGATCGACCAGAAATTCATAAGCCCTCATCAATAAATCCCCATAATATAAAATCATTTTATATTGAATAACAAATACGTTCACTCATATATATACACTCAACTCAATCTAGGGTATTACTAACCCCATCTCTACTGGGTCATGCCACAAAGCCAAGGTAATTACTTAACCTTAAGCTCTGATACCAATTGTAACGACCCGAAAATTTGGCGACTTTGATTATCCGATATACAACACATATCAAACATCAAGAGTCGAAAATACAGGATGGTAAATGAAAGAAACTAGAGGATGAGGATAGATAAGATAGAAACTTAGAATAGAAGAAGAAGAAGAACTTACGTCATCAGAGTAAACACGAAACTCACAGCGGAACGAATAAAATATAACATAACTTTTGAAATAAAACAGTTATGTATACAATAGCATTTTATCAGAATACAGCACTTACAACACAGCGGAAAAACAATAGCTATAAAATCTTGAAGCCTCCTGCTCCAAGCTCTCCAAGTGTATCTGTAAATCCCGACTACTTGATTGCCCTTACAAATTTAGGCACCCAAGAGTTTAGGGAAAACAGAACAAAGTAAACTCTGGGTCAGTCATGGGACTGGTGTGGGTAAAACAATTAAACAGGTATATGATATCTCATAAGACCACGCCGTAAATACGAAATGGGTTTTACCCTTATGAGAATCCAACATCTTTGATAGAGCAATATCATTCTAATATTATAATAATGTCTAAGTACAAATAGATATCAATCTAGCAGAACTCTTTCATCTCACGTTCCACATACATAGTATACAATCAAAATCGCAAGCACGTATTGGATAATAGATTTCCAACTATGAAGAGGTATGGAACCACCTTCTGCTAGTGTACCTCTAGAGAGGAATACACTGGGTTCAACAAGAACATCTTGCAACCCGGCCACACATGACCGACCACTCATTTCGCTTAAGTGTATCGAATGTATATCACCAACGGTTGGGATCAGCAGCCGTTTCCCGATAAGGGACAGCATCGACAATATATTTTAGAAATAAATGAAACCCTAGATCAGGTAATACTACACCCTAATGGTAGCAACCCACATAGCCATGCTGCCTGCACGATTTCTGTCATTTCCCGATTGTGAGGCTAGAGGCCACGCTTATCTCTGACAAATCACACAATTATTCTCTTTGAATGCCACTTCGTCATACCCGCCAAATCATAAATTGATTTCCTCAAAAATACAACGGGTATACAGCTAGGAGAAACAAATTCCTCCACCACCAAACGTATATGCATTTGAAGAGATCAACTTACACAATCTGTTAAATATACTCTGTTAGACATTCTTCCATACAGGTCGTCCAGGGACTAGACAAACCGAAGGTACTATTCAGTACATCCATCTTAGGTAAATCTTTACCTAAGATTTATACAACAACCCTTGGATTTTACTCCGTCTTCAATTATCTTTGGCATATATGATTCGCAATGCTTATGCCAAAATAGAGTGGTTCTTTGGATAATAATCCAACCGGTCTCTCCATATTAACAACGTTAAAATGGTCAAAAACTTCGATAGTCGGTGAGTTAACTATCAAAGAAAAACAAGTTTGAAAACAACGATCTTATTTCCAATTGGAAATTACATCGATCAATCACCAATCAACTTTTATCCTTTAAGTTAATTTATTATAAATTTATCTCATTTGTCATCTCCGGTTTCCATATATTCAACATTTCTATTTTTCTAATTTTAGAAAATATATGTTATTAACACTGGAAAACATTTCCATTTCTTGTTTTCTATACTAGGAAATATTTCTGGTTTTTATTTGGAAAACATTTCCAAAACTCTTACATTGGACTTAGACAGATGTTTAAACAAACCATCGCGATGCCAACTCAAACCATTATACTTATTAACTAAATTCACTTAATGATCCTTTACTATCAAACCTTACCATTCCTTAGTTAAGAAGGAAGTCAATCAAGTTGGGGTATAATTACCTCTCAGACCTTAACTGAACAACGTTTTCACTTCGAAATAGTCAAAGTTAATCTTTTAAACTTTTAACAAACTTCCTTATGTAATTCTCTTTCGAATAATCCCTATTTGATAACTCCTCCCTTCGAATAACTATATTCGATAATCTCTCTTACGAATATCTAGATTCGAAAACCTTTCTTCGAATAAACTATATTCGATTACTCTATTCAGTTAGCTCTTATCAATTCTCTTATCAATTAACTCTTATTAGTTAACTCGATTGGATTAACTCGCTTTGATTTAACTCTAATCGATTAACTCTATTTGATTAACTCTTTTCACTTAACTCCTTTCGAATAAACTATATTTGATAACTCCTTTAACTCTATTTGAATATACTATATTCGATTAACCCCTTTAACTCTATTCGAGTATACTATATTCGATTAACTCCTTTAATTCTATTCGAATAAACTACATTCGATTAAGTCCTTTAACTCTATTCAAATAAACTACATTCGATTAATTCCTTTAACTCTATTCGAATAAACTACATTCGATTAATTCCATTAACTCTATTTGAATATACTATATTCGATTAACTCCTTTCGAATATCTAGATTCGATAACTCCTTTCGAATAAAATAGATTCGATAACTCCTTTCGAATAAACTATATTTGATTACTCTTCTCGAATAAATTATATTCGATTAACTAACATCGAATAACCAATATTCGATCAAATCTACTTTGAATAACCAAAATTTGATAACTCCTCTTCGAATAAATTATATTCGATAACTCTTCTCGAATGAACTCTATTTGATTTCTCTTCTCGAATAAACTATATTCGATTACTCTTCTCTCGGATACACTATATTCGATTACTCTATTCGATTAACTCCATTTGAATAACTCCAGTCCGATTTAACTTCATTTGAATAACTCTAATTCGATTTAACTTCAATCGATTAACTCTAATTGATTTACTCTAACTGGTTAACTCTAACTGATTAACTCTAAATGGTAAATTCTAGCTCTAATCAACTTCTCTTATTCGAACAACTCCTATTTGATAACGTTTATTCATTTATAAAGATTTACTTTTAGTAACGGTTCTTCACTCTATAAATGTTCTCTTTAGTAACGTTACTTCACTTATACAAGTGTTATGTACCCATTCTATTTAAAACCATCGGTATTAAAACCAATATCTCACCTCTATATAAGTTCAGACTTATATATTCCTTTTATCAAATGATAAATATTTAATTTAATTTATAAACTGTTGTTTATACATTAATCTTTTCCATTTATTTGTTAAAAATAGATTTCCATTTTCTATTCATTTTCTAAATATTCCTTTGATTTAGTTCTATTTATTTATCAAATAAAAATTCCTTTTTATCTTTCTATTTATTTAACAAATAAATATCTCCTTTTAATTCTTTTTCCTAAATAAATAACCCTTTTTCCTTTATTTGTTCCCTAAATAAATAAATCCTTTTACTTTTATTTATTCCCTAAATAAATAAATAATCCCATTTAATCTAGTTGTAAATGTTCTACAAACATTTCCTTTTTATCTCTATTCTATTTGTAAATGGTTTACAAATATTTCTCTTTCTATTTGTTTGACAAATATTTTCCTTTATATTTGTTTTACAAATATATTTCCCTTTATATTTGATTTACAAATATATTTTCTCTATATTTGATTAACAAATATATTTCCTTTTACAAAATCCTTTTTTTTATATATATAAAATTCATTGCTTTTATATAAATAAATTATTTTCAAAATATACTATGAAAATCCCTTTTCTACATCCCGGTATTTCTTACGGTATTTAAAATACCAAACAATGGTGATCGATATCACTCAAACACATATAATCAACAACAGATTATATATCACATCATATGCACAATATATGAAAAACAGAAAAATATATGTTGAGGAATCCAGTTGGATTCCTCCGACTTGTTTCCCTGCATCACAGATGTTAAACAACAAAACATACATCAGTTTCATTCCAACAAGAAATATACCGATGAACTGAATCAATATTTGATTATCGACTTTTATATATAACTATATCTACATTTTCAATCAAATCATAGTCCAAACAATCAATACACAACAATCAACCAGCATTGACAAAAATAAAGTACAGTTTATAAAAATATAAACTGAACAGAGTTAGTGAGTTTTACTGACATTGGCAGTTCATCGAAAAAAATGATAAGCTGTTGTTTGATTTGAATCAAACAATTAATTCACCGTAAATTCAAACTAGCTCCATTCCACCCCCCATCAGTTCCATTGTCTAGTCCTTTTCGATACGATTCCAACGTGACCTGTTTTGTTGAATTTCGTTTACGTATGAGTAAATTATCACCTCGACAAGTATCATATAAAATTTAATCAAACTAACTTAAATCTATTTAATACTTGATGGGCCTAATCTCATATAAATCGGCCCATAACCCAATCCCATACTTCGGCCTCCTCACATTCATCTTCCCCGATATCACAGAGAAACCGAACGCTCAAAAAACACTGAACACCATTACCGCAACTAGATTCCATCATCTCCTTATGCAAACTCAAACCATTGTTACCAATCAACTTCTCTTGCTATCCCTTCGAACCTCGTCCCCTTCGAACACATCTCGCCTCCCAGAGTTTCCTTCCGTCGAACAGTATCTCGTGCGAGTCAACAGCAGGTATCGACCACAATTTCAACAGAACTCCCCAAATTTTGGCACACCAGTGCGGTTTTCCACCACTAGATCATCTATCACCTCTCCTTCAACCAAAAACCACCATACGCCTAAAAATCCCGAACCCAAGGTTCCGCCGTACCCCATAAACCCGCATCGAACAAACCAAAACTTACATAGAAGGGTCGTGAATCTTCTTAGCAACTTATAAATGTCCTCATTCGATTTTTATGATTTTTCTTTGATTTAACTTTGAATTTCAAAGGAGGATTTCACGTTTTGATTTAATGCTATAAATTTGATTTGAGAAAATGGAAGTTTCTTTGTGCGTGTTTTAAGCTTGAGGGTGTGGTTGAAAAGGGATAACGTGGCCCTCTTGTTTGCCAATAACTTAGGATATTTTATTTTTATTTTTATCAACCGCTGTTTGTATTTATTATTAAAAATCCCTTTGGTCAAACACGGTATCTAAAAATCACGAAACTGGACATCAGCTGCAGTTCAACATTACGGTCCCAACGAAACTGGTTTCGTCAAATTCCGACTTCGTTTGCTCACACAGCGTATTTTTAACCATCGAAATACTGACTGTTTTTCACTCTAAAAATCCGTATGGCCACACAGTGACCCAAAAAATCACGGAACTTGGAATCTAACAATAATTTAATGTTGCGGATCCAACAAAATTAGTTTCATCGAATTCTGACTTCGTTTGCAAAAGTGGCTATTTTTAAAGTCCTAAATAACCCTTTTAAATATATAAATATATTTAAAAACAATTAAATTTAATATTTAAAAATAAATATTATCGTATATATTCACAGCAGAATATCATACAGCTCTGGAATATTCCTCTATGAATTTCTAACTCGATATCTAAATCCTGATTAAATCGATATTCGATTTATAATGAATTTCCTTTTTTAAAATATAAATAATTCCTTTATAAATTATAAAGGAATTCCAGAATGACTTTTCTAAAATTTGATTTGGACATAACTCAAAATCTACATGACGAAATCTTGAATTTTCTCTTCCACTAGAAAAATATACTTCACCAGCTCCTAAAATTTCTTGTTTCACAGAAATCCGGCTTAAAGCAAATCTTGTACATTCAGTTGAAGTTCAAATCGCGAACTACCGCGCCATTTCAAGCTCGATTTTAATTATAATATAATTATACGTTCCGGCTTTGTTATTTATATATTCGTCAATATAATTCAATATAAACTGAATTATAAATATTTTAACTTGTCCAGTTCACCGATATTGTGAATTCCACTAATTCTGATTATTTCAGAATTAAATATATTATTTATTTATTCTTTTAATTAAATATTCCAAGTTATTTAGTACAATGACTATTTAGATTCTCTAATTCACTATTTGTATAACTAAATAAATTAATTGTATCACTGAAAAATGCGGGTCGTTACAAAGCCTGTGTATTATCCGTTCTACAAATTCAACAAAATAATGAAATAGTAGTTGAAATGCCTATTTCATCTAATGCTGTTGATGAGTTTAATACTTCCAGGTATATCTCAATTGCTTTTCCAATATTATTTCCACTAGGGAATGCTGATTTAAGACAAGAACAACCAAGAAAAATTAGACTTCTTCGGTATTTCCAATACTTAATGAAGTATCATGATCAAAGATTTACAAAAGATGCACGATTTCGTTATTTTTCTTACAATTCTGTTAGTAGATTGCGTGCACTAAATATTGGTAATATCTATGTTCAAAAAAAATCCAGAAGATGGAAATTTGACAATTCAGGATATTTGTCGAATGTTAAAATTAGGAGATCGATAGTTGTCTCAACGCATTTCTTATTTTGCCAAAGGCATCCGTGGAAGCCGTTCTTATTGGTTTGCAAGATTAAAAGAGCTTACAGCTATGGTAAAACAATTAGGGGCACCAACGATATTTTTCACATTGAGTTCAGTGGATATGCAATGGTCGGAACTTTATAAACTTCTTGATCCAGCAAATAAATTGCAAAATTTGAATCTTGCCGAAAAAAGAAAAAGAAAAAGAAAAGCATAATTATTAAATGAAAACCCACTTGTTGTTGTGTGGTTTTTCCAAGCGAGGGTTCATATGTTCATCAAAGATTTCCTAACACCTGAGTTTTCTATTAAAGACTATCGGTATCGATTTGAATGACAAAATCGTGGAAGTGGACATATTCATGGCTTTCTTTGGTCGCACGGTGCACTGGACTTGTCTACTCTTAATGGAAATTTACTTGATAATGATATCATTGTCGACTATTTTGATCGTCTTGTTTGCACAAAAAACCCTCATATGTTAGAACCTTTACATGAACAAGAACATCCTTGTGCAAGAGTTGTTCCGCTTGATGCAAATTTAGATATCGATGATGACGACTACGCAAACTTAATAATTTGGGTTATGTGTCATTCTAGGTGTGAAAATCATTGTTTACGAGTACATAAAACAACTAAACAAATGACCTGTCCCTTTAAATATCCATTTGACGTATTGTCCTAGTCTCAAATTATAGAAGATCCTCCACATAGTAAAATTTTCCGGATTCAATCGAAACGGAATGACCCTTTTGTGTGTTCCCGTAATAGAAAAGTCCTTCAAGTTTGGCGTGCGAACATTGATTGGTCTCCGGTCCTATCTGTTCATGCAGTGGTAAATTATATTGGAAAATATGCGGCAAAAGCAGAGCCAGTATCAAAGACCTTCACAGATACGTTCAGAGCAATAGTCGAAAACATTCATCGTCCATGTCAAACTTCTACGTCTGCAATAAAAAAACTTCTACTTAAAAGTGTATCAGAACAAGATATTTCTGCACAAGAGGTATGTCATCTTTTGATATCTTATCCACTTGTACATTCATCTAGAACCATGGTGCAACATATAGTAAGTGAGAAAAGTATGTTATCAACAATTATACGATGTCAAAATGGTGCATCAGATGAAGATACGGTCGAATTCGATAAAAAATTTAATGCGAGGTATATGGATCGGCCAAGGGAATATGAAAATCTTTTAGTTTTTGATATTGCAAAAAACTATCACTATTATAATAAAGGTTGGCATAAGCTTCGAACTGAGGCGGTGGCTCGAATTGTACTAGATCTATGTAGAATTTTTTTTCCACGTAGTGATAAATGGAAAATTTTCTATGAACAACAGGTACTAATTTTTTTACTGCATTTATATTCTTTGTCAATTCAGCATTTCTACATTTTATGAATTCTTCTCGAAACATCATATTTTTTCTTTTATGTCACACGGTTAATCGTGTTTTATAATTCAAAATATTTAAACAATTCTTGATTATTACTCTTATTGCTAATTCTTACATACAGGTGTTATTGCATCATCATTATTGAAATTTAAATGAAGCAAAAGGAAGCTTTGAGAAATGGTCTCAAAGATATGTTGATTTGGGTTTAATTCAACCTGATGCATTTCCAAATGCTATTGAAGATGAGTTTGAAGTTGATGATGGTATTACAAATGAAAATGAAGAAAATCAACAAGAGGAATGGACGATTGCAGCATCAATGGGACCTCTATTTGTTGATGGAGGAGAGGTAGAAATGGTTTTGCGAGATTTTGATACCTTGCATAATTGGAATGAATCACTTCAATGGTATCCTAATATAGAAGTTGAATGTAACTTTATACATGTTAATTTGTGTTCAACTACAGAATATACAAATGAAACTATGAACAATTATATTGACATTCCTTTAGACATGTTATCAAAGGATCAACGAATAGCACATGATATAGTATACAAAACTATATCACTAGGAAAGTCAATTCGAATGATCATATGTGGTGGAGCTAGTACAGGAAAATCAACTCTTATAAATGCCATTGTTCGTACAATTATTACACATTTTGGAAGAAGTAAAGCTGTTAGCATTATGGCTCAAATCGGAGTGACCGCATTCAACATTGGTGGCAGTACCATCCATCATGAACTTTCAATCTCTACCAAAAGAAATCATACTATAAAGAAATTTCAGGAGAGCAACATCGTCGTATGCAAGAAGAATTTAAAGATACAAAGTTGATTATAATTGACGAATATAGCATGTTCGGTAACAATGATTGCAAATGTTGATTTACATTGCCGTGGTATTTTTTTAGTGAATGACTTGTTCGGTGGTGTTTCAGTTGTTTAAGTCGGTGATATGCGACAACTGCCTCCTGTGTATGATAGTTCATTTTACCTGAAAGGAGGAAATCTCTTGCAACAACATGGAGGAGTTGCATATTCAGGTTTCAATAAGTGTGTAAGACTATCATATATATTCCGCCAAGCTGGAGATAAGCAACTACCTTTAAACCAGGCTTTAGAAAGATTAAGTAGAGGTGCGTCTACTTTAGACGATTGGAAACTATTCGAAACAAGAGATTGGGCATTGTTATAAAATGAAGTTAAAGAAACTTTTAACAACGCTCTTTATCTTTTTCCAACAAGGACGGCTGCTAATGAACACAACAAAAGTCGTCTAATCGAACTTGGAAAACCCATTGCACGTGTTCCTTCAATAAACAATTCTGAAACAACATCTAAAGCTTCTTCCGATAACGCAAAAGGATTAGAAAAATATGTTTATCTCTCAGTAGGTTCACGAGTGATGTTGCGCTCAAATCTTTCAGTGCAAAATGAGTTAGTCAACGGTGCAATGGGTATTGTTGTAGATATTGTGTATTCTCATTCATCAAGCTCTCCTAATGACCAACCGCTGGCAATGATGGTGGATTTTGATAATTATCATGGTAGTCAATTTCATGAGGGTACAAACATTATCCCAATAATTCCTCAAACAGTACATTGGAAAACTTCTTCTAGTACATCATGTATGAGAACTCAATTACCTTTGGCCTTATGTTGGGCAATAACGATACATAAAAGTCAAGGACTCACATTTGATCGAGCAATCATTAACATTGGCGATCGGGAAAGTCTTGGTTTAGCTTTTGTTGCAATATCACGAACTAGAAAATTAGAGGATCTTGCTTTCAACTCTATGTTCGCTTTTGAAAGACTTACACAAATTGGGAAATGCAAAGGCTTACATTCAAGATTAATGGAGGAAGAACGGTTGCATTGAATGTCTCTTGAATAAATGGTAAATAAATGTCTTCGTTAATTTTTCTTCCATTCTTTTGAACTATTTATAACCATAAACTTTGTGTACAAAATGCATAACCATACAAGTGTCTATAATAGAGGCCTATTTACATGTTAATAATATGTTTGTGGACTCTACAGCTTAGTAATTCTTTTTTGAGGACACCTAAGAAGGAATGTAATCATTATGACCATGTCTAATTTACATTTCTTTGAATGAAAGTGTCTCATTATGTTGCAAGTTGAAAGTGAATGAAGTTGAAAATGTGTAGAATTTTTATTACTCATAATACTTGCAAAATTATTAAATTTTAGGCTAAAAAGAAATGTTCTATGTAATTCTAGGCAGAGTTGAAGTTGCGAATGGAAAACCTTCTCCTGACATGTAAGCAAATTGTCCATTGAACTAGTGAATAAAAATCATAAGTTGCACCTCTTTAGATTTATTTGTAATTGGTTCATAAGTTGCACCTCTTTGGATTTATTTCTGAGGCATATTATTTACATGATTGCTTTTCTAACTACAGGTAAGAAGAGATTTTATTGTGTATTTCATTAAGATATTTGATGCATTTTGCAGATTCTCTACGGATTCAGATCCTAGTGTGCAAAGTGCTGCTGATTTGCTTGACCAACTTACGAAGGTAACGTCTAGCTTTATTTGTTTTTAGCAAAGATCATCTAGTTGTAATTTGATATGCATACCATGTCTATGTGTAAATATAGGCTATTTGGAACATTGTTTGACTGTCATGGTTTTTCCAAATATTCATGTTCTTCAATTCTTTATCCTATCCCTTATTTTGATATTCTTTTCACTAGTCTGTATCTTACTATTCACGAGAAAAATGTACAAATTTAGTAAGATGATTGGTATGTTCCTGGGTTTGTGGCTTGATTGCATGGCTTTTGTTCAAAATGTATTAAATCTTGATCACGCTTACATTGAAATTACATGTTTAATTGATTTCTCTATATTCCTTGTCTAATTTAATAACAGGTTAATAGATAATTTCCAACTTGGTTGACCATGAATCATTGTGTTATAATAATATTTTGATGAAAGGTAGAAAATTTTGTTCTTAAATTTGTTTCCATGTAATAAAGTAAATCTCGAAATCTAGCCTTCTTCTTCTTCTGGCTTTTTATTTTATTTTAATTTTTTGTTGGAAGATTTATATAACAAGATAAATGATGCAACTCTTCCCATGTTTGAAGTAAAATGTAAAGAGAGATTCCCAACACAAAGGAATTGAATAATCACCGCATTTCAAACTCATTTGTTCTGATTGTAATCACTTCTTTCAGTAAGGTTTGGTTTTCTTGCATGTAGATATTTAAGGAAAGCCAGGCCTATGATGCTGAGGGAATCACCTATGAACTTACACAACTTACTTGCAAGTGTGTTGGAGCTTATGTTAGGAACTAGAAAAAATCAGAATCAGGTTTGCCTATCTCTCTAATTTTTCAAACTGTACATGTGGATGAACATGAGACAATAATTTTTTATTTAAAATGATATAGATATGCTGGCTTTGGCAGAAGGTTAAATTAGATGATGATAGAGGATTTCAACAAGTTTTGGACAATGTACAATATAAAACAAGTGGAATATTGCTCAATGAATATGTTTTTGGAGAAGGATTTGTAAGCACTGGGGATATTAGTATGTTCTTAGTTTACATTTATTTTGACTACGAAAGCATGTCTCATATAAGTCTGTTACAATCTATTGGTTATGTTAAAGGGTCTAAGAAATTTGTATACCTAACGTGTGAGCAGAAACTACAAAAGAGTTTGCAGGAAAACTTGAGCTCTAACCAGCGCAGAAGGTTCTATCTATGGCATGAGGGATTAGCGGTGGTGATTTCTATATGGCTCAGAAGTGACTTCTAGAATACAAGTCCAGTGCGTTACAGAGCTAATGTGCTTCATATAATTGTAATTTTGCATGCATTGCTAATATCCTTAACTATTGTTTTAGTTTTTGGCTATATCCCTCCCGAAGATGCATACACAGTGCAAGTGGCGACGTCAGGAAATGTGTACAGCTATGGAGTGATATTAGTGGAAATGCTTACAAGTAGAACACCTGCAGATGAACAATTTGAGGAAGGAGTGGACATAGTGAAGTGGGTACATAGAGCCTCTAAAAGAGGATAAACGCCTGAACAAATAATGGATGTGAAGCTGAGTGCAGTGTCGTTTTTAAGGAGGAAGCAAATGCTTGCATCGCTGAAGTTGGTGATGGTCTACACTAATAGCTCCCCGGGTAAGAGGCCCAAGATGAAGAGAGCGGTTGAAATGCTTCTGGAAATAAAGCAAAGTTAGTTACTGCTGCTGTTTTGTTTTGGTAATACAAGAGAATTTGGTTTGGTTGGATTTACATTCAAATATAATTTTTTGTTCTACCATTCTGAAATTAAAGCCATTTCTATTGATGATTATGAACTATAGTATTTAATTCATGTTTGCTAATTGTTTTATATTTACAGGGCAACTTGATGTTTGGGGTTTATGTAACACCCCACGTCCATTAATGTCACTCACAAAGGGAATGCATTAACTTCCATGGAGGTTTTAAGTGAATATAGAACAATAAATTACAACAAGACAGATATAAAATAGTACTTGGAAATTCAAAAACTTTATTTCATTGTAGCAGAAGTCAAAACATGTTTGATTACATCATAACACCATATTCAATGTCAAGTACAATATCTATCTTGATAAAACAAGTACATAATCCCATTACATGAATAGCCATTAAAAAGAAAGATAACAAGCTGGAATTTACTTCAGCAGTCCAAGCTTTCCAGAAGATAAGCGATCCAACTAGACTCCACTAGAACTTGGCCCAACCTGCGGACCTGAAGGGAGAAAAAGGATGGAAAAGAGGGGGTCAGACATAAAGTCTGGTGAATATGATAATTCTACAATACTATTACCAAAATAACTGGACTAAGGCATAAGTTGGAAAACAAGAAAATGTCTATGAAGAGAAGATTAAGGACATAGACAATCGCTAAAGGCAACGTTATAGGCGCTCCTAAATACTAAAGGATAAACACTATACTGCACCACACCAGTCACCCTAAAGATTCATCCCACTTAGCTTCACTTAGAAACTTTCCCAATGGCTTTACGTACCCCTAGCTGACTACATAGGTGCCGCCTGCCCCTATCTCCACTAGGTGTACCCTACTTCCCCTTATTCGATCGGCTCCCTAACTCATAGATACCCGTGCTGGCCCCACAGTGGGGTGTATCACTCCCCTAAAGTGGCAACCTGATACAACGGACATGCACGGCTTATACCTACACGATGCAACAACGTCTTACCTACCAGCCCGGGTCCACACACGCATATGAAACCCGTTGGACTTGCGTTGCCACCGCTCCCTGTTTTGGCCTCTTATAGTCAAACCCAGTATGCGTGTCCCGTCCTCGACTTGGGTCGAGCCCACAAAGATACGTTTTGGGATACTGGTTGAAATGGGCCCCCACTATTTACCACAAGCATTCCACCTAAGCTTGTCCCCATTAGTCCATCCCACTTAACCCACTTAGTCATGTTCATTTACATGTGTGTTTGGTTAAGTCTAATCGTATTTCAAATGCCTCTAAAGGCAACCACCAGATTCCTCATGCCACCCAAGGCACCTACTTAACCCCCATGTCCCACCTTACATGATTATCTGGTTAAGTATTTCTTAGTTCATTAAGGCCATAACCTCATAAAGACCTCTCACATTAGACTGGCATTTATGGCAGCTGGATTTGCCGGGCGGGTCCGGGCAGTCTTACACCATAAAAGAGTTTAACCTCGTGTCTTTACAACTGTTATGCTTTAGTTTGGGCCTAGGACCTCTCACATTGGGCCGACATTTGTGACTACTGGATTTGCCGGGCGGGTCCGGGCAGGTTTACATCACAAACGGGTCCAACCTCGTGTCCTAAGCATTGATTATTAATAATAATCCACTTTCCCCCAATTTTAATAATTCCCTACTTGAATTATTAATTACTTCCAATTTTTAACAATGTCCATACTTGACTCAATTATGGACATCCATTCATGGTATGCAAAATCTTACAAAATTGCACCCAATTTATTAATTCCTAATATTACCCCTACCCCACGTTTGAACGTTTATTCGCAAAATATATGTTAGACTCGAATAGCCTAACTCATAGCATAAAAGAGATTATCATAATAACAACATGTATATGTGACCAAATGAATCATAATAAGGGGTGAAACTTGCATATGTCCAACATGTCATGGACCTAAAGGTGTCAACTTGTTCAAAATTCACCTAATATAATCTCAATCAATTTTCATAAACTTACATATGAACATATGTGAATCAACATCATCTAATTTTTTTAACAACATGGTTTTATATGGGTACACCTAACTCAATAGGCAAATTCCCATATTCAAGTTTTATTTAATTATAGTTTCAAGTTTATGGGTACACCTAACCTAATAGGCAAATTCCCATAAACAAGATCCATTTAAATTAAAAAAAACATAACTTTAAGCATGTTCCAACAACATCATGATTTTACAACATAATATAGCATGATTTATAACATGGCATAGTATGATAGTATAACATAGCTTGACATGATTCTCAACATAGCACGACATAGCATAAGAGAATTTACAACATAGCATGACATAGCATATATAATTTACATCATACGACAACATAATAACATAATAAGAGATCCACAATATATAGAATTTACAATTACAAATCACATCACTTTCTTGTGATCCATTCATAACTGAGTCAAATTAGTTTGTAATAGTCTTGTGAGAATCATCATACTCACCAACAAAAGAAAAGAATTAGAGAAAGAGAGATCTTTTGATTTGATTTGTGTAGATTTAGTTGTAGATGATTAGGCTTCCTCTTCTTAGTTTGTGACGGCTACGCTGAACTCCATGGCAGCAGCATGACGGTAGCTTCTCTAATTTTACAAGTGATTTAGGTTTAGGGTCTACCCACTTATTTATAGATTTTAGAATGCATTTAGGCCATTAGATTTAACCTAGAAATAACCGCAGCCGTTCAGACAAGATGGGGTTTATCTTGTTGACTCAGCAATGAGTCAGAAGTGATTCAGCAAACACTCAGCAATATATATATATATATATATATCCTACAATGTACACATTAGATACATCCCCCCCTTTTACACACTTATTATTGTTTTTATATTCATATTAGATACATCCCCTCTCTTACACACTTATTAATATTATTATATTCATATTAGATACATCCCCACTCTTACACACTTATTAATATTATTATATTCATATTAGATACATCCCCTCTCTTACACACTTTTATATTCATATTAGATACATCCCCCCTCTTACACACTTATTAATATTTTAGCAACTTTAGTGTTAATAGAAAATTCGGGGTGTTACATTCTCCCCTCCTTTTAGGATTTCGTCCCCGAAATCTTCAAGTCTGGAAGAATGTATATCCTACCATCCAAACGTCCATCTACTCATCCATCATACACAGGCATCCATTGTCCTTACAGACTTCTAATGCTTTCATGTTTAAATGCACAGTGTGTGTATATGTCCGTATCTAATGCAAAATCAGGCGGTCCACTGATTCAGTTGACCTCCTTAATGCAACTATGATCGTGCCATGCATCCATTATGTATGCAAAAGATTCTTAATGCTACATAATACTTCTATATGCGTGCACAACCATCACCTGAATGCAGCATCCACATGATAATACAACCATCGTTCATCCATTTTACTAAATACATCCATATATATGCAATATGCAATATGTAGTGACTGAGCCGATCTAGTGCCTAAAGTGTGTGTATATATGCATCCACGAGCAACCACTAGCAAACACTTGCATCCATTTTGCATCCATCATACATAACATGCCTCAAACACATGTTTCAACCATAGGATTATCCTAACTAAAGGTCAAAGATACTAATGAGAGGACATACTAAAGATAAGATAAGATAAGCTAAGCGATAAAGGAGAAATTAAAATACATACCCTCAAAAAGAAAAGGGTACAACGAACGCATCTTCTCTTCTGTCTCCCAAGTTGCGTTGCTCTCATCATCTCCCCATTGCACTTTAACCAGTCTGACCTCTCGATTCCTCAACATTTTGATCTCCGACCCAAGAATGCATGTAGGAGCTCGTCTAATTGTTTCATCACGCTCTATTTCCACCTCTTTAAGCAAACTCGGCTCTACCACCTCCGCGGTCTTGTGCAAACACTTCCTCAAATGTGATACATGGAATACGTCGTGTACTCCACTAAGTTTCTCAGGCAACTCCACCCTATATGCCATCTTCCCAATCCTGTTTTATACAGGAAACGGCCCTACAAACCTTGGTGCTAATTTCCCCACGGACCCAAAGCGAACAACATTCTGTAACGGAGATACTTTGATAAAAACCATGTCCCCAATGTCAAACTCAAGATCTGTCCTCCTCTTATCAGCATACGATTTTTGCCTATCTTGTGCTGCTTTCATCCTCCTTCGAATCAATTCAATCTTCTCCGAGGTTTCCCTAACCATATCGGGCCCAAGTAGGATTTTATCGGTAGATTCCCACCAACATGTAGGCGAACGGCAAGGCCTTCCATAAAGAGCTTCGAAAGGTGCCATGCCAATACTAAACTGAAAGCTATTATTATATGCGAATTCTACTAACGGAAGGTGCTCTTCCCATGTACCCCCAAAGTCTAGGATACAAAGCCTTAAAAGATCCTCTAGAATGCGATTCACCCTCTTGGTCTGGCCGTCTGTCTGAGGATGATATGCGGTGCTCAAACATAGCTGAGTTCCTACCGCCTCTTGTAAACTCTTCCAAAATTCGCTAGTAAAGATGGGGTCACGGTCGCTTACTATACTAGAAGGAATACCGTGCAAACGAACTATCTCCTTAATGTATACAGAAGCCAACCACGGAGCAGTCCTCTTACTTTTCATGGGAATAAAATGGGCGCTTTTAGTAAGTTTATCTACTATAACCCAAATCCCCGTGTTACCCTTCCTTGATCTTGGTAATCCATCCACAAAATCCATTGAGATGCTTTCCCATTTCCATAGTGGAACTTCTAATGGGTGAAGCAACCCACCGGGTTTCTTTTGTTCTGCTTTAACTCGTTGGCACACCAAGCATCTAGCGACGTACTCGGCCACATCCTTTTTCATACCGGCCCAAAAGAAAACCCGCTTCATATCTTTGTACATCTTATCCCCACCGGGATGAATGGTCATTTTTGAGCGATGAGCATCATCAAGAATGGCCTTCCTTAAGTCTTCGTCTTGCGGTACACAAAGTCTATTATCCCTTCGTAACCAACCCTTATCGTCTAGGGTATACCTACGAAGATGGCTTGACGACTCCCCCCCTTTGAGCTTTTCTACTATCTCAACCAACCGTGGGTCGTCTCGCTGTGCCTCACCAACCCGTCCTAGAAGTGTAGGTCTAACCTCCAAGGATGCTAACAGACCGGGTACTAAGTCAACGGAGGGTCTAAAGTCAAACATAGAGATGAATTCTAAGCTTTGTCGTTCAACAAACAACGGACTCAAGGACAACCTTTTCCTACTTAAGGCGTCTGCCACCACGTTACCCTTGCCCGGGGTATATGCTATTTCAAAATCGTAGGAGGCTAAGAATTCCATCCACCGTTGCTGCCTTAAATTCAAATCCTTCTGAGAGAATAAATATTTTAATGATTTGTGGTCAGTGAACAGTTCGAATTTCTCACCAAGAAGATAGTGACGCCAAGACTTAAGCGCGAAAACAATTGCGGCTAGCTCTAAGTCATGCGTGGGGTAATTCTTTTCATGAACCCTCAACTGCCTTCCACCATAGGCTATTACTCTTCCCTCTTGCATGAGGACCGCGCCAAGTCCCGTCCCACAAGCATCAGTATAGATGGTAAACGGTTTATTCCCGTCTGGCAGCACTAAGACTGGGGCTGAAGTTAAGGCTCTCTTCAAACGTTGGAACGCATCATCGCAATCTTTGTCCCACGTAAAAACCAGGTTCTTCTTCGTTAACCGTGTTAATGGAGCTGATATTTTTGCGAAGTCTTTGATAAACTTCCTATAATAGCCAGCCAACCCCAAGAAACTTCTTACTTCGGTTGCATTTTTAGGGACCTTCCAATCTTGGATGGCCACCACCTTTGCGGGATCCACTGCTATCCCTTCTTTGGAAACCACGTGCCCTAAGAACCGTACTTCCTTCCTCCAGAAGTGACACTTAGAAAATTTTGCCTTAAGGTTATGCGCTCGAAGGGTTTCCAACACTTCCCTAAGATGTAGGGAGTGCTCTTCTTTATTCTTAGAAAAGACTAAGATGTCATCCACAAAGACTACCACGAATTTGTTAAGGTATTCCCTAAACACCCTACTCATCAAATCAACAAAATATGCAGGGGCATTTGTCAAACCAAAGGGCATCACTAGCCATTCATAGAATCCGTCAGGAGTCCTAAAAGCAGTCTTATCTATACTATCCTCAGCCACTCTCAGTTGATGAAAGCCAGTGGCTAAGTCCAACTGCGAAAACACTGAGGCGCCAACTAACTGATCAAAGAGATCGTCAATCCTCGGCAGTGGGTGTCGGTTCTTTTTAGTAAGCTTGTTTAGTTCTCTATAGTCCATACAAAGTCTAAGAGACCCATCCGCCTTTGTGGCAAAAACTACTGGAGCACCCCACTCCGATATACTACGTCTTATGAACCCCTTCTCAAGCAACTCCTTTACTTGCTTATTGAGTTCCCTCCTTTCACGAGGAGCCATGTGGCGCACTGGCAAAGATACGGGTTTAGCATTATCCACAAGATAAATTCGAAAGTCTATCTCCCGCTTTGGAGGTAAGCCCTTCACCTCCTCAAACACATCCGGATATTCCCGGACCACTTCTACCGATCGCAGGTTCTCTACAGACGCGTCAAGCGATTCAAGATAACTTAGCATAACGGAATTTATGGGATTACAAAAGATGTCGAGAGCATTACCAAGGCGAGTCACAAGCCTAACTACTCTCCTTTCACAATCAAGAATGGCCCTATTTCTAGACAACCAATCCATTCCTAAAATTAGCCCATAGCCCGTGAAGCCCAATACATAAGCATCACATCTAAATTCAACGCTAAGTATAGAGATTTTCAAATCCAAACATATCATGGTCAAATGAGCCGAACCCCCAATTGGATTTGAAACGACCAAGGGATCCTCTACTAAACTGGTGTTCAAGTGCAGTGATTCAACTAATGATGCAGAGATAAACGAATGAGATGCGCCAGAATCGAATAAGGTACGGACAGGATGATCAAACAGAAAAAATAAGCTTTCAACAGAAATTGTTCTACCTCTTTCTTGCAGCGGTGGGGCCGCAATAGCCTGAACTTGCCCCCTTGCCTGCCCTGGTGCCATAAGAGCCTGCACCTGTCCTCCCGAGGTAGACCCTGCCCTCTGCCCCTTCTTTGGACAGTCCTTCACTAAATGTCCCGCATCTCCACAATGAAAACAACCAGTCTTCTTTTTCTTTCTACAATCTTTGCTGAGATGGCCAGGCGTCCCACAATTGAAGCATTTCTTCTTCCCTTTGCCATTATTGTTTTTACCACCCTTCTTATTTTGCTGTTGGGGTTTCTTCTGATCCCCTTTCTTTTCAACTGCCTTATCCTCATGCATAAGTGCCATTTCTACTAGCTTTTCAAAGGTGGCTCCCATAGGGATGTGGGTCATAGCCAACCTTTGCAACGGTTCATTCAAGCCTCTAACGAACCTCAAAGCTTTCTTCTCTGGCGTGTTCACCAACTCCAAGCCAAACCTTGCTAACTGATTAAATTTATTGACATATTCCTTTACTGATGAGCTCCCTTGCTTTAGTGCCAGGAATTTTTCCATATTTAAGTTCTCCTCTGCCCTTGAAAGAAACTTTGCCTCAAACCTTCGTCTGAAATCCACCCATGAATCAACTGGACGTTCCCCGTTAGTGACCTCCCACCAAAACGAGGCCTCTCCCTTCATTAACCAAGCAGCTAAACGGACTTTCCTCCCATCTTCCACTTCAAAGATATCCAACAATTCCTCAGTCTCCTTAAGCCAATCTCTGGCCTCCACAAACGTCTCAGTCCCTTGAAAAGTTTTTCCTCCCATAGCCTTGAATTCCTTGCACGTCTTTGCAAAAGTGTCAACACGAGGAGGAGGAGGAGGAATGGGTGCAACTAGGGGTGGAGGAGTATCCGCTGGGCCTGCAGTGGTGGCCCTAGCCTCCAAGTATCTCCTAAACCACCCTGGTATCGTCACACCTTCTGGGAGATTAAGATCTTCAGCCATGCTGAAACGAAAAAGGAAAGATTCAAAATGGAGAATTCGAAAGATAAAGATAAGGATGTGGCTATTTGGGATTATGTTTTTCATAAAAACTCTCTTTAAATAACATGTTTTTTTTTGAAAGCACTTCTTCCAAAAATACTTTAGAAAAAAAATATTTTTCCAAATTTTTTTTTATCTGTTCTGGTAACCTTATGCTCTGATACCACGTGTAACACCCCACGTCCATTAATGTCACTCACAAAGGGAATGCATTAACTTCCATGGAGGTTTTAAGTGAATATAGAACAGTAAAATTACAACAAGACAGATATAAAATAGTACTTGGAAATTCAAAAACTTTATTTCATTGTAGCAGAAGTCAAAACATGTTTGATTACATCATAACACCATATTCAATGTCAAGTACAATATCTATCTTGATAAAACAAGTACATAATCCCATTACATGAATAGCCATTAAAAAGAAAGATAACAAGCTGGACTTTACTTCAGCAGTCCAAGCTTTCCAGAAGATAAGCGATCCAACTAGACTCCACTAGAACTTGGCCCAACCTGCGGACCTGAAGGGAGAAAAAGGATGGAAAAGAGGGGGTCAGACATAAAGTCTGGTGAATATGATAATTCTACAATACTATTACCAAAATAACTGGACTAAGGCATAAGCTGGAAAACAAGAAAATGTCTATGAAGAGCAGATTAAGGACATAGACAATCGCTAAAGGCAACGTTATAGGCGCTCCTAAATACTAAAGGATAAACACTATACTATACCACACCAGTCACCCTAAAGATTCATCCCACTTAGCTTCACTTAGAAACTTTCCCAATGGCTTTACGTACCCCTAGCTGACTACATAGGTGCCGCCTGCCCCTATCTCCACTAGGTGTACCCTACTTCCCCTTATTCGATCGGCTCCCTAACTCGTAGATACCCGTGCTGGCCCCACAGTGGGGTGTATCACTCCCCTAAAGTGGCAACCTGATACAACGGACATGCACGGCTTATACCTACACGATGCAACAACGTCTTACCTACCAGCCCGGGTCCACACACGCATATGAAACCCGTTGGACTTGCGTTGCCACCGCTCCCTGTTTTGGCCTCTTATAGTCAAACCCAGTATGCGTGTCCCGTCCTCAACTTGGGTCGAGCCCACAAAGATACGTTTTGGGATACTGGTTGAAATGGGCCCCCACTATTTACCACAAGCATTCCACCTAAGCTTGTCCCCATTAGTCCATCCCACTTAACCCACTTAGTCATGTTCATTTACATGTGTGTTTGGTTAAGTCTAATCGTATTTCAAATGCCTCTAAAGGCAACCACCAGATTCCTCATGCCACCCAAGGCACCTACTTAACCCCCATGTCCCACCTTACATGATTATCTGGTTAAGTATTTCTTAGTTCATTAAGGCCATAACCTCATAAAGACCTCTCACATTAGACTGGCATTTATGGTAGCTGGATTTGCCGGGCGGGTCCGGGCAGTCTTACACCATAAAAGAGTCTAACCTCGTGTCTTTACAACTGTTATGCTTTAGTTTGGGCCTAGGACCTCTCACCTTGGGCCGACATTTGTGACTACTGGATTTGCCAGGCGGGTCCGGGCAGGTTTACATCACAAACGGGTCCAACCTCGTGTCCTAAGCATTGATTGTTAATAATAATCCACTTTCCCCCAATTTTAATAATTCCCTACTTGAATTATTAATTACTTCCAATTTTTAACAATGTCCATAATTGACTCAATTATGGACATCCATTCATGGTATGCAAAATCTTACAAAATTGCACCCAATTTATTAATTCCTAATATTACCCCTACCCCACGTTTGAACGTTTATTCGCAAAATATATGTTAGACTCGAATAGCCTAACTCATAGCATAAAAGAGATTATCATAATAACAACATGTATATGTGACCAAATGAATCATAATAAGGGGTGAAACTTGCATATGTCCAACTTGCATAGATTATACATGTCATGGACCTAAAGGTGTCAACTTGTTCAAAATTCACCTAATATAATCTCAATCAATTTTCATAAACTTACATATGAACATGTGTGAATCAACATCATCTAATTTTTTAACAACATGGTTTTATATGGGTACACCTAACTCAATAGGCCAATTCCCATATTCAAGTTTTATTTAATTATAGTTTCAAGTTTATGGGTACACCTAACCTAATAGGCAAATTCCCATAAACAAGATCCATTTAAATTAAAAAAAACATAACTTTAAGCATGTTCCAACAACATCATGATTTTACAACATAATATAGCATGATTTATAACATGGCATAGTATGATAGTATAACATAGCTTGACATGATTCTCAACATAGCACGACATAGCATAAGAGAATTTACAACATAGCATGACATAGCATATATAATTTACATCATACAACAACATAATAACATAATAAGAGATCCACAATATATAGAATTTACAATTACAAATCACATCACTTTCTTGTGATCCATTCATAACTGAGTCAAATTAGTTTGTAATAGTCTTGTGAGAATCATCATACTCACCAACAAAAGAATTAGAGAAAGAGAGATCTTTTGATTTGATTTGTGTAGATTTAGTTGTAGATGATTAGGCTTCCTCTTCTTAGTTTGTGACGGCTACGCTGAACTCCATGGCAGCAGCATGACGGTAGCTTCTCTAATTTTACAAGTGATTTAGGTTTAGGGTCTACCCACTTATTTATAGATTTTAGAATGCATTTAGGCCATTAGATTTAACCTAGAAATAACCGCAGCCGTTCAGACAAGATGGGGTTTATCTTGTTGACTCAGCAATGAGTCAGAAGTGATTCAGCAAACACTCAGCAATATATATATATATATATATATCCTACAATGTACACATTAGATACATCCCCCCCTTTTACACACTTATTATTGTTTTTATATTCATATTAGATACATCCCCTCTCTTACACACTTATTAATATTATTATATTCATATTAGATACATCCCCTCTCTTACACACTTATTAATATTATTATATTCATATTAGATACATCCCCTCTCTTACACACTTTTATATTCATATTAGATACATCCCCCCTCTTACACACTTATTAATATTTTAGCAACTTTAGTGTTTATAGAAAATTCGGGGTGTTACAGTTTATAAAGCTAAGTAGTCTATCATGGAGGCTATTAATGTAATAACCCAGAAATCCGAGCCAATTTAAAAATTTTATTTTGGAAATTTATTGAATTTTGAATATTTAAAATGAATTATTTTAAATAATAGTGGCGAGAAATTTATTTTGAATAGAATTAGAATGTATAAATTTATATAGATCGTCGTTAAAATATAAATATTTATTTTAAATTATAAAACGAATTGAAAATGGCGCGGTAGTTTGAATTTTCGATTTCAAAGTTCAAATGAATGTACAGGATTAAAAATAAACTGGATTTTAGCGAAACTAAAAATATTTGAACCTATTAGAGAATATATTTCCAACGAATCCGAAAAATTGAAATTTCATAGCGGGGATAAAAAGTTATGCCCAGTTGAAAATTCAGAATAGTCGCTATGGAATTTTCGACCCATAAAAATAGCCATTTTGCAAACGATCTCTGTTTTCGACGAAATCACTTTTGTAGGAACCTGAATGTCAAGTTATTGCTAGATTCCAAAATTCATAATTTTCTGAATAAATATGTGAGCGTGGCGAAGTAAAATGTGTTTTAGTCAATTTCGATCGACCAGAAAATGACCATTTTTCAAACGGTCTCATAATTTGATGAAATTAGTTTTGTTAGGACCGTATCGTCAATACGAAGCTAGAAAATATTTTACGGGAATTTTTGGAGTCCGTATGTGGCCCCGGTAAATTGAAATGCACGTTCAAATTCAATATATAGATTTATATTTTGATTTTGACAAAAACTGATCGAAACAGGCGAATTGGCTTATGATACATATCCCAATGGGTTCGGAATAGGGGTAATTAGCTAGGGATGACAGTCGTTGGGTCTCGTTTGGAGATCGAATAAAAACTCAACTTTTTATTTTTGAAATTATTAAATATAATATATATTTTTATACATAAGCCCTCTCCCCTCGTTCTCTCTCCCCGACATCTCATTTCAGGAAAAAAAGAAAAAAAAAGAAATCCCACGTCGCTGCCTCGATCCAGCCATCGCTGGCCCATCGCGCGACGAGCGCCTCCACCCCACCTCTGCCACGACATTCTCCGGCCATCACCCCCTCCAGCAAAGCTCCTCCTTCTCCAATTGAACCCCAATGCCCAAACACCCCCAAAACCCTAGAACCCACTGTCGGTCCCCAGTTCTGCCGCCACCAGACCCCGCTCCCTCCTCCGACGACCTCCGCCAGTCCCCATCTCCAGTAGACGCAGCCCCTTTCCACTGTAAGTTGTTTATTTAATTTAGTGATTAGACATTATTTTAAAAATCTGATTTTCTTTGCTATATAAAATCTGATCTTCTTTATAGTATAAGATCATGAATTTTAACATATGGAGTTATAATTTTTATTGTATAAAGTAATGATTTTTAGCTACATAAAGATTTGAATTTTTAATTTAGTAAAGATTAGATCTTTAATTTCATAAAGCTATGATTTTTATTTGTATAAAGTTATGATTTTTAGTTATGTAAAAAAAGATCTTTAGTAGATAAAAATATGATTTTTATCTATACAGTAGCATAATCAAAATATGGTTTTTATATATATATAATAGCCGAAAGAAAATGTGATTGTTATTTATAAAGTAGCGTTGTTAAAAATGTGATTTTTAACATATACCACATGAAACAGACTACGTTGGAAACAAGATGAAGATTTCCTACATATCCCGATTTGTTTATGTACACCCATTTGACTGATATTGATTGGGATGAAAAATTTAACACATCGCCCAACTGCATAAATAAAATTCTGTGTTTGTTGATTTGAAACCCCACACGGGTATTAGGATGATATTTGACGTACACTAATCCCGATTGTTGAGTTGTATGTCAATCGATGGGTTGACAGACTGTGTAAGCGTTAATTATTTATATTTAATGCTTATGCGTTTGTATGGTGCACTTTGGATGATTATTTATCATTGCTGTTATATATCATTGCTATTATATACATGTGTTGTATAGAACCCATATAAATAACATTATATAGTAATTGAGTGGGTCTCATTCTAATTTAGAAAATATAAATTCATGTGTTGAATAAAATAGATATTCATGTGTTGAATAAAAGAAAATTCATGTGTTGAATAAAATCGATATTCATGTGTTGAATAAAATATATATTCATGTGTTGAACAAAAGAAAATTCGTGTGTTGAAGAAAATATTCATTTGTTGAATAGAATAACGAAGTTATTGAAATATATAAAGCCGGGTTGGTTAGATATGCGCCATTTTGACGCGAACGATATTTATATCGATTATATTCGTTTTTATAATGAATATAGAAAAGGGAAGTGATTTCAAAATATAACGTTTTGAAAATATTATCATTTGTATATTGATGATATGGAATATTCAATTTTGATTTGAAATTGAATAGGAAGTTGAAATCGTTTTGAAAACGGATTTAAAATGATTTATAAAATACGTTTTAAATGGAAATCGACGAAATATATATATAATATATATATATATATATATATATATATATATATTATATAATGGGCTGAATAGAACGCGCTGCGCCGCGGCAGATCGCGAATTTCGACCATTGACTTCGAATGGACGTTACGGGAGATCCGACCATTGGATTCTCCTAAAACCGTAACCGTTGGGTTAGTATCAAAAGTGCTTCCAAACGAATATTGGAAATTAGAAATCTAACGGTTGGATTTGGAATTATGTCCTAATCAAATTTGGAAAAGGACGTTGTAAGTGCAGTTCGATGGCCGTTGATGGAAATCGACTGTACGGGCCTTGATAAAATTATTAAAAATAGTATTAATTTGTGTAAAATCATAAGAAATGATTTGGAAAGAATTGGGATGAAAATTTCCATATTTCAAAAGATAAAAATAGATTTTTATCGAAATGAACTAGTTTTGAACTGGAATTATAATTCCATTTATTTTTAAAATAAATAAATTGGTTTTGAAATGGTTTTGAAAATAACTAGAATTTCCAATAATTGAATCGGAATGGATTTGAATCGAAATTGTCTTTGGAATATTTCGATGTTGGATTTCATGATTATACAGATATTGTTATGGAAATATGAAAGATATATTAATATCGTTATTTCCAGTACGATATTTGTTGGTCGTAGAATTTGATATTGAATATAAGCCGATATATTTTAAATTCAGAGCCTTATATTTAATATCAAATGTGATTTGGGTTTGTCGTGAATGGTGTCTTCATTAACACTGTTCTTAAACCCAGTTGAGAAAAAGATTAAATCTTTTTATTTAGATTTAATGAAGTATACCAATTAAATGGTATTTAATTGGAATTGAATTTGAATTGATTTTTGGGTTTATCGTGAACGGTGTTTTAAATAACACTTGTTCTTTAACCCGATAATTAATGGAATGTGATTTAGGTTGTCGTGAACAGTATCTTTAATAATACCGTTCTTAGTCCAACGAAGTTAAGAAAATCAGAAACTAACTGGAGATTAGTTAAGTTGAATAGTTTCCTGGGTATTGGTCTGATGTTGGTTTCGGTTTTCGGGGTTAACACTTAGGGAATTATTCACTAGCTAATTTACGGTTAAAGGCTGATGGAATAGAATGTGATTTTGGGTTTAATGTGAACCGTGTTCAAATGACATTGGTTCTTTAGCCCAGTTAAAGACAGGATAAGATCTCCCAAGATAAACAATCATTAATATTGATTTTTGCGAAGATTAAAACCAAGTGGAGTTTTAATGAATCTTTAATTAAATTGAAATGATCGAGAATGGAGTATCACCAGTTTTGCTCCAGGCGATAGTTAAATCTTTAATTAGATTTGAACGTGTAATGGTAATTGAATTTACCGATAGCACCGTGGTGTTAGATATGAAATATTACCAGTTTTACTTCATGGAATGAATAGGTTGGGATTGGGAAACTAAAAAAAATGATTACTTCGGTAAGGTTCGTTAATCCCGACTAGTTTGGATAACCCATAATTTGGTTTGAATTGATATTTAAAAGAAGATTAAAGAATAAATTTAAAGAATTTATCTTTGATAAAATTAATGGGAACCTTTCCCAAAGTATAAGAATATTTGAATAAAAGACTATTCTGAATTGGAATGAGGCGTATGTTGTGTTTGTGTAACACTTGTTTATTATATATGCGAGTTACTCAGAAAGACCGGGTTTATCCCATTCTGAATAACTGATTCGACGATGTGTCGAAGATGAAGACGGTGGTCGAAGACTAGAGATCTTCACATCGTTTGGATAATTGGGCTGTACACCCAAGAGGAGGGAATCAGTTGGTGATCGTCCAGACGTACTTGGAGATCGATGGATATGCGAGGTATAAGGTGCCTCCGGTTTCGTTCAGACCCAGAATGAACTTGTAAATGGACTATGTGAGATCGATGGATGTGCAAGGTACTAGGTGCCTCCGATTTCGTTCAGACCCAAAACGAACTTGTAAATGGACTATGTGTCTGACATTTGATTTTATTCTGTGTGATTGATTTCTATTAAATATATATCTGTTTGGCAGCGAAGAATTTATTCTCTTGCTTAACGCCCTTCTCTGAGACGTTCGAGCTCAGAGGTTATATATTGATGGATATCAGTCGCATGGAGTGAATTTCCTATGTGGCATGCCTAAGTGGAAAATGATCAAGGCTTTTGTTGAAAAGAAAAGTCTTGTGGTTGATATCAAAGCACGACCTGTGTTGCATAGCTTTGTGTATGGCGTTAATTCGCGAGCCTCACACCTCGGTATGAAACAGAAACGGGAGAGGATCCAGGGAGGATATGCGTCTCTTTCTAGTTGGAGGTGGTGTAAGTGACCTACCAGCCCTGACATTTATATATTTTTCACCTGTGGTTGTTGGAATGCGAGGGGCCTCGGATATGGAGTCATTTGGCTCATTTACGCCCAATAGGGCGGGGAGACATATTGTTCAGGGTTTCATTTTAATCCGCTACGTGTGGACCGACCCTGTGGCTCCTAGGTGCAGTTGCGGCTATAGCCTGGGACATGGACTAGATTGTCTCGAACTGGGTGAGGACTATCTTCTGCCTCGGTTCATAGATGGAAATCCAACTTCCAATACGTGATTTTGCGGTTTTGATTGCAGAACCTATATATGGTGACATAGTGGTATGAGGGCACTTATGCCGTTTATGATTGATACTTATGATTGAAATTGTTTTGACACTATACACTTATAGTAATAATAAAAGATGAAATTTAGCGTATCAAGCATTCTTTGGCTATTATAAGGTAAAACCCTATCCTCCGGCTTGTGTTGCATTGTGTGATGGGATCTGGGTCTTATAATAGCTTCATTGTTCTTTATTTAGCATTGCGCTGTTGTTTTATGCACTGGTATTCCTGGGAGGAAACCCATTCCATGTTATACGGCGTGGTCCCTTGATTTACCTAACTTGAAAATAAAGATTAATAACTGTTTTAGTTCCCACACCAGTCACATGACTGACCTGGAGTTTATTGTTTTAACCTAAACTCTAGGTGCCCTTATTTTGACATGGGCAGCTAGTAGTTTTGGTTTGCAGTTTTATATTCACAGGATCCTGATTTACAGCTAGAACGATACTCGGAAAGCTCTGTATCCGTGTATTACTTCTAGTTGTGCTTTGTATTATTTTCCGTTGCGATGTATTTAAATGTAATTTAAATCTTTGATATTTTCTGTGTAATATTTATTCATACTCTGTAATATTCATGTATCCTGATGGAATTGTTGTAATAAGCAATGAAATGTTCTTCTGTTTGTGTTCTGATGTGGCTTGTCCTCAGTACGATCCGTGATTTTCTGTAAGGGGGATTTCGGGTCGTTATAGCTTGGTATCAGAGCTTTGGTTTATATAGCTCAGAGAACAAGACACTTTAGAACCAAACGAAAGAATTCATCAGAGATTGGATTAGTAATATCCAATGAGAATGACTCGTTAGAGATGGGATCAATAGCATCCTAGAACGAGTGTGAAGAGTGATGTTTTTAAAAGTAAAAGTGAAAACAAGTTTTGTTTTGAAAATTTAAATCAATTATTCATATTTGAATATTATTTTTATATTGATTTGTACAATTAAGTATATAAAGATTTTGCGTACACGTCTGATCCGCGTGTATTTGAAGTTTTAATATACTGGATGGATATAGAATCACACTCTAGCCGCTTGGGGATAATTCTGATGATGTCCGGACATCATTAGTATTTATGTTCGTGTTTCGAAGGTGGGATTTCTATATGATTCCAATTGACTGGTGTGAGAACAAAAATTAGATAGGGCTTATTATTGTGATTCGGCATCAAAAATCTGATTTTTGGACTATGTATCAAAGTTATGAATTTGAAAAGCTAATCAACTATTGATTGCTGATTGTGTTGTTTAATTATTGGTTGATTAATTAAAACTTGAACCATTTAGCCAAATTGTACCAAATAGTGAATTTTATTGAAAATTTGTCGTATTTGCATACGTATACATGTACTTACATTGAATAGGTCATAGCAAGGAGGCTAGAGAAGAGGAATAAAATTGTTTGCCCGACAAATAGGTACATGTTTATTGTGTTTCTTGGGGTTTTGACGATTTTATGAGCCGATTGGCTGCTTCTTTTTCTTTTTGGATTGGTGAGGGCCATGGGAGGCTATCTGAAATATCCCGAAGCTCCCGATGCAGCGGAGGTTACGGCGAATTTTTTTGAAAATTTAGGGCGTTAGCCAAATTTTTGAAAAATTTGAAAACTTCTTAGAAACTGAAAAGTTGAAGAACTTATGCCATAATGAAAATAATGAAAGTTGAGTTGATTAGTTAAACAACTTTCAGCTTCGTTCTTTTTCGGGGACGAAAAGTTTTAAGTGGGGAGATTGTAATAACCCAGAAATCCAAGCCAATTTAAAATTTTTATTTTGGCAATTTTAGTGAATTTTGAATATTTAAAATGAATTATTTTGAATAATAGCGATGAGAAATTTATTTTGAATAGAATTAGAAAGTGTATATTATATAGATCTTCGTTAGAATATAATTTATTTTAAATTATAAAACGAACTGAAAATGGTGCGGTAGTTTGAAATTTCGATTTCAAAGTTCAAATGAATGTACATGATTCAAAATAAACCAGATTTTAGTGAAACCAAAAATATTTGAATCTATTATAGAATATCTTTCCAACGAATCCGAAAAATCGAAATTTCATAGCAGGGATAAAAAGTTATGCCCAGTTGAAAATTCAGAATAGTCGCTATGGAATTTTCAGCCCTTAAAAATAGCCATTTTGCAAACGACCTCTGTTTTCGACGAAACCACATTTGTTGGAACCGAAATGTCAAGTTATTGCTAGATTCCAAAATTCGTAATTTTATAAATCAATATGTGAGCGTGGCGAAGTAAAATGTGTTTTGACAGTTTTAGTCAATTTCGATCGACCAGAAGATGGCCATTTTTCAAATGGTCTCAGAATTTGATGAAATTAGTTTTGTCAGGACTGTATCATCAATACGAAGCTAGAAAATATTTTTCGGCAATTTTTAGAGTCCGCGTGGCCCCGGTAAATTGAAATGCGCGTTCAAATTCAATATATAGATTTATATTTTGATTTTGATGAAAACTGATCGAAACAGGCGAATTGGCTTACGATACATATCCCATTGGGTTCGGAATAGGGGTAATTAGCAGGGGATAAAAGTCGTTGGGTCTCGTTTGGAGAACGAATAGAAAGTCAACTTTTTATTTTTGAAATTATTAAATATAATATATATTTTTATGCATAAGCCCTCACCCCTCGTTCTCTCTCCCCAACATCTCATTTTAGGAAAAAAAGAAAAAAAAGAAATCGCGTGTCGCGGCCTCGATCCAGCCACCGCTGGCCCATCGCGCGACGAGAACCTGCACCCCACCTCCGCTACGACCATGTCCGGTCATCACCCCCCCTCCAGCAACGCTCCTCCTTCTCCAATTGAACCCCAATGCCCAAACACCCCCAAAACCCTAGAACCTGCCGCCGATCCCAGTTCTGCCACCACCAGACCCCGCTTCCTCCTCCGATGACCTCCGCCAGTCCCCATCTCCAGTAGACGCAGCCCCTTTCCGCTGTAAGTTGTTTATTTAATTTAGTGATTAGACATTATTTTAAAAATCTGATTTTCTTTGCTATATAAAATGTGATCTTCTTTATAGTATAAAGTTATGAATTTTAACATATGGAGTTATAATTTTTATTGTATAAAGTAATGATTTTTAGCTAGGTAAAGATTTGATTTTTTTAATTTAGTAAAGATTAGATCTTTAATTTCATAAAGCTACGATTTTTATTCGTATAAAGTTATGATTTTTAGTTATGTAAAAAAAAAAAAAGTCTTTAGTAGATAAAAATATGATTTTTATCTATGTAGTAGCATAATCAAAATATGGTTTTATATATATAATAGCCGAAAGAAAATGTGACTTTTATTTATAAAGTAGCGTTGTTGAAAATGTGATTTTTAACATATACCGCATGAAACAGACTGCGTTGGAAACAAGATGAAGATTTCCTACATATGAAGAGTTGTGGTGTTTGGTTTAGCTTCTCGGTGAGAACTCCTCACTTTTATTTTAATTTCTAGTTTGAAATATATACTAGGATGCAGACGGTGCTTAGCAGCACCCGACACCCGTTGTCCACAGAACATGAATGATTTGTTTGATTGATGTGTTGTAAAAATTTATTGTGCGATGTGGAATGAATAAATATTTTATAGTTAAAAATATGATTTTTAACGTGTATATAAAATAAATATTTATAAACAAATCGGTCGATTTGTTTATGTACACCTATTTGACTGATACTGATTGGGACGATAAATTTAACACATCGCCCAACTGCACAAATAAAAATCTGTGTTTGTTGATTTGAAACCCCACACGGGTATTGGGATGATATTTGACGTACACTAATCCCGATTGTTGTGTTGTATGTCAATCGATGGGTTGACAGATTGTGTAAGTGTTAATTATTTATGTTTAATACTTATGCAGTTGTGTGGTGCACTTTGGATGATGGTTGATTATTTACCATTGCTATTATATACATGCGTTGTATAGAAACCCATATAAATAACATTATATGGTAATTGAGTGGGTCTCATTCCAATTTAGAAACTATAAATTCATGTGTTGAATAAAATAGATATTCATGTGTTGAATAAAAGAAAATTCATGTGTTGAATAAAATCGATATTCATGTGTTGAATAAAATATATATTCATGTGTAGAATAAAAGAAAATTCATGTGTTGAAGAAAATATTCATTTGTTGAATAGAATAACGTAGTTATTGAAATATATAATGCCGGGTTGGTTAGATATGCGCCATTTTGACGCGAACGATATTTCTATCAATTATATTCGTTTTCATAATGAATATAGAAAAGGGAAGTGATTTCAAAATATAACGTTTTGAAAATATTATCATTTGTATATCGATGATATGGAATATTCAATTTTGATTTGAAATTGAATAGGAAGTTGAAATCATTTTGAAAACGAATTTAAAACTATTTATAAAATACGTTTTAAAAGGAAATCGACGAAATATAATATATATATATATATATATATATATATATATATATATATATATATTATAATGGCCTGAATAGAACGCGCTGCGGTAGTTCACGAATTTCGACCATTGACTTCGAATGGACGTTACGGGAGATCCGACTGTTGGATTCTCCTAAAACCAGAACCATTGGGTTCGTATCGAAAAGAGCTTCCTAAAAATATTAGAAATTAGAAATCCAACGGTTGGATTTGGAATTATATCCAAATCAAATTTGGAAAAGGTCGTTGCAAGTGAAGTTCGATGGCCATTGATGGAAATAGACTATACAGGCCTTGATAAAATTATTAAAACAGCAATAATTTGTGTAAGATCATAAGAAATGATTTGGAAAGAGTTGGGATGAAAATTTCCATATTTGAAAAGATAAAAATAGATTTTTATCGAAATGAACCAGTTTTGAACTAGAATTATAATTCCATTTATTTTTAAAATAAAAAATTGGTTTTGAAATGGTTTTGAAAATAACCAGAATTTCCAATAATTGAATTGGAATGGATTTGAATCGAAGTTGCCTTTGTAATATTTTGATGTTGGATTTCGTGATTATACAGATATTTTTATGGAAATTTGAAAGTTATATTAATATCGTTATTTCCAATACGATATTTGATGGTCACAGAATTTGATATTGAATATAAGCCAATATATTTTCTATTCAGAGCCTTGTATTTAATATCAAATGGGATTTGGATTTGTCATGAATGATGTCTTCATTAACAGTGTTCTTAAACCCAATTGAGAAAAAGATTAAATCTTTTTATTTAGATTTAATGAAGTGTACCAATTAAATGGTATTTAATTGGAATTGAATTTGAATTGATTTTTGGGTTTATCGTGAACGGTGTTTTAAATAACACTTCTTTAGCCCAATAATTTATGGAATGTGATTTGGGTTGTTGTGAACGGTATCTTTAATAATACCGTTCTTAGACCCAACGGAGTTAATAAAACCAGAAACTAATTGGAGATTAGTTAAGTTGAATGGTTTCCTGGGTATAGATATGATGTTGGTTTCGGCCTTCGGGTTTAACACTTAGGGAATTTTTCACTTGCTAATTGACGGTTAAAGGCTGATGGAATAGAATGTGATTTTGGGTTTATTGTGTACCGTGTTCAAATGACATTGGTTCTTTAGCCCAGTTAAAGACATGATAAGATTTCCCAAGATAAACAATCGTTAATATTAATTTTTGGAAGATTAAAACTAAGTGGAGTTTTAATGAATCTATAATTAGATTGAAATGATCGAGAATGGAGTATCAGCAGTTTTGCTCCGGGCGAAAGTTAAATCTTTAATTAGATTTGAACGTGAAATGGTAATTGAATTTACCGATAACACCGTGGTGTTAGATATGAAGTATTACCAGTTTTACTTCATGCGATGAACAGATTGGGATTAGGAAATTAAAACAAATGATTACTTCGGTAAGGTTCATTAATCCCGACTAGTTTGCATAAACCATAATTTGGTTTGAATGGATATTCAAAAGAAGATTAAAGAGTAAATTTAAAGAATTTATCTTTGACAAAATTAATGGGAACCTTTCCCAAAGTATAAGAATATTTGAATAAAAGAATATTCTGAATTGGAATAAGGCATATGTTGTGTTTGTGTAACACTTGTTTATTATATACGCGAGTTATTCAGAAAGACTGGGTTTATCCCATTCTGAATAACTGATTCGACGATGTGTTGAAGATGAAGATGGTGGTCGAAGACCGGTGGTCTTCACATCGTTTGGATAATTACTGACGATATTGATTGGGCTGTACACCCAAGAGGAGGGAATCAGTTGGTGATCGTCCAGACGTATTTGGAGATCGATGGATATGTGAGGTACAAGGTACCTCCGGTTTCATTCAAACCCAGAACGAACTTGTAAATGGACTATGTGTCTAACATTGGATTTTATTCTGTGTGATTAATTTCTATTAAATATATATCTGTATGGCGGTAGAGAATTAATTCTCTTGCTTAACGCCCTTCTCTGAGACGTACGAGCTCAGAGGTTATATATTGATGGATATCAATCGCATGGAGTGAATTGCCTGTGTGGCATGCCTAAGTGGCAAATGATCAAGGCTTTTGTTGAAAAGCAAATTCTTGTGGTTGATGATCAAAGCACGGCCTGTGTGGCATAGCTTTGTGTATGACGTTAATTCGCGAGCCTCACACCCCGGTATGAACCAGAAACGGGAGATGATCCAGGGAGGATATGCGTCTCTTTCTAGTTAGAGGTGGTGTCAGTGACCTACCAGCCCTGACATTTATATCTTTTTCCCTTGTGTGGTTGTTGGAATGCGAACCGCCTCGAATATGGAGTCATTTGGCTCATTTACGCCCCATAGGGCGGGGAGACGTATTGTTCGGGGTTTCATTTTAATCCGCTACGTGTGGACCGGCTCTGTGGCTCCTAGGTGCTGTTGCGGCTGTAGCCTGAGACATGGACTAGATTGTCTCGAATTCGGTGAGGACTATCTTTTGCCTCGGTTCATAGAGGGAAATCCAACTTCCAATACGTGATTTTGCGGTTTTGATTGTAGAACATATATATGGCGGCATAGTGGTATGGGGCACTTATGCCATCTATGATTAATACTTATGATTGAAATTGTTTTGACACTATACACTTATAGTAATAATAAAGGATGAAATTTAGCATATCAAGCATTCTTTGGCTATTATAAGGTAAAACCCTATCCTCCGGCTTGTGTTGCATTGTGTGATGGGACCTGGGTCTTATATTAGCTTCATTGTTCTTTATTTAGCATTGCGCTGTTGCTTTAAGCACTGGTATTCTTGGGAGGAAACCCGTTCCGTGTTATACGGCGTGGTCCCTTGATTTACCTAACTTTAAAATAAAGATTAATAACTGTTTTAGTTCTCACACCAGTCACATGACCGACTTGGAGTTTATTGTTTAACCTAAACTCTGGGTGCCCTTATTTTGACACGGGCAGCTAGTTAATTTGGGTTTGCAGATTTATATTCACAGGATCCTGATTTACAGCTGGAACGATACTCGGAAAGTTCTGTATCCGTGTATTACTTCTAGTTGTGTTTTGTATTATTTTTTACTGTGATGTATTTAAATGTAATTTAAATCTCTGATATTTTCTGTGTAATATTTATTCATACTCTGTAATATTCTTGTATCCTGATGGAATTGTTGTAATAAGCAATGAAATGTTCTTCTGTTTGTGTTCTGATGTGGCTTGTCCTCAGTACGATCCGTGATTTCCCGTAAGGGGGATTTCGGGTCGTTATAATTAATTACTTCAAACTGGCCACTTCAAGCATGGAAACACAACATATAACATGGCTACTTCGGAAAGCAAAAATATTAATATTAAGAAAGTAAAAGTGCATCTTAGATATTTAATGATTTAGTTATCCTTTTCCTCGTTTTTTCTTTTTTTAAACGGAAATAGACTTATTTTTTCAACTATTATTGTTGTACATGATTTTAGCGCATGGATTGTACCCAAAACCTATTCACATTTGCTTTTATTTTCTATATCATTTTCAATAGTGGATGAATACATCTGTGCTCCCAGTTAATATTTGTATTTCCATAATATAAGCCCAACATGAATTCATGTTGTTTTGGTTAAATGTTGTGCGCACACAAAAAGTGTGAAGAGTAGTTGGGTAAACGGGTGGGACCGGACCGGACGGAAGTCTGTCCAAGCTCTATCCTATAAGAATTCGGACGGACACGGACCAGACATCATATAGCCTTGGACTGAGCCGGACAACGGACTTTCCTATCCGATATAGCCTTGGATAATAGAAAAACATCGAACAATTTAGATCGGACCGAACATAGTGTGTCCAAGCTCTGTCCTATGAGAGAATCGACAGACATGGACCGAACACCTTATAGCTTCGGACCGAGCCGGACAATGGGCTGTCCTGTCCGATATACAGCCCTAGCGAAGAGAAATAGTGTTTTAATGATATATGAGTCATACAAATCGCTGGTCTATCGTAGGTTTAAATTAAATTAAAAATCCTTCTATTTAAAAAAAATGAATTATGGTTTCTTATTTTCTTATTTTACAATTTCAGAAAGATTATGATAATATAGCAAACAGCTGAAAGGCAAAGTTAAAAAGGAGTTCAGAAGGAGAAATTCATAGCTAAAAAGAAATATCAAGGATGACAGATTCTTCTGTTTGATTATTTATTTCTGTAATGTTAGTTTAGTCATCTCAGAATTTTAGTTTTTGAAATTAACAATGCTACTTTAGGTACTTGTTTTAGTAATATACTTCATTAATATGTGATTTATTTATTACACTTCTTATTGCATTATTTATCTTTTTTAATCGGGAATTCACAAATATAATGATGTGTTATAAGCTAACATTAGTATGATTTCTAACTTCATTTTATAGTATTAATAATGATTCAAAATATATTAATTAATAGAATTTACATAGTTGCACTTAATTTTATTTTTTTAAATAACATTGTGAATTTTAAATTAATTTCTTATTTAAGAATGTAATTAATAGAATTTTTTTTCTTTGATATTAGATAATATAACGGTCGGTTTTTCCACCGTTGTGCGGTAATACTAGTAATATGGTTTACTTGATTGTTTAATGTTTGTAAATTTTGTACGAATGTCCGATGTTCTTGATTGAAATATGTCCATTTGAGTTCGTTTGATGTTCGAGTTGAGAGAACCAAATTTATATCAGAAAAAATGTATTCGTATTTGAAAAACGCACGTTTTTTTCCTTTGGTCTGTGTTTCGTTTGATTTTATTTAAAATAAAAAGTGAACACATTTGTTTCATTCGGTTTGACTGATTTACAGTTTTCTTGATTTGAGTGTTCGTGAATTAGCGGTGGTGTTCCCATTGATAACAAAATGCTTAGCACTGTTTGTGCTATTTACTCTTATGTTAACGTGTGTGCATCTATCTTTTCTCCTGTTGTAGCAGAACTGAATTTGAGCTAAAATTGGGAAATGATGGTGGAGTAAGTCTTAGTTTATGAAGAAGATAGGGGTGTAAATCGGTCGGACCGGATCGGACGGAGGTGTGGTCAGTTTCTATCCGAAATAAATTGGACCGAACACAGACCGGACCAAATTTTTTCCTTGGACAAATTTGGTTGTCCTAATTCGTGTTCTAAATAAAATCGGTCGTACATGGACATATGCTTTTCGAACACGGACACGATCCGACTGGGTTGGACATGGCTATTTATATAGGGGTGTAAAACGGTCGGACCAGACCGTACGGAGGTGTGTTCAGTTTCTATCCTAAAAAAATAATCAGACTGAGCACGGACCTAACCAAATTTTTTTTGGGACAAATTTCGTTGTCCTAATTCGTGTCCTAAATAAAATCGGTCGGACACGGACATGATCAGACTCGACCGGACATGGCTATTTATATCATATTTTGTACATTTTACTATATTTTCTCTCAACTATACGTTGAATTACAAGTAATTCGGAAGAAATCGGATGAGTCCGGACCGGACATGTTTTTTTCTTGTACAAATTTTGTTGCCCTAACTCGTGTCCTAAATGAAAATCGGACGGACTCAAATGGATGTATTTCGGTCACGAACACGAATGGATGTCGGGCAATCGAATAAAATTTACAGCCCTATATTTATATCACATTTTGTTCATTTTACTAGATTTTCTATCAACTATACACCGAATTAAAGGTAATTCAGACAAACTCGGACAAACCCGGACCAAACATGGTTTTTTCTCGTACAAATTTTGTTGTTCTAACTTGTGTCCTAAATGAAAATCGGATGGACGTATTTCGGTCATGGACACAAAAGGACGTCGGACATTCAAACAAAATTTACAGCCTTAGAAGAAGAATCGACAGAGAGTATCAAATTTCGTTCATGAACCTTATTGAGAACTGCGATGGAGAACCCCAACATAACTATTTATTTTGCCATGATTTCCCTTTTTTTTGAACTAATAACTGAGTTGAAAAATGAAGGAGGCAAAGTTCCATCATCTTAGTGTAGCTTCAATGAAACAAGGAAAGCAGCGTAAAAAAAATAAATAAACAAGGATAGATGGTTTTTTTTACTCATTTGTCTACAAAAGCGGCGAAATAAAAATGATACACTAGGCAGCATGTTTAAAAAAATAGCACGGTTAACTCTCATTTGTTTACTAAAGCGGCGTAAAACCTAGAAGCAAATGGCAAACTTTAAATCATTTAAATTTGAACAAATTTCATTTTTGTATGTGCGTATAATCCCATATTTATATTTGCAAACATTTTTTAAAAATGAACAAATATTTATAACAAAAGAGTGAATCTAATCATTCTCCAACGGTTCACAAAAACTGATATGTAAAATAAAAACTATAGATCTGATAACAATGCACACACAACTAAATACAAAGGATCTCAACTACAAAAACTGGCCTCCCTAGCCAAACGGACCTGTGTTATCCTCACACCAAACCCCATCAATCCTCCAAGGCCTCCACTACTCCTCAGATCGAGGTCTGAAAAACCAGACCAATATACAAGACACTCTTGAATAGACAACTACAAAAGCTAATATACTCCAACCATAAGCTCCTGCTCCGTCTATGAAACAACACTCCAAGAAGCAAAGGAGCCATGGACAATCGACCCAAAAAGAACCTGTAAATACAGGACCTGCACAACTAGAAAACATCATAAGAAATAAAGAGGGGAGGTAAGGGAAGTAGGGAAGATCTCGAACGCAAACTAACAAAAGAATCAACCAATCCCCGCCCGCGGAGTAGGCGTACCTGAAGTAACGTCATTGGTACGAGCTAACCTCCTAGAACGGAAGCCAGTTGCTCCCTTAAATGACCTACCACGAAAGGAAAGGAAAACATCATTCCTTAACCCTGCGAATGATGGTAGGCAAGTCCATAGATGTCTCTTCAAAATTTCCTTATTCCGCGAGCACTAGATTTTCCAACAGATAAGACAAGGAATCAGGCGAAAGGGGATAGATCGTATAAATTTTCCTGAGATGCCGACCCCCTAGTATCTCAGTGAATCTACAAGGGAAGTGACATTAACTCGGAGACCAAGTTCCTGAAATAATTCGAGATAGATCTGGCACAAGAGCCTTGGAAAAACAAATGAGCATTGGATTCCAAATCACCAACTCTGCAGCATCTTCAACTGGACACGAGCGGAATGCCATTCCTCTGGTGGTTCTCGTCTACCAGTAACCCTTTGTGAAGAGTTTTCCACATAAACAAAGAAATTTCGGAGGAAGTTGGACATCCCAAATGAAAGAGAAAATAAGGATCCTTGGAGTTGGGGTCCTTGCCGAACTCCAAGGCGCCCTAATCGAGAATGGGCCTTCATCCTACTCGGACCCACCGCTATATGAGTTAGAGAAGGACTTCACGGAATGCATTCATTTCCACGTCTCACTAGCGTAGGATGGAACTTCGGCGTAATTCGTGCCCATAAGCCTGTGGTACTTAGCGTGGAAAAACATCGCCCAGAGGTAGTCGTTCACTCCAAACCATACCCACAATTTGCAAGCAAAGGCAGTACAGATATCCTTAGGATTTCGAAGGCTCGGACCTCGCTCACTTTTTAGACGACAAAAGATGTCCCAAAAAATCCAATGTTGACGATTATTGTTGTCTTTTCCCACCATAAAAAAGGATGATGCCATAGAATGGTAAGAGCGGAAGAAGGAGGAAGTTGGAGTCACAGCAGCAAAGACATGCGATCCTATAGAGTCAAGAACTGACTTTATAAGAACCAGTCTCCTTGCCTAGGAAAGCAGAGTCACATTCCAACTAATAATGTATCCCTGGCCATTTTAATCAGAGGATCGGAAATAGCGTTAAGCTTTGACAATACCAATGTAAGGTAAGCGAAGGGAGGCAGCCTTGAAACTAGTGAAGGTTTCAATCTAAGAAGACCTAACCTGAGACATGCCTTTTGTAGGAACGATGCAACCTTTAAGAGAATTAACAAGTTGGCCCGAACACCTCCTGTACTGCTGAATAAGGCTCAGAAGGCGATAGATGGAGTGACAGTTACCATTAGTGAAAATGGTAACGTTGTCCGCAAAAGATGAGGAAGAAATGAGAGGACAACCTTAGGGAATGTCCAACCTCTGAATCTGACTCGCTATCATAAGTGAATGCAATCCAGGCATGAAATCCTCGGCGATGATGACGAACAAAGTCAAGGAAATAGAGTCTCCCTGATATAGACCCCTTCTCGCCTTGAAAATCCCATAGGATGACCTGTTAATGAGAATAACAAACCAACAATTGGAAATGAGCCTCTAGATAATATCGCTAAGGGGTTTCGGGAAGCAGAACGCCCTCAACACTTTAATGATGAAAAACCAAGACATACGGTCGTAAGCCTTAGTCATGTCCAGCTTATCGACTACATTATAACCTCTGGTCTTACGATCAATCTGAGAAACCAGCTCCTGGGCTAAAAAGACGTTATCAGTGATCAAGCATCCTTTAACAAACCCTGGCCGAGAAGGGGAGATAACACGATCCAGAAACGATACTAGTCTAGAGGATAGCACCTTCGAGATAATCTTATTAGAGAAATTACACAAGACGATCGGGAAAAATCCACGCTCGAACGAGCGTTTTCGCATTTGGTAATATGAATCAAATTGGTGGAAATCCATCCCTTAGGGAGAGCTCCACCAGAGAATAAAAAATGAATTGAATGATCAAAACCCGCCTGAATGATCGGCCAAATACTCCTAAAATATCCCATTGAAACCATCTAGTCCACTCACACTATCCTTACTGCATGCATAAACGCAAGCCCAAATTTCATCCGAAGAAGGAGGGATGGCAAGATCGATGATATCTGATGAGAAGGCCAATTGGGAAAGCGACTACGTCTCCTAGTTAGAAAAAGTAGGAACCTCACCAAATGATGATTCTTTTAAAATGAGTGTCTCTTTGGCCGCCCTAACATGGTTGAAGATATTCTTACAAAGCTACATGTTCCAAGCCATAAGGCAAGCCTTGAGACTTTTCATCTTAAGAGAAAACACAACAAAAGAGGACCAAGAACGGGGGAGTTCCAGGAATCTTCCAAAACACGATGGAACGTGTGGTGGAATCTCCATATACTCTGAAACCGAAACGAAGAAGGATCAGATAAGGCAAAGGGAGAGCAAAGTAGTATCATCGGAGATGATCCGAGAAGGTACGATGCAGGTGGGAGACGAAGAACGAGAAAGGAAGATTGAATCATCCTTCCAATCCAAAGACTCTGTAGAGCCTAGAAAGAATCCGGTTAAGCCCTTCCTGGTTATTACACAAAGTAAAAGCCGAGCCGATGAAAGAAACCTCAAAGAGACCAGAAACGACGATGAAAGAGTTGAAATCCGCCATCGCCACCCGGTTAACAGAAGAGCCACCTCGCTTCTCGGCCTGGCAAGCAATAGTGTTGAAGTCGCCTCCTAAAATCGAAACAACAAAACCCAGATCGGAAAGCGAGAGAAGTCAGACCAAAGGGCCAACCCTTCTATCCGGTCACACTTAGCTTAAAACACCAAGAAAGGAAGGTGGAGATGGAAGAAGATGAATAAGCCACAGAGAGAAGCTGAACAGAATCGAAATCAGGGCGAACCACGACATCTTTGGACCAGATCCAAATCATCCTAGAAACATTGGCTAAGACACCCCCGAAGCCAAGGGAAAGAACAGACTTTGCGACCTCCTCCGGACCCATAAATGGCTCTGGAAGCACCACCAGAGAAACCATGTGCTTCTTAACGATGCGTTTAAGCCTCCTGGCCATAGACGCATCATTACCTATACCAAGAATGTTCTAGAACAAGAAATTCTCCATCCAAAGAAAAGCGGAAAATGACCAAAAGCTACAGGAAAAGAAACACCCCAAGAAAAGGAGGACACAACACCATGTGTCAGATAAGATAAAGCGTATGTCGAGTAGATTTAACGATCTGCTCAAACGCTGCTATATAACGTGTGTGAATGGTCTAGGGAGTACAAGGAGCCGATCTCGGTCTATGACGCGAAGAGTGGACATGGAGGGAGGAAGAGCGAACAACCACCTCATTGATCTTAGGGAACCCTAAAGCAACCCCAGAAATCAGATCTAGCGTTGAAGGAAACGACGCACCTGACGCCACAGACAAGAATTCTTAGTAAGGCGAGATAGGTGATCGTTAATGATCACTATCTCATCCTTACTAAGAAGGGTAAGAGGAACAGAAGCAAAAGTAGATGACGCAGAGCTATCAATGGAAGGTGAAGAACACAACGGGACGGAAGAAGCACTAATAGACGGAAACAATATAGGGTCGCTTAAGTGTTGCAACACCGATTCTTATGTGATCTTTACCAACGCCGAACTGTCATCGAATTCACAACCCCACCTAAAAGGTAAAGACTAGCCATTGGAGCTCCGAGGTCGTCATATGGTAGTGCCAACATAGGGAGAGAATCTCCTAGATAGCCCGTATAGAGTACCAGAACATGGAACTCTACACGTCTACAACTAGGAGACCACCACTCCCATGTAGACAACATCCTATAAAACCATCGAAAAGCCATCATAAGCCCTAAAACCAAAACAAAAAAATGCGAGTCATAAACGACACTGATCGGGCCTCGCTGTAACTCAACAGTCCTACCGTCCCAATGGCCAACAAAACCCCCACCGACATGCCCGATTTAACCAAGTAAAATAGTCCAACCAGAGCACAATCCAAGAAGGAAAATGCATGCCGACAGAATAAAATTGAAACCAACAAAACAAGTTTTCTGAAACGAAGCACAATCAGTACCACAAAATGGGCATAATCTAAACACATAGCCCAAACAGACTAGCAAAGACACGAAGTAGGAACTAACGTTCCCACAAGAGAAGCAACAAACAATGTTGGATCATCAACTAAGGGAAGGTAAGTGGCAAGAAACCCTTGCCTTTCGTAAGAACCATAAGGAAAGACCATACATAAGCAACCAACATAAAACTACAAAAGCATATTCACTCATATATTACAACACACTCCCTTATATACGCATTTGCAAAATCTCGAATGCTCTTCTAACTTGAAGTTTTTCTTTTTGAAACATGCATGATGATGTCTCTCCCTTATTATTATCTTGCTTGCATATATCTATTTGGTCGATACAACATTTGTTGTCTTATTAAAAAAACTTTAATAAGAAAACCCAATGAAAAAAAACCTTAAGTAATCAAAAGAGTGCAACTTGTGAGATTATATATATCATATTAAAATGATACTCCTTCTAAGAGTTTGGTTCTTTGTGATCAAAATAATGTCTCATTAAAACCGTACTGGAAAAATTCGGTGAGAAAATTCTTAGTGAAGGAAAAAAAGTGCATTGACATATTTTAATATATCATTTCATCGAATGAAGTTTGATACTTCTGGATGGGGATAATGCCTCGTTAAAACCTTACCAAGAAAAAATCTATGAGAAAAATCTTTATGAAGGAAAAATGAGGATAATATAATACATCATATTTCAATAATTTATTATAACTTTCAATCAATGTAATACCTCGTTAAAACCTTAATAGGAAAACCCATTGGAAAATCTTAAACAAGGAAAACGAGTACATTATAACTTATTTTCATTGTTACTTTTTGGGTCGATACTTCTAGATAAAGACAATTCCTCGTTAAAACATTACTAAGAAAAACCCAGTGAAAAATAAAATCTTAGTTAAGGAACAAGAGTGCATTATAACATAGTGAATGCTCCCACATGATTTAATATCTTTCCCTGAATTCGTACTGATCTTTTGATAAGTCAAATTGCTTATGGATATTTCTTAATGAACCTTTATTTAAAAACACCATGTGCTTTTCCATGTTTCAAGCATGTTTTTTATATAAAGAGACTTATGTTTGAGATTTGTATGCTATTTATTTATGAATTCATTTCATCTGCTTATAATTTCGTGCTTCAACCAGTTTTATATATTGTAATATAGATTTGATGAATAAGACAAGTTTCATTGCAACAACACTAAGAAGTAGGAAGTGATATACTTATCTTGAAGTATATCAAAATTTTCATTACAACAATACTTTGAAGAATGCTGTAATCTGTCATCCATGTCCTTTTCATTCTTTGTTACCACACATGTCATTTATATTCTTCAGAAACTGGTATATTTTAATGGGGTTTACATATCACAACTACCACTTTAATGGATATTAAGAGTTTCATTACAACAATTATTAAAAGTAAGAAGTAATCTACTCATAATAAATTATATCAAGATTAAAATTACAACAATACTTAAAAGAATATTATAATATCGATTTCTTATTCTTTGCATTCTGCATCACTACCAAAATTATTTACATTCTTGTAGAATTTGTATACTTTCATCTTTATACCTTTAGGGTATTCTAAATGTTTCAAACACCTTCACTATTTTAATAATTGCAATTATCTCCGAAAGTATAATGCTCATGAGATATAACATGTTGTTGAAACTGTATGGCGCTTTAGTAATTTTATTGTTGCTTTTTCCACTATAAGTATATTTTTTGAAAATTCTTTTGCCGTTATATATATTTATTACTAATTATATTTTGCAAATTACAGGTCCATATTTTTCATTTAGAAAAGGATGCATGATGGTCAATCATGTTCTCCCCAAATACAAGTTTTTAATCTATTAATTAACATAAACATTTTATTATTTATAAATTTATCATCAATAGTTATCTTTTGTCAGTTCTCGATATGATTTATTGAGATCTCCTAACGTTTTAGGTCTAAACCACATCTTCGGTTACTTAACAATCAAATCATGGGACTCTTTCGAAGCACCCTTAAGTGTTTCTTCAAAAACACTCACCTCCTTTTTTAGCATCTTTATGACTTGCTTCAAAAATATTTTGAACTGACTTATATACCACATTTCAGCTATGGTTTAAACCTTTAGATCCTTCCGAGATTCAAATCTATATTGGAGAAAATCTATTAAGGATATAATTGATAATTTATTTAAGTTAAACAATATTTTACATTATTGTATATGTTAATAAATATTTAATACCGATGATCAACATGAACTTCTATCCCTTCATTCTCCCCCTCAATGTTGATAGACATTATCACATTAATTAATAACCTATCTGATTTTTGATCCATTATCACATTATGAATAGAAAATACATATAATGCATTTCAATTGTGGGAGGATACTGCTTTCATTAGTTGATAAGATGTATTCATATTATATTACATATTTTCTTTCATTGATCTAGTAACTTGGAAGGAAATTTATAATTATATAGTTCACTTGAATACGCACACCGCTCTAGGTCATTTAATACTTATGTCGATTGACTTTTTGAATTATATAATATTTGTGCATAATCTATAAGATGAGTCGATAACAAACTTTAGGTTGTTAGTTGAGTATTTACATATATATATATATATATATATATATATATATATGTGTGTGTGTGTGTGTGTGTGTGTGTGTGTGTGTGTGCGCGCGCGCGTGCGCATGTATTACAAATATATTATAAATTTGCATATTCTTTCTCATTTGAGTCGGTGATTTTTAGAACAAACTATTACAAGGATCCAAACTATTAATCTCTTCTTATAAATCAATGTCAATATGAATCCTTTGAGATTTTATGATGATGATCAAAATATCTAGTTGTTTGGAACTGTACTGAACTTCTGTTTTAAATAAAATATATAAACAACTTCAAGTTGTTAAATTTTATTCCTCAATTATACCTGAAATATTACTTTTAAACAAATTATGATAACTTATTAGAGATCAATTCATTACCACCCATAGACATTTCTAGAGACTGCAATAAATAAATAAAATATACTTTAAAAAAGTAGCTTTTGTATACTTAGAATTTTATGAAAATATGCAATTATACTTTTTGCACATATATATCTCCTCAAGCCGATATTATAATTTTCATGAAATGTATAATATGACATATAAACTATCTCTTCTGAAGAATATCTAAAGATATTTTTTCTTCTTTAAGAAACTATTATGCATATAATATTGCTTACGCCATAATAATTGGAAACATGACCTTTATGATATAACTATACATTTGAACATAAAATAATGTATTCAATAGATAATTTGATTTGCTTCCTATTTAGTAGGTTTGATATAACTATAATGAAATATATGATATACATCACATTCTCTCAAACTTTTAGAATCAAATCTAAACTAAATTGGAATCCTTTATAATCAAATTTCTACGCCTTTACTTGGTTTAATAAAATTACCAAATTTATAAATAAATATCTTCTAGAGACGTGTTATTATTTCCAAATATATAAGTAGAATTATTTTATTATCGCTACTCCTAGTGTAACAACCCGAATTTTAACAACGTGTTAAGACAAGAATCAAGGCAGAATTAAATTATAAAATCTGAATCAGGACAAACGGTTTGCGCCATTGCGTTCGTCTCGGAAAAATACGCGAAATAGAGTCCGAAATTTCGTAAATCGGAGTCCGTATGACCGAGATATGGCCTCGCGAAGTTTCACGAAAATTCAAATCCGAAAACAGATTTGAAATTCAGCCCAAAAAGAGAGGCGGGAAAAATTCCCGCCGGACACTCAGGGTCGACACCCATGTCGACATGGGTGTCGACCCCTGGGTCGACCCCCCCTGGTCGAACAAGCGACCTGGTGCACCTGCTTCTGGTTTTGGCTCGGTTTTGGAGGCTTGTGACGGATTTTGACGATTCAGATCTATCCTAGGGTTTATCCTACGGCCTAAAACTACCCTAACATCTATAAAAAGACCCCTAGACCTAGCCTAAACCCTCATAACTCACTCATGCCACGAAGTGCTGCCCAAATGTCAAGTGATCATGGCCTCCATCTCCAACTCCAAGGGCTTATGCATTCAAATCGGGTTCAAATCAAAAGGTGCAAGCTTCCTACATCAAATCGAGGGTAGATCAACGTTTCTATGCGAGTTTCATGACGCTTCTTCAACAAAGGAGCCACCTTTCTTCGTCAAGACGATGCATGATCCTTCCCTAAGCCTCGCTATGTAAGTTCTAGCTACTTGTAGATTCTAACGGTGGTTCTAATATGACATGGAATGAAATGCAAGTATGCTAGCCTATGTGAACCTAACTTTGCCCCTTTTCTATGATCCATGACCTTGGGTTAAGTTTTATCGACTTAATCATGCCACTCATGTTATGTTTAGCCTAGTTTATCTTGCAAGTTTGAATCTTTATCTATGGAATGTTAGCATGAACCTTTGGGAACCATTTGACTTGTGAAACATTGGCAAAGACTTGACTTTGGGGCTTATGCATGTAAATGAACCCAAACCCCTTATGATATTATGCATGTTTGTGGCCAAATCCCCTTATGATATTATGCATGTTTGTGGCCAAATTCCCTTATGATACTATGCATGTTTGTGGCCAAATTCCCTTATGATACTATGCAAGCTTGTGGCCAAATTCTCTTATGATACTATGCATATTTTGAGGCCAAATCCCTTATGATACCATGCATGTTGGTGGCCAATTCCTTTTTGACATCGTGCATGTTGTGAGGCCAATATGTAGCATAATACCCTTACTATGTTGACTCGTTTTTACTTGGGTTGGAAACACGCTTTGGGGTAGGTTAGACGTGCGTAATTACGACATGATAATTTGACATGGGGTTTCATGGGAATATGGCACGTATGATACACCTAAATGTGGGCATGACATGTGGGGTAAACATGGGACTTGAAACTAAACACGTGTGGGTGGTAAGTGTAATATGACACTAGACCGAACATGAAAGTGGCCAACTCGAGGTTGGGTTGAGTTTGTAGCATAAATCTACCCGGACCCGCCCGGCTTAACTAGTGGCTACAAACAATAGGACCCAATGTGAGAAGTTGGTCATGTCGCGCTTAAGACCCTAGGTTAGACTAGGTTGTGGTGTAAAACTACCCTGACCCGCCCGGCTTAACTAGTAACCACAACAAGGTCTAATGTGAGAGGTTGAGAGTGCATTAATTAAATTAATGCCACATGATAAGGTTAAGTCAATTTGACTAATGACACTTAACCGATATGACACAAATGGGTAGGTTAAGTGGGACCGGGCTTGATTTCTTAATGACACTTAATCATACAAGACAATTAGGGGATGGGGTTAAGTAATTTACACTTAACTACTCCGACATGGTAACTAGATGGGGTTAAGTAATTTAGACTTAACTAATCTAAACACGGTAATTAGATGGGGTTAAGTAACCTACACTTAACTAATCTAAACACGGTAATTCGATGGGGTTAAGTTAAACACTTAACCAATCTAAACTTGGTAATTCAATGAGGGTAAATAGCCAATACTTAACCAACTTAACAAGATAATTTAATGGGGTTAAGTAACTTATACTTAACCAATTATACATGATGATTTGATGAGGTTAAGTAACCTATACTTAACCAATCTAATATGCGGACCTGATAGGGTTAAGGCATAAGACCTTTTAAATATACTTAACCATTATAATACGATTAGTGGATGGGGTTAAGTTAACCTATACTTAACCAATCCGACTCGATAATCCGATGAGGTTAAGATAATATATGCTTAACCAATCTAACACGATAACTTGATAGGGTTAAGACAAACAAATACTTAACCAATTTGACTTGATAATTGAATAGGGTTAAGTCCTGAGCTTCTTGGTATACTTAACCAACTCGTAGGGCTAGGTCTCGGACTTGAGTACTTAGCCAAATCTTGACATGATTCGTAGGTAGGTTAAGTCATGAACGTAAATGGAAATACTTAATCCATTAGACAAAACCCTAGTTCAGGGGACTAGGTGGAAAGCCGGGATTAACAAGGATAACGGGAAAAGAAGCTAAGTGGTAAACCTTAGTTAAGGATAACTAAGTAATAATTCTTAGCCAAGGACATGGGACTAGTTCATAATTAGATGAGTAACCTGATATGGTAGGTCATCGCTTAGTATACGAGGAGGAGCAACTTATCTGACTTGGATAAAAAGCTCCAACGAACTGGGTGACGAAGCGGTAGCTTCGGGGGACGTGAGGGTACTCTTGGTATCCCTCTATGAGGTGGCAGATGGTCCATGAAACCCTGCCTCACAGAGGTTAAGGTCTTCGGTAGAAGAGCCAAGGGTATGCCTTGGTTAGTATGCGAGTGACCTAAAGACTGGGATGGATTAGCGTGGAGTCGACGATACTTGATTTTTGCCCTGGATAGCACGTCGTCGACTACCTACCATCTTTAGTCAATCGTGTACGAGCGGAAAGGCAGAGAACCCCCAACAGAATATGTTCTTGCTATCGAGTCATGGGTGCGGTTGGCCCATAGGAAAGTGGGGCTATAGAGGGGCCGGGATGTGGTTCTCATACATGATTTTTCTTCGATTTCCTTTCGGTAGTTGAGGGAGGGGTCACGTGGGACCATAGCCACGGGTACAAAAACAGACCTTGATATCTGCATCAGCAGATGACTTAAAGCTCCCGGCCGAGTTCCGTATCTCTTGATTTGCCCTGGCACGAAACTCGGATGGCACATTGAGGAACATGTGCGTCTAGACATGGAAAACGATTCACGATACATACGCAGGATAAAGGGCGCGGTTGACGGGTGGCATAATCCCTAGTGGCCCTAGGTGGCTTGAACCCAAACCGGGACACGGAAACGTTCATTAGTTAGCATAATCCCTAGTGGTCCTAGGTGGCATAAATCCTAAGTGAACGCGCGATAGTTCATGGCAAGGAAACATAACTAGATCAAGGGTGGCAGTCCAAAATAACTTCAAGGATAAAATGGTACTACGTCGAGGTGGTATAGATTTACACGGGAAAGCCCGTACGGCCTACGACAAAGGACTGAACTAATACATGGAAAGAAACATACGAGTTGGGAAAACCTACATATGCTATATATTAGGTTGACATGGACCATTACATGACATTGGGCAAGTGACATTCATAGTTAACACATGACGCGAGTTGGGATACTAGTACGAGAGGTGCAGAGCAAATATACATGGTAAATACCTTGGGATATTATACATGATAGATACCGGGGGATGTTATACATGATAGATACCTTGGGATAGTTATACTTGATAGAAACCTGACGATGTGATACCTTGATTTATCTTGACATGTAGTTTATCATGATACCTTAGTCTATCTTGCTACAGTAGTTCATCCGGTTTTCTTGGTTTATGCTTGAAGGTCATCATGTATAGCTTGGTCTTCTCTTGGCTATGGCTGCTTCACCGCTTTATTTTGGGGAATAATTTATGAAAAAGGTTTTATGCTTCTTTACTATTGCAAGACAGGTTTTGATGTATTCTGATGTAAAAGGCTTTAGACCTTATTTTATAAGGTAATGAAATTTGTTTTACTTCCGCTGTTTTATATATGTTCTGTCTTGTAATATTTCTGTGCATGTTTACCTCGATAATGCTTCACCAAACCTAGTGCATTCCCTTTGTGAGTGACCCTAGCGGAGGTGGGGTGTTACATTTGGTATCAGAGCAGAAGGTTACCGGACTGGGCAAAAGTTTTTAAAACCTTCTGAAAACTATTTGAGAAACCGTTTACAAAGAAGCATTTTTCAAGAAAAGTTTTTAAAGGCTATTCCCCAAAATCCATTAGCACTACCTTTCTTTCCTTGATCGAATCCCTTTTCCTTTCTTTCCTCCATCTGTAGTCACAGTAGTTTCAACTGCGACTAATCCTTGTCTAGCTACTTAAGTGTTTTCCCGTGCGATGGAGGAAGTTCTCGAGAGACCTGTCACCGAAGTTATAAGAAGGGATAATAAGAGCAAGGATAAAGGACACGAGCTTAAGAATAAGCAACTTGTTGGTATGGCTTGATCCACAAAGGAAGATAAGGACAAGATCAGCGAGAGGGCAATTGTATGCTCTCATTTCTAGCGTACCTAAGAGAAATGGTACCGTTTCTGTTAAAGGCTTAGCCTTTCTTTTCTATCATCCCGTCCAGACTTTGTATTGATCATCGCATCATTTAAGTCTGCCTCGATAGTTAAGTCTCTGCACCTTAGTCCTAGCATGGTAGAGGATCCCAGTTTTTGTCCCAAAAATCTGGTTGGAGAGTTGGTCCATTTCTTCATGACTTGTTTGGATTTGAGAATGACATGTCTCGGCTACGGATGGATTCTAGGGATAAAGTGGTCACCCAATAAGGGGTGCCATTCTCTGTTTTGAAAGGAGGGTAGTTAGACTCTTGACTTGCTTTGGTAATACCCTCGAAGTCTCGTGTAACCTTCTAGGTTCTGTCATGGCTAGTTACATAGAATCTCATGATGCAGTTGTTGGTAATCCGTTCGAATAGAATTCGCCGCTAAGGCGGGTGGTTCGTTTCGCTTGTGCATGAGTTATGGGAATCACCCTAGTAATTACTCTTGACAACATGGATTGGCATCGGAAAACGAGATCCAGAATTCCCTAGTGAATTTTGGAGAGCTTGCATGAGTAAGTGGATACGTTTGAGCCAAGTAGACTAGGGAAAGGATAAGTGAAAGTGGAATAAGAGGCGACAATGAAATGAGTTCTAACTCATATCTTGGAAATAGGAATCAAGGAGCTATGAAATCATGGAGTTAAAAAGATGGTCAAGGCACCGAGGAATTAAGCTCAAGGAAACGCGACTTAGAAGATGTAAGGCTAGACACGCGCATCGTACCTCTTTTTAAAGTGTGTATCCTTGATCCCTGGTTTTTCCTGTAGAGCTTGCTCGCATGTTATCTTTTGGTGAATATCCTCTCGGTCCTGTTTCTGTTGCGAACCCCGTAGGGAGTTTACCTTGTTTATCTCCTCGATCCTATCGTGAGAACCTTAGGTAGAATCCTATGGATGTAAACATGTGTTTGAAACATGTTATGATTGATATGGTTGCAAATGGTTGCAAGTGGTTGCTCGTGGATGCGCGAATACACATTAGATACTAGATCGATGCACTCACATTTCATATTGTATATGCACGAGTATTTATACCTGTTTATGGATGAAATTGAATGTGTTATCATGTGGATGTTGCATAAGAATGAATGGTTGTGCACATATATAGTGTTTATATGACTAGGACTATTTGCATACATGTTGGATTCATGGCACTAAACATAATTTGCATTAGAAGATCATCCAGGCCTGATCATTAGCATTAGCTAAGGAACATATACACACACTTTCTGCATGTGTTCATACAACATTAGAAATCTTTTAAGGACAATGATTACTTGTGGATGATGTTTTGAGTAGATGGATGATGGATGGTAGGATACGTTCTTCCTAACTTGGAGATTTCGGGGACGAAATCCTTAAAGGAGGGGAGAATGTAACAACCCGAATTTTAACAACGTGTTAAGACAAGAATCAAGGCAGAATTAAATTATAAAATCTGAATCAGGATAAACGGGTTGCGCCATTGCGTTCGTCTCGGAAAAATACGCGAAATAGAGTACGAAATTTCGTAAATCGGAGTCCGTCTGACCGAGATATGGCCTCGCGAAGTTTCACGAAAATTCAAATCCGAAAACAGATTTGAAATTCAGCCCAAAAAGAGAGGCGGGAAAAATTCCCGCCAGACACTCAGGGTCGACACCCATGTCGACATGGGTGTCGACCCCTCCCCAGGGGGTCGACATGGGTGTCAACCCCTGGGTCGACCCCTGGGTCGACCCCCCCTGGTCGAACCAGCGACCTGGTGCACCTGCTTCTGGTTTTGGCTTGGTTTTGGAGGCTTGTGACGGATTTTCACGATTCAGATCTATCCTAGGGTTTATCCTACGGCCTAAAACTACCCTAACATCTATAAAAAGACCCCTAGACCTAGCCTAAACCCTCATAACTCACTCATGCCACGAAGTGCTGCCCAAAATGTCAAGTGATCATGGCCTCCATCTCCAACTCCAAGGGCTTATGCATTCAAATCGGGTTCAAATCAAAAGGTGCAAGCTTCCTACATCAAATCGAGGGTAGATCAATGTTGCTATGAGAGTTTCATGACGCTTCTTCAACAAAGGAGCCACCTTTCTTCGTCAAGACGATGCATGATCCTTCCCTAAGCCTCGCTATATAAGTTCTAGCTACTTGTAGATTCTAACGGTGGTTCTAATATGACATGGAATAAAATGCAAGTATGCTAGCCTAGGTGAACCTAACTTTGCCCCTTTTCTATGATCCATGACCTTGGGTTAAGTTTTAGCGACTTAATCATGCCACTCATGTTATGTTTAGCCTAGTTTATCTTGCAAGTTTGAATCTTTATCTATGGAATGTTAGCATGAACCTTTGGGACCATTTGACTTGTGAAACATTGGCAAAGACTTGACTTTGGGGCTTATGCATGTAAATGAACCCAAACCCCTTATGATATTATGCATGTTTGTGGCCAAATCCCCTTATGATATTATGCATGTTTGTGGCCAAATTCCCTTATGATACTATGCATGTTTGTGGCCAAATTCCCTTATGATACTATGCATGCTTGTGGCCAAATTCTCTTATGATTCTATGCATATTTTGAGGCCAAATCCCTTATGATACCATGCATGTTGGTGGCCAATTCCTTTTTGACATCGTGCATGTTGTGAGGCCAATATGTAGCATAATACCCTTACTATGTTGACTCGTTTTTACTTGGGTTGGAAACACGCTTTGGGGTAGGTTAGACGTGCGTAATTACGACATGATAATTTGACATGGGGTTTCATGGGAATATGGCACGTATGATACACCTAAATGTGGGCATGACACGTGGGGTAAACATGGGACTTGAAACTAAACACGTGTGGGTGGTAAGTGTAATATGACACTAGACCGAACATGAAAGTGGCCAACTCAAGGTTGGGTTGAGTTTGTAGCATAAATCTACCCGGACCCGCCCGGCTTAACTAGTGGCTACAAACAATAGGACCCAATGTGAGAAGTTGGCCATGTCGCGCTTAAGACCCGAGGTTAGACTAGGTTGTGGTGTAAAACTACCCAGACCCGCCCGACTTAACTAGTAACCACAACAAGGTCTAATGTGAGAGGTTGAGAGTGCATTAATTAAATTAATGCCACATGATAAGGTTAAGTCAATTTGACTAATGACACTTAACCGATATGACACAAATGGGTAGGTTAAGTCGGACCGGGCTTGATTTCTTAATGACACTTAACCATACAAGACAATTAGGGGATGGGGTTAAGTAATTTACACTTAACTACTCCGACTTGGTAACTAGATGGGGTTAAGTAATTTAGACTTAACTAATCTAAACATGGTAACTAGATGGGGTTAAGTAACCTACACTTAACTAATCTAAACACGGTAATTCGATGGGGTTAAGTTAAACACTTAACCAATCTAAACTTGGTAATTCAATGAGGGTAAATAGCCAATACTTAACCAACTTAACAAGATAATTTAATGGGGTTAAGTAACTTATACTTAACCAATTATACATGATGATTTGATGAGGTTAAGTAACCTATACTTAACCAGTCTAATATGCGGACCTGATAGGGTTAAGGCATAAGACCTTTTAAATATACTTAACCATTATAATACGATTAGTGGATGGGGTTAAGTTAACCTATACTTAACCAATCCGACTCGATAATCCGATGAGGTTAAGATAATCTGTGCTTAACCAATCTAACACGATAACCTGATAGGGTTAAGACAAACAAATACTTAACCAATTTGACTTGATAATTGAATAGGGTTAAGTCCTGAGCTTCTTGGTATACTTAACCAACTCGTAGGGCTAGGTCTTGGACTTGGGTACTTAGCCAAATCTTGACATGATTCGTAGGTAGGTTAAGTCATGAACGTAAATGGAAATACTTAACCCATTAGACAAAACCCTAGTTCAGGGGATTAGGTGGAAAGCCGGGATTAACAAGGATAACGGGAAAAGAAGCTAAGTGGTAAACCTTAGTTAAGGATAACTAAGTAATAATTCTTAGCCAAGGACATGGGACTAGTTCATAATTAGATGAGTAACCTGATACGGTAGGTCATCGCTTAGTATACGAGGAGGAGCAACTTATCTGACTTGGATAAAAAGCTCCAACGAACTGGGTGACGAAGCGGTAGATTCGGGGGACGTGAGGGTACTCTTGGTATCCCTCTGTGAGGTGGCAGATGGTCCATGAAACCCGGTCTCACAGAGGTTAAGGTTTGCGGTAGAAGAGCCAAGGGTATGCCTTGGTTAGTATGCGAGTGACCTAAAGACTGGGATGGATTAGCATGGAGTCGACGATACTTGATTTTTGCCATGGATAGCACGTCATCGACTACCTACCATCTTTAGTCAATCGTGTACGAGCGGAAAGGCAGAGAACCCCCAACAGACCATGTTCTTGCTATCGAGTCATGGGTGCGGTTGGCCCATAGCAAAGTGGGGCTATAGAGGGGCCGGGATGTGGTTCTCATACATGATTTTTCTTGGATTGCCTTTCGGTAGTTGAGGGAGGGGTCACGTGGGACCATAGCCACGGGTACAAAAACAGACCTTGATATCTGCATCAGCAGACGACTTAAAGCTCCCGACTGAGTTCCGTATCTCTTGATTTGCCCTGACACGGAACTCGGATGGCACATTGAGGAACATGTGCGTCTAGACATGGAAAACGATTCACGATACATACGCGGGATAAAGGGCTCGGTTGACGGGTGGCATCATCCCTAGTGGCCCTAGGTGGCTTGAACCCAAACCGGGACACGGAAACGTTCATTAGGTAGCATAATCCCTAGTGGTCCTAGGTGGCATAAATCCTAAGTGAACGCACGATAGTTCATGGTAAGGAAACATAACTACATCAAGGGTGGCAGTCCAAAATAACTTCAAGGATAAAATGGTACTACGTCGAGGTGGTATAGTTTACACGGGAAAGCCTGTACGGCCTACGGCAAAGGACTGAACTAATACATGGAAAGAAACATACGAGTTGGGAAAACCTACATATGCTATATATTAGGTTGACATGGACCATTACATGACATTAGGTAAGTGACATTCATAGTTAACACATAACGCGGGTTGGGATACTAGTACGAGAGGTGCAGAGCAAATATACATGGTAAATACCTTGGGATGTTATACATGATAGATACCGGGGGATGTTATACATGATAGATACCTTGGGATAGTATACTTGATAGAAACCTGACGATGTGATACCTTGATTTATCTTGACATGTAGTTTATCATGATACCTTAGCCTATCTTGCTACAGTAGTTCATCCGGTTATCTTGGTTTAGCTTATCTATCTTGTCATCATCCTTATGTTTACTTTCAGTTTATGCATGTCATGTTACCTTTACCTGTTTTTATACTGGAAGTAGATAGGACTTACCAGTCTTTATGACTGACCCCGTTTTGTTTCGCCTCTTTGTTTTCCGTTTCCCCCCAGGTTTTCAGGGAGGAAATGATGTTGTTTAGTTCAGACCTCTTATGCTTGAAGGTCATCATGTATAGCTTGGTCTTCTCTTGGCTATGGCTGCTTCACCGCTTTATTTTGGGGAATAATTTATGAAAAAGGTTTTATGCTTCTTTACTATTGCAAGACAGGTTTTGATGTATTCTGATGTAAAAGGCTTTAGACCTTATTTTATAAGGTAATGAAATTTGTTTTACTTCCGCTGTTTTATATATGTTCTGTCTTGTAATATTTCTGTGCATGTTTACCTTGATAATGCTTCACCAAACCTAGTGCATTCCCTTTGTGAGTGACCCTAGCGGAGGTGGGGTGTTACACCTAGAGCAAACTTATCTCTTCCACACACACACACACAAACACACACAAACATATATATATATACACACACACACGCACACATACATACACACACATTTACATAAATATACGTTAAATTTTGGAATATATATCAATGTACACTATTTATTATTTACAATAACATGAAATGTTCCTAATAGAGATTTTTTGTTGTAACTACATTTGAAATAGTATATCAAAGTTTAAATATAGTAAAAAAAATAGATGCACTATTATTTGTAAGAAAAAAACCCACTACTTCTACGCGTGTAATATTCGAATACACTATCTATTTTGAATATAAATTATTATAACTGGTTTTGGGGTTTTATACGATGTTCCTTTAGAGTTTTTTTAATGAACTGCAATAACTTAAAAAAAACTGCAACATCCTTTTTGGGATGTTTGGATTTTGCGATATAAAAAAACAAGATTCTTATAAAGTTTAATTATATAAGATGATGCGCTAATTTGCAATAAATTCGATAAATTTATGCATAGTAGTAGAAGAATAATTTTTCTAGCATAATGTATAGGTATTAAAAAACAACAATTTCCTATGAGAAAATATTAAGCAATAAAAAAATAGGACTTTTGGATTATATTGTTTCAAGATTTTAATAAAAAATGCATAGGTTAAGAAAATCCATTAATGTAACAAAGAATACACATGCGAAGAAGAGCCAAACCTAGTGTATATTTAAATTTATGAAATTTTTGTACAATAAGAGCAAACAAAAATACTTTTTTTTTACTCAATAACGTATAAAAATCTCTACTAATTCACTTAAGGTTCCATCTTTCATCTTCACTCAAAAGGTAATAAATATAAATAACTAAATTTTCAAGTGATTTCTCCTTGACTTCAATGACAACAAAATAAATATCAAGCGTATCATTATATCTGTTTAATGTAATGAATGCTAAATGCACGGAAGTAAACAAATCTTCCATAGTATTTACTACTTGACAAAATAAATAAAAGCAAACTAATTCAACATTTTTACTAATTCATGTCAACAATAAGTAACAATAATGCATGTTTTGCTCTAATCATTAAAAATCACAATGGGTATTTCAATGGTGACCTGCAATTTCACCAAATAAGCAAGCTTTCCTCTTCTCGATTCTCTCTTTATTACTACTGTTGGTCTTCTTCCACTATTATAGGTGCTGGCGTAAATCATGCTCAGCGGATTTGGTTTTCAGCGATGCACCGCCTACCAGACCGTGTCTCTATGTGCACCCAGAGCTTTCGACTTTTGGCGGGGCAACAGAGATATTTCTTAAGGGGTGTTGTCAGTTTGTGGTCCATGGTTCTTTGTGCTTTGACACGGTTTCTCCTATACCACAACACGTTTGATTTCTCTATTTTTGGTTATGGTTATGTTTCTGTGTTCACCCTTTTTTTAGGTTTGTGGACCTAGTTGGTACTGTGCATGAGCATGTCGTCCCTTATGCTATGACGCAGCCTAATGCCATGTGTAATGGCAGAGATTTTCGACTCTCCTGTCTCGGATGACCAATTGGGTCTGGCGCTTTTTGTTTAGATTAGTGGATATTATGGGTTCACCTATTGAACCCAATACGGCTGTTTCAATGTTATTGTGATTTTTCGCTGCGTTCATTGGTTTGGCTCCGAGCCTTGCTACTCGGTCTTGCTTGTGTGGAGGCGTCACATCAAGACGTTCAATTTCTTGTTTTTGATTGGTGAAGCACATATTTGGCTTTTTGTTTGTCGTGGGTTTTATCGTTCACTGATGCAGTTAGCCACAACAAGGGTGGGGTGGTCGACCAGTCTAAACTGTACAGTTATCCCAATTATGGGTAACTATACAGCCTTACTGATTGACTGCCTACCTTTGGGGTGCTACCAGATTTTAGACCTATGGAGAATGTTCGTTTTCTACTCTCCTGTCTATTTTATAGGCTCGGCCCCCCTGTTAGTCTATGGACATTACCGTTTCTGCGGGATTGTCAATCCAATGATAATTCCGCATTGGTAAAGTCTATGCAAGAACCAGTATCGTGCTTTATTCGTGACCCTACATTTCATCGGTGCCCTCCTACTTCTGTCGACTCGTCGATCCTTTCTTTTTCAGCGGTGGTTGCTCCCATCTCTGTCTTTATTGATATCCCTCTTCTTAGTAAGAAGGAGATAATGATCATTAATGATTGTCTATCTTGGCTTACAAGAACTCCTGCCCTTCCAGATCGGGGGCTTCAGCTTCCACATTACCTTGTCCTTTTCCTTGTGAGACCGTTTCTTTCTCGGTCAATCGGGAGTCGCGTGTAGGTTCTTCATCCAGTATGGCGAGACCGACACGTAGGCGACCAAGAGAACTTCCTAGGACTCCTCGCACCATCCAAACATGCTCTATAGCGGCGTCTGAGAAGATTGTCAGATCTACTTAATTTACCCTTTATCCTGTCTGAGTTTTTTCCTTTCTTTGTGTCGTTGCTGTCTTAGATGTGTCTGTCCTCTCGTGCTCTTGTTTTTCGCTTGCTCCTTCTATCAGTATGGCAAAATTTTCATATTGGAACGTTCGTGGAATTGGTAATGAGGCTACCTTGGAAAGGCTTATGCACATTGTCAAGAAGCATTCAATTTACCTGGTGGAGATTATGAAGCCTTTTATGGGTCTGGAATTGCTCACTAGATTTGTGCTTTCTTTGGTTTTGGGGTGCTTACTCCAATGTATCCAACAAGATTTGGATCCTTTGGTCTAAAGCAGTAGTTGTTAGGCCTAATTTTGATTCTGACCAGCTTCTCTTTATTGTGTGATTGGTTCCTTCTTTCTCCCATTCCTTCCTGTTTTCGGCGGTGTATGCTAAATGTGATCGGGTAGAGAGGCTACGCCTTTGGTTTGATATCCTCTATTTTACTGACTTAGGTTTTGTGGCGTTTGTCATAGAAGGTAATTTCAACATCGTCTCCTACCAAGCAGAGAAATAGGGTGGACCCTCAATCAACCGAGGGGAGGTTATAGATTATAACACTCTCAGAGCCAGCTCAGGCCTGTTAGAGGTTCCTTTTGTAGGCTCTGCTTTTACTTGGTGTAACATTAAAGATGGTCCTAACTGGATAGTCTCTTGTCTCGATAGATAACTCGGATCTGAATGATGTTTTTCCCTCCCTTTCTCGTTCTTTGTCTCGCACCTTCACCATGCCACATCGGCTCACGCTCCAATGATTCTTATTGCTCTCCCTTTATATTGTCTGGGCCGTCGTCTTTCGGTCTCAGACAATGTTGAGGTCTCACCATTCGTTCCACAGGTTAATTGAAGATTCTTAGGCCTCTTCCGCTATAGGCAACCCCTTTGCGGTGTTCTCCCGCAAACTAAAGCGGCTCAAGGCTTGTCTCAAGCTTTGGAACATGCAAGTCTTTAAGAATATCTTCGACCATGTTAGGGTGGTAGAAGAAACCCTCATCTTAGCGGAGTCCGCTTCCAATGAGGTTCCATCTCCTGCTAATGGGGAAGAGTGGGTCCTTAGCCCAAATCGCCATCTCGTCTGAGCTTCGCATCAAAAAAAAATTCTTCGTCAGAAGGCTAGAATTAAATGGGTTGTGGAAGGAGATGCGAACTCTAAATTCTTCCATTTGTCTATCTATAAAAAGAACAACCTCCTTTCGATCCTCCAAATCCTTCGTCCAGACCTCTCGATGGCTACCACCCCTGTGGAAGTCAAAGAGACAATTCCGCACCACTTCCAATCCTTTTTGGGTGAACCGTCGTCTTCCATCTCTGATCTAATGTTGTTGGCTTTTATCCCAAGGATTCCCCTTCCGAGGGAGGGAATCGAGCTTTCCAACCGTACTTCCTTAGAGGAATTTCGCTCTTGCGTTTTCTCTCCTAGTAAGGATAGTGCGAGTGGACCAAATGGTTTCAATGGGTTTTCTACCATAGTGTTTAGCCGATTATCCAGGCGGTTCTATGTTCGATTATTCGGTTTTTCTTCTTGAGTGGAGTGCTTCCGCAAGGCTGGACCTCCACTAATTTGGTTCTCATCCCCAAGTGCGAAGATCCTCGTGAATGCGTAGATTTTCTCCCTATCAGCCAGTGCAATTTTTCCAACAAGATCATCTCTTAGGTGTTAACTACTCGTCTAGCACCTTATTTGTATCATGTTATCTCCTCGTCCTAGGTTGGCTTTGTTAAAGGTCGCCTGATAACGGATAATGTTCTTTTAGCATAGGAATAATTTCCCAGATTGATCGCAAAGTCAGGGGATCCAATGTTGTTATCAAGCTTAACATGGCTAAGGCGTGTGACCGTATATCTTGGTTTTCTGTCATCAAGGACCTTCGTGTATTCGAGTTTCCAGAGATCCTCATTGACCTTGTATGGCGACTTGTTTTGAAATGTTGGTTCTTCGTTCTTATTAACGGTTCAGCCAATGGGTACTTTAAGTTGGGAAGTGGGAATCGACAAGGCAACCCCTTATCCCTGACGCACTTTCTCATCGGCACTATGGTTTTCATTGGTGGATTGCACTCTCTTACAAGTACTGTCCAAATTCATCATTTCGACTTACCTAGCGGTTGACTTCTTATTTTGTCGCTCTCATTTGTAGACGACATCATCATCTTCTCAAACGGTGACCAATGCTCGCTCTACCGTTTTTTAGACTTCTTGCATCAGTACAAGAGGTGCTCTGCCAACTTGTTAACTCTGGTAAGAGCTGTTTTGTCCCTGCTTAGGACTATTCAGTGGCCAGGATTTCTTGGTGTGAAACCTTCTCAAGTTTCAACTCGGCATATCTCCCTATGCCTTGCCTTGGCATTATACTCTATAGAGGAAGGAAACTGAATGCTATCTTTGACCCCTTAACTGACAAAGTTAGAGGGAAAATCTCTCACTAGTATGCAACGCTTCTTTCACAAGCAGGAAGACCGGTCCTCATAAAATCGGTGCTTGAGTCTATAAGGATACATATGTTCGCTGCCATGACTCTGACCTCCCCCTTCTTGCGTACCTACCAGTCTTTGGCATCACCATTTTTCTTGGGGAAAAGAGACAATGTCAGTCGTACCACTGGATTTCATAGGACATCATTTGTCGCCCCAAAATGAAGGTGGCCCAGGTCTCCGTATTCCGCTGGACCTTTGTACAACTTACACCTATAAGATGTGGGACCGTTTATTCTCTAACAACTTCCTTTGGGTGTTGTTTCTCCATGCCAAGTATCATAGGCTTTTTCTCGAAAATTTCACTGGAACCCTATCTTACTCTAGTGAGATATTGAAACAGACGTAAGTTGTGAAGTCCTTTTCTGATTCTCATGGAGGATGAATTAGGCGGGATAATGGCCTCTTTTCGGTTCGGGTAGCTTGGAAATCGGTTAGGATGCCAAGCCCTATGAACCCCTTGTTTTATTACATATGGTATTCCCGTATCCCTCCTAAGGTTTCGCTGTTTATGTGGAAAATCATTCACAATGTTTTACCACTGGACAACAACCTCATGAAGATCGGCATTCCTATAATGCCTTATTGTCTTTGTTGCAAAGCAAGAGATGTGGAATCTACTGTTCATTTATTCAACCATGGCTCTTATGCCAAGTCTTTCTGGAACTACATCAGGAATATGGTTGGTCTCTGAGGTAATGTGGATTCTATCTAGGCTCTGCTTCACTTTTGTGGGATGGCAGAGCCCGAAAATCTCTTTCCTCTATCTTATTCCGGTTGATCCCTTGCTTTGGCTATCTCCAATGAGACATCTATGGATCTTCCCACCATCATCAGGAGGGTCAAGAGTGACGTTTTTCTTGCCTTCCGAGGAATGCCTTTCAAGGGAGCCTTACGGTCCCGCTCGCGGATTTTGGTTTTCGATATATCATTTTTTCACCCACTCCCTGTGTAGGTATTGGTTGAACATATTTGTTATGTGTGCTCTATGGGTGTGTGCATCCGGTTTCTGTGTGCCCTGGACATAATATTGATACTTCACCCCTTTCCTTTTAGGTTGTTGTTGTTAGGGATCGTAGAATGGATCGTTAAGGAAAAACTAACACTAGAGGGAGGGTGAGTAGTGTTTTTGAGAATTTAAACAAAATCTAAAACTTATATGATCTACTATATGAATCAAATACCACAGAAACAACCAGATATACAGAATCAAACAAAAACACAAAGATAAACAAAAATAAATGCAGAAAAGGAAAGAACACACCAGATTTCATACTGGTTCAGAATTTATCTAATGTCCAGTCCCACACAACGCGGGATTGTGTAGAGTTTTATTACTATATTAATATCCAACTACAACCTCCTTAATTTCACGGCCACAAGGGATACCACTGATTCCACACACACTTGATCAAGTATACTTTCCTTGATTTAATAGCTACAAGGGATACCACTAATTCCACCCTCCTTGATTTAACGACTTCAAGGGATACCAGTGATTACATACACTACCCAAACGATTACAACAGCCCTATAACTCTTCACTGACACTTTGGTTCAGAGAGTAATGAGTAAAGAGTGAGAAGAGAAGAAGTTTTATGTAAATAGGATTGAATTCAGCAGAGTATAAGTGTAGAAATAATAAAAATGAGAAGATATGATGGTGTAAAGAAAGGAGATGAAGATGGAGAAGAAGAATTATGAAAAAAATCGAAATCGGCCCCTATTTATAACATTTGAAAGGTTGCAACGTTTCTGGAGTGTCACAAATAATGAAAAGACACATCCTTTCAATTTTGAAAAAATGACAGTTATATGTTGACATGGGCATAGATGTAAGTCGACATATGCATGTGTAAAACTAATTTTTGAGCATTTTTGAAGTGTTTTGATATATATATATATATAATTATGAAAATTCTTGAATTAAAACAAAATATTATAAATGAATGTTATAAAGTAGAAAATCATATGAAAACATAAATATAAACTATACAAACGTATTTATAAAATTATAGAGTTAAAATCATATAAATATAACGTATATAACATATAAAACTTTTTAAAACCTGAATTTAAAATCAAAAGTGAAGTAAAGAAAGTATAATAGAGAAGATAGAGATTGAAGATAGAATTTGAAAATTGAAAAATAGAATTTGAACCTGGAGTGTTATTCAGAGTCTTACTTAAACTAGACTCTTCTACTATATTTATCTTGAACTCTTGAAATCTTGATTACTCTAGAGTCTTGAATCATCTCTGAATTTTGAATCTCTAACATCTTTAAACTGTACAGTCTTCAATATATAAATCCTGCACATGTATATATGTGTGTGTGTATATATATATATATATATGTTCTTGGCAAAAGTGCTAGTACATAATTTATAATCAATTAATATTGAAATAAGGTTGTTGTCATCAAAACTCCATTCTCCAACAATCTCCCCCTTTTTGATGATGACAGCCTTAGTTTATAAAACATATATTCATACCTTTTGATGATGATCCTTTTAATACTCCCCTTGTCTATATGAATCCTATAAACTAATTCTATATTTTATAATTTCTCCCCTTTTGGCATTAACAAAAATAAATTCTAAAACTACTCACCCTAAATCCTGTAATTATCTAAATAATTCCTATACTATGGTAAAATGCTCCCCCTGAGTCCTACATCTGTATATATTATATACTAAAGTAGAGTACTCCCCCTTAACTCTAAATATGTCTATATAATCTTTATATTTCCCTCTAAATATATGATTCTAAGCCTAAAAGATTACAACTCTCCCTAAAATTATGATTACACTAAATAGAAGGATAATAAAGTAAGCAACCCAATCAATATTTAAATCAAACAATCAATCCAAATAAGCAATTCAAGCAAATAATTTAAGCAATCAACCAACATAAATAATATATGTTAATAAACACTTCTTGAACCTCCAACTATCCTAGAAACTATAAAACTCCCCTTTAATCTAATACCCTTAATCTAATACAAAACTAAACCTATCCTAAACTCTAATTCCCTTAAAACTATAATAAGACTTTAATTAGACTAAGAAATAACTCTAATAAGATATCTGTAAAATTAAGATATAAGTTAAGTAAAGCAATTTAATTCAAACAATCAACCAATTTAAGTTTTGTTGTCACAATACTTCAATCCAAAAATAAAATCAGATGTTTCTTCTAACTTCTGTTTATCTTAAAAACCTATAAAACTCCTATCAACCACTAATTAAATTTAATCATGTAAAGTAAGTTAATCAAGTTATTCAAGTCAAACAAATTAAACAAGCCAAGCAAGTTAATCAAGCCAATCAATTTATTCAAGAAAGTCAATCAAGTTAAAGCATACTTGATTAATAATCCTATATTTCTAATTAGATAAAAACTTCTCATACTGTATATTTGTTACATGTGGAGTTGAAATTAACTAGTAATGAAGTGTGTGTAATATGTTGGTTATAATGCAGTATGAACTATATGTCATATGTAAAGCAACATGAAATGATATATTGAATGATATGCAACTTGTGATGTGAATGATTTTATCATGCATTGTAATAAATAAGGTATGATATGAAATGATATTATGATAATTATGATTTGATGATAATATGTATTTCTGTTAAAGGTATTTAAATCAGTATCTAACTATTATGCATATATATAATAAATTATTTGAATCAAACAAATATAATGTTAATTTCTAGAATTAGGTTAATTATGCTAATGAAAATGATTGAAAGAATAATAAAATTAAAAGTTTAATTAAAAATTTATTTACGATAAGCAGTAAAATATTCAGGATAATTCTATAAGAAATATGGAGTTAAATATATATATATATATATTTCTTTATATCAAAATATTAAGTTAAATATACAAGTTTTATAAATTTTAATAAGAAATCAAAAATTAGTATTAAGTTAAATGATAACGTAACCTAAAATTATATATGAAAAATATATAAGTTAGATTATGTATGTTTAAACTACATATACAGGATATACAAACTTATATTTTGTACTAATATCCAGTGTTTGAAAAATTTAAATTATTTCGATCATATTAACATGTCAATATAATTTATATTTGTTTTGAAACAAGTTATGAGAAAATAAGTAGATAGACAAAATTAATAAGTAGAATTTGAACTGGCATTTTCTTATTTAAAAAAAAAATGGAGGGAAGTGTGAAAGTTTAAGATTTTGAAACTCAAAATTGAACTTCATTTTACAAGCCTTTATGTCAACATAAGGACATATATATGCCAACATTCATGCATAAATTTCAAAGAACATATGGTTTTGTGACTTTGGTTATAAATTATCGATTTATATTTCAGGTTTAACTATTTCCTGAAATAATATTAATCCTAACAAACATCCAAATTTTATTTTATTTTTATTATTTATCATTTTATTGATATTTTAAATTTCAAAATTTGAATTTTAAATTTCAAATTCAAAGCAAAGCAAACAAGCAAGACAATCGAAGCATTCATTCAACCAAAAAATTTAAAATTTAATTAAAGCATACCTGTTTTTACAATCCTTCTTTCTATTGTTCTACCATTGTCGTGAATTGCACGTTCACATCTTTCAAAATTTAATAATGGGATCTGCTCTATTGCGATGGTCCCGTTTTTCTGATCAGAATAGTATATTTATTTGCTAAATTTGAACACCGTATGAGGAAGATATTGAAGATTTAGTAGTTCAACCAACTTGATGCCAAAATTTGAATTTGAATTTTGAATGAATGAACACTTCAACTACTATATAAAGGCCCAAAAGTCATGTCTCCTCGCAATCTCTTCTCTTCTTCTTCTTCTTCTTCTCGTTTTTCACTTTCAATCGAACTTTCAGGAGGCATACCTTCTTCGTTTCTTAATGGAATTGGACGAAATCAGCGACAAATCGAAGAGGAATTCAAGAACTACGATCTAGTAATAGTTTGGGGATGAATTTGGATGGTATTGAGGTGTAGCAAGTCGAAACAGTAAGAGAAATGCATGAAATCCCATAATGGTTTTTCAATTTTGCATAGCCAAATTCAAATAGTCACATCTCACTCAATTTTGATCGAAATTTGACAATCTACCCATTAAACGACCATGAGAATGAGAGATACAATCCGGAAAAGGATTTCAGACAAAATTGTCTAACCTGTGGATGTAATTTGAAGATAACCTCGACACTTTTGGTTTCCTTCTCTTTTTATTCATCAAAACTTCATTTGATCATTACTTGGTCAATTCTTGATGGAATCACATGAAATTAGCGGCATTGCGAAGCAAACGAAAAGAAGTACAATATGAAGATAAGTTGTAGATGAAAATCCAAGGTTGTAAATTGATATGGTACCCATTTCTTTGCTTATTTATATTATATATATCCATTTCTTCTTGATGTCTTTTCACTAACCGTCATTACTCTTCTCCTCTTTTTGATTTCTACCATGTGTTCATAAGAATTTTGAATTCTCAACAGCCATGTAACACATCATTTCGTAATTTGAATTTTTAACAACCACCATTTCGGAATTTGAATTTTCAACAGCCACTTCACCCATCTTTGAATACCCAATAGCCATATAACACATCTTTTCCTGTAAAACAACACAACTTTTCGACTAATCAAATAACTTTTAAAATAATCAAATGACTTTTCAAACTAACTATCTACAATTTTAAACAATAATATCACGATGGTTTTGTACCATATCCATGTATCAAAAATTTTAAAATTTTCAAATTTCAAAAATTAAATTATAGTAACTTGATTTTTTAACAAATTTGAATGCTGAATCATCTAATACTAATGAAATACATGAATTAAAACTAGTGTTAACAAATATTTCAAAATTTTCCATTTAAAAATTTTCAAAAAACATATTATGAACTTTTTGAAAAACCTTGCTTTGATGCCAATTGTTAGGGATTGCGGAATAGATCGTTAAGGCAAAACTAACACTATAGAGGAGGGTGTATAGTGTTTTTGAGAATTAAACAAAATCTAAAACTTATATGATCTACTATATGAATCAAACACCACAGAAAAAATCAAGACACAGAATCAAAAAAAAAACACAAAGATAAAACAAAATAAAATGCGGAAAAGGAAAGAACACAATGGATTTTATACTGGTTCGGAATTGATCCTACGTCCAGTCCCACGCAACGGTGGATTGCCCAGAGTTTCATTATCATATCAATATCCAGGTACAACCTCCTTGATTTCACGACTACAAGGGATACTACTGATTCCACACACACTTGATCAAGTATACCCTCCTTGATTTAATGGCTACAAGGGATACCACCGATTCCACCCTCCTTGATTTAACAGCTACAAGGGAAACCATCGATTACACACACTACCCAAACAATTACAACTGCCCTATAACTCTTCAATAGCACTTTGATTCAAAGAGTAATGAGTGAGAAGAGAAGAAGTTTTATTTAAATAGAATTGAATTCGGTAGAGTATAAGTGTAGAAATCATAAAAATGAGAAGATATAATGGTGTAAAGAAAGGAGATGAAGATGGAGAAGAAGAATTATGAAAAAATTTCGAAATCAGCCCCTATTTATAACATTTGAAAGGTTGCAACGTTTCTGGAGCGTCACAAATAATGAAAACACACTTCCTTTCAATTTTGAAAAAAATGATAGTTATATGTTGACATGGGCATAAATGTATGTCGACATATGCATGTGTAAAACTAAATTTTGAGCATTTTTTAAGTGTTTTGATATATATATATATATATATATATATATATATATATATAATTTTGGAAATTCTTGAATGAAAACATAGTGTTATAAATGTATATTATAAAGTAGAAAATCATATGAAAACATAAATATAAAATTGTTGACACACTTTTTGGTAAAAGCTATCACACTTGAAATATCTGGATAACAGCATGCGTGGGCATTGAAAACATCATCAATAGACATGAAGCAGTTTGACCGAAATCGCATCACAAACAAAGAATGGCCCGAAACTCCAATCAGACGACCTATTTTGGGCCCCAAAACAGTAATTACGGTGCTCTGCACTATAAAACCTATAGCCCTCTGATTTAGCTTCAGGTAGAGCTTCCCTTTGGCTCAATCGGACTTACGGTTTGGAAGTTACGCCCGTTTTCGTAAACTGGTGTAACCTGGCAATCGCTTGGATGAAGTTATGAAACATCAGAAAGTTCAGAATATGGATCAGCTTGTGGGATCCACCTCGACTCGTGAGCAGGAACCTGGATCGCCCCGTCGGCTTATGGACTAGCGCTCACCTTCTCCTTCCACTCGTGAAGACCCCTCTGACTCGTGGTACATCCATTAACCACGACCCCCATTACCACGATCCGACTACTAGCTTCATCACTCTAGCTCATGACCAGACCTCGGCTCGTGAAGCCCGTATCACGTCCCGACCCCATGACCATGAACCGTTCCCTGTACCTGCTGATACACACGTAGATTTTGACCTGTTCTCAAGGCTACTCCCGCTCCTACTTTCCTGGATCGAGTGCCACGCACCCATCACGAACCAGTCTTCCTAGAAGGTCTCCTACAGCTATAAATACACCATTTGAAGGCATTTTCAAGGATCTTTTGGCTCTAACTCCTTATGTCTTCCATCATTTCTCCCTGCAAAACATTCAGCAGCAAAGGAGCTAAATTCCACACTACAACACGAGGATTTCGTATATAATCTTCATTTTTCTCACTTCTTTTCATTGTAAACACGAGGATTTCGTGTATAAACCGAGATAATTGTACTTGTAACTTCTTAGGATTTCAGAAGAGATAAAGTGGACGTAGGCTTGTGAGCCGAACCACTATAAAAACTTCTTATGTCTACTGTTATTTACTATTTTCTGCATTTTTGTGATCTGTGATCTGCATTTGCGTGTTAGGCCCAGATTTTGGTCTAACATTTTGGCGCGCCAGGTGGGGGCACACGACAACTTCAACTTCTGCTTGGAATTTTTGGCTGCTGGATCAATGGTTAAAAGAAAGAAGGATGGAACCCTCTCTTGTACTGAAGGTGCTGAGGATGTTGGCAATGAAGATGCGAGGAACGAGGCAAGCCAGGAGGCTTACTCTCATGGAGATCCTTCACAATACTTAACTAGAGACGATATGGATGGCGTTCTCGCTGAATTGAGAGATCAAATGGTAAGGCAAGATGATATCCTCCAAAAACAACAGAAAATGATGGACGAATTCTTCACTCGGATGGATGGCAGGCCAAGTGGCAATGAACAACTCGCTGGAAATCAAGCTACCGAAGTAGCTCGACAAGCCCCTCATGGATGGGTCGGATCGCCCTTTGAGCGGCTTGTGAATCTTGAAGCTCCCATTCAACTATAGTAGGAATCGGCTCGTGATAGGCCTCCAGCACCGGGTCGGGTCGCCCCTCTCGAGCCACGAGCCTCCCTCCACGAACCTACCTTACGAGCTAACTCCCTGACTCATGACCGGGTCGGGTCACCCCTCTTGATCCATGAACTGCGACCTGTGACCCGCTCACAACAGCTACCAGCAGCTTCCTTCTCTGGCACTCCACGCTGGGGGCACCAGCTCTGATCTTGGCAATATGCAATAACTTTTTGAAGTCGATCGGCTTGCCAATCTCATTCAATGCCTCTCAAGAGGCCGTACTTGTCAGAATGACATGGATGACGTCAATCACACTCCATTCACTCGAGAAATCAGGAATTCTCGCAATTCCCCAGATTTCAAACTTACACAACTGGAGCCCTAAAACGGCAGGACAGATCCTACCGTTCATCTGATGCGCTACAAACGGCATATGGAAGTTCAATCGGCATCGGAAAACATCATGGCTAAATGTTTTCCCCTCTTTCTAACTGATATAGCAGCTATGTGGATTCGGCAGCTAGAGGCGGAATTGATCAACAGTTGGAATATGTTGGTCGCTCGCTTCCTCGAACAGTTTCGGGTCCACATCGCTTGACCCAAGAATGTCATGTCATTCACTACAACCAAGCAGAGGCCCAGAGAAACTCAATGCTCATTTCTAGAAAGATTCAATGTTGCAGCAGCATTAGTTGATCGCCCTGAACCATCAATGGTACTGATGGCAGCAGTATCCGGTGTCTTGGATAACTCAGAGTTCAAGAAGTCTTTGTACCGAGATCCACCACGAAACCTCGGCGAATTCTATCTTGAAGCAGACAGATTTCTGCGGGAAGGAGATGCGACTTCTGAGAAATGCATTCTCGACGTCAGCATGCTCAAAGATGGAGAACCGTCTGATCGTGTAAATGGAAAAGGAAAAGCCGCTGTCAAGAATGACCGCAACCCTGGAGCTGGCCCAGGTATGCAAAGTACACTGAACTCAATGTCGTACTCTCAGACATCTATTTGGACACGAACGGTGCTATCTCCTACCCACAACCTCCCAGGAGGGAGCCATCGCAAAGAGAACGTGATTTTGGAAAGCACTGCATATTCCATGACATGGACGGTCAGGACACTAATGACTGTAGACATCTTCGCGATTTGATTGAGGAACATGTTAGACGTGGAGAGCTGCCCGAGTATGTGAAACTACTAACAACGCCTACACCTGCGTTGCCACCGCCTACTCCCCGGAGAGGGAATGACCATGGATCGAGCTCTCGTGGGATCATCATCAACTGATCTGGATGAGATATACTTTCATTTTCTGCATTTCTTAGGCTTTAATATTTGTTTTTGCTTTCATTAGGTTTTCTGATTGGTTGAATTGGAGTACACACGTACAGGGTTAGGATGGAGCCCGAAAGCGTACTCTGGACTCGGTGTCAAACCAATCAGGATTTGATTTTACATTTTGAATTGAATAAGAAAGGATTTTCCAAGCATGGATTATGTTTGGTGAATTTAAGTATCTTGTCAGGATGTGGCAGGATCCTCAACCTCGGTTAAAGTATGGCTTATACTTGTTTTGAAACACTAGGTTGGACTATGCCTATGGTCAAACTATCTTGTCAGGCTGGGGAAAATATAGTTTTCTCTGGATATGAGTACGGATGATACTCAGATCGATAACTCGAGTATCGTTTATACTCGCTTTGGACTCCTAAGTATGGGTTATACTTAGGAACGACAATTGGTCTTGTCAGGATGTGACAAAAGAAATCGGGTATGGATTTTACTCAGTTTGAACTTCTAGGTATGGATTATGCGTAGAAAGTTTGGCCCCTGCCAGGATTTGGCAGGATGATTCTATTTCAGGACCGAGTATGGTTTAAACTCACTTTGGACTCCTAAGTATGGATTATACTTAGGAATGGAAAATGGTCTTGTCAGGATGTGACAAAAGAAATCGGGTATGGATTATACTCGGTTTGAACTTCTAGGTATGGATTATGCCTAGAAAGTTTGGCCCTTGCTAGGATTTGGCAGGATGACTCAGTCGTCTCTTGAGTATGTTTTATGCTCATTAGACGTCGAAGTATGGTTTATGCTCGGAAAGTTTGAATAATACTGCCAGGATTTGGCACATTCGTTTTACCTTTATCCCTTTACAGGTATGGATTATACTTGCAGCGGATTAAGGACCTGACAAGGTCCCGAAACTCTTGAATTTCCATGGATTGTGGACTCCTCGGATTATCCAAAACACATCTTCCTTCACCCAGCAAGATATGTTCTGGGGGATCTTATTGACACACTTTTTGGTAAAAGCTGTCAAACATGAAATATCTGGATAACAACATGCACGGGCACTGAAAACATCGTCAGCAGACATGAAACAGTTTGACTGAAATCGCATCACAAACAAAGAATGGCCCAAAACTCCTATCAGATGACCTATTTTGGGCCTGAAAACAACAACTAGAATACTTTACACTATAAAAACTGTATCCCTCTGAGTCAGCTTCAGGTAGAGCTTTCGTTTGGCTCAATCGGACTTACGGTTTGAAAGTTATGTCCGTTTCTGTAAACTGGTGTAATCTGGCCATCGCTTGGATGAAGTGACGAAACATCAGAAAGTTCAGAATAAGGATCGGCTTGTGGGATCCACCTCGACTTGTGAGCAGGAACCTGGATCACCCCCTCGGCTCGTGGACTAGGGCTTGCCTTCTCCTTCCACTCATGAAGACCCCTCTGACTCATGGTACATCCATTAACCACAACCCCTATTACCACGATCCGACAACTAGCTTCATTACTCCAGCTCGCGACCAGACCTGGGCGCGTGAAACCCATATCACGACTCGACCCCATGACCACGAACTGATCCCTGCACCTGCTGACACACACGTAGATTTTGATCTGTTCTCAAGGCTACTCCCTCTCCTACTTTCCTGGATCGAGTGCCACGCACCCCATCACGAAGCAGTCTTCCTAGAAGCTCTCCTACAGCTATAAATACACCATTTGAATGCATTTTCAAGGATCTTTTGGCTCTAACTTCTTATGTCTTCCACCATTTCTCCCTGCAAAACATTCAGCAGCAAAGGAGCTAAATTCCACACTACAACACGAGGATTTCGTGTATAATCTTCATTTTTCTCACTTCTTTTCATTGTAAACACGAGGATTTCGTGTATAAACCGAGATAATTGTACTTGTATCTTCTTAGGATTTCAGAAGAGATAAAGTGAAGTAGGCTTGGTTTGAGCCGAACCACTATAAAAACTTCGTGTGTCTGCTGTTATTTACTATTTTCTGCATTTTTGTGATCTGTGATTTGCATTTAGGTGTTAGGCCCAGATTTTGGTCTAACAAAAATATATAAGCATATTTATAAAATTATAGAGTTAAAATTATATAAATCTAAAGTATATAATATATAAAACTTATAAATTATAAAACTTGAATTTAAAATCAAAAGTAAAGTAAAGAAAGTAGAATAGAGAAGATAGAGATTGAAGATAGAATTTGATAATATAATTTGAAAATTGAAAAGCATAATTTGAATTTGATTTTGATTTTGAATTTGAATTTGAACCTGGAGTGTTATTCAGAGTCTTACATAAACTAGACTCTATTACTATATTTATCTTGAACTCTTGAAATCTTGATTACTCATGAGGCTTGAATTATCTATGAATTCTGAATCTCTAACATCTTTAAACTGTACAGTCTTCAGTAATAATTCCTATGTATAAATCCTGCATATGTGTATATATATATTCTAGATAAAAGTGTTAGTATATATTTTATAATCAATTAATATTGAAATAAGGTTGTCGTCATCAATACTCCATTCTTCAACAGCTGTCACTACGTGCAGGTGTTAGGTTACCAAAACTAGGTGGGTTTCAAATTGTTGTGCTCTCTAGGATGCGCTTTCCCTAGCAGTTGGTTCATTGATGGAGCCAGCCTTTTGATAGGGTTTTGGATCGCTGTGACAACAGCTTATCCTACGCTTGGAGCACTCCGTCATTGGAGAAGGCTCATGGAGCCGGTTCTGAGTGTGAATTGATGACTCATGAGCTTTTTGGATGCCTTGAGGGTTCTTTTTCCGATCGATCCTCAACATCGAAGCAGTTTTTCTTTTTGTATTTGTCGTGCTATTATTATGGCTTTTCCGAGTTGGACTTTATATTCCACAATTAAAGTAGTTGCTTATTAACTACTTAACTATTTTTGTAAGCCTTTGGAGAATGGTTTTATTCTCCTTTTTGATATATTCTTTGTTTTTGTTAAAAAAATAAAAATAAAAAGTTGGATGCTTTGTTTTTCTCCGATTCCCTATTGCTTCCTTTTGAGGTGTTTTTAGGGATTGATGGACTCAGCTAGGTCCGATAATGGATTTTTGGCTATTGGTATTTTTGTCCCTGGTTGATTTGATTGTATCGGCTTTGCGCGATGCTTCATGTGTATTGGTCTCGATTTGTGAGCTCTGCCCTGATTGTATGCTGATTAACGTTTCTTCGATGGTGGTTTTTGAGACTATCATTCATCACTATTTTTTAGTTGTTGGTGATGTTTTCATGGAATTGAGGCCTTCTAAGTTCTTCACGACGGTGCCTTTGGGAAGTGCTTCCTCTTTTTATCGGGGCGACGCGCATTTTGAAGGTAGCTCACATGTCGTTCAGTCTTTCAGTTCTTTGCTCTTCAGGTTGCTGGTGGTTGTGAGAAGGTTGTTCCACCTATTAGGTTTCTCCCAAAATCGGCTTCGTGTTATTCCCCTTCTCTGGAAGGATGGATGGTTTTGGATTCTTCAGTGTGTTTCTCGAAGCGAGTTCATCAGTGGTGCCATCCCCTATGTCCTCCTCGAGAGAAGTTGGAGAGTTCATCTATTATGCCCAATCGAACTAGTCAAGAGGTAAATTTGGTTATTGTATGTGGCGATTCACATTCTCGTGTACTCCTCCCTCCCTTAGTACGAACAATCTGTTCGAACCATTTTGTTTTGTTGAAAAACTAGACGATTGGGCTAGCTCATTGGCTGGTCCTTAGCGATACGTCTTGGTTAGCTCAACAAGATCGAGTCTGGTTAAAGTAGAGTGATTTTAAGCGATAGTTGTCCTTATTATATTTGACTTGCAGTGAAATAACGATTGTTTCTGATTGTCGGTTGTAGCCAGTTGGCTTATTGACTGGTGAGACAACTTAGGATGTTAAGGAGGAAGTTGGACAATCTACCATTTCAGATGTTTGTCATTCTTCCTCTTGTTTCATTTCTCAGCGTTAAGTATGGCATTCCCCTTTATTTTTACTACTTAGATGGTGGTTTACTTGTTGTTAAGGGGATCTTGCTTCATTGTTCTTTATGGTAATGGGATTTTCATTTCTCCTATTTTGTGTGGGTTGGGTTTTGTGTGACACCCCATGTCCCTTAATGTCACCCATATGAGGATGCATTAATTTTTGTGAAGCGCAATATGTATAAAGTACTAACACAGAGACTAAATTCACAAGATAGAATATAATGCAGCGGTAAACTTTTTGAACTTTTATCATCAAACTAAATACAACATTACATTTTTGAATACCATAAAGTCATAGTCATAAAACATCTGTCTTGCAGGAAAATAAACCATCAGAGTACAAGTACAAAATCATATCCCTCATAAGTCATAACAATAATCATAGAAAAAAAATCGAAATAATACATTTAGTAAGAAATAGTCCAAGTCCAAGCCGAATCAAAGAATCATGGTCACTGTTGTAATACGCCACTTTGAGAGCCTAAGGGGGAAGGAAGAGAGAGAAGGAAAAATAAAATAGGTCAAATATAAAGTTTAATGAGATCCAGTGATTTTTAGCATAAGCAATGAGATAAAGAAGTAATAAGACTGATCAATAATACTTAATATGAAAATACAGTAAATCAAGAAACATAAAGTATAAGGTAAGATAAGCCTCTCATTCACATCCCATAATTTCTGCACTAACTATCATATCATAAAGAATAAGCTTTCCCTGATTTCTACTCAATAATCGACTTCTTAAACATGATGTAAATATTTTGTTCCAGCTACGCATTCAGGGTTATTATTCCTGAACCCATCGACTAAGAGAGATACAACCTTAATCACTGGCATTGCAACATCTTATCTTCCACCTTCTGATCTGTGCACGCTCATGACTCTGTCAAAACGCACCCATACCCACCCCACGTTTGGACCTCTTACTACCAAGTGCAGTATAAGCAAGGCCCCGTTGATAACCAAGGAATACTGACTGATACAGATCCCACCCAAAATGAATATGACACAAGTCTCCCCGAGACTTGTTCCCTAAGATAACTAGGTTTTCCACAAGCTTATTAATCCAGTGTTTTAACTTAACCAATTTAAGGTCATTAATAATCCCATAACATGTTATCCCCTAGATTGTGATAAATGAAAGCAATCTACAATCCCTTTCTCTTGCTTATTAATCCAGTGTTTGAACTTAACCTTAACTCAACCTTTTTAAGTTCATTGATAAGCCTAACATGTTATTCCGTAGACTGTAATTAACAAAAGTAATCTACAATATTTCTACCCTCGGATTGTAATTAACGAAAGTAATCTACAATCCCTTTTTCCTAGCTTATTAATCCAATGTTTTAACGTAATGTATTTAAGTTCGTTAATAAGCATATTAACATGTCATTCCCAAGATTGTAATTAATGAAAGTAATCTACAATCTTTTATACATTATTATCATGTCATTTTACTATCCACTTACATGTTTACAAATGATAATAACATGTTTTACCCTAATGTACAATTAAGTGCATTTCCCTCAATGACATGTCCACTTAGTAACTAATTAAATCCAACCTATTCCAGTTTACTTTTTATAGCATATTCTTCCTTTTTTATTATTCCAATCCTACATCCTAAGGTTCACAATTTCTAATATACCAAAATCCCCATTATATTATTAACACAAATTATCCTGATTTTTATGCAACCCAAATGGTTAAAGCCTAGGAACTCATAGGCTTAGGCTTAGCACAAAATAAAAGAAAAAGAAGAACAGATCCAAACTCAAAAATGAACAAATAGAACAAATAGGCATAATAAGGCGGTAGACCAAACTATGATAGAAAGGAATAAGGAAGAAAGATGTACATATAATCAGATGATAACTGAAAAGGGAATAGGTAACTGATAACAACTAAAATGGATAATAACATGTTGAAGATGAACATATAAATACTGACTTTCCAATTCAATATGTCACTATAAATACTATCAATTATCATTCTTATTTAGATTACTATTCTAAAACTAACATAGAACTCACAATGATCTATAATTGATCTAGAAAAGGATTTGAAATTGATGTAGAAGAAGAATTATCCTTCTAGTCTATGTCTTAACAACATCCTAACCCTTTTCCAAATTTTTATTTCAGAACATAGCTTTGTGAAGGAAGAAGATGATGAAATGTTTGTGTAGGAAAATAATAAGGGTTACTGGTCTATATATAGGTGTGCTAGGATAGCACAAACCATAGGATCTTAGGTTTTCAAATCAAATCGTAGGATACACATCATGCTACAGCAAAGAATATAACACACAAACTCGATCAGGTTCATATGAAGGTAAGTTACCTTCTTCAGGGTGGGTCGACCCACCTTTTACCTGGGTCGACACAGAGGTCGATCCATGTAGGTTCAGGTCGCCCAGTAACCGTTGCTGCTTCATAATTAATTATTTATATTATTTTAATTTAGTGCAAACTTCTTTTGGTCGTACCTTATTCATACTTAGTCTAATTTAAGTAAACCAAAAGTATATCTTACTAAGAATTTTTTAACGAACGCAACATTAAAGTCCATTTTATCAAGTTTTAGAATGTTTATTAATTAATATTCAATTTGTTAATATTATTTATATAATCTTTATTTATTAAATTTTGCGGTGTTACATTCTTCCCCTCCTTTAAGGATTTCGTCCCTGAAATTTCCAAGTTAAGAAGAATGTTATTAATGTTATCAACCATTACCTACACCCTTCTACTCATACATAAACCACTGGCATACGTTGTCCTTAGAAATTTTAATGCTTTATATGAACATATGCAAAGGTGTTGTGTATATGTCCCTAAACTAATGCGGAAATCAGGCGATCCAGCGATTCAATTGACGTCCTTAATGCAATATATGACTGTGCCATGCATCCAATATTTATTCAATAGAACCCTAATGATACATATAAATTCTATATGTGTGAAACAACCATTCACCAAAATGCAATGTTCAGGTGATGATTCAACAGTTTCCATCCATTAAAAACAAAAAATGCGCACATATTCATATGCAATATGCAAGTGCTTTAGTTAAGCCGATCCCTAATCTAGTGCCTAGTGCATGTATATGTATCCACTGCATCCACTAGCAAACACTTGCATCAACTTGCAAACATCAAACATAACTTGTCTCAAACACATATTTCCAACCACTACTATCATCCATAGGCTTTCTACGTAAGTATCGAAATTCAAATGATAGGAAAAACAGATTCAAACCCAAAATCTTAAAGAGGAATTAAGAACGTATCTCAAATAGAAAAGGGTAAGAAGCGCAAATTTTTGTATTCGGGTTCCTATGTCGCATCGTCATGGTCTTCTCCCCATTGTACCTTCACTAGCTTGATCTCCTTGTTGCGTAGCTTCTTAATTTCCGACCCAAGTATATGGGTAGGAACTTTTCTGACTGGTGCCTCCTTTTCAACTTTAATATCCTCTAGTGTACTTGGCTCTACTACCTCTTCAGAATCATGTAGACACTTAATCAAGTGGGAAACATGGAACACATCGTTAACTCCCTCCAGTCTCTCTAGTAGTCTAACTCTATAGGCCATCTGACCTATCCTCTCAACTATGGGGAATAGCCCAAAAACTTTGGCGCCAACTTCCCTAACAACCTAAAGCGAACAACGTTCCTCAAAACTGACACCTTGATAAAGAACATATCTCCTACCTCAAACTCTAAGTCCGTTTTCCTCTGATCGGCGTATGACTTCTGCATGTACTGATCAACTTTCATCCATCTGCGAATCAGGTCTATCTTCTCCGAAGTTTCTCTAACTATCTCAGGTCCATGTAGAAATCTGTCAGTAGACTCCCACCAACATGTAGGTGATCTGCAGGGTCATCCTTAAAGTGCCTCGAAGGAAGCCATACCATTACTCGATTGATAACTATTATTGTAGGCAAATACGACCAATGGGAGATGCTCCTCCCAAGTCCGTCCGAATTCTATGATACACAATCTCGATAAATCCTCGAGAACCCTATTAACCTTCTCAGTCTGTCCATCTATGTGAGGGTGATAGGCGGTGCTAAGTCGTAACCATGTCCCCAATGCCTCCTGCAAGATCCTCCAAAACTCACTCGTAAAGATAGGGTCACAGTCACTAACAATACTAGAAGGTGCCCCATGAAGTCGGACAATCTCTCTAAGATATACCGATGCCAACCAAGCACCATCCTCTTGCACTTGACTGGGATAAAGTGAGCGCTCTAAGTCAATCTATCAACTATAACCGAAATACCGGTATTTCCCTTCCTAGATTCGGCAAACCATCAATAACATCCTTAAAGACACCCTCCTGCTTCCACTGTGGTATGTCTAGAGGCTGAAGCAATCCACTAGGTTTCCTCTGTTCAGCCTTTACTTGATGGTAATTCAAACATTTGCACACATACTCCACTACATCCATCTTCATGTCAGTCTAATGAAAAGCTCCCTTCATGTCTCTGTACATTTTGTCACCACTCGAATGGTTAGTTATCCGAGAGCGATGAGCCTCCTCAAGAATTAATCTCATCAAATCGCTAACTCTGGGAAAGACACAACCGTCCATCTCAACGTGGCCACCCTTTCTCGTCCATAAAATAAGTAGCAAGGAGGCTAGAGGTCTATTCTTTACTAAGTTGATCCAAGATGTCTACTAACTACTGGTGTAATGTCCCAGTTTCTAGACGACTTTGTTTAGTAATAAACACTGATTTATTAATAAGGCAATTTAATCAAGAATAAATAAATAAACTTGAATTAAGAGCCTATGTGTGAATATAATATTATATAAGAAATAACTATATGTATATTTTGGAATTTTAGAACTTGATTCTATCTTGCTTAAATAATCTCTTATAGAAAATCCTATGGAAAGAAACATATGTATACACATACGTTTAAAAACAATATAACCTAATGTATGTGTGTTAATGTGTATATATATGTCATATTTTATAAATAATTGTGCATACATACATTTATAACAAAATTCATGTGTTAATATTAATAATGTTGGTTTTAATTACTTAAGAAATGTAGATAGGAAGCCGTGTAGACAAAGGAGTTGGTAACACATGCAGGAAGTCTCACGGCAAACACAGGTATCATCAAAATGTTTAAATATAAAGTTCACTATAAAGCACACCACGCGTTTGATAAAATGCCAACAAAGAAGAGATTGCCAAAATCAAAACATTAATGAGATTTAACATGTGCAATAGTATAACTATGATGTAAACAAGCCATTCCTTTAAACAAATCCGCACAGAAAATCTTGTAATATGTTTTTATTTGGCAAACAAATCAAAAGATCTTGAGACCATTTCGAGCATTAATGAGGCATGTTGTAGGACTTCTAGAAGCTTAGAAGAAGACAAAAATATGTAAATATCTAGCATATAAAATATACTTGGTCTATATATATTCTACATCGAATAGGATTGAGCAAGGAGAAGTGTAAAACAGGAGATTACACTATAACTCCTAGTATTGTTTTAATAGAAAAAACCTACAACATTAAAATATAAAGATAATTAGTTATTTATTTTGAAAACTTTGTTATAAATAGCCCTTGAATCCCTATACTTTAACTCACAAAAGTCTTTTGATCGGAGAGGCAGATCCTAGAAGAACAGACAGGGAAAGCTATAGGGTGAGTAAACTGCACCCATTAACTAATTATTAATAAAAACATGTTTGTATAAGTAGATGTTTTGATGGTGTGTGTGTGTATATATATATACACACACTGTTAAGGATCAGGAGTGGAACTGGAAAACTAGAAACCAGTGATCAACTTAGGAATGCATGAAATGGTGAAAACCTCTGTCAGTAAACCTTTGGAAATCTAGTTATTAACTTTACGTATAAATGTAACTTAGGACTAATTTGCTTACATGATTAAAAACCTGTGCATATGTATAAAAAAAGTCTTGTGTGTATGGTATTAAATAATTTGGTCTTCAGGTGAATTATGGAATGGAGACTGGTAATAAACAAAGAAAAAAACAGAATGCCTGTAACCAAAATACCCAGGCTATGTATTATTTTAAAACCCCATAAAGCTTCAAAATAAATAATAAATTGGTATGACACTATATCATATTATATGAAGTCGTTTTTTTAGAACTACTACACCATCGACTGTACTTGCTTACAAATGGTTTATGAATTCATTTGGGGTACAAAACTGTTGTTCGCGGTACCATTTCCTGCTGTATCGATGTGGCATTCCACATCCAGTAGGTTTGTTACTTAGTTTCCATGTTGGTGACTTTAGAAGAAGCGTTAAACTTGCCTCGGCAAGTACCTGAACACGCATGGTACATAATGCCTGCGTTCACTGATATAGCCAAAGGATGTGTACTGTTTTATTTACTCGGAGGTGAGCTCGTGCATGTGCATGGTGTGCACGCAGTGCACAGGTGAAGGAGGAAGGTTAGTGGTGCGTGTGTGCATGTGCATGACATGTTTGAAGAACACCATGAATGCTCCAGTAACATGAAGAAGAAGGAGCAGGGTAACAACAGTATGAGGCTGGGTCGAGTTGGCTATTGTAGCCGTGTTAAAGTGTTTAAAAAAGGAAACGTATGTAAACTGTGTCTCATATCCAGACTACCAGGGAATCAAGAAAGTAAAAGGATAAAAAATGGGAATATGAGACACATGAAGATGGACTCATTGGGACACTAGCTGCAAGAGAAACAATCATGTATTCTACCAGACTAATGTTGCCTTATAGTATGTCTACTGATAAAAGAAAAACAAAAACATTCTGGCTTCTATTTTTGGGTTAAACTGTTTTTTCGAAAAGAGAAGGTATAAGGGGAATGTGGCACTAGTATATGAACTGTAGTTGTCAAGATGAGGAATGAAGAAAGGATGATCAGGCCAGAAAACTTCAGGGTGTATGCTCATTAAGGAAGTGCGCTAGTACATGGGACTTTGGGTTTAGCCTATTTATTTTATAAAAATAATAAAATAGGAAAGTAAATAAAGGATAAAGAATAGAAATATAAAAAAGAAAGATGGCATTGCGTTGCAAAATCTGAACATGGGAAGACATGCACTGGTTTCGATGACTTAACAATGCCAGAGGTGAAGTCCCGCTCTCCAGCGAACTTGGAGTGGTGGGAAAATAAAAGTGAATGGTGTATAAGGATGTACAACAATAAAAGTAAGTGTAGCCGTGTTATTTATAATATAGGAAAGAAGAAAGTGTACAACAGTGAAGTGAAGTAGGGAGGGAAAATAAGAAAAATAAAGAAGGAAAATAAGGTGCAAGGTAGTGATCTACATATTTGGCCGAACTATTAGGAAAAATAAATAAATAAAATAAAAGAAGAAAGATAAAATAAAAAAGAAGATTTTTAAATAAGTTTGGAATGAGCAAACATATGGGGCCGATGGAGAAGAGTCGTAGTTGTGGGCCTAAAGGGCGTTAACAAGTGAAAAATCAAACAAAGGGAAATATAAAATAATTATAATAGAATTAAAATAAATAAATAAATATACAATACAAGTATAAATGGTCGATGGTTCGACACAAAAGGAACTACTCTTATATAGTTTAACAACAAAACAATTGTCAAAATTAATGAAGTAACGTTATTGTGTTCAGTACCGTGCGCGAAGGACGTGCCTCTGAGTTATATAATTAAATGATGTGTGTATAGTTGTTTATTATAAAAACCCGTAACTTCCCCGGTGAGGAAAGCGCGGATAGTTCGAGAACAAGCCACAAAAGGACGCAGACGGAAGAACATTTCATTGTATATTACAACAATGCATCGGATTACAAGAATATACAGAGTATAAATGAATAAATATTACACAGAAATATCAGAGATTTAAATTACATTTAAATACATAGCAGCGGAAAATAATACAATACACAACTAGAAGAGATATACGGATACAAAGCTTTCCGGATATCGTTCCAGCTGTAAACCAGGATCCTGTGACTATAAATCTGCAAAACCAAAACAACTAGCTGCCCGTGTCAAAATAGGGGCACCTAGAGTTTAGGTCAAAACAATAAACTCCAGGTCAGTCATGAGATTGGTGTGAGAACTAAAACAGTTATTAATCTTTATTTGAAAGTTAGGTAAATCAAGGGACCACGCCGTATAATACGGAACGGGTTGTCTCCCAAGAATGCCAGTGCATAAAACAAACAGCGCAATGCTAAATAAAGGAAAATGAAGCTGTTATAAGACCCAGGTCCTATCACACAATGCAACGCAAGCCGGGGGATAGGGTTTTCCCTTATAACAGCCAAAGAATGCTTGATACGTTTAAAACAAATCATTTGATACTATTATAAGTGCATAGTGTATAAAACAACTTCAAATCATAAGATCAATCATAGACGACATGAGCGTCCCATGCCACTATGTCGCCATATATAGGTTTACAAATAAAACCGCAAATGTCACGTATTTGGAAATTGGATTTCCGTCTGTGAACCGAGGCCAGGGATCGTCCTCTACCGATTCGTGACTCTCTAGCCCGAGCCATAGGCAAGCGCGCAGGCAAGCCTTGGAGCGACAGGGCCGGTCCACCGATGTGGATTATTATGCCTGAACACTACGTTTCCCCACCCTTTGGGGTGTAAATAAGCTAACGAATGACTCCATCGGACCCGGATCGTCCGATCAAACCGAGGCGCCTCGCAACAGCAACAACCACACAGGTGAAAAGTATATAAATGTTAGGGCTGGTAGGTCGCTGACACCACCCTAGCTAGAAAGAAACGCATGCCCTCCCTGAGGTCCTCTCCTGTAACACCCCGTGTATTCTATAACCGTGAAATTCATAAATTAAAGTATAATTAATTTTAAATCAAAGAACTAAGGGAAACGGGATACGCCATTGCGTTCGTCTCGGAAAAATACGTGAAATAGAGTCCGAGTTTTCGAAAAACGGAGTCCGTATGAAGAAGATATAGCCTCCGGAAGTTTCTGAATTAAGTTTAAAATTCGAACAACTCAGAAAAACAAGTTTAACATTAAAAATCGGGCCCAATTGGCCAAGGCGGGAAAATTCCCGCCTAAGACACCCAGGTCGACTGGGCTGTCGACCTGGTCTAGCCAGGTCGACAGGGCTGTCGACAGGGCTGTCGACCTGGTCCAGACCCAGGTCGAACCCAGTCCACCCTGGCTGGCCTAGTCTATGTTGGTCGATTTTCAGAAGCATGCTTTGTCATTAGGGCTAGGTGGCAGGCTCTAATTGGTCTCTCTTTCGAATGAATGGCTACGATCAATCCAAGCAACATCGATGGTCCTAATCAGTTCATAAACTCTATAAAAATGACCCTAGACTCTACCTAACCTAAGTCTCTAACACAATTCTCTAGCCTCCATTGCTCTCTTCTTCTAATTAAAAATAAAAATGGCGTCGCTACTCTGCTAGAATCAAAACTAGAAGTCAATCAACATCATCCTAAATTCAAATTTGAGATAAAAGCTTCTGCAACAATTCTGTAACAACTAAAGTTCTTTCTTTAATCCAATCAAGGCAAGTACAGTTATTTTCCGCTATAAACGTTAAGTATAATTTTGATATGTTTTTAATTCTGAATCTGAGATTGTATATATATTCTCTTCTGTCAGATCTGTTTTTCTGTGACTGTTCTGTATCCCTTTTCTTCTTTTCTGTTTCTATAGCCAGGCTACCACGAGCCTGTGCCTAATCTCATAAGAGATGAACGTATGAACGCCAATTTTGGGATGAATGATGCGAAATTTGACAAGACTGAATTGAATGTATGACTTTAGGTCTGAGGCATAAAATATATTGGACATGTGACTTAGGATTGGATGCATAAATTTGACTATGAACATATAATTTATATATGTTGTATGCATAGTGTATGTTGTAATTTAGATCTGTAATTAATTAGAAAAAAAATAAGCATATGTTGTAAACTAGATTTGGATCTATGCATATTCTATGATAGAAGAAAAGAGGAACCATTTTATGATTACATATGATTTGAGACTTTGGACAAAATGCATATAAAAGTCAAGATCTGATTTTTTTTTTAGAAGATATGATTTAAAGATTTAGATTGTTGGGTATATTTTGCATAATGATTCATGACTTAATAAGAAGAAGGATATGGAAACGTAGGTGTAAAAGATTTACATTAATTAGGATCTCTACTATTGTGATTACACCTAAATAGGGAATTTTGCATATATGGCATGCATTGTAATTAATGGTCATATTTGGTATAATTTATATGTGAATCTGCTGTATAAGATTAGTTTAACAAAAATTGGAACATATGTTATAGGGTAAATTATGTCCATATTCTGCGCTATGTAAATGTATGCAAACATGGAAGTATATGATCTTATTGTGAATCACGACAATTATTTAGGCATATGAATTTAGGCCTAATTTATGTTTAGGCAAGGCATATAAATAGAACCTTTAGAAATTTTAAACCTGCTAAATCTGTCATTTACTGAATCCGTTGAAAATGCCTATTTTGCTAATTTGCTAAGTTGCCTAAAACTTGCTAGTTCTGTTATATTGCATAGACTGCTAATTAGATTGAAATGCCAAATCTGTTAAATCTGTCTGTTGAGATGCCTAACCTGTTATATGCCAAAATCTGCTAAGTTGGTAAATCTATTAAATCCGTTAAGTCATATAATCTGGAAAAATCTGCTATCTGCTAAAATCTGTTATCTGCTGTGTTGATATAATCATCCTGTTATTGATATAATCTGAATTGGCATATATATATTGGGCGTGCGCACAAACGGTAAATTATTAATTAATTGGCCGCAAAGATAAACATGGCTAACTCGAGGTTAGAATGAGTTTGCGGCGTAATTCTGCCCGGAACCGCCCGGCACATCCAGTGGCCGCAAACAATAGGTTCTAATGTGAGAAGTTAGTCAAAACCTGCTTAAGACACGAGGTTAGGTCTGGCTTGTGGCAGAAGTCTGCCCGGAACCGCCCGGCCCATCCAGCGGCCACAAGCTAGCGACCTAATGTGAGAGGTCTGGGCATTAATAATTAATTAATGCAAATCTAAGATAAGAATGACGTCTAAAACGTATTGGGGAAAATAGGGATAAACCAACGGGATTAATAGGTGTAGTAAACCCGTCCAATACAAAGTTAGACAAATCTGAAAAATCTGTACATCTAATCCGTTAGTCTGAAAACTTGTTAACTAAATTTGTGAACTAGTAAATCTGAATTCTGTATGTCTGAACTTGTAAACAAATAAATCTGAAATCTGTTAGTCTGGGGACACAAGGTTAGGAGGGGAATTACTTGTGTCATCTGTTGTTTGGGACCCATATTAGTCAGTAACCCTTTCTGGTATCAAAACTTTAACCCAACAGTAGGTAGGCTCCGGGCACGCTTACTGAACTAATTATAAGTGGTTCATTCTGATAATGGCGAGGGGTGTTGATGGTGCGTTCCAACCGGGTCATGTGCGTGCATGGATCCCGGTCTGCCTTTGAGGATGTAAGACGCCGTGACATCTGTAAATAGGTCTGTGCCAATTGGTTGTCACTTTAGGGAGTGATACACCCTACTGTGGGGCTGACACAGGATATTTATGTATTAGGGAGCCGATCGCTTGGGTTTTAGGGTACGCTTAGTTCTGTCTGTTTCTGTTGGTACCGTCTGTTTCTGTTGGGTGGTAACACCTGTCTGTTTCTGTGTGGTACCGTCTGTTCGGGTGGTAAAGGCCCATTACTAGTGTACACCTAATTCTACATTCTGTTTCCGTAGGGATAAATCTGTTTCTGCTTCTGTCTGTTTCTGATCGGGTAGTAAAGGCCCATTATTAGCATTCTGTTTCTGTTAAAGTATTCTGTACCCGTTCCTGCTTCAATTTAGACATTAGGGTGGCACCTAATTCTGCTATACTAGTATTAGTGCAGAGAAGTGTAAAACAATAGTTTATATCATTCTGTTTTTCTGTTATATCTGCTACACCTGTTACAGTTATCTCACATCCAGTTTTATGTTCATATCATATTATTATTATCTGTTCATATGCTGAAAGTCACTGGACTTGTCAGACTTTTTGTCTGACCCTTGTTGTTTCGCCTCCTTTCTTCCGTTTCCCCCCCAGGTTATCCAAGGAGGGAAATACTTTAGCTTGACCCGGATTTCTCTTTGCTTGAAGTGCTTAAAGTATGGCTTGGCTCTGTATAGCTTCCGTTCCATGGGGATTATGATTTTAAACCATGCATTTTGAAGGCTTTTGTACAAGACTGATATTTTGTACTTGAATTCTGAAATTGAAAGGATGTAACCATATTAATTTCTGTTTCCGCTGTAATAAAGTTAAAAATTTTCAAGTACTGTTTTATCTGTCTTGTAAGTTTCTGTTCTGTTTACTAAAATGCTCCACCAAAGTTAAGGCATTCCCTTTGTGAGTGACCTTAACGGAGGTGGGGTGTTACACTTGGTATCAGAGCTGAAGGTTACCAGATTTTATAAAAAAGTTTTGAAAATTATTTTCAAAAAAGGTTTTGAAAGGGAGTATTTTCAAAAAAATAAAGCTTATTTTGAAAAACATAATCCCCAAGAGCCATATATCTTTCTTTCAGTCCTTTTTGTATTGAACCTTTCCTTTTTCATTTCAGCATGTCTGAAGCATCTGAGATACCAGAGGGTGTTCATGTACCCGGTTGGTTTCGTCAATATCTTGAGGCTAGGACCGCCGCTGCAGGTCTAGCAAATGATCCCCCTCTTCCACCCCCTCCTCGTGCAATTGCTTTCTCAAAGATCTGTAGAGATTTTAGGGCCATGGGTGGGAAGGATTTCAAAGGAACTGAATCATTCGTAGAAGCAAGGTATTGGCTCAAAGAAACTGAGGATCTATTCGTTATCTTCGAGGTGGACGATAGGCAGAAGGTACAGTTGGCAGTATGGCTGCTCAAAGACGAAGCTTCCTACTGGTGGGAAGTCACTAACGCCGAGAGGCCGGTTGAGACATGGATGGATTTCAGAACAAGGTTTGAGACAAAATTCCTCTCGCAAGCTGAACGAAGTTTACAATTGGAAAAGTTCTTGTCTCTTAAGCAAGGAAGTATGACGGTCAAGGAATACGTCAACCAGTTCAACCAACTAGCAAGATTCAGATTGGATTTAGTCAACACTCAGCATAAAAAGGCTCTCCGCTTTGTTAAAGGATTGAATGAGCCACTGCACAGCCTAGCCATGACCCATGTACCCATGGGAGCAACTTACGAGAAATTGGTGGATATGGCACTACTGCACGAGGAAGGCAAGGGCCCGAAAGAGACAAAGAAGGAAGAACCACAGAATAAGAAAGCGGGGCCCAAAAAGGAAACACAAAAGAAGGATGAGAAGTCTGAAGATAAGAAGGGGAAAAAGTGCTTTACTTGTGGGAGCTCAACTCATCTGAACAAGGATTGCAGAAAAAGGAAGGGCGCTTGCTTCAACTGTGGGGAGATGGGACACTTCACTAGGGACTGCCCGAAGAGACGAGGACAAGGAGGGTAGGCGAACACTCTTGAGGCTAGTGGCTAGGATAGAAATAGGAAAATTTCTATAGTAGGTTTAATTTCTTTATCTGATTATGGAGTTAAGACTTTCTCTGATTCTGGTTTTGTAATCGATACTCTGCACTTTAATACTAGTATTATTTCTGAATTCTGCTATAGACTCAGACCCATAAGGGTTATGGATCATCTGTTTGAGATTGGGGTTTGAGGGATATCTGTGTTAGGCGTCAAGTATGACGCATACATTCTGAGTTTTCGTGGGGTATGATTTTATCATGCTTAGCATCCTAAGAATCGTTAGGGAACCTGATCTGTACCAGTAGTCTGTAAATATCTAAATACTTTTTATAGGATTTCCAGTTTTGACATTGTCTAAAGAAGGTAATCCTCTGGGTGTCAATTTGATGTTGGTTTCGGTATTTGGGGCCGATACTTAGGACCCATGTCTAATGGGAACCAAATTTTCGTTCTATCTGTACTCGCTTCCATCATTCGACTGTATCCTATCGATCGAATATTTGAACTTTAGGTAGAAACTAATGGGTGTAAACATGTGTTTGAGACATGTTTGATGGTTGCAAGTGGATGCAAGTAGTTGCTAGTGGTTGCCGTGGATGCATATACACACACTAGGCACTAGATCGGCTCGAAAACACTCTCATATTGCATATGGATGGGTGAGCATTTTTCAATTCTTGTGGATGCAAAATGGTTGATTCAGCACATGCATGTTGCATTTGAGTGAATGATTGTGCACTCATATAGAAATAATATATATCATTAGAATTCTATTGCATACATGTTGGACTCATGGCACTGACATAATTCGCATTAAGGAGGTCAACTGAATCAGTAGACCGCCTGATCTTTGCATTAGATAAGGAACATATACACACACTTTTGCATATGTTCATACAACATTAGAAGTTTTCTAAGGACAATGGATGCTTGTGGATGATGGTTGAGTAGATGGGTGATTGGATGGTAGGACACATTCTTCTTAACTTGAAGATTTCGGGGACGAAATCCTTTTAAGTGGGGGAGAATGTAACACCCCGTGTATTCTATAACCGTGAAAGTCATAAATTAAAGTATAATTAATTTGAAATCAAAGAACTAAGGGAAACGGGATACGCCATTGCGTTCGTCTCGGAAAAATACGTGAAATAGAGTCCGAGTTTTCGAAAAACGGAGTCCGTATGAAGAAGATATAGCCTCCGGAAGTTTCTGAATTAAGTTTAAAATTCGAACAGCTCAGAAAAACAAGTTTAAAATTAAAAATCGGGCCCAATTGGCCAAGGCGGGAAAATTCCCGCCTAAGACACCCAGGTCGACTGGGCTGTCGACAGGGCTGTCGACAGGGCTGTTGACCTGGTCCAGACCCAGGTCGAACCCAGTCCACCCTGGCTGGCCTAGTCTATGTTGGTCGATTTTCAGAAGCATGCTTTGTCATTAGGGCTAGGTGGCAGGCTCTAATTGGTCTCTCTTTCGAATGAATGGCTACGATCAATCCAAGCAACATCGATGGTCCTAATCAGTTCATAAACTCTATAAAAATGACCCTAGACTCTACCTAACCTAAGTCTCTAACACAATTCTCTAGCCTCCATTGCTCTCTTCTTCTAATTAAAAATAAAAATGGCGTCGCTACTCTGCTAGAATCAAAACTAGAAGTCAATCAACATCATCCTAAATTCAAATTTGAGATAAAAGCTTCTGCAACAATTCTGTAACAACTAAAGTTCTTTCTTTAATCCAATCAAGGCAAGTACAGTTATTTTCCGCTATAAACGTTAATTATAATTTTGATATGTTTTTAATTCTGAATCTGAGATTGTATATATATTCTCTTCTGTCAGATCTGTTTTTCTGTGACTGTTCTGTATCCCTTTTCTTCTTTTCTGTTTCTATAGCCAGGCTACCATGAGCCTGTGCCTAATCTCATAAGAGATGAACGTATGAACGCCAATTTTGGGATGAATGATGCGAAATTTGACAAGAATGAATTGAATGTATGACTTTAGGTCTGAGGCATAAAATATATTGGACATGTGACTTGGGATTGGATGCATAAATTTGACTATGAACATATAATTTATATATGTTGTATGCATAGTATATGTTGTAATTTAGATCTGTAATTAATTAGAAAAAAAATGAGCATATGTTGTAAACTAGATTTGGATCTATGCACATTCTATGATAGAAGAAAAGAGGAACCATTTTATGATTACATATGATTTGAGACTTTGGACAAAATGCATATAAAAGTCAAGATCTGATTTTTTTTTTTTAGAAGATATGATTTAAAGATTTAGATTGTTGGGTATATTTTGCATAATGATTCATGACTTAATAAGAAGAAGGATATGGAAACGTAGGTGTAAAAGATTTACATTAATTAGGATCTCTACTATTGTGATTACACCTAAATAGGGAATTTTGCATATATGGCATGCATTGTAATTAATGGTCATATTTGGTATAATTTATATGTGAATCTGCTGTATAAGGTTAGTTTAACAAAAATTGGAACATATGTTATAGGGTAAATTATGTCCATATTCTGCGCTATGTAAATGTATGCAAACATGGAAGTATATGATCTTATTGTGAATCACGACAATTATTTAGGCATATGAATTTAGGCCTAATTTATGTTTAGGCAAGGCATATAAATAGAACCTTTAGAAATATTAAACCTGCTAAATCTGTCATTTACTGAATCCGTTGAAAATGCCTATTTTGCTAATTTGCTAAGTTGCCTAAAACTGCTAGTTCTGTTATATTGCATAGACTGCTAATTAGATTGAAATGCAAAATCTGTTAAATCTGTCTGTTGAGATGCCTAACCTGTTATATGCCAAAATCTGCTAAGTTGCTAAATCTATTAAATCCGTTAAGTCATATAATCTGGAAAAATCTGCTATCTGCTAAAATCTGTTATCTGCTGTGTTGATATAATCATCTCGTTATTGATATAATCTGAATTGGCATATATATATATATTGGGCGTGCGCATAAACGGTAAATTATTAATTAATTGGCCGCAAAGATAAACATGGCTAACTCGAGGTTAGAATGAGTTTGCGGCGTAATTCTGCCCGGAACCGCCCGGCACATCCAGTGGCGCAAACAATAGGTTCTAATGTGAGAAGTTAGTCATAACCTGCTTAAGACACGAGGTTAGGTCTGGCTTGTGGCAGAAGTCTGCCCGGAACCGCCTAGCCCATCCAGCGGCCACAAGCTAGCGACCTAATGTGAGAGGTCTGGGCATTAATAATTAATTAATGCAAATCTAAGATAAGAATGACGTCTAAAACGTATTGGGGAAAATAGGGATAAACCAACGGGATTAATAGGTGTAGTAAACCCGTCCAATACAAAGTTAGACAAATCTGAAAAATCTGTACATCTAATCCGTTAGTCTGAAAACTTGTTAACTAAATTTGTGAACTAGTAAATCTGAATTCTGTATGTCTGAACTTGTAAACAAATAAATCTGAAATCTGTTAGTCTGGGGACACAAGGTTAGGAGGGGAATTACTTGTGTCATCTGTTGTTTGGGACCCATATTAGTCAGTAACCCTTTCTGGTATCAAAACTTTGACCCAACAGTAGGTAGGGTACGGGCACGCTTACTGAACTAATTATAAGTGGTTCATTCTGATAATGGCGAGGGGTGTTGATGGTGCGTTCCAACCGGGTCATGTGCGTGCATGGATCCCGGTCTGCCTTTGAGGATGTAAGACGCCGTGACATCTGTAAATAGGTCTGTGCCAATTGGTTGTCACTTTAGGGAGTGATACACCCTACTGTGGGGCCGACACAGGATATTTATGTGTTAGGGAGCCGATCGCTTGGGTTTTAGGGTATGCTTAGTTCTGTCTGTTTCTGTTGGTACCGTCTGTTTCTGTTGGTACCGTCTGTTTCTGTGTGGTACCGTCTGTTCGGGTGGTAAAGGCCCATTACTAGTGTACACCTAATTCTACATTCTGTTTCCGTAGGGATAAATCTGTTTCTGCTTCTGTCTGTTTCTGATCGGGTAGTAAAGGCCCATTATTAGCATTCTGTTTCTGTTAAAGTATTCTGTACCCGTTCCTGCTTCAATTTAGACATTAGGGTGGCACCTAATTCTGCTATACTAGTATTAGTGCAGAGAAGTGTAAAACAATAGTTTATATCATTCTGTTTTTCTGTTATATCTGCTACACCTGTTACAGTTATCTCACATCCAGTTTTATGTTCATATCATATTATTATTATCTGTTCATATGCTGAAAGTCACTGGACTTGCCAGACTTTTTGTCTGACCCTTGTTGTTTCGCCTCCTTTCTTCCGTTTCCCCCCCAGGTTATCCAAGGAGGGAAATACTTTAGCTTGACCCGGATTTCTCTTTGCTTGAAGTGCTTAAAGTATGGCTTGGCTCTGTATAGCTTCCGTTCCATGGGGATTATGATTTTAAACCATGCATTTTGAAGGCTTTTGTACAAGACTGATATTTTGTACTTGAATTCTGAAATTGAAAGGATGTAACCATATTAATTTCTGTTTCCGCTGTAATAAAGTTAAAATTTTTCAAGTACTGTTTTATCTGTCTTGTAAGTTTCTTTTCTGTTTACTAAAATGCTCCACCAAAGTTAAGGCATTCCCTTTGTGAGTGACCTTAACGGAGGTGGGGTGTTACATCTCCCGTTTTGGTTCACAACCGGGGTGCGAGGCTCGCGAATTCACGTTACACAAAGCTGTGCCACATAGGCTGTGCTTTGATCATCACCACAAGACTTTTCATTTCAACAGAAGCCTCGATCAATTGCCACTTAGGCGTGGCACACAGGCAATTCACTCCATGCGTTTGATATCCATTAATATGTAACCCCTGAGCTCGTACGTCTCAGAGAAGGGCGTTAAGCAAGAGAATAAATTCTCCGTCGCCAAACAGATATATATTTAATAGAAATCAATCACACAGACTAAAATCCAATGTCAGACACACAGTCCATTTACAATTCCGTTTTGGTTCTGAACGAAACCGAAGGCACCAAGTACCCCGCATGTCCATCGATCTCCATGTACGTCTGGACGATCACCAACTGTTTCCATCTTCTTGGGTGTACATCCCAATCAAGATCATCAGTAATCACCCAAACGACGTGAAGATCTCCGGTCTTCGACCATCGTCTTCATCTTCGACTTATCGTCGTATCAGTTATTCAGAATGGGATAAACCCGGTCTTTCCGAATAACTCGCGTATATTTTAAATAAGTGTTACACAAACACAACATACGCCTCATTCCAATCCATTAGTCACTAACCGTAAATTAATCAAGAGAATAATTCCCTAAATATTAACCCCGAAGGCCGAAACCAACATCAGATCAGTATCCAGAAAACCATTCTGCTTAGCTAACCGACAGTTAGTTTCTAAATTTCACATTCATAGGGAAAGGTTCCCATTAATTTTATCAAAGATAAATTCTTTAATTTATTCTTTAATCTACTTTTGAATTTCGATTCAACTAATCGGGATTAACGAACCTTACCGAAGTAATCATTTGTTTTAATTTCCCAATCCCAACCTATTCATCCCATGAAGTAAAACTGGTAATACTTCATATTTAACACCACAGTGTTATCGGTAAATTCAATTACCATTTCACGTTCAAATCTAATTAAAGATTTAACTATCGCCTGGAGCAAAACTGGTGATACTCCATTCTCGATTATTTCAATTTAATTAAAGATTCATTAAAACTCCACTTAGTTTTAATCGTTAACTGGGTTAAAGAATCAGTGTCATTTAAAACACGGTTCACGATAAACCCAAAATCACATTCCATTAAATGTCGGGTTAAAGAACGAATGTTATTTAAGACACATCCACGATAAACCCAAGAATCACTTCGAATTCAATTCCAATTGAATATTATTTAATTGGTACACTTCATTAAATCTAAATAAAAAGATTTAATCTTTTCTCAACTGGGCTTAAGAACAGTATTAATGAAGACACCATTCACGACAAACCCAAATCACATTTGATATTAAACACAAGGCTCTGAATAGAAAATATACCGGCTTATATTCAATATCAAATTCTACGACTAACAAATATCGTATTGGAAACAATGATATATATATATATATATATATATATATATATCTTTCAAATTCCCATAGCAATATCTGTATCATCGCGAAATCCAACATCGAAATAATCCAAAGACAATTTCGATTCAAATCCATTCCAATATAATTATTGGAAATTCTTGTTATTTTTCAAAACCATTTCAAACTCACTTTATTTATTTTAAAAATAAATAAATTACTACACTAGTTCAAAACTAGTTCATTTCGATAAAAATCTATTTTTATCTTTTCAAATATGGAGTTTTTCATCCCAATTCTTTCTAAATCATTTCTTACGATTTTACACAAATTGTTACTATTTTTAATAATTTTATCAAGGCCCGTACAGTCGATTTCCATCAACGGCCATCGAACTGCACTTATAGCGACCTTTTCCAAATTTTCTTTGGACATAATTCCAAATCCAACCGTTAGATTTCAAATTTCTAGTGTTCTTTAGAAAGCTCTTTTCGATACGAACCCAACGGTTCCGGTTTCAGGAGAATCCGACGGTCGGATCTCCCGTAATATCCGTTCAAAGTCAATGGTCGAAATTGGCGAACTGCCGCGGCGCGACGCGTTCTATTCAGGCCATTATATAATATATATATAATATATATAATATATACTTCGTCGATTTCCTTTTAAAACGTATTTTATAAATCGTTTTTAAATTCGTTTCGAAACGGTTTAAACTTCATACTCAATTTCAAATCAAAATTGATTATTCCAATATGAATTCGTTTTAAATTCATTTCAAATCGATTTCAATTCAAATTGATTTCTAATTCAATTTCAGTTCGTTTTCAATTCAGTTTCAATTCGAATTCATTTCTATTCAATTTCAATTCGAATTCATTTCTATTCAATTTAATTCGAATTTCAATTCCTTTCGAAATATCAGATTTTGAAATCAACTTCGATATTCATTATATAATGAATAAAATCGATATAAATATCGTTCACTTCAAAATGGCGTCAATCTAACCAACACGGCTTCATATGCTTCTATTTTCAAATATTCTATTTCAAATATTTCTATTTCAAATATTTTCATTTCAAATATTTCTATTCAAATATTTCTATTTCAAATATTTCTATTTCAAATATTTTAATTTCAAATATTTCTATTTCAAATATTTCTATTTCGAAACTGGAATGAGGCCCAATCAATTACCATATAATGTTAATTATATGGATTTTCTACAACACATGTATATATCAACAACGATGAATAATCAACCATCATCCAAAGTGCATTCTACACTGCATAAGCATCAAATATAAATATTCAGTGCTTATAACAGTCTGTCAATCAATCGATCTACATACAACTAAACAATCGGGATTAGTGTACGTCAAATATCATCCCAATACCCGTGTGGGGTTTCAAACAATCAAACACAGATTTTATTTGTGCAGTTGGGCGATGTGTATAATTTATCGTCCCAATCAATGTCCTTCAAATAGGTGTATATAAACAAACCGTCCGGTTTGTAAATGAATATTTATTTATTCACATTCACGTTAAAAATTATATTTTTAACGGTCAAATATTTTATTTTAACACATGAATTTTTATTTAGTTCATTTACAAAATAAAAATGATATTTTTATTTTTCTAACTTACTTTAGAAAATTTCGGCGGCATAACGGCACGATACTAGAAACGGGACAAGGCCTAGCCTTATCCCCCGTCTAGTGAAGGCCCACGCCATTCACACATCAATCAAATCAATTTCATTTCACCAAACAATTCAATTCAAACCAAGTAATCTAATCAACTACACAACCAAACAATTAAACAAACAAGCCATCCATGGTCTGTGGATGACGGGTGTCGGGTGCTACTAAACACCGTCTGCATCCTAGTATATATATAACTAGAAAAAGAAATTTAAAGTGAGAAGTTCTCACCAATAGCTATCCAACTTCGCGACACTTCATTTATAGAAATCTTCATCGTTCTCGCCTTTCATCACTTTCGTTGCCCGTAGCCACTACATATGCAAAAATCGAATTTTTACTTCGCTATTCAATATATAAAAATCGAATTTTTACTTTGCTATTCAATATATAAAAATCGAATTCTTACTTCTCTATTCAATATATAAAAAATCGAATTCTTACTTTGCTATTCAATATATAAAAATCAAATTTTTACTTCGCTATTCAATATATAAAAATCGAATTCTTACTTCGCTATTCAATATATAAAAATCGAATTTTTACTTCGCTGTTCAATATATAAAAATCGAATTTTTACTTCGCTATTCAATATATAAAAATCGAATTCTTACTTTGCTATTCAATATATAAAAATCGAATTCTTACTTTGCTATTCAATATATAAAAATCCCATTTTTATTTTGTTAAAAATTGTATATTCACATATATGAAAATCACATTTTTATATTCTTTAATAAATAAAGATCATATTTTTATTGTCGCCACTATATAAAAATCATATTTTTATTATCTTGCTACCTACATAAAAATCACATTTTTATATTCTCTAGTATATAAAAATCATATTTTTATAATCTCTATTATATAAAAATTATATTTTTATCCTCCACACTATATAAAAATTATATTTTTATTATTTCTATAATATAAAAATCCTGCCTTTACTATCATAAAGATCAAATCTTTTTCTTCCTATGTTTACAGATCTAAACTTTTCTATGCTATTCATATTTAAAAATCAAATTTTTATATTTTCAAAAATCTTATCTTTCTATAAAAATCAAACCTTCCTTTACTATATAAATTGAACCTTTACATTCTATAAAAATCAACTAAAAATCACAACTTATCATGAAGAAAAACAACTTTATTATGCTTAAAAATCAACATAAAACTTACAATTTAGGTTTCGAATAAAGGAGAGCCAAGGGGGGATTCTCGTCGGAATTGGGAGTGGTGGGGCTTTTCATCGCCGGAGGTCAGGGATGGCCACGTCGGGGGGGCTTGGCGGCAGGGAGGGGCGAGCAACCGGATCTGGCGACGGCGCTCAGGGGGGTCGCGGTGTCCAGGTTCACGAAGAGGAAGGGGGAAGGGTCTCGGGTCTCGCTGGAGAGAGAGAGGGGGCTGGAGAGGCCAGTCGCACGGCGGCGCTGCTAAGGGGAGAGGCGACGAGGGTGGTGGCGTGGCAGGAGGGAACGACGGCTGAAGGGATTCGGTTTTTTTTTATTTCATTTTGAACTGAAAAGGGAAAGGGAGATAATATAGGGATTTTATAATATTTTAATTATTTAATTATTTTTAATTTCAAAAATCAATTTTTTTTATTCGACCTCAAAACGAGGCCCACTGTCTGTCGTCCATAGCTAATTACCCCTATTCCGAACACAATGGGACATGCTGCGTAAGCCAATTCGGCCGTTACGATCAGTTTTCGTTGAATTTACCTTCAAATCATTATACTGAATTTTAAATGTACATTTCAAATTACCGGGGTCACATACTAACTAGAAAAATTCCAAAAAAAATATTTTTCTAGCTTCGTATTGACTATACGGTCCTAACAAAACTAGTTTTGTCAAATTCTGAGATCGTTCGAAAAATGGCCATTTTCCAGTCGATTAAAATCAACTGAAACTGGTCAAACGCGTTTTCCTTTGCCACGCTCACATATTGATTCGAAAAATTACGAAAATTGAAATCTAGCAATAACTTTCCATCGCGTATCCAACAGAAGTGGTTTCGTCGAAATCCGAGGTCGTTTGCAAAATTTCCATTTTTTAGGGCCTGAATTCCATAGCGACTATTCAGAATTTTCAACTGGACATATCTTTTGATCCCCGCTATGAAATTTTGATTTTTCGGATTCATTGGAAAGATAGTCGCAATTAGATCCAATTATTTTTGGTTTCACTAAAATCCGGATGGTTTTGCACCCGGTACATTCAATTGAAGTTTGAAATCGAATTATCGAATTACCGCGTCATTTTCAATTCCTTTTATATATATAAATAAATTATTTATATTCTAACGACGATATATATAGTATATACGTTCGAATTCTATTCAAAATAAATTTCTCGTTGATATTATTTAAAATAATTCGTTTTAAATATTCAAAATTCGCTAAAATTGCCAAAATAAAAAAAATTTAAACTGGCCTAGATTTCCGGGTTATTACAATCTCCTCCACTTAAAACTTTTCGTCCCCGAAAAGGAACAAAGCCGAAAGTTGTTTAACAATTCAACTCAACTTTCATTGTTTTGATTACGGCTTAAGTTCTTCAACTTTTCAGTTTCTAAGAACATTTCAAATTTTTCAAAAATTTGGCTAACACCCTAAATTTTCGAAAAATTTCGCCATAACCTCCTCTGCACCGGGAGCCACGGGAAAATCCCGAAATTGCCATATAGGCCTTCTGATCTCAAAAAGAAAAAGAAAAAGCCAATAGGCTCATAAAATCATCATCACCCAAACAAAACAGTAAATTATAGTAAACATGTACCTATTTGTCGAGCAAACAAATTTTATTCTCTGCTCTAGCCTCCTTGCTATGACCTGTTCAATGTAAGTATATGTATATGCAAGCAAATGTGACCGATTTCAATATAATTCACTATTTGATACAACTTGGTTAAAGGTTCAACATTTTAATTAATCAAACTATAATCAAACAACACAATCAGCAATCAATTAGTTGATTATCATTTCCATTTTATAACTTCGATATATAGTCTAAAAATCATATTTTTGATGCAAAATCACTACAATAAGCCCTATCTAATTTTGGTTCTCACACCATTCAATAGAAAATATATAGATATCACACCTTCGAAACTCGAATACCAATTCTGATGATGTTCGAACTATCATCAGAATCATCTCCGGGCGACTAGAGTGTGGTTCTATATCTATCCAGTATATTAAAACTTCGAATAGACGCTAGCTAGGCGCATACGCAATATCATTATATATTGGACTGTCCTAATCAATACAATTAAATAATCAAATACGAATAATTGATTTAAATTTTCAAAACAAAATTTGTTTTCACTTTAAAAATATACTCTTCACACTCGTTCTAGGATGCTACTGATCCCATCTCTAACGAGTCATTCCCGTTGGATATTACTAATCCAGTTTCTGATGAATTCTTTCGTGTGGTTCTAATGTGTCTTGTTCTCTAAGCTTTGTAAACCAAAGATCTGATACCAACTATAAAACCCCGTAACTTCCCCGGTGAGGAAAGCGCGGATAGTTCGAGAACAAGCCACAAAAGGACGCAGACGGAAGAACATTTCATTGTATATTACAACAATGCATCGGATTACAAGAATATACAGAGTATAAATGAATAAATATTACACAGAAATATCAGAGATTTAAATTACATTTAAATACATAGCAGCGGAAAATAATACAATACACAACTAGAAGAGATATACGGATACAAAGCTTTCCGGATATCGTTCTAGCTGTAAACCAGGATCCTGTGACTATAAATATGCAAAACCAAAACTACTAGCTGCCCATGTCAAAATAGGGGCACCTAGAGCTTAGGTCAAAACAATAAACTCCAAGTCAATCATGAGACTGGTGTGAGAACTAAAACGGTTATTAATCTTTATTTGAAAGTTAGGTAAATCAAGGGACCACGCCGTATAACACGGAACGGGTTGTCTCCCAAGAATACCAGTGCATAAAACAAACAGCGCAATGCTAAATAAAGGAAAATGAAGCTGTTATAAGACCCAGGTCCTATCACACAATGCAACGCAAGCCGGGGGATAGGGTTTTCCCTTATAACAGCCAAAGAATGCTTGATACGTTTAAAACAAATCATTTGATACTATTATAAGTGCATAGTGTATAAAACAACTTCAAATCATAAATATCAATCATAGGCGACATGAGCATCCCATGCCACTATGTCGCCATATGTAGGTTTACAAATAAAACCGCAGATGTCACGTATTTGGAAATTGGATTTCCGTCTGTGAACCGAGGCCAGGGATCGTCCTCTACCGATTCGTGACTCTCTAGCCCGATCCATAGGCAAGCGCGCAGGCAAGTCTTGGAGCGACAGGGCTGGTCCACCGATGTGGATTATTATGCCTGAACACTACGTTTCCCCGCCCTTTGGGGCGTAAATGAGCCAACGAATGACTCCATCGGACCCGGATCGTCCGATCAAACCGAGGCGCCTCGCAACAGCAACAACCACACAGGTGAAAAGTATATAAATGTCAGGGCTGGTAGGTCGCTGACACCACCCTAGCTAGAAAGAAACGCATGCCCTCCCCGAGGTCCTCTCCCATTTTCGTTCACAACCGGGGTGCGAGGCTCGCGAATTCACGTTACACAAAGCTGTGCCACATAGGCTGTGCTTTGATCATCACCACAAGACCTTGCTTTTCAACAGAAGCCTGGATCAATTGCCACTTAGGTGTGCCACACAGGCAATTCACTCCATGCGTTTGATATCCATCAATATATAACCCCTGAGCTCGTACGTCTCAGAGAAGGGCGTTAAGCAAGAGAATAAATTCTCCGCCGCCAAACAGATATATATTTAACAGAAATCAATCACACAGACTAAAATCCAATGTCAGACACACAGTCCATTTACTAGTCCGTTCTGGGTCTGAACGAAACCGGAGGCACCTAGTACCCCGCATGTCCATCGATCTCCATGTACGTCTGGACGATCACCAACTGTTTCCATCTTCTTGGGTGTACATCCCAATCAAGATCATCAGTAATCACCCAAACGACGTGAAGATCTCCAGTCTTCGACCATCGTCTTCATCTTCGACTTATCGTCGTATCAGTTATTCAGAATGGGATAAACCCGGTCTTTCCGAATAACTCGCGTATATTTTAAATAAGTGTTACACAAACACAACATACGCCTTATTCCAATCCATCAGTCACTAACCGTAAATTAATCAAGAGAATAATTCCCCAAATATTAACCCCGAAGGCCGAAACCAACATCAGATCAATATCCAGAAAACCATTCTGCTTAGCTAACCGACAATTAGTTTCTAAATTTCACATTCATAGGGAAAGGTTCCCATTAATTTTATCAAAGATAAATTCTTTAATTTATTCTTTAATCTACTTTTGAATTTCGATTCAACTAATCGGGATTAACGAACCTTACCGAAGTAATCATTTGTTTTAATTTCCCAATCCCAACCTATTCATCCCATGAAGTAAAACTGGTAATACTTCATATTTAACACCACAGTGTTATCGGTAAATTCAATTACCATTTCACGTTCAAATCTAATTAAAGATTTAACTATCGCCTGGAGCAAAACTGGTGATACTCCATTCTCGATTATTTCAATCTAATTAAAGATTCATTAAAACTCCACTTAGTTTTAATCGTTAACTGTGTTAAAGAATCAGCGTCATTTAAAACACGGTTCACGATAAACCCAAAATCACATTCCATTAATTGTCGGGTTAAAGAACGAATGTTATTTAAGACACCATCCACGATAAACCCAAGAATCACTTCGAATTCAATTCCAATTGAATATTATTTAATTGGTACACTTCATTAAATCTAAATAAAAAGATTTAATCTTTTCTCAACTGGGCTTAAGAACAGTGTTAATGAAGACACCATTCACGACAAACCCAAATCACATTTGATATTAAACACAAGGCTCTGAATAGAAAATATACCGGCTTATATTCAATATCAAATTCTACGAATAACAAATATCGTATTGGAAACAACGAGATATATATATATATCTTTCAAATTCCCATAGCAATATCTGTATCATCGCGAAATCCAACATCGAAATAATCCAAAGACAATTTCGATTCAAATCCATTCCAATATAATTATTGGAAATTCTGGTTATTTTTCAAAACCATTTCAAACTCACTTTATTTATTTTAAAAATAAATAAATTACTATTCTAGTTCAAACTAGTTCATTTCGATAAAAATCTATTTTTATCTTTTCAAATATGGAGTTTTTCATCCCAGTTCTTTTTAAATCATTTCTTATGATTTTACACAAATTGTTACTATTTTTAATAATTTTATCAAGGCCCGTAGAGTCGATTTCCATCAACGGCCATCGAACTGCACTTATAGCGACCTTTTCCAAATTTGATTTGGACATAATTCCAAATCCAACCGTTAGATTTCAAATTTCTAATATTCGTTAGAAAGCTCATTTCGATACAAACCCAACGGTTCTGGTTTCAGGAGAATCCGACAGTCGGATCTCCCGTAATATCCGTTCGAAGTCAATGGCCGAAATTCGCGAACTGCCGCGGCGCGACGCGTTCTATTCAGGCCATTATGTAATATGTATATAATATATACAATATATACTTCATCGATTTCCTTTTAAAACGTATTTTATAAATCGTTTTTAAATTCGTTTCAAAATGGTTTAAACTTCATATTCAATTTCAAATCAAAATTGAATATTCCAATATAAATTCGTTTTAAATTCATTTCAAATCGATTTCAATTCAAATTGATTTCTAATTCAATTTCAGTTCGTTTTCAATTCAATTTCAATTCGAATTCATTTCTATTCAATTTCAATTCGAATTCATTTCTATTCAATTTAATTCGAATTTCAATTCCTTTCGAAATATCAGATTTTGAAATCAACTTCGATATTCAATATAGAATGAATAAAATCGATATAAATATCGTTCACGTCAAAATGACGTCAATCTAACCAACACGGCTTCATATGTTTCTATTTTCAAATATTCTATTTCAAATATTTCTATTTCAAATATTTTCATTTCAAATATTTCTAATCAAATATTTCTATTTCAAATATTTCTATTTCAAATACTTCTAATATTTCTATTTCGAAACTGGAATGAGGCCCAATCAATTACCATATAATGTTAATTATATGGATTTTCTACAACACATGTATATGTCAACAACGATGAATAATCAGCCATCATCCAAAGTGCATTCTACACTGTATAAGCATCAAATATAAATATTCAACGCTTATAACAGTCTGTCAATCAATCGATCGACATACAACTAAACAATCGGGATTAGTGTACGTCAAATGTCATCCCAATACCCGTGTGGGGTTTCAAACAATCAAACACAGATTTTATTTGTGCAGTTGGGCGATGTGTAAAATTTATCGTCCCAATCAATGTCCTTCAAATAGGTGTACATAAACAAACCGTCCGGTTTGTAAATGTAGATTTATTTATTCACATTCACGTTAAAAATTATATTTTTAACGATCAAATATTTTATTTTAACACATGAATTTTTATTCAGTTCATTTACAAAATAAAAATGATATTTTTATTTTTCTAACTTACTTTAGAAAATTTCGGCGGCATAACGGCACGATACTAGAAACGGGACAAGGCCTAGCCTTATCCCCGGTCTAGTGAAGGCCCACGCCATTCACACATCAATCAAATCAATTTCATTTCACCAAACAATTCAATTCAAACCAAGTAATCTAACCAACTACACAACCATACAATTAGACAAACAAGCCATCCATGGTCTGTGGATGACGGGTGTCGGGTGCTACTAAACACCGTCTACATCCTAGTATATATATATAACTAGAAAAAGAAATTTAAAGTGAGAAGTTCTCACCAATAGCTATCCAACTTCACGACACTTCATTTATAGAAATCTTCATCGTTCTCGCCTTTCGTCACTTTCGTTGCCCGTAGCCACTACATATGTAAAAATCGAATTTTTACTTCGTTATTCAATATATAAAAATCGAATTTTTACTTTGCTATTCAATATATAAAAATCGAATTCTTACTTCGCTATTCAATATATAAAAATCGAATTCTTACTTTGCTATTCAATATATAAAAATCGAATTTTTACTTCGCTATTCAATATATAAAAATTGAATTCTTACTTCGCTATTCAATATATAAAAATCGAATTTTTACTTCGCTATTCAATATATAAAAATCGAATTCTTACTTCGCTATTCAATATATAAAAATCGAATTTTTACTTCGCTATTCAATATATAAAAATCGAATTCTTACTTTGCTATTCAATATATAAAAATCGAATTCTTACTTTGCTATTCAATATATAAAAGTCCCATTTTTATTTTGTTAAAAATTGTATATTCACATATATGAAAATCACATTTTTATATTCTTTAATATATAAAGATCATATTTTTATTGTCGCCACTATATAAAAATCATATTTTTATTATCTTGCTACCTACATAAAAATCACATTTTTATATTCTCTAGTATATAAAAATCATATTTTTATAATCTCTATTATATAAAAATTATATTTTTATCCTCCACACTATATAAAAATTATATTTTTATTATTTCTATAATATAAAAATCCCGCCTTTACTATCATAAAGATCAAATCTTTTTCTTCCTATGTTTACAGATCTAAACTTTTCTATGCTATTTATATTTAAAAATCAAATTTTTATATTTTCAAAAATCTTATCTTTCTATAAAAATCAAACCTTCCTTAACTATATAAATTGAACCTTTACATTCTATAAAAATCAACTAAAAATCACAACTTATTATGAAGAAAAACAACTTTATTATGCTTAAAAATCAACATAAAACTTACATTTTAGGTTTCGAATAAAGGAGAGCCAAGGGGGGATTCTCGTCGGAATTGGGAGTGGTGGGGCTTTTCATCGCCGGAGGTTAGGGATGGCCATGTCGGGGGGGCTTGGCGGCAGGGAGGGGCGAGCAACCGGATCTGGTGACGGCGCTCAGGGGGGTCGCGGTGTCCAGGTTCACGAAGAGGAAGGGGGAAGGGTCCCGGGTCTCGCTGGAGAGAGAGAGGGCGCTGGAGAGGCCAGTCGCACGGCGGCGCTGCTATGGTAGAGGCGACGAGGGTGGTGGCATGGCAGGAGGGAACGACGGCTGAAGGGATTCGGTTTTTTTTATTTCATTTTGAACTGAAAAGGGAAAGGGAGATAATATAGGGATTTTATAATATTTTAATTATTTTATTATTTTTAATTTCAAAAAGCAATTTTTTTATTCGACCTCAAAGCGAGGCCCACCGCCTATCGTCCATAGCTAATTACCCCCATTCCGAACACAATGGGACATGCTGCGTAAGCCAATTCGGCCGTTACGATCAGTTTTTGTTGAATTTACCTTCAAATCATTATACTGAATTTTAAATGTACATTTCAAATTACCGGGGTCACATACTAACTAGAGAAATTCCAAAAAATATATTTTCTAGCTTCGTATTGACTATACGGTCCTAACAAAACTAGTTTTGTCAAATTCTGAGATCATTCGAAAAATGGCCATTTTCCAGTCGATTAAAATCAACTGAAACTGGTCAAACGCGTTTTCCTTTGCCACGCTCACATATTGATTCAAAAAATTACGAAAATTGAAATCTAGCAATAACTTTACATCGCGGATCCAACAGAAGTGGTTTCGTCGAAATCCGAGGTCGTTTGCAAAATTTCCATTTTTAAGGGCCTGAATTCCATAGCGATTATTCAGAATTTTCAACTGGACATATATTTTGATCCCCGCTATGAAATTTTGATTTTTCGGATTCATTGGAAAGATAGTCACAATTAGATACCATTATTTTTGGTTTCACTAAAATCCGGATTGTTTTGCACTCGGTACATTCAATTGAAGTTTGAAATCGAATTATCGAACTACCGCGCCATTTTCAATTCCTTTTATATATATAAATAAATTATTTATATTCTAACGATGATCTATATAATATATACGTTTGAATTCTATTCAAAATAAATTTCTCGTCGATATTATTTAAAATAATTCGTTTTAAATATTCAAAATTCACTAAAATTGCCAAAATAAAAAAATTTAAACTGGCCCAGATTTCCGGGTTATTACATTTATTTACATTATTGTACTCATTTCCGTGTGTGAAGCATGTGCCTTCTAGTTAAAAATTTAAATGATGTAATAAAAGTAAAGATTTTATTTTAGATCGAATTCCTTAAATATCGACTGATTGTAAAAGACATTACGTTGATCGCTTCAAAGAGTCCGGAAATTTATATTCCATTTTAATTTGATTTATACATCACGTGTCAGAGATTATGGAAGATAATTGAAGATGGAGATATGCAAGGGCTATTTTACAGAATAGTGCCTTCGGTTTGTCCAGTGCCAGGACAACTTGTCTGGACGAATGTCTGACAGAATATTTCCAGCGGTCACGCCGTTGATTTTACGAATATACCAAGTTGGTGGGGAGAAGGTAACTTCTCTTTATTTTACACCCAGTGTGTAGTTGAATAATCAATATTTGATTACGGATTTGACGATATGGCATTCAAAGTGAATGGTGACCAGATGTACTAGAAGAAACGTAGCCTCAAAGCCTCATCAAACAGGAAATGACAAAAAATCGGGCTAGGCAGCATTGCTAGTTGGGTCATACCCAAGCAGGGTGTATTATCACCATCTACAGAAATTTCTTTTGTTTTCTCATCTCTTTTTCACTGCTGCAGCATTCGGTAGCGGTTGCTGATCCCAACCATGGAGGTAGTAATATATTCGTTATACTCAAGCTAAATGAGTGGACGGTCATGTGAGGCCGGGTAGCAAGATGTTCTTGTTGAACCCCAATGTATCGTCTCTAGAGTACACTGATTGGAAGGTGCTCCCCTACCTTGTCTATTGGAATCCAATCTCCAATAAGCGCTCTACGGTTTCCGATTTTATAATATATACGTGAACGTGAGATGCAAGCGTTTCACTAGATGATTATTTATTTGATAAAAACTATCGTAATATCAAATGTTTTGATATAAGATATTTGGGTCATCATCCATATATTAGTTATGGATTGGTCTAAAGATTTTGTAAGAACCCGTAACTTCCCCATGAAGGAAAGCACGGATACTTTGAGGACAAGACAAAATAGAACGCAGACGGAAGAACATTCCATTGTTATTACAACAATTCCATCAGATAAAAGAATATACAGAGTATAAATGAATAAATTACATTCGACAAATATAAAAGATTTAAATTACATTTAAATACATCGCAGCCGAAAAACAACATAAAACACAACTGAAAGTAATACACGGATACAGAGCTTTCCGAGCATCGTTCCAGCTGTAAATCAGGACCCTGTGAATATAAATCTGCAAAACCAAAACTACTAGCTGCCCGTGCGGAAAATAGGGGCACCCAGAGTTTAGGTTAAAACAATAAACTCCAGGTCAGTCATGGGACTGGTGTGAGAACTAAAACAGTTATAATTCTTTATTTTAAAGTTCGGTAAATCAAGGGACCACGCCGTATAACACGGAACGGGTTTCCTCCCAAGAATACCAGTGCATAAAACAAATAGCGCAATGCTAAATAAAGAAAAATGAAGCTGTTATAAGACCCAGGTCCCATCACACAATGCAACGCAAGCCGGAGGATAGGGTTTTTACCTTATAACAGCCAAAGCATGCTTGATACGTTTAAAACACATTATTTGATACTATTATAAGTGTATAGTGTCAAAACAATTTCAATCATAAATATCAATCATAGACGGCATAAATGACCCATACCACTATGTCGCCATACTAGGTTCTACAAATAAAACCGAAACACATGTATTGGAAATTGGATTCCATCATGAGTCGAGGCAAGGGGCAAGCTCTTCTCCGCGTTCGAGACACTCTAGCAAATGTCCCAGGACCCCACTATGATCCTTGGAATCGGCTGGGCCGGTCCTCTCTTACTTTTGAGGATTAGTTATTCCTGAACACACGTTTCCCGGTCCTTACAGACCTATATCCGAGGCGCCTCGTATCCAACAACCACACAGGTGAAAAGTATATAAATGTCAGGGCTGGTAGGTCACTGACACCACCCTAGCTAGAAAGAAACGTCGTGCTCTCCCAGCGGTCCGTCTCCCGTTTCTGACTCATACCGAGGTGTGAGGCTCGCGAATTCACGTTATACACAAAGCTACGCCACACAGGTCGTGCTTTGATCATCAACCACAAGACTTTGCTTTTCAACAGAAGCCCTGATCAATTGCCACTTACGCATGCCACACTGGAAATTCACTCCATGCGACTGATGTCCATCGATATACAACCTCTGAGCTCGTACGTCTCAGAGAAGGGCGTTAAGCAAGAGAATAAATTCTCCGCCGCCAAACAGATGTATATTTAATAGAGATCAATCAACACAGAATAAAATCCAATGTCAGACACACAATCCATTTACAAGTTCGTTCTGGGTCTGAACGAAACCGGAGGCACTTTCCTCGCATATCCATCCATCTCCAAGTACGTCTGGATGATCACCAACTGTTTCCCTCATCCTGGGTGTACAGCCCAATCAAGATCATCAGTAATCACCCAAACGATGTGAAGACTTCCGGTCTTCTACCACCGTCTTCATCTTCGACATCTCGTCGAATCGGTTATTCAGAATGGGTATAAACACGGCCTTTCTGAATAACCCAGGTATATAATAAACGAATGTTACACAAACACAACACACGCCTCATTCCAATTCAGAATATTCTTTTATTCACAAAATCACATTCTTAGGGAAAAGTTCCCATTAATTTTATCAAAGATAAATTCTTCTAAATTTATTCTTTAATCTTCCTTTGGATATCATTTCAAACTAGTCGGGATTAACGAACCACACCGAAGTAATTATTTAGTTTATTTCCCAATCCCAACCTATATATCCCATGGAGCAAAACTGGTAACACTCCATATCTAACACCACGGTGTTATCGGTAAAATTAATTACCATTTCACGTTCAAATCTAATTAAAGATTTAACTATCGCTTTGGAGTAAAACTGGTGATACTCCACTCTCGATCACTTTTCAGGTTTTATAATTTAAATTATCAATTCACTTTTTAATTTAATTAAAGATTCATTAAAACTCCATTTAGTTTTAATCTTCTCAAAAATCAATATTATGTCTTCTAAAACACGATTCACGACAAACCCAAATCACATTTGATATTAAATACAAGGCTCTGAATAGAAAATATATCGGCTTATATTCAATATCAAATTCTGAAACCAACATATATCGTATTGGCAATAATGATACATAATATATCTTTCAAATTCCCAAAACAATATCTGTATGGTCACGAAATCCAACATCGAAATATTCCGAAGATAATTTCGATTCAACTCCACTTTCACTTCACCTATTGGGAATATTGATTATTTTTAAAATCACTTCCAAATTCAATTTATTTATTTCAAAAATAAATTGATTTTAATTCTAGTTCAAAACTAGTTCATTTCGATAAAAATCTATTTTTATCTATTCAAATGTGGAATTTTCCAGCCCAATTCTTTCCAATTCACATATTATAATTTTACACAAATTATAGATATTTTTAATAATTTTATCCAGGCCCGTACAGTCGATTTCCATCAACGGCCATCGAACTGCACTTACAGCGACCTTTTCTGAAATTGATATGGACATAATTCCAAATCCAACCGTTAGATTTCAAATTTCTAATATTTATTGGAATGCTCTTTTCGATACGAACCCAACGGTTCTGGTTTTAGGAGAATCCGACGGTCGGATCTCCCGCAACGTCAATTCGAAGTCAATGGTCGAAATTCACGAACTGCCGCGGCGCGGCGCGTTCTATTCAGGCCAATATATATATATATATAATATATATATATTATATATATTTCGTCGATTTCCTTTTGAAACTTATTTTATAAATCGTTTTAAATTCGTTTTCAAAACCATTTCAACACTATATTCAATTTCAGATCGATTTGATTTCAATTCAATTCGAATTCATTTCAATTTAATTCAATTTGAATTTACCTTCTATTTGATTCAATTTGAATTCGTTTCAAATCGATTTCAATTCATTTTCAATTTAATTTCAATTGAATTCATTTCTATTTTGTTCGAATTCAAATTCACTTTCTGTTCAATTCAAATTCTAATTCGTTTTCTACTCAATTCGAATCGAGTTCATTTTCTATTCAATTCGAATCGAATTCATTTTATGTTCGATTCTAATTCATTTCAAATTGATTCAATAAAATTTCAATTTCAATTTAATTTCAATTGAATTCATTTCAAAATATCAGATTTTGAAATCACCTTTCCATATTCATTATAAAATGAATACAATCGATATAAATATCGTTCGCGTCAAAATAACGCATCTCTAATCAACACGGCTTTATATTTTTCAAAAAACTTCTTTATTATATTCAACAAATGAATATTTATCCCATTCAACACATGAATCTATATTTCTTTCAACACACGAATAATCTCAACACATGAGTACTGTCAACACATCACTATTTTTGTTATGTAAAATATTTTATAAAACTATGGTATCTATCGTTTGATTTTAATTAGACTCCACCGTAAAGTAGATTCTAACCGTAAATATGATAAAGATGTAACTTTTATTATTTAAAATATTTTACTCAACACATGAACATCGTCAACACATGACTATTTTTATATCCAACACATGAATTTTCTTTTATAACATTCATTATTTTCCCGATTGGAATGAGGCCCAATCAATCACCATATAATGTTAATTATATGGATTCCATACAACACATGTATATAATAGCTTTGAAAAATAATCAACCATCAACCAAAGTGCACCACACAACTGCATAAGCATCAAATATAAATAATCGACGCTTACACAATCTGTCGACCAATCGATCGACAATAATTAAATAATTGGGATTAGTGTACGCCAAATATCATCCCAACACCCGTGTGGGGTTTCAAATCAACAAACACACATTTTTGTTTGTGCAGTTGGGCGATGTGTAAAATTTATCGACCCAATCAATACCAGTCAAATCAGTGTAAATAAACAAATCGGCCGATTTGTTTATAAATATTTATTTATTCACTTTCACGTTAAAAATTATATTTTTAACGACAAAAATATTTATTTCCACACTTGAATTTCTATTCAGTTCATTTATACAATAAAAATGATATTTTTATTTTTCTAACATATTTTGGGAAATTTCGGCGGCATAACGGCACGATACTAGAAACGGGACAAGGCCTAGCCTTATCCCCGGTCTAGTGAAGGCCCACGCCATTCACACATCAATCAAGTCCATTCAATTCACCAAACAATTCAATTCAAACCAAATAATCTAACCAACTACACAACCAAACAATTAAACAAACAAGCCATCCATGGTCTGTGGATGACGGGTGTCGGGTGCTACTAAACACCGTCTACATCCTAGTATATATATATAACTAGAAAAAGAGATTTTAGAGTGAGAAGTTATCACCGATAGCTATCCAATACCACGACACTCCTATTGTAGAGATCTTCGTCGTTCTCGCCTTTTCTTCCATCTTCGTTGCCCGTAGTCACTACATATATAAAAATCACACATTTTTATATTTTGATGTCTTTAAAATAAAAATCACATTTTTATTTGTTCACTCTCAAATTTAAAAATCATATTTTTATAATCACTTCGTATATTTAAAAATCGAATTTTTACTTTGTTATTCAATATATAAAAATCCCATTCCAAAAATATAGATTTCACCTTTATAAAAATATCTACTTCATTTCAATGTATATAAAATAAAAATCAGATTTTTATTTTGCTACATATACAAAGGTGATATTTTCAATTCTCTACATAACCAAAAATCATATTTTTACCACTTCTATATAGTAAAGATTATATTTTTAATACTTTAAAAATATAAAAATCATATTTTGATAATCTTCCTTATATAAAAATTATATTTTTCTCGAAGTAAAAATCATATTTTTACTTCACTACTCATCTCAAAATATCGTCTTTTCAGTTTTAAAAATATCGTCTTTTCAGTTTTAAAAATATCGTCTTTTCAGTTTTTAAAAATATCGTCTTTTCAGTTTTTAAAAATATCGTCTTTTCAGTTTTTAAAAATATCGTCTTTTCAGTTTTTAAAAATATCGTCTTTTCTGTTTTAAAAATATCGTCTTTTCAGTTTTAAAAATTCAAACTTTGCCATGTTAAAAATCCTTACTTTCTACTAACAAAAATGCTTTTTTTCTACTAACAAAAATTATAAACTTTTCATTAACAAAACTATGAACTTTTCTTGCTAATTTACTCTATAAAAATCATATCCTTCTCATATACAATGTTTTACATGATTTAATCACGGTTTAATCAGCAAATAAATTAATTACTTTAAGTAAATTCAATCAAAAACTCACCTTTGTTGTAAAAATCGAAGCTTTACTTGGTCAGTGGGTTTAGGGGTTTCGAGTTTAGGGGTTTCGGGTTTAGGGGTTTCGGGTTTAGGGGAAATGGAGGTAGCGGCGGAAGGGGGTGAGGAGGAGGTGGTGGCGATTGGGGAGGCGGCCAAGGCAGGCGGCAGCGGTGGAAGAAAATCGAATGGGGGGGGGGGTCTTCGAACGGCAATCGTGAGCGACGGGGGGGGGGGGGGGGCTTTCGCTGCAGCGGCGAGGGGGGGGCAGGGCTTCGAAGGTGGCGCCCTCCCTTGAGGCGTCGACGGCGATCTGCGGGGGGGGGGGGGGGGGGGGCGGCGGCGAGTTCCCCCCGTCTTCCTCTTCCCTTTCTTTTTTTTTCTGATCGGATTGAAGAAGTAAAAGGGGGGGCTTTTATAAAATTTATATTATTTAATTTATTTATTTTTAATTGCAAAAAGTTGACTTTCAGAAACGACCTCTAAACGAGGTCCACCGCCTGTCGTCCTTAGTGTATTACCCCCATTCCGAACACAATGGGATATGTATCGCAAGCTGATTCGGCTGTTTCGATTAGTTTCTGTTTAATTTACATTTAAATCATTATATTGAATTTTAAACGTACATTTCAATTTACCGGGGTCACATACTAACTAGAAAAATTCCAGAAAAATATTTTCTAGCTTCGTATTGACGATACGGTCCTAACAAAACTAGTTTCGTCGAATTTTTTATAAAAGACGTTGGTAAACCCTTACTAATTGGCATGGGATTAGCGACGAAACTAAAATTGAAGTAAACTTAACCTCACTTTTTTTGTTGGTAATCCGCGGCTATTTCCCTGCTAATCTGCCTATATACACACACACACACACCCAGTACTAATTTAATAGCTGAACATGATGTCAATGCCATACAAAACTGCAGTTCGCAGATAAAGATGTGCTAAGCAATGTCGAAAAACAGCAGTATGTACATGCATGACATATAATTATAGAGGAAAAAAGAAGAAAGCTGAGCAATAGAAAACATGTAGTTGAGCAACATAAATCATGGTCCAAGAAACAAAATTTAAAACGTACAATATTTGTTTTGCTGACAGTGTTACATCATTTTATCAATATTCAAACCACATGAATGCAAGCAAAATGCATTGCAGATTTTGGATTACAACAAACCTATATTAATACATGAAAATGAGGCCTGATATTGAATAGCCTTTGGTCTAACTGAACAAAACAGCATCGACCAATATCATAAATGTCTTCGTTTTTAGACCGCCGAGCAAGGGCATAAAAACTGTGTATCACAAAAAGAATAAAGTTAGGGAAATAGACATAAAAAAAGAATACTGTTAAAACATTTCATTTTTGGCTTGTCTGATTCACACAAAAAAAATTAGTTCACTCTTGAAAGATTCTAATAATCACTCAGGTCAGAAATGCTTAGTATCGGAGATATGAAGTAAAAAAAATAATACTGTTAAAACATTTCATTTTTACCTAAGTGAAATGTTAATGGGTAACAATAGCCGCGAACCTGAAGCAGGAGTTCCGGATGAGTAAGTGGTCATAAAGTAGGATTCGTTATCATAGCCGGGTTTACATTGTCACAGCCTGTCAGAAGCACAAAGGTAGACATAAGAATGCATGTTCCGAACAAATCATCATTGTAGATGTTCAAAGGCATAGATAGCATGTACTTACCAAATAAATAAATAAATGTTCAGTAAAAACAGGAGAAATAGGAAGAAACTGTTTTTATTATTAAAAAATTGTATTAAAATGGAAACGGAGTCATTAGGGTAGCAGTACCGTAAGTTAAGTGTAAGAACTATACCAAACTGACCTTTAAATATTGGACTGTAAACCAAAGAGCGAAGTGTCTTTCCTCAATTATACTATTAAGAGGCCAGGTGAAGAAAACATGATTAGTTTGTTTAACATATATATGATATACTCAGTAAAAGAATAAAAATTGAGAGAGACTAAAGACAAAAAAAATTATTGTTAGGAATGGATAAACTAACTCGTCAATACTCTGTTACATTCACAATTTCATCAGCTAAGCGATACTATGGATTGGTAGTATGGTAAGAGTTGCCTGCTAGAAGTTTGTTAGTTTCCAACCAAGGAGATGCCCCTGAAAAAAGAGGTATGCTAACTATATATATATATATATATATATATATATATATATTCATATTCATATAATGAAAGCTTTATACTTAAACATAGACAATTTCAAAGAGGCATCCATACCTGATATGACCTACTGCCTAACATGAAAAATGTTGGTGAAGTGTTTTGAATAAAATCATTTTTTTTCAAATGTAAGATTTAGACTTCAAAGGACAGACCATCAAGTATTATCAGAACCACCTCAAAAGGTAGAGGATTATTGACAAGAGGAAAAAACAGAAATGACATCAACCAAAATTTACAACTAGAAATCAAATACTTACTATTATAGCCACAGATTTGGATGAGATTTGCTTCGAACTGGGGTAACCTAAAGTCATAGAGCTATATGCATAGATCTGACATTAGATAAGTAGATAACATATTTCATGCATCAGGTTCTTACAGCTCGACAGCTAGAAATATAAATGGAAATGCACTCTCTTTTATTCAACATTTAATGGGATAGCCAATGTTTTTTACATCAGGTTCTTACAGGTTCTGAATTTATTATTCACCAAAATAGATCTTGGTATGAAAATCCTAATAGAGAAATACATGGAAATATACTGTCTTTTATTCAACATTTAGTGGGATAGGATGTTTAGTCGCAATAGTCAATGTTAGGAGGAAAACAAAATATAAAGTCTAGTCCCAATAGTCATTACATCGAAAATTATACTGCAAACATGTAAAAAATTCCCAAATCAGGCAAAAATTATATTTCCAAACATGAATTGAAATCTAAATTTATTTGCAAACTGAAATCAATTTCAAAATTAGTAAACGAAATCGATTTCAAAATCAATTTCTACCATCAGAAAAGGAACGAACCAATCCAAACCAAAAGCATCCAAAGAAATAAATCAAATGAACTCAAAATAGATAATGACTGAAACATAACCTGTTCTATACATAATGATTTATGTCTGCAATTATATGATAATCCTAGATACCAAACCAAAACTGTTTTACCAGCGTTCTTTTACCCAATCTTTGCTTCCAGTTCAACTCGCCAGACCTGCCTTCAAACAAAAACCGCACCAATCGCTCACCTACGCAGTCCTATTCCTCCCAAACTCATCTACAACCGCAGCTGGAATCACGCAAATCAAGCATCACCCAAGACTGAATAACGAAAATGAAGAAAACTGCTCATAAACCGAAGATTATCTAAACCTAACACGTATTTCATATATACTGTCAACTGTGAGGAATTCAACACGTATTTACAAAAGAAGTAATCTTTTGCAAGGGAAGAGGAGCAGAACCCAGGATTGAGAACAAATCAATCCGATTTTTTCAATGCTAGATACTCAAAATTAAAGAAAAAGAACTTTGAAAAGATTCAAAAGAAACAATACCTGCCGTATATTTGCAGAGCTGGATCCGAGCTCTGATCGAGGTTAAAATAGCAGATTTGCTTGGAAATTTGCAGATCTAGATAATAGCTCCCGATCCGAATCAAATTATACGAGAGTGACCGAGCAATGGAGAGAAAGTGCTGAAAATGTGAAAGAGTTAGGACATGCGACCTAGCAAGGTTTCGAGTTTCGGGGTTCCGAGTTTTTGACTTTCGAGATGCCGAAGTTAGAAGATGAAGAGGGGTTTTGGCGTAGATTTGAAAGTGAATTGTTTTGGCACTTTTGTGTGAACTATGAAGCGGCGGGTTGGAGCCAAAAATTTAACGTGTTGGAGCCTAAAATTTAACGTGAACTGTGAAGCTAAGAGATGAAAATTATCAATAACCAAATATGATGGAGTCAAAAATTTAACGTGTTGGAGCCAAAATTTAACCTGCATTTATAAAAATTGTAATTTCTTAGTCGAAATTTAGAGAAATTTTTCGAGATTAGAATATGGATTATTATACAATTTATATTAAACTATTAAATGGACATTATCAATATTTTAAAGTTTAGAATTTTTAGTTATTTCGTATCAAACTATAATTGGTTTTATAAACTTTATGATTTATTTCAAATTTATTCAAGATGATTTTAAAATTTTAAAATTTTCGAAATATAAAATATAATTATCAACTATAATTATAAAATATAAGTATCAACAATAATTATCAACTGTAATTATTAAATACAATTATTTAAATTAATTATTGAATATTAGATATCATTTCATAAGTATTAAATTTTATTATAAATTATTAAATCATAATCAAATTCATTGTAAAAAAATATCACATATTAGTTGCTAGTTACTATTATTAATAGTAAATATTATTTATGAATTATTAATTGAATAATTATTAATTATTTAGTGATAATTAATTGATTAGTTATTAATTAATCACTAATTATCAAAGGCAATAATTTCATACTTGAATTAATACGTATTAAACATAATTATCAATTATAATTATGTACAATCATTTTATTATAAATTATCAATAATTAATCCTTGTAGTTGGAACCAATGTTTTTATAACCTTTTAAATAGTTGTCAAAAGGTTAACTGATAATCATTAGTAATAAATATTGTCAAAACTTCATACTTTATGGTGTTATATGAAAGCGTTGTAAAAGGTTATATTTTACATTGTTTCTAAACAAAATGCTCTGAAAACATAAGATTTTTAAACATTTTTGTCAAAAACATTTTAAAATTACATTTTTTACAACGTTTTGTTATCAGTATTACCAAAAAAACATTGTAAAAAGGTGATTTTATTGTGAAAAAACATTTAAACAATGTAAAATTCTGTTTCCCCATTTTTTTTGTTATGGACGCAAGGCACACCAGCTTCTTTTCTACCTCAACACAAGAAATACACCACTTGAACAACCTAAACACCTGGTTTTAAAATTTTAATACTTACTATTAGACATTATTTATTAACTATTACTTAATTATTTAATTATAAACTATAAATATAACTTTATAATAATTAAATTTCATTATTAATTAGACCTACAACATGACAAAATCGTTAGACCTAAAACCCTAATTTAGACCTATAACTTTATCAAATAATACGTACCAATCAATTTCTCAAAAGCAAATATGTAATAATTTCTTGATATCAATTTAATTAATTGTATTAAAGACTATTAAATAATCATTGATTATCAAAACAAATTTAATAAACATCGAACGACAATGTATTTTATTAATTACTATTACCTCTTATTTATATTATATAGTAATTAATAATTAATCAGCATTAATTTTCAAAAAAAAGTCAGCATTAATTATTGAATTTTATTTACTTTTAATAGTTATTATTTATTATTAATTACTAGTGTATTATTAACATTAATTATTTAAAATTTAAATTTACTAATTAATTACTAAGTAATAACACAAATTTAAAACATTTAATAAATAAAAATTATAAAATTTCGTTTCAAATCTCTTGGAAAACTGCAGGAAAATAGCTTTAAAATTATGTCGACAGTAAACCGACTCTATTAGCAACGGAATTTAGCGTCAAATATTATATGACGGTAAAGAGCTGCAATTTCCATTGATTTTGCGACAGAATTAGTTTTTGACAGTAATAATTTATAATAAGATGACATATAAAATCCAAAATATTTTCTCTTGCAAAGCCAGCGGAAATCCGCCGCTAATTAGCGACGGAATTTTCCGCTGCTAAAAATCTGTCGCTAATCTCGGTTTTTCTTGTAGTGACTTGATTTTTGACAAATAATGCAGAATTTTGTGTTATTGTCGAAAATTCGAGCGTCGAATTTTTCGGGCCGTTACAGTTAGTATCAGAGCATATGGTTTATCGAATACCTAGGCTCTGTGTGAGTGCTGAGAGAGCGTCTTTTGAAAATTTAAAGCTATAATATAAAATTATAATATATAGACTTAGTGCTGATTAACCCAAGTTAGCGACTTAGGTCATCTTTAGAAATATCCTCTGATTAGGATTTGTTTATCAAACTGTATAATCAGATAATTGAAAGTGAGCTCTCATAGAAGAAGAGACCGAGAAGCGAGTCGGGCAACCATAATAACCAATGGAAGGAGTCAAATGATTAGGGTCGGCCTCTGGATAAGTTAAACAATGTCGAATTAAATTTAGAAATATATCCAGTGAATAAGTTTCCGGTAATGAAAATCAGACTTGAGTTATGGACTCGTGTAGGTTAAGTAAACTAATTTTGTAATAAAATCAGAATTTTGGATTTCAGAAATAAGGAAAACTAATTTTTTAAATAAGGAGTCAATTTGGAAAGAGTGGTAGACAGTTATAGATATGTATGAGTTATTTGACTTTAATTAAAACTGAAATCTACTCGTGACTCTTTAATTTCGGGGACGAAATTCTTTTAAGGTGGGTGGATTGTAATGTCCCAGTTTTAGACGACTTTGCTTAGTAATAAACACCGATTTATTAATAAGGCTATTTAATCAAGAATAAATAAATATACTTGAATTAGGAGCCTGTGTGTGAATATAATATTATATAAGAAATAACTATATGTATATTTTGGAATTTTAGAACTTGATTCTATCTTGCTTAAATAATCTCTTATATAAAATCCTATGGAAAGAAACATATGTACACACATAATTTTAAAAGCAATGTAACCTAATGTATGTGTTAATGTATATATATATATGTTATATTTTATAAATAATTTTGCATACATACATTCATAACAAAATTCATGTGTTAATATTAATAATATGGGTTTTAATTACTTAAGAAATGTAGATAAGAAGCCGTCTAGACAAAGGAGTTGGTAACACATGCAGGAAGTCTTACGGCAAACACAGGTATCTTCAAAATGTTTAAATATAAAGTTCACTATAAAGCACACCACGCTTTGATAAAATGCCAACAAAGAAGAGATTGCCAAAATCAAAACATTAATGAGATTTAACAGGTGCAATAGTATAACTATGATGTAAACAAGCCATTCCTCTAAACAGACCCGCACAGAAAAATCTTGTAATATGTTTTTATTTGGCAAACAAATCAAAAGATCTTGAGACCATTTCAAGCATTAATGAGGCATGTTGTAGGACTTCTAGAAGCTTAGAAGAAGACAATAATATGTAAATATCTAGCATATAAAATATACTTGGTCTATATATATTCTACATCGAATAGGATTGAGCAAGGAGAAGTGTAAAACAGGAGATTACACTGTAACTCCTAGTATAGTTTTAATAGAAAAAGTCTACAACATTAAAATATAAAGATAATGAATTATTTATTTTGAAAACTTTGTTATAAATAGCCCTTGAATCCCCATACTTTAACTCACAAAAATCTTTTGATCGGGGAGGCAGATCCTAGAAGAACAGAGAGGGAAAGCTATAGGGTGAGTAAACTAAACCCTTTAACTAATTATTATACAGAATGTTTGTATAAGTAGATGTTTTGATGGTATATATATATACCCTGTTAACGATCAGGAATGGAACTGGAAAACTAGAAACTAGTGATCAACTTAGGAATGCATGAAATGGTGAAAACCTCTGTCAGTAAACCTTTGCCAATCTAGTTACTAACTTTATGTATAAATGCAACTTAGTACTAATTTGTTTACATGATTGAAAACCTATGCATATGTATAAAAAAGTCTTGTGTGTATGGTATTAAATAATTGGGTCTTTAGGTGAATTATGGAATGGAGACTGGTAATAAACAAAGAAAAAAACAGAATTCCTGTAACCAAAATACCCAGGCTCTGTATTATTTTAAAACCCCATAAACCTTCAAAATAAATATAAAATTGGTGTGGCACTATATCATACTATATGAAGTCAATTTTTTTAGAACTACTACACCATTGACTGTACTTGCTTACAAATGGTTTATGGAATCATTTAGGGTACAAAACTGCTGTCCGCGGTACCATTTCATGTTGTATCGATATGGTATTCCACATCTAGTAGGTTTGTTACTTAGTTTCCATGTTGGTGACTTTAGAAGAAGTGCTAGACTTGCCTCGGCAAGTACCTGAACACGCATGGTACATAAAGCCTGCGTTCATTGTTGTAGCCGAAGGATGTGTATTTTTTTATTTACTCGGAGGTGAGCTCGTGCATGTGCACGGTGTGCACGCAGTGCACAGGAGAAGGAGGAAGGCGAGTGGTGCATGTGTGCATGTGCATGACATGTGTGAAGAACACCATGAATGCTCCAGTAACATGAGGAAGAAGGACCCGGGTAGCCACAGTATGAGGCTGGGTCGAGTTGGCTATTGTAGCAGTGTTGAAGTGTTTTAAAACAAGAAAAGAATGTAAACCATGCCTCACATTGAGGCTACCAGGGAATCAAAAAGTAAAAGGATAAAAAATGGGAATATGAGACACATGATGATGGACTCATTGGGACCCTAGCTGCAAGAGAAACAATCATGTATTCTACCAGACTAATGTTCCCTAATAGTATTTCTACTGATAAAAGAAAAACAAAAACACATTGGCTTCTATTTTTGGGTTAAACTGTTTTTGCGAAAAGAGAAGGTATAAGGGGAATGTGGCACTAGTATATGAGCTGTATTTGTCAAGATGAGGAATGAAGAAAGGGTGATCAGGGGAGAAAAGTTCAAGGTGTGTGCTCATTAAGGAAGTGCGCTAGTACATGGGCCTTTGGGTTTAGCCCATTTATTTTATAAAAATAATAAAATAGGAAAGTAAAGTAAGAACAAAGAGTAGAAATATAAAAAAGAAAGATGGCTTTGCGTGACAAAATATAAATATGGGAAGACAGGCACTGGTTGCGATGACTTAACGATGCCAGAGGTGAAGTCCCGCTCGCCAGCGAACTTGGAGTGGTGGGAAAATAAAAGTGAATAGTGTATAAGGATGTAAAATAATAAAAGTAAGTGCAGCCGTGTTATTTATAATATAGGAAAGAAGAAAGTGTACAACAATGAAGTGGAGTAGGGAGGGAAAATAAGAAAAAGAAGGAAAATAAGGTGCAAGGTAGTGATCTACAGATTTGGCTGGGCTTTTAGGAAAAAAAAGAACGAAATAAAATAAAAGAAGAAAGATAAAATAAAAAAGAAGATTTTTAGATAACTTTGAAATGAGCAAACATATGGGGCCAATGGAGAAGAGTCGTAGATGTGGGCCTAAAGGGCGTTAACAAGTGAAAAATCAAACAAAGGGAAATATAAAATAATTATAATAGAATTTAAATAAATAAATAAATACAATACAAGTATAAATGGTCTATGGTTTGACACAAAAGGAACTACTATTATACAGTTTAACAACAAAACAATTGTCAAAATTAATGAAGTAACCTTATTGTGTTCAGTACCGTGTGCGAAGCACGTTCCTTCGAGTTATATAATTAAATGATGTTTGTATAGTTGTTTATTTACATTACGTACTCATTTCCATGTGTGAAGCACGGGCCTTCTATTTAAAAATTTAAATGATGTAATAAAAGTAAAGATTTTATTTTAGATCGAATTCCTTAAATATCGACTGATTGTAAAAGACATTACATTGATTGCTTCAAAGAGTCCCAAATTTTATATTCCATTTCGATTTGATTTATACGTCACGTGTCAGAGATTATTGAAGATAATTGAAGACGGAGATATGCAAGGGCTATTTTACAGAATAGTGCCTTCAGTTTGTCCAATCCCAGGACAACTTGTATGGATGAATGTCTGACAGAATATTTCCAACGGTCACGCCGTTTATTTTACGAATATACCAAGTTGGTGGGGAGAAGGTAACTTCTCTTTATTTTACACCCGGTGTGTAATTTATAATCAATATTTGATTATGGATTTGACGATGTGGCATTCAAAGTGAATGGTGACCAGATGTACTAGAAGAAACATGGCCTCAAAGCCTCATCAAATAGGAAATAACAAAAAATCGGGCTAGGCAGCATGGCTAGTTGGGTCATACCCAAGCAGGGTGTATTATCACCATCTAGAGAAATTCCTTTTGTTTTCTCATCTCTTTTTCACTGCTGTAGCATTCGGTAGCGGTTTCTAATCCCAATCGTGGAGGTGGTAATATATTCGTGACACTCAAGCCAAATGAGTGGACGGTCATGTGAGGCTGGGTTGCTAAACGTTCTTGTTGATCCCCAGTGTATCAACTCTAGAGTACACTGACCAGCAGGTGCTCCACTGCCTTGTCTATTGGAATCCAATCTTCGATAAGCGCTCTGCAGTTTTCGATTTTATAATATATACGTGAACGTGAGATGCAAGCATTGTTTCACTAGATGATTATTTATTTGATAAAAAATATCGTAATATCAAATGTTTTGATATAAGATATTTGGGTCATCATCCATATATTAGTTATGGATTGGTCTAAAGATTTCTAAAGTTAAATGAATCTGTCCAATGTGAAGAACCTTATTCCTTGTTTTCTAATCATTTAACTGTGTTACTCACACTAGTCCCCTGACTGACCCAGAGTTTATTTTCTGTGTTTCCTAAACTCTTGGGTACTCATAACAATTGTTATGGGTAGACAAGTGGTCCAGGTGATGAATGGAAATCCTTTGAAGTATTTTGGACTAGGATGTCATGGAGTCAGCATATCAGTTATATTTATACCTAAGTATCAAGATGAATGTTTGTGTTGGGCCAGTATCCATGTAAGTTGTATGAAGTATTCTATGATGTAACAAACTTTGATATGTAACATATGATGTGATATTATTTTTGTTAAATTCTGCTGTGAGATTCTGATGTTTTCTTATTCTTCTTTTCTATTAGTTCTATCTTTACTATCTCATGCTCTAACTTCTTTCAATTAATAGTTAGAGTTCGATACTTGATTTTTGACAAGTAATGCAGAATTTTGTGTTATTATCGAAAAACGTCGAATTTTTCGGGTCGTTACAATTGGTCCTCTCGTTGAGTGGATCCAATGCACTCCAAAAGAGTAGGTCACACCTCTAATAATGCAAATAAACCAGGTGTAAAATCCATAGATGGCCTAAAATCAAATGGAGGGATAAACTCCAAGCTCTGTTGCTGTACGAATAAAGGACCTAAGGTCATCCTTTGCCTGCTCAATGCATTTGCAACCACATTCCCCTTCCCTTGGGTATACGTTATCTCGAAATCATAGGACGCAAGGAACTCCATCCAACGTTGTTGTCACAAATTGATATCTTTCTACGAGAACAGGTATTTGAGCGACTTATGATCCATGTAAAGCTCGAACCTTTCACCATGTAAATAATTTTTCCATGACTTGAGTGCAAAAACTATTGCCGCAAACTCTTAATCATGGGTAGGGTAGTTCTTCTCATGTACCCTTAACTGTATGCTCCCATAGCAGAGTACCCTACCTTCCTACATAAAAACTGCACCCAAACCCATACCACAAGCATCCGTGTTGACGATAAACATATTAACGCCATCAGGAAGAGCCAAAACCGGGGATTATGTAAGATCCCCCTTCATTCTCTGGAATGCTTCCTCGCAATTTATATCCCAAGAGAAATCCAAATTCTTCTTTGTTAGACGGGTAAATGGAGCTAAGATCTGTGCAAAGTTCTTAATGAACTTTCTGTAATAACCTACAAATCCCAAGAAACTCCTAAACTATGTCGCATTCTTGGGGGCTTTCCAATCTTAGACTGCGACAACTTTAGCTAGGTCCACCGCTATTCCTTCCTTAGAGAAACATGCCCTAGGAACCTTCATTCGCCAAAAATGACACTTAGAAAAACTTAAACTTTAGTTGATGCGATCTAAGAGTGCGGAGAACCTCTCCTAAGTGTATAACATGATTTCCTTAATCCTCAAGAAAATTAGGATATCATACGCAAAAACTACTACAAACATATTCAGGTACTCCCTAAATACTCGACTCATCACATCTACAAAGTATGCGGGTGCATTGGTTAGCCCAAAAGGCATGGCCAACCACTCGAAGAAACTGTCAGGAGTTCTGAAAGCAGTCTTGTTGATACTGTCATCTGCTACCCTTTACAAATGAAAACCTGTGACTAGATCCAATTGTGAGAAAATCGAACTGCCAATCAATTGGTAAAACAAGCCATCTATCTGTGGGAGTTGTGCCTAATCTTCTTAGTGAGCTTATTCAACTCCATATAGTCCACGCATAAACGGAGAGAGTCGTCTGCCTTGGTCGCAAAGATGACTGGTGCCCCTCACTTGAAAATACTCCGTCTAATGAATCCCTTCTCGTATAACTTAACCACTTATTTACTGAGCACCCTTCTCTCTCTAGAAGCCATATGGTGCACCGGTAAAGCAATAGGCTTTGCATTCTCCACTATATATATATATATATCCAGAAATCTATCTCTCATCTAGGAGGTAATCCTCTCACCTCATCAAACACGTTCGGAAAATCTTTGACTATGGGAACTGATCTAAGATCATCAATAGAAGCTTCAAGGGAATCTAGGAAACTGGGCATAACTGACCCCCGTGGGTCACAAGGAATCTCGAGAGTTCTATTGTAGCATGTCAGAAGCCTAACAACTCTCCTTTCAAAATCAAGGTGGCACTATACATGGCTAGCCAATCCATTCCTAGAATAGGCATGTAACCCATAAAGCCTAGAACATATGCGTCACACTCAAACTCGATGCCAAGGATAGAAATTCTCAAACCCCTACATATAACAGATAGGTGAGTCGTACCAACTATGAGGTTTGAGACCACTACCGGATCAGAAATTATTCAAGGATCTAGGTGCAAACTCTCAACAGAATTAGATATGAATGAATGAGAAGAACCAGAATCGAACAGAGTCATAATTGGAGAGTCAAAAAGCAAAATCAAACCTTCCACGGTGACTTTGCTACCTCGGTCCTGATTACTAGCCTTAAGTGCATGAACTTGCACTTCGGATTCCTGCCTTCTGACCCTGTTTCTGAGTGGAATGTTTGCTAAAGTGTCCTTTCTGTCCGCAATTGAAACAAGCATTATTTGTCTTCTTGTAGTCTCTGACAAAGTGTCCCATCTTTCCATAACTATGATATTTAACCTCTGTCTTTATTTGTGCTTTCTTAGGTTTTCCTCTTTTCTTTGCTGAGCCCTTTTTTGGTCACCACTTCTTCCCAGAATTGGACTTGATCTCTTTAGTCTTATCTTTTTTCTTCTCCTATTTTCCATCCTCATGCATCAACGCCATATCCACTAACCTCTCAAATGTAGCACCCATTGGGATATGCGTCATTGCCAATTCTTGTAGAGGTTGATTCAATCCACTTGCGAACATTAAAGCCTTCTTGTGGGGAGTGTTTACTAAATCCAAGCCAAATCTTGCCAATTGATTAAAGTTATTGACATATTCCTTTAATGTCATACTTCGTTGTTTCAGACTCAAAAACTTCTCCATTTGCATAACTTCCTCGGCTTGCGATAAGAACTTCATCTCAATATATTATTAAACTCATCCCATATGGTCACCGTCTATCCTGCCTGAGTTACCTCCCACCAATAAAATGCTTTGTCTATCAGTTGCCAAGCGGCTAACTGATTCTTTCTCCTCCCCTCTTGCTCCATCAGTCCAAACACATTCGCTGTCTCCTTTAGCCAATTGCGAGCCTCCACGTAACCCCCATCCCTTGAAATGGCTTGCCGCCCATTGCATAGAAATCCTAACATAGCTTAGAGAAGTCTACTACCAGAATGGGTGGAACTACTCCGGCTGCAGCTGGGGGTGGGACATTTCCTTGCACTACGGCAGGTGCCATAGGCTTTATGTATCTATGGAACCATGTCATAATGGGAATGTCCTTAGGGAAATTAGGAGCCCCAGACATGCTGAAAAGAGAAGAAATAAGGATTTAGAAAGAGATCGAAGGAATATTGTAATTGACTTGAGGGGTTATATATTTCAAAAGTAGTTTTTACTTGAAAATCTCTTTCTTTGAAAATACTTTTTCAAAAACTTTTTCTTTGATCTTGTAACCATAGGCTTTGATACCAAATGTGTCACACACATACCTTAATGTCATCTATATGAAGATGCATTAAGTTTTGTGAAGCACAATAGGTATGAAGTAGTAACACAAAGATTAAATTTACAAGACAGAATATAACAACTGAAATTTTCTTCTCTGATCTTGTAACATTAGGCTCTGATACAAAATGTGACACCCCACATCCCTTATTGTCACCCATATGAGGATGCATTAACTATGAAGCGCAATAGGTATAAAATAGTAACACAAAGTCTAAATTCACAAGACAAAATATAAACTACAGCGGAAAACTTTTCAAACTTTTATTATCAAACCAAATGCAACATTACATTTTTGAATACCATAAAGTCATAATCATAAACCTCTGTCTCGTGGAAATATAAACTATCATAGTACAAGTACAAAACCATAAAATTATATCCCTCATAAGTCATACTAATAATCATAGAACAGAAATCGAAACAATACATCGAGTAAGTAATAGTTCAAGTCTAAGCTAAATCAAAGAATCACGGTCACTGTTGTAATCAATCACCCTAAGAACCCGGGGGTAAGGAACAGAGAGAAGGAAAAACAAAATAGGTCAGGCATAAAGTCTGGCGAGTTCCAGTGATTTTCAGCATAAGCAATGAGATAAAGAAGTATCAAGACAGATCGTTAATACTAGATATGAAAATATAGTAAAGAAAGGAACACAAAGAATAAGGTAAGATAATTTTCTCATTCAAATCCCATAATTTATGCACTAACTATCATATCGCAAATATTAGTCTTTCCCTTAATTCTGCCCAGTGATCGGCTTCTTAAACACGATGTGAATAATCTTTGCCGGCCTTGGCATTCGGGGTTATCACTCCTCAACTCATTGAATAAGAGAGGCCTGCCTTAATACAGGCATTACAAAGTCTTATCTTCCATTTCCGGACCCATTCACGCTCATGACTCCACCGGGACACGCCCGTACCTACCTAATGTTTGGACCTCTTACTACCCAGTTCAGTATAAGCGTGCCTTGACCCCTACTTAGTGCGAGACCCCATTGATAAACAAGGATCATTGACTAATACGGATCCCATACAAAATGTATATGACACAAGTCTCCTCGAGACTTAGGTCCCCATGCTATCTAGGTTTTCCATAAGCTTATTAATCCAGTATTTTAACTTAACCCGTTTAAGTTCATTAATAAGCCCATAACATGTTATCCCCTAGATTGTGATTAACGAAAGTAATCTACCATCACATTCTCTTGCTTATTAATCCAATCTTTTAACTTAACCTTTTTAAGTTCATTAATAGGCCTAACATGCTATTCCCTAGATTTTAATTAACGAAAGTAATCTATAATCTTTCTCCCCTCGGATTGTAATTAACGAAAGTATTCTATAATCCCTTTTTCCTTGCTTATTAATTCAGTGTTTTAGCTTAACATATTTAAGTTCTTTAATAAGTAGATTAACATGTTATTCCCTAGATTGTATTTAATGGAAGTAATATACAACCTTTTATACATTAATACCATGTCATTTTACTGTCCAGTTATATGTTTATAAATATAAATAACATGTTCTACTTTAATGTATAATTAAGTACATTTCTCCAGTTACATGTGCACTAAATATCTAATTAAATCCAACCTATTCTGGTTTACTTTTTAGCTTATTCTTCCTTTTTAATTATCCTAATCTACAGCCTTAGGTTCACAATTTCTAATATACCAAAATTCCCTTTTATTACTAATATAAATTATCCTAATTTTTATGCAATCAAAATGGTAAAGGCATAGGCTTGGTGCAAAATAAAGGAAAAAGGAGAACAAATCCAAACTCAGAAATGAACAAATAAAACAAATATGCATAATAAGGCGGTAGATCAAATTATGATAGAAAGGCATAAGGAAGAAAGATGTGCATATAATCAAATGATAACTGAAAAGGGAATAGGTAACTGATAGTAATTAACGTGGATAATAAAATGTTGAAGATGAACATATAAACACTGACTTTCAGATTCAATATAATTCACTGTCAATAATCCCTTTTTATTTAGATTACTATTCCAAAAATAACGTAGAACTCATAGTGGTTTGTAATGGAGCTAGAAAAGGCTTTGAAATTGATGTAGAAGAAGAATTATCTCTATAGTCTATGTCTTGACAGCACCCTAACCCATTTCCTAATTTTTATTTCAAAACATAGTTTCATGGGGGAAGAAGATGAAGAAATGTTTTTGTAGGAAAATAGTGAGCGTTACTAGTCTATAAGTAGGAGTGCTATGATAACCCAAACCATAGGATCTTAGGTTTTCAAATCAAACCACAGGATACACATTAGTTGAGTCGGCAAAGAATATAACACACGAGCTCGACTAGGTTCAAGTGCAGGTATGTTGCATGCTGCTGGGTCGGTCAAATCACCTTTTACTTGGGTCGACACAAGGGTCGACCCATGTAGGGTGGGGTCGCCCAATAACCATTGCTGCATTAGAATTAATTATTTGTATTATTTTAATTTAGTTCAAAATTCTTTCAGTTGTAACTTATTCATATTTAGTTCGATTTAAACAAACCGAAAGTCTATTTGACTCAGAATTTCATAACAAAAGCAATAGTAATGTCCATTTTATCCAGTTTTTGAATATTTTATTAATTAATATTCAATTTGTTAATCTTCTTTATATAATCTTTGCTTATCAAATTTTGGGGTGTTACATCTTGTGTGTGATTTGGTTTCTTTAGATCTGCGGAAGCCACTGCTGATGATGGGATTTATGCTTATTGAACTATTGGTAGTGTCCAACCATCCCCGTTCTCCTTCTTTTATGAACTTGATTTTGTTGCCTCAGGGAATATTTTTCTGCCCTTTGTGGCATGATGTTGTGTGGCCTGCCTTACCCCGTTTGTTTGTTTTCTTACGGCTGGTGGTTTGCCAGCGATTTGGGTGGTGCTCATGTCGCTTTTATGGTTGTACGACCATAGCCATTTATCAGGGTGATTATGTAACCTCTTGTTGGGCTCGTGTGTCTCACCATGGTGGTTTCTATTGCGAAAGGGAGTTGTGCTTTTTCTTTGGTTGTGTTTTCCTTAATGTTTGCACAATGTCAGTCTATAGCTTGGGAGCGGTTTTGTTTTATGTTGGTTTATTGGAGGTTTGGGCATGTCTTATTTCTCACTTTCCTTGGATGGTTTGGTTCTCCACTTGCGGTCGACGATGAATAGTTAACCCTTATGTGGTAGTTTATATGTCATCCACCATGGCAGTGGTCATTTTGTGTTATTTGTCCCTTCGTTGGTTTATGGCGTTCTTTGCCTCTCCTATGGAATAGGCCGCGTCGGTCGCTAGACTTCCACAACAGAGCAGAATCGTCAACTAGATGATGTTTCTGTTGTAGTGGAGTCCATACATCAAGTGGATACACTAATCTTGACTTTTAGCTTCAACATCTCCTTCCACTCTTTTTCGCTTTCCTCACTTGATTCCTCTTCTTAGTCCGGGTGGGATTAGGATCATTAATTATCGGTTGGCTCGTCTTACTAGGAATTCCTATTCTAATCAGTTAGAACACCACGTCTCTTCCAAGCGAGATGATCACTCAGCTGCTGTTAGTGGATCGACCACTATAACGTATGCTGCGGGGTCAGCTACTAGTTGTTTCTCCCACTCTTTTATCTATTCTTCTAAGAGGAGTGCACAGTCTCAGCTGCATACCCGCACACCATTCGTACTCAATCTCTCGCAGTGGCTGATTAGATTGTTAGGACTACTCGTCGCACCCTTTATCTGACCTGAGCCTTTTTCTTTTTGAGTTATTTTTTTCTTTTCATTCATTTTTCTTTCCTTCCATTTCTCTGAAATGGCTAAGCTTTTGTTCTGGAATCTTTAGTGTGTGGGTTACGATGCCTCTCTTTCGCGCTTTTTAAGCGCATCATTAAGAAATATTTTTTTTGGTAGTACTTCAGGAACCTTTCATAGGGTCGGAAGTGCTCTTCGAAATAGTGGTATTCCTTAATTTCGAGGGTGGCTTTCTCAAGTTTTCCGACAAGATTTGGATTTTTTGGTAAGAGACATCTCTGTTCTCCTTATCTTTGACTCGGGTCAACTTCTATTAGTTGAGTTTCTCCTTTTGTTTTACCTCCCTCTTTCCTTTTTTCCACGGTTTATGCCAGATGAGACTGCATCAATCATCTGACTTCGTGGAAAGATATCATTTCCATTTTAGTGCACGGCTATGGTACCTCGATCATAGGGGGATTTCAATGTTGTGTCGTGTCAAGCATAGAGGCGTGGAGGTTCCTCTACCAATCACACTATAGTGGATGATTTCATTTATTCCATCATCCATTTGGGATTGTCTAAGGTTTCTTTTGCTAGCTCTTCCATTACCCGGTGTAACAACGAAGACGGACCCAGCAAGATCCTTTCTCATTTAGACTGGGTATTTGGTTGGTTTAGCACTCCCTTCTCTTTTTCTGGTGAACACCTTCATCGCACTAATTAGGAGCATGCTCCAGTAATTCTACAATGCCCCATTTTTCCCCTTACTGGGACCTACTTCATTTCGATTTCAGTCCTTTTGGATATCCCATTACTCTTTCATCCCTACGGTGGAGGGCTTTTGGTCTTTCCCTGCAGTAGGTATGCCTATAGAAATTTGCTATATTAAACTCAAGTGCCTCAAATATTTTCTAAAGGTATGGAAGACTCATATGTTCAAGGATATCTTTTATAGAGTTCGCTCAGTAGAAGCGGCTCTAGTTCTAACGGAAGCTTCTTTTGGTTGTATGCATATGAAATGTAGAAAATGTGTAGACAATAAAATACTCTTTTATTGTAACATGAAATGTGATTGAACCAAATACACTTGGTAGCTGATATTGATTGTGATGGATTGACTGTTTGGATTGTGCTCGACTAGTTTATAAGCAAAATATGCTTTTACATTTAGCATTGGGTTGAATAAAAATATCCATGTGCTAACACCTTGTGAAACACTTCACAATTTGACTATAAGGTGTTTAGCGATGTTGTTTATTTCAAAATTTAATAAATGATTTTGAAATGAGATTTCTTAAGTCAAAAGAATGGTATTCCCGATTTTGGATAGGGAATGTTTTATAAAATGTTTTATAAAACAGAAAGTATTTCGAGGGCTATACCCGATGATTTCGAAATATTTTGGAAGTGGAAATCTATATAGATTTGAAAGTACTCGTGATTATTATGTTGTGAAATGATTTCCCTACTTCGGGATAAAAATGATTTAGCAAGTATGTGACTAGGGATCGAGTGACCTGAGAGTGACTAAAAGTGGAGGACGGTGTATGTTTTCCCCCATAGGTGGGATGGTGCATTGTTAGTGTAGCCGTTAGGTGCACATATATATTGGTTGGGCGCATATACAGCCTTATCTGAGGGAACATGACCGATATTTGGTTACATACTTGTTTGTATACATTGTTCCATTTTAGAATTCATATTTCCAAATGTTTTGTTTTTGAGTTCCCAAAATGAAATCTACTTTATTGTTAAAGCTAGATATGTATTTCAAATGATTTGAAATAAAAGAAATCGGGAAATAAAGCCTAAAGGAATAATTTCTGTAAAGTGAATTGGATTTTGAAATCTAAGTTTAGAGATTGAGCCTAAATGGGTAGATTAAAGAATTGCATGTTGATTGATGCATTGTAGACCCATATGTTTATTTATGGTTGTTGTTTATGCACTGGCAATCCAATAGAGTAAACCCGTTCCACATTAGCGGCGTGGTCCTGTGATTAGCCTTATTATTATTAAATAAGGTAAGTAAGATTTCTCATACCAGTCCCTTCACTAACTCGTAGTTTGTTTCACTTGCAAACTCGGGTTCCCTTATTTTCCACATGGGAAGTCGAGTGGTTTGTTTTGCAGATATTTGTTTATTGAGCAGGATTTTGGATTGAAGCTTAAAGCTGTGTCCAGAGCATTGATAGTCTTCCGCTGCGTTATATTAAATTTGTTGTAAATTAATCTTCCACTGTTGTATTATTATATTTGATGTACTCTTATATTCTAGACTCTGATGTAACATTATTATAATGTTAATAAAAGTCTTCTGTTATTTATTCTGATGTGTTGTATGCCCAGAGTTAGCGTATGCGAAATTCGAACGGTCTTGGTCGATTTTGCGATCGATTAGGTCTGGGCGAAATCTTTATCATTACATGCTCAGTTGAAGCAACTCTAGTTCTAACGGAAGCTTCTTTTGATGCCGATCCTTCAGCTTATAATAAGGCGGAATGGGTTCAACCAACCGGCCTTTAACTCGGAGTTGAACATTGAAGATTATTTCTTTCATTAGAATGTGAGAATCAAATGGGTCATTAATGGAAAATCTAACTCGAAATTCTTTAATTCTACTAATAGAAAGAAGAATAATATCCTTTCTATCTGCTAAATCCTTTGTCCTAACCTTTCCATGGTTTCCTCCTCCATAGAGGTCGAAGAGACGATCATTTCCGACTTCCATACCCTTCTATAGAGCACCTTTGTCGACCAATCTGATTTTTTTATCTTGTCCTTTATCCATAACTTGATTCTTCCTAATGAGGCTCCTTCTCTTTGATGCTCTCTTTTTTTTTTGAAGGAGATTTTATCTTGTGTTTTTTCGCTTAGCAAGGACCGTCTGAGTGGCCATGAAGACCACAATGGGGTTTTCTACCATAGTGCCTGGGTGATCATTCGTCATGACATCTAACTGGAGATTAAAACTTTCTTCTCTAGTGGTAGACTCCCTAAGGGTTATCCGTGCACCAATCTTGGGCTCATCCCAAAATGTGAGAATACCCGATATTGCTCTGATTTTAGACCAATTAGTCCCTGAGCTTCTCAAATAAGGTCATCTCTAAGATTTTATCGTTCCGACTCGTGCCTATTCTTGACCATATGATCTCCTCATTTCATGCTAGTTTTGTCAAAGGTTTTCTTATTACTAACAATGCCCTTCTTTCCCAAGAACTTATCTCTCAAACCGATAGGAAGATCCGAGGTTCCAATGTGGTGATTAAGCTTAATATGTCAAAAGTTAATGACAACATGTATTGGTTTTTCATCAGGGCTCTTTGATCTTTTTGGTTTCCTGAGCCTCATATTGATTTTATTTGGAAGCTCATGTAACTCCCCATACCCCCGTAACATCTATACTACTATAATATAAAGGAGGGTTTTATTTTCAAGGGCGCTCAAGCCCCCTAGAGTATCTCGGCAGAAATTTTGATCCCAAACATCACTCTTTTCCTTCTTTCTCTTTCTTTTCTCAGCTGCAGGGATGGCAATGGGGCGGGTCTAGGGTCCAAACCCGCTTGAACCGCCCCTGTTTTGACCCATTTAGACCCGCCTCATAGGGTCTTCGGGGCGGGTAGACCCGCGACCCGCTTTGGGAGGTCCGGGTCTAGGGTCGGGTCTGGGGCACGGCTAACCCACCCCAACCCGATCCGCATGATTGAAACATCATTAAAACACTTTATAACTATAATGATTACTTGTTAATCTTCTTATGTATAGATGATTATAACTTGAATATTATATTCTTTCAATCAACAAACTATAGTATTAAGTTGCATTGATGATAATCATACAATAAAAAATGCATACATTTTGAACTATTATCTTACAGGTCATTTTATTGTATTCTCTTACCATTGTGAAAACATTGTAATATGTATATAATTTATCATTTAATGATGAAAAATATAAGTATATAAATTTGTGTACATTAGAATACAATATTACCGGGTCATGGGGCGGGTCGGGTCTACCCTGACCCGTACGGGTTTCGGGTACGGGGCGAAATTCCAGACCCGCACCGGGTCTACGGGGCGGGTCTAGGTCGGGGTTTAAAAAGTCCAGGTCGGGTCTGGGGCACAAGAAACCCGCCCCAACCCGCCCCATTGCCATTCCTACTCAGCTGCCTTATCTCACTCTTCCCTTTCCCTTCCGTATGGCAAAGGAAAAAGAAATTAGTCGTCAAAATTCACTTGCCGTCCTCACCACATCGCCTTCGAAACAATTATTTTTTCCTGCAAACTTCGCTGAATCGCTCTTCCCATCCGTTCGCAGCTCCCAGGCATGGCCGGTTTTAGGGCTACGCAGGCTAGGCCGTCGAATAGGGCAACCCACCTCCAAGGGCAATGGCGGAGGAGGAGGTGGTGGCGATCAGTTGGTTTACTGATTTCAAAATGTGACTACTACTTGCCATCAACAACCATATGTAGCTCAGTTGGTCTTGGCTATCATTCAGTGTGTGTAGTGCTTGAGGTCTGTGGTTCAAACCCCCAGCTTGCTTTTGCTGTCAACTTTTGCCCTACGTTTAAGGGCAACCTCCTATAGATTTTTCTTTTGTCCCTAGCATTATTGCCTAGGGCAACCCAAAACTGCCAGCCGACCCTGCTCCCAGGCATACATGGATTTCGGCGTTCCTTCCTCCGTCTCCCGTCTCTATGGCATACGTTTCTCCTCCTCTTCCTCCTGTTTCTGTTGGTCTCGATATCTTGATTTCAAAATGGTTTCCTCCCTCAACCCGATTCGTAAATACTTTTTACTTATAATTAATCTGTATTTTAGGATCAGTCTTATTTTTCTATAAAAACGATTCAATTATTCTGAATGCCTCTCGATTAGGGGTCATCTTTGCCTTGCTCTTTATATTTGGTATTTCTGGATTTGCCACATTTTAAAGTTTATGTAGGGTTGGGATTTTGATTCCCTCCTTTGCCTTTGTGTTTATTAGGACTATATGCTTAGTGAAAAAAGTACTATTGTATGTGATTATTTGCTAAATCGATTCGCTTCTGCTAATTAATATCTTATTATTCATATCTACTGTTTACTTATGCTTAATCTGTATTAAAAAAAAAATCAGTTCTTCTGAATGCCTCCCAATTAGGGTTCGTTGCTGCCTTTCTCTTTCTGTGTGCTGTTTTGTGCCTTGCCTGATTTTTAAGTTTCTGTATGGTAAGGATATTGATTTCCCCCTCTGTGTTTCGATTACAATTTGTGGTTTGTCTGCATCTTTTTTGTATATATGTGGCAGCAGCAATATGCTGTATACTATGACATGAACTAGCCGTTTATGGTACTACTTGCTTTGTTTTTTATACTGCATGCTCCTTTGCTGAATAGTTTGAGTAATGGCTGAGCGGTATGCAAGTAGGCACACCTTTTCTAAGGAGTGGTTGCAACACATTAAAGATGTAACTGAGCTTTCTTTTTCCTATCCATTGGTAAACTAAAAGGCTGTTATACCCTACTTATGGTCAATGTCACCGATATGTGATTTTTGATGGTGGTGTACCTGTTGTGAACTGATATCTTTTGCATCCAGTTGTAAACATTAACGTCTCATATTTATAGCCATTGTTTTTTTATTACGACACAGATTTGTTCGTGTTACTCATGCATGCTATTTTTATTTTACTCATGCATACATACATACTAATTTAATTTCATGTACAAATATTTCTAGACTTATATACATATAACCAAAATATATATTGACGAGGTAAATATGTAATTGTTTTAACTTATTATTAGGTTTTCATTCCAGCTTTTATTCTCAGTAGGAATAAAATGTGCATATTTTAATTCATTTTAAAGGTTAGTGTCAGTGTTCATGTGACCAATTTATTAATATACATGCTTTTTATAAGTTATATTCTACATAATTTTATATTTTCTTTTGAACTCCTGTACGATGGTTCTTTATGCTAGGGTTTGAATGTTACTCCGACTATTTTAATAGATCAAGGTTCACCATATATGAGGCCCTACTCTCACGCGATTACCCAGTCGTTTTTTTATATAAAGCAATCGCGCTATGCCATTTACATACCTGGGTTTGCTATCTTTGTTTATGCTATTTTTCCTAATTGTGGATCTTATTTTTTCCATTAAGTATGGTTGCAATCCATGGTAAGCTAATTTCGTGGCTATGTTCTTTTCCAGGTATTTTTTATTCGGATTTCCTTCTTATCCGATTTGTGTGTTCCTGCCTTCTTTGTTCAATTGAATGTCATGGTTTGAAAGGTGCGTATATATGAGCATAATATATACTAATACTCTCTCATTTACATGAATTCTCTGTTATTTGGATGCGTTCTTTGTTTTTGATGTTTATCGATTGAGTGCTCTGTTATTTACATGAATACATTCTCTGTTCGACGTTCGTTCTAGATTCCTAATTTCAACCACTAATTAGTTTTAAATTGGCAGATTGAGCATGGTATGTTTTAGTGTACTAGTGCTTCCTTGCTTTTGGTTTGTTCAACCCACATGTACACATCTTCTGCTTACTATTTTTCGAGTTGTTCAATTATCCATTTTTTTCACTTGCAACATGTGTTTTTGTTGTGGTTGTGTTTCCTATGTTTTTCCCTATGCTCGACGACTCATAAACTTCCATCTGCCGTCATATACAGGCAGACAAAATTTATCAGCATTTATTTGCTATGTCATGCAAGGAAAATGTCATACAAACAGTTGAAACTATGCTTTCTACTTTTGCACGTTCTATTGCTTCCATATCGAGCCTAAATCTACTGATTACGGGTAAGAAAATAAATCTTTATGTGTTCATATTTGGCAAAATCATCATTATATTATTCACGTTTGTTGATAAGTTCATTTACTTTTACTTCAAATATGAATGTGTATTAAGTTCCCGTATACCAAGGATGTAAAATAATATCATGAGTAGGTATTTTAATGTTTTTATAGGAAAGTACAAATAGATTTATACAAAGGGAAAGTATTGTCTTACATTGACTAATTAGAAATAATATACATTGGGTAATATAAATTCATCTCGGTATATAGGTTGGTCGAGATTCGTACTTATTACATGCTTTATAATCATTGGTACGTGATTGAATGAAATAAAGTAAATATTGTTCGTACATGCCCGTCACCTCAAATATTGTTCGTACATGCCCGTCAACTCAAATCTAATTGAAATGATTACAGTTCATCTTCCATAAGTTGAATTTACTATGCTTTTATAATTTGCAAGTCCAATTTGATCCATGTTATTGCCCAGTGGAAAACTTAAAACCCTCTTCTTATACGGATCATCAACGAGCTACCAAGTTTTAACTAGCAAACGTTTTCTATCAAATTTTACTAGCTGTGGACTTGATTACCACTGGCTAGTGAAAAAACCTTCATCTTGACTTCATAAATTTCCAACCTATGTTTGGTATTTAGGACTTAAGTTTTTTAACTCACTACTGTAACACCCTGTAATTCTGTTAATATTAATATTTACGAATTAAAGAATAGCTAATCTCAGACGTGAGAATTGTGGGAAATGGGTTGCGCCATTGTGTTCGTCTTGGAATTCTAGTGGAGATAGAGTCCGAGTTTGCGGGAAACGAGTACCGGATGAAAAAGTTATGGACGAACGAAGTTTGGTGGGAAAGAAAGGAAAAAAATGCACTGGCGCACTTGGGAAGTGCGCCAGTACATATTTACACTGGCGCACCTGCCAAGTGCGCCCAGGCCGAGGCTGGAGCCCGCACAGCTTTCTGGTTCAGGCTGACCTGTGTTGTTGAGTCCATTCTGACTCCTTGCCGAGTCATTAGGGCCGACTCATCACCCTATCATAATTAAATGGTTTTGATTTACCCTAAGAACATCCGACGGCTTAAATTAATTTATAACTCTATAAATAGACCCTTATACACAAACCCTAAATCAGAAAATAAACAAAGACCATGGTCGTCATGCTGATATTTTGAGACCTAGAGCAGCCGCCATCAAATTGAAGATAAAGAACAGCAACCAAATCAGAACTACCCAACCCTAACAGCGATTCTTCATCAAAAGAGCGCTAATTCGACTCTCTTTCTTCTATAATTGTGAGTATGATAGTCTTAACAAGATTATTATCATTTTAATTAGGTTAAGTCATGAATGGATTGTGAGTAGATGATGTGAATTGTCATGTGCAATCATGTATGTTATTAATCCTATGCTATGTGGTGATGATATACTATATGTTGTAAATCATGCTATGTATGTTGAAAATTTCTATGCTAAGTTGTGATGAATCATACATGTTAGAAAGCCATCTATGCTAGTTCGTTCATATTAATTAAATCATCATGTTTGGGCTATGTTGATCTATATGACAAGTTACATATGCAAGTTAAATTGATTAGAAAAGTTATGAACATATGCCATGACATCTATTATGACATCTAGAACTATGCTATGACATATGTGATATCCTATGCTAGTTCACGCCATCATTATGTTGCCTATAAACCCCATATGCAAGTTTATGTATAGATTTGGGCTATGATCATATCATGTAAATTGTGACATTTAACAAGTTGACACCTTTTGATCCTTAACATGTGTAGTTTATGCAAGTTTCACCCCTATTATGATTAGATTTATTTTTATTGTCTATATATTGTGGTAATTTGTCCTTGTGATATGCGTTAGACTATTCAAGTCTAGCCTATATTATGCGTTGAATAAGCGAACGTATAAATGTGGGGTAGGGGTAATATTAAGGATTTAGTAAGATGTTGGGGTGCAATTGATATGATTTTTCATACCATAAGTGGATGACCATAATTGAGTCAATTATGGGCATCAATAAAAGTGGACTTAATTAATAATTTGATAGGGAATTATTAAAACTGGGGTAAAAGATTGAAAGTTGTCAATCAATGCTTAGGACACGAGGTTGGACTCGTTTGTGACGTAAACCTGCCCGTAACCGCCCGGCAAATTCAGTGGTCACAAATGTCAGCCCAATGTGAGAGGTTCTAGGCCTAAACTAAAGCATAACAAGTTGTAAAGACACGAGGTCAGACTCTTTTATGGTGTAAGACTGCCCGGACCCGCCCGACAAATCCAGCTGCCATAAATGCCAGTCTAATGTGAGAGGTCTTTATGAGGTTATGGCCTGAATGAATTAAGACATACTTAACTAGATAAACATGTAAAGTGGGACATGGGGGTTAAGTAGGTGCCTTGGGTGGCATGAGGAATCTAGTGGGTGCCCTTAGTGGCATGTGAAATACGGTTAGTAAGACTTAAGCAAACACACATGTAAATGAACAAGACTAAGAGGGTTAAGTGGGATATATTAATGACAAGCTTAGGTGGGTAGCTTGTGGGGGCCCATTTCAACCAGTATCCCAAACGTATCTTTGTGGGCTCGACCCAAGTCGAGGACGGGACACAAATACTGGGCTTGACTATAAGAGGCCAAAACGGGGAGCGGGGGCAACGCAAGTCCAACGGGTTTCATATGCGTGTGTGGACCCGGGCTGGTAGCTAAGACGTTGTTGCATCGTGTAGGTATAAGCCGTGCATTCTCAGTTGTATTGGGTTGCCACTTTAGGGGAGTGATACACCCCACTATGGGGCCAGCACGGGTATCTACGAGTAGGGAGCCGATCGAAAGTGGGTAGTGGGGTACACCTAGTGGAGATAGGGGCAGACGGCACCTATGTAGTCAGCTAGGAGTACACAAAGTTACTTATAAAATTTCTAAGAGGGTAGTGGGGTACCCCTAGTGGAGATAGGGGCAAACGACACCTATGTAGTCAAATAGGGGTACGTAAGGATATTTATATTGATTCCGTGTGAAGCAAGTGGGATCAACTTTTTGGGTGACTGGTGCAGTGCAGTGTAGTAATATGCGGTGCAGTGTAGTAATGTGCGGTGCAGTGCAGTAATGTGCGGTGCAGTATAGTAATTATTCGTTAGTAATTAGGTATGCCTTTACCGTTATCTTTAACGTTAACTTAAACGCTAGCTTTATCTTCCTAATAGTTCATAGACATTTACTTGTCTTCCAGCTTATGCCTTAGTCTAGTTATCTTGATGATAGTATTGTTAGAATTGTCATACTCGCCAGACTTTATGTATGACCCCCTCCATTTCTATCCTTTCCCCCCTCCAGGTCCTCAGGTTGGACCCAGCTCTAGTGGAGTTTGATTGGATTGCTTCATCTCTCTTTGGAAAGCTTGGACCGTTGAAGTAAAGTCCAGCTTGTTATCTTCTTTAATGGTTATTTGTATAACGGGGTTATGTATTTTGTTTTAAAAGATGGATATTGTACTAGACTCTAATTATGGTTTTGTGATGTAATAAACATGTTTCCGCTGCAATAAAATGGAGCTTTAGTTTTCAAGTACTACTTATTATCTGTCTTGTTGTAATTTTTTTGTTCTATATTCACTTATAACCTCCATGGAAGTTAATGCATTCCCTTTGTGAGTGACATTAATGGACGTGGGGTGTTACACGTGGTATCAGAGCTTAAGGTTACCAGAACAGATAAAAATACTTTAGAAAAATAGTTATCTTTGGAAGAAATGTTTTCAAAAACATGTTTTAATGAGAAATTTAAAGAGGAAGTTTTTATGAAAAACATAATCCCCAAATAGCCATATATCTTTATCTTTCGAATTCTCCATTTTGAATCCTTCCTTTTTCGTTTTAGAATGATTGAAGATCTTAACCTACCTGACGGTGTAACGATACCAGGATGGTATAGGAGGTTGTTAGAGGCTAGGGCCGCTTCTGGTCCGGCTAATGTTCCTCCACCACCAGTTGCACCCATTCCTCCTCCTCGTCCTCGCGTAGATACTTTTGCAAAGACGTGCAAGGAATTCAAAGCTATGGGTGGAAAACCCTTTCAAGGGTCAGAAACGTTCGTGGAAGCTAGGGATTGGCTTAGGGAGGTGGAAGAGTTGCTAGAAATCTTTGAAGTAGAAGAAGGGAGGAGAGTTCGTTTAGCAGCTTGGTTGATGAAGGGAGAGGCCTCGTTTTGGTGGGAGGTCACTAAAGGGGAGCGTCCTGTTGACTCTTGGGCGGATTTTAGACGTAGGTTCAAGGCGAAGTTTCTCTCTAGGGCGGAAGAAAATCTATATATGGAAAGGTTCTTGACATTAAAGCAAGGAAGCTCATCAGTGAAGGAATATGTCAACAAATTTAATTAGCTAGCTAGGTTTGGTTTGGACTTAGTAAATATGCCGGAGAAGAAGGCTCTAAGGTTCGTAAATGGCTTGAATGAATCGTTGCAAGGGTTGGCTATGACCCACATCCCTATGGGGGCCACCTTTGAGAAGCTAGTAGACATGGCACTCATGCACGAGGAGAAAGGCACTAAAGCTGATAAGGCACCCGAGAAGAAAGGGGATCAAAATAAGGGTGGCAAAGGCAATAATGCTAAGGGGAAGAAGAAATGCTTTAACTATGGGACACCAGGCCATTTCAGCAAGGATTGCCGAAAGAAAAAGAAGACTGGCTGTTTTCACTGCGGTGAAGAAGGACATCTAGTGAAGGACTGCCCAAAGAAGGGGCAGAGGACAGAGAGTACCTCGGGAGGACAGGTGCGGGCTCTTATAGCACCAGTGCAGGCAAGGGGACAAGTTCAGGCTCTCGCGGTCCCACCGCTGCAATAACGAGGTAGAACCATTTTTGTTGAAAGCTTAGTTTTTCTGTTTGATCATCCTGTCCGTACCTTATTCGATTCGGGCGCATCGCATTCGTTTATCTCTACATCATTAGTTGAAACACTGCACCTAGATACTAGTATTGTTACTAATCCCTTATTAGTCTCAAATACTATTGGTGGTTCGACTCATCTTTCTATGATTTGTCGGGATTTGAGAGTGTTTATCTTAGGCATTGAGTTTGAATGCAACGCCTTTGTCCTTGGTTTCACGGGCTGTAGTTTGATTCTAGGGGTGGATTGGCTAGCCAAACGGGGTGCCATCCTAGACTGTGAAAGGAGGGTAGTTAGACTATTGATTCGTTGTAGAAAAACCCTCATATTTCTTGCGACCCTAGGGGTTCAGTGATGCTTAGCTTCCTAGAATCTTCTGACGCATCTAACGATGATTAGGAACCTGTTTGTGTGGTCCGTGAGTATGGAGATATTGTTGATAAAGCGAGGGGTTTACCCATAGGTGTGGAATAAGTTTTCGTATGTGCTTAATAGATTAAGCAAAACCCATTATGTAATCAGCGGTAGTTTTGGAGCAAGACTGGCAAGGACGGCTAGAGTCGGTCAAGTGCTCAATTGATTGACCATCTTACTAGTATCATCTCACGTAGGTCGTTTGAATTCGAAGGAGGTATCCCTTGGGTGTTTGTCTGATATTGGTTTAGGCCTTTGGGGATTGCACTTGGGGGATGTCGAATTCGACTAGGATGGTCTGCGTGAGAGATGGATAGTTATGACGATTTTACATGGGATAATATCCTGGTTTTCTCTAGAAGCAGAGAAGAGCATGCCCTATGTCTTAGGGAAAGCTTAGAGACCCTACAAGTGCACTAGCTTAAAGCTAAGTTCTCCAAGATACCATTTTTGGAGGAAGGAAGTGAGGAATTTAGGGCATGTGGTCTCTAGGGAAGGGAGATATGTTAAGGTGGATGGAGTTCTTAGCATCCTACGACTTCGAGATAGCATATACCCCTGGCAAAGGTAACATGGTGGCGGACGCCTTAAGTAGAAAAAGAATATCCTTAAGTCCTTTGTTTGTTGAGCGGCGAAGCTTAGAATTCATTTCGATGTTTGACTTTAGACCTTCCGTTGACTTCGTACCCGGTTTGCTAGCATCCTTGGAGGTCAGACCTATGCTTTTGGGACGGATTGGCGAGGCACAGCGAGACGACCCGCAGTTGGTTGAGTTAGTAGAAAAGCTCAAAGGAGGGGAGTCATCAAGCCATCTCCGTAGGTATACCCTAGATGATAAGGGTTGGTTACGTAGGGACGGTAGACTTTGTGTACCAAAAGACAATGACCTAAGGAAGACTATTCTTGAAGAAGCACATCGTTCGAAGATGACCATTCATCCCGGCGGGGACAAGATGTACAAGGACATGAGACGAGTTTACTTTTGGGCCGGTATGAAGAGGGATGTAGTCGAGTATGTCGCTAGATGCTTGGTGTGCCAACAAGTAAAAGCAGAGCAAAAGAAACCCGGTGGGTTACTTCACCCATTGGAGGTTCCACTTTGGAGGTGGGAAAGCGTCTCGATGGACTTTATTGACGGATTACCGAGATCGAGAAAGGGTAATACGGGGATTTGGGTTATAGTAGATAGACTTACTAAGAGCGCCCATTTCATTCCTGTAAAGATTAAGAGGACTACTCCATGGTTAGCTTCTGTATACATCCGAGAAATAGTTCGTTTGCACGGTGTTCCTTCTAGCATAGTGAGCGCCCGCGATCCTATTTTCACTAGCGAATTTTGGAGAAGCTTGAAAGAGGCGGTAGGGACTCAGTTATGTTTGAGCACCGCATATCATCCTCAAACGGATGGCCAGACCGAGAGGGTGAATCGCATTCTAGAGGATCTTTTGACGCTATGTATCCTAGACTTTGGGGGTACATAGGAAGAGCATCTTCCACTAGTGGAGTTCGCATATAATAACATCTTTCAGTCTAGCATTGGCATGGCACCATTCAAAGCTCTTTATGGACGGCCGTGTCGTTCGCCTACATGTTGGTGGGAATCTACCGATAAGATCTTACTTGGGCCCGATATGATTAGAGAGACTTCGGAGAAGATCGACTTGATTCGGAGGAGGATGAAAGCAGCGCAAGATAGGCAAAAATCATATGCGGATAAGAGAAGGACGCATCTTGAATTTGAGGTTGGGGACATGGTCTTTGTCAAAGTGTCTCCATTACGAAACGTTGTTCGCTTTGGGTCCATTGGGAAATTAGCACCAAGGTTCGTAGGACCGTTTCCTATTAAGGAGAAGAGTGGGCAAATGGCGTATAAAGTGGAGTTGCCCGAGAGACTTAGTGGTGTATACGACGTATTCCATGTATCACATTTGAGGAAGTGCTTGCACGAGACCGCGGAAGTGGTAGAGCCGAACTTGCTTAGAGAGGTGGAGATAGAGCGTGATGCGATGATTCGACGAGCTCCTACACGCATTATTGGGTCAGAGATTAAGAAGCTGAGAAATCGAGAGGTCAGACTGGTCAAAGTACAATGGGGAGATGATGAGAGCAACGCTACTTGGGAGACAGATGAGAAGATGCGTTCACAATACCCTTTCCTTTTCGAGGGTATGTCCTTTAATTTCTCCTTTATCGCTTATCTTGTACTTATCTTACCTTTAGAGTATCCTCTCGTTAGTATTCTTGACCTTTAGATAGGATAATCCTATGGTTGAAACATGCGTTTGAGACATGTTATGTATGATGGATGCAAAGTGGATGCAAGTGTTTGCTAGTGGTTTCTCGTGGACGCATATACATACACTATTAGGCACTAGATCGGCTCAGTCACTTCATACTGCATATTGCATATAAATGGATGTATTTAGTAAAATGGATGTATGATGATTGTATTATCATATGGATGCTGCATTCAGATGATGATTGTGCACGCATATAGAGATAATGTGTAGCATTAAGGGATTTTTGCATACATAATGGACGCATGGCACTATCATGGTTTGCATTAAGGAGGTCAACTGAATCAGTGGACCGCCTGATTTTGCATTAGATAGGGACATATACACACACTGTGCATTTAAACATGAAAGCATTAGAAGTCTATAAGGACAATGGATGCCTGTGTTTGATGGTTGAGTAGATGGTTGTTTGGATGTTAGGATATACATTCTTCATAACTTGAAGATTTCGGGGACGAAATCCTTTAAGGAGTGGAGAATGTAACACCCTGTAATTCTGTTAATATTAATATTTACAAATTAAAGAATAGCTAATCTCAGACGTGAGAATTGTGGTAAACGGGTTGCGCCATTGTGTTCATCTCGGAATTCTAGTGGAGATAGAGTCCGAGTTTGCGGGAAACGAGTACCGGATGAAAAAGTTATGGACGAACGAAGTTTGGTGGCAAAGAAAGGAGAAAAAATGCACTGGCGCACTTGGGATTGCGCCAGTACATATTTACACTGGCGCACCTGCCAAGTGCGCCCAGGCCGAGGCTGGAGCCTGCACAGCTTTCTGGTTCAGGATGACCTGTGTTGTTGAGTCCATTCTGAGTCCTTGCTGAGTCATTAGGGCTGACTCGTCACCCCATCATAATTAAATGGTTTTGATTTACCCTAAGAACATCCGATGGCTTAAATTAATTTATAACTCTATAAATAGACCCTTATACACAAACCCTAAATCAGAAAATAAACAAAGACCATGGTCGTCATGCTGATATTTTGAGACCTAGAGCAGCCACCATCAAAATAAAGATAAAGAACAGCAACCAATCAGAACTACCCAACCCTAACAGCGATTCTTCATCAAAAGAGCGCTAATTCGACTCTCTTTCTTCTATAATTGTGAGTATGATAGTCTTAACAAGATTATTATCATTTTAATTAGGTTAAGTCATGAATGGATTGTGAGTAGATGATGTGAATTGTCATATGCTATCGTGTATGTTATTAATCCTATGCTATGTGGTGATGATATACTATATGTTGTAAATCATGCTATGTATGTTGAAAGTTTCTATGCTAAGTTGTGATGAATCATACATGTTAGAAAGCCATCTATGCTAGTTAGTTCATATTAATTAAATCATCATGTTTGGGCTATGTTGATCTATATGACAAGTTACATATGCAAGTTAAATTGATTAGAAAAGTTATGAACATATGCCATGACATCTATTATGACATCTAGAACTATGCTATGACATTTGTGATATCCTATGCTAGTTCACGCCATCATTATGTTGCCTATAAACCCCATATGCAAGTTTATGTATAGATTTGGGCTATGATCATATCATGTAAATTGTGACATTTAACAAGTTGACACCTTTTGATCCTTAACATGCGTAGTTTATGCAAGTTTCACCCCTATTATGATTAGATTTATTTTTATTGTCTATATGTTGTGGTAATTTGTCCTTGTGCTATGCGTTAGACTATTCAAGTCTAGCCTATATTATGCGTTGAATTAGCGAACGTATAAACGTGGGGTAGGGGTAATATTAAGGATTTAATAAGATGTTGGGGTGCAATTGATATGATTTTGCATACCATAAGTGGATGACTATAACTGAGTCAATTATGGGCATCAATAAAAGTGGACTTAATTAATAATTTGATAGGGAATTATTAAAAATGGGGTAAAAGATTAAAAGTTGTCAATCAATGCTTAGGACACGAGGTTGGACTCGTTTGTGACGTAAACCTGCCCGGAACCGCCCGACAAATCCAGTGGTCACAAATGTCAGCCCAATGTGAGAGGTCCTAGGCCTAAACTAAAGCATAACAAGTTGTAAAGACACGAGGTTAGACTCTTTTATGGTGTAAGACTGCCCGGACCCGCCCGGCAAATCCAGCTGCCATAAATGCCAATCTAATGTGAGAGGTCTTTATGAGGTTATGGCCTGAATGAATTAAGAAATATTTAACCAAATAAACATGTAAAGTGGGACATGGGGGTTAAGTAGGTGCCTTGGGTGGCATGAGGAATCTAGTGGGTGCCCTTAGTGGCATGTGAAATACGATTAGTAAGACTTAACCAAACACACATGTAAATGAACATGACTAAGAGGGTTAAGTGGGATATATTAATGACAAGCTTAGGTGGGTAGCTTGTGGGGGCCCATTTCAACCAGTATCCGAAACGTATCTTTGTGGGCTTGACCCAAGTCGAGGACGGGACACGCATACTGGGCTTGACTATAAGAGGCCAAAACGGGGAGCGGTGGCAACGCAAGTCCAACGGGTTTCATATGCGTGTGTGGACCCGAGCTGGTAGGTAAGACGTTTTTGCATCGTGTAGGTATAAGCCGTGCATTCTCAGTTGTATCGGGTTGCCACTTTGGGGGAGTGATACACCCCACTGTGGCGCCAGCACGGGTATCTACGAGTAGGGAGCCGATCGAAAGTGGGTAGTGGGGTACACCTAGTGGAGATAGGGGCAGACGGCACCTATGTAGTCAGCTAGGAGTACACAAAGTTACTTATAAAATTTCTAAGAAGGTAGTGGCGTACACCTAGTGGAGATAGAGGCAAACGGCACCTATGTAGTCAACTAAGGGTACGTAAGGATATTTATATTGTTTCTGCGTGAAGCAAGTAGGATCAACTTTTAGGGTGACTGGTGCGGTGTAGTGTAGTAATGTGCGGTGCGGTGTAGTAATGTGCGGTGCAGTGTAGTAATGCGCGGTGCAGTATAGTAATTATTCGTTAGTAATTAGGCATGCCTTTACCGTTATCTTTAACGTTATCTTAAACGCTATCTTTATCTTCCTAATAGTTCATAGACATTTACTTGTCTTCCAGCTTATGCCTTAGTCTAGTTTTCTTGATAATAGTATTGTTTGAATTGTCATACTCGCCAGACTTTATGTCTGACCCCCTCCATTTCTATCCTTTTCCCCCTCCAGGTCCTCAGGTTGGACCCAGCTCTAGTGGAGTTTGAATGGATTGCTTCATCTCTCTTTGGAAAGCTTGGACCGTTGAAGTAAAGTCCAGCTTGTTTTCTTCTTTAATGGCTATTTGTGTAACGGGGTTATGTATTTTGTTTTAAAAGATGGATATTGTACTTGACTCTGATTATGGTTTTGTGATGTAATAAACATGTTTCCGCTGCAATAAAATGAAGCTTTAGTTTTCAAGTACTACTTATTATCTGTCTTGTTGTAATTTTTCTGTTCTATATTCGCTTATAACCTCCATGGAAGTTAATGCATTCCCTTTGTGACTGACATTAATGGACGTGGGCTGTTACAACTACCATCTTCGAGCGCAGTTTTAATTAATGAATATTAAAAGGTATCACTCAATTTCAGTTGAATGATTTAAGAAAGGATAAATTAAATTAGGCAAAGTTAAACTTGAATTTGAATCAAATAATATAGATTTGAACATTATACTTATGGATTTGATATTGAAAAAGAACCAGATTAATTAAATTATAAACTAATGCATAGACTACAACGTTGGCAATAATAAATTACGATTACTAGCCAAATATATTTGACCTATTTACATATCTAATGATATTTTCATATATAATGTTATGTATATACACATTAGACCTGGCGCAATAATGTTTATGACATACACAGATAGTGAAATATCTTCCTAGTAAAAATTAATTTATGTGCCATCAAGTTCAATCTGTTTAATTACTATATTCTGAATGTTATTGATATTAATGTTTATGATAGTAATTTAAATTCTATCTTCCTAAATTTTTATGATATTAATGTTGAACCACTATTATGCACTAGGCTAAGTTATGTGCCATCAAATTTGATTTCAGTTTCAATGTTATAATAAAGATCTCCTATTATATGCTAGAATAATTTATATATTAAATGAGATAGCTATTCGTTATATTACATGGTTTTATTATATTCTTATCTTTTGTTTCCATCCCCTTTCAATGATGAAAATCACGGTGGGTTTTTATGATCAGTTTCAAAATACAATTATAATTTCTTGCTAGAAAATACAATACTAGGTTTTGTTAGATGGTTTCTTATCTGAAGCTATTTGTCTCTTCATCTGAGATCCTACTACTAGGAGACATGTTACTGCTCTATTATGTGGATGCAATACTGGGGGCATTGGCTTCCTAATATCGGCCAGCGTTTTATCCATATCAGATGGAAAGGAGCCGCTTCTTCTTGAGAGAAGCCGTGAGTTTTCTATATATGTTATTTATGATTATTAGCTAATTTCAGGGTCTTCACACATCATAATTAATTTATTCTTCAGTGATTTTTAAAGTTTCGGTTTTAGCTGATTCCCATATAACGTATAGGACTAAGGGTCACAAAATTTGTAGCAGGTAATGTACATGTCGTTGACATACTATCAATGAGGTAATTATGTTGTGGGTTTTTCGACTGTACAATTGCAAATTATGCAGATCTTTGATTTTACCCACTAAAAGATGAAAGCAATCAAAGTACTCAAGTCCAACAACTAAACATTGAAACTGATAATCGTAAGCAATTTAACGATAACGAAGAGAACAAAATTTTGACATGATTATATCAAGCTCCATCTACGTTCTCTGGCTGAAAGCTTCCGTTAAGTTTAAGTCCAAGTTTCAACAATATGATAATTACAAAAGATTTAACCAACCTATAAGATAATTACAGTAGTTGAAGCAAACTGTATTTTTTTTTAAAGGAAGACATCTAGCATGAAACCAATAACCGATTTGAAAACAATGTCCTTTGAGATTCAATCATTCTTTATTTTATTTTATATATCTATTTAAGGTATAAAATTTGGTATACATAAATCCCTAGATGTACAGTGAAAGTAAGATGAAAAAAAATTGATTTGGGGCATCAAAAGTAGCCAAAGCCTATGTTTCTAAAATGTGCCATGGTCATAACTTCCATGGACATCCAACAATGGAACTGTGCAAATAGTGGGTTTTTACATTCCTCTTCGACCGTTGTATCTGAAATTTCTTACATTTTTCATGAGTCGATATTGTAAATCAGTACATTTTTCACATTTCAACACTAAATACCCCTTCATGTTGATAAAGGCATGAGTCATTAATGATATCCTTTAATCAAACTGCTCATTTTCTATGTCTTCTTCTATGACTAAATACACGTAATTTTTTTTATTTTGAACTTTGTGAAACGTGGTCAAGTGTATTCCATGATTTCAATAGGCACTCAAATTTGTCAATGTGTCGTAGGTTAATATTTATGAGCAGCCTCAAAGAAAGTTACTTTTATTCCCTACCTCCAAAATTTGTTAAATAGTTTAATATTTCAGTTCACTTAATCACTATCAACTAACTTGCCTTCTTCACAACTAATATTCCCTTATTAGTCACCTTAGATGTTTAAAGTCGTCATTTTTATTATTCCGTACATCAAGAGCCAAAATTGTTTTAAATTGTTTTAAACTGTTTTATTTCCTTAATATGTTTCCACCATGTATGTTTAATATGGATAATGTTTTAACTCTTATGTTAAATGCGGGTAATGTTCAAAAATAGTTTATTTTTTATTTAACTTTATTTTGCAATAGTCATGCAATTAGAAGTTTAAATCATACGTTATGATTAGATTAAATTAGGATAGTCCGAAACTATCTTTTTCTATAATGAATGCATTTAAAAGTTTACCTTTTAAAAATAAACCTTATAAGTATGAGCATGTTAAATTTAAGTTGCTGTAACATTATCTGTTGGTCTTTTGATTTCAACCTGGGATAGCTTGAGTTCGCAAGAGGGATAATGGTAATTCCTTCTCTTAGAAATTTCTTCCCTTTACAGCTATATTACTATTTGCATTAAAAGTTTGGAAGATGCTTTCAATTTGTTGATCTGATCTAGGAAATGAAAACCCCTGTCGTTAAATTTTGTTGAACATTATTTTTCTATTTTATTGTATTTTTAGAAGTCTTCTAAGTAAGTTTATTACTTAGTGCAATAAATTTAATGAAAGGGAACTTAATTATCTAGAAAAGAGAAAGAAAAAAAGCTACTTAACTGTCAGAATTTTTAATAATTTAGTCTGATTCTATGTTTGTTTTTTATTTAGTTCTGTGATATTGAATTTGAATCCTTATTTTGTGTCACTCAACATGTTAGGCATTGGTCGAATCAGAACTTCTTCGGTTGGAACTACGTCAAATGAGTATGCACAGTTTAGGGGAAGAAATGGCATCACACAATGGTTGTTACAAATGCAGGTGTTGTATTGTGATTTGGTTATTGTCATACATTTTTTTTAGTTTCCTTTTTGCACACTTTCTGCACAAATTTTTGCAAACTGTATATCATTGCAACGTCATGACAAAATTTAGCATGATTTTGTCATGTGGAAATCAAGCTCCATGATCTAATAGAGTTATACCTAAATTTGCAAACTGGTTTTCAAAGTATATTAACGAGGCTAGAATGAATCACTGTTTAAATTTGAGGTATGAAACGAAATATACTGCTTTTATTTGATGCTTGCTGTGTTTTCCTATTTAAATTGAATACTGGGTAAATGTACATTTAAATGAATTGACATTAATGTGTAATTGTTGGTTAATGCTTGGATAAATTGGTGTTTGTGTTGAAACCAAATAAACTGTTTCTATTAGCTGTTTGCTTCAACACGATGTGGGGAATAACGATATTTAAGTATTGTTTAAATGATGCAGTTTACAAATCTTAATTGAGGCTTGAATGAGGTTCGAATGAATTCTTTTAAATGTTTGAAATTCTTTCTGCACAAATTCAAGATTTGAATGGATTTAAGGCTTTACCTTTCTATTTTTGGATTTAAAGCACAGATCAAGGCATTAAATAGTGTGTAAATTTAACACATGAATGAATTTATTTTTTTAGAATTCATCGTTGGAATTTCAGTCTATATGAAATTGTATCGATAACAAATATTTAAACTTTTCAATTTCTAGCAATCTTTGTAAATTTATTAATGAATGACAATCCAAGGTAATTTACTGTACACTTAATTACGATAAAAGTTATTTAACGTAGTTCTTATTTTTTTTTATTTTTTTGGTTTTGCTGCATATGCATTGCAATGTCATATGCTTCCTTATTCAATTTCCATGAATTCAAAGATGGAAATACATGACTTCGTTCCATAGATTGATTATAGACATATTATTTAGTACACAATTTGACGATCCAATGATTGTGTTAACTTTTTTCAATATCGCTTCTCTAATTTTGGATAATAATTTATACAAACTACAGTCATGTTCAACATTCAAACAAAACATGTTTTGTTTGCATTATAGCGAGAGTAGATACAACAACCAAAAACCAAATACTAATGGAGATGTACTGCTGTAGAGTTAGCATCAATGAAAGTATGTATTTCAATTTCTAATATTCAAATTTCATTATATTTCAAGCTACTTCTGGCTACCAAAACCTATCACTTTCATCTGTTGGTATCACCATTTTTACATGATGCTATTATATCTAATCCGTTATGGTACAAAGAGTACCACTTCTTTATATGTAATTTTTTTTATTTTTGTATAATTATTATTTCTTTATAAACGACGCAAACTATAACCCCATAGTAACTTTTGATGCTGAAAGATCATAATTTCGATCGTTTCAAAATTACATATATGTTATTCTTTTTTTTTATTAGTTGAAGCACCGACTAATAATATTCCACAATGATTTTTGGTCAAGTTGGTTAGAAAATGTAATACAGTATGAAATTAGCTAAGCTCACGTTTATTTGGTACAACCATTGGTTGTTTGCTTTGTAAATACAAGTAGCACCAAGCCATGACTTTGTACTGAATTTTGTATAGTTTAGCCGTCGTTGTGCATGTGCATACTTTGTCTCCTTAAACACCGAAGTTGGTTTGAAATTAGACATTTCAATTTTATATCCTATCTTAATTGTTTTTCAATAAACAATATAGACATTTTAATCTGAATTGTACGTATCTTATGATGTACCACTTTTTAATAACAATCAATTAAGAAATTTGTAATGACCCGTATTCTACACATCATAGGATCGTAGAATATTTATTTCTTTCCCGTATGAAATCGTATGGTCATGTAACTTTGGGAAACACTTATGAAACATCTATTAGAGTCATTTCCCATGTTCATGATTTTTCCCATTTTCAAATGACCATTTTGCCCCTAGTTGGTACTGTTTGGGCCATAACTTCTGATTGGAAAGGAATTTTGACCTGAAACCACTTCCATTGGATTCGTTTGATGGTTTACCTTTCCGTAGAGTGGTCATACTAGCCAAACGGACTTACCGTTTGGGAGATATGACTGAAACAAGGTTTGGAGGGTGAAAAACTACTTAACCAGGCCAAATCGGGTGATTAGTGGAAAGGCCCATAACGCATTTCGGGATTAGGGTTATGGGACGGCTGAAATGAGATAGAGGATCATTCCATTTCAGTTTTCTAGCCTCCACTTATCACCAAGGAACCCTAAAAATGGTCTCCAACCTCTAAATCACCTCCAAATCACCTTTTGGTCAAGGATTTGGCTTAGCAACCTCTAATTAAGGAAGATCTACACCAAATCAACATTGGAGCTGCTGTTTAGTATTGAGATTCACATCGAATCAGAGATTTATTTCAGATCTTAGTTTATTTGTGGCTAAGGTGAGTGATTTGCATAATTTTGCACTAATTATGGCTAATTAGGGGTAATTAGTGTTAATTAGCGAATTTATACACTAATAAATTCGGGAAAAATGTTCATAAATTCCTAAATGATGTTTTAGACCTCTGATATGAATTTGGGGTAATTTGGTTAAGTTTTGCTAATCCTATCATTAGTTTCACCTAAACATGCTTAAAGGGGAAATATGGGGTGTTTGGTCCATTTTAACCCATCATATTTATGTTTTGGTGTTTGAGGTCACTTGTACATGTTGCTATGACTGTATGGTATGCTTTGTGATTGATTAGAAAAGTTAGAATGGTCGAAAATGCCGTCGAGAGGCGTATAGACAGTCGCTGGACAGAGTGCAGGGATTTGCCCTGGATCGGATCGCAGGAGAGAGCCACCGAACCGACCCATTCGTGGAAACACCCAACGACCCGAACCACTCATAACCAATCCGCTCTCGTGCTTCGCACTCCGATCCGACCCAGATGATCACGATTCGATGAGGAAAGGAGCTCGAACCCGAACCGCGTCACAAGCTGGAGGTCACGATCCGAGTTGCTATGCGATCCGCACCGTCACGTGGAGGAGGTAGGGGATCCGAACCGAACGATCTTGGAGAGCACGAGCTGACACCATGGGCGATCCGCGAGTCATGACCCGACCCGAGCGAGGGTGATGACCATGATCTGAAGCAAGTAAGTGAAGACCGATTCGGGGAAAGAAGACCAAAAACCCGAGATGCAAAGGTAGTCCAATATGGGAAGTTGGAGCTCAAGATCCAGTTGGGAACCAATGAGCTCACTTCATGGTTGGGCTTTGCTGCGGGACGTGTGCTAAGGAGTTGTTGACGTTCATAACTTCGATTCACCACTAAAAATGGATGATGGCTACTTATCAGTGCAGTAGGGTCATTATGACCTGAGGGGCAAGGTGATGGTAGCAAGACTACGTTATCAGTGCAGTAGGGTCATTATGACCTGAGGGGCAAGGTGATGCGTAGTAAGACTATGAGCCAGCGCAGATGGGGTGAATAACTCCATGAGGCAAGTGGACATAGTAAGGATTGGTAAGGCTATGAGCCAACGCAGATGGGGTGAATAACTCCATGGGGCAAGTGGACATAGCAAAGGATTAGTGGCTACGTTATCAGTGCACTGAAGCCATTTTATGACTTCATGAGGCAAAGTGATCGTAGCAAGGGTGGGTGATCGAAGTGGTGAACATCGTATGCTTTACGCACTGAGTGAGATATGTGAGGATGGATGCTATGTTTGATTTTTGCCATCACTATGACATGCACACCTCCCCCACCCCCGTTATCTTTACACCATTTGAAAGGCCACCTTAGAGTGTTGTATAGTATGTAGTGCTAACTCTTTGGTTGCAGGTCCAGGTTCAGGTATGTTTTAGTCTACCTGTTATTGTTCACTTTAGATGCTTATCGCTCATACCAGGCTTTATGTCTGACCCAGAGTTTTATGTCTCCTCTTATTACTCTGGGTGCTCACACGAGCAGACTAGAGACAGGTTAGCTGGTGATGCGCGAGTAGCTGATTCAGAGGCGGGCAGGAGGCTTCCACGTATGATATATATATATATGTACATTCTCCCTGTGTCGTTGGCGGTCGCTACTTGGGCATTAGTAGCGTACCTCCTTTATCTTACTTTTGCTTTGAGACAGTTTGAAAGTTGTAATAAGCTATATTTTGGATTTCCGCTGCTATGATGTTTAGTTCTGATTTTCTGCTTATGCACTGTCTCTCCTGTTTTATGTCAAGTATGTTATTATTATATTTTATTCTATGCGCTGTGAGACATTCTACAGGTTCCTTGTATGTTCATTCCCTTCTTCCCTTTTTTTCTGACGACCCGTTTCGTGCTAACTGGACGTGTGTACAGCGCACTTTTGGAGTAAATTTTGGTTGGTGTGGGGCGGGCCGTCAGACTTGGTATCAGAGCTCTAGGTTGCGTAATTAACCTAGGGAAAGACACCAGGGAGAGATAGTACGTATATGAGAGCGCTTATTTGTGATTACTTTGGTTTTTAAAAGTTATGTATATATATATATACTATTAGTAGTATAAAGATGAAGTCGCACTGCACTAGCACCACTATGGGGTCGTTAATTGTTTCCCTTTTTCAGATTGACGATGAGCCGAGATACGAGGGGTGCTGGTAGAGGGACCAACCATGGGGATGCCGCTGACATGAGGGCGATGTTTACTAACCTCATGAGAGACATGCTTAGAGAAATGCAAGGGGCAGTTCCCAATCCCGGAGTTGGTGTTGGCCCAGTAGTGCAGGAGCCTAAGGTCGATTTCGCCAAGTTGTGCAAGGATTACACTAACCTTGGTGGGAAGCCGTTCCACGGGACGGAGTCGGCCACAGATGTCCAAGACTGGATGGATAGCTGTGATCGTATCTTCGATGACTTGGGTCTTGAGGATGCGATGAAGAGAAGGCTAGCGTCTCGTCAGCTGCAAGGGCGAGCGATGAATTGGTGGAATGCCATTAGAACAGCTACTCCCGAGGATCAGGTTACTTGGGATCAGTTCATAGCGAGAAGTTCATTCCAGCTGCCCAGAAGTCAGTATTGTTTAAGAGGTTCTTGGAACTCAAGCAGAACGGAGGGGCAGTTTCTGATTATATTGCTGAGTTCGACACCTTGTCGAAGTATGGACTGTCTCTTATCGATACTCCTAAGAAGAAGAATGAGAAGTTTATTACTGGTTTGGATGGATACTTGGGGGAAATACTTATCAATCACATCGATGAGACTTTTGAACCGATTGTGGGGAAGGCTTTGAGATCAGAGAGTCTTTACCCTAAGTCAAAGACTGAGGCTGCATCTGCAGAAGGGCCGAAGCCGCAAGCAGGCGGTGGAGGCAAGAATAACTCTCAGGATAAGAGGAAGCAGAGCCAATCTAAGGAAGGCCAGAAGAAGAACAAGAAAGAAGTTGAGTGCTTCAGCTGTGGTAAGAAGGACCATTATGCTAAAGAATGTCGGGCCGAGCCAGCGGAAAGGAAGTGCTACAACTGTGGCCAAGTGGGACATCATAAGGATAAGTGTCCACAACCTCCTAAAGAGAAGCAGATTGTGAAAGCATATGCTATTGATGTTGTTACTTCTTCGTCAAATGCCCCAACTACGGCGGAGAAAGCAAAGAATGTCGTTATTCAATGTATGCTTTCTATTTATGGTGTACCGGTTTGAGTTTTGTTAGATACTGGGGCTTCCCGTTCCTTCATATCTAGTGACCTAGTAGATAGGTTGGGACTGGAACCCGAGATAGTCGATAGACCATTGGTTGTGACGAACCCGATTGGTGGTTCGACTAGTCTTAGTATGATTTGCAGGAATTTGGTCTTATCGATTCATGGATGTATGTTTGTGTGTGATTGCTTTGTTTTGGGCTTTACTGGGTATGGCATTATATTGGGAGTCGATTGGCTCCAAAGATACGGGGTGGTAGTAGACTGTGAAGGCTTTTTGGTGACAGTGAGGGCGGATGATGGGCGGAGGGTAGTGTTTGGTAGTCTACCTAGTGATGGGGTTATGGCTAGTTTTGTAAATTCCCTCGACATCCCGCAGGATGAGTTATTAGATGTGCCCGTGGTTGGCCAGTATCCGGACGTCTTCGAGGAGGTGACCGGGCTTCCACCACACCGAGAGATTGAGTTCCGTATTGATTTAGTGAAAGATGACAGACCTATAGTGATGCCACTTCGTCGTATGGCACCAAGGGAGCAGCGAGAGCTCGGGGTGCTAGTCAGCAATCTTTTGGAGAAGGGATTTATTAGGAGTGTCTCCGAGTGGGGAGCACCAGTTGTGTTTGCCACTAAGGCAGATGGTTCCCTTCGTCTGTGTGTGGACTATCGCGAGTTGAATAAGGTGACGAGGAAGAATAAGTATCCTCTACCACAGATAGATGATTTGTTTGATCAACTGGAAGGAGCAAGAGTGTTCTCCCAGTTGGACCTCGCGATAGGATTTCATCAGCTACGAGTAGCGGATGAGAGTATTCCGAAAACTGCATTTAGGACGCCGTCTGGATTTCTTGAGTGGTTGGTCATGCCGTTTGGGTTGACCAATGCACCAGCCTACTTTGTGGATCTTATGAATCGAGTATTCAGAGATCAGTTGAATAAGTTTGTTCTTGTGTTCGTGGATGATATCCTTGTTTACTCAAGGACTGAGGAGGAACACAAGGGGCACTTGAGGATAGTGATGGAGGTGTTGAGGAAACACCAATTGAAAGCGAAATTCTCTAAATGTCATTTTTGGAGAAGGGAAGTGAGGTTCTTGGGTCATGTTGTTTCCGAGAGTGGTATTGCCGTGGACCTTGCGAAGGTGGCTATGGTACAGGATTGGCCTACGCCTAAGAATGCAACAAATGTAAGAAGTTTCTTGGGATTAGCTGGATATTATCGTAAGTTTATCCAGGACTTCTCCAAGATAGCGGCACCGTTGACTCAATTGACTAAGAAGAATCAGTCCTTCGTCTGGGACGGAGTGTGTGAGGATTCCTTCAAGAGTCTAAAAGAGAAGTTAACGTGTGCACCAGTGTTAGTCATTCCTAAAGGGAATGAAGAGATGACGGTATACACGGATGCTGGTGGTACCGGACTGGGTGCTGTATTAATGCAAGGAGGTAGGGTTGTAGCTTAAGCTAGTCGACAGCTAAAGCCTCATGAGAAGAAGTATCCTACCCATGATTTGGAGTTAGCAGCGATCGTGTTTGCGCTGAAGATGTGGAGACACTATCTCTTGGGAGAAAGATTTGAGTTGTTTACCGATCATAAATTGTTAAAGTATCTCTTCTCCCAGAAAGATCTGAATCTCCGTCAGCAGAGATGGTTAGAGTTTTTGGCTTCGTATGATTTTGATATCGCATACACACCCGAGAAGCGTAATGCGGTAGCCGATGCCTTGAGTAGGAGACATGCCAGCTTAGGGGCAATGTTTCTTGAGTGGAAGCAACTGGAGTACATCGCAGGGTTTGATTTCAGACCAAGGTGCGAATTGGATCCAGTCATGTTAGCTAGTTTGATGATCAAACCCACTTTGATTGAGCGGATCGGCTCTAGTCAGAGGGACGATCCTAACCTATTGGAAATCATCTCCAAGTTAGAGATGAACATCGACGGTGAGGAGATGAAGGCATATGGGCTTGATCGAGATGGGTGGCTTAGAAAGAATGGAAGACTAGTTGTGCCCAACGTGAATGGTTTGAGAGATGAAGTGCTTAGAGAATGTCATCACTCAAAACTGACTATACATCCCGGTGGTAATAAGATGTATCGAGACATGAGATAGACTTACTACTGGGAAGGGATGAAAAGAGACGTTGGGAAGTTTATATCCAAATGCAAGAATTGCCAGCTAGTTAAAGCCGAGCAAAAGAAGCCTAGTGGGTTATTGCAACCATTAGAAATCCCCAAATGGAAATGGGAGCAAGTCTCGATGGATTTCATTGATGGTTTACCAAGGACTAGATCGGGATATGATAGCATTTGGGTAATTGTGGATCGATTCACTAAAAGTGCAAGATTTATACCAGTCAAATCGACCAAAACGGCAGCCAAGTTGGTATAATTGTATATGAAGTGGGTAGCGAGATTTCATGGAGTACCAAAAGCATTGTGAGTGACCGAGACCCGTTGTTCACTAGTGGATTTTGGAAGAGCTTACAAGAGGCTCTAGGGTCAGGACTACATCTCAGTACCGCATATCATCCTCAGACCGACGGTCAGACGGAGAGGGTGAATCGTATATTGGAAGATCACTTGAGAGCTTGTATATTGGATTTTGGTGGATCGTGGGATGACCATTTGCATCTAGTAGAGTTTGCATATAATAATAGCTACCAATCCAGTATGGGTATGGCTCCATATGAAGCTTTGTACGGAAGACCGTGCAACTCACCATCATGTTGGATAGAGACTGGCGAGAAGTTTGTGCTTGGACCAGATGTGGTGAGGGAAACTTCCGATAAGATTAAGATCATTCAACAACGAATGAAAGCCGCCCAAGATAGGCAGAAGAGTTATGCTGATAAGAGGAGAAGAGATTTAAAATTCTCCGTTGGTGACTTGGTGTTTGTCAAAATTTCTCCGTTGAAGAGCGTGATACGATTTGGCAGGAGAGGCAAGTTGGCACCAAGATTTGTTGGCCCATTCCCTGTTCTTGAACTAGTCGGGAATTCGGCATATAGAGTTGGCTTACCAGAGAAGATGGCGGGAGTTCACAATATGTTTCATGTTTCCCAATTAAGGAAGTTCGTTCACGACTCAAATATGACTATTTCACCTGATCAGTTAGAGGACTTCGAAGTAGAACCCGAGGCGGTTGGGAACCGCAAGCCGATTCGCATTGTGGGGCACGATACGAAGCAACTTCGAAGGAAGTCGGTGAAGCTAGTCAAGGTTCAGTGGGGCGAGGACGAGAATGACTGTACTTGAGAGACAGAGGAGAGCATTAGGAAGGCATATCCAGAACTCTTTGCCTGGTAAGATTTACTTTTCAATTTAGTTTTCCGCATGCTAGGGTAGACTTGTTTTGCTTGGTTGCATGTTTGGTTGTTGTTTTATGATTGGTAGGCATGCAGGACCTTTATGTATGTTTTGATTAGGAAATTTCGGGGGCGAAATTTCTTAGGGGGGGGGGGGTAGTGTAATGACCCGTATTCTACACATCATAGGATCGTAGAATATTTCTTTCTTTCCCGTATGAAGTCGTATGGTCATGTAACTTTGGGAAACATCTACTAGATTCATTTCCCATGTTCATGATTTTTCCCGATTTTCAAATGACCATTTTTCCCCTAGTTGGTACTGTTTTGGCCATAACTTTTGATTGGAAAGGAATTTTGACTTGAAACTACTTCCATTGGATTCATTTGATGGTTTACCTTTCCGTAGAGTGGTCATAATTGCCGAACGGACTTAGCGTTTGGGAGATATGGCTGAAACAAGGTTTGAAGGGTGAAAAACTGCTTAACCGGGCCAAATCGGGTGATTAGTGGATAGGCCCATAACCCATTTCGGGATTAGGGTTATGGGAAGGCTGAAATGAGAAAGAGGATCTTTCCGTTTCAGTTTTCTAGCCTCCACTTATTACCAAGGAACCATAAAAATGGCCTCCAACCTCTAAATCACCTCCAAATCACCTTTTGGTCAAGGATTTGGCTTAGCAACCTCTAATTAAGGAAGATCTACACCAAATCAACAATGGAGTTAGTGTTTAGCATTGATATTCACATCAAATCAGAGATTTATTTCTGATCTTAGTTTATTTGTGGCTAAGGTGAGTGATTTGCATAGTTTTGCACTAATTATGGCTAATTAGGGGTAATTAGTGTTAATTAGCGAATGTATACACTAATAAATTCGGGAAAACTGTTCATAAATTCCTAAATGATGTTTTAGACCTCTGATATGAATTTGGGGTAATTTGGTTAAGTTTTGCTAAACCTATCATTAGTTTCAACTAAACATGCTTAAAGGGGAAATATGGGGTGTTTGGTCCATTTTAACCCATCATATATATGTCTTGGTGTTTGAGGTCACTTGTGCATGTTGCTATGACTGTATGGTACGCTTTGTGATTTATTAGAAAAGTTAGAATGGTCGAAAACGCCGTCGAGAGGCGTATAGACTGTCGCTGGACAGAGTGCAGGGATTTACCCTGGATCAGATTGCAGGAGAGAGCCACCGAACCAACCCGTTCGTGGAAACACCCCACGACCCGAACCACTCATAACCGATCCGCTCTCGTGCTTCGCACTCCGATCCGACCCAGATGATCACGATTCGACGAGGAAAGGAGCTCGAACCCGAACCGCGTCACAAGCTGGAGGTCACGATCCGAGTTGCTATGCGATCCGCACCGTCACGTGGAGGAGGCAGGGGATCCGAACCGAACGATCTTGGAGAGCACGAGCTGACACCATGGGCGATCCACGAGTCATGATCCGACCCGAGCGAGGGTGATGACCACGATCTGAAGCAAGGAAGTGAAGACCGATTCGGGGAAAGAAGACCAAAAACCCGAGATGCAAAGGTAGTCCAATATGGGAAGTTGGAGCTTAGGATCCAGTTGGGAACCAATGAGCTCACTTCATGGTTGGGCTTTGCTGTGGGACGTGTGCTAAGGAGTTGTCGAACTTCATAACTTCGATTCACCACTAAAAATGGATGATGGCTACTTATCAGTGCAGTAGGGTCATTATGACCTGAGGGGCAAGGTGATGGTAGCAAGACTACGTTATCAGTGCAGTAGGGTCATTATCACCTGAGGGGCAAGGTGATGCGTAGTAAGACTATGAGCCAGCGCAGATGGGGTAAATAACTCCATGGGGCAAGTGGACATAGTAAGGATTGGTAAGGCTATGAGCCAGCGCAGATGGGGTGAATAACTCCATGGGGCAAGTGGACATAGCGAAGGATTAGTGGCTACGTTATCAGTGCAGTGAAGCCATTTTATGACTTCATGGGGCAAAGTGATCATAGCAAGGGTGGGTGATCGAAGTGGTGAACATCGTAAGCTTTACGCACTGAGTGAGAGATGTGAGGATGGATGCTATGTTTGATTTTTGCCATCACTATGACATGCACACCTCCCCCACCCCCGTTATCTTTACACCATTTGAAAGGGCACCTTAGAGTGTTGTGCAGTATGTAGTGCTAACTCTTTGGTTGCAGGTCCAGGTTCATGTACGTTTTAGTCTACCTGTTATTGTTCACTTTAGATGCTTATCGCTCATACCAGGCTTTATGTCTGACCCAGAGTTTTATGTCTCTTCTTATTACTCTGGGTGCTCACACGAGCAGACTAGAGACAGGTTAGCTGGTGATGCGCGAGTAGCTGATTCGGAGGCGGGCAGGAGGCTTCCACGTATTATATATATATGTACATTCTCCCTGTGTCGTTGGCGGTCACTACTTGGGCATTAGTAGCGTACCTCCTTTATCCTACTTTTAATTTGAGACAGTTTGAAAGTTGTAATAAGCTGTCTTTTGGATTTTCGCTGCTATGATGTTTAGTTCTGATTTTCAGCTTATGCCCTGTCTCTCCTGTTTTATGTCAAGTATGTTATTATTATATTTTATTCTATGTGCTGCGAGACATTCTACAGGTTCCCTGTATGTTCATTCCCTTCTTCACTTTTTCTTCTGACGACCCGTTCCGTGCTAACTGGACGTGTGTACAACGCACATTTGGAGTAAATGTCGGTTGGTGCGGGGCGGGCAGTCACAAAATTACTTAATAGCAAACCAAAATAATAATACCCCCTTAATTATAAACTCCCAAGACACACGCACACACACGCACACGCACACATATATATAGGAATATTGGAGAAACTTGTCCATGGCGACAAGCGCATCGCCTGCTTTCGCTCATGTGTGAGTTTCTCTTTTCTCTTCTTCCTATCTAATTTCTATCTGTTTTCGATTCGATTTCTATCTGAATTCTATATGTTTTTCCACTAAGACCAACTTTCAGCGATAATTTCGTTGATAATACTTCTGAGTACTATCTGTTTTCCACCATTAAAGTCAGATCTGAAATTTATTTTGTCGCCTTTTTAACCCTATTTTAGGGATTCGCTTTCCATATTTCTTCCAGATCCGTTAATCTCAGATCTATGCTGATTCTTCACATCTACCCAATTCTTTCAGATCTAATTAGTTTAAATATGGATTATCAAGAAATCGTTAATTTGGGATTTGACATTGCCGGCGCAACTGAAGATTCAGTTCCAAGTTATCCAACCGATCTTCCATTATTTGAGCTAGTTCGCAGTCAATTTGGTTTTGGGTAAGACTTTTTGTTTAGATCTTGGGGTAATGGAATCTGGATTTATTCTGTTTGTTTCTCTCTGGGCTCACGGATTCAATTTTTTGTTGGTTCCTCAGATTTAGTTTAAGTGATAATACTCATTAATAGTTGCTGGGAACTATTATTGAATATGGTTTCAGATTAGTCCTTCACAGTAGATTGTTCCAGAAAGATGCTAATTATGTTGATGGTTGTAAAGTAACAAGCCTTTATAGCAGTTCTTCAATTTGTTAATGTATTCAACAATGATATAATGAGGAAAAGGCAGATCTACAGATTATATATTCATAATATTTGGGGTTATTTGATATATCTTGTATCGGGCAAATTTATTTTGGTTTGAATTAAATTGGATAAATTGATCGATGAACTTGTCCAGTACTAACAATCCTCACCTCGAATGGATCCTAGGGTAGATATGTATTCAATGAACTGTTGCGAAGTTTTAGTTAATAGTTCATACATGTTTGGAGTTACCAAGTTTTCTGAGATCTGGGTAAGTGGTACGGGTTTTCTGTATGATGAGTCCATCTTGAACTGGTTTACATTGGGATGGGAAAGTGTACCCTTCATGCTATCAGGTTTGATTCTTAGACAAACATAATATTTTGGAATTGCAGTTTGCTGGAACAGCCATTTCCATTCAGATTTTTACAACAAGAAAGTGGTACTTGGTTTTATATGCTATAATATAGATCCAGACACAAAGATTGATTCACAGGGTTGTGAATCATCAACCAGACTTAGGGTTTGAATTTGAAATTTTTGTGAACTTGGTGCTGTGTTTAATTGCTGGTCTTTTATAAGCTGTATAAGATAACATGTAAACCCTTTTATGTTGTCTTATGAGGTTTGTAGATGATTTTTGTTGGATGGTTTGGATGAAACTGGTGCGAAATGCTATACGTATGATTTGGAAAATGTTGCTGATTCCTACTGTGAAGTAAAACAAATGATAAGAAGATGGAGCCTATATAGAAGATGACTGGAAGATGATCTGTGCTCATGAGAAGTGCGGACCGCACTTAAGCGTGATGTTGACCTTAGCTTGGGTCATTCTAAGTTTGTTTTACTCTTATAGGTTATTGTATTCTCAGTCTTTTATTTTGTTTGGTTTAATGTAAAGGTTAGTATGCTAACCTCTTTCTTGTATGTTTTTTCAATTGCTAATAAAGTGAACAATTTTCTATGTGTATGTATATATATATATATATACATATATATATATATATATAAAGTGCTCCATGTTATTCACTGTTATTGCCTATTGTCAGATCAGTTGCATACATTTACTTTGGCCATGCCCAATCATTAGAACCATAAAAATAATTTTGCTTGAAGCATGGATTAATATGTACTTTTTGTATTTTTGAAATTAGTTACATTAACATCTTTTATCAACCTGGCTGTCAAAATAGTTACGTTAATATGCCCTGTCTTGCCCAACTTTGTGCAACTTTTAGGATTGACGCAGAGCATGACGCCATCTAAAAATAATGGGTTTTTGAATGTGTTGAAACCGATGCAGGAAAAGGCAGCAGAGATTGGGGGTTTGGAAACCAATCAACAAAATGTTATGTTTATTGAAGGAACAAGTGATATTGGTGATAATGATGGTGGGTCGGAAAGGAATTTAGCAATAGAAGAAAATATAGATGGTAGTTTGGGTATTAATGGCAATTTACAGACTGTTGCCAATTTGTAAATTGAGGATGATTTGAAAGCAACTGGCTACAATGATGGTGGATACAGTGGCAGGAGAAGTGAGAAGATCAAAGAGAAGTTGGAGAAAGAGTTAAAAGCCTACAGATTTAGAAATTGAGGATGTTTCGCGTGTCACATGTGCATGCTGGACATGCTAGAATAAGAGGAAATAGAAGTGGGTGTTTCAAATGAATTAGATAGAAAGAGCTTGGTGAAAAGGCATAAAAGATTGGTGTATTATTTGTTGAAGGGAGGAGCTGCACAGTGGCTTGCATGCATTGTCAATTGTAGCAAAAACTCCATTTGAGGTATAATGTTTGTGTGAGATTTACTTATATCCATGCAAGGATTCCGTAGTTATGTTTTCCGATACTAAATCTAAATAATAATCGTATGTTTCGTTGAATAACTTTTAAAAAAAAAAAACCTATTGATGTTTGCAGAGAATCATATAGATATTTGAAGAAAACCCTAGGGTGCGGAAAATGCAAATTTTTGTTGTAGATATATGCAAAGGTTTTAAGCAAATATATCATGAAACTTGAAAGTAAGGATTTTTGTGTAACATGTCATTAAAGGTTGGCTACTATGTACTTTGGGTACTTAAAAGGATTTTTTTTCCTCCAAAACTTCCCAATTAAAAAGTAGCTTATTTAAGTAACCAATCTGGCTATAAGTTAGTTAGTTCTCTCCGCTTGACTTATGTTAACTAAACAATGCACGTTGATTTTTGGAACTTAAAATTAAGTGACAATTATACATAGTTATTTAATCACCTCAATTATGTAATGCCGTAACTTTTATTTCAGATGCAAGAGAAGCTAAATGGAAGTTATCACAGGAGAACACATCAGATCGCTAAATTCATCAATCAACTAATTTTGTCTGATACAAAATCTAAATAATGTTCGTTGTTAAATTTCAGTAGTTATAGGATGGTGCGGTTCTTCTTTTACTTTGATATATAACCTTCTTATTTCTACACCAATGACACAACATAGCAATAATAGTTGTAGATGCTTAGTCTTAGAAAAAAACGTATATATAAGATTTTTATTTACACAAATTTACAATCCGTCATCATAGTTTATTATGCCCTTAAATTTCATTGCATAATTCTCTAAAAAATGTGCCTACGTTTTATAGTCTCATTGGCCTTTTCTTTTGTACAAAATAAATTTATATTATTTCCACTTCTTTATAATTGTATATGCAAATATCAATAAAACTATATTTATTTTCCTACATCCGTGTGCGAAGCAAGGGAGCGCACTTGTTATCCTAAACATAGAATCTCATTAAGAAATATGGAGCATTATAGATATAAAGACAAATAATCGTAGATGAAGATTTCACAAGACATAAAATAAATTCACAGCGGAAGACATTGACAATTTGTAATAATAAAATTACAAAACCATCTTCATTATTTCACCCAAACTGAATTGTTTAAAAATACCATATCTTAAATCCCAGTCACAATAGAAATATCAGAGTACAATAATAGTAATATCCCTAAATAGCCAAAAGCGTACTTGCAGACTGTGGAAAGAAAATAAACAATACATCTTTGCAAGAGTCTTCCAAGATGAAATCGACTAAGCAGTCCAAGCTAAGCACTTCCTCCTTTGTGGAAGATGAAGAAAAGGAGAAAATAGGTCAGACAAAAAGTCTGGTGAGCTGCAGTGATTTCTAGCACAACTGGTAAGCGAAAGAAAATAGATAAAACATTAGTCATAGTGTCATAAAATGGTAAGTGTTTGTGCACACCTAAAAGTGACAAATAGAATAGGGATGACAAAAGATGTAAGTATTCTCATTCACAAGATTCAATGATGATGATGACTGCTTTGAACTTCTACAAATTAGAAACCAAACAATAATCAGGAAGAAGTTACTAACACTACCCAATCGATCAGCTACAATGAATCATGGATAACCTATGCTCACTATGGGTTCAGGTTTTTCAGGCCCTAGTCGATCAGTCAAAGACATAACCTTATCCATAGGTATCAAAGTGGCTTATATTTCCAAATTGGACTACTGCACACACACTAACCCAGAAACACACTTACACCCTCCAATTTTATCGACTTACATCAATAACGTAACTTGGTGCATGCCCTTGCCTTATATGAGAACGAATATAATTAAAGGATATGCTATATGGAATGGATCCCAACAAAATAACTTGGCCAAATCCCCAACACTTGAATTGACTACCAATAAGAAAATTCAATATATTAAGCCCCTAATTTACCCACACATTGTAAATTAATATGTTTATATTAAATCCTGACAACGAGGAGTATTAGGATCGCAATTTACCTATATGTTGTAAATCAATATGTACATATAAGGCCTAACCATGACAGTCTAGTTCAAGTCTAATTTACCCACACACTGTATATTAATATTTTCATATTGGCGCCTGACAGAGGAGTACTAGAATCATACCAAATTCAATATATTAGGCCCCTAATTTACCCACAAACTATAAATTAATTTGTCCATATTAAAGCCTGACAATGAGGATTACTAGGCTCGTATTTTACCCACACACTGTAAATCAATATATACATATACGAGCTAACTCTCCCTATCGAATATTCCAAGTCATATTGCAGATAAACTTATTATATTATTATTTTCGATTATCATAATTATGCAATTTAAGATTACAGCTCATTTCTGTCAAACTCTATCAAAGAGGCATTTACAGTTCGATTTGCCTTAATTTAGTTATTCCCTTGTTGTTTGCAGTTTTAACATATTCAAATTAAGCCTTAATCTTGATTATTTCTTTTCAACTAATTTTTATTCCCCATCCAATGCTGAATAAACGAAAATGAGAAATATTCCAACACAAATATATAGGCTTATATGTTCAAGCCAGTTTTTTGTCGTATTTATAGGCCTTTTAGGCATATTTTAACGTAACTGCAAAATCTAAAATAAATATAAAAAGGGAAGAATAGATATCATATAATGGTTATAAAAATCTGAATAAAATCAAATAAATATACAAAAGAAATTCAGAAAGAAGAAAAGAGGCAACAAAATTTGAATCTAAAACTTGTGAATAACTCAGATCCGATACAACTACAACTACTATTTTATAGATTTATCTTTTAGGATAAAAGGAATCTAGAAATCACCTAAATCTCGCCTAAGAAATGCAAATCCAAACGCTCCGGTAGAAAATCCCCAAAATATATGAATAAAACTACTCCAATTTATGTGTGAACAATCTATTTTTATTTTGGAGAGGAAAGGTATGGTGGAGGCTAAGAAGTGAAGAATCAGAAGTGGGGAATGACAGAGGAGTATAATTTTTTTTATATGTGGTAGGGAGTTTTAGGCCTTTGGATATTTAGGATTTCTTCCTCCAACGTTAGATTTTAAAAATCTCGAAGCTTCTTATGTAACACTCTGAATTTTAATAAACCATAACTAAATAGAAAATAGTAATAAAATTAATATTAATTAAAATAATATTCGAAATTGGGCAAAGAGGATTTCACCGTTACGTCTGTTACAAAATTCTAATTTAGATAGACTTTTAGTTTGCATTAAATGGACGAAAAATGAACAAGTTATGACCAGTTAAGGGTTGAAATTAAAATTCAGAAAATTAAAAAAATAATCAAACTTAATCAACAGAGTAATGAGCGACCCATCCCATAACTAGGTCGGCCCCTATGTTGACCCAGGGGTTGAACCCTATGTCGACCCACATAGGGGTGGGTCGACCCATATACGTGTTAGGCGCGATTTTTGGCTGGCATGATGACGAATATTTCTGGAGATTTTTTGTTGATGTTTTGTTGATGTTTTTTAAGGGTTGAGATTTAAAACCTAAAACCTTAGGCATGTATTGTCCTTCTTCACCTATAAATAGATAGGCACTCCTCACTTTTTCCCTACATCTCTTCTTCTTCATTCTCCCAACCTCCACTCTGCAATGTTCTAAAATTAAAATAAAATTAGGGAATAGGTCAGAGTATTGTCCAATTGTAGATCTGAAGGGTTATTGTTATTATTCTTATTTCAAGGCCTTTTCTAGTTTAGCAATCTTTTCTCTATGAATTTTATGCGATTTTTAGATCTTGTAATTTTATAAGAAATATTTGACTGTAAAATAGTTTGAATCTACAAGTTTTACATTTACTGTAATTATAAGTTGTTTCTACAAGTTTATATACAATCAATTTGTTGTCCATTGTTTATCTCTTTTGAGCTGTTTAATTATTGCAAGAAATTCATTTTCTTTATCCACTATTCTGCTATAATTTTATATACAGTCTTGCTATGTCTATTTATTCATTTTGTTCATTTCTGAGTCTAGGCCTTACGAGTAGCCTAGACCAATTTTTCACTTTTTATTTATTTTTATGTTGAGCCTAGGCCAACGCGAGCCTAGACCTTTATCGTTTAAATTGCGTAAAAATTGGAATAACATTGAAAGTATGTCAAAAAAGGGATTTTGGTTATGTTGGGAATTAGTGAATATTATATTCAAATAATCGACTATAAATTGGGATAAATTTAAATTGAAGAGTATTCAGATTTATGAATTGGAATAAATTGCACTTAATTAAACATAAGTAAAATGCTAGTGAAAAGCATGTAAACTGGAATAGATTGGCTTAATGGGACATTAAGTGACATAGAAAAGGGTTGTATATGAAGATTTCATTAACTAAAATGTTAATTACAACCAAGGAATATAACACGTGGTTATATTGGGCTTATTAATGTAATTAATGTTGGATATCTAGTATACCAAAATAGAGAATTATAAACTCGTCACACAAGTTTATAACTTGAATTTCCACTACTATAGAATTCAATATTAGCTAATGATACAATCAATATGTTGTAACTAATGTACAACAACTACGTTATACTATTTTAAGAAATAGCACAACTAAAAGAATGAAAAGATTATGAAATAATGTATATAAATATACAAAATAAAAATCTAACCGAATGATGTCTGAGGCTTGTCGTAACAATTTCCTTAATAATTTTATTTCAAAATTCTCCCAAGATACAATAGACGTATTCTGCACGAGATTGTAATGAGTATGTCACTATGTGATTAATTATAAGAGTATTAAAGAGGAGAAAAGGAAGTTCGGATTGGAATGAGTGAGGAAAGTGATCAGGTTTCCTCCTTATTTATAGTTTATCAGCATCCCTTCGAACGGTCGCATCCGTACCTCTTCGTGCGGTCGCATCTCTTCTAAACGGTCGCACCCGTACCTCTTCGTACGATTGCATCTCTTTCGAACGGTCGTACTCGTACCTCTTCGTATAGACGTATCTCTTTCTATGAAAGGAAGTGTCTTTTCGCGAAGTGTCTTTTCGTTGAAATGTAACCATTTGGCGAAATGAAGTGCCTTTCCGCGAAGTGTCTTTTCGTGAAGTGTCTTTTCGCGAAGTGTCTTTTCGCTGAGATATGACCATTGGGAAATATGACCGTTGGTGAAAGGACGTGTATTTTCGCGAAATGTCTTTTCACGAAGTGTCTTTTCGCGAAGTGTCTTTTCGCAAAGTGTCTTTTCACGAAGTGTCTTTTCACGAAGTGTCTTTTCGCAAAGTGTCTTTTCGCGGAAAAGCATTCTTCTAATAGTCACATCCTTTCACTTAACATTCGCACTTGTTCGCTTAATGAAAAAAGTATATTTCATTCAATACTTATGAATTCCAACAATCCCCCACATGAATGATAATATTCTTTTCCTCCACACAAAGCGAAAAATTACAGAGTACATATGGAATAATGCTTTATCGTGGATAAGTAGATATTTCACTTTGAACTTTCCCTAGTTAAAACTTATCGGATCTACTTGGCTAATCGGTGAATTATTTCATCTTGAACCGTCAGCCGTTGTTGTATATCCAGACAATATGTTTTACGAAGCATTGGTTCCCATCTCATCCAATCTCTTAGTTGTGTTCATTCTGGTCCTGAACACTTACTTGATTTCGCGGGTGTTATAGAGAATAAAAGACTTGAATATTCTCATAGAGCCGACCCAGCTCACACTAACATAGGTGATCGCAACCATTAAGAGTATCCTACATATACTCCATTTGTTATTTACAAGATATGGCCATCATTAAAAAACATAGTTTTAACCTATCAATTCTTCTATAGGCATGCATTTATGTTGTGCTCCATAGGAATGGAATAGGGCTATGTCCAAACAAATGCATTACGTCTTGAGTTAATCATAACTGGTTTGCCTATTGATCCTAGTCCGTGGGATCTCCAGTCGCTAGGATAGGTTTCCGTATAAGGTAACTCTTGTTGATTTAGGCTTTTAAACCCATTCCCCTCGATGCGCAGTTAATTTTCTCCCTTGATAAACCTTTAGTAAATGGATCCGCTAGGTTATCATTTGTTCTCACATAATCTACGGAAATAGTTCCATTTGAGAGTAACTGCCGAACTGTGTTATGGCGTCTATGAATATATCGTGACTTTCCATTATACACAAAATTATGCGCTCTACTTAGCGCTGCTTGGTTATCGCAGTATATGCATATGGCCGGTATAGGTTTAGTCCAGAATGGTATATCTTAAAAAATGACGAAGCCATTCTGCTTCTTCGCCTGCTTCATCTAGTGCTATGAACTCTGATTACAAAGTGGATTGAGCTATGCATGTCTGTTTAGAAGATTTCCATGTCACTGCTACCCCTGCTAGGGTAAATACATAACCACTCGTTGATTTTGATTCCCCTGAATTAGCAATCCAGCTTGCATCACTATATCCTTCGAATACGGCTGGATATTTTCCATAGTGTAAGGAAAAGTTTGTAGTATTTTTCAAATATCCTAGCACTCTCATTAGTGCTTTACAGCGTTCCTTACCTAGATTGCTTGTATACCTGCTTAATCGACTTACTGCATAAGCTATATCTGGTCTTGTGCAATTCATGAGATACATGAGACATCCTATTACATGAGAGTATTCCAGTTGCATCACACTCTCATTAGTGTTTTTATGCAGTACTTCTGACAGAATAAAAGGTGTTTGTACTCCTTTAATTCCAAAATTTTGAAATCTTTCAATCACTTTGTCTACTTAATGTGACTGAGATAATTCAATCCCATTAGGGGTTCTTATTATTTTGATTCCCAAAATAACATCTGCAACTCCTAAATCTTTCATATCGAAATTGTTGATCAACATTTTCTTTATGGTCTCTATAACTTTTACGTTAGGACCAAAGATTAACATATCGTACACATATAAGCAAATCATGACATATGACTGTCCAATTTGTTTGTAATAAACACATTTATCACATTCGTTTATATGAAAACCATTTTTCATCATGACACTATCAAATTTTGCATGTCATTGTTTTGGAGCTTGTTTTAATCCATACAATGATTTTACTAATTTACAGACTTTGTTTTCATTTCCTTTGGAAATGAAACCTTCTGGTTGCTCCATGTAGATCTCCTCATTTCTTTCATTCCTTTTGTGGGGAAACACTCTTCAAAGAATGAGGCATCTCTTGATTCAATGATTGTATTTACATTGATATCGACTATATCAGACTTGAATACCAAAAATCTATAGGCACTACTATTTTGAGTTGGCCCTAGATAGTAACAATCTGCAGTCTTTTGTCCAAGTTTAACTTTCTTGGGAGGCAGAACTAGAACCTTTGCCAAGTACCCCCACACTTTGAGGTATTTAAAGCTTGGTTTATGCCCTTAAAGATGTTGGATATCTATACCAAAACAGAGAATTATAAACTCGTCACGCAAGTTTATAAGTTGAAATTCCACTACTGTGGAATTCAATATTCGCAATAAGTATGTTGTAATCAATTTACAACAACAACGTTATACTATTTTAAGCAATAGCACAACATCGAAAAAGGAGAGATAATAGAATAATGTATATAAATATAAAAATAAACTAGAAGTCTAACCCGATGATGTCTGAGGCTTGTCGTAAAAATTTCCTTAAGAATTTTATTTCAAAATTCTCCCAAGATACAACAGACGTATTCTGCATGAGATTGTAAAGAGTATGTCACTCTGTGATTATTTATAAGAGTATTAAAGAAGAGAGAAGGAAGTTTGGATTGGAATGAGTGAGTGAGGAAAGTGATCGGGTTTCCTCCTTATTTATAATTTATCCGCATCCCTTCGAACGGTCGCACCCGTACCTCTTCGTACGGTCGCATCTCTTCTTAATGGTCGCACCCGTACCTCTTCGTACGATTGCATCTCTTACGAACGGTTGTACTCGTACCTCTTCGTACATACACATCTCTTTCTATGAAAGGAAGTGTCTTTTTGCGAAATGTCTTTTCGCTGAAATGTAACCGTTTGGCGAAATGAAGTGCCTTTTCGTGAAGTGTCTTTTCATGAAGTGTCTTTTCGTGAAGTGTCTTTTCGTTGAGAGATGACCGTTGGGAAATATGATCATTGGTGAAAGGAAGTGTCTTTTTGCGAAGTATCTTTTCACGAAGTGTCTTTTCGTGAAATGTCTTTTCACGAAGTGTCTTTTCGCAAAGTGTCTTTTCACGGAAAAGCATGCTTCTAATAGTCACATCCTTTCACTTAACATCCGCACCTGTTCGCTTAATGGAAAAAGTATATTTCATTCCATACTTACGAATTCCAACAATCCCCCACATGAATGGTAATATTCTTTTCTCCCGCACCAAGCGAAATATTACGGAGTATATATGGAATAATGCTTTATCATGAATAAGTAGATATTTCACTTTGAACATTCCCTAGTTAAAACTTATCGGATCTACTTGGCTAATCGGTGAATTATTTCATCTTGAACCGTTAGCCGTTATTGTACATCCAGACAATAAGTTTTACGAAGCATCGGTTCCCATCTCATCCAATCTCTTAGTTGTGTTCATTTTGGTCCTAAACACTTACTTGGTTCTGCGAGTGTTATAGAGAATAAAAGCCTTGAATATTCTCATAGAGCCGACCCAGCTCACACTAACATAGGTGATCGCAACCATTAAGAGTATCCTACATATACTCCACTTGTTATTTACAAGATATGGTCATCATTAAAAAAACATAGTTTTAACCTATCAATTCTTCTGTAGGCATGCATTTATGTTGTGCACAATAGGAATGGAATAGGACTATGTCCAAACAAATGCGTTACGTCTTGAGTTAATCATAACTGGTTTGCCTATTGATCCTAGTCCGTGGGATCTCCAGTCGATAGGATAGGTTTCTGTATAAGGTAACTCTTGTTGGTTTAGGCTTTTAAACCCATTCCCCTCGATGCGTAGTTAATTTTCTCTCTTGATAAACTTTTAGTGAACAGATCCGCTAGGTTATCATTTGTTCTCACATAATCTATGGAAATAGTTCCATTTGAGAGTAACTGCCGAACTGTGTTATGGCGTCTACGAATATGTCATGACTTTCCATTATACATAAAATTATGCGCTCTATTTAGCGCTGCTTGGTTATCAGAGTGTATGCATATGGCCGGTACAGGTTTAGGCCAGAATGAGATATCTTCTAAAAAATGACGAAGTCATTCTACTTCTTCGCCTGCTTTATCTAGTGCTATGAACTCTGATTCCATAGTGGATCGAGCTATGCATGTCTATTTAGAAGATTTCCATGACACTGTTGCCCCTGCTAGGGTAAATACATAACCACTCATTGATTTTGATTCCTCTGAATCAGCAATCCAGTTTGCATCACTATATCCTTCGAATACGGCTGGATATTTTACATAGTGTAAGGAAAAGTTTGTAGTATTTTTCAAATATCCTAGCACTCTCATTAGTGCTTTCCAGTGTTCCTTACCTAGATTGCTTGTATATCTGCTTAATCGACTTACTGCATAAGCTATATCTGGTCTTGTGCAGTTCATGAAATACATGAGACATCCTATTACATGAGAGTATTCCAGTTGCATCACACTCTCATTAGTGTTTTTATGCAGTACTTCTGACAGAATAAAAGGTGTTTGTACTCCTTTAATTCCAAGATTTTGAAATCTTTCAATCACTTTGTCTACTTAATGTGACTGAGATAATTCAATCCCATTAGGGGTTCTTATTATTTTGATTCCCAAAATAACATCTGCAACTCCTAAATCTTTCATATCAAAATTGTTGATCAACATTTTCTTTATGGTCTCTATAACTTTCACGTTAGGACCAAAGATTAACATATCGTACACATATAAGCAAATCATGACATATGATTGTCCAATTTGTTTGTAATAAACAAATTTATCACATTCGTTTATATGAAAACCATTTTTCATCATGACACTATCAAATTTTGCATGTCATTGTTTTGGAGCTTGTTTTAATCCGTACAATGATTTTACTAATTTACAGACTTTGTTTCTGGTTGCTCCATGCAGATCTCCTCATTTCTTTCATTCCTTTTGTGGGGAAGCACTCTTCAAAAAATGAGGCATCTCTTGATTCAATGATTGTATTTACATTGATATCGACTATATTAGACTTGAATACCAAAAATCTATAGGCACTACTATTTTGAGTTGGCCCTAGATAGTAACAATCTACAGTCTTTTGTCCTAGTTTAAGACATATGACTGTCCAATTTGTTTGTAATAAACACATTTATCACATTCGTTTATATGAAAACCATTTTTCATCATGACACTATCAAATTTTGCATGTCATTGTTTTGGAGCTTGTTTTAATCCTTACAATGATTTTACTAATTTACAGACTTTGTTTTCATTTCCTTTGGAAATGAAACCTTCTGGTTGCTCCATGTAGATCTCCTCATTTCTTTCATTCCTTTTGTGGGGAAACACTCTTCAAAGAATGAGGCATCTCTTGATTCAATGATTGTATTTACATTGATATCGAATATATCAGACTTGAATACCAAAAATCTATAGGCACTACTATTTTGAGTTGGCTCTAGATAGTAACAATCTACAGTCTTTTGTCCAAGTTTAACTTTCTTGGGAGGCGGAACTGGAACCTTTGCCAAGTACCCCCACACTTTGAGGTATTTAAAGCTTGGTTTATGTCCTTTCCATAACTCATATGGAATTGTTTCTGTTTTATTATGAGGAACCTTGTTTGAAATATGATTAGACATATTTATAGCCTCCCCCCACAAGGTCGTTGGTAAGCCGGAAGTCAATAGCATCACATTAATCATGTCTTTTAATATTCTATTTTTTCTCTTGGCAACACCATTTTGTTGTGGTGAATATGGAGCTGTTGTTTGATGAATTATTCCATTTTCTGGACAGAATTGTTCAAACGGTGATTCATATTCTCCACCTCGATTAGATCTCAATATCTTGATCTTTTTGTTTCACTGATTTTTTACCTCAGCCTTTGTTGATAATTCAACTATTGCCATCTCTGTTTTAGTAAGAAAACAGTAAAAATCTTAAGATGTTATTCAACAACAACAGACAACAGAAGCACTTGTTACTACAAAATGCATAAACAACAACACTGTTAAGTGTTAGAATTAAACGTTGAATACAAGATGATTCAATAGAATATAAACAACAGTTGCTTGCAATCAAGTACAACGTATACTGGCAACACAACAAGAGTGAAATTTGAGAAAAGAAAGAATAAGCGAATTTGACTAAGGCTCGGCATACCGATTTCCTTAAGACTTTATTCGGAGTCTCCCAGGATGCAACAGACAGTAAAAACTGCTCGAGATTGCGATGATCACGTCAGTCTGAGCATAGAGATTTGGCAGCTACGGCGGTTTCTATTTTGACAGAGGGAGAGGAAGAAGATTAGAAAATCGGTGAAGAATGTGATTAGGATTCGCCATTTCTTTATAATCTTCGAACCGTTATAATTCAAATAGTCGCGTCTGTTTGACGTTTGATTTTGAATTAAAACCATCGTATCTATTTAGAACAGGCCACACCCGTTTCTCTTTGTATGTTTAACGGGCTGTAAACCCGTTTGATTTTTCGTTGGGCCGCGCCCATAGTCATTGCCGCATCCAAAAAGAAAAACCCGCAAAATTGGTTAACTTTTTCGTAGCAAGAATAAGTTTTTGTTCTAGGCCCAAGCCCAAGCCCAAACCCGAACACGACCCGACCCGGCCTGGTTCGGTACGGGACAGGCGGGCGGCGCGCGCGTGTGTGTGTTTGGTTCATATGATATAAGTCCTCCCCCTCGCACAAACTTACCTGACCCTAAGGGCTAATATAGGGAATGAGGAATTGATATATGTACATAGATCTAATCTTCTTTTTGCCAATGTGGGACTAAAGTATATGTCATTCATCTTTTGAATTCTAACAATCCCCCACATGAATGATAATATACTTTTCCCCCACACAAAGTGTAATATCTCAGACTACGTATGGAATAATGCTTTATCATGGATAAGTAGATATTTCACTTTGAACTTTCCCTAGTTAAAACTTATCGGATATACTCGGCTAATCGGTGAATTATTTCATCTTGAACCGTCATCCTTTATTGTATATCCAAACAATAAGTTTTATGAAGCATTGATTCCCTTGTCATCCAAATTCTTGGTTGTGTTCATTTTGATCCTGAACACTTTCTTGTTCTGCGAGTGTCATAGAGAATTCAAGCCTTTTAAAATTCTCATAGAGCCGACCCAGCTCACACTAACATAGGTGATCGCAACCATTAAGAGTATCCTACATATACCCCACTTGTTATTTTCAAGATATGGTCATCATTAAAAATCATAGTTTTAACCTTGTAATTCTTCTGTAGGCATGCATTTTATATTGTGCACCATAGGAATGGAGTAGGACTATGTCCGAGCAAATGCATTACATCTTGAGTTATTCAGAACTGGTTTGCCTATTGATCCTAGTCCGTGGGATCTCCAGTCGCTAGGATAGGTTTCCGTATAAGATAACTCTTGTTGGTTTAGGCTTTTAAACCCATTCCCCTCGATGCGCAGTCAATTTTCTCTCGTGATAACCCTTTTGTAAATGGATCCGCTAGGTTATCATTGGTTCTTACATAATCAATGGAGATAGTTCCATTTGAGAGTAACTGCCTAACTGTGTTATGGCGTCGACGAATGTGTCGAGATTTGCCATTTTACACAAAATTTTTCGCTCTACTTAGCGCTGCTTGATTATCGCAGTGAATACATATGGCCGTTACAGGTTTAGGCTAGAATGGGATATCTTCTAAAAAGTGACAAAGCCATTCTGTTTCTTCTCCTGCTTTATCTAATGCGATGAACTCTGATTCCATAGTGGATCGAGCTATGCATGTCTGTTTAGAAGATTTCCATGACACTGCTGCCCCTGCTAGGGTAAATACATAACCACTTGTGGATTTTGATTCCTCTGAATCGGCAATCTAGTTTGCATCACTATATCCTTCTAATACGGCTGGATATTTTCCGTAATGCAAAGAGTAATTTGTGGTATTCTTTAAGTATCCAAGCACTCTCATTAGTGCTTTGCAGTGTTCTTTTCCTGGATTGCTTGTATACCTGCTTAATCGACTTACTGCATAAGCTATATCTGGTCTCGTGCAGTTCATAAGATACATTAGACATCCTATTACACGAGAGTATTCAAGTTGCATTATACTTTCATTAGTGTTTTTATGCAGTATTTCTGATGGATTGAAAGGTGTTCTTACTCCTTTAATCCCAAGATTTTGAAATCTTTCAATCACTTTGTCTATATAATGTGACTGAGATAATTCAATTCCATTAGATGTTCTTATTATTTTGATTCCCAAAATAACGTCTGCAACTCCTAAATTTTCCATATCGAAATTATTGACTAACATTTTCTTTGTGGTCTCTATTACTCGGGTATTTGGACCAAAGATTAGCATATCGTCTACATATAGACAAATCATCGCATATGATTGTCCAATTTGTTTATAATAAACACACTTATCACATTCATTTATACGAAAACCATTTTTCATCATGACACTGTCAAATTTTGCGTGCCATTGTTTTGGAGCTTGTTTTAGTCCATATAATGATTTTACTAATCTACAGACTTTATTTTCATTTCCTTTTGAAATGAAACCTTCTGGTTGCTCCATGTAGATTTCCTCATCGAGATCGCCGTTTAAGAATGCTGTCTTTACATCCATTTGATGAATCTCTAAATTATAGATGGATGCAATTGCTGTTAGCATTCTTATTGAGGTTATTTGAGTTACTGGTGAATACGTATCAAAAAAGTCCACACCTACTTTTTGACGATATCCTTTGGCTACTAATCTGGCTTTATATTTATCGATAGAGCCATCTGCTTTCATCTTCTTCTTGAAAATCCATTTGCAGCCAATTGGTTTTATTCCAGGTGGAATATCAACAATTTCCCAGGTTTTATTGCTCAGAATTGAATCAATCTCACTTTGGATTGCTTCTTTCCAACATGCAGATTCAGAAGATGACATTGCTTCCTTATACGTTTGAGGTTCGTGTTCCAACATATATGTTAAAAACTCCGGACCGAATGTCTTGAAAGTTCTAGCCCTTACACTTCTTCTGGGTTCTATTTCCTCAATTTCATGATGATTTTCATCTTCATGTGAATTGGTCGATTCTGCTCATGTCCTTTTAGGGACATAAGCTCCTTCATTCCTTTTGTGTGGAAACATATCTTCAAAGAATGAGGCATCCCTTGATTCCATGATTGTATTTATTTGAATATCAGCTATATCATACTTGAATACCAAAAATCTGTAGGCGCGCTACTATTTTGGGAGGGCCCTAGGTAGTAGCAATCTATTGTTTTTGGTCCAAGTTTGACTCTCTTAGGAGGCGGAACTGAGACTTTTGCCAAACACCCCCACACTTTGAGGTATTTAAAGCTTGGTTTATGTCCTTTCCATAACTCATATGGAATCGCTCCTTTTTTATTGTGAGGAACCTTGTTTAAAATGTGGTTAGACATATTTAAGGCTTCCCCCCACAAGTTCGTTGGTAGACCTGATGTTATGAGCATCGCGTTAATCATGTCTTTTAACGTTCTGTTCTTTCTCTCAGCAATACCATTTTGTTGTGGTGAATATGGAGCTGTTGTTTGATGAATTATACCATTTTCTAAACGGAATTGTTCGAATGGTGATTCATACTCTCCACCTCGATCCGATCTTAGTATCTTGATCTTTTTATTTAGCTGATTTTCTACTTCATCCTTATATTTTATAAACGATGTTATTGCTTCATCTTTACTATTTAAAAGATATACATAGCAATATCATGTATAATCATCAATAAACGTGATAACATCTTAAGACTTTTTCCTGTTTTCATGAAAACAGAGATGGCAGCAAATCAAATATCGATAAAGACAGCCAACTTGAACAAACCAGACCTATTTAAGGGAGAAGGTGATGATTTTTTGAAATGTCAAAGTCAAATGCTTTTTTATCTCACTACTCTCGGTCTTCAAAAGTATCTTGAGGAAGATGAACCAGTGCCGCCTACGCCAGGCAAAACCAAGGAGTCAGATAAGACTCCGAATATTGATGCATGGAGGCACTCAGACTTCTTGTGCAGGAATTACATCTTGAACTGTTTAGACAAAGTTTTGTACAAAGTATATCAGCCAATCAAGACTGCAAAAGCCCTCTGGAATGCGCTTACTGAAAAGTAAAAAACACGAAACGTGAGCTTGAAGAAGTTTATAGTTGACAAGTTCATGGAATACAAAATGGTAGATTCAAAACCTGTTCCTACACAACTACATGAACTTCAAATCATCATCCATGAAATGGAAGCAGAAGGCCACGAAGTTGGAGAATCTTTTTTAGTTGAGGCAATCACTGGAAAAGTTGCCACTATCTTGGAAAGACTACCGTAACTATTTAAAGCACAAGAAGAAGGAGATATCCTTACAAGATCTAATCGTTAGATTGAAAATTAAGGCAGATAATCATAGAGTTACTGAACCAAAAAGCGAAGAGGCTTTTGTTGCAGAAGGGTCAAAGAAAAAAGGGCACCCTAACAAAAATAAAAAGAAAAGGAAGGCGCCAGAAAACAAGCAACATGATCACATCCCAAAATAACAACACTTATAAATTCTTAAGGAAATTCTTAAGGAAATTGTCAGAGAATAACCAATTGTAAACTCGTCGCACAAGTTTATAAGTTGAATTTCCACTACTCTGGAATTCAATATTCGCAATAATTATGTTGTAATCAATTTACAGCAACAACGTTATACTATTTTAAGAAATAGCACAACATAGAAAAAGTAGAGATTATAGAATAATGTATATAAATATACAAATAAACTAGAAGTCTAACCCGATGATGTCTGAGGCTTGTCGTAACAATTTCCTTAAGAATTTTATTTCCAAATTCTCCCACGATACAACAGACGTATTCTGCACGAGATTGTAAAGAGTATGTCACTCTGTGATTATTTATAAGAGTATTAAAGAAGAGAGAAGGAAGTTCGAATTGGAATGAGTGAGTGAGGAAAGTGAGCAGGTTTCATCCTTATTTATAGTTTATCCACATCCCTTCGAACGGTCGCACCTGTACCTCTTCGTACGGTCGCACCTCTCCTGAATGGTCGCACCCATACCTCTTCGTACGATTGCATCTCTTTCGAACAGTTGTACTCGTACCTCTTCGTACAGACGCATCTCTTTCTATGAAAGGAAGTGTCTTTTCGCGAAGTGTCTTTTCGCTGAAATGTAACCGTTTGGCAAAATGAAGTGCCTTTTCGCGAAGTGTCTTTTCGTGAAGTGTCTTTTCGCGAAGTGTCTTTTCACAAAGTGTCTTTCGTGAAGTGTCTTTTTGCGAAGTGTCTTTTCGCGAAGTGTCTTTTCGCGAAGTGTCTTTTCACGGAAAAACATGCTTCTAATAGTTACATCCTTTCACTTAACAGTCGCACCTGTTCGCTTAATGGAAAAAGTATATTTCATTCAATACTTACGAATTTCAACACTTAAATGTTGTTAAGTTAAAATTACGAGATTAATAAGCTAAGAGGGAGTCCATTCCAAGCGGGGATATAAGGGGCTCGTAGAAATCCTAGTTATAAATTGGGGACCAAGTCTAGAGGTGACTTATGTCAAGTGCCTTTTTGTTTGGAAACCCATATTAGTCAGTATCCCTTTGTTATCACGGATTCTCGCACTAAGTACAGGCTAGAGCACGCTTAACTAAACTGGATAGTAAGTGGTTCAAATAAGGGGGTACGGGCACGTTTCGGTGGAATCATGAGCGTGCATTGTTCCGATTGGGGAAGATAAGATGTTGTAACGCCTGTGATTAATGTTGTGTCTTTTTAATTAATGGGTTCGGGATTGATAACCTCAATTTCCATAGCTAGCACATGTTATTCACATTTGGGTAAAGAAGCCGACTAATGGATAGGAGTTAGGTAAAGCCTAATAATGATATTTTGGTGGTTGGTGCTGCAATTTTGGATATGAATGAGAGGCCTATCTTATTTCGTATTTTCCGCTAATTTACTCATGCTTTCATTTCTATTTCTTTTAGAACTATCCATCTGTCTAAATATTTCCTTATCTTATGCTCATGTTAGAATTTACTAGAACTCACCAGACTTATGTCCAACCTAGTTTGTTTTCTCCTTCTGTCTTCCTTTCCCCCCTCATGTTCTCAAGGTGGAGGATTGCCGCAGTGACATTTAATTTTTTGGACCAGCTTGGGTTCAGACACTTTTGTAGTTTCAAGTATTATTTCAGTTTGGGTTTTCTGATCATCGTAATGACTTATGAGGGAGATAACTTTTGTGGTTTTACTATTGTAGTCTGATATTTTCCATGAGGCAGTATTTTTTTTATAATGATGACTCTTTGACATGAAATCAGGAATGTAACTTGATTTGCTCATTTTAATAATAAATGTTTTCCTAAAAGTCGTCTTGTGAATTTTAGTCTCTTTGTTGTTTCTTTATACCTAAGCGCTTCACAAAACTTAATGCATCCTCATATAGGTGAAGTTACCGGATGTGGGGTGTCACATTTCGTATTAGAGCCTAAGGTTACAAGATCAGGGAAAAGTTTTTGAAAAATTGTTTTCAAAAGTAAAGAATTTTCAAGTAAAACCCATTTTTGAAAAAATATATCCTCCCAAGTCAATTACAATATTCTTTTGATCTCTTTTTTAATTCTTGTCTCTTCTCTTTTTAGCATGTCTAGGGCTCACAATTTCCCATAGGGCTTTCCCAGACATGGTTCCGTAGATATGTTGAAGCTACAATGCCTGCCGAAGGGCAAGGAAATGCCCTACCCCCAGCTGCAGCCATGGTAGTTCCACCTAATCCAGTAGTTAACTTCTCTAAGATTTGTAAGGATTTCTGTGCTATGAGTGGCAAGCCACTTCTTGGATCAGAGTGTTACGTGGAAGCTCATAATTTGCTTAGGGAGACAGATCATGTGTTTGGATTGCAGAAGCTAGATGATAAAAGGAGGATCCAGTTGGCTGCTTGTTAACTGAAAGGGGAGGCATCTTATTGGTGGGAAGTAACTTAGATAGAGCGAGTTGTTGAGACATAGGATGAGTTTAAGGAATATTCGAGAAGACGTTCTTACACAAGCTTAAGAAGGAATGCAATTGGAAAGTTTTTGAGGTGGAGGCATGGTAGCATGTCAGGGAAGGAGTATGTGATTTTTTTAAGGATTTGGCAAGGTTTGGCTTGGATCTAGTTAATACTACACACAAGAAGGCTTTGATATTTGCGAGGGGGCTGAACCAACCACTCCAAGGACCGGCGATGACACATATCCCTATGGACTCCATATTTGAGAGGCTAGTGGATATGGCTCTGATGATTGAAGATGGGAAAGTGAGTAAGCATGAGGATATATAACACCCCACCTTTATACTCGCATTAGCCAGGGCCATTGCTAGCAACAGTGTCAACTAACCCGAAGAGTAAGGCAATCGAGGAGCGACCATATGTATATTAGATTTGAACAAGTGTTAAATATATCAGATAATGTGGTTCTACTTTTTAAATCTCATGAGGAAATCCATCACATCTAATTCAAGTTCAAATCTACTACATAGTGGCTGAACCAACCACTCCAAGGACCGGCGATGACACATATCCCTATGGGCTCCATATTTGAGAGGCTAGTGGATATGGCTCTGATGATTGAAGATGGAAAAGTGAGTAAGCATGAGGATATATAACACCCCACCTTTATACTCGCATTAGCCAGGGCCATTGCTAGCAACAGTGTCAACTAACCCGAAGAGTAAGGCAATCGAGGAGCGACCATATGTATATTAGATTTGAACAAGTGTTAAATATATCAGATAATGTGGTTCTACTTTTTAAATCTCATGAGGAAATCCATCACATCTAATTCAAGTTCAAATCTACTACATAGTTGCTATATATAATTCCAAATTAATATAAAATACATAATAATAAAATCAGAGTCGGACATAGATATTCACATCACTAAGGAAAAACAGATATGAACATAACACATGAGTTTAAATACAAGGATAGTGGTCATACTCGATCCACTATACAACAAAAGAATAGGTACAAGTTCTAGCCAAAAGAATATGTATACATGAAGGTCGAATATACATAAATATCCAAAAATTACACTTCAATGTAGATAGTAAAAATCCAAAAGGTGGTCCCTGCTAGAAGTCATGAGAAGTACATGTAATTTCTCGGTTTGACCCGAGTATTATTTATAAGAATAAAAAAAAACAGATCAGTCTAGATATACTCATCATAATAAACTAAGATAGAAAATAATGATATAAACTGATAATGACATAGGAGCAATAACAACAATGAGCACAAGCAAATGAGAAGTTTTGGAAATATCTATAAAATATGTCAAGGAAAACCTCAAAGCTAAATAAAAGATATCTCAATATCAATGAAACTATGATTGATAACATAGTATGAATAGAGCTAGGATATATAACATAGTATTAGTGGAACTAAGATTTTAGAAATTGATAAATTTGAAAACTAGAAGATCCCAAAGATGGGGAAGGCCTAGGTCAAGGAGGGATCCCAAAGACTCATCAACTCAATATGGGAGTCCGAAGACTCAACCATGTCAATATGGGAGCCTGAAGACTCAACCATGTCAATGTGGGAGTCCGATGACTCAACTAATAAGATATCGAAGGTGAGACATGATCTGAAGGCATTTAGCCTATAGTGTTGAGCCGAAGCCCCTACAATGGTCAAAAGACCTGGGCCGTGACCCCGCTAAGATGATCCAAAGATCATAGATAAATAAAATGAACCGAAGTGCCTTAGGATGATCCGACAATCATCAGAATAAGAAATAAACTGAAGTTCCCCAAGATGATCCGAAGATTATAAGAATGACTCGAAGGTCGGAATGATCCGAAGGTCGGAATGATCCGAAGGTCGGAATGATGATCCAAAGATCATCGATACGATCAAAATTGATCAAGTATAGTGTAAACCACAACAAGCAGTTTTGTCAACCATTTATCCACTATAGAATACATAAGTTTCTCGTCGATGCATATAAAGACATACAACACATGAGCTTCAATGAAAGTGAACAACATCGATATATATAAATATATACAAGATATGTGATCACTTCCTTGTCGATGCATATAAATATATGCAACACATAAGGGTACCATCGATGTATACAAAGACATACAACACACGAGATCTCTTAAGGATGTATATAAAGATACACAACACATGAGACTATAAAAGATGATCAATCAGGGATATAAAAGATATACAACACATGAGATCTCTCAAGGATGCGTATAATGATACACATCATGTGAGAACAACAAAAAATTATCAACATCGATGTATATAAAGGTATACAACACATGTGATCTCTCCCTTGTCAACGCACATAAAGATATGCAACACACAAGGTCCCCGTGGATGTATATAAAGATATACAACACACGAGCTCCAACAAAAGTGATCAATATCGATGTATATAAAGATATACAACACATGTGATTCTCATCGATGTATATAAACATATACAACACATGAGATAACTCCTTATCGATGTATATAAAGATATACAACACATAAGGTTCCCGTCGAAGTATATAAAGATATTCAACCCATGAGCTCAAAAGAAAATGATCAGCATCGATGCATATAAAGATATATAATACATGTGATCTCTCATCGATGTATGCAAACAAATACAATGCACGAGACAACTCCTTATCGACATACACAAAGATATACAACACATAAGGTTACATTCGATGTATATAGAGATATACAACACACGAGCTCAAACAAAAATGATTAACATCGATGTATATAAAAATATACAACACATGTGATCTGTCATCGATATATGCAAAGATATACAACACATGAGAACAAATAAAGATGATCAATCAAAGGAAAACAAAATCTCATGAAGTGAGAGCTATAAGACTCCACCGACTGGGGGCATAACTCCATAAAATGGGGACCTAAACTCCATAAAGTGAGAGCTTGAGAACTCCACAAAGTGATCATCACAATCCTAAGATTTTATCCCAAAAAATGAAGCCAAATCTCAACTGACTAAGTCGAGAAATTAACCAACAAATTAAACAAAAGTGTGTCGACCGACTCCTTTTTACCAAGACGATTAATTAAATTCCTTATTCAATTGAAAAGACAAAATTACTTGTTTGAAACAGGCAACACTCAAAAGTAAATAAAGAATACTCAATTATTACCCAAGGAAAGCTAAAAACGTCTCGATAGCAAAATAAATGGGTAACAAAAGCTCAAGGCAAGTATGACAATTCTTAGCTTGTGACATCTAAGGACAAAGCATCCATGAGCTCTCTTGACTCATATCAAAGAATATCCGAAAAGGAAAATTACAAAAATAATAACAGAACTAATGATAGAAGGAAATGTACCTTGGCTAAGAACGATCACTTATTTGTCTCATTTTGGAGTTCAAGACACGCTGAAGTATGATGGTTCAAACTTTTGCAATAGCGACAAAAGAGGGGTTTCGAACAATCACTAACAAAGTGGTCTCTTGCGCCACAATTGAAACATGGCCCATAGCTAGGGGTAGAAGCTTTTGATGCCGAAGTTGCTTGCTTCATTTTCATCTTAGAAATAGCGACATCATCATCGCTATCCTCATCGTCTTCTTCAAGAAGAAGCGCAATATCTATGAGTACATCGAAAGGCTCAGCCGACTTAAGGAGTAGGGCCTTCTTGAGAATATTGTTGAGCCCATACACAAATCTCACGCTTTTATTCTTTTGGGTATTAATAAGTTCAAACCCATATCTACTACCTATAATACAGAGTAAAATAAGAAAAAAGCTTAGTTGGGACACTTCCCTTTGTTTTAAATCCTACATGGCGTTCAACCACAGCCCTTCGCATTTTTTATAAAACGTTCTTACTCTAGGGTTAGTCCGTTCAAAAAAAAAAAAAAAAAGAAAAAAAAAGAAAACCACAACACTGCCATCTGCCAAGTTCAATTGTTTCCCTACCCTAAACGTAACTTCCTTCCTTTTTCTACCGTCCTCCCCAATTCCTACTTCTTTCCATTGTATGTCGGCCAAATCAAAATTTATTAATCGATTTCTATTTCTGACGACATGGCGATTTTCTGATTACATCCAGATAGAGTTGCAAGAGTGGTTCGGCGGTTGTACGTCTGCCGATTTTCTTCAATCTGCAGCGGTAGATCGAGATGCAGGAGTAGTTCCAAATCATAAATTTGTGGAGGCTATCTCTTTCGGTGTTACACATGTGCGATTTTGCTGGTGGATCCTGGCTTTTACTTTTGCGTCATTACGAATCTTCGAGTATGGTAATTTAAAACTTTAATGGACGCGAAACAGATAATCAATTAGATGGAGGCGCTTCCTTCTTCTTCCTTTGCTACTTCATGACTTCTCTCCGTTTCAAGGTAGTGTTTTTTTTTCCATTTTTCCTTTCCTCTGTTTGATTAACTTTCTTCTTATTAATTAAGCACGACATTATTAGTGATTTACAAATAAACTGCTTTAACTTCAACTAGATCATTTGTTGATATTTTTACACAAAGTTTGTTGGATTTGGTTCAATTGAAATGCTAAAGATAAAAGTATAGTGATATTTGTTATTACATTATGTTAGCCTGCTTTGTGACCAGGCTACCCAAAGCAAAGATCATGTTGACACACCTCTGGGTAAATGCTGTCTCATATGGAATTTCTGGATAACATCGCTCTCTGGCATTGGGAGCATCGTCAGAAGACACAAGGAAGTTTGGTCAAAATCACAACATCAGTATAAACTGGCCCAAAACCCCTATCAAATGACCTCATTTGGATCTATTCACCTCATATACTTGTAGACCTTTGAATTAGCTTCAGTTTGACCTTTGGTTTGGCTCAATCGGACTTACGGTTTGAAAGTTACGCCCATTTTCGTGAACGAGTGTAAGCTGGCATATGACCGCGATCCGATCCGCCCTTGCCTCCGCGATCCGATCCGCCCTTGCCTCCGCGATCCGATCCGCCCTTGCCTACGCAATCCGATCCGACCCATGACCGCGATCCGACCATATGACCGCGATCCGACCTTCGGACCTGTTCACACATAGCTTGTTTTGACCTATTCTCAAGGCTACTGGCTCTCCTATTTTTCTGGATCGCCTGCCACGTACCCCATCACGAACCAGTCCTCCCAGGAGCTTTCCTACAGCTATAAATACACCTTCAGAGGGCATTTTCAGGGGACTTTTGGCATCTCAACTTCCATGGCTGCCATGGCCAACACTTCTCCATGAATAACCACCATCTACCTCAATAAATTCAATGGATTCAGGGAGAATTATTCATTGAATTCAAGTGATTGAAATACAATATTCATTGTAATTGTAATATATGAGTGAAATGAGAAAATATGAAGTGGACGTAGGCTCGTTAACGCCGAACCACTATAAAAATCCTGTTGTCTTGCTTTTTCTCTTATTTTTCAGTTATTCCTTCATATCATATGCTCGAAATACGACGATTTGGGTGTTAGAGCCAAATTTTGGTCTAACATTTTGGTGCTTTCATTGAGAGCCGAATTCTCAACCTATCGGATTGTTATTCTACTATTTGGATTTGAAAGTTCGAAGAAAACAGTCCGCGTTTCTACAATTTTTGAATATTTCGTTGATTTCTGAAAATTAGAGCTTCATACCTTCGAAAAAAAGCTAAGGGTTCACAAGCTTCACGACCAAATGAGGATAATAAAGAAAATGTGCTGGAGCAGGTCGAGGGGATCGCGGATCGCGGGTCGCGGGTCGCGGATCGCGGGTCGCGGATCGCGGGGAAACCACGATCCGATCTCAAGATGAACCCATGACCCGACCGAGCAAGGAAGTCGCGATCCGACCCGGTGATACTTCCACGACCCGACCTGGAGCAATTGTTGTGAACATATCCACGAACTGGAGAAGACCACGAACCGATCCGAAGCTGGAAGGTTGGAGTATCCCGATTGCCAAGCTGGACCACGACCCGAAAAAGTTCAGCGAACCGCGACCCGAAGGAGCTCAACCACGAACCGAACCGAGTCTAGAGAACTGTCACGAACCGCGAACCGCGACCCGGAAAAATGACGACGAACAAGGGTCACGACCTAATCCAAAAAAGTGACAATTTTTGGAAAAAATACAATTTTCAGATCATTTCAGAAAAGGCTCCATCTTCCAAAATCGAAAAAATCGTGCGGTGCCCCGGACCCCCGCCGGCGCTGCGCCCGGACCCGCTGACGGCCTCGCCTTCGGCTCGGAGCACGGCTCGCCTTCGGCTTTTAATACGTTTTGGCGTACAATTATCGCAAACGCTTAACAACCAAGATTCAGTAGATAGCCTGAGTAAATCGACAGCAAATTGGCAACGACGGGAGTTCTTCCTAGAGGCATAACACCTATTTACTGATGTTGTTCAATGTGAGGAGATATAGAAAAGATTCAGCATGCTGGCTATGGTGATATACGAGGTAAAGATTATCTCCTGGCAACCTCCTCTTCCAGAGCTCCGATGGTGTATAGATTTCACCAATGCAACCGATGATGTTCCTGAACGAGTGGTGATCACCTAGTTACGTGGCTTAAACATGTCCAACAGGCGGAGTCCTAGATGCCATTGACATAGAACGATCCAGACACTACTCTAAAGGTGACTCAGAAGATCCCAATGGCCATGATTCTCAATGATGGGATATCCAATAGCAAGAAAGGATCCTAGCACTACAAAGTTACCCTTCGCTTGAATGGCGTGGTGAAAAATATATGTCCCACGGTTCACTCCTTTAAAAGCTTAGCTAACATTTGCAATGCCTATTTGTCGTCAACCGCATCAAGGAAGACTGATTTCCATAGAATGAAGGGTAGATCAATGTACTTTGGTCCCCAGAGTTAGGAACCAATTGAACCTCCGCAGGCCGTGATTGGATATATGGATCATTGCTGGGATGATAACAACTTGACTGCTCACCAGCCACCATATGACATTGGTCAAGAAATGAGAATTTGAGATCAATGAAAACATGAATCAACCATTAGCTCTCCACTTCATACAATTGTCGTGATAGAATTTGTGAACACTACTTTAAGCCTTGCAAGCCACGCTATCGCAGTCAAACTTATCTGATTAAGGTCTAGACTGACCAGCTCTACCTAGCACTTTGGTGTCTATTACTAAATATCCCAACCGAAGATGTAGTGAGAATGGTCTATGGTGACCGAGTTATTGAAGAAGCCGACTATTTGGCTGGATGGAATGTGCTATGCAACACAGATGGCGTGAAACCCAAAGACACTTCCCCCTAGATGAAATGGAGTGTGAAGGAGGTGTCAATATTGCGAATGAAGGAAGCATCACAAAAGGAATTGCCCGATGATATGCTCGAAGACATAAACCCCAGAGAGGATGGTGATTCGGGATGCAGAAGGGTGACATCTAATGACACAACTACACATGTTCTGATTGGTGATGCCGTCCTGACTAAGGCCTTGAAGTCGGATCTTATTTATACCTATTCCGAGCAAGGGAACTTACATGCTTTCTACAGGCGAGCCTGGATATGATCGATTGGACCTTTGCTAATATTCGCAGGATTTTACCATAAATTATGATCGAGTATAAACCTAAATTGTGCTCCTGTCAAGCAAATAGGACGTATGCTCGGTCCGGGGAGAGCGTCTACCTTGAAAGAAGAACTCAGAAGGCTAAAAGGCAATGGTTTTATATGAGGCGCCACACATCCCGCTTGGGTATCAAATCCTGTCCTCGTCAAGAATGCTAATGGGAAATGGCGCACATGCATCGATTTCTCAGATTTGAATAAAGTCCGCCCAAAAGGAAGCTCCCCTACTATTTTCAGGTTCATATGATTGTGATACACACTGATTAGCTACTACGACAGGACTTGCAGCGACCTGAGGTATCTAGAAGATTGCTCAAACGGAACATAGAGCTGAACCAGTTTGATCTCAATTCCCTCCTAAAGAAGTCCATACGAGGACAAGCATTAGCCAACTTCATGGCTAAATGTACCACCCCCAAAGAGGATGTGTCAAATGTAGAAGATGCACCTGGAAGATGTAATTAGACGGTGCAAAGAATGATTGACCGTCCGACGCCGGTGTCTTATTAATAACTAAAGTACGGTCAATTTACTATGCCTTACGGTTGAAATTCTCCGCTATTAACAACGGCTCCGAAGATGACACCCTGATTATCGAATTGAAATTCGCTAAGGAGTTGGGAATAGTGGCATCGAACATATTTTATGACTTTTATATCATTGTTCGCCAAGCTCGAAAGGAATTCCAGGCGCAGGAACCACCACTCGCAGCTTGCCTAGAACCGGAAGAAGGGCTGTTTGATGTATTGGTACATTACAACATATCTCATGTCCTACGAGCAGAAGATCAAAAGGCGGATAATCTGACCAAGTTAGAAGGGTCCGACAATCTAGAAAAGATAGAGATGATCCCTATCAAGACACTATAAACTACAACCATTGATCAGATGGAAGTTGATCCAGCGTTGGAGACCGAACCCGGAAAAGAGTCATGGATAACCCCATGATGAACTTCCTGTAGCACGTAATGCATCTAGCAAGGTGAAGTGAAATGTGTGCCATCTTTCTTTATGCCTCGAGATATGACATGCAAGTCGACACTGCCTATTTTTCTTGGAAGGTTGTCCCAAAACAGACACCAACGAGTCCCATTGCTGATTCACCGCCCTGAATGATATGACAAAATCACTAATCAAGTCCCAGCTTGATGAGAAATATACGTGAACGGAATATCTGATGAGTGACGTTTTAGTGTTACAAAGTGAAGATTCACACTTTCACTCCTCTCATCAACTATCTGCTAAGTAACTCATTCCCCGGACGCTGGGGCAACTGGAGATTGGAGCATGAATCGCTCGAGAATAAATCATCCAATTCAAAGCTGACACATCAGGAGTTTGCACGGCCGACTGCCTTTTTCTTGCCCGAAGAGTAGCAAATTGAGCATTTAAAATGCTTACGCCCGAAAGCTAGTTGATCGTCTGCACTCCAATTCTTGCCCCCAATATGGAATCGAAGGCGTATCAGCAAATTTGTGAGATATGATTATCTCACCAGCAGCATTATCCTATTTCTTAGCACCAATGCGACGATGTGCTACCATTAGCGATACAGTCATGACTTCCTGACACTCTATCCTTACCCTCAGCATAGGGGGCAAAGAGGCGATTCAAAAAGAGATGCGACCTCATCACTCGCTTATAGTACCTACTTAGCCGCCTTTGCCCTCTCAAGACCCTGATCAAGATCTATTCATTTTTTGGGACTGCCGCCCCCATGATAGTTTGAAAAGATACTCCTCATCAACTAAAAAGACTTTAGCAGCCCTTCATTGGCAAAGATAGGGCGAAGCAAAATGGACCTGCAATGAATATGCAACGCCATTTTTCACTCAGAATGATACTCATTCCTTTAACAGGATTATTCTCTAACCATAACTCTTATATTTGCATCCTTTATGAGTTATTGATATAATTAACTCAGATGAAATAATATGTGGATGGTGTAGGTACCTCGGATCTGGTATCGATCAGACTTTTAACACCCGCATGCAGAATTATGGAGCACTGCCATAACGAGCCCGACTGAACTGCTCGCTAGCAAAGCCGTGCCCGCGTCTAAAGAAAGTCATATAGCTCAAGGTGGATTCGGAATGATCATCCAATCCTTGGCTTACACGTGGCAGACCGCAAGACAATTGAACATAAATCATTGAGTTACAAAGTCAAAGTCCGACTCCAGATGGATGCAGTGTGACCGCCTACATGGCTCGATCCTATGCTCGACGCCACCAGATTACATGAATTCAAATAAAGGAGGCAACACTGCCTCTTAATTTCCTTACTTTTCAATCATAAAATTTGCTTTCACATGCTTTCCGAGTTACTAACGTGACTAATTCGTGCGGTGTGAATAATGCAGGTATCCGAGGTCTGGTGCCAACCATTCCTCCCGTAGACTGCTCGGAGGAACTCAAAGCCTTGGCAAATGCTCCAACTGCTTGTCCGACTGGTTTTAATCCTCGGAGCTTGGATTAAAATATAAACCTAGGACGAGTTTAATGAGCGTGCATGATTGCAGACCGCTTGATCCGTGACTCTAACTCTCCAGAGCTGAGAGAGAGTATAAAGGATGCGAAGATGACATCCACAAGGCATGGCGGTGTACCATGATCGGAGCCGCCTGAGCAAAAGTCTAACCTTGGCGACCGCTAGGAGAATATAAAAGTGTCCATGATTTGGCGCTGAGAAAGGACTCTTACCCCGCTGAAGGATCGAGGAGCGGTGGAACGGCTGAGTCCCAACTCTAACTCTCTAGAGTCGAGAGAGAGTATAAAAGCGTCTATGATTTAGCGCTGAGAACTTCTGCTCCGCTAAGGATCGTTGAGCAGATCATGAACCGAGCTCGAACTCTAACCCGCTGAAGGATCGGGAGAGTATAAATGCGCTAGAGATTCAGCGCCCCAGCAACTCTAACCCGCTGAAGGATCGGGAGAGTATAAAAGTGCTAGAGATTCAGCGCCCCAGCAACTCTAACCCGCTGAAGGATCGGGAGAGTATAAAAGAGCTAGAGACTTAGCGTCATGGGAAAATTCCTCCCCCGTTAAAGGATGGGGGGGCCAGGATGGAAGCTGATCCCAAATCCTCCATGTCCGGACATGGGGGAAACACGGTTATGGTCCTAATCAATCCTCAACAAGACCTGGCCAGGCACTAAGTTAATGATTGATTGGGGGCATACCTATACATACTTACTACTTTACTGCACTTTCACTTATAAGTTGCACTGATAACTAATAATGTTTCATGACTTATTTTCTTATTTGCGTTTCAAATGTTTAAATGCATAACTAATTATGGAATGCTCGCAGGTACAGGATAATGCGAAAGGACTCCCACCCCGCTGAAGGATCGGGGAGCGACTGAACAGCTGAGTCTGAACTCTAACCTTGGCGAACGCCAGGAGAGTATAAAAGCGTCTATGATTAAGCACTGAGAAAGCACTCTAACCCGCTGAAGGATCGGAAGAGTATTAAAGCACTAGAGACTTAGTGCCATGAGCACTCTAGCCCGCTGAAGGATCGAGAGAGTATAAAAGTGCTAGAGACTTAGCGCCACAAGGGTTCATACCCCGCTGATGGATCGGGGTGCAGACTTAAAGCTAAATTCAAACTCTATCCCAAACTACGACAGGAGAGTATAAATGCATGACGACATATGCCACTCAAGGGCTCCTATCCCGTCACACGACTGGGACAAAGAATGAAAATGGAGCTCGAAACACTCGTTTCCGGGAATTGGGGGGCAACACACGAACACAACAGTATAAAAAGAAATGGAATTTCATTCACTAAGTACAGGCTCACAAAACAAAGCTGGACAAAATGCGAGATCCGAACTCGCACAACAACAGCAGACCAGTAGGGAATAACTAAAGGGCCGCGTCCAGAAGGATGACGTAGGCGTATAATTCTAAGCTGTCTGTGCGACTCACGGCGACGACAGAAAATAAGCCTGGATAGTGAATTGTTCAGCGACATGTTATACAACTTCATACTCGCAACTGGAAGGACCTGGCGAGGCGCTGAGATTTTTTGATGTCTACCCTACCTTAGTACGATCTTGAGCGATCATTGATTCCTTGGCCTTAATACGATTCGATGTAATCGTGGAATTCTGGACATTTATGAATTACAGGCTTCTTGTACCGTCCCAAACACGTCCTACTCCATGCTTGGATAGTATGATCGCTTGAATTCTGAAAGTGACTTCCTCTTCTCATGTATACATGTCTGAATTCGAAAGGGAAGTGATCCGACCGCATGTCTTTCGCACTTACCCTATAACTGGGGCCATGGCTATTGAAAATATTCACAAACGGCATAACTTAAATGCCTGTGTTTAACTTGTGTTGTGATCCTAACAGGTCCCCTTGAGGACCAAGAAACAAATGCAAAGAGAATGTCCATCTGCTGATCCCAACCGACTTCTAGAATGGGAAGCTCATATAAGGCTGGATATATCCCATACAGCAATTGGACAAGATGCAGCTATTTCGCCTCCAACATCTCCCTTCATGCAGAAAGCAAGTGGGAACACCCGAGATGAACACGAACCAATCAGCAGTCACACAACGTGAAGCTTCGATTCAGAACGTCGTGGATGGAAATATGGGCGATGGAACGGCTACCTGCAACTTCCTAGATGAGAATGCAAGAATCACAATGAACTTAGGTCATGCACGACCAACTTCAGCTCCAGCTCGAATGGGTACTCAAGCGCTAGAGTACGCTCAGCTCCAAGATGGAATGCAACAATTCGAAGAACAGAAGCCCGGTCGAGACGAATGACTCGACCCGTGACTTGGGAGTAACATCGATGCGGAAATAAGAAATCCACAAAGACCCCCTTGTAATTTCAGATTCAATACTGGGGGTGTAATGACCCGGATATTTGACGGTGAAATAATTAACTTATTTAATTATTTAAATAATGAATATATTAATTAATCGACGACGTTATAACGTATAATTATATTATAATTAAAACCGAGCTCGAAATGGCGCTGCAGTTCGTAATTTGACGATTCGAACTTCAACTGAGTGTACAGGATTCGTTTTAAATCAGATTTCTATGAAACAAGAAACGTGTGGAGCTGGTGGAGTATATCTTTCTAGTGGAAGAGAAAAATCTGGATTTCGTCGTGTAGATTTTGAGATATGTCCAAATCAAATTTTAAAATAGTCGCTATAGAATCGTTTATCGACCGTAACAGATTATTCGATATAACTAGAGATCGGCTTTGAATTTAAGCAAGGTCCTTTTGGGAATTAGTGATAATTTAATTTTTAGAATTTTATGGTAATTTTTAATTAATTAAATAAGCAACTTTTTATTTGGAGTATTATGCACCCTTAATCAGCGATTTCGGGGTTTCAAAATATAAGTTAATCTACCGGCATTATTATATTTTTGGGATCATGACACCGAGCTCATCACAACGGTATATTTATTTCTGTCGTTAGCAGTCCCTAATTATACGAAATTTCATGAAATCGGCACCCTAAATAAATTTCTAAAATATCTAAACTACTTGTGAACAAAACAAGCCCACGTCCTTAAGTGTTTTCAGCCACATCTTTCCCCTTAGCAAAATATCTAGATATTTTGAAATGTCTATAAATACCTTCTCTACCCCTCTAACCTAATCCATTTTCCTCATTCATTTGTAGCCGCCACGAACTACCTCCCCAAAACAGAATTTCCGCAGCAAGAAAAAAATCACAGAAAATCAAATATAACTTTTTAAATTTCAAGATAATTATATTCGAACTCCTCCTAGTTCGCTCTTCCTTTGGGTGTTAATCTCGTGTAGTGCGATTCCATTTCCTTTGGGTTCGCTGTTTTCTCTAGACGCGAGGTAGTTGAGGCCGAAGTCTTCGAGGCGGCGAAGTCTGATGGTGCTCCGGCATAGCAGAGACGTGGAGATCCCGAACTGGTTAGTGAAGAACAGGGAACATCGAGTGAGTGATCAATGGAGGAACCGGGTTTTGTTCAAACGAAGGAATACGGCTTCCAGTTTGTGAGTAGTTGCAAACGAGGATTTACTGATTTAATTGTGATTTAAGAAAGTTGATTATTTATTTATAATGATGGTATGAAGTTGGGTTCAAAGGACTAACGTGGTGGAGGTAAAAGCCTGTACAAGCAGTTTCATGTCTGCTGAGTGGCGAGCACTTGATTGGCAAAGTGGAAATGATATTTGAGGAGTGAAATTTCATACGGAAATAAGATGCAAAACAGGAATACAGGGGAGAGGGACTGTTCCCATTGGGTGCGGATTAAAGTGTAGTGGGCGTGGGTTCTCTTTGTTTGCGAAGAGTGAGTTAATGGGTTCTGGGCCGAGGATACAGGAAGTGGTGCGAGCCTATGCTAATGTGTTTGACGAGGGAAGTGAGGGGAAGTCATCGGAAATGTCGGATTTCGAAGCTAGTGGGAATGTATTGCAAAATAACATGTCCATCCGAATCAACGACCGTAACGCGTGATTTATCGGTTAACGGACAAAGTGAGTAAAACTCACTAACTCTCCTCAATTTATATTTTAATATAAATTGTACTTTATTAATTGACTGCTGTATATTGATTGTTAAACTGGACTGTTAAATAGATTTGATTGAAAACGTAGTTATAGTTAATCTATGTACTGATAATCAAATATGGTTCTGTACAGCAGGATATTTCATTTCAAAATGAAATATGATATATATTATACTGTGTAACATCTGTGGATGCAGGGAGACAGGTTGGAGGATTCCGACTGGATTCCTCAATAATTATTTTACTGTTTTCATATATTGTGTTATATGATGTGTTATATAATCTGTTCTGGATTATGTGTGTTAGAATGATATTAATCATTGTTATTCGATATTTTACATATCATAAGAAACCGTGAGTTGTGAAATGGAATATTTCAATGTATATTGAGATAAAGGAATTTTATAAAATCACAGGATTTTATAAAAGGAAATTATTTATAAAACGAACACGGTTTTATAAAAGGAAGTATTTATAAAACAAATAGAGTTTTATAAAAGGGATATTTATTTAGAAAACAAATAGAATTGAAAAGGGAAATATTTATTTAGAAAATAACTAGAATAAAGGAATATTTATTTAGAAGATAAATAAGAAGTTATAAATAGGAAATACTTGTAACGGTAAATAGAAGTTATAAATAGGTATAAAAAAAGGGAATGGTTGTAACGGAAAATAAACGTTATAAAAAGGAAATTTGATGAGATATAAAAGAGATAATCGAATAGAGTTAAATCGATTTAGTATTCGAAGGAGCTAATCGAATTTAGTTATTTGAAAAGAGTTAATTGAATATTAGTTATTCAAGTAGAGATAATCAAATAATGTTAATCGATTTAAGATAATCAAATAAAAGTTAATCGAATTAGTCGAAGTAAGTTAATCGACTATTAGTTAGTCGAATGTTAGTTAAGCAAATAAGAGTTAATCGACTATTAGTTAGTCGAAGATTAGTTAATCGAATATGGTATTCGATGTTAGTAAATCGAATATGGTATTCGAAGGAGTTAATCGAATATGGTATTCGAAGTTAGTTAATCGAATATGTTATTCGAAAGGGGTTAGTCGAGTCGAGTTAGTCAAATAGAGTTAATCGATTTGAGTTAACTAGTTAGAGTAATCAGTTAGGGTTAACCAATTAGAATAAATCAGTTAGAGTTAAACCAATAGAGTCAATCAGTTAGAGTTAATCCAAATAATATGCCATTTAGCACGACTGCTAGCGTAATTCGCAGGACTGCAGATAGCCTAAGGCGGTCGGATGTTTCCTGAGGGAATCAGGCGTAACTATTGTGATCGCTGCGATCTAGAGTCAAGCGAATGGAGTTAATCGAATATTAGTTATTCGATAGGAGTTAAGTTATCGAGTTAAGATAATGGAGTTAAGATAATCGAGTTAAGTTATCGAGTTGAGTTAATTAAGTTAAGTTAGTCAAGATGAGTTAATCCAAAGGAGTTAGTCGAACATTAGTTATTCAAATAGAGTTGAACGGAGTTAAATAGAGTTATCGAATATTAGTTATTCGAACGGAGTTAAATAGAGTTATCGAATATTAGTTATTCGAATAGAGATAAACGGAGTTAAATATAGTTAGTTGAATATAGTTTATTCGAATAGAGTTAAAGGAAAGGAGTTCTCGATTATAGTTTAATCGAAGGGAGTTATCGATTTTAGTTTAATCGAAAGGAGATTATCGAATATATCGTATTCGAAAGAAAGAGATCGAATATAGTTTATTCGAAAGAGAGAGATTTTGAATATAAGTTATTCGAAGAGAGATAATCGAATATAGGTTATTCGAAGAAGAGCTAATCAAATAGAGATTTACTCGGAAGAGAATTACAAGTCGAACTCAATTATATCGAATTCGGGAAAGTAATATTTACTTTCCAGTTTTTAAATCAAAATTATACACTAATAAATTAGGGTTAGGTTTAATTATTCGAATTAAAGAATAAAGGTTATAATTAAAGTTAGATATTGCGGAAGTAGGGATTATAACGTTATCGTTATAACCAATGTTTTCAATAAAGAAGTGGATTCGTAAATTGAATCCGAGAGTTATGTAAAGAAGTTGTTAAAAGTTTAAAAGATAAACTGTTACTATTTCGAAGTTATAATGTTGTTCAGTTAAGGTCTGAGAGGTAATTATACCCCAACTTGATTGACTTCCTTCTTAACCAAGGAATGGTAAGGTTTGATAGTGAATTCAGTAAATGGTTTGAGTTGGCATAGCGATGTTTATTTAAAACATCAGTTTAAATCCAATAAAGGAACTTTGGAAATGTTTTCCAAATAAGAAATCAGAAATGTTTTCTAATATAGAAAACAAGGAAATGGAAATGTTTTCCATTGTTAATAAAGTATATTTTCTAAAATTTGAAAATAAGAAATTTAGAATATAGGGAAACAGGGGATAAGTAAATTAATGAACTAAAGAGATAAATGTTAAATGATGATTGGTTGATATAATTTCCATCTGGAAATAATACCGTTGTTTGCACACGAGTTTTTCTTTGATAGTTAAATCACAGACTATCAATGTTTTGACCATTTTAACATTGTTAATATGGAGAGACCGGTTGGATTATTATCCAAAGAACCACTCTGTATTGGCATAAGCGTTGCGAATCATATATGCTGAATACATTGAAGACGGAGTAAAGTGCAAGGGCTGTTGTATGAATCTTAGATAACAATGGACTAAGATGGATGTACTGAATAGTGCCTTCGGTTTTGTTCAGTCCCAGAACGAACGTAAAATGGACGAATGTCTGACAAAGTATTTCCAATGATCGAATGGGTTGGTCTGTATAAATATATATGGTTGCAACGGATTTATCCCTTAGCATAACATCCAGGATATTTGTATAAACCAACTAATGATTTACGGATCTGATAATGTGGCATTCAAAGTGATCGTATTATAAATGAATGGAAAGTAAGCGTAGCTTCTAGCCTCACATCCGGTAAATGACAAAAATCGGGCAGGCAGCATGGCTAAGTCGGTCGCACCGAAGTAGGGTGTATAATCACATATCTAGAGAATATTCATTTGCTTCCTTTAATCTATCAATGCTGTCCCATATATATACGGGAAACGGTTGCTGATCCCAACCGTTGGTGATGTACATTCGATACACTCAAGCGAAATGAGTGGTCGGTCATGTGTGGCTGAGTTGCAAGATGTTCTTGTTGAACTCCAGTGTATCGTTCCTAGAGTACACTGATCGGAAGGTGGATCCATACCTTGTCATAGTTGGAAATCCATTACCCAATACGTGCTTGCGGTTTTGATTGTATACTATATATGTAGAACGTGAGATGAAAGCGTTCTGCTAGATGATTATTATATTGTGGTTGATAGACATTATTATAATATCAAAAGGTTTTTGATATAAAGAGATTTTGGATTCTCATAAGGGAAAAACCCGTTCCGTTATACGGCGTGGTCTTATGAGATATCGTTACTTGTTCAAACTGTTTTAAACTGTTTTACTCATACCAGTCCCATGACTGACTCGGAGTTTATTTGTTTTGTTCTACCTAAACTCTTGGGTGCCTAAATTTGTACGGGCAGTCAAGTAGTTCAGGATTTTACAGATATACTGGAAGAGCTTGGAGCAGGAGGCTTCAGGATTCTATAGCTATTATTATTTCTGCTGTTGTTGTAAGTGTTGTACTCTGCAATGCTATTGTATACATATACTGTTGATATTTCAAAAGTTATGGTATATTTTATTCGTTTGGCTGTGAGATTCGTGTTACTCTGATGATGATGTTCTTCTTCTTCTTCTTCTATTCTACTAGTTCTATCTTATCTATCCTCACCCTCTATCTTCTTTCTATTAATTTCTTGAATTTTCAGTGCAATTTGGGGTTGGACTTGTGTTATTTAGTCAGCTCAAATTGGACCGGATTTTCGGGTCACTACAGGGGGCACCAGCTTTGATCTTGAAAATGTGCAGCAATTCTTTTACGGTGATCTGCTCGCCAGTTTAATTCGGCACCTCTCGAGGAGCGGTACTCCTCTAGTTGATGTGGGTAGGGGTAATCACAGCCCTTTCACATGGGACATTAGGATATCCTATTATTCCCACAGATTTCAATATTTCACCACAACGAGACTCGCTCAGAGGCTTTGATGGATTCAACTCTAAGGTGGACATACTTCCATGACAAAAAAGTGTTAACATCGATACGAATGACCAAGATGCTTTTCTGACTAAAGAACGGAGCACCTTCCAATTCCTAAGACGATAAAGAACAAAAGAAAAGCCCTGGAAAAGAATGACAAGAATGTGCAATTCCAAAGAGAATCTATACCACTTATCGAGCCCATGATCTTGTTTGTCAAGCTCGATTGAACCGAGCATGAGAAAGAGACTCAATAAGAATGTGATAAACATTTCGGACTATGCTGAAGCATAAACGGTGGAGCCCAACTAACTTCATAACGACATTTATTCATTCGCATTCAACAACCTTACTTGACTCCGCAACTGATCTGATGAGAGTAACAGAAGTCGCTGATGCCCAATGAGGCAATCCTCACTATCTGACTAAAGAGAAGAGATGATATCAAAGCAAACGTGGTTCAACCATTTGCATATACAATTCCGATTTTTGCTAAATTGAGAAACAGTACAGAATGATCTGGGTCGGCTAAGATTGTTGAACCTGCAACTCTTACCAGATGCAATGACAGGAAGTATAAAATCTTCAAGATTAAATACCTTATTGACTCAACTCAACCCCCATCGATACTGGGGGCATAAGTACTGACCTCGCTTGTCCTCCGATGGCACTGAGAGCACAAGTGTCGGTTTATAGACTAACTTTGAAGACAATCCTGGCATGAAATGGGATTCAAAACATGTATGTCATGCCTCCGGAGTACAATCCTACTCATCTTTGCCAACCAAGCGAGCTAGCTTGTGGATCAAATGTGAACTTAAAGACTCAAACTACACCAAATGGAAGGTGTGACAAACCTATCTACTGCCTCGCGATTGTGACGATCCTATAGGTACTGGTCCGCGTAATTTTAACAACATCCCTTACTGACTACTTCATATGTGAATACTAGATTAAGAAATGATCCGTAACAATTGTGGATTCTCTTGACTACGATCCAGAGTGATCATGGCTTTTGAATTCCTTACTGTTACGATTCAATGCGATTTTAAGATCCTGGATTAATATCAAGATATCAAGATCCGAACTTGAGTACAAATGGCAAATTCATATGTTGATTCTGATGTGCTTCGTCCCAACAGTCCAGTTGTTAGCTCAGAGCCCAAGGATTCTTACATCGCCCCCTGATTTGGGTGGCTACTTCATACATTGACCTATATGTAAAAGAAAGTCTGGCCCGACGATGCACTGAGCTTACGAAAAATGATAAAATTGTTTGGCAATGACCTGTGCGGGTAGAATCACACTCGGGAGACAACGATTTAGCATGACATCTGACGGATGAATTAGATCTTTTGATCCAACAAGGTTTAAACGATTTCTTGATCATCTCGAATACACCTTCCGTGGAACTTGGCCTGACTAGCTCCCAGGGAAGCAATGCAATAGTTAGATAAAGCCTTCTCAAGGATAAATGACGTTCCAGAGAGATTTAGCTCAACATGTTCAAAGCACATCTCATCTTCGATAAGATGTACTTTGGGGGGCACAATGTTAGCCTGCTTTGTGACCAGGCTACCCAAAGCAAAGATCATGTTGACACACCTCTGGGTAAATGCTATCTCATATGGAATTTCTGGATAACATCGCTCTCTGGCATTGGGAGCATCGTCAGAAGACACAAGCCAGTTTGGTCAAAATCACAACATCAGTATAAACTGGCCCGAAACCCCTATCAAATGACCTCATTTGGATCTATTCACCTCATATACTCGTAGCCCTTTGAATTAGCTTCAGTTTGAGCTTTGGTTTGGCTCAATCGGACTTACGGTTTGAAAGTTACGCCCATTTCCGTGAATGAGTGTAAGCTGGCATATGACCGCGATCCGATCCGCCCTTTCCTACGCGATCCGATCCGCCCTTGCCTCCGCGATCCGATCCGCCCTTGCCTACGCGATCCGATCCGACCCATGACCGCGATCCGATCATATGACCGCGATCCGACCTTCGGACCTGTTCACACGCAGCTTGTTTTGACCTATTCTCAAGGCTACTGACTCTCCTATTTTTCTGGATCGCCTGCCACGTACCCCATCACGAAACAGTCCTCCCAGGAGCTTTCCTACAGCTATAAATACACCTTCAGAGGGCATTTTCAGGGGACTTTTGGCATCTCAACTTCCATGGCTGCCATGGCCAACACTTCTCCATGAATAACCACCATCTACCTCAATAAATTCAATGGATTCGAAGAGAATTATTCATTGAATTCAAGTGATTGAAAGACAATATTCATTGTAATTGTAATATATGAGTGAAATGAGAAAATATGAAGTGGACGTAGGCTCGTTAACGCCGAACCACTATAAAAATCCTATTGTCTTGCTTTTTCTCTTATTTTTCAGTTATTCCTTCATATCATATGCTCGAAATACGACGATTTGGGTGTTAGAGCCAAATTTTGGTCTAACACACTATATTACTAGAGTTACACAACGATGCATGTTTTTTCCCACAGCTTCAATTGTGATTATATGGTCATGATCGATTTTTGGGAGATTGACAAATGCGTTTCAATTCTTCGAGTGCAACTAATTGCTTAAAAAAAGTGAGGAAATTCATTGTTTCCTGTTTATTGTCAGGCTAGGAGAAGGAATTGTTTGAGCTATATAAATTTCATACTGTTTATCTATTGCAACTCCGTTATAATACTGACATTGCATGCATGTTTAATTTTAATTTAACTTACCTTTTATTTTGAGGCATTCACATAGTAGTTTTTACAGGTTCAATTTTGTGCTATCTTCAATATCTAATCACTAACTTATTTTACTTGGTTTTGATTATTTTGTGAACTTAAATATTATTGTAGTAGGTCTTAACAGTCATTTGTAGACATATTTGATTATTATTCATTGTAAGCTAATTTTTTTACATGGTTTCCTTGGTTTTACTCTCTACTTTCATACTTCTAATAATTTCACTAAACAAGTTATTGTTCTTATTTTAACTGCGTAAAACTGCATCACTTTTATTATGATAACAATGTGCAGCGATATTCAAACTCTCCTCGATCTTTAATTTTGTTGTTACCTAATAGCATGTACACATAAGATAGTGGAACAAATTGTTTTGGAAGCATTTAAATATTGCGACTAAATTTTACGTTCGCAGTTGTATTAATGGAGATATATTAACCACTGGAATCTTTTTATGACAAGGAATAGGAATGAGAAAATAAACGACATTGGTTTATGACATGCTTCTTAAAGTAGTTAATTTTTCGTACATATTAGCAATAATATATTTTGCAGAGCGTTTCATAATTTCTAGAATCATGTAACTTCTTCCTAAGCTTGTAACTCAAAATAATGATATTACATGGTTATGATCTGACTTTTCATGGTCATGGGTTAAGCTTTTTAAAAGGCTTGCACATGGACTACTGTTGAATATAAATGGCAATGATGATCAAGAAGGGCCATTTTGGGCTATCAGATAACAATATAAAAAGCAATTTGGTTGTACGATGTAGGGTGTGGTTTTTATTTGGCTATCTTCGACATAATTTGCCATATATAACAAACCGATATATTAATAATGTTTTCTTTCTTTTTTGGTACTAATTTATGTTAGCAAGAGAATACCAAACAAATTTAGAAATTTCTTTAAGTAGTGTCCCAGTACATCATTTGGGGGTTGATATGGTCATTGCTATATTAATTAGATGGACTAATACCAAACTATAAAGTTTACGATCTTAATTTGAAAATCAAAATTATCATCCTTGCAAAGCTTTATATGTGTTTTTTTAGTAAAGCTATGCGTACAAGTATCACTTTGTGTACTAAGTTTTCTCACATGAATTTATGCGTACATAATTTTTTTGCAATGTTAATCGAAATGGTAATCCAGCAAAAGCAGAATCATGCCTGAAGTTTAAATACTGACACTTGGACTAAGTCTTTTACGAAATCAGTGGAAATTATATTATTTTACTTCTTTCAATTTTAGTTTTTTCGTTCTTACAAATCATGCTTGCATTCTTTTACTTGTTTTCTCAAGTGACTCACTATCCTAATACCAGCAATGTTAGTCTTTTCTAATTTTTTTCCCTCTTTTTCTAATCTCGGCTAATTCTTTATTTTTTGGATTATTTTCTCTTCAAAATACAATTCTTCTGTTTATTTTGTTTCTGATTTGAATGGAAGCAACAATTTTTTATGTGCAAAATTTTCTACACAAGCCGCAGTAAATAAATCTACTTTGCTAACTGGTATTTATTGGGGACGGGATCCCTATAACTTTGAAATGCATTTTTTGCTACTTTAGCCCGGTATAATTATGCATTTCGAATAATTATATGGTCCCTATTTTACTCTATATAATTATTTGATGATTCTTTTATCCATGGCATTTAAATAGAATTCTGAAACAGAAATTTGCATTTGCCAAGTAGCAAACTAACCTAAGTAGTTTGTTCTATTTGGTTGAATTGTGTCAAATTTATAGTTGCAATGCATGTTAAAATGCAGTTCTTTGAACTTAACATGTAATCAATTGCATTGAGCAGGTTTCTGTTCCTCCAACATTCTTTTATTTGGACAACATCAATGTCATGATTTAAATTGTATGGGTATTGGGTCTACTTTAAATCTATATGTGATCATAATGAAAATGTCGAAAGGAGTTCTGTTGTTAAAACTATGTGTCCAAAAGTGATTAACAGATGCACTCATGAATTTGTCTTTGTTTCTTCCTTATTCTCACTGAATGATTTTATTTCTTTTTTACTGATTATATTTATTGAATCATTGTATTTGCAGTGATCAAATAATGCTATACTTTTGCATTGCTGATCATAGCCATCATCCGTTCTTTGGAATCAGTTGTGGGATCACTCACAGGTTGTAATTCCCAGGTATGCGCTCATTTTAGGTCATATTAAAGTATATGCAAACAATTAACGATTGAAGAAACTGGTGTTCATTTGGATCATTGTTGCTTTAAAAGTTTATCAATTATATTATATGAAAGCTCAATATTCCGGAATGTCTTTTCAGTTCCATATTCATTGGAAAAAATCAAGCTTCTGCCGCCTGTCTGCCCCGAAGATCGAACAGCGTATGTGGTCCCGGATCGATGCCCTCCTCTGTCTTCCCGATATCCTTAACGGTACGAATAATTAACCCTTCCTCCACCAGCCTTCGTATCTCCGTTCTTTCGTTCCATACCCACTTCGCTTATACAGTCACGGCCAGTCAATGTTGCAATCCTTGGCCGATTTGAGTTCTGATTCCAAGCTTCTCCCTGCCGTCAATGCTCACACGGCAACAGCCACCTAAATTAAAACCTTACGACCTTCCAACCATCTTCCGACGCTTATATAGTCTCCGCCTATTGACATCACAGCCATTGGTCGAGTTGGGTTCCAATTCCATGGTTCTCCCGATTATCGGCACTCATCTGGCTTCTAGCACCTGAATTTGAACCTTTTGATGTTGCAACAATCGGTCGATTATCGATTCGATTCCAAGCTTCTCCAGCCTGCGGATGCTAAATCGACAGCTGCTTCTTAGTTTTAATGCAAGAAGAATTACAAAAACTGGCTTTGGACGCTGCCACGTCAATGGGCACAAACGCTGGTACGTGTCTCATTCTTCGTTGCCTTCAACGGTTGCATGAATTTTTTTGGTGTTTTCTTCGATTACAACATTAAAACTATGCTGATGTTTTTCTTACATTGCAGCTGATATTGTTGACTAATGTGTTGGCTTTTGATGGAAAATTTAAATTTATGCATTCTAAGTTTTTTTCTGTGTAGTTTTTTCTCATTTGCAACAGCACCATCTGTCCACCCTAAGGAAACCTTTTGAGTTCATGTCTTTTGACAAGGCCTGTGAACTGTGATTCATTTTCAAAGCCTTTGTACATGATTTGGATAAAAATTTATCTTTTTAAATAGTTGGATTTACATATTTAAAATTAGCTTTCAAAAGCTGTGTACATATATTATTTTATAGTGCCATCAGCCGTTACTACTTATGAAAGTGTTATATTTTTTTGACACTCAATTTTAGCTCAACTTTATTAATAAGCCCAATTTGGTCTTCATGCAAACTGAGGTATAGTTTCCTTCACATATGTACATCGATGTAGAAGGGTGTAAATTGAATCATGAACTACTATAGAGTCTGACATAGAGAGTTGAGGCTGTTTGGTAAGGGATATAAATAATTTTACGTAAGGAGAAAACATATTAGTTTATGGAAAAATTGTTTATAACTTATTCATTTTTGGGCTCTGTTGCTTTGTTCACTTGATTCAACGTGAACGCATACCCACCACAATTATTTCCTCCTTTTATTTATTTCCTAAACGTTATACATTGTAATCGACACACGAACGCAAAGAGTATGCAAACGTTTATGCACATATGAATTATATTTCAAAAATGAATTTATCCTAACTTCCTAATGCTGTGCACGATGGGTTACATCTACAATTTGTGTTTTATTCTCTTCCATTTTCTTCATTTTGTCTTCTTTCCTTTTTTGGCTACGGTTATTCGAACTTGTGATTCTTTTATTCAAATAAATAAAAAGGCAATTTTCTAATTATATTCTTAGCAAACTTTATCCATGTACCGGACTAGCTTTGGTTAGTTTATTGGTTTCGGTGTTTGAACATATTGTCTTCAATAATTCACTATAACTTTGTCATCTATTTTCTCCACTTAATTATATTTATTTTCTTGAATCTTAATGCACAGTAGGATTAGGACATTTAGAAGCATTACAATTAAATCAACTTTACCGTTGCTTAACATTAACGCAAAAAAGAACAATCACATTTACTTCATTTTTAATAATGCATCTCATTTAAATTATCCAAATTCCGCAGTTTAGAATATATCTCCCGTTATGGTAATAATCCATGGTTAACAGTTGTGATGCTCACATGTTTCATATTTGTAAAAGTAAAATTTGATGTAATTGACATAATCCTTTGTTCTGCAATGTATATTTGGCATGCTCTTAATTTCTTCCAAATGTGTGTTTGGCAATTTTTTATGTTGTGATCTTGACTGAGATTGTACGATGATTTATTTCGTAAGGGTAAATTATTATTCAATGACGCAAATTTAGCGATGGACATATGATATTTTTATTCGGATAACTTAAAATATAATTTTAGAAATATGTTGGTAGCAATCTTTATCAACATACTGGACTAGATTTAGCAAGTTTACTGGTTTGGTATAAAATTAAATTTTCCATTATAATTTGCTATTACTTTGTCATCTGTCCTTTTTATTTAAATGCTTTTGTTCTTTGAATCTTGATGTCTAATTAACAACTAGTGAAAATGACACATGTAGATGTATCACAATTGAATCAAATTAACTGTTGCGTTCCATTAGCACTAAATAGAACAATCACCTTTATATCTTACAGTTCAGAGTCTGTTCCCCATTACGATTATGATTCAGGTCCATAATACAATTCTCACCTGTTTTAATGTTGGAAAGATTTTAATATAGTTGGTATAATCCTTTATTCTTGCAATATGAATGCGGCATGCTCTTTTATCTTGCAATGTATATTTGGCATTTTCTTATGTATTTTTGAATAAATTCATTTTATGATTTATTTCGCAAGGGTGAACTTCTATTTCTTGCTATATCCATTTACTGTTAGAAAATTATTATTGTCAGTTTTTTGACCCGAAAACAATTAGAAAAAGGAAAAAAAGTGATGAAATATAAACAAAATCTACTTTTTTATAGCTTGCTTAAAGGACCTGGCATTGAACCTTAATTTATCTTAGAAACGTCTGGGCACATGTGGCATGCACAATCCAAAGTATCTACGGATTTTACTGGAGTGATATGATAGTTATATCAAAGTTTAAAATGCTATTTAAGTATAAAAATTTTAGTCTCAAACATATAAATTCCTTCCTGTTGTCTAAGCATGGTAGCTATCTTTGTCTGGGGAACAAATATTTTTGCACATTATAGTTCAATGCGATCTGATATGCTAGGCTCTTGCATGTTTACTTTATTTGTGCCTTTTGGAGCAATATTTAAATTATATGTCCTGCAATTTAACATTTTCGCATGCTTCATGTTTTTTTTGTTTTTCAAGTTGCATTGCTTCACTCATTTAAAACGTTGCTGATTTGCTATTATTCTTTTACTAGACTAAATATGGAATTGCTTCAAAATGTGATCTTCCGGAGCAAGCGCAAATGTCCAGGTTTTGCTGCAAACCCAAAATGCCAGTTAACTTCCCTATAAAAGACCTCAGAATCCTTTATTCTAAGTTTGTAAAGTACAGTGCCCTGTGTAATGTACTCATTTAAAATGAGTTTTAGTTTTATAATTTGAATTGTTATTTGGGTTGACAGGATTTCACGTTCAGCGCACATTGTCTGATTGACCAATACGATGACTGTTGGATTTTTAATTATGTTCGCTATTATAATATATTTTTTAACGCTAATGATGTAGTACTGTGCATATGGTATCTCGTAGGACTGAGGAATCGTTTACTTCTGGTTTGTTGAGGAATGAGGATATGTGCCGTATTGCAATTTGATTGTTCTTCTTTTTCACATTACGGTTTACTTTGCTGCATCGGGCGATTAAGTTTGTTTTCCCATGTCATTCTACAAAATGGAAACTAGAAAGCTCGTTTTCGTGGCATGACCACAAATATCATCAAAAAACCTGAAAGAGGCATGAGTCTGAACGCACGCTAATTTCTCAAACATCTAAAGTTGATGCATTGATGAATGTAACTTTGACACATGTAGGGTGAACATTCGGTAGATTCGGAGTTTGCGATAAAGTGTCAAATTGAATTGAAACTGAAAAAATAAATCAAAATCGAACTGAGTTGAATTAATCTCTGTTAACTCGATCGATAACCGATTTAACTGAACTACAAAGAGATTCCAATGTTCAAAATACTAATTTGCTGAGCGAAAACATACATGTATGTTTGAAGAGATTTATTATGTAGTTTTCATGTTTTAATAAAATTTGACTAATTTTTAACAAGTGAACTTTTTATTTTATCACTAAATCAATTATTTAAATTATTACAGTATTATAAAATTGAATAATATAGTAAAATTTTGGTTATAGCGATAATCGAAAAAAATTATTTTTCTAATCAAATTCAAACCAGTTAAGTTTTAATACCGAACCAACCAACCAAAATTGATCGATTTGATCGGTCGATTTGATTCTAATCGAATATCATTCATCCCTACATACATACATACAAGCTTATGCATAAAAGCATTTGAAATGTGAACCACGGTCATGTCATCATGGCAATAAAATTTAAATTTCTATTCTATCTAATGCATGTAATCGTACTCTATGCTATTGCTTTCGAAACATATTTTCAACCAAATTTCCATTTAAATAAACATATTTTCAACCAAATTTCCATTTAAATGTAAGACTACACTGGATTTACTGTCATAATATATTGATTTTAATGTTAATTAGTTCGGGCCATTAAAAATTTCCTAGCCCATCGCTTTGCCTAACCGGATATAAATTACACTAAACTTTGCCATAGCCCATCTCAAAGGCCAATATCAAAGGAGACCAGCAAATAAAATACAATGCTTAATTAAAATAATTTACCAATGCTATTGGTTGGTGGAAGTTACATGCGATTAAATTTACCAATCTACGTAAATAAAACATAGCTAAAAAATATATTTTACGCTTTCTGTGTGTGTTGCAAGGGTTCGCACTCATTTAATATGTGATAGTGTATTATGTTCCCTAGATTTATATTCAAGTTAGGCCAAGGACGCAGAACTAGTTTAAGGTCTTGCGGATGAGAGAATTTTTGTATCCATGGAAAGTGACCTTAGAGATAAACCATCTACATATCAAGGTATAATCATATTGTAAAAGTTTGTTTTAAATTGTTGGACCACTAATGAAAAGGATATGCAGTTGCATATAAATAAAATCAGTAAGTTTATCATTTGCTTTTTCTGTTTTCAAAAGTTTAATGGCAGTATATGCTGGGATTGATTTAACAAATCACGTGTTTCTTGAAATTTATATAGAATTTATCAAACTGCGAACCAAATTATTTCGATTTAGATTAGCATAATAGTGTTTACAATAAAATTAAAAGAAGTTAGGCAAAACAATTACATCTATGTATGATCAATTTTTAATGTGTTCAACAAGTGTTAAAAGTAATATTATACTATGCAATCCTATATCATATGTGGATATGTCCATCTTTGTCTACGGTTATGGTGAAATATCACCCAAAAAATGTATAAAGCTATTTAAATATCAATTGGTATCATATGACTATTTCAAGCGATATGTACAATTTTTGTTAATGGTCAAAATACATAATTGTACGCTTTATGATTGTTTGAATGAATCATACATATAAATTCAAAGTGGTAATTAATATCCATGATGTTATTGATGGACAACTCATGGCATAATTTTAAGAATTAAACTATGACAGTTACTATGTTCAAGTTCTTACAATTTTGAACCATTTAACAGTACCATCAAGATTTACGAATTATTTGATAATATATTATGTACATCAATCAACTAATGCATTGTATAAAGTTATGCAAAAAAGAGACTTGATCGTTGAAGATTTGCATATACATAAATGGTTGTATGAAAATGTAATAGTTTCAAACATAATAATTAATATACATTGAGGACAAGAACTTAAGAAATATATTCATATTTAGTCATCTATTTATATAAACTTTTAAGCACTATCCAAAAAAAAAAAAAAAGAGGTTGTAGTATAAACTCGATAAATATAAATTTACTTTTATACACACAACCATGAAATGATAAAAAGAATATTAACATCACCTACACTCATGCACTCAACAACTACCTGTATGCGTAGCACGGGTCCCACACTAGTTTTGGGAGAACCAAATGATGCGACGTACTCGGCCACACAAGGATTGCCTTGGACAAGGTCTTCAAAGCGTCAGGCTAACATTATCTTATCGCTCTTCAATGGAAATTCGACTCGAGCCTTTCTTTAAATTGCTTCCAAGCAAGGTCCGCTTCTTGAATTTCAGAAGTCATAAGCTCAAACCAGTCGAGAGCTCGATCTTCGAGCATATTAGAAGAGATTTGGACCTAATGCAAGTTCGAAAAGTCTATGCAGGATAAGATGCAGTCGGATGTCCTTAACCATGATTGAACCTCAATAACACTTACAGAGCCTCTGAACGACTTTCCACCTAGTTTGGTGAAGTAGCTATATAATCATGCGAATCCGAGATTAGGAGGGGTGGGCACGGAAGTAGCCTCGACAACATGTGCATTAGTCACAAGATCCAAGACTTGTTGAGAGGACAAAAAGGCTCCTTCTTGCGGGGGATTGCTCGAAGAGCCAACACCGTAACGGGAGTTCCTAACCATTCTTCTCCTCTAAAAGAGAGAAGAGGAAAAATGCTAGATTGAAATGATATTGATTTGCCAAACAACAGATCAAGATATAAGATAGGATATTACGGGTCCTAAGACTCGAATAAAATCCTAAACATGATTTCCTAAGAAACTTAGGACAATGATCCTTGCCTAATATCTTATATTGTTCCGAACTTGTGCCAAGTGTACCGCCTCACCACTATACTCACGTTAGTCAAAGCCATTGCAAGCAATGGTGTCAATTAACCTGAAGAATATAGTTGAGGAGCGACCATCTGTATATTAGCTTTGGACAAGTGTTAAATATATCGGATAATGTGGTTCTTATTTTTAAACCTCATGAGGAAATATGACACATCTGATTAAATTTCAAATGTAATACATAGTGGCTATATATAATTCGGAATCAATATAAAATACATATCAATAAAATTAGAGTTAGACATAGATATTCGCATCAGTAAGCGAAAATAGATATGAATATAACACATGAGTATAAATACAAAGATAGCGGTCATAGTCATCCACTATACAACAAAAGAATAGGTACAAGTTCTAGCTAAAAGAATATGTATACATGAAGGTCGCATATACATAAATATCCAAAAACTACACTTCAATGTAGATAGAAAAAAGCCAATTAGTGGTCCCTGCTAGAAGTCATGAGAAGTACCTGTAATTCCTCGGTCTAACCAGAGTATTATTTATAAGAGTAAACAATAAACAGATCAGTCTAGCTCTACACGTCATAGCAAACTGAGATAGAAAATAGAGATATAAACAAATAATGACATAAGAGTAATAACAACAATGGTCACTAGTAAATGTGAAGTCTCGGAAATGTCCATAAAATATGTCAAAGAAAATCTCAGAGCTATTTAAAAGATATCAATGTAAATGAAACTAAGATTGGTAACATGGTATCAATAGAGCTAGGATTGATAACATAGTATCAATAGAACTAAGATTCCAAAAATCAATAAATTAGAAATCTAGAAGATCCAAAAGAAGGGGAAAGAATAGGTTAAGGCGAGAGCCCGAAGACTCATTAACTCAATATGGGAGTCTGAAGACTCAACCAAGTCAATATGGGAGTCCGAAGACTCAACCATGTCAATGAGGGAGTCCGACTAAACCAACACAGTATCGAAGGTGAGACACAAACTCAAGGCAGATAGCCTATAGTGTTGAGTCGAAGCTCCTACCTTGGTCCGAAGACCGCTGGTCGTGACCCCACTAAGATGGTCTGAAAAGATGATCGATAAATCGAATGAATCGAAGTTCCTCAGGATGATTCAAAGATCATCAAAATAAGAAATGAGTCGAAGTTCGCCAAGACGATCTGAAGATCACAAGAATAGCCCAAAGGTCGAAATGATCTGAAATTCTCAGGATAATCCGAAGATCATCGATATGATCAAAATTGATCAATTATGGTGTGAATCACACCAAGATGGTATATGTATAATTCAAGCTACATGTTCCATAACCAGCTGCTCTACTCGAATACTTACAAGCAAGTTGTATATTCCACTAGAAATACGAAACGATCATTGCCACAATGTTCAATCGAACGAGTCTAATAAATAACTGTCAAACCAAACATAAGGGTGCATAGTCCTTGTATTAATAAGGCATTTGATTAGATTTCTCATTAGAACGGGAAAAAGGTTTATATAACTATACACTAGTAGATTGGAAAACAATTTATAAACTTCATATAATGAAGTTGAATTAAAAACCAATTTGGAGGATAACTTCAAAAAATGAAGTAGAGTTAGAAACCATTTATTAAAGAATTGTGTATCTGCTAATAATTTAAAACCCTTTATATGATTTCGAAGTGGTAAATCTTGTATAATAGTGATCAAATTAACGATCAGACTTAGAATTCACGTTTTAATAATGTAAATTAAATATTACGACTAACCATTATAAATTCGTTTATCATGAATCAATCGAAAGTCCATCCATTTGAGCTGCTGAAATACATAGATTAGAGAAACTGAAAAGTCAGAGGAAAAGAGCAAACGGGCTGAAAGTCGATCGAGGATAAGCCTAAATGTACCTGATATGTCGACCGTGGCCACCACCGGTCGGCAACAAAAAAATAAAGCAGTAGGCGAAACCTGACGTCTGAACCTATTTGTAGACTTTTGACTTGATTCAAACATCTGAAAATAGGTTTCAAACGTCTGAAATCAATCTTTGCCAATTTCTGGAGACCGGTTCAGACATCTGAAATTAATTTCAAACGTCTGACCTGCTCTATGAATGTTTTTCAAGAGGAAAAACATCACTTAATGGCTCCAAATCAATACATGTTCTCTCTAGACTCTTAGGCATGTTAGAAACACTCCTAACACACTAAAGCACATGTACAAAAGTCCATTCATGGGTTTGCCCAAGGATATTTATATAAATGAAATAAAAACTCATAAATAGGAGAGTTAGCACCCAAACAAACCAATTCATGCAATGCACACACAATATATACCTGCCAAGGGGACACTAGACAAGCTTATAACTTGAGGCATAGATGTGAGTTCTCAAAGAACTCAACTTTGATTGTAGGAAGCAACAAGGAGATGCAAAACCAAGCTAAGGAGCTATCTTCTCCAATATAACTCACTAATCTACAATCTTTACACATATACACAATATTTCCTAAGAATTAGGTTTAAGAAATAATAAGGATTAAAGAGGAAACAAGTTGGAGAAGATGGAGAATGAGTTTACCTTTCTTCTCCTTGGATTTGAACTTGATTTCCACACGAATTTGATTCCAAATATTGAGCTAGGGCTAACGAAATTTTAATTTTCCTATCCCATTCCGCATTTTATATTTTTGTTAAGTGTTGGAAGTGAATGAAGGGGGAGAGGACTATGGGAGTTATAAGGGCGGACTAGGTTGGGTAACTGAAACCCAAGTCCAAACTCCAAATTTTGGCAACTCAAAATATATCTATATTTACAGTTTCTTGTCGTAAATGGCATTTTGAACTCAACGGAAGTGGTTTCGATTCCAAATTCATCTATATGTAAAAAGTGACTTTTTGGACCAATACTCGATTAACGACGTTATATTTAAATAAAATATTTAAATATGCAGATAAGACTGAGGAGGCCAAGCCAAGTACTAGAAAGAAAAAGTGGTGGCCCAAGAACGATGCAGTAAAGATGGGAGAAAACCTAAGGAGGCACAAATCAAGAAGTTAAGTGTCATGGCTATGGAATGATGGGGCACTTTATCAAAGACTGTACAAAGACTAAGAAAGTTGATTGTTTTCAGTGTCGGCAAATGGGACATTACAACAACCAATGCCCTTAGAAGCAGGGTTAGGGGGCAGGATCATCCGGAGCGTAGGTTCGTGCGCTTATGGCGACTCAGACTGATGGTAGTAGTTAGGACCAAGGTTGGAAAGTCACCGTAGAAGGTTTGATTTCTCTTTTCGATTATCCCATTAGGACCTCATTCGATTCCCGTGCTTCTCATTCTTTCATACCCAGTTCTTTTGTTGATAGTCTGCATCTATATACTTCTATAGTTTCTAATCCAGTAGTTGTCTCAAACCCCATAGGTGGTATGCTTCACCTATCAATGATGTGTAGGGGTTTGATTATGGCGTCGAACCAGAGTGTGACACATATGTACTGGGTTTTATGGGTTATGGTATTGATGGAAAAATATGTCGTAAACACCCAAGATTCTTAATTACTTAAGAATTACAGTTTCGCGTGGAAATATAAGTGCAAAAAGCAGTAAATAACGCGAGAGATTTATGGTGGTTCAGTCCCGTGAGGGTCCTATGTCCACTTTGGAAGAGTCACCGATATTTTATTGATAGTAAAGAGTTACAAGCTTAGGACTATCTAATGAAATCCTTTTACAAACATTTCTAAGTAATTTGAGGTCATAATTGTCATATATAAATATTAAGAAAAAGTCACTTTTGCCCTTCGTCTTTCTCAAAGCATGGATGCCTTTAAAGAGGTCACTTGGAACTCTCAAGAAATCAACCAATTTCCAACCCCTTTGAAGTGTGAGCTTGGGGGTATTTATAGTGGAGTGGCTATGTGGGAGTAGGTAGGAGTAGGGGATCACATCAGTACATTTCAGATCGCAGGGTGCATGCCACAGAAACTTGGACCACTCCCTCATCTTTCCTAAGAGGCTCGTACCCCTTACTGGGGTACGAATTTCATACCCCGTGGGGTACGAAATTCACACCCCGTGGGGCATGTTGAACTCTAGGGAGGCAAGGCTAGAGGTCCGAGATACAGGGATTCGAGATGATGGACATGGCGTAGTTTTGAGGAGCTGTGAGGCACTGGCTCGTATGACCATTTCCCGCCTTGTCACCTTATCTTCTTGGCGACATGTCGGGTTATAATATCACGCGATGTGTTGAGTCGAGCATGTCTTATGTACTTTTGGGAACCAGGCCAGAAGGTCGGTTAACATTTGCGCCCCAAAGTACGTCTTGTCTTGACATGTTGTGCTTTGAGTTGGTAGAAATGGTTGAATCGTCGAATTCCTATCAGCTCATGAGATTAGATGTTAGTTATCAACTCTCGTTAACGTCTTAATGTAATCAAATCTTTTTCAGTATGATGTTGTGTATGCGTTATTGCGCACGCATGTATATATTAAATTTCTGCCCATGTATTCATATATGTATACATAAGCATATAGAAACACATGATTTTTATTACTTATTTATTATATTTAATTATTATCCTTTTTCTTTCCTTTTTTGGTTGTACCTCTTGTTTGGGATATGAAAATTTCGTATCCCAAATAGGGATACGAAAACTCATACCCTCGTAGGGTACAAGATCTCGTACCCCACTGGGGTATGAGAGTTCATGCTTACTCGAGGAACACGAAGGGTCAACGGGCTAGGCCCACTCCCTCTCCATAAATATGAGCTCCCCTCCCCCACTCACTCTTTTTCTTCTACTTACGATTTGGACATGGAGCTTAGAACCCAGAAAACTCGTGTTTGACATAGAAGGTAAGTTCGACTTCGACCCTCTACGGGAGTATCTCGACCCAAACTCAGCTCTGGCCTCGTGCTTGCGTCGAGCCTTGTGCTCGGAGGAGGATAAGCTCCAGGGAGATTGGAGTATAGGAAGGAGGTTTTTTCTTTGGAGAAGGATAACGAGGGGAGTTGAAGTATCGGGTTAGATGATGGACGAAGATAGAGGTGCTATAGAGGGGGCCGAAGCTCAGGACACGCTATTGATGGAGTTCGTACCTCTTTCGGGGTTTTGGGCTTCATACGCCCATGAGTGTTAAATTTCGAACCCCATAAAGGGTATGAAATTTTGTGCTCTGGGGGTATGAAATTTCAAAGCTTGAAAGGGGTACGAAATTTCTTACACCCGTGGGTGCGAAACTTCGAACCCCAGTACGGTTCAAAGTTTCGTATCCAGAAGAGGGATACAAGGTTTGTGATTGACTTGAGTGCTTCGTGTCCCGTCTCAGCACAACATTGTATCTCTCAATCGAGAATTTGGTTTTTTGACTCTCCTATTTGGGATCTGTGTCGTTTTTGCAGCATTGTGTGATTAAGTTAGTGCTTATGTTGACTGTCCTATAGTTGGCAAACCTGCCATGCACATAGGGTTAAAGAATATACATGGACTGTGACTGAACTGTCGAACTACAGAACATGTTTTGCCGATTCTAATCGTAATGTATGCATGGTTCGATGCGATCCTAGGAACGTCGGTAGATGTAATAACCCATATTTTGAAAGACATGTTATAACATAAATCAAGGCAGAAATAAATGTTAAAATCTGAATCAAGGGAAACGGGTTGTGCCATTGCGTTCTTCTCGGAAAAATACGCGAAATAGAGTCCGAGTTTTCGAAAATCGGAGTCCGTATGACCCAGTTATGGCCCGTCGAAGTTTTCAGAAAATTTCAAGTTCAAAAACAGTTCAAATTTCGAATCTGGAGCCAAACAGACTGGGCGGGAAAGTTTCCCGCCCAGCCCCCAAGTCGATTGGGGAGTCGACTTGGGAGTTGTAACACCCCACCTCCGCCAGGGTAACTCTTGCAAGCACACTAGCTTTGGAGGGGCGTTAAACAAGGTAAACATGCATGCAGATATCACAAGACAGAACATATAAATAAAACAGAGTAGTAAAGCAGCGGATAAAACTAGCATTTCAAAACCATAGTTAAGTTACAACAAAGTACTTGGTCATTATTTTCCAACAAACAAAGTCTAGAGAAAAGCATAAACTGAAAAACTGAAATACATAAAGTACTATCCCCAAAGGGAAGTGATAAACCATAACTAGCTCAATGTCCAAAACCGTACATGAGCAAATCCAGTAAGCAAGCTATAAAGATCCAAGCTAAGCTCCAATGTTCCCACCCTGAGGACCTGAGGGGGGGGGGGGGGGAACGGAAGAAAAGAGGCGAAAGAAAACAGGTCAGTCAAAAAGACTGGTAAGCCCTAACTACTATCAGTCCATGAACTAGTAAAGTTAACTGGCATGAGAAGCTGAGATGAACATAAGGATAACAACATACTGGCATGGTGATTAACTAACAAGATAGATAAAGGTGTCATCGCATAATCAAGGTTAAGTTTTGCACCACGGGTGTACTAGCATTCTAACATGTCAAGAAAAAAACAAGAATTGATCCCTTGGCCCAAGCTTGGCCCAACATCATGAGGTGACCTAAATCAAGGTTCAACTACACGGTCTAGTAGATCGGCTCCCTATAAGCCTAACTCGTCAAGTGTCGGTGTCATACGGCCCAAACATGAAATGTAGTTAACTGCGCTAGGTCCACCCTAGGGTGTATCAAGCCCTAGGGTGTCAACCTCGGACACAAATCAAGTATGCACAGTCTAGATCTACTGGTACCCGTGCTTGATTTTCCAACTCCGGACTATGTGCACGACCATAGTCCGCCTGGACCTACACCGGCGTACCTACTCAGCCGTCGTTTTGGCCGCTTACATGTCAGCCCAGTAATCGTGCCCCACCCTAGCCTAGTCCCTAGGGTCTTATGATACTATCAAGAGGGTTACTGCTGAAAAGGACCACGCAACTAGGGTTTCTTAACGGGTTAAATGTGGTTAACCCGATCCAAACGTGGATTAAATTGGTTAAGTGTACCCAAGGTTCATGACTTAACCCCGATTAACCCATCAAGCCCAAATTGGTTAAGTATTAAGTGGACCATGACTTAACCCTAATTAGGAGGCATTAATTAACTTAATGTGCTTTAACCTCTCACATTAGACCTTGTTGTGGTTACTAGTTAAGCCGGGCGGGTCCGGGTAGCTTTTACACCACAACTTGGTCTAACCTCGGGTTCGAGCACAACATGACCAACTTCTCACATTGGGTCCTATTGTTTGTAGCCACTAGTTAAGCCGGGCGGGTCCGGGTAGATTTATGCTACAAACTCAACCAAACCTCGAGTTGGCCACACTCATATTTTCTAAGTGTCATGTCCATTATGTTTCCAAAACATAATTACAAGCTAACATATCATGTCATGTTATAAAAATCATGTTCATGTCATAATGTTACCCAACCCCAACGTAATCCCATCGTTTACATAATCGCAACAACGCATAAAGGATAAAATAGGGAACTTGGCATAATCATGACATAAAGGTGTTGAAGCCACAAGTTAACATGGTGGCATATGAAATGTACATATGTTCATATACTTGCATATTGCATTATTAGGCTTCAAAAGTATGCATAAAACCAAACTTAGCATATAAGTGATACATGGTGACAAATGACATGTAGAAGTTGCTCGGAGTTCACATTTAGCCTCACATGCAAGTTATCATAAGGGATATGATAACTTCCATGTTGCCAAATGCAACCTTTAACATAAAGCTTGAAGCTTTAAGCTCACAACCTCAAGTTTAACTTGCATAGCATGATAACATGTGTATAATGATCAACCCAAACTTGCATAGCATAGCAACATGTGTCATACATAATGATTGAACCAACTTGCATAACATAATGATCAACCAAACTTGCATATTATAATGATCAACCCCAAACTTGCATCATTCATTTAACTTTATGGTTCAAAAAGAAAGTAGAAAAGGGCTTACAATGCTATGAAGACACAAATGAATATTTATTATAAAGATTGAGACGAAGTCCTTATGCAATCACCCAAATATGAAAGCTCCAAATGAAAAACCCTTGAGCCAAATCAATAAAAACCCTTGCTTTGTAATAGAAATGTTGCAACTTGACTTGAATGCAAACTAAGAACACTCATACAAGCTTGAAAACACTTGTATGAACTGAAAATCTCTCATATAAATAGACTTAGAAATTTTAGCATGAGAGTGGAGGCCATGAGAGGAACAAATTTGGCATAGTTTAGTTGTAGGGTTGAATAATGGTGATTTAGGCTAGGCTTAGGGGTCTTTTTATAGAAGATCAGGATAGTACTAGCCATAGGATTAACCCTAGATTCAATCCGAGCCATCAAATCCCGTCACTAACCAACAAAACAGGTCAAAACAGCCCAATCAAGTGCACCAGGCCGACCTGGCCGACCAGGGAGGTCGACCCCCAGGTCGACTCTAGTGTCGACCTGGTTGGGGGGAGGTCGTCCCTAGTGTCGACCCCCCAATCGACCTGTCTGGGCGGGAGTTTTCCCGCCCAGTCTGTTTTGGCTGAATTTGAATTCTAAATTCAAATTTGAACTGTTTTTGAACTTGTAATTTTCTAAAAACTTTGACAGGCCATAACTTGGTCATATGGACCCCGATTTTCGAAAATTCGGACTCTATTTCGCGTATTTTTCCGAGACGAACGCAATGGCACAGCCCGTTTCACTTGATTCAGATTTTACAGTTTAATTCTGCCTTGGTTTATGTTATGACATGTTATTTAAATATACGGGTTGTTACATTCTCCCCTCCTTAAAGGATTTCGTCCCCGAAATCTCCAAGTTAGAAAGAACATATCCTACCATCCATCATCCATCTACTCAAAACATCATCCACGTGCAGTCATTGTCCTTAAAGGATTCTAAATGCTGTATGATCATATGCAAAGGTGTGTGTATATGTACTTATCTAATGCAAAAATCAGGCGGTTACTGATACAGTAAACCTCCTTAATGCAAAGTATGTTAGTGAAATGAGTCCATATGTATGCAAATTCCTAACATAACTCATAGTCTCTACATGAGTGCACATAACATTCATCCATATGCAACATCCACGTGATAGCATAACAAGTTTCATCCATGAATAAGTATAAGCACTCACGCATATGCAACATGAAAGTGTGTGAGCCGATCTTAGTGCCTAATGTGTATCATGCATCCACGAGTATCCACGTGCAAACACTTGCAACCACTTGCAACCATCAAGCATAACATGTTTCAAATACATGTTTCATCCAAAGGGTTTCTACCTAAGGTTCTCATGACAAGTTTAACGAGATAGTAAGATAAACAGGATAAACACGGATAAAAAGAAAGATATGCTAATTAGGAAAGAGGTCGAGAATGTACCCTAAAAAAGGAATGGATAAAGCCCACGCATCTTCTCCTCGGTTTCCCAAGTTGCGTCTTCATCGGCTTCACTCCACTGAACTTTCACCAATTTGACTTCTCGATTCCTTAGCTTCTTGATCTCCATTCCCAAGATACGAATCGGAGCTTTTCTCAAGGTTGCTTCTTTCTCTACCTCAATGTCTTCAAGAATGCTTGGTTCAACCACCTCAGCGGACTCATGTAGGCACTTTCGGAGATGCGAGACATGAAAGACATTATGCACTCCGGCTAGCTTCTCGGGCAATTCCACCTTATAGGCCATCTTTCCAATTCTCTCTATGATAGGGAAGGGTCCTACGAACCTTGGTGCCAGCTTCCCAACTGCTCCAAAATGTACCACATTACGCAAAGGAGAAACCTTCACGAAAACCATGTCTCCCACTTCGAATTCCAAATCTGCCCTTCGCTTGTCAGCCTAGGATTTCTGTCTATCTTGGGCCGCTTTCATCCTTCTTCTCACTAATTGAACTTTCTCGGATGTGTCCCGTATCATATCGGGCCCAAGTATAAGTCTATATGTTGTCTCCCACCAACAAGATGGTGACCTACACGGCCTCCCATACAAAGCTTCAAATGGTGCCATCCCCATGTTGGCTTGATAGCTATTATTATACGCAAACTCTACAAGAGGAAGGTGGTCTTCCCAAGTACCACCGAAGTCGAGAACACAAAGCCTCAAGAGATCTTCTAGCACTCTATTCACCCTTTCGGTTTGGCCATCCGTCTGGGGGTGATAGGCTGTACTCAGATTCAATCGCATACCAATCGCTTCTTGCAAACTATTCCAGAACTGGCTAGTGAAAATTGGGTCACGATCGCTAACTATGCTAGAAGGAACTCCATGCAACTGCACTATCTCTCGGAGATAAATAGATGCCAGCCATGATGCGGTCCTCTTGCTTTTTACTGGAATGAAGTGAGCACTCTTCGTAAGTCTATCAACTATGACCCATATGCTCATGTTCCCTTTTCTTGACCTAGGCAATCCATCCACAAAATCCATAGAAATACTCTCCCACTTCCATTGCGGGACCTCCAATGGATGTAATAGCCCACCTGGTTTCTTTGACTCGGCTTTCACTTGTTGGCACACTGTAACACCCCGCCTCCGCTAGGGTCACTCGCAAAGGAATGCACTAGCTTTAGAGGGGCATTATTGGTAAACATGCACAGAAATATCACAAGACAGAACATATAAAATAGCGGAAGTAAAATCAAACTTTCATAAACATTAATAATTAAGGTCTAAAGCCTTTTACATCAGAGTACATCAAAACCTGTCTTGCAATAGTAAAGAAGCATAAAGACTTTTTCATAAATTATTCCCCAAGTAAAAACGGTAAAGTAGCCATAGCCAAGAAGAGTCCAAGCCATCCATGATGACCTTCAAGCAGAAGAAGTCCGAACTAAACAACAGTATTTCCTCCCTGTAACCTGGGGGGGAAACGGAAGAAAAGAGGCGAAACAAAACGGGTCAGTCAAAAAGACTGAGTAAGCCCTATCTACTATTAGCATAAAAACTAGTAAAGTTAACTGACATGAGAAACTGAGATGAACATAAGCATGATGACAAGATAGATAAGCTAAATCAAAATAACAGGATAAACTACTGAACTCAGATAAACTAAGGTGTCATGATAAATGACGGTGTCAAGATAAAACAAGGTATCCCATCGTCAAGTTCCCGTTAAGTATAATATCCCCAAGATATCTATCACGTATAACGCCCCATGGTATCTATCCTGTACATCTTCTCTGCACCTACCGTACTAGTATCCCAACTGTATCATGTGTTATCCGTGAATGACCCTTACTCAAAAGTCGTGTAATGGTTCATGTCAACCTAATATGCCGCATATATAGGTTACTCAACTCATATGTTTCTTTCCATGTATAAGTTCAGTCCTTTGCCGTAGGCTGTACGGGCTTTCCCATGTAAACGGTTTATCCTTGAAGTTGTTTTGGACTGCAACCCTTGATCTAGTTGTGTTTCCTTACCATGAACTATCGCGCGTCCACTTAGGATTTATGCCACCTAGGACCGCTAGGGATTATGCTACCTAATGAACGTTTCCGTGTCTCGTTTTGGGTTTCGGCCACCTAGGACCACTAGGGATTACGCCACCCGTCAACCGCGCCCTTGATCCCACGTATGTATCGTGAATCGTTTTCCATGTCTAGATGCACATGTTCCCCAATGTGCCATCCGAGTTCCATGCCAGGGCAAATCAAGAAATACGGAACTCGGTCGGGAGCTTTAAATCGTCTACCGATGCAGATATCAAGGTCTGTTTTTGTACCCGTGGCTATGGTCCCACGTGACCCCTCCCTCAACTACTGAAAGGCAATCCAAGAAAAATCATGTATAAGAACCACTCCCCGGTCCCACTATAGCCCACTTTCCTACAGGCCAACCTCACCCATGACTCGATAGCAAGCACATGGTCTGTTGGGGGTTCCCTGCCTTTCCGCACGTACACGATTGACTAAAGATGGTAGGTAGTCGGCGATGTGCTATCCAGGGCAAAAACAAGAATCGTCGACTCCACGCTAATCCATCCCAGTCTTTAGGTTGCTCGCATAACAACCAAGGCATACTCTTGGTCCTTCGAACGTAGACCTTAACCTCTCATGGGCCTAGTATAATTACCTGGCATCCCACAGAGGGATCCCAAGAATATCCTCACGTCCCCCGAAGCTTCCACTTCGGCACCCAGTGCGCTGGAGCTTTTATCCAAGTCAGATAACTTGCTCCCCCTCGTATACTAAGCGATGACCTACCGTATCAGGTTACTCATCGTTTTGAGAATTAGTCCTATGTCCTTAGCTAAGAATTATTACTTAGTTACCCTTAACTAAGGTTTACCACTTAGCTTCCTTTCCCGTTATCCTTGATTAACCACGGTTTTCTACCTAGTTCTTCTAGCTAGGGTTTGTCTGTTGGGTTAAGTGTTATCATTCAAGTCCATGACTTAACCCGCCCACGAATCACGTCAAAGATTGGCTAAGTATTTAAGTTCAAGACTTAGTCCCACAAGTTGGTTAAGTGTACCCAGAGGCTCATGACTTAACCCTATCAAGTCAAATTGGTCAAGTACTAGCTTACCTTAATCCTATCGGATTATCTTGCTAGATCGATTAAGCATAGATTATCTTAATCCCATCAAATTATCGAGTCAGATTGGTTAAGTATAGGTTGGCTTAACCCCATCCTCTAATCGTACTACAATGGTTAAGTATATTCTAAAAAGGTCTTGTGACTTAACCTTATCAGGTCCGCGTATTAGATTGGTTAAGTGTAAGTTACTTAACCCCATCAAATAATCATGTATAATTGGTTAAGTATAAGTTGCTTAACCCCATTAAATTATCACGTTAAGTTGGTTAAGTATTGGTTACTTAACCTCATTGAATTACCGAGTTTAAATTGGTTAAGTGTTTAACTTAACCCCATCGAATTACCGTATTTAGATTAGTTAAGTGTGGATTACTTAACCCCATCTAATTACCGTGTCGGATTAGTTAGGTGCAAATTACTTAACCCCATCCCCTAATCATCTTGTATGGTTAAGTGTCATTAAGAAAACTTACTTAACCTTGCCAAATTATCATGTTGGATTGATTAAGTGTTGGTTAACTTAATCCCCGTCCACTAGTCGTATAAAAATGGTTAAGCGTCATTAGGCAAATCAAATCACTTAACCTACCCAACCTTGTCATGTTTTGTTAAGTATCATTAGCCTAACCAATTTACTTAACCTATTTACCCATGTCATATTTGGTTAAGAGTCATTAATCAAATTAACTTAACCCTATCATGTGGCATTAATTACTTAATGCACCCCAACCTCTCACATTAGACTTTGTTGTGGTTACTAGTTAAGCCGGTCGGTTCCGGGTAGCTTTACACCACAACTTGGTCTAACCTCGGGTTCAAGCACAACATGACCAACTTCTCACATTGGGTCCTATTGTTTGCAACTACTAGTTAGGCCGGTCGGTTCCGGGTAGTTTTACGTTGCAAACTCAACCCAACCTCGAGTTGGCCACTTTCATGTTTAGTCTAGTGTCATGTTCATAGTCAAGTTTTCAAGCAATTGGGTAGACCTAACTTAATAGGTAAATTCCCAATGGGTAGACCTAACTTAATAGGTAAATTCCCAAGCTTATGTTTTTATGCATACTTACATGTCAACTTCCATGTTATACTTCAAGTCATGTTTTCAAGTATAAACACATGTCATATTTAACGTTACATGTTTTCATGTTTATACCCATTTACCCAAGTCGTATTCATGTCATTATGTTTCCCCATAATGTGACCCCAACGCTTTTTAAACTAGCATATACGTTCGCAACAACGTGATGGATTAAAAGAAGAGACTTGGCAAAGGAATGACAAAAATGGGTATTAAGCCACAAGTTAATCATGGTGGCAAATGAGGCACAAATGTATTCATTAGCTTGCATGTTACATTCTTAAGCCTCAAAAACATGCATCAACCCAAACTTGGTACATAAGCGAATCATGGTGACAAAAGACATGGAATGATGGCTAGAAACTCGCATATATCATCATATAAGGATTATGACTTCATATGCAAGTTGACATAATGATTATGAAGATTCTCATGTTGCATAATGCAACATTTCAACATAAAGGTTGTGGCTTTTAGCTCATAAGATCAAGATAATGACTTCATAAACTTGCATAACATGATAGCATGCATCATTCTAATTAATCAAACCCAAACTTTCAACATGAACATTTAACTTCATAGTTAATATCTAAGAGTAGGGAAGGGCTTACAATGCTTATGTGGACTCAAATGAGTATAACAAATGTAAGAAACCCCTTATGCAGCAAATTAAAACCCCAAAATGCAAGCAAACTTGATCAAGACTCCTCCTTTATGATGCCAATAGAGAAACAAGACTTTAATGCAAGCTAAAGAGGATCATACAAGCCTAAATACACTTGTATGCATGGAAATCTCTTAGAAATTTGATTTAGGAATTTATGAAGAGAGTGGAGGCCATGAGAGGATTGATTTTGCCATAGTTTAGTTGTAGGATAGATTAATGATGATTTAGGGTAGGTTAGGGTCTTATTTATAGATTAGGCAAGTGTTTTAGGCCATAGGATTAACCCTAGGATAGATCCCAGCCCTCAAAAATCGTCACAAGCCTCCAAAACAAGACCAAGGGCCAAAACAGGTGCACCAGGCCAGCCAGGGTCAAGCCAGAAGGCTGTGCAGGTTTCTGGCTCGACACGGGCGCACTTCCCAAGTGCGCCAGTGTATTTTTGTGCTGGCGCACTTCACAAGTGCGCCAGTGCATTCTGGCTTGTTTTCGGTTTTTCTGCCTAACTTCGTTCGTCCATATCTTCTTCATACGGACTCCGATTTACGAAATTTCGGACTCTATTTCGCGTATTTTTCCGAGACGAACGCAATGGCGAAACCCATTTATCCTGATTCAGATTTTATAATTTAATTCTTCCTTGATTCTTGTCTTAACACGTTGCTAAAAATTCGGGTTGTTACACACACCATGCACTTTGAAACATACTCTGCTACATCCTTCTTCATTCCGGCCCAAAAGAAAATGCGCTTCATATCTCTATACATCTTATCTCCTCCCGGATGTATAGTCATCTTCGAGTGATGTGCTTCTTCAAGAACTTTATGCACTAAGTCTCCTACTTGTGGAACGCATAGCCTTCCATCACGCCTTAGCCAACCCTTATCATCAATAGTATATCTAGCAAGGTGACTAGATGTCTCACCACGAATCAACTTGTCCATGACCTCGACTATCTGTGGATCTTCCTTCTGCGAAGCCCCAACTTGATCAAGAAGTGTGGGTCTAAGCTCAAGGGATGCTAATGAACCCGTCATCGACTCAACAGCCGTCGTGAAATCAAAGGTTGCCAAGAATTCTAAGTTCTTCATCTCAATGAACAAGGGGCTCAAAGTCAACCTCCTTCTGCTTAGTGCATCTGCCACAACATTACCCTTGCCAGGGGTATAAGCTATCTCGAAGTCATAAGATGCCAAGAATTCCATCCACCTTTGCTGCCTTAGATTCAGATCTTTTTGCGAGAAGAGGTACTTGAGTGACTTGTGATCAGTATACAACTCAAACCTTTCGCCTAGAAGATAGTGGCGCCAGGATTTGAGTGCAAAGACGATCGCCGCTAACTCCAAATCATGAGTGGGATAGTTCTTCTCATGAACTTTAAGTTGCCTACCCCCATAACATATCACTCTTCCCTCTTGCATTAGAACAACACCTAACCCCGTGCCACATGCATCGGTGTACAAGGTAAACATCTTACCACTATCGGGTAATGCCAAAACTGGTGTTGAGGTAAGGGCTCTTTTGAGCTTTTGAAAAGCAAGCTCACACTCCAAGTCCCATGCAAAGACTAAGTTCTTCTTCGTCAACTTAGTAAGAGGGGCCGAAATCTTAGTGAAGTCCCTGATGAACTTCCTATAGTAGCCCGCCAGACCGAGAAAGATTCTTATTTCGGTTGCATTCCTAGGAGTCTTCCAGTCTTGAACCACAACCACTTTCGCGGGATCCACCGTTATGCCTTGCTTAGAAACTATATGTCCAAGAAACCGAACTTCCCTTCTCCAAAAATGTCATTTGGAGAACTTGGCTTTCAACTGATGCGCCCTAAGCGTATCCATCACTTCCTTGAGATGTCTGGCATGTTCTTCCTCGTCCTTTGAGAAGATCAGAATATCATCCACGAAGACAACCACGAACTTATTAAGGAATTCCCTGAACACCCTACTCATCAAGTCTACGAAGTAGGTGGGTGCATTAGTCAATCCGAATGGCATGACAAGCCATTCAAAGAATCCATCTGGAGTCCTGAACACAGTTTTATCAATGCTATCCTCAGCTACTCTAAGCTGATGGAATCCGGTGGCTAGATCAAGCTGAGAGAAAACAGAAGAACCAACGAGCTGGTCAAAGAGATCATCTATCCTCGGTAAAGGGTGCCTATTCTTCTTTGTCAGTTTGTTCAACTCTTGATAATCAACACATAGGCGAAGTGAACCATCCGCCTTAGTAGCGAATACCACCGGAGCACCCCATTCAGAAATGCTTCGCCTGATAAAATTCTTCTCAAGCAACTCCTTGATTTGCTTACTGAGCTCCCTTCTTTCACGAGGGGCCATATGCCTAACGGGCAATGATACTGGCTTGGCATTATCGACTAGATAAATGCGGAAATCTATCTCTCGTTTAGGGGGTAACCCCTCAACTTCTTCAAAGACATCGGGATAGTTTCGGACCACCCTTACAGATTATAGATCATCGATGGACGAGTCAAGAGATTCAAGATAACATAACATGACGGGACCTCTAGGGTTACAAGAAATTTCTAGGGTATTACCGAGGCGAGTCATGAGCCTCACCACCCTATGTTCACAATCGAGGATGGCTCCATAACTGGACAACCAATCCATGCCCAAGATCAACCCGTATCCCGTGAACCCGAGAACATAAGCATTACACGTGAATTCTACGGTCAAGATAGAAATCTTCAAATCCACACAAATCATAGATAGATGGGCGGAACCCCCAATTGGATTTGAAACACAAACGGGATCCTCAACTAGGCTAGTACTTAGGTGCAAACTTTCAACAATGTCAGAAGAGATAAAACTATGCGATGCGCCAGAATCAAATAAGGTGCGAACAGGATAATCAGAAATATAAACAAGACTTTCTATAGAAATACTACCTCGATCCTGAACTGGAGCAGCGTTGAGAGCATGCACTTGCCCTCCAGAAGGTCCTGCACGCTGATTCTGCCCTTGCTTCTTGGGGCAATCCTTGCTAAAGTGTCCAGTCTCTCCATAATGAAAGCATTCGCCCAGCTTCCTCTTCTTCTTCTTACAGTCTTTAGCTATGTGCCCAACATTCCCACAGTAGTGGCATTTTCTTGGATCCTTTGCCTTGGCCTTGTTGCCCTTGTTGTTCTTGTTTTTTTTGTTGTTCTGATTGCTCTGATTTCCTCCCCACTTGGAGTCTGTCTTCTTGGCTTGAGTCTCATTAGCCTTGACTTCCTTCTTGCCATTCTTATCGTCTCCTTGAAGAAATGCCATGTCTACTAGACCTTCGAAAGTGGCCCCCATAGGTATATGAGATAGGGCTAAACCTTGAAATGGCTCATTCAACCCTCGTGCAAAGCGTAAAGCCTTCTTCTGGGGAGTATTAACCATGTCCAAACCGAATCGGGCCAGCTTGTTAAACTCATTCACATACTCCCTCACTTTCATGTCCCCTTGCTTCAAAGATATAAACTTCTCCAATTGCAGATTTGCCTCAGCTGATGATAGAAACTTAAGCCCAAACCTCGTCCTAAAGTCGGCCCAAGTCTCTACAGGCCTCGTAGCATTGGTGACCTCCCACCAATAAGCAGCTTCTTCTTTTAATAACCATGCTGCCAATAAAACCTTTCTATGATCTTGCACATCAAAGATGGCGAAGAGATCTTCAGTTTCTTTCAACCAATTTCTTGCCTCCACAAAAGTCTCCGTCCCAATAAAGTTCTTGCCACCCATCACCTTAAAGTCTTTGCAAATCTTAGCGAAATCTGCTTGCGGATTCTGAGGAGGAGGAACCTCAGTTATATTGGGGGTATTTGCTGGGCCCACATCGTTGGCCCTAGCTTCCAAGTACCTCCGGAACCATCCGGGAATGGTCACTCCCTCGGGAAGGTTAAGATCGGCCATACTGAAAAAGGAAAAGATAGATAGATTCAGAACGAGGAAACGAAGGATAGTGCTAATGGCTTTTGGGGAATAGCCTTTTAAAATAACTAGACTTTTCTTGGAAAATACTTAATTGGTTTTGAAAATAGTTTTTCAAAAGGTAAGTTTTTAAAATCCTTTTGCTCAAATCTTGTAAACCTTATGCTCTGATACCAAATGTAACACCCCACCTCCGCCAGGGTAACTCTTGCAAGCACACTAGCTTTGGAGGGGCGTTAAACAAGGTAAACATGCATGCAGATATCACAAGACAGAACATATAAGTAAAAAAGAGTAGTAAAGCAGCGGATAAAACTAGCATTTCAAAACCATAGTTAAGTTACAACAAAGTACTTGGTCATTATTTTCCAACAAACAAAGTCTAGAGAAAAGCATAAACTGAAAAACTGAAATACATAAAGTACTATCCCCAAAGTGAAGTGATAAACCATAGCTAGCTCAATGTCCAAAACCGTACGTGAGCAAATCCAGTAAGCAAGCAATAAAGATCCAAGCTAAGCTCCAATGTTCCCACCCTGAGGACCTGAGGGGGGGGGGGGAAACGGAAGAAAAGAGGCGAAAGAAAACAGGTCAGTCAAAAAGACTGGTAAGCCCTAACTACTATCAGTCCATGAACTAGTAAAGTTAACTGGCATGAGAAGCTAAGATGAACATAAGGATAACAACATACTGGCATGGTGATTAACTAACAAGATAGATAAAGGTGTCATCGCATAATCAAGGTTAAGTTTTGCACCACGGGTGTACTAGCATTCTAACATGTCAAGAAAAAAACAAGAATTGATCCCTTGGCCCAAGCTTGGCCCAACATCATGAGGTGACCTAAATCAAGGTCCAACTACACGGTCTAGTTGATCGGCTCCCTATAAGCCTAACTCGTCAAGTGTCGGTGTCATACGGCCCAAACATGAAATGTAGTTAACTGCGCTAGGTCCACCCTAGGGTGTATCAAGCCCTAGGGTGTCAACCTCGGACACAAATCAAGTATGCATAGTCTAGATCTACTGGTACCCGTGCCTGATTTTCCAACTCCGGACTATGTGCACGACCATAGTCCGCCTGGACCTACACCGGCGTACCTACTCAGCCGCCGTTTTGGTCACTTACATGTCAGCCCAGTAATCATGCCCCACCCTAGCCTAGTCCCTAGGGTCTTATGATACTATCAAGAGGGTTACTGCTGAAAAGGACCATGCAACTAGGGTTTCTTAACGGGTTAAATGTGGTTAACCCGATCCAAACGTGGATTAAATTGGTTAAGTGTACCCAAGGTTCATGACTTAACCCCGATTAACCCATCAAGCCCAAATTGGTTAAGTATTAAGTGGACCATGACTTAACCCTAATCAAGAGGCATTAATTAACTTAATGTTCTTTAACCTCTCACATCAGACCTTGTTGTGGTTACTAGTTAAGCTGGGCGGGTCCGGGTAGCTTTACACCACAACTTGGTCTAACCTCGGGTTCGAGCACAACATGACCAACTTCTCACATTGGGTCCTATTGTTTGTAGCCACTAGTTAAGCCGGGCGGGTCCGAGTAGATTTATGCTACAAACTCAACCCAACCTCGAGTTGGCCACACTCATATTTTCTAAGTGTCATGTCCATTATGTTTCCAAAACATAATTACAAGCTAACATATCATGTCATGTTATAAAAATCATGTTCATGTCATAATGTTACCCAACCCCAACGTAATCCCATCGTTTACATAATCGCAACAACGCATAAAGGATAAAATAGGGAACTTGGCATAATCATGACATAAAGGTGTTGAAGCCACAAGTTAACATGGCGGCATATGAAATGTACATATGTTCATATACTTGCATATTGCATTATTAGGCTTCAAAAGTAAGCATAAAACCAAACTTAGCATATTAGTGATACATGGTGACAAATGACATGTAGAAGTTATTAGGAGTTCGTATTTAGCCTCACATGCAAGTTATCATAAGGGATATGATTACTTCCATGTTGCCAAAATGCAACCTTTAACATAAAGCTTGAAGCTTTAAGCTCACAACCTCAAGTTTAACTTGCATAACATAATAACATGTGTATAATGATCAACCCAAACTTGCATAGCATAGCAACATGTGTCATACATAATGATTGAACCAACTTGCATAACATAATGATCAACCAAACTTGCATATCATAATGATCAACCCCAAACTTGCATCATTCATTTAACTTTATGGTTCAAAAAGAAAGTAGAAAAGGGCTTACAATGCTATGAAGACACAAATGAATATTTATTATAAAGATTGAGACGAAGCCCTTATGCAATCACCCAAATATGAAAGCTCCGAATGAAAAACCCTTGAGCCAAATCAATAAAAAAAACCTTGCTTTGTAATAGAAATGTTGCAACTTGACTTGAATGCAAACTAAGAACACTCATACAAGCTTGAAAACACTTGTATGAACTCAAAATCTCTCATTAAAATAGACTTAGAAATTTTAGCATGAGAGTGGAGGCCATGAGAGCAACAAATTTGGCATAGTTTAGTTGTAGGGTTGAATAATGGTGATTTAGGCTAGGCTTAGGGGTCTTTTTATAGAAGATTAGGATAGTATTAGCCATAGGATTAACCCTAGATTCAATCCGAGCCATCAAATCCCGTCACTAACCAACAAAACAGGTCAAAACAGCCCAATCAAGTGCACCAGGCCGACCTGGCCGACCAGGGAGGTCGACCCCCAGGTCGACCCCCAGGTCGACTCTAGTGTCGACCTGGTTGGGGGGAGGTCGACCCTAGTGTCGACCCCCCAGTCGACCTGTCTGGGCGGGAGTTTTCCTGCCCAGTCTGTTTTGGCTGAATTTGAATTCTAAATTCAAATTTGAACTGTTTTTGAACTTGTAATTTTCTGAAAACTTTGACAGGCCATAACTTGGTCATATGGACCCCGATTTTCATAAACTCGGACTCTATTTCGCGTATTTTTCCTAGAGGAACGCAATGGCACAGCCCGTTTCCCTTGATTCAGATTTTACAGTTTAATTTTTCCTTGGTTTATGTTATGACATGTTATTCAAAAATACGGGTTGTTACAGGAGTCGACACACCCCAGTTGGTGTCGACTGCCCAATCGACACCCCTGTCGACCTGGGTGGTCGGGCCAGTTGGCCTGGTGCACCTGTTTTGGCTCCTCGGTCTTGTTTTGTTGGCTAGTGACGTGATTTGATGGCTAAGATCTGAATTAGGGTTAATCCTATGGCCTAAACTAGTCTCTACACCTATAAAAACACCCTAATATCTAGCCTAAATCATCACAAATCATTCCTACAACTAAATTATGCCAAAATGCTTCCTAATCATGGCCTCCACCTTCATATCATGGCCTCCATCTTCTTCATGAAAGCTTGAGTGTTCTAAGCTAGTAAAAGAGCCATCTTTCTTCATACAAATCAAAGGAGCTTCTTAAGACAACTTGGAGCTTATATTCATTTGGGGATTTCTAGTGTGGCTTCGTCTCAATCTTGTTTTATTTTGTTCTAGTCTTCTTAGCCAAGCTTTGTAAGCCCCACTCTACTCTTAGATTTAAACTATGAAGTTGAATATGATCATGTAGCAAGTTGAAATGGGACTTTTGGGTATAATACTTGTCTTGGGGCTATATTTGTATGCATAGACCTGTGTATGACTCTTTTGATCTATGGTTGTGACACTATCATGAACCTAGTAACATTTACCTTGATTTTTGGGTAGAAAGCTATGAGCTTTATTTGGTGGTTATGCATAATGCAACATAGAACTTGGTAGTTATGCATAAATGCAACATAGAACCCCTCACGATCTTTATGTTAACTTGCCTATGATGTTATGAACCATATGCTAATCACAAGTTATCACCCTATGTTAACTATGACCATGTTATCACCTATTTGCTAAGTTGATGTCATGCATGTTTTGAGGCCAATAATGCCATATGCTAGTTGTGATGAACACCTTTGCCTCATATATCACCATGTTAAACTTGTGATAGACTGCCACTTTATGCCCAACTTGTCATATCATTATGTTCCCCCTTTTGATCTATTTGTGTTGATGCGAACTTACGTGCGATGGGGTTACGTTATGGGTAAATTTAAATGACATGAAACATGACTTGAAAATATGACATGTGATTATGCTTGAAAACATGAACGTGGACATGACATGTAGAAAACATGAAAGTGGCCAACTCGAGGTTGGGTTGAGTTTGTAGCATAAATCTACCCGGAAATGACCGGCTTAACTAGTAGCTACAAAAATAGGACCCAATGTGAGAAGTTGGTCATGTTGCACTTAAAAACCCGAGGTTAGACTAAGTTGTGGTGTAAAGCTACCCGGACCCGCCCGGCTTAACTAGTAACCACAACAAGGTCTAATGTGAGAGGTTGGTTGCATTAAGTTAATTAATGCCACATGATAGGGTTAAGTCATGGACCACTTGAATACTTAACCAATTGAACACGATGGATTGTAGGGGTTAAGTCATGAACCACTTGGGTAAACTTAACCAACTTGATACATGGTGGGATAGGGTTAACCACACTTAACCCGTTAGAAACCCTAGTTACGCGGTCCTTTTCAGTAGTAACCCTCTTGGATGTATCAACGATACCCTAGGGACTAGGCTAGGGTGGGGCATGATTACTGGGCTGATTGTAAGCGACCAGAACGACGACTGAGTTGGTGCGTCGGTGTAGGTTCAGGCGGACTATGGTCGTGCACATAGTCCGGAGTTGAAAAAGCAGGCACGGGCACCAGTAGGTTTAGACTGTGCATGCTCGATTCATGTCAGTGGTTGGAACCCTAGGACTTGATACACCCTAGGGTGAACCTAGCACAGTTTGACTACATTCCGTGATTGGGCCTTATGACATCGACACTTGACGAGTTAGGCTTATAGGGAGCCGATCGACTAAACCGTGAAGTTGGACCCCGACGTGGGTCACCTCATGATATTGGGCCAAGGGATCATTTCTTGTTTATACTTGACATGGGTTGGATTACTAGTACTATTGGTGCAAAACTTAACCTTGTATATGCGATGCCACACTTGATCTATCTTGTTAACTTTTCACCATGCCAGTTATCATCCTATGTTTCATCTCTGTTTTACATGTCCAGTTAACTTTATTAGTTTTTATACTAATAGTAGGTAGGACTTACCAGTCTTTTTGACTGACCCGTTTTCTTTCGTCTCTTTTCTTCCGTTTCCCCTCCCCCAGGTTCTCAGGGTGGGAACACTAGCACCTAGCTTGGATCTTTAGCTTGCTTTCTGGATAGCTCATGTACGGTTTGGACTTGAGCTCGCTATGGCTTTACCACGTCTACTTTGGGGATAGTTTATTTTATGTTATTTCCAGTTTTCAGTTTATGTTTCTAGACTTGTAGTAGTTGGAAAATAATGACTTAGTACTTTTGATGTAAGTTGACTTTGGTTTTGAAATAGTAGTTTTATCCGCTGCTTTACTTACTCTGTTTTACTTATATGTTCTGTCTTGTGGTATCTTTATGCATGTTTACCTTGACCAACACCCCTCCAAAGCCAGTGTACTTGCTTAGAGTGACCCTGGCGGAGGTAGGGTGTTACATTTGGTATCAGAGCATAAGGTTTTACTAGACCGGAAAAAAGTTTTAAAAACCCTTTTGAAAAAAAACTATTTTCAAAACCAATTAAGTATTTTCCAAGAAAAGTCTAGTTTATTTTAAAAGGCTATTCCCCAAAAGCCAATAGCACTATCCTTTGTTTCCTCGTTCTAAATCTATCTTTTCCTTTTTCAGCATGGCCGATCTCAACCTTCCCGAGGGAGTACCCATACCCAGATGGTTCCGAAGGTACTTGGAAGCTAGGGCCAACGATGCGGGCCCAGCAAACACTCCCACCGTACCTGAGGTTCCTCCTCCTCAGCGTCCACAAGCGGATTTCGCAAAGATTTGCAAGGACTTTAAGGCGATGGGTGGCAAGAATTTTATTGGGACGGAGACTTTTGTTGAGGGAAGAAATTGGTTAAAAGAAACAGAAGACCTCTTTGCCATCTTTGATGTGGAAGACCGTAGAAAAGTTCTGTTGGCAGTATGGCTATTGAAAGAGGAAGCTGCTTATTGGTGGGAGGTCACCAACGCTACTAGGCCTATAGAGACTTGGGCCGACTTTAGGATGAGGTTTGGGCTTAAGTTTCTATCATCTGCTGAGGAGAATCTGCAAATGGAGAAGTTTATATCTTTGAAGCAAGGGGACATGACAGTGAGGGAGTATGTGAATAAGTTTAACCAGCTTGCTTGATTCGGTTTGGACATGGTTAACACACCCCAGAAGAAGGCTCTACTCTTTGCACGAGGATTGAATGAGCCATTACAAGGTTTTGCCATGTCTCATATACCCATGGGGGCCACTTTTGAGAGCTTAGTGGATATGGCCTTGCTTCAGGGAGATGATAAGAATGGCAAGAAAGAAGTCAAGCCTAATGAGACTCAAACCAAGAAGGTGGACTCCAAGTGGGGAGGAAATCAGAGCAACCAGAGCAATCAGAACAACAAGAACAACAAGGGTAACAAGGCCAACAACAACAAGGCAAAGGACACAAGAAAGTGCAACTTCTGTGGGATCGTTGGACACATAGCCAAAGATTGTAGGAAGAAGAAGAGGAAGTTGGGAGAATGCTTTCATTGTGGAGAGACTGGACACTTCAGTAAGGATTGCCCAAAGAAGCAAGGGCAGGGGCAAGGACAGACTCAGCGAGCAGGACCTTCTGGAGGGCAGATGCATGCTCTCAACACTGCTCCAGTTCCAGACCGAGGTAGTATTTCTATAGAAAGCCTTGTTTATATTTCTGGTTTTCTTGTTAGAACTGTATTTGATTCTGGCGCATCGCATACCTTTATTTCCTCTGACAATGTTGAAAGTTTGCACCTAAGTACTAGTCTAGTTGAGGATCCCGTTAGTGTTTCAAATCCAATTGGGGGTTTCGCCCATCTATCTATGATTTGTATGGATTTGAGGATTTCTATCTTGACCGTAGAATTCACATGTAATGCTTATGTTCTTGGGTTCACGGGATATGGGTTGATTTTGGGCATGGATTGGTTGTCTAGTTATGGAGCCATTCTCGATTGTGAGCATAGGACAGTGAGGCTTATGACTCGCCTTGGAAATACCCTAGAGATTTCTTGTAACCCTCTGGATCCCGTCATGTTATGTTATCTTGAATCCCTCGACTCGTCTATTGAAGATCTTCGATCTGTGAGGGTGGTCCGAGAATATCCTGATGTTTTTGATGAGGTGAAGGGGTTACCCCCTAAACGAGAGATAGATTTCCGTATATATCTTATTGATAATGCCAAGCCAGTTTCATTGCCTTTTAGGCACATGGCCCCGCGAGAAAGAAGAGAGCTTAGCAAGCAAATCAAGGAGTTGCTCGAGAAAAATTTCATTAGGCGAAGCATTTCAGAATGGGGTGCTCCGGTGGTATTCGCTACTAAGGCGGATGGTTCGCTTCATCTATGTGTTGATTATCGTGAGTTGAACAAGCTGACAAAGAAGAATAGACACCCGTTACCGAGGATTGATGATCTCTTTGACCAGCTTGTTGGTGCTTCTGTTTTCTCTCAGCTCGATCTAGCCACCAGATTCCATCAACTTAGAGTGGCTGAGGATAGTATTGACAAGACTGCGTTTAGGACTCCAGATGGATTCTTTGAATGGATAGTCATGCCGTTCGGTTTGACTAATGCACCCGCATACTTTGTTGATTTGATGAGTAGGGTGTTCAGGGAGTTCCTTAACAAGTTTGTGGTTGTCTTCGTGGATGATATTATGGTCTTCTCTAAGGACAAGGAAGAGCATGCTACACACCTCAAGGAGGTTATGGATACGCTTAGAGCTCATCAGTTGAAAGCCAAGTTCTCTAAATGCCATTTCTGGAGAAAGGAAGTTCGGTTCCTTGGGCATATAGTTTCTAAGCAGGGCATAGCTGTGGATCCCGCTAAAGTGGTGGCGGTACAAGACTGGAAAGTTCTGAAGAATGCAACTGAAGTGAGAAGCTTTCTCGGTCTGGCAGGATATTATAGGAAGTTCATTAAGGACTTCGCTAGGGTTTCAGACCCTCTCACTAAGTTAACGAAGAAGAACTTAGTCTTTGCATGGGACTTAGAGTGTGAGCTTGCTTTTCAAAGGCTCAAGAAGGCCCTCACCACAACTCCAGTTCTAGCATTACCCGATGGAGGGAAGTTGTTTACCGTGTACACCGATGCTTGTGGCACGGGATTAGGCGCTGTCCTGATGCAAGAAGGGAGAGTGATATGCTTTGGGGGTAGGCAACTCAAAGTTAATGAGAAGAACTATCCCACTCATGATTTGGAGTTGGCGGCGATCGTCTTTGCACTCAAATCCTGGCGCCACTATCTTCTAGGCGAAAGGTTTGAGTTATATACTGATCACAAGTCACTCAAGTACCTCTTCTCGCAGAAAGATTTGAATCTAAGGCAGCAGAGGTGGATGGAATTCTTGGCATTATATGACTTCGAGATAGCTTATACCCCTGGCAAGGGTAATGTTGTGGCGGGTGCGCTAAGCAGAAGAAGGTTGACTTTGAGTCCCTTGTTTGTTGAGACGAAGAGCCTAGAGTTCTTGGCAACCTTTGATTTCACACCTGCTGTTGGGTCGATGACTGGTTCGTTAGCATTCCTTGAGCTTAGACCTACACTTCTTGATTAAGTTGGGGCTTCACAGAGGGAAGACCCGCAGATAGTCGAGATCATGGACAAGTGGATTCGGGGTGGGACGTCGAGTCACCTCGCCAGATATACTATCGATGACAAGGGATGGCTAAGGCGTGATGGAAGACTATGTGTCCCACTAGTGGGAGACTTAGTAAATAAAGTTCTTGAGGAGGCGCATCACTCGAGGATGACCATACATCCCGGAGGGGATAAGATGTACCGGGATATGAGGCGCATTTTCTTTTGGGATGGGATGAAAAAGGATGTGGCAGAGTTTGTTTCTAGATGCATTGTTTGCCAACAAGTGAAGGCCGAGTCGAAGAAGCCTAGTGGGCTACTGCATCCATTGGAGGTCCCGCTATGGAAGTGGGAAAGTATCTCTATGGATTTTGTGGATGGATTGCCGAGATCAAGAAAGGGGAATACTAGCATATGGGTCATAGTTGATAGACTTACGAAGAGTGCTCACTTTATTCCGGTGAAGAGCAAGAGGACCACATCATGGCTAGCATCTGTTTATCTTCGAGAGATAGTGCGATTGCATGGAGTTCCTTCTAGCATAGTTAGCGATCGTGACCCAATCTTCACTAGCCAGTTCTCGAATAGTTTGCAAGAAGCAATGGGTACGCGATTGAATATAAGTATGGCCTATCACCCTCAGACGGATGGCCAGACCGAAAGGGTGAATAGGGTACTGGAAGATCTGTTGAGGCTATGTATTCTTGACTTTGGTGGTACTTGGGAAGATCATCTTCCTCTAGTGGAGTTTGCTTATAATAACTGCTATCAGGCAAGCAAAGGAATGGCACCATTCGAAGCTTTGTATGGGAGGCCGTGCAAGTCACCAACATGTTGGAGGGAGACGACAGATAAGCTTATACTTGGGCCCGACATGATAAGGGACACATCCGAGAAGGTTGAGTTGATTCGAAGGCGGATGAAAACGGCCCAAGACAGACAGAAATCCTATGCAGACAAGCGAAGGACAGACTTAGAGTTTGAAGTTGGAGATATGGTCTTTGTGAAGGTTTCTCCTTTGCGAAATGTGGTTCATTTTGGAGCAGTTGGGAAGCTGGCACCAAGGTTCGTAGGACCCTTCCCTATCATAGAGAGGATTGGGAAGATGGCTTATAAGGTGGAATTGCCCGAGAAGCTGGCCGGAGTGCACAATGTTTTTCATATCTCGCATCTCCGAAAGTGCCTACATGAGTCAGCCGAGGTAGTTGAGCCTAGCATTCTTGAAGACGTGGAGGTAGAGAAAGAGGCAACTTTGAGGCGAGCTCCGATTCGTATCTTGGGAACGGAGATCAAGAAGCCGAGGAATCGAGAAGTCAAATTGGTAAAGGTTCAGTGGAGTGAAGCCGAGGAAGACGCAACTTGGGAAACCGAGGAGAAGATGCGTGGGCTTTATCCATTCTTTTTTGAGGGTACATTCTCAATCTCTTTTCCTAGTTAGCATATCTTTCTTTTGCTATCCAAGTTTATCTTGTTGTCTCGTTAACCTTGTCATGAGAACCTTAGGTAGAAACCCTTTGGATGAAACATGTATTTGAAACATGTTATGCTTGATGTTTGCAAGTGGTTGCAAGTGTTTCCAAGTGGATACTCGTGGATGCATGATACACATTAGGCACTAAGATCGGCTCACACACTTTCATATTGCATATGAATGAGTGCTTATACTTATTCATGGATGAAACTTGTTATGCTATCACGTGGATGTTGCATATGGATGAATGTTATGTGCACTCATGTAGAGATTATGAATTATGTTAGGAATTTGCATACATATGGACTCATTTCACTAACATACTTTGCATTAAGGAGGTTTACTGAATCAGTAACCGCCTGATTTTCGCATTAGATAAGTACATATACACACACCTTTCGCATATGATCATACAACATTTAGAATCTTTTAAGGACAACGACTGCTCGTGGATGATGTTTTGAGTAGATGGATGATGGATGGTAGGATACGTTCTTCCTAACATGAAGGTTTCGGGGACGAAATCCTTTAAGGTGGGGAGAATGTAACAACCCGTATTTTAAAAGACATGTTATAACATAAATCAAGGCAGAATTAAATGTTAAATCTGAATCAAGGGAAACGGGCTGCGCTATTGCGTTCGTCTCGGAAAAATACGCGAAATAGAGTCCGAGTTTTCGAAAATCGGAGTCCGTATGACCCAGTTATTGCCCGTCGAAGTTTTCAGAAAATTTCAAGTTCAAAAACAGTTCAAATTTCAAATCTGGAGCCAAACAGACTGGGCGAGAAAGTTTCCCGCCCAGCCCCCAAGTCGACTTGGGAGTCGACACACCCCAATTGGTGTCGACTGCCCAGTCGACACCCCTGTGGACCTGGGTGGTCGAGCCAGTTGGCCTGGTGCACCTGTTTTGGCTAATGGGTCTTGTTTTGTTGGCTAGTGACGTGATTTGATGGCTCAGATCTGAATTAGCGTTAATCCTATGGCCTAAACTAGTATCTACACCTATAAAAACACCCTAATACCTAGCCTAAATCATCACAAATCATTCCTACAACTAAATTATGCCAAAATGCTTCCTAATCATGGCCTCCACCTTCATATCATGGCCTCCATCTTCTTCCTGAAAGCTTGAGTGTTCTAAGCTAGTAAAAGAGCCATCTTTCTTCATACAAATCAAAGGAGCTTCTTAAGACAACTTGGAGCTTATATTCATTTGGGGATTTCTAGTGTGGCTTCGTCTCAATCTTGTTTTATTTTGTTCTAGTCTTCTTAGCCAAGCTTTGTAAGCCCCACTCTACTCTTAGATTTAAACTATGAAGTTGAATATGATCACGTAGCAAGTTGAAATGGGACTTTTGGGTATAATACTTGTCTTGGGGCTATATTTGTATGCATAGACCCATGTATGACTCTTTTGATCTATGGTTGTGGCACTATCATGAACCTAGTAACATTTACCTTGATTTTTGGGTAGAAAGCTATGAGCTTTATTTGGTGGTTATGCATAATGCAACATAGAACTTGGTAGTTATGCATAAATGCAACATAGAACCCCTCATGATCTTTACGTTAACTTGCCTATGATGTTATGAACCATATGCTAATCACAAGTTATCACCATATGTTAACTATGACCATGTTATCACCTATTTGCTAAGTTGATGTCATGCATGTTTTGAGGCCAATAATGCCATATGCTAGTTGTGATGAACACCTTTGCCTCATATATCACCATGTTAAACTTGTGATAGACTTTGCCACTTTATGCCCAACTTGTCATATCATTATGTTCCCCCTTTTGATCTATTTGTGTTGATGCGAACTTACGTGCGATGGGGTTACGTTATGGGTAAATTTAAATGACATGAAACATGACTTGAAAATATGACATGTGATTATGCTTGAAAACATGAACGTGGACATGACATGTAGAAAACATGAAAGTGGCCAACTCGAGGTTGGGTTGAGTTTGTAGCATAAATCTACCCGGAACCGACCGGCTTAACTAGTAGCTACAAACAATAGGACCCAATGTGAGAAGTTGGTCATGTTGCACTTAAAAACCCGAGGTTAGACTAAGTTGTGGTGTAAAGCTACCCGGACCCGCCCGGCTAAACTAGTAACCACAACAAGGTCTAATGTGAGAGGTTAGGTGCATTAAGTTAATTAATGCCACATGATAGGGTTAAGTCATGGACCACTTGAATACTTAACCAATTGAACACGATGGATTGTTGGGATTAAGTCATGAACCACTTGGGTAAACTTAACCAACTTGATACATGGTGGGATAGGGTTAACCACACTTAACCCATTAGAAACCCTAGTTACGCGGTCCTTTTCAGCAGTAACCCTCTTGGATGTATCAACGATACCCTAGGGACTAGGCTAGGGTGGGGCACGATTACTGGGCTGATTGTAAGCGACTAGAACGACGGCTGAGTTGGTGCGCCGGTGTAGGTTCAGGCGGACTATGGTCGTGCACATAGTCCGGAGTTGAAAAAGCAGGCACGGGCACCAGTAGGTTTAGACTGGTCATGCTCGATTCGTGTCAGTGGTTGGCACCCTAGGACTTGATACACCCTAGGGTGGACCTAGCACAGTTTGACTACATTCCGTGATTGTGGCGTATGACACCGACACTTGACGAGTTAGGCTTATAGGGAGCCGATCGACTAGACCGTGTAGTTAGACCCCGACTTGGGTCACCTCATGATATTGGGCCAAGGGATCATTTCTTGTTTAAACTTGACATGGGTTGGATTACTAGTACTATTGGTGCAAAACTTAACCTTGTATATGCGATGCCACACTTGATCTATCTTGTTAACTTTTCACCATGCCAGTTATCATCCTATGTTTCATCTCTGTTTTACATGTCCAGTTAACTTTATTAGTTTTTATACTAATAGTAGGTAGGACTTACCAGTCTTTTTTGACTGACCCATTTTCTTTCGCCTCTTTTCTTCCGTTCCCCCCCGATTCTCAGGGTGGGAACACTAGCACCTAGATTGGACCTTTAGCTTGCTTTCTGGATAGCTCATGTACGGTTTGGACTTGAGCTCGCTATGGCTTTACCACGTCTACTTTGGGGAAAGTTTACTTTATGTTATTTCCAGTTCTCAGTTTATGTTTCTAGACTTGTAGTAGTTGGAAAATAATGACTTAGTACTTTTGATGTAAGTTCACTATGGTTTTGAAATATTAGTTTTATCCGCTGCTTTACTTACTCTGTTTTACTTATATGTTCTGTCTTGTGGTATCTTTATGCATGTTTACCTTGACCAACACCCCTCCAAAGCCAGTGTACTTGCTTAGAGTGACCCTGGCGTAGGTAGGGTGTTACAGTAGATTATGACAATAGTTACAATCCTTGCGACTTGCGATCATCGTTGCATCCCGAGCTTTCAAGCTGTAGACTGTGTTATCATGGCACTGCACGCACATATTAGTTTGCACCAACACAAGGGGTACAGGTTATACAACTGCAATGTCTAACGCTAGTATGTTAAAAGTATAACTAACAATAAAGATAAGGTCTATGATCGAGCAGACTTCAGAAGCTGAGGCTTCATTGCCTTCATCGCACACATCTGATTCATTTAGTATTGCTAGCTCGGTGGGCAGCAAGCTTGAGACATTCAGAAGTTCCACTCCTTCTCAAGCGACAAGTTTCTGGGAGCGTCTGATCATGGGGCGCAGCCAAAAGGACAACAATCCACAGTTCTGCATTAGGAGGTAGAGCATGTAGATATCGTTGAATGAAAGGCGTTAGTGGCGCCAGATATGTTGGCGGATGTGGTTATACTCGAAAATCCGTTGGATTCGGTGTCATCGCATATGGATGCAACGACGGTAAGGCGTATGACATTGTGGTTCCGCTTCCTAAAGGAGAAGTTCTCGCGACCGGAAAGGATGGCAGGCCCATGTACCACCGGAGGGGTTTACTGCCTGGAATAAGCAAGTTTGTATTACTGGGTGCGTGCCCCCGGCCAACATCTTTATTCGGGATATGCTGCACTACTTTCTCCTTGCGCCATCACAGCTTCATCGAAATGTGTACGCTTCCCTTTTAGGTACCTACATCCTCTACAAGGAGTATCTGCAGTTAGAACCCGCCAAAGAGGGCATCTAGTATTTCTTTCAGTTGAAGAGGAGAGCTAATATCTCGTCGTCTCTTTACTTCCTGGACGCTTCGCCCGACACCAACTTTTTGGTCCGGAAATGGCCCAAGCTGACCATATACAAGTATGACTGGTTCTTCGTGTGTTGTCCCTATGGATTAGAGGAGATGGTTAGAAGGAAGTAATCACTCTACTTCAAGTTTGATGTGAAACTCGTGGGTTTAATGACTTATTTTTGACTTTGTTTCGTATGGCAGGGAATCCTAAGGCGCTGACCAGCGTTGAGTACCAACGACGTTTTGAAACCTTTTTGGTGATTCCAGCCGGATCACGTTCCACTGAGAATGTTCTAAGTCAAGACTGTCTCTGCCATGTAGGGCTGCTCCATTGCGATCGAGCGATAATTAGACCAGGCGTCACCGGTAGTGAAAAGACAGTGGATCCTGGAAAAGAGGCAGGTTCCCCGAGTCGGAAAAGAAAAATGCCGCCCCCTGTTGGGCCTATGCCACACAAAGCCACAAAGACTCAGGAGGAAACTTGTGGGGCTGAGATTGGCGATGAGGAGGAAGTTACCAGGGACGAGGTCTGGTCGACCGCTCCTGTTCTGCCTATGACAGATGAGGCACGGATAGAAGTGTCGACTAATCCACAGTCCCCGATGACTCCCTCTGAGACGTCGTGGAGGATGGCCAGTTCCCAGTTCGATGGGATTAAAAAACTTTCTCTAGAACCGTTTTCTTGGACTAGCGCAACAAATATGGAAGAACTAGCTTTAGCTGCGGGGGAGATCACTCCTTCTGGCGGACCACTATCTGGTCTATTGAGCGGACAATTAGGATACACATTCATATACACTTCATGACATAACATTTGTTTGTATGTGTAGGGTGTTCGAGTCTAACTCTGAATGATTTCTTTGGCAGGTGAGATGGCTAGAGGACGAGGAGGCCAGGGCTATGGGTATGAGGTCGTCGACCCTCGAGAAATATTTTTCTTGATAGCTTCAGCAGAGAGAATAGCTTGTTTGGTGACTCTCAGCCTTCGATTGATCGTGGTAGCGAACACTGTCACAGAGAACGACCCCGACGATCCCCAACTCTTCCACCTCCAATTTGATCATATGGGATAGATTCCAGGTTCGACGCAGCGGGATCCAGACATTCCTTATCGACAACTCTCCTTCATACCGCAGCTTTGGTTCCTACCTGTGTCCCCAAAGGGAAAGAGCAGGATTCCAATCGCCAGAAGAAGGACTAGCTCAAACATTGGAAAGGTTGGTATCGTACGAAGCTTGGCTGCGTCAGGTTGAGATAGGGTCTTTGAATGAGAATCATCCGATGATCAACCTCTTGACTGGGGAGGAGAGCAAGAAGCTATAGGAAGGAGATTGTTGCAGGCGAATGCTAAGAGGGAAAGGCTAGAGAAAAAAGTTGCCGTAATGGTAAAGTTTATAACTATTGAGAGCGTAGTCGTCGCTCAGACATTTGCGGAAAGCTCTTACTGACTGCCAGTTCTAGCATACGCCACATCCAATGGTCCTATTGTTGAGTACAACCCTGAACATTCAGGCTTGGGAGTGATAGAATCTATTTTGACTTCCACAACAAGCACACTCCCCATTATACCCACCCCATTTCTTTCTGGAGGTAAATTTTCGTTACTGAGAATACCTGAAGATGATGTGATCAACGAATATGTTGGCTAAACGGTTGTGTTTTTACTGCACATCCCCTTCTAGAGCGGATGTGGCACCAGGCTTTGCACCTGCGCTTTCCCAAACAACAAAGTTTGGATTGGGATTACAAGGGATACAATTTGGAGAGGAAAGAGGTCATGTTGATACGTTCTCAGATGTCGAACTAGGATCCCACATCTACAAGGCCCTTCTTAAGGAAAGTGAGGTTGTGGATGGCCAGAGTGTCCTCCTGACTGGCCCATGGAGGAGAATGTTCCGACTATGCAAGCAATGGTGGAGGCATAAAAAGCTCAGATGGTGGCCAAGTCTGATCAGCAGGAAGAGAAGAGAATACAAAATGAGGATGCTAGGCAGAAGGCACAGGCAAAAGGCCCGGCAAGATGCTGAGGAGAAAGTTGCCGTTGCTGCGGCGAAGACGAAGGCCGATGCCGAGGCGGAGAAGGCGAGGGTTGCCGATGAGGCCAAGAAGAAGAGAGCCGCCGATAAGGATAAGGAGGAGAGAGTCGCCATGGAGGCTAGGAAGAAGGAAGCCAACGATGCTGCTAAACAGAAAACCGTGACGACTTACTAATAGCTTAAGGAGGATGACAAAGTGAAACTCAAGTCCATAAAGCTAGATGATCGAAAGGCTGCCAAAGAGGATAAGAAGAAAGCGGAGCTTGAAGCCAGGAAAACTCTAGGAGAGAGTGACGCTATGCTGGCCCTCGTTTATGGCATTTCCCCTAATCCGTTACAATGTATATCCTTTGGGGATGTTACAAAGATTACAAGTGGCGAGTATGACGGTGGAAAGCACACCTTGGTTACTCATGATTCAGCTACTCCTACGAAGGGAAGAGGAGGAGGTGGAAGCGGTTCGGGAAGGAATAAGCCCATTGCTGGTGGTTACCTGTCTAATACCGAATCTGTACATAAAAAGAAAAGAAAAAAGAAAGATTAGTAGCATCAGTAATCGTAATAGATGTTACTGGTATTTTGGTTATGTAGGCCGATAGGATACGCGAGTACGACCCTCGCTTTGGTCCTTAAAGACATAGCGTGGTTTTCATGTACACCCTGCCATTTAGATGGAAGGATATTAGATATGTAGTTCATTTTGGATGTGTGAAAAAGGAAATATTATTTAACTTTATTTAATATCACATTTAGTGTTAAGTGTTCGAATGTTCTTCTTATGTTTTCCAGCGTCCTGTACTTACACAAGCATACTTTTGTTACACTGACCAAAAAGTAATTGGAGACTCCGCTTTAGGGGTCGCCCAAGTCGCACGGAGAACGTACGCTGGTTCCGTTTGTGGGGGGTCCTTTGTTCAGGAATCCCGAGGGGCATTGAATCCAGGTCAAGTGCCTTCTGTCTTTGACCTCCCGAAGTTCATTATTCCTAAGTCGTGAGAAGGCGTGGATGTTGCAATTCGTCATACTTTTGGTTCTCCCTTCGTTCCTTCGGGTTTAGGGCTCGAGGGCATCGTTTATTCGCCAAAAGTTACTCGGATCCGGACCCGCTGGTTTGGATTGTGGCCGAGGGGCTGCCCCCCAAGTCTGGAGATTTATGAGCGAAAAATATTTATTCTCGGTCTCGGTACTGCACCGAGGTTCGAGAGGTACCCGGGTCCTGACCCGATGGGTCGAATGGAGCCATGCGAGTGGTCGGTACCACAATAGGTTGGCTGCTGGGCTTCCCCTAAGTCCAGGGACTTTGGAGCGGAACAATTTATACTCGATCTCGGCACTTGGTCGAGATTTAGGTAGAGTTGTTTATAATCAGTCGCGTCATGGGCTCAGGACTTGAGAGGTGTTATTTATACTCGGTCTCGTCAATGGGTTGAGACTTGAGTGGTAGCACCAGCTCTCGTGCTCGAGGTGTCGATCCAACGTCATTAATGTTTGTCCTCACTGTTGGTTCGAGGCTTAAGCGGTGGTACCGGCTCCCATGCTCGGGGTGCCGGTCCGGTGTTCGAGTGTCTGTGTGTGCAAGCCAACAATAACGATCAATCAAACATATCATGCTGGAAGTAAATATAGCGAGGACAAAGAAAATGGAACATGTTTTTACTAATAACTTTGGCAATAACAGCCTTTAAAATGCCTTGAATTTCAAGAAAATAAAACATCATTGGAAAGCAGGAAAACTCTACACTAAATTATGTGAAGTAGAAGCAGATATATTCACTGTTCCATGCCCTTGGGAGCTCGGCTCCATGTACGGTTGCTCGCTTGATAGTTCCCTCTCTAAGCTTCTGTTATATGACATATGGACCCTCCCAGCAAGGACTGAAACCAGTCTATGTGGGAAAGATCCGCGTTAGGACGAGGTCACCGATATTGAGGTCCTTGTTGCAGACTTTTGAGTTGAAGTATCGGGTTACTCATTGACGCTGGGCGGCGGCTCTGAGATTAGCTTCACTTCTTTTCTCCTCAAGCAAGTCGAGTGATTCTAGAAGTAAGTCTTTATTGGTTTTTGGATCATAATAGGTGACTCGGTGAGATTGAAGCTTTAGCTCAATGGGGATGACGACTTCAACTCCATATGCAAGGGAGAATGGAGTGTGGTCGGTCACTGACTTATGGGTGGTCCGGTAGGCCCATAGGGCCAGAGGGAGTTCGTCTTCCCATAAGCCTCCAACGTTTTCCAGACGCTGCTTGATTATGGATTTAATACTTTGTTATCAACCTTGACTTTCCCATTGGCCTGAGGGTGAGCCACCACGGAGAATCTCTTTTCGATGTTGTGCCGCTGACATAAAGTCTTGAATTTTACGCTCTCAAACTGGTTTCGTTATCCGAGATGATGGCCAGGGGGACTCCATAGCGGGTGATGATATTGCGGATGACGAAGTTAATTACTTTCATGGTGGTAATAGTGGTGAGAGCTTCAGCTTCCACCCATTTGGTGAAGTTATCAACCACGACAATGGCATAGTGTGCCCTACCTCGGGCTATTAAAAGTGTCTCAATGATGTCTATCCCCCACATGGCAAACAACCAAGGGCTGACCATTTGCATTAACTCGGTAGGTGGGGCTCTTGGGATCTTTAAGAAGCGCTGGCATTTGTCACACTTGCAGACATAGTTCGGGGCATCTTGATCGAATGTGGGCCAGAAGTAGTCGTTCCTGATGATTTTTCTTGCTAGGGGCTTCCCTTCAGTGTGGTCTCCGTACTCGGCTTTGTGCACGTGCGTCAATATGCGGTCGACATCATCATGGGCAACGCACCAGAATACAGTGTAACACCCCGCATTTTGTAACAATTAAATAATTAAACAACGCATATGTTTATATACATGCATAGACGTAAACATTTAAAAGAAGAAAAAATTAATGCAAATAAAAATGTAATACATGCATTAAAAGAAAGAAAGGATTGGTTGCATGCAGTGTAAACATGTTGCATACACTGATTACAAACATTATGCATTAATAATAAAAGAGAAATAAAAGAAAAAGATTCATGAAATGGATTGAATGAAACATTGTAACAAACATGAAAAAGAGGAATAAGAAGAGAACAATAACTACCATTGTTCTAACCCTTGTTAACAATAGGCTTAGTAGTCCAGTTGGTTAGAACATGTGACTAGCATACAAAAGGTACAAAGTTTGATCCCTGCTAGCCTTATATTTTTGTTTTAAGGGAACGACTGAAATAACATATGTTCTAAAGAGAAAATATGTATAAACGTACATATAAGGAACAATATACATATAAGGAAGTGTAGAAAAATATATGTATATATGTATATGAGAATATATACATATATATTTGCAGATATATATAGACACACACACACACACACATACAAGAGAAAAGTTCAAAATAAGGCTGCAATCAAAAAATATGGCAAGAATTAAATAACGGTACAACACCGTTTGAATTTTGAAAACAAAATATAAGTTGTGCACATATATATACGTGTAAAATAGTCATTAGAAGTTTTGTATACATATACGGACCTTATATATGAATATAATTCAAATCAATTCAAAATAGATGGGAAGATAATACATGTGCTAAATTAATGCAATGGATTGATTGAAACATTAAATAAAAAGATAAGGCATGTAAAATATTAAGGAAGATGTGTATAATTATATACACATAACATTTAAAATTCAAAAGTAAAAGAATTAATGATAGGCAATAGAAGGTAAACAATAAGTATTAATGGAAAGAGAAAAATTAAACAAGGAGCAATTTATATGGTTATATACATACAAAATGTGCATGCAAATGAATAGAAAAAGGAAAATAGGCGCATAATCTATTTAAAAAGAGCCAAACCAGGAATTGACATAATGAATTAAAAGGGAATATATGTTTATATACTTAGAAATATATGGAGAATGTATGCACATAATAAATAAAGATGAAAAAGGAATTAATGTGCGTAACGGTAGAAAATTAATGTGGCGCCTAATTGGCACATTTAATTGGTAGGAAATTACAATGCATGTCTTGTTGGCTTTATTCTATTGGTCCAACTCAAAATTATTGTTGACTTGGCGACTTTCTATTGGCCATATAACGTGGAGATAATAGTTTTCATCAGGGAAAATAGATGGTCAGTGTCAATTTGAGCTTTATATATAAATGACCCTATAGCTCTCTATTCTCATTTGTTGTTTCTTCACTCTTTTCTTCTTCCTCCATATAATTCTGAATAAAATTATTAATTATAATATCGGAGCACTATCTAAATGAAGATTAAAAAGAAAATTTATCGTCAACAATGACAAATTCAGAAAATAAGGCGTTTTCAACTGCAACAACAATACAAACCCATGACTCTCCATCTGCAACCAGTCCAAAGAGATTCTCTTCTAGATCGGCATACCAATGTGAGTGGATTTAAGTTATATCATTTTTTATAATTGTGTGTTATCGTTTGATATTCCCCGTTAGTATGCAATGTAAATCTGTTAGAAATGTTAAATTGATATGATTATAAGTTAAAATGATTAAAAAACTGAAATGTTAACATGTAGAAATTTAAAACTGTTAAAAATATGGAAACAATTACTGTTGTATACATGTAAATTTTTATTACATGATAATTTATGACATATTATGTAACTAAACGCTTGATCGTTAACATGTGACAAATTATATTTGAACCTTTAACTGTAGAATTGTGATAGTTACATGTTTAATTGTTAGAAAGGAATAATTACATGATTTTATGATTACTTGTTGTAATTTAAAAATGAAGTTAATTACATGTTAGGAAAAACATGCGACATGACAATTAGAAATGGACTTAATGTGAAATTAAGTATGACATGTAAAGTATAGATTATAGTAAAACTTGAAAGAATGAACATGCCTAAATTTACAGTAAATAGAAAACTATAATTGCACTTAGACACGAGGTTAAATTCAACTTGTGGTAGAAGTCTGCCAGGAACCGCCCGACAAATCTAGTATCCACAAGTTTTTAATTTAATGTAAGGGGTCTAGTGCATAAATAAACATGTAACGGTGCTAAGACACGAGGTTAAGTTAACTTGTGGAAGAAGTCTGCCCAAAACCGCCTGGCAAATCCAGCATCCACAAGTGGTAAGCTTAAATGGCATTAATTGTAATTAATGAAAATGAATGGAACTGAATGAAAGCTACAACAGTAAAAGGATTAGAATGAATGGGAATGATAATAACCTATTATAAATAAGTTACAATAATGAAAATGTTATATAATAGGCAGGCCTGTCCTAGGGACAAGTGGAAATAATGACTTAGGTTATAATAAACGATAAAGAAAACAGAATAACTTATGTAATGAGGTAAGTTGTACTTGATTGTAAATTAAGTTATTTGTAAGAATGAGAATCTGAAATCTACGGATGAGGACAACATAAGTCGCTACACCATATATGCTAATTATGTAATAACCCGGAAATCTGAGCTAATTTAACATTTTTATTTTGGCAATTTTAGTGAATTTTGGGTATTTAAAATGAAATATTTAAAATAATAATGATGAGAAATTTATTTTGAATAGAATTAGAACGTATATATTTATTTGAATCGTCGTTAGAATATAAATATTTTATTTTAATTATAAAAGGAATTTAAAGTGGCTATGTAGTTTGAAATTTCGATTTCAAAGTTCAAATGAATATACAGGATTCAAAATAAACCAGATTTCGGCGAAACCAAAAATATTAGAATCTATTAGAGAATATCTTTCCAACGAATCCGAAAAAAATGAAATTTCATAGCGGGGATAAAAAGTTATGCCCAGGTGAAAATTCGGAGTAGTCGTTATGGAATTCTGGCCCTTAAAAATGAAAATTTTGCAAACGACCTCGGTTTTCGACGAAACCACTTTTGTTGGATCTAGGATGTCTAGTTATTTCTAGATTCCAAAATTCATAATTTTTCGAATAAATATGTGAGCGTGGCGAAAGAAAATGTGTTTTGATAGTTTCAGTCAATTTCGATCGACCAGAAAATGACCATTTTTCAAACGGTCTCGGAATTTGACGAAATTCGTTTTGTTAGAACCGTATCGTCAATACGAAGCTAGAAAATATTTTTTTGGGAATTTTTAGAGCTAGTATGTGGCCCCAGTAAATTGAAATGTACGTTTAAATTAAAAATATATTGATTTATATTTTAATTTAAAGGAAAACTGATCGTAACCATCGAAATGGCTTACGATACATATACCATTGTGTTCGGAATGGGGGTATTTAGCTAGTAGCGACAGTCGTCGGCATCGATTTGGGGTTCATATGAAAAGTCAACTATTTAGAAATTAAGATAATTAAAATATAAATATATTTGGCCCCTTCCCCTTGTTTCTCTCTCCTTCACTTACCCACCCATCGATTTTTGAAAAGAAAGAAAAAAAGCACGAAGCCCAAGCCTCTAAGCCGCCCACAATCTTCGAAGGCGCACCTCATCGCGCCGGAGCACCCCCCTGAACCGCCGCGCCCCCTTTCTTCCTCCTCCTTCCTGTCTCCTTTTACTTCCCTAAAACCGCCAAAACGAGACCGGATCTGGCCGCCGTCACCCCCCCTTGGCACCACCACCAGCGAGCTCCGGCTGTGAGCAGCCGCTTCAGGACCCCCCTCTCGCCGATGCTCCTTCCCCCCTTTCTCCCCCTTCGATTTGAAGAACCACAACCCTTTAAACCCCCTCCACCCATCTCAGACGCAGCTCAGCCCCTCCTCAGCCACCAACGATCGCCATGAACCCTCTTCGAATAACAAAGTAAGTTTTTAAATTTATTTATGTAATAAAAATTCAATTTTTATTATATGTATTAGTTTATATAGAAAATGGATTGAAAAGAAAAATATGATTTTTATTTGTTCGAAATTATAAAGTTATGATTTTTAAAATAAAAAGGTTGGATTTTTCTAAACACTAAAGATTAGATTTTTGAAATAGAAGAGATGAGAGTTTTAAAATATGAAAATTTGATTTTTAAATATGAACTTTATTTTATATGAGGGTAGAATAAAAATAGGATTTTTATCATGAAGTAGCGAGAAGAAAAGATTTGATTTTTATGCATATAAAGATTCAATTTTATATGTACAAAGATTTGATTTTTATTTGTGAGAACAACAAATAAAGATTCGATTTTCATAGTTCAGAAAGACATAAAAGAAGCACATATAAAAATAATTTTTATCATATGGAAAGCAAGTTAAAAATATAATTTTTAGTGATATAAAAATATGATTTTTATATAGTAGAGATTATAAAAATTTGATCTTTATATAGTAAAGATTATAAAAATATGATTTTTATATAGTAGAGATTATAAAAATTTGATCATTATATAGTAGAGATTATAAAAATATGATTTTTATATAGTAGAGATTATAAAAATGTGATTTTTATAGCGGTGAGATAAAAATGTGATTTTTATATATGTAGCGAACACGGACGACGAAAGTGACAAAAGGCGAGCACGGCGAAGATTTTCTACATATGAAGAGTCGCGACATCTGGTTAGCTAGTCGGTGAGAACTCCTCACTTTTATTTTAGTTTCTAGTTGAAATATATACTAGGATGCAGACGGTGCTTAGCAGCACCGACACCCGTCGTCCACAGACCATGGATGGCTTGTTTATTTGATTGATGTGTTGTGAAAAATGATTGTGTGTAGTGGAATGAAATAAATTATTTTATGGTTAAAAATATAATTTTTAACGTGTATATAAAATAAATAGTTATAAACGAATCGGACGATTTGTTTATGTACACCCATTTGACTGATATGGATTGGGACGATAAATTTTACACATCGCCCAACTGCACAAATAAAATATGTGTTTGATTGTTTGAAAACCCCACACGGGTGCTGGGATGAAATTGGCCATACACTAGTCCCAATAATTAGCTGTATGTCGATCGATCGATTGACAGGCTATTTGAAGCGTTATATATTTATATTTAATGCTTACGCAGTTGTGTGGTGCACTTTGGATGATGGTTGATTATTGATCATTGTTATTATATACATGTGTTGTAGGGAATCCATATAATTGATATTATATGGTAATTGATTGGGCCTCATTCCAATTTGGTAAATAAGGAGTATTATAAAAGAAAAATTCATGTGTTGAATAGAAAGAAAATTCATGTGTTGAAGAAAATATTCATGTGTTGAATTGAATAACGAAGTTATTGAAATATATAAAGCCGTGTTGGTTAGATATGCGCCATTTTGACGCGAACGATATTTATATCGATTATATTCGTTTTTATAATGATTATAGAAAAGGAAGTGATTTCAAAATATAATGTTTTGAAAATATTATCATTTGTAATTTGATGATATGGAATATTCAATTTCGATTAGAAATTGAATATGAAGTTGAACTCGTTTTAAAAACGAATTTAAAACGATTTATAAAATATGTTTGAAAAGGAAATCTATGAATATATACTATATATATATTATATATATAGTATAATGGCCTGAATAGAATGCGCCGCGCCACGGCAGTTCACAAATTTCGACCATTGACTTTGAATCGATATTACGGGAGATCCGACCATTGGATTCTCCAAAAACTAGAATCGTTGGGTTCGTATCGAAAATAGCTTTCTAACGAATATTAGAGATTTGAAATCTAACGGTTGGATTTGGAATTATGTCCAAATCAAATTTGGAAAAGGTCGCTGTAAGTGCAATTCGATGGCCGTTAATGGAAATCGACTGTACGGGCCTTGATAAAGTTATTAAAAATAGTAATAATTTGTGTAAAATCATAAGAAATGATTTGGAAAGAGTTGGGATGAAAAACTCCATATTTGAAGAGATAAAAATAGATTTTTATTGAAATGAACTAGTTTTGAAATAGAATTATAATCCATTTATTTTTAAAATAATTAAATTGGATTTGAAATGGTTTTAGAAAATAACCAGAATTTCCAATATATAAAGTGGAAATGGATTTGAATCGAAATTGTCTTTGGAATATTTCGATGTTGGATTTCGTGATTATACAGATATTGTTATGGAAATTTGAAAGATATAATTATATCATTATTTCAAATATGATATTTGTTGGTCGTATGATTTAATATTGAGTATAAGCCGATATATTTTCTATTCAGAGCTTTGTATTTAATATCAAATAGGATTTGGGTTTGTCGCGAATGGTGTCTTCATTAACACTGTTCTTAAACCCAGTTGAGGAAAAAGATTAAATCTTTTTATTTAGATTTAATGAAGGATACCAATTAAATGATATTTAATTGGAATTGAATTAGAATGTGATTTTGGGTTTATAGTGAACCGTGTTTTAAATGACATTGGTTCTTTAACCCAGTTGAAGCTAGGATATGATTTCCCAAGTTAAATAATCATTGATATTGATTATTAGGAAGATTAAAACCAAGTGGAGTTCTAATGAATCTTTAATTAGATTGAAATAATCGAGAATAGAGTATCACCAGTTTTGCTCCAGGCGATAGTTAAATTTTTAATTAGATTTGAACGTGAAATGGTTATTGAATTTACCGATAACACCATGGTGTTAGATATGAAGTATGACCAGTTTTACTTCATAGGATGAATAGATTGGGACTGGGAAATAAAATAAATTATTACTTCGCTATGGTTCGCTAATCCCGACTAGTTTGAATTGATATTCAAAAGAAGATTAAAGAATAAATTTAAGAATTTATCTTTGATAAAATTAATGGGAACCTTTCCCAAAGTATAAGAATATTTGAATAAAAGAATATTCTGAATTGGAATAAGGCGTATGTTGTGTTTGTGTAACACTTGTTTATTACATACGTGAGTTATTCAGAAAGACCGGGTTTACCCCATTCTGAATAACTGATTCGACGGTGTGTCGAAGATGAAGACGGTGGTCGAAGACCGGAGGTCTTCATATCGTTTGGGTGATTACTGATAATCTTGATTGGGCTGTACACCCAAGAGGAGGGAATCAGATAGTGATCGTCCAGACGTACTTGGAGATTGACGGATATGCGAGGTACCAGGTGCCTCCGGTTTCGTTCAGACCCAGAACGAACTTGTAAAAGGACTGTGTGTCTGACATTGGATTTTATTTTGTGTGATTGATTTCTATTAAATATATATCTGTTTGGCGGTGGAGAATGTATTCTCTTGCTTAACGCCCTTCTCTGAGACGTACGAGCTCAGAGGTTATATATTGATGGATATCAATCGCATGGAGTGAATTTCCTGTGTGGCATGCCTAAGTGGCAAATGATCAAGGCTTTTGTTGAAAAGAAGAGTCTTGTGGTTGATGATCAAAGCACGGCCTGTGTGGCATAGCTTTGTGTAGCGTGGATTCGTGAGCCTCACACCCCGGTTGTGAACCAGAAATGGGAGAGAACCTCAGGGAGGGAATGCGTTTCCTTCTAGCAAGGGTGGTGTCAGTGACCTACTAGCCCTGACATTTATATTATTTTCACCTGTGTGGTTGTTGCTGTTGCAAGGTGCCTCAGATATATCGGTCGATCCGGGGCCGATGGAGTCTTTGGACTCATTTTCTCCCCATAGGGCGGGGGAATGCAGTGTCTAGGGTTTAAGTTTAATCCACATCGGTGGACCGGCCCTGACGATCGAAGGGTCACTCGAGCTCTGATCCTGAGTGTAACAACCCGTGTACATTAATGTCACTCACAAAGGGAATACATCAATGTCCATGAAGCGTTATTGTTGTATAGAACAGATAAATTACAAGAATAAATAAATAAAATAACACAGCGGAAGATAAAACTTATTTCATAGCATCATAACTCAGAACAATCTTACATAAGTAGTTCCCAAAACCATTACAACAGGATCAATAGTCTTTTCCAAAAACTTCAAAGTACATAAAGAAGCAAATATTTAAATAACATAAATGCATAAATCCCCACCGAGCATAAGCAAAGCCATAAAGATTGTGACGACCCCAAAACCTCGTACGACGGTAGCAAGGATAATCTTTGGAATATAACACATAAACAGATAACAGCAGAACAAGAATAAATAAATACACCAGATAATGTACAATAAAATACACTGGATAAATATAATCATCAGAGTTACACAGTATACAGGATCATACTTAGTACAAAATACAGTTCAGCTATACATAAATGTCTACAGCAGAAAACAAAACATAATATGTACAATAGGAGCTGAAACACATAAAAAGAGATAAATGGTAGAATCCATCTTCAGCTCCAGCTATTCAGAAAGAGCCTGCTAAAACCTAAATACAAGGCTGCTCGTGTAGAAAAAGGGCACCCGAGTTTGCAAGTGAAACAAACTACGAGTCAGTCATGGGACTGGTATGAGAAATCTACTTAACATATTTTATAATATGGCCAATCACAGGACCACGCCACTTTCGCGGAACGGGTTTACTCCATTGGATTGCCAGTGCTTTAAAACAAGTAAACCTTTTTAAACATTGTAATGCTTTTTATAAGAATGGAGCCATTATAAGACTTAGTTCCCATCACACAATGCAACGCAAACCGGAGGATAGAGTTTTACCTTATAATCGCCAAAATGTGCTTGATACGAATAAAACAAAAGCATTTGATATTATTACTAGTGTTTATATGTTTCAAAAACAATTTAAAATCATAAGTATCAATCATAGACGGCATTAATGCCCCATACCACAATGTCTCCATATATAGGTATACAATCAGAACCGCACGGTGTCGTATTTGGAAATTGGATTTTCGTCATGAACCAAGGCAAAAGATAGTACTTATCGAATTCGAGACAATCTAGCCTATGTCTCTGGAACAGCCGCAACTGCCCCTTGGATCGTCAGGGCCGGTCCAACGATGTGGATTATTATGCCTGAACACTGCGTTTCCCCGCACTTTGGGGGCGTAAATGAGTCCTATGACCCCACCGGCTCCACATAGTCACTAATATATCCGAGGCGCCTCGCAACAGCAACAACCACACAAGTGAAAATAATATAAATGTCAGGGCTGGTAGGTCACTGACACCACCCTAACTAGAAGGAAACGCATGCCCTCCCTGATGTCCTCTCCCATTTCTAGTTCATACAGGGGTGTGAGGCTCGCGAATCAACGTTATACACAAAGCTATGCCACACAGGCCGTGCTTTGATCATCAACCACAAGACTTTGCTTTTCAACAGAAGCCTTGATCATCTGCCACTTAGGCATGCCACACAGGCAATTCACTCTATGCGACTGATTTCCATTGATATATAACCTCTCAGCTCGTACGTCTCAGAGAAGGGAGTTAAGAAAGAGAATAAATTCTCCGCCGCCAAACAGATATATATTTAATAGAGATCAATTAGCACAGAACAAAATCCAATGTCAGACACACAGTCCATTTACAAGTTCGTTCTGGGTCTGAACGAAGCCGGAGGCACCATATACCTCGCATATCCATCGATCTCCAAGTACGTCTGGATGATCACCACTTATTATCTATATTTCGGGATGCCTCCCAATCAAGACATCAATAACCATCCAACCGATGTGAAGATCTCCAGTCTTCAACCACTATCTTCATCATCGACTTCTTATCGCCGATCAATTATTTGAAATGAGATTTAACTCGGCCTTTTCAAATAATTCACGTATATCTAGAATTTAAATCAATTCATTTCAATGGTTAAATTATTCGACATCAATAATTCTGTTTTTAAATGTAATTTTCATGCCAAACACATTCAACCATCAAAAATCCAATAAACCGGGTAAATTCGGTTTATTTCCATTCCATATCATTTATAATATTTTATAGCGATTTATTGCTATTATTATTCACTTAAAAATAGCCAATTCATTCAAACGACGCTTCAGGCCATAACGCGGCCGTGGCACTGTTTTTCTTTAGATTTGAATTACACATATCTGCAAATCTAACCGTTGGATCTTCACAAATTTTATATCATTAGAAAGATCTTTTCAAAACGAATCTAACGGTTTCAGTTTTGGGAAAATCTGATGGTCGGATCTCCCGGTACAATCGTTTGAAGTTATGATTTCAAAATACGAACTGCAGCGCCGTTATTCGATTTAATTTAATTATATTTATATATGTATAAATAAATATAATCGATTTTGGCGCTATTTTTCTTCAGATTTGAATTAAACATTCTAGGCAATCCAACCGTTGGATCTTTACAAAGTTAGGGTCGTTGGAAAGATATTTCCAAAGCGAATCCAAGGTTTCAGTTTCGGGAAAATCCGATGGTCGGATCTCCCGCACTAATCGTTTGAAATCACGGTTTCAATACACGAACTGCAACTTCGTTATTCGATTTATTTTATTTATATTTATATATATAAACTTAATTCATTCTTCTATTTCAAAACCATATTCACTTCATATATTTGATAAAAATGATATTTTATCCAACAGATATTTATATCAACACATCACCATTTTTAACACTTCATATTCACAATAAAAATGTAGATTTTATTGTTCAATCTATATATATTCAACACATGAATGTTTTCGACTTCACACATACGATAAAAATATGATTTTTATCGTTCTAGTCCTTTATTCAACACATGAATTTTTCTATAGTTCATATATATAATAAAAATGTGATTTTTATTGTAAAACAATTTATTTCAAAACACGATTATTTTATATAGTTTATATATATCATAAAGATGTGATTTTTAATGTAAAACAATTTATTTCAAAACACAATTATTTTATATAGTTTATATATAAGGTAAAAATGTTATTTTTGGTGTTAAATTTTTTTATTTATAACACTAATATTTTATATAGTCTATATTTATGATAAAAATGTTATTTTTATTTTTCAAAGAATTTATTCAATACATGAACTTCATTTAACACATGAATTTCTATTCAACACATGAATTTCTATTCAACACATGAATTTTATTTCAACACATGAATTTTATTCAATACATGAATTTTATTTCAACACATGAATTTTATTCAACACATGAATTTTATTTCAACACATGAATTTTATTCAACACATAAATTTGAATCAAACACAGAAATATTTCAGAAAATTTTGGTAGGATAACGACAAGGTAGTTAAAACCGGCACCGTCCCTAGTACGACTCCTCGCTCTATCTTAAAGCCTCTTAGCTTTTGACAATGGGGATTTTCAATATCTAGTTTGTACGTAGACGAATTTTCCCATATACTAATCCTATTGGGATTTCAACCGCAACTAATCATTTCAAATCAACCATTCATGATATTCACCAAATTTTCACATCAACCAATAATCCAAACAATATCACAACCAATATATATCATCCATGGTCTGTGGACGAGGGGAGTGTGTGTGTATATATATATATATAGATACGTATATAACTATATTTCGGTTTCATTTCAATATCATTTCAATTTATTTCAACGCATATATCATTTTTACAACACATATATAACTTATACATTGAACATACAACTTATACAATGCTTATACATGAGGTGTACAACGCTTATATAACTCATACTTCGACTATATAATTTATACATCGTTGTTTCCATATCGTTTATAATTCATAAATCTCACATTGGGTTCCACTCTACCAAAAATTGTAGAAGGCTCAAAAAATATCCGGTCTCTTCTAGAATGTAGAAGACGTCCACACGGTCCCGGTGTCTCTTGTTTCACTGGATTTCGATCACACAACAAAAAGATATGTTTTTATTGTGAAATCATAAACCGTAGCGCTTTAAAGTGCTATTAAACAGTTTAAAATAATTCAGCCGTATACCTTTCCTCGATCTTCAAAACTAGGTTTTGATTTCTTTGCAAATCCGTTGCACTTCGTCCAGATCAGGTTATACGGTGTCGAAGAGCTTGGAGAGGCGCTCCTCTCGATGGTGGTGCGACGGCGTTCGGTGGCGGGATCAGGACGCGGCGGCGGCTCGAATACGTTGACTTTTCGATGTCGGATCTCCTCCTACAGGCGACGAGAGGTGGTGCTCCGGCTATGAATGTGGAGAGGAGATCGAGCTCTTCAAAAAACCCAATTGGGGCGAGGATCAACGGTGAACGAGGCGGCCGGAATATGGCCTGGAAGTGGCAAACGGGTTTCCGCCTTTAATCGGATGTCGGGGAGAGAGAGTTTGACTGGCCAATAGGATTTTTTTTGTTTTATTTATATATTTACAAAATTCTAAAATACCCCTCTTCACATACTAGCTCCAATCCAAACCCAACGACTGTCGTCCCTAGCTAAATACCCCCATTCCGAACACAATGGGATATGTTTCATAGGCCAATTCGAATGTTACAGTCAGTTATTTTTAAAATTAAAATATAAAACATTTAATATTTGTTTTGAACGTACATTTTAATTTTCCGGGGCTACATACTGATCCCAAAAACTCCAGAAAATAAATCTAGCTATGTTTTGACTATAAGGTCCCAACAAAACTAGTTTCGTCGAATTTTGAGACTATTTGAAAAATGGCCCTTTTCTGGTCGATCCAATTTAATAGAAATCGACCAAACACATTTTTCATTGCCACACTCACATACTAACTTCAAAAAATATGAAATTTGAAACCTAGCAATAATTTGACATCCATGATCCAACAAAAGTGGTTTCGTCGAATTCTGAGGTCGTTTGCAAAATGTCTATTTTCACAGGCTATATAAATTCTATAACAACCTTTCTGAAAATTCATTTGGCCATAACTTTTGATTCCCGCTAGGAAACTTCAATTTTTCAGATTCGTTAGAAAGATATTCACTAACAGATTTAAATATTTTTGGTTTCACTAAAATCCGTTTTGTATTGCACCCCGTACAGTCAGTCAAAGTTTGAATTGAAATTTTGAAACTACCGCGCCATTTCAGGCCTTGTTTATTATTTAAAATAATTATATTTATTTTCAAACGTCGATTCAAACATACATTTCGTCGTTATTATTTAAAATATTTATTTTAAATATTTAAAATCCACCAAAATAGGCAAATTAATTTTTTTTAACTTGGTTCAGATTTTCCGGGTTGTTACAAAGATGAAAGAGTCCAAAGCGATACATCTACTCTTTTCAAGAAAGTGAAAGAAATCGGCACTAAGCTGTAGTATTCCCTCCTTGCAAACCTGAGGAGGGGAAAGGAAAGAAAAGAGGTGGAAACAAATGGGTCAGACATGAAGTCTGGCGAGTCCGGTAATTTTAACAAATAATAGGTAAGGTAAATGGTCAAGACATAAATAGGCAACATGATATGACTGTAACTTAGATAAGGCAGATAAAAAGGATGGACAAGATGATTTTGTTGCTAAGTACTAAGGCAATCCTATACCTTGGCTAAGCGAACAACTCTCCAAGTACTAACCCCGAAGACCGAAGTCAACATCAGACTAGCACCCAAAGGACTATCCAACTCAACCGACATGTATTTCGTTACACCGCACTTTTGCTAAGTTACACCACATTACTTAATTACACCGCACATCTACTAGTCTCTTTTTACTAGAGGTTGATCCCTTCCCAGTAACTGTACCCACATGACAAACTTGGTAGTTACTTGTACCTAGCTGCTATCGTAGGTGCCGGCTTGCGCCTACCACCGCTAAGGTACCCTTAATCTGCCCATTCGATCGGCTCCCTAAACCCCGTAGGCACCCGTGCTGGCCCCACAGTGGGGTGTATCACTCCCTAAAGTGGCAACCCCGATACCAGCATAAAATGCATGGCCATACCTACACGATGCAACAACGTCTTACCTACCAGCCCGGACCCATGCACACACATGAACCCGTTGGACTCGCGTTGCCAGCGCTATTCACGTTTTGACCTCTTACATTCAAGTCCAGTAAGCGTGCCTCAACCCCGGCCTAGTACCGGGTTCAATTAGATACTCAAACGGGTTACTGGTTGAAACGGGTCCCCCATCCGACACAAGCCTCCCATCTATGCTTGGTCCCCACTAGGTTTTTCTCCCACTTAACCATTTTAATTTAAATGTCCATGTATTACACATGCTATGGTTAAGTCCATACTTACATGTCATAATTTACGTGTCTTATCTTATACTGGTTAAGTCCATATTTACATGTCATAATTTACATGTCACCCCACTTAACCCTCTAACCATACCTATGTCTTATTATGGTTAGTATTCCTTAATTCATTCCTTATGACGAACGGTGCGTGACCTCCCACATTAGACCGAACGCTTTGTGGCCGTTGGATTTGCCGGGCGGTTCTGGGCAGTCTTACGCCACAAACCGGGTCTAACCTCGTGTCATTAACCGTTGCGCCTACAATTCATTCCTTTGACCTCTCACATTAGAAGTCCAATTGTGGCAGCTGGATTTGTCGGGCGGTTCCGGGCAGTCTTACGCCACAATTGCACCTAACCTCATGTCAAAGGTTTATTAATAATCGTATTTCACCCATACACAATTTTCATGTCATGTATATCCAATTAAACATATAATCATGTTTATAATATTGCCTATTCCAAATTGTCACTAACTACATATTAATTTGCCTCAATTGCAAATTTACAATTATAGGCAATTTCATCAATTCCATGTAATTCATACCCAAACATGCCAATTTCACATATTATCCAGTTATCCAAAATATCCAATAACATCCAATTTTCCAAATTTCCCATATTCCCAATATTCCACATCGTTCCCACGTATTCGCATTCGCGTGTATTTTTAATATAGGCTCGAAGGTAGCCTAGAACCACAAATAAAAGGAATAAGGGTAAGAAGAGAGAATCAATTCATCGAAAATTGGAATAAAACAACATCATGAAATAAAGAGGCACATAGATTGGCATAGAGGCATAATAAAAGATTCAACATGAATAAACTGATAAAAGATATGAACTTTACATAGAAACATAGACATATGATGACATGAATCAAAAAGGTGAAGACTTGGTGAGATTTTCATTACAAACATATATATGAATCCTTTTTACAACTTTTTCATGTTACTTTAATCCCATTAAATTTGTAAAAATAACTGTACTCACCTTTCGTGGCTTAAGAAAAGGGTTAACAAATTAAAATTGGTGTAGAAACGTTGCGGTGATGTTGATTGATCTTCTTTAATTGTTGTTGAAGCTATAACTTTGATTTGAATTGTGTATGAACACTTGAGATTTAATTTAGAGGCGGCGGCTAGAGTTTTAGAGAGAGTTTTTTTTAAACTTAGCTTTCATATATAAAATCAAACGACAATATCTGCCGACACGCCTGGCAGGTGACCATATACAAACAACTCAGTCTATGACTATAAATTTTGGAGATAGATGGATAAGCTCCGGTTAAACCACCGCCCATCATACTTCAAAATCGAGTTCCGACAAGGCCACCACTCGATTAAGAAGTATATCTACTCCAAAAAATACTATAGTCACTCAAAGAGATAACAAAAAGACAAATAATTTAAAAGGGGAAAAAACTAAAGAACTGCTCCCAACAAACTCGACAAAGAGAAACACCAGATCTGTATCATTTCCCGAGACTATCTCCCAACAGCTCCTCAACAAACATTACCATCCCACCGTTGGACGATGCGGAGTGACTGAGTCAAGTGGTAAGCTCTAAAGAAAAAGGCTCCAAGAACCAGAACCCACCCAAAGCCTAGAGAGGTAATAACCAAAGATCCCGCAACCTGTAAACCAAGACCTGTAGAACTAGCAAACGAAATAAGATACCAAAAGGGAGGGGGGGTGAGAGGTGAGACAGACTAAGACTAGAGGGACAGATCCCGCTATTCTAGTGGCAAGTAGCAAGAGGTTCAACCGATTCCCGCTCGGGTGGTTGCTGTGACCGATAAAATGTCAAAGGTAACAGCAAGTCTCCTCGACTGTTGACCAAAGGATCCTCTCAATGGTCTACCACGAAACGCAAGGAACACGTTATTCCTTACCTTTCTGATGATAGAAGGGGGATCCATTGGAACCTCGTCAAACATCGCCCTATTCCGCGAGCACCAGATATGCCAGCAGACAAGACAAGGGATAAGCCTAAAGAGGATAGAACGCAAGGACTTCCCTGACATTCTGGACCACCAGTTTCTCAGTCTGTCAGCTAGAGAAGACGCATTACCTCGAGTAACAACCAAGTTCCCAAAGTAATTCCAAACAGTGGCTGTGAAGCCAAGGAAAAAAAAGTGAGCTATGCTTTCCGACTCCCCGTCACCGCAGCATCTGCAACGGGACACTATAGGAATGCCTATCCTTTGGAGGTTCTCATCTACCGGTACCCCTCCATGAAGGATTCGCCACATTTAAAGGGAAACCTTCGGCGGAATGCGAACATCCCAGATGAAGGAAAAGCTATCGAGACGTGGGGAGGGAGACCTCGCCGAGTTCCAAGCCACTTGAATGGAGAAAGCACTGTCGTCCCACCCGGATCCGCCACCATGCGAGTCCGAAAAAGCATTCACGGATTGCATTCACTTCCACGTCTCACTCGCATATGACAGGACACCCGAAAAATTCGTGGTCTGAAGCCTGCGGTACTTTGCATGAAGGAACGTTGCCCATAAGGAATCGCTCGCTTCAAACCTAGCCCACAGCTTGCAGGAAAAAGCAATGCAGGTATCCTTGGGATCTCTGAGACCTAAGCCTCCTTCGCTTTTGGGACGACATACGATGTCCCAAGAAATCCAGTGGTGACGATTGGTGTCGTCCATTTTCCCCAAGAAAAAAGAAGAAGCCAAAGAGAGGTAAGATCTGAAAAAGGATGCGGTAGGAGTCATAGCAGCAAAGACATGTGATCCCAAAGAGTCAAGGACTGACCTTATGAGAACCAATCTACCTGCCTGAGAGAGAAGCGCCACATTCCACCTAATGATCTTCCCCCTGACTTTAAGGGGGTCGTAAATGGCATTGAGCTTACGACCTCTGAAAAGAACAATACCGAGGTATGGTAAAGGAAGAGAAGTTGCCTTGAAGCGGGTGAAGGTTTCGATCCAAGAAGATCTAACCTCAGACAAATCTCTCGCCGGGACGAAACAGCTCTTAGCAGTATTAACGAGTTGACCAGAGCACCTCTCGTACTACTGAATGAGGCCTACAAGACTTCTGACTGAACGTCGACTACCATTTGTGAATATGATAATGTCGTCAGCAAAAGATAAAGAAGAAACGATAGGGCATCCCGAGGGAATGCCAAAGCGATGGATCTGATTTGCTATCGTAAGTGAATGTAATCCACGAACGAAAACCTCAGCAGCAATAACGAAGAGAGTAGGTGAAAGAGGGTCTCCCTGACGAAGTCCCCTTCCGGCCTTAAAGTACCCGTTGGCCGAGCCGTTGATTAGGACGGAGAACCAACAGTTAGATATGAGCCTCCAAATGATATCGATAAGAGCCTCGGGAAAGCCAAAAGCTCTAAGCACCTTAATAATGAAAAACCAGGACATGCGGTCATAAGCTTTCGCCATGTCCAACTTTACGACCATATTTGAGCCCCTGACTTTCCTATCAATGTGAGAAACCAGCTCCTGAGCTAGAAGGACGTTATCCGTAATCAAACGTCCTTTCACAAAACCAGCTTGAGAAGCAGAGATAAGGCGCTAAAGAAACGGAGCCAGCCTAGTGGCGAGGACCTTAGACAAAACCTTGTTAGAGAAATTACACAAGCTGATAGACCAAAAATCTGCACACGAACTGGGATTTTCGCACTTAGGAATAAGGACCAAGTTAATGGAAGTCCAACCCTGAGGTATGTTCCCACCCGAGAAAATGAACCGAATTGCATGACAGAAATCCGCTTGGATAATCGGCCAGACACTACGGTAGAAAGCCCCATTGAAACCATCAGGTCCGCTAGCACTTTCCTTGCTGAGAGCGAAGGCACAGGCGCGTATCTCTTCCGTGGAAGGAGGCGCAGCAAGGTCCTCACTCTCGACAGGAAGCACCAACCTGGGAATGAAAGAAAGAAGATAAGGGTCAGTGACCGACATCGAAGGAGAGCCTAGAAAGGACTGAAAGTGAGAAAGAATTGTTTCCTTGACTTCCTACGGAGTGGTAGCCGTAGAGAGATCAGAATGCTGAATCTGAAGAATCGTAATTCTGTTCTTCTTACGAATAGAGAGAGCTTGGCAACATAATAGTGTCATAGATAATATTTTATGAATTAAGGTTAGGTCTCAGGCTGTATATATAGATGTCTAAGATCAATTAGAGCTCTTAGATTAACCTAGAAAACATCAGGACCACTCAGATGCAACATTAGCCCTTAGCGCGAATCGGGCCACGGGTTGACAGCCAACCACCCTGGATCGACCCCTAGTCGACCCAGCAAGGCTCGGGTCGACTCCAAAAATAGTGCGGTTCAGCTATTCCCCATTCCGATTTGCTGTTTTGAACTTTTTTTGAATATTTATTTATTTAAATTTTATATATATTTATATATATTTCTCTCATATGCATACAAACTTCAAGGCTTAATAACATCTTCATAAGGTATCCGTTTTGTGCAAACCAAATGTCCATCTTGACCCAAAATTTTGAGACGAACATAATAGCACAATCCATTTTACTTAATTCTTCTTCTAAAAATTAAGTATACTTTAATTTGTGAATTTTAATGTTATAAAATTATGGGGTGTTACATTCTCCCCTCCTTAAAGGATTTCGTCCCCGAAATCTCCAAGTTAAGAAGAATGTGTTCTACCATCCTATCATCCATCTACTCAACCATCATCCACAAACATCTATTGTCCTTAAAAGATTTCTAAAGTTATATGAACATATGCAAAAGTGTGTGTATATGTTCCTTATCTAATGCAAAGATCAGGCGGTCCACTGATTCAGTCAACCTCCTTAATGCAAATAATGATAGTGCCGTGTATCCACCTTGTATGCAAAGAACCCTATACATATCATCACTACATGTGTGCACAATCATTCATTCAAATGCAACATCCATATGATACGTCCATTTAATATACATCCATTTAACTGAATACATCCATTTATATGCAATATACAATATGCAATATGAAAGTGACTGAGCCAATCTGGTGCCTAAAGTGTGTGTATATGTATCCACGAGCAACCACTAGCAAACACTCGCTTCCACATGCATACATCAATCGTAACATGTCTCAAACACATGTTTCAACCATAGGACTACCCTATATAAAGGTCAAAGATTTAAACCAGAGGATATACTAAAGATAGGACAAGTACAAGCTAAGCGATAAAGGAGAAATTAAAAGACATACCCTCGAAAAGAAAAGGGTACAATGAACACATCTTGTCTTCTGTCTCCCAAGTAGCGTCGCTCTCATCATCTTCTGCTTGCACTTTGACAAGCTTGACCTCTCGATTCCTCAACTTCTTAATTTCCTACCCAAGAATGCGTGTAGGAGCTCATCAAATCGTCGCATCACGCTCTATCTCCACCTCTCTAAGCAAGCTCAGCTCTACCACTTCCGCGGTCTCATGCAAGCACTTCCTCAAATGCGAAACATGGTACACGTCTGTACACCACTAAGTCTTTCGGGCAATGTAACACCCCACGTCCATTAATGTCACTCACGAAGGGAATGCATTAACTTCCATGGAGGTTATAAGTGAATATAGAACAGAAAAATTACAACAAGACAGATAGTAAATAGTACTTGGAAATCTAAAACTTCATTTTATTGCAGCGGAAATTAAACATGTTTGTTACATCATAAAACCATAGATCATAACCAAGTACAATATCCATCTTCATAAAAACAAAATACATAATCCCATTACATAAATAGCCATTAAAAAGATAACAAGCTGGACTTTACTTCAACGGTCCAAGCTTTCCAAAGAGAGATGAAGCAATTCAATCAGACTCCACTAGAGCTGGGCCCAACCTGAGGACCTGGAGGGGGAAAAAGGATAGAAATAGAGGGGGTCAGACATAAAGTATGGCGAGTATGATAACTCAAACAATACTATTATCAAAATAACTAGACTAAGGCATAAGCTGGAAGACAAGTAAATGTCTATGAACTCTTAGGAAGATAAAGATAGCATTTAAGATAACGTTAAAGATAACGGTAAAGGCACACCTAATTACTAATGAATGATTACTACACTGCACCGCACATTACTACACCGCACCACACATTACTACACTGCACCACACCATTCACCCTATTGTTTGATCCCACTTGCTTCACACAGAAACTTTATAAATAGCCTTACGTACCCCTAGCTGACTACATAGGTGCCGTCTGCCCCTATCTCCACTAGGTGTACCCCACTACCCACTTTCGATCGGCTCCCTACTCGTAGATACCCGTGCTGGCCCCATAGTGGGGTGTATCACTCCCCTAAAGTGGCAACCCGATACAACTTGAGAATGCACGGCTTATACCTACACGATGCAACAACGTCTTACCTACCAGCCCGGGTCTACACACGCATATGAAACCCGTTGGACTTGCGTTGCCACCGCTCCCCGTTTTGGCCTCTTACAGTCAAACCCAGCATGCGTGTCCCGTCCTCGACTTGGGTCGAGCCCACAAAGATACGTTTGGGATACTGGTCGAAATGGGCCCCCACAAGCTACCCACCTAAGCTTGTCACTAGTATATCCCATTTAACCCTCTTAGTCATGTTCATTTACATGTGTGTTTGGTTAAGTTTTACTAATCGTATTTCACATGCCACTAAGGGCACCCCCTAGATTCCTCATGCCACCCAAGGCACCTACTTAACCCCCATGTTCCACCTTACATGTTTATCTGGTTAAGTATTTCTTAATTCATTCAGGCCATAACCTCATAAAGACCTCTCACATTAGACTGGCATTTATGGCAGCTGGATTTGCCGGGCGGGTCCGGGCAGTCTTACACCATAAAAGAGTCTAACCTCGTGTCTTTACAACTGTTATGCCTTAGTTTAGGCCTAGGACATCTCACTTTGGGCTGACATTTGTGACCACTGGATTTGTCGGGCGGGTCCGGGCAGGTTTACGTCACAAACGAGTCCAACCTCGTGTCCTAAGCATTGATTAACACTTAAAATCTTTTACCCCAGTTTTAATAATTCCCTATTCAAATTATTAATTAAGTCAACTTTTAATGATGTCCATAATTGACTCAATTATGGCCATCCACTTATAGCATGCAAAATCATATCAATTGCACCCCAACTTTTTAATATTAAATCCTTAATATTACCCCTACCCCACGTTTATACGTTCGCTTATTCAACGCATAATATAGGCTAGACTTGTATAGTCTAACACCTAGCACAAAGATAAATTATCACAACATATAGACAATTAAAATAAATCTAATCATAATAGGGGTGAAACTTGCATAAACTACACATGTTAAGGATCAAAAGGTGTCAACTTGTTAAATGTCTCAATTTATATGATATGATCATAGCCAAAATCTATACATAAACTTGCATATGGGGTTTTTAGGCAACATAATGATGGTGTGAACTAGCATAGGATATCACATATGTCATAGCATAATTATAGATGTCATAATAGATGTCTTGGTATATGTTCATAACTTTTCTAATCAATCTAACTTGCATATGTGACTTGTCATATAGATCAACATAACCCAAACATGATGATTTAATTAATATGAACTAACTAGCATAGATGGTAACATCATGGCCTTTTTAACATGTATGATTCATCACAACTTAGCATAGAAACTTTCAACATACATAACATCATCATAACATGATTTACAACATATAAGATATTATCATCACATAACATTGGATTTACAATATACATGATAGCAAAAAGGGTTTACAATAACATATATGATAATTCACATCATCTACTCATAATCCATTCATAACTCAATCAAATTAAAATAATAATAATCTTATTAAGATCATCATACTCACAATTTAGAGAAGAAAAGAGAGAGTTTTGCTTTGCTTTAGGGTTGAGAGAATTAGAATTGAATTAGCTTTTCTTCCTTCTTAGTTGGCGGCGGCTCCATTGATTTCCATGGCGATGGTATGACGGTAACTATTCTATTTTAATTAGGTTTAGGGTTAGCATTAGGATGTATTTATAGGTGTAGGAAGTTATTTAGGACCATTAGATTAACCCTGAACCATGAGAACCAATCAAATGCAAAATCTGCATTTAAGCGAAACCAAACACCCTGGATTAACCCCTAGTCGACCCAGCGAGGCTCGGGTCGACCTCATAAGTGGGCCGGTTCAGTTATTCCACCTCCCAATTCGCTGTTTTGAACTTTTTCGCATATTTATTTATTTAATTTTTAATATATATATATATATCAATATATATATATATATTTCTCTACGCAACCCATTTCACTTAATTATTTTCTAAAAATTAAGTATACTTTAATTTGTGAATTTTAATGTTATAAAATTACGGGGTGTTACATTCTCCCCTCCTTAAAGGATTTCGTCCCCGAAATCTCCAAGTCAAGAAGAATGTATATCCTACCATCTAATCGTCCATCTACTCAACCATCAAACACCAGCATCCATTGTCCTTAAAAGACTTCTAATGCTTTTATGTTTATATGCACAGTGTGTGTATATGTCCATATCTAATGCAAAATTAGGCGGTCTACTGATTCAGTCGACCTCCTTAGTGCAATTCATGATAGTGCCATGCGTCCAATATGTATGCAAAAGATTCCTAATGATACATATTAATTCTATATGCGTGCACAACCATCCACCCGAATGCAGCAACTATATGATAATACAACCATTATACATCCATTTCACTAAATACATCCATATATATGCAATATGCAATATGAAGTGACTGAGACGATCTGGTGCCTAATAGTGTGTGTATATGCATCCACGAGCAACCACTAGCAAACACTTGCATCCACTTTGCATCCACCATACATAACATGTCTCAAACACAAGTTTCAACAATAGGATTATCCTAACTAAAGGTCAAAGATACTAGCGAGAGGATATACTAAAGATAAGATAAGTACAAGCTAAGCGATAAAGGAGAAATTAAAGGACATACCCTAAAAAAGAAAAGGGTATCGTGAACGCATCTTCTCTTCCGTTTCCCAAGTAGCGTTGCTCTCATCTTCTCCCCATTGCACTTTGACTAGTCTGACCTCTCGATTCCTCAACCTCTTGATCTCCGACCCAAGAATGCGCGTAGGAGATCGTCGAATTGTCGCATCATGCTCTATCTCCACCTCTCAAAGAAAGCTCGGCTCTACCACTTCCGCGGTCTCGTGCAAGCACTTCCTCAAATGTGACACATGGAATACGTCATGTACACCACTAAGTCTCTCGGGCAACTCCACTCTATACGCCATCCGTTCAATCCTCTCCTTAATAGGAAACGGCCCTACAAACCTTGGTGCTAATTTCCCAACGAACCCAAAGCGAACAACGTTTTGTAATGGAGACACTTTGACAAAGACCATGTCCCCAACTTCAAACTCGAGATCTGTCCTCCTCTTATCCGCATAAGATTTATGCCTATCTTGCACTGCTTTCATCCTCCTTCGAATCAAGTCGATCTTCTCCGAAGTCTCCCTAATCATATCGGGCCCAAGTAAGATCTTATCCGTAGATTCCCACCAACATGTAGGTGAACGACAAGGTCGTCCATATAGAGCTTCGAATCGAGCCATACCAATGCTGGACTGAAAGCTATTATTATATGCGAACTCAACCAATGGAAGATGCTCTTCCCATGTACCCCCAAAGTCTAGGATACATAGCCTCAACAGATCCTCTAGAATGCGATTCACCCTCTCAGTCTGGCCGCCCGTCTGAGGATGATATGTGGTGCTCAAACATAACTGATTCCCTACCGCCTCTTGTAAGCTTCTCCAAAATTCGCTAGTGAAAATAGGATCGCGGTCGCTCACTATGCTAGAAGGAACACCGTGCAAACGAACTATTTCTCGAACGTATACGGAAGCTAACCATGGAGCAGTCCTCTTACTCTTCACGGGAATGAAATGGGCGCTCTTAGTAAGTCTATCTACTATAACCCAAATTCCCGTATTACTCTTCCTCGATCGCGGTAATCCATCCACAAAATCCATTGAGATGCTTTCCCATTTCCATAGTGGAACCTCCAATGGGTGAAGCAACCCACCGGGTTTCTTTTGCTCCGCTTTTACTTGTTGGCACACCAAGCATCTAGCGACATACTCGGCCACATCTTTCTTCATGCCGGCCCAAAAGTAAACTCTCTTCATGTCTTTGTACATCTTGTCCCCGCCGGGATGAATGGTCATCTTCGAATGATGTGCTTCGTCAAGAATAGTCTTCCTTAGGTCATCGTCTTTTGGTACACAAAGTCTACCGTCCCTACGTAACCAACCCTTATCGTCTAGGGTATACCTACGGAGATGGCTTGATGACTCCCCTCCTTTGAGTTTTTCTACTAACTCAACCAACTGCGGGTCGTCTCGCTGTGCCTCGCCAATCCGTCCCAAAAGCGTAGGTCTGACCTCCAAGGATGCTAGCAAACCGGGTACGAAGTCAACGGAAGGTCTAAAGTCAATCATCGAAATGAATTCTAAACTTTGCCGCTCAAAAAACAAATGACTTAAGGATAATCTTTTTCTACTTAAGGCATCGGCCACCACGTTACCCTTGCCAGGGGTATATGCTATCTCAAAGTCGTAGGACGCTAAGAACTCCATCCACCTTTGCTGCCTTAAGTTCAAGTCCTTTTGAGAGAATAGGTATTTTAAAGACTTGTGGTCAGTGAATAATTCGAATTTCTCGCCAAGAAGATAATGACGCCAAGACTTAAGCGCGAAAACAATAGCGGCCAATTGTAGGTCATGTGTAGGATAATTTTTCTCATGCGCTCTAAACTGCCTTCCACCATAGGCTATTACCCTACCCTCTTGCATTAAGACTGCGCCTAGTCCTGTCCCACAAGCATCAGTATAAACGGTAAACGGCTTACTCCCGTCTGGCAATACTAAGACTGGGGCTGAAGTCACAGCTCTCTTCAAACGTTGGAACACATCATCACAATCTACGTCTCATGTGAAAACTAGGTTATTCTTCGTCAAGCGTGTCAATGGAGCTGATATCTTTGCGAAGTCTTTGATAAACTTCCTATAGTAGCCAGCCAACCCCAAGAAACTTCTCACTTCGGTAGCATTTTTAGGGACCTTCTAATCTTGGATGGCCACCACCTTCGCGGGATCTACAACTATCCCTTCTTTGGAAACCACATGCCCGAAGAACCGTACTTCCTTCCTCCAGAAGTGACACTTAGAAAATTTAGCCTTAAGGCTATGTGCTCGTAGGGTCTCCAACACTTCCCTAAGATGTAGGGCATGCTCTTCTTCATCCTTATAAAAGATCAAGATGTCATCTACAAAGACTACCACGAATTTGTTAAGGTACTCCCTAAACACCCTACTTATCAAATCAACAAAATATGCTGGGGCGTTTGTCAAACCGAAGGGCATCACTAGCCATTCATAGAAACCGTCTGGAGTCCTAAAGGCAGTCTTGTCTATGCTATCCTCAGCCACTCTCAACTGATGGAACCCAGTGGCTAAGTCCAACTGCGAAAACACTGAGGCGCCAACTAACTGATCGAAGAGATCGTCAATCCTCAGCAGTGGGTGTCTGTTCTTCTTAGTAAGTTTATTAAGTTCTCTATATTCCACAAACAGTCTAAGGGACCCATCCGCCTTCATGGCAAATACTACTGGAGCACCCCACTTCGATATACTTCGTCTTATGAACCCCTTCTCAAGCAACTCCTTCACTTGCTTATCGAGTTCCCTCCTTTCACGTGGAGCCATGTGGCGTACTGGCAAAGATACTGGTTTCGCATTATCCACAAGATATATTCGAAAATCTATCTCCTGTTTCGGAGGCAAGCCCTTAACCTCCTCAAACACATCCGAATATTCTCGGACCACTCTAACAGATCGTAGATTTTCCTCAGACGCGTCAAGCGATTCTAGGTAACTTAGCATAACCGAATTTATGGGATTACAAAAGATTTCGAGAGTGTTGCCAAGGCGAGTCACGAGCCTAACTACTCTCCTTTCATAATCCAGAACAGCCCCATTTCTGGATAACCAATCCATTCCTAAAATTACCCCATAGCCCGTGAAGCCCAACACATAAGCATCACATCTAAATTCAACGCTAAGTATGGAAATTTTCAAATCCAAACACATCATGGACAAATAAGCTGAGCCCCCTATTGGATTCGAAACAACTAAGGGATCCTCTACTAAACTGGTGTTTAAGTGCAATGATTCAACTAATGATGTAGAGATAAACGAATGTGATGCGCCTGAATCGAATAAGGTACGGACAGGATGATCAAACAGAAAAACTAAGCTTTCAACAGAAATGGTTCTACCTCGTTCTTGCAGCGGTGGGACCGCGAGAGCCTGAACTTGTCCCCTTGCCTGCCCTGGTGCCATAAGAGCCTGCACCTGTCCTCCCGAGGTAGCTCCTGCCCTCTGCCCCTTCTTTGGGCAGTCCTTCACTAAATGTCCCGCATCTCCACAATGAAAACAGCCTGTCTTCTTTTTCTTTCGGCAATCCTTGCTGAGATGGCCTGGTGTCCCACAGTTAAAACATTTCTTCTTTCCCTTGCTGTTATTGTCTTTACCACCCTTCTTGTTTTGCTGTTGTGGTTTCATCTGATGCCCCTTCTTCTCGGGTGCCTTATCAGCTTTAGCGCTTTTCTCCTCATGCATGAGCGCCATTTCTACTAACTTCTCAAAGGTGGCCCCCATAGGGATGTGGGTCATAGCCAACCCTTGTAATGGTTCATTCAAGCCATTCACGAACCTCAGCGCCTTCTTCTCCGGCGTGTTCACTAAGTCCAAGCCAAACCTTGCTAACTGATTAAATTTATTGACATATTCTTTCACTGATGAGCTTCCTTGCTTCAATGTCAAGAACCTTTCCATATATAGATTTTCTTCCGCCCTTGAGAGAAACTTCGCCTCGAACCTACGTCTGAAATCCGCCCAAGAGTCAACAGGACGCTCCCCATTAGTGACCTCCCACCAAAACGAGGCCTCTCCCTTCATCAACCAAGCTGCTAAACGAACTCTCCTCCCTTCTTCTACTTTAAAGATTTCTAGCAATTCTTCCACCTCCTTAAGCCAATCTCTAGCTTCCACAAACGTTTCTGACCCTTGAAATGGTTTTCCACCCATAGCCTTGAATTCCCTGCACGTCTTTGCAAAAGTATCTACGCGAGGAGGAGGAGGAGGAACGAGTGCAACTGGTGGTGGAGGAACATTGGATGGACCTGCAGCGGCCCTAGCCTCCAATAGCCTCATATACCATCCTGGTATCGTTACACCGTCGGGTAGATTAAGATCTTCAGCCATGCTGAAACGAAAAAGGAAAGATTCAAAATGGAGAATTCGAAAGATAAAGATATGTGGCTATTTGGGATTATGTTTTTCTTAAAAACTTTTCTCTTTAAATTTCTCATTAAAACATGTTTTTGAAAACACTTCTTCCAAAAATAACTATTTTTCTAAAGTATTTTTATCTGTTCTGGTAACCTTAAGCTCTAATACCACGTGTAACACCCCCACGTCCATTAATGTCACTCACGAAGGGAATGCATTAACTTCCATGGAGGTTATAAGTGAATATAGAACAGAAAATTACAACAAGACAGATAGTAAATAGTACATGGAAATCTAAAACTTCATTTTATTGGAGTGGAAATTAAACATGTTTGTTACATCATAAATCCATAGATCATAACCAATTACAATATCCATCTTCATAAAAACAAAATACATAATCCCATTACATAAATTGCCATTAAAAAGATAACAAGCTGGACTTTACTTCAACGGTCCAAGCTTTCCAAAGAGTGATGAAGCAATTCAATCAAACTCCACTAGAGCTGGGCCCAACTTGAGGACCTGGAGGGGGGAAAAAGGATAGAAATAGAGGGGGTCAGACATAAAGTCTGGCGAGTATGATAATTCTAACAATACTATTATCAAAATAACTAGACTAAGGCATAAGCTGGAAGACAAGTAAATGTTTATGAACTCTTAGGAAGATAAAGATAGCGTTTAAGATAACGTTAAAGATAACGGTAAAGGCACACCTAATTACTAACGAACGATTACTACACTGCACCGCACATTACTACACTGCACCACACATTACTACACTGCACCACACCAGTCACCCTATTGTTTGATCCCACTTGCTTCACATAGAAACTTTATAAATAGCCTTACGTACCCCTAGCTGACTACATAGGTGCCGTCTGCCACTATCTCCGCTAGGTGTACCCCACTACCCACTTTCGATCGGCTCCCTACTCGTAGATACCCGTGATGGCCCCACAGTGGGGTGTATCACTCCCCAAAAGTGGCATCCCGATACAACTTGAGAATGCACGGCTTATACCTACACGATGCAACAACGTCTTACCTACCAGCCCGGGTCTACACACGCATATGAAACCCGTTGGACTTGCGTTGCCACCGCTCCCCGTTTTGGCCTCTTACAGTCAAACCCAGCATGCGTGTCCCGTCCTCGACTTGGGTCGAGCCCACAAAGATACGTTTGGGATACTGGTCGAAATGGGCCCCCACAAGCTACCCACCTAAGCTTGTCACTAGTATATCCCACTTAACCCTCTTAGTCATGTTCATTTACATGTGTGTTTGGTTAAGTCTTACTAATCGTATTTCACATGCCACTAAGGGCACCCCCTAGATTTCTCATGCCACCCAAGGCACCTACTTAACCCCCATGTCCCACCTTACATGTTTATCTGGTTAAGTATTTCTTAATTCATTCAGGCCATAACCTCATAAAGACCTCTCACATTAGACTGACATTTGTGGCAGCTGGATTTGCCGGGCGGGTCCGGGCAGTCTTACACCATAAAAGAGTCTAACCTCGTGTCTTTACAACTGTTATGCCTTAGTTTAGGCCTAGGAAATCTCACATTGGGCTGACATTTGTGACCACTAGATTTGTCGGGCGGGTCCGGGCAGGTTTACGTCACAAACGAGTCCAACCTCGTGTCCTAAGCATTGATTAACACTTAAAATCTTTTACCCCAGTTTTAATAATTCCCTATTCAAATTATTAATTAAGTCAACTTTTAATGATGTCCATAATTGACTCAATTATGGCCATCCACTTATGGCATGCAAAATCATATCAATTGCACCCCAAATTTTTAATATTAAATCCTTAATATTACCCCTACCCCACGTTTATACGTTCGCTTATTCTACACATAATATAGGCTTGTATAGTCTAACACCTAGCACAAAGATAAATTATCACAACATATAGACAATTAAAATAAATCTAATCATAATAGGGGTGAAACTTGCATAAACTACACATGTTAAGGATCAAAAGGTGTCAACTTGTTAAATGTCTCAATTTATATGATATGATCATAGCCCAAATCTATACATAAACTTGCATATGGGGTTTTTAGGCAACATAATGATGGTGTGAACTAGCATAGGATATCACATATGTCATAGCATAATTCTAGATGTCATAATAGATGTCTTGGTATATGTTCATAACTTTTCTAATCAATCTAACTTGCATATGTGACTTGTCATATAGATCAACATAACCCAAAGATGATGATTTAATTAATATGAACTAACTAGCATAGATGGTAACATCATGGCCTTTTTAACATGTATGATTCATCACAACTTAGCATAGAAACTTTCAACATACATAACATCATCATAGCATGATTTACAACATATAAGATATCATCATCACATAACATTGGATTTACAATATACATGATAGCAAAAAGGGTTTACAACAGCATATATGATAATTCACATCATCTACTCATAATCCATTCATAACTCAATCTAATTAAAATAATAATAATCTTGTTAAGATCATCATACTCACAATTTAGAGAAGAAAAGAGAGAGTTTTGCTTTGCTTTAGGGTTGAGAGAATTAGAATTGAATTAGCTTTTCTTCCTTCTTAGTTGGAGGCGGCTCCATTGATTTCCATGGCGATGGTATGACGGTAACTATTCTATTTTAATTAGGTTTAGGGTTAGCATTAGGATGTATTTATAGGTGTAGGAAGTTATTTAGGACCATTAGATTAACCCCTAGTCGACCCAATGGGGCTTGGGTCGACCTCAAAAATGGGCCGGTTCGGTTATTCCCCCTCCCAATTCGCTGTTTTGAACTTTTTCGCATATTTATTTATTTAATTTTTAATTTTTATATATATATATATATATATCAATATATATATATATATATTTCTCTGCGCAACCCATTTCACTTAATTCTTTTCTAAAAATTAAGTATACTTTAATTTGTGAATTTTAATGTTATAAAATTACGGGGTGTTACAGGCAACTCTACTCTATATGCCATCAGTCTAATCCTCTCCTTAATAGGTAACGGCCCTACGAACCTTGTTGCTAAATTCCCAACTGACCCAAAGTGTACAACATTCCGTAATGGAGACACCTTGATAAAGACCATGTCCCGAATATCATATTCAAGATCTGTCCTCCTCTTGTCTGCATACGATTTCTGCCTATCTTGCGTCGTCTTCATCCTCCTTCGAATCAAATCAATCTTTTTCGAAGTCTCTGTAATCATATCGGGCCCAAGTAAGATCTTATCCGTAGGTTCCCACCAACATGAAGTTGAACGACAAGGCCTTCCATAAAGAGTCTCGAATGGTGCCATGCCAATGCTAGACTGAAAACTATTATTATACGCGAAATCCACCAAAGGAAGATGCTCCTCCCATGTACCTCCGAAGTCTAAAATACATAGCCTCAAAAGGTCCTCTAGAATACGATTCACCCTCTCGGTCTAGCCGTCCATCTGAGGATGATATGCGGTTCTCAAACATAACTGAGTCCCTACCGGCTCTTGTAAGCTCTTCCAAAACTCGCTAGTAAAAAAAGGATCGCGATCGCTCACTATGCTAGAAGGAACACCGTGCAAACGAACTATCTCTCAAATGTATACAGAGGCTAACCATTGAGCAGTCCTCTTAATCTTCACGGGAATGAAATGGGCGCTCTTAGTAAGTCTTTCTACCACGACCCAAATCCACATATTAGCCTTCCTCGATCTCGGTAACCCATCAACAAAGTCCATCGAGACACTCTCCCACTTCCATTGTAGGATCTCCAATGGGTGAAGCAACCCACCGGGCTTCTTTTGCTCTGCTTTTACTTGTTGGCACACCAAGCGTCTAGCGAAAACTCGACCACATCCTTCTTCATACCGGCCCAAAAGTAAACTCGTCTCATGTACATGTACATCTTGTCCCCGCCGGGACGAATGGTCATCTTCGAACGATGTGCATCATCAAAAATGGTCTTCCTCAAGTTCTCGTCTCGTGGTACACAAAGTCTACCATCCCTACGTAACCAACCGTTATCATCTAGGGTATGCCAACTGGGATGGCTCGAAGACTTCACCGTTATGAGCTTCTCTACCAACTCAACCAACTGTGGGTCATCTCGCTGTGCCTCACCAATCCGTCCCAAAAGCGTAGGTCTGACCACTAAGGATGCTAGCAAACCTGATACAAAGTCAATGGAAGGTCTAAAGTCAAACGTAGAGATGAACTCTAAGCTTTGTCGCTCAACAAACAACGGACTCAAGGACAACCTTTTCCTACTTAAGGCGTCTGCCACCACGTTACCCTTGCCAGGGGTATATGCTATCCTGAAATCGTAGGACGCTAAGAATTCCATTCACCTTTGCAGCCTTAAGTTCAAGTCCTTCTGAGAGAACAAGTATTTTAGCGATTTGTCGTCTGTGAACAATTCGAATTTCTCGCCAAGAAGATAATGGCGCCAAGAGCTAAGCGCGAAAACAATAGCGGCCAACTCTAGGTCATGTGTAGGGTAATTTCTCTCGTGCACTCCCAACTGCCTTCCTCCATAGGCTATTACCCTCCCCTCTTGCATTAAGACTGCGCCTAGTCCTGTCCCACAAGCATCAGTATAAACGGTAAATGGCTTACTCCCATCTGGCAACACTAAAACTGGGGCTGTGGTCAAATCTCTCTTTAAAAGTTAACACGCATCATCACAATCTACGTCCCATGTGAAAACTAGGTTCTTCTTTGTCAAGCATGTCAATAGGGCTGATATCTTTGCGAAGTCCTTGATTAACTTCATATAGTAGCCTGCTAACCCCAAGAAACTCCTCACCTCGGTAGCATTTTTAGGGACCTTCCAGTCTTGAATGGCCACCACCTTCATGGGATCCATAGCTATCCCTTCTTTGGAAACCATGTGCCCTAAGAATCACACTTCCTTCCTCTAAAAGTGACATTTAGAAAATTTAGCTTTAAGGTTATGCACTCAAAGGGTCTCCAACACTTCCTTAAGATGTAGGGCATGCTCTTCCTCGCTCTTAGAAAAGATAAAGATGACATCCACAAAGACCACCACGAATTTATTAAGGTTCTCCCTAAACACCCTACTCATCAAGTCAACAAAGTATGCGGGGGCATTAGTCAAACCAAAGGGCATTACAAGCCACTCATAGAAACCATCCAGAGTCCTAAAGGCAGTCTTGTCTATGCTATCCTCAGCCACTCTCAACTGATGGAAACCAGTGGCTAATTCCAACTGCGAAAATACCGAGGCGCCAACTAACCGATCGAAGAGATCGTCAATCCTCGACAGTGGGTGCCTATTCTTCTTAGTAAGCTTATTAAGTTCTCTATAGTCCACACAAAGTCTAAGGGACCCATCCGCCTTCATGGCAAATACTACTGGAGCACCCCACTCCGATATACTACGTCTTGTGAATCCCTTCTCAAGCAACTCCCCTACTTGCTTACTGAGCTCCCTCCTCTCACGAGGAGCCATGTGGCGTACTGGCAGAGATACTGGTTTTGCATTTTCTACAAGATAAATACGAAAGTCTATCTCACATTTTGGGGTTAGACCCCTCACCTCATTGAAGACATCAACATATTCACGGACTATACGAACAGAATGTAAATCATCATTGGATGCGTCAAGTGACTTAAGATAACTAAGCAACACCGATCCTCTAGGGTCACAAGAAATATCAAGAGTCTTTCCACTACGAGTCAACAATTTTACTACCCTTCGTTCACAATCTAGGATGGCACCATATCTGGCTAGCCAATCCATCCCTAGAATCAACCCATAGCCCATGAAACCAAGCACAAAAGCATTACATTCAAAACCAACGCCTAAGATAGACAATATCAAATCCCTACAAACCATGGATAAATGAGCCGTCCCACCAATAGGATTTGAGACTACATTGGGATCTACAACGAGACTAGTATTTAAGTGTAGTGTTTCAACTAATTATGTAGAGATAAACGAATGTGATGCGCCAGAATCAAATACAGTACGGACAGGATGATCAAACAAGAAAACCAAACTTTCGACAGAAATTTTTCTACCTTCTTCCTGTCCTGGAGCCATGAGAGCGTGAACCTACCCTCCTGAAGTAGAACCTGCCCTCTGCCCTTGCTTCTTAGGACAGTCCTTCACAGCATGACCTGCATCACCACAATGATAACAAGCGAACTTCTTTTTCTTCCTACAGTCTTTCTTCAAATGGTCGGGTTTCCCACAGTTGTGACACTTCCTCTTTTCTTTACCACCTTTCTTTTGACATTGGGCTTTCTTTGGATCCTCCTTCTTACCTTGCGGCCTAAAAGTACTTACACCCTTTTCTTCTTCATGCGTGTATGCCATATCAACAAGCTTTTCATACGTAGCCCCCATTGGAATGTGGGACATAGCCGAACTGTGAAGCTATTGATTTAGGCCCTTTGCAAACCTCAAGGCCTTCTTGTGAGGCGTATTCACCGACTCTAGCCCAAATCTCACCAACTTATTAAATTCGGTCACATACTCCTTCACGGTCAAGTTTTTCTGCTTTAATGCCAAGAACCTCTCCGTGTACATACTCTCCTCAGCTTGAGAAAGGAATTTCAACTCAAACCTTCCCCTAAAATCTGCCCATGTCTCCATAGCACGCTCTCCATTTGTAACATCCCACCAAAACGAAGCTTCGTCCTTCATCAACAAAGCAGCCAATTGGACCTTCTTACAGTCGTCCAAATCGAAAATGCCAAACAGATCCTCCACTTCTTTCAACCAATTTCTAGCTTCAACGAACGTTTCAGACCTACTAAAAGGTTTTCCACCCATCGAACAAAGGTCTTTACATATCTTGGAGAAAGCATCTCCACGCGGAGGAATGACTGAAGCTGGGGGAGGGGAAGGAAGAACGTTGGCCGAACCCGCGGTAGCGGCCCAAGCCTCGAGATATTGACGAAACCAACCAGGTACATGAACACCCTCTAGTATATCAGAAGCTCCAGACATGCTGAAAATAAAAAGAAAGAGTTTCAAAATAAGGGAAGCGAAAGAGAGATGTATGGCTTGCGGGGATTATGCTCCTTAAAGTAAACTTTCCTTGAAAATAGCTTCTTTAAAACAAGTTTTTGAAAATACTTTCTAGGAAAATAATACTTTTGAAAACACTTTTCAAAATTTTTTATCTGTTCTTATAACCATAGCTCTGATACCACATGTAACACCCCATGTCCATTAATGTCACTCACAAAGGGAATGCATCAATGTCCATGAAGCGTTATTGTTGTATGGAACAAATAAATTACAAGAATAAATAAATAAAACAACACAGCGGAAGATAAAACTTATTTCATAGCATCATAACTCAAAACAACCCTACATAAGTAGTTCCCAAAACCATTACAACAGGATCAATAGACTTTTCCAAAAACTTCAAAGTACATAAAGAAGCAAATACTTAAATAACATAAATGCATAAATCCCCATTGAGCATAAGAAAAGCCATAAAGATGAGAGAGTCCAAAGTGATACATCTACTCTTTTCAAGCAACTGAAAGAAATCGTCACTAAGTTGTAGTATTCCCTCCTTGCAAACCTGAGGGGGGAAAGGAAAGAAAAGAGGTGGAAACAAACGGGTCAGACATAAAGTCTGGCGAGTCCAGTAATTTTAACAAATAATAGGTAAGGTAAATGATCAGGACATAAATAGACATCATAATATGGCTGTAACTTAGATAAGGTAGATAAAATGGATGGACAAGATGATTTCGTTCCTAAGTACTAAGACAATCCTACACCTTGGCTAAGCGAACAACCCTCCAAGTACTAACCCCGAAGACCGAAGTCAACATCAGACTAGCACCCAAAGGACTATCCAACTCAACCAACATTTATTTCGTTACACCGCACTTTTGCTAAGTTACACCACATTACTTAATTACACCGCACATCTACTAGTCTCATTTTACTAGAGGTTGATCCCTTCCCACTAACTGTACCCACATGACAAACTTGGTAGTTACTTGTACCTAGCTGCTATCGTAGGTGCCAACTTGCTCCTACCACCGCTAAGGTACCCTTAATCTATCCATTTGATCGGCTCACTAAACCCTATAGGCAACCGTGCTGGCCCCGCAGTGGGGTGTATCACTTCCTAAAGTGGCAACCCCGATACCAACATAAAATGCACGGCCATACCTACACGATGCAACAACGTCTTACCTACCAGCCCAGATCCATGCAAGCACATGAACCCGTTGGACTCGCGTTGCCACCGCTACTCACGGTTTGACCTCTTACATTCAAGTCCAGTAAGCGTGCCCCAACCCCGGCCTAGTACTGGGATAGATACTCAAACGGGTTACTGGTTGAAACGGGTCCCCTATCCGACACAAGCCTCACAACTATGCTCAGTGCCCACTAGGTTTTTCTCCCACTTAATCATTTTAATTTTAATTTCCATGTCTTATACATGCTATGGTTAAGTCCATACTTACAAGTCATAATTTACATGTCTTATCTTATACCGGTTAAGTCCATATTTACATGTCATAATTTACATGTCACCCCACTTAACCCTCTAACCATACCCTTGTCTTATTATGGTTAGTATTCCTTAATTCATTCCTTATGACGAACGGTGCATGACCTCCCACATTAGATCGAACACTTTGTGGTCGCTTGATTTGCCGGGCAGTTCCGTGCAGTCTTACGCCACAAACCGGGTCTAACCTCGTGTCATTCATCGTTGCTCCCACAATTCATTCCTTTGACCTCTCACATTAGACGTCCAATTGTGGCTGCTGGATTTGCCGAGCGGTTCTGAGCAGTCTTAAGCCACAATTGCGCCTAACCTCGTGTCAAAGGTTTATTAATAATCGTATTTTACCCATACCCAATTTTCAGGTCATGTATATCCAATTAAACATATAATCATGTTTATAATATTGCCTATTCCAAATTGTCACTAATTACATATTAATTATCCTCAATTACAAATTTATAATTATAGGCAATTTCATCAATTCCATGTAACTCATACCCAAATATGCCAATTTCACATATTATCCAATTATCCAAAATATCCAATTTTCCAAATTTCCCATATTCCACATCATTCCCACATATTCGCATTCGCGTGTATTTTTAATATAAGCTCGAAGGTAGCCTAGATCCACAAATAAAAGGAATAGGGGTAAGAAGAGAGAATCAATTCATAGAAAATTGGAATAAAACAACATCATGAAATAAAGAGGCATATAGACTGGCATAGAGGCATAATAAAAGATTCAACATGAATAAACTGATTAAAGGTACGAACTTTACATAGAAACATAGGCATATGATGACATGAATCAAAAAGGTGAAGACTTGGTGAGATTTTCATTATAAAAATATATATGAATCCTTTTTACAACTTTTTCATGTTACTTTAATCCCATTAAATTTGTGAAAATAACTGTACTCACATTTCGTGGCTTAAGAAAAGGATTAACGAATTGAAATTGGTGTAGAAACGTTGCGGTGATGTTGATTGATCTTCTTTAATTGTTGTTGAAGCTCTAAACTTTGATTTGAATTGTGTATGAACACCTGAGATTTAATTTAGAGGCGGAGGCTAGGGTTTAAGAGAGAGCTTGACAGCATAATAGTGTCATAGATAATATTTTATGAATTAGGGTTAGGTCTTAGGGTGTATATATAGATGTCTATGATCGATTAGAGCTCTTAGATTAACCCAGAAATCATCAGGACCACACAGATGCAACATTAGCCCTTAGCGCGAATAGGGCCACAGGTTGACGGCCAAACACCCTGGATCGACCCATAGTCGAACCAGCAGTGCTCGGGTCGACTCCAAAAATAGTGCGGTTCGGCCATTCCCCCTCCCGATTTGTTGTTTTGAACTTTTTTTGAATATTTATTTATTTAATTTTTTATATATATCTATATATATATTTCTCTCGTATGCATACAAACTTCAAGGCTTAATAACATCTTCATAAGGTATCTGTTTTGTGCAAACCAAATGTCTATCTTGACACAAAATTTTATTTTGAGGCGAACATAATAGCGCAACCCATTTCACTTAATTATTCTTCTAAAAATTAAGTATACTTTAATTTGTGAATTTTAATGTTATAAAATTATGGGGTGTTACATTCTCCCCTCCTTAAAGGATTTCATCCCCGAAATCTCCAAGTTAAGAAGAATGTGTCCTACCATCCAATCATCCATCTACTCAACCATCACCCACAAGCATCTATTGTCCTTAAAAGATTTCTAATGTTATATGAACATATGCAAAAGTGTGTGTATATGTTCCTTATCTAATGCAAAGATCAGGCGGTCCACTAATTCAATCGACCTCCTTAATGCAAATAATGATAGTGCCATGTATCCACCATGTACGCAAATAACCCTATACATATCATTACTACATGTGTGCACAACCATTCATTCAAATGCAACATCCATATGATACGTCCATTTAATATACATCCATTTAACTAAATACATCCATTTATATGCAATATGCAATATGAAAGTGATTGAGCCGATCTAGTGCCTAAAGTGTGTGTATATGTATCCACGAGCAACCACTAGCAAACACTTGCATCCACATGCATCCATCAATCATAACATGTCTCAAAAACATGTTTCAACCATAGAACTACCCTATCTAAAGGTCAAAGACTTAAACCAGAGGATATACTAAAGATAGGACAAGTACAAGCTAAGCGATAAAGGAGAAATTAAAAGACATATCCTCGAAAAGAAAAGGGTACAATGAATGCATCTTCTCTTCCGTCTCCCAAGTAGCTTTGCTCTCATCATCTCCCGTTTGCACTTTGACTAGCTTGACCTCTTGATTCCTCAACTTCTTAATCTCCGACCCTGACCCAAGAATGCATGTAGGAGCTCGTCGAATCGTCGCATCACGCTCTATCTCCATCTCTCTAAGCAAGCTCGGCTCTACCACTTCCGCGGTCTCATGCAAGCACTTCCTCAAATGCGAAACATGGAACACGTCGTGTACACCACTAAGTCTTTCGGGCAACTCTACTCTATATGACATATGTCCAATCCTCTCCTTAATAGGAAACGACCCTACGAACCTTGGTGCTAACTTCCCAATGAACCCAAAGCGAACAACATTCCGGAATGGAGACACCTTGATAAAGACCATGTCCCCAATATCAAATTCAAGATCTGTCCTCCTCTTGTCTGCATACGATTTCTGCCTATCTTGCACCGTCTTCATCCTCCTTCGAATCAAATAAATCTTTTCCGAAGTCTCTCTAATCATATCAGGCCCAAGTAAGATCTTATCCGTAGATTCCCACCAACATGTAGGTGAACGACAAGGCCTTCCATAAAGAGCCTTGAAAGATGCCATGCCAATGCTAGACTGAAAACTACTATTATACGCGAACTCCACCAAAAGAAGATGCTCCTCCCATGTACCTCCGAAGTATAAAACACATAGCCTCAAAAGGTCCTCTAGAATATGATTCACCCTCTCGGTCTGGCCGTCCATCTGAGGATGATATGCGGTGCTCAAACATAACTGAGTCCCTACCGCCTCTTGTAAGCTCTTCCAAAACTCGCTAGTAAAAATAGGATCGCAATCGCTCACTATGCTAGAAGGAACACCGTGCAAACGAACTATCTCTCGAATGTATACGGAGGCTAACTATGGAGCAGTCCTCTTACTCTTCACGGGAATAAAACGGGCGCTCTTAGTAAGTCCGTCTACCATGACCCAAAACCCCGTATTACGCTTCATCGATCTCGGTAACCCATCAATAAAGTCCATCGAGACACTCTCCCACTTCCATTGTGGGATCTCCAATGGGTGAAGCAACCCACTGGGTTTCTTTTGCTCTGCTTTTATTTGTTGGAACACCAAGCATCTTGCGACAAACTCGGCCACATCCTTCTTCATATCAGCCCAAAAGTAAAATTGTCTCATGTCCATGTACGTGTTGTCTCCGCCGGGATGAATGGTCATCTTCGAATGATGTGCATCATCAAGAATGGCCTTCCTCAAGTTCTCGTCTCGTGGTACACAAAGTCTGCTGTCCTACGTAACCAACCCTTATCATCTAGGTATACCTACTGAGATGGCTCGATGACTCCCCCTTATGAGCTTCTCTACCAACTCAACCAACTATGGGTCATCTCGCTGTGCCTCACCAATCCGTCCCAAAAGCGTAGGTCTGACCTCTAAGGATGCTTGCAAATCGGGTACAAAGTCAATGGAAGGTCTAAAGTCAAACGTAGAGATGAACTCTAAGCTTTGCCGCTCAACAAACAACGGACTCAAGGACAACCTTCTCCTACATAAGGCGTCTGCTACCACATTACCCTTGCCAGGGGTATATGCTATCTCGAAATCATAGGACGCTAAGAATTCCATCCACCTTTGCTGCCTTAAGTTCAAGTCCTTCTGAGAGAACAAGTATTTTAGCGATTTATGGTCTGCGAACAATTCGAATTTCTCACCAAGAAGATAATAGCGCCAAGACTTAAGTGCGAAAACAATAGCGGCCAACTCTAGGTCATGTGTAGGGTAATTTCTCTCATGCACTCTCAACTGCCTTCCTCCATAGGCTATTACCCTCCCCTTTTGCATTAAGATTGCGCCTAGTCCTGTCCCACAAGCATCGGTATAAACGGTAAATGGCTTACTCCCATATGGCAACACTAAGACTGGGGCTATGGTCAAAGCTCTCATTAAACGTTGGAACGCATCATCTCTACGTCCCACGTGAAAACTAGGTTCTTCTTCGTCAAGCGTGTCAATGGGGCTGATATCTTTGCGAAGTCCTTGATAAACTTCCTATAGTAGCCTGCCAACTCCAAGAAACTCCTCACCTCGGTAGCATTTTTAGGGACCTTCCAGTCATGGATGGCCATCACCTTCGTGGGATCCATAGCTATCCCTTCTTTGGAAACCACATGCCCTAAGAATCGCACTTCCTTCCTCCAAAAGTGACATTTAGAAAATTTAGCTTTAACGTTATGCGCTCGAAGGGTCTCCAACACTTCCCTAAGATGTTGGGCATGCTGTTCCTCGCTCTTAGAAAAGATCAAGATGTAGTGCACAAAGACCACCACAAATTTATTAAGGTACTCCCTAAACACCCTACTCATCAAGTCAACAAAGTATGCGGGGGCTTTTTCTAAACAGAATGGCATTACAAGCCACTCATAGAAACCGTCTAGAGTCCTAAGGGCAGTCTTGTCTATGCTATCCTCAGCCACTCTCAACTGATGGAAACTAGTGGCTAATTCCAACTGTGAAAATACTGAGGCGCCAACTAACTGATCGAAGAGATCGTCAATCCTCGGCGGTGGGTGACTATTCTTCTTAGTAAGCTTATTAAGTTCTCTATAGTCCACACAAAGTCTAAGGGACCCATCTGCCTTCGTGGCAAATACTACTGGAGCACCCCAATCCGATATACTACATCTTGTGAATCCATTCTCAAGCAACTCCCCTACTTGCTTACTGAGCTCCCATCTCTCATGAGGAGCCATGTGGCGTACAGGCATAGATACTGGTTTTGCATTGTCTACAAGATAAATATGAAAGTATATCTCACGTTTTGGGGGTAGACCCCTCACCTCATTGAAGACATCAACATATTCACGGACTATACGAACATAATGCAAATCATCATTGGATGCGTCAAGTGACTCAAGATAACTAAGCATCACCGATCCTCTAGGGTCACAAGAAATATCAAGGTTCTTTCCACTACGAGTCAACAATTTTACTACCCTTCGTTCACAATCTAGGATGGCACCATATTTGGCTAGCCAATCCACTCATAGAATCAACCCACAGCCCAAGAAACCAAGCGCAAAGCATTACATTCAAAACCAATGCCTAAGATAGACAATATCAAATCCCTAAAAACCATGGATAAATGAGCCGACCCACCAATAGGATTTGAGAATACATTGGGATCTACAACAAGACTAGTATTTAAGTGCAGTGTTTCAACTAATGATGCAGAGATAAACGAATGTGATGCGCCAGAATCGAGTAAAGTACGGATAAGATGACCAAACAAGAAAATCAAACATTCGACAGAAATTTTTCTACCTTCTTCCTGTCCCGGAGCCATGAGAGCGTGAACCTGCCCTCCCGAAGTAGAACCTGCCTTCTGCCTTGCTTCTTAGGACAGTCCTTCATAGCATGACCCGCATCACCACAATGATAACAAGCGAACTTCTTCTTCTTCCTACAGTCTTTCTTCAAATGGTCGGGTTTCTGTTCGCTACAACGGATTTTCTATCGAATTAGAAAGCCGTCGCACGAATATTTGAAATAACCGCAAGTGCACGACGTACTATTGTAATACGTAGTGAGTGCGAGTCAATCCACAGGGAAAGAAGTGATTTCAATTTTATTCAATCGAATTAAACCAAACTTTGAATTGTTCTAATAAAAACTATGAAACTACAAACTAAGTTGAGAGCTAAATATGAAATTAGAGAGTAATTTAGAGGTAAATCCGCTCTCATATTTATGTAAGTTGTCAAACATACAATGTATGATCTCAATAAGTGATATAAATGCAACATTTAAACCACCTATGATTCTCATGAAAATGAAACTAAAGCAAAACTATTCTAAGTATGGTCTATGAACTATTGGCTAGAACTATAGACCATCAAATTTTGTTCATACTTTCATTTCAAAATCAATAATCACTTAGCAAATATAGATGTAGCTTGTGTTTACATTGAATAAGCATAGATCATTTGCAAATGCAACATGACCTATCAAACCCATATGTATAAACTCACATCAATATTCACTAACATGAAGCACATATTAAAGATCACTAATCATACACATGTTGAACTTACAGAAAGTTAGAGAGCATCATTACCCCTAAATCAAGGGATTAGCCACTCATATGTGTTGTAATATCAACACATGAAAGTTTCAACATTAGAAAATTAAGCAAAATGAAAGAAAAACTAAGTAAAACAAGAAGAGAACTAAACTAAGAACATAAAGTAAATCTAAGCTATGAGCATGAAAGTAAATCTAAGCTATGAAAATGAATGTAAAGAAATCTAAACTATGAACACAAAGCTGAGCATAACAATTAAAAGAGACATAAGATAGACATAAAAGAAATAGGCTTGGAGGCCATTTTTTTATATTTGATCACTTATACTTTCATATGCTAAAAAGGAGATGCAAAATACATGAAACAAAGGGGTATATATACAAGACCTAAAACCCTAAAACCCTAATCACTTTTCTTGGGAATTCCCCCAAAATGGCCCTTCATGAAGCTTCTAATTGATCTTAGCCACTAATATGTCATGTAGAATGCATGAGGCCTTTTGTCCCATTCAATAATATGAAGCAAGTGGGCTAGTTGAAAGATGGGCCCTCCACTATCCATAAGATGTATTAATTCTTTGCCTTCTCTTGTGTATGTGCATGCTTTCCTTCATTTCTTCATGTGTATGTATCATTTTAGCTCCTAAATTCCTACAAGAGTAAATAACAAGGAACGAGTAAAAGATTTCACAAATTAAAACATGCACAAGTGACCCCCTTTTTTCCCAAAATAAGTGATGATTTTGAAAATATTTAAAACATGGTTTGATCACATAAAATACCCAAAAGTCTTCATTTATTAAACTAAACAAGAGTAAATATGTGAATATAAATGTGCATTTTTACATGCACATCAAATACCCCCGCACTTATCTTTTTATTCGTCCTCGAATAAAGTAAAGAAACTAAGATAAATCCACTTTCGTAGGGAGCACGATTGCATTGAGCGTATGCAACAAGCTGTTATACCTCTGGGTGTCCCCAGTAGGACGAGTGTTGTCTCGTGAGGGTTTTCAGCGGATACTACCCACAAAATCCAAATGTTAAATGTAAAAAAGTATTTATAAGATGCAAGATTAGAAAATATGTACAAGATGAATGCAAGATTATTCACAAATGAGTAATTTACTTTTAAATTTTACACAAAGGAGTTAACACAAGTTTGGGTCGTCACTATGAAATTTAAGTCTGTTACTAATCAAAACCTCAAACAAAAGTCAGTTATCGCTACAAACTCCTCCAGCTTGGCCAGTTGTTTTGGTAGAAACATAGTGCAAATATGAAATGAATTCTGTAATCGATATCAACAATCGTAAAATGGCATCTTTAATTACTTTTGGTTAGCAAGTTAGGTCCAATAAGTGAAGAGTGTGCTTGGATTTCAAATGCTAACTCTCTCTTTATTACAAAATATTTACATTATTATTATTTACAAATACCTAGGTATACCACCCCTACACTGCACTACGACTTACGTGAGGGTCAGTAATCCTAAGGTGTCCAACTCATAAAATGAGACCAAGATATACCGACGCTGACTTTGTCAACAAGGTGTCGGATAGAGCTTGGCGGGTTTGCACACCAACGCCAGATGTACCAGTAATGTTGGATACCCTTGGATTATTATATATATATATATATATATATATATATTCTTCTTCTTCTTTTTTTTAAGAGAGAGAGTTTAGCGAGAATATATTAGCACTACTTCACTTAAACGATCTAAAATGTTAACGTAAGTAATCAAAATTAACCATTCATTTAATCGGATTACAATTTAGAAAACATTTCATACTCACCACCTACGAATCTCCCAATAAACCACCAAATTCATTCATATTTCAAACTTTTCTTTTGTTATCCATTAAGAGAAGTAAATTCCAAATATTTTAATCGTATGACCAAAACCGTATGCTAACTTCATCATGTCATATATAAATAAAAATGCAAAACATTTTTTTTGTTTTTAAAGAAAAAGAAAAAGGGGAACTTTACAACTTAAACTATGCAAAATAAAATGAAAATGAGACTCCCCCCACACTTAATTTTCGACTGTGCCCCCACAGTCAATGCATGACACAATGAGTGAACTGAAGAGAAATATTTACATATTTATAAGGGAGGGTTAACTTAACTTTCTTACTTGACATAGCATGGCTCATGAAGAATCATGAGCTCCTCCTCTCGATCAGTTTGTAATTCCAAGAATGGTTTTAGACGTTGACCGTTGACTTTGAATATGGCTCCATCCCTCGGATTTTCTATTTCTATGGCACCATGTGGGAAAACAGTTCGAACAACATATGGTCCGGTCCATCTTGATTTTAACTTTCCAGGGAATAAATGAAGTCGTGAGTCATATAATAGAACTTTTTGGTTTGGCCAAAACGTTTTTCTTAGGATCGAGTTATTGTGAAAAACTTTGGTTCTTTCCTTGTAAATTTTCGCATTTTCATAAGCGTCATTCCTAAGTTCTTCTAATTCGTTGAGTTGCAATTTTCGGTTTTCGCCAGCTTGTTCAAGATCAAGGTTTAAGTTTTTTATTGCCCAAAGTGCTTTATGTTCAATTTCAATGGGTAAATGACAGGCTTTACCGTAAACTAATCAGAAAGGGGACATTCCAAGATTAGTTTTAAAAGCAGTACGGTAAGCCCAAAGCGCGTCGATTAATTTCCGTGACCAATCTTTTCGGTTTTTATTTACAGTTTTCTCCAGAATTTGTTTTATTTAACGATTCAACACTTCGACTTGACCACACGTTTGCGGATGATAAGGAGTGGACAACTTGTGGGTTATCGAGTATTTTTTTCATTAAGTATTCAAAAGATCGATTACAGAAATGTGTTCCATTGTCACTTATTATCGTGCGAGGTGTGCCGAACCTCGAAAAGATGTTTTCTTTTAGGAATTTCATGACAATTTTATGATCATTTGTTTTACATGGAACGGATTCGACCCATTTCGAAATATAATCAACGGCAAGAAGAATGTACAAGTTTCCGAAAGAATTTGGGAATGGTCCCATAAAGTCAATACCCCAAACGTCGAAGATTTCGATCGTAAGGATGGGGTTCAAAGGCATCATATTTCGTCGAGAAATCTTTCCTAGCATTTGGCAATGACTGCAAGTTTTATAGAATTCGAACGCATACTTAAAGAGAGTGGGCCAATAAAAACCACATTGAAGCACCTTTTCGGCAGTTTTCCTAGGACCAAAATGTCCACCGCACGCATGATCATGGCAGAACGAGAGAACACTCCTAATTTCGCTATTAGGAATGCATCGATGAATGATTTGGTCCGTACAATACTTAAACAAGTATGGGTCGTCGCAATAGAAGTATTTCACTTGTGACAGAAATTTGTATTTATCTTGTTTGGACCAAAAAGAGGGAGTTTCCTTAGTGACTAGATAGTTCACTATGTCGGCGAACCAAGGATTGATTGAAACAGAAAGGAGTCGTTCATCAGGAAAGTTTTCGTTGATTGGCAAAGAAGATAGTGCGTTCGGAAGACGAGACAAGTGATCGGCTATAACGTTGTCGGATCCTTTTTTGTCTTTGATTGTCAGATCGAATTCCTGGAGTAAAAGTATCCATCGAATTAAGCGTGACTTAGCATCCTTTTTAGCAAAAAGGTGTCGAAGAGCAGAATGGTCAGTGTAGACCGTGATGTGAGAACCAATCAAGTAAGATCGAAACTTCTCGAGCGCGAAAACGACAGCTAAAAGTTCTTTTTCAGTGGTCGTATAATTGAGTTGAGCGTCGTTCAAGGTCATACTCGCATAGTAAATTACGTGTAGGATTTTGTTGATGCGTTGTCCTAGGACAGCACCAACCGCGAAGTTAGAAGCGTCACACATGATTTCAAAAGGAAGTTCCCAGTTGGGAGAGCAGATTATCGGGGATGAAATGAGTTCATTTTTAAGACGTTCAAAAGAAGCGACACATTCGGAGTTAAAGTTGAATGGGATGTCCTTACCTAGAAGAATAGTCAAAGGACGAGCGATTTTGCTGAAATCTTTCACAAAGCGTCGGTAAAAGCCTGCATGCCCTAGAAATGAACGAATGTCCTTAACGCATTTTGGAATGGGTAGTTTTGAAATAACGTCAACTTTCGCTTTATCTACCTCAATGCCATTATTTGAAATTATGTGTCCAAGGACAATGCCTTGTTCGACCATAAAGTGACATTTTTCCCAATTCAACGTTAAGCGTTTTTCTTTACATCGATTCAAAACAAGTTCAAGATAATGTAAGCACGAGGAAAAAGAATCGCCAAAGATCGAAAAATAATCCATAAAAACTTCAAGAAAGCGTTCGATTATATCAGGAAAAATGCCAACCATACATCATTGGAAAGTCGCAGGAGCGTTGCAAAGTCCCAAAGGCATACGTCGATAAGCGAAAGTACCAAATGGACATGTGAAAGTCGTTTTCTCTTGATCTTCGGGAGCAATTGGGATTTGTTTATAGCCAGAATAACCATCCAGAAAGCAATAGAATTCGTGACCAGCTAAACGTTCAAGCATTTGATCAATGAAGGGAAGAGGAAAGTGGTCTTTACGTGTTGCAGCATTCAATTTTCGATAATCAATGCAAACACGCCAACCCGTTTGAGTCCGAGTAGGAAGAAGTTCATTTTGTTCGTTTGCGACGACGGTAAGTTCGTACTTTTTAGGAACAACGTGAATGGGGCTGACCCATAAGCTATCAGAAATGGGGTAAATGATACCGTTGTTAAGATGTTTAAGAATTTCTTCGCGAACTACCTCTTTCATCTTTGGGTTAAGCCTACGTTGCGCTTCGCGAGTGGCTTTGGCTTCGTCGGTTAAGTGAATTCGATGTTGAACGATTGCGGGGCAAATTCGCTTGATGTCAGAAATGGACCAACCGATTGCGTCTTTGTTTTTAGAAAGAGTTGAAAGAAGAGAAATTTCCTGATCACGAGTTAAATTTGAAGAAATTATGACAGGACAAGTATCGTTATCACCTAAGTAAACGTACTTAAGGTGATCGGGAAGAGGTTTAAGATCCAACTTTGGAGGTCTTTCGATCAAAGAACTTGGTTGAGATTCAGGCTCCACTAAAAGTGATTCAAATGGAAGCGTGTATTCAACTTCATTAGGAGCGTCATGGAACAATTTTTCGTACTCGGCCTCACATTCATCATTAAGGTCAATCGATTTGTTTTCGGAATTTTCGTGAATGGCGTTACCTTCCAAGGTTTGGTCACAAGATTCATTGGAATGACTTACAAGATTGAAAATATTAAGATCTAGAGTCATGTTTCCAAAAGAGATTTTCATTGAACCGTTGTGACAATTTATTAAAGCATTTGAAGTAGCCAAAAAGGGTCGACCTAAAATCAATGGAATTTGACTCATTGGATTATTGACAGGTTGAGTTTCCAAAACAATGAAATCGACAGGGAATATGAATTGACCAACTTTGATGAGTATGTCCTCGATTTCTCCGATGGGTTTCTTAATTGAACGATCAACAAATTGAAGAGTTATTTTCGTTGGCTTAAGTTCACCCAAACCAAGTTGTTGGTAAACGGAATATGGAATCAAATTGACACTTGCACCCAAATCCACTAGGCATTTGTTAATTGTTTTATCTCCTATAATGCACAAGATCGTAGGGCATCCAGGATCTTTGTATTTAACGGGGATCGATTGGGTCAAAACTTCGCTAAGTCCGGCGGCTAAGAAGACTTTCTTGGGTACATGAGTATGTTGTTTTTGAGTACACAAGTCTTTGAGAAATTTAGCGTAGGTGGGGACTTGTTGAATGATGTCAAGAAGAGGGATCTTAACTTTCACTTGTTTGAAAATTTCCAACATCTTTTCCATTTGATCGGAATGTTTCTTTGGTCGAAGACGATGAGGAAATGGAATACGAACTCAGTAGGTCGGTCTACTTGAGTTGGAGAAGAATTAGACTCAGATTTTGGATCAAGATCATTTGTGGTTTTAGAAGAGTCGAGCAGAAGATCCGGTACTTTATTTGGGTTTTCAACTTGATTATCGATTTTCTTACCGGATCGTAAAGTCATGATAGCATTTAACTGAGTTACATTGCTATCCTGAATGACATGAGCTTGGTTTTGATTTGGATTCTGGCTCTTGGGGTTTGGAATGGGTTGACTTGGGAAAGTGCCTCTTTCCCGTTAACTTACGGACGTGGCTAACTGACTCATTTGCATTTCAAGTTTAGCGATCGATTGACTCGTGTTTTGCATGTACGAAGTCAATAAATTTTGCAAATTGTTATTTGATTGGAGATTTTGAGTTGTTGCTTTAGTCAATGTTTCGAGACTTTTCTCAAGTGAAGTCAGTCGTTTTTCGTCTTGGGGAACAAAAGATTGTTGCGCTTGATTTTGAGAAGGTGGCGCAAAATTTTGCAATTGATTTTGTTGAAAGCGGGGATTTGAAGGATTATTCGAAAAAGCTTGAAATGAGGGTCGAACCAAATTCGAATTTGGGTTGTTTTGGGTCCAAGAGAAGTTAGGATGATTTCTCCAACCAGGATTATACGTTGGAGAGAATGGGTCGTTCCTAACTTTGTTGAAAGCGTTGAGTTGTTCTAACGAGTGTGGGCGTTGATCAACAATATGGGTTGGATCGTTACATTTGAGACACGAGGGTTGAGAAGTTTGAGCTTGATTCATTTGATTTGATGAAAGGACATTATCGAATTCAGTTAACATCGCGTCGATTTTCGCTTCTAAAGTTGATGAAGATCCTATCGAATGAGCGTTTGATCGGGAATAAATCGATTTCTCGTTGGATCGTTCCCATTTGAGCTGATTTTTCGGCCAAGTTCTCAAGAAATTGCCAAGCGGCATCGTGATTTTGGGCTAGAAAGTTTCCTTGGCACATCGATTCGAGCATGGTTCTTGAGTTATTTTCGAGTCCATCGTATAAAATTTGACAAAGAGTCCATTTTTCGAAATTGTGATGTGGACATTTGACTAGAAGTTCTTTAAATCTTTCAAAATATTTTGCAAAGGATTCTCCCCCAAATTGATGAAAGTTAACGATTTCGTTTTGAATTTTGGATATTTTTTCCAAGGGGTAAAATTTCTTTTGAAAAACTTTCACAAATTCATCCCATGTTCCAATCGTATTTGAAGGCAAGCTATAGAACCATTTTTTGGCATAATCGGTAAGTGCAAATGGAATTAACCTAAGTTTGATTCCATCATCACTTAGTTGTTGAAATTTCATGGTTGCACAAACTTGTTCAAATTTGGTTAAGAAAATGTAAGGGTCATCACGTTCAAAATTGCCGAATTTTGGAAGAGTATTTATGTGATTTGAATGAATTTCAAAGTGATTACCCATTGGGGCGGGCAATATGATGCTTGAAGGAATTGAAACTCGATTGGGGAAGATTCTATCCATAAGAGTTCGAGGGGGGTTTTCTTCGCCCATGGTTGAAGGGATGTTCGTTCGAACTAAATGATTAGTGGAAGGGTCACGTGTCCAATAATTCGTATTGGTGTCGTGAGTCCAAATACTCATACACTAGCGAGAAGAAAAGAAAGAACAAATTTGAGAAGAGAATAGAAGTGAATTTTTTTTCTTTACAAAATGAGAGTTGTTTTGGATAAGAGAGAAAACAATTTGATTTACAAATGAAGATGAATTTTTTTCTGGATTTTTGACTTTTTTCTAAATTTTTTTTTAGATATGCATGAATCTAATGCAACTAAATGAATGCAAAGATTAACTACAAAATTTTCTGTCCTTAGCGGCTCCTAACCCAAAACTATATAATGATACGTTTGATTAAATTAAGCAAAAAATTTCTCGGCCAGTTAACGGACAGGAGTTATCGGTGCACCAGGAATCACCCTAGAAATGCAACTGAAGGTTTAAGTAACTTCAGAGGAACAACCGAAATAATATTTACGAATCACCGTAATATTTATTAGCGGTTATTTCTCTACCGTAGTCTTGACACCAAGAAATATTTCGTTCAAAATAAATCAACAATCAAAATATAATTAAGCCCTAAATGAGCCCGTGACTCCCTTAAGTCCAACGTCTAACCGTTATTATTAGTCATATTTTACAATGATATGCAATTTTCTGGGCTAAGGAAGGGTAATGAACTCCCCACCTTATGTGAATTGGGGTGTGCCCTTAAGAAAAGAAAAGAAAATGAGATGAATGCAAAACAGAAATTAAACGTGTATTAACAATGCAACTACGAATGATTTTAATTTTGTTTTTGGATTTTTTTATGCAAATGCAAGCAAACAACAATGCGATTAATATAAAGGGGTTAAAATGCGATACCCGAGTGTCTGAATTTATTAGCAAAAATTTTTTAAGCGGCGTTTTTTAGCAAGCAAGCGAAGCGGTTTAGCAAGTCCAAGCAAAGCAATTTAAGCAAGCTACCCTCTGAATTGTTGCAACCTAAAAAGTGAAGATAATGTATAAACAAATGAAAGGAGATTTTTTTTATAAAGAGAAAATAAAAATAAAAACAAAATGAACAAAACAATAAGAGTGAAACTAAAAAAAAACTAAATGCACAAAACAATAAGAGTGAAACTAAAAAGGCAATGCCTTTTTTTTTATTTAAAAACAAAGGTACCACTTCAATTTCTTTTACAATTAAAATCGAAAACCCACGCCAGATTAAATGCGGCCCAAACACCACAGGCCCAATTGAAAACAAACCCGACCCTCCTTTTAATAACACTGACCAAATAAAATCCTTTCAACACAAATTAACATGCAACTATACAAAAAAATCCAGAAAACACGAAAATTCAAGGGGAAAAAAACTGTACTCTTTTAAAATTAAAGTCGAATGTTCTTTGGGGGGTTTGGCGTTTTTGGGAGTTCGATTTTGGGTGAAGTTTGTGATTTCGGGTCTGGTGATTGAATTGGGGGTTCGAAATTTGGGGGTCGGATTTGGTCTGTGCTGCAGAGGGGTGATGGAAAGGAGTACAGTTCGAATTCCGGTGGTTCTTGGCGGTGATGAAGGCTCAGTTGAACTCGGTGGAATTGTACTTGGTTGCTGCTAGCGTTTGAGGCAATTGGAGTTTTGAGGAGATTTAGAGGAGTTTGTCTGAGCTGGGCGTGTGATGTTTGCGGGTTTGAGAGTTCGGTGCTGAGAAGCTGGGGTCTCTTGTGTGATGTAAGATGGAGCAAAGCAGTTTGGTGGATGGTTTGTGGTGATGAAAGTTGCAGTGAATCTTTATGGATTTCCGGTGATGGATGGACTGTGTTGATGTGGTCGGTGAGAAGGTGATGGTTAGGTTGATGGAATGGAGAGGTTGAAGTATGGGGAAGATTTGGTTGCTGTGTGGTCAACAGGGTTCTGCTTGGAGCCGGAGGGTGATGTGGTTAATGGTGAATTGAGGGAAGGTTGATGGTCAGTTTGAATGTGAAGTTGGAGGTGCTGTTGAATGTGCTGTATGATGCAGTAAATGGTTATGGGAGAAAAGTGAAGTTGTGTAGTTTCAGTCAGGGAGGGGATTATCAGTGAGGTGACTGAATGGGGTTTAAGTGTGGTGTACGTAGACAGATGGTATGGGAGGTTGAACTGCTTGTGAAGGTGAAGGTGGTTGTGACAGGGGCAATAGTTGGGGGAAGTGTATGCTTGAAAACAGAAGTAAAACACAGTAGTAACACAAAGTATAAAATGCACCTGGAAACAGAAATGTGAATTGCACTTGAAAACAGAAATGCACCTGTGTGATGAAATGTAGGTGACAGAAGAGAGTGTTTGATTGTGAACTGTGAGGCAATTGAGTGGAGAATATGGAATGTAAGAAAAAATTTCACAAATGCAATTGTATGTACAGCTTTGAAATGGAATGCATTTTTTTTAATCAGGGAATCAAAACAGCACAGTGAATGTAATGTGAATAGAATGCAGAGATCGAATGAGAAATAACAGAATTTGAAAAACAGGAAATGTAAACAGAAGACCCTAAACTGAAAATGCAAATTGTTTTACCAAACTAAACACAGTTTTTTTTAAGGAGAAGCTAAATGAAAACAAACACAAAAACACACAAAAGAAACACAAGAACAAACACAAGTGAACAAACAAACAAACCATTTTTTTAAAAAAGAAAAAGAAAGAACAACTAACTAAAAAAATTAATTCGAAGAATAACACTAAAATTAATTGCTTTCCCCGGCAACGACGCCAAAAACTTGTTCGCTACAACGGATTTTCTATCGAATTAGAAAACCATCACACAAATATTTGAAATAACCGCAAGCGCATGGCGTACTATTGTAATACGTAGTGAGTGCGAGTCGATCCACAGGGAAAGAAGTGATTTCAATTTTATTCAATCGAATTAAACCAAACTTTGAATTGTTCTAATAAAAACTATGAAACTACAAACTAAGTTGAGAGCTAAATATGAAATTAGAGAGTAATTTAGAGGTAAATCCACTCTCATATTTATGTAAGTTGTCAAACATACAATGTATGATCTCAATAAGTGATATAAATGCAAATTTTAAACCACTTATGATTCTCATGAAAATGAAACTAAAGCAAAACTACTCTAAGTATGGTCTATGAACTATTGGCTAGAACTATAGACCATCAAATTTTGTTCATACTTTCGTTTCAAAATCAATAATCACTTAGCAAATATTGATGTAACTTGTGTTTACATTGAATAAGCATAGATTATTTGCAAATACAACATGACCTATCAAACCCATATGTATAAACTCACATCAATATCCACTAACATGAAGCACATATTAAAGATCACAAATCATACACATGTTGAACTTACACAAAGTTAGAGAGCATCATTACCCCTAAATCAAGGGATTAGCCACTCATATGTGTTGTAATATCAATACATGAAAGTTTCAACATTAGAAAATTAAGCAAAATGAAAGAAAAACTAAGTAAAACAAGAAGAGAACTAAACTAAGAACATAAAGTAAATCTAAGCTATGAGCATGAAAGTAAATCTAAGCTATGAAAATGAATGTAAAGAAATCTAAACTATGAACACAAAGTTGAGCATAAAAATTAAAAGAGACATAAGATAGACATAAAAGAAATAGTCTTGGAGGCCATTTTTATATATTTGATCACTTATACTTTCATATGCTAAAAAGGAGATGCAAAATACATGAAACAAAGGGGTATATATACATGATCTAAAACCCTAATCACTTTTCTTGGGAATTCCCCAAAATGGCCCTTCATGAAGCTTCTAATTGATCTTAGCCACTAATATGTCATGTAGAATGCATGAGGCCTTTTGTCCCATTCAATAATATGAAGCAAGTGGGCTAGTTGAAAGATGGGCCCTCCACTATCCATAAGATGTATTAATTCTTTGCCTTCTCTTGTGTATGTGCATGCTTTCCTTCATTTCTTCATGTGTATGTATCATTTTAGCTCCTAAATTCCTACAAGAGTAAATAACAAGGAACGAGTAAAAGATTTCACAAATTAAAACATGCACAAGTGACCTCCTTTTTCCCCAAAATAAGTGATGATTTTGAAAATGTTTAAAACATGGTTTGATCACATAAAATACCCAAAAATGTTCATTTATTTAACTAAACAAGAGTAAATATGTGAATATAAATGTGCATTTTTACGTGCACATCAGTTTCCCAAGGTTGTGACACTTCCTCTTTTCTTTACCACCTTTCTTTTGTTGTTGGGCTTTCTTTGGATCCTCCTTCTTATCTTGCGGCCTAAGAGTACTTACACCCTTCTTCTCTTCATGCATGTATGCCATATCAACAAGCTTTTCATACGTAGCCCCCATTGGAATGTGGGACATAGCTAAATTGTGAAGTGGTTCATTTAGGCCCTTTGCAAAACTCAAGGCCTTCTTGTGAGGCGTATTCACCAACTCTAGCCCAAATCTCGCCAACTTATTAAATTCGGTCAAATACTCCTGCAAGGTCAAGTTTTTCTGCTTTAATGTCAAAAACCTCTCCATGTACATACTCTCCTCATCTTGAGAAAGGAATTTCAACTCAAACCTTCCCCTAAAATCTGCCCACGTCTCCACAGCACGCTCTCCATTAGTAACCTCCCACCAAAACGAAGCTTCGTCCTTCATCAACCAAGCAGCCAATTGGACCTTCTTACAGTCGTCCAAATCGAAAATGCCAAACAAATCCTCCACTTCTTTCAACCAATTTCTAGCTTCAACGAACGTTTCAGACCCACTAAAACGTTTTCCACCCATCGAACAAAAGTCTTTGCATATCTTGGAGAAAGCATCCCCACACGGAGGAATGACTGGAGCTGGGGGAGGAGGAGGAGGAACGTTGGCCGGACCCGTGGTAGCGGCCCTAGCCTCGAGATATTGACAAAACCAACCGGGTACATGAAAACCCTCTAGTATCTCAGATGCTTCAGACATGCTGAAAAGAAAAAGAAAGAGTTTCAAAACAAGGGAAGCGAAAGAGAGATGTATGGCTTGCGGGGATTATGCTCTTTAAAGTAAACTTTCCTTGAAAATAGCTTCTTTAAAACAAGTTTTTGAAAATACTTTCTAGGAAAATAATACTTTTGAAAACACTTTTCAAAACTTTTTATCTGTTCTTGTAACCATAACTCTGATACCACGTGTAACACCCCATGTCCATTAATGTCACTCACAAAGGGAATGCATCAATGTCCATAAAGCGTTATTGTTGTATAGAACAGATAAATTACAAGAATAAATAAATAAACAACACAACGGAAGATAAAACTTATTTCATAACATCATAACTCAAAACAAGCTTGCATAAGTAGTTCCCAAAACCATTACAACAGGATCAATAGTCTTTTTCAAAAACTTCAAAGTACAAAAAGAAGAAAATACTTAAATAACATAAATGCTTAAATCCCCACTGAGCATAAGCAAAGCCATAAAGATGAGAGAGTCCAAAGCGATACATCTACTCTTTTCAAGAAACTGAAAGAAATTGGCACTAAGCTGTAGTATTCCCTCCTTGCAAACCTGAGGGGGGGGGGGGGGGAAGGAAAGAAAAGAGGTGGAAACAAATGGGTCAGACATAAAGTATGGCGAGTCCAGTAATTTTAACAAATAATAGGTAAGGTAAATGATCAAGACATAAATAGGCATCATGATATGGCTGTAACTTAGATAAGGTAGATAAAAAGGATGGACAAGATGATTTCGTTCCTAAGTACTAAGACAATCCTACACCTTGGCTAAACGAACAACCCTCCAAGTACTAACCCCGAAGACCGAATTCAACATCAGACTAGCACCCAAATGACTATCCAACTCAACCAACATGTATTTCGTTACACCACACTTTTGCTAAGTTAAACCACATTACTTAATTACACCGCACATCTACTAGTCTCTTTTTACTAGAGTTTGATCCCTTCCCACTAATTGTACCCACATGACAAACTTGGTAGTTACTTGTATCTAGCTGGTACGTAGATGCCAGATTGCTCCTACCACCACTAAGGTACCCTTAATCTACCCATTCGATCGGCTCCCTAAACCCCATAGGCACCCGTGCTAGCCCCACAGTGGGGTGCATCACTCCCCAAAGTGGCAACCCCGATACCAACATAAAATGCAGGACCATACCTACACGATGCAACAATGTCTTACCTACCAGCCCGGACCTATGCACGCACATGTACCCATTGGACTCGCGTTGCCACCGCTATTCACGTTTTGACCTCTTACATTCAAGTCCAGTGAGCGTGCCCAAACCCCGGCCTAGTACCGGGCCCAATTAGATACTCAAACGGGTTACTAGTTGAAACGAGTCCCCCGTCCGACAAAAGCCTCCCACCTATGCTTGGTGTCCACGAGGTTTTTCTCCCACTTAACCATTTTAATTTAAATGTCCATGTCTAACACATGCTATGGTTAAGTCCATACTTACATGTCATAATTTACATGTCTTATCTTATACCGGTTAAGTCCATAATTACATGTCATAATTTACATGTCACCCCACTTAACCCTCTAACCATACCCATGTCTTATTATGGTTAGTATTCCTTAATCCATTTCTTATGACGAACGGTGCATGACCTCCCACATAAGATCGAACACTTTGTGGCCGCTAGATTTGCCGGGCGGTTCCGGGCAGTCTTACGCCACAAATCGGGTCTAACCTCGTGTCATTAACTGTTGTGCCTATAATTCATTCCTTTAACCTCTTACACTAGACGTCCAATTATGGCAGCTGGATTTGCCGGGCGGTTCCGGATAGTCTTACGCCACAATTGCGCCTAACCTCGTGTTAAAGGTTTATTAATAATCGTATTTCACCCATACCCAATTTTCATGTCATGTATATCCAATTAAACATATAATCATGTTTATAATATTGCCTATTTCAAATTGTCACTAATTACATATTAATTAGCCTCAATTACAAATTTACAATTATAGGCAATTTCATCAGTTCCATGTAATTCATACCCAAATATGCCAATTTCTCATATTATCCAATTATCCAAAATATCCAATAATATCCAATTTTCCAAATTTCCCATATTCCCAATATTCCACATCGTTCCCACGTATTCGCATTCGCGCATATTTTTAATATAGGCTTGAAGGTAGCCTAGATCCACAAATAAAAGGAATAGGGGTAAGAAGAGAGAATCAATTCATAGAAAATTGGAATAAAACAACATCATGAAATAAAGAGGCATATAGAATGGCATAGAGGCATAATAAAAGATTCAACATGAATAAACTGATAAAAGGTATGAACTTTACATAGAAACATAGGCATATGATTACATGAATCAAAAAGGTGAAGACTTGGTGAGATTTTCATTACAAACATATATATGAATCCTTTTTACAACTTTTACATGTTACTTTAATCCCACTAAATTTGTGAGAATAACAGTACTCACCTTTCGTGGCTTAAAAAAAGGACTAACGAATTGAAATTGGTGTAGAAACGTTGCGGTGATGTTGACTGATCTTCTTTAATTGTTGTTGAAGCTCTAAACTTTGATTTGAATTGTGTATGAACACTTGAGATTTAATTTAGAGGCGGTGGCTAAGGTTTAAGAGAGAGCTTGACAGCATAATGGTGTCATAGATAATATTTTATGAATTAGGGTTAGGTCTTAGGGTGTATATATAGATGTCTAAGATCGATTAGAGCTCTTAGATTAACCCAGAAATCATCAGGACCGCTCAGATGCAACATCAGCCCTTAGCGCGAATCGGGCCACGGGTTGATAGCCAAACACCCTGGATCGACCCCTAGTCGACCCAGCAGGGCTTGGGTCGACTCCAAAAATAGTGTGGTTCGGCTATTCCCCCTCCCAGTTTGCTGTTTTGAACATTTTTTGAATATTGATTTATTTAATTTATATATATATATATATATATATATATATTTCTCTCATATGCATACAAACTTCAAGGCTTAATAACATCTTCATAAGGTATCCGTTTTGTGCAAACCAAATGTCTATCTTGACCCAAAATGTTGAGACGAACATAATAGCGCAACCCATTTCACTTAATTCTTCTTCTAAAAATTAAGTATATTTTAATTTGTGAATTTTAATGTTATAAAATTATGGGGTGTTACACTGAGACATGATAAGCTAGATTGTCTCGAATCAGTGAGGACTATCTTTTGCCTCGGTTCACAGATGGAAATCCAACTTCCAATACGTGACATGTGCGGTTTTGATTGTAGAGCCTAGTATTGGTGACATGATATATGGTACCAATGTCGTCTATGAGTAATACTTATGATTGAAATTGTCTTAACGCTATACACTTATAGTAATAATAAAAGATGATTTAGCGTATTAAGCATTCTTTGGCTATTATAAGGTAAAACCTTATCCTCCGGCTTGTGTTGCATTGTGTGATGGGACCTGGGTCTTATAATAACTTCATTGTTCTTTATTTAGCATTGCGTTGTTGTTTTATGCACTGGTGTTCTTGGGAGGAAATCCATTAAGTGTTATACGGCGTGGTCCCTTGATTTACCTAACTTTAAAATAAAGATTAATAACTGTTTTAGTTCTCACACCAGTCACACGACTGACCTGGAGTTTATTGTTTTAACCTAAACTTTGGGTGCCTCTATTTTCTGCACGGGCAGCTAGTAGTTTTGGTTTTGCGGATTTATATTCACAGGATCCTGATTTACAGCTGGAACGATACTCGGAAAGCTCTGTATCCGTGTATTACTTCTAGTTGTGTTTTGTATTATTTTCTGCGCGATGTATTTAAATGTAATTTAAATCTCTGATATTTTTTGTGTAATATTTATTCATACTCTGTAATATTCTTGTATTCTGATGGAATTGTTGTAATAAGCAATGAAATGTTCTTCTGTTTGCGTTCCGATGTGTGTTGTTCTCAAAGCAATTCGTTCTTTCCTTACCGGGGAGGTTACAGGTTACTATAGTTGGTATCGGAGCTCTGGTTTACAGAGCTCTGGTTTACAGAGCTCGAGAACAAGGCACATTAGAACCAAACGAAAGAATTCAACAGAAATTGGATTAGTAATATCCAATAAGAATGACTCGTTAGAGATGGGATCAGTAGTATGCTAGAATGAGTGTGAAGAGTATAATTAAAAATGAAAACAAGTTTTGTTTTGAAATTTAAATAGTTTTATACGTATTAGAATATATTTTTTAAATTAATTTGGACAATCCAATATATAAAGATTTTACATATACGCCTTGCAAACGTGTATTCGAAGTTTTAATGTACTGGATAGTTATAGAATCACACTCTAGTTGCCCGGGGATAATTCTGGTGATGGGGCACCATCGCCAGTATTTATTTTCGAGCTCCAAAAGTGAGATTTCTATATATTTCCAATTGACTGGTATGAGAACCAAAACTATATAGGGCTTATTGTTGTGATTTGGCATCAAAAATCTGATTTTTTAGATATGTATCAAAGTTATGTGATTGAAAAGATAATTAACTAATTGATTGCTGGTTGTGTTGTTTGATTATTGTTTGATTAATTAAATGTTGAAACTTTAGCCAAATTATATCAAATGTTTGACTGAATTGAAAATTGTTTGAAATTGCATGCATATACATGTACTTACATTGAACAGGTCATAGCAAGGAGGCTAGAGCAGAAGAATAAAATTGTTTGCCCGACAAATAGGTACATGTTTATTGTATTTCTTGGGTTTGGATGATTTTATGAGCCGATTGGCTAGCCGCTTGGCTGTTTCTTTTTCTTTTTGGATTGGTGAGGGCCATGGGAGGCTATTTAAAATATCCCAAAGCTCCCGGTGCAGGGGAGGTTATGGCGATTTTTTTTGAAAATTTAGGGTGTTAGCCAAATTTTTGAAAAATTTGAAAAGTTCTTAGAAACTAAAAAGTTGAAGAACTTAAGCCATAATGAAAATAATGAAAGTTGAGTTGATTTATAAGACAACTTTCGGCTTCATTCCTTTTCGGGGACGAAAAGTTTTAAGTGGGGGATATTGTAATTACCCGGAAATCTGAGCCAATTTATAAATTTTTATTTTGGCAATTTTAGTGAATTTTGGGTATTTAAAATGATATATTTTAAATAATAACGACGAGAAATTTATTTTGAACAGAATTAGAACGTATATATTTATTTGAGTCATCATTAGAATATAAATATTTTATTTTAATTATAAAAGGAATTGAAAATGGAGCAGTAGTTTGAAATTTCGATTTCAAAGTTCAAATGAACGTACAGGATTCAAAATAAATCGGATTTTGTCGAAACAAAAATATTAAAATCTGTTAGAGAATATCTTTCCAATGAATCCGAAAAAATGAAATTTCATAGCGGGGATAAAAAGTTATGCCCAGATGAAAATTCGAAGTAGTCGCTATGGAATTCTGGCCCTTAAAAATGAAAATTTTGCTAACGACCTCGGTTTTCAACGAAACCACTTTTGTTGGATCTGGGATGTCTACTTATTGCTAGATTCCAAAATTCGTAATTTTTCGAATCAATATGTGAGCGTGGCGAAAGAAAACGTGTTTTGACAGTTTCAGTTAATTTCAATCGACCAGAAAATGGCCATTTTTCAAACGGTCTCGGAATTTGACAAAATTAGTTTTGTTAGATCCGTATCGTCAATACGAAGCTAGAAAATATTTTTTGGGAATTTTTAGAGCTAGTATGTGGCCCCAGTAAATTGTAATGTACGTTTAAATTAAATATATATTGATTTATATTTTAATTTAAAGGAAAACTGATCGTAACTATCGAAATGGATTACAATACATATACCATTGTGTTCGGAATGGGGGTATTTAACTAGTGGCGACAATCGTCGGGTTCGAGTTGGGGTTCAGATGAAAAGTCAACTATTTAGAAATTAAAATAATTAAAATATAAATATATTTGGCCCCTTCCCCTTGTTCCTCTCTCCTTAACTTACCCACCCGTCGGTTTTTGAAAAGAAAGAAAAAAAAACATGCAGCCCTTGCCTCTAAGCCGCCCACCATCGTCGAAGGGCACCTCATCGCGCCGGAGCACCCCCTTAAACCGTCGTGCCTCCCTTTCTTCCTCCTCCTTCCTCTCTCCTTTTACTTCCCTAAAACCACCAAAACGAGACCGGATCTGGCCACCATCACCCTCCCTTGGCGCCACCACCAGCGAGCTCCGGCTGTGAGCAGCCACGTCAGGACCCCCTCTCGCCGATGCTCCTTCCCCCCCCTTTCTCCCCCTTCGATTTGAGGAACCACAGCCCTTTAAACCCCCTCCACCCATCTTAGACGCAGCTCAGCCCCTCCTCGGCCACCAACGATCGCCATGAACCCTCTTCAAATAACAAAGTAAGTTTTTAAATTTATTTATGTAATAAAAATTCAATTTTTATTATATGTATTAGTTTATATAGAAAATGGATTGAAAAGAAAAATATGATTTTTATTTGTTCGAAATTATAAAGTTATGATTTTTAAAATAAAAAGATTGGATTTTTCTAAACACTAAAGATTAGATTTTTGAAATAGAAGAGATGAGATTTTTAAAATATAAAAATTTGATTCTTAAATAGGAACTTTATTTTATATTAGGCGAGAATAAAAATAGGATTTTTGTCATGAAGTAGCGAGAAGAAAAGATTTGATTTTTATGCATATAAAGATTCAATTTTATATGTACAAAGATTTGATTTTTATCTGGGAGAACAACAAATAAAGATTCGATTTTCACAGTTCAGAAAGACATAAAAGAAGCAAATATAAAATATAATTTTTATCATATGAAAAGCAAGTTAAAAATATATTTTTTAGTGATATAAAAATTTGATTTTTATATAGTAGAGATTATAAAATTTTGATCTTTATATAGTAGAGATTATAAAAATATGATTTTTATATAGTAGAGATTATAAAATTTTGATCTTTATATAGTAGAGATTATAAAAATATGATTTTTATATAGTAGAGATTATAAAAATGTGATTTTTATAGCGGTGAAATAAAAATGTTATTTTTATATATGTAGCGAACACGGACGACGAAAGTGACAAAAGGTGAGCACGGCGAAGATTTTTTACATATCAAGAGTCGCGATGTCTGGTTAGCTAGTCGATGAGAACTCCTCAATTTTATTTTAGTTTCTAGTTGAAATATATACTAGGATGCAGATAGTGCTTAGCAACACCCGACACCCGTCGTCCACAGACCATGGATGGCTTGTTTGTTTGATTGATGTGTTGTGAAAAATGATTGTGTGTAGTCAAATGAAATAAATTATTTTATGGTTAAAAATATAATTTTTAACGTGTATATAAAATAAATAGTTATAAACGAATCGAACGATTTGTTTATGTACACCCATTTGACTGATATGGATTGGGACGATAAATTTTACACATCGTCCAACTGCACAAATAAAATATGTGTTTGATTGTTTGAAAACCCCACACGGGTGTTGGGATGAAATTGGCCATACACTAGTCCCAATAATTAGCTGTATGTCGATCGATTGATTGACAGGCTGTTATAAGCGTTAAATATTTATATTTAACGCTTATGCAGTTGTGTGGTGCACTTTGGATGATGGTTTATTATTTATCATTGCTATCTTTGTTTCCTCATTTGAATCTTTTCCTTTTCGTTTTCAGCTTATCATGGCCGACGATCTTAATCTTCCCGAGGGTGTCAATGTACCCACTTGGTTCCGTCGTTTCCTCGAGGCTCGGGCTAATGTGACAGGCCCAACCAATCCTCCTCCTCATCCTCCTCAACCTACGCGAGAAACTGCTTTTTCAAAGATATGCAAGGACTTTAAGGCCATGGGCGGAAAGGATTTCCTAGGAACTGAGACTTTTGTTGAGGCACGGAATTGGTTGAAGGAAACCGAAGACTTGTTTGTTATCTTTGAGGTAGAGGACAGTAGGAAAGTACAGTTGGTGGCGTGGCTCATGAAAGAGGAAGCTTCTTATTGGTGGGAATTCACCAACGCTACTAGGCCCATTGAGACTTGGGCGGACTTTAGAGGGAGATTTGGGCTTAAGTTCTTGTCATCAGCAGAGGAGAGTCTCCAAATGGAACGGTTTCTGGCCCTTAAACAAGGAAATATGACAGTTAAAGAATACGTGAACCGTTTCAATCAGCTTGCTCGCTTCGGATTGGAGTTGGTCAACACTCCTCAGAAAAAGGCGCTACGTTTTGCACGAGACTTGAACGAGCCACTACATGGTTTGGCCATGTCTCATGTGCCCATGGGGGCGACCTTTGAAAGCTTGGTGGATATGGCCCTACTGTATGAGGACTATAAGAAGGGCAAGAAAGAGGTCAAGCCCAACGATTCTCAGAATAAGAAGGTAGACCCCGAGAAAGGAGGCAAGAACGACAACTCACGTGATAAAAGGAAATGCAATTTCTATGGTACGGAAGGGCACATAGCCACGGATTGTAGAAAGAGGAAGAGAAAGCAAGGTGAATGTTTTCATTGTGGGGAGACTGGACACATCAGCAAGGACTGCCCTAAAAAGCAGACCGGTCCTTCTGGGGGTACATCGTTAACTTCTAGATGCTTTGTTTTATCTTGTTATCTCCTCGATCCTATCTTGGGAACCATAGGTAGAATCTTTTTGGATGTAAACATGTAATTGAAACATGTTATGATTGCGAAATGGTTGCAAGTGGTCGCAAGTGGTTGCTCGTGGATGCATGAATACACATTAGGCACTAGATCGGCTCAGTCACAGTTTCATACTTGCATATGCATGAGTGTTTATTTTAGAAACTTGGTTGTACTATCATTTGGTTGTTGCATACGATTGAATGTTTGTGCACTCATGTAGAAATTATGAATTATAATAGGAAAATTTTGCAAACATATTGGATTCATTTCACTAAACATGTTTTGCATTTGAAAGGATCAATCAGACCTGATCATTAGATAAGGAACATATACACACACTTTCTGCATATGTTCATACAGCATTAGAAATCTTTTAAGGACAATGGCTGCCTGTGGATGATGCTTTGAGTAGATGGATGATGGATGGTAGGATGCGTTCTTCTTAACTTGAAGATTTCGGGGACGAAATCCTTTAAGGAGGGGAGAATGTAACAACCCGTATTTTAAACAACACGTTATAACTTAAAACATGGCAGAATTAAATGATAAAATCTGAATCAGGGAAAACGGGTTGTTCCATTGTGTTCGTCTCGGAAAAATACGCGAAATAGAGTCCGAAATTTCGTAAATCGGAGTCCGTATGATCGAGATATGGCCTCGCAAAGTTTCACGAAAAATTCAAATTCAAGAACAGATTCAAATTTTCAGAATTCTGGGTAGGCGGGAAAAATCCTACTCCAGGCAGGGTCGACACAGGGGTCGACACTACTGTCGACCCCCCCCCCAATGGGTCGACACCCATGTCGACCCATGGGTCGACACCCATGTCGACCCAGGGGTCGACCCCCCCCGGTCGGACCAGTTTTTCTGGTGCACCTGTTTTGGCTCCTGGGTCTTGTTTTAGAGGCTTGTGACGATTTTGGATGGCTCAGACCCATTCTAGGGTTAATCTAAAGGCTGAAATCAATTTCCTGCAACTATAAAAAGACCCTAAGACCTAGCCTAAATCATACTATTTCATTTTAGCACTCATGCAGCCGCCATTAAACCTAGAACTCTAAATTAAAAATACAAAGAACAAAATTAAAGAAGAAAGAAGATTCTTGAAGGCTACAACTAGAAGCTACAACAACTATGACACTTTAGACAACGGATTTGGGGCTATTTGATTTAAAGTTTTGATTTGGATTGCTTGCTTCATATTGTAAGTTCTATGTCACTTTTTAGGCAAAAACGCTGAAATAACACGGACATGCTATGAATTGAAACCGGATTTAGGAACTATTATTAATCCATGTTTATATTGTTTAACTTTGAATCAAAATTTGGGAATATTGCTATGTTAATGTTGCAAGTTAAACTTATCATGATGTTGATGTTGTTATGAATCACTTGGGCTTAATTTTATTGCAAGTTGAACAAATACATGTCCATGGAATCATTATGTTCATTGAAATCCTCATGTTGATTAAACCATGCCTATGATGCTAATTAAACCATGTCTATGATATTAATGAAACTATGCGTATACCTATCATATTTGGGAATTGCTAGGTTATGATGAAAAGTTGGAATCATTATGTTTATAATGCTAGATGAGAATCATTATGTTAAAAATACTAAATTGGAATCCACTATGCCTATTAGAATTACCATGCCTTTAATGTTTCATGTTTATAATAAACTTATTATTATGCCCGCAATGATTATTATGCCTATGATGTAAAGTTGAATTCATTATGTTAAACTAAGTTAGAACCATTACTATGCCAAGTTATCATCATGCTAGTATTGAAACCATGAGACATGTTATAGCCTGTTTATTATGCAAATAAATTGTCACATATGCCTATCACATGTTTGGTGTTATTCCCCTTTATCTCTTGAATTGTTTATGCTTGTGAACGAAGTACGATTATATGCGTTGGGGATAAGATTGGGTAGAATAGGCAAAACTTGAATTGATTATAATCATAAAACGTGAAATTTGGCATAAGTAGGACATGAAATATGGCACGAAAAACTTGACTTGAACATTCCCTAACTTGACCTGAAACATGCCTAAGTTGGGCACGAAATTGACATATGGACATGCTATGAAAATAGCACGAATTTGATGAGAACATGGGCATGACTTTAGAAAACAAGGAAGTGGCCAACTTGAGGTTGGGTTGAGTTTGTAGTGAAAATCTGCCCGGAACCGCCCGGCAAATCCAGTTGCTACAAACAATAGAATCCAATGTGGGTAGTTGGTCACATCGCGCTTGAAACCCGAGGTTGGGTTGAGTTCGTAGCGTAAACCTGCCCGGAACCGCCCGGCAAATCCAGTGGCTACGAACAATAAGATCCAATGTGAGTGGTTCGGTGCATTAACGAATCAATTAATGCCAATTAGGGTTAAGTCATGAACATGAAAAGACAACTTAACCAACTTGAACACGATTTGAAGGGCTAAGTCATGAACTTGAAACGACAACACTTAGCCAACTTGACATGACACGTAAGCGGGTTAAGTCACGAATTTAAATGACATACTTAACCATCTTGACATGACTAGACTGGAAAAGGATTAAGTCACGAATTACATGACTTAATCGGTTAGGCGGGTTAGGTCACGAATTACATGACCTAATCTGTTAGGCGAAACCCTAGACACGACCCTTTTCAGCAGTAATCCTCTAGATGTATCAAGGTATCCTGGGGCTAGGCCGGGTGGGGCACGATTACTGGGCTGATTGTAAGAGGTGAACGACGGCAGTGGGGTATGCCAGTGTAGGTTCGGTGGACTACGGTCGTGCACGTATTCCGGGGCAGGCACTGGGTATCCGTAGATTTATCTGTGCATCTTGAATCGTGTCAGGGGTTGACACCCTAGGGATGATACACCCGAAGGTGGACCCAGCACAGGTGACTACATTTGTGATTAGCCGTATGAAACAGACACTTGACGAGCTAGAACTTGTAGGGAGCCGATCGACTAGATAATCGCTCCGTAGGACCCCGTACTTGGGTCAGACCCCGTTTCAGGGTAATTTCATGATATTGGGCCGTGGGATTTATTTCGTGATTAACTTGTGATATGGGATTAGTATACTAGTACAGTCGATGCAACGAATCTCGAACATGTGATGCTTTACTTGACTTTTCTTGACTTATCCTGATCACCTTAGTCTATCTTGTTCACCTTGACACCACTCTTAAGTTTAGTTCCAGTTCATACATGACAGGTTGTTTTAACCGTTTCTACACTGAAAGTCACTAGAACTTACTCAGTCCTTATGACTGACCCTTTTCCTTTCGCCTCTTTTTCTTTCGTTTCCCCCCAGGTTCTCAGGGAGGAAACACTAGCTCTTAGCTTGGATAACACTTGCTTTGGCTCAGCATGTACGGTTTGCTATGGCTGCTTCATTTTACTGCACTTGGGGAATAAGCTGTTTTTCTGTTTTCAAGTTATTGCTTCTTTGGCTATTATTACAAGACAGTTGTAATGAAGTTATTTGAAATGTTTGTAAAAGACATGGTTTATTTTGGAATGAAATGAAGTTCTGTTTTGCTCATAAATTCTTCCGCTGTTTACTTAATTATTTATTTATGTTCTGTCTTGTGATAATTCTGTGATGTTATCTCGATAATACCTCTCCAAAACTAGTGCATTCCCTTTGTGAGTGACCCTAGCGGAGGTGGGGTGTTATAATATTCAATTTCGATTAGAAATTGAATATGTAGTTGAACTCGTTTTGAAAATGAATTTAAAACGATTTATAAAATACGTTTTGAAAGGAAATTGACGAAATATATATTATATATATATAATATAATGGCCGGAATAGAATGCGCCGCGCCACGGCAGTTCGCGAATTTCGACAATTGACTTCGAATGGATATTACGGGAGATCCGACCGTCGGATTCTCCTAAAATCGGAACCTTGGGTTCGTATCGAAAAGAGCTTTCTAACGAATATTGGAGATTTGAAATCTAATGGTTGGATTTGGAATTATGTCCAAACCAAATTTGTAAAAGGTCGCTGTAAGTGCAGTTCGATAGCCGTTGATGGAAATCGACTGTACGGGCCTTGATAAAATTATTAAAAATAGTAATAATTTGTGTTAAATCATAAGAAATGATTTGGAAAGAATTGGGATGAAAAACTCCATATTTGAAAAGATAAAATTAGATTTTTATCGAAATGAACTAGTTTTGAACTAGAATTATAATCCATTTATTTTTAAAATAAATAAGTTGGATTTGAAATGGTTTTAGAATATAACCAGAATTTCCAATATATAAAATGGAAATGGATTTGAATCGAATTTGTCTTTGGAATATTTCGATGTTGGATTTCATGATTATACAGATATTATTATGGTAATTTGAAAGATATATTTATATCGTTATTTCCAATACGATATTTGTTGGTCGTAGGATTTGATATTGAGTATAAGCCGATATATTTTCTATTCAGAGCTTTGTATTTAATATCAAATGGGATTTGGGTTTGTCGCGAATGGTGTCTTCATTAATACTGTTCTTAAACCCTGTTGAGAAAAAAATTAAATCTTTTTATTTAAATTTAATGAAGGATACCAATTAAATCATATTTAATTGGAATTAAATTAGAATGTGATTTTGGGTTTATTGTGAATCGTGTTTTAACTGACATTGGTTCTTTAACCCAGTTAAAGCCAGGATATGATTTCCCAATTTAAATAATCATTGACAGTGATTATTGGGAAGATTAAAACCAAATGGAGTTTTAATGAATCTTTAATTAGATTGAAATAATCAAGAATGGAGTATCACCAATTTTGCTCTAGGCAATAGTTAAATCTTTAATTAGATTTGAACGTGAAATGGTAATTGAATTTACCAATAACACCGTGGTGTTAGATATGAAGTATGGCCAGTTTTACTTCATGGGATGAATAGGTTGGGATTGGGAAATAAAATAAATGATTACTTCGGTGTGGTTCGCTATTCCCGACAAGTTTGAATTGATATTCAAAAGAAGATTAAAGAATAAATTTAAGAATTTATCTTTGATAAAATTAATGGGAACCTTTCCCAAAGTATAAGAATATTTGAATAAAAGAATATTCTAAATTAGAATGAGGCGTATGTTGTGTTTGTGTAACACTTGTTTATTACATACGCGAGTTATTCAGAAAGACCGAGTTTATCCCATTCTGAATAACTGATTCGACGGTGTGTCGAGGATGAAGACGGTGGTCGAAGACCGGAGGTCTTCACATCGTTTGGGTGACTACTGATGATCTTGATTGGGCTGTACACCCAAGAGGAGGGAATCAGTTGGTGATCGTCCAGACGTACTTGGAGATCGATGGATATGCGAGGTACCAGGTGCCTCCGGTTTCGTTCAGACCCGGAACGAACTTGTAAAAGGACTGTGTGTCTGACATTGGATTTTATTCTGTGTGATTGATTTCTATTAAATATATATCTATTTGGCGGTGGAGAATGTATTCTCTTGCTTAACGCCCTTCTCTGAGACATACGAGCTCAGAGGTTATATATTGATGGATATCAATTGCATGGAGTGAATTGCCTGTGTAGCATGCCTAAGTGGAAAATGATCAAGGCTTTTGTTGGAAAGCAGAGTCTTGTGGTTGATGATCAAAACACGACCTGTGTGGCATAGCTTTGTGTAGCGTGGATTCGCGAGCCTCACATCCCGGTTGTGAACCAGAAATGGGAGAGGACCTTAGGGAGGGCATGCGTTTCCTTCTGGCTAGGGTGGTGCCAATGACCTACCAGCCCTGACATTTATATTATTTTCACCTGTGTGGTTGTTGCTGTTGCGAGGTGTCTCGGATATATCGGTCGATCCGGGACTGATGGAGTCATTGGACTCATTTTCGCCCCATAGGGCGGGGGAACGCAGTGTCCGGGGTTTTAGTTTAATCCACATCGGTGGACCAGCCCTGATGATCCAAGGGTCACTTGAGCTCTGATCCTGAGACATGGTAGGCTAGATTGTCTCGAATCGGTGAGGACTATCTTTTGCCTCGGTTCACAGATGGAAATCCAACTTCCAATACGTGACATGTGCGGTTTTGATTGTAGAGCCTAGTATTGGCGACATGATGTATGGTACCCATGCCATCTATGATTAATACTTATGATTGAAATTGTCTTAACACTATACACTTATAGTAATAATAAAAGATGAAATTTAGCGTATCAAGAATTCTTTGGCTATTATAATGTAAAACCCTATCCTCCGGCTTGTGTTGCATTGTGTGATGGGACCTGGGTCTTATAATAGCTTCATTGTTCTTTATTTAGCATTGCGCTGTTGTTTTATGCAATGGTGTTCTTGGGAGGAAACCTGTTCCATGTTATACGGCGTGGTCCCTTGATTTACCTAACTTTAAAACAAAGATTAATAACTGTTTTAGTTCTCACACCAGTCACATGACTGACCTGAAGTTTATTGTTTTAACCTAAACTCTGGGTGCCCCTATTTTCCGCACGGGTAGCTTGTAGTTTTGGTTTTTCAGATTTATATTCACAGGAACCTGATTTACAGCTGGAACGATACTCAGAAAGCTCTGTATCCGTGTATTACTTCTAGTTGTGTTTTGTATTATTTGCCGGTACGATGTATTTAAATGTAATTTAAATCTCTGATATTTTCTGTGTAATATTTATTCATACTCTGTAATATTCTTGTATTCTGATGGAATTATTCTAATAAGCAATGAAATGTTCTTCTGTTTGCGTTCCGATGTGCGTTGTTCTCAAAGCAATTCGTTCTTTCCTTACCGGGGAAGTTACGGGTTACTACAGATTAGGCTGTGTTTTTAGCCGCATCTAAAGCATGCAGACGCGACAAAAAGACGTATCAAAAAATGGCATGTTAAATTTTTAGATACGGCTCAAAACTATTTCCAAATGTGATAACATACGACTATTGGCCGTATCTAAGGTACAAGTAGATACAGCTATAAACTGTATCTTATATATATATATATACATATATAAGCAGAAACTGCAGCACATATTATTTGTAACACAAAGCATATATAACACAGGATACACTAATTCACAATTGTAACAGTAAACGAAACAAATGTATGAAATATTTCATTACATTACATTACAATATATATTAATACAACTATTTGATTACATTACAATAAATAAGATACATGTTGTTTCATTACATTAAAGAAAATACATTAAAATGCAACCACTTGTTGAATCAATGTTTCCTTCAAGATGAGTGCATTATGTCCAGCAAAACTTGTGCATCGACCTTTTGTTCTGAACTAATACCGTCATCCACAATAATTTCTAACACCTCACGCATAGAAGTGAACATAGTAATAAGTCTAATAAATGTACCATAGTGTGATCCCCATCGAGTGTCACCAGGTCGTTGTAAGCTTGTTTCTTGATTCAATCCTTTTCCAGTAAGAATCTTTCCTTTTGTCAAAGCTTCTACTTCAGATCAGAATGGATCAGTGTACGTGGTGCAATAATACACAAAAATTAGCAGGGCAACACAAGTAAAAGTGTCTGAATTCAAGGTAGACAAATACAACACAAGTAGATGATAGCAAATACACTGTCGCACTATAAAACTGGGGATAATACCCAATTTAAACACAATAACAACATGGATTCTAGGTAGACATGCACATGCAACTATCTATCATTCATATTTTTGAACTAAGGCGTGCAAATTCAAAGTAAACCTAATTTAAACCAATTCGAATTCAAATTAAACCCAATTCATATTTAAATTTAACTGTGATCTAGTCCTCACCTCCAGTGGCGACGATAAGGATGGACAACGGTGGACTGAGGCTTCGCTGGTCAGGTGAAGGCAACGCGAGGTGACGATAACTCATGGACTGCGGTTGATGGCTTATTGACAAAGGAAGTCGATCGATTACCAAAACCCTAATTCTGGGTATTCGATGGTCGCCATTGCAAAATAAAAAGAGAGTAATTCGACCAAAAGTTTTGATGTGGCAAAAGTCGATTGTGCCTGAGTGGAGGAATGGAGGGAAAAAATTGATACACATTTCATACGGTCCAAAGCCGTATCAAATTAACTGATCCGGGGCTTCGTCGATGGACAATCAGATTAAGGGTGTTCGGAGTGATGCGGATCGAAAAATGTAGTTTGAGACGGCTTTGAGCACTATCAAATTTAGTACGGCTTATAGCCGAATTGTATGTCCGCATCCCTGTGTGCCAAATTCACTGATATGGTGTAGTGGGTTATATTTATGGGAATAGAAACTTATTAGTAAACCTTAGTTAAGAGAACTAATTTAATAAGTAAACAACGATAAGTGGTAGAGACAGTATAAGATGAAATTATGATTAAATAAGAAAGAATGAGGCGAACTTATGAAATGAAATAAGTTATATTTAATCATAAATAATGAGTGACATGTTAAACAGAAGACATGTGAATTGAGATATACTTAATTACATATTTAAGTAGAACGTGTTATTGTAACGATGAAATAAAGCAATAATATAAAGGGATTGTGGATTACAGACCTTGGATCACAACCTAGAGAACAAGATGTTGTGGGCACATTAATAAACATAAATGGGTTAAGTTATATGACTAAAATTAATATGCAAGAGGGACTTGGTAACATGAATAGGAATTCAATATGAATGGGAATAACCAAGTTAAATGGGAACCCGATAATATTAAGCAAGCACATAATTGAATGTTTAGACATAGGGTCTAATAACACATTGAATTGAGGTGCTTGGACCAGTCCGTACGTTTGATGGTGAATAACCCAACGACGTAGATCATCGTGGTGTCATGAGGCACGAGGGGAGTCCACTTTCATCTGATCATTCTGTCGGCTCCAAAGGACTGGAAGGGGAAGCACGCGGCTTCTTGAGACATGGAAGGTGCCCCTGATAGTCCTCTGTGGTGGTGCAATGTTCGGGCTGTGCTCACAGAGGTTGGTTCTGTGCGTAACTACCCGGTGAGTAGCCTTGACTTCAAAAGTAGATTTGCGGTCAGAAAGCTATGATGAGGTTATACTAGGCTAATTCGGTGATCGCCTCAATAGGGTGGTAGGGGTCATGACCAACAAGGATAGTAGATCGTCGGGAACCCGTCATCGGCAGCTAGTGAAATGCGAAAAGTCTAGAGCTAAACCCAAGATGTCATCCACCTTTCACTATCAAGGCACGGTGGTTGAGGGGAGATGCCAACTGGATGTTTAGATTGTTTGTTACGGGCAAGTCGCTTAGCTCTTGTAGTCTTTATTAGTTGAGGGAGGGGCCGAGGTAGGGCCGTAGCCACCATGAAAAACAAACCTGAAGGATGTATGTATTTTGAGGCTCTTAAAGGCCCGCCTGTACAGATATGGAAAAGCTCTTGACCGAGTTCCGTGTTTCTTGTACAGCCATACCACGGAACTTGGTGCACATTAGAGGTTATGTGAGGTTAAGGCATCGAATACGACTGACGATACGTACGTGGGAAAGTCTAGATACATGCATGTCTTCTCTGGGTGGTGTATCATAGACTTAAGGGCATTACTCTGTAATGGAATCTGATTCGATTGATGGTGGCAGTCTGTATGCTTACGTAGCATAGTAATGACATATATATATGGAATGTAACATTTTTATATAGAGATCCGTACGTCACTCCGACGTAGGATGAGAGAATGCGTACATTTCTATGGCATTGTGGTGGAGACCATGTGAGTGGGGTACCATGGGATGTACCTAAATATTGTGGGGGTAGCTACATATATAATTGATATACACGTAAATGTGTATATTTTATCCGCATATTTATCTTATTTTATCTTTTAAATAATTGATATTGTGTATTTATAGCTGTATTTTCAGATTGTTGACAAGAATCATGGTTTAGAGCATTTGATGAATAAAGCATGAAGAATTTGCTAAAAAAGAGTGAAGTTAAAATTACTTAAGCTTGAAGAACGGTTGCAAATAGAGTTTAGTTGGGGAGATTTGGCTCACTAAAGACTCATATTGTGTTCACATTGGCTTAATTGCAGACCATTTCACTCATGTAGCGTTCACACTGGCTCACCTACAAGGCCTCTTACTCTACAACCCCGTTCACATTAGCTTATGTGTTATTTGGGCTAATTCTTTAGTCCCACATTGTGGAATTTGCCAAGTAGCCTTTGTCATATTAGCTATAAATACACTTTATCTCATTCATTGTAAAACACACTTAGTTTTATTCTGTAATCCTCTGCTTGGAATAAAACTCTTCTCCTTCTCTTCTCTGTTGTTATTTTATTTTATTTATGTTTATGTTATTTATTTTCTTTTTCTCATTTTCTTTAGCTATGTCTAGATAATCCCCTTTGATTAGGGGGTGATGACGCTAATAGATATGATTTGATATGAATCACATAGCCAAAGGATGAGGAATTCATGTATATCGATCTAGATCTGAACCAAGGGTTAGATCTGAACCTTAATATCCTGTGTCGTTTAAGAGCTATGCTCCTTCAAAGGGTATATTCGTGTTCGGTCTAACAATTATCAGATTTAGATCTAATTTTAGGGTTTTAGAAATTAATTAGTGAATCTGTCATGATAGTCTATGGTTGTAGAGCTGAGCTCCTGCATAGGCTATGCTTGTCATTATTTACATATTTGTTTCTAAAAACCTATTATCGTTGATTCATGTTTGTGACAGAAACATGTATTAGATCTGGTTAATCTTTTGGCTATTGATGATTATGAATCTGATCTATGTCATTATCCCCTAATTACTTTATTTATTGTTAAAAACTCGCTTTTTATTTAATTTCTGCTATTTTCTTTGTTTTCAACCAATCAAAAGTTAGGGATAACTTGATTGGATTTATTAATAAAATAATTTGGTCCCAGAGTTCGACACTCTCTACAAAAATCCTTGTTGTTTAGGAAAACCGAATGGATTTTACAGTTGTTTACAACTGTTTGATTTGTTCGCAAACAAATTTTGGCGCCGTTGCCGGGGACCAATATAATTTTTACTTTTAAATCCTTCGAGTTATAATTTTTTATTTTTTATTTTTATTTTTCTTCATATAAAAAAAACACAAAAAAAATATTTTTGTTTCTTTTTGTTTTCTAGCATATATAGAAAAATAATCTTGTTTAGAAGATTTGGTATTAAATTATTGATACTATGATCTTCTAATTAAGAAATTTTTTTTTTCCAAATTTTCTTTATTTCTTTCCTTTTGGCTCTTCAATCATTTTCTTTTCTGTAAATTTCTTGCCATTCATTTTCTAGAATTTCTTTCACTTATTTCTTTCCACTTTTCTACTAATCTCTTTCAGTTTTACAATTCATACAAAAAAAAAATTTGCCTTCCTTATTTTCTCTACAATTTCTTTCCCGTTCTTTATTGTTTCCTTCCCATTCTTTATACTTTCTCCTTCTCCTACTTATATTCCTTCTCTGCCACAATTCCTTCTCGGACTCTTCACAAACCACTTTCTCATCACCCAACAATTCAATACCGAAACTGCTTTTCACCTCTGCCAAACTCTTCTCTTCACTGCCTAAGTCACCGCATTCAGCAACGCTACGTCCCTCAATACATCCATCCCCATCGTCAGCCACACCACTTCAATAATTTCCATTACACAGCATAAGGCAAATCACCATCAACATCCTCCCATCTCAACACTACAACCAATAAACACCCACAACCCTTTCTCACCAAACATCATCACAAATCCTTCTTCACATAACAAACCACGGACAACCATCAATTCACTGATCCGAAACCAAATATCCATCACGTTCTCACTGTCAATCGGATACACATATTCACCTGCGCATCAAATTTCTGACAATCTCAAACCGCACGCAACTCCTTCACCCTATCACAAAACAGCCCAGTTCAACACTGCGCCTTATCACAAACAGAAAATCCACGTCCTCTCCACTACAAGTCAACGCCTACTCCTCCTCATATCTACACCAGTCCAATTCGCAACTACCCAAAACCTTCTCTCAATTCACCTACAGAATCAACGCAGATCTGTAGCATCAATACTCTCAAATAATTCCTGTAATCATTCCCTCACTTCATGCCCCCCAAACTTCGACACTTCTCCACTACAGCGAAGACCGCAACTTACCAGAAAACAACCATAAATTTCGGACCTGCTTTGCCACTCCACGCTCATCACCTTCAGCATAACCTCATTCCACCTTCTTGAATCCCAAGCCGCAACTCCACAAAATTCCCAAATTGACGTCTAATTCGAAACTACTGAACGAAATCGAGAACCCTCAACACTTCAACTTCTGAATCCGCAAACAACAGCACTGCAAGCCCTCGAATCCAAGTGGATTTCATACTGTCGGTTTTCTCAAATTGGCATCACAAATTTTGAGCAGTAAGTAGAATTTGTTTTCTAAAAATAAAAAGGAAAAAATTGGTGACTGTAGTTGAGTGATTTTGTTGAGAAATAGGGCAATGGTGTTGAAATTATCTGTGTAGCCCTGGTATTTGGGCGTGAGAGGGCTTCACAAAGGCCTGGATCTCTTGTTTTAATAGGTCTAGACTTTGATTTTTTTTAGTTTGGTTTTAGTTTAGTCCTTTGATTGTTTGTTTCTGTTTTTGTTTAGTTTTTTTTGGTTTGGTTTCTGTTTTTTTATTATTGCTTCCAAACCCACAAAAAAAAATCTTTGGCTTCTATTTTGATTATCTCAACAACAACAAAAAAATTGGAAAACACGTACAGCGGTAATTTGAACCCGTGTCGTAGCGCAGTCAAGCGATTAATTAGGAGGAGACAACAATAGGAAGCGACGGACAATTCAGGGTTCGAGCGGTTGCACACCAAGTGGGGTGTGAACGCGCTAGCGTGACTCAATTGCACTGGACGGACTGCCGATCAATGTGAGTATTTTCTAACTCTACAGGGACCGCTGCTGCAAATAAAAAAAATATATATAGACATTGCTTGTAAAAAATTTCTACAGGGCATCGGCTTGCTTGTAAAAAAGAAAAAAAAATTGTTTTTTTATTTATCTCTGCAATTGACTGTTCTGAGACTGTTCATTCTGTGACTAAAAAAAAAATATTGCATTCATCTTAGTTTTGTTTTTATTTTCTAAGGACTTCATTATATTTTGACAATTTGGTTTAGTTCTAACGGATTATTTCTCGGTGTCTAGACTACGGCAGAGTAATAACTGTTTATAAATATTACGGTGATTCGTAAACATTATATCGGTTGTTCCTCTGAAGGTACTTAAACCTTCGGCTGCATTGCTAGGGTGATTCCTGGTGCACCGATAACTCTTGTCCGTTAACTGGCTGAGAAGTCTTTTGTTGAAATAAATCAAACCGTCATTATATAATTCTAGAAATTGTAAATTGCTTTAGGTTCATTTAAAAAAAATCTTTTGTGTCTAATTCTTTTTCTCTAAAAAAAAATAAAAAAAAAAATTCAAAATAATTCTCGTTTTGTAAAAAAAAAAATTCTCTCAAATTTGTTTTTTCTCGTCTTCCCTTATTCTTCTCGCTAGTGCATGCGTCATTGGACTCGTGATCCTTCAGACAATCGTTTAGTTCGAACAAACATTTCTTTAACCATGGCCGAAGAAAATCCCCCTCGATCTCTTATGGATAGATACTTCCCCGGTCGGGTTTCTATTCCTTCTTGCATCATATTGCCCGCCCCAACGGGTAACAACTTTGAAATTCATTCGAATCACATAAATACTCTTCCAAAGTTCGGCAATTTAGAATGTGATGATCCTTATATCTTCTTGACCAAATTTGAACAAGTTTGTGCAACCATGAAATTTCAACAATTAAGTGATGATGGAATCAAACTTAGGTTAATTCCATTTGCACTTACCGATTATGCTGAGAAATGGTTGTATAGCCTGCCTTCAAATACAATTGGAACTTGGGGTGAATTTGTGAACATTTTTCTAAAGAAATTTTACCCTCTGGAAAAAACATCCAAAATTCAAAATGAAATCGTCAATTTTCATCAATTTGGGGGTGAATCCTTTGCAAAATATTTTGAAAGATTTAAAGAACTTCTGGTCAAATGTCCACATCACAATTTCAAAAAATGGACTCTTTGTCAAATTTTATACGATGGACTTGAAAATAACTCTCGAACCATGCTCGAATCGATGTGCCAAGGAAATTTTCTAGCCCAAGATCACAATGCCGCTTGGCAATTTCTCGAAAATTTGGCCGAAAAATCAGCTCAATGGGAAAGATCTAACGAGAAATCGATTTATTCCCGTTCTAACGATCATTCGGTAGGATCATCAGTAGCCTTAGAAGCAAAAAGAGATGCGATGATATCCAAATTCGATAATGTCCTTTCATCAACTCAAATAAATCAAGCTCAAGCGTCTCAGACCTCATGTTACAAATGTAACGATCCTAACCACATAGCTGATCAATGTCCACATTCATTGGAACAACTCAACGCATTTAACAAAGCTAGGAACGACCCATTCTCCCCAACATACAATCCAGGTTGGAGAAACCATCCTAACTTCTCTTGGACCCAAAACAATGCAAATTCGAATGCGGTTCGACCACCTTTTCAGTCATTTTCGAATAATCCTTCGAAACCTCCCTTTCAACAAACTCAATTCCAACATCCTGCGCCACCTTTTCAAAACCAAGCACAACAATCTTTTGTTCCCCAAGACGATAAACGATTGACATCACTGGAGAAAACTCACGAAGAACTGACTAAAGCAGCAATTCAAAATCTCCAATCAAATACCAATCTTCAAAATTTATTGACTTCGCACATGCAAAACACGAGTCAATCGGTTGCTAAACTTGAAATGCAAATGAGTCAGTTAGCCACTTCGGTAAGCGAACGGGAATTAGGCACTTTCCCGAGTCAACCCATTCCAAACCCCAACCGTCAAAATCCTAACTCCAACCAAATTCACATCATTCAAGACTCAAACATGAGTCACTTGAATGCGGTCATGACTCTTAGATCCGGCAAAAAGATTGACAACCATGTGGTCAACCCAAATGCTTTACCGGACGATCTTCCAAACCCAACCGAAAATTCGACCAACTCGGATCAAAACATTGAGCCAATTTCTGACAAGGACCATCCTCAAACTCAAGTAGACCAACCTACTGAGTTGTCTTCTCCATTTCCTCATAGACTCCGACCTAGGAAAAAGACGGTCCAACTAGAAAAGATCCTTGAAATATTTAAGCAAGTTAAAGTGAACATTCCTCTTTTAGATATTATACAACAAGTTCCACAGTACGCGAAATTTCTAAAAGATATGTGCACTCAAAAACGTCATACACATGTACCTAAGAAAGTGTTTCTAGCGGCAACTCTAAGCGAAGTCTTGTCCCAATCGATGCCAGTGAAATACAAAGATCCTGGCTGCCCCACAATATCATGTACTATTGGGGACAAAAAAATCGATAGATGCCTGCTAGACTTAGGTGCTAGTGTTAACTTGCTTCCATATTCCGTCTATCGCCAATTAGGCCTAGGAGAACTGAAACCCACCAAGGTTACCCTTCAGCTTGCTGACCGTTCAATTAAGAAACCTGTGGGCGAAATCGAGGATGTGTTGATCAAAATTGGCGAATTCATCTTTCCAGTTGATTTCATTGTCTTAGAAACTCAACAGGTTAGCAATCCTGCAAACCAGATCCCTTTGATTCTAGGATGACCCTTCTTAGCAACCTCTAATGCTCTCATCAACTGTAGAAATGGGTATATGAAACTTTCTTTCGGTAACATGACTGTCGAGCTAAACATCTTTAGAACTGAAAACTCTCGTAACTCTTATATGGACCAGTTTTCTGAAATCCATGCTGTCCAAGGTAATGAATCTGAGCTCGATCATCTGAATAACGAAATTGAATCGAATTACGAAACCTTATTTCAAGATATTCCCGAAATGTCTCTGATTCGATTCCTGTCGAGCCTCTCACAAATGAGTCTATCCCTCAACCAATTTCTTCGGTTGAGTCGCCCCCAAAATCTAAACTCAAAGTGTTGCCCAGTCATCTTAAGTACGCTTACTTTGGAGACAATGAAACTTTTCCTGTCATCATCGCTTCTGACCTTACTTTACAGCAGGAACAATTGCTCCTTCCCATTCTTAAGAAAAATAAGGAGGCAATTGGTTGGTCCATGGCTGATATTAAGCGGATTAGTCCTTCGATAGTCCAACATCGAATCCACCTTATAGATGATGCCAAACCCACTCGTGATCCCCAACGTCGACTAAACCCTATCATGAAAGAAGCAGTTCGTGCTGAAATCCTTAAATGCCTTGACAATGGAATCATCTACCCGATTTCTGATAGTCAATGGGTTAGTCCGATTCATGTCGTACCTATGAAATCAGGGATTACCGTGATCCAAAATGAAGCTAACGAGCTTATCCCAACCCGCACCCAGACCGGTTGGCGTGTTTGCATTGACTATAGGAAACTTAACGCTGCAACACGTAAGGATCATTTCCCTCTGCTATTTATCGATCAAATGTTAGAACGACTAGCTGGTCATGAGTACTACTGTTTCCTTGATGGGTACTCGGGCTATAATCAAATCCCTATCGCTCCTGAGGACCAAGAGAAAACCACTTTCACTTGTCCGTTTGGTACATTTGCGTACCGACGCATGCCTTTTGGTCTCTGTAATGCACCTGCAACCTTTCAGAGGTGCATGATTAGAATTTTTTCTGATATGATCGAGCGATTTTTGGAAGTGTTCATGGATGATTTTTCCGTATTTGGTGATTCTTACTCTGAGTGTTTACATCATCTCGATCTTGTTCTTAATCGCTGTAAAGAGAAACACTTAACGCTTAATTGGGAAAAGTGTCACTTCATGGTCAAGCATGGCATTGTCCTAGGACATGTCATTTCTAATAAAGGAATTGAAGTAGACAAAGCCAAAATTGAGGTTATTTCTAATCTTCCCATTCCCAAATCAGTTAAGGACATCCGATCCTTTTTAGGTCATGCTGGTTTTTACCGTCGCTTTATAAAAGATTTTAGCAAAATCACTCGACCTTTGACCAATCTTCTTGGTAAGGATGTTCCTTTCGACTTCAATACTGACTGCATTTCATCTTTTGAGTGTCTTAAAAATGAACTTGTCTCTGCCCCGATCATTTGCTCTCCTAATTGGAAGCTGCCTTTTGAAATCATGTGTGATGCCTCGAATTTCGTTGTTGGTGTTGTCCTAGGACAACGTATCGATAAGATTCTTCACGTCATTTACTATGCGAGTAAGACTTTGAATGATGCCCAAATCAATTATACGACCACTGAAAAAGAACTTTTGGCAGTTGTTTTTGCTCTAGAAAAATTCAGACCTTATCTAGTTGGCTCACACATCACTGTTCATACCGATCATTCCGCACTTAGGTACCTTTTCTCTAAAAAGGATGCTAAGGCTCGTCTCATTCGTTGGATCCTTCTACTTCAAGAATTTGACCTTACCATTAAGGATAAAAAAGGATCTGACAACGTTATTGCGGACCACTAGTCTCGTCTTCTGAATGCCCCGTCTTCTTCTCTTCCGATCAACGAGAATTTCCCTGATGAACAGCTATTTTCTCTATCCACTGATCCTTGGTTTGCTGACATTGTCAACTACTTAGTCACTAAGCAGACCCCTTCTTTTTGGTCTAAGCAGGATAAACACAAATTCTTTTCCCAAGTGAAACATTTTTATTGGGACGACCCCTATCTTTTCAAGTATTGTCCCGATCAAATCATTCGAAGGTGTGTTCCCAACACTGAAACTCACAGTGTCCTCTCTTTTTGTCATGACCAAGCCTGTGGTGGTCACTTCGGTCCCAAAAAGACAGCCGAAAAGTTTCTCCAATCTGGTTTCTACTGGCCCAACCTTTTCAAAGACGCATACGAATTTTGCAAAACTTGTGATCGATGTCAATTCTTGGGGAAAATTTCTAAACGGAATATGATGCCCTTAAACCCCATTCTAGAGGTCGAAATTTTTGATGTGTGGGGTATAGACTTCATGGGACCCTTCCCTAATTCTTTTGGGAACCTTTACATTCTCTTAGCTGTTGATTATGTTTCCAAATGGATCGAAGCTGTACCATGCAAAACAAATGATAACAAGGTTGTTGTGCGCTTCTTGAAAGAAAACATCTTTTCTAGGTTTGGAACACCTCGCACAATAATCAGTGATAATGGTATGCACTTCTGTAATCGTTCTTTTGAAGCTCTCATGAGAAAGTATTCGATAACCCACACGTTATCCACTCCTTATCACCCTCAAACTTGTGGGCAAGTTGAAGTATCGAATAGGCAGATTAAACAAATCCTTGAGAAAACCGTGAATCGAAATCGTAAAGATTGGTCTCAAAAGTTAACCGATGCTCTTTGGGCTTACCGCACCGCTTTCAAAACAAACTTGGGTATGTCCCCTTATCAGTTGAATTTTGGTAAACCATGTCACTTGCCAGTTGAACTAGAACATAGGGCGTTATGGGCAATAAAAACTTTGAATCTTGATTTAGAGCAAGCAGGTGAACATAGGAAGCTTCAACTTAATGAACTTGATGAAATTAGAAATGATGCCTATGAAAATGAACGAATTTACAAGTACAGAACAAATGTTTTTCATGATAAATCGATTTTACGTAAAACTTTCATGCCCGGTCAAAAAGTTCTGTTGTATGACTCAAAAGTGCATCTATTTCCGGGTAAGCTAAAATCTAGATGGACAGGACCTTACACTATGCAGACTGTTTTTCCGTATGGTGCGGTAGAAATTGAGAATCCAACTGATGGATCATCCTTTAAGGTCAATGGTCAACGCCTTAAACCTTACTTGGAACCAATACCCAACCAAGAGGAAGAGCTCATGGTCCTCCATGAGCCACATTACATTCGGTAAGACGCACTAACCCTCTTTTGTACATATGTAAATATTCTCTTAATTGTTTTTCCCTTTCACTAAGATATGTCTGATTAACGTCTGTGAGGACACAATCACACTCAAGTTTGAGGGGAATTCACATTTCATCAGCAATCAAATTTTATGATCTAGGTCATTCATTGAACAAGGATTAACTTAAAATTCATAAATAACACCTTGGTTCTTGTTTGATAAGTTGAATTGTTGGGTGATGAGAATGAACATTATTTATTCATTGAATCGTAATGTGTTTTTTAAGATGCTAGCTTGAGACTGTGCAGACGTTAGTCGTGTTCTGGAGTAAGCGTGTCAACCCTTGTTATACGTGTTAGAATGTGCAAGTAAAAATAATCAAAAAAAAAATCAAGAAATAAAAATGATTTTGCACCTACATTTGTTGGATTTTCTGAGTTCGTTTTCATGCACAATATTTTCTTTTCCACTCAAATTTTCAAAATTGTAAGTTCTAAATTCCACTTGGCCTAATTAAGGAGAAATGACTCATTGTAGCATTCTTCTTCGATACCCCACATTATTCAAACCCAAGTTTTAGTCGATTTACATCCATGTTTCGACAAGTTTTTCTTATATTGGTATACTTAAGAACCTTGTACTGATTTATTTTCAAAGGTTCAGAAACGTCACTTTTTATACCAATATTACACTACCCACTCCGTACTTGTTTTAAGGTAGGATAACCATACACCACATCTTATTTTTTATGGGTTATCTATCTTACGAAACTTTGCTTATCATTCCTTTCAGCTTTTTGTATAACATCAATCCAGACTTGTGTGTTGAATTAAGGTTATAGAGGTAGAGTAACTAGGGCACAAAACTTTCCTTTCGTGAAGTGTTGGTAGTAGAGGAGGAATCAAATGAAATCATGTACGTCATCATTCCATCTCCATTCATCATTCATCATGCAAAAGAAAAAAAAAGAAAAAAAAAGAAAAAAGAAAAAAAGAATAGAAAAAAATGAAATAAAGAGAGAGTCTCTCTGAATAAAATAGTCTTCATCATTCCTGACTATGAAGCATCCATTTCCATTCCATCCACATCCATCATACCGTACTTAGAAGCAAGGATTGTAGTTGAGGAGATGAAAGGAAACAAAATTTCCATATGTGCCTTAGTATTACTTTATTTTTTGTAGCTTGAAATTCAACTAATACACTTGCCCTCTTATCTAGAATATTTTTAGAACTTACAAAAATTTTCCTTCATCTATGCATAACTCATATCCAATACATTACCGTTACATTGGTGCAAAATTATTCAAAAAAAAAGAAAAAAAAAAAGAAAGAGAAGAATAAAGAAATGATTGGATGCACATTGTCGATGTGTAGAACTTTGGTTGACACCACGCTCTTAACCTTTAAGACAATTACAGTGTTATCAAGGAATTACGATTCAGCTTGAAAAATTTTGTTCATTTTTGCACTAATTATGGGATGGACAATTTGGGACTAAACCGTTATTGTTGAAGTTAGGTGAAATCCTTGGAATATGAAAGACCTTAAATATATTGTTTGATTAATCCGCGTACATAAGACGCTTTGGATTTTGTGGGTAGTATCCGCTGAAAACCCTCACGAGACAACACTCGTCCTACTGGGGACACCCAGAGGTTTAACGGCTTGTTGCATACGCTAAATGCAATCGTGTTCCCTACGAAAGTGTGACATATCTTAGTTTAGTTTATTCGAGGACGAATAAAAAGATAAGTGTGGGGGTATTTGATATACACGTAAATGTGTATATTTTATCCGCATATTTATCTTATTTTATCTTTTAAATAATTGATATTGTGTATTTATAGCTGTGTTTTCAGATTGTTGACAAGAATCATGGTTTAGAGCATTTGATGAATAAAGCATGAAGAATTTGCTGAAAAAGAGTGAAGTTAAAATTACTTAAGCTTGAAGAACGGTTGCAAATAGAGTTTAGTTGGGGTGATTTGGCTCACTAAAGACTCATATTGTGTTCACATTGGCTCAATTGCAGACCATTTCACTCATGTAGCGTTCACACTGGCTCACCTACAAGGCCTCTTACTCTACAACCCCGTTCACACTAGCTTATGTGTTATTTGGGCTAATTCTTTAGTCCCACATTGTGGAATTTGCCAAGTAGCCTTTGTCATATCAGCTATAAATACACTTTATCTCATTCATTGTAAAACACACTTAGTTTTATTCTGTAATCCTCTGCTTGGAATAAAACTCTTCTCCTTCTCTTCTCTGTTGTTATTTTATTTTATTTATGTTTATGTTATTTATTTTCTTTTTCTCATTTTCTTTAGCTATGTCTAGCTAATCCCCTTTGATTAGGGGGTGATTACGCTAATAGATATGATTCGATATGAATCACATAGCCAAAGGATGAGGAATTCATGTATATCGATCTAGATCTGAACCAAGGGTTAGATCTGAACCTTAATATCCTGTGTCGTTTAAGAGCTATGCTCCTTCACAGGGTATATTCGTGTTCGGTCTAACAATTATCAGATTTAGATCTAATTTTAGGGTTTTAGAAATTAATTAGTGAATCTGCCCTGATAGTGTATGGTTGTAGAGCTGAGCTCCTGCATAGGCTATGCTTGTCGTTATTTACATATTTGTTTCTAAAAACCTATTATCGTTGATTCATGTTTGTGACAGAAACATGTATTAGATCTGGTTAATCTTTTGGCTATTGATGATTATGAATCTGATCTATGTCATTATCCCCTAATTACTTTATTTATTGATAAAAACTCGCTTTTTATTTAATTTCTGCTATTTTCTTTGTTTTCAACCAATCAAAAGTTAGGGATAACTTGATTGGATTTATTAATAAAATAATTTGGTCCTAGAGTTCGACACTCTCTACAACAATCCTTGTTGTTTAGGAAAACCGAACGGATTTTACAGTTGTTTACAACTGTTTGATTTGTTCGCAAGCATTAATGTATTAGGTCAATCCATTGGAAAGTAGATGGGTACGACTTGTGTGTAAGCTATGAGTGCTGATAACCCAAGTAACCTAATAAACAAGAAAATGTAACTGAACGGTATATGTAGGATTATCCAAAGTGTGTAGTTTAAACCGAATCACCAGAACTTGTGTTCTGACCCCCTCCTCATAACATACTCGCAGGTTAGATTTGTGGCAGAGATATGATAGCTTTGGATACTAGTTAGGCAGTATTATTGCTACGGTAAGGCTATATTTTGGTTACATTATATTTTATCCATTCCGATGTGAGATGTTTTTCTGAGCTCTGATATATTTTATATATCTATCTTTTCTGCCAGATACTAGAGCAAACCAACACGAGTTTCGATAGATTAGAATTTTGAAAAAGATTCGCTCTGTCGGAATTCGGATTGTTACATCTGGTATCAGAGCTTAGGTTTAGGATTCCTATATAGATGTGAGTGAACTATTTGTATTTTTAAAAATATAAATATATTATATATATACCTAGATCCATAGAGGAACCCACTAAATAGAAAGAGTATAATATGGTAAGAACTAGGATATCCATTTCGTACACTAAAGGAATGAATATGAAAATTTGAGACCCTTAGGAAATTTGTGTGGGAAGTGTACAATATATTTTTTTGAAATAGAGAAAAGAGGATCCCATATGTTAGTATTACGGATTAGTTGGTTTGGCAGTAAAACTTTATAAATTGGAAAATGTTAAAAAGAGAAAAATGGATTAGGAATATATATGGTTGAGAGAATTGACTTTGTGTGAGCGCCTAGGAAATCCTAGGCAAATTGGAAACCCGCTTTGAGTCTAACCCCATTGTTAACTATTAAGAATTTGAAATTCTAAAAGTTTATGGAAGATGGTTTGTAGTGTTTCCAAGTTTTAATCTTAAAAGTTATAGTTTTAAAATATGTGAAGAACATATTAGAAAAGTAGGAGAGTTGTGAACATAATTGAGAAATAGTTGTCCTTGTCTACCCCAATTTTTGTGATTTAAAAAAAAATGATTTGCATTTTTTTATAAAATGACATGTTTTATGGTTTGAAAAAAGTAAGTTTTAGTGATGAAAATATAGTTTTGACACTTTTAATTTTTGGAAGAAAAGTGAAATGAAAAGGCCAAACCATATTTAAAAGTATGGAGTAGGTGAGGATTAGTGCCTACAGAAGATGGGAAAAAGTTTTAAGGCTATGAAGTAAGTAGCAAGAATTATTTTGGAATAATGGTAGGTTCCCTTAGAATGCGTAAGCATTGAAAAGCCTAAGGTGTTGCTTGAAATAGTTGTTGGTACACAACTAGGACTAGTGGTGACTACTAGATAGAAAAAGGGGCAAGTAAGCGTTTAGATCCTGTTGCTAATTTTCATGTTAGGGGTAAAACCCGCTATTACATTTCTATTGGGATCGTTCCGTTATTTTATTCATATTGGATAGTTAGGGTAACACCTAAACAGGTCATTGATCCAGACGTTCATTGTAACACCCCATGTATTCTATAACTGTGGAATTAACAAATTAAAGTATAATTAATTTGAAATCAAAGAACTAAGGGAAACGGGATACGCCATTGTGTTCGTCTCAGAAAAATACGCGAAATAGAGTCCGAGTTTTCGAAAAACGGAGTCCGTATGAAGAAGATATAGCCTCCGGAAGTTTCAAAATTAAGTTTAAAATTCGAACAGCTCAGAAAAACAAGTTTAAAATTAAAAATCGGGCCCAATTGGCCAGGGCTGGAAAATTCCCGCCTAAGACAACCAGGTCGACTGGGCTGTCGACCTGGTCTAGCCAGGTCGACAGGGCTGTCGACCTGGTCCAGACCCAGGTCGAACCCAGTCCACCCTGGCTGGCCTAGTCTATGTTGGTCGATTTTCAGAAGCATGCTTTGTCATTAGGGCTAGGTGGCAGGCTCTAATTGGTCTCTCTTTCGAATGAATGGCTACGATCAATCCAAGCAACATCGATGGTCCTAATCAGTTCATAAACTCTATAAAAATGACCCTAGACTCTACCTAACCTAAGTCTCTAACACAATTCTCTAGCCTCCATTGCTCTCTTCTTCTAATTAAAAATAAAAATGGCGTCGCTACTCTGCTAGAATCAAAACTAGAAGTCAATCAACATCATCCTAAATTCAAATTTGAGATAAAAGCTTCTGCAACAAATCTGTAACAACTAAAGTTCTTTCTTTAATCCAATCAAGGCAAGTACAGTTATTTTCCGCTATAAACGTTAATTATAATTTTGATATGTTTTTAATTCTGAATCTGAGATTGTGTATATATTCTCTTCTGTCAGATCTGTTTTTCTGTGACTGTTCTGTATCCCTTTTCTTCTTTTCTGTTTCTATAGCCAGGCTACCACGAGCCTGTGCCTAATCTCATAAGAGATGAACGTATGAACGCAAATTTTGGGATAAATAATGAATGATGCGAAATTTGACAAGACTGAATTGAATGTATGACTTTAGGTCTGAGGCATAAAATATATTGGACATGTGACTTGGGATTGGATGCATAAATTTGACTATGAACATATAATTTATATATGTTGTATGCATAGTGTATGTTGTAATTTAGATCTGTAATTAATTAGAAAAAAAGATGAGCATATGTTGTAAACTAGATTTGGATCTATGCATATTCTATGATAGAAGAAAAGAGGAACCATTATATGATTACATATGATTTGAGACTTTGGACAAAATGCATATAAAAGTCAAGATCTGATTTTTTTTTTAGAAGATATGATTTAAAGATTTAGATTGTTGGGTATATTTTGCATAATGATTCATGACTTAATAAGAAGAAGGATATGGAAACGTAGGTGTAAAAGATTTACATTAATTAGGATCTCTACTATTGTGATTACACCTAAATAGGGAATTTTGCATATACGGCATGCATTGTAATTAATGATCACTTTTGGTATAATTTATATGTGAATCTGCCGTATAAGGTTAGTTTAACAAAAATTAGAACATATGTTATAGGGTAAATTATTCTGCCATATGTAAATGTATGCAACCATGGAAGTATATGATCTTATTGTGAATCTCGACAATTATTTAGGCATATGAATTTAGGCCTAATTTATGTTTAGGCAAGGCATGTAAATAGAACCTTTAGAAATATTAAACCTGCTAAATCTGTCATTTACTGAATCCGTTGAAAATGCCTATTTTGCTAATTTGCTAAGTTGCCTAAAACTGCTAGTTCTGTTATATTGCATAGACTGCTAATTAGATTGAAATGCCAAATCTGTTAAATTTGTCTGTTGAGATGCCTAACCTGTTATATGCCAAAATCTGCTAAGTTGCTAAATCTATTAAATCCGTTAAGTCATATAATCTGGAAAAATCTGCTATCTGCTAAAATCTGTTATCTGCTGTGTTGATATAATCATCCTGTTATTGATATAATCTGAATTGGCATATATATATATATTGGGCGTGCGCATAAAAGGTAAATTATTAATTAATTGGCCGCAAAGATAAACATGGCTAACTCGAGGTTAGAATGAGTTTGCGGCGTAATTCTGCCCGGAACCGCCCGGCACATCCAGGGGCCGCAAACAATAGGTTCTAATGTGAGAAGTTAGTCATAACCTGCTTAAGACACGAGGTTAGGTCTGGCTTGTGGCAGAAGTCTGCCCGGAACCGCCCGGCCCATCCAGCGGCCACAAGCTAGCGACCTAATGTGAGAGGTCTGGGCATTAATAATTAATTAATGCAAATCTAAGATAAGAATGACGTCTAAAACGTATTGGGGAAAATAGGGATAAACCAACGGGATTAATAGGTGTAGTAAACCCGTCCAATACAAAGTTAGACAAATCTGAAAAATCTGTACATCTGATCCGTTAGTCTGAAAACTTGTTAACTTAATTTGTGAACTAGTAAATCTGAATTCTGTATGTCTGAACTTGTAAACAAATAAATCTGAAATCTGTTAGTCTGGGGACACAAGGTTAGGAGGGGAATTACTTGTGTCATCTGTTGTTTGGGACCCATATTAGTCAGTAACCCTTTCTGGTATCAAAACATTGACCCAACAGTAGGTAGGGTCCGGGCACGCTTACTGAACTAATTATAAGTGGTTCATTCTGATAATGGCGAGGGGTGTTGATGGTGCGTTCCAACCGGGTCATGTGCGTGCATTGATCCCGGTCTGCCTCTGAGGATGTAAGACGCCGTGACATCTGTAAATAGGTCTGTGCCAATTGGTTGTCACTTTAGGGAGTGATACACCCTACTGTGGGGCCGACACAGGATATTTATGTATTAGGGAGCCGATCGCTTGGGGTAGGGTTTTAGGGAACGCTTAGTTATGTCTGTTTCTGTTGGTACCGTCTGTTTCTGTTGGGTGGTAACACCTGTCTGTTTCTGTGTGGTACCGTCTGTTCGGGTGGTAAAGGCCCATTACTAGTGTACACCAAATTCTACATTCTGTTTCCGTAGGGATAAATCTGTCTCTGCTTCTGTCTGTTTCTGATCGGGTAGTAAAGGCCCATTATTAGCATTCTGTTTCTGTTAAAGTATTCTGTACCCGTTCCTGCTTCAATTTAGACATTAGGGTGGCACCTAATTCTGCTATACTAGTATTAGTGCAGAGGAGTGTAAAACAATAGTTTATATCATTCTGTTTTTCTGTTATATCTGCTACACCTGTTATAGTTATCTCACATCCAGTTTAATGTTCATATCATATTATTATTATCTGTTCATATGCTGAAAGTCACTGGACTTGCCAGACTTTTTGTCTGACCCTTGTTGTTTCGCCTCCTTTCTTCCGTTTCCCCCCCAGGTTATCCAAGGAGGGAAATACTTTAGCTTGATCCGGATTCCTCTTTGCTTGAAGTGCTTAAAGTATGGCTTGGCTCAGTATAACTTCCGTTCCATGGGGATTATGATTTTAAACTATGCATTTTGAAGGCTTTTGTACAAGACTGATATTTTGTACTTGAATTCTGAAATTGAAAGGATGTAACCATATTAATTTCTGTTTCCGCTGTAATAAAGTTAAAATTTTTCAAGTACTGTTTTATCTGTTTTGTAAGTTTCTGTCCTGTTTACTAAAATGCTCCACCAAAGTTAAGGCATTCCCTTTGTGAGTGACCTTAACGGAGGTGGGGTGTTACATTCATGCTTGTTGTCTGAGGGGGACATTGTCTCGCGATTCTTGGCCCTTAGTACTAGCTGTGTAGAGTGTCTATTTTTCCTGTTTTAGTTGAAGGCTTATTTGAAATTAAACTTAGAACAAATGATTAGATAAGCTAAGAAAAGAGAAATGGTACAACTAAAAGGAAAATAAAAAATTCAGTAAAGCAACAAACATGAAAGTTAAAGAAATGGAAAATTATGAGAAAAGATGGATAAGAATAAAAATTTACAAGATAAGACGAAATAGAAAAGCTGTAACAAAGAAAATTTTCTTATGTGGGTTGTGCTTGGATAGGAAAATAAGGGAATCTTTATAGATAATTACATAAAATCCAAGTATGGTTGGAAAAAGGTGCATAATAGAAAAAGGAAGATGTGAAGTTTCCGTTTTCCACCTTTTTTAACATAAGAAATCGAGTTTAGAAAATTAGATTTCTCTAAAATTCGAATAATAACGTTGTTTGGTAGGGTTTCAGATGCAAAAATTGAATGAATTACGCTCTTCCTCAGTAAGAGTATGGAAAAATTTGGATGAAAAAGTAATTTCGATCTTCAAAATATTGCATTCATGTAGAACTGCCAGTATATTTAGGATGCGAGCATCATATTTTAAAAGGATTTTTGAAAATTTGCATAAACATAGGAGGTACCGCTTAGGCATACATGTATTATTATGTTGTATTTCACTTTGCACAAGTGCACAATGTTTGTAAAAATTCGATGCACACATGATGGATGTATATTATGCGAGGGGTTAATTGATTTTTACCCTTATCAAATTTCGGGGACGACCTAAGGGTAGGAGAATGTAACACCCTGCATTTTGTAACAATTAAATAATTAAATAATGCATATGTGTATATATATATGCATAGACATAAACATTTAAAATAAGAAAAGATAAATGAAAATAAAAATGTAATGCATGCATTAAAAGAAAGAAAGGGTTGGTTGCATGCAGTGTAAACATGTTGCATGCACTGATTTACAAATATTATGCATTAATTATAAAAGAGAAATAAAAGAAAAAGATTCATGTAATGGTTTAAATGAAACATTGTAACAAACATGAAAAACAGGAATAAGAAGAGAACAATAACTACCATTGCTCTAAACCTTGGTAACAATAGCCTTAGTAGTCCAGTTGGTTAGAATATGTGGTTTGCATACAAGTGTTACAAAGTTCGATCCTCGCCAGCATTGTATTTTTGTTTTAAGGGAATGACTGCATGTTATAAACGGAAAATATGTATAAACTTACATATAAGGAAGTATAGAAAAATATATGTATATGAGAATACATACGTATATATATGCAAAAATATACATATGCAAGAGAAAAGTTCAAAATAAGACTGCAATCAAAGAAATATGGCAATAATTAAATAATAGTATAACACCGTTTGAATTTGAAAGCGAAATATAAGTTGTGCGCATATATATATATATATATGTTTGTGTGTATATGTATGTATATATATATATATATATGTGTGTGTGTGTGTGTAAAATGATCATTAGAAGTTTTGTATACATATAAGGATCTTATATATGAATATAATTCAAATCAATTCAAAATTGATGGGAAGATAATACTAGAGCTAAATTAATGCAATGGATTGATTGAAATAAGGAAGAAAAAAAACATGGCAAAATGATTGCATTAAATAAAAAGATAAGGTATGTAAAATTAAACAAGGAACAATTTATAAGGTTATATACATACAAAATGTGCATGCAAATATATAGAAAAAGGAAAATAGGCACATAATCTATTTAAAAAGAGTAAAACCAGGAACTGACATAATGTATTTAAAGGGAATATATGTTTATATACTTAGAAATATATGAAGAATGTATGCACATAATAAATAAAGATGAAAAAGGAATCAATGTGCATAATGGTAGAAAATTAATGTGGTGCCTAATTGGCACATTTAATTGGTAGGAAAATGACAATGCCTCTTTTGTTAGCTTTATTCTATTGGTCCAACTCAAAATTGTTGTTGACTTGGCAACTTCCTGTATAACGTGGAGAAAATAGATTTCGTCAGGAAAAATGGATGGTCAGTGTCAATTTGAGCTTTATATATAAAGGACCATATAGCTCTCCATTCTCATTTCTTGTCTCTTCGCTCTCTTCTTCTTCTTCTTCCATATAATTTATGAATAAAACTATTAATTATAATATTGGAGCGCTATCTAAATGAAGATTAAAAATAAAATTTATTGTCAACAATGGCAAATTCAGAAAATAAGTGTTTTCAAGTGCAACGACAATACAAACTCATGACTCTTCGTCTGCAACCAATCCAAAGATATTCTCCTCTAGATCGACATATCAATGTGAGTGGATTTAAGTTATATCATTTTTGATAATGGTATGTTATTGTTTGACATTCCCAGTTAACATGGAATGTAAATCTATTAGAAATGTTAATTTGATATGATTATATGTTAAAATCATTAAAAAGCTGAAATGTTAATATGTGGAAATGTAAACTTGTTAAAAATGTGGAAACAATTAATGTTGTATACATGTAAGTTTTAATTACATGATAATTTGTGACATATCTTGTAATTGAATGCTTAATCGTTAACCTGTGACATATTATACTTGAACCTTTGACTGTAGAATTGTGATAGTTACATGTTAAATTGTCAGAAAGGAATAGTTTCATGATTTTATGATTACATGTTGTCATTTTAAAAATGAAGTTAATTACATGTTAGGAAAAATTTGCGACATGACAATTAGAAATGGACTTAATGTGAAATTAAGTATGACATGTAAAGTACAGATTAAAGTAAAAATTGAAAGAGTGAACATGCCTAAATTTACAGTAAATAGAAAACTGTAACTACACTTAAACACGAGGTTAAATTGAACTTGTGGTAGAAGTCTGCCCGGAGCCGCCCAGCAAATCCAACGTCCACAAGTTGTTAATTTAATGTGAGGGGTCTAGTGCGTAAATAAAGATGTAACGGTACTAAGACATGAGTTTAAGTCAAATTGTGGAAGAAGTCTGCTCAGAACCGCCCGACAAATCCAACATCCACAAGTGGTTGGCTTAATGTGAGAGGTCTAGTACATAAGCATATATATAAATATATGAATATAAATGGATAGAAATAAATGGCATTAATTGTAATTAATGGAAATGAATGGAATTGAATGAAAGTTACAACAGAAAAAGGATTGGAATGAACAGGGAATGATAATAACCTATTATAAATAAGCCACATTAATTAGAATGTTATACAATAGGTAGGCTTGTCCTAGGGACAAGTGGAAATTATAACTTAGGTTATAATAAATGATAATGAAAATGGAATAACTTATGTAATGAGGTAAGTTATACTTAATTGTAAATTAAGTTATTTGTAAGAATGTGAATCTGAAATCTACAGATGAGGACAACACAAGTTATATTTATGGGAAGAGAAACTTATTAATAAACCTTAGTTAAGAGAACTAAGTTAATAAGTAAACAACGATAAGTGGTGGAGACAGTATTAGATGGAATTATGGTTAATTAAGAAAGAATGTGGCGAACTTATGAAATGAAATAAGTTATATTTAATCATAAATAATGAGTGACATGTTAAACAGAAAACATGTGAATTGAGATATACTTAATTACATATTAAGTAGAACGTGTTATTGTAACGATGAAACAAAGCAACAGTATAAAGGGATTGTGGATTACCGACCTTGGATCATAACCTAGAGAATAACATGTTGTGGGCTTATTAATAAACCTAAATGGGTTAAGTTATATGACTGAAATTAATAAGCAAGAGGAAATTGATAACTTGAATAAGAAGTCAATATGAATGGGACTAACCAAGTTAAATGGGAACTTGATAAGATAAAGCAAGCTCATAATTTAATGTTTAGACATAAGGCCAATAACACATTAAACCGAGGCGCTTGGACCAGTATGTACGTTTAAGGGTGAATAACCCAACGGCGTAGATCATCGTGGTGTCATGAGGCACAAGAGGAGCGCACGTTCATCTGATCATTCTGTCGGCTCCGAGGGACTGGTAGGGAAGCACGCGGCTTCCTGAGACGTGGAAGGTGCCCCTGCTCGGCCTCTATGGTGGTGCAGTGTTCGAGCTGTGCTCACAGTGGTTGGGTCTGCAAGTAACTACCCATTGAGTAGCCTTGACTACAAAAGTAGCTTTGCAGTCAGAAAGTTGTGATGAGGTGACACTAGGGGGATTCAGCGATCGCCTCAACAGGGAGGTTGGGCTCACAACCAACAAGGATAGAAGATCGTCGGGTACCCATCATCGACAGCTAGTGGGATGCAAAAAGACTAGAGCTAAACCCAAGACGCCATCCACCATTCACTATCGAGGCACAGTGGTTGAGGGGAGACACCAACTTGATGTTTAGATTGTTTATTAGGGGAAGTCGCTTAGCTCTTGCAGTCTTTACTAGTTGAGGGAGGGACCGAGGTGGGGCTATATCCACCATGAAAAATATACCTGAAAAATATATGTATTTTGAGGCTCTTAAAGGCGCGCCTATACAGATATGGAAAAGATCCCGACCGAGTTATGTGTTTCTTGTATAGCCCTGCCACGGAACTCGGTGCACATTAGAGGTTATGTGCGGTAAAGGCATCAAATACGACAGACGATACATATGTGGGAAAGTCTAGATACATGCATGTCTGCTCTGGGTGGTGTATCGTAGACTTGAGTACATTACTCTATGATGGATTCTGATTCGATCGTAGGTGGCAGTCCGTACGCTTACATAGTATAGTAATGACAGATATATGCAGAACGTAACATTGTTATGTAGAGATCCGTACGTCACCCTGTCATAGAATGAAGGACTGCGTACATTTCTATGCCATTACGGTGGAGACCATGCGAGTGGGGTACTATGGGGTGTACCTCAATATTAAGGGGGGGTGAGGGTAACTACATATATATTGTATTAGGTTAATCCACTGGGAAGTAGATGCGTATGACGTTTGTGTAAGCCTTGAGTGTTGATAACCCAAGTAACCTAATAAACAAGAAAATGTTACTGAACGTTATATGTAGAATTATCCAAAGTGTATAGTTCAAATCCAGTCACCAGAACTTGTGTTCTGATCCCCTCCTCATAAAATACTCGCAGGTTAGATTTGTGGCAGAGATATGATAGCTTTGGATACTGGATAGGCAATATTATTACTACGGTAAGGCTAAATTTTCATTACATTATATTTTATCCATTCCGCTGTGAGATTTTTTCCGAGCTCTGATATATTTTATATCTCTGTCTTTTTGGAAGGATACCAAAGCAAACCAACATGAGCACTCCATCCAAAATGATATAGCGAGATGATTAGCGATTGAGCGCTCGTCTTTGTTTCTAATGCCTTGGGAGGGTCCCACTGTTGCAAATTGATCTTAATTGGTGTCATCCAACACTCAGGCTCGGTTTTGGTCTTTGTGGCCATTACCAAATCTGTCTGCATCTGATCAATGCTCGGAGAGTCGAGTACTTCGACCAAGGCAAGTCCCGTGAGTTGCGCATCCCAAAGCTTACCATTTTAGCTAGTGATTGGCTTTTTCATTATGTTCTCGGAGGATATGCGTGGTGATGTAGTGGTCGAAGTTGGTGAGCATCTCGCGAACTTGAGCAAGGTAGGGAGCGAGGTCGTGCTCCTTTGGCCCGGTACTCTCTCTGTTCCTGGCGCATGATGAGCTGTGAGTAGGAGTAGAATTGGATGGCCTTGATGTTAAGTTCAATCACGATTCTATGTCCGCAATCCACACCTCGTATTCTGCGTCGTTGTTGGTAGTAAGGAAGTTAAGCCTTAAGGTATCAAACATGAATCTTTCGATTCATTTGGTTCTCACGCTTCAATTTTTTATTTTATGGGCACTTTCATATCTTTTTATTTAATGTAATGAGCCTATCCTCTCTAGTTCTGTTTTGTTTGTATGCAAACATATCAAAACCGATACAAGACCAGCATATTGGGTGCTCCTTTAGAGTGATGAGCATGACCCTGACACCAGAGCATTTATTGCTAGAAGATCCATCCATGAACAATTTGCATTGAATGAATGGAGCTTCAGTATCTTCCATAGGAGGCTCCTCCGGGACAATGAGCTCCGCTATAATCAGCAAGGGCTTGCCCGAAGATGGCTCGGCGAGGGATGAATGTTATCTCGAACTGACTTAGCTCTATATTCCACTTTAGTATTCTCCTGGATACCTCAAGTTGTTGCAAGACCTGTCGTAGTGGCTGGTCAGTGTAGACTTTAATGGGGTGAGACTGAAAGTATGGTCGTAGCTTTCGGGATGAAATTAGCAAATAGTAGGCTAGTTTCTCAAGCTTTGGATAGTTCTTTTCTACCCTCGTTAATCTCTTGCTGATGTAGTAAAAGGGTCGTTGGAGGCGATCTTCAATGCGCACAAGCGTTGAGCTGATTGCCTGCATAGAAACAGCCCAGTAAACATATAAGTCCTCATGGTCCACAGGTTTGGACAAGATAGGTGGTCGTTCTAAGTGAGTAAGGAGGTCATTGAATGGGATACACACTGAGATCCACGCGAAGTTGCGCTTCCCCTTTAGAAGTAAGTCGAAAAAGGGAATGCATTTGTCAGTGGTTTTGGAGATGAATCGACTTAAAGTGGCGACCTTGACATTTAAACTTTGAACAACCTTGATGTTATGAGGGGCTTGGCAGATAGCTTTGATCTTATCTGGATTGGCTTCGATGCCTTGGGAATTGACAATGAAACCCACAAATTTTCCCGATGCAACGCCAAAAGAGAATTTCAGGAGATTGAGTTTCATGTCGTACTGGCGGAGGACATCAAACATTTCGGGTATGTACGGACATAGTCATTTGATACTTTGGATTTTACAAGCATATCATCCATGTATACCTCCACAGTTCTTCCAATATAGTCCTTAAAAATAAAGTTGACCAGTCATGGGTAAGTGGATCCTGCATTCTTAAGGCCGAAGGGCATGACGCAGTAGTAGTAGAGTCTTAGGTTGGTTATGAAAGATGTATGATCCTGGTCGGGGAGGTACAATGAAATCTAATTGTTGCTTGAGTAGGCGTCTCTAAAGGATAAAAACTGGTACCCAGCGGTTGAATCAACGAGTCGATCGATCTTCGGGAGTGGGAACTGTCTTTGGGACATACTTTGTAACAACCCGTATTTTTGATAACGTGTTATAACTATAAATCAAGGCCGAATTAATTTTTAAATTGAGAATCAAGGGAAACGGGTTACGCCATTGCGTTTGTCTCGAAATTCTGCTGGGAAATGAGTCCGATTTTCGAAAATCGGAGTCCGTATGACCAAGTTATGACCCTTCGAAGTTTTCAGAAAATTTCAAGTTCAAAACAGCTCAGAATTCGAATTCAAATTTCAATTTCAAACCACAGAACAGACTAGGCGGGAAATTTCCCTCCCAGGACTAGGTCGACCTGGGGGTCGACCATAGAGTCGACCTGCCCAGGACCAGGTCGACCATAGTGTCGACCTGGTGGCCAAGCCCACTTTTGAAGCTGGATTCACTTTGATGTTTCTGGCCTCATTTCTGTCTACATTCGTTGACCTGACCCTATATAAACAGCCCCTAACACTAGTCTCTCTACACAAAATTTTCTCTGACCTTATGCTTCTCTAATTCTGGTTGAAAAGTTAGACAAAGGGACTACTTCTATGTCGAAACTATGTTAAGAGAATTGCTGAATTGGGGATTTCTGTTAGGACTCGACTAAGCATATAAAGATTCAACATCGACTTTCTTTTTCTAATTCTCGAACCATGATCTGTAAGCCCCGGTTACTTTTAGATTTAAACTGTAAACATAATATGAATATGTTGTAAATTGAAATGGAACTGTGTATGATGACTGTTTTACATCTGTCCTTGTTCATCTTGGATCTTGACTTTTGGGTATATTACTATGACATTGATTTGGGGCCTATTCATGTTACAAATCAAAAAGAAAACCCCTCATATTATCATGCCTGTAATGTTGAATCTGCTATTAGTCACAAGTTTATGACTATCATCTTATGTCAACCGTTACCATGACTATCACCTTATGTCAACTGTTATCTTGACTAATACCGTATTTTTCTAGATTTGGAATCTTTATGTTTGAGGACGATATTCCGTATGCCAGTAATGTTATAATCATTTATCTCAAGTTATACCATGCTATGCTAGTAATCACTTTTGCCACCTTATACCCATCCCTTTTTATGTTATTCCATAATTAGATTTATTTGTATCGATTCGAGTTTACGTGCGATGGGAATACGGTTTGGGTAGATTAGGTAAAACATGAATTGGCTTTGAACTTGAACATGAACGTTGTTATAACTTGAACCTGGATATGGACATGAACTTGACACAATTTGACATGAAACATGACCTGAAAACTTGACATAAATTTAGACTTGAAACTTGAATCTGGACATGACACTTAGAATGAATTTGAAAATGGCCAACTCGAGGTTGGGTTGAGTTTGCAGTGTAAATCTGCCCGGAACCGCCCGACAAATCCAGTGACTGCAAACAATAGGATCCAATGTGGGTAGTTGGTCATATCGCACGTAAAACCCAAGGTTAGACTATGTTGTGGTGTAAATCTGCCCGGAACCGCCTGGCAAATCCAGTGACCACAACAATTAGTCTAATGTGAGAGGTTGGGATGCATTAATGAATTAATGCCACATGATAGGGTTAAGTCATGAACCTCTTGAATATACTTAACCAATTTGACACGATGATTTGATAGGGTTAAGTCATGAACCGCTTAAACACACTTAACCAACTTAATACATGATTTGGATAGGATTAAGTCACAAAATTGAATGACAACACTTAACCCATTAGAAACCCTAGTTACGCGGTCCTTCTCAGCAGTAACCCACTTAGATGTATCACGATACCCTGGGACTAGGCAGGGTGGGGCACGATTACTGGGCTGATTGTAAGCGACCAGAATGACGACTGAGTAGGTGCGCCATTGTAGGTTCAGGCGGACTATGGTCGTGCACGTAGTCCGGAGTTGAAAAAGCAGTCATTGGGCACCAGTAGATTTACATTGTGCGTGCTTGATTCGTGTCGGTGGTTGGCACCATAGGGCTTGATACACCCTATGGTGGACCTAGCACAGGTGACTACATTTCAGGATAGGGCTGTATGACACAGACACATGACGAGCTAGAACTTGTAGGGAGCCGATCGATTAATAGATCGTACCGTAGGACCCCGTAATGGGTCACTTCATGATATTGGGCCAAGGAATCATCTCATGGTTAATACTTGACATGGGTTAAGATACTAGTACAGTGGGTGCAACGAATCTTGATTATGCGATGCTAGACTTGACTTATCTTGTTATCTTAATTATCATACCAGTCCTATTATCATCCTTATATTTAATTCCAGTTTTCACATGTCATGTTACCTTTACTAGTTTTTATACTGAAAGTCGCTAGGGCTTACCAGTCTTATGACCGACCCTTTTTCTTTCGCCTCTTTTTCTTTCGTTTTCCCCCCAGGTTCTCAGGGAGGAAACACTAGCTCTTAGCTTGGATTTAGCTTCCTTTCTGTCAGCTCATGTATGGTTTGGTCTTGAGCTATGCTATGGTTGCACTTCTGCTATTTATGGGTAATAATTTACTTTTTTTATCTTAAGTTTATGCTTCTTTATTTGGAACTTGATGTAATGGAATAATTTGTACCTTGGATATATGGGGTTTTGACCCTTTTCTTGAAAGTAATAAAAATTTGGTTTTTAATTTCTACCGCTGCTTTATTTATGTTCTGCCTTGTGATATCTCTGTATATGTTTACCTAGATAATACTCCACCAAAACTAGTGCATTCCCTTTGTGAGTGACCCTAGCGGAGGTGGGGTGTTACACTTGGTATCAGAGCAGAAGGTTACCAGACGGGACAAAAGTTTTAAAAACCTTCTAAAACTATTTTCCAAAACCGTATATAAAGAACCATTTTTTTCAATAAAAGTTTTATGTTTAAAAAGGCTATTCCCCAAAAGCCATTAGCACTTTCCTTTGTTTCCTCGTTTGAATCTTTTTCTTTTTGTTTTTCAGCATGTCTGATCTTAACCTTCCTGAGGGTATACCCGTACCTGGATGGTTCCGAAGGTAAATAGAAGCTAGGGCCAATGGCGCGGGCCCGCCAGACATCCCTCCTCCTCCTCCCCCAGTGGCCGCGGTTCCTCCTCCTCCTGGTACCGCCTTTGCCAAAATATGCAAAGACTTTAAAGCAATGGGAGGCAAGAACTTCGTTGGAACTGAAACCTTTGTTGAGGCACGAAACTGGCTAAAGGAGACGGAAGATTTGTTTATTATCTTTGATGTGGAGGACCATAGGAAAGTTCAGTTGGCAGCATGGTTGTTGAAAGAGGAAGCTGCATTTTGGTGGGAAGTCACCAACGCTACCAGGCCAGTTGAGACTTGGGCAGACTTTAGAGAGAGGTTTGGGCTTAAATTCTTATCGTTAGCAGAAGAGAATCTTCAGATGGAGAGGTTCCTAGCACTCAAGCAAGGGGACATGTCTGTTAGGGAGTACGTGAATAAGTTTAATCAGCTTGCTCGGTTCGGTTTGGATTTGGTCAACACAGCCCTAAAAAAGGCTGTACGCTTTGCTCGAGGATTGAACGAGCCACTACACAGTTTGGCCATAACTCATATACCCATGGGGGCGACCTTTGAAAGCTTGGTGGATATGGCTCTACTTCATGAGGAAGACAAGAATAGAAAGAAGGAGGTTAAGCCTAATGAGACTCAGAATAAGAAAGTTAACTTTTAGAAGGGAGGCAACAAGAATAACAAGAATAACAAGGGCAACAACAACAATAATAACAAGGCACGTGAGACAAGGAAGTGTAACTTTTGTGGTATTACGGGACACCTAGCTAAAGACTGTAGAAAGAAGAAGAGAAAGTTGGGTGAATGCTTTCATTGTGGAGATATTGGACACATCATCAAGGATTGCCCTAAGAAGAAAGGACAGGGGCAAGGGCAGACCCAGCGAGCAGGACCTTCTGGAGGGCAGTTGCATGCTCTCAACACCACTCCAGCTCTTGACTGAGGTAGTAATATTTCCGTAGAAAGCCTTGTTTACATTTCTGACTTTCCTGTTCGAACCTTATTTGACTCTGGCGCATCGCATACTTTTATTTCTTCTGATATTGTTGAAAATCTGCACCTAAGTACTAGTCTGATTGAGGATCCCGTTATAGTTTCAAATCCAATCGGGGGCTCCGCCCATTTATCTATGATGTGTGTGGAATTGAGGGTCTCTATCTTAAGCGTAGAATTCATGTGTAATGCTTATGTTCTCGGATTTATGGGATACGGTTTGATCCTAGGTATGGATTGGCTGTCCGATTATGGAGCCATTCTTGATTGTGAACGAAGGGTAGTGAGGCTCATGACTCGCCTTGGTAATACCCTTGAAATTTCTTGTAACCCTAAGGGTCCGATCGTGTTGTGTTTTCTTGAATCTCTTGACTCGTCCGTCGATAATTTGCAATCTGTAAGAGTGGTCCGAGAATATCCAGATGTCTTTGATGAGGTGAGGGGGTTACCTCCTAAACGCGAGATAGGCTTCCGAATTTATCTTGTTGACAATGCCAAGCCAGTTTCATTGCCCTATAGGCACATGGCCCCGCGAGAAAGAAGAGAGCTTAGTAAACAAGTTAAGGAGTTGCTTGAGAAAAATTTCATAAGACGAAGCATTTCTGAATGAGGTGCTCCAGTGGTATTCGCTACTAAGGCGGATGGTTCGCTTCGTCTATGTGTAGATTATCGTGAGTTAAACAAGCTAACTAAGAAAAATAGGCACCCACTACCAAGAATCGACGATTTGTTTGACCAGCTTGTGGGAGCATCTGTTTTCTCTCAACTCGATCTAGCCACAGGATTCCATCAGCTTAGAGTGGCTGAGGATAGCATTGACAAAACTGCGTTTAGGACTCCAGATGGGTTCTTCGATTGGCTCGTCATGCCGTTTGGGTTAACGAATGCACCCGCGTACCTTGTAGACTTGATGAGTAGGGTGTTCCGGGAGTTCCTTAACAAGTTTGTAGTGGTTTTCGTTGACGATATTCTGATCTTCTCAAAGGATGAAGAAGAGCATGCTAGAAATCTCAAGGAAGTCATGGATACGCTTAGCGCACACCAGTTAAAGGCTAAGTTCTCCAAATGCCATTTTTGGAGGAAGGAAGTTCAGTTTCTTGGACATGTAGTTTCTAAGCAAGGCATAGCCGTGGACCCCACAAAGGTAGTTGTGGTGCAAGACTGGAAAATTCCTAAGAATGCAATGGAGGTGAGAAGCTTTCTCGGTTTGGCAGGCTACTATAGGAAGTTCATTAAGGACTTCGCAAATATTTCAGCCCTTCTTACTAGGTTAACAAAGAAAAACCTAGCGTTTGCATGGGACATAGAATGTGAGATTGCCTTTCAGATACTTAAGAGAGCTTTCACCATAGCTCCAGTTTTGGCATTACCTGATGGAGGTAAGGTGTTTACCGTGTACACAGATGCATGTGGCACGGGATTGGGCGCAGTCCTAATGCAAGAAGGGAAGGTGATTTGCTATGGGGGTAGACAACTTAAAGTTCATAAGAAGAACTATCCCACACATGACTTGGAATTGGCGGCAATCGTTTTTGCACTTAAATCTTGGTGCCATTATCTTCTTGGGGAGAGGTTCGAGCTGTATACTGATCACAAATCGCTTAAGTACCTCTTCTCATAGAAAGATTTGAATCTGAGACAACATCGGTGGATGGAATTCTTGGCATCATATGACTTCGATATAGCTTATACCCCTGGCAAGGTTAATGTGGTGGCGGATGCGCTAAGTGGGAAATGGTTGACCTTGAGCCCCTTTTTTGTTGAAAGGAAAAGTCTAGAGTTTATAGCAACCTTTGATTTTACACCTGCTGTTGAGTCATTGACTGTTACGTTAGCATCTCTTGAGTTAAGACCTACACTTCTAGATCAAGTAGGGACTTCACAGAAGGAAGACCCACAGATAGTCGAAATCATGGACAAGATGATTAGTGGTGAGACGTCAAGTCACCTCGGTAGGTATGCCATAGATGACAAGGGATGGCTAAGGCGTGATGGAAGGCTATGTGTCCCACAAGTGGGAGACTTAGTAAGGAAAGTTCTCGAGGAGGCGCACTACTCGAAGATGACTATACATCCCGGAGGGGATAAGATGTACAAATATATGAAACGCATATTCTTTTGGGCTGGGATGAAAAAGGACGTGTAAGTGTTCGTTTCAAAGTGCATGGTGTGCCAACAAGTAAAGGTCGAATCGAAGAAGCCCGGTGGGCTATTACATCCTTTGGAGGTGCCGCAATGGAAATGGGGGAGTATCTCGATGGATTTCGTGGATGGACTGCCTAGGTCAAGGAAGGGAAATATTAGCATATGAGTCATAGTTGATATACTCACGAAAAGTGCTTACTTCATTCCAGTGAAATGAAAGAGGACCGCATCATGGCTAGCGTCTATTTACCTTCGAGAGGTATTACGGTTGCACGGGGTTCCTTCTAGTATAGTTAGTGATCGTGACCCGATTTTCACTAGCCAGTTTTGGAATAGTCTGCAAGAAGCAATGGGTACACGACTGAGTTTAAGCACGACCTATCACCCATAGACGGATGGACAAACCGAATGGGTAAATAGGGTACTAGAAGATCTCCTGAGGCTATGCATTCTTGACTTTGGTGGTACTTAGGAAGACCATCTTCCTCTCGTCGAGTTTGCATATAATAATAGTTACCAAGCTAGCATCGGAATGGCACCGTTCGAAGCCCTGTATGGAAGACCATGCAAATCGCCAACTTGTTGGTGGGATACGACAGACAAAATTATACTTGGGACCAACATGATAAGGGACACTTCTAAGAAGGTTGAGTTGATACGAAGACGGATGAAAACGGCCCAAGATAGACAGAAATCTTATGCGGACAAGAGAAGGACAGACTTAGAGTTCGAAGTCGGAGATATGGTCTTTATAAAAGTTTCTCCATTACGCAATGTAGTTCGTTTTGGAGCGGTGGGAAAGGTAGCACCAGGGTTCGTAGGACCGCTCCCTATCACTGAGAGGGTTGGGCGGATGGCTTATAAGGTAGAATTACCTGAGAGTCTGGCCGGAGTACACAATGTCTTTCATGTCTCGCATCTTCGAAAGTACTTACATGAATCAGCCGAAGTGGTTTAGCCAAGCATCCTTGAAGGCGTAGAAGTGGAAAAAGAAGCAACATTGAGGCGAGTTCCGATTCGTATCTCAGGAACCGAGATCAAGAAGCTAAGGAATCGAGAAGTCAAGCTAGTTAAAGTTCAGTGGAGTGAAGCCCAAGAAGACGCAACTTGGGAAACCGAAGAGAAGATACGCGCGCTTTACCCATTTCTTTTTGAGGGTACATTCTCGATCTCTTTTTCCTATAAACTTAAAAACATTTTCGTATCATGCTTCTACTACCTACGTTTGTCTTGTTATCTTCTCGATCTTATCTTGAGAACCTTAGGTAGAACCATATTGATGTAAACATGTGATTGAAACATGTTATGGTTGATGTTTGCAAATGGTTGCAAGTGTTTGCAAGTGATTGCTAGTGGATGCATGACACACATTAGGCACTAGATCGGCTCAGTCACATTTTCATGTTGCATATGCATGAGTGCTTATACTTGTACATGGATGGAACTTGTTATGCTATCACGTGGATGTTGCATATGAATGAATGTTTGTGCACTCATGTAGAGATTATAAAGTATGTTAGGAATTGTGCATACATGTTGGATTCATTACATTAACATATTTTGCATTAAGGAGGTCTACTAAATCAGTAACCGCCTGATCTTTTGCATTAGATAAGTACATATACACACTCTTTCTGCATATGTTCATACAGCACTAGAAACCTTTTAAGGACAATGGTTGCTTGTGGATGATGGATGGTAGGACACATCCTCCCTAACTTAGAGATTTCGGGGACGAAATCCTTTAAGGAGGGGAGAATGTAACAACCCGTATTTTTGATAACGTGTTATAACTATAAATCAAGGCAGAATTAATTTTTAAAATGAGAATCAAGGGAAACGGGTTACGCCATTGCGTTCATCTCGAAATTTTTCTTGGAAACGAGTCCAATTTTTCGAAAATCGGAGTCCGCATGACCAAGTTATGACCCTTCGAAGTTTTCATAAAATTTCAAGTTCAAAACAGCTCAGAATTCGAATTCAAACCACAGAACAGAATGGGCAGGAAATTTCCCGCCCAGGACCAGGTCGACCTAGGGGTCGACCATAGAGTCGACCTGCCTAGGACCAGGTCGACCATAGTGTCGACCTGGGGGTCGACCTGGTGGCCGAGCCCACTTTTGAAGCTGGATTCACTTTGATGTTTCTGGCCTCGTTTCTGTCTACATTCGTTGACCTGACCCTATATAAATAGCCCCTAACACTAGTCTCTCTACACAAAATTCTCTCTGACCTTATGCTGCTCTAATTCTAGTTGAAAAGTTAGAAAAAGGGACTACTTCTTCTACGTCGAAACTACGTTAAGAGAATTGCTGATTTGGGGATTTTTGTTAGGACTCGACTAAGCATATAAAGATTCAACATCGACTTTCTTTTTCTAATTCTCGAACCACGATTTGTAACCCCCAGTTACTTTTAGATTTAAACTATAAATGTAATATGAATATGTTGTACATTGAAATTGGACCTGTGTATGATGACTGTTTTACATCCGTCCTTGTTCATCTTGGATCTTGACTTTTGGGTATATTACTATGACGTTGATTTGGGGCCTATTCATGTTATAAATCAAAAAGAAAACCCCCTCATATTATCATGCCTGCAATGTTGAATCTGCTATTAGCCACAAGTTTATGACTATCACCTTATGTCAACCGTTACCATGACTATCACCTTATGTCAACTGTTATCTTGACTAGTACCTTATTTTGCTAGATTTGGAATCTTTATGTTTGGGGTCGATATTCCGTATGCCAGTATTGTTATAATCATTTATCTCAAGTTATACCATGCTATGCTAGTAATCAGTTTTGCCACCTTATACCCATCCCTTTTTATGTTATTCCCCAATTAAATTTATTTGTATCGATTCGAGTTTACGTGCAATGGGAATACGGTTTGGGTAGATTAGGTAAAATATGAATTGGCTTTGAACTTGAACATGAACGTTGTTATAACTTGAACCTGGATATGGACATGAACTTGACACGATTTCACATGAAACATGACCTGAAAACTTGACATGAATTTAGACTCGAAACTTGAATCTGGACATGACACTTAGAATGAATTTGAAAATGGCCAACTCGAGGTTGGGTTGAGTTTGCAGTGTAAATCTGCCCGGAACCGCCCGGCAAATCCAGTGACTGCAAACAATAGGATCCAATGTGGGTAGTTGGTCATATCGCATGTAAAACCTGAGGTTAGACTATGTGAGAGGATGGGGTGCATTAATGAATTAATTCCACATGATAGGGTTAAGTCATGAACCACTTGAATATACTTAACCAATTCGACACGATGATTTGATAGGGTTAAGTCATGAACTGCTTGAACACACTTAACCAACTTAATACATGATTTGGATAGGATTAAGTCACAAATTTGAATGACAACACTTAACCCATTAGAAACCCTAGTTACGCGGTCCTTCTCAGTAGTAACCCACTTAGATGTATCACGATACCCTGGGACTAGCCATGGTGGGGCACGATTACTGGGCTGATTGTAAGCGACCAGAACAACGGCTGAGTAGGTGCGCCATTGTAGGTTCAGGCGGACTATGGTCGTGCACGTAGTCCGGAGTCGAAAAAGCAGGCATTGGGCACCAGTAGGTTTACACTGTGCGTGCTTGATTCGTGTCGGTGGTTGGCACCATAGGGCATGATACACCCTATGGTGGACCTAGCACAGGTGACTACATTTCAGGATAGGGCCGTATGACACAGACACATGACGAGCTAGAACTTGTAGGGAGCCGATCGATTAGTAGATCGTAACGTAGGACCCCGTAATGGGTCACTTCATGATATTGGGCCAAGGAATCATCTCATGGTTAATACTTGATATGGGTTAAGATACTAGTACAGTGGGTGCAACGAATCTTGAATATGCGATGCTAGACTTGACTTATCTTGTTATCTTAATTATCATACCGGTCCTGTTATCTTCCTTGTGTTTAATTCCAGTTTTCACATGTCATGTTACCTTTACTAGTTTTTATACCGAAAGTCACTAGGGCTTACCAGTCTTATGACTGACCCTTTTTCTTTCGCCTCTTTTTCTTTCGTTCCCCCCCGTGTTCTCAGGGAGGAAATACCAGCTCTTAGCTTGGATCTAGCTTGCTTTCTGTCAGCTCATGTACGGTTTGGTCTTGAGCTATGCTATGGCTACACTTCTGCTATTTATGGGGAATAATTTACTTTTGTTATCTTAAGTTTATGCTTCTTTATTTGGAACTTGATGTAATGGAATAATTTGTACCTTGGATATATGGGGTTTTGACTCTTTTCTTGAAAGTAATAAAATTTTGGTTTTTTAATTTCTACTGTTGCTTTATTTATGTTCTGCTTTGTGATATCTCTGTGTATGTTTACCTAGAAAATACTCTACCAAAACTAGTGCATTCCCTTTGTGAGTGACCCTAGCGGAGGTGGGGTGTTACATGCTTTATTTAAGTCGGAGAAGTCGACTCACGTTCACCACTTGCTTTTTGCTTTCTTGACCAGGACCGGGTTGTAGATCCATTTGGATTAGTTGGCTTCTCGGATGAAATCGTTGTTGAGGTGCCTGTCTACTTCCTTATTAAGTTCTCTCGATCTTTCGATCCCCAAGAATCGACGTTTCTATTTGACCGGAGGTTGAGAGGGGTCAAGAGCTAGCATATGGCAAGCGGCCGCAGAGTCAATGCTACACATATCAGAGTGGGTCCAAGCGATCACATCTAGGTTGGACATTAGGAATTCCACAAGATCTTCTTCTATTGCGAGGTGGAGTTGCGATCCAATTTTCAAGACCTTTGGCGGGTTGTCAGGGCTGATCGAAACATCCACGCTAGTTTCAACTAGGGTAGCCCTTTCTGAATCAGGCTCTTCGTCTTCCCTTGGATCGAGACTATTAGAAAGATGACAGTGGTGGAGATTAAGAATTGTGCATATAGATATGTGCATAAACATAATTAAGAATGAATTAATAAATACATATGCTGATTTTGTTTATAATAAAGGAAATAAATGCAGAATTAAAAGAAGCATATAAAGCAGATAATGCAGAGTGAGCAATTAATTAATAAATATTAACTGCATAAAAATATGGAAGATGTTTGTGTATATATATACACACATGACGATTAAAAGTTTAATGCCTGCAAGATAAAAAGTTGAACAATAAATTAATGCATATTGGCACATGGATAGCAACAGGAAAAGGGAACGCTTTAAATTGAGTGCATAAAGATAGAATGCATTAATGGTAAATGGCAATGAATAAATAAAATTAAAGGAAAAAAGGTAATGTGCATTCAAAAATGTATATAAAGGGAAATTTAATTGCACAAAGGAAATAATAGCATATATAGCGGAGCAATTAATAAAGAGAGAATGTAAATAAAATTGGTGCGTTAAAGATGGTATATCAACATTAATAAGAGAGTAGGTAATTAGTGTAAGTGGCTTAGTGTGAAAGAACTTTAATTAAAAAGCAGTTTAGTGTGAAAAAGGTTTAATAAGAGGTTTAATTGGAAGGATGTTTAAAAAGAGAATCAATTGATGTAATTGATTTGAGAAAGTTAGATTTTGATTAAAATAAAGAATTGCTCATGTACAAAAGCTTAGCATACACATAAGAGTTGAATGCAAATAAATACGATTTAGATTATGGATTGCCGCGAACAAAAGGAATGTTTGAAATTTGATTTATGTGCAAGAATTATATGTAGTATAAATAAATCTAATTTCAAATCAAGAAATATATTATATATATGGTGGGGGGTGTCGACACCCTAGTGGGGTATCGACACCCCTACTCGTGGGCACGTGGGTGCAGCGCACCCTGGGCAATTCTGGAACGTTCTTTTTCTTGAGCGAGGTGGTTGGTTCAGATGGGCTTTAAATTAGATATAAAGGGCAAAGTTCATTTAGCACGTCTATAAATAAGATGGTAAGGTTTAACTTCATCCTCATAATTTCTGAGGTGACGCCAAAACTCTGCCGCTGTCTCTTCTTCTCCAAACCTATTCTAAAAATAAAAATTAGATATGGGCCTCTTCTGCTTCAAAGTTTGAGATAAGAATTTAGATCTACAATATATGCGCCTAGATTTACGCTACATGTGAGGTAAGATCTGAATTTGATCTATTTTAGTTCCTCTTTTCTTTTCTTCTTCTTTTCTCTTTCTTTTTGGGGTTAATTTATAGATCCGTGGTTATTTAGGTCCTAAATTCAGTTAGTAAAACCATGGAAGAACAGATCTGGATCAGATCCAGAATTTGGGAAGCTTATGAGATAATACTATGGTTTAAATCCACTTACCTCATAAGCTTCCCAAATTCTGGATCTGATCCAGATCTGTTCTTCCATGGTTTTACTAACTGAATTTAGGACCTAAATAACCACGGATCTATAAATTAACCCCAAAAAGAAAGAGAAAAGAAGAAGAAAAGAGAAGAGGAACTAAAATAGATCAAATTCAGATCTTACCTCACATGTAGCGAAAATATAGGCGTATATATTGTAGATCTAAATTATTATCTCAAACTTTGAAGCAGAAGAGGCCCATATCTAATTTTTATTTTTAGAATAGGTTTGGAGAAGAAGAGAAAGCGGCAGAGTTTTGGCGTCACCTCAGAAATTATGAGGTTGAAGTTAAACCTTACCATCTTATTCATAGACGTGCTAAATGAACTTTGCCCTTTATATCTAATTTAAAGCCCATCTGAACCAACCATCTCGCTCAAGAAAAAGAACATTCCAGAATTACCCAGGGTGCGCTGCACCCACGTGCCCACGCACAGGGGTGTCGATACCCCACTTGGGTGTCGACACCCCCCCACCATATATATAATATATTTCTTGATTTGAAATTTGATTTATTTATACTATATATAATTCTTGCACATAAATCAAACTTCAAACATTCCTTTTGTTCACGGCAATCCATAATCTGAATCGTATTTATTTGCATTCAACTCTTATGTGTATGCTAAGCTTTTGCACATGAGCAATTCTTTATTTTAATCCAAATCTAACTTTCTCAAATCAATTACATCAATTGATTCTCTTTTTAAACATCCTTCCAATTAAACCTCTTATTAAACCTATTTCACACTAAACTGCTTTCACACTAAGCCACTTGCACTAATTACATACTCTCTTATTAATGTTGATATACCATCTTTAACGCACCCATTTTATTTACATTCTCTCTTTATTAATTGCTCCGCTATAATGCCATTATTTCCTTTGTGCAATTAAATTTCCCTTTATATATAATTTTGAATGAAGACTACCTTTTTCCTTTAATTTTATTTATTCATTGTCATTTACCATTAATGCATTCTATCTTTATGCACTCAATTTAAAGCGTTCCCTTTTCCTGTTGCTATCCATGTGCCAATATGCATTAATTTATTGTTCAACTTTTTATCTTGCAGGCATTAAACTTTTAATCGTCATGTGTGTATATATACACACAAACATCTTCCTTATTTTTATGCAGTTAATATTTATTAATTAATTGCTCACTCTGCATTCTCTGCTTTATATTCTTCTTTTAATTCTGCATTTATTTCTTTTATTATAAACAAAATAAGCATATGTATTTATTAATTCATTCTTAATTATGTTTATGACTATTAGAGCTAAGAGAATTAGTCATAGCAATTAGGCTTGCACTGGTCCTTTGCTTCGAAAACTTTGTGTAGGGTCATTGTTTATGTTGCATCTTCCTTTGCCATATATTGTTGGAATATATTTTTAACAAAGACAATCGTTTTCCAGAGGTAAAGATTGAGCTATTTTGGAATGGTCTTTCAGAGGAAGACCTCAATTAGTTTTTAGGGGCATCCGTATTATGCGTGGACTTGAATGCACTTTGGTTTTACCGGCCTTAGAGATTTTGCAGCAGATCTCCTCTTCCTTAATGTTGGTTTTGGAGTTTGGAAATCTATGTTCGGACTTCCCATGTAGATGTGTAATTCATTTAGCACATTAATCCAAAGATGGGGAGTTATGGCTAGATTTGTCTTATGATGCGGGAGTCATTCTTTCCTTTGGTTGATGGCATAAGCATCATTTGGTTTGCATTATATTTGATTTATCTTGTTGTCCTTGCTATTTTAAGGAGTTGTTTTCTTAATTTTCATCTATCCATATTTGTCTTTAGGAAATGTTAGGTGAATCTTTGTGAATGCCAGTTTTGTGGTAGGTTTTTTTTTCATTGCAAAGTTCTCTCTTATAAAAGATGGCGATGTGGGAACTTTCAACAACGTAAACAATGTTTGCAACATGAGATTGAACATTTTTCTACCATAGTATGACTAATTAAAGGTTGCGGAAATGATTTGAGCTCCAACTGTAGAGCAAGACCCTCGTTGTTTATAGGCAGTTTTTTGGTGCTATTACTGTTGTTTTTGTTCTTCTTCTCTTTCCAGTAAATTCTTTCATAGCTTTGTGGTAGTTCGTGCTTGTAACTGTTAATGTTACTGTTCCTGTAAATCACACGACAATTAATGAGATTTTAAATTTAAATTATTTTATGTCATTCTTGCTTATCTATTTGAATGGAATCTCATTTTCTTGTTTAATTAATAGTTGTATTAGAGCTGGATAGTATAGAGTTCTGTGGTAGATAAATTTTAGCCAAGATAGGTTCTTGCTTTAATTCGTCATGAGTATATTTAGCGTTTATTGCCTATTCCTTTTAAGCTTAAATTTATTTTTAGATTTTTCTTGTGTGGTCTCAATTTTCGCATTTTTGCGCGACCGACTTCCTTCAACGCCAACATGTGATTCAATTCATTTAGAGTTCTACGATTTTTTTTTAACTTTTTGCAAATGACGTTTGAAAAAAGACAGACAAATCTTTTTTCCTTTCAAAAATTTCTTGTTTTGTTCTATTTTACATTTCTATAAAATTCGATTTATGTATAAACATAGATTTGGCTATGGTTGTTTACGTATATTTAAACATCTGTTTTGAACAAAATAGGTGGTTTAAATATAGTAAAGCGCATGTTACCAAAATTTTGTTTTATAAAAATCTGAAATGGAAAGTAAATGTTACCCAAAAGGAATTCTAAAATTTGAATAAAGAATTTTTCAAGCGAAAATTTATTTTAATGGAAATGTTTTATTTTTTGTCACATGTAAAGCATACGGATGGTTTGAATGGTTTGTTTGCACGTTTTAGCGGTGCATTAGGAATGATGATGTGTAAAAAACGTAAATGCACTATGCCATAGATGGCCTATCGCAACGAAAATCCATGGTGTTGCTAACTACAATGCTGCCATTGTTATGCTGTTTTTTATCTATTGCAACACATGCATTAGTGTGTTAGGATAAATATAAAATTGTGTTGCAGTGGCTATAGATATATTCTAAATAAAATATTTTAAAAAATAAATACACCTCAGCGATCCATACCATTAGTTTATCTCAGTCGTCCGTCCATATCATCAATCCGCACCTCACTTATTTCTATTCCCGCTTTTATTTTCTCTCTAACGCCTCTCTTTTCATTTGGTTTCTACCCCAAATTCCCAAAATCACCGATCCCTAATTCCAAATCGAATGACCATCAGTTCTCCCTTCTAATTTCTATTTACAATCAAATTGGTCGGCTACGAGACAATCAGTGTCCCTGCTCATCATCGCTGTTTCGTTTCTCCTACCACTTCTTACTACCGTCCTCTGCCTCAGCAATTTCCCCTTTTTTGTCCGCCGCAATTCCAATCGTTTGTTGTGCCCTTCCTCCAACTCTGTCTGTGCGACAGTCTGGTTATTTTGTTAGTTGTCTCCCATACGCTTTGCATTTATTGAGGAAAAATTCCTAATTTTTTGCTTCACACAATTCATTTTCGAACAGTGCGTTACCTCAAGAACTGAGCTTGTGTTCAGTCTAGATACTTTGAGATATACTGGCAAAAACTAAGCTTCAGAATGCACTGTCTTAGACCATAATCCAGAATCTTCATCTACAAACAAGCCTAAAACTGAGGATAGTTGTTTTGGCTAGAACAGTGCTTCTAAATATGTGTACTAAAAGTTTGATTTTGGGTTTGTAGCTTAGTTTAGTTGAAGGAGTTTTAAAACTTAAAAATTAAGGTAGATATAAACAGCAATATTGGGCATGATAATGAAACAAAAAGTTGAAACTAAGATCTATAAATTGTAGATTGTGGGGTATTTTTGTGGTTTCGTAGTATGCTGATTCATTGAAATGTTCTTTGAGCCGCTATTTGGTTTTTAATCAATTTAATAAAACAGAACATTAGTTCCTAGTAAAGTGTGGTTGTGAACAATTAGACCAACGACCTTATATGAGCTGCATGTTCGAAACAACTGCTTGGGTTTCCCAGGTTGCTGTTGCCTGTGATGATTGAGACATGATACACTGGTTTATGAAAATGGTTTCATAAGGATGCTTACATATACATGATAGTTATCATTTCTTAAGTGTAATCATGATCTGTTTCAATAAGACCGTTTAATAAGTATACACATGATTTCTTAAGTGTGTGTGTAAGACTGGCTAATAAATATACGCATGTTTTGTGTTGATTATGCACACAAATACTGAATATACATGAAATACATGCCTGAAAGCCTACTGAATGATTTGCAGTTTGTGATATCACTTTAATTCTTCCTTCAAATCGAGTTGAATGACCGCTCAATCAATTTCTACTTCAAATTGGTCAACAACGGCTGCGAGAAAGAACTGCCACCACAAAATCCTAGCGAACATGAGGACAGTGAAGGTAGGGTCGAATGTAGGGAAGAGGTTTTTTGGTTGCTCCATATGGCCAGTAAGTATAAATTAGGTCTTTTTTGGTTGCTCTATGTCGATTATCATATCTTTCATTGATGTTTTACTTGAGAATTTAATATATGTGCAGAATGGCGATTGCAGGTATTTTATGTGGCATGATGAAATGTATGAAATCAACAACAATTCTGAATTGGATGATACTACTATTAAATTGATGGAAAAAGAAAAGACTATATCGCAATTGCTCATGGAAAAGAAGACAATTGAAGAAAAGCTGCTGAAGCAAAAGCAAAAGAGGGCAAAAGCCGATGAATTTGTAGAAGATATGAGGGAAGAGTTGGCCCGAATGCGCACTGAATGTGGAAAACACGAGACAAGAGAAAAATTCTTTGCAAAAACTTTAGCTATGTCCCGAATCATGTTTGGAGTTCTTTTTTGTGTTGTTATGGCAATGTAGAGCAGTGAAGTAACATGAAATTGCATTGAGCAGTTTTTCAGGTATAATTTTAAAATTTTCACATTGTAGATTAGTGATAATTTTTGCCAAATTGCAGATTAGTGATAATTTTTGCCACATTGCCCATTAAACCTAAATTACTGATTACATAATTTTTGCCACACTTGTATACACATTGTTTAGATCGGTTATGTAACTCAGTTATGTTTAGATCAGTACACTTGTATCCACATTGTGCTTCTGTTATGTAACTCAGTTATGTAAATGAAACGCAAATGTGAATGAAACTCAGTTATGTTTAGATCAATGTACACTTGTATACACATTGTTTAGATCAGTTATGTGACTCACACATTGTTTAGATCAGTACACTTTTATACACATTGCTTAGATCAGTATACTATGTTATACTAAAATGCAGATGGAATTCAGTTATGAAACTCAGTTTGTGCTGAAAGGAAACTCAGTTATACTATGACCGTAGTTTGTGCTGAATTGTAATTGAGGCATGCATACCTCTTATTTTTTGATGAAATGAAATTAATGTATGTAGGTGAAGGAGGCAGTGATGAGGATTTTCAAGAACTTGTTACTGAAGGCACTAGAGGTACGTGATGCAGTAGAGGCATTGAACGCATTGAAGGCTTGCGCTATACTTTGAAACCGTTTTAGTTTTATGTAAACATGAATTTAGGACTTGCTGTGTTTGTTTTCGAAATGCTTGTAAAATTGAATTTTGTGGCTATGTTTTGTTATTTTGTAGTTGACTAAGTATTACTTGTGTTTGCTGGTTAATTTTGAAATAAAAAGTTCTTTGTTAATTTCAGTTTGATGTTATGTTATGTAATGTTGCCATATATATGATATAATGTTGCAGTATGTGATGTTAAATGTTGTCATAGCTATGATACAGTGTTGCCATTGGGTGGTAAAATTGTTGCCATAGATTTATGCATGTGGGACCCACAACTGGATTCCGTGAACCGAGGCTACATATTTTGGTGGCGATTCCATAAAACCGGGTTATAGATTTTAGTGGGTCCCACATTTTTTTAAATTTAGTACATGCGGCAACACCAGTGCTAATGCTGCCTTAGGGTCACTAATGTGTTGCCTTTGACTCTAAGCAACGCGGCAAAAGGCAACACTAAAAAAGTGTTGCCACAGATCATTTTTTCCTACAGCAACACTTTTTGGCACCTACTGCGTCATTTCTCTGGGGTTGCCGTAGGCCATCTATGGCGTAGTGACGGTAACACGGAAAAGGCTGTTTTAGCCAAGGAAACATTGTTTCCATACCTTGCTGACGATACGCGCGAGTTAATAGTAACCTCATTTTACAATTTAGAGCTTGTGTCAAGCCACCTTTGCATTCTACAGATGGAAATTTCCAGAGTGTTTTGCGGTTATTAAGGTAAAATTCTACTATAGGACGGAGATTGGAATATTTATACATGGAAGGAACATTAAATTTCTCTGCCTTGATTCCCTTTTTCCGACTTAGAAGAAAGAAATAGGAAGGAATTTAGATAAGTTAACGAATTGCATGGTAGGATTTGGATGCAAAAATTGGTTGCTTTGCACCTCTATTCGTAGAAGTGTGAGGGTTATGAATGAAAACATTTTCAAAATTTTCATAGAACTGCTAGTGTACTTAGGATGTTTTGCATCATGTTTTTCAAAAGTGTTTTCAAAATAAAATGCATACATATAGGAGGAACCAGTTTATAATCATTATGCATACATGTTTTATGGTTGAAATGCATTATGTACACTGTGATCACTTGGTTGCAAAATTGGATGATCACTAACTAGTTGTTAAGTATAACATCCTGGATTTTTACTGGTCGAATATTTAATTTATTTAAATATTAGAACAGTGATTCGGAAATTTAACAACTCAAGTTTTATGATTTTGAGTATTTTATTAGTATAAATAGTGAAATAATAATTTTTATTTTGAAATAATCAATATAAGTTGGATTTGCAATGCAGTATTAATTGGACAATATAAAATGGTATAATTAAGTAATATTTGAATTATAATGATAAAATTATCAATTCAACGAAGTTTGAACGTTAGTTATTATTTAATTTAAAACGAGCCTGCAAAGTCACGCTAGTTCGTAGTTTTACGTTTTGAACTTCAATTGAGTATATAGAAATCAATATAAGTCAGAATTCATTGAAATAAGAATTTTCCGGATCTATTGGATTATAGTTTTATAATAAAATAGTAAAATTTAGATTTTATTCGGTATATTTTAAGACATGTCAAAAATCAATTTTTTAGAAAGTCGCTATAGAATCATTTATAAACCATAATGATTTATTAAATAAAATAAAAGGATTTTGAATAAAATGAATATCGATTTAACTTGAAAATGAAAATATCGAGTTTAAAAATCAAACTGGATTATTTTGAGGCTAGCATAATTCTATCTGAAAATATATACGATATTAATAATTTATTATTATTGATTTAATAGTTTGAAATCAATTTATATTTTATTAATTTTATTTATCACTTCAAATAGACATTTTTCAAATGATCTCAGATTTCAACGAAACAAAATTTATTAAATCCATAATGGCTAATTATTGTAGGATTTCAAGTTTTGAGTAAATCAGAGTTATAATGTGAGCATACGAGAAATAACCGCAAACCAGTTAACAATTTAATATTCAAAATAACGTTGTTTTAGCGGATGAACTCAGATTTCAATGAAACAAGTTTCATTGGGCCTGGAATGTCGTAATATAGCAGGAAGTTCATTTTGAACGCGAATGGAGTTCGAATAATGAACGTCCAACGATAATTAGAAATAACATATTATATTGATTAAAATCAAATAAAATAATAATAAATCTACCCTGTATATTATCATCAGCAACTAAACCCTTCCGCACCTCATTCTCCAGTTAACAAACGAGACGCCACCCAAAATTACTAACCATAAATTACAAAAGTCATTAAAAATTCAAATCTTAACAAAATTTAATTCTATTTGATTCGCTAGCCTCACAAAACCGTAATCTTCAATCTTGTATAACTTTTTATTGGGTTTGAACTTGTTTTCTACCACATGAAAAACATATAACATGTTTAGGGTTTGGGAATTCATGAATATGGAGGATCAATCGGTGAAATGAATGTTGTATTCGGATTTGTGGCATCGATTATCATCGATATGATTTTTTTTGGAGTTTTGACATAATAATATCGATATCTTTTGTATTCAACGTGGTTACTAGGTCGAGATCGGTTTTTTTTTCTAGAGGTGCGAGTGGAAAACAAAGGTGATGGAATCATAGAGCTTGGCAAGGTAAGGCTAAGGTGGTGTTCATTTTGGGTTATTGGAGTAACGGGGGAGAACAAATGGAGGAAATATTGGCGATGGCAAGAAAGATGCAGTTCGAATATTGGATATGGAGAAGAAGAAGGATTTGCCTGCGGGGGAGGGGGGAGGGGGTAAACGTGGATTAACGTTTAAATGATAACTAAGGGTAATAATTAATTTTTTAATCTAATTAATGACATGTAATTCAAATTAAATCTTATACTGTGTATATCTTTGTCATACATGAACATAATCAAGCGAAACAAGATCCACTGGGATCGTATGGATGAGTGCTATAAGTTCGTAATGAATTGGAATGGTCTGGAGCTAATCGGAATTTTGATTAATTTTAAATGCTTTCTTAAAATTAAATAAAACAACGCTAAATCGTCGATTGAATGACTGGTGAGTTGTCAACTCACACTTTCCAGAATACTATTTAAATCATATCATGTTATAAATATCTATTGTTTAGTCATTATTTATATGATATGATTGGCTGATTATTTTGATGACTGGTTGTTATTGTTTGAATGATTGTTTAGATTAATCATTGTTTATTGCTTGAATTGTTTTGTTATGATTATAAATTCTTGTCTTTGAACAGATAAAGCCTAATACTATCTGCTTTTAAGAGGAAGATTGATTTTAAATGCAATATATAAATATCTTTATATATAGTTTAATCTGTTTTTGTTTGAATTAGTTTAATCTGTCTGTTTATATGCAATATATAAACTGTTATGTGAACTGTAATGCAAGAAATAACAGGTTGGAGGGATCTAACAGGATTCCGTATATATTTTAATGTTATTTACTTTCATATTATTATTGTATGAAATGTTTAACGAATCTAATTGGATGATGATTTAGTTGTTATTGGTTGAACTGGAATTCAACACTGATATTTATTAATCAATAAATAGTATTGATTAAGTAATTGGCAGCAGGTGGCCCTAAAATCCATCTTTTTAAAGAGGTTGATTTACCATCATGAGAATGGACTGAAATGAAGTTAAAAAATTTAGTTTATAACTAAAGTCAGACTTTGAAATCTATTTTATATAAATTATTTTAAGCAAAAGTTTTTATTTAAAGAAAATCAACATTTACTGTTACTTTTATAAGAAATTATAAAATGATTTATTATGACAAATTCTTACATATTAAATAAGTTGTATAAGCACGAAACTTCATAATTAACCTAAGGGTTAATAATTTGGATTAATTGTTTTAAGAATAATTAAGTTGGATTATTTAAATTAATTAAGTAAAAGAAATTATTGAACTTGATTAACAAGTTAACCATGTGTTTCAAGTTGACTAAGTCAACTTTTCCAATTGGAATTGGATATTTAATAAATTCTATTTTTCATTTATTGAACATAAATAGTTTTGAAAAATAATTATTGAAACTAAATACGGTTCCTTAAAGGATTTAATAATCCTTTAATTAACTATGTATAAAGATGCTTATTGAGTGTTGATTATTAATAAAGCTAATTATTATTTTAATAACCTTTTTAGAAAAAATTAACTATTTATTTTAGTTAATAATGAAGTAACCACTTTTTCTTAATAAATAACGAAATTGATTATTATTAAATTAGTAATAATTAAAGCAATAACCTTTTAATTGAATTCCATTTAAATGAAGTTATGAAATTATAAAACCTTGTTTGTAATTAAATGAACTTGTAGCTGATCTCAACTCATTTGGACAAGTTGATATTAGTTTTGTGAACTTGTAAATCCAATGCAACAATGGTGTGGAATTTTAGAATTTAATATTATATAAAAGGAACACAAAAAAATTGATATTAATATAAGTTAGTTTTTAAATATGATTCTTATTAAGAATTCTATTTAAATGTATTCTATAGAAATCCAGGTTGGGTAATGATGTAAAACCAAGTTTGCTAATGTATAACCAAATTTGTTTTCTTTTTTTTTCTAATAATGTTTGACAAAAATCAGGGCCTAACACCCAACCGCGTTGTGAAGTCTTCACAATCACAAATCACATATCATAGAATGTAGATAAAGTAGTAAAAACGGGGAACACACGAGGTTTTTATAGTGGTTCGACTCAAACCAAGCCTACGTCCACTACATATTTTCTTAGATCGTGAGAAATTACAATTACAATACCGTCTCACAATCCGTGAGAGCCGTTTATACACAATAACCTTAGGTTATCATGAAGAAAAAGAGAAAATAGAAGTGATTTTATACATGAAATCCTTGTGCTAGACTGATTTGAGGAGTACACAAAGTCCTCACGTACTTGGCAATAGAGTCCGAGAGGTTTTAGTGCCAAAAAGCCAAGAGAGTCCTTCAAAATGACTTCAAATGGTGTATTTATAGGTGTTTCCTGATACTAGTTCGTGAGACACGTGGCACACATCTCAAAAATATTGAAATGTGGTGGAAAACGTGAATAAATCCTCTCTAAGCCATTGTATGCCACCTGTAATCAGGTCTGTGCAAGTTAGAGTGAAAATAGCCTTTAGAATAGGTCAAAACCGTGTGCTGTAGCTGCAATCTTTGGTGGTTCATGACCCCTATGTGCTCCATGAGCCGGTGTGACAAGCTGAAGTGAGGAGTTAGCGGAGATAGTCAGGTTGGGTCATGGGCTAGGGGTGCACCACGAGTGGGTCGTGATCCATGGGTATCTCACAAGCGGGTCGTGGTCCAGGGTGCACCACAAGCCGAGTGGGGAGGGGGGAGGAGGCGAGTCGGTGCCAGGATCCAGGTTCTCGGTTCTGAGTGCTTTCACGGAAATGGGCATAACTTCCAAACCGTAAGTCTGTTTTGGCCAAACAAAAGCTCTACTTGAAGCTAATTCATAGGGCTACAAGGGTTCCATAGCTAAGCTTCATAATTGATGTTTTGGGCCTAAAAAGGTCATCTGGTAGGAGTTTCGAGCCAATCTTTGATTGTGATGTGACTTCAACCAAATCGCTTCCAGTCTTCTGACGATATTATCAATACTTGAGCGAATTGTTAACTAGAGTTATCACATGTGATAGCTTTGACCAAAAAGCATGTCAACAATAAATAATACTCTTCAAACTCATTCTAGGATGCTACTGATCCTATCTCTAACGAGTTATTCTTATAGGATGTTACTAATCCTATCTCTGATGGATTCTTTTTTTTGGCTTTAACGTGTCTTGTTCTCTAGCTTTGTAAACCAAAGCTCTGATACTTCAATGAAATGACCCAAACCTCCCCTTATGGGAAAGCCTAGATTGAGTTGAGAACATGATGCATCAGAACATAATCAGTAGAACATTTCATTGCTATTACAATAATTTACATTAGAGTACAAGAATATATCCGAGTATGAATAAATATTACACAGCGAAAATAAAATAATACTAGAGATTAAAATACATAGCAGTGGAAAATAATACATAAGTACAGTGCGCATCGAAAAATAATAACTAACACAACTAGAAGAAATATACAGATACAAAGCTTTCCGAATATAACTCCAGCTGTAAGTCCAGGATCCTGTGTAAAGAAATATCTGCAAAACTAAACTACTAGCTGCCCGTGTGAAAAAATATGGGCACCCAGAGTTTAGATAGAAACAATAAACTCCGAGTCAATTATGGGACAACTCAAAACTGTTATTAAACTTTACTTTAAAATAAGGTAAATCACGGTACCATACCATATGTCACGGCACTGGTTCACTCCACGTGAATATCAGTTTAAAATAAAACAACGCAATGCTTTTTGGAAAATGAAGCTATCATAAGACCTAGGTCCCACCACACAATGCAACGCAAGCTGAAGGATAGAGTTTTCCCTTATAATAGCCAAACTTGCTTGGTACGTTTAAAACAAATCATTTTGGTATAAGTGCATAGTGTCGAAACAATTTCAAATATAAATGTATCAATCATATACGGCATGGGTACTATATATCATGTCGCCATGCTAGTTCTACAACTAAAACAAGAGAATGTCGTATTCGAAATTGGATTTCCATCATGAGTCAAGGAAAGGGATGTACTTCTTACCTATTAGGCCCATCTGTAGCGGAATGACCCAGGATTACACACTCTGGTCAACCCCTGGATCCTCCAAGGCCAGTTCACACTTACGTTAGTGGATTAGTTATTCCTGAACACATGTTTCCTGGTCCTATCAGACCTCTAAAATGGTCAGTACGTTGACCATATCAAGAGCCACTAGGGACTCAGATCTGAGGCTTCTCGCAATCCATCATCCACATAAGTAAAAATGTCTGGGTTTCATACCATGACACTACTCCTAGCTAGAGAGAAACACATGCACACCTTGGATCCCTTATCCCATTTTTGACTCATACCGGGGTATGAGGCTCGCGAATTAATGCTGTACACAAAGCTATGCTATGATCATCAACCATAGGACTCTACTTTTCAACAAAAGCCTTGATCATTTGCATCTCAGCATGCCACATTGACAATTCACACCATGCAACTGATGTCTATCAATATATAACCTTTAAGCTCGTACGTCTCATAGATGGGTGTTGATCAAGAGAATAAATTCTTCGCCACCAAATAGATATATATTTAATAGAAATCAATCAATGCAGAATGAAATCCAATGTCAGACACATATCCATTTACAAGTCTGGTCTGGGTCTGAACGAAATCGGAAGCAATTTATTCCTCATCCTATATGTCCAATACAGGAGTGGCGTCCTCGCATATACAGTCGATCTCCAAGTACGTCTGGATGATCACCAATTATTACTTTATCTTGGGTGTACAACCCAATCAAGACATCAGTAATCATCCAAATGATGTGAAGATCTCCGGTCTTCAACCACTGTCTTCATCGCCAACTTTTAATCGCCGTATCACTTATTCAGAATGGGATAAACCCGGTCTTTCCGAATAACTCACGTATTTTATAATCAATCATTAAGTGCTATAAAAAGACATCATATGCCTCATTCCACTTCAGAATATTTTTTTATTCAAATATTCACATCTTTAGGGAAAGGTTTCCATTAATTTTATCAAAGATAAATTCTTTTATATTATTTCGTTAATCTTCCTATTGATATAAATTCAAAAGGATTTATTAACTAGTCGGGATTATCGTGCCTTACCAAAGTAATCATTTATTTTCTCTTTACAATCCCAACTTGTTAATCCCATGGAGAAAAACTAGTAGTACACCATATCTAACACCCGCTGTGCTATCGGTAAATTAATTACCATTTCCCGTTCAAATCTAATTAAAGATTTAACTATTGACTGGAGTAAAACTGGTGGTACTCCATTCTCGATCATTTCATGAATTCAATAAATTTAGTTATCTCATTCTCACTCCAATCTAATTAAAGATTTATTAAAAGTCCAGTTCGGTTTGAATCTTCCTAAAAATCATTATTTAATGATTATTCAACTTTAGGAAAATAAATCCTGTCTTTAACTGTGTTAAAGAGCCAATGTCATTTAAAATACCGTTCACAATAAATCCAAATCCTCTTCCATTTACTATGGAATCTTCAAGGAAAACAGATTAATATATAATTAATATAAATTTACGTATCAGACTAATAATATAAATAGAATAACGGCCAAGCCTTTTAAATTTCATATATAGTATAGGTTTTCCTTCATAGAAGCTTATCTCGATTATTACCAAATTGAATTCCATCCAATTCCAATCTAATATATTAAACTGGAAAGCTTTACTTTGGAAAATTCCATTACGTATTAATAAAAGATTTATAAATTCCAAATAATATCTTCACTGTTAATAGGGTTAAAGAACAAATGTTATTTAAAACACCATTCACGATACACCCAATCTTTATCCAATTCCAATTAAATATTAATTGATTGGTAAACTTCTTTTAAATCTTAATTAAAAGATTTATTCTTTTCTTAACTGGGTTTAAGAACAGTGTTATTTAAGACACCATTCACAACAAACCCAAAATCCAATTTTATATTAAATACAAGGCTCTAAATACAAATTATATCGGCTTATATTCAATATCAAATTCTGAAACCAACAAATATCGTATTGGGAATAATGTAACACCCCGCGAATTCTATAACTGTGAAACTCACAAATTAAAGTATAATTAAATTCAAATCAAAGAACAAAGGGAAACGGGATACGCCATTGCGTTCGTCTCGGAAAAATACGCGAAATAGAGTCCGAGTTTTCGAAAAACGGATATCGTATGAAGAAGTTATGGACGAACGAAGTTAGGCGAAAAACCGAAAAAGGGTCAGAATGCACTGGCGCACTTGGGAAGTGCGCCATAACAAAAATGAACTGGCGCACCTGTTAAGTGCGCCAATACATTTTTGACCTGGCGCACCTGCCAAGTGCGCCCAGGTCAAAAATGACCTGCTGGCCAGGTCTGGTCTAGCCCTGGCTGGCCAGGTCGGTGTGTGGTCGAATTTCTGTGGTCTGCTTGGTCATTAGGGCTAGGTGGCGGGTTTTTATTGGTCTCTCTATCTAATGAATGGCTATGATCAATCCTAGCAACATCAAGGGTCCTAATCAATTCCTAACCTCTATATAAACAACCCTAGACTAAACCCTAATCTATTCATTCAAAATAAGATTATAGCCGCCATGTTGCTGAGGAACGACAAAGAGTAGCCGCCGACTAGAGAGAGAGAGTTAGGAAGAAAGTTCTAAGCCAAAAGCAATTCAAAGCTAATCAATTCAACAAAGGAATCGTGTCTCTTAATTAGAGAATTCACCGCAACCATTGTAAGTAGAGTATTACTTTGGTATAAATAAACAACTGTGTTGATATGTATGCTTGAATTGTGACAATGGAAGTAATTCATATTTGTGCGTTCTTATCAATTTGTATACGTTTGGATATTCTTGAATTATGTTATTCATTATAAAGAACTACATGCGGTAGTTCTATGCAAATATACGTTTGGAATATTGCGCAAATTATGTAATCTATGTTGAAGCTACATGTATGTAGTTGAGTGAAATTTATGCAAGTTTGGGGCTTTGTTATTATGTTGTCATGATGTATATTTTGTGCATAAATCGTTTTGCAAGCAATTGAGACAAGTTTGGTTGTTATAGTTCATAGGAAACTATGTTGGAATTTTGACACCATAATCCATGTATTAAGTCATGCTTATGAATATAGCTAGGCTATGAATGATATTTGGCATAATTGAAATCTATGATTAAGTCCATCTTGTTTAAAAGAATTATATGATGACATATGTGAGACATGGCTAGGTTAGACTCAAAAATCCCTTTTTGCAAGTTTAAAGCAAACACCATGATTAGGAATATTTATGCATAAGTATATTTATACCATCGTTATGTGATTAGACTTAAACCATGATTAAGTTGAACTATGCTTTTGTGTTAGTAACAAAGTATCCCCTTTGTAAACATGTAGAAACCTTATGAACATGACTTGTTTATGTTTATGCCATGAACAAATTGAACTTTACTTATGCCATGCTTATGTTTGACATTATGCCGTGTTTATGCTAAAAGTATTTATGCCATGCTTATGTTTGACATTATGCTATGCTTATGCTAGAAATATTTATGACATACTTATGTTTGACATTATGCCTAAATAAGAATATAGGTTCATGTTGTAGTTAAACCTATGCAAGTTCACATGCTTGATTCATGTCACCTATGTTACCACTATGCAAGTACACCAGTTTCTATTATGTATTTCCAACGTCTTATGCAAGTTCATGCGCTCACCTTCCCCTCTTTGTGTATACGCCATAAGCCTCCCCTTTCGCATGGCTAAATTGGGCTTTATAAGGCTAAGCCCAATATATATGAACGGACGTGTAAAACGGGGGAAAATAACGTTGGGTTAAAATTAATTAATGAATGAAAATATAAAATAGAAGGGCCCAAATTCAAGTATGGGTTGGGCCCATGATTGGTGTAATCTTTACACCATTAACTTAATAATGGGCCGCAAATATTTACATATAAATAAAGAAGAATGACAAGATATGTAAATGTAGAAAATACGATGTGTTTAACCCGAGGTTGGATTGAGTTGTGATGTAAACCTGCCCGGAACCGCCCGGCTGTCCAGTAGTCACAACAATACCTATCCAATGTGGGAGGTTAAACATGGAGCCCAGCAAGGACCCGAGGTTAGACTGAGTTGTGGCGTAAGACTGCCCGGAACCAACCGGCAACAGGCAGCCACAACAATACCTGTCTAATGTGAGAGGTCAGGGCCTTAATAAGACAATTAAGGCTGAGTCAGGATTGTTAGGATTAAGTGGACTAAAGACTTAATCAAAATGGAACATGCTAAACTAAACGGACTGGTGGGGTTAGGTTAGGAAACACTTAACCAACTTAGCATGTTGGCTAGAGATAGAAAACCTAGTAACGGGGGACCCTTTTCAGCAGTAACCCTAAAAGGTGTATCAGGATACCCTGAAACTAGGCAGGGTGGGGCACGATTACTGGGCTGATTGTAAGAGGTCAAAGCGACGGCGGTGGTGTAGCAGTGTAGGTTCTAACGGAGTGCGGGCGTGCACACACTCCGGAGCAGAAAAATAAGGCACTGGACACCAGTAGCATACCTGTGCACTCTAAGGTTGTGTCGGGTTGCCACTATGGGACTTGATACACCCCATGGTGGGACCAGCATAGGTAACTACAGACATCGGGGGCCGTAAGACACATGTAACTATGCGAGTAGGAGCCGATCATCATTGAATGGATCACATCACCCTGATTATGGGTGCCAGTTGGAAACTAGTTTATATGGGTTCAGAGATTAACATGGGGTACGATAGTATATTCGACCTAGACAACTTAACCAAGTTATAGTGTTTGCCCACTTCTTGTTATTACTTATCATACCCAGTTCTTTATTCATAGACAAAGTAGTACTAGACTTACTCAGGCTTTATGTCTGACTCTATTTTCTTTCGTCTTCTTTCTTCCGTTTCCCCCCCAGGTCCTCAGGGAGGGAACACAGCAGCTTGATCAACCTCAACATCCAGCTTGAAGAAGAGAAATGTATTGCTTGGACTTTACTGTTTTGAACTATGGCTTTGGACAATCCACTATGGGGACTTTTGGAAGTTTATCTATGTTTTATTTATGCTTCGTTAAATAATGTACTCAAGACAGATTATGAAAGTATTATGTTATGTTTTTGGAAAGGATGTTGTTGTAACACGTATTTGACTTGATGAAATAAAATTTGTTGTTCTTCCGCTGCTTACAAATATGTGTTCTTATATCTGTCTTGTATATCTGTGACTTGTACTTATAAACCTCCACCAAAATTAGGGCATTCCCTTTGAGAGTGACCCTAACGGAGGTGGGGTGTTTCACTTGGTATCAGAGCATAGGTTTACCAGATAAGATAAAAAGTTTTGAAAAATTATTTTCAAAAAGGAAAATTAAAGAAGCATTTTTAAAAGAAAAATATTATTTTATTTTTAAAAGGCAAAGTCTACTCCCCAAAGCCATAGGAACTATCTCTTATCCTTCGTTTTGAATCTATCCTTTTTTGTTTCAGCATGTCCCAAGATCTTAACTTGCCTGAAGGGGTGCCAATACCTGGTTGGTTTAGACGATTCTTAGAAGCAAGAGCCACTCAGCCAGGTCCTACCGTTCCTCCTCACCCAACTGAAGGAAACCATCCAGCTGCGGCAGCACCTTTTCCTCCACCTCCTCCTCGGGGAAACACATTCGCTAAGATATGTAAAGATTTTAAAGCTATGGGAGGAAGGGATTTCCATGGAACTGAGTCCTTCGTAGCAGCTAGGAATTGGCTGAAATAAACTGAAGACCTATTCATCATCTTTGAGGTAGAAGATAGACAAAAAGTACAGTTGGCAGTGTGGCTATTGAAGGGTGAGGCTTCCTACTGGTGGGAAGTCACTAATGCTGAAAGACCAGTGGAGACATGGGAGGACTTTAGGGCAAGGTTTGAGACCAAATTTCTCTCAGATGCAGAAAGGAGTTTGCAGTTGGAAAAATTCTTATTTCTTAAGCAAGGAGACAAGACTGTCAGAGAATATGTGAACCAGTTCGATGAGCTGGCTAGGTTTGGGCTTGACCTAGTCAACACCCCGCACAAGAAGGCTCTCCGTTTCGTCAAAGGGTTAAATGAGCCATTACACAGTTTGGCCATGACCCATATACCCATGGGGGCCACGTATGAAAGATTGGTGCAAATGGCATTGCTGAATGAGGAGGATAAGGGCAAGAAGGAGACAAAGGCAGAAAACTCTCAAGGGAAGAAAGAGGGTTTGCAGCCTAAGAAGGCGGACTTTAAGAAGGGCGGGAAAGGCAACAAAGAGAAGAGGAAGTGCAATTTCTGTGGCAAAGTGGGGCACTTAGTAAAGGACTGCCGGAAAAAGAAGGCCAAGGAGAATGGTGGGTGCTTTTCATGCGGTCAGACGGGCCATAGGGCTAAGGACTGCCCAAAGAAACGGGGACAGGGGCAGAGCACTGGATCCACCCCAGGGGCACAGGTTCATGTGCTAGAAGTGCCACCATTGCAGCAGCGAGGTATAAATACTTCTGTAGAAAGTGTAGTTTATCTTTATGATCACCCCGTTCGCACTTTGTTTGATTCTGGCGCATCACACTCCTTTATCTCGTCTGCTTTAGTAGAATCTCTGCACCTAAAAACTAGTATGGTAGAGGACCCCTTAATTGTTTCAAACCCAATTGGGGGCCCAGCTCATTTGTCTATGATCTGTGTGGGATTGAAAATTTCTATTCTAAGTGTTGAATTTCAATGTAGTGCCTTTGTTTTGGGCTTTTCGGGGTATGGTTTGATTTTGGGTATGGATTGGCTATCCAGTAATGGGGCCATCCTTGATTGTGAGAAAAGGGTTGTTAGGCTCCTAACCCAGCTCGGTAATACTTTGGAAATTTCTTGTAATCCCTCGTATGCTGTTATGCTTAGTTATCTTGAATCGCTAGATGCCTCTGTTGAAAATTTGCAATCAGTTAGAGTGGTCCGGGAATATCCGGATGTCTTCGAAGAGGTGAAGGGCTTGCCTCCGAAGCGGGAAATAGACTTCCGCATATATCTTGTAGATAATGCAAAGCCCGTTGCGTTGCCCGTTAGACATATGGCTCCACGAGAAAGGAAAGAGCTCAGTAAACAGATTAAAGAGCTTCTAGAAAAGGGGTTCATTAGGAGGACCATTTCAGAGTGGGGCGCTCCAGTGGTGTTCGCTACAAAGGCGAATGGTTCACTCCGTCTATGTATTGACTATAGGGAGCTCAACAAGCTAACGAAAAAGAATAGGCACCCTCTCCCTAGAATTGACGATTTATTTGACCAGCTTGTAGGAGCGTCTGTTTTCTCCCAACTCGATTTAGCAACCGGTTTTCATCAGCTAAGGGTGGCTGAAGATAGCATCGATAAAACGGCGTTCAGAACCCCAGACGGTTTCTTTGAATGGCTTGTCATGCCTTTCGGCTTGACAAATGCTCCTGCTTACTTCGTGGACCTAATGAGTAGGGTATTTAGAGATTTCCTCAACAAATTCGTAGTGGTCTTCGTAGATGATATCCTTATCTTCTCAAAGAGTGAAGAGGAACATGCTCAACACTTAAGGGCAATCATGGAAGCTTTGCGAGTCCATCAACTAAAAGCCAAATTCTCCAAATGCCATTTTTGGAGAGAAGAGGTGAGGTTCCTTGGGCACATAGTATCCAAACAAGGGTTAGCAGTGGACCCTACTAAGGTAGTGGCGGTACAGGATTGGAAGACACCAAGGAATGCAACTGAGGTCCGAAGTTTTCTAGGACTAGCAGGTTTCTATCGAAAATTCATAAGGGATTTTGCGAAAATCTCAGCTCCGCTCACGAAGTTGGCATTTGTTTATTTTCAAGAGATAATTCATCTATGTGGAATACCTTCTAGTAAGTGAACAAGATCCAAGATTCACTAGTGAATTTTGGAGAGCTTGCATGGAACCATGAGTACGCAGTTAGGCTTGAGCCAAGTATACTAGAAGGAGAATAAGTGAAAAAGGAAACAAGAATTAAGAAGCTATGAAATTGTGAAGTTAAAGACGGACAAAGCATAATGGAGTTAAGCTCAAGAAATGCGACTTAGAAGATTGAAGACTAGATTCGTGCATAATATCTCTTCTTAAGAGTATATCCTTGATCCCTCTCTTCTTGTAGAACTTACTTGCATGGTATCTTTTCTATATATCCTCTCGGTCCCATTCTCAGTCCAATTTCTGTTGCAAACCACATAGGGAGTATGACTCATCTGTTAGTAACACATGTTGGGGCTCGAGGGTGTTCATTGGTTTGACTAAAGCTTTTGGGCTTTATAGGATACAGATTGGTCTTAGGAAGGGACTCCCTTATGACCTAAAAGGAGTCCATCATGCTTAGTTGCCTAGAATCATATATGGTGGTTGGGTTGAGTAATTCTTTGGGTGTCAGTCTGATGTTGATTTCGGTCTTCGGGGCTGATGCTTAGAGAGTTCTTCTCCTAATCAATATATATGTGGCATAGGTTTTCAGTTTTGACATTGCCTAATGGGCACAAAGTTTTTACTTCGACTATACCTTTAGATAGGAACAATTGGGAAAAATGTCCTATAGATTAGAGCTACCCGAGAAGTTGGCCGGTGTCCACAACATTTTTCACGTTTCACATCTCCGAAAATGTCTACATGAGTCTGCTGAAGTGGTAGAGCCAAATATACTCGAAGAGGCCGAAGTGGAACGCGAAGCAACCATAAGGAAAGTTCCAACCCGCATCTTAGGAACGGAAGTAAAGAAGCTACGCAACCGCGAAGTCAAGCTCGTCAAAGTTCAGTGGAGCGACGCCGAGGGAGACGCGACTTGGGAAACTGAAGCTAGAATCCGTACAGCCTACCCTTTTCTGTTCGAGGGTACATCCTTGATCCTTCTCTTTCCTTAAGTTGCGCTTTTATCTTTTTAGGTATATTTCCTCGACCGTATCTTTTAGGTAGAATCTTTTTGGATGGAAACATGTAATTGAAACATGTTATGTATGATGGTTGCAAGTGGTTGCAAGTGATTGCTAGTGGTTGCTCGTGGTTGCATATACACACACAATCTAGGTTTTAGATCGGCTCAGTCACATCATATTGCATATGCATATATGTTTGCTTTCGTATGTGGTTGAACTATAATGTGTTGTCATATGGATGTTGCATTTGTATTGAATGATTGTGCACTCATGTAGAATCATGAATAGGAAAATTTGCATACATAATGGATTCATGGCACTTACATAATTCGCATTAAGGAGGTCAACTGAATCAGTAGACCGCCTGATTTTGCATTAGATAAGTACATGTATACACACACACTTCGCATATGATCATGAAGCATTAGAAGTCTTTTAAGGACAATGGATGCTCGTGTTTGATGGATGAGTAGATGGATGATTGGATGTTAGGATATACATTCCTCCTAGCTTGAAGATTTCGGGGACGAAATCCTTTTAAGTGGGGGAGAATGTAACACCCCGCGAATTCTATAACTGTGAAACTCACAAATTAAAGTATAATTAATTTCAAATCAAAGAACTAAGGGAAACGGGATACGCCATTGCGTTCGTCTCGGAAAAATACGCGAAATAGAGTCCGAGTTTTCGAAAAACGGATATCGTATGAAGAAGTTATGGACGAACGAAGTTAGGCGAAAAACCGAAAAAGGGTCAGAATGCACTGGCGCACTTGGGAAGTGCGCCATAACAAAAATGAACTGGCGCACCTGTGAAGTGCGCCAGTACATTTTTGACCTGGCGCACCTGCCAAGTGCGCCCAGGTCAAAAATGACCTGCTGGCCAGGTCTGGTCTAGCCCTGGCTGGCCAGGTCGGTGTGTGGTCGAATTTCTGTGGTCTGCTTGGTCATTAGGGCTAGGTGGCGGGTTTTTATTGGTCTCTCTATCTAATGAATGGCTATGATCAATCCTAGCAACATCAAGGGTCCTAATCAATTCCTAACCTCTATATAAACAACCCTAGACTAAACCCTAATCTATTCATTCAAAATAAGATTATAGCCGCCATGTTGCTGAGGAACGACAAAGAGTAGCCGCCGACTAGAGAGAGAGTTAGGAAGAAAGTTCTAAGCCAAAAGCAATTCAAAGCTAATCAATTCAACAAAGGAATCGTGTCTCTTAATTAGAGAATTCACCGCAACCATTGTAAGTAGAGTATTACTTTGGTATAAATAAACAACTGTGTTGATATGTATGCTTGAATTGTGACAATGGAAGTAATTCATATTTGTGCGTTCTTATCAATTTGTATACGTTTGGATATTCTTGAATTATGTTATTCATTATAAAGAACTACATGCGGTAGTTCTATGCAAATATACGTTTGGAATATTGCGCAAATTATGTAATCTATGTTGAAGCTACATGTATGTAGTTGAGTGAAATTTATGCAAGTTTGGGGCTTTGTTATTATGTTGTCATGATGTATATTTTGTGCATAAATCGTTTTGCAAGCAATTGAGACAAGTTTGGTTGTTATAGTTCATAGGAAACTATGTTGGAATTTTGACACCATAATCCATGTATTAAGTCATGCTTATGAATATAGCTAGGCTATGAATGATATTTGGCATAATTGAAATCTATGATTAAGTCCATCTTGTTTAAAAGAATTATATGATGACATATGTGAGACATGGCTAGGTTAGACTCAAAAATCCCTTTTTGCAAGTTTAAAGCAAACACCATGATTAGGAATATTTATGCATAAGTATATTTATACCATCGTTATGTGATTAGACTTAAACCATGATTAAGTTGAACTATGCTTTTGTGTTAGTAACAAAGTATCCCCTTTGTAAACATGTAGAAACCTTATGAACATGACTTGTTTATGTTTATGCCATGAACAAATTGAACTTTACTTATGCCATGCTTATGTTTGACATTATGCCGTGTTTATGCTAAAAGTATTTATGCCATGCTTATGTTTGACATTATGCTATGCTTATGCTAGAAATATTTATGACATACTTATGTTTGACATTATGCCTAAATAAGAATATAGGTTCATGTTGTAGTTAAACCTATGCAAGTTCACATGCTTGATTCATGTCACCTATGTTACCACTATGCAAGTACACCAGTTTCTATTATGTATTTCCAACGTCTTATGCAAGTTCATGCGCTCACCTTCCCCTCTTTGTGTATACGCCATAAGCCTCCCCTTTCGCATGGCTAAATTGGGCTTTATAAGGCTAAGCCCAATATATATGAACGGACGTGTAAAACGGGGGAAAATAACGTTGGGTTAAAATTAATTAATGAATGAAAATATAAAATAGAAGGGCCCAAATTCAAGTATGGGTTGGGCCCATGATTGGTGTAATCTTTACACCATTAACTTAATAATGGGCCGCAAATATTTACATATAAATAAAGAAGAATGACAAGATATGTAAATGTAGAAAATACGATGTGTTTAACCCGAGGTTGGATTGAGTTGTGATGTAAACCTGCCCGGAACCGCCCGGCTGTCCAGTAGTCACAACAATACCTATCCAATGTGGGAGGTTAAACATGGAGCCCAGCAAGGACCCGAGGTTAGACTGAGTTGTGGCGTAAGACTGCCCGGAACCAACCGGCAACAGGCAGCCACAACAATACCTGTCTAATGTGAGAGGTCAGGGCCTTAATAAGACAATTAAGGCTGAGTCAGGATTGTTAGGATTAAGTGGACTAAAGACTTAATCAAAATGGAACATGCTAAACTAAACGGACTGGTGGGGTTAGGTTAGGAAACACTTAACCAACTTAGCATGTTGGCTAGAGATAGAAAACCTAGTAACGGGGGACCCTTTTCAGCAGTAACCATAAAAGGTGTATCAGGATACCCTGAAACTAGGCAGGGTGGGGCACGATTACTGGGCTGATTGTAAGAGGTCAAAGCGACGGCGGTGGTGTAGCAGTGTAGGTTCTAACGGAGTGCGGGCGTGCACACACTCCGGAGCAGAAAAATAAGGCACTGGACACCAGTAGCATACCTGTGCACTCTAAGGTTGTGTCGGGTTGCCACTATGGGACTTGATACACCCCATGGTGGGACCAGCATAGGTAACTACAGACATCGGGGGCCGTAAGACACATGTAACTATGCGAGTAGGAGCCGATCATCATTGAATGGATCACATCACCCTGATTATGGGTGCCAGTTGGAAACTAGTTTATATGGGTTCAGAGATTAACATGGGGTACGATAGTATATTCGACCTAGACAACTTAACCAAGTTATAGTGTTTGCCCACTTCTTGTTATTACTTATCATACCCAGTTCATTATTCATAGACAAAGTAGTACTAGACTTACTCAGGCTTTATGTCTGACTCTATTTTCTTTCGTCTTCTTTCTTCCGTTTCCCCCCCAGGTCCTCAGGGAGGGAACACAGCAGCTTGATCAGCCTCAACATCCAGCTTGAAGAAGAGAAATGTATTGCTTGGACTTTACTGTTTTGAACTATGGCTTTGGACAATCCACTATGGGGACTTTTGGAAGTTTATCTATGTTTTATTTATGCTTCTTTAAATAATGTACTCAAGACAGATTATGAAAGTATTATGTTATGTTTTTGGAAAGGATGTTGTTGTAACACGTATTTGACTTGATGAAATAAAATTTGTTGTTCTTCAGCTGCTTACAAATATGTGTTCTTATATCTGTCTTGTATATCTGTGACTTGTACTTATAAACCTCCACCAAAATTAGGGCATTCCCTTTGAGAGTGACCCTAACGGAGGTGGGGTGTTTCAAATAACGATATTTATATCTTCTAAATTCCCTTAACAATATCCGTACAATTATGGAATCCAGTATCAAAATATTCCGAGGACTATTTCCATTCCAATATATACATTGGAAAATTCTGGTTATATCAAAACCATTTAAAATCCAATTTATTTATTTAAAAATACTGGATTATTATTCTAGTTAATAACAAGTTCATTTCGATAAAAAAATATTTTTATCTTTCCAAGACTTGGAATTTTTCATCCAAAATCTTTCCAAATCATTTATTTTGATTTTACATAATTTTCCCATATTTTTAATAATTTTATTAATGCCTTTACTGTCGGTTTCCATTAACAGTCACCGAACTTCATCCATAACGACCTTTTCTGTAATTGATTTGGACATATTTCCTTATCTAACCGTTAGATTTCAATTCTCTTATACTCATTGGAAAGATTATTTCGATATGAACCCAATGGTTCCGGTTTTAGGAGAATCTGATGGTTGGATCTCCCGTTACATCAATTTGAAGTTAATGGCCGAAATTCACGAACGGTCGCTACGCGGCGCATTTTATTCAAGACATTTAATATATATATATTTCGTCGATTTCCATTTAAAACGTATTTTATAAATCGCTTATAAGTTCGTCTTAAAACGATTTTAACTTCTTTTTCAATTTTAGATCAAAATTGAATATTCCATATCATTATGAAATTAAAATGATAATATTTTCAAATTATCAGATTTTGAAATCAATACTTTTTGATATTATTTTAATAATGAATAGAATCGATCGATAAATATGTTCGGGTTAAAATGGCATTTCTTGACTTAACTCGGCTTCATATATTTTTATATATTTTTGTGTCCATCCAAAATCAGACATCAAAATCATATTGTGATTATTCACTGAATATTATCATAAAATATTCATTTATATTCTAAATATTATTTTAAAATATTTGTTATTTTAAAATATTCTTTATTTTAAAATATTCTTTATTTTAAAATATTCTTTATTTCTAAATCGGAATGCGACTCAATCAATTACCATATAATTTCAGTTATATTGATTTTATACATCGCATTTATTCAAAACTAGTGATAAACTACTATTAAATAGTCAATTCACAACCAGAGTGCAATTTACTACTGTATAAGCATTAAATAATTGTTGACCAGCTTTTTAGTCAAAGCAGTCACACATGGAATCTCAGATCAACAACACACTAGAGTATTGGAAGCATCGTCGAAAGACAGGAAGCGATTTGGTTGAAGTCGCACCACAACCAAGGAAGGGCTCGAAACTCCTATCAGATGACCTTTTTTGGGCTCGAAAAGAGCGATTACGAAACTAAGCTAAAAAACTCTTGTAGCTCTCTGAATTAGCTTCGAATCGAGCTTTCGTTTGGCTAAAACGGACTTACGGTTTGAAAGTTACGCCCGTTTCCATGAACGCATGCAGTACTAGAGACATGGGTTTTTGAGTTACCATCACCACGCATCGGTTCGGATCGAATCACCCTTGAAAGGGTCAGTTCTGATGAGACAAACTGGCATTGGAAACTTGGCACACATCGGTTCGGATCGGGATAGGAGGACCTGATCCGATTTGGACATCTACACAGAAGTGCACACACACATTCAGCCCGGGGAAATGGTTCGGTTCGGATCCGATCCAAACCAACCTGACCTGCTTCTACACTACTTGAATTTGACCTATTCTTGTGGCACCCTTTCCTCCTACTTTCATGGATCACCTTCCACATGGCCTTACACGAATTGGAGAGGCTTTCTCCCATTTTGCCACTTAGTCACCACGTTCAATCAAGGCGTTGGATTGGGGACACTTGTCATTCATCCGGATCTCCCTAGGGCTTCTTTACGCCTATAAATACATCGTGAGATGGACATTTTAAGGGATCTTTTGGCTCTCGCTCATCATGGCTTCCACCATTACTTCACGCAAGGCCATTGCTCAATAAGGAAGCCAAGTTCCACATTACAACATGAGGCTATAGTGTATAATCTTCCGTTTAATCTCCTCTTCTTCAGTGTAAACACGAGGATTTCGTGTATAAACAGCAAGCAAACAATATTGTAATAGCTTCTTAGGATTTAAGAAACTATATAGTGGACATAGGCTTGGTTTGAGCCGAACCACTATAAAAATCTCGTGTGTCTCCTCTTATTTTTACTGCTTTTCTACATTGATATGTGATGTGAGGTTTTCACACAATATTTGGGTGTTAGTGCCATTTTTTGGTCTAACATTTTGGCGCGCCAGGAAGGGGGGCACACGACAACTTCAATTTCTGCTTGGATTATTTGGCTATTGGATCGATGGCTAAGCGAAAGGTTTCCTGTTTTGAAGGCGAAGGCACGAGAAACGAGGCAAGCCATGAAGCTTCCTCACATGAAAACCCGTCAGCATACTTGACACGCGAAGAGATGGATGGCGTTCTCACCGAATTGAGAGCTCAGATGGCAAGGCAAGATGACCTCCTTCGCAAACAACAGGAGATGATTGACCAATTCTTCGCTCGGATGGAAGGAAGGCCGAGCAACAGTGTACAACTCATGGGAAATGTAATAGAATCAGCCCCAGCAGCAGTTGCAAACTAGATCGGTTCGGATCCGATCCGAACCGAGGGCCAAAGTCAGAATCCCATGCAGATGGAAATGGGGGGCATTCCCCACCGGGTCGGTTCGGACCCGGTCCGAATAGCAACCCTACATGAGCTTTGGGGCAGCAGCCTCCCCTCTGGAAATCAAGACTTCGCTCCGGTTCGACCTACATCCGCACCGGATCGGATCGGCAATGCCACACAGCTTCAGCATCAAGCACCCCGGATCGGAACAGGAGAACCTAATCGGATTGGTACATCCGACCCGAACCGTGCACCTCGCCATGCCCTCCCTCGCTTCTCCAAGATGCAGCACGGGGGCACCTCCGAACCGAACCTAATGGCCTTCCAAGCTCGCCGTACACTTCCACACTCTTCTGGACTCAACACTGGGGGCACCAGCTCTGAACTTGTCAACTTGCAACAGCTCTTTGAAGGCGACCGGCTCGCCAATCTCATTGAACGCCTCTCGAGAGGTCGCACTTATCAGAATGACATGGATGATGTCAATCACAATCCATTCACACAAGAAATTAGGAACTCTCGCAATCCTCCAGATTTCAAACTTCCGCAACTGGAGCCCTACAACGACAGGGCAGATTCCACCGTGCACCTAATGCGCTACAAACGTCATATGGAATATGTTGGTCGTTCGCTTTATTGAACAGTTTCGGGTCCACATTGCTTGACCTAAGAATGTCATGTCTCTCACCACAATCAAGCATAGGCCCAAAGAAACTCTGCGTTCATTTTTGGAAAGTTTCAACGTTGCAGCTGTAACAACCCGTATTTCAATAACATGTTAAAACGAGAATCAAGGCAGAATTTAATTTTAAATTCTGAATCAAGTAAAACGGGCTAAGCCATTGCGTTCGTCTCGGAAAAATACGCGAAATAGAGTCCGAGTTTTCGAAAATCGGAGTCCGTATGACCCGGTTAAGGCCCAAAGAAGTTTTTGGGAAATTTGAATTTCGAAACATGCAGAAAAGGGGCCAGGCGGGAAAATTCCCGCCCAGACAAGTCGACAGGCATGTCGACAGGCATGTCGACAGGCATGTCGACAGGGCTGTCGACTTGCCCTGTCGGCTGATTCTGATCTGGTGCACCTATTTTCTATCTTGGCTAGGTTTTTGGGCCTCGTTTGAAATCTGACGGTTCAGGTTGGTCCTAGGGTTAATCTAAGGGCCTAAAACTATCCTAATCTCTATAAAAAGACCCTAAACCTACCCCTAAACCCTCATTATTCACTCATGTAACTAAACTATGGCCAAATTTCTACTCTCATGGCCTCCATCTCAAATCCCTAGAGCCTATGCATTCAAATCGGGTTCAAATCAAAAGATGCAAGCTTGCTACACCAAAGAGAGGCAAAATCAACGTTGCTATGCGAGTTCCATGACGATTCTTCAACAAAGGAGGCACCTTTCTTAGCCAAGATGATTCATGCTTCTTTCCCTAGGCCTAACTATGTAAGTTCTAGCTACTTTTAGATGGAAACGGTAGTTTTGATAATGACATGGGATAAAATGAGGCTAAACATGATTATGCGAACCTATATGAACCTTACCATGCCTCTTGTGTTCATATTTATGATCTTAGGCCTTGTGAGTGACTTAATCATGCCTCTCATGCTATGCATAACCTAGTTTAACTTGCAAGTTTGGATCTTTATACATGAAATGCTAGCATGAACCTTTAGGAACCACTTTACTTGTGAAACATTGGCTAAGACAAGATTTTGGGGCTTATGCATGTTTATGAACCCAAACCCCTATGCTAACATGCAAGTTTGTGGCCAAACCCTTTATGAGATTATGCATGCTCGTGGCCAATCCCCTCTTTTAAGTTGTGCATGTTTATGGCCAAACCCTTTTTGATAATATGCATGTTTGTGGCCAAATTACCTTATGACACTATGCATATTTATGGCCAATCCCTTTATGATGTTATGCATGTGGGAGCCAAGCCCTTTTTGGCATCATGCATGTTTTGAGACCAATATGTGAAATAGTATCCTTACTATGTTGACTCGCTTTGCTTGCGTTGGGAAAACACGATTTTGGGGTAGTTAGATAAACATGAACATGTCGCAAAATCTTAACTTGAATATGACATGTGTTTATACTTGAAAATATGACTTGAAAGATAACATGGAGGTTGGCATGTAAGTATGCATAAAAACATGAGCTTGGGAATTTACCTATTAAGTTAGGTCTACCCTTTGGGAATTTACCTATTAAGTTAGGTCTACCCAAATGCTTGAAAACTTGTAACATGTTTTGGAAACATGATAAACTTAGATAATATAAGTATTGCCAACTCGAGGTTGGGTTGAGTTTGCAACGTAAAACTACCCGGAACCGACCGGCCTAACTAGTAGTTGCAAACAATAGGACCCAATGTGAGAAGTTGGTCATGTCGCGCTTAAGACCCGAGGTTAGACTAGGTTGTGGTGTAAATCTACCCGGACCCGCCCGGCTTAACTAGTAACCACAACAAGGTCTAATGTGAGTGGTTGAGGGTGCATTAATTAAATTAATGCCACATAATAGGGTTAAGTTAATTTGATTAATGAGGCTTAACCAAATATGATATGGACAAATGGGTTAAGTAATTTGATTAGGCTAATGATACTTAACAAAACATGATAAGCTTGGGTAGGTTAAGTAACTTGATTTGCCTAATGACACTTGACCATTTTTATACGACTAGTGGACGGGATTAAGTTAACCAACACTTAATCAATCCAACACGATAACGTGGTAAGGTTAAGTAAATTTTCTTAATGACACTTAACCGTATAATACAGTTAATGGATGGGGTTAAGATTAGGCTTAACTAATCTAAACATGGTAATCGGATGGGGTTAAGTTAGCCTAGACTTAATTAATCCAACTTGGTAATTTAATGGGGTTAAGTTAAACACTTAACTAATTTAACACGATGATTTGATGAGGTTAAGTGACCTATACTTAACCAATCTAACTCGTTAATTTGATGAGGTTAAGTTAATCTATACTTAACCAATCTAACGTGAAAACATGATAAGGCTAAGTCACGAATCACTTGAATACGCTTGACCGATTTGATGACAAGGTCAAGTTAATTTATATAATTAACCAATCTAAAATGATAATTAGACGAGGTTAAGTCATGGATTCCTTGATATACTTAACCAACTTGACACATGGTTTGTAGGGTTAAGTCTTGGACTTGTATACTTAGCCAATTTTGACATGGTTTGTAGACGGGCTAAGTTATGAACTTAAGTGACACTTAACCCATTAGATAAACCCTAATTCGGAGGATCAGGTAAATAACCATAGTTAACAAGGATTATGGAAATAAGGCTAAGTGGTAAACCTTAGTTAAGGGAAACTAAGTAATAATTCTTAGTCAAGGAAATTTGGACCACTTCTTAGATAGATGAGTGACCCGATACGGTAGGTCATCGTTTAAGTATACGCGTAGGAGCAGGCTATCTGATTTAGATAAAGGCTCCAATGAACTGGGTAACGAAGCAGCGGCTTCGGGGAACGTGAGGATATTCTTGGGATCCCTCTGCGAGCTGCCAGGTCATTATACTAGGCTCACGAGAGGTTGAGGTCTGCGGTAGAAGAACCAAGAATATGCCTTGGTTGCTATGCGAGCGACCTAAAGACCGGGGTGGATAGCAGTGAGTCGACGAATACATAAGGTGCCCGAGATAGCAAGTTCGTCGATCATCTACCATCTTGAGTCAAGCGTGTACGTACGGAAAGGCAGGGAACACCCAACAGACCATAATTTGCTATCTAATTATGGGTGAGGTAGGCCGTAGGATGTGGGCTGGCCGGAGTGTAGTTCTCATGCAAGATCTTCTCTTGTGTTGCCTTTCACTAGTTGAGGGAGGGGTCTCGTGGGACCATAGCCACGTGTAGAAAAGCAGACCTTAGTATCTGCATCGGCAGATAAATCTAAAGCTCCCGACCGAGTCCTGTATTTCTTGTTTTGCCCTGGGACAGGACTCGGATGGCACGATGTGATACATGTGCATACAGTTATAGAAAAACGATTCACGATGAATGCGTGGGAAAAAGGGCGCGGTTGAGGGTTAGCGTAATCCCTAGTGGCCTAGGTGGTTTAACCCAAACCGAAATACGAAAGCGTGCAATAGGTAAGCGTAATCCCTAGTGGTGCTAGGTGGCGTAAGTCCTAGTAGTTCAAACGACGATTCATATGGAAGAGCCTAGCTAGAACAAGGGTGACAGTCCAAACGATTTCAAGGATAATACGACATGAGGAAGCCCGTACGAGGTACGGCAAAGGACTGAACTTATATCCATGGAAAGAAACATACGAGTTGAATAACCTATATATGCGATATATTAGGTTGACTTGGACCATTACACGACTTTGAGTAAGGGACATTCATGGTTAACACATAACAAGGTTGGGATACTAGTACGAGAGGTGCAGAGCAGATATACATGTTAGAACCAGGAAAAATATACATAATAGATACCGTGGGATATTAGACGGGGTAGATACCTTGGGATAGTATACTTGATAGAAACCTGACGATGTGGTACCTTGATTTATCATGACACCGTGGTTTATCACGATACCTTAGTTTAGCTTGCTACAGTAGTTCAGCATGTTACCCCGATTTAGTTTATCTATCTTGTAGTCATCTTTATGTTTACTTTCAGTTTATGCATGTCATGTTACCTTTACCTGTTTTATACTGGAAGTAGATAGGACTTACTGAGTCTTTTTGACTGACCCGTTTTGTTTCGCCTCTTTTCTTCCGTTTCCCCCCCAGGTTTCAGGGAGGAAACAATGCTGTTTAGTTCGGACTTCTTCTGCTTGAAGGTCATCATGGATGGCTTGGACTTCTCTTGGCTATGGCTACTTTACTCTTTTTAATTGGGGAATAATTTATGAAAAAGGTTTCATGCTTCTTTATTTCGGCAAGACAGGTTTTGATGTACTCTGATGTAAAAAGGCTTTTGACCTCATTTATTAATGTTATGAAAGTTTGATTTTACTTCCGCTATTTATATATGTTCTGTCTTGTGATATTTCTGTGCATGTTTACCAATAATGCCCCTCTAAAGCTAGTGCATTCCTTTGCGAGTGACCCTAGCGGAGGCGGGGTGTTACATTTGGTATCAGAGCAGAAGGTTACCAGGCTGGGCAAAAGTTTTTAAAGACTTTCTGAAAACTATTTGAAAATCGTTTATAAAGAAGCATTTTTCAAGAAAGTTTTCTTTTAAAAAGAAAAGGCTATTCCCCAAAGGCCATTAGCATTATCCTTGTTTCCTTGATTGAATCTCTTTTCCTTTCTTTCCTCCATCTGTAGTCACAGTGGTTTTGACTGCGACTAGTCTTTCTAGCTGCGTAAGTGTTTCCCGTACGATGGAGGTGGTTCTCGAGAGACCGTTGCAGAGTTATGCATGAAAGGATAGTAAGAACAAGGATAAAGGATACGAGCTCAGGGATAAGCAACATGTTGGTATGGCTGAGTCCTAAAAGGAGGGAGAAAGATGAACAATGAAACCCATGACGAGAGAGTACCTTTGGCATGGTGAAACGGGACGGATAGTCAAGTATCATGGATCAGGGACAAGATCATTCAGAGGGCAATAGTATGCTCTCGTTTCTAGGGTACCTTAGAAGGAGGGTAACGATCTTGTTAAAGGTTTAGTTTTTCTTCTCTATCATCCCGTCGGGACTTTGTTTGGATCACCGCATCTTTTTAAGTCCACTTCGATAGTTGAGTCTCTGCACCTTAGTACTAGTATAATAGAGGATCCCGTTTTTGTCTCAAATCCTATTGGAAGATCGGTCCATTTATTCATGACTTGTTTGGATTTGAGAATGTCTATGCCAAGTATTGAGCTTGGAAATAATGCTTATGTTTATAAGCTATGGATGGATTCTAGGGATGAAGTGGTTATCCAGCAAGGGGTGCCATTCTCGGTTTTGGAAAGAGGGTAGTTAGATTCTCGACTCATCTTGGTGATACCCTCGAAATCTCGTATAATCTTTTGGGTTCTGTCATGGCTAGTTACCTAGAATCCCAGGACGCAGTTGTTGGTAATCCGTTTGAATAGAATTCGCCGTTAAGGCGGATGGTTCGTTTCGATTATGCATGAGTTATGGGAATCACCCTAGTAAGGACTCTTGGCAATTTGGATTGGCATCGGAAAACGAGATCCAGAATTCACTAGTGAATTTTGGGGAGCTGGCTTGAGTACGTAGATATGGTTGAGCCAAGTATACTAGGGAAAGAATAAGTGAAAGTGAAACGAGAGGTGACAGTGAAATGAGTTTCACTCGCACCTTGGAAATAGGAATCAAGGAGCTACGAAATCATGAAGTCAAAGGCAGTCAAGGCACGATGGAACTAAGCTCAAGGTAATGTGACTCAGGAGACTGAAGACTAAATACGTGCATGATATCTCTTTTGGGGAATATATCCTCGATCCCTGTTTTTCTGTTGAGCTTGCTTGTAGGCTATCTTTTATGGATATCCTCTCGGTCCTGTTACAAACCCCGTACGGAGTTTGTTTTGTTTATCTTCTCGACCCTGTTTCAGGGAATCCTAGGTAGAACCCTATGGATGTAAACATGTATTTTAAACATGTTATGATTGATATGGTTGCAAGTGGTTGCAAGTGGTTGCTCGTGGATGCGCGAATACACATTAGATACTAGCTCGACTCGGTCACATTTCATATTGCATATGCACGAGTATTTATACTTGTTTATGGATGAAATCGAATGTGTTATCATGCGGTTGTTGCATATGAATGAATGATTGTACACGCATATAGTATCTATATGGCTAGGACTATTTGCATACATGTTGGATTCATGGCACTATACATATTTTTGCATTAGAAAGATTATCCAGGCCTGATCATTAGCATTAGCTAAGGAACATGTACACACACATTTTGCATGTATTCATACAGCATTAGAAATCATCTAAGGACAATGGTTGCTTGTGGATGATGTTTTGAGTAGATGGATGATGGATGGTAGGATATGTTCTTCCTAACTTAGAGATTTTGGGGACGAAATCCTAAAAGGTGGGGAGAATGTAACAACCCGTATTTCAATAACATGTTAAAACGAGAATCAAGGCAAAATTTAATTTTAAATTCTGAATCAAGTAAAACGGGCTATGCCATTGCGTTCGTCTCGGAAAAATACGCGAAATAGAGTCCGAGTTTTCGAAAATCGGAGTCCGTATGACCCGGTTAAGGCCCAAAGAAGTTTTCGGGAAATTTGAATTTCGAAACATGCAGAAAAGGGGCCAGGTGGGAAAATTCCCGCCCAGACAAGTCGACAGGCATGTCGACAGGCATGTCGACAGGGCTGTTGACTTGCCCTGTCCGCTGATTCTGATCTGGTGCACCTATTTTCTATCTTGGCTAGGTTTTTGGGCCTGGTTTGAAATCTGACGGTTCAGGTTGGTCCTAGGGTTAATCTAAGGGCCTAAAACTATCCTAATCTCTATAAAAAGACCTTAAACCCTCATTATTCACTCATGTAACTAAACTATGGCCAAATTTCTACTCTCATGGCCTCCATCTCAAATCCCTAGAGCCTATGCATTCAAATCGGGTTCAAATCAAAAGTTGCAAGCTTGCTACACCAAAGAGAGGCAAAATCAACGTTGCTATGCGAGTTCCATGACGATTCTTCAACAAAGGAGGCACTTTTCTTAGCCAAGATGATTCATGCTTCTTTCCCTAGGCCTAACTATGTAAGTTCTAGCTACTTTTAGATGGAAACGGTAGTTTTGATAATGACATGGGATAAAATGAGGCTAAACATGATTATGCGAACCTATATGAACCTTACCATGCCTCTTGTGTTCATATTTATGATCTTAGGCCTTGTGAGTGACTTAATCATGCCTCTCATGCTATGCATAACCTAGTTTAACTTGCAAGTTTGGATCTTTATACATGAAATGCTAGCATGAACCTTTAGGAACCACTTTACTTGTGAAACATTGGCTAAGACAAGATTTTGGGGCTTATGCATGTTTATGAACCCAAACCCCTATGCTAACATGCAAGTTTGTGGCCAAACCCTTTATGAGATTATGCATGCTCGTGGCCAATCCCCTCTTTTAAGTTGTGCATGTTTATGGCCAAACCCTTTTTGATAATATGCATGTTTGTGGCCAAATTACCTTATGACACTATGCATGTTTATGGCCAATCCCTTTATGATGTTATGCATGTGGGAGCCAAGCCCTTTTTGGCATCATGCATGTTTTGAGACCAATATGTGACATAGTATCCTTACTATGTTGACTCGCTTTGCTTGCGTTGGGAAAACACGATTTTGGGGTAGTTAGATAAACATGAACATGTCGCAAAATCTTAACTTGAATATGACATGTGTTTATACTTGAAAATATGACTTGAAAGATAACATGGAGGTTGGCATGTAAGTATGCATAAAAACATGAGCTTGGGAATTTACCTATTAAGTTAGGTCTACCCTTTGGGAATTTACCTATTAAGTTAGGTCTACCCAAATGCTTGAAAACTAGTAACATGTTTTGGAAACATGATGAACTTAGATAATATAAGTATGGCCAACTCGAGGTTGGGTTGAGTTTGCAACGTAAAACTACCCGGAGCCGACCGGCCTAACTAGTAGTTGCAAACAATAGGACCCAATGTGAGAAGTTGGTCATGTCGCGCTTAAGACCCGAGGTTAGACTAGGTTGTGGTGTAAATCTACCCGGACCCGCCCGGCTTAACTAGTAACCACAACAAGGTCTAATGTGAGAGGTTGAGGGTGCATTAATTAAATTAATGCCACATAATAGGGTTAAGTTAATTTGATTAATGAGGCTTAACCAAATATGATATGGACAAATGGGTTAAGTAATTTGATTAGGCTAATGATACTTAACAAAACATGATAAGCTTGGGTAGGTTAAGTAACTTGATTTGCCTAATGACACTTGACCATTTTTATACGACTAGTGGACGGGATTAAGTTAACCAACACTTAATCAATCCAACACGATAACGTGGTAAGGTTAAGTAAATTTTCTTAATGACACTTAACCGTATAATACAGTTAATGGATGGGGTTAAGATTAGGCTTAACTAATCTAAACATGGTAATCGGATGGGGTTAAGTTAGCCTAGACTTAATTAATCCAACTTGGTAATTTAATGAGGTTAAGTTAAACACTTAACTAATTTAACACGATGATTTGATGAGGTTAAGTGACCTATACTTAACCAATCTAACTCGTTAATTTGATGAGGTTAAGTTAATCTATACTTAACCAATCTAACGTGAAAACATGATAAGGCTAAGTCACGAATCACTTGAATACGCTTGACCGATTTGATGACAAGGTCAAGTTAATTTATATAATTAACCAATCTAAAATGATAATTAGACGAGGTTAAGTCATGGATTCCTTGATATACTTAACCAACTTGACACATGGTTTGTAGGGTTAAGTCTTGGACTTGTATACTTAGCCAATTTTGACATGGTTTGTAGACGGGCTAAGTTATGAACTTTAGTGACACTTAACCCATTAGATAAACCCTAATTCGAGGATCAGGTAAATAACCATAGTTAACAAGGATTATGGAAATAAGGCTAAGTGGTAAACCTTAGTTAAGGGAAACTAAGTAATAATTCTTAGTCAAGGAAGTTTGGACCACTTCTTAGATAGATGAGTGACCCGATACGGTAGGTCATCGTTTAAGTATACGCGTAGGAGCAGGCTATCTGATTTAGATAAAGGCTCCAACGAACTGGGTAACGAAGCAGCGGCTTCGGGGAACGTGAGGATATTCTTGGGATCCCTCTGCGAGCTGCCAGGTCATTATACTAGGCTCACGAGAGGTTGAGGTCTGCGGTAGAAGAACCAAGAATATGCCTTGGTTGCTATGCGAGCGACCTAAAGACCGGGGTGGATAGCAGTGAGTCGACGAATACATAAGGTGCCCGAGATAGCAAGTTCGTCGATCATCTACCATCTTGAGTCAAGCGTGTACGTACGGAAAGGCAGGGAACACCCAACAGACCATAATTTGCTATCTAATTATGGGTGAGGTAGGCTGTAGGATGTGGGCTGGCCGGAGTGTAGTTCTCATGCAAGATCTTCTCTTGTGTTGCCTTTCACTAGTTGAGGGAGGGGTCTCGTGGGACCATAGCCACGTGTAGAAAAGCAGACCTTAGTATCTGCATCGGCAGATAAATCTAAAGCTCCCGACCGAGTCCTGTATTTCTTGTTTTGCCCTGGGACAGGACTCGGATGGCACGATGTGATACATGTGCATACAGTTATAGAAAAACGATTCACGATGAATGCGTGGGAAAAAGGGCGCGGTTGAGGGTTAGCGTAATCCCTAGTGGCCTAGGTGGTTTAACACAAACCGAAATACGAAAGCGTGCAATAGGTAAGCGTAATCCCTAGTGGTGCTAGGTGGCGTAAGTCCTAGTAGTTCAAACGATGATTCATATGGAAGAGCCTAGCTAGAACAAGGGTGACAGTCCAAACGATTTCAAGGATAATACGACATGAGGAAGCCCGTACGAGGTACGGCAAAGGACTGAACTTATATCCATGGAAAGAAACATACAAGTTGAGTAACCTATATATGTGATATATTAGGTTGACTTGGACCATTACACGACTTTGAGTAAGGGACATTCATGGTTAACACATAACAAGGTTGGGATACTAGTACGAGAGGTGCAGAGCAGATATACATGTTAGAACCAGGAAAAATATACATAATAGATACCGTGGGATATTAGACGGGGTAGATACCTTGGGATAGTATACTTGATAGAAACCTGACGATGTGATACCTTGATTTATAATGACACCGTGGTTTATCACGATACCTTAGTTTAGCTTGCTACAGTAGTTCAGCATGTTACCCCGATTTAGTTTATCTATCTTGTAGTCATCTTTATGTTTACTTTCAGTTTATGCATGTCATGTTACCTTTACCTGTTTTATACTGGAAGTAGATAGGACTTACTGAGTCTTTTTGACTGACCCGTTTTGTTTCGCCTCTTTTCTTCCGTTTCCCCCCCAGGTTTCAGGGAGGAAACAATGCTGTTTAGTTCGGACTTCTTCTGCTTGAAGGTCATCATGGATGGCTTGGACTTCTCTTGGCTATGGCTACTTTACTCTTTTTAATTGGGGAATAATTTATGAAAAAGGTTTCATGCTTCTTTATTTCGGCAAGATAGGTTTTGATGTACTCTGATGTAAAAAGGCTTTTGACCTCATTTATTAATGTTATGAAAGTTTGATTTTACTTCCGCTATTTATATATGTTCTGTCTTGTGATATTTCTGTGCATGTTTACCAATAATGCCCCTCTAAAGCTAGTGCATTCCTTTGCGAGTGACCCTAGCGGAGGCGGGGTGTTACAGCAGCAGCATCAGTTAATCTACCTGAGCCATTTATAGTATTGATGGCGGCAGTATCCGGTGTTCTGGACAACTCGGAGTTCAAAAAATCCTTGTACCGAGACCCACCATGGAATCTCAGCTAGTTCTACCTCGAATCGGATAGATTTCCGCGTGAAGAAGACGCAATGTCCAAAAAGAAAATTCTCGATGTCAACATGCTCAAAGATAGGGAACCGTCTGATTCTGGAAAAGCCAAAGGGAAAGTTGCTGTCAAGAATGACCGCAACACTCAGTTCCGTAGAGGGCCCAGATTTGAAAAGTGCACCGAGCTCAATTCGTCGCTAACCGACATCTACGTGAACACAAATGGTGACGTCCCTTATCCAAAGCCTCCCAGGAGGGAGCCATCACAAATAGAACGCGATTCTGGAAAACACTGCATATTTCATGAAATGAACGGTCACGACACAAATGACTGTAGAAACTTGCGAGACTTGATTGAGGAATGGGTTAGACGTGGAGAGCTACCCGAGTATGTGAAACAACCAACAGTGCCAGCACCTGTGCTACCACCACCTGCTCCCCGGAGAGGGAATGACCCTGGATCAAGCTCTCGCGGGCTCATCATCAACTGATCCGGATGAGATCAGTCAAGATTTCTTGCATTTCTGAGGATTTAAGATATGTCTCTTTGCTTTCTTTAGGTTTCCCGGTTGGTTAAATCGGAGTACACACGTTCAGGGTTAGGATTTAGCTCTAACGTGTGCTCTGCACTCGATAACAAACCAATCAGGATTTGCTTTGGTTTTGTACTTTTAATTGAATAAGGAAGGACTTTTCGAGCATGGATTATGTTTGGTAATTTAAGTATCTTGTCAGGTTGTGGCAGGATACTCAATCTCAACTAAAGTATGGCTTATACTTATCTCGAACCCCTAGGCATGGATTATGCCTAGGGACAGACTGTCTTGTCAGGTTTTGGCAAGTATAGCTCTATCCCGACATGAGTATGGATTGTACTCACTAGGATTCTTAAGTATGGATTATGCTCTGGAACGGCTTATTGTTTTGTCAGGATTTGGCAAAGGAACTCAATAAAACTCGAGTATGGCTTATGCTCAGTATGAACTTCCTGGTATGGCTTATACCCGGAAAGTTAGTGCCCTCGCCAGGTTTTGGAAGGATAATTCGAATGCCCATCGAGTATGGTTTATGCTCAGACAAAAGCCCAAGCATGGTTTATGCTCGAAAGTGTAATTAGTCTTGTCAGAATTTGACATACCTTTTTGCTCTCATTTCTTCGCAAGTATGGATTATACTTGTAGCTGGCAGGCCCGTCGTGGCCTTGGATTTCTTGGATTATCCCTAACATACCTTCCTTCGTTCAGCAAGATATGTTCTGGGGGAAAAAATGGTTACTCGCTTTTTAGTAAAAGCAGTCAAACGTGGAATCTTAGATCAACAACACACTAGTGTATTGGAAGCATCGTCGAAAGACAGGAAGCGATTTGGTTGAAGTCGCATCACAAACAGGGAAAGGCCCGAAACTCTTATCAGATGGCCTTTTTTAGGCCCGAAAGTAGCTATTACGGAGCTAAGCTTAGTAACTCTTGTAGCTCTCTGAATTAGCTTCAAATCGAGCTTTCGTTTGGCTAAAACGAACTTCCGGTTTGAAAATTACGCCCGTTTCCATGAACGCATGTAGTACCGGAGACATGGGTTTTTGAGTTACCATCACCACGCATCGGTTCGAATCGAATCACCTTGAAGGGGTCGGTTCAGATGAGACAAACTGGCATTGGAAACTTGGCACACATCGGTTCAGATCGGGATAGGAGGGGATCCGATTTGGAAATCTACACAGAAGTGCACACACGCATTATGCCCGGGGAACTGGTTCGGTTCAGATCCGATCCGAACCAACCTGACCTGCTTCTGCACTACTTGAATTTGACCTATTCTTGTGGCACCCTTTCCTCATACTTTCATGGATCACCTTCCACATGGCCTTACACGAATTGGAGAGGCTTTCTCCCATTCTGCCACTTAGTCACCACGTTCTATCAAGGCGTTGGAGTGGGGACACTTGTCATTCATCTGGATCTCCCTAGGGCATCTTTACGCCTATAAATACACCGTGCGATGGACATTTTAAGGGATCTTTTGGCTCTCACTCATCATGGATTCCATCATTACTTCACACAAGGCCATTGCTCAATAAGGAAGCCAAGTTCCTCATTACAACACGAGGCTATCGTCTATAATCTTCCCTTTAATGTCCTCTTCTTTAGTGTAAACACGAGGATTTCGTGTATAAAGAGCAAGCAAACAATATTGTAATAGCTTCTTAGGATTTAAGAAACTATAAAGTGGACGTTGGCTTGGTTTGAGCCGAACCACTATAAAAATCACGTGTGTCTCCTCTTATTTTTACTGCTTTTCTGCATTGATCTGTGATTGTGAGGTTTTCACACAATATTTGGGTGTTAGTGCCATTTTTTGGTCTAACATTTTGGCGTTCCAGGAAGGGGGGCACACGACAACTTCAATTTCTGCTTGGATTATTTGGCTATTGGATCGATGGCTAAGCGAAAGGTTTCCCGTGTTGAAGGCGAAGGCATGAGAAACAAGGCAAGCCATGAAACTTCCTCACATGAAAACCCGTCAGCATACTAGACGCGAGAAGAGATGGAAGGCGAAGGATTGTACTCACTAGGATTCTTAAGTATGGATTATGCTCTGGAATGGCTTATTGTTTTGTCAGGATTTGGCAAAGGAACTCAATAAAACTCGAGTATGGCTTATGCTCAGTTTGAACTTCCTGGTATGGCGTATACCCGGAAGGTTAGGGCTCTCGCCAGGTTTTGGAAGGATAATTCGAACGTCCCTCGAGTATGTTTTATGCTTAGACAAATGCCTAAGCATGGTTTGTGCTCGAAAGTGTAATTAGTCTTGTCAGAATTTGACATACCTTTTTTCTCTCTTTTCTTCGCAGGTATGGATTATACTTGCAGCTGGCAGGCCCGACGTGGCCTTGGATTTCTTGGATTATCCAGAACATACCTTCCTTCGTTCAATAAGATATGTTTTTGGGGCAAAATGTTGACCCGCTTTTTAGTCAAAGCAGTCACACGTGGAATCTCAGATCAACAACACACTAGAGTATTGGAAGCATCGTCGAAAGACAGGAAGCGAAATGGTTGAAGTCGGATCACAAACAAGGAAAGGCCCGAAACTCCTATCAGATGACCTTTTTTGGGCCCGAAAACTGCGATTATGGAGCATAGCTCCATAACTCTTGTAGCTCTCTGAATTATCTTCGAATCGAGCTTTCGTTTGGCTAATACTGACTTACGGTTTGAAAGTTACGTCCGTTTCCGTGAACGCATGCAGTACTAGAGACATGGGTTTTTGAGTTACCATCACCACGCATCGGTTCGGATCGAATCACCCTTGAAAGGGTCGGTTCGGATGAGACAAACTGGCATTGGAAACTTGGCACACATCGGTTCGGATCGGGAAAGGAGGACCCGATCTGATTTGGACATCTACACAGAAGTGCACACACGCATTCAGCCCGGGGAACTGGTTCGGTTCGGATCCGATCCGAACCAACCTGACCTGCTTCTGCACTACTTGAATTTGACCTATTCTTGTGGCACGCTTTCCTCCTACTTTCATGGATCACCTTCCACATGGCCTTACATGAATTGGAGAGGCTTTCTCCCATTTTGCCACTTAGTCACCACGTTCTGTCAAGGCGTTGGATTGGGGACACTTGTCATTCATCCGGATCTCCCAAGGGCTTCTTTACGCCTATAAATACACCATGAGATGGACATTTTAAGGGATCTTTTGGCTGTCACTCATCATGGCTTCCACCATTGCTTCACGCAAGGCCTTTGCTCAATAAGGAAGCCAAGTTCCACATTACAACATGAGGCTATAGTGTATAATCTTCCCTTTAATCTCCTCTTCTTCAGTGTAAACACGAGGATTTCGTGTATAAACAACAAGCAAACAGTATAGTAATAGCTTCTTAGGTTTTAAGAAACTATAAAGTGGACGTAGGCTTGGTTTGAGCCGAACCACTATAAAAATCTCGTGTGTCTCCTCTTATTCTTACTGCTTTTCTGTATTGATCTGTGATTGTGAGGTTTTCACACAATATTTGGGTGTTAGTGCCATTTTTTGGTCTAACATTTTGGCGCGCCAGGAAGGGGGGTACACGACAACTTCAATTTCTGCTTGGATTTTTTGGCTATTGGATCGATGGCTAAGCGAAAGGTTTCCCGTGTTGAAGGTGAAGGCATGAGAAAGAGGCAAGCCATGAAGCTTCCTCACATGAAAGCCCGTCAGCATACTTGACGCGCGAAGAGATGGATGGCGTTCTCACCGAATTGAGAGCTCAGATGGCAAGGCAAGATGACCTCCTTCGCAAACAACAGGAGATGATTGACCAATTCTTCGCTTGGACGGAAGGAAGGCCGAGCAACAGTGTACAACTCATGGGAAATGTAATATAATCAGCCCCAGCAACAGTTGCAAACCAGATCGGTTCGGATCCGATCTGAACCGAGGGCCAAAGTCTGAATCCCATGCAAATGGAAATGGGGGGCATTCCCCACCGGGTCGGTTCGGACCCTATCCGAACAGCAACCCTACATGAGCTTGGGGGCAGCAACCTCCCCTATGGAAATCAAGACTTCGCTTCGGTTCGAACTACATCCGGACCAAATCGAATCGGCATTGCCACACAGCTTCAGCATCAAGCACCCCGGATCGGAACAAGAGAACCTGATCGGATCGGTACATCCACATTGCTCGACCTAAGAATGTCATGTCTCTCACCACAATCAAGCAGAGGCCCAAAGAAACTCTGCGCTCATTTTTGGAAAGGTTCAACGTTGCACCAACATCAGTTGATCGACCTGAGCCATCTATAGTATTGATGGCGGCAATATACGGTGTTCTGGACAACTCGGAGTTCAAAAAATCCTTGTACCGAGACCCACCACGGAATCTAAGCTAGTTCTACCTCGAATCGGATAGATTTCTGCATGAAGAAGATGCAATGTCCGAAAAGAAGATTCTCGATGTCAACATGCTCAGAGACAGAGAACCGTCCGATTCTGGAAAAGCCAAAGGGAAAGTTGCTGTCAAGAATGACTGCAACACTCAGCCCCGTAGAGGGCCCAGATATGAAAAGTACACGGAGCTCAATTCGTCGCTAACCGACATCTACGTGAACACAAACGGTGACGTCCCTTATCCAAAGTCTCCCAGGACGGAGCCATCACAAAGAGAACGGGATTCTGGAAAATACTGCATATTTCATGAAATGGACGGTCACGACCCAAATGACTGTAGGCACTTGCGAGACTTGATTGAGGAATGGGTTAGACGTGGAGAGCTACCCGAGTATGTGAAACAACCAACAGTGCCAGCACCTGTGCTACCACCACCTGCTCCCCGGAGAGGGAATGACCCTGGATCAAGCTCTCGTCGGCTCATCATCAACTGATCTGGATGAGATCAGTCTGGATTTCTTGCATTTCTTAGGATTTAAGATATGTCTCTTTGCTTTCTTTAGGTTTTCTGGTTGGTTAAATCGGAGTACACACGTTCGGGGTTAGGATTTAGCTCCAATGCTTGCTCTGCACTCGATAACAAACCAAACAGGATTTGCTTTGGTTTTGTACTTTTAATTGAATAAGGAAGGACTTTCCGAGCATGGATTATGTTTGGCAATTTAAGTATCTTGTCAGGTTGTGACAGGATTCTCAATCTCAACTAAAGTATGGCTTATACTTATCTCGAACCCCTAGGCATGGATTATGCCTAGGGACAGACTATCTTGTCAGGTTTTGGAAAGTATAGCTCTATCCCAACATTTGTATGGATTGTACTCACTAGGATTCTTAAGTATGGATTATGCTCCGGAACGGCTTATTGTTTTGTCAGGATTTGGAAAAGGAACTCAATAAAACTCGAGTATGGCTTATGCTCAGTTTGAACTTCCTGGTATGGCTTATACCCAGAAGGTTAGGGCCCTCGCCAGGTTTTGGAAGGATAATTTGAACGTCCCTCGAGTATGGTTTATGCTCAGACAAACGCCCAAGCATGGTTTATGCTCGAAAGTGTAATTAGTCTTGTTTGATTTTAACATACCTTTTTGATCTCTTTTCTTCGTAAGTATGGATTATACTTGCAGGTGGCAGGCCCGGGGTGGCCTTGGATTTCTTGGATTATCCAGAACATACCTTCCGTCGTTCAGCAAGATATGTTCTGGAGGGGGCAAAATGTTGACCTGCTTTTTAGTCAAAGAAGTCACACGTGGAATCTCAGATCAGCAACACACTAGAGTATTGGAAGCATCGTCGAAAGACAGGAAGCGATTTGGTTGAAGTCGCATCACAAACAAGGAAAGGCCCGAAACTCCTATCAGATGACCTTTTTTGGGCCCGAAAACAGCGATTACGAAGCTAAACTTCGTAACACTTGTAGCTCTCTGAATTAGCTTCGAATCAAGCTTTCGTTTGGATAAAACGAACTTATGATTTGAAAGTTACGCCCGTTTCCGTGAACGCATGTAGTACCGGAGACATGGGTTTTTGAGTTACCATCACCACGCATCTGTTCGGATCGAATCACCCTTGAAAGGGTCGGTTCGGATGAGACAAACCGCCATTGGAAACTTGGCACACATAGGTTCGGATCGGGATAGGAGGACCTGATCCGATTTGGGCATCTACACGGAAGGGCAAACACACATTCAGCCTGGGGAACTGGTTTGGTTCGGATCTGATCCGAACCAACCTGACCTGCATCTGCACTACTTGAATTTGACCTATTCTTGTGGCACCCTTTCCTCCTACATTCATGGATCACCTTCCACATGGCCTTACACGAATTGGAGAGGCTTTCTCCCATTTTGTCACTTAGTCACCACGTTCTATCAAGGCGTTGGATTGGGGACACTTGTCATTCATCCGGATCTCCCTAGGGCTTCTTTATGCCTATAAATACACCGTGAGATGGACATTTTAAGGGATATTTTGGCTCGCACTCATCATGGCTTCCACCATTACTTCACGCAAGGCCATTGCTCAATAAGGAAGCCAAGTTCCACATTACAACACGAGGCTATCGTGTATAATCTTCCCTTTAATCTCCTCTTCTTCAGTGTAAACTCAAGGATTTCGTGTATAAATAGCAAGCAAACAGTATTGTAAGCAAACAGTATTGTAATAGGTTCTTAGGATTTAAGAAACTATAAAGTGGACATCGTCTTAGTTTGAGCCAAACCATTATAAAAATCTCGTGTGTCTCCTCTTATTTTTACTGCTTTTCTGCATTGATCTGTGATTGTGAGGTTTTCACACAATATTTGGGTGTTAGTGCCATTTTTTGGTCTAACATTTTGGCGCGCCAGGAAGGGGGGCACACGACAACTTCAATTTCTGCTTGGATTATTTGGCTATTGGATCGATGGCTAAGCGAAAGTTTTCCCGTGTTGAAGGCAAAGGCACGAGAAACGAGGAAAGCCATGAAGCTTTCTCACATGAAAACCCGTCAACATACTTGACGCGAGAAGAGATGGACGACGTTCTCACCGAATTGAGATCTCAGATGGCAAGGCAAGATGACCTCCTTCGCAAACAACAGGAGATGATTGACCAATTCTTCGCTCGGATGGAAGGAATGCCGAGCAACAGTGTACAACTCATGGGAAAGGGAATAGAATCAGCCCCAACAGCAGTGGCAAACCAGATCGGTTCCGACCCGATTCGAACCGAGGGCCAAAGTCTGAATCCCATGCAGATGGAAATGGGGGGCATTTCCCACTGGGTCGGTTCGGACCCGATCCGAACAACAACCCTACATGAGCTTGGGGGCAGCAGCCTCCCCTCTGGAAATCAAGACTTTGCTTCGATTCGACCTACATCCGCACTGGATCGGATCAGTAATGCTACACAGCTTCAGCATCAAGCACCCCGGATCGGAACAGTAGAACCTGATCGGATCGGTACATCTGACCTGAACCGTGGACCTCGCCATGCCCTCCCTCGCTTCTTCGAGCCGCAACACGGGGGCACCTCCGAACCGAACCTAATGGCCTTCCAAGCTCTCCGAACACTTCCACACTCTTCTAGACTCAACGCTGGGAGCACCAGCTTTGAACTTGTCAACTTGCAACAGCTCTTTGAGGGCGACCGGCTCGCCGATCTCATTGAACGCCTCTCGAGAGGTTGCACTTATCAGAATGACATGGATGATGTTAATCACAATCCATTCACACAAGAAATTAGGAACTCTCGCAATCCTCCAGATTACAAACTTCCACAACTGGAGCCCTACAACGGCAGGACAGATCCCACCGTGCACCTAATGCGCTACAAACGTCATATGGAAGTTCAATCGGCTTCGGAAAACGTCATGGCAAAGTGCTTCCCTCTCTTTTTGACCGATATAGCTGCTATGTGGATTCGGCAACTAGAATTTGAATCGATCAACAGATGGAACATGTTGGTCGCTAGCTTTATTGAACAGTTTCGGGTCCACATTGCTCGACCTAAGAATGTCATGTCTCTCACCACAATCAAGCAGAGGCCCAAAGAAACTCTGCGCTCATTTTTGGAAAGGTTCAACGTTGCAGCAGCATAAGTTGATCGACCTGAGCCATCTATAGTATTGATGGCGGCAGTATCCGGTGTTCTGGACAACTAGGAGTTCAAAAAATCCTTGTACTGAGACCCACCACGGAATCTCAGCTAGTTCTACCTCGAATCAGATAGATTTCTGCGTGAAGAGGACGCAATGTCCGAAAAGAAAATTCTCGATGTCAACTTGCTCAGAGACAGAGAACCGTCTGATTCTGGAAAAGCCAAAGGGAAAGTTGCTATCAAGAATGACCGCAACACTCAGCCCCGTAAAGGGCCCAGATATGAAAAGTACACTGAGCTTAATTCGTCGCTAACCGACATCTACGTGAACACAAACGGTGACGTCCCTTATCCAAAGTCTCCCAGGACGGAGCCATCACAAAGAGAACGCGATTCTGGAAAATACTGCATATTTCATGAAATGGACGGTCACGACCCAAATGACTGTAGGCACTTGCGAGACTTGATTGAGGGATGGGTTAGACGTGGAGAGCTACCCGAGTATGTGGAACAACCAACAGTGCCATCACATGTGCTACCACCACCTGCTCCCCGGAGCGGGAATGACCCTGTATCAAGCTCTCGCGGACTCGTCATCAACTGATCTGGATGAGATCAGTCTGGATTTCTTGCATTACTTAGGATTTAAGATATGTCTCTTTGATATCTTTAGGTTTTTCGGTTGGTTAAATCGGAGTACACACGTTCGGGGTTAGGATTTAGCTCCAACGCGTTCTCTGCACTTGATAACAAACCAATCAGGATTTGCTTTGCTTCTGTACTTTTAATTGAATAAGGAAGGACTTTCCGAGCATGGATTATGTTTGGCAATTTAAGTAATGTGGCAGGATTCTCAATCTCAACTAAAGTATGGTTTATACTTATCTCGAACCCCTAGGCATGGATTATGCCTAGGACAGACTGTCCTGTCAGGTTTTGGCAAGTATAGCTCTATCCTGACATGAGTATGGATTGTACTCACCAGGATTCTTAAGTATGGATTATGCTCTGGAACGGCTTATTGTTTTGTAAGGATTTGGCAAAGGAACTCAATAAAACTCGAATATGACTTATGCTCAGTTTGAACATCCTGGTATGGCTTATACCCGGAAGGTTAGGGCCCTCACCAGGTTTTGGAAGGATAATTCGAACGTCCCTCGAGTATGGTTTATGCTCAGACAGACGCCCAAGCATGTTTTATGCTCGAAAGTGTAATTAGTCTTGTCAGAATTTGACATACCTTTTTTGCTCTCTTTTCTTCGCAGGTGTGGATTATACTTGCTGCTGGCAGGCCCGGCGTGGCCTTGGATTTCTTGGATTATCCAGAACATACCTTCCTTCGTTCAGCAAGATATGTTCTAGGGGGAAAAATTTTGACCCGGTTTTTAGTCAAAGCAGTCACACGTGGAATCTCGGATCAACAACATACTAGAGTATTGGATGCATCGTCGAAAGACATGAAGCAATTTGGTTGAAGTCGCATCGCAAACAATGAAAGGCCCGAAACTCCTATCAGATGACCTTTTTTGGGCCCGAAAACAGCAATTACAAACCCGAGCTCCATTACTTTTGTAGCTCTCTGAATTAGCTTTGAATCGAGCTTTCGTTTGGCTAAAATAGACTTACAGTTTGAAAGTTAGGCCCGTTTCCGTGAACGCATGCAGTACCAGAGACATGGGTTTTTGAGTTACCATCACCACGCATCGGTTCGGATCAAATCACCCATGAAAGGGTCGGTTCAGATGAGACAAACTGGCATTGGAAACTTGGCACACATCGGTTCGGATCGGGATAGGAGGACCCGATCCGATTTTGACATCTACACAGAAGTGCACACACGCATTCAACGCAGGGAACTTGTTCGATTCGGATCTGATCCGAACCAACCTGACCCGCTTCTGCACTACTTGAATTTGACATATTCTTGTGGCACCCTTTCCTCCTACTTTCATGGATCACCTTCCACATGGGCTTACACGAATTGGAGAGGCTTTCTCCCATTTTGCCACTTAGTCACCATGTTCTATCAAGGCGTTGGATTGGGGACACTTGTCATTCATCCGGATCTCCTTATGGCTTCTTTACGCCTATAAATACCACATGAGATGGACATTTTAAGGGATCTTTTTGCTCTCACTCATCATTTCTTCCACCATTACTTCACGCAAAGTCATTGCTCAATAATGAAGCCAAGTTCCACATTACAACACGAGGCTATCGTGTATAATCTTCCCTTTAATCTCCTCTTCTTCAGTGTAAACACGAGGATTTCGTGTATAAACAGCAAGCAAACAGTATTGTAATAGCTTCTTAGGATTTAAGAAACTATAAAGTGGACGTAGGCTTGGATTGAGCTGAACCACTATGAAAATCTCGTGTGTCTCCTCTTATTTTTACTGCTTTTCTGCCAGGATATGTGATTGTGAGGTTATCACACAATATTTGGGTGTTAGTGCCATTTTTTGGTCTAACATTTTGGCGCGCCAGGAAGGGGGGCACACGACAACTTCAATTTCTGCTTGGAATATTTGGCTGTTAGATCGATGGCTAAGCGAAAGGTTCCCGTGTTGAAGGCGAAGGCACGAGAAACGAGGCAAGCCATGAAGCTTCCTCACATGAAAACCCGTCAGCATACTTGACACGAGAAGAGATGGATGGCGTTCTCACCGAATTGAGAGCTCGGATGGCAAGGCAAGATGAACTCCTTTGCAAACAACAGAAGATGATTGACCATTTCATCGCTCGGATGGAAGGAAGGTCGAGCAACAGTGTACAACTCATGGGAAATGGAATAGAATCAGCCCCAACAGCAGTTGCAAACCAGTTCGGATCCGATCCGAACTGAGGGCCAAAGTCTGAATCCCATGCAGATGGAAATGGGGGGCATTCCCCATCGGGTCGGTTCGGACCCGTTCCGAACAACAACCTTACATGAGCTTGGGGGCAGCAGCCTCCCCTCTGAAAATAAAGACTTCGCTCTGGTTTGACCTACATCCGCACTGGATCGGATTGGCAATGCCACACAGCTTCAGCATCAAGCACCCCGGATCGGAACAGGAGAACCTGATCGGATCAGTACATCCGACCCGAACCGTGCACCTCGCCATGCCCTCCCTCGCTTCTCCGAGCCACAACATGGGGGCACCTCCGAACCGAACCTAATGGCCTTCCATGCTCCCCGTACACTTCCACACTCTTCTGGACTCAACGCTGGGGGCACCAGCTCTGAACTTGTCAACTTGCAACAGCTCTTTGAAGGCGACCGGCTCGCCAATCTCATTGAACGCCTCTCGAGTGGTCGCACTTATCAGAAAGACATGGATGATGTCAATCACAATCCATTCACATAAGAAATTAGGAACTCTCGCAATCCTCCAGATTTCAAACTTCCGCAACTGGAGCCCTACAACGGCAGGATAGATCCCACCGTGCACCTAATGCGCTACAAACTTCATATGGAAGTTCAATCGGCTTCGGAAAACGTCATGGCAAAGTGCTTCCCTCTCTTTTTGACCAATATAGCTGCTATGTGGATTCGGCAGCTGGAATTTGAATCGATCAACAAATGGAACATGTTGGTCGATCGCTTTATTGAACAGTTTCGGGTCCACATTGCTCGACCTAAGAATGTCATGTCTCTCACCAAAATCAAGAAGAGGCCCAAAAAACTCTACGCTCATTTTTGGAAATGTTCAACGTTGCAGTAGCATCAGTTGATCGACCTGAGCCATCTATAGTATTGATGGCGGCAGTATCCAGTGTTCTGTACAACTCGGAGTTCAAAAAATCCTTGTACCGAGACCCACCATGGAATCTCAGCTAGTTCTACCTCGAATCGGATAGATTTCTACGTGAAGAAGACGCAATGTCCGAAAAGAAAATTCTCGATGTCAACATGCTCAGAGAAAGAGAACCGTCTAATTCTGCAAAAGCCAAAGGGAAAGTTGCTATCAAGAATGACCGCAACACTCAGCCCCGTAGAGGGCCCAGATATGAAAAGTACACCGAGCTCAATTCTTCACTAACCGACATCTACGTTAACAAAAACGGTGACGTCCCTTATCCAAAACCTCCCATGAGGGAGCCATCACAAAGAGAACGCGATTCTGTAAAATACTGCATATTTCATGAAATGGACGGTCACGACACAAATGACTGTAGACACTTGCGAGACTTGATTGAGGAATGGGTTAGACGTGGAGAGCTACCCATGTATGTGAAACAACCAACAGCGCCAGCACCTGTGCTACAACCACCTGCTCACCGGAGAGGGAATGACCCTGGATCAAGCTGTCGCGAGCCCATCATCAACTGATCTGGAAGAGATCAGTCTGGATTTCTTGCATTTCTTAGGATTTAAGATATGTCTCTTTGCTTTCTTTAGGTTTTCCGGTTGGTTAAATCGGAGTACACACGTTCGGGGTTAGGATTTAGCTCCAACGAGTGCTCTGCACTCGATAACAAACCAATCAGGATTTGCTTTGGTTTTGTACTTTTAATTGAATAAGGAAGGACTTTCCGAGCATGGATTATGTTTGGCAATTTAAGTATCTTGTTAGGTTGTGGCAGGATTCTCAATCTCAACTAAAGTATGGCTTATACTTATCTCGAACCCCTAGGCATGGATTATGCCTAGGGACAGACTATCTTGTCAGGTTTTGGCAAATATAGCACAATCCCGACATGAGTATGGATTGTACTCACTAGGATTCTTAAGTATGGATTATGCTCTGGAACGGCTTATTGTTTTGTTAGGATTTGGCAAAGGAACTCAATAAAACTCGAGTATGGCTTATTCTCAGTTTGAACTTCCTGGTATGGCTTATACCCGGAAGGTTAGGGCCCTCGCCAGGTTTTGGAAGGATAATTCGAACGTCCCTCGAGTATGGTTTATTCTCAGACAAACGCCTAAGCATGGTTTATGCTCGAAAGTGTAATTTGTCTTGTCAGAATTTGACATACCTTTTTGCTCACTTTTCTTCGCAGGTATGGATTATACTTGCAGCAGGCAGGCCCGGCGCGGCCTTGGATTTATTGGATTATCCAGAACATAACTTCCTTCGTTCAGGAAGATATGTTCTGGGGGGCAAAATGTTCACCCGCTTTTTAGTCAAAGCAGTCACACGTGGAATCTCAGATCAACAAGACACTAGAGTATTGGAAGCATCGTCGAAAGACAGGAAGAGATTTGGTTGAAGTCGCTTCACAAACAAGGAAATGCCCGAAACTCCTATCAAATGACCTTTTTTGGGCCCGAAAACAGTGATTACGGAGCAATGCTTCGTAACTCTTGTAGCTCTCTGAATTAGCGTCGAATCGAGCTTTCGTTTGGCTATAATGGACTTACGGTTTGAAAGTTACGCCCGTATCCGTGAACGCATGCAGTACTGGAGACATGGGTTTTTGAGTTACCATCACCACGCATTGGTTCGAATCGAATCACCCTTGAAAGGGTCGGTTCGGATGAGACAAACTGGCATTGGAAACTTGGCACACATCGGTTAGGATCGGGATAGGAGGACCTGATCCGATTTGGACATCTACACAGAAGTGCACACACGCATTCAGCCCGGGGAACTGGTTCGGTTCAGATCCGATCCGAACCAACCTGACCTACATCTGCACTACTTTAATTTGACCTATTCTTGTGGCACTCTTTCATCCTACTTTCATGGATCACCTTCCACATGGCCTTAAACGAATTGGAGAGGCTTTCTCCCATTTTGCCACTTAGTCACCACGTTCTATCAAGGCGTTGGATTGGAGACACTTGTCATTCATCCGGATCTCCCTAGGGCTTCTTTACGCCTATAAATACACCGTGAGATGGACATTTTAAGGGATCTTTTGGCTCTCACTCATCATGGCTTCCACCATTACTTCACGCAAGGCCATTGCTTAATAAGGAAGCCAAGTTCCACATTACAACACGAGACTATCGTGTATAATCTTCCCTTTAATCTCCTCTTCTTCTGTGTAAAAACGAGGATTTCATGTATAGACAGCAAGCAAACAATATTGTAATAGCTTCTTAGGATTTAAGAAACTATAAAGTGGACGTAGGCTTGGTTTGAGCCGAACCACTATAAAAATCTCGTGTCTCTGCACTTATTTTTACTACTTTTCTGCATTGATCTGTGATTGTGAGGTTTTCACACAATATTTGGGTGTTAGTGCCATTTTTTGGTCTAACATTTTGGCGCGCCAGGAAGGGGGACACACGACAATTTCAATTTCTGCTTGGATTATTTGGCTATTGGATCAATGGCTAAGCGAAAGGTTTCCCGTGTTGAAGGCAAAGGCACGAGAAATGAGGCAAGCTATGAAGCTTCCTCACATGAAATACCGTCAGCATACTTGACGCGAGAAGAGATGGATGGCGTTCTCAACGAAAATAGAGCTCAGATGGCAAGGAAATATGACCTCCTTCGCAAACAACAGGAGGTGATTGACCAATTCTTCGCTCGGATGGAAGGAAGGCTGAGCAACAGTGTACAACTCATGGGAAATGGAATAGAATCAGCCCTAGTAGCAGTGGCAAACCAGATCGGTTCGGATCCGATCCAAACCGAAGGCCAAAGTCTGAATCCCATGCAGATGGAAATGGGGGGCATTCCCCACCGGGTCGGTTCGGACCCGATCCGAACAGCAACCCTACATGAGCTTGGGGGCTGCAGCCTCCCCTCTGGAAATCCATACTTCGCTCCGTTTCGACCTATATCCGCACCGGATCCGATCGGCAATGCCACACAGCTTCAACATCTAGCACCCCGGATCGGAACAGGAGAACCTGATCGGATCGGTACATCCGACACGAACCGTGCACCTCGCCATGCCCACCCTCGCTTCTCCGAGCCGCAACATGGGGGCACCTCCGAACCGAACCTAATGGCAATCCAAGCTCCCTGTACACTTCCACACTCTTCTGGACTCAACGCTAGGCGCACCAGCTCTGAACTTATCAACTTGCCTCAGCTCTTTGAAGGCGACCGACTCGCCAATCTCATTGAACGCCTCTCGAGAGGTCGCACTTATCAGAATGACATGGATGATGTCAATCGCAATCCATTCGCACAAGAAATTAGGAACTCTTGCAATCCTCCAGATTTCAAACTTCCGCAATCGGAGCCCTACAACGGCAGGACAGATCCCACCGTGCACCTAATGCGCTACAAACGTCATATGGAAGTTCAATCGGCTTCGGAAAACGTCATGGCAAAGTGCTTCCCTCTCTTTTTGACCGATGTAGCTGCTATGTGGATTGGGCAGCTGGAATTTGAATCAATCAACAGATGGAACATGTTGGTCGCTCGCTTTATTGAACAGTTTCGGGTCCACATTGCTCGACCTAAGAATGTCATGTCTCTCACCACAATCAAGCACAAGCCCAAAGAAACTCTACGCTCATTTTTGGAAAGGTTCAATGTTGCTGTATCATCAGTTGATCGACCTGAGCCATCTACATTATTGATGGCAGCAGTATCCGTTGTTCTGGACAACTCGGAGTTCAAAAAATCCTTGTACCGAGACCCACCACTGAATCCCAGCTAGTTCTACCTCGAATAGGATAGATTTCTGCGTGAATAAGACACAATGTCCGAAAAGAAAATTCTCGATGTCAACATTCTCAGAGACAGAGAACCGTCTGATTCTGGAAAAGCCAAAGGGAAAGTTGCTGTCAAGAATGACCGCAACACTCAGCCTCGTAGATGGCCCAGATATGAAAAGTACACCGAGCTCAATTCGTCGCTAACCGACATCTACGTGAACACAAACGGTGACGTCCCTTATCCAAAGCCTCCCAGGAGGGAGCCATCACAAAGGGAACGCGATTCTGGAAAATACTGCATATTTCATGAAATGGACGGTCACGACACAAATGACTGTAGGCACTTGCGTGACTTGATTGAGGAATGGGTTAGACGTGGAGAGCTACCCGAATATGTGAAACAACCAACAGCGCCAGCACCTGTGCTACCACCACCTGCCCCCCGGAGAGGGAAAGACCCTGGATCAAGCTCTCGCAGGCTCCTCATCAACTGATCTGGATGAGATCAGTCTATATTTCTTGCATTTCTTAGGATTTAAGATATGTCTCTTTGCTTTCTTTAGGTTTTCCAGTTGGTTAAATCGGAGTACACATGTTCGGGGTAAGGATTTAGCTCCAATGCGTGCTCTGCCCTCGATAACAAACCAATCAGGATTTGCTTTGGTTTTGTACTTTTAATTGAATAAGGAAGGACTTTCTGAGCATGGATTATGTTATGCAATTTAAGTATCTTGTCAGGTTGTGGCAGGATTCTCAATCTCAACTAAAGTATGGCTTATACTTATCTCGAACCCCTAGGCATGGATTATGCATAGGGACAGACTGTCTTGTCCGGTTATGGCAAGTATAGCTCTATCCCGACATGAGTATGGATTGTACTCACTAGGATTCTTAAGTATGGATTATGCTCTGGAATGGCTTATTGTTTTGTCAGGATTTGGCAAAGGAACTCAATAAAACTCGAGTATGGCATATGCTCAGTTTGAACTTCCTGGTATGGCTTATACCTGGAAGGTCAGGGCCCTCACCAGGTTTTGGAAGGATAATTCGAATGTCCCTCGAGTATGGTTTATGCTCAGACAAACGCCCAAGCATGTTTTATGCTCGAAAGTGTAATTAGTCTTGTCAGAATTCGACATACCTTTTTTCTCTCTTTTCTTCGCAGGTATGGATTATACTTGCTGCTGGCAGGCCCGGCGCGGCCTTGGATTTCTTGGATTATCCAGAACATACCTTCCTTCGTTCAGCAAGATATGTTCTGGGGGGAAAATGTTGACTTGCTTTTTAGTCAAAGTAGTCACACGTGGAATCTCAGATCAACAACACACTAGAGTATTGGAAGCATCGTCGAAAGACAGGAAGCGATTTGGTTGAAGTCACATCACAAACAAGGAAAGGCCCGAAACTCCTAACATATGACATTTTTTTGGCTTGAAAACAGCGATTATGGAGCTGATCTCCAAAACACTTGTAACTCTCTGAATTAGCTTCGAATCGAGCTTTCGTTTGTCTAAAATGGACTTACGGTTTGAAAGTTACGCCCGTTAACGTGAACTCATGCATTACCGGAGACATGGGTTTTTGAGTTACCATTACCACGCATCGGTTCAGATCGAATCACCCTTGAAAGGGTCGGTTTGGATGAGACAAACTGGCATTGGAAACTTGGCACACATCGGTTCGGATCGGGATAAGAGGAACCGATCCGATTTGGACATCTACACAGAAGTGCACACACGCATTCAGCCCGGGGAACTGGTTCAGATCCGATCCGAACCAACCTGAGCTGCTTCTGCACTACTTGAATTTGACCTATTCTTGTGGCACCCTTTCCTCCTACTTTCATGGATCACCTTCCACATGGCCTTACATGAATTGGAGAGCCTTTCTCCCATTTTGCCACTTTGTCACCACGTTCTATCAAGGCGTTGGATTGGGGACACTTGTCATTCATCCGGATCTCCCTAGAGCTTCTTTACGCCTATAAATACACCGTAAGATGGACATTTTAAGGGATCTTTTGGCTCTCACTCATCATGGCTTCCACCATTACTTCACGCACGGCCATTGCTCAATAATGAAGCCAAGTTCCACATTACAACACGAGGCTATCGTGTATAATCTTCCCTTTAATCTCCTCTTCTTCAGTGTGAACACGAGGATTTCGTGTATAAACAACAAGCAAACAGTATTGTAATAGCTTCTTAGGATTTAAGAAACTATAAAGTGGACGTAGGCTTTGTTTGAGCCGAACCACTATAAAAATCTCGTATGTCTCCTCTTATTTTTACTGCTTTTCTGCATTGATCTGTGATTGTGAGGTTTTCACACAATATTTGGTTGTTAGTGCCATTTTTTGGTCTAAAATTTTGGCGTGCCAGGAAGGGGGGCACATGACAACTTCAATTTCTGCTTGGATTATTTGGCTATTGGATCGATGGCTAAGCGAAAGGTTTCCCGTGTTGAAGGTGAAGGCACGAGAAACGAGGCAAGCCATGAAGCTTCCTCACATGAAAACCTATCAGCATACTTGACGCGAGAAGAGATGGATGGCGTTCTCACCGAATTGATAGCTCAGATGGCAAGGCAAGATGACCTCCTTCGCAAACAACAGGAGATGATTGACCAATTCTTCGCTCGGATGGAAGGAAGGCCAAGCAACAATGTACAACTCATGGGAATGGAATAGAATTAGCCCCAGCAGCAGTTGCAAACCAGATCGGTTCGGATTCGATCCGAACCGAGGGCCAAAGTCTGAATCCCATGCAGATGGAAATGGGGGGCATTCCCCACCGGGTCGGTTCGGACCCGATCCGAACAACAACACTACATGAGCTTGGGGGCAGCAGCCTCCCCTCTGGAAATCAAGACTTCGCTCCGGTTCAACCTACATTCGAACCGGATCGGATCGGCAATGGCACACAGCTTCAGCATCAAGCATCCCGGATCGGAACAGGAGAACCTGATCGGATCGGTACATCCGACCCGAACCGTGCACCTCGCTATGCCCTCCCTCGCTTCTCCGAGCCGCAACATGGGGGCACCTTCGAACCGAACCTAATGGCCTTCCAAGCTCCCCGTACACTTCGACACTCTTCTGGACTCAACATTTGGGGCACCAGCTTTGAACTTGTCAACTTGCAACAGCTCTTTGAAGGCGACTGGCTTGCCAATATCATTGAATGCCTCTCGAGAGGTCGCACTTATCAGAATGACATGGATGATGTCAATCACAATCCATTCACACAAAAAATTAGGAACTCTCGCAATCCTCCAGATTTCAAACTTCCGCAACTGGAGCGCTACAACGGCAGGACAGATCCCACCATGCACCTAATGCGCTACAAACGTCATATGGAAGTTCAATCAGCTTCGGAAAACGTCATGGCAAAGCGCTTCCCTCTCTTTTTGAACGATATAGCTGCTATGTGGATTCGGCAGCTGAAATTTGAATCGATCAACAGATGGAACATGTTGGTCGCTCGCTTTATTGAACAGTTTCGGGTCCACATTGCTCGACCTAAGAATGTCATGTCTCTCACCACAATCAAGTAGAGGCCCAAAGAAACTCTGCCCTCATTTTTGGAAAGGTTCGACATTGCAGCAGCATCAGTTGATCGACCTGAGCCATCTATAGTATTGATGGCGACAGTATTTGATGTTCTGGGCAACGCGGAGTTCAAAAAATCCATGTATCGAGACCCACCACGGAATCTCAGCTAGTTCTACCTCGAATCGGATAGATTTTTGCATGAAGAAGACGCAATGTCCGAAAAGAAAATTCTCGATGTCAACATGCTCAGAGACAGAGAACCGTTTGATTCTGGAAAAGCCAAAGGGAAAGTTGCTGTCAAGAATGATCGCAACACTCAGCCCCGTAGAGGGCCAGATATGAAAAGTACACCGAGCTCAATTCGTCGCTAACCGACATCTACGTGAGCACAAACGGTGACGTCCCTTATCCAAAGCCTCCCAGGAGGGAGCAATCACAAAGAGAACGCGATTCTGGAAAATATTACATATTTCATGAAATGGACGGTCACGACACAAATGACTGTAGACACTTGCGAGACTTGATTGAGGAATGGGTTAGACGTGGAGAGCTACCTGAGTATGTGAAACAACCAATAGCGCCAGCACCTGTGCTACCACCACCTGCTCCCCGGAGAAAGAATGACCCTAGATAAAGCTCACGCCGGCTCATCATCAACTGATCTGGATGAGATCAGTCTGGATTTCTTGCATTTCTTAGGATTTAAGATATGTCTCTTTGCTTTCTTTAGGTTTTCAGGTTGGTTAAATCGGAGTACACACGTTCGGGGTTAGGATTTAGCTCCAACGCGTGCTCTGCACTCAATAACAAACCAATCAGGATTTGCTTTGGTTTTGTACTTTTAATTGAATAAGGAAGGACTCTTTCCGAACATGGATTATGTTTGGCAATTTAAGTATCTTGTCAGGTTGTGGCAGGATTCTCAATCTCAACTAGAGTATGGCTTATACTTATCTCGAGCCCCTAGGCATGGATTATGCCTAGGGATATACTGTCTTGTCAGGTTTTGGCAAGTATAGCTCTATCCCGACATGAGTATGGATTGTACTCACTAGGATTCTTAAGTATGGATTATGCTCTGGAACGGCTTATTGTTTTGTCAGGACTTGGCAAAGGAACTCAATAAAACTCGAGTATGGCTTATGCTCGGTTTGAACTTCCTGGTATGGCTTATTCCCAGAAGGTTAGGGCCCTCACCAGGTTTTGGAAGGATAATTCGAACGTCCCTCGAGTATGGTTTATGCTCGGACAAACAACCAAGCATGGTTTTTGCTCGAAAGTGTAATTAGCCTTGTCAGAATTTGACATACCTTTTTGCTCCCTTTTCTTCGCAGGTATGGATTATACTTGCAGCTGGCAGGCCCGGCGTGGCCTTGGATTTCTTGGATTATCCAGAACATACCTTCCTTCGTTCAGCAAGATATGTTCTAGGGGGCAAAATGTTGACCCTCTTTTTAGTCAAAGCAGCCACCCGTGGAATCTCAGATCAACAACACACTGAAATATTGGAAGCATCGTCGAAAGACAGGAAGCGATTTGGTTGAAGTCGCATCACAAACAAGGAAAGGCCCGAAACTCCTATCTGATGACCTTTTTTGGGCCCCAAAACAATGAATACGGAGCTAGGCTCCTAGCTTTTGTAGCTCTCTGAATTAGCTTCGAATCGAGCTTTCGTTTGGCTAAAACGGACTTATAGTTTGAAAGTTACGCCGTTTCCGTGAACGCATGCAGTACCGGAGACATGGGTTTTTGAGTTACCATCACCACGCATCGGTTCGGATCGAATCACCCTTGAAAGGGTCGGTTTAGATGAGACAAACTAGCATTGGAAACTTGGCACACATCGGTTCGGATCGGGATAGGATGACCCGATCCGATTTGGACATCAACACAGAAGTGCACACACGCATTCAGCCCGGGGTACTGGTTCGGTTCGGATCCGATCCGAACCAACCTAACCTGCTTCTGCACTACTTGAATTTGACCTATTCTTGTGGCACCCTTTCCTCCTACTTTCATGGATCATCTTACTCATGGCCTTACACGAATTGGAGAGGCTTTCTCCCATTTTGCCACTTAGTTACCACGTTCTATCAAGGCGTTGGATTGGGGACACTTGTCATTCATCCGGATCTCCCTAGGGCTTCTTTACGCCTATAAATACACCGTGAGATGGACATTTTAAGGGATCTTTTGGCTCTCACTCATCATGGATTCTAAGACTACTTCACGCAAGGACGTTGCTCAATAAGGTTGCCAAGTTCCACATTACAACACGAGGCTATCGTGTATAATCTTCCCTTTAATCTCCTCTTCTTCCGAGTAAACACGAGAATTTCGTGTATAAACAGGAAGCAAACAGTATTGTAATGGACGCAGGCTTGGTTTGAGCCGAACCACTTTAAAAATCTCGTGTGTCTCCTCTTATTTTTACTGCTTTTCTGCATTGATCTGTGATTGTAAGGTTTTCACATAATATTTGGGTGTTAGTGCCATTTTTTGGGCTAACATTTTGGCGTGCCAGGAAGGGGGGCACACGACAACTTCAATTTCTTCTTGGATTATTTGGCTATTGGATCGACGGCTAAGCAAAAGGTTTCCCGTGTTGAAGGCGAAGGCAAGAGAAACGAGGCAAGCCATGAAGCTTCCTCACATGAAAACCCGTTAGTATACTTGACGTGAGAAGAGATGGATGTCGTTCTCACCGAACTGAGAGCTCAGATGGCAAGGCAAGATGATCTCCTTCGCAAACAACAGGAGATGATTGACTAATTCTTCGCTCGGATGGAAGGAAGGCCGAGCAACAATGTACAACTCATGGGAAATGGAATAGAATCAGCCCCAGCAGCAATTGCAAACCAGATCGGTTCGGATCGGATCCGAACCGAGGGCCAAAGTCTGAATCCCATGCAGATGGAAATGGGGGCATTCCCCACCAGGGCGGTTCAGACCCGATCCGAACAGCAACCCTACATGAGCTTGGGGGCCGTAGCCTCCCCTCTGGAAATCAAGACTTCGCTCCGTTTCGACCTACATCCGCACCGGATCGGATCGGCAATGCCACACAGCTTCAGCATCAAGCACCCTGGATCGGAACAGGAGAACCTGATCGGATCGGTACATCCGACCCGAACTGTGCACCTCACCATGAACTCCTTCGCTTCTCCGAGCCGCAACATGGGGACACCTCCGAACCGAACCTAATGGCCTTCCAAGCTCCCAGTACACTTCCACACTCTTCTGGACACAACGCTGGGGGCACCAGCTCTGAACTTGTCAACTTGCAACAGCTCTTTGAGGGCGACCGGCTCGCCAATCTCATTGAACACCTCTCGAGAGGTCGCACTTATCAGAATGACATGGATGATGTCAATCATAGTCCATTCACACATGAAATTAGGAACTCTCGCAATCCTCCAGATTTCAGACTTCCGCAACTGGTGCCCTACAACGGCAGGACAGATCCCACCGTGCAACTAATGCGCTACAAACATCATATGGAAGTTCAATCGGCTTCGGGAAACGTCATGGCAAAGTGCCTCCCTCTCTTTTTAACCGATATAGCTGCTATGTGGATTCAACAGCTGGAATTTGAATCGATCAACAGATGGAACATGTTGGTCGCTCGCTTTATTGAACAGTTTCGGGTCCACATTGCTCGACCTGAGAATGTCATGTCTCTCACCACAATCAAGCAGAGGCCCAAAGAAACTCTGCGCTCATTTTTGGAAAGGTTCAACATTGCAGCAGCATCAATTGATTGACCTGATCCACCTATAGTATTGATGGCGGCAGTATCCGGTGTTCTGGACAACTCGGAGTTCAAAAAATCCTTGTACCGAGACCCACCACGGAATCTCAGTTAGTTCTACCTCGAATCGGATAGATTTCTGCGTGAAGAAGACGCAATGTCCGAAATGAAAATTCTCAATGTCAACATGCTCAGAGATAGAGAACCGTCTGATTCTGGAAAAGCCAAAGGGAAAGTTGCTGTCAAGAATGACCACAACACTCAGCCCCGTAGAGGGCCCAGATATGAAAAGTACACCGAGATAAATTCGTCGCTAATCGACATCTACGTGAACACAAACGGTGACGTCCCTAATCCAAAGCCTCCCAGGAGGGAGCCATCACAAAGAGAATGCGATTCTGGAAAATACTGCATATTTCATGAAATGGACGGTCACGACACAAATGACTGTAGACATTTGCGAGACTTGATTGAGGAATGGGTTAGACGTGGAGAGCTACCTGAGTATGAGAAACAACCAACAGCGCCAGCACCTGTGCTACCACCACCTACTCCCCGGAGTGGGAATGACCCTGGATCAAGCTCTCGCGGGCTCATCATCAACTGATCTGGATGAGATCAGTCTGGATTTCTTGCATTTCTTAGGATTTAAGATATGTCTCTTTGCTTTTATTAGGTTTTCTGGTTGGTTAAATCGGAGTACACACATTCGGGGTTAGGATTTAGCTCCAACGCGTGCTCTGCACTCGATAACAAACCAATCAGGATTTGCTTTGGTTTTGTACTTTTAATTGAATAAGGAAGGACTTTCCGAGCATGGATTATGTTTCGCAATTTAAGTATCTTGTCAGGTTATGGCAGGATTCTCAATCTCAACTAAAGTATGGCTTATACTTATCTCGAACCCCTGGATTATGCCTAGGGACAGACTGTCTTGTCGGGTTTTGGCAAGTATATCTCTATCCCGACATGAGTATGAATTGTACTCATTAGGATTCTTAAGTATGGAATATGCTCTGGAATGGCTTATTGTTTTGTCAGGATTTGGCAAAGGAACTCAATAAAACTCGAGTATGGCTTATGCTCAGTTTGAACTTCCTGGTATGGCTTATACCCGGAAGGTTAGGGCCCTCGCCAGGTTTTGGAAGGATAATTAGAACGTCCCTAGAGTATGGTTTATGCTCAGACAAACGCCCAAGCACGGTTTATGCTCAAAAGTGTAATTAGTCTTGTCATAATTTGACATACCTTTTTGCTCTCTTTTCTTCGCAGATATGGATTATACATGCAGCTGGCAGGCCCGACATGGCCTTGGATTTCTTGGATTATCCAGAACATACCTTCCTTCGTTCAACAACATATCTTCTGGGGTGCAAAATGTTGACCCGCTTTTTAGTCAAATCAGTCACATGTGGAATCTCAGATCAACAAAACACTAGAGTATTGGAAGCATCGTCGATAGACAGGAAGCGATTTGGTTGAAGTCGCATCACAAACAAGGAAAGGCCCGAAACTCCTATCAGACGACCTTTTTTGGGCCCGAAAACAGCGATTACATGGCTAAGCTCTGTAACTCTTGTAGCTCTCTGAATTAGCTTCGAATCGAGCTTTCGTTTGGCTAAAACGGACTTACGGTTTGAAAGTTATGCCCGTTTCCGTGAATGCATGCATTACCAGAGACATGGGTTTTTGAGTTAACATTACCACGCATCGGTTCAGATCGAATCACCCTTGAAAGTGTTGGCTCGGATGAGACAAACTGGCATTGGAAACTTGGCACACATCGGTTCGGATCGGGATAGGAGGACCCGATCCGATTTGGAAATCTACACAGAAGTGCACACACGCATTCAGCCCGGGGAACTGGTTCGGATTCGATCCGAACCAACCCGACCTGCTTCTGCACTACTTGAATTTGACTTATTCTTGTGGCACCCTTTCCTCCTACTTTGATGATCACCTTCCACATGGCCTTACACGAGTTGGAGAGGCTTTCTCCCATTTTGCCTCTTAGTCACCACTTTCTATCAAGGCGTTGGATTGGGGACACTTGTCATTCATCCGGATCTCCCTAGAGCTTCTTTACGCCTACAAATACACCGTGAGATGAATATTTTAAGGGATCTTTTGTCTCTCACTTATCATGGCTTCCACCATTACTTCATGCAAGGCCATTGCCCAATAAGGAAGCCAAGTTCCACATTACAACATGAGGCTATCATGTATAATCTTCCCTTTAATCTCCTCTTCTTCAGTGTAAACCCGAGGATTTCGTGTATAAACAGCAAGCAAACAGTATTGTAATAGCTTCTTAGGATTTAAGAAACTATAAAGTGGACATAGGCTTGGTTTGAGCCGAACCACTACAAAAATCTCGTGTGTCTCCTCTTATTTTTACTGTTTTTTTGCATTGATCTGTGATTGTGAGGTTTTCACACAATATCTGTGTGTTAGTGCCATTTTTTGGTCTAACATTTTGGCGCGCCAGGAAGGGGGGCACACGACAACTTCAATTTCTGCTTGGATTATTTGGCTATTGGATCAATAGCTAAGCGAAAGGTTTCCCGTGTTGAAGGCGAAGGCATGAGAAACGAGGCAAGCCATGAAGCTTCCTCACATGAAAAACCGTCAGCATACTTGATGCGAGAAGAGATGGATGGCGTTCTCACCGACTTGAGAGCTCAGATGGCAAAGCAAGATGACCTCCTTCGCAAACAACAGGAGATGATTGACCAATTATTCGCTCGGATAGAAGGAAGGCCGAGCAACAGTGTACAACTCATGGGAAATGGAATAGAATCAGCCCCAGCAGCAGTTGCAAACTAGATCGGTTCGGATCCGATCCGAACCGAGGGCCAAAGTCTGAATCCCATGCAGATGGAAATGGGGGTCATTCCCCAACGGGTCGGTTCGGACCCGATGCGAACAACAACGCTACATGATCTTAGGGGCATCAGCCTCCCCTCTGGAAATCAAGACTTCTCTCCGGTTCGACCTACATCCGCACCGGATTGGATTGGCAATGCCACACACCTTCAGCATCAAGCACCTCGGATCGGAACAGGAGAACCTGATCGGATCGGTACATCCAACCCGAACCGTGCACCTCGCCATGCCCTCCCTCGCTTCTCCGAGCCGCAACATGGGGGCACCTCCGAACCGAACCTAATGGCCTTCCAAGCTCCCCGTACACTTCCACACTCTTCTGGACTCAACGCTAGGGACATGTAATGACCCGCATTTTCTGCGGTATATAAATAATTTATTTAATTATATAAATAGCGATTTAGGGAATTAAATCGTCATTAATTAAATTATAGTGAATATTTAATTAAAATAAATAATTAAATAATATATTCTATTCAGAAATAATCAAAAATATTGGAAATCACAATATTCTGTGAACGGGGTCGTTCCTTAGATTTAATTCAGCCTAGAGTTGAATTATATTGACGAATATATTCAATCGACGACAGTTTGAACATATAATTATATTCTAATTAAAATAGAGCTCGAAATGGCGCTGCAGTTCGCTATTTGGTGATTCGAACTTCAACTGAATGTACAGGATTCGTTTTAAACCGGATTTCTGTGAAACAAGAAACGTGTGAAGCTAGTGGAGTATATCTTTCTAGTGGAAGAGGAAATTCGGGATTTCGTCGTGTAGATTTTGATTTACATCCAAATCAAATTTCAGAAAATCGCTGTGGAATTCCTTTATAATTTGCGACGCTTTATTTACGTTATAAATGGATTTTCGATATAAATTGAATATCGGGATAATATGGAATCTGAAATATCAAACAGTATATTCTGATATGATATTCTGGAGCTGGACGATAACATATGTGAAGATATACGATAATATAAATTTATTTATATTTAATTTAATAATATTTAAATATATTTATATATTTAAATGGGTCATCCAGAGCTTTAAAAATACATTGTATGAGCATACGAAGTCGGAATTCGACGAAACTAATTTTGTTAGATCCGCAATGTCAAAGATTTGCTAGATGTCAGTTTCCATGATTTTTAGAGTCACTGTGTGGCCGTACGGATTTTTAGAGTGTAAAACAGTCAGTATTTTGACAGTTAAAAATACACTGTGTGAGCATACAGAGTCGGAATTCGATGAAACCAGTTTCGTTGGGACCGTGATGTCAAACTCTAGCTACATGTCAATTTTCGTGACTTTAGATATCATGTGTGATCACACGGATTTTTAGAAGTCAGAAATGAATATAAAGGATTAAATAAAAATATTAAAATATTAATATAAAAATATCTAGATATTTTTGGGGTCTATAAGTACCCCCACTAAACTTTTCTAAACCTAATCACTTTTCATTTTCTGGTCAAGGCTGCTTCGAAGCCGCCAGTTACTCTTCACAGCAAAAGTTCTTCCTTAGAAAAATCAAAACAATCCCAAACAAATTCAATAAATCCTGAAAACCATGTCTTTGTGATCTTTGCAAGTTTCTCTACATATCTATATTTAGTTGGAAGCATTCGAAGACATTTTTATTCGCTGCCAGTAATCGCGCGAGGCTAGGGTTCGCTCTATGATTTGATTTAGGGCATCGATTCAGGAAGAAGATGTATTTTTGAGTTTGTAGTGAGAAGTAGAGCTCGTACGAAGAGTATTGAGGGATTTCGAAACAAAAAGTGACGCTCGAAATGGTTGAAGCGCGCGGTTGTGCTGAGAACCGCAACAAGGAAGAGGACCTCGTGTTGGGGGAGGTTGGCCTGAGGTTGATGAGGGTTGGATGAGAAATGGTGTAGTATAGTTAGATTGAAGGTTAATGGGAAGAAGAAGGTGCGACGGGGGATCAAAGGGATCGAATGTTGGAGTGGTATTACTGGAGCGTGGACTTTAGTTTGGGGGAGATGAAGAGGACGGGTTGGTAATGGGCGGGCCATGGGTTTTAAAGAGGGAGATGGGCCAAGGTATTGAGTTAAGGCCCAAGGATGTTTTTAATTCATGTATAGTTTAATTTAAATAGTGATTAAACTTCGTAATACCGTATCTTGTCCATACGAGGTCGGATTTGCAAACCGTAAGTTGCATTGGGATCGTATGGACGGGAGCAACACAATGAGACTGACCGGGAGTGGATCAGAGACAGTTACAATTTATGGCGAAATAAATTGTCCGACTGAATCAAATAACGCAAACCGTTATTTAACGGCTAACGCGCAAAAGTGAGTAAAACTCACCAACTCTGAACAGTTCTATTTCTACAACGTATTCTTAGAATTGTTAAATATTTTCTGTTTGACTGTGTGTTGGTTGATTGATTGAACTGCTAGTCAGTTAGTGAAAATTATATATATATATATATATATATATATATGTAATTATATATATATATAAACCGTTAAATATTTATATATTGATTCTGCTATCAGAATAATTTATATTGAACTGAAAGTGATGATATTCATATTGTGTAACATCTGTGGATGCAGGGAGACAGGTTGGAGGAATCCGACTGGATTCCTCAACAGTTATTTTATTGTTTTTCATATATTGTTATATGATGTGATATAAAATCTGTGGGCGATTATATGTACTTGGACGATATTGAACATCGTGATTTGATATGATTGAATACCATAACATACCGAAATGTTGATAAGGGGATTTTCAAGGTGATATTGAAAATAGAATATTTATAAATTGGAATATTTATAAATAAGAGATATTTATAAAGTGGAATATTTATAAATAAGAAATGTTTATAAATTGGAATATAAATAGGAGATATTCAAAAAGGAAATAATTACAAACCATTTTCTTTTTGAATGGAAAGGCCTGTGTGGCGGGTTTGGGGATTTTCCTGATGCTCCCATTACAAAGGAGGTTATGGCGATTTTTTCAGAGAATTTAAGGAGTTAGAATATTTCAAGAATAAATTTGAAAAGGAAATATTTGTAAAATCATTTACAAATAGAATTGAAAAGGAAACGTTATAAAAAGGAAATCATTTTTTAAGTTTAGATCCGTTATTTAAAAGTAAATCTTTTCAAATGAATAAAACGTTGTTAAAAAGGAAATCTTTATAAAGTGAATAAAATAAATCGAATATGGTATTCGCAAGGAGTAAATCGAATATGGTATTCGAAGGGAGTAAATCGAATATGGTATTCGAAAGTTAGTAAAATGAATATGCTATTCGAAAGGGGTTAGTCGAGTCGAGTTAGTTGAATAGAGTTAACCAGTTCAGTAGAGTTAACCAGTTCAGTAGAGTTAACCAGTTCAATAGAGTTAACCAGTGAGTTAAGTAAGTCAAGTTAATCAAGATGAGTTAAATAAGTTAAGTTATCGAATACCACTTATTCGAAGTAGAAGTTATCAAATATAGTTATTTGAGATAGAGTTAGTCAAACAGAGTTATTCAGGATAAGTTGCCATCTCGTATGACTGCTAGCGTAATTCGCAGGGCTGTAAATAGCCTACGGCGGTCGGATGTTTCCTGAGGGAGTCAGGCGTAACCATTGTGATCGCTGCGATCTAGAGTTAAGCGAATGGAGTTAAATTGAATATTAGTTATTCGATAGGAGTTAAGTTCTTGAGTTAGATTATCGAGATAAGTGAGTCGAGTTAAGTTCGTCGAGTTAAATTAATCGATGTCAGTTTCATCGAAAGGAGTTAATCGATGTTAGTTCATCGAAAGGAGTTAATCGATGTTAATTTCATCGAAATGAGTATCGATGTTAGTTTCATCGAAGGGAGTTATCGATTATAGTTTAATCGAAAGGAGTTATCGATTAGTTAAATCGAAAGGAGTTGTCAAATTTAGTTATTCGAAAAGGAGTTATCGATTTGTTAAATCAAAAGGGAAGATTTTCGAATATCGTTTATTCGAGAGGAGATTATCGAATATTGTTTATTCGAATAGAGAAAAGGAGTTAATCGAATATAGTTTATTCGAATAGAGGAAAGGAGTTAATCGAATATAGTTTTTTCGAACAGAGTAAATGAGTTAATCGAATATAGTTTATTCGAACAGAGTAAATGAGTTAATCGAATATAGTTTATTCGAATAGAGTTAGAGGAGCTATCGGATATAGTTTATTCGACAGGAGTTAAGTGAATTAGTTAAGTTAAACTAAGTGAATTAGTTAAGTGAATTGGTTAAGTTAACCGAAGTGAATTAGTCAAGTAAATCAAAGTGATTAGTTCAGTTAATCGAGATAAGTAAATCAAGTTAGGTTAATCGAGTTGAATTAGTCAGTCGAGTAAATAAATTGAGTTAGTCAAACCAAGTAAAACTAGTTAGAGTTAATTAATTAAGGTTGACCAGTTAGAGTTGATCGGTTAGAATTAACCAGTTAGAGTTAATCAATCAGAGTTAATCAAATAGAGTTAAGTAAAATTAGAACTGACTAGAGATTGGTAAATTGAATGGTTTTCTAAGTGCCTATCTGATGTTGGTTTCGGCCTTCGGGATTTATACTTAGGGGATTGTTCTCATACTAGTTTACAGTCAGGGACTGATAGTTGGGGAAGAGTAGTGATTTGTAAATAAGTAGATGGAAACGTTTTCCAGTGTTAATACCATATATTTTCTAAACATAGAAAATAAGGCAATGTGAATATATATATATATATATATATATATATGTTGATGTTTGTTCGATATAATTTCCATCTGGAAATAATATCGTTGTTTGCACACTTGTTTTTCTTTGATAGATAAATCACAGACTATCGAAGTTTTGACCATTTTAACGTTGTTAATATGGAGAGACCGGTTGGATTATTATCCAAAGAACCACTCTGTATTGGCATAAGCATTGCGAATCATTTATGCCAAAGATAATTGAAGACGGAGTAAAGTGCAAGAGCTGTTGTATAAGTCTTAGATAACAGTGACTAAGATGGATATACTGAATAGTTCCTTCGGTTTGTCCAGTCCCAGGACAACCTGTATGGACGAAGGTCTGATAGAGTATATCCAATGGATCGCGTAAGTTGATCTGTTCAAACGTATTCACGTTTGGTGGTGGAGGAATTCATTTCTCTTAGCTGTATACCCGTGTTATTTTTGGATAAGTCAATTTGTGATTTGGCGGGTATGACGATGTGACATTCTAAGTGAATGAGGATGACTTGTGTTGATGAATGTCTGACAGAGTATTTCCAAAAAGGTCACGTACATTGATTCCTTCGACCGTACCATGAGTGGAAGCGGAGATGGAAACTTCTTTAGCTGACACGTAATGTACTGTCGTAGACGTCAATTAGTGATTTTCGATGGATCTGACAATGTGGCATTCGAAGTGAATCTGATGTGATGATAAAGCGTAGCTTCTAGCCTCATCAACCAGTAAATGACAGAAATCGGGCAGGCAACATGGCTAAGTCGGTCGCACCGAAGTAGGGTGTATAATCACCTATCTAGAGAATATTCATTTGTTTCTTAAATCTATCAATGCTATCACATATATATGTGAACGGTTGCTAATCCCAACCGTTGGTGATATACATTCGATACACTCAAGCAAAATGAGTGGTCGGTCATGTGTGGCTGAGTTACAAGATGTTCTTGTTGAACTCCAGTGTATCGTTCCTAGAGTACACTGATCGGAAGGTGGTTCCATACCTTGTCATAGTTGGAAATCCATTATCCAATACGTGATTGCGATTTTGACTGTATACTATATATGTAGAACGTGAGATGAAAGCGTTTCTGCTAGTTGATATCTATTTGTACATAGATATTATTATAATATCAAAAGGTTTTTGATATAAAGATATTTTGGATTCTCATAAGGGAAATGTAACACCCCGAATTTTCTATTAACACTAAAGTTGCTAAAATAATAATAAGAGTGTAGAAGAGGGGATGTATCTAATATGAATATAAAAATATTAATAAGTGTGTAAGAGAGGGGATGTATCTAATATGAATATAAAAATATTAATAACTGTGTAAGAGAGGGGATGTATCTAATATGAATATAAAAATATTAATAAGTGTGTGAGAGAGGGGATGTATCTAATATGTATATAAAAACAATAATAAGTAAAGGGGGATGTATCTAATATGTACATTGTAGAAAATATATATTTATGACATGAATAGAAGTTTATTAATATGCTGAGTGTTTGCTGAGTCACTTCTGACTCATTGCTGAGTCAACAAGATAAACCCCATCTTGTCTGAACGGCTGCGGTTATTTCTAGGTTAAATCTAATGGCCTAAATGAATTCTAAAAATCTATAAATAAGTGGGTAGACCCTAGACCTAAATCACTTGTAAAATTAGAGAAGCTACCGTCATGCTGCTGCCATGGAGTTCAGCATAGCCGTCACAAACTAAGAAGAGGAAGCCTAATCATCTACAACTAAATCTACACAAATCAAATCAAAAGATCTCTCTTTCTCTAATTCTTTTCTTTTGTTGGTGAGTATGATGATTCTCACAAGACTATTACAAACTAATTTGACTCAGTTATGAATGGATCACAAGAAAGTGATGTGATTTGTAATTGTAAATTCTATATATTGTGGATCTCTTATTATGTTATTATGTTGTCGTATGATGTAAATTATATATGCTATGTCATGCTATGTTGTAAATTCTCTTATGCTATGTCGTGCTATGTTGAGAATCATGTCAAGCTATGTTATACTATCATACTATGCCATGTTATAAATCATGCTATATTATGTTGAAAAATCATGATGTTGTTAGATCATGCTTAAAGTTATGTTTTTTTTTCTTAATTTAAATGGATCTTGTTTATGGGAATTTGCCTATTAGGTTAGGTGTACCCATAAACTTGAAACTATAATTAAATAAAACTTGATTATGGGAATTTGCCTATTGAGTTAGGTGTACCCATATAAAACCATGTTGTTAAAAAATTAGATGATGTTGATTCACACATGTTCATATGTAAGTTTATGAAAATTGATTGAGATCATATTAGGTGAATTTTGAACAAGTTGACACCTTTAGATCCATGACATGTATAATCTATGCAAGTTGGACATATGCAAGTTTCACCCCTTATTATGATTCATTTGGTCACATATACATGTTGTTATTATGATAATCTCTTTTATGCTATGAGTTAGGCTATTCGAGTCTAACATATATTTTGCGAATAAACGTTCAAACGTGGGGTAGGGGTAATATTAGGAATTAATAAATTGGGTGCAATTTTGTAAGATGTTGCATACCATGAATGAATGTCCATAATTGAGTCAATTATGGACATTGTTAAAAATTGGAAGTAATTAATAATTCAAGTAGGGAATTATTAAAATTGGGGGAAAGTGGATTATTATTAATAATCAATGCTTAGGACACGAGGTTGGACCCGTTTGTGATGTAAACCTGCCCGGACCCGCCCGGCAAATCCAGTAGTCACAAATGTCGGCCCAATGTGAGAGGTCCTAGGCCCAAACTAAAGCATAACAGTTGTAAAGACACGAGGTTAGACTCTTTTATGGTGTAAGACTGCCCGGAACCGCCCGACAAATCCAGCTGCCATAAATGCCAGTCTAATGTGAGAGGTCTTTATGAGGTTATGGCCTTAATGAACTAAGAAATACTTAACCAGATAATCATGTAAGGTGGGACATGGGGGTTAAGTAGGTGCCTTGGGTGGCATGAGGAATCTGGTGGTTGCCTTTAGAGGCATTTGAAATACGATTAGACTTAACCAAACACACATGTAAATGAACATGACTAAGTGGGTTAAGTGGGATGGACTAATGGGGACAAGCTTAGGTGGAATGCTTGTGGTAAATAGTGGGGGCCCATTTCAACCAGTATCCCAAAACGTATCTTTGTGGGCTCGACCCAAGTCGAGGACGGGACACGCATACTGGGTTTGACTATAAGAGGCCAAAACAGGGAGCGGTGGCAACGCAAGTCCAACGGGTTTCATATGCGTGTGTGGACCCGGGCTGGTAGGTAAGACGTTGTTGCATCGTGTAGGTATAAGCCGTGCATGTCCGTTGTATCAGGTTGCCACTTTAGGGGAGTGATACACCCCACTGTGGGGCCAGCACGGGTATCTACGAGTTAGGGAGCCGATCGAATAATGGGAAGTAGGGTACACCTAGTGGAGATAGGGGCAGGCGGCACCTATGTAGTCAGCTAGGGGTACGTAAAGCCATTGGGAAAGTTTCTAAGTGAAGCTAGGTGGGATGAATCTTTAGGGTGACTGGTGTGGTGCAGTATAGTGTTTATCCTTTAGTATTTAGGAGCGCCTATAACGTTGCCTTTAGCGATTGTCTATGTCCTTAATCTGCTCTTCATAGACATTTTCTTGTTTTCCAGCTTATGCCTTAGTCCAGTTATTTTGGTAATAGTATTGTAGAATTATCATATTCACCAGACTTTATGTCTGACCCCCTCTTTTCCATCCTTTTTCTCCCTTCAGGTCCGCAGGTTGGGCCAAGTTCTAGTGGAGTCTAGTTGGATCGCTTATCTTCTGGAAAGCTTGGACTGCTGAAGTAAAGTCCAGCTTGTTATCTTTCTTTTTTAATGGCTATTCATGTAATGGGATTATGTACTTGTTTTATCAAGATAGATATTGTACTTGACATTGAATATGGTGTTATGATGTAATCAAACATGTTTTGACTTCTGCTACAATAAAATAAAGTTTTTGAATTTCCAAGTACTATTTTATATCTGTCTTGTTGTAATTTTACTGTTCTATATTCACTTAAAACCTCCATGGAAGTTAATGCATTCCCTTTGTGAGTGACATTAATGGACGTGGGGTGTTACACGTGGTATCAGAGCATAAGGTTACCAGAACAGATAAAAAAAAAATTTTTTTAGAAAAACATTTTTTTTTCTAAAGTATTTTTGGAAGAAGTGCTTTCAAAAAAAAAAAAAACTTGTTATTTAAAGAGTGTTTTTATGAAAAACATAATCCCAAATAGCCATATCCTTATCTTTATCTTTCGAATTCTCCATTTTGAATCTTTCCTTTTTCGTTTCAGCATGGCTGAAGATCTTAATCTCCCAGAAGGTGTGACGATTCCAGGGTGGTTTAGGAGATACTTGGAGGCTAGGGCCACCACTGCAGGCCCAGCGGATACTCCTCCACCCCTAGTTGCACCCATTCCTCCTCCTCCTCCTCCTCGTGTTGACACTTTTGCAAAGACATGCAAGGAATTCAAGGCTATGGGAGGAAAAACTTTTCAAGGGACTGAGACGTTTGTGGAGGCCAGAGATTGGCTTAAGGAGACTGAGGAATTGTTGGATATCTTTGAAGTGGAAGATGGGAGGAAAGTCCGTTTAGCTGCTTGGTTAATGAAGGGAGAGGCCTCGTTTTGGTGGGAGGTCACTAACGGGGAACGTCCAGTTGATTCATGGGCGGATTTCAGACGAAGGTTTGAGGCAAAGTTTCTTTCAAGGGCAGAGGAGAACTTAAATATGGAAAAATTCCTGGCACTAAAGCAAGGGAGCTCACCAGTAAAGGAATATGTCAATAAATTTAATCAGTTAGCAAGGTTTGGCTTGGAGTTGGTGAACACGCCAGAGAAGAAAGCTTTGAGGTTCGTTAGAGGCTTGAATGAACCGTTGCAAGGGTTGGCTATGACCCACATCCCTATGGGAGCCACCTTTGAAAAGCTAGTAGAAATGGCACTTATGCATGAGGATAAGGCAGTTGAAAAGAAAGGGGATCAGAAGAAACCCCAACAGCAAAATAAGAAGGGTGGTAAAAACAATAATGGCAAAGGGAAGAAGAAATGCTTCAATTGTGGGACGCCTGGCCATCTCAGCAAAGATTGTAGAAAGAAAAAGAAGACTGGTTGTTTTCATTGTGGAGATGCGGGACATTTAGTGAAGGACTGTCCAAAGAAGGGGCAGAGGGCAGGGTCTACCTCGGGAGGACAGGTGCAGGCTCTTATGGCACCAGGGCAGGCAAGGGGGCAAGTTCAGGCTATTGCGGCCCCACCGCTGCAAGAAAGAGGTAGAACAATTTCTGTTGAAAGCTTAGTTTTTCTGTTTGATCATCCTGTCCGTACCTTATTCGATTCTGGCGAATCTCATTCGTTCATCTCTGCATCATTAGTTGAATCACTGCACTTGAACACCAGTTTAGTAGAGGATCCCTTGGTCGTTTCAAATCCAATTGGGGGTTCGGCTCATTTGACCATGATATGTTTGGATTTGAAAATCTCTATACTTAGCGTTGAATTTAGATGTGATGCTTATGTATTGGGCTTCACGGGCTATGGGCTAATTTTAGGAATGGATTGGTTGTCTAGAAATAGGGCCATTCTTGATTGTGAAAGGAGAGTAGTTAGGCTTGTGACTCGCCTTGGTAATGCTCTCGACATCTTTTGTAATCCCATAAATTCCGTTATGCTAAGTTATCTTGAATCGCTTGACGCGTCTGTAGAGAACCTGCGATCGGTAGAAGTGGTCCGGGAATATCCGGATGTGTTTGAGGAGGTGAAGGGCTTACCTCCAAAGCGGGAGATAGACTTTCAAATTTATCTTGTGGATAATGCTAAACCCGTATCTTTGCCAGTGCGCCACATGGCTCCTCGTGAAAGGAGGGAACTCAATAAGCAAGTAAAGGAGTTGCTTGAGAAGGGGTTCATAAGACATAGTATATCGGAGTGGGGTGCTCCAGTAGTTTTTGCCACAAAGGCGGATGGGTCTCTTAGACTTTGTATGGACTATAGAGAACTAAACAAGCTTACTAAAAAGAACCGACACCCACTGCCGAGGATTGACGATCTCTTTGATCAGTTAGTTGGCGCCTCAGTGTTTTCGCAGTTGGACTTAGCCACTGGCTTTCATCAACTGAGAGTGGCTGAGGATAGTATAGATAAGACTGCTTTTAGGACTCCTGACGGATTCTATGAATGGCTAGTGATGCCCTTTGGTTTGACAAACGCCCCTGCATATTTTGTTGATTTGATGAGTAGGGTGTTTAGGGAATACCTTAACAAATTCGTGGTAGTCTTTGTGGATGACATCTTAGTCTTTTCTAAGAATAAAGAAGAGCACTCCCTACATCTTAGGGAAGTGTTGGAAACCCTTCGAGCGCATAACCTTAAGGCAAAATTTTCTAAGTGTCACTTCTGGAGGAAGGAAGTACGGTTCTTAGGGCACGTGGTTTCCAAAGAAGGGATAGCAGTGGATCCCGCAAAGGTGGTGGCCATCCAAGATTGGAAGGTCCCTAAAAATGCAACCGAAGTAAGAAGTTTCTTGGGGTTGGCTGGCTATTATAGGAAGTTTATCAAAGACTTCGCAAAAATATCAGCTCCATTAACACGGTTAACGAAGAAGAACCTGGTTTTTACGTGGGACAAAGATTGCGATGATGCGTTCCAACGTTTAAAGAGAGCCTTAACTTCAGCCCCAGTCTTAGTGCTGCCAGACGGGAATAAACCGTTTACCATCTATACTGATGCTTGTGGGACGGGACTTGGCGCGGTCCTCATGCAAGAGGGAAGAGTAATAGCCTATGGTGGAAGGCAGTTGAGGGTTCATGAAAAGAATTACCCCACGCATGACTTAGAGCTAGCCGCAATTGTTTTCGCGCTTAAGTCTTGGCGTCACTATCTTCTTGGTGAGAAATTCGAACTGTTCACTGACCACAAATCATTAAAATACTTATTCTCTCAGAAGGATTTGAATTTAAGGCAGCAACGGTGGATGGAATTCTTAGCCTCCTACGATTTTGAAATAGCATATACCCCGGGCAAGGGTAACGTGGTGGCAGACGCCTTAAGTAGGAAAAGGTTGTCCTTGAGTCCGTTGTTTGTTGAACGACAAAGCTTAGAATTCATCTCTATGTTTGACTTTAGACCCTCCGTTGACTTAGTACCCGGTCTGTTAGTATCCTTGGAGGTTAGACCTACACTTCTAGGACGGGTTGGTGAGGCACAGCGAGACGACCCACAGTTGGTTGAGATAGTAGAAAAGCTCAAAGGGGGGGAGTCGTCAAGCCATCTTCGTAGGTATACCCTAGACGAGAAGGGTTGGTTACGAAGGGATAATAGACTTTGTGTACCACAAGACGAAGACTTAAGGAAGGCCATTCTTGATGATGCTCATCGCTCAAAAATGACCATTCATCCCGGCGGGGATAAGATGTACAAAGATATGAAGCGGGTTTTCTTTTGGGCCGGTATGAAAAAGGATGTGGCCGAGTACGTCGCTAGATGCTTGGTGTGCCAACGAGTTAAAGCAGAACAAAAGAAACCCAGTGGGTTGCTTCACCCATTAGAAGTTCCACTATGGAAATGGGAAAGCATCTCAATGGATTTTGTGGATGGATTACCAAGATCAAGGAAGGGTAACACGGGGATTTGGGTTATAGTATATAGACTTACTAAAAGCGCCCATTTTATTCCCGTGAAAAGTAAGAGGACTGATCCGTGGTTGGCTTCTGTATACATTAAGGAGATAGTTCGTTTGCACGGTATTCCTTCTAGTATAGTAAGCGACCGGGACCCCATCTTTACTAGCGAATTTTGGAAGAGTTTACAAGAGGTGGTAGGGACTCAGCTATGTTTGAGCACCGCATATCATCCTCAGACAGACGGCCAGACTGAGAGGGTGAATCGCATTCTAGAGGATCTTTTAAGGCTTTGTATCCTAGACTTTGTGGGTACATGGGAAGAGCACCTTCCGTTAGTAGAATTCGCAAATAATAATAGCTTTCAGTCTAGTATTGGCATGGCACCTTTCGAAGCTCTTTATGGAAGGCCTTGCCGTTCGCCTACATGTTGGTGGGAATCTACCGATAAAATCCTACTTGGGCCCGATATGGTTAGGGAAACCTCGGAGAAGATTGAGTTGATTCGAAGGAGGATGAAAGCAGCACAAGATAGGCAAAAATCGTATGCTGATAAGAGGAGGACAGATCTTGAGTTTGACATTGGGGACATGGTTTTTATCAAAGTATCTCCGTTACAGAATGTTGTTCGCTTTGGGTCCGTGGGGAAATTAGCACCAAGGTTTGTAGGGCCGTTTCCTGTAAAAAAAAACAGGATTGGGAAGATGGCATATAGGGTGGAGTTGCCTGAGAAACTTAGTGGAGTACACGACGTATTCCATGTATCACATTTGAGGAAGTGTTTGCACAAGACCGCGGAGGTGGTAGAGCTGAGCTTGCTTAAAGAGGTGGAAATAGAGCGTAATGCAACAATTAGACGAGCTCCTACATGCATTCTTGGGTCGGAGATCAAAAAGTTGAGGAATCGAGAGGTCAGACTGGTTAAAGTGCAATGGGGAGATGATGAGAGCAACGCAACTTGGGAGACAGAAGAGAAGATGCGTTCGTTGTACCCTTTTCTTTTTGAGGGTATGTCTTTTAATTTCTCCTTTATCGCTTATCTTATCTTATCTTATCTTTAGTATGTCCTCTCATTAGTATCTTTGACCTTTAGTTAGGATAATCCTATGGTTCAAACATGTGTTTGAGACATGTTATGTATGATGGATGCAAAATGGATGCAAGTGTTTGCTAGTGGTTGCTCGTGGATGCATATACACACACACTTTAGGCACTAGATCGGCTCAGTCACTTCATATTGCATATTGCATATATATGGATGTATTTAGTATAATGGATGTATAATGGTTGTACCATCATATGGATGCTGCATTCGGTTGAATGGGTTTGCACGCATATAGAAGTAGTATGTAAGCAATTAGGATCTTTTGCATACATAATGGATTCATGACACTTACATAATTTGCATTAAGGATGTCAACTGAATCAGTAGACCGCCTGATTTCGCATTAGGTAAGGACATGTACACACACTTGCATATGATCATAAAGCGTTAGAAGTCTGTAAGGACAATGGATGCATGTGTATGATGGATGAGTAGATGGACGTTTGGATGGTAGGATATACATTCTTCCAGACTTGAAGATTTCGGGGACGAAATCCTAAAAGGAGGGGAGAATGTAACACCCCGAATTTTCTATTAACACTAAAGTTGCTAAAATAATAATAAGTGTGTAGAAGAGGGGATGTATCTAATATGAATATAAAAATATTAATAAGTGTGTAAGAGAGGGGATGTATCTAATATGAATATAAAAATATTAATAACTGTGTAAGAGAGGGGATGTATCTAATATGAATATAAAAATATTAATAAGTGTGTGAGAGAGGGGATGTATCTAATATGTATATAAAAACAATAATAAGTAAAGGGGGATGTATCTAATATGTACATTGTAGAAAATATATATTTATGACATGAATAGAAGTTTATTAATATGCTGAGTGTTTGCTGAGTCACTTCTGACTCATTGCTGAGTCAACAAGATAAACCCCATCTTGTCTGAACGGCTGCGGTTATTTCTAGGTTAAATCTAATGGCCTAAATGAATTCTAAAAATCTATAAATAAGTGGGTAGACCCTAGACCTAAATCACTTGTAAAATTAGAGAAGCTACCGTCATGCTGCTGCCATGGAGTTCAGCATAGCCGTCACAAACTAAGAAGAGGAAGCCTAATCATCTACAACTAAATCTACACAAATCAAATCAAAAGATCTCTCTTTCTCTAATTCTTTTCTTTTGTTGGTGAGTATGATGATTCTCACAAGACTATTACAAACTAATTTGACTCAGTTATGAATGGATCACAAGAAAGTGATGTGATTTGTAATTGTAAATTCTATATATTGTGGATCTCTTATTATGTTATTATGTTGTCGTATGATGTAAATTATATATGCTATGTCATGCTATGTTGTAAATTCTCTTATGCTATGTCGTGCTATGTTGAGAATCATGTCAAGCTATGTTATACTATCATACTATGCCATGTTATAAATCATGCTATATTATGTTGAAAAATCATGATGTTGTTGGATCATGCTTAAAGTTATGTTTTTTTTTCTTAATTTAAATGGATCTTGTTTATGGGAATTTGCCTATTAGGTTAGGTGTACCCATAAACTTGAAACTATAATTAAATAAAACTTGATTATGGGAATTTGCCTATTGAGTTAGGTGTACCCATATAAAACCATGTTGTTAAAAAAATTAGATGATGTTGATTCACACATGTTCATATGTAAGTTTATGAAAATTGATTGAGATCATATTAGGTGAATTTTGAACAAGTTGACACCTTTAGATCCATGACATGTATAATCTATGCAAGTTGGACATATGCAAGTTTCACCCCTTATTATGATTCATTTGGTCACATATACATGTTGTTATTATGATAATCTCTTTTATGCTATGAGTTAGGCTATTCGAGTCTAACATATATTTTGCGAATAAACGTTCAAACGTGGGGTAGGGGTAATATTAGGAATTAATAAATTGGGTGCAATTTTGTAAGATGTTGCATACCATGAATGAATGTCCATAATTGAGTCAATTATGGACATTGTTAAAAATTGGAAGTAATTAATAATTCAAGTAGGGAATTATTAAAATTGGGGGAAAGTGGATTATTATTAATAATCAATGCTTAGGACACGAGGTTGGACCCGTTTGTGGTGTAAACCTGCCCGGACCCGCCCGGCAAATCCAGTAGTCACAAATGTCGGCCCAATGTGAGAGGTCCTAGGCCCAAACTAAAGCATAACAGTTGTAAAGACACGAGGTTAGACTCTTTTATGGTGTAAGACTGCCCGGACCCGCCCGGCAAATCCAACTGCCATAAATGCCAGTCTAATGTGAGAGGTCTTTATGAGGTTATGGCCTTAATGAACTAAGAAATACTTAACCAGATAATCATGTAAGGTGGGACATGGGGGTTAAGTAGGTGCCTTGGGTGGCATGAGGAATCTGGTGGTTGCCTTTAGAGGCATTTGAAATACGATTAGACTTAACCAAACACACATGTAAATGAACATGACTAAGTGGGTTAAGTGGGATGGACTAATGGGGACAAGCTTAGGTGGAATGCTTGTGGTAAATAGTGGGGGCCCATTTCAACCAGTATCCCAAAACGTATCTTTGTGGGCTCGACCCAAGTCGAGGACGGGACACGCATATTGGGTTTGACTATAAGAGGCCAAAACAGGGAGCGGTGGCAACGCAAGTCCAACGGGTTTCATATGCGTGTGTGGACCCGGGCTGGTAGGTAAGACGTTGTTGCATCGTGTAGGTATAAGCCGTGCATGTCCGTTGTATCAGGTTGCCACTTTAGGGGAGTGATACACCCCACTGTGGGGCCAGCACGGGTATCTACGAGTTAGGGAGTCGATCGAATAATGGGAAGTAGGGTACACCTAGTGGAGATAGGGGCAGGCGACACCTATGTAGTCAGCTAGGGGTATGTAAAGCCATTGGGAAAGTTTCTAAGTGAAGCTAGGTGGGATGAATCTTTAGGGTGACTGGTGTGGTGCAGTATAGTGTTTATCCTTTAGTATTTAGGAGCGCCTATAACGTTGCCTTTAGCGATTGTCTATGTCCTTAATCTGCTCTTCATAGACATTTTCTTGTTTTCCAGCTTATGCCTTAGTCCAGTTATTTTGGTAATAGTATTGTAGAATTATCATATTCACCAGACTTTATGTCTGACCCCCTCTTTTCCATCCTTTTTCTCCCTTCAGGTCCGCAGGTTGGGCCAAGTTCTAGTGGAGTCTAGTTGGATCGCTTATCTTCTGGAAAGCTTGGACTGCTGAAGTAAAGTCCAGCTTGTTATCTTTCTTTTTTAATGGCTATTCATGTAATGGGATTATGTACTTGTTTTATCAAGATATATATTGTACTTGACATTGAATATGGTGTTATGATGTAATCAAACATGTTTTGACTTCTGCTACAATGAAATAAAGTTTTTGAATTTCCAAGTACTATTTTATATCTGTCTTGTTGTAATTTTACTGTTCTATATTCACTTAAAACCTCCATGGAAGTTAATGCATTCCCTTTGTGAGTGACATTAATGGACGTGGGGTGTTACAGGAAAAACCCGTTCCGTTCTGCGGCGTGGTCTTATGAGATATCGTTTACTTGTTCATATACCTGTTTAAACTGTTTTACTCATACCAGTCCCATGACTGACCCGGAGTTTATTTGTTTTGTTTTCCCAAAACTCTTGGGTGCCTAATTTTGTATGGGCAGTCAAGTAGTCAGGAATTTACAGATATACTAGAAGAGCATGGAGTAGGAGGCTTCAAGATCATATAGCTATAGTTATTTCCGCTGTGTTGTAAGTGCTGTACTCTGATAAGTGCTATTGTATACATAACTGTTATATTTCAAAGTTATGTTATCTATTATATGTTATTCGTTCCGCTGTGAGGTTCGTGTTACTCTGATGTTGTGTTCTTCTTCTTCTATTCTAAGTTTCTATCTTATCTTTTCTCACCCTCTATTTTCTTTCATTAATTACCGGGATTTTTCGATGTTTTGGTTATCGACATCGAGCTTATGTCGATAACCAAAGTCGCCGAAAATCCGGGTCGTTACAGGGCACCGGCTCTGAACTTGTCAATTTGCAACAAATTTTTGAAGGAGACCGGCTCGCCAATCTCATTGAAGGCCTCTCGAGAGGTCGCACTTATCAGAATGACATGGATGATGTCAATCACAATCCATTCACACAAGAAATTAGGAACTCTCGCAATCCTCCAGATTTCAAACTTCCTCAATTAGAGCCCTACAACGGCAGGACAGATCCCACCGTGCACCTAATGCGTTACAAACGCCATATGGAAGTTCAATCGGCTTCGGAAAACGTCATGGCAAAGTGCCTCCCTATCTTTTTGACTGATATAGCTACTATGTGGATTCGGCAGCTGGAATTTGAATCGATCAACAGTTGGAACATGTTGGTCGCTCGCTTTATTGAACAGTTTCGGGTCCACATTGCTCGACCTAAGAATGTCATGTCTCTCACCACCATCAAGCAGAGGCCCAAAGAAACTCTTCGCTCATTTTTGGAAAGGTTCAACATTGCAACAACATCAATTGATCGACCTGAGCCATCTATAGTATTAATGGCGGCAGTATCCTGTGTTTTGGACAAATCAGAGTTCAAAAATTCCTTGTACCGAGACCCACCACGGAATCTCAGCTAGTTCTACCTCGAATCGGATAGATTTCTGCGAGAAGAAGACGCAATGTCCGAAAAGAAAATTCTCGATGTCAACATGCTCAGAGATAGAGAACCGTCAGATTCTGGAAAAGCCAAAGGGAAAGTTGCTGTCAAGAATGACCGCAACACTCAGCCCCGTAGAGGGCCCAGATATGAAAAGTACACTGAGCTCAATTCGTCGCTAACCGACATCTACGTGAACACAAACGGTGACGTCCCTTATCCAAATCCTCCCAGAAGGGAGCCATCATAAAGAGAACGCGATTCTGGAAAATACTGCATATTTCATGAAATGGCCAGTCACGACACAAATGACTGTAGAAACTTGCGAGACTTGATTGAGGAATGGGTTAGACGTGGAGAGCTACCCGAGTATGTGAAACAACCAATAGCGCTAGCACATGTGCTACCACTACCTGCTCCCCAGAGAGGGAATGACCCTGGATCAAGCTCTCGCGGGCTCATCATCAACTGATCTGGATGAGATCTGTCTGGATTTCTTGCATTTCTTAGGATTTAAGATATGTCTCTTTTCTTTCTTTAGGTTTTCCGGTTGGTTAAATCGGAGTACACATGTTTGGGGTTAGGATTTAGCTCCAAGGCGTGCTCTACACTCGATAACAAACCAATCAGGATTTGCTTTGGTTTTGTACTTTTAATTGAATAAGGAAGGACTTTCCGAGCATGGATTATGTTTGGCAATTTTAGTATCTTGTCAGGTTGTGGCAGGATTCTAAATCTCAACTAAAGTATGGCTTATACTTATCTCGAACCCCTAGGCATGGATTATGCCTAGGGATAGACTGTCTTGTCAGGTTTTGGAAAGTATAGCTCTATCCCGACATGAGTATGGACTGTACTCACTAGGATTCTTAAGTATGGATTATGCTCTAGAACGACTAATTGTTTTGTCAGGATTTGGCAAAGGAACTCAATAAAACTCGAGTACGGCTTATGCTCAGTTTGAACTTCCTGGTATGGCTTTTACCCGGAAGGTTAGGGCCCTCGCCAGGTTTTGGAAGGATAATTCGAACATCCCTCGAGTATGGTTTATGCTCAGACAAACGCCCAAGCATGGTTTATGCTCAAAAGTGTAATTAGTCTTGTCAGAATTTGACATACCTTTTTGCTCTCTTTTCTTTGCAGGTATGAATATACTTGCAGCTGGCAGGCCCGGCGCAGCCTTGGATTTCTTGGATTATCCTAAATATACCTTCCTTTGATCAGCAAGATATGTTCTTGGGGCAAAATGTTGACCCGCTTTTAAGTCAAAGCAGTCACACGTGGAATCTCAGATCAACAACACACTAGAGTATTGGAAGCATCGCCGAAAGACAGGAAGCGATTTGGTTGAAGTCGCATCAAAAACAAGGAAAGGCCCGAAACTCCTAACAAATGACATTTTTTTGGCCCGAAAACAGTGATTACGGAGCCGTGCTCAGTAGCTCTTGTAGCTCTCTGAATTAGCTTCGAATCAAGCTTTCGTTTGGCTAAAACGGACTTACGTTTTGAAAGTTATGCCCGTTTCCATGAACACATGCAGTACCGGAGACATGGGTTTTTGAGTTACCATCACCACGCATCGGTTCGGACCGAATCACCCTTGAAAGGGTCGGTTCGGATGAGACAAACTGGCATTGGAAACTTGGCACACATTCGTTCGGATCGAGATAGGAGGACCTGATCCGATTTGGACATCTACACAGAAGTGCATACACGAATTCAGCCCGGGGAACTGGTTCGGTTCGGATCCGATCCGAACCAACTTGACCCGCTTCTGCACTACTTGAATTTGACCTATTCATGTGGCACCCATTCCTCCTACTTTCATGGATCACCTTCCGCATGTCCTTACATGAATTGGAGAGGCTTTCTCCCATTTTGCCACTTAGTCACCACATTCTATCAAGGAGTTGGATTGGGGACACTTGTCATTCATCCAGATCTACCTAGGGCTTCTTTACACCTATAAATACACCGTGAGATGGACATTTTAAGGGATCATTTGGCTCTCACTCATCATGGCTTCCACCATTACTTCACGCAAGGCCATTGCTCAATAAGGAAGCCAAGTTCCTCATTACAACACGAGGCTATCGTGTATAATCTTCCCTTTGATCTCCTCTTCTTCAGTGTAAACACGAAGATTTCGTGTATAAACAGCAAGCAAACAGTATTGTAATAGCTTCTTAGGATTTAAGAAACTGTAAAGTGGACGTAGGCTTGGTTTGAGCCAAACCACTATAAAAATCTCATGTGTCTCCTCTTATTTTTACTGCTTTCCTGCATTGATCTGTGATTGTGAGGTTTTCACACAATATTTGGGTGTTAGTGCCATTTTTTGGTCTAACATTTTGGCGCGCCAGAAAGGGGGGCACACGACAACTTCAATTTCTGCTTGGATTATTTAGCTATTAGATCAATGGCTAAGCGAAAGGTTTCCCGTGTTGAAGGCGAAGGCATGAGAAACGAGGCAAGCCATGAAGCTTCCTCACATGAAAACCCATCAGCATACTTGACGCGAGAAGAGATGGATGTCGTTCTCACCGAATTGAGAGCTCAGATGGCAAGGAAAGATGACCTCCTTCGCAAACAACAGGAGATGATTGACCAATTCTTCGCTCGGATGGAAGGAAGACCGAGCAATAGTGTACAACTCATGGGAAATGGAATAGAATCAGCCCCAGTAGCAGTTGCAAACCAGATCGGTTCGGATCCGATCCGAACCGAGGGCCAAAGTCTGAATACCATGCAGATGGAAATGGGGGGCATTCCCCACCGGGTCGGTTCGGACCCGATCCGAACAGCAACCCTACATGAGCTTGGGGAAGCAGCCTCCCCTCTGGAAATCAAGACTTTGCTCCAGTTCGACCTACATTCGCACCGGATCGGATCAGCAATGCCATACAGCTTCAGCATCAAGCACCCAGGATCGGAACAGGAGAACCTGATCGGATCGGTACATCTGACCCGAACTGTGCACCTCGCCATGCCCTCCCTTGCTTCTCTGAGCAGCAACATGGGGGAACCTCCGAACCGAACCTAATGGCCTTCCAAGCTCCCCGCACACTTCCACACTCTTCTGGACTCAACGCTGGGGGCACCAGCTCTGAACTTGTCAATTTGCAACAGCTCTTTGAAGGCGACCAGCTCGCCAATCTCATTGAACGCCTCTCGAGAGGTCGCACTTATCAGAATGACATGGATGATGTCAATCACAATCCATTCACACACGAAATTAGGAGCTCTCGCAATCCTCCAAATTTCAAACTTCCGCAACTAGAGCCCTACAACGGCAGGACAGATCCCACCGTGCACCTAATGCGCTACAAACGTCATATGGATGTTCAATCGACTTCGGAAAACGTCATGGAAAAGTGCTTCCCTCTCTTTTTGACTGATATAGCTGCTATATTGATTTGGCAGCTGGAATTTGAATCAATCAACAGATGGAACATGTTGGTCGCTCGCTTTATTGAACAATTTTGGGTACACATTGCTCGACCTAAGAATGTCATGTCTCTCACCACAATCAAGCAGAGGCCCAAAGAAACTCTATGCTCATTTTTGGAAAGATTCAATGTTGCAGCAGCATCATTTGATCGACCTGATCCATCTGTAGTATTGATGGCGGCAATATCCGGTGTTCTGGACAACTCGGAGTTCAAAAAATCCTTGTACCGAGACTCACCATGAAATCTCAGCTAGTTCTACCTCGAATCGGATAGATTTCTGCGTGAAGAAGACGCAATGTACGAAAAGAAAATTCTCGATGTCAACATGCTCAGAGACAGAGAACCGTCTGATTCTGGAAAAGCCAAAGGGAAAGTTGCTGTCAAGAATGACCGCAACACTCGACCCCGTAGAGGGCCCAAATATGAAAAGTACACCGAGCTCAAATCGTCGCTAACATACATCTACGTGAACACAAACGGTGACGTCCCTTATCCAAATCCTGCCAGGAGGGAGCCATCACAAAGAGAATGCGATTCTGGAAACTACTGCATATTTCATGAAATGGACGGTCACAACACAAATGACTGTAGACACTTGCGAGAATTGATTGAAGAATGGGTTAGATATGGAGAGCTACCCGAGTATGTGAAACAACCAAGAGCGCCAGCACCTGTGCTACCACCACCTGCTCCCCGGAGAGGGAATGACCCTGGATCAAGCTCTCGCGGGCTCATCATCAACTGATCTAGATAAGATCAGTCTAGATTTCTTGCATTTCTTAGGATTTAAGATATGTCTCTTTGCTTTCTTTAGGTTTTCTGGTTGGTTAAATCGGAGTACACACGTTCAGGGTTAGGATTTAGCTCCAACGCGTGCTCTGCACTCGATAACAAACCAATCAGGATTTGCTTTGGTTTTGCACTTTTAATTGAATAAGGAAGTACTTTCCGAGCATGGATTATGTTTGGCAATTTAAGTATCTTGTCAGGTTGTGGCAGGATTCTCAATCTCAACTAAAGTATGGCTTATACTTATCTCGAACCCCTAGGCATTGATTATGCCTAGGGACAAATTGTCTTGTCAGGTTTTGGCAATTATAGCTCTATCCCGACATGAGTATGGATTGTACTCACTAGGATTCTTAAGTATGGATTATGCTCTGAAACGGCTTATTGTTTTGTTAGGATTTGGCAAAGGAACTCAATAAAACTCGAGTATGGCTTATGCTCAGTTTGAACTTCCTGGTATGGCTTATACCCGGAAGGTTAGGGCCCTCACCAGGTTTTGGAAGGATAATTCGAACGTCCCTCGAGTATGGTTTATGCTCAGACAAATGCCAAAGCATGTTTTATGCTTGAAAATGTAAATAGTCTTGTCAGAATTTGACATACCTTTTTGCTCTCTTTTCTTCGCAAGTATCGTTATACTTGCAGCTGGCAGGCCCGGCGCGGCCTTGGATTTCGTGGATTATCCAGAACATACCTTCCTTCGTTCATCAAGATATGTTCTTAGGGGGGAAAATGTTGACCCGCTTTTTAGTCAAAGCAGTCACATGTGGAATCTCAGATCAACAACACACTAGAGTATTTGAAGCATCGTCGAAAGACAGGAAGCGATTTGGTTGAAGTCGCATCACAAACAAGGAAAGGCCCGAAACTCCTATCAGATGACCTTTTTTGGGCCCGAAAACAGTGATTACAGAGCTGAGCTCCGTAACTCTTGTAGCTCTCTGAATTAGCTTCGAATCGAAATTTCTTTTGCCTAAAACGGACTTATGGTTTGAAAGTTACGCCCGTTTCTGTGATCGCATGCAGTATCAGAGACATGGGTTTTTGAGTTACCATCACCATGCATCGGTTCGGATCGAATCACCCTTGAAAGGGTCGGTTCGGATGAGACAAATTGGCATTGGAAACTTGGCACACATCGGTTGACATCGGGATAGGAGGACCCGATCCGATTTGGACATCTACATATAAGTGCACACACGCATTCAGCCCGGGGAACTGGTTTGGTTCAGATCCGATCCGAACCAACCTGACCTGCCTTTGCACTACTTGAATTTGACCTATTCTTGTGGCACCCCTTCCTCTAACTTTCATGGATCACCTTCCAAATGGCCTTACACGAATTGGAGAGGCTTTCTCCCATTTTTCTACTTAGTCACCACGTTCTATCAAGGCGTTGGATTGGGACACTTGTCATTCATCCAGATCTTCCTAGGGTTTCTTTACGCCTATAAATACACCGTGAGATGGACATTTTAAGGGATCTTTTGGCTCTCACTCATCATGGCTTCCATCATTACTTCACGCAAGGCCATTACTCAATAAGGAAGCCAAGTTCCACATTACAACACGAGGCTATCATGTATAATCTTCCCTTTAAACTCCTCTTCTTCAGTGTAAACACGAGGATTTCGTGTATAAACAGCAAGCAAACAATATTGTAATAGCTTCTTAGGATTTGAGAAACCATAAAGTGGACATAGGCTTGGTTTGAGCCGAACCAGTATAAAAATCTCGTGTGTCTCCTCTTATTTTTACTGCTTTTCTGCATTGATCTGTGATTGTGAGGTTTTCACACAATATTTGGGTGTTAGTGCCATTTTTTGGTCTAACAATTTGGCACGCCAGGAAGGGGGGCACACGAAACTTCAATTTCTGCTTGGATTCTTTAGCTAGTGGATCGATGGCTAACGAAAGGTTTCCCATGTTGTAGGCGAAGGCACGAGAAACGAGGCAAGCCATGAAGCTTCCTCACATGAAAACATGTCAGCATACTTGACTCGAGAAGAGATGGATGGCGTTCTGATAGAATTGAGAGCTAAGATAGCAAGGCAAGGTGACCTCCTTCGCAAACAACAGCAGATGATTGACCAATTCTTCGCTGGATGGAAGGAAGGCCGAGCAACAGTGTACAACTCATGGGAAATGGAATAGAATCAGCCCCAGCAGCAGTTGCAAACCAGATCGGTTCGAATCCGATCCGAACCGAGGGCCAAAGTCTAAATCCCATGTAGATGGAAATGGGGGGCATTCCCCACCGAGTCGGTTCGGAGCCGATCCGAACAGCAACCCTACATGAGCTTGGGGGCAGCAGCCTCCCCTCTGGAAATGAAGACTTTGCTCTGGTTTGACCTACATCCGCACCGGATCGGATCGACAATGCCACACAGTTTCAGCATCAAGCACCCCGGATCGGAACAGGAGAACTTGATCGGATCGGTACATCCGACCCGACCCGTGCACCTTGCCATGCCCTCCCTCGCTTCTCCGAGCCGCAACATGAGGGCACTTCCGAACCGAACCTAATGGCCTTCCAAGCTCCTCGTACACTTCCACACTCTTCTGGACTCAACACTGGGGGCACCAGCTCTGAACTTGTCAACTTGCAACAGCTCTTTGAAGGCGACTGGCTCGCCAATCTTATTGAACGCCTCTCGAGAGGTCGCACTTATCGGAATGACATGGATGATGTCAATCACAATCCATTCACACAAGAAATTATGAACTCTCGCAATCCTCCAGATTTTAAACTTCCGCAACTGGAGCCCTACAACGGCAGGACATATCCCACTGTGCACCTAATGCGCTACAAACGTCATATGGAAGTTCAATCGGCTTTGGAAAACGTCATGGAAAAGTGCTTCCATCTCTTTTTGGCCGATATAGCTGCTATGTGGATTCGGCAGCTGGAATTTGAATCGATCAACAGATGGAACATGTTGGTCGCTTGCTTTATTGAACAGTTTCGGGTCCACATTGCTCAACCTAAGAATGTCATGTCTCTCACCTCAGTCAAGCAGAGGCCCAAAGAAACTCTGCGCTCATTTTTGGAAAGGTTCAACGTTGCAGCAGCATCAGTTGATCGACCTGAGCCATCTATAATATTGATGGCGGCAGTATCCGGTGTTCTGGACAATTCGGAGTTCAAAAAATCCTTGTACCGAGACCCACCACGGAATCTCAGCTAGTTCTACATCGAATCGGATAGATTTCTACATGAAGAAGACACAATGTCCGAAAAGAAAATTCTCGATGTCAACATGCTCAGAGACAGAGAACCGTCTGATTCTGGAAAAGCCAAAGGGAAAGTTGCTGTCAAGAATGACCGCAACACTTAGTCCCGTAGAGGGCCCAGATATGGAAAGTACACCGAGCTCAATTCGTCGCTAACCGACATCTACGTGAACACAAATGGTGACGTCCCTTATCCAAAGCCTCCCAGGAGGGAGCCATCACAAAGAGAACACGATTCTGGAAAATACTGCATATTTCATGAAATGGACGGTCACGACACAAATGAGTATAGATACTAGCGAGACTTGATTGAGGAGTGGGTTAGACGTGGAGAGCAACCCGAGCATGTCAAACAACCAACAGCATCAGCACCTGTGCTACCACCGCAGCTCCCCGGAGAGGGAATGACCTTGGATCAAGCTCACGCGGGCTCATCATCAACTAATCTGGATGAGATCAGTCTGGATTTCTTGCATTTCATAGGATTTATGATATTTCTCTTTGCTTTCTTTAGGTTTTCTTGTTGGTTAAATCGGAGTACACACGTTCGGGGTTAGGATTTAGCTCCAATGCGTGCTCTGCACTCGATAACAAACCAATCATGATTTGCTTTGGTTTTGTACTTTTAATTGAATAAGGAAGGACTTTTCGAGCATGGATTATGTTTGGCAATTTAAGTATCTTGTCAGGTTGTGGCAGGATTCTCAATCTCAACTAAAGTATGGCTTATACTTATCTCGAACCCCTAGGCATGGATTATGCCTAGGGACAGACTGTCTTGTCAGGTTTTGGCAAGTATAGCTCTATCCCGGCATGAGTATGGATTGTACTTACTAGGATTCTTAAGTATGGATTATGCTCTGGAACGGCTTATTATTTTGTCAGGATTTGGCAAAGGAACTCAATAAAACTCGAGTATGGCTTATGCTCAGTTTGAACTTCCTGGTATTGCTTATACCCGGAAGGTTAGGGCCCTCGCCAGGTTTTGGAAGGATAATTCGAACATCCCTCGAGTATGGATTATCCTCAGACAAACGCCCAAGCATGGTTTATGCTCGAAAGTGTAATTAGTCTTGTCAGAATTTGACATACCTTTTTGCTCTCTTTTCTTCGTAGGTATGTATTATACTTGCAGCTGACAGGCCCGGCGTGGCCTTGGATTTCTTGGATTTTCCAGAACATACCTTCCTTCATTCAGCAAGATATGTTCTGGAGGGCAAAATGTTGACCCTCTTTTTAGTCAAAGCAGTCACACATGGAATCTCAGATCAACAACACAATAGAGTATTGGAAGCATCGTCGAAAGACAGGAAGCGATTTGGTTAAAGTCGCATCATAAACAAGGAAAGGCCCGAAACTCCTATCAGGCAACCTTTTTGGGCCCGAAAACAGCGATTACGGAGCTAAGCTCCGTAACTCTTGTAGCTTTCTGAATTATCTTCGAATCGAGCTTTCGTTTGGCTAAAACGGACTTACAGTTTGAAAGTTACGCCCGTTTCCGTGAACGCATGCAGTACCGGAGACATGGTTTTTTGAGTTACCATCACCACGCATCGGTTCAGATCGAATCACCCTAGAAAGGATCGGTTCGGATGAGACAAACTGGCATTGGAAACTTGGCACACAACGGTTCGGATCGGGATAGGAGGACCCGATCCGATTTGGACATCTACACAGAAGTGCACACACGCATTCAGCCCGGGGAACTGGTTCGGATCCGATCCGAACCAACCTGACCTGCTTCTGCACTACTTGAATTTGACCTATTCTTGTGGCACCCTTTCCTCCTACTTTCATGGATCACCTTCCACATGGCCTTACACGAGTTGGAGAGGCTTTCTCCCATTTTGCCACTTAGTCACCACGTACTATCAAGGCGTTGGATTGGGGGCACTTGTCATTCATCCAGATCTCCCTAGGGCTTCTTTACGCCTATAAATACACCGTGAGATGGACATTTTAAGGGATCTTTTGGCTCTCACTCATCATGGCTTCCACCATTACTTCATGCAAGGCCATTGCTCAATAAGGAAGCCAAGTTCCACATTACAACAAGAGGCTATCGTGTATAATCTTCCCTTTAATCTCCTCTTCTTCAGTGTAAACACGAGGATTTTGTGTATAAACAGCAAGCAAACAGTATTGTAATAGCTTCTTAGGATTTAAGAAACTATAAAGTGGACATAGGCTTGGTTTGAGCCGAACCACTATAAAAATCTCGTGTGTCTCCTCTTATTTTTACTGCTTTTCTGCATTGATCTGTGATTGTGAGGTTTTCACACAATATTTGGGTGTTAGTGCCATTTTTTGGTCTAACATTTTGGCGCGCCAGGAAGGGGGCACACGACAACTTCAATTTCTGCTTGGATTATTTGGCTATTAGATCAATGGCTAAGCGAAAGGTTTCCCGTGTTGAAGGCGAAGGCTCGAAAAACGAGGCAAGCCATGAAGCTTCCTCACATGAAAACCCGTCATCATACTTGACGCGAGAAGAGATGGATGGCGTTCTCACCGAATTGAGAGCTCAGATGGCAAGGCAAGATGACCTCCTTTGCAAACAACAGAAGATGATTGACCAATTCTTCGCCCGGATGGAAGGAAGGCCGAGCAACATTGTACAACTCATGGGAAATGGAATAGAATCAGCCCCTGCAGTGGTTGCAAACCAGATCGGTTCGGATCCGACCCGAACCGAGGGCCAAAGTCTGAATCCCATGCAGATGGAAATGGGGGGCATTCCCCACCGGGTCGTTTCAGACCTGATCTGAAAAATAACCCTACATGACCTTAGAGGCAGCAGCCTCCCATTTAGAAATCAAGACTTCGCTCCGGTTCGACCTGCATCCGCACCGGATTGAATCGGCAATGCCACACAGCTTCAGCATCAAGCACCCCGGATCAGAACAGGGGAACCTGATCGGTTCGGTACATCCGACCTGAACCGTGCACCTCGCCATGACCTCCCTCGCTTCTCTGAGCCGCAACATGGGGGCACCTCCGAACCAAACCTAATGGCCTTCCAAGCTCCCAATACACTTCCACACTCTTCTGGACTCAACGCTGGGGGCACCAGCTCTAAACTTGTCAATTTGCAACAGCGCTTTGAAGGCAACCGGCTCGCCAATCTCATTGAACGCCTCTCGAGAGGTCGCACTTATCAGAATGACATGGATGATGTCAATCACAATCCATTCACACAAGAAATTAGGAACTCTCGCAATCCTCTAGATTTCGAACTTCCGCAAGTGGAGCCATACAATGGCAGGACAGATCCCATCGTGCACCTAATGCGCTACAAACGTCATATGGAAGTTCAATCGGCTTCGGAAAACGTCATGGCAAAGTGCTTTCCTCTCTTTTTGACCGATATAGCTGCTATGTGGATTCGGCAGCTGGAATTTGAATCGATCAACAAATGGAACATGTTGGTCGCTTGCTTTATTGAACAGTTTCGGGTCCACATTGCTCGACCTAAGAATGTCATGTCTCTCACCACAATCAAGTAGAGGCCCAAAGAAAATCTGCGCTCATTTTTGGAAAGGTTCAACGTTGCAGCAGCATCAGTTGATTGACCTGAGCCATCTATAGTATTGATGGCGGCAGTATCCGGTGTTCTGGACAACTCGTAGTTCAAAAAATCCTTGTACTGAAACCCACCACGGAATCTCAGCTAGTTTTACCTCGAATCGGATAGATTTCTGCGTGAAGAAGATGCAATGTCCGAAAAGAAAATACTCGATGTCAACATGCTTATAGACAGAGAACCGTCTGATTCTGGAAAAGCCAAAGGGAAAGTTTCTATCAAGAGTGACTGCAACACTCAGCCCCGTAGAGGGCCCAGATATGAAAAGTACACCGAGCTCAACTCGTCGCTAACCGACATCTACGTGAACACAAACGGTGATGTCCCTTATCCAAAGCCTCTCAAGAGGGAGCCATCACAAAGAGAACGCGATTCTAGAAAATACTGCGTATTTCATGAAATGGACGGTCACGACACAAATGACTGTAGACACTTGCGAGACTTGATTGAGGAATGGGTTAGACGTGGAGAGCTACCCGAGTATGTGAAACAACCAACAGCGCCAGCACCTGTGCTACCACCATCTGCTCCCGGGAGAGGGAATGACCATGGATCAAGCTCTCGCGGGCTCATCATCAACTGATCTGGATGAGATCAGTTTGGATTTCTTTCATTTCTTAGGATTTAAGATATGTCTCTTTGCTTTCTTTAGATTTTCCGGTTGGTTAAATCGGAGTACACACGTTCGGGGTTAGGATTTAGCTCCAATGCGTGCTCTGCACTCCATAACAAACCAATCAGGATTTGCTTTGGTTTTGTACTTTTGATTGAATAAGGAAGGACTTTCCGAGCATGGATTATGTTTGGCAACTTAAGTATCTTGTTAGGTTGTGGTAGGATTCTCAATCTCAACTAAAGTATGGCTTATACTTATCTCGAACCCTAAGCATGGATTATGCCTTGGGACAGACTGTCTTGTCAGGTTTTAGCAAGTATAGCTCTATCCCGGCATGAGTATGGATTGTACTCACTAGGATTCTTAAGTATGGATTATGCTCTAGAACGGCTTATTGTTTTGTCAGGATTTGGCAAAGGAACTCAATAAAACTCGAGTATGGCTTATGCTCAGTTTGAACTTCCTGGTATGTCTTATACCCGCAAGGTTAGGGCCCTCGCCAGGTTTTGGAAGGATAATTCGAACGTACCTCGAGTATGGTTTATGCTCAGACAAACGCCCAAGCATGGTTTATGCTCGAAAGTGTAATTAGTCTTGTCAGAATTTGACGTACCTTTTTGCTCTCTTTTCTTCGCAGATATGGATTATACTTGCAGCTGGCAGGCCCGGCGTGGCCTTGGATTTCGAGGATTATACAGAACGTACCTTCCTTCGTTCAGCAAGATATGTTGGGGCAAAATGTTGAACCACTTTTTAGTCAAAGCAGCCACGCGTGGAATCCCAGATCAACAACATACTAGACTATTGGAAGCATCGTCGAAAGACAGGAAGCGATTTGGTTGAAGTCGCATCACAAACAATGAAAGGCCCGAAACTCCTATCAGATGACCTTTTTTGGGCCCGAAAATAGCGATTACGGAGCTAAGCTCCGTAACTGTTGTAGCTCTCTAAATTAGCTTCGTATCGAGCTTTCGTTTGGCTAAAATGGACTTACAGTTTGAAAGTTACTCCCGTTTCCATGAGCACATGCAGTACCGGAGACACGGGTTTTTGAGTTACCATCACCACACATCGGTTCGGATCAAATCACCCTTGAAAGGGTCGGTTCGGATGAGACAAATTGGCATTGGAAACTTGGCACACGTCGGTTTGGATCGGGATAGGAGGACCGGATCCGATTTGGACATCTACACAGAAGTGCACACATGCATTCAGCCCGGGGAACTGGTTCGGTTCGGAACCGATCCAAACCAACCTGACCTGCTTCTGCACTACTTGAATTTGACCTATTCTTGTGGCACCCTTTCCTCCTACTTTCATGGATCACCTTCCACATGGCCTTACACGAATTGGAGAGGCTTTCTCCCATTTTTCCACTTAGTCACCACGTTCTATCAAGGCGTTGGATTGGGGACACTTGTCATTCATCCGGATCTCCCTAAGGCTTCTTTACGCCTATAAATACACCGTGAGATGGACATTTTAAGGGATCTTTTGGCTCTCACTCATCATGGCTTCGACCATTACTTCACGCAAGGCCATTGCTCAATAAGGAAGCCAAGTTCCACATTGCAACACGAGGCTATCGTGTATAACCTTCCCTTTAATCTCCTCTTCTTCAGTGTAAAAACCAGGATTTCATGTATAAACAGCAAGCAAACAGAATTGTAATAGCTTCTTAGGATTTGAGAAACTATAAAGTGGACGTAGGCTTGGTTTGAGCCAAACCACTATAACAATATCGTGTGTCTCCTCTTATTTTTACTGCTTTTCTGCATTGATCTGTGATTGTGAGGTTTTCACACAATATTTGGGTGTTAGTGCCATTTTTTGGTCTAACATTTTGGCGCGCCAGGAATGGGGGCACACGGCAACTTCAATTTCTGCTTGGATTATTTGGCTAATGGATCAATGGCTAAGCGAAAGGTTTCCCGTGTTGAAGGCGAAGGCATGAGAAACGAGGGAAGCCATGAAGCTTCCTCACATGAAAACCCATCAGCATACTTGACGCGAGAAGAGATGGATGGCATTCTCAAAGAATTGAGAGCTCAGATGGCAAGGCAAGATGACCTCCTTCGCAAACAACAGGAGATGATTGACCAATTCTTTTCTCGGATGGAAGGAAGGCCGAGCATGTACAACTCATGGGAAACGGAATAGAATCAGCCCCAGCAGCAGTTGCAAACCAGATCGGTTCGGATCCGATCCTAACCGAGGGCCAAAGTCTAAATCCCATGCAGATGGAAATGGGGGGCATTCCCCACCGGGTTGGTTCGGACCCGATCCGTACAGCAACCCTACATGAGCTTGGGGGCAGCAGCCTCCCCTCTGGAAATCAAGACTTCGCTCCGGTTCGACCTACATCCGCAACGGATCGGCAATGCCACACAGCTTCAGCATCTAGCACCCCGGATCGGAACAAAAGAACCTGATCGGATCGGTACATCCGACACGAACCATGCACCTCGCCATGCCCTCTCTCGCTTCTCCGAGCCACAACATGGGGGCACCTCCGAACCGAACCTAATGGCCTTCCAAGCTCCATGTACACTTCCACATTCTTCTGGACTCAACGCTGGGGGCACCAGCTCTGAACTTGTAAACTTGCAATAGCTCTCTGAAGGCGACCGGCTCGCCAATCTCATTGAATGCCTCTCGAGAGGTCGCACTTATCAGAATGACATGGATGATGTCAATCACAATCCATTCACACAAGAAATTAGGAACTCTCGCAATCCGCCAGATTTCAAACTTCCGCAACTGGAGCCCTACAACGGCAGTACAGATCCCACCGTGGACCTAATGCGCTACAAACGTTATATGGAAGTTCGATCAGCTTCGGAAAACGTCATGGCAAAGTGCTTCCCTCTCTTTTTGACCTATATAGCTGCTATGTGGATTCGGCAGCTGGAATTTGAATCGATCAACAGATGGAACATGTTGGTCGCTCGCTTTATTGAATAGTTTCGGGTCCACATTGCTCGAACTAAGAATGTCATGTCTCTCACCACAATCAAGAAGAGGCCCAAATAAACTCTGCGCTCAATTTTGGAAAGGTTCAACGTTGCAGCAGCATCAGTTGATCGACATGAGCCATCTATAGTATTGATGGCGACAGTATCCTATGTTCTGGACAACTCGGAGTTCAAAAAATCCTTGTACCGAGACCCACCACGGAATCTCAGCTAGTTCTACCTCGAATCAGATAGATTTTTGCGTGAAGAAGACGCAATGTCCGAAAAGAAAATTCTCGATGTCAACATGCTCAGAGACAGAGAACCGTCTGATTCTGGAAAAGCCAAAGGGAAAATTGCCGTCAAGAATGACCGCAACACTCAGCCCCGTAGAGGGCCCAGATATGAAAAGTACACCGAGTTCAATTCTTTGCTAACCGACATCTACATGAACACAAATGGTGACGTTCCTTATCCAAAGCCTCCCAGGAGGGAGCCATCACAAAGAGAACGCGATTCTGGAAAATGCTGCATATTTCATGAAATGGACGGTCACGACACAAATGATTGTAGATACTTGTGAGACTTGATTGAGGAATGGGTTAGACGTGGAGAGCTACCCGAGTATGAGAAACAACCAACAGCGCCAGCACATGTGCTACCACTACCTGCTCCCCGGAGAGGGAATGACCCTGGATCAAGCTCTCGCGGGCTCATCATCAACTGATCTGGATGAGATCAGTCTGGATTTATTGCATTTCTTAGGATTTAAGATATGTCTCTCTGCTTTCTTTAGGTTTTCCGGTTGGTTAAATCGGAGTAGACACGTTGGGGGTTAGGATTTAGCTCCAACGCGTGCTCTGCACTCGATAACAAACCAATCAGGATTTGCTTTGGTTTTGTACTTTTAATTGAATAAGGAAGGACTTTCCGAGCATGGATTATGTTTGGCAATTTAAGTATCTTGTCAAGTTATGGCAGGATTCTCAATCTCAACTAAAGTTTGGCTTGTACTTACACTACAAGAAAAACCGAGATTAGCGACAGATTTTTAGCAGCGAAAAATTCCATCGCTAGTTAGCGGCGGATTTCCGTGGGATTTGTAAGAGAAAATATTTTGGATTTTATATGTCATCTTATTATAAATTATTACCGTCGAATATTAATTCTGTCGCTAAATCAATGGAAATTGCAGCTCTTTACCGTCATATAATATTTGATGCTAAATTTCATTGCTAATAGAGTTGGATTACCGTCGACATAATTTTGAAGCTATTTTCCTGCAGTTTTCCAAGAGATTTGAAATGAACTTTTATATTTTTTATTTACTAAATGTTTTAGATTTGTTTTATTACTTAGTAATTAATTAGTAAATTTCAATTTTAAATAATTAATGTTAATAATACATTAGTAATTAGTAATAAATAATAACTGTTAGAAGTAAATAAAATTCAATGGTTAATGCCCTTTTTTTTGAAAATTAATGCTGATTAATTATTAATTACTATATAATATAAATAAGAGGTAATAGTAATTAGTAAAATACGTTGTTGTTCGGTGTTTATTAAATTTGTTTTGATAATCAATGATTATTTAATACTCTTTAATACGATTAATTAAACTAATATCAAGAAATTATTAATACATATTTACTTTTAAGAAATTGATTGGTACGTATTATTTGATAAATAATTAGTAATTAAGAAAAACAAAATGGTCAAAGTTTAAAAATAAGAAGTTAAATAAATAGTAAAGAATTTCGAAATTCAAAAAATTCATGTTAATAATTAATGTTAATAATACACTTACATGATGTAGTTAAATTTTACATAATTAATGTTCATAATACACTTACATGATGTAGTTAAATTTTAAACCTTGCAAACTTTTTGGTGTTATAAGTTTATTATATTCACATTATTTATGAAATAATAAATAGGTATTTATAGTTTTTACTGTGTTAACAAGATTTCTTCATTTACATCATTTACATCATTTACGAAATAGTAAGTGTTGACAATAAAGTTTTGTAAAATATTTAAAATTTGAAATTTTATAAATATTAAAGGGTTCCGAAATTCAAAGAATACAAACATTACCATACTAATTATTATTTCCATCATTTACAAGCTTTCACATGTAATTATCTTCTCTCAAACATAGTAAGTGTTGAATATGTTTTCAGTTATGTTGAATCAGTTAATAATTACACATTGAACGTTATGTATTTTTAAAAAATTAATCATTTTTGTTGAACATATCTTTAATAATCGATGGTCCCGAGTTGGTTTTTACTATATAGTCATTAAAATTACTATTATAATAATAAATTAGTAATTGATTGATTGTCGTGAGTCAATCTTACCTTAAATCTATTCTAGTTCGTCTGTCTTTATCTCCGTACACTTCAAAACCGTTGTTTCTCTTCCACCTCACCAACTCCTCTCTCACCAGCTTCGCTCCTTAACCCAAATACGTCTACTTCTTCTAAAAGTCATGGAACACCTAATGCAAACAAAATTTAATAATTAAAACGTAGTATTTATTATAATATTTTATAATCATATTGTCATTCAATATGAATTATTTAATATTTCATAATTAAAATTTTAATATTTTAGATTTATTTTTAAAAAAAATTGAAATTTTCATCAAATACAAAAATAAAAGCCTATTTGTTAAGTAAAAAATTTAGAAAATTTAAAATTTCAAAATAAATAATAAAAAAAACTTATTATTTATACCTTATGTTTAATAATTTATAATTAACTTCTAGTAATTAATATCTAAAGATTAATGTTAGTTATATGATAATTAATAATTAATGAATACAGTAAACATAAATGGTTGATCCTAGTGTATGCAAATAGTAAACATTTTGATGTTTAATAATTAATGTTAGTTATATGATAATATATAATTACTATATATATATATATATGTGTATAATACTAAAAATTTAATAGTTGATACTGCACCATAACGAAGAAGCAACGAGTAATAATAAATGAACTACTATAAAGTCACACGGATCCACATCTTTGTATAGTCACAATTTTAAACCGTCAGATCCAAACAATCAACGTTGTACAAGCCTCCACCTCATCAATATTCTTCGCTGTCTCCCGACCAATAAAACTCCAAATCCCTAACTCTGATATTACACCCTTCGCTCCATCGTTTAGTTACTAAGCCAAAACTTTTTCCAGATCTGAAAACCTAAAATTAAAATGCCTAGCTCCGCTCCCTAATCCGACTTCGTCACTGACTTCAGCAACCACGACTTCATCAATCGGACTTCGTCACTGACTTCGGCAACCACGACAGCTTCAACTCGGCAAGGGGCGACCGGCTACACCTGTTTAGCAATGGCAAGTGGAGATCGACGACATGCTTCTGCGCGACAAAGGGACAGGTGCGAACTGCGAAGCTTTGAATTTGTAAGTTCAATTCGATTTCAATTTCCTCCCTCAACATTGATTTGCATTTTTAATTATGCTGGAAAAAATTGCAATTATAGACAACAGTTTAGTATGTATTCTAGATCTTACGAGCAAATTAATATGAAGCTATAAGTTTAATCTTACGGGCAAATTATAGACTACTGTTTAGTATATATATCTGGTTTGGTTACTTATACAATTTAATCTGAAATTGTAAGAACAATGGACATCTTCTCTTTCTTACTTATTTCTTTATATGAATCAGCACTGGATTCAAAATAGAATTGATATCGACTCTTTAAAACTATTTGCTTAAACTCTGATGTGCATTGCTAAATGGGTCTGGGGTTGGAAGTTAAGTAGGGTTTCAGAGGTATACGATTCAACATATGAGTTTATGAAAAATAATAATTTAACTAGTTGATCTCAATTTGGGAAAAAATAAAAATGATGATGTGAACCCCAAAAAACAAATCAATTGTTAAACGAACTTACTTTGTGATACATTGTCAAGAATTTCAAAGCATGATTCCAAAGTTTTAAATTTGAATAGAAGCCACCAATTAAAAATGTATAATATAAATTAAAATGTCAATTCAAATCCATAATTAAATTACAGTATAAAATATAATAAAATAACAGTGATAATCATAAATAAGTGTTATGCAAACGTAAATCATTGTTGTACAAGTCTCATTTAGTATAATATAAATTGCTGCAAAATCAATAAAAGTGAACAAACAATTGTGTGCTTTCTCGATGCTTTTTCGCCAATTCAGCAACGTTATATTTAAAAGCCAACAGTGCAAATATAAAGAACCAAATTGGTTTTAACTTATAAACAAATTCATTTACTACAAACACAAAAAGAATCAAGCCATTTTTGGATTTTACTCAAATCAGTTATAAAGTGGTAAAGCAGATTAAATTAAAACGTAAATAGCATTCAACGTTAATTAGGTTGGCGAAAATTAACCCACAACTCAGTTAAATCAGGTGGAAATCAACGGTAGTAGGCACCAGTGGTGGCCTGGCCCGGCACAGCCCATATGCTAGGCAAAGTAGGCCGTTGCGTAGGCAAACAGCAGAAGTTGGGGCAACGAAAAATAATCTTATTTGTTCTCCACGCCGTAAAATTTCCAGTCACCTGCTGCCTTTACTTCTTCGTTCCTTCCCGCGTCTGTTTGTTGCCCTAGCTCCTGCAGTCCTACCGTGTTGAGAGTTCATAATTCAACTTTCCTGCTAAGTGCTAAACCCTAAGACTGGTCGTTGTCTACGTCGCATTGAGGTTGTGAGTACATGTATAATTGTTTATTAAATTATATTCATACATGCCGTGAATCGCTGATATCAAAACAAAACGTTGTTTGATTTAGTGATTTTTTATCTGTGCTTTCCTTTGTTTTAAAACCAACAGTAAACTGACTAATGCTTCGATTTTCCCGAATCTAGTTGCCCCAGTTTGATGTTACATTGGGACTTAAATGTGAATTTTGCTGTAATTCCGGTTGATAATGATATGTACTTCCAACAATTTTACATTAACATGGCATGTTTTTCGAAGTTTCACTGTTAATTTAATACTCATATACTTTATAGTATGTTAAGTATTTGTAGTTATGTTAACCATTTGAATTGTGTAGTCTTTGATTGGTAGTAGAGGCAGTAAACACGAACTTTTTCTCTAGTTTCAAATGAAAGTCCAATTTTGTTCAAGTCAAAATATTTGGTTAAAGTATGTTGAGATTGTTTCAATTACTTCATTATGCAATATTGATAATGAAATGTAAAAATAGAAAAATAAGGGATATAATACATTTAATATCTATTGATACGTGGTATACAAAGTCTATTTTTTGACTTTTTTACGTAATCTAAATGCTTTAATTGACTTATATTTTGCAATTGACAGTATATTTTATTCTAGAATTTGAATGTCATTTTGAATATATAAACATATTGCTATTATTTAATAATGAGGCAACCAAAGTGATTTTTTTTGTTATTTGACTAGGGCAGCTAAAATGATTGGGCTGGCCCTGGTAGTGGGGGTAGTGGCAAAGGCAGTTTAAGGTTTGGAAGTTTAAAGTTTTTAAATTCCATGTTCAACTTGCCTTAAAGTTCATGGCAAAAAAGTTTCTACCAAAAGAATTTCGAGTAGATTCGACAGTCTCTTTCTTTAGTGTCAACCATATCCGACAATGATGACTCAGGTATTATTACTTTAAGTTTAAGCTTTATTTTAAGTAACAGTAATAATAATTATCATTATTAGATGCTTCTACTGAGCTAAATTTGCTACCAATTTTCATTAGATATAAGCACTTCAATGGGTGATGGAGAGGTCTCAAATCATGCTAAAGCTTTGAAAAGGCTTCAAGAAAAAGTATGTTTTATACTCGTTGTGAATCCATTTTATTTTCTCTTCAAATTGTAATGTAATGTGTAAATTCAGTTTTATTATTTAAAAATGCATCGTATGTATTTTTTTCTTTTCCTGGTTTAATTTATATTATGGAAGGACAGAGAAAGCATTATACCATTGTAAGCGTAGGGAAAAATATGGTGATTATGACATCAAATGTCAGGAATATATTTACATTTTATCATCACTTCGAACAATACATATGCTTATCAATTTTATATTTAGTCCTGTTTCTTAAATCAGATTTATGACTTGTTTATCAGCATCAGTTTTATTGTTTTCCTCCCTCAGCTAGCAATACTGTGTGCATATGAACTTGTATTATTAAAGGCATGCTAGATCATCACTAAGATGATCCCTTGCATTATTTCATTTTCCTTTTCTCTTTGTTTGAAAAAGAAAAAAAAATGGTATAGATGGAGTGGCAGTTATTTGAGTTATTCAGGAATTTTGTGCTGTTCTAAGAATCCACAATAATTTTGATTATGAAATGAGTTATTTCTTATGTTCACACTTCACAAAATTCATTATTTGTGGCTTAACGGTGTGGCTTGTGTTCCTGTTAATCTTCATGTTGATTATATATTTCAATTTTCATGCATTCTTGTGCCATTTTTCTTCTTTTCCTCTTGCAGGATCCTGAGTTTTACCAGTTTCTGAAAGAGAACGATCAAGAGCTTTTGGAATTTGGAGATGAAGACGATAATGATGATGTGAGTAATTCTATCATATACGTTCAATGCTGCTATGTAATGCTTGAAAATGAATATTAATTTTTTTCCTCCCAATATTTTGCATTGTTTGAATAGTACCAATGATGTGATAAATATATAATATGCCATGCATTATTTTGAGTTATATGAGCTACTGGTGTTTCTCTTTTGTGCATTGTTTGAATGTGTCTTTCTTTGAGCAGCCACAATTAGGAAGATTGTTAAATGTTAAGTTTATGCTTTCCACATTTTTCACTAGATTAGATATAACATTTTCCTTGTCAGAAATCTTCATTCACTAGTCTAGTTGATATGCATGATTTGGTTTGCTTGACGTTAGGCTATTGTACTTATTAAAAAAAAGAAGGGATGAAGAGATACTGGAAAGGCAATCTTCCGTAAGTTTGTATGTTATACCAAATTATAATGCTTAAGATATACTTTTTATTTGGCTCCTTCACAGTTAATTCTTTCTACATCAATAAAACAATGTTCAGGTGATGTGCATACTCCTATATAGTGCTGTGCAGCTTTTTTCTTATGAAATCTATAAGGTATTGCTAAGTAGTATTCTTGCATGTGTATAATCTATGGTTTTCTGCACTGTCTCTATTTCTTTGATGACGCTTGAAAATTGTGATATTACTGTAGAAACTCTTCAAGAAAAAGGATGGCGAACTCTTTGTTATTGGGAGGCTTGCTGTTGGATGACCTCTACTTTCCTGGGTGACATTAAATAGCCCACTCCCTTTAAATTTTAATAAAATTATATGAAGTAAATTATATGTTTACTCCACTTTACACTACTATTATAAGAAACAATTATAAACACAATATAGGAGTGAAGCGGAAGTTGATTACATAGAATTACATTGTATGAATTGCATTTATATGCATACTCGATTGCGTTCATGCATTTCCTTCTTTACTTTTTCGTAGGTAACACATCCTTTGGATGTACTGCGATTGAGGTTAGCAGTTGAACCAGGATCAATAACAATGTCTCAGGTGATAATACTTGTCCTAGTTTTTTCTCATGGAAAATTATCATTATTTTTATAATCTTCTATTTTTCCAGGTTGCAATAAATGTGTAAACTCCATGTAGCATACAGTATCTTAAGCTGCAGATGTAGATTAGCATGGATTTGCTTATTGTAACACAATATGCCTCTAAATTTCTTTGCATCATTGTAGCTTTTTCCGCTGTTGGATACAGTCCGACAACCGCTATGATCTCGACGAATTATGACGGGTCCGACACATATTTATGATCCATATTTTGCATTCAAAACTATGGCCATTGGCGCCATTGACTTGTATCTCTATGCTAAGGCGCTCTCTAGATGAATTATGATGGGTCCGGCACATATTTATGATCCATATTTTGGATGAATTGAGTTGATGCTGTTTGTCCGTAAAAGGTATGTCCACTGTGAATCCGATTTTGTTTTATGCAGTTATCATGGAGTACATATTGTTATGTATGACATGAGTAACCGGAACAATCATTGCTTTTCTTCTCAAATCTGCTTTCGCTTGCATCACACAGCACACTCATCTGCAGTTGTCTTCTACCATGTATATTTTGTAGGTTAATTATCTACTTTAGTTTCTTCAATAGGTTTTAATTTTGATTGATTGCTGTTTTGATTTTAGCAAATACACGTATATTATCAAAACAATTGTTTTCATTTTTTTAATAGCTTATCTATAGGTGATGTAGAGCGAATGCTTCAAGAACTTGGGACCGAAAAAGGAAGACAAACAGCTTTACATATTGGAGGTACGAAAGCACAAAATGAAAGAGCTATTGTATTTGATGTTCTTTTAGAAGTAAGATCCCGAGTCAAAAAGCAACTTCTTTGGATGGTAATAGAGCAGTCTCTTGTAATTTTAGGTGTAACATTAGGTAGTTATCGGTCAAACGGCTTTTGTTTAAATGCATATTACTAGTGTATGCTTGGAAGTATTAAAAAGATCAGGACATACGCAGTCGTCAAAGTTGAATGTAAATAAATCATAACTGCAAATTTATCTTTGTATTTTTGGATATGATATTTATTTCGGTGTTCGTGGTTAATTGATAATATTAGTTCAATAAGTATACATGTATGTATTTATGTGTATGTGTATGTATGTGTGTGTGTCTCTCTCTCTCTTTGTGTGTATATATATATATATATATATATATATATTTGCATATTAAAAGGGGAACAGCGACGAAATACTAACAGATGATGCTAGTTTAAATATTTACATAAATTAAAATCCGTCGCTAATCCCTTGGCAATTAGTAAGGGTTTACCAATGCCTTTGATAAATATTAATTTATTATAAATTAATTATTCATCAATAAATAGTCGGTAAATAAATTAAAATTAAATTAATGAATAAAATTATATTTTTATGATATAATTAGTAAAATGTCGGAAAACCGTCGGAAAATTCATGTTAAATTTCCGTCGCAAAATCTAACACAATTACCGTCATGGTTTTTACCGACCACAGCCTTATGCAGGAAATCCGTCGCTAAAGCCGATTTAGCAACGGATTAGAAGCGAATATTTCCGCTGCTATTTGCAGTTTTTCTTGTAGTGTTATCTCGAATCCCTAGGCATGGATTATGCCTAGGGACAGACTGTCTTGTCAGGTTTTGGCAATTATAGCTCTATCCCGACATGAGTATGGATTGTACTCACTAGGATTCTTAAGTATGGATTATGCTCTGGAACGGCTTATTGTTTTGTCAGGATTTGGCAAAGGAACTCAATAAAACTCGAGTATGGCTTATGCTCAGTTTGAACTTCCTGGTATGGCTTATACCCGGAAGGTTAGGGCCCTCGCCAAGTTTTGGAAGGATAATTCAAAAGTCCCTCGGGTATGGTTTATGCTCAGACAAACGCCCAAGCATGGTTTATGCTCGAAAGTGTAATTAGTCTTATCAGAATTTGACATACCTTTTTGCTTTCTTTTCTTCGCAGGTATGGATTATACTTGCAGCTGGCAGGCCCGGCGTGGCGTTGGATTTCTTGGATTATCCAGAACATATCTTCCATCCTTCAGCAAGATATGTTTTAGGGGGCAAAATATTGACCCGCTTTTTAGTCAAAGTAGTCACATGTGGATTCTTAGATCAACAACACACTAGAGTATTGGAAGCATCGTCGAAAGACAGGAAGCGATTTGGTTGAAGTCGCATCACAAACAAGGAAAGGCCCGAAAATCCTATCAGATGACCTTTTTTGGGCCCGAAAACAACAATTACGGAGCAAAGCTCCGTAAATCTTGTAGCTCTCTGAATTATCTTCGAATCGAGCTTTCGTTTGGCTAAAACGGACTTACGGTTTGAAAGTTACGCCCGTTTCCGTGAACGCATGCAGTACTGGAGACATGGGTTTTTGAGTTATCATCAGCACGCATCGGTTCGGATCGAATCACCCTTGAAAGGGTCAGTTCGGATGAGACAAACTAGCATTGGAAACTTGGCACACATCGGTTCGGATCGGGATAGGAGGACCCGATCCGATTTGGACATCTACACAAAAGTGCACACACGCATTCAGCCCGGGGAAATGGTTCGGTTCGGATCCGATCCAAACCAACCTGACATGCTTCTACACTACTTGAATTTGACCTATTCTTGTGGCACCCTTTTCTCCTACTTTCATGGATCACCTTCCACATGGCCTTACACGAATTAGAGAGGCTTTCTCCCATTTTGCCACTTAATCACCACGTTCTATCAAGGCGTTGGATTGGGGACACTTGTCATTCATCCGAATCTCCCTAGGGCTTCTTTACGCCTATAAATACACCGTGAGATGGACATTTTAAGGGATCTTTTGGCTCTCACTCATCATGGCTTCCACCATTACTTCACGCAAGGTCATTGCTCAATAAGGAAGCCAAGTTCCACAATACAACACGAGGCTATCGTGTATAATCTTCCCTTTAATCTCCTCTTCTTCAGTGTAAACACGAGGATTTCGTGTATTAACAACAAGCAAACAGTATTGTAATAGCTTCTTAGGTTTTAAGAAACTATAAAGTGGACGTAGGCTTGGTTTGAGTCGATCACTATAAAAATCTTGTGTGTCTCCTCTTATTTTTACTGCTTTTCTGCATTGATATGTGATTGTGAGGTTTTCACACAATATTTGGGTGTTAGTGCCATTTCTTGGTCTAACATTTTGGCGTGCCAGGAAGGGGGCACACGACAACTTCAATTTCTGCTTGGATTATTTGGCTATTGGATCAATGGCTAAGCGAAAGGTTTCCCCTGTTGAAGGCGAAGGCACGAGAAACGAGGCAAGCCATGAAGCTTCCTCAAATGAAAACCCGTCAGCATACTTGACGCGAGAAGAGATGGATGGCGTTCTCACCGAATTTAGAGCTCAGATGGCAAGGCAAGATGACCTCCTTCGCTAACAACAGTAGATGATTGGCAAATTCTTCGCTCGGATGGAAGGAAGGCTTAGCAACAGTGTACAACTAATGGGAAATGGAATAGAATCATCCCCAATAGCAGTTGCAAACCAGATCGGTTCGGATCCGAACCGAGAGCCAAAGTCTGAATCCCATGCAGATGAAAATGGGGGGCATTCCCCAACGGGTCGGTTCGGACCCGATCCGAACAACAACCCTACATGAGCTTGGGAACAGCAGCCTCCCCTCTGGAAATCAAGACTTCGCTCTGGTTCGACCTACATCCGCACCGGATCGGATCGGCAATGCCACACAGCTTCAGCATCAAGCACCCCGGATCGGAACAGGAGAACCTGATCGGATCGGTAAATCCGACCCGAACCGTGCACCTCGCCATGCCCTCCCTCGCTTCTCCGAGCCGCAACATGGGGGCACTTCCGAACCGAACCTAATGGCCTTCCAAGCTCCCCGTACACTTCCACACTCTTCTGGACTCAACGCTGGGGGCACCAGCTCTGAACTTGTTAACTTGCAACAGCTCTTTGAAGGAGACCGGCTCGCCAATCTCATTGAACGCCTCTCGAGAGGTCGCACTTATCAGAATGACATGAATGATGTCAATCACAATCCATTCACACAAGAAATTAGGAACTCTTGCAATCCTCCAGATTTCAAACTTCCGCAACTGGAGCCCTACAACAGCAGGACAGATCCCACCGTGCACGTAATGCGCTACAAACGTCATATGGAAGTTCAATCGGCTTCGGAAGACGTCATGGCAAAGTGCTTCCCTCTATTTTTGACCGATATAGCTGCTATGTGGATTCGACAGCTGGAATTTGAATCGATCAACAGATGGAACATGTTGGTCGCTCGCTTTATTGAATAGTTTCGGGTCCACATTGCTCGACCTAAGAATGTCATGTCTCTCACCAAAATCAAGAAGAGGCCCAAAGAAACTCTGTGCTCATTTTTGGAAAGGTTCAACGTTGCAGCAGCATCAGTTGATCGACCTGAGCCATCTATAGTATTGATGGCGGCAGTATCCTGTGTTTTGGACAACTCGGAGTTCAAAAAATCCTTGTACCGAGATCCACCACGGAATTTCAGCTAGTTCTACCTCGAATCAGATAGATTTCTACGTGAAGAAGACACAATGTCCGAAAAGAGAATTCTCGATGTCAACATGCTCAGAGACAGAGAACCGTTTGATTCTGGAAAAGCCAAAGGGAAAGTTGCTGTCAAGAATGACCGCAACACTCAGCCCCGTAGAGGGACCAGATATGAAAAGTACACTGAGCTCAATTCGTCGCTAAACAACATCTACGTGAACATAAACTGTGACGTCCCTTATCCAAAGCCTCCCAGGAGGGAGCCATCACAAAGAGAACGCGATTCTGGAAAATACTGCATATTTGATGAAAGTGACGGTCACGACACAAATGACTGTAGACAAATGCGAGACTTGATTGAGGAATGGGTTAGACGTGGAGAGCTACCCGAGTATGTGAAACAACCAACAACGCCAGCACCTGTGCTACCACCACCTGCTCCCCGGAGAGGGAATGACCCTGGATCAAGCTCTCGCGGGCTCATCATCAACTGATCTGGATGAGATCAGTATGGATTTCTTGCATTTCTTAGGATTTAAGATATGTCTCTTTGCTTTCTTTAGGTTTTCCGGTTGGTTAAATCGGAGTACACACGTTCGGGGTTAGGATTTAGCTCCAACCCGTGCTCTACACTCGATAACAAACCAATCAGGATTTGCTTTGGTTTTGTACTTTTAATTGAATAAGGAAGGACTTCCCGAGCATGTACTATGTTTGGCAATTTAAGTATCTTGTCAGGTTGCGGCAGGATTCTCAATCTCAACTAAAGTATGGCTTATACTTATCTCGAACCCCTAGGCATGGATTATGCCTAGGGACAGACTGTCTTGTTTGGTTTTGGCAAGTATAGCTCTATCCCGACATGAGTATGGATTGTACTCACTAGGATTTTTAAGTATGGATTATGCTCTGGAACGACTTATTGTTTTGTCAGGATTTGGCAAAGGAACTCAACAAAACTCGAGTATGGCATATGCTCAGTTTGAACTTCCTGGTATGGCTTATACCCGGAAGGTTAGGGCCCTCGCCAGGTTTTGGAAGGATAATTCGAACGTCCCTCGAGTATGGTTTATGCTCAGACAAACGCCTAAGCATGGTTTATGCTCGAAAGTGTAATTAGTCTTGTCAGAATTTGACATACCTTTTTGCTCTCTTTTCTTCGCAGGTATGGATTATACTTGCAGCTGGCAGGCTCGGCGTGGCCTTGGATTTCTTGGATTATCTAGAACATACCTTCCTTTGTTCAGCAAGATATGTTCTGGGGGGCAAAATGTTGACCCGCTTTTTAGTCAAAGCAGTCACACGTTGAATCTCAGATCAATAATACACTAGAGTATTGGAATCATCGTCGAAAGACAGGAAACGATTTGGTTGAAGTCGCATCACAAACAAGGAAAGGCCCGAAACTCCTTTCAGATGACCTTTTTTGGGCACGAAAACAGCGAATACAAAGCTAAGCTCCGTAACTCTTGTAGCTCTCTGAATTAGCTTCGAATCGAGCTTTCGTTTGGCTAAAACGGACTTACGATTTGAAAGTTACGCCTGTTTCCGTGAACGCATGCAGTACCGGAGACATGGGTTTTTAATTACCATCACCACGCATCGGTTCGGATCGAATCACCCTTGAAAGGGTCTGTTCGGATGAGACAAACTGGCATTGGAAACTTGGCAGACAGCGGTTCGGATCGAGAAACGAGGCAAGCCATGAAGCTTCCTCACATGAAAACCCGTCATCATACTTGACGCGAGAAGAGATGGATGGCGTTCTCACCGAATTGAGAGCTCAGATGGCAAGGCAAGATGACCTCCTTCGCAAACAACAGAAGATGATTGACCAATTCTTCGCCCGGATGGAAGGAAGGCCGAGCAACATTGTACAACTCATGGGAAATGGAATAGAATCAGCCCCAGCAGTAGTTGCAAACCAGATCGGTTCGGATCCGACCCGAACCGAGGGCCAAAGTCTGAATCCCATGCAGATGGAAATGGGGAGCATTCCACACCGGGTCGTTTCAGACCTGATCCGAAAAACAACCCTACATGACCTTGGAGGCAGCAGCCTCCCATTTAGAAATCAGTACTTCGCTCCGGTTCGACCTGCATCCGCACCGGATTGAATCGGCAATGCCACACAGCTTCAGCATCAAGCACCCTGGATCAGAACAGGAGAACCTGATCGGTTCGGTACATCCGACCCGAACCGTGCACCTCGCCATGACCTCCCTCGCTTCTCTGAGCTGCAACATGGGGGCACCTCCGAACCAAACCTAATGGCCTTCCAAGCTCCCCGTACTCTTCCACGCTCTTCTGGACTCAACGCTGGGGGCATCAGCTCTGAACTTGTCAACTTGCAACAGCTCTTTTAAGGCGACCGGCTCGCCAATCTCATTGAAAGCCTATCGAGAGGTCGCACTTATCAGAATGACATGGATGATGTCAATCACAATCCATTCACACAAGAAATTAGGAACTCTCGCTATCCTCCAGATTTCAAACTTCCGCAACCAGAGCCCTACAACGGTAGGACAGATCCCACCGTGCACCTAATGCGCTACAAACGTCATATGGAAGTTCAATCGGCTTCGGAAAACGTCATGGCAAAGTGCTTCCCTCTCTTTTTGACCGATATAGCTGCTATGTGGATTCGGCAGCTGGAATTTGAATCGATCAACAAATGGAACATGTTGGTCGCTCGCTTTATTGAACAGTTTCGGTTCCACATTGCTCGATCTAAGAATGTCATGTCTCTCACAACAATCAAGCAGAGGCCCAAAGAAACTCTGCGCTCAATTTTGGAAAGGTTCAACGTTGCAGCAGTATCAGTTGATTGACCTGAGCCATCTACAGTATTGATGGCGGCAGTATCCGGTGTTCTGGACAACTCGGAGTTCAAAAAATCCTTGTAAAGAGACCTACCACGGAATCCTAGCTAGTTCTACCTCGAATCAGATAGATTTCTGCGTGAAGAAGACGCAATGTCCAAAAAGAAAATTGTCGATGTCAACATGCTCAGAGACAGAGAACTAAATGATTCTGGAAAAGCCAAAGGGAAAATTTTTGTCAAGAATGACCGCAACACTTAGCCTCGTAGAGGGCCCAGATATGAAAAGTACACCGAGCTCAATTAGTCGCTAACCGACATCTACGTGAACACGAACGGTGACGTCCCTTATCCAAAGCCTCCCAGGAGGGAGCCATCACAAAGAGAACGCGATTCTGGAAAATACTGCATATTTCATGAAATGGACGGTCACGACACAAATGACTGTAGACACTTGCGAGACTTGATTGAGGAATGGTTAGACATGGAGAGCTACCCGAGTATGTGAAACAAACAACAGCGCCAGCGCCAGCACCTGTGTTACCACCACCTGCTCCCCGGAGAGGGAATGACCCTGGATCAAGCATTAGTGGGCTCATCATCAAATGATCTGGCTGAGATCAGTCTGGATTTCTTCATTTCTTAGGATTTGAGATATGTCTCTTTGCTTTCTTTAGGTTTTCCGGTTGGTTAAATCAGAGTACACACGTTCGGGGTTAGGATTTAGCTCCAACGCGTGCTCTGCACTCGATAACAAAGCAATCAGGATTTGCTTTGGTTTTGTACTTTTAATTGAATAAGGAAGGACTTTCTGAGCATGGATTATGTTTGGCAATTTAAATATCTTGTCAGGTTGTGGCAGGATTCTCAATCTCAACTAAAGTATGGCTTATACTTATCTCGAACCCCTAGGCATGGATTATGCCTAGGGACAGACTGTCTTGTTTGGTTTTGGCAAGTATAGCTCTATCCCCACATGAGTATGGGTTGTACTCACTAGGATTCTTAAGTATGGATTATGCTATGGAATGGCTTATTCTTTTATCAGGATTTGGCAAAGGAACTCAATAAAACTCGAGTATGGCTTATGCTCAGTTTGAACTTCCTGGTATGGCTTATACCTGGAAGGTTAGGGCCCTCGCCAGGTTTTGGAAGGATAATTCGAACGTCCCTCGAGTATCGTTTCTGCTGAGAGAAACACCCAAGCATGGTTTATGCTCGAAAGTGTAATTAGTCTTGTCTGAATTTGACATACCTTTTTGCTCTCTTTTCTTCGCAGGTATGGATTATACTTGCAGCAGACATGCCCGACGTGGCCTTGGATTTCTTGGATTATCCAAGAACATACCATCCTTCGTTCAGCAAGATATGTTCTGGGGGGCAAAATGTTGAATCGCTTTTTAGTCAATGAAGTCACACGTGGAATCTCAGATCAACAACACACTAGAGTATTGGAAGCATCGTCGAAAGACAGGAAGCGATTTGGTTAAAGTCGCATCACAAACAAGGAAAGGCCCGAACCTCCTATAATATGACCTTTTTTGGGCCAGAAAACAGTGATTATGGAGCTATGCTCTATAACTGTTGTAGCTCTTTGAATTTGCTTCGAATTGAGCTTTCGTTTGGCTAAAACGGACTTACGGTTTGAAAGTTACGCCCGTTTCCGTGCACGCATGCAGTACCGGACACATGGGTTTTGAGTTACCATCACCACGCATCGGTTCAGATCGAATCACCCTTGAAAGGGTCGGTTCGGATGAGACAAACTAGCATTGGAAACTTGGCACACATCGGTTCAGATTGGGAAAGGAGGACCCGATCCGATTTGGACATCTACACAGAAGTGCTCACACGCATTCAGCCCGGGGAACTGGTTCGGTTCGGATTCGATCCGTACCAACCTGACCTGCTTCTGCACTACTTGAATTTGACCTATTCTTGTGGCACCCTTTCCTCCTACTTTCATGGATCACCTTCCACATGGCCTTACACGAATTGGAGAGGCTTTCTCTCATTTTGCCACTTAGTCACCATGTTCTATCAAGGCGTTGGATTGGGGACACTTGTCATTCATCCGGATCTCCCTAGGGCTTCTTTACACCTATAAATACACCGTGAGATGGACATTTTAAGGGATCTTTTGGCTCTCACTCATCATGGGTTCCACCATTACTTCACGCAAGGCCATTGCTCAATAAGGAAGCCAAGTTCCACATTACAACACGAGGCTATTGTGTATAATCTTCCCTTTAATCTCCTCTTCTTCAGTGTAAACACGAGGATTTTGTGTATAAACAGCAAGCAAACAGTATTGTAGTAGCTTCTTGGGATTTAAGAAATTATAAATTGGACGTAGGCTTGGTTTGAGCCAAACCACTATAAAAATCTCGTGTGTCTCCTCTTATGTTTACTGCTTTTCTGCATTGATCTGTGATTGTGAGGTTTTCACACAATATTTGGGTGTTAGTGCCATTTTTTGGTCTAACATTTTAGCGCGCCAGGAAGGGGGGCACACGACAACATCAATTTCTGCTTGGATTATTTGGCTATTGAATCGATGGCTAAGCGAAAGGTTTCCCGTGTTGAAGTCGAAGGCACGAGAAATGAGGCAAGCCATGAAGCTTCCTCACATGAAAACCCATCAGCATACTTGACGCGAGAAGAGATGGATGGTGTTCTCACCGAATTGAGAGCTCAGATGGCAAGGCATGATGACCTCCTTCGCAAACAACAAGAGATGATTGACCAATTCTTCGCTCGGATGGAAGGAAGGCCGAGCAATAGTGTACAACTCATAGGAAATGGAATAGAATCAGCCCCAGCAGTAGTAGCAAACCAGATCGGTTCCTATCCGATCCTAACCGAGGGCCAAAGTCTGAATCCCATGCAGATGGAAATGGGGGGCATTCCCTTCCGGGTCGGTTCGGACCCGATCCGAACAGCAACCCTACTGAGCTTGGGGGCAGAAGCCTCCCCTCTGGTAATCAAGACATCACTCCGGTTTGACCTACATCCGCACAGGAACGGATCGGCAATGCCACACAGCTTCAGCATCAAGCACCTCAAATCGGAACAGAAGAACCTGATCGGATCGGTACATCCGACCCGAACCGTGCACCTGGCCATGCCCTCCCTCGCTTCTCCGAGCCGCAACATGGGGGCACATCCGAACCGAACCTAATGGCCTTCCAAGCTCCCCGTACACTTCCACACTCTTATGGACTCAACGCTAGGGGCACCAGCTCTGAACTTGTCAACTTGCAATAGCTCTTTAAGGCGACTGGCTCGCCAATCTCATTGAACGCCTGTCGAGAGGTCGCACTTATCAGAATGACATGGATGATGTCAATCACATTCCATTCACACAAGAAATTAGGAACTCTCGCAATCCTCCAGATTCCAAACTTTCACAACTGGAGCCCTACAACGGCAGGACAGATCCCACTGTGCACCTAATGCGCTTCAAACGTCATATGGAAGTTAAATCGGCTTCGGAAAACGTCATGGCAAAGTGCTTCCCTATCTTTTTGACCGATATAGCTGCTATGTGGATTCGGCAGCTGGAATTTGAATCGATCAACAGATGGAACATGTTGGTCGCTCGCTTTATTGAACAGTTTCGGGTCCACATTGCTCGACCTAAGATTGTCATGTCTCTCACCAAAATCAAGCAGAGGCCCAAAGAAACTCTGCGCTCATTTTTGGAAAGGTTCAACGTTGCAGCAGTATCAGTTGATTGACCTGAGCCATCTATAGTATTGATGGCGGCAGTATCCAATGTTCTGGACAACTCGGAGTTCAAAAAATCATTGTACTATGACCCACCATGGAATCTCAGCTAGTTCTACCTCGAATCAGATAGATTTCTGCGTGAAGAACGCACAATGTTCGAAAAGAAAATTCTCGATGTCAGCATGCTCAGAGACAGAGAACCGTCTGATTCTAGAAAAGCCAAAGGGAAAGTTGCTGTCAAGAATGACCGCAACACTCAGCCCCGTAGAGGGCCCAGATATGAAAAGTACACCGAGCTCAATTCGTCGCTAACCGACATCTACGTGAACACAAACAGTGACGTACCTTATCCGAAGCCTCCCAGGGGGGAGCCATAACAAAGAGAACGCGATTCTGGAAAATACTACATATTTCATGAAATGGACGGTCACGACACAAATGACTGTAGACACTTGCGAGACATGATTGAGGAATGGGTTAGACGTGGAGAGCTACCCGAGTATGTGAAACAACCAACAACGCCAGCACCTGTGCTACCACTACCTGCTCCCCGGAGAGGGAATGACCCTGGATCAAGCTCTCGCGGGCTCATCATCAACTGATCTGGATGAGATCAGTCTGGATTTCTTGCATTTCTTAGGATTTAAGATATGTCTCTTTGCTTTCTTTAGGTTTTCTGGTTGGTTAAATCGAAGTACACACGTTCGTGGTTAGGATTTAGCTCCAACGCGTGCTCTTAACTCGATAACAAACCAATCAGGATTTGCTTTGGTTTTGTACTTTTAATTGGATAAGGAAGGACTTTTCGAGCATGGATTATGTTTGGCAATATAACTATATTGTCAGGTTGTGGCGGGATTCTCAATCTCAACTAAAGTATGGCTTATACTAATATCAAACCCCTAGGCATGGATTATGCATAGGGACAGACTATCTTGTCAGGTTTTGGCAAGAATAGCTCTATCCCGACATGAGTACGGATTATACTCACTAGGATTCTTAAGTATGGATTATGCTCTCGAATGGCTTATTGTTTTGTCAGGATTTGGCAAAGGAACTCAATAAAACTTGAGTATGGCTTATGCTCAGTTTGAACTTCCTAGTATGGCTTATACCCGGAAGGTTAGGGCCCTCACCAGGTTTTGGAAGGATAATTCGAACGTCCCTCGAATATGGTTTATGCTCAGACAAACGCCCAAGCATGGTTTATGCTCGAAAGTGTAATTAGTCTTCTTAGAATTTGACATACCTTTTTGCTCTCTTTTCTTCGCAGGTATGGATTATACTTGCAGTTGGCAGGCCTGGCACGACCTTGGATTTCTTGGATTATCCAGAACATACCTTCCTTCGTTCAGCAAGATATGTTCTAGGGTACAAAATGTTGAACCGCTTTTTAGTCAAAGCAGTCACACGTGGAATCTCATATCAACAACACACTTGAGTATTGGAAGCATCGTCGAAAGACATGAAGCGATTTGGTTGAAGTCGCATCACAAACAAGGAAAGGCCCGAAAATCCTATCAGACGGCCTTTTTTGGGCCCGAAAATAGCGATTACGGGGTTGTACTATATAACTTTGCTAGCTCTCCGAATTAGCTTCGAATCGAGCTTTCGTTTGGCTAAAACGGACTTGCGGTTTGAAAGTTACGCCCGCTTCTGTGAACGCATGCAGTACCGGAGACATGGGTTTTTGAGTTACCATCACCACGCATTGGTTCGGACCGAATCACCCTTGAAAGGGTCAGTTTGGATGAGACAAACTGACATTGGAAACTTGGCACACATCAATTCGGATCGGGATAGGAGGACCCGATCCGATTTGGACATCTACACAGAAGTGCACACACGCATTAAGCCCGGGGAACTGGTTCGGTTCGGATCCGATCCGAACCAACCTGACCAGCTTCTGCACTACTTGAATTTGACCTATTCTTGTGGCACCCTTTCCTCCTACTTTCATGGATCACCTTCCATATGGCCTTACACGAATTGGAGAGGCTTTCTCCCATTTTGCCACTTAGTCACCACGTTTTATCAAGGCGTTGGATTGGGGATACTTGTCATTCATCCGGATCTCCCTAGGGCTTCTTTACACCTATAAATACACCATGAGATGGACATTTTAAGGTATCTTTTGGCTCTCACTCATCATGGCTTCCACCATTACTTCACGCAAGGCCATTGCTCAATAAGGAAGCCAAGTTCCACATTACAACATGAGGCTATCGTGTATAATCTTCCCTTTAATCTCTTCTTCTTCAGTGTAAACACGAGGATTTCGTGTATAAACCGCAAGCAAACAGTATAGTAATAGCTTCTTAGGATTTAAGAAACTATAAAGTGGACGTAGGCTTGGTTTGAGCCGAACCACTATAAAAATCTCGTGTGTCTCCTCTTATTTTTACTGCTTTTCTGCATTGATCTGTGATTGTGAGGTTTTCACACAATATTTGGGTGTTAGTGCCATTTTTTGGTCTAACAATTTGGCGTGCCAGGAAGGGGGGCACACAACAACTTCAATTTCTGCTTGGATTATTTGGCTATTGGATCGATGGCTAAGCGAAAGATTTCCCGTGTTGAAGGCGAAGGCACGAGAAACGAGGCAAGTCATGAAGCTTCCTCAGATGAAAACCCATCAGCATACTTGACGCGAGAAGAGATAGATGGCGTTCTCACAGAATTGAGAGCTCAGAAGGCAGGGCAAGATGACCTCCTTTGTAAACAACAGGAGATGATTGACCAATTCTTCGCTCGGATGGAAGGAAGGCCGAGCAACAGTGTACAACTCATGGGAAATGGAATAGAATCAGCCCCAGCAACAGTTGCAAACCAGATTAGTTCGGATCCGATCCGAACCGAGGGCCAAAGTCTGAATCCCATGCAAATGGAAATGGGGGGCATTCCCCACCGGGTCGGTTCGAACCCGATCTGAACAGCAACCCTACATGAGCTTGGGGGCAGCAGCCTCCCCTCTGGAAATCAAGACTTCGCTCCGGTTTGACCTACATCCGCACCGGAACGGATCGGCAATGCCACACAGCTTCAGCATCAAGCACCCCGGATCGGAACAGGAGAACGTGATCGGATCGGTACATCTGACCCGAACCTTGCACCTCGCCATGCCCTCCCTCGCTTCTTCGAACCGCAACATGGGGGCACCTCCGAACCGAACCTAATGGCCTTCCAAGCTCCCCGTACACTTCCACACTCTTCTGGACTCAACGCTGGGGGCACCAGCTCTGAACTTGTCAAATTGCAACTGCTCTTTGATGACGACCGACTCGCCAATCTCATTGAACACCTCTCGAGAGGTTGCACTTATCAGAATGACATGGATGATGTCAATCACAATCCATTCGCAAAGAAATTGGGAACTCTCGCAATCCTCCAGATTTCAAACTTTTGCAACTGGAGCCCTGCGACGGCAGGACAGATCCCACCGTGCACCTAATGCGCTACAAACATCATATGGAAGTTCAATAGGCTTCGGAAAACGTCATGGCAAAGTGCTTCCCTCTCTTTTTGACCGATACAGCTGCTATGTGGATTCGGCAGCTGGAATTTGAATCGATCAACAGATGGAACATGTTGGTCGCTCGCTTTATTGAACAGTTTCGAGACCACATTGCTCGACCTAAGAATGTCATGTCTCTCACCACAATCAAGCAGAGGCCTAAAGAAACTCTATGCTCATTTTTGGAAAGGTTCAACGTTGTAGCAACATCAGTTTATCGACCTGAGCCATCTATAGTATTGATGGCAGCAGTATCCGGTGTTCTGGACAAATTGGAGTTCAAAAAATTCTTGTACCGAGGCCCACCACAGAATCTCAGCTAGTTCAACCTCGAATTGGATAGATTTCTGCGTGAAGAAGACGCAATGTCCAAAAAGAAAATTCTCGATGTCAACTTGTTCAGAGACAGAGAACCGTCTTATTCTGGAAAAGCCAAAGGGAAAGTTGTTGTCAAGAATGACCGCAACACTCAGCCCTGTAGAGGGCCCTGATATGAATAATTCACCGAGCTCAATTCGTCGCTAACCGACATCTACGTAAACACAAACGGTGACGTCCCTTATCCAAAGCCTCCCAGGAGGGAGTCATCACAAAGAGAACGCGATTCTGGAAAATACTGCATATTTCATGAAATGGACGGTCACGAAACAAATGACTGTAGACACTTGCGAGACTTGAATGAGGAATGGGTTAGACGTGGAGAGCTACCCGAGTATGTGAAACAACCAACAGCGCCAACACTTGTGCTACCACCACCTGCTCACCGGAGAGGGAATGACCCTGGATCAAGCTCTCGCGGGCTCATCATCAACTAATCTGGATGAGATCAGTCTGGATTTCTTGCATTTCTTAGGATTTAAGATATGTCTCTTTGCTTTCTTTAGGTTTTCCGGTTGGTTAAATTGGAGTACACACATTCGGGGTTAGGATTTAGGTCCGACGCGGGCTTTGAACTTGATAACAAACCAATCAGGATTTGCATTGGTTTTGTCCTTGTAATTGAATTAGGAAGGACTTTCCGAGCATGGATTATGTTTGGCAATTTAAGTATCTTGTCAGGTCGTGGCAGGATTCTCAATCTCAACTAAAGTATGGCTTATAATTATCTCGAACCCCTAGGCATGGATTATGCCTAGGGACAGACTGTCTTGTCATGTTTTGGCAAGTATAGCTCTATCCCGACATGAGTATGGTTTGTACTCACTAGGATTCTTAAGTATGGATTATGCTCTGGAACGGCTTATTGTTTTGTCAGGATTTAGCCAAGGAACTCAATAAAACTCGAGTATGGCTTATGCTCAATTTGAACTTCCTAGTATGGCTTATACCCGGAAGGTTAGGGCCCTCGCTAGGTTTTGGAAGGATAATGCGAACGTCCCTCGAGTATGGTTTATGCTCAGACAAATGCCCAAGCATGGTTTATGCTCGAAAGTGTAATTAGTCTTGTCAGAATTTGACATACCTTTTTCCTCTCTTTTCTTCGCAGGTATGGATTATACTTGCAGCTGGCAGGCCCGGCGCGGCCTTGAATTTCTTGGATTATCCAGAACATACCTTCCTTCGGTCAGAAAGATATGTTCTGGGGGGCAAAATGTTGAACCGCTTTTTAGCCAAAGCAGTTACACGTGGAATCTCATATCAACAACACACTAGAGTATTGGAAGCATCGTCGAAAGACAGGAAGCGATTTGGTTGAAGTCGCATGACAAACAAGGAAAGGCCCGAAACTCCTATCAGATGACCTTTTTTGGGCCCGAGAACAGCGATTATGGAGCATAGCTCCATAACACTTGTAGCTCTCTAAATTAGCTTTGAATCGAGTTTTCGTTTGGCTTAAACGGACTTACAGTTTGAAAGTTACGCCCGTTTCCGTGAACGCATGCAGTACCGGAGACATGGGTTTTTGAGTTACCATCACCACGCATCGGTTCGGATCGAATCACCCTTGAAACGGTCGGTTCGGATGAGATAAACTGGCATTGGAAAGTTGGCACACATCGGTTCGGATCGGGATAGGAGGACCCGATCCGATTTGGACATCTACACAGAAGTGCACACACGCATTCAGCCCGGGGAACTGGTTCGGTTCGGATCCGATCCAAACTAACATGACCTGCTTCTGCACTACTTGAATTTGACCTATTCTTCTGGCACCCTTTCCTCCTACTTTCATGGATCACCTTCCACATGGCCTTACATGAATTGGAGAGGCTTTCTCCCATTTTGCCACTTAGTCACCACGTTCAATCATGGCGTTGGATTGGGGACACTTGTCATTCATCCGGATCTCCCTAAGGCTTCTTTACGCCTATAAATACACCGTGAGATGGACATTTTAAGGGATCGTTTGGCTCTCACTCATCATGGCTTCCACCATTACTTCGCGCAAGGCCATTGCTCAATAAGGAAGCCAAGTTCCACATTACAACACGAGGCTATCGTGTATAATCTTCCCTTTAATCTCCTCTTCTTTAGTGTAAACATGAGTATTTCGTGTATAAACAGCAAGCAAACAGTATTGTAATAGCTTCTTAGGATTTAAGAAACTATAAAGTGGACGTAGGCTTGGTTTGAGCCGAACCACTAGAAAAATCTCGTGTGTCTCTTCTTATTTTTACTGCTTTTCTGCATTGATCTGTTATTGTGAGGTTTTCACACAATATTTGGGTGTTAGTGCCATTTTTCGATCTAACATTTTGGCGCGCCAGGAAGGGGGGCACACGACAACTTCAATTTCTGCTTGGATTGTTTGGCTATTGGATCGATGGCTAAGCGAAAGGTTTCCCGTGTTGAAGGCGAAGGCACGAGAAATAAGGCAAGCCATGAAGCTTCCTCACATGAAAACTCGTGAGCATACTTGATGCGAGAAGAGATGGACGACATTCTCACCGAATTGAGAGCTCAGATGGAAAGGCAAGATAACCTCCTTCGTAAACAACAAGAGATGATTGACCAATTCTTCTCTCGAATGGAAGGAAGGCCGAGCAACAGTGTACAACTCATGGGAAATGGAATAAAATCATCCCCTGCAGCAGTTGCAAACCAGATCGGTTCAGATCCGATCCGAACCGAGGGCCAAAGTCTGAATCCCATGCAGATGGAAATGAGGGGCATTCCCCACCGGGTTGGTTCGGACCCGATCCGAACAACAACCCTACATGAGCTTGGGGGCAGCAGCCTCCCCTCTAGAAATCAAGACTTCGCTCCAGTTCGACCTACATCCGCACCGGATCGGATCGGCAATGCCACACAGCTTCAGTATCAAGCACCCCGTATCGGAACAGGAGAACCTGATCGGATCGGTACATCCGTCCCGAACCGTGCACCTCGCCATGCCCTCCCTCGCTTCTCCGAGCCACAGCATGGGGGCACCTCGGAACCGAACCTAATTGCCTTCCAAGCTCCCCGTACACTTCCACATTTTTCTGGACTCAACACTGGGGGCACCAGCTCTGAATTTGTCAACTTGCAACAGCTCTTTTAAGGCGACCGGCTCGCCAATCTCATTGAACGCCTCTCGAGAGGTCGCATTTATCAGAGTGACATGGATGACGTCAATCGCGATCCATTCATACAAGAAATTAGGTACTCTCGCAATACTCCAGATTTCAAACTTCCGCAACTGGAGCCCTACAATGGCAGGACAAATCCCACCGTGCACCTAATGCACTACAAAAGTCATATGGAAGTTCAATCGGCTTCGGAAAACGTCATGGCAAAGTGCTTCCCTCTCTTTTTGACCAATATAGCTGCTACGTGGATTCGGCAGCTGGAATTTGAATCAATCAACAGATGGAACATGTTGGTTGCTCGCTTTATTGAACAGTTTCGGGTCCACATTGCTCAACCTAAGAATGTCATGTCTCTCACCACAATCAAACAGAGGCCCAAAGAAACTCAGTGCTCATTTTTGGAAATGTTCAACGTTGCAACAACATGTGTTGATCGACCTGAGCCATCTATAGTATTGATGGCAGCAGTATCCGGTGTTCTGGACAACTCGGAGTTCAAAAAATCTTTGTACCGAGATCCACCACGGAATCTCAGCTAGTTCTACCTCGAATCGGATAGATTTCTTCGTGAAGAAGATGCAATGTCCGAAAAGAAAATTCTCGATGTCAACATGCTCAGAGATAGAGAACCATCTGATTCTGGAAAAGCCAAAGGGAAAGTTGCTGTCAAGAATGACCGCAACACTCAGCCCCATAGAGGGCCCAGACATGAAAAGTACACCGAGCTCAATTCGTCACTAACCGACATCTACGTGAACACAAACGCTGACGTCCCTTATCCAAAGCCTCCCAGGAGGGAGCCATCACAAAGAGAATGCGATTCTGGAAAATACTGCATATTTCATGAAATGGACGGTCAAACACAATTGACTGTAGACACTTGCGAGACTTGATTGAGGAATGGGTTAGACGTGGAGAGCTACCCGAGTATGTGAAACAACCAACAGTGCCAGCACCTATGCTACCACCACCTACTCCCCCGAGAGGGAATTAATGACCCTGGATCAAGCTCTCGCGGGCTCATCATCAACTGATCTGGATGAGATCAGTCTGGATTTCTTGCATTTCTTAGGATTTAAGATATGTCTCTTTGCTTTCTTTAGGTTTTTTCATATCTGGGCCCTCTACGGAGCTGAGTGTTGCGGTCATTCTTGACATCAACTTTCCCTTTGGCTTTTCCAGAATCAGACGGTTCTCTGTCTCTGAGCATGTTGACATCGAGAATTTTCTTTTCGGACATCTCGTCTTCTTCACGCAGAAATCTATCTGATTCGAGGTAGAACTAGCTGAGATTCCGTGATGGGTCTCGGTACAAGGATTTTTTGAACTCCGAGTTGTCCAGAACACCGGATACTGCCGCCATCAATACTACAGATGGCTCAGGTCGATCAACTGATGCTGCTGCAACATTGAACCTTTCCAAAAATGAGCGCAGAGTTTCTTTGGGCCTCTCTTGATTGTAGTGAGAGACATGACATTCTTTGGTCGAGCAATGTGGACCGGAAATTGCTCAATAAAGCGAGCAACCAACATGTTCCATCTGTTGATCGATTCAAATTCCAGCTGCCGAATCCACTTAGCAACTATATCGGTCGAAAAGAGAGGGAAGCACTTTTCCATGACGTTTTTCGAAGCCGATTGAACTTCCATATGACGTTTGTAGCGCATTAGGTGCACGGTGGGATCTGTCTTGTCGTTGTAGGGCTCCAGTTGCGGAAGTTTGAAATCTGGAGGATTGCGAGAGTTCCCTATTTCTTGTGTAATGGATTGTGATTGACATCATCCACGTCATTCTGATAAGTGCGGCCTCTCGAAAGGCACTCAATGAGATTGGCGACCCGGTCGCCTTCAAATAACTGTTGCAAGTTGACAAGTTCAGAGCTGGTGCCCACAGCGTTGAGTCCAGAAGAGTGTGGAAGTGTACGGGGAGCTTGGAAGGCCATTAGGTTCGGTTCGGAGGTGCCCCCATGTTGCGGCTCGGAGAAGCGAGGGAGGGCATGGCGAGGTGCACGGTTCGGGTCGGATGTACCGATCCGATCAGGTTCTCCTGTTCCGATCTGGGGTGCTTGATGCTGAAGCTATGTGGCATTGTCGATCCGATCCGGTGCGGATGTAGGTCGAACCGGAGCGAAGTCTTGATTTCCAGAGGGGAGGCTGCTGCCCCCAAGCTCATGCAGGGTTGCTGTTCGGATCGGGTCCGAACCGACCCGGTGGGGAATACCACCCATTTCCATCTGCATGGGATTCAGACTTTGGCCCTCTGTTCGTATCGGATCCAAACCGATCTGGTTTGCAACTGCTGCTGGGGCTGATTCTATTCCATTTCCCATGAGATGTACATTGTTGCTCGGCCTTCCTTCCATCCGAGCAAAGAATTGGTCAATCATCTCCTGTTGTTTGCGAAGGAGGTCATTTTGCCTTGCCATTTGAGCTCTCAATTCGGTGTGAACGCCATCCGTCTCTTCTCGCGTTAAGTATGCTGACGGGTTTTCATGTGAGGAAGCTTCATGGCTTGCCTCGTTTCTCGTGCCTTCGCCATCAACACGGGAAACCTTTCGCTTAGCCATCAATCTAATAGCCAAATAATCCAAGCAGAAATTGAAGTTGTCATGTGCCCCCCTTCCTGGCACACCAAAATGTTAGACCAAAAAATGTCACTAACACCCAAATATTGTGTGAAAACCTCACAATCACAGATCAATGCAGAAAAGCAGTAAAAATAAGAAGAGACACACGAGATTTTTGTAGTGGTTCGGCTCAAACCAAGCCTACGTCCACTTTATAGTTTCTTAAATCCTAAGAAGCTATTACAATACTGTTTGCTTGCTGTTTATACACGAAATCCTCGTGTTTACACTGAAGAAGAGGGGATTAAAGGGAAGATTATGCACGATAGCCTTGTGTTGTAATGTGGAACTTGCCTTCCTTATTGAGCAATGGCCTTGCGTGAAGTAATGGTGGAAGCCATGATGAGTGAGAGCCAAAAGAACCCTTAAAATGTCCATCCCACGGTGCATTTATAGGCGTAAAGAAGCCCTAGGGAGATCCGGACGAATAACAAGTGTCCCCAATCCAATGCCTTGATAGAACGTGGTGACTAAGTGGCAAAATGGGAGAAAGCCTCTCCAATTCGTGTAAGGCCATGTGGAAGTTGATCCACGAAAGTAGGAGGAAAGGGTGCCACAAGAATAGGTCAAATTCAAGTAGTGCAGAAGAAGGTCAGGTTGGTTCGGATCGGATCCGAACCGAACCAGTTCCCTGGTCTGAATGCGTGTGTGCACTTCTGTGTAGATGTCCAAATTGGATCAGGTCCTCCAATCCTGATCCAAACCAATGTGTGCCAAGTTTCCAATGCCAGTTTGTCTCATCCAAACCGATCCTTTCAAGGGTGATTCGATCTGAACCGATGCGTGGTGATGGTAACTCAACAACCCATGTCTCTGGTACTGCACGCGTTCACGGAAAAAGGCATAACTTTCAAACCATAAGTCCGTTTTAGCCAAATGAAGGCTCGATTCGAAGCTAATTCAGAGAGCTACAAGAGTTATGGAGCATAGCTCCGAAATCGCTGTTTTCGGGCCCAAAAAAGGTCATCTGATAGGAGTTTCTGGCCTTTCCTTGTTTGTGATGCGACTTCAACCAAATCGCTTCCTGTCTTTCGACGATGCTTCCAATACTCTAGTGTGTTGTTGATCTGAGATTCCACGTGTGACTGCTTTGACTAAAAAGCGGGTCAACATTTTGCCCCCCAGAACATATCTTGCTGAACGAAGGAAGGTATGTTCTGGATAATCCAAGAAATCCAAGGCCGCGCGGGGCCTGCCAGCTGCAAGTATTATCCATACCTACGAAGAAAAGAGAGCAAAAAGGTATGTCAAATTCTGACAAGACTAATTACACTTTCGAGCATAAACCATGCTTGGGCGTTTGTCTGAGCATAAACCATACTCAAGGGATGTTCGAATTATCCTTCCAAAACCTGGCGAGGGCCCTAACCTTTCGGGTATAAGCCATACCAGGAAGTTCAAACTGAGCATAAGCCATACTTGAGTATTATTGAGTTCCTTTGCCAAATCCTGACAAAACAATAAGCCTTTCCAGAGCATAATCTATACTTAAGAATCCTAGTGAGTACAATCCATACCCATGTCGGGATAGAGCTATACTTGCCAAAACCTGGCAAGACAATCTGTCCCTAGGCATAATCCATGCCTAGGGGTTCGAGATAAGTATAAGCCATACTTTAGTTGAGATTGAGAATCCTGCTACAACCTGACAAGATACTTAAATTGCCAAACATAATCCATGCTCGGAAAGTCCTTCCTTATTCAAGTAAAAGTACAAAACCAAAGCAAATCCTGATTGGTTTGTTATCGAGTGCAGAGCACGCGTTGGAGCTAAATCCTAACCCTGAACGTGTGTACTCCGATTTAACCAACCAGAAGTACACCGAGCTCAATTCATCGCTAACCGACATCTACGTGAACACAAACGGTGACGTCCCTTATCCAAAGCCTCCCAGGAGGGAGCCATCACAAAAAGAACACGATTCGGGAAAATACTACATATTTCATGAAATGTACGGTCACGACACAAATGGCTCTAGACACTTGCGAGACTTGATTGAGGAATGGGTTAGACGTGGAGAGCTACCCGAGTATGTGAAACAACCAACAACGCCAGCACCTGTGCTACCACAACCTGCTCCCCGGAGAGGGAATGACCCTGGATCAAGCTCTCGCGGGCTCATCATCAACTGATCTGGATGAGATCAGTATGGATTTCTTGCATTTCTTAGGATTTAAGATATGTCTCTTTGCTTTATTTAGGTTTTCCGGTTGGTTAAATCGGAGTACACACGTTCGAGGTTAGGATTTAGCTCCAACGCGTGCTCTACACTCGATAACAAACCAATCAGGATTTCCTTTGGTTTTGTACTTTTAATTGAATAACGAAGTACTTTCCAAGCATGGATTATGTTTGGCAATTTAAGTATCTTGTCAGGTTGTGGCAGGATTCTCAATCTCAACTAACGTATGGCTTATACTTATCTCGAACCACTAGGCATGGATTATGCCTAGGGACAGACTGTCTTGTCAGGTTTTGGCAAGTATAGCTCTATCCCGACATGAGTATGGATTGTACTCACTAGGATTCTTAAGTATGGATTGTGCTCTAGAACGGCTTATTGTTTTATCAGGATTTGGCAAAGGAACTCAATAAAATTCGAGTATGGCTTACGCTCAGTTTGAACTTCCTGGTATGGCTTATACCCGGAAGGTTAGGGCCCTCGCCAGGTTTTGGAAGGAGAATTCGAACATCCCTCGAGTATGGTCTATGCTCAGACAAACACCCAAGCATGGTTTATGCTCGAAAGTGTAATTAGTCTTGTCAGAATTTTACATACCTTTTTGCTCTCTTTTCTTCGTATGTATGGATTATACTTGCAGCTGGCAGGCCGGGCGTGGCCTTGGATTTCTTGGATTATCCAGAACATACCTTCCTTCGTTCAACAAGATATGTCATGGGGGGCAAAATTTTGAACCTCTTTTTAGTCAAAGCAGTCACACGTGGAATCTCGGATCAACAACACACTAGAGTATTGGAAGCTTCGTCAAAAGACAGGAAGCGATTTGGTCGAAGTCACATTAGAAACAAGGAAAGGCCCGAAACTCCTAATAGATGACCTTTTTTGGGCCCGAAAATAGCGATTACGGAGCTATACTCCATAACTCTTGTAGCTCTCTGAATTAGCTTCGAATCGAGCTTCCGTTTGGCTAAAACGGACTTACGGTTTGAAAGTTACGCCCATTTCCGGGAACGCATGCAGTACCAGAGACATGGGTTTTTGAGTTACCATCACCACACATCGGTTCGGATCAAATCACCCTTGAAAGGTTCGTTTCGGATGAGACAAACTAGCATTGGAAACTTGGCACACATCGGTTTAGATCGGTATAGGAGGACCCGATACGATTTGGACATCTACACAGAAGTGCACACATGCATTCAGCCGGGGGAACTGGTTCGGTTCGGATCCGATCCGAACCAACCTGATCTGCTTCTGCACCGCTTGAATTTGACCTATTATTGTTGCACCCTTTCCTCCTACTTTCATGGATCACCTTCCACATGGCCTTACACGAATTGGAGAGGCTTTCTCCCTTTTGCCACTTAGTCACCACGTTCTATCAAGGCGTTGGATTGGGGATACTTGTCATTCATCTGGATCTCCCTAGGGCTTATTTACGCCTATAAATACACCATAAGATCGACATTTTAAGGGATCTTTTGGCTCTCACTCATCATGGCTTCCACCATTACTTCACGCAAGGGCATTTCCCAATAAGGAAGCCAAGTTCCACATTATAACACGAGGCTATCGTGTATAATCTTCCCTTTAATCTCCTCTTCTTCAGTGTAAACACGAGGATTTCGTGTATAAACAGCAAGCAAACAGTATTGTAATAGCTTCTTAGGATTTAAGAAACTATAAAGTGGACGTAAGCTTGGTTTGAGCCGAACCACTATAAAAATCTCGTGTGTCTCCTCTTATTTTTACTGCTTTTCTGCATTGATCTGTGATTGTGAGGTATTCAGACAATATTTGGGTGTTAGTGCCATTTTTTGGTCTAACATTTTGGAGCGCCAGGAAGTGGGGCACACGACAACTTCAATTTCTGCTTGGATTATTTGGCTATTGGATCAATGGCTAAGAGAAAGGTTTCCCATGTTGAAGGCGAAGGCACGAGAAACGAGGCAAGCCATGAAGCTTCCTCACATGAAATCCCGCCAGCGTACTTGACGCGAGAAGAGATGGATAGCGTTCTCACCGAATTGAGAGCTCAGATGGCAAGGCAAGATGACCTCCTTCGCAAACAACAGGAGATGATTGACTAATTCTTCGCTTGAATCGAAGGAAGGCCGAGCAACATTGTACAACTCATGGGAAACGGAATAGAATCAGCCCCAGCAACATTTGCAAACCAGATCGGTTCGGATCCGATCCGAACCGAGGGCCAAAGTTTGAATCCCATGCAGATGGAAATGGGGGGCATTCCCCACCGGGTCGGTTCGTACCCGATCTGAACAGCAACCCTACATGAGCTTTGGGGCAGCAGCCTCCCCTCTGGAAATCAAGACTTCGCTCCGGTTCGACCTACATCCGCACCGGATCGGATCGGATATGCCACACAGCTTCAGCATCAAGCACCCCGGATTGGAACAGGAGAACCTGATCGGATCGGTACATCCGAACCCAACTATGCACCTCGCCATGCCCAGCCTCGCTTCTCCGAGCCGCAACATAAGGGCACCTCCGAACCGAACCTAATGGCCTTCCAAGCTCCCCGTACATTTCCACACTCTTCTGGACTCAACGCTGGGGGCACCAGCTCTGAACTTGTCAACTTGCAACAGCTATTTGAAGGCGACCGGCTCGCCAATCTCATTGAACGCCTCTCGAGAGGTCGCACTTATCAGAATGACATGGAAGATGTCAATCACAATCCATTCACACAAGAAATTAGGAACTCTCGCAATCCTCCAGATTTCAAACTTCCGCAACTGACAACGGCAGGACAGATCCCACCGTGCACCTAATGCGCTACAAACGTCATATGGAAGTTCAAATGGCTTCGGAAAACATCATGGCAAAGTGGTTCCCTCTCTTTTTGACTGATATAGCTGCTATGTGGATTCGGCAGCTGGAATTTGAATCGATCAACAGATGGAACATGTTGGTCGCTCGCTTTATTGAACAGTTTTGGGTCCACATTGCTCGACCTAAGAGTGTCATGTCTCTCACCACAATCAAGTAGAGGCCCAAAGAAACTCTGCGCTCATTTTGGGAAAGGTGCAACATTGCAGCAGCATCTGTTGATCGACCTGAGCCATCTATAGTATTTATGGCGGCAGTATCCGGTGTTCTGGACAACTCGGTGTTCAAAAAATCCTTGTACCGAGACCCACCACGGAATCACAGCTAGTTCTATCTCGAATCGGATAGGTTTCTGCGTGAAGAAGACGCAATGTCCAAAAAGAAAATTCTCGATGTCAACATGCTCAGAGACAGGGAACCGTCTGATTCTGGGAAAGCCAAAGGGAAAGTTGGTATCAAGAATGACCGCAACACTCAGCCCCGTAGATGGCCCAGATATGAAAAGTACACCGAGCTCAATTCGTCGCTAACCGATATCTACGTGAACATAAAAAGTGACGTCCCTTATCCAAAGCCTCCCAGGAGGGAGCCATCACAAAGAGAACGCGATTCTGGAAAATACTGCATATTTCATGAAATGGACGATCACGACACAAATGACTGTAGACACTTGCGAGACTTGATTGAGGAATAGGTTAGACGTGGAGAGCTACCCGAGTATGTGAAACAACCAACAGCGCCAGCACCTGTGCTACCACCACCTGCTCCGCGAAGAGGGAATGACCCTGGATCAAGCTCTCGCGGGCTCATCATCAACTGATTTGGATGAGTGCAGTCTAGATTTCTTGCATTTCTTAGCATTTAAGATATGTCTCTTTGCTTTCCGTAGGTTTTCCGATTGGTTAAATTGGAGTACACACGTTCGGGGTTAGGATTTAACTCCAACGCGTGCTCTGCACTCAATAACAAACCAATCAGGATTTGCTTTGGTTTTGTACTTTTAATTGAATAAGGAAGGACTGTACGAGCATGGATTATGTTTGGCAATTTAAGTATCTTGTCGGGTTATGGCAGGATTCTCAATTTCAACTAAAGTATGGCTTATACTTATCTCGAACCCCAAGGCATGGATTATGCCTAGGGACAGACTGTTTTGTCAGGTTTTGGCAAGTATAGCTCTATCTCGACATGAGTATGGATTGTACTCACTAGGATTCTTAATTATGGATTATGCTATGGAACGGCTTATTGTTTTGTCAGGATTTGGCAAAGGAACTCAATAGAACTCGAGTATGGCTTACGCTCAGTTTGAACTTCCTAGTATGGCTTATACCCGGAAGGTTAGGGCCCTCGCCAGGTTTTGGAAGGATAATTCGAACGTCCCTCGAGTATGGTTTATGCTCAGACAAACGCCCAAGCATGGTTTATGCTCGAAAGTGTGTTAGTCTTGTCAGAATTTTACATACCTATTTGCTCCCTTTTCTTCGCATGTATGGATTATACTTGCAGCTGGCAGGCCCGGCGCGGTCTTGGATTTCTTGGATTATCCAGAACATAACTTCCTTCGTTCAACAAGATATGTTCTGGGGGGCAAAATGTTGACCCGCTTTTTAGTCAAAGCAGTCACATGTGGAATCTTAGATCAACAACACACTAGAGTATTGGAAGCATCATCGAAAGACAGGAAGCGATTTGGTTGAAGTCGCATCACAAACAAGGAAAGGCCCGAAATTCCTATCATATGACCTTTTTTTGGCCCGAAAACAGCGATTACGGAGCCAAGCTCTTTAACTCATGTAGCTCTCGGAATTAGCTTCGAATCGAGCTTTCGTTTGGCTAAAACTGACTTACGGTTTGAAAGTTACGCCCGTTTTCGTGAACGCATGCAGTACCGGAGACATGGGTTTTTGAGTTACATCGCCACGCATCGGTTCGGATCGAATCACCCTTGAAAGGGTCGGTTCGGATGAGAAAACTAGCATTGGAAACTTGGCACACATCAGTTCGGATCGGGATAGGAGGCCCCGATCCGTTTTGGACATCTACACAGAATTGCACACACGCATTCAGCCTGGGGAACTGGTTCGGTTCGGATCCGATCCAAACCAACCTGACCTGCTTCCGCACTACTTGAATTTGACCTATTCTTATGGCACCCTTTCCTACTACTTTCATGGATCACCTTCCACATGGCCTTACACGAATTGGAGAGGATTTCTCCCATTTTTCCACTTAGTCACCACGTTCTATCAAGGCGTTGGATTGGGGACACTTGTCATTCATCCAGATCTCCCTAGGGCTTATTTACGCCTACAAATACACCGTGAGATGGACAATTTAAGGGATCTTTCGGCTCTCACTCATCATGGCTTCCACCATTACTTCACGCAAGGCTATTGCTCAGTAAGGAAGCTAAGTTCCACATTACAACACGATAATCTCCTCTTGTTCAGTGTAAACACGAGGATTTCGTGTATAAACAGCAAGCAAACAGTATTGTAATAGCTTTTTAGGATTTAAGAAACTATAAAGTGGACGTAGGCTTGGTTTGAGCCGAACCACTATAAAAATCTCGTGTGTCTCATCCTATTTTTACTGGTTTTCTGCATAGATCTGTGATTGTGAGGTTTTCGCACAATATTTGGGTGTTAATGCCACTTTTTGGTCTAACATTTTGGTGCGTAGGAAGCGGGGCACACGACAACTTCAATTTCTGCTTTCATTATTTGGCTATTGGATCAATGGCTAAGCGGAAGGTTTCCCTTGTTGAAGGCGAAGGCACGAGAAATGAGGCAAGCCATGAAGCTTCCTCACATGAAAACCAGTCAACATACTTGACGCGAGAAGAGATGGATGGCGTTCTCACCAAATTGAGAGCTCAGATGGCAAGGCAAGATGACCTCCTTCGCAAACAACAAGAGATGATTGACCAATTCTTCGCTCGTATGGAAGGAAGGCCGAGCAACAGTGTACAACTCATGGGAAATAGAATAGAATCATCCCGAGCAGTAGTTGCAAACCAGATCGGTTCAGATCCGATCCAAAACGAGGGCCAAAGTCTGAATCCCATGCAGATGGAAATGAGGGGCATTCCCCACGGGTCGGTTCGGACCCGATCGGAACAGCAACCCTACATGAGCTTGGGGGTAGCAGCCTCCCCTCTGGAAATCAAGCCTTCGCTCCGGTTCGACTTACATCCGCACCGGATTGGATCAGCAATGCCACACTGCTTCAGCATCAAGCACCCTGGATCGGAATAGGTGAACCTGATCGGGTCGGTACATCCGACCCGAACCGTGCACCTCGCCATGCCCTCCCTTGCTTCTCCGAGCCGCAACATGGGGGCACCTCCGAACCGAACCTAATGGCCTTCCAAGCTCCCCGTACACTTCCACACTCTTCTGGACTCAACGCTGGGGGCACCAACTCTGAACTTGTCAACTTGCAACAACTCTTTGAAGGCGACCGGCTCTCCAATCTCATTGAATGCCTCTCGAGAGGTCGCACTTATCAAAATGACATGGATGATGTCAATCATAGTCCATTCACACAAGATATTAGGAACTCTCGCAATCCTCCAGATTTCAAACTTCCGCAACTGGAGCCCTACAACGATAGGATAGATCCCACCGTGCACCTAATGCGCCACAAACGTCATATGGAAGTTCAATCGACTTCGGAAAACGTCATGGCAAAGTGCTTCCCTCTCTTTTTGACCGATATAGCCGCTATGTGGATTCGCCAGCTGGAATTTGAATCCATCAACAGATGGAACATGTTGGTCGCTCGCTTTATTGAACAGTTTCAGGTCCACATTGCTTGACCTAAGAATGTCATGTCTCTCACCACAATCAAGCAGAGGCCCAAAGAAACTCTACGCTCATTTTTGGAAAGGTTCAAAGTTGCAGCAGCATCAGTTGATCGACCTGAGCCATCTATAGTATTGATGGCGGTAGTATCCGGTGTTCTAGACAACTCAGAGTTCAAAAAATCCTTGTACCGAGACCCACCACGGAATCTCAGCTAGTTCTACCTCGAATCGGATAGATTTCTGCGTGAAGAAGACACAATGTCCGAAAAGAAAATTCTCGATGTCAACATGCTCAGAGACAGAGAACCGTCTGATTCTAGAAAAGCCAAAGGGAAAGTTGCTGTCAAGAATGACCGCAACACTCAGCCCCGTAGAGGGCCTGGATATGAAAAGTACACCGAGCGTAATTCGTCGCTAACCGACATCTACGTGAACACAAACGGTGACATCCCTTATCCAAAGCCTCCCAGGAGGGAGCCATCACAAAGAGAACGCGATTCTGGAAAATATTGCATATTTCATGAAATGGACGGTCACGACACAAATGACTGTAGACACTTGCGAGACTTGATTGTGGAATGGGTTAGACGTGGAGAGCTACCCGAGTATGTGAAACAACCAACAGCGCCAGCACCTGTGCTACCACCACCTGCTCCCCGGAGAGGGAATGACCCTGGATCAAGCTCTCACGGGCTCATCATCAACTGATCAGGATGAGATCAGTCTGATTTTCTTGCATTTCTTAGGATTTAATATATGTCTCTTTGCTTTCTTTAGGTTTTCCGGTTGGATAAATCGGAGTACACAAGTTCGGGGTTAGGATTTAGCTCCAACGCGTGCTCTGCACTCGATAAAAAACCAATCAGGATTTGCTTTGGTTTTGTACTTTTAATTGAATAAGGAAGGACTTTCCGAGCATGGATTATGTCTGGCAATTTGAGTATCTTGTCAGGTTGTGGCTGGATTCTCAATCTCAACTAAAGTATGGCTTATACTTATCTCGAACCCCTAGGCATGGATTATGCCTACGGACAGACTGTCTTGTAAGGTTTTGGCAAGTATAGCTCAATCCCGACATGAGTATGGATTGTACTCACTAGGATTCTTAAGTATGGATTATGCTCAGGAACGACTTATTGTTTTGTCAGGATTCGGCAAAGGAACTCAATAAAACTCGAGTATGGCTTATGCTCAGTTTGAACTTTGTAACACCCCGTAATTCTATAACATTAAGATTCGCAAATCAAGGCAGAATTAAAAGTTAAAATCAAAATCAAGGGAAATGGGCTATGCAATTGCGTTCATCTCGGAAAATTACGCGAAATAGAGTCCGAATTTTCGAAAATCGGAGTCCGTATGACCAAGTTATGGCCCGTCAAAGTTTTCAGAAAAAATCCAAGTTCAAAACAGTTTAAAAAACAAGAGCCAAATTCGAATTCAAACACACAGGGGGCAGGGCGGGAAAATTCCCGCCCAGGTCAAGTCGATAGGGGTGTCGACTGCGCAGTCGACACCACCCCCCCTCCCATGTCGACTGCCCAGTCGACATGGGTGTCGACCTGGGTCCCAAAATCCAGTTTTCTGCGCCCAGTTCGTTCTTCTGTATCTAGACGCCATTCTGACCAGGTTCGTCCGCCTAACACTATATAAACAGCCCTGGTCTTCTTCTTTATTCACAATTCTTTTCTATCCTTATGCTGCCTCTGAGAAAATATAAAAATAAGAAGATAATACAAAAATCCAAGACAAGGTTATGCTGCTCAAGTTGTCTAGAAGAGATTCAAAGCTTCAAGATAAGGATTAAAGGCTAAACGTCGCACGAATTATAGCAACGCCTCCTTTCTATTCTAATCTAATCTCTGTAAGTCAGTTATTTTTAGATTTGAACATTTTTCTTTGTTCGTGACATGAAATTCAAGGAATAAAAGAATATGCCAAATCTCTCTCTCTCTCTATTTGAATCAGTGCCTATATTCTTCGACCTAATCAAGAACTGTTATGATTCAAGGACAAATAAGACTGTATGCCTCGTTGACTATGAACATTGCCTATGACTGTGAATGTTGCCTATGACTATGAACATTGCCTATGACTATGGACATTGCCTATGACTATGAACATTTCCTATGACTATAAACATTGCCTATGACTGTGACTGTGACTATGAGAATTATTTCCTTGACTAAGCTTATGCTTTCTAATTGGAAACATAAACTATTGCCTATGACATAACAAGGACAACTATGATTAAATACCTATGATTTCTGACTAGGAAAGGGTTGCTGTGAAATTGGGTCTAAACTTGATCTTTCTATTATGTCTATCCTTAGTTTTCGTTGGTTTTAGACCTTGGGAATTTACCTATTAAGTAAGGTCTACCCATGTTTTTGAACCTACGTCTCTATTATGTCTATTCTTGGTTTTCGTTAGTTTTAGACCTTGGGAATTTACCTATTAAGTTAGGTCTACCCATGTTCTTGAACCGACGTCGTTATTCAACCCTTTTTATGCCAGTTAGTATGTGTATCTTACGCATAGCATTTTTGGTCCACTCCCTATTTTCTACGAACCTAGCTTTATTTGTAAATCTAGACTGAATCATGATTATACGAACGGTGGGAATGCGGTTTGGGACAGATATGAAATTTACTAAAAACGTAGTTTAACTTGGAAATTGGCATAAATTGGGAACACGCATTATGGCATGTTCATAAGAATGCAAGTTGGATAAATTTGACATGAACTATAGATTGAGTAGCCTGAATCTGGTATCGACATGTAAATCTAGCATTTACATGAATAGTGAACTAGAGTAATAAGTCTAGTTTGACATGAATTAGAATGTTGAATTGGAATTGGATTAGCTAATTTGGAACGGTAAATATATTGGCCTAAATTTAAAATTGGCCATAATAGGGAGAAATTGGCAGGTTTAGCAAATTCATGGTTACCGACACTTGATTTGGTATAGCTTACATACCAAAAAGCATAAACATGATTTAGAGGGAAAAATAGGCCATAAGAAGGAATGTTGACAATTTACATTAAAAGGGGAATTAGGAAATAAGTAAATTAGGAATAATTTACTTATAGAATTTGTCCTAAATGAGAAATGTAAATTTAGACAAATTAAAGGTTTGTTAAACGACATCTCTTTTAATAACACACCAGAAAGTTCTAGGGCGACAGAGAGGATAGTGTCTAGGCTTGGGTTTGGAAAATACAAGTTTCCGGCTCTCCCTGGCTATCCCTAACTGATCCAACGGACGAGATGGTTACTTTCAAAACCTGAATTGAAAACTAATTAAAACCCTTTGAATTTAGAAAACACGAATATGCCTAACCCGAGGTTAGACTGAGTCGCGATGTAAACCTGCCCTGAACCAACCGGCACATCCAGTATTCGCAACAATATCTGTCTAATGTGAGTGGTCATGGCTTTAATCTACTTAATTAAAGCTAGAACAAGAATGGTAGGGTTAAGTTAACTAAAACACTTAACCAGTCCAACATGACAACTAAACTAATGGGTGGGGTTAGGTTCATAAAAACACTTAACACAGTTAAGCTAGAATGGGAGGGTTAAGTCCATAGGAACACTTAACCAACTTAACACAGTTAAGCTAGGATGGGAGGGCTAAGTCCATAGAAACACTTAACCTGACTCAAGGTAACAAGACAAGATTTGTAGGGGTTAAGTAAAGTTAATACACTTAGCCAAATTAACATGTTAACTAGGCTAGAGGTTGGGGTTAAGTAAAGTTAATACACTTAGCCAAATTAACATGTTAACTAGACCAGAGGTTGGGGTTAAGTAAAATCTAATACACTTAGCCAATTTAATATGTTAGCTGGGCTAGACCGTAGGGGTTAAGTAAACTTGAACACTTAACCATTAGGTTGTGATAAAGGAATAGGGTTAAGTCTAAAACGTAAAGGGATAATACTTAACCATTAATAACATGTTAGTTAAAACAGACGGGCAAGGTTAAGTTAAAATGGAACACTTAACCAATACAAGGTGAAGGGGTAGGGTTAAGTAATAAGAAATACTTAACCAATATAACTTGGTTTAGGGTAAGGTTAAGTCAACATGAATTATTGATAACACTTAACCAGTTTATCAGGATAAATGAAGAGGGTTAAGTTAGCTTGAATTGACTAATGACACTTAACCAACCCAAATTGACGGGAAAGAGGACTAAGTAGTAATTCTTAGTATAACATAGGAAGGAGCGAATGTCCGTCCGAGAAGGCTCCAACGAATTGGGTTACGAAGCCCGAGGCTTCGAGGGGACGTGAGGGTACTCTTGGTATCCCTCTGTGAGACTGCAGATGATCCTCCTGGGCTCACAGAGGTTAAGGTCTGCGTAGAAGAACCAGGGGTATGCCTTGGTTGCAATATATGTGGCAACCTAAAGACTAGGATAGACCGGTGTGATTCGGCGAGAAAACGGTAGCCCTGTGATAGCAACTCGTCGTCTACCATCCATCTTGAGTTAGTCGAGACACGTGAAGCGGGAAGGCGGAGAACTCCAAAAGACCATAATTGCTATCTAGTTATGGGTGAGGATGGCCATAGGATAGTGGGGCACCGGGGGCCGGCGTATAGTTCTCATTTTACAAAGGGTGCCTTTTTATTAGTTGAGGAAGTGGGACCATAGCCACTGGAATAAAAACAGACCTTAGCGTCTGCATCGGCAGATATCTGAAAGCTCCCGACCAAGTTCTGTATTCCTTGATTTGCCCTAACACAGGACTCGGATCGCACATTACAGGACATGTGCATTTAGACAAGCGATAACGATTCGTGATACAGGCGTGGGGAAGTATAGGAACATATACCACTCTAGGTAGTGTGTCCTAGACTTGGGGGCATCGTTTAACAGGTAGCATAATTCCTAGTTGAACTAGGTGGCATAAATCCTGAATCCGAGAAGCATTCAGCAGATAGCGTAAACTCTAGTTAAATCTAGAAAGCACTTGATAGAAAACCCTAGATTTGATCCAGGTAACAAATAATGAACGTATGCCGGAAGGAAATGGAAAATACAGGGATTGGGATCACGTTATCGTTACTAGTTGGGACACTGGTTAGGTGGTGTAGAGATATAGTATAACAAGGAAATAGCAAAGCGGCGAAAGTATTAAAGCATATCCAGTTAGTCTTATCTTAGCATATCTTGTGATTACCTTGTCTAATCTTGTTGACCCTATTGTCATGGTGTAATCTTGTATTCAGTTAATTCATGTCGTTTTGTTTTTCCATGTTCATATGCTAGAAGTTACTAAACTTACTCAGGCTTTATGTCTGACTCTGTTTTTCTTTCGTCTTCTTTTCTTCCGTTCCCCCCCCCCCCCCCAGGTTGTAGAGGAGGGAATAGTATAGCTCAGGTTAAGTTGGAATGTCACCCTTTCCCAGCTTGAAGATTTGTCGAACTTTTCTTGGATTCTCTTTTCAGATGCTATGGCTAGCTCTTGCTAAATTTGGGGAATATAAATGTATTTTCATGCTTCTTTATTTTGTAAGACAGATGATACTCTGATATTGTAAAGAAATCATTGTACAAACTATTTATCAATAAAGCAAAGTTTTATTTTCCGCTGTTTAATTTTTGTCTGCCTTGTAATTTATCTGCATCTTCTACCCTAAATGCTTCACAGAACTTAGTGCATTCCATTTGTGAGTGACACTAACAGACGTGGGGTGTTACACGTGGTATCAGAGCTGAAGGCTACTGGATCAGATAAAAGATTTGAAAATTTATTTTCAAAACGGTTTTAAAAGAAGCATTTTCAAGAGAAAAGATATGTTTTAAAGGCACATTCCCCAAAGCCATACGCATTGTCTTCTCTTCCTCTGTTTGAATTCTTGTCTCCTTCTTTCTTGAGTCTATAGGGCTCCTGGTTTTCTGGGAGGTAACCTCATCGATGGGCGAAGTAGTGCCCGACTTCCTTCTATAACCGTAGTAGTTTCACCTGCGGTTAGTTTTCTTCCAAGCTTAGTAGGATTTTCCGTACGATGGAGGCAGTTTTCGAGAGATTTGTCAACATGACTACACACGGAAGGGGATGAGGAGTTTGGCTAATGAGCATAACCCTAGGATAAGGAATTCAGGGATGTAGACTTAGCACACGAAGGAGGAAGAAACTATAAAACTTAAGACAAGAGGAAGTATCTTTACTAGGGTATGATAGGGAATATACTTAAGGACAAGGGCAAGAACGAGGACGAGATTTTCAGAAGGACAAGTACATGCTTTCGCCACCAAGCGCACCTAGGTGAAAGGTAGTCTGGTTGGAAGAGTCTAGTTTTTTGTTCGTAATATTTCCTTTGGTTTTAGTGCTTCGCATTTGTTCATATCCACTTCCACATTTGAGTCTCTACACCATAGTACTTGTATAGTAGAAAGATCCCACTAGAGTCTCAAATCCAATTGGTGGTCCGACCAGTTTATTTTTGGGATTTGAGGATAGCTATCGAGTTTGTTTATATCATCTCACGAGGATCGTCTAAATTCGGAGGAGATATTCCTTGGGTGTTTGTCTGATATTGGTTTAGGCCTTTGGGGCTTGTACTTGAGGAATGTCGAGTTCTACTAAGATGGTTTGCGTGAGAGATGGATAGTTGTGGCAGGTACTCTAAAAAGCACGTAGTAACCTTTCGACCCCTATAGTTATGGCATGGCGGATAAGAGGGAGACCTCTAATCATCTTAGTACATATACATGGTACCGTGATTGACATCTGTTTATTTTGGAATTGGAGGTCAGAAACTTCACAATCATGAAGTTAAATTAGTTAAGATACAGTGGAGTAAAGCTCAAGAAGGATAGATACTAGCGTCATGCCCTTTTTCTTAAGGGTGCACCCTTGATTTCTTTGTGAAGGAGCTTTATGCATAACTGTTTCTCTCTTTCCGAAGTATATCACCTAGGTCGTATCCTCGATCCTTAGGTAGAATACAATGGATGTAAACATGTGTTTGAAACATGTTATAGTTGGTGGTTGCTAATGGTTGCTCGTGGATGCATATGCATACGTATTAGGCACTAGCTCAGTTCGGACGTTTTCATATTGCATTTACAGATATGTATTTAAGTTGAGCCTGATATGTTATCATATGGATGTTTCATATGGATGAATGGCCATGCACGCATGTAGTATTTACATAACTAGGGATGCTTGCATACATGATTGGACGCATGGCACTGGCATGATTCACATTAAGGAGGTCAACTGAATCAGCAGACCGCCTGATTTTGCATTAGATAAAGACATATACACACACTATGCATATGAACATGAAGGCATTAGAAATCTTTTAAGGACAATGGATGCCTGTGATTGAATTGTTGAGTAGATGGGTGATTGGATGGTAGGACACATTCTTCCTAACTTGGAGATTTCGGGGACGAAATCCTTTTAAGTGGGGGAGAATATAACACCCCGTAACTCTGTAACACTAAGATTCGCAAATCAAGGCAGAATTAAAAGTTAAATTCAAAATCAAGGGAAATGGGCTATGCCATTGCGTTCGTCTCGAAAAAATACGCGAAATAGAGTCCGAATTTTCGAAAATCGGAGTCCGTATGACCAAGTTATGGCCCGTCAAAGTTTCCAGAAAAATTCCAAGTTCAAAACAGTTTAAAAAACTAGAGCCAAATTCGAATTCAAACACACAGGGGCAGGGCGGGAAAATTCCCGCCCAGGTCAAGTCGACAGGGTGTCGACTGCGCAGTCGACACCCCCCCCCCCATGTCGACTGCCTAGTCGACATGGGTGTCGACCTGGGTCCCGAAATCCAGTTTTCTGCGCCAAGTTCGTTCTTCTGTATCTAGACGCCATTCTCACCAGGTTCGTCCGCCTAACACTATATAAACAGCCCTGGTCTTCTTCTTTATTCACAATTCTTTTCTATCCTTATGCTGCCTCTGAGAAAATATAAAAATAAGAAGATAATACAAAAATCCAAGACAAGGTTATGCTGCTCAAGTTGTCTAGAAGAGATTCAAAGCTTCAAGATAAGGATTAAAGGCTAAACGTCGCACGAATCATAGCAACGCCTCCTTTCTATTCTAATCTACTCTCTGTAAGTCAGTTATTTTTAGATTTGAACATTTTTCTTTGTTCGTGACATGAAATTAAAGGAATAAAAGAATATGCCAAATCTCTCTCTCTCTCTATTCGAATCAGTGCCTATATTCTTTGACCTAATCAAGAACTGTTATGATTCAAGGACAAATAAGACTGTATGCCTCTTTGACTATGAACATTGCCTATGACTGTGAACGTTGCCTATGACTATGGACATTGCCTATGACTGTGAACGTTGCCCATGACTATGAGCATTTCCTATGACTATGGACATTGCCTATGACTGTGACTGTGACTATGTGAATTATTTCCTTGACTAAGCTTATGCTTTCTAATTGGAAACATAAATTATTGCCTATGACATAACAAGGACAACTGTGACTAAATACCTATGATTTCTGACTAGGAAAGGGTTGCTGTGAAATTGGGTCTAAACTTGATCTTTCTATTCTGTCTATCCTTAGTTTTCGTTGGTTTTAGACCTTAGGAATTTACCTATTAAGTTAGGTCTACCCATGTTCTTGAACCTACGTCTCTATTCTGTCTATTCTTGTTTTTCGTTGGTTTTAGACCTTGGGAATTTACCTATTAAGTTAGGTCTACCCATGTTCTTGAACCGACGTCATTATTCAACCCTTTTTATGCCAGTTAGTATGTCTATCTTACGCATAGCATTTTTGGTCCACTCCCTATTTTCTACGAACCTAGCTTTATTTATAAATCTAGACTGAATCACGATTATACGAACGGTGGGAATGCGGTTTAGGAAAGATATGAAATTTACTAAAAACGTAGTTTAACTTGGAAATAGGCATAAATTGGGAACACGCATTATGGCATGTTCATAAGAATGCAAGTTGGATAAATTTGTCATGAACTATAGATTGAGTAGCCTGAATCTGGTATCGACATGTAAATCTAGCATTTACATGAATAGTGAACTAGAGTAATAAGTCTAGTTTGACATGAATTAGAATGTTGAATTGGAATTGGATTAGCTAATTTGGAACGGTAAATATATTGGCCTAAATTTAAAAATGGCCATAATATGGAGAAATTGGCAGGTTTAGCAAAATCATGGTTACCGACACTTGATTTGGTATAGCTTACATACCAAAAAGCATAAACATGATTTAGAGGGAAAAATAGACCATAAGATGGAATGTTGACAATTTACATTAAAAGGGGAATTAGGAAATAAGTAAATTAGGAATAATTTACTTATAGAATTTGCCCTAAATGAGAAATGTAAACTTAGACAAATTAAAGGTTTGTTAAACGACATCTCTTTTAATAACACACCAGAAAGTTCTAGGGTGACAGAGAGGATAGTCTCTAGGCTTGGGTTCGGAAAATACAAGTTTCCTGCTCTCCCTGGCTATCCCTAACTGATCCAACGGACGAGATGGTTACTTTCAAAACCTGAATTGAAAACTAATCAAAACCCTTTGAATTTAGAAAACACGAATATGCCTAACCCGAGGTTAGACTGAGTCGCGATGTAAACCTGCCCGGAACCAACCGGCACATCCAGTATTCGCAACAATATCTGTCTAATGTGAGTGGTCGTGGCTTTAATTTACTTAATTAAAGCTAGAACAAGAATGGTAGGGTTAAGTTAACTAAAACACTTAACCAGTCCAACATGACAACTAAACTGATGGGTGGGGTTAGGTTCATAAAAACACTTAACACAGTTAAGCTAGAATGGGAGGGTTAAGTCCATAGGAACACTTAACCAACTTAACACAGTTAAGCTAGGATGGGAGGGCTAAGTCCATAGAAACACTTAACCTGACTCAAGGTAACAAGACAAGATTTGTACGGGTTAAGTAAAGTTAATACACTTAGCCAAATTAACATGTTAACTAGGCTAGAGGTTGGGGTTAAGTAAAGTTAATACACTTAGCCAAATTAACATGTTAACTAGACCAAAGGTTGGGGTTAAGTAAAATCTAATACACTTAGCCAGTTTAATATGTTAGCTGGGCTAGACCGTAGGGGTTAAGTAAACTTGAACACTTAACCATCAGGTTGTGATAAAGGAATGGGGTTAAGTCTAAAACGTGAAGGGATAATACTTAACCATTAATAACATGTTAGTTAAAACAGACGGGCAAGGTTAAGTTAAAAGAGAACACTTAACCAATACAGGGTGAAGGGGTAGGGTTAAGTAATAAGAAATACTTAACCAATATAACTTGGTTTAGGGCAAGGTTAAGTCAACATGAATTATTGATAACACTTAACCAGTTTATCAGGATAAATGAAGAGGGTTAAGTAAGCTTGAATTGACTAATGACACTTAACCAACCCAAATTGATGGGAAAGAGGACTAAGTAGTAATTCTTAGTATAACACAGGAAGGAGCGAATGTCCGTCCGAGAAGGCTCCAACGAATTGGGTTACGAAGCCCGAGGCTTCAAGGGGACGTGAGGGTACTCTTGGTATCCATCTGTGAGACTGCAGATGATCCTCCTGGGCTCACAGAGGTTAAGGTCTGCGTAGAAGAACCAGAGGTATGCCTTGGTTGCAATATATGTGGCAGCCTAAAGACTAGGATGGACCGGCATGATTCGGCGAGAAAACGGTAGCCCTGTGATAGCAACTCGTCGTCTACCATCCATCTTGAGTCAGTCGAGACACGTGAAGCGGGAAGGCGGAGAACTCCAAAAGACCATAATTGCTATCTAGTTATGGGTGAGGATGGCCATAGGATAGTGGGGCACCGGGGGCCGGTGTATAGTTCTCATTTTACAAAGGGTGCCTTTCATTAGTTGAGGGAGGGGTCAAGTGGGACCATAGCCACTGGAATAAAAACAGACCTTAGCACCTGCATCGGCAGATATCTGAAAGCTCCCAACCGAGTTCTGTATTCCTTGATTTTCCCTGACACAGGACTCGGGTCGCACATTACAGGACATGTGCATCTAGACAAGCGATAACGATTCGCGATACAGGCGTGGGGTAGTATAGGAACATATACCACTCTAGGTAGTGTGTCCTAGACTTGGGGGCATCGTTCGACAGGTAGCGTAATTCCTAGTTGAACTAGGTGGCATAAATCCTGAATCCGAGAAGCGTTCAGCAGATAGCGTAAACTCTAGTTAAATCTAGAAAGCACTTGATAGAAAACCCTAGATTTGATCCAGGTAACAAATAATGAATGTATGCCGGAAGGCAATGGAAAATACAGGGATTGGGATCACGTTATCGTTACTAGTTGGGAGACTAGTTAGGTGGTGCAGAGATATAGTATAACAAGGAAATAGCGAAGCGGCGGAAGTATTATAGCATATCCAGTTAGTCTTATCTTAGCATATCTTATGATTACCTTGTCTAATCTTGTTGGCCCTATCGTCATGGTGTAATCTTGTATTCAGTTAATTCATGTCGTTTTGTTTTTCCATGTTCACATGATAGAAGTTACTGAACTTACTCAGGCTTTATGTCTGACTCTGTTTTTCTTTCGTCTTCTTTTCTTCCGTCCCCCCCCCCCCCCCCCAGGTTGTAGAGGAGGGAATAGTATAGCTCAGGTTAAGTTGGAATATCACCCTTTCCTAGCTTGATGATTTGTCGAAGTTTGCTTGGATTCTCTTTTCAGATGCTATGGCTGGCTCTTGCTAAATTTGGGGAATATAAATGTATTTTCATGCTTCTTTATTTTGAAAGACAGATGATACTCTGATATTGTAAAGAAATCATTGTACAAACTATTTATCAATAAAGCAAAGTTTTATTTTCCGCTGTTTAATTTTTGTTTGTCTTGTAATTTATCTGCATCTTCTACCCTAATGCTCCACAGAACTTAGGGCATTCCCTTTGTGAGTGACACTAACGGACGTGGGGTGTTACAAACTTCCTGGTATGGCTTACACCCGGAAGGTTAGGGCCCTCGCCAGGTTTTGGAAGGATAATTCGAACATCCCTAGAGTATGGTTTATGCTCAGACAAACGCCCAAGCATGGATTATGCTCGAAAGTGTAATTAGTCTTGTCAGAATTTGACATACCTTTTTGCTCTCTTTTCTTCGCAGGTATGGATTATACTTGCAGCTGGCAGGCTCGGCGTGGCCTTGGATTTCTTGGATTATCCAGAACATATCGTCCTTCGTTCAGCAAGATATGTTCTAGGGGGCAAAATGTTGACCCGCGTTTTGGTCAAAGCAGTCACACCTGGAATCTCAGATCAACAACACGCTAGAGTATGGGAAGCATCGTCGAAAGACAGGAAGCGATTTGGTTGAAGTTGCATCACAAACAAGGAAAGGCCCGAAACTCCTATCAGATGACCTTTTTTAGGCCCAAAAACAGCTATTACGGGGCCGAGCTTAGTAATTCTTGTAGCTCTCTGAATTAGCTTCGAATCGAGCTTTCGTTTGGCTAAAACGAACTTATGGTTTGAAAGTTACGCCTGTTTCCGTGAATGCATGTAGTACTGGAGACATGGGTTTTTGAGTTACCATCACCATGCATCGGTTCGGATCGAATCACCCTTGAAAGGGTCGGTTCGAATGAGACAAACTGGCATTGGAAACTTGGCACACATCGGTTCGGATCGGGATAGGAGGACCCGATCCGATTTGGACATCTACACAGAAGTGCACACATGCATTCAGCCCCAGTTCGGTTCGGATCCGATCCGATCCAACCTGACCTGCTTCTGCACTACTTGAATTTGACCTATTCTTGTGGCACCCTTTCCTCCTACTTTCATGGATCACCTTCCACATGGCCTTACACGAATTGGAGAGGCTTTCTCCCATTTTGCCACTTAGTCACCACGTTCTATAAAGGCGTTGGATTGGAGACACTTGTCATTCATCCGGATCTCCCTAGGGCTTCTTTACGCCTATAAATACACCGTGAGATGGACATTTTAAGGGATCTTTTGGCTCTCCTTCATCATGGCTTCCACCATTACTTCACGCAAGGCTATTTCTCAATAAGGAAGCCAAGTTCCACATTACAACACGAGGCTATCGTGTATAATCTTCCCTTTAATCTCCTCTTCTTCAGTGTAAACACGAGGATTTCGTGTAAAACAGCAAGAAAACAGTATTGTAATAGCTTCTTAGGATTTAAGAAACTATAAAGTGGACGTAGGCTTGGTTTGAGCCGAACCACTATAAAAATCTCGTGCGTCTCCTCTTATTTTTACTGCTTTTCTATATTGATATGTGATTATGAGGTTTTCAGACAATATTTGGGTGTTAGAGCCATTTTTTGGTCTAACATTTTGGCGTGCCAGGAAGGGGGGCACACGACAACTTCAATTTCTGCTTGGATTATTTGGCTATTGGATCAATGGCTAAGCGAAAGGTTTCCCGTGTTGAAGGCGAAGGCACGAGAAATGAGGCAAGCCATGAAGTTTCCTCACATGAAAACCCGTCAGCATACCTGACGCGACAAGAGATGGATGGCGTTCTCACCGAATTGAGAGCTCAAATGGCAAGGAAAGATGACCTCCTTCGCAAACAACAGGAGATGATTGACCAATTCTTCGCTCGGATGGAAGGAAGGCCGAGCAACAGTGTACAACTCATGGGAAATGGAATAGAATCAGCCCCAGCAGCAGTTGCAAACCAGATCGGTTCGGATCCGATCCGAACCGAGGGCCAAAGTCTGAGTCCCATGCAGATGGAAATGGGGGGCATTCCCCACCAGGTCGGTTCGGACCCGATCCAAACGGCAACCCTACATGAGCTTGGGGGCGGCAGCCTCCCCTTTGGAAATCAAGACTTCGCTCCGGTTCGACCTACATCCGCACCGGATCGGATCGGCAATGCCACACAGCTTCAACATCAAGCACCCTGAATCGGAACAGGAGAACCTGATCGGATCAGTACATCCGACCCGAACCGTGCACTTGCCATGCCCTCCCACGCTTCTCCGAACCGCAACATGGGGGCACCTCCGAACCGAACCTAATGGCCTTCCAATCTCCCCGTACACTTCCACACTCTTCTGGACTCAATGCTGGGGGCACCAACTCTGAACTTGTTAACTTGCAACAGCTCTTTGAAGACGACCGACTCGACAGTCTCATTGAACGCCTCTCGAGAGGTCGCACTTATCAAGAGTGACATGGATGATGTCAATCACAATCCATTAACAAGAGAAATTAGGAACTCTCGCAATCCTCCAGATTTCAAACTTCTGCAACTGGAGCCTTACAACGGCAGGACAAATCCCACCGTGCACCTAATGCGCTACAAACGTCATATGGAAGTTCAATTGGCTTCTGAAAACGTTATGGCAAAGTGCTTCCCTCTCTTTTTGACCCATGTAGCTGCTATGTGGATTCGGCAGCTGGAATTTGAATAGATCAACAGATGGAACATGTTGGTCGCTCGCTTTATTGAACAGTTTCGGGTCCACATTGCTCGACCTAAGAATGTCATGTCTCTCACCACAATCAAGCAAAGGCCCAAAGAAACTCTGCGCCCATTTTTCGAAAGGTTCAACGTTGCAGCAGCATCAGTTGATCGACCTGAGCCATCCATAGTATTGATGGCGGCAGTATCCGGTGTTCTAGACAACTCGGAGTTCAAAAAATCCTTCATCTCTCAATCCATTAACATTTTTGGATAGGAGGACTCCATCCGATTTTGAAATTTACACAGAAGTGCACACACGCATTCAGCCTGGGGAACTGGTTCAATTCGCATCCGATCCGAACCAACCTGACCTGCTTCTTCACTACTTGAATTTGACCTATTGTTGTGGCTCCCTTTCCTCCTACTTTCATGGATCACCTACCACATGGACTTACACGGATTGGAGAGGCTTTCTCCCATTTTGCCACTTAGTCACCACATTCTATCAAGGCGTTGGATTGGGGACACTTGTCATTCATCCGGATCTCCCTAGGGCTTCTTTACGCCTATAAATACACCGTGAGATGGACATTTTAAGGGATCTTTTGGCTCTCACTCATCATGGCTTCCACCATTACTTCACGCAAGGCCATTGCTCAATAAGGAAGCCAAGTTCAACATTACAACATGAGGCTATCGTGTATAATCTTCCCTTTAATCTCCTCTTCTTCAGTATAAACAGGAGGATTTCATGTATAAACAGCAAGCAAACAGTATTGTAGTAGCTTCTTAGGATTTAAGAAACTATAAAGTGGACGTGTGCTTGGTTTGAGCCGAACCACCAAAAAAATCTCATGTGTCTCCTCTTATTTTTACTGCTTTTCTGCATTGATATGTGATTGTGAGGTTTTCACACAATATTTTCGTGTTAGTGCCATTTTTTCGTCTAACATTTTGGCGCGCCAGGAAGGGGGGCACACGACAACTTCAATTTCTGCTTGGATTATTTGGCTATTGGAACGATGGCTAAGCGAAACGTTTCCCGTGCTGAAGGCGAAGGCACGAGAAACGAGGCAAGCCATGAAGCTTCCTCACATGAAAACCCGTCAGCATACCTGACGCGACAAGAGATGGATGGCGTTCTCACCGAATTGAGAGCTCAGATGGCAAGGCCAGATGACCTTCTTCTCAAACAACAGGAGATAATTGACCAATTCTTCGCTCGGGTGGAAGGAAGGCCGAGCAACAGTGTACAACTCGTGGGAAATGGAATAGAATCAGCCCCAGCAGCAGTTGCAAACCAGATCGGTTTGGGTCCGATCCGAACCGAGGGCCAAAGACTGAATCCCATGCAGATGGAAATGGGGGGCATTCCCCACCGGGTCGGTTTGGACCCGATCCGAACAACAACCCTACATGAGCTTCGGAGCAGCAGCCTTCCCTCTGGAAATCAAGACTTCGCTCCGGTTCGACCTACATCCGCAATGGATCGGATCGGCAATGCCACATAGCTTCAGCATCAAGCACCCCGGATCGGAACAGGAGAAACTGATCGGATCAGTACTTCCGACCCGAACCATGCACCTCGCCATGCCCTCCCTCGCTTCTCCGAGCCGCAACATGGGGGCACCTCCGAACCGAACCTAATGGCCTTCCAAGCTCCCCGTACACTTACACAGTCTTCTGGACTCAACGCTGAGGGCACCAGCTCTGAACTTGTCAACTTGCAACAGCTCTTTGAAGGCGATCAGCTCGCCAGTCTCATTGAACGCCTCTCGAGAAGTTGCACTTATCTGAATGACATGGATGATGTCAATCACAATCCATTCACACAAGAAATTAGGAACTCTCGCAATCCTCCAGATTTCAAACTTCCGTAACTGGAGCCCTACAACGGCAGGACAGATCCCACCGTGCACCCAATGCGCTACAAACGTCATATGGAAGTTCAATCGACTTCGGAAAACGTCATGGCAAAGTGCTTCCCTCTCTTTTTGACCGATATAGCTGCTATGTGGATTCGACAGCTGGAATTTGAATAGATCAACAGATGGAACATGTTGGTCGCTCGCTTTATTGAATAGTTTCAGGTCCACATTGCTCGACCTAAGAATGTCATGTCTCTCACCACAATCAAGCAGAGGCCCAAAGAAACTCTGCGCTCATTTTTGGAAAGGTTCAACGTTGCAGCAGCATCAGTTTTTCGACCTGAGCCATCTATAGTGTTGATTGCAGCAGTATCCGGTGTTCTGGACAACTCGGAGTTCAAAAAATCCTTGTACCGAGACCCACCACGGAATCTCAGCTAGTTCTACCTCGAATCGGATAGATTTCTGCGTGAAGAAGACATAATGTCCAAAAAGAAAATTCTCGATGTCAACATGCTCAGAGACAGTGTAACACCCCACTCCCGCTATGGACACTCACTAAGGGAATGCCATAGCATCGGTGGAGTATTTTAAGTGAATATAGAACAGAAAAATTACAACAAGACAGATATAAATAATACTTGAAAATTTAAAACATCATTTCAATGCAGCAGAAGATAAACATGTCTGGTTACAATACCAAAACCAACTAAACAAGAGTCAAGTACTAAATATCCATCTTAATAAAACATAAGTACATAATCACACTACATAACTAATAGCCATAATAGAAAAGATAACCGAGCTTTACTTCAAGAGTCCAAGCTCCAAGATAGATAAAGCAGTCTGAATCAAACACCACTAGAACTAGGCCCAACCTGAGGACCTGAGGGGGGAAAAAGATAAAAACAACGGGGTCAGACATAAGTCTGAGTGAGCCCTATAACTTTAACAATACAATCATTAAAGTAATTAGGGTATGATATAAACTTGGTACGGTGACGACTGGGGATAAATGACTACACTAAGCAGCCAACCAGACATAGGAAGAACTAAGATATCGATAAAGACGCATCTACCCACCCAAGGGTAATTACTACACTGCACCACACCAGTCATTCCTAACTTAAAGGTTGATCCCACCCAAGGACTTTAGAAATTTAACTAGTAGTTTCGTGTACCCCTAGCTGACCACATAGGTGCCGTCTGCCCCTATCTCTACTAGGTGTACCCACTACTCCCCAAGCGATCGGCTCCCTAACGTAGATACCCGTGCTGGCCCCACAGTGGGGTGTATCACTCCGCAAAGTGGCAACCCGATATAACCAATGGTGCACGGCTTATACCTACACGATGCAACAACGTCTTACCGACCAGCCCGGGTCCACACACGCATATGAAATCCGTTGGACTTGCGTTGCCACCGCTAACCCGTTTTTGCCTCTTATAGTCAAGCCTAGTATGCGTGTCCCGTCCTCGACTTGGGTCGAGCCCACAACGATACGTTTTGGGTTACTGGTTGAAATGGGCCCCCATAAGCTACCCACCTAAGCTTGTCCCTTTTCTAGTGCATCCCACTTAACCCTCTAATCATGTTTAATTACATGTTTCCACTTGGTTAAGTATTCTAATCGTATTTTCTATTGCCACCCAAGACAACCCACTAGATTTCCACATGCCACCCAAGGCACTTGATTTCCACATGCCACCCAAGGCACCCACTTAACCCCTCATGCCCCACTACATGCTTATCTGGTTAAGTGTTTCTTAATTGATTAAGACCGTAACCTTTGCAAAGACCTCTCACGTTAGACTATCTTTTATGGCAGCTGGATTTGCCGGTCGGGTCCGGGCAGCCTTACGCCATAACCGAGTCTAACCTCGTGTATTTACACTTGTCAAGTATTTAGTTTATGCGTAAGACCTCTCACATTGGGCCAATAATTTGTAGGCGCTGGATTTGCCGGTCGGGTCCGGGCAGTCTTATGCTACAAAAGGGTCCAACCTCGTGTCTTAGTCGATTAATTACACCTAATTAATCACCCCCTTATTTTGAATTAATTTTCCCTAATTAATTCCAATTTAACGATGTACATAATTGACTCAATTATGTCCATCCACTCATGGTATGCGACATCATACCAATTTCACCACAATTTTGTTAACATGAATATTAACCCCATCGTTCCCCACGTAATACGCTAACATGACATACTTAAAAGGGGAGATTCATCACAAATACAATGGGTTCTACTTAGCATAACATTAGCATCATAATGGGTTTTAAAGGTGTCAACTTGCATATATGACCATGGCATCAAACCCAACTAGCATAATAATCAACCCAAACTAACATGAATCACATATGTCATAAAGAGGGTAACTTGCATAGATGTCCACGTCATAGACCTATCATAAAGGGATAAACTTTCATACATGTCATAGGTCTAAAAAGGGATGAACATGCGTATGTTACTCACATCATAAAAAGGGGTAAACATGCATATGTATGCATGACATACAAAGGGGTAAACTTGCATATGTATGCATATCATACAAAGGTGTAAACTTGCACATGTTACTTGCATATAATCAAACACCAAACTTGCATAACATGTCATATATGAACTTGCATATAATCAAACACCAAACTTGCATAACATGTCATATATAAACTTGCATATAATCAAACACCAAACTTGCATAACATGTCATATATGAACTTGCATATAATCAAACACCAAACTTGCATAACATGTCATATATGAACTTGCATATAATCAAACACCAAACTTGCATGCATGGTGTCATAATGAATCAATGTTTATCATAGTGATTTGCATAACTAGCATCATGAACACATAGCATAAAACTTGCATAACTAGCATCATGAACATATAGCATAAAACTTGCATAACTAGCATCATGAACACATAGCATATGATAACATAACTTGCATTGATCCACATACATTACCATAACCTCATTATATCCTATCATAATTAGTTTAGCAATTGCTTGCTAAAGGCATAGAAACTCACAACTTGTTGATTAGCACTTCTATGAAGGAGATTAAGTTGCTAGAGTTGATTAGAAGTTGATTTGAGAAGCTATCTTCCTCTTTAATTTGTTGGTGGCTCCTTCTAGTTGCATTTTGACGGCAGAACGACGTTGTCTCCAATTTTAGTATGAATTAGGGTAGTCTAAGGGTGTATTTATAGATTAGTTAAGTGTTTTAGGCCATTAGATTAACCCTAAATTAGATTAGAGCCGTCAGATCTCGTCACTAGCCACCAATACACAGCCCATATCCCAAATCAGTGCACCCAGGTCACCTGGGCTCGACCAGGGAGGTCGACCCCCAGGTCGACACTAGGGTCGACACCCATGTCGACCTGGTGGGCAGGTCGACCCCCAGGTCGACTCCCAGGTCGACCTGGTCTGGGCGGGAATTTTCTCGCCTAGCCCATATTCTGCATTTTTGAAATCTGTTTCGTTTTCTGATTTTTCATGAAACTTCTCAAGGCCATATCTCAGTCATACGGACTCCGATTCATGAAATTTCGGACTCTATTTCGCGTATTTTTCCGAGACGAACGCAACTGCGAAACCCGGTTCCCTTAATTCTCACGTCTGAGATTAATTATTCATTAATTTATGAACATCACTGTTGCAGAAAAATACGGGGTGTTACATTCTCCCCTAATTAAAGGATTTCGTCCCCGAAATCTCTAAGTCAAGAAGAACGTATCCTACCAACCAAACAACCATCTACTAAACCATCAACCACTGGCATTCATTGTTCTTAAAGTTTCTAATGTTGTATGAACATATGGAAGAAGTGTGTGTATATGTTCCCTGTCTAATGCAAAATCAGGCGGTCTACTGATTCAGTTGACCTCCTTAATGCAAACCATGATAGTGCCATGCATCCAACATGTATGCGAAGGAACCCTATCGACACATACTATTTCTACATGTGTGCACAACCATACACCAAAATGCATCATCCATATGATAACACAACCATTATACATCCATTAATATAGCTACCTACACACAATTATATGAAATATGCAATATGAAGTGACTGAGCCGATCTAGTGTCTAAAGTGTGTGTATATGCATCCACGAGCAACCACTAGCAAACACTTGCATCCACACGCATCTATCAATCATAACATGTCTCAAACACATGTTTCAACCATAGGTTTACCCTATCTAAAGGTCAAAGGTACTAACGAGAGGACATACTAAAGATAAGATAAGTACTAGACAAACGATAAAGGAGAAGTTAAAAGACATACCTTCAAAAAGGAATGGGTACAGTGAACGCATCTTCGCTTCTGTCTCCCAAGTAGCGTTGTTTTCATCATCTCCCCATTGCACTTTGACTAGTTGAACCTCTCTGTTTCTAAACTTCCTAATCTCTGACCCAAAGATGCGAGTAGGAGCTCGTTAAATCGTCGCATCATGCTCTACCTCCACTTCTCTAAGCAAGCTCGGCTCTACCACCTCGGCAGTCTCATGTAGGCACTTCCTCAAATGTGACACATGGAATACGTCATGTACACCACTAAGTCTCTCGGGCAACTCTACTCTATATGCCATCTGTCCGATCCTTTCCTTAATAGGAAACGGTCCTACAAACCTTGGTGCTAACTTCCCAACGGACCCAAAGCGAACCACATTCCGTAATGGAGATACTTTGACAAAGACCATGTCCCCAACATTAAACTCAAGATCCGTTCTCCTCTTATCCGCTTAAGATTTCTGTCTGTCCTGCGCCGCTTTCATCCTTCTTCTAATCAAATCAATCTTTTCTGAAGTCTCTCTAACCATATCAGGCCCAAGCAAGATCTTATCCGTAGACTCCCACCAACATGTAGGTGACCGACAAGGCCTTCCATAAAGAGCTTCGAAAGGAGCCATACCAATACTGGACTGAAAGCTGTTGTTATACGCGAACTCCACCAATGGAAGATGCTCTTCCCATGTACCTCCAAAATCTAAGATACATAGTCTCAAAAGGTCTTCTAGAACACGATTTACCCTCTCGGTCTGGTCGTCCGTCTGAGGATGATATGCGGTGCTCAAACACAACTGAGTCCCTACTGCCTCTTGCAAACTCTTCCAAAACTCGCTAGTGAAGATAGGATCTCGACCGCTCACTATGCTAGAAGGTACTCCATGCAACCGAACTATCTCTCGAAGGTAAACTGAAGCTAGCCATGGAGCAGTCCTCTTACTCTTCACGGGTATGAAATGGGCGCTCTTAATAAGTCTGTCCACCACAACCCAAATTCCCGTATTACCCTTCCTCGATCTCGGTAACCCATCGATAAAATCCATCGAGACGCTATCCCACTTCCATTGCGGAACCTCCAATGGGTGAAGCAACCCACCGGGTTTCTTTTGCTCCTCTTTCACTTGTTGGCACACCAAGCATCTAGCGACATACTCGGCCACATCTTTCTTCATACCGGCCCAAAAGAAAACTCGCTTCATGACTTGGTACATCTTGTCCCCACCGGGATGAATGGTCATCTTCGAACGATGTGCATCGTCAAGAACAGCCTTCCTCAAACCCTCGTCTTGCGGTACACAAAGTCTACAGTCTCTACGCAACCACCCCTTACCATCTAGGGTGTACCTACTCAAATGGCTGGACGACTCCCCTCTTATGAGCTTCTCTACCAACTCAACCAACTGTGGGTCGTCCTGCTGTGCCTCGCCAATCCGTCCCAAAAGAGTAGGTCTGACCTCTAAGGATGCTAGCAAACCGGGTACAAAGTCAACAGAAGGTCTGAAGTCAAACATCGAGATAAATTCCAAGATTCGTCGTTCAACGGACAATGGACTCAAAGACAACCTTTTTTTGCTTAAGGCGTCCGCCACCACGTTACCCTTACCAGGGGTATACGCTATCTTGAAATCATAGGACGCTAAGAACTCCATCCACCTTTGCTGTCTTAGGTTCAAATCCTTCTAAGAAAACAAGTACTTCAACGATTTGTGGTCAGTGAACAATTCGAACCTCTCGCCAAGAAGATAATGGCGCCAAGACTTAAGCGCAAAAACAATAGCGGTCAACTCTAGATCATGGGTAGGGTAATTTTTCTCATGCTTTTTCAACTGCCTTCCCCCATAGGCTATTACCCTTCCCTCTTGCATTAAGACTGCGCCTAGTCCTGTCCCACAAGCATCGGTATAAACAACAAATGGCTTACTCCCATCTGGCAACACTAAGACTGGAGCTGTGGTTAAAGCTCTCTTTAACCGTTGGAACGCATCATCACAATCTACGTCCCATGTGAAGAATAGATTCTTCTTCGTCAAGCGAGTTAATGGAGCTGATATCTTCGCGAAGTCCTTGATAAATTTCCTATAGTAGCCAGCCAACCCCAAGAAACTCCTCACCTCGGTAGCATTCTTCGGAACCTTCCAATCTTGGATGGACACTACCTTCGCGGGATCCACAGCTATCCCTTCCTTAGAGACCACGTGTCCTAAGAACCGCACTTCCTTCCTCCAGAAGTGACATTTAGAGAATTTAGCCTTAAGGCTATGCGCTCGAAGAGTCTCTAACACTTCCCTAAGATGTAGGGCATGCTCTTCTTCACTCTTAGAAAAGACTATGATGTCATCCACAAAGACCACCACGAACTTATTAAGGTACTCCCTGAACACCCTACTCATCAAATCAACAAAGTATGTAGGGGCGTTCGTCAGACCAAAGGGCATCACCAGCCACTCATAAAAACCATCCGGAGTCCTAAAGGCAGTCTTGTCTATGCTATCCTCAGCCACTCTCAACTGATGAAACCCCGTGGCTAAGTCCAATTGCGAAAACACTGAGGCGCCAACCAACTGATCAAAGAGATCATTAATTCTCGGCAATGGGTGTCCATTCTTCTTTGTGAGCTTGTTGAGTTCTCTATAGTCAATACAAAGTCTGAGGGACCCATCCGCCTTCGCGGCAAAAACTACTGGAGCACCCTACTCCGATATACTTCGTCTTATGAACCCCTTCTCAAGCAGCTCCCCTACTTGCTTATGGAGTTCCCTCCTCTCACGAGGAGCCATGTGGCGCACTGGCAAAGATACTGGTTTAGCATTGTCTACCAGATATATTCAGAAGTCAATCTCCCGCTTCGGAGGTAAGCCCTTCACCTCCTCAAACACATCTGAGTATTCCCGGACCACTCTAACAGATTGCAAATTCTCGACCGAAGCGTCAAGCGATTCAAGATAACTTAGCATAATAGAATCCATGGGATTACAAGAGATCTCGAGAGTGTTACCCAAGCGGGTCATGAGCCTAACAACTCTCCTTTCACAATCAAGAACGGCACCATTACTGGATAACTAGTCCATGTCCAAAATCAACCCATAGCCCGTGAAGCCCAAAACAAAAGCATCACATCTAAACTCAACGCTAAGTGTGGAAATCCTCAAACCCAAACATATCATAGACAAATAAGTGGAGCCCCCAATTGGGTTTGATACAACCAAGGGATCATCTACTAGACTGGTGTCTAAGTGCAGTGACTCAACTAATGATGATGAGATAAACGAATGCGATGCGCCAGAGTCGAATAAAGTACGGACATGATGATCAAACAGAAAAACCAGACTTTCTACAGAAATAGTTCTACCTCTTTCCTGAATCTGTGGAACCGCGAGAGCCTGAACTTTCCCCCTGGCCTGACCTGGTGCCATAAGAGCTTGCACCTGTCCTCCTGAGGTAGATCCCGTCCTCTGTCCCTTCTTTGGGCAGTCTTTCACTAGATGCCCTGCTTCGCCATAGTGGAAGCAGCCAGTCTTCTTCTTCTTCCGACAATCTTTGCTTAAGTGGCCTGTTGTCCCACAATTGAAGCACTTCTTCTTTCCTTTGCCACCGTTGCCTTTCCCACCCTTGTTTTGCTGTTGCTGTTGAGGTCTCTTCTGATCTCCTTTCTTCTCGGGTGCCTTATTAGCATTGGGACCCTTCTCTTCCTCATGCATGAGTGCCATGTCTACTAGCTTCTCAAAGGTGGCCCCCATAGGGATGTGAGTCATAGCCAATCCATGCATCGGTTCATTCAAACCTTTAACGAACATCAAAGCCTTCTTCTCCGGTGTATTCACCATGTCTATGCCAAACCTTGCCAACTGATTAAACTTGTTGACATATTCCTTCACTGATAGGTTTCCTTGCTTTAGTGTCAAGAACCTTTCCATATACAGATTTTCTTCCGCCATTGAAAGAAACTTTGCAACAAACCTTTGTCTGAAATCTGCCCAAGTGTCAACTACGCATTCTCCATTAGTGACCTCCCACCAGAACGAGGCCTCTCCCTTCGTTAACCAAGCAGCTAACTTGACTTTCTTTCCTTCTTCCATCTCAAAGATATCTATCAATTCTTCCACCTCCTTAAGCCAATCCCTAACTTCCACAAAAGTTTCTGATCCTTGAAAAGGTTTCCCTCCCATAGCCTTAAATTCCTTGCAAGTCTTAGCAAAAGTATCCGCGCGAGGAGGAGGAGGATGAGGAAGATCGGGTGCAACTGGTGGTGGAGGAACATTTGCTGGACCTGCAGTGGCGGCCCTAGCCTCCATCAACCTCCTATACCATACTGGTATCGCTACACCCTCCGGAAAGTTAAGATCTTCAGCCATGCTGAAACGAAAAAGGAAAGATTCAAAACGGAGAATTCGAAAGATAAAGATATGGCTATTGGGGATTATGCTTTTCTTTCAAAAACTTTTCTCTTAAAAGACATGTTTTTGAAAATACTTCTTCCAAAAATGTTCTTAGAAAAATAGTTTTTCTAAAAAGTTTTATCTGTTCTGGTAACTTTAAGCTCTGATACCACGTGTAACACCCCACTCCCGCTACGGACACTCACTAAGGGAATGCCATAGCATCGGTGGAGTATTTTAAGTGAATATAGAACAGAAAAATTACAACAAGACAGATATAAATAATACTTGAAAATTTAAAACATCATTTCATTGCAGCAGAAGATAAACATGTCTGGTTACAATACCAAAACCAACTAAACAAGAGTCAAGTACTAAATATCCATCTTAATAAAACATAAGTACATAATCATACTACATAACTAATAGCCATAATAGAAAAGATAACCGAGCATTACTTCAAGAGTCCAAGCTCCAAGATAGATAAAGCAGTCTGAATCAAACTCCACTAGAACTAGGCCCAACCTGAGGACCTGAGGGGGGAAAAAGATAAAAACAACGGAGTCAGACATAAGTCTGAGTGAGCCCTATAACTTTAACAATACAATCATTAAAGTAATTAGGGTATGATATAAACTTGGTACGGTGACGACTGGGGATAAATGACTACACTAAGCAGCCAACCAGACATAGGAAGAACTAAGATATCGATAAAGACGCATCTACCCACCCAAGGGTAATTACTACACTGCACCACACCAGTCATTCCTAACTTAAAGGTTGATCCCACCCAAGGACTTTATAAATTTAACTAGTAGTTTCGTGTACCCCTAGCTGACCACATAGGTGTCGTCTGCCCCTATCTCCACTAGGTGTACCCACTACTCCCCAAGCGATCGGCTCCCTAACGTAGATACCCGAGCTGGCCCCACAGTGGGGTGTATCACTCCGCAAAGTGGCAACCCGATACAACCAATGGTGCACGGCTTATACCTACACGATGCAACAACTTCTTACCGACCAGCCCGGGTCCACACACGCATATTAAACCCGTTGGACTTGCGTTGCCACCGCTAACCTGTTTTTGCCTCTTATAGTCAAGCCTAGTATGCGTGTCCTGTCCTTGACTTGGGTCGAGCCCACAACGATACGTTTTGGGTTACTGGTTGAAATGGGCCCCCACAAGCTACCCACCTAAGCTTGTCCCTTTTCTAGTGCATCCCACTTAACCCTTTAATCATGTTTAATTACATGTTTCCACTTGGTTAAGTATTCTAATCGTATTTTCTATTGCCACCCAAGGCAACCCACTAGATTTCCACATGCCACCCAATGCACTTACTTGATTTCCACATGCCACCCAAGGCACCCACTTAACCCCTCATGACCCACTACATGCTTATCTGGTTAAGTGTATCTTAATTAATTAAGACCTTAACCTTTGCAAAGACCTCTCACATTAGACTATCTTTTGTGGCAGCTGGATTTGCCGGTCGGGTCCGGGTAGCCTTACGCCATAACAGAGTCTAACCTCGTGTCTTTACACTTGTCACGTATTTAGTTTATGCCTAAGACCTCTCACATTGGGCCAATCATTTGTAGCCGCTGGATTTGCCGGTCGGGTCCGGGCAGTCTTATGCTACAAAAGGGTCCAACCTCGTGTCTTAGACGATTAATTACACCTAATTAATCACCCCCTTATTTTGAATTAATTTTCCCTAATTAATTCCAATTTGACGATGTACATAATTGACTCAATTATGTCCATCCACTCATGGTATGCGACATCATACCAATTTCACCACAATTTTGTTAACATGAATATTAACCTCATCGTTCCCCACGTAATACGCTAACATGACATACTTAAAAGGGAAGATTCATCACAAATACAATGGGTTCTACTTAGCATAACATTAGCATCATCATGGGTTTTAAAGGTGTCAACTTGCATATATGACCATGGCATCAAACCCAACTAGCATAATAATCAACCCAAACTTGCATGAATCACATATGTCATAAAGAGGGTAACCTGCATAGATGTCCACGTCATAGACCTATCATAAAGGGATAAACTTGCATACATGTCATAGGTCTAAAAAGGGATGAACTTGCATATGTTACTCACATCATAAAAAGGGGTAAACATGCATATGTATGCATGACATACAAAGGGGTAAACTTGCATATGTATGCATATCATACAAAGGTGTAAACTTGCACATGTTACTTGCATATAATCAAACACCAAACTTGCATAACATGTCATTTATGAACTTGCATATAATCAAACACCAAACTTGCATAACATGTCATATATAAACTTGCATATAATCAAACACCAAACATGCATAACATGTCATATATGAACTTGCATATAATCAAACACCAAACTTGCATAACATGTCATATATGAACTTGCATATAATCAAACACCAAACTTGCATGCATGGTGTCATAATGAATCAATGTTTATCATAGTGATTTGCATAACTAGCATCATGAACACATAGCATAAAACTTGCATAACTAGCATCATGAACATATAGCATAAAACTTGCATAACTAGCATCATGAACACATAGCATATGATAACATAACTTGCATTGATCCACATACTTAACCATAACCTCATTATATCCTATCATAATTAGTTTAGCAATTGCTTGCTAAAGGCATTGAAACTCACAACTTGTTGATTAGCACTTCTATGAAGGTGATTGAGTTACTAGAGTTGATTAGAAGTTGATTTGAGAAGCTAACTTCCTCTTTAATTTGTTGGTGGCTCCTTCGAGTTGCATTTTGACGGCATAACGACGTTGTCTCCAATTTTAGTATGAATTAGGGTAGTCTTAGGGTGTATTTATAGATTAGTTAAGTGTTTTAGGCCATTAGATTAACTCTAAATTAGATTAGAGCCGTCAGATTTCGTCACTAGCCACCAAAACACAGCCCAGATCCCAAATTAGTGCACCCAGGTCACCTGGACTCGACCAGGGAGGTCGGCCCCCAGGTCGACACTAGGGTCGACACCCATGTCGACCTGGTGGGCAGGTCGACCCCCAGGTCGACTCCCAGGTCGACCTGGTCTGGGCGGGAATTTTCCCGCCTAGCCCATATTCTGCATTTTTGAAATCTGTTTCGTTTTCTGATTTTTCGTGAAACTTCTCAAGGCCATATCTCAGTCATACGGACTCCGATTCACGAAATTTCGGACTCTATTTCGCGTATTTCTCCGAGTCGAACGCAACCGCGAAAACCGTTTCCCTTGATTCTCATGTCTGAGATTAATTATTCATTAATTTATGAACATCACTGTTGCGGAAAAATATGGGGTGTTACAGACAGAGAACCGTCTGACTCTGGAAAATCCAAAGGGAAAGTTGCTGTCAAGAATGACCGCAATACTCAGCCCCGTAGAGGGCCCAGATATGAAAAGTACACTGAGATCAATTCATCGCTAACCGACATCTGCGTGAACACAAATGGTGACGTCCCTTATCCAAAGCCTTCCAGGAGGGAGCCATCAGAAAGACAACGCGATTCTGGAAAATAATGAATATTTCATGAAATGGACGTTCACGACACAAATGATTGTAGACACTTGCTAGACTTGATTGAGGAAGGGGTTAGGCGTGGAGAGCTACTCGAGTATGTGAAACAACCAACAGCGCCAACACCTCTGCTACCATCACCTGCTCCCCGGAGAGGGAATGACCCTGGATCAAGCTCTCGTGGGCTCATCATCAACTTATCTGGATGAGATCAGTCTGGATTTCTTTCATTTCTTAGGATTTAAGATATATCTCTTTGCTTTCTTTAGGTTTTCCGGTTGGTTAAATCGGAGTACACACGTTCGGGGTTAGGATTTAGCTCCAACGCGTGCTCTGCACTCGATAACAAACCAATCAGGATTTACTTTGGTTTTGTACTTTTAATTGAATAAGGAAGGACATTCCGAACATGGATTATGTTTGGCAATTTAAATATCTTGTCAGGTTGTGGCAGGATTCTCAATCTCAACTAAAGTATGGCTTATACTTATCTCGAACCCCTAGGCATGGATTATGCCTAGGGACCGACTGTCTTGTCAGGTTTTGGCAAGTATAGCTCTATCCCGACATGAGTATGGATTGTACTCAAAAGGATTCTTAAGTATGGATTATGCTCTGGAAGGCTTTTTGTTTTGTCAGGATTTGGGAAAGGAACTCAATAAAACTCGAGTATGGATTATGCTCAGTTTGAACTTGCTGGTATGGCTTATACCCGAAAGGTTAGGGCCCTCGCCAGGTTTTGGAAGGATAATTCGAACGTCCCTCGAGTATGGTTTATGCTCAGACAAATGCCCAAGCATGGTTTATGCTCAAAATTTTAATTAGTCTTGTCAGAATTTGACATACATGTTTGCTCTCTCTTCTTCACAGGCATGGATTATACTTGCAGCTGGCAGGCCCGGCGTGGCCTTGGATTTCTTGGATTATCCAGAACATATCTTCCTTCGTTCAACAAGATATGTTCCGGGGGACAAAATGTTGACCCGCTTTTTAGTCAAAGCAGTCACACGTGGAATCTCAGATCAACAACACACTAGAGTATTGGAAGCATCGTCGAAAGACAGGAAGCGATTTGGTTGAAGTCGCATCACGAACAAGGAAAGGCCCGAAACTCCAATTAGAAGACATTTATTGGGCCCGAAAAGAGCGATTACGGAGCTGAGCTCCATAGCTCTTGTAGCCCTCTAAATTAGCTTCGAATCGAGCTTTCGTTTGGCTAAAACGGACTTATGGTTTAAAAGTTAGGCCCGTTTCCATGAACGCATGCAGTACCGGAGATATGGGTTTTTGAGTTACCATCACCACGCATTGGTTCGGATCGAATCACCCTTGAAAGGGTCGGTACGGATGAGACAAACTAGCGTTGGAAACTTGGCACACATCGGTTCGGATCGGGATAGGACGACCCGATCTGATTTGGACATCTACACAGAAGTGCACACACGCATTCAGCCCGGGGAACTGGTTCGGTTCGGATCCAATCCGAACCAACCTGACCTGCTTCTGCACTACTTGACTTTGACCTATTCTTGTGGAACCCTTTCCTCCTACTTTCATGGATCACCTTCCACATGGCCTTACACGAATTGGAGAGGCTTTCTCCCATTTTTACACTTAGTCACCATGTTCTATCAAGGCGTTGGATTGTGGACAATTGTCATTCATCCAGACCTCCCTAGGGCTTCTTTACACCTGTAAATACACCGTGAGATGGACCTTTTAAGGGAACTTTTGGCTCTCACTCATCATGGCTTCCACCATTACTTCACGCAAGGCCATTGCTCAATAAGGAAGCCAAGTTCCACATTACAACATGAGGCTATCGTGTATAATCTTCCCTTTAATCTCCTCTTCTTCAGTGTAAACACGAGGATTTCGTGTACAAACAGCAAGCAAATAGTATTGTAATAGCTTTTAGGATTTAAGAAACTATAAAGTGGACGTAGGCTTGGTTTGAGCCGAACCACTATAAAAATCTCGTATGCCTCCTCTTATTTTTACTGCTTTTCTGATTGATCTGTGATTGTGAGGTTTTCACACAATATTTGGGTGTTATTGCCATTTTTTGCTCTATAATTTTGGCGTGCCAGGAAGGGGGGCACACGACAACTTCAATTTCTGCTTGGATTATTTGGCTATTGGATCAATGGCTAAGCGAAAGGTTTCCCGTGTTAAAGGCAAAGGCACGAGAAACGAGGCAAGCCATGAAGCTTCCTCACATAAATACCCGTCAGCATACTTAACGCGGAAGAGATGGATGGCGTTCTCACCGAATTGAGAGCTCAGATGGCAAGGCAAGATGACCTCCTTCGCGAACAACAGGAGATGATTGACCAATTCTTCGCTCGGATGGAAGGAAGGCCGAGCGACAATGTACAACTCATGGGAAATGGAATAGAATCAGCCCCAGCAGCAGTTGCAAACCAGATCGGTTCGGATCCGATTCGAACCGAGGGCCAAAGTCTGAATCCCATGCAGATGGAAATGGGGGGCATTCCCCACCGGGTCGGTTTAGACCTGATCCGAACAGCAACCCTACATGAGCTTGGGGGCAGCAGCCTCCCCTCTGGAAATCAAGACTTCGCTCCAGTTCGAACTACATCCGCACCGGATCGGATCGGCAATGCCACACAACTTCAGCATCAAGCACCCCAGATTGGAACAGGAGAATCTGATCGGATAGGTAAATCTGACCCAAACCGTGCACCTCGCCATGCACTCCATCGCTTCTCCGAGCCGCAACATGGGGGCACCTCCGAAACGAACCTAATGGCCTTCCAAGCACCCCGTACACTTCCACACTCTTCTGGACTCAACGCTGGGGGCACCAGCTCTGAACTTGTCAACTTGCAACAGCTCTTTGAAGGCGACCGGCTCGCCAATCTCATTGAATGCCTCTCGAGAGGTCGCACTTATCAGAATGACATGGATGATGTCAATCACAATCCATTCACACAAGAAATTAGGAACTCTCGCAATCCTCCAGATTTCAAACTTCCGCAACTGGAGCCCTACAACGGCAGGACAGATCCCACCGTGCACCTAACGCGCTACAAACGTCATATGGAAGTTCAATCGGCTTCGGAAAACGTCATGGCAAAGTGCTTCCCTCTCTTTTTGACCGATATAGCTGCTATGTGGATTCGGCAGCTGGAATTTGAATCGATCAACAGATGGAACATGTTGGTCGCTTGCTTTATTGAACAGTTTCGGGTCTACGTTGCTCGACATAAGAATGTCATGTCTCTCACCACAACCAAGCAGAGGCCCAAAGAAACGCTGCGCTTATTTTTGGAAAGGTTCAACGTTGCAGCAGCATCAGTTGATCGACCTGAGCCATCTATAGTATTGATGGCGGTAGTATCCGGTGTTCTGGACAACTTGGAGTTCAAAAAATCCTTGTACCGAGACCCAACATGGAATTTCAGCTAGTTCTACCTCGAATCGAATAGATTTCTGCGTGAAGAAGATGCAATGTCCGAAAAGAAAATTCTCGATGTCAACATGCTCAGAGATAGAGAACCGTCTGATTCTGGAAAAGCCAAAGGGAAAGTTGTTGTCAAGAATGACCGCAACACTCAGCCCCGTAGAGGGCCCAGATATGAAAAGTACAGCGAGCTCAATTCATCGCTAACCAACATCTACGTGAAAAAAAACGGTGACGTCCCTTATTCAAAGCCTCCCAAGAGGGAGCCATCATAAAGAGGACGCGATTCTGGAAAATTCTGCATATTTCATGAAACGGACGGTCACGACACAAATGACTGTAGACACTTACGAGATTTGATTGAAGAATGGGTTAGACGTGGACCCGAGTATGTGAAACAACCAACAGCGCCAACACCTGTGCTACCACCACCTGCTCCCCGGAGAGGGAATGACCCCGGATCAAGCTCTCGTGGGATCATCATCAACTGATCTAGATGAGATTAGTCTGGATTTCTTGCATTTCTTAGGATTTAAGATATGTCTCTTTGCTTTCTTTAGGTTTTCCGGTTGGTTAAATCGGAGTACACACGTTCAGGGTTAGGATTTAGCTCCAACGTTTTCTCTGCACTCGATAACAAACCAATCAGGATTTGCATTGGTTTTGTACTTTTAATTGAATAAGGAAGGACTTTCCGAGCATGGATTATGTTTGTCAATTTAAATATCTTGTCAGGTTGTGGCAGGATTCTCAATCTCAACTAAAGTATGGCTTATACTTATCTCAAACCCCTAGGCATGGATTATGCCTAGGGACAGACTGTCTTGTCAGGTTTTGGCAAGTATAGCTCTATCGAGACATGAGTATAGATTGTACTCACTAGGATTCTTAAGTATGGATTATGCTCTGGAACGGCTTATTGTTTTGTTAGGATTTGGCATAGGAACTCAATAAAACTCAAGTATGGCTTATGCTCAGTTTGAACTTCCTGGTATGGCTTGTACCCGGAAGGTTAAAGCCCTCGCCAGGTTTTGGAAGGATAATTCGAAAGTCCCTCGATTATGATTTATGCCCAGACAAACGCCCAAGCATGGTTTATGCTCGAAAGAGTAATTAGTCTTGTCAGAATTTGACATACCTTTTTGTCTCTTTTCTTTGCAGGTATGGATTATACTTGCAGCTGGCAGGCCCGGCGTGGTCTTGGATTTCTTGGATTATCCAGAACATATCTTCCTTTGTTCAGCAAGATATGTTCTGGCGGGCAAAATGTTGACCCTCTTTTTAGTCAAAGCAGTCACATGTGGAATCTCAGATCAACAACACACTAGAGTATTGGAAGCATCATCGAAAGACAGGAAGCGATTTGGTTGAAGTCGCATCACAAACAAGGAAAGGCCCGAAACTCCTATCAAATGACCTTTTTTGGGCCCAAAAACAGCGTTTACGGAACTGAGCTCCATAGCACTTGTAGCTATATGAATTAGCTTCGAATCGAACTTTCGTTTGGCTAAAACGGACTTACGGTTTGAAAGTTACGCTCGTTTCCATGAATGCATGCAGTAACGGAGATATGGGTTTTTTAGTTACCATCACCACGCATCGGTTCGGATCGAATCACCCTTGAAAGGGTCGGTGATGATGAAACAAGCTGGCATTGGAAACTTGGCACACATCGGTTCGGATCGGGATAGGAGGACCCGATCCGATTTGGACATCTACACAGAAGTGCACACACGCATTCAGCCCGGGGAACTGGTTCGGATCCGATCCGAACCAACCTGACCTGATTCTGCACTACTTGAATTTGACCTATTCTTGTGGCACCCTTTCCTCCTACTTTCATGGATCACCTTCCACATGGCCTTACACGAATTGGAGAGGCTTTCTCCCATTTTTCCACATAGTCACCAAGTTCTATCAAGGCATTGGATTGGGGACACTTGTCATTCATTCGGATCTTCCTAGGGCTTCTTTATGCCTATAAATACACCGTGAGATGGACATCTTAAGGGATCTTTTGGCTCTCACTCATCATGGCTTCCGCCATTACTTCACGCAAGGCCATTGCTCAATAAGGAAGCCAAGTTCCACATTACAACACGAGGCTATCGTGTATAATCTTCCCTATAATCTCCTCTTCTTCATTGTAAACACGAGGACTTCGTGTATAAACAGCAAGCAAACAGTATTGTAATAGCTTCTTAGGATTTAAGAAACTATAAAGTGGACGTACGCTTGGTTTGAGCCGATCACTATAAAAATCTCGTCTGTCTCCTCTTATTTTTATTGCTTTTCTGCATTGATTTGTGATTGTGAGGTTTTCACACAATATTTGGGTGTTAGTGCCATTTTTTGGTCTAACATTTTGGCGCGCCATGAAGGGGGGCACACGACAACTTCAATTTCTGCTTGGATTATTTGACTATTGGATCAATGGCTAAACGAAAGGTTTCCCGTGATGAAGGCGATGGCACGAGAAACGAGGCAAGCCATTAAGCTTCCTCACATGAAAACCCGTCAGTATACTTGATGCAAGAAGAGATGGATGGCGTTCTCAATGAATTGAGAGCTCAGATGGCAAGCCAAGATGACCTACTTCGCAAACAAAAGGAGATGATTGACCAATTCTTCGCTCAGATGGAAGGTAGACCGAGCAACAGTGTACAACTCATGGGAAATGGAATAGAATCAGCCCCAGCAGCAGTTGCAAACCAGATCGGTTCGGATCCGATCCGAACCGAGGGCCAAAGTCTGAATCCCATGCAGATGGAAATGGGGGGCATTCCCCACCGGGTCGGTTCGGACCCGATCCGAACAGCAACCCTACATGAGCTTGGGGGCAGTAGCCTCCCCTCTGGAAATCAAGACTTCACTCCGGTTTGACCTACATCCGCACCGGATCGGATCGGCAATGCCACACAGCTTCAGCATCAAGCACCTCGGATCGGAACAGGAGAACCTGATCGGATCGGTACATCCGACCCGAACCTTGCACCTCGCCATGCCCTCCCTCCCTTCTCCGAGCTGCAACATGGGGGCACCTCTGAACCGAACCTAATGGCCTTCCAAGCTCCCCGTACACTTCCACACTCTTCTGGACTCAACTCTGAGGGCACCAGCTCTGAACTTGTCAACTTGCAATAGCTCTTTGAAGGCGACCGGCTCGCCAATTGTAACACCCCGCCTCCGCTAGGGTCACTCGCAAAGGAATGCACTAGCTTTAGAGGGGCATTATTGGTAAACATGCACAGAAATATCACAAGACAGAACATATATAAATAAATAGCGGAAGTAAAATCAAACTTTCATAAACATGAATACATAAGGTCTAAAGCCTTTTATATCAGAGTACATCAAAACCTGTCTTGCAATAGTAAAGAAGCATAAAGACTTTTTAATAAATTATTCCCCAAGTAAAACCGCAAAGTAGCCATAGCCAAGAGAAGCCCAAGCCATCCATGATGACCTTCAAGCAGAAGAAGTCCGAACTAAACAGCATTGTTTCCTCCCTGAAACCTTGGGGGGGGGGGGGAAACGGAAGAAAAGAGGCGAAACAAAACGGGTCAGTCAAAAAGACTGAGTAAGTCCTATCTACTTCCAGTATAAAAACAGGTAAAGGTAACATGACATGCATAAACTGAAAGTAAACATAACGATAACTACAAGATAGATAAACCAGGGTAGCCGGCTGAACTACTGCGGCAAGGTAAACTAAGGTATCATGATAAACCACGGTGTTATGGCAAGTCACGGTATCACATCGTCAGATTTCTATCGAGTACATTATCCCAAGGTATCTACCGCGTCTAACCTCCCACGGTATCTATTATGTATATTCTTCCTAGTTCTAACATGTATATTTGCTCTGCACCTCTCGTACTAGTATCCCTACCCGCGTCATGTGTTAACCATGAATGTCTCTTGCTCAAAGTCGTGTAATGGTCCATGTCGACCTAATATATCGCATATATAGGTTACTCAAATCATATGTTTCTTTCCATGTATATATAAGTTCAGTCCTTTGCCGTACCTCGTACGGGCTTCCGCATGTCGTATTATACTTGAAATGTTTTGGACTGTCACCCTTGTTCTAGCTAGGCTCTTCCATATGAATCATCGTTTGAACTACTAGGACTTACGCCACCTAGCACCACTAGGGATTACGCTTACCTATTGCACGCTTTCGTATTTCGGTTTGGGTTAAACCACCTAGGCCACTAGGGATTACGATAACCCTCAACCGCGCCCTTTTTCCCACGCATTCATCGTGAATCGTTTTTCTATAACTGGATGCACATGCATCACATCGTGCCATCCGAGTCCTGTCACAGGGCAATACCAGAAATACAGGACTCGGTCGGGAGCTTTAGATTTATCTGCCGATGCAGATACTAAGGTCTGCTTTTCTACACGTGGCTATGGTCCCACGAGACCCCTCCCTCAACTAATGAAAGGCAACACAAGAGAAAATCTTGCATGAGAACTACACTCCGGCCAGCCCAAATCCTACGGCCTACCTCACCCATAATTAGATAGCAATTATGGTCTGTTGGGTGTTCCCTGCCTTTCCGTTCGTACACGCTTGACTCAAGATGGTAGATGATCGACGAACTTGCTATCTCGGGCACCTTATGTATCCGCCGACTCACTGCTATCCACCCCAGTCTTTAGGTCGCTCGCATAGCAACCAAGGCATATTCTTGGTTCTTCTACCGCAGACCTCAACCTCTCGTGAGCCTAGTATAATGACCTGACAGCTCACAGAGGGATCCCAAGAATATCCTCACGTTCCCCGAAGCCGCTGCTTCGTTACCCAGTTCGTTGGAGCCTTTATCCAAATCAGATAGCTTGCTCCTACACGCATACTCTAACGTATCGGGTTACTGATCTATCTAAGAAATGGTCCAAATTTCCTTGACTAAGAATTATTACTTTGTTTCCCTGAACTAAGGTTTACCACTTAGCCTTATTTCCATAATCCTTGTTAACTATAGTTATCTACCTAATCCTCCGAATTAGGGTTTATCTAATGGGTTAAGTGTCACTTAAGTTCACAACTTAACCCGTCTACAAAACATGTCGAAACTGGCTAAGTATCCAAGTCCAAGACTTAACCCTACAGACCATGTGTCAAGTTGGTTAAGTATATCAAGCAATCCATGGCTTAACCTTGTCTAATTATCACTTTAGATTGGTTAAGTATATATTAATTTGACCCCATCAAATTCCCGAGTCAAATCGGTCAAGCGTATTCGAAACGATTCGTGACTTAGCCTTATCATGTTTTCACGTTAGATTGGTTAAGTATAGGTTAACTTTACCTCATCAAATTAACGAGTTAGATTGGTTAAGTATAGGTCACTTAACCTCATCAAATCATCGTGTTAAATTAGTTAAGTGTTTAACTTAACCCCATTAAATTACCAAGTTAAGTCGGTTAAGTATGGGTTACTTGACCTCATTGAATTATCAAGTTTAAATTGGTTAAGTGTTTAATTTAACCCTATCGAATTACCGTGTTTAGATTAGTTAAGCCTAATCTTAACCCCATCCATTAACTGTATTATACGGTTAAGTGTCATTAAGAAAATTTACTTAACCTTATCATGTTATCGTGTTGGATTGATTAAGTGTTGGTTAACTTAATCCCGTCCACTAGTCGTATAAAAATGGTCAAGTGTCATTAGGCAAATCAAGTTACTTAACCTACCCAAGCTTATCATGTTTTGTTAAGTATCATTAGCCTAATCAAATTACTTAACCCATTTGTCCATATCATATTTGGTTAAGCCTCATTAATCAAATTAACTTAACCCTATTATGTGGCATTAATTTAATTAATGCACCCTCAACCTCTCACATTAGACCTTGTTGTGGTTACTAGTTAAGCCGGGCGGGTCCGGGTAGATTTACACCACAACCTAGTCTAACCTCGGGTCTTAAGCGCGACATGACCAACTTCTCACATTGGGTCCTATTGTTTGCAACTACTAGTTAGGCCGGTCGGTTCCGGGTAGTTTTACGTTGCAAACTCAACCCAACCTCGAGTTGGCCACACTCATATTATCTAAGTTCATCATGTTCCCAAAACATGTTACAAGTTTTTCAAGCATTTGGGTAGACCTAACTTAATAGGTAAATTCCCAAAGGGTAGACCTAACTTAATAGGTAAATTCCCAAGCTCATGTTTTTATGCATACTTACATGTCAACTTCCATGTTATCTTTCAAGTCATATTTTCAAGTATAAACACATGTCATATTCAAGTTAAGATTTTGCGACATGTTCATGTTTATCTAACTACCCAAAATCGTGTTTTCCCAACGCAAGCAAAGTGAGTCAACATAGTAAGGATACTATGTCACATATTGGTATCAAAACATGCATGATGCCAAAAAGGGCTTGGCTTCCACATGCATAACATCATAAAGGGATTGGCCATAAACATGCATAGTGTCATAAGGTAATTTGGCCACAAACATACATATTATCAAAAGGGGTTTGGCCATGAACATGCACAACTTAAAAGGGGGGGGGGGGATTGGCCACGAGCATGCATAATCTCATAAAGGATTTGGCCACAAACTTGCATGTTAGCGTAAGGGGTTTGGGTTCATAAACATGCATAAGCCCCAAAATCTTGTCTTAGCCAATGTTTCACACGTAAAGTGGTTCCTAAAGGTTCATGCTAGCATTTCATGCATAAAGATCCAAACTTGCAAGTTAAACTAGGTTATGCATAGCATGAGAGGCATGATTAAGTCACCCACATGGCCTAAGATCATAAATATGAACACAAGAGGCATGGTAAGGTTCATATAGGTTCGCATAATCATGTTTAGCCTCATTTTATCCCATGTCAACATTAAAAATACCGTTTTGATCCAAAAGTAGCTAGAACTTACATAGTTAGGCCTAGGGAAAGGAGCATGAATCATCTTGGCTAAGAAAGGTGCCTCCTTTGTAGAAGAATCGTCATGGAACTCACATAGCAATGTTGATTTGGCCTTGATTTGGTGTAGCAAGCTTGCACCTTTTGATTTGAACTTGATTTGAGTGCATAGGCTCTAGGGATTGGAGATGGAGGCCATGATCAAAATTAATTTTGGCAGCACTTAGTTGCTAGGTTTGATTTTTTAGGGATTTAGGTTAGGTTTAGGGTCTTTTTATAGAGATTAGGATAGTTTTAGGCCCTTAGATTAACCCTAGGATAGATTAGGACCATCAGATCTCGGAAGCTTCCAGACCCAGCCCAAGAACAAGACCAGGTGAGACAAACAGGTGCGCCAGGCTATTTGCCCCGGCCACCTCCTGTCGACAAGCAAGTCGACAGGGCTGTCGACTTGGTCTGGGCCCACGTCGACAGGCCTGTCAACAGCCCTGTCGACATGGCCTAGGCGGGGAAACTTCCCGCCTAGCCCCAGATCTGATTTCCAAAACTGTTTTCCGAAATTCAAATTCCCAGAAATCTTCTTTGGGCCTTTAACGGGTCATACAGACTCCGATTCTCGAAAATTCGGACTCTATTTCGCGTATTTTTCCGAGACGAACGCAATGGCACAGACCGTTTCACTTGATTCAGAATTTATAATTTAATTCTGTCTTGATTCTTGATTTAACGTGTTATCTAAAAATACGGGTTGTTACATTCTCCCCACCTTTTAGGATTTCGTCCCCGAAATCTCCAAGTTAGGAAGAACATATCCTACCATCCATCATCCATCTACTCAAAGCATCGTCCACAAGCAACCATTGTCCTTAGATGATTTCTAATGCTGTATGTATATATGCAAAACGTGTGTGTACATGTTCCTTAGCTAATGCTAATGATCAGGCCTGAAAAATCTTTTGAATGCAAAAATATGTTTAGTGCTATGAATCCATCATGTATGCAAATAGTCCTAGTCATATACACTATATGCGCGCACAAACATTCAACCATATGCAACATCCGCATGATAACACATTCAGTTTCATCCATAAACAAGTATAAATACTCGTGCATATGCAATATGAAATGTGACCGAGTCGAGCTAATATCTAATGTAAATTCGTGCATCCACGAGCAACCACTTGCAACCATTTGCAACCATATCAATCATAACATGTTTCAAATACATGTTTACATCCATAGGGTTCTACCTAAGATTCCCTGAAACAGGGTCGAGAAGATAAACAGGACAAACTCCTTACGGGGTTTGTAACAGAAAATAGGACCGAGAGGATGTCCACAAAAGATAGCCTACAAATAAGCTCTACAGAAAACAGGGATCAAGGATATACTCCCAAAAAGAGATATCATGCGCGTATCTAGTCTTTGACCATCGAAGTCGTACTTCCTTGAGCTCAATTTCCTTGTGCCTTGACCGTCTTTGCGATTCCGTAGCTTCTTATTTCCTGTTTCCATAACATGAGCTGGAACTCATTCCTTCGTCGCCTCTCGTTCCACTTGCACTTATCTTTTTTTCTAATATACTTGACGCAAACATGACTGCGTACTCATGATCTCATGCAAGCTTTTCCAAAATTCACTAATGAATCTCGGACCTCGTACCACAAGGTATACCACATAAAGGAACTTTCTCTTGAAAGTAAACAGATGCCAACCAGGTTATCAAGCGCACTTACTAAGGTGATTTCTATAACCCATGCATAAGTGAAATAAACCATCCGTCTTATCGGCGAACACCACTCGATTGGGCTTCCTATTTCCCATAAAGGCATCAAGGGATTCTAAGTAACTAACCATGACCGAACCCAAAAGGTTACACGAGACTTCGAGGGTTAGTCAAGAGTCCAACTACCCTTCTATCAAAACCGAGAGTGGCACCCCTTACTGGATAACCACTTCATCCCTAGAATCCATCCATAACCGAGGCATGTCATTCTCAAATCCAAAACAAGTCATGAGTAAATGGACCGATCTTCCAATAGGACTTGAGACAAAACGGGATCCTCCACTACGTTAGTACTAAGGTGCAGAGACTCAACTACCGAAGCAGACTTAAATGATACGAACAACGAAGTCCTAACGGGATGATAGAGAAGAAAAGCTAAACCTTTGACAAGATCGTTACCCTCCTTCCGAGGTACTCTAGAAATGAGAGCATACTATTGCCCTCCGAATGATCTTGTCCCTGTTCCATGATACTTAACTATCTATCCCATTTCACTATGCCAAAGGTACCCTCTCGTCATGGGTTTCATTGTTCATCTTTCTCCCTCCTTTGAGGACTAAGCCATACCAACAACTTGCTCATCCTTAAGCTCGTATCCTTTATCCTTCTTTCTCACGATCCTTTCCTATAACGCGGTCACTGGTCTCTCGAGAACCACCTCCATCGTATGGAAAACACTTCCGTAGGTAGAAAAGACTAGTCGCAGTTAAAACTACTGTGACTACAGATGAAAGAAAGAAAGGAAAAGAGACTCAATCAAGGAAACAAGGATAGTGCTAATGGCCTTTGGGGAATAGCATTTTTCTTTTAAAAGAAAATTTTCGTGAAAAATGCTTCTTTGTAAACGGTTTTTGAATAGTTTTCAGAAGGTCTTTAAAAACTTTTGCCCAGTCTGGTAACCTTCTGCTCTGATACCAAATGTAACACCCCGCCTCCGCTAGGGTCACTCGCAAAGGAATGCACTAGCTTTAGAGGGGCATTATTGGTAAACATGCACAGAAATATCACAAGACAGAACATATATAAATAAATAGCGGAAGTAAAATCAAACTTTCATAAACATGAATACATAAGGTCTAAAGCCTTTTATATCAGAGTACATCAAAACCTGTCTTGCAATAGTAAAGAAGCATAAAGACTTTTTAATAAATTATTCCCCAAGTAAAACCGCAAAGTAGCCATAGCCAAGAGAAGCCCAAGCCATCCATGATGACCTTCAAGCAGAAGAAGTCCGAACTAAACAGCATTGTTTCCTCCCTGAAACCTGGGGGGGGGGGGAACGGAAGAAAAGAGGCGAAACAAAACGGGTCAGTCAAAAAGACTGAGTAAGTCCTATCTACTTCCAGTATAAAAACAGGTAAAGGTAACATGACATGCATAAACTGAAAGTAAACATAAGGATAACTACATGATAGATAAACCAAGGTAGCCGGCTGATCTACTGCGGCAAGGTAAACTAAGGTATCATGATAAACCACGGTGTTATGGCAAGTCACGGTATCACATCGTCAGATTTCTATCGAGTACATTATCCTAAGGTATCTACCCCGTCTAACCTCCCACGGTATCTATTATGTATATTCTTCCTAGTTCTAACATGTATATTTGCTCTGCACCTCTCGTACTAGTATCCCTACCCGCGTCATGTGTTAACCATGAATGTCTCTTGCTCAAAGTCGTGTAATGGTCCATGTCGACCTAATATATCGCATATATAGGTTACTCAAATCATATGTTTCTTTCCATGTATATATAAGTTCAATCCTTTGCCGTACCTCGTACGGGCTTCCGCATGTCGTATTATCCTTGAAATGTTTTGGACTGTCACCCTTGTTCTAGCTAGGCTCTTCCATATGAATCATCGTTTGAACTACTAGGACTTACGCCACCTAGCACCACTAGGGATTACGCTTACCTATTGCACGCTTTCGTATTTCGGTTTGGGTTAAACCACCTAGGCCACTAGGGATTACGCTAACCCTCAACCGCACCCTTTTTCCCACGCATTCATCGTGAATCGTTTTTCTATAACTGGATGCACATGCATCACATCGTGCCATCCGAGTCCTGTCACAGGGCAATACCAGAAATACAGGACTCGGTCGGGAGCTTTAGATTTATCTGCCGATGCAGATACTAAGGTCTGCTTTTCTACACGTGGCTATGGTCCCACGAGACCCCTCCCTCAACTAATGAAAGGCAACACAAGAGAAAATCTTGCATGAGAACTACACTCCGGCCAGCCTAAATCCTACGGCCTACCTCACCCATAATTAGATAGCAATTATGGTCTGTTGGGTGTTCCCTGCCTTTTCGTACATACACGCTTGACTCAAGATGGTAGATGATCGACGAACTTGCTATCTCGGGCACCTTATGTATCCGCCGACTCACTGCTATCCACCCCAGTCTTTAGGTCGCTCGCATAGCAACCAAGGCATATTCTTGGTTCTTCTACCGCAGACCTCAACCTCTCGTGAGCCTAGTATAATGACCTGACAGCTCACAGAGGGATCCCAAGAATATCCTCACGTTCCCCGAAGCCGCTGCTTCGTTACCCAGTTCGTTGGAGCCTTTATCCAAATCAGATAGCCTGCTCGTACACGCATACTCTAACGTATCGGGTTACTGATCTATCTAAGAAATGGTCCAAATTTCCTTGACTAAGAATTATTACTTAGTTTCCCTTAACTAAGGTTTACCACTTAGCCTTATTTCCATAATCCTTGTTAACTATAGTTATCTACCTAATCCTCCGAATTAGGGTTTATCTAATGGGTTAAGTGTCACTTAAGTTCACAACTTAACCCGTCTACAAAACATGTCGAAACTGGCTAAGTATCCAAGTCCAAGACTTAACCCTACAGACCATGTGTCAAGTTGGTTAAGTATATCAAGCAATCCATGGCTTAACCTCGTCTAATTATCACTTTAGATTGGTTAAGTATATATTAATTTGACCCCATCAAATTCCCGAGTCAAATCGGTCAAGCGTATTCGAAACGATTCATGACTTAGCCTTATCATGTTTTCACGTTAGATTGGTTAAGTATAGGTTAACTTAACCTCATCAAATTAACGAGTTAGATTGGTTAAGTATAGGTCACTTAACCTCATCAAATCATCGTGTTAAATTAGTTAAGTGTTTAACTTAACCCCATTAATTTACCAAGTTAAGTCGGTTAAGTATGGGTTACTTGACCTCATTGAATTATCAAGTTTAAATTGGTTAAGTGTTTAACTTAACCCTATCGAATTACCGTGTTTAGATTAGTTAAGCCTAATCTTAACCCCATCCATTAACTGTATTATACGGTTAAGTGTCATTAAGAAAATTTACTTAACCTTATCACGTTATCGTGTTGGATTGATTAAGTGTTGGTTAACTTAATCCCGTCCACTAGTCGTATAAAAATGGTCAAGTGTCATTAGGCAAATCAAGTTACTTAACCTACCCAAGCTTATCATGTTTTGTTAAGTATCATTAGCCTAATCAAATTACTTAACCCATTTGTCCATATCATATTTGGTTAAGCCTCATTAATCAAATTAAATTAACCCTATTATGTGGCATTAATTTAATTAATGCACCCTCAACCTCTCACATTAGACCTTGTTGTGGTTACTAGTTAAGTCGGGCGGGTCCGGGTAGATTTACACCACAACCTAGTCTAACCTCGGGTCTTAAGCGCGACATGACCAACTTCTCACATTGGGTCCTATTGTTTGCAACTACTAGTTAGGCCGGTCGGTTCCGGGTAGTTTTACGTTGCAAACTCAACCCAACCTCGAGTTGGCCACACTCATATTATCTAAGTTCATCATGTTTCCAAAACATGTTACAAGTTTTTCAAGCATTTGGGTAGACCTAACTTAATAGGTAAATTCCCAAAGGGTAGACCTAACTTAATAGGTAAATTCCCAAGCTCATGTTTTTATGCATACTTACATGTCAACTTCCATGTTATCTTTCAAGTCATATTTTCAAGTATAAACACATGTCATATTCAAGTTAAGATTTTGCGACATGTTCATGTTTATCTAACTACCCAAAATCGTGTTTTCCCAACGCAAGCAAAGTGAGTCAACATAGTAAGGATACTATGTCACATATTGGTCTCAAAACATGCATGATGCCAAAAAGGGCTTGGCTTCCACATGCATAACATCATAAAGGGATTGGCCATAAACATGCATAGTGTCATAAGGTAATTTGGCCACAAACATACATATTATCAAAATGGGTTTGGCCATGAACATGCACAACTTAAAAGGGGGGGGGGGGATTGGCCACGAGCATGCATAATCTCATAAAGGATTTGGCCACAAACTTGCATGTTAGTGTAAGGGGTTTGGGTTCATAAACATGCATAAGCCCCAAAATCTTGTCTTAGCCAATGTTTCACACGTAAAGTGGTTCCTAAAGGTTCATGCTAGCATTTCATGCATAAAGATCCAAACTTGCAAGTTAAACTAGGTTATGCATAGCATGAGAGGCATGATTAAGTCACCCACATGGCCTAAGATCATAAATATGAACACAAGAGGCATGGTAAGGTTCATACAGGTTCGCATAATCATGTTTAGCCTCATTTTATCCCATGTCAACATTAAAAATACCGTTTTGATCCAAAAGTAGCTAGAACTTACATAGTTAGGCCTAGGGAAAGGAGCATGAATCATCTTGGCTAAGAAAGGTGCCTCCTTTGTAGAAGAATCGTCATGGAACTCGCATAGGAATGTTGATTTGGCCTTGATTTGGTGTAGCAAGCTTGCACCTTTTGATTTGAACTTGATTTGAGTGCATAGGCTCTAGGGATTGGAGATGGAGGCCATGATCAAAATTAATTTTGGCAGCACTTAGTTGCTAGGTTTGATTTTTTAGGGATTTAGGTTAGGTTTAGGGTCTTTTTATAGAGATTAGGATAGTTTTAGGCCCTTAGATTAACCCTAGGATAGATTAGGACCATCAGATCTCGGAAGCTTCCAGACCCAGCCCAAGAACAAGACCAGGTGAGACAAACAGGTGCGCCAGGCTATTTGCCCCGGCCACCCCTTGTCGACAGGCAAGTCGACAGGGCTGTCGACTTGGTCTGGTCCCAAGTCGACAGGCCTGTCGACAGCCCTGTCGACATGGCCTAGGCGGGGAAACTTCCCGCCTAGCCCCAAATCTGATTTCCAAAACTGTTTTCCGAAATTCAAATTCCTAGAAATCTTCTTTGGGCCTTTAACGGGTCATACGGACTCCGATTCTCGAAAATTCGGACTCTATTTCGCGTATTTTTCCGAGACGAACGCAATGGCATAGACCGTTTCACTTGATTCAGAATTTATAATTTAATTCTGTCTTGATTCTTGATTTAACGTGTTATCGAAAAATACGGGTTGTTACACCAATCTCATTGAACACCTCTCGAGAGGTCGCACTTATCAGAATGACATGGATGATGTCAATCACAATCCGTTCACACAAGAAATTAGGAACTCTCGCAATCCTCCAAATTTCAAACTTCCGCAACTGGAGCCCTACAACTGCAGGACAGATCCCACCGTGCACCTAATGCGCTACAAACGTCATATGGAAGTTCAATCGGCTTCGGAAAACGTCATGGCAAAGTTCTTCCCTCTCTTTTTGACCGATATAGCTGCTATGTGGATTCAACAGCTGGAATTTGAATTGATCAACAGAAGGAACATGTTGGTCGTTTGCTTTATTGAATAGTTTCAGGTCCACATTGCTCGACCTAAGAATGTCATGTCTCTCACCACAATCAAGCAAAGGCCAAAAGAAACTCTGCGCTCATTTTTGGAAAGGATCAACGTTGCAGCAGCATCAGTTGATCGACGTGAGCCATCTATAGTATTGATAGCGGCAGTATCCGGTGTTCCGGACAACTCGGAGTTCAAAAAATCCTTGTACCGAGACCCACCATGGAATCTCAGCTAGTTCTACCTCGAATCAGATAGATTTCTGCGAGAAGAAGACGCAATGTCCGAAAAGAAAATTCTCGATGTCAACATGCTCAGAGACAGAGCCATCTGATTCTGGAAAAGCCAAAGGGAAAGTTGCTGTCAAGAATGACCGCAACACTCAGCCCCGTAGAGGGCCCAGATATGAAGAGTACACCGAGCTCAATTCACCGCAAACCGACATCTACATGAACACAAACGGTGACGTCCCTTATCCAAAGCCTCCCAGGAGGGAGCCATCACAAAAAGAACACGATTCTAGAAAATACTGCATATTTCATGAAATGGACGGTCACGACACAAATGAATGTAGACACTTGTGAGACTTGATTGAGGAATGGGTTAGACGTGGAGAGCTACCCGAGTATGTGAAACAACCAACAGCGCCAGCACCTGTGCTACCACCATCTTCTCCCCGGAGAGGGGATGACCCTGGATCAAGCTCTCGCGGGCTCATCATCAACTGATCTGGATGAGATCAGTCTGGATTTCTTGCATTTCTTAGGATTTAAGATATGTCTCTTTGCTTTCTTTAGGTTTTCCGGTTGGTTAAATCGGAGTACGCACGTTCGGGGTTAGGATTTAGCTCCAACGCATGCTTTGCACTCGATAACAAACCAATCAGGATTTGCTTTGGTTTTGTACTTTTAATTGAATAAGGAAGGAATTTCCGAGCATGGATTATGTTTGGCAATTTAAGTATCTTGTCAGGTTGTGGCAGGATTCTCAATCTCAACTAAAGTATGGCTTATATTTATCTCGAACCCCTAGGCATGGATTATGCCTAGGGACAGACTGTCTTGTCAGGTTTTGGCAAGTATAGCTCTATCCCGACATGAGTATGGATTGTACTCACTAGGATTCTTAAGTATGGATTATGCTCTAGAACGGCTTATTGTTTTGTCAGGATTTGGCAAAGGAACTCAATAAAAATTGAGTATGGCTTATGCTCAGTTTGAACTTCCTTGTATGGCTTATACCCTGAAGGTTAGGCCCTCGCCAGGTTTCGGAAGGATAATTCGAACGTCCCTCGAGTATGTTTTATGCTCAGATAAACGCCCAAGCATGTTTTATGCTCGAAAGTGTAATTAGTCTTGCAGAATTTGACATACCTTTTTTCTCTCTTTTCTTCGCAGCTATGGATTATACTTGCAGCTGGCAGGCTCGTCGTGGCCTTGGATTTCTTGGATTATCTAGAACATATCTTCCTTCGTTCAGCAAGATATGTTCTGGGGGGCAAAATGTTGACCTGCTTTTTAGTCAAAGCAGTCACATGTGGAATCTCAGATCAACAACACACTAGAGTATTGGAAGCATCGTCGAAAGACAGGAAGCGATTTGGTTGAAGTCGCATCACAAATAAGGAAAGGCCCAAAACTCCTATCAGATGACCATTTTTGGGCCCGAAAACAGCGATTACGGAGCTTTGCTCCGTAACACTTGTAGCTCTCTGAATTATCTTCGAATCGAGCTTTTGCTTGGCTAAAACGGACTTACGGTTTGAAAGTTACGCCCGTTTCCGTGAAAGCATGCAGTACCGGAGACATGGGTTTTTGAGTTACCATCACCACGCATCGGTTCGGATCGAATCACCCTTGAAAGGGTCAGTTCGGATGAGACAAACAGACATTGGAAACTTGGCACACATCGGTTTGGATCAGGATAGGAGGACCCGATCCGATTTGGACATCTACACAGAAGTGCACACACGCATTCAGCCCGGGGAACTGGTTCGGTTCGGATCCGATCCGAACCAACCTGACCTGCTTCTGCACTACTTGAATTTGACCTATTCTTGTGGCACCCTTTCCTCCTACTTTCATGGATCACCTTCCACATTTCCTTACACGAATTGGAGAGGCTTTCTCCTATTTTACCACTTAGTCACCACGTTCTATCAAGGCGTTGGATTGGGGACACTTGTCATTCATCCGGATCTCCCTAGGGCTTCTTTACGCCTATAAATACACCGTAAGATGGACATTTTAAGGGATCTTTTGGCTCTCACTCATCTTGGCTTCCACCATTACTTCACGCAAGGCCATTGCTCAATAAGGAAGCCAAGTTCCACATTACAACACGAGGTTATCGTCTATAATCTTCCCTTTAATCTCCTCTTCTTCACTGTAAACACGAGAATTTCATGTATAAACAGCAAGCAAACAGTATTGTAATAGCTTCTTAGGATTTAAGAAACAATAAAGTGTACGTAGGCTTGGTTTGAGCGGAACCACTATAAAAATCTCGCGTGTCTCCGTAACAACCTGAATTTTAACAACGTGTTAAGACAAGAATCAAGGCAGAATTAAATGTTAAAATCTTAACCAGGGAAAATTGGTTGCGCCATTGCGTTCGTCTCGGAAAAATACGCGAAATAGAGTCCGAAATTTCGTAAATCGGAGTTCGTATGACCAAGATATGGCCTCGCAAAGTTTCACAAAAAAATCAAATTCGAAAACAGATTCAAAGTTTCAGAATTCAGAGTAGGCGGGAAAAATCCCGCCCAGGCAGGTCGACAGGGGGGTCGACACTAGGTTCGACCTCCCCCCCCCACCAGGTCGACTCTAGAGTCGACCTGGGGGTCGACCTGGGTGTCGACCTCCCAGGTCGGCCTGGTGCACCTGTTTTGGCTCCTGTGTCCTGTTTTGGAGGCTTGTGACGATTTTTGAGGGCTTGGATCTATCCTAGGGTTAATCTAAGGGCCTAAACTACTCCTAATCTCTATAAAAACACCCTAGGACCTAACCTAAATTACTAAAATTCATTCATGCAACGAAGTGCTGCCCAAATGCCACTTGATCATGGCCTCCATCTCCAACTCCAAGAACTTATGCATTCAAATCGGATCCGAATCAAAAGGTGCTAGCTTGCTACACCAAATCGAAGAGAGATCAACGTTGCTACGCAAATTCCATGACGATTCTTCGACAAAGGAGCCACCTTTCTTCGTCAAGACGGATCATGCTCATTCCCTAAGCCTCGCTATGTAAGTTCTAGCTACTTGTAGATTATAACGGTGGTTCTAATGTGACATGGAATAAAATGCGATGAAACATAAGTATGCTAGCCTATGTGAACCTAATTTTGCCCCTTTTATATGATCTATGACCTTGGGCTAAGTTTTAGCGACTTAATCATGCCACTCATGTTATGTTTCACCTAGTTTATCTTGCAAGTTTGAATCTTTATCTATGGAATGTTAGCATGAACCCTTGGGAACCATTTGACTTGTGAAACATTGGCAAAGACTTGACTTTGGGGCTTATGCATGTAAATGAACCCAAACCCCTTATGTAATCATGCATGTTTGTGGCCAAATTCCCTTATGATACTATGCATGTTTGTGGCCAAATTCCCTTATGATACTATGGATGTTTGTGGCCAATCCCGTTGTAACATTATGCATGTTTGAGGACAAAAACCCCTTATGATGCTATGCATATTTTGAGGCCAAACCCCTTATGATACCATGCATGTTTGTGGCCAATCCCTCTTTGGCATCGTGCATGTTTTGAGGCCAATATGTAGCATAGTATCCTTACTATGTTGACTCGCATTTACTTGGGATGGAAACACGATTTGGGGTAGGGTAGACGAGCGTGATTATGAAATGGTAATTTGACATGGGATTTCATGAAAATATGACACTCATGATACACCTAAATGGGGACGTGACATGTGGGGTAAACATAGGACTTGAAACTAGACACGTATGGGTTGTAAGTGTAATATGACACTAGACCAAACATGAAAGTGGCCAACTCGAGGTTGGATTGAGTTTGTAGCATAAATCTACCCGGACCCGCCCGGCTTAACTAGTGGCTACAAACAATAGGATCCAATGTGAGAAGTTCGTTATGTCGCGCTTAAGACCCAAGGTTAGACTAGGTTGTGGTGTAAAACTACCCGGACCCGCCCGGCTTAACTAGTAACCACAACAAGGTCTAATGTGAGAGGTTGAGAGTGCATTAATTAAATTAATGCCACATGATAAGGTTAAGTAAATTTGATTAATTACACTTAACCGATATAACACGAATGGGTAGGTTAAGTGGGACCGGGCTTGATTTCTTAATGACACTTAACCATACAAGACAATTAGGGGATGGGGTTAAGTAATTTACGCATAACTAATCCGACTTGGTAATTAGATGGGGTTAAGTAATTTAGGCTTAACTAATCTAAACACGGTAATTAGATGGGGTTAAGTAACCTATACTTAACTAATCTAAACACGGTAATTCGATGGGGTTAAGTTAAACACTTAACCAATCTAGACTTGGTAATTCAATGAGGTTAAGCAACCAATACTTAACCAACTTAACATGATAATTTAATGGGGTTAAGTAACTTATAATTAACCAATTATACATGATGATTTGATGAGGTTAAGTAACCTATACTTAACCAATCTAACATGTGGACTTGATAGGGTTAAGTCACAAGACCTTTTGAATATACTTAACCCTTGTAGTATGATTAGTGGATGAGGTTAAGCTAACCCATACTTAACCAATCCGACTCGATAATCTGATGGGATTAAGATAATCTATGCTTAATCAATCTAACATGATATCTGATAGGGTTAAGACAAATAAATACTTAACCAATTTGACTTGATAGGGATAAGTCATGAGCTTCTTGGTACACATAACCAACTTGTAGGGCCAAGCCTTGAACTTGAGTACTTAGCCAATCTTGACATGATTCGTGGGCGGGTTAGGTCATGAACTTGAATGACAACACTTAACCCATTAGACAAAACCCTAGCTCAGGGGACTAGGTTGAAAGTCGTAGTTAACAAGGATAGTGGGAAGAGAAGCTAAGTGGTAAACCTTAGTTAAGGATAACTAAGTAATAATTCTTAGCCAAGGACATGGGACTAGTTCATAAATAGATATACGGTAAGTCATCGCTTAGTATACGAGGAGGAGCAAATTATCCGACTTGGATAAGGGCTCCAACGAACTAGGTGACGAAGCGGTAGCTTCGGGGGAAGTGAGTGTACTCTTGGTATCCCTCCGTGAGGTGGCAGGTGGTCCATGAAACCCGGCCTCACAAAGGTTAAGGTCTGCGGTAGAAGAGCCAAGAGTATGCCTTGGTTGCTATGCGAGCGACCTAAAGACTGGGATGGATTAGCGTGGAGTCGACGATACTTGTTTTTACCCTGGATAGCACGTCGCCGACTACCTACCATCTTTAGTCAATCGTGTACGAACGGAAAGGCAGAGAACTCCCAACAGACCATGTTCTTGCTATCGAGTCATGGGTGAGCTTAGCCCATAGGAAAGTGGGGCTATAGTGGGGCCGGGATGTAGTTCTCATACATGATTTTTGTTGGATTGCCTTTCAGTAGTTGAGGGAGGGGTCACGTGGGACCATAGCCACGGATACAAAAACAGACCTTGGTATCTGCATCAGTAGACGACTTAAAGCTCCCGAGCTAGTTCCATATTTGTTGATTTGCCCTGGCACGGAACTCGGATGGCACATTGAGATACATGTGCGCCTAGACATGGAAACGATTCATGATATATACGTGGAACAAAGGGCGCGGTTGACGGGTGGCATAATCCCTAGTGGCCCTAGGTGGCCTGAACCCAAACCGAGACACGGAAACGTTCATTAGGTAGCATAATCCCTAGTGGTCCTAGGTGGCATAAATCCTAAGTGAACACACGATAGTTCATGGTAAGAAAACATAACCATAGCAAGGGTAGCAGTCCAAAACAACTTCAAGGATAAAATGGTACTACGTTGAGGTGGTATAGAGTTACATGGGGGAAGCCCGTACGGCCTACGATAAAGGACTGAACTTATACATGGATAGAAACATACGAGTTGTGAAAACCTATATATGCTATATATTAGGTTGACATGGACCATTACATGACATTGGGCAAGGGGCATTCGTAGTTAACACATGACGCAGGTTGGGATACTAGTACGATAGGTGCAGAGCAAATATACATGTTAGAACCATGAGAAACATACATGATAGATACCGTGGGATGTTATACATGATAGATACCTTGGTATAGTATACTTGGTAGAAACCTGATGATGTGATACCTTGATTTATCTTGACACCGTAGTTTATCATGATACCTTAGTTTATCTTGCTACAGTAGCCCATCCGGTTATCTTGGTTTAGCCTATCTTTCTTGTCGTCATCCTTATGTTTACTTTCAGTTTATGCATGTCATGTTTCCTTTACATGTTTTTATACTGGAAGTAGATAGGACTTACCAGTCTTTATGAATGACCCCGTTTTGTTTCGCCTCTTTGTCTTCCGTTCCCCCCCCCCCCCAGGTTTTCAGGGAGGAAATGCTGTTGTTTAGTGCGGACCTCTTATGCTTGGAGGTCATCATGTATAGCTTGGACTTCTCTTGGCTATGGCTGCTTCACCGCTTTATTTTGGGGAATAAATTTATGTAAAGGTTTTATGCTTCTTTATTATTGCAAGACAGGTTTTGATGTATTCTGATGTAAAAGGCTTTAGACCTTATTTTATAAGGTAAATGAAATTTGTTTTACTTCCGCTGTTTTATATATGTTCTGTCTTGTAATATTTCTGTGCATGTTTACCTTGATAATGCTTCACCAAACCTAGTGCATTCCCTTTGTGAGTGACCCTAGCGGAGGTGGGGTGTTACATTTGGTATCAGAGCAGAAGGTTACCAGACTAGGCAAAAGTTTTTAAAACCTTCTGAAAACTATTTGAAAAACCGTTTACAAAGAAGCATTTTTCATGAAAAGTTTTTAAAGGCCATTCCCCAAAAGCCATTAGCACTATCCTTTGTTTCCTTGATTGAACCTCTTTTCCTTTCTTTCCTCCATCTGTAGTCACAATAGTTTTAACTGCGACTAATCCTTGTCTACCTACGTAAGTGTTTTCCCGTGCAATGGAGTAAGTTCTCGAGAGACCTGTTACCGAAGTTATAAGAAGGGATAATAAGAGCAAGGATAAAGGACACGAGCTTAAGAATAAGCAACTTGTTGGTATGGCCTGATCCACAAAGGAAGATAAGGACAAGATCAGCGAGAGGGCAAACATATGCTCTCATTTCTAGCGTACCTAAGAGGAATGGTACTGTTTCTGTTAAAGGCTTAGCCTTTCTTTTCTATCATCCCATCCAGACTTTGTATTGATCATCACATCATTTAAGTCTGCTTCGATAGATAAGTCTCTGCACCTTAGTAATACTAGCATGGTAGAAGATCCCACTTTCGTCCCAAAAATCTGGTTGGAGAGTCGGTCCATTTATTCATGACTTGTTTGGAATTGAGAGTGTAAATGCCAAGTGTTGAGATTAGAAGCAATGCTTCTATTGTTGAGTTATGGATGGATTCTAGGGATGAAGTGGTTATCTAGTAAGGGATACCATTCTCGGTTTTGAAAAGAGGGTAGTCAGACTCTTGGCTTGCTTTGCTAATACCTTCGAAGTCTCGTGTAACCTTTTGGGTTCTGTCATGGTTAGTTACCTAGAATCTCTTGATGCATTTATCGGAAATCTCTGATCCAATCGAGTAACGTCCGCCAATAAGACGGATGGTTCATTACGCTTGAGCATGGGTTATAGGAACCACCCTAGTAAGTGCACGTGGTAACATGGATTGGCATCGGTAAACGAGATCCAGAATTCACTAGTGAATTTTAGAGAGCTTGCATGAGTATGCGGATATGTTTGAACCGAGCATGCTAGGGAAAGAATAAGTGAAAGTGAAACGAGAAGCGACAGTGAAATGAGTTCCAACTCATACCTTGGAAATAGGAATCAAGGAGCTACGAAATCATGAAGTCAAAGGCGGTCAAGGCACAATGGAATTAAGCTCATGGAAATGCGGCTTAGACACGCGCATCATGTCACTTTTTAAGAGTATATCTTTGATCCTTGGTTCACCTGTAGAGCTTACTTGCATGCTATCGCTTGGTGGATATCCTCTCGGTCCTGTTTCTGTTACAAACCCCGTAAGGAGTTTGTCTTGTTTATCTCCTCGATCTTATCTTGGGAACCTTAGATAGAACTCTATGGATGTAAACATGTATTTGAAACATGTTATTATTGATATGGTTGCAAATGGTTGCAAGTGGTTGTTCGTGGATGCGCGAATACACATTAGATACTAGATTGACGCGGTCACGTTTCATGTTGCATATGCACGAGTATTTATACTTGTTTATGGATGAAATTGAATGTGTTATCATGCAAATGTTGCATATGAATGAATGTTTGTGCACACATATAGTACTTATATGACTAGGACTATTTGCATACATGTTGGACTCATGGCACTAAACATATTTTGCATTAGAAAGATCATTCAGGCCTGATCATTAGCATTAGCTAAGGAGCATATACACACACGTTTTGCATATGTTCATATGGCATTAGAAATCGTCTAAGGACAATGGTTGCCTGTGGATGATGTTTTGAGTAGATGGATGATGGATGGTAGGATGCGTTCTTCCTAACTTGGAGATTTCGGGGACGAAATCCTTAAAGGAGGGGAGAATGTAACAACCCGAATTTTAACAACGTGTTAAGACAAGAATCAAGGCAGAATTAAATGTTAAAATCTGAATAAGGGAAAACGGGTTGCGCCATTGCGTTCGTCTCGGAAAATACGCGAAATAGAGTCCGAAATTTCGTAAATCGGAGTCCGTATGACCAAGATATGGCCTCGCAAAGTTTCACAAAAAATTCAAATTCGAAAACAGAATCAAATTTTCAGAATTCAGAGTAGGCGGGAAAAATCCCACCCAGGCAGGTCGGCAGGGGGGTCGACACTAGGGTCGACCTCCCCCCCAACTAGGTCGACTCTAGAGTCGACCTGGGGTTCGACCTGGGTGTCGACTTCCCTGGTCGGCCAGGTCGGCCTGGTGCACCTGCTTTGGCTCCTGGGTCCTGTTTTGGAGGCTGGTGACGATTGTTAAGGGCTTGGATCTATCTTAGGGTTAATCTAAGGGCCTAAACTACTCCTAATCTCTATAAAAACACCCTAGGACCTAACCTAAATCACTAAAACTCATTCATGCAACGAAGTGCTGCCCAAATGCCACTTGATCATGGCCTCCATCTCCAACTCCAAGAACTTATGCATTCAAATCGGATCCGAATCAAAAGGTGCTAGCTTGCTACACCAAATCGAAGAGAGATCAATGTTGCTACGCAAATTCCATGACGATTCTTCGACAAAGGAGCCACCTTTCTTCATCAAGACGGATCATGCTCATTCCCTAAGCCTCGCTATGTAAGTTCTAGCTACTTGTAGATTCTAACGGTGGTTCTAATGTGACATGGAATAAAATGCGATGAAACATAAGTATGCTAGCCTATGTGAACCTAATTTTGCCCCTTTTCTATGATCTATGACCTTGGGCTAAGTTTTAGCGACTTAATCATGCCACTCATGTTATGTTTCACCTAGTTTATCTTGCAAGTTTGAATCTTTATCTATGGAATGTTAGCATGAACCCTTGGGAACCATTTGACTTGTGAAACATTGGCAAAGACTTGACTTTGGGGCTTATGCATGTAAATGAACCCAAACCCCTTATGTAATCATGCATGTTTGTGGCCAAATTCCCTTATGATACTATGCATGTTTGTGGCCAAATTCCCTTATGATACTATGCATGTTTGTGGCCAATCCCGTTGTAATATTATGCATGTTTGAGGACAAAACCCCTTATGATGCTATGCATATTTTGAGGCCAAACCCCTTATGATACCATGCATGTTTGTGGCCAATTCCTCTTTGGCATCGTGCATGTTTTGAGGCCAATATGTATCATAGTATCCTTACTATGTTGACTCGCTTTTACTTGGAATGGAAACACGATTTGGGGTAGGGTAGACGAGCGTGATTATGACATGGTAATTTGACATGGGATTTAATGAAAATATGACACTCATGATACACCTAAATGGGGACGTGACATGTGGGGTAAACATAGGACTTGAAACTAGACACGTATGGGTTGTGAGTGTAATATGACACTAGACCAAACATGAAAGTGACCAACTCGAGGTTGGATTGAGTTTGTAGCATAAATCTACCCGGTCCCGCCCGGCTTAACTAGTGGCTACAAACAATAGGATCCAATGTGAGAAGTTGGTCATGCCGCGCTTAAGACCCGAGGTTAGACTAGGTTGTGGTGTAAAACTACCCGGACCCGCCCGGCTTAACTAGTAACCACAACAAGGTCTAATGTGAGAGGTTGAGAGTGCATTAATTAAATTAATGCCACATGATAAGGTTAAGTAAATTTGACTAATGACACTTAACCGATATAACACGAATGGGTAGGTTAAGTGGGACCGGGGTTGATTTCTTAATGACACTTAACCGTACAAGACATTTAGGGGATGGGGTTAAGTAATTTACGCTTAACTAATCCGACTTGGTAATTTGATGGGGTTAAGTAATTTAGACTTAACTAATCTAAACACGGTAATTAGATGGGGTTAAGTAACCTATACTTTACTAATCTAAACACGGTAATTCGATGGGGTTAAGTTAAACACTTAACCAATCTAGACTTGGTAATTCAATGAGGTTAAGCAACCAATACTTAACCAACTTAACATGATAATTTAATGGGGTTAAGTAACTTATAATTAACCAATTATACATGATGATTTGATGAGGTTAAGTAACCTATACTTAACCAATCTAACATGTGGACTTGATAGGGTTAAGTCACAAGACCTTTTGAATATACCTAACCCTTGTAGTATGATTAGTGGATGAGGTTAAGCTAACCCATACTTAACCAATCCGACTCGATAATCTGATGGGATTAAGATAATCTATGCTTAATCAATCTAACATGATAATCTGATAGGGTTAAGACAAATAAATACTTTACCAATTTGACTTGATAGGGATAAGTCATGAGCTTCTTGGTACACTTAACCAACTTGTAGGGCTAAGCCTTGAACTTGAGTACTTAGCCAATCTTGACATGATTCGTGGGCGGGTTAGGTCATGAACTTGAATGACAACACTTAACCCATTAGACAAAACCCTAGCTCAGGGGACTAGGTTGAAAGTCGTAGTTAACAAGGATAGTGGAAAGAGAAGCTAAGTGGTAAACCTTAGTTAAGGATAACTAAGTAATAATTCTTAGCCAAGGACATGGGACTAGTTCATAAATAGATACGGTAAGTCATCGCTTAGTATACGAGGAGGAGCAAATTATCCGACTTGGATAAGGGCTCCAATGAACTGGGTGACGAAGCGGTAGCTTCGGGGGATGTGAGGGTACTCTTGGTATCCCTCCGTGAGGTGGCAGGTGGTCCATGAAACCCGGCCTCACAAAGGTTAAGGTCTGCGGTAGAAGAGCCAAGAGTATGCCTTGGTTGCTATGCGAGCGTCCTAAAGACTGGGATGGATTAGCGTGGAGTCGACGATACTTGTTTTTGCCCTGGATAGCACGTCGCCGACTACCTACCATCTTTAGTCAGCCGTGTACGAACGGAAATGCAGAGAACTCCCAACAGACCATGTTCTTGCTATTGAGTCATGGGTGAGGTTGGCCCATAGGAAAGTGGGGCTATAGTGGGGCCGGGATGTAGTTCTCATACATGATTTTTCTTGGATTGCCTTTCAGTAGTTGAGGGAGGGGTCACGTGGGACCATAGCCACGCATACAAAAACAAACCTTGGTATCTGCATCAGCAGACGACTTAAAGCTCCCGACCGAGTTCCGTATTTCCTTATTTGCCCTGGCACGGAACACGGATGGCACATTGAGATACATGTGCGTCTAGACATGGAAACGATTCACGATATATATGTGGAACAAAGGGCGCGGTTGACGGGTGGCATAATCCCTAGTGGCCCTAGGAGGCCTGAACCCAAACCGAGACACGGAAACGTTCATTAGGTAGCATAATCCCTAGTGGTCCTAGGTGGCATAAATCCTAAGTGAACACGCGATAGTTCATGGTAAGAAAACATAACCAGAGCAAGGGTAGTAGTCCAAAACAACTTCAAGGATAAAATGGTACTATATTGAGGTGGTATAGATTTACATGGGGGAATCCCATACGGCCTACGGCAAAGGACTGAACTTATACATGGAAAGAAAAATACGAGTTGTGAAAACCTACATATGATATATATTAGGTTGACATGGACCATTACATGACATTGGGCAAGGGGCATTCGTAGTTAACACATGACGCAGGTTGGGATACTAGCACGAGAGGTGCAGAGCAAATATACATGTTAGAACCATGAGAAATATACATGATAGATACCGTGGGATGTTATACATGATAGATACCTTGGGATAGTATACTTGGTAGAAACCTGATGATGTGATACCTTGATTTATCTTGACACCATAGTTTATCATGATACCTTAGTTTATCTTGCTACAGTAGCCCATCCGGTTATCTTGGTTTAGCCTATCTATCGTGTCGTCATCCTTATGTTTACTTTCAGTTTATGCATGTCATGTTACCTTTACCTGTTTTTATACTGGAAGTAGATAGGACTTACCAGTCTTTATGACTGACCCTTTTTGTTTCGCCTCTTTGTCTTCCGTTCCCCCCCCCCCCCCCCGCCCCAGGTTTTCAGGGAGGAAATGCTATTGTTTAGTGCGGACCTCTTATGCTTGGAGGTCATCATGTATAGCTTGGACTTCTCTTGGCTATGGCTGCTTCACCGCTTTATTTTGGGGAATCAATTTATGAAAAGGTTTTATGCTTCTTTATTATTGCAAGAAAGGTTTTGATGTATTCTGATGTAAAAGGCTTTAGACCTTATTTTATAAGGTAAATGAAATTTGTTTTACTTCCGCTGTTTTATATATGTTCTGTCTTGTAATATTTCTGTGCATGTTTACCTCGATAATGCTTCACCAAACCTAGTGCATTCCCTTTGTGAGTGACCCTAGTGAAGGTGGGGTGTTACAGTCTCCTCTTATTTTTACTTCTTTTCTGCATTGATCTGTGATTGTGAGGTTTTCACACAATATTTGGGTGTTAGTGCCATTTTTTGGTGTAACATTTTGGCGTGCCAGGAAGGGGGGCACACGCCAACTTCAATTTCTTCTTGGATTATTTGGCTATCGGATCAATGGCTAAGTGAAAGGTTTCCTGTGTTGAAGGCGAAGGCACGAGAAACGAGGCAAGCCATGAAGCTTCCTCACATGAAAACCCGTCAGCATACTTGACGCGAGAAGAGATGGATGGCGTTCTCACCGAATTGAGAGCTCAGAAGGCAAGGCAAGATGACCTCCTTCGCAAACAACAGGAGATGATTGACCAATTCTTCGCTCATATGGAAGGAAGGCTGAGCAACAGTGTACAACTCGTGGGAAATTGAATAGAATCAGCCCCAGCAGCAGTTGCAAACCAGATCGGTTCGGATCCGATCTGAACCGAGGGCCAAAGTCAGAATCCCATGCAGATGGAAATGGGGGGCATTCCCCACCGGGTCGGTTCGGACCCCATCCGAACAGCAACCCTACATGAGCTTGGGGGCAGCAGCCTCCCCTCTGGAAATCAAGACTTCACTCTGGTTCGACCTACATCCGCACCGGATCGGATCGGCAATGCCACACAGCTTCAACATCAAGCACCCCGGATCGGAACAGGAGAACCTGATCGGATCGGTACATCCGACCCGAACCATGCACCTCGCCATGCCCTCCCTCTCTTCTCCGAGACGCAACATGGGGGCACCTCCGAACCGAACCTAATGGCCTTCCAAGCTCCCCGTACACTTCCACACTCTTCTGGACTCAACGCTGGGGGCACCAGCTCTGAACTTGTCAACTTGCAACAGCTCTTTGAAGGTGACCGGCTCGCCAATCTCATTGAACGCCTCTCGAGAGGTCGCACTTATCATAATGACATGGATGATGTCAATCACAATCCATTCACACAAGAAATTAGGAACTCTCGCAATCCTCCAGATTTCAAACTTCCGCAACTGGAGCCCTACAACGGCGGGACAGATCCCACCGTGCACCTAATGCACTACAAACGTCATGTGGAAGTTCAATCGGCTTCGGAACACGTCATGGCAAAGTGCTTCCCTCTCTTTTTGACCGATATAGCTGCTATGTGGATTCGGCAGCTGGAATTTGAATCGATCAACAGATGGAACATGTTGGTCGCTCGCTTTATTGAACAGTTTCAGGTCCACATTGCTCGACCTAAGAATGTCATGTCTCTCACCACAATCAAGCAGATGCCCAAAGAAACTTTGCGCTCATTTTTAGAAAGGTTCAACGTTGCAGCAGCATCAGTTGATCGATCTGAGCCATCTATAGTATTGATGGCAGCAGTATCCGTTGTTCTGGACAACTCAGAGTTCAAAAAATCCTTGTACTGAGACCCACCACGGAATCTCAGCTAGTTCTACCTCGAATCGGATAGATTTCTGCGTGAAGAAGACGCAATGTCCGAAAAGAAAATTCTTGATGTCAACATGCTCAGAGATAGAGAACCGTCTGATTCTGGAAAAGCCAAAGGGAAAGTTGCTGTAAAGAATGACCGCAACACTCAGTCCCGTAGAGGGCCCAGATATGAAATGTACACCAAGATCAATTCGTCGCTAACTGACATCTACGTGAACACCAACGTTGACGTCTCTTATCCAAAGCCTCCCAGGAGGGAGCCATCACAAAGAGAACGCGATTCTGGAAAATACTGCATATTTCATGAAATGGACGGTCATGACACAAATGACTGTAGACACTGGCGAGACTTGATTGAGGAATGGGTTAGACGTGGAGAGCTACCTGAGTATGTGAAACAACAAACAGCGCCAGCACCTGTGCTACCACCACCTGCTCCCCGGAGAGGGAATGACCATGGATCAAGCTCTCACGGGCTCATCATCAACTGATCTGGATGAGATCAGTCTGGATTTCTTGCATTTCTTAGGCTTTAAGATATGTCTTTTTGCTTTCTTTAGGTTTTCTGGTTGGTTAAATCGAAGTACACACGTTCGGGGTTTGGATTTAGCTCCAACGCGTGCTCTGCACTCGATAACAAACCAATCAGGATTTGCTTTGGTTTTGTACTTTTAATTGAATAAGGAAGGACTTTCCGAGCATGGATTATGTTTAGCAATATAAGTAAATTGTCAGGTTGTGGCGGGATTCTCAATCTCAACTTAAGTATGGCTTATACTTATCTCGAACCCCTAGGCATGGATTATGCCTAGGGACAGACTGTCTTGTCAGGTTTTGGCAAGTATAGCTCTATCCCGACATGAGTATGGATTGTACTCACTAGGATTCTTATGTATGGATTATGCTCTGGAATGGCTTATTGTTTTGTCAGGATTTGGCAAAGGAACTCAATAAAACTCGAGTATGGCTTATGCTCAGTTTGAACTTCCTGGTATGACTTATACCCGGAAGGTTAGGGCCCTCGCCAGGTTTTGGAAGGATAATTCGAATGTCCCTCGAGTATGGTTTATGCTCAGACAAATGCACATACATGGTTTATGCTTGAAAGTGTAATTAGTCTTGTCAGAACTTGACATACCTTTTTGCTCTCTTTTCTTCGCAGGTATGGATTATATTTGCAGCTGGCAGGCCCGGCGTGGCCTTGGATTTCTTGGATTATCTAGAACATATCTTCCTTCGTTCAGCAAGATATGTTCTAGAGGGCAAAATGTTGACCCGCTTTTTAGTCAAAGCAGTCACATGGGGATCTCAGATTAACAACACACTAGAGTATTAGAAGCATCGACAGGAAGCGATTTGGTTGAAGCCGCATCACAAACAAGGAAAGGCCCGAAACTCCTATCAGATGACCTTTTTTGGGCCCTAAAGCAGCGATTACAAAGTTGAGTTCTATGACTCTTATAGATCTCTGAATTAGCTTCGAATCGAGCTTTCGTTTGGCTAAAATGGACTTACGGTGTGAAAGTTACGCCCGTTTCCGTGAACGCATGCAGTACCGGAGACATGGGTTTTTGAGTTACCATCACCATGCGTCGGTTCAGTTCGAATCACCCTTCAAAGGGTCGGTTCGGATGAGACAAACTGGCATTGTAAACTTGGCACACATCAGTACGGATCGGGATAGGAGGACCCGATCCGATTTGGACATCTACACAGAAGTGCACACACGCATTCAGCCCGGGGAACTTGTTCGATTCGGATCTGATCCGAACCAACCTGAACTGCTTCTGCACTACTTGAATTTGACCTATTCTTCTAGCACCCTTTCCTCCTACTTTCATGGATCACCTTCCACATGGCCTTACACGAATTGGAGAGGCTTTCTCCCATTTTGCCACTTAGTCACCATGTTCTATCAAGGCGTTGGATTGGGGACACTTGTCATTCATTCGGATCTCCCTAGGGCTTCTTTACGCCTATAAATACACTGTGAGATGGAAATTTTAATGAATCTTTTGGCTCTCACTCATCATGGATTCCAGCATTACTTCACGCAAGGCCATTGCTTAATAAGGAAGCCAAGTTCCACATTACAACACGAGGCTATCGTGTATAATCTTCCCTTTAATCTCCTCTTCTTAAGTGCAAACACGAGGATTTCATGTATAAACAGCAAGCAAACAGTATTGTAATAGCTTCTTAGGATTTAAGAAACTATAAAGTGGACGTAGGCTTGGTTTGAGCCGAACCACTATAAAAATCTCGTGTGTCTCCACTTATTCTTAATGTTTTCTGCATTGATCTGTGATTGTGAGGTTTTCACACAATATTTGGGTGTTAGTACCATTTTTTGGTCTAACATTTTGGCGCGCCAGGAAGGGGGGCACACGACAACATCAATATCTGCTTGGATTATTTGGCTATTGGATCAATGGCTAAGCGAAAGGTTTCCCGTGTTGAAGGCGAAGGCACGAGAAACGAGGCAAGCCATGAAGCTTCCTCACATGAAAACCCATCAGCATACTTGACGCGAGAAGAGATGGATGGCGTTCTCATCGAATTGAGAGCTCAGATGGCAAGGCAAGATGACCTCCTTCGGAAACAACAGGAGGTGATTGACCAATTCTTTGCTCGGATGGAAGGAAGGCCGAGCAACAGTGTACAACTCATGCGAAATGGAATAGAATCAGCCCCAGCAGCAGTTACAAACCAGATCAGTTCGGATCCGATCCGAACCGAGGGCCAAAGTCTGAATCCCATGCAAATGGAAATGGGGGGCATTCCCCACCGGGTCGGTTCGGACCCGATCCGAACAGCAACCCTACATGAGCTTGGGGGCTGCAGCCTCCCCTCTGGAAATCCAGACATCGCTCCGGTTCGACCTACATCCGCACCGGATCGGATCGGCAATGCCACACAGCTTCAGCATCAAGCACCCCGGATCGGAACAGGAGAACCTGATCGGATCGATACATCCGACCCGAACCGTGCACCCCGCCATGCCCTCCCTCGCTTCACCGAGCCGCAACATGGGGGCACCTCCGAACTGAACCTAATGGCCTTCCAAGCTCCCCATACACTTCCACACTCTTCTGGCCTCAACGCTGGGGGCACCAGCTCTGAACTTGTCAACTTGCAACAGCTCTTTGAAGGCGACCGGCTCGCCAATCTCATTGAACGCCTCTCGAGAGGTCGCACTTATCATAATGACATGGATGATGTCAATCACAATCCATTCACACAAGAAATTAGGAACTCTCGCAATCCTCCAGATTTCAAACTTCCGCAACTGGAGCCCTACAACGGTAGGACGGATCCCACCGTGCACCTAATGCACTACAAACGTCATATGGAAGTTCAATCGGCTTCGAAAAACGTCATTGCAAAGTGCTTCCCTCTCTTTTTGATCGATATAGCTGCCATGTGGATTCGGCAGCTGGAATTTGAGTCGATCAACATATGGAACATGTTGGTCGCTCGCTTTAATGAATAGTTTCGGGTCCACATTGCTCGACCTAAGAATGTCATGTCTCTCACCACAATCAAGCAGAGGCCCAAAGAAACTCTGCACTTATTTTTGGAAAGGTTCAACGTTGCAGCAGCATCAGTTTTTCGACCTGAGCCATCTATAGTGTTGATTGCAGTAGTATCCGGTGTTCTGGACAACTCGGAGTTCAAAAAATCCTTGTACCGAGACCCACCATGGAATCTCAGCTAGTTCTACCTCGAATCGGATAGATTTCTGCGTGAAGAAGACGCAATGTCCGAAAAGAAAATTCTCGATGTCAACATGCTCAGAGACAGAGAACCGTCTGATTCTGGAAAAGCCAAAGGGAAAGTTGCTGTCAAGAATGACCGCAACACTCAGCACCGTAGAGGGCCCAGATATGAAAAGTACACCGAGCTCAATTCGTTGCTAACCAACATCTACATGAACACAAACAGTGACGTCCCTTACCCAAAGCCTCCTAGGAGGGAGCCATCACAAAGAGAACGCGATTCTGGAAAATACTGCATATTTCATGAAATGGACGGTCACGACACAAATGACTGTAGACACTTGCGAGACTTGATTGAGGAATGGGTTAGACGTGGAGAGCTACCCGGGTATGTGAAACAACCAACAGCGCCTGCACATGTGCTACCACCACCTGCTCCCCGGAGAGGGAAAGACCCTGGATCAAACTCTCGCGAGCTCATCATCAACTGATCTGGATGAGATCAGTTTGGATTTCTTGCATTTGTTAGGATTTAAGATATGTCTCTTTGCTTTATTTAGGTTTTCCGGTTGGTTAAATCGGAGTACGCACGTTCGGGGTTAGGATTTAGCTCCAACGGGTGCTCTGCACTCGATAACAAACCAATCAGGATTTGCTTTGGTTTTGTACTTTTAATTGAATAAGGAAGGACTTTCCGAGCATGGATTATGTTTGGCAATATAAGTGTCTTGTCAGGTTGTGGAAGGATTCTCAATCTCAACTAAAGTATGACTTATACTTATCTCGAACCCCTAGGCATGGATTATGCCTAGGGACAGACTGTCTTGTCATGTTTTGGCAAGTATAGCTCTATCCCGACATGAGTATGGATTGTACTCACTAGGATACTTAAGTATGGATTATGATCTGGAACGGCTTATTGTTTTGTCAGGATTTGGCAAAGGAACTCAATAAAACTCGAGTATGGCTTATGCTCAGTTTGAACTTCCTGGTATGGCTTATACCCGGAAGGTTAGGGCCCTCGCCAGGTTTTGGAAGGATAATTCGAACGTCCCTCGAGTATGGTTTATGCTCAGACAAATGCCCAAGCATGGTTTATGCTTGAAAGTGTAATTAGTCTTGTCAGAATTTGACATACCTTTTTGCTTTCTATTCTTCGCAGGTATGGATTAAACTTGCAGCTGGCAGGCCCGGCGTGGCCTTGAATTTCTTGAATTATCCAGAACATATCTTCCTTCGTTCAGCAAGATATGTTCTGGGGGGCAAAATGTTGACCCGCTTTTTAGTCAAAGCAGTCACACGGGGATCTCAGATCAACAACACACTATAGTATTGGAAGCATCGACAGGAAGCGATTTGGTTGAAGTCGCATCACAAACAAGGAAAGGCCCGAAACTCCTATCAGATGACCTTTTTTGGGCCCAAAAACAACGATTATAGAGATAAGCTCCGTAAATCTTGTAGCTCTCTGAGTTAGCTTAGAATTGAGCTTTCGTTTGGCTAAAACGGACTTACAGTTTGAAAGTTACGCTCGTTTCCGTGAACGCATGCAGTACCGGAGACATGGGTTTTTGAGTTACCATCACCACACATCGGTTCGGATCGAATCACGCTTGAAAGGGTCAGTTCGGATGAGACAAACTGGCATTGGAAACTTGGCACACATTGGTTCAGATCGGGATAGGAGGACCCGATCCGATTTGGACATCTACACAGAAGTGCACACAAGCATTCAGCCCGGGGAACTGGTTCGATTCGGATCCGATCCGAACCAAACTGACCTGCTTCTGCACTACTTGAATTTGACCTATTCTTGTGGCACCCTTTCCTCCTACTTTCATGGATCACCTTCCACATGGTCTTACACGAATTGGAGAGGCTTTCTCCCATTTTGCCACTTAGTCACCACGTTCTATCAAGGCGTTGGATTGGGGACACTTGTCATTCATCTGGATCTCCCTTGGGCTTCTTTACGCCTATAAATACACCGTGAGATGGACATTTTAAGGGATCTTTTGGCTCTCACTCACCATGGATTCCACCATTACTTCACGCAAGGCCATTGCACAATAAGGAAGCCAAGTTCCACATTACAACACGAGGCTATCGTGTATAATCTTCCCTTTAATCTCCTCTTCTTCAGTGTAAACATTAGGATTTCGTGTATAAACAACAAGCAAACAGTATTGTAATAGTTTCTTAGGATTTAAGAAACTATAAAGTGGACGTAGGCTTGGTTTGAGTCGAACCACTATAATAATCTCATGTGTCTCCTTTTAATTTTTACTTCTTTTCTGCGTTGATATGTGATTGTGAGGTTTTCACACAATATTTGGGTGTTAGTGCCATTTTTTGGTCTAACATTTTGGCATGCCAGGAAGGGGGCACACGACAGCTTCAATATCTGCTTGGATTATTTGGCTATTAGATCGATGGCTAAGCGAAAGGTTTCCCGTGTTGAAGGCGAAGGCACGAGAAACGAGGCAAGCCATGAAGCTTCCTCACATGAAAACCCGTCAGCATACTTGACGCGAGAAGAGATGGATGGCGTTCTCACCGAATTGAGAGCTCAGATGGCAAGGCAAGATGACCTCCTTCGGAAACAACAAGAGATGATTGACCAATTCTTCGCTCGAATGGAAGGAAGGCCGAGCAACAGTGTACAACTCATGGGAAATGGAATAGAATCAGCTCCAGCAGCAGTTGCAAACCAGATCGGTTCGGATCCGATCCAAACCAAGGGCCAAAGTCTGAATCCCATGCAGATTGAAATGGGGGGCATTCCCCACCGGGTCAGTTCGGACCCGATCCGAACAGCAACCCTACATGAGCTTGGGGGCAGCAGACTCCCCTCTGGAAATTAAGACTTCGCTCCGGTTCGACCTACATCCACACCGGATTGGATCGGCAATGCCACACAGCTTTAGCATCAAGCACCCTGGATCGGAATAGGAGAACCTAATCGGATCGGTACATCCGACCCGAACCGTGCACCTCGCCTTGCCCTTCCTCGCTTCTCTGAGCCGCAACATGGGGGCACCTCCGAATCGAACCTAATGGCCTTCCAAGCTCCCCGTACACTTCCACACTCTTCTGGACTCAACGCTGGAGGCACCAGCTCTGAACTTGTCAACTTGCAACAGCTCTTTGAAGGCGACCGGCTCGCCAATCTCATTGAATGCCTCTCGAGAGGTCGCACTTATCAGAATGACATGGATGATGTCAATCACAATCCATTCACACAAGAAATTAGGAACTCTCGCAATCCTCCATATTTCAAACTTCCGCAACTGGAGCCCTACACCGGCAGGACAGATCCCACCGTGCACCAAATGCGCTACAAACGTCATATGGAAGTTCAATCGGCTTCGGAAATCATCATGGCAAAGTGCTTCCCTCTCTTTTTGACTGATATAGCTGCTTTGTGGATTCGGCAGCCGGAATTTGAATCGATCAGCAGATGGAACATGTCGGTCGCTCGCTTTATTGAACAGTTTCGGGTCCACATTGCTTGACCTAAGAATGTCATGTCTCTCACCACAATCAAGCAGAGGCCCAAAGAAACTTTGCGTTCATTTTTGGAAAGGTTCAACGTTGCGGCAACATCAGTTGATCGACCTGAGCCATCTATAGTATTGATGGCGGCAGTATCCGGTTTCTTGGACAACTCAGAGTTCAAAAAATCCTTGTATCGAGAACCACCATGGAATCTCAGCTAGTTCTACCTCGAATCGGATAGATTTCTGCGTGAAGAAGACGCAGTGTCCGAAAAGAAAATTCTCGATGTCAGCATGCTCAGAGACAGAGAACCGTCTGATTCTGGAAAAGCCAAAGGGAAAGTTGTTGTCAAGAATGACCACAACACTCAGCCCCGTAGAGGGCCCAGATATGAAAAGTACACCGAGCTAAATTCGTCGCTAACCGACATCTACGTGAGCACAAACGGTGACGTCCCTTATCCAAAGCCTCCCAGGAGGGAGCCATCATAAAGAGAAGACGGTCACGACACAAATGACTGTAGACACTTGCAAGACTTGATTGAGGAATGGGTTAGACGTGGAGAGCTACCCGAGTATGTGAAACAACCAACAGCTCCAGCACCTGTGCTACCACCACCTGCTCCCCGGAGATGGAATGACCCTGGATCAAGCTCTCGCGGGCTCATCATCAACTGATCTGGATGAGATCAGTCTGGATTTCTTGCATTTCTTAAGATTTAAGATATGTCACTTTGCTTTCTTTCGGTTTTCCGGTTGGTTAAATTGGAGTACGTACGTTCGGGGTTAGGATTTAGCTCCAATGCATGCTCTGCACTCGATAACAAACCAATCCGGATTTGCTTTGGTTTTGTACTTTTAATTGAATAAGGAATGACTTTCCGAGCATGGATTATGTTTGGCAATTTAAGTATCTTGTCAGGTTGTGGTAGGATTCTCAATCTCAACTAAAGTATGGCTTATACTTATCTCGAACCCCTAGGCATGGATTATGCCTAAGGACAGAATGTCTTATCAGGTTTTGGCAAGTATATCTCTATCCCGACATGAGTATGGATTGTACTCACTAGGATTCTTAAGTTCGGATTATGCTCTGGAACGGCTTATTGTTTTGTCAGGATTTGGCAAAGGAACTCAATAAAACTCGAGTATGGCTTATGCTCAATTTGAACTTCCTGGTATAGCTTATACCTGCAAGGTTAGGGTGCTCGCCAGGTTTTGGAAGGATAATTCGAACGTCCCTCTAGTATGGTTTATGCTCAGACAAACGCCCAAGCATGGTTTATGCTCGAAAGTGTAATTAGTCTTGTCAGAATTTGACATACCTTTTTGCTCTCTTTTCTTCGCAGGTATGGATTATACTTGCAGCTGGCAGGCCCGGCGTGGCCTTGGATTTCTTGGATTACCCAAAACATTTCTTCCTTCATTCAGCAAGATATGTTCTGGGGGGCAAAATGTTGACCCGCTTTTTAGTCAAAGCAGTCACACGTGGAATCTCATATCAACAACACACTAGAGTATTGGAAGCATCGTCGAAAGACAAGAAGCGATTTGGTTGAAGTCGCATCACAAACAAGGAAAGGCCCGAAACTCCTATTAGATGACCTTTTTTGGGCCTGAAAACAACGATTATGGAGCTGAGCATTGTATCTTTTGTAGCTCTATGAATTAGCTTCATATCGAGCTTTCGTTTGGCTAAAACGGACTTACGGTTTGAAAGTTACGCCCGTTTCCGTGAACGCATGCAGTACCAGAGACATGGGTTTTTGAGTTACCATCACCATGCATCGGTTCGGATCGAATCACCCTTGAAAGGGTCGATTAGGATGAGACAAACTGGCATTGGAAACTTGGCACACATCTGCTCGGATCGGGATAGGAGGACCCGATCAGATTTGGACATCTACATAGAAGTGCACACACGCATTCAGCCCGGGGATCTGGTTTGGTTCGGATCCGATCCGAACCAACCTGACCTGCTTCTACACTACTTGAATTTGACCTATTCTTGTGGCACCCTTTCCTCGTACTTTCATGGATCACCTTCCACATGGCCTTACACGAATTTGAGAGGCTTTCTCCCATTTTTCCACTTAGTCACCACGTTCTATCAAGGCGTGGGATTGGGGACACTTGTCATTCATCTGGATCTCCCTAGGGCTTCTTTACGCCTATAAATACACCATGAGATGGTCATTTTAAGGGATCTTTTGGCTCTCACTCATCATGGCTTCCAATATTACTTCACGCAAGGCCATTGCTCAATAAGGAAGCCAAGTTCCACATTACAATACGAGGCTATCGTGTATAATCTTCCCTTTAATCTCCTCTTCTTCAGTGTAAACACGAGGATTTCGTGTATAAACAGCAAGCTAAAAGTATTGTAATAGCTTCTTAGGATTTAAGAAACTATAAAGTGGACGCAGGCTTGGTTTGAGCCGAACCACTATAAAAATCTCGTGTGTCTCCTCTTATTTTTACTGCTTTTCAGCTGATCTGTGATTGTGAGGTTTTCACACAATATTTGGGTGTTAGTGCCATTTTTTGGTCTAACATTATGACGCGCCAGGAAGGGGGGCAAACGACAACTTCAATTTCTGCTTGGATTATTTGGCTACTGGATCGATGGATAAGTGAAAGGTTTCCCGTGTTGAAGGCGAAGGCACGAGAAACGAGGCAAGCCATGAAGCTTCCTCACAAGAAAACCCGTTAGCATACTTGACGCGAGAAGAGATGGATGGCGTTCTCACCGAATTGAGAGCTCAGATGGCAAGGCAAGATGACCTCCTTCGCAAACAACAGGAGATGATTTACCAATTCTTCGCTTGGATGGAAGGAAGGCCTAGCAACAGTGTACAACTCTTGGGAAATGGAATAGAATCAGCCCAGCAGCAATTGCAAACCAGATCGGTTCGGATCCGATCCGAACCGAGGGCCAAAGTCAGAATCCCCTGCAGATGGAAATGGGGGGCATTCCCCACCGGGTCGGTTCTGACCTGATCCGAACAGCAACCCTACATGAGCTTGGGGGCAGCAGCCTCCCCTCTGGAAATCAAGACTTCGCTCCGGTTCGACCTACATCCGCACCGGATCGGATCGGCAATGCCACATAGCTTCAGCATCAAGCACCCCGGATCGAAACAGGAGAACCTGATCGAATCGGTACATCCGACCTGAACCGTGCACCTCGCCATGCCCTCCCTCGCTTCTCCGAGCCGCAACATGGGGGCACCTCCGAACCGAACCTAATGTCCTTCCAAGCTCCCCATACACTTCCACACTCTTCTGGACTCAACGCTGGGGGCACTAGCTCTGAACTTGTCAACTTGCAACAGCTCTTTGAAGGCGACCGACTCGCCAATCTCATTGAACGCCTCTCGAGAGGTCGCACTTATCAGAATGACATGTATGATGTCAATCACAATCCATTCACACAAGAAATTAGGAACTCTCGCAATCCACCAGATTTCAAACATCCGCAACTGGAGCCCTACAACGGCAGGACAGATCCCACCGTTCACCTAATGCGCTACAAACGTCATATGGAAGTTCAATCGGCTTCGGAAAACGTCATGGGAAAGTGCTTCCCTCTCTTTTTAACCGATATACCTGCTTTGTGGATTCGACAGCCGGAATTTGAATCGATCAACAGATGGAACATGTTGGTCGCTCGCTTTATTGAACAGTTTCGGGTCCACATTGCCCGACCTATGAATGTCATGTCTCTCACCACAATCAAGCAGAGGCCCAAAGAAACTCTGCGCTCATTTTTGGAAAGGTTCAACGTTGTAGCAGCATCAGTTGATCGACCTAAGCCATCTATAGTATTGATGGCGGCAGTATCCGGTGTACTGGACAACTCGGATTCAAAAAATCCTTGTACCGAGACCCACCATGGAATCTCAGCTAGTTCTACCTCGAATCAGATAGATTTCTATGTGAAGAAGACACAATGTACGAAAAGAAAATTCTCGATGTCAACATGCTCAGAGACAGAGAACCGTCTAATTCTGGAAAAGCAAAACGGAAAGTTGCTGTCAAGAATGACCGCAACACTCAGCCCCGTAGAGGGCCCAGGTATGAAAAGTACACTGAGCTCAATTCATCGCTAACCGACATCTACGTGAACACAAACAGTGACGTCCCTTATCCAAAGCCTCCCAGGAGGGAGCCATCACAAAGAGAACGCGATTCTAGAAAATACTGCATATTTCATGAAATGGATGGTCACGACACAAATGACTGTAGACACTTGCGAGACTTGATTGAGGAATGGTTTAGACGTGGAGAGCTACCCGAGTATGTGAAACAACCAACAGCGCCAGCACTTGTGCTACCACCACCTGCTCCTCGGAGAGGGAATGACCCTGGATCAAGCTCTCGCGGGCTCATCATCAACTGATCTGGATGAGATCAGTCTAGATTTCTTGCATTTCTTAGGATTTATGATATATCTCTTTGCTTTCTTTAGGTTTTCCAGTTGGTTAAACCGGAGTACACACGTTCGGGGTTAGGATTTAGTTCCAACGCGTGCTCTACACTCGATAACAACCAATAAGGATTTGCTTTGGTTTTGTACTTTTAATTAAATAAGGAAGGACTTTCCGAGCATGGATTATGTTTGGCAATTTAAGTATCTTGTCAGGTTGTGGCAGGGTTCTCAATCTCAACTAAAGTATGGCTTATACTTATCTCGAACCCCTAGGCATGGATTATGCCTAGGGAAAGACTATCTTGTCAGGTTTTGGCAAGTATAGCTCTATCCCGACTTGAGTATGGATTGTACTCACTACGATTCTTAAGTATGGATTATTCTCTGGAACGGCTTACTGTTTTGTCAGGATTTGGCAAAGGAACTCAATAAAACTCGAGTATGGCTTATGCTCAGTTTGAACTTCCTGGTATGGCTTATACCCGGAAGGTTAGGGCCCTCGCCAGGTTTTGGAAGGATAATTCAAACGTCCCTCGAGTATGGTTTATGCTCAGACGAACGCCCAAGCATGGTTTATGCTCGAAAGTGTAATTAGTCTTGTCAGAATTTGACATACCTTTTTGCTCTCTTTTCTTCGCAGGTATGGATTATACTTGTAGCTGGCAGGCCCGGTGTGACCTTGGATTTCTTAGATTATCCAGAACATATCTTCCTTCGTTCAGCAAGATATGTTCTGGGGGCAAAATGTTGACTCGATTTTTAGTCAAAGCAGTCACACGTTGAATCTCAGATCAGCAACACACTAGAGTAATGGAAGCATCGTCGAAAGACAGGAAGCGATTTGGTTGAAGTCGCATCACAAACAAAGAAAGGACCGATACTCCTATCAGATGACCTTTTTTGGGCCCAAAAACAGCGATTATGGAGTTGATATTAGTAACTCTTGTAGCTCTCTGAATTAGTTTTGAATCGATCTTTCGTTTGGATAAAACGGACTTACGGTTTGAAAGTTACGCCCGTTTCCGTGAACGCATGCAGTACCGGAGACATGGGTTTTTGAGTTACCAACACTACGCCTCGGTTCGGATCAAATCACCCTTGAAATGGTCGGTTCGGATGAGACAAACTGGCATTGGAAACTTGGCACACATCGGTTCGTATCAGGATAGGAGGACCCGATCCGATTTGGACATCTACACAGAAGTGCACACACGCATTCAACCCGGGGAACTGGTTCGGTTCGGTTCCGATCCTAACCAACCTGACCTGCTTCTGCTCAACTTGAATTTGACCTATTCTTGTGGCACCCTTTCCTCCTACTTTCATGGATCACCTTCCACATGGCCTTACACGAATTGGAGAGGCTTTCTCCCATTTTGCCACTTAGTCACCACGTTTTATCAAGGCGTTGGATTGGGGACACTTGTCATTCATCCGGATCTCCCTAAGGCTTCTTTACACCTATAAATACACCGTGAGATGGACATTTTAAGGGATATTTTGGCTCTCACTCAACATGGCTTCCACCATTAATTCACGCAAGGCCATTGCTCAATAAGGAAGCCAAGTTCCACATTACAACACGAGGCTATTGTGTATAATCTTCCCTTTAATCTCCTCTTCTTCAGTGTAAACACGAGGATTTCGTGTATAAACAGCATGCAACCAGTATTGTAATAGCTTCTTAGGATTTAAGAAACTATAAAGTGGACGTAGGCTTGGTTTGAGCCGAACAACTATTAAAATCTCGTGTGTCTCCTCTTATTTTTACTGCTTTTCTGCATTGATCTGTGATTGTGAGGTTTTCACACAATATTTGGGAGTTAGTGCCATTTTTGATCTAACAATAATTAAATAACGTCTATCATTGTATATCGATCTATCGATTGACATATAATTAAATTCAGGGGAGATGTGAATAATTTATCGTCCCCAGACCCGTGTGGGGTTTCCCAACAACAACAGTCTATTCAAAATAATCACTAGTTAATAAATTTAACTAGTTCTAATTTGATTTGAATTATTATTCTAATCAGCCAATTTTTACTGTTTAAATTATAAATAGATATTTATAATTTAATTTCAACTACTACAAAATAATATTAAATTATTTTTAATATTTTAAACATTTCAGCATCACAATCAATACACAATATAGTCAATTAAATCGTCCATGGCCTGTAGACGAGGGAGGTGAGCTAACATGAACTATATACGATTTATAATGATTAAGCTGATAAAAATCTACACTGGCAATTCTATATATTTTTATATATGAATACAATAACACGATAAAATATAATTTAGTGAAAAGGAGTTCTCACATTGGATTCTACTCCATCAGTCTTTATTGACGGATTTTATTTTAATAAAATTAAACTAGACGTTTAATTTTATCAAAAATTCCATGTACCTCTGTTTCAGTTCTGATTCTATTCTGAAATGTAGTACTCGACAAGAGGATTCCAATGCAAGTCGTTTCATTCAATTCTGATTCCGTTTGCAAAAGTTATGAGGGTCCGAACACTAAAACACAAAATTAAGATAATAAAATATTTAATTAAACATTTTTTTTAATCACCTACTAAAGAAATGCGGGCCGCTCCCTTATCTTCTTCGTCGTGTTTTTTCCTAGCACCAAAAAAAATCTTCCCCCCTTCATCACCTTCGCACGCTCACCAAGGCCTTTGGTCGCCGATCCGATATCACCACCCCGAAGCCCCTCAGGTGCGCCACCCTTGCCGACGGAGGCACAACACTCGAGGCCCTCTGGCTTTAGGAAAATCAACACAAATAGCTCGAGTTTAAGCTTGAAAATTTCTTGTTTCACTCAACAAAATTTCATCAAAACCATATGATAAAGTAGGGCTCCAAAATCTCTATAGTATTCGTATAGGAACCATAATCAAATTCGAATTAAGTTATGAGAGATTGGGGAATTATTTGTGGAAGTTCTCAGCCATTAAATTAGCTGATGGCGGCCGCTTATATATGGTGATTAGGGTTTGGGCAAAAAGTTTGTTTATATATATATATATATATTATTAATATCTAATTCGTAAAATACTTGTTTAACCTTCTAACTCTAAACGAATCCCAACGACTGTCACCCCTAACCGAATACCCCCATTCCGGAAACAATGGAAAATGTTTCGTAAGCCAATTCAACTATTCTAAACATTTTTTACCAAAATTAAAATATAAATCAGTATATATCGAATTTAAACGTACATTTTAATTTATCGGGACCACATATTGACTCCAAAAATTACAGAAAAATAAATCTAGCTATGTTTTGACGACACGATCCTAAAAAAAATAATTTCATCGAATTTGGAAACCGTTCGAAAAATGGCCTTTTTCCAGTCGATTAATTTCAAACTGAAATAACCAAACACATTTAAATTTACCACGCTAACATATTAATTCTAAAAATTATGAAATTTGAAACCTAACAATAATTTGACATTCTGAATCCAACAAAAGTAGTTTCATCAAAAAAGGAGGTCGTTTGCAAAATGGCAATTTTCAAGGGCTAGATATTATAATAAAATATATATAAATTCCATAGCGACTATTTTTAATTTTAAACTAGCCATAACTTTCAATTTATATTATGAAATATGAATTTTTCACATTTGTTAGAAAGATATAATTAAATAAATTATAACGTTTCTTGTTTTAATGAAATCTGATGTATTTTGAATTCTGTACATTCATTTGAAATTTAAAATCGAATTTTCAAACTATCGTGCCATTTCAAGCTAGTTTTATAATTAAAATAAATTTATACACTTTAACTTTAATTTAAATATATTTTTAGTCGTTATTATTTAAAATAAAATCATTTTAAATATTCAAAACCCATTAAAATAGCTAAAATAAAAATTTTAAATTGGTTCAAAAATTCCCTATTGTTACGCAACTCGACCTAGAGCGGTCAAACGAGGGGGTTGACCCCTCTGGTCGAATTTGCCTAGTGACGGCTAGGTTTTCGAGGGTATTCTATTATATAATTTTTTTAATAATGGACAGATCTTTATTAAAATTAATCTAATGGTCTTGGTCATTCTAATCCTTATAGATAAAGGATTAGACCCCATCCTTTTTCATATAATTCTGAAGGTAGTAGCGAAGCTCCACCATTTCCCTCTACTTCCAAATATCTTATAAATCAAATCTAAACATATACAAAACTCAACAAACGTTGATTGGAGAATATTAGAATCAGACTCATGTGCACAAGGGATGGTTCTACAATTAGGCTTTCTTTCATTCAGATTTCCTTCCTCTTTTCCATTTCCTTGCAGATCAACAAATCTAAAGAATGCCCTATTTTGGAATAATCATAGATCTATAGGTTTTTGGGAATTGTAGGCCAAAAGGTTTATATAGATTTAGATCTGGATAGCTTTCAGGTGAGTAGGAAATTTATATGCATCATTTATAATTACCTGATTAGTTCATTTGATATAGATCTAAAATGTGTGGCTGAATGTTTATTAAATTTGGTTTTTTCTTTTGTCAAATCTGAAATAATAGGTTGCGGCTTGAACACTATAATTTGTAGGCCTATTTAGTTATTATATTATTGCCTATAATTGTATTTAGGTTATTGTGGTTATTAACACCTTAGATCTGGAAATCAGTCCCAATTGTCAAAACCGTAGTTTCATTCCAGATCCTTATTCTTGTTAATGATTTGAGGTTTATGTAAATTTAGATTAGAAGATTATGCCTGTTTATGTTTGATGTCGTTGGAGTTTTACTTTCTTATTGTTGAAATGCCTCCTTTTGTTCTTATTAATAAAAAATAGTTTGCTTCAAATCAACAAGAAATATGTACGAAACAATTAGGAGGGATGTGTAATTTGCGTATACTTATACGTAGTTTACAAAAACCATTCCAAAAACATATATTTCTTATTTCTTGTGCTTTGGAATATGTTTATATTGCTTTTCTAATTATTTTGGGAAAATTTACCATAGCTACATTTATTAGCTTTTATATAAGATTTCAAATCCGAAACAATATTAAACATAAAAAGGTTTATTTTGGTCGCTACTTTAAACCAAAACATAAATGGTAATAATAATAAAATAAAATACAATAACTAAATTAAGTGCGGTTATATATATATATATATATATATATATGCCTAAATCTACATAAATAACACCAATATATTATTACAATAAATGTTGATTGATATTGTTATGTGTTGAATAGTTTCTATTTTTATGGAAATGTATATGGAAATATAATCCATAATAACGGAAATAAGTGTTATGACCGTTATAGCAATGAATGAATTTTATTTGTTATTAATAAGGTTATAAAAAAATAAGGAATGTTGTAACCATCTTAGATTGGGGAAAATAAATTGGATAGGATAAACATGCCACATGGTTACAATTTGAATTGTGTTAGGAATAGAAATTGTGACTCCCATTTGTTAATTTAATAAATAATATACACCACAAATAATAAATAAGTGGAATTTGAAATATCGTAATAAATGGAGTTACAATATAGGAAAAATAAATGCCTTAGGAAAATATGTTCATTAGTGTCATAAATGACATTTAATAGGTTAACTGATGTCATAGGAAATATGACCGTTAGGGTCATTAAGGCAGATAATCAAATTAATAACAATAGAAGGAATAGAAAAAGAGAATTAATGGAGATTGATTAGCGCAGTAAATGCTAAGTCCAATAAGTAAATCAATAAATAAATATCCTAAGATAGGGAGTTATAAATTCCTAGTTAATCTAGAATTATTGCAATTTGAAGTAGGAATCGGACTTAGTGGGTTTATGATGCGAGGTCAGTTTCCTTGTTCGATAGAAGTCTGTACTTTCCAACAGTCGCATATATATTCAACTAATGTGAGATATTTTAAATGTGAGGCTCCTGCCTCCCATCCCAAAAGAGGAAACCTTGAAAAGGAAATAATTCATAGCATAGCTTGTTTCGAGGTAAAGGTCTTAAAGTAGTTGGATCCACCCTTTAAAGGGTATTAAGCGATTGCATAGCTCACCTCTCCATAATCAAGAAGCATTAAATGGTTGTTGGGTACGAGCTTGGTAATCCCCATGTTGGTCCGCTTCCTCTAGGTAGTAAGTAATTGGGTTGAACGCCTTGGGATTATATATGAAACGACCGCTACGGAGGTACCAAAGGTATGCCTATCCTACCATAAGTATTGATTGACTAAATGGATTATCTAATAAGACTAGCTATATAGTAAAGAGAGGGTCTATCGGGGGAAGGTCATAAATGGTGAGATGTCGTCTACCTATCCTGTATATAATAAGTGATTGCTTACTATTTCTTGTCTATGCGAGGCATGGTTATATGCATGAGTGACGGAGCCTTGAATTAGTAGGACTTAATAGCTAATGTGCTCTTATTTGTATTAGAGTAGGATAAAACACCGTATAAGTTATTAAGTGATCAATACGTCCGCCTTAAGTGTTAAGTGATCGAAAGTATCTCTTGTAACACCCCATATTTTCTATGAATGTATAAGTAAAAAATTAAAGTATACTTAATTTTTAGGAGAAGAATTAAGAGAAATGGGTTGCGCTATTGCGTTCTTCTTGAAATTCTGCTTGAGTTAGAGTTCGAGTTTGCGTAAAACGGATACCGTATGAAGAAGATATGGACAAACGAAGTTAGGCAGAAAAACCGGAAACAAGCCAGAATACACTGGCGCACTTGTGAAGTGCGCTAGTACAAAAATACACTGGTGCACCTGCCAAATGCACCCATACCAATCCAACGCAGAATTCTGGAGTGTTCTGTGATGACATGTCTTCTTCTGAGTGGCTGGATGACCTGTCTTCGAGCTGAGTGGTTCTGATGACTTCTGGACTGATCTGAAGGCTCTAAATAACCCTATTCTCCTATAAAAACACCCGCAAACCTCACTTTCTCTCCACAATTTCATTCTACATATACTCTGCCTCTATTCTAATTAAAATAAAATAATGGCATCGCTACTCTGCTAAAATCTAAGCTAGAACTAGTGCATCTTCTTCCAATCTGAATAGAATTAAAAGAGAACAACTATTTTCAAATCTAATCGATATTCTACCCCAAAGGAAAGCTATTCAATGTCAGAACATAGATTCCAGAATTCAAGAATCGTTCCCTTTTTTTGTGAGTACAGTTATTTTCAGATATAAACTTTAATTATGATCTTGACATGGCTATAAATCTGAATCTGAGGTTATGCATATTCTTATTTGTCAGATCTGTTTTTCTGTGACCATTCTCTTTTTTTTCGGCTCTATAGCCAGGCTACTACGAGCCTGCGCCAAATCTCATAAGAGATTAACGCACGAACGCTAAATTTTGGAGTAAATAATGAATAATGCATAATTGGACATGACTGATCTATGACTGATTTGATAAAAGGACATATGTTGTAAATTAGATCTAGATCTGTGCATACTCTGTGATTTGGAAGAAGACGAATCATTAAACGATAACATATTACTTGAAACACGGGGACATAATGCATATAAAAATTAAGATCTGATTTTGAGAGGATATAATTTAAAGATCTAGATTTTTGGGTATATTTTATATAATGATTCATGACTTGAAAAAGGAATATGAAACTTAGGCGTAAGGACCTATATTAAAATATGATAACTATTAATGTGAATGCGCCTAAATATGGATTTTTGGATATTGGCATTAAAGGCTATAATTTAGAATAATTCATATCATGATTTGGGGCTTTTAGAGAGTGTTCTGTACTGTGCAAAGTTTAATGAAAATTTGGGGGCATATATTGTATTATGAATTATGACCATTATTTGAGCATGCCAGTTTAGGCTTAATTTATGATTAGGCAAGATATGTAAATAGAATTTTTAAGAAATGTTAAATCTGCTAATCTGTTGAGTTGCCTAATCTGCTAAATCTATTGAATTGCCTGCTCTACTAATCTGCTAAATTTCCTAATCTGCTAGATCTGTTATCTGCTAAATCTGTTGAATTGCTTAATCTGTTGAAAGCTGAATAATTGTAATTTGGAAGCTCGATCTAAAATTGAGCAAAATATGTTAATAGAACTTTGGATAATCTGCCGTAACTTGTAAAGAAGTTAAATCTGCTAAATGGACATAATTAGTCTTATATTTTCTATATCGAATAAAGTGGCTATGACACGAGGTTAGACTCCGTTTACGGTGGAAACCTGCCCGGAACCAACCGGCTAAACCAGCGACCGCAAACTGTCAGTATAATGTGAGAGGTCGTAGGCATAACTAAAATATGCTTAGACAAAAGGTTAGGTCAGGCTTGTGGCAGAAGTCTGCCCGGAACCGCCCAGCATATCCAGCGGCCACAAGCTACCGACCTAATGTGAGAGGACTGTGCATTAGTATTTAATTAATGCAAATCTGAGATAAATACGTTGTCTAAAATGTGTTTGGTGGATAGGGTTAAACCAATTGGATTGATGAATTTAACAAACCAGTTTCGTGAATCTATAGGCCCAATACAAAGTTAGACAATCTGTAAGTCTGTTAAAACTGTACATCTGATCCGTTAGTCTGAAAACTTGTTAACTTGATTGTCTGATCTGTGAACCAGTAAACCTGAACTCTGTATGTCTAAAACTTGTAAACAAGTTAATTTGAAATCTATTAGTTTGAGGACACAAGGTTAGGAGGGGAAATACTATTATCATCTGTTGTTTGGGACCCATATCAGTCAGTAACCCTTTCTAGTATCAAAAACTTTGACCCCACGCAATGTAGGGGTCCGGGCACGCATAACTGATAATGGCGAGGGGTGTTGATGGTGCATTCCAACCGGGTCATGTGCGTGCACGGATCCGGTCTGCTCTGAGGATGTAAGATACTGTGACATCTGTAACTAGGTCTGTGCCAATAGGTTGCCACTTTAGGGAGTGATACACCCTACTGTGGGGCCGACATAGGGTATTTATGTATTAGGGAGCCGATCGCTTGGCGTAGGACTTAGGGCACACTTAGTTCTTTCTGTTTATGTTGGTACCGTCTGTTTCTGTTGGGTGGTAACACCTGTCTGTTTCTACGTGGTATCGTCTGTTGTGGTGGCAAAGGCCCATTACGAGTGTACACCTAATTCTAACATTCTGTTTCCGTAGGGATTATTCTGTTTCCGTCTCTGATTCCATTTTCAATTTTGTTTCCGTACCTTCTGTCCGTTGGGGTGGTAAAGGCCCATTATTATTATTCTGTTTCCGTACCTTCTGTCTGTTGGGGTGGTAAAGGCCCATTAGTAGTATTTTGCTTCTGTACCTTCTGTCTGTTGGGGTGGTGAAGGCCCATTACTAGCATTATGTTTCTGTATAGGTTATTCTGTTTCGATTCTGTTTCAGTTTAGACATTAGGGTAACACCTAACCCTGTTATACTAGTATTATTGCAGAGAAGTAAGATGTAAGTAAGGAACATAAATTGGTTTACATCATTCTGTTTCTTCTGTTAACTTAAAGTATATCTGCTATTCCAGTTGATGTAATCTCTCATCCAGCTTTATTTACATGTCATGATAATATTATCTGTTTATATGCTTCAAGTCACTGGACTTGCCAGACTTTATGTCTGACCTCGTTTTTTCACCCCTTCTCTTTCGGTTTCCCCCCCCCCCCAAGGTGCTTAGGGTGGAAACATAGGAGCTTGATTCTGATTCTCTCTGCTTGAAGTGCTTGGAGTGTTGCTTGGCTTTGACTCTATCTTTTCATGGCAGTTTATGTTAGGGATTATGGCTTTAAAACTTTACATTCTGAAGGATTTTGTATAAGATTGATAATTGTGTAATTGAGTTTTTGTACTATTATTTAGAATGATGTAACCAAACTTATTTCTGCTTCGGTTGTAATAAAGTTATAATTTTACAAATACTACTTATATGTCTTGTAATATTCTGTTCTGTCTACTAAAACCCTCCATCAAAGTTAAGGCATTCCCTTTGTGAGTGACCTTAACGGAGGTGAGGTGTTACACTTGGTATCAGAGCTGAAGGTTCCCAGATTTGATAAAAAGATTTTGAAAACTATTTTCAAAAAGGTTTCAGAAAGGAAATATTTTCAAAAGGAAAGTTTATTTTGAAAAACATAGTCCCCAAAGCCATATGTCTATCTTTTGATTTTTTGTTTATTCCTTGTTTCTTTCTTTTCTGAGTCTTCAGGGTTCCTGGCTTTCTGGGAGGTAACCTCATCGCGACATGGTTACGTAGGCATGATGAGACTGTGGCGCTTGTCGAATGGTAGGGAAGTGCCGAACTTCCATCTATAGCCGCGGTAATTTCACCTACAGCTAATCCTCTTTTGAGCTTCGTAGGGATTTCCACGCAATGGGGGCAACTTTAGAGAAAGACTTGTTAACATGTAAGAAGATTGGTTGTTTTCAGTGCGGTGAGACAGGACATCTGATCAAGGATTGCCCCAGAAGGAAAGGGTAAAGGGTAGAATCTTATGGAAGGTAGGTGAATGTTCTCGTAGTTGGTTTTGACAGGATAAAGGTGGAAAATTTTCCGTAGAAAGTTTAATTTCCTTATCTGATCATTCTGGCATTTTAATTCTATAGTTGAGTCTCTGCACTTTAATACTAGTCTTGTTTCTGATCCCGCTATAGTCTCAAACCCCATAAGGGTTACGACTCATCTTTTTGTGATAGGTTGGGGTTTGAAGGTATCTTTGTTAAGCGTTAAGTTGACTGTGACGCATAATTCTGGTTTTTGTGGGATATGGTGGGGTTTTATCATGCTTAGTTTCCTAAGAATCATTTGATAATCTGATCTGTACTAGTAGTCTGTAAGTATCTGAATATTTCTGAAAAGGATTGGGGTTTTTACTCGAAGCATGAAGTAGATTTCCAGTTTTGACATTGTTTAATGGAAGTAATTCTCTAAGTGTCAATCTGATGTTAATTTCGGTCTTCGGGGTTGATACTTAGGGATTTATTTTCTTAAACGATGTTTAATGGTAACAGAACTTTTGTTTTAATTGTACTAGCTTCTATCACACGGCTGTATCCTATCGATCGAGTCTTCAACCTTTAGGTAGAAACTAATGGGTGTAAACATGTGTTTGAGACATGTTATGTTCGATGGTTGCAAGTGGATGCAAGTGGTTGCTAGTGGTTGCTCGTGGAAGCATATACACACAGTAGGCACCAGATCAGCTCAATAACACTTTCATACTGCATATGGATATGTGCGCATTTTTCAATTTTTGTGGATGTAAAATGATTGACTCATCACATGAATGTTGCATTAGGATGAATGGTTATGCACACGGATAGAAATGATGTGTATCAAATAGGATTTCTTGCATACATAATTGGACTCATGGCCCCAACGTTGTTCGCATTGAGGAGGTCAACTGAATCAGTAGACCGCCTGATCTTTGCATTAGATAAGAGACATATACACACACTTTTGCATATGTTCATACTACATTAGATGTTTTCTAAGGAAAATGGATGCTTGTGGATGATGGTTGAGAAGATGGATGATTGGATGGTAGGACACATTTTTCTTAACTTGAAGATTTCGGGGATGAAATCCTTTAAGGAGGGGAGAATGTAACACTCCGTTTTTTCTATGAACGTATAAGTAACAAATTAAAGTATACTTATTTTTTAGGGGAACAATCAAGGGAAACGTGTTGCGACATTGCGTTCGTCTCGAAATTCGGCTTGAGATAGAGTCTGAGTTGCGTAAAACGGGTACCGTATGAAGAAGATATGGACGAACGAATTTAGGCAGAAAAACCGGAAATAGGCCAGAATACACTAACGCACTTGTGAGGTGCGCCTGTACAAAAATACATTGGTGCACCTGCCAAGTGTGCCTATACCGATCCGGCATAGAATTATGGAATGTTCTGTGATGATGTGTCTTCTTCTGAGTGGCTGGATGACCTGTCTTCGAGATGGGTGGTTCTGATGACTTCTGGACTGATCTAAAGGCTCTAAATCACCCTATTCTCCTATAAAAACACCCCCAAACCTCACTTTCTCTCCACACAAGTTCATTCTGCCTATACTCTGCCTCTATTCTAATTAAAATAAAATAATGGCGTCGCTACTCTGCTGAAATCTAAGCTAGAACTAGTGCATCTTCTTTCAATCTGAATAGAATTAAAAGAGAACAACTATTTTCAAATCTAATCAATAGTCTACCCCAAAGGAGAGCTATTCAGTGTCAGAATACGGATTCCAGAATATAAGAATCGTTCCCTTTTTTGTGAGTATAGTTATTTTCAGATATGAACTTTAATTATGATCTTGACATAGCTATAAATCTGAATTTGAGGTTATGCATATTCTTATCTGTCAGATCTGTTTTTCTGTGACCATTCTCTTTTTTTCTGTTCTATAGCCAGGCTACTACGAGCCTGCGCCAAATCTCAAAAGAGATCAATGCACGAATGCTAAATTTTGGAGAAAATAATGAATAATGCATAATTGGACATGACTGATCTGCGACTGATTGGAGAAAAGGACATATGTTGTAAAATAGATCTAGATCTGTGCATACTCAGTGATTTGGAAGAAGAGGAATCATTGAATGATAACATATGACTTGAAACTTAGGTACATAATGCATATAAAAATTAAGATCTGATTTTGAGAGGATATAATTTAAAGATCTAGATTTTTGGGTATATTTTATATAACAATTCATGACTTGAAAAAGGAATATGAAACTTAGGCGTAAGTACCTATATTAAAATAGGATAACTATTAATGTGAATGTGCCTAAATATGGATTTTTGGATATTGGCATTAAAGGCTATAATTTGGCATAATTCATATCATGATTTTGGGGATTTTAGAGAGTGTAGTACTGTGCAAAGTTTAACGAAAATTTGGGGGCATATATTGTACTATGAATTATGACAATGATTTGAGCATGTAAGTTTAGGCTTAATTTATGATTAGGCAAGATATGTAAATAGAATTTTTAAGAAATATTAAATCTTCTAATCTGCTGAATTGCCTAATCTGCTAAATCTGTTGAATTTCTGTTCTGCTAATCTGCTAAATTTCCTAATCCGCTAGATCTGTTATCTGCTAAATCTGTTGAATTGCTTAATATGTTGAAAGCTGAATAATTGTAATTTGGAGGCTCGATCTAAAATTGAGCAAAACATGTTAATAGAACTTTGGATAATCTGCCGTAACTTGTAAAGAAGTTAAATCTGCTAAATGGACATAATTAGTCTAATATTTTCTGTAATGGAATAAAGTGGCTATGACACGAGGTTAGACTCCGTTTATGGTAGAAGCCTGCCCGGAACTAACCGGCTTAACCAGCGACCGCAAACTATCAGTCTAATGTGAGAGGTCATGGGCATAACTAAAAATGCTTAGACACGAGGTTAGGTCTGGCTTGTGGCAGAAGCCTGCCCGGAACCGCCCGGCATATCCAGCGGCCACAAGCTATTGACCTAATGTGAGAGGTATATGCATTAATATTTAATTAATGCAAATCTGAGATAAATATGATGTCTAAAACGTTTTGGGTGGATAGGGTTAAACCAACTGGACTGATGAATTTAACAAACCCATTTCGTGAGTCTATAGGCCCAATATAAAGTTAGACAATCTATAAGTCTGTTAAAACTGTACATCTAATCCGTTAGTCTAAAAACTTGTTAACTTGATTGTCTGATCCGTGAACCAGTAAATCTGAACTATGTATGTCTGAAACTTGTGAACAAGTTAATTTGAAATCTGTTAGTGTGGGGACACAAGGTAAGGAGGGGAAATACTTGTGTCATCTGTTGTTTAGGACCCATATTAATAAGTAACCCTTTCTGGTATCAAAAATTTTGACCCCATGCTATGTAGGGGTCCGAGCACGCTTACTGAACTAATTATAAGCGGTTCATTCTGATAATGGCGAGGGGTGTTGATGGTGCGTTCCAACCGGGTCATGTGCGTGCATGGATTCGGTCGGCTCTGAGGATGTAAGACGCCGTGACATCTGTAAATAGGTCTATGCCAATAGGTTGCCACTTTAGGGAGTGATACACCCTAATGTGGGGCCGACACAGGGTATTTATGTATTAGGGAGCCCAACGCTTAGGGCAGGACTTAGGGTACACTTAGTTCTGTCTGTTTATGTTGGTACCGTCTGTTTCTGTTGGGTGGTAACACCTGCCTGTTTCTACATGGTATCGTCTGTTGTGGTGATAAAGGCCCATTACTAGTGTACACCTAATTCTAACATTCTGTTTCCATAGGGATTATTCTGTTTCCGTCTCTGATTCTGTTTCCGATTCTTTTTCCGTACCTTCTGTCTGTTGGGGTGTTAAAGACCCATTAGTTTGGTGGTAAAGGCCCATTATTAGTATTCTTTTTCCATACCTTCTGCTGTTGGGTGGTAAAGGCCCATTATTAGTATTCTGCTTCTGTACCTTCTGTCTGTTGGGTGGTGAAGGCCCATTACTAGCATTATGTTTCTGTATAGATTATTCTGTTTCGATTCTGTTTCAGTTTAGACCTTATGGTAACACCTAGTCCTGTTATACTAGTATTAGTGCAGAGAAGTAAGATGTAAGTAAGGAACATAACTTGGTTTACATCATTCTATTTCTTCTGTTAACTTAAAGTATATCTGCTATTCCTTTTGATGTAATCTCTCATCCAGCTTTATTTACATGTCATGATAATATTATCTGTTTATATGCTGGAAGTCACTGGACTCGCCAGACTTTATGTCTGACCTCGTTTTTTTGCCCATTTTCTTTTCGTTCCCCCCAGGTGCTCAGGGTGGAAACATAGGAGCTTGATTCTGATTCTTTCTGCTTGAAGTGCTTGGAGTGTTGCTTGGCTTTGACTCTATCTTTTCATGGTAGTTTATGTTGGGGATTATGGCTTTGAAACTTTACATTCTGAAGGATTTTGTATAGGACTGATAATTGTGTTCTTGAGTTTTGGTATTGTGATTTAGAAAGATGTAACCAAACTTATTTATACTTCTGCTGTGATAAAGTTATAATTTTTCAAGTACTACTTATCTGTCTTGTAATATTCTGTTCTGTCTACTAAAACGCTCCATCAAAGTTAAAGCATTCCCTTTGTGAGTGACCTTAACGGAGGTGGGGTGTTACGTCTCCTCTTACCTTACATTGGTAGCGAAGCCTTAAATGGCTATATATGAAATAAGTACCCTCCTTATGTTATTGAAAAAAGTTAGTTTCCTGCCTCTTAATTAGATAATAGTGGGTTTAAGGTTTCATACTTATGTGCAAATGTTCTATCTTAGTATTGCGATATCATTATGAGTACCATGGGTTTAGTGTTCAATCGTAGTTCGTAAATATCTACAAGGTTATGTTAGATTTACTAGCCTTATTAGACATATGTTTTGGGTTTTGACCAAACGGAGTACACTTATTATTGTACACTGTGTTATACATTTTATGCTTAACTGGACTATTTGTTCTAACCACCGTCCTCATAATAACTCTCAGGTTGAGAAAGAAAGGTCTTAGCAAGTGTTGCAAGTTTGATTTTGATTCTCGTTCTCTCATGCTTGATATTGATATGGTGGCATGCCTTAAGGTAGTAGCCTTAGTCGGTATTTGTTATCTTATTTCATTTTCACTTTGAGTTACTTTTGTTTTACTTTGATTATGTTCATGCTCATTAGTTGCAGGAACCGGATTTATACTCTCCGAGCTTGGATGGATTTGAGTTTCGATTTTTATCGAAATTTGAGCTTAGAAAAGTGTAGGGTGTTACAAAGTGGGTCGGAGCCGAAGCTGTTACGATAATCATGACCAAGAAACTAATCAACTTCATCGTCCATAACATTGTTTATCATTTTGGAATTACCAAGACTGTTCTGATAGCGAGACCCAATTCGAGAGTTATGAGTTCAGAGAATTCTGCCGTTGCCAGTGAAACACCCCACCTTCGTAAGGTCACTCGGAAAGGGAATGCCTTAACTTCGGTGGAGCATTATAGGTAAAAGATGCAGATAAATTATAAGACAGACAAATAAAGCAGCGGAAAATAAAGTCATTTTATAAACAATGTGGTTCAGTCAAGCTTTTACAATAGTTGCCTCAATCATACTTAAAAGTAATACATAGAACTTCTGTCTTGATTTAAAAACTTCGAAATATAAAAGAAGCATAAAAATAACAATGATATTCCCCAATAAAGCATGAACCAGCCATAGCAGTGGAAGAGAGAGTCTAAAGAAATACATTGACTATCTTCGAGCTTGGAAAGAAAACTGAGCTAAGTGGTAACATTTCCTCCCTGTGAACCTGGGAAGGGGAAATGGAAGAAAAGAGGCGAAACAAAACTAGGTCAGACATAAGTCTGGTAAGTCCAGTTACTTTCAGCAAACAGGCAAAAGCGTCATGACATGAATAAACTAAACATAAGACAATACCGTGAGAACAAGGATAAAAAGATAACATATGATTAGTAAAAATATGATAAGGTAAGATAAACTGAATGCGCTTCTACTCTTTCTTTGCTTCGCTACCACTTTGTTATTCTGATTTTTATATCTATCTCTGCACCGCCTGACTAGTGTCCCAACTAGTAATCTGCATAAGATGATAATATGATAACGTGATCCCAATCCCCGTAATTGTGGTAGCCCTCAGGTGTACATTTATCTGAGGATTCCACCTCAATCTGCCTAATTTCCATGAACATGTTAGATGTACCCTTACTACCCTATGGATTGGCTACTTACTTGCATTAATGTTCCATGTGTCTATGTCAATCGGCCCTCTCTTGCATGTAGATACCCTGTGCTGGTCCCACCATAAGGTGTATCAATGCTTATGATAGCAACCCGATACGATTCAAGATGCACAGTGTATAACTACTGGTACCCAGTGCTTCCTTTTTCCCACTCTGGAGTACGTGCACGCCCGTAAACTGCCGGAACCTACACTGACGTACCCCCTGCCGTTGTTTTGACCGCTTATAATCAGCCCAGTAATCATGCCCCACCATGCCTAGTCTCTGGGTACCATGATACATCTATGTGGGCTACTGCTGAAATGGGTCCCCATTACTAAGGTTTCCTACTGGTTAAGTTTGTGGGCCTATATATACAAATATTACCACCTACACGAGATGTACTTAAACCTCCCACCGATTCAAGCATGTTTATTTAATGGTTAAGTTTTGTGGGCCTATATTTGCTAATATTACCCACCAACCCAATATGTACTTAACCCTCCTACTTATTCAAGCATGTTTATTTAATGGTTAAGTATTGTGGGCCTATATTTTCAAATATTACCCACCAACCTGATATGTACTAAACCCTCCTACACGTTATGTCATTTTGGTTAAGTGTTTTCCTTTCTTGTTAACTTAACCCACCCATTCATCATGTCATGTTGGTTAAGTATTTCTTATTAACTTAACCCTCCTCACTTATTATGTTAGATTGGTTAAGTGTTTCCTATTAACTTAACCTCGTTCGTCCATCAAGTTATATTGGTCTAGTGTTTCTTGTTCACTTAACCCCACTGTTCATCATGTTGTATTGGTAAAGTGTCATCAATCAATTCAAGTTACTTAACCCACCTACTTGTCATGTTACTTTGGTTAACTGTTGCCTTCTTGTGTCAACTTAACCCTACCACAAATCAAGTTATATTGGTTAAGTGTTGCCCTCTTGTTTTAACTTAACCTTACCACAAATCAAGTTATATTGGTTTAAGTGTTGCCCTCTTGTTTTAACTTTAACCTTACCATAAATCAAGTTATATTGGTTAAGTGTTTTCTTATTACTTAACCCTACCCATTCATCATGCTATACTGGTTAAGTGTTTCCTATTAACTTAACCCTAGTCATTCATCTTGTTATATTGGTTAAGTGTTCCTATGAACTTAACCCTAGTCATTTATCTTGTTCATTAGCATTAATTGATTTATTAAAGCACCAACCTCTCACATTAGATATGTGTTGCTGCGGTTACTGGATGTGCCGGGCGGTTCCTGGCAGTTCTACACCACAACTCAATCTAACCTTGGGTTTTTCTTGGGCATGATGCACTAACCTCCCACATTAGATAGGTGTTGTTGTGGTTACTGGATGTGTCGGGCGGTTCCGGGCAGCTTTACACCACAACTCAATCGAACCTTGGGTTAGGCATGTTCATCTTTTCATTAATTTGCATATTTACCGATTATATGTAAATTATTCACAATTGTTATCAATTTCATATTATGCCACATTTACCATAAATGTCCAAGTCTAGATATTATATGTTAATTATCCCAACCAATCATGTTCCAATTCTCAAGTTATGCCCAACAAAGCTAATTGCAAGTTATGGCCCCCAAATTCAATTTCAAGTTATTACTCAAAACAAACTACGCCTAATCTTTCCAAGTTTGTAATAATAGTCATGCCCCAAAATTACAATATTCATTATACTTGGCATCCCAAATCAATAGTTAGGCCAAATCTAGATTTAATGTTCCAAATTTTCATTTTACGCCCAACCTAGATTTAACGCTCAAGTTACCCCAAATTCTTAACAATAACAATTATGCCCAAAACTTTATTTATATTCAAATTTCATACTTTGTCGTTCATGCCAATTTAGGTTCAATATGCCAAATTACATATTCCATAATTCTTGTCAAATTTCCCCAAATTTCATCTTAACAGTCATGCCATACTACATGATCCAAATTATGCCAAATAATGTCAATTTCATGTTATGCCCAATTACCCCCGCATTCATAACGTACGTATTTCGTGATTCAATGCAAGATTCATGAAATAAGCGAAGAAAAAATATGGAACATACTAGGCATACGACGATAAGAACTATTGGTCCAATAGATTTGATATACCAAATTGACAAGTTTTGCATGGAATACATTGCAGGCATATAGATATGATACGAATATCATCATGAACCATCACATATTTATAAGTTTTACAAGAGTTATATCATGAACTCAAACAATATTCCAATTCCGATATACAACAAGGATAGATATGATTGGACCAATTCCATAGTCAATAATGATTCCCAAAGGCATATATAAGCACAGATTCAAATGAAAGGATTACTTACAATAGGCATATTCTCATATTCCTTTTATTACATGTCACAATTAGATTTAGATGTTCAAATCTAAAAAGTAACTGAACTTACATAACAAAGGCAAATCTTTCTTTCTGGGATCTGTTTTCTGAAACTGAAAGGCTATCCCTTGACGTAGATTATCGATTATCTAATTTAGATTTGATTCTTAGAAAATAGATGTTGAAGTAATTGAATTTGCCTTTGAATCTCTACTTGAATTCTAACTTGATTTCATGAAGAACTTAAGTAGCATAACCCCATCTTTGATTTATTTTGATATGAATTAGGGTAGAGTATAGGCGTAATGAAGCTGTGTAGAGAAAACTGTAACCATAGGGGTGTTTATATAGCATAGGGATCAACGAATCTGGTCAGAACGGGCGTCTAAATGCACAAAAACGAACCGGTCCTCAGATCTGGAAATAGGGGGGAGGTCGACCCCATGGTCGACCTATGTGACCCGGGTTGACCCCCAGGTCGACCCCCTAGTCGACCTGGGTCAAGGGCGGGAAATTTCCCGCACAGCCCGGGTGTGTAATTTGAATTTCGAATTTGAATTCGAGCGGTTTTAATTTATTTAATTTCCTGAAACTTCTAAGTGCCATAACTTCCTCATACAAAGTCCGATTTACGAAAACTTAGACTCTATTTCAAGCAGAATTTCGAGACGAACGCAAACGCTTAACCCGTTTCCCTTAAGTCTCATTTTAAAATTTTAGTATTCTTTAATTCGTTCTTTTAATATTCTCAGAAAATATGGGGTGTTACATTCTCCCCTCCTTAAAGGATTTCGTCCCCGAAATCTCTAAGTTAAGAAGAATGCATGTCCTAACATCCAATGTCCATCTACTCAACCATTCAATCACAGGCGTCCATTGTTCTTAAAAAGGTCTCTAATGCTTTCATGATCATATGCATAGTGTGTGTACATGTCCTTAGCTAATGCAAAATCAGGCGGTCTACTAATTTAGTTGACCGCCTCAATGCGAATTATGTCAATGCCATGAGTCCATCATGTATGCAATTATTCCTAATTGTACTTTATAACTTCTACATGAGTGTGCAATCCTTCATACAAATGCAATATCCATATGATAACACATCAATTTTCAGTTCATATATATAAAAATTCACTCATGCATATGCAATATGAAAGTGACTGAGCCGATCTAGTGCCTAATGTGTGTATATGCATCCACGAGCAACCACTAGCAACCACTTGCAACCACTTGCAACCACCAATCATAACATGTTTCAAACACATGTTTACATCTACTGGCTTCTACCTAAGGATCGAAGATATGGACTAGGGGATATACCAAAAAAAGAAAGATAGAAACAAACATGAATAGAATTCCTAGAAAAAGAGATCAAGGATATACCCTCAAGAAAAAGGTATGATGCACGTGTCTTATCTTCATCCTCCCATGTCGCATCTTCTTGAGCTTCACTCCACTGTGCCTTAACTAATTTAACTTCACAGTTGTGAAGCTTCTTGACCTCCATTTCCAAAACTCACTAGTAAAGATAGGACCTCGATCACTTGTTGTACTAGAGGGTATCCAATGTAGTCGAACTATCTTTCCAAGATAAACAGATGTTAACCATGATACCAAGTGTATATACTAAGATGATTAGAGGTCTCTCCTCTACTTAGTTTATCCATCATGTCACAAATTTGAGGGTCTAAAACTAAAGGTTGATATGTGCTTTTTACCTTTCTTAAGGTCAGTCTTACTTAGGGCACCTGCCACAACCATTTATTTCTCACATGAACCATCCTAGTCGAACTCCACATCCCTCAAGTACAAGCCCCAAAGGCCTAAACCAATATCAGACAAGCACCCAAGGAATACCTCCTCCCAATTTGGGCGATTTATGTGAGACGATACTAGCAAAACAACGAAATAATTGAGCACTTAACCGACTTTGGCTATCCCCGCCAATCTTGCTCCAAAACTATCGTTGATCGCATAACTGGCTTTGCATTTTTGAGTAGATATATGCAGAAGTCTATCTTGGGTTTTAATGGGAAAACCCCTAACCTAATCAAAAACATCTGCGTGCTCATAGACTACTCTAATGGATCGCAAATCGTCGATAGATGCATCAAGTTATTCTAGGTAGCCAAGACAAACTGATCCCTTAGGATCGTATGAAATCTCAAGGGTATTCCCGAGGCAAGTCGAAAGTCTAACTACCCTCCTTTCATTATTACTAGCTAACCAATCCATGCCTAGAATCAACCCATAGCCCATGAAACCAAAAACATAAGCATTACACTTAGACTCAATACTTAATATAGCTATTCTCAAATCCTTACAAACCAAAGATAAATGAGCTGAACCACCATTTGGATTTTGAGACAATAATGGGATCCTCTACTATACAAGCTCTAGGGTGCAGAGACTCAACTATGGAAGTAGATATAAATGAATGTGAAGCGCTAAAATCAAAAGAGTACTAACAGATGATCAAAAGAAAACTAAACTTTTTCAACCGAAGCTTTACTACCACTCTCTCAGGTATGCTAGAGGTGAGAGCATGCACTTGCCTTCCGGAATATCTTGTCCTTTGTTCTTGCCCTTATCCTTGATTATATGACCCGTTATACTATAATAAAGACACTTCCTCTTGTTTTTGGTTTTACTATTCTTTCCTTTTTACCTCCTTTGTGAACGAGTTTATATCCACTAGTTCCTCATCCTTGGGTTGTGCTCCTTTTCCAAACTCCCTCATTCTCATCTTTGCCATCCTTGTGTAACTTGTTGACAAGTCTCTTGAAAGATGCCTCCATCGCATGGAAAACCCTACAAAGCGCAAAAGAAAATTAGCCATAGGTGAAACTACAACGGTTATAGATGGAAGTTGGGCACTTCTTCGCCCTTTTGGCAGGTTTCGTAGTCTCATCAAGCCTACGGAACCATGCCGCGATGAGGTTACCTTCCAGAAAGTCAGGAGTCCCGGAGACTCAAAAAGAAGGAAACAAGGATTTAAATAGAGGATCAAAAGATAGTGCATACGGCTTTAGGGAATATTCCTTTAAAACAAAACTTTTCTTTTGAAAATTCTTCTTTTAAAACAGTTTTGAAAATAATTTTACAAATCTTTTATCTGATCCGGTAACCTTCAGCTCTGATACCAAGTGAAACACCCCACCTCCGATAAGGTCACTCACAAAGGGAATGCCTTAACTTCGGTGGAGCATTATAGGTAAAAGATGCAGATAAATTACAAGACAGACAAATAAAGCAGCGAAAAATAAAGTCATTTTATAAACAATGTGGTTTAGTCAAGCTTTTACAATAGTTGCCTCAATTATACTTAAAAGTAATACATAGAACTTCTGTCTTGATTTAAAAATTTCCAAATATAAAAGAAGCATAAAAATAACAATGATATTACCCAATAAAGCATGAACCAGCCATAGCAGTGGAAGAGAGAGTCCAAAGCAATACATCGACTATCTTCGAGCTTGGAAAGAAAACTGAGCTAAGTGGTAACATTTCCTCCCTGTGAACATGGGGGGGGGGGGGGGAGGAAGAAAAGAGGCGAAACAAAACTAGGTCAGACATAAGTCTGGTAAGTCCAGTTACTTTCAGCATATAAACAGGCAAAAGCATCATGACATGAATAAACTAAACATAAGACAATACCATGAGAACAAGGATAACAAGATAACATACGATTAGTATAAATATGATAAGGCAAGATAAACTGAATGCGCTTCTACTCTTTCTCTGCTTTGCAACTACTTTGTTATTCTGATTTTTATATCTATCTCTGCACCACCTAACTAGTGTCCCAACTAGAAATCTGTATAAGATGATAATATGATAACATGATCCCAATCCCCGTAATTGTGGTAGCCTTCAGGTGTACGTCTATCGTGAGGATTCTGCCTCAATCTGCCTAATTGCCATGAACATATTAGATGTACCCTTACTACCCTATCGATCGACTCCTTACTTGCATTAATGTTCCATGTGTCTATCTCAGTCGGCCCTCTCTTGCGTGTAGATACCCTGTGATGGTCCCACCATAAGGTGTATCAATCCTTATGATAGCAACCCTAATCAGCCCAGTAATCGTTCCCCACCCTGCCTAGTTTCAGGGTGCCATGATACATCTACGTGGGTTACTGCTGAAATGGGTCCCCGTTACTAGGGTTTCCTACTAGTTAAGTTTATGGGCCTATATATACAAATATTACCCACTTACACGAGATGTACTTAACCCTCCCACCGATTCAAGCATGTTTATTTGATGGTTAAGTTTTGTGGGCCTATATTTACCAATATTACCCACCAACCCAATATGTACTTAACCCTCCTACTGAATCAAGCATGTTTATTTAATGGTTAAGTTTTGTGGGCCTATATTTACAAATATTACCCACCAACCCGATACGTACTTAACCCTCCTAAACATTATGTCATATTGGTTAATTGTTGTCCTTTCATGTTAACTTAACCCACCCATTCATCATGTCATGTTGGTTAAGCATTTCTTATTAACTTAACCCTCCTCACTTATCATGTTGTATTGGTTAAGTGTTTCCTATTAACTTAACCCCGTTCGTCCATTAAGTTATATTTGTCATGTGTTTCTTGTTAACTTAACCCCACATGTTCATCATGTTGTATTGGTTAAGTGTCATCAATCAATTCAAGTTACTTAACCCACCTACTTGTCATGTTACTTTGGTTAAGTGTTGCCTTCTTGTGTCAACTTAACCATACCACAAATCAAGTTATATTGGTTAAGTGTTGCCCTCTTGTTTTAACTTAACCTAACCACAAATCAAGTTATATTGGTTAAGTGTTGCCCTCTTGTTTTAACTTAACCTTACCACAAATGAAGTTATATTGGTTAAGTGTTTTCTTATTACTTAACCCTACCCATTCATCATGCTATACTGGTTAAGTGTTTCCTATTAGCTTAACCCTAGTCATTCATCTTGTTATATTGGTTAAGTGTTCCTATGAACTTAACCCTAGTCATTCATCTTGTTCATTAGCATTAATTGATTTATTAATGCACCAAACACTCACATTAGATATGTGTTACCGCGGTTACTGGATGTGCCGGGCGGTTCCTAGCAGTTTTACACCACAACCCAATCTAACCTCGGGTTTTTCTTGGGCACGATGCACTAACCTCTCACATTAGATAGGTGTTGTTGTGGTTACTGGATGTGTCAGGCGGTTCCGGGAAGTTTTACACCATAATTCTATCTAACCTTGGGTTAGGCATGTTCATCTATTCACTAATTTACATATTTGTAGATTATATGTAAATTATTCACAATTGTTATCAATTTCAGATTATGCCGCATTTACCATAAATGTCCAAGTCTAGATTTTATATGCTAATTATCCCAACCAGTCATGTTCCAATTCTCAAGTTATGCCCAACAAAGCTAATTGCAAGTTATGGCCCCTAAATTCAATTTCAAGTTATTACTCAAAATAGGCTACGCCTAATCTTTCCAAGTTTGTAATAATAGTCATGCCCCAAAATTACAATATTCATTATACTTGGGGTCCCAAATCAATAGTTAAGCCAAATCTAGAATTAATGTTCCAATTTTGCATTTTACGCCCAACCTAGATTTAACGCTAAAGTTACCCCAAATTCGCAACAATAACAATTATGCCCAAAACTTTATTTATATTCCAATTTCATACTTTGTCGTTCATTCCAATTCTAGGTTCAATATGTCAAATTACATATTCCATAATTCTTGTCAAATTTCCCCAAATTGCATCTTAATAGTCATGCCATACTAGATGATCCAAATTATGCCAAATAATGTCAGTTTCATGTTACACCCAATTACCCCCGCATTCATAACGTATGTATTTCGAGATTCAACGCAAGATTCATGAAATAAGAGGAGAAACATTATGAAACATACTGGGCATATGACGATAAGAACTATTGGTCCAATATATTTGATATACCAAATTGACAAGTTTTGCATAGAATACATTGCAGGCATATAGATATGATATGAATATCATCATGAATCATCACAGATGTAAAAGTTTGACAAGAGTTATATCATGAAATCAAACAGGATTCCAATTCCGATACAACAAGGATAGATATGATTGGACCAATTCCATAGTCAATAATGCTTCCCAAAGGCATATATAAGCACAGATTCAAATGAAAGGATTGCTGACAACAGGCATATTCTCATATTCCTTTTATTACATGTCACAATTAGATTTAGGTGTTCAAATCTAAAAAGTAACTGAACTTACATAACAAAGGCAATTCTTGTTTTCTGGGATCTGTTTTCTGAAACTGAAAAGCTATCCCTTGACGTAGATTATTGATTCCCTAATTTAGATTTGATTCTTAGAAAATAGTTGTTGAAGTCGTTGAATTAGCCTTTGAATCTCTACTTGAATTCTAACTTAATTTCACGAAGAACCTGAGCGGCATAACCTCGTCTTTGATTTATTTTGACATGAATTAGGGTACAATATCGGCGTAATGAAGTTGTGTAGAGAAAATTGTTGTAACGACCCGTATTCTACACATCATAGGATTGTAGAATATTTATTTCTTTCCCATATGAAGTCGTATGGTCATGTAACTTTGGGAAACGTCCATTAGAGTCATTTCCCATGTTCATGATTTTTGTCGATTTTTAAATGACCATTTTGCCCCTGGTTGGTACTGTTTTGGCCATAACTTTTGATTGGAAAAGAATTTTGACCTGAGACCACTTCCATTGGATTCGTTTGATGGTTTACCTTTCCGTAGAGTGGTCATAATAGCCAAACGGACTTACCGTTTGTGAGATATGGCTGAAATAAGGTTTGGAGGGTGAAAAAGTGCTTAATCGGGCCAAATCGGGTGATTAGTGAGTAGGCCCATAACCCATTTCGGGATTAGGGTTATGGGGACGCTGAAATGAGATAGAGGATCATTCCATTTCAGTTTTCTAGCCTCCACTTATCACCAAGGAACCCTAAAAATGGCCTCCAACCTCTAAATCACCTCCAAATTACCTTTTGGTCAAGGATTTGGCTTAGCAACCTCTAATCAAGGAAGATCTACACCAAAGCAACATTGGAACTATTGTTTAGCATTGGGATTCACATCAAATCAGAGATTTATTTCAGATCTTAGTTTATTTGTGGCTAAGGTGAGTGATTTGCATAGTTTTGCACTAATTATGGCTAGTAAGGGGTGATTAGTGTTAATTAGCGAATTTAAACATGATAAAATTCGGGAAAAATGTTCATAAATTCTTAAATGATGTTTTAGACCTCTGATATGAATTTGGGTTAATTTGGTTAAGTTTTGCTAATCCTATCATTAGTTTCACCTAAACATGCTTAGGGGGAGATATGGGATTTTGGGGTATGTTTGATCCATTTTAACCTATTATATTGATGTTTTGATGTTTGTGGCTGATTATGCATGTTGCTATGACTGTATGAAATGCTTTGTGATTGATTTCAATAGTTAGAATGGCCGAAAACGTCATCGAATGGCGTAAACACTTGCTGGAACAGTTTCAGAAAACAGTGCAGGGTTCGGATCGGATCGGATATGGGGCTCGGATCGGATATGTTGAACTGGGCAAGGAACCCGATCAGATCGGAACCTGACACTTGAGAAAATTGGCAAAAAGGAAGGCCACGCTAACTGAACTGGGATCGGATCGGATTTAAGAGGAGGGATCGGAGCGGATAGAGGAGGATGGATCGGATCGAAGCGCGTGAAGGACGACGAGGCGAATCGGAGCAGAAGCAGGGACTAGAGGAGAGGCACCCGACCCGACCCGAAGTGAAGCACCCGACCCGACCCGAGGAGAAATAACTGAACCGCACCAAAAGAGGACCCGACCCGAACCGATGGAGGATACCCGACCAGAACCGATGGGGGATACCCGACCCGAACCGATGGCTTGAGGAGAAACCCGACCCGACCCTTTATTGACCAATAGCCCGAGATGGAAAGGTAGTCCAATATAGGAAGCTGGAGCTCAGGGTCCAGTTGGGAACCGATGATTTCACTTCATGGTTGGACTTTGCTGCGGGACATGTGCTAAGGAGTTGTCGACGTTCATAACTTCGATTCACCACTAAAAATGGATGATGGGCTACTTATCAGTGCAGTAGGGTCATTATGACCTGAGGGGCAAGGTGATGGTAGCAAGACTACGTTATCAGTGCAGTAGGGTCAATATGACCTGAGGGGCAAGGTGATGCGTAGTAAGACTATGAGCCAGTGCAGTGGGGTCATTACGACTCCATGGGGCAGAGTGGACATAGTAAGGATTAGTAAGGCTATGAGCCAGTGCAGTGGGGTTCTTGTGACTCCATGGGGCAAAGTGGACATAGCAAAGGATTAGTGGCTACGTTATCAGTGCAGTGAAGCCATTTATGACTTCATGGGGCAGAGTGATCGTAGCAAGGTATGTTGGGTGATCGAAGTGGTGAATATCGTACGCTTTACGTACTGAGTGAGAGCTGTGAGGATGGATGCTATGTTTGATTGTTTGCCATCATTATGACATGCACATCTCCCCCACGTCCGTATCTTTACACTGTTTGATATGGTACCTTAGAGTGTTGTACAGTATGTAGTGCTAACTCTTTGGTTGCAGGTCCAGGTTCAGGTATGTTTTAGTCTACCTGTTATTGTTCACTTTAGATGCTTATCGCTCATACCAGGCTTTATGTCTGACCCAGAGTTTTATGTCTCCTCTTATTACTCTGGGTGCTCACACGAGCAGACTAGAGACAGGTTAGCCGGTGATGCGCGAGTAGCTGATTCGGAGGCGGGCAGGAGGCTTCCACGTATGATATATATATATATACACATTCTCCCTGTGTCGTTGGTGGTCGCTACTTGGGCATTAGTAGTGTACCTCCTTTATCTTACTTTTGCTTTGAGACAGTTTGAAATTTGTAATAAGCTGTATTTTGGATTTCCGCTGCTATGATGTTTAGTTTTGGTTTTCAGCTTATGCACTGTCTCTCCTGTTTTATGTCAAGTATGTTATTATTATACTTTGTTCTATGCGCTATGAGACATTCCACAGGTTCTTTGTATGTTCATTTCCTTCTTCCCTTTCCTTATCACGACCCGTTCCGTGCTAACTGGACATGTGTACAGCGCACTTTTGGAGTAAATGTCGGTTGGTGTGGGGCGGGCCGTCACACTTGGTATCAGAGCTCTAGGTTGCGTAGTTAACCTAGTGAAAGACACTAGGGAGAGATAGTACGTATATGAGAGCGCGTATTTGTGATTACTTTGGTTTTCAAAAGCTATGTATATATATACTATTAGTAGTATAAGAATGAAGTTGCACTGCACTAGCACCACTATGGGGTCGTTAATCGTTTCCCTTTTTCAGATTGACGATGAGCCGAGATACGAGGGGTGCTGGTAGAGGGACCAACCAAGGGAATGCCGCTGACATGAGGGCGATGTTTACTAACCTCATGAGAGACATGCTTAGAGAAGTGCAAGGGGCAGTTCCCAATCCCGGGGTTGGTGTTGGCCTAGTAGAGCAGGCGCCTAGGGTCGATTTCGCCAAGTTGTGCAAAGATTACACTAATCTTGGTGGAAAGCCGTTTCACGGAACGGAGTCGGCCACAGATGTTCAAGATTGGATGGATAGCTGTGACCGTATCTTCGATGACTTGGGTCTTGAGGATGCGATGAAGAGAAGGCTAGCATCTCGTCAGCTGCAAGGGCGAGCGATGAATTGGTGGAATGCCATTAGAACAGCTACTCCAGAGGATCAGGTTACTTGGGATCAGTTCAAGGCTCGCTTTAGCGAGAGGTTCATTCCAGCTGCCCAGAAGTCAGTATTGTTTAAGAGGTTCTTGGAACTCAAGAAGAACGGAAGGGCAGTTTCTGATTATATTGCTGAGTTCGACACTTTGTCGAAGTATGGACTGTCTCTCATCGATACTCCTGAGAAGAAGAATGAGAAGTTCATTACTGGTTTGGATGGATACTTGGGGGAAAGGCTTATCAAGCACATCGATGAGACTTTTGAATCGATTGTGGGGAAGGCTTTGAGATCAGAGAGCCTTTACCCTAAGTCAAAGACTGAGGCTGCATCTGCAGAAGGGCCAAAGCCGCAAGCAGGCGGTGGAGGCAAGAATAACTCTCAGAATAAGAGGAAGCAGGACCAATCTAAAGGTGGCCAGAAAAAGAGCAAGAAGGATGTTGAGTGCTTTAGCTGTGGAAAGAAGGGCCATTATGCTAAAGAATGTCGGGCCAAGCCAGCGGAAAGGAAGTGCTACAACTGTGGTCAAATGGGACATCAGAAGGATAAGTGTCTGCAACCTCTTAAGGAGAAGCAGATTGTGAAAGCATATGCTATTGATGCTGTTCCTTCTTCGTCGAATGCCCCAACTGCAGCGGAGAAAGGAAAGAATGTTGTTATTCAAGGTATGCTTTCTATTTACGATGTACCAGTTCGAGTTTTGTTTGATACTTGGGCTTCCCGTTCCTTCATATCTAGTGACCTGGTAGATAGGTTGGGACTGGAAACCGAGATAGTCGATAGATCATTGGTTGTGACGAACCCGATTGGTGGTTCGACTAGACTTAGTATGATTTGCAGGAATTTGGTCTTATTGGATCATGGATGTATGTTTGTATGTGATTGCTTTGTTTTGGGCTTTACTGGGTATGGCATTATATTGGGAGTCGATTGGCTCCAAAGATACGGGGTGGTGGTAGATTGTGAGGGCTTTTTGGTGACAGTGAGGGCGGATGATGGACGGAGGGTAGTGTTTGGTAGTCTACCTAGTGATGGGGTTATGGCTAGTTTTGTAAATTCCCTCGACATCCCGCAGGATGAGTTGTCAGATGTGCCCGTGGTTGGCTAGTATCCGGACGTCTTCGAGGAGGTGACCGGGCTTCCACCACACCGAGAGATTGAGTTCCGTATTGATTTAGTGAAAGATGCCAGACCTATAGTGATGCCACTTCGTCGTATGGCACCAAGGGAGCAGCAAGAGCTCAGGGTGCAAGTCAGCAATCTTTTGAAGAAGGGATTTATTAGAAGGAGTGTCTCCGAGTGGGGAGCACCAGTTGTGTTTGCCACTAATGCAGATGGTTCCCTTCGTTTGTGTGTGGACTATCGCGAGTTGAATAAGGTAACCAGGAAGAATAAGTATCATCTACCGCGGATAGATGATTTTTTTGATCAACTGGAAGGAGCAAGAGTGTTCTCCCAGTTGGACCTCGCGACAGGATTTCATCAGCTTCGAGTAGCGGATGAGAGTGTTCCGAAAACGACATTTAGGACGCCGTCTGGATTTTATGAGTGGTTGGTCATGCCATTTGGGTTGACCAATGCACCAGCCTATTTTGTAGATCTCATGAATCGAGTATTCAGATATCAGTTGAATAAGTTTGTTCTTGTGTTCGTGGATGATATCCTTGTTTATTCAAGGACAGAGGAGGAACACAAGGGACACTTGAGGATAGTGATGGAGGTGTTGAGGAAACACCAATTGAAAGCGAAATTCTCAAAGTGTCATTTTTGGAGAAGGGAAGTGAGATTCTTGGGTCATGTTGTTTCAGAGAGTGGTATTGCCGTGGACCCTGCGAAGGTGGCTACGGTACAGGATTGGCCTACGCCCAATAATGCGACAGACGTAAGAAGTTTCTTGGGATTAGCTGGATATTATCGTAAGTTTATCCAAGACTTCTCCAAGATAGCAGCACCGTTGACTCAGTTGACTAAGAAGAATCAGTCCTTCGTCTGGGACGAAGTGTGTGAGGATGCCTTCAAGAGTCTAAAGGAGAAGTTGACGCGTGCGCCAGTGTCAGTCATTCCTAAAGGGAATGAGGAGATGACGGTATACACGGATGCCTGTGGTACTGGACTGGGTGCAGTATTGATGCAAGAAGGTAGGGTTGTAGCTTATGCTAGTCGACAGCTAAAGCCGCATGAGAAGAAGTATCCTACCCATGATTTGGAATTGGCAGCGATTGTATTTGCGTTGAAGATGTGGAGACACTATCTCTTGGGAGAAAGATTTGAGTTGTTTACCGATCATAAATCGTTGAAGTATCTCTTCTCTCAGAAAGATCTGAATCTCCGTCAACAGAGATGGTTAGAGTTCTTAGCTTCATATGATTTTGATATCGCATATACACCTGGGAAAGGTAATGTGGTAGCCGATGCCTTGAGTAGGAGACATGCCAGCTTAGGGGCAATGTTTCTTGAGTGGAAGCAACTGCAGTATATCGCGGGGTTTGATTTCAGACCAAAGTGCGAATTGGATCCAGTCATGCTAGCTAGTTTGACGATCATACCCACTTTGATAGAGCGGATTGGTTCTAGTCAGAGGGACGATCCTAATCTATTGGAAATCATCTCCAAGTTAGAGATGAACATCGACGGTGAGGAGATGAATGTGTACGGGCTTGATCGATATGGATGGCTTCGAAAGAATGGAAGACTAGTTGTGCCCAACATGAATGGTTTGAGAGATGAAGTGCTTAGAGAATGTCATCACTCAAAACTGACTATACATCCCGGTGGTAATAAGATGTATCGAGACATGAGACAGACTTACTACTGGGAAGGAATGAAAAGAGACGTTGGGAAGTTTATATCCAAATGCATGAATTGCCAGCTAGTTAAAGCTGAGCAAAAGAAGCCTAGTGGGTTGTTGCAACCATTAGAGATTCCCGAATGGAAATGGGAGCAAGTCTCGATGGATTTCATCGATGGTTTACCAAGGACTAGATCGGGATATGATAGCATTTGGGTAATTGTGGATCGATTGACTAAGAGCGCAAGATTTATACCAGTCAAATCGACCAGAACGGCAGCCAAGTTGGCAGAATTATATATGAAGTGGGTAGTGAGATTTCATGGAGTACCCAAAAGCATTGTGAGTGACCGAGACCCGTTGTTACTAGTGGGTTTTGGAAGAGCTTACAAGAGGCTCTAGGGTTAGGATTACATCTCAGTACCGCATATCATCCTCAGACCGACGGTAAGACGGAGATGGTGAATCGTATATTGGAAGATCTCTTGAGAGCATGTATATTGGATTTTGGTGGATCATGGGATGACCATTTGCATCTAGTAGAGTTTGCATATAATAATAGCTACCAATCCAGTATCGGTATGGCTCCATATGAGGCTTTGTACGGAAGACCATGCAACTCACCATCATGTTGGATAGAGACTAGCGAGAAGTTTGTGCTTGGACCAGATGTGGTGAGGGAAACTTCAAATAAGATTAAGGTCATTCAACAACGAATGAAAGCTGCTCAAGATAGGCAGAAGAGCTATGCTGATAAGAGGAGAAGAGACTTAAAATTCTCCGTTGGTGACTTGGTGTTTGTCAAGATTTCTCCGTTGAAAAGCGTGATACGATTTGGCAGGAGAGGCAAATTAGCACCAAGATTTGTTGGCCCAATCCCTGTTCTTGAACTAGTCGGGAATTTGGCATATAGAGTTGGCTTACCAGAGAAAATGGCCAGAGTTCACAATGTATTTCATGTTTCCCAACTAAGGAAGTTCGTCCATGACTCAGATATGACTATTTCACCTGATCGGTTAGAGGACTTCGAAGTAGAACCCGAGGCGTTTGGGAACCGCAAGACGATTCGTATTGTGGGGCACGATACGAAGCAACTTCGAAGGAAGGCGGTGAAGCCAGTCAAGGTTCAGTGGGGCGAGGACGAGAATGATTGTACTTGGGAGACAGAGGAGAGCATTAGGAAGGCATATCCAGAACTCTTTGCCTGGTAAGATTTACTTTGGAATTTAGTTTTCCGCATGCTAGGGTAGACTTGTTTTGCATATTTGATTGTTGTTGTATGATTGATAGGCATGCGGGACCTTTGTGTGTGTTTTGGTTAGGGAATTTCGGGAGCGAAATTTCTTAAGGGGGAGAGAGTGTAACGACCCGTATTCTACACATCATAGGATTGTAGAATATTTATTTCTTTCCCATATGAAGTCGTATGGTCATGTGACTTTGGGAAACGTCCATTAGAGTCATTTCCCATGTTCATGATTTTTGTCGATTTTTAAATGACCATTTTGCCCCTGGTTGGTACTTTTTTGGCGATAACTTTTGATTGGAAAGGAATTTTGACCTGAGACCACTTCCATTGGATTCGTTTGATGGTTTACCTTTCCGTAGAGTGGTCATAATAGCCAAACGGACTTACCGTTTGGGAGATATGGCTGAAATAAGGTTTGGAGGGTGAAAAACTGCTTAATCGGGCCAAATCGGGTGATTAGTGAGTAGGCCCATAACCCATTTCGGGATTAGGGTTATGGGGAGGCTGAAATGAGATAGAGGATCATTCCATTTCAGTTTTCTAGCCTCCACTTATCACCAAGGAACCCTAAAAATGGCCTCCAACCTCTAAATCACCTCCAATTTACCTTTTGGTCAAGGATTTGGCTTAGCAACCTCAAGGAAGATCTACACCAAAGCAACATTGGAGCTGCTGTTTAGCATTGGGATTCACATCAAATCAGAGATTTATTTCAGATCTTAGTTTATTTGTGGCTAAGGTGAGTGATTTGCATAGTTTTGCACTAATTATGGATAGTAAGGGGTGATTAGTGTTAATTAGCGAATTTAAACATGATAAAATTCGGGGGAAATGTTCATAAATTCTTAAATGATGTTTTAGACCTCTGATATGAATTTGGGTTAATTTGGTTAAGTTTTGCTAATCCTATCATTAGTTTCACCTAAACATGCTTAGGGGAGATATGAGATTTTGGGGTATGTTTGATCCATTTTAACCTATTATATTGATGTTTTGATGTTTGTGGCTGATTATGCATGTTGCTATGACTGTATGAAATGCTTTGTGATTGATTTCAATAGTTAGAATGGTTGAAAACGTCGTCGAATGGCGTAAACACTTGCTGGAACAGTTTCAGAAAACAGTGCATGGTTCGGATCGGATCGGATATGGGGCTCGGATCAGATATGTTGAACTGGGCAAGGAACCCAATCGGATCGGAACCTGACACTTGAGAAAATTGGCAAAAAGGGAGGCCACGCTAACTGAACTGGGATCGGATCGGATTTAAGAGGAGGGATCGGAGCGGATAGAGGAGGATGGATCGGATCGAAGCGCGTGAAGGATGACGAGGCGAATCGGAGCAGAAGCAGGGACTAGAGGAGAGGCACCCGACCCGACCCGAAGTGAAGCACCCGACCCGACCCGAGGAGAAATAACTGAACCGCACCAAAAGAGGACCCGACCCGAACCGATGGAGGATACCCGACCAGAACCGATGGGGGATACCCGACCCGAACCGATGGCTTGAGGAGAAACCCGACCCGACCCTGTATTGACCAATAGCCCGAGATGCAAAGGTAGTCCAATATAGGAAGTTGGAGCTCAGGGTCCAGTTGGGAACCGATGATTTCACTTCATGGTTGGACTTTGCTGCGGGACATGTGCTAAGGAGTTGTCGACGTTCATAACTTCGATTCACCACTAAAAATGGATGATGGGCTACTTATCAGTGCAGTAGGGTCATTATGACCTGAGGGGCAAGGTGATGGTAGCAAGACTACGTTATCAGTGCAGTAGGGTCAATATGACCTGAGGGGCAAGGTGATGCGTAGTAAGACTATGAGCCAGTGCAGTGGGGTCATTACGACTCCATGGGGCAGAGTGGACATAGTAAGGATTAGTAAGGCTATGAGCCAGTGCAGTGGGGTTCTTATGACTCCATGGGGCAAAGTGGACATAACAAAGGATTAGTGGCTACGTTATCAGTGCAGTGAAGCCATTTATGACTTCATAGGGCAGAGTGATCGTAGCAAGGTATGTTGGGTGATCGAAGTAGTGAATATCGTACGCTTTACGCACTGAGTGAAAGATGTGAGGATGGATGCTATGTTTGATTGTTTGCCATCATTATGACATGCACACCTCCCCCACCTCCGTATCTTTACACTGTTTGATATGGTACCTTAGAGTGTTGTACAGTATGTAGTGCTAACTCTTTGGTTGCAGGTCCAGGTTCAGGTATGTTTTAGTCTACCTGTTATTGTTCACTTTAGATGCTTATCGCTCATACCAGGCTTTATGTCTGACCCAGAGTTTTATGTCTCCTCTTATTACTCTGGGTGCTCACACGAGCAGACTAGAGACAGGTTAGCTGGTGATGCGCGAGTAGCTGATTCGGAGGTGGGCAGGAGGCTTCCACGTATGATATATATATATATATATATATATACACACACACACACACACACACACACACACATTCTCCCTGTGTCGTTGGTGGTCGCTACTTGGGAATTAGTAGTGTACCTCCTTTATCTTACTTTTGCTTTGAGACAGTTTGAAAGTTGTAATAAGCTGTATTTTGGATTTCCGCTGCTATGATGTTTAGTTCTGGTTTTCAGCTTATGCACTGTCTCTCCTGTTTTATGTCAAGTATGTTATTATTATACTTTGTTCTATGCGCTATGAGACATTCTACAGGTTCTTTGTATGTTCATTTCCTTCTTCCCTTTCCTTATCACGACCCGTTCCGTGCTAACTGGACATGTGTACATCGCACTTTTGGAGTAAATGTCGGTTGGTGCAGGGCGGGCAGTCACAATTGTAGCCTTAGGGGTGTTTACATAGCATAGGGATCAACGAATCTGGTCAGAACGGGCGTCCAAATGCAGAAAAATGAACCTGACCTCGGATCTGGAAATAGGGGGGAGGTCGATCCCCTAGTCGACCTATGTAACCCCAGTCGACCCCTAGGTTGACCCTCTGGTCGACCTGGGTCCTGGGAGGGAAATTTCCCGCCCTGCCCGGGTGTGTGATTTGAATTTCGAATTTAAATTCGAGTTGTTTTAATTTATTTAATTTCCTGAAAGTTCTAAGTGCCATAACTTCCTCATACGAAGTCCGATTTACGAAAACTTTGACTATTCCAAGCAGAATTTTGAGACGAACGCAATGGCGTAACCCGTTTCCCTTAATTCTCACTTTAAAAATTAAGTATTCTTTAATTCGTTCTTTTAACATTCTAAGAAAATACGAGGTGTTACAGCCACCATATTGAGAAATGATTTTCAGCAGTAGCTCATCCTCAATCCAATGGACAAGTCGAAGCTGTCAACAAAGTCATCAAGTCCATCATTAAGAAGCATTTGGAAAAGGATGAAGATAAGTGGGTAGATAAAATCCCTCTGGCTATTTGGCATATCGGACCACCTATAAATCAATGACCGACCACACCTCATTTGCTATCTCGTATGGATATGAGGCCATAATTTCCATCGAGCTTGAACTTCAGTCTCATCGAGTCACTACTTTGATCCACAGACCAACAGAGTTCACCTTTCTGAATCTTTGCACTTACTCGAAGAGAAAAGGAATGAGTCTGAACTTTGAGTGGCTACACACTGCCAATGGGTCGACCAATAATACAATACCAAAGTTTTCACGAATTTTTTTGACATCGGCGACCTTATCCTTTAGTGGATCTTTCCCTCACCGACTGGACATTTTCCTCACTAGGAAAGTTTGTACGTCATTCAACAAAGGCTTGGAAATGGTACTTTCAAGATAAAGACCATTAATGATGTCGAACTACTAAGGGCATTATTCATCGAGCATCTTCGCCGTCAATTCACCTAACTTACTGTATATACCTAATTTTTTCCATGAATGCGTTATTTTCAATTCAAGGCATTGTAAAGAAAAGGCCATTACGGTCGACATTTTATATGTAAAGTTTTTCAGGTCTCCTTATTATTGGTGTGTTACTTTCTACATAGTATGTTAAAGCTATGATTACAACCGACTTGCATACACAAGCACACAACTCTAGATGGCACCTTAGAGCTTGGAATCAATCCACCATTGAATTCTTTACTAACACTCCAACCCTGTTGGTTGGTCCGCCCTCTTCAAGTCAACTAGAGTTATGAACCAATAACAAGGCCGAGTATAAATAACTCTCAATGATTATTTATTTAAGTGTCCAACTCTGTCTCTTAGTCACTGGACTTGGAAGCAACCAACCAGTCGATTAAGTGCGACACAGAGCTCTTGCTAGGCTAAGTCTGATCCCCAGGGTTTGGATCCAAGAAAAAAACTAACGAATCAATGATGTCTACGACTCTAGCCCGAACAAAATGATGAGAGAGTATAATGGGTGGAACAACAACATCCGCCTACTACTACTGATGACTAGGAATTAACGACCGCAAGGAGGTCTTGAGAGAGGAGTCACAAAACTTGAACTCCGCGCGACTGAAGACCAACAATCGAAAGGAGGTCTCAAGAGCAGAGTTCATGCACTTAGACCATAAAACGACTTGAAATCAACAAGCGAAAGGATATCTCGAGAATGGAGTCAACATACTTGAACTTCACATGACTTAAGCTCCTCAAGAGTGAAGTCTCAAACAACTTAAAACTAAGCGTACGGCAAGTTTATTTATGTAAATATAGTACTGGAAAAATGTAAGAACACTTGAATACTTAAAACAACACATCATATATGCAAATGAAACTAACTATCCTTCATAAGTCAAAATACAATATCTTTCTTTCTAATGGGATAATGTGCATCAAAACTACATCGTGCCTCCAAAACTGAGGTTCGCTCTCGCGTGTTTTATCGGCCTAGAACAAAAGCAATCTACTTATAACAATCATTTCGGAGGACCACCTTTCTACTTCTTCTCCGATGCAGACTCGGGTGGTTCCTCCATCTCCTTCTCCGCCTTCTTTCTTTTCCACATTACGCTACTTCTGTTGCTTCCAATCTTTCTTTTCGACGGAGTAGGATAAGGGCATGGCCTTATCTCAAAATATGGATCTCCTTCAAGTAGTACTTCCTCCTCGGAGTCGCTCGGATTGTCGGTGACATCAACTTCCACACCAAGGCAGGGAACAACCTTCAGAGGTTTAGGCTGATGCTCCAATAGAAGCGCTGACACCATAGATTTTCCCATCTCCATGAGAGCTACTATCTCAGCTTTCTTGGCCTCCTTGTAAGCCTCCTCTCAGCATCCCTTTAAGCTTTCTTTCATTGTAAGAAAATATGTTGTACACAACACTGTATCACAACCTTAAATTAAAGTGATATAATAAAATAATTAAAGAAAAGAAAATAATGCATAAATTGTGCTATATAAATGAAGAAAAAAATTAGCAAATAAATTATACTATACATAGTTATATTCCGCTATATTTCTATTCCTATTGAAAAAGCAAACAAAACACAAGACAAATAAAACTTAAGGCTATTAAAAAAAGTGCCACCCCTACATTCAATCCTATCCCTAAAAATTTCGATTCATTAAAAGTCGGCCATCTCTGATTCAACCCAACATCCGAGTCATCCATCTCCTACCCTGTCAACGGCAAATCTCGAGCATCTCCTACTCTGTTGTCACTTCTAATCTTTCCACCATTGTAATTTTAGTTCAACTGCTGAAATTTTTGATGGATAAAATCTGTTTCTAGTAGGTTAACGGAGCACTAATATTTTTATTTATAACTTTGCGATCAAAATCAAAATCTCTATATTGATTTTCGTGATTTATATGCTATTTTAATGGATCTGTTCCATTTTGTTTTCGACTGTGGTTCGTGTTTCTTAAGTTTCCTTAGTGCCTTGATGTGCCTTATGTTCTGGTAGATGCCTTATGCTGAACTCTGGGTTTGTTCCCTATATTTTTTCCCTGTTAATTTTGATTTCTCTATGTTAAACTCTGGTAGATTGTCTTAGGTTAAACAGTAGCATGAGAAATACAGACATAATGTTTTGAGTAATAAAATATTTTTCAAAAATAATGTTAAGTATATAAAAATTTTGAAAAAAAAACATAGAATTTCGAAACACTGTTAAACATTATGCATGATAAAGTGAATAGTTTGGATAAAGTAGCGTGGAGGTAAATTAATATTTATAAAAATATATAAGCTATATTATGAAAGGATATGTTTTAATATATTTTCGTAAATAAAATAAGATAATTGAAATGAGAATAAGATTTTTATTTTAAATATATTTGGTACTTTTAAAATCTTATATTTTCATTTACAAAGGTGCATGTTATTAAATTGGGTTTGAGTTATCCTCACACCACTATATCTATGTCCTAGAATTACTTATACAATAACACCTGAAATGGACTGTCAATTGCACGCCTGTGTATGTAAGGTCTTACTGGACATGTTGCTTCATTACATGCTTGTACGTATATTCAATTTATGGTCTAGTTTTTGTGTTCTATTCTAAATGACTATTGCTGTTTGAGTTGTGTTGCGTTCGAAATCACCACAGTTAGATCTTTTATTGTGGTGGCCCGAACTTCCCTGTGAAGGAAAGAACGAATTTCTTTGAGAACACGATAAATCAGAACACAAACAGAAGAACATTTCATTCCCTATTACAACAATTCCATTAGAATACAAGACTATAACAGAGTATGAATGAATAACATGCATTTGATAAATATCAGAGATTACAATACATTACATAGCAGCGGAAAATAATACATAAATATCAGAGATTCAAATCACATTTAAATACATAGCAGCGGGAAAATAATACAAAAACACAACTGAGAGAAATACATGGATACAGAGCTTTTCGAGTATAATTCCAGCTTTAAACCAGGATCTTGTGAATATAAATATGCAAAACCCAAACTACTAGCTGCCCCTGTGGAAAATAGGGGCACCCAGAGTTTAGGTTAAAACAATAAACTCCAGGTCAGTCAAGTGACTGGTGTGAGAACTAAAACAGTTATTTTAAACTTTACTTTAAAAGAGAATAATTCAAGGGACCATGCCATATAACACGGAACGGTTTTCCTCCCAAGAATACTAGTGCATAGAATAAATAGCGCAATGCTTTTTGAAAAAATGAAGCTATTATAAGACTCAGGTCCCATCACACAATGCAACGCAAGCCGGAGGATAGAGTTTTCCCTTATAATAGCCAAACATGCTTGGTACGTTTAAAACAAATCATTTGATACTATTATAGTGTAAAGTGTCTGAAAACAACATCAAATATAAATGCATCAATCATAGACAGAATAGTGCCCCATCCCACTATGTCGCCATACTAGGCTCTAGAAATAAAACAGAAATGTCACGTATTGGAAATTAGATTTCCGTCCTGAGTCGAGGCAAGATCCTCACCGGCTTCGAGACACTCTAGCAAATGCCCTAGGACTACACACTCTGGGTAGCCCTTGGAATTGGCTAGACCGGTCCACACTTACATTGGTGGATTGGCAATTCCTGAACACATGTTTCCCGTTCCTATCGGACCTATGCATCGGCTCCGTAGAGACCGATATATCCAAGGCGCCTCGCATTCCAACATCCACAAATGTATAACAATCAACGATGTCAGGGCTAGTAAAACGCTGACACCACCATAGCTAGAAAGAAACATAGTGTTCTCCCAGCGGTCCTTATCCCGTTTTTAACTCATACCGAGGTTTGAGGCTCGCGGATCAACGTTATACACAAAGCTACGCCGTACTAAAGCCGTGTTTTGATCATCAACTACAAGACTCTTCTTTTCAACAAAAGCCTTGATCACTGCATCTCAGCATGCCATATAGGAAATTCATGCCATGCGACTGATATTAATCGATACATAACCTCTGAGCTCGTACGCTCAGAGAAGGGCGTTAAGCAAGGGAATAAATTCTCCGCCGCCAAACAGATATATATTTAATAGAAACCAATCAACACAGAATAAAATCCAGTGTCAAACACACGTCCATTTACAAGTTTATTCTGGGTCTAAACGAAACCGGAGGCACCTTATTCCTCTTCCATATGTCCAATACAGGGGAGAGGTCCTTGCATATCCGTCGATCTCTAAGTACGTCTGGACGGTCACCACTTATTACCTCGTCTTCGGTGTACAACCCAATCAAGACATCAGTAATCATCCAAATGATGTGAAGACCTCCGGTCTTCAACCACCGTCTTCATCCACATCGTCGAAACAGTTATTCAGAATGGGTATAAACCCGACCTTTCCGAGTAACTCGCGTATATAATAAATAAGTGCTATAAAACACAACATACGCCATATTCCATTTCTGAATATTCTTTTATTCAAATATTCACATCATTATGGATTTGTTCCCATTAATTCTATCAAAGATAAATTCTTTTAAATTTATTCTTTAATCTTCCTATAGATATCATTTCAAACCATTCTATTCCATCAGCCTCTAACCGTAAATTAGTAAGTGAACCATTCCCTAAGTATTAACCACGAAGGCCGAAACCAACATCAGATCAATACCCAGGAAACCATTAAACTTAACTAATCTCCAGTTAGTTTCTGATTTCCTTAACTCTATTGGGTCCAAGAATAGTATTATTAAAGTTACCATTCACCATTCACGACAACCCAAAACCTCATTCCATTGTTAATCGGGTTAAGGAACAAATGTTATTTAAAACACAGTTCACGATAAACCCAAATCACATTCTATTTTCAGTTCCAATTAAATGTTAATTAATTGGTAATTCTTCTTCAAATCTTAATTAAAAGATTTATTCTTTTCACCCCGGGTTTAAAAATAGTGCCATTTAAAACACATTTCACGATAAACCCAAAATCCTATCAGTCTCTAGCCGTAAATTAGTAAGAGAACAATTCCCTAAGTATTAACCCCAAAGGCCGAAATCAACATCAGATTAATACCCAAGAAACCATTCAACCTTGCTAATCTCCAGTCAGATTCTAATTTTCTTTACTCCATTGAGTTTAAGAACAGTATTATTAAAGACACCATTCACGACAAACCCAAAATCCAATTTGATATTTAATACAAGGCTCTGAATAGAAAATATATTAGCTTATATTCAATATCAAATTCTAAAACCAACAAATATCGTATTGGAATAACGATATATATATCTTCCAAATTCCTCCATAATATCCGTATAATCACGGAATCCAATATCGAAATATTCTAAAGGTAATTTTGATTCAAATCCATCCCAATTCATATATTGGAAATTTTGGTTATTTTTAAAACCATTTCAAAACCAATTTATTAATTTTTAAAAATATTGGATTTCTAATTCTAGTTCATAACTAGTTCATTTCAATAAAAATACATTTTTTTCTTTTCAAATATGGAACTTTTCGGCCTAATTCTTTCCAAATCATTTATTATGATTTTACACAAATTATTGATATTTTTATTAATTTTATCAAGGCCGTACAGTCGATTTCCATAAACAGCTATCGAACTGCACTTACAGCGACCTTTTCCAAATTTGATTTGGACATAATTCCAAATCCAACTGTTAGATTTCAAATCCCTCATATTCATTAGGAAGCTCTTTTCGATACAAACCCAAATGGTTCTGGTTTTAGGAGAATCCGACGGTCGGATCTCCCGTAATGTCCGTTCGAAGTCAATGGTCGAAATTCGCGAACTGCCACGACGTGGTGCGTTCTATTCAGGCCATTATATATATATATATATATATATATATATAATATTACATATATTTCGTCAATTTCTATTTTAAACGTATTTTATAAATTATTTTAAATTTATTTTCAAAATGATTTCAACTTCATATTCAATTTCCAATCAAAAATTAATATTCCATAACATCGATATGTAATGATAATATTTTCGAAACATTAGATTTTGAAATCAATTCCCTTTCAATATTCCTTTTAAAAATGAGTAAAGTCGATAAAAATATCATTCACGTCAAAATGGAGTTAATCTAATCAACACGGCTTTATATATTTAAATATTTTCGTGTCCATTCCAAATTGGACATCAATACCAAATTTTGACCATTTACTAAATATTATTTTAAAATATTAATTCTTTTTGAACTAGAATCAAACACAGTCAATTACCTTATAATGTTATTATATGGATTTCAGAACCACATGTACACAACGACAATCAAACACAGTCAACCATCATCCAACGTGCATTCTACACTGCACAAGCATCAAATATAAATATTCAACGCTTATAACAGTCTGTCAATCAATCGATTGACATACAGCTATCTATTAGGACTAGTGTATGTCATATATCATCCAAATACCCGTGTGGGGTTTCAATCAACAAATATCGTATTCTATTTGTGCACTTGGGCGATTTGTAAAATTTATCGTCCCAATCAATATCAGTCAAGTGTGTGTACAGAAACAAATTGTTCGATTTGTTTGTAAATATTTATTTCATTCCTATACACGTTAAAAATTATATTTTTAACTATAATATATTTTATTTCCATTTATGAATATTTTATTTATCCATTCGACATCACTAACAAATTTCACAACAACATACAATCAAACAAACAAGTCGTCCATGGTCTGTGGACAACGGGTGTCGGGTGCTGGTAAGCACCGTCTGCATCCTATTATATATTTTAACTAGAAAAATAAGATTAAAGTGAGAAGTTCTCACCTTTGGGTTCGACTCCGTCAGTCTTTCTTTCTGAACTGTTTAGATTTGTTCGAAATTCCAATGCATCCTTTTCACGCTGTTCATATATAAAAATCATATTTTTATCGCTTCATTCCAATAAATAAAATCATATTTTTATTTCTACTTCACATATTTTTACAGCGCTTTTTTCAAAATAAAAATTATGTTTTTATATTTCTACCTCTTATATAAAGATCAAATTTATTATTATCTATATAATATAAAAATCATATTTTTATCATTCCTATAATATAAAAATCATATTTTTATTATTCCTATAATATAAAAATCATATATTTGTCATTCCTATAATATAAAAAATATATTTTTATATAATTAAAAATCAAATCTTTAACATCTCTTCCTACATATAAAAATTCAATCTTTGTCGTCTCTTCTTTCTTATAAAAATTCAATCCTTCTGTTGTTCATACATATAAAAATCAAATTTTTATGTTGCTATGTTTTCTATATTTTTAAAGACAGAGTGGTATATTTTTCTCTAAAAAAACAATGTTATATACGAATTTAAAAACCGATTTTAAGCAATGAAAAATTCATCTCAAAAACTGATTTTATAAAGGCTATTATACATTTTTATCCCTACTAAAAAAATTACATTTTTTGTTGGATAAATAAATAAAAATTAATTAAACTAAAAAAAACTTGCTGTTAATTATTTTCTGTCTGGAAGCGTTGTTAGGGGGTTAAACCCCTCGTCATCCTTTCATGGCATCGTGCGTGCCCTACCCCCATCCATCATTGCCAAAACATCATTCCCTCTACGCAAGAACCAAGTCTACCGGAGGAGATCGCGGCTACGATGGCAATTCGCGGTGGCGCCGCTGTGAAGGGGGGTTGCTTTGCGCTGTCGAAGGGGGGGAAGGGGGCTGTTTCTTCTGTGCGCTAACTGGAGATGAAAGGACTACGAGGTTGGCGTGCGAGGCTGAGTTCATCAAAGAAAGGGAGAGTGGGAGGAGGCAGAGTGTCAATCGACGGCGTGGAGGTGCTCCTCCAGCGTGGTGGTGGCGGACGTTGATCGCGAGGAGGGGGGCACCATTAGTTGGGCGGTGGATCTGGGAATCGGGGTTAACCGGGGTTTGGGTTTTTTTTTTTGTTTTTTTTTATTTCATTTTTCCTTTGACTGAGTCCACGATAGAAAGAAAGGAAGGGGGTATAAGGGAAATATATATATTTATATTTAATTTATTTTAAAATTCAAAAAGTTACCTTTTTAACTCAAATCCCAAATCGAACCCACCGACCATCGCCCATAGCGAAATACACCCATTCTGAACACAATGGGATATGTTTCACCAGCCAATTTGAACGTTACGATCAGTTTCCGCTAAATTTAAAATTTAAATATGTATATTCAATCTTAAACGTACATTTCAATTTACTAGGGCGACATACGGACTCTAAAAATTGCCACAAAATATTTTCTAGCTTCGTATTGATGATACTATTCTAACAAAACTAATTTCGTCAAATTTGGAGACCGTTTGAAAAATGGCCATTTTCTTGTCGATCCAAATTGACTGAAACTGTCAAAACACGTTTTCTTTTCCAACGCTCACATATTGACTTCAAAAATTATGAATTTTGGAATCTAGCAACAATTTGGCATCCCGGATCCAACTAAAGTGTTTTTGTCGAAAACGGAGGTCGTCCACAAAATTTCCATTTCTAAGGGCTATATTTTCCATAGCGACTATTCTGAATTTTCAACTGGACATAACTTTTTATCCCCGCTATGAAATTTCAATTTTTTGGATTTGTTGGAAAGATATTCTCAAATAGATTCTAATATTTTTGGTTCTGCTAAAATCCGGTTTATTTTGAATCCTATACTTTCATTTGAAATTTGAAATTAAATTTTGAAACTACAGCGCCATTTCCAATTCGTTTTATAATTAAAATAAATATTTATATTCTAACGATGATTCAAACAAATATATACGTTCTAATTCTATTTAAAATAAATTTCTCGCTGTTATTATTTAAAATAAATTATTTTGTATATTCAAAATTCATTAAAATTGCCAAAATAAAAATTTTAAATTGGTTCGGATTTTCCTGGTTGTTACAATCTCCCCCACTTAAAATCTTTTCATCCTCGAGAGGAACGGAGTTGAAAGTTGTTTAACTAATCAACTCAACTTTCATTATTTTCATTATGGCTTAAGTTCTTTAACTTTTCAATTTCTAAGAACTTTTCAATTTCTAGGAACTTTTCAAAATCATCCAAAATTTGGCTAACACCCTAAATTTTCGAAAAATTTCGCCATAACCTCCCCTGTATGGGAGCACCGGGAAAATCCCAAAATCGCCATACAAGCCTCTCCAATCCAAAAAGAAAAAGAAACAGCCAAGCGGCTAGCCAATCGGCTCATAAAATCATCCAATCCCAATGAATTAGTAAACATGTACCTATTTGTCGGGCATACAATTTTATTCCTCTGCTCTAGCCTCCTTGCAATGACCTGTTCAATGTATGTACATGTATATGCAAGCAATACCAATCAGTTTTCAATACAGTTCAATATTTAGTAACATTTGGCTAAATTTTCCCTTTCTTTCATATGTTGATTTAAATGAATAATTATATAACATAACCATCAATCAATTAGTTGATTAACATTTTAAATTCATAATTTTGGTACATATTTAGAAAATCATGTTTTTGATGCCAATTCACAACAATAAACCCTATCTAGTTTTGGTTCTCACACCAGTCAATTAGAAATATATAAATATCACATCTTCAAAACTCGAACACAAACTACTGATGCTATAAAGTCATCAATAGTTTCATCTCTGGGCGACTAGAGTGTGATTCTATATCTATCCAGTATATTAAAACTTCGAATACATGTTTGCAAGCGTATATGCAAAATCTTTATATATTGGGATGCCCAAATTCAATACAAATAAATATTCAAATACATATAATCCGATTTAAATTCTCAAAACAAAATTGGTTTTCATTTTTATTTTTAAAATAATACTCTTCACGCTCGTTCTAGGATACCACTGATCCTATCTCTAACGAGTCATTCTCATTGGATATTACTAATCCAATTTCTGATGAATTCTTTCATTTGGTTCTAATGTGTCTTGTTTCTTGAGCTCTGTAAACCAAAGCTCTGATACCAAACTGTGGCGACCCGAACTTCCCCGTGAAGGAAAGAACGAATTACTTTGAGAACACGAAAAATCAGAACACAAATAGAAGAACATTTCATTGATTATTTCAACAATTCCTTCAGAATACAAGAATATAACAGAGTATGAATGAATAACATACATTTGATAAATATCAGAGATTACAATACATTACATAGCAGTGGAAAATAATACATAAATATCAGAGATTCAAATCACATTTAAATACATAGCAGCGGAAAAGTAATACAAAAACACAACTGAGAGAAATACACGGATACAGAGCTTTCCGAGTATAATTCCAGCTGTAAACCAGGATCCTGTGAATATAAATCTGCAAAACCAAAACTACTAGCTGCCTCTGTGGAAAATAGGGGCACCCTGAGTTTAGGTTAAAACAATAAACTGTAGGTCAGTCATGTGACTGGTGTGAGAATTAAAACACTTATTTAAAACTTTACTTTAAAAGAGAGTAATTCGAGGGACCAAGCCGTATAACACGGAACGGGTTTTCTCCCAAGAATACAAGTGCATAGAATAAACAGCGCAATGCTTTTTGGAAAAATAAAGCTATTATAAGACTCAAGACTCATCACACAATGCAACGCAAGCCGGAGGATAGAGTTTTCCCTTATAATAGCCAAACATGCTTGGTACGTTTAAAACAAATCATTTGATACTATTATATTGTAAAGTGTATGAAAACAACTTCAAATATAAATGTATCAATCATAGACAACATAGTGCGTCATCCCACTATGTCACCATAATAGGCTCTACAAATAAAACTGAAATATCTCATATTGGAAATTGGATCTCCGTCATGAGTCGAGGCAAGGGGCAAGCTCCTCACCAGCTTCGAGTCACTCTAGCAAATGCCCTAAGACTATACACTCTGGGTAGCCCTTAGAATCAGCTGGGCCGGTCCACTCTTACATTAGTGGATTGGCAATTCCTGAACGCACGTTTTCCGGTCCTATCGGACCTATCCATCTACTCCGTAGAGACCGATATATCTGAGGCGCCTCGCATTCCAACATCCACAAAGGTATAATAATCAACGATGTCAGGGCTAGTGGAACGCTGGCACCACCCATAGCTAGAAAGAAATGTCGTGTTCTCCCAGCAGTCCTTATCCTGTTTTTAACTCATCCCGAGGTGTGAGGCTCGCGAATCAATGCTATACACAAAGCTACGTTGTATTAAAGTTGTGCTTTGATCATCAATCACAAGAATCTGCTTTTCAACAATAGCCTTGATCACTGCGTCTCAGCATGCCACATAGGAAATTCATGCCATGTGACTGATATCTATCGATACATAACCTCTGAGCTCTTACGTCTCAGAGAAGGGAGTTAAGCAAGAGAATAAATTCTCCTCCGCCAAACAGATATATATTTAATAGAAATCAATCAACACAGAATAAAATCCAATTTCAGACACACATCCATTTACAAGTTCGTTCTGGGTCTGAACGAAACCGGTGGCACCTTATTCCTCTCCCATATGTCCAATACAGGAGAGAGGTCCTCGCATATCCGTCGATCTCCAAGTACGTCTGAACGATCACCACTTATTACCTCGTCTTGGGTGTACAGCCCAATCAAGACATCAGTAATCATCCAAACGATGTGAAGAACTCTGGTCTTCAACCATCGTCTTCATCATCGACTTATCTTCGAAACAGTTATTCAGAATGGGTATAAACCCGACCTTTCCGAATAACTCGTGTACATAATAAACAAGTGTTATAAAACACAATATACGCCTTATTCCAATTATGAATATTATTTTATTCAAATATTCACATCATTAGAGATTGTTCCCATTAATTCTATCAAAGATAAATTCTTTTAAATTTATTCTTTGATTTTCCTTTGGATATCATTTCAAACCATTCTATTCCATCAGCCTCTAACCGTAAATTAGTAAGTGAACCATTCCCTAAGTATTAACCACGAAGGCCGAAACCAACATCAGATCAATACCCAGCAAACCATTCAACATAACTAATCTCCAGTTAGTTTCTGATTTCCTTAACTCTATTGGGTCTAAGTACAGTATTATTAAAGATACCATTCACGACAACCCAAAACCTCATTCCGTCATTAATCGGGTCAAAGAACAAATGTTATTTAAAACACAGTTCACGATAAACCCAAATCACATTCTATTTTCGGTTCCAATTAAATGTTAATTAATTAGTAATTCTTCTTCAAATCTTAATTAAAAGATTTATTCTTTTCACTTGGGGTTAAGAACAGTGCCATTTAAAACACAGTTCACGACAAACCCAAAATCCCATCAGTCTCAAACCGTAAATTAGTAAGAGAACAATTCCCTAAGTATTAACCCTGAAGGCCGAAACCAACATCAGATCAATACCCAAGAAACCATTCAACCTCACTAATCTCTAGTCAGATTCTAATTTTCTTAACTCCATTGGGTTTAAGAACGGTATTATTAAAGATACCATTCATGAAAAACCCAAAAACCAATTTGATATTAAATACAAGGCTCTGAATAGAAAATATATCGGCTTATATTCAATATCAAATTCTGAAACCAACAAATATAATATTGGAACGACGATATATATATCTTCCAAATTCCTCCACAATATCCGTATAATCACAGAATCCAATATCGAAATATTCTGAAGGTAATTTTGATTCAAATTCATTCCAATTCATATATTGGAAATTCCGGATAATTTTAAAACCATTTCAAACCCAATTTATTTATTTTTAAAAATATTGGATTTCTAATTCTAGTTCATTACTAGTTCATTTCGATAAAAATATATTTTTGTCTTTTCAAATATGGAATTTTCATCCCAATTCTTTCCAAATCATTTATTATGATTTTACATAAATTATGGATATTTTTAATAATTTTATCAAGGCCCGTACAGTCGATTTCCATAAATGGCCATCGAAGTGCACTTACAGCGACCTTTTCCAAAATTGATTTGGACATAATTCCAAATCCGACCGTTAGATCTCAAATCTCTCATATTCTTTAGAAATCTTTTTTCTATACGAACCGAACGATTCTGGTTTTTGGAGAATCCGACGGTCGGATCTCCCGTAATGTCCGTTCGAAGTCAATGGTCGAAAATCGCGAACTGCCGCGGCGCGGCACGTCGTCGATTCCCATTTAAAACGTATTTTATAAATCATTTTAAATTTGTTTTCAAAACAATTTCAACTTCATATTCAATTTCCAATCATAATTGAATATTCGATATCATCGATATATAAATGATAATATTTTCAAAACATTAAATTTTGAAATCATTTCCCTTTCGATATTCATTTTAAAATTGAATAAAATCGATAAAAATATCGTTTTCGTCAAAATGGCTTTAATCTAATCAACATGGCTTTATATATTTAAATATTTTCGTGTCCATCCCAAATCGGACATCAAAATCAAATTTTGATCTTTTACTGAATATTATTTTAAAATATTCATTCTTTCTTAATTAGAATCAGACATAGTCAATTACTATATAATGTTATTATATGGATTTCATAAACACGTATACAATGACAATCAAACACAGTCAACCATCATCCAACGTGCATTCTACATTGCATAAGCATCAAATATAAATATTCAACGCTTATAACAGTTTGTCAACCAATCGATTGACATACAACTAATTATTGGGACTAGTGTATGTCATATATCATCCCAATACCTGTGTGGGGTTTCAATCAACAAATATCGTATTTTATTTGTGTAGTTGGGCGATGTGTAAAATTTATCATCCCAATCAATATCAGTCAAATGTTTGTACAGAAACAAATCATTTGATTTGTTTATAAATATTTATTTCATTCCTATACACATTAAAAATTATTTTTTAACTATAAAATATTTTATTTTCATTTATGAATATTTTATTTATCCATTCCACATCACAAACAATTTTCACAACAACATATAATCAAACAAACAAGTCGTCCATGGTCTGTGGACGACGGGTGTCGGGTGCTGCTAAGCACCGTCGGCATCCTAGTATATATTTTAACTAGAAAGATAAGATTAAAGTGAGAAGTTCTCACCTTTGGGTTCCACTCCGTCAATCTTTCTTTCTGAACTGTTTGGATTTGTTCAGAATTCCAACGCATCCTTTTCATGTTGTTCTTATATAAAAATCATATTTTATCGCTTCATTCCAATAAATAAAAATCATATTTTCATATCTACTTCATACATTTTTATAGCGCTTTTTTCTATATAAAAATTACGTTTTTATATTTCTACCTCTTATATAAAGATTGAATTTTTTATTATCTATATAATATAAAAATCATATTTTTATCATTCCTATAATATAAAAATCATATTTTTATTATTCCTATAATATAAAAATCTTATTTTTATCATTCCTATAACATAAAAAAAATCATATTTTTATATAATTAAAAATCAAATCTTTAACATCTCTTCCTGCATATTAAAACTCAATCTTTGTCGTCTCTTCTTTCTTATAAAAATTCAATATTTTTGTTGTTCATACAAATAAAAATCAAAATTTTATTTTGCTATGTTTTCTATATTTTTAAAGACAAAGTGGTATATTTTTCTCTAAAACAAACAAGCTATATATGAATTTAAAAACCGATTTTAAACAATGAAAAATTCATCTCAAAAACTGATTTTATAAAGGCTATTATACATTTTTATACATACTAAAAAAATTACATTTTTTGTTGGATAAATAAATAAAAACTAACTAAAGTAAAAAAACTTACTGTTAATTGGTTTTTGTCTGAAAGCGTCGTTAGGGGGTAAACCCCTCGTCATCCTTTCCTGGCATCGTGCGATGCCCCACCCGTATCCATCGTTGCGAAAACATCATTCCCTGTGTGCAAGAACCAAGTATGCTGGAGGAGATCGCAGCTGCTATGGAAATTCGCGGTGGCGCCGCTGTGAAGGGTGCTACTTTGCGCAGTCGAAGGGGGGCAGTTTCTTCTATGCGCTGACTGGAGATGAAGGGACTGCGAGGTTGGCATGCGAGGCTGAGTTCATTGAAGAAAGGGAGAGTGGGGGGAGGCGGAGTGTCGATCGATGGCGTGGAGGTGCTTCTCCAGCGCGGTGGTGGCGGACGCTGATCGCGAGGAGGGGGGATCTATCAGTTGGGCGGTCGATCTGGGAATCGGGGTCAACGGGGTTTGGGGTTTTTATTTTATTTTATTTTTTCTTTGAATGAGTCCGCGATATAAAGAAAGGAAGGGGGTATAAGGTAAATATATATATATATATATTATATTTATTTTATTTTTGTATTCAAAAAGTTATGTCTTTAACTCGAATCCCAAATCGAACCCACCGACTGTCGCCTACAGCGAAACACCCCCATTCTGAACATAATGGGTTATGTTTCACCAGCCAATTCGAATGTTATGATCAGTTTCCACTAAATTTAAAATTTAAATCTATATATTCAATTTTTAACGTACATTTCAATTTACTAGGGCCACATATAGACTCTAAAAATTCCCGAAATTCTAGCTTCATATTGACAATATGATTCTAACAAAACTAATTTCATCAAATTTGGAGACCGTTTAAAAAATGGCCATTTTCTGGTCGATCCAAATTGACTCAAACTGTCAAAACACATTTTCTTTTGCCACGCTCATATATTGCCTTCAAAAATTATGAATTTTGGAATCTAGCAATAATTTGACATCCTAGATCCAACGAAAGTGGTTTTGTCGAAAACGAAGTTCGTTTGCAAAATTTCCATTTTTAAGGGTTATATTTTCCATAGCGACTATTCTGAATTTTCAACTAGACATAATTTTTTATGCCTGCTATGAAATTTCAATTTTTCAGATTCGTTGGAAAGATATTCTCAAATAGATTCTAATATTTTCGGTTTTGCTAAAATCTGGTTTATTTTGTATCCTGTACGTTCGTTTGAAATTTGAAATTGAATTTTCAAACTACCACGCCATTTCCAATTCCTTTTATAATTAAAATAAATACTTATATTCTAACGACGATTCAAATAAATATATATGTTCTAATTCAATTCAAAATAAATTTCTCATCATTATTATTTAAAATAAATTATTTTATATATTCAAAATTCATTAACATTGCCAAAATAAAAAATTTAAATTGGTTCGGATTTTTTGGGTTTTTACACTTATGCTACAATATTGATCTGTTTTCATTTTTTTGAAGGTTTTTTGTTAAATGATGCTAAATTAATTGGACTGAATTCTTCTGTTTGGTTGATGGTGATACATTTAAAAAAATGATCAGGAATATTCTGTTTATATGGTAAAAAAAGGAATATCTATATACTCGTGTATAGGGGGATAACTTGATTAATAATATTAGCTAAACCAGCAGCTCCTTGTTTTAATGTAAATGGATACTTGGGAAGAATTGGATTTTGGCTTCACATTGGTTTTAAAGAAGGAATAAAGAGATCTGCATTATCTTTAAAAATAAGTTATTGTGATATAGTAAACTATATTTGTTGAATTCTTAAGGAATCTGGAACTCAAATGATGGGAGAACTAAGTTAAACAATTAATGTTGACTATATTAAGAAGTGTTATTTTGATAAAAATTTTGTTATTACAATGTGAACTCTATTTATAATGGCCTAGGAATTATGTAACAACCCGGAATTTTGGGGCCAATTTAAAATTTTTATTTTAGAAATTTTAATGGATTTTAATGTTTAAAATAATTTATTTTAAATAAGAACGACTAAAAATTTATTTTAAAACGAATAAATTTAATTTAATTATAAAAGGAGTTTAGAAACAGCGCTGCAGTTTGAAAATTTGAATTTAACTTTAATTGAATATACAAGATTCATTTTAAGTCAGAATTGAGCAAAACCAGAAATATTTAAATCTGTTTAACCATATCTTTCTAAGAATCTGAAAAACTGAAATTTCACTTTATAAATCAAAAGTTATGCCCAGTTTAAAATTCAGAAAAATCGCTGTAGAATTTATATATATTTTAATTAAATATATTGGCCTTAAAAATAGCCATTTTGCAAACGACCTCGGTTTTCGACGAAACCACTTTTGGTGGAACCGGAATGTCAAATTATTGCTATAATTTTCATAATTTTTCGAATTAATATGTGAGCAGGGTAAAAGAAAATGTGTTTTGACTATTTCAGTCAAATTTAATCGACTCGAAAATAGCCATTTTTCAAACAGTCTCATAATTCGACGAAATTAGTCTTGTTAGAACAGTATCGTCAAACCATAACTAGAAATAATTTTCTTGTAATTTTTATTGTCCGTATGTGGCCCTGATAATTTAAAATGTACGTTCAAGATTTAACATAAATTGATTTAGATTTAAATTTTGTGAAAAACTTATTGTAACAGCCGAACTGGGTAACGAAACACATTCCATTGTGTCTGGAACGGGGGTATTTAGCTATGGGCGACACTAGATGGGTTTGATTTGGAGTTCTGAATGATATACGAGTTATATTTGAATTTAAAGGAATTAAATAAATAAAATTATAAAATACACATATAAATACGGTCAAGAATACGTATACTCAAAACCCTAATTCTCTAACACAGCCGCCTTCTACAAATCAATGGCCTCGACGGTCCTATCTTCTACCCCCCATTTTCTTCAAAACCACACCACGAATTTAAGGACTTCCAAAGGGAAATCGAAGGAGTCTGCAAGCTCAGGAAGTTCAACGGGTATGATCGAAAACTATCGCCTGAGGAGGCCGTAATTTCATCTCAAAGTCGCGCAGTTTGGAGCCGGTTTCATGGCGGATGGTGGGGCCGAGCTGGCCGTCGTTCGGCGCGTGTGGGGGGGGGGGGGGGGGCTCTGGCCAAGGCCGAGGGTGTGGTCAGGTCTGATCGGGTCCTGGGCGCCTCGGTGGACGTGCGTGGGTGGAAGAATGGTGCGATGTATGGGTTCAGGCGGCTTCAATAAATTCAGAAAAATAGGAACTTAAAAATGTAATTAGTTTAATTATAAATTAATTAATTATTAATCCAAATTGTATAAACTTTATAACATCATAACTCTCTCATACAGAAACGAAACTGAACGATTTTCATTGCGTTGGACTCGTGTTGACCTGATCTACACAATGAAACAAACCAGATCTGAAACAGGGCAAATCAAAATTTGGTGAAATTTCAAATCTGAACTGTACCGAATAAAATCCATCGGTGAGATTTCTCTTTTAAATATTAATTAAATTATCATTTTCTTTCCATTTGAAATCGATATATATATATATATATATATATATATATATATATGTGATAAAATCAGATCTGTGATTTGTGGATTGTAATTTGTTTGTTGTTGTGATTGATTTGCAATGCTCATATTTTGTTTGATCAAGTAATGTCGACATAGAAATATCATAACTGGTTAGATCAATAATATTAACATAGGAATATGATTTTTAGTGTTTTGTCAAAATAGAATTATCGACAAAACAAGATTATCATTTTGATCAAGTATATTAACAATAAGATAACATTTTTTTTATGAATATACATTCGAATTGGGATTATTCATTTTGCTTAAACATGTTAGCTAAATATAAATCCATTTGTGTTAAATTTGATTAGTGAAGAGAACAACATTTTTGTTAAAATTTGATTAGTGAAATAAAATGACCTTTTTGTTGAAATATGATTATAGAGATAAAAATCACATTTTGGTCAAAACATGATTATTGAAATAAGAATAACATGTTTAAAAAAAAAAGAGGGATCAAACCAAAATTAACATTTCATGTTAATTAGATTTTAGTTAAACAAAATTAACATTTTAAGTGTTAATTTATAATGACATGAAAAGTTTTACTTTTTAATTAACATTTTATTTTTTAATTAAAAAAGGGTATGGTAAGGAATAAAAAGAACAAATTGTGTAGAACTCTTTATTTAAATCTTTCATTTGTAAATAAAAAGTACAAATATGTGAATTGATTTTATTTTACATTTTCACTGTAAATAAAAAGACAGTTATGTGAATCGCTTTTATTTACATTTTCCATTGTAAATAAAAGTGCAAATTATGAGAATCGCTTTTATTTACATTTTCCATTGTAAATAAAATTGCAAATTGTGTGAATCGCTTTATTTTACATTTTACATTGTAATCAAAAGCACATGATAGAAATTACATTTTTATTAACCTTTTATATGTTTAAAAAAAACATGATTGTAATTACATTTCTATTAATATCTTATAGGTTAATAAAAAGCACATGGTAGGAGTTACATTTTAATTGACATTTTTATGATAAACAAAAAGGACATGATTATAAAAACACTTTTATTTACATTGTATCTATTGAATAAAAGGATAAGATTGGAAATACACATTTATTTACATTTTATTGGTTGAATAAAAGGATAAGATTGGAAATACACATTTATTTACATTTTATTGGTTGAATAAAAGGATAATATTAAAAAGACACTTTTTATTTGCATTGTTTGATTAAAGAAATAACATTTTTTGTTATAAAATGTTGCATTAAAATAAGAATATCATTTTGTCATAGAATGTCATGTTGGAATAAAATAATCATCTTTATTAAAAACGAAACAAAAGATTTCATTTTTATTTTCAATTAGTTACAAAGATTTGTATTGAAATAAAAGATTTCATTTCTATCTTCCATTAGTTACAATGAAATAGAGTTGAGGATAAAAATGTTACATTTTTATTTGCATTCCTTGTTGTAAATAAAACATGAAATGAAAAATATGCATTTGGGTTCAAAGAATAAGATTAGACCAAATTGTCATATTTTGTACATTGAAAAGAACTTGACAAAATTATCATATTTTTGTACATTAAAAGGAAATAGACAAAATTACAAATTTTTGTCACTTTAAAAGAACTAGAGTAAAGGAGACATTCTTGACATTTTAAAAAGAATGAATTGGAAATGAATATTTTTGTACATTAAAAGGAATTATATAAAAAATGAATATTTTTGTACTTCGGAAAGAATGAGATAAAAAGAGAGATTTTTGTCACATTAAAAGAATGAATTAGAAATGGGCATTTTTCCGTTTATAAGGAATGAAACAAAAACATTTACTTTTGGTCATTTAAAGGAATGAAGTAAAAATATTCATTTTGTCACATAAAAAGAATTAAACCAAAATATACATTTTTGGTTATTAAAAATGATTAAACCAAAAATGTCCATTTTTGGTCATTGAAAAGAATTGGATCAAATTTATCATTTTGCTCAGAAATGTTAAGTAGGATAAAAAGGACATTTTTGTTTAGAAATGTTTAATGTGATAAAAAAGTACATCTTTGTTTAGAAATGTTTAATATGATTAAAGGAACATTTTTGTTAGGTAATGTTTTCTTAGGATTAAAAATATCATTAAGAGAATAGAATAAGAAGATTACATTTACATGTAATATTGACATCATTAAAGAGAATAGAATTAGAAGGTTACATTTACATGTAATATTGGTATCATTAAAGGGAATAAAGTTAGAAGATTTCATTCTCATGTAATATTGTTTTCAATTGAAAGAATAGATTTTATTTGTCATTTGTTTACAATAACAAGAGTTGGAATAAAAGATAGGTTTTTATTGATATTTTATATTCAATAAAAAGACTGGATTTATAAAGTTAAGATTTCTTTTTTATTGTCGCTTGTTAACAATAAAAAGATTAGAAATAAAAGTTAATATTTTAATTGTCGATTAGCTACAATAAAAAGATCCTATGTTAAAAATATGATATTAGCTGTGGCTTGAAATATATGTCTGTGATGTTGTAATGTTTGATGTGTTAAATATAATGTTTAGTATATTCAAGTTTGAATATTACACTCCCACTTACAAGTTATCCGACTTGTTTATGTGATTGGAACGAAAATTTTCACACATCGCCCAAGTGCACAAATTATTTATTATTTGTTTAATGGATGAAACCCCACACGGGTATTGGGACGACCTTTGACATTCACTAATCCCAATATTTAATTATATGTCAATCGATGGATTGACAGTCTGTGATGAGCGTTAGTTATTTACTTTTATGCTCACACAGTTATAAAATCCACTCTGGTTGTTATTTGGATGTTTGATGATTATTTATCATGATTGTTGATTACATACAATATATGGTTGTTGAGTGAGTCACATTCCAATAAAGGATATTCTAGAAAAAGAATATTTTAGAATATAATTTAGAAAAAGAATATATTTTCGAAAAATATATTTTTATTGATATGAACTAGTTATTAACTAGAATAAATCATTAAATTTAGATTTAATGAAGTTTTCCAATTAGTGAATATTTAATTGAAGTTAAATTAAATAAATTGGATTTTGGGTTTGTCGTGTATAGTGTCTTAAATTCCACTGTTCTTAAACCCCGTATGAAAAGAATAATCTTTTATTTAGATTATTAAAGTTATCAATTATATTTAGTAATTGGAATAAGATGAAATGTGAGTTGGGTTTATTGTGAACTGTGTTTCTAAGCGACATTTGTTATTTAACCCAACTGACAATGAAAATATGATTTGGAATTTATAAATCTTGTTCCAAGATTTAAATGGGAATTTTCCAAACGTAAGGTTTTCCAATTTAATATATTAAATTGGAATTGAAAGGAATTCGAATTAATAATAACCGAGATCGGTTTCTGTAAAAGAAGACCGATACTACATATGGAATTTAAAAGGATTTTCCGTTATTCCATTTTTATTATTGGTCGGATACAGAAATTTATAACGATTATATATTGATTTGATTTCTGTGAAGATTCCCTATTTTATGAAGTCGATTTTGGGTTTATCGTGAACGGTGTTTTAAATGACATTAGTTCTTTAACCCAGTTAAGAATAAGATTAATTTCTTAAATTTGAATAATCATTGAATAATGATTTTTGGTATTTAAAACCCAATGGAAGTTTTGATAAATCTTTAAAGAAAGATTTAAGGATAATTTAAAGAATTTATCTTTTATATAATAACGTGAATATCTTATTAGAAGAATATTCTGAATTGGAATGAGACGTTAGATGTGTTTTTATAGTACTCGATTTTTAATTATAAAAATACGAGAGTTATTCGGAAAGACCGGGTTTAACCCATTCCGAATAATTACTACGACGATGAAGAGTCGGAGATGACGACGGTGGTTGAAGACCGACGATCATCACATTGAATGGATGTGTTGCTAAAGAGACCCTGATGGGAGTAGCTACCTTGAAAGGGCTTCAGTGGGGGCCGTCCGGACTATTGTTGATTATTCGGATTTGGTTTTCGCTCAGACTCAGAGCATAAGCTAGTAAATGGATGCGTGTCTGACATTGGATTTCGTTCCATGTGAATTAAATCGATTTCAGTTAATGTATATCTGTTTGGTGGTGGAGGATTTATTCTCTACTTAACACCCTGGTATATATTAATAGCGATTGATCGCATGGCGTGAATTGTCAATGTGGCACGCTTAGATGCAAATGATCAAGGCTTTTGTTGAAAAGCAAGGCCTTGTGGGATGATCAAAGTATAGCCTATTACGGCATAACTTTGTGTATATCGTGACTTCGCGAGCCTCACACCCCGGTATGAGTCAAAAACGGGATATGGACCGTAGGGAGTGCACACATTTCTTTCTAGCTAGTGGTAGTGAGTGTCGGTGCTTAAACTGGCTGGCATTTTACTTATGTGGATGATGGATTTTGAGGCACCTCGGATTTTTGTAGGCCGTTAGTGGTCTACTATAAGTTCAAAGGAACCGGGAAGCGTGTGTTCAGGAATAACTAATCCACTGCCGATAGGCGGGGACCGACCCTACCGCTCCAAGGGTTGCCCATAGGTGTGATCCTGAGGCATTTGCTAGAATATCTCGAATCGGAGAGGAGCTTTCCCCTAGCCTCGACTCATGATGGAAATCCAATTTCCAATACGACCTTGCGGTTTTGATTGTAGAACTAGTATGGCGACATAGTAGGATGGGGTACTATGCCATCTATGATGATACATTATGATTGAAATGTTTTTGAAATATATATACCCATATATATACACTAATAATATCAAATCCGTCTTTATCGTATCAAGCATCTTTTGACAATTATAAGGTAAAACCCTATCCTCCGGTTTGCGTTGCATTGTGTGATGGGACTTGGGTCTTATAATTGTTTCATTTTTCTAAAAGGCATTGCATTGTTTAACGATTTACTACATTTTATGCACTAGTAACCAATGGAGTAAACCCGTTCCGCGTTAGCGGCGTGGTCCTTTGATTAGCCTTATGATTATGTAGTTAAGTTAAGATTTCTCGTAACAATCCCATGACTGATCTGTAGTTTGTTTCACTAGCAAACTTAGGTGCCCATATTTTCCACATGGGCAGTCGAGTAGCTTTTTATAGATATATTTACAGGATCCTGGCTTACAGCTGAAGCGGTATTCGGAAAGCTCTTTATCCGTGTATTTCTTCCAGTTGTATATTTGTATTATTTTCCGCTGCTATTTAAATGTAATTTAAAACTCTGATATTAATGTATTTCTATTGTGTAAAAAATATTATCTGTTATATTCTTGTACTCTGATGTAATTTTTGTAATCAGCAATAAAATGTTCTTCAGTTTGTGTTCTAATGTGTGTTGTTCTAAAGGCAATCTAGACTTTCCTTTATAGGGAAGTTTTGGTCGTCACATTTGGTATCAGAGCTTTGGTTTACAGAGCTCGAGATCAAGACACATTAGAACTGAACGAAAGAATTCATCGGAGATTGGATTAGTAATATCCAATGAGAATAACTCGTTAGAGATGGGATCAGTAATATCCTAGAACGAGTGTGAAGAGTATTACTTTCTTTAAAATAAATAAAAACAAACTTTGTTTTGAAAATTTTATATAAATATACGTATTTGAGTATATTATATTTTAATGTGGACAATCGAGTATATAAAGATTTCGAATATACGAGTAATTAACGGATATTTAAAGTTTTAATATACTAGATAGATATAGAATCACATTCTAGTCGCCCGGAATGATTCTGATGATCGGTGCACCATCATCATAATTTATGTTTGAGTTTCGAAGGTGGTATATCTATATATTTCCATTGACTGGTATAAGGACCAACACTTATTCAGTACACATTGCTGTGATTTGCACTAAAAATATGATTTTTGTCTACATATAAAAGTTATATATATTTGAAATGTTAATCACCTAATTGATTGTTGGTTGTGATGTTTGATTATTAGTTTAACTAATAAAAGTACAGAAATGATAATTAATTTAACTAACAAAATTATTGAAACCAATAAATAAAAATGAAAGTTGGGTTGGTTAATTAAACAACTTTTAACTATGTTCCTTTTCGAGGATGAAAAGATTTTAAGTGGGGGCGATTGTAACAAGCCAGAATTTTGGGGCCAATTTAAAATTTTTATTCTAGAAATTTTAATGGATTTTAATGTTTAAAATAATTTGTTTTAAATAAGAACGACTAAAAATTTATTTTAAAACGAATAAATTTAATTTAATTATAAAAGGAGTTTAGAAACAGCGTTGCAGTTTGAAAATTTGAATTTGAACTTTAATTGAATATACAAGATTCATTTTAAGTCAGAATTGAGCGAAACCAGAAATATTTAAATCTGTTTAACCATATCTTTCTAACGAACCTAAAAAACTGAAATTTCACTTTATAAATCAAAAGTTATTCCCAGTTTAAAATTCAGAAAAATCGCTGTAGAATTTATATATATTTTAATTAAATATATTGGCCTTAAAAATAGCCATTTTGCAAACGACCTCGGTTTTCGACGAAACCACTTTTGTTGGAACCGGAATGTCAAATTATTGCTAAGTTTCAATTTTCATAATTTTTCGAATTAATATGTGAGCAGTGTAAAAGAAAATGTGTTTTGACTGTTTCAGTCAAATTTAATCGACCCGAAAATAGCCATTTTTCAAAAAGTCTCAGAATTCAACGAAATTAGTCTTGTTAGAACCGTATCATCAAACCATAACTAGAAATAATTTTCCTGTAATTTTTATAGTCCGTATGTAGCCCTGGTAATTTAAAATGTGCGTTCAAAATTTAACATAAATTGATTTAAATTTAAATTTTCTGAAAAACTTATCGTAACAGCCGAACTGGGTTAAGAAACACATTCCATTGTGTCCGGAATGGGGGTATTTAGCTGGGGGCGACACTCGCTGGGTTTAATTTGGAGTTCTGAACGATATATGAGTTATATTTGAATTTAAAGGAATTAAATAAATAAAATTATAAAATACACGTATAAATATGGTCAAGAATACGTATACTCAAAACCCTAATTCTCTAACACAGCCGCCTTCTGCAAATCAATGGCCTCGACGCTCCTATCTTCTACCCCCCCCCCCCCCCCCATTTTCTTCAAAACCACACCACGAATTCAAGGACTTCCAAAGGGAAATCGAAGGAGTCTTCAAGCTCAGGAAGTTCAACGGGTATGATCAAAAAATCATCGCCTGAGGAGGCCGTAATTTCATCTCAAAGTCGCGCAGTTTGGAGCCGATTTCACAGCGGATGGAGGGGCCGAGATGGCCGTCGTTCGGCGCGTGGGGGGATCTGGCCAAGGCAGAGGGTGTGGTCAGGTCTGATCGGGTCCTGGGCGCCTCGGTGGACGTGCGTGGGTGGAAGAATGGTGCGATGTAGGGGTTCAGGCGGCTTCAATAAATTCAGAAGAAGAGGAACTTAAAAATGTAATTAGTTTAATTATAAATTAATTAATTATTAATCCAAATTGTATAAACTTTATAACATCATTACTCTCTCATATAGAAACGAAACTGAACGATTTTCATTGCGTTGGACTCGTGTTGACCTGATCTACACAATGAAACAAACCAGATCTGAAATGGGGCAAATCAAAATTTGGTGAAATTTCAAATTTGAACTGTACCGAATAAAAGCCATCGGTGAGATTTCTCTTTTAAATATTAATTAAATTATCATTTTCTTTCCTTTTGAAATCGATATATATATGTGATAAAATCAGATCTGTGATTTGTGGATTGTAATTTGTTTGATGTTGTGATTGATTTGTGATGCTCATATTTTGTTTGATCAAGTAATGTTGACATAGAAATATCATAACTGGTTAGATCAATAATATTAACATAGGAATATGATTTTTAGTGGTTTGTCGAAATAGAATTATCAACAAAACAAGATTACCATTTTGATCAAGTATATTAACAATAAGAGAACATTTTTTTTATGAATATACATTCGAATTGGGATTATTCATTTTGCTTAAACATGTTAGCTAAATATAATACCATTTGTGTTAAATTTGATTAGTGAAGAGAACAACATTTTTGTCAAAATTTGATTAGTGAAATAAAATTACCTTTTTGTTGAAATATGATTATAAAGATAAAAAATCACATTTTGGTCAAAACATGATTATTGAAATAAGAATAACATGTTTAAAAAAAAAGAGGGGTCAAACCAAAATTAACATTTCTTGTTAATTAGTTTTTAGTTAAACAAAATTAACATTTTATGTGTTAGTCTATAATGACATGAAAAGTTTTACTTTTTAATTAACATTTTATTTGTTAATTAAAAAAAGGTATGGTAAGGAATAAAAAGAACAAATTGTGTAGAACTCTTTATTTACATCTTTCATTTGTAAATAGAAAGTACAAATATGTGAATTGATTTTATTTTACATTTTCACTGTAAATAAAAAGACAATTATGTGAATCGCTTTTATTTACATTTTCCATTGTAAATAAAAGTGCAAATTATGTGAATCGCTTTTACTTACATTTTCCAGTGTAAATAAAAGTGCAAATTTTGTGAATCGCTTTATTTTACATTTTACATTGTAATCAAAAGCACATGATAGAAATTACCTTTTTATTAACCTTTTATATGTTAAAAAAACATGATTGGAATTACATTTCTATTAATATTTTATATGTTAATAAAAAGTACATGGTAGGAGTTACATTTTAATTGACATTTTTATGATAAATAAAAAGGACATGATTATAAAAACACTTTTATTTACATTGTATCTGCTGAATAAAAGGATAAGATTGGAAATACACATTTATTTACATTTTATTGGTTGAATAAAAGGATAAGATTAAAAAGACACTTTTTATTTGCACTGTTTGATTAAAGAAATAACATTTTTTGTTATAAAATGTTGCATTAGAATAAGAATATCATTTTGTCATAGAATATCATGTTAGAATAAAATAATCATCTTTATTAAAAATGAAACAAAAGATTTCATTTTTATTTTCAATTAGTTACAAAGATTTGTATTAAAATAAAAGATTTCATTTCTATCTTCCATTAGTTACAATGAAATAGAGTTGAGGATAAAAATGTTACAATTTTATTTGCATTCCTTGTTGTAAATAAAACATGAAATGAAAAATATGCATTTGGGTTCAAAGAATAAGATTAGACCAAATTATCATATTTTGTACATTGAAAAGAACTTGACAAAATTATCATATTTTTGTACATTAAAAGGAAATAGACAAAATTACAAATTTTTGTCACTTTAAAAGAACTAGAGTAAAGGAGACATTCTTGACATTTTAAAAAGAATGAATTGGAAATGAATATTTTTGTACATTAAAAGGAATTATACAAAAATGAATATTTTTGTACTTTGGAAAGAATGAGATAAAAAGAGATATTTTTATCACATTAAAAGAATGACTTAAAAATGGACATTTTGCCGTTTATAAGGAATGAAACAAAAACAATTACTTTTGGTCATTTAAAGGAATGAAGTAAAAATATTTGTTTTGTCACTTAAAAAGAATTAAACCAAAATATACATTTTTGGTTATTAAAAATGATTAAAACAAAAATATCCATTTTTGGTCATTGAAAAGAACTGGATCAAATTTATCATTTTGTTCAGAAATGTTAAGTAGGATAAAAAGGACATTTTTGTTTAGAAATGTTTAATGTGATAAAAAAGTACATCTTTGTTTAGAAATGTTTAATATGATTAAAGGAACATCTTTGTTAGGTAATGTTTTCTAAGGATCAAAAATATCATTAAGAGAATAGAATAAGAAGATTACATTTACATTTAATATTGACATCATTAAAGAGAATAGAATTAGAAGGTTACATTTACATGTAATATTGATATCATTAAAGGGAATAGAGTTAGAAGATTTCATTCTCATGTAATATTGTTTTCAATTGAAAGAATAGATTTTATTTGTCATTTGTTTACAACAACAAGAGTTGGAATAAAAGATAGATTTTTATTGATATTTTATATTCAATAAAAAGACTGGATTTATAAAGTTAAGATTTCTTTTTTATTGTCTTTTGTTAACAATAAAAAGATTAGAAATAAAAGTTAATATTTTTGTTGTCGATTAGCTACAATAAAAAGATCCTATGTTAAAAATATGATATTAGCTATGGCTTGAAATATATGTCTGTGATGTTGTAATGTTTGATGTGTTAAATATAATGTTTAGTATATTCAAGTTTGAATATTATACTCCTATTTACAAGTTATCCGACTTGTTTATGTGATTGGGATGAAAATTTTCACACATCGCCCAAGTGCACAAATTATTTATTATTTGTTTAATGCATGAAACCCCACACGGGTATTGGGACGACCTTTGACATACACTAATCCCAATATTTAATTATATGTCAATCGATGGATTGACGGTCTGTGATGAACGTTAGTTATTTACTTTTATGCTCACACAGTTATAAAATCCACTCTGGTTGTTATTTGGATGTTTGATGATTATTTATCATGATTGTTGATAACGTACAGTATATGGTTGTTGATTGAGTCACATTCCAATAAAGGATATTCTAGAAAAAGAATATTTTAGAATATAATTTAGCAAAAGAATATATTTTAGAAAAATATATTTTTATTGATATGAACTAGTTATTAACCAGAATAAATCATTAAATTTAGATTTAATGAAGTTTTCCAATTAGTGAATATTTAATTGAAGTTAAATTAAATAAATTGGATTTTGGGTTTGTCGTGAATAGTGTATTAAATAACACTGTTCTTAAACCCCGTATGAAAAGAATAATCTTTTATTTAGATTATTAAAGTTTCCAATTACATTTAGTAATTGGAATAAGATGAAATGTGAGTTGGGTTTATTGTGAACTGTGTTTCTAAGCGACATTTGTTCTTTAACCCAACTGACAATGAAAATATGATTTGGAATTTATAAATCTGGTATCAAGATTTAAATGGGAATTTTCCAAAAGTAAGGTTTTCCAATTTAATATATTAAATTGGAATTGAAAGGAATTTGAATTAATAATAACCGAGATCAGTTTATGTAAAAGAAGACCGATACTACATATGGAATTTAAAAGGATTTGCCGTTATTCCAATTTTATTATTGGTCGGATACAGAAATTTATAACGATTATATATTGATTTGATTTCTGTGAAGATTCCCTATTTTATGGAAGTCGATTTTGGGTTTATCGTGAACGGTGTTTTAAATGACATTAGTTCTTTAACCCAGTTAAGAATAAGATTAATTTCTTAAATTTTAATAATTATTGAATAATGATTTTTTTATTTAAAACCCAATGGAAGTTTTGATAAATCTTTAAAGAAAGATTTAAGGATAATTTAAAGAATTTATCTTTGATATAATAATGCGAATATCTTATTAGAAGAATAAACTGAATTGGAATGAGACGTTAGATGTGTTTTTATAGTTCTCGATTTTTAATTATAAAAATACGAGAGTTATTCGGAAAGACCGGGTTTAACCCATTCTGAATAATTACTATGACGATGAAGAGTCGAAGATGAAGACGGTGGTTGAAGACCGACAATCTTCACATCGAATGGATGTGTTGCTACAGAGACCCTGATGGGAGTAGCTACCTTGAATGGGCTTCAGTGGTGGCCGTCCGGACTATTGTTGATTGTTCGGATTTGGTTTTCGCTCAGTCCCAGAGCATAAGCTTGTAAATGGATGCTTGTCTGACATTGGATTTCGTTCCATGTGAATTAAATCGATTTCTGTTAATGTATGTCTGTTTGGTGGTGGAGGATTTATTCTCTACTTAACACCCTGGTATATATTAATAGTGATTGATCGCATGGCGTGAATAGTCAATGTGGCACGCCAAGATGCAAATGATCAAGGCTTTTGTTGAAAAAGCAGGGCCTTGTGGGATGATCAAAGTATAGCCTATTACGGCATAACTTTGTGTATATCGTGACTTCATGAGCCTCACACCCCGGTATGAGTCAAAAACGGGATATGGACCGTAGGGAGTGCACACGTTTCTTTCTAGCTAGTGGTAGCGTCAGTGCTTAAACTGGCTGGCATTTTACTTATGTGGATGATGGATTTTGAGGCGCCTCAGATTTTTATAGGCCGTTAGTGGTCATACTATAGGTTCAAAGGAACCGGGAAGCGTGTGTTCAGGCATAACTAATCCACTGCCAATAGGCGGGGACCGACCCTACCGCTCCAAGCGTTGCCCATAGGTGTGATCCTGAGGCATTTGCTAGAATGTCTCAAATCGGAGAGGAGCTTGCCCCTAGCCTCGACTCATGATGGAAATCCAATTTCCAATATGACCTTGCGGTTTTGATTGTAGAACTAGTATGGCGACATAGTAGGATGGGGTACTATGCCGTCTATGATTGATACATTATGATTGAAATGTTTTTGAAATATATATATCCATATATATACACTAATAATATCAAATCCGTCTTTATCGTATCAAGCATCTTTTGACCATTATAAGGTAAAACCCTATCCTCCAGTTTGTGTTGCATTGTGTGATGGGACTTGGGTCTTATAATGGCTTCATTTTACTAAAAGGCATTGCGTTGTTTAACGATTTACTTTATTTTATGCACCGGTATCCAATGGAGTAAACCCGTTCTGCGTTAGCGGTGTGGTCCTGTGATTAGCCTTATGATTAGGTAGTTAAGTTAAGATTTCTCATACCAGTCCCATGACTGACCAGTAGTTTGTTTCACTGGAAAACTCGGGTGCCCATATTTTCCACACGGGCAGTCGAGTAGCTTTTTGCAGATATATTTACAGGATCCTGGCTTACAGCTGAAGCGGTATTCGGAAAGCTCTTTATCCGTGTATTTCTTCCAGTTGTATATTTGTATTATTTTCCAATGCTATTTAAATGTAATTTAAAAATCTGATATTAATGTATTTCTATTGTGTAAATCTCTATTATACTCTTGTACTCTGATGTAATTGTTGTAATCAGCAATAAAATGTTCTTCAGTTTGTGTTCTGATGTGTGTTGTTCTCAAGGCAATCAAGACTTTCCTTTATAGGGAAGTTTTGGTCGTCACAAATTATGTTAAAAACTTAATTCTAAAAGGATTAAGAAAGGAAATGACGGTTTATGTAGATATATGTTTATAATAATCAATAGTTTTAAGAATAAGAACAACCAAGTTTTAATCCATGCAATATAACAGAATTGCATCTTTTGGTGTAAATCATTTTGTAATTGGTGCCTAAGAAGCATTGGGTAAAAATTCTAGTTTATCAACCCTTTTCACTTATCAACCTTGACCCTGATCAGAAGAAAGGAAGATCTATAATTAAATTAGGTAATATAAATAAGTTGAATGCATTGTTAAATGGTATGCTAAGATAAAAAATAAATAGAAGTATGCTGATTTACAGTTACATGCATAGGATTATTGTGTGACCCTAGGGGCTTGGGAATATTAATATATGAGAATTGACATATCAGTAAAAGCAAATCATACTATAAAATAACTAGAAGTAATATGATGGGTTGATAGGCATTTGTAGGTGATATTCCTTAATTTTGCAAATCAAATTGTCTTTGTCTCATTTCATTACAATTCAAACTCTTACATCTCATTGCATTGCTGCTGCCTTAATTACTTCTGCATTTGTTCCTATTTCTTGGGCACATTTCTGTTTTCACATTGCATTACTTCTGCCCACAATTTGGCTATCACATTGCATTACTTCTACCCATAATTTGGCTACCACCTACTTCTCCAAACAACTCTCCAAATATTATTTGACAGATTTGAATGTAGGTGAACAAACATAGCGTAACGAAACAACCAAAAGTTTAAGTTCTCACTTCATTTAATAGCGATATATAGAAATGCATCAAAAAATGAAATAATGAACATAGTTTTATAATTAAACAATCCTAGAATAATGCATTATTTCCGATAAAATAGTTTTAATCATTTAACGTATAGCAATAACTGTATTGAGAATCTGAGATATATGCAACATGGATTTTTCTCTGCTGCATTTACTCTTTCCACTTTGGATCTGCCTATCCCTTAATTAAACAAGTGTGAACCTTTGCTATCTATGTTATATAAACCCATAAGCACATGATTTTTCAAAATAGCTTATTTTGAACACTAATTAGAAAAATTATTGTTGAATCTTCTTAGATAATCTTGAATCGCATTTTAGCACATGGCGACAATGTATTACAGTTGATAACATCAGCTATAGGTTGGTTTAAACTTGATAATAATTAATTTAAAAGTGAAAATCCATGTTATACATATGGAAAGAATCAAATTCTTTGTTAAAAAATATTATGAAAACTATGCTTATTTATGTATTGGCTCAACCATTCTCATTAAGACTTTAAATTTGAAAATAATGTTTAAAACTTAACTCTTAAATATTTTTAGTTATCAATATAATCACATAATCAACGTTTTCTTTACCAATTCAAATACTAAATAAAAATCCATAATTTGAAACATATCCTTATATTTGAAGTCTGACACAGAATAAGGAGCATGCAAATCTAATTTTGTAAGAAAAAAAATATTATGTTAGCAAATGAAATTTAGTACAATAATCATAGCGCTTCTAAAATAAATGCATCAGTAAACAAAAAAACAATCAACCTACTGTTGGGGTTTTGTGCATAGCAGAAGTTTGACAAAACGCCAAGAAAAATAGGATCTTTATCACCTAATCACTTGAAGATGAATGTGATTGAAAAAAATAAACAATACCACTAAAATATTGAAAATACGAGCACAGGATATTCCACCTAAGCACCCTCTTTATTGATTCACCAATAAAAATGGTTTACAATCAATCTTAATTATCGTTACAAACAATTACAACTTGAACTAATAGCCATATTGAGAAATAGGTAGAGAATATCTAATGGCTACAAATTTGAGGAGAAAAGCAACGAAGAATAATGGAAAAATTTTCCATACATAATGAAGATGTTAGCTATGCTTTTTATAGACTAAATTGCTTCATACCCAAGTAAATTTGGCATCCAAATTATTTTCATATATGTCATAAATTTATTTGGATAAGCACGAAATAATCCTTGCCTTAATTATCCCACAAATATAGCAACTAATATCTGTAACACCCCGAATTTCACTTAATATTAATGATTAGTAATTAAAGACTAATTAATCTCAGACGTGAGAATTAAGGGAAACGGGTTTCGCGGTTGCGTTCGTCTCGGAAAAGTACGCGAAATAGAGTCCGAAATTTCGTGAATCGGAGTCCGTATGACTGAGATATGGCCTTTAGAAGTTTCACGAAAAATCAGAAAACGAAACAGATTTCAAAAATGCAGAATATGGGCTAGGCGGGAAAATTCCCGCCCAGACCAGGTCGACCTGGGAGTTGACCTGGGGGTCGACCTGCCCACCAGGTCGACATGGGTGTCGACCTGGGGGTCGACCTCCCTGGTCGAGCCCAGGTGACCTGGGTGCACTGATTTGGGATCTGGGCTGTGTTTTGGTGGCTAGTGACGAGATCTGACTGCTCTAATCTGATTTAGGGTTAATCTAATGGCCTAAAACACTTAACTAATCTATAAATATACCCTAAGACTACCCTAATTCATAATAAATTGGATACAACGTCGTCATGCCGCCAAAATGCAACTTAGAAGGAGCCTCCACAAATTAAAGAGGAAGATAGCTTCTCAAATCAACTTCTAATCAACTCTAGCAACTTAATCTTCTTCATAGGAGCTCTAATCAACAAGTTGTGAGTTTCTATGCCTTTAGCAAGCAATTGCTAAACTAATTATGATATTATATAATGAGGTTATGGTTATGTATGTGGATCAATGCAAGTTATGTTATCATATGCTATGTGTTCATGATGCTAGTTATGCAAGTTTTATGCTATATGTTCACGATGCTAGTTATGCAAGTTTTATGCTATGTGTTCATGATGCTAGTTATGCAAATCACTATGATAAACATTGATCCATTATGACACCATGTTATGCAAGTTTGGTGTTTGATTATATGCAAGTTCATATATGACATGTTATGCAAGTTTGGTGTTTGATTATATGCAAGTTCATATATGACATGTTATGCAAGTTTGGTGTTTGATTATATGCAAGTTCATATATGACATGATATGCAAGTTTGGTATTTGATTATATGCAAGTAACATGTGCAAGTTTACACCTTTGTATGATATGCATACATATGCAAGTTTACCCCTTTGGATGTCATGCATATATATGCATGTTTACCCTATTTATGATATGAGTAACATATGCAAGTTCATCCCTTTTTAGACCTATGACATGTATGCAAGTTTATCCCTTTATGATAGGTCTATGACATGAACATCTATGCAAGTTACCCTCTTTATGACATATGTGATTCATGCAAGTTTGGGTTAATTATTTATGCCAGTTGGGTTTGATGCTATGGTCATATATGCAATTTGACACCTTTAAAACCCATGATGATGCTAATGTTATGCTAAGTAGAACCCATTGCATTTGTGATGAATCTTCCCTTTTAAGTATGTCATGTTAGCGTATTACGTGGGGAACGATGGGGTTAATATTCATGTTAACAAAATTGTGGTGAAATTGGTATGATGTTGCATACCATAAGTGGATGGACATAATTGAGTCAATTATGTACATCATTAAATTGGAATTAATTAGGGAAAATTAATCCAAAATATGGGGGTGATTAATTAGGTGTAATTAATCGACTAAGACACGAGGTTGGACCCTTTTGTAGCATAAGACTGCCCGGACCCGACCGGCAAATCCAGCGGCTACAAATGATTGGCCCAATGTGAGAGGTCTTAGGCATAAACTAAATACGTGACAAGTGTAAAGACATGAGGTTAGACTCGGTTATGGCGTAAGGCTGCCCGGACCCGACCGGCAAATCCAACTGCCATAAAAGATAGTCTAATGTGAGAGGTCTTTGCAAAGGTTACGGTCTTAATCAATTAAGAAACACTTAACCAGATAAGCATGTAGTGGGGCATGAGGGGTTAAGTGGGTGCCTTGGATGGCATGTGGAAATCAAGTAAGTGCCTTGGGTGGCATGTGGAAATCTAGTGGGTTGCCTTGGGTGGCAATAGAAAATACGATTAGAATACTTAACCAAGTGGAAACATGTAATTAAACATGATTAAATGGTTAAGTGGGATGCACTAGAAAAGGGACAAGCTTAGGTGGGTAGCTTGTGGGGGCCCATTTCAACCAGTAACCCAAAACGTATCTTTGTGGGCTCGACCCAAGTCGAGGACGGGACACGCATACTAGGCTTGACTATAAGAGGCCAAAACGGGTTAGCGGTGGCAATGCAAGTCCAACGGGTTTCATATGCGTGTGTGGACCCGGGCTGGTACGTAAGACGTTGTTGCATCGTGTAGGTATAAGCCGTGCACTCTTAAGTTGTATCGGGTTGCCACTTTGGGGAGTGATACACCCCACTGTGGGGCCAGCACAGGTATCTACGTTAGGGAGCCGATCGCTTGGGGAGTAGTGGGTACACCAAGTGGAGATAGGGGCAGACGGCACCTATGTGGTCAGCTAGGGGTAAGCGAAACTACTAGTTATATTTTCTAAGTCCATGGGTGGGATCAACCTTTAAGTAGGAATGACTGGTGTGGTGCAGTGTAGTAATTACCCTTGGGTGGGTAGATGCGTCTTTATCGATATCTTAGTTCTTCCTATGTCTAGTTGGCTGCTTAGTGTAGTCATTTATCCCCAGTCGTCACCGTACCAAGTTTATATCATACCCTAATTACTTTAATGATTGTATTGTTAAAGTTATAGGGCTCACTCAGACTTATGTCTGACCCCGTTGTTTTTATCTTTTTCCCCCTCAGGTCCTCAGGTTGGGCCTAGTTCTAGTGGAGTTTGATTCAGACTGCTTTATCTATCTTGGAGCTTGGACTCTTGAAGTAAAGCTCGGTTATCTTTTCTATTATAGCTATTAGTTATGTAGTGGGATTATGTACTTATGTTTTTATCAGGATGGATATTTAGTACTTGACTCTTGTTTAGTTGGTTTTGGTATTGTAACCAGACATGTTTATCTTCTGCTGCAATGAAATGATGTTTTAAATTTTCAAGTATTATTTATATCTGTCTTGTTGTAATTTTTCTGTTCTATATTCACTTAAAATACTCCACCGATGCTATGGCATTCCCTTAGTGAGTGTCCGTAGCGGGTGTGGGGTGTTACACGTGGTATCAGAGCTAAAGGTTACCAGAACAGATAAAAATTTTAGAAAAACTATTTTTCGAAAACATTTTTGGAAGAAGTATTTTCAAAAACATGTCTTTTAAGAGAAAAGTTTTTGAAAGAAAAGCATAATCCCCAATAGCCATATCTTTATCTTTCGAATTCTCCGTTTTGAATCTTTCCTTTTTCGTTTCAGCATAGCTGAAGATCTTAACTTTCCGGAGGGTGTAGCGATACCAGTATGGTATAGGAGGTTGATGGAGGCTAGGGCCGCCACTGCGGGTCCAGCAGATGTTCCTCCACCACCAGTTGCACCCGATCTTCCTCCTCCTCCTCCTCGCGTGGATACTTTTGCTAAGACTTGCAAGGAATTTAAGGCTATGGGAGGGAAACCTTTTCAAGGATCAGAAACTTTTGTGGAAGCTAGGGATTGGCTTAAGGAGGTGGAAGAATTGATAGATATCTTTGATATGGAAGAAGGAAAGAAAGTCAAGTTAGCTGCTTGGTTAATGAAGGGAGAGGCCTCGTTCTGGTCGGAGGTCACTAATGGAGAACGCCTAGTTGACTCATGGGCGGATTTCTGACAAAGGTTTGTGGCAAAGTTTCTCTCAAGGGCGGAAGAGAATCTGTATATGGAAAGGTTCTTGACACTAAAGCAAGGAAACCTATCAGTGAAGGAATATGTCAACAAGTTTAATCAGTTGGCAAGGTTTGGCATAGACATGGTGAATACACCGGAGAAGAAGGCTTTGAGGTTTGTTAAAGGTTTGAATGAACCGATGCATGGATTGGCCATGACTCACATCCCTATGGGGGCCACCTTTGAGAAGCTAGTAGACATGGCACTTATGCATGAGGAAGAGAGGGGTCCCAATGCTAATAAGGCACCCGAGAAGAAAGGAGATCAGAAGAGACCTCAACAGCAACAGCAAAACAAGGGTGGTAAAGGCAACGGTGGCAAGGGAAAGAAGAAGTGCTTCAACTGTGGGACACCAGGACACCTCAGCAAAGATTGTCGGAAGAAGAAGAAGACTGGCTACTTCCACTGTGGCGAAGCAGGGCATCTAGTGAAGGACTGCCCTAAGAAGGGGCAGAGGACGGGATCTACCTCAGGGGGACAGGTGCAAGCTCTTATGGCACCAGGTCAGGCAAGGGGGCAAGTTCAGGCTCTCGCGGTTCCACCGATTCAGGAAAGAGGTAGAACTATTTCCGTTGAAAGTCTGGTTTTTCTGTTTGATCATCCTGTTCGTACTTTATTTGACTCTGGCGCATAGCATTCCTTTATCTCATCATCATTAGTTGAGTCACTGCACTTAGACACCAGTCTAGTAGATGATCCCTTGGCTGTCTCAAACCCAATTGGGGGCTCCACTTATTTGTCCATGATATGTTTGGGTTTGAGGATTTCTATACTTAGCGTTGAGTTTAGATGTGATGCTTTTGTTTTGGGCTTCACGGGTTATGGGTTGATTTTGGGCATGGACTGGTTATATAGTAATGGTGCCGTTCTTGATTGTGAAAGGAGAGTTGTTAGGCTCATGACCCGCTTGGGGAACACTCTCGAGATCTCTTGTAACCCCATGGATTCTGTTATGCTAAGTTATCTTGAATCGCTTGACGCTTCGGTCGAGAGTTTGCGATCTGTTAGAGTGGTCCGGGAATACTCGGATGTGTTTGAGGAGGTGAAGGCCTTACCTCCGAAGCGGGAGATTGACTTCCGAATATATCTGGTAGACAATGCTAAACCAGTATCTTTGCCAGTGCGCCACATGGCTCCTCGTGAGAGGAGGGAACTCAATAAGCAAGTAGGGGAGTTGCTTGAGAAGGGGTTCATAAGACGAAGTATATCGGAGTGGGGTGCTCCAGTGGTTTTTGCCATGAAGGCGGATGGGTCCCTCAGACTTTGTGTAGACTATAGAGAACTCAATAAGCTTACAAAGAAGAATAGACACCCATTGCCGAGGATTGATGATCTCTTTGATCAGTTGGTTGGCGCCTCAGTGTTTTCACAGTTGGACTTAGCCACGGGGTTTCATCAGTTGAGAGTGGCTGAGGATAGCATAGACAAGACTGGATTTAGGACTCCGGATGGTTTCTATGAGTGGCTGGTGGTGCCCTTTGGTTTGACGAATGCCCCTGCATACTTTGTTGATTTGATGAGTAGGGTGTTCAGGGAGTACCTTAATAAGTTCGTGGTGGTCTTTGTGGATGACATCTTGGTCTTTTCTAAGAGTGAAGAAGAGCATGCCCTACATCTTAGGGAAGTGTTGGGGACTCTTCGAGCGCATAGCCTTAAGGCTAAATTCTCTAAATGTCACTTTTGGAGGAAGGAAGTGCGGTTCTTAGGGCACGTGGTCTCTAAGGAAGGGATAGCTGTGGATCCCGCTAAGGTAGTGTCCATCCAAGATTGGAAGGTTCCGAAGAATGCTACCGAGGTAAGGAGTTTCTTGGGGTTGGCTGGCTACTATAGGAAGTTTATCAAGGACTTCGCGAAGATATCAGCCCCATTAACTCTCTTGACAAAGAAGAATCTAGTTTTCACATGGGACGTAGATTGTGATGATGCGTTCCAACGGTTAAAGAGAGCTTTAACCACAGCTCCAGTCTTAGTGTTGCCAGATGGGAGTAAGCCATTTGTTGTTTATACCGATGCTTGTGGGAAAGGACTAGGCGCAGTCTTAATGCAAGAGGGAAGGGTAATAGCCTATGGGGGAAGGCAGTTGAGAAAGCATGAGAAAAATTACCCTACCCATGATCTAGAGTTGGCCGCTATTGTTTTTGCACTTAAGTCTTGGCGCCATTATCTTCTTGGCGAGAGGTTCGAATTGTTCACTGACCACAAATCGTTGAAGTACTTGTTTTCTCAGAAGGATTTGAACTTAAGACAGCAAAGGTGGATGGAGTTCTTAGCATCCTATGATTTCGAGATAGCGTATACCCCTGACAAGGGTAACGTGGTGGCGGACGCCTTAAGCAGAAAAAGGTTGTCTTTGAGTCCATTTTTCGTTGAACGACGAAGCTTGGAATTTATCTCGATGTTTGACTTCAGACCCTCCGTTGATTTTGTACCCGGTTTGCTAGCATCCTTAGAGGTCAGACCTACTCTTTTGTGACAGATTGGTGAAGCACAATGGACGACCCACAGTTGGTTGAGTTAGTAGAGAAGCTCATAAGGGGGGAGTCGTCCGGCCATTTGAGTAGGTACACCCTAGATGACAAGTGGTGGTTGCGTAGAGACGGTCGACTTTGTGTACCGCAAGACGAGGGTTTGAGGAAGGCTATAGTTGAAGATGCACATCGTTCAAAGATGACCATTCATCCTGGTGGGGACAAGATGTACCAAGACATGAAGCGAGTTTTCTTTTGGACGGTATGAAGAAGGATGTGGCTGAGTATGTCGCTAGATGCTTGGTGTGCCAACAAGTGAAAGCGGAGCAAAAGAAACCCAGTGGGCTGCTTCATCCATTGGAGGTTCCGCAATGGAAGTGGGACAGCGTCTCGATGGACTTTGTCGATGGGTTACCAAGATCAAGGAAGGGTAATACGGGAATTTGGGTTGTGGTAGACAGACTTACTAAGAGTGCCCATTTCATACCCGTGAAGAGCAAGAGGACTGCTCCATGGCTAGCTTCAGTTTACCTTCGAGAGATAGTTCGATTGCATGGAGTACCTTCTAGCATAGTGAGTGATCGAGATCCTATCTTCACTAGCGAGTTTTGGAAGAGTTTGCAAGAGGCAGTAGGGACTCAGTTGTGTTTGAGCACCGCATATCATCCTCAGACAGACGGTCAGACCGAGAGGGTGAATCGTGTTCTAGAAGACCTTTTGAGACTATGTATCTTAGATTTTGGAGGTACATGGGAAGAGCATCTTCCATTGGTGGAGTTCGCGTATAATAACAGCTTTCAGTCTAGTATTGGTATGGCTCCTTTCGAAGCTCTTTATGGAAGGCCTTGTCGGTCACCTACATGTTGGTGGGAATCTACGGATAAGATCTTGCTTGGGCCTGATATGGTTAGAGAGACTTCGGAAAAGATTGATTTGATTAGAAGAAGGATGAAAGCGGCGCAAGACAGACAGAAATCCTACGCGGATAAGAGGAGGACGGATCTTGAGTTTAATGTTGGGGACATGATCTTTGTCAAAGTATCTCCATTACGGAATGTTGTTCGCTTTGGGTCCGTTGGGAAGTTAGCACCAAGGTTTGTAGGACCGTTTCCTATTAAGGAAAAGATTGGACAGATGGCATATAGAGTAGAGTTGCCCGAGAGACTTAGTGGAGTACATGATGTATTCCATGTGTCACATTTGAGGAAGTGCCTACATGAGACCGCAGAGGTGGTAGAGCCGAGCTTTCTTAGAGAAGTGGAGGTAGAGCGTGATGCGACGATTCGACGAGCTCCTACTCGCATCCTTGGGTCAGAGATTAGGAGGTTGAGAAACAGAGAGGTTCAACTAGTCAAAGTGCAATGGGGAGATGATGAAAGCAACGCTACTTGGGAGACAGAAGCGAAGATGCGTTCACTATACCCATTTCTTTTTTAGGGTATGTCTTTTAACTTCTCCTTTATCGTTTGTCTAGTACTTATCTTATCTTTAGTATGTCCTCTCGTTAGTACCTTTGACCTTTAGATAGGGTAAACCTATGGTTGAAACATGTGTTTGAGACATGTTATGATTGATGGATGCGTGTGGATGCAAGTGTTTGCTAGTGGTTGCTCGTGGATGCATATACACACACTTTAGACACCAGATCGGCTCAGTCACTTCATATTGCATATTGCATATAATTGTGTGTAGGTAGCTATATTAATGGATGTATAATGGTTGTGTTATCATAAGGATGATGCATTTTGGTGTATGGTTGTGCACACATGTAGAAATAGTATGTGTCGATAGGGTTCTTTCGCATATATGTTGAATGCATGGCACTATCATGGTTTGCATTAAGGAGGTCAACTGAATCAGTAGACCGCCTGATTTTGCATTAGACAGGGAACATATACACACACTTCTTGCATATGTTCATACAGCATTAGAAACTTTAAGGACAATGGATGCCCGTGTTTGATGGTTTAGTAGATGGTTGTTTGGTTGGTAGGATACGTTCTTCTTGACTTAGAGATTTCGGAGACGAAATCCTTTAAGTAGGGGAGAATGTAACACCCCGAATTTCACTTAATATTAATTATTAGTAATTAAAGAATAATTAATCTCAAACGTGAGAATTAAGGGAAACGGGTTTCGCGGTTGCGTTCGTCTCGGAAAAATACGCGAAATAGAGTCCAAAATTTCGTGAATCGGAGTCCGTATGGCTGAAATATGGCCTTTAGAAGTTTGACGAAAAATCAGAAAACGAAACAGATTTCAAAAATGCAGAATATGGGCTAGGCGGGAAAATTCCCGCCCATACCAGGTCGACCTGGGAGTCGACCTGGGAGTCGACCTAGGGGTCGACCTGCCCACCAGGTCGACATGGGTGTCGACCCTAGTGTCGACCTGGGGCTTGACCTCCCTGGTCGAGCCCAAGTGACCTGGGTGCACTGATTTGGGATCTGGGCTGTGTTTTGGTGGCTAGTGACGAGATCTGACGGCTCTAATCTGATTTAGGGTTAATCTAATGGCCTAAAACACTTAACTAATCTATAAATACACACTAAGACTACCCTAATTCATACTAAAATTGGATACAACGTCGTCATGCCATCAAAATGCAACTTAGAAGGAGCCTCCACAAATTAAAGAGGAAGATAGCTTCTCAAATCAACTTCTAATCAACTCTAGCAACTTAATCTTCTTCTAGGAGTGATAATCAACAAGTCGTGAGTTTCTATGCCTTTAGCAAGCAATTGCTAAACTAATTGTGATAGGATATAATGAGATTATGGTTATGTATGTGGATCAGTGCAAGTTATGTTATCATATGCTATGTGTTCATGATGCTAGTTATGCAAGTTTTATGCTATATGTTCATGATGCTAGTTATGCAAGTTTTATGCTATGTGTTCATGATGCTAGTTATGCAAATCACTATGATAAACATTGATCCATTTTGACACCATGTTATGCAAGTTTGGTGTTTGATTATATGCAAGTTCGTATATGACATGTTATGCAAGTTTGGTGTTTGATTATATGCAAGTTCATATATGACATGTTATGCAAGTTTGGTGTTTGATTATATGCAAGTTCATATATGACATGATATGCAAGTTTGGTGTTTGATTATATGCAAGTAACATGTGCAAGTTTACACCTTTGTATGATATGCATACATATGCAAGTTTACCCCTTTGTATGTCATGCATACATATGCATGTTTACCCTTTTTATGATATGAGTAACATATGCAAGTTCATCCCTTTTTAGACCTATGACATGTATGCAAGTTTATCCCTTTATGATAGGTCTATGACATGAACATCTATGCAAGTTACCCTCTTTATGACATATGTGATTAATGCAAGTTTGGGTTGATTATTTATGCTAGTTGGGTTTGATGCTATGGTCATATATGCAAGTTGACACCTTTAAAACCCGTGATGATGCTAATGTTATGCTAAGTAGAACCCATTGCATTTGTGATGAATCTTCCCTTTTAAGTATGTCATGTTAGCGTATTACGTGGGGAACGATGGGGTTAATATTCATGTTAACAAAATTGTGGTGAAATTGGTATGATGTTGCATACCATAAGTGGATGGACATAATTGAGTCAATTATGTACATCATTAAATTGGAATTAATTAGGGAAAATTAATTCAAAATATGGGGGTGATTAATTAGGTGTAATTAATCGACTAAGACACGAGGTTGGACCCTTTTGTAGCATAAGACTGCCCGGACCCGACAGGCAAATCCAGCGGCTACAAATGATTGGCCCAATGTGAGAGGTCTTAGGCATAAACTAAATATGTGACAAGTGTAAAGACATGAGGTTAGACTCGATTATGGCGTAAGGCTGCCCGGACCCGACCGGCAAATCCAACTGCCATAAAAGATAGTCTAATGTGAGAGGTCTTTGCAAAGGTTACGGTCTTAATCAATTAAGAAACACTTAACCAGATAAGCATGTAGTGGGGCATGAGGGGTTAAGTGGGTGCCTTGGGTGGCATGTGGAAATCAAGTAAGTGCCTTGGGTGGCATGTGGAAATCTAGTGGGTTGCCTTGGGTGGCAATAGAAAATACGATTAGAATACTTAACCAACTGGAAAAATGTAATTAAACATGATTAAAGGGTTAAGTGGGATGCACTAGAAAAGGGACAAGCTTAGGTGGGTAGCTTGTGGGGGCCCATTTCAACCAGTAACCCAAAACGTATCTTTGTGGGCTCGACCCAAGTCGAGGACGGGACACGCATAATGGGCTTGACTATAAGAGGCCAAAACGGGTTAGCGGTGGCAATGCAAGTCCAACGGGTTTCATATGCGTGTGTGGACCCGGGCTGGTAGGTAAGACGTTGTTGCATCGTGTAGGTATAAGCCGTGCACTCTTAAGTTGTATTGGGTTGCCACTTTGGGGAGTGATACACCCCACTGTGGGGCCAGCACGGGTATCTACGTTAGGGAGCCGATCGCTTGGGGAGTAGTGGGTACAACTAGTGGAAATAGGGGCAGACGACACCTATGTGGTCAGCTAGGGGTATGCGAAACTACTAGTTATATTTTCTAAGTCCATGGGTGGGATCAACCTTTAAGTAGGAATGACTGGTGTGGTGCAGTGTAGTAATTACCCTTGGGTGGGTAGATGCGTCTTTATCGATATCTTAGTTCTTCCTATGTCTAGTTTGCTGCTTAGTGTAGTCATTTATCCCCAGTCTTCACCGTACCAAGTTTATATCATACCCTAATTACTTTAATGATTGTATTGTTAAAGTTATAGGGCTCACTCAGACTTATGTCTGACCCCGTTGTTTTTATCTTTTTTCCCCCTCAAGTCCTCATGTTGGGCCTAGTTCTAGTGGAGTTTGATTCAGACTGCTTTATCTATCTTGGAGCTTGGACTCTTGAAGTAAAGCTCGGTTATCTTTTCTATTATGGCTATTAGTTATGTAGTGGGATTATGTACTTATGTTTTTATCAGGATGGATATTTAGTACTTGACTCTTGTTTAGTTGGTTTTGGTATTGTAACCAGACATGTTTATCTTCTGCTGCAATGAAATGATGTTTTACATTTTCAAGTATTATTTATATCTGTCTTGTTGTAATTTTTCTGTTCTATATTCACTTAAAATACTCCACCGATGCTATGGCATTCCCTTAGCGAGTGTCCGTAGCGGGTGTGGGGTGTTACAATATCTCTCCATAAAATCTAGCAACAAATCTCTCCATAAAATCTAACAACAAATCTCCCCACAAAATATGTAAGAATATTTGCTACCCAAAATTGTGATTTGCGCATCACTAATTACAACACTCCACCTTGATACCAAATCACAACATCTCCTCAAAACCAGCCAACTTAGCTCTCACTTTCGACCTTCTTTTCTTAATTAATATCATTACAAATGTGACGGCCTAGAAATTTTGACAAGATAAATGATAGATTTTATATATGGCAATTATTATTAAGTTTGTGATTTGTTAATACTTTTTGTCGTTCGATCGGATTCGTCAACGTTAACGTGAATTAGTAACACTAGAATTAAGCATTGCACTTAGTTTCCATAACATTTTAAGGTAAATGCTACTAAAAACACCTACCTTCTCTGCAACACCCTGAATTTTCTGTGAACATAAGTGTAACAAAATGAAGTATAATTAATTTTAAATTTGAGAATTAAGGAAATCGGGTTACCCCATTGCGTTCGTCTCAGAATTCTTCTAGAGATAGAGTCCGAGTTTGCATAAATCGGACACCATATGAAGAAGTTATGGCCTTCGGAAGTTTCTGAAAATATAAAACAGCTCGAAAATAAATTCCAAATTCAAAATTCAAAAATCTGAACCCAGAAGCGGGCTGGGCGGGAAATTTCCCGCCCAAGACCTAGGTCGACCTGGGGGTCGACCTGGGTAGGCAGGTCGACCATAGGGTCGACCTGGGGGTCGACCTTAGTGTCGACCTCCCTCCCTACAGGTCGACCTATTTTGCCCATATCCAATTTTCTTCGGTGTGTAACATGTTTTTGGCTGTTCTGATGGTCTGGATTGGTTCTAGGTTAATATCTAAGGCTCTAAGCACTTCTATTCTCCTATAAATACATCCCTAAGACAAAACCTAAATCTCTTACACTATTCTCTAGCCTTCATAGCTCTCTCCCTCTTAGAAAATAAAATGATGGTGTCGCTACTCTGCTGAAACCTAGGATAAAACTTGTGCATCTTCTTCCAAACTGTATATGATTAAAAGAACAACTAGTCTACATCAAAGGAGCGCTATTCAGTGTCAGAACATAGATTCCAAAATACAAAAATTGTTCCCTTTTTGTGAGTACAGTTATTTTCAGATATAAACTTTTATTATGATCTTGGCATGGTTATAAATCTGAATCTGAGGTTATGCATATTATTATCTGCCAGATTTGTTTTTCTGTGACTATTCTGTATCTCCTTTTTCTTTCTGTTCTATAGCCAGGCTACTATGAGCCTCCGCCAAATCTCATAATAGATTAACGCATGAATGCTAATTTTAGGACAAATAATGAGTATTGCATAATTGGACATGACTGATCTGTGACTGATTTGAGAAAAGAACATAGGTTGTAAATTAAGATCTAGAATTAGTGCATACTATGTGTAAAAGAATGTGATTTGGAAGAAGAATTACTATATGATAGCATATGACTTGGGATTTGGAATATAATGCATATTATAATGCAAGATCTGATTTTGAGGACTTAATACATGATTAAAATTTAAGATCTAGATTTTGGGGCATATTTTATATCACGATCTATGACTTGAAAAGAGAAAAAAAAGATATATGTGACTTAGGCGTAAAGATCTATATCAAAATAGGTTAACTATTAATGTGAATGCGCCTAAATATGGATTTTAGGATATTTGGCATCATAGACTATAATTTGGCATAATTTATATTGTTTGGGACTTTTTAGAGAATATTCTGTACTGTGCAAAGTTTAATTAAAATTTGGGGCATATGTCGTATTATGAATTATGACCATGATTTAGGCATGTAAATTTAGGCAAGATATATAAATAGAACTTTAAGAAATATTTAATCTGTTAAATCTGTTATCTGCTTAATCTGTTGAATTTCCTAATCTGCTAAATCTGTTATCTACTTAATCTGTTGAATTGCCTAATCTACTAAATCTACTGAATTGCCTAATTTGCTAAAATTGTTATCTGCTAAATCTGTTGAATTGATTAATCTGTTGAAAGCTTAATAATTATAAATTGGAGGCTCGATCTAAAATTGAGCAAAACATGTTAATAGAACTTTGGATAATCTACCGTAACTTGTAAAGAAGTTAAATCTGCTAAATAGACATAATTAGTCTGATATTTTCTGTAAAGTGGCTATGACACGAGGTTAGACTCTGTTTGCGGTAGAAGCCTGCCCAAAACCAACCGGCTTAACTAGCGACTGGAAACTGTCAGTCTAATGTGAGAGGTCGTAAGCATAACTAAAATATGCTTAGACACGAGGTTAGGTCTGGCTTGTGGCAGAAGTCTTCCCGGAACCGCCCGGCATATCCAGCGGCCATAAGCTACCAACCTAATGTGAGAGGTATATGCATTAATAATTAATTAATGCAAATCTAAGATAAATATGATACCTAAAACGTGTTGGGTGGATAGGGTTAAAACGATTGGTCTGATGAATCTAATAAACCCGTTTCGTAAATCTGTAGTCCCAATACAAATTTAGGTAAAACAATCTGTAAGCCTGTTAATCTGTATATCTGATCCGTTGGTCTGAAAACTTGTTCACTTGATTGTCTGATCTGTGAACTAGTAACCTGAACTCTGTCTGAAATCCGTAAACAAGTTAATCTGAAATCTATTAGTCTGGGGGCACAAGGTTAGGAGGGGAAATACCTGTGTCATCTGTTGTTTGGGACCCATATTAGTCAGTAACCCTTTCTGGTATCAAAACTTTGACCCCACGCTATTTAGGGGTCCGGGCACGCTTACTGAAATAATTATAAGTGGTTCACTCTGATAATGGCGAGGGGTGTTGATGGTGCATTCCAACCGGGTCATGTGCGTGCATGGATCCGTTCTGCTATAAGGATGTAAGACACCGTGACATCTATAAATAGGTCTGTGCCAATAGGTTGCCACTTCAGGGAGTGATACACCCTACTGTGGGGCCGACATAGGGTATTTATGTATTAGGGAGCCGATTGCTTAGGGGTAGGACTTAGGGTACACTTAGTTCTGTCTGTTTTTGTTGGTACCGTCTGTTTCTGTTGGGTGGCAACACCTGTTTGTTTCTGCGTGGTACCGTTTCTTGGGGTGGTAAAGGCCCATTACAAATGTACATCTAATTCTGACATTCTGTTTCCATAGGGATTATTCTGTTTTTGTCGCTGATTCCGTTTCCGATTCTATTTCCGTAGCTTCTGTCTGTTGGGGTGGTAAAGGCCCATTAGTTGGGTGGTAAAGGCCCATTATTAGTATTTTGTTTCTGTACCTTCTGTTTGTTCGGGTAGTAAAGGCCCATTACTAACATTTCTATTTCTGTAGAGATTATTCTATTTTCGTTTTTGTTTCGGTTTAGATATTAGGGTAACACCTAATCCTATTATACTAGTATTAGTGCAGAGAAGTAGCTTAGCCCATATCATTCTGTTTCTTCTGTTAACCTGCTATTTCTGTAATCGTTACATGTCATGATACTATTATCGGTTTATATGCTGAAAGTCACTGGACTCACCAGACTTATGTCTGACCTAGTTTGTTTCGCCTCTTTTCTTTCCGTTCCCCCCCCCAGGTTTTCAGGGTGGAAACATAGGAGCCTGATTCAGATTCTCTCTGCTTTAAGTGTTTGAAGTATTGCTTGGCTTTGACTCTATCTTTCCATTGCAATTTATATTGGGGATTATGGCTTTAAAAACTATGCATTCCGAAGGCTTTTGTACAAGACCGATATTTTTGTACTTGAATTCCGATATTGTGGTTTTGAACGATGTAACTAAACTCATATCTTTTTCTGTTGTAATAAAGTTATAAAATTTTCATGTACTACTTTATCCATCTTGTAAATTTCTATTATATCTACTAAAAAACGCTCAACCAAAGTTAAGGCATTCCCTTTGCGAGTGACCTTAATGGAGGTGGGGTGTTACATTCTCCTTATTACAAGTGTTAAGGCACTTGTAATTTTGCATGCCAAATTCCATGCATGATTTACACATGTCCTAAGAGGTTTCATTACCATATTCTTCCATTCCATGTATAAATATACCTCCTTTCCTCCCTTAAACACCATTCCACTCTTCTCTTCCATTTCTCCTCCCATTTTACCTTAAATCCATGGCTTCCTAAGCCTTTCTTCCTTATTCCTCTCCTTGTTCTCCTCCCTCTTTCTCAATAAATTCGGCTAAATCCATCTCCTCCTCCTACTCCAAAATTCTGACCTTTCCTCCTCATAAAAAGGAAAAGAAAAAGAAGCTTAATAATTATTTTAGTTTATAAAGAGTCGGCAAGTAAATTCTATTAGTCCGGGATAGCTATTTCCGATCTAGTGGTCCTAGAATAAAGATTGGTGGAGTGGAACCCCATGGTGAGAAATCGACACTTTTATTTTTTCACTTTTTATGCTATGTGAATTGTTATTGATGATATGGTTAATTAGTAATTATTGCAATATAAGCATTTAGTGGAAAACGCTTATATGTACACTGCTATATATATATACCCATATATGCTCGTGTGATGGATGAATGGAAGCTTCATGGTTGTTATTAGTGATAATATGTACATTATACTTGTTATACACACATAGGTGGATTTATATTGATATCAAATAAGTCTCGAACCAAGTCAATATTTTAAATGAATATTTTATTTAATTTGAAAGTTGAAAATGATTTTTTCTAAATTGTTTTGAAGGAATTTATATTATGGTCAAAAATAAAGTTTGTCAAAATAAATACCGGAACGTTCTAGGATGACAGAGAGGATAGTGTCTAGGCTTGAGTTTGGAAAATATAGTTTCCTGCTCTCCCTGGCTATCACTAACTGATCCAATGGACGGGATGGTTAATTCAAAATCTAATTTGAGATTTAATTTGAAACTATTTGAATTTATAGTAGAATTTAGCTTATTTTTGTTCAAAACTTTAAACGCTTATAATTTTTGCAACTTAAATCAGATTTCCACCGAACGAAAAATGTTTGATTTTCATCAACAAGAGCTTTCAAATGAGCGAAAGCAGATTTTAATTTCGACTTATAATTTTCAAGTTATGTTTAAAATAATATAAAAAAAGGTCACTATAAGTGGAGTTAGTTAACTATAATTATTAAATGGCTGCTATAGATTATTAAAAATATGAAAAAAATTGTTAAATCATAATTAATTATTTAAAAATGATTTATGGTAAAATCATGAAGTTTTGGATAACAAAAAAAGTCATTTTTCATAAACTAGCCAATGTTAGTATTTTGAAATGCTTTTGTAACGTAGCTTGTTAAATATTGAGTTTTAAGTGATCTAACTTTATAAAATTTTTTCCAAACCTTAGTAAATGATTTCTAATAAGTAATAAAGTATTTTGAACTATAATTTGAGTTTGTAAACATGAAGTATGAGTTGAGACTTGATTTGGTCTTATATATCCACATGGTTTTAAAGTTGCGTTTATTGTTTGGAAAGACCGGGATTGGATTTATGTCTGAAAAACTTTCCAAGTAATAATACGATGTTGTGGTAAAATTGAAAGCATTGAAGAAGATATTGAAGTCCGGGACCCTTCATATCGTAAGGATGACTTGCGGGATGTCTCAAATTGGTTGCTTCCATTTGCAGATGGATTTTATATCAGCTAAATGGCAAAAAGCCTGAACGTATATGAAGGAATTCTGGATTGTGGTTTCGTTCATACCTAGAATGGACTTGTATGGATTTTGTGGTTGATATTGTAATTAACTGCGTAGCACTGATCTCTGTTAAATATATATCTGCTTGGTGGCGGAGAATTTATTCTCTTGCTTTACACCCTTCTCTAACACGTATTAGCTTAGAGGTTATATATTGATAGAAATCAGTGATGCGTTGTGAGTGGACAATATGGCATACTTAAGTTATGTGGTGATCTATGGATGATCAAAGCATGGCTTGTTTAAGCATAGCTTTGTGTATATCGTGACCTCGGCAAGCCTCACAACCCGGAAATGGCCAAAACAAGAAAGATGCAGCGAGGTTATGGGTAGTCATTTCCTTCTAAATAAAAGGTGTACGATGGTATGGAGCCTTGGTATTAACTTATGTGGATAACTTCTATTTATATGGATGTTGATGTTGCGAGGCCTCGGTTTAAAGGTTGGCAACGACTGAGAAGTGATATACTCAGGCGTGCTCTAAGTTACCCAGTTAAGGGGTAACTCGGCCTCATGTTGGCAGAGAGCCCGATTTGGTTCTCGGGGCGTCCCTTTAGAGGCGTACCCATCGGCTCGGTAGGGAAGTTCCTTTGCCTATTCATTTGTTGGAAATTTATTATACACTACGACCTTTTACGATTTCATTTGTATAGCCTACTGGTTACCAGCAGGTATATGTTAGCATAGTGGGATAAGGCATTATGTTGGCTAAGACTGGTAAATTTGTTTGCGAAATTGTTTTCACACTATGCGCTAATAATAATATGGAAAATGGTTTCCGTGTATTAAGCATGTTTGACTATCATAAGAAGAAACCTCGCCCATGTGTGTGTTTACTTTGTGTGTTTGCCACGAGACCTTATTTTAGTTTCATTTTCTAAAAAGCATTGCGAAATTTATTGCACACAACAAATATATATTGAGTTCTCACACCAATCCTTGTTTGGCATGAGGCAGCGTGATAGGGGGTTCTCGCTCTTGGTTGGTGGAGAGCAGGGGACGCTTACCTCTACACGTCCCAAGAGGGGTTTGTTAGGCATGAGGCCGCAACAGTCGGGAGGCTGGCCGTAAAACAAGTGTTAGGGTGCCATTGTAATGCCAAGTCGGAGTATTAGGCGTTGTCCTTTGGATGAAAAAGACCAGTCATCATAGTTAGTATCAGAGCTTTGGTTTATTGTAATAACCAGGAAATCTGGGCCAGTTTTAAAATTTTATTTTGGCAATTTTAGCGAATTTTGCTTATTTAAAATAATTATTTTAAATAATATCGACGAGAAATTTATTTTGAATATAATTCGAACGTATATATTCGTTTGAATCGACGTTAGAATATAAATATTTATTTATATTTATAAAAGGAATTGAAAATGGCGCGGTAGTTCGATAATTCGATTCCAAATTTCAAATGAATGTGCGGGATTCAAAATAAACCGGATTTTAGTAAAACCAAAAATAATGGAGTCTAATTGATAATATCTTTCCAACGAATCCGAAAAATCAAAATTTCATAGCGGGGATCAAAAGATATGTCCAGTTGAAAATTCTGAATAGTCGCTATGGAATTCAAGCCCTTAAAAATGGAAATTTTGCAAACGACCTCGTATTTCGACGAAACAACTTCTATTGGATCCGCGATGTAAAGTTATTGCTAGATTTCAATTTTCGTAATTTTTCGAATCAATATGTGAGCGTGGCAAAGGAAAACGCGTTTGACCAGTTTTAGTTGATTTTAATCGACTGGAAAATGGCCATTTTTCAAACGGTTTCAGAATTCAACGAAACTAGTTTTGTTAGGACCGTATCGTCAATACGAAGCTAGAAAATATTTTTCTGGAATTTTTTGGAGTTAGTATGTGACCCCAGTAAATTGAAATGCGCGTTCAAATTCAATATATAGAGTTATATGTTGATTTTAACGAAAACTGATCGAAACAATCGAACCAGCTTACGATACATATCCCATTGTGTTCGTAATGGGAGTATTACGCAATGGACGACAGTCGGCGGGTTTGATTTCGACTTCATATGAAAAGTCAACCTAGGAGAGAGAAAATAAATAAAATAAAATATAAAAATATTCCCCCCTACCATCTCCTTTAATTCCTCTGGCCCACCACCCTTTTCATCTTCGTTCAGATACAAAAAAAATGCTCTGCCCCTCGCCATCGATGGTGGCGCCGCCACCCTCCCTCGGATTCGCCTCCTCTCCGATCAACCACCCCCACCTGCGCCGCCTTCTCGCCTTCCTCTCCCTCTACCGATCGACATCGCCCCCTATTTCCCTCTCTTCAACCTCCACCTCCCCCGAATCCACCGCCCCCTTTTGCTCCGATCTGCCCCCCCCCCCCTGCGATGACCTCGAGCCACGTTCAAACCCCCCCCGCTTCACGACGCAGCCACCGATTTGACCACCTCCGACACCCCTTGACAACCGCCGTTCGCTCCAGCGTCCCCGCCACCAACTGAGCAGCTCTCCTCCCCCTTTTAACAGCAAATGTGAGTTATTTTATTTATTTTCTTCTAGGTAATTCATTTAGTAAATTTGGAAAATAAACATGATTTTAAAAATCTGACTTTTTATATAATATGATTGTTTTAAAAATGTATTTTATATATGTAAATAGATTGGTATACAGAAAATGTGATTTTTATTTATAGGTAAATATAAAGTTACGATTTTTATTTATATAAAGGATCGTTAAAAATACGACTTCATTAAATAGAAAATGTGATTTTAGTAAACTAGGAAAAACAAGATTTTTCATTTGTGTAGAACGGAATTAGAAATATGGTTTTTACATAGAGTTTTGAGGTTAAAAATATAATTTTTATTATATAGGAAAGTTAAAAATATAATTTTTATTATATAGGAAAGTTAAAAATATAATTTTTATAATATAGGAAAGTTAAAAGTATAATTTTTATACTAGTGGCGTGTTAACAATATAATTTTTATATAGTTATAATAATAAAAATTCAATCTTTATATTAGAAGCGATATAAAAATATAATCTTTTATATTGTAGAACTATAAAAATATGATTTTTATATATTGAGTAGCAAAGTATAAAAATGTGATTTTTATATATTGAATAGCAAAGTAAAAATTCGATTTTTATATATTGAATAGCAAAGTAAAAATTCGATTTTTATATATTGAATAGCAAAGTAAAAATTCGATTTTTATATATGTAGAGAATACGTGCAAAGAAAGTGACAAGAGGCAAGAACGGCGAAGATTTCTACATAAGAAGAGTCGTAGCGTTGGATTAGCAATTCTGTGAGAACTTCTCACTTTTAATTTATTTCTAGTTGAAATATATACTAGGATGCAGACGGTGTTTAGTAGCACCCGACACCCGTCGTCCACAGACCATGGACGGCTTGTATGCTTGTTTGTTTGATTTTAATGTGTAGTTGATTGTGTGATGTGATGTGAAATGAAATAAAACATTTATATAGTGAAATAAAATATTTTATAGTGGAAAATATTCTATAGTTAAAAATAAAATTTTAACGTATATATGAAATGAAATAAAATAAACAAATCGGACGATTTGTTTATATACACACATTTGACTGATATTGATTGAGACGATAAATTTTACACATCGCCCAACTGCACAAATAAAATCTGTGTTTGATTGTTTGAAACCCCACATGGGTATTGGGATGATGGATGACATACACTAATCCCAATAATTAGTTGTATGTCGATCGATTGATTGACAGACTGTTATAAGCGTTAAATATTTATATTTGATGCTTATACAGTGTAGAATGCACTTTGGATGTGTAACGACCCAGAAAATCTGAACCAATTTAAAATTTTTAAATTGGCTAAAATAATGGATTTTAAATATTTAAAATAAATATTTTAAATAATGGCAATGAAAAGTGAGTTTGAATCGACAATTGAAAACGAATATAATTAATTTTAATTATAAACAAGGCCTGAAATGGCGCTACAGTTTCAAAAATTGAATTCAAACTTTGTCGGACTATACCGGGTGCAAAACAAAACGGATTTTAGTGAAACCAAAAATATTTAAATCTGTTAGTGAATACCTTTCTAACGAATCTGAAAAATCGAATTTTCATAAAGGAAAAAAAAAGTTATGGCCAAATGAATTTTCAGAAAGGTCGCTATGGAATTTATATAGCCCGTGAAATTGGCCATTTTGCATACGACCTCGGAATTCGACGAAACCACTTTTGTTGGATCCGGGATGTGAAGTTATTGCTAGGTTTCAAATTTCATAATTTTTGAAGCTAATATGTGAGCGTGGCAAAAGAAAATGTGTTTTGGTCAATTATAGTTAAATTACATCGACCAGAAATGGGCCCTTTTGCAAACGGGCTCAGAATTCGACGAAACTAGTTTTGTTGGGACCGTATCGTTAAAACGTAGATAGATTTATTTGTCTGGAATTTTTCGAATCAGTTTGTGGCCCTGGAAATTGAAATGTACGTTCATATCAAATGTTGAATGTTTTATATTTTAATTTAAAGGAAAACTGACTGAAACAGTCGAATGGGCCTACGAAACATAACCCATTGTGTTCGGAATGAGGGTAAAACGCTAGGGACGACAGTCGTTGGGTTAGATTTGGTGTTAGCAGTGATAAACAAATAATATTGGAAGTAAATATTAAAATAATATTAAAATATGTTCTATACATAGCCCAAGAGAAAACCCTAATTCTCTTTTCATGTTCGGCACCGCCCTTCACCTTAACCGACGATGTATATCGTCCTATCTTCGTCTCCTCTGATCTCCATAATGGTTCAACGAAATTCAAATTTCCCAAAGGGAAATCGAAGGGGCCTCTGAGCTCTTTGCAATCAACGGTCAGGATCGGATAAGGCGCTGCAGATAGCCCGAATTTCAAGCTCCAATCAAGGAAGTTCGGGTCCATTTTTCGAGGTGAATAAACCACCGAGCTGAGCGCCGCTTCAGGCGAAGGAAGAGGGGGGTGCGCCGCTTTGCGTGGCGGCCTCAGATCAGCGTCCGGTCCCCTATGCCGGCGTGCGCAAGGAGCCCTAGGGCTGGAGCTTTCCGCGATGAGGGTTCTGAAGGGGTTAGGATTTAATTAAGTAATTAAATTATTTAATTATCCTATTTAAATTATCAAATGTTTATAATATAATATCTTTTTGCTGTGTTGACGAAATTCAGTGAAACAAGAGACAGTGGACTCGTGTGAACGTCTTCTACATTTTAGAAGAGACCGCATATTTTTCTGAGCCTTCTGCTATTTTTGGTGGAGTGGAACCCAATGTGAGATTTCTAATTTATAAACAATATGGAAAAACGACGATGTATAAATTATATAGTCGATGTATGAGTTATATAAGCGTTGTACACCTCTTGTATAAGCGTTGTGTAAGTTGTACATTCGATGTATAAGTTGTATATGCGTTGTAAAAATTATATATGTGTTGAAATAAAAGTGAATTGCTACATATATATATATATATATATATATATATATATATATATATATATATATATATATATATATACGCCCCTCGTCCACAAACCATGGACGATATTTATTGATTGTGATTGGTGTGAAAATTGATTGATAGCGAATGGTTGTTTGGGATTGTTTGTGGTTGATATTGATTGATTGTGGTTGAAAAATACCCGTTTGTGGTTGAGAAATATTTGGTTGAAACCACATAGGATTAGTTTGTGGAAATGAAATAAATATATACATGCCGCCTGCGTGCGAACTAGATGCATGATCTCCATTGTCAAAAGCCGCGAGGTTTTAAGGTAGAGCGAGGAGCCGTACTAGGGACGGTCCCGGTTTTAACTAACCTGCCGTTATGCTGCCGAAATTTTGAATAATATTCATGTGTTTGAATTATTTTCATTTGCTAAAACTATATTTATTCATTGAATAGAAAACCTTCATGTGTTGAATCGATATTCATTCGTTGATTTGAAATTCATGTGTTGAATGGTATTCATATTTTGAAAGAAATTGTTTGATAATAAAAATCACCTTTTATCGACTATATGAACTGTGTAAAATAATCTCGTTTTGAAAGAAATTGTTTTATAAGAAAAATCCTATTTTTATCACCTATATATACACTATATAAAATAATAGTGTTTTGAAATGAATTGTTTTACAATAATAATCACATTTTTATTATATACATGAATCGTTGAAATGTGAAGTGTTAAAAATAGTCACTCGTTCAGATAAACATATATGGGTTGAAATATTCATTAATTAGCTAATGATATGATTTTTGCCTATACATGCAACGTTAGAATGAATGGTGTTTTTAAACCAAATGGAATCAAATATGAAGTTGAATGGAAAATGATAAAGGATAAGAACTGTATATATGTACATGCATATTCATTGAACAGGTTATAGCAAAGGGGCTAGAGAAGAGGAATAAAATTTTGTGCCCGACAAATAGGTACACATTTACTGTTTTGTTTGGGTGATGATTTTATGAGCCTGTTGGCTAGCCGCTTGGCTTTTTTTTTTTTCTTTTTGACATGAGACGCCTGTGTGGCTATTTGGGAATTTTTCCCAGCCCCTCCCGTACAAAGGAGGTTATGGCGAATTTTTCCGAAATTTAAAGGCGTTAGTGAAATATTTGAAGTGAAAGCGATATAGGAATTTTTGAATGAACTATATTTATATAAATATATAAATATAAATAAAATTAAAACGAAACGTGGCCGTGCAGTTCGCATTTTGAAACCGTGATTTCATACGATTATACCGGGAGATCCGACCATCGGATTTTCCTGAAATCGCAACCGTTCGGTTCGCTTTGGAAAAATCTTTCCAACGGCACCAACTTTGTAAAAATCCAACGGTTGTGTTGTCTGGAATGTTTAATTCAAATCTGAAGAAAAACAGCGCCAGAAATGATTATATATATATATATAATTATATTTAATCGAATAACGACGCTGCAGTTCGTATTTTGAAATCGAGACTTCAAACGGTTGTACCGGGAGAACCGACCGTCGGATTTTCCCGAAACTGGAACCGTTGGATTCGTTTTGAAAAGACCTTTCTAATGATGTAAATTGTGTGAAGATCCAACGGTTAGACTTCTAGATATGTGTAAATCAAATCTGTAGAAAAACAGCGCCATGGCCGCGTTATTGCCCGAAGCGTCATTTTGAATAAATTGGCTATTTTAAAATAAATAAAAACAGCGATAAATCGTTATAAAATACCATAAACAATATGGAATGGAAAGAAACTGAATTTGCTCGATTTATGTAGTATTTGATGGTTGAATGTGTTCGGTGTGAAAATTACATTAAAGAACAAAATTGGTGTTATCGAATGATTTAACCATTGAAATGAATTGATTTGAAAATCTAAATATACGTGAATTATTTGAAAAGGCCGAGTTAATTCTCATTTCAAATAATTGACCAACGATTGAAAGTCGAAGATGAAGACGGTGGTCGAAGACCGGAGATCTTCACCTCGTTTGGATGGTAACCGAGGTCCTGATTGGGAGGCATCCCGAAATATGGATAATGAGTGGTGATCATCCAGACGTACGTGGTGATCGATGGGTTTGAGAGGTATTTAGTGCCACCGGTTTCTTTCAGACCCAGAACGGACTTGTAGATGGACTGTGTGTCTGACATTGGATTTTATCCTGTGTTGATTGATCTCTATTAAATATACATCTGTTTGGTGGCGGAGAATTTATTCTTTTGCTTAACGCCCTTCTCTGAAATGCACGAGCTCAGAGGTTGTATATCGATGGACATCAATCGCATGGCATGAATTGCATGTGTGGCATGCTAAGATGCAGTAATCAGGGCTTCTGTTGAAAAGCAAAGCCTTGTGGTGATGATTAAAGCACCGCCTGTGTGGCGTAGCTTTGTGTATAACGTGAAATCGCGAGCCTCACACCCTGGTATGAACCAGAAACGGGAGAAGGACCTCAGGGGGGACGTGCGTTTTCTTTCTAGCTAGGGTGGTGTCAGTGACCTACCAGCCCAGACATTTATATACTTTTCACCTGTGTGGTTGTTGCTGTTGCGAGGCGCCTCGGTTAGATCGGACGATCCGGGTCCGATGGAGTCATTCGTTGGCTCATTTACGCCCCAAAGGGCGGAGGGACGCATTGTTCAAGCATTATAATCCACTTCGTGTGGACCGGCCCTGACGATCCAAGGTACGGTTGCGGCTGTGCCTGAGACATGGGCTAGATTGTCTCGAATTCGGTAAGGACTATCTTTTGCCTTGGTTCATGACGGAAATCCAATTTCCAAATACGTGACGATGCGGTTTCGATTGTATATATATATTTGGCGACATAGTGGCATGGGACGCTCATGTCATCTATGATTGATAGTTATGATTTGAAATTGTTTTCAAAACATATAGACACTAGCAATAATATCAAATGCCTTTGTTTTATTCGTATCAAGCATATTTTGGCCGTTATAAGGTAAAAACTCTATCCTCCGGTTTGCGTTGCATTGTGTGATGGGAACTGAGTCTTATAACGACTTCATTTTTACAAAAAGCATAGCGATGTTTAAAAGAAAGATTTGTTTTAAAGCACTGGCAATCCAATGGAGTAAACCCGTTCCACGAAAGTGGCGTGGTCCTGTGATTAGCCATAATTATATATGTGTTGAATAGATTTCTCATACCAGTCCCATGACTGACTCGTAGTTTGTTTCACTTTCAAACTCGGGTGCCCCTTTTTCTACACGGGCAGCCTTGTATTCAGGTTTAGCTGGTTCTTTCTGGATAGCTGGAGCTGAAGATGGATTCTATCATTTATCTCTTTTTATGCTGTTCAGCTCCTATTGTACATATTATGTTTGTTTTCCACTATAGACATTTATGTATAGCTGAACTGTATTTTTGTACTAAGTAAGATCCTGTTTACTGTGTAACTCTGATGATTACTTTTATCCAGTATATTCTATTGTTCATTATCTGGTGTATTTATTTAATTTTGTTCTGCTATTATCTGTTTCTGTGTTATATTCCAAGGATTACCCTTGCCGCCGTCAGTACGGGGTTTGGGGTCGTCTCATTTGGTATCAGAGCTTTGGTTAAGCTTAGTGCTGGAATATAACATTTGAACGAACTCGTCAGAAATGGAACTAGTAGTGCTAAGACGAGTAACTCTATACAGATAGGATCAGCAATATCCTAGTATGAGTAAAGCAGAATGAAATTACACCTCGATAGACACATTTACGTTCAAGTATTTGTCCCTATATTTTCAAATATCTTTTCTGTTGACCTGACACTTTGTCTGCTAATTGCAGATGTACTAGAAAATGAGTGATAGGAACAGAAGAAATAATCGTATGGCTCGACCAGCTAATGAGCCAGTTGTGCTCCCGCAGCAAGAATCCGATATAGAAGTTTTGTTCAAGAGATTTCGAAATCTGGATGGATCGCCATTCTTAGGCAAGGAATCCATTATTGAAACACAAGCTTGGATTCGTTCTGCAGAGAAGATCTTTGAGGGTTTAAAGATGAGAGACGATCAGAAAAGACTACTGGCGTCTTGGGCACTCAAAGAAGAAGCTTTGTTTTGGTGGGATTCAATTATTAAAGATAGTCCAGAAGGTGATATCACCTGGGACAGATTCAAAGTGATTTTCTTAGAAAGATTTACTCCTCCCGAAGCGACGGAGTGACTATGTGATGAATTTTCTTATCTAATACAAGGTGATATGACCATCCTAGAATATCATAAGAAATTCAACGAACTTGCTCACTTTGCTCCTCATCTGATTCAAGATCTAAAGAGGAAAAATCTGAGATTTATTCATGGCCTGCAAAGGAGATATCAGAATAGTGTAATGAGGAATGTGAATCTCCCCTTTTCTGAAATGATATACATGGCTTATCAGTATGAAGATCTCGACAAAAAGGGCATGTTGCGCGACGAAGAGGAGTCTGAAACTGATCGTCCGGAGGCCAATATGATGTCTGAGGACAGTAACAAACCCAAAGTAAATCGGAAGAGGTCCAGATCTGGAAAAGAACCAGTAACGACGGCCATATGCAATAACTGCCATAAACAAGGACATTTGCAAGGAAAATGCAAATCTCTGAAGAAACAAAAGAATGATGGGTCAAAATCCGGCAAGAAGCTCCAGGAAAGTAAAAGATGCAATCAATGCCATCGGTTTGGTCATGTAAAACAAGAGTGCCGGCTGTTGAAGACAACCAAAGAAGCTCAGGTAAATGAAATAGCCGAAGAGCCTACATCTTCGTCTGCTCAAGAAAGGCCCGATGTTTTAGAAGGCACGCTTACGGTCAAAAACATTCCAGTCAAAGTACTGTTTGACACAGGCGTGTCACGAAGTTTCATTGCCAAAGATGTAGCTAAGAAGTTGGATTTGAATTTAAAAAAGCTCAAGGAACCAACGACTGTCCAGAATCCGGTTGGGGGTTCCATTGATCTCAGTTGGATTTGTGGAGTGCCGGTTTCTTTCTCTCGTTATCAGTTTCCTACCATCGCAGTCGTCATGAATTTTAAAGAGTTTGGTCTTATCTTGGGGTTAGACTGGTTGACCAAATATGAAGCTGAAGTTAAATGCGCCGACAGAGTCGTAAAGGCGAAGATTAAATCAGGTGATTATATAACCATTCCCCGTGAAGGTCAGAATGCTAATAGAAAAGATTTCTGGGCAGCTTTGAATGTTTCTCCAACCCAAATAGAAAATATCCCTGAAGTTACAGAGAATATTCCCGACCTAGTGAAAGATATTCCTGTCGTCAAAAACTATGCGGATGTGTTCGAGGAAGTTGTTCGCCTACCTCCGCAGAGAGAAATAGATTTCAAAATTGCTTTAATTCCGAATGCAAGGCTGGTAGTTCACGCTATTCGAAGAATGTCCTTGAAAGAGAAGGAGGAATTAGACAATCAAACACGACAGCTAGTATGGAAGGGTCTGATCAGGCCTAGTTTCTCTGATTGGGGTGCAGCAGTGGTGTTTGTCCCAAAATCTGACGGTACTCTACGGCTATGTGTGGATTATCGTGATTTAAACAAACAGACAATAAAGAACAAATATCCATTGCCGCGGATTGATGATTTGTTGGATCGATTAAATGGAGCACAAGTATTTTCACGAATGGACCTAGCTACAGGTTTCCATCAACTTCGAATTGCCGAAGAGTGTGTTCCAATGACAGCGTTCAGAGGCCCCGACTTATTCTACGAGTGGTTAGTAATGCCGTTCGGCTTATGTAACGCTCCCGCCTACTTCGTCGATCTGATGAACAAAGTATTCAGAGGAGTATTGAATAAATTTGTTCTGGTTTTCATTGACGATATTCTAATCTTCTCTAAATCAAAAGCCGAACCTGAAAAGCATCTGGAACAGGTTCTAGAAATTCTGAGACGGAATGTGTTAAAAGCCAAATTTTCCAAATGCATCTTCTAGCAAGATGAAGTGAAATTTCTGGGCCACGTAGTATCGAAAGAAGGAATTGCTGTGGACCCAAGCAAAATCACAGCTATTCAAAACTGGAAACAGCCTAGTACTCCTACTGAAGTCCGCAGTTTTCTCGGATTGGCTAGCTATTACCGGAAGTTCGTTAAAAACTTTTCGAAGATATCTGGTCATTTAACGAAGCTTAAGAAGAAGCACTCTAAGTTCAAATGGACACCAGAAAGTGAGGAGGCTTTTGAAGAGCTAAAGTTGAGATTAACAACTGCTCCAGTGTTAACCATCATCGATGGCAACCAGGATTTAAAAGTCTGGACTGATGCTTCTAGAGAAGGCCTTGGCGCAGTGTTAATGCAAAGGGGTCAAGTGATTGCATATGCTAGACGTCAGCTGAAGCCGCACGAAAAGAACTACGTAACTCATGATCTGGAGTTATTGGCTATAGTATTCGATTTGAAAATCTGGAGGCATTATCTTCTGGGTGAGAGATTCGAGCTATTTACAGATCATCAGTCGTTAAAGTATCTGTTCACTCAGAAAGACCTGAATCTGAGGCAGCAACGTTGGATGGAGTTTCTTGCAGCATATGACTTTGAAATTATATATACTCCAGGGAAAGCCAATGTCGTAGCCGATGCGCTGAGCCGAAAGAATGAAATGATCGCGAGTTTCGTCATTGCGACTTCGTTGATTGACAAGATATCGGCTCTCAAAGAAGAAGACCAATTTATCAAAGGAATGAGTCAGCGAATTCGTGAAGGCAATGCTTCGGATTTCCAGCTAGACAGCGAAGGGATTCTGAGGTTAGAAGGACGAATTTGCGTTCCAGAAATTCCTGAACTCAGAAGAGATGTGCTTGATGAATGCCACAAATCTAAGCTCAGTATCCATCCGGGTGTGAATAAAATGTATAACGATATCAAACGCACATTCTGGTGGAAGTCGTTGAAAAGAGACATCTCGATATATGTTAGTCGATGCCCTACTTGCCAGCTAGTCAAAAGCGACCAACAAAAATTGGCTGGATTGTTACAACCACTGGAAGTTCCTGGTTGGAAGTGGGAGCATATCTCCATGGATTTCATTGATGGTTTGCCCAGAAACAGAAAAGGGAATGATAGTATTTGGGTGATCGTAGATCGCTTCACGAAGACCGCCCATTTTATACCGGTCAGATCAAACAGAACTGTTCAGAGTCTGGCGCAGATATACTTCAGGGAAATAGTTAGACTACATGGAGTGCCGCTCAGTATAGTCAGTGATAGAAATAAAATATTTACTAGTAAATTCTGGGAGGCATTTCAGGTAGAACTGGGAACAAATTTGAACTTGAGCACCGCTTATCATCCTCAGACAGACGGTCAGACTGAGAGGGTGAATCGTATTTTAGAAGATCTATTGCGGGCTTGTGTTATAGATTTCGGTGGATCATGGGAAGACCATCTGCATTTGGCTGAATTCTCTTATAACAACAACTACCAGGCGAGTCTGACAATGTCGCCATTCGAAGCATTGTATGGTAGACCGTGTCGATCCCCTGCTTGTTGGGTCGAACTCGGTAATAGACTTGTGTTGGGTCCTGATATGATCCGAGAAGCTGCCGACAAAGTCGATTTTATTAAGAAGCGATTACTCGCCGCTCAAAGCCGAAAAAGAGCTATGCCGATAGGAGAAGAAGAGATATATCCTTTGCCGTTGGCGACTATGTATATTTGAAAGTATCGCCGATGAGAGGACTTATCCGGTTCGGTAAAACTGGAAAGTTAGCGCCCAAATTCATTGGTCCGTTTCCTATTCTGGAACGGATCGGAACTCTCGCTTATAGGGTCAAACTGCCTGACTGGTTGCCTGGAGTTCATGATGTATTCCACATATCTCAATTCCGAAAGCATGTTCATGATCCAGACTTGATCGTAGAAGAAGCAGCTCAGCGGGATATTGAAATTACTCCAGAATTAGCTGTGAGAAGAGAGCCGCTAAAGATTATCGGCAAAGAAACCAAAGAGCTGAGGAACAAGAAGGTTCACTTAGTCAAAGTGCAATGGAGTGGAGATCCGCGAGATTGTACTTAGGAAACTGAGGAGAGCATTCAGAAAGCCTATCCCAGATGCCGAGTAGATATCTCTGACTGACTCTGGTGCAAGGTACATTTGCCATACTTTGCATTACCATTTAATTCTCTATTCTATTGTTATTTTCTTTCCATGGATGTGCACTTTTAACTCTATAGTCTGAATGATTTTAAAGGGAGAATAGGAATTAATTTAAATGGTTTTGAAAAGTTAAAAACAAATTGCTTGTTGGTTGTGTTGTGTGGTTGTAGATTAGATTAATTAAAATTATTAAAACGATAGTTAATTTAATCAACAATAGAATAATGTTAGAATTTATTCATTTATGTCACACATTGAACTGATTAGAAAATAAATAGAAATATATATACATGTGTACTATATATGTTTGAACATGTAAATGGATTAGCTGTTGAGTAAATATTTTATTTGCGTGCCCGATAAATAGGTAAACCTTAATGAGTTGGATGCGAAATATTATTATATCAACTCCTGTGAATGCCATTGGATGCGGAGTGCTGGTTTTTCTGTGTGAAATAATAAACGTCGCCATAGGATAGTAACAATTAATTTTGAACTACATTGCATGGCATACTTCTAGAAGATAGGCATACTTCATCATATACCACATAAGCATTTGGAGCTTGTGTGACGAGGTGGAAGATTTACCATACGAGCGAGAGGCTTGTATGGCGATGACTATATTTTACAGGTTGAACTGATGACTGATATGGACTATTTAAATTGTAACGATTAAATGGCCAGATTAATAAAACCCCACACGGGTCTGGAGTTCACAATAACCACGTCTCTCTAGTTATTAGATACGGCACATGGACTATTTATTTCCAACACGGGGCAGGGTGATGAGAATTCATTCTCTGGAGTTATTATCAATACATGCTCCCCTATAAACACCAGAATATATCACTATAAATACGTGTATGCTTATTAGGATTTATTGGGTACCTAATACGGCCCAATAAATTTCCAAACCCCTCCCCGTACAAGGGAGGTTATGGCGAAATTTTTAGAAAATTCCAGGTGTTAGCCAAATTTTTGAAGAATTTGAAATTTCTCAGAAACTGAAAAGTTGGAGAATTGAAGCCAGATCGAACGTAGAGTTGATTAATCAAACCACTTTCGACTTTGTTCCTTTTCGGGGACGAAAAGTTTTAAGTGGGGGAGATTGTAACGACCCAGAAAATCTGAACCAATTAAAATTTTTTAAATTGGCTAAAATAATGGATTTTAAATATTTAAAATAAATATTTTAAATAATGGCAATGAAAAGTGAGTTTGAATCGACAATTGAAAACGAATATAATTAATTTTAATTATAAACAAGGCCTGAAATGGCGCTGCAGTTTCAAAAATTGAATTCAAACTTTGTCGGATTGTACCGGGTGCAAAACAAAACGGATTTTAGTGAAACCAAAAATATTTAAATCTGTTAGTGAATACCTTTCTAACGAATCTAAAAAATTGAATTTTCATAACGGAAAGAAAAATTTATAGCCAAATGAATTTTCAGAAAGGTCGCTACGGAATTTATATAGCCCGTGAAATTGGCCATTTTGCATACGACCTCGGAATTCGACGAAACCACTTTTGTTGGACCCGGGATTTGAAGTTATTGCTAGGTTTCAAATTTCATAATTTTTGAAGCTAATATGTGAGCGTGGCAAAAGAAAATGTGTTTTGGTCAATTATAGTTAAATTGGATCGACCAGAAATGGGCCCTTTTGCAAACGGGCTCAGAATTCAACGAAACTAGTTTTGTTGGGACCGTATCGTCAAAATATAGCTAGTTTTATTTTTCTGGGAATTTTCGAATCAGTTTGTGGCCCTGGCAAATTGAAATGTACGTTCAAATCGAATGTTGAATGTTTTATATTTTAATTTAAAGGAAAACTGACTGAAACATTCGAATGGGCCTACGAAACATATCCCATTGTGTTCGGAATGAGGGTAAAACGCTAGGGACGACAGTCGTTGGGTTAGATTTGGTGTTAGCAGTGATAAACAAATAATATTGGAATTAAATATTAAAATAATATTAAAATATGTTCTATACATAGCCCAAGAGAAAACCCTAATTCTCTTTTCACGTTCGGCGCCGCCCTTCACCTTAACCGACGATGTATATCGTCCTATCTTCGTCTCCTCTGATCTCCATAACGGTTCAACAAAATTCAAATTTCCCAACGGGAAATCGAAGGGGCCTCTGAGCTCTTTGCAATCAACGGTCATGATCGGATAAGGCGCTGCAGATAGCCCGAATTTCGAGCTCCAATCAAGGACATTCGGGTCCAGTTTTCGAGGTGGATAAACCACCGAGCTAAGCGCCGCTTCAGGCGAAGGAAGAGGGGGGTGCGCCGCTTTGCGTGGCGGCCTCAGATCAGCGTCCGGTCCCCTATGTCGGCGTGCGCAAGGAGCCCTAGGGCTGGAGCTTTCCGCGATGAAGGTTCTGAAGGGGTTAGGATTTAATTAAGTAATTAAATTATTTAATTATCCTATTTAAATTATCAAATGTTTATAATATAATATCTTATTGCTGTGTTGACGAAATTCAGTGAAACAAGAGACAGTGGACTCGTGTGAACGCCTTCTACATTTTAGAAGAGACAGCATATTTTTCTGAGCCTTCTGCTATTTTTGGTGGAGTGGAACCCAATGTGAGATTTCTAATTTATAAACAATATGAAAAAACGACGATGTATAAATTATATAGTCGGTGTATGAGTTATATAAGCGTTGTACACCTCTTGTATAAGCGTTGTATAAGTTGTACATTCGATGTATAAGTTGTATATGCGTTGTAAAAATTATATATGTGTTGAAATAAAAGTGAATTGCTATATATAAATATATATATATATATATATATATATATATATATATATATATATATATACGCCCCTCGTCCACAAACCATGGACGATATTTATTGATTGTGATTGGTGTGAAAATTGATTGATAGCGAATGGTTGTTTGGGATTGTTTGTGGTTGATATTGATTGATTGTGGTTGAAAAATACCCGTTTGTGGTTGAGAAATATTTGGTTGAAACCACATAGGATTAGTTTGTGGAAATGAAATAAATATATACATGCCGCCTGCGTGCGAACTAGATGCATGATCCCCGTTGTCAAAAACCGCGAGGTTTTAAGGTAGAGCGAGGAGCCATACTAGGGACGGTCCCGGTTTTAACTACCCTGCCGTTATGCTGCCGAAATTTTGAATAATATTCATGTGTTTGAATTATTTTCATTTGCTAAAACTATATTTATTCATTGAATAGAAAACCTTCATGTGTTGAATCGATATTCATTCGTTGATTTGAAATTCATGTGTTGAATGGTATTCATATTTTGAAAGAAATTGTTTGATAATAAAAATCACCTTTTATCGACTATATGAACTGTGTAAAATAATCTCGTTTTGAAAGAAATTGTTTTCTAAGAAAAATCCTATTTTTATCACCTATATATACACTATATAAAATAAGAGTGTTTTGAAATGAATTGTTTTACAATAAAAATCACATTTTTATTATATACATGAATCGTTGAAATGTGAAGTGTTAAAAATAGCCACTCGTTCAAATAAACATATATGAGTTGAAATATTCATTAATTAGCTAATGATATGATTTTTGCCTATACATGCAACGTTAGAATGAATGGTGTTTTTAAACCAAATGGAATCAAATATGAAGTTGAATGGAAAATGATAAAGGATAAGAACTGTATATATGTACATACGTATTCATTGAACAGGTTATAGCAAAGGGGCTAGAGAAGAGGAATAAAATTTTGTGCCCGACAAATAGGTACACATTTACTGTTTTGTTTGGGTGATGATTTTATGAGCCTGTTGGCTAGCCGCTTGGCTTTTTCTTTTTTTCTTTTTGACATGAGACGCCCGTGTGGCTATTTGGGAATTTTTCCCAGCCCCTCCCGTACAAAGGAGGTTATGGCGAAATTTTCCAAAATTTAAAGGCGTTAGTGAAATATTTGAAGTGAAAGTGATATAGGAATTTTTGAATGAACTATATTTATATAAATATATAAATATAAATAAAATTAAAACGAAACGTGGCCGTGCAGTTCGCATTTTGAAACCGTGATTTCAAACGATTATACCGGGAGATCCGACCATCGGATTTTCCTGAAATCGCAACCGTTGGGTTCGCTTTGGAAAAATCTTTCCAACGGCACCAACTTTGTCAAAATCCAACGGTTGGATTGTCTAGAATGTTTAATTCAAATCTGAAGAAAAACAGCGCCAGAAACGATTATATATATATATACATATATATAATTATATTTAATCGAATAACGACGCTGCAGTTCGTATTTTGAAATCGAAACTTCAAACGATTGTACCGGGAGATCCGACCATCGGATTTTCCCGAAACTGGAACCGTTGGATTCGTTTTGAAAAGACCTTTCTAATGATGTAAATTATGTGAAGATCCAACGGTTAGATTTCCAGATATGTGTAAATCAAATCTGGCGAAAAACAGCGCCACGGCCGCGTTATGGCCCGAAGCGTCATTTTGAATAAATTGGCTATTTTAAAATAAATAAAAATAGCGATAATTCGTTATAAAATACCATAAACAATATGGAATGGAAAGAAACTGAATTTGCTCGATTTATGTAGTATTTGATGGTTGAATGTGTTCGGTGTGAAAATTACATTAATGAACAAAATTGGTGTTATCGAATGATTTAACCATTGAAATGAATTGATTTGAAATTCTAAATATACGTGAATTATTTGAAAAGGCCGAGTTAATTCTCATTTCAAATAATTGACCGACGATTGAAAGTCGAAGATGAAGACGGTGGTTGAAGACCGGAGATCTTCACCTCGTTTGGATGGTAACCGAGGTCCTGATTGGGAGGCATCCCGAAATATGGATAATGAGTGGTGATCGTCCAGACGTACGTGGTGATCGATGGGTTTACGAGGTATTTAGTGCCTCCGGTTTCGTTCAGACCCAGAACGGACTTGTAGATGGACTGTGTGTCTGACATTGGATTTTATCCTGTGTTGATTGATCTCTATTAAATATACATCTGTTTGGCGGCGGAGAATTTATTCTTTTGCTTAACGCCCTTCTCTGAAACGCACGAGCTCAGAGGTTGTATATCGATGGACATCAGTCGCATGGAATGAATTGCCTGTGTGGCATGCTAAGATGTAGTGATCAGGGCTTCTGTTGAAAAGCAAAGCCTTGTGGTGATGATCAAAGCACCGCCTGTGTGGCGTAGCTTTGTGTATAACGTGAAATCGCGAGCCTCACACCCCGGTATGAACCAGAAACGGGAGAAGGACCTCAGGGGGGACGTGCGTTTTCTTTCCAGCTAGGGTGGTGTCAGTGACCTACCAGCCCTGACATTTATATACTTTTCACCTGTGTGGTTGTTGCTGTTGCGAGGCGCCTCGGTTAGATCGGACGATCCGGGTCCGATGGAGTCATTCGTTGGCTCATTTACGCCCTAAAGGGCGGAGGGACGCATTGTTCAGGCATTATAATCCACTTCGTGTGGACCGACCCTGACGATCCAAGGTACGGTTGCGGCTGTGCCTGAGACATGGGCTAGATTGTCTCGAATTCGGTAAGGACTATCTTTTGCCTGGTTGATGACGGAAATCCAATTTCCAAATACGTGACGATGCGGTTTCGATTGTATATATATATATTTGGCGACATAGTGGCATGGGGCGCTCATGTCGTCTATGATTGATAGTTATGATTTGAAATTGTTTTCAAAACATATAGACACTAGCAATAATATCAAGTGCCTTTGTTTTATTCGTATCAAGCATATTTTGGCCGTTATAAGGTAAAAACTCTATCCTCCGGTTTGCGTTGCATTGTGTGAGGGGAACTGAGTCTTATAACAACTTCATTTTTACAAAAAGCATAGCGATGTTTAAAATAAAGATTTGTTTTAAAGCACTGGCAATCCAATGGAGTAAACCAGTTCCACGAAAGTGGCGTGGTCCTGTGATTAGCCATAATTATATATGTGTTGAATAGATTTCTCATACCAGTCCCATGACTGACTCGTAGTTTGTTTCACTTTCAAACTCGGGTGCCCCTTTTTCTACACGGGCAGCCTTGTATTCAGGTTTAGCTGGTTCTTTCTGGATAGCTGGAGCTGAAGATGGATTCTATCATTTAACTCTTTTTATGCTATTCAGCTCATATTGTACATATTATGTTTGTTTTCCGCTGTAGACATTTATGTATAGCTGAACTGTATTTTTGTACTAAGTAAGATCCTGTTTACTGTGTAACTCTGATGATTACTTTTATCCAGTATATTCTATTGTTCATTATCTGGTGTATTTATTTAATTTTGTTCTGTTATTATCTGTTTCTGTGTTATATTCCAAGGATTACCCTTGCCGCCGTCAGTATGGGGTTTGGGGTCGTCTCAGGATTATGGTTGATTATTTGTCATCGTTGATATATACATGTGTTGTAGAAAATCCATATAATTAACATTATATGGTAATTGATTGGGCCTCATTCGAGTTTAGAAAAAGAAATATTTGAAATAGAATATTTGAAATAGAAATATTCGAAATGGAATATTTGAAAATATGAATATATGATGCCGGGTTGATTAGATTTACGCCATTTTGACGTGAACGATATTTATATCTATTTTATTCATTTTATAATGAATATCGAAAGTGATTTCAAAATCTGAAATTTTGAAAAGAATTGAAATTTGAATTAAATTGAATCGAAATGAATTCAAATTGAATAGAAGTGAATTCGAATTGAAATTGAATAAAAGTGAATTCGAATTGAAATTGAATAAAAGTGAATTCAAATTTAAATTGAATAGAAATGAATTCGAATTGAAATTGAAAAGAATTGAAATCGAAAGGAATTGCATTCGAATTAAATTGAAATTGAATTGAAATCAATTTGAAATAAATTTGAAATGAATTTAAAACGAATTTATATTGGAATATTCAATTTTGATTTGAAATTGAATATGAAGTTGAAACCGTTTTGAAAATGAATTTAAAACGATTTATAAAGCACGTTTTAAAAGGAAATCGATGAAGTATATATTATATATATAATATTACGGCCTGAATAGAACGCGCCGCGCCGCGGCAGTTCGCATATTTCGACCATTGACTTCGAATGGATATTGTGGGAGATTCGACCGTCAGATTCTCCTAAAACCGGAACCGTTGGGTTCGTATCGAAAAGAGCTTTCTAACGAATGTGATAAATTAGAAATCTAACGGTTGGATTTGGAATTATGTCCAAATCAAATTTGAAAAAGGTCGATGTAAGTGCAGTTCAATGGCCGTTGATGGAAATCGACTGTACGGGCCTTGATAAAATTATTAAAAATAGTAATAATTTGTGTAAAATCATAAGAAATGATTTGTGATGACTTGGGATGAAAAACTCCATATTTGAAAAGATAAAAATAGTTTTTATCGAAATGAACTAGTTTTGAACTAGAATAGTAATTTATTTATTTTTAAAATAAATAAAGTGAGTTTGAAATGGTTTTGAAATATAACCAGAATTTCCAATAATTGAATTGGAACGGATTTGAATCGAAATTGTCTTTGGAATATTTCGATGTTGGATTTCGTGATTATACAGATGTTGTTATGGAAATTTGAAAGATATATATATATATTGTTATTTCCAATACGATATTTGTTGGTCGTAGAAATTGATGTTGAATATAAGCCGATATATTTTCTATTCAGAGCCTTATATTTAATATCAAATGTGATTTGGGTTTGTCGTGAATGGCGTCTTCATTAACACTATTCTTAAGCCCAGTTGAGAAAAGATTAAATCTTTTATTTAGATTTAATGAAGTGTACCAATTAAATAATATTTAATTGAATTGATATTGATTTTTGGGTTTATCGTGAATAGTGTTTTAAATAACACTCGTTCTTTAACCCGATAATTAATGGAATGTGATTTTGGGTTTATCGTAAACCGTGTTTAAAATGACACTGATTCTTTAACCCAGTTAACGATTAAAACTAAGTGGAGTTTTAATGAATCTTTAATTAGATTGAAAAGATCGAGAATGGAGTATCACCAGTTTTGCTCCTGGCGATAGTTAAATCTTTAATTAGATTTGAACGTGAAATGGTAATTGAATTTACCGATAACACCATGGTGTTAGATAGGAAGTATGACCAGTTTTACTTCATGGGATGAATAGGTTGGGATTGCGAAATAAAAATAAATGATTACTTCGGTGTGGTTCGCTAATCCCGACTAGTTTGAATTGATATTCAAAGGAGATTAAAGAATAAATTTAAAGAATTTATCTTTGATAAAATTAATGGGAACCTTTCCCAAAATATAAGAATAGTTGAATAAAAGAATATTCTGAATTGGAATGAGGCGTATGTTGTGTTTGTGTAACACGTGTTTATTATATATATACGCGAGTTGTTCAGAAAGACCGGGTTTATCCCATTCTGAATAACTGATTCGACGTGGTGTCGAAGATGAAGACGGTGGTCGAAGACCGGAGGTCTTCACGTCGTTTGGGTGATTACTGATGGTCTTGATTGGGCTGTACACCCAAGAGGAGGGAATCGGTTGGTGGTTGTCCAGACGTGGAGATCGATGGATATGCGGGGTACTAGGTGCCTCCGGTTTCGTTCAGACCCAGAACGGACTTGTAAATGGACTGTGTGTCTAATATTGGATTTTAGTCTGTGTGATTGATTTCTATTAAATATATATCTGTTTGGCGGCGGAGAATTTATTCTGTTGCTTAACGCCCTTCTCTGAGACGTACGAGCTCAGGGGTTATATACTGATGGATATCAAACGCATAGAGTGAATTGCCTGTGTGGCATGCCTAAGTGGCAAATGATCAAGGCTTCTGTTGAAAAGCAAAGTCTTGTGGTTGATGATCAAAGCACCGCCTATGTGGCATAGCTTTGTGTAACGTGAATTCGCGAGCCTCACACCCCGGTTGTGAACCAGAAACGGGAGTGGACCCCAGGGAGGGCATGCGTTTCCTTCTAGCTAGGGAGGTGTCAGTGACCTACCAGCCCTGACATTTATATACTTTTCACCTGTGTGGTTGTTGCTGTTGCGAGGCGCCTCGGTTAGATCGGACAATCCGGGTCCGATGGAGCCATTCGTTGGCTCATTTACGCCCCAAAGGGCGGGGAAACGTAGTGTTCAGGCATAATAATCCACATCGGTGGACCGGCCCTGATGATCCAAGGCTTGCCTGCGTGCTTGCCTGAGGCTCGGGCTAGAGAGTCTCGAATCGGTAGAGGACGATCCCTGGCCTCGGTTCATAGACGGAAAACCAATGTCCAAATACGTGATTTTGCGGTTTTAATTGTAGAACTAGTATGGCGACATGATATATGGTACCCATGCCGCCTATGATTGATACTTATGATTCGAAGATTGTTTTATACACTATACACTGATAATAGTATCAAATGATTTGTTTTAAAACATATCAAGCATTCTTTGGCTGTTATAAGGGAAAACCCTATCCTATGGCTTGCGTTGCATTGTGTGATTGGACCTGCGTCTTATAACAGCTTCATTTTTCTTTATTTAGCATTGTGTTGTTTGTTTTATGCACTGGTATTCTTGGGAGGAAACCCGTTCCGTGTTATACGGCGTGGTCCCTTGATTTACCTAACTTTAAAAATAAAGATTAATAACTGTTTTAGTTCTCACACCAGTCACATGACTGACCTGGAGTTTATTGTTTTAACCTAAACTCTGGGTGTCCTTATTTTCGACAAGGGCAGCTAGTAGTTTTGGTTTTGCAGATTTATATTCACAGGGTCCTGGTTTACAACTGGAATGATATCCGGAAAGCTTTGTATCCGTATATCTCTTCTAGTTGTGTATTGTATTATTTTCCGCTACTATGTAATTTATTGTAATCTCTGACAATTTGTGATGTATATTATTTATTCATACTCTGTATATTCTTGTATCTGATGGAATTGTTGTAAATACAATGAAATGTTCTTCCGTCCGCGTTCTGATTTGTCTTGTCCTCACAGTAATTCGTTCTTTCTCTTCTCTTCGGAGACCGGGGAAGTTCGGTTCGCTTCATTTGGTATCAGAGCTTTGGTTTACAAAGCTCAGAGAACAAGGCACATTAGAACCATACGAAAGAATTCATCAGAGATTGGATTAGTAATATCCAACGAGAATGACTCGTTAGAGATGGGATCAGCAGTATCATAGAACGAGTGTGAATAGTATATTTTTGAAAATGAAAACAAATTTTGTTTTGAAAATTTAAATCAACTATTCGTATTTGATTAGTTATTATGTTTGAATTTGGACAGTCCAGCATATATAGAGTTTGCGTATACGTTTGATCCACGTGTATTTGAAGTTTTAATATACTGGATAGATATAGAATCATACTCTAGTCGCCCGGAGACGATTCTGATGATAGTCTAGACATCATCAGAATTGGTATTCGAGTTTCGAAAGCGAGATTTCTATATATTTCCATTAGACTGGTGTGAGAGCCAAAATTAGATAGGGCTTGTTGTTGTGATTTTGCATCAAAAATCTGATTTTTAGAATATATATCAAAGTTATGAATTTGAAATGATAATCAACTAATTGATTGATGGTTGTGTTATTTGATTATTGTTGGATTAATTAAAATTTGAACCATTTAGTCAAATTGTACCAAAAAGTGAGTTGTATTGAAAATGTGTCGCATTTGCTTGCATATACATGTACTTACATTGAACAGGTCTTAGCAAAGAGGCTAGAGCAGAAGAATAAAATTGTTTGCCCGACAAATAGGTACATGTTTAACATAATTTACTGTTTCGTTTGGGTGATGATGATTTTATGAGCCGATTGGCTTTTTCTTTTTCTTTTTGAGATCAGAAGGCCTATATGGCAATTTCGGGATTTTCCCGTGGCTACTGATCAAACCATTAGTTTACCACCATACCGAGGTGTGAGGCTCGCGAATCAACGCTATACACAAGGCCATGCTATATCAAAGCTGCGCTTTGATCATCATCCACCAAACTTTGCTTTTCAACAAAAGTCTGGATCACTGCATCTCAGCATGCCACACTATCAATCCATATCGTACCACTAATTTCTGCCAATATATAACCTCTGAGCTCGTATGTATCATAGAAGGGCGTTAAGCAAGAGAATAAATTCCCCACCGCCAAACAGATATATATTTAGCAGAGATCAACGAATACAATATAAAGGAATACAATGTCAGACACACCATCCATTTACAAGTCCGTTCTAGGTCTGAACGAAACCGGAGGCACTTTCCTCGCATATCCGTCGATCTCCAAGTACGTCTGGACGACCACCGACTGATTCCCTCATCTTGGGTGTACAGCCCAATCAAGATCATCAGTAATCACCCAAACGATGTGAAGACTTCCGGTCTTCGACCACCGTCATCATCTTCGACTTATCGTCGAATCGGTTATTCAGAATGGGTATAAACCCGGCCTTTCCGAACAACCCGCGTATATAGTAAACAAATGTTACACAATCACAACATACGCCTCATTCCAATTCATCAGTCACTAATCGTAAATTAGCAAGGGAACAATTCCCCAAAGATTAACCCCGAAGGCCGAAACCCACATCAGATCAATACCCAGGAAACTATTCTTCTTAGCTAACCTACAGTTAGTTTCCAAATTTCACGTTCTTAGGGAAAGGTTCCCATTAATTTTATCAAAGTTAAATTCTTTAAAAAAATTTCTTTAATCTTCCTCTGGATGTCATTTCAAACCAAATTATGGTTTTCCAAACTAGTCGGGATTAGCGAACCACACCGAAGTAATTATTTATTTTATTTCCCAATCCCAACCTATTCATCCCATGAAGCAAAACTGGTAATACTTCATATCTAACACCATGGTGTTATCGGTAAATTCAATTACCATTTCACGTCCAAATCTAATTAAAGATTTAACTATCGCTTTGGAGCAAAACTGGTGATACTCCATTCTCGATCTTTTCAATCTAATTAAAGATTCATTTAAACTCCACTTAGTTTTAATCTTTAACTGGGTTAAAGAATCATCGTCATTTAAAACACGGTTCACTATAAACCCAAAATCACATTACATTTCAATCAGACCCTAACCATAAATTAGCAAGTAAGCAATTCCCTAAGTATTAACCCCGAAGGCCGAAACCAACATCAGATCAATACCCCAGAAACCATTCAACTTAACTAATCTCTAGTTAGTTTCTGATTTTCTTAACTCCTTTGGATCTAAGAACAGTATTATTGAAGATACCGTTCATGACAACCCAAAATCACATTCTATTAATTATTGGGTTAAAGCACAAGTGTTATTTAAAACACTGTTCACGATAAACCCAAAAATCAATACCAATTCAATTCCAATTAAATATCATTTAATTGGTGCACTTCATTAAATCTAAATAAAAAGATTTAATCTTTTCCTCAACTGGGTTTAAGAACAGCGATAATGAAGACGCCATTCACGACAAACCCAAAATCCCATTTGATATTAAATACAAGGCTCTGAATAGAAAATATATTGGCTTATATTCAATATCAAATTCTACGACCAACAAATACCGTATTGGAAATAACAATATAAATGTATCTTTCAAATTTCCCATAACAATACCTGTATAATCACAAAATCCCACATCGAAATATTTCGAAGACAATTTCGATTCAAATCGATTTCCAATCTATATATTGGAAATCCTGGTTATTTTCAAAACCATTTCAAATCCACTTTATTTATTTTAAAAATAAATAGATTATTATTCTAGTTCAAAACTAGTTCATTTCGATAAAAATCTATTTTTATCCTTTCAAATATGGAGTTTTTCATCCCAATTCTTCACAAATAATTTCTTATGATTTTACACAAATTATTATTATTTTTAATAATTTTATCAAGGCCTGTACAGTCGATTTCCATCAACGACCATCGAACTGCATTTACGGCGACCTTTTCCAAAATTGATTTGGACATAATTCCAAATCCAACTGTTAGATTTCAAATTTCTAATATTCGTTAGAAAGCTCTTTTCGATACGAACCCAACGGTTCCGGTTTTAGGAGAATCCGACGGTCGGATCTCCCGCAATGTCCGTTCGAAGTCAATGGTCGAAATTCACGAACTACCGCGGCGCGGCGCGTTCTATTCAGGCCATTATATATATATATATATATATATATATATATATATATATATATATATATTTATATATATATATATATATATATTTCGTCGATTTCCTTTTTAAAACGAATTTAATAAATCATTTCAAATTTGTTTCAAAAACAATTTCAACCTTTATTTCAAATTCAAATCAAAATTGAATTTTCCCTTATAAATTCTTTTTACATTCACTTCGATTTGATTTCAATTCAAATCGATTTCAATTCTATTTCAATTCGTTTTCAATTGAATTCAATTCAATTCAGATTTGTTTTCTATTCGATTCAATTCAAATTCGTATTCAATTCAATTCGAATTCGTTTTCTATTCAATTCAAATTCGTTTTCTATTCAATTCAATTCGAATTCATTTTTTATTCAATTCAATTCGAATTCGTTTTCTATTCAATTCAATTTGAATTCGTTTTCTATTAAATTCAATTCAAATTCGTTTTCTATTCAATTCAATTCGAATTCGTTTTCTATTCAATTCAATTCGAATTCGTTTTCTATTCAATTCAATTCGAATTCGTTTTCTATTCAATTCAATTCGAATTCGTTTTCTATTCAATTCAATTCGAATTCGTTTTCTATTCAATTCAATTCGAATTCGTTTGAATTTCAATTCTTTTCAAAATATCAGATTTTGAAATCACTTTCGATATTCATTATAAAATGAATAAAATCGATATAAATATCGTTCACGTCAAGATGGGGTCAATCTAATCAACACGGTTTCATATATTTCTATTTTCAAATATTCTATTTCAAATATTTCTTTTTCAAATATTTCTACTCAAATATTTCTTTTTCAAATATTTCTTTTCAAATATTGAATGAAGCCCAATCAATAACCGTATAATGTTAATTATATGGATTTTCTACAACACATGTATACAATAACAACGATGAATAATCAACCATCATCCAAAGTGCACTCTACACTGTATAAGCATCGAATATAAATATTTAATGCTTATAACAGTCTGTCAATCAATCGATCGACATACAACTAACTATTGGGATTAGTGTATGTCATATATCATCCCAATACCCGTGTGGGGTTTCAAACAATCAAATACAGATTTTATTTGTGCAGTTGGGCGATGTGTAAATTTTATTGTCCCAATCAATATCAGTCAAATGTGTGTATATAAACAAATCGTCCAATCAGTTTATTTTTATTTCATTTCATATACACGTTAAAAATTCTATTTTTAACTATAAAATATTTTCCACTATAAAATATTTTATTTCATCTATATAAATATTTTATTTTATTTCACATCACATCACACAATCAACTACACATCAAAATCAAACAAACAAGCATACAAGCCGTCCATGGTCTGTGACGACGGGTGTCGGGTGCTACTAAACACCATCTGCATCCTAGTATATATTTCAACTAGAAAATTAAATTACAAAGTGAGAAGTTCTCACCGAATAGCTAAATCAAACGCCATGACTCTTCATATGTGGAAAATCTCCGTCGTTTCTTCTTTCATCACTTTCGTCATCCGTATTCACTACATATATAAAAATCGAAATTTTACTTTGCTATTCAATATATAAAAATCGAATTTTTACTTCGCTATTCAATATATAAAAATCGAATTTTTACTTCGCTATTCAATATATAAAAATCGAATTTTTACTTCGCTATTCAATATATAAAAATCGAATTTTTACTTTGCTATTCAATATATGAAAATCGAATTTTTACTTCGCTATTCAATATATAAAAATCGAATTTTTACTTCGCTATTCAATATATAAAAATCGAATTTTTACTTCGCTATTCAATATATAAAAATCGAATTTTTACTTTGCTATTCAATATATAAAAATCGAATTTTTTACTTCGCTATTCAATATATAAAAATCGAATTTTTACTTTGCTATTCAATATATAAAAATCAAATTTTTACTTTGCTATTGAAAAAAATGATATATATTTTTTATTTTAAAACAATCATATATATTTTCTCTCTTTAAAACAATGATATATATTTTCTCCTTTCAATATATACTTCTAATCCTTTTAATATATACTTCTAATCCTTTTAATATATACTTCTAAAACCGAAAATAAATTCCTTGTTATTTATTTTCTATAACTGAAAATTTATTTACTTACTAACCTAAATAAACTAAGTAAATAATAAAACGCTTACTGTTATTCCTCAGTAGTGCCGACTTGGAGCTCACGCTGGTTGCTAACGACGGGCTGGAGCGGATTTTGGTGATCGAGAAGCGGAGGGGAGCGGTTCTGTGGAGTGGTGGTCTGGATTCGCGGGTTTGGGGAAGGGCTGTGCAGATTCGAGCTCCCGGTCCCAAGCATCGAGGAGAGGAGGAGGGCGCGGGTCAGGTGGTGGCGATGGGGGTGAGGTGGCGGTGGAGTGAAGCGGTGAACGGCTGTCTAACACGGGGCTGTGGATCGGTTTGGGAGAGAAGGAGAAGAGGAGCGGCAGGAGGAGAATCGGAGGCTGAGGTGGCGATGGAGGTGGAAGCGGCGCAGTGCGGAGGTTGCCTGGAGGCGCCATCTTCGATCGATCGTCCCTCTTTTTTTTTTTCGATTCCAAACTGGTCAATGGAGAGAGAGAAGAGGGAACGGGGGGTTTATATAGAATATATATATTTAATTATTTATTGATTTCAAAAAGCAACTTTTATTTTCGAATTCTAAACGAGGCCCACCGCCTGTCGTCCATAGCTAATTACCCCCATTCCGAACACAATGGGTTATGTATCGTAAGCTGATTCGACTGTTTCGATCAGTTTTCGTCAAAATCAACATATAACTCTATATATTGAATTTGAACATGCATTTCAATTTACTGGGGCCACGTACTAACTAGAAAAATTCCTGAATAATATTTTCTGGCTTCGTATTGACGATACGGTCCTAACAAAACTAGTTTTGTCGAATTCTGAGACCGTTTGAAAAATGGCCAATTTCCAGTTGATTAAAATCAACTGAAACTGGTCAAACGCGTTTTCCTTTGCCACGCTCACATATTGATTCGAAAAATTATGAAATTTGAAACCTAGAAATAACTTGACATCACGGTTCCAACAAAAGTAGTTTCGTCGAAATCCGAGGTCGTTTGCAAAATTTCCATTTTCAAGGGCCTGAATTCCATAGCGACTATTCTGAATTTTCACTTGGCCATATCTTTTGATTCCCGCTATGAAATCTTGATTTTTCGGATTCGTTGGAAAGATAATCACAATTAGATTCCATTATTTTTGGTTTCACTAAAATCCGGTTTGTTTTGCACCCGGTATGTTCAATTGAAGTTTGAAATCGAATTATCGAACTACCGCGCCATTTTCAATTACTTTTATAATTATAAGTAATTATTTATATTCTAACGACGATCTATATAATATATACGCTCGAATTCTATTCAAAAATAAATTTCTCGTCGTTTTTATTTAAAATAATTCATTTTAAATAATCAAAATTCGCTAAAATTGCCAAAATAAAATTTTTAAATTGGCCCAGATTTCCGAGTTATAACAATCTCCCCTACTTAAAAGTTTTCGTCCCCGAAAAGGAACGAAGCCGAAAGTTGTTTCATTAATCAACTCAACTTTCATTATTTTGACTACGGCTTAAGTTCTTCAACTTTTCAGTTTCTAAGAACTTTTCAAATTTTTCAAAAATTTGGCTAACACCCTAAATTTTCGAAAAATTTCGCCATAACCTCCCCTGCACCGGGAGCACGGGAAAATCCCGAAATTGCCTTACAGGCCTTCTGATCTTAAAAAGAAAAAGAAAAAGCCAAGCGGCTAGCCAATTGGCTCATAACATCATCATCACCCAACCAAAACAGTAAATTATGATAAACATATACCTATTTGTCGGGCAAACAATTTTATTTCTCTGCTCTAGCCTCCTTGCTATGACATGTTCAATGAAAGTATATGTATATGCAAGCAAATGCGACTAATTTTCAATACAACTCACTATTTGATCAAATTGGCTATATGGTTAAAATTTCAATTAATCAAAAAAGTAATCAAACAACACAACCATCAATCAATTAGTTGATTAGCTTTTCAAATTCATAACTTTGATATATAGTCAAAAAATCATATTTTTGATGCAAAATCACAACAACAAGCCCTATCTAATTTTGGTTCTCACACCAATCCAACGGAAATATATAGATATCACAACTTCGAAACTCGAATATAAATACTGATGATGTCCGGACATCACCAGAATTATCCCCGAGCGACTAGAGTGCGAATCTATATCTATCCAGTATATTAAAACTTCGAATACACGTGGATCAGACGTATATGCAAAATCTATATATACTGGATTGTCCACATCAATATAAATAATCAAATACGAATGATTGATTTAAATTTTCAAAACAAAACTTGTTTTCATTTCGAAAATATACTCTTCACACTCGTTCTAGGATACTAGTGATCCCATCTCTAACAAGTCATTATCGTTGGATAACTAATCCAATATCTGATGAATTCTTTCGTACGATTCTAATGCGCCTTGTTCTCTGAGCTTTGTAAACCAAAGCTCTGATACGAAATGAAGCGACCCGAACTTCCCCGGTCTCCGAAGAGATGAGAAAGAACGAATTACTGTGAGGACAAGACAAATCATAACGCAGACGAAAGAACATTTCATTGTTATTACAACAATTCCATCAGATACAAGAATATACAGAGTATAAATGAATATTACACAGAAATATCAGAGATTTAAATTACATTTAAATACATAGCAGCGGAAAATAATACAATACACAACTAGAAGAGATATACGGATACAAAGCTTTCCGGATATCATTCCAGCTGTAAACAAGGATCCTGTGAATATAAATCTGCAAAACCAAAACTACTAGCTGCCAGTGTGGAAAATAGGGGCACCCAGAGTTTAGGTTAAAACAATAAACTCCAGATCAGTCATGGGACTGGTGTGAGAACTAAAACAGTTGTAAATCTTTATTTTAAAGTTAGGTAAATCAAGGGACCACGCCGTATAACACGGAACGAGTTTCCTCCCAAGAATACCAGTGCATAAAACAAACAACGCAATGCTAAATAAAGAAAAATGAAGCTATTATAAGACCCAGGTCCTATCACACAATGCAACGCAAGCCGGAGGATACGGTTTTCCCTTATAATAGCCAAACATGCTTAGTGTGTTTAAAACAAATCATTTGATACTACTATAAGTGCATAGCGTGTAAAACAACTTCAAATCATAAGTATCAATCATAGATGGCATGGGTACCATATATCATGTCGCCATACTAGTTCTACAATAAAAACCGCAATATTGCGTATTGGAAATGGGATTTCCGTCATGGTGGCTCCTGATTCGAAAGATCGATCGCGTAATGCAATTCCCCACAGCTTACGTCCCAACAAGAGAAACACCGTCTGCACATCCGCACTTTTAGGACCAGAGTATCACCGCGGCTTACGTCCCAGCGAGAGAAAACACCGCTTACTCTATATATCCCTGAGCACTAAGCTCATCTCGGTCGACCGAATCCATGACACCACTAAGGTGCCCATCCACTAAAAAGCATACTGATTAAACCATCAGTTTACCACCATACCGAGGTGTGAGGCTCGCGAATCAACGCTATACACAAGGCCATGCTATATCAAAGCTGCGCTTTGATCATCATCCACCAAACTTTGCTTTTCAACAAAAGTCTGGATCAATGCATCTCAGCATGCCACACTATCAATCCATATCGTACCACTGATTTCTGCCAATATATAACCTCTGAGCTCGTATGTCTCAGAGAAGGGCGTTAAGCAAGAGAATAAATTCCCCGCCGCCAAACAGATATATATTTAGCAGAGATCAACGAATACAATATAAAGGAATACAATGTCAGATACACCATCCATTTACAAGTCCGTTTTAGGTCTGAACGAAACCGGAGGCACTTTCCTCGCATATCCGTCGATCTCCAAGTACGTCTGGACGACCACCGACTAATTCAGTCATCTTGGGTGTACAGCCCAATCAAGATCATCAGTAATCACCCAAACGATGTGAAGACTTCCGGTCTTCGACCACCGTCATCATCTTCGACTTATCGTCGAATCGGTTATTCAGAATGGGTATAAACCCGGCCTTTTCGAACAACCCGCATATATAGTAAACAAATGTCACACAATCACAACATACGCCTCATTCCAATTCATCAGTCACTAATCGTAAATTAGCAAGGGAACAATTCCACAAATATTAACCCCGAAGGCCGAAACCCACATCAGATCAATACCCAGGAAACTATTCTTCTTAGTTAACCTACATTTAGTTTCTAAATTTCACGTTCTTAGGGAAAGGTTCTCATTAATTTTATCAAAGATAAATTCTTTAAAATTTATTCTTTAATCTTCCTCTAGATGTCATTTCAAACCAAATTATGGTTTTCCAAACTAGTCGGGATTAGCGAACCACACCGAAGTAATTATTTATTTTATTTCCCAATCCCAACCTATTCATCCCATGAAGCAAAACTGGTAATACTTCATATCTAACACGACTGTGTTATCGGTAAATTCAATTACCATTTCACGTCCAAATCTAATTAAAGATTTAACTATCGCTTTGGAGCAAAACTGGTGATACTCCATTCTCGATATTTTCAATCTAATTAAAGATTCATTTAAACTCCACTTAGTTTTAATCTTTAACTGGGTTAAAGAATCAGTGTCATTTAAAACACGATTCATTATAAACCCAAAATCACATTACGTTTCAATCAGACCCTAACCATAAATTAGAAAGTGAGCAATTCCCTAAGTATTAACCCTGAAGGCCGAAACCAACATCAGATCAATACCCCAGAAACCATTCAACTTAACTAATCTCTAGTTAGTTTCTGATTTTCTGAACTCCTTTGGATCTAAGAACAGTATTATTGAAGATACCGTTCACGACAACCCAAAATCACATTCTATTAATTATCGGGTTAAAGAACGGGTGTTATTTAAAACACTGTTCACGATAAACCCAAAAATCAATACCAATTCAATTCCAATTAAATATCATTTAATTGGTGCACTTCATTAAATATAAATAAAAAGATTTAATCTTTTCCTCCACCGGGTTTAAGAACAGCGTTAATGAAGATGCCATTCACGACAAACCCAAAATCCCATTTGATATTAAATACAAGGCTCTGAATAGAAAATATATCGGCTTATATTCAATATAAAATTCTACGAACAACAAATATCGTATTGGAAATAACGATATAAATATATCTTTCAAATTTCCCATAACAATACCTGTATAATCACAAAATCCCACATCGAAATATTCTGAAGACAATTTCGATTCAAATCCATTTCCAATCTATATATTGGAAATCCTAGTTATTTTCAAAACCATTTCAAATCCACTTTATTTATTTTAAAAATAAATAAATTATTATTCTAGTTCAAAACTTGTTCATTTCGATAAAAATCTATTTTTATCCTTTCAAATATGGAGTTTTTCATCCCAATTCTTCACAAATCATTTCTTATGATTTTACACAAATTATTATTATTTTTAATAATTTTATCAAGGCATGTACAGTCGATTTCCATCAACGAACTGCACTTACAGCGACCTTTTCCAAATGTGATTTGGACATAATTCCAAATCCAACCGTTAGATTTAAAATTTCTAATATTCGTTAGAAAGCTCTTTTCGATACGAAACCAACGGTTCCGGATTTAGGAGAATCCGACGGTCGAATCTCCCGCAATGTCCGTTCGAAGTCAATGGTCGAAATTCACAAACTGCCGCGGCGCGGCGCGTTCTATTCAGGCTATTATATATATAATATATATATATATTATATATATTATAATACATATATATATATATATTATATATATATAATACATATATATATATATTATATATTTCGTCGATTTCCTTTTTAAAACGAATTTATAAATCATTTCAAATTTGTTTCAAAAACAATTTCAACCTTTATTTCAAATTCAAATCAAAATTGAATTTTCCCTTATAAATTCTTTTTACATTCACTTCGATTTGATTTCAATTCAAATCGATTTCAATTCTATTTCAATTCGTTTTCAATTGAATTCAATTCAATTCAGATTTGTTTTCTATTTGATTCAATTTAAATTCGTTTTCAATTCAATTCGAATTCATTTTCTATTCAATTCAAATTCGTTTTCTATTCAATTCAATTCGAATTCGTTTTCTATTCAATTCAATTCGAATTCGTTTTCTATTAAATTCAATTCAAATTCGTTTTCTATTCAATTCAATTCGAATTCGTTTTCTATTCAATTCAATTCGAATTCGTTTTCTATTCAACTCAATTCGAATTCGTTTTCTATTCAATTCAATTCGAATTCGTTTTCTATTCAATTCAATTCGAATTCGTTTTCTATTCAATTCAATTCGAATTCGTTTTCTATTCAATTCAATTCGAATTCGTTTTCTATTAAATTCATTTTGAATTCGTTTGAATTTAAATTCTTTTCAAAATATCATATTTTGAAATCACTTTCGATATTCATTATAAAATGAATAAAATCGATATAAATATCGTTCACGTCAAAATGGCGTCAATCTAATCAACACGGCTTCATATATTTCTATTTTCAAATATTCTATTTCAAATATTTCTTTTTCAAATATTTCTATTCAAATATTTCTTTTTCAAATATTTCTTTTCAAATATTGAATGAAGCCCAATCAATTACCATATAATGTTAATTATATGGATTTTCTACAACACATGTATACAATAACAACGATGAATAATCAACCATCGTCCAAAGTGCACTCTACACTGTATAAGCATCGAATATAAATATTTAACGCTTATAACAGTCTATCAATCAATCGATCGACATACAACTAACTATTGGGATTAGTCCCAATACCCGTGTGGGGTTTCAAACAATCAAATACAGATTTTATTTGTGCAGTTGGGCGATGTGTAAAATTTATTGTCCCAATCAATATCAGTCAAATGTGTGTATATAAACAAATCGTCCGATTAGTTTATTTTTATTTCATTTCATATACACGTTAAAAATTCTATTTTTAACTATAAAATATTTTCCACTATAAAATATTTTATTTCATCTATATAAATATTTTATTTTATTTCACATCACACAATCAACTACACATCAAAATCAAACAAACAAGCATACAAGCCGTCCATGGTCTGTGGACGACGGGCGTCGGGTGCTACTAAACACCGTCTGCATCCTAGTATATATTTCAACTAGAAAATTAAATTAAAAAGTGAGAAGTTCTCACCGAATAGCTAAATCAAATGCCACGACTCTTCATATGTGGAAAATCTCCGTCGCTTCTTCTTTCATCACTTTCGTCATCCGTATTCACTACATATAGAAAAATCGAATTTTTACTTTGCTATTCAATATATAAAAATCAAATTTTTACTTCGCTATTCAATATATAAAAATCGAATTTTTACTTCGCTATTCAATATATAAAAATCGAATTTTTACTTCGCTATTCAATATATAAAAATCGAATTTTTACTTCGCTATTCAGTATATAAAAATCGAATTTTTACTTCGCTATTCAGTATATAAAAATCGAATTTTTACTTCGCTATTCAATATATAAAAATCGAATTTTTACTTCGCTATTCAATATATAAAAATCGAATTTTTACTTCGCTATTCAATATATAAAAATTGAATTTTTACTTTGCTATTCAATATATAAAAATCGAATTTTTACTTTGCTATTCAATATATAAAAATCGAATTTTTACTTCGCTATTCAATATATAAAAATAGAATTTTTACTTTGCTATTCAATATATAAAAATCGAATTTTTACTTTGCTATTCAAAACAATGATATATATTTTCTATTTTAAAACAATCATATATATTTTCTCACTTTAAAACAATGATATATATTTTCTCTTTTCAATATATACTTCTAATCCTTTTAATATATACTTCTAATCCTTTTAATATATACTTCAAAAACCGAAAATAAATTCCTTGTTATTTATTTTCTATAACTGAAAATTTATTTACTTACTAACCTAAATAAACTAAGTAAATAATAAAACGCTCACTGTTATTCCTCAGTAGTGTCGACTTGGAGCTCACGCTGGTTGCTGACGACGGGCTGGAGAGGATTCTGGTGATCGAGAAGCGGAGGGGAGCGGTTCTGTGGAGTGGTGGTCTGGATTCGCGGGTTTGGGGAAGGGCTGTGCGGATTCGAGCTCCCGGTCGCAGGCATCGAGGCGAGGAGGAGGGCGCGGGTCAGGTGGTGGCGATGGGTGTGAGGCGGCGGTGGAGTGGAGCGGTGAACGACTGTCTAACACGGGGTTGTGGATCGGTTTGGGAGAGAAGGAGAAGAGGAGCGGCAGGAGGAGAATCGAAGGCTGAGGTGGCGATGGAGGTGGAAGCGGCGGTGGAAGGGGCGTGGTGCGGAGGCAGCTTGGAGGCGCTATCTTCGATCGATCGTCCCTCTTTTTTTTTTTTTTTTTCGATTCCAAACTGGTCAACGGAGAGAGAGAAGAGGGAATGGTGGTTTATATAGAATATATATTTTTAATTATTTATTGATTTCAAAAAGCAACTTTTATTTTCGAACTCTAAACGAGGCCCAACGCTTGTCGTCCATAGCTAATTACCCCCATTCCGAACACAATGGGTTATGTATCGTAAGCTGATTCGGCTATTTCGATCAGTTTTCGACAAAATCAACATATAACTCTATATATTGAATTTGAACGTGCATTTCAATTTACTGGGGCCACAAACTAACTAGAAAAATTCCTGAATAATATTTTCTGGCTTCGTATTGACGATACGGTCCTAACGAAACTAGTTTCGTCGAATTCTGAGACCGTTTGAAAAATGGCCAATTTCCAGTCGATTAAAATCAACTAAAATTGGTCAAACGCGTTTTCCTTTGCCACGCTCACATATTGATTCGAAAAATTATGAAATTTGAAACCTAGCAATAACTTGACATCACGGTTCCAACAAAAGTGGTTTCGTCAAAAACCGAGGTCGTTTGCAAAATTTCCATTTTGAAGGGCCTGAATTCCATAGCGACTATTCTGAATTTTCACTTGGCCATATCTTTTGATTCCCGCTATGAAATCTTGATTTTTCGAATTCGTTGGAAAGATAATCACAATTACATTCCATTATTTTTGGTTTCACTAAAATCCGGTTTGTTTTGCACCCGGTATGTTCAATTGAAGTTTGAAATCGAATTATCGAACTACCGCGCCATTTTCAATTCCTTTTATAATTATAAATAATTATTTATATTCTAACGATGATCTAAATAATATATACGCTCGAATTCTATTCAAAAATAAATTTCTCGTCGTTTTTGTTTAAAATAATTCATATTAAATAATCAAAATTCGCTAAAATTGCCAAAATAAAATTTTTAAACTGGCCCAGATTTCCGGGTTATTACAATAACACCGTAATGCACATCCGCACTTTTGGGACCAGAGTATCACCGCGGCTTACGTCCCAGCGAGAGAAAACGCCGCTTACTCTATATATCCCTGAGCACTAAGCTCATCTCGGTCGACCGAATCCACGAGCCACCATGATGGAAATCCAACTTTCCAATACGTGTATTTCGGCTTTATTTGTAGAGCCTAGTATGGCGACATAATGGGATGAGGCGCTTATGCCGTCTATGATTGATACTTATGATTTGAAGATTGTTTTATACACTATGCACTTATGATAGTATCAAATGATTTGTTTTAAACGTATCAAGCATTCTTGGCTATTATAAGGTAAAAACCTATCCTCCGGCTTGCGTTGCATTGTGTGATGGGAACTGGGTCTTATAATAGCTTCAGCTTTCTTTATTTAGCATTGCGTTGTTTGTTTTATGCACTGGTATTCTTGGAAGGAAACCCGTTCCGTGTTATACGGCGTGGTCCCTTGATTTACCGAACTTTAAAATAAAAATTGATAACTGTTTTAGTTCTCACACCTGTCACATGACTGACCTGGAGTTTATTGTTTTGACCTAAACTCTAGGTGCCCCTATTTTGACATGGCAGCTAGTAGTTTTGGTTTTGCAGATTTATATTCATAGGATCCTGGTTTACAGCTGGAATGATATCCGGAAAGCTTTGTATCCGTATATCTCTTCTAGTTGTGTATTGTATTATTTTCCACTGCTATGTAATTTATTGTAATCTTTGATATTTTCTGTTGTATAATATTCATTTATACTCTGTATATTCTTGTAATCTGATGCATTGTTGTAATACACAATGAAATGTTCTTCCGTCTGCGTTCTATTTTGTCGTGTTCTCAAAACAATTCGTTATTTCTTTTCTCTTCGGAGATCGGGGAAGTTCGGGTCGTTTCAGCGTGGTATCAGAGCGGAAGTTGAACGGAGGGGGGGGGTGCGGTCACGGGGGTGACGGCGTAGGAGGGTGCGACGGGGAAGGAAGGGGGCGGCGGGCGATTTGGGGGTCGGGTTTTATCAGAGGGGCTGATCGATGAAAGTGAAAAATAGAGGGGGGGCTTGGTTTTCAGCAGTCGTCGAAGGGTGGTGCTGCGTCGGGTGGTACGCGATGAGGTGCAGGCAGAGGTGGGGTGTCTTCTATTGGTCGGAGGCGGTTTCCGTTGCTGTGGGGTCCCGCGAGGTGAGTCTCGTGATAGGGTTACGAGCAAGGGGCGGTGCGGTGTTCGAGAGAGGAGGGGTAGAGCGGATTCTGATGATAGTCTAGACATCATCAGAATTGGTATTCGAGTTTCGAAAGCGAGATTTCTATATATTTCCATTTGACTGGTGTGAGAACCAAAATTAGATAGGGCTTGTTTTTGTGATTTTGCATCAAAAATCTGATTTTTAGAATATATATATCAAAGTTATAAATTTGAAATGATAATCAACTAATTGATTGATGGTTGTGTTGTTTGATTATTGTTGGATTAATTAAAATTTGAACCATTTAGTCAAATTGTACCAGAAAGTGAGTTGTATTGAAAATGTATCGCATTTCCTTGCATATACATGTACTTACATTTAACAGGTCTTAGCAAAGAGGCTAGAGTAGAAGAATAAAATTGTTTGCCCGACAAATAGGTACATGTTTAACATAATTTACTGTTTCGTTTAGGTGATGATGATTTTATGAGCCGATTGGCTAGCCGCTTGCCTTTTTCTTTTCCTTTTTGAGATCAGAAGGCCTATATGGCAATTTCGGGATTTTCCGTGGCTCCCGGTGCAGGGGAGGTTATTGCGAAATTTTTCGAAATTTTTGGGTGTTAGCCAAATTTTTGAAAAATTTGAAAAGTTCTTAGAAACTGAAAAGTTGAAGAACTTAAGCCGTAATCAAAATAATGAAAGTTGAGTTGATTTATGAAACAACTTTCGGCTTTGTTCCTTTTCGGGGACGAAAAGTTTTAAGTGGGGGAGATTGTAGTAACCCGGAAATCTGGGCCAGTTTAAAATTTTTATTTTGGCAATTTTAGCGAATTTTGATTATTTAAAATGAATTATTTTAAATAATATCTACGAGAAATTTATTTTGAATATAATTTGAACGTATATATTCGTTTGAATCGACGTTAGAATATAAATATTTATTTATATTTATAAAAGGAATTGAAAATGGCGAGGTAGTTCGATAATTCGATTTCAAATTTCAAATGAATGTGCGGGATTCAAAATAAACCGGATTTTAGTAAAACAAAAAATAATCGAATCTAATTGATAATATCTTTCCAAGGAATCCGAAAAATCAAAATTTCATAGCGGGGATCAAAAGATATGTCCAGTTGAAAATTCTGAATAGTCGCTATGGAATTTAGGCCCTTAAAAATGGAAATTTTGCAAACGACCTCGGATTTCGATGAAACCACTTCTGTTGGATCCGCGATGTAAAGTTATTGCTAGATTTCAATTTTCGTAATTTTTCGAATCAATATGTGAGCGTGGCAAAGGAAAACGCGTTTGACCAGTTTCAGTTGATTTTAATCGACTGGAAAATGGCCATTTTTCAAACGGTCTCAGAATTCAACGAAACTAGTTTTGTTAGGACCGTATCGTCAATACGAAGCTAGAAAATATTTTTCTGCAATTTTTTGGAGTTTGTATGTGACCCCAGTAAATTGAAATGCGCGTTCAAATTCAATATATAGAGTTATATGTTGATTTTAACGAAAACTGATCGAAACAATCAAACCAGCTTACGATACATATCCCATTGTGTTCGGAATGGGGGTATTACGCTATGGATGACAGTCGGCGGGTTTGATTTTGAGTTCATATGAAAAGTCAACCTAGGAGAGATAAAATAAATAAAATAAAATATAAAAATATTCCCCCTTCCATCTCCTTTAATTCCTCTGCCCCCCTTTTCATCTTCGTTCAGATAAAAAAAACGCTCTGCCCCTCGCCGTCGATGGTGGCGCCGCCACCCTCCCTTGGATTCGCCTCCTCTCCGATCAACCATCCCCACGTGCGCCGCCTTCTCGCCTTCCTCCCCCTCTACTGATCGACATCGCCCCCCCCCATTTCCCTCTCTTCAACCTCCACCGCCCCAAATCCACCACCAGACACCCCAACGCCCCCTTTTGCTCCGATCTGCCCCCCCCCCCCCCCCCCCCCCGCGACGACCTCGAGCCACGTTCAAACCCCCCCGCCCCCCACCCGCTTCATGACGCAGCCACCGATTTGACCACCTCCGACACCCCCCTGACAACCTCCGTTCGCTCCAGCGTCCCCGCCTCCAATTGAGCAGCTCTCCTCCCCCTTTTAACAGCAAATGTGAGTTATTTTATTTAATTTCTTCTAGGTAATTCATTTAGTAAATTTGGAAAATAAACATGATTTTAAAAATATGACTTTATATATAATAGGATTGTTTTAAAAATGTATTTTATATATGTAAATAGATTGGTATACAGAAAATGTGATTTTTATTTATAGATAAATATAAAGTTACGATTTTTATTTATATAAAGGATCGTTAAAAATACGACTTCATTAAATAGAAAATGTGATTTTATTAAACTAGGAAAAACAAGATTTTTCATTTGTGTAGAATGGAATTAGAAAATGGTTTTTACATAGAGTTTTGAGGTTAAAAATATAATTTTTATTATATAGGAAAGTTAAAAATATAATTTTTATTATATAGGAAAGTTAAAAATATAATTTTTATAATATAGGAAAGTTAAAAGTATAATTTTTATACTAGTGGCGTGTTAACAATATAATTTTTATATATTTATAATAATAAAAATTCAATCTTTATATTAGAAGCGATATAAAAATATAATCTTTTATATTGTAGAAGTATAAAAATATGATTTTTATATATTGAATAGCAAAGTATAAAAATGTGATTTTTATATATTGAATAACAAAGTAAAAAATTCGATTTCTATATATTGAATAGCAAAGTAAAAATTCGATTTTTATATATTGAATAGCAAAGTAAAAATTCGATTTTTATATATTGAATAGCAAAGTAAAAATTCGATTTTTACATATGTAGAGAATACGGGCAAAGAAAGTGACAAGAGGCGAGAACGGCGAAGATTTCTACATAAGAAGAGTCGTGGCGTTGGATTAGCAATTCTGTGAGAACTTCTCACTTTTAATTTATTTCTAGTTGAAATATATACTAGGATGCAGACGGTGTTTAGTAGCACCCGACACCCGTCGTCCACAGACCATGGACGGCTTGTATGCTTGTTTGTTTGATTTTGATGTGTAGTTGATTATGTGATGTGATGTGAAATGATATAAAACATTTATATAGTGAAATAAAATATTTTATAGTGGAAAATTTTCTATAGTTAAAAATAAAATTTTAACATATATATGAAATGAAATAAAATAAACAAATCGGACGATTTGTTTATATACACACATTTGACTGATATTGATTGGGACGATAAATTTTACACATCTCCCAACTGCACAAAAAAAAAATCTGTGTTTGACTGTTTGAAACCCCACATGGGGATTGGGATGATGGATGACATACACTAATCATAATAATTAGTTGTATGTCGATCGATTGATTGACAGACTGTTATAAGCGTTAAATATTTATATTTGATGCTTATACAGTATAGAATGCACTTTGGATGATGGTTGATTGTTTGTCATCGTTGATATATACATGTGTTGTAGAAAATCCATATAATTAACATTATATGGTAATTGATTGGGCCTCATTCTAGTTTAGAAAAAGAAATATGTGAAATAGAATATTTGAAATAGAAATATTCGAAATGGAATATTTGAAAATATGAATATATGAAGCCGGGTTGATTAGATTTACGCCATTTTGACATGAACGATATTTATATTGATTTTATTCATTTTATAACGAATATCGAAAGTGATTTCAAAATCTGAAATTTTGAAAAGAATTGAAATTCGAATTAAATTGAATCGAAATGAATTCAAATTGAAATTGAATAGAAGTGAATTCAAATTGAAATTGAATAAAAGTGAATTCGAATTGAAATTGAATAAAAGTGAATTCGAATTGAAATTGAATAAAAGTGAATTCGAATTGAAATTGAATAGAAATGAATTCGAATTGAAATTGAATAGAATTGAAATCGAATTGAAATCGAAAGGAATTGCATTCTAATTAAATTGAAATTGAATTGAAATCAATTTGAAATCAATTTGAAATGAATTTAAAATGAATTTATATTGGAATATTCAATTTTGATTTGAAATTGAATATGAAGTTGAAACCGTTTTGAAAATGAATTTAAAACGATTTATAAAGCACGTTTTAAAAGGAAATCGACGAAGTATATATTATATATATAATATTATGGCCTGAATAGAACGCGCCGCGCCGCGGCAGTTCGCGTATTTCGACCATTGACTTCGAATGGATATTGCGGGAGATTCGACCGTCAGATTCTCCTAAAACCGGAACCGTTGGGTTCGTATCGAAAAGAGCTTTCTAACGAATGTGAGAAATTAGAAATCTAACGGTTGGATTTGGAATTATGTCCAAATCAAATTTGAAAAAGGTCGCTGTAAGTGCAGTTCAATGGCCGTTGATGGAAATCGACTGTACGGGCCTTGATAAAATTATTAAAAATAGTAATAATTTGTGTAAAATCATAAGAAATGATTTATCAAGAATTGGGATGAAAAACTCCATATTTGAAAAGATAAAAATAGTTTTTATCAAAATGAACTAGTTTTGAACTAGAATAGTAATTTATTTATTTTTAAAATAAATAAAGTGAGTTTGAAATGGTTTTGAAATATAACCAGAATTTCCAATAATTGAATTGGAACGGATTTGAATCGAAATTGTCTTTGGAATATTTCGATGTTGGATTTCGTGATTATACAGATGTTGTTATGGAAATTTGAAAGATATATATATATATATATATCATTATTTCCAATACGATATTTGTTGGTCGTAGAATTTGATGTTGAATATAAGCCGATATATTTCCTATTCAGAGCCTTGTATTTAATATCAAATGTGATTTGGGTTTGTCGTGAATGGTATCTTCATTAACACTATTCTTACGCCCAGTTAAGAAAAGATTAAATCTTTTATTTAGATTTAATGAAGTGTACCAATTAAATAATATTTAATTGAATTGATATTGATTTTTGGGTTTATCGTGAACAGTGTTTTAAATAACACTCGTTCTTTAACCCGATAATTAATGGAATGTGATTTTGGGTTTATCATGAACCGTGTTTAAAATGACACTGATTCTTTAACCCAGTTAACGATTAAAACTAAGTGGAGTTTTAATGAATCTTTAATTTGATTGAAAAGATCGAGAATGGAGTATCACCAGTTTTGCTCCTGGCAATAGTTAAATCTTTAATTAGATTTGAACGTGAAATGGTAATTGAATTTACCGATAACACCGTGGTGTTAGATAGGAAGTATGACCAGTTTTACTTCATGGGATGAATAGGTTGGGATTAGGAAATAAAAATAAATGATTACTTCGGTGTGGTTCGCTAATCCCGACTAGTTTGAATTGATATTCAAAGGAGATTAAAGAATGAATTTAAATAATTTATCTTTGATAAAATTAATGGAACCTTTCCCAAAATATAAGAATATTTGAATAAAAGAATATTCTGAATTGGAATGAGGCGTATGTTGTGTTTGTGTAACACGTGTTTATTATATATATACGCGAGTTGTTCAGAAAGACCGGGTTTATCCCATTCTGAATAACTGATTCGACGTGGTGTCGAAGATGAAGACAGTGGTCGAAGACCGGAGGTCTTCACGTCGTTTGGGTGATTACTGATGGTCTTGATTGGGCTGTACACCCAAGAGGAGGGAATCATTTGGTGGTCGTCCAGACGTATTTGGAGATCGATGGATATGCGGGGTACTAGGTGCCTCCGGTTTCGTTCAGACCCAGAACGGACTTGTAAATGGACTGTGTGTCTGACATTGGATTTTAGTCTGTGTGATTGATTTCTATTAAATATATATCTATTTGGCGACGGAGAATTTATTCTCTTGCTTAACGCCCTTCTCTGAGACGTACGAGCTCAGGGGTTATATACTGATGGATATCAAACGCATAGAGTGAATTGCCTGTGTGGCATGCCTAAGTGGCAAATGATCAAGGCTTCTGTTGAAAAGCAAGGTCTTGTGGTTGATGATCAAAGCACCTCCTGTGTGGCATAGCTTTGTATAACGTGAATTCGCGAGCCTCACACCCCGGTTGTGAACCAGAAACGGGAGAGGACCTCAGGGAGGGCATGCGTTTCCTTCTAGCTAGGGTGATGTCAGTGACCTACCAGCCCTGACATTTATATACTTTTCACCTGTGTGGTTGTTGCTGTTGTGAGGCGCCTCGGTTAGATCGGACGATCCGGGTCCGATGGAGCCATTCGTTGGCTCATTTACGCCCCAAAGGGCGGGGAAACGTAGTGTTCAGGCATAATAATCCACATCGGTGGACCGGCCCTGACGATCCAAGGCTTGCCTGCGCGCTTGCCTGAGGCTCGGGCTAGAGAGTATCGAATCGGTAGAGGACGATCCCTGGCCTCGGTTCATAGACGGAAATCCAATTTCCAAATACGTGATTTTGCGATTTTAATTGTAGAACTAGTATGGCGACATGATATATGGTACCTATGCCGCCTATGATTGATACTTATGATTCGAAGATTGTTTTATACACTATACACTGATAATAGTATCAAATGATTTGTTTTAAAACGTATCAAGCATTCTTTGGATGTTATAAGGGAAAACCCTATCCCCGGGCTTGTGTTGCATTGTGTGATAGGACCTAGGTCTTATAACAGCTTCATTTTTCTTTATTTAGCATTGCGTTGTTTGTTTTATGCACTGGTATTCTTGGGAGGAAACCCGTTCCGTGTTATACGGCGTGGTCCCTTGATTTACCTAACTTTAAAAATAAAGATTAATAACTGTTTTAGTACTCACACCAGTCACATGACTGACCTGGAGTTTATTGTTTTAACCTAAACTCTGGGTGCCCTTATTTTCGACACGGGCAGCTAGTAGTTTTGGTTTTGCAGATTTATATTCACAGGGTCCTGGTTTACAGCTGGAATGATATCCGGAAAGCTTTGTATCCGTATATCTCTTCTAGTTGTGTATTGTATTATTTTCCGCTGCTATGTAATTTATTGTAATCTCTGATAATTTGTGATGTATATTATTTATTCATACTCTGTATATTCTTGTATCTGATGGAATTGTTGGAAATATAATGAAATGTTCTTCCGTCCGCGTTCTGAATTGTCTTGTCCTCACAGTAATTCGTTCTTTCACTTCTTTTTGGAGACCAGGGAAGTTCGGGTCGCTTCATTTATACAAAGCTTTGGGGGTATAACTCATTAGATAACTCATTAGAGATGCGGTAATAATACCCTAGAATGAGTAGAATCCAATGAAATGCAAAGAGTTTAACTGTTTCATAATTGCTAAGGTAATTTGTCCGTATGTCTAACAAAATTTTCATACTATATTCAAATAGTAGAAAATGTGCTATAGAGGCAGACGTCGAGGAGGAAGCAGTACCACAACTAACGGTGGTAATGTTACCGCAGTTAATGAGACTACGATTCAAGACTCGACCCAAACCAGTGTTCCAGTTTTGAACAAGAATTACGCAAAATTGGGTAGGAAACCGTTTAAGGGATCTGATGATGTTATGGAAGCTCAAGCCGGGATTAACGCATGCGAGAAGATTTTCAGAGGACTTAACCTGAAGATAACCAAAAGAGGCTGTTAGCTACATGGCAATTACAGGAAGGATCTGCTGCATGGTGAGAGACTATTGTCCAAGGGAAATCAGAAGACAACTTTTCATAGAAGGATTTCAAAGAAGTTTTTGAAGAACCTTACATGCCTTCGGCAGGGATTTCCAGGATGTACGAGGAATTTATGAATCTCAAGCATGGCAATATGTCTTTCTAGGAGTATTTATATAAGTTTAACGAGCTTTCTCACTTTGGACCTGAGCTGATAGACACCCAGTTAATGAAAAATGAAAGATTTACTAAGGGGATGGCATTGAAGTACCAAGAGAGAATGACTGTGCATAGCAAATAATCCTTCATTGACTTGGTAGACATGGGGTATAGATATGCTACTATTGATATGAAGAAGGGTACTGAAGTTAAGCAAGAAAATGGTAGTAACAATTAGAAGAAGAGAAAGTTCCAGGGGAAGAAGCCTGAACAGAAGGATGAGAAGAAAGGAACGAAGGAAGATCATCTTAAGGATGTTCTCTGCTACAATTGCCATGAGAAACGTCATTATTACCGCGACTATAAGAAGCCAAAGAAGTCAAGGAAGCCAAACCAAGGGCTCCCAGAATGTTAACACTGCCATAAGCCTGGTCATATGATTAAAGATTGTCCCATAATGAAGGAAGTTGATGTGGCAAAGGTTTATGCAATCAAGAATGAGCCTTCGACTTCAAAGAATGATAAAAGGAAGGATGTTTTGGAAGGTAATATTTTTATTTCTGATAAATTAATCTGAGTTCTGTTTGACACTGGTGCTTCACATAGTTTTATCTCAAAACCACTCATAGAAAAATTGAAACTTAAACCTAAATTTGTTGATGAACTCTTATGTGTAAGTAATCCAGTAGGAGGTCCTACTGGCTTTTGTTTGTATTGCAAAAATGTTCCTATCATCTATTCACACTATGAATTCCCTTTTAACTTATTCATTCTTGATTTTGATGAATTTGAAATTATACTTGGAATGGATTGGTTAAATAAATATGAGGCTAAACTAGATTACGTAAATAGGAAAGCTCTGGTAAAGACAAGTCTTGGAAATTTTATTGAAATATCTTGTGTTGACCCTAGCTCAAAAAGAGGTAGCTTGATGTATACTTTAGGTTACCTTGATACCGACATAAAAACTATACCTATCATTAGAGATTTTCCTAATGTATTTGAAGAAGTTAATAGCCTTCCTCCAGACCGAGAAATTGAGTTTAGAATTGACCTAGTACCTAATGTCCGGCCTGTTGTTCATCAAAGTCGAAGAATGGCTCTGAAAGATGGAGAAGATCTAAACAAGAAAATTCAAGATCTCTTAAGAATAGGATTTATTCAACCTAGTTGTTCTAATTGGGGGTCAGCGGTAGTATTTGTAGCAAAGTCCGACGGTTCCTTGCGATTGTGTGTAGACTATAGAGACCTTAATAAACAAACCCTCAAGAACAAGTACCCATTGCCATGAATAGATGACTTATTTGACCAGTTAACTAGTGCCCGATTTTTTTCAAAAATGGATTTAGCCTTTGGTTTTCACCAACTCAGAATTGTTGAGGATTGTATTCATTTGACTGCTTTTTGTGGACCCGACACTTTTTACGAATGGTTAGTAATGCCATTCGGATTGACAAACACCACAGCTTATTTTGTGGACTTGATGACTCGAGTATTCCGTGAGGTGCTAAATAAATTTGTATTAGTCTTCATTGATGACATCCTGACCAATTCAAAAACCGAGGAAGAACATGCTGAGCATTTAAGGATTGCCCAGAAGATATTAAGGAGAAATTGTTTAAAGCTAAAATTTCCAAAAGTCACTTTTGGAAAAAAAAAAAGTAAAATTTCATGGGCATATCACATCTGAAGAAGGAATTTCAGTAGATCCGAGAAAGATTTTGTAACAACCCGTAAAATGCGGGCCAGTTTGAAATTTTTATTTTGGCGATTTTAGCGAATTTTGATTATTTAAAATGAATTATTTTAAATAATATCGACGAGAAAATTTATTTTTAATATAATTCGACGTATATATTATATACGTCGTCGTTAGAAAATAAATAATTATATATAATTATAAAAGGAATTGAAAATGGCGCGGTAGTTCGATAATTCGATTTCAAACTTCAATTGAATGTACCGGGTGCAAAACAATCCGGACTTTAGTGAAACCAAAAACATTAGGATCTAATTGGTAATATCTTTCTAACGAATCCGACCAATCGAAATTTGATAGCGGGAATCAAAAGATATGTCCAGTTGAAAATTCTGAAAAGTCGCTATGGAATTCAGGCCCTTAAAAATGGACATTTTGCAAACGACCTCGGATTTCGACGAAACCACTTTTGTTGGATCCGCAGTGTCAAATTATTGCTAGGTTTCAAATTTCATAATTTTTCGAATCAATATGTGAGCGTGGCGAAGGAAAACGCGTTTGACCAGTTTCAGTTGATTTTAATCGACTGGAAAATGGCCATTTTTCAAACAATCTCAGAATTCGACGAAACTAGTTTTGTTAGGACCGTATCGTCAATACAAAGCTAGAAAATATTTTTCGAGAATTTTTCTAGTTAGTATGTGACCCCGGTAATTTGAAATGTACGCTTAAAATTCAATATAGTGATTTAAATGAAAATTCAAAAGGAAACTGATTGTAACGATCAAATCAGCTTGCGATACATATCCCATTGTGTTCGGAATGGGGGTAAAACGCTATGGGCGACAGGCGGTGGGCCTCGTTTCGAGGTCGTGGGTAAAAGTCAACTTTATGCAATTAAATTAATTAATAAAATAAAAATATATATATTATATATTTCCCTCCCTCTCTTTATTTTCCCTTTCTGCCCCCCCCCCCCCCCCGATTTCAAGAATCAGAAGAAAAAAAAGAAAAAAAAGGGAAAAGAAGAAGAATGGAGAGGCAGCAGCCACCAGAAGGCGCCATCGCCTCGTCGAAGAGACCCCCGCCTCCGCCTGTCCCCCCCCCCCCCTCCATCGATCGAAGTCCCGAGCGCGACGAAGACCTCGCACCCCCTTCCCCTCGTACGTCGAACCGCCAGTGACGCATTCCCCCCCAGTTCGAGACGCTGAAGCCGCCCCCCCCCCCCCCCTAGAAGCCAGCTCCGACGAAGACGACGCCCCCCCCCCCCCCCCCCATCTTCGCATACAGTAAGTATTTTATTTTACTTTTATTTTAAAGTTTAAAACTGATTTCGATTTTAGGGTTTAAAACTAATTTCGATTTTAAGGTTAAAAACTGATTTTTGAAAAGTTTAAAACTGATTTTGATTTTAGGGTTTAAAACTAATTTCGATTTTAAGGTTAAAAACTGATTTTTGAAAAGTTTAAAAACTGATTTTTGAAAAGTTTAAAAACTGATTCTTAAAGGAATTAAAAACTGATCTTTGAAAAGTTTAAAATTGAATTTTATAAGGGTTTGAAAAACTAATTTTATTTTGAGATTTAAAAAGAAAAAGATTTAAACTTTAAAAAAAGGAAAGGATTTGAACTTTAAAAAAAGGAAAGGATTTGAACTTTAAAAAGAAAAATCATATTTTTATATATTGAAAGTCGAAGTAAAAATCAGATTTTTATATATTGAAAGTCGAAGTAAAAATCAGATTTTTATATATTGAAAGTCGAAGTAAAAATCAGATTTTTATATATTGAAAGTCGAAGTAAAAATCATATTTTTATATATTGAATAGCATCGTAAAAATTCGATTTTTACATATGTAGAGAATACGGGCGAAAGAGACAAAAAGGCGAGGTTGGCGAAAATTTCAATAAAGGAAGAGTTGTGGTATTGGATAGCTATTGGTGAGAATTCTTCACTCTTCAATTTCTTTTCTAGAGATATATATATATATAATAGGATGCAGACGGTGCTTAGTAGCACCCGACACAATCGTCCACAGACCATGGACTTGTTTGTTTGATTGCAAAAATAAGTTAGATTATTTGATTGAAATTGAATTGTTTGGTGAAATGAATGGATTGATTGATGTGTGAATGGCGTGGGCCTTCACTAGACCGGGGATTAGGCTTGGCCTCGTCCCGTTTCTAGTATCGTGCCGTTATGCCGCCGAAATTTTCTAAAATAAGTTAGAAAAATAAAAATATCATTTTATAGAATAAATGAATTGAATAAGAATTCATATGTCGAAATAAAATGTTTTGTCGTTAAAAATATAATTTTTAATGTGAATGCAAATAAATAAATATTCATTTACAGACCGGACGGTTTGTTTATGTACACCTATTTGAAAGACATTGATTGGGACGATAACTTTCACACATCGCCCAACTGCACAAATAAAATCTGTGTTTGATTGTTTGAAACCCCACACGGGTGTTAGGATGAAATTTGAAGTTCACTCATCCTGATTGATTAAATATGTCGATCGATTGATTGACAGGCTGTTATAAGCGTTAGATATCTATATTTGATGCTTATACAGTGTAGTGCACTTTGGTTGATGGTTGATTATTTTTCAATGCTATTATATGTGTGTAATGTATGAAAATCCATATAATTAACATTATATGGTGATTGATTGGGCCTCATTCCAATTTGAAAAATAAAGAATATTATAAAATAAAAGTTCATGTGTTGACAGTACTCATCCATTGAGATTGGTCATGTGTTGAACGAAATATTTTAGTAATAAAATTTACATCTTTATCGATATTATAAAATAAAAGTTCATGTGTTGACAGTACTCATCCATTGAGATTGGTCATGTGTTGAACGAAATATTTTAGTAATAAAATTTACATCTTTATCGATATTATAAAATAAAAGTTCATGTGTTGACAGTACTCATCCATTGAGAATGGTCATGTGTTGAACGAAATATTTTAGTAATAAAATTTACATCTTTATCAATATAAAATAAAGGTTCATGTGTTGACAGTACTCATCCATTGAGATTTTTCATGTGTTGAACGAAATATTTTAGTAATAAAATTTACATCTTTATCAATATAAAATAAAGGTTCATGTGTTGACAGTACTCATCCATTGAGATTGGTCATGTGTTGAACGAAATATTTTGATAATAACAACTATTTTGAAAAAGAAATATTTGAAATAGAATATTTGAAAATAGAAATTTATGAAGCCGTGTTGATTAGTTTGACGCCATTTTGACGTGAACGATATTTATATCGATTTTATTCATTTCGAAATGAATTGAATTGAAAACGATTTCGAAATGAATTAAATTGAAAATGATTTCGAAATGAATTGAATTGAAAATGATTTCGAAATGAATTGAATTGAAAACGATTTCGAAATGAATTGAATTGAAAACGATTTCGAAATGAATTGAATTGAAAATGATTTCGAAATGAATTGAATTGAAAACGAGTTCGAAATGAATTGAATTGAAAACGGTTTCGAAATGAATTGAATTGAAAACGAGTTCGAAATGAATTGAATTGAAAACGGTTTCGAAATGAATTGAATTGAAAATGATTTCGAAATGAATTGAATTGAAAACGATTTCGAAATGAATTGAATTGAAAACGATTTCGAAATGAATTGAATTGAAAACGAGTTCGAAATGAATTGAATTGAAAACGATTTCGAAATGAATTGAATTGAAAACGAATTCAAATTAAATTGAAAGCGAATTGAAATGAATTCAAATTGAATTGAAATTTGAATTGAATAGAAATGAATTTTAAAACGAATTTAAAAAGAAGAATTCAATTTTGATTTGAATTGAAAAGGAAGTTGAAATTGCTTTTGAAACGAATTTAAAACTATTCATATAATTCGTTTTAAATAGAAATCGACGAAATATATATTATATATATATAATATAATGGCCTGAATAGAACGCGCTGTGCCGCGGCAGTTCGCGAATTTCGACCATTTATTTTAAACGGACATTACGGGAGATCCGACCGTCGGATTCTCCTAAAACCGGAACCGTTGGGTTCGTATCGAAAAGAGCTTTCTAACGAATATTAGAAATTTGAAATCTAACGGTTGGATTTGGAGGCACGTCCAAATCAAATTGGAAAAAGGTCGCTGTAAGTGCAGTTCGATGGCCATTGATGGAAATCGACTGTACGGGCCTTGATAAAATTATTAAAAATAGTAATAATTTGTGTAAAATCATAAGAAATGATTTGAGAAGAATTGGGATGAAAAAATCCATATTTGAAAAGATAAAAATAGATTTTTATCGAAGTAACTAGTTTTGAACTAGAATTATAATTCTACTTATTTTTAATAAATAAATTGAATTTGAAAAGGGTTTTAAAAATAACCAAAATTTCCAATGATTGCATTGGAGTGGATTTGAATCGAAATTGTCTTCGGAATATTTCGAGGTTGGAATTCGTGATTATACAGATGTTGTTATGGAAATTTGAAAGATATATATATATCGTTATTTCCAATACGACATTTGTTAATCGTAGAATTTGATATTGAATATAAGCCGATGTATTTTCTATTCAGAGCCTTGTATTGAATATCAAATGTGATTTGGGTTTGTCGTGAATGGTGTCTTCATTAACACTGTTCTTGAACCCAGTTGAGAAAAGATTAAATCTTTTTATTTAGATTTAATGAAGTGTACCAATTAAATAATATTTAATTGGAATTGATATTGATTTTTGGGTTTATCGTGGACAGTGTTTTAAATAACACTCGTTCTTTAACCCGATAATTAATGAATGTGATTTTGGGTTTATCGTGAACTGTGTTTTAAATGAAACTGATTCTTTAACCCAGTTAACGATTAAAACTAAGTGGAGTTTTAATGAATCTTTAATTAGATTGAAAAGATCGAAAATGGAGTACCACCAGTTTTGCTCCAGGCGATAGTTAAATCTTTAATTAGATTTGAACGTGAAATGGTAATTGAATTTACCGATAACACTGTGGTGTTAGATATGAAGTATTACCAGTTTTACTTCATGGGATAAATAGGTTGGGATTGGGAAATTAAAACAAATGATTACTTCGGTAAGGTTCGCTAATCCCGACTAGTTTGAAATTGAGATTCAAAAATAGAATAAAGAATAAATTCAAGGAATTTGTCTTGGATAAAATTAATGGGAACCTTTCCCTATGAATGTGAAATTTAGAAACTAACTTTCGGTTAGCCAAGCAGAATGGTTTTCTGGATATTGATCTGATGTTGGTTTCGGCCTTCGGGGTTAATATTTGGGAAATTATTCTCTTGATTAATTTACGATTAGTGACTGACGAATTGGAATAAGGCGTATGTTGTGTTTGTGTAACACTTATTTAAAATATACGCGAGTTATTCGGAAAGACCGGGTTTATCCCATTCTGAATAACTGATACGACGATAAGTCGAAGATGAAGACGGTGGTCAAAGACCGGAAGTCTTCACGTCGTTTGGGTGATTACTGATGATCTTGATTGGGCTGTACACCCAAGAAGATGGAAACAGTTGGTGATCGTCCAGACGTGCTTGGAGATCGATGGATATGCGGGGTACTAGGTGCCTTCGGTTTCGTTCAACCCCAGAACGGACTTGTAAATGGACTGTGTGTCTGACATTGGATTTTAGTCCGTGTGATTGATCTCTATTAAATATATATCTGTTTGGCGGCGGAGAATTTATTCTCTTGCTTAACGCCCTTCTCTGAGACGTACGAGCTCAGGGGTTATATATTGATGGATATCAAACACATGGAGTGAATTGCCTGTGTGGCACGCCTAAGTGGCAAATGATCAAGGCTTCTGTTGAAAAGCAAAGTCTTGTGGTGATGATCAAAGCACGGCCTTTGTGGCGTAGCTTTGTGTAACGTTTACTTCGCGAGTTTCACACCCGGTATGAACCAAAAACGGGAGACAGACCTCAGGGAGGACTTGCGTTTCTTTCTAGTTAGAAGTGGCGTCAGTGGTTTTACACGCCCTGACGAGTTTGACTTATGTGGTTGTTGCTGTTGCGAGGCGCCTCGGTTATATCGGTTTCGGCCGATGCATTCTGGTCGGCAGACGGACCAGACTTACACCCCATAGGGTGGGGAAACGTAGTGTTCAGGCATAATAATCCACATCGGTGGACCGGCCCTGACGATCTAAAGGCTTGCCTGCGCGCTTGCCTGTGGCTCGGGCTTGAGAGTCACGAATCGGTTGAGGACTATCTTTTGCCTCGGTTCATAGATGGAAATCCAATTTCCAAATACGTGGCATTTGCGGTTTTATTTGTAAACCTATATATGGCGACATGGTGGCATGGGACGCTCATGCCGCCTATGATTGATACTTATGATTTGAAGTTGTTTTATACACTATGCACTTATAATAGTATCAAACGATTTGTTTTAACCATATCAAGCATTCTTTGGCTGTTATAAGGGAAAACCCTATCCTCGGCTGCGTTGCATTGTGTGATGGGACCTGGGTCTTATAACAGCTTCATTTTTCTTTATTTAGCATTGCGCTGTTTGTTTTATGCACTGGTATTCTTGGGAGGAAACCCGTTCCGTGTTATACGGCGTGGTCCCTTGATTTACCTAATGATTTAAAATAAAGATTAATAACTGTTTTAGTTCTCACACCAGTCCCATGACTGACCTGGAGTTTATTGTTTTAACCTAAACTCTGGGTGCCCTTATTTTGACACGGGCAGCTAGTAGTTTTGGTTTTGCAGATTTATATTCACAGGATCCTGGTTTACAGCTGGAACGATATCCGGAAAGCTTTGTATCCGTGTATCTCATTCTAGTTGTGTATTGTATTATTTTCCGCTGCGATGTATTTAAATGTAATTTAAATCTCTGATATTTCTGTGTAATATTCATTTATACTCTGTATATTCTTGTAATCTGATGCATTGTTGTAATATACAATGAAATGTTCTTCTGTATGTGTTCTGTTGTGGTTTGTTCTCGAACTATCCGACGCTTTCCTTTACGGGGAAGTTACGGGTTTTCACAGATTTCTGCTATTTTGGAGTGGAAGAAAACAACGACTCCAAAGGAAGTTAGAAGTTTCTTAGGATTTATTATCGTAGATTCGTCCAAGGTTTCTCAAAGATAGCCTCTCCCTTGACAAAGTTGACCATGAAGAATGCAAAATTTGTTTGGTCTCCTAACTGTGAAGAAGCTTTTAATGAGTTAAAGAAGAGATTGACCACTGCCCCGGTTTTAGCTATTATCAATGGTAATAAAGGATTATCTGTTTATATGGATGCTTGTAAAGAAGGAGTTGGTGCCATTTTAATGCAAGAAGGAAGAGTGATTTCTTTTGCAAGCAGACAATTGAGACCGCATGAAAAGAATTATCCGATTGATGACCTTGAGCTACTCGTAGTAATATTCGCTTTAAAAATTTGGATACATTATCTGCTTGGAGAAAAATTTGAATTATTCATTGATCACAAGCCGTTGAAGTATCTGTTTACTCAGAAAGACTTGAGTCTAAGGCAGCAATGATGGTTGGAATTTCTAGCATCTTACGATCTAGATATTCAGTATACCCCTGGGAAAGCCAATGTTGTTGCAGATGCTCTGAGTCGAAAGTATGATGTCCTTGCCTGCCTCCTTATCGCTCCGACTCTCCTAGAGAAGATTGCCTGCGAGCAAAAGAAGGATAAATTTCTACAAGAGATTTCTAAAAGAATTCAGGAAGGTGAAAATTTGAGTTTTGAAATCGATGATAAAGGCATCACAAGATTAAAAGGAAGAATATGTGTGCCCAATATTAAAGAACTTAAGCAGGAGGTGTTGGATGAGTGCCACAAATCCAAATTCGACATCCATCCAGGAGTTAATAAGATGTATCGTGATATTAAACGTACATTTTGTGGAAGTCGATTAAAATGGATATATCTATCTATGTTAGCCATTGTGCTACATGTCAGTAAATAAAGAGTGATCTACAGAAGACTCCAGAATTACTTCAGCCTTTGGAAATACCAAAATGGAAGTGGGATAAAGTTTCAATGGATTTCATCAACGGTTTACCTCGCACTCGCAAAGGGAATGTGGGAATCTGGGTTATATTGGAACAACTAACTAAAAGCGCCCATTTTATCCCAGTAAGGTCATCTAGAACCGCTGCAAGTTGGCAGAATTGTATATCATGGAAATGGTTCAATTGCATGGAATACCAAGCAGCACCGTAAGTGATCACGACCCTCTTTTCACCAGTCTTTTTGGGAAGCTTTTCAAGATGCTTTGGGAATAAGGTTAAACTTTAGTACTGCTTATCATCCATAATCAAACGGACAAACAGAAAGAGTTAACATAATTTTGGAAGACTTATTACGAGCATGTGAAATCTCGATTTCGGAGGTTCACGGGAAAATTATTTACCATTAGTTGAGTTCTCCTGTAACAATTGTTATCAGGCAAGTATTAAGATGACGCCTTTCGAAGCATTGAATGGATGACCATGTAAGTCACCAGTTTGTTGGATTGAGTCTGGAGATAAAATTGTTCTGGGACCTGATATGATCAGAGAGGCCACAGAAAAGATGGATCTGATTAGAAGGAGGATGAAAACGGCCCAGGATCGGCATAAATGTTATGCAGATCATAGAAGGAGGGCATTAGAATTCAAAGTTGGGGTTTCAGTATTCCTAAAAGTCCCTCCAATGCGCGGAGTTATAAGATTTGGAAGAAAAGGAAAATTAGCACCCCGCCATATTGGACCATTCTCTATTATGGAAAAAGTTGGACCATTGGCATATAAGTTTCAGTTACCTGAATGGCTCTTAGGTGTGCATAATGTTTTTCACATATCAAATCTGAGAAAGTATGTTCATGACCCTGACAGATTGTGGAAGAAGCAGCTCAACAAGATCTAGGAATTACACCTAATCTAGCCGTTAAAAGAGATCCCATAAAGATCATCGACCGAGATGAAAAGAGGCTAAGGAATAAGACGGTTAAGCCTGTTAAAGTGCAATGGAGCGGTTATATCAAAGATTGTACTTGGGTAACGGAAGAGGTGATGCAGAAATTCTACTCGAACTGTACAGTCGATATTCAAGATGACTCCGACCCTTAGGTAAGCCTGTTTCTTTATTTCCATTAATTATTCCATTCATATGCATTCGAGGACGAAACTTTCTTGAGGGGGGTGAAGTAATGGTCTAGAAATTTTGACAAGTTAAATGATAGATTTTATATATGGAAATGATTATTAAGTTTGTGATTTGTTAATACTATTTGTCGTTCGATCGGATTTGTCAACGATAACATGAATTAGTAACACTAGAATTAAGCGTTGTTTTTAGTTTCCACAACGGTTTGAGGTAAATGCTACTAAAAACACCTACCTTCTCCTTATTACAAGTGTTAAATACACTTGTAATTTTACATGCCACGTTCCATGCACGATTTACACATGTCCTAAGAGGTGTCATTACCATATTCTTCAATTCCATGTATAAATAGATCTCCTTTCCTCCGGTAAACACCATTCCACTCTTCTCTTCCATTTCTCCTCCTTCTTTACCTTAAACCCATGGCTTCTTAAGCCTTTCTTCCTTATTCCTCTCCTTGTTCTCCTCCCTCTTTCTACCTAAATTCGGCTACAACCATCTCCTCCTACTCCTCCAGAATTCTGACCTTTCCTTCTCTCAAAAAGGAAAATAAAAAGGAAAGGAAGCTTAATAACTATTTTAGTTCATAAAGAGTCAGCAAGGAAATTCTGTTAATCCAGGATAGCTATTATCGGTCTAGTGGTCCTACAATAAAGATTGGTGGAGTGCAACCCTAAGGTGAGAAATCGACACTTATTTTTGTTCACTTTTTATCCTATGTGAATTATTATTGATGATATGTTTAATTTGTAATTATTGCAATATAAGTGTTTAGTGGAAAACTCTTGTATGTACACTGTTATATATATATATATATATATATATATATATATATATATATATATATATATAACCATATATGCTCGTGTGATGGATGAATGGATGCTTCATGGTTGTTATTAGTGATAATATGTGCATTATATTTTTTATACACTCATACGTGGATTTATATGGATATCAAATAAGTCTCAAATCAAGTCGATATTGTAAATGAATATTTTATTCAATTTGAAAGTTGAAAATAATTTTTTCTAAATTGTTTTTAAGAAATTTATATTATGGTCAAAAATAAAGTTTTTCAAAATAGATATCGGAACGTTCTAGGATGACAGTGAGTATAGTGTCTAGGCTTGAGTTTGGAAAATATGGCTTCCTGCTCTCCCTAGCTATCCCCAGCCGATCCGACGGACGGGATGGTTAATTCAAAATCTAATTTGAAATTTAATTTGAAATGATTTGAATTTATAATAGAATTTAGCGTATTTTTGTTAAAACTTTAAATGCTTATAACTTTTGCAACTTAAATCAGATTTCCACAGAACAAAAAACGTTTGATTTTCATCAACAAGAGCTTTCAAATGAGTGAAAGCAGATTTTAATTTCGACTTACAATTTTCAATTTATATTTAAAATAATTTATAAAAGGTCGCTTAAGTAGAGTTAGTTAACTATAATTATAAAATGGCTGCTATAAATTATTAAAAATATGGAAAAAAATTGTTAAATCATAATTAATTATTTATAAATGATTTATGGTAAAATCATGAAGTTTTGGATAACAAAAAAGTCATTTTTCTTAAACTAGCCAATGTTAGTATTTTGAAACACATTGAAGCGCTTTTGTAACGTAGTTTGTTAAATATTGAGTTTTAAGTGATTTAGCTTTATAAATATTTTCCAAACCTTAGTAAATGATTTCTAACTAGTAATAAAGTATTTTGAACTATAATTTAAGTTTGCAAACATGAAGTATGAGTTGAGACTTGATTTGGTCCTATATATCCACATGGTTTTAAAGTTGTATTTATTATTTCGAAAGACCGGGATTGGATTTATGTATGAAAACCATTCCAAGTAATAATACAATGTTGTGGAAAAATTGAAACCATTGAAGACGATATTGAAGACTAGGGCCCTTCATATCGTAAGGACGACTTGGTGAATGTCTCAAACGGGTAGCTCCCATTTGCAGATGGATTTTATATCAGCTAAGCGGTAAGAAGCCCGAACGTATGTGAAGGAATTTTGGATTGTGGTTTCGTTCAATCCCAGAACGGACTTCTATGGATTGTGTGTCTGACATTGTAATTGACGGCGTAGCACTGATCCCTATTTAATATATATCTCCTTGGTGGCGGAGAATTAATTCTTTTGCTTAACACCCTTCTCTATGACATGTGAGCTTAGAGGTTATATATTGATAGAAATCAGTGATGCGATGTGAGTGGGCAATATAGCATACTTATGTTCTGTGGCGAGCTATGGATGATCAAAACATGGCTTGCTTAAGCATAGCTTTGTGTATATCTTGACCTCAGCAAGCCTCACAACCCGGAAATGGCCAAAACAGGAAAGCTGCAGCGAGGTTAAGAGTAGTCATTTCCTTCTAGATAAAAGGTGTACTATGGTATGGATCCCAGGTGTTAGCCTATGTGTATAACTTCTATTTATATGGATGTTAATGTTGCGAGGCCCAATTTAAAGGTTGGTAACGACCGAGAAGTGATATACTTAGGCGTGCTCTATGTTACCAAGTTAAGGGGTTACCCGGCCTCATGTTGGCAGAGAGCCCGATTTGGTTCTCGGGGCATCCCTCTAGAGGCGTACCCATCGGTTCGGTACGGATGTTCCTTTTCCTGGTCATTTGTTGGAAATTCGTTATCCACTACAAGCTTTTACGATTTCATTTGTATAGCCTACTGATTTCCAGCAGGAATATGTTAGCATGGTGGTATGGGGAATTATGTTGGCTAAGATTGATAAATTTATTTGCGAAATTGTTTTCACACTATGCACTAATAATAATATGGAAAATGGTTTCCGCGTATCAAGCATGTTTGACTATCATAAGGGGAAACCTCGACCATGTGTGCGTTTACATTGTGTGTGTCGTGAGACCTTATGTTAGTTTCATTTTCTAAAAAGCATTGCGAATTTTATTGCACACAACAAATATATATTGAGTTCCCACACCAGTCTCGTGAGTGACCTAGAGTTTATTTGTTTTCCCACAAAACTCTAGGTGCCCATAATTTTCCACACAGGCAGCCTAGTGTCAGGTTTAGTAGTTGTGTTTGGAGCCTACATGTTGGAGCCTTTTTCCAGTGTGTCTTTGCTTTGGTGGAGTTGCTATTACCGTGGAGCATCTTTAGCTGTTTCTATGGAGAGTTTGGTTTTTGTGGGCATCAGTGTTTTGGAGCTATCCAAGTGAAGATGAAGTTTGATTTTGGATTCACCTCGATTAGTTGTTTCTGAAGCTTCTTCGTTATCTTGTTATTGTAAATAGTGTTGCACCTAAATGATGTATCTGTTGTAAACTCTGATATAATCTCATGCTATATAAATGAGAAGTTGTTTTGTTTCAATGTGATTGTTCTAATGTGTTATATACCCAGACAACTAGGAACCTGACATTTGAATACAAGTACGTATTAAATGTCGATTTTTGAAGGTCGAAATTCTGGGTCGTCACAACGAACCTCCACCATCGCCCACTAATGATGCACCTCTTTCCTCCGTGCATCACTCTAATAATGATCTTCAAAAGCGTTTGTAATACCAAAAAGACCTCCATCTCGTCTTTGTGGATTTCAGAACTCGACATCCATCTTCCACTTGACATGATCTCTTCATCTTCGGGATCCCTCAAGCATCATTAACATCTAGACCCTTGTCGATACCATGATCCCCCACCTTAGGACCATCAGCAGTGACCATATTAACCTCTTCACCTTGATGTGGACTAGATTATTCAATCGTCACCCGCCTTCCATTATTGACCACCGAACCGACCAAACTATATAGGTTTCCCACCTCTAAAACTCCTCGCATCATCACATAACCAACCTTCTTCACTCTCAAAACTACACCTCGAATCTCATAAGTGAAACCGCGACGATCTAACTGGTCGAGAGATATGAGGTTATGCGAACAAGTGGGTATATGCCTCACACCGACCACTTCTCTCACCACTCCATCATGCATCTGAAACCTAACAACTCCAACTCCACAAATTGGTAGCTCTACTCCATTGGTCATCTTTATCATGCCAACACTCTTCTCATATGAAGAAAAACTTTTCATATCACAACATATGTGAAAACTGGCTCCTGAATCCATCTTCCAAGGCTCCACAACACTAAATAGGACATCACATGAAGAATCGCTTTCGGTACCCTAGCAAAACCTGCTTGTACCAAATCACTATTATTATCACCTTGCGCCTTCTTCTTCTTCATATCTCATTTATATGAATAGCAATCATTGCGTTTGTGGCCTTTATTACCACAATAATGACAAATGATAGCATCTTTATCATTAGCACCTTTCTTCTTCCTTCTTATATCTTTCCCCGAGTCCCTTGCTACCATCACCTCAGTTTGAGCCGAATTCAACTCCGACCTTTTTCTCCTTAGCTCCTCATTAAAAAGATTGGATCAAACCATTTCCAAAGAAATAGTTACATATACATTGGAATTACTCAATGAAACAATCAAAGTCTCCCAACATTCCGAAAGAGAACTCATCAACAAAAGAGCCTGCAACTCATCATTAAACTTGACCTTCATCTTTGCCAATTGATTGATCACATCTAGAAATTCGTTCAAATGCTCTACAATAGACTTCTCCTCATCCAATCAAAAGTTGCACCAACTTTCAAACCAGAAAAGCCTTACTTGTAGCACTCCTCGACTCATACAAAGATACTAATATGTCCCACAACACCTTCGCGGATTCACAACTAGCCACATGGTGGAATACAGAATCATCCAAATATTGGCAATCAACGCAATCGCCTTTTTGTACGTTTTCTTCCACTTTCCCTCATCCATATTCGAGGGCTTCACACTATCTCCATCGATGGGATCATGCAAATCATTAAGATATAGAATGTCCTCTATCTTCGTCTTCCATGTACCCCAATTCTTCCCATTTAAAATGGCCATCTTCGAAAGCGTCTTCATCTCTGATATCTCCAATTTTCAATCCAACAAACACTCCAAGCTATGCGATGACCGGCTCCGATACCAAACTTTTGGGGTTTTGTGCATAGTAGAAGTTTGACAAAACCCCAAGAAAAATAGGATCTTTATCACCCAATCACTTGAAGATGAATGTGATTAGAAAAAATAAACAACACCAGAAAAATATCAAAAATATGAATGTGATTGAAAAAAATAAACACCACCCTCTTTATTGATTCACCAATAAAAATTGTTTACAATCGATCTCAACTATCGTTACAAACAATTACAACTTGAACCAATTAACCTTATTGAGAAATAGGTAGAGAATATCTAATGGCTAAAAATTTGAGGAGAAAGAAACGAAGAATAATGGAAAAATTTTCCACACCTAATGAAGATGTTAGCTAGGCTTTTTACAGAGTGAATTGCTTCATACCCAAGTAAATTTGGCATCCAAATTATCTTCACATATGTCATAAATTTATTTGGATAAGCATCAAATAATCCTTGCCTTAATTTTCCCACAAATATAGCAACCAATATCTCTCCATAAAATCTAGCAACAAATCTCTCCATAAAATCTAACAACAAATCTCTCCACAAAATATGTAAGATTACTTGTTACCCAAAATTATGATTTGCGTATTACCAATTTCAACACCTATATGTATTATTCAAAGGAATGCGATAAACGTATAGAGTTGAAGAATCTATAAAACAAACAATCAACTATAGGGTTTTGTTTTGCATGATCTTGCTGCTTGGTCACCAGAAGTGTTGGTACACTTTGAGCTAGTTTCATCTAATGCTTTATGCTTTTGGAGTTATGAATTCATTTCCAAAGGTTCAGCCCAGTCATTCTTCCACCACTTTAATGGATTATTGGCAATGGCTCTGCAACGGAGGTGATCCCTTTGGTTTTGCTTGTGGTACTTCAATAGGACTGTAGTTCCTTTTGCTTTCGGTTCTTCTCCCATCTAACACACTATGCTTCTCTCATAACATTAATTGGCTCCAGCTTTGCATTAGATAGTTATTCAGTCTCCTAGCTTGAAGTGTTATCTTGTTAGTCAAGTTAGACATTGTTATTGTCTTGTGTAACTTCTAGGTCACATCTTAATTTATCATGGTTTGATGCCTTTGCTTTATTTTGGTCAGTATTTGTAGCTATTTGTTGTGATTCCGCCACGGTGGAAAGGTTTGCTTTATTTTGGCCAATGCGAGCTTACTAAATATTTGGCTTGGTTCTACGGTGTTGTGATTTCGAGGGTGATTGCCTAGTGCACCGTGTGTGATTTTTTTTGTAGGTATATGTGCCCAAGCTGTTGAGAAACTTTTCCTCACACCTTTTATTTTTATTTATAAGAAGTGAAAGGGCCACTATATATACTGGTTTTTCTTTACAAGAAGAAAATAGCAGGATAACTGTTTTGTTTTTCAGAAATGTGTGATTTTTTTTGCATGAAATATGTTTGAATTATATTTAATAGTTAATTTTGTAGCTACCAATATTTCGTGATTTATTTCGAATTTTAGTTGCACTATGGAAAATGTCCGATGCACACATTTTGAAATATGAACCCTTTTGCTGTATATATTTCTATGATACAAATTATGAAACATTTACTCATTTCAAATGTTTGAAAATACTTTTAATCCCTAAAATAATCTATATCTTTTCAAAGCTCAAAATGGATGCAACTTTTGAATATAATTGTTTTGTCCATTTTTTATTTTTAGAAAAGTTTTCAAAAACGAATTCAAATCATAAAGCATAAAGTTCAAACTTTAAATTGAAATGGGATTGTGAATCATAATTGCAATTCAAAAGATTAATGTTTTAGGATTTGTACATACTTCGGAATTGATTTTAGTGCCAGAGCTTAACATATTAATCTTAAAACACAATTTTTCTCTTTTGCTCCTCCTAAATTTTGTTTGAAAAACATAAAAATTGGAATTTGTTAATCAACCAAGTATATATATATATATCATAATAGACTGAATGAATTTTATGCAATGCAATTTAAACTGGGTTTGAATTGAAATGTAAAACTCCGTGTACTTCCATCTTTTATCATCGAAAAGTTGCAATTAAACGTATAGAAATCGAAACAAAGAATCTATAAAAAAGTTGATTAAAACTGAGAACCATTTTTGTCAACTTTCCTGAAACAAATTCTGAGTGTAATACATTTCATGGTTGCATTCTATTATGTAGGCTAGAGCCTTAATATGGTTGCTAATACCAAAAGAATACTTATTTATATTTTTTATAACATAATTTCTAGAATAAAGACAAATATGCTTTGAAGTTATTTTTTATATTACCTTAGGGATTAATACTGCTTGGCTAAAATATGCTTCTCTGCCTAGTCAACCTAGTTAGCCGGTTATTCTACAAATCTTGATAGTAATTTCATGTGATTTTGGTAGCTAAAAGACTTTGGCCAGTATTATAATTTTATCTCCTAAATCTTTGCTTTGAATATAAAATTAGTAGAGTGTAAGTAAGCGAAAAAAATTTGTGTCCTTATTTTGATTGTCGAAACCTTACCAACCAATTTGGAAATGCCATTGTCGAGCATTTGATTAAAATGGGAAAGGATCCTAAATATAAGAGCGGTAAATGGTACAATTATGGCGAACAAGTAGATACTGGAAAAAAGATTAAGTTGAATGGTGAATATGACTAATACAAAGGGGTTGATTATGAAGATGAAGATTTCATTAATCATTTTTCTTTTACTAATGATAAATATTAAGATGATGTGTATAGACGAGAATACGATTTATTGAAAAATTTAGAAGATGCAGAAACCCTTTTGTATCCCGATTATGTAGATCAAACAAAGATATCCGCCATCATTGCCTTATATAATCTTAAATGTGAAACATGTGTTATGTAACGTCAGTCGGAACAAACCCCTCGTACATGAGTTGGCACACACATCCTTGTAACAAAAGGAATCCCTGTTGTTACATGCCTAATAACTCATATTTGTAGTTAACTTCTTCAATTTTTTCCATGATGTGGGACTAATAATTCCAACCCGTCATTCCTCCTTAACAACATGCGAGACGATCCTAACAGTCTCCTCTTTGACTCGCATCCTACGAGTATCTTTTGAGAGCACTGCCTTGCCTGCATGGCCCAGTTCGTAACTTTCAACTCTGATACCACTGTCATCTAATGACGCTCGGAACAAAGCCCCCCGTATATGAGTTGGCACACACATCCTTGTAACAACAGGAATCCCTGTTGTCACATGCCTACTAACTCATATTTGTTGTTAACTTCTTCATTTTATTCCACGATGTGGGACTATTAATTCCAACCTGTCATTCCTACTTAACAACATGCAAGACAATCCTAACAGTCTCCTCCTTGACTCGCATCCTACAAGTATCTTTTGAGAGCACTGCCTTGCCTATATGGCCCAGTCCGTAATTTTCGGCTCTACTGCCACTTTTATGTAATGACGGTCAGAACAAAGCCCCCCGTATATAAGTTGGCACACACATCCTTGTAACAAAAGGAATCCCTGTTGTTACGTGCATACCAACTCATATTTGTTGTTAACTTCTTCAATTTATTCCATGATGTGGGACTATTAATTCTAACCTGTCATTCCTTCTTAACAACATGTGAGATAATCCTAACAATATGGTTATCTGATAGCGGTTTTGATAAGCTTTTGAACGTGCAATGATTGTTGTTACCCAAAAATAATGTACTTCCTAAAACTGTATATGAGGTGAAGAAACTTTTGAAGATTTTTGATATGGGATTTGAGTAAATTCAAGCTTGTAAAAATGATTGCTGCCTTTTTGAAAAAGATTACAAAGATTTGACTAACTGTCCGAAATGTGGATCGTCAAGATGGAATATTAATGAACGTATAAGAGATATTATGCAATGGATCCCAACAAAAGTGTTATGATATTTTCTAGTAGTTCCAAGATTCAGAAGAATGTTTAGATCACAAACTATGGAAGAATATTTAAGATGACACTTAAATAACAAAAGTAATGATGGAAAAATGCATCATTCTATAGATTCTGTAACACGGAATGTGGTGAATGAGAAATGGAAACCATTTTAAATGACCCTCGCAATCTCAGACTTGGTCTTGCTACCGATGGTTTTAATCCATTTTCTATGTTAAATTCTAAATATAGTTGTTGGCCAATAATGCTTGTAACATATAATCTCCACCTTTGTTGTGCATGAAGAAGGAAAATATTAACATTACTAATTCAGGGCCCTAAGCAACCGGGGAATGATGTAGATGTTTATTTGGCGCCATTGATGGAAGTTTTGTGCCATTTGTGGAATAATGGTGTAACGACCCGTGTTTTTCGACCATTTGAATCTGAATATTTAAATTGCTTTTAAATATTTTATTTGGAATAATAATGGACTTTAATATTTAATTCATGATTTAAAACAAAGTTGAAAATTATATATTTATATATAATATAAAACGAGCACGAATTTGCGCTGTAGTTCGTAAAATGGAGTTTTGAACTTCAACTGAATATACAGAGTCCGATATAAGTCGGATTTCTGCGAAACAAGAAACATTGGAACCGTATTGATTATAATTTTCATATGAAAGAGAAAAATCTAGATTCCATGTTATAGATTGTTAGTTATGGCCAAATCAAAATTTGAAATAGTCGCTATGGAAATTGTTTTTAAATTACAGGCCTTTAAAACAGCCGTTTTGCAAACGGACTTCGTTTTCGAAGAAATCAGTTTCATTGGAACCGTATCGTTAAACTATTGTAAGAAAATTGAATTGCATGGCAAACCGATGTTGTTTGTGACCACAGTAGCCGTAAATGCCCAATTATTTTCTATAGCGCGTAATTTAATTAATTCAATTCAATAACGAGATATTTGAGTGTAACTTGAGCAGACGGTCGAATTAAGCCACGTAACCAGTTCCGTTGAGTTCGTATCGTCGATAAGAGTCAGGATAGGTATATAGTTTGTTATTTTTGGAGACCGGGTAATTTGGTTTCCAGAATGGCATTTCGGTGCACGTAAAAATAGCATACCGGGAAATAGTCTCAGAATGCGACGAAACTGATACCGTTGGGTTCATATTAATTAATTATTGTAGGATTTCAAAGTTTCAAGTTGATTGGACTTATTTAGTGATCGTGAAAAATTTAAACGCATGTTTATTTCTGGTTTTATAAAGGAATTTTTTTCAAACGATGTAGGAATTCAATGAAACCTGTCCCATTGGGTCCGGAATATTTTTCTATGCTAAGATTAGTTTTTTTATCAGTAACCAGAGTTCGGTTGTGGTCAATTTAAGAGTTACTTCACCGTGAAGTTTCGTAAAATAATATTATAATAAACCCTTGTCTATACATATCCTATAACCGGTCAAATACCCTGAAACCCTTTCTTTGTGGTCAACAATATAACAGGCCGCCTCCACTAACTTATGAACAACATACAATTTCGGATTCTTCCTCCCATTTTATTCTCGATCCACTCATCAATTAAAAGACTTTTCAACTGCAATCTTATCGGGGACGTCGAGATCTAGGTGGCCAACGGCGGTGATAGGTTATCTCGTGATGAACTGACCGTAATATCATCAGGAAGACGCTGACTTTGGTCGAGGTTTCAGGGATGGAGGAGCGACCGAACTGGATGGGGATCAGGGTGAAGCTCGAGGAGTCGTATGCGGTTGGATTGGTGGGGTTTGATGGTTCGCTAGTGGTCTGGAGGAGGAGCCGTGGTGAGGGATTGTGGTCGAGCTGAGTGCGGCTTTGAAGAAGGATGCCAGAGAAGCACAGAAGGGAGGAAGCAATGAATTGGCCCAGATTCTATTAATGTAAAAGTAATTAATGTTTTAATTAAGTACTTAAGGGATTTAACTTAAAGTTTATACTAAAAACATGGATTGTTTTTGTGGATAGGACTGCCGAAAGCTTTTGAAGAGCAGAACAAAAGCGTTGGCCTGTAAACAACAAAAGCTGATAACCGAAATTCATTAGGTTATATAATGGGGTGATTAGTTGAACATAAAACCATGATTAAATCTGGTAATTAATATTTGAGAAACTAAATAAAATCGAGTCTGATGGGTTTAAACAAATAAATTGACCTATTAGTTATTATAAAAATAATTAATAACTTAAGTTAGGAGCTAATTGTTTAATTAAAATCATGAAGACTAATATTTGAATTGATGCAGAATAATTAAAATTTAGCCTGGTTTCTGAAACAAGTGACATGGAGTAGGATTATTAAAGAGGGATCGTTTTGTCTGTAGTGTGTACAGGATGGGGAGAAGTCAAAAGTTGGGTACTTGTATATTTTGAAGCAAGAAGTTGTGGTTTTGGCATTCGTGAATTACATGGGTGGAGTTTTTGAAATCAACGAAGTAGCAGTAGAAAAGTGGATCGAGCAGATGTTTTCAAACGTAATTAATATTATAATATTTTTAATTATGATTAATTAGGAACGTTAATCATTTAATTAAAACTGTATTAACTAAACTGTATATAACTTTGTATTGTGTTACCAGAATTTAGCGAAACTAGATTTGCTGGAATCAAGGTGAAGAACAAAACCGTGTGGAATAAATTTGGACGGAGATGGAAACAACCGAGAATTACAGTTAAATTAAAACACTATTTAATTTAACTGTAACTGAATCGTTTCAACAGCAAATCAACTCAAGGTGAGTTAAACTCACTCAGTTCTTTCCATTTATATTTTATATAAATTTGGTTTTTATTTTGTGTGTTCTGTTTGCCAATGGTTGACTGCTTGGTAGTATATATGTAGTTGTTGATTTAACTGATGGAATTAAACCGTTGTTTAATTTCAGTGAAATTCCAAATCGTTATTTTAACGATTGGTTCCAATAAAGGTAACTTACCTTGCTGGTCACGTTTATAAAATAAACATGCTAAAATTGTTTGAATTGCTTGAGAATTGGTTGATGTTAATGGACGTTATTTGTTGTTATCAGTCAAATGAAACTGAATGATTTGATTTGAGATAACCAATTTGACACAGGGAAGAACAGGTTAGAGGGATCCAACGGGATTCCTCAAAATATATTATTTATTTTCATATTATCACATATGAACTGTCATGTTGGGATGATTGATTTGATTAGTGATCGTTGACTGAAAATTCAACTTATGTTTTGATTAAACCATTGGGAAGTATTGGTTGAGTATTGGGCAGCATATGGCCGATAAAATCAATTGCTTTATTATATTGGTTTACTGTCAGGTGGATCGATAGAACTGAGATATGAAATTTATTTTATAACTGGATATTGATTTTGAAATATATTATTTTGAATAAAGTTTTGTTTAAAAAGAAGATAAATATTTATCATTTATGATTTAAATTTATAATTAATTATCAATTAGTTTTATATGAGAATCTCTGATGTTAATTAGATTTATAAATAAGTGAATAGAAATTAATCTAAAGAGTTAAATTTGGATAATTGTTTTGTTAAGAAACAAAATAAATTGAATTATTTAAATTAATTATGTTAGTAATTAATTTAAAAGGGAAAATGAAATGAAATCGGTAAATGAAGTAACTGTGTTTTGAATGGACTAAATAGACCGGTTTAAATGGGAACTGGTTATTTAATTAATTTGTGTTGAATTAATCGAATAGAATAGTGAATGATTATGGTTTAATTTAAGTGAAGTTTTAAAAAGGGGAATTACTATTTATTTTAGTTAATAAAGGAATTAACTACTTTACAGTGTTAATGATTAAAAGTAAATGATTTTCCTGATTAATAGTAATTTGGAAATTAGTTTTAATTGAATTAATGTAAAAGGGTATCGAGGTTGAAATGAAATCCAATGGAATGTTGAAAGGAGTTATGAACGAGTCTTATATTTAAAACCCGAATTTTTATAACAAAGTTATAAAGAGAATTTCAAGCGAAGACGATAACTTAAATTTAAATGCTACTTAGGTATCGGATTAAATTAGAGGAGATTAAGATAAAGGGTTTATAATAAACCAGATTTTATGAAAGAGGTGAGGTCGTAAAGCGTTAATTTTAAATTAACATTACTTGAAAATGAGATCAAGTAGAAAAGGGAAAATTTAAATAAGATTTCCAAAGCGGGAATGGGTCGAATAGATTTTAAAGGAGATTGGTAAAAGTAAATTTGAGTAAAGAAGTGGGTCGCAGGATTGTATAACCAAATCCAATTTATAATGGAATTTGTGTTAAGACTGGAATAGAATATTGGTTTGATTACAACTTATATTTATCTGAGGATAAGAACGTTTTTGATCATGGTCTGAGAGGTAATTAAAATACCCTAACTCGAACAACATCAGGATTATCTAAAGATGATATTAGTTGGTAATCGTAAAAGGAGTTAGTGATAGTTCATTATTTCCAATGGTGTAAGAATACAATGTTGGGTGGAAATTGGAGAATACATAACGAGAGATCCGAAGTAAAGGAAATGTAAAGTTTTGTTTTATTCTATACAAATAAACATTAGTTATTGTTTCAAGAATAGAATAAAAGCTATTACGTAATGTTACTTACAAATAATAAGTTAAGTGGATTTCCCAAGTTTAAATAATAAAGAATAATGTAACAAGTGTTTTGAAAGGAGAATTAAGTGGAAATTGAATATGGTTATAAGTTATTTTACTAAGTATTATAATGAAATGATTTGAAGGGCATTAGCATATAAGGATTCAAATATCGTATTTTTAAATATTAAAAGAGTTAGAAGTTTTAATTAAACAAAAGTGAATCAGTTGTTAATTAAAAGGCCAAGTGATGCTGAATACTGAACCAGTGAACTCACTGGATTGTCATGATTGAATCATGTATATTTTGATAGTTAAATCATAGACTATCAAATCTTTCCAATATGACTGTTGGTATGGAAAGACCGGGATCGAATTTATATTCGAAAACCATTCCAACCAACGAATACGTGAAGATATCGAAAGATGATCGAGATGGAGCACTGAAGACTGTGGATTTTAATAAATGGAAAAACCACTGATATTCTCTTCCTGGCAAGCAGAGATGAGCTGTGATTCTATCATGATTGGAATCTATGGGTTGCAAGGACTTCTCGCTACTAATCCATGGGGTGATTCCTATATGGGATGCGGTAGGAGAGTACCTTTGGTTCATCCTGTTCCTGGATGACTTGTATGGACGGATGCTTGACAGAGTATTTCCAAAGGGATCACGTACGTTGGTTTTCTTCAAACTTGCTATAGTTGTTGGTGGAGAATTGCCGTTCTCTTAACTTTCTACTAGAGTATTTTTGTAGACGTCATTAAGTGATATCTGGCGGATCTGACGATGTGGCATTCAAAGTGAATGATGACCAGATGTTCAAAAGTTAATCTAAACCTCAAGCCTCAACAACCGGGAATGGCAAAAATCGGGCAGGCAGCATGGCTATGTGTGTGACGATCCCAAAACCCCGTGGCACGGTGTTAAGGATAATCATTGGAATATAACACATTAATCATCATTAGCATATCACAGATAATAGCATAAACAGAAATTAGAATAATTTACACACATATGACAGCGGAATCATATAGATAATATCACATCGGAGAAGCACAGTACAGGATACAACTTAGTGCATAATGATACATAATCAGTCACCATCGCCTGAGGCGGAATCATACATAAAGAGTACACAAAAGGAATATCAGTCTACATCGCCAGTGGCGGAATCATAATATAGATACAATAATGGCGGAGAAAATCCAAGTCAGCATAGTGTAGTCAAGCCTCGCCATGAGCCAAAAGGTGCATCAGAAACCTGTAACTAGGCTGCCCGTGTGAAAATAAGGGCACCCGAGTTTGCAAGGTGAAACAAACTACGAGTCAGTCATGGGACTGGTATGAGAAATCTATTCAACTTATTAACAACAATAATAAGGCAAATCAAAGGACCACGCCACTTTCGCGGAACGGGTTTACTCCAATGAGTGCTCGTGCATGAAGGAAAGTAAATGATTAAATCAACGCAATGCTTTTCTAAAATGAAGCCATTATAAGACTCAGGTCCCATCACACAATGCAACGCAAGCCGGAGGATAGAGTTTTTACCTTATAATGGCCAAAGATGCTTCATACGAATAAACCAAAGTGTTTGATATTATTACTAGTGCATATATGTTTCAAAAGCAAATTCAATCATAAATATTAATCCTAGATGGCATAGCTACCATCTACGATGTCGCCGTACTAGTAATACAATCACAACCGCACATATCGTATTGGAAATTGGATTCCTTCATGAGTCGAGGCAAGGGGCAAGCTCCTCTCCGATTCGAGACACTCTAGCAAATGTCCCAGGACCCCACTATGATCCTTGGATCTTCAGGGCCGGTCCTCTCTTACTTTTGAGGATTAATTATTCCTGAACACACGTTTCCCGGTCCTTACAGACCTATATCGAGGCGCCTCGCATTCCAACAACCACACAGGTGAAAAGTATATATAATGTCAGGGCTGGTAGGTCACTGACACCACCTTAGCTAGAAAGAAACGTCGTGCTCTCCCTGCAGTCACTCTCCCGTTTTTGACTCATACCGAGGTGTGAGGCTCGCGAATTCACGTTATACACAAAGCTAGTCACACAGACCATGCTTTGATCATCAACCACAAGACTTTGCTTTGCAACAGAAGCCTTGATCACATGCCACTTAGGCGTGCCACACAGGCAATCCACTCCATGCGACTGATTTCTGTCAATACATAACCTCTAAGCTCGTACGTCTCAAAGAAGGGCGTTAAGCAAGAGAATAAATTCTCCGCCGCCAAACAGATATATATTTAACAGAGATCAATCAACACAGAACAAAATCCAATGTCAGACACACAGTCCATTTACAAGTCCGTTCTGGGTCTGAACGAAACCGGAGGCACCAATTCCTCGCATATCCGTACAATCAACACTCTGTTTGGACGGCTACTACTTCAATTCCTTCATGGTAGCTACTCCAATCACGAGCATCAGTAGCGCCCATCCATCCAACGTGGAGATCGTCGGTCTTCAGTCGTCTTCGACTCTTCGACTTCTCAACGTCGATCGATTATTTGAAATGAGATAAACTCGGCCTTTTCAAATAACCCACGTATATTTAGATTTTCAAACCAATTAATCACAGGGTTGAACTATTCAACATTCACACTTCAGTTGTTTTAGTTATAATTTTCACGTCAAATACATTCAACCATCACATATCAAGCAAACACAACAAAATTGGTTTATTTTCACTCTATATCGTCTATAGCACTTAATAACGATATATCGCCATTTTTATTTAATTTAAAACGGCCATATTTAATTAAACGACGTTTCAGGTCTTGTCGATGCACTGGCGCTGCTTTCCACTAATTTTGTTTTACACATATAGGAAAATCTAACCGTTGGATCTTCACAAATCTTACATCATTAGGAAGGTCTTTTCAAAACGAACCCAACGGTTCCAGTTTTAGGAAAATCCGACGGTCGGATCTTCCACACTAACCATTTGAAGTTACGATTTCAATTTACGAACTGCAGCGTCGTTATTCGATTTAATTTAATTATATTTATATATATATATATAAATATAATCGTTTCTGGCGCTGTTTTTCCTTAATTTTGAATTAAACATTCCAGACAATCCAACCGTCGGATCTTCACAAAGTTGGTGCCGTTGGAAAGATATTTCCAAGGCGAACCCAACAGTTGAGGTTTCGGGAAAATCCAATGGTCGGATCTTCCGCACTAGTCATTTGAAATCACGGTTTCAAAATATGAACTGCACGGCCACGTTTCGTTTTAATTATATTTATATTTATATATTTATATAAATATAGTCCATTCAATAATTCCTATATCGTTTTCACTTCAAATATTTTTCTATCTCCCTAAAATTTTGGAAAATTTCGCCATAACCTCCCCTGTACCGGGGGCATCGGGAAATCGCAAATAGCGTTCCCGGTCCTTCTAATCTCAAAAAGAAAAAGAAAAAGCCAAGCGGCTAGCCAATAGGCTCATAAAATCATCACCCAAACAAATCAGTAAATGTGTACCTATTTGTCGGGCACAAAATTTTATTCCTCTTCTCTAGCCCCTTTGCTATAACCTGTTCAACAGATATGCATGCACATATATACAATTTCTAATATTTATCATTTTCGATTCAACTTCATATTTGACTTGCTTTGGTCTAAAAATACCATTCATTCTAATATCGCATGCATAGGCTAAAATCATATCATTAGCTAGTTAATGTATATTTCAACTCATGCACGTTTATTTGAACAAGTGGATATTTTTAACACTTCACATTTCAAAGATGATAATTTTGGCGAACTAAAGTAGATTTCAACACATGACTATTTTATTTAGTTCCTATGCATGTTAAAAATAATATTTCTATCACAAATATTTATTTCAACGTCCGCATATCTTTAGCATATCACACATATGATAAAAATCATATTTTTATCATTTAAAATATTTATTCAACCAACGTATGGTTTCAACACTTCATAGTTTCAATAAAAATGTAATTTTTATCGTTCAATCTTTTTATTCAACACATGAATCTTTTCCACTACACACATTTCTCAACAAATGAGCATTTCCACACATGGACAATTTATTTATGTTGTTCTTATTGAAAAGATGAAATTTTGATTGTTGAAACTATTTATATAAAGCGAATATTTTTCATACTTCATATATATATATAAAAATGTGATTTTTATTGTTTATACACTTCATTCATTCACAAATGAATTTTATTTTCACACAACACTTTTCAACACATGAATATTTCCACACATGGACATAGTTTCAATATATGGCTTTAATTTCTATGCATGCAAATAATTTCAACATATGAAAATAATTCTAACACACCAAGATTATTCAAAATTTCGGCAGCATAACGGCAGGGTAGTTAAACCGGCACCGTCCCTAGTACGGCTCCTCGCTCTACCTTAAAACCTCGCGGTTTTTGACAATGGGGATCATGCATCTAATTCGCACGCAGGCGGCATGTTTATATTTATTTCATTACCACAAACTAATCCTATGTGGTTTCAACCAATAATTTTCCAATCACAAACGGGTATTTTTCAACCTCTATCAATTCAATACCAACCACAAACAATCCCAAACAACAATTTGCCGTCAACCAATTTTCACAACAATTTCAACCAATAAATATCGTCCATGGTTTGTGGACGAGGGGGCGTGTATATATATATATATATATAAATAAATATTTATATATAGTAATTCACTTTTATTTTCCACACATATATAGATATATAAAAAGAAATTGAAGAGTGAGAATTTCTCACCAGTAGCTATCCAATCACACGACTCTTCCTTTATGGAAATCTTCGTCTATTTCGTCTTCTTGTCGCTTTCGTTTCCCGTATTCTCTACATAAGTAAAAATCGAATTTTTGCTATGTTATTCAATATATAAAGATCATATTTTAAAAACAAAGATTATATTTTTAATATTCTTATGATGTAAAAATTATATTTTTATTACTTTAAAAATATAAGAATCATATCTTACTTCTTCTACTTAACAAAAATTCTGTCTTTTCTATTTTTAAAAATATGATCTTTATTTTTGCAACTTCAAATCTTTTTCTTTTAAAAGATTCAACTTCTTTTTAATTTCAAAGTTTAAACCCCTTTTTTTTTTTCTATTTTAAAGTTTAAAATAAACTCAGTTTTTTTTTTTTTTGCATTCTTTTAAAAATCAGTTTTTCTTTTCTTTTAAAAATCCAGTTTTTATTTTCTTTTAAAAATCCAGTTTTTATTCTTCTTTTAAAAATCCAGTTTTTCTTTTCTTTTAAAAATCCAGTTTTTCTTTTCTTTTAAAAATCCAGTTTTTATTCTCCTTTTAAAAATCCAGTTTTTAAATCTTCTTTTAAAAAAATTCTATTTTTAAATCTTCTTTTCAAAAATTCTGTTTTTAAATCTTTTTTTAAAAAATCTGTTTTTAAATATTTTTAAAAAAAATCTGTTTTTAAATCTTTTTTAAAAAAATCTGTTTTTACATTCTAAAAAAATCAGTTTATATTTCTTTTTAAAAAAATCCAGTTTTAAAAATTCTGTTTTAAAAATTCTTTAAAAATTCTGTTTAAAAATCTTTTAAAAATTCTGTTTATAAAACGAAAAGAAATCAGTTTTATAAATCTATTAAAAATACAGTAATTAGTTTTTAAATCGTTTTTTTTTCAATCAGAAATCATAAAACAAAAATAAAAATAAATATAAAGTAAAATGGCTCACCGACAACTTGCGAAGGGGAGGAGGCGTCGTCGGCGGCGTGGTGTTCGGAGGTGTCGCGGCTTCGAGGCTTCGACTGGTGGGGGCTGCTTCGATTTGTCGAGGGCGAGGGTTGCTCGAAGGTTCAGGCGAGGTCTGGAGGGAGGAGGTCTGACGGAGGGCGGCGACGCGAGGGGTTCGTCGGCGGCTTCGAGGTCAGGGGGGCGGCGCGTTTTAGAATTAGGTTTTCTTTTTCTTTTTTTTTTCTCTGTGAATAACTGAATCGGGGGGGGGGGCAACGAAGAAGAAAAGGGGAAAATATATATTTTTTTTTTTTATTATTATTTAATTATTAAATTTGCACAAGGGTTGACTTTTACATATGACCTCGAAACGAGGCCCACCTCCTGTCGTCCATAGCGTTTTACCCCCATTCCGAACACAATGGGATATGTATCGTAAGCTGGTTTGATCGTTACAATCAGTTTCCGTTGAATTTACATTTAAATCCTTATATTGAATTTTAAACGTACATTTCAAATTACCGGGGTCACATACTAACTAGAAAAATTCCAGAAAAATATTTTCTAGTTTCGTATTGACGATACGGTCCTAACAAAACTAGTTTCGTCGAATTCTGAGACCGTTTGAAAAATGGCCAATTTCTAGTCGATTAAATTCAACAGAAACTGGTCAAACGCGTTTTCTTTTGCCACGCTCACATATTGATTTGAAAAATTATGAAATTTGAAACCTAGCAATAGTTTGACATCCCGAACCCGACAAAAGTGGTTTCGTCGAATTCCGAGGCCATATGCAAAATATCAATTTTCAAACTGACTTACTATTTCTAATTCACTAATTTATTGAAATATTCTATTTCAATGGTTCAAATTGTTTTGAAATAATCAATTTAAAAATTTTAAATTGGCTCGTATTTTCCGGGTTATTACAATCTCCCATACTTAAAACTTTTCGTCCTCGAAAAGGAAACAACAGTAAAGTAGGAAATAAAATGTAAATGCAAAGTATGATAAAGGTACCTTGCACCGGAGTTAGTCAGAGATATCCACTCGGCATTTGGGGTAAGCTTGCTTAATGCTTTCCTCAGTTTCCCAAGTACAGTCTCTAGGATCACTGCTCCACTGCACTTTAACTAAATGAACCTTTTTGCTTCTGAGTTCTCTAGTTTCTTTGCCCACAATTTTTAATGGCTCTCTTCTGAGTGCTAATTCTGGAGTTATCTCCACATCCTGTTGCGCTGCTTCTTCTACAACAAGATCCGGATCATGCACATGTCTCCTAAGTTGAGATACGTGAAATACATTGTGCACTCCAGGCAACCAATCTGGCAATTGAACCCTATAAGCAAGAGTTCCAATTCGTTCAAGTATAGGAAAGGGACCAATAAATCTCGGTGCCAACTTCCCAGTCTTACCAAATCTGATTACCCCCCTCATCGGAGAAACCTTTAAATAAACATGATCACCAACAACAAATGTCAAATCTCTCCTTCTAGAGTCTGCGTAACTTTTCTGTCGGCTTTGGGCGGTTTTCAATCGCTTCTTGATGAAGTCCACTTTATCAGATGCTTCCCTAATCATATCGGGTCCTAGTACAAGTCTGTTGCCAGGTTCTACCCAACATGCAGGAGATCTGCAGGGTCTGCCATATAATGCTTCAAATGGTGACATCTTCAAACTTGCTTGATAGCTATTATTATATGAGAATTCTGCCAAGTGCAAATGATCTTCCCATGACCCACCAAAATCGATTATACAAGCCCGCAATAAATCTTCCAGAATTCTATTCACCCGCTCAGTTTGGCCATCTGTTTGGGGGTGATAAGCGGTGCTCATATTCAGTTTTGTCCCCAATTCAGTCTGGAAAGCCTCCCAGAATTTGCTAGTAAATAGGGGATCTCTATCACTGACTATGCTGATGGGAATTCCATGCAGCCTAACAATTTCTTTGAAATATATCTGTGCTAGACTTTGGGCAGTTCGATTGGACCTGACAGGTATAAAATGGGCAGTCTTCGTGAAGCGATCTACGATTACCCAAATACTGTCATTACCTTTCTTGGTTCGCGGCAAACCATCTATGAAATCCATGGAAATCTGTTCCCATTTCCAGCCTGGGACTTCCAACGGTTGCAACAGTCCAGCTAGCTTCTGTTGGTCACTCTTGACCAATTGACAAGTAGGGCATCTGCTGACATACAAAGAAATATCTCTTTTCATTGCCTTCCACCAGAAAGTGCGTTTGATATCGTTGTACATTTTACTCACCCCCGGGTGGATGCAAAATTTGGATTTATGGCATTCATCTAGCACTTCTCTTCGAAGGCCTGGAATATTTGGGATGCAAATTCTGTTATTTAACCTGAGAACCCCTTTATTGTCAATACGGAAACTCGTGGTTTCACCTTCCTTGACTCTCTTACTGATTCTCTGAATGAATTCATCTTCTTTCTGAAGGGCTGAAATCCTATCAATCAATCCAGGTGTAATTATAAGATGGGCAACAATTGCGGTTTTTCTACTAAGTGCATCCGCTACTACGTTAGCTTTCCCCGGCGTATACAGGATATCAAGATCATACGCTGCAAGAAATTCTAGCCAACGCTGCTGTCTCAAATTCAGATCTTTTTGGGTATATAAATACTTCAATGATTGGTGATCTGTGTACAATATAAATTTCTCGCCCAATAAGTAATGCCTCCAGATTTTCAAGGCAAATACGATGGCTAGCAACTCAAGATCATGAGTCACATAATTCTTCTCATGCGGTTTCAATTGGCGGCTTGCATAAGCGACTACTTGGCCTCTCTGCATTAACACTGCACCAAGACCTCTAATAGAAGCATCTGTCCAAACCGTTAAATCTTGATTGCCATCAATAATAGTTAACACTGGAGCGGTGGTCAGCTTCGATTTCAATTCCTGGAAAGCTTCTTCACAGTCGGAAGTCCACTTAAACTTCTCATGTTTCTTTGTGAGCTTCGTTAACGGACCGGATATCTTCGAAAAATCCTTAACGAACTTCCGATAATAACTAGCCAACCCCATAAAACTTCTAACTTCTGTGGGAGTAGTGGGTTGTTTCCAGTCTTGAATCGCTGTTATCTTGCTTGGGTCAACAGAAATTCCTTTCCCTGACACGACATGGCCGAGAAATTTAACTTCTTCTTGCCAGAAGACACATTTAGAGAATTTGGCTTTGAAGACGTTCTTCCTTAGAATCTCCAATACTTGTTCTAAGTGTTTTTCATGCTCGGGTTTTGATTTGGAGTAGATTAAAATATCATCGATGAATACGAGGACAAATTTATTCAGAACTCCCCTGAACACTCTATTCATTAGATCGACAAAGTATGCTGGAGCATTACATAGGCCAAACGGCATTACTAACCATTCATAAAATATGTCTGGGCCTCTGAAAGCGGTCAAAGGAACACACTCTTCTGCTATTCTCAATTGATGAAAACCTGTAGCTAGGTCCATTCGGGAAAATACTTTCGCCCCATTCAATTGGTCTAGCAAATCATCAATGCGGGGCAGTGGATATTTGTTTTTAAGCGTCTGTTTGTTGAGGTCCCGGTAATCAACACATAATCTAAGAGTACCGTCTGACTTTGGGACAAACACAACAGCTGCACCCCAATTAGAAAAACTCGGTCTGATTAGACCTTTCCACAATAGTTGACGAGTTTGATCGTCTAATTCTTCTTTTTCTTTCGGAGTCATTCTACGGATTGGATGTACTACGGGTCTGGCATTAGGAATTAGATCGATTCGGAATTCTATTTCTCTTTGCGGAGGTAAGTTTTCAACTTCTTCAAACACATCCGCATAGTTGCTAACAATCGGAATCTTTTCTATGGAAGTGGGGATAAGTTCTAATGCTGACCAAAATTCTTCTCTATTCGGATTCGAACCATGACAAGGAACCGTAATATATCCAAGCTTCGTTCGAATTTTAACGATTCTTTCCGCACACTTCACTTCGGCTTCATATTTCGTTAACCATTCTAACCCAAGGATGACGTCGAATTCGGGAAAATCCATAACGATTAAATCAAAAGGAAATTTATAGAAAGAATAGGAGATTGGCACTCTACAATATAAGCCGAGAGTAACAGGACCCCCTATCGGGTTATGAACTTCAACCGATTCTTTAAGCTTTCGCTGTTTTAACTTTAGTTTGTGCACTGTGTTTTTAGCAATAAAACTACGGGATGCACCTGTGTCAAATAATACAGAAACAGGAATATTTTTAATTGTAAGGGTACCTCCCAAAACATCGGGTTTACCTGCTCCGTCGGAAGCAGCTGGCGGGCTAGACCCGTCATAGACATGAGCTACAGTAGCTTTCTTTAGCAAAGGACAGTCTTTGACCAGATGGCCGGTCTTGCGACAGTTGAAGCACGAGCGAGGGTTCTGAGAGCCTTGGCTCGAGCCTTGAGAATTTGTTCTCTGCCTCTTCGGAGCTGTGCAGACATTTGAGTAGTGCCCCGGCTTACCACAATTAAAGAAATTTCCTCGTGGCGGATTGCCAGTCTGAGGCTTTGAAGATGCTGCTTGGCTTGACTCGCCCTGATTTGCAGTAGGTTTGCGCTTGTTTCCTGCTTGACTTCTAGCGCGATCCTGATCCAGATGCCTTTGATCAAGGTCTTCATAGTTGCATGTCATCTCCACTAGCTCGTTGAAATCCAGCTTGACATGGGCCATTGCTCTATCATGATATTGACGTTTCAGCCCAAAAATGAATCTCTTATTCTTGGATTTCGCGGTAGCAACAAGTTCGGGAGCATAGGGCGACAGCATTGTGAATTTGTTCAGATAATCTTGCACGGAAAGATCCCCTTGCTGGAGATTGGCGAAGTCATCGTGCATTCTTTCTAGAGCTTGTTCTGGGACATATTTCTCCTTGAAGAGTTCTTTGAATCCATCCCATGTTCTTCCAGCTTCTCTATTCCCGGCGGTAAGAGAGTCCCACCATAATTCGGCTTGTTCCTGCATAAGCCAGGCGCCTATAGTAGCTTTGTCTTCGCTTCCTAGCCTTAGGCCTTCAAGAATTTTCTCGCATGTTTTGAGCCATGCAAGGGCCTCTATTACGGTGCCAGTCCCCGAGAAGGTCTTCCCTCCTAAGTTCTTATATCTCTTAGCTACACGGTCGAGCTCGAAGTATTGAGTTGCCGGAGGTTGTATCAAAGGTCCTTCTTGAGCTGGGATTTCTCCCCTACCTCGGCCTCGGCCGGCACGGCCTCCTCTAGCAGCGGCTCCTCTGGTAGCCATTTGTCAAATTCTGTATAAGTAACGAAAAAGTCAGTTAACAGAAATGATAGTCTATTGCATAGTTAAGCAGAAATTCCTACGGAAAGATAACGATGGACTGATCAATTGTTTTTGCTATTCTGCTCAGCTCATTCTAGGACTTTACTAGTCCTATCTCTAATGAGCGACTCGCCTTAGAATACTACTGATTCTATCTTGACGAAGTGTTTAATGTGTTAGACTCCAGAACTAAGGTTAACCAAAGCTCTGATACCAGCTGTGACGATCCCAAAACCCCGTGGCACGGTGTTAAGGATAATCATTGGAATATAACACATTAATCATCATTAGCATATCACAGATAATAGCATAAACAGAAATTAGAATAATTTACACACATATGACAGCGGAATCATATAGATAATATCACATCAGAGAAGCACAGTACAGGATACAACTTAGTGCATAATGATACATAATCAGTCACCATCGCCTGAGGCGGAATCATACATAAAGAGTACACAAAAGGAATATCAGTCTACATCGCCAGTGGCGGAATCATAATATAGATACAATAATGGCGGAGAAAATCCAAGTCAGCACAGTGTAGTCAAGCCTCGCCATGAGCCAAAAGGTGCATCAGAAACCTGTAACTAGGCTGCCCGTGTGAAAATAAGGGCACCCGAGTTTGCAAGGTGAAACAAACTACGAGTCAGTCATGGGACTGGTATGAGAAATCTATTCAACTTATTAACAACAATAATAAGGCAAATCAAAGGACCACGCCACTTTCGCGGAACGGGTTTACTCCAATGAGTGCTCGTGCATGAAGGAAAGTAAATGATTAAATCAACGCAATGCTTTTCTAAAATGAAGCCATTATAAGACTCAGGTCCCATCACACAATGCAACGCAAGCCGGAGGATAGAGTTTTTACCTTATAATGGCCAAAGATGCTTCATACGAATAAACCAAAGTGTTTGATATTATTACTAGTGCATATATGTTTCAAAAGCAAATTCAATCATAAATATCAATCCTAGACGGCATAGCTACCATCTACTATGTCGCCGTACTAGTAATACAATCACAACCGCACATATCGTATTGGAAATTGGATTCCTTCATGAGTCGAGGCAAGGGGCAAGCTCCTCTCCGATTCGAGACACTCTAGCAAATGTCCCAGGACCCCACTATGATCCTTGGATCTTCAGGGTCGGTCCTCTCTTACTTTTGAGGATTAATTATTCCTGAACACACGTTTCCCGGTCCTTACAGACCTATATCGAGGCGCCTCGCATTCCAACAACCACATAGGTGAAAAGTATATATAATGTCAGGGCTGGTAGGTCACTGACACCACCTTAGCTAGAAAGAAACGTCGTGCTCTCCCTGCAGTCACTCTCCCGTTTTTGACTCATACCGAGGTGTGAGGCTCGCGAATTCACGTTATACACAAAGCTAGTCACACAGACCATGCTTTGATCATCAACCACAAGACTTTGCTTTGCAACAGAAGCCTTGATCACATGCCACTTAGGCGTGCCACACAGGCAATCCACTCCATGCGACTGATTTCTGTCAATACATAACCTCTAAGCTCGTACGTCTCAGAGAAGGGCGTTAAGCAAGAGAATAAATTCTCCGCCGCCAAACAGATATATATTTAACAGAGATCAATCAACACAGAACAAAATCCAATGTCAGACACACAGTCCATTTACAAGTCCGTTCTGGGTCTGAACGAAACCGGAGGCACCAATTCCTCGCATATCCGTACAATCAACACTCTGTTTGGACGGCTACTACTTCAATTCCTTCATGGTAGCTACTCCAATCACGAGCATCAGTAGCGCCCATCCATCCAACGTGGAGATCGTCGGTCTTCAGTCGTCTTCGACTCTTCGACTTCTCAACGTCGATCGATTATTTGAAATGAGATAAACTCGGCCTTTTCAAATAACCCACGTATATTTAGATTTTCAAACCAATTAATCACAGGGTTGAACTATTAAACATTCACACTTCAGTTGTTTTAGTTATAATTTTCACGTCAAATACATTCAACCATCACATATCAAGCAAACACAACAAAATTGGTTTATTTTCACTCTATATCGTCTATAGCACTTAATAACGATATATCGCCATTTTTATTTAATTTAAAACGGCCATATTTAATTAAACGACGTTTCAGGTCTTGTCGATGCACTGGCGCTGCTTTCCACTAATTTTGTTTTACACATATAGGAAAATCTAACCATTGGATCTTCACAAATCTTACATCATTAGGAAGGTCTTTTCAAAACGAACCCAACGGTTTCAGTTTTAGGAAAATCCGACGGTCGGATCTTCCACACTAACCATTTGAAGTTACGATTTCAATTTACGAACTGCAGCGTCGTTATTCGATTTAATTTAATTATATTTATATATATATATAAATATAATCGTTTCTGGCGCTGTTTTTCCTTAATTTTGAATTAAACATTCCAGACAATCCAACCGTCGGATCTTCACAAAGTTGGTGCCGTTGGAAAGATATTTCCAAGGCGAACCCAACAGTTGAGGTTTCGGGAAAATCCAATGGTCGGATCTTCCGCACTAGTCATTTGAAATCACGGTTTCAAAATATGAACTGCACGGCCACGTTTCGTTTTAATTATATTTATATTTATATATTTATATAAATATAGTCCATTCAATAATTCCTATATCGTTTTCACTTCAAATATTTTTCTATCTCCCTAAAATTTTGGAAAATTTCGCCATAACCTCCCCTGTACCGGGGGCATCGGGAAATCGCAAATAGCGTTCCTAGTCCTTCTAATCTCAAAAAGAAAAAGAAAAAGCCAAGCAGCTAGCCAATAGGCTCATAAAATCATCACCCAAACAAATCAGTAAATGTGTACCTATTTGTCGGGCACAAAATTTTATTCCTCTTCTCTAGCCCCTTTGCTATAACCTGTTCAACAGATATGCATGCACATATATACAATTTCTAATATTTATCATTTTCGATTCAACTTCATATTTAACTTGCTTTGGTCTAAAAATACCATTCATTCTAATATCGCATGCATAGGCTAAAATCATATCATTAGCTAGTTAATGTATATTTCAACTCATGCACGTTTATTTGAACAAGTGGATATTTTTAACACTTCACATTTCAAAGATGATAATTTTGGCGAACTAAAGTAGATTTCAACACATGACTATTTTATTTAGTTCCTATGCATGTTAAAAATAATATTTCTATCACAAATATTTATTTCAACGTCCGCATATCTTTAGCATATCACACATATGATAAAAATCATATTTTTATCATTTAAAATATTTATTCAACCAACGTATGGTTTCAACACTTCATAGTTTCAATAAAAATGTAATTTTTATCGTTCAATCTTTTTATTCAACACATGAATCTTTTCCACTACACACATTTCTCAACAAATGAGCATTTCCACACATGGACAATTTATTTATGTTGTTCTTATTGAAAAGATGAAATTTTGATTGTTGAAACTATTTATATAAAGCGAATATTTTTCATACTTCATATATATATATAAAAATGTGATTTTTATTGTTTATACACTTCATTCATTCACAAATGAATTTTATTTTCACACAACACTTTTCAACACATGAATATTTCCACACATGGACATAGTTTCAATATATGGCTTTAATTTCTATGCATGCAAATAATTTCAACATATGAAAATAATTCTAACACACCAAGATTATTCAAAATTTCGGCAGCATAACGGCAGGGTAGTTAAACCGGCACCGTCCCTAGTACGGCTCCTCGCTCTACCTTAAAACCTCGCGGTTTTTGACAATGGGGATCATGCATCTAATTCGCACGCAGGCGGCATGTTTATATTTATTTCATTACCACAAACTAATCCTATGTGGTTTCAACCAATAATTTTCCAATCACAAACGGGTATTTTTCAACCTCTATCAATTCAATACCAACCACAAACAATCCCAAACAACAATTTGCCGTCAACCAATTTTCACAACAATTTCAACCAATAAATATCGTCCATGGTTTGTGGACGAGGGGGCGTATATATATATATATATATATATATATATATATATATAAATATTTATATATAGCAATTCACTTTTATTTTCCACACATATATAGATATATAAAAAGAAATTGAAGAGTGAGAATTTCTCACCAGTAGCTATCCAATCACACGACTCTTCCTTTATGGAAATCTTCGTCTATTTCGTCTTCTTGTCGCTTTCGTTTCCCGTATTCTCTACATAAGTAAAAATCGAATTTTTGCTATGTTATTCAATATATAAAGATCATATTTTAAAAACAAAGATTATATTTTTAATATTCTTATGATGTAAAAATTATATTTTTATTACTTTAAAAATATAAGAATCATATCTTACTTCTTCTACTTAACAAAAATTCTGTCTTTTCTATTTTTAAAAATATGATCTTTATTTTTGCAAGTTCAAATCTTTTTCTTTTAAAAGATTCAACTTCTTTTTAATTTCAAAGTTTAAACCCCTTTTTTTCTATTTTAAAGTTTAAAATAAACTCAGTTTTTTTTTTTTTTTTTTGCATTCTTTTAAAAATCAGTTTTTCTTTTCTTTTAAAAATCCAGTTTTTATTTTCTTTTAAAAATCCAGTTTTTATTCTTCTTTTAAAAATCCAGTTTTTCTTTTCTTTTAAAAATCCAGTTTTTCTTTTCTTTTAAAAATCCAGTTTTTATTCTCCTTTTAAAAATCCAGTTTTTAAATCTTCTTTTAAAAAAATTCTGTTTTTAAATCTTCTTTTCAAAAATTCTGTTTTAAATCTTTTTTTAAAAAATCTGTTTTTAAATCTTTTTAAAAAAAATCTGTTTTTAAATCTTTTTAAAAAAAATCTGTTTTTACATTCTAAAAAAAATCAGTTTATATTTCTTTTTAAAAAAATCCAGTTTTAAAAATTCTGTTTTAAAAATTCTTTAAAAATTCTGTTTTAAAATCTTTTAAAAATTCTGTTTATAAAACTAAAAGAAATCAGTTTTATAAATCTATTAAAAATACAGTAATTAGTTTTTAAATCGTTTTTTTTTCAATCAGAAATCATAAAACAAAAATAAATATAAAGTAAAATGGCTCACCGACAGCTTGCGAAGGGGAGGAGGCGTCGTCGGCGGCGTGGTGTTCGGAGGTGTCGCGGCTTCGAGGCTTCGACTGGTGGGGGCTGCTTCGATTTGTCGAGGGCGAGGGTTGCTCGAAGGTTCAGGCGAGGTCTGGAGGGAGGAGGTCTGACGGAGGGCGGCGACGCGAGGGGTTCGTCGGCGGCTTCGAGGTCAGGGGGGCGGCGCGTTTTAGAATTAGGTTTTCTTTCTTTTTTTTTTTCTCTGTGAATAACTGAATCGGGGGGGGGGGCAACGAAGAAGAAAAGGGGAAAATATATATATTTTTTTATTTTTTTATTATTTAATTATTAAATTTGCACAAGGGTTGACTTTTACATATGACCTCGAAACGAGGCCCACCTCCTGTCGTCCATAGCGTTTTACCCCCATTCCGAACACAATGGGATATGTATCGTAAGCTGGTTTGATCGTTACAATCAGTTTCCGTTGAATTTACATTTAAATCCTTATATTGAATTTTAAACGTACATTTCAAATTACCGGGGTCACATACTAACTAGAAAAATTCCAGAAAAATATTTTCTAGTTTCGTATTGACGATACGGTCCTAACAAAACTAGTTTCGTCGAATTCTGAGACCGTTTGAAAAATGGCCAATTTCTAGTCGATTAAATTCAACAGAAACTGGTCAAACGCGTTTTCTTTTGCCACGCTCACATATTGATTTGGAAAATTATGAAATTTGAAACCTAGCAATAGTTTGACATCCCGGACCCGACAAAAGTGGTTTCGTCGAATTTCGAGGCCATATGCAAAATATCAATTTTCAAACTGACTTACTATTTCTAATTCACTAATTTATTGAAATATTCTATTTCAATGGTTCAAATTGCTTTGAAATAATCAATTTAAAAATTTTAAATTGGCTCGTATTTTCCGGGTTATTACAATGTGGGTCGCTCCCATTAGGGTGTATAATCACCTATCTAGAGATATTTCATTTGCTTCTTTAATCTATTTTGATGCTATCCATTTTCGGGAAATGGTGGGTAGCTCCCAACCGTTGGTGATATACATTCGATACACTCAAGCGAAATGAGTGGTCGGTCATGTGTGGGCCGGGTTGCAAGACGTTCTTGTTGAACCCTGTGTATTCGCCTCTAGAGATATACTTTTGGTAGTTGGTCCTATACCTTGTCATGGTCGGAATCCAATCTCCCATAAGCGCCTGCGGTTTTGATTGTATACTATATATGTGGAGCGCGAGATGCAATCGTTCCGCTAGATTGATATCTACTTGTATTTAGACACTATTATAATATCAGAAAAGATATTGATTTCAAAAATGTTTTGGGTTATCGTAAGGTAAAAACCGTCCGTATTTATGTGTGGATTTGGTCTTACAATTATCTTTTTTTTCGAAAGGATTTTAACTTTAAAATCAAGTTGGATGATCTCCCATAATACACTGCGAGTTTATCTCACTCTGGTTCACCAGACTGACCCGGTGTTTTGTAAATGCTCGGGTTAGCCTGGGGTGTACAGGTTCAGGTTATCGAATGCTGTGAAGTCCAGAGACGAGCTGGAGATGTTCATACGTATGATATTATATAGGTACTATTCCGCTGTGTGTTGTGTATGGGAATAGGTTATCATAACTGTTCCATTGTGTGATGTACTCTGATATTGTAAGTATTTTTAAAGCTCTCAATAAAGATTTATTTCTGTATTATATTTTGTTCCGCTGTGATGTGAGACTCTATGTTGTGTTGTTTCTTCTTCTTCTTCTATTCTAATATTTCTTTCTTTCTTATCTCACCCTCTAAATTCTTTCTAATAACGTTCCAGTGTTTTCAGTGTTTGGAACGTCGGCATGTGTTACGGTAAAGGTATTTATGTCGATTTCCGGGCCGAAAATCCCTGGTTCATTACAAATGGAGTTGGAGTTTATGATGCATTTACTAAAACTTGTTTTAATCTAAAAGCAATTATGTTATGACGATAAACGATATTCCGACTTATGGAAATCTCGTTGGATGCTGTGTAAAAGGTAAAAAGGCATATCCTTCATGTGGTGTGAATACTCATCATAGTTGGTTAAATCATAGTCGAAAGATTGTGTACATGGGTGGTAGAAGATTTTTACATCCTTCTAATCCGATGAGGAAAAAAAAGACTTGGTTTGAGAATACTATAGAAAATGGAAGTAAAACAAGAAATTTAACTGGAGGAAATATCTTTAATATTTTAAAAGATTTCCCAAATGATTTCGAAAAGGAAATTAAATACCCAAAAAACATAAAAAAGAAGAAAATAGTGCAAAAATAAGAAGAGACCATTGAAAAAATAAAAACTAATTTTCAATAGGAGTTGATCCTATGAAAATGGGGCAATCAAGAAGAAAAAAAATTATTTTTTGATTTGCCATACTGGGAGGTTAATGTGAATTTTTTTACACTTTTGTAATAATAAATTATTATATCATTGAATTATTACACTCTTGGTTTTTGCAGGAGCTTCCCTTACGTCATAACGTAGACGTAATGCATGTAGAAAAAAATGTATGTGAAAGCATTTTAGGAGCGATGCTACATGATGATAAATCAAAAGATGGAATTGACTCAAGAAAGGATCTAGAAGATTTGAGGGTTCGACATGAACTTTATGCATAATCTCATGGGAAAAAAATGTTTCTTTCATCAGTGCCTTATACATTAACAAATTGCGAGAGGAAAACATTTTGTAATAGATTGTATGATTTGAAAGGACCCGATGGTTATCGTGCAAATTTTAAAAGTTGTATTTCGCTGTAAGATTGCAAAATTAGTGGGTTAAAATCTCATGATTATCATATTTTAATGCAACAATTGTTTCCAACTGCAATAAGAGGACTATTACCAAAGAAACTAAGGGAAACAATAGTTCAGTTGTGTTCATTCTTTAATAGAATATGCCAACGCGTGCTTGATAGGGAGAATCTACAGCAACTTGATGATGAAATTAATATAATATTATGTGAACTCGAAAGATATTTTCCACCCTCTTTTTATTGACATAATGATACATTTGGTGATCCATCTTGGAAGAGAAGCACGGTTGTGTGTCCGGTTCATTTTCATTAGATGTACCCTTTTGAAACATATATGAAAACACTTAAAGATTATGTATTAAATCCTGCACAACCAGAAGGCTGTATTGTCGAATCCTATCTTGCTGAAGAATGCATGAGATATTTTGGTAAATATTAAAATGAAGCATGGCAAATCGAAGAGAAAGGTATTCGAAATGAGGACCGTGATAATTCTACAATACTTGAAGGACGCCCGATTTCCGCTTCCAAGATAATTACATTATCTTGTACTGAGAAAAAAAAAATGTTGTTTAGCTGTGTTAATGAATATTGCAATGGTTAAACTGTTTTTAGAGTAAGTATATTTAAACCTATGTCAGTATTGTTCTTGTATGAAATTGCAATCTATTGATAACCATTTGCGCATTTTAAAGTATTTTTCATGGCTACCCTTGACAATGGCGTCCACCTCCTCTGGTTTTGGTTCGTCTTTCAGTTCGTCTTCCTCTTCTCTTACTTCGTCCTCATCTTCTCTTCCTGTTCGTCTCAAACCTCCACCTGACCCTCCTCCTCTTGTTAATTCATTGCATGACCCTTTCGTTGATGGAGTCTTATTTGATACTATCAATTCTTTATCTGAGCAGATCCCTGTTAATACCTCTTACCCTCCGATTAGATCTGGTTCAGATTTGGCCCAATCGGATCAATGGCATTTTGTCAAACACTTGTCCGAACAGTGAATCTGCTACCGTAAGCTCCAGTTCTATTTCCCTTAATCCTTCCTCTGTTGGTAGTGATCTAAATCTAGCTGGTTCAGGTTCTGTTCCTGCTAATGCTTCCATTGGATCTGGTCTCTCCGATCCTAATCAGACTTTTTTCACTGTGACTCATGCCCCTGTTATAAAGAAGGATTATCTCTCTTTGTTTAATTCTCTACCTAGGAATGCTGGATCGTATAAGCCTCAGCAGTTTGAAAAGATTAAAAATAAATCTAAGAGGTGCCCTCCTACAATTGTAAGAGAGGAAGGTATGAAATATTGGGATCATTATCTTGTGGGTTTTTTTCTTGATGGAACTATATCATCTCTTTCTGTAGTAAATTTTCTTCGTGGATATTGGTCATTGAATGGAGAAGTTGATATCAAATATGATGGTCAGTACTTTTATTTTAAATTCTCAAATGATCTAGATAGAGAGAAAATATTGAGATCTGATCCAACTTTCATTAAAGGCCGTATGTTCATTATCACAAAATGGGATCCATCTATTGGTAATGCTAAGCTCAAATCAAAAGAGTGCCGATATGGATTCATCTTCATAGAATTCCCCTGTTGCTTTGGACTTTAATTGGTATTAACTGGTTAGCTTGTCAAGTTGGTGGACTAATTTGTTTTGATCCAAATACTGAGAAAATGCATAGGATTAAATATGCTAAAGTGTTAGTGGAAGTAGAAGCTGATGTTGAATTGCCTCATTGTATTGAGCTTGGAGATTTTGGTGAGAGCTGTCCTCCAATCATAGTATCTTATGATTAGAAACCTAGTATTTGCACTTCATGTAAAGTTTTTGGTCATGCAACTGTTGAATGTGATACTCATGTTAATGGAAACAAAGCAAATGAATCTAATGATAGTTATGGTTATAATAGACAAATGATTATGGTTGAGAATAAAAGTGGGCAATAAGCTCTTATTCAACATAACCAGACTGGATGAAGTAGAGATAACAACAGGAAAAAGCAAATGTTGGTGATGAAACAAGGGAAATTTGGGATAGACATGTAGAAAGATGTTAATGATCCATTAAATAAAGTAGTTGAGTTAAGAGGAAATGAAGCTATAGGGGAATGTAATGCAATGAATAATTCAGATAGTATGGAAATTGATGCTTCAACTCTTGGGAGAAATAATGACAATGTAGTGATGGTGGATTTGAATAGCAATAACTTTGTACAAAATAGATCAGACCAAAAAGGAAAGCAAATGGCAGAGGACATTGTCCTTGATAATCCTTTTTCCTCTTTACATGATTTACCATCTTCTGACTCTTCTTTATCTTTGAACTGTAATTTGCAATCTTCATCTAATCTAAGTTCCTTGTCTTGTTCATCCTCCTTTTCATCATCAATTGGTAATCATTCAAATGAATCCTTCAGCTTTCACATTCCTTCCTCATCTACCAATTCTTCTATATACTCTCATCTTGCACCTCCTAATAATATCATTTTACCTCCTCCTCCTAATCATTCTGTTAATTCTCATTCTACTTCCTCCTCTGGCATGCAAGAGAAGGATTACACTTCAATTCCTCCTAAATCTTTGATTAGTGATTTTGTTGCTTCTGCATCAAAGTCCACTTTGAAATCCAAGAAAGGCAAAAAGAAAAAGGATAGCTTAAATCCATTAGCTGATGATGATATTGATGATGGTAATGACTTCAACAAGGATGAGGTTCAGCCTCGTGGCAGTCAAAAATCTCTCTCAAAAAGGAAAACTAGGCAGATGTCTGCTCTCTCAATAAAATCCCCTCAAGCTAAAAAATGATTCACAATATTTGTTTCTGTAATATTAGAGGGATGAACCTTCCTTCTAAGCAAAATGAGGTTAAATTTTTCATGTAAAGTAGGAATATTCATTTACTATGTCTTTCTGAAACTAAATTGGATTTGGTTTCAACAGCTAAAGCAGTTGCTTACATTGCTCCTAAATGGAAATCTGATAATAACTTTGTTGATGTTAGTTTTGGTCGTCTTTTGACTTTGTGGATTCCTCAAGTCTTTAATCTTTCAAAGCTGTCATCTTCTGATCAATTCATACATTATAGATGTATATATTTACCTACTAATTATTTTTTCTTTCTAATGTCTGTTTATGCTCGGAATGCTTCATCTTTAAGACTCTCTTTCCTCAACAATCTTCATAATATCAATTCTCTAGATGATCCTTGGATCTTAGGGGGGATTTCAATTGCATGAATTCATCTGCTCAAAAGATAGGTGGGTGTTCCCTAACTATCAATGATATTGCTCCACTCAATCAAGCCATTATCAAATCTAAGCTGTCTCCTCTCAATTCAATTGGTCCTTCTTTCACTTGGTCTAACAAAAGTCACTCTGGAAATCCCGCACTTTGCAAACTCGACCATGTCTTTGTCAATTCTGCATTTCTTAATATCTGTCCTTTTTCATCCTATCTTATACTTCCTCCTACCCTTTCTGATCATAGTCCTTTATTTTTATATTGGGGTGGAGTTGATGCCATTATTAAAGGGAAGTCTTCTTTCAAATTTTTTAATTTTGGGTTATCTCATAAGGATTTTTTTCAGTATTCTTTTACAGGTCTGGAGTCAAAATTCTGGAAAGAATCCTTTAGAAAAGCTACTATATTAGATTAGGCTTCTCAAGTTCCATCTTAAAGCCTGGTCTAAGCATAATTTTGGAGATGTTATGAAGCAATCCTCTCTTGTGAGATCTGAACTAATGCAGTTGCAAAGTATTATGGCCAATGATCCTCATAATTCTTAGCTACTTATTTCAGAGAAAGAATTGCAAGACAGGCTTAAATTCATTTTGGACACTGAATTTCAATCAGTGAAATAGAGATCTTATATTCGTAGCGAAGTGGAAGTAGACAGGAACTCTAAATATTTTCACAATTTTCTGAAATTGAACTGTAAGGACCCGTTACTTCCCTGTGAAGGAAAGAGCGGATACTTTGAGGACCAGACCAATCAGAACTCAGACAGAAGAACATTTCATTGTTTATTACAATAATTCCATCAGAATACAAGAATATACAGAGTATAGATTAATATTATACATTCAAAAAATATTAGAGATTACAATAAATTACATAGCAGCGGAAAATAATACAAAACACAACTGAAAGTAATACACAGATACAGAGCTTTCCGAGCATCGTTCCAGTTGTAAATTAGGATCCTATGAATATAAATTTGCAAAACAAAAAATACTAGCTGCCCTTATCGAAAATAGGGGCACCCAGAGTTTAGGTTAAAACAATAAACTCCAGGTCAGTTATGTGACTGGTGTGAGAACTAAAACGGTTATTTAAAACTTTACTTTAAAAGAGAGTGATTCCAGGGACCACGCCGTATAACACGGAACGGGTTTCCTCCCAAGAATACCAGTGCATAGAATAAACAACGCAATGCTTTTTCGAAAAATGAAGCTATTATAAGACCCAGGTCCCATCACATAATTCAACGCAAGCCGGAGGATAGGGTTTTTACCTTATAATAGCCAAACATTATTGGTACGTTTAAAACAAATCATTTGATACTATTATAAGTGTATAGTGTCAAAACAATTTCAATCATAAATATCAATCATAGACGGCATAAGTGCCCCATCCCACTATGTCGCCATACTAGGCTCTACAAAATAAAACCGAAATACACGTATTGGAAATTGGATTTCCGTCATGAGTCGAGGGAAGGGGCAAGCTCCTCTCCGCTTCGAGACACTCTAGCAAATGCCTCAGGACTACACACTCTGGGTAACCCTTGGATGCTTCAGGGCCGGTCCTCTCTTATGTTTGAGGATTGGTAATTCCTGAACACACGTTTCCCGGTCCTTACAGACCTAAAATCGAGGCACCTCATCCAACAACCACATAGGTGAAAAGTATATAAATGTCAGGGCTGGTAAGTCACTGACACCACCAAAGCTAGAAAGAAACGTCGTGCTCTCCCAGCAGTCCTTATCCCATTTTTAACTCATACCGAGGTGTGAGACTCGCGAATTCACGTTATGCACAAAGCTACGCCACAGAGGTCGTGCTTTGATCATCAACCACAAGACTTTGCTTTTCAATAGAAGCCTTGATCAATTGCCACTTAGGCGTGCCACACAGGCAATTTATGCCATGCGACTGATGTCCATCGATATACAACCTATGAGCTCGTATGTCTCAGAGAAGGGCGTTAAGCAAGAGAATAAATTATCCGCCACCAAACAGATGCATATTTAATAGAGATCAATCAACATAGAATAAAATCCAATGTCAGACACACAATCCATTTATAAGTTCGTTCTGGGTCTGAACGAAACTGGAGGCACTTTCCTTGCATATCCATCGATCTCCAAGTACGTTTAGACGACCACCAACTGATTCCCTCATCTTGGGTGTAAAGCCCAATCAAGATCATCAGTAATCACCCAGACGATGTGAAGACTTCTGGTCTTCAATCACCGTCTTCATCTTCGACATATCGTCGAATCGGTTATTCAGAATGGGTATAAAACCGGCCTTTCTGAATAACCCGCGTATATAGTAAACAAATGTTACATAAACACAACATACGCCTCATTCCAATTCATTAGTCACTAACCGTAAATCAGTAAGGGAGCAATTCCCCAAATATTAACCCCGAAGGCCGAAACCAACATCAGATCGATACTCAGGAAACCATTCTTCTTAACTAACCTACAGCTAGTTTCTAAATTTCAATTCTTAGGGAAAGGTCCCCATTAATTTTATCAAAAATAAATTCTTTAAAATTTATTCTTTAATCTTCCATTGGATGTCATTTCAAACCGAATTATGGTTTTCCAAACTAGTCGGGATTAGCTAACCACACCAAAGTAATTATTTATTTTATTTCCCAATCCCAACCTATTCATCCCATGGAGAAAAACTGTTATTACCCCATAACTAACACCACGGTGTTATCGGTATAATTAATTACCATTTCACGTTCAAATCTAATTAAAGATTTAACTATCGCTTTGGAGCAAAACTGGTGATACTCCATTCTCGCTCACTTTCCAAATTTGATAATTTAAATTATCAATTCACATTTCAATCTAATTACAGATTCATTAAAACTCCCTTTTACTGGGTTAAAGAACTAATGTCATTTTAAACACAGTTCACGATAAACCCAAATCACATTATATTTAGTATCGGGTTAAAGAACAAGTGTTATTTAAAACACCCTTCATAATAAACCCACAAATCAATTCTATTTAAAACCCATTTCAAATCCAATTTATTTATTTAAAAATAAATGGGTTTTAATTTTAGTTCAAAACTAGTTCATTTCGATAAAAATCTATTTTTATCTTTTCAAATATGGAGTTTTTCATCCCAATTTTTCCCAAATCATTTCTTATGATTCTACACAAATTATTACTATTTTTATTAATTTTATCAAGGCCCGTACAGTCGATTTCCATCAACGGCCATCGAACTGCACTTACAACGACCTTTTCCAAATTTGATTTGGACGTATTTCCAAATCCAACCGTTAGATTTCAAATCTCTAATATTCTTAGAAAGCTCTTTTCGATACGAACCCAACGGTTCCAGTTTTAGGAGAATCCGATGGTCGGATCTCCCGTAATGTCCATTCGAAATCAATGGTCGAAATTCACGAACTGCCGCGGCGCGGCGCATTCTATTCAGGCCATTATATTATATATATAATATATATAATATATATTTCGTCGATTTCTGTTTAATTCAATTCGAATTCGTTTTCTATTCAATTCAAATTCGTTTTCTATTCAATTCAATTCGAATTCGTTTTCTATTCAGTTCAATTCGAATTCGTTTTCTATTCAATTCAATTCGAATTCGTTTTCTATTCAATTCAATTCGAATTCGTTTTCTATTCAATTCAATTCGAATTCGTTTTCTATTCAATTCAAATTCGTTTTCCTGTTATAAATATTTGATTTTTATCTCTTTTCAATATTCATTATAAAAACGAATATAATCGATATAAATATCGTTCTCGTCAAAATAACGCATCTCTAATCAATACGGCTTTATATTTTTCAATAGCTTCGTTATTCTATCCAACAAATGAATCTATATTTCTTTCAATACATGACTCTATATTTTTGTCGACACATGACTAATCTCAACGAATGAGTATGGTCCACATGTGACTATTTTTGTTATTTAATATATTTTACAAAAATTATGGTATCTTTCGTTTGATTTCAAATCAGACTCCAACCGTAAATTAGTAAGAGAACGATTCCCTAAATATTAACCCCGAAGGCCGAAACCAACATAAGATCAATATCCAGGAGACCACTCATCTTATCTATTTTCCAATTAGTTTCTAATTTTATATATGATAAACATGTAAATTTTATTGTTAAAATATTTCGTTCAACACATGACTAATCTCAACGGATGAGTACGGTCAACACATGAACCTTTATTTTATAATGATAAAGATGTAAATTTTATTGTTAAAATATTTCGTTCAACACATGACTAATCCCAACGGATGAGTACGTTCAACACATGAACCTTTATTTTATAATATTCTTTATTTTCTAAATTGGAATGAGGCCCAATCAATTACCATATAAAGTTAATTATATGGATTCCATACAACACATGTATATAATAGCAACGATAAATAATCAACCATCATCCAAAGTGCACTACACTGTATAAGCATCAAATATAGATATCTAACGCTTATAACAGCCTGTCCATCCGTCGATCGACATACAACTAATTATTGGGATTAGTGTATGCCGTATTTTATCCCAATACCCGTGTGGGGTTTCAAACAATCAAACACGGATTTTATTTGTGCAATTGGGCGATGTGTAAAATTTATCGTCCCAATCAATGTCCTTCAAATAGGTGTACATAAACAAACCGTCCGGTTTGTAAATGAATATTTATTTATTCACATTCACGTTAAAAATTATATTTTTAACGACCAATTATTTTATTCAAACTATGAATATTCTATTCAGTTCATTTATTAAATAAAATGATATCTTTATTTTTCTAACTTATTTTAGAAAATTTTGGCGGCATAACGGCACGATACAAAAAACGGGACAAGGCCTAGCCTTATACCCGGTCTAATAATGGCCCACGCCATACACATATCAATCAAATCCATTCCATTTCACCAAACAATCAAATTCAAATCAAATAATCTAACCAACTACACAACCAAATAAACAAGTCCATGGTCTGTGGACGATGGTGTCGGGTGCTACTAAACACCGTCTGCATCCTAGTATATATTTATATAACTAGAAAAGAAAAGTTAAAGTGAGAAGTTCTCACCGATAGCTAATACAAACTCTACGACTCTTCATATGTAGGAAATCTTCGCCATTCTCGCCCTTTGTCACTTTCGGTGACCGCATTCGCTACATATATAAAAAATCACATTTTTATATTCTCTATTATATAAAAATCATATTTTTACAATTTCTGCTATATAAAAATCATATTTTTATAATCTCTACTATATTGTAAAGATTATATTTTTATCCTTCTACATAGTTAAAAATTATATTTTTAACTCTTCTACACGATTAAAAATTATATTTTTAACTTACTACTTATATAGAAATTATATTTTTGATCATATAAAAATCTACCCTTTTCTTTGTTATAAAAATTAGTCTTTCAAAATATAAAAATCGAATCTTTGTAGATATAAAAATCCCATTTTTCCTTTGCTAAAACATATATAAAAATCCGATTTTTCCTTTGCTAAATCATATATAAAAATCCTATTTTTCCTTTGATAAATCATATATAAAAATCCGATTTTTCCTTTGAAATTAAACATGTAAAAACCCTATTTTTATTTAGATTTGTTTTAGGAAGATCAGATCCTCATCAATGTACAAAACTGAAAAGAATATTTTATAAAAACAAACAAAACTCACAGTTGATAAAGGGGGTGGGGCTGCTCGCGTCAGGGTGCATTGGAGTGGTCAGAGAGGGCGCGGAGGTGGTGCAGTCGGCGGTCTGACAGGGTGCAGCGGCGTCGTTTGATGGGGTTGGGCGGCTGCGTCGATTTCGGGCATCGCGGTCTCGAAGGAGGGAGGGCGAGGTCGTTCTCGAGGTGGAGGGTGGCAGGCGAAGTGGAGAACCGGCGGCGAGGTCCTGGGGAGGCGACGATGGCACGGGGAGGCGCGATGGGGGATCAATCATCGATCTCCCTCTTCTTATGTATTTAGAGTTGGGGAATTATACAATAAGGGTCTCCTTTAGTTAAATAATTAGTTTCTAGGACACAAGTTCAAAACATTTATTTGCAGGACAAATTTCCACAGCCACGTCCATTTCTACCATCTTCTTCTTTTTGACGATCATCTCCTATTTTTTGACGATCCTCCACAAAATATTTTGGGCTGCTTTCTTCTCTTTTTGACGATCATCTCCTATTTCTCAATACATCCGATCTTCAAAAACAAGATCTAAGCTGATTCGTGAATCCCTAGATCCCTAAAACCTAATCTGAGTCATAATTACCTGAAACCCTAAGTCGATCTTCTCCAAAAATTTGATCTTCTCAAACAAGTTAATATTCTCAAACAAGCTAAAACCCTAATTCACTAAGACTCGATAGGTATGAATCTACATTTTCATCTTTTAAAGTTTGTATATATGTTTTGTTCGATTACAAATTGTTGCTCATCAGTTGCTTTGGTTTGAGATTTTCATTTAATGATTGCTGATTGAAGTTGTTGTTCATCAACTGTTTGTATTCACTGAGTATTGAAATTAAACATGTAAAAAATATATTTGTAGTACATTAAACATGTAAAAAAAGCTAATAATGTTACCTTATTGGATAGTTTATCATTTTAAAAAGATAATTGCACAATCATTTCAATGTTGTACATATATTTCGTTCAATAGTTTAAAAAGATCAACATATTTATCTTTCAAGGTAAATAAAGCAGCATTAACTAGTTTATCAGTTGGATACATTAACATGTTCTTTGACATAAGAACCATCATTAACTAGTTGATATTTTACTTGTAATCAACGTAAATTTGCTAGTCATCAATATATTAAAAATATGCTATTGAATATAACATAATTTATTAGTAACATGTACTATAAAAGAATTTATGTGTGTTTAATAATATTATGAACCAAATGAACACGTATGTGCATACAAACCTATAAATGTTTATATATATATAATGTTGACTAGGTATTATGAACCAAGTGAATATAAGCGTACAAGCCTGGAAATGTTTATATATGTACATATAAGTATTGGTTTTGTTATTATAACCAATAGAAGGGCAATGTGTTTTTTCAAGGTTGTATATATATAGGCCTTATAGGATTTTCTACTAAAAAGCATAAAATTAAACGGTTTTCTGAGAAAAAGATAAAACCATTTATCTTTTTTCTGTTAAAAGTATAAGTTATATGATTTCCTGAGAAAAAGATAAAATCATTTATCTTTTTTCTATTAAAAATGGTGCCCTAAAGTATTTAATTACCATGGAATTTATGAAATGACTAGTCCAATATTAATAACGTTGGTGAGATTGTATGCTTGCATATGTAAAAGGTGTTTGTTTAGTTAGCACATAATTTGTTATATACATATGTGCTTAGACAGTTTGATATATCCAAAATATGTGTGTTTAGTAAACTCCTAACCTGCTATGCATCAGTTTTGACAATTTAAAAATATGTGTGTGTGTGTGTGTATGCAAGTAAAAGGTAAACATATGACCTGCTCTGCCATTGTTTGGACTATTTAGTATATACACAAACTGCATGATGGGAATATGACCTGTTATTCTTTGGTTTAGACAGTTTATCTAATATATGCTTTGGTGCTAAACAAATATCCAGGCGATAGCATTGTTTGGGTAGGTTTAATTTGTTGGAAGTATGACTAGTATAAACTGAGAAATGCCACTGAAATAGTACACTGGACTGTCTATTTGCCAAGTGACATAAGAAATAAATTTTCCAATAGTAATGAGTTTAATTGAACGATTTTCTGAGATAAAGATAAAAGTATTTATCTTTATTCTGTTTTTCTAATAAAAAAAACCATTTATCTTTTTCCTGTAAAAATTGCTTAGACTATTTACAACATTTATGTTTGGTTTGATGAGCAAATGACCACTAACTATATGTTATTCTGATTTAAAAAAGATAGTTGCTTCTATCTTTTCAAAACTGAACTTCAGATTTTAAAAAGATAGTTGAATATGTATGTCATGTGTTAATTGTTAATTGCAATATGCAATGTTAATGATAAAAATTAACTTCTGATTATAAAATTGCATTTTTGTAATTAACAATTTTTAGATGTTTAATAGAATATCTCATTTTATTTCTGATTTAAAAAAGATAGTTGCTTCTATCTCTTACTAAAAGATAAAAGATAATTTAAATTGAATATCTTATTTTATTTCATATTTGAAAAAGTTAATTGCATCTATTTTTTATAGCAAAAAATGATTACAATTGTTCTGTTAATTTACTATTTTCACTTGTTTCATAAAGTCATAAAGGGGTGCCATGATACCTGTTGTATATGATACGAGTTTTGAGAAATATGAATGTATAAATAGCAAATGTCGCTGAAAAGAAAAATCTATGCATCTTTCTTCTGTTCTGATGTATTGTACAACTAATACATATTAGCAGCTTCATTGTATAGACTATACTTTTATTTTAAACAAAATAACAAAAGATAAAAGATGTAACAACCCGAAAATTCAGAACCAATTTAAAATTTTTGTTTTGGCAATTTTAATGAATTTTGAATATTTAAAATGATTTATTTTAAATAATAACAACTAGAATTTATTTATAATAGAATTAGAACATATAAATTTATTTAAATCAAAATTAAAATATAAATATTTATTTTAATTATAAAAGGAATTGAAAATGGCGCGGTAGTTTGAAAATTCGATTACAAACTTCAATTGAATGTACATGACTCAAAATAAACCGAATTTTTGTAAAACCAGAAATATTTGAATCTGTTCGAAAATATCTTTCCAAAGAATCTAAAAAATTGAAATTCCATTGTGGGAATAAAAAGTTATGTCTAGTTGAAAATTCAGAATAGTCGTTATGGAAATATAGTCCTTAAAAATAGCCATTTTGCAAATGAACTCCATTTTGGGTGAGACCACTTTTGTTGTATCCGGAATGTCAAATTATTGCTAGATTCCAATTTTCAGAATTTTTGGAATCAATATGTGAGAGTGGTGAATTTAAACATGTTTGGTAAATTCCATCTGAATTTAATCGAATGGAAAATGACCGTTTGCAAATGGTCTTCAAATTTGGCGAAATTAGTTTTGTTAATACCGTATCGTCAAAACATAGGTAATTTTATTTTTCTGGAATTTTTGGAGTTAGTATGTGGCCCCCGTAAAATAAAATGTGTGTTGAAATCAATTTTGAACATTATATTAATTTATATTTTAAATTTAATGAAAATTGATCGAAATGTTTGAATCGGCTTGCGGGACAACTCCCATTGCATCCGGAATGGGGGTAATTAGCTTGGGACGACGGTCGTTGGGTTTCATTTGGAGTTTGAATGGAAAGTCAACTTTAATGGAGAACTAAATTAAATTATATTATTATACCTCTCTTCCCTCCTCTCTCTTGATTTTCAATTGAAATAAAATAAAAAAAGGGGAAAATTGCGATCTCCCTCACGTCGGTCACCCTCGCTGCCGCGTCAGGCGGAGCCATCGCCGCCTCCCCCACGTCAGTCGCTGCCCTCCCCTTGGATTCCTCCTCCTCCTCTCCTTCTACCACCTCCATCTTCCTCTAAAAACCCACCGCCTCCCAAAAACCGATCGTTAACAACCACCACCGCCACCGTAACTCCCCTCCGACCTACCGACCACCTAAGCGACACCCCCTCCCCCACCTACGCCTCCGCGAACCAGAAACCCCCCTAGAAAAAAAACCTGTAAGCATTTCTCTTTATTTTATTTTATAATTTTCTATTTATTTATTTTTATAGCTAATAGGCATTGATTTAAATTTAGATTTTTATATTCAAAAAGAAAGATTAGATTTTTATATTAAAAAAGCTTTGATTATTATAGTTAAAAAGATTCGATTTTTATAGTTAAAAAGATTTGATTTTTATAAATCAAAATATGATTTTTATATTGAAAGAGAAATAATAAAAATATTATTTTATATATATATAGAAGTATAATAAAATATGATTTTTATATAAGTAAAGCATTATTAAAATATGGTTTTAATCATATGAACAATATAAAAATGTGATTTTTATATATGTTGTAGCGAAGTAAAAAAATCGATTTTTATATATGAAATAGCGATATAAAAATATAATTTTTATATAGAAAGTAGCATTGTAAAAATCTGACTTTTACAATGTAGATTTGAAATAAAATATGATTTTTATTATATATATAGCGAAATAAAAATATGTTTTTTAATATATAAACATCATATTAAAAATATGATTATTATTATGAACAGCGTGGAAAAGACAGCGCTGGAATTTCGGGCAAATCCAAACGGTTCAGAAATTCAGAAATAAAACTGGAGGAGTGGATCCCAAAGGTGAAAACTTCTCACTTTAATTTATTTCCTATTTAGAAATATATACTAGGATGCAGACGATGCTTAGTAACACCCGACACCTTTGTGTTGAAACCATTTTTGTTTGGTTGTTTGGTTGATTGTATTATTTTTTGAATTTGGTTTGGGAAATAAATTAGATTGATTAGAGTCGGTATGTACATGGTGAGAGCCGTTAGTAGGCGAGGGATAAGGCTAGACCTTATCCCGGTTCTAGTATCGCGCCGTTATGCTGCTGAAATTTTCTAAAAATATCAGAACAATAAAAATATCATTTTTATTGTATAAATGAAATGTATAAAATATTCATGAGTTAAAATAAATATTTTATAGTTAAAAATATAATTTTTAACGGTATATGAATAAAATAAATATTCATTTACAAATCGAACGATTTGTTTATGTACACACATTTAACTAATATTGATTGGGACGATATATTTTACACATCGCCCAACTGCAGAAATAATAATCAATGTTTGTTGTTTGAAAACCCCACATAGGTAATGGGATGATATTGGGCATACTAATCCAAATATTTAGTTGTATGTTAATCGAAGAGTTGACAGACTGTTGTAAGCGTTGGTTATTTATATTTAATGCTTATGAAGTTGTGTAATGCACTCTGGATGATGGTTGACTGTGTTTGATTAATGTTATGTACATGTGTGTATAAAATCCATATAAATAAAATTATATGGTAATGGACTGTGTTTGATTCCAATTCGAAAAGAACGAATATTTTAAATTAAAGAATAATTTAAAATGACGAGTAATGGATATTTTAAAATAACTAATGTTTTAAAATAATATTCAGTAATGGGTCAAAGTATGATTTTGATGTCCAATTTGAGATAGACACGAAAATATTTAAATATATAAAGCCGTGTTGATTTAATTAACACCATTTTGACGTGAATGATATTTATATCTATTTTATTCGTTTTTATAATGAATATCGAAAAGGAAGTGATTTCAAAATCTAATATTTTGAAAATATTATCATTTATATATTAATGATATGGAATATTCAATTTTGATTTAAAATTGAATATGAAGTTTAAATCATTTTGAAAACAAATTTAAAACGATTTATAAAATACGTTTTAAATGGAAATTGACGAAATTTATTTAATACATACATACATATATATATATATAATGGCCTGAATAGAACGCGCCGCGCTGCGGCAGTTCGTGATTTTCGACCATTGACTTCGAATGGACATTATTGGAGATTCGACCATCGGATTCCTAAAACCGGAACCTTTGGCTACATATCTAAAAGAGATTTCCAAAGAATACAAGAGATTTGGAATCTACTGATTGGATTTGGAATTATGTCCAAATCAAATTTGGAAAAGGTCGCTTTAAGTGCAGTTCGATGACTGTTTATGGAAATCGACTGTATGGGCCTTGATAAAATTATTTAAAATATCAATAATTTATGTAAAATCATAATAAATGATTTGGAAAGAATTAGGATGAAAAATTCCATATTTGAAAAGATAAAAATATATTTTTATCGAAATGAACTAGTTATGAACTGGAATAATAATCCAATATTTTTAAATAAATAAATTGGATTTGTAATGGTTTTAAGAATAACTAGAATTTCCAATATATGAATTGGTATGGATTTGAATTGAAATTATCTTCGAAATATTTCGATATTGGATTCCGTGAATATACGAATATTGTGGAGGAATTTGAAAGATATATATATATATATATCTATATCGTTATTCCCAATACGGTATTTGTTGATTCAGAATTTGATATTGAATATAAGCCGATATAATTTCTATTTAGAGCCTTGTATTTAATATTGAACTGGATTTTGGGTTTGTCGTGAACTATGTTTTAAATGACAATGTTCTTAAACCCAGTTGAGAAAAGATTAAATCTTGTAAATATGTCCTAAAAGAGTTTACCAATTAATTAATATTTAATTGGAATTGAATAGAATTGGATTTTGGGTTTGTCGTGAATGGTGTCTTTATTAACATTGTTCTTAAACCCAGTGTGGAAAGAATAAATCTTTTAATTAAGATTTAAAGAAGAATTACCAATTAATTAACATTTAACTGGAATTGAAAATGGAATGTTAATTTGGTTTATTGTGAACAGTGTTTTTAACAACGTTCGTTCTTTAACCTGATTTATAGTGAAATATGATTGGAATTTATAAATCTTTTTATTAAGATTTAACGGGAATTTTCCAAAGTAAAGTTTTCCAATTTAATATATTAAATTAGAATTGAATGGAATTCGATTTGATAATAATCGAAATGAGCTTCTGTGGAGGAAGACTGTTAATATATACGGAATTTAAAAGGCTTTGTCGTAATTCCATTTATATTATTAGTCGGATACGGAAATTGATATCGATTATATATTGATTTGTTTTCTGTGAAGATTCCATTTTTATGGAAGAGGATTTGGGTTTATTGTTAATCGTGTTTTAAACGACATTGGTTCTTTAACCCAGTTAAAGGAAGGATTACATGTCTAACATTGGATTTCGAACTGTATGGTTGATCTTTGCTAAATATATATCCGTTTGGTGGCGGAGAATTTATTCTCTTGCTTAACACCCTTATCTAAGGCGTACGAGCTTAGAGGTTATATATCGGCAAAAATCAATAGTACTGTGTAGATTGTCGTTGCGACATGTTTATGTTTCCAAAGTTAAATAATCATTAATATATATTTTTGGGAAGATTAAGACTAAGTGGAATTTTAATGAATCTTTAATTAGATTGAAATGGGAATTGATAATTTAAATTATTAAATTTGGGAAATGACCGAGAATGGATATCACTATTTTTGCTCCTAGCGATAGTTAAATCTTTAATTATATTTGAATGTGAAATGGTAATTGAATTTACCAATAACACCGTGGTGTTAGATATGGACTATGACCAGTTTTACTCCATGGGATGGATAGGTTGGGATTGAGAAATTAAACAAATGATTACTTCAGTAAGGTGCGCTAATCCCAACTAGTTTCGAAAACCTTAATATAGTTTGAATTGATATCCAAAGGAAGATTAAAGAATAAATTTAGAGAATGTATGTTTGATAAAATTAATGGGAACCTTTTTCAAAGGATATGAATATTTAAATAAAAGAATATTCAGAATTGGAATGAGGCATATGTTGTGTTTTTATAGTACATGATTATTATATATGCGAGTTATTCGGAAAGGACGGGTTTATACCATTCTGAATAACTGATTCGATGATAAGTCGAAGATGAAGGCGGTGGTTGAAGTCCGGAGGTCTTCACATCGTTTGGATGATTACTGATTCTTGATTGGGCTGTACACCAAGACAAGATAATAAGTGGTGATCGTCCAGATGTATTTCGAGATGGACAGGATATGCGAGGATCTATCTCCTGTATTGGACATATGGGAGGAGGAATAAGGTGGCTCTGGTTTCGTTCAGACCCAGAACGGACTTGTAAATGGATGTGTGTCTGACATTGGATTTTATTCTGTGTGGATTGAATTTAAATGGATGTGTGTCGTTGTACAGAGCCCAGACATTTATTATTTTTACCTATGTGGTTGTTGGATTGTGTGGCGCCTCGGTTATATAGGTTACTACGGAGCCGATAGATAGTCCTATAGGACCGGGAAACGTGTGTTTAGGAATAATTAATCCTCAAATGTAAGGGAGGACCGACACTGCAAGATCCAGGGGTTACCCATAGTGTGTAGTCCCGAGGCATTTGCTAGAGTGTCTCAAAGAAGAAAGGAGTACATCCCTTGCCTAGACTCATGACGGGAATCCAATTTCCAATGCGTGACATTTCGGTTTTGATTGTAGAGCCTAGTATGGCGACATAGTAGCATGGGATACTATGTCGTCTGTGATTGATAAATTTATATTTGACGTTGTTTTATACACTATGCACTTATAATAGAATCAAATGATTTGTTTTAAACGTACCAAGCATGCTTGTCTATTATAAGGTAAAACTCTATCCTCTGACTTACGTTGCATTGTATGTTGGGACCTGAGTCTTATAATAGCTTCATTTTTCCAAAAAGCATTGCACTGTAATTTCTATGCACTCGTACTCTTGGGAGGAAACCCGTTCCGTGTTAAATGGCGTGGTCCCTTGATTTACTGTAGTAAAGATTTAATAATTGTTTTTCATTCTCACACCAGTTACATGACTGACCTGGAGTTTATTGTTTTAACCTAACTCTGGGTGCCCCTATTTTCCACATGGGCAGCTAGTAGTTTTAGTTTTGCAGATTTATATTCACAGGATCCTGGTTTACAGCTGGAACAATATTCTGAAAGCTCTGTATCCGTTTATCTCTTTTAGTTGTGTTTTTGTATTATTTTCCGCTGCATTGAAATTTGTAAATCTCTGATATTTATCAAATGTATATTCTTTGTTCATACTCTATTTATTCTTGTGCTCTGATGTAAATTGTTGTAATAGCAATGAAATATTCTTTTGTTTGTGTTCTGATTTGTCATAATTTTCAACTCAATCCACTCTTTGTCTTCTCTTCGGAGACTGTGGAAGTTTGGGTCGTGTCAGTTTGGTATCAGAGCTTTGGTTTACAGAGCTCTAGAATAAGACACATTAGAATCGAACGAAAGAATTCGTCAGAGATTGGATTAGTGATATCCAATGAGAATGACTCGTTAGTGGTAAGATCAGTAGTATCCTAGAACGAGTGTGAAGGGTAGTGTTTTTAAAATAAAAATGAAAAAAAAATTGTTTCGAAAATTTAAATCGTATTAACGTATTTGAATATTTATTTTATACTAACTTGGACAATGTAGTATATGAAATTTTTTGCATATACGCCTAGCTAGCATGTATACGAAGTCCCAAATATACTGGATAGATATAAAATCACACTCTAGTCGCCCGGACATGATTCCGATGATCGCTGCAGCATCATCAGTATTTATTTTTGAGCTTCGAAAGTGGGATATCTATATATTTCCAATGGACTGGTGTGAGAACCAAAACTAGCTAGAATTTATTGTTTGTGATTTGACACACAAAAATGGATTTATATATATATATATATATAAGTTATGTGTTTGAAACGATAATCAACTAATAGATTGTTGATTGTGTTTTTTGGTTATTATTTTAAAAAAGATATTTTTTTGAACCACTAAGCCAAATTTAGTCAAATTTGAACTGAATTACAAATTGTTTCGAAAAATGGCATGCATATACATATATATGTGTGAACAGGTCATAGTAGAGAAGCTAAGCAGAGGAATAAAATTGTATGCCCGACAAATAGGTACATGTTTACAAATTTATTGGGTTTTGCTGATTTTATGAGCCGATTGGCTTTTTCTTTTTCTTTTTGGATAATGAGGGCCCTGCGTGGCTGGTTGAGGTTTTAAATGTCTCCCCGTACAAAGGAGGTTATGGCAAAAATTTACAAAAATTTAGGGTGTTAGCCAATTTTTTGAAGAATTGAAAAATTCTTAGAAACTGAAAAGTTGAAGAATGAAAGCCAAACTGAAAGTTGAGTTGTTTAGTAAAACTACTTTCAGTTCCGTTCCTTTTCGAGGACGAGAAGATTTTAAGTGGGGTAGATTGTAACAACCCGAAAAATCAGAACCAATTAAAAATTTTATTTTGGCAATTTTAATGAACTTTGAATATTTAAAATGATTTATTTTGAATAATAACGTCTAGAATTTATTTTTAATAGAATTAGAATGTACAAATTTATATAAATCGAAATTAGAATATAAATATTTAATTTAATTATAAAAGGAATTGAAAATGGCGTGGTAGTTTGAAAATTTGATTTCAAACTTCAATTGAATGTATAGGATTCAAAATAAACCTGATTTTGGTAAAATTAGAAATATTTGAATCTGTTCGAAAATATCTTTCCAACGAATATGAAAAATTGAAATTTCATAGCGGGAATAAAAAGTTATGTCCAATTGAAATTCAGAATAGTCGCTATGGAAATATAGCCCTTAAAAATAGCCATTTTGCAAATGACCTCCGTTTACGACGAGACCACTTTTGTTGGATCTGGAATGTCAAATTATTGCTTGATTCCAATTTTCATAATTTTTGGAATCATTATGTGAGCATGGTGAATTTAAACATGTTTGGTAATTTCAGTTTGAATTTAATCGACTGCAAAATGACCGTTTTTCAAACGGTCTCCAAATTCGACGAAATTAGTTTTGTTTTTCTAGAATTTTCCAAAAGGACCGTATCATCAAAACATAGCTAGTTTTATTTTTCTAGAATTTTCGGAGTCAGTATGTGGCCTCGGCAAATTAAAATGTGCACTGAAATAGATTTTGAATGTTATATTAATTTATATTTTAATGAAAACTGATCTAAACGACCGAGTCGTCTTGCAGGACATATCCCATTATGTCCGGAATGGGGGTAATTAGCTAGGGACAACAGTCGTTGGGTTTCGTTTGGAGTTTGAATGGAAAGTCAACTTTAATGGAGAATTAAATTAAATAAAATAATTAAATTATATTATTATACCTCTCTTCCCTCCTCTCTCTCTCTCTCTTCATTTTCAATCGAAATAAAATAAAATAAAAAAAGGAAAAAATCGAGATCTCCCTCACATCGGTCACCCTCATCGCGGCGCCAGGCGGAGCCACCGCCGCTGTAACACCCCATGTCTATTAATTTCACTCACAAAGGGAATTCATCAATGTCCATGAAGCGTTATTGTTGTATAGAATAGATAAATTACAAGAATAAATAAATAAAATAACACAACGGAAGTTAAAACTTATTTCATCGCATCATAACTCAAAGCGAGTTTACATAAGTAGTCTCCAAAACCATTACAACCAGATCAATAGTCTTTTCCAAAAACTTCAAAGTACATAAAGAAGCAAATACTTAAATAACATAAATGCATAAATCCCCACTGAGCATAAGCAAAGCCATAAAGATGAGAGAGTCCAGAGCGATACATCTACTCTTTTCAAGCAACTGGAAGAAATCGGCACTAAGCTGCAGTATTCCCTCCTTGCAAACCTAGGGGGAGGGGGAGGAAGAAAAGAGGTGGAAAAAAAGGGGTCAGACATAAAGTCTGGCGAGTGCGATGACTTTAACAATATAATTATCAAAATAACTAAGCTAAGGCATAAGCTGGAAAATAAGGAAATGATTGTGAACAAATGGGTACGGCATAGCAAAGAAAGAGATAAGACGAACAAAGATAACATTAAAGGCGCCCCTAATCACTATAGGATAATTACTATACTGCACCACTATTAGTCACTCTAAAGGTTGATCCCGCCTACAGGACTTAATACTGCTAATGGTAGTTTCATGTACCCCTAGCTACCTCCATAGGTGCCGTCTGACCCTATCTCCACTAGGTGTACCCACTACCCCCATTCGATCGGCTCCCTAACTCGTATATACCCGTGATGGCCCCATAGTGGGGTGTATCACTCCCCAAAGTGGCAATCCTATACAACCAAGAATGCACGGATTATATCTACACGATGCAACAACGTCTTACCTTCCAGCCCGGGCCCACACACGCACATGACCCCGTTGGACTTGCATTGCCACAACTAACCCGTTTTGGCCTCTTACAGTCAAGTCTAGTATGCGTGTCCCGTCCTCGACTTGAGTCGAGCCCACAAAGATGCTTATGGGTTACTGGTTGAAACGGCCCCCATTACTTGGCTTTGTCCCTTCTAGTACATCCCACTTAACCCTCTTCTTATTCATGTCCACTTACATGTTTCAATTTTGGTTAAGTGTTTCTAATCGTATTTCATAAGCCACCGAAGGCACCCACTTAACCCCCATGTCCCACTACATGTTTATCTGGTTAAGTGTTTCTTAATTCATTAAGACCGTAACCTTGTAAAGACCTCCCACATTAGACTGGCATTTATGGCAGATGGATTTGCCAGGTGGGTCCTGTAGCACCCCACATCCGTTAGTGTCACTCACAAAGGGAATGCACTAAGTTCTGTGAAGCATTATAGGTAAAAGATGTAGATAAATTACAAGACAGACAAAATTAAAACAGCGGGAAATAAAACTTTACTTTATTGATAAAATAGTTGTACAACAACTGTTTCCCAATACCAGAGTATCTATCTTACAAAATAAAGAAGCATAAAATAACTTTTATATTCCCCAATGTAGTATGAGCCAACCATAGCAATGGAAAAGTGAATCCAAGGAAAACTTCGACTAATCTTCAAACTTTGAAAGAAAACTGAGCTAAGTAGTAACTTTCCCTCCCTACGAACCTTGGGGGGGATGGAAGACTAGAAAGAGAAAGAAAACAGAGTCAGACATAAAGTCTGGTAAATTCAGTAACTTTCAGCATGTGAGCAGGTAAAAACAACATGACATGAATTTAACTGAATACAAGACAATGCCATGATGATAGGGCAAACAAGATAACGCAAGATATGCTAAGGCAATATAAAACTGAATGTAATGGTAAACTGGATCAACCGACAAGCTGAATACACTAGTAAACTGAATATGCTTACATACTTTCTCAGCTTCGCGATTACCTGTTATCCTGGTTTATATCTCTGCACCACCTAACTAGTGACCCAACTAGTAATCTTTATAAAATGATAACGTGCCCCCAATCCCTGTAATTGTGGTTGCCTTCAGGAGTACATTTATTATATATTACCTTGATCTAATCTAGGGTTTTTCTATCGAGTGCTTCCTAGATTCAACTAGGGTTTACGCGACTTGTCTAACGCTTCTCGGATTTTAGGGTTTACATGACCTAGGCCCAACTAGGGATTATGCTACCTATCGAACGACGCCCCTACTCTAGGACACAATACCCAGAGTGGTATATGTTCCTAAACTTTCCCCACGTATGTTTCGTGGATCGTTATCGCTGTCTAGATGCACATGTCCTCTATATGTGCGACACGAGTCTCATGGCAGGACAAACCAAGAAACATAGAACTCGGTCGGGGCTTTCAGATATCTGCCGATGCAGATGCTAAGGTCTGTTTTTTCCAGTGGCTATGGTCCCACCTGACCCCCTCCCTCAACTAATGAAAGGCACACCTTGATAAATGAGAACTATACGCAGGCCACCCCATGCCCTAATAACCTATGGCCATCCGCAACCATAACTAGATAGCAAGTATATGGTCTGTTGGAGTTCTTCGCCTTTCTTCTTCACGTATCTCGATTGACTCAAGATGATAGGTAGACGACGAGTTTCTATCATAGGGCTACTAGTCTAGCCGAATCACGCTGGTCCATCCTAGTCTTTAGGTTGCCTCATATTGCAACCAAGGCATACCCTTGGCTCTTCTAACGCAGACCTTAACCTCTGTGAGCCCAGGCGGATCATCTATAGCTTCACAGAGCGATACCAAGAGTACCCTCACATCCCCTCGAGGCCGCTTGCTTCGTACCCCAGTTCGTAGGAGCCTACCTTAAGATCAGATGGACGTTCGCTCCTTCTCGTATTTTACTAAAGTTTATTACTTATTCCCTTAACTAAGGTTTACTACTTAGTTTACTGAACCATAATTTTCTTAACTAAGGTTTACAACATAGTCCTCTTAACTAAGGTTTACTACTTAGTTCTCTTTCTCGTCAAGTTGGATTGGTTAAGTGTTATTAGTCATTTCGAGTTAACTTAACCCATTCATTTGTCATGTTAAACCGGTTAAGTGTTATTAGTAGTTCATGTTAACTTAACCATACCACAAATCAGGTTATATTGGTTAAGTATTTTTTATTACTTAACCCCACCCCTTCATCTTGTATTGGTTAAGTGTTCCCTTAGTTAACTTAACCCTAACATCTGTTTAATTCACATGTTCTAATGGCTAAGTGTTGTCCATTTAGGTTTTAATTTAACCTTGTTCACTTGGCACACTATGATGGCTTAGTATTCTAAGTTTAATTAACCCCACCTTCTAGTCTAGTTAACATGTCAAATTGGCTAAGTGTATTTTACTTAACCCCTACAAGTCTTGTTTTATTAACATGTTAAGTTGGTTAAGTGTTCCTATGGACTTAGCCCTCCCATTCTAGCTTAACCGTTTCTTAGCTTTAAATTATTCTTTAAAGCACCAGCCACTCACATTAGACAGATATTGTTGCGGTTACTGGATGTGCCGGTCGGTTCCGGGCAGATTTACACCGCAACTCAGTCTAACCTCGGGACCTTTTTGGACTCAATGCTCTAACCACCCACATTGGACAGGTATTGCTACGGTTGCTGGATTAGCCGGGCGGTTCCGGACAGTCTTATAACGTAACTCAATCTAACCTCGGGTTAGGCATATTCGTATTTTCTATATTGTACACATTTCTTATTTAGGAAAAATTCCTAATTTACTTATGCCATAATTACTCTTCTATTGTACATTATCAACAATTACTATTATGGCCCACTTTCCCTCTAAATCATGTTTATAAGATTTTACCAAATTAAGTGTCACAAACCATGATTATGCTAAACAAGACAATTACATTTAATTTCAAGTTATAAATCAGAATAGGCTATAACCCATCTTCCCAAACTCTCCATAATAATCATTCCCAAAATCACTACGCCATATATTTGGCGTTCCAAATAAGTAGTTAAGCCTAATCTAGACTTAATGTTCTTATTTACATTTTTGACCCAATCTAGCATAAATATCTAATTTTACAATTCCTGTTAGAACTAGATTTAATATTCTAGTTTACAATTTTTGCCAAAACTAGATTCACATGCCAATTACATGTTTTGCGGTCAACAATTTACCGCTATGCCCAATGCATGCAAACTACTCACTATTATAGCCGAATTCAGATCATGCCAACATATTTATTAGCCAAATTGTATGAATTTCATGCTAAACAAATCTTCCAAATTTTCAATCACATTCATGTTAGTTTCATGTTCTGCCCAAATCGTATTCCCATCGTTTGCGTAATCGTGATTCAGTCTAGATTATAGGTCAATCTAGATTCGTAAATAAAAGGGAATAAACAAGAATACAATGAAGAGACTGGCATAAGAATAGACATAAGATAATAATCCCAAATTCACGACTTACAGATCTAATAAATATAATCAACTAAAGCATCGCAGGCATAGATCTGATAACATTATGAACATGAAAAGGTTTGGAGAATAATCAAGAACATGGATAGACCTAACTTAATAGAAAAATTCCCAAAAATCAAGATCCAAGGATAATTAAGAATAGGTCTAAATAGAAAATCAGGCTTAGATCCAATTTCATAGTCATAATCCTAGGCAATAATCTCATAGTCATGAATCATAGGTAATTAGTCACAATGGTCCTTGTCATAGTCATAGGCAATAGTCCTATGTTCACAGTCATAGTCATAGGCATAGTCTTATGTTCACAGTCATAGGCATAGTCTTATGTTCACAGTCATAGGCATAGGCATAGTCTTATGTTCATAGTCATAGTCTTAGGCCAGTAACAATAGCTTCAACGTCATAGGCATAGGCACAGTCTCATCAGTAATTAATCACCATAGTTCTTAATTAGATCCAAAGGCATAAACAAGCACCGATTCAAATGAAAGGATTAGGCATATTTTTATATTCATTTAATTTCATGCCACAAATAGATCAAAACGTTCAAATCTAAAAAGTAACTAACTTACAACAAACGACGAACTTGAATTCTGGATTCTGAGTTCTGGAATTGAGATGCTTTCCTTTGGGTAGCTAAACGTTGCTTTGAATTATAGTTTTGAATTAGATTTGTTCATCTCTAAGCTTTCGTCAAGTGGAGGCTACTCTTGATTTCCTTCCAGCAGCATGAAGGTTCTATCTCAATTTTATTTGTGTGAATTTAGGCTGAGACTAAGGTTGTTTATATGGAATTTCAAACTAATTAGAGCTGTCGATGAAGTTAGAGTTAATCAAGACCATCCATCTCGAGAGAAGCCAATCAGAAAGTGACAAGTCAGCCCTAGTGACACACCAGAGCTCAGAAATTCGACCAGAACCCGACCAGGCCAGCTAAGGCCTGACCAAGCAGGTTTCTGCTTGACCTGGGCACACTTGCCAAGTGCGCCAGTGCAAATTTGCATGGGCGCACTTCCCAAGTGCGCCAGTGCAATTTGGTTCTGGCGCACTTCCAAAGTGCGCCAGTGCATTCTGGCCCGTTTCTGGTTTTTCTCCCTAACTTCGTTCGTCCATATCTTCTTCATACAGTATCCGTTTTACGCAAACTCGGACTCTATCTCAAGCAGAATTCCGAGATGAGCGCAATGGCGTGATCCGTTTCCCTTAATTCCCACACTTGAAATTAAGTATTCTTAAATTAGTTAAAATTAATATTAAAATTACGGAGTGTTACATTCTCCCCCTCTTAAAAGGATTTCGTCCTCGAAATCTTCAAGTTAGGAAGAATTTCTCCTACCGTCCAATCACCCATCTACTCTACCATTCAATCACAGGCATTCATTGTCCTTAAAAATATTTCTAATGCTTTCATGTTCATATGCATAGTGTGTGTATATGTCTTTATTTAATGAAAAATCAGGCGGTCTATTGATTCAGTTGACCTCCTTAATGCGAATTATGTTAGTGCCATGTGTCCAATCATGTATGCAAGCATCCCTAGTTATGTAAATACTACATGTGTGCATAGCCATTCATCCCCATATGATAACATATCCAGTTAAATCCGTTAAGCAAATACATATATGCAAATGCAATATTTGAAAGTGACTGAGTCGTTCTAACGCCTATGGTGTGTATATTCATCCACGAGCAACCATTTGCAACCATCAATCATAACATGTTTCAAATACATGTTTATATCTATTGGCTTATACCTAAGGATCGATGATACGCCATAGAGGATATACTTTAATAGCTAGAAAGTATGCATAAAATTCCTTGAAAAAGAGATCAAGGATGTACCCCTTAAGAAAAAGGGTATGATGCATGTATCTTGTCTTTAGTCTTCTAAGTCGCATCTTCTTGAGCTTCACTATTCTGTACCTTGTCTACTTAGTCTTCACGATTGCGAAGCTTCTTGACCTCCATTCCAAAACTGTTGTTGATCGGATAGCTGGCTTTTCATTGTTAACTGGTTACATGCGGAAGTCTACCCCGCGTTTTAGGGGTAAACTCCTAACCAAATCAAAAACATCTGCATACTTATGGACTACCCTAACGGATTGTATATCGTCGATAAATGCACTAAGCGATTCTAGCTAGCTAAGTCTAATCGATTCTTTACACGAAATCTCAAGGGTATTTCCAAGGCAAGTCAAAAGTCTAACTACCCTCCTTTCAGAATTACCCCATGCCTAGAATCAACTCATAGCCCATGGAATCAAAAACATAAGTATTACGCTTAAACTCAACACTTAATATAGCTATTCTCAAATCCTTACAAACCAAAGGTAAACGGGCCGAACCACCAATTGGGTTTGAGACGCTAATGGGATCTTCTACTATACAAGTACTAAGGTGCAGAGACTTAACTATGGAAATAGATAAATGCGAAGTGCTAAGATCAAAGGAATACTAACTGGTTGATCCAAACGAAGAGCTAAACTTTTCCAATGGAGACTTTTACTATCTCTCTATCAGGTATTCTAGTGGTGAAAGCATGCACTCGCCCTTCTGAAAGTCTTGTCCATCGTCCTGATCTTTACAATCCCTGTGTAATCATATTGACAAGTTTCTCAAAAGCTGCCTCCATCGCACGGAAAACCCTTCAAGGCTTTGAAAGAAGACTAGCTGCAGGTGAAACTACTATGGCTATAGATGGAAGTCCGGCACTACTTTGCCCTTCGATAGGTATCGTAGTCTTATCAAGCCTATGGAACCTTGACGCGATGAGGTTACCTCCCAGAAAGCTAGGAGCCCCGAAGACTCAGGAAAGAAGGGGACAAGAATTCAAACAGAGGGTCAGAAGATAGTGCGTATGGCTTTTGGGTAATATGCCTTTAAAACAAAACTTTTGTTTTGAAAATGCTTCTTTTAAAACCATTGAAAACAATTTTTTTCAAATCTTTTATCTGATCCGGTAACCTTCAGCTCTGTTACCACGTGTAACACCCCACATCCGTTAGTGTCACTCACAAAGGGAATGCACTAAGTTCTGTGAAGCATTATAGGTAAAAGATGCAGATAAATTACAAGACAGATAAAATTAAAACAGTGGGAAATAAAATTTTACTTTATTGATAAAATAGTTTGTACAACAATTGTTTTCCAATACCAGAGTAATTGTCTTACAAAATAAAGAAGCATAAAATAACTTTTATATTTCCCAATGTAGTATGAGCTAGCCATAGCAATGGAAAAGTGAATCCAAGGAAAACTTCGACTAATCTTCAAGCTTTGAAAGAAAACTGAGCTAAATAGTAACATTCCCTCCCTGCGAACCTTGGGGGGGACGGAAGACAAGAAAGCGAAAGAAAACAGAGTCAGACATAAATTCTGGTAAGTTCAGTAACTTTCAGCATGTGAACGGGTAAAAACAATATGACATGAATTTAACTGAATACAAGACAATACCATGATGATAGGGCTAACAAGATAACGCAAGATATACTAACGCAAGATAAAACTGAATGTACTGGTAAACTGGATCTACTGACAAGCTAAATACACTAGTAAACTGAATATGCTTACATACTTTCTCTGCTTCGCGATTACCTGTTATCCAGGTTTATATCTCTGCACCACCTAACTAGTGACCCAACTAGTAATCTTTATAAAATGATAACGTCCCCCCAATCCCTGTAATTGTGGTTGTCTTCAGGCGTACATTTATTATCTATTACCTAGATCTAATCTAGGGTTTTTCTATCGAGTGCTTCCTAGATTATACTACGGATTACGCGACTTGTCTAATGCTTCTCGGATTTTAGGGTTTGCGTGACCTAGGTCCAACTAGGGATTATGCTACCTATCGAACGACGCCCCTACTCTAGGACACAATACCCAGAGCGGTATATGTTCCTAGACTTTCTCCACGTATGTGTCGTGGATCGTTATCGCTGTCTAGATGCACATGTCCTCTATATGTGCGACCCGAGTCTCGTGGCAGGACAAACCAAGAAACAATGAACTTGGTCGGGAGCTTTTAGATATCTGCCGATGCAGATGCTAAGGTCTGTTTTTTCTAGTGGCTATGGTCCCACCCGACCCCTCCCTCAACTAATGAAAGGCACACCTTGAAAAATGAGAACTATACGCAGGCCCCTCTATGCCCCCACTAACCTATGGCCATCCGCAACCATAACTAGATGACAAGTATATGGTCTGTTGGAGTTCTCCGCCTTTCCGCTTCACGTATCTCGATTGACTCAAGATGGTAGGGAGACGGCGAGTTGTTATCACAGGGCTACTAGTCTCGTCGAATCACGCTGGTCCATCCTAGTCTTTAGGTTGCCTCATATTGCAAACAAGTCATACCCTTGGCTCTTCTAACGCAGACCTTAACCTCTGTGAGCCCAGGAGGATCATCTGCAGCCTCACAGAGGGATACCAAGAGTACCCTCGCGTCCCCTCGAGGACGCGTGCTTCGTAACCCAGTTCGTTGGAGCCTTCCTTAAGATCAGATGGACGTTCGCTCCTTCTCGTATTCTACTAAGGTTTACTACTTATTCCATTAACTAAGGTTTACTACTTAGTTTCCTGAACCCTCGTTTTCTTAACTAAGGTTTACAACTTAGTCCTCTTAACTAAGGTTTACTACTTAGTTCTCTTTCTCGTCAAGTTGGATTGGTTAAGTGTCATTAGTCATTTTGAGTTAACTTAACACATTCATTTGTCATGTTAAACTGGTTAAGTGTTATTCGTAGTTCATGCTAACTTAACCATACCACAAATCAGGTTATATTGGTTAAGTATTTCTTATTACTTAACCCCACCCCTTCATCTTGTATTGGTTAAGTGTTCCCTTAGTTAACTTAACCCTAACATCTGTTTAATTCACATGTTCTAATGGCTAAGTGTTGTCCCTTCAAGTTTTAACTTAACCTTGTTCATTTGGCACACTATGATGGCTAAGTATTCTGAGTTTACTTAACCCCACCTTCTAGTCTAGTTAACATGTTAAATAGGCAAAGTGTATTTTACTTAACCCCTACAAGTCTTGTTTTATTAACATGTTAAGTTGGTTAAGTGTTCCTATGGACTTAACCCTCCCATTCTAGCTTAACCGTTTCTTAGCTTTAAATTATTCTTTAAAGCACCAACCACTCACATTAGACAGATATTGTTGCGGTTACTGGATGTGCCGGTCAGTTCCAGGAGGATTTACACCGCAACTCAGTCTAACCTCATGTCCTTTTTGGGCTCAATGCTCTAACCACCCACATTAGATAGGTATTGTTACGGTTGCTGGATTTGCCGGGCAGTTCCGTGCAGTCTTATACCGTAACTCAATCTAACCTCGGGTTAGGCATATTCGTATTTTCTATAATGTACACATTTCTTATTTAGGACAAATTCCTAATTTACTTATGCCATAATTACTCTTCTATTGTACATTAACAACAATTACTATAATGGCCCACTTTCCCTCTAAATCATGTTTATAAGATTTTACCAAATTAAGTGTCACTAACCATGATTATGCTAAACATGACAATTACATGAGATTTCAAGTTATAAATCAGAATAGGCTATAACCCATCTTCCCAAACTCGCCGTAATAATCATGCCCAAAATCACTACGCCATATATTTGGCGTTCCAAATAAGTAGTTAAGCCTAATCTAGACTTAATGTTCTTATTTATATTTTTAACCCAATCTAGGTTAAGTATCCAATTTTACAATTCCTGTTAGAACTAGATTTAATATTCTAATTTACAATTTTTGCCAAAACTAGATTCACATGCCAACTACATGTTTTGCGGTCAACAATTTACCGTTATGCCCAATGCATGCAAACTACTCACTATTATAGCCAAATTCAGATCATGCCAACATATTTATTATGCCAAATTATATGAATTTCATGCTATACAAATCTTCCAAATTTTCAATCACATTCATGTTAGTTTCATGTTCTGCCCAAATCGTATTCCCATTGTTTGCGTAATCGTGATTCAGTCTAGATTATAGGTCAAACTAAATTCGTAAATAAAAGGGAATAAACAAGAATACCATGAAGAGATAGGCATAAGAATAGACATAAGATAATAATCCCAAATTCACGACTTACAGATCTAAAAATATACTGAATAAATTGACTAAAGCATCGCAGGCGTAGATCTGATAACATTATGAACATGAAAAGTTTTGGACAATAATCAAGAACATGGATAGACCTAACTTAATAGAAAAATTCCCAAAAATCAAGACCCAAGGATAATTAAGAATAGGTCTAAATAGAAAATCAAGCTTAGATCCAATTTCATAGTCATAATCCTAGGCAATAATCTCATAGTCATTAATCATAGGTAATTAGTAACAATGGTCCTTGTCATAGTCATAGGCAATAGTCCTATGTTCACAGTCATAGTCATAGGCATAGGCATAGTCTTATGTTCACAGTCATAGGCATAGGCATAGTCTTATGTTCATAGTCATAGTCTTAGGCCATTAACAATAGTTTCAACGTCATAGGCATAGGCACAGTCTCATCGGTAATTAATCACCATAGTTCTTAATTAGATCCAAAGGAATAAACAAGCACCGATTCAAATGAAAGGATTATGCATATTCTTATATTCATTTAATTTCATGCCACAAATAGATCAAAATGTTCAAATCTAAAAGTAACTGACTTACAACAAATGACGAACTTGAATTCTGGATTCTGAGTTCTGGAATTGAGATGCTTTCCTTTGGGTAGCTAAACGTTGCTTTGATTTATATTTTTGAATTAGATTTGTTTGTCTCTAAGCTTTCTTCAAGTGGAGGCTACTCTTGACTTCCTTCCAACAGCATGACGTCTCTATCTCTATTTTATTTGTGTGAATTTAGGTTGAGACTAAGGTTGTTTATATAGAATTTCAAACTAATTAGAGCCGTCGATGAAGCTAGAGTTAGTCAAGACCATCCATCTCGAGAGAAGCCAATCAGAAAGTGACAAGTCAGCCCTAGTGACACACCAGAGCTCAGAAATTCGACCAGAACCCGACCAGGCCAGCCAGGGCCTGACCAAGTAGGTTTCTGCTCGACCTGGGCGCATTTGCCAAATGCGTCAGTGCAAATTTTCATGGGCGCACTTCCCAAGTGCGCCAGTGCAATTTTGTTCTGGCGCACTTCCCAAGTGCGCCAGTGCATTCTGGCCCGTTTCTGGTTTTTCTTCCTAACTTCGTTCGTCCATATCTTCTTCATACAATATCTGTTTTACACAAACTCAGAGTCTATCTCAAGTAGAATTCCGAGACGAACGCAATGGCGTGACCCGTTTCCCTTAGTTCCCATATTTGAAATTAAGTATTCTTAAATTAGTTAACATTAATATTAAAATTACGGGGTATTATAGGTCCGGGCCGTCTTACACCACAAACGAGCCTAACCTCGTGTCTTTACAACTATTACGCATTTAATTTATGCCTAAGACCTCCCACATTAGACTGGCATTTGTGGCTGCTGGATTTTCTGGGCGGGTCCGGGCAGTCTTACACCACAAAAGAGTCTAACCTCGTGTCTTAGGCGATTAATTACACATAATTAGTTATCCCCAATTTGAGTTAATTTCCCTACTCAAATTGTCAATCAATTACAAATTTAACTATGTCCATAGTTAACACCTTAATTATGTCCATCTATTTATGGTATATAAAATTATACCAATTAACATCACATTTAAGGCATTTATGCTAATTCTCAATAATAAATCTTTTAATATTATCCCATTGCCCCACGTTGTACGTTTGTTCTTTAACGTGAAATATACGTTAGACTCGAATAGTCTAACTTATGGAATAAAGAGAAAACATCACAACATGCATATAATAAAAACTAGATATAAACATAAGGGGTGAACTTGCATGTGTGAATAAGGTTTTTCATCTAAAATTTGCATAGGCCAAAGTTACAAACTTGCACAAACTATGGATGTCATAGATCTAATCATAAGATGTAAACTTGCATAGGCAATAGTCACAAACTTACATTACATGATTCATACTCCAACATATATATACTTGCATATGTGATTTATACAACATAAACTATGATGTAAACTTGCATCTAATTCACACATGTCATAGCCTAACTTTAGATCCAATTTACACATAAAATAAATGCCATGAAACATGTAAGATTGTATATGATTCTCACTAACTTGCATATGATTCATATCTAAATTAACATCTAAACTTGCATACATACATATGATTTAACATAAGAATTAGTTCCACAAACATAACCAAACTAGCAATGAAGCGTCGTTATGAACTGATTGTACATAAGTCAACAATTAACTTAGATTTACAACATAGATAATAACATCAGAGCTTTACAATATAGATAATAAAATCATAGATTTACAACAAAGATAATAACATAACGGTCAATGATTCACAACATAACCATATAACCCAAATCATAACTCAACCTAATTAAATTGTTAATTATCTTATTAAAGAAATCGAACTCACAACTCAAAGAAGGTCTTGAGTTCTGAAATCTGAGTTCTGAAATTGATTTAGCTCTCCTTTAAAGAAGACAAATTCGTTGTTGTTTAGATTAGAGTTGAATAGAATTTAGTTGATTAGCTTTTCTTCCTCTCTAATTGGTGATGGCTACTATAGGTTGCAAGGTGATAGCATGATGGCCATAGTTCCAATTTTTACTTGATTTTAGGGTTTGAGTCTACACATGTTTATATAGAATTTCTATTTAATTATAGCGTCGGATGTTCTTACGGTTAATCAAAACCATTCAATCAGAATAAGGTGACACCTCAGCCCTAATGACTCGACAAGGATTCAGGAAGGACTCAACAATGAGTCACAGTATGGATCAGATCACACCAAAAAGCTGTGCAGCGTTTTTGCTCGGCCTGAGCGCATTCGGGAAGTGCGCCAGTGTATTTTTGTACTGGTGCAATTCCCAAGTGCGCCAGTGCATTTTTTCTCTTCTTTTTCTGGTTTTTTCCGCCTAACTTCGTTCGTCCATATCTCCTTCATACGATGTCCGTTTTACGCAAACTCGGACTCTATCTCAAGCAGAATTCCAAGACGAACGCAATGGCGTAACCTATTTCCCTTAATTCTCATATCTGAGATTAATTATTCTTTAATTTTTGAACATTAATATTAAAATTACGGGTGTTACATTCTTCCCTCCTTAAAGGATTTCGCCCTCGAAATCTCCAAGTTAAGGAGAATGCATATCCTAATATCCAATCATCCATCTACTCAACCATCAAACACCGACATCCATTGTCCTTACAAAATCAGGCGGTCTACTGATTCAGTTGACCTCCTTGATGCAAATCATGATAGTGCCATGCATCCATTATGTATGCGAAAGAATCCTATTGATACATATTATTTCTACATGTGTGCACAACCATTCATCAAAATGCAGCACCAATATGATAACACAACAATTATACATCCATAAATTTAAATATGCACACACATTTATATGCAACATGAAGGTGATTGAGTCGATCTAGTGCCTAAAGTGTGTGTATATGCATCCACGAGCAACCACTAGCAAACACTTGCATCCACATGCATCCACCATACATAACATGTGTCAAACACATGTTTCAACTATAGGACTACCCTATTTAAAGGTCAAAGATACTAGCGAGAGGACATACTAAAGATAAAACGAGTACAAGCTAAGTGATAAAGGAGAACTTAAAAGACATACCCTCGAAAAGAAAAGGGTACAATGAACGCATCTTTTCTTCTGTCTCCCAAGTAGCATCGCTCTCATCATCCCCCCATTGCACTTTGACTAGCCTGACCTCTCGATTCCTCAACTTCTTAATCTCCGACCCAAGAATGCACATAGGAGCTCGTCTAATCGTCGCATCATGCTCTATCTCCACCACTCTAAGAAAGCTCGGCTCTACCACTTTCGCGGTATCATGCAAGAACTTCCTCAAATGTGATATATGGAATACATCGTGTGCAACCCTAAGTCTCGCGGGCAACTCCACTCTATACGCCATCTGTCCAATCCTCTCCTTAATAGGAAACGACCCTACGGACCATGGTGCTAACTTCCCAATGGACCCAAAGCGGACAACATTCCGTAATGGAGACATCTTGATAAAGACCATGTCCCAAATATCAAACTCAAGATCTGTCCTCCTCTTGTCCGCATAAGATTTCTGCCTATCTTGCGCCGTCTTCATCCTCCTTCGAATCAAATCGATTTTTCTGAAGTCTCTCCAATCATATCGGGCCCAAGCAAGATCTTCTCCGTAGATTCCCACCAACATGTAGGCGAACGACTTGGCCGTCCATAAAGAGCCTCGAAAGGTGCCATGCCAATGCTAGACTGAAAGCTATTATTATATGCGAACTCCACCAAAGGAAGATGCTCCTCCCATGTACCTCAGAATTCTAGAACACATAGCCTTAAAAGGTCCTCTAGAATACGATTCACCCTCTCGGCCTGGCTGTCCGTCTGAGGATGATATGCGGTGCTCAAACATAACTGAGTCCCTACCGCCTCTTGCAAGCTCTTACAAAACTCGCTAGTAAAGATAGGATCGCGATCGCTCACTATGCTTGAAGGAACACCGTGCAAACGAATTATCTCTCGAATGTATACGGAGGCTAACCATGGAGCAGTCCTCTTACTCTTCACGGGAATGAAATGGGCGCTCTTAGTAAGTCTGTCTACCACGGCCCAAATCCCCGTATTACCTTCCTCGATTTCGGTAACCCGTCAACAAAGTCCATCGAGACACTCTCCCACTTCCATTGTGGGACCTCTAATGGGTGAAGCAACCCACCGGGCTTCTTTTTCTCTGCTTTTACTTGTTGGCACACCAAGCATCTAGCGACGAACTCGGCCACATCCCTCTTAATACCGACCCAAAAGTAAACTCTTATCATGTCCATGTACATCTTGTCCCCGCCGGGATGAATGGTCATCTTCGAACGATGTGCATCATCAAGAATGGTCTTTCTCAAATTCTCGTCTTGTGGTACACAAAGTCTACCGTCCCTACATAACCAACCCTTACCATCTTGGGTATACCTAGTGAGATGGCTCAATGACTCCCCCCTTATGAGCTTCTCTACTAACTCAACCAACTGTGGGTCATCCCGCTGTGCCTCACCAATCCGTCCCAAAACGTAGGTCTGACCTCTAAGGATGCTAGCAAACTGGGGACAAAGTCAATGGAAGGTCTAAAGTCAAATGTAGAGATGAACTCTAAGCTTTGCCGCTCAAAAAACAACGGACTCAAGGACAACCTTTTCCTACTTAAGGCGTCTACCACCACATTACCCTTGTTAGGGGTATATGCTATCTCGAAATCGTAGGACGCTAAGAATTCCATCCACCTTTTGCTGCCTTAAGTTTAAGTCCTTTTGAGAGAACAAGTATTTTAGTGATTTGTGGTCAGTGAACAATTCGAATTTCTCGCCAAGAAGATAATGGCGCTAAGACATAAGCGCGAAAACAATAGCGACCAACTCTAGGTCATGCGTAGGGTAATTTCTCTCATGTACTCTCAATTGCCTTCCTCCATAGGCTATCACCCTTCCCTCTTGCATTAAAACCGCGCCTAGTCCTGTCCCACAAGCATCGGTATAAACGGTGAATGGCTTACTCCCATATGGCAACACTAAGACTGAGGCTATGGTCAAAGCTCTCTTTAAACGTTGGAACGCACCATCACAATCTACGTCCTGCATAAAAACTAGGTTCTTGTTCGTCAAGTGTGTTAATGGGGTTGATATTTTTGCAAAGTCCTTGATAAACTTCCTATAGTAGCTAGCTAACCCCAAGAAACTCCTTACCTCGGTAGCATTTTTAGGGACCTTCCAATCTTGGATGGCCACCACCTTCGCGGGATCCACAACTATCCCTTCTTTGGAAACCACGTGCCCTAAGAATCGCACTTCCTTCATCCAAAAGTGACATTTAGAAAATTTAGCTTTAAGGTTATGTGCTCGAAGGGTCTCCAACACTTCACTAAGATGTAGGGCATGCTCTTCCTCGCTCTTAGAAAAGACCAAGATGTCATCCATAAAGACCACCACGAATTTATTAAGTTACTCCCTAAATACCATACTCATCAAGTCAACAAAGTATGCTGGGACGTTTGTCAAACCGAAGGGCATCACAAGCCACTCATAGAAACCGTCCGGAGTCCTAAAGGCAGTCTTGTCTATGTTGTCCTCAGCTACACTCAACTGATGGAAACCAGTGGCCAAGTCCAACTGCAAAAACACTGAGGCGCCAACTAACTGATCGAAGAGATCGTCAATCCTCGACAGTGGGTGCCTATTCTTCTTAGTAAGCTTGTTAAATTCTCTATAGTCCACACAAGGTCTGAGGGACCCATCCGCCTTCGTGGAAAATACTACTGGAGCACCCCACTCCGATATACTACATCTTATGAACCCTTTCTCAAGTAACTCCCCTACTTGCTTATTGAGTTCCCTCCTCTCTCGAGGAGCCATGTGGCATACTGGTAGAGATACTGGTTTTGCATTGTTTACAAGATAAATATGAAAGTTTAACTCACATTTTGTGGGTAGACCCCTCGCCTCATTGAAGACATCAACATATTCACGGACTATATGAACAGAATGTAAATCATCATTGGATGCATCAAGTGACTCAAGATAACTAAGCATCGCCGATCCTCTAGAGTCACAAGAAATATCTAGGGTCTTTCCACTACGAGTCAACAATTTTACTACCCTTCGTTCACAATCTAGGATGGAACCATATCTGGCTAGCCAATCCATCCCTAGAATCAACCCATAGCCTATGAAACCAAGCACAAAATCATTACATTCAAAACCAACGCCTAAGATAGACAATCTCAAATCCCTGCAAACCATGGATAAATGAGCCGACCCACCAATAGGATCTGAGACTACAATGGGATCCACAACAAGACTAGTATTTAAGTGCAGTGTTTCAACTAATGATGTAGAGATAAACGAATGTGATGCACCAGAATCGAATAAAGTACGGACAGGATGATCAAACAGAAAAACTAAACTCCCAACGGAAATATTTCAACCTCGTTCTTGCAGCGGTGGGACCGCGAGAGCCTGGACCTGCTCCCTTGCCTGCCATGGTGCCACGAGAGCCTAAAGCTGCCCTTCAGAAGTTCTTTTCCCTTGCCCATGTTTCCTTGGGCAGTCCTTAACTAGATGACTTGCCTCTCCACAGTGGAAACAGCCAGTCTTCTTCTTTTTCCTACAGTCTTTACTCAGATGGCCTGGTGTCCCACAATTAAAGCACTTCTTCTTTACTTTACCATTATTGTCCTTCTCGCCTTTCTTGTTTTGTTGTTTTTGTTGCAGTTTCTTTTGATCCCCTTTCTTATCAGGTGCCTTATTAGCATTGGCGCCTTTCTCCTCTTCATGCATAAGCGCCATATCAACTAGCCTCTTAAAGGTGGCCCCTATAGGGATGTGGGTCATAGCTAACCTATGTAGTGGCTCGTTCAAACCCTTAACAAATCTCAGGGCCTTCTTTTCGGGTGTATTCACCAAGTCCAAGCCAAATCTCGCTAACTGATTGAACTTGTTGATGTATTCTTTCGCTGATAGATTCCCTTGCTTCAATGCCAAAAATCTTTTCATACATAAATTCTCTTCAGCCCGTGAGAGAAACTTTGCCTCAAACCTACGCCTGAAATCCTGCCATGTATCTACTGGACGCTCCCCATTAGTGACCTCCCACCAAAACAAAGCTTCGTCCTTCATCAACCAAGCAGCCAATTGGACCTTCTTACAATCATCCAAATCGAAAATGCCAAACAGATCCTCCACTTCTTTCAATCAATTTCTAGCTTCAATGAACGTTTCAGTCCCACTAAAAGATTTTCCACCCATCGAACGAAAGTCTTTACATATCTTGGAGAAAGTATCTCCATGCGGAGGAATGACTGGAGCTGGGGGAGGAGGAGGAGGAACGTTGGCCGGAACCGCGGCAGCGGCCCTAGCCTCGAGATATTGACGAAACCAACCGGGTACATGAACACCCTCTGGTATCTCAAATGCTCCAGACATACTGAAAAGAAAAAGAAAGAGTTTCAAAGCAAGGAAAGCGAAAGAGAGATGTATGGCTTGCGGGGATTATGCCCTTTAAAGTAAACTTTCCTTGAAAATAGCTTCTTAAAACAAGTTTTTGAAAATACTTTCTAGGAAAATAATACTTTTGAAAACACTTTTCAAAACCTTTTATCTGTTCTTGTAACCATAGCTTTGATACCACAAGTAACACCCCATGTCCATTAATGTCACTCACAAAGGGAATGCATCAATGTCCATGAAGCATTATTGTTGTATAAAACAGATAAATTACAAGAATAAATAAATAAAATAACACTGCGGAAGTTAAAACTTATTTCATAGCATCATAACTCAAAGCGAGTTTACATAAGTAGTCTCCAAAACCATTACAACAGGATCAATAGTCTTTTCCAAAAACTTCAAAGTACATAAAGAAGCAAATACTTAAATAAAATAAATGCATAAATCCCCACTGAGCATAAGCAAAGCCATAAAGATGAGAGAGTCCAGAGCGATACATCTACTCTTTTCAAGCAACTGGAAGAAATCGACACTAAGCTGCAGTATTCCCTCCTTGCAAACCTGGGGGGAGGGGGGAGGGGGAGGAAGAAAAGAGGTGGAAAAAAGGGGGCCAGACATAAAATCTGGCAAGTGCAATAACTTTAACAATATAATTATCAAAATAACTAGGCTAAGGCATAAGATGGAAAATAAGGAATTGATTATGAACAAATGGGTATGGCAGAGCAAACAAAGAGATAAGACGAACAAAGATAACATTAAAGGTGCCCCTCATCACTATAGGATAATAACTATACTGCACCACTACTAGTCACCCTAAAGGTTGATCCCGCCTACTGGACTTAATACTGCTAATGGTAGTTTCGTGTACCCCTAGCTACCTCCATAGGTGTCGTCTGCCTGTAACACCCCGTGAATTCTATAACGTTAAGCTTCACGAATTAAAGTATAATTAATTATAAATAATGAAATCGAGGGAAATGGGTTATGCCACATGCGTTCGTCTCGAAATTCTGCTTGAGATAGAGTTCAAGTTTGTGTAAAACGGATATCGTATGAAGAAGATATGGACGAACGAAGTTAGGCGAAAAACCAGAAAACGGGTCAGAATGCACTGGCGCACTTGGGAAGTGCGCTAGAACAGAAATGAACTGGCGCACTTGGGAAGTGCGCCAATACATTTTTAGCTTGGCGCACCTACCAAGTGCGCCCAGGTCAGATTGACCTGCTGGTCAGGTCCTAGCTGGCCTGATCAGGGTCTGGTCGAATTCTGATGCTTGGTTGAGTCACTAGGGCTTACGTGTCACCTTTTGAGTGGCTCTTTGAACTTTGTATGGTCTATATTCCTCCTATATTCATCCGACGGCTCAAAGCAATTTAAAATTCTATAAATACAACTCAAACCTAACCCTAAACCCACACAAATAATAGAATACAATAGCCGTCATGCTGCTGGAGAGGAACTAGGAATGGCCGTCAATTAAAAAGCCTAGAGACAAGCCAACTAGCCTAAGAGACGAATCAAATTAAAAGAAGATCAAAGCTTAATCAAATCATTCAACACAACTTTGCTACCCAAAGGAGAGCATCTCCAAATCAGAAAACAAGAATTCATCACACGTTGTAAGTATAGTTACCTTTCAGAATATGAATAAAAACTGTGATGTGATTCGATGTATATGAAAATAGAATTGTGTTATTATTCTATGTATTGTGATGGTTCTATCATGACTTATGTATTGATGTTTGTGGCATAAAATTGATTGATGCAAGCGTATTGAGCTATTGTACTTGCAAGTTTGTGGCAAAAATTAGAATTTGGTCATTTATGTATATGGCGATGGCATGGACTATGTCTAAGTTGGAATTTATGTAAACATGTTATAGACCTTTTTGATCCAAAACCTACGATATTGTTCCTATGTTTATTTGCAAGTATAATTAGACCTATGTTTCATAAACTATGCAAGATTATGTTTGTTTGCAAGTATAATTGGGTCTATGTTTCATAAACTATGTAAGTTCATGTATGTTTGCAAAATATAATTGATTTTATGTCAAACATCGTTTGGTTCATAGACTATGCAAGTTCATGTTGAAATAGGCTATATGATTAGATGTAAAAATTGTACATTTTGATGAATATATATAACATGCTAGTTTTGTGGTCGATATTTTGCCAAGTTAACATGTTTAAACGCAAGTTTGTATTCGCCTAAATTATGCCAGTTCATATGTCACCTACTTAGTCATATTTTGATTTGAATGCAAGTTCACATGACCCATGTTTGTTAGTTGAATCGCCAAACTGCAAGTTCATACCTATGATGTTCATATTGATTATGCCAAAAGTGCCAAGTTTACACCTATGTCACGTTTACGTTTATGAATTCCCTTATGCCTATTTGTGTGCGCTAAATTAGGCTAAGTTTTTAGCCTAATATTATATGTTAAAAACTATGCGAATGAAGATTAGTCTAAGGTTGTTAGCCTAATGTTTAAACGGGGTAACGTTGGGAATGTTTGAAAACTTGACATAAAAATATATGAAGTTGGCACGTTTGTCACATGCCAAGATTCGTGGCATTTAAACGGTATAAATTCTTATACCAAAAATGTTTAACTTGGAATGGGGCCATAATATTTAATTGTTAACAAATTTACATATATTCAGTAATAAATACAAATATGTAATTTAGAAAACACGATATGCTTAACCCGAGGTTGGATTGAGTTGTGATGTAAACCTGCCCGGACCTGCCCGGCTGTCCAGTAGTCACAACAATACCTATCCAATGTGGGTGGTTAAGCATTGAGCCCAATAAGGACCCGAGGTTAGACTGAGCTATGGTGTAAACCTTCCCGGAACCGACCGGCATATCCAATAACCATAGCAATACCTGTCTAATGTGAGTGGTCTGGTGCTCCTAAGAAGCTAAGGACAGATGGTAGGGAGTAAGTCAACTATAACACTTAACCAAATTCAACATGTTAACAAGAATTGATGGGTGGGTTTAGGTAAATATAGACACTTAACCACTTAACATGTTTGATTAGAAAATCCTGGTAACGAGGGACCCGTTTCAGCAGTAACCCAAAGTTAGGTATCAACGGTACCCTGAAACTAGGTAGGGTGTGGCACGATTACTCGGCTGATTGTAAGTGGTCAAACGACGACGGTGGGTGCACAGTGCAGGTCTAACGGGGTGCGGGCGTGCACACACTCCGGAGCAGACAACCAGGGCACTGGGGACACCAGTAGTATAACCTATGTCTTCTAGTTTTGTGTCGGGGCTGCCACCATGGGTCTTGATACACCCCATGGTGGGACCAGCATAGGTATCTACAATTCTTGGGGGCCGTATGACACATGTTAACGCGAGTAGGACCCGATCTTTAATAAGAATGAGGATCACTTCACCCTCACCATGGGGTGCCAGTTAGAATAAACTAGAGTCGGTGCAGAGATATAGTACGGGTGTGATAGTACATTCGAGACTTCCTTAGCCTATGACACTTTCCTATTTTAGTTTATATCCATCATATCCTTTTCTTATTCACATACTGAAGAGTTACTAGATTTACTCAGGCTTTATGTCTGACTCTATTTTCTTTTCGTCTTCTTTTCTTTCGTCCCCCCCCCCCCCTTGGTCCACAGGGAGGAAACATCTCAACTCAGTCAGGCTCTTTGCAAGCACCAAGAACGTAGATGTATGATTTGGATCTCTTTTACTCGGACTATGGCTTTGGATATCACTTTGGGGATTTTTGTCACTTTATTTATGTTTTCATGCTTCTTTAATAATCAAGGCAGTTATGAGGTTGTAATGTTGAAAGTATTTTGAGACAATTATGGAAATCTTTGTTTGATACACGTATTGATGAAATAAAAGTTTGTTTGGTTTCCGCTGTTTAAAATATGTGTATTTATATATGTCTTGAGTTCATCTGTGGCTTTTACTTATAAACCTCCACCAAAGTTAAGGCATTCCCTTTGTGAGTGACGTTAATGGAGGTGGGGTGTTTCACTTGGTATCAGAGCATAGGTTTACCAGACAAGTTAAAAGTTTTTGAAAATTGTTTTCAAAAAGAAAGTTTAAAGAAGCATTTTTTTTTAGAAAAAAATGTTATATTAATAAAAAGACAAAATCCCCCAAAGCCATGTGCCCTATCTATCCTTCGTTTTGAATTTTTCCCTTTTTGTTTCAACATGTCTGGAGACCTTAACCTTCCGGAAGGAGTGACGATTCCCGGCTGGTTTAGGAGGTACTTAGAAGCAAGGGCCAGTGGCGCGGGCCCAGCAGACATCCCTCCTCTAGTGGCCGCGGTTCCTCCTCCGCCTCCTCTTGGAAATGCCTTCGCAAAAACATGTAGAGACTTCAAGGCTATGGGTGGAAAAGACGTTTATGGGACAAAATCTTTTGTTAGAGCAAGAAACTGGTTAAAGGAGACTGAGGATTTGTTTGTCATCTTTGGAGTGGATGACAGGCAAAAGATACAACTTGCGGTGTGGTTACTTAAGGATGAAGCTTCCTATTGGTGGGAAGTTACTAATGCTCAGAGGGCGGTGGAAACATGGGAAGACTTCAGGACAATGTTTGAGATGAAATTCCTCTCCCAAGCCGAAAGGAGCCTGCAAATGGAAAAGTTTCTAACTCTGAAATAGGGAAGCATGACGATCAGGGAATATGTTAATCAGTTTAATCAGCTGGCCAGATTTGGGCTAGACTTAGTAAACACCCAACACAAGAAGGCACTTCGCTTCGTCAAGGGTTTGAATGAGCCTCTACACAGCCTTGCCATGACCCATGTATCCGCGGGAGTGACTTACGAAAGCTTGGTGGACATGGCATTGCTACATGAGGAAGATCACGGAAAGAAAGAAACTAAGGGGGAAGAGAAGAAAGAGGGTCTACAAGCAAAGAAAACTGACTTCAAGAAAGGAGGGAAGAACAATAAGCCCCGTGAGAAGATAAAGTGCAATTTCTGTGGCATTGTAGGCCATATATCAAAAGAATGCCGGAAAAGGAAGGCGAAGATGGGTGGCTGCTTCCATTGTGGAGAAACTGGACACCAAGCTAAGGACTGCCCAAAGAAGAAAGGGCAGGGACAGAAAGCCGGATCCACTTCAGGGGGTCAGGTTCATGCGCTAGTGGCACCTCAGCAGGAACGAGGTAGTAATATTTCTGTAGAAAGTGTAGTCTATCTTTATGATCATCCAGTTCGTACACTTTTTGACTCTGGCGCATCACACTCTTTTATTTCATCTGCCTTAGTAGAATCTCTGCATCTAGACACTAGTATGGTAGAAGATCCCTTAGTAGTTTCAAATCCGATTGGGGGCTCCGCTTACTTGTCAATTGTTTGTTTTGGTTTGAAAATCTCTATTCTCAGCGTTGAGTTTAGTTGTAGTGCTTTCGTTTTGGGCTTCTCGGGATATGGTTTGATCTTAGGCACGGACTGGTTATCCAGTAATAGTGCCATTCTTGACTGTGAGAAAAGAGTAGTTAGACTCTTGACTCAGCTTGGTAACACTCTAGAGATTTCTTGTAATCCCTTGAATGCTGTTATGCTTAGTTATCTAGAGTCGCTTGATGCTTCTGATGAGAATTTGCAATCAGTTAGAGTAGTCCGGGAATATCCGGATGTCTTTGAGGAAGTGAAAGGCTTACCTCCGATGCGGAAAATAAACTTCCGCATATATCTTGTGGATAACGCAAAGCCTATAGCTTTACCTGTCAGACACATGGATCCAATGGAGAGAAAGGAGCTCAGTAAGCAGGTTAAAGAACTTCTCGAAAATGGGTTCATTAGAAGGAGCATTTCGGAATGGGGTGCTCCAGTGGTGTTCGCAACCAAAGCAGACGGTTCGCTTCGCCTTTGCGTCGACTATAGGGAGTTAAACAAATTGACCAATAAAAATAGGCACCCTCTTCCCCGAATCGACGATTTGTTTGATCAGCTTGTAGGTGCAACGGTCTTCTCCCAACTTGATCTGGCAACTGTGTTCCATTAGCTAAGAGTAGCTGAAGACAGCATTGATAAGACGGCATTCAGAACCCCAGACGGTTTCTTCGAGTGGCTTGTCATGCCTTTCGGCTTGACAAATGCACCCACTTATTTCGTAGACCTAATGAGCAGGGTGTTCAGAGAATTCCTCAACAAATTTGTGGTTGTCTTCGTAGATGATATCTTAATCTTCTCAAAGAGTGAGGAAGAACATGCTCAGCATCTGAAAGAAATCATGGATACTCTCCGTGCACATCAACTAAAAACCAAATTCTCCAAGTGTCACTTCTGGAGAAAAGAAGTAAGGTTTCTTGGGCATATAGTGTCCAAAGAAGGGTTGGCTGTGGACCCCGCGAAAGTGGTGGCAGTGCAAGATTGGAAGACACTAAGAAATGCAACCGAAGTTCGACGCTTTCTTGGGCTAGCTGGTTTTTATCGAAAGTTTATTAGGGATTTCGCGAAAATCTCAGCCCCACTCACAAGGCTAACAAATAAGAATCTGGCGTTCACTTGGGATTTGGATTGTGACATTGTTTTCCAGCGATTAAAAAGGGCTCTCACAATAGCCCCAGTTCTGACCTTGCCGGATGGAAGAAAAATGTTCACAGTATACACGGATGCATGTGGAATGGGACTAGGCGCTGTTCTAATGCAAGAAGGAAGGGTAATAGCTTATGGCGGAAGACAATTGAAAGTTCATGAAAAGAACTACCCAACCCACGATCTTGAGTTGGCCGCCATCGTCTTTGCACTTATGTCTTAGCGCCATTATCTCCTAGGTGAGAAGTTTGAATTATACACTGACCATTAATCGTTGAAATATCTCTTCTCCCAGAAGGATCTTAACTTGAGGCAGCAAAGATGGATGGAGTCCCTTGCCTCGTATGATTTTGAAATTTCCTATACTCCCAGAAAAGGCAACGTGGTAGCGGACGCGTTGAGCCGAAAGAAACAGACCCTGAGCCCTCTCTTTGTGGAAAGGAAAAACTTGGAGTATATAGCCAGTTTCAACTTTAGTCCCTCCTCATATTTTGTACCGGGATTGTTAGCATCTCTCGAAGTACGCCCTACTCTCTTAGACTCAATAGGGGCAGCACAACGTGAAGACCCTCAGCTTGTTGACGTGATTGATAAACTTATTAGGGGTGAGACTTCTAGTCACCTCAGTAGATACGCCATCGATGATAAGGGTTGGTTGAGACAAGATGGAAGATTATGCGTCCCACAAGCAAGGGAGTTAACAAAGAAGGTTCTCGAGGAAGCGCATCATTCCAAGATGACTATACACCCTGGCGTTGATAAGATGTACAAGGATATAAAAAGGACTTTCTTTTGGAACGGCATGAAGCAAGACGTGGCAGATTTCGTTTCTAAGTGCATGACCTGCCAACGGGTCAAGGCGGAACAAAAGAAGCCTGGAGGACTACTTCACCCTCTAGAGGTCCCACAGTGGAAGTGGGATAGTATTTCAATGGACTTCATTGATGGACTGCCTAGGTCAAGAAGAGGCAACACTAGCATTTGGGTAATAGTGGATAGGCTTACTAAAAGCGCCCACTTTATACCTATCAAGAGTAGAAGGACTGCTTCATCTCTAGCATCTCTTTATCTCAAGGAAATAGTTCGACTTCATGGGATACCCTCCAGCATTGTTAGTGACCGAGACCCTATCTTCACAAGTGAGTTTTGGCGGAGTCTGCAAGAAGCTGTAGGCACGCAGTTATGTTTGAGCATGGCCTATCACCCCCAAACAGATGGCCAGACGGAAAGGGTGAATAGAGTTTTAGAGGATCTTTTAAGACTTTGCGTTCTTGACTTTGGAGGGATGTGGGAGGATCACCTTCCTTTAGTGGAATTTGCCTACAACAACAGCTATCAAGCTACCATCGGCATGGCACCCTTCGAAGCCTTGTATGGAAGACCATGCAAATCACCAACTTGTTGGTGGTAGTCTACAGATAAGCTTATACTTGGGCCAGACGTGATTCGAGAAACTTCAGAGAAAGTGGACTTGATACGTAGGAGAATGAAGATAGCCCAAGACAGACAGAAATCCTACGCCGACAAAAGAAGGACCGACCTTGAGTTTGAGGTTGGGGATAGGGTATTCCTTAAGGTATCCCCTTTAAGGAACGTCGTTCGCTTTGGGTCCGCAGGAAAGCTAGCACCTAGATTTGAAGGACCGTTCCCTATCATCGAGAAGATTGGGAAAATAGCTTATAGAGTAGATCTGCTTGAAAGATTGGCTGGAATTCACAACTTCTTTCACGTTTCTCATCTCCGGAAATGTCTACATGAATCAGTGGAAGTGGTGGAGCCAAGCATTCTAGAAGAAGCCGAAGTGGAACGCGAAGCAACTGTGAGGAGAGTTCCAACCCTCATCATAGGAACTGAAATCAGAAAGCTACGCAACCGCGAAGTGAAGCTCGTTAAGGTTCAGTGGAGCGACGCCGAGGAAGACGCGACTTGGGAAACTGAGGATAAAATACGCACGGCATACCCTTTTCTTTTTTAGGGTACATCTTTGACCTCTCTTTTTCTTAAGTTGTGCTTGTATCTAACTTTTTAGGTATATCTCCTCGATATTATCCTTTATCCTTAGGTAGAAACCCCTTTGGATGTAAACATGTATTTGAAACATGTTATGGTTGATGGCTGCAAGTGGTTGCTAGTGGTTGCTCGTGGATGCATATACACACAACCTAGGTCTTAGATCGGCTCAATCACTTCATATTGCATATGCATATATGTATTCTTATTTGTATATGGTTGTAAACTTGATATGCTGTCATATGGTCGTTGCATTTGTATGAATAGTTGTGCACTCATGTAGAATTATGAGTATGAAAAATTTGCATACATAATGGATTCATGACACTTACATGATTCGCATTAAGGAGGTCAACTGAATCAGTAGACCGCCTGATTTCTGCGTTAGATAAGGACATGTACACACACTATGCATATGATCATGAAGCATTAGAAGTCTTTTAAGGACAGTGGATGCCTATGTTTGTTGGTTGAGTAGATGGACTATTGGATGGTAGGATATACATTCTAAGTGGGGGAGAATGTAACACCCCGTGAATTTTATAATGTTAAGCTTCACGAATTAAAGTATAATTAATTATAAATGACGAAATCAAGGGAAATGGGTTACGCCATTTGCGTTCGTCTTGAAATTTTGCTTGTGATAGAGTTCAAGTTTGCGTAAAACGGATATCGTATGAAGAAGATATGGACGAACGAAGTTGGGCGAAAAACCAGAAAACGGGTCAGAATGCACTGGCGCACTTGGGAAGTGCGCTAGAACAGAAATGAACTGGCGCACTTGGGAAGTGCGCCAGTACATTTTTAGCCGGGTGCACCTGCCAAGTGCGTCCAGGTCAGATTGACCTGCTGGTCAGGTCCTGGCTGGCCTGTTCAAGGTCTAGTCGAATTCTGATGCTTGGCTGAGTCACTAGGGCTTACGTGTCACCTTTTGAGTGGCTCTTTGAACTTTGTATGGTCTAGATTCCTCCTATCTTCATCCGACGGCTCAAAGCAATTTAAAATTCTATAAATACAACTCAAACCTAACCCTAAACCCACACAAATAATAGAATACAATAGCCGTCATGCTGCTGGAGAGGAACTAGGAATGGCCATCAATTAAAAAGCCTAGAGACAAGCCAACTAGCCTAAGAGACGAATCAAATTTAAAGAAGATCAAAGCTTAATCAAATCATTCAATGCAACTTTGCTACCCAAAGGAGAGCATCTCCAAATCAGAATAACAGAAATCAGAAAACAAGAATTCATTACACGTTGTAAGTATAGTAACCATTAAGAATATGAATAAAAACTGTGATTTGATTCGATGTATATGAAAATAGAATTGTGTTATTATTCTATGTATTGTGATGGTTCTATCATGACTTATGTATTGATGTTTGTGGCATAAAATTGATTGATGCAAGCCTATTGAGCGATTGTACTTGCAAGTTTGTGGCAAAAATTAGAATTTGGTCATTTTATGTATATGGCGATGGCATGGACTATGTCTAAGTTGGAATTTATGTAAACATGTTATAGACCTTTTTGATCCAAAACCTATGATATTGTTCTTATGTTTATTTGCAAGTATAATTAGACCTATGTTTCATAAACTATGCAAGATTATGTTTGTTTGCAAGTATAATTGGGTCTATGTTTCATAAACTATGTAGGTTCATGTCTATTTGCAAAATATAATTGATTTTATGTCAAACATCGTTTGGGTTTCATAGACTATGCAAGTTCATGTTGAAATAGGCTATATGATTAGATGTAAAAATTGTACATTTTGATGAATATATATAACATGCTAGTTTTGTGGTCGATATTATGCCAAGTTAACATGTTTAAACACAAGTTTGTATTTGCCTAAATTATGCCAGTTCATATGTCACCTACTTAGTCATATTTTGATTTGAATGCAAGTTCACATGACCCATGTTGTATGTTAGTTGAATCGCCAAACTGCAAGTTCATACCTATGATGTTCATATTGATTATGCCAAGCCAAGTTTACACCTATGTCACGTTTACGTTTATGAATTACCTTATGCCTATTTGTGTGCGCTAAATTAGGCTAAGTTTTTAGCCTAATATTATATGTTAAAAACTATGCGAACGAAGATTAGGCTAAGGTTGTTAGCCTAATGTTTAAACGGGGTAACGTTGGGAATGTTTGAAAACTTGACATAAAAGTATATGAAGTTGGCATGTTTGTCACATGCCAAAATTGGTGGCATTTAAACGGTATAAATTCTTATACCAAAAATGTTAAACTTGGAATGTGGGCCATAATATTTAATTATTGACAAATTTACATATATTCAGTAATAAAGACAAATATGTAATTTAGATAACACGATATGCTTAACCCGAGGTTGGATTGAGTTGTGATGTAAACCTGCCCGGACCCACCCGGCTGTCCAGTAGTCACAACAATACCTATCCAATGTGGGTGGTTAAGCATTGAGCCCAATAAGGACCCGAGGTTAGACTGAGCTACGGTGTAAACCAGCCCGGAACCGACCGGCATATCCAGTAACCGTAGCAATACCTTTCTAATGTAAGTGGTCTGGTGCTCCTAAGAAGCTAAGGACAGATGGTAGGGTTAAGTCAACTATAACACTTAACCAAATTCAACATGTTAACAAGAATTGATGGGTGGGTTAGGTAAATACAGACACTTAACCACTTAACATGTTTGACTAGAAAATCCTAGTAACGAGGGACCCGTTTCAGCAGTAACCCAAAGTTAGGTATCAACGGTACCCTGAAACTAGGTAGGGTGGGGCACGATTACTGGGCTGATTGTAAGCGGTCAAACGATGGCGGTGGGTGCACAGTGCAGGTCTAAAGGGGTGCAGGCGTGCACACACTCTGGAGAAGACAACCAGGGCACTGGGGACACCAGTAGTATAACCTATGTCCTCTAGTTTTGTGTCGGGGCCGCCACCATGGGTATTGATACACCCCATGGTGGGACCAGCATAGGTATCTACAATTCTTGAGGGCCGTATGACACATGTTAACGCGAGTAGGAGCCGATCTTTAATAAGAGTGGGGATCACTTCACCCTCACCATGGGGTGCCAGTTAGAATAAACTCGAGTAGGTGCAGAGATATAGTACGGGTGTGATAGTACATTCGAGACTTCCTTAGCCTGTGACACTTTCCTATTTTAGTTTATATCCATCATATCCTTTTCTTATTCACATACTGAAGAGTTACTAGATTTACTCAGGCTTTATGTCTGACCCTATTTTCTTTTCGTCTTCTTTTCTTTTGTTTCGCCCCCCCCCCCCCCCCTTAGGTCCACAGGGAGGAAACAGCTCAACTCAGTCAGGCTCTTTGCAAGCACCAAAAACGTAGATGTATGATTTGGATCTCTTTTGTTCGGACTATGGCTTTGGATATCACTTTGGGGATTTTTGTCACTTTATTTATGTTTTCATGCTTCATTAATAATCAAGGCAGTTATGTGGTTGTAATGTTGAAAGTATTTTGAGACAATTATGGAAATCTTTGTTTGATGCACGTATTGATGAAATGAAAGTTTGTTTGGTTTCCGCTGTTTAAAATATGTGTATTTATATATGTCTTGAGTTCATCTGTGGCTTTTACTTATAAACCTCCACCAAAGTTAAGGCATTCCCTTTGTGAGTGACCTTAATGGAGGTGGGGTGTTTCACTGCCCCTATCTCCACTAGGTGTACCCACTACCCCCATTCGATCGGCTCCCTAACTCGTAGATACCCGTGCTAGCCCCACAGCGGGGTGTATCACTCCCCAAAGTGGCAACCCGATACAACCAAGAATGCACGGCTGATATCTACACGATGCAACAACGTCTTACCTACCAGCCCGGGCCCACACACGCACATGACCCCGTTGGACTTGCGTTGCCACCGCTAACCCATTTTGGTCTCTTACAGTCAAGCCCAGTATGTGTGTCCCGTCCTCGACTTGGGTCGAGCCCACAAAGAGACTTATGGGTTACTGGTTGAAACGGGCCCCCATTACCTAACACAAGCTATCCACCTAAGCTAGGTCCCTTCTAGTACATCCCACTTAACCCTCTTCTTATTCATGTCCACTTACATGTTTCAATTTTGGTTAAGTGTTTCTAATCGTATTTCACAAGCCACCCAAGGCACCCACATAACCCCCATGTCCCACTACATGTTTATCTGGTTAAGTGTTTCTTAATTCATTAAGACCGTAACCTTGTAAAGACCTCCCACATTAGACTAGCATTAGTGGCAGTTGGATTTGCCGGGAGGGTCCATGAAGTCTTACACAACAAACGAGCCTAACCTCGTGTCTTTACAACTGTTACACATTTAATTTATGCCTAAGACATCCCACATTAGACTGGCATTTGTGGCTGCTGGATTTGCCGGGCGGGTCCGGGCATTCTTACACCACAAAAGAGTTTAACCTCGTGTCCTAGGCGATTAATTACACATAATTAATTATCCCATATTTGAATTAATTTCCCTATTCAAATAGTCAATGAATTACAAATTTAACTATGTCCATAATTAACACCTTAATTATGTCCACCTATTTATGGTATATAAAATTATACCAATTAACATCAATTTAAGGCATTTATGCCAATTCTCAATATTAAATCTTTTAATATTATCCCATTGCCCCATGTTGTACGTTCGTTCGTTTAACGTGAAATATATGTTAGACACGAATAGTCTAACTTATGGAATAAAGAGAAAACATCACAACATGCATATAATAAAAACTAGATCTAAACATAAGGGGTGAACTTGCATGTGTGAATAAGGTTTTTCATCTAAAACTTGCATAGGCCAAAGTTACAAACTTGCACAAACTATGGATGTCATAGATCTAATCATAAGGTATAAACTTGCATAGGCAATAGTCACAAACTTATATTACATGATTCATACTCCAACATATATATGCTTGCATATGTGATTTATACAACATAAACTATGATGTAAACTTGCATCTAATTCACACATGTCATAGCCTAACTTTAGATCCAATTTACACATAAAATAGATGTCATGAAACATGTAAGATTGTATATGATTCTCACTAACTTGCATATGATTCATATCTAAATTAACATCTAAACTTGCATACATACATATGATTTAACATATGAATTAGTTCCACAAACATAACCAAACTAGCATATGAAGCATCGTTATGAATTGATTGTACATAAGTCAACAATTAACTTAGATTTACAACATAGATAATAACATCACAGCTTTACAACATAGATAATAATATCATAGATTTACAACATAGATAATAATATAACGGTCAATGATTCATAACATAACCATATAACCCAAATCATAACTCAACCTAATTAAATTGTTAATTATCTTATTAAAGAAATCGAACTCACAACTCAAAGAAGGTCTTGAGTTCTGAAATCTGAGTTCTGAAATTGATTTAGCTCTCCTCTGAAGAAGACAAATTTGTTATTGTTTAGATTAGAGTTGAATAGAATTGAGTTGATTAGCTTTTCTTCCTCTCTAATTGGTGGCGGCTACTCTAGGTTTCTAAGTGATAGCATGATGGCCATAGTTCCAATTTTTATTTGATTTTAGGGTTTGAGTCTACACATGTTTATATAGAATTTCAATTTAATTATAGCCGTCGGATGTTCTTAAGGTTAATCAAAACCATTCAGTCAGGATAGGGTGACACCCCTGCCCTAATGACTCAATAAGGAGTCAGAAAGGACTCAGCAATGAGTCACGGTATGGATCAGATCACACTAGAAAGCTGTGCAGGCTTTCTGCTCGGCCTGGGCACACTTGGGAAGTGCGCTAGTGTAATTTTGTACTGGCGCACTTCCCAAGTGCGCCAGTGCATTTATATTTTTTTTCTCTTCTTCTTCTGGTTTTTTCCTTCTAACTTCGTTCGTCCATATCTCCTTCATGCAGTGCCCGTTTTACGCAAACTCAGACTCTATCTCAAGCAGAATTCCTAGTCGAACGCAATGGCATAACCCGTTTCCCTTAATTCTCACATCTGAGATTAATTATTCTTTAATTTGTGAACATCAATATTAAAATTACGGGGTGTTACAGCCGCCTCCCCCACGTCATTCGCTGCCCTCCTCTTCGATTCCTCCTCTTCTCCTTCTACCGCCTCCATCTTCCTCTAAAAACCCACCGCCTCCCAAAAACAGATCGTTAGCCACCACCACCGCCACCGTACCTCCCCTCCGATCTGCCAACCACCTGCGCGAGGCCCTCCCCCACCCGCGCCTCCGCAAACCAGACACCCCACTCGCTAGAAAAAAAACCTATAAGCATTTTTCTTTATTTTATTTTATAATTTTATTTTTATTTATTTTTATAGCCAATAAGCATTGATTTAAATTTAGATTTTAATATTAAAAAAAAGATTAGATTTTTATATTCAAAAAGATTTGATTTTTATAGTTAAAAAGATTTGATTTTTATAAATCAAAATATGATTTTTATATTGAAAGAGAAATGATAAAAATATGATTCTCATATATATAGAAGTATTACAAAATACAATTTTTATATAAGTAAAGCTTTATAAAAATATGGTTTTTATCATATGAATAACAATATAAAAATTTGATTTTTATATATGTTGTAGCGAAATAAAAGTTCGATTTTTGTATATGAAATAGCGACATAAAAACATAATTTTTATATAGAAAGTAGCGTTGTAGAAATATGATTTTTACAATGTAGATTTTAAATAAAAATATGATTTTTATTATATCTATAGAAAAATTAAAATATTGTAATAACCCAAATTTTTATATGATTAATTTATGGACTAATTAATTAAGGAAGAAAATTCAAAAGTGCGCAAGAAAATGTAGAAAAGCATTAACGTAAAGAAATGCATGTGACAAATTAAAGGTAAGAAGATTAACATATTAGTACGTGCGTTAAATAAGGAAATTTAACGTAATAATGCATGTGGTAAAAGTATTAAATAAATAGATGCATATATGTACATATGTGTAATTATGTTATAAAGATACAAATTTAAAAATGTGTGAGTACAGAAGGAATTAATACATGTAATAAATTGATTGCAACAAGAGAAAGAAAAACATTGATTTGTAGATATGTTTAATATAACATTGATGAGAAAACAAGTAATTTGTCATTTATGTTTGATTGATTGTCATTTACGTTTATTTGATGATAATTAAGGAAACCATGTAATTAATCTTAATTTGTATGAATACTTATGCTAATTTGTCATTTATGTCAATTAACATTAAAGAGAATATGATAATTTGTCACTTACTTTAATTGACAACAAAAAAAGGAGCGCATAAAAAAATAAAAAGATTCGCAAAGTAATGTGTGTATTAAAAAGAAAATATATATACATATATATAGAAAATGTTTATATATATATATATATATATATACATACATATATACATACATATATATATATATATAACGTATACGCATCATGTGGCGCACATGGCGCATTTTTGTTGGTCAAGGATTGTTTTTATAACGTGCCTTCTCTTATTGGCCTGGTGACGAATTTTGAGGTATTAGGGATTATGTGTCGTGCTGTGATTGGCTGAGTGACACATCTCTTTGGTTTGGATGGCTCTGATTACACCTAGATTGATCTAAAGGCTAGAATTAATCCTACACTCTTATATAATCACATCTAACCTAAACTCTAAATCAAAACAAAAATCATTCTCAAGCCGCCATGCTGCTACAACATAGACTGAGCAAGCTTCTCTTATTCAATGAATTAAAACTTAGGATGGTGGAAAAAGGATTCTACGCTTAATCTACTCTCTTCTTTAATCCATTCATAATGAGTACAGCTTCTTTAACAAGATAATTGTTGAACGTAATTGTGATGGGTTTATAAGTTGGACTATATGAATATGACTAATTACATATACTTGATTAAGTCCATTTTATGATGTTAATTCATGTGTCTAATTGTGTATGGTCAATTAGATTCATTTCAGGATGTTGTTGTATGCAAGTTTGTATGCAAATTTGTTATGTAAGTCCATATGTTAATTTAGATCGAATTTGTTGTGCAAGTCCATATGTTAATTTAGATCTAATTTTGTATGCAAGTCCATACGTTAATTTAGATCTAATTTGTTATGGAAGTTCATATGTTAATTTAGATCTAATTTGTTATGCAAGTTCATATGTTAATTTAGATCTATTTTGTTATGCAAGTTCATAAATGAGAATCTTTGTTATATGCTAGTTATCTTCATAATTGGATCTATACATGTTTTATGCCAGTTTGGATGTTATATGTCTCTTTCCTTCCCTTTTTCTTATGAGTTAGGCTAATTGCGACCCTAACGTATTATATGAATCATAAGAACGATTGACGTTAGGAAACAGTTGGATTAAATACTGTACATTATGTAATTGGCATAAAATGGGTTGCAATCATATAATTAATGGGCATATCTAGTAAATGTGGCATAACATGAATTGACCACACTTATGGATAATTCACATATAAATCTAGACTTGGACATAAGTGGTAAATATGCAAATTGGTTAAAAGATGAACATGCCTAACCGAGGTTAGATTGAGTTGCGGTGTAAAACTGCCCGGAACCGCCCGGCACATCCAGCTACTGCAACAACACAGATCAAATGTGAGAGGTTAGCGCATTAAGCCCAAAACCCGAGGTTAGGATGAGTTTGTGGAAGAAGTCTTCCCGGAACCGCCCGGCACATCCAACAACCGCAAACAATAGTTCTAATGTGAGAGATTGGTGCATTAATAAATTAATTAATGCCAATGAATATACATGCTTAGAACGGAAGGGTTAAGTAACATATGAATTGGTGACACTTAACCAATACAACATGTTAATTAGACAAGTGGGTGGGGTTAAGTAAATTGAGAACACTTAACCAATACAACATGTTAATTAGACAAGTGGGTGGGGTTAAGTAAATTGAGAACACTTAACTAATACAACATGTTAATTAGACAAGTGGGTGGGGTTAAGTAAATTTAAAACACTTAACCAATATAACATGATGAATGAACATGGTTAAGTTAATAAGAAACACTTAAGCAATACAACATGATGTGTGGGTGGGTTAAGTTAACATGAATGGACAACACTTAACCAATATTTTATGAACAAAGGGGATAGGGTTAAGGCAAGCTTAACCAATAATACATATTGACTTGATAAGTAGGAGGGTTAAGTAAACCTTGGGTAGGTGGGTAATATTAGTGTATAAAGGCCCACAAACTTGACCATTAAATAAACATGTTTGAATAAGTGAGAGGGTTAAGTACATCGCGTGTAGTTGGGTAATATTTGCATATATAGGCCCACAAACTTAACCAGTACGAAACCCTAGTAACGGGGACCCGTTTTAGCAGTAACCCACATAGATGTATCATGGTACCCTGAACTAGGCAGGGTTGGGCACGATTACTGGGCTGATTATAAGCAGTCAAAATAGCGGTGGGTGGTGCGGTAGTGTAGGTTCCGGCAGAGTATGGGCGTGCACGTGCTCCGGAGTGGAAAAAAGCAGGCACTGGGCATCAGTAGTATACATTGTGTATCTTAAATTGTGTCAGGTTACCATCATAGGGATTGATACACCCTATGGTGGAACCAGCACAGGTATCTACATACAAGCGGGGACGACGGACACAAATTAACAAGCGGGGCGGAATGACACAAGTAAACAAGCAGGTCCGAATGACACAAGTAAACAAACAAGGTCGAATAACACAAGTAAACAAGCGGAGCCGAATGACACAAGTAATAAATACATGCGAGTTAGGGAGTTGATCGATTAAGCGATAATGGGGTTGTGTGGGGACATCTAGTGTTTAGTATGGGCAAGTAAGGATTGTATGGGGTGAATACTTCTTACTAAATGTTACGCCTGAGGACTACTAATTACAAGATGGGGATCAACATTCATAATGGAACTAGTAACAGTGCGGTGAAATTAGCATGGGTGTAGTGTAGTAATTATCCTTTAGTGATTAGAAGCGCGATCAACGTTTATCTTATTCATCCTCCTTACCTTGTCATGCATATTTATGTATAGTCATTTCTTACTTTCCAGTTTATGTTCTTATCTTGTTACTTTAATGATTATATTGTTAAAGTCACTGGACTCACCAGACTTATGTCTGATCTAGTTATTTTTCGCCTATTTTCTTCCGCCCTCCCCTCCCCCACCCCCCGGTTTTTAGGGAGGAAATACTCAAGCTTAGTTCAGATATCCCTTCTTCCAGCTTGAAGTTGAAAGATGAATTGCTTGGCTTTGATTCAGCTTATCTATGGCTTTTTCTGTTGGGGATTACAGTTTTAATATTAAGTACTCTGAAGGTTTTGTACAAGACCAGTATTATGTACTTGGTTTTAGTATTTGGAAATGTAATCAAACTTATTTCAGTTTCCGTTGCAATAAATTTATAAAAAAATTCAAGTACTACTTTCTATGTCTTGTAATATTCCGTTCTGTTTACTTATAATACTCCACAAAACTTAGTGCATTCCCTTTGTGAGTGACATTAATGGACGTGGAGTGCTACACTTGGTACCAGAGCTGAAGGTTACCAGATTAGGTAAAAGTTTGTGAAAACTATTTTCAAAAAGGTTTTAAAAGGAAGTATTTTCAAAAGAAAAGTTTATTTTGAAAAACATAATCACCAAAAGCCGTATATCTTTCTTTTGATTCTTTTTTTCGAGTTCCTTCCTCTTCCCTTTTGAATCTCTTCCTCCGCGTATAGATTCTTTTTCTAAGATGTGTAAGGACTTCCATGCAGAAAACCGCTTCATGGGACTGAGACGTTTGTCGATGCTAGAAGTTGGCTCAACGAAGTGGAGGACTTGTTGGTGCCTTTGAGATAGACGATGGGAGGAAGGTTCAACTAGCTGCTTGGTTAATGAAGGACGAAGCTTTATTTTGGTGGGAGGTCACGAATGGAGAAAGTGCAGGGGAGACATGGATAGGACACATGATATTAAAGTGGATCCAAATAAAGGCGGTAAGGATAACTGTAACACCCTGTATTTTCTGTAAACGTTAATGTAACAAATCAAAGTACACTTAATTTTTAAGAGAAGAATTAAGGGAAATGGGTTCCACTGCGTTCGTCTTGGAATTCTGCTTGAGATAGAGTCCCAGTTTGCATGAATCGGACTTCGTATGAAGAAGTTATGGCCTTCGGAAGTTCCAGCTCAAATTTAAAAACAGTTCGAAACTGAATTCAAAATTCAAAACAAAACCCAAAAGCGGGATGGGCGGGAAATTTCCCGCCTAGGACCCAGGTCAACTAAGGGGTCGATCTCCCCCATAGGTCGACCTGGGGGTTGACCTGGGGGTCGACCTACCCTGTTTTTCCAGATCCGAGGCAGAGTTCATTTTTATGTATCCGGACTGATTTCTGGACCAAATTCATGAGTTCTACGCTATTAAACGCCCCCAAACTTCACTTACTCCTAACAATTTCATTACGCCTATACTCTGCCTCAATCCTAATTAAAATAATATCTTATTCTCCATTAAAACAAGGTATAGTTCTTCTTCAAATTGGAGATTCAAATCAAGATAAAGCTTCAAGTTGGACCATAGGCATTCTGCTTCAAGCAACATCACTCGAATCATAGCAAAACGCCTTTTCTAAACCGATCACTGTAAGTTCGGTTATTCCTTAGATTTAAATGTGCAATTGGAATTGTGAATATAATGAATCGAAATATAGAACTATACTAATTTGCAAGTTAATTATCTTTGATTCGTGCTTATGTCAAATCGAAAGTTATCTATGCCTTTGGATCTGATTTACGACTATGACAATGAAACTTTTGCCTAAGACTATGACTTTAAGACTTTTTCCTAAGACTATGACTATGAAACTGTTGCCCATGAAACTATCGCCTATGACTATGATCCATGACAAAGAGACTATTACATATGACTATAAGACTGTTGCCTATGACATTGGTTAAGAAATTATTGTGATTAGTCGCCCATGACTATTGTGGTTAATTGCCTATGACTATTGTAGTTAGTTGCTTATGACTATTCCCAATGTTGCAAATAACCAATCATATTGTACCTTGAACTGGCATTATGTTGGACCAAATCACCTATGCCTATTCCCTTGATCATATGGATCTCATATTTAGTGTGTAACTTGGCTAGTTTATTCCTATTCACTATAATGTACATCGAACCTGTTGGAGGCATTATTTTTGTATTGCCTAATCTTTTATATCAATTCTTCTGCTTATCCCCTATTCCTTTTAATTAGTTCCATTTCATGAGTACATAGAAAACTTGTGAAATCATGTTATATGTACGATTATGATGCGGGGATTGGGCATAGCTTAATTAAGTTAGTTTGGCATAATAAATATGTCGGCATAGTCTAAATTGGCTATAATAGTGAGTGATTTACATGCATATTAGACTTGGGCATAAGTTGATAAATTTAATTGGCCGCAGAGTGTGTAATTGGCGTGTAAACCAAGATTTGGACATAAACGGTAAACTAGAATATTAAATCTAGTTTTGACATGAACCGTAAATTGGAATATTAATCTAGATTGGGCATGAATTGTAAAAGGGGAATATTAAATCTAAATTGGTATAAACTGCAAGTTGGGTTAATTGATTGGTAAATCAAGTTTTGGGCATAGAATATAAATATGCTAATTTGCATGACAAATGAGTATGATCTAGGTTAAATTGATTTATGGAAAATTTACATAAATAATAAATATGTAAATTTAGTAAAAGACGAATATGCTTAACCAGAGGTTAGACTGAGTATGGTGTAAAACTGCCCGAAATCGACCGGCACATCCAGTGACCACAATAATACCTGTCTAATGTGGGTGATTAGTGCATCAAGCCCAGAAAGACCCGAGGTTAGACTGAGTTGTGGTTTAAACCTGCCCGGAACCGACCGGCACATCCAATAACCACAACATTATCTATCTAATGTGAGTGGTTGGTGCTTTAATTAATTAATTAATTAAGGCTCATGAATAAATCAAGCTAGAAATGGTGAGGTTAAGTAATTAGGGAAACACTTAACCATAATACCATGTTAACTAGGCAAGTGGGTGAGGTTAAGTAAAATTAGAACACTTAACCATTACAACATGTTCATTAGACAAGTGGGTGAGGTTAAGTAAATTTAGAACACTTAACCGTTGTAACATGTTAATTAAGCAGATGATAGGGTTAAGTTAACTATGGTAACACTTAAACAAAATATATAATGACATGTGGTGGTGTTAAGTTAACTAAGGTAACACTTAACCGAAATATATAATGACATGTGGTGGGGTTAAGTAATACAAGAGGAAAACGCTTAACCAATTATATAACATGATGTATGGGAAGGGTTAAGTTAACATGAGAACAACACTTAACCAATATAACATGATTTAAGGTAGGGTCAAGTCAACACCAGAAGGAAACACTTAGCCAACATGACGTGACGGGTGGATGGGTTAAGTTAACTTGAATTGATTAATGACACTTGACCAATATAACTTAATGAGGGAATGGGATTAAGTTAAATGAGAAATACTTAACCAACATATCCCTAATGAATGAACAGAGTTAAGTTAACAAATCACACTTAACTAATCCAACATGATAAGCAAGAGAGGTTAAGTAAATAAGAACCACTTAACCACCACGACTTGACAAATAGGAGGTTAAGTACACGTCGGGTAGGTGGGTAATATTAGTAAATATAGGCCCACAAAACATAACCATTATATAAACATGCTTGGATTGATGGGAGGGTTAAGTACATCTCGTGTAGGTGGGTAATATTAGTACATATAGGCCCACAAACTTAACTGTTAAGAAATCATGCTAGAATCGGTGGGAGGGTTAAGTACATCTTGTATAGGTGGGTAATATTTGTATATATAGGCCCACAAACTTAACCAGCGGGAAATCGTTGTAACGGGGACCCATTTCAGTAGTAACCCACATAGATGTATCATGGTACCCTGAAACTAGGCAGGGCGGGGCACGATTACTGGGCTGATTATAAGCGGCCAAAAATAGCGGCAAGAGGTATGTCAGTGTAGGTTCCGATAGTTTACGGGCGTGCATGTACTCCGGAGTGGAAAAAGCAGGCACTGGGTACCAGTATTTATACACTATGCATCTTGAATTGTGTCGGGTCGCTATCATAAGGCTTGATACACCTTATGGTAGGGCCATCACAGAGTATCTACACGCAAGAGAGGGCCGACTGACACAGACACATGGAAAATTAATACAAGTAGGTAGCATAATCCCTATTTGGACCTAGGTCGCGTAAACCCTGAATCCGAGAAGCATTCAATAGGTAGCATAAACCCCAATGGCCCTAGGTAGCGTAAACCCTGGTTGAATCTCATAAGCACTCGATAGTAAACCCTAGATTAGATCTAGGTAATAAACGGAATCCCCATAATAGATGTACACCTGAAGGTAACCGCAAATACGAGGATTGGGTTCACGTTATCATATGATCATAGATTACTAGTTTGGACACCAGTTAGGTAGTGCAGAGATATAGAAATCAGTTTAAACAGGGTAGTTGCGAAGCAGAGAAGGAGTAGAAGCGCATTCATTTTATCAGTACATTCAGTTTATCTGTACATTCAGTTTATCTTGCCATATCCCATGCTTACCCCATGTTATCTTGTTATTATGGCTTAGTCTTATGTTTAGTTTTTTCACGTCATGACCATTTTCCTCATTTAAATACTAAGAATCACTGGACTTACTAGACTTTATGTCTGACCTAGTTTGCTTTCGCCTCTTTTCTTCCATTCCCCCCTCCCCAGGTAGTCAAGGAGGGAAAAGCTCAGCCCATTTTGGGGTCGTTACTCTTTCCGAGCTTGAAGATTCTTCGGTGCATTTCTTTGAATTCCATATTGTCAGTTTGTGCTTCTTATATATTAAACAAGACAGATGCTTTCTGGTAATAAGTATTGGTGTTGTAAAACAATCTTTGTACAAGCTGTTTAATCAATAAAGGTTATTCATTTTTCACTGCTTTATTTGTCTGTCTTGTAATTTTTCTGCATCTTGTAGTAAATATGCTCCACCGAAGTTAAGGCATTCCCTTTGTGAGTGACCTTAACGGAGGTGGTGTGTTTCACTAATAAGGGCCAAGAGAAAAAGGAAGTACCACAATTGTGAAATACCCGGCCACTTAAAGAAAGACGTTAGAAAGAAGAAGAAGAAGACTAGTTGTTATCATTACGGAGAGACAATACATCTTATCAGGATTGTCCAAAGAGTCAAGGGCAAAGGTAAGTGTAACAACCCAGAATTTGGGGCCAATTTAAAATTTTCATTTTAGAGATTTTAGAGGTGTTTAAATAGTTGAAATGAATTATTTTAAATAAAAATGACTAGAAATTTATTTTGACTGAATTTAATGCGAATATATTTAATTTAATTATAAAAGGAATTAGAAAAGGACGGTAGTTTGAAAAGTCAAACCTGAACTTTGACTGACCACACATGATGCAGAACAAAACGGATTTTGGTGAAACCAAAAATATTTATATCTGTTAATGAATATCTTTCTAAAGAATCTGAAAAATCGAAGTCTCATAGCGGGAATCAAAAGTTATGGCCAAATGAATTTTCAGAAAGGTCGCTATAGAGAATATATCGCCCTTGAAAATAGACATTTTGCATACGACCTCGGAATTCGACGAAACCACTTTTGTTGGATACGAGATGTAAAATTATTGCTAGGTTTCAAATTTCATGATTTTTGAAGCTAGAATGTGAGCGTGGCAAAAGAAACTGTGTTTTGTCAATTTCGGTCAAAATTAATTGACTGAAAAATAGTGTAATGACCCAGGGATTTCGGCCCCGAAAATCGACATAAACACCTTTACCGTATCTCATGCCGATCCTCCAAGTGCCGAAAACACTGGATAGTTTTAGAAAGAATTTAGAGGGTGAGAATAGAAAGAAAGAATATTAGAATAGAAGCAAGAAGAAGAACACATCAGAATCTCACAGTGGAACAAATAAAATATAATATAACAAATCCTTTATACAAAAACTATATATACATACCAATCATCAGAGTACAACATATATCAGACACAGCGGAATACACATAATATATAATACGTCTGAACTTCTCCAGCTCATCTCTGGACTTCGCAGCATACGATAACCTGAACCTGTACACTCCGGGCTAACCCGAGCATTTACAAAACACTGGGTCAGTCTGGTGAACCAGAGTGAGATAAGTACATCATTAAGGGTAAATCATCCAGTCATGATTTTAAAATTTGAAATCTTTTCAAAAGAAAGGATAATCGTAAGACCGAATCCACACATAAACACAGACGGTTTTTACCTTACGATAACCCAAAACAGTTTTGAGATCAATATCTTTTCTGAAATTATAATAATTTCTAAATACAAATAAATAACAATCTAGTGGAACGCTTGCATCTCACGCTCCACATATATAATATAAAATCAAAACCGCGGGCGCTTATTGAAGATTGGATTCCAACTCTGACAAGGTATGGGACCACATGCCGATCATGTATCTCTAGAGACGAATACACTGGGTTCAACAAGAACGTCTTGCAACCCGGCCCACACATGACCGACCACTCATTTCGCTTGAGTGTATCGAATGTATATCACCGACGGTTGGGATCAGCAACCGCCTACCAAAAAGGGACAGCATCGAATATCGATTAAAGAACCAAATGGAATTCCTCTGGATAGGTGATCATACACCCTAATGGGAGCGACCCACATAGCCATGCTGCCTGCCCGATTTTTGTCATCTCCCGGTTGATGAGGCTTGAGGCTAGAATTTCTTTTGGAACATCTGGCCACCATTCACTTTGAATGCCACATCATCAGATCCGCCAGATCACACTTGATTGATGTCTACAAAAATACTCTAATTTATTTGGCTAGAGAATAACCATTTCTCCGCCATAAACTATCGTATGTTTGGACAAATCAATGCATGTAATTCCTTTAAATACTCTGTTAGACATCCGTCCATACAAGTCATCCAGGAACAGGATGAACCGAAGGCACCCTCCTACTGCATCCCAGGAATCACCCTACAGATCAGTAGCGAGTAGCCCTTGCAACCCGTAGATCCCAACCACGACAGAACCACAGCTTATCTCTGGTTGCAATCCCAGAGATCCTTAGCGGTTCTTCCGTTTATAAAGATCCACGGTCTTCAATGCTCCATCTCGGTCATCTCTTGATATCATCACTTATTTGTTGGTTGGAATGGTTTTCGAATATAAATTAGATCCCGGTCTTTTTGTACCAGCAATCGTATTGGACAGATTTGATAGTCGGTTATTTAACTATCAAAATAATTAGTGTTTCAATCACGATAATCAAATGAGTTCACTGGTTGGATATTCAACACCATTTGGCCCTTTTACTTAAAAACGATTAACGATAGTAAATCTTAAACTCTTTATCATTTCAATATTTCAGATATGACATATTTGACGTAAGGTCATCACTTTCATATCTAAGGAAATATTCGATAATCATACTCAATTCTTTATTCGGCTATCGTATCAAATCCATTTTCACATTTTACTTCTAATTAACCATATTGGAAAAACGACTCATCTTATTTCAAATGAAACAACCTTTTGAAACTCCTTTATTTTATCACTTGAAAATAACCAACTATTATTATCTTTGTATAAATTATTCTCAAAACTTTTCTTTCTCAATTTCCTTTAATATCGGAAATACCATTTTTAACTTTCCCATTACACACTAATATCATCCTCAGATATTCACGAAGTCGTTTAAGTTGGGGTATTTATTTACCTCTCAAACCTTGACCAACAACGGTCTTACCTTCAGATAATATCAGTTGTAACCCAAACAGATATTTATTCTAATCTCAAATACACTTCCCTTAGCTATTTTATTGATATAAACTTATTATCTTTTGAACACCTCCATTTCGAGTATAACCATAAATTCTTAATCCATCGAGTAAGATAATTATTTTATAAACCATCACGTTTCTCTTTTACCTTTCTAAGCGATACTTCTTATCACTTGGATTTTTGTTAAATCCTATTGCTTACTACATCACCTTTAAGCCTTTCTCTTAAAGTCTTATTTCCTAAATTTCACTTAATAAGTAACATTTACTAATCCTTCGATTCGTTATAAAATATGGCTCTATATACCCTTTATTTATCACTTTCCTTTATAAAATCATTTAAACTCCAATTATAAACTCAATTAATAAATAATAAATATTTACTTGCTTTTTACAAACTTTAATTCAAGTAATAGATTTAAAAATCTATTTTCAGTTATAAAAATAAATTTTATAATCTTATCTCATCGATTTACCTGACGGTAGATCGATATTTATAAAAAAACGGTTAATTCATAGGCCATGTACTGCCAATCACTCAACCAGTAATACCGACTAGTTCAAACCAAACAAATGGTGAATTTAAGGTCAATATTTAACCATCTAATCAAAACAATTCAATAATGGTCTCATAACAGTCTATTACGACAATTCAATATCAACCACAACAATCAACAAAACAATTCATTTATTTAAAACACGTTTATTTTATAAACGTGACCAATAAGGTAACTTACCTCAATTGGAAACAATTGTTAAAATAACGATTTTGGGTTTCACTGAAATTAAACGATGTTTAATTTCATCAGTTCAAACGATATGTGAATATATCATAAACCGATCAAAACACTAGCAACCATAACATACAAAAATAAAAACCCGACTTATAACATATAAGCGGGAATTACTGAGTGAGTTTAACTCACCTTTGATTCTCACTGTCTCCATCTTTGTCCTGGTTTTGTTCTGGTTGTAGTTATGATCGTAACACGAGTTATTTTGCCCATTTCTGTCCATATATGAATTGGGTCATAATGTTTGAACATTAACGATTTAAATTGAATTCACTTGACCCTTAACTATAGATTTAATAAACTAATCCCATTATTAATACCCCAACCAATACTTAACTCACTATGTTTAAAATAACTAATTTCGTTTAAGGTTTACATAATTTAGTTAAAATAAACCTTAATCACCTTTAATTAATAACTTAATTATAAATGACTAATAAAGTTTCACACGATAACTTGACTAACTAAGTGACCGTATGAGAAGGTTTTAAATTTCATTAACTATCTTTAATTTTTGTTAATAAGAAATCCCTTAAGTAATTTAATCTAAGGAACCTCATTTAAATTTAAATTTAAACCAAAGTTAGTGTATTAAAATAATCGGGCCACACCATGATTTCGTTCAGCCCACTAAATAGGCCCACACCCATCTCTTACATAAACAATCCGATCCCCTTTCCATTTTCATTATTCCGCTACCACAAAATTTGGGAAAAAGAAACCCTACATCCTCCTCCTTCAGCGATTTGAAAACCGCACCCAACCACCATCCCACAGCTATGTCGATCAGCCCTAACCCTTCCGATCTCCTTCAACCTGCCAACGATCCTTCCGCCTGAAGCTTCTTCGATCTTTGAGCCTTCGGTTTTGGACCACAGTCACCAGAAAACTCGTCGAAAGGCCGTGCGTGAATCACTTAGTAAAGCTACGTGTTTTTAATGATTTTTATCTTGCTATAAAATCTTATTTTGATTTTCTATTTTCTTTTCAAATCGTTCTGGGGTTGATGAAATACAAAGCACGATAGGTGTATTTATAGTGGAATTTGTCTAGATAAGATCAATGTCTATCGATGTCCATCCTATGTAAACTCGGCTATGCTTAGGCCATCTTTTCCTCTTCTGATTTGTAGATTTTCGTACGGTGATGGCATGATATTATAACAGAGATTTTGTTGAATCCATTCTAGTCTATTCGCAGAAAATACTGATCGAATTGCCAATGGATTGTCATTCAAATTTCTGAGATATTGAACTGTATTTATAAATCTTCTGTCCCATTTAAATATGCATGACAACCGTCTTGTGATGTATCCGTATGCATTCACTGTATACATATACAACTGTTTGGTTTGCTTACCTTAGATGTGATGTTATAAGATATACACATATCTGTTTTCCCCTTTTCTTTTTGCTGTGCTGTCGATCTGTTTGTACTAGTAATGGGAACACTGATGGATGTATGATATTTAACAAGGAAATGGTACAGATTTGAATTAGATTCCATGTGCAAAATCTTGCTCAGATACAACCGCACTGTTTCCATATAGCATAGGCAAGGCTAGAAATTGTTTATTTGTATTTTAAGGCCTGTTTGTACTGTATATTGTATTGTCACTTCATATTGTATTTTCTGTTTCATACTTTGAACTATTGATTTTTTTTTCTTCTTTCTTTACAACTGGATTTTTTTTATTTTTTTTTACCTATAGCTACTCATAGCTGTTCTCTCTACTCTTCAGGACAGATTTGCTGGTGACAATAGTGGTGCTTCCAGTATGGTTGTGACGCAAGATTTGGGTGATTAGCTGTGTTCATCCCTATAGATTATGTTCAGGCTATGATATTGTTTAGTCATTTCAGAAATTTGCATTCCACAGCTTTGTTTAGTTTTTTTTCATGTATTCGATTATGATATTGTCTGTATAAACATTTGTTTATTCTTTTATATAAGAAAGTATGGTTTATTTGGGGTAGGTGCTTAGGTAGTATCGGCTATGGCACATATGTATTTAAGGCCGCTTCTTCATGTGCTCATGTATATGTTTCAATATAGTGAATTATTGGCTGCACCCACATCCTATTTAAAAAAAACCATTAAAGTCGTTTTTTTATTTAAATACTGTTATGAACTTAACCCAAAGTTAAATCATGCCAATTGTTTTAATATGTCTAATGACACATGCGCCTAATCCAGTATTTGTTTTTCCCGAATGTTTATATATTATGACTAAATCTTAGCTTTCGTGTCCATTTAAATATAATGGAATTGTTGTTTAGTTAAAAATTTAATTTGTTTACCCGAAAAACAATTTAACCGATTATATATGAATGTAACAAATAAGAATCCTATCTTTACTATGCCGAATATAGAACAATCTTATAACGGTATTAAAAGGTTTTATAATCCAAGCATCCTAGTAAGCATTTCATTCTAATGTGTTTGATCATCTCTTCCTAAATAATGTCCTCTTTATTTGTTTGCTTCGATATAAAGAAACCACAATTTACTTGAGTTATCTAAATTTCACCTAAGTCAAAATAAAAATAAAAATCTTATTTTAACTTGTTATAAGAAATAATATATTAATTTTTTATATTTTTTACCGTTTACATTTCAAATAAATTATTTAAAATAAATAAATAAGATATTTGATCGTCCAAAATACGGGACGTTGCATTCTTCCCCCCTTAAAATAATTTCATCCTCGAAATTGCTAAGGTAGAAGAAATGCTTCTAACCCGTTGACTTTTATAAAATCCGCTAAATCAAAAGAAATCCACTTAATTCTTACATTAAATCGTTCATGGATTTATATTCAACCGAACTAACTACCAATCATTTAATGCACAACAACTTAACCAAAACAACCACCTTTTATTAACCATTAATATTCAATATTAATATTTACTTTGGTTGACATGCTTGAGTATCCAATCGATTTCCATTTATTTATTATCCCATCAATTCCCAAATTCCAAACTTGTTTTATTATATTTCATTCCACATAGCCAAGCAAAGTTCTAATTCAAATCCTTAATCAAATTGAATTTATCCAAATCGAGAACACATCAAATAGACCAATACCTCAATAAATTGAGAAAATTATTTCTTTTCTAATTTTTTTTTATAATTTAAGTAAAATTATTTCATTTACCCTCTCGACAAAACAATACTGTATTCATTTACCAGTCCAATGCTTCTCAACACTTGAACCGGTCAGTACAAAACGTTTGTATATAAAATTTACAATTACGCTCTCATATATATACACTCAATCTCGATCAAGGGTATTACTAACCCAATTTATATCAAGTCATGCCACAGAGCCAAGGTTATTCTAAACCAATTGCTCTGATACCACTGTAACGACCCAGGGATTTCGGCCCCGAAAATCGACATAAACACCTTTAACGTATCTCATGTCAATCCATCAAGTGCCGAAAACACTGGATAGTTTTAGAAAGAATTTAGAGGGTGAGAATAGAAAGAAAGAATGTTAGAATAGAAGCAAGAAGAAGAACACATCAGAATCTCACAGCGGAACGAATAAAATATAATATAACAAATCCTTTATACAAAAACTGTATATACATACCAATCATCAGAGTATAGCATATATCAGACACAACGGAATGCACATAATATATAATACGTCTGAACTTCTCCAGCTTATCTCTAGACTTCGCAGCATACGATAACCTAAACCTGTACACTCCGGGCTAACCCTAGCATTTACAAAACACCGGGTCAGTCTGGCGAACCAGAGTGAGATAAACTCATACAGCATTAAGGGTAAATCATCCAGTCATGATTTTAAAGTTTGAAATCTTTACAAAAGAAAGGATAATCGTAAGACCGAATCCACACATAAACACGGACGGTTTTTACCTTACAATAACCCAAAACAGTTTTGAGATCAATATCTTTTGTGATATTATAATAATGTCTAAATACAAATAAATAACAATCTAGTGGAACGCTTGCATCTCACGCTCCACATATATAATATAAAATCAAAACCGCGGGCGCTTATTGGAGATTGGATTCCAACTCTGACAAGGTATGGGACCACCTGTCGATCGTGTATCTCTAGAGACGAATACACTGGGTTCAACAAGAACGTCTTGCAACCCGGCCCACACATGACCGACCACTCATTTCTCTTGAGTGTATCGAATGTATATCACAGATGGTTGGGATCAGCAACCGCCTCCCGAAAAGGGACAGCATCGAATATAGATTAAAGAAACAAATGGAATTCGTCTAGATAGGTGATCATACACCCTAATGGGAGCGACCCACATAGCCATGCTGCCTGCCCGATTTTTGTCATCTCCCAGTTGATGAGGCTTGAGGCTAGAATTTCTTTTTGAACATCTGGTCACCATTCACTTTGAATGCCATATCGTCAGATCCGTCAGATCACACTTGATTGATGTCTACAAAAATACTCTAATTTATTTAGCTAGAGAATAACCATTTCTCCGCCATCAACTATCGTACGTTTGGAGAAATCAACGCATGTAATTCCTTTGGAAATACTCTGTTAGACATCCGTCCATACAAGTCATCCAGGAACAGGGTGAACCGAAGGCACCCTCCTACTGCATCCCAGGAATCACCCTACAGATCAGTAGCGAGTAGTCCTTGCAACCCGTAGATCCCAACCACGACAGAACCACAGCTTATCACTGGTTGCAATCCTAGAGGTCCTTAGCGGTTCTTCCGTTTATGAAGATCCACGGTCTTCAATGCTCCATCTCGCTCATCTCTTGATATCATCACGTATTTGTTGGTTGGAATGGTTTTCGAATATAAATTCGATCCCGGTCTTTTCGTACCAGCAATCGTATTGGACAGATTTGATAGTCGGTGATTTAACTATCAAAATAATCAGTGTTTCAATCATGATAATCAAATGAGTTCACTGGTTGGATATTCAACACCACTTGGCCCTTTTAATTAAAAACAATTAATGATAGTAAATCTTAAATTCTTTATCATTTCAATATTTCAGATATTACATATTTGACGTAAGGTCATCACTTTCATATCTAAGGAAATATTCGATAATCATACTCAATTCTTTATTCGGCTATCGTATCAAGTCCATTTTCTCATTTTATTTCTAATTAACCATATTGGAAAAACGACTCATCTTATTTCAAATGAAACAACCTTTTGAAACTCCTTTATTTTATCACTTGAAAATAACCAACTATTATCTTAGTATAAATTATTCTCTAAACTTCTCTTTCTCAATTTCCTTTAATCTCGGAAATACCATTTTTAACTTTCCCATTACACACTAATATCATCCTCAGATATTCACGAAGTCGTTCAAGTTGGGGTATTTATTTACCTCTCAGACCTTGACCAACAACGGTCTTACCTTCAGATAACATCAGTTGTAACCTAAACAGATATTTATTCTATTCTCAAATACACTTCCCTTAGCTATTTTATTTGTAAAAACTTATTATCTTTTGAACACCTCCATTTCGAGTATAACCATAAATTCTTATTCCATCGAGTAAGATAATTATTTTATAAACCATCACGTTTCTCTTTTACCTTTCTAAGCGATACTTCTTATCACTTGGATTTTTGTTAAATCCTATTGCTTACTACATCACCTATAAGCCTTTATCTTAAAGTCTTATTTCCTAAATTTCACTTAATAAGTAACATTTACTAATCCTTCGATTCGTTATAAAACATGGCTCTATATACCCTTTATTTATCACTTTCCTTTATAAAATCGTTTAAACTCCAATTATAAACTCAATTAATAAATAATAAATATTTACTTGCTTTTTACAAACTTTAATTCAAGTAATAGATTTAAAAATCTATTTTCAGTTATAAAAATAAATTTTATAATCTTATCTCGTCAATTTACTTGACGGTAGTTCGATATTTATAAAAAAACGGTTAATTCATAGGCCATGTAGTGCCAATCACTCAACTAGTAATACCCATTGGTTCAAACCAAATAAATTGGGAATTTAAGGTCAATATTCAACCATCTAATCAAAACAATTCAATAATGGTCTCATAACAGTCTATTACGACAATTCAATATCAACCACAACAATCAACAAAACAATTCATTTATTTAAAACACGTTTATTTTATAAACGTGACCAATAAGGTAACTTACCTCAATTGGAAACAATTGTTAAAATAACGATTTTGGGTTTCACTGAAATTAAACGATGTTTAATTTCATCAGTTCAAACGATATGTGAATATATCATAAACCAGTCAAAACACTAGCAACCATAACACACAAAAATAAAAACCCGACTTATAACATATAAGCGGGAATTACTGAGTGAGTTTAACTCACATTTGATTCTCACTGTCTCCATCTTTGTCCTGGTATTGTTCTTCTTGTAGTTATGATCGTAACACGAGTTGTTTTGCCCATTTCTGTCCATATATGAATTGAGTCATAATGTTTGAACGTTAACGATTTAAATTGAATTCACTTGACCCTTAACTATAGATTAAATAAACTAATCCCATTATTAATACCCCAACCAATACTTAACTCACTATGTTTAAAATAATTAATTTCGTTTAACATTTACATAATTTAGTTAAAATAAACCTTAATCACCTTTAATTAAGAACTTAATTATAAATGACTAATAAAGTTTCACATGATCAACTTGACTAACTAAGTGACAGTATGAGAAGGTTTTAAATTTCATTAACTAGCTTTAATTTCTGTTAATAAGAAATCCCTTAAGTAATTTAATCTAAGGAACCTCATTTAAATTTAAATTTAAACCAAAGTTAGTGTATTAAAATAATCGGGCCATACCATGATTTCGTTCAGCCCACTAAACAGGCCCGCACCCATCTCTTACATAAACAATCCGATCCCCTTTCCATTTTCATTTTTTCGCCGCCACAAAATTTGGGAAAAAGAAACCCTACATCCTCCTCCTTCAGCGATTTGAAAACCGCACCCAACCACCATCCCACAGCTATGTCTATCAGCCCTGACCCTTCCGATCTCCTTCAACCCGCCAACGATCCTTCCGCCTGAAGCTTCTTCGATCTTTGAGCCTTCGGTTTTGGACCACAGTCACCAGAAAACTCATCGAAAGGCCGTGCGTGAATCACTGAGTAAAGCTAAGTGTTTTTACTGATTTTTATCTTGCTATAAAATCTTATTTTGATTTTCTATTTTCTTTTCAAATCGTTCTGGGGTTGATGAAATACAAAGCACGATAGGTGTATTTATAGTGGAATTTGTCTAGATAAGATCAATGTCTATCGATGTCCATCCTATGTAAGCTCGGCTATGCTTAGGCCATCTTTTCCTCTTTTGATTTGTAGATTTTCGTACGGTGATGGCATGATATTATAATAGAGATTTTGTTGAATCCATTCTAATCTATTCGCAGAAAATACTGATCGAATTGCCAATGGATTGTTATTCAAATTTCTGAGATATTGAACTATATATATAAATCTTATGTCCCATTTAAATATACATGACAACCGTCCTGTGATGTATCCGTATGCATTCACTGTATACATATACAACTGTTTGGTTTGCTTACCTTAGATGTGATGTTATAAGACATACACATATCTGTTTTCCCCTTTTCTTTTTGCTGTGCTATCGATATGTTTGTACTAGTAATGGGAACACTGATGGATATATGATATTTAACAAGGAAATGGTACAGATTTAAATTAGATTCCATGTGCAAAATCTTGCTCAGATACAACCGCACTGTTTCCATATAGCGTAGGCAAGGCTAGAAATTGTTTGTTTGTATTTTAAGGCATGTTTGTACTGTATATTGTATTTTTTTTTTTTGAGGCAAAAATGTGTGATCCTCCATAAGGAAGAGAGCACACATATATATAATAAAAATAATATGATAAAGTGATACAAATAACCCCATACATATCCAGAAATGGGAGACCCCGATAGTAATGTAATGGATAATAGATAGATGAGTTCCGGCAAGGCAACCACCCATCATACTTCATTATCGAATTCCGGCAAGGCCACCACCCGATAAGAAGTATATCTATTCCATACATATAACTATCTAAGTGCAAAACATGTGGTGAGACAAATCACCAAAAAATACAAAAGCAAATATATCCAATATATCCAAAAGCAAATCAAAGTGATCGATCCAGACAGCTATCCCAATAACGCCACAGTTACATCTACAACCTGTAATCTGAAAGACTGAAACAAAATACTCAGTAACTTACACGTATATATGAGTATATGCATATATATATATATATATATATATATATAAATTTATATATATGTTTATATAAATATGCATATATCCATATATACATGTATAAGAAGAAGGACATAAGAAACTAAACAAGTAAGAGGAAAATGTCAAGCCAAGCGTCAAGAATCAACAACCCAGACGAAGTCTATTGCATCTAAAATAGCTACTAATACGAATGAATAAACTCAGGTTATATCTTACTTTAGACAAATAACACCCAAATTGCAAATTTCCAAATAGTTTATAGTGTGAATTAGACATCCAAACCAGACAGAATTTTACTATTTGACTATTAAATTTTCCTTACGTACAGAATTTGAATGAAAGATTCTCTGGTTCCTTTCAACCAAAATGAACCAACTGATGAAAATTACTAAGGTATCCAATATGTATTTCTGTCTTGAATTATATTGTAATCTATGACAATTCCAATAATCAATACAACAACTAAAGGGATTAAAACAGTCAAGAGTAAAGATCCTCATAATCATATTAAGAATAGAAAAGGTAAAGAAGCAAGAGAAAAATAAGTGATCTACATCCTCCTCTCCAGTATTACAAAAACAACATTTTACATCAAAGATAACATTTTTCCTTTTTAACATCTCAATCGTATTAAGCTTCTTATGAACGATCAACCACATTAGAAACTTTGCTTTAGTTGTAGAATTAGATTTCCATAAGAATTTAAAGGGGTATAATGATATACCAGAGAAATTAATAAAACTATACATAGAATTAACAGTGTAAACTAAACTCTTATCCATGCCCCAGCTAATAGAATCACTATTTATATCTACATGGTACAATGCTAATTTGGCTTTAAGTAAGGCCAATTGTCTTAGTATATCATCCTCCAATATATTATCAAAGGAGAATTCCCACGGAGGATCTAATTCAGCTATGTAAACATCTTTAATTAAAGCATTCTTAAATCTACTAATATTAAAAAGCTTACTAAATTCTATTTTTAGTGGCACACGTGATATCCAAGCATCATGCCAAAAATAAGTAAGATTACCTGAATGAACTAATACTTTACATCCTATATTAAAAAAATCAAAACAATTCAAAACAGATTTCCAAAAATGAGATAATTTATTATCCCAACTACTACCATTATCAATAAAAAATTCTCCTCTTGAATAATAAGATTTGGAAACAATAGACTTCCAAGAAGACTTCACTTCTGGACATCTATATTTCCATAACCATTTAGCAAGTAAAGCAGAGTTAAAATTTTGTAGATTTATGATTCCCAAACCCCCCTCTATCTTAGATTTACAGCATATTTCCCAGTTAACTAGACATTTATAACTATTACAACTAGAATCACCGTTCCAAAGATAATTACGTCTAATCCTATCTATTTTCTCAATGACCCATTTGGGAAATCGATGAACAGCCATCCAATAAGAGGGGATAGCTGATAGAACCGAATTAACTAGAACTAATCTACCTGCTCTGGACAGGAATCTATTGTTCCAGTTAGATAGTCTACTACTAATCTTATCAATGATGACTATCCAGTCTTCTTTCTTAAGCTTTGACGGTCTTATTTTAAAACCTAAATAATCGAAAGGAAATTTCATAGTCAAACAGTTCAAAGTACTAGCCACTAAAGCCTCAATATTGTTAACATCATTAATGACCATCACTGCACTCTTATTAAAATTAATACTTAGACCAGATAACATTTCAAAACCGTAAAGTATAAATTTAAGAGCAGTAATATGCTCAGGCAGATGAGAAGTAAATATCAAAGTATCATCCGCAAATTGAAGGATTGATAATTCATTGTTAAAATCTTCATTCCCAACTCTACCTAGAAAACCTAAACTCCCAGCTCTCTTAATAATTTTTGAAAAGACATCAACTGCTAAATTAAATAAAAAAAGGCGATAAAGGGTCGCCTTGTCTAAGTCTTCTCTTAGATTGTATTTTCTTGACCAATACCCCATTAACAACAATACTGGAACAACCAGATCTAAGTAATAACATGATCCAGTTAGTCCATCTAATACTAAAACCCCTAGCAAGACATAATTCACATAAAAAATCCCAATCAATTGAATCGAAAGCCTTCTCAAAGTCCAGCTTCAAGATGGCACATATTATATTGTTCTTACAACATACGTTAATGTATTCTTGTACCGCTGCCACTCCATCTACTATATTCCTACCTTTAATAAAAGATGTTTGAGAGTCATCAATAAGGTCATTTATCTTGCTACTCAACCTGTTTGCTAAAACTTTAGATATTATCTTGACAGAAACATTAATAAGAGAGATAGGTCTAAAATCCTTAAGGGAATTAGCCCCCTCTCTCTTATGAATAAGTATGACATTGGCAAAATTAAAACTACCTAAACGCAATTCACCGCTATAAAATTCATTAAATAATTCAATAATGTCAAACTTCAAGACTTCCCAAAATTGTTTGTAAAAATTAACAGAGAAACCATCAGGACCAGGAGCTTTGTCACTAGGCATATCACTAATTGCCTTCCAAATCTCCTGCTCCGAAAATGGTTTATCCAAATCTACAAGACTTATCCTAGTATCGGAAGGATATAAATCATTCCATCTAACATTAGTTCTTCTCTTAAACTTAGAACCGAAAATCTGATTATAATATCTAGTGAAAGCTTCATTTAGATCCTTCTGTATAGTCAGTTCTACATCATTTACAGTAATCGAGCGAATCGTATTTTCACGTCTCCTCCTATTAGCCACACTATGGAAAAACTTAGTGTTATTATCTCCTTCCTTGATCCATTGAATGCGAGACCTTTGCCTCCACATGGTCTCTTCTTTTTCTAAAATCTGTATAAGATCTTGTTTAAAATTACAGTATCTATCTTTCTCGGTGGAATTGAGAATCCTGGTTTCGCTAATTTTATCTAACTCTAACAGTTCACACATTATCTTATCTTTTTTAAATCTTACATTACCAAAGATATATTTATTCCAACGCTTAAGAAAGAATCTCAACTTACCTAACTTCGCCACATAAATCTTAGCAGAATTACCCCTATAAATATTATTAAAATAAAACAAGGCCTTCCATTTCATAGAAACATGATTAGTAAAACTATGGTCCAATAACCACATCTTATCAAACCTAAAACTACTACTAATAGAAATGTTCGAATTACACGTAAGAACGATAGGGCAATGGTCAGATAGTAAAAAAGGTAATCCCTTGACTGTACAAATCGAATATCTATCTTCTGTCTCAGGACTAATAAAGAATCTATCTAATAGTGCAAAGGAAGGGCTATCACGGACATTCGACCAAGTGAACAATCTATTTTCAAGAGGAATCTCTGTACTGTATATTGTATTTTCTGTTTCATACTGTATATTGTATTGTCATTTCATATTGTATTTTCTGTTTCATAATGTGAACTATTGATTTTTTTTCTTCTTTCTTTACAACTGAATTTTTTTTTATTTTTTTTACCTATAGCTACTCATAGTTGTTCTCTCTGCTCTTCAGGACAGATTTGCTGGTGACAATAGTGGTGCTTCCAGTAAGGTTGTGACGCAAGATTTGGGTGCTTAGCAGTGTTCATCCCTATAGATTATGTTCAGGCTATGATATTGTTTAGTCATTTCAGGAATTTGCATTCCATAGCTTTGTTTAGTTTTTTTTCATGTATTCAATTATTATATTGTCTGTTTAAACATTTGTTTATTCTTTTATATAAGAAAGTATGGTTTATTTGGGGTAGGTGCTTAGGTAGTGTCGGCTGTGACACATATGTATTTAAGGCCGCTTCTTCATGTGCTTATGTATATGTTTCAATATAGTGAATTATTGGCTGCACCCACATCCTATTTAAAAAAAACAAATAAAGTTGTTTTTTTATTTATTTAAATACTGTTATGAGAACTTAACCCAAAGTTAAATCATGCCAATTGTTTTAATATGTCTAATGACACATGCGCCTAATCCAGTATTTGTTTTGCCTGAATGTTTTTATATTATGACTAAATCCTAGCTTTCGTGTCCATTTAAATATAATGGAATTGTTGTTTAGTTAAAAATTTATTTTGTTTACCCGAAAACCAATTTAACTGATTATATAAGAATGTAACAAATAAGAATCCTATCTTTACTATGCCCAATATAGAACAGTCTTATAACAGTATTAAAAGGTTTTATAATCCAAACATCCTAGTAAGCATTTCATTCTAATGTGTTTGATCTTGTCTTCCTAAATAATGTCCTCTTTATATGTTTGCTTCGATCTAAAGAAACCACAATTTACTTGAGTTATCTAAGTTTCAACTAAGTCAAAATAAAAATAAAAATCTTATTTTAACTTGTCAAAAGAAATAATATATTATTTTTTTATATTTTTTACCGTTTATATTTCAAATAAAATATTTAAAATAAATAAGATATTTGATCGTCCAAAATACGGGACGTTACAAATAGTCATTTTTCAAACAGTCTCAGAATTCAACGAAATAAATTTTGTTAGGACCGTATCGTCATAAGAAAGCCAAAAATATTTTTTTTGGGGATTTTTCTAAGTTAATTTGTAGCCCCGGTAAATTTATTTGTACGGTTAAATTAGAATAAATGATTTATATTTTAAAACTGAAAAATGAAGGTCGAGATGATCGACTGGACCTGCGGGACATATCCAGATGAGTCTGGAATAGGGGTAATTAGGTAGGAACGAAAGTCGTTGGGTTGAATTTGGAGATGTTTCGAAAACGGACATTTTTGAAATTAAATAAATTAATAATTAAATAGCCCTAGGTCGTAATATAATAATATATAAATACCCCCGCTACAGTACCTTTCTTCCCCGATCAGCCAACCCGTAGCCGCCTCCCCTTAAGTTTTCATCTCCATTTTCCCGCTAATCCACACACAATTAGACCTAGTCGTAGTTGAACTTTTTGAAGCTCTTCCCTTCCTCTCCAATCTCCGACAAGTTTCACTCGATTTCATCGCCTGTAGCTCTCGAATTTCGACCCTAAACCCGCGTCGAACAAACCGCCGCCACGCCTCCACTGTGCCGCCGCACCCTCCACCGTGCTAGGCGCACGTGCGCCTATCTGAGGCCGACCACCTCCAACAAACCTCATCTGAAACCATCAACTACATCTCCCGAAAATTGGATTCAAAGTTTTGAACTTTCTGAAGTTCAAGGTAAATTTCAATTTTAGTTTTGCCACGCTTTTAAATGTCGCAGTGACAGTTGTTAAAAGTGTTTTCTAATTTATACATATGAACTTCAAATTGAAATCTTTCAGATCTGAAATCGCCATGACTTTGAACACGAGACCTGATCGTGTTGGACCTTCATTTCAGTCCCAAGCACTATGAGAATTTATTTTTAATTAAATTTAATTAATTTAATTATTATTCTTGCGTTATGTGAAGTTGAAAGTCAAATATAAATGGATCTGCGATGGATGTTACCATAGGTTATGGATCTGAATTGTTTGTGTTGTTATGATTTTAAATCCGTTATTTTAAATCATAGATCTGTTAGTTAGATTATAAACCTGTAGCTTAAAGTTCAGATCTATTAATTAAAATTATAGATCGGTAGGAGAAAAAAAATTAGATTTTTACCTTGTTTAAATTTGTTGTAGTATGCCTTGTGGATATGAATCATGTATAAAAATATATCATCTTGTGCTTGTTATGGAATACATTACCTCGTATTATGACTTGTGTAAATAGAATAACCATTCGGGTTAATCAAAGACATGAGTTGAAATTGACATCTTATATGTATTTGGAAAAGAAATTTATATCGTATGAAATTTTCATTATTTCTAATGTGAATAAAAGTAGAAATTACACCGTATGATAAAAATTACATTTTTCTATGTAATTAAAATGTGAATTTACATCGTATGTTAAAATTTACATTTTTATATGTAAATTATATAGGAAATTACACCGTATGATAAAAATTACATTTTTCTATGTAATTAAAATGTGAATTTTCATCGTATGTTAAAATTTACATTTTTATATGTAAATTATATAGGAAATTACACCGTATGATAAAAATTACATTTTTCTATGTAATTAAAATGTGAATTTACATAATGTTAAAATTTACGTTTTTATATGTAAATTATATAGGAAATTACACCGTATAATAAAAATTACATTTTTCTATGTAATTAAGATGTGAATTTACATCATATGTTAAAATTTACATTTTTATATGTAAATTAATAGGAAATTACACCGTATGATAAAAAAAATTACATTTTTCTATGTAATTAAAATGTGAATTTACATCGTATGTTAAAATTTACATTTTTATATGTAAATTATATAGGAAATTACACTGTATGATAAAAATTACATTTTTCTATGTAATTGAAATGTGAATTTACATCGTATGTTAAAATTTACATTTTTATATGTAAATTATATAGGAAATTACACCATATGATAAAAATTACATTTTTCTATGTAATTAAAATGTGAATTTGCATCGTATGTTAAAATTTACATTTTTATATGTAAATTATATAGGAAATTATACCGTATGATAAAAATTACATTTTTCTATGTAATTAGAATGAGGGTCTGCATTGTAATTAAAAATCATATTTTTACGATGTAAATAAGAAGTAGAGTTTGCATTGTAATTAAAAATCATATTTTTACGATGTAAATAAGAAGTAGAGTTTGCATTGTAATTAAAAATCATATTTTTACGATGTAAATAAGAAGTAGAGTTTGCATTGTAATTAGAAATCATATTTTTACGATGTAAATAAGAAGTAGAGTTTACATTGTAATTAAAAATCATATTTTTACAATGTAAACAAGAAGTAGACTTTGCATTGTGATTAAATTTACATTTTTAGATGTAATTTATAATATGATTCTCAATGCAAATATAAGTTACATTTTTATTATTATGTAATTAAGATAAGAAAACACATTGAGGTTAAATTTTACATTTTATATGTAATTTAAAAGTAGGATTTTGCAATGTATCAAAATTTACATTTTTTTTACGTAAATGAAAAGGATGGAATTTACATTTTTAATGTAAGAAAAGAATGAATTTAGGATGCTGTGATATGATCTTCATTTTCAAATGAATTAAATTTTATAAGGATTGGTAGTTGTTAGAGCGTTATTTAAATCAAACGACGTTATTACGGTTAAACGATGATATATATATACATATACATATATATATATATAATAAAATTAAACGAATGGAGCGCGGTAGTTCGCGTTTTGAAATCGTACCTTTAAATGGCTATACAAGAAGATCCGACCGTCGGATTTTCTTGAAACTGAAACCGTTAGAACCGTCTTGGAAAAATCTTTCCAACGATATATATTACGTTAAGATCTAACGGTTATATTCTGAGAAATGTAAAAATCAAAATTGGTTGAATGCAGCGCCATAGTCGCCCATTGACTTAAGGCGTCGTTATATAAAAATTTATTTATTTTAAATAATTAAAATAAGAAGTTATCATTATAAAGTGATACGAAGGATTTTAAATATATATATATATATACGAGGATTATTTGGAAAGTCCGAGTTCTCTCATTCCAAATAATCAAACGACGTTAATGGAAGTATGGAGATGGCGTATGAAGACCATAAATCTTCCCTCGAATAGACAACGATCGAGGCTCTGATTTGACTTTCTCCCAATTCAAGGGTCATGGTCATTGCCAAATGTACGTGTTGATTTCACGGGTTTGGTTTTCGCTCAGACCAAGAGCATAAGCTAATAAATGGATTGTGTGTCTGACATCGTACTCTATTAAATATCATGTTATTGATCTTTTGTCGAATGTATGGATGTTTGGTGGCGGAGAATTTATTCTCTTGCTTAACTCCCGTTCATATATTTCGACAAAGGATTGGTAGTGCGATATGAAGGGATGATATGGCATGCTAAGATGCATATAATCAAGGCTTTGTTGAAAAGCAGGCCTTGTGGGATGATCAAAGCATAGCCTGTTTAGGCATAGCTTTGTGTATAGCGTGACTTCGCGAGCCTCACACACCGGTGGAGTCTAAAATGGGAGAAGGGAACACAGGGAGAGCAGGACGTTTCTTTCTAGCTAGAAGTGGTGATTGTGCTTTAACATGGCCCGACATTTTACTTATGTGGATGATGGAATGAGGCGCCTTGGATGATAGGTCCTATAGGACTGGGAAACGTGTGTTCATGAATAACTAATCTGCAACTCGTATGGTGGACCGGTCCTGCAGGATCCAAGGGTTCACTGCGGGGGACCCTGAGGCATTAGCTAGAGTGTCTCAAATCGGTAAGGAGCTCCTCCCTAGCCTTGACTCATGATGGAAATCCAAACTTCCAATACGAACCTACGGATTTGATTGTATTACTAGTATGGAAGCATAGTATTATGGTATCTATGTGTCCTAGGATTGATACATTTATTTTGAAATGTTTTGATATATACTAATAATAATATTAAACTCGTATATGCCGTATTTAGCATGTTTAATCACCATAAGGTAAAACCCTATCCTCTGGTTTGTGTTGCCTTGTGTGATGGGACCTGGGTCTTATGGTGATTCCATTTTTCTCAAAAGCATAGCGTTGTCTTATGGTGATTGTATTACTTACCATTTGTTCTGAAACTTTAAATTTTGCATGGCAATCCATTAGAGTAAACCGTTCCGCGTTAGCAGCGTGGTCTTTGGATTTGCCTTATTACTAGCAGTTAAAGTAGTTAAGAATTCTCATACCAGTCGCACGACAGACCCGTTGTTTGTTTCCACCTTTTTCAAACTCGGGTGCCCTTCTTTCTACATGGGCATCCAAGTAAACAGGTTCATTCTTTTCTTGGAATCTATTCTTTGGAAATACATTGGGAGATGTAGTTGACAGTTTCAGGTGAGGTTTGTTGGAGATGGTCAGCCTCACAGGCGCACGAGCGCCTAGCACGGTGGAGGGTGTGGCGGCCCAGTGGAGGCGCGGCGGCGGTTTGTTCGACGCGGGTTTGGGCTCGAAATTCGAGAGCTACAGGCGATGAAATCGAGTGAAACTTGTCGGAGATTGGAGAGGAAGGGAAGAGCTTCAAAAAGTTCAAATACGGCTAGGTCTAATTGTGTGTGGATTAGCGAGAAAATGGAGATGAAAACTTAAGGGGGGGCGGCTACGGTTTGGCTAATCGAGGAAGAAAGGTACTGTAGCGGGGGTATTTATATATTATTATATTAGGACCTAGGGCTATTTAATTATTAATTTATTTAATTTCAAAAATGTCTGTTTTCGAAACATCTCCAAATTCAACCCAACGACTTTCGTTCCTACCTAATTACCCCTATTCCGGACTCACCTGGATATGTCCCGCAGGCTCAATCGATCATCTCGACCTTCATTTTTCAGTTTTAAAATATAAATCATTTATTCTAATTTAACCATACAAATAAATTTACCGGGGCTACAAATTAACTCAGAAAAATCCATAAAAATTATTTTTGGCTTTCTTATGACGATACGGTCCTAACAAAATTTATTTCGTCGAATTCTGAGACTGTTTGAAAAATGGCTATTTTTCAGTCAATTAATTTTGATCGAAATTGACAAAACACAGTTTCTTTTGCCACGCTCACATACTAGCTTCAAAAATCATGAAATTTGAAACCTAGCAATAATTTTACATCCTAGATCCAACAAAAGTGGTTTCGTCGAATTCCGAGGTCGTATGCAAAATGTCTATTTTCAAGGGCGATATATTCTCTACAGCGACCTTTCTGAAAATTCATTTGGCCATAACTTTTGATTCCCGCTATGGAACTTCGATTTTTCAGATTCTTAGAAAGATATTCATTAACAGATTTAAATATTTTTGGTTTCACCAAAATCTGGTTTATTCTGCATCCTGTGTGGTCAGTCAAAGTTCAGGTTTAACTTTTCAAACTACTGTCCTTTTCTAATTCCTTTTATAATTAAATTAAATATATTCACATTAAATTCAGTCAAAATAAATTTCTAGTCATTTTTATTTAAAATAATTCATTTCAACTGTTTAAACACCTCTAAATCTCTAAAATGAAAATTTTAAATTGGCCCCAAATTCTGGGTTGTTACAATTTCCCCCGCTTAAGAACTTTTCGTCCTCGAAAAGGAAAAGGGAAGAATAGAAGGGTAGGAACCAACATAAAGAATGGAAAATATTTTAAGCGTACCTCAAAATAAAACTTATCGGAGATATCCACTCTGCATTTGGGATAGGCTTGTTTGATACTCTCATTGGTTTCCCAAGTGCAGTCTCTAGGATCACCGCTCCATTGCACTTTGACTAGGTTGATACTTTTATTTCTCAACTTCCTAGTCTCGTTGCCAATAATTTTCAGTGGTTCCCTTCTCACTGCAAGGCTTGGGGTGATCTCCAAATCTTGATGTGCTGCTTCTTCCACAATCAGATCTGGATCATGGACATGCCTTCGAAGTTGAGACACATGGAATACATCGTGCACTCCAGGCAACCAGTCGGGCATCTAAATTATGTAGGCTAGGGTGCCAATCTTTTCAAGAATAGGGAAGGGGCCGATGAACCTAGGTGCTAATTTTCCTGTCTTTCCAAAACGGATTACACCTCGCATTGGAGCAAATTTCAAATAGACATAGTCACCCACTTCAAAAGCTAACTCTCTCCTTCTTACATCTGCATAGCTCTTTTGTCTACTTTGGGCAGCCAATAGTCGCTTCTTAATAAAGTCAACTTTGTCCGAAGCTTCTCGGATCATGTCCGGACCCAACACAAGCCAATTTCCTTTTTCAACCCAACACACTGGCGATCTACACGGCCTACCATATAAGGCTTCAAATGGAGACATTTTCAAACTTGCTTGATAGCTATTGTTATAAGAGAATTAAACTAAATGCAAGTGATCCTCCCAAGAACCTCCAAAATCGAGTATGCAAGCTCGCAATAGATCTTCAAGAATGCGATTCACTCGCTCAGTCTGGCCGTCAGTCTGAGGGTGATATGCGGTACTGAGATTTAGCTTCGTTCCCAACTCATTTTGGAGTGCTCCCCAAAACTTGCTAGCAAAGATAGGATCACGGTCGCTAACAATGCTATTGGGAACTCTGTTTAAAATAAAAGATTATTATTTAATTTGAAAAAGAAAATTTTCATTCAGATTATGATGAAAATGAAAGATTTAGTTTTATTACCCATGTAGCCTGACGATTTCTTTGAAATAGATTTGCGCCAGACTTTGAGCAGTTCTAGTGGACTTGACAGGTATGAAATGAGCGGATTTTGTGAAGCGATCCACGATCACCCATATGCTGTCATTTCCTTTCCTAGTACGAGGCAGCCCATCTATAAAATCCATGGAGATTTGGTCCCACTTCCAATCTGGAACTTCCAATGGCTGCAACAACCCCGCAAGCTTTTGTTGATCGCTTTTCACTTGTTGGCATGTGGGGCATCTACTCACATAAATGGATATATCCCTCTTCATAGATCTCCACCAAAATGTGCGCTTTAAGTCTTGATACATCTTGCTCACACCGGGGTGGATGCAAAGCTTTGATTTGTGACCCTCATCCAAAACTTCCCTTATGAGGTCTTTGATATATGGAACACAAATCCGCCCTTAAAATCTAAGAATTCCCTTGCCATCTATTTGGAAGTTCGTGTTTTCACCTACTTCAATTCTCTTGTTCATCCTCTGAATGAATTCATCATCCTTTTGAAGAGCAGAAATTTTATCAATCAAAGAAGGGGTAACGATGAGGCTTGCGACAATGACGTCCTTTCTACTAAGCGCGTCTGCCACAACATTGGCTTTCCCCGGCGTATACAAGATGTCAAGATCGTATGCCGCCAGAAATTCTAGCCATCGTTGCTGCCTTAAATTCAGATCCTTTTGATCAAAGAGATATTTCAAAGATTGATGGTCTGTGAATAATTCAAATTTTTCGCCCAAAAGATCATGTCTCCAAATTTTTAAAGCAAAGACTACGGCCAACAACTCTAAGTCATGGACACGATAGTTTTTCTCATGCAGCTTTAATTGACGACTTGCATATGCAAGAACTTTGCCTCTTTGTATCAGTACCGCACCAAGACCACAACTTTGAGAAGCATCGATGTAGTCTTTAAATCTTGGTTTCCATCGATGATGGTAAGTACGGGAGCAATGGTCAAACTCACTTTTAGCTTTTGGAATGCCTCCTCATAATCCGATGTCCAATTGAACTTGGTATGCTTCTTGGTGAGCTTTGTTAATGGGCTAGACAGCTTGGCGAAATCTTTGACGAATTTCCTGTAATATCCGGCCAATCCAAGGAAGCTTCTTACTTCCGTGGGTGTACTGGGCTGCTTCCAATCTCGAATGGCGGCAATTTTACTTGGGTCAACTGCAATTCCTTCTTTTGACACAACATGGCCCAAGAATTTTATTTCTTCTTGCCAAAATGTGCATTTGGAAAACTTTGCTTTTAAAACATTTCTTCGCAGAATTTCCAGCACTTCCCTTAAATGCCCTTCATGCTCCTCCTTACTTTTAGAATAGATTAGAATATCATCAATGAAGACTAGGACGAATTTATTTAGGACCTCACGGAAGACCCTATTCATCAAGTCAACAAAGTAGGCTGGAGCATTGCATAGACCGAACGACATCACTAACCATTCGTAGAATATGTCAGGACCTCTGAAGGCGGTCAAAGGTATGCATTCTTCGGCTATGCGGAGTTGATGGAAACCTGTGGCAAGGTCCATCTTCGAAAACACCTTGGCTCCATTCAATTGGTCCATCAAATCATCCATGCAAGGAAAGGGGTATTTGTTCTTCAATGTTCGTTTGTTAAGATCGTGGTAATCAACACAGAGCCTTAGAGTACCGTCGAATTGGGGACAAACACCATAGCTGCACCCCAATTAGAAAAGTTAGGTCGGATGAGTCCTTTCCACAAGAGCTGCTTAGTTTGGGTTTGCAATTCTTCCTTTTCATTAGGAGTCACCCTTCTGATAGCATGAACTACAGATCTTGCATTTGGAACAAGATCAATCATGAAATCGATTTCCCTTCGCGGGGGTAAGCTGTCTACTTCTTCAAATACATCCGCGTAATTTTTGACCACGGGAATATTTTCTAAAGAAATGGTAGTGATCTCCAGGGAAGACCAAAATGCCTTCCTATCCGATTTTGAACCATGGCAAGGTATGGAAATAATATCTCCAAACTTTGTTTTGGTTTCAACTACTCTATCCGCACACCTTACCTTGGCATCAAATTTTGTTAGCCAATCCATACCAAGTATGATATCAAACTCAGAAAAATTCATAATGATCAAGTTAAATGGAAACTGGAAGTAGGAGTAGGATACAGGCACCTTACAACATAAATATAGAGTGGTAGAACCTCCTACGGGATTATGAACATTAATTGGCTCTTTAAGACTCCTTTGTTTTAGTTTCAATTTCTGGACCGTATTGCTAGAAATTATACTTGGTCTGGATAGACCCGTAATTTCCCGCTCTTTGGATCGACCATAAACCACACAAGTCTGACCCAAAAGTTGGAAATCCACGAATATTTTAACTTTGGAAATACAACAACATCAGAACAACAACAGCAGACTTTTATAAACATTGCAATAATGTTACATCAGAGTATAGAATATCAGAATACATCGAATAAAATTACAACGGAAGATAAATTAAAATAAGTTAAATACAATGCACAGCAGAATACTTTCTATGCTCTGGACACAGCTTTAAGCTTCAATCTAGAATCAGGTTCATTCTTTGCTTGGAGTCTCTTCTTTGGAGCTGCTTATTATCTTTCTTGGATTTGCTTTTGTGGAGAGGTGATGACTTGGAGCTTGAAGACATCTATCATTTGCTGCTATTGCATCTTTCTCTTCTTAATTCCAGACATTAAACTTGTTTCATTTCACGTTGTTAAATTGGAGTTGGGACTTATTTCTTTTTCTGCACTTGATGTAATAATTTAGAATTCTGTTACTGTGGACTTTCTGTGGTTGATGACATTATATTTCCGCTGCTATGATGTTGTTACACTATGAATTTCCTATGCTATGTTGTATCTGTGATTTGTATAATTGTATTTATATTGTATTCCAAATGATTATTCCTTACTTTCATTCCGTGGAGGTTTGGGGTCATCACAGTAAGGACAAAGTACAGGATCTTCGGAAGGGTAGGTTGTGTTCTCGTGGTCAGTATATTGGAAAGAGATAGGAAGATTTTGTTGAAGATTTGATTTCTTTTTCCTATAACCCTTTTCAACTTTTGTGCTTCGCACTTGTTTGTATTTGCTTCGATAGTTAAAACACTGCACCTATATACTGGTCTAGTTATGGATCCCATTATAGTCTCAAATCCTATTGGCGGTTCGGCTCACTTATCTATGGTTTGTCGGGATTTGAGAGTGTCTATCTTGCGCGTTGGGCTTGAATGCAACGCCTTCGTTCTTGGTTTCACGGGCTATAGCTTGATTCTAGGAATGGATTGGCTAGCCAGGCATGGTGCCATCCTAGACTGTGAAAAGAGGGTAGTTAGACTGTTGACTCGTTATGGAAAGACCCTTGATATTTCTTGTGACCCTAGGGGTTCGGTGATGCTTAGCTACCTAGAATCTCTTGACGCATTCATCGATGATTTGAAATTTCTTCATGTGGTCTGTGAGTTTGATGACGTCTTTGATGGAGTTCGGGGTTTACCCCCGAGGCACGATATAGACTTTGCGTATCACGAGACAAAAGCTTGAGCAAGACAATCCTTGAAGAAGCGTTTACATGATACCGCAGAAGTTGTGGAGCCAAGCATGCTTAGGGAAGTGGAAGTGGAGCAAGATGCCACGATTAGACGAGCTCCTACATGCATCCTTGGATCGGAGGTCAAGAAGTTACACAACTGAGAGGTCAAGTGGTTAAAGTCCAATGGGGAGATGATCAAGGAGACGTGACTTGGGTGACGGAAGACAAGATGCGTACGCTGTACCCTTTCCTTTTGGAGGGTATGTTCTTAAATTCTCTTTTTTCTATCGCTTTGTTTATACTTGTTCTATCGTTGAGTATGTCCTCTTGATTACATCTTCGATCTTTAGGTAGGAAAATCCTATGGTTGTAAACATGTGTTTGAGACATGTTATGTTTGGTAGATGCAAGTGGATGCAAGTGTTTGCTAGTGGTTGCTCATGGATGCATTTACACACACATTAGGTACTAGATCGGCTCAATCACTTTCATATTGCATATGAATAAGTGTGCATAATTAATTTGATGGATGTATATTGAATGTGTTATCATATGGATGTTGCATTTGAATGAATAATTGTGCACGCATGTAAAAATGATATGTATCATTAGGATTCTTTTACATACATAATGGACGCATGACACTATCATGAATTGCATTAAGGAGGTCGACTGAGGCAATAGACTGCCTGATTTTGCATTAGTGTAGGAACATATACACACACTTTTGCATATGTTCATTAAAGCATTATAAATCTTTTAAAGGACAATGGATGTCCGTGATTGATGGATGAGTAGATAAATGATGGATGGTAGGATGGTAGCATTCTTCTTAACTTGGAGATTTTGGGGACAAAATCCTTTAAGGAGGGGAGAATGTAATATCCCAATTTTTTGTATGATTAATTTATGGATTACTTAAATAAGGAAGAAAATTCAAAAGTGCGCAAGAAAATGTAGAAAAGCATTAATGTAAAGAAATGCATGTGACAAATTAAAGGTAAGAAGATTAACATATTAGTACGTGCATTAAATAAGGAATTTAACGCAGTAATGCATACGGTAAAAGTGTTAAATAAATAGATGCGTATATGTACATATGTACAATTATGTTATAAAGATACAAATTTAAAAATGTGCAAGTACAGAAGGAATCAATACATGCATTAAATTGATTGCAATAAGAGAAAGAAAAACATTGATTTGTAGATATGTTTAATATGACATTGATTAGAAAACAAGTAATTTGCCATTTATGTTCGATTGATTGCCACTTATGTTTTTTTGATGATAATTTAGGAAACCATGTAATTAATCTTAATTTGTATGAATACTTATGCTAATTTGTCACTTATGTCAATTAACATTAAAGAGAATATGATAATTTGTCACTTATGTTAATTGACAAAAAAAAGGAGCGCATAAAAAAATAAAAAGATTCGCAAAGTAATGTGTGCATTAAAAAGAAATATATATATAGAGAGAGAGAAAATGTATATATATATACATACATATATATATACACACATATGACGTATACGAATCATGTGGCACACGTGGCGTATTTTTGTAGGTCAAGGATTGTTTTTTTAACGTGGCCTTCTCTGATTGGGCTGGTGACGAAATCTGAGGTATTAGGGCTTACGTGTCATGCTTTGATTGGTTGAGTGACACATCTCTTTGGTTTGGATGGCTCTGATTACTCCTAGACTGATCTAAAGGCTAGAATTAATCCTATACTCTTATATAATCACATCTAACATATACCCCAAATCAAAGCAAAAATCATTCTCAAGCCGTCATGCTGCTGCAACATATACTGAGAATGCTTCTCTTATTTAGCGAATTAAAACTTAGGATGGTGGAAAAGGATTCTACGCTTAATCTATTCTCTTCTTTAATCCATTCATAGTGAGTACAACTTCTTTAACAAGATAATTGTTGAACGTAATTGTGATGGGTTCATAAGATGGACTATATGAATATGACTAATTACATATACTTGATTAATTCCATTTTATGATGTTAATTCATGTGTCTAATTGTGTATGCTCGATTAGGTTAATTTTATGATGTAGTTATATGCAAGTTTGTATGCAATTTGTTATGCATGTTCATATGTTAATTTAGATCTAATTTGTTGTGCAAGTCCATATGTTAATTTAGATCTAATTTGTTATGCAAGTCCATACGTTAATTTAGATCTAATTTGTTATGGAAGTTCACATGTTAATTTAGATCTAACTTGTAATGCAAGTTCATATGTTAATTTAGATCTATTTTGTTATGCAAGTTCATAAATGAGGATCTTTGTTGTATGCTAAGTATGTTCATAATTGGATATATACTGTTGTATGCTAGTTTGGATGTTATACGTCTCTTTCTTTCCCTTTTTCTTATGAGTTAGGCTAATTGCGAGCCTAACGTATTATATGAATCATACGAACGATTGATGTTGGGAAACAGTTGGGAAACATTAAATATTGGACATTATGTAATTGGCATAAAATGGGTTGCAATCATATAATTAATTCTGGGCGTGTCTAGTAAATGTGGCTTAACTTGAATTGACCACACTTACGGATAATTTACATATAAATCTAGACTTGGACATAAGTGGTAAATATGTAAATTGGTTAAAAGATGAACATACCTAACCCGAGGTTAGATTGGGTTGCGGTGTAAGACTGCCCGGAACCACCCGACGCATCCAGCGACCGCAACAACACATATCTAATGTGAGACGTTAGCGCATTAAGCCCAAGACCCGAGGTTAGAATGAGTTTGCGGTAGAAGACTGCCCGGAACTGCCCGGCACATCCAGCAACTGCAAACAACAGTTCAAATATGAGAAATTGGTGCATTAATAAATTAATTAATGCCAATGAACAGACATGCTTAGAACGGAAGGGTTAAGTAACATATGAATAGTCGACACTTAACCAATACAACATGTTAATTAGACAAGTGGGTGGGGTTAAGTAAATTGAGAACACTTAACCAATAAAACATGTTAATTAGATAAGTGGGTGGGGTTAAGTAAATTGAGAACACTTTACCAATACAACATGTTAATTAGACAAGTGGCTGGGGTTAAGTAAATTTAAAACACTTAACCAATATAACATGATGAGTGAACAGGGTTAAGTTTATAAGAAATGCTTAACCAATACAAAATGATGTGTGGGTGGGTTAAGTTAACATGAATGGACACCACTTAACCAATATTACATGAACAAAGGGGACAGGGTTAAGGCAAGTTTAACCAATAATACATATTGACTTGATAAGTAGGAGGGTTAAGTAAACCTTGGGTAGGTGGGTAATATTAGTGTACATAGGCCCACAAACTTAACCGTTAAATAAACATGTTTGAATCAGTGGGAGGGTTAAGTACATCTCATGTAGGTAGGAAATATTTGCATATATAGGCCCACAAACTTAACTAGTAGGAAACCCTAGTAACGGGGACCCAATGCAGCAGTAACCCACATAGATGTATCATGGTACCCTGAACTAGGCAGGATGGGGCACAATTACTGGGCTGATTATAAGCGGTCAAAATAGCGGCGAGTGGTGCGACAGTGTAGGTTCCGGCAGAGTATGGTCATGCACGTACTTCGGAGTAGAAAAAAGCAGGCATTGGGCATCAGTAGTATATACTGTGCATCTTGAATTGTGTTTGGTTGCCATCATAGGGATCGATACACCCTATGGTGGGACCAGCACAAGTATCTACATGCAAGCGGGGCCAAATGACACAAGTAAACAAGTGTGGATGAATGACACAAGTAAACAAGCGGGGCCAAATGACACAAGTAAACAAGCGGGGCCGAATGACACAAGTAGCAAGCGGGGCCGAATGACACATGTAAACAAGCGGGGCCGAATAACACAAGTAAACAAGCGGGGCAGAATGACACAAGTAATAAATACATGCGAGTTAGGGAGCCGGTCGATTAAGAGATAAGAGGGTAGTGTGGGGACATCTAGCATTTAGTATGGGCAAGTAAGGATTGTATGGGGCAAATACCTTATACTAGATGTTACGCCTGAGGACTACCAATTACAAGATGAGGATCAACTTTCAGTATGGAACTAGTAATGGTGCGGTGAAATTAGCATGGGTGCAGTGTAGTAATTATCCTTTAGTGATTAGAAGCGCGATCAACATTTATCTTATTCATCCTTCTTACCTTGTCATGCATATTTATGTATAGTCATTTATTACTTTCCAGTTTATGTTCTTATCCTGTTACTATAATGATTATATTGTTAAAGTCACAGGACTCACCAGAATTATGTCTGACCTAGTTTGTTTTCGCCTCTTTTCTTCCGTTCCCCCCACAGGTTTTTAGGGAGGAAATACTCAAGCTTAGTTCGGATATCCCTTCTTCCAGCTTGAAGTTGAAATGAATTGCTTGGCTTTGATTCAGCTTGTGTATGGTATTTTCTATTAGGGATTACAGTTTTAATATTAAGTACTCTGAAGGTTTGTACAGGACTGATATTATGTACTTGGTTTTGGTATTTGGAAATGTAATCAAACTTATTTTTGTTTCCGTTGTAACAAAGTTATAAAAATTTTCAAGTACTACTTTCTCTATCTTGTAATATTCCGTTCTATTTACTTATAATACTCCATGAAACTTAATGCATTCTCTTTGTGAGTGACATTAACGGACGTGGGGTGTTACAAATATGATTTTTAATATATAAACATCATATTAAAAATGTGATTTTTATTATGAACAGCGTGGAAAAAACTACGCTGGAATTTTGAACAAATCCAAATGGTTTAGAAATTCAGAAATAGAACCAGAGGAGTGGATCCAAAAGGTGAAAATTTCTCACTTTAATTTATTTTCTAGTTAGAAATATATACTAGGATGTAGACGGTGCTTAGTAACACCCGACATCTTTGGTTGAAACCATGTTTGTTTGGTTGTTTGGTTGATTAGATTATTTGGTTGATTTTGGTTTGGGAAATAAATTAAATTGATTAGAATCGGTATGTACATGGCGCGAGCCATTAGTAGGCGAGGGATAAGGCTAGACCTTATCCTGGTTCTAGTATCGCGCCGTTATGCTGCCGAAATTTTCTAAAAATATTAGAATAATAAAAATATCATTTTTATTGTATAAATGAACTGCATAAAATATTCATGAGTTGAAATAAATATTTTATAGTTAAAAATATATTTTTTAACGTGTATATAAATAAAATAAATATTCATTTACAAATCGGACGATTAGTTTATGTACACACATTTAACTTATATTGATTGGGACGATATATTTTACACGTCGCTCAACCGCATAAATAATAATCAGTGTTTGTTGTTTGAAAACCACACACGGGTAATGGGATGATACTGGACATACACTAATCCCAATATTTAGGTGTATGTCAATCGATGGGTTGACAAACTGTTGTAAGCATTGATTATTTATATATAATGCTTATGCAGTTGTGTAATGCACTCTGGATGATGGTTGACTGTGTTTGATTATTGTTGTGTATATGTGTGTATGAAATCCACATAAATAAAATTATATGGTAATGGACTGTGTTTGATTCCAATTCGGAAAGAACGAATATTTTAAATTAAAGAATATTTTAAAACAACGAGTAATGGATATTTTAAAATAACTAATGTTTTAAAATAATATTCAGCAATGGATCAAAATATGATTTTAATGTCCGATTTGGGATGGACACGAAAATATTTAAATATATAAAGCCATGTTGATTTAATTAACGTCATTTTGACGTGAACGATATTTATATCGATTTTATTCATTTTTATAATGAATAACCAAAAGGAAGTGATTTCAAAATCTAATATTTTGAAAATATTATCATTTATGTATTAATGATATGAAATATTTAATTTTGATTTAAAACTAAATATGAAGTTGAAATCGTCTTGAAAAAAAATTAAAAACAATTTATAAAATACGTTTTAAGTGGAAATCGATGAAATATATACAATATTTTATATATATATATATATATAATGGCCTGAATAGAACGTGCAGCGCCGCGGCAGTTCGTGAATTTCGACCATTGACTTCAAATGGACATTACAGGAGATTCGACCATCGGATTCTCATAAAACTGGAACCGTTGGGTTCATATTGAAAAGAGATTTCCGATGAATACAAGAGATTTGAAATCTAATGTTGGATTTGGAATTATGTCCAAATCAAATTTGGAAAAGTTCGCTGTAAGTGCAGTTCGATGACCGTTTATGGAAATCGATTGTACGGGCCTTGATAAAATTATTAAAAATATCAATAATTTGTGTAAAATCATAATAAATGATTTGGAAAGAATTGGGATGAAAAATTCCATATTTGAAAAGATAATAATATTTTTATTGAAATGAACCAGTTATGAACTCGAATAATAATCCAATATTTTTAAATAAATAAATTGGATTTGAAATGTTTTAAAAATAGTCAGAATTTCCAATATGTGAATTGGTATGGATTTGAATCGAAATTTTCTTCGAAATATTTTGATATTGGATTCCGTGATTATACAGATATTGTGCAGTAATTTTAAACATATATATATCGTTATTCCCAATACGATATTTGTTGATTTCAGAATTTGATATTGAATATAAGCCAATATAATTTCTATTCAGAGCCTTGTATTTAATATTGAATTGGATTTTGGGTTTGTCGTGAACTATGATTTAAATGACACTGTTCTTAGACCCAGTTCAGAAAAGATTAAATCTTGGTAATATAATCTAAAAGAGTTTACCAATTAATTAATATTTAATTCGAATTGAATAGAATTGGATTTTGGGTTTGTCGTGAATGGTGTCTTTATTAACACCGTTCCTAAAACCAGTGTGGAAAGAATAAATCTTTTAATTAAGATTTAAAGAAGAATTTACAATTAGTTAACATTTAATCGAAATTGAAAATGGAATGTTAATTGGGTTTATTGTGAACTGTGTTTTTAATGGCATTCGTTCTTTAACCCGATTTACAATGAAATGCGATTTGGAATTTATAAATCTTTTTATTAAGATTTAACGGGAATTTTCCGAAGTAAAGTTTTCCAATTTAATATATTAAATTATAACTGAATGGAATTCGATTTGATAATAATCGAAATGAGCTTCTGTGGAGGAAGACTGTTAATATATATGGAGTTTAAAAGGCTTTTTCGTTATTCCATTTTTATTATTAGTCGGATACGGAAATTGATATCGATTACATATTAATATGTTTTCCATGAAGATTCCATTTTTATGGAAGAAGATTTGGGTTTATTGTAAACCGTGTTTTAAATGACATTGGTTCTTTAACCTAGTTAAAGACAGGACTACATGTCTAACATTGGATTTCGAACTGTATGGTTGATCTCTGCTAAATATATATCTGTTTGGTGGCGGAGAATTTATTCTCTTGCTTAACACCCTTGTCTAAGGCATACGAACTTAGAGGTTATATACCGGCATAAATCAATAGTATGGTGTACATTGTCAATGCGACATGTTTGTGTTTCCAAAATTAAATAATCATTAATATTGATTTTTAGGAAGATTAAGACTAAGTGGAGTTTTAATGGATCTTTAATTAGATTGAAATGAGAATTGATAATTTAAATTATCAAATTTGGGAAATGATTGAGAATGGAGTATCACCATTTTTGCTCCTAGCGATTGTTAAATCTTTAATTAGATTTGAACGTGAAATGGTAATTAAATTTACTCATAACACCGTGGTGTTAGATATGGAGTATGACCAGTTTTGCTCCATGGGATGGATAGGTTAGGATTGGGAACTTAAACAAATGATTACTTTGGTAAGGTGCGCTAATGCCAACTAGTTCGGAAAATCTTAATATGTTTTGAATTGATATCCAAAGGAAGATTAAAGAATAAATTTAAAAAATTTATCTTTGAAAAATTTAATGGGAACCTTTTTCAACGGATATGAATATTTAAATAAAAGAATATTCAGAATTGGAATGAGGCGTATGTTGTGTTTTTATAGCGCTTGCTTATTATATATGCGAGTTATTCGGAAATGCCGGGTTTATACCTATTCTGAATAACTGATTTGACGATAAGTCAAAGATGAAGATGGTGGTTGAAGACCATAGGTCTTCACATTGTTTGGATGATTATTGATGTCTTTATTAGGCTGTACACCCAAGATAAGGTAATAAGTGGTGATTGTCCAGACGTACTTGGAGATCGACCGGATATGCGAGGACCTCTCTCCTGTGTTGGACATATGGTAGGAGGAATAAGGTGCCTCCGGTTTCGTTCAGACCCAGAACGAACTTGTAAATGGATGTGTGTCCAACATTTGATTTTATTCTGTGTTGATTGATCTATATTAAATATATATCTGTTTAGCGGCGGAGAATTTATTCTCTTGGTTGATGCCCTTCTCTGAGACGTACGAGCTCAGAGGTTATATATCGATAGACATCAGTCGCGTGGCGTGAATTGCCTATGTGGCAAGCAGAGATGCAATGGTCAAGGCTTCTATTGAAAAGCAGAGTCTTATGGTTGATGATCAAAGCACGGCTTTAATATAGCTTAGCTTTATGTATAGTGTTAATTCGCGAGCCTCACTCCTCCGTATGAGTCAAAAACGGGATAAGGGATGCAGTGAGAACATGACGTTTCTTTCTAGCTATGGGTGGTGTCATGGTATGGAGCCCAGACATTTATTATTTTTACCTATGTGGTTGTTGGACTGGGAGGCGTATCGGTTATATCGGTTACTACGGAGCCGATGGATAGGTCTTGTAGGACCGAGAAACGTGTGTTCAGGAATAATTAATCCTTAAACGTAATGGAGGACTGGCACTGCAGGATCCAGGGGATGCCCAGAGTGTGTAGCCCCAAGGAATTTGCTAGAGTGTCTCGAAGCGGAAAGGAGTACATCCCTTGCCTAGACTCATGACGGAAATCAAATTTCCAATACATGACATTTCGGTTTTGATTGTAGAACCTAGTATGGCGACATAGTAGCATGGGATACTATACCGTCTATGATTAATACATTTATATTTGAAGTTGTTGTATACACTATGCACTTATAATAGTATCAAATGATTTGTTTTAAACGTACCAAGCATGTTTGGCTATTATAAGGTAAAACACTATCCTCCAGCTTGCGTTGCATTATGTGATGGGACCCAAGTCTTATAATAGCTTCATTTTTCCAAAAAGCATTGAGTTGTTTGTTCTATGCACTGGTATTCTTGGGATGAAACCCGTTCTGTGTTATACGGCGTGGTCCCTTGATTTACTTTATTTTTAAAGTAAAGATTTAATAACTGTTTTCAGTTCTCACACCAGTCACTGACTGACCTGGAGTTTATTGTTTTAAGCTAAACTCTGGGTGCCCCTATTTTCCACATGGGCAGCTAGTAGTTTTGGTCTTACAGATTTATATTCACAGGATCCTGGTTTATAGTTGGAACGATATTCGGAAAGCTCTGTATCCGTTTATCTCTTTCAGTTGTGTTTTTGTATTATTTTCCGTTGCATTGTAATTTGTAAATCTCTGGTATTTACCAAATGTATATTATTTGTTCATACTCTGTATATTCTTTTACTCTGATGTAAATTGTTGTAATAGCAATGAGATGTTGTTCTGTGTTCTGATTTGTCTTGTTCTCAACTCAATCCGCTCTTTCTCTTCTCTTTGGAGACTGGGGAAGTTCGGGTCGTGTCAAAAGAACTTTTATCTTATATTATTAACATTGTTTTGGGTTCTTATTTTTTGATCTATGCTGTTTTTGCTAAATTTTATTTTTGGCGTTTTAAATTGATAAAGTGTTTAATCATTTTAATTATATTTTTTATGTTCAAATTTTTGTTAATATATATGTTAAAGAAAATTGTATTGTTTTGTTCAATCATTTAATTTTGCTTCAAATTAACTGATCATGCATATGATCATTAAAAGTTTATATTAAAGTTGCACTTATGTTATGATATTTGGATTGTCTCATATGAGGTGGGAAACATTCAGTTTAACTAGCTTCTTCGAATGTTCTTGAATTTGGGATGCCACATGTTCAACGGATTGCATAGTGTTACCGAATGGATCAACGAAATCCGAGTTGTCTGAATTGTCAGCTCCACTATTACTTCAATCACCTGTTTATTTTTTGTCCTGAATAGGTACTAACTGAGTATGGCTAGTAGACTCACAAGAAAGAACTTTGTCCCTGACACATTGCGAGGAAGATGATTTAACGTCAATGAAGCTAGTAGCAATACTCATGTGATCAGTTCATCTTGCTGCAGATGAGAGAAACATGCAAAAGGATTGCTATTAGAAATGAAATTTAATACTGTCATTAATTTTAATTTTTCCTTTTGTATATTTTTCTTCCTATGTAGGAGTTTTTGAAGATTTGGTTGTATATATACATATGTATTAGTTATCCTTTTGCACGTTTGAAAATAATTGAGTTTATAAATAATTGTGTTAAACAGTAGCTTCACGGTAATTTCAAAATGAATTCTACCACAGTAGCTTCTGTAGCTTCATAATAGCTTCACATCAATAAATCTGACAGGAACTCCATCCTTTTTATCACAGTACTTACAGTATCAACAAAATAACCATTTCACTTGCTTCTCAGAAGTTACAGCATCAAACAAAATTCACTTCATAGTAAATCTTACACATTAGGATTATTCACAAAAATTGCACTTTAATAACCATATTAGAATTTTCACAGTACACATAAAAACTGATACCACCATAGTAGTTGCATCAGATTGAAATTGTGATTTAGTAGAAGCAAATGCTTACAGATTGGAATATCATTAGATTGATATTAGGATTTAGCAGAATGCCTAAGCATAGCAGATTGCATCAGATTGCATCACATATTGAGATTTAGAAGAAGCAATTATATCTCATAACTCTCACAACATAGCCATTTAGCATGCAAGCCATCATTACAAAAAGATATATACAAAAAGATATGCAATTCATATACAAAAAGATATAAAAAAATATAAAAAGATATACAAAAGGATATAACTATCAATCATTACAGAGGTTGAGATATACAAATCAAAATGATATAAAATAAAAACTGTCAAAAACTTTATTGCATATACAAAAATATATATACAAAAAGATAAAAAAAGATACACAATTCATAACTGTCAAACATGAACACAAGTGAGCACGCGTAGAAGCTCTGTTATCATTGGACATTATTTGACAAAAATGAAGTTAGTAAAAGATAGAAGCAACTATCTATTTTAAATCTAAAATAAAATAAGATATTCTAATAAACATCTAAAAATTGTTATTTACAAAAATGCAATTTTATAATCAAAAGTTAATTTTCATCATTAACATTGCATATTGCAACTAAAAATTAACACATGACATATATATTCAACTATCTTTTTTAAGTCTGAAGTTCAGTTTTGAAAAGATAGAAGCAACTATCTTTTCTAAATCTGAATAACATATAGTCAATGGTTATTTGCTCATCAAACCAAACACAAATGTAGTAAACTAAGAAATTTTTAACAGGAAAAAGATAAATGGTTTAATCTTTTTCTCAGAAAATAGAATAAAGATAAATAGTTTTATCTTTACCTCAGAAAATCATTCAATCAAACTCATTACTGTTGGAAAATTTATTTCTTATGTCACTTGGCAAATGGACAGTTCAGTGTACTATTTCAATGGCATTTCTTAGTTTATACTAGTCATCGTTCCAAAAAATAAAAACTACCCAAACAATGCTATCACTTGGATATTTGTTTATCAATAAAGCACATATTAGATGCGTACAAACATGGAAATGTTTTTATATATATATATAAGTATTGGTTTAGTTTTTATAACCAACAGAAAGGCAATGTGTTTTTTTAAGGTTGTATATACATAGGCCTTATAGGATTTTTTGTTAAAAAGCATAAAATTAAATGGTTTTCCAAGAAAAAGATAAAACCACTTATCTTTTTTCTGTTAAAAGTATAAGTTATATGATTTCCTGAGAAAAAGATAAAACCGTTTATCTTTTTTTTGTTAAAAATGGATCCCTGAAGTGTTTAATTGCCATGGAATTTATGAAATGAATAGTCCAACAGTAACAAGGTTGGTTAGATGGTATGCTTACATATGTAAAAGGTGTCATGATCATAAAAACATTATCAATAAAAGATAAAATGATTTATTTTTCTTTAAAAAGCAATAGAACAATATTACAGATTACAAATTCATGCTCAGTAATCTGAATAATATCATTAGCCAATAGAAATTCTTTATCAAATTCATGATTAAAGTTTAACATCACCTATTGCAAAATCATAAGTAAATTCGGGTAAATTAAAAATATTATCAATAAAAGATAAAATGATTTATCTTTCTTCAAAATGTAGTAGAATCATTTTATAGACTACAAACTCATGCTCAGCTATTTGAATAACATTATCAGCTACTAGAAATTCATTATTAAAGTTTCAACATTAGCCATTACAAAATCATCAGTAAGAACAACAGAGCACCTGTCAATAAAGTTTCATAGTCAATTATGTCACTGACTTACGTCCATGCATAGGAACATAACATCTCATTGCATTAAACTCCACAAAAACCAAAAAAAATAAAATTAGATCTAATAGAAAAACGAATCTTTACATACACAACAAGTATGCATCATCAGGCGAATGTTTATGTAACAACCGGGAAAATCAGAACCAATTTAAAAATTTTATTTTGGCAATTTTAATGAATTTTGAATATTTAAAATGATTTATTTTAAATAATAACGACAAGAAATTTATTTTGAATAGAATTAGAACATATATATTTATTTGAATCGCTGTTAGAATTTAAATATTTATTTTTAAATATAAAAGGAATTGAAAATGGCGCGGTAGTTTGAAATTTCGATTTCAAATTTCGAACGAATATACTGGATTCAAAATAAACTGGATTTTAGCAAAACCAAAAATATTAGAATCAATTTGAAAATATCTTTCCAATGAATCCGAAAAATTGAAATTTCAATGCGGGACTAAAAAGTTATGCCCAGTTAAAATTCGGAATAGCCGCTATGGAAAATATAGCCCATAAAAATAGCAATTTTACAAATGACCTCCGTTTTCGACTAAACCACTTTTGTTGGATCTGGGATGTCAAGTTATTGCTAGATTCCAATTTCCATAATTTTTTAAAGCAATATGAAAGTGTGGCAAAAGAAAACGTGTTTTGACAGTTTCAGTCAATTTGGATCGACCAGAAAATGACCATTTTTCAAAGGTCTCTAAATTCAACGAAATTAGTTTTGTTAGGATCGTATCGTCTAAACATAGCCAGATTTATTTTTTGGAATTTTGGGATCCGTATGTGGCCCTGGTAAATTGAAATGTGCGTTCAAATTCAATATATAGATTTATATTTTAATCTTGATGGAAACTAATTGAAATAATCGAATCAACTTACTAGACATATCCCATTGTGTTTGGAATGGGGTTAATTAGCTAATGACGATAGTCAGTGGGTTTGATTTCGAGTTCAAAATAAAAGGGTACGTTTTGAAATTGAAAATAATAATAATATATATATATAATTATATCTCTCTCACTCTCTCTCCACTCATAACCGTCGGTTTTAAAATAAAAAGAAAAAAGGAAAAAAGAAGGGGGATCGGGATCGAACCCTACCCCATCGCCGGCCACCCACGCTGCCACCGCCTCCCCTGGCTGATGCCGCCCATCCCCAGACCCCCCCCCCCCTCCGATCAACCGCCCGTCTCTTGTGCGATGCCCTTTATTCTTCTTTGTTGAAGAATCCAAGCCCAAACCCTTGGGCCAATCCCCAAACCACCCATTTCCGCCACGCTCAGGCCCTGCGCCACCAACTCCGACACTGTGCCACCCTCCTCCGACCGTCAGTCCCTTATGAGCCTTCCCTCCTTTGAAAAAAATCGAACCAAGGTGATTTTTATTTTATTAAATCAGTTATTAGTTTATTTATAAATCAATTTTAAAAGTTTATAGGAAATAAGTTTTAAAGTATTTAAATCAGTTTGAATTTATAGAAAACATTTTATAAAGTAGTGATGTTTATTTAAGAAAAGTTGTGATTTTTTAAAATAATAAAGGTTTGATTTTTTTTTAATATAAAAACATAGGATTTTAATGATAGAAAGCTATGATATTAAGTATATAAAAATAGAATTTTTATTTAAGAAAAGATTTGAATTTTTTTATGGTATAAAAATTTGATTTTTATATATAGAAAGGCAAAATAAAAATATGATTTTTATAGTATAGTGATAATAAAAAAATATGATTTTTATTACCTAGGAAGCGAAGTAAAAATAGGATTTTTATCGTTTGAATGGCAATTAAAAATGTGATTTTTATATATTCATTAGCGATAGAAAGATTCAATTTTTATCTATATAGTAGCGGTATAAAAATGTGATTTTTATCTATGTAGCGTTGTTATAAGAAATGAAATTATTTTTCAGAAAGATAAAAATATAATTTTTAGCCTATGTATGTTATTTATAAAGTAATCATACAAAGAAATAATTATTGATTGGTTAAAAATATAATTTTTAACATAGGTATACTACATAGATCGATAATCAAAGCACATCGGAGTGGATCCCAAAGGTGAGAACTTCTCACTTTAATTTATTTTCTAGTCAAAATATATACTAGGATGCAGACGGTGCTTAGTAGCACCCGACACCCGTCGTCCACAGGCCATGGACGACTTGTTTGTTTGCTCAATTGTGTTGTGAAAATTGTTTGTGATGTGAAATGGACTGAATAAAATATTCATATATTGTAATAAATATTTTATAGTTAAAAATATAATTTTTCACATGTATATGAATAAAATGAATATTCATAAACAAATCGGACGATTTGTTTATGTACGCACATTTGTCTGATATTGATTGGGATGATAAATTTTACACATCGCCCAACCGCACAAATAAAAATCATTATTTGTTGATTGAAACCACACACGGGTATTAGGATGAAATTTGACATGCACTAATCCCAATATTTAGTTGTATGTCGATTGATTGATTGATAGGCTGTTGTAAGCATTGAATATTTATATTTAATGCTTATGTAGTGTAGAATGCACTCTGGATGATGGTTGACTGTGTTTGATTGTTATTGTGATACACATGTGTTGTATGAAATCCATATAAATAACATTATATGGTAATTAACTGTGCCTGATTCCAGTTCAAAAAGAATGAATATTCTAAAAGAACAAATATTTTAAAGTAATGAATATTTTAAAATAATATTTAGTAAATGATCAAAATCTGATTTTGATGTCCGATTAGGGATGGACATGAATATATTTAAATATATAAAACCGTGTTGATTAGATTGACGCCATTTTGACGTGAATGATATTTATATCGATTTTATTCATTCTTATAATGAATATCGATAAGGAATTGATTCCAAAATCTAATATTTTGAAAATACTATCATTTATAAATCGATGATATGGAATATTCAATTTTGATTAGAAATTGAATATGAAGTTGAAATCGTTTTGAAAACGAATTTAAATCGATTTATAAAATACGTTTAAAATGAAAATTGACGATATATATATAATGGCCTGAATAAAACGTGCCGCGTTTCGACCATTGACTTCGAACGGACATTATGAGAGATCTGATCGTCGGATTCTCCTAAAACTGGAACCGTTGGGTTCGTATTGAAAAGAGCTTTCTAATGAATATGGGAGATTTGAAATCTAATGGTAGGATTTGGAATTATTTCCAAATAAAATTTGGAAAAGGTCGTTGTAAGTGCAATTCGATGACCGTTTATGGAAATTGACTGTACGGGCCTTGATAAAATTACTAAAAAATATAATAATTTGTGGAAAATCATAATAAATGATTTGGATAGAATTGGGCTGAAAAATTCCATATTTGAAAGGATAAAATATATTTTTATCAAAATGAACTAGTTATGAATTATAATTAAAAGTTCAATATTTTTAAACAAATAAATTGAGTTTGAAATGGTTTTAAAAATAACCAGAATTTCCAATATATGAATTGGAATGGACTTGAATCGAAATTATCCTCGGAATATTTCGATATTTGATTTCAGGATTATACGGATATTGTGGAGTAATTTGGAAGATATATAAATCGTTATTCCGATACGATATTTGTTGGTTTCAGAATTTGATATTGAATATAAGCCGATATATTTTCTATTCAGAGCCTTGTTTTTAATATCAAATTAGATTTTGGGTTTGTTGTGAACTGTGCTTTTAATGACATTCATTCTTTAACTCAATTTACGGTGAAATGTGATTTTGAATTTATAAATCTTTTATTAAGATTTAATGGAAAATTTCCAAAGTAAAATTTTCTAGTTTAATATATTAAATTGGAATTGAATGGAATTCGATTTGATAATAGTAGAAATGAAATTCTGTGGAGGAAGACTGTTAATACATATGGAATTTAAATGGCTTTACCATTATTCCATTTGTATTATTAGTCGGATACGGAAATTGACATCGATTATATATTGATTTGGTTTTCCGTGAAGATTCCATAATTAATGGAATGTGATTTAGGTTTGTCGTGAACTGTGTTTTAAATGACATTAGTTTTTTAACCCAGTTAAAGACAGGATTACATGTCTGTCAATGTATTTCAAACTGTATGGTTGATCTCTACTATATATATATATATATATATATATATATATATATCTTTAGTGGTGGAGAATTTATTCTCTTGCTTGACAGCCTTCTCTGAGACGTACAAGCTCAGAGGTTATATATAGGTAGGAATCAATGGTACGGTGTAGATTGTCAATGTGACATGTTTGTGTTTCCAAAGTTAAATAATCATTAATATTGATTTTTCGGAAGATTAAAACTAAGTGGAGTTTTAATGAATCTTTAATTAGATTAAAATGTGAATTGATAAATTAAGTTATCAAATTTGGGAAATAATCAAGAGTGGAGTATCACTAGTTTTGCTCCTAGCGATAGTTAAATCTTTAATTAGATTTGAATGGGAAATGGTAATTAAATTTACCGATAATGCTGTCGTGTTAGTTATGGGGTAATACCAGTTTTTCTCCATGTGATGAATAGGTTGGGATTGGGAAATTAAATAAATGATTACTTCGGTTTGGTTCGCTAATCCTGACTAGTTTGGAAAACCATAATTTGGTTTAAATGATATCCAAAGGAAGATTAAAGAATAAATTTAAAAGAATTTATCTTTGATAAAATTAATGGGAACAATTCCCTAAGGATTTGAATATTTAAATAAAAGAATATTCAGAATTGAAATGAGGCGTATGTTGTGTTTTTATTACACTTGTTTATTATACACGCGAGTTATTCGGAAAGGCCGGGTTTATACCCATTCTGAATAACTGATTCGACAATATGTTGAGATGAAGACGGTGGTTGAAGACCGGAGGTCTTCACATCGTTTGGATGATTACTGATGTCTTGACTGGGCTGTACACCCAAGACGAGGTAATAAGTGGTGATCGTCCAGACGTACTTGGAGATCGATGGATAGGCGAGGACCTCTCTCCTGTATTGGACATACAGGATGAGGAATAAGGTGCCTTCAGTTTCATTCAGACCCAAAACGAATGTAACATCCCATATTTTGTGTATATTTAAATTTTTATTTAAAATAAATAAAATGGAATAATATTGGATAAAAATCAAATTTTGTTGATTATAATGATGATGATTATTTGAATGGAGTATAAATAGATTTTAAATTTAGTTTATACTTAGAATAGTTGCAATTTGAAAATTTATATTTTATTTATTTAATAAATTTGAGTTGTTTAGTTTATAATGGAAATTCAAATTTAATTTGGTAAATGGAGAATTCTAAGTTGGGAAATAATAACTGAAATTTAAATCAAAGATTCAAATAACCAAATTTAGATTTAAAATGTGTGAAATTGATTTATAATTTTTTTTATTTAAGTCGAAATTGGATTTAAATGGAATTTTTATAAATATTTAAATTAAATTAAAACAGTTACGCGAATAATTGAATATTTTATTAATTAATTAACTGCAAAATTTAACCGTTTGGCGACTGTCTCAGAATCAGACGAAATCAGTCTCATCGGATCCAGAACAGTGAATTATTGTAGGATTCCAATTTGTGTTACAGTCGGACATACCGTTTGGTCGTATTGGAGAAAATGCGAATAGAATCAATGTAATATGATAAATGGGTTGTCTCTAATATTTGGGCTCCTTTATATATATAAATAAACTCTTTTACCATATAACCAGCCATTCTCATTTTATACATATACTTTCCTATCTGTTTCTCGTCTCCAATGGCTGAAAATGAAGTTCCAAACCCTAGATCAAGAACATTACAAGCTTCAAAAATAAAATCTCTCCAAACCCTAGCAAATTATTTATCAAATCGAAGCTCTCGACGATACAAAGCTGCTGGTGTGATCTGTTTCGACATGAAGCGCTCGGACTGGCTGGAATTCGCAGTCAAAGGTGCTGAAATCGAACCCATGGATTCAATTCTGGGCCTTTTTGATTCAGGGCTTAATTGAAGAATCGGAAATATGGGTTTTGAAGAGGAGAAGCGTACGAGTGCGATGGTGGTGTTCGTTTGAGTTATAAGCAAAGGGATAGCCGAGGATTGGTGTTTTAGGGTTTGGATACCCTTCGGTTCACCTCGTCGTCGGTGGATCAGTAGGACACCGGAGGTGACGGGCGCGATACTGGTAGATGCAGACTTCCATGACCATCCAGTTGGCGGTGGTCACAGGTGCTGAAGTGGCCGGAATCATTGGTAATCGGTGGTCAAAATTTCGGTCTTCGAGGTGGTTTTCTGCATGGGTTCCTGTTGCAGAGAGAGATAGAGACATGAGCGGGAGCACGAAGAGGAGCCTGCTGACGTGTCATTTCCTGAGTGGTGAGGAGTTAAATTTTATTAATTTTATGTATTTAAAATCCAAGTGATTAAACACTAATAACTTTTGCGTATGAATTCAGATTTGGACGTGGTTGGGTGCATTGGGATCGTGACGGAATTACGGACGTTTTGGCACTAACCTAGCTGCATTTGGATACTGTCAAATTTTGGGCTTTCGTTGGACGTTCGTTTGATTTAAAGACCCAAAGGTTAGTGAATTCTCACTCACGAATAACTGAATTATTCCCATATTTATTGAATTAAATTATGAAATAATTTGGTTGCATGGTTGTGATTTGATTGATGATTGTTTCTTAAAAACTGATATGCAAGTATGTTAATCTGCAAACTTAGGTTGATAACTAGTTATGGTAGTTAATTAAATTCTAGTTAAAGCCTGATACTTGTTAACCAGTGACAAGATGTAATACTGATCATTTTGAGTGAAATGGTTGCGATGGGTGCTTATTTGAAATTGATTACTATATTGATGTTGTTAATGTTCATTTTTCAGTACATGGACGTGGTATGTTTATTATGAGGAGTAATCCCATTTTCACCCTTGATGTTACGGGCATCGAATAAATCCGAGATTAATCGATTTAAATAAATTAAGAACACGAAGTGAAATGATAAATCTCTATAACCCTAATTTGGATTGAAATGATAGATCCGTCCCTGAAATATCGAGAAATTAAATTTAATACCACTTGGTCGTAGGATAGAAAATTATATACGGACATCGGTTGGTTAAATGATTTTCAAATATTTGGAAATTTTATTTGATAAATATTTCATTTAAAAGAGTGAGCCGATACTCGACAAACTTTGTTCCTTTAAAGATCTAGATTTTCGAATGTTTATTTGAAATGGTTAGGAGAATTTTTCCCAAACGATGTGGAAATTCTTAAATTGGGTTTTGAATAAAATTTGAGATTTTCAATTTAGGATGTGGATTTGAATGAAATAAATTCTTATTTAATTTAATTTGGAATAAAGATAATCGCGGATATTCGGAGTTGTTTTAAACTTAAAGTTGAGTATGGGTTGAATTCTCAAAGTTGAAAGATAGGTCTGAAATGGTGTTTGAAACAAGTTGTTGAGCTATGTAAAATCCATTGAGACTGGAGTTAGATTCAAGTATTTGAAGTTCAGAATAAAGGAACAATTATAGTTAAAGAATTTTATTATATATATTTACACTGTTTGATTTCAATTAACTATGCCTTTGTTAAAATTCATCTACTAAAACTTTTACATATAAAACTTTTCTGTTATAACTAAATGTTTCCTTATATTTTATTACTTAAACTAATTTGTAAAAATTTTTAAATTATGTATATACATAGTATTTTAAATTATCTTATTTTTCTAACTATTATATTCTATATATATATATTATATGAAGTTTCTTTCTAAGCACCTATTTTCTTAAAGTATACTTTATAAATTGTAAATTTCTTCTGAATGGAAAGTGCTGGATTTAAATCGTTGGTTCAAATGGAGTTGAGATAAAGTTATATATTCTATTTTAATAGGAATCGATTTTTAAACCAATTTTTTTATTTGGAAAAATAAATTATATTCTACTTGAGTATAAATGAATCTCCTAAGGGATTGAAACGAGTTGAAATGAATATATATATATATAAATATATATATATATATATATATATTCTATTTGAATATGAATGGATTCCGAACATAAATCGATTTTGAAATAACTATGATCTTTGATATGAAGTGTATTCTATTTGAATATAAATCGAGTTTGGGATATTATGGAATTACGAGGTATGGATCCAGAAATAATATTCTAGTTGAAATATAAATCGGTTTGGAATTAATTGTGATATGTTGATTTGAAAATTATATTCTTTTGAATATAAATTGGGTTCAAACAAAATATGATATTTTGATATGAAAGCGAACCTTTGCGAAAAGTAAAAGAACTGACCGATGTGGAAAAATGTAAACGTTGGTTATTAAAGAGGCCAGAGTCGACAAGTGGCATACTCTTTGTCAGTGTCGATACCCCTTTAACAATTATGAACGTTATGACGTATCTAGAACGGAATATGATGACTTGGAGGCGATTACTGGATTTGAAGAAGATGAACGATGATAAAATAGCCCTGACCTTGGGGTCAGAATTGAAATGACTAAAACAGGAGCTATACCATGACTAATTTAGGTAGCACCTTTGATCGGACACCCTTCTTTGATACTATTTCTATGGCTATGATGACGATGATGATGATTTGGGCCCTTTATTATTTTGGGAGTGTGTTCCGAGGTGGGCGGTAGTGGCTGCTATGCATTATCACCGGTCCGGGAGTGCAATTGGTAGAATCCTACCCTAGGCATCGCCTCAAGTGCCTTGTCATATATACCCATATCGAGCCCCATATAGAGTGCCCTCTGATAACACCTGTACAGTGAATTTACGGTACTGTATAGACTGTTGACGCCTGTAAACGGCGTAAGGGTAATATGGTAATCCCGCTTACACTATTTTTATGATATTTACTTTACTGGATACACATTATCATAATAGCGTATTATACTATGTATGTATTAGTTTAACGGATCCTCAAGAGATGGAAAAATCCCGTAACATCTCTTGAGTTACTGCACCCATGACATTGATGTTATTTTGTATTTTAATTTGACTAACATGAGAATGATTTAGTGCTGATCCGAGTGTTTGTTGTATTCCTTTTTATGCAATATGCTCGGGTCAGCAGAAGTTTGTAGTTTGCGAAGATTACTTTGCCCTGGAGATCGAAGACGAATATTTGGTATTCATTTAATATACATATGTATTTCCGCTGCACTTTGTTTCCGTTGTCTTGCTATATATATCTGCATACGTGTAACTCTGATTATCATTTGTACGTTATAGCCAAATGTATATTTCAACTGTTTGAACTGCTATTTATTATATGTTGCCTTTCCGCTGTGAGAACTCTGTTATTGCTTTCCTCTTATTTCTTCTTTTCCCAATAACTGCCTGTATTTATGTTTTGTTTGGGTTGACATGTGTGGTTTATTGTCGATTTGAGCGGTCAAAAATACTAGGTCATTACAGTTGGTATCAGAGCGATGGTTAGCGATAACCTTGGCTCTGTTTGGGAATTAACTCATTAGAGATAGGGCTAGAAACGCCCTAGATTGAGTTTGAGTGATATGAGAGAGCGTACTTGTATTTTTGATATAAATCGGTTTTATATTGTGTTGACTTGTTCTACTGAATACTTGTGGATTCTGGTCGATTTATGGGACGCCATGAAATCGATAGGAATTTCTAAGTAGTCGAACAGAATGGATCGGCATAATATGGCTTTCGATTTTATTTTAATTTAATTGAATATATATTATGGGTTTGAAGTGTATATGCATTCGTTATTAGTAGGTGGTAATATGAAGTTATAACCTATTATTGTTGATTTGATAATAAATCTAAATTGGAAATTTAAAGGGTTCGGGATAATTTGAGAATGAAATGTCTTGAGTATATTAGTTACATAATATTTGCGATAAAATAGAAATGACCTTGAAACTTGATTCTGGGAGGCTTTTGAAATAGTTTGACAAAGTTTGAAATAATATCGTATTATAAGAAATAGTTTTAGAAATAGTTTTCAAAGGATTTTAAGGGAATAAGTGTGTAATCCCTCCTTAGAACATCGGAAATGGCTTCTGTAACGAGTGAACGCATTATCAACATTTATTCTGAAGCGTTTAAGTAGGGGAGACCACCCGTATTTTCAGAACTAGTTTGAAAGGATTCTTGGATTTAAATTCCTATAGTATAAGTTGTATAGGAGTATAAGTATATGATATTTAAAACTGAGTTTAAGATTAAACAAGAATTGAAAATTTTATATTCTTTCTTAAATTAAAGTTTTGGATTTAAAATTCATATGGTATGGATTATAAAATAGTATAAGTATATATGTATGTTATTTTAAACTTGAATTATAAAACCTGGAATCAAGCACTTTGAGTTGTCTTAACTAATGATAATGATTTAGGATTTAGTATTCTATTCGTTGGAATTTTGACTTTGAAACCATGGAATGGACTTAAGAATTAAGGGGGTCGTCACCTAAATTCTTAAATATGGGGATTATAAGGGTCAAACAAATCCCAACTGTGGTCGATAAGGGTGTTAGAAGAAATTAAAACTTACCGCGAAATAAAATTCAATTAAAGCCAACTAAATCAATTGAAAATTTGGTTGCGTAATAAGAACGATAACACATGTCTTGCCTAATTCATAAGTTATTAAGTTAGTCGAGAAGGTGTTGGAGGAAACTTATGTTTTTCGATAATCTGATTGATGATAAATAAAATTTGAAAGGAATGAAGGTGTTAATAGAATTTGAATGGTCGGTGAAATTGAAATGAAAGAGATCTAAATGGTGAACCTCATTTGGAAAATATATCGAATATAAATCAAAGTCCGAACAACGCATGAGAAGGATGTAAACATTTTTTTTGTAGGAATGTAACTTTATTTGAGTAGAGGAATCAAGCTGAATAAAGTTAACTTATGAAATCAAATAATAATGACTAAGAATTAAGTATAAATTTTGAGTTAGAAACTGGCCCTAATTCAATTTGGAATGGGAAAGTCTAAGTAATGAAGTGAGTTAAGGAAATAAACTTTAGTATAAAGGAAATGAGACACAAATATAAGTTTGGCTTATTCGGAATAAAGTAATAGTTAAATGAATGTCCAATTTGGAATTAGTGGCAACAAAATGAGAAGTAAAATAAAGCGTAGTCTGAGTTGAATGGATTCAATAAAATAAAAATGACTTAGAAGAAATAAGCCGCTTTAGAATTATACAGATAGTTGGATTGAGTAAGTGCAAATCCATACTAAAGTAAATGGGTAAGTATGTTAAGGAAAGTTGAATAAACGAGATAAAGTAGAATGGTTTATATAAAATCATGACTGAACTTAACCAAGCATATAGATTTGAAGTTATCTAAATGGAATGAGAAAACAAATTATACTTGAAATCGATTTAAAAGAAGGTGTTAGAAAATATAAAATTGAAGTTTAATTTGTAAAATTAGAATACCAAAGGAATGGGAACCAAGTGAATTCAATTAAGTCAAAGAAATTTGAATAAATAGAAGCAAACTCGAGGAATTTGAGAATTTAGAACTTAGGAAGAAACGAGTTATAAATCTTTGGTAAGTTGATTCAGGTAAATGAGTTAGGTATGTAATATGATTCAATTCGTAGTAAAAGTTAGAATAAATTCAAATGTTAATCGGGAATTAATGCTTGAAATGAGGTAGATGAATTGAGAATGAGCTTAAATAAGATTCGGCGACGATAGAACATAAATGCCTGGAATAAAATTGACTTAATATAAATGAACCGAATATGAATGTATTTAAGAAATTAAGGGGAAACTATATTTAGAACATAATGGATGGATAATCCATTCTGGATCGCTAAACTTAGCTTAGGCTTTGAAATCGGAAAAATTAAACTTCGAATGAAATAAATGGGCGTTATGTGAAAATATGAAGTTGTTGACAAGCTGAAACTAAAATGATCATAACTTTTGACGGGCTGATCGGAATCTAATGATTCTGAACTTTACAGAAACCTTAGAAACTGAGCTAAAATTTTCGTTTATAAAACCATGTCTAATTCCTATGTTTACTAAGATGAAATGTAAGTTTTAGTCGTAGTTGTATGTGCAGAAAAATTTAAAACTGAAGCGTATATCAATCTTGTTTTGACAGTAACTTTTTAACGGAGCGTCGGATTTTAATGAGCTAATACAATTCGGAAATCCCAGGATCTGAATGAAAATTTCCCTTAATATTCTGGGTAAAATTTTGAGATATAAGGGGATAAAAATTGGACTGAACAACTCAGACCTGCATTTTTCAGTGTATGAGCTGAGGCGTTCGCCTTCACTAAAATGGTAAGAACTTTTGAACGATTTATCCGAATTCGACGAATCTGAACAATTCAGAAAGCCTGAAACAAATGCTACAATTTTTGCCTAGTAGTTTTAGTCAAATTCCATCATTATTAAGGTGATAATAGTTGGTTTGTTCACTGGCCTGTTATGTGTATTGTGGTTTTGTAGTTGAAATTTTCGATATATGTTGTGTAGGTTATATGCATTTGCTATGAATTGTTATATATTTAATTCTTATGCATATTTGAGTATTTTAGCAGGTGCAAGTAAGGGTACTACGCCTTGGAGCTCGCTTGTGCTAAATACTAGAATGCTAAGGTAAATAAAAAAATGCAAATAAACCCTGAATAAGGTACGCATTTGAGTTATATAGTTTTGTAGTTACATACATATGGTGTTTCCCACATTTTTTGGATGCCTCATCGAATGATGAGATGTATATTTGAATTTTATATATGTTGTGATTTCCCCGACCTCTCCGTACAAAGGAAATGCTGCCAAAATTTATCATGATTTTGGGAGTTAGAAAATTTATGATGTTTTACAACTGTATTGTGACGGCCCCATTCCCCGATAAGACAGTGCAAGGGTAATCTTTGGAATATAGCACATAAACAGATAACAACAGAACAGAAATAGATAAATACACCAGATAATGTACTATAGAATACACTGGATAAATAAAATTATCAGAGTTACATAGTATATAGGATCATACTTAGTACAAATACAGTTCAGCTATACGTAAAATGTCTACAGCGGAAAAGAACATAATATGTACAACAGGAGCTGAACAGCATAAAAAGAGATAAATGATAGAATCCGTCTTCAGCTCCAGCTATTTAGAAAGAGCCTGCTAAAACCTGAATATAAGGCTTCCCGTGTAGAAATAGGGGCACCTGAGTTTGCAAGCGAAACAAACTACGAGTCAGTCATGGGACTGGTATGAGAAATCTACTTAACACACTTTACAACATGGCTAATCACAGGACCACGCCACTTTCGCGGAACGGGTTTACTCCATTGGATTGCCAGTGCTTTAAAACAAACAAATCTTTAAACATCGCAATGCTTTTTATAAAAAAATGAAGCCATTATAAGACTCGGTTCCCATTACACAATGCAACACAAACCGGAGGATAGAGTTTTACCTTATAATGGCCAAAATATGCTTGATACGAGCAAAACAAATCATTTGATATTACTGCTAGTGTATATATATTTCAAAAACACTTTCGATCATAACTATCAATAACAGACAGCATGGGTACCATATATCATGTCGCCATATATATATATATATATATATATATATATATATATATATATATGTATGTATGTATATGTATGTATATACACACACACACAATCAAAACCGCATGATGTCGTATTTGGAAATTGGTGAACCAAGGCAAAAGATAGTCCTTACCGATTCGAGACAATATAGCCCATGTCTCAGGATCAGACCTCAAGTGACTCTTAGGAGCCATAGGGCCGGTCCACCGATGTGGATTAAAATGCCTGAACAGTGCGTCTCCCCACCCTTTGGGGGCGTAAATGAGCCCAACGACTCCATCGGTCCCGGATTGACCGATATATCTGAGGCACCTCGCAACAGCAACAACCACACAGGTGAAAATAATATAAATGTTAGGGCTGGAAGGTCACCGACTCCACCCTAGCTAGAAGGAAACGCATGTCCTCCCTGGATCCTTCTCCCGTTTTTGGTCCATACCGGGGTGTGAGGCTCGCAAATCCACGTTATACACAAAGCTATGCCACACAGGCCGTGCTTTGATCATCAACCACAAGACTTTGCTTTTCAACAGAAGCCTTGATCATCTACCACTTAGGCATGCCACACAGGCAATTCACTCCATGTGACTGATTTCTATCGATATATAACCTCTGAGCTCGTACATCTCAGAGATGGGCGTTAAGCAAGAGAATAAATTCTCCACCGCTGAACAGATATATATTTAATAGAGATCGATCAGCACAGAACAAAATCCAATGTCGGACAAAAAAGTCCATTTACACGTTCGTTCTGGGTCTGAACGAAACCGGAGGCACTCAATACCTCGCATATCCGTACAATCAACAAGTACGTCCGGGTGGCTACTAATTCAGCCCTGTCAAGGTAGCTACTCCATCACGAGCATCAGTAGCACCCCTCCATTTGACGTGAAGATCATCGGTCTTGCAACGTCTTCATATCTTCGACTTTCACTTGTCGAACAATTATTTGAAATGAGAATCAACTCGGCCTTTTCAAATAATTCACGTATATTTAGAATTTCAAATCTATTCATTTCAATGGTTAAATTATTCGATATCACTTGTTAAATTGATTAATGTAATTTTCACACCAAATACATTCAACCATCAAATATCACATAAACCGAGCAAATTAAGTTTATTTCCATTCCGTATCGTTTATAATATTTTATCATGATTTATTGCTATTTTTATTTATTTAAGAATAGCAATTTCACTTAAACGACGCTTCAGGCCATAACGCGGCCGTGGCACTATTTTTCTTCAGATTTGATTTACACATATATGAAAATCTAACCGTTGGATCTTCACAAATTTTATATCATTAGAAAGATCTTTTCAAAACGAATCCAACGGTTTCAGTTTCGGGAAAATCCGACGGTCGGATCTCCCGCACTAGTCGTTTGAAGTTACGATTTCAAAATACGAACTGCAGCGTCGTTATTCGATTTTACTTAATTCTATTTTTATATATATATAATCGATTCTGGCGCTGTTTTTCTTCAGATTTGAATTAAACATTCCAGACAATCCAACCGTTGGATCTTCACAAAGTTGGTGCCGTTGGAAAGATATTTCCAAGGCGAACCCAACGGTTACGGTTTCGGGAAAATCCGATGGTCGGATCTCCCGTACTAATCATTTGAAATCATGGTTTCAAAACACGAACTGCAGCATCGTTAATCGATTTAATTTAATTATATATATATATAATTCATTCTTCGATTTCAAAACTATTTCCACTTTATATATTTGATAAAAAAGATATTTTTATCATCAAAATTATTTGTTCCACACATCACCATTTTTCATACCTCATATTCACAATAAAAATGTAGATTTTATGTAACACCCCACGCCCGCTATGGTCACTCACTAAGGGAATGCCATAGCATCGGTGGAGTATTTTAGTGAATATAGAACAGAAAAATTACAACAAGACAGATATAAATAGTACTTGAAATTTAAAACATCATCTCATAACAGCGGAAATAAACATGTCTGGTTACATCATAAACCACAGTAAAAGTCAAGTACAATATCCATCAAAATAAAGAAGTACATAATCCCACTCTCTCATACAATAGCCAAGACAAAAGAAAAGATAACTGGGTAACTGGAGCTTTACATCTATCCAAGCTCCTAAAGACTGGAACAGCAATCCGGTCAAGCTCCACTACTGCTAGGATCCACCGTAGGACCTGAGGGTTGGGAAAAAGATAAAAACAACGGGGTCAGACATAAGTCTGAGCGAGTCCTATAACTTTAACAATACAATTATTAAAGTAACCAGAGAAGACATAAACTTGACATACGGTAATGTCTGGGGATGAATGGCTACACTAAGCAGCTTGGTAGACTTAGGATAAACTAAGATAACTGTACAGACGCATTTACCCACCCAAGGATAATTACTTTACTGCACCACACCAGTCATTCCTACTCAAAGATTGATCCCACCCAAGGACTTAAAAGAAAGATATAACTAGTAGTTTCATGTACCCCTAGCTGACCACATAGGTGCCGTCTGCCCCTATCTCCACTAGGTGTACCCCACTACTTCCCAAGCGATCGGCTCCCTACCGTAGATACCCGTGCTGGTCCCACAGTGGGGTGTATCACTCCCCTAAAGTGGCAACCCGATACAACAAACGGTGCACGGCTTATATCTACACGATGCAACAACGTCTTACAACCCGTTGGACTTGCGTTGCCACCGCTACCCCGTTTTGGCCTCTTATAGTCAAGCCCAGTACGCGTGTCCCGTCCTCGACATGGGTCGAGCCCAATAAGATACATATGGGTTACTGGTTGAAATGGGCCCCCACAAGCTACCCACCTAAGCTTGTCCCTTTATCTAGTGCATCCCACTTAACCCTTTAATCATGTTTAATTACATGTTTCCACTTGGTTAAGTATTCTAATCGTATTTTCTATTGCCACCCAAGGCAACCCACTAGATTTCCACATGCCACCCAAGGCACCCACTTAACCCCTCATGTCCCTCTACATGCTAATATGTTTAAGTGTTTCTTAATTAATTAATTAAGATCATGACCTCATAAAGACCTCTCACATTAGACCGTCTTTTATGACTGCTGGATATGCCGGTTGGTTCCGGGCAGACTTCTGTCATCAAAAGGGTCTAACCTCGTGTCTTTACTTTAATCACGTATTTAATTTATGACTAAGACCTCTCACATTGGGCCAATCATTTGTAGCCGCTCGATGGCCGGTCGGTTCCGGGCAGACTTCCGCTACAAAAGGGTCCAACCTCGTGTCTTAGTTGATTAATTACACCTAATTAATCACCCCCATATTAATTATCCCTAATTAATATCAAGTTTTTCATAACATGGGTAGACCTAACTCAATAGGTAAATTCCCATGGGGTAGACCTAACTCAATAGGTAAATTCCCACTTATGTTAATTTATTTTTATGGTATGCTTCATCATACCCAATCATACTTTTATTAACATATTTACCCCCCATCGTTCCCCACGTAAATCGTTCTCATTTCATGACATAATAAAGGGGAAGATCCATCACAAATATCATGGGTTTAACCACATCTTAGCATATAACTTTATCATGGGTTAAGAGGATGTCAACTTGCATATATGAGCATATATTAACCCAACTACATTTAACCCAAACTTGCATATTATCATACACATGATTTGCATAACATGTTGCATATGAGTTTGCATATTATCATACACATATCTTGCATAACATGTTGAACTTGCATGTAAGCATTCTCATAACTTGCATAACATGTTAAACATGCATTTAAGCATACACATACTTGCATAAGCATTCACATACTTGCATAAGCATTCACATACTTGCATAAGCATTCACATACTTGCATAAGCATTCACATACTTGCATAAGCATGCATAACTTGCATATCATGTTAAACTTGCATTTAAGCATATACATAGCTTGCATATGAACTTGCATAACAACCTACACATAACTTACATAACATCATACACATGACTTGCATATGAACTTGCATAACTCACTTTGTTAAACATGCATAAATCCACTTATTAAATATGCATAAACCCACTTATTAAACATGCATAAACCCACTTGTTAAACATGCATAAACCCATTTGTTAAACATGCATAAACCAACTTATTAAGCATGCATAAACCAACTTATCAAACATGCATAAACCCACTTATTAATTATGCATATAGAGTAGCATATCATTACAAATGATTCAAACTCACTAATCCGCATTTAAGACCATAAGTCTCATTACACCCAATCTACTTACTTTAGCAATTGATGTTAAAGTGATAGAAACTCACCAAACCCAAGATTTGCAAACTTATGAAGTGGAATTAGTTGCTAAATATGAAGAAGATGATGATTAGAGGTTGATTAGAGAATGATTAGCTTGCAACTTCCTTCATAAACTAGTGGAGGCTCCTCCTAGGATTTAATTTGGCGACATGAGGCCATCATTACTATTTTTAGTATGGATTAGGGTAGGTTTAGGGTGTATTTATAGATTAGGAGAGTATTTTAGGCCCTTAGATTAACCCTAGGTTAGATTAGGTCCGTTAGATTTAGGAAATCTCTAGAACCCAGCCCAAGGCTCAACCAAAAACCAGATCTGGTGCACCCAGATCAACAGAGCCGACACCCCCTGTCGACACCCCTGTCGACAGGGCTGTCGACACCCCTGGGCCTGTCGACACCCCTGTCGACATGGGGCTAGGCGGGAACTTTCCCGCCACCTCCGCTTTTGGCTCCAATTATGTTTTAAAACTAAACTTTAAATCTGATTTTTAACTTTGAATTTTCTGAAAACTTCTTTGGGCCATAACCGGGCCATACGGACTCCGATTCTCGAAAACTCGGACTCTATTTCGCGTATTTTTCCGAGACGAACGCAATGACTCAGCCCGTTACCCCCAATTCCCACATCTGAGATTATTTATCCTGTAATTAGTGAATTTTAGTATTAACTAAAATACGGGGTGTTACATTCTCCCCTCCTTAAAGGATTTCGTCCCCGAAATCTCTAAGTTAAGGAGAATGCATATCCTACCATCCAAACAACCATCTACTCAATCCATCAAACACGGGCATCCATTGTCCTTAAAACAATTTCTAATGATGTATGAGCATATGCAAAAAGTGTGTGTATATGTTCCCTATCTAATGTATGAACATATGCAAACCATGATAGTGCCATGCATCCATTATGTATGCGAGAGAACCCTATCGACACATACAATATCTACATGAGTGCACAATCATTCACCAAAATGCATCATCCATATGATAACACAATCATTATACATCCATAAATATAGCTTCCTACACACAATTTTATGCAATATGCAATATGAAGTGACTGAGCCGATCTAGTGCCTAGAGTGTGTGTATATGCATCCACGAGCAACCACTAGCAAACACTTGCATCCACTTGCATCCATCAACCATAACATGTCTCAAACACATGTTTCAACCATAGGTTTACCCTATCTAAAGGTCAATCAGTACTAACGAGAGGATATACTAAAGATAAGATAAGTACTAGACAAGCGATAAAGGAGAAGTTAAAGACATACCCTCAAAAAGAAATGGGTACAATGAACGCATCTTTGCTTCCGTCTCCCAAGTTGCGTTGCTCTCATCTTCTCCCCATTGCACTTTGACTAGTTGAACCTCTCGATTCCTCAATTTCCTAGTCTCTGACCCAAGGATGCGAGTAGGAGCTCGTCGAATAGTCACATCACGCTCTACTTCCATTTCTTTAAGCAAGCTCGGCTCTACCACCTCTGCGGTCTCATGTAAGCACTTCCTCAAATGGGACACATGGAATACATCATGTACACCACTAAGTCTGTCAGGCAACTCCACTCTATATGCCATCCGTCCAATCCTTTCCTTCATAGGAAACGGCCCTACGAACCTTGGTGCTAACTTCCCAACAGATCCAAAGCGAACCACATTTCGTAACGGAGACACTTTGACAAAGACCATGTCCCCAACTCCAAACTCAAGATCCGTCCTTCTCTTGTCCGCATAAGATTTTTGCCTATCCTGCGCTGCTTTCATCCTTCTTCGAATCAAGTCAATCTTCTCAGAAGTCTCCCTAATCATATCAGGCCCAAGCAAGATCTTATCCGTAGATTCCCACCAACATGTAGGTGATCGACAAGGCCTTCCATAGAGAGCTTCGAAAGGAGCCATACCAATACTGGACTGAAAGCTGTTATTATATGCGAACTCCACCAATGGAAGATGCTCTTCCCATGTGCCTCCAAAATCTAAGATACAAAGCCTCAAAAGGTCTTCTAGAACACGATTCACCCTCTCAGTCTGGCCGTCCGTCTGAGGATGATATGCGGTGCTCAGACACAATTGAGTCCCCACTGCTTCTTGCAAACTTCTCCAGAACTCGCTAGTGAAGATAGGATCTCGATCACTCACTATGCTAGAGGGTACCCCATGCAATCGAACTATATCTCGAAGATATACAGAAGCTAGCCATGGAGCGGTCCTCTTGCTCTTCACAGGTATGAAATGGGCGCTCTTAGTAAGTCTGTCTACCACCACCCAAATTCCTGTATTACCCTTTCTCGATCTGGGTAACCCGTCAATAAAATCCATCGAGACGCTATCCCACTTCCATTGCGGAACTTCCAATGGGTGAAGCAACCCACCTGGTTTCTTTTGCTCCGCTTTCACTTGTTGGCACACCAAGCATCGAGCGACATACTCGGCCACATTTTTCTTCATACCGGCCCAGAAGAAAACCCTCTTCATGTCTTGGTACATCTTGTCCCCACCGGGATGAATGGTCATCCTAGAACGGTGTGCATCATCAAGAATAACCTTCCTCAAACCCTCGTCTTGCGGTACACAAAGTCTACCGTCTCTACGCAAGCACCCCCTATCGTCTAGGGTGTACCTACTCAAATGGCTGGACGACTCCCCCCTTATGAGCTTCTCCACAAACTCAACCAACTGTGGGTCGTCCCTCTGTGCTTCACCAATTCGCCCCAAAAGAGTAGGTCTGACCTCCAAGGATGCTAGCAAACCGGGTTCATAATCAATGGAAGGTCTGAAATTAAACATCGAGAAAAATTCCAAGCTTCGTCGTTCCACGAACAATGGACTCAAGGACAACCTCTTTCTGCTCAAGGCGTCCGCCACCACGTTACCCTTGCCAGGGGTATACGCTATCTCGAAATCATAGGATGCTAAGAACTCCATCCACCTTTGCTGTCTCAAATTCAAATCCTTCTGAGAAAACAAGTACTTCAATGATTTGTGGTCAGTGAACAATTCGAATCTCTCACCAAGAAGATAATGGCGCCAAATCTTAAGTGCAAAAACAATAGCGGCCAACTCTAGATCATGGGTAGGGTAATTTTTCTCATATGCCCTCAACTGCCTTCCACCATAGGCTATCACCCTTCCCTCTTGCATTAAGACTGCGCCCAGCCCTGTCCAACAAGCATCAGTATAGACAACAAATGGCTTGCTCCCATCTGGCAACACTAAAACTGGAGCAGTGGTTAAAGCTCTCTTTAACCGTCGGAACGCATCATCACAATCTACGTCCCATGCGAAAACAAGATTCTTCTTCGTTAAGCGGGTTAATGGGGCTGATATCTTCGCGAAGTCTTTGATAAACTTCCTATAATAACCCGCCAACCCCAAGAAACTTCTTACTTCGGTAGCATTCTTCGGAACCTTCCAATCCTGAATTGATACTACCTTCGCCGGATCCACAGCTATCCCTTCCTTGGAGACCACGTGCCCCAAGAACCGCACCTCCTTCCTCCAGAAGTGACATTTAGAGAATTTAGCCTTAAGGCTATGTGCTCGAAGAGTCTTCAATACCTCCCCAAGATGTAGGGCATGCTCTTCTTCACTCTTAGAAAATACTAAGATATCATCCACAAAGACCACCACGAATTTATTAAGGAACTCCCTGAACACCCTACTCATCAAATCAACAAAGTATGCAGGGGCGTTCGTCAACCCAAATGGCATCACCAGCCACTCATAGAAACCATCCGGAGTTCTAAAGGCAGTCTTGTCTATGCTATCCTCAGCCACCCTCAACTGATGAAATCCCGTGGCTAAGTCCAACTGAGAAAATATTGAAGCGCCAACCAACTGATCGAAAAGATCATCAATCCTCGGCAATGGGTGTCTATTCTTCTTTGTGAGCTTGTTGAGTTCTCTATAGTCTACACAAAGTCTGAGGGACCCATCCGCCTTCGTAGCAAATACTACTGGAGCACCCCACTCCGATATACTCCGTCTTATGAACCCCTTCTCAAGCAACTCCCCCACTTGCTTATGGAGTTCCCTCCTCTCACGAGGAGCCATGTGGCGCACTGGTAAAGATACAGGTTTAGCATTATCCACCAGATATATTCGGAAGTCAATCTCCCGCTTCGGAGGTAAGCCCTTCACCTCCTCAAACACATCCGGATATTCCCGGACCACTCTAACAGATTGCAAACTCTCGACCGAAGCGTCAAGCGATTCAAGATAACTTAGCATAACAGAATCCATGGGATTACAAGAAATCTCGAGAGTGTTACCCAAGCGGGTCATGAGCCTAACAACTCTCCTTTCGCAATCAAGAACGGCACCATTACTGGATAACCAGTCCATGCCCAAAATCAACCCATAGCCCGTGAAGCCCAACACAAAAGCATCACATCTAAACTCAATGCTAAGTATAGAAATCTTCAAACCCAAACATATCATGGACAAATAAGTGGAGCCCCCAATTGGGTTTGAAACAACCAAGGGATCATCTACCAGACTGGTGTCTAAGTGCAGTGACTCAACTAATGATGATGAGATAAACGAATGCGATGCGCCTGAATCAAACAATGTAAGGACAGGATGATCAAATAGTAAAACCAGACTTTCAACGGAAATAGTTCTACCTCTCTCCTGAATCGGTGGGACCGCGAGAGCCTGTACTTGCCCCCTAGCCTGACCTGGTGCCATAAGAGCTTGCACCTGTCCTCCTGAGGTAGACCCTGTCCTTTTCCCTTTCTTAGGACAGTCTTTCACTAGATGCCCTGCTTCTCCACAGTGGAAGCAGCCAGTCTTCTTCTTCTTGCGACAATCTTTGCTTAGGTGGCCAGGTGTCCCACAATTGAAACACTTCTTCTTCTTGCCCTTGCCACCGTTGCCTTTCCCACCTTTGTTTTGTTGTTGTTGCTGAGGTCTCTTTTGATCTCCCTTCTTCTCGGGTGCCTTATTAGCATTGGGACCCTTCTCTTCTTCATGCATGAGTGCCATGTCAACTAGCTTCTCAAAGGTGGCCCCCATAGGGATATGAGTCATAGCCAACCCATGCATCGGTTCATTCAAGCCTTTGACAAACCTCAAAGCCTTCTTCTCCGGTGTATTCACCATATCTAGGCCAAATCTTGCCAATTGATTAAACTTGTTGACATATTCCTTCACTGAGAGATTTCCTTGCTTTAGAGTCAAGAATCTTTCCATATACAAGTTTTCCTCTGCCCTTGAGAGAAACTTTGCCACAAATCTTTGCCTAAAATCCGCCCAAGAGTCAACGGGGCGTTCTCCATTAGTGACCTCCCACCAGAATGAGGCCTCTCCCTTCATTAACCAAGCAGCCAACTAGACTTTCTTTCCTTCTTCCATCTCAAAGATATCTATCAACTCTTCCACCTCCTTAAGCCAATCTCTAGCCTCCACAAAAGTTTCAGATCCTTGAAAAGGTTTCCCTCCCATAGCTTTAAATTCCTTGCAAGTCTTAGCAAAAGTATCCGTGCGAGGAGGAGGGGGAGGCGGAAGATCGGGTGCTACGGTTGGTGGAGGGATATTTGCTGGACCCGCAGTGGTGGCCCTAGCCTCCATCAATCTCCTATACCATACTGGTACCGTCACACCCTCCGGAAAGTTAAGATCCTCAGCCATGCTGAAACGAAAAAGGAAAGATTCAAAACGGAGAATTCGAAGGATATAGATATGGTTATTGGGGATTATGCTTTTCTTTCAAAAACTTTTCTCTTTAAAGACATGTTTTTGAAAATATCTCTTCCAAAAATGTTTTTAGAAAAATAGTTTTTCTAAAAAAATTATCTGTTCCGGTAACCTTTGCTCCGATACCACGTGTAACACCCCACGCCCGCTATGGTCACTCACTAAGGGAATGCCATAGCATCGGTGGAGTATTTTAGTGAATATAGAACAGAAAAATTACAACAAGACAGATATAAATAGTACTTGAAATTTAAAACATCATCTCATAACAGCGGAAATAAACATGTCTGGTTACATCATAAACCACAGTAAAAGTCAAGTACAATATCCATCAAAATAAAGAAGTACATAATCCCACTCTCTCATACAATAGCCAAGACAAAAGAAAAGATAACTGGGTAACTGGAGCTTTACATCTATCCAAGCTCCTAAAGACTGGAACAGCAATCCGGTCAAGCTCCACTACTGCTAGGATCCACCGTAGGACCTGAGGGTTGGGAAAAAGATAAAAACAACGGGGTCAGACATAAGTCTGAGCGAGTCCTATAACTTTAACAATACAATTATTAAAGTAACCAGAGAAGACATAAACTTGACATACGGTAATGTCTGGGGATGAATGGCTACACTAAGCAGCTTGGTAGACTTAGGATAAACTAAGATAACTGTACAGACGCATTTACCCACCCAAGGATAATTACTTTACTGCACCACACCAGTCATTCCTACTCAAAGATTGATCCCACCCAAGGACTTAAAAGAAAGATATAACTAGTAGTTTCATGTACCCCTAGCTGACCACATAGGTGCCGTCTGCCCCTATCTCCACTAGGTGTACCCCACTACTTCCCAAGCGATCGGCTCCCTACCGTAGATACCCGTGCTGGTCCCACAGTGGGGTGTATCACTCCCCTAAAGTGGCAACCCGATACAACAAACGGTGCACGGCTTATATCTACACGATGCAACAACGTCTTACGACCCGTTGGACTTGCGTTGCCACCGCTACCCCGTTTTGGCCTCTTATAGTCAAGCCCAGTACGCGTGTCCCGTCCTCGACATGGGTCGAGCCCAATAAGATACATATGGGTTACTGGTTGAAATGGGCCCCCACAAGCTACCCACCTAAGCTTGTCCCTTTATCTAGTGCATCCCACTTAACCCTTTAATCATGTTTAATTACATGTTTCCACTTGGTTAAGTATTCTAATCGTATTTTCTATTGCCACCCAAGGCAACCCACTAGATTTCCACATGCCACCCAAGGCACCCACTTAACCCCTCATGTCCCTCTACATGCTAATATGGTTAAGTGTTTCTTAATTAATTAATTAAGATCATGACCTCATAAAGACCTCTCACATTAGACCGTCTTTTATGACTGCTGGATATGCCGGTTGGTTCCGGGCAGACTTCTATCATCAAAAGGGTCTAACCTCGTGTCTTTACTTTAATCACGTATTTAATTTATGACTAAGACCTCTCACATTGGGCCAATCATTTGTAGCCGCTGGACGGCCGGTCGGTTCCGGGCAGACTTCCGCTACAAAAGGGTCCAACCTCGTGTCTTAGTTGATTAATTACACCTAATTAATCACCCCCATATTAATTATCCCTAATTAATATCAAGTTTTTCATAACATGGGTAGACCTAACTCAATAGGTAAATTCCCATGGGGTAGACCTAACTCAATAGGTAAATTCCCACTTATGTTAATTTATTTTTATGGTATGCTTCATCATACCCAATCATACTTTTATTAACATATTTACCCCCCCCCCCCATCGTTCCCCACGTAAATCGTTCTCATTTCATGACATAATAAAGGGGAAGATCCATCACAAATATCATGGGTTTAACCACATCTTAGCATATAACTTTATCATGGGTTAAGAGGATGTCAACTTGCATATATGAGCATATATTAACCCAACTACATTTAACCCAAACTTGCATATTATCATACACATGATTTGCATAACATGTTGCATATGAGTTTGCATATTATCATACACATATCTTGCATAACATGTTGAACTTGCATGTAAGCATTCTCATAACTTGCATAACATGTTAAACATGCATTTAAGCATACACATAACTTGCATAAGCATTCACATACTTGCATAAGCATTCACATACTTGCATAAGCATTCACATACTTGCATAAGCATGCATAACTTGCATATCATGTTAAACTTGCATTTAAGCATATACATAGCTTGCATATGAACTTGCATAACAACCTACACATAACTTACATAACATCATACACATGACTTGCATATGAACTTGCATAACTCACTTTGTTAAACATGCATAAATCCACTTATTAAATATGCATAAACCCACTTATTAAACATGCATAAACCCACTTGTTAAACATGCATAAACCCATTTGTTAAACATGCATAAACCAACTTATTAAGCATGCATAAACCAACTTATCAAACATGCATAAACCCACTTATTAATTATGCATATAGAGTAGCATATCATTACAAATGATTCAAACTCACTAATCCGCATTTAAGACCATAAGTCTCATTACACCCAATCTACTTACTTTAGCAATTGATGTTAAAGTGATAGAAACTCACCAAACCCAAGATTTGCAAACTTATGAAGTGGAATTAGTTGCTAAATATGAAGAAGATGATGATTAGAGGTTGATTAGAGAATGATTAGCTTGCAACTTCCTTCATAAACTAGTGGAGGCTCCTCCTAGGATTTAATTTGGCGGCATGAGGCCATCATTACTATTTTTAGTATGGATTAGGGTAGGTTTAGGGTGTATTTATAGATTAGGAGAGTATTTTAGGCCCTTAGATTAACCCTAGGTTAGATTAGGTCCGTTAGATTTAGGAAATCTCTAGAACCCAGCCCAAGGCTCAACCAAAAACCAGATCTGGTGCACCCAGATCAACAGAGCCGACACCCCCTGTCGACACCCCTGTCGACAGGGCTGTCGACACCCCTGGGCCTGTCGACACCCCTGTCGACATGCCTGTCGACATGGGGCTAGGCGGGAACTTTCCCGCCACCTCCGCTTTTGGCTCCAATTATGTTTTAAAACTAAACTTTAAATCTGATTTTTAACTTTGAATTTTCTGAAAACTTCTTTGGGCCATAACCGGGCCATACGGACTCCGATTCTCGAAAACTCGGACTCTATTTCGCGTATTTTTCCGAGACGAACGCAATGACTCAGCCCGTTACCCCCAATTCCCACATCTGAGATTATTTATCCTGTAATTAGTGAATTTTAGTATTAACTAAAATACGGGGTGTTACATTTTATTGTTCAATAATATTCAACACATGAACGTTTTCGACTTCATACATACGATAAAATATGATTTTTTATCGTTCTAGTCCTTTATTCAACACATGAATATTTTCTATAGTTGATAGATATAATAAAAATGTAATTTTTAATTGTAAAACAATTTATTTTAAAACACGATTATTTTATATAGTTTATACATGAAGTAAAAATGTTATTTTTGGTGTTAAACAATTTATTTAAAATACTAATATTTTATATAGCCTATATTTATAATAAAAATGTGATTTTTTTTCTTTCAAATAATTTATTCAACACATGAACTTCATTCAACACATGAATTTCTATTCAACACATGAATTTATATTCAACACATGAACATAGTTTCAACACATGAAAATAATTCTAACACATGAATATTATTGAAAATTTCGGCAGCATAACGGCAGGGTAGTTAAAACCGGGACCGTATTGAGGTACGGCTCATCGCTCTACCTTAAAACCTAGCGGTTTTTGACAATGGGGATTTCATGCATCTAATTCGCACGCAGTCGAGCATGTTATCTTTCATTTCCACAACCTATTCTAATTTTGTTTTCAACCACAAATGGGTATTTTTCAACCACAGTCAATCATTCTCAACCACAAACAATTCTATCAACCATTCGCATTATTCACCAAATTTCACATCAACCAAATAATCCAAACAATATCACAACCAACAAATATCGTCCATGGTTTGTGGACGAGGGAAGTTATATTCGTATATAAATATATTTCAATTCATTTCAATGTCACTTCATCACATATATAATTTCTACAACGCATATATAACTTTTACATCGAACATACAATTTATACAACGCATATACATGAGGTGTACAACGCTTATGTAACTCATACATCGACTATATAATTTATACATCGTTGTTTTCCATATCGTTTATAAATTAGAAATCTCACATTGGGATCCACTCCACCAAAAATAGCAGAAGGCTCAGAAAAATATGCGGTCTCTTCTACAATGTAGAAGACGTCAACACAAGTCCACTGTCTCTTGTTTCACTGGATTTCGACAAGAAACGAAAAAGATATGATTTTTATTGTAAAATCATAAACGTTAGCGCTTTAAAGTGCTATAGAATAGTTTAAATAATATCAGCCGTTTACCTCTCTATTTTCTAAAAAACTAGGTTTGAAGATTTCTCGTTATCCGTAGCACGATGTGACGATCAGGCGGTGCCACCTTGGAGTGCTTGGAGAGGCGCGTTGGCGGTTGGTAGAGGCGTCAGGTGCGGTGGCAGATCGGAGGCGCAATCACGGTCGAAACGACTCCACTTTCGAGCTCCAGATCTCGAGAAAACACAACATGAGAAGATCTGATTCAAGTATGCATGGGAAGCTCGTGAAAATCTCTACAAAATACTCTACTGGCGCTCGTGATTTTATTGCGTGGATTGATCAGATTTGAGGAGAGAAGGTTTTGAATGATTTCCGTCGTCGGTCGAAGGCATATCGGGGAGAGAGAAAATGAATGAGCCAATAGGATTTTTCTATTTATTTACATATTTTTACATTTCTAAAATACCCCTTGTCGCATACCAGCTCCAATCCAAACCCAACGACTGTCACTCCTAGCTAAATACCCCCATTCCGAACACAATGGGATATGTTTCGTAGGCCCATTCGACCGTTCTAGTCAGTTTTTCTTCAAATTAAAATATAAAACATTCAATATTTGATTTGAATGTACATTTCAATTTGCCGGGGCCACATACTGATTCTAAAAATTCCCGAAAAATAAATCTAGCTATGTTTTGATGATACGGTCCCAACAAAACTAGTTTCATCGAATTCTGAGACCATTTGAAAAATGGCCATTTTCTGGTCGATCCAATTTAACTATAATTGACCAAAACACATTTTTCTTTGCCACGCTCACATATTAACTTTAAAAATTATGAAATTTGAAAACTAGCAATAATTTAACATCCCAGATCCAACAAAAGTGGTTTCGTCGAATTCCGAGGTCATTTGCAATATGTCTATTTTCATGGTCTATATAAATTCTATAGCGACCTTTCTGAAAATTCATTTGGCCATAACTTTTAACACCTACTACGAAACTTCAATTTTTCAGATTCATTAGAAAGATATTCACTAACAGATTTAAATATTTTTGGTTTCAATAAAATCCATTTTATTTTGCACCCGGTACAGTCAGTCAAAGTTTGAATTCCAATTTTGAAACTGCTGCGCCTTTTTTGACCTTGTTTATAATTTAAAATAATTATATTTATTTTCAAACATCGATTTAAACATACTTTTCGTCGTTATTATTTAAAATGTTTAATTTAAATATTTAAAATCCACCAAAATAGCCAATTTAAAATTTTCAAACTGATTTAGATTTTCCGGGTTGTTACAATCTCCCCCACTTAAAACTTTTCGTCCGTGAAAAGGAACAAAGTCGAAAGTGGTTTGATTAATCAACATTAATTTCAATCTGGCTTCCATTCTTCAACTTTTCAGTTTCTAAGAATTTTCAAATTCTTCAAAAATTTAGGGTAAATTTGGCTAACACCCTAAATTTTCGAAATTTCGCCATAACCTCCTTTGTATGGGGAGGGGTTTGGAAATTTATTGGGCCGTATTAGGTACCCAATAAATCCTAATAAGCATGCACATATTTATAGTGATATATTCCGGTGTCCACAGGGGAGTGTGTATAGATCATAACTCCAGAGAATAAATTCTCGTCACCCTATAAATGGTTTTTGTGCCTTAATGACCAGAGAGACGTGTTTATTGTCATCTCTAGACCCGTGTGGGGTTTTTAATAATATGGCAATTTACTGTTATATTTTATATGGTCTATATCAGTCATCAGTTCAACCTGTAAAATATAGTCATCGCCATACAAGCCTCTCGGTCATATGGTAAATCTTCAACCTCGTCACACAAGCTCCAAATGCTTATGTGGTATATAATGAAGTATGCCTATCCTCAAGAAGTATGCCATGTAGTGTAGTTCAAAATTAATTGTTACTATTCTATAGCGACATTTATTATTACACACAGAACAACCAAAACTCCGCATCCAATGGCATTCACAGGAGTTGATATAATAATAAAATTGCGCATCCAACTCATTAAGGTTTACCTATTTGTTGGGCATGAAAATAATTTCTTTACTCAACAGCTAATCCATTTACCTGTTCAAACATATATAGTGCACATGCATATAGTTCTACCTATTTTTAAACCAGTTCAATGTGTGGTTTAATTACATAAATTTACCATTCCTTCGTTGATTAAATTAACTATCATTCGAATAATTCAATTAATCAAATTCACAATCACCTAACACAAACAAAAATCAATTTGTTTTTAACTTTTCAAAAATATACCAATTTATTCATATACTCTTTTAAATTAATCAGACTATATAATTTAAAAGTTTACATCAATGCAAAGAAAACAACAGCAAAGTAAAGAAGAGAATGGAAATGCAAAATATGGTAGATGTACCTTGCACCAGAGTCAATCAGAGATATCCACACTGCACTTAGGATAGGCTTTCTTAATGCTTTCGTCTGTTTCCCAAGTACAAGCTCGTGGATCTCCACTCCATTGCACTTTGACTAAGTGAACCTTCTTGTTCCTCAGCTCTTTGGTTTCTTTGCCAATGATCTTTAGCGGCTCTCTTCTCACTGCCAATTCTAGAGTGATTTCCAAATCCTGCTGTGTGGCTTCTTCTACAACGAGATCTGGATCATGCACACGCTTTCATAGTTGAGATACGTGAAATACATCATGCACTCCAGGCAACCAATCAGGTAATTGAACCCTATATGCGAGAGTTCCAATCCGTTCAAGAATAGGAACCGGACCAATGAATTTGGGCGCCAATTTCCCCGTTTTACCGAATCGGATGACTCCTCTCATCGGAGATACCTTCAAATATACATAGTTGCCAACTCCTCATACGAAGTTGATGGAAACCTATAGCTAGGTCCGTTCGGGAAAACACTTGTGCGCCATTCAATCGGTCCAACAAATCGTCAATCCGCGGAAATGGATATTTGTTCTTCAGCATCTGCTTATTTAAGTCACGATAATCCACACATAGTCTGAGAGTACCGTCTGACTTTGGGACAAATACCGTAGCTGCTCCCCAATCAGAGAAACTAGGCCTGATCAGACCTTTCCATACAAGCTGTCTAGTTTGATTGTCTAACTCTTCTTTTTCCTTCAAGGTCATTCTTCGAATAGTGTGAACTACTGGCCTTGCATTCGGAACTAAAGAGATTTTGAAATCAATTTCTCTCTGCGGAGGTAAGCTAACAACTTCTTCAAACACATCCGCATAGTTCTTGACAACTGGGATATTTTCAATGTCGACCGGAATATTCTCTGGAATGACAGGGACAGGTTCTATTTGAGCAGGAGAAACATCTAAAGCTTCCCAGAAGTCTTTTCTATCAGAATTCGGACCTTCACAGGGAATTACAATATTGGAAAGCTTCATTTTAACCTTGACAACCCTTTCTGCACATTTAACTTCTGCTTCGTATTTGGTTAACCAGTCCAATCCTAAAATAAGATCGAATTCGGTAAAATTCATGACGATCGAGATACAAGGAAACCGATAATGAGAAAAAGAAACAGGTACCCCAAAAACCCAACTAAGATTAAGGGAACCCACAACTGGATTATGAACATTTATGGGTTCTTTGAGCTTCTTCAAATTCAAATCCAGTTTCTTAACCGCATTCTTTGGAATAAAGCTTCTCGACACACCTTTGTCAAACAATACTTTAACCAGAATATTCTTGACAGTAAGCGTGCCTTTAAAACATCTGGCCTTTCCTGATTAGATTAGGATCCACGAGCTTCTGCTACTTCATTTACATGAACCATTTCAGATTTCTTGAATAGCTGGCAAGCCTTTGAAAGTTGTCCAGCCTGATGGCATTTACTGCATTTTCTATTTTCTTGAAACTTGTTATTGGATTTTGACCCAACATTTGTTTCTTTTTTCAAGGATTTACAATTCCCTTGAAAATGCCCTGGCTTCTTGCAGTTATTGCATATTGCAGTCGTTACTAGTCATTTCTCAGACTTAGCCTTTTCCAGATTGAATCTAGGCTTCTTTCTGAGCTCAGACTTCATACTGGCCTCTGGCTGTACACTTGTCTCTGGGTTATTAGTTTTAGTTTTCCTTTTGTTGCTCGAACTAACTTCCTCTTCATCGACTAAAAGACCTCGATTATTTAGATCTTCATAGTGATAAGCAATGTATATCATTTCAGAAAAAGGAAGCTTCACATGCTCCATTACTTTATTCTGGAATTTTCTTTGAAGACCATTGATAAACCTTAGATTCTTCCTCTTCAGATTTTGAATTAGATGAGGGGCAAAATGAGAAAGTTCATTGAATCTCTTATGATATTCATATCTCCTTGTATCAGATAGTAGAATTCATCACATAACCGCTCAGTTGCTTCTGGAGGAGTAAATCTTCCACTGAAAATCTCTTTCAATCTATCCCAGGTGATATCACCTTCTGGATTATCTTTGATGATTGTTTCCCACCAGATTAAAGCTTCTTCTTTGAGTGCCCAAGATGCCACTAATCTTTTCTGATCATCTCTCAACTAGATACGTTCAAAAATTCTATCAATGGAACTCATCCAAGCTTGAGTTTGAATTATAGATTCATTGCCCGAGAATTGTGCTCCGCCCAGATTTCGATATCTCTTCAATAGAGCCTCTAGATCTGGTTCTGCATTCCTCCTGTTTTTGACACTCATTTTTAGTACTTCTGCAATTAGTAGACCAAGTGTCAGGTCAACAGAAAAGGTAATTTATAGCATAGAAACATATACTTGAGTGTACATGTGTCTATCGAGGTGTATTTCATTCTGCTTTACTCATACTAGGACCTTACTGACCCTATCTGTAATGAGTTACTCATCCTAGAACACTACTGGTCCTATTTCGGACGAGTTCGTTTATGTGTTATATTCCAGAACTAAGCTTAACCAAAGCTCTGATACCACGTTTGTGACGACCCCATTCCCCGATAAGACGGTGCAAGGGTATTCTTTGGAATATAACACATAAACAGATAACAACAAAACATAAATAAATAAATACACCAGATAATGTACAATAGAATACACTGGATAAATAAAATCATCAGAGTTACATAGTATATAGGATCATACTTAGTACAAATACAGTTCAGCTATACATAAAATGTCTACAGCAGAAAAGAAAACATAATATGTACAACAGGAGCTGAACAACATAAAAGGAGATAAATGATAGAATCCATCTTCAGCTCCAGCTATCCAGAAAGAGCATGCTAAAACCTGAATACAAGGCTGCCCGTGTAGAAATAGGGGCACCTGAGTTTGCAAGTGAAACAAACTACGAGTCAGTCATGGGACTGGTATGAGAAATCTACTTAACACACTTTACAATATGGCTAATCACAGGACCACGCCACTTTCGCGGAAAGGGTTTACTCCATTGGATTGCCAGTGCTTTAAAACAAACAAATCTTTAAACATCGCAATTCTTTTTACAAAAAAATGAAGCCATTATAAGACTCAGTTCCCATCACACAATGCAACACAAACCGGAGGATAGAGTTTTACCTTATAATGGCCAAAATATGCTTGATACGAGCAAAACAAATCATTTGATATTATGGCTGGTGTATATATATTTCAAAAACACTTTCAATCATAACTATCAATCATAGACAGCATGGGTACCATATATCATGTTGCCATATATATACAATCAAAACCGCACGATGTCGTATTTGGAAATTGAATTTCCACCATGAACCAAGGCAAAAGATAGTCCTTACCGATTCGAGACAATCTAGCCCATGCCTCAGGATCAGAACTCGAGTGACCCTTAGGAGCCATAGGGCCGGTCTACCGATGTGGATTAAAATGCCTGAAAACTACATTTCCCCACCCTTTGGGGCGTAAATGAGCCCAATGACTCCATCGCTCCCGGATCAACTGATATATCCGAGGTGCCTCGCAACAGCAACAACCACACAGGTGAAAATAAGATAAATGTCAGGGCTAGAAGGTCACTGACACCACCCTAGCTAGAAGGAAACGCATGTCCTCCCTGGATCCTTCTCCCGTTTCTGGTCCATACAGGGGTGTGAGGCTCGCGAATTCACATTATACACAAAGCTATGCCACACAGGCCGTGCTTTGATCATCAACCACAAGACTTTGCTTTTCAACAGAAGCCTTGATCATCTGCCACTTAGGCATGCCACATAGGCAATTCACTCCATGCGACTGATTTCTATCGAAAATAACCTCCGAGCTCGTACGTCTCAGAGAAGGGCGTTAAGCAAGAGAATAAATTCTCCACCGCCAAACAGATATATATTTAATAGAGATCGATCAACACAGAACAAAATCCAGTGTCAGACACACGGTCCATTTACACATTCGTTCTGGGTCTGAACAAAACCGAAGGCACTTAATACCTCGCATATCCGTACAATCAGCAAGTACGTCCGTATGGCTTCTACTTCAGCCCCGTCAAGGTAGCTACTCCCATCATGAGCATCAGTAGCACCCCTCTATTCGACGTGAAGATCATCGGTCTTGCACCGTCTTCATATCTTCAAATTTCACTCGTCGAACAATTATTTGAAATGAGAATCAACTCGGCCTTTTCAAATAATTCACGTATATTTAGAATTTCAAATCTATTCATTTCAATGGTTAAATTGTTCGATATCACTAGTTAAATTGATTAATGTAATTTTCACACAAAATACATTCAACCATCAAATATCACATAAACCGAGCAAATTCAGTTTATTTCCACTCCATATCGTTTATAATATTTTATCACGATTTATCGCTATTTTTATTTATTTAAGAATAGCCATTTCACTCAAACGACGCTTCAGGCCATAACGCGGCCATGGCGCTGTTTTTCTTCAAATTTGATTTACACATATCTGAAAATCTAACCATTGGATCTTCACAAATTTTATATCATTAGAAGGATCTTCTCAAAACGAATCCAACGGTTTCAGTTTCGGGAAAATCTGGCGGTCGGATCTCCCGCACTAGTCGTTTGAAGTTACGATTTCAAAATACGAACTGCAGCGTCGTAATTCGATTTAATTTAATTATATTTATATATATACATAAATATAATCGATTTTGGCGCTGTTTTTCTTTTGATTTGAATTAAAATTTTAGATAATCCAACTGTTGGATCTTCACAAAGTTGGTGTCGTTGGAAAGATATTTCCAAGGCGAACCCAACGGTTGCGGTTTCGGGAAAATCCGATGGTCGGATCTCCCGCACTAATAGTTTGAAATCATAGTTTCAAAACATGAACTGCAGCGTCGTTATTCGATTTAATTTAATTATATATATATATATATAATTCATTCTTCAATTTCAACACTATTTCCACTTCATATATTTGATAAAAATGATATTTTTATCATCAAAAATATTTGTTCCACACATCACCATTTTTCACACTTCATATTCACAATAAAAATGTAGATTTTATTATTCAATCTATATATTCAACACATGAACGTTTTCGACTTCACACATATGATAAAATATGATTTTTATCGTTCTAGTCCTTTATTCAACACATGAAAATTTTCCATAGTTGATAGATATAATAAAAATGTAACTTTTTATTGTAAAACAATTTATTTTAAAAAACGATTATTTTATATAGTCTATACATAAGGTAAAAATGTTATTTTTGGTGTTAAACAATTTATTTAAAATACTAGTATTTTATATAGGCTATATATATAATAAAAATGTGATTTTTTTTCTTTCAAATAATTTATTCAACACATGAACTTCATTCAACACATGAATTTCTATTCAACACATGAATTTCTATTCAACACATGAATACAGTTTCAACACATGAAAATAATTCTAACACATGAATATTATTGAAAATTTCGGCAGCATAATGGCAGGGTAGTTAAAACCGGGACCGTATCGAGGTACGGCTCCTCGCTCTACCTTAAAACCTCGCCGTTTTTGACAATGGGGATTTCATGCATCTAATTCGCACACAGGCGAGCATGTTTTCTTTCATTTCCACAACCTATTCTAATTTTGTTTTCAACCACAAATGGGTATTTTTCAACCACAATCAATCATTCTCAACCACAAACAATTCTATCAACCATTCGCATTATTCACCAAATTTCACATCAACCATATAATCCAAACAATATCACAACCAATAAATATCGTCCATGGTCTGCGGACGAGGAGAGTATATATATATATATATATATATATATTATATATTCGTATATAAATATATTTCAATTCACTTCAATTCATTTCAATGCACTTCATCGCATATATAATTTCTACAACACATATATAACTTATACATCGAACATACAACTTATACAGCGCTTATACATGAGGTGTACAGCGCTTATATAACTCATACATCGACTGTATAATTTATACATTGTTGTTTTCCATATCGCTTATAAATTAGAAATCTCACATTGGGTTCCACTCCACCAAAAATAGCAGAAGGCTCAGAAAAATATGCAGTCTCTTCTAGAATGTAGAAGACGTCCACACGAGTCTACTGTCTCTTGTTTCACTGGATTTCGACAAGAAACGAAAAATATATGTTTTTTATTGTAAAATCATAAACGTTAGCGCTTTAAAGTGCTATAGAATAGTTTAAATAATATCAGTCGTTTACCTCTCTATTTTCTACAAACCTAGGTTTGAAGATTTCTCGTTATCCGTAGCACGATGTGACGATCAGGCGGTGCCACCCTGGAGTGCTTGGAGAGGCGCGTCGGCGGTTGGTAGAGGCGTCAGGTGCGGTGGCAGATCGGAGGCGCAATCACGGTCGAAACGACTCCACTTTCGAGCTCCAGATCTCGAGAAAACACAACATGAGAAGATCTGATTCAAGTATGGATGGAAAGCTCGTGAAAATCTCTACAAAATACTCTACTGGCGCTCGTGATTTTATTGCGTGGATTGATCAGATTTGAGGAAAGAAGGTTTTGAATGATTTCCGTCGTCAGTCGAAGGCATATCGGGGAGAGAGAAAATGAATGAGCCAATAGGATTTTTCTATTTATTTACATATTTTTAAATTTCTAAAATACCCCTTATCATATACCAGCTCCAAACCCAACGACTGTCGTCCCTAGCTAAATACCCCCATTTCAAACACAATGGGTTATGTTTCGTAGGCCCATTCGACTATTTCAGGCAGTTTTTCTTCAAATTAAAATATAAAACATTCAATATTTGATTTGAACCTACATTTCAATTTGTCGGGGCCACATACTAATTCTAAAAATTCCCAAAAAATAAATCTAGCTATGTTTTGACGATATGGCCCCAACAAAACTAGTTTCGTCGAATTCTGAGACCGTTTGAAAAATGGCCATTTTCTGGTCGATCCAATTTAACTATAATTGACCAAAACACATTTTCCTTTTCCACGCTCACAAATTAACTTCAAAAATTATGAAATTTGAAACCTAGCAATAATTTGACATCTCGGATCCAACAAAAGTGGTTTCGTCGAATTCCGAGGTCGTTTGCAAAATGTCTATTTTCACGGGCTATATAAATTCTATAGCGACCTTTCTGAAAATTCATTTGGCCATAACTTTTAACTCCCGCTACAAAACTTCGATTTTTAAGATTCGTTAGAAAGATATTCACTAACAGATTTAAATATTTTTTGTTTCACTAAAATCCGTTCTATTTTGCACCCGGTACAATCATTCAAAGTTTGAATTCCAATTTTGAAACTGCCGCATCTTTTCAGGCCTTGTTTATAATTTAAAATAATTATATTTATTTTCAAACATCGATTCAAACATACTTTTCGTCATTATTATTTAAAATATTTATTTTAAATATTTAAAATCCACCAAAATAGCCAATTTAAAATTTTCAAACTGGTTCAGATTTTCCGGTTGTTACATGTATACTTATTTTATAAATACTATTTTATAAGTATGGATTTGAAAGTAAGCTTTTGTTCAATACCTTATTTCGTAACCTTTTCGAGGACGAAAGGATTTTAAGTAGGAGAGAATGTAACATCCCATATTTTGTGTATATTTAAATTTCAATTTAAAACAAATAAAATGGAATAATATTGGATAAAAATCAAATTTTGTTGATTATAATGATGATGATTATTAGAATGGAGTATAAATAGATTTTAAATTTAGTTTATACTTAGAATAGTTGCAATTTGAAAATTTATATTTTATTTATTTAATAAATTTGAGTTGTTTAGTTTATAATCGAAATTCAAATTTAATTTGGTAAATGGACAATTCTAAGTTGGGAAATAATAACTGAAATTTAAATCAAAGATTCAAATAATCAAATTTAGATTTAAAATGTGTGAAATTTATTTATAATTTTTTTATTTAAGTTGAAATTGGATTTAAATGGAATTTTTATAAATATTTAAATTAAATTAAAACAGTTACACGAATAATTGAAAATTTTATTAATTAATTAACTACGAAATTTATCGGTTCGGCGACTGTCTTAGAATCCGACGAAATCAGTCTCATCGGATCCGTAACAGTGAATTATTGTAGGATTTCAGTTTGCGTTACAATCGGACGTACCATTTTGTCGTATTGGAGAAAATGCGAATAGGATCAATGTAATATGATAAATGGCTTGTCTATAATATTTGGGCCTCTTTTATATATATAAACAAGTGTGTGACCCGTGCTACGCATACGGGAAAAGCGGGCAATCATATTGCGATATTAATTGTTTATAGTATAGTGATTGTAGTGAATATCTATGAAAATAAAAGTGGTGCAGGAGAATAGCATTTACTTGGAGTTTTGAAAAGAATAAGAGAAACATGTGAGTTTAAGATATGTTCATTTACCGGTTATGTCATAGAACCAATAGGCAGGTGCGTAGAGTAAGCTTAAATTTTGATTATTAATTATTAGAACACAAAATTAAACATAGAATTAGAGACACAAACTATGGACCGTAGGATTTGTTTGTCTTTATGTGGAATGTGGAATTCAAGGGGAGATCTGGTGGTTGAGATCGCTTCTGTCAAAGTTTGTCTAAATAAATTATTATTTATTTATTTATATTTCATGCATTTTAGATTTATTAGTTTATTTCGCAAGGTTGCATGTATGTACATACATGTGTATATACATACACACTCTCTAGTATTGTTTGTGTTAATGCACATGTGTTAAGGATTCGGGTTTGATCCCTAATTTGTGTTAGGACTGACAATTAGTACCGAGAATGAAAAACCTCAACCGAATCGATAAGATACGAATCTAAATCGAATCGAACCGAACCCGATAGGTCTCGAGTCGGGTCTAGGCGATGATAAATACAATTAAAACCCAATCAAACCCGGTCCGAAAAAACTAACCAAAAAGCGTTGAAATACATGTATTATTAGTGTTATAATGTAACCGAACCCGACCTGAACCGAAGTTCAGATCGGGTCAGATTTAGATTTTTGAAATATATAGTTCGGACTCGACAAAACGTGACCCACCTAGAACCGAGACCCACCAACTCAGGCCCGCATCCGTTGGATCTAATTGTCATCCCCTGTTTTGATCATGGGTTGCAAAATTGTCATTTGAAAACAATAAAGTTGAAGATAAAGGCAAAAGTTGTAATTGAGAAGCCGAGGTATATAGGCTAAACATTTTCTTTTTACTATATGCATATAAGTAAAAACAAAATATCGTCTTTGCAAAAGCATTCATGCTAATTTAACTTACCTGTACGTGTAATATTATGAATTTTCAAAAATGGAAATTCAGCCAGACTGTCATAAGCATATGCAATAATAGAGTCGCATGAAGCGTTGGTGCCGGAATCGTTAATATATATGAATAATGTTTAATAGAAATAGATGAAACTCATTTAAATAATATCCTAAAATATCATAGATAAAACTTGTTCATCTCCTCTGCTATTTTTTCATTTGCAAAATAAATATTCAAAACTCGTCCTATTCTTATTACATTTGTGCCAGACAACTTTATATGTTTAAGAAACAAAATAACAAAGAAAAACATTAGACAACAACGTTCATCAGTATAACTTAGCAGATGAGACAACTACATGCAATAACTAAAAATTAAATTCTGGTATGTGCAAATTGAGTAGATAGGCTTAGAAATAAATTTTTGTTAACTCGCTAAATTGAAAGAGAACAAAAAATGATCATGCTCAATTCTGCAATTGCTATTAGTTTAACAACGACATCTATAATTCCCTTGCAGTAGTCAAATCATAGAGAAGTTACAGCAAAAATTGAAACAAAAGTCTAACGATTTCAGATAGTAAATTATCCAAGGAGTAAACACAAAAGGCTTACCTGCAAAAGGAAAAAGGAAAAAAATAAGAATCATCTACTTACATTCAGAAATCATGTTTTTTGTGTGTGTCGTAAATCAATGTAGTTGAAAATATATGTTAAATGGGGAAGTGCAGTGATGGAAATACATGGCTGAATGGATAAATTTTCTTGCTATTGGTGAACATATTAAAATGAGCATTTCAGCATTTAAAATAATGCTTCAATACTTGATTGATAAATGGGAAATGAAGAAAAAATAAATGCAATATCTTACTGAAAGACAAATCTATATCTCAAATAAGCAAATACATCACCAAAGCGAAATGAGTAAAGTTGTCTATTATACCATACATTAAATTAGTAAATATTACTTTTGATTCGATATTGCTTTATATTTCAAATAAAAATTTCAATGTCAAGTGTATGCCTATTGCGTCGAGCGAAAGGTTTGTCGCTAAGTACCATTATATTAACTATGAAATAACCATATAGGTTAACAGTGTAATGTTACCTCGGTGTAAACCTAAAGTGTAAGTCCATAAGATTATAAGTTGCTTTAGATCAAGCAAATTCAAAGAAACAATATGAACTTACCTTTTCTTATTTGTAGTATCATAGTCTGTAACAAATGTACCTGCTCTTGCAGCATAAGAGCGACTTGCCAGGTACAACGAAATATTAATTGATGCAACCAACATTAGTGTCATGATTTACTTGCACTACATAATGTATAAAAATCTAGAATTTTTTGAGCAAGAATTGGCAGTGCTTTCTAAGCTAACTAACTTACAGCAGAAGTCTAGAATTGGCAGTGCTTTCTGAGCTATCTAACTTACAGCAAAAAAGAAGGCAAGAGATGTATATGTAACTCATCCGAAGAAACAATGTGTTGACTTGTATTACCCATCGGACAGTTAACTTCCTATGAGAACCAGATAATCACTGTTGCTTTCACTTATGCTGATGGGCAGTGACGAAGCCAACGTTGTGGGCTGGGTGGGCAATTGCCCTACCCACGATTTGTGAAACAAACTAATACCGGCGCTGAACAAAATAGAGGAAAACATCGATCAGGAAAAAACGAAGAAAGAACCCTAACACAAAGCCCAGAAATTGTGTCCAATGGACAAAAATCAACGTCGCGCATCCTCTCCTCTCAGAGCCGCTACTTCTCCCGACCTCAGGTCCTCAGCCACCTCTTGCCTCCTTGCTTTCATTTTAGGTCAGTTGTTAGTTGCTATTCTGCAGAAGTTTTGAGATATTTTTTTTTCATATTTTATTTTGTTTAATTGTATTAAAATGAATCTCAAATCATCTTGTAATATTACAGTACTAATCAGTACTATTGTGTAAGAATTTTGAAGCTGAAGCAAAGTAGGTTGTAATTTTGTTCTCGTTTTAAGTTGTACCCAAATTATGAGGTTATATGACGATTCTGAATCTCTTATTTTCCAATGAAGTTTAAAAGTGAAAATTGTTAACCTTAGCAATGCAAATTAACTTTAATCAATATTTTCTATCTTGGGTGACCATAGTTATTTTGGGATTGCTTTCATGACCTTGCTTGAAGTATGTGAAACTTTAAACAAATTTGTTGATCTTGAAATTGCTTGAAGTTAGAATGGTCGTGTTTATATGAAACAAATACTCTATTTTTTGAAGTTATGTCAAAGAAACTGGCAAAAACTTTATTTTTGTTTCATGAAATAAAAAATAAATTTTTTTGATGATATCGGCACTTCAACTCCTATTTCTACTTTTGGATACAAATAGCTCTGATCTTGTAGATCGTCCCACAAAATTCAAAAAAATGAAGATAACTTTGAAGCATTTAAATTTGATAAAGAATTTTCGCCAGCTAAACAATATTATCAAGGAGATTTTAGTGAAGTAGATATTGATTTTCAAGTGAGACACTAGTACAACATTATGAGCAAGATGTATAACTTGATTTTCGATTTCGTAGTATTACAGCTTTGCCCACCACAAAAAAAAATTCCTAGTTTCGTCGCTGCTGATGGGGATCCAAGGCACCTATTATATGAAGGATCTGAATTATGTATTAGCAATTTCTTGAATGTTAGGAATAAGGAAATTCCTTAATGAAATTCATATCAAAATAAATTACCTTCAATGCTTCTTGTCGACCATGCTGATTCTCCCTTCAACAGTTTCAAAATCAGACCGAGTAACTGTTATGTGGAGTTATAACATACCGAGATGAGAATAAAGCAGCATGAAAATTCAATAAACATATGCTTGGACTATGAAACTAAAAGCTATGGAACCTTTGTAGGATGAAAAAGAAACAATTCAACTCGAGTAAAGCCGTAGGAAGAACTTATCCTACCATACTTAACCTTAAATCCAACCATACTTAACCTCAATTGTGCTTAGCTGTCTTTATCGATTCACGTGGATTGCCATTCCTACCCAAAACTGCAGCAATTTATCGTTGGTTGAAGCTATCAGCGGTTGTGATTCTAACTGTTTTTTTTTTTATTTGAATAGCTAAAAAAATTGGAGCAACATCAATAATTTTTCAAGAAAATATTGGAATGAAAATGTACTGAAAATCAATTGAAGTAATAGCACACCGTGTACAAAAGCAAAGGCACTTTACGTTGTGGTTTGCAACTGTAAAGGTATTTACAAAGTCTGGCAATTGCCAAAAAATAAAAGTCTGCATGTATACTATTCAACTCATGCTGCCAAAGTAGATAGAATGCTTGAGAACCATATATACAAAAAATGCGTTCATTTAAAAGAAAATCTGTATTAGATGCGTTATCATCTAACATCTTATGTACATATAATTGTAGTCTAGTGATCAGCTGTGCATCAATGTTTATGTTTTACTGCTGATGTGGACAAATCATTAGTTTTTTTTAGTTGTTGGAAAATTTTGATGTCTTAAATGCCCATAAATAAGTTGGTAAAAATGTATGTTATGTGAAAAGGTTAAAATGGTGCAAAGCTTCACATTATGAATAGCAATACGTTAAGCATATTTAAATGAAACTGGAAAAAAATAAGATTAATATTATGTTATCATAAAATTAATAATCATTTAATGATATAATTATGACTGGCAAAAGAATACCTTATAGCCAAGCTTTATCACCATACAACCTCAAATTAGGTCTTCAAAGTTATAGGCCCTAGAAAAGGAAACTCATTTTGGTTCTGCACAAAAGAAATACTGGAAAATAATAATTCTGCATACAAATTTAAATAGCAGATATAATATATAAATAAGAAAAAAAAAAGTAGCTTCTGATATCAAACCTGAGGTTGAGATCATTTATAGCAGATCTGCTTCTGCTGATATTCCTTGATTCTGATTCATGCTTTATCTAAAGACAAACAACAACATATATAAAACAATTTGGAGATTAGATGAGAGTAAAATTAGCAAGTTCCAGAAGAAATGAGATTTTATAATGGGTGTCATTCAGATCTGTTCATCGCTCAGGAAAAATTGTATGTGAAATCAGGACAATCTTGGATAATATGAAGGTGAAAGACTGAAAAATAGAGACAGATGGTTCCAATGAGTAGAGGAATGAGATTTTACCGAGTGCAATGTAAGCACCTGCATTAAGGGAGATTTATTTTGTAACAGAAAGAAGTCATGGAAGGGGAGAAGATGTGGAATCGTGAGTCGTGGGTTTATGGGAGGGATAATATGTGCAGTCGTGGAAAGGTTGAATGCTCCAGTTTACAAAAATAACCATGTTAACTATATTTTGTTGCAACAAACAGAAGGATATTTTAGGAATTTTGAGAAGGCTTCACTTTGACCTGCTGACCAAGGTTTTGCATTATATATAAGATATCATTCCTTTGTGATTTCTCAGTTCCGCTTTATTGTCATACAGAGCGCCCATTGCCTCATTACTGATAGTGTAGTCATTTAGCAATCAGGCCATTAATTACATACCTTGTGGATCTGAAACTAATGTTTCTAGATTTACCTATAATCTTTAAATATTCCTCTTTGTTTACCTTTCCATTTGCCTTTCTCATTTGAATTTTACATTCATTTGTTCAATTTGCACATCATGCAACACAATTTATACAATGTTTACTTTGTAAATGAAAACCATCTCTATGCCCAAAAAAAGGGGAAACCCACATAGGGAAGCATGATAGTCAATGTTCTAGGGCCTCACTGAAATATCATTTCAATAATTATATGAAAAGAGTGGCCATATCATTACTGAGTTGTAATGATTATATTTAACTACATAATAATCACTTATAATCAGGATTTCTTAAAAGAAAGGCATCATGGTATTTCGGTGAATCTTCTCATACTTAATGGCCTTACCAGAATGCCTATATAAGTTCTGCCAATAACGCACGGTAGCAAGTGTGGTATTTAAATTATCACCGAGAAGTAAGGCTCACACGACATTCGTGTTGTAGCATTCTGCATATAGTATTTATAAAATTGAATTTATTAAGCTGTAATTGTACATTTTAGTTATATGTACCCAGTGGCGGAGCCACACTATACCCAGCTAGGGCACAAGCCCTAGCTCAATTTTGGAAATCCTATGTATAAAATTGTGATTTTGACCCTGCTGAAGTGGTTTGTCGGCTATTTCTTACTTTCCGCCCTACCTAAAAAGACTCCCGAGCTCCGCTACTGTATGTACCTCTATTCTTTTATTTTCCTCCAAAAAAATGTTAAGTTAAAGGCTTTATTAAAATATGACTATTGTACATCTGCAAGAAAAGAATAAAAACACTAATACATTACATGGATTTTTTTTTTATAAATTTATTCATGTTTAAGCTGATAATATAAGTAAGATCGGTATGTTGACAGCAATAAAAAAGTAAACATACTGTTTATTTGGCGTGTTTTGGATTATTTGGCGAGTGCTCCCCTGCAGTCATTGTTCAACCTAAGGCCAGTTCTCTTCGTCAGATTTCCCAGGCCATTCTTCATGCACGTATTTCTCCAGCAAATACTCCTCACGCACTTGCTTATCCCACCAAATGCTCAGTCTTGTGTGGTCCAACCTCATGCTCATGTTCATCTGTCTGCCTTCCCTGATCAGGCCATAGACTTTATTGTGGCTGTCCATCTTACCCATTTCCAGGTTGTCATTTCACCAATTCCAGGTTGTGCCTGTAAGTGAACTATTGCTAACATCATGTAAAGATCGACAATCATTTCAAAAACTAACATCAATACTACAACGACAATTGAATACACTTAATCCCATTAATGAAAATACAATTGGAGGCCTCAAAAGAAATCTGGACGTTACAGAATTTTCCCATTAGTAAAAAAATTAAAGTAAACAGATTTAGAACACATGTATTATGTATTCATGTTAAAACATGCATAGAAGATATTAATTTTCTCGGATAAACTAAGTTATTGTTGCTGGAAGTGGTCTCTTAAAGATACTTAATATACTGGCAACTAAACTTCTGAGTAGGCACATATAATCCTACATCATTACCACGTGATAAAATACTTTATTTGTGACTTGGTATCAACAAAAGAATATACATTTGTTACAACTATACACAACCGAGAAAATCAGTAAGAGTAAAAATTTAGACTCGTTTGTGGAAGGTTATATAGGTAATCTACCAAATTCAAAATTTTAGTAAGGCGTAACATAGAACCAAGATTAATGTTATGGTCAATCAAAATAGTAACTGGAAATGTTTGCATACTTTTTTTTAACCTGCTGTACTTTACACAGTAAAAAAGAAGAAGGAAAGGAGGTGATCATGTTAGAGAAGAGCACGAATTTATTTTTTACGTTTTAGAAATCCGTGTACTTAACAGATTTTAATCACACAATTAGAGGAAAAATATACATGCATTGGGGGAGTTCAACATAATATATGTTACAATTTTTTTGTTTCGAAATAACTTTGTGGGCCGATAAATTCAGTTTAGAGTGTCGATTTTATGTTATTTAAAAAAAAGGCAAATGATGTATTTCAAAAGGAAGCCTTCAAGATGGAAAGTTCAGTTATATATTTCAAAAATGAGGCTCAAAATTGATATTATGCAAATAAATGTACCCATTTAAACACTGATGATATGCATTTTATATGTTTACCAACATAACTGCCTATTTTATGCAATTTTGTTGTGTTTTTATGGAAGAAATCATAACAATAAAATTTATACTGTCCTTGATTTTATAAAACCAAAAGCATTGAGTTTTATAAACCAAAAATCCACATAAAAATGCTTTTATTACTAATGGTATTGAACTCCTATCTAATCATAAATTATATATTCCAATAAATCAACCTATTGTAACCAAAAAGCATTCTGCTAAAGGTCCCAAATAAGGTATATTCATTGTCACATAAATTATATATCAATTATAATGATACAAAAGATCCTTGTCAGTTAGTACAAAATATGTCATGTTAACTATAGCTGATTATTGTGCTCCCTTATAAATTCATATTTGAAAAGTTTACTCATATAGGCCATGTAAAAGAAAATACTCATCAATTCGTTCTTCTTCTGTAGTTAACACAATTAGATTACACTAATATAATGCAAAATTAATCATCCTTATTTCATAGGACTCTCCCACCTATAAAATGTGTGTGTCACAAAATTTAAATCATAAACGCATAGCGTATTAAACTGGGAAATAATTTGTATTAAGTGACAACTATTCTATATAAAATTACTGAAAAAATCCGATGTATTGACATTTTATCAGTTCTGATGGAAAATAAAAAGAAAACAAAAGTAACATGGGACTTTAAATCATTAACAAAACATGCATGTTCAGATCAAACTGTCTGAATGTCCTATCCATTGGAACGGCCACTATTGCATTATTCATGTTTTTGGTTTATCAGATCCAGTATATACGAAATGGTATTGTTCTTATGAATGGTGCCAGAACAAACAGTACATTAATATAGGAAGACAACGAATAATGTTGGCGGAAACTGTAGACGGATTTCTAAAAATGTAATGATTTGTGATTTTAATAATATGAAGTGATACCCAATAAACAACGTATTTTTCAACATCTTAAACGAACCAAATCCAACGACAAATTAGTAAAAAAATCAAAAAACAACCCAATCAAAGCAGAAAAAATAAGTAAGTAATTTAAGGGATGAAAAGCAGAGGAAATCACCATGGCGAAAAGGAGAAGATGCGATTTTCCAGTATAAGAAGGCTGAAACTGCCAACGAAGAAGAAGGAGGCGGCCCCATCAATACGATTACAACTGTTGCGTCGACAGAAGATGTAGGTTTCAGCTGAGGCTGGGGATCGGTAGATTATTCGACAAAGCATTAAGTTAGTGGTTAGAAAATATGGAAAAAACGAAGTAGACAGAGAAAGGAAAAATAATTTTGGTAAAGAATTTCGTGTAAACGAACCGTCTTGGTAATTTGAAATTCGAAGACGACGACGATTTTATTTACAGAGGATACGTGTCGTAAAACCAAGCGTGTGTTCGGTTAAAAATGAGTTTTGGGTTTTTAGTTTTCAAAATTAATTACAAAACTTTAAAGGTGTAGAAGGAGGAATGGTAGAATGAAAGCAAGATGGAGGGGACCGCGGAGGGGATGTAGCAATAATGAAATGAGGATTTGGTCTCCATATTTCTCTCATTTCTCAAAACATGAAAAATGGATAAAAGTTGTTTTTTATTTTGTGTGTTAACTTTGTTTTCTAAAATTGTTGTTTTCCATGATTTACATGCGTTGTGCACATTTTTGTATGGACAAAAACCCAAAACTTAAAATGGTAAACCAAACACTACCTAAAGTTTTGGGTTTCTGCTATCCAGTATTACTTAAACTCTTTTACCGTCTGACCAGCCATTACCCTAACTAAAGTTCCAAACCCTAGATTAAGAACAATACAAGCTTCAAAAATAAAATCTCTCCAAACCCTAACAAATTATATATCAAATCGAAGCTCTCGACGATACGAAGCTGCCGGTGTGATCTATTTCGACATGCAGTGCTCGGATTGGCCAGAATTCGCAGTTAAAGGTGCTAAAATCGAACCCATGGAATCAATTTTGGGGCTTTTTGATTCAGGGCTTAATTGAAGAATCGAGGATATGGGTTTTGAAGAGGAGAAGCGTACGAGTGCGATGGTGGTGTCCGTTTGAGTTATAAGCAAAGAGATAGCTGAGGATTGGTGTTTTAGGGTTCGAATACCCTTCGGTTCACCTCGTCGTCGGCGGATCAGTAGGCCGCCGAAGGTGATGGACGCAATACTGGTAGATGCAGACTTCCATGAGCTTCCAGTTGGCGGTGGTCACGGGTGCTGAAGTGGCCGGAATCATTGGTTATCGGTGGTCAAAATTTCGGTCTTCGAGGTGGTTTTCTGCATGGGATCCTGTGCGCAGAGAGAGACGTTAGCGGGAGGACAAAGAGGAGCCTGCTGACGTGTCATTTCCTGAGTGGTGCGGAGTTAAATTTTATTAATTTTATATATTTAAAATCCAAGTGGTTAAATGCTAATAACTTTTGCGTATGAACTCGGATTTAGATGCGGTTGGGTGCGTTGGGATCATGACGGAATTACAGAGTTTTGGCACTAACATGGCTGCATTCGGAGACTATCAAATTTGGGGCTTTGATTGGACGTTCGTTTGATTTAAGGACCCAAAGGTGAGTGAATTCCCGCTCACGAATAACTGAATTATTCCCATATTTATTAAATTATGAAATAATTTGGTTGCATGGTTGTGATTTGATTGATGATTGTTGCTTAAAAACTGATATGCAAGTATGTTAATCTGCAAACTTAGGTTGATAACTAGTTATGGTAGTTAGTTAAATTCTTGTTAAAGCCTGGTACTTGTTAGCCAGTGACAAGATGTAATACTGATCATTTTGAGTGAAATGGTTGCGATGGATGCTTAGTTGAAATTGATTACTGTGTTGATATTGTTAATATTCATTTTTCAGTACATGGACATGGTATGTTTACTATGACGAGTAATCCATTTTCACCCTTGATGTTACGGGCATCGAATAAACCCAAGATTAATCGATTTAAATTAATTAAGAACACAGAGTGAAATGATAAATCTTTGTAACCCTGATTTGGATTGAAATGATAGATCCATCCCTGAAATATCGAGAAATTAAATTTAATACCACTTGGCCGTAGGATAGAAAATTATATACGGACATCGGTTGGTTAAATGATTTTCAAATATTTGGAAATTTTATTTGATAGAAATTTCATTTAAAAGAATGAGCCGATACTCGACAAACTTTGTTCCTTTAAAGATCTAGATTTTCAAATGTTTATTTGAAGTGGTTAAGAGAATTTTTCCTAACCGAAGAGGAAATTCTTAAATTGGGTTTTGAATAAAATTTGAGATTTTCAATTTAGGGTGTGGATTTGAATGAAATAAATTCTTATTGAATTTAGTTTGAAATAAAGATAATCAAGGATATTCGGAGCTGTTTTAAACTTAAAATTGAATATGGGTTGAATTCTATAAGTTGGAAGATGTGTTTGAAATGGGGTTTGAAACAAGATGTTGAGCTATGTGAACTCCATTGAGACTGTAGTTAGATTCAATTATTTGAAGTTCGGAAGAAAGGAACAATTATAGTTTAAGAATTTTATTATATATATATATTTACACTGTTTGATTTCAATTAACTATGCCTTTCTTAAAATTTATCAATTAAAACTTTTACATATAAAACTATTTTGTTATAACTAAATTTTTCCTTACATTTTATTACTTAAACTAATTTGTAAAACTTTTAAATTATGCATATACATAGTATTTTAAATTATCTTATTTTTCTATCTATTATATTTTATATATATATTATATAAAGTTTCTTTCTAGGCACCTATTTTCTTAAAGTATACTTTATAAATTGTAAATTTCTTCTGAATGGAAAGTGCTAGATTTAAATCGTTGGTACATACGGAATTGAGATAAAGTAATATATTCTATTTGAATAGGAATCAATTTTTAAACCAATTTTTTTTATTTGGAAATATAAATTATATTGAGTAAATGAATCTCATAAGGGATTGAAACGAGTTGAAATGAATAAATATATATATATATACATACATATATATATATATATATATATATTCTATTTGAATATGAATGGATTCTGAACATAAACCGATTTTGAAATAACTATGATATTTGATATGAAGTGTATTCTATTTGAATATAAATCGAGTTTGGGATATTATGGAATTACGAGGTATGGATCTAGAAATAATATTTTAGTTGAAATATAAATCGATTTGGAATTGATTATGATATGTTGATATGAAAATTATATTCTTTTGAATATAAATTGGGTTAAAAAAAATGATATTTTCATATGAAAGCGAACCTTTGCAAAAAGTAAAAGAACCGACCGATGTGGAAAAATGTAAACGTTTGTTGTTAAAGAGGCTGGAGTCGACAAGTGGCATACTCTCTGTCAGTGTCGATACCACTTTAACAACTGTGAACGTTATGACGTATCCAGAATGAACTATGATGACTTGGAGGCGATTGGTGGATTTGAAGAAGATGAACGATGACGAAATAGCCCTGACCTTCGGGTCAGAATTGAAATGACTAAAACAGGAGCTATACCATGACTAATTGAGGTAACATCTTTGATCGGACACACTTCTTCGATACTATTTCTGTTGCTATGATGATGATGATGATTTGGGCGCTTTATGATTTTGGGAGTGCGTTCCGAGGTGGGCGGTAGTGACTGTTATGCGTTACCACCGGTCCGGGAGTGCAATTAGTAGAATCTTACCCTGGGAATTGCCTCGAGTGCCTTGTCAAATATATCCATATCGAGTCCCATACGACTTTGATTTAGCATTGCTTTCTATGGAGTGCCCTCTAATAACACCAGTATAGTGAATTTACGGTATCATTTGACTGTTGATGCATGTAAACGGCGTAAGGGTAATATAGTAATCCCGCTTACGCTATTTTTATGATATTTACTTTACTGGATACACATTATCATAATAGCGTATTATACTATGTATGTATTAGTTTAACAGATCCTCGAGAGATGGAAAAATCCCGTAACATCTCTTCAGTTACTGCACCCATGACACTGATGTTATTTCTTATTATAATTTGAATAATATGAGAATGATTTTGTGCGTAAAGAGTGTTTATTAAGTTTCTTTTTATGCAATACGCTCGGGTCAGCAGAAGTTTACAGTTACCGAATATTACTTTGCCCTGGAGATCGAAGACGAAAATTTTGTATTCATTTATTATACATATGTATTTCCGCTGCACTTTGTTTCCGCTTCTTGCTATATATATCTGCATATGTGCAACTCTGATTATCATTTGCACGTTATAGCCAAATGTATATATTTCAACTGTTTTAACTGCTATTTATTTATTATATGTTTCCTTTCCGCTGTGAGAACTCTATTATTGCTTTCCTCTTATTTCTTCTTTTCTTCTTTTCCCAATAATTGCCTGTATTTATTATTTGTTTGGGTCGACATGTGTGGTTTATTGTCGATTTGAACGGTCAAAAATACTGGGTCGTTACAACGAACATGTAAATGGATTGTGTGTCTGACATTGGATTTTTTTCTGTGTTGATTTATTTCTATTAAATATATATCTGTTTGGCGGCGGAGAATTTATTCTCTTGCTTAACGCCCTTCCCTGAGATGTACAAGCTCAGAGGTTATATATCGATAGATATCAGTTGCATGGCATGAATTGCCAGTGTGGCATGCTGAGATGCAGATGATCAAGGCTTCTGTTGAGCAGAGTCTTGTGGTTGATGATCAAAGCACGACTTTAATACAGCGTAGCTTTGTGTATCGCATTAATTCGCGAGCCACACACCTCGGTATGAGTTAAAAACGGGATCAGATCATTGGGAGAACTTGACGTTTCCTTCTAGCTATAGGTGGTGTCAGCGTTCTACATGCCCTGACATTTATATTATTTTTACCTATATGGTTGTTGGATTACGAGGCGCCTCAGATATATCGGTCTCTTCGGAGCTGATGGATAGGTCGGATAGGACCAAGGAACGTGTGTTAAGGAATTGCCAATCCTCAGACGTAACGGAGGACCGGCCCAATGGATCCAAGGGTTGCCCAGAGTGCGTAGTCCTTAGACATTAGGTAGAGTGTCTTGAAGCGATGAGGAGCCATCCATGGCCTTGACTCATAGATGGAAATCCAATTTCCAATACGTGACATTTCGGTTTTGATTGTAGAGCCTAGTATTGGCGATATGATATATGGTACCCATGCCGTATAGGATTGATACATTTATATTTGAAGTTGTTTTATACACTTTACGCTATAATAGTATCAAAATGATTTGTTTTAAACGTATCAAGCATTATTTGGCTATTATAAGGTAAAACCCTATCCTCCGGCATGCGTTGCATTGTGTGATGGGACCTGGGTCCTATAATAGCTTCATTTTTCTAAAAGGCATTGCGTTGTTTATTCTATGCACTAGTATTCTTGGAAGGAAACCCGTTCCGTGTTATACGGCGTGGTCCCTTGATTTACCTTATTTTAAAATTAATGTTTTAAATAACTGTTTTAGTTCTCATGCCAGTCACATGACTGACCTGGAGTTTATTGTTTTAACCTAAACTCTGGGTGCCTCTATTTTCCACATGGGCAGCTAGTAGTTTTTGTTTGGCAGATTTATATTCACAGGATCCTGATTTACAGCTGAAGCGATATTCGGAAAGCTTTGTATCTGTGTATCTCTTTCAGTTGTGTTTTGTATTATTTTCCGCTACATTGTAATTTGTAAATCTCTAATATTTATAAAATGTATTTTATTTATTCATACTCTGTATATTCTTGTATTCTGATGGAATTATTGTAATTAACAATGAAATGTTCTTCTGTTTGTTTTCTGATCTGTCTTATCCTCATAGCAATCCGAACTTTCCTTTACGGGGAAGTTCAGGTCATTTCAGTTTAGGTTTAATATACGTGACAAAATAAATCGCTTGACAATAACAGGACTGAAAATAGATTCTTCAAATAGGAATAATCGAATCATAAGATACAAAGAAAATCAACTATTTCTGACGAATGTTTATTGGATTCGTTTGAAGCTCGAGATGTTTTTGAAAATCTTATGTTTAATTGTTTAATGAAGATCGATTTTACAATTTGAGAAAGGAATGGGTTTGTGAAATAAAGAGCGCACTAATTTTTGTCCTTAAAACTAATTCTGATGAAGTCATGTTCTCGGAAATAATTGGACCACAATGGTAAGACCTTAACACAAATTTCTACCTTAAAGTTTGTGTATGAAGATACAAATTTAACGGTTAACAGCAAACAATGGTTAACGATAAAATTTAATACCATAATAATATAATAATAAAAGATAAGCTTAAGTACTAAATAAAAGGGACATTCCTATCAAATACACGTAGCATATAGTGACGTAAAGACTCATGCAGTGGACTATTTCTTTTTCTTTCTACCTACCTATGTGCTAACATTTAAAACTTCGCCGCTAAGCCAAATATATAAGTACTTGCCTAACTATATTTTCTTTCCCATAACAAGATAAATGCATGAAAACCTATCCTATAGCAATCTCTTCTTGACTATATATATATATATATATGCATATATATATATGCACTAAACTTCTATAATCCTGAAAGCCACATGACTTGTTAATTCAAACTTTAAATACGCCCTGTCTCTTCCTTCATACTTAAGTAATGGTATACCAAATAACACGCATATCTGAACTATTTTTCTCCCATCCTAATACCTTATAACTACATGCCTACTTTTACCATTGAAAGACTTTGATCCTATCTAATACCCATTTCGTTGCTTATATATAGATACAAGCTTCTTTCTTCTTTTACTTTCTGTAACATCCCGAATTTTCTATTGACTGTAAATTAAAAAAATTAAGTATAATTAATTCTTAATGAAAGAATTAGGGAAACGGGTTAACCCGTTGCGCTCGTCTCGGAATTCTGCCTGAGATAGAGTCCGAGTTTGCGTGAATCGGACTCCGTATGAAGGAGTTATGACCTCCGGAAGTTTCAGAATTCAAATTAAAATTCAAACGGTTCAAAAGAAGTCCAAATTTCAAAAATCAGACCCAAACTGGGCTGGGCGGGAAAATTCCCGCCCAGGCACCAGGTCGACCTGGGGGTCAACCTGCCAAGTCGACCTGGTTTGGCCCTGGCTGGCCTGGTCGGGTTTCTGGTCGATTTTTAGGGCTTGCTTGTGTCATTTGGGCTTACATGTCCATTTCTGATTGGCTTCTCTTGAGATGGATGGTCCGTATTCACTGTAGCTTCATCGACGGCTCTAATTAATTTGAAATTCTATAAATACAACTTGAGTCTAAACCTAAAATCACACAAATAAATTGGAGAGAGAGCCGTCATGCTGCTGTAAGGAAGCCAAGAGTAGCCTCCACTTGTAGAAATCTAAGAGATGAGCCAAAATCAAACTTAAAACACGATTCAAACAACGTTAGTCTACCCAAAGGAAAGCAATTCAAATTCAGAACTCAGAATCCAGAATTCAAGTTCGTCATTCGTTTAAGTATAGTGATTTTTCCGATGTGAATAAAATTAAGACATGATTCGATGTAAATCGGGAATGAAATTGTGCTATTATATAACGACGATGTTAATTCATGTATTGAAATGATTGTGGTATTGTGATGTTTGTGGTATAATTGAGTTTATGTTGATCCTATTGTACATTTAGAATGAAAACAACATCGCATGCAAGTTGTATAGTTCATGTTGTAATCTACACCTATATGTTTATGTGATTATATTGGTTGTATGTATACTTTATGCTAAGAACCCCTATGCCTAAATGGTTATGTTCATATACATGCTCCTATGTTTATACAAAAGTTGCAAGTCAATAATTGGATCCATGTCAAGATCCACTTTAGTATATGTTTCATGTTGTAATTAGACATATGATTGGATCTAGTTCACACATGCGATGAAATTATACATACTTTATGAAAGCGTCATATTCTTGTCATATGCTAGTTATGTTCGATGTTATGCCTAGATCCAAAACATGTTTAGGCTTATGTTGTCTAAATCATATGCTAATTTATGTGACACCTATTTGGTTAGATCCCTATTTCAATACAAGTTCACATATATGTAAGTTGATTTAGGCTATGTTGTAAATTCACATGTACGTTGATTAGTCTATGTTGCAAGTTCACACCTATGACATTCATGTTGACTATTTTGCAAGTTCACACCTATGATGTTCATATTGACTATGCCAAAAATGCCAAGTTTACACCTATGTCATGTTTATGTTATTGAACTTCTTTATGCCAATTTTGTGTACGCTAAATTAGGCTAAGTTTTTAGCCTAATATTATATTTTAAAAATCATGCGAACGTAAAACTAGGCTAAGTTTGTTAGCCTAATACTTAGATGGGGTAACGTTGGGATAAATTGATAATTATAGGAAAACTTGACATAAAAATATATGGAATTGGCATGTTTGTCACATGCCAAAATTTGTGGCATTTAAACGGAATAAATTCTTATACCAAAAATGTTAAACTTGGAAAGTGGGCCATAACATTTAATGGTTAGAAAATTTACGTGTATTAAGTAATAAAGACAAATATGTAAATTTAGAAAATACGAGTATGCTTAACACGAGGTTGGATTGAGTTGTGATGTAAACCTGCCCGGACCCGCCGGCTGTCCAATTGTCACAGCAATACCTATCCAATGTGGGTGGTTAAGCATGGAGCCCAATAAGGACCCGAGGTTAGACTGAGTTACGTTGTGAATCTGCCCGGAACCGACCAGCACATCTAGTAACCGTAACAATGCATGTCTAATTTGAGTGGTCGGTGCTTTAAAAAGCTAAGGACGGACTGTCAGGATTATAGGGTTAAGTTAACTAAAACACTTAACCATTTCAACATGTTAATGAAAGTGGTGGGTGGGGTTAGGTAAATACAGACACTTAACCATTTAACATGTTTTAATAGAAAACCCTAGTAACGGGGACCCATTTCAGCAGTAACCCAATTAGGTACATGGTACCTTGAAACTAGGCAGGGTGGGGCATGATTACTGGGCTGATTGTAAGCGGTCAAAAGCGACGGCGGTGCGTGCAACTGTGTGGGTTCTAATGGAGTGCGGGCGTGCACACACTTCGGAGCAAACAAACAAGGCACTAGGGGCACCAGTAGTATAACCTATGCATTTCTAGTTTTGTGTTGGGCCGCCACAATGGGACTTGATACACCCCAGGGTGGGACCAGCATAGGTATCTACAATCTTCGGAGGCCGTAAGACACATATGATTATGCGAGTAGGAGCCGATCTTTAGAAAAAGGGGATCACTTTACCTCCTGCGTGGGGTGCCAGTTAAGACAATGCAAGTAGGTGTAGAGATATAGTGTGGGGTGCGATAGTATATTCGACTCAAACTGCTTTATCTTAGTTTATGATATTTTCCTATTTTCAGTTTATACCTATCATGCCCTTATTCTTATTCTCATACTGAAGAGTCACTAGACTTACCAGGTTTTACGTATGACCCTATTTTCTTTCGTCTTCTTTTCTTCTGTTCCCCCCCCAGGTCCACAGGGAGGAAACAACTCAGCTTAGTCAGATTCTTTGCAAGCTTCAAGATAGTAGATGTACGGTTTGGACTCTCTTTCCTTGGCTATGACTGTTGGACACACTCTCTGGGGATTATGCAGTTTTAATTATGTTTTTATGCTTCTTTATTTAATAACCAAGACAGAAATGATAATGTAATGTGTTGGAAGTTATTATGTGACAGTTATGGAAAGGTTTTGTATGAACACATATTTATGAAATAAAAAGTCTGTTGTTTTCCGCTGCTTATATATATATATGTGTGTGTTTATATATATCTGTCTTGTGTTTATCTGTGAATTTTACTTAAAAACCTCCACCAATGTTAAGGCAATCCCTTGTGAGTGATCTTAATGGAGGGTGGGGTGTTTCACTTGGTATCAGAGCATAGATTTACTAGACTAGATAAAAGTTTTTGAAACTATTTTCAAAAAGAAGTCTAAAGAAGCATTCTTTTTCAAGAAAAGTTTTGTTTTTAAAGGCATAATTCCCCAAAGCCATATGCACTATCTCTCTATCCTTTTTCTTGAATACTTTCCTTTTTGTTCCAGCATGTCTGGATATCTTAACCTTCCGGAAGGAGTACCGGTCCCTGGCTGGTTCCGAAGGTACCTAGAGGCTAGGGCCAATGGTGCGGGCCCAGCAAACATTCCTCCTCCCACAGTGGCAGCGGTACATCCTCCTCCTCCTCCTCATGGAAATATTTTCGCTAAGATATGTAGAGACTTCAAAGCTATGGGTGGGAAGGACTTTTATGGAACTGAATCCTTCCTGGTAGCAAGGAACTGGCTGAAGGAGACCAAAGATTTGTTCATCATCTTCGAAGTTGATGACAGGAAAAAGATACAACTAGCAGTGTGGTTGCTTAAAGATAAAGCTTCCTATTGGTGGGAAGTTACTCATGCAGAAAGGCCAGTGGAGACTTGGGAAGATTTCAGGATGAGGTTTGAGATGAAATTCCTCTCCCAAGCTGAAAGAAGCCTGCAAATGGAGAAGTTCCTAACTCTTAAACAAGGAAGTATGATAATCAAGGAGTGTGTCAATTAGTTTAATCAGCTGGCCAGATTTGGGCTGGATTTAGTAAACACCCAACACAAGTAGGCCCTTCGCTTCGTCAAGGGCTGAATGAGCCTCTACATAGCCTTGCTATGACCCATATACCCATGTGAGCGACCTATGAAAGCTTGGTGGACATGGCTCTGCTACACAAGGAAGATAAAGGAAAGAAGGAGGCAAAGGTGGAAGTGCCTCAAGAAAAGAAAGAAGGTTTACAGGCTAAGAAGATAGACTTCAAGAAAGGCGGGAAGAACAACAAATCCTATGAAAAGAGAAAGTGCAATTTCTGTGGCATTGCGGGACATATAGCAAAAGACTGCAGGAAGAAGAAGGCAAAGAAGAATGGGGGTTGTTTCCATTGTGGAGAGACCGGACACTTGGCTAAGGACTGCCCAAAGAAGTGGGGGCATGGACAGAGGACTGGATCCACCTCAGGGGGACAGGTTCACGCGCTGGTGGCACCTCCACATGAACGAGGTAGAAATATTTCTGTAGAAAGCTTAGTTTATCTGTATGATCATCCAGTTCGCACTCTCTTTGATTCTGGTGCATCGCACTCCTTTATTTCATCTGCTTTAGTAGAATCTCTATACCTAGACACTAGTATGGTAGAAGATCCCTTGGTTGTTTCAAATCCAATTGGGGGCTCGGCTTATTTGTCGATGGTTTGCTTCGATTTGAAAATCTCTATTCTAAGTGCTGAATTTAGATGTAGTGCTTTTGTTTTGGGCTTCTCAGGATATGGACTGATCTTAGGCATGGACTGCTTATCCAGTAATAGTGCCATTCTGGATTGTGAGAGAAGAGTGGTTAGACTCTTGGCTCGGCTCGGTAACACTCTAGAAATTTCTTGTAATCCCTTGAATGCTGTTATGCTTAGTTATCTAGAGTCGCTTGACGCTTCTATTGAGAATTTGCAATCGATTAGAGTGGTTCGGGAATATCCGGATGTCTTTGAAGAGGTGAAAGGCTTACCTCTGAAGCGGTAAATAAACTTCCGCATATATCTTGTTGATAATGCAAAGCCCGTAGTTCTGCCTGTTAGACACGTGGCTCCAAAGGAGAAAAAGGAGCTCAGTAAGCAAGTTAAGGAGCTTCTCGAGAAGGGGTTTATAAGGAGAAGTATCTCGTAATGGGGTGCTCCAGTGGTGTTCGCCACCAAAGCAGGCGGTTCACTACATCTTTTTGTGTACTATAGGGAGCTAAACAAGCTGACTAAAAAGAATAGACACACGCTTCCCAGAATAGACGATTTGTTTGATCAGCTTGTAGGTGCGTCGGTCTTCTCCCAACTTGATCTGGCTACTGGCTTCAATCAGCTAAGCGTAGCTGAAGATAGTATTGATAAAACGACGTTCAGATGCCCAGACGGTTTCTACGAGTGGCTTGTCATGCCTTTCGGCTTGACAAATGCACCCGCTTATTTCGTGGCCTAATGAGCAGGGTGTTCAGAGAATCCCCCAACAAGTTTGTGGTTGTCTTCGTAGACGATATTTTGATCTTCTGAAAGAATGAGGAAGAACATGCTCGGCATCTGAAGGAGATCATGGAAACTCTTCGAGTTCATCAGCTAAAAGCCAAATTCTCCAAGTGCCACTTTTGGAGATAAGAAATAAGATTTCTTGGACATATAGTGTCCAAAGAGGGATTAGCTGTGGACCCCGCGAAAGTGGTGGCAGTGTAAGATTGGAAGACACCAAGAAATGCAACCGAAGTCCGAATCTTTCTTGGGCTAGACGATTTTTACCGAAATTTCATTAGGGATTTCGCAAAAAACTCAGCTCCACTCACAAGGCTAACAAAGAAGAATCTGCCATTCGCTTGGGATTTAGACTGTGATATTGGTTTCCAATGCCTAAAAAGAGCTCTCACAACAGCCCCAGTTCTAACTTTGCCTGATGGAAGCAAGATGTTCACAGTATATACGGATGCTTGTGGTACAGGGCTAGGCGCTGTTCTAATGCAAGAAGGGAGGGTAGTAGCTTATGGTGGAAGACAACTGAGAGTTCATGATAAGAACTACCCAACCCATGATCTTGAGTTGGCCGCCATCGTCTTTGCGCTTAAGTCTTGGCGCCATTATCTCCAAGGTGAGAAGTTCGAATTATATACTGACCATAAATCGTTGAAGTATCTTTTCTCGCAGAAAGATCTTAACTTGAGGCAGCAAAGGTGGATGGAGTTCCTTGCCTCGTATGATTTTGAAATTTCCTATACTCCCGGCAAAGGCAACGTAGTAGCAGAGCATTGAGCCGAAAGAAACTGACCTTAAGCCCTCTCTTTGTGGAAAGGCAAAGCTTTGGAGTATATAGACAGTTTTGACTTTAGGCCCTCCTCTGATTTTATACCTGGTTTATTGGCATCCCTAAAAGTACGACCCACTCTTTTAGACTCAATAGGGGCCGCACAACGCGAAGACCCTCGGCTTTTGGATGTGATTGATAAACTAATTAGGGGTGAAACTTCAAGTCACCTTAATAGGTACTCCATCAATGATAAGGGTTGGCTAAGGCGAGATGGAAGACTATGCGTCCCACAAGCAAGGGATTTAGTGAAGATGGTTCTCGAGGAAGCACATCATTCCAAGATGACAATACATCCAGGCGGGGACAAGATGTACAAGGACGTAAAAAGATTTTTCTTTTGGGACGGAATGAAGAAGGACATGGCAGATTTCGTTTCTAAGTGCAATATGCCAACAGGTTAAGGCGAAACAGAGGAATCCTGGAGGACTGCTTCATCCTCTAGAAGTCCCGCAATGGAAGTGGGATAGCATTTCAATGGATTTCATTGACAGGTTGCCTAGGTCAAGAAGGGGCAATACTAGCATTTGGGTAATAGTGGATAGGCTCACTAAAAGCGCCCACTTTATACCTATCAAGAGTAAAAGGACTGCATCGTCTCTAGATTATCTTTGTCTCAAGGAAATAGTTTGACTCTATGGAATAACCTCCAGCATAGTGAGTGATAGAGATCCCATCTTCACGTGCGAATTTTGGCGGAGTCTACAAGAAGCTGTAGGCACACAGTTATGCTTGACCACGACTTATCACCCCCAAACTGATGGTCAGACAGAAAGGGTGAATAGAGTATTGGAAGATCTTCTAAGACTGTGCGTTCTTGACTTCGGAGGGACTTGGGAGGATCATCTTCCTTTAGTGGAATTCGCCTACAACAACAGTTACCAAGCCACTATCGGCATGGCGGCCTTCGAAGCTCTATATGGAAGAATCCAAAGTGGAACGCGAAGAAATTGTAAGGAGAGTTCTAGCTCGAACCATAGGAACTGAAGTGAAAAAGCTACGCAACCGCGAAGTCAAGCTCATCAAAGTTCAATGGAGCGATGTCGAGGAAGACATGACTTGAGAAACTGAGGACAGAATACGCACGACTTACCCTTTTCTTTTTTAGGGTTCATCTTTGATCTATCTCTTTTTCCTTAAGTTATGCTTGTATCTATCTTTTTAGGTATATCTCCTCGGTCTTACCCTTTTATCCTTAGGTAGAAACCCCTTTGGATGTAAACATGTATTTGAAACATGTTGTGATTGGTGGCTGCAAGTGGTTGCAAGTGGTTGCTAGTGGTTGCTCGTGGATGCATATACACACACAGCCTATGTTTTAGATCGGCTCAGTCACTTCATATTGCATATGCATATATGTATTCATATTTGTATATGGTTGAAACTTGATATGTCATCATATGGATGTTGCATTTGTAAAAATGGTTGCGCACTCATGTAGAATAATGAGTAAGGATAGATTTGCATACATATGGATTCATGACACTTACATGTTAAGGAGGTCAACTGAATCAGTAGACCGCCTGATTTTGCATTAGATAAGAACATGTATGCACACTATGCATAAGATCATAAAGCATTAGAAGTCTTTTAAGGACAATGGATGCCTGTGTTTAATGGTGGAGTAGATGGATGATTGGATGTTAGGCCTTACGTTCTCCTAGACTTGATGATTTCGGGGACGAAATCCTTTAAGGAGGGGAGAATGTAACACCACGAATTTTCTGTTAACTGTATATTAACAAATTTAAGTATAATTATTTCTTAATGAAAGAATTAAGGGAAATGGGTTACGCCATTGCACTCGTCTCGGAATTCTGCCTGAGGTAGAGTCCAAGTTTGCGTGAATCGGACTCCGTATGAAGGAGTTATGACCTCCGGAAGTTTCAGAATTCAAATTTAAATTCAAACGGTTCAAACGAAGTTCAAATTTCAAAAATCAAACCCAAACTGGGCTGGGCGGGAAAATTCCCGCCCAGGCACTAGTCGACCTGGGGGTCGACTTAGGGGTCGACCTGGGTGACCAGGTCGACTAGGGGGTCGACCTGCCCAGTCGACCTGGTTTGGCCCTGGCTGGCCTGGTCGGGTTTCTGGTCGATTTTTGGGGCTTGGCTGTGTCACTAGGGCTTACATGTCGCTTTCTGATTGGCTTCTCTTGAGATGGATGGTCCGGATTCACTCTAGCTTCATCGACGGCTCTAATTAATTTGAAATTCTATAAACACAACTTTAGTCTAAACCTAAATTCACAAAAATAAATAGGAGATAGAGCCGTCATGCTGCGGGAAGGAAGCCAAGAGTAGCCTCCACTTGTAGAAAGCTTAGAGACAAGCCAAAATCAAAGTTAAAACACGATTCAAACACCGTTAGTCTACCCAAAGGAAAGCAATTCAAATTCAGAATGCAGAATTCAAGTTCGTCGTTCGTTGTAAGTATAGTGATTTTTTCAATGTGAATAAAATTAAGACATAAATCGATGTAAATCGGGAATGGAATTGTGCTATTATTTAACGACGATGTTAATTCATGTATTGAAATGATTGTGGTATTGTGATGTTTGTGGTATAATTGAGTTTATGTCGATCCTATTGTACATTTAGATTGAAAACAACATCGCATGCAAGTTGTATAGTTCATGATGTAATCTACACCTATATGTTTATGTGATTATATAGGTTGTATGCATACTTTACGCTAAGAACCCATATGCCTAAATGGTTATGTTCATGTACATGCTCCTATGTTTATACAAAAGTTGCAAGTCAATAATTGGATCCATGTCAAGATCCACTTTAATATATGTTTCATGTTGTAATTGGACATATGATTGGATCTAGTTCACACATGCGATGAAATTATACATACTTTATGAAAACGTCATATTCTTGCCATTTGCTAGTTATGTTCGATGTTATGCCTAGATCCAAAACATGTTTAGGCTTATGTTGCCTAAATCATATGCTAATTTATGTGACACCTAGTTGGTTAGATCCTTATTTCAATGCAAGTTCACATATATGTAAGTTGATTTTGGCTATGTTGTAAATTCACATGTATGTTGATTAGTCCATGTTGCAAGTTGACACCTATGACATTCATGTTGTCTATTTTGTAAGTTCACTCCTATGATGTTCATATTGACTATGCCAAAAATGCCAAGTTTACACCTATGTCATGTTTATGTCAGTGAACAGCTTTATGCCAATTTTGTGTATGCTAAATTAAGTTAAGTTTTTAGCCAAATATTATATTTTAAAAATCATGCGAATGTAAAATTAGGCTAAGTTTGTTAGCCTAATACTTAGACGGGGTAACGTTGGGATAAATTGGTAATTATAGGAAAACTTGACATAAAAATATATGGAATTGGCATGTTTGTCACATGCCAAAATTGGTGGCATTTAAATAGTATAAATTCTTATACCAAAAATGTTAAACTTGGAAAGTGGGCCATAACATTTAATGGTTAGCAAATTTACATATATTAAGTAATAAAGACAAATATGTAAATTTATAAAATACGAGTATGCTTAACACGAGGTTGGATTGAGTTGTGATGTAAACCTACCCGGACCCGACCGGCTGTCCAGTAGTCACAACAATACCTATCCAATGTGGGTGGTTAAGCATGGAGTCCAATAAGGACCCGAGGTTAGACCGAGTTACGGTGTAAATCTGCCCGGAATCGACTGGCACATCCAGTAACCGTAACAATACCTGTCTAATGTGAGTGGTCAGTTCTTTAAAAAGCAAAGGACAACCTGTCAGGATGGTAGGGTTAAGTTAACTAAAACACTTAACCAATTCAACATGTTGATGAAAGTGATGGGTGGGGTTAGGTAAATACAGACACTTAACCATTTAACATATTTGACTAGAAAACCCTAGTAACGGGGACCCATTTCAGCAGTAACCCAATTAGGTATCATGGTACCCTGAAACTAGGTAGGGTGGGGCACGATTACTGGGCTGATTGTAAGCGGTCAAAAGCAACGGCGGTGGGTGCAACAATGTGGGTTCTAACGGAGTGCGGGCGTGCACACACTTCGAAGCAGACAAACAGGGCACTGGGAGCGCCAGTAGTATAACCTATGCATTTCTATTTTTGTGTTGGGCCGCCACTATGGGACTTGATACACCCCAGGGTAGGACCAGCACAGGTATCTACAATCTTCGGGGGCCGTTAGACACATATGATTACGCGAGTAGGAGCCGATCTTTAGAAAAAGGGGATCACTTTACCTCCTGCGTGGGGTGCCAGTTAAGACAATGCAAGTAGGTGCAGAGATATAGTGTGGGGTGCGATAGTATATTCGGTTCAAACTGCTTAGTTTATGATATTTTCCTATTTCCAGTTTATACCTATCATGCCCTTATTCTTATTCTCATACTGAAGAGTCACTAGACTTACTAGGCTTTATGTCTGACCCTATTTTCTTTCATCTTCTTTTCTTCCGTTCCCCCCACCCCAGGTCCACTGGGAGGAAACAACTCAGCTTAGTCAGATTCTTTGCAAGCTTCAAGATAGTAGATGTACGGTTTGGACTCTCTTTCCTTGGCTATGGCTGTTGGACACACTCTATGGGGATTATGCAGTTTTAATTATGTTTTTATGCTTCTTTATTTAATAACCAAGACAGAAATGATGATGTAATGTTTTGGAACTTATTATGTGACAGTTATGGAAAGGTTTTGTATGAACACGTATTTATGAAATAAAAAGTCTTCTGTTTTCCGCTGCTTATATATATGTGTTTATATATATCTATCTTGTGTTTATCTATGACTTTTACTTAAAAACCTCCACCAAAGTTAAGGCATTCCCATTGTGAGTGACCTTAATGGAGGGTGGGGTGTTTCACTTTCTGCTTCAGGAGTTCATGCAAGTCAATGGCTCCACCATCGTTTTGTTTTAGTTTCATTTCTTCACCCAATAACGCAAGCTTCAAAGATTTGCAAACCCAACGAAGCGACCCGAAACTCCCCCGATCTCCGAAGAGAAGAGAAAGAACGAATTGTCTTAGAACCCGACAAATCAGAACACAAATAAAAGAACATTTCATTGCTTATTACAACAATTCCATCAGAATACAAGAATATATAGAGTATTAACAAATAAAATACATCAGAAAATAACAGAGGTTCAAATTACATTACATAAAAGCGGAAAATAATACAAAACGTAAGTGAAAGAAATACACGGATACAGAGCTTTCTGAATATCGCTTCAGCTATAAACCAAGACCCTGTGAATATAAATCTGTAAAACCAAAACTGCTAGTTGCCCATGGAGAATAAGGGCACCCAGAGTTTAGGTTAAAACAATAAACTCCAGGTCAGTCATGTGACTGGTGTGAGAACTAAAACAGTTATTAATCTTTATTTTAAATTTAGGTAAATATAGGGACCACGCCGTATAACACGGAACGGGTTTCCTCCCAAGAATACCATGCATAAAACAACAGCGAAAAGCTAAATAAAGAATAATGAAGCTATGACTCAGGTCCCATCACATATTGCAACGCAAGCCGGAGGATAAAGTTTTTACCTTATAATAGCTAAGAATTCTTGGTACGTAAAATTTCATCTTTTATTATTAATATAAGTGTATGGTGTCAAAACAATTTTAGTCGTAAGTATCAATCATAGACTGCATAAGTGCCCTATACCACTATGTCGCCATACTAGGCTCTACAATCAAAACCGCATGGGTCGTATTGGAAGTTGGATTTCCATCTGTGAACCAAGGAAAGGGATCGTCCTTATCGCTTCGCGACTATCTACCCCATGTCTCAGGACCCAGACACAGGTGGGACCATGGATCGTCAGGGTCGGTCCACACGGAGTGGATTAAAATGCCCGGACAATGCGTTTCCCCACCCTATGGGGCGTAAACTGATCATATCCTGACCAAACTATCTGCCCCGGAACGACCGATATAACCGAGGTGCCTCACTATCTATCATCCACATAAGTAAAATGTCCGGGCGTGTAAAACCCAAAACACCACTCCTAGCTAGAAGGAAATGCATGTCCTCCCTGAAGTCCTCTCCCGTTTCTGGTCCACACCGGGGTGTGAGGCTCGCGAATTAACGCTACACAAAGCTGCGCTATGTCAAAGCCTTGCTTTGATCATTAACCACAAGGCTCTGCTTTTCAACAGAAGCCTTGATCATTTGCATCTCAGCATGCCACACAGGCAATTCACGCTATGCAACCGATGTATATCAATCACACAGAATGAAATCCGATGTCAGACACACATCCATTTACAAGTTCGTTCTGGATCTGAACAAAACCGGAGGCACCTTATTCCTCTCCTATATGTCCAATATAGGAGAGAGGCCCTCGCATATCCAGTCGATCTCCATGTACATCTGGATGATCACCACTTATTACCTTGTCTTGGGTGTACAGCCCAATCAAGACATCAGTAATCATCCAAACGATGTGAAGACCTCCGGTCTTCAACCACTGTCTTCAGCCTCGACACATCGTCGAATCAGTTATTCAGAATGGGATAAACCCGATCTTGTGGAATAACTCGCGTATATAATAAACAAGTGTTATAAAAACACAACATACGCCTCATTCCAATCTAGAATATTCCTTTATTCAAATGTTCTTATACTTTGGGAAAGGTTTCCATTAATTTTATCAAAGATAAATTCTTTAAATTTAGTCTTTAAGCTTCTTTTGGATATCATTTCAATCTAATTAAAGATACATTAAAACTCCACTTGGTTTTAATCTTCCCAAAAATCAATATTAACGATTGTTTAACTTGGGAGATCATATCCTATCTTTAACTGGGTTAAAGAACCAATGTCATTTAAAACACGGTTCACGATAAACCCAAAATCACATTCCATTCCATCAGCCTTTAACTGTAAATTGGTAAGTGAACAATTCCCTAAGTATTAACCCCGAAGGCCGAAACCAACATCAGATCAATACCCAGGAAACCATTCAACTTAACTAATCTCCAGTTAGTTTCTGATTTTGTTAACTCCATTGGGTCTAAGAACATTATTATTAAAGATACCATTCACGAAAACCCAAAATCTTATTCCTGTCTTTAGCGGGGTTAAAGAACCAATATCCTTTAAAACACGATTCACGATAAACCCAAAATCACATTCCATTCCATCAGCCTTTAACCGTAAATTAGCAAGTGAACAATTCCCTAAGTATTAACCCCGAAGGCCGAAACCAACATCAAATCAATACCGAGGAAACCACTCAACTTAACTAATCTCCAGTTAGTTACTGATTTTCTTAACTCCATTGGGTCTAAGAACAATATTATTAAAGATACCATTCATGACAACCCAAAATCTTATCCCATTGTTAATCGGGTTAAAGATCAAGTGTTATTTAAAACACCGTTCACAATAAACCTAAAGACCAATTTCAATTCCATTCCAATTAAATATCAAATAATTGGTATACTTCATTAAATCTAAATAAAAAGATTTAATCTTTTCTCAACTGGGTCCAATAACAGTGTTAATGAAGACACCATTCATGACAAACCCAAAATCACATTTAATATTAAATACAAGGCTCTGAATAGAAAATATATCGGCTTATATTAAATACCAAATTCTGGAGTCAACAAATACCGTATTGGAATAACAATATATGTATCTTCCAAATTCCTCCATAATATCTGTTTATTCACGGAATCCAATATCGAAATATTCCAAAGATAATTTCAATTCAAATCCATTCCAATTCATATATTGGAAATTCCGGTTATTTTTAAAACCATTTCAAACCCAATTTATTTATTTAAAAATATTAGATTTCATAATTCTAGTTCATAACTAGTTCATTTCGATAAAAATATATTTTTATCTTTTAAAATATGGAATTTTCATCCCAGTTCTTGCCAAATCATTTGTTAAGATTTTACACAAATTATTGATATTTTTAATATTTTTATCAAGGCCAGTACAGTCGATTTCCATAAACGGTCGTCGAACTGCACTTACAGCGACCTTTTCCAAATTTTATTTGGACATAATTCCAAATCCAACTGTTAGATTTCAAATCTCTAGCATTCGATAGAATACTCTTTTCGATACGTACCCAACGGTTCCGGTTTTAGGAGAATCCGACGGTCGGATCTCCCGTAATATCCATTCGAAGCTAATGGTCAAAATTCGCGAACTGCCACTGTGTGGCGCATTCTATTCAGGCCATTATATTATATATAATATGTATTATATATGTTTCGTCGATTTCCTTTTAAAACGTATTTTATAAATCGTTTTAAATTCGTTTTCAAAACAGTTTCAACTTCATATTCAATTTCTAATCAAAATTGAATATTCCATATTATTAATATATAAATTATAATATTTTCGAAATATTATATTTCGAATTCATTTCTTTTTCGATACTCATTAAAAAAATGAATAAAATTGACATAAATATCATTCACGTCAAAATGGCGTTAATCAAATCAACATGACTTTATATATTTAAATATATTCGAGTCCATCCCAAATCGGATATCAAAATTTGATTTTGATCTTTTACTGAATATTATTTTAAAATATTCATTATTCTAGAATATTCATTATTTTAAAATATTCATTCTTTCTGAACTGGAATCAGACACGGTCAATTACCATATAATTTGATTATATGGATTTCATACAACACATGTACACATCAACAATCAAACACAGTCAACCATCATCCATAGTGCATTCTACATTGCATAAGCATTAAATATAATTATTTAACGCTTACAACAGCTTGTCAATCATTCGATTGACATACAGCTAATTATTGGGACTAGTGTATGTCATATATCATCCCAATACCCGTGTGGGGTTTCAATCAATAAATAATTAATTTTATTTGTGCAGTTGAGCGATGTGTAAAATTTATCGTCCCAATCAATATCAGTCAAATGTTTGTACATAAATAATGGGTGTTATTATTGACACTCCAACTATTGTTAAGGGAGGATCATTTTTTAAAAACATTCCACCATTTGAAAAATTATTAAGGGGCTACACAAATATACTATTTCACACTACTTAATCTTCCCGGATTGCCCCTTTAAATTAGATTTAAAAAAAACTTATTCGTTAAGGGAAACCAAATTAAAATAAGCAGTTCGTTACCACTGCACCGAATGAAACATGTAATCAATTATTATGTATTCGACGATGATATGTTGAAAATTAATAATCATTTTGGCGCATTGCCTCCGTAATTATAAAATTCGGCATATTTATGTCAACAACAAAAAAAATAGTTCGATCATATTCCTTCGAAAACGCTTATCTTTAGGGTTTAAAAAAAATCGATATATGAGAATCAAAAAAAAGTTACTATAGCCCTTACAATATTTGTTAAAATAAAATTACGTTTATTTGTTAAGAGGCTAAATGGGTAATAAGGTAAAATTAACTTTATTTGTTAAGGAGCTGCTTTCCTCATTGGTACAACCCTTAACAATTTTTGAAAAAAATAAAATTTGACCTCCCCTTAACAATATTTGGAGTGTCTATAACAATGCCCTAAACAAATCATCCAATTTGTATATGAGTATTTATTTTATTTATATACCCATTAAAAATTATATTTTTAACTATAAAATATTTTATTCCATTCCACATCACACAATCAAATTTCACAACACAGTCAAATAAACAAACAAGTCGTCCATGGTCTGTGGAAGACGGGTGTAAGGTGCTACTAAGCACTGTCTACATCCTAGTATATATTTCAACTAGAAAATAAATTAAAGTGAGAAGTTCTCACCTTTGGGTTCCACTCTGCCATTCTTTATTTCTGAATGGTTCGGATTTTGTTTTGATTTCAGTTCGTTCCATCGCACTCCTTTTCCCGCTGTTCATAGTAAAAATCACGTTTTTATATCAGCTCGAAAAATTATAATTTCACTCTGTTAAAAATTATATTTTTATTTTGCTTAAATTTATATTTTTACTTCGCTAAAAATTATATTTTTTACTTCGCTAAAAAATATATTTTTACTTCGCTAAAAAATATATTTTTACTTCTCTAAAAATTATATTGTTAATGCGAAGTTATCTAAATAAAAATCATATTTTTATTCTCATACCATTCACATAAAAATCACATTTTTATCACTTCGTTATATTTATAAAAAAATCAAATTTTTATAGCGATGTTCATATCATGAAAATCAAATCTTTCTCGCTACTTCATACGAATAACAATCAAATCTTTCTCGCTATAACTTCGTATGAATAAAAACCAAATCATTCTCATATTAAAAATTTAATCTTCCTCAAACAAAAATCATATCTTTCTTCATGTAAAAATCAAAGCTTTCTAAATTAAAAATCAAAGCTTTCTAAAAAAACAAAAATCGTATCTTTTCTATGTATAAAAATCAAATCCTTTCTTTAAATTAGAATTTTAAAATGTTATAAATCAGATTTTGAAGTAAAAAATAAATAAGAAAACAGAAAACTCACTTTGATTATAAAAGAAGTGGGAGGAAGAGGGGTTTGCGCGTAAGTGGGTAGGTCCAGGGGCTGATGGCGACGGTATGGTGGTCTGAGGAGGGCGTGGGCAGGCGGTTGACCATCGCGGTGGAGGTGGTGGCATCAGTTTTTGGGTTAGGGCTATGGGCATCAGATTTTTCAAAGGGGAACGGAGAGGATGGAGAAGGGGGATCGGAGGAGAAGGGGGGCGCATCGCGCTGGCGGCAGTTGGCCGAGGTCGCGGCTGCGCGACGTGGGGGCTGAGCGTCTTCCGTCAGAGTTTTTTTTATTCGGTTTTTGATTTTGAGCGAGGGGGTTAAGGGAGAGATAGTGGGGGGTTGACTTCCATATATTGATATATTTATTTAGTTTACTTTTAGTTCCTAAAATTTACTTTTTATTTCGTAGTCCGAATTAAACCCACCGACTGTCGCCTTTAGCTAATTATCCTCATCCCGAACACAATGGGATATGTTTCGGAAGCTAATTCTATAGTTTTGTCCTATTTTCATCGAAATTAAAATATAAATTAATATAATAGTCAAACTTGATTTTGACGTACATTTTAATTTACCGAGCCCACATACGGACTCCAAAAATTCTAGAAAAATAAATCTGGCTGTGTTTTGACGATATGGTCCTAACAAAATTAATTTCGTAAAATTTGGAGACTGTTTTAAAAACCATCATTTTCTGGTCGATCCAAATTGATTGAAACTGTTAAAACACGTTTTCCTTTTCCACGCTCACATATTGACCCCAAAAACTAAGAATTTTGGAATCTAGTAATAACTTGACATCCTAGATCCAACAAAAGTGGTTTCGTAAAAAACGGAGGTCATTTGCAAAATCACTATTTTTATGGGTTATATTTCCATAGTGACTATTCTGAATTTTCAACTCGGCATAACTTTTTAATCCCACTATGAAATTTCAGTTTTTCGGATTCGTTGGAAAGATATATCCAAGTAGATTCTAATATTTTTGGTTTTGCTAAAATCCTGTTTATTTTGAATCCTGTACATTCATTTGAAATCAAAATTTTCGAACTACTATGCCATTTTCAATCCCTTTTATAATTAAAAATAAATGTTTATATTCTAATGTCGATTCAAATAAATATATACATTCTAATTCTATTCAAAATAAATTTCTCATCGTTATTATTTAAAATAAATCATTTTAAATATTCAAAATTCATTAAAATCGCCAAAATAAAAAATTTGAATTGGCTCAGATTTTCCGGGTTGTTATAATCTCCCCCACTTAAAATATTTTCGTCCTCGAAAAGGAATGGAGCTGAAAGTTGTTTTACAAACCAACTCAACTTTCAATATTTTCATTATGGCTTAAGTTTTTCAACTTTTCAGTTTCTAATAACTTTTCAAATTTTTCAAAAATTTGGATAATACCTAAATTTTCGAAAAATTTCTCCATAACCTCCCCTTTACGGGAGCACTGGGAAAATCCCGAAATCGCCATACAGGCCCCTCCAATCCAAAAAGAAAAAGAAACAGCAAAGCGGCTAGCCAATCGGCTCATAAAATCATCAAAAACCCCAAGAAACACAATAAACATGTACCTATTTGTCGGGCAAACAATTTTATTCATCTGCTTAGCTTCCTTGCCATGACCTGTTCATTGTATATACATGTATATGCGTGTAATTCCAAACAATTTTCAATGCAGTCTAATATTTGATACAATTTGGCTAAATTTACCTCACATTCACATAATGATTTAAATGAGTAATCATGCAACACAATCATCAGTCAATTAGTTGATTATTTTTTCAAAATTCATAATTTTGATACATAGTCCAAAAATGAGATTTTTGTTGCCAAGTCACCATAATAGAACCTATCTAGTTTTGGTTCTCACACCAGTCAATTGGAAGTATATATACATCCCACTTTCGAAACTCGAACACAAATACTGATGATACTATAGTAATCATCAGGATCATCTCCGGGCGACTAGAGTGTGATTCTATATTTATCGAATATATTTGAGGCTTCAAATACACGTGGATCAGATGTATATTTAAATCTCTATATGCTTGATTGTCCAAATTCCATACAAAATAAATATACACACACACATATATATATATTGGATTTAATTTTCAAAACAATTTTTTTTTATTTTTAAAAATACACTCTTCATACTCGTTCTAGAATACTATTGATCCTATCTCTAACGAGTCATTTCTACTGGAAATTACTAATCCATTCTCTGATGAATTCTTTCGTTTGGTTTTAACGTGTCTTGTTCTCTGAGCTCTGTAAACCAAAGCTCTGTTACCAACTTAAGCGACCCGAACTCCCCTGATCTCCGATGAGAAGAAAAAGAACGGATTGCCTGAGAACACGATGAATCAGAACACAAATAGAAGAACATTTCATTGCTTATTACAACAATTCCATCAGAATACAAGAATATACAGAGTATTAACAAATAATATACGTCAGAAAAATAACAGAGATTCAAATTACATTACATAGAAGCGGAAAATAATACAAAATGTAACTGAAAGAAATACACGGATACAGAGCGTTCCGAATATCACTTCAGCTATAAACCAGGGCACTGTGAATATAAATCTGCAAAACCAAAACTACTAGCTGCCCGTGGAAAATAAGGGCACCCAGAGTTTAGGTTAAAACAATAAACTCCAGGTCAGTCATGTGACTGGTGTGAGAACTAAAACAATTATTAATCTTTATTTCAAAGTTAGGTAAATACAGGGACCACCCCGTATAACACGGAACGGATTTCCTACCAAGAATACTACTGCATAAAACTACAGCGAAATGCTAAATAAAGAACAATGAAGCTATTATAAGACTCAGGTCCCATCACACAATGCAACGCAAGCCAGAGCATAGAGTTTGTACCTTATAATAGCCAAGAATGCTTGGTATGTAAAATTTCATCTTTTATTATTACTATAAGTGCATAGTGTTAAAACAATTTCACTCATAAGTATCAATCATAGACGATATAAGTGCCCCATACCACTATGTCGCCATACTAGGCTCTACAATCAAAACTGCAGAGGTCATATTTGTAGTTGGATTTCCATCTGTGAACCAAGGAAAGGGATCGTCCTTACCGCTTCGAGACAATCTAGCCCATGTCTCAGGACCCAGACACAAGTGGGCCCTTGGATCGTCAGGGCCGGTCCACACGGAGTGGATTATAATGCCTGAACAATGCATTTCCCCGCCCTGTGGGGCGTCAATTGGTCATATCCCGACCAAACTATCGGCCCCCGAACGACCAATATAACCGAGGCGCCTCGCTATCCATCATCCACATAAGTAAAATGTCCGGGCGTGTAAAACCCAAAACACCACTCCTAGCTGGAAGCAAACGCATGTCCTCCCTGAAGTCCTCTCCCATTTCTGGTCCACACCGGGGTGTGAGGCTCGCAAACTAACGCTACACAAAGCTACGCTACGTCAAAGCCATGCTTTGATCATCAACCACAAGACTCTGCTTTTCAATAGAAGCCATGATCATTTGCATCTCAGCATGCCACACAGGCAATTCACGCTATGCAACCGATGTATATCAATCATACAGAATGAAATCCGATGTCAGACACACATCCATTTAAAAGTTCGTTCTGGGTCTGAACGAAACCGAAGGCACCTTATTCCTCTCCCATATGTCCAATATAGGAGAGAGGCCCTCGCATATCCGGTCAATCTCCACATACGTCTGGATGATCACCACTTATTACCTTGTCTTGGGTGTACAGCCCAATCAAGACATCAGTAATCATCCAAATGATGTGAAGACCTCAGGTATTCAACCACCGTTTTCATCCTCGACTGTGAAGACCCGTAACTTCCCCGTAAAGGAAAGCGACGGATAGTTCGAGAACAAACCACAGCAGGACACATACAGAAGAACATTTCATTGTATATTACAACAATGCATCAGATTACAAGAATATACAGAGTATAAATGAATATTACACAGAAATATCAGAGATTTAAATTACATTTAAATACATAGCAGCGGAAAATAATACAATACACAACTAGAAGAGATATATGAATACAAAGCTTTCCGGATATCGTTCCAGCTGTAAATCAGGATCCTGTGAATATAAATCTGCAAAACCCAAAACTACTAGCTGCCCGTGTCAAAATAAGGGCACCCAGAGTTTAGGTTAAAACAATAAACTCCAGGTCAGTCATGTGACTGGTGTGAGAACTAAAACAGTTAATCTTTATTTTAAATCATTAGGTAAATCAAGGGACCACGCCGTATAACACGGAACGGGTTTCCTCCCAAGAATACCAGTGCATAAAAACAAACAGCGCAATGCTAAATAAAGAAAAATGAAGCTGTTATAAGACCCAGGTCCTATCACACAATGCAACGCAAGCCGGGGGATAGGGTTTTCCCTTATAACAGCCAAAGCATGCTTGATACGTCTAAAACAAATCATTTGATACTATTATAAGTGCATAGTGTATAAAACAACTTCAAATCATAAGTATCAATCATAGGCGGCATGGGTACCATATATCATGTCGCCATCTATAGGTTTACAAATAAAACCGCAAAGTCACGTATTTGGAAATTGGATTTCCTTCTATGAACCGAGGCAAAAGATAGTCCTCAACCGATTCGAGACGCTCTAGCCCGTGTCTCAGGATCAGAGCTCGAGTGACCCTTGGATCGTCAGGGCCGGTCCACCGATGTGGATTAAAATGCCTGAACACTGCGTTTCCCCACCCTTTGGGGGTGTCAATGAGCCAACGAATGACTCCATCGGTTCGAGAACGACCGATCAATCCGAGGCGCCTCGCAACAGCAACAACCACATAAGTCAAACTCGTCAGGGCGTGTAAAACCACTGACGCCACTTCTAACTAGAAAGAAACGCATGCCCTCCCTGAGGTCCGTCTCCCGTTTTTGATTCATACCGGGTGTGAAACTCGCGAATCAAACGTTACACAAAGCTACGCCACAAAGGCCGTGCTTTGATCATCAACCACAAGACTTTGCTTTTCAACAGAAGCCTTGATCATTTGCATCTTAGCATGCCACACAGGCAAGCCATCCTATGCAACCGATATCAGTCACACAGAATGAAATCCGATGTCAGACACACAGTCCATTTACAAGTCCGTTCTGGGTCTGAACGAAACCGGAGGCACCTAGTACCCCGCATATCCATCGATCTCCAAGCACGTCTGGACGATCACTAACTGTTTCCATCTTCTTGGGTGTACAGCCCAATCAGGATCATCAGTTATCACCCAAACGACGTGAAGACCTCCGGTCTTCGACCATCGTCTTCATCTTCGACTTATCGTCGCATCAGTTATTCAGAATGGGATAAACCCGGTCTTTCCGAATAACTCGCGTATATTTTAAATAAGTGTTACACAAACACAACATACGCCTCATTCCAATTCATTAGTCACTAACCGTAAATTAATCAAGAGAATAATTCCCCAAATATTAACCCCGAAGGCCGAAACCAACATCAGATCAATATCCAGAAAACCATTCTGCTTGGCTAACCGACAGTTAGTTTCTAAATTTCACATTCAAATCTAATTAAAGATTTAACTATCGCCTGGAGCAAAACTGGTGATACTCCATTCTCGACCATTTCAATCTAATTAAAGATTCATTAAAACTCCACTTAGTTTTAATCTTCAACTGGGTTAAAGAATCAGTGTCATTTAAAACACGGTTCACGATAAACCCAAAAGCACATTCATTAATTATCGGGTTAAAGAACGAGTGTTATTTAAAACACTGTTCACGATAAACCCAAAAATCAATATCCATTCAATTCCAATTAAATATCATTTAATTGGTACACTTCATTAAATCTAAATAAAAAGATTTAATCTTTTCTCAACTGGGTTCAAGAACAGTGTTAGTGAAGACACCATTCACGACAAACCCAAATCACATTCATTAATTATCGGGTTAAAGAACAAGTGTTATTTAAAACACTGTTCACGATAAACCCAAAAATCAATATCAATTCAATTCCAATTAAATATTATTTAATTGGTACACTTCATTAAATCTAAATAAAAAGATTTAATCTTTTTTCAACTGGGTTCAAGAACAGTGTTAGTGAAGACACCATTCACGACAAACCCAAATCACATTCATTAATTATCGGGTTAAAGAACAAGTGTTATTTAAAACACTGTTCACGATAAACCCAAAAATCAATATCAATTCAATTCCAATTAAATATTATTTAATTGGTACACTTCATTAAATCTAAATAAAAAGATTTAATCTTTTTTCAACTGGGTTCAAGAACAGTGTTAGTGAAGACACCATTCACGACAAACCCAAATCACATTCGATATTCAATACAAGGCTCTGAATAGAAAATATATCGGCTTATATTCAATATCAAATTCTACGACTAACAAATGTCGTATTGGAAATAACGATATAAATATATATATCTTTCAAATTTCCATAACAACACCTGTATAATCACGAATTCCAACATCGAAATATTCCGAAGACAATTTCGATTCAAATCCACTCCAATGCAATCATTGGAAATTTTGGTTATTTTTAAAACCCCTTTTAAATTCAATTTATTTATTTAAAAATAAATAGAATTATAATTCTAGTTCAAAACTAGTTCATTTCGATAAAAATCCATTTTTATCTTTTCAAATATGGAGTTTTTCATCCCAATTCTTTCTAAATCATTTCTTATGATTTTACACAAATTATTGCTATTTTTAATAATTTTATCAAGGCCCGTACAGTCGATTTCCATCAATGGCCATCGAACTGCACTTACAGCGACCTTTTTCGAATTTGATTTGGACGTATCTCCAAATCCAACCGTTAGATTTCAAATTTCTAACATTCATTAGAAAGCTCTTTTCGATACGAACCCAACGGTTCCGGTTTTAGGAGAATCCGACGGTCGGATCTCCCGTAATGTCCGTTCGAAATAAATGGTCGAAATTCGCGAACTGCCGCGACGCGGCGCGTTCTATTCAGGCCATTATATTATATATAATATATATAATATATATTTCGTCGATTTCTATTTAAAACGAATTATATAAATAGTTTTGAATTCGTTTCAAAAACAATTTCAACTTCCTTTTCAATTCAAATCAAAATTGAATTCTTCTTTATAAATTCGTTTTAAAATTCATTTCTATTCAATTCAAATTTCAATTCAATTTGAATTCAATTCAATTCACTTTCAATTCAATTCGAATTCGTTTTCAATTCAATTCATTTCGAAATCGTTTTCAATTCAATTTATTTCAAAATCGTTTTCAATTCAATTCATTTCGAAATCGTTTTCAATTCAATTCATTTCGAAATCGTTTTCAATTCAATTCATTTCGAAATCGTTTTCAATTCAATTCATTTCGAAATCGTTTTCAATTCAATTCATTTCGAAATCGTTTTCAATTCAATTCATTTCGAAATCGTTTTCAATTCAATTCATTTCGAAATCGTTTTCAATTCAATTCATTTCGAAATCGTTTTCAATTCAATTTATTTCGAAATCGTTTTCAATTCAATTCATTTCGAAATCGTTTTCAATTCAATTTATTTCGAAATCGTTTTCAATTCAATTTATTTCGAAATCGTTTTCAATTCAATTTATTTCGAAATCGTTTTCAATTCAATTTATTTCGAAATCGTTTTCAATTCAATTTATTTCGAAATCGTTTTCAATTCAATATATTTCGAAATCGTTTTCAATTCAATTCATTTCGAAATCGTTTTCAATTCAATTCATTTCGAAATCGTTTTCAATTCAATTCATTTCGAAATATTCGATTTCGAGATTACTTTTCAATATTCATTTTATAATGAATAAAATCGATATAAATATCGTTTACGTCAAAATGGCGTCAATCTAATCAACACGGCTTCATAAATTTCTATTTTCAAATATTCTATTTCAAATATTTCCTATTATCAAAATATTTGTTATTATCAAAATATTCTTTACTTTCACGATTGGAATGAGGCCCAATCAATTACCATATAAAATTAATTATATGGATTTTCATACAACACATGTATATAATAACATTGAAAATAATCAACCATCAACCAAAGTGCACTACACTGTATAAGCATCAAATATAGATATTCAACGCTAATAACAGCCTGTCAATCAATCGATCGACATATTTAATCAATCAGGATGAGTGAAATTCATATTTCATCCCAACACCCGTGTGGGGTTTCAAACAACCAAACACAGATTTTAGTTGTGCAGTTGGGCGATGTGTAAAATTTATCGTCCCAATCAATGTCATTCAAATAAGTGTACATAAACAAACCATCTGGTTTGTAAATGAATATTTATTTATTCACTTCACTATTTTCATATTCACGTTAAAAATTATATTTTTAACGTTAAAACATTTTATTTCAACCTATGAATTTCTATTCAATTCATTTTTTTCAATAAAATGATATTTTTATTTTTCTAACATATTTTAGAAAATTTCGGCGGCATAACGGCACGATACTAGAAACGGGACAAGGCCTAGCCTTATCCCCGGTCTAGTGAAGGCCCACGCCATTCACACATCAATCAAATTCACTTTCGTTATGCAAACCACAAAATTTGGAGTAAGGGTCTAACCTAGCCTTACTCCTTCGCCTTATAACGGCGCACGTCTAATCCTAACCAATTTATCGATTCGATTTTTCACACCACAAACCACATTCAAACCAATATCACAATCAATAACCAAACAGCCAAACAAACAAGTCCATGGTCTGTGGACGATTGTGTCGGGTGCTACTAAACACCGTCTGCATCCTAGTATATATATATAACTAGAAAAGTAAATTGAAAGGTGAGAAATTCTCACTTATAGCTATCCTAGCTCCACGGCACTTCATCGATAGAAATCTTCGTCGCTATCGCATCTTCGTCATCTTCGTTGCCCGGATCCTCTACATATGTAAAAATCGAATTTTGACTTCGTTATTCAATATATAAAAATCGAATTTTTATTTCACTATTCAATATACAAAAATCGAATTTTTAGTTCGAAGTTAAATATATAAAAATCGAATTTTTAGTTCGAAGTTAAATATATAAAAATCGAATTTTTAGTTCGAAGTTAAATATATAAAAATCGAATTTTTAGTTCGAAGTTAAATATATAAAAATCGAATTTTTAGTTCGAAGTTAAATATATAAAAATCGAATTTTTATTTCACTATTCAATATACAAAAATCGAATTTTTAGTTCGAAGTTAAATATATAAAAATCGAATTTTTAGTTCGAAGTTAAATATATAAAAATCGAATTTTTAGTTCGAAGTTAAATATATAAAAATCGAATTTTTAGTTCGAAGTTAAATATATAAAAATCGAATTTTTATTTCAAAGTTAAAACCTTTTTCTTATTTCAAGTTAAAACCTTTTTCTTATTTTAAGTTAAAACCTTTTTCTTATATTAAAGTTAAAACTTTTTTCTTATTTCAAGTTAAAACCTTTTTCTTATTTTAAACCTTAAGATAAAATCAGTTTTATATACTTTAAAAATTCAGTTTTATATACTTTAAAAAAACAGTTTATAAAAATTCTTTTAAAAATCAGTTTATAATCTTCAAAAAAAAAAGAATCAGTTTTAAAACTTAAAAAAATAGTTTTTAACAGAACAAAACAAAATAAAAATAAAAAGGAAATTACCTAATCACGCGAAGGGGAGGAGGGAAGGCAGAGGGGTCGTCGGTTGGGTCTTGGACTCGATTTGGTTTCCCCGTCAACCGCGCCGCCCTAGGCTGATCGGACCACCATCGGAGGTCATCACCTCCTTCGCCCTCGTGCCCCGCCAACGCCAGTAGTGGCGCGTTGTTCGAAGTCCCCCGGAGCGGCGGTTTTAGGTCAGAGGAGGTGGAGCGAGAGGATAGAGAAGAAGGAGGCGGTGGGGTCTGGGTGGAGGCTGGAGGTCGGCTGCGAGGTGGCGGAGGGCAGGGCGACGGCGAAGTCGCCATCGATGGGGGGGTTTCGGGATTTCGATCCGCGATGATTTTCTTCTTTTTTTTTTTTATTTTGAAAACAATTTTTCTGCTTTGAAAAGTAAGGGGGGGGGGGTCGGCTGATAAGGAGGAGGGGGATATTTTTTTTTTATTATTATTAATTAATTTATTTATTTTATCCTAAAGAGTTGACTTTCACATACGACCTCGAAACGAGGTCCACCGCCTGCCGCCCGTAGCGTTTCACCCCCATTCCGAACACAATGGGATATGTACCGCAAGCTGAATCGACCGTTTCGATCAGTTTCCTTTTAATTTACATTTAAATCACTATATTGAATTTTAAACGTACATTTCAAATTACCGGGGCCACATACGAATTCTAAAAATGGCAGAAAAATATTTTCTAGCTTCGTATTGACGATACGGTCCTAACAAAACTAGTTTCATTGAATTCTGAGACCGTTTGAAAAATGGCCAATTTCCAGTCGATTAAAATCAACTGAAACCGGTCAAACGCGTTTTCCTTTGCCACGCTCACATATTGATTCGAAAAATTATGAAATTTGAAATCTAGCAATAACTTGACACTGCGGACCCAACAAAACTGGTTTCGTCGAAATCCGAGGTCATTTGCAAAATGTCCATTTTTAAGGGCCTTATATATATAAAAATATATATAAATTCTACAGCGACTATTTCTAATTTTAAACTGGACATATCTTATCATTTCTAAGATGAAATCTCAGTTTGTTAACTTCGTTACAAAGATATAGTTATACAGATTCAATTATTTCTTGTTTCGTTCAATTCTGACTTATATTGAATTCTGTATATTCATTTGAAATTAGAAATCGAATTTTCGAACTACCGCGCCATTTTCTATTCTATTTATAATTATATATAAATATTTATATTCTAGCGACGACGCGTATAATATATATACGTTGAATTCTATTCAAAATAAATTTCTCGTCGATATTATTTAAAATAATTCATTTTAAATAATCAAAATTCGCTAAAATTGCCAAAATAAATTTTTTAAACTGGCCCAGATTTTCCGGGTTGTTACAATCTCCCCCACTTAAAACTTTTCGTCCCCGAAAAGGAACAAAGTCAAAAGTGGTTTGATTAATCAACTCTATGTTCGATCTGGCTTCCATTCTCCAACTCTTTAGTTTCTGAGAATTTTCAAAATTTCAAAAATTTGGCTAACACCCTAAATTTTTGAAAAATTTCGCCATAACCTCCCCTGTACCGGGAGCATCGGGGAATTTCAAATAGCTTCCCCGGTCCTTCAGATCTCAAAAAGAAAAAGAAAAAGCCAAGCGGCTAGCCAATAGGCTCATAAAATCATCATCACCCAAACAAAACAGGAAATTATGTAGTAAACATGTACCTATTTGTCGGGCAAACAAATTTTATTCTCTGGCTCTAGCCTCCTTGCTATGACCTGTTCAATGATATACATGTATATGCAAGCAAATGCGACCAATTTTCAATACATTTCAATATTTGATTCAATTAGGCTAATTGGTTAAAATTAGCAAACAAATAAACAAACAACCCAAACATCAATCAATTAGTGAATTAGAGTTTCAAATTCATAATTTTGATACATATACAAAAATCATGTTTTATGATGCCAAATCACAACAATATGTTCTAACTATATATAAGTTTTGGTTCTCACACCAGCCTAATGGAAATATATAGAAAATCATACCTTCGAAACACGAACATAAGTTCGGATGATGATCGATCAATCATCAGAACCATCTCCGGGCGTCTAGAATGTGATTCTATATCAATCTAATATATTAAAACTTTGAATACACGCGGATCAGACGTATACGCAAAATCTACATATACTGAATTGTCCACATCAATATAAATAAATAATCAACTACGAATAATTGACTTAAATTTTCAAAACAAAATTTGTTTTCACTTTAAAAATATACTCTTCACACTCGTTCTAGGATACTACTGATCCCATCTCTAACGAGTCATTCCCCTTGGATTTTTCTAATCCAATATCTGATGAATTCTTTCATATGGTTCTAATGTGTCTTGTTCTCTGAGCTTTGTAAACCAAAGCTCTGATACCAACTGTGAAGACCCGTAACTTCCCCGTAAAGGAAAGCGACGGATAGTTCGAGAACAAACCACAGCAGGACACATACAGAAGAACATTTCATTGTATATTACAACAATGCATCAGATTACAAGAATATACAGAGTATAAATGAATATTACACAGAAATATCAGAGATTTAAATTACATTTAAATACATAGCAGCGGAAAATAATACAATACACAACTAGAAGAGATATACGGATACAAAGCTTTCCGGATATCGTTCCAGCTGTAAATCAGGATCCTGTGAATATAAATCTGCAAAACCCAAAACTACTAGCTGCCCGTGTCAAAATAAGGGCACCCAGAGTTTAGGTTAAAACAATAAACTCCAGGTCAGTCATGTGACTGGTGTGAGAACTAAAACAGTTAATCTTTATTTTAAATCATTAGGTAAATCAAGGGACCACGCCGTATAACACGGAACGGGTTTCCTCCCAAGAATACCAGTGCATAAAAACAAACAGCGCAATGCTAAATAAAGAAAAATGAAGCTGTTATAAGACCCAGGTCCTATCACACAATGCAACGCAAGCCGGGGGATAGGGTTTTCCCTTATAACAGCCAAAGCATGCTTGATACGTCTAAAACAAATCATTTGATACTATTATAAGTGCATAGTGTATAAAACAACTTCAAATCATAAGTATCAATCATAGGCGGCATGGGTACCATATATCATGTCGCCATCTATAGGTTTACAAATAAAACCGCAAAGTCACGTATTTGGAAATTGGATTTCCTTCTATGAACCGAGGCAAAAGATAGTCCTCAACCGATTCGAGACGCTCTAGCCCGTGTCTCAGGATCAGAGCTCGAGTGACCCTTGGATCGTCAGGGTCGGTCCACCGATGTGGATTAAAATGCCTGAACACTGCGTTTCCCCACCCTTTGGGGTGTCAATGAGCCAACGAATGACTCCATCAGTTCGAGAACGACCGATCAATCCGAGGCGCCTCGCAACAGCAACAACCACATAAGTCAAACTCGTCAGGGCGTGTAAAACCACTGACGCCACTTCTAACTAGAAAGAAACGCATGCCCTCCCTGAGGTCCGTCTCCCGTTTTTGATTCATACCGGGTGTGAAACTCGCGAATCAAACGTTACACAAAGCTACGCCACAAAGGCCGTGCTTTGATCATCAACCACAAGACTTTGCTTTTCAACAGAAGCCTTGATCATTTGCATCTTAGCATGCCACACAGGCAAGCCATCCTATGCAACCGATATCAGTCACACAGAATGAAATCCGATGTCAGACACACAGTCCATTTACAAGTCCGTTCTGGGTCTGAACGAAACCGGAGGCACCTAGTACCCCGCATATCCATCGATCTCCAAGCACGTCTGGACGATCACTAACTGTTTCCATCTTCTTGGGTGTACAGCCCAATCAGGATCATCAGTTATCACCCAAACGACGTGAAGACCTCCGGTCTTCGACCATCGTCTTCATCTTCGACTTATCGTCGCATCAGTTATTCAGAATGGGATAAACCCGGTCTTTCCGAATAACTCGCGTATATTTTAAATAAGTGTTAAACAAACACAACATACGCCTCATTCCAATTCATTAGTCACTAACCGTAAATTAATCAAGAGAATAATTCCCCAAATATTAACCCCGAAGGCCGAAACCAACATCAGATCAATATCCAGAAAACCATTCTGCTTGGCTAACCGACAGTTAGTTTCTAAATTTCACATTCAAATCTAATTAAAGATTTAACTATCGCCTGGAGCAAAACTGGTGATACTCCATTCTCGACCATTTCAATCTAATTAAAGATTCATTAAAACTCCACTTAGTTTTAATCTTCAACTGGGTTAAAGAATCAGTGTCATTTAAAACACGGTTCACGATAAACCCAAAAGCACATTCATTAATTATCGGGTTAAAGAACGAGTGTTATTTAAAACACTGTTCACGATAAACCCAAAAATCAATATCCATTCAATTCCAATTAAATATCATTTAATTGGTACACTTCATTAAATCTAAATAAAAAGATTTAATCTTTTCTCAACTGGGTTCAAGAACAGTGTTAGTGAAGACACCATTCACGACAAACCCAAATCACATTCATTAATTATCGGGTTAAAGAACAAGTGTTATTTAAAACACTGTTCACGATAAACCCAAAAATCAATATCAATTCAATTCCAATTAAATATTATTTAATTGGTACACTTCATTAAATCTAAATAAAAAGATTTAATCTTTTTTCAACTGGGTTCAAGAACAGTGTTAGTGAAGACACCATTAACGACAAACCCAAATCACATTCATTAATTATCGGGTTAAAGAACAAGTGTTATTTAAAACACTGTTCACGATAAACCCAAAAATCAATATCAATTCAATTCCAATTAAATATTATTTAATTGGTACACTTCATTAAATCTAAATAAAAAGATTTAATCTTTTTTCAACTGGGTTCAAGAACAGTGTTAGTGAAGACACCATTCACGACAAACCCAAATCACATTCGATATTCAATACAAGGCTCTGAATAGAAAATATATCGGCTTATATTCAATATCAAATTCTACGACTAACAAATGTCGTATTGGAAATAACGATATAAATATATATATCTTTCAAATTTCCATAACAACACCTGTATAATCACGAATTCCAACATCGAAATATTCCGAAGACAATTTCGATTCAAATCCACTCCAATGCAATCATTGGAAATTTTGGTTATTTTTAAAACCCCTTTTAAATTCAATTTATTTATTTAAAAATAAATAGAATTATAATTCTAGTTCAAAACTAGTTCATTTCGATAAAAATCCATTTTTATCTTTTCAAATATGGAGTTTTTCATCCCATTTCTTTCTAAATCATTTCTTATGATTTTACACAAATTATTGCTATTTTTAATAATTTTATCAAGGCCCGTACAGTCGATTTCCATCAATGGCCATCGAACTGCACTTACAGCGACCTTTTTCGAATTTGATTTGGACGTATCTCCAAATCCAACCGTTAGATTTCAAATTTCTAACATTCATTAGAAAGCTCTTTTCGATACGAACCCAACGGTTCCGGTTTTAGGAGAATCCGACGGTCGGATCTCCCGTAATGTCCGTTCGAAATAAATGGTCGAAATTCGCGAACTGCCGCGACGCGGCGCGTTCTATTCAGGCCATTATATTATATATAATATATATAATATATATTTCGTCGATTTCTATTTAAAACGAATTATATAAATAGTTTTGAATTCGTTTCAAAAACAATTTCAACTTCCTTTTCAATTCAAATCAAAATTGAATTCTTCTTTATAAATTCGTTTTAAAATTCATTTCTATTCAATTCAAATTTCAATTCAATTTGAATTCAATTCAATTCACTTTCAATTCAATTCGAATTCGTTTTCAATTCAATTCATTTCGAAATCGTTTTCAATTCAATTTATTTCGAAATCGTTTTCAATTCAATTCATTTCGAAATCGTTTTCAATTCAATTCATTTCGAAATCGTTTTCAATTCAATTCATTTCGAAATCGTTTTCAATTCAATTCATTTCGAAATCGTTTTCAATTCAATTCATTTCGAAATCGTTTTCAATTCAATTTATTTCGAAATCGTTTTCAATTCAATTCATTTCGAAATCGTTTTCAATTCAATTTATTTCGAAATCGTTTTCAATTCAATTCATTTCGAAATCGTTTTCAATTCAATTTATTTCGAAATCGTTTTCAATTCAATTTATTTCGAAATCGTTTTCAATTCAATTTATTTCGAAATCATTTTCAATTCAATTTATTTCGAAATCGTTTTCAATTCAATTTATTTCGAAATCGTTTTCAATTCAATTTATTTCGAAATCGTTTTCAATTCAATTCATTTCGAAATCGTTTTCAATTCAATTCATTTCGAAATCGTTTTCAATTCAATTCATTTCGAAATATTCGATTTCGAGATTACTTTTCAATATTCATTTTATAATGAATAAAATCGATATAAATATCGTTTACGTCAAAATGGCGTCAATCTAATCAACACGGCTTCATAAATTTCTATTTTCAAATATTCTATTTCAAATATTTCCTATTATCAAAATATTTGTTATTATCAAAATATTCTTTATTTTCACGATTGGAATGAGGCCCAATCAATTACCATATAAAATTAATTATATGGATTTTCATACAACACATGTATATAATAACATTGAAAATAATCAACCATCAACCAAAGTGCACTACACTGTATAAGCATCAAATATAGATATTCAACGCTAATAACAGCCTGTCAATCAATCGATCGACATATTTAATCAATCAGGATGAGTGAAATTCATATTTCATCCCAACACCCGTGTGGGGTTTCAAACAATCAAACACAGATTTTAGTTGTGCAGTTGGGCGATGTGTAAAATTTATCGTCCCAATCAATGTCATTCAAATAAGTGTACATAAACAAACCATCTGGTTTGTAAATGAATATTTATTTATTCACTTCACTATTTTCATATTCACGTTAAAAATTATATTTTTAACGTTAAAACATTTTATTTCAACCTATGAATTTCTATTCAATTCATTTTTTTTCAATAAAATGATATTTTTATTTTTCTAACATATTTTAGAAAATTTCGGCGGCATAACGGCACGATACTAGAAACGGGACAAGGCCTAGCCTTATCCCCGGTCTAGTGAAGGCCCACGCCATTCACACATCAATCAAATTCACTTTCGTTATGCAAACCACAAAATTTGGAGTAAGGGTCTAACCTAGCCTTACTCCTTCGCCTTATAACGGCGCACGTCTAATCCTAACCAATTTATCGATTCGATTTTTCACACCACAAACCACATTCAAACCAATATCACAATCAATAACCAAACAGCCAAACAAACAAGTCCATGGTCTGTGGACGATTGTGTCGGGTGCTACTAAACACCGTCTGCATCCTAGTATATATATATAACTAGAAAAGTAAATTGAAAGGTGAGAAATTCTCACTTATAGCTATCCTAGCTCCACGGCACTTCATCGATAGAAATCTTCGTCGCTATCGCATCTTCGTCATCTTCGTTGCCCGGATCCTCTACATATGTAAAAATCGAATTTTGACTTCGTTATTCAATATATAAAAATCGAATTTTTATTTCACTATTCAATATACAAAAATCGAATTTTTAGTTCGAAGTTAAATATATAAAAATCGAATTTTTAGTTCGAAGTTAAATATATAAAAATCGAATTTTTAGTTCGAAGTTAAATATATAAAAATCGAATTTTTAGTTCGAAGTTAAATATATAAAAATCGAATTTTTAGTTCGAAGTTAAATATATAAAAATCGAATTTTTATTTCACTATTCAATATACAAAAATCGAATTTTTAGTTCGAAGTTAAATATATAAAAATCGAATTTTTAGTTCGAAGTTAAATATATAAAAATCGAATTTTTAGTTCGAAGTTAAATATATAAAAATCGAATTTTTATTTCAAAGTTAAAACCTTTTTCTTATTTCAAGTTAAAACCTTTTTCTTATTTTAAGTTAAAACCTTTTTCTTATATTAAAGTTAAAACTTTTTTCTTATTTCAAGTTAAAACCTTTTTCTTATTTTAAACCTTAAGATAAAATCAGTTTTATATACTTTAAAAATTCAGTTTTATATACTTTAAAAAAACAGTTTATAAAAATTCTTTTAAAAATCAGTTTATAATCTTCAAAAAAAAAAGAATCAGTTTTAAAACTTAAAAAAACAGTTTTTAACAGAACAAAACAAAATAAAAATAAAAAGGAAATTACCTAATCACGCGAAGGGGAGGAGGGAAGGCAGAGGGGTCGTCGGTTGGGTCTTGGACTCGATTTGGTTTCCCCGTCAACCGCGCCGCCCTAGGCTGATCGGACCACCATCGGAGGTCATCACCTCCTTCGCCCTCGTGCCCCGCCAACGCCAGTAGTGACGCGTTGTTCGAAGTCCCCCGGAGCGGCGGTTTTAGGTCAGAGGAGGTGGAGCGAGAGGATAGAGAAGAAGGAGGCGGTGGGGTCTGGGTGGAGGCTGGAGGTCGGCTGCGAGGTGGCGGAGGGCAGGGCGACGGCGAAGTCGCCATCGATGGGGGGGTTTCGGGATTTCGATCCGCGATGATTTTTTTTTTTTTTATTTTGAAAACAATTTTTCTGCTTTGAAAAGTAAGGGGGGGGGGTCGGCTGATAAGGAGGAGGGGGATATTTTTTTTTTATTATTATTAATTAATTTATTTATTTTATCCTAAAGAGTTGACTTTCACATACGACCTCGAAACGAGGTCCACCGCCTGCCGCCCGTAGCGTTTCACCCCCATTCCGAACACAATGGGATATGTACCGCAAGCTGAATCGACCGTTTCGATCAGTTTCCTTTTAATTTGCATTTAAATCACTATATTGAATTTTAAACGTACATTTCAAATTACCGGGGCCACATACGAATTCTAAAAATGGCAGAAAAATATTTTCTAGCTTCGTATTGACGATACGGTCCTAACAAAACTAGTTTCATTGAATTCTGAGACCGTTTGAAAAATGGCCAATTTCCAGTCGATTAAAATCAACTGAAACCGGTCAAACGCGTTTTCCTTTGCCACGCTCACATATTGATTCGAAAAATTATGAAATTTGAAATCTAGCAATAACTTGACACTGCGGACCCAACAAAACTGGTTTCGTCGAAATCCGAGGTCATTTGCAAAATGTCCATTTTTAAGGGCCTTATATATATAAAAATATATATAAATTCTACAGCGACTATTTCTAATTTTAAACTGGACATATCTTATCATTTCTAAGATGAAATCTCAGTTTGTTAACTTCGTTACAAAGATATAGTTATACAGATTCAAATATTTCTTGTTTCGTTCAATTCTGACTTATATTGAATTCTGTATATTCATTTGAAATTAGAAATCGAATTTTCGAACTACCGCGCCATTTTCTATTCTATTTATAATTATATATAAATATTTATATTCTAGCGACGACGCGTATAATATATATATGTTGAATTCTATTCAAAATAAATTTCTCGTCGATATTATTTAAAATAATTCATTTTAAATAATCAAAATTCGCTAAAATTGCCAAAATAAAAATTTTAAACTGGCCCAGATTTTCCGGGTTGTTACATCGACACATCGTCGAATCAGTTATTCAGAATGGGATAAACCCGGTCTATCTGAATAGCTCACGTATATAATAAACAAGTGTTATAAAAACACAACATACGCCTCATTCCAATCTAGAATATGCCTTTATTCAAATATTCTTATACTTTGGGAAAGGTTCCCATCAATTTTATCAAAGATAAATTCTTTAAATTTATTCTTTAATCTTCTTTTGTATAACGTTTCAATCTAATTAAAGATGCATTAAAACTCCACTTGGTTTTAATCTTCCCAAAAATCAATATTAACGATTGTTTAACTTGGGAAATCATATCCTGTCTTTAACTAGGTTAAAGAACCAACGTCATTTAAAACACGGTTCACGATAAACCCAAAATCACATTCCATTCCATCAGCCTTTAACTGTAAATTGGTAAGTGAACAATTCCCTAACTATTAACCCCGAAGGCCGAAACTAACATCAGATCAATACCCAGGAAAACATTGAACTTAACTAATCTCCAGTTAGTTTCTGATTTTCTTAACTCCATTGGGTCTAAGAATAGTATTATTAAAGAAACCATTTACGACAACCCAAAATCTTATTCCTGTAACACCCCGAAAATTCTATAAACTGTGGAATTAACAAATTAAAGTATAATTAATTTCAAATCAAAGAACTAAGGGAAACGGGATACGCCATTGCGTTCGTCTCGGAAAAATACGCGAAATAGAGTCCGAGTTTTCGAAAAACGGAGTCCGTATGAAGAAGATATGGCCTTCGGAAGTTTTGAATTAAATTTAAAATTCAAACAGAATAAAATAATAATTTGAAATGGGGCCCAATGGGCCAGGCGGATAAAACACCCGCCTAGCCACCCAGGTCGACTGGGCTGTCGACCTGGGCTACCCATGTCGACAGGGCTGTCGACAGCCCTGTCGACAGGGGTGTCGACCTGGTCGAGCCCAGTCAACCTGGCTGGCCAGGTCTGTGTTTGGTCGAATTTCTGTGGTCTGCTTTGTCATTAGGGCTAGGTGGCGGGTTTTTATTGGTCTCTCTTCCTAATGAATGGCTATGATCTAACCTAGCAACATCAATGGTCCTAATCAATTCCTAACCTCTATATAAACAACCCTAGACTAAACCCTAATCTATTCATTCAAAATAAGATTATAGCCGCCATGTTGCTGAGGAACGACAAAGATTAGCCGCCGACTAGAGAGAGGATTAGGAAGAAAGTTCTAGAGCCTAAAGCAATTCAAAGCAACCTAAAGCTAATCAATTCAACAAAGGAATCGTGTCTCTTAATTAGAGAATTCGCCGCAACCATTGTAAGTAGAGTATTACTTTGGTATAAATAAACAACTGTGTTGATGTGTATGCTTGAATTGTGGCAATGGAAGTAATTCATATTTGTGCGTTCTTATCAATTTTGGATTATGTTATTCATTATAAAGAACTACATGCGGTAGTTCTATGCAAGTATACGTTTGGAATATTGCGCAAATTATATAATCTATGTTGAAGCTACATGTATGTAGTTGATTGAAATTCATGCAAGTTTGGGGCTTTGTTATTATGCCATCATGATGTATATTTTTGTGCATAAGTCATTTTGCAAATAATTGAAACAAGTTTGGTTGTTATAGTTCATATGAAACTATGTGGAATTTTGACACTATAATCCATGTATTAAGTCATGCTTTTGCAAAACTTATGAATATGGTTAGGCTATGAATAATATTTGGCATAATTGAAATCTATGATTAAGTCTATCTTGTTTAAAAGAACTATATGATGACATATATGAGACATGGCTAGGTTAGACTCAAAAATCCCTTTTTTTGCAAGTTTAAAGCAAACACCATGTTTAGGAATATTTATGCATAAGTATGTTTATACCATCGTTATGTGATTAGGCTTAAATCACGATTAAGTTGAATTATGCTATGTTCATGCTAGAAGTATTTATGCCATGCTTATGTTTGACCATATGCCATGCCTATGCTAGAAGTATTTTATGCCATGCTTATGTTTGACAATATGCCATGCCTATGCAAGAAGTATTTTATGCCATGCTTATGTTTGACATTATGCCATGTTTATGCTAGCAGTATTTATGCCATGCTTATGTTTGACATTAGGCCTAAATAAGAATATAGGTTCATGTTGTAGTTAAACCTATGCAAGTTCACATGCTTTGATTCATGTCACCTATGTTACCACTATGCAAGTACACCAATTTCTATTATGTATTTTCCAACGTCATATGCAAGTTCATGCGCTCACTTTCCCCTCTTTGTGTATACGCCATAAGCCTCCCCTTTTCGCATGGCTAAATTGGGCTTTAAAAGGCTAAGCCCAATATATATATAAACGGACGTGTAAAACGGGGGAAAATAACGTTGGGTTAAAAATAAATTAATGAATGAAAATATAAAATAGAAGGGCCCAAAGTCAAGTATGGGTTGGGCCCATGGTTGGTGTAACCTTTACACCATTAACATAATAATGGGCCGCAAATATTTACATATAAGAAATAAAGAAGAATGACAAAATATGTAAATGTAGAAAAGACGATGTGTTTAACCCGAGGTTGGATTGAGTTGTGATGTAAACCTGCCCGGAACCGCCCGGCTGTCCAGTAGTCACAACAATACCTATCCAATGTGGGAGGTTAAACATGGAGCCCAGCAAGGACCCGAGGTTAGACTGAGTTGTGGCGTAAGACTGCCCGGAACCAACCGACAACAGGCAGCCACAACAATACCTGTCTAATGTGAGAGGTCAGGGCCTTAATAAGACAATTAAGGCTGAGTCAGGATTGTTAGGATTAAGTGAACTAAAGACTTAATCAAAATAGAACATGCTAAACTAAACGGGCTGGTGGGGTTAGGTTAGGAAACACTTAACCAACTTAGCATGTTGGCTAGAGATAGAAAACCTAGTAACGGGGGACCCTTTTCAGCAGTAACCCTAGAAGGTGTATCAGGATACCCTGAAACTAGGCAGGGTGGGGCACGATTACTGGGCTGATTGTAAGAGGTCAAAGCAACGGCGGTGGTGTAGCAGTGTAGGTTCTAACGGTGTGCGGGCGTGCACGCACTCCGGCGCAGAAAAATAAAGCACTGGGCACCAGTAGCATACCTGTGCACTCTAAGGTTGTGTCGGGTTGCCACTATGGGACTTGATACACCCCATGGTGGGACCAGCATAGGTAACTACAGACATCGGGGGCCGTAAGACACATGTAACTATGCGAGTAGGAGCTGATCATCATGAAATGGATCACATCACCCTGATTATGGGGTGCCAGTTGGAAAACTAGTTTATATGGGTTCAGAGATTAACATGGGGTACGATAGTATATTCGACCCTAGACAACTTAACCAAGTTTATTGTGCTTGCCCACTTCTTGTTTATGCTTATCATACCCAGTTCTTTATTCATAGACAAAGTAGTACTAGACTTACTCAGGCTTTATGTCTGACTCTATTTTTCTTTCGTCTTCTTTCTTCCGTTCCCCCCCAGGTCCTCAGGGAGGGAACACAGCAGCTTGACCAACCTAGCATCCAGCTTGAAGAAGAGAAATGTATTGCTTGGACTTTCCTGTTTTGAACTATGGCTTTGGACAATCCGCTATGGGGCTTTTGCAGTTTATCTATGTTTTATTTATGCTTCTTTAAATAATGTACTCAAGACAGATTATGAAAGTGTTATGTTATGTTTTTGGAAAGGATGTTGTTGTAACACGTATTTGACTTTATGAAATAAAAGTTTGTTGTTCTTCCGCTGTTTACAAATATGTGTTCTTATATCTGTCTTGTATATCTGTGATTTGAACTTATAAACCTCCACCAAAATTAGGGCATTCCCTTTGAGAGTGACCCTAACGGAGGTGGGGTGTTTCACTTGGTATCAGAGCATAGGTTTACCAGATAAGATAAAAAGTTTTGAAAAAATTATTTTCAAAAAAAAAAAAAAAAAAAAAGAAATTTAAAGAAGCATTTTTAAAAGAAAAATATTATTTTATTTTAAAAAGGCAAAAGTCCACTCCCCAAAGCCATAGGAACTATCTCTTATCCTTCGTTTTGAATCTATCCTTTTTGTTTCAGCATGTCTCAAGATCTTAACTTGCCGGAAGGGGTGCCCATACCTGGTTGGTTTAGACGTTTCTTAGAAGCAAGGGCCACTCAGCCAGGTCCTACCGTTCCTCCTCCTCCAGCTGAAGGAAATCATCCAGCTGCAGCAGCACCTTTTCCTCCACCTCCTCCACGGGGAAACACATTCGCTAAGATATGTAAAGATTTTAAAGCTATGGGAGGAAGGGATTTCCATGGAACTGAGTCCTTCGTAGCAGCTAGGAATTGGCTAAAAGAAACGGAGGACCTATTCATCATCTTTGAGGTAGAAGATAGACAAAAGGTACAACTAGCGGTGTGGCTATTGAAGGGCGAGGCTTCCTACTGGTGGGAAGTCACCAATGCTGAAAGACCAGTGGATACATGGGAAGACCACCTTCCTTTGGTAGAATTCGCCTACAACAACAGCTATCAAGCAACCATCGGAATGGCGCCCTTCGAAGCTTTATACGGAAGACCGTGCCGATCGCCCACTTGTTGGTGGGAGTCCACGGATAAGCTCATACTTGGACCAGACATGATCCGAGAGACCTCAGAGAAAGTAGACTTAATACGAAGAAGGATGAAGACGGCCCAAGACAGACAAAAGTCCTATGCCGACAAGAGGAGGACCGACCTTGAATTTGAAGTTGGAGACAGAGTTTTTCTCAAGGTATCACCGCTAAGGAACATTGTTCGTTTTGGAACCACAGGGAAGCTAGCACCAAGGTTCGTAGGGCCATTCCCTATCATCGAGAAGATTGGGAAAATGGCCTATAGATTAGAGCTACCCGAGAAGTTGACTGGAGTCCACAACGTTTTTCACGTTTCACATCTCCGAAAATGTCTGCATGAGTCAGCTGAAGTGGTAGAGCCAAACATCCTCGAAGAGGCCGAAGTGGAACGCGAAGCAACCATAAGGAGAGTTCCTACCCGCATCTTAGGAACGGAAGTGAAGAAGCTACGCAACCGTGAAGTCAAGCTCGTCAAAGTTCAGTGGAGCGACGCCGAGGGAGACGCGACTTGGGAAACTGAAGATAGAATCCGTACTGCCTACCCTTTTCTGTTCGAGGGTACATCCTTGATCTTTCTTTTCCTTAAGTTGCGCTTTTATCTATCTATCTTTTTAGGTATATTTCCTCGACCGTATCTTTTAGGTAGAAAACCTTTGGATGAAAACATGTAGTTGAAACATGTTATGTATGAATGGTTGCAAGTGGTTGCAAGTGATTGCTAGTGGTTGCTCGTGGTTGCATATACACACACAATCTAGGTTTTAGATCGGCTCAGTCACTTCATATTGCATATGCATATATGTTTGTATTCGTATGTGGTTGAACTATAATGTGTTGTCATGTGGATGTTGCATTTGCATTGAATGATTGTGCACTCATGTAGAATCATGAATAGGAAAATTTGCATACATAATGGATTCATGGCACTTACATAATTCGCATTAAGGAGGTCAACTGAATCAGTAGACCGCCTGATTTTGCATTAGATAAGTTCATATACACACACTTCGCATATGATCATGAAGCATTAGAAGTCTTTTAAGGACAATGGATGCTCGTGTTTGATGAATGAGTAGATGGATGATTGGATGTTAGGATTTACATTCCTCCTAACTTGAAGATTTTGGGGACGAAATCCTTTTAAGTGGGGGAGAATGTAACACCCCGAAAATTCTATAAACTGTGGAATTAACAAATTAAAGTATAATTAATTTCAAATCAAAGAACTAAGGGAAACGGGATACGCCATTGCGTTCGTCTCGGAAAAATACGCGAAATAGAGTCCGAGTTTTCGAAAAACGGAGTCCGTATGAAGAAGATATGGCCTTCGGAAGTTTTGAATTAAATTTAAAATTCAAACAGAATAAAATAATAATTTGAAATGGGGCCCAATGGGCCAGGCGGATAAAACACCCGCCTAGCCACCTAGGTCGACTTGGCTGTCGACCTGGGCTACCCATGTCGACAGGGCTGTCGACAGCCCTGTCGACAGGGGTGTCGACCTGGTCGAGCCCAGTCAACCTGGCTGGCCAGATCTGTGTTTGGTCGAATTTCTGTGGTCTGCTTTGTCATTAGGGCTAGGTGGCGGGTTTTTATTGGTCTCTCTTCCTAATGAATGGCTATGATCTAACCTAGCAACATCAATGGTCCTAATCAATTCCTAACCTCTATATAAACAACTCTAGACTAAACCCTAATCTATTCATTCAAAATAAGATTATAGCCGCCATGTTGCTGAGGAACGACAAAGATTAGCCGCCGACTAGAGAGAGGATTAGGAAGAAAGTTCTAGAGCCTAAAGCAATTCAAAGCAACCTAAAGCTAATCAATTCAACAAAGGAATCGTGTCTCTTAATTAGAGAATTCGCCGCAACCATTGTAAGTAGAGTATTACTTTGGTATAAATAAACAACTGTGTTGATGTGTATGCTTGAATTGTGGCAATGGAAGTAATTCATATTTGTGCGTTCTTATCAATTTTGGATTATGTTATTCATTATAAAGAACTACATGCGGTAGTTCTATGCAAGTATACGTTTGGAATATTGCGCAAATTATATAATCTATGTTGAAGCTACATGTATGTAGTTGATTGAAATTCATGCAAGTTTGGGGCTTTGTTATTATGCCATCATGATGTATATTTTTGTGCATAAGTCATTTTGCAAATAATTGAAACAAGTTTGGTTGTTATAGTTCATATGAAACTATGTGGAATTTTGACACTATAATCCATGTATTAAGTCATGCTTTTGCAAAACTTATGAATATGGTTAGGCTATGAATAATATTTGACATAATTGAAATCTATGATTAAGTCTATCTTGTTTAAAAGAACTATATGATGACATATATGAGACATGGCTAGGTTAGACTCAAAAATCCCTTTTTTTTGCAAGTTTAAAGCAAACACCATGTTTAGGAATATTTATGCATAAGTATGTTTATACCATCGTTATGTGATTAGGCTTAAATCATGATTAAGTTGAATTATGCTATGTTCATGCTAGAAGTATTTATGCCATGCTTATGTTTGACCATATGCCATGCCTATGCTAGAAGTATTTTATGCCATGCTTATGTTTGACAATATGCCATGCCTATGCAAGAAGTATTTTATGCCATGCTTATGTTTGACATTATGCCATGTTTATGCTAGCAGTATTTATGCCATGCTTATGTTTGACATTAGGCCTAAATAAGAATATAGGTTCATGTTGTAGTTAAACCTATGCAAGTTCACATGCTTTGATTCATGTCACCTATGTTACCACTATGCAAGTACACCAATTTCTATTATGTATTTTCCAACGTCATATGCAAGTTCATGCGCTCACTTTCCCCTCTTTGTGTATACGCCATAAGCCTCCCCTTTTCGCATGGCTAAATTGGGCTTTAAAAGGCTAAGCCCAATATATATATAAACGGACGTGTAAAACGGGGGAAAATAACGTTGGGTTAAAAATAAATTAATGAATGAAAATATAAAATAGAAGGGCCCAAAGTCAAGTATGGGTTGGGCCCATGGTTGGTGTAACCTTTACACCATTAACATAATAATGGGCCGCAAATATTTACATATAAGAAATAAAGAAGAATGACAAAATATGTAAATGTAGAAAAGACGATGTGTTTAACCCGAGGTTGGATTGAGTTGTGATGTAAACCTGCCCGGAACCGCCCGGCTGTCCAGTAGTCACAACAATACCTATCCAATGTGGGAGGTTAAACATGGAGCCCAGCAAGGACCCGAGGTTAGACTGAGTTGTGGCGTAAGACTGCCCGGAACCAACCGGCAGCAGGCAGCCACAACAATACCTGTCTAATGTGAGAGGTCAGGGCCTTAATAAGACAATTAAGGCTGAGTCAGGATTGTTAGGATTAAGTGAACTAAAGACTTAATCAAAATAGAACATGCTAAACTAAACGGGCTGGTGGGGTTAGGTTAGGAAACACTTAACCAACTTAGCATGTTGGCTAGAGATAGAAAACCTAGTAACGGGGGACCCTTTTCAGCAGTAACCCTAGAAGGTGTATCAGGATACCCTGAAACTAGGCAGGGTGGGGCACGATTACTGGGCTGATTGTAAGAGGTCAAAGCAACGGCGGTGGTGTAGCAGTGTAGGTTCTAACGGTGTGCGGGCGTGCACGCACTCCGGCGCAGAAAAATAAAGCACTGGGCACCAGTAGCATACCTGTGCACTCTAAGGTTGTGTCGGGTTGCCACTATGGGACTTGATACACCCCATGGTGGGACCAGCATAGGTAACTACAGACATCGGGGGCCGTAAGACACATGTAACTATGCGAGTAGGAGCCGATCATCATGGAATGGATCACATCACCCTGATTATGGGGTGCCAGTTGGAAAACTAGTTTATATGGGTTCAGAGATTAACATGGGGTACGATAGTATATTCGACCCTAGACAACTTAACCAAGTTTATTGTGCTTGCCCACTTCTTGTTTATGCTTATCATACCCAGTTCTTTATTCATAGACAAAGTAGTACTAGACTTACTCAGGCTTTATGTCTGACTCTATTTTTCTTTCGTCTTCTTTCTTCCGTTTCCCCCCCCCCAGGTCCTCAGGGAGGGAACACAGCAGCTTGACCAACCTAGCATCCAGCTTGAAGAAGAGAAATGTATTGCTTGGACTTTCCTGTTTTGAACTATGGCTTTGGACAATCCGCTATGGGGCTTTTGCAGTTTATCTATGTTTTATTTATGCTTCTTTAAATAATGTACTCAAGACAGATTATGAAAGTGTTATGTTATGTTTTTGGAAAGGATGTTGTTGTAACACGTATTTGACTTTATGAAATAAAAGTTTGTTGTTCTTCCGCTGTTTACAAATATGTGTTCTTATATCTGTCTTGTATATCTGTGATTTGAACTTATAAACCTCCACCAAAATTAGGGCATTCCCTTTGAGAGTGACCCTAACGGAGGTGGGGTGTTTCAATTCCTGTCTTTAGCTGGTTAAAGAACCAATGTCCTTTCAAACACATTTCATGATAAACCCAAAATCACATTCCATTCCATCAGCCTTTAACTGTAAATTAGCAAGTGAACAATTCCGTAAGTATTAACCCTGTTGGCCAAAACCAACATCAAATCAATACCCAGGAAACCGTCCAACTTAACTAATCTCCAGTTAGTTTCGGATTTTCTTAACTCCATTGGGTCTTAGAACAGTATTATTAAAGATACCATTCACGACAACCCAAAATCTTATTCCTTTGTTAATCGGGTTAAAGAACAAGTGTTATTTCAAACACTGTTCACGATAAACCCAAAGACCAATTTCAATTCCATTCCAATTAATTATCAATTAATTGGTATTCTTCATTAAATCCGAATAAAAAGATTAAATCTTTTCTCAACTGGGTCCAAGAATAGTGTTAATGAAGACACCATTTAAGACAAACCCAAAATCACATTTAGTATTAAATACAAGGCTCTGAATAGAAAATATATCGGCTTATATTAAATATCAAATTATGGAATCAACAAATACCGTATTGGAATAACGATATATATATCTTCCAAATTCCTCCACAATATCCGTATTATAACAGAATCCAATATCGAAATATTCCGAAGATAATTTCGATTCAAATCCATTCCAACTCATATAATGGAAATTCCGGTTATTTTTAAAACTATTTCAAACACAATTTATTTATTTAAAAATATTGGATTTCATAATTCTAGTTCATAACTAGTTCATTTCGATAAAAATATATTTTTATTTTTTCAAATATGGAATTTTTCATCCTAATTCTTTCCAAATCATTTTTTATGATTTTACACAAATTATTGATATTTTAAATATTTTTATCAAGGCCTGTACAATCGATTTCCATAAACGGTCGTCGAACTGCACTTACAACGACCTTTTCCAAATTTGATTTGGACATAATTCCAAATCCAACCGTTAGAGTTCAAATCTCTAGTATTCGCTAGAAAGCTCTTTTCGATATGAACCCAATGGTTCCAGTTTTAGGAGAATCTGACGGTCGGATCTCCCATAATATCCATTCGAAGTCAATGGTCAAAATTCGCGAACTGCTGCTGCGCGGCGCGTTCTATTCGGGCCATTATATTATATATATAATAAATATAATATATATTTTGTTGATTTCCATTTAAACGTATTTTATAAATCGTTTTAAATTCGTTTTCAAAATAGTTTCAACTTCATATTCAATTTCAAATCAAAATTGAATGTTCCATATCATTAATATATAAATGATAATATTTTCAAAGTATTATATTTCGAAATCATTTCTTTTTCGATATTCATTATAAAAATGACCAAAATCGACATAAATATTGTTCACATCAAAATGGCGTTAATCTAATCAACATGGATTTATATATTTAAATATATTTGTGTCCATCCCGAACCGGACATCAAAATTTGATTTTGATCTTTTACTGAATATTATTATAAAATATTCATTATTCTATAATATTCGTTATTTTAAGATATTCATTCTTTCTGAACTGGAATCAGACATAGTCAATTACCATATAATTTGATTATATGGATTTCATACAACACATGTGCACATCAACAATCAAACACAGTCAACCATCATCCGTAGTGCAATCTACACTGCATAAGCATTAAATATAAATATTTAATGCTTACAACAGCTTGTCAATCAATCGATCGACATACAGCTAATTATTGGGACTAGTGTATGTCATATATCATCCCAATACCCATGTGGGGTTTCAATCAACAAATAATGAATTTTATTTGTGCAGTTGAGCGATGTGTAAAATTTATTGTCCCAATCAATATCAGTCAAATGTGTGTACATAAACAAATCATCCGATTTGTTTATGATATTTATTTTATTCATATACCCGTTAAAAATTTAACTATAAAATATTTTATTCCATTCCGCATCACAAAATCAAATTTCATAACACAGTCAAACAAACAAACAAGTCGTCCGTGGTCTGTGGACGATGGGTGTCAGGTGTTGCTGAGCATCGTCTACATCCTAGTATATATTTCAACTAGAAAATAAATTAAAGAGAGAAGTTCTCACCTTTGGGCTCCACTCCGCCATTCATTATTTCTGAACGGTTCGGATTTTGTTTTGATTTCAATCTGTTCCATCGCACTCCTTTTCTCGCTGTTCATAGAAAAAATCACATTTTTATATCAATTCTAAAAATTATTATTTTACTTCACTAAAAATTATATTTTTACTTCACTAAAATTTATATTTTTACTTCGCTAAAAATTATATTCTTAATTCGCTAAAAATTATATTTTTACTTGGCTAAAAATTATATTTTTAATGCGAATTTATCTAAATAAAAATCATATTTTTATTCTCATACCATTCACATAAAAATCACATTTTTATCACTTCGCTATATTTATAAAAAATCAAATTTTTATAGCGACGTTCATATCATAAAAATCAAATCTATCTCGCTACTTCATATGAATAACAATCAAATATTTCTCGCTACTTCGTATGAATAAAAATAAAATCCTTCTCATATTAAAAATATAATCTTCCACAAACAAAAATCATATCTTTCTTCATAAAGCTTTCTAAATTAAAAATCAAAGCTTTCTAAAAAAAAATCATATCTTTTCTATGTATAAAAATCAAATCTTTTCTTTGTTAAAAACCATACCTTTGAAGTGTTATAAATAAGAATTTTAAAGTGTTATAAATCAGATTTTTAAGTAATAAAAAAAAAACTGAACACTCACTTTGATTATAGAAGAAGAGGGAGGAAGAGAGGTTTGCGCGCAAGTGGGTGGGTCCAGGGGCTAATGGCGGCGGTATGGTGGTCTGAGAGGCGTGGGCAGGCGGTTGGCCGTTGTAGTGGAGGTGGTGGCTTCAGTTTTTGCGTTATGGCTTTGGGCATCAGGTTTTTCAAAGGGGAACGGAGAAAAGGGAGAAGGGGGATCGGAGGTGAAGGGAGGGGGCGGCGCCTCGCGTTGGCGGCGGTTGGCCGAGGTCGCGGCGGCGTGACGTGGGGGATGAGCGTCTTCCATTGGGTTTTTTTTCTATTTGATTTTTGATTTTGGACGAGGGGTTAAGGGAGAGATAGTGGGGGGTTGATTTCCATATATTAATATATTTATTTATTTTACTTTTAGTTCCTAAAAGTTACTTTTTATTTCGAAGTCCGAATTGAACCCACCGACTGTCACCCCTAGCTAATTACCCCCATCCCGAACACAATGCGATATGTTTCGTAAGACAATTCTATCGTTCTGTCCTGTTTTCATCAAAATTAAAATATAAATTAATATAATAGTCAAACTTGATTTTAACATACATTTTAATTTACCGGGCCCATATACGGACTCCAAAAATTTCAGAAAAATAAATCTGGCTATGTTTTAATGACATGCTCCTAACAAGACTAATTTTGTCGAATTTGGAGACCGTTTGAAGAAAGGTCATTTTCTGGTCGATCCAAATTGACTAAAATAGTTAAAACACATTTTCCTTTGCCACGCCGACATGTTGACCCCAAAAATTATTATTTTGGGAATCTAGCAATAACTTGACATCCCGGATCCAACAATAGTTGTTTCTTCGAAAACGGAGGTCGTTTGCAAAATCACTATTTTTAATGGCTATATTTCCATAACGACTATTCTGAATTTTCAACTGGGCATAACTTTTTATTCCCGCTATGAAATTTCAATCTTTCGGATTCATTGGAAAGATATTTCCAAATAGATTCTAATATTTTTGATTTCACTAAAATCCTGTTTATTTTGAATCCTGTATTTTCCTTTGAAATTTGAAATCGAAATTTTCAAACTACCGCGCCATCTTCAATTCCTTTTATTATTAAAAATAAATATTTATATTCTAACGTCGATTCAAATAAATATATACACTCTAATTCTATTCAAAATAAATTTCTTGTCGTTATTATTTAAAATAAACCATTTTAAATATTCAAAATTCATTAAAATCGCCAAAATAAAAATTTTAAATTGGCTCAGATTTTTCAGGTTGTTACACCCAAACTTCCCACTCACAGAAGTAACGCATGCCTCCATTTCATAAAAGAAACATAACTCACGATTTCCCATGTTTTATGGGTTTGAGCGTTTATAAGAGGGGAAAGCAAACCAGTATGTACTGCCTGAGTTCAGACTGAATGTGAGGGGGGAAACAGGGAGGTACGACATTCAAGGGTATGTGGCAATATCGATGTGGGCGGTGCAGTTCAGCAGACATGGTCAACGCAGGTACAAGATGGAGGCATCGGGGAGGCAGCGTCAAACTAAAGTGGGTGGAGGTGGCTCATGTACGATTAAAGTGGGAAGCTGGGCGGATCGAAGACAACAATGTGGAGTTGGGTGGTTTTATTCGAAGCTGGGAAGGAAGTCTGATCGAATGGGCATAATGAAGGCTTAGGGAAGCAAAATGTTTGGGAAGACATTGAGTTAGCAACGTGAAGCATGGGAGAAGAGGAAAGTACCAGTTTTGGGGAAGAAAATGGAAAACAGGAAAATGCATGGTGTGTGTATATATATATATATATATATATATATATATATATATATATATATATATCAGTCGGGTTTAGGGAAGTCTGAATTTTGCATATTCGAACAGTAGTAAAAATTTGTTTGGGTAATATTCTTTCGAACAGTGGAGTACTCGCGTGAAACAAATGGTATATTTGGGCATGTTTATGGAGAAAAGTGGGGAGTAAGAAGCAACCTTGGGAAGATGTAACAGGATAAGCATGGGCTTATTTTCTAACTAAGGTTGCACACTTTTAATTATTATTGTAGACCGAATTAAATAAATGGGCCTGGGTTTCAGACTAACAGAGACGGGAATAGAAAATCATTTTAAACAAAGCAGATTTAAAGAAAGATCGACCGTGTTTTCAATATAAAATGGGATCGACCGTTAAAACAACATAATCAGTTAATAATTTAGAAATTAATTAATTTAATTAAATCGTGTAGGCTATAATGTTAATAATTATTTGTTATGTTAACAGAATGGAACGAGATAAGTTGCAACGGAATCATGGAAAAGAACGGAACATTCTGGAACTGTTTTGGACAAAATCAGAGATAACAGGAATTTAGTAACCTTACCGAACCGCTCCATAAATACATGGAATCAAAGTGAGTTTAACTCACTCAGTTTTTATCCCACTTATATCTTATATAAGTCGGGTTTAATGTTTGTGTGCTATGGTTGTTATTATTGGTTGCTTACTGGATATGTTACATTATACTAACTGAATTTATTAAATTAAATGGTCATTTATTTAATTTAAACCAATCGTTATTTTTAACGATTACATCCAAATGAGGTAAATTACCTCGTTGGTTATGTTTATAATAATATAAATGTATTAAATTGAATATGATTGTTTGGACTGCTGATATTGTTTGATTTTTGAATGTTATATATGTTACTTAAATATATGATATTATTTGAGGTGATGTATTTGGATGTAGGGAAAAAATATTGGAGGGATCCAACTGGATTCCTCAAATTTATTGTTTATTTTCGTATTCAAAATTATATGAACTGTTTAACCAATATGATTGGACGATTGATTTGTTTGTTGATCATTGAATCATAATCCAACATTTTTTTTGTTTTAACCAATTTGTATTATTGGTTGGGTAATTGGCAACAGTTGACTTAAAACATTGTTTTATAAATATGGATTTACCGTCAAGTAGATCGACGGTAATGAAGCTATAAAATTTATTTTGTAACTGAAGACATAATTTAAATCTATTAATTAGAATATAAGTTTATTAAAAAGTAAATATATATTTATATTTGTTATTTAAGTTTATTAGTAATTATTAAATGGTTTTATAAATCAAATTTCTTATGTTAATAAGATGTATAAGGAGATGAGCAGAAATTTACGTAACGGTTAAAGAGTTGGATAAATTGTTTATCAAAGATAATTAAATGGATTATTTAAATTATTTATATTATTAATTAATTTAAAGGAAAGACTAATTTGATTAATGAAAGAGATAACCATGGTCTAAGATTTTAATTGAACTTAACTAGTTGGTTAATTTGTTTTGAATTAATCTAATGAAATAGATTAATGTGTATTTGTTTAATTTTAAAAAAATTACTATTTTTTTAGTTCATAAATAATTTAACCACTTCTATAGTAGTTAATGATGAGGTAAATTATTATTTTAATAATTTAAGTAATTTCTATTAAACGAAGTTCATTATGTAAGTAATCGAGTTTGGGGTAGAGTTTAATTGGATTTTGACAAGAGTTTGTGAACGGGATTATATTAAACCCAAGATTTTAAATGAAGTTATAAAAGAGATTTTAAGCTAATGTGATAGCTTAAATAAACGTTACTTAATGTTTGAATTAAGGAAAGGAAAGAAGGATAAAAAAGTTTATGTTAAGCCAGAGTGTATAAACAAGGTTTATAGAAGTGAATGTGGGGCTAAAAACGTTAAGTTTAAATTAAGGTTACTTAATATTGGAATGGAAGCGAGATTTTCAAAGTAGAAAATAGTTAAATGGTTTTAAAGTGGAATAATATGAGTTGATAACGAGTTAAGACAAGAATTAGAACCTAACTGGTGATTGGTTGAGTTGAGTGATTTTCTGAGTATTAATTTAATGTGGATTTCAGTCTTCGAGATCGATACTTAGGGAATTATTCGCTTATAAATTTACAGTCAGGGACTGATGAATGTTGAGGTGTAGTAAGACATGAAGAATATTGCGACAAATGTTTGAAATGATAATTAATTGGAAAATGAGATATGACTATAATATACTGTTCTAAGTATTAAAGTAATATAGTTTTCAGAATGCACTCTTAATGAGAAGTATATTGTAACAACCCGGAAATTCATTACCAATTAAAAATTATTTTAAGGTAATTTTGTAAGAAACTGTGTCAGAATTTAAAAATTCAATTTTTAAATTAGAATATAACCCTTAAAAATATCCATTTTGCAAACGTCCTCCATTTTCGATGAAACCACTTCTGTTAGATCTGGAATGTTAAATTATGGCTAGGTTTAAAATTCCTTAATTTTTGGAATTAATATGTGAGTGTGGTAAATTAAAACGAGTTTGGTAATTTCCATTGAATTGGATCGACCATTTAAAAGGCCATTTTTCAACCGCTCTCCAAATTCGACTCAATTAATTTTTTTAGCACCGTAACGTCAAAACATAGTTAGATTTATTTTTCAGGAATTTTTAGAATTAGTATGTGTCGTCGTTAAATTAAAATGTACGTTCAAATTCAATATTGAACGTTATATAATTTTATTTTGAGAAAAACTGACTGAAATGGTCGAATTGGCTTACGAAACATATTCTATTGTGTCCGGAATGAGGGTATTTTGCTAGAGGCGACCATGGTTGGGTTTGATTTGGAGTCCATATGGATTAATGGTTATTTTTGGAATTAAAAGAATTAAAATAAATTAATATAAATAAACCAGCCAATCAGAATTCTCTGTTGACTTCGTTCATTTCCGAAAACCCTCTGCTTAGTAAAAGAGAACGACGGAAAAAACTCCAATCTTCTCTCCTCCATAACTTTAGATCCACTCAATGAAATCAAGTAATTTTTAAGGCAAAATTGTAAAGAATCTTGAGAACTATAAATCCATATGGGATAGAGCAGTTAAAGTTGCGTATATCTCTCATTTCACGCTCCCTAACCTTCGTCATTCAGAGTCGTTTTCTGACCACCAATCGTCGTCGGGTTGGACAAGAGGGGGAGGTGCTGGAAGATGGCGCATAGGCGGAGGAGGTGAGGCAACCCGATCATCTTCTGGAAATCGAACCCTAATTTCGAGCAATAAGGGGCAAGCGACGACCTGGAATTATTGAAGAGGAAGAAGGTTATCCCCTTTAATTAATTAATTTATTAATTAATTTAAAAACTCATTAACCTTTAAAAATTCACCACTTGCTCATACGGTGTCGAAATCCAGTGAAACAGGAGACATTGGACTTGTGACAGCGTATTCTACATTCTGAAGAGACCGGAGGAATTTTAGAGCTCACTACGAATTAAGGAGGAGTGGAATCCAATGTGAGATTTCTAAATTCGAAACAAAATGGTGTACATTATATATGAGTTGTAAAATCATTATAAATTGTATACGTTGTCTATTAGCTCACCTCCCTCGTCCACTGACCATAGACGATTTAAATTGACTGTATTATATTGTGATTGTGATGCGATGTGAATAATATATATATATATATATATATATATGTAATGTGAATAAAATATAGTGTTCATTTGGCACAGGTCCCTATTAAGTTTTAAAATTAGGCTCACATCCGGTCACAAACTTATTGTAAATTTAGTCCCTATTTTTCGAAAATTCATTAAAAAAATACGTAAATTCATATTTAAATTAAACATGCACTTGGCAAAAAATTCAGTTTAAAAAAAAATCAAACAAAGCATGAAAAATAAAAAAAATGCAAAACAGTGAAAATGCAGTAAAATGCATAATGGTATTTAAATTTTTTGGATACATCTGTGCATGTCTTCAAGTCATGCATATGTGTTTGATTTACTTACATACATCTGTGCACGTATTGCATAAAAGTGTGCATTAATTCGTAGATTAAATTTCACTTAAGTTTTCTTCGTGTAAATACATGCATACATATGTGCAAGTATTTTAAATAGTTGCACACATGTATGCAAGTTTCGGTCCAGATTTTCAAGTCAAAATAGCTTATGCATTAGTTGCACACATGTATGCAACTATTAGTAATAGTTGCATACATGTATGCAACTTTTATTTTATTTCGGTGGACTTCCAAGAATATTTCTATATTTCATATATTTTTTTTACTTAAAAGCGCTTTTTTGGCCAAAAAATGAAAATGGCTGAAATATGAAAAATTGGGGGTGGGTTTACAATTAAAACATAGGAGGGATGTGAGCCTAATATTCACTAAAAATATATATATGCGATGTGAATAATATATATTTGCTATGTGAATAATATATATATATATATATGATATGGATATATATATGTGTGTGTGTGTTTATATATATATATATGTGATGTATAATATATATATGCGTTGTAGAAAATTTATACGCGATATATAAAAATTGGTTATGCATTGTACAAATTGGAAATGCAACAAAATTGATTCTATTGTGGAAAATTTGGTTGAATGGAATGGTTATCTATGGCGCAAGCCAAGGGCAGGAGAGGGATGTTGCTAGACATCATTTTCCCGGTTCTAATATAGCGCCGTTATAATGTCGAAATTATACGAAACTGTTGTGTTAAAAAATAGTCATGTGTTGAAATATATTTTTGTTCGGAAAAAATATTATTTTAACATGTGTATGAAGTATTAAAAACAACCATATGTTGAAATAAATGTTTGTTCATTATAAATATTATTATTAACATGTGTATGAAGTATTAAAATAACCCTATGTGGAAATATATTTTTATTCATTAAAATATCATTTTTATCATGTGTTTGAAGTGAAGAAAATAACCACCTGTTGAAATATATTTTTGCTCGCCAAAAATATTATTTTTAACATGTGTATGAAGTATTAAAAATAACCATGTGTTGAAGTAAATGTTTGTCCATTAAAAAGCTAATTTTTAACATGAATATGAAGTGTATAAAATTTACATGTCTTGAAATAAATGTTTGTTCATTAAAAATATAATTTTTAACATGAATATGAAGTGTATAAAATTTACATGTTTTGAAATAAATGTTTGTTAGTTAAAAATATAATTTTTAATATGAATACGAAGTGTATAAAATTTACATGTCCTGAAATAAATGTTTGTTCATTAAAAATCTAATTTTTACACGAATATGAAGTGTATAAAATTTACATGTCTTGAAATAAATGTTTGTTCATTAAAAATATATTTTTTAACATGAATATGAAGTGTATAAAATTTACATTTCTTTAAATAAATGTTTGTTCATTAAAAATATAATTTTTAACATGAATATGAAGTGTATAAAATTTTCATGTAATGAAATAAATGTTTATTCGTTAAAAATAATTTTTCTAAAGTATATATGGAACGGATAAAATTTACATGCTATGGAGTAGTTATTGGTTAGTTAAAAATAAAATTTTTAACTAAGGTATGTGATGAAAATAAGAAATGTGGTATTCATAACAAACCGTGTTGATATGATGAAATTGTGACCATAAATTGATTTATTTAAAGTAAATAATATGGAACTAGATTTATTTATTAGATAGCTATGCATTCTATATAATGAACATGTCATAGAATGGTAGCTAAGAAGAGGAATAAAATTATATACCCGATAAATAGGTACATGTTTAATGTATTTATTGGGTTTTGATGATTTTATGAGCTGATTGGCAAGCCGCTTGGCTTTTTCTTTTTCTTTTTGATTGATGAGGGACCTGCGAGGCAAGTTGTGGTTCTTCTGATCAACCCGTACAAAGGAGGTTATGACAAAATTTTCCAAAATTTAAAGGCGTTAGCCAATTATTTGAAGAATAAAATGATTTCGAAATCATCAAACGAATTATATATATATATAAGTTAAAATAAAATGAATCGCATAGTTGTAGTTCGCGTTTTGAAATGGAACCGTTGGGTTCCCTTTGGAAAGACCATTCCAATGATATTAAATTTGTTTAGATCCAACGATTATATTTTGAGAAATCTGTAATTCAAATCTGAATGAAAACAGCGCCAGTGCCGCGTAGTGACCTGAAACGTCATTTAATTAAAATGGACTTTTCTTATATAAATAAAAATAGCGATAAATCGTTTTGAAATATGATAAACGACTGGGAATGAAAATAAACTAATTTCACTTGGTTTATAAAAAAATATGAAGATTTATTTGACATTAATCTATAGAATTGTATTGAATTTAACCAAGGAAAGAAATGATTTGAATTATATATATACTAGAATTGTTTGAAAAGGCCGAGAAAACCTCATTTCAAATAATTGAACGATGACTAAAAGTCAAAAGAAATGAAGGCGGTGCAAGACTGGTAATCTTTACATCGAATGGATAACTACTGATGCCTTCGATATGGTAGCTCCCTTGAAGAGGTTACAGTGGTAATGGTCCAGATGTATTTGTTGATTGTCTGGATATGCGAGGGCCTCTCTTCCGTATTAGACGTATAGAATGAGGAATAAGGTGCCTCTGGTTTCTTTTAGACCCAGAACGGTCTTGTAAATGGATGTTTGTCTGACATTGGATTTCATTCTGTGTTGATTGATTTCTATTAAATATATATCTGTTTGGTGGCGGAGAATTTATTCTCTTGCTTATTACCCTTCTTTGACTCGTGCGAACTTAGAGGTTATACATTGACAGACATCAGTCGTATGCGTGAATTGTCAGTGTGGCATGCTAAGATGTAAAAGAACAAGGCTTTTCTTGTAAAGCAGGGTCTTGTGGATGATGCTCAAAACACGACTTTAATTAACGTAGCTTTGTGATAGCGTTAATTCACGAGCCTCACACCCCGGTATGAACTAGAAACGGGATGAGGGACAGTAGGGAGGGCATGTGTTTCTTTCTAGCTAGAAGTGGTGTCAGGGTATGGGGCCCAGACATTTTTACTTATGTGGATGATGGAAAGCTAGGTACCCCGGATTTGAATCCCTACTGGCTCATGATATTGGTCGACATACTGACCAGATTTTATGCCCTATAGGGTAGGGAAACACATTGTTCAAGAGTAACTCTAATCCACCGCGGGAAGGTGGGCTGGCCCAGCCGCTCCTAGGTGTATTTGCGGCTGAGTCCTAAGGCATGGGCTAGCGTGTCTCGAATTCGGTAAGGAAGATCCCTTACCTTGGTTCATGATGGAAATCCAATTTCCAATACGACATCGTGCGGTTTCGATTGTAAACCTATATGGCGGCATAGTAGCATGGGATGCTCATGTCGTCTATGATTGATACATTTATATTGAAAAGTTTTTTAAACTAACTAAACACTAATAATAATATGAAATGATTTTTGTTTTATACGTATCAAGCATATTTTTCCATTATAAGGTTAAACTCTATCCTCCGGCTTGCGTTGCATTGTGTGACGGGACCTGAGTCTTATAATGGCTTCATTTTTCTAAAAAGCATTGCATTGTTTAAAAGATTTACTTTATTTATGCATCGGCAATCCAATGGAGTAAACCCATTCCGTGTTAGCGGCATGGTCCTACGTTTAGTATTATTATTAAATATATTAAGTAAGATTTCTCATACCAATCCCATGACTGACTCGTAGTTTGTTTTCACTTGCTAACTCGAGTGCCCTTTTTTTTACACGGGCAGCCAAGTAAACAGGTAACAGGCTTTATTTTGGATATGCACCATAGCATGGGGTGCTCTTTTGGCGGAAGACGAAGTCTTATCTTTTATCAGTTATTTTGGACTTTTAGACATTACCTTATGTATGTTGAACTATGTTATGTACTAGGTATGATCCTGCATATGTGTAACTCTTATGATGATGACATTTATGTTTCTGCTATTACGATGATGTATATTATTCCGTGATTTCGTGTGTTATGCTATTATCTGTAATTTACTGATGTGATTAATGTGTTATATTCCAACGATTATCCTTGCTTCCGTGGCACAGGGGTTTGGGTTGTCTCATTTTGGTATCAGAGCTAATGGTTAACCTTAGTTCTGGAGTATAACATTTTAACGAACTCATTAGAGATAGGATTAGAAATACCCTATAACGAAAGCAGAAGGACAACATATGACTTGATCATTACATCATTATTCATGGTTTTCCATTCCTTAAGATATCTTTCCTGTTGACCTTACTCTTTTCTAAATATTGGCAGAACTAGCAGAAAAATGAGTGCAGAGGCAGAAGAAGTAATCCGGTGGTTCAATAATCTAATGAGCCAATCGTGCTCCCATAACCTGAACCAGATCTAGATATTCTAGCAAAGAAGTATAGAAACCTGGGTGGTGTACCATTCTCGGACAACGAATCTGTTATCGAAACACAAACATGGTTGCTTTCTTGTGAGATAATTTACGAAGGCTTAGGAAGATGATCGGAAAAGGTTTATGGTACCTTGGTTGCTCATAGATGAAGCTTTAGTCTGGTGGGAGGCGACCATTGAAAATCCAGAAGGTAATATCACCTGGGATAGATTTAAAGAAATTTTCAATGAAAGATTTGTTCCCTCAGAAGCAGTTGAGCGGCTGTATGACGAGTTCCTCAATTTGAAACAAGGTGATATGACAATTCGAGAATATTAGAATAAATTCAATGTACTTTCCCGATTTGGTCCAGAGCTGATTCAGAATCCTATTAAGAAGAATAAGAAGTTCATTAAGGGTCTTCAGAGGAAGTATTGAAGCAGAGCGATAGCTCATATAGAGCTGCCATTTGCTAAAATGTTATGAATGGCTTGCCGCTATGAGGATATCAATAGACGAAATTGTTTGGAAGATAAAGAGAAAGCAACTCTAGCAGGAAGAGAAAGTCTGAAAGTGAGAATCCTGAGGCAAGTATGAAGCCTAAGGAAAGTAAGGTACCCGAGGCAGGTAAGAGATCCGAAGTAAGTAAAATGATAGGAGTAATGACATTCGTATGCTCCAAATGCAATAGGCAAGGATGTTTGTCGATAAATTGCAGATCTTTAAAGAAACAAAGGAAAGATGGATCTAAATCCGGTAATAAGTTTCAAGTGAGCAGGGAATGCAATATCTGCCATCAGGCTGGTCATGTAAAGCAAGATTGTCGGCTTTTAAAAGGGACCAAAGTGGCTCAAGTCAATAAAGTAGCAGAAGCTCCAGCGCCCGCAACTAGTAGTGAAAGGCCAAATGTTTTAGAAGGCACTCTTACTGTCAACAATATTCCAATTAAAGAATTGTTTGATACGGGCGCATCACAGAGTTTTATCGCTAGTAATCTGGCTAAGAAGTTAAGTCTAGACCTTAATTATCTAAAAGAGACTATTTGCGTTAATAATCCAGTTGGGGGTTACATCAATCTTCGGCTATATTGTAGAGTGCCTATATCTTACTCCCATTACCGATTTTCTTTCAAATTGATTGTAATGAATTTTGATGAGTTCAATATTATACTTGGATTGGATTGGTTGACCAAGTATGAGTTCAAAGTTAAATGTGCCGAGAGAATCGTTAAAGCTAAAACTAAGTTCGGAAAACATATAACGATACCATGTGAAGGTCCAAATTCAGATAGAAAGGAACTTTGGTCAGCTCTTGATGTTTCTTCCACTTTAATAGAAAATATTCCTATTATAGAGATTATGCGGATGTGTTTGAAGAAGTTGATAGCTTACCTCCGCGAAGAGAAATTGATTTCAGGATCGATTTAATTCCGAATGCAAGGCCAGTTGTGCACGCTATTCGAAGAATGACATTGAAAGAGAAATAAGAATTGGACGATCAAACTCGATAGCTTTTGTGACAACCCCAATTTCGGCAGACCGATTTTTTTTGAAAATTCCAATCTATCGAAACTCGGATTGGTTTGCTCTGGTATCCTGCAAAAAAGACAGAGACATAAAACATGTCAGAGCTCAGAAAAATATCTCACAGCGGAAAGGATAAAATATAGTATAATCAAAATATAGTCTTACCGTATTATTAATACTGCCTAACCAGTATCCAAAGCTATCATGTCTCTGCCACAGTCTAACCTACGAATGTGTTATGGGGAGGGGGTCAAAACACAAGTTCTGGTGACTGGATTTAAACTATACACTTTGGATAATATTACATATACCATTCAATCATATTTTCTTATTTATTAGGTAACTTGGGTTAACAGCACTCAAGGCTTACACACACTTTGTACCCATTTACTTCCCAGTGAATTGACCTAATACAGTATATGTAGCTATCTCTCAATATTGAGATACACCCCATGGTACCCCACTCGCACGGTCTCCACCTTATCATCGCAGGAATATAGCAGTCCCTAATCCTACGCCCGAATATCGTATGGATTTATGTATATATGTCAACGCTACGTCTGCAAAGAACCACTACTTCTATATTACATAAGCGTTCGGACTGCCATATTTGAACAATTCGATCGAATTAGGTTCCATCCTGGAATAATGCCCTCTAGTCTTATGTTACACCACCCATAGCGACATGAGTGTACCTAGACTTTCCCACGTACGTATCGTCAATCGTTCTCGATGTCTGTTGCACATGTTCTCTATATGTGCGCCCGAGTCTCGTGGTAGGGTTAATCAAGAAACATGGAACTCGGTCGGGTGCTTTCGGATATCTGCCGATTGCAGATGCTAAGGTCTGCTTTTACAGTGGCTATGGTCCGACTAGACCCCTCCCTCAACTAATGAAAGGCAACCAAGAATATCAAGAATGAGAACTTAACCCCGGCCCCCTATGCCCTTCAAACCTATTGGCCAACCTCACCCATAACTAGATAGCAAAGAATATGGTCTTTTGGAGTTCTCCGCCTTTCCGCTTTACGTACTGACTGAAGATGGTACGTAGACGACGAGTTGCTATCACAGGGCACCAACTGGTCTTGCCGAATCATGCTGGTCCATCTTAGTCTTTTAATTGCCCCTTATTATTGCAATCAAGGCATACTCCTTGGTTCACCTATGCAAACCTAACCTCTGTAAGTATAGGCGGATCATCTGCATCGCACAGAGGAATACCAAGAGTACCCTATGTCCCCAGAAGCCGCCTGCTTCCCCTTCCAGTCCTTTGGAGCCGTCAAACAATCAGATGAATGTGCGCTCCCCTCGTGCCTTATGATACCTCGATGATCTACCCTGTTGGGTTATTCACCTTCAACCATATGGAATGGTCTAAGCGCCTTACTTTAGCATGTTGTTAGACCCTATGTCTAAACGTTCTTTTACGCGTTTGTCTCACCTCACCAGGTTTCCAGTTAACTTGGTTATTCCAATTCATATTGAATTCTTATTCAAATTACCAATTTTCTCTTGCTTATTAATTTCAGTCATACAACTTAATTCATTTAAGTTTATTAATAAGCTTACAACATGTTATTCTCTAGATTGTGGCCCAAGGTCAATGATCCAAAATCCCTTTTATATTCTTGTTTGATTTCCATAACATGTTTTACTTAATATGTAATTAAGTACATCTAATTCACATGTTTCCAATTAACATGTCACTTACCATTTATGATTATATACAACTTATTTCATTTCATAAGTTTTCCTCATCCTCTCTCATTTAATCATAATTCCACTTTACGTCATCAATACGACTTATCGTTGTTTACTTATTAACTTCATTTTATTAACCAAGGCCCATTAATAAGTTTTTCTACCCATTTATTATAACCTATGTTATAATTTCCCGTTGTCTCTAGGACAAGTCTAAACATGTTATTCTTACCAATGGGTTTCAGACTCCCAGACTACTTAATTTATAATTAAGTACAATAAAATTTCCCCCTTTTCTTAACTGGTTTTAGGTTTTCCCCTTTTTTGATTACTTAATTTACAATTAAGTGTCACTTAACTAAATTCACTAGTTATCCCATTCCCTTACTAGTTTATTATAACCTAAGTTATAATATTCAATTTTCCTTAGGACAAGGCTACCTATTATACAACATTTTCATTAATGTTATTTATTTATAATAGGTTATTATCATTCCCCTTTTAAACCATTTATTGTTGTAAACCATTATTCTTATTCTCTGCAATATATATGTTCCTTATTATATTAACGAAAACACTTCATGCGATAGAAGGAATCAATGATTTATTTCCATAACGTTTTCCCATCTAAATCTGTGGTAGCAGGTAATTTATTTACTTTTCTATATTTATTGTGGCTTACTTGCAACAACATTTTCAGAAATAAGTCATTTAGGGAAATACATCAATTTTCCCTCTTATCACACTAACTCAGTTTCATTACATCCCTTCCTTTCTTATTTTCTGAGTTATACATTTAATTACCATCCTTGCCATTTATTTATATCTTGTTATATACATATATTTATTTAATTACCTACACTTGTGGACGCTGGATTTGTCGGGTGGGTCCGGGCAGACTTCTACCATAAGCTGACTTAACCTCGTGTCTTAGCACATGTTGTTCATTTTTGCACTTAGGCCTCTCACATTAAGTTCAACATTAGTGGCTGCTGGATATGCTGGTCGGCTCCGGGCAGACTTCCGCCACTAATGCAACCTAACCTCATGCCATAAGTGTATTTACAATTTCTAATTGTAATCCTAGGCATATTCATTTTCGTTCAATCACTTATGTTCATATCAAATTGCGCTTCCAAATTAAAATATCAAAACATAATATATGTTATGTTCATTACATGAAAATTTTAGACATATTATCCTTTTTACTATAATATAGTTTACAGTAATCTAATTTACATGTCGTCCAGTTTTTGCCTATATTTTCTCGCACTTTATTTTCAACATATGTTTAATTCTGCTAGGAAATGTAAACATTCAGTCGAGTAATTATTTTAAAATGTCATTCAATCAATAATATGTCCCAAGTAAAGCATGTAATTACAATCACTGAATTGGCTATTCACATCCTAACAAGTTTATTTTCTCCAACATGTAAACATTCAATAACTTAGCCAATTCAACATAGGAATTTCCTGACATATTCATATCAATATTTCAATTCGTTACAACAGCAATTTATAATTAAACTGGCCATTTCAAAATGTATTAAAAAGGGGAATGCTAAACGATAGTCATAACGTTATCTAAAGGCTATAGCTTAAACCCACTCACCTTTAAGCTTTCCGCAAATTTTGGATCTGATCCGTTATATCATCCATGGTTTTCCGTTTCCCTTTAATTTGATTCACAACCTAACAACCATGGATTTATTATTTCATGAAAAGAGAAGGGAAAAAAGAAATAATTTAAATAGATTGGTTCTTAGAGGTTTACCTTGCTTTCATGATTCAATAATCTTCTTATTAATGTTGATTCCCTCTTCCAGATCTAAATTCATAATCCTCCTAGGCTAACATTTTAATATCAGAATAGATTTGAGAAAAGAGAAAGAGAGGGAGCCATGGCAGAGTTCCAGCGCAGTCGCCGAATTATGATGTTTAGGATTAGGTCTATGGTCTTATTTATAGGTGCTCAAGATCTTATCGTACATGCATCGCTGAGTCAACATTGAACCTAGTTAAGAAAATAGTCCAGGTTCACAAATGAATCTAGCCAAATCTTATCGTATACGCAGTGCCGAGTCAGCATTGGGGCACGCAAGCTGTTTTGGCATAGAAATTTGAATTTCGAATGTTTGAATTGTTTTGGCGTAGAAATTTGATTTTTGAACTTTTGAATTTCTAGAATTTATTTAACTGTTTTATTTACATGAAATATTCTTATATGTATACAACTCCTCTACCGACCATTTTATGCGTATATATATATGCATAATTTTCGTTTTATTTTCATAATTCAAACGATGTTGCATCGTTATTTGATTATTTCCATATTTCATTAACTGTAGCCTTATCTTGAATTTTATCTTTTGTATATATATATTTATGAACATATGTATATATATTCTCATATATAAACATATATTTTCTTTATTTCCTTATATGTACGTTTTTATCCTTTCAAATTTTGAATTTGTATATGTACATATATTTGCATGTTCAGTTGGCTCTCTCTAAAACAAAGATAAAAATTGTGCCACCCCCGAGGTTCGAAACCCCGACCTCTATGTTACAAATCCAATGCCTTAACCAATTGAGCTATGCAGTCTTTTGCTAATAAGTCTTAGAACAATGATAATTATTGTTCTCTCCTTACATCTCTTTTTCATTTTAGTTACAATACTTAAATTAAACCACTGCATGAATCTTTTTCTATTAATGTTAACGCATTATGTTTGCAAATCAGTGCATGCAACATATTTACATTGCATGCAACAACTCATTTCTTTCTTTCAATGCATGCATTACATTTTTTTTTTCAGTGTATGAATTTATTACATGCTTACATGCAATCCTTATTTTATTCTATATTTTACATTTTAATTTGTTTGCATATATATATATATATATATATATATATATCTTGTGAGTATACAAAATTCTAGGCTTAATAACTTCTTTATATGATATCCTTTTTACGCAAACAAGTGTCTATCTTGACCAGAATTCCAAGACAGGCGCGATGGCATAGCCCATTTTACCTAATTATCATTATTTAATTAAGTTATTCTTATTTTATTATCTTAAAAATATGGGGTGTTACAACTTCTATGCCTAGTTTTTCGAATTGGGGTGCAGCAGTAGTGTTTGTTCCAAAGTCAGAAGGTACCCTCAGATTATGCGTGGATTACCTTGATTTAAACAAGCAGACATTGAAGAACAAATATCCATTAACGTGTATTGATGATTTATTAGATCGCTTGAATGGAGCTCAAGTGTTTTCAAGAATGGACCTAGCTACAGGTTTCCATCAACTACATATTACTGAAGAATGTGTTCCTTTAACAGCTTTCAGAGGTCCAGGCTTATTTTATGAGTGGTTAGTAATGCCGCCCGGCTTATGTAACGCTCCTGCTTATTTTATCGATTTAATGAACAGAGTATTCTGTGATGTCTTAAATAAATTTGTGCTAGTTTTCACTGATGCTATTTTAATCTTCTCTAAGTCAACTAGCAAGCATGCGAGGCATCTAGAAGAAGTTTTAGAAATTATGAGAAAGAACGTGTTAAAAACCAAAATTTCCAAATGCATATTCTAACAAGAAGAAGTAAAGTTCCTCAGTCATGTAGTATCGAAGGAAGGAATTTCAGTGGATCCAAGTAAGTTCACAGCCATTCGAGATTGAAAACAGCCTAGCACGCCCACAAAAGATAAAAGATTTCTAGGATTGGCTGGTTATTATCGAAATTTCATTAAGGATTTTTCGAAGCCATCTAGTCCATTAACGAAGCTTACCAAGAAGCATGCAAGGTTTAATTGGACGACAGATTTTGAGACTGCTTTCTAAGAGCTGAAATTAAGGTTGACTACTTCTCCAATATTGACTATTATTGATGGCAACCAAGATTTGACAGTCTATACAGATGCTTCTCTTGAAGGAGTTGGTGCAGTATTAATGTAGAGAGGCCAAGTAGTTGCTTATGCTAGCCGTTAGTTGAAACCGCATGAGAAGTGATATGTTACTCACGGTCTTGAGTTGTTAGCCATTGTATTGGCTTTGAAGATACGGAGGCACTATCTTTTGGGTGAGAAGTTTGAATTATGTACAGATCATAAGTCACTGAAATATTTGTTCACCCAGAAAGACTTAAATTTAAGGCAGCAACGTTAGTTAGAATTTCTTGCAGCGTATGATCTAGATATTTGTATACTCCAGGGAAAGCCAATGTTTTAGCTGATGCGCATAGCAGGAAGAATGAAATCATCGCCAGTCTTATTATTATGTCTTCATTGATTGAAAAAATATCAGTTCTTCAAAAAGACGATGAATTTGTTCAGAGAATTAGCAAGCGAATTCAAGAAGGTGAAGCTTCAGATTTCCAGCTTGATAGTAAAGGGGTTATGAGGTTACAAGGGCGAATTTGTGTTCCTAATGTTCCAATACTCAGGAGAGAGGTACTAGATGAATGTCACAAGTCCAAGCCTAATATTCATCCAGGAGTGAGTAAGATGTATCATGATCTCAAACGCACATTCTGGTGGAAGTCTATTAAAAGGGACATTCCTATATATGATAGAAGGTGTTCTACTTTCCAACAAGTTAAGAGTGATCAGCAGAAACTCGCAGGATTATTGCAACCATTAAAGGTTCCAGATTGGATGTGGGACCAGATTTCCATGGATTTCATTGATGGTTTGCCTAGAACCAAGAAAGGCAATGACACCATATGGGAGATCGTAGATCGTTTCACGTAGATTGCCCATTTTATTCCTGTAAAGTCGAATAGAACAACTCAAAGTTTGGCGCAAATATATTTTAAAGAAATTGTTAGACTACATGGAGTGCCCAGCAGTATTGTCAGTGATAGAGAACTAATTTTCTCTGGTAAGTTCTGGGAAGCATTTCAAGAAGAGTTGGAACAAAGCTGAATCTTAGCACCGCATATCACCCTCAGACAGACGATCAAACTGAAAGGGTGAGTAGTATATTAGAAGATTTGTTGCGGGCTTATATTCTTTATTTTAGAGGATCTTGGGAATATCACTTACATTTGGCTGAGTTCTTATATAATAATAGCTATCACGCGAGCTTGAAAATGTCACCATTTGAAGCATTATATGTTAGACCATGCAGATCTCCCGCATGTTGGGTAGAACTTGGAAATCGACTGGTACTAGGTCCTGACATGATTCGAGAAGCTTCAAATAAAGTGGATTTCATTAAGAAGCGATTACAAGCAGCTCAAAGCAGACAGAAGAGTTATGCAGATTCTAGAAGAAGAGATCTGGCCTTTTTAGTTGGTGATTATGTATATTTGAGAGTTTCTCCGATGAGAGGGGTGGTCCGATTCGAGAAGACAGGGAAGTTGGCACCTAGATTTATTGGTCAGTTTCCTATACTTGAAAGGATAGGAACTCTTGCTCACAGGGTTCAATTGCCAAACTGGGTACCCATAGTGCATGATGTATTTCACGTTTTTCAACTTCGTAAACATGTTCATGACCTAGACTTGGTCATGGAAGAAGCATCACAACAAAATTTGGATATTATTCCGAGTCTAGCAGTGAGAAGAGAGCCACTGAAAATTATTGGCAAAGGAACCAAAGTTCTCGGAAACAAAAAGGTGCATTTAGTCAACGTGCAGTAGAGTGGAGATCTTAGAGACTGTACATGGGAAACAGAAGATAGCATTAAGCAGGCTTATCCCAAGTGAAGAGTGGACATTTCTGATTAGCTCTGGTGAAAGGTACATTTACAATATAGTCTATTTCGGTTTTGTTTCCTACTTTACTATTGTTTCCTTTTCGGGGACGAAAAGTTTTAAGTGGGCGAGACTGTAACAACCCGGAAATTCAGAACCAATTTAAAAATTATTTTTAAGGTAACTTTGTTAGAAATTGTTTCAGAATTTAATAATTCGATTTTTAAATTAGAATATAACCCTTAGAAATAGTCATTTTGCAAACGACCTCCATTATCGATGAAACCACTTTTGCTAGATCCGGAATGTTAAATTATGGCTAGGTTTAAAATTCCATAATTTTGGGAATTAATATGTGAGCGTGGTAAATTAAAACGCGTTTGGTAATTTCCGTTGAATTGGATTGACCATTAAAAAGGGCTATTTTTGAACAGTCTCCAAATTCGACCAAATTAGTTTTGTTAGGACCGTATCGTCACAACATAGCTAGATTTATTTTTCGGGAATTTTTGGAACTAGTATGTGGCCCAGATAAATTAAAATGTACGCTCAAATTCAATATTGAACGTTATAATTTTTAATTTTGAGATAAAATGACTGAAACAGCAGAATTGGCTTACGAAACATATTCCATTATGTCCGGAACGGGGGTATTTTGCAAGGGTGACTGTCGTTGGGTCTTATTTGGAGTTCATATGGATTAATGGGTATTTTTGGAATTAAAAGAATTAAAATAAATTAATATAAATAAATTAACCAATCAGAATTCTCCGTTCACATCATTCATTTCAGAAAACCCTCCGCTCCGTAAAAGCGAACGACGGAAAAAGCTACAATCTTCTCTCCTCCATAACTTTCGATCCACTCAATGAAATCAAGAAATTTTTGAGGCAAAACTGTAGAGAATTTTGAGATCTACAAATCCTTACGGGATAGAGCATTTAAAGTTGCGTATATCTCTCGTTTCGCGCTTCCTAACCTTCATCGTTCAGAGGCGTTTTCTGACCACCAGTCGCTGTCGAGTCGGACATGAGAGGGAGGCGCTAAAAGCTGGCACGTAGGCGGAGGACGTGAAGCAACCAGATCATCTTCTGGTGCGCTACATATCTCGAAAAATCGAACCCTAATTTCGATCTATAAGGTGTAAGCGATGGCCTGGAATTATTGAAGAGGAAGAAGGTTATTTTATTTAATTAATTTATTTAAAAAGTCATTAACCTTTAAAAATTCACCACTTGCTCATACGGTGTCGAAATCTGGTGAAACAGGAGGTATTGGACTCGTGTCAGCGTATTCTACATTCTAGAAGAGACCGGAGGAATTTTAGAGCCGGCTACAAATTAAGGAGGAGTGGAACCCAATGTGAGATTTCTAAATTCAAAATAAAATGGAGTAAATTATATATGAGTTGTAAAATCATTATAAATTTTATACGGTGCTTGTTAGCTCACCACCCTCATCAACAGACCACGGACGATTTAAATTGACTGTATTGTGTTATGATAGTGATGCGATGCGAATAATATATATATATATATATATATATATATATATATATGCGATGTGAATAAAATATATATATGTGATGTGAACAAAATATATATATGCGATGTGAATAAAATATATATATGTGAAATGAATATATATATATATATATATATATATATATATATATATATATATATATATATATATATATGATGCATAATATATATGCGTTGTAGAAAATGTATATGCAATGTATAAAAATTGGTTATGCATTGTATATATTGGAAATGCAACAAAATTGATTGTATTATGGAAAATTTGGTTGAACCTGGGTTTGTCAACCCTATGATTGATTTGATTGAATGGAATGGTTATGTATGGCGCGAGCCAAGGGCAGGAGAGGGATGCTGCTAGATATCATTTTCTCGGTTCTAATATAGCGCCGTTATAATGCCGAAATTTCCTGAAACCGTTGCGTTAAAAAATAGTCTAGTGTTAAAATACATTTTTCTTCGCTAAAAATATTATTTTTAACATGTGCATTAGGTATTAAAAATAACCATGTGTTGAAATAAAATTTTATTCATTAAAAATATTATTTTTAACATGTGTATGAAGTATTGAAAATAACCATATGTTGAAATACATTTTTTTCAATAAAAATATCATTTTTATCATGTGTACGAAGTGAATAAAATTACCATGTGTTGAAATATATTTTTGTTCGCCAAAAATATTATTTTTCACATGTGTATGAAATACTAAAAATAACCATGTGTTGAAATAAATGATTGTCCATTAAAAATATAATTTTTAACATGAATATAAAGTGTATAAAATTTACCTGGCTTGAAATAAATGTTTGTTCATTAAAAATATAATTTTTAACATGAATATGAAGTGTATAAAATTTACACGTCTTGAAATAAATGTTTGTTAGTTAAAAATATAATTTTTAACATGAATATGAAGTGTATAAAATCTAAATTTCTTGAAATAAATGTTTGTTCATTAAAAATATAATTTTTAACATGAACATGAAGTGTATAAAATTTACATGTCTTGAAATAAATGTTTGTTCATTAGAAATATAATTTTTAACATGAATATGAAGTGTATAAAATTTATGTGCCTTGAAATAAATGTTTGTTCATTAAAAATATAGTTTTTAACTTGAATATGAAGTGTATAAAATTTCCGTGTAATGAAATAAATGTTCGTTCGATAAAAATAATTTTTTTAACTTATATATGGAAAGGATAAAATTTACATGCTATGGAGTAGTTTTTGGTTAGTTAAAAATAAAAAATTTAACTAATGTATGTGATGAAAATAAGAAATGTGATATTCTAAACAAACCTTATTGATATGATGAAATTGTGACCATAAATTGATTTATTTAAAATCAACAGTATGGAAATGGATTTATTTATTAGCTAGCTATGCATGTGTATATGATGAACATGTCATAGCAGGGAAGCAAAGAAGAGGAATAAAATTATATACCCGACAAATAGGTACATGTTTGATGTATTTATTGGGGTTTTGATGATTTTATGAGCCGATTGGCAAGCTACTTGGCCTTTTCTTTTTCTTTTTGATTGATGAGGGACCTTCGAGGCAAGTTGTTTCTTTTTCGATCAGCCAATACAAAAAAGGTTATGGCAAAATTATCCAAAATTTAAAGTCGTTAGCCAATTATTTGATGAATAAAATGGTTTCGAAGTTGTCGAATGAATTATATATATATATATATATATATATGTGTGTGTGTGTGTATATATATATATATTAAATAAAACGAATCGCGCAGCTGTAGTTCGCGTTTTGGAATCGTAACTTTAAACGATTATAATGGGAGATCCGACCATCGGATTTTGCAAAAATGGGAAGATCTTTCCAATGATATTAAATTCGTTTAGATCCAACGGTTACATTTTGAGAAATGTGTAATTCAAATCTGAATGAAAACAGCGCCAGCGCCGCGTAGTGACCTAAAACATTGTTTAACTAAAATGGAATATTTTTATATAAATAAAAATAGCGATAAATCATTTTATAATATTATAAACGATTTAGAATGGAAATAAACCAATTTCACTTGGTTTATAAAGAAATATGGACGGTTAGATTTATTTGACATTAATCTACAGAAATGAATTGAATTTAACTAAGGAAAGAAATGTTTTGAATTATATATATTCAAGAATTATTCGAAAAAGCTGATTTAAATCTCATTTCAAATAATTGAATGATGACTAAAATTCAAAGGAAATGAAGACGCAAGACAAGTAATCTTCACATCGAACGGATTACTACTGATGCCTTTGATATGGGTAGCTCCCTTGAAGAGGTTACAGTGGTAGTAGTCTAGACGTATTTGTTGATTGTCCGAATATGCGAGGGCCTCTCTTCCGTATTGGACATATAGAATGAGGAATAAGGTGCCTCCGGTTTCGTTCAGACCCTGAACCGACTTATAAATGGATGTATGTGCGACATTGGATTTCATTCTGTGTTGATTGATTTCTATTAAATATATATTTGTTTGGTGGTGGAGAAATTATTCTCTTGCTTAACACCCTTCTCTGAGATGTACGAGCTCAGAGGTTATATATTGATAGGCATCAGTCGTATGGCGTGAATTTTTCAGTGTGGCATGCTAAGATGCAAATGAACAAGGCTTTTGTTGAAAAGAAGAGTCTTGTGGATGATGAGCAAAGCAGGCTTTAATTAGTGTAGCTTTGTGTATAGTGTTAATTCGTGAGCCTCACACCCTGGTATGAACCAGAAACGGGATGAGGGACAGCAGGGACAACATGCGTTTCTTTCTAGCTAGAAGTAGTGTCGTGGTATGGGGCCCAGACATTTTTATTTATGTGGATGATGGAAAGCGAGGTACCTCAGATTTGAGTCCCTAGTGGCTCTTGATATTGGTCGACAAACTGACCAGATTTTATGCCCCATAGGGCAGGGAAACACATTGTTCAGGAGTAACCCTAATCCACCACAGGAAGGTGGGCTAGTTCTGCTACTCCCAGGTGCAGTTGCGGCTGAGTCCTGAGGCACGGGCTAGAGTAACTCAAATTAGGTAAAGAAGATCCCTTGCCTTGGTTCATGATGGAAATCCCATTTCCAATATAACAGCATGCGGTTTTCATTGTAAACCTATATGGCTGCATAGTGGCATGGGACGCTCATGTTGTCTATGATTGATACATTTATATTGAAAAGTGTTTTAAACTGACTAGACACTGATAATAATATAAAATGATTTTTGTTTTATACATATCAAGCATGTTTGGCCATTATAAGGTAAAACCCTATCCTTTGGCTTGCGTTGCATTGTGTGATGGGACCTGAGTCTTATAACGGCTTCATTTTTCAAAAAAGCATTGCGTTGTTTAAAAGATCTACTTTATGTATGCACTGGCAATCCAATGGAGTAAACCCATTCCGCGTTAGCGGCATGGTCCTGTGATTAGCCTTATTATTAAATAAGTTAAAGTAAGATTTCTCATACCAGTATCATGACTGACTTGTAGTTTGTTTTCACTTGCAAACTTGGGTGCCCTTATTTTTACACGGGCAGCCAAGTAAATAGGTAACCGACTTTATTTTGGATATGCACCATAGCATGGGGTGCTCTTTTGGCTAAAGACGAAAACCTATCTTTTATCAGTTATTTTGGACTTTTAGAAATTGCCTTATGTATGTTGAACTATGTTATGTACTAAGTATGATCCTGTATCTGTGTAACTCTGACGATGATGACATTTATGTTTCTGCTATTATGATGATGTATATTATTCCATGATTTCATGTGTTATGCTATTATCTATAATCTGCTAATGTTATTAATGTGTTATATTTCAATGATTATCCTTGCTTCCGTGGCACGGGGTTTGGGTTGTCTCATATATAATGCGTTTAAAAATGTTAAAAGATTTAGACGATTAATTAATCATTCGTTAATTATTTGTAACTAAAAAGGCCAAATGATGTTGAATACTAAATCAATGAATAAATTTTAATTTTCATGACTGTATAGTTTATTTTCTGATTGTTAAATAACCGACTATCAAATCTGGCCTATACGATTGTTGGTACGGAAAGACCGGGATCGAATTTATATTCAAAAACCATTATGTAATACCCCACCTCCGTTGAGGTCACTCTCACAGGGAATGCATTAATTTTAGTGGAGCATCATAAGTGTATAGAATAGATAAATTACAAAATAGACAAAATTTATACAGCGGAAAATAAATTAAACTTTGCTTTATTGATAACACAGCAGCTTGGTAAAACAGCTTATACAAAGATTGTTTTTCAACACCAAAACACCAATGCCCATTACAACAAAGCATCTGTCTTGCTTAACAAAATAAAGAAGCATAAAATGACCATGATATTCCCCAATAAAGCATGAGCCAGCCATAGCAGTGGAAAAAGAAAGTTCAGAGCTATACATCGACTATCTTCGAGCTTGGGAAGAAAAGTGAGCTAAGTGGTAATATTCCCTCCCTGTGAACCTGGGGGGGAACGGAAGAAAAGAGGCGAATCAAATTAGGTCAGACATAAGTCTGGTAAGTCCTGTGATTTTCCGCTTATAGATAGGTAAAAGCATCATGACATGAATAAACTGTATACAAGACATAACCATGATAATAAGCATAGCAAGACAACAAATGATGAGCGCTAGATATGACAAGATATGATGGTTGCGCTTCTAATTATTAAGATATTTCCTACACCACACTGTTCGATATGACAAGGCAAAATACACTGAATGTGCTTCGGTTCTTTCTCTAATTTCCTATTTTCTCTGCACCACCCAACTAGCATCCTAACTAGTGTCTTTTACAGAATGATTTGTATTCCCTACTAGTGTTTTAACTAGTATCCTGTGTTAAATAATAAGGTTATCCCAACCCCGCAATTGTGGTTGCCTTCAGGTGTACATCTTGTATGAGGATTTTACCTAAATTAGCCTAATTGCCATGGATATGTTAGATGTACCCTTACTACCCTATCGATCGGCTCTGTAACTCATATGTATTCATTACTTGTGTCATTCGACCCTGCTTGTATATAGAAATCTGTGCTGGTCCCACCATGTGGTGTATCAATTCCTATGGTGACAACCCGACACAAATTCAAGATGCACAGTGTATACTACTGATGCCCAGTGCCTGCTTTTCCCGCTCCGGAGCATGTGCACGTCCATACTCCGTCGATACCTACACTGCTGCACTACCAGCCGCTATTTTGACTGCTTATAATCAGCCCAGTGATCGTGCCTCACCCTGCCTAGTTCATCGTTCCATGATACATCTATGTGGGTTACTACTGAAATGGGTCCCCGTTACTAGGGTTTCCTAATCAACATGTTATAATGGTTAAGTGTTCCCAGTTTAACTTAACACTATCCATTTTCTTAATTAACATGTTGTACTGTTAAATGTTTCCTATTCATATGTTACTTAACCTTCCCACTGATTCAGGCATGTTTATAAAAGGCTTAAGTTTGTGGGCCTATATAAATATTAATATTGCCCATTTACCCAAGATTCACTTAAGCCTTTCCCTTTTCAAGTCCATACGTATTATTGGTTAAGATTGCCTTAACCCTATCCACTTTGAAATATTGGTTAACTGTCATTAATCAATTCAAGTTAACTTAACCCACTCATCCATCATGTTGTAATGGCTAAGTGTCATCAATCCAGTCGAGTTAACTTAACCCACCCACTTGTCATGTTACCTTGGTTAAGTGTTGCCTTCTTGTGTTACTTAACCCTTCCACACATCATGTTATATTGGTTAAGTGTTGCCCTCTTGTGTTAACTTAACCCTACCACACATCATGTTGTATTAGTTAAGTGTTTCCTATTAACTTAACCCTGTTCACTCATCATGTTATATTGGTCAACTTAACCCTGCTCACTTGTCTAATTAACAGGTTATAACGGTTAAGTGTTATAAATTCACTTAACCCCACCTTCTTGTCTAATTAACATGTTATAACGGTTAAGTATTCTAAGTTTACTTAACCCCACCCACTTGTCTAGTTAACATGTTATAACGGTTGAGTGTCGCTTATTCATATGTTACTTAACCTTACCATTCTTAGCATGTTTGTTTATTAGCATTAGTTTATTCATTAATGCCTTAACCTCTCACATTATAGCTGTTGTCTACGGTTGCTGGCTGTGCCGGGCGGTTCCGGGCAGACTTCTACCACAAACTCATTCTAACCTCGGGTTTTGGGCTAAACACGCTAACCTCTCACATTAGATCTATGTTGTTGCGGTTACTTGATGTGCCGGGTGGTACTGGGCAGTTTTACACCGCAACTCAATCTAACCTCTGGTTAGGCATGTTCATCTTTTAGCCAATTTACATATTTACCATACACGTCCAAATCTAGATTTTATATCCTAATTATCCCAATTTCACAAAACTAGTCATGTTTCAATTCTCAAATTATGCCCAACAATTTCGAATACAAGTTATTAATCAAAATAGGCTACACCCAATCTTCCCAAATTTGCAATAATAGTCATGCCCCAAAATCAGAATATATATTATGTTTGGCGTCCCAACCAATAGTTATGCCCAATCTAGATTTAATATTTCAATTTACAGTTTATGCCAATCCAGATTTAATATTTCAATTTACCTCAAGTTCGCAACAATGAAAATTTTGCCCCAAAATTTGATTTACATGCGAATTAACCCAAACTTGCAGTTATAATGATAATGCCCCAATATCATTTACAAGTTATACCAACAATTTCACCGAATATGTTATGCCCAATTATTTCACCAAAATAGGTTATACCCAAATATCCCCCGTATTCCAATCGTTCATATTTCACGATTTCAACCTAGGTTCGAAGGTAACCCAGGTTCATAAAAGAAAAAGGAAATAGGGAACGAGAGAGAAGGAGCATAAAATAAGAATAGGCATAAAAATAGGCATATAGCAATAGACCTAATACAGGAAATTTAGATCCAACAAAGATAGATTCTTGAATAAACTGATACAGTCATTATCGTAGGAATAAGAATAACATCATGAACCCAAAAGATTATAAATCTGATGTACAATAAAGATAGGCCTGATTTAATCAACAAAATAACCTCTAAGGCATGCAAAGACATAGATTCAATAGAAGGATAAGGATAAATCTGAAAAGATTATCTTAAAATCAGGCATGGATCTTAATTTATTTTATTACATGTCAAGATTACAATGAGGTATTCATATCTGAAAATAACATGAACTTACTATAAAGAATGGATCTTGTATTCTAGGATCTGATTTCTGAATTTGTAAAGTTAATCCTTTGATGTAGACGTTTGATTCTCTAATTTGGATTTGGTTTTGAGCTTTCTAACTTAATTTCTAGTCTGGAGAAGAATGATGGCTATGCTAGTTTGGAGATGGACGGCATGACGACTTCATGGAATGAAATTATGAGGTCTAGGGTTGAGGTTTGAGGTGATTATATAGAAGTTTAGGTTAATATGAGCCATTAGATCAACCTAGGAGTAATCAGGGCCATTCATATCAAAGAGAGCCAACTAGAAATCGCCACATATGCCTTAATGACTTAGAAATGACTTAGATTTTTTCATTGGACCATGATCAAAAAGGGGTCGACTCCATACAGGGGGGTTCGACACCTATATCGACTCCCCTATAGGCGGGTCGACACCAATGTCGAGTTCCCTTGGGGGGGTCGACACCCCTGAGCGGGAAATTTCCCGCTCAGGCCTCTCTGACTGAATTTTCGAATTTTTAACCGTTTTGAGTCTTAATTATTATTTTAATTTAATTTCTGTTTAAATTTTAAATTTTCTGAACTCCATAACTTCTTCATACGGAGTCCGATTTACGCAATGGTATAACCCGTTTCCCTTAATTCTTCTTTTACAATTAAGTATTCCTTAATTCGTTACTTTAATATTCACGGAAAATACGGGGTGTTACATTCTCCACTCCTTCAAAGGATTTGATCCCTGAAATCACTAAGTTAAGAAGAATGTTTATCCTACCGTCCAACATCCATCTACTCAATCATTCAATCACAGGCATCCATTGTCCTTAAAAGGTTTCTAATGCTTTTCATGAACATATGCATGGTGTGTGTATATGTCCTTATCTAATGCAAAATCAGGCGGTCTACTAATTCAGTTGACCTTCTTAATGCGAATTATGTTAGTGCCATGAGTCCATCATGTATGCAGTTACTCCTAGTCGTATTTTATAACTTCTACATGAGTGCTCAATCATTCATACAAATGCAACATCCATATGATAACACCTCAAATTTCAATCCATATACAAATACATATAAGCATATGCAATATGAAAGTGACTGAGCCGATCTAGTGCCTAATGTGTGTGTATATGCATCTACGAGAAAACAACCTTTTGTAACCATAAATCATAACATGTTTCAAACACATGTTCACATACATTGGCTTCTACCCAAGGATTGAAGATATGACCTAAAGGATATACCTAAAAAGATAGAAACAAGTACGCATAAAATTCCTAGAAAAAGAGATCAAGGATATACCCTCAAGAAAAAGGGTATAATGCACGTATCTAGTCGCATCTTCTTGAGAGCTTTAATCTATTGTGCTCTAACTGTCTTAACTTCATGATTGTGTAGCTTCTTAATTTCTGTTTCCCAAATATAAGTTGGGACTCATCTCACTGTCGCCTGTCGTTCCACCTCTTCTCCTTCTAGTTTACTCGGCACTACAACTTCTACTGTGTCATGCCAACATTCCAAGAACTATCTCTTGAAAATAAACAGATGATAACCATGTTACCAAGTTTATTTATTAAGGTGACTAGGGGTCTCTTCTCTACTTAACTTATCCATTGCGTTAACTATCTGAGAGTCTTTTGTGAAGTCCCTATTTGATCCAAAAGCGTAGATCTTACTTCTTGAGACGATCCCAAACCCCGTACTGACGGCGGCAAGGGTAATCCGTGGAATATAACACATAATAGATAATAGAAGAACATAAATAAATAAATACACCAGACAATGAACAATAGAATATACTGGATAAGAGCAATCATCAGAGTTATACAGTATACAGGATCATACTTAGTACAAGTACAGTTCAGATATACATAAATGTCTACAGCGGAAAATAAACAAAATATGTACAATAGGAGCTGAACAACATAAAAAGAGATAAATGATAGAATCCATCTTCAGCTCCAGCTATCCAGAAAGAACCAGCTAAACCTGAATACAAGGCTGCCCGTGTAGAAAAAGGGGCACCCGAGTTTGAAAGTGAAACAAACTACGAGTCAGCCATGGGACTGGTATGAGAAATCTACTCAACACATTTATAATATGGCTAATCACAGGACCACACCACTTTCGTAGAACGAGTTTACTCCATTGGATTGCCAGTGCTTTAAAACAAATCATTCTTTTAAACATCGCAATGCTTTTTATAAAAATGAAGCCATTATAAGACTCAGTTCCCATCACACAATGCAACGCAAACCGGAGGATAGAGTTTTACCTTATAATGGCCAAAATATGATTGATACGAATAAAACGAAAGCATTTGAAATTATTACTAGTGTTTATATGTTTCCAAAACAATTTCAATCATAACTATTAATCATAGACGGCATTAATGCCCCATACCACTATGTCGCCATATATAGGTATACAATCAAAACCGCACAGTCACATATTTGGAAATTGAATTTCCGTCATGAACCAAGGCAAAAGATAGTCCTTACCGAATTCGAGACTCTCTAGCCCGAGTCTCAGGATCAGAATGCATCAACCCTTTGGATCGTCAGGGCCGGTTCACCGATGTGGATTATTATGCCTAAACACTACGTTTCCCCGTCCTATGGGGCGTAAATGAGCCAACGAATGACTCCATCGGTCTCGGATCGACCGATATAATCGAGGCGCCTCACTATCCATCATCCACATAAGTAAAATGTCAGGCCATGCAAAAACACCGACACAACTCCTAGCTAGAAAGAAACGCATGCCCTCCCTGAGGTCCTTCTCCCATTTCTGGTTCATACCGGGGTGTGAGGCTCGCGAATTCACGTTATACACAAAGCTACGCCACACAGACGGTGCTTTGATCATCACCACAAGACTCTTCTTTTCAACAGAAGCCTTGATCATTTGCCACTTAGGCATGCCACACTAGCAATTCATGCCATGCAACTGATATCCATCGATATACAACCTCTGAGCTCGTGCGTTTCAGAGAAGGGCGTTAAGCAAAAGAATAAATTCTCCGCCGCCAAATAGATGTATATTTAATTGAGATCAATCAACACAGAATAAAATCCAATGTCAGACAAACAGTCCATTTACCAGTCCGTTCTGGGTCGGAACGAAACCGGAGGCACTATATACCTCGCAAACCCATCGACCACCACGTACGTCTGGACGATCACCACTCATTATCCATATTTCAGGATGCCTCCCAATCAGGACCTCGGTTACCATCCAAACGAGGTGAAGATCTCCGGTCTTCGACCACTGTCTTCATCTTAGATTTCTTATCGTCGATTCAGTTATTCAGAATGGGATAAACCCGGTCTTTCTGAGCAACTCGCGTATATAATAAACAAGTGCAACACTAACATACACACGCATCATTTCAATTCATTAGTCACCAACCGTCAATCAGTAAGAGAACGATTTCTAAATTTCACATCCATATCGTTTATAATATTTTATAATGATTTATCACTAATTTTATTTATTTTAAAATAGCCCATTTATTCAAAACGACGCTTCAGGCCATAACGCGGCCGTGGCTATGTTTTTCTCCAGATTAGATTTACACATATCTGAAAATCTGACCGTTGGATCATCACAAAATTTACATCATTAGAAAGATCTTTTCAAAACGAATCCAACGGTTCCAGTTTCGGGAAAATCCGACGGTCAGATCTCCCAGTACAATCGTTTGAAGTTTCGATTTCAAAATACGAACTGCAGCGTCGTTATTCGATTAAATATAATTATATTTATATATATAAATATAATCGATTCTGGCGCTGTTTTTCTTTAGATTTGAATTAAACATTCCAGACAATCCAACCGTTGGATTTTTACAAAGTTGGTGCCGTTGGAAAGATATTTCCAAAGCGAACCCAATGGTTGCGATTTCAGGAAAATCCGATGGTCGGATCTCCCGCACTAATCATTTGAAATCACGATTTCAAAATACGAACTGCAGCGTCATTATTTGATATATTTCAATTCTATTTATATATATATATCGATTCTTCGATTTCAAAGCTATATTCTTTTCATACATTTGATAAAAATGATATTTTTATCTAACTGTCTTCAATTTCAACACTTCACTATATTTAACAATTCATGTATATAATAAAAATGTGATTTTTATTGTAAAACAATTCATTTCAAAACACTATTATTTTTTATAGTTCATATAGGTAATAAAAATAGGATTTTTATTATAAAACAATTTCTTTCAAAACAAGATTATTTTATATAGTTCATGTAGATGATAAAAATGTGATTTTTATATTTATAACACGAATACCGTTCAACACATGAATTTCTATCCAACGAATGAATATCGACTCAACACATGAAGGCTTTCTATTCAACGAATAAATATAGTTTCAACAAATGAAAATAATTCAAACACATGAATATTATTCAAAATTTCGGCAGCATAACGGCAGGGTAGTTAAAACCGGGACCGTCCCTAGTACGGCTCCTCGCTCTACCTTAAAACCTCGCGGTTTTTGACAATGGGGAATCATGCATCTAGTTCGCACGCAGGCGGCATGTATATATTTATTTCATTTCCACAAACTAATCCTATGTGGTTTCAACCAAATATTTCTCAACCACAAATGGGTATTTTTCAACCGCAATCAATCAATATCAACCACAAACAATTCCAATCAACCATTCGCTATCAATCAATTTTCACACCAGTCACAACCAATAAATATCGTCCATGGTTTGTGGACGAGGGGCGTATATATATATATATATATAGCAATTCACTTCTATTTCAACACATATATAATTTTTACAACGCATATACAACTTATACATCGAACGTACAACTTATACAACGCTTATACAAGAGGTGTGCAACGCTTATATAACTCATACATCGACTATATAATTTACACATCATCGTTTTCCATATCATTTATAAATTAGAAATCTCACATTGGGTTCCACTCCACCAAAAATAGTAGAAGGCTCAGAAAAATATGCGGTCTCTTCTAGAAGGTAGAAGACGTCCACATGAGTCCACTATCTCTTATTTCACTGAATTTCATCAACACACGAAAAAGATATGATTTTTCAAAGTTTGCAACGGTTTAAAGGTGTTAAAACTGTTGAAAATATATATAGCCGTACCTCAGCTGAAAGGTTCAAAACTAGGTTTGGAATTATCTCGAATTCCGTGTAGCTATTCGTCGATCGGCCTTCGCAGCGTCGAAGGGGGAGGAGAGGCGCGCCTGCACCTTTGACGGCGGCGAGCTCGGTGGTCCGAATCAGGCGGGGCGGCGGTTGAAAGTCGAGATCTTCCTGGCATTCGTTCTCCCAAAATACACAATGAAAAAAATCGAAACCATGTTTGGATTTGAAGAGCTCGGGAAGATCTTCAAAAAGTTCAACTGTGGCACGAGCTAATTCCTCCTAGTTTGGTCGGAATTGGAGCTGGAAGGTTTGGAGCCTCTTCCGTCTTCGATCGGGGAGAGAAAAAAAGGATTTTTCTTTTCTTTTTTTTTAAAAAAAATTATGATTGGCCGGTGGGCTTTAAAGTGGTTTTCTGAAACGACCACCAATCTAAACCCAACGACTGTCGTCCCCAGCGTTTTACCCCCATTCCGAACACAATGGGATATGTTTCGTAGGCCCATTCGACTGTTTCGGTCAGTTTTCCTTCAAATTAATATATATAACATTCAATATTCAATTTGAATGTACATTTCAATTTCCCAGGGCCACAAACTGATTCAAAAAATTCCAAAAAAATAAATCTAGCTATGTTTTGACGATACGGTCCCAACAAAACTAGTTTCGTCGAATTCTGAGACTGTTTGCAAAAAGGCCTATTTCTGGTCGATCCAATTTAACCGTAATTGACCAAAACACGTTTTCCTTTGCCATGCTCACATACTAGCTTCAAAAATTTTGAAATTTGAAAACTAGCAATAACTTCACATCCCGGTTCCAACAAAAGTGGTTTCGTCGAATTCCGAGGTCGTATGCAAAATGGCCATTTGAACGGGCTATATAAATTCCATAGCGACCTTTCTGAAAATTCATTTGGCCATAACTTTTGCTTTCCGCTATGAAACTTCGATTTTTCAGATTCGTTAGAAAGGTATTCACTAACAGATTTAAATATTTTTGGTTTCACTCAAATCCGTTTTGTTTTGCACCCGGTACAGTCCGACAAAGTTTGTATTCAATTTTTGAAACTGCAACGCCATTTCAGGCCTTGTTTATAATTAGAATTAGTTATATTCGTTTTCAAACGTCGACTCAAACTCACTTTTCATTGCTATTATTTAAAATATTTATTTTAAATATTTAAAATCCATTATTTTAGCCAATTTAAAATTTTTAAATTGGTTCAGATTTTCTGGGTCGTTACAATCTCCCCCACTTAAAACTTTTCGTCCCCGAAAAGGAACAAAGTCGAAAGTGGTTTGATTAATCAACTCTACGTCCGATCTGGCTCCCATTCTCCAACTTTTCAGTTTCTGAGAATTTTCAAATTCTTCAAAAATTTGGCTAACACCCGGAATTTTCGAAAAATTTCGCCATAACCTCCTTTGTACGGGGAAAGGTTTGAAAATTTATTGGGCCGTATTAGGTACCCAATAAATCCTAATAAGCATACACATATTTATAGTGATATATTCTGGTGTTTACAGGGGAGCGTGTATTGATAATAACTCCAGAGAATAAATTCTCGTCACCCTGTCAAAGCCTGAGGGAGTGTGTATTTTAAATGCTCCAGAGGATAAATCCTCGTCACCTCGTCTCGTGTGGGAAATAAATAGTCCATGTGCCGTATCTAATAACTAGAGAGACGTGATTATTGTCAACTCCAGACCCGTGTTGGGTTTTAATTAATCTGGCGATTTAATCGTTACAATTTAAATAGTCCATATCAGTCATCAGTTCAACCTGTAAAATATAGTCATCGCCATACAAGCCTCTCGCTCGTACGGTAAATCTTCCACCTCGTCACACAAGCTCCAAATGCTTATGTGGTATATGATGAAGTATGCCTATCTTCAGAAGTATGCCATGCAATGTAGTTCAAAATTAATTGTTACTATCCTATGGCGACATTTATTATTTCACACAGAACAACCACCACTCCGCACCCAATGGCATTCACAGGAGTTGATATAATAATATTTCGCATCCAACTCATTAAGGTTTACCTATTTGTCGGGCACGCAAATAAAATCTTTACTCAACAGCTATCTATTTACCTGTTCAAACATATATAATGCACAAGTATATATTTCTATCTATTTTCATATCAGTTCAATGTGTGATATAATCGAATAAATTCTACCATTCATTATATTATTGATTAAATTAACTATCGTTTTAATAGTTTTAATTAATCAAATCTACTATCACACAACATAAACAACAATCAAATTGTTTTTAACTTTTCAAAAATATACTAATCAATTTCTATATTCCTTTAAAATCATTCAGACTATAGAATTAAAAGTGCACATCCATGGAAAGAAAATAACAACAGAGTAGAGAACTAATTGGTAATGCAAAGTATGGTAAATGTACCTTGCACCGGAGTCAATCAGAGATATCCACTCGGCATCTAGGATAGGCTTTCTGAATGCTCTCCTCAGTTTCCTAAGTACAATCTCGCGGATCTCCACTCCATTGCACTTTGACTAAGTGAACCTTCTTGTTCCTCAGCTCTTTGGTTTCTTTGCCGATGATCTTGAGTGGCTCTCTTCTCACAGCTAATTCTGGAGTAATTTCAATATCCTGCTGAGCTGCTTCTTCAATGATCAAGTCTGGATCATGAACGTGCTTTCGAAGTTGCGATACGTGAAATACATCATGAACTCCAGGCAACCAATCTGGCAATTTAACCCTATAAGCAAGAGTTCCGATCCGTTCCAGTGTAGGAAACGGACCAATGAATTTGGGCGCCAACTTTCCAGTTTTACCGAACTGGATAACTCCTCTCATCGGCGATACCTTTAAATATACATAGTCGCCAACAGCAAATGATATATCTCTTCTTCCCCTATCGGCGTAACTCTTTTGTCGGCTTTGAGCGGCCAGTAATCGTTTCTTAATAAAATCGACTTTGTCAGCAGCTTCTCGAATCATATCTGGCCCCAACACAAGTCTATTACCAGGTTCGACCCAACAAGTAAGAGATCGGCACGGTCTACCATACAATGCTTCGAATGGCGACATTGTCAGACTCGCCTGGTAGCTGTTGTTATAAGAGAATTCAGCCAAACGCAGATGGTCTTCCCATGATCCACCGAAATCTAGGACACAAGCCCACAATAGATCCTCTAAAATACGGTTCACCCTCTCAGTCTGACCATCTGTCTGAGGATGATAAGCGGTGCTCAAGTTCAGTTTTTTTCCCAGCTCTACTTGAAATGCCTCCCAGAATTTGCTAGTAAATATTGTATCTCTATCACTAACTATACTGAGCGACACTCCATGTAGCCTAACAATTTCCTTGAAGTATATCTGCGCCAGACTCTGAGCAGTTCTGTTTGATCTGACAGGTATGAAATGGGCGGTCTTCGTGAAGCGATCTACGGTCACCCAAATACTGTCATTTCCTTTTCTGGTTCTGGGCAGACCATCAATGAAATCCATAGAAATATGTTTCAACTTCCAACCTGGAACGTCTAGCGGTTGTAACAATCCAGCCAGCTTCTGTTGGTCGCTCTTGACTAGTTGGCAAGTAGGGCATCGGCTAACGTATATTGAAACGTCCCTTTTCATAGCCTTCCACCAGAATGTTCGCTTGAGATCGTTATACATTTTGGCTACACCAGGATGGATACTTAGCTTGGACTTGTGACACTCGTCTAACACTTCCCTTTTGAGCTCAGGGATGCCAGGAACACAAATCCTTTCTTTCAATCTCAGGATTCCATCATTATCTATTTGAAAACACGAGGGTTCGCCTTTCTGAATCCTTTTGATCATATCCTTAATAAAGTTATCATCCTTCTGAAGAATGGATATTTTGTCAATCAAGGAAGTCGTAATAACAAAGCTGGCGATCATTTCATTCTTTCGGCTTAATGCATCGGCCACGACATTGGCTTTCCCTGGAGTGTATATAATCTCAAAATCGTATGCTGTAAGGAACTCTAGCCAACGTTGCTGCCTCAGATTCAAGTCCTTTTGGGTGAATAGATACTTTAGCGACTGGTGATCTGTAAACAATTCAAATCTCTCACCCAGAAGATAGTGTCTCCAGATTTTCAAAGTGAATACTATTGCCAACAACTCAAGATCATGAGTGACGTATTTTTTCTCGTGCGGCTTCAGCTGACGGCTAGCATAAGCAATCACTTGACCCCTTTGCATTAACACTGTGCCAAGGCCTTCTCTAGAAGCATCAGTCCAGACTTTTAAATCCTGATTGCCATCGATGATGGTTAACACTGGAGCTGTCGTTAATCTTAACTTTAGCTCTTCAAAAGCCTCTTCATTTTCTGGAGTCCATTTGAATTTAGAGTGCTTCTTTGTAAGCTTCGTTAAGTGACCAGATATCTTTGAAAAGTTTTTAACGAACTTCCAGTAATAACTAGCCAACCCGAGGAAACTGCGGACTTCTGTAGGAGTACTGGGCTGTTTCCAATTCTGAATAGCTGTGATTTTACTTAGATCTACATCAATTCCTTCTTTTGATACAATGTGGCCCAGAAATTTGACTTCTTCTTGCCAGAATATACATTTGGAAAACTTTGCTTTCAACACATTCTTTCTGAGAATTTCTAACACTTGTTCCAAATGTTTTTCATGTTCGGCCTTTGATTTAGAGAAGACTAGAATATCATCAATAAAAACCAGAACAAATTTATTCAAAACTCCCCTGAGCACTCTATTCATCAATTCGATGAAGTATGCTAGAGCGTTACATAAGCCGAATGGCATTACTAACCACTCGTAGAATAAGTCGGGACCTCTGAATGCTGTCATTGGAACACACTCTTCGACAATTCGAAGTTGATGGAAGCCTGTAGCTAGGTCCATTCTTGAGAATACTTGTGCTCCATTCAGACGATCCAATAAATCATCAATTCGCGGCAATGGGTATTTGTTCTTTATTGTCTGCTTGTTCAAATCACGATAATCCACACATAGCCATAGAGTACCGTCAGATTTTGGGACAAACACTACTGCTGCTCCCCAATCAGAGAAACTAGGCCTGATCATACCCTTCCATACTAGCTGTCATGTTTGATTGTCTAATTCCTCTTTCTCTTTCAAGGACATTCTTCGAATAGCGTGAACTACTGGCCTTGCATTCGGAATTAAAGCAATTTTGAAATCTATTTCTCTCTGCGCAGGTAGGCGAACAACTTCTTCGAACACATCCGTAAAGTTCTTGACGACAGGAATGTCTTTGATGAGGTCAGGAATATTCTCTGTGACTTCAGGGATATTTTCTATTTGGGCTGGAGAAACATCCAAAGCTGCCCAGAAGTCTTTTCTATTAGCATTCTGACCTTCACAGGGAATGGTTATATAATCACCTGATTTAATCTTCGCCTTTACGACTCTGTCGGCGTATTTAACTTCAGCTTCATACTTGGTCAACCAGTCTAGCCCCAAGATAAGATCAAACTCTGTAAAATTCATGATGGCCGTGATAGTAGGGAACCGATAACGAGAAAAGGAAACCGGCACTCCACAAACCCAACTGAGGTCAATGGAACTCCCTACCGGATTCTGGACAGTCATTGGTTCCTTGAGCTTCTTCAAATCCAAATCCAGCTTCTTAGCTGCATTCTTTGCAACAAAGCTTCGCGACGCGCCAGTGTCAAATAGTACTTTAACTGGAATATCTTTGACAGTAAGCGTGCCTTCTAATACATCTGGCCTTTCCTGAGTAGCTGAGGGTGCTGAAGTTTCTGCCACTTCATTCACTTGTACCATTCCAGGCTTCTTTAAGAGCCAGCAATCCTTTGCAAGATGACCAATCTGATGGCATTTACTGCAACCCCTTTTCTCTTGAAAATTCTCCTTGGATTTAGACCCAACCTTTATTCATTTCTTGAGAGATCGGCAACTTATCGAGAGATGTCCTTGCCTATTGCAGTTAGAGCATGTGGCAGTAGTTACTGGTTCCCTCTTAGATTTAGCCCTTTTCCTCTTGGCACTGGGCTTATTACTGATCTCAGACATCGTACTGGCCTCAGGACGATCAGTTTTAGGCTCAATTTTATCACTAGAGCTGACTTCCTCTTCGTACTGTAACATACCTTTCTTGTCTAGATCTTTGTACTGGTAAGCCATGTAAATCATTTCTGAAAAAGGAAGCTTCACACTCCTCATCATACTATTCTGGTATTTTCTTTGCAGGCCATGAATAAATCTCAGATTCTTCCTCTTTGGGTCTTTAATCAGATGAGGAGCAAAGTGAGAAAGTTCGTTGAATTTCTTATGATATTCTGGGATGGTCATATCACCTTGTATCAGATAACAAAATTCATCATATAATCACTCAATCGCTTTAGGAGGAGTAAATCTTTCCAGGAAAATCACTTTGAATCTATTCCAGGTGATATCACCTTCGGGATTATCCTTAATAACTGAATCCCACCAGAATAAAGCTCCGTCTTTGAGTGCCCAGGAGGCCAGTAATCTTTTCTGGTCATCCCTCAGCTTTAAACCATCAAAGATCTTTTCGGCAAAACGAATCCAAGCCTGTGTCTTCATAATAGATTCTTCACCAGAGAACGGTATTCCACCCATATTTCGATATTTGATTAATAGGGCCTCAATATCCGATTCTATATTCCTTCGGTTTCTGAAACTCATTTTCTAGTGCTTATGCAAATAGCAGATCAAGTGTCAGGTCACAGAAAAGATATTTTAAAACATAGAAACAAATACCTCAAATGTAAATGTGTCTATCGAGGTGTAATTTCATTTTGCTACTCATACTAGGATATTACTGATCCTATCTGTATAGAGTTACCCGTCCTAGAACACTACTGGTTCTATTTATGACGAGTTCGTTAATATGTTATATTCCAGAACCAAGCTTAACCAAAGCTCTGATACCAAATGAGACGACCCCAAACCCCGTACTGACGGCGGCAAGGGTAATCCGTGGAATATAACACATAACAGATAATAGCAGAACATAAATAAATAAATACACCAGATAATGAACAATAGAATATACTGGATAAGAGTAATCATCAGAGTTACACAGTATACAGGATCATACTTAGTACAAATACAGTTCAGATATACATAAATGTCTATAACGGAAAACAAACAAAATATGTACAATAGGAGCTGAACATCATAAAAAGAGATAAATGATAGAATCCATCTTCAGCTCCAGCTATCCAGAAAGAACCAGCTAAACCTGAATACAAGGCTGCCCGGGTAGAAAAAGGGGCACCCGAGTTTGAAAGTGAAACAAACTACGAGTCAGTCATGGGACTGGTATGAGAAATCTACTCAACACATTTATAATATGGCTAATCACAGGACCATGCCACTTTCGTGGAACGGGTTTACTCCATTAGATTTCCAGTGCTTTAAAACAAATCATTCTTTTAAACATCACAATGCTTTTTATATAAATGAAGCCATTACAAGACTCAGTTCCCATCACACAATGCAACGCAAACCGGAGGATAGAGTTTTACCTTATAATGGCCAAAATATGATTGATACGAATAAAACGAAAGCATTTGATATTATTACTAGTGTTTATATGTTTCCAAAACAATTTCAATCATAACTATCAATCATAGACGGCATTAATGCCCCATACCACTGTGTCGCCATATATAGGTATACAATCAAAACTGTGCAGTCACGTATTTGGAAATTGAATTTCCGTCATGAACCAAGGCAAAAGATAGTCCTTACCGAATTCGAGACTCTCTAGCCCGAGCCTCAGGATCAGAACGCATCAACCCTTTGGATCGTCAGGGTTGGTCCACCGAGGTGGATTATTATGCCCGAACACTACGTTTCCCCGCCCTATGGGGCGTAAACGAGCCAACGAATGACTCCATCGGTCCCGGATCGACCGATATAACCGAGGCGCCTCACTATCCATCATCCACATAAGTAAAATGTCAGGCCGTGCAAAAATACGGACACAACTCCTAGCTAGAAAGAAACGCATGCCCTCCTTGAGGTCCTTCTCCCGTTTCTGGTTCATACCTGGGTGTGAGGCTCGAGAATTCACGTTATACACAAAGCTATGCCATAAAGGCGGTGCTTTGATCATCACCACAAGATTCTGCTTTTCAACAGAAGCCCTGATCATTTGCCACATAGGCATGCCACACTAGCAATTCATGCCATGCGACTGATATCCATCGATATACACCCTCTGAGCTCGTGCGTTTCAGAGAAGGGCGTTAAGCAAAAGAATAAATTCTCCACCGCCAAACAGATGTATATTTAATAGAGATCAATCAACATAGAATAAAATCCAATGTCAGACACACAGTCCATTTACAAGTTCGTTCTGGGTCGGAACGAAACCGGAGGCACTATATACCTCGCAAACCCATCGACCACCACGTACGTCTGGACGATCACCACTCATTATCCATATTTCGGGATGCCTCCCAATCAGGACCTCGGTTACCATCCAAACGAGGTGAAGATCTCCGGTCTTCGACCACCGTCTTCATCTTCGATTTCTTATTGTCGATTCAGTTATTCAGAATGAGATAAACCCGGTCTTTCTGAGCAACTCGCGTATATAATAAACAAGTACAACACTAACATACACACACATCATTTCAATTCATTAGTCACCAACCATCAATCAGTAAGAGAATGATTGCTAAATTTCACATTCATATCGTTTATAATATTTTAAAACGATTTATCGCTATTTTTATTTATTTTAAAATAGCCCATTTATTCAAAACGACGCTTCAGGCCATAACGCAGCCGTGGCGCAGTTTTTCTCCAGATTTGATTTACACATATCTGAAAATTTAACCGTTGGATCTTCACAAAATTTACATCATTAGAAAGATCTTTTCAAAATGAATCCAACGGTTCCAGTTTCGGGAAAATCTGACGGTCGGATCTCCCGGTACAATCGTTTGAAGTTTCGATTTCAAAATACGAACTACAGCGTCGTTATTCGATTAAATATAATTTTATATATATATATATATATATATATATATATAAATATAATCGATTCTAGCACTGTTTTTCTTCAGATTTAAATTAAACATTCCAGACAATCAAACCGTTGGATTTTTACAAAGTTGGTGCTGTTGGAAAGATATTTCCAAAGCGAACTCAACGGTTATGATTTCAGGAAAATCCGATGGTCGGATCTCCCGCACTAATCATTTGAAATCACGATTTCAAAATACGAACTGCAGCGTCGTTATTCGATATATTTCAATTCTATTTTTATATATATATATATCGATTCTTCGATTTCAAAGCTATATTCTTTTCATACATTTGATAAAAATGATATTTTTATCTAACTGTCTTCTATTTCAACACTTCACTATATTTAACAATTCATGTATATAATAAAAATGTGATTTATATTGTAAAACAATTCATTTCAAAACACTATTATTTTATATAGTTCATATAGGTAATAAAAATAGGATTTTTATTATAAAACAATTTCTTTCAAAACAAGATTATTTTATATAGTTCATATATATGATAAAAATGTGATTTTTATATTTATAACATGAATACCATTCAACACATGAATTTCTATCCAACGAATGAATATCGACTCAACACATGAAGGCTTTCTATTCAACGAATAAATATAGTTTCAACAAATGAAAATAATTCAAATACATGAATATTATTCAAAATTTCGGCATCATAACGGAAGGGTAGTTAAAACCGGGACCGTCCCTAGTACGGCTCCTCGCTCTACCTTAAAACCTCACGGTTTTTGACAATGTGGAATCATGCATCTAGTTCGCATGCAGGCGGCATGTATATATTTATTTCATTTCCACAAACTAATCCTATGTGGTTTCAACCAAATATTTCTCAACCACAAATGGGTATTTTTCAGCCGCAATCAATCAATATCAACCACAAACAATTCCAATCAACCATTCGCTATCAATCAATTTTCACACCAATCACAACCAATAAATATCGTCCATGGTTTGTGGACGAGGGGCATATATATATATATATATATAGCAATTCACTTCTATTTCAACACATATATAATTTTTACAACGCATATACAACTTATACATCGAACGTACAACTTATACAACGCTTATACAAGAGGTGTACAACGCTTATATAACTCATACATCGACTATATAATTTATACATCGTCGTTTTCCATATCGTTTATAAATTAGAAATCTCACGTTGGGTTCCACTCCACCAAAAATAGCAGAAGGCTCAGAAAAATATGTGGTCTCTTCTAGAAGGTAGAAGACGTCCACACGAGTCCACTGTCTCTTGTATCACTGAATTTCGTCAACACACGAAAAAGATATGATTTTTCAAAGTTTGCAACGGTTTAAAGGTGTTAAAACTGTTGAAAATATATATAGCCGTACCTCAGCTGAAAGGTTCAAAACTAGGTTTGGATTTATCTTGAATTCCGTGTAGCTATTTGTCGATCGGCCTTCGCAGCGTCGAAGGGGGAGGAGAGGCGCGCCTGTACCTCTGACGGCGGCGAGCTCGGTTGTAACGACCCAGAAAATCTGAACCAATTTGAAAATTTTGAATTGGCTAAAATGTGGATTTTAAATAATAGCGATGAAAAGTGAGTTGGAATCGACAATTGAAAACGAAAATAAATAATTCTAATTATAAAAAAGGCCTGAAATGGCGCTGCAGTTTCAAAAATTGAATTCAAACTTTGTCGGACTGTATCGTGTGCAAAACAAAACGGATTTGAGTGAAACCAAAAATATTTAAATCTGTTAGTGAATACCTTTCTAACGAATTTGAAAAATCAAATTTTCATAGCGGAAAGCAAAAGTTATGGCCAAACGAATTTTCAGAAAGGTCACTATAGAATTTATATAGCCCGTGAAATTGGCCATTTCGCATACGACCTCGGAATTCGACGAAACCACTTTTGTTGGATCCGGGAGGTGAAGTTATTGCTAGGTTTCAAATTTCATAATTTTTGAAGCTAGTATGTGTGCGTGACAAAGGAAAACGTGTTTTGGTCAATTACAACTAAATTGGATCGACCAGAAATGGGCCTTTTTGCAAACGGTCCCAGAATTCGACGAAACTAGTTTTGTTGGGACTGTATCGTCAAAACATAGCCAGATTTATTTTTCTGGAATTTTTCGAATCAGTTTGTGGCCCTGGAAAATTGAAATGTACGTTCAAATTAAATATTGAATGTTTTATATTTTAATTTGAAGGAAAACTGACTGAAACTTTCGAATGGGCCTTCGAAACATATCCCATTGTGTTCGGAATGGGGGTAAAATGCTAGGGACGACAGTCGTTGGGTCTGGATTAGGGTTCGTAAGTGAAACAGGGTATTTTCGAAATTTAAAAATATATAAATAAATAAAATATTCTCATTGGGCCACCTCATCTCTCTCTCTCTCTTTTCTCTCTCCCGCTCCTCTCGATCAACGGCGAAAGACCTCTGATTCTTCCCTCCTCTTTTTCTCTTCCATCTCTCGACGAAACCACACACCCCTTTGGAACTTTTTGAAGGTCCGAGCCTCCTCTTCAAATCCATATAGGATACGCCCTCCCTCGTTCAGTATTTCGCAAGATCTGATGCTCTGAAGTGCCGCCGTACCTCTCCCGATTCCTCCCTCCAGCCACGATCGAGTTGACAACGGTGGGGACCCCCTGGCGGGGGTTTTGGAGCCCTACGTCGTGGCATCGGCCGATCATCCTCTTGTCGCTCGGATTTGGAGATAATCGCTGACCTAGTTTTGAACCTCGAAGCAAGGTATATGGCTTGTTTTATTTTCAACTGTTTTAACACCTTTAAAACCGTTGCAAACTTTGAAAAATCATATCTTTTTCATTCGTTAACGAAATTCGATGAAACAGGAAACATCGCGACCGTGTGGACATCTTCTACATTCTAGAAGAGACCGCATATTTTTCTGAGCCTTCTGCTATTTTTGGTGGAGTGGAACCCAATGTGAGATTTCTAATTTATAAACGATATGGAAAACGATGATGTATAAATTATATAATCGATATATGAGTTATATAAGCGTTGTACACCTCATGTATAAGCGTTGTATAAGTTGTACTTCGATGTATAAGTTATATATGCGTTGTAAAAATTATATATGTGTTGAAATAGAAGTGAATTGCTATATATATATATATATATATATATATATATATATATATATATATATATATATATATATATATACGCCCCTCGTCCACAAACCATGGACGATATTTATTGGTTGTGATTGGTGTGAAAATTGATTGATAACGAATGGTTGATTGGGATTGTTTGTGGTTTATATTGATTGATTGTGGTTGAAAAATACTCTTTTGTGGTTGAGAAATATTTGGTTGAAACCACATAGGATTAGTCTGTGGAAATGAAATAAATATATACATGCCGCCTGCATGCGAACTAGATGCATGATCCCCATAGTCAAAAACCGCGAGGTTTTAAGGTAGAGCGAGGAGTCGTACTAGGGACGATCCCGGTTTTAACAACCCTGCCGTTATGCTACCGAAATTTTGAATAATATTCATGTGTTTGAATTATTTTCATTTGTTGAAACTATATTTATTCGTTGAATAGAAAGCCTTCATGTGTTGAGTCGATATTCATTCGTTGGATAGAAATTCATGTGTTGAATGGTATTTGTGTTTTAAATATAAAAATCACATTTTTATCTATATATATAAACTATAGAAAACCTTCATGTGTTGAGTCGATATTCATTCGTTGGATAGAAATTCATGTGTTGAATGGTATTCGTGTTTTTAAATATATAAATCACATTTTTATCTATATATATAAACTATAGAAAACCTTCATGTGTTGAATCGATATTCATTCGCTGAATTGAAATTCATGTGTTAAATGGTGTTCGTGTTTTAAATATAAAAATCACCTTTTTATCTATATATAGAAACTATAGAAAACCTTCATGTGTTGAATCGATATTCATTCGTTGAATTGAAATTCATGTGTTGAATGGTATTCATATTTTGAAATAAATTGTTTTATAATAAAAATCACCTTTTTTATCATCTATATGAACTATGTAAAATGACCTTGTTTTAAAAGAAATGTTTTATAATAAAAATCCTATTTTTATTACCTATATAAACTATATATAATAATAGTGTTTTGAAAAGAAATGTTTTACAATAAAAATCACATTTTTATTATATACATGAATTGCTAAATATAGTGAAGTGTTGAAATAGAAGACAGTTAGATAAAAATATCATTTTTATCAAATGTATGAAAAGAATATACCTTTAAAATCGAAGAATCGATATATATATATAGAAACAGAGTTAAAATATATCGAATAACGACGCTGCAGTTCGTATTTTGAAACCGTGATTTCAAACGATTATACCGGGAGATCCGACCATCGGATTTTCCTGAAATCGCAACCGTTGGGTTCGCTTTGGAAATGTATTTCCAACGGCACCAACTTTATAAAAATCCAACAGTTGGATTGTCTGGAATGTTTAATTCAAATCTGAAGAAAAACAGCGCCAGAATTGATTATATATATATATATATAAATATTTATATTTAATCGAATATCGACGCTGCAGTTCGTATTTCGAAATCGAAACTTCAAACGATTGTACCGGGAGATCCGACCGTCGGATTTTCCCGAAACCGGAACCGTTGGATTCGTTTTGAAAAGATCTTTCTAATGATGTAAATTTTGAGAAGATCCAACGGTTAGATTTTCAGATATGTGTAAATCAAATCCGAAGAAAAACAGCGCCACGGCCGCGTTATGGCCCGAAGCGTCGTTTTGAAAAAAATGGCTATTTTAAAATAAATAAAAATGGCGATAAATCATTATAAAATATTATAAATGATATGGATGAGATTTAAAAATTAACTGAAGGTTGGCTAAGTCGAATGGTTTCCTGGGTGTTGATCTGATGTTGGTTTCGGCCTTCGGGTTTAATATTTGGGAAATCGTTCTCTTACTGATTGACGGTTAGTGACTAATGAATTGAAATGATGCATGTATATGTTAGTGTTGCACTTGTTTATTATTTACGCGAGTTGCTAAGAAAGACCGGGTTTATCCCATTCTGAATAACTGAATCGACGATAAGAAATTGAAGATGAAGACGGTGGTCGAAGACCGGAGATCTTCACCTCGTTTGGATGGTAACCGAGGTCCCGATTGGGAGGCATCCCGAAATATGGATAATGAGTGGTGAACGTCCATATGTACGTGGTGATCGAAGGGTTTGCGAGGATTTAGTGCCTCCGGTTTCGTTCAGACCCAGAACGGACATGCAAATGGACAGTGTGTCTGACATTGGAATTTATTCTGTGTGATTGATAGCCATCAGTTGCACGGTGTGAATTGCCTGTGTGGCATGCTAAGATGCAGTGATCAGGGCTTCTGTTGAAAAGCAAAGTCTTGTGGTGATGATCAAAGCCCCGCCTGTGTGGCGTAGCTTTGTGTATAACGTAAAATCGCGAGCCTCACACCCCGGTATGAACCAGAAACGGGAGAGGACATCAGGGAGGGCCTGCGTTTCTTTCTAGCTAGAAGTGGCGTCAGTGGTTTTACACGCCCTGACGAGTTTCACTTATGTGGTTGTTGCTGTTGCGAGGCGCCTCGGTTTGATCGGACGATCCGGGTCCGCTGGAGTCATTCGTTGGCTCGTTTACGCCCCAAAGGGCGGGGAAACGTAGTGTTCAGGTATAATAATTGTAACACCCTGTAATTTTATAACATTAAAATTCATAAATTAAAGTATACTTAATTTTTAGAAAAGAATTAAGTGAAATGGGTTGCGCAGAGAAATATATATATATATTGATATATATATATATATATATAAATTAAAAATTAAATAAATAAATATGCGAAAAAGTTCAAAACAGCGAATTGGGAGGGGGAATAACCGAACCAGCCCATTTTTGAGGTCGACCCAAGCTCCGCTGGGTCGACTAGGGGTTAATCCAAGGTGTTTGGCTGTCAACCCGTGGGCCGATTCGCTCAAATGCAGATTTTGCATTTAATTGATTCTCATGGTTCAGGGTTAATCTAATGGTCCTAAATAACTTCCTACACCTATAAATACATCCTAATGCTAACACTAAACCTAATTAAAATAGAATAGTTACCGTCGCCATGGAAATCAATGGAGCCGCCGCCAACTAAGAAGGAAGAAAAGCTAATTCAATTCTAATTCTCTCAACCCTAAAGCAAAGCAAAACTCTCTCTTTTCTTCTCTAAATTGTGAGTATGATGATCTTAACAAGATTATTATCATTTTAATTAGGTTGAGTTACGAATGGATTATGAGTAGATGATGTGAATTATCATATATGTTGTTGTAAACCCCTTTTGCTATCATGTATATTGTAAATCCAATGTTATGTGATGATGATATCTTATATGTTGTAAATCATGCTATGATTATGTTATGTATGTTGGAAGTTTCTGTGCTAAGTTGTGATGAATCATACATGTTAAAAAGGCCATGATGTTACCATCTATGCTAGTTAGTTCATATTAATTAAATCATCATGTTTGGGTTATGTTGATCTATATGACAAGTCACATATGCAAGTTAGATTGATTAGAAAAGTTATGAACATATGCCAAGACATCTATTATGACATCTAGAATTATGCTATGACATATGTGATATCCTATGCTAGTTCACACCATCATTATGTTGCCTAAAAACCCCATATGCAAGTTTATGTATAGATTTGGGCTATGATCATATCATGTAAATTGAGACATTTAACAAGTTGACACCTTTTGATCCTTAACATGTGTAGTTTATGCAAGTTTCACCCCTATTATGATTAGATTTATTTTAATTGTCTATATGTTGTGATAATTTATCTTTGTGCTAGGTGTTAGACTATACAAGTCTAGCCTATATTATGCGTTGAATAAGCGAACGTATAAACGTGGGGTAGGGGTAATATTAAGGATTTAATATTAAAAAGTTGGGGTGCAATTGATATGATTTTGCATGCCATAAGTGGATGACCATAATTGAGTCAATTATGGACATCATTAAAAGTCGACTTAATTAATAATTTGAATAGGGAATTATTAAAACTGGGGTAAAAGATTTTAAGTGTTAATTAATGCTTAGGACACGAGGTTGGGCTCGTTTGTGACGTAAACCTGCCCGGACCCGCCCGACAAATCCAGTGGTCACAAATGTCAGCCCAATGTGAGAGGTCCTAGGCATAAAGTAAAGCATAACGGTTGTAAAGACACGAGGTTAGACTCTTTTATGGTGTAAGACTGCCCGGACCCGCCCGACAAATCCAGCTGCCATAAATGCCAGTCTAATGTGAGAGGTCTTTATGAGGTTATGGCCTGAATGAATTAAGAAATACTTAACCAGATAAACATGTAAGGTGGGACATGGGGGTTAAGTAGGTGCCTTGGGTGGCATGAGGAATCTAGGGGGTGCCCTTAGTGGCATGTGAAATACGATTAGTAAGACTTAACCAAACACACATGTAAATGAACATGACTAAGAGGGTTAAGTGGGATATACTAGTGACAAGCTTAGGTGGGTAGCTTGTGGGGGTACATTTCGACCAGTATCCCAAACGTATCTTTGTGGGATCGACCCAAGTCGAGGACGGGACACGCATGCTGGGTTCGACTGTAAGAGGCCAAAACGGGGAGCGGTGGCAATGCAAGTCCAACGGGTTTCGTAAGCGTGTGTGGACCCGGGCTAGTAGGTAAGACCTTGTTGCATCGTGTAGATATAAGCCGTGCATTCTCAAGTTGTATCGGGTTGCCACTTTAGGGGAGTGATACACCCCACTGTGGGGCCAGCACAGGTATCTACGAGTAGGGAGCCGATCGAAAGTGGGTAGTGGGGTACAACTAGTGGAGATAGGGGCAGACGGCACCTATGTAGTCAGCTAGGGATACGTAAGGCTATTTATAAAGTTTTTGTGTGAAGCAAGTGGGATCAAACAATAGGGTGACTGGTGTGGTGCAGTGTAGTAATGTGCGGTGCAGTGTAGTAATCATTCGTTAGTAATTAGGTGTGCCTTTACCGTTATCTTTAACGTTATCTTAAACGCTATCTTTATCTTCCTAAGAGTTCTTAGACATTTACTTGTCTTCCTGCTTATGCCTTAGTCTAGTTATTTTGATAATAGTATTGTTAGAATTATCATACTCGCCAGACTTTATGTCTGACCCCCTCTATTTCTATCCTTTTCCCCCCTCCGGGTCCTCAGGTTGGGCCCAGCTCTAGTGGAGTTTGATTGAATTGCTTCATCTCTCTTTGGAAAGCTTGGACCGTTGAAGTAAAGTCCAGCTTGTTATCTTTTTAATAGCTATTTATGTAATGGGATTATGTATTTTGTTTTTATGAAGATGGATATTGTACTTGGTTATGATCTATGGTTTTATGATGTAACAAACATGTTTAATTTCCGCTGCAATAAAATGAAGTTTTAGATTTCCATGTACTATTTACTATCTGTCTTGTTGTAATTTTTCTGTTCTATATTCACTTATAACCTCCATGGAAGTTAATGCATTCCCTTCGTGAGTGACATTAATGGACGTGGGGTGTTACACGTGGTATCAGAGCTTAAGGTTACCAGAACAGATAAAAATACTTTAGAAAAATAGTTTTTTTTGGAAGAAGTGTTTTCAAAAACATGTTTTAATGAGAAATTTAAAGAGAAAAGTTTTTAAGAAAAACATAATCCCCAATAGCCACATATCTTTATCTTTCGAATTCTCCATTTTGAATCTTTCCTTTTTCATTTCAGCATGGTTGAAGATCTTAATCTACCCGACGGTGTAACGATACCAGGATGGTATAGGAGGCTATTGGAGGCTAGGGCCGCTGCAGGTCCAGCCATGTTCCTCCACCACCAGTTGCACCCGTTCCTCCTCCTCCTCCTCCTCGCGTAGATACTTTTGCAAAGACGTGCAAGGAATTCAAGGCTATGGGTGGAAAACCATTTCAAGGGTCAGAAACGTTTGTGGAAGCTAGAGATTGGCTTAAGGAGGTGGAAGAATTGCTAGAAATCTTTGAAGTAGAAGAAGGGAGGAGAGTTCGTTTAGCAGCTTGGTTGATGAAGGGAGATGCCTCGTTTTGGTGGGAGGTCACTAATGGGGAGCGTCCTGTTGACTCTTGGGCGGATTTCAGACGTAGGTTCGAGGCGAAGTTTCTCTCAAGGGCGGAAGAAAATCTATATATGGAAAGGTTCTTGACATTGAAGCAAGGAAGCTCATCAGTGAAAGAATATGTCAATAAATTTAATCAGTTAGCAAGGTTTGGCTTGGACTTAGTAAACACGCCGGAGAAGAAGGCTCTAAGGTTCGTGAATGGCTTGAATGAACCATTGCAAGGGTTGGCTATGACCCACATCCCGATGGGGGCCACCTTTGAGAAGTTAGTAGAAATGGCGTTCATGCATGAGGAGAAAAGCGCTAAAGCTGATAAGGCACCCGAGAAGAAGGGGGATCAGAGGAAACCACAACAGCAAAACAAGAAGGGTGGAAAAGACAATAATGGCAAGGGAAAGAAGAAGTGCTTTAACTGTGGAACCCCAGGCCATCTCAGCAAGGATTGCCGAAAGAAAAAGAAGACAGGCTGTTTTCATTGTGGCGATGCGGGACATTTAGTGAAGGACTGCCCAAAGAAGGGGCAGAGGGCAGGAGCTACCTCAGGAGGACAGGTGCAGGCTCTTATGGCACCAGGTCAGGCTAGGGGACAAGTTCAGGCTCTCGCGGTCCCACCGCTGCAAGAACGAGGTAGAACCATTTCTGTTGAAAGCTTAGTTTTTCTGTTTGATCATCCTGTCCGTACCTTATTCGATTCGGGCGCATCACATTCGTTTATCGCTACATCATTAGTTGAATCACTACACTTAAACACCAGTTTAGTAGAGGATCCCTTAGTTGTTTCGAATCCAATGGGGGGCTCAGCTTATTTGTCCATGATGTGTTTGGATTTGAAAATTTCCATACTTAGCGTTGAATTTAGATGTGATGCTTATGTGTTGGGCTTCACGGGCTATGGTCTAATTTTAGGAATGGAATGGTTATCCAGAAATGGGGTCGTTCTTGATTGTGAAAGGAGAGTAGTTAGGCTCGTGACTCGCCTTGGCAACACTCTCGAAATCTTTTGTAATCCCATAAATTCTGTTATGCTAAGTTTTCCAGAATCGTTTGACGCGTCTGAGGAAAATCTACGATCTGTTAGAGTGGTCCGAGAATATTCGGATGTGTTTGAGGAGGTGAAGGGCTTGCCTCCGAAGCGGGAGATAGATTTTCGAATATATCTTGTGGATAATACGAAACCAGTATCTTTGCCAGTACACCACATGGCTCCACATGAAAGGAGGGAACTCGATAAGCAAGTGAAGGAGTTGCTTGAGAAGGGGTTAATAAGACAAAGTATATCGGAGTGGGGTGCTCCGGCAGTATTTGCCACGAAGGCGGATGGGTCCCTTAGACTGTGTGTGGACTATAGAGAACTTAATAAACTTACTAAGAAGAACAGACACCCACTGCCGAGGATTGACGATCTCTTCGATCAGTTAGTTGGCGCCTCAGTGTTTTCGCAGTTGGACTTAGCCACTGGGTTCCATCAGTTGAGAGTGGCTGAGGATAGCATTGACAAGGCTACCTTTAGGACTCCGGACGGTTTCTATGAATGGCTAGTGATGCCATTCGGTTTGACAAACGCCCCCGCATACTTTATTGATCTGATGAGTAGGGTGTTTAGGGAGTACCTTAACAAATTTGTGGTAGTCTTTGTAGATGACATCTTGATCTTTTCTAAGGATGAAGAAGAGCATGCCCTACATCTTAGGGAAGTGTTGGAGACTCTTCGAGCGCATAAGCTTAAAGCTAAATTTTCTAAGTGTCACTTCTGGAGGAAGGAAGTACGGTTCTTGGGGCACGTGGTTTCCAAAGAAGGGATAGCCGTGGATCCCACGAAGGTGGTGGCCATCCAAGATTGGAAGGTTCCTAAAAATGCTACCGAAGTGAGAAGTTTCTTGGGGTTGGCTGGCTACTATAGGAAGTTTATCAAAGACTTCGCAAAGATATCAGCTTCATTAACACGCTTGACGAAGAAGAACCTAGTTTTCACATGGGACATAGATTGTGATGATGCGTTCCAATGTTTGAAGAGAGCTTTGACTTCAGCCCCAGTCTTAGTATTGCCAGACGGGAGTAAGCCGTTTACCGTTTATACTGATGCTTGTGGGACAGGACTAGGCGCAGTCTTAATGCAAGAGGGTAGGGTAATAGCCTATGGTGGAAGGCAGTTGAGAGCGCATGAGAAAAATTATCCTACACATGACCTAGAATTGGCCGCTATTGTTTTCGCGCTTAAGTCTTGGCGTCATTATCTTCTTGGCGAGAAATTCGAATTATTCACTGACCACAAGTCTTCAAAATACCTATTCTCTCAAAATAACTTGAACTTAAGGCAGCAAAGGTGGATGGAGTTCTTAGCGTCCTACGACTTCGAAATAGCCTATACCCCTGGCAAGGGTAACGTGGTGGCAGGCGCCTTAAGTAGAAAAAGATTATCCTTAAGTCCTTTGTTTGTTGAGCGGCGAAGTTTAGAATTCATTTCGATGTTTGACTTTAGACCTTCCGTTGACTTCGTACCCGGTTTGCTAGCATCCTTGGAGGTCAGACCTACGCTTTTGGGACGGATTGGCGAGGCACAGCGAGACGACCCACAATTAGTTGAGTTAGTAGAAAAGCTCAAAGGAGGGGAGTCATCAAGCTATCTCCGTAGGTATACCCTAGATGATAAGGGTTGGTTACGTAGGGATGGTAGACTTTGTACACCAAAAGACGATGACCTAAGGAAGACTATTCTTGACAAAGCACATCGTTCGAAGATGACCATTCATCCCGGCGGGGACAAGATGTACAAAGACATGAAGAGAGTTTACTTTTGGGCCGGCATGAAGAAAGACGTGGCCGAGTATGTCGCTAGATGCTTGGTATGCCAACAAGTAAAAGCAGAGCAAAAGAAACCCGGTGGGTTGCTTCACCCATTGGAGGTTCCACTATGTAAATGGGAAAGCATCTCGATGGATTTTGTGGATGGATTACCGCGATCAAGGAAGGGTAATACAGGAATTTGGGTTATAGTAGATAGACTTACTAAAAGCGCCCGTTTCATTCCTGTAAAGAGTAAGAGGATTGCTCCATGGTTAGCCTCCGTATATGTTCGAAAAATAGTTCGTTTGCATGGTGTTCCTTCTAGCATAGTGAGCGACCGCGATCCTATTTTCACTAGCGAATTTTGGAGAAGCTTACAAGAGGCGGTAGGGACTCAGTTATGTTTGGGCACCACATATCATCCTCAGACGGACGGCCAGACCGAGAGGGTGAATCGCATTCTAGAGGATCTGTTGAGGCTATGTATCCTAGACTTTGGGGGTACGTGGGAAGAGTATCTTCCATTGGTGGAGTTCGCATATAATAACAGCTTTCAGTCCAGCATTGGTATGGCACCATTCAAAGCTCTTTATGGACGACCTTGTCGTTCACCTACATGTTAGTGGGAATCTACGGATAAGATCTTACTTGGGCCCGATATGATTAGGGAGACTTCAGAGAAGATCGAATTGATTCGAAGGAGGATGAAAGCAGCGCAAGATAGGAAGAAATCTTATGCGGATAAGAGGAGGACAGATCTCGAGTTTGAAGTTGGGGACATGGTCTTTGTCAAAGTGTCTCCATTACGAAACGTTGTTCGCTTTGGGTCCATTGGGAAATTAGCACCAAGGTTTGTAGGGCCGTTTCCTATTAAGGAGAGGATTGGACGGATGGCGTATAGAGTGGAGTTGCCCGAGAGACTTAGTGGTGTACATGACGTATTCCATGTGTCACATTTGAGGAAGTGCTTGCACGAGACCGCGGAAGTGGTAGAGCCGAGCTTGCTTAGAGAGGTGGAGATAGAGCGTGATGCGACAATTCGACGAGCTCCTACGCGCATTCTTGGGTCGGAGATCAAGAGGTTGAGGAATCGAGAGGTCAGACTAGTCAAAGTGCAATGGGGAGATGATGAGAGCAACACTACTTGGGAGACGTAAGAGAAGATGCGTTCACGATACCCTTTTCTTTTTGAGGGTATGTCCTTTAATTTCTCCTTTATCGCTTAGCTTGTACTTATCTTATCTTTAGTATATCCTCTCGCTAGTATCTTTGACCTTTAGTTAGGATAATCCTATGGTTGAAACATGTGTTTGAGACATGTTATGTATGGTGGATGCAAAGTGGATGCAAGTGTTTGCTAGTGGTTGCTCGTGGATGCATATACATACACTATTAGGCACCAGATCGGCTCAGTCACTTCATATTGCATATTGCATATATATGTATGTATTTTGTAAAATGGATGTATAATGGTTGTATTATCATATAGTTGCTGCATTCGGGTGGATGGTTGTGCATGCATATAGAATTAATATGTATCATTAGGAATCTTTTGCATACATATTGGACGCATGGCACTATCATGAATTGCACTAAGGAGGTCGATTGAATTAGTAGACCGCCTAATTTTGCATTAGATATGGACATATACACACACTGTGCATATAAACATTAAAGCATTAGAAGTCTTTTAAGGACAATGGATGCTGGTGTTTGATGGTTGAGTAGATGGACGATTAGATGGTAGGATATACATTCTCCTTGACTTGGAGATTTCGGGGACGAAATCCTTTAAGGAGGGGAGAATGTAACACCCCGTAATTTTATAACATTAAAATTCATAAATTAAAGTATACTTAATTTTTAGAAAAGAATTAAGTGAAATGGGTTGCGCAGAGAAATATATATATTGATATATATATATATATATATATAAATTAAAAATTAAATAAATAAATATGTGAAAAAGTTCAAAACAACGAATTGGGAGGGGGAATAACCGAACCGGCCCATTTTTGAGGTTGACCCAAGCCCCGCTGGGTCGACTAGGGGTTAATCCAGGGTGTTTGGCTGTCAACCCGTGGGCCGATTCGCTCAAATGCAGATTTTGCATTTGATTGGTTCTCATGGTTCAGGGTTAATCTAATGGTCTAAATAACTTCCTACACCTATAAATACATCCTAATGCTAACCCTAAACCTAATTAAAATAGAATAGTTACCGTCGCCATGGAAATCAATGGAGCCGCCGCCAACTAAGAAGGAAGAAAAGCTAATTCAATTCTAATTCTCTCAACCCTAAAGCAAAGCAAAACTCTCTCTTTTCTTCTCTAAATTGTGAGTATGATGATCTTAACAAGATTATTATCATTTTAATTAGGTTGAGTTATGAATGGATTATGAGTAGATGATGTGAATTATCATATATGTTGTTGTAAACCCCTTTTGCTATCATGTATATTGTAAATCCAATGTTATGTGATGATGATATCTTATATGTTGTAAATCATGCTATGATGATGTTATGTATGTTGGAAGTTTCTGTGCTAAGTTATGATGAATCATACATGTTAAAAAGGCCATGATGTTACCATCTATGCTAGTTAGTTCATATTAATTAAATCATCATGTTTGGGTTATGTTGATCTATATGACAAGTCACATATGCAAGTTAGATTGATTAGAAAAGTTATGAACATATGCCAAGACATCTATTATGACATCTAGAATTATGCTATGACATATGTGATATCCTATGCTAGTTCACACCATCATTATGTTGCCTAAAAACCCCATATGCAAGTTTATGTATAGATTTGGGCTATGATCATATCATGTTAATTGAGACATTTAACAAGTTGACACCTTTTGATCCTTAACATGTGTAGTTTATGCAAGTTTCACCCCTATTATGATTAGATTTATTTTAATTGTCTATATGTTGTGATAATTTATCTTTGTGCTAGGTGTTAGACTATACAAGTCTAGCCTATATTATGCGTTGAATAAGCGAACGTATAAACGTGGGGTAGGGGTAATATTAAGGATTTAATATTAAAAAGTAGGGGTGCAATTGATATGATTTTGCATGCCATAATGGATGACCATAATTGAGTCAATTATGGACATCATTAAAAGTTGACTTAATTAATAATTTGAATAGGGAATCATTAAAACTAGGGTAAAAGATTTTAAGTGTTAATTAATGCTTAGGACACGAGGTTGGACTCGTTTGTGACGTAAACCTGCCCGGACCCGCCCGGCAAATCCAGTGGTCACAAATGTCAGCCCAATGTCAAAGGTCCTAGGCCTAAACTAAAGCATAACGGTTGTAAAGACACAAGGTTAGACTCTTTTATGGTGTAAGACTGCCCGGACCCGTCCGGCAAATCAAGCTGCCATAAATGCTAGTCTAATGTGAGAGGTCTTTATGAGGTTATGGCCTGAATGAATTAAGAAATACTTAACCAGATAAACATGTAAGGTGGGACATGGGGGTTAAGTAGGTGCCTTGGGTGGCATAAGGAATCTAGCGGGTGCCCTTAGTGGCATGTGAAATACGATTAGTAAGACTTAACCAAACACACATGTAAATGAACATGACTAAGAGGGTTAAGTGGGATATACTAGTGACAAGCTTAGGTGGGTAGCTTGTGGGGGCCCATTTCGACCAGTATCCCAAACATATCTTTGTGGGCTCGACCCAAGTCGAGGACGGGACACGCATGCTGGGTTCGACTGTAAGAGGCCAAAACGGGGAGCGGTGGCAACGCAAGTCCAACGGGTTTCGTATGCGTTTGTGGACCCGGGCTGGTAGGTAAGACGTTGTTGCATCGTGTAGATATAAGCCGTGCATTCTTAAGTTATATCGGGTTGCCACTTTAGAGGAGTGATACACCCCACTGTGGGGCCAGCACGGGTATCTACGAGTAGGGAGCCGATCGAAGGTGGGTAGTGGGGTACACCTAGTGGAGATAGGGGCAGACGGCACCTATGTAGTCAGATAGGGGTACGTAAGGCTATTTATAAAGTTTCTGTGTGAAGCAAGTGGGATCAAACAATATGGTGACTGGTGTGGTGCAGTGTAGTAATGTGCGATGCAGTGTAGTAATCATACGTTAGTAATTAGGTGTGCCTTTACCGTTATCTTTAACGTTATCTTAAACGCTATCTTTATCTTCCTAAGAGTTCATAGACATTTACTTGTCTTCCAGCTTATGCCTTATTCTAGTTATTTTGATAATAGTATTGTTAGAATTATCATACTCGCTAGACTTTATATCTGACCCCCTCTATTTCTATCCTTTTTCCCCCTCCAGGTCCTTAGGTTGGGCCCAGCTCTAGTGGAGTTTGATTGAATTGCTTCATCTCTCTTTGGAAAGCTTGGACCGTTGAAGTAAAGTCCAGCTTGTTATCTTTTTAATGGCTATTTATGTAATGGGATTATGTATTTTGTTTTTATAAAGATGGATATTGTACTTGGTTATTATCTATGGTTTTATGGTGTAACAAACATGTTTAATTTCCGCTGCAATAAAATGAAGTTTTAGGTTTCCAAGTACTATTTACTATTTGTCTTGTTGTAATTTTTCTGTTCTATATTCACTTATAACCTCCATGAAAGTTAATGCATTCCCTTCGTGAGTGACATTAATGGACGTGGGGTGTTACAATAATCCACATCGGTGGACCGGCCCTGACGATCCAAAGGGTCGATGCGCTCTGACCCTAAGACATGGGCTAGATTGTCTCAAAGTCGGTAAGGACTATCTTTTGCCTTGGTTCATGACGGAAATCCAATTTCCAAATACGTGACTGTGCGGTTTTGATTGTATATATATGGCAACATGATATATGGTACCCATGCCGCCTATGATTGATAGTTATGATTCAAATTATTTTTTTGAAACATATAAACACTAGTAATAATATCAAATGCATTTGTTTTATTCGTATCAATCATATTTTGGCCATTATAAGGTAAAACTCTATCCCCCGGTTTGCGTTGCATTATGTGATGGGAACCGAGTCTTATAATGGCATCATTTTATAAAAAGCATTGCGATGTTTTAAAAGAAAGATTTGTTTTTAAAGCACTGGCAATCCAATGGAGTAAACCCGTTCCACGAAAGTGGCGTGGTCATGTGATTAGCCATATTTTGAGTGTGTAGAGTAGATTTCTCATACCAGTCCCATGACTGACTCGTAGTTTGTTTCACTTTCAAACTCGGGTGCCCCTTTTTCCATACGGGCAGCCTTGTATTCAGGTTTAGCTGGTTCTTTCTGGATAGCTGGAGCTGAAGATGGATTCTATTATTTATCTCTTTTTATGCTGTTCAGCTCCTATTGTACATATTTTGTTTATTTCCGCTGTAGACATTTATATATAGCTGAACTGTATTTGTACTAAGTAAGATCCTGTATACTGTGTAACTATGATGATTTCGTTTATCCAGTATATTCTATTGTTCATTATCTGGTGTATTTATTTAATTATGTTCTGCTATTATCAGTTTCTGTGTTATATTCCAAAGATAACCCTTGTCTCCGTCTGTACGGGATTTGGGGTCGTCACAACGTGGTATCAGAGCTTTGGTTAAGCTTAGTGCTAGGATATAACATATGAACGAACTCGTCAGAAATAGAACCAGTTTTGTTCTAGGACGGGTAACTCTATACAGATAGGATCAGCAATATCCTAGTATGAGTACAGTAGAATCAGAACAACTCGTTAGAGATGGGGTCAGAAGTGCCTCAAAACGAGTCGAGGGTAATATGTTTTTAAATAACGTATTTGTGATAATATATATAGTCTGGTTTTAGAAAGATGATTTTTGAATATATAAAAGATATATATTTGAAAAGTAAAATAGTATATGAATCGATTAGTATATTTTTGAAAAGTTAAAAACAATTTGATTGTTGTTTGTGTTGTGTGATAGTAAATTTGATTAATTGAATTATTGAAACGATAGTTAATTTAATCAATAATAGAATAATGGTAGAATTTATTCATTTAAATCACACATTGAACTGATTAGAAAATAAATAGAAATATATATATGTGTATTATATATGTTTGAACAGGTAAATGGATTAGCTGTTGAGTAAAGATTTTATTTGCGTGCCCGACAAATAGGTAAACCTTAATGAGTTGGATGCGAAATATTATTATATCAACTCCTGTAAATGCCATTGGATGCCGAGTGCTGGTTTTTCTGTGTGAAATAATAAACGTCGCCATATGATAGTAACAATTAATTTAGAATTACATTACATGGCATACTTCAGAAGATAGGCATACTTCATCATATACCACATAAGCATTTGGAGCTTGTGTGACGAGGTGGAAGATTCACCATACGAGCGAGTGGTTTGTATGGCGATGACTATATTTTACAGGTTGAACTGATGACTGATATGGACTATTTAAATTGTAACAATTAAATTGCCAAATTAATGAAACCCCCACACGGGTCTGGAGTTGACAATAATCACGTCTCTCTAGTTATTAGATACGACACATGGACTATTTATTTCCCACACGGGACGAGGTGACGAGGATTTATCCTCTGGAGCATTTAAAATACACACTCCCTCAGGCTTTGACAGGGTGACGAGAATTTATTCTCTGGAGTTATTATCAATACACGCTCCCCTGTAAACACCAGAATATATCACTATAAATATGTGTATGCTTAGTAGGATTTATTGGGTACCTAATACGGCCCAATAAATTTCCAAACCTCTCCCCGTACAAAGGAGGTTATAGTGAAATTTTTCGAAAATTCCGGGTGTTAGCCAAATTTTTGAAGAATTTGAAAATTCTCAGAAACTGAAAAGTTGGAGGATTGAAGCCAGATCGAACGTAGAGTTGATTAATCAAACCACTTTCGACTTTGTTCCTTTTCGGGGACGAAAAGTTTTAAGTGGGGGAGATTGTAACGACCCAGAAAATCTGAACCAATTAAAAATTTTTGAATTGGCTAAAATAGTGGATTTTAAATATTTAAAATAAATATTTTAAATAATAGCGATGAAAAGTGAGTTGGAATCGACAATTGAAAATGAAAATAATTAATTCTAATTATAAACAAGGCCTGAAATGGCGCTGCAGTTTCAAAAATTGAATTCAAACTTTGTCGGATTGTACCGGGTGCAAAACAAAACGGATTTGAGTGAAACCAAAAATATTTAAATCTGTTAGTGAATACCTTTCTAACAAATTTGAAAAATCGAATTTTAATAGTGGAAAGCAAAAGTTATGGCCAAACGAATTTTCAGAAAGGTCGCTATAGAATTTATATAGCCCGTGAAATCGACCATTTTGCATGCGACCTCGGAATTCGACGAAACCACTTTTGTTGGATCCGGGAGGTCAAGTTATTGCTAGGTTTCAAATTTCATAATTTTTGAAGCTAGTATGTGTAACACCCCGTATTTCTAACAACAGTGATGTTCATAAATTAATGAATAATTAATCTCAGACGCGAGAATTAAGGGAAACGGGTTTCGCGGTTGCATTTGTTTCGGAAAAATATGCGAAATAGAGTCCGAAATTTTGTGAATCGGAGTCCGTATGACTGAGATATGGCCTTTAGAAGTTTCACGAAAAATCAGAAAACGAAACAGATTTCAAAAATGCAGAATATGGGCTAGGCGGGAAAATTCCCGCCCAGACCAGGTCGACCTGGGAGTCGACCTGGGAGTCGACTTGGGGGTCGACCTGCCCACCAGGTCGACATGGGTGTCAACCCTAGTGTCGACCTGGGGGTCGACCTCCCTTGTGGAGCCCAGGTGACCTGGGTGCACTGATTTGGGATCTGGGCTGTGTTTTGGTGGCTAGTGACGAGATCTGACGACTCTAATCTAATTTAGGGTTAATCTAATGGCCTAAAACACTTAACTAATCTATAAATACACCCTAAGACTACCCTAATTCATACTAAAATTGGATACAACGTCGTCATGCCGTCAAAATGCAACTTAAAAGGAGCCTCCACAAATTAAAGAGGAAGATAGCTTCTCAAATCAACTTCTAATCAACTCTAGCAACTTAATCTTCTTCATAGGAGTGCTAATCAACAAGTTGTGAGTTTCTATGCCTTTAGCAAGCAATTGCTAAACTAATTATGATAGGATATAATGAGGTTATGGTTATGTATGTGGATCAATGCAAGTTATGTTATCATATGCTATGTGTTCATGATGCTAGTTATGCAAGTTTTATGCTATATGTTCATGATGCTAGTTATGCAAGTTTTATGCTATGTGTTCATGATGCTAGTTATGCAAATCACTATGATAAACATTGATCCATTATGACACCATGTTATGCAAGTTTGGTGTTTGATTATATGCAAGTTCATATATGACATGTAATGCAAGTTTGGTGTTTGATTATATGCAAGTTCATATATGACATGTTATGCAAGTTTGGTGTTTGATTATATGCAAGTAACATGTGCAAGTTTACACCTTTGTATGATATGCATACATATGCAAGTTTACCCCTTTGTATGATATGCATACATATGCATGTTTACCCCTTTTTATGATATGAGTAACATATGCAAGTTCATCCCTTTTTAGACCTATGACATGTATGCAAGTTTATCCCTTTATGATAGGTCTATGACATGAACATCTATGCAAGTTACCCTCTTTATGACATATGTGATTCATGCAAGTTTGGGTTGATTATTTATGCTAGTTGGGTTTGATGCCATGGTCATATATGCAAGTTGACACCTTTAAAACCCATGTTGATGTTAATGTTATGCTAAGTAGAACCCATTGTATTTGTGATGAATCTTCCCTTTTAAGTATGTCATGTTAGCGTATCACGTGGGGAACGATGGGGTTAATATTCATGTTAACAAGATTGTGGTGAAATTGGTATGATGTGGCATACCACAAGTGGATGGACATAATTGAGTCAATTATGTACATCATTAAATTGGAATTAATTAGGGAAAATTAATTCAAAATATGGGGGTGATTAATTAGGTGTAATTAATCGACTAAGACACGAGGTTGGACCCTTTTGTAGCATAAGACTGCCCGGACCCGACCGGCAAATCCAGCGGCTACAAATGATTGGCCCAATGTGAGAGGTCTTAGGCATAAACTAAATACGTGACAAGAGTAAAGACACGAGGTTAGACTCGGTTATGGCGTAAGGCTGCCCGGACCCGACCAGTAAATCCAGCTGCCATAAAAGATAGTTTAATGTGAGAGGTCTTTGCAAAGGTTACGGTCTTAATCAATTAAGAAACACTTAACCAGATAAGCATGTAGTGGGGTATGAGGTGTTAAGTGGGTGCCTTGGGTGGCATGTGGAAATCTAGTTGGTTGCCTTGGGTGGCAATAGAAAATACGATTAGAATTCTTAACCAAGTGGAAACATGTAATTAAACATGATTAAAGGGTTAAGTGGGATGCACTAGAAAAGGGACAAGCTTAGGTGGGTAGCTTATGGGGGCCCATTTCAACCAGTAACCCAAAACATATCTTTGTGGGCTCGACCCAAGTCGAGGACGGGACACGCATACTGGGCTTGACTATAAGAGGCCAAAAACGGGTTAGCGGTGGCAACGCAAGTCCAACGGGTTTCATATGCGTGTGTGGACCCAGGCTGGTAGGTAAGACATTGTTGCATCGTGTAGGTATAAGCCGTGCACCATTGGTTGTATCGGGTTGCCACTTTGGGGAATGATACACCCCACTGTGGGGCCAGCACGGGTATCTACGTTAGGGAGACGATCACTTGGGGAGTAGTGGGTACACCTAGTGGAGATAGGGGCAGACGGCACCTATGTGGTCAGCTAGGGGTACGCAAAACTACTAGTTATATTTTCTAAGTCCATGGGTGGGATCAACCTTTAAGTAGGAATGACTGGTGTGGTGTAGTGTAGTAATTACCCTTGGGTGGGTAGATGCGTCTTTATCGATATCATAGTACTTCCTATGTCTAGTTGGCTGCTTAGTGTAGTCATTTATCCCCAGTCATCACCGTACCAAGTTTATATCATACCCTAATTACTTTAATGATTGTATTGTTAAAGTTATAGGGCTCACTCAGACTTATGTCTGACCCCATTGTTTTTATCTTCTTCCCCCATCAGGTCCTCAGTTTGGGCCTAGTTCTAGTGGAGTTTGATCCAGACTGCTTTATCTATCTTGGGGCTTGGACTCTTGATGTAAAGCTCGGTTATCTTTTCTATTATGGCTATTAGTTATGTAGTGGGATTATGTACTTATGTTTTATTAAGATGGATATTTAGTACTTGACTCTTGTTTAGTTGGTTTTGGTATTGTAACCAGACATGTTTATCTTCTGCTGCAATGAAATGATGTTTTAAATTTTCAAGTATTATTTATATCTGTCTTGTTGTAATTTTTCTGTACTATATTCACTTAAAATACTCCACCGATGCTATGGCAATCCCTTAGTGAGTGTCCGTAGCGGGTGTGGGGTGTTACAGTATGTGAGCGTGGCAAAGGAAAACGTGTTTTGGTCAATTACAGCTAAATTGGATCGACCAGAAATGGGCCTTTTTGCAAACGGTCTCAAAATTTGACGAAACTAGTTTTGTTGGGACTGTATCGTCAAAACATAGCCAGATTTATTTTTCTCGATTTTTTCGAATCAGTTTGTGGCCCCGACAAATTGAAATGTACGTTCAAATTAAATATTGAATGTTTTATATTTTAATTTGAAGGAAAACTGACTGAAACTTTCTAATGGGCCTTCGAAACATATCCCATTGTGTTCGGAATCGGGGTAAAACGCTAGGGACGACAGTCGTTGGGTCTGGATTGGGGTTCGTAAGTGGAAGAGGTATTTTCGAAATTTAAAAATGTATAAATAAATAAAATATTCTCATTGGGCCACCTCATCTCTCTCTTTTCTCTCTCCCGCTCCTCTCGATCAACGGCGAAAGACCTCCGATTCTTCCCTCCTCTTTTTCTCTTCCATCTCTCAACGAAACCACACACCCCTTTGGGACTTTTTGAAGATCCGAGCCTCCTCTTCAAATCCATATAGGATTCGCCCTCCCTCGTTCAGTATTTCGCAAGATCTGATGCTCTGAAGTGCCGCCGTACCTCGCCCGATTCCTCCCTCCAGTCGCGATCGAGTTGACAGCGGTGGAGACCCCCTGGCGCGGGTTTCGGAGCCTTACGTCGTAGCATCGGCCGATCATCCTCTAGTCGCTCAGATTTGGAGATAATCGCTGACCTTGTTTTGAACCTCGAAGCAAGGTATACGACTTGTTTTATTTTCAACTGTTTTAACACCTTTAAAACCGTTGCAAACTTTGAAAAATAATATCTTTTTCGTTCGTTAAAGAAATTCGATGAAACAGAAACATCGTGACCGTGTGGACGTCTTCTACATTCTAGAAGAGACCGCATATTTTTCTGAGCCTTCTGCTATTTTTGGTGGAGTGGAACCCAATGTGAGATTTCTAATTTATAAACGATATGGAAAACGACGATGTATAAATTATATAATCGATGTATGAGTTATATAAGCGTTGTACACCTCATGTATAAGCGTTGCATAAGTTGTACGTTCGATGTATAAGTTATATATGCGTTGTAAAAATTATATATGTGTTGAAATAGAAGTGAATTGCTATATATAAATAAATAAATATATATATATATATATATATACGCCCCTCGTCCACAAACCATGGACGATATTTATTGGTTGTGATTGATGTGAAAATTGATTTATAGCGAATGGTTGATTGGGATTGTTTGTGGTTGAAAAATACCCGTTTGTGGTTGAGAAATATTTGGTTGAAACCACATAGGATTAGTCTGTGGAAATGAAATAAATATATACATGCCGCCTGCGTGCGAACTAAATTCATGATCCCCATTGTCAAAAACCGCGAGGTTTTAAGGTAGAGCGATGAGCCGTACTAGGGACGGTCCCGGTTTTAACTACCCTGCCGTTATGCTGCCGAAATTTTGAATAATATTCGTGTGTTTGAATTATTTTCATTTGTTGAAACTATATTTATTCGTTGAATAGAAAACCTTCATGTGTTGAGTCGATATTCATTCGTTGGATAGAAATTCATGTGTTGAATGGTATTCGTGTTTTAAATATAAAAATCACATTTTTATCTATATATATAAACTATAGAAAACCTTCATGTGTTGAGTCGATATTCATTCATTGGATAGAAATTCATGTGTTGAATGGTATTCGTGTTTTTAAATATAAAAATCACATTTTTATCTATATATATAAACTATAGAAAACCTTCATGTGTTGAATCGATATTCATTCGTTGAATTGAAATTCATGTGTTGAATGGTGTTCGTGTTTTAAATATAAAAATCACCTTTTTATCTATATATAGAAACTGTAGAAAACCTTCATGTGTTGAATCGATATTCATTCGTTGAATTGAAATTCATGTGTTGAATGGTATTCATATTTTGAAATAAATTGTTTTATAATAAAAATCACCTTTTTTATCATCTATATGAACTATGTAAAATGACCTTGTTTTAAAAGAAATGTTTTATAATAAAAATCCTATTTTTATTACCTATATAAACTATATAAAATAATAGTGTTTTGAAAAGAAATGTTTTACAATAAAATTCACATTTTTATTATATACATGAATTGCTAAATATAGTGAAGTGTTGAAATAGAAGACAGTTAGATAAAAATATCATTTTTATCAAATGTATGAAAAGAATATAGCTTTGAAATCGAAGAATTGATATATATATATATATATATATATATATAGAAATAGAGTTAAAATATATCGAATAACGATGCTGCAGTTCATATTTTGAAACCGTGATTTCAAATGATTATATCGGGAGATCCGACCATCGGATTTTCCTGAAATCGCAACCGTTGGGTTCGCTTTGGAAATATCTTTCCAATGGCACCAACTTTGTAAAAATCCAACGGTTGGATTGTCTGGAATGTTTAATTCAAATCTGAAGAAAAATAATGCCAGAATCGATTATATATATATGTATATATATACATATATGTAAATATAATTGTATTTAATCGAATAACGACGCTGCAGTTCGTATTTCGAAATCGAAACTTCAAACGATTGTACCGGGAGATCTTTCTAATGATGTAAATTTTGAGAAGATCCAACGGTTAGATTTTCATATATGTGTAAATCAAAACTGAAGAAAAACAGCGCCACGGTCGCGTTATGGCCCGAAGCGTCGTTTTGAATAAAATGGCTATTTTAAAATAAATAAAAATGGCAATAAATCGTTATAAAATATTATAAACGATATGGATGAGAATTAGAAATTAAATGAAGGTTGGCTAAGTCGAATGGTTTCCTGGATGTTGATCTGATGTTGGTTTCGACCTTCGGGGTTAATATTTGGGAAATTGTTCTCTTATTGATTGACGGTTAGTGACTAATGAATTGAAATGATGTGTGTATGTGTTAGTGTTGCACTTGTTTATTATATACGCGAGTTGCTCAGAAAAACCGGGTTTATCCCATTCTGAATAACTGAATCGACGATAAGAAATCGAAGATGAAGATGGTTGTCGAAGACCGGAGATCTTCACCTCGTTTGGATGGTAACCGAGGTCCTGATTGGGAGGCATCCCGAAATATGGATAATGAGTGGTGATCGTCCAGACGTACGTGGTGATCGATGGGTTTGCGAGGTATTTAGTGCCTCCGGTTTCGTTCAGACCCAGAACGGACTTGCAAATGGACAGTGTGTCTAACATTGGAATTTATTCTGTGTGATTGATAGCCATCAGTTGCACGGTGTGAATTGCCTGTGTGGCATGCTAAGATGCAGGGATCAGGGCTTCTGTTGAAAAGCAAAGTCTTGTGGTGATGATCAAAGCCCCTCCTGTGTGGCATAACTTTGTGTATAACGTAAAATCGCGAGCCTCACACCCCGGTATGAACCAGAAACGGGAGAGGACATCAGGGAGGGCCTGCGTTTCTTTCTAGAAAGAAGTGGGGTCAGTGGTTTTACACGCCCTGACAAGTTTGACTTATGTGGTTGTTGCTGTTGCGAGGCGCCTCGGTTTGATCGGATGATCCGGGTCCGATGGAGTCATTCGTTGGCTCGTTTACGCCCCAAAGGGCGAGGAAACGTAGTGTTCAGGTATAATAATCCACATCGGTGGACCGGCCCTGACGATCCAAAGGGTCGATGCGCTCTGACCCTGAGACATGGGCTAGATTGTCTCGAAGTCGGTAAGGACTATCTTTTGCCTTGGTTCATGACGGAAATCCAATTTCCAAATACACGACTGTGCAGTTTTGATTGTATATACATATGGCGACATGATATATGGTACCCATGCCGCCTATGATTGATAGTTATGATTCAAATTGTTTTTTTGAAACATATAAACACTAGTAATAATGTAACACCCCACCTCCGCTAGGGTCACTCGCAAAGGAATGCACTAGCTTTAGAGGGGTATTATTGGTAAGCATGTACAGAAATATTACAAGACAGAACATATAAAGTAGCGGAAGTAAAACCAACTTTCATATCATTAATAAATAAGGTCTAAAGCCTTTTACATCAGAGAATTTCTTACATGGAAACCTGTCTTGCAATAGTAAAGAAGCATAAAAACCTTTTCATAAATTATTCCCCAAGTAAAACGGTAAAGTAGCCATAGCCAAGAAAAGTCTGAGCCATACATGATGACCTTCAAACAGGAGAAGTCCGAACTAACAATAGCATTTCCTCCCTGTAACCTGGGGGGGGGGGAACAGAAGACAAGAAGCGAAACAAAACGGGGTCAGTCATAAAGACTGGTAAGCCCTATCTACTATCAGTATATAAACTAGTAAAGTTAACTAGCATGAGGAACTGAGATGAACATAAGTATGATGACAAGATAGATAAACTAAACCAAAATAACAGGATGAACTACTGTACCAAGATAAACGAGTGTGTCAAGATAAATCAAGGTATCACATTGTCAGGTTTCTATCAAGTATACTATCCCAAGGTATCTATCATGTATAACATCCTAAGGTATTTATCATGTATATTTGCTCTGCACCTCTCGTACTAGTATCCCAACCCGCGTTATGTGTTAACTATGAATGTCCCTTGCCCAATGTCATGTAATGGTCCATGTCAACCTAATACATAGCATATGTAGGTTTTTCCCAACTCGTATGTTTCTTTCCATGTATGAGTTCAGTCCTTTGCCGTAGGCCGTACGGGCTTCCCTATGTAAATCTATACCGCCTCAACGTAGTAACATTTTATCCTTGAAGTTGTTTTGGACTGCTACTCTTGATCTAGTTATGTTTTCTTACCATGAACTATCGATTTATGCCACCTAGGACCATTAGGGATTATGCTACCTAATGAACGTTTCCGTGTCTCGGTTTGGGTTTTAGCCACCTAGGGCTACTAGGGATTATGCTACCCGTCAACCGCGCCCTTTTATCCCACGTATATATCGTGAATCGTTTTCCATGTCTAGACGCATATGTATCTCAATGTGCCATCCGAGTTCCGTGCCAGGGCAAATCAAGAAATACGGAACTCGGTCGGGAGTTTTAAGTCATCCGCCGGTGCAGATATCAAGGTCTGTTTTTGTATTCGTGGCTATGGTCCCACGTGACCCCTCCCTCAACTACTGAAAGGCAAAACAAGAAAAGTCATGTATGAGAACTACGTTACAGCCATCGCTCCCCTCATTCCGGACGGCTAACCTCACCCATACCTAGATAGCCAGTATGGTTTGTTGGGTGTTCTCTGCCTTTCCGTATGTACACGATTGACTAAAGATGGTAGGTGGCCGACGAATGTGCTATCCAGGGCTACCATGAAAATATCGCCGACCCCACGCTAATCCACCCCAGTCTTTAGGTTGCTCGCACAGCAACCAAGGCATACCCTTGGCTCTTCTACCGCAGACCTTAACCTCTGTGAGCCCTGGTTTCATGGACCACCCGCAACCTCATAAAGGGATACCAAGAGTATCCTAACGTTTCCCCGAAGCTACCGCTTCGTCACCCAGTTCGTTGGAGCCTTTATCTAAATCAGATATTGCTTCTCCTCGTGTGTTTAAGCGATGACCTACCGTATCGGGTTACTCATCAATATGTGAACTGGTCCAAATCCCTTGACTAAGAATTATTACTTAGTTCCCTAAACTAAGGTTTACCACTTAGTCTCCTTTCCCGTTATCCTTGTTAATCCCGGTTTTCCACCTAGTCCCCTGAACTAGGGTTTTGTCTAATGGGTTAAGTATTGTCATTTAAGTTCATGACTTAACTTGCCTATGAATCATAATAAGATTTGGCTAAGTATTCAAGTCCAAGACCTAGCCCTACAAGTTGGTTAAGTATACCAAGAAGCTCATGACTTAACCCTATTCAATCCTCAAGTCAAATTGGTTAAGTATTTGTTTATCTTAACCCTATCAGATTATCGTGTTAGATTGGTTAAGCATAGATTATCTTGACCTCATCGGATTATCGAGTCGGATTGGTTAAGTATAAGTTAACTTAACCCCATCCACTAATCGTATTAGAATGGTTAAGTATATTTAAATGGTCTTGTGACTTAACCCTATCAAGTTCTCATATTAGATTGGTTAAGTATGGTTGCATAACCTCATCCAATCATCGTGTATAATTGATTAAGTATAAGTTACTTAACCTCATTAAATTATCATGTTAAGTTGGTTAAGTATTGGTTACTTAACCACATTGAATTACCAAGTTTAGATTGGTTAAGTGTTTAACTTAACCCCATCGAATTACCGTGTTTAGATTAGTTAAGTGTAGGTTACCCAACCCCATCTAATTACCGTGTTTAGATTAGTTAAGTGTAGGTTACTCAACCCCATCTAATTACCGTGTTTAGATTAGTTAAGTGTAGGTTACTTAACCCCATCTAATTACCAAGTCAGATTAGTTAAGTGTCATTAAGAAATCAAGTCCGGTTTAACTTAACCTACCCACTCATGTCATATCGGTTAAGTGTCATTAGTTAAACCTACTTAACCTTATCATGTAGCATTAATTTAATTAATGCACTCTCAACCTCTCACATTAGACTTTGTTGTGGTTACTAGTTAAGCCGGGCGGGTCCGGGTAGTTTTACACCACAACCTAGTCTAACCTCGGGTCTTAAGCGCGACATGACCAACTTCTCACATTGGATCCTATTGTTTGTAGCCACTAGTTAAGCCGGGTGGGTCCGGGTAGATTTATGATACAAACTCAACCCAACCTCGAGTTGGCCATTTTCATGTTTGGTCTAGTGTCTTATTACACTTACAACCCATACGTGTCAAGTTTTCAAGTCCCATGCTCATAGCCAAAGTTACATGTTGTCATGTTTATACCCATTTACCCAAATCATGTTTCACGTCATTAAAGTTTACCCATAACGTAACCCCAACGCTTTTAGACTCGCATATACATTCGCAACAACACATAATGGATTAAAAGAAGGAACTTGGCAAAGATATGACAAAAGGGTATAAGGCCGCAAGTTAAACATGGTGGCATATGAGACATAATGTGTTCACAAACTTGCATGTTACATTATTAAGCCCCAAAAACATGCATAGCCCCAAAACTTAGCATATAGGCGAATCATGGTGATAGATGACATAGAAAAATGGCTAGTAGTTCGCATATAGCATTCTATGCAAGTTAACTTTAGGGATAAGAGAGTTCTTATGTTGCATAATGCAACATTTCAACATAAAGCTTATAGCTTTTAGCCCACAAAATCAAGGTGATGACTTTTACGAATATGCATAGTACAAATCTACACATAACATGATAGTTTCTAAGCATGCAACCTACTCAAGTTCAAACCCAAAGCTTGCAACATGCACATTTAACTTCATAGTTAATATTTAAGAGTAGGAGGGGGCTTACAATGCTATGAAGGCATAAATCAATATATAAAAAGATTGAGACGAAGCCACACTAGCTAAAACCCCAAATCAATAAGCTCCAATAAAATCCTTGAGAAAATAATAAGAAAGATCCTTGCTTTGATGTATAAAGGTTGCAACTTTAGCCTTGAATCGAGCTTAGCAACTCTCATGTAACTTAGAAACACTCAAATGATCATCTAATCTCTCAAGAGAATGAAGATAGAATGTATGACAAGAGGATGGAGGCTAGGGTTTTGAGTGGAGGCCATGATCATTAGAAAATTTGGCATAGTTTAGTTGTAGGATCAATTAATGAGGGTTTAGGCTAGGTTAGGGGTCTTTTTATAGAGATTAGGAGTAGTTTAGGCCGTAGGATAAACCCTAGGATAGATCTGAACCCTCAAAAATCGTCACAAGCCTCCAAAACAAGACCCATGAGCCAAAACGGGTGCACCAGAAAAACTGGTCCGACAGGGGGGTCGACCCCTAGGTCGACATGGGTGTCGACCCATTGGGGGGGGGTCGACACAGGTGTCGACCCCTGTGTCGACCCTGCCTGGGCGGGATTTTTCCCGCCTGCTCTGATTTCTGTGTTTTTGAAATCTGTTTTGAATTATGATTTTTCGTGAAACTTCCGAAGGCCATATCTCGGCCATACAGACTCCGATTTACGAAATTTCGAACTCTATTTCGCGTATTTTTCCGAGACGAACGCAATGGCTCAACCCATTTATCCTGATTCAGATTTTATAATTTAATTCTGCCTTGATTCTTGTCTTAACATGTTTGTTAAAATTCGGGTTGTTACATTCTCCCCAACTTAAAGAATTTCGTCCTCGAAATCTCCAAGTTAGGAAGAACGTATCCTACCATCCATCATCCATCTACTCAAAACATCATCCACAGGCAACCATGGTCCTTAGATGATTTCTAATGCCATATGAACATATGCAAGAAAGTGTGTGTATATGTTCCTTAGCTAATGCTAATGATCAGGCCTGAATGATCTTTCTAATGCAAAATATGTTTAGTGCCATGAGTCCAACATGTATGCAAATAGTCCTAGTCATATAAGTACTATATGCGTGCACAAACATTCATTCATATGTAACATCCACATGATAACACATTCAATTTCATCCATAAACAAGTATAAATACTCGTGCATATGCAACATGAAACGTGACCACGTCAATCTAGTATTTAATGTGTATTCGCGCATCCACGAGCAACCACTTGCAACCATTTGCAACCATATCAATCATAACATGTTTCAAATACATGTTTACATCCATAGAGTTCTATCTAAGGTTCCCAAGATAGGATCGAGAAGATAAACAAGACAAACTCCTTACGGGGTTTGCAACGGAAACAGGATCGAGAGGATATCCACCAAGCGATAGCATGAAAGCAAGCTCTACAGGAAAACCAGGGGTCAATGATATACTCTTAAAAAGAGATATGATGCGCGTGTCTAGCCTTAGGTCTTCTAAGTCATGTTTTCTTGAGCTTAATTCCTCGGTGCCTTGACCATCTTTTTAACTCCATGATCTCGTAGCTCCTTGATTCCTATTTCCGAGATAAGAGTTAGAACTCATTTCATTGTCGCCTCTTAATCCACTTTCACTCATCCTTCCCCTAGTATACTTGTCTCAAACGTATCCACTTACTCATGCAAGCTCTCCGAAATTCACTAGGGAATTCTGGATCTCGTTTGCCGATGCCGATCCATGTTGCCAAGAGTACTTACTAGGGTGATTCCCATAACTCATGCATAAGCGAAACGAACCATCCACCTTATCGGCGAATTCTATTCGAACGGATTACCAACAACTACATCCCGAGATTCTAGGTAACTAACCATGACAGAACCCAAAAGGTTATACGAGACTTCGAGGGTATCACCAAGGTGAGTCGAGAGTCTAACTACCCTCTTTCCTAAAACCGAGAATGGCACCCCTTATTGGGGGACCACTTTATCCCTAGAATCCATCCGTAGCCGAGACATGTCATTCTCAAATCCAAACAAGTCATGAATAAATGGACCGACTCTCCAACCAGATTTTTGGGACACAAACTGGGATCCTCTACCATGCTAGTACTAAGGTGCAGAGACTCAGCTATCCAAGCAGACTTAAATGATACGATGATCAAGACAAAGTCTGGACGGGATGATAGAAAAGAACGACTAAACCTTTACCAGAAACGGTACCATCTCTTTTAGGTACCCTAGAAATGGGAGCGTACAATTGCCCTCTCCGATGATCTTGTCCTTGTCCTCCTTGATGGACTAAGCCATACCAACAAGTTGCTTACCCTTAAGCTCGCGTCCTTTATCCTTACTCTTATTATCCTTCCTTGTACCACGGCAACGGGTCTCTCGAGAACCACCTCCATCGTACGGAAAAACACCTACGTGGCTAGACAAAGATTAGTCACAGTTAGAACTACTGTGACTACAGATGGAGGAAAGAAAGGAAAAGAGATTCAATCAAGGAATCAAAGGATAGTGCTAATGGCTTTTGGGGAATAGCCTTTTAAAACAAAACTTTTCTTGAAAAATGCTTCTTTGTAAACGGTTTTTTTTCCAAATAGTTTTCAGAAGGTTTTAAAAACTTTTGCCCAGTCTGGTAACCTTCTGCTCTGATACCAAATGTAACACCCCACCTCCGCTAGGGTCACTCGCAAAGGAATGCACTAGCTTTAGAGGGGTATTATTGGTAAGCATGTACAAAAATATTACAAGACAGAACATATAAAATAGCGGAAGTAAAACCAACTTTCATATCATTAATAAATAAGGTCTAAAGCCTTTTACATCAGAGAATTTCTTACATGGAAACCTGTCTTGCAATAGTAAAGAAGCATAAAAACCTTTTCATAAATTATTCCCCAAGTAAAACGGTAAAGTAGCCATAGCCAAGAAAAGTCCGAGCCATACATGATGACCTTCAAACAGGAGAAGTCCGAACTAACAATAGCATTTCCTCCCTGTAACCTGGGGGGGGGGGGGGAACGGAAGATAAGAGGCGAAACAAAACGGGGTCAGTCATAAAGACTGGTAAGCCCTATCTACTATCAGTATATAAACTAGTAAAGTTAACTGGCATGAGGAACTGAGATGAACATAAGTATGATGACAAGATAGATAAGCTAAACCAAAATAACAGGATGAACTACTGTACCAAGATAAACGAGTGTGTCAAGATAAATCAAGGTATCACATTGTCAGGTTTCTATCAAGTATACTATCCCAAGGTATCTATCATGTATAACATCCTAAGGTATTTATCATGTATATTTGCTCTGCACCTCTCGTACTAGTATCCCAACCCGCGTTATGTGTTAACTATGAATGTCCCTTGCCCAATGTCATGTAATGGTCCATGTCAACCTAATACATAGCATACGTAGGTTTTTCCCAACTCGTATGTTTCTTTCCATGTATGAGTTCAGTCCTTTGCCGTAGGCCGTACGGGCTTCCCTATGTAAATCTATACCGCCTCAACGTAGTACCATTTTATCCTTGAAGTTGTTTTGGACTTCTACTATTGATCTAGTTATGTTTTCTTACCATGAACTATCGATTTATGCCACTTAGGACCATTAGGGATTATGCTACCTAATGAACGTTTCCGTGTCTCAGTTTGGGTTTTAGCCACCTAGGGCTACTAGGGATTATGCTACCCGTCAACCACGCCCTTTTATCCCACGTATATATCATGAATCGTTTTCCATGTCTAGACGCACATGTATCTCAATGTGCCATCCGAGTTCCGTGCCAGGGCAAATCAAGAAATACGGAACTCGGTCGGGAGTTTTAAGTCATCCGCCGGTGCAGATATCAAGGTCTGTTTTTGTATTCGTGGCTATGGTCCCACGTGACCCCTCCCTCTACTACTGAAAGGCAAAACAAGAAAAGTCATGTATGAGAACTACGCTACAGCCATCGCTCCCCTCATTCCGGACGGCTAACCTCACCCATACCTAGATAGCCAGTATGGTTTGTTGGGTGTTCTCTGCCTTTCCATACGTACACGATTGACTAAAGATGGTAGGTGGCCGACGAATGTGCTATCCAGGGCTACCGTGAAAATATCGCCGACCCCTCGCTAATCCACCCCAGTCTTTAGGTTGCTCGCACAGCAACCAAGGCATACCCTTGGCTCTTCTACCGCAGACCTTAACCTCTATGAGCCCTGGTTTCATTGACCACCCGCAACCTCACAGAGGGATACCAAGAGTATCCTCAGGTTTCCCCGAAGCTGCCGCTTCGTCACCCAGTTCGTTGGAGCCTTTATCTAAATCAGATACTGCTCCCCCTCGTGTGTTTAAGCGATGCCCTACCGTATCGGGTTACTCATCTATCTGTGAACTGGTCCAAATCCCTTGACTAAGAATTATTACTTAGTTCCCTAAACTAAGGTTTACCGCTTAGTCTCCTTTCCCGTTATCCTTGTTAATCCCGGTTTTCCACCTAGTCCCCTGAACTAGGGATTTGTCTAATGGGTTAAGTATTGTCATTTAAGTTCATGACTTAACTTGCCTACGAATCATATCAAGATTTGGCTAAGTATTCAAGTCCAAGACCTAGCCCTACAAGTTGGTTAAGTATACCAAGAAGCTCATGACTTAACCCTATTCAATCCTCAAGTCAAATTGGTTAAGTATTTGTTTATCTTAACCCTATCAGATTATCGTGTTAGGTTGGTTAAGCATAGATTATCTTGACCTCATCGGACTATCGAGTCGGATTGGTTAAAATCGTATTAGAATGGTTAAGTATATTTAAACGGTCTTGTGACTTAACCCTATCAAGTTCTCATATTAGATTGGTTAAGTATGGTTGCTTAACCTCATCCAATCATCGTGTATAGTTGATTAAGTATAAGTTACTTAACCTCATTAAATTATCATGTTAAGTTGGTTAAGTATTGGTTACTTAACCACATTGAATTACCAAGTTTAGATTGGTTAAGTGTTTAACTTAACCCCATCGAATTACCGTGTTTAGAAAAGTTAAGTGTAGGTTACTCAACCCCATCTAATTACCGTGTTTAGATTAGTTAAGTGTAGGTTACTCAACCCCATCTAATTACCATGTTTAGATTAGTTAAGTGTAGGTTACTTAACCCCATCTAATTACCAAGTCAGATTAGTTAAGTGTCATTAAGAAATCAAGTCCGGTTTAACTTAACCTACCCATTCATGTCATATCGGTTAAGTGTCATTAGTCAAACCTACTTAACCTTATCATGTGGCATTAATTTAATTAATGCACTCTCAACCTCTCACATTAGACTATGTTGTGGTTACTAGTTAAGCCAGGCGGGTCCGGGTAGTTTTACACCACAACCTAGTCTAACCTCGGGTCTTAAGCGCGACATGACCAACTTCTCACATTGGATCCTATTGTTTGTAGCCACTAGTTAAGCCGGACGGGTCCGGGTAGATTTATGCTACAAACTCAACCCAACATCGAGTTGGCCATTTTCATGTTTGGTCTAGTGTCTTATTACACTTACAACCCATACGTGTCAAGTTTTCAAGTCCCATGCTCATAGCCAAAGTTACATGTTGTCATGTTTATACCCATTTACCCAAATCATGTTTCACGTCATTAAAGTTTACCCATAACGTAACCCCAACGCTTTTAGACTCGCATATACATTCGCAACAACGCATAATAGATTAAAAGAAGGAACTTGGCAAAGGTATGACAAAAGGGTATAAGGCCGCAAGTTAAACATGGTGGCATATGAGACATAATGTGTTCACGAATTTGCATGTTACATTATTAAGCCCCAAAAACATGCATAGCCCCAAAACTTAGCATATAAGCGAATCATGGTGATAGATGACATAGAAAAATGGCTAGTAGTTCGCATATAGCATTCTATGCAAGTTAACTTAAGGGATATGAGAGTTCTTATGTTGCATAATGCAACATTTCAACATAAAGCTTATAGCTTTTAGCCCACAAATTCATGGTGATGACTTTTACGAATATGCATAGTACAAATCTACACATAACATGATAGTTTCTAAGCATGCAACCTACTCAAGTTCAAACCCAAAGCTTGAAACATGCACATTTAACTTCATAGTTAATATCTAAGAGTAGGAGGGGGCTTACAATGCTATGAAGGCATAAATCAATATATAAAAATATTGAGACGAAGCCACACTAGCTAAAACCCCAAATCAATAAGCTCCAATAAAATCCTTGAGAAAATAATAAGAAAGATCCTTGCTTTGATGTATAAAGGTTGCAACTTTAGCCTTGAATCGAGCTTAGCAACTCTCATGTAACTTATAAAAACTCAAATGATCATCTAATCTCTCAAGAGAATGAAGATAGAATGTATGACAAGAGGATGGAGGCTAGGGTTTTGAGTGGAGGCCATGATCATTAGAAATTTTGGCATAGTTTAGTTGTAGGATCAATTAATGAGGGTTTAGGCTAGGTTAGGGGTCCTTTTATAGAGATTAGGAGTAGTTTAGGCTGTAAGATAAACCCTAGGATAGATCTGAATCCTCAAAAATCGTCACAAGCCTCCAAAACAAGACCCAGGAGCCAAAACGGGTGCACCAGAAAAACTGGTCCGACAGGGGGGGTCGACCCCTGGGTCGACATGGGTGTCGACCCCTGGGTCGACATGGGTGTCGACCCATTGGGGGGGGGGTCGACACAGGTGTCGACCCCTGTGTCGACCCTGCCTGGGCGGGATTTTTCCCGCCTGCTCTGATTTCTGTGTTTTTGAAATCTGTTTTGAATTCTGATTTTTCGTGAAACTTCCGAAGGCCATATCTCGGCCATACGGACTCCGATTTACGAAATTTCGGACTCTATTTCGCGTATTTTTCCGAGACAAACGCAATGGCGCAACCCGTTTATCCTGATTCAGATTTTATAATTTAATTCTGCCTTGATTCTTGTCTTAACACGTTTGTTAAAATTCGGGTTGTTACAAATAATATCAAATGCTTTTGTTTTATTCGTATCAATCATATTTTGGCCATTATAAGGTAAAACTCTATCCTCCAGTTTGCGTTGCATTATGTGATAGGAACTGAGTCTTATAATGGCATCATTTTATAAAAAGCAATGCGATGTTTTAAAAGAAAGATTTGTTTTTAAAGCACTGGCAATCCAATGGAGTAAACCCGTTCCACGAAAGTGGCGTAGTCCTGTGATTAGCCATATTTTGAATGTGTTGAGTAGATTTCTCATACCAGTCCCATGACTGACTCGTAGTTTGTTTCACTTTCAAACTCGGGTGCCCCTTTTTCTACACGGGCAGCCTTGTATTCAGGTTTAGCTGGTTCTTTCTGGATAGCTGGAGCTGAAGATGGATTCTATTATTTATCTATTTTTATGCTGTTCAGCTCCTATTGTCCATATTTTGTTTATTTCCGCTATAGACATTTATGTATAGCTGAACTGTAATTGTACTAAGTAAGCTCCTGTATACTGTGTAACTCTGATGATTTCCTTTATCTAGTATATTCTATTGTTCATTATCTGGTGTATTTATTTACTTCTGTTCTGCTATTATCTATTTCTGTGTTATATTCCAAAGATAACCCTTGTCTCCGTCTGTACGGGATTTGGGGTTGTCACATCGGTGGTCGGAATCAGGCGGGGCGGCGACTGAAAGTCGAGATCTTCCTGGCGTCCGTTCTCCCAAAATACACAATGAAAAAAATCGAAACCAGGTTTGGATTTGAAGAGCTCGAGAAGATCTTCAAAAAGTTCAACTGTGGCACGAGCTAATTCCTCCTTGTTTGGTCGGAATCGGAGTTGGATGGTTTGTAGCCTCTTCAGCCTTCGATCGGTGAGAGAGAAAAGGGATTTTTCTTTTTCTTTTTTTAAAAAATTATGATTGGCCGGTGGGTTTTAAAGGGGTTTTCTGACACGACCACCAATCTAAACCCAACGACTATCGTCCCTAGCATTTCACCACCATTCCGAACACAATGGGATATGTTTCGTAGGCCCATTCGACTGTTTCAATCAGTTTTCCTTCAAATTAAAATATATAATATTCAATATTCAATTTGATCGTACATTTCAATTTGCCAGGGCCACAAACTGATTCGAAAAATTCTAGAAAAATAAATCTAGCTATGATTTGACGATACGGTCCCAACAAAACTAGTTTCGTCGAATTCTGAGACCGTTTGCAAAAAGGCCCATTTCTGGTCGATCCAATTTAACTGTAATTGACCAAAACACGTTTTCCTTTGCCACGCACACATACTAGCTTCAAAAATTATGAAATTTGAAACCTAGCAATAACTTCACATCCCGGATCCAACAAAATTGGTTTCGTCGAATTCCGATTTCGTATGTCACATGGCCATTTTCACGGGCTATATAAATTCCATAGCGACCTTTCTGAAAATTCATTTGGCCATAACTTTTGCTTTCCGCTATGAAACTTCGATTTTTCAGATTCGTTAGAAAGGTATTCACTAACAGATTTAAATATTTTTGGTTTCACTCAAATCTGTTTTGTTTTGCTCCCGGTACAGTCCGACAAAGTTTGAATTCAATTTTTGAAACTGCAGCGCCATTTCAGGCCTTGTTATAATTAGAATTAATTATATTTGTTTTCAAACGTCGACTCATACTCACTTTTCATTGCTATTATTTAAAATATTTATTTTAAATATTTAAAATCCATTATTTTAGCCAATTTAAAAATTTTAAATTGGTTCAGATTTTATGGGTCGTTACACTTCTAGCGATGCCAACTACTAACTTTACCAAAAGTTTTAAAATCGAAGGCTGATATGTATTCTGAACTTTTCCTTTTCACATAAACAGGACTTGAAGTCAACCTTTCTCTTCTTAAGGCATCTGCTACGACCTTACCTTTTCAGGGTCTACCGTTATCCCTTCCTTAGAGACCATGTGTCCTAAGAACCTCACTTCTTTCCTCTAAAAATTGCATTTGGAGGACTTAGCCTTAAGCTGATGCGCTTGGAGGGTATTAGCGACTTCCCTTAGATACAAAGCATGTTCTTCCCAACTCTTAGAGAAAACCAAAATATCATCTATGCACAAACGAAGTGAAACATCCTCTTTTCCCTTGGAGTCATGAGTCGTACAGGTAATGCAACTGACTTTGCATTGCCAACTAAATATATGCGAAAGTCTATCTCGTGTTTTGGGGGACAAACCCCTAACTTAATCAAAAAAGTCTGCGTACTCGTGGACTATTCTAACGGATCGCAAATCGTCGATAGATGCATCAAGTGACTCTAGGTAGCTAAGCCAAACTGATCCATTAAGATCGCATGAAATCTCAAGGTTATTCCCGAGGCAAGTCAAAAACCTAACTACGCTACTTTCACAATCTCTAACTAACCAATCCATGCCTAGAATCAACCCATAACCCATGAAACCAAAAACATAGGCATAATACTTAAACTTAATACTTAATATAGCTATTCTCAAATCCTTACAAACCAAAGATAAATGAGCCGAATCGCCAATTGGATTTGAGACAATAATGGGATCCTCTACCATACTAGTACTAAGGTGTAGAGACTCAACTATGGAAGCCGATAGAAAAGAATGTGAAGCGACAGAGTCAAACAAAGTTCAAAAAAAAGAAAATCAAACTTTTAACAAAAATGTTTCTATCTCTCTCCTGTCCTAGTGCTATGAGAGCATGAACCTGTCCTCCAGAAGTAGGTCCTATCCTCTGCCCTTGCCCTTGTCCTTCGGGCAATCCTTGATAAGATGCCCTGCTTCACCATTTGTCTTCTTCCTCCTACTATTAAATAACCCGCTATACCACAAAAAAGACACTTCCTCTTGTCATGGGATCTATTATTTCTTTCACTCTCCTTATATTCCAATCCCTTATTTGTAATTCTTCCACTTTGGCCTCTTTCTTTTCACATTTCTCCTTCCGCGTGGATTAAGCCATATCAACCAGCTTCTTATCCTTGGGCTTGTGCTCCTTGGCCCTAACTCCCTTATTCTCATCCTTACTATCCTTTTGTAGCTTGTTGACAAGTTTCTCGAAACTAACTCCATCGCACAACAACCTACAAAGCTCGAAAGAAGATTAGCCATAGGTGAAGCTACTACGGCTACAGATGGAGGTTGGGCACTAGTTCACCCTCGACATGTCGTTTGCCTACGAGACTATGGCGGAAAGAAAGGAAGAAGAGATTCAAATAGAGAACTGAAAGATAGTGTCTATGGCTTTGGGAAATATGCCTTTCAAAAATGTTACTTTTCTCTAGAAAAACGCTTCTTTAAAGCATGTTTTTGTAAATATTTCTTTATAAAAATACTTTTGGAAACGGTTTTCAAAATCCTTTTTATCTGTTCTGGTAATCTTCGGCTCTGATACCATGTGTAACACCCCACCTCCATTAAGGTCACTCTCATAGGGAATGCATTTGTGACAACCCCATTCCCGATAAGACGGTGGTAAGGGTAATCTTTGGAATATAACACATAAACAGATAATAACAGAACATAAATAAATACACCAGATAATGTACAGTAGAATATACTGGGTAAAAATAATCATCAGAGTTACACAGTATACATGATCATACTTAGTACAAAATACAGTTCAACTATACATAAATGTCTACTGCGGAAAAGAAAACATAATATGTACAACAGGAGCTGAACAGCCTAAAAAGAGATAAATAATAGAATCCATCTTCAGCTCCAGCTATCCAGAAAGAGCCGGCTAAAACCTGAATACAAGGCTGCCCATGTAGAAATAAGAGCACCCGAGTTTGCAAGTGAAACAAACTACGAGTCAGTCATGGGACTGGTATGAGAAATCTACTTAACACATTTTCAAATACGGCTAATCACAGGACCACGCCACTTTCGTGGAACGGGTTCACTCCATTGGATTGCCAGTGCTTTAAAACAAATAGATCTTTTAAACATCGTAATGCTTTTTATAAAAATGAAGCCATTATAAGACTCAGTTTCCATCACACAATGCGACACACACCAGAGGATAGAGTTTTACCTTATAATGGCCAAAATATGCTTGATACGAGCAAAACAAATCATTTGATATTATTGCTAGTGTATATATGTTTCAAAAACAATTTCAATCATAACCATCAATCATAGGTGGCATTAATGCCCCATACCACTATGTCGCTATATATAGGTATACAAACAAAACCGCACGATGTCGTATTTGGAAGTTGGATTTCCGTCATGAACCAAGGCAAAAGATAGTCCTCACCGAATTCGAGACTCTCTAGCCCGAGCCTCAGGCTACAGCCGCAACTGCACCTAGGAGCCACAAGGCCGGTCCACCGATGTGGATTAAAATGCCTGAACACTGCGTTTCCCCGCCCTTTGGGGCGTAAATGAGCCCAATGACTCCATCGGTGCCAGATCGACTGATATATCTGAGGCGCCTCGCAACAACAACAACCACACAGGTGAAAAGTATATAAATGTCAGGGCTGGTAGGTCACTGACGCCACCCTAGCTATAAAGAAACGCATGTCCTCCCTGGATCCTTCTCCCGTTTCTGGTCCATCCCGGGGTGTGAGGCTCGCGAATTCACGTTATACACAAAGCTATGCCACACAGGCTGTGCTTTGATCATCAACCACAAGACTTTGCTTTTCAACAGAAGCCTTGATCATCTATCACTTAGGCGTGCCACGTAGGCAATTCACTCCGTGCAACTGATTTCTATCGATATATAACCTCTGGGCTCGTACGTCTCAGAGAAGGGCGTTAAGCAAGAGAATAAATTCTCCGCCGCCAAACAGATATATATTTAATAGAGATCAATCAGCATAGAACAAAATCCAATGTCAGACACACAGTCCATTTACATGTCCGTTCTGGGTCTGAACGAAACCGAAGGCACTCAATACCTCGCATATCCGTACAATCAAAAAGTACGTCAGGGTGGCTACTACTTCAACCCCGTCAAGGTAGCTACTCCCATCATGAGCATCAGTAGCACCCCTCCATTCGACGTGAAGATCATCGGTCTTGCACCATCTTCATATCTTCGACTTTCACCCATCGATCAATTATTTGAAATGAGAATTAACTTGGCCTTTTCAAATAATTCACGTATATCTCGAATTTCAAATCAATTCATTTCAATGGTTAAATTATTCGACAACACCGATTCTATTCTTTAATGTAATTTTCACACCAAACACATTCAACCATCAAATATCAAATAAATCGAGCAAATTCAGTTTATTTCCATTTCATATCGTTTATAATATTTTATCACGATTTATCGCTATTTTTATTTATTTAAAAATAGCCAATTCATTCAAACAATGATTCAGGCCATAACGCGGCCGTGGCGCTGTTTTTCTCCAGATTTGATTTACGAATATCTGAAAATCTAATCGTTGGATCTTCACAAAATTTATATCATTAAAAAGATCCTTTCAAAACGAATCCAATGGTTTCAGTTTTGGGAAAATCCGACGGTCGGATCTCCCGCACTAATCGTTTGAAGTTATGATTTCAAAATACGAACTGCAGCGTCGTTATTCGATTTAATTTAATTATATATATACATATATACATATATAAATATAATCGTTTCTGGCGCTGTTCTTCTTCAGATTTGAATTAAACATTCCAGACAATCCAACCGTCGGATCTTCACAAAATTGGTGCCGTTGGAAAGATATTTCCAAGGCGAACCCAACGGTTGTGGTTTCGAGAAAATCCAATGGTCGGATTCCCCGCACTAGTCGTTTGAAATCACGGTTTCAAAACACGAACTGCACGGCCACGTTTCGTTTTAATTTTATTTATATTTATATACATATATAAATATAATTCATTCGACAATTTCAATATCGTTTTCACTTCTAAAATTTCACTAACGCCTTTAAATTTTGGAAAATTTCGCCATAACCTCCTTTGTACGGGAAGGGTCGGGAAAATCCCCAAACAGCCACACGGGCATCTCATGTCGAAAAGAAAAAGAAAAAGCCAAGTGGCTAGCCAACAGGCTCATAAAATCATCACCCAAACATAGCGGTAAATGTGTACCTATTTGTCAGGCACAAAATTTTATTCCTCTTCTCTAGCCTCTTTGCTATAACCTGTTCAAATGAATATGCATGTATATGTGTGCAATTCTAATCACTTACCAAATTTTCAATTCAGTTTCATACTTGATTCGATTTAATTTCACCATTCAATCACATGTTGCATACATAAGTTAAAAACCATTACATTATCTAATTAATGAATATTTTCACTCATGCATATTTATTCGAACAAGTGGTCATTTTTAACACTTCACATTTCAAAGATGATAATTTTTGCGAACTAAAATAGATCTCAACACATGACTATTTTCTTTAGTTCCTATGCATGTTAAAAATAATATTTCATTCACAAATATTTATTTCAACGTCCGCATATCTTTAGCATATCACATATATGATAAAAATAATATTTTTATCATTTAAAATATTTATTCAACAAATGAATGTTTTCAACACTTCATAGTTTCAATAAAAATGTAATTTTTATTGTTCGATCTTTTTATTCAACACATGAACATTTCCACACATGGATATTTTATTTATGTTGTTCATATAAGAAAGATGGAATTTTTATTGTTGAAACTATTTATATATAAGGCGAATATTTTTCATACTTCATATATATTATAAAAATGTGATTTTATTGTTTAAACACTTCATTCATTCACAAATGAATTTAATTTTCACACATCACTTTCCAATTCATTTCAATCACCAATGGATATTTTTCAACCACAACCAAACAATATCAACCACAAACAATTATTCAACCATTCGTATTTTTCATCCAATATTTCACACCAATTCACAACAATAAATATCGTCCTTGGTTTGTGGACGAGGGGAGTATATATATATATTTATTATTGCTATATTTCACTTGCATTTCAACACATATATCAATTATTCTATGCATGTATAATTCATACTTCGCTTATATAGCTTACACAACGCATGTACATGAGGTATACAACACATGTGCAATTTATATTTCGCTTATATAATTTATACACGACATTTTCCATTGAAATTCAATTAATTTAGATTTCTCACATTGGTTTGCGGAGTGCTAAAAATCGTAGATGACACAGAAAAATCCGCGGCTTCTTCTATGTGGTAGAGAGCTTCCTTGCGGTCCCAATGTTTCCTGTTTCATCGAATTTCGTCAACACACCAAAAAGATATGATTTTTCAAAGTGCAGACATCGAAAAGGACTCACCTTTCTGTTTGGTTCGAAACTAGGGTTGAGGTTTTCGCGAAATCCGTGGCACGTGGAAGAGCTTCGAGCGGCGGTCCTATCAGCGGTGGTGAGGTGCAGCTCGGTGGTCGGATCTGGTTGGGGCGGCAATGGGAAGTCGACGACTTCCTGGGCTCGATTCAGGCGGAGGAGGCATCCAGGGAGGAGGTGCTGGGGTCGGATTTGAAGAGGAGGAGGAGCTGCGTCGAGGGGTGGTGGTGGCGCAGGCGGAAATTGCCTGTGGCAGCGGCGATTTGAGGGAGAAGCGGGGATCGGGTTTTTGCCGTAGAAGTCGAGGGTTACGGGTTTTTTTATTTTTTTATTTATGAAAGAAAATTCTGATTGGTCGATATATATATTATATTTTTAAATAGTGTTTTCTCCAACGAACTCCTTTTCCTGTCCAACGACTGTCGTCCCTAGCTAAATACCCCCATTCCGGACACAATGGGATATGTTTCGTTGGCCAATTCGACTGTTACATTTAGTTTTTTTTTCAAATTAAAGTATAAAACATTTAATTTTTAACTTTGAACGTGCATTTCAATTTGCTAGGGCCACAAACTGATTCGAAAAATTCCAGAAAAATAAATCTAGCTATGTTTTGATGCTACGGTCCCAACAAAACTAGTTTCGTCGAATTCTGAGATCGTTTGAAAAATGGCCATTTTCTGGTCGATCCAATTTAACAGAAATTGACCAAACACATTTTCTTTTGCCACGCTCACATACTAGCTTCAAAAATTATGAAATTTGAAACCTAGCAATAATTTGACATCCCGGACCCAACAAAAGTTGTTTCGTCGAATTCCGAGGTCGTATGCAAAATATCACTATATACTCTATGTATCGACCTTTCTGAAAATTCATTCGGCCATAACTTTTGATTCTCGTTATGAAACTTCGATTTTTCAGATTCGTTAGAAAGGTATTGATAAACAGATTTAAATATTTTTGGTTTCACTAAAATTCGTTATATTTTCCACCCTGCACAGTCAGTCAAAGTTTGAATTCAAATTTTCAAACTGACTCACTATTTCTAATTCACTATTTTATTGAAATATTCTATTTCAATTGTTCAAATTCCTTTGAAATGACCAATTTAAAATTTTTAAATTGGCCCGTATTTTCCGGGTTATTACATCATTAAATTCAGTGGAGCATCGTAAGTGTATAGAACAGATAAATTACAAACCAGACAAAATTTATATAGCGGAAAATAAATTAAACTTTGCTTTATTGATAAAACAACAGCTTGGTAAAATAGCTTGTACAAAGATTGTTTTTCAACACCAAAACACCAACTCCCATTACAACAAAGCATCTGTCTTGTTTATCAAAATAAAGAAGCATAAAATGACCAAGATATTCCCCAATAAAGCATGAGCCAGCCATAGCAGTGGAAAAAGGGAGTTCAGAGCTATACATCGACTATCTTCGAGCTTGGGATGAAAACTGAGCTAAGTGGTAATATTCCCTCCTTGTGAACCTAGGGGAGGGGGACAGAAGAAAAGAGGCGAAACAAGCTAGGTCAGGCATAAGTCTGGTAAGTCCAGTGATTTTCAGCATGTAGATAGGTAAAAGCATCATGACATGAATAAACTAGATGCAAGACATAACCATGATAATACGCGTAGCAAGAAGACAAATGATGAGCGCTAGATATGACAAGGTACACAAGATAAACAGGATATGATAGTTGTGCTTCTAATTATTAAGACATTTCCTACACCGCACTGTTCGATATGACAAGGCAAGATACATTGAACGTGCTTCAGTTCTTTCTCTAATTTCCTATTTTCTCGGCATCACCCAACTAGCATCCTAACTAGTGTCTTTTATAGAATGATTTGTATTCCTTTCTAGTGTCCCAACTAGTATCGTGTGTTAAATAATAAGGTGATCCCAACTTCGCAATTGTGATAGCCTTCAGGTGTACAACTAGTATAAGGATCTTACCTCAATTAGCCTAATTGCCATGGATATGTTAGATGTACCCTTATTACCCTATCGATCGGCTCCCTAACTCGTATGTATTCATTACTTCTTTCATTTGGCCCCGATTTTATGTAGATACCTGTGTTGGTCCCACCATGGGGTATATCAATTCCTATGGTGACAACCCGATACAAATTCAAGATGCACAGTGTATACTACTGATGCCTAGTTCCATCTTTTCCCGCTCTTGAGCATGTGCACGCCCGTACTCCGTCGAAACCTACACTGCTGCACCACCAGCCGCTATTTTGACCGCTTATAATCAGCCCAGTAATTTTGCCCTACCCTGCCTAGTCCAGGGTACAATGATACATCTATGTGGGTTAGTACTGAAATGGGTCCCCGTTACTAGGGTTTCCTAATCAACATGTTATTATGGTTAAGTGTTCCCAATTTAACTTAATCCCATCCATTTGCTTAATTAACATGTTGTATTGGTTAAATGTTGCCTGTTCATATGTTACTTAACCTTCCCTCTGATTCATGCACATTTATATAACGGCTAAGTTTGTGGGCCTATATATATTAATATTGCCCACTTACCCAAGATTCACTTAACCCTTGCCCTTATCAAGTCCATACGTATTATTGGTTAAGCTGGCCTTAACCTTATCCACTTTGAAATAATGGTTAAGTGTCATCAATCAATTTAAGTTAACTAAACCCACCCATTCATCATGTTGTATTGGTTAAGTGTCGTCAATCCAATCAAGTTAACTTAACCCACCCACTTGTCATGTTACTTGGTTAAGTGTTTCCTTCTTGTGTTACTTAACTCTACCACACATCATGTTATATTGGTTAAGTTTTGCCCACTTGTGTTAACTTAACCCTACCACACATCATGTTGTATTGGTTAAGTGTTTCCTATTAACTTAACCCTGTTCATTCATCATGTTATATTAGTTAACTTAACCCTGCTCACTTGTCTAATTAACATGTTATAACGGTTAAGTGTTCTAAATTTACTTAACCCCACCTTCTTGTCTAATTAACATGTTATAACATTTAAGTGTTCTAAGTTTACTTAACCCCACCCACTTGTCTAATTAACATTTTATAATGGTCTAGTGTTCTAAATTTACTTAACCACACCACTTTTCTAATTAACATGTTATAACGGTTAAGTGTCGCTTATTCATATGTTACTTAACCTTACCAATCTTAGCATGTCTATTTATTAGCATTAATTTATTTATTAATGCCTTAACCTCTCACATTAGATCTGTTGTTTGCGGTTGCTGGATGTGCCGGGTGGTTCCGGGCAGACTTCTACCACATGCTCATTCTAACCTCAGGTTTTGGGCGAAAAACACTAACCTCTCACATTAGATATGTGTTGTTGCAGTTGCTGGATGTGCCGGGCGGTTCCGGGCAGTTTTACACCGCAACTCAATCTAACCTCAAGTTAGGCATGTTCATCTTTTAGCCAGTTTACATATTTACCATACATGTCCAAGTCTAGATTTTATATCCTAATTATCCCAATTTCACAAAACTAGTCATGTTTCAATTCTCAAGTTATGCCCAACAATTTTGATTACAAGTTCTTAATCAAAATAGGCTACACCCAATCTTCCCAAATTTGCAATAATAGTCAACCCCAAAATCAGAATATACATTATGTTTGGCATCCCAACCAATAGTTATGCCCAATCTATATTTAATATTTCAATTTACAGTTTGCGCCCAATCTACATTTAATATTTCAATTTACCCCAAATTCGCAACAATAACAATTATGCCCCAAAACTTGATTTACATTCCAAATAACCCAAACTTGCAGTTATAATGATAATGCCCCAATATCATTTACAAGTTATACCAACAATTTCACAGAATATGTTATGCCCAATTATTTCACCAAAATAGGTTACACCCAAATATCCACTGTATTCCAACCGTTCATATTTCACGATATCAGCCTAGGTTCGAAGGTAACCCAGGTTCATAAAAAAAGGAAATAGGGGAAGAGAGAGAAGGAGCACAAAATAAGAATAGGCATAAAAATAGGTATATAACAACAGATTGAATACAGGAAATTTAGATCCAACAAAGATAGATTCTTGAATAAACAGATACAATCATTATCGTAGGAATAAGAATAACATCATGAACCCAAAAGGATTATAAGCCTGATGTACAACAAAGATAGGCCTAATTTAATCAATAAAATAACCTCTAAGGCATGCAAAGACATAGATTCAATAGAAGGATAGGGATAAATATGAAAAGATTATCTTAAAATCAGACATAGATCTTGATTCATTTTATTACATGTCAAGATTACAATCAGTTATACACATCTGAAAATAACGTGAACTTACTGAAAATAATGGATCTTATATTTTGGGATCTGATTTCTGAATTTGTAAAGCTAATCCTTTGATATAGACGTTTGATTCTCTAATTTGGATTTGGTTTGGAGCTTTCTAACTTGATTTCTAGTTTGGAGAAGAATGGTGGCTATGCTAGTTTGGTGATGGACGACATGACGACTTCATGGAATGAAATTATGAGGTCTAGGGTTGAGGTTTGATGTGATTATATATAAGTTTAGATTAATATGAGCCATTAGATCAACCTAGGAGTAATCAGGGCCTTTCAGATAAAAGAGAGCCAACCAAAAATCGCCAGATATGCCCTAATGACTTGGAACTGACTCAGAAATCATCACTGGAATAGGATCAAAAAGGGGTCGACTCCCTACGGGGGGGTCGGCTCCTATATCGACTCCCCTACAAGAGGTCGACACCAATGTCGAGTCCCCTTGGGTGGGGGGGAGGGGGTCGACACCCCTGAGCGGGAAATTTCCCGCTCAGGCCGCTCTGACTGGATTTCGAATTTTGAACCGTTTTGACTCTTAATTATTATTTTAGTTTAATTTCTGTTTAAACTTGAAATTTTCTGAACTCCATAACTTCTTCATACGGAGTTCGATTTACAAGAACTCGGGCTCTATCTCAAGCATCATTCCAAGACGAATGCAATGGCGTAACCCATTTACGTTAATTATTCATTTACAATTAAGTATTCTTTAATTCGTTACTTTAATATTCACGGAAAATACGGGGTGTTACACATTATGACCAGCAAATACGAAATGTAAAAGATATTAGATGTTGATTAAGACAGAGCAATTGAAGTCCATGGATTTTCATAAAATGGAAGAATCAATTAAAATCTTTGGATTCGCGCTAGGAGATATAATGTGATTCTATCGTAGTTGGGATCTGCGGATAGCAAGGACTACTCACTACTGATCTATAGGGTAATACCTAGGATTTGGTAGGAGGGTGCCTTCGGTTCATCCTGTTCCTGGATGACTTGTATAGACGAATGTCTAACAAAGTATATCTTAAGAATTGCGTATGTTGATTTTTACGAATATACCAAGTATGGTGGAGAAAAAGGCCACTTCTTAGCTTAACACCCGGTGTATATTTGTGGACGTTCGATGGATCTGACGATGTAGCATTCAAAGTGAATGGCGGTGTGCTATCAAGGTAATTTAAACCTCAAGCCTCTTCAACCTGGAAATGATAGTAATCGAGCAGGCAGCATGGCTAAGTGGGTCGCTCCCAAGTAGGTTGCATAATCACCTATCTAGAGAAAATTCATTTCCTTCTTAAATCTATCAATGCTGTCCTTTTCGGGAAACGATCGATGATCCCAACTGTTGGTGATATACATTTGATACACTCAAGAAAAATGAGTGGTTGGTCATGTGTAGCCAGTTGCAAGATGTTATTATTGAACCCAGTGTATTCCACTATAAAGATACACCATCGGCAGGTGGTTCTATACCTTGTCATAGTCGGAAATCCAATCACCAATAAGCGCCCACAGTTTTGATTGTATACTATATATGTGGAGCGTGAGATGCAAGCTTTCGGCTAGATTGTTATTTATTTGTATTTAGACACTATTATAATATCATAGTAAGATATGATTTCAAAATGTTTGGCGTTATCGTAAGATAAAAACTATCCATGTTTATGTGTGGATCGGTCTTACGATTATCCTTCCTTTAAGAAAAGATTTGTTGACTTTAAAATCAAGTTGGATGATATTATAAACTTAGTGAGTTTTCTCACCCTGGTTCACCTGACTGATCCGACTTTTGTAATGCTTAGGTTAGACAGGGTTTTACAAGTTCATGTTAATGGATACTACAAAGTTCAGAAGACGTGCAGGAGGAGTTTGGACGTATTAGTATTTATTCCTCTGTGTGTCGTATATGAGGACAAATTATTATAACTATCCAGATGTGTTCACTGTAAGTTGTGCTATAATGGTTGTAAGTATTTATTTCAAGCTCTCAATATAGATTTATTTCTATATTATATTTCATTCGATGCGATGTGAGACTCTAATTTTTGTTGGGTTCTTCTTCTTCTTCTCCTATTCTAATATTTCTTTCTTATCCCACCCTCTAATTTCTTTCTATTAACTATTTTATGTTTTCGATACTTGAGTTTTGTCAAGTAATATGGGTTTTAAGTGTTATTATTGAGATTCGAGAGTCGAAATACCCCGGGTCATTACAGTAGTATCAGAGCATAAGGTTTAGTAGTAACCATGGCTCTATGGCGTAACTCGATAGAGATGGGGTCAGTAATACCCTAGGTTGAGTTTAAGTGTATATATATGAGAGCGCGTATTTGTAAATTTTCTATACAAGTGTTTTTTATTGTGTTATTTGATTGGTTCAAGTGTTGAGAAGCAATTGGAGTAACAACTAACACGATATTGTTTTATAAAGAGAGTAAGTGAAATAATTTTACCTAAATTATATTTTAGTAAAGTAAAGAAATAATTTTATTAAATTATTAAAAAATTGGTGTGTTTGATTGATTAATCAAATAAAATTTAAAACGAATTATGAATTGGAATGGTTAAATATAATCAGAATATTTCACATATAAAATAAAAACGAATGGGTGATTTTTTGAAATAAAATCTAGGATTAGAGTGTGAAAAAGAAGTAAACCAATTAGAAATTCAATTACTTAATTGAACATGGAGGTGTAACTTAACTTGGTTAAGTGGAATTGAGAATTGATATTGAAATTAAATTGATTTGGGATTTGTAATTGAATTAATAATAAATGAATGGAAATCGATCGAATATTAATCAATTAATATTTAAGGTATGTTGACCCAAGTGATGTTGAATATAAATTCAATTGAATGATTTGATTAAATTAATTGCGCATTGTTTGTTGATTGTTTAATTGATTGCTTGAATATAATTCATCGGTAAAAGGGTTGAATGAATTGGTTTTCGATATAAAATCAATTGGATTTTTGAAAATAATAATGGGTTTGTAACATTTTTCTTCCTTAGCAATTTCGGGGACGAAATTCTTTTAAAGGGAAGGAATGTAACATCCTGTATTTTTGGTAGTCAGATATTTAGTATATTTTATTATCTTAAATATCAATTTGGAATTTTAAATGGATTTGTAATATATAATTCGTTTATATAACAACGTTTGGACATATAGTTTATATATAATTATAAAATGAACTCTAAACATCGCTATAGTTCGTAATTTATGATTCAGACTTTAATTGAATATACAGAATCCGTTTTAAGTTGGAACTCTGTGAAATAGGAAATATTTGAATTTTATTTGATTTTAATTTTCTAATGTAAGAGAAAAATGCAGATTTCATCTTGTGGATTGTTAGTTATGTCCAATTTAAATTTTCAGATGGTCGTTGTGGAATTCGTTAATAAACGATAACGTTTACTTAATAATATATAAAGGATTTTTATATATATATTTGAATATCGTTTAAACCAGGGTTGTGAATATTGAGTTTATAATATATATTTGTTTATTCTGAAGCTGTGTAATATTTTATTTGAAGAAATATGATAATAATAATTTATTGTTATTTAAATTGAATTGTTTTGGATTTAATAATTTGTTATTATTTAAATTGAATTATTTTGGATTTAAATATATTTAATCGATATTACATAGGCCTTAGAAATAATTTTCTTTCCAAACGATCTCCGTTTTTGACGAAACGAATTTTATTTTAATATGTATGACTTGTAATTGCTAGATTTACAATTTGGAACCAATTTGAGTTATTTTATCAGCATGTGAAATTTAAAGATGGACCAATAAATTAAAATAATGTTGGTACAAATGAGGTCAGTTTTTCAATGAAATTAATTTTATTGGGACCGTAACGTCAAGAATAGCGATGTGTCCATTTCCATTGTATTTCAAGTTTTTGTGTGACGATACAAATTTAACAGTTAGCGGTAAACAATAGTTAACGATAAAATTTAATACCGTAATAATATAATAATAAAATATAAACTTAAGTACTAAGTAAAAGGGACACTCCTATCAAATACATGCAGCCTATAGTGAAGTGAAGACTCATGCAGTGGCCTATTTCTTTTTCTTTCTGCTTACCTATGTGATAACATCTAAAACTTCTTCGCTTAGTCAAATATATAAGTACTTGCCTAACCATATTTTATTTCCCGTGACAAGATAAATGCATGCAAACCTAGCCTATAACAATCTCTTCTTGAATATATATATATATATGTATGTATATATACACGCACTAACCTTCCGTAATCCTAAAAGCAACATGACTTGTTAAGTCAAACTTTAAATACTCCCTGTCTCTTCCTTCATACTTAAGTAATTGTACAACAAATAACACACATCTATGAACTGTTTTCCTCCCAACCTAATACCCTACAACTGTATGCCTACTTGTACCATGAAAGACTTTGATCCTATCAAATACCTATTTCGTTGCCTATATATAGATGCAAGCTTCTTTCTTCTTTTACTTGCTGCTTCAGGAGTTCAAGCAAGTTAACGGATCTACCATCGTTTTGTTTTAATTCCATTCCATCACCCAATATCGCAAGCTTCAGTGATTTGAAAACCCAAACTTCCCACTCACATAACTAATGCAGGCCACCATTTCATAAAAGAAACATCACTCACGATGTCCCGTGTTTTATGGGTTTGAGCTATTATAGGATGGGAAAGCAAACCATTATATATTGCCTAAGCTCAGATTGAACGCGAGGGGGAAATAGGGAGGTACGACGTTTAACCGGAGGTGGAAACATCGATGGGGGTGGTGCAGTTCAGTAGACATGGTCAATGCAAGTACAAGGTGGAGGCAATAGGGAGGCAGCGTCGATCTGTAGTGGGTGGAGGTGGCTCGTGTACGGTTGAAGGGGGAAGCAGGACTGATCAAAGACAACAATGTGGAGCTGGGTGGATTATTCGAAGCCAGGAAGGAAGTATGAAAGAATGGGCATAATGAAGGCTTGGGGAAGCAGAAGGTTTGGGAAGGCATTAAGTTGGCAATGTGAAGCATGGGAGAAGAAGAAAGTGCCAGTTTTGGGGAAGAAAATGGAAAACAGGAAAATTTGTGGTGTATATATATGTAGATATCAGTCGGGTCTAGGGAAGTTTTAATTTTGCAAATTCGAACAGTAGTGGAAATTTGTTTGAGCAATATGCTTTTGAACAATGAAGTACTCACGTGAAACAAAGGGTATATTTGGGCATGTTTATGGAGATAAGTGGGGAACAGGACGTAACTTTAGGAAGAAGTAACAGGAAATGCGTTGGCTTATTTTCTAACTAAGGTAGCTCACTTTTAATTATTATTGTAGATTGAATTAAATAAATGGGTCTGGGTTTCAATTTAACAAAGATGGGAATTTGAAATCGTTTTAGACAAAGCAGAATTAAAGAAAGATCGGCAGTGTTTTCAATATAAAATGGGATCGACCATTAAAAAAACATAATTAGTTTTTAATTTAGAAATTAATTTAATTAAATCGCGTAGTCTATAACGTTAATAATTATTTGTTATATTAACATAATGGAATGAGATAAGCTGTGATGAAATCATGGCGAAGAACATAACATTCTGGAACTGTTTTGGATAGAAATGGAGATAACAGGAATTTAGTAACCGAACCGCTACAGAAATACATGGAATCAAAGTGAGTTCAACTCACTCAGTTTTTTATCGCACTTATATTTTTATATAAGTCGGGTTTAATGTTTGTGTGCTATAGTTGTTATTATTGGTTGCTTACTGCATATATTACATTATACTGACTGAGTGTATTAAATTAACCGGTCGTTTAATTTAATTTAAACCAATCGTTATTTTTTAATGATTACTTCCAAATGGGTTAACTTACCTTGTTGGTTATATTTATAATAATATAAATGTATTAAATTTAATATGATTGTTCGGACCGCTAATTGTTTGATTTTTGATTGTTATATCTGTTATTAAAATATATGATACTATTTGAGGTAACATATTTGGATGTGGGGAAAACAGGTTGGAGGGATCCCACTGGATTTCACAAATTTATTGTCTATTTTCGTACTTACAATTATATAAACTGTTTAACCGATATGATTGGATGATTAATTTGTTCGTTGATCGTTGAATAATAATTCAACGTTTGTTTGGTTTAACTAATACATAATATCGGTTGAGTAATCGGCAACAATTGGCCTAAAATTAATCGTTTTATAAATATGGATTTACCGTCAAGTAGATCGACGGTAATGAAGTTATAAAATTTATTTTATAACTGAAGATAGATTTTTACATCTATTAATTAGAATAAAAGTTTATTAAAAAGGAAATCTACATTTATATTTGTTATTTAAGTTTATTAGTAATTATTAAATGGTTTTATGAATCAAATTTCTTAAGTTAATAAGATGTATAAGGAGATGAGAAGAAATTTACATAACGATTAAAGAGTCGAATAAATTGTTTATCAAAGACAATTAAATGGATTATTTATATTATTAATTAATTTAAAGGAAAGGCTAATTGGATTAATGAAAGAGATAACCGTGGTTTATGTTTTTAATTGAACTTAATTTGGTTAAATTGTTTTGAATTAATCTAATGAAATAGACTAATGAATATTTTTTTAATTTTAAAAGAATTTAACTACTTCTATAGTAGTTAACGATGAGGTAAATTATTATTTCAATAATATAGGGAATTTCTTTTAAATGAAATTCATTATGTAAGTAATCGAGTTTCGGATAGAGTTTAGTTGGATTTTGACAAGAGTTTGTGAATGGGTTTTATATTAAAACGGAGATTTTAAATGATGTTATAAAAGAGATTTTAAGCCAATGTGATAGCCTAAATAAATGTTACTTAATGTTTGAATTAAGGAAAGAAAAGCAGGATAAAAAGGTTTATGTTAAGGCAGAGTGTATAAACAAGGTTTAAAGAAGGGAATGTGGGCTAAAAACATTAAGTTTAAATTAAAATTACTTAATAATGGAATGGAAGCGAGATTTTCAAAGTGGAAAATAGTTGAATGGTTTTAAAGTGGAATAATATGAGTTGATAACGAGTTAAGATAAGAATTAGAACCCAACTGGAGATTTTTTTGAGTTGAGTGATTTTCTTAGTATTAATTTGATGTTGACTACGGTCTTCAGGGTTGATAATTAGGGAATTATTCGCTTACCAATTTATAGACAGGGACTGATGAATGTTGAAGTGTAGTAAGGCATGAAGAATATTGTGACAAATGTTCTGAAATGATAATTAATAAGAAAATGAGATATGGCTATAATATATTGTTCTAAGTATTAAAATAATATAGTTTTGAGAATACTCTCTTATTAAAATAAGAGGTATATACTGTGCTTAAAAATGTTAAAGGATTTAGAAGATTAATTAACCATTCGTTAATTACTTGTAATTAGAAAGGCCAAATGATGTTGAATACTGAATCAGTGAATACATTTTTATTTTCATGATTGCATGGTTGATTATTTGATAGTTAAATAACCGACTATCAAATTAGGCCTAGATGATTGTTGGTATGGAAAGATCGGGATCCAATTTATATTCAAAAACCATGGACTTTCATAAAACGGATACTACGAAGTTAGATCAGACCGATCCAACATTTGTATATGATTCTCACTGTGGTTCACCAGATTGATCCGGCATTTTTAATGTTCAAGTTAGACCGGGTTTTACAGGTTCAGGTTAATGGATACCACGAAGTTCAGAAGACGTGCTGGAGGAGTTTAGACGTATTAGTATTTATTCCGCTGTGTATTGTATATGAAGACAGATTATTATAACAGTCTAGATGCGTTCACTGTAAGTTGTGCTCTGATGATTGTAAGTACTTATTTCAAGCTCTCGATAAAGATTTATTTCTATATTATATTTTATTCTACTGTGATGTAAGACTCTGATTTTATTGTGTTCTTTTTATATTATAATATTTCTTTCTTTCTTACCTCACCCTCTAATTTCTTTCTGTTAACTATCTAGTGTTTTCGATACTTGACTTTTGACAAGTAATACGGGTTTTAAGAATTATTATCGAGATTCGAGCAATGAAATTCCCTGGACCGTTACTTAATACTGTCCTATATATAGTCACATGTACTTTTATTAATTCTTTGTCCTTGTGTTTCATAAACTTGAGGTCAACGTTGTTATGTTTATTGCCTGGAAACTATTAATTTGTCATGATGTGTATAATTCTAGGGGAATGAGCTGCTTTTCAGTTCAACTAATTTTAATTCAGATACATTGCTTAGATCAGGCACTATTGCCATTTCAATTGCTTGGATCAATCATTATACAAACCAGTCATTTTCCAAATTTACCAATCTTCACTATTGGCGTTTAGAGAAATGCTAAGCATACTCTCCCATAGGGAGAGTGAGCTTATATTTGCCACCAGATTAGTGGAAATGTGTTGGAAATTTTTAATATCATATAACTAATGATTGATACCGACATATTTACACCAACCATGTAGCAAATATAAGCACACTCTACCTTAGGGAGAGTGTGGTTAGCATTTCTTGTAACACCCCGTGACTTTAAAATATTAAAACTGACAAATTTAAGAATACTTAATTTTTAGAAGAAGAATTAAGTAAAATGGGTTACTTCATTGCGTTCGTCCCGGAATTCTACTTGAGATAGAGTCCGAGTTTGTGTAAAATGGACATCGTATGAAGAAGTTATGAAGCTTGGGAGATTTAAAGTTTAAAGCTGTGAAACAAGTTGACCGCCAATTTTTCACCATTCAACCGTTTACAAGTCGACCTCCCATTTATCACCAGTCGACCGTTTTTAAGCAGAAGTGAAAACTGTCGACATGTTGAAATTGGCCAGTCAACTAGTTGATTCTGGGCAGTTTCCTGATGACGTGTTTTTCTAATTTGAGTGGTTCGGATAGTTCCTAATCAAATCTAAAGGTCCTGATTCATCTAATACATCTATAAATAAACACCTAAATCTGACTCTAATCTCCTCAACCCTAATCCATGGCGCATCCATGCTGCTGCTCCAACTCAAATTAATTTAGTTTTTCTTCTTCAACAATCAAAGAAGAGGTTATTCAAGATAAGATTTGCTACAACAACACCTAATTCTCTTTTCTAAGAACCCTATCATTGTGAGTTTTATGTTACTTTCACATACAATTAAATTAAAAAGTAAATGTGATAGGATTGTAAATTGGATCTAATGTATATGCCTGTAAATAAGATGATTATATCAAGTTTCGTAATTTGTTATCCTTCAGATTCTTACCCAATTGCAATTATCATATGCCTGTCTGATCTATCTTATTGTTATTCATTTCACAAGCCTATTTATATGTTTATGCCAATTTTTATGTTTGATTCTCTTTCCTTCTTCTTTTCCTTTTTCCTTTTTCCTTTTGAAACTAGGTTAATTTCGAGCCTAAGCATATTACGTTGAGAATTACATAAGAATAACGTTGGGATGATTGGGAAAAGTTTGGGAAATATGTAATAAAATGAGATTTGGCATAAATTGTTGACGACTATGAAATTGATTTGGCCATAATTTGGTATAACTTTTATACATGGAATTATAGGCATAACTTGAATTAGCATTATAAGCATAATTGGAAAGTATAGGCAATTGGAATACATTAATTGAAGATTTGAAATTGGGCATGAATAAAAGGAAAAGATAATGAACGCCTAAGATACGAGGTTAGATTGGGTTGAGGTAGAAGTCTTCTCGGAACCACCCAGCAAATCCAACAACCGCAAAACGACAATCTAATGTGAGAGGTCGAAGGCAGAAATTAGAAGCGTAATAGTGCTAAGACACGAGGTTAAATTCGGGTTGTGGTAGAAGTCAGCTCGGAACCGCCCGGCATATCCAGCAACCGCAAACGGTAATCTAATGTGGGAGGTCTTGCACAATTACAGATATAATGAAATAATGAACAATTAACCAAGATAAGACATGTGGTAAGACATGGGAATAGTAAAGGGGTTAAGTGGGTGATGTAGGTGGCATGTGAAATATAATTAAGAGCACTTAACCATAATGAGACATCTGGTAAGACGTAGGAGTAGTAAAAGGGGTTAAGTGGGAAATCCTAGTGGGGACCAAGCCAAGGAGTGGAGCTTGTGTCAAGTGTAGGGACCCTTTTCAACCAATAACCTATTTTTAGTATCCATATAAGCTCGAACTAGGTTGAGGATGGGACACGCTTAATGGGGTTGATTGCAAGAGGTTAAAAGAGTAATGAGTGATGGCAACGCAAGTCTAACGGAGTCATATGCGTGCGTGGGTTCGGGCTGGTAGGTAAGATATTGTTGAATTGTGTAGGTATAAGCCGTGCATTTTAGTAGTATCGGGTTGCCACTTTACGGAGTGATACATGTAACGCCCCATAATTTTAAATATTAAAATTAACAAATTTGAGAACACTTAATTTTTAGAAGAAGAATTAAGCGAAAATGGGTTGCGCCAATGCATTCGTCTCGGAATTCTACTTGAGATAGAGTCCGATTTTGCGTAAATCGGACGCCGTATGAAGAAGTTATTAAGGTTTGAAGTTTGTATATGTGCGGAGAGAATATATGTGTGTATGTATATATATATATATTGGGTTCAGTACTTCAGAAATAGGTCTAGAAAGTCAAAATGGATTCGAAATTCAATATCAGCCAAAACAAACTGGGAGGGAAAATTCCATCAGAGGGTGTCGACCCCCCTTAAGGGGAGTCGACATAGGTGTCGATCCCCCCTAGGGGTGTCGACCCCCCTAGGGGTGTCGACCCCCCTAGATCTAGTAAAATTATCTCGTTTTGTACCTGCAGACGTGGCAGTGACGATTTTATGGGTCTTAGGGCAACGTGGCGAGTTCTGATTGGCCTGCTGACTCATTCTCTTGGGCTGGATGGTTTGGATGGACCCCAGGTTGATCTAAAGGCTCTTAATAATCCTAGACATAAATATATACACTCATAACCCAACCCTAATTCTATTATTCCAGAGCTATGACGATGTCATGTTGTTCATCTTCAATCTAGCCAAGCCACCTCCTTCTTCTCCTTAAAATAGAAATTAAGTTAGAGAACTCCAAATCAGAGGAGAGGTTTTTTCTGCAATCAACTTCGAAGATTAATCAACATCAAATTAGAGTTTCTGCAGCAACAACGATTCATATATCTTTTCTTAATCCTAGCAAGGTAAGTTCATGTTATTTTCAGATTTGAACACCCGATTGTAATCTTGACATGTAATAAAATAAATCAAGTCTATGACTAATTGTAAGATAATCTTTTCAGATTTATCTCTATCCTTCTATTGAATCCATAATTTTACATGACTAAGAAGTTATTATATCGATTCAATCATGCCCATCTTTGTTGTACATCAGGCATATAATCCTTTTTGGTTTATGATGTTATTCTTATGCCTGCGATAATGATTGTATCAGTTTATTCAACAATCTAATCTTTGTTGGATCTAAATTTCCTGTATTAGGTCTGTTGTTGCATGCCTATTTTTATGCCTATTCTTATTTTATGCTCCTTCTCTCTTTTCCCCTATTTCCTTTTTCTTTGATGATTCAAGGTTACCTTTGAACCTAGGCTAAAATCGCGAAATACGAACGGTTGAAATACGGGGAATATTTAGGTATAACCTATTTTGGGTAAATATTAGACATATCATATTTGGTGAAATAATTGGGCATAACTTGTAATTGATATTGGGCATTTTTATCATTTTAACTGCAAGTTTGGAGTTAATTGGCATGTAAACCTAGTTTTGGGCGTAAATTGCAAATTGTAATATTAAATCTAGATTGGGCGTAACTATTGGTTGGGACGCCAAACATAATATATATTGTGATTTTGGAGCATGACTATTATTGTAAATTTGGGAAGATTGTGTGTTTCCTATTTTGATTAATAACTTGTAATTGAATTTGTGGGGCATAACTTGCAATTGGCTTTGCTAGGCATAACTTGAGAATTGGAAAATGACTAGTTTTGTGAATTTGGGATAATTAGCATATAAAATATAGACTTGGACATGTACGATAAATATGTAAATTTGCTAAAAGTTGAACATGCGTAACCCGAGGTTAGATTGAGTTGTAGAGTAAAACTGCCTGGAACCGCCCGGCACATCCAGTAACCGCAAAAACACAAATCTAATGTGAGAAGTTAGCGCATTTAGCCCAAAACCCGAGGTTAGAATGAGTTTGCAGTAGAAGTCTGCTCGGAACCGCCCGACACATCCAGCAACCGCAAACAACAGTTCTAATGAGAGAGGTTAAGGCATTAATGAATTAATTAATGCTAATAAATAAGACATAATGAATGAGTAGGGCTAAGTTAATAAGAAACACTTAACAAATATAATAGGAGGAATGAGTAGGGTTGAGTTAATAAGAAACACTTAAACAATATAACATGATGAATGAGTGGGGTTAAGTTAATGGGTAACACTTAACAAATATTACAAAGTGGATAGGGTTAAGGAAAGCTTAACCAATAATACATATGGACTTGATAATGGGAAGGGTTAAGTAAATCTTAGGTGTTTGGTCAGTATTAGTATATATGGCCCCACAAACTTAACCGTTTTATAAAATGTTTGTGAAGCGGTGGGAAGGTTAAGTAACATATGAATAGGCAACACTTAACCAGTACAACATGTTAATTAAGCAAATGGGTGGTGTCAAGTAAATTGGGAACACTTAACCATTGTAACATGTTGATTAGGAAACCCTAGTAACGGGGACCCATTTCAGCAGTAACCCACATAGATGTATCATGGTACCCTGAACTAGGCAGCGTGGGGCACGATTACTGTGATGATTATAAGCGGTCAAAATAGCGGCGGGTGGTGCAACAGTGTAGGTCTCGATGGTGTACATGCGCGCCCGTGCTTCGGAGCGGGAAAAGCAGGCACTGGGCATTAGTAGTATGCACTATGCATCTTGATTTGTGTCGGGGTGCCACCATAGGAATTGATACACCCCATTGTGGGACCATCACAGGTATCTACAATCAAGCGGGGCCGAATGACACAAGTAATGAATACATACGAGTTAGGGAGCAGATCGATAAGGTAGTAAGGGTACATCTAACATATCCATGGCAATTAGGCTGATTGAGGTAAGATCCTCATAATAGATGTACACCTGAAGGCTAACACAATTGCGGGGTTGGGATCACCTTATTAATTAACACAGGATATTAGGTGGGACACTAGTAGGGAATACAAATCATTCTATAAAAGACACTAGTTAGGATTCTAGTTGGGTGGTGCATAAAAAATAGGAAATCAGAGAAAGAACCGAAGCACATTCAGTGTTTCTTGCCTTGTCATATCGAACAGTGCGGTGTAGGGAATATCTTAATAATTAGAAGCATAACCATCTTATCCTATTTATCTTGTGTACCTTGTCATATTTAGCGCTCATCATTTGTTGTCTTGCTATGCTTATTATCATGGTTATGTCTTGTATCCAGTTTATTCATGTCATGATGCTTTTTACCTATTTACATGCTGAATGTAACAACCCGCTCATTTAATGATAATGTATTTAAATATTTTATTTAAATATATCGTCGTTAATAGTTAATCGAATGTGTATCCAAAAAGTCATATTTTGCATATGGTTGAATTAGGAATCGGGACAACTTCCACTCAGTCCGGATCATCATTTACGACCTTTTTGACTATAAACATCGATACCTTTTGAGTTGGGAGATTTTGCTCTTTTTTCATTTGGATATAAGACCAAAATATCACTTTCTACATATGGATGAGTTAGGATTCGAAACTACTTCCATTGAGTTCAAAACGTCGTTTAGGTGTTCGAAAATTATAAACTTTGATATATTCCGAGCTTCGGAAATTTGGGACTTTGGTTAGGTCTTAGTTTGGCTAACCTAGCCTACCTTATAAATCCCCTAATAGCACTCTCCTCTTCATTCATTCAACACTTAGAAGAAAATAGAAAAATGGAGAGTGGAATGGGAAATTAAAACTCCCTAAGCCCTAGCTTGATCTTGTAGCTCCAATTCTTGAGGAAATCAAGTGTAGAGACTTGGGTAAGCATCTCCATCTTCATCTCTATCTTCTCCAACCCTTTTCCTCTTGAATTTGTATGACTTCCTAATCCTAACTCTTAGGAATCTTGTTTATATTCTCTTAGATTGGAGATTCATGAGTATTGATTGAAGGGAGGTTGATTTAACAAAGCTTTGGATTGATTTCTTGCTTCTAGAAAGCAAAGTTGAGTTCTTTTTGAACTCACATCTATGCCACAAGCCATTGGCTTATACAAGTGTAATTTAGTGTTCATATGTGTTTGCAGGTGCTAGTGAATTGGTTATGTTAGTGTAACTTAGCCGATTCCATATGTTTATGTTCCATTGAGTTGAAAATATAAGTAGGATTGTTTACACGATCTTGCGCGTATGTTTTGAGTTGATTTGGTGATGTTGTGAAGCTACGTTGTCCCCTGACATAGTTCTAAGCCTTCACAAGTCGCTTGAATCGTATTTGATTGCTTTGGTTAGAAAATTTGCCTGTTTTGGAATTTAAAATCAAAACCATTGCTAATCTCTTGTATGAATGTTTGTGCATGCGTATTTAGGTGTTATAAGTTGTTTCGACAAGTCCTTGAAGCCTCATATATATGTGCATAACATCATAGGCCTTCAGGCATTCATCGATATCGTTTTGAACATGTTTTCAAGGCAAATTGTGCTCTGGAACATGATTCAGACATCTGAATATTTTTGGGCAGACATCTGACCTGCCCTAAATAATTATAGTTTCAAGCAACAAAATTCAGAAGTCTGAAAATTATTGCTCAAACGTCTGAATTGTAATTCAGATATCTGCCCGGAATAATTCAGACATCTTAAAGGGGGCCAAAATGAACTAAATCCTTTCTGGTTTCTGAAAATCCCAGTTCAGACATCTGGCCTAAATGATTCAGACATCTGAATCTGTTTTTCTGCTGTGGACCAGAGGGGGACTCTTTCCCGGCCGGAGCTCGGGCCTTTCGGACTTCGTTTGTGAACTTCAGCTTCACGAAATCACAGATTCTAGCAGCTCGATTTGTCGTCTTTAATTCTCAAGTAATTCTCCAGATGTTGATTGTTTTGGTCTATTCACATTGTTATGATGTGAATTGAATAAGTGATCATTCTAGAGCCCGTGCGCTCTATTTTGTATATCGAATTTATTCGATACTCTTGTTAATATAATTCGCGCCATGAAAACGTGGATTATCGACTTGATATCCTTCACAGTCTACTCCGATGTAGTTTAAAACCTTCGGGTGCTAGTTTGGGATTTCGATTAGTTCGTTGATCGAAATTACAACTGTTATCCCTTAATTTCTTATATGATTGTTGTAATGTGAATTACGAGTGATCAATCACCTGGGTGATCGTACTTTGATCCGTGGCACCCAATTTTGTGTCTTTGTCTCCTGTCGCTCAAAGTGATTTCTAATCGTTCCTTAACGTCATTGGGTTCACTAACGAGCTATATATTTATTCGATTTATCGAACTTATCGTTGATGATTTATGAATTGAATTTACGTTATTGCAGCGTGAATTCCCTTGATCGATTCGCTTCAGTAATCGTGCTCTTGTACATTGTCACATCGGACTTATGCGAAGGTTTATATATTATTAATGGACTACGAATCCTTCTACAGATTCCAATCTATTAGTGTGTACGGATCCTCTTTACTCGATCGGGCGAGAAATTTAGTTTATTTACCTTAGTAAAACTGAGGACTATGACCCTTTATATGTTTACTTCGGCGAATAACTCTTGGACTCGTACGTTCGAACACGTTGTGACGATTCTTGTTGTTTTTAGTATGAATCAACAACGGGTTTGTAAATATTTGAGAATAACGAGTGGTTATGGGACATTTAGCTATTTTCTTATATTAACTATCTCGGTGTAATTTATACTCACCGGACCGGTGTGGTCCTTTGATGATTTATGTTTTGTGGTCCTCGATCGCCTGAGTGGGATTTACGATTCTTGGATTTCACTTGGGGGACTTCGATCCATCTTTCTATGATTTTCTATGATTTATGATGTTTTCTAGGGATTTCACGATTATGGGTTTTCACTCTTCCGGGGTCACGACCCGGCTTCGTGGGGAGCTTTGGCTAAAACTTATGGGTTCGCTACCTAGAGATCATATCTCTTCTATGAATAGAAATGCCCCCTCTTTATGATGTTTTCTAGGGATTTCACAATTTATGTGTTTTCTCTCTACCGGGGTCATGACTCGGCTTCGTGGGGAGCTTCGGCACAAACAAATAGGTTCGCTACCTAGAGATCGTATCTCATCTATGAACAGGTCTGCCCCTTTATGATGTCTTGATGATTTATGATGTCTTGATGATTTATGATGATTTTGATGATTTATGATGTCTTGATGATTTATGATGATTTATGATTACTTTGACGCGAAGCGCGTCAATTTGAAAGATGATTTATGATTCATGATTTACTTTGATGTGTATTTGGCATTCCGCTGTCATTTCCTTTTGTGTGCTATTATTTAAATGTTGCATTCTATATTAGCTAGGAGATTATGTAGAGATATTTGTGTGATGACATTTCATTGTCATTTCCTGATTGTGTCAACATGCCATGTTCATGTCATCCTGTGTTATATCTCTTGTTATCTCGGTTTGTTTGATAAGTACAGCTAGACAGATCCATTTATTGTTTATTTTCTTATAAACAATACTCGGGTCAGGCCAAGTCATTTTAGGTACTCCTCTGGGGCTCCTCGCAGGATTGATCTTCCGCTTTCAGCTTGCCACTCTGTCTCTGTAGCTTTATGTACTTTGGTACCTATGACATTATCTATCATTGTGTACATATTCTTTTATTTAGATCATGGTACATGTACCTATTATTTTGGGATTAGTGGATCTTTGTTGACCACTATTTTGTTGTACACATTCTTGGTTTATTCTTTTCTATTCCGCCTTTCTGATATAATTATTCCGTGTCTGGCTTTGAGATATACAATACTTATATTATTGTTGTTGTCTATTTTATATTGCTTTCCGGATTGCATATAGCCGTTGTGTAGTTGTCCTATGTGCCGAATGGTCATGTCGAAATTTTAATCGGTATCAGAATTCGATGTGCGTTCCTCACTTGGAGTAATCATACAATTGGTCGCCCTTCACAAACCTCATTCTCCGTTATGGTCTTCGACATTTCTCTAAAATGAACTGGACGATAGTGGGATAGAGGCGGGGCGCTACAGTTGGTATCAGAGCCAACTTTTCGGAATAGTGTAAGATAGTGTGACGATGGTATTGTCTTAAGCCTCTCTCGAGAATCATACTTTAGGGTTTTATTTAGAGTCTTAAGACCCGTCATAGCTTATCTTCCAATACGATTCCATTTTGATTGAATTCGCTTTGTTTGAATTCAACTTGTGATTAACTTTTTCCTCCTTTTTCCTTAAAGAAGTGAAATAGTTGGTCGTGGCCATGCAAGTGTCGGTCCACCCAGTGTACCTCCAACGGAGGGGTGTTTGAGTATCTAGTGACCTATTTTTTGTCCTTTAGAATAGTTATCGACTCGTTCTCTTTTGGGTTTATTTCTATAGTCCATCTAGGGCCCGTGTGCTCTAGTGGTGCTTCTGTTTCATTCTTTGACTCGAGTTGCTAATCGATGCCTGCTTTCATTTGAATTACGTTATTAAAACGTAAATGTCAAGTTGTTGATCACTTCAGTGATCGTATTTCGGCATTGTCATGACTACTTCAATCGTACGAGAAATTTAATTAAATGCCTTAGTAAACATGAGGACTATGGACCCCTGTGTTTGCTTTGATGAATAATTACTGGACTTGTGCATTTTAAAACTATTGTGTATCACACTTGTCTTGTTGATCATTTATGATCCTTGTAGTTGATTGATCATTGGATATCTTGCCCATGCATCGTTACGCACGTGGTAAGCATCCTTAATCCTGACATTTCTTGATTTCTAGTTAAGAATTTTTTCGTATGTCGTTACGTACCTAGCATGGTCTATTGACCACTTGTCGGTCGGTATGGAGATACCATGTCATTGTGACTAAATCTACTCCCTTGTTGTCAGCTATGTAGTTCTAGTTCAGTGTGAGATCACCAAGCCTTCGGGATAAAACAACTCATTTGTTACCTCGTTGTGCCGGTGTGAGTCACCAAGCATTTTTGCTAAATTAACTCAACAAATATATCATGTGTTCCGAACTCAAGATTAAGAATGAGGGAAAGCATCCCGCTTCCTGTGATCCCTCTTCTTAAGTCAAGGTACATGTCATTAATTATTTGATGTCATTTACCTTATTCAGAGATTATTTTATTTTCTTTTGATATACGTCGACCATGTTCTTCGTTATCAAAAGATATCATTTGTGTTTTATTCATAAGTTGATAAAGAAATTTTATTTCCTTTATGCTATTCCCAATGATTTATTGAATTTTTATTTTTTTCGCGAGATCTGCGTGAACGTTAGAAATTATGAGGACTTTCTTGTGTTAACTTGTCCGTTGGGTGCGTTAAGGATCTCGAATGAGATGTGGGACGCCATGTTGTAGTTCGTAATTCCTAAACACCATTATGTGACAATCCAACATTTGAAATGATCCCTAAAATTAAATTAACCATTAATAAGTTAATCAAAATAATTATATTTTGGACTTTTTGCGATTTTTCATAATTGTTTGTTGTTTTTCTAGATAATTTATTTCTAGACTTCCTTGAAGTAATTCCAAGAATTCATGTGGTTCAAGATTTTTAATTAGAAATTATCCTGAGTCTTTTCTTTGAGTGAATAAACAACTCCAGAATTGTAATCCTTATTTTGATTTTCTAAAGAGATTTTATTATTCTTGTGATTCCATGAGTCTCCTTATTTTCTCTATTGAACGATCGCTCGAGAGAATGGGAATCCCGTGGTTGGAGGGAAATTTGAGTTTTTATGATCCACGGCAAACTCAGTATTGCCTTATTTTGAATCCATGATCTAGTTGATCAGCTGGAAGTGCTATAGTCAATTCACTTATGGACTTAGCCTTGTGTTGTTCTTAGAAATGAATATCGAAAGGATGAGCTCTTTTGATATTCCTCCTTTGTTTGTTTGAATCGTTTGGATTGACAATTGTCTCTGCACATTTGTTAACCCTTGTCAATCAATTTTTTGGGGATTACGACCTCTTTGGTTTGATCTCATCTTGTTGTAGAAACTGTCTATTGCTTCTTTGATTAATGTGAAAACCCGTAACTTCCCCGTAAAGGAAAGCGTCGGATAGTTCGAGAACAAGCCACAACAGAATGCATACAGAAGAACATTTCATTGTACATTACAACAATGCATTAGATTACAAGAATATACAGAGTATAAATGAATATTACACAGAAATATCAGAGATTTAAATTACATTTAAATATATCGTAGCGGAAAATAATACAATACACAACTAGAATGAGATATACGGATACAAAGCTTTCCGGATATCGTTCCAGCTGTAAACCAGGATCCTGTGAATATAAATATGCAAAACCAAAACTACTAGCTGCCCGTGTCAAAATAAGGGCACCCAGAGTTTAGGTTAAAACAATAAACTCCAGGTCAGTCATGTAACTGGTGTGAGAACTAAAACAGTTATTATTCTTTATTTTAAAAGTTAGGTAAATCAAGGGACCACGCCGTATAACACGGAACGGGTTTCCTCCCAAGAATACCAGTGCATAAAACAAACAGCGCAATGCTAAGTAAAGAAAAATGAAGCTGTTATAACACCCAGGTCCCATCACACAATGCAACGCAGCCGAGGATAGGATTTTCCCTTATAACAGCCAAAGAATGCTTGATACGTTTAAAACAAATCGTTTGATACTATTATAAGTGCATAGTGTATAAAACAACTTCAAATCATAAGTATCAATCATAGGCGGCATGGGTACCATATATCATGTCGCCATATATAGGTTTACAAATAAAACCGCAAATGTCACGTATTTGGAAATTGGATTTCCGTCTATGAACCGAGGCCAAGGATCGTCCTCTACCGATTCGAGACGCTCTAGCCCGTGTCTCAGGCAAGCGCGCAGGCAAGCCTTGGAGCGACAGGGCCGGTCCACCGATGTGGATTATTATGCCTGAACAATACGTCTCCCCGCCCTTTGGGGCGTCAATGAGCCAACGAATGACTCCATCGGACCCGGATCGTCCGATCAAACCGAGGCGCCTCGCAACAGCAACAACCACATAAGTCAAACTCGTCAGGGCGTGTAAAACCACTGACGCCACTTTTTAGCTAGAAGGAAACGCATGCCCTCCCTGAGGTCCGTCTCCCGTTTTTGGTTCATACCGGGTGTGAAACTCGCGGAGTAAACGTTACACAAAGCTACGCCACAAAGGCTATGCTTTGATCATCACCACAAGACTTTGCTTTTCAACAGAAGCCTCGATCAATTTCCACTTAGGCATGCCACACAGGCAATTCACTCCATGCGTTTGATATCCATCAATATATAACCCCTAAGCTCGTACATCTCAGAGAAGGGCGTTAAGCAAGAGAATAAATTCTCCGCCGCCAAACAGATATATATTTAATAGAGATCAATCACACAGACTAAAATCCAATGTCAGACACACAGTCCATTTACAAGTCCGTTCTGGGTCTGAACGAAACCGGAGGCACCTAGTACCCCGCATATCCATCGATCTCCAAGTACGTCTGGACGAGCACTAACTGTTTCCATCTTCTTGGGTGTACAGCCCAATCAAGATCATCAGTAATTACCCAAACGACGTGAAGACTTCCGGTCTTCGACCATCGTCTTCATCTTCGACTTATCGTCGTATCAGTTATTCAGAATGGGATAAACCCGGTCTTTCCGAATAACTCGCGTATATTTAAATAAGTGTTACACAAACACAACATATGCCTCATTCCAATTCATCAGTCACTAACCGAAAATTAATCAAGAGAATAATTCCCCAAACATTAACCCCGAAGGCCGAAACCAACATCAGATCAATATCCAGAAAACCATTCTGCTTGGCTAACCGACGGTTAGTTCCTAAATTTCACATTCATAGGGAAAGGTTCCCATTAATCTTATCCAAGATAATTTCTTGAATTTATTCTCTAATCTTCCTTTGAATTTCGATTCAACTAGTCGGAATTAGCGAACCTTACCGTAGTAATCATTGGTTTTAACTTCCCAATCCCAACCTATTGATCCCATGAAGTAAAACTGGTAATACTTCATATCTAACACCACAGTGTTATCGGTAAATTCAATTACCATTTCACGTTCAAATCTAATTAAAGATTTAACTATCGCCTAGAGCAAAACTGGTGATACTCCATTCTCGATTATTTCAATCTAATTAAAGATTCATTAAAACTCCACTTAGTTTTAATCGTTAACTAGGTTAAAGGATCAGTGTCATTTAAAACACAGTTCACGGTAAACCCAAAATATCATTCCATTAATTATCGGGTTAAAGAACAAGTGTTATTTAAAACACTGTCCACGATAAACCCAAAAATCAATATCAATTCTATTCCAATTAAATATTGTTTAATTGGTACATTTCATTAAATCTAAATAAAAAGATTTAATCTTTTCTCGACTGGGTTCAAGAACAGTGTTAGTGAAGACACCATTCACGACAAACCCAAATCACATTCGATATTCAATACAAGGCTCTGAATAGAAAATATATCGGCTTATATTCAATATCGAATTCTACGACTAACAAATGTCGTATTGGAAATAACGATATAAATATATATCTTACAAATTTCCATAACAACACCTGTATAATCACGAATTCCAACATCGAAATATTCCGAAGACAATTTCGATTCAAATCCACTCCAATGCAATCATTGGATATTCTGGTTATTTTTAAAACCCTTTTTAAATTCAATTTATTTATTTAAAAATAAATAGAATTATAATTCTAGTTCAAAACCAGTTCATTTCGATAAAAATCTATTTTTATCTTTTCAAATATGGAGTTTTTCATCCCAATTCTTTCTAAATCATTTCTTATGATTTTACACAAATTATTACTATTTTTAATAATTTTATCAAGGCCTGTACAGTCGATTTCCATCAACGGTCATCGAACTGCACTTACAACGACCTTTTTCAAATTTGATTTGGACATAATTCCAAATCCAACCGTTAGATTTTGAATTTCTAATATTCGTTAGAAAGCTCTTTTCGATACGAACCCAACGGTTCCGGTTTTAGGAGAATCCGACGGTCGGATCTCCCGTAATGTCCGTTTGAAATAAATGGTCGAAATTCACGAACTGCCGCGGCGCGGCCCGTTCTATTCAGGCCATTATATTATATATATAATATATATAATATATATTTCGTCGATTTCTATTTAAAACGAATTATATAAACAGTTTTAAAATCGTTTCAAAAGCAATTTCAACTTTCTTTTCAATTCAATTCAAAATTGAATTTTTCTTTATAAATTCGTTTTAAAATTCATTTCTATTCAATTCAAATTTCAATTCAATTTGAATTCATTTCAATTCGCTTTCAATTCAATTTGAATTCGTTTTCAATTCAATTCATTTCGAAATCGTTTTCAATTCATTTCATTTCGAAATCGTTTTCAATTCAATTCATTTCGAAATCGTTTTCAATTCAATTCATTTCGAAATCGTTTTCAATTCAATTCATTTCGAAATCGTTTTCAATTCAATTCATTTCGAAATCGTTTTCAATTTAATTCATTTCGAAATCGTTTTCAATTAAATTCATTTCGAAATCGTTTTCAATTCAATTCATTTCGAAATCGTTTTCAATTCAATTCATTTCGAAATCGTTTTCAATTCAATTCATTTCAAAATCGTTTTCAATTCAATTCATTTCGAAATCATTTTCAATTCAATTCATTTCGAAATCGTTTTCAATTCAATTCATTTCGAAATCGTTAAAATCGATATAAATATCGTTCACGTCAAAATGGCGTCAATCTAATCAACACGGCTTCATAAATTGCTATTTTCAAATTTCTATTTCAAATATTTCTTTTTCAAAATAGTTGTTATTATCAAAATATTTCGTTCAACACATGACCAATCTCAAAGGATGAGTACTGTCAACACATGAACCGTTATTTTATATTGATAAAGATGTGAATTTTATTATCAAAATATTTCGTTCAACACATGACCAATCTCAATGGATGAGTACTGTCAACACATGAACCGTTATTTTATATTGATAAAGATGTAAATTTTATTATCAAAATATCTCGTTCAACACATGACCAATCTCAAAGAATGAGTACTGTCAACACATGAACTTTTATTTTATAATATTCTTTATTTTCTAAATTGGAATGAGGCCCAATCAATCACCATATAATGTTAATTATATGGATTTTCATACAACACATGTATATAATAGCATTGAAAAATAATCAACCATCAACCAAAGTGCACTACACTGTATAAGCATCAAATATAGATATTCAACGCTTATAACAGCCTGTCAATCAATCGATCGACATATTTAATCAATCAGGATGAGTGAAATTCATATTTCATCCCAACACCCGTGTGGGGTTTCAAACAATCAAACACAGATTTTAGTTGTGCAGTTGGGCGATGTGTAAAATTTATCGTCCCAATCAATGTCATTCAAATAAGTGTACATAAACAAACCATCTGGTTTGTAAATGAATATTTATTTATTCACTTCACTATTTTCATATTCACGTTAAAAATTATATTTTTAACGATAAAACATTTTATTTCAACCTATGGATTTCTATTCAATTCATTTATTCAATAAAATGATAATTTTATTTTTCTAACATATTTTAGAAAATTTCGGCGGCATAACGGCACGATACTAGAAACGGGACGAGGCCTAGCCTTATCCCCGGTCTAGTGAAGGCCCACGCCATTCACACATCAATCAAAATCATTCATTTCACCAAACAATTCAATTCACATCATCTAACTAATCTATGCAACCAAACAAACAAGTCCATGGTCTGTGGACGATTGTGTCGGGTGCTACTAAGCACCGTCTGCATCCTAGTATATAAATATAACTAGAAAAATTAAATTGAAAGGTGAGAAGTTCTCACAGATAGCTATCCTAGCTCCACGGCACTTCATTGATAGAAATCTTCATCGCTATCGCATCTTCGTCATCTTCGTTGTCCGCTTTCACTACCTATGTAAAAATCGAATTTTTACTTCGCTATTCCATATATAAAAATCATATTTTTATTTCGAAGTTCAACATATAAAAATTCTATTTTTATTTCGAAGTTCAATATATAAAAATTCTATTTCTATTTCGAAGTTCAATATATAAAAATTCTATTTTTATTTCGAAGTTCAATATATAAAAATTCTATTTTTATTTCGAAGTTCAATATATAAAAATTCTATTTTTATTTCGAAGTTCAATATATAAAAATTCTATTTTTATTTCGAAGTTCAATATATAAAAATTCTATTTTTATTTCGATGCCATATAGATAAAAATTCCATTTCAAAAAAATATAGACTTCGCCTTTATAAAACAAAGGTTCCACCTTTTCAAATAAAAAGTTTTCGCCTTTTCTAATAAAAAGTTTTCGCCTTTTCTAATAAATATAAATCACTTCTATTATGATATGCTAGTATCTATAAAAATCATTTCTTTTACCTCATTAAAAATATAATCGTTTTATAACCAAACATATATAAACTTTACTTTATTAAAAATCGTCTTTCATAAAATAAAAATCATATTTTTAATTCGCCACTTAGTATAAAAATTATATTTTTAACTTCATTCTTATATAAAAATTATATTTTTATATTCATACCTTATATAAAAATTCTGTTTTTAATCTCATTCCTATATAAAAATTATATTTTTATATTCATACCTTATATAAAAATTCTGTTTTTAACCTCATATGAAAAATCACAACTTTAAACAAATAAAAATCTCGCCTTTAAATAATAAAAAATCAAAACTTTAAGTAAATAAAAAAAAAAAAAACATGTCTCATAGCGGATAAAAAAAAAAACCGAATCCTTTAGTTCGTTCATAATCCAAGTTTTTTTTTTCATAATAACTCATATAAAAATGAAAAAGAATATATATTAAATAATACATCAAAACTCACGTTTTCAAGAAGGGGGAGAGATGGCCGAGTTGGAGGAGCTTGCTGAGCTGCGTTGGAGTCGGAGCATCCACTGGAGGGAGTGGCGGCGGTCCATCGGGGAGGGGGAAAAGGAGCGGGACGCGAGGGGGTTCGGGTTCGGGGCGTTCGAATGGAGGAAGAAGGAGGAGAGGAGGGAGAAGGAAGCGGCGGCGAGGCTTTGCTGGGGCGCGACGGCGGTGCTCCGCCCAGGGCTGCGATCGGCTTTTTTTTTTCTTTTTTCTTTTGAAATGAAATTGGACGGGGGGGGGGGGGGGGGGGCAGAACGGTTAAAGGGGGGAGAGGGTTTTTTTATTATTATTATTATTTTATTATTTTTAAAAGTTGACTTTTACATACGTCATCAAAACGAGGCCCACCACCTGTCGTCCATAGCGTTTAACCCCCATTCCGAACACAATGGGATATGTATCGTCAGCTGATTCGGCTGTTACAATCAGTTTCCGTTAAATTTACATTTAAATCTATATATTGAATTTTAAACGCGCATTTCAAATTACCGAGGTCACATACGAACTTTAAAAATTCCAAAAAAATATTTTCTAGCTTCGTATTGACGATACAGTCCTAACAAAACTAGTTTCGTCGAATTCTGAGACCGTTTGAAAAATGGCCAATTTCCAGTCGATTAAAATCAACTGAAACTGGTCAAACGCGTTTTCCTTTGCCACGCTCACATATTGATTCGAAAAATTATGAAATTCGAAACCTAGCAATAATTTAACAACACGGACCCAACAAAAGTGGTTTCGTCGAAATCCGAGGTCGTTTGCAAAATGTCCATTTTTAAGGGCCTGAATTCCATAGCGACTATTCAGAATTTTCCACTGGACATTTCTTTTGATTCCCGCTACGAACTTTCGATTTTTCGGATTCGTTGGAAAGATATTATCAAATAGATCCTATCATTTTTGGTTTCACTAAAATCCGGATTGTTTTGCACCCGGTACATTCAATCGAAGTTTGAAATCGAATTATCGAACTACCGCGCCATTTTCAATTCTATTTATAATTATATATAATTATTTATATTCTAACGACGACGTATATAATATATACATCGAATTCTATATTCAAAATAAATTTCTCGTCGATTATATTTAAAATAATCTATTTTAAATATTCAAAATTCGCTAAAATTGCCAAAATAAAATTTTTAAACTGGCCCAGATTTTGCGGGTTATTACAATTAATTGCTCATTTTTGTGCGATATGAGATTTTTGGCAGAAAATTATCTTAAATCATGTTGTTCCGAAGGGGTAAGTTGTGCACTACTTATCCATCGCCTTCTCGATGTTTCTGATTTTCTAGAACTAATACTCGAGTTTCTGAATGTTGGGAATTTCGTATAATTCCTAATACTCGTCTTTATGGTTACTAAATTAGATTTAGTACCTAGTTAGAAATCGATTTGCTAGTGTAGTTCATTGGTATTCCGTTACCAATATTTGTTTATCGGTTTCTAGCTTGTTGGTATTCCGTTACCATCCTTGAATCATTGATGTTAAAATTGATTATTCCTTCGAGAGTTTCTCTCTTTAACTAACTTCGTTGGAATCTCTGAGTTGTTCTTTGGTGGGTGTCAGCCACCTTGTCGCAAGACTAAAATGCTGATGTTCGGTGTTCGCTACATCATCGTGATGGAGTTTTGGGAATGGTTAGTCAACCATTGTGGATTCCTATTTCATATCCTAAGAGAAATATCTACTATTGATATCTCGCGTCTGTAGGACACTGTCCCGTTGCTTCTTGAAATTCCAAATTAGATTCGCATGGTTTTTGTGCATTCAATTGATTCTTATTCCCTTGAGAATCATATTGGGAAAGGCGAGTCTATTTGAATTCATAGCGCTTATGAATGTTTCTAGAATTATTTTACCCGTTTGGGATGACTACCTTCATGCGTAATGGAACTCGAGGTTGAACTCTAGTTTTTATGATCTTGCGAGACGAAATTGGGATCTCACTTAGCCGTTGGTGTGATCTTTTCATTTCGTGTCGGTTCTTGTGATACCACTCTGTGGTGTTATTTTTGGTTGTTACTCATTACTTTAATCTTAAGGAATTGCGGGGACGCAATTCTTTTAAGGGGGGAAGTCTGTAACAACCCGCTCATTTAATGATATGTATTTAAATATTTTATTTAAATATATCGCCATTAATAGTCAATCCAATGTTTATCCAAAAAGTCATATTTTGCATACAGTTGAATTAGGACTCGGGACAACTTCCACTGAGTCCGGATCATCGTTTACGATCTTTTTGACTATAAACATCGATACCTTTTGAATTGGGCGATTTTATTCTTTTTTCATTTGGATATAAGACCAAAATATCACTTTCTACATATGCACGAGTTTGGACTCGAAACTACTTCCATTGAGTTCAAAATGTCGTTTAGGTGTTCGAAAAGTATAAACTTCGATATATTCCGAGCTTCTGAAATTTGGGACTTTGGTTAGGTCTTGGTTTGGCTAACCTAGCCTACCTTATAAACCCCCTAATAGCTCTCTCCTCTTCACTCATTCAACACCTAGAAGAAAATAGAAAAATGGAGAGTGGAATGGGAAATTAAAACTCCCTAAGTCCTAGCTTGGTCTTGTAGCTCCAATTCTTGAGGAAATCAATTGTAGAGACTTGGGTAAGCTTCTCCATCTTCATCTCTATCTTCTCCAACCCTTTTCATCTTGAATTTGTATGACTTCCTAAACCTAACTCTTAGGAATCTTGTTGATATGCTCTTAGATTGGAGATTCATGAGTATTGATTGAAGAGAGGTTGATTTAGCAAAGCTTAGGATTGATTTCTTGCATCTAGAAAGTAAAGGTGAGTTCTTTTTGAACTCACTTCTATGCCACAAGCCATTGGCTTGTACAAGTGTAATTTAGTGTTCATGTGTGTTTGCAGGTGCTAGTGAATTGGTTATGTTAGTGTAACTTAGTAGATTCCATATGTTTATGTTCCATTGAGTTGAAATTATAAGTAGGATTGTTTACACGATCTTGTGCGTATGTTTTAGTTAATTTGGTGATGTTGTGAAGCTCCGTTGTCCCCCGACAGAGTTCTAAGCTTTCACAAGTCGCTTGAATCGCATTTAATTGCTTTGGATAGAAAATTCGCCAAGTTTGGAATTTAAAATCAAAACCATTGCTACTCTCTTGTATGAACGTTTGTCAATCCATATTTGGGTGTTATAAGTTGTTTCGGAAAGTCCTTGAAGCCTCATATACATGTGCATAAAATCATAGGCCTTCAGGCATTCGTCGATATCGTTTTGAACATGTTTTCAAGGCAAATTGTGCTCTGGAACAGGATTCAAACGTCTGAATATTTTTGGGCAGACTCTGACCTGCTCCAAATAATTATATTTTCAGGCAACATAATTCAAAAGTCTAAAAATTATTGCTCAGACGTCTGAATTGTAAATCAGACGTCTGGCCAGAATAATTCAGATGTTTGAAAGGGGGCCAAAATGAACTAAATCCTTTCTGGTTTCTGAAAATCCCAGTTCAGATGTCTGACCTAAATGATTCTGACGTCTAAATCTGTTTTTCTGCTATGGACCAGAGGGGACCTCGGTCCACCGTCTACCCCCATCTAGGCTCTTTCCCGGCCGGAGCTCGGGCCGTTCGGACTTCGTTTGTGAACTTCAGCATCACGAATTCACAGATTCCAGAAGCTCGATTCGTTGTCTTTGATTCTCAAGTAATTCTCCCGATGTTGATTCTTTTGGTCTATTCACATTGTTATGATGTGAATTAAATAAGTGATCATTCTAGAGCCCGTGTGCTCTGTTTTGTATATCGAAATTATTCGATACTCTTGTTAATATAATTCGTGCCATTAAAACGTGAATTATCGACTCGATATCCTTCGAGTCTACTCCGATGTAGTTTAAAACCTTCGGGTGCTAGTTTGGGATTTCGATTAGTTCGTTGATCGAAATTATAACCGTTATCCCTTTGGTTTCTTATATGATTGTTGTAATGTGAATTACGAGTGATCGATCACCTAGGAGATCGTACTTTGATCCGTGGCACCCAGTTTTGTGTCTTTGTTTCCTGTCGCTCAAAGTGATTTCTAAACGTTCGTTAACGTCATTAGGTTCACTAACGAGCTATATATTTATTCCATTTATCAAACTTATATTTGATGATATGTGAATGGAATTTACGTTATTGCAATGGGAATTCCCTTGTTTGATTCACTTTGTCCATCGTGCTCGTGTACATTGTCATGTCGGACTTATGAAAGGGTTTATATATTATTAATGGAGTACGAATCCTTCTATGGATACCAATCTATTAGTGTGTACGGATCTTCTTTACTCGATCGGGTGAGGAATTTAGTTTATTTACCTTAGTAAAACCGAGGACTATGACCCCTTATATGTTTACTTCGGCGAATAACTCCTGGACTCGTACGTTCGAACACGTTGTGACAATTCTTGTTGTTTTTAATATGAATCAACAACGGGTTTGTAAATATTTGAGAATAACGATTGGTTGTAGGACATTTAGCTATTTTCTTATATTAACTATCTCGATGTAATTTATACTCACCGGACTGATGCGGTCCTTTGATGATTTATGTTTTGCGGTCCTCGATCGCCCGAGTGGGATTTACGATTCTTGGATTTCACCAGGGGGACTTCGATCCAACTTTCTATGGTTTTCTATGATTTATGATGTTTTCTAGGGATTTCACGATTATGTGTTTTCTCTCTTCCGGGGTCACAACCCGGATTCGTGGGGAGCTTCGGCTCAAACTTATGGGTTCACTACCTAGAGATCGTATCTCATCTATGAACAGACCTGCCCCTTCTTTATAATGTTTTCTAGGAATTTCACAATTTATGTGTTTTCTCTCTACAGGGGTCACGACCCGGCTTCGTGGGGAGCTTCGACTCAAACAAATAGATTCGCTACCTAGAGATCGTAACTCATCTATGAACAGGTCTGCCCCTTTATGATGTCTTGAAGATTTATGATGACTTTGATGATTTATGATGTCTTAATGATTTATGATGACTTTGATGATTTATGATTACTTTGACGCAAAGCGCGTCAATTTGAGAAATGATTTATGATTCATGATTTACTTTGATGTGATCGTCATCAATTTGATGCGTATTTGGCATTCCGCTGCCATTTCCTGTTGTGTGCTATTATTTAAATGTTGCATTCTATATTAACTAGGAGATTATTTAGAGATATTTATGTGCTGACATTCCATTGTCGTTTCCTGATTGTGTCGACATGCCATGTTCATGTCATCCAGTGTTATATCTCTTGTTATCTCGGTATGTTTGATAAGTACAGCTTGACTGATCCATTTATTGTTTATTTTCTTATAAATAATACCCGGGTCAGGCCGAGTCATTTTAGGTACTCCTTTGGGGCTCCTCGTAGGATTGATCTTCCGCTTTCAGCTTGCCACTCTGTCTTTGCAGCTTTATGTACTTTGGTACCTTTAACATTATCTATCATTGTGTACATATTATTTTGTTTAGATCATGGTACATGTACCTACTCTTTTGGGATTAGTGGATCTTTGTTGACAACTTTTTTGTTGTACACATTCTTGGTTTATTCATATCTATTCCGCCTTTGTGATATGATTATTCCGTGTCTGGATTTGAGATATACCATACTTATATTATTGTTGTTGTCTATTTTATACTACTTTTCGGATTGCATATAGCCGTTGTGTAGTTGTCCTATGTGCCGAATGGTCATGTCGAAATTTTAATCGGTATCAGAATTCGATGTGCGTTCCTCACATGGAGTAATCATACAATTGGTCGCCCTTCACAAACCTCATTCTCCGTTATGGTCTATGACATTTCTCTGAAATGAACTGGACGATAGTGGGTATAGAGGCGGGGCGCTACACTAAAAATCACTGGACTTACCAGACTTATGTCTGACCTAGTTTGTTTCGCCTCTTTTCTTCCGTTTCCCTACCCCCCTCCAAGGTTCATAGGGAGGGAATATTACCACTTAGATCAGTTTTCTTTACAGGCTCGAAGATAGACGATGTATTTCTTTGGAGTCTCTTTTCTACTGCTATGGCTGGCTCATGCTTTATTAAGGAATATCATTGTCATTTCATGCTTCTTTATTTTGTTAAACAAGACAAATGCTTTGTTGTATTGGTGTTTTGGTGTTGAAAAACAATCTTTTTGCAAGCTGTTTTACCAAGCTACTGTTTTATCAATAAAGCAAAGTTTAATTTATTTTCTGCTGGATAAATTTTGTCTGTTTTGTAATTTATCTGTTCTATACAATTATAATGCTCCGCTGAAGTTAATGCATTCCCTTTGAGAGTGACCTTAACGGAGGTGGGGTGTTACACGTGGTTTCAGAGCTGAAGGTTACTAGAACAGATAAAAAGGATTTTGAAAACTGTTTTCAAAAGTATTTTTATAAACAGATATATACAAAAACATGTTTTAAAGAAGTGTTTTTCAAGAGAAAAGTATTGTTTTTGAAAGGCATATTACCCAAAACCATATGCACTATCTTTCGGTTCTCTATTTGAATCTCTTCTTCCTTTCTTTTCGCTATAGTCTCATAGGCATACGACATGTCGAGGGTGAAGTAGTGCCCAACCTCCATCTATAGCCGCAGTAGCTTCACCTGCGGCTAATCTTCTTTCAAGATTTGTTGGTTGCCATGCGATGGAGGTAGTTTCGAGAAACTTGTCAACAAGCTACACAAGGATGGTAAGGATGAGAGTAAGGGAGTTTGGGCTAAGGAGCACAAGCCCAAGGATAAGAAGCTTGTTGATATGGCTTAATCCAGGCAGAAGGAGAAAGGTGAAAAGAAAGAGGCCAAAGTGGAAGAATTACAAACAAGGGATTAGAATATAAGAAGGGTGGAAGAAATAATAGATCACGTGACAAGTGGAAGTGTCTTTTCTGTGGTATAGCGGGTTATTTAATTGTAGGAAGAAGAAGACAGGTGGTTGTTTTCAATATGGTGAAGCAAAGCAGCTTATCAAGGATTGCCTGAAGGACAAGAGCAAGGGCAAGGGAAAGGGAATGGGTAGAGGACAGGACCTACTTCTAGAGGACAAGTTCATGCTCTCGTGGCACCAGGAAAGAAGAGAGATAGAAACGTTTTTGTTGAAAGTTTGATTTTCCTTTTTTGAACTTTTTTTGACTCTTGCACTTCACATTCTTTTCTATCTGCTTCCATAATTTAGTCTCTGCACCTTAGTTTTAGTAGGGTGGAGGATCCCATTATTATCTCAAATCCAATTGGTGGTTCGGCTCATTTATCTTTGGTTTGAAAGGATTTGAGAATAGCTATATTAAGTATTGAGTTTAATGTTTCATGGGCTATGGGTTGATTCTAGGCTTGGATTGGTTAGCTAGTAATTTTGAAAGGAGGGTAGTTAGACTCATGACTTGCCACGGGAATACCGTCGAGATTTGTATGATCCTAATGGATCCGTTTGGCTTAGCTACCTAGAATCAGTTGATGAAACTATCGACGTGTTGGAGTAGTCCATGAGTACACAGATGTTTTTGATTAGTTTAGGGGTTTGTCCCCTAAAACGCGAGATAGACTTCCGCATATATTTAGTTGACAATGCAAAGCCAGTTGAATTACCTGTACGACACATGACTCCAAGGGAAAAGCGGATGGTTCACTTCGCTTGTGCATAGATGATATTTTGGTTTCTCTAAGAGTGGGGAAGAACATGCTTTGTATCTAAGGGAAGTCTCGAATACCCTCCAAGCGCATCAGCTTAAGGCTAAGTCCCCCAAATGCCATTTTTGGAGGAAAGAAGTGAGGTTCTTAGGACACATGGTCTCTAAGGAAGGGATAGCTGGATCGTGCAATGGTAGTGGCAATCCAAGATTGGAAGGTTCCTAGAAAAGCAACGGAAGTAAGAGGTTTTCTTGGACCAGCGGGCTAATATAGGAAGTTCATTAAGGACTTTGCGAAGGTATTAGCCCCACTTACTGGATTAACGAGGAAGAATCTAACCTTTACTCGGGATATTGATTGTGATGTTGCTTTCCAACGATCGAAGAGGGCTCTTACAACGGACCCAGTTTTGACTTTTACCTTACGGTAGTAAAAGTTTTACGGTATACACGGATGCATACGGCACGGGACTAGGTGTCATTTTGTGTAAGAAGGAAGGGTAAGGTCGTTGTAGATGCCTTAAGAAGAAAAAGGTTGACTTCAAGTCCTCTTTATGTGAAAAGGAAAAGTTCAGAATACATATCAACCTTTGATCTTAAAACCTTCGGTTAAGTTAGTAGTTGGCATCGCTAGGAGTAAAACCTATGCTTTTGGATCAAATAGGGACTTCACTCTCAGGTAGTTGACGCAATGGATAAGCTAAGTAGACAAGATACCCCTAGTCACCTTAATAAATACACTTGTTAACATGGTTAGCATCTGTTTATTTTCAAGAAATAGTTCTTGGAATGTTAGAATGACATAGCAGAAGTTGTAATGCCGAGTAAACTAGAAGGAGAAGAGGTGGAACGAGAGGCGACAGTGAGATGAGTCCCAACTTATATTTGGGAAACAGAAATTAAGAAGCTACGCAATCATGAAGTTAAGACAGTCAGAGCACAATAGAGTGAAGCTCAAGAAGATGCAACTTCTAAGACTGAAGACTAGATATGTGCATCATACCCTTTTTCTTGAGGGTATATCCTTGATCTCTTTTTCTAAGAATTTTATGCATACTTGTTTCTATCTTTTTAGGTGTATCCCCTAGGTCATATCTTCGATCCTTGGGTAGAAGCCAATGCATGTAAACATGTGTTTGAAATATGTTATGATTGATGGTTGCAAGAGGTTGCTAGTGGTTGCTCGTGGGTGTATACACACACACATTAGGTACTAGATCGGCTCGGTCACTTTCATATTGCATATGCATATATGTATTTGTATATGGATTGAAACTTGATGTGTTATCATATGGATGTTGCATTTGTATGAATGATTGTGCGCTCATGTAGAAGTTATAAAGTAAGATTAGGAATAATTGCATACATGATGGACTCATGGCACTGACATAATTCGCATTAAGAAGGTCAACTGAATCAGTAGACTGCCTGATTTTGCATTTGGGTAAGGACATATACATACACTATGCATATGTTCATAAAAAGCATTAGAAACCTTTTTAAGGACAATGGATGCCTGTGATTGAATGATTGAGTAGATGGATGTTGGATGGTAGGATACACATTCTTCTTGATTTGAAGATTTCGGGGACGAAATCCTTTAAGGAGGGGAGAATGTATCACCCCGTAATTTTAAATATTAAAATTAACAAATTTAAGAACACCTAATTTTTAGAAGAATAATTAAGGGAAAACTGTTGCGCCATTGCGTTCGTCTCGGAATTCGACTTGAGATAGAGTCCGAGTTTGCGTAAATCGGATACTGTATGAAGAAGTTATTAAGATTTGAAGTTTGTATACGCATGAGGAGAGAATATATATATTGAGTTCAGTACTTCAGAAATAGGTCCAGAAAGTCAAAAATGGGTCTGAAATTCAAAATCATCCAAAACAGACTGGGCGGGAAAATTCCCGCCAGAGGGTGTCGACCCCCCTTAAGAGGAGTCGACCCCTAAGGGTGTCGACATAGGTGTCGACCTCGCTATAGGGGTGCCGACCCCCCACCGCCCCAGATCTGGGCGAAATATCTCGTTTTGTGCCTGGCAGACATGGCAATGACGATTTTATGGGTTTTAGGGCTACGTGGCGACTTCTGATTGGCCTGCTGACTCATTCTCTTGGGCTGGATGGTTTGGATAGACCCTAGGTTGATCTAAAGGCTCTTAATAATCCTAGACATCTATATATACACTCATAACCCAACCCTAATTCTATTGCTCCAAAGCTATGACGCTGTTATGCTGTTCATCTTCAATCTAGCCTAGCCACCTCCTTCTTCTCCTTAAACTAGAAATCAAGTTAGAGAACTCCAAATCAAAGGAGAGGTTTTCTTCTACAATCAACTTTGAAGATTACCCAACAACAAATTAGAGTTTTTGCAACAACAACGATTCATATTTCTTTTCTTAATCCTAGCAAGGTAAGTTCATGTTATTTTCAGATTTGAACACCTGATTGTAATCTTGACATGTAATAAAATGAATCAAGTCAATGCCTGATTGTAAGATAATCTTTTCAGAATTATCACTATCCTTCTATTAAATCCATAATTTTACATGCCTAAGAAGTTATTATATCGATTCTATCATGCCTATCTTTGTTGTACATCAGGCATATAATCCTTTTTGGTTCATGATGTTATTCTTATGCATGCGATAATGATTGTATTAGTTTATTCAAAAATTTATCTTTGTTGGATATAAATTTCCTGTATAAGGTCTGTTGTTGCATGCCTAATTTTATGCCTATTCTTATTTTATGCTCCTCCTCTCTCTTCCCCTATTTCTTTTTCTTTGATGAAACTAGGTTACCTTCGAACCTAGGCTGAAATCGCGAAATACGAACGGTTGGAATACGGGGAATGTTTAGTTATAACTATTTTGGGTAAATATTGGACATAACATATTTGATGAAATAATTGGGCATAACTTGTAATTGGTATTGGGCATTTTTATCAGTTTAATTGCAAGTTTGGGGTTAATTGGCATGTAAATCAAGTTTTGGGCGTAAACTGTAAACTTGAATATTAAATCTAGATTGGGCATAACTATTGGTTGGGACGCCAAACATAATATATATTGTGATTTTGGAGCATGACTATTATTGTAAATTTGGGAAGATTGGGTGTAGCCTATTTTGATTAATAACTTGTAACTGAATTTGTGGGGCATATCTTGCAATTGGCTTTGCTAGGCATAACTTGAGAATTGGAAAATGACTAGTTTTGTGAATTTGGGGGTAATTAGCATATAAAATCTAGGCTTGGACATGTACGGTAAATATGTAAATTTGCTAAAAGTTTAACATGCCTCACGCGAGGTTAGTATATATAGGCCCCTAAACTAAACCGTTATATAAAACGTGTGTGAATCAGTGGGAAGGTTAAGTAACATATGAATAGGCAACACTTAACCAGTACAATATGTTAATTAAGCAAATGGGTGGGGTTAAGTAAATTGGGAACACTTAACCATTATAACATGTTGATTAGGAAACCCTAATATCGGGGACACATTTCAGCAATAACCCACATAGATGTATCGTGGTAACCTGAACTAAGCACGGTGGGGCATGATTACTGGGCTGATTATAAGTGGTCAAAATAGCGGCAGGTGGTGCAGCAGTGTAGGTCTCGAAGGAGTACGAGCATGCACGTGCTCCGGAGTGGGAAAAGCAGGCACTGGGCATCAGTAGTATACACTATGCATCTTGATTTGTGTCGGGTTGCCACCATAGGAATTGATACACACTATGGTGGGGCCAGCACATGTATCTACAATTAAGCTAGGCTGAATGACACAATTAATGAATACATACGAGTAAGGGAGCCGATCGATAGGGTAGTAAGGGTACATCTAACATATCCATGGCAATTAGGCCGATTGAGGTAAGTGATGGTTCAAATTAGGGTTTACATATCAATTTAGCAGCGGTAAATACTAAACCGTAAAAGGATCTATTACGAAAATAACAGATCGAATTAAAATCATACCTGATTCAAGTCGAATTCGTGGATATGAGATGTGTATTGGGGATTGATCGAATCGAACAGTGCGTCAATTGCCGCACCTCCATAAGTATCCACGAACATCTGTCTTCGATTTCGTCATACGAATTGAAGTTGAAAAGAACGGTGCTTGCCCTAAAGATTAGGGTTTGATCTTCCCCATTTTAACTCGTTCTATTTTTCTGTGTGTTATATCTTAGTAAAGAAAGGTCGGCCTTCTTTAATATGTATTGAACGAGATAAAATAGGGGTGATTCATCCTTATACCATTTCAAAATAAAAGTAAATATCAACATTTTGAATTTCTTTTCTTAAGAGTGGATCTTCACTTCTCCGGATGTTTTATGCGTGACCCTATAGGTTATTACACCGTTGGCAATGATTTAAAATCGTATTTAAAATCATAAACAGTGATTGGCATCTAGCAATACGTCGTTGCTACCCAAGTTATAATAAGACCAACGATTCGATACAACCTTTCCGTGACCAGTGTATCAATGTAATATAATCCTTTTAACCAATATATCCAGGATTAAACTAGAGGCATGGATCGTATCATCCTCATTTTAAATAAATCCGATTTTCTTGATCGATGAGTAGACTGTTTAAAACAAATCAATATTTGAGCACGGCCATGCATTTCACAGTCTCACTCAATCAAGAGGCCCATGGATATCACTATGAATATATCGTAGGGTTAAATTCCATCTAGATCATTCATAATGTTCATTCGATTCAAGATATATCCAATAATCACCGTTATCGTTACTCTGTTACGAAATAACTTTAGATGATATCAAAACACAAATATCCTCGAATTAAATTATAATGATTTCAGGTCTGAGGACCATTACATCACTATCACTATAAGAACAACTTATGATACTGTTGATTATATTCCATGTAGTTATCTCACGGTGGGTCAGCCCAATACGCTATTCTTCAATACGTATTTACATCTTGACTTTAATATCACGTATATTAATGATCAATGAGATGTGATCATCAGTCAATCAATATACTAGTCTCAACGCTTTATTGTTGTCCTATATAAACAATAAAACTCGACTAGGGACATTTAAGAATTATAATACTTATCACATTATATAATCTCAAGTTCAGTCTTACTCAAACTATATAATTCCGTATTATTATTCTAAGGACTTCTATTAAATTATTATTTATATTACGCAGTAAATATAACATAACAGAATATCTTTATTCCAAATAAAATAATAACGTTATTAATCACATCAAATGGATTGCCTCTAGGGCATAAACTCTAACAATCTCCCGCTTGCACTAGAGTCAATCATTCATGTATCATATACTCATGAAACTTGTAATGTCCCGTATTTTTCCGACTATTTATTTGAAATATTTTATCATTTATTTGAATAATGGATTTGACCATTTTAATTTGAATATTTAAATTGTTATTAATAATATAATAATGTTTTATTTTTGGGATATTATAAAGTGAACGAGCAATTTACAGTGGTTTATTTATAAATATAAAAGAATTTTTATATAAATCGAATATCGGTAAACCCAGAAATTTTAACCATTGAATTTAGAATCCATATTGGTATAATCTAAAGTCAGCAGATTCACACCAAATGTGTAATCTGGATATCACCATAAGGCTATTAGGACGGAGTGTTGTGTCACCAAATATATAAGACATTAAAAAGTTTAATTAATGGATTTAATGTAAACATAACACAATTGGACAATTTATACTCAGTTTAATTGTTATATTACTCTTGTATTTTCAAAAAAAAATAGATAATACAAGCACCCAAATTTTTGTGCGTCGGAAACCAACCAGTTGGCAGGTTGATAAGAAAAAGAAAAAAAAAGAAAAAAAAATCATACAAACAGCTATAGATACCCATTTACAAAATGAATGACAAGCTAAACAACTAGGGGATGCATACATCAAGTCGGAATAGAAGTGGTACAGCTAATAAAGAACATCAAAGCACAACAGCTAGAAATATAGACATGAACAGCTAAGAAATAGAAAGAAAACAATATATAGGCATATATTTACACCATGGATATCATACAGGAAATGTACCAACTAAATTATATATATACAGTATAAATCCACAAGTACAAATCCTGCTCGGCCATACATATAAAATTTCAAACTTTCTAAACGAAAAGACAATTCCATGACATTACCACCAAAACAACTTGAATAAGAAAAATATCTTCATGTAAGTACACAAAATAATTTGAAAAGAAAAGAGAAAAAGGGAAGAAATATGCAAATCAAATTCGAACATGGCACAGAGAATCCAAACAGATCTTCACTGCCATCAAACACCACTTTCTTCAGCAATTAAATCAACCTGGAAAAAGAAGAAACAGAGCTATAAATAGCTAGTAATATATATAGATACATATATGGTTAAAAGATTTTGAAAGAGGAAAGAATGTTTAATATGATTTGAACTTTCAATTGAACAGATATAAAAGAAACAGTCAAATGTATACACATCTGCATCAAATCTATAGGGCTGAACAGTTGAAGAAAACAAGTACATGTATATATTATACATCGAAATCTATGCAATGTACAGCTGCATATATATGGTCGGGATTTCCTGAACAAATCCATACTAGGATTGTCATGCCATGCATATAGGATATATAGGTTACCAAGCAAATCTTCAAATGGAATTTAAAATTCAATAGCTACAAAATTTAAACTTAATCTACATAAAAACAGTTCGATCTTGTGTATAAATCTGAACAAGATTGTATGGGAAAATACAACAGAAATCACATACCACAAAATCAAAACAGCTAGAAAGATATGACTGGAACTAGCATATACATGTTGTACAATGCAAATCTAAAATGTGAATAGACAAAACAAGTAGCTTCATAGCTTCTACATAGGAACAGCTCAGTTTTGTGTACGGCCGAGCAGAAATGGTGCATGAAAATGCAACATAAAGTGTATACAATTTCTGTAAAGTACCACACAACCAGCAATGTTCCATCATCAATAGTTCGACTGCATATTATAGCTGAAACAAGAAAGTAAACCCCTAAGAACTAGTAACAGCTAAAACAGTACAAAGAACAACTAAGGGAAACAATTATATATTATCAACTATGAAAATCAACAGCTTATACATGTGTTTATATATCCAAGGAAGTCTGCACTATATCTAAAGGGGGAACAGGAAATCTTGGATCAGAATCCATCACAAAGATCATAGCAGAACCGAAAATCACATAGGATCTAAACATAGTTAGGACCTATAACTAGGATGTTACAATTCAAGGCTAACAACCTATGATTCGAAATCACAGCAGTCCCCAGGTATAAATACACGGTGAACAAACCACAAACCCAAACCAACTCAGTTCGAAATGAACAAAATTCAAAACAGAAAAATATATATATATATAAAACAAAAATTAAATCATAGAAATAAAAACTTAGCTGTTGGCGATGGGACTAGGGTTCGGTCTTGAAGCCGCGATCTCGTCTTCGGTGGGATACCGTGAGGTTGAGGAGGTCGGAGGATTTGGGTTGGCAGACGGAAGAAGGCGGAGTTCGATTTCTTGCTGGAGGAAGCAGCGATCGAAGCAGGATCGGCATGGAAGGAATTTGTCCTTTTTCTTTTTTCTCTGAGGGTTTGTGGCGGCGTACAAATGAATGGGGAGGGTTTCGATGGTCTGGGATATAAGGAGGATGCGGGTTTTAAAATGTGGTGGGCTGAACGAAGGTAAGGCCCAATTATTATTTTTTTAATTAGTTTAGTTTAAATCTAAATAAAGTCTTAACTTAGTTGTTTAATTTAGAAATTTTATCTAAATGGTGGAAAATTTTAAACCCTTCCATACCCTTGGTTGAAGGTCTAATTGGTTATGCTAATTAGGTTAATCAATTTTAAAACAAAATTTATTATTTGTTTAATATAATTCAGTCATTTACAAATGTAATTAATGTTTATCATTTTAATTTATGAAATTAAGCGTTTTAAGTATGTAATTAATTTAACTTGAAAAATAAGGATTTAAGGAAATTAATTAGGGTCTGTATAACAAGGTAACTAGTTAGGATTAATTTATTTTAACTAAGAATTTAATTAATTTAACAAAGGCGTTAATATTCTAATATTACAACTCAATTCATATATGAACAGAAATGGGCAGAACAACTCGTGTTTCGATTATGACGACAAGCAGAACAGAATCGGAAAGAAGTTGGCAACAGTGAGAATCAAAGGTGAGTTAACCTCACTCAGTTTCCTCCCATTTATATTTGATATAAATTGGGTTTTGTTTTATATATTCTGGTTGCTAGGAATGGATTGTCTGCAAGTTATATCTTGTTGATTTGAAGATGGAATTTAAACGGTTGTTTAAATTCAGTGAATTATAGAATCGTTATTTTTAACGATTAAATCCAATAAAGGAAATTTTCCTTGATTTACACGTTTATGAAATAATCGTGTATGAAATTATTTGAATTGTTTGCATGATCTGATTATTGATTGAGGGTCGTCCTTTATCACCAGATAAAGGAAACAGTTGGGATGGGAAATTGATTTGATTGATAGACAGTTGGATTGAAATTCAACGTTTGATTTAGTTTAACCAGTATTGGTTGAATAATTTGGTATCACCTTGCGTGTCAGAAATCATGGATTTTTATCAAGTGGGTCGACCCTTATGAAATATATAAATTTATTTTAGAATATAAAATAAGTTTAAGTATATTATTCTGAATAGAACAAGTTTTAAAGAGAAATAAGGATTTTTATTATCCAGTTAATCGAGTTAGGATTTAATTGAATAATTGTTATTAAATTTGAATTGATCAAATATAGTTATTTGAGACAGAGTCAGTCAAACATAGTTATTCAAGATAAGTACCATTTTGTAAGACTGCTAGCGAAATTCGCAGGGCTGCAGATAGCCTACGGCAGTCGGATGTTTCTTGAGTGAATCAGGCGTAATCATTTTTGATCGCTGTGATCTAGAGTCGAGCAAATGGTGTTAAATCAAATAGTAGTAAATCGATAAGTTAATTAAATCGAGTTAGTCAAAGTTGAGTTGATTAGGTCGAGTTGGCAAAAATCTTGTTAAATAAGTCGAGTTAGTCGAGTAAGTTAAGCTGTTAGAGTTAACCAGTTATGGTTAATCGATTTAAAGTAAAACGATTGGAATTAAATCGAATTAGAGTTATTCAAATGGGATTAATCAGGTTTGAATTAATCGAGTAGTAATAAAGTGAATAGAATAGTAAAAAGGAGTTTATCGAATATCACTTATTCGAAGTAGAGTCGTCGAATGTAATTTATTCGAGAAGCGAATTAAATCGAATATGAGTTATTCGAAGAGATAGTTAATTGGATATTGGTCATCCGCAAGAGAGAGATTTTCGAATACAGTTTTATTCGAAAGAATGATAAATTGAGTATGGATATTCGAAAGGAAGTTGTGAAAGATTTTGAAGATGAGCCTTGTTTATTTCGAAGTTGGAAAGGTTGTTCAGTTAAGGTCTGAGAGGTAATTATACCCCAACTTGATTGGCTTCGTTTTTAACTAAGGAATGGGTAAGGTTCGGTGGTGAAGATTGATCGAGTAAATTGAGCTAATAAGTGAAAAGAGTTGAATTGGCTGAGTGATGTTTTATTTAAACATCAGTTTTAATCAAATGAAGAAGTTGGGAATTGTTTTCCAAACAAAGATCGGAAATGTTTTAGAAATAAGCAAAGGAAGTAATTCTGAAAATGTCCCAATGTTAATCAAGTATATTTTCTAAATGTAGGAAATAAGGAATTATGTAAATGGGAAATGACTAGGTCAAGGATAATTTAATCCGAAAATAAACATTGGATGATGTTTGGTCGATAGGAATTTCCATCTGGAAATAATATCGTTGTTTGCACACTTGTTTATTTTATAGTTAAATCACAGACTATCAAAATCTGACCTATGCGATCGTTAGTTCGGAAAGACCGGGATCGAATTCATATTCGAAAAACCATTCCGACCAGCGAATACGTGAAAGAAGATTTGTGCAGATGGAAGAATTGAAGACCGTTGATCTTCATGAGCGGAAGAACCACTGATTGGATTTCTCTGGTTTAGCGGCCGAAGATATTTCGACAGTGATTCTGTCGTGATTGGAATCTACGGGTTACAAGGACTTCTCACTACTGATCCATGGGGTGATTCCTATATGAGATGCAGTAGGAGAGTACATTCGGTTCATCCTGTTCCCGGGTGACTTGTATGGACGAGTGTTTGACAGAGTATTTCCAATGGGATCACGTACGTTGATTTCTTCAAACGTACGATAGTTGGTGGCGGAGGACGACGGTTCTCTTATCAACTAGAGTATTTTTGTGGACGTCAATTAGTGATGTCCAGAGGATCTGACGATGTGGCATTCAAAGTGAATGATGGCCAGATGTTCGAAGGGAGGAATTCTAGCCTCAAGCCTCATCAACCGGGAGATGACAAAAATCGGGCAGGCAGCATGGCTATGTGGGTCGCTCCCATTAGGGTGTATGATCACCTATCTAGAGGAATTCCATTTGTTTCTTAAATCTATATTCGATGTTGTCCCTTTTCGGGAGGCGGTTGCTGATCCCAACCGTCGGTGATATACATTCGATAAACTCAAGCGAAATGAGTGGTCGGTCATGTGTGGGCCGGGTTGCAAGACGTTCTTGTTGAACCCAGTGTATTCGTCTCTAGAGATACACGTTCGGAAGGTGGTCCCATACCTTGTCAAAGATGGAATCCAATCTCCAATATGCGCCTGCGGTTTTGATTGTATACTATATATGTGGAGCGTGAGATGCAAGCGTTCCACTAGATTGTTATATACTTGTATTTAGACATTATTATAATATCAGACAAGTATATGATTTCAAAACTGTTTTGGGTCATCGTAAGGTAAAAACCGTCCATGTTTGTGTGTGGATTTGGTCTTACGATTATCCTTTTCTTTTGCAATGATTTTGAACTAAAAAAAATCAGGATTTGATGATTTACCCTAAATACTGTGCGAGTTTATCTCACTCTGGTTCACCAGACTGACCCGGTGTTTTGTAAATGCTCGGGTTAGCCCGGAGTGTACAGGTTCAGGTTCGAAGCTGTGAAGAGACGGGCTGGAAGAGTTCAGACGTATGATATTATTCCGCTGTGTTGTATGAGGGCAGATTATTATAACTGTCCAGATGTGTTCATGTACTCTGAAGATTGTAAGTTTTATCTAAAGCTCTCAATAAAGATTTATTTATGTATTATATTTTGTTCCGCTGCGATGTGAGACTCTGTGTTGTGTTCTTCTTCTTCTTCTATTCTTATATTTCTTTCTTTCTTATCTCACCCTCTAATTTCTTTCATTGACAATCCGGCGTTCTCGGGGTTTGAAAAGTCGGCATGAGATACAATACAGGTATTTATGTCGATTTTCGGGGCCGAAAACCGCCGGGTCGTTACAGTGGTATCAGAGCTGGTTGCTTAATTGGTACGGATGATAGGGGGTTCTCGCTTCGCGTTTGGTGGCGAACGGGAGACTCTTACCCCTACATCTCCCGACAATGTGGGTTGGTCGAGTCGAGAGGCTGGCCGTAAAAGCAGTTCTGAGGTATCTCTGTAAGCCACGCCGGGAGGTTAGCCCAGTGCCGAGGGAGGAGAGGATGGTTGAAAAGCCTACTCGAATCCCATGGTCGTTACAGTGGTATCAGAGCTATTGGTTTAGAAATAACCTTGGCTCTGTGACGTAACTCGATAGAGATGGGGTTAGTAACACCCTAGATTGAGTTGAAGTGTATATATATGAGAGCGTATTTGTAAATTTTATATACAAAGTTTTTGTATTGTGTTGTGGGTCGGTTTAAGTGTTGAAAAGCGTTGAACTGATGATGAACACGATATCGTTTTGAAGAGAGGGTAAATGAAATAATTTTACCCAAAATATATTTTTGCATAGAAAGGAATAATTTTATGAATTTATTGAGGTATTGTGTGATTTAGATGAATTCAAATTGGATTTAAAATTTGAATTGGAACCTAACCTACTTAAGTGAGAATAAATTAATTTATTTGGAAATGAATTTAATAGGAATCAATCGAATATCAATCGATAGATATTTAAATATGTTGAATTAAATAGTAAAATTGAATGTGAAATCAGTTGATTAGATTGATTTTGTTATGCCTTGGTTGTTGATTGATTGTTGTCTGCTTGTTAGATTTGCTGAATAAAATCCATCTATGGTTTGATAAAGAAACTGAAACCCAGAAAAAAAAGTGAAGCGTATTATTTAAATACATGGGATTTACAACATTTTTCTTACCTTAGCAATTTCGAGGACGAAATTATTTTAAGGGGGAAAGAATGTAATGTCCCGTATTTTTCCGACTATTTATTTGAAATATTTTATCATTTATTTGAATAATGGATTTGACCATTTTAATTTGAATATTTAAATTGTTATTAATAATATAATAATGTTTTATTTTTGGGATATTATAAAGTGAACGAGCAATTTACAGTGGTTTATTTATAAATATAAAAGAATTTTTTATATAAATCGAATATCGGTAAACCCAGAAATTTTAACCATTGAATTTAGAATCCATATTGGTATAATCTAAAGTCAGCAGATTCACACCAAATGTGTAATCTGGATATCACCATAAGGCTATTAGGACGGAGTGTTGTGTCACCAAATATATAAGACATTAAAAAGTTTAATTAATGGATTTAATGTAAACATAACACAATTGGACAATTTATACTCAGTTTAATTGTTATATTACTCTTGTATTTTCAAAAAAAAAATAGATAATACAAGCACCCAAATTTTTGTGTGTCGGAAACCAACCAGTTGGCAGGTTGATAAGAAAAAGAAAGAAAAAAGAAAAAAATCATACAAACAGCTAATGAACAGCTATAGATACCCATTTACAAAATGAATGACAAGCTAAACAACTAGGGGATGCATACATCAAGTCGGAATAGAAGTGGTACAGCTAATAAAGAACATCAAAGCACAACAGCTAGAAATATAGACATGAACAACTAAGAAATAGAAAGAAAACAATATATAGGCATATATTTACACCATGGATATCATACAGGAAATGTACCAACTAAATTATATATATACAGTATAAATCCACAAGTACAAATCCTGCTCGGCCATACATATAAAATTTCAAACTTTCTAAACGAAAAGACAATTCCATGACATTACCACCAAAACAACTTGAATAAGAAAAATATCTTCATGTAAGTACACAAAATAATTTGAAAAGAAAAGAGAAAAAGGGAAGAAATATGCAAATCAAATTCGAACATGGCACAGAGAATCCAAACAGATCTTCACTGCCATCAAACACCACTTTCTTCAGCAATTAAATCAACCTGGAAAAAGAAGAAACAGAGCTATAAATAGCTAGTAATATATATAGATACATATATGGTTAAAAGATTTTAAAAGAGGAAAGAATGTTTAATATGATTTGAACTTTCAATTGAACAAATATAAAAGAAACAATCAAATGTATACACATCTGCATCAAATCTATAGGGATGAACAGTTAAAGAAAACAAGTACATGTATATATTATACATCGAAATCTATGCAATGTACAGCTGCATATATATGGTCGGGATTTCCTGAACAAATCCATACTAGGATTGTCGTGCCATGCATATAGGATATATAGGTTACCAAGCAAATCTTCAAATGGAATTTAAAATTCAATAGCTACAAAATTTAAACTTAATCTACATAAAAACAGTTCGATCTTGTGTATAAATCTGAACAAGATCGTATGGGAAAATACAACAGAAATCACATACCACAAAATCAAAACAGCTAGAAAGATATGACTGGAACTAGCATATACATGTTGTACAATGCAAATCTAAAATGTGAATAGACAAAACAAGTAGCTTCATAGCTTCTACATAGGAACAGCTCAGTTTTGTGTACGGCCGAGCAGAAATGGTGCATGAAAATGCAACATAAAGTGTATACAATTTCTGTAAAGTACCACACAACCAGCAATGTTCCATCATCAATAGTTCGACTGCATAGTATAGCTGAAACAAGAAAGTAAACCCCTAAGAACTAGTAACAGCTAAAACAGTACAAAGAACAACTAAGGGAAACAATTATATATTATCAATTATGAAAATCAACAGCTTATACATGTGTTTATATATCCAAGGATGTCTGCACTATATCTAAAGGGGGAACAGGAAATCTTGGATCAGAATCCATCACAAAGATCATAGCAGAACCGAAAATCACATAGGATCTAAACACAGTTAGGACCTATAACTAGGATGTTACAATTCAAGGCTAACAACCTATGATTCGAAATCACAGCAGTCCCTAGGTATAAATACACGGTGAACAAACCACAAACTCAAACCAACTCAGTTCGAAATGAACAAAATTCAAAACAGAAAAATATATATATATAAAACAAAAATTAAATCATAGAAAGAAAAACTTAGCTGTTGGCGATGGGACTAGGGTTCGGTCTTGAAGCCGCGATCTCGTCTTCGGTGGGATACCGTGAGGTTGAGGAGGTCGGAGGATTTGGGTTGGCAGACTGAAGAAGGCGGAGTCCGATTTCTTGCTGGAGGAAGCAGCGATCCAAGCAGGATCGGCATGGAAGGAATTTGTCCTTTTTCTTTTTTCTCTGAGGGTTTGTGGCGGCGTACAAATGAATGAGGAGGGTTTCGATGGTCTGGGATATAAGGAGGATGCGGGTTTTAAATTGTGGTGGGCTGAACGAAGGTAAGGCCCAATTATTATTATTTTAATTAGTTTAGTTTAAATCTAAATAAAGGCTTAATTTAGTTGTTTAATTTAGAAATTTTATCTAAATGGTGGAAAATTTTAAACCCTTCCATACCCTTGGTTGAAGGTCTAATTGGTTATGCTAATTAGGTTAATCAATTTTAAAACAAAATTTATTATTTGTTTAATATAATTCAGTCATTTACAAATGTAATTAATGTTTATCATTTTAATTTATGAAATTAAGCGTTTTAAGTATGTAATTAATTTAACTTGAAAAATAAGGATTTAAGGAAATTAATTAGGGTCTGTATAACAAGGTAATTAGTTAGGATTAATTTATTTTAACTAAGAATTTAATTAATTTAACAAAGGCGTTAATATTCTAATATTACAACTCAATTCATATATGAACAGAAATGGGCAGAACAACTCGTGTTCCGATCATGACGACAAGCAGAACAGAATCGGAAAGAAGTTGGCAACAGTGAGAATCAAAGGTGAGTTAACCTCACTCAGTTTCCTCCCATTTATATTTGATATAAATTGGGTTTTGTTTTATATATTCTGGTTGCTAGGAATGGATTGTCTGCAAGTTATATCTTGTTGATTTGAAGATGGAATTTAAACGGTTGTTTAAATTCAGTGAATTATAGAATCGTTATTTTTAACGATTAAATCCAATAAAGGAAATTTTCCTTGATTTACACGTTTATGAAATAATCGTGTATGAAATTATTTGAATTGTTTGCATGATCTGATTATTGATTGAGGGTCGTCCTTTATCACCAGATAAAGGAAACAGTTGGGATGGGAAATTGATTTGATTGATAGACAGTTGGATTGAAATTCAACGTTTGATTTAGTTTAACCAGTATTAGTTGAATAATTTGGTATCACCTTGCGTGTCAGAAATCATGGATTTTTATCAAGTGGGTCGACCCTTATGAAATATATAAATTTATTTTAGAATATAAAATAAGTTTAAGTATATTATTCTGAATAGAACAAGTTTTAAAGAGAAATAAGGATTTTTATTATCCAGTTAATCGAGTTAGGATTTAATTGAATAATTGTTATTAAATTTGAATTGATCAAATATAGTTATTTGAGACAGAGTCAGTCAAACATAGTTATTCAAGATAAGTACCATTTTGTAAGACTGCTAGCGAAATTCGCAGGGCTGCAGATAGCCTACGGCGGTCGGATGTTTCTTGAGTGAATCAGGCGTAATCATTTTTGATCGCTGTGATCTAGAGTCGAGCAAATGGTGTTAAATCAAACAGTAGTAAATCGATAAGTTAATTAAATCGAGTTAGTCAAAGTTGAGTTGATTAGGTCGAGTTGGCAAAAATCTTGTTAAATAAGTCGAGTTAGTCGAGTAAGTTAAGCTGTTAGAGTTAACCAGTTATGGTTAATCGATTTAAAGTAAAACGATTGGAATTAAATCGAATTAGAGTTATTCAAATGGGATTAATCAGGTTTGAATTAATCGAGTAGTAATAAAGTGAATAGAATAGTAAAAAGGAGTTTATCGAATATCACTTATTCGAAGTAGAGTCGTCGAATGTAATTTATTCGAGAAGTGAATTAAATCGAATATGAGTTATTCGAAGAGATAGTTAATTGGATATGGTTCATCCGCAAGAGAGAGATTTTCGAATACAGTTTTATTCGAAAGAATGATAAATTGAGTATGGATATTCGAAAGGAAGTTGTGAAAGATTTCGAAGATGAGCCTTGTTTATTTCGAAGTTGGAAAGGTTGTTCAGTTAAGGTCTGAGAGGTAATTATACCCCGACTTGATTGGCTTCGTTTTTAACTAAGGAATGGGTAAGGTTCGGTGGTGAAGATTGATCGAGTAAATTGAGCTAATAAGTGAAAAGAGTTGAATTGGCTGAGTGATGTTTTATTTAAACATCAGTTTTAATCAAATGAAGAAGTTGGGAATTGTTTTCCAAACAAAGATCGGAAATGTTTTAGAAATAAGCAAAGGAAGTAATTCTGAAAATGTCCCAATGTTAATCAAGTATATTTTCTAAATGTAGGAAATAAGGAATTATGTAAATGGGAAATGACTAGGTCAAGGATAATTTAATCCGAAAATAAACATTGGATGATGTTTGGTCGATAGAAATTTCCATCTGGAAATAATATCGTTGTTTGCAAACTTGTTTATTTGATAGTTAAATCACAGACTATCAAAATCTGACCTATGCGATCGTTAGTTCGGAAAGACCGGGATCGAATTCATATTCGAAAAACCATTCCGACCAGCGAATACGTGAAAGAAGATTTGTGCAGATGGAAGAATTGAAAACCGTTGATCTTCATGAGCGGAAGAACCACTGATTGGATTTCTCTGGTTTAGCGGCCGAAGATATTTCGACAGTGATTCTGTCGTGATTGGAATCTACGGGTTGCAAGGACTTCTCACTACTGATCCATGGGGTGATTCCTATATGAGATGCAGTAGGAGAGTACCTTCGGTTCATCCTGTTCCTGGGTGACTTGTATGGACGAGTGTCTGACAGAGTATTTCCAATGGGATCACGTACGTTGATTTCTTCAAACGTACGATAGTTGGTGGTGGAGGACGACGGTTCTCTTATCAACTAGAGTATTTTTGTGGACGTCAATTAGTGATGTCCAGAGGATCTGACGATGTGGCATTCAAAGTGAATGATGGCCAGATGTTCGAAGGGAGGAATTCTAGCCTCAAGCCTCATCAACCGGGAGATGACAAAAATCGGGCAGGCAGCATGGCTATGTGGGTCGCTCCCATTAGGGTGTATGATCACCTATCTAGAGGAATTCCATTTGTTTCTTAAATCTATATTCGATGCTGTCCCTTTTCGGGAGGCGGTTGCTGATCCCAACCGTCGGTGATATACATTCGATACACTCAAGCGAAATGAGTGGTCGGTCATGTGTGGGCCGGGTTGCAAGACGTTCTTGTTGAACCCAGTGTATTCGTCTCTAGAGATACACGTTCGGAAGGTGGTCCCATACCTTGTCAAAGATGGAATCCAATCTCCAATAAGCGCCTGCGGTTTTGATTGTATACTATATATGTGGAGCGTGAGATGCAAGCGTTCTACTAGATTGTTATATACTTGTATTTAGACATTATTATAATATCAGACAAGTATATGATTTCAAAACTGTTTTGGGTCATCGTAAGGTAAAAACCGTCCGTGTTTATGTGTGGATTTGGTCTTACGATTATCCTTTTCTTTTGCAATGATTTTGAACTAAAAAAAATCAGGATTTGATGATTTACCCTAAATACTGTGCGAGTTTATCTCACTCTGGTTCACCAGACTGACCCGATGTTTTGTAAATGCTCGGGTTAGCCCGGAGTGTACAGGTTCAGGTTCGAAGCTGTGAAGAGACGGGCTGGAAGAGTTCAGACGTATGATATTATTCCGCTGTGTTGTATGAGGGCAGATTATTATAACTGTCCAGATGTGTTCATGTACTTTGAAGATTGTAAGTTTTATCTAAAGCTCTCAATAAAGATTTATTTATGTATTATATTTTGTTCCGCTGTGATGTGAGACTCTGTGTTGTGTTCTTCTTCTTCTTCTATTCTTATATTTCTTTCTTTCTTATCTCACCCTTTAATTTCTTTCATTGACAATCCGGCGTTCTCGGGGTTTGAAAAGTCGGCATGAGATACAATACAGGTATTTATGTCGATTTTCGGGGCCGAAAACCGCCGGGTCGTTACAAAACTAGTGTGACTATTAAACTTCTGCTGCGACAGTGTTTAATTCAGTACGTCTGCAACATTACAGCTTTTGCAACTTTGCAGATATGTTTATATCCTCTGTGAACAATTTCACATAGGAATTATATTTCTTAAATATATGTTTGGATCGATAATGATTTTAATGCTTTAGGCCTGAGCACTAGCCACATTGTTATCGCAGTGTAAATCATTGGATAAACAATGAATTAAGTTCAATAATGAACTTCTTAATCCAAAAACTTCCTTTCTTAGAATCAGTATCTATTTCTTGTTTTAAAACTAACATTATTCACAATAATTAATGTGTTATCATTATATAACATTGTAATTATTGTGTCACTCCCACTCAATTTCTTGTCTATACAAGATTCAATGGTATTTTGTGGTCTCCGAGACATTTCAGATTCTATTTTATTCTCATCGGTACGTTAGAGACTGACTCTCCTTTATAAGGATACCAATTCGACCAATAAACATTTTATTCTCTGAGGATTTATAGAATTAATGTCCATTTTCTTCTTTTCGATATTCCACAAAATATTTATTTGATATGGGTCCGATCTTATCAGAGGAATGGCGTTTAACAAGCGCTAAACATCCCAAATCTGTGCATTTAGACATACTAGGACATTTGCTAATCCATATCTTATATGGCGTCTTAAGACTTGTTTTAGTAGGATTAATTTAATTGTTCTCAATTTAATTTATTGGAAAATCTATTTGACTTATCTTGTTCGTACCATATCTTATAAGGTGTGATTACTCCTTTCAGGCACACCATTTCAACATGGTGTTCTAGGTGGGGTGAGTCATGAAACAATTTCAAACTCATCTGGATAGTCATTAAATTTATTGGCTTAATTATTCTCTTTCGAACTGTTCGAAATGTATTTATATTCTATTAAAACTGGTTTTGAACTTCAATTTTGAATTCTTTGAACTTTTCAAAGGATTCTAATTTGTGTATCATAACATACACACAACTATATCCATTGACTTCATCAGAAAATTTATGAAGTAATAAAACCTACATCTAGCTTATGTATTCATTGCTCCAGATACATCATTATGTATGAGACCCAATACTTAATAGTCCATTCACCGTGTCAAGTGAATGGTGATTCAGATATTTTGTCTTATTAACAAGATTTGCATTCTTCATATGATTCAAAATCAAATGACCTCAAAATTCCATCATTATGGAGTTTTGATACGTGTTTCTTGTTTATATTGGTTAATTGACAATGCTAATGATGTGTACGATTTAAATTATTAAATTTAATCCACTCAGTGTTTATGTCAAGTACATTATAGTTAACAATTTATAAAGAGCATTAACTATTTGTGAAATTCCATGAGATATTTCATTTAAATAAAATGAATAACAATTGTACTTTTATTACAAATGAAATTTAAACTTGACTGAACAAGATTAACAATAACATTTATTTTAAATGGAATTTCATAATAACAATTATTTTATTAATTTTATTAAGCCAGTATACACAACAAGAATCAACTTTCTATGGATAATCCAACAACTTTTGCTTCATTTCCATTCGTAAGTCCACTTGTCATTTTATCAGATTTCTACTTATTTTGCAATTTCTGTAAATTAACATACATTTATGTGATTTATATCTAGTATCTAATACTAGAAATGTGTAAGTAGATTGTTATAACATTTATATTTTATTTGGTTAAAATCATACCTCAACCTTTCATTTTAGATCCTCTATGTTTATATAACAATTACGTTTGATTTGTTTGAGGACAATCCTCAAATTTCAATGTTAGTCAAGAAATTTGATTTAATTCAGTTTATATCCTTCTTAAGGATTAATTTAAATTATCGGGTTATTTATTATTTAATATCTACATTAGATTATAAAATAATAACTGATTCTGTAATATTTATTTAATACAAAATTTTGAAAATCAAAATTTATATTAGCATAAACATGTAATTAAAACTAAAATACGCTCCCACTCAAATTAACATCCCTCTGTTTATATATGTAAATCATTATATAGATATAATGGTGTTCCAAAATCCATATCGAGTCATGCCTTGACCCAGCTTTGGCTAAACTCAAAACACAACCTTCTAGGTAGACATCTTATGTTAATTATATTTCCTATATAACTCTTGGATCGCATGTTGAACATTTTGTTCAGTATTATTCATTTGCTCAAATGTAGAATAATTCATGCTTTTGTCTCTAAGGCCATAATCGTATTATGCAGCCTAGTTAAGTCAGACACAATAATAGGTTGGAGCACCACATTTTACTCCATCGCATATAACCAAAATAAAAGGTGCACAACGCTTTGGCGTTAGTTACATCCAGTGATTTTGGACAGTGATGAGTATATTATTGGAAGACGTCACCATGACTTAATATAACAAAATTTGCTTTTAGAGGAAATTTATAATTTGTAGTGGAAACAATATTAGAGTTATTTACATATATCAACAAATATGTATTTTATATTCGTATATTTAATGGAATATAATTGTTAAATATATGTATTTTATCACACATTTCATTAACATCTACATGTCCATTATCTACAGATCACATTAGAGACTGGTTGATTAATAGCATAAGCCATCAATTCCCTATGCTAATAATTTGCAAGTTTCAAATATAATAAAAAATATCGATTCAGTTTTAACATGGGCCTAACCAAATATATTTGCAAATAAATAACTAGGTTATATTTAACACAAGTTTTTGGTACAAAACAAAATAACCATTCATGTGCAACACCAGTTCCTAATGAAATTACGACCATTGTTAAACATTTTAAAAGGGGCCGTTAATACTAGACATATATGACAATATACAATCCTACATCATATCATAACACATTGACAGGCAACGTTACTAGTATATAATATATTTAACATATCTTAAAACAAATCAAATTGTAAACAGAAGACGATGTCTATAATTATGTATAGGGTTAGACCCTTTTTCATGCACAATAATATAACAAATTAATATAAATTTGTTTGTATCACATTATGTACAATTTCGATGCACATCAGTTATCATTATACATATATGTATAACAGCTTATACATACATATATGTAAATTATGATATACAAAAAAACACACACAGATTCCTTTGTAAGCAGCAAAGCAGTTTTGCACTGAATTAATACATCATCATGAACAGCGCAGCTTAATCCACTGACATTGTGTTATCCACCCTTTTTATGCTACTGAAACGTTTTTCGGTACCTATAGAAACAATTTAAAATAGGGGTTAGATAGACTGTAATACATCAAATGTATCTTAACAGTAAGCTATTATAATTAAGAGCTCATTTACATGTCATAACATGAATATTGATCTTAATATCAATATATAGTATCAAAATACTATTAGAATTGGTCAATGATTAATCTATGCTAATTTTTAATCATAGGTTTATGAATTTAAGATAAACTGTCGATAAATAATAGTTTTACTGTTCTACAGCTAGTACTTGGTTTCCTGCAAGTATGTATATTTATATGTACATCTAAATGCAATATGTACATGGATATCATATCAAATCAGGATATACATAACAGAATACATTTCCAAATAGTATGAAATTACTTGTATTTGTAGTATGAATATGAATATTGCTGATGTGGTATAACTTTTATACCTATTGGCTTTTACAGATGCATTAAATGCAACCTGATTTCAAAAGATAGTTATAATGAATGCATACCATTAAAAAAATATACGTTATCAGATCATTACAGAACAGGGTATGGGTCATTATTTTAATGAAAAAGGGTAAGCAAATTTATAATTCTATTGCAAATCAGATTCGCAAGAAAATTTAATGATCACTGAGGCGTGCTTATACACATGTTAAATCAAGTTAAGCAATTATATCAAGTATATAGCTGTCAAAACTAAAATTTGCATCTGGTATAACTTTTATACCATAGAAAACAAGTTATGTATTAGAAAATATCTCAATCCATACAGACACCATGAAAGATTAAAACAAACATAATTAAAATAGAAAACAAGTTGTACTTGCCTCATCTATCGTATAGCATTGTAATCATTTTTCAAATTCTAAAATTAGAATGAAAAACAACCCATTTAATTTATTTGTAAAATGGCATGTGCAAAGCCAATACTTCAGTCCAGTTTCTATAAAGCACATACCGTAAAATTTTCAGATCCATAATACTATCAAATATTTATGGATGACCCAAAAGGTAAAATCAAAACAGTTTTTGATTTTATTGTAATTTAGCCCAATTGCAAAAGGCCAATATTTTGAATTAAAACAGTAAAACAAATCTATAGTGACCCCTAAAATTATATTTGATTTCCATCATAATTGAAGCGACCCGAACTTCCCCGGTCTCCGAAGAGATGGGAAAGAACGAATTACTGTGAGGACAAGACAAAACAGAACGCAGACGGAAGAACATTTCATTGCTATTACAACAATTCCATCAGATACAAGAATATACAGAGTATAAATGAATAAATTACATTCGATAAATATCAGAGACTACAATCAATTACATAGCAGCGGAAAAATAATACAAAGCACAACTGAAGGTGATATACGGATACAAAGCTTTCCGGATATCATTCCAGCTGTAAACCAGGATCCTGTGAATATAAATCTGCAAAACCAAAACTACTAGCTACCCGTGCGGAAAATAGGGGCACCCAGAGTTTAGGTTAAAACAATAAACTCCAGGTCAGTCATGTGACTGGTGTGAGAACTAAAACAGTTATTAATATTGGTTTTAAAGTTAGGTAAATCAAGGGACCACGCCGTATAACACTGAACGGGTTTACTCCCAAGAATACCAGTGCATAGAATAAACAACGCAATGCTTTTAGAAAAATGAAGCTATTATAAGACCCAGGTCCCATCACACAATGCAACGCAAGCCGGAGGATAGGGTTTTCCCTTATAATAGCCAAACATGCTTGGTACGTTTAAAACAAATCATTTGATACTATAATAAGTGTATAGTGTCAAAACAATTTCAATCATAAATATCAATCATATGCGGCATGGGTACCATCTATCATGTCGCCATACTAGGCTCTACAAATAAAACCGAAATATCTCGTATTGGAAATTGGATTTCCGTCATGAGTCGAGGCAAGGGGCAAGCTCCTCTCCTCTTCAAGACACTCTAGCAAATGCCTCGGGACTACACACTCTGGGTAACCCCTAGATCTTCAGGGCCGGTCCTCTCTTACGTTTGAGGATTAGTTATGCCTGAACACACGTTTCCCGGTCTTTACAGACCTAAAATCGAGGCGCCTCATCCAACAACCACATAGGTGAAAAGTATATAAATGTCAGGGCTGGTAAGTCACTGACACCACCAAAGCTAGAAAGAAACGTCATGCTCTCCCTGCTGTCCTTATCCCGTTTTTGACTCATACCGAGGTGTGAGGCTCACGAATTCACGTTATACACAAAGCTACGCCACTAAGGCCGTGCTTTGATCATCAACCACAAGACTTTGCTTTTCAACAGAAGCCTTGATCCATGCAACTCAGCATGCCACACAGGCAATTCATGCCATGCGATTGATATCTATTGATATATAACCTCTAAGTTCGTACGTCTCAGAGAAGGGCGTTAAGTAAGAGAATAAATTCTCCGCCGCCAAACAGATATTTATTTAACAGAAATCAATCAACACAGAATAAAATCCAATGTCAAACACACAATCCATTTACAAGTTCGTTCTGGGTCTGAACGAAACCGTAGGCACTTTCCTCGCATATCCATCGATCTCCAAGTACGTCTGGACGATCACCAACTGATTCCCTCATCTTGGGTGTACAGCCCAATCAAGATCATCAGTAATCACCCAAACGATGTGAAGACTTTCGGTCTTCAACTACCGTCTTCATCTTCGACATATCATCGAATCGGTTATTCAGAATGGGTATAAACCCGGACTTTCCGAACAACCCGCGTATATTAAAAACAAATGTTACACAAACACAACATACGCCTCATTCCAATTCCTCATTCTTAGGGAAAGGTTCCCATTAGTTTTATCCAAGATAAATTCTTTAAAATTTATCCTTTAATCTTCCTTTGGATGTCGTTTCAAACCAAATCATGGTTTTCCAAACTAGTCGAGATTAGCGAACCACACCGAAGTAATTATTTATTTTATTTCCCAATCCCAACCTATTCATCCCATGAAGCAAAACTGGTAATACTCCATATCTAACACCACGGTGTTATCGGTAAATTTAATTACCATTACACGTTCAAATCTAATTAAAGATTTGACTATCATTTTGGAGCAAAACTGGTGATACTCCGTTCTCGCTCACTTTCTAAATTTGATAATTTAAATTATCAATTCACATTTCAATTTAAGTGTGGATTCATTAAAACTCCTTTTGCTGGGTTAAAGAACTAATGTCATTTTGAAACACAGTTCACGATAAACCCAAATTACATTCTATTTATTATCGGGTTAAAGAACAAGTGTTGTTTAAAACACTGTTCACAATAAACCCATGAATCAATTCTATTTAAACCCATTTCAAATCCAATCTATTTATTTAAAAATAAATGGGTTTTAATTTCAGTTCAAAACTAGTTCATTTTGATAAAAATCTATTTTTATCTTTTCAAATGTGGAGTTTTTCATCCCAATTTTTCCCAAATCACTTCTTATGATTCTACACAAATTATTACTATTTTTGATAATTTTATCAAGGCCCGTACAGTTGATTTCCATCAACGGCCATTGAACTGCACTTACAGCGACCTTTTTCAAATTTGATTTGGACGTATCTCCAAATCCAACCGTTAGATTTCAAATTTCTAATATTCGTCAGAAAGCTCTTTTCGATACGAACCCAACGGTTCCGGTTTTAGGAGAATCCGACGGTCGGATCTCCCGTAATGTCCGTTTGAAATAAATGGTCGAAATTCACGAACTGCCACGGCGCGGCGCGTTCTATTCAGGCCATTATATTATATATATAATATATATTTCGTTGATTTCTATTTAAAAAAAATTATATAAATAGTTTTAAATTCGTTTCAAAAACAACTTCAACTTCCATTTCAATTCAAATCAAAATTGAATTTTTGCTTATAAATTCGTTTTAAAATTCATTTCTATTCAATTCAAATTTCAATTCAATTTGAATTCAATTCAATTCGTTTTCAATTCAATTCGAATTCGTTTTCAATTCAATTCGAATTCGTTTTCAATTCAATTCATTTCGAATTCGTTTTCAATTCAATTCAAATTCGTTGTATATTCAATTCATTTCAAATTCATTTTATATTCAATTCATTTCGAATTCGTTTTATATTCAATTCATTTCGAATTCGTTTTCAATTCAATTCAAATTCGTTGTATATTCAATTCATCTCGAATTCGTTTTATATTCAATTCATTTCGAATTCGTTTTATATTCAATTCATTTCGAATTCGTTTTATATTCAATTCATTTCGAATTCCTTTTATATTCAATTCATTTCGAATTCGTTTTCAATTCAATTCAAATTCGTTGTATATTCAATTCATTTCAAATTCGTTTTATATTCAATTCATTTCGAATTCGTTTTATATTCAATTCATTTCGAATTCGTTTTTATATTCAATTCATTTCGAATTCGTTTTCAATTCAATTCAATTCTAAATTGGTTTTCTATTCAATTCAATTCGAATTCGTTTTCAATTCAAATCAAATTCGTTTTATATTCAAAAACGAATATAATCGATATAAATATCGTTCACGTCAAAATAGCGCATCACTAATCAACACGGCTTTATATTCAACAAATGGATCTATATTTCTTTCAATACACGACTTTATATCTTTGTCAACACACGACTAATCTCAGCGAATGAGTACTGTCCACGTGTGACTATTTTTGTTATTTAATATATTTTATGAAAATTAAGGTATCTATCGTTTGATATTAAATCAGACTTCAACCGTAAATTAGTAAGAGAACGATTCCCTGAATATTAACCCCGAAGGCCGAAACCAACATCAGATTAATATCCAGGAGACCACTCATCTCATCTATTTTCCAGTTGATTTCTAATTCTATATATGATAAAGATGTAAATTTTATTGTTAAAATATTTCGTTCAACACATGACTAATCTCAACGGATGAGTACAGTCAACACATGAACCTTTACTTTATAGTGATAAAGATATAAATTTTATTGTTAAAATATTTCATTCAACACATGACTAATCTCAACGGATGAGTACAGTCAACACATGAACCTTTATTTTATAATATTCTTTATCTTCTAAATTGGAATGAGGCCTAATCAATCACCATATAAAGTTAATTATATGGATTCCATACAACACATGTATATAATAGCAACGATACATAATCAACCATCATCCAAAGTGCACTACACTGTATAAGCATCAAATGTAGATATCTAACGCTTATAATAGCCTATCAATCAATCGATCGACATATTTAATCAATCAGGATGAGTGAATTCAAATTTCATCCCAACACCCGTGTGGGGTTTCAAACAATCGAACACAGATTTTATTTGTGCAGTTGGGCGATGTGTAAAATTTATCGTCCCAATCAATGTCCTTCAAATAGGTGTACATAAACAAACCGTCCGGTTTGTAAATGGATATTTTATTTTATTCACTTCCACGTTAAAAATTATATTTTTAACGATAAAATATTTTATTTCAACACATGAATTTTTATTCAGTTCATTTATTCAATAAAATGATATTTTTATTTTTCTAACTTATTTTAGAAAATTTCGGCGGCATAACGGCACGATAGTAGAAACGGGACAAGGCCTAGCCTTATCCCCGGTCTAGTGAAGGCCCACGCCATTCACAAATCAATCAAATCAATTTAATTTCACCAAACAATTCAATTCAAACCAAATAATCTAACCAACAACACAACCAAACAATTAAACAAACAAGCCATCCATGGTCTGTGGATGATGGGTGTCGGGTGCTACTAAACACCGTCTGCATCCTAGTATATATATAACTAGAGAAAATAGGAAATTTGAGTGAGAAGTTCTCACCGATAGTTATCCCAACTTCACGACACTTCATTTAGAAATCTTCGTCGTTCTCGCCTTTGGTCACTTTCGCTGCCCGTAATCACTACATATATAAAAATTATATTTTTACCTCGCTATTCAATATATAAAAATCGAATTTTTACTATGCTATTCAATATATAAAAATCGAATTTTTACTATGCTATTCAATATATAAAAATCGAATTTTTACTTCGCTTTTCAATATATAAAAATCGAATTTTTACTTCGCTATTCAATATATAAAAATCGAATTTTTACTTCGCTATTCAATATATAAAAATCTTTCTTTTACTTTGATAAAAATCATAGCTTTGCTTTAGAATAAAAGTCATGTTTTTATATTTTTAAAAACCATTCCTTTTTCTAAATTAAAAATCAAATCTTTTTAATGTTATAAAACAAATCTTTATCTTCTTTAAAACATTATATTTTTATACTCTAAAAATCAGGCTTTTCCCTCTAATTAAAATCAGATAAAACAATATAATAAAAAAACAATACTTTAAGTAAATATATATGAAAAAAACGTACTGGTCATCTTCGAACGGAGAGGAGGGGGGAGTGAATGGCGCATCGGAGGATCCATGGGGTTGGCAGCGTCGAGCAGGTGGCGGTTTTCGGTCGTTCGGGGGCTGTGGGGTTGCGTCGTTCGAGGGCTGGAGAGGGATGGGGGTACTGGCGGGGTCCGGCTATCGAAGGGGAGGAGGCGCAGGCGAGGTTGGGTAGCCTGGGGGCCCACGGCGGCGGGGTCAGGTCTTTAGGGGGGTGCGGTGCTGATTTAGGGCAGAGGGGGAGGGGTAGCGGAGTTCGAATCGGGGAAGAAGGGAATGGCAGAGGATCGGGGGGAGGGGAAGGTGGGAAGTAAGGGAAGGCGACGGTGGTTGGGAGCCCCCCTGGCGGCGTCGCGATGGTACATTGGGGGGGGGCGTCGATTTGCTTTCTCTTATTTTTTATTAAACTTTCTGAAATGAGAAGAAGAAGGTGGGGGTAGGGGCTTTTATAAAAATATATATATTTATTATTCGATTATTTCAAAAAGCAACTTTTAATTTAGAACTCGAAACGAGACCCACCGCCTGTCGTCCACAGCGTATTACCCCCATTCCGAACGCAATGGGATATGTACCATAAGCTGATTCGACTGTTTCGATCAGTTTCCGTTAAAATCAACATATAACTCTATATATTGAATTTGAACGTGCATTTCAATTTACCGGGGTCACATACGAACTAGAAAAATTCCAGAAAAATATTTTCTACCTTCGTATTGACGATACGGTCCTAACAAAACTAGTTTCGACGAATTCTGAGACCGTTTGAAAAATGGCCAATTTCCAGTTAAATCAACTGAAACTCGTCAAACACGTTTTCCTTTGTCACGCTCACATATTGATTCGAAAAATTATGAAATTTGGAATCTAACAATAATTTGACATCACGGACCCGACAAAAGTGGTTTCATCGAAATCCGAGGTCGTTTGCAAAATTCCCATTTTTAAGGGCCTGAATTCCAAAACGACTATTTAGAATTTTCAACTGGACATATCTTTTGATTCCCGTTATGAAATTTCGATTCGTCGGATTCATTGGAAAGATATTCACAATTAGATTCTATTATTTTTGGTTTCACTAAAATCCGGATTGTTTTGCACCCGGTACATTCAATTGAAGTTTGAAATCGAATTATCGAACTACCGCTCCATTTTCAATTCTATTTATAATTATATATAATTATTTATATTCTAACGACGACGTATATAATATATACGTTTGATTTCTATTCAAAATAAATTTTTTGTCGATATTATTTAAAATAATTCATTTTTAATATTCAAAATTCGCCAAAATTGCCAAAATAAAAATTTTAAACTGGCTCAGAATTTCTGGGTTATTACAATCTCCCCCACTTAAAACTTTTTGTCCCCGAAAAGGAACCAAGTCGAAAGTGGTTTGGTTAATCAACTCTACGTTCGATCTGGCTTCCATTCTCCAACTTTTCGGTTTCTGAGAATTTTCAAAAATTTGGCTAACACCCTAAATTTTCGAAAAATTTCGCCATAACCTCCCCTGCACCGGGAGCCACGGGAAAATCCCGAAATTGCCATACAGGCCTTCTGATCTCAAAAAGAAAAAGAAAAAGCCAAGCGGCTAGCCAATCGGCTCATAAAATCATCATCACCCAAACAAAACAGTAAATTATGATAAACATGTACCTATTTGTCGGGCAAACAAATTTTATTCTCTGCTCTAGCCTCCTTGCTATGACCTGTTCAATGTAAGTACATGTATATGCAAGCAAATGCGACCAAATTTTCAATTCAATTCAATATTTGATTCTATTAAGCATAATGGTTCAAAAATTATCAAACAACTAAACAAACAACACAAACATCAATCTATTAGTGAATTAGAATTTCAAATTCATAATTTTGATATATATACTGAAATTTATGTTTTTGATGCCAATTCACAACAATAAAACTATCTATATAAGTTTTGGTTCTCACACCAGTCCGATGGAAATATATAGATATCACACCTTCGTCACTCGAAAATAAATGCTGATGGTGTTTCGAACCACCATCAGAACATCTCGGGGCTACTAGAGTGCGGTTCTACATCTATCCAGTATATTAAAACTTCGAATATACGTTCAAGACGCGTATACGCGAAATCTATATATACTCGATTGTCCATATTCAAAATAAATAATTATTCAAATACATTTTAAATGATTTAAATTTCAAAACAAAATTTTTTTCATTTGAAAAATATACTCTTCACACTCATTCTAGGATACTACCGATCCTATCTCTAACGAGTCATTCTAATTGGATATTACTAATCCAATATCTGATGAATTCTTTCGTATGGTTCTAATGTGCCTTGTTCTCGAGCTCTGTAAACCAAAGCTCTGATACCAAATGAAGCGACCCGAACTTCCCCGGTCTCCAAAGAGATGGGAAAGAACGAATTACTATGAGGACAAGACAAAACAGAACGCAGACGGAAGAACATTTCATTGCTATTACAACAATTCCATCAGATACAAGAATATACAGAGTATAAATGAATAAATTACATTCGATAAATATCAGAGATTACAATCAATTACATAGCAGCGGAAAAATAATACAAAGCACAACTGAAGGTGATATACGGATACAGAGCTTTTCGGATATCATTCCAGCTGTAAACCAGGATCCTGTGAATATAAATCTGCAAAACCAAAACTACTAGCTGCCCGTGCGGAAAATAGGGGCACCCAGAGTTTAGGTTAAAACAGTAAACTCCAGGTCAGTCATGTGACTGGTGTGAGAACTAAAACAGTTATTAATATTGGTTTTAAAGTTAGGTAAATCAAGGGACCACGCCGTATAACACGGAACGGGTTTACTCCCAAGAATGCCAGTGCATAGAATAAACAACGCAATGCTTTTCAAAAAATGAAGCTATTATAAGACCCAGGTCCCATCACACAATGCAACGCAAGCCAAAGGATATGGTTTTCCCTTATAATAGCCAAGCATGCTTGGTACGTTTAAAACAAATCATTTGATACTATAATAAGTGTATAGTGTCAAAACAATTTCAATCATAAATATCAATCATAGGCGGCATGGGTACCATCTATCATGTCGCCATACTACGCTCTACAAATAAAACCGAAATATCTCGTATTGGAAATTGGATTTCCGTCATGAGTCGAGGCAAGGGGCAAGCTCCTCTCCGCTTCAAGACACTCTAGCAAATGCCTCGGGACTACACACTCTGGGTAACCACTAGATCTTCAGCGCCGGTCCTCTCTTACGTTTGAGGATTAGTTATGCCTGAACACACGTTTCCCGGTCCTTACAGACCTAAAATCGAGGAGCCTCATCCAACAACCACATAGGTGAAAAGTATATAAATGTCAGGGCTGGTAAGTCACTGACACCACCAAAGCTAGAAAGAAACGTCGTGCTCTCCCTGCCGTCCTTATCCCGTTTTTGACTCATACCGAGTTGTGAGGCTCGCGAATTCACGTTATACACAAAGCTACGCCACTAAGTCCATGCTTTGATCATCAACCACAAGACTTTGCTTTTCAACAGAAGCCTTGATCCATGCAACTCAGCGTGCCACACAGGCAATTCATGCCATGCGATTGATATCTATTGATATATAACCTCTAAGCTCGTATGTCTCAGAGAAGGGCGTTAAGCAAGAGAATAAATTATCCGCCGCCAAACAGATATATATTTAACAGAAATCAATCAACACAGAATAAAATCCAATGTCAGACACACAATCCATTTACAAGTTCGTTCTGGGTCTGAACGAAACCGGAGGCACTTTCCTCGCATATCCATCGATCACCAAGTACGTCTGGACGATCACCAACTAATTCCCTCGTCTTGGGTGTACAGCCCAATCAAGATCATCAGTAATCACCCAAACGATGTGAAGACTTCCGTTCTTCAACTACCGTCTTCATCTTCGACATATCGTCGAATCGGTTATTCAGAATGGGTATAAACCCGGACTTTCCGAACAACCCGCGTATATTAAAAACAAATGTTACACAAACACAACATACGCCTCATTCCAATTCCACATTCTTAGGGAAAGGTTCCCATTAGTTTTATCCAAGATAAATTCTTTAAAATTTATCCTTTAATCTTCCTTTGGGTGTCGTTTCAAACCAAATCATGGTTTTCCAAACTAGTCGAGATTAGCGAACCACACCGAAGCAATTATTTATTTTATTTCCCAATCCCAACCTATTCATCCCATGAAGCAAAACTGGTAATACTCCATATCTAACACCACGGTGTTATCGGTAAATTTAATTACCATTACACGTTCAAATCTAATTAAAGATTTGACTATCGTTTTGGAGCAAAACCGGTGATACTTCATTCTCGCTCACTTTCTAAATTTGATAATTTAAATTATCAATTCACATTTCAATTTAAGTGTGGATTCATTAAAACTCCATTTACTGGGTTAAAGAACTAATGTCGTTTTAAAACACAGTTCACGATAAACCCAAATTACATTCTATTTATTATCGGGTTAAAGAACAAGTGTTGTTTAAAAAACTGTTCACGATAAATCCATGAATCAATTCTATTTAAACCCATTTCAAATCCAATCTATTTATTTAAAAATAAATGGGTTTTAATTTCAGTTCAAAACTAGTTCATTTTGATACTATTTTTATCTTTTCAAATGTGGAGTTTTTCACCCCAATTTTTCCCAAATCACTTCTTATGATTTTACACAAATTATTACTATTTTTGATAATTTTATCAAGGCCCGTACAGTCGATTTCCATCAACGGCCATCGAACTGCATTTACAGCGACCTTTTTCGAATTTGATTTGGATGTATCTCCAAATCCAATCGTTAGATTTCAAATTTCTAATATTCATTAGAAAGCTCTTTTCGATACGAACCCAACGGTTCCGGTTTTAGGAAAATCCGACGGTCGGATCTCCCGTAATGTCCGTTTGAAATAAATGATCGAAATTGACGAACTACCGCGGCGCGGCGCGTTCTATTCAGGCCATTATATTATATATATAATATATATAATATATATTTCGTCAATTTCTATTTAAAATGAATTATATAAATAGTTTTAAATTCGTTTCAAAAACAACTTCAACTTCCATTTCAATTCAAATCAAAATTGAATTTTTCCTTATAAATTCGTTTTAAAATTTATTTCTATTCAATTCAAATTTCAATTCAATTTGAATTCAATTCAATTCGTTTTCAATTCAATTCGAATTCGTTTTCAATTCAATTCAAATTCGTTGTATATTCAATTCATTTCGAATTCGTTTTCAATTCAATTCAAATTCGTTGTATATTCAATTCATTTCAAATTCGTTTTATATTCAATTCATTTCGAATTCGTTTTATATTCAATTCATTTCGAATTCGTTTTCAATTCAATTCAAATTCGTTGTATATTCAATTCATTTCGAATTCGTTTTATATTCAATTCATTTCGAATTCGTTTTATATTCAATTCATTTCGAATTCGTTTTCAATTCAATTAAAATTCGTTGTACATTCAATTCATTTCGAATTCGTTTTATATTCAATTCATTTCGAATTCGTTTTATATTCAATTCATTTCGAATTCGTTTTATATTCAATTCAATTCTAAATCGGTTTTCTATTCAATTCAATTCGAATTCGTTTTCAATTCAAATCAAATTCGTTTTATATTCAAAAACGAATATAATCGATATAAATATCGTTCACGTCAAAATAGCGCATCACTAATCAACACGGCTTTATATTCAACAAATGGATCTATATTTCTTTCAATACACGACTCTATATCTTTGTCAACACACAACTAATCTCAGCGAATGAGTATTGTCCACTGTGACTATTTTTGTTATTTAATATATTTTATGAAAATTAAGGTATCTATCGTTTGATATTAAATCAGACTTCAACCGTAAATTAGTAAGAGAACGATTCCCTGAATATTAACCCCGAAGGCCGAAACCAACATCAGATTAATATCCTGGAGACCACTCATCTCATCTATTTTCCAGTTGATTTCTAATTCTATATATGATAAAGATGTAAATTTTATTGTTAAAATATTTTGTTCAACACATGACTAATCTCAACGGATGAGTATAGTCAACGCATGAACCTTTACTTTATAGTGATAAAGATATAAATTTTATTGTTAAAATATTTCGTTCAACACATGACTAATCTCAACGGATGAGTACAGTCAACACATGAACCTTTATTTTATAATATTCTTTATCTTCTAAATTGGAATGAGGCCCAATCAATCACCATATAAAGTTAATTATATGGATTCCAAACAACACATGTATATAATAGCAACGATACATAATCAACCATCATCCTAAGTGCACTACACTGTATAAGCATCAAATGTAGATATCCAACGCTTATAACAGCCTGTCAATCAATCGATCGACATATTTAATCAATCAGGATGAGTGAACTTCAAATTTCATCCCAACACCCGTGTGGGGTTTCAAACAATCGAACACATATTTTATTTGTGCAGTTGGGCGATGTGTAAAATTTATCGTCCCAATCAATGTCCTTCAAATAGGTGTACATGAACAAACCGTCCGGTTTGTAAATGAATATTTTATTTTATTCACTTCCACGTTAAAAGTTATATTTTTAACGATAAAATATTTTATTTCAACACATGAATTTTTATTCAGTTCATTTATTCAATAAAATGATATTTTTATTTTTCTAACTTATTTTAGAAAATTTCGGCGGCATAACGGCACGATACTAGAAACGGGACAAGGCCTAACCTTATCCCCGGTCTAGTTAAGGCCCACGCCATTCACACATCAATCAAATCAATTTAATTTCACCAAACAATTCAATTCAAACCAAATACTCTAACCAACTACACAACCAAACAATTAAACAAACAAGCCATCCATGGTCTGTGGATGACGGGTGTCGGGTGCTACTAAACACCGTCTGCATCCTAGTATATATATATAACTAGATAAAAAAGGAAATTTGAGTGAGAAGTTCTCACCGATAGCTATCCCAACTTCACGACACTTCATTTAGAAATCTTCGTCGTTCTCTCCTTTGGTCACTTTCGCTGCCCGTATTCACTACATATATAAAAATTACATTTTACCTCGCTATTCAATATATAAAAATCGAATTTTTACTATGCTATTCAATATATAAAAATCGAATTTTTACTATGCTATTCAATATATAAAAATCGAATTTTTACTTCGCTATTCAATATATAAAAATCGAATTTTTACTATGCTATTCAATATATAAAAATCGAATTTTTACTTCGCTATTCAATAAATAAAAATCGAATTTTTACTTCGCTATTCAATATATAAAAATCGAATTTTTACTATGCTATTCAATATATAAAAATCTTTCTTTTACTTTGATAAAAATCATAGCTTTGCTTTAGAATAAAAGTCATGTTTTTATATTTTTAAAAACCATTCCTTTTTCTAAATTAAAAATCAAATCTTTTTAATGTTATAAAACAAATCTTTATCTTCTTTAAAACATTATATTTTTATACTCTAAAAATCAGGCTTTTCCCTCTAATTAAAATCAGATAAAACAATATAATAAAAAAAACAATACTTTAAGTAAATATATATAAAAAAATGTACTGGTCATCTTCGAACGGAGAGGAGGGGGAGTGAATGGCGCATCGGAGGATCCATGGGGTTGGCAGCGTCGAGCAGGTGGCAGTTTCCGGTCGTTCGGGGGATGTGGGGTTGCGTCGTTCGAGGGCTGGAGAGGGATGGGGGTACTGGCGGGGTCCGGCTATCGAAGGGGAGGAGGCGCAGGCGAGGTTGGGTGGCCTGGGGGCCCACGGCGGTGGGGTCAGGTCTTCAGGGGGGTGCGGTGCTGATTTAGGGCAGAGGGGGGGGGGGGGTAGCGGAATTCGAATCGGGGAAGAAGGGGATGGCAGAGGATCGGGCGGAGGGGAAGGAGGGAGGTATGGGAAGGCGGCGGTGGTTGGGCCCCCCCTGGCGGCGCCACGATGGTCGATTGGGGGGGGGGGGGCGTCAATTTGCTTTCTCTTTTTTTTTTAACTTTCTGAAATGAGAAGAGGACGGTGGGGGTAGGGGCTTTTATAAAAATATGTATATTTATTATTCAATTATTTCAAAAAGCAACTTTTAATTTCGAACTCGAAACGAGACCCACCCCCTGTCGTCCACAGCGTATTACCCCCATTCCGAACACAATGGGATATGTACCATAAGCTGATTTGACTGTTTCGATCAGTTTCCGTTAAAATCAACATATAACTCTATATATTGAATTTGAACGCGCATTTCAATTTACCGGGGTCACATACGAACTCGAAAAATTCCAGAAAAATATTTTCTAGCTTCGTATTGACGATACGGTCCTAACAAAACTAGTTTCGACGAATTCTGAGACCGTTTGAAAAATGGCCAATTTCCAGTCGATTAAAATCAACTAAAACTGGTCAAACACGTTTTCCTTTGCCACGCTCACATACTGATTCGAAAAATTATGAAATTTGGAATCTCACAATAATTTGACATCACGGACCCAACAAAAGTGGTTTCATCGAAATCCGAGGTCATTTGCAAAATTCCCATTTTTAAGGGCCTGAATTCCATAGCGACTATTTAGAATTTTCAACTGGACATATCTTTTGATTCCCGTTATGAAATTTCGATTCGTCGGATTCGTTGGAAAGATATTCACAATTAGATTCTATTATTTTTGGTTTCACTAAAATCCGGATTGTTTTGCACCCAGTACATTCAATTGAAGTTTGAAATCGAATTATCGAACTACCGCTCTATTTTCAATTCTATTTATAATTATATATAATTATATATAATTATTTATATTCTAACGACGACGTATATAATATATACGTTCGATTTCTATTCAAAATAAATTTTTTGTCGATATTATTTAAAATAATTCATTTTAAATATTCAAAATTCGCCAAAATAAAATTTTTAAACTGGCTCAGAATTTCTGGGTTATTACAATAATTATCACTATAATTATATATATAATCTGTATTCAGACACATGTTAACAAGGCAGAATTATAATTGCTCTTTCTAATATCAGCATGTTTGCATCATGTAAAACAATTACATCCAGATGTGATTGAACACAAGTGGTTATATACATGTATATGCAAGTCAGTTTGATATGCATCATTGTTTTAAGCTAAGTTCATAAACTCATTTAACATATAATATAATATTCTGCAATGATTCAAAATCATTCAGATTATAATTGGAATGTTAATAATAACTAGGGGTTTTGATCTAAATCAAACGTATATGTATAACAGAGTCATACTCTGTACTTATAATGTATTCACTTCATGAAGAAATCATTATAAGAGACCTAGTTATATAACCTTATATTAAAAAAAAATCAAATCTGGTTAAGCAGTATATACATATATATCTAGATTTAACTAATCAATAATATGATGTATAAAAATATCAGTTTCCCAAACCCATCAAATTTGACAAATTAAAACTGGGCATTGGTTTTAATACAGGACTTATTGCCAATTAACAAAGTAATAACAAATTAAAACTAGGTGGAAATTTCATACATAACCAATAATAATTTCATTGAACCATAATTCATCATAAAGATATTTTACTGATTCATCAATCAGTAGAATCAATCTGATCCCAAAATTAACAAAAGTCGGTTATGAAATCTATCAAACATTTTGATAATTGATTTGGCATTCTCAAATACCCATCAGAGTTTGTAATGACCTAACATACATATATCCAGATGTGACTATGTACAAGAAGCAATGATATATATGTAAACACATATCATCAAACGTGTAAATGTTTATAAATATGTATTCATACATAATTGTGACTGAGTCATACTCATGCCTAAAAACCCACAGTCCACGGATTAAACTTTGTCATATGTTTCAACAAAATTTCTGGAATTTTGAATATTCATAATCGAACCAGAATCAAATATTAATTCAGAATTAAATTTATAGTAAAACAATTTTACTACTACAATTGAATTTAATTCTTGCAATACTGTGTTTTATGAGATTAGTGACATTACTGACTTGTCATTTTGATCAATCAAAACTGTTTTGATCTATCAACCGAATTCCTAGATAAATAAACAAGATTACAGTAATTTTGAATATTGTTAAAATTCAGATTAACCATCAATTAATCCACTGCAAAATTTTATATCAAATATTAAACTTTATTTATAGAAAAACACTTATAAAACTTGTACCAAATACAGTTCTGAACTGATTGTAAAACAATTTTAACTTCTTAATCGAATTTATCATGATAACTAGAACCCATGTCTTTAATAATTTCGAATGTCAATACTGAAAACTGCAATTTCAGAAATTTTAATACTCATGAATCAACAAGTCCATAAGAGTATTAAATCATTCAAGAACATGAACCGATATTATAATTGGAACATCTCCAAATCTGAAATGATTATGATCGAGTGTAAGTACAAATTAGTGTTCAAAACATCTGGATTGTCATGAAATCGCTATTTACGGCCAACCCAAACAGTAAACCCAATTTGATGATTTCAGACTAAAATTTGAAACTATTTCGCATACAACAACTGAAACAGGAGCAAAACAACAACAATTTGAGTTCAATCTATTATATTCCGTAAAACCTAATGCTCTGATACCATTGATGGTTCAAATTAGTGTTTACATATCAATTTAGCAGCAGTAAATACTAAACCCTAAAAGGATCTATTACGAAAATAACAGATCGAATTAAAATCATACCTGATTCAAGTCGAATTCGCGGATCTGAGATGTGTATTGGGGATTGATCGAATCGAACAGTGCGTCAATTGCCGCACCTCCATAAGTATCCACAAACATCTGTCTTCGATTTCGTCATACGAATTAAATTTGAAAAGAACGGTGCTAGCCGTAAAGATTAGGGTTTGATCTTCCCCATTTTTAACTCGTTCTATTTTTCTGTGTATTATATCTTAGTAAAGAAAGGTCGGCCTTAACTTCTTTAATATGTGTTGAACGAGATAAAATAGGGGTGAGTCATCCTTATACCATTTCAAAATAAAAGTAAATATCAACATTTTGATTTTCTTTTCTTAAGAGTGGTTCTTCACTTCTCCAGATGTTTTATGTGTGGCCCTATAGGTTATTACACCGTTGGCAATGATTTTAAATCGTATTTAAAATCATAAACAGTGATTGGCATCTAGCAATACGTCGCTGCTACCCAAGTTATAATAAGATCAACGATTCGATACAACCTTTCCGTGACCAGTGTATCAATGTAATATAATCCTTTTAACCAATATTTCCAGGATTAAACTGGAGGCATGGATCGTATCATCCTCATTTTAAATTAATCCGATTTTTTTGATCGATGAGTAGACTGTTTAAAACAAATCAATATTTGAGCACGGCCATGCATTTCACAGTCTCACTCAATCAAGTGGCCAATGGATATCACTATGAATATATCGTAGGATTAATTTCTGTCTAGATCATTCATAATTTTCATTCGATTCAAGATATATCCAATAATCACCGTTATCATTACTCTGTTACGAAATAACTTTAGATGATATCAAAACACAAATATCCTCGAATAAAATTATAATGATTTCAGGTCTGAGGACCATTACATCACTGTCACTATGAGAACAACTTATGATACTGTTGATTATATTCCATGTAGTTATCTCACGGTGGGTCAGCCCAATACGCTATTCTCCAATACGTATTTGTATCTTGACTTTAATATCACGTATATTAATGATCAATGAGATGTGATCATCAGCCAATCAATATACTAGTCTCAACGCTTTATTGTTGTCCTATATAAACAATAAAACCCGACTAGGGACATTTAAGAATTATAATACTTATCACATTATATAATCTCAAGTTCAGTCTTACTCGAACTATATAATTCCGTATTATTATTCTAAGGACTTATATTAAATTATTATTTATATTACGCAGTAAATATAACATAACAAAATATCTTTATTCTAAATAAAATAATAACGTTATTAATCACATCAAATGGATTGCCTCTAGGGCATAAAATCTAACAGTAAGATCCTCATACTAGATGTACACCTGAAGGCTACCACAATTGCGGGGTTGGGATCACCTTATTTTTTAACACAGGATACTAGTTAGGACACTAGTAAGGAATACAAATCATTATGTAAAGGATACTAGTTAGGATGCTAGTTGGGTGGTGCAAAGAAAATAGGAAATCTGAGAAAGAACTGAAGCACATTCAGTGTATCTTGCCTTGTCGTATCGAACAGTGCGGTGTAGGGAATATCTTAATAATTAGAAGCACAACCATCATATCCTATTTATCTTGTGTATCTTGTAATATCTAGCGCTCATCATTTGTTGTCTTGTTATGCTTATTATCATGGTTATGTCTTGTATCCAGTTTATTCATGTCATGATGCTTTTACCTATTTACATGCTGAAAATCACTGGACTTACCAGACTTATGTCTGACCTAGTTTGTTTCGCCTCTTTTTGTAGCGACCCAGATTTTTGGCCATTGTAATTTGAGTATTTAATTTTTTTCTAAACAATTTAGTTGTAATATTTATGGATTTTTATTTAAAATCAAGTTTAAACGTATAATATAATTATAAATGAGCTCGTAACGGCGCTGCAGTTCATAATATTCAGTTTTGAATTTCAACTGAATGTACAAGATCCGATAGAAGTCAGAATTTCATGAAACGTGAAACGTTTGAATCTGTTTGATGATAGTTTTCTAATGAAAGATAAAAATTGGAATATCAGTTTATAGATTGTTAGCTGTGCCCAATTCAAATTTTGAAGTAGTCGCTATGGAAATCGTTTGTAGACGATAGCGTTATTTAATAATTTAATAGCGTTTTCTATATAAAATTTTCGATATCGGTTGATTCGAACCTTTTGATGCGGAATTATAATTCGATATTGGCCAAACCTGAAGTGTTATACTATTTAGGCATAATTGTTGATAATAATTTATTTATTTTGAATTTAATGGTTTCAGAGTTTTATTTGAATAATTTATCAATATTATTTTATAACTAATTCATCAAAGAATTTCCCCCTTGTACGTATAGACGCGAATTCATACGTTTGGACTTCGTAGACAGTATGGCATACGAAGCGGTATAATCATTGTTGATCTCAAAATTGGAATCAACACCAAGGGTGTGAAATCACACTTCACCAATTATGGTTAGAGATTAAAAGGGCCACAATCGCAAAATAAATGGAGAAAAACAAGTAAAAGTCATAGGAATATTTATAGTGGTACGATTCGCTATGAATCTACGTCCACTTTTCAATCACTTTTCATCATTATGGAGAGAATTAAAAAATTTATCATCTCATACATCGCATTAATTACACTTGACCACTTTTTTGGTAATTCTCCACTTATCACTCTCTTTCCGCTTTAGATTGCACTTTGATTCGAGAAGGAACAGATTGGATTGCGTAATTATATGCTTTTCCTTGGTTCCATCATGAAAATGATTTTAGATCAGTGCGTTGAGGATGGTGATTGGAGATCACTTGGAGTAGATCGGAGTGTGAGTTAATGGTGCTTGGAGAAGATAAGAACCATCTCGTGTTAGAGAAAGGAGGAGAGAAGTTTGGCGGCCATTAATGAAGTTTTTAGAAGCTCTTAGAGAGGCGTAGGAATGGTTTAGGCAGCCCTTCGAGGTAGTGGAATCGGTCCCTTGAATTGTGGAGCAATGGGCTATTTATAGAAGAAGTTTGAAGGCAGTGGTAGTTTCGTAATTATGGGGTACAGAGTTTGGCTCGGGCATAGGTCTGGCTTGGGCTAAACACTATTTACAGAAATGCCATTGGTCCACTTTACACCTGTATACAGCTGTCATGGTCCGTATTTACAACTCTGCCACTGCTGTGGAGTTTGGCTTGGGCGTAGTTTGGATCGGGGTAGGCTTGGATCGGGCATAGTTTGGCTCGGGCGTAGTTTTATTTACAAAAATGCCATTGGTCTTAGCACATACCCAATCTGTAATAACCCGGAAATTCTGAACCAGTTTAAAATTTTTATTTTGGCAATTTTAGCGAATTTTGAATATTTAAAATGAATTATTTTAAATAATATCGACGAGAAATTTATTTTGAATATAATTCGAACGTATATATTATATACGTCGTCACCAGAATATATAGTATTTATATATAATTATAAATAGAATTGAAAATGGCGCGGTAGTTCAATAATTCGATTTCAAACTTCAAATGAATGTACTGGGTGCAAAACAATCCGGATTTTAGTGAAACCGAAAACGTTAGGATCTAATTGGGAATATCTTTCCAACGAATCCGAAAAATCGGAATTTCATAGCGGGGATCAAAAGATATGTCCAGTTGAAAATTCTGAATAGTCGCTATGGAATTCAGGCCCTTAAAAATGGGAATTTTGCAAACGACCTCGGATTTCGACGAAACCACTTTTGTTGGATCCGTGATGTCAAATTATTGCTAGGTTTCAAATTTCACAATTTTTCAAATCAATATGTGAGCGTGGCAAAGGAAAACGCGTTTGACCAGTTTCAGTTGATTTTAATCGACTGGAAAATGGCCATTTTTCCAACGGTCTCAGAATTTGACGAAACTAGTTTTGTTAGGACCGTATCGTCAATACGAAGCTAGAAAATATTTTTCTGGAATTCTTCAAGTTAGTATGTGACCCCGGTAAATTGAAATGCACGTTTAAATTCAATATATAGAGTTATATGTTGATTTTGACGAAAACTGATCGAGACGATCAAATCAACCTACGATACATATCCCATTGTGTTCGGAATGGGGGTAAAACGCTATAGACGATAGGCGGTGGACCTCGTCTCGAGGTCGTATGTAAAAGTCAACTTTTTGAATTAAATAATTAAATAAAAAAAAACACTCTCTCTCCCTCCCCTTAATTCCCTCTGCCCCCCCCCTTTATTCTTCGTTCAGCAGAAAGAAAAAAAAACACGACCGGTTCTTCAAATCGATGGCGCCTGACGCCATCGCTACCACCGCGCCTTCCCCAACGCCATCGCCTCACCTCCGTCGACCCCCCTTCTATCTCGACCACGCGACACCCCCCCATACCCCCCAATCGAAACCGCCCAGTCGCTAACCCCCAAACCCCACCAAAAACGCACCGCGACCCCCTGCCCCCTCGTTGACCGCGCCACCAGCCACCCACAGCACCGCCGCTCCACTGCTCCGCACCACCAACGATCCTCCGACGTGAAAACCCTCCTCCTCCGAAAACAGTAAGCTCCCTTATTTATTTTTATTTAATTTCAGTTTTTTTAGTTTGATAATTTGTAAAATCTGATTTTAATACATATTTCAGCGAATTGAAATGGTTTGATTTTATTTAAATGGAAAAGATATGATTTTTAAAATGGAAAAGATATGATTTTTTAAATAGAAAAGACGAGATTTTTAAAATAGAAAAGACGAGATTTTAAAATAGAAAAGATTAGATTTTTAGAGGAAGAAAGACGATATTTTTAAATGGAGAAAGGTGTGATTTTTACATATGTAGTGGGTTAAAAATATGATTTTTATATAGTAGGAACTATAAAAATGTAATCTTTATGAGATAGAGAATATAAAAATATCATCTTTGTATATGTAGCGAAATAAAAATCTGATTTTTATTATATATACGTTGAAATAAAGTGGTGATTTTTATAATGATGAAATCTATATTTTTGAAAAGGTGAAATCTATATTTTTATAATGATGAAATCTATATTTTTTAAAAGGCGAAATCTATATTTTTGAAATGATGAAATCTATATTTTTGAAAAGGCAAAATCTATATTTTTGAAAAGGCGAAATCATTTTATATAGCAGCGATGTAAAAATAGAATTTTATCTATATAGTAGCGGTGTGAAAATAGAAATTTTATCCATATAGCGTGATTATAAAAATTCGATTTTTATATATTGAATAGCGTAGTAAAAATTCAATTTTTATATATTGAATAGCGTAGTAAAAATTCGATTTTTTATATTGAATAGCGTAGTAAAAATTCGATTTTTATATATTGAATAGCGAAGTAAAAATTCGATTTTTACATATGTAGAGAATACGGGCAACGAAGATGACTAAAAGGCGAAAATGACGAAGACTTCTACATTTGAAGTGGCATGGTGTTGGAATAGCTATTGGTGAGAACTTCTCACTCTTCAATTTCTTTTCTAGTTATATATATACTAGGATGCAGACGGTGTTTAGTAGCACCCGACACCCGTCATCCACAGACCATGGATGGCTTGTTTGTTTGATTGTTTGGTTGTGTTGTTGGTTAGATTATTTGGTTTGAATTGAATTGTTTGGTGAAATGGAATGGATTTGATTGTTGTGTGAATGGCGTGGGCCTTCACTAGACCGGGGATAAGGCTAGGCCTTGTCCCGTTTCTAGTATCGTGCCGTTATGCCGCCGAAATTTTCTAAAATATGTTAGAAAAAAAATATCATTTTTATTGTGTAAATGAACTGAATAGAAATTCATGTGTATAAATGAAATATTTTATCGTTAAAAATATAATTTTTAACGTGGAAGTGAATAAAATAAAATATTCATTTACAAACCGGACGGTTTGTTTATGTACACCTATTTGAATGACATTGATTGGGACGATAAATTTTACACATCGCCCAACTGCATAAATAAAATCGGTGTTTGATTGTTTGAAACCCCACACGGGTATTGGGATAAAATACGGCATATACCAATCCCAATAATTAGTAATATGTCGATCGATTGATTGACAGGCTGTTATAAGCGTTAGATATCTATATTTGATGCTTATACAGTGTAGTGCACTTTGGTTGATGGTTGATTATTTTCCAATGCTATTATATACGTGTGATGTATGAAAATCCATATAATTAATATTATATGGTGATTGATTGGGCCTCATTCCAATTTAGAAAATAGAGAATATTATTAAATAAAGGTTCATGTGTTGACAGTACTCATCCGTTGAGATTAGTCATATTTGAAATAGGAAATATTTGAAAAAGAAATATTTGAAATGAAATATTTGAAAATGAAATATTTGAAAATAGAAATATATGAAGCCGTGCTGATTAGATTGACGCCATTTTGACGTGAACGATATTTATATCGATTTTATTCATTTTTAAATGATTATTGAAAAGTGATTTCGAAATCGGATATTTTGAAATGAAATTTGAGCTAAATTAATTAGAAAACGAATTTGATTTCAATTGAATATATAACGAATTGAAATCGAATTGAATATATAACGAAAAGAATTTGAATTGAATTGAATAGAAAACCAATTTGAATTGAATCGAATAGGAAACCAATTTGAATTGAATCGAATAGAAAACCAATTTGAATCGAATCGAATAGGAAACCAATTTGAATTGAATTGAATAGAAAACCAATTTGAATTGAATTGAATAGAAAACGATTTCGAAATGAATTGAATATAAAACGATTTCGAAATGAATTGAATATGAAACGATTTCGAAATGAATTGAATATAAAACAATTTCGAATTGAATTGAATAGATAACAAATTTGATTTTAATTGAATATATAACGAATTGAATTTAAATAGAATAGAAAACGAAATGAATTCGAATCGAATAAAAATCGATTTGAATTGAAATCAAATAGAAATGAAAGTAAAAAGGATTTATAATAGAAAGTTCAATTTTGATTTGAATTTGAAATAATGGTTGAAATTGTTTTTGAAACAAATTCAAAACTATTTATAAAATTCGTTTTAAGTAGAAATCGACGAAATATATATTATATATATAATATAATGGCCTGAATAGAACGCGCCGCGGTAGTTCGTCAATTTCGACCATTTATTTCAAACGGACATTACGGGAGATCCGACCGTCGGATTCTCCTAAAACCAGAACCGTTGGGTTCGTATCGAAAAGAGCTTTCTAACGAATATTAGAAATTTGAAATCTAACGGTTGGATTTGGAGATACGTCCAAATCAAATTTGAAAAAGGTCGCTGTAAGTGCAGTTCGATGGCCGTTGATGGAAATCGACTGTACGGGCCTTGATAAAATTATTAAAAATATCAATAATTTGTGTGAATCATAAGAAATGATTTGAGAAAAATTGGGATGAAAAACTCCATATTTAAAAAGATAAAAATAGATTTTTATCGAAATGAACTAGTTTTGAACTGAAATTAAAACCCATTAATTTTTAAATAAATAAATTGGATTTGAAATGGGTTTAAAAAAATTGTGATTTGGGTTTGTCGTGAACTGTGTTATAAATAACACTAGTTCTTTAACCCAGTAAAAAGAGTTTTAACGAATCTGCAATTAGATTGAAATGTGAATTTATAATCTAAATTATCAAATTTGGCAAATGAGCGAGAATGGAGTATCACCAGTTTTGCTCCAAAGCGAAAGTTAAATCTTTAATTAGATTTGAACGTGAAATGGTAATTAGTTTTACCGACAACACTGTGGTGTTAGATATGGAGTATCACCAGTTTTGCTTCATAGGATGAATAGGTTGGGATTGGGAAATAAAATAAATAATTACTTCGGTGTGGTTCGCTAATCTCGACTAGTTTAGAAAAACCATAATTTGGTTTGAAATGACATCCAAAGGAAGATTAAAGGATAAATTTTAAAGAATTTATCTTGGATAAAATTAATGGGAACCTTTCCTTAAGAATTTAAATTTAGAAACTAGCTGAAGGTTAGTTATGAAGAATGGTTTCCTGGATATTGATCTGATGTTGGTTTCGGCCTTCGGGGTTAATATTTGGGAAATTCTTCTCTTGCTAATTTACGGTTAGTGACTAATGAATTGGAATGAGGCGTATGTTGTGTTTGTGTAACATTTGTTTTTAATATACGCGGGTTGTTCGGAAAGGCCGGGTTTATACCCATTCTGAATAACCGATTCGACGATATGTCGAAGATGAAGACGGTGGTTGAAGACCGGAAGTCTTCACATCGTTTGGGTGATTACTGATGATCTTGATTGGGCTATACACCCAAGATAAGGGAATCAGTTGGTGGTCGTCCAGACGTACTTGGAGATGGATGGATATGCGAGGAAAGTGTCTTCGGTTTCGTTCAGACCCAGAATGGACTTGTAAATGGATTGTATGTCTGACATTGGATTTTATTCTATGTTGATTGATTTCTATTAAATATACATCTGTTTGGCGGCGGAGAATTTATTCTTTTGCTTAACGCCCTTCTCTGAGACGTACGAGCTCAGAGGTTGTATATTGATGGACATCAGTCACATGGTATGAATTGCCTGTGTGGCACGCTAAGATGCAATGATCATGGCTTCTGTTGAAAAGCAAAGTCTTGTGGTTGATGATCAAAACACGGCCTACGTGGCGTTGCTTTGTGTATAGCGTGGATTCGCGAGCCTCACACCTCGGTATGAGTCAAAAACGGGATACGGACCGCTGGGAGAACACGACGTTTCTTTCTAGCTTTGGTGGTGTCAATGACTTACTAGCCCTGACATTTATATACTTTTCACCTTTGTGGTTGTTGGAATGAGGCGCCTCGATTATAGGTCTGTAAGGACCGAGAAACGTGTGTTCAGGCATAACTAATTCTCTAACGTAAGTGAGGACCGGCCCAGCCGAATCCAGGATTGCCCAGAGTGTGTAGTCCTGAGACATTTGCTAGAGTGTCTCGTGCGCGGAGAGGAGCTTGCCCCTTGCCTCGACTCATGACGGAAATCCAATTTCCAATACGAGATATCTCGGTTTTAATTGTAGAACTAGTATGGCGACATAGTGGTATGGGACATTCATGCCACCTATGATTTATATTTATGATTGAAGCTGTTTTGACACTATACACTTATTATAGTATCAAATGAATTATTTTTAAACGTACCAAGCATGTTTGGCTATTATAAGGGAAAACCCTATCCTCCAGCTTGCGTTGCATTGTGTGATTGGACCTGGGTCTTATAATAGCTTCATTTTTCGAAAAAGCATTTCGCTGTTTATTCTATGCACTGGTATTCTTGGGAGGAAACCTGTTCCGTGTTATACGGCGTGGTCCCTTGAATTACTCTCTTTTAAAGTAAATGTTTAAATAACTGTTTTAGTTCTCACACCAGTCACATGACTGACCTGGAGTTTATTGTTTTAACCTAAACTCTGGGTGCCCCTATTTTCGACACGAGCAGCTAGTAGTTTTGGTTTTGCAGATTTATATTCACAGAATCCTGGTTTACAGCTGAAATGATATCCGGAAAGCTTTGTATCCGTATATCACCTTCAGTTGTGCTTTGTATTATTTTCCGCTGCTATGTAATTTATTGTAATCTCTGATATTTATCGAATGTAATCTATTCAATTATACTCTGTATATTCTTGTATCTGATGGGATTGTTGTAATAGCAATGAAATGTTCTTCCGTTTGTGTTCTGATTTGTCCTGTTCTCAAACGATCAGGGGTTTCGAACGATCTATATCGGTTTAACGACTGATTCAGATCGAGCGAAATTCCCGGCCGTCACATTTGGTATCAGAGCTTTGGTTTACAGAGCTCGAGAACAGGACACATTAGAACCATACGAAAGAATTCATCAGATATTGGATTAGTAATATCCAATTAGAATGACTCGTTAGAGATGGGATCAGTAGTATCCTAGAACGAGTGTGAAGGGTATATTTTTCAATTGAAAACAATTTTGTTTTGAAAATTTAAATCGTTTTATACGTATTTGAATATTTATTTAATTTGAATTTGGACAATCCAATATATAAAGTTTTTGCATATACGCGTCATGAACGTATATTCGAAGTTTTAATATACTGGATAGATATAGATTCACACTCTAGTCGCTCGGAGATGATTTTGATGATGGAGCTCCATCACCAAAATTTATGTTCTTGTTTTGAAGGTGTGATATCTATATATTTACATTAGACTGGTGTGAGAACCAAAACTTATATAGATAGATTTATTTGTTGTGAATTGGCATCAAAAACATGATTTTCTGTATATATATCAAAATTTATGAATTTGAAACTCTAATCCACTAATTGATTTATGTTTGTGTTGTTTGTTTATTTGTTTGATAATTTTGAACCATTATGCCTAATTGAATCAAATATTGGATTATATTGAAAATTGGTCGCATCTGCTTGCATATATATATATATATATATATATATACTTACATTGAACAGGTCATAGCAAGGAGGCTAGAGCAGAGAATAAAATTTGTTTGCCCGACAAATAGGTACATGTTTACTAATAATTTACTGTTTTGTTTGGGTGATGATGATTTTATGAGCCTATTGGCTAGCCGCTTGGCTTTTTCTTTTTCTTTTTGAGATCAGAAGGCCTATATGGCAATTTCGGGATTTTCCCGTGGCTCCCGGTGCATGGGAGGTTATGGCGAAATTTTTCGAAAATTTAGGGTGTTAGCCAAATTTTTGAAAATTTGAAAATTCTCAGAAACTGAAAAGTTGGAGAATGAAAGCCAGATCGAACGTAGAGTTGATTAATCAAACCACTTTCGACTTTGTTCCTTTTCGGGGACGAAAAGTTTTAAGTGGGGGAGATTGTAATAACCCGGAAATTCTGAACCAATTTAAAATTTTTATTTTGGCAATTTTAGCGAATTTTGAATATTTAAAATGAATTATTTTAAATAATATCGACGAGAAATTTATTTTGAATATAATTCAAACGTATATATTATATACGTCGTCGTTAGAATATATAATATTTATATATAATTATAAATAGAATTGAAAATGGCGCGGTAGTTCGATAATTCAATTTCAAACTTCAAATGAATGTACCGGGTGCAAAACAATCCGGATTTTAGTGAAACCAAAAACGTTAGGATCTAATTGGGAATATCTTTCCAACGAACCCGAAAAATCGGAATTTCATAGCGGGGATCAAAAGATATGTCCAGTTGAAAATTCGTAATAGTCGCTATGGAATTCAGGCCCTTAAAAATGGGAATTTTGCAAACGACCTCGGATTTTGACGAAACCACTTTTGTTGGATCCGTGATGTCAAATTATTGCTAGGTTTCAAATTTCATAATTTTTCGAATCAATATGTGAGCGTGGCAAAGGAAAACGCGTTTGACCAGTTTTAATTGATTTTAATCAACTGGAAAATGGCCATTTTTCCAACGGTCTCAGAATTTGACGAAACTAGTTTTGTTAGGACCGTATCGTCAATACGAAGCTAGAAAATATTTTTCTGGAATTTTTCAAGTTAGTATGTGACCCCGGTAAATTGAAATGCGCGTTTAAATTCAATATATAGAGTTATATGTTGATTTTGACGAAAACTGATCGAGACGATCAAATCAACCTACGATACATATCCCATTATGTTCGGAATGGGGGTAAAACGCTATAGACGACAGGCGGTGGGCCTCGTTTCGAGGTCGTATGTAAAAGTCAACTTTTTGAATTAAATAATTAAATAAAAAATATCTATAAAACACTCTTTCTCCCTCCCCTTAATTCCCTCTGCCCCCCCTTTATTCTTCGTTCAGCAGAAAGAAAAAAAAAACACGACCGATTCTTCAAATCGATGGCGCCTGACGCCATCGCCACCACCGCGCCTTCCCCGACGCCATCGCCTCACCTCCGTCGACCCCCCTTCTATCTCGACCACGCGACACCCCCCCATACCCCCCAATCGAAACCGCCCAGTCGCTAACCCCCAAACCCCACCAAAAACGCACCGCGACCCCCTGCCCCCTCGTTGACCGCGCCACCAGCCACCCACAGCACCGCCGCTCCACTGCTCCGCACCACCAACGATCCTCCGACGTGAAAACCCTCCTCCTCCGAAAACAGTAAGCTCCCTTATTTATTTTTATTTAATTTCAGTTTTTTTTAGTTAGATAATTTATAAAATCTGATTTTAATACATATTTCAGCGAATTGAAATGGTTTGATTTTATTTAAATGGAAAAGATATGATTTTTAAAATGGAAAAGATATGATTTTTTAAATAGAAAAGACGAGATTTTTAAAATAGAAAAGACGAGATTTTAAAATAGAAAAGAATAAATTTTTAGAGGAAGAAAGACGATATTTTTAAATGGATAAAGGTGTGATTTTTACATATGTAGTGGGTTAAAAATATGATTTTTACATAGTAGGAACTATAAAAATGTAATCTTTATGAGATAGAGAATATAAAAATATCATCTTTGTATATGTAGCGAAATAAAAATCTGATTTTTATTATATATACGTTGAAATAAAGTGGTGATTTTTATAATGATGAAATCTATATTTTTGAAAAGGTGAAATCTATATTTTTATAATGATGAAATCTATATTTTTTAAAAGGCGAAATCTATATTTTTGAAATGATGAAATCTATATTTTTGAAAAGGCGAAATCTATATTTTTGAAAAGGCGAAATCATTTTATATAGCAGCGATGTAAAAATAGAATTTTATCTATATAGTAGCGGTGTGAAAATAGAAATTTTATCCATATAGCGTGATTATAAAAATTCGATTTTTATATATTGAATAAAGTAGTAAAAATTCGATTTTTATATATTGAATAGCGTAGTAAAAATTTGATTTTTTTATATTGAATAGCGTAGTAAAAATTCGATTTTTATATATTGAATAGCGAAGTAAAAATTCGATTTTTACATATGTAGAGAATAAGGGCAACGAAGATGACTAAAAGGCGAAAATGACGAAGACTTCTACATTTGAAGTGGCGTGGTGTTGGAATAGCTATTGGTGAGAACTTCTCACTCTTCAATTTCTTTTCTAGTTATATATATACTAGGATGCAGACGGTGTTTAGTAGCACCCGACACCCGTCATCCACAGACCATGGATGGCTTGTTTGTTTAATTGTTTGGTTGTGTAGTTGGTTAGATTATTTGGTTTGAATTGAATTGTTTGGTGAAATGGAATGGATATGATTGATGTGTGAATGGCGTGGGCCTTCACTAGACCGGGGATAAGGCTAGGCCTTGTCCCGTTTCTAGTATCATGCCGTTATGCCGCTGAAATTTTCTAAAATATGTTAGAAAAATAAAAATATCATTTTTATTGTGTAAATGAACTGAATAGAAATTCTTGTGTAGAAATGAAATATTTTATCGTTAAAAATATAATTTTTAACGTGGAAGTGAATAAAATAAAATATTCATTTACAAACCGGACGATTTGTTTATGTACACCTATTTGAATGACATTGATTGGGACGATGAATTTTACACATCGCCCAACTGCACAAATAAAATCGGTGTTTGATTGTTTGAAACCCCCACACGGGTATTGGGATAAAATATGGCATATACCAATCCCAATAATTAGTAATATGTCGATCGATTGATTGACAGGCGGTTATAAGCGTTAGATATCTATATTTGATGCTTATACAGTGTAGTGCACTTTGGTTGATGGTTGATTATTTTTCAATGCTATTATATACGTGTGATGTATGAAAATCCATATAATTAATATTATATGGTGATTGATTAGGCCTCATTCCAATTTAGAAAATAGAGAATATTATAAAATAAAGGTTCATGTGTTGACAGTACTCATCCGTTGAGATTAGTCATATTTGAAATAGGAAATATTTGAAAAAGAAATATTTGAAATGAAATATTTGAAAATGAAATATTTGAAAATAGAAATATATGAAGCCGTGTTGATTAGATTGACGCCATTTTGACGTGAACGATATTTATATCGATTTTATTCATTTTTAAATGAATATTGAAAAGTGATTTCGAAATCAGATATTTTGAAATGAAATTTGAACTAAATTAATTAGAAAACGAATTTGATTTCAATTGAATATATAACGAATTGAAATCGAATTGAATATATAACGAAAAGAATTTGAATTGAATAGAAAACCAATTTGAATTGAATCGAATAGGAAACCAATTTGAATTGAATCGAATAGAAAACCAATTTGAATCGAATCGAATAGGAAACCAATTTGAATTGAATTGAATAGAAAACCAATTTGAATTGAATTGAATAGAAAACGATTTCGAAATGAATTGAATATAAAACGATTTCGAAATGAATTGAATATGAAACGATTTCGAAATGAATTGAATATAAAACAATTTCGAATTGAATTGAATAGAAAACAAATTTGATTTCAATTGAATATATAACGAATTGAATTTAAATTGAAGAGAAAACGAAATGAATTCGAATCGAATAAAAATCGATTTGAATTGAAATCAAATAGAAATGAAAGTAAAAAGGATTTATAATAGAAAGTTCAATTTTGATTTGAATTTGAAATAAAGGTTGAAATTGTTTTTGAAACAAATTCAAAACTATTTATAAAATTTGTTTTAAATAGAAATCGATGAAATATATATTATATATATAATATAATGGCCTGAATAGAACGCGCCGCGCCGCGGTAGTTCGTGAATTTCGACCATTTATTTCAAACGGACATTACGGGAGATCCGACCGTCGGATTCTCCTAAAACCGGAACCGTTGGGTTCGTATCGAAAAGAGCTTTCTAACGAATATTATAAATTTGAAATCTAAAGGTTGGATTTGGAGATACGTCCAAATCAAATTTGAAAAAGGTCACTGTAAGTGCAGTTCGATGGCCGTTGATGGAAATCGACTGTATGGGCCTTGATAAAATTATTAAAAATATCAATAATTTGTGTTAAATCATAAGAAATGATTTAAGAAAAATTGGGATGAAAAACTCCATATTTAAAAAGATAAAAATAGATTTTTATCGAAATGAACTAGTTTTGAACTGAAATTAAAACCCATTTATTTTTAAATAAATAAATTGGATTTGAAATGGGTTTAAATAAAATGTGATTTGGGTTTGTCGTGAACTGTGTTTTAAATAACACTAGTTCTTTAACCTAGTAAAAGGAGTTTTAACGAATCTGCAATTAGATTGAAATGTGAATTTATAATCTAAATTATCAAATTTGGCAAATGAGCGAGAATGGAGTATCACCAGTTTTGCTCCAAAAAGAAAGTTAAATCTTTAATTAGATTTGAACGTGAAATGGTAATTAGTTTTACCGACAACACTGTGGTGTTAGATACGGAGTATCACCAGTTTTGCTTCATATGATGAATAGGTTAGGATTGGGAAATAAAATAAATAATTACTTCGGTGTCGTTCGCTAATCTCGACTAGTTTAGAAAAAACATAATTTGGTTTGAAATGACATCCAAAGGAAGATTAAAGGATAAATTTTAAAGAATTTATCTTGGATAAAATTAATGGGAACCTTTCCCTAAGAATTGAAATTTAGAAACTAGCTGAAGGTTATTTAAGAAGAATGGTTTCCTGGATATTGATCTGATGTTGGTTTCGGCCTTTGGGGTTAATATTTGGGAAATTGTTCTCTTGCTAATTTATGGTTAGTGACTAATGAATTGGAATGAGGCGTATGTTGTGTTTGTGTAACATTTGTTTTTAATATACGCGGGTTGTTCGGAAAGGCCGGGTTTATACCCATTCTGAATAACCGATTCGACGATATGTCGAAGATGAAGACGGTGGTTGAAGACCGGAAGTCTTCACATCGTTTGGGTGATTACTGATGATCTTGATTGGGCTGTACACCCAAGATGAGGGAATCAGTTGGTGGTCGTCCAGACGTACTTGGAGATGGATGGATATGCGAGGAAAGTGCCTCCGGTTTCGTTCAGACCCAGAACGGACTTGTAAATGGATTGTGCGTCTGACATTGGATTTTATTCTGTGTTGATTGATTTCTATTAAATATACATCTGTTTGGCGGCGGAAAATTTATTCTTTTGCTTAACGCCCTTCTCTGAGATGTACGAGCTCAGAGGTTGTATATTGATGGACATCAGTCGCATGGTATGAATTGCCTGTGTGGCACGCTAAGATGCAATGATCAGGGCTTTTATTGAAAAGAAAAGTCTTGTGGTTGATGATCAAAGCACGGCCTACGTGGCGTAGCTTTGTGTATAGCGTGGATTCGCGAGCCTCACACCTCGGTATGAGTCAAAAACGGGATACGGACCGCTGGGAGAACACAACGTTTCTTTCTAGCTTTGGTGGTGTCAGTGACTTACCAGCCCTGACATTTATATACTTTTCACCTTTGTGGTTGTTGGAATGAGGCGCCTCGATTATAGGTCTGTAAGGACCGGGAAACGTGTGTTCAGGCATAACTAATCCTCTAACATAAGTGAGGACCGGCCCAGCCGAATCCAGGATTGCCCAGAGTGTGTAGTCCTGAGACATTTGCTAGAGTGTCTCGAGCGCGGAGAGGAGCTTGCCCCTTGCCTCGACTCATGACGGAAATCCAATTTCCAATAATAGATATCTCGGTTTTAATTGTAGAACTAGTATGGCGACATAGTGGTATGGGTCATTCATGCCGCCTATGATTTATATTTATGATTGAAGCTGTTTTGACACTATACACTTATTATAGTATCAAATGATTTGTTTTTAAACGTACCAAGCATGTTTGGCTATTATAAGGGAATACCCTATCCTCCGGCTTGCGTTGCATTGTGTGATGGGACCTGGGTCTTATAATAGCTTCATTTTTCGAAAAAGCATTTCGATGTTTATTCTATGCACTGGTATTCTTGGGAGGAAACCCGTTCCGTGTTATACGGCGTGGTCCCTTGAATTACTCTCTTTTAAAGTAAATGTTTAAATAACTGTTTTAGTTCTCACACTAGTCACATGACTGACCTGGAGTTTATTGTTTTAACCTAAACTCTGGGTGCCCCTATTTTCGACACGGGCAGCTAGTAGTTTTGGTTTTGCAGATTTATATTCACAGAATCCTGGTTTACAGCTGGAATGATATCCGGAAAGCTCTGTATCCGTATATCACCTTCAGTTGTGCTTTGTATTATTATCCGCTGCTATGTAATTTATTGTAATCTCTGATATTTATCGAATGTAATCTATTCAATTATACTCTGTATAATCTTGTATCTGATGGGATTGTTGTAATAGCAATGAAATGTTCTTCCGTTTGTGTTCTGATTTGTCCTGTTCTCAAACGATCAGGGGTTTCGAACGATCTAGATCGGTTTAACGACTGATTCAGATCGAGCGAAATTCCCGGCCGTCACACAATCCAAATCATATATACAGCACCGACCCACTTTATACCTTGGAAAGCATCGATTCAGTTTGCCTAATTAATACCCCTATCTAGTTAAATTACAAGGCATGCCACTGCCTGTTTAATATATCTCGACCCGATCCAATTTGTAGTATATGACAACCTCAATTTGCAACAACGTACCGATCCACGTGTCTTAACGACAAGACTGACCCGAATTATTCACAATAATGTCACGACATATATTATATGCCCAAGCCAGTCATGCTGTTGTTCACTATTTTACGTAATGGTTTCCATGCCTACTATAAGATTGATCCACGTGTGCAACAATGATTGGTCTTCATATTGAAACAGTGGCCGACTCATTTCACCTCAGGATACTAGTCCACGTGGATACTTACTTCTCTTTGCTTTACTTTCTCATTTCCATGCGAACAAAACATGTTAATTCTCATCATTATAGAAGTGTCAAGCTTTGTTACAATTGCTGCCATATGCTTTATACGTGCATGTCCTCATGAGCTGTTGCATATTTTCAAGTGACGATCCATACAAACATTTACACCATGCTATCCCATTTTCTTTGAATTGGACTTGCCATGTTAATGTATAGAAAGGTCACATATGCTTGTTTTGGATTGTATATCGCCTACTGTCTTTTCGCATGAAGGTATTTGTCTTGGTGAAGTTTCCATCCCACGCAATAACATTGTATAACTAAAGCCAACTGTTTATTTTAACATGTTGCTTCATTTCTTGACATCCCAATGTTTATGATTCTTATTCTCTGCATTTTTTTTTTGACATGCACCTTTTGTATACATAAGTTGAATCACATTTTAATATGGCTTTTTAATACATTGACTTTGCTTGCTCCAAATCATGGTGACGTGTTCTTGCATGGAATGGGATCTACTTCCACCACTTGTATGTTGAAGCCGACCTGTAATATGCAATACGACCGACCCGATCCACGAATACCGGCCGACCCGATCCTTTCATTCTGATTGACCCGACCTGTTCTTCAAATGATCAAGACCGACCCGGTTCCTTGTTATTGACCGAACTGATCTGATGCTTCTGCACTGATCGGCCCAAGCTGTTGAAGCTGACCGACCCGGTGTAGCGCAACTGACCGACCCGACCCATGTTGAATGGAATGGACCGATCCGACACTTCAAACCGTGTTTTAACAGTGTTAACATTTGCGTCTCGAAGCTTGTATTTTTTGCTTACGGGAAATGCGGGCTTCGAAATAAACATTGCTGTAGATATATTCTGCACTGTGGTTCAATTATTGCTTTTTCATTTGCTATGGCAGATCATACTTTGAATTCATATGCTTCATTTCACCTGTTTTGTAATCAAAACAAGCAATTGCACGGTTTGGGACTTATGCTTCACTATCGGTCATCCATATCGATAGTGGATTAGTTAATCATTAGAGAATGAAATATAGTGAATTTTATTTTGAGCTAAATAAAGTATTTGCACGGAACTGCTCTACTCAGCGGTTTATAACCCAATGAATATTATCTGCACAAATACGATATTCAGATTCGAATTCGCACTTAATGCTTAGAATCAGCTAATCAACTAGAGTCGACTGTAGATTTTGAACGCTATCATTTTAGTGACTTATATGATGATGTACGGTATTTCATATTTGAGAAATACATATTTTTGATTTATCTTCTGCTTCTCTTCGGAGAAGTTTTTGATTCACTACAAGAAAATTATTCATTAACAGCAAGGGCGATAGCAAGGAAACGTGACCTGCTGTTACTAGCCTTCTTGCGGCCATTTTAATCAAAATATAGCTCCATTTTCATGCTATTAGCATCTAAACATGCTATTAGTCAATAAACGAATTTTTAGCGGGACAATTTCACTTTCCCTCTTTCATTTATCTCACCACAAACCCCTCTTTTTTCCCTATCTTCCAAAACCCTGTACTACCCAATCTTACATTGACTTTAAAATTCAAATCCATGTACTTCGCCGAACCTCCAATGTGGCTTTCCTCTCTTTATCTTTCTTATTCAAGCTATGATTCTTCAACGTCGCTGAGTGACCCAGCTGATACCGAACTTCATCCACTTTTTGGTACGATTTTCAACCTTTCCTCTTTCTTATCAACCATTCAGTGGCTTTTATATTTTGCGAAGAAAAAAATTTATTGAATCTTTATGCCTTTGCCGGATTTTCTGGTTGATTTTGGTTGAACTGCAGTTCATCCAGGATGAACCAAATAAGATTTGTTAGGGTTTGGTTGCTTGTTTGTTTGACTTTGGGGGTTACGGCAGGTTTGAGGAGTTGGTGTTCGGGTGCTTGATAGGTGTGGTGCTTGTTGGAGATGCTTGCGGCATCTATGATTGGGTTGAGGGAGTAGGACAATTGGTTTTCAAGCAGTGAATTCTTTTTTCCGCAAGCAAAGCAACACTATTTTTAATAGGTTTTCTTCTTGAGCTTTCGCAACCCGAAATCCAAATTTTATCTAAACAACAGAGAGTAAAAATAAAGGAAAATGACCATTTTTTAATAAAATGTTACACAACACAAATGAAACTAAACAAAATGTTGAACTCAACAGTAGTCACCAAAATCAAATGAAAGCTTTTTTTGATTTTATTTAAGACAAGAGAAGGATTGAAAGTTGAACAAAAGAGATCTACTATACACTCACACACATATACATATATAAACCTCAGCCCAATACAAAATCTAAAAATCATACCGAAAGAAATCTTAATAATCTAGTTCTATCTTCTTCTCAATACTAATAAAACGTGAAATCAAGACTAAAAGAAAAAGTAATAGATGAAGCTTTTCTTTGTTTATGAACAAGACAAACAACATAAGGATAATAAAAAAGAAATATGAGAAACATACTTTTAGATTTACAATCTGTTGTCGTTTGGAATATAATATTTTCATAGCTTATTTTCACCCTTACATATTACCTATATAGTGATTGGTTTGTTAAGTTAAAATAGTCAATATCATATGCCAGATCAATTGGACTCTACATATTGTAAATTATTTGAATTTATAATACATTTTTCTAATTTTGTAGGCAAGTGAATTTCATGTGCTGAGGTACTTAATTTAACAGTAGACATATGAGCATTTGAATTTCAAAGTTTGACACTATCCTTTCATGTGCAAACCGTATATATGTTTGTATCAACCATTTTATTTAATTGGCAGTGCGTGTGAAGTCTGTACCAATTTTTTATTCCATAGTTTGGAAACATGTGCCACTTGTAGTAATTATCTTGTCTCACTTGCACGCCGTTACGTGGGTTTGCCCCAAATGTCGTTCTAGCTAGCATAGTAAAATGATTATAGTTTTGTGAGAATGTCCAACTAAATTTTTGAGTAAACTTTTTATTCAATTTTTATTGGTTTTCATCAATACATGCCATACACCTGCATATTATTTTGCATTGGTATGCCAATCAAGTTTATTGGTTAATTTTGTCTTATGTTTGTGGACTTTCTATTTCAGTGATAGTTCAAATTTTAGAAGATGACTGGAGGAAAGGATCAGGCAATACCAGTATATTTGAACATGAAAATGAAACCAACCTTTTCACTTTGGAGGCGAAAATGGACACAGTAAGGTAAAAAAATTGTCCTTTTTTTTTATTAAAAAAAATTTGAGGAAAATTTTCTATTTTAGTGACAATTTAATATGCTACCAGATATTTCCTTCATTTTGTATTGAATGTCAAGTATGTTGTACTAGTTTATTGAGCTAATACGTCTAAATCAGAATTTCAATATGTTTAATGAACAATTTTTTCCACTTCTCACTGCATTTATAATTAACAAGGTTAAATTCATAGTTTGTGTCCTTGCGGCATAAAACGATGTTTCTTAGACTGATAAGAATAAGTAAGAAAATGTCACTTAATGAACTTCAATTGTTGGCTTCTAAGGTGCTCAATAAACAGCAGCAGACTGTGTTTGTCCCCTACATGTCTTCTCTGTGTATGCCTTCATGAATTATTTGGTTCTTCTCGTTATAGAATTAATGTGGTTAAATGTGGGAGAAAATGTTATCATATGAACTGTTTGTGCTTTACTTATCCTTTGTTTAAACTACTGCTTCTAATAAAAGGGAAAGATGTTTTGCACACAGCATAAAATGTAAAGTTCCCTTGCATTATCATTTGCATTTGTTATCCTTGTTAAAACAAAAGGCCTATTTTATGCACTTCTATCTGAAATTATAGTATAATCTATGATGTTTAATGAACATCTTCCACTGAATTATTGTTGCTGTGGATTAGATGAAAGTGATATAATAAATTTTATTATGATTCAGATGTCCATCCAATATTTTAAATGTGCGTAGCAGTTGCAATGCAAAATGATGGACCAAGAGCATCAAACATGTATTCTTGCATAGATGATGTGCTTTATTTCCTACTGTCTTCCATGAGTGGTGCATAATATGAGGTCAAACATTTTTTTTGAGAGCATTTCTCTATACTTCATGAAGTTAATAACTTTTTGCCTATAAAAACAGAAATAAGATATATTGGCTTGGTAATTATTCTGAAATATGTTATTTTTTTCAGGACAAGGAATGTCTAGAACTTCGACAAAGGTATCCAAAGAGATTGTTAATAACATCAACATAGGCCCATATAATTCAGCTAAACATCAAACATGTGCTTGCAAGCAGTTTTCTTAAGTATGCACAGGTTAGACATTTATTTTGTTTCTGTTTTTCTATTACTTTATTTAATCCATGGCTTTATGTAACCATACTAAATTACTATATATATAATTTTTGAACATGAGAATCAATTACTTCATGAAATTTTTGATCTAATCCCGGATGAAAATGATTTTGCGCCATAACAGTAATAAGAGTTAAGAGATTAGCTAACAGTTGATATTGAAAAAAAACTTAATATCCATCATACAAGAGACATCGAGAAATGTAAAAAAATAAAATTTAATCCATTTAACTGACTTCAAACTTAAAATTAAAGAGGTTCAGTTTACGTTAGATGAGTTATCAAAAGTTGATCTAAAAATGAAAGAGTTTTTGTCAAAACTTAAAATTAATTAAATAAGTTCGACTATTAACTAATCTTTTTAAAAAGTTCAGCTGTTAGCTAATCTTTTTTTCTTTTTTCTTTTTGTGGGTGCTCTAATAGATCTTCTACACACGCAGAGCTTGTTTTTTTTATGTGTACATTTCTAATATAACATTTTTTTCTACTTCGTAAGATCATGCCCAACCTGACTAAATTGTTGTTTCTCCAATTGTGTGTTAAATGGATAAACAATATATGTGTAGTGCAGACCTTTTCTGGAAGAAAAATTGGAAAAGAGATATTGATTTCCACAATTGATTGACATACCAAGGTGTTCCATGGGATGTGCAATAGCCTCAGGGCTATCATTTGGATCAACAACATTTTTATCTATATAGTAGCGGTATAAAAATAGAATTTTTATCTACATAGTAGCGATATAAAAATGTGATTTTTATATGTGTAGTGGCTACGGGCAATGAAATTGACAAAAGGGTGAGCAGGACGAAGATTTCTACACATGTTTTTACATAAGAATAGTCTGTGAGAACTTCTCACTTTAAATCTTATTTTTCTAGTTAAATTATATACTAAGATGCAGACGGTGCTTAGCAGCACCCGACACCCGTCGTCCAAGGACCATGGACGACTTGTATACTTGTTTGATGTGTTGTGAATTTTGTTTGTGATGTTGGTGTGAAATGGATAATAAAAAATTCATGTGTTGAAATAAATTAATTATCGTTAAAAATATAATTTTTTAACGTGAATGTGAATAAATAAATATTCATTTACAAACCGGACGGTTTGTTTATGTACACATATTTGAAGGATATTGATTGGGACGATAAATTTTACACATCGCCCAACTGCACAAATAATATTCAGTGTTTGTGGATTGAAACCCCACACGGGTGTAGGGATGATATTTTACGTACATTAATCCCAATTGTTTAGTGGTATGTCAATCGTTTGATTGACAGACTGTATGAGCGTTAATTATTTATATTTAATGCTTATGCAGTTGTGCGGTGCACTTTGTATGATGGTTGATTATTTATCGTTGCTATTAGAAACATGTGTTGTATCGAATCCATATAATTAACACTATATGGTAATTGATTGGGCCTCATTCCAATTGGGAAAATATAGATTATTAAAATATAGATTCATGTGTTGAATAGAATAAACAGTCATGTGTTGACAGTACTCATGTGTTGAGAATATTCATGTGTTAAATGAAATATATATTCATGTGTTGAAAATATTCATGTCTTGAGTAAAATATTTTAAATAATAAAATTTACATCATTATCAAAATTTTATAAAATACATTAAATAACAAAAATAGTCATGTGTTGACAGAGCACATGTGTTGAGAATATTCATGTGTTAAATGAAATATATATTCATGTGTTGAAAATATTCATGTGTTGAGTAAAATATTTTAAACAATAAAATTTACATCTTTATCAAAATTTTATAAAATATATTAAATAACAAAAATAGTCATGTGTTGACAGAACTCTTGTGTTGAGAATATTCATGTGTTGAAAGAAATATAGATTCATGTGTTGAATAGAATAAACATTCATTTGTGAAGAGAATAACGGAATTATTGAAATATATAAAGTCGTGTTGATTAGAGATGCGCTATTTTGATGCGAACGATATTTATATCGATTATATTCATTTTTATAATAATTATAGAAAAGGAAGTGATTTCAAAATATAACGTTTTGAAAATATTATCATTTTTATATCAATGATGTGGAATATTCAATTTTGATTCTAAATTGAATATGAAGTTGAAATCGTTTCGAAAACGAATTTAAAACGATTTATAAAATTCGTTTTAAAAGGAAATCGACGAAATATATATATATAATATATATATATATTATATAATGGCCTGAATAGAACGCGTCGCGCTGTGGTAGTTCGTGAATTTCGACCATTGACTTCGAGTGGACATTACGGGAGATCCGACCGTCGGATTCTCCTATAACCAGAACCGGTGGGTTCGTATCGAAAAGAGCTTTCTAAGAATATTAAAGATTTGAAATCTAACGGTTGTATTTGGAATTAAGTCCAAATCAAATTTGGAAAAGGTCGCTGTAAGTGCAGTTCGATGGCTGTTGATGGAAATCGACTGTACGTGCCTTGATAAAATTATTAAAAATAGTAATAATTTATGTAAAATAATAAGTAATGATTTGTGATGAATTAGGATGAAAGATTCCATATTTGAAAGGATAAAAATATATTTTTATCAAGATGAACTAGTTTTGAACTTGAATTGTAATTCCATTTATTTTTAAAATAAATTAATTGGATTTGGAATGGTTTTGAAAATAACCAGAATTTCCAATAATTTAATTGCAGTGGATTTGAATCAAAATTATCTTCGAAATATTTTGATGTTGGATTTCATGATTATACAAATATGGTTGTGGAAATTTGAAAGATATATTTTATATCATTATTTCCAACACGATATTTGTTGGTTTCAGAATTTGATATTGAATATAAGCTGGTATATTTTCTATTCAGAGCCTTGTATTTAATATCAAATGTGATTTTGGGTTCGTTGGGAATGGTGTCTTAAATAACACTGTTCTTGAACCCAGTTTAGAAAAGAATAAATCTTTTAATAAAGATTTAGTGAAATTGTCCAGTTAATTTGGTATTCAAATGGGAATTGAATTTAAATTGGTTTTTGGGTTTATCATGAGCTGTGTTTTGAATAACACCTATTCTTTAACCCGATTAACAATAGAATATGATTTTGGGTTTATCGTGAAATGTGTTTTAGATGATGTTGGTTCTTTGACCCAGTTAAAGACATGATATTGATTTTTGGGAAGATTAAGACTAAGTGGAGTTTTAATGAATCTTTAATTAGATTAAAGTGATCGAAGAGGAGCATCACCAGTTTTGCTCCAAAGCGATAGTTAAATTGTGACAACAAGGAATTTCGCTCGATCCGAATTGATCGCTAAACCGACCCAGACCGTTCGAAACGCCTGATTGTTTTGAGAACACGACAAAATAGAACGCAGACGGAAGAACATTTCATTGTTTATTACAACAATTCCATCAGAATACAAGAATATACAGAGCAGCGGAAAATAAAACAATACACAACTGAAGGAGATATACGGATACAAAGCTTTCTGGATATCCTTCCAGGTGTAAACCATGATCCTGTGAATATAAATCTGCAAAACCAAAACAACTAGCTGCCCGTGTCAAAATAGGGGCACCCAGAGTTTAGGTTAAAACAATAAACTCCAGGTCAGTCATGGGACTGGTGTGAGAACTAAAACAGTTATTTATCTTTATTTTAAAAATCAGATATATCAAGGGATCACGCCGTATATCACGGAACGGGTTTCCTCCCAAGAATACCAGTGCATATAACAAATCAGCGCAATGCTTTTTGGAAAAATGAAGCTATTATAAGACCCAGGTCCTATCACAAAATGCAACGCAAGCCGGGGGATAGAGTTTTCCCTTATAATAGCCAAACATGCTTAGTACGTTTTTAAACAATTCATTTGATACTTATTTTAAGTGCATAGTGTATAAAACAACTTCAAATCATAAGTATCAATCATAGACGGCATGGGTACCATATATCATGTCGCCATACTAAGCTCTACAAATAAAACCGAAATACACGTATTGGGAAGTTGGATTTCCATCATGGTGGCTCCTGATTCGAAAGATCGATCGCGTAGTGCAATTCCCCACGGCTTACGTCCCAGCAAGAGAAAACACCGTAATGCACATCCGCACTTTTGGGACTCGAGTACCACTGCGGCTTACGTCCCAGCGAGAGAAAACACCGCTTACTCTATCCCTCTGAGCACTAAGCTCATCTCGGTCGACCGAATCCACGACCCCACTAAGGCGTCTATCCTCTAAAAAAGTATACTGATCAAACCATCAGTTTACCACCATACCGGTGTGTGAGGCTCGCGAATCAACGCTACACAAAGCGATGCCACAAAGGCCGTCCTTTGATCATCAACCACAAGACTTTGCTTTTCAAAAAAAGCCTTGATCATTTGCCACTTAGGCGTGCCACATAGGCAATTCATGCCATGCGACTGATGTCCATCGATATACAACCTCTGAGCTCGTACGTCTCAGAGAAGGGCATTAAGCAAGAGAATAAATTCTCCGCCGCCAAACAGATGTATATTTAATAGAGATCAATCGACATAGAATAAAATCCAATGTCAGACACACTGTCCATTTACAAGTTTTTCTTGGTCTGAACGAAACCGGAGGCACTTTCCTCGCATATCCATCGATCTCCAAGTACGTCTGGACGATCACCAACTGATTCCCTCATCTTGGGTGTACAGCCCAATCAAGATCATCAGTAGTCACCCAAACGATGTGAAGACTTCCGGTCTTCAACCACCGTCTTCATCTTCGACTTATCGTCGAATCGGTTATTCAGAATGGGTATAAAACCCGGCCTTTCTGAATGACCCACGTATATAATAAACAAATGTTACAAAAACACAACATACGTCTTGTTCCAATTCATCAGTCACTAACCGTAGATTAGCAAGAGAAAATTCCCCAAATATTAACCCCAAAGGCCGAAACCAACATTAGATCGATACCCAGGAAACCATCCTTCTTGGCTAACCTACAATTAGTTTCTAAATTTCACATTCTTAGGGAAAGGTTCCCATTAATTTTATCAAAGATAAATTTTTTTAAATTTATTCTTTAATCTTCCTTTGGATATCATTTCAAACCAAATTATGGTTTTCCAAACTAGTCGGGATTAGCAAACCACACCGAAGTAATTATTTTATTTTATTTCCCCATCCCAACCTATTCATCCCATGAAGCAAAATTGGTAATACTCCATATCTAACACCACGGTGTTATTGGTAAAATTAATTACCATTTCACGTTCAAATCTAATTAAAGATTTAACTATTGCTTTGGAGAAAAACTGGTGGTACTCCAGTCTCGCTCACTTTCCAAATTTGATAATTTTCATTATCAATTCACATTTCAATCTACTTACAGATTCATTAAAACTCCTTTTACTGGGTTAAAGAACTAATGTCATTTAAAACACAGTTGGCGATAAACCCAAATCACATTCTTTTTATTATCGGGTTAAAGAACAAGTGCTATTTAAAACACCGTTCACGATAAACCCACAAATCAATTCTAATTCAATTCCAATCAAATATATTAGAAATTCCGATTATTGAAAACCCCTTTTAAATCTATTTTTTTTATAATTGGGTTTGAAATTTAGTTCAAAACTAGTTCATTTCGATGAAAATCCATTTTTACCTTTACAAATGTGTGATTTTTCATCCCAGTCCTTCACAAATCATTTCTTATGATTTTACACAAATTATTACTATTTTTAATAATTTTATCGAGGCCCGTACAGTCGATTTCCAACAACGGCCATCGAACTGCACTTATAGCGACCTTTTCCAAATTTGATTTGGACGTATCTACAAATCCAACCGTTAGGTTTCAAATTTCTGATATTCTTTAGAAAGCTCTTTATGATACGAACCCAATGGTTCCGGTTTTAGGAGAATCCGACGGTCGGATCTCCCGTAATGTCCGTTCGAAGTCAATGGTCAAAATTTACGAACTGCCGCGGCGCGGCGCATTCTATTCAGGCCATTATATATAATATATATATATATATATATATTATATATTTCATCGATTTCCTTTTTAAAACGAATTTTATAAATCGTTTCAAATTTGTTTCAAAAACAATTTCAACCTTCATTTCAAATTCAAATCAAAATTGAATTTTCCCTTGTATGTTCTTTTTACATTCATTTCTATTTGATTTCAATTCAAATCGATTTCAATTCTATTTCAGTTCGTTTTCAATTGAATTCAATTCAATTCTGAATTCGTTTTCTATTCAATTCAATTCGAATTCGTTTTCTACTCAATTCACTTCGAATTCGTTTTCTATTCAATTCAATTCGAATTTGTTTTCTATTCAATTCAATTCGAATTCGTTTTCTATTCAATTCAATTCGAATTCGTTTTCTATTCAATTCAATTCGAACTCGTTTTCTATTCAATTCAATTCGAATTCGTTTTCTATTCAATTCAATTCCAATTCGTTTTAAATCTCTTTTCAATATTCATTATAAAAACGAATATAATCGATATAAATATCGTTCGCATCAAAATAGCGCATCTCTAATCAACACGGCTTTACATTTTTCAATAACTTCGTTATTCTATTCAACAAATGAATCTATATTTCTTTCAATACATGACTAATCTCAATGGATGAGTACTATCAACATGCGACTATTTTTGTCTTTTAATATATTTTTATAAAAATTAGGGTATCTATCGTTTGATTTCAAATCAGACTCCAACCGTAAATTAGTAAGAGAACGATTCCCTAAATATTAACCTCGAAGACCGAAACCAACAACAGATCAATATCCAGGAGACCACTCATCTTATCCATTTTCCAGTTAGTTTCTAATTTTATATATGATAAAGATGTAAATTTTATTGTTAAAATATTTCGTTCAACACATGACTAAACTCAACGAATGAGTATTGTCAACACATGAATCGATATTTTATAATATTCTTTATTTTCTAAATTGGAATGAGGCCCAATCAATTACCATATAATGTTAGTTATATGGATCCCATACAACACATGTATAAAATAGCAACGATAAATAATCAACCATCATCCAAAGTGCACTATACAACTGCATAAGCACCAAATATAAATAATTAACGCTCATATAGTCTGTCGACCAATCGATCGACATACAATTAAATAATTTGGATTAGTGTACGCCAAATATCATCCCAACACCCGTGTGGGGTTTCAATCCACAACACTGAATATTATTTGTCCAGTTGGGCGATGTGTAAAATTTATCGTCCCAATCAATGTCCTTCAAATAGGTGTACATGAACAAACCGTCTGGTTTGTAAATGAATATTTATTTATTCACATTCACGTTAAAAATTATATTTTTAACGATAAAATATTTTTAACTATCTACATTTCATTATCGATTTCACACCAACATCACAAACAAATTTCACAACACATCAAACAAGCATACAAGCCGTCCATGGTCTGTGGACGACGGGTGTCGGGTGCTACTAAGCACCGTCTGCATCCTAGTATATAATTTAAACTAGAAAAGAAAGTTCAAAGTGAGAGATTCTCACCCTTTCGCTAAACCAAATGTCGCAACTCTTCATGTGTAGGAAATCTTCACCGTGCTTCCCTTTTGTCTATTTCGTCGTCCGTAGCCACTACATATATAAAAATCATATTTTTATATTGTTGCTATGTATATAAAAATTCTATTTTTACACTACTACTATATAGATAAAAATTCTATTTTTACAACGATGTTCTTATAATAAAGATTATATTTTTATCACTCTATTCTCTATATAAAGATTTCGCCTTTTCATTTCATCACTATAAAAATCACATTTTTATTTCAAAATATATATAATAAAAATCAGATTTTTATTTCGCTACATATATAAAGGTAATATTTTTATATATCTACTCCTTATAAAAATCATATTTTCCATCGTTAAAACCATATTTTTATATCGTTATTAGATATATAAAAATCGTATTTTTACTCCGTTATCTTCATAATAAAAATCATATTTTTATTATAAAAATCCTTCCTTTATCGTAAAACTCTTCTTCATTTCATAAACATCATACTATATATATATATAACTGACTTTATTAATCATTTTAAAACTTATCTAAATTAAATAAAGAAAGAAAAGTAATAAATACCATATAATAAAACTTACAGTGTTTTCTAAGAGGGTGGGATGGCGTTGCTCGCGTCGCCGAACTTGGGTGGTGGCAGGGGAGGTGTGGCGCCGGGATCAGGGTGGTCGATGGCGGCATGGGTGGCTTAGGGTTTGCTGGCGTTGGTCGATTTGGGGGAAGGGGTGGGGCGCGAGGCAGGTGGAAGATCGACGAGGAGGGGGGAGGGGGAGAGCACGGTGGCGCGACACCACCTGAGGAGGGGCGCGACGACGGGTAGGGAGGGCGGCGGTCAAAACGTGGTAGAGGGTGTCGGGCTTTTTCAAGAGAAAAGGGGCTCGATTTTTACTGAGGGGATTTAGGGTTAGGGGGAGGGTATTTATATTTTAAATATTATATTTTAATATTATTAATTTTTCCATCAAAGTGGACTTTTCGTTCGTGCCCCAAATCGAGTCCAACGGTAGTCATCCCCAGCTAATTACCCCCATTCCGAACACAGTGGGATATGTATCATAAGTTGATTCGGCTGTTACGATCTGTTTTCGTCTAAATTAAAATATAAATCAGTATATTCTATTTTAAACGTACATTTCAATTCACCGGGGTCACATACAGCCTCTAAAAATTCCAAAAAAAATATTTCTAGCTTCGTATTGACGATACGGTCCTAATAAAACTAGTTTCGTCAGATTCTGAGACTGTTTGAAAAATGGTCATTTTCCAGTCGATTAAAATTAAGTGAAACTGGTCAAACGCATTTTCCTTTGCCACGCTCACATATTGGATCGAAAAATTACGAGTTTTGAAACCTAGCAATAACTTGACATCACGGATCCAACAAAATTGGTTTCGTCGAAATCTGAGGTCGTTTGCAAAATTTCCATTTTTAAGGGCCAGAATTCCATAGCGACTATTCTGAATTTTCAACTGGGCATAACTATTGATTCCCGCTATGAAATTTCGATTCTCCGGATTCGTTGGAAAGATATTCTCAATTAGATTCAAATATTTTTGGTTTCAACAAAATCCGGTTTATTTTGCACCCGGTACATTCATTTGAATTTTGAAATCGAATTATCGAACTACCGCGCCATTTTCAATTCCTTTTATAATTATAAATAAATATTTATATTCTAACGTCGAGCTATATAAATGTATACGTTCGAATTCTATTCAAAATAAATTTCTCGTCGTTATTATTTAAAATAATTCATTTTAAATAATCAAAATTCGCTAAAATTGCCAAAATAAAAATTTTAAATTGGCTCGTATTTCTGGGTTATTACAATCTCCCCCACTTAAAACTTTTCGTCCCTGAAAAGGACCGAAGCCGAAAGTTGTTTCACAAATCAACTCAACTTTCGTTATTTTCATTATGGCTTAAGTTCTTCAACTTTTTAGTTTCTAAGAACTTTTCAAATTTTTCAAAAATTTGGCTAACACCCTAAATTTTCGAAAAATTTCGCCATAACCTCCCCTGCACCGGGAGCACCGGGAAAATCCCGAAATTGCCATACAGGCCCTCTGATCTCAAAAAGAAAAAGAAAAAGCCAATCGGCTCATAAAATCATCATCACCCAAACAAAATAGTAAATTATGGTAAACATGTACCTATTTGTCGGGCAAACAATTTTATTCTTCTGCTCTAGCCTCTTTGCAATGACCTGTTCAATGTAAGTACATGTATATGCATGCAATTTCAATCAAATTTCAAAACAGTCTAATATGTGGTGCTAAATTCGACTTAGTTCAACATTCTTCTTACACTAGCTATATTATACAATACCGACACATTTTTAAAACAAAAGCATATTTACGTTCATACAAGCATCATACATAAACATACGTTATCCAAAATACTAGTTCATTACATTAAAACCCAACTTTCTAGGAAGTCGTTCCTCCTCTTTGCATAATTTCCAAAGTAGATATCTCCTTTCCTTTGGATTTCTTATCACCCTTCTTTAACGGGCAATTTCGGGCTAGATGCCCTACTTCTTTGCATTGGAAGCACTTCTTTTCTTTTCCTAATTTTCTGAATTTTTTCTTAATGTTTGGACACTTATCCACAAATTGTCCCGTTTCTTTGCACTTAAGACAAACTATGTCCATTCTTATCTCTTTCTCTTTGCTTTTCTTTCTCTCAGGGCACTGAACCGCATAATGCCCTTCTTCTCTGCATATACAACAATAAACACCCACGTATGTTCCTACGTTCAACCCCCTTTCTTTTTCTGTTTTCTGGTGAGCTCTCCTTGTTTGTTTCGGAGTCATACAGAAGTCAACATTAGATAAGCCATAGAGAACCATCTCCTACATTATATTTTGAGGATTTTATCAAGAGGGCTTGCATTATTTTTCATTTAACAAATATCTTGATTTATGCCTTATATATCATTCCAGTATTTTTATTAGTTGAATTAATAATCATCACAGCTAGCAGTCAATGTGTTGGTTAACTTTCAAACGTATAATTTTTTTTATACATATACTAAAAATCATGTTTTTTATGACAAATCACAACAATAAACCTATCTAGTTTGGTTCTCACACCAGTCGATTGGAAATATATAAATATCCCACTTTCGAAACTCGAACAAAAACACTGATGATGAGATCTCAGTCATCATTATCATCTCCGGGCGACCAGAGTGTGATTCTATATCTATTCAGTATATTAAAACTTCGAATACACGTTTGCAAGGCGTATATGCAAAATCTTTATATATTGGATTGTCCAAATTCAATATAAAATAAATATTCAAATACGTATAAAATGGTTTAAACTTTCGAAACAAAGTTTGTTATCATGTTTATTTTAAAAATAACACTCTTTTGACTCGTTCTAGGATATTAGTGATCCCATCTCTAACGAGTCATTCTTAGTGGATATTACTAATCCAATCTCTGATGAATTCTTTCGTTTGGTTCTAACGTGTATTGTTCTCGAGCTTTGTAAACCAAAGCTCTGATGCCAAATGTGACAATAAGGAATTTCGCTCGATCCAAATCGATCGCTAAACCGAACCAGACCATTCGAAACGCCTGATCCCGACAAAATAGAACACAAACGGAAGAACATTTCATTGTTTATTATAACAATTCCATCAGAATACAAGAATATACAGAGTATAAACAAATATTACACAACAGAAAATATCAGAGATTACAATAAATTACATAGCAGCGGAAAATAATACAATATACAACTGAAGGAGATATACGGATACAAAGCTTTCCGGATATCCTTCCAGCTGTAAACCATGATCCTGTGAATATAAATCTGCAAAACCAAAACTACTAGCTTCCCGTGTCAAAATAGGGGCACCCAGAGTTTAGGTTAAAACAACAAACTCCAGGTCGGTCATGGGACTGGTGTGAGAACTAAAATAGTTATTTATCTTTATTTTAAAAATCAGATATATCAAGGGACCATGCCGTATATCATGGAACGGGTTTCCTCCCAAGAATACCAGTGCATATAACAAACCAGTGCAATGCTTTTTGGAAAAATGAAGCTATTATAAGACCCAGGTCCTATCACACAATGCAACGCAAGCCAGGGGATAGGGTTTTCCCTTATAATAGCCAAACATGCTTAGTACGTTTTTAAACAATTCATTTGATACTTATTTTAAGTGCATAGTGTTTAAAACAACTTCAAATCATAAGTATCAATCATAGACGGCATGGGTACCATATATCATGTCGCCATACTAGGCTCTACAAATAAAACTGAAATACACGTATTGGGAAGTTGGATTTCCATCATGGTAGCTCCTGATTCGAAAGATCGATCGCGTAGTGCAATTCCCCACGGCTTACGTCCCAGCAAGAGAAAACACCGTAATGCACATCCGCATTTTTGGAACTCGAGTACCACCGCGGTTTACGTCCCAGCGAGAGAAAACACCGCTTACTCTATCCCTCTGAGCACTAAGCTCATCTCGGTCGACCGAATCTACGACCCCACTAAGGCGTCTATCCTCTAAAAAAGTATACTGATCAAACCATCAATTTACCACCATACCGGTGTGTGAGGCTCGCGAATCATTGCTACACAAAGCGATGCCACAAAGGCCGTGCTTTGATCATCAACCACAAGACTTTGCTTTTCAACAAAAGCCTTGATCATTAGCCAATTAGGCGTGCCACACAGGCAATTCATGCCATGCGACTGATGTCCATCGATATACAACCTCTGAGCTCGTACGTCTCAGAGAAGGGCGTTAAGCAAGAGAATAAATTCTCCGCCGCCAAACAGATGTATATTTATTAGAGATCAATCGACATAAAAAAAATCCAATGTCAGACACACAGTCCATTTACAAGTTCGTTCTGGGTCTGAACGAAACCGGAGGCACTTTCCTCGCATATCCATCGATCTCCAAGTACGTCTGGATGATCACCAACTGATTCCCTCATCTTGGGTGTACAACCCAATCAAGATCATCAGTAATCACCCATATGATGTGAAGACTTCGGGTCTTCAACCACCGTCTTCATCTTCGACTTATCGTCGAATCCGTTATTCAGAATGGGTATAAAACCCGGCCTTTCTGAATGACCCGCATATATAATAAACAAATGTTACAAAAACACAACATACGCCTCATTCCAATTCATCAGTCACTAACCGTAGATTAGCAAGAGAACAATTCCCCAAATATTAACCCCGAAGGCCGAAACCAACATCAGATCAATACCCAGGAAACCATCCTTCTTAGCTAACCTACAATTAGTTTCTAAATTTCACATTCTTAGGGAAAGGTTCCCATTAATTTTATCAAAGATAAATTCTTTTAAATTTATTCTTTAATCTTCCTTTGGATATCATTTCAAACCAAATTATGGTTTTCCAAACTAATCGAGATTAGCGAACCACACCGAAGTAATTATTTTATTTTATTTCCCCATCCCAACCTTTTCATTCCATGAAGCAAAACTGGTAATACTCCATATCTAACACCACGGTGTTATTGGTAAAATTAATTACCATTTCACGTTCAAATCTAATTAAAGATTTAACTATCGCTTTGGAGAAAAACTGGTGATACTCCAGTCTCGCTCACTTTCCAAATTTGATAATTTTCATTATCAATTCACATTTCAATCTACTTACAGATTCATTAAAACTCCTTTTACTGGGTTAAAGAACTAATGTCATTCAAAACACAGTTCACGTTAAACCCAAATCACATTCTATTTATTATCGGGTTAAAGAACAAGTGTTATTTAAAACACCGTTCACGAAAAACCCACAAATCAATTCTAATTCAGTTCCAATCAAATATATTAGAAATTCCGATTATTTAAAACCCCTTTTAAATCTACTTTTTTTTATAATTGGGTTTGAAATTTAGTTCAATACTAGTTCATTTCGATAAAAATCCATTTTTACCTTTACAAATGTGGGATTTTTGATCCCAGTCCTTCAAAAATCATTTCTTATGATTTTACACAAATTATTACTATTTTTAATAATTTTATCGAGGCCCGTACAGTCGATTTCCAACAACGTCCATCGAACTGCACTTACAGCGACCTTTTCCAAATTTGATTTGGACGTATCTCCAAATCCAACCGTTAGGTTTCAAATTTCTGATATTCTTAGAAAGCTCTTTGTGATACGAACCCAACGGTTCTGGTTTTAGGAGAATCCGACGGTCAGATCTACCGTAATATCCGTTCGAAGTCAGTGGTCGAAATTTACGAACTACCACAGCGTGGCGCGTTCTATTCAGGCCATTATATATATAATATATATATATATATATTATATATTTCGTCGATTTCCTTTTTAAAACGAATTTTATAAATCATTTCAAATTTGTTTCAAAAACAATTTCAACCTTCATTTCAAATTCAAATCAAAATTGAATTTTCCCTTATAAATTCTTTTTACATTCATTTCTATTTGATTTCAATTCAAATCGATTTCAATTCTATTTCAGTTCGTTTTCAATTGAATTTAATTCAATTCTGAATTCGTTTTTTATTCAATTCGAATTCGTTTTCTATTCAATTCAATTCGAATTCGTTTTCTATTCAATTCAATTCGAATTCGTTTTCTATTCAATTCAATTCGAATTCGTTTTCTATTCAATTCAATTCGAATTCGTTTTAAATCTCTTTTCAATATTCATTATAAAAATGAATATAAACGATATAAATATCGTTTGCGTCAAAATAGCGCATCTCTAATCAACACGGCTTTACATTTTTCAATAACTTCGTTATTCTATTCAACAAATGAATCTATATTTTTTTCAATACATGACTAATCTCAACAGATGAGTACTGTCAACACGCGACTATTTTTTTCATTTAATATATTTTATAAAAATTAGGGTATCTATCGTTTGATTTCAAATCAGACTCCAACCGTAAATTAGTAAGAGAACGATTCCCTAAATATTAACCCCGAAGGCCGAAACCAACATCAGATCAATATCCAGGAGACCACTCATCTTATCCATTTTCCAGTTAGTTTCTAATTTTATATATGATAAAGATGTAAATTTGATTGTTAAAATATTTCGTTCAACACATGACTAATCTCAACGATTGAGTACTGTCATCACATGAATCGATATTTTATAATATTCTTTATTTTCTAAATTGGAATGAGGCCCAATCAATTACCATATAATGTTAGTTATATGGATCCCATACAACACATGTATAAAATAGCAACGATAAATAATCAACCATCATCCAAAGTGCACTACACAACTGCATAAGCACCAAATATAAATAATTAACGCTCATATAGTCTGTCGACCAATCGATCGACATACAATTAAATAATTGGGATAAGTGTACGCCAAATATCATCCCAACACCCGTGTGGAGTTTCAATCCACAACACTGAATATTATTTGTGCAGTTGGGCGATGTGTAAAATTTATCGTCCCAATCAATGTCCATCAAATAGGTGTACATGAAAAACCGTCTGGTTTGTAAATGAATATTTATTTATTCACATTCACGTTAAAAATTATATTTTTAACGATAAAATATTTTTACCTATCTACATTTCATTATCGATTTCACACCAACATCACAAACAAATTTCACAACACATCAAACAAGCATACAAGCCGTCCATGGTCTGTGGACGACGGGTGTCGGGTGCTACTAAGCACCGTCTGCATCCTAGTATATAATTTAAACTAGAAAAGAAAATTCAAAGTGAGAGATTCTCACCCTTTCGCTAAACCAAATGTCGCAACTCTTCATGTGTAGGAAATCTTCACCGTGCTTTCCTTTTGTCTATTTCGTCGTCCGTAGCCACTACATATATAAAAATCATATTTTTATATTGTTGCTATGTATATAAAAATTCTATTTTTACACTACTACTATATAGATAAAAATTCTATTTTTACAACGATGTTCTTATAATAAAGATTATATTTTTATCACGCTATTCTCTATATAAAGATTTCGCCTTTTCATTTCATCACTATAAAAATCACATTTTTATTTCAAAATATATATAATAAAAATCAGATTTTTATTTCGCTACATATATAAAGATAATATTTTTATATTTCTACTCCTTATAAAAATCATATTTTCCATCGTTAATACCATATTTTTATATCGTTATTAGATGAATAAAAATCGTATTTTTACTTCGTTATCTTCATAATAAAAATCATATTTTTATTATAAAAATCCTACCTTTATCGTAAAACTCTTCTTCATTTCATAAACATCATACTATATATATATAACTGACTTTATTAATTATTTTAAAACTTATCTAAATTAAATAAAGAAAGAAAAGTAATAAATACCATATAATAAAACTTACAGTGTTTTCTAAGAGGGAGGGATGGCGTTGCTCACGTCGCCGGACTTGGGTGGTGGCAGGGGAGGTGTGGCGCCGGGATCAGAGTGGTCGATGGCGGCATGGGTGGCTTAGGGTTTGCTGGCGTTGGTCGATTTGGGGGAAGGGGTGGGGCGCGAGGCAGGTGGAAGATCGACGAGGAGGGGGGGAGAGAGCACGGTGGCGCGACACCACCTGAGGAGGGGCGCGACGACTGGTAGGGAGGGCGGCGGTCAAAACGTGGTAGTGGGTGTCAGGCTTTTTCAAGAGAAAAGGGGCTCGATTTTTACTGAGGTGATTTAGGGTTAGGGGGAGGAAATTATATTTTATATATTATATTTTAATATTATTAATTTTTCCATCAAAGTGGACTTTTCGTTTGTGCCCCAAATCGAGTCCAACGGCTATCATCCCTAGCTAATTACCCCCATTCCGAACACAATGGGATATGTATCATAAGATGATTCGGCCGTTACGATCAGTTTTCGTCTAAATTAAAATATAAATCAGTATATTCTATTTTAAACGTACATTTCAATTCACCGGGGTCACATACAGCCTCTAAAAATTCCAAAAAAATTATTTCTAGCTTCGTATTGACGATGCGGTCCTAATAAACCTAGTTTCGTCAGATTCTGAGACCGTTTGAAAAATGGTCATTTTCCAGTCGATTAAAATCAAGTGAAACTGGTCAAATGCATTTTCCTTTGCCACGCTCACATATTGAATCGAAAAACTAGGAATTTTGAGACCTAGAAATAACTTGACATCGCGGATCCTACAAAAGTGGTTTCGTCGAAATCCGAGGTCATTTGCAAAATTTCCATTTTAAGGGCCAGAATTCCGTAGCGACTATTCTGAATTTTCAACTGGGCATAACTTTTGATTCGCGCTTTGAAATTTCGATTCTCCGGATTCGTTGGAAAGATATTCTCAATTAGATTCAAATATTTTTGGTTTCACCAAAATCCAGTTCATTTTGCACCCGGTACTTTCATTTGAATTATGAAATCGAATTATCGAACTACCGCGCCATTTTCAATTCCTTTTATAATTATAAATAAATATTTATATTCCAACGCCGAGCTATATAAATATATACATATGAATTCTATTCAAAATAAATTTCTCATCGTTATTATTTAAAATAATTCATTTTAAGTAATCAAAATTCGCTAAAATTGCCAAAATAAAAATTTTAAATTGGCTCGGATTTCCGGGTTATTACATAAATCTTTAATTAGATTTGAGAGTGAAATGGTAATTATTATTTACCTAAACACAGTGGTGTTAGATATGGAGTACTACCAGTTTTGCTCCATGTGATGAATAGGTTGGGATTGGGAAATAAAATAAATAATTACTTCGGTGTGGTTCGCTATTCCCGACTAGTTTGGAAAACCTTAACATGGTTTGAAATGATATCCAAAGAACGATTAAAGAATAAATTTAGAAGAATTTATCTTTGATAAAATTAATGGGAACCTTTCCCAAAGAATGTGAAAATTTGAATAAAAGAATATTCTGAATTGGAATGAGGCGTATGTTGTGTTTGTGTAACACGTGTTTATTATATACGCGGGTTATTCGGAAAGGCCGGGTTTATAGCCATTCTGAATAACCGATTCGACGATAAGTCGAAGATGAAGACGGTGGTTGAAGACCGGAAGTCTTCACATCATTTGGATGATTATTGATGATCTTGATTGGCCTGTACACCCAAGAGGAGGGAATCAGTTGGTTATCGTCCAGACGTACTTGGAGATCGATGGATATGCGAGGAAAGTGCCTCCGGTTTCGTTCAGACCCAGAACGAACTTGTAAATGGACTGTGTGTCTGACATTGGATTTTATTCTATGTTGATTGATCTCTATTAAATATACATCTGTTTGGCGGCTGAGAATTTATTCTCTTGCTTAACGCCCTTCTCTGACATGTACGAGCTCAGAGGTTGTATATCGATGGACATCAGTCGCATGGAGTGAATTGCCTGTGTGGCATGCCCAAGTGACAAATGATCAAGGCTTCTGTTGAAAAGCAAAGTCTTATGGTTGATGATCAAAGCATGGTCTGTGTGGCGCAACTTTGTGTGTGGCATTAATTCGCGATCCTCACACCTCGGTATGAGTCAAAAACGGGATAGTGACTGCAGGGAGAGCACGACGTTTCTTTCTAGCTACCGGTGGTGTCAGTGCTTAAACTGGCTGACATTTATATACTTTTCACCTGTGTGGTTGTTGGAATGCGAGGCGCCTCGAATATATAGTCGATAACTGGCACTATGTGAGCCGACATGCAGACCATTATTATATAGGTCCTATAGGACCGGGAAACACGTGTTCAGGAATAACTAATCCTCCAAAGTTAGGTGAGGACCGACCCTGAAGATCCAAGGATCGCTATGTGTGGTTCTGAGACATTTGCTGGAGTGTCTCGAACGGAGAGGAGCTTGCCCGTTGCCTCGACTCATGATGGAATCCAATTTCCAATACGTGATAATTCGGATTTATTTGTAGAACCTAGTATGGCAACATAGTAGATGGTAGCTATGCCGCCTATGATTGATACTTATGATTGAAATTGTTTGGACACTATACACTTATAGTAATATCAAAATAATGTGTTTTTAAACGTATCAAGCATTCTTTGGCTATTATAAGGTAAAACCCTATCCTCCGGCTTGCGTTGCATTGTGTGATGGGACCTGGGTCTTATAATAGCTTCATTTTTCTTTATTTAGCATTGCGCTGTTTGTTTTATGCACTAGTATTCTTGGGAGGAAACCCGTTCCGTGTTATACGGCATGGTCCGTTGATTTACCTAACTTTAAAATAAAGATTAATAACTGTTTTAGTTCTCACACCAGTCACGTAACTGACCTGGCATTTATTGTTTTAACCTAAACTCTGGGTGCCCTTATTTTCGACACGGGAAGCTCGTAGTTGGGTTTTGCAGATTTATATTCACAGGATCCTGGTTTATAGCTGAAGGGATATTCGGAAAGCTCCGTATCCGCGTATTTCTTTTAGTTATGTTTTGTATTATTTTTCCGCTGCTATGTATTCAAATGTAATTTAAATTCTGATATTCTTTGTTGTATAATATTTATTCATACTCTGTATATTCTTGCATTATGATGGAATTGTTGTAATAAACAATGAAATGTTCTTCTGTTTGCGTTCCGATGTGTGTTGTTCTCAAAGCAATCCGTTCTTTCCTTACCGTGGAAGTTACGGGTACTACAATGTAAGTGGGTTGATGTATTTGGAATGAGAAATATAGTTGCCGACGGACGCATGGCTTCAACCGACCTAAAAATAATGGTACATTTCATCCCGTTCGGAGAGGGTGCAATTAGATTTTGGGTTGACATTGCAACAATTCCAATTACATGTTTGTGGAGACATACGGCTGAGTTTGAATGCATTGAAGATGTCGTTGGCTATAAAATAGCTTGGACTATGAAAAATATTGTATCGGATTCATCTTCTAGTAAGCTTCTCATTATTGTTAAATAAAATTGTTCATATATAAAATTCTAAATCTATGTCAAATATCCTACTTGCATACAGGTAATTGATCGTCTTGAGAAAATAGACGTGGATTTTGGCTATCTATGTAGGTAATTTTCTTAATAGTTTTCATGTCACTATTTTTAATAGTTTGTGTAATAACGTGTAATAGCAACATCTGGATTCGTAAACAGTGTAACTGAATTTGCTTCTTAATCGGTTAAACATGAAAAGCATGCACATGCATTCCATCTGAAATATGCAGTACATAAAAATGGTTTTGGAAGGACGACCCAACTTTTGTATAAATTTTTATCACTGGGTAGCTTTAAGTCATCTAATACCATTATATCACATCATTAGATAGATATGAAAGATTATCTGCTTTCCAATTCGAACATTATTACATGTAAGCAAATAGTTGGATGGATATGACTGAATACACTTCGAAAACATTCACTTCAACGATATTTGAATTTTTGTATTTTCATACTATTCAACGATAGACGATGAGGATGACTTGCACATTTCAACAAATAGTAAACCCTAGAATGTTGTACTCCATCAATTTTCACTTCATTTTGAAGAGTAGCTTTGAAACAATAGGATATCAAAATGAGCTGATTAATCAGTGTGTATGTGTGTTACACACTTTAGGTGCACAGATAATTTTTGTAATCGTTGTCATCTGTAAACATAATTTCTATTCTAATTTATGTCTATACTTTCTATAAGTGAAAAATCTTAATGAAAAAACTCTATGTGCTTTGTATATACTAACATCATAACAGGATGTTCACATCCATGCAATAGCATAGGCTTTGTGAATACCAGTGTCACGGATGTAACTAGGCCATCATCTTTTTAGTTCAGCTGGGACAACTGCCATAGCTTTGCCTATCCTATCTCCGCCCTTGTTCTGAAATACAATATGTATTTCCATTTTATATCTACAAGGATGCATAATTTGCTATTCTATTTCTATAGAATACAGTACAAAATCCAAAATCGGGATCAAAACCAGAATTCCTGAAAGTGATCAGAATTAGAATTTTTAAACTTTAGATGATCTAAATGAAGGAGAAATATAAACATCTTTAGTAGACCATATTATATAGTTTGCGTAGATTCCGATGTGTGACGTTACAGATGCATTCTTCTATTATCGATAACATGAATTGCTGAAACCAATGTTGAAATTGGTGATACGCAAAACATAATTCTGGGAAACAAATCATATTTTGTGGAGAGATTTGTTGCTAGATTTTATGAAGAGATTTGGTGCTAGATTTGATGAAGAGATTTGGTGCTAGATTTTATGGAGAGATATTGGTTGATATATTTGTGAACATTTATTGCAAGGAAATTTGGTGTTTATCCAAATAGTTTTACAACATATATGAAGATAATTTGGATGCCAAGTTTTATTGGGCATGAAGCAATTCTCTCTATAAAAAGGGTCAGCTAACATCTTCATTACGTGTGGGTGAGAGCCACCAAGAGTGATCATTCTAGCTATTCCAAATTAAGGGTTCCCCTTCAAAATTTTTAGCCATTAGATATTCTCTATCTATTTATCAATAAGTTTATTGGTTCGAGTTGTAATTGTTTGTAACAATAGTTGAGATCGATTATAAACATTTTTTTTATTAGTGAATCAATAAAGGGGGTGGTAGGGTGGAATATTTTGTGTTCATATTTTCGATATTATTTGTGTTTTTTTTTGTTTTTCAATCAAATTCATCTTCAAGTGATTGGGTGATAAAGATCCTATTTTTGTTGGCGTTTTGTCAATCTTCCGCTATGCACAAAACCCCAATAGTTTGGTATTAGAGCAATTTTTGCATAACAACCAATGGCGGATCTGGCCCTGGGCGGGTCTGGGCTGCAGCCCAAAGCCAAAAGAAAACTACAAATACAAAAAAATGTTTTTCAATTTGCAATCATGTGCCTCTTCTTGTACGGTTTATCACTTCGCTTTCCAGCATTCAGAAATCAAATGAAAGCCTTCAACTTTAGATCAAAACTATGTTAATCTAGGATAAATTCAAACCCATACCCATTCAAAACTTAAAATATTCCCAAAGCAAATTGATTGACAAGTTTTTGCTGTTGAAGTTCGGTTTCCAACAGTGTTGCTGTGTGCAGATTTGGCTAAATTCAGCTCACTCGAGATTTGGGTGGAATTGGCATATCTAGATTTGTGTAGGCTTGACAAATTTAGGTTTGAATTGTTTTTTTTGTATAGAAATAGTGCAATAATACTATTAAATTGATGTTTGATTTTTTTACTTTTTTTTGGGAGAAATTCTGTGTTACTCTATTGGAAAATTCATTTTGAGTTTTCTTTTAGACTTTGAGTAGATTGTTGTAAATTGATGTTGCCTCTTGCTATAAATTATAAAAACTTTGTTTAGAACGACATTACTAATTGGTTTGAAGTAATTTGTTTGAATAAATTAGGCAAATTTTGGTTATATGACGACGCTCCTTGCTTCACTGTAAACATTGTTTGGGTAAATCAGATTACATTGCTGCTTGCTTTACTATAAAATTTGTTTGAGTAAATTAGGTAAATAGTAAATTGTTGTCATGCTGAATTTAAATAGGCATCATTATCCTGTAATGCTATTTACTCAACATCCAAATTAAAATGCATTGTTGTCAAACTTTAAACTAGGCAAACTGTAAATTGTTGTCATTTTGAATTTTAAATTCAATTAAATTTTGATTAATATAATCATTTAGCACTTGCTATTTGTTAAAGCGATACATTGCTGTCAAGTAATCATGCTTAGCCATGTATCTTCTTCACCAATGCATTGCTGTCGAAGTTAAAAGACATATTACCAATGGCATTGTTGTCTAAATTACAATAGGCGTTACTAAAACTTGAGTTGTGATATTGATGCTTTCCATTAAGTATTTTCTTCTTCTTTTCGTATGTGTCTTATAGTAAGAATATTGAAAACACTATAAATAAAAAGTTAAAATAACAAAAAAAAAATTAAAAAAATCAGCTCACCCCTTTGTTAGTTCCTGGATCCACTCTTGGTTGAAACATTTATACAAGTGAATCAAAAGTGAATTGTCGATAACAATAGTTTGTTGTATTCTGATTGTTGAGTGGAAAAGAAATTTGCAACATATTTTGATTGTTGACTGCAACTTGTGCTTGTGAATTGCAGATTCTAGAAGTTGGACGAGCTTATAACCTGAAGACTAATTGATTTTTCATGTAATCTTGTTTTGAAATGATGTTTGAAAAACATGTATGTTGACTTCTTTCTATATTTGTTAGTAGATTTATCAACTATGACTTTGTAATTGAAATCAAATATGCTTTTGGTATTAGTTTTTTGCTTTTGACAGTTTTTAATTGTGAATTTACTGCTTAATTTCTGAATAGTGCAAAAATTAAATAAGAGATTTGCTATATAAAGAACATAGTTGAAATATGTGCTATATATTAAAAATATTAATAGCAGAAAATTGCACTTGTGGAAATAAAAGGTGAAATGCAATGTAAAAAAAAATTAAATAGTGCAAAAAACCTTTTCATATCATTGAATGTGTGCTAGAAAACACTGAAAATGCTATATTTACTTGAAATATTAATAGAGGAAAACTCCTCTTATGGAATCAAAATGTGAAATGCTATATAAAATGTAAACCGTATGGAAAACTTTTCATATCACTGAATATGAGCTATGAAAATAGTGATAATGCTATTAAAAAGGGACAACACTGTAAGGTCTGAACGCTATATATTAATGGGGAATTCAATAATAGCGTAATTTTTTTCAAATACAAAATGAAAAACATTTTTCATAGCAATGAATATATGCTATGAAATTATTGGTAATGCTATAAAAAAATAAGCTGAGATTTTAGTAAGCTAATATAATTGCAAGTTCAGATCGTTATGTAAAACATTTCATGCTGGTGAACGTGCGCTATAAAATGTATAATACTATAACGTTTAGATTTGAGCTATAAGATATAATATGGCTATTATTACATGTTATGTAGCTTTGTCACTAAATCTATGGTAACCTAGTATAGTGTTTTTCACGTGCTATTAAAAGGTAAATATTTTGTAGTGTTTCTTGCCTCTGCCTTTAGCTTTGCCTCCACCTCGGCCTATAACATCGCAAACTCCTCCTCCACCCCATTCCGAGTTGCTGTCACCTCATCCTTCTTTCGTGCTTCCTCAACTGTGGCCCAAGCATCTGCTTATTTCCCTTGCCTCTTCCTAAGTCTTGGGAAGGGCTTCCTCATCAACTTTTCTCTTCACTTCCCTTTCCTTCGACTTCACCATAATTTGGGCTTTTTGATGTTTGATCAGTTCGTGCATAGTCTGCCTCATGTCTCTGTCAGTCCGATCACTTGAGGACTCGCCTCCTGTTTTCCCTTCTCCTCTGGAAAAAGCTTATCAAAGTCCTCTACTGCAGTCTCTCCTTACTCAATTCCCGGGAACTTATCCAAGTGACCGAAATCCTCTACTAGTTGCTTTCTGTAAGCCTCCACACTAAACTCGGACGCGACAGGTTATGTTAGCTCATGGCCCGCTATTAACCGTACTCCAGAGGAACCTGCGCGATGACGAAGAAGAAAATTTAGTCTACTTTGACTCCGCGTTACCATCCCTTTGAGTACCATTAAGGAAACATATTTTCCTACCATCGTTGGCTGTGTGGCTTTAATGGGTATCGTTCTCTTGGTGGTTGGTGGAAGGGACCGTCCATGCTCTAACCCCATCTAGTTGGGATCATATTTTGAAATACCGTAGTTGGCATGGACGGAATGCTAATGAAACCAAGTGGAATGACTTGCTTTTGTTGGGAACTACTGCCTTTAAATTGATGAGCGATCACATGCTCTCAGAGCAATGGCCTTCCCCTTCTCAGTAGAGAGCCACTCCACTTCCTCCACCTCAGCATCTTCATTTAGTATTTCCCTGCCTTCCACCAACACCTGGCGCTTTTTGTTTGTTAAATATTGAGCCATAATTGTTGCCACGTCCACCGTTTTCACTTTCTAGACTCTGGCTTCATACTCCACTAGCTTTTCCAAAGTTAAAGCCAGAACGCGAGCATAATCTTTGACCCACGAGGGTCCACGAAATCAAAGTATCTTGAATAGAAGTCTTACACCACCGCTCCATCTCCTCCTCGGCCTTCTCTCAAGCCTCACCAACTTTAGCTCTAAGTCTTTACAACTGGGCCTTTGACTCAGCCTTCATCCCTTCCACCTCGCCCAACACTTCCCTGGTGTAAGCCTCTGTTAACTCCTTATCCTTCCTCGCCTGTTCGGGCTCAGCACGATTTGACTCAAGAAGTTATCTAATCTCTTCGTTCACTTTAATTAGGCGTTGCACCCTTCATTCTCCTTTCATAGCTATTCAGTCTCCATGGTCAAGGCCTCATTGTTTTGACGAAGCTGCTGCTTTCCTCCCGCGACCCAAGGTTCCTCTTAGATACAGCTTTATTGTCCTTGTCCAGTCCAAAGGCTCGAGTTGACATGGCGGTCAACACATTTTTTCTCTTTCCGAGCCATGGCCATGTCTACTTAATTTTTTTTTCTATAATTACCTCTTCCGCCCATATGTTTCGGTTATAGAGAATTAGCACATAAACATGTTACTTGAATACATAGAAATAGATCTGATTTAGAACAATGTCTTACCTATCTCCTTTACCTAATATGCGAGAAGCTTTCACCCAAACTTCACCTTAAGCTTCAGACCCTCGATCTCGGTGTTCTATTGAATGATTAGCTCCGAGAGTCTCGTGGCATACCTATGCAATTCCCAATATTGGTGAAAGACATCGCATACCCTGCACCACGTATCTTCATCGATATGCAGTGGGATATGATGCAGGTCGGGTATCCATAATATCTCTTCGAAATAGAATCCCAGGATTACTTCTTCAACATCTATTTCTTCTCTAGGAAACTTAGATGTGGGATCCTTGACATGTCAGGCATTGTCGGTCCCCGTTTACTCACATCGCTTCTCATGGCTCTCGAGCTTCCTCTGATCTTGTCTTATCCTGTGAGCCTAGCCAATGGTGATACAGGTAGACAAAATGAGGAACTGTATTTATCGGTTGTCTTGTTCTTGTAATTTTTGGTCTTTTATCTGCTCCGGTCGGCTGTGTGCTAGGTGGTGGAGATAATGAATGTCAGGGCTAGTCTCGACGCTGCTGACTACTACCATAGCCCTATGGTCATGGTGGTTGTAGCTGTAAGTCCGCACTTCTTATGATGTGTACAGCTCTGTCTTTCGATCGTGCGTGACTTCCAGACCTCTGATCTATATCGCCATCACAATCCATTCACTTGCACGAATCAAATTTCGAGTCAAAAATGAACATCCACACCCACAAATAACTAGTGTCATGCAATGCTTATGTGTGTGTGTACTAAGTGTTCCTTCCACGGACCAGATTTCGGCCTGCTTGAAGGGGTAACATCCCCAATACTCAGCAATAGGCTCTCGACATTTGTTTCATTGAATACAGTAGTAAAAGTCCCAGTGAGGACCATATCCAGGCCCGAGAAATGATTCTCCACCTTCATCGATGAGGTGGTCTCAGAGGTCATTACCTAAGAAGTTTGTTTGAGACCTGCTCCCAACCTCGTCTCCTCTTTCAGAGAGACGGAATAGGATTAGGCATCAACTCATTTCCTCTAGCGAATCTTTGCTCATTATCTCTGTCTTGGCCAGCTTATTCCCTATGAGCTCCTAAACCTCCTACTCGACTAGGGGTACGACAGGATGCACAGCAGGAGGCAATTCTATTAGCTGACCTGGAGGAGCCATTCCTCCCTCAGCTTCTACCTCTTCTTCATCATCATCCTTACGACCCGTTGAACAAACTTCAGGAATTAGGCTGGCATGTGTATGAGATGGTCCAATAGCAAAGTCCGAGCGTTACGATATGCATTCAGCACGTTCCTTAGTTCGAAGACCCACTCAGAATAAACACCGTCTCTCGGGATCAGGGTATTCCTGCCACATAAATTCTCAAGTTCGTCAAGAGCTTACTACTCGATTAACTTAAAGAAAATCATAAGTTTTAAAACACGTACCGCCTGTGATCTATCTCCTCGCATATCCTGGAGGCCATCGAACGAAGAACCGGTCGTGCTCTAAATAGGTAAGCTTGTTCTGCGCCCCTAGGGTGACGTGACTATTAGCCTGCCCCTCTAAGAAGACAATGGAAAACGTGATACTTCTTATTTCGTAGAATAAAGTAGTCGAATGTCTTCCTCGGTCGGTTCTATGCCCAACCATTCGATTAACATGATGAAAGAGCTAAGCAAGAACACGTATTCATTCGGATGAAGCTGCGTTAGTGCTAAGCGGAAGAAATGAAGAATATCACGGATATACGAGCATGATAGAGGCATACACCCAACAATGCACATATTCCTATTCCAGGAAATGTAACCCTTTGTAGGTTCATGCACCTATCGTCCATTTTTAGAACCATAACATCATTCCAGGATATTTGTTATTTCACACAAATGCACCTTAATGACACTTCCTCAATTTGCGATACAACTGAAACTAACGAATTCTGTAAAATAACCACATTTGCCATCATTTTCGATGCCATAATAATACCTCCTTATTTGCAGCCAACATTCTCTTCTCCATGCGGCTCCACTCCCATAAGTTACACCTCTCCTTGGATGACCGGATCATCTGCATTCTCTCCCGATTGTTGCGACCCTTCTAGTTTCTCACTATGGTCATGCGTGCTGTGAGGGCTCATTTTTTGGGAAAGGGTGGAATCCTTGGAAGTCACAAGCTCGTTTCCTGTTGGGGTGGAAGGGTGTGAAGAATTAGAAGAACCCAATGTTGGTTTAACGATTTTGGCTTCTAAGCCTTGGAGTCGTCTGGAGCCTCTTTGTTCTATTGCAAACTATACTTTTAAGGTTGTTGCATTAGTTCCCATACTAAAGCCTATACCCCCTATATTGGTATAAACTAACATTGAACGTGTAGTGTCACATGACCTAATGCAATTATACTAAAATATTCCAAGAATGACAATGGTTTCTAGTTTCACAAACTTAAACCATTTTCATCGCCAATCAAGATCGTCAAATTCATATCAAGTCGCAATTACGTCATGATTGGGCTAAAGATTGAGTCAAGGAGTTGGTGATTCGGTCTTATGCCCATAGTCTGAGTTTACGGTCTAATCCGATGTGCATGTCCGAATTATCAGTCCAGACAATTTCGTTATTAGAGTGTCATGGAATTATACGTCAACTCGTTTGATTTAAAGCTCAACCCGATCACGCGACATCGCGAAATGATTTGAATTCGTCTATCATAAATTTTCCAAGGTGGAAAATTTCTCTAAATCTTTTGGGATTTGAAATTCCATTTGAGTAGAAGCACTTATTTTCTCTCTAGTAAATCTCCTCCGCAAATCCATCAATCCAGCTCCTCTTCCTGTTTTCATACCCTGCTTCCCTTATTTGTCCTCTCCCTATTACAAGCACCCTTTAGGATATGAAATATCAAACTCGTTCCTAGGACTTACACAGTTTTCCCAACTCCTTTTCCAAGTTTTTTACTCCTAGTGACTTCGAAATTTCGTACTCTGCCTGACCAGTCTTCTCCTCACACCAGACCTTCTCGAGCCATGACATTCACACCATAATCCATAGAGGTCTCCTTGCTATGGCCAACCTTTGACTCCTCGCCATCTCCTCTATTCAACTCCACTACCCCTATGTTCGATTCACCAAACCACAAACAAATACCACAAAGGAATCGAACCCACCTATCGGTTATAAGTTAGGTTAACAAGTGGGGTTATCAAGGGTTATGATTGGTTGAATATGGAGTGATAGCGAGCTCTGGTGTGTTCTAGTTGGTTCAAAGCTTTAAAAGGTGAAAAGTTCTAAGTCACGAATACAGAATGTAGTAGGAAAAGCAGATGGGAATTCATATACGGACATATATATAGTGGAAGTAGGGAAAGATTTCAGAAATTTAGAAAATTATCTGTATTTTGTGATCAATACGATCCCATGGTCGGTATTGATCCCGTAAAAAAGGGAAGAGGGAAAGGAAGTGGAATGCTCGACACATTCAGCATTGATGAAAAACTTTTGAACTTAGAACATTGCGACGATCACACGTACGTGTTTTCGAAAACTCGATTGTTAAAACCGACCAGCTCGTTAACCAATCATGTACATATGAACCTAAGCATTCTAAAACACATGCCTAGTGATTGAGTTTCCAATTCAATGACGTTTCAAAAACCAACTTTAAAAATTGCATGCCTAAAATGTACCATTTCGATTATGATTTATTATGAACTCAGATCGTATTGTGCAAAATCATGGGGAAAGGTTTGAGCGCATACACGACTCTATGCCAACAACGAGTCTTTTACTTTTCGATGTAAGTGAGAGTCAGCGATTAATGTTTGATTTCTTGAATTAGAAGTAATTAGACACTCACTTAAGCATTCGGACAGGTTCAGTCCGAACGACAAAGCTCAAAGAAACTAGGACTCGCAACAATGTTAGAACCGCACACTTATGCCAATGAGCTTTGACAAAGCATCATTATTTTCAGAAGCAACGTACCTAATGGAAAGTCGCAAACAATCACTTGACAATACTCGAAGAACTTTTTGACACTCAAAAATAATTATCTTATCTCAAAGCACGTCATGTTAACACAAGACATCCTTTGGAGGGGGTAAGTGTTACCTAACCTTTTGCCCGGATACCTAAAGCAGTCCAGGCTTACAGGACTTGACTCTTCGCGTGGTTAAAACAGCCTAGAGTGTCGCCAAGATAACCAAGAATCAATCCCATATGGAGTCGTAAATGTATAGTCGTTGCGGCTCTTTTAAAATGCCCAATTGATCAGGGGTCGGTATTAACCGCTTCCGAAACCTTTTGCATGCCAAACCTCTTCATCAGCAATTCATATCCCCACGACTAACTCCCGGGGTCGGTATTTCCCTTCTTCCCAATTTCATATCCCAAAGCACCTATGAAGATTTTGTAACCTAGGCCTCTCCACCATTTTGTATCCTCACCACTATACCAAATTAATGCGCTACATGTGCCTCTAGAATACCATATTTGCATAAGGGAACTCCCCAAATCAATGCTTTTAGATATGAGAGGAGCATAGAAAGAGGAAACAAAGATTTCAGAAGCATAACAGAAAATAATCTGTGTATGGCGATACGAAGACAAAGTAGCGGGGAGAAGAAGACTTTGAGGCCATGAAGCAAAACAAAAACGAACACCCATGATACGTACCGACCCGAGGTACAAAAGTTGTGAGTGTGGGTCCCACTTCCTACCTTCTCCTTTGCCAATAAATACAATCCAGCCTGCTATGGAAAAAGGGTTGGAATTTTTCTCATTTAACACTCTTGCAAGGAGATATTGAATCGTGGACACCATAGACCACCTAGGAGCAACAAGACCTCCTTCTTAAAGACTTGGACTCTTTGAGATGCATGGGCATTTCGGGAAGAGGGACTTGGAATCTATTTTTGGACATAAAAGAACTTATTTCCACCAGTTTCTTTGTAACCAATTATATCTATGATTCCTACCATTGTACTTTGAAAAGAAGTGAATAAAACAAGTAAAACCTTCAAAGTGGGCATAGGTTCTTACAGGTTGAACCACTATAAAATATTGTGTTATTTACTTTCCTGCATATTGTTTCCACTCTGGACATGTAGTTTCATTATCTTAGAACTCTTTGGGTGTTGTGCCAACTTTTGCGCATTAACAAGCTCTATTTGTCCCGCCACTCAAAACTTGATATAAACCTTAAGAAAAGAAATCTAGTTATGGGAAAAATTTGCTCCCTAAAGTTAATCAAAAGGACCATCTACTTGAGTTGAAGAGAAATGCTTCCTTCAAAACAACTCACTTATGATTAGCACTAAGCCAAAGGAACTATCCGTTAGCAAAGAAGAGTGATGCCTTTCACCCAAAAATGTTTACATTTGTAAATCCATTCAAAAAGTTCCTTACTTTGTTTTTCTCAAAATATTTACGCTATGGCTGAAGTCCAAGGATTTCTTCTAAACACATTTGGAAAGTTCCAATCGTAGATACAACGTTCAGTCTGCTAAAAGATAGGTCTAAGGAGTAAAATAATCCATTCCAACTGATTATATGTAGGTGAACACTAGGGTGTACATATCATACGCACCCCTGATAAATTCCCCCTCTCAACATCTAAGATGGCTCATCATATAACAAACATGTCCAAAATCCAAATGAGTCCACACATTGTAATGCCATAAGCATAATACACCTAGAAAAAAATTCTAGTCGTAAGCATGAAACTCAATTCTCTCTTATTCCCATAAAACCATTTTCTTTACCAATAATGCTACAAGCTTAGCATTGTCATAAATATAAATCCAAAAATCAATCTCTCTTATAGAAGATAACCTTTTAACCTCTTTACATACTTGGAAAATCTAGAAAAATGAGAAATAAACTGATATAACCTATAAATGCACTGAGGAAAAATAGGAAAATCAATATGACTAATCCCTCGGGTTGCAAGAAATCTCAAGAGTTAGTCCACTACATATCCTAGTAGATAATTCTCTTTTTGCAGTCAAAATAGCGCCATGCTTGGCCAACTAATCCATCCTCCAAATTTTCCTATCTCAAAAGCCTCAAAATATAAGCATCCTAGTCAAACTCTACTACCAATGTACAGGGATAATCAGCTATATGGCTATTTGTAGACCTAAAACCACCCTATACGTAGAAATGTTGAAACATCTCATAAATCAAGATTTCTAGTTTCAAACCCCGACTTACCATAGATAACAACTTCGATCTCCCTACAGAGCTAAGAAAATACTATTGGGTCTAGAAAAGTGCAGACAATAAACTAGTGTTACAACTACACACTTGGCTATTGATTATATCTGTAAAGGACAATTTCATTAGGTCTAGAATACATGTGTTCTACATAACTTTTCTCATATCAACATGGCTATGGCTCCACACAGCAACCCCCAATAGTGAATCAACGGTAAAGGAACAAATTGCTCCTAAATGATGTAGGATAAAAGAACTAGAAAGAACTAGAGATAGGTAACACCTATTTAATGAACCTTTTCCGATTTCCATTGCACGATCCTTTTGACAAACATCTTCTAACCCTCTTGGCCTAGTGCTACATCAATGATTTCCTCAATAAACCTAATGATATCTTCTCGAGCCTTAATAGCAAATACTTCTAAGGTCATCTCGCTTTCGCTTTCCTTATCCTCCGAGATCATCTTATCCATTAATAGCCCTACTTTTTATTTTTCAAGTAGCAAGTTTTCTCTAACTTGGGTTTTCCTCAAATATTGAGGTAAATGGGTTTATCCATAAGTCAAAACTTCAACCTATAATGCTTTAAGGTTTCTATACACATAGGAAAGCCAAGATATGTTGCTTTATAGATTACTCTGCGAAGAAAGAAAAGAATAGGACAAGGAAAGGATATGGGATAGAGGGGATTTCTATAAAACTTTTATTTTCAAAAATACCTTTTTGTTTTGAATATTCATTTTTCTTCAGGAAAATACTTTATTTTAAAATAACTTTTTAGGAACCCTATAACCTAAGACTCTAATACCAATTGAAACACCACACACCCCTCAGTATTCCTAATTAAGGTTATACTAGGAATGTAGAGCGTTGTAGGTACAAAGAAACAAATCACAGTGACTATGATTTACAAGACATAAAGAAAAAACAATGAATTTTTTTTCTTTCAACAATATGTTATTGCAAAACAATTATTTATGTAACGTAAGTTACAAAACATATGCCATACATAATCTTAACTTGAATCAGAGTATAATAAAAAATCACCTCTAAAATACAAATCAAAATCATGATAATTAAAATGTTATAAAATGGAATTAATACATCAAATGGAAAGGGAATAGGGTCTTTGTTTACACGCCTTTTGGCAAGGGTATTAAAGTTCATGAAGAAAAAATGGCAAGGCTATCAAAGTTCATGAACAAAGAAAAATAGACTTGATCTAGACTACTAAGACGAAGGAAGTAACTCATACTTCAATCAACCACTGGCTTGGTCTTCTACTAGAACCGACCGTTCGCGGCGCGGCCTCCCCCAACTTGGCCTTCGAGGAATAAAGTAAACTAGAATCGGGTCCGGCTCAGCTCGGTACTACCGACCTGGACCATGCCAACCTCGATATTGCATGTCCTAAAGACCTATTCTGTTGACTATACCCTTGGTCGGCTACCCCTATTATTTCGGATCTCGCTACACGTGTCCTATATCCAATCGAAGAAGAAATTTCCACTGATTGAAGACTTGTTCCACCACCTCTTTACCAAGCCGGGATGGGCTCTACATGGCATACTGAGCCGAATCCAACTTCAGTAATAAATAGTCCCCTAAATCTCTGAAAATTAGACTTTTGACATTTTTCTCCTATATACTCTATACTATAATCTTGTACTCGAATGGTTGAGAGAATTTCCATTATTAAAGTGGACATAGACTCATTAACTCCGAACCACTATAAACTTGCATGTGATTTCTTTTGCTCATTTTTCATTTACTTTTCTTCATTTTTTCTCTTCATATTCTCTATTTATGTGTTGTGCCACTTTTTGGTGTCAACACTAAGGTGCTTTCACCATGAAAGAATTCTCAGTGGTTAAGGATTGTGATCAACTCTTGGATTACCAATTCCAAGATAACATCCTAATTTCAGTTATCCTCAATAACAATGGTTTCTGAGACTTCTGTCCACACTACTGAAAAACAGCCTCAACATCAAAACTATTCCTCTCCATAAAATGTAAATCCTGATTAAGCCCCCAGCTCGGCGCAACCCGGGCCAATCATTCCTGAGTCGACACCGACCCGAATCGAGGCTCAACCAGCCATTCATTCTCTTGCGTGTCCCTCTCCATCCGATCAAGATCCCTCCTCTACATTCGCTACTCGTGATGAGTTCATGGTATTGATGAACCAGCTCCAAGAAACAATGTCAGCATTGGATGCTTAGGCGTGAGAGAATGCCACGATGAGGAAGGACATGAACTGGATGGCACGACAGTGGGAAGACTTAAGGACTCAACAAGTTGCTCTACAAACTTACCACTAAGCAGCCAAAAGTTCATCATCATAAGGAAGGAGTGGAAGAGCAGCACACCAGTTTACCAGGGAGTGAAGTGCAGATGAACTTCAATTTGGTAGAATCCTGGCTTGGCATAGCAGTCCTGCTTGGATCGATAATACCAAACTGGACGGTACCAATCCCACTACCAAGCCAACCAAAAATCCTTCTGGAGCTAGCAATTCTCCTGGCACCTCTCATGCTCTAGTTTTATCTCCTTTCTGTCCAGTGATTGGCCGAGGTAATATGGGTTAAGGAAGCACTACGCGGATGGTAGCCTAGGAAACATTGCACGAGGCAGGAGTAGACAGGTAGTGACAAACTGAGAGCTCAGGGCAGTTTAATTTCATTACCCCTGATTTGACTGTCGTGGTGCGACAAATCATGAATGACAATAAATGCTACAAGAATGAAAATTGGGGGGAAAACCCGTAACCACATTCTGTTTATAGACAATATTTTGCAAGTGGAATTCCCGAGAAGATTTAACATTCTAAAGATAAGGCACTATTCGGGTACGATAGACCTCCAGCACCATTTGATGAGATATTCATGGCACATAGAGACATCAGCCACCCCAGATGTGGTTAAGTGAAAAGATTTCTTGATATATCTAGATGGGGTTGTGGTTTACACAACTTCCCCCAAGATCAGGACCGAATGTCAAAGATTTAAGTGAGAATTTCTTGAATCATTTTCACCTTCATGCCACAAAGTCGAAACATGCCATGGCTCTTTCTATAATCAAACAATTCCTAGGATAATTTCTGAGGGATTATATCAACCAATTTAATATGGTTATTACTGAAGTTAGTAATCCTAATCATGAAACAATCTTGATGACGATGGTTGATGAAGTGGATAAAGGAAAAAAATTCAGGAAATTTTTGATTGGAAAACATCCCATGTCGATTGAATTATTCTATGAAAAGGCCAATGTGCGCCTACAACAGGAAGACACGCAAGTAAATTGAAAGAGGGGGTTGAATGATCTTTTGAACGAAGGCATTAAAAGAATTGTGGTAGTGAAGCAGTCCAGAGAAATTTCGGAAAATTGAGGTGAATGTTGGAAACCGTGGCAAAAGAAATGGTAATGAATGAAAGAATGGAAATGGAAGTAGAGGACAAAAGGAGAGTTCAAGGAAATGGTCCACATTTCAGGCGTTTGGCAGCTATACAACGAAGAATGACACGTTGGAAAATATTTATCTTGAAATATGCAGTACAATGTAGAACAACAAACCACCTCCCGAGGAATCTAAGGAGAAAAGGCGGGAAACAGAGAAGTTTTGCTTGTTTCACAAGATCTATGGCCACTTAACTAACGAGTGTCATCATATCAAGGATATTGTCGAGAAGCTGATTAGAGAAGGAAAGATAGACGAATACAAAGTTTCCCCTAAGGACAGAGGGCAGGGGACCTCGGCACCCAAACAGGGTTAGGAGGCTCCTAGAGCTACCACCCAATAGAAAGCTGAAGGAACAGTGATAAATACTATCATCAATGGACCACATCCGATGGATTATAGTGAAAAGAAAATGGATCGGTACGTGAATGCTACTAAGCATCTAGAAATTAGGGAGTGCAGCGCTCCTAAACAACATGTGCCTATGATGCAGTGAAAAACGATGGATGATGATATTATCTTCCCCGAAAGAGAATTTGAGGCGGTGGAGATACCGAGTATTGATCCATTAGTGATTACTGCCATTATTAGCCCAGCCACCGTATGGAAATTCCCTATGGATTATGGTAGTTCCATGAATATTCTATTAAGAAGGGCTTGTGATCAGACGAGGCTTGAAGAAAAAGTTTTGAAGCCATGGAAAGCCACATACGAGGCTTCTATGGCTTGACTAATGAATTGGTCAGAATTGTCGACCTACTGGTAGAGTTGGAAGAGGGGGATAGCAGGAGTGTTCGGGGTCTCCCATTCCTTGTGATGGACACAAATGCTCCATGTAATGCTTTTTTGGCTCGATCGGCTCTTGCTGAATTTAGAGTATGCATCGCTACTTGGTGCTTGCTCATAAATTTTTCGATCGAAGGTGGAGTCAGAGTTTTACGAGGAGATCAAGTAGCAGAATGAGCGTGCTACTTAGAGGAATGGAAGGAAGTCCACGATAAGGAAAACAAGTAGTCCGAAATAATCCTCCTCCTGCCAAAAAGGCGGCAACATAACAAATAAAGAAAACATCCTAGCCAAGACCCCCTAGTCACCATCTCAAGGATATTGATCCAAGGATGGACAAAGAGTCGGGATGTAGAAGGCTCCTAATGAAACCACAGCGAAGATTTCGACCGATAACGATGAACTGACCATGGTTCTGAACATCGAATCCCACCTAGACTTCCTTCGGACGAGGGAGTTGACTGAATTCCTATACACAAACCTTGATGTGTTTGCGTGGACCCATGCTGACATGTGTGGGATATCTCCATCCATCATGACTCATTCACTGAGTAGTGACCCAAAGTACATCCCAGCGAAGCAGAAAAAGCATATGCTATACCCATAGAGGTCGGTACCTTTGAAAAAAGAGGTCAAAAGACTAAAGAGTAATAGGTTTATCTAAGATGCAACGTAACCCAGGTGGATAATAAACCTAGTACTTGTAAAAAGGCGACATGAAGTGGCGAACGTGCATCGATTTATTGGACTTGAATAACTGTGCCCCAAAGACAGCTTTGCACTTCCTAGGATTAATCAACTTGTCACTCAACAACATGACACGAACTCCTCATGGATTCTTATTCTGGATATAACCAGGTCACGATGCATGTCCCAGACCAGGAACATACTAGTCTCATAATGTATCTCGGGGCTGTATTGCTATGTGGTTGTGCCGTATGGACTAAAGAATGATGGAGAAACATATTAGTAGCTTGTTAATCGCATGGTCCATGATCAAATCGAAAAGACGATGAAGGTAAATGTAGATGATATTTTGGTGAGGTTAAAGCAATCAAACGATCATGTCCAGAACTTGGCAGAAATATTCGGCATTCTCCGCAGATATAGGATGAAACTCAACCATCAAAAATTCACTTTTGGCATTAAATTAAGGAAATTCTTGGGTTTCATCGTTAACTCTCGAGGAATTAAAAACACTCCCAAACAGATACAGAGTCATCTAGGAAACCTGAAGGATAAAAAATGTAACGAGTTTAGCTAGGAAGGTGGCAGCATTGGACAGACTCGTATTGAGAGCTATCGACATGTGTCTACCCTTCTTTGAGTTGATCAAGCGGGGAAAGAAATTTTTTGCTTGGAAGTCCAACTATGTCGAAGCCTTCCAAAATCTCTTAGATCATTTGGAGAGACCTCATATCCTATCATATCCCGTTGATCACGAAGACTTGTTTGTATACTTAGTGGTATCACCACATGCAATCAGTTAAACATTAGTTCGCGAAGAAAACAGGGTTCAATGGCCAGTCTATTATTTAAGCAAAAAGCTGACATGAGCAGAGAGAGACTACTCGAAGATTAAGAAACCTGTTTGTAGTTTGTTAATAACTTCATGGAAGCTTCTCTGCTAATTTTAGGCCCATCCGACCAAAGTATATACCGACCAACCACTACGATAGGTCCTTTAATGATTTGAGGTACCTAGGAGGTTACTTAGTTGGAATATCGAGTCAAGTCGGTTTGATATCGCTTACATTCCTCGAATGGTTATCTTATGATAGGCATTGGCAGACTTTATAGTTGAATTCACTGCCCTGGAGGATGAAAGATATATAAAAATGGGCCCGCCCATAGTTACATGGAAGCGTTCACTAATTGGGACAAAAATAATCGGTGTTTAAGCATAGGGGTTGTCTTGACAACTCTTGAGGGATGTCCAATCTGTTACGCCTTGAGGTTGGAGTTTCCAGCCACAAATAATGAATCGAGAATAAAGCCTTGATTGTTGGGTTGAGACTCGCAAAGGAGAACTAAAGTATTAGAAATTTTATGGGACTCAAAGGTTGTTGTATTTCAGTTCAAGAAAGAGTTCTGGACAAAGGGAGATGGACTTATCGAGTATCTCAGTCAGGTAGAGAAATTGCTGGGATGGTTCGAGTATTATAGCATCTCCCATGTTCCAAGAAAACAAAATCATTAGGCTGACTCGTTAGCTAAGATAGCCAGTTCAGACAATTAGGAGAAAACCGTGTAAGTCCCGAAAGAGACACTGACAATTAGTAGCATAGATCAGATGGAAAGTGATGTGGTGTTGGACACTAAGATAGAAAAGGAATCATGGATACTCCTACCAGATACTATTTCTTGTAGGGAACTCTTCCAGAGCAATGAAATGAAAGGTGTGCTCTTGTATGCAAAGTTTCGAGATACATCATCCAAGGGGATACTCTATGTTGGAAGGACTTCTCGGTACCTTTGCTCCGGTGTATTTCTAAAGGAAACGCCAAATGCTTGTTGCAAGAGGTTCATAAAGCCGATTGTGGAGGTCACACCGAGGGGTAAACTTTAGCAAAGAAGATACTTCGATACGGCTACTTCTGGCCTACCATCAATAGAGATGCAGCCAGTTATTCATGATGTTGCGAAAGTGTAAGAAGTTTGCGAAAATACTAAGCGCTCCACCAACTTAACTCACTCAGATGGTCACTCCTCGACCATTTGCCGTTTGGGGGATTGACATCATCGGTAGCCTTCTGAACTTGAAAGGTTGGTCGAAGTATGCAATCATGGCAGTAGACTATTTCACGATATGGACTGAAGACGAGAACTAACCACAAACTCAACAAAGCGGATGATCAACTTCATTGTCAAAAACATCATATGTCAGTTTGGACATCCTAAGACTATCATCTCTGATAATGGGACCCAATTTGATAGCTCGGAATTTACATATTTCTATTAGTGATACCATATTGAGAAGAAATATACCGCAATTATGCACCTACAATCGAATGGATAGGTCAAAGAAGTGAACAAGATAATCAAGTCCGTTCTGAAGAAGCGATTGGAATGGTCCAAAGTCAAATAGGTCAATGAAATTCTCTGAGCCTCTCGGGTTATCGAACTGGCCACACTTCATTTTCCTTGTCCTTTGGCTCTAAGGCGGTGATACCTGTGGAGCTTGAAGTACACTCTTATCAAATGATGTATTATGACCCTTTGACTAACAAGGCACTTCTCCTAGAATCACTTGACATGATTGACAAGAAGCGAGAGGAGGCTAACTTACAAGCTTCAGAATATAGGCAGCGAGTCTCCCGATACTACAACAAAAAGGTTCGGTCTAGGACCTTTGATCCCAACGACCTCGTACTAAAGCGCATCTTTCCACCTCTATTTCCCTTGGGACCAAGATAGGAAGGCCCCTACGTCATTCATTGGAAGCCTTATGATGGAACTTTCAGGCTAAAGACCGTCAACGACGATGACCTTCAAATAACATGGAATGCTGAGCACTTATGGCCTTACCTGACTTAGGCCTTTATTTTTTTTCAATTTTTTTAATTATTATTCCTTTCTTTCAGCTATGTAACGTGGTACAACTTGCCAATTGTTTATGAATAAATTATCTTTTACACGCTCTATGTTGGCGTTTATAAATTTGTTCATGTGTTGTGATCTGACCGACCTATGCCAAATCCTGAACGAAGGGAGTGTAGAACTTCCTAAAGACATTCATTGACCCATGTTTCGATGTGCTAGCTCGACCTTGCGATTAATTGAGGAATGAGTAAAATAAATCCGTGCTTAACTTCAATGTTCGGTACCGCGATTACCACTTTGAGTGCCAAAGTATGGGAATAAAACTAAAGCGAATGTGACACGACCATTTGTGCAACTAACTTTAACTCTCACAACTTGAGAGAGAGCATAAATCAATCGGTTTAGTGTGAATGGTGCACCATGATTTATGACCTCTAAACCCAAAACTCTAACCTGGACTAACTTCAGGAGAGTATAAAGGATGCTTCAAGGACGTCCACACAAACTATATCACCCTCTGACTGAGGGTAGGAGTATAAACACCTAAGGACCAAACGTCCAAATGGACTTAACCCGATCCTCACGGATGCTGGGGGCGCGGGTATAGACTCATAAGTTAACTTTGAACATGACTCGTACACGACTCGTGATGCAAAGTTAATTGGGGGTGTACACACTGTACCTCCATACTAAGACATTCGGTACTATGATGCCTAAAACTATGAAACTCCAAATCTCTTATGGCTTGTTTATAGATTACTACTTATTACTTGACTTAGTAATGCTTGAATTGAGAGTACAATGAATGGAAGGCAACGTATAAACTAACAAATAGATAATGTGACAGTCCACGTCCATTAATGTCACTCACAAAGGGAATGCATTAACTTCTATGGAGCGTTTTAAATGTGTATAGAACAGAAACATAACAACAAGACAGATATAAAATAGTACTTAAAAATTTAAAACTTCATTCATTGCAGTGGTAAACAAATAAGTTTTGTTATATCATCAAAAACCAAAGACTATAGTTAAGTACATAATATCCATCTTGACTAAATCAAAGTACATAAAACTAAAGGACATAACCCCCACACAAAATAGCCATAAATAAATAAGATAGGCTGAACTTTTACTTCAGCGATCCAAGAAACTTCCAAAAGAAAGAGATAAAGCTGTCCAAATCAAGCTCCACTAGTACTAGTCCTACCCTGAGCACCTTGGGGGGGGGGGGGGGAGGGGCAGAAGAAAAGAGGTGGAAACAAAGGGGCCAGACATAAAGTCTGGCAAGTGCAATAACTTTAACAATATAATCATTAAGTAATTAGGATAAGGCATAAGCTAGAAAATAAGGAAATGACTGTGAACAAATGGGTATGACAGAGCAAACAAAGAAAATAAGATGAACAAAGATAACGTTAAAGCTGTACCTAATCATTATACGAAAATTACTACACTGCACGACAACAAACACCCTAAAAGTTGATCCCGCCTTTAGAACTTAATAATGATAATGGTGGTTTCGTGTAACCCTAGCTGCCTTAATAGGTGCTGTCTGCCCCTATCTCCACTAGGTGTACCCACTACCCCTATTCGACCGGCTCCTTAACTCGTAGATACCCGTGCTGGACCCAAAGTGGGGTGTATCACTCCCCAAAGTGGCAACCCGATACCACCAAAAATGCATGGCTTATATCTACATGATGCAACAATGTCTTACCTACCAGCCCGGGCCCACACACGCACATGACCCCGTTGGATTTGCATTGCCACCGCTAACCCGTTTTGACCTCTTAGAATCAAATCCAGTACGCGCGTCCCGTCCTCAACTTGGGTCGAGCCCACAAAGATACCTAATGGGTTACTGGTTTGAAAAGGGCCCCCATGCATGACACAAGCTTTCCATCTATGCTTGGTCCCCTCTAAGGTTTTCCCTACTTAACCCCATTCTTATTCATGTCTTCTTACATGTTTCAATCTTGGTTAAGTGCATCTAATCGTATTTTACATGCCACCCAAGGCACCCTCTTAGTTTCATCAGCCACCCAAAGCTACCACTTAACCCTCTCATGTCCCATCACATGTTTATTTTGTTAAGTGTTTCTTAATTCATTAACACCGTAACCTTGTAAATACCTCCCAAATTAGACTGGCATTTGTGGCAGCTGGATTTGCCGGGCGGGTCCGGGCAGTCTTACACCACAAACGAGCCTAACCTCGTGTCTTTACAGTTGTTACGCATTTAATTCGTGCCTTTGACCTCTCACATTGGACTGGCATTTGTGGTTGCTGGATTTGCCGGGCGTATCCGGGCAGTCTTACACCACAAACGAGTCTACCCTCGTGTCTTAGGCGGTTTAATATTACACATCTTTATTTAACCCCAAAGTGGATTAATATCCCTATTCAAAATTTGTAAATAAATTCCAAATATACTTATGTCCATAATTGTCTCAATTATGTCCATAAATGCCAATTTCTCCAATTAATGCCTTAATTTAATTATATGCCTTTTTCAAGGCCATTATGCCAATTCTCAATATGGGTATATTCAATATTACCCCCATAATCCTCACGTTGTTCGCTCGTTCGTCGTGACATATATGTATATTAGACTAGCAATTAGTCTAGCACATAAAAGGGGAGAAACATTGCAAATTTGCATAACACAAAATGGATCTAACCTTGCAAATAAGGATTACAACATAACTTGCATAAACTTTGTATTGTCATGAATCTAAACATAGGCCCAAAGGTGTGAACTTGCATATAAATATAGTTTTTCACCTAAAACTTGCATATATGAATATAGATTTCATTCCAAAAATTGCATAGGCCATAATCACAAACTTGCATAAAACTATGTACATCATAGATCTAAATCTAAGGGTGTAAACTTACATATATGCGAATCCAATTTCTACCTAAACTTGCATATAGTCACTTTATTTGATTCACATGTAAACTTGTGTACAATTCGTATAGAAACTAACATATAATCTACACCCAAACTTGCATATCAAACATGAATCAAGTTGAACATAGGTGATTTGGCGTATAAACAAAGGGATCCAAAACTATCATTATGAACAACTAGCATATATTCACAAAATATAACACTTTTCCAATGTTTCACAAACATAGCCATATAACCCAATTTATGACTCAACCCAATTATCTTATCAATTATCTTATTAAAGAAATTGAACTCACAACTCAAAGAAGGTCTTGAGTTCTAGAATCTGAGTTCTGAAATTGATTTAGCTCGCCTTTGAAGTAGAATTCGTTGTTCTTGTTATAATTTGAGTTGAATTGAGTTGATTAGCTTCACTATCCCTCTAGTTGGTGGCGGCTACTCCACGTTGCAAGGTGATAGCATGACGGCCATGGTTCTAATTTTTATTTGGTTTTAGGGTTTGAGTCTACGTATGTTTATATAGAATTTAGGATTAATTTAGGCCATCCGATTAACCTAGAATCAATCAAGACCATCAAGACAAGATAGGGTGACACCTCAGCCCTAATGACTCAGCACTAAGTCACAAAATCGTCATCTTTTAGATCTGCCCGGGGAGCAGGTCGACCCCCAGGTCGACACTAAGGTCGAACTGTATAAGGGGAGGTCGACATTAAGGTCGACCCCCAGGTGGACCTGGCCTTGGGCGGGAAATTTCCCGCCCTGCCCAGTTCTGAGTCTGAATTAATTTTCGAATATAAATTTGAATTTCTGGAAACTTCCAACAGCCATAACTTCTTCATACGAAGTCCAATTAACGCAAACTCGGACTCTATCTCAACCAGAATTCCGAGATGAACACAATGGCGTAACCCATTTCCCTTGATTCTTACATTTAAAATTAATTATTCTTTAATTTGTCAACTTTAATATTTAAATTTACGGGTTGTTACATTCTCCCCTCCTTAAAGGATTTCGCCCCCGAAATCTCCATGTTAAGGAGAATGCATATCCTGACATCCAATCATCCATCTACTCAACCATAAAACACAAGCATCCATTGTCCTTACAAAATTCCTAATGCTGTACGAATATATGCAAAATGTGTGTGTATATGTTCCTTATCTAATGTAAAATCAGGCGGTCTACTGATTCAGTTGACCTCCTTAATGCAAATCATGATATTACCACGCGTCCATTATGTATGCGAAAGAATCCTATCGATGCATATTACTGCTATATGTGTGCACAACCATTCATCAAAATGCAGCATTCATATGATGACACAACCATTATACATTCATTAAATTAAATATGCACACTTATATGCAACATGAAGGTGATTGAGCCGATCTAGTGCCTAAGGTGTGTTTATATTCATCCACGAGAAACCACTAGTAACAACTTGCATCCATTTGCATCCATCAGACATAACATGTCTCAAACACATGTTTCAACCATAGAGTTCTGCCTAACTAAAGATCGATGATGTCATCGCAAAGATAATACTAAAAGATAGGACAAGTATCAACAAGGCGGTAGAAAAAGGAGAAATCAAAACATACCCTCAAAAGAGGAAAGGGTACAACGTACGCATCTTATCTTCCGTCTCCCAAGTCGCGTCTCTTTGATCATCCCCCCATTGCACTTTGACCAACTTGACCTCTTTGTTGCGAAGCTTTTTGACCTCCGATCCGAGAATGCGTGTAGGAGATCATCTGATCATGGCATTGCGCTCTACCTCCACTTCTTCAAACCTGCTCGGCTCCACTACTTCTGCCGTATCGTGTAAACACTTACGCAAATGTGAAACGTGAAACACGTCATGAACTCAGCTGAACTTCTCTGGTAATTTTATTCTGTACGCCATCTGCCCAATCCTCTCTATAATTGGAAAGGGTCCTACGAACCTTGTTTCCAACTTCCCTACTGATCCAAAGCGGACTACGTTTCTCAATGGTGACACCTTAGTAAAAACCATGTCTCCAACATTGAACTCAAGATAGGTTCGTCTGTTATCAGCATATGACTTCTATCGGTCCTGTGCCTTCTTCATTCGCCGTCGAATCAGGTCTATCTTCTCCGAAGTCTCCCTAATCATGTCGGGTCCAAGCAAAACCTTATTTGTGGATTCCCACCAACATGTAGGTGATCGGCACGGTCGTCAATAAAGAGCCTCAAAAGGTGCCATGCCAATGTTAGATTGAAAACTATTATTATAAGCGAACTCTACTAGTGGAAGGTGTTCTTCCCATGTTCCTCCAAAGTATAGAATACATAGCCTAAGAAGGTCTTCTAGAATCCTATTCACCCTCTTGGTCTGGCCATCCGTCTGAGGATGATAAGCGGTACTTAAGCATAATTGCGTTCCAACTGCCTCTTGTAAGCTCTTCCAAAATTCACTTGTGAAAATAGGATCTCTGTTGCTTACAATGCTGGAGGGTATGCCGTGCAAACGAACTATCTCTTGAAGTTAAATAGATGCTAACCATGCGGCGGTCCTTTTACTTTTGACGGGAATAAAATGTACACTTTTAGTAAGTCGGTATACAATTATGCAAATCCCAGTATTACCCTTCCTCGATCTTGGTAACCCATCTACAAAATCCATGGAAACACTTTCCCATTTCCAAAGCGGAATCTCTAAGGGATGGAGCAAACCTCCGGGCTTCTTTTGCTCCGCCTTGACTTGCTGGCACACTAAGCACCAGGCAACGAACTCGGCCACGTCCTTCTTCATTCCGGCCCAAAAGAAAACTCGCTTCATATCCCTACACATCTTATCACCACCAGGATGTATGGTCATCTTAGAGTGATGTGAGTCTTCAAGAATTGCCTTCTTCAAACTCTCATCTTGTGGTACGCAAAGTCTTCCATCTCTACGTAGCCAACCTCTTTCATCTATAGCATATCTATCAAGATGTCTTGAGGACTCCCCTCCTATAAGCTTGCCTACTATCTCAACCAACTGTGGGTCATTCCGCTGTGCCTTCTCCAACTCGACCCAATAGTGTAGGTTGCACCTCTAATGATGCCAACAATCTGGGCACAAAATCGGCAGAGGGTCAGAAGTCAAAAGAAGATATATACTCCAAACTCTGCCGCTCTAGAAACAAAGGACTTAAAGTTAACTTCTTTCTTCTTAGGGCGTCAGCTACAACGTTACCCTTGCCAGGGGTATATGCGATCTCAAAATCGTAGGATGCCAAAAAATCCTTCCATCTCTGTTGTCCCAAGTTTAGGTCCTTCTGAGAGAATAATTATTTTAGCGACTTATTTTCTGTATATAGCTCAAACCTTTCGCCAAGCAAATAATGACGCCACGACTTAAGCGCAAAAACTATGGCTGCCAACTCTAAATCGTGGGTAGGGTAATTTTTCTCGTGGGCTTTCAACTTCCTTCCACCATAGCATATCACCCTTCCCTCTTGCATTAAAACTGCGCCAATCCCTATCTCGCAAGCATCAATATATACAATGAATGCTTACTCCCATCTGGCAAAACTAAAACTGGAGCGGTCATCAAATCTCTCTTCAGACGTTGGAAAGCATCGTCACAGTCAACATCCCAAGTAAAAGTCAAATTCTTCTTCGTTAATCGAGTGAGAGGGGCTGATATCTTCGCGAAGTCCTTAATGAACTTCCTATAATAGCCAGCCAGCCCTAAAAAGCTTCTTACTTCGGTTGCGTTCTTAGGCATTTTCCAATCTTGTATTGCCACTATCTTAGCGGGATCCACAACTATCCCTTCCTTAGAGACCACGTGTCCTAACGACCTCACTTCTTTTATCCAAAAATGGCACTTAGAGAACTTAGCTTTTAGCAAATGTGGTCGTAGGGTCTCTAAGACTTCGCTAAGATGTAGGGCATGCTCTTCTTCATTTTTAAAGAAAACCAGAATTTCATCTACAAAGACTACCACAAACTTGTTTAGAAACTCCCTAAACACCCCACTCATTAAGTCAACAAAGTATGCAGGTGCATTCATCAAACCAAAAGGCATGACGAGCCACTCAAAGAAACCGTCAGGAGTTCTAAATGCAGTCTTATCGATGTTATCTTCAGCCACCCTTAGCTGATGAAACCCTGTAGCTAAATCTCGTTGCGAAAAAATGGAAGCTACCACCAACTGATTGAATAACTCGTCTATCCTCGGTAATGGGTGTCTGTTCTACTTTGTTAGATTATTCAGCTCTCTATAGTCCACGCACAATCTAAGTGACCCACCAGCTTTTGTAGCAAAAACGACTGGAGCACCCCATTCCGAAATACTTCTTCTTATGACCCCTTCTCAAGCAATTCTTTGACTTGCTTACTGAGTTCTCTTCTCTCCCTCGGAGCCATGTGGCCCACTGGTAATGCAACAGGTTTTGCATTATCTACTAAGTATATTCGAAAGTTTATCTCATGCCTCGGGGGTAAACCTCGAACTTCATCAAAAACATCCGAGTATTCACAGAGCACTCTAACAAACTGCAAATTCTCAACAGACGCGTCAAGCGATTATAGATAACTTAGCATAACAGAATTCAAGGGATTATAAGAGATTTCAAGAGTGTTGCCCAAGCGAATCATAAGCCTAACCTCTCTCTTTTCACAATCTAGGACGGCTCCATTACTAGATAGCCAATCCATGCCCAAAATTAACCCATAGACCGTGAAGCCCAAAACATAAGCATCACATCTAAACCCAATGCTAATTATAGAAATTTCCAAATCCAAACAAATAATCGACAAATAGGTTGAGCCCCCAATTGGATTTGAAACAACTAAGGGATCCTCTACTATACTGGTGTTTAGGTGTAGTGTCTCAACTAAAGCAGTGGATATAAAAGAATGCAATGCGCTAGAATCAAAGAGTGTGCGAACAGGATGATCGAAAAGAAAAACTAAACTTTCAACGGAAATCACTCTGCCTCGTTCTTGCAGTGGTGGGACCACGAGAGCCTGGACCTGCCCCCTTGCCTGTCCTGGTGCCATGAGAGCCGGAATCTGCCCTCCGGAGGTAGGCCCTGCCCTCTGCCTTTACTTTGGGCAGTCCTTAATCAGATGTCCTACCTCGCCATAGTGGAAATAACCAGTCTCCTTCTTCTTCCTACAGTCTTTGCTTAGATGGCCTGGTGTCCCACAGTTAAAGCATCTTTTCTTTCCCTTACCATTGTTGTCTTTACCACCTTCTTGTTCTACTGCTGCTGTTGTGGTTTCTTTTGATCCCCTTTCTTCTTAGGTGCCTTATTAGGATTGGCTCCTTTCTCCTCTTCATGCATAAGCGCCATGTCAACTAATCTCTCAAAGGTGGCCCCCATAGGGATGTGGGTCATAGCTAACCCATGTAGCGGCTCGTTCAAACCCTTAACAAACCTTTGGTCCTTCTTTTCGGGTGTACTCACCAAGTCCAAGCCAAATCTTGCCAACTAATTGAACTTGTTGACGTATTCTTTCACTGATAGATTCCCCTACCTCAAAGCCAAAAACTTTCCATGTATAGATTCTCTTCAGCCCGTGAGAAAAACTTTGCCTCAAACCTACGATTGAAATCCAGCCATGTATCAACTGGACGCTCTCCATTAGCGACCTCCCACCAAAACGAGGCCTCATCCTTCATTAACCAGGCAGCTAACTGGACCTTTCTTCCATCTTCTACCTGAATGATTCCAAACAATTCTTCCACCTTCTTTAGCCAATTTCGAGCTTCAACAAACTTCTCCAACCCGTGAAAAGGCTTCCCGCCTATTGCCGGAAAGTCTTTGCATATCTTTGCAAAAGTGTCAACATGGGGAGGAGGCGGAGGAGGAGCATTTCCTGCGCCTGCATCGGGATTTCCAGAAATTCTGAAAAGAAAATGAAGAGATTCAAATGAAGAATTCGAAAGAAAGATATATGGCTCTTGGGGTTATGTTTTTAAAATAAACCTTTCTCTTTAAGATATTCTCCTTCAAACATACTTTTGAAAGTATTACTTTATAAAATGTTTTTGAAAAGTAGTTTTTCAAAATATCTTATCTGTTTTGGTAACCTTCAGCTTTGATACCACGTGTGACAACCCCACGTCCATTAATGTCACTCACAAAGGGAATGCATTAACTTCTATGGAGCGTTTCAAGTGTGTATAGAATAGAAACTTAACAGCAAGACAGATATAAAACAATACTTAAAAATTTAAAACTTCATTCATTGCAGTGGTAAACAAATAAGTTTGGTTACATCATCAAAAACCAAAGACTAGAGTTAAGCACATAATATCCATCTTGACTAAATCAGTGTACATAAAACGAAAGACATAACCCCCACATAAAATAGCCATAAATAAATAAGATAGGCTGAACTTTTACTTCAGCGATCAAAGCAACTTCCAAAAGAAAGAGATAAAGCTGTCCAAATCAAGCTCCACTAGTACTAGTCCCACCCTGAGCACCTTGGGGGGGGGGGGAGAAGAAAAGAGGTGGAAATAAAGGGGTCAGACATAAAGTCTGGCGAGTGCAATAACTTTAACAATATAATCATTAGGTGACTAGGATATGGCATAAGCTGGAAAATAAGGAAATGACTGTGAACAAATGGGTATGACAGAGCAAACAAAAGAAATAAGATGAACAAAGATAACGTTAATGGCGTTCCTAATCACTATAGGATAATTACTACATTGCACCACACTAAACACCCTAAAAGTTGATCCCGCCTATAGAACTTAATAATGATAATGGTAGTTTCGTGTAACCCTAGCTGCCTTCATAGGTGCCATCTGCCCCTATCTCCACTAGGTGCACCCACTACCCCCTTTCGATCGGCTCCCTAACTCGTAGATACCAGTGATGGCCCCACAGTGGGGTGTATCACTCTCCAAAGTGGCAACCCGATACCACCAAAAATGCACGGCTTATATCTACACGATGCAACAACGTCTTACCTACCAGCCCGGGCCCACACACGCACATGACCCTGTCGGACTTGCGTTGCCACCGCTAACAAGTTTTGATCTCTTAGAATCAAATCCAGTACGCGTGTCCCGTCCTCGACTTGGGTCGAGCCCACAAAGATACTTAATGGGTTACTCATTTGAAAAGGGCCCCCATGCATGACACAAGCTTTCCACCTATGCTTGGTCCCCTTTAAGGTTTTTCCCCACTTAACCCCATTCTTATTCATGTCTTCTTACATGTTTCAATCTTGGTTAAGTGCATCTAATCGTATTTTACATGCCACCCAAGGCACCCTCTTAATTTCATAAGCTACCCAAAGCACCCACTTAACTCCCTCATGTCCCACCACATGTTTATCTGGTTAATTGTTTCTTAATTCATTAACACCGTAACCTTGTAAAGACCTCCCACATTAGACTGGCATTTGTGGCAGTTGGATTTGCCGGGCGGGTCCGGGAAGTCTAATAACACAAACGAGCCTAACCTCATGTCTTTACAATTGTTACGCATTTAATTCGTGTCTTTGACCTCTCACATTAGACTAGCATTTGTAGCAGCTAGATTTTCCGTGCGGGTCTGGGCAGTCTTACACCACAAACGAGTCTAACCTCGTGTCTTAGGCAGTTTATTATTACACATCTTTATTTAACCCCAAAGTGGACTAATATCCCTATTCAAAATTTGTAAATAAATTCCAAATATACTTATGTCCACAATTGTCTCAATTATGTCCATAAATTCCAATTTCTCCAATTAATGTCTTAATTTAATTATATGCCTTTTTCAAGGCCATTATGCCAATTCTCAATATGTGTATATTCAATATTACCTCCATTGTCTCCATGTTGTTCGTTCGTTCGTCATGATATATATGTATATTAGACTAGCAATTAGTCTAGCACATAAAAGGGGAGAAACATCGCAAATTTGCATAACACAAAATGGATCTAATCTTGCAAATAAGGATTACAACATAACTTGCATAAACTTTGTACTGTCATGAATCTAAACATAGTCCCAAAGGTGTGAAGTTGCATATAAATGTAGTTTTTCACCTAAAACTTGCATATATGAATACAACTTTCATTCCAAAACTTCCATAGGCCATAGTCACAAACTTGCATAAAACTATGTACATCATAGATCTAAATCTAAGGGTGTAAACTTGCATATGTGTGAATCCAATTTCTACCTAAACTTACATATAGTCACTTTATTTGATTCACATGTAAACTTGTGTAAAATTCATATAGAAACTAACATACAATCTACACCCGAATTTGCATATCAAACATGTTGAACATAGGTGATTTGGCATATAAACAAAGGGATCCAAAACTATCATTATGAACTAACTAGCATATATTCACAAAATATCACACTTTTCTAATGTTTCACAAACATAGCCATATAACCCAATTTATAACTCAACCCAATTATCTTACTAATTATCTTATTAAAGAAATTGAACTCACAAATCAAAGAATGTCTTGAGTTCTAGAATCTGAGTTCTAAAATTGATTTAGCTCGCCTTTGAAGTAGAATTCGTTGTTGTTGTTATAATTTGAGTTGAACTGAGTTGATTAGCTTCACTTTCCTTCTAGTTGGTGGCGGTTACTCTAGGTTGCAAGGTGATAGCATGACGACCATGGTTCTAATTTTTATTTGGTTTTAGGGTTTGAGTCTACATGTGTTTGTATAGAATTTAGGATTAATTTAGGCCATCCGATCAACCTAGAATTAATCAATTCCATCCAGCCAAGATAGGGTGACACCTCAGCCCTAATGACTTAGCACTGAGTCACAAAATCGTCATCTTTCAAATTTGCCCGGGGGGCAGGTCGACCCCTAGGTCGGCACTAAGGTCGACCTGTATAGGGGGAGGTCCACACTAAGGTCGACCCCCAGGTCGACCTGGCCTTGGGTGGGAAATTTCCCGCCCTGCCCAGTTCTGAGTCTGAATTCGTTTTTGAATTTAAATTTGAATTTTTGGAAACTTCCGACAGCCATAACTTCTTCATACGAAGTCCAATTAACACAAACTCGGACTCTATCTCAACCAGAATTCCGAGACGAATACAATGGCGTAACCCATTTCCCTTGATTCTTACATTTAAAATTAAAAATTCTTTAATTTTTCAACTTTAATATTTAAATTTATGGGTCGTTATAGATAACATTGTTTTTATCAAAGGAAACAGTGCTTCCTTTACAAAAATACATGTTTTATATTGATTTACAAACAAAAACGCGAGCCGCACTTACAACAACATCTAAAGGGCCTAAAAGCGATGCAAAGGACAAGTCAACTAAGCCTTCATTGACTTACCATTAGTCTTCTTCTCCTCCTGCTCCTTCTCCTTTCGCTCAATCAACTCAACAAGCTCATCAACAGTGATGTTGTGCCTTTTCTTGGACTTATTCCAGAAGAATCAGAAGCTCCTTTTATAAGCACATCATTTTTCTTCATGTGAAACTTGGTTATGGCAGGAGGAGGAGTTTGCTTAGTAGGAAAGATTAGAACCAGAAGGAGGTATAATTCAGAGAAGAGGAATTGGCAAGGGGACTGTTGATGACTCAACTATTGTGAGCTCAACTCTAAGCCCTTGAATCTGCCACGTTTCCTTCTCCTAGATCTCCACCATGCTTAACGGTCCCTTCTGCCCTGACTTTTTGGTAAAATGATATCTTTTCCCTGCCAACTTCGGAGCCCTTGCTATCTAAGCCTTTCAATGCGTGAATCATGCCTTCTTCCTTTTCAGTATCATTGGCATGGGAAAGAGTGACTCATTTGCGGCTTGAAACTGAGCTTCGGAAGAAGTCTGGACTGGACGGGTAAAGCATAAGATCAATCATGATTAGTCCTTCAGCAACAATGGCCGCTTCGACTAATACTAGATCAATTTTCTAAAATTTAGGCAAAGTCAGTGAGATACCTTCTATGAAGCCACCATTTGTGAGTCTGGGAGTCTCAAGCGCTTCAGCTATGGGGTTAATGTCTTTGATGCTTGGAGAGCAAAAAATTAGGATAATAGACAAACACTTCTCTGAATTGAGGGACTACAGATGAAGGGTTAGAACTGCTTTCAATAGGGGTATTTCCCTTGGCTTGGAGCCTAGTATCGTCCTCTCCTCCTTTTGCAACTTTCTTCCCTCTGCCAGGCGCTAAGGCCCATTTTTCCATAAGAATATCTTTTTAACCCCTCCTCGTCCACAGTGTCATTCTCAGTCCAACTCCTCTCTTCCTCAACCAATTCACTCCCTACATCGTCGAGACTAGTGAGATAGTAATCAACCCAAGAGATATCACGATGCAGGAGAATCTTAGAGAAAACCCTTACGATCATTGGCCCGAAGTCATCTATTTCTTGTTTTGCGTTAGCAAGATATTTCTTCAGTCGGACCACTTCAATGTCATGTTGAACCTAGGATTTGGAAGGGGTCTCTTGAGCTGTGTTGGCATTTTCTTTAGCCTCTTTCACCCTCTTCTCAGCCTCGACCAATTTGGCCTTCAAGTCAGTGTTTTCTTTCTCAAGGGAATCCTTCTCCGTCTTTGAAAGGGTGAAGACGAGCCTTAGGTTGGTATTTTTAGTAGAGACTTTCTTCCACTCCTCCTTGTGGGTTGTTATTTCCTTGCTAGTGAGGTCAAGCTTCTTGTGGAAGAGATTTACAAAATCAGTATACATTTTCTTAAGGTTCTCAGCCACCATTTCTGCTGCTTTCAATTTAGCCTGGGCATCAATATATTCCTTCTCGACAAAGTCCAAAGAAGACTTATCACAATCCTATAGTTGCTTCTGATTGGCCAGATCTAGCTCGTCATGTACTATCTCAGAGAGCTTTCAAGCATACTTGCAAGTCTATTTATACTGCATGATGAGGAAGACTATGTCTTTTTAAGCCTTTTACCAAAGTTGTCGGGCACGAGATCCGGTTTGGGACGAAGTGCTTTTGCCCAAAGAAGTATTGAGGAAGCTGCTTTTGCAAGGCTTCCATTCTTTTTGTGGTAGTAGCATGGAGGAAAACGAGCATCAAAGTAGATATCTCAGAAGATTTACGCTTGTTAGGGATCACCATCATTTGCTCTTTATCTTTCCCCTTTGGATTAGAATGCTTTTTGTGAGGTTTCGCTTAAGGTAGCAACTCTTTTTGATGGGTCGGGGATTTAACCACTGGTTTATCACCCTCGCGAGGATCATGTTGGCTAATACCCCTATCAGTGTCATGGTGGAGAGGAGAAGAGGAACGAGAATGAGGATGGTACTTGTATTGATAATGCTTTCTCTCCCTCTCTCTACCCTCTCTATCATGATTATCTTTGCACTCTCTCTCTTGATCAGAATAAGATTTGGCAGGAGCTTTATCGTTGTAAACACTAGTACGAAGTTTTCTAGGATTGAAACCTCCTGAAGACACGTTTCCTGCAAATCGAAATGAACAAATGTTAGAACTAGGAAGTGCAGCGATTGATAAATGTTGTGACGTGCAGTTCTAGTGTCATGTGTATCCTAGTGCATTCCCTAATGACACACCAGTAGTCGATGCCTTGATAGTAGGTGTAACTTCCTTAGCTATAGTCGTAACATGTTCTTTCTCGTGCAATGGAAAGAATGGTTTAGAATCTATATTTGGAAAGTGATATTGCTCAGATGGGAGGGAAAGTTTTACAAACCTTAAAGGGATCCTCCGAAGAGAGTGATCCGACTTCTTGGACCGACCGATTCTCTAATTGATCTTGTGACGGTGGAGTATGTTCTAACTACTCAGCACTTTACTTCTAAGTGGCATGTGATTTTTCCATTACTGACTTCTTTGGAGGAGTCTTATGCCTATCTTCGAAATCCTTCTCATGCAACTTCTCCTTTATTTCTCCTTCGGTTCTCCGACTAGGCACGGGGATGTCCCTTCTTCCAATGACCTTTTTCTACGGCCGTGAGGTCGGGCAGCTACCACCTGTCCTCCGACTAGGGGCACACCTTCTTATTTTTTCCAACCAACTATAGGCACACCTTTTTCTTTTTTTCCCCTTCCGAGGGCATGCCAACCGGCTCCACGAACGGGGGTATGAATACTGGTGGCGCAACAGCGGGAGTCAGAGCACCGCCCACTCCCAAGGTTCGGTAAGCACTAAGCAAGTTACACCGATGTAGGAATTAAACTTCTATGCAATCGTAATAGCCCTAGCACTTGCTGAAACACCTTTTAAAGTCTCTATACACGCCTGACATTCATCGTCGGTCAGTTTGGTCATAATCTCATATGCAAAGAAGCATCGAAATTAGAGTCTTTTCAATAAAATCCCAAGAAGTATATGAACATCGAACACTTACGGATTTCTATCTGTCGTCAGGCATAACCTTCTTGTTGAGGGACTTAGAACCACTCAGTCCTTATATTGCTTATCTTGCTAATCTCTTCCATCACCACTCGTCTCTACATAGCAGAATCGAGGAAAAGGAAGGATGGGCTATCCTTTCTTTGTTTGAAATTGAAGAGGTAGACAATATCGCTGAATGGAGGCTCGCAATCCAGATGTTCTTGTAGATAATGTACAGGGTAAAAAGATTTGCATAAGCGGTTGGATGTAATTGGAAGGTAGAGATTTCAACATGACGAATGAAGTTGACAAGCAAAGGGGTGAATGGTGGTATGCATCCTACGGAGCACATATGACAGCTAATAGTCATGAAACCCTAAGGAGTATTATGTACAGTATCACTAGGAGCAGGCCCCGATGCTTGATTGAATAGAATCCCATGCTTAGCACAAAGTTGTTGTAACTTAGGCTCGTCCATGCTGGTGAGATGAGAATTCGTTGGGTTATATAAGAAAACGACCTCTACAATGGTGTCAGGCGATCCTTCCTCTACAATCTTTTCCCCGGATGATGATCCTGATGACAAAGAATCAACTTCCAGATTGTGAAGTAGAACTTTATATGATGAATCCTCATCGGTATCCGTCTCTTAGTTGGAATCAATGTTCAATGTCTACGGGAGTGTCTTTCCTCTCCCATCTTCGGAGCCCTTATTTCAAATCGTCAGGAGCCCATCGCTATGGTATCTAAGAAAACTATTTATGGTTAGAGAAAATAACACGAATCCCCCTATATGTGTTCCTGTGCAGTGCATGCGGTGATTATATATGTCTAGAAGTAAAGACAAAGCTTTAGAAGTGTGTAAGTTATTCAAAGTCAATTCAAGTTTAAAAGTATTGATGGGCTTTATCCTGCTGTCCATATGCTTAATGAATTTAGTTCATTATTATCTTTATGTTTGAAATTACTGCGATCGTCTAGCTCGGTTGGATTGATGAAAAGCGGTGAGTTGCTTCTGGTCGGCCTACCCTGGGTCGGTGTCTCCAGTTCGGCCTTCCCCGAATCAGTGGTATCGACTGAGGCTTTTGAAACTTAGCTAAAATTTCAGATAACTTCCGGGTTGGCTCAGATCTAGCTCGGCCTGAAACCGACTCGTATGCTTCCCATGCCAACCCGAACATATATGTAAACCACAACATTTCCAGTCCTCTCCATAAAATCCACCGCATGTGCCGTGATGCTTCCACTACAACTCCTCCTTCTTCCTCAACAGTTTGAACCAAACCGATTGAGGGAACTCCTCTCCATCGCCCACTTCAAACTCTCTTCCTCTGTCTCGTCAATTGATCACCTCTTCAGCACTGCACCTCGAGGCTATTTACTTCACTGCCACCGTCAACCTCGTCTGTTTCACTGTCACCATGGCTTCCACCTTTAAATTAGGAGTTCAGTAAGGCAAACAACAAGAAATCGCAGAGAAATTCGTTCCAATTAACGTAGAGAGCATCAATCATGACCCGCCTGACAAATGTATTGTTGAATTGATTTGAAACGGGTGCAAAACCTTGGATTTTGCAAAACCTTGGTTTTTGAAATGGGTGCAAAACCATTAATTAAACCCACTTTCCTAGGAAGCACGATTGCATTTAACGTATGCAACAAGCCGTTAAACCTTTGGGTGTCCCCAGTTAGACGAGCGTTGTCTCGTGAGGGTTTGCGGATAATACCCAAAAATTCTAATACAATGATAACAAGTTCCAAAATAAAGGTTTATTTACAAAATGTATGCAAGTTTTACAAAAGTATTTAGAAATGGAGAATTTACTTTTATTAAATTTGACAAGAGTACGTTAGATGAATCATTGCCATCACCATGAAATTATAGACATTTACGAATCAAAACTTCAAACAAAATCTTAATTATCTGTAACACCCCATATTTTAACAACACTAAAAGATGATAAATCGAAGAATAATTAATTTAATATTCAAAATTAAGTGCAATGGACTGCGCCATTGCGTTCATCTCGGAAATCTAGTCAAAATAGACACATGGTTTACGTAAAACGGACACCGTATGAAGAAGTTATTCAGATTTGAAGTTTGTGTACGCATAAGAAGAATATGTATATATATAAAGGTTTATTTATATATATATATAAAAGTTTATATATATATATATAAAGGTTTATTTATATATAAAGGTTTTTATATATATCTTCAAATCCAGAGTTCAAAAATATGTCCAAATTCGGTAAAAAAAATGTGCGGGAAATCTCCCGCCCTGGGGTATTGACCCCTCAAGAGGGCTGTCGACCTCTGGGTTGACCCCTCAATGCGGGTGTCGACCCATGGGTCGACCACATATACGGGGATCGACCCCATTGCGTCAAATTTGGGCAGATTATTCTGGATGAATGTGGACTCCTTTCTTGAGCTGGTTTGTTGGCTTTAGGCTATAAATAAGACCCCATTTCTCTTGCTTCTCCACACTGAAAATAATGGAGGACTAGATATTGTCTTTTCCCAGATTGAATCAAACTTTTCTTCTTCAATGGTCAACTAGAGTATAGAGATATGTGATTCAACATCAGCAATCCTTTCTTCTATCTTTCTAGATCCAAACACTGTGAGTCTATGTTAGTTTTAGATCTAAATAATTTAAAAGTAAATATTGAAATGACTATAATTTGGATCTAGCCTGTAACTACGTGAATCATATCAGATCTGCTATAACCTGTTTGTCTAAGTTATTCTGACATGACCATGAAACTATATCTGAACCTATACCTATATATCACGTCAGATCTGCCAATGTTTATAGATCTAATTTACTGTTTAGATCACCTCATGACTATTTATATTATGTTTGTGGCTAAATCAGATCTGTTATTAGTTGGATATCTAATTCATTGTTTAGATCTCACCATGCCTGTCCCTATTATATTAGAATCAGTTCTATTGTCACATGTTTATCAGATCTGTTCGTATATGCCTATCTTGTCATTATGCCACTATATGCTTATGCATGATTCCACCATTATCTGCCCACTTTGTTAGTATGATCATTCCTGTCCTCTTCCCTATATCTTTTCCCTTTTTATTTTTATATAGCTATGCTACCATCGAGCCTAGGCATGCCGCAGAAATATGCGAACGCAATAAACTGGGAGCGGTTGAAAAACAATAAAATTGGGGCATAACTTGTAACTAGAATTTGGCATAACTTGAATGAAATATATGAACATGAATTTGGGTCGTAAATCAAATTGTGATTAAAGATTATAGTTCGGGGCATATGGTACATTATGAACATAACTTGGGAAAGGGGCATGTAAACCTATAACGACATAGGAACAATAGGTTAACAATGGAAATGCCTAGAATTACAGTAATTAGACACTGTAACCGTGCTTAGACATAAGGTTAGATTACAGTTGTGGTGCAAGTTTGCCAGGAACCGATCGGCATATGCAGCGACCACAAATGGTGAATCTAATGTGAGGGGTCTAAGTGCATAAACACGAGACGTGCCAAGACACGAGGTTAAAACCGACTTATGGAAGAAGTCTGCCCAGAACCGACCAGCATATCCCACATCCACAACTGAAAGGCTTAATGTGGGAGGTCTATCACATTATAACCGTAAATGAATATGGTAATGAATTGGAATACTTAATCTAGTTGAATCCATTGGGATTAAAATATAATTTGAGTAGGCATTAAGTAAACTTGTCTGAAACAGTGGGTGGGTTAAGTAAACCTTGGGTGGGTGAGTTATATTTATATATATAGTCCCACAAACTTAACATGTGGGGTTATGCAACTTTTACCCTCGTATGGCACAAACTGTGGAAAACCTAGTGGGGATGCAAGCGTGGGGGAAGCTTGTATCATCTTGTGTGGGACCCGTTTCAGTCAGTAACACATATATAGGTATCAAACAAGTGCTTTGAACTAGGTCGGAGTCGGGGCACGCTTGCTAGGCTGTTCGTAAGAGATCCAAACTTGGGGGACGGTATGGGCGGTGTATACTAACGGGGTCATATTCATGCATGGGTCCGGCAGAGGAGGTTTAGACGTCGTAACACCTGTAGATATGGTTGTGCACATCCTCAAAACGAAGGGTTGCTACTTTAGGGAATGATGCACCCTACCGTGGGTCCAGAATAGGGTATCTACGGAGTAGGTATCCAATCAATTAGGGTATTAATTAGGGTACATTTAGACTCCTTTATGTTTAGGAGCCCGTTAATATCCTTAGGGGTAACTCTTGTATGTTGGTCTGCTTGTTGATTGTATGAGGTGAAAAACTCTCATTGGAAGTACACCTAAGTCTACCATCATATACTTGTTAGGGATCATATTGTTAATAAGAAACTAGTATTGGTGTAGAGAAATCATAAGAGATGCATATTATACTCTATCATGTTTGTCTTGTTTACCATGTCATACCTTCCTGTTATGATGTTATCTCTCTTATCCACTTTACATGCCTTCCATGATACTTTTACTTACTTATATGCTAAAAGCAACTGTACTCGCCAGACTTTATGTCTGATCCATTTAATTCCTCTTCTTTCTCTTCCGTTTCCCCTATAGGTTCTCAGGGTGGGAATACTCAAGCTTGATCAGGATTCTGCTTTCATTTGCTTGGAGCTGCTTAGATGTATTGCTCGAGCTCTTATCCTTTCTACTATGGCTATGTTTTTATTTGGGGAATCATGCTTATTTATTTATTTATTGTATTGTGATATTTTAAGTACAAGAAAAAAATTTCAAGATGATGTACTGGGTTTATGTATTTTAAGAATTATGATGTTTTGATCCACGAAGTTATGCTTTGTGATTAATAAAAGTTTCTACATCTACTACAATTTTATATCTTTCTTGTAATGTTCCTATTTCTTTTTACCTATAATACTTTACGAAAATTAATGCATTCTCTTAATGAGTAACATTAACGGATGTGGGGTGACACTTGGTATTAGAGCTGAAGGTTACCAGATTAGATAAAAGTTTTTGAAAATTACTTTCAAAAAGTTCTTAAAAGAAAGCATTTCAAAAAGAAAAGTCTATTTTGAAAAACATATTCCCTAAAGCCATATGTAGTATCTTTCGGTCCCTTATCTGAATCCCTTTCCTTTTTCTTTTCAACATGTCTTGGGAACCTAATATTCCTTAGGGCATTACGATACCAGGCTGGTTCCATAGGTATCTAGAGGCCACGCGCCAGTCGGTGGTCAAGCAGAAATTCCTCCCCCAGCTGCACCCATTGATCCTCCTCCTCCTCCGCGTGTAGATAATTTCTATAAGATCTGCAAAGATTTCTGTGCTATAGGAAGAAAGCCATTTCGTGGAAGCGAGATGTTCGTAGAGGCAAGGAATTAGCTCAAAGAGATGGAGGATCTGTTTGAAATTTTCAAAGTGGACGATCGTAGGAAGATTCAGTCAGCCACCTGGCTACTGAAAGATGAAGCTTCTTTCTAGTGGGAAGTGATGCAAGCAGGGCGTCCAGTGGAGACTTGGGATGATTTTCGGCAAAGGTTTGAAATGAAGTTTCTTTCTCAAGCTGAGAAAAGCATGCAAATGGAAAGATTTATGGCACTCTAGCAAGGAGGTAAGACTGTCAAAGAGTATGTTAACAGATTCAACCAACTACCGAGATTTGGGTTGGAGCTAGTGGATATTCTGCATAAGAAAGCTTTGCGGTTTGCTATAGGATTGAATGAACCCCTTCGTGGGTTAGCTATGTCTCATATTCCAATGGGAGCAACTTTTGAAAGGGTCGTTGATATGGCCTTGATGCATGAGGAAGATAAAGCTGAAAAGAAAGAAGTTAAGGTTGAGGAAACACAAAAATAGAAAGTATGGCCTAAGAAGGAATAACAACAACAAAAGAAAGGCGGAAAGAATGACAAGGCTAAGGATAAGAGGAAGTGCCATAATTGCGGATGTGAGGATCATTTGATCAGGGACTGCAAAAGAAGGAAGAATGCTTGCTTCAGTTGTGGAGAGGTCAGACACTTTTCTAAGGAGTGCCTGAAGAAACAATGGCAAGTTCAAAGGGCAGAAGCTTATAGAGGGCAAGTGCATGCTCTCGCGATCAGTGCTCCAGTTCTAGGTAGGAAAGGTTCCATGGAAGTTTTGATTTCTCTTTCCAATCATCCTATTAAAACTATTATTAATTCTGGCAGTTCGCATTCATTTATATCTGATTATGTGGTTAAGTCTCTGCACCTTAATACTAGTATGGTAGTGGATCCAAATATTGTCTCGAACCGGTTGGTGGTTCGGCTCATTTGTCCATGATTTGTCGGGGTTTGAGAATATCTGTGTTAGGCGTCGAGTTTGATTGCAACGCATATGTGCTCGGTTTTATTAGCTATGGGTTGATTCTAGGGATGGAATGGCTAGCTAGATATGGTGCCATTCCAGATTATGAGGGGAGGATCGTTAGACTTTTGACTTGCCATGGGAGGACCCTTGAGATTTCTCGTGACCCTAAGGGGTCTGTCATGCTAAGTTTCCTAGAGTCTCTTGACGCATCTATTGATGATATGCAATCTGTACCAGTAGCCCGTGAGTATTCTGATGTTTTTGAGGAGGTTTAGGGCTTACCTCCGAGGCGCGAGATCAATTTTCGTATATACTGGGTAGATAATGCAAAGCCAATTGCATTACCTGTGCGCCATATGGCTCCAAAAGAAAGGAAGGAGCATAGTAAGAAAGGAGGGAGCATAGTAAGCAAGTAGGGGAGCTACTTGAGAAAGGGTTTATTAGGCAAAGCATATCTGAAATGGGTGCTCCGGTGGTATACACAACTAAAGCGGATGGTTTGCTTCGCTTATGTTTGGATTATAGAGAGTTAAACAAACTCCCAAAGAAGAATAGGCACCCACTCTTGATGATAGATGATCTATTTGACCAACTTATTGGTGCATCAGTATTCTCAGTTAGACTTGGCCACTGGTTTCATCAGTTGAGGATGGCCGAGGATAGTATAGACAAACTGCTTTTTGGACTCCAGATGGTTTCTATGAATGGCTCGTTATGCCTTTTGGGTTGACGAATGCATCCGCTTGTTTTGTTGATCTTATGAGTTGGTTTTTTCTGGAGTTTCTAAATAAATTTGTCGTTGTCTTTGTCGATGATATCTTGATCTTCTCAAAAAGCGAGAAAGAGCATGCCCAACATTTGAGAGAGGTTTTGAAAACTCTGCGTGTGCATCAGATTAAGGCAAAATTCTCCAAATTCCATTTTTGGAGAAAGGAGGCGAGATATCTATGGCGTGTGGTCTCTAGAGATGGGATAGCAATAGATCGCGCAAAGTAGTTATAGTTCAAGATTGGCAAATTCCTAAGAATGCAACGGAAGTGAGAAGTTTCTTGGTTTGGCAGGCTATTATAGGAAGTTCATTAAGGACTTCACAAAGATATCAGCCCCGCTCACCAGGCTAACGAAGAAGAATCTGACGTTTTCGTGGGATATAGATTGTGATGTTGTTTTCCAGCGATTAAAGAGGGCTCTGACAATAGCCCTAGTCTTGACCTTGTTCGAAAGAAACAAAGTGTTCACAGTTTACACTGATGCGTGTGGTACAGGGCTTAGTGCGATTCTGAAGAAAGAAGGAAGGGTAGTATGCTATGGGGGTAGACAGCTAAGGGTTCATGAGAAGAATTAAACCTACCCATGACTTAAAGCTAGTTGCTATAGTATTCACGCTAAAGACGTGGCGCCATTATTTGCTTGGAGAGAAGTTCGAGTTGTACACCGATCATAAATCACTCAAGTACTTGTTCTTGTAGAAGGATCTTAATTTAAGGCAACAAAAGTGGATGGAGTTCCTAGCATCTTATGACTTCGAGATTGCTTATACCCCTGGCAAGGGTAATGTGGTGGCAGACGCACTAAGTAGGCAGAGAATGGCCTTAATCCTCTGTTTGTGGAACGGAAAAGCTTGGAGTTTATATTGACTTTTGACTTTAGACCCTTCACAGAGTTTTTGTCCAGCTTATTTGCATCATTGGAGGTGCGACCTACTCTTATGGATCAGATAGGAGCTTCGCAACAAAAGGTCCACAGATTTAAGACATCTTGGATAGGCTCAGTAAAAGGGAGACTTCTAGTCACCTTAATAGATATTCCATAGACAATAAAGGGTGGTTGTGATGAGATGGGAGGCTTTGTGTTCCCCAAACTGGGAGTCTTTTGAAGACAGTCCTAGAGGAAGCCCATCATTCTAAAATGACTATTCATCTAGGTAGCGATAAGATGTATAGGGATACAAAGAGGGTTTTCTTTTACGCTGGGATAAAGAAAGATGTGGCGGAGTTTGTTTCTCAATGTTTGATTTTCCAGCAAGTTAAAGCTGAGCAAAAGAAGCCCGATGGTTTACTTCATCCTTTGGAGGTCCCGTAGTGGAAGTGGGAGAGCGTCTCTATGGATTTTATAGAAGGTTTGCCTATATCAAAGAAAAGCAACACCAGTATTTGGGTTGTAGTAGATAGATTTACTAAGAGCGCTCATTTCATTGTAGTTGAGAGTAATAGGACGGAAACATGGTTAGAAGTAGTTTACGTTCGTGAGATAGTCCATCTACATAGAGTACCTTTCAGCATCGTAAGTGATCGTGACCCCATTTTCACCAGTGAATTTTGGAGGAACTTGCAAGAAGCATTAGGTACACAGTTGTGTTTGAGCATCGCTTATCACCCTCAGACAGATGGACAGATAGAATGGGTGAATAGGGTTCTCGAGGATCTTTTAAGGCTGTGTATCCTAGACTTAGGAGGGACTTGGGAAGAGCATCTTCCTTTAGTGGAGTTCGCCTACAACAACAGTTATCAAGCTAGAATTGACACATCACCCTTCCAACCATTGTACGGATGACCCTGTAGATCACCGACTTGTTGGTGGGAATCTACAGAAAGACTACTACTTGGACCAGATATGGTTAGAGAGACGTCCGAAAAGATTGATCTTATAAGACGCCGAATTAAGACAACTCAGGATAGCAGAAGACATATGCAGACAAGAGAAGGACTGACATCGAGTTTGAGGAAGGAGATATGGTGTAACACCCCAAATTTTCTGTTAACTATAAATTAACAAATTAAAGTATAATTAATTCTAAATGAAAGAACTAAGGGAAACGGGTTATGCCATTGCATTCATCTCGGAATTCTGCTTGAGAAAGAGTCCGAGTTTGCGTGAATCGGACTCCGTATGAAGTAGTTATGACCTCTGGAAATTTCAGTATTCAAATTTAAAGTTCAAACAGTTCAAAATTTAGTTTGGATTTCGAATTCAGACCCAAACTGGGCTAGGCTGGAAAATTCCCGCCTAAGCACCAGGTCGACCTGGGGGTCGACCTGGGTGACCAGGTCGACCATAGGGCCGACCTGGGGGTCGACCTGGGTGACCAGGTCGACCATGCGATCGACCTAGGGATCGACCGGGTCGACCTACCCAGTCGACTTGGGTTTGGTCCTGGCTGGCCTGGTCGGTTTCTAGCCAAATATTTGAGCTTGGCTGTGTTACCAGGGCTGATTTGTCGCATTCTGGTTGGCTCCTCTCGAAGTGAATGGTCTAACATCATCTGTGATTATCTGACGGCTCAAATCAATCTGAAATTCTATAAATATAACTCAACACTCAACCTAAATTCACACAAATAATATAGAACTAGAGCCGCCATGCTGTCGGGAGAAAATTGAGAGGAGCCTCCACTTGTAGAAAAGCTTAGAGATGAGCCAAATTAAAGTTAAAACAAGAATCAAATCAACGTTGTCTACCCACAGGAAAGCAATTCAAATTCAGAATTCAGAATTCAGAAAACAAGACCGTCGTTTGTTGTAAGTATAGTGATTTTTCCGATGTGAATAAAAGTTAGGATTTTGATTCGATGTAAAATGGAAATGGAATTGTGTTATTGTGTAACAACGATGCTAATTCATACCTATGTATTGAAATGATTATGGTATTGTGATGTTTGTGGTATAGTTGAATTGATATTGATCATATTGTACATTTAGAATCACATGAAAGTTGTATGGTTCTTGTTATAATCGACACCTATATGTTTAAGTGATTATATAGGTTGTATGTGATTAAGATTTCATGTATATATATGCTAAAACCTCTATGCCTAAGTTCATATACATGCTAATATGTTTATACAAAAGTTGCAAAATCAATAATTGGATCCATGCCAAGATCCACTTTAATACATGTTTCATGTGTTGTTCGACATATGATTGGATCTAGTTCACTCATGCGATGAAATTTTATATATGCTTTATGAACATGTCATATTCTTATGCTAGTGATGTTCGATGTTATGCCTAGATCTAAACATGTTTAGGCTTATGTTGTCTAAATCATATGTTAATTCATGTGACACCTATATGGTTAGACCCCTATTTCAATGCAGGTTCACATGTATGTAAATTGATTTAGCCTATGTTGTAAGTTCACACCTATGATATTCATATTGACTATTTTGCAAGTTCACACCTATGATGTTCATATTGACTATGCCAAGAATGCCAATTTTACACCTATGTCATGATCATGTTTATGAATTCCCTTATGCCAATTTTGTGTGCGCTAAATTAGGCTAAGTTTTTAGCCTAATATTATATGTTAAAACCATGCGAACGAAAAATTAGGCTAAGATTGTTAGCCTAATATTTAGATGGGGTAACGTTGGGAAATTTGGTAAATTGGTAAAAATATGTGAAATTTGCATATTTGTCACATGCCAAAATTGGTGGCATTTAAATGGTATAAATCTTTATACCAAAAATGTTAAACTTGGAAAGTGAGACAAAACATTAAATTGTTGAAAAATTTACATATAATAAGTAATAAAGACAAATACGTAAATTTAGAAAATATGACTATGCTTAACACGAGGTTGGATTGAGTTGCGATGTAAACCTGCGCGGACCCGCCCGGCTGTCTAGTAGTCACAACAATACCATCCAATGTGGGTGGTTACGCATTGAGCACAATAAGGACCCGAGGTTAGACTGAGTTATAGTGTAAATCTGCTTGGAACCGACTCGCACATCCAGTAACCGTAATAATACCTGTCTAATGTGAGTGGTCGGTGCTTTAAAATGCTAAGGACAGACAAGTCAGGATGGTAGGGTTAAGTTAACTAAAACACTTAACCAATTCAACATGTTAATTGAACTGATGGGTGGGATTAGGTAAATACAGACACTTAACCACTTAACATGTTTAACTAGAAAACCCTAGTAACGGGGACCCATTTCAGCAGTAACCCAATTAGGTATCATGGTACCCTGAAACTAGGCAGGGTGGGGCACGATTACTGGGCTAATTGTAAGCGGTCAAAAGCGATGGCAGTAGGTGCAAGTTTGGGTTCTAACGGAGTGCGGGCGTGCACACACTTCAGAGCAGAAAAACAGGGCACTGGGGGCACCAGTAGTATAACCTATGCATTCTAGAGTTGGGTGGGGCTGCCACCATGGGACTTGATACACCCCATGGTGGGACCAGCATAGGTATCTACAATCTTTGGGGGCTGAAATACACAGATGATTATGCGAGTAGGAGTCGATATTTAGAAAGGGGATCACTTCACCCTGATCATGGAGTGCCAGTTGAGACAATGCAGGTAGGTGTAGAGATATAGTGTGGGGTGCGATAGTACACTCGAATCAAACTGCCTTACCTTGGTTTATGATACTTTCCTATTTCTAGTTTATACTTATCATGTCCTTTTTCTTATTCTCATAATGAAGAGTCACTAGAATAACCAAGCTTTATGTCTGACCCTATTTTCTTTTGTCTTCTTTTCTTCCGTTCCCCTCCCCCTCCCCCCCAGGTCCATAGGGAGGAAACAACCCAGCTTAGTCAGATTCTTTGCAAGCTTCAAGATAGTAGATGTACGGTTTGGACTCTCTTTCCTTGGCTATGGCAGTTGGACACACTTTATGGGGATTATGTAGTTTTAATTATGTTTTTATGCTTCTTTATTTAATAACCAAGACAGAAATGATGATGTAATGTTTTGGAAGTTGTTATGTGACAGTCATGGAAAGGTTTTATATGAACACATATTTATGAAATAAAAAGTCTGTTGTTTTCCGCTGCTTATATATGTGTTTATATATATCTGTCTTGTGTTTATCTGTGACTTTTACTTAAAAACCCCCACCAAAGTTAAGGCATTCCCTTTGTGAGTGACCTTAATAGAGGGTGGGGTGTTTCACTTGGTATCATAGCATAAATTTACCAGACTAGATAAAAGTTTTTGAAACTATTTACAAAAAGAAGTTTAAAGAAGCATTGATTTCAAGAAAAAGAGTTATTTTTTAAAAGGCATAATTCCCCAAAATCCATATGCACTATCTCTCTATCCTTTGTCTTGAATGCTTTCCTTTTTGTTCCAGCATGTCTGGAGATCTTAACCTTCCAGAAGGAGTACCGATCCCTTACTGGTTCCGAAGGTACCTAGAGGCTAGGGCCAATGGTGCGGGCCCAGCAGACATTCCTCCTCCAACTGTGGCAGCGGTTCCTCCTCCTCCTCCTCGTGGAAATACTTTCACTAAGACATGTAGAGACTTCCAAGCTATGGGAGGAAAGGACTTTTATGGAACTGAATCATTTGTGGCAGCAAGTAACTGGCTGAAGGAGACAAAAGATTTGTTCGTCATCTTCGAGGTTGATGACAGGAAAAAGGTACAACTAGCAGTGTGGTTGCTTAAAGATGAAGCTTCCTATTGGTGGGAAGTTACCCATGATGAGAGGCCAGTGGAGACTTGGGAAGATTTGAGGATGAGGTTTGAGATGAAATTCCTCTCCCAAGCTGAAAGAAGCCTGCAGATGGAGAAGTTCCTAACTCTTAAACAAGGAAATATGGTAATCAAGGAGTATGTCAATCAGTTTAATCAGCTGGCCAGATTTTGGCTGGATTTGGTAAACACCCAACATAAGAAGGCCCTTCGCTTTGTCAAGGGTCTGAATGAGCCTCTACACAGCCTTGCAATGACCCATATACCCATAGGAGCGACCTATGAAAGCTTGGTGGACATGGCGCTGCTACACGAGGAAGATAAAGGCAAGAAAGAGGCAAAGGTGGAAGTGCCTCAGGAAAAGAAATAGGGTTTACAGGCTAAGAAGACAGGCTTCAAGAAAGGCAGGAAAAATAACCAAACCCGTGAAAAGAGAAGGTGCAATTTCTGTGGAATTGTTGGACATATAGCAATAGACTGCACGAAGAAGAAGGCAAAGATGAATGGTGGTTGTTTCCATTGTGGAGAGACTGGACACTTGGCTAAGGACTGCCCAAAGAAGCGGGGGCAGGGACAGAGAACTGGATCCACCTCAGGGGGACAGGTTCACGCTCTGGTGGCACCTCCATAGGAACGAGGTAGAAATATTTCTGTAGAAAGCTTAGTTTATCTTTATGATCTTCTAGTTTGCACTCTCTTTGACTCTGGTGCATCACACTCCTTTATTTCATCTGCCTTAGTAGAATCTCTGCACCTAGATACTAGTATGGTAGAAGATCCCTTGGTTGTTTCAAATCCAATTGGGGGCTTGGCTTATTTGTCGATGGTTTGCTTGGATTTGAAAATCTCTATTCTAAGTGTTGAATTTAGATGTAGTGCCTTTGTTTTGGGCTTCTCAGGATATGGACTGATCTTAGGCATGGACTGGTTATCCAGTAATGGTGCCATTCTTGATTGTGAGAAAAGAGTGGTTAGACTCTTGACTCGACTCAGTAACACTCTAGAAATTTCTTGTAATCCCTTGAATGCTGTTATGGTTAGTTATCTAGAGTCGCTTAACGCTTCTGTTGAGAATTTGCAGTCGGTTAGAGTGGTCCGGGAATATACGGATGTCTTTGAAGAGGTGAAAGGCTTACCTCCGAAGCGGGAAATAGACTTCCGCATATATCTTGTTGATAATGCAAAGCCCGTAGCTCTGCCTGTTATACACATGGCTCTAAAGGAGGGAAAGGAGCTCAGTAAGCAAGTTAAGGAGCTTCTCGAGAAGGGGTTTATAAGGAGAAGTTTCTCGGAATGGGGTGCTCTAGTGGTGTTCTCCACATAAGCAGATGGTTCACTACGTCTTGGTGTGGACTATAGGGAGCTAAACAAGCTGACTAAAAAGAATAGACACCCGCTTCCCAGAATAGACGATTTGTTTGATCAGCTTGTAGGTGCGTCGGTCTTCTCACAACTTGATCTGGCTACTGGGTTCCATCAACTAAGGGTAGTTGAAGATAGTATTGATAAAACGGCGTTCAAAACCCCAGACGGTTTCTACGAGTGGCTTGTCATGCCTTTCGGCTTGACAAACGCACCCGCTAATTTCATAGACCTAATGAGCAGGGTGTTTAGAGAATTCCTCAATAAGTTCATGGTGGTCTTCGTAGATGATATTTTGATCTTCTCAAAGAATGAGGAAGAACATGCTCAGCATCTGAAGGAGATCATGGAAACTCTTCGAATTCATCAGCTAAAAGCCAAATTCTCCAAGTGCCACTTTTGGAGAGAAGAAGTAAGATTTCTTGGACATATAATGTCCAAAGAAGGGTTAGCTTTGGACCCCGCGAAAGTAGTGGCTGTGCAAGATTGGAAGACATCAAGAAATGTAACCGAAGTCCGAAGCTTTATTGGGCTAGCCGGTTTTTACCGAACGTTCATTAAGGATTTCGCGAAAATCTCAGCTCCACTCACAAGGCCAACGAAGAAGAATCTGGCGTTCACTTGGGATTTGGATTGTAACATTGCTTTCCAATGCATAAAAAGGGCTCTCACAACAACCCCAGTTCTGACTTTGCCATATGGAAGCAAGATGTTCACCGTATACACAGATGCTTGTATTACGGGACTAGGCGTTGTTCTAATGCAAGAAGGGAGGCTAGTAGCTTATGGTGGAAGACAACCGAGAGTTCATGAAAAGAACTACCCAACCCACGACCTTGAGTTGGCCGCCATCGTATTTGCGCTTAAGTCTTGGTGCCATTATCTCCTAGGTGAGAAGTTAGAATTATATATTGACCATAAATCGTTGAACTATCTTTTCTCGCAGAAAGATCTTAACTTGAGGCAGCAAAGGTGGATGGAGTTCCTTGCCTCGTGTGAATTTGAGATTTCCTATACTCCTGGCAAAGGCAACGTAGTAGCAGATGCGTTGAGAAGAAAGAAGCTGACCCTAAGCCCTCTCTTTGTGGAAAGGCAAAGCTTGGAGTATATAGCCAGTTTCGACTTTAGGCCCTCCTCTGATTTTATACCTGGTTTATTGGCATCCATAGAAGTACTGCCCACTCTTTTAGACTCAATAGGGGCCGCACAACGCGAAGACCCTCAGCTTGTGGATGTGATGGATAAACTAATTAGGGATGAAACTTCCAGTCACCTCAATAGGTACTCCATCGATGGTAAGGGTTGGCTGAGGCGAGATGGAAGACTATGCGTCCCACAAGCAAGGGATTTAGTAAAGATGGTTCTCGAGGAAGCACATCATTCCAAGTTGACAATACATCCAGGTGGAGACAAGATGTACAAGGACGTAAATAGAGTTTTCCATTGGAGCGGCATAAAGAAAGACGTGGCAGATTTTGTTTCTAAGTGCATGACATGCCAACACGTCAAGGCGGAATAAAAGAAGCCTGGAGGACTGCTTTATCCTCTAGAAGTCCCGCAATGGAAGTGGGATAGCATTTTAATGGACTTCATTGATGGGTTGCCTAGGTCAAGAAGAGGCAATACTAGCATTTGGGTAATATTTGACATGCTTACTAAAAGTGCCCACTTTATACCTATCAAGAGTAGAAGGACTGCTTTGTTTCTAGCTTCTCTTTATCTCAAGGAAATAGTTCGACTCCATGGAATACCCTCCAACATAGTGAGTGACAAAGATCCCATCTTTACGAGCGAATTTTGGCGGAGTCTGCAAGAAGCTGTAGGCACACAGTTATGCTTAAGCATGGCCTATCACCCCCAAACTGATGGTCAGACAGAAAGTGTGAATAGAGTATTGGAAGATATTTTGAGACTATACGTTCTTGACTTCTGAAGGGCTTGGGAGGATCATCTTCATTTAGTGGAATTCGCCTACAACAGCAGTTACCAAGCCACTATCGGCATGGCGCCCTTCGATGCTCTATATGGAAGACCTTGTCGATCCCCAACTTGTTGGTGGGAGTCTACTGACAAGATTATACTTGGGCCAGACATGATTAGAGAGACTTCAAAAAAAGTAGACCTGATACGAAGGAGAATGAAGACTGCTCGAGATAGACAGAAATCCTACGCAGACAAAAGAAGGACCGACCTTGAGTTTGAGGTTGGGGACAGGGTTTTCCTTAAGGTATCTCCTTTAAGGTACGTCGTTCGCTTTGGATCCACAGGAATGCTAGCACAAAGATTTGTAGGACCATTCCCTATCATCGAGAAGATTGGGAAAATGGCTTATAGAGTAGAGCTGCATGAAAAATTGGCTGGAATTCACAACGTCTTTCACGTTTCTCATCTCCGAAAATGTCTACATGAATCTGAGGAAGTGGTGGAGCCAAGCATTTTAGAAGAAGCTGAAGTGGAACGCGAAGCAACTGTGAGGAGAGTTCCAACTCGAATCGTAGGAACTGAAATCAAAAAGCTACGCAAACGCGAAGTCAAGCTCGCTAAGGTTCAGTAGAGCAACGCCGAGGAAGACACAACTTGGGAAACTGAGGACAGAATACGTGCGGCCTACCCTTTTCTTTTTGAGGGTACATCTTTGACCTCTCTTTTTCCTTAAGTTGTTCTTGTATCTATCTTTTTAGGTATAATCTCCTCGATATTATCCTTTATCCTTAAGTAGAAACCCCTTTGGATGTAAACATGTAATTGAAACATGCTATTGTTGATGGCTGCAAGTGGTTGCAAGTGGTTGCTCGTGGATGCATATAAACACATAACCTAGGTTTTAGATCGGCTCAGTCACTTCATACTGCATATGCATATATGTATTCATATTTGTATGTGGTTGAAACTTGATATGTTGTCATATGGATGTCACATTTGTATGAATGACTGCGCAATCATGTAGAATTATGAGTAGGGAAAAATTTGCATACATAATGGATTCATGGCACTTACATGATTCGCATAAAGGAGGTCAACTGAATCAGTAGACCGCCTAATTTTTGCATTAGATAAGGACATATACACACACTATGCAAATGATCATGAAGCATTAGAAGCCTTTTAAGGACAATGGACGCCTGTGTTTGATGGTTGGGTAGATGGACGATTGGATGTTAGGACTTACGTTCTCCTAGACTTGAAGATTTCGGGGACGAAATCCTTTAAGGAGCGGAGAATGTAACACCATAAATTTTCTGTTAACTATAAATTAAAAAATTAAAGTATAATTAATTCTAAATGAAATAATTAAGGGAAACGGGTTACGCCATTGCGTTCTTCTTGGAATTCTGCTTGAGATAGAGTCTGAGTTTGCGTGAATCGGACTCTGTGTGAAGAAGTTATGACCTCCAGAAGTTTCATAATTCAAATTTAAAGTTCAAACAGCTCAAAATTTAGTACGAATTTCAAATTCAGACCCAAACTGGGCTGGGCGGGAAAATTCCCGCCCAAGCACTAGGGGATCGACCTGGGTGACCAGGTCGACCATAGGGCCGACCTAGGGGTCGACCTGGGTGACTAGGTCGACCATAGGGTCGAACTGGGGGTCGACCTGCCCAGTCGACCTGGGTTTGGCCCTGGATGGCCTGGTCAGTTTCTGGTCGAATTTCTGAGCTTGGCTGTGTCACAAGGGCTGATTTGTCGCATTCTGGTTGGCTCCTCTCGAAGTGAATGGTCTAGATTCAACTGTGATCATCCGACGGATCAAATCAATCTGAAATTCTATAAATATAACTCAACACTCAACCTAAATTCACACAAATAATATAGAACTAGAGCCGCCATGCTGTCGGGAGAAAATTGAGAGGAGCCTCCACTTATAGAAAAGCTTAGGGACGAGCCAAATTAAAGTTAAAACAAATTCAAATCAACGTTGTCTACCCAAAGGAAAGCAATTCAAATTCAAAATTCAAAATTCAGAAAACAAGACCGTCGTTTGTTGTAAACATAGTGATTTTTCCGATGTGAATAAAAGTTAGGATTCTGATTCGATGTAAAATGGAAATGGAATTGTGTTATTGTGTAACAACGATGTTAATTCATACCTATGTATTAAAACGATTGTCGTATTGTGATGTTTGTGTTATAGTTGAATTGATATTGATCCTATGGTACATTTTGAATCACATGAAAGTTGTATAGTTCATGTTGTAATCGACACCTATATGTTTATGTGATTATATAGGTTGTATGAGATTAAGATTTCATGTATATATATGTTAAAACCTCTATGCCTAAGTTCATATACATGCTAATATGTTTATAAAAAAGTTGCAAAGTAAATAATTAGATCCATGCCAAGATCCACTTTAATATATGTTTCAAGTGTAGTTGGACATATGATTGGATCTAGTTCACTCATGCGATGAAATTATATATATGCTTTATGAACATGTCATATTCTTATGCTAGTGATGTTCAATGTTATGCCTATTCTAAACATGTTTAGGCTTATGTTGTCTAAATCATATGTTAATTCATGTGACGCCTATTTGGTTAGACCCTTATTTCAATGCAAGTTCACATGTATGTAAATTGATTTATCCTTTGTTGCATGTTCACACCTATGATATTCATATTGACTATTTTGCAAGTTCACACCTATGATGTTCATATTGACTATGCCAAGAATGCCAAGTTTACACCTATGTCATGTTTATGTTTATGAATTCCCTTATGCCAATTTTGTGTGCGCTAAATTAGGCTAAGTTTTTAGCCTAATATTATATGTTAAAAACCATGCGAACGAAAAATTAGGCTAAAATTGTTAGCCTAATATTTAGATGGAGTAACGTCGGGAAAATTTGTAACTTGACATAAATTGGTAAAAATATATGAAATTGGCATGTTTGTCACATGCCAAAATTGGTGGCATTTAAATGGTATAAATCCTTGTACCAAAAATTTTAAACTTGGAAAGTGGGCCACAACATTAAATTGTTGAAAAATTTACATATAATAAGTAATAAAGACAAATATGTAAATTTAGAAAATATGGGTATTCTTAACACGAGGTTGGATTGAGTTGTGATGTAAACCTGCCCGTACCTGCACGACTGTCCAGTAGTTACAACAATACCCATCCAATGTGGGTGGTTAAGCATTGAGCCCAAAAAGGACACGAGGTTAGACTGAGTTACGGTGTAAATATGCCCAGAACCGACCGACACATCCGGTAATCATAACAGTACCTGTCTAATGTGAGTGGTCAGTGCTTTAAAATGCTAAGTACAGACAAGTCAGGAAGTTAGGGTTAGTTAACTAAAACACTTAACCAATTCAATATGTTAATTGAACTGATGGGTGGGGTTAGGTAAATACAGACACTTAACCACTTAACAAGTTTGACTAGAAAACCCTAGTAACGGGGACCCATTTCAGCAGTAACCCAATTAGGTATCATGGTACCATGAAACTAGGCAGGGTGGGGCACGATTACTATGCTGATTGTAAGTGATCAAAAGTGACGGCGGTGGGTGCAACAGTGTGGGTTCTAACAGAGTGCGGGCGTGCACACACTTCGGAGCAGACAAACAGGGCACTGGGGGCACCGGTAGTATAACCTATGCATTCAAGAGTTGTGTGGGGCCGCCACCATGGGACTTGATACACCCCATGGTGGGACCAGCATAGGTATCTACAATCTTTGGGGGTCATAAGACACAGATGATTATGTGAGTAGTAGCCGATCTTTAGAAAGGGGATTACTTCACCCTGATCATAGGGTGCCAGTTGAGACAATGCAAGTAGGTGCAGAGATATAGTGTGGGGTGCGATAGTATACTCGATTCAAACTGCCTTACCTTGGTTTATGATACTTTCCTATTTCCAGTTTATACTTATCATGTCCTTTTTCTTATTCTCATACTGAAGAGTCACTGGACTTACCAGGCTTTATGTCTAACCCTACTTTCTTTCGTCTTCTTTTCTTCTGCCCCCCAAGGTCCACAGGGAGGAAACAACCCAGCTTAGTCAGATTCTTTACAAGCTTCAAGATAGTAGATGTACGGTTTGGACTCTCTTTCCTTGGCTATGGCAGTTGGACACACTCTATGGGGATTATGCAGTTTTAATTATGTTTTTATGCTTCTTTATTTAATAACCAAGACAGAAATGATGATGTAATGTTTTGGAAGTTGTTATGTGATAGTTATGGAAAGGTTTTGTATGAACACATATTTATGAAATAAAAAGTCTGTTGTTTTCCGCTGCTTATATATATGTGTTTATATATATCTGTCTTGTGTTTATCTGTGACTTTTACTTAAAAACCTCCACCAAAGTTAAGGCATTCCCTTTGTGAGTGACCTTAACGGAGGGTGGGGTGTTTCATATGGTTTTCATTAAAGTGTCACCTTTGAGGAATCCGGTTCGCTTTGGATCTGTAGAGAAATTGGCACGAAGATTCGTAGGACTGTTTCCCATAACAAAAAGGATTGGCCAAATGTGCTATAGAGTAAAACTACCAGAGAGACCGTCTAGTGTTCATGATTTTTTACACGTTCCTCATTTTCAGAAGTCTTGCATGATACTGCAGAAGTAGTTGAGCCGAGTATACTGGAAGAAGTAGAGGTGGAACGGGAGGTGACAGTTAGGCGAGTTCCTACCCGTATTTTTGGATCAGAAGTTAAGAAATTACGCAACCGAGAATTCAAGTTGATGGAAGTTCAGTGGTGAGATAACCCAGAGGATGCAACTTGAGATACCAAAGAAAAGATTCGTGCTTTGTGCCCTTTTCTTTTCGGGCGTATGTTCTTAACTTTCTTTCCAACGCTTTTAATTGTACTTGTTTCTATCATTTGAGTACATACTATTGATTGAATCTTTGACCTTTAGGTAGGAATCCCATGGATGTAAACATGTGCTTGAGACAAGTTATGTTTGATGGATACAAGTGGATGCAAGTGTTTTCTAGTGTTTGCTTGTGGATGCATATACACCCACATTAGGCACTAGATCGGCTCAATCACTCTCATCATATGGATGTGTGTGCAGTTTTCTTCTTTTTATGGATGGAAATGGATGTTTCATCATATGGATGTTGCATTTGGAAGATAATTGTGCACACATATAGAACTTACAAGTTATAATAGGACTATTTGCACATATGTTGGATCCATGGCACTAACATACATTGCATTAAGGAGGTCAACTGAATCAGTAGACCGCCTGATCTTTGCATTATTAGTGGGACATATACACATACCTTTGCATATGTTCATATAAGCATTAGGAATCTTTTAAGGATAATGGATGCCTGTGATTAGTGGATGAGTAGATGGATGTGGATGCTAGGAATATACATGCTTCTTAACTTGGAGATTTCGAGGACAAAATCCTTTGAATAGGGGAGAATGTAACATCCCATATTTTATCAACACTAAAAGAAGATAAATTAAATATTAATTAATTTAATATTCATAATTGAGTGAAACGGACAGCGCCGTTGCGTTCGTCTCGGAATTTTGGTCAAAATAGACACCTGCTTTGCGTAAAATGTACACCAATGAAGAAGTTATTAAGGTTTGAAGTTTGTATACACACAACAAGAATATATATATATATATATATATTTAAATCTAGAGTTCAAAAATCTGTTCAAAAATCATAAAAAAGGTAGCGGAAAATCTCCCGCCCTGGGGTGTCGACCCTTAAAGGGGGTGTCGACCACTCAAGGGGTGTGTCGACCCATGGGTTGACCCCACAAGGGAGGGGGTTGACCCCCTGCTTCAGATCTGGGCAGATTATTCTAGCTGAATGTGGACTCCTTTCTTGACCTGGCTCATTGGCTTTAGGCTATAAATAAGACCTCATTTCTCTTGTTTCTCCATGTTGGAAATAATGAAGGACTAGATGTTGTCTCTGCCCAGATTGAATCATACCTTTTCTTCTTCAGCAATCAACAAGATTTTTGAGATCTGTGATTCAACATCAGAAATCCTTTCTTCTATCTTTCTAGATCCAAACACTGTGAATCTATGTTAATTTTAGATATAATAATTAAAAAGTAAATATTGACATGACTATAGCTTGGATCTATGACTGTAACTATGTGAATCATGTCAGATCTGTTGTAACTTGTTTATCCAAGTTATTCTAACATGATTATGAAACTAGATCGAACCTATACCTATTTATCATGTCAGATCTTCCATTGTTTATAGATCTAATTCACTATTTAGATTAACTCATGACTGTTTATATTATATTTGTGGCTAAATCAGATCTGTTATTAGTTGGATATCTAATTTATTGTTTAGATCTCCCCATGCCTGTCCCTATTATATTAGAATCGGTTCTATTTTCACATGTTTATAAAATCTGTTCGTATATGCCTATCTTGTCATTATTCCAATATGCTTATGCCTATTTCTGCCATTATATGTCCACCTTGTTAGTATGATCTTTCCTGTCCTCTTCCCTCTATCTTTTTTTCTTTTTATTTTTATATAGCCAGGCTACCTTCAAGCCTAGGCATGCCGCTGAAATATGCGAACTCATTGAGTTAGGAACGGGGGAAAAACGATAAAATTGGGGCATAACTTGTAATTAGAATTTGGCATAATTTGAATGAAATATATGAACATGAATTTGGGGCGTAAATCAAATAGTGATTAAAGACCTTCGTTCCGGGCATAAGGTTCATTATGAACATAACTTAGGAAAGGGGCATGAAAACCTATAACAACATAGGAGCAATTGGTTAATAAGGGAAATGCCAAGAATTACAGTAATTTGAAACTGTAACTGTTCTTAGACACGAGGTTAGATTACACTTGTGGTGGAAGTCTTCCCGGAACCGACTAACATATCCAGCGAACATAAGTGGTGAATCTAATGTGAGGCGTCTAAGTGCATAAACATGAGACGTGCCAAGATACGAGATTAAGACCGACTTGAGGAAGAAGTCTGCCCGGAACCGGCCGACATATCAAGCATCCACAAGTGATAGGCTTAATGTGGGAGGTCTAGCACATTATAACCATAAATGAATATGGTAATGAATTGGAAAACTTAACCTAGTTAAATCCATAGGGATTAACATATAACTTGAGTAGGGGTTAAGTAAACTCTTTTGAAACAGTGGGTGGGTTAAGTAAATCTTTGGTGGGTGGGTAATATTTTTAAATATAGGCCCGCAAACTTAACCTGTGGGGTTATGCAATCTTTTACTCTGGTATGGCATAAACTGTTGAAGATCTAGTGCGGATGCAAGCGTTGGGCGAAGCTTGTATCATCTTGTGTGTGGGACTTGTTTCAGCCAGTAACCTATATATAGGTATCAAACGAGTACCCCGAACTAGGTCGGAGTCGGGCCACGCTATTGGGCTGATCGTAAGAGATCCAAACTTGGGGGACGGTGTCGGCGGCACATTCCGACGCGGTCATGTGCATGCGTGGGTCCAACAAAAGAGGGTTGGACGTCGTTACACCAATAGATATGGTTGTGCACATCCTGAAAATGAAGGGTTGCCACTATAGGGAGTGATACACCCTATTGTGGGGCCAGCACAGGGTATCTACGGAGTTGGGAGACAATCGATTAGGGTAGTAATTAAGGTACATCCAGAATCCGGTATGTTTAGGAGCCCGTTAATATCCTTAGGGGTAACTCCAGTATGTTGGGCTGCCTGTTGATTGTATGGGGTCAAAAACTCTCACTGGAAGTACACCTAAGTCTACCAACTTATACTTGTTAGGGATCATCTTGTTAATAGGGCACTGGCATTGGTGAAGAAGAATCATTAGAGAAGCATAATATACACTTATCATGTTTGTCTTGTTTACCTTGTCATACCTGCCTATCATGATGTTATCTCTCTTATCCAATTTATATGCCTATCATGATACTTTTACTTATTTATATGCTAAAAGTAACTAGACTCACCTGACTTTATGTCTGGCCTATTTTGTTTCCTCTTCTTTCTCTTCTTTTTTCCCTACAGGTTCTCAGGGTGGGAATACTCAAGCTTGACCAGGATTATGCTATCATCTGCTTGTAGCTGCTTAGATGTATTGCTTGAGCTCTTATCCTTTCTACTATGGCTATGTTTTTATTTAGGGAATCATGCTTCTTTATTTATTGTACTCTGATGTTTTAAGCAAAAGGCATAAATTTTAAGACGATGTACTGGGTTTATGTATTTTCACACTTATGATGTTTTGAACAACGAAGTTATGCTTTATGATTAATAAAAGTTTTTAATTTTGCTGCTATTTTATATCTGTCTTGTAATGTTCCTATTTCTGTTTACCTATAACGCTTCACGAAGCTTAATGCATTCTCTTAATGAGTGACATTAATGGACCAAACGATAAAAGATTTCAAAGTTGAATGTTGATTTGGAAAACAAATGTCGTTTTGTTAAATGTCAAATGAGTTGATATATTTTCGATGATTTTTTGGGGACACGGAATAATTAATTAAAGTTCATGTTTATTTTCACCAAAATTTCAAACATATCATTGAAAAATTATTCAAAATGATTGATTTCAAAATCCGAACGGTGATTTAAATTTACCTCTTTAGAATTCTACTGATCTTCGAAAAGCCCAATAAATTCGTGCTTATTTAGTCCGTCTTCCTTTAATGAATTGCCAACTGCATGTATTATTTTAAAAATCAAGAGTTATTATTTTAAATTTTTTGAAATTGAGATAATGAATAGTGAATTCTGAATTTGGTTCCACACTCTTAAATGTATTAAAATTCAACTCAATTATCGTATTATTTTAAGATCCTTATTTTCCATTTCAAAAATTTTTATTTGAAAATCATCGATTGTGGTAAAAGATGGATTATTGTTTGACTCATGACATGATGGGATTTGATTTTTTTCTCATGAAAAATCAAGCAGGTCTCAAATAACAAATTTGTGTGATTATCGTAAATTTCGTTCATTTTATCAACAAAATCAAATTTGTAATTATTAATTTAAGAAATTTCAATTTGAAATTATTGAGAACAAAAATTTCCAGTTGCACTACGAATGAAATTGTTCTCATTCCGAAAATCATCGAAAAGTGATTCATTTTTCCATTTTGAATTTGATATTCAGTTTGTAGTTCAAATTGAATTGGCAAGGGTTATAATAAAAATTATTTGAATTTGGAAGTGAATTCAAATTTTGAAAATTTTGACTTGAATTATTAAACAATTATGAATTACACTATTCTTCTATTCTTTTATTTTGTTGTATGCTCATTTCAAGTAATGATTTAATACTAGTTTCAAGATTTGAGGGTTGGTTGTCGTTTTGAAATTTTTGTGGTACGAAATCCAAGTTTTTTGTATGATAGTTGTTTTAAAAATATCCATATAAATTTGGTGTGAAATTATACGAATTACATTGATTTTCACAACTATCGGAAAATTATGACAAGTAAGGAAATTGAGACATTTTTAAGAAAATAGTTTCCTTTTCTTAAAAAAAATAGAAAGGAAATAATTATTTACAAAAGATTTTTTTACTTTTATTTTGATTTTGAATTTTTTATTTAAAACTAAACGCTTAAAAAAGAAAGTGATAATTTACAACTATTGTAAATTTTCTTTTCTTTTTGGATTTTTTTAAAAGAGAAAAGGAAAGGGACAAAATTTGTACAAAGAAGATGTTTTTTTAAGATTGTGAATTTTTTTTATATATGCATGAATCTGATGCAACTATATGAATGAAAATGACCTATTTACCAATTTTCAAAATTTATGTAGTGAAGGTTTGATTAATTTCAACAAACAATTTCTCAGCCAGGTAATAGATACGGGTGAATGATGCACTAGGAATCACCCTAGCAATGCAGCCGAATGTTTAAGTACATTCAGAGGGACATTCACTATAATATTTACGAATCAACATAATATTTACAAACGATTAGTACTCTGCAATAGCCTAGATACTAAGAAATAATCCATTGGAAAGAAATCAATTTGTCAAAATATGATAATGTCCTTAGAAAAAAGAAACAAAATGAGATGAATGCAACACAAAAAATGAACATGAATTATTAATGCAACTACAAATGATTTTTTTACATGCAAACGCAGGTAAACAACAATGCAAGGAATAGAAACAGAGTCAGAACAAGATACCTGAGCGCACAGAAATTTATTAGCAATTTATCTTTTTAGCGGCAATTTCTATTAAGCGAGAAGCAAAGCAAGCAAGTCATCTTTAGTTAGCAATTCTTTCTGCTAATTTTACACAACCTAAAAAGGATCCGAAAACTCAAAATAGTGCAATTCTTTTTTTTAATGTTTTTTAATAACGAGTACTGAAATAAGACGATTTATTTTTAAACCAAAAGAATAAAAGAAAATTAAAGTATAAACTCAACCCGAGCTAACCAAATCAAACTTTCTTTCAAAGAAAACAAAAAGAAAAAGAAAAAAGAACTTAAAGGATTTGAAGAAAAATAAAATAAAACTTTAAACAAGTTTATTCAAACTCAGCCTAATAGCCACGGCGGAAACCCAAGATCCACAATTAGTAACGATTATTATACTATGGTCATTTAATAGTTAAGTCACAATTGAATTTCATAACAATTCCTTTTCTCTGCCGAATTACAAAAGCCAAACAATCTCCATAAATAAAATTTCAAAATTCGAAAATAGATATCGCTTAATGGAAATTTTGTTCAAATTCAGATTTGGTTAGCCGTGAATTAGAGGATTCACGAATTTAGCTGGGGTGCGTGGTGGTTTCTACATAAATTTGAGGGTGGTTTTGGGTTGGTAAAGAGGCTTTTGAAGTCGCGGTTGTATGTTGGGGAATTGCAGGAGATATTTCTTTCAATTTGGAGGGGATTGGGGAGGAGGGGGGAGGGTGACGTGATTTGGGCTTCTGGGCTTTCTTTGGCTTTCTATTTGTGAAAATCGTGGCAGAAGAACAACGAGAAAGGTTGTACGCGAAGTGTGGAGAAGGAAATTTGTGGCTTAATGATTAAGCACTTTACATTATATAGTTGATGGTTCTGTTGTGCTGTGGTTTTCTATGATGGTAGGTGTGGTTATTTAAGTGGAGAGTGAGACTGACTTCTGTTGGTTTGATAGTTGTGGTGTGACTGTTTGGGTTCGCAATCTGTAAGTGGAGGACAGTTGAGTGGTGATTGTGATGGCTATGGTTTGTGAGGAGGATGAAGTTTTTTCTTGACCTTGTAGTGCATGATTTATGGCTAACTGGAGTGGGCGATGATGGAAATTCGGGCGTAGTGTTTGTTTAAGGTTGCAAAGGCCGATGAAGGAAATTATGGACTTGTGAAAGAAACGGCGTTGTTCGAGAGCAAAGTGTGGTGCGAGGGTTTGGAGTAGGACTTTGTGAGTATTTGGCTACAGGAGTTTGTTAAATGGTGATAAAAATGAGATGTATGTGGCATGTTGATTATGAGGGAAGTGTTACTAGAAGAAAAAAAAGGATGTTTTGGTGATCAGAATTGAAGGAGGGTAATGCTGCTGTATAGTTTGTGAAGTGTCAATGATGGGAAGCTGCATTGAGGTATCAAAGTATGGAGATGCAGGGTTGAGTAAGAGGGAGAATGCTGTGAAGATGAAGAAGCATAGTGTGACTGGTGTTTTAAAAGGAGGGTATGAAAGGTTGATGTTTTGATGGCACGCATTGTTGTGCAGTTTTGGAATTATGGACTGGTGATGAAGTTGTATAGGAGTGGCAATATGTAAGGTGTTTTGTGTATGTATGAAATGGTGAAGGGCTATGGAAGTTGTGCTAATAATGTTTGTTAGTGGAGCTGAGTAGGGTTAAATAATGCACGTTTGTTTTGATGGGTTGCGGAGTTTGTTGTGCCGCATGTTGCAGTGAAGGAGGAGTCGGTTTGAAGGTAGTACAAGGATTGTGAATGGAGTTAGTGGATGTTGCTTGAATGTTGTGAGTTTGGTTTAAAGTTGAATAGGAGGAAATGGTTATGGTTTTATCGTGAAAGAGCGAGGCTCATCTGTTGTATTACGGCTACTGTAGTTTGGGTTAGTGAAAGCAATTGTTGTAGCATGTTTGATGTAGTGGTTGGTGTAGTGTGTGTTGAAATCTGGAAGAATAGGGTGAATGTTGAGAAGCAGGAGAAGAAGTATCAATTGTTTATAAAGTCAGAAATGTAGAAAATGTACTGTAAACTTGGAGGGATGTTGCAAAGATTTTGTAAAGTTTGAAATTTAATGAAATAAGATGAAGTGAATGTCTTATCTCAATTGGTTGTCTCACTGTTTAATGAATCCACGAATCAGAGAAGTGAAAAACATAATGCTAAATGCAGAAAATAAAAGTCTAAAAATTGAATGAAAAAAAAACTGGAATGCACAAAATGAAATGACAGAAAAGAAACACAGAAAGGAAAACAACAAATGAGAATTAAATGGGTAACAACTACAGCAAATGCGTAGTACAAGCAACAAAATTTCTTTTTGAAGGGAGCTAATACAAAACAAAGCAAAGAAATACACAAAACCAAACAAAAGACAACAACAGAAGCAAAAGTGAAAAACAACTGCAATAACATACAAATGAAGAAGATAAGTGAGAAAACGCACAATTTATGAACAAGATCAACCTTTAAAAAAAAGTTGAACAAGAAAAACAAGCACACAAAAACAAAACTACCCAAGTGAACAAAAACACAATGCACACAAAATCAAAAATTAAATGCAATATTTTTTTAAAGGAATGTGAACCCAAACAAAAAAAGAAAGTAACACAACAAAAACAAAACAATACTCAAACAAACGAAAATAACAAACACAAAACGCAAAACACACAACCCAACTTTTTTTAAGAAAAGAGAATAAACAAGAAAAATAATTCGAAGAATAAAATCAAAATTAATTCCTTTCTTGGCAATGATGCCAAAAAAATTTCGATGCTACATAAATTTCTGTTTATTTAGAGATCCGTCCCGCGAAGTGTAAAACAATCTCTAGTACATGGCATACACTTATAGTATGTGGTGAATACGGGGCGATCCATGGAGAAAGAAATAACTTTAGTTATATTCAATAAAATTAGACCAGAGTCGAGTGAGAATTTTAACAAACTAATTACTGTAAAAGTTGTATGAAAATTATGAGACTAAATGATAACTTACGAGTAAATTCACTCTCTAGATCACATGAATCAACATAAAATGAAAACATGACCTCTCTTTTGGGATCAATTTTGAATTTAGCTGATATGATTATCATAAGCATAGCTTATTTGTGCTACTAATTAGCATAAAATAAACCATCAAACTATAACATACCCACTAAATCACTGTACTAATTCTCATGGAAAATGACAATAAGTTGAAAGTGAAATGTACTTTAAGCATAGCCTATTAACTATTAATTATAAATATAGACCATCAAATTTAGATTTCAACCTTCACTTCATCACCATCATCATATGAATATGAAGAGGTAATTAGTGAACATATGACTAAGCATAGCCTATTTGGCGTAAACAACATTGGCTATTAAACTCAATAATGAGCACATAAAAACCATAAACATCAACATAATATAAAGCACAAAAAAGAGCATGAATAAGCAAACTATGTCGAAGCTACATGATTAAAGAGAGCTTCATTATCCCTAAATTGTATGGATTTAGACTCTCATTAGTGTTATCATTTCAGCATAAATTGATTTATATTATGCAAAAATTGCACAAATTGCTCTGATACCAATCTATTGTGTGAAAGATGTTGCACAGATGCAAAAAAAAATAAACATAATCTATATTTATCAATTGGACATCAATCTAATCTGATAATAATTATTCTATTATACTAAGTAAATAGTAAATAACTATAAAGAAGAAAAGAGACACACAATATTTATACCAGTTACACTATAATCAAGAAGATGGTGTACGTCCAGTCCAAAATAAGAGAGATTTTATTCCACATAGGTGAGAGATACTAGAGATTACAATATAAAACTTTACATAACCAAAACACTGAATTAGGATTAATAAGTAGAAACACTCTATTTGGAGATCTCTGGTGAATGCTAGGATAAGTTTACAATGAAGTCTATCCCCCCCCCCAAATATATAGCCAGTGAAATATATGTGAATCATCAATCAAGTTACTAAGATATGGTAATAAATAATGGAGACGAATTGCTGAGTTAACAAACGACGCAAACACAACAAGTAAATTACCAATTCCTTACCTTAACATAAATGGAAGAAAATAATGCCTGCATTTATTACGTTTTCATCTCATGTAAATGCAATCAATAATTTATGCATTTACATATTAAAAATATTTACTTTCCATTTTGCATATTTGTTTCCATCTATTAGTGATTTTGTATTATCAAATTTTACACTCTACCTTGAAGCAATATACATATCTCCAACACCCCATCTAGAGTCAAATTATCTTCACAACATAAAACTCTTCGAAAAAAACTCAACCTTAGGCCAAAATCTCGTAGTCAGAAAAGCTGAATATTTGCTAATGTGTTCCAACAAAGCTACCCCCATCACTCCTTGCTAAAGAGCTCAGACAATGTCCCTACCCACCAACAAAATGTTGCAAATATCAAAAATCCAAATAAGGTAGATTCCAAAGTAATCTCAATACCAACAAGGCCAACATATCCTCAATTACCAATCTACATGCAGAGCTAGAAACTAAAGTCAATTGACAAAATGCTAATCCAAATCTCTATACGTAGAAAAAAATCTCTCTTCTGCCACTTACCTGAATCAAAACCATTACAAATTTCACTCATCATCTACCAAAGATGTATCTTCCACATGAGATGCACCATGCAAAAGCCGACAGTCTAAAAGAAAATTTGTAATTCCACAAAGATCTCCATCATCTACACCTGTCTATCATTGAACGAGCTACTTTCCTAATCATCTTGGATCCCTCGAGCATCATCAAAATGAAGAGCCTTGTTTGAAACATGGTTAAAAGTTCCCAAATTCAATGATCCCTTCAACGCACTAAACTTATTATCACGTCAATGTTTCATGACTGGAACACTCTACTCTCTCAACATAATTTCCTCCACCAAAGTCTTCCTTTGACTCCCAAAATAGAAGTAGAATAATAATCAGCAAATTTTCCGCTCTTTTTTGAAGCCACCGACGTACAATCTATATAAACTATCTGGCTCCGATACCAACCTATTGTGCAAAAATTACACAAATTATTTTGATACCACTCTATTGTGCAAAAGATGTTGCACAGATGTATAAGAAAGATAAAGATGATCTGGATATGCCAATTGAACACCAATCTAATATGATAGCAACTATTCTATTATACCAAGTAAACAGCAAATAACTATAAAGGAGAAAAGAGACACAATATCTATAATGGTTCCACTGTCATCAAGAAGATAGTGTACGTCAAGTCCAAAAGGAGAGAGATTTTATTCCACATAAGAGAGAAATTAAAAGATGAGAGTTTACATAAACAAAACCCTGAATTAGGAATAACAAGAAGAGACACACTATTTGGGGATCTCTGGATGAATGTCGGGATGGGTTTACAAAGAAGTCTAACTCCAATATATAGATAGTGAAATATATGTGAGTCATCAATCAAATAACCAAGATGTGGCAATAAATAATGGAGGTAATAACAAACGACACAAATATAGCAAGTAAACCACCAATTCCTTTCCGTAGCAAAGCTAGAAGAAAATGTTGATTAACGATGTTTTTGATTAATGACAACAAAATGGAGATCACATCGTGAAGCTATGTTTAATATATATATATATATATATATATATAATTATTTAGTTGTGTTAGAAATGTGTTAAAATCTATACTCATAGTATAACACAAATGTACATATGTCTAAAATAGATGTATATGGATCTATAAAATGAAAAAAGCATTACTGGACTGGCTTAGCCTAACTAGTCGACTGGTATAAAACTGACCAGTTGACTTGTCAGGGTTCCAGATCCCAATAACGGCTAGTTTCTTTTCATAAATTAAATATATATGATCTTCTCAGTTGACCTGTCGACTAGTGGTTTTTCAACCAGTCGATTGATCAGAATAACAGTCATTTTTATATAAAGAGTTGCTCTCTTTCATGAAGAGATTCCTCTTCATTTATGAACAAAAATGAATGTAATTCTTGACTAAAACTCTTTGTGAAAGATTAGTACTCTTCTACTAATATAAATGCACTACAAATTTTTTTTCCAAACCAAAGATTCTCACTTATTCTACTATATTTTCTGATTTACACTTATATACTCTTCGCATTCTAAAAGCTCTCTATTTCAAGTTACTTGTTGAATCTTTGTAGTTATTTCATATCTTTCGATTCAATAAGCAACATACTTCCTTCAGTCTACACATACACATCAAATACTTAAGGATAAGATTATAGGAAAGGTGTACTTAATCATGACTATTCAGTGTTGATACAAGAACACTGTAATAACCCGGAAATCCGAGCCAATTTAAAAATTTTATTTTGGCAATTTTAGTGAATTTTGAATATTTAAAATGAATTATTTTAAATAATAACAACTAGTAATTTATTTTGAATAGAATTAGAACATATATATTAATATAGATCGTTGTTAGAATATAAATATTTTATTTTAATTATAAAAGAAATTGAAAATGGCGCGGTAGTTCGAAATTTTGATTTCATATTTCAACTGAATGTACAGGATTCCAAATAAACCATATTTTAGCGAAACCAAAAATATTTGAATCTATTTGAGAATAGGTTTCCAATGAATCCGAAAAATTGAAATTTCATAGCGGGAATCAAAAGTTATGCCCAGTTGAAAATTTAGAATAGTCGCTATGGAATTTTGGCCCTTACAAAATGGAAATTTTGCAAACGACCTCTATTTTCAATGAAACAACTTTTGTTGGATCCGCGATGTCTAGTTATTGCTAGATTTTAAAATTCGTAATTTTCTGAATCAATATGTGAGCTTGGCGAAGTAAAATGTGTTCTAACTGTTTAGTCAATTTCGACCGACCAGAAAATAGCCGTTTTTCAAATGGTCTCAGAATTTGACGAAATTAGTTCTGTTTGGATCGTATCGTCAATATGAAGCTAGAAATAATTTTTCTGTAATTTTTAGAGCCCGTATGTGGCCCCGGTAAATTGAAATGTGCGTTCAAATTCAATATGTAGATGAATATTTTGATTTTGATGGAAACTGATCGAAACAATCGAATCAGCTTACGATACATATCCCATTGTGTTCGGAATGGGGTTATTACGCTAGGGACGACAGTCGGTGGGTTGGATTTGGGATTCGATGGAGAAGTTACTTTTTAGAATTAAAAATAAAAATAAAATAATATAATTATATATAATAACACACACCCCCTTCCCTCACTTTCTCTCTCCCTGTCACTCCTTCCTCCCTGTTGAATTTCAGAAAGAAAAAAATAATATAAAACCTCGATCGAATCACCCCATCGCGCATCCCCCTGACTGGCGTCGCACCCCCTAAGCCTCGTTCTCCTCCTCCGCCCTCCTCCTCTTCCCTTCATCAATCGAACGCCTAATCCCCCAAACCAATTCGAGAAATCCACACCCTCTAACCACAGAAAACCCCATCCACCGCCCAATATTCCACCGCCTCTGACCACCGCCTGGTCGACGCCACTCAGCACCACCTCCAACTCCAGCGCGCAAGCCTCCTCCGGCGTGAGTCAACGGTGAGTTTTATTTTATTTAATGTAAATTAGTTTAATTAATTCGCAAATTAGGCAGTAATTAATTTATACATACCATTGTTTATATGTATGATGATACGAATAAAATATGATTTTTCATGTATGGTTTTAAAAAATGAGATTTGTTTTCATATATGGTTTTAAATGAGAATAACGTGATGTTCTTTTTAATTATGAAAGAAGAGATTTTTAAAATTTAAATAACATTAAATAAAAATGTGATTTCTATTTAAATAGATTGGCAATAAAAATATGATTTTTATATAGTAGAGATAATAAAACTATTATTTTTATATAGTAGAGATAATAAAAATATGATTTTTATATAGTAGAGATAATAAAAATATGATTTTTATAAGATAGAGAATATAAAAATACGATTTTTATGAAAGCACGATTTTTATATATGTTTTAGCGAAATAAAAATTCGATCTTTATATTGTTTACATCGAAAGAAAGATATAATCTTTAGGGAAGTAAAAATATAATTTTTAGAATTGAAATAAAAATGCGATTCTTATTATGAACTGCGTGAAACAGAGGGTGATGGAACGGACTGAAATCAAAAAGGAATTCAAAAGGTTCAGAAATTCAGAAATAAAACGGCGGAGTGGAACTCCAAGGTGAGAACTCCACACTTTTATTTTGTGTTCTAGTTGAAATATATACTAGGATGCAGATGGTGCTTAGCAGCACCCGACACCCGTTGTCCAAGGACCATGGATGACTTGTTTGTTTAATTGATGTGTTGTGAAAATTGATTGTGTGATGTGAGATGGAATGAATAAATATTTTATAGTTTAAAATATAATTTTTAACGTGTATATAAAATAAATATGAATAAACAAATCGGACGATTTGTTTATGTACAACCATTTGACTGATATTGATTGGGACGATAAATTTTACACATCACCCAACTGCACAAATAAAAATATTTGTTTGTTGATTTGAAACCCCACACGGGTATTGAGATGATATTTGACGTACACTAATCCCGATTGTTTTGTTGTATGTCAATCAATGGGTTGACAGACTGTGTAAGCGTTAATTATTTATATTTAATGCTTATGCAGTTGTGTGGTGCACTTTGGATGATGGTTGATTATTTATCATTGCTATTTTATACATGTGTTGTATAGAACCCATATAAATAACATTATATGGTAATTGAGTGGGTCTCACTCCAATTTAGAAAATAAAGTATATTCATGTGTTGAATAAACAAAATAGTCAGGCGTTGACAATACTCATGTGTTGAGAATATTCATGTGTTGAAACTATTCATGTGTTGAATGAAATATTTATACAATAAAATTCGCATTTTTATTGTAAGAAAGGAATAAAAGAAAATCCAGGTATTGAATAAAACATATATTCATGTGTTGAATAAAAGAAAATTCATGTGTTGAAGAAAATATTCATTTGTTCAATAGAATAATGAAGTTATTGAAATATATAAAGCCGTGTTGACTAGATATACGCCATTTTGACGCGAACGATATTTATATCGATTTTATTCATTTTTGCAATGAATATCGAAAAGAAATTGATTTCAAAATCTAATGTTTTTGAAAATATTATCATTTATATATCGATGATATGGAATATTCAATTTTGATTAGAAATTGAATAGGAAGTTGAAATCGTTTTGAAAACGAATTTAAAATGATTTATAAAATACATTTTAAAAGGAAATAAATGAAGTATATATAATATATATTTTATATATAAAATGGCCTGAATAGAACGAGCCGCGCTACGGCAGTTCGCGAATTTCGACCATTGACTTCGAACGGACATTACGGGAGATCCGACCGTCTGATTCTCCTAAAACTGGAACTGTTTGGTTCGTATCAAAAAGAGCTCTCTGACGAATATTAGAGATTTGAAATCTAATAGTTGGATTTGGAGTTATGTCCAAATCAAATTTGGAAAAGGCCGATGTAAGTGCAGTTCGATGGCCGTTGATGGAAATCGACTGTACGGGCCTTGATAAAATTATTAAAAATATTAATAATTTATGTAAAATCATAAGAAATGATTTGGAAAGAATTACGATGAAAAAATCCATATTTGAAAAGATAAAAATAGATTTTTATTGAAATGAACTAGTTTTGAACTAGAATTATAATCCATTTATTTTTGAATTGGATTTGAAAGGATTTTAAAAGAAACCAGAATTTCCAATAATTGAATTGGAATGGATTTGAATCGAAATAATCTTTGGAATATTTCGATGTTGGATTTCGTGATTATACAGATATTGTTATGGGAATTTGAAAGATATATTGATATCGTTATTTCCAATACGATATTTGTTGTTCGTAAAATTTGATATTAAATATAAGCCGATATATTTTCTTTTCAGAGCCTTGTATTTAATATCAAATGGGATTTGGGTTTGTCGTGAGTGGTGCCTTCATTAGCACTGTTCTTAAACCCAGTTGAGAAAAAATTAAATCTTTTTATTTAGATTTAATGAAGTATACCAATTGAATGGTATTTAATTGGAATTGAATTTCAATGTGATTTTGGGTTTATCGTGAACGGAGTTTTAAATAACACTTGTTCTTTAACCCGATAATTAATGGAATGTGAATTGGGTTTATTGTGAACTGTGTTTTAACGACATTCATTCTTTAACCCGATTTACAGTGAAATGTGATTTGGAATTTATAAATCTTTTGTTAAGATTTAAAGGAGATTTTCCAAAGTAAAGTTTTCCAATTTAACAAAATAAATTAGAATGGAATGGAATTTGATTAGGTAATAATCGAAGTGAATTTCTGTGGAGGAAGACAACTAATATATTTGGAATTTAAAAGGCTTTGCCGTTATTCCATTTATATTATTAGTCGGATATGGAAGTTTATATCGATTATATATATTGATTTGTTTTCCATGAAGATTCCCTTGTAAATGGACTGTGTGTCTGACATTGGATATCATTCTGTGTGATTAATGGATATCGGTTGCATGGAGTGGTTTGCCTATGTGGCATGCTAAGATGCAAATGATCAAGGCTTCTGTTGGAAAGCAGAGTCTTGTGGTTGATGATCAAAGCACGGCCTATGTGGCATAGCTTTGTGTAGCGTTGATTCGCGAACCTTACACCTCGGTTGTGAACCAGAAACGGGAGAGGACATCAGGGAGGGCATGCGTTTCCTTCTAGCTAGGGTGGTGTCACTGACCTACCAGCCTTGACATTTATATTATTTTCACCTGTGTGGTTGTTGGATTGCGAGGCGCCTCAGATATATTGGTGACTATATGGAGTAGATAGAGTCATTTGGCTCATTTACGCCCTGAAGGGCGGGGAAACGCAGTGTTCATGCATAATAATCCACATCCGTGGACCGGCCCTGATGATCCATGGGGAATTTGCGGTTGTTCCTAAGACATGGGCTAGATCGTCTCGAAGCGGTGAAGACGATCCCTAGCCTCGGTTCACAGATGGAAATCCAACTTCCAATACATGACTTTGCGGTTTTGATTGTAAACCTATATATGGCGACATGGTGGTATGAGGCACATATGCCATCTATGATTGATACTTATGATTGAAATTGTTTTGAAACTATACACTTATAGTAATAATAAAAGTTGAAATTTTGTGTATCAAGCATTCTTTGGCTATTATAAGGTAAAACCCCATCCTCCGGCTTGCGTTGCATTGTGTGATGGGACCCGGGTCTTATAATAGCTTCATTGTTCTTTATTTAGCATTGCGCTGTTGTTTTTATGCACTGGTATTCTTTGGAGGAAATCCATTCCATGCTATACGGCGCAATCCCTTGATTTATCGAACTTTAAAATAAAGAATAATAACTGTTTTAGTTCTCACACCAATCACATGACTGACCTGGAGTTTATTGTTTTAACCTAAACTTTAGGTGCCCATATTTTCCGCACGGGCAGCTTGTAGTTGGGTTTTGCAGATTTATATTCACGGGATCCTAGTTTATAGCTGAAGTGATATTCAGAAAGCTCTTTATCCGTATATTTCTTTTAGTTATGTTTTATATTATTTTTCCACTGTAGTAATGTATTTAAATCTCTGGTATTTATCAAATGTGTAATATTTATTCATATTCTGTATATTCTTGTATTCTGATGGAATTGTTGTAATAAGAAATGAAATGTTCTGTTTGAGTTCCGACTTGGCTTGTCCTCAATTCGATCCGAGTTTCGAACGACCTTGGTCGATTTAGTGACCGATTAGGTCCGGGCGAAATCCCTAACGTTACACTTGGTATCAGAGCTATGGTTTACAGAGCTCGGAGAACAAGACACATTAGAACCAAACGAAAGAATTCATCAGAGATTGGATTAGTAATATCCAATGAGAATGACTCGTTAGAGATGGGGTCAGTAGTATCCTAGAACGAGTGTGAAGTATATTTTTAAAAATGAAAACGAATTTTGTTTTGAAAATGTAAATTTTATTCAACGTATTTGAATATTTATTTGTATTGAATTTGGACAATCCGATATATAAAGATTTCGCATATACGTCTGATCCACGGGCATTCAAAGTTTTAATATGCTGGATAGATATAGAATCACACTCTAGTCGCCCGGGGATGAAACTATTGATGACTATATAGCATCAGTAGTTTGTGTTCGAATTTCGAAAGTAGGATTTTTATATATTTCCATTAGACTGGTGTGGGAACCAAAACAAGATAGGGCTTATTGTTGTGAATTGGCATCAAAAATCTGATTTTTGGACTATGTATTAAAATTATGAATTTGAAAAGCTAATCAACTAATTGATTGCTGGTTGTGTTGTTTGATTATTGTTTGGTTAATTAAAATGTTGAACCTCTACCCAAATTGAACCAAATAGTGAGTTGTTTTGAAAATTAGTCGCATTTGCATAGATATACATGTACTTACATTGAACAGGTCATAGCAAGGAGGCTAGTGCAGAGGAATAAAATTGTTTGCCCGACAAATAGGTACATGTTTATTGTATTTCTTGGGTTTTGGATGATTTTATGAGCCGATTGGCCAGCTGCTTGGCCTTTTCTTTTTCTTTTGGATTGGTGAGGGCCATGGGAGGATATTTGAAATATCCCGAAACTCCTGATGCAGGGGAGGTTATGGCCAAATTTTTTGAAAATTTAGGGTATTAACCAAATTTTTGAAAAATTTGAAAGGTTCTTAGAAATTGAAAAGTTGAAGAACTTAAGCCGTAATGAAAATAATGAAAGTTGGGTTGATTTGTAAAACAACTTTCAGCTTCATTCCTTTTCGGGGACGAAAAGTTTTAAATGGGGGAGATTGTAATAACCCGGAAATCCGAGCCAATTTAAATTTTTTATTTTGGCAATTTTAGTGAATTTTGAATATTTAAAATGAATTATCTTAAATAATAACGATGCGAAATTTATTTTGAATAGAATTAGAACGTATATAATTATATATAGATCGTCGTTAGAATATAAATATCTTATTTTAATTATAAAAGGAATTGAAAATGGCACGGTAGTTCGAAATTTCGATTTCAAATTTCAAATGAATGTACAGGATTCAAAATAGACCAGATTTTAGCGAAACCATAAATATTTGAATCTATTTGAGAATAACTTTCCAACGAATCCGAAAAATTGAAATTTCATAGCGGGAATCAAAAGTTATGCCCAGTTGAAAATTCAAAATAGTCGCTATGGAATTTTGGCCCTTAAAAATGGAAATTTTGCAAACAACCTCTATTTTCGATGAAACTACATTTGTTGGATCCGCGATGTCAAGTTATTGCTAGATTTCAAAATTCGTAATTTTCTGAATCAATATGTGAGTGTTCTAACAGTTTCAGTCAATTTCGACCGACTAGAAAATAGCCATTTTTCAAACAGTCTCAGAATTTGACGAAATTAGTTTTGTTGGGATCGTATCGTCAATACAAAGCTTGAAATAATTTTTCTGTAATTTTTAGAGTCCGTATGTGGCCCCGGTAAGTTGAAATGTGCGTTTAAATTCAATATATAGATGTATATTTTGATTTTGATGGAAACTGATCGAAACAATCGAATCAGCTTACGATACATATCCCATTGTGTTCAGAATGGGGGTATTATGCTAGGGACGACAATCGATGGGTTGGATTTGGGATTCGTATGGAGAAGTTACTTTTTAGAATTAAAAATAAAAATAAAATAAAATAATTATATATAATAACACACACACCCCTCCCACACTTTCTCTCTCCCCGTCACTGCTTCCTCCCCGTTGAATTTCAGAAAGAAAAAAATTATATAAAACCTCAATCGAGTCACCCCATCGCGCCTCCCCCGATTGGCGTCGCACCCCCAAGCCCCGTTCTCCTCCTCCTCCTCTTCCCTTCCTCACTCGCACGCCTAATCCCCCAAACCAATTCGAGAAATCCACCACTTTAACCATGGAAAACCCCTGTCGCCGCCCAATATTCCACCGCCTCCGACCACCGCCTGACCAACGCCCCTCAGCACCACCTCCAACTCCAGCGTGCAAGCCCCCTCCGGCGTGAATCAACGGTGAGTTTTTATTTATTTTATTTAATGTAAATTAGTTTAATTAATTCGCAAATTAGGCAGTAATTAATTTATACATACCATTTTTCATATATATGATGATACGAACAAAATGTGATTTTCCATGTATGGTTTTAAAAATGAGATTTGTTTTCATATATGGTTTTAAAATGAGAATAACATGATGTTTTTTTTAAATATGAAAGAAGAGATTTTTATAATTTAAATAACATTAAATAAAAATATGATTTCTATTTAAAAAGATTTACAATAAAAATATGATTTTTATATTGTAGAGATAATAAAAATATGATTTTTATATAGTAGAGTTAATAAAATTACGATTTTTATATAGTAGAGATAATAAAATATGATTTTTATAAGATAGAGAATATAAAAATACGATTTTTATAAAAATACGATTTTTATATATATTGTAGCGAAATAAAAATTCGATCTTTATATTGTTTACATCGAAAGAAAGATATAATCTTTATGGATGTGAAAATATAATTTTTAGAATTGAAATAAAAATGTGATTTTTATTATGAACTGAATGAAACAGAGGGCGATGGAACAGATTGAAATCAAAAAGGAATTCAAACGGTTCAGAAATTCAGAAATAAAATGGCGGAGTGGAACTCCAAGGTGAGAACTCCTTACTTTTATTTTGTGTTCTAGTTGAAATATATACTAGGATGCAGACGGTGCTTAGCAGCACCCGACACCCGCTGTCCATAGACCATGGATGACTTGTTTGTTTAATTGATGTGTTATGAAAATTGATTGTGTGATGTGAGATGGAATGAATAAATATTTTATAGTTAAAAATATAATTTTTAACGCGAATATAAAAAAATATGAATAAACAAATCGGAAGATTTGTTTATATACACCCATTTGACTGATATTGATTGGGATGATAAATTTTACACATCGTCCAACTACACAAATAAAAATATGTGTTTGTTGATTTGAAACCCCATACGGGTATTGGGATGATATTTGACGTACACTAATCCCGATTGTTTAGTTGTATGTCAATCGATCGCTTGACAGACTGTGTAAGCGTTAATTATTTATATTAAATGCTTATGCAGTTGTGTGGTGCACTTTGGATGATGGTTGATTATTTATCATTGCTACTATATACATGTGTTGTATAGAACCCATATAAATAACATTATATGGTAATTGAGTGGGTCTCATTCCAATTTAGAAAATAAATTATATTCATGTGTTGAATAAACAAAATAGTCGTGTGTTGACAATACTCATGTGTTGAGAATATTCATGTGTTGAAACTATTCATGTGTTGAACGAAATATTTATACAATAAAATTCGCATTTTTATTGTAAGAAAGGAATAAAAGAAAATTCACGTATTGAACAAAATATATATTCATGTGTTGAATAAAAGAAAATTCATGTGTTGAAGAAAATATTCATTTGTTGAATAGAATAACGAAGTTATTGAAATATATAAAGCCGTGTTGATTAGATATGTGCCATTTTGACGCGAACCATATTTATATCGATTTTATTCATTTTTATAATGAATATCGAAAAGAAATTGATTTCAAAATCTAATGTTTTTGAAAATATTATCATTTATATATCAATGATATGGAATATTCTGTTTTGATTAGAAATTGAATTGGAAGTTGAAATTGTTTTGAAAACGAATTTAAAACGATTTATAAAATACGTTTTAAAAGGAAATCGATGAAGAATGTACAATATATATATATATTATATATATAATGGCCTGAATAGAAGGCGCCGCGCTACGGCAGTTCGCGAGTTTTGACCATTGACTTCGAACGAACATTACGGGAGATCCGACCATCGAATTCTCCTAAAATCAGAACCATTGGGTTCGTATCGAAAAGAGATTTCTAACGAATATTAGAGAATTGAAATCTAATGGTTGGATTTGGAGTTATGTGCAAATAAAATTTGGAAAAGGTCGCTGTAAGTGCAATTCGATGGCCGTTGATGGAAATCGACCGTACGGGCCTTGATAAAATTATTAAAAATAGTAATAATTTGTGTAAAATCATAAGAAATGATTTGGAAAGAATTGGGATGAAAAACTCCATATTTGAAAAGATAAAAATAGATTTTTATCGAAATGAACTAGTTTTGAACTAGAATTATAATCCATTTATTTTTGAAATAAATAAATTGGATTTGAAAGGGTTTTAAAAGTAACCAGAATTTCCAATAATTGAATTGGAATGGATTTGAATCGAAATTGTATTTGGAATATTTCGATGTAGGATTTCGTGATTATACAGATATTGTTATGGGAAATTGAAAGATATATTGATATCGTTATTTCCAATACGATATTTGTTGGTCGTAGATTTTGATATTGAATATAAGCCGATATATTTTCTATTCAGAGCCTTGTATTTAATATCAAATGGGATTTGGGTTTATCGTTAATGGTGTCTTCATTAACACTCTTCTTAAACCCAGTTGAGAAAAAGAATAAATCTTTTTTTATACCAATTGAATGGTATTTAATTGGTATTGAATTTCAACGTGATTTTGGGTTTATCGCGAATGGTGTTTTAAATAACACTTGTTCTTTAACCCGATAATTAATGGAATGTGAATTCGGTTTATCGTGAACTGTGTTTTAATAACATTCGTTCTTTAACCTGATTTACAGTGAGATGTGATTTGGAATTTATAAATCTTTTTTTAAGATTTAATGGAGATTTTCCAAAGTAAAGTTTTCCAATTTAATAAAATAAATTGGAACGGAATGGAAATCGATTTGGTAATAATCGAGTGAACTTCTGTGGAGGAAGACAACTAATATATTTGGAATTTAAAAGTCTTTGTCGTTATTCCATTTATATTATTAGTCGGATATGGAAGTTTATATCGATTTGTTTTCCATGAAGATTCCGTTGTAAATGCAATGTGATCTTGGGTTTATCGTGAACCGTGTTTTAAATGACATTTCTTTAACCCAGTTAAAGACAGGATATGCTTTCCTAAGTTAAATAATCATTGATAGTGATCTATCGGAAGATTAAAACCAAGTGGAGTTTTAATGAATCTTTAATTAGATTGAAATGATCGAGAATGGAGTATCACTAGTTTTGCTCCAGGCGATAGTTAAATCTTTAATTAGATTTGAACATGAAATGGTAATTGAATTTACCGATAACACCGTGGTGTTAGATATGAAGTATTACCAATTTTATTTCATGGGATGAATAGGTTGGGATTGGGAAATTAAAACAAATGATTACTTCGGTAAGGTTCGCTAATCCCGACTAGTTTGGATAAACCATAATTTAGTTTGAATTGATATTCAAAAGAAGATTAAAGAATAAATTTAAAAATTTATCTTTGATAAAATTAATGGGAACCTTTCCCAAAGTATAAGAATATTTGAATAAAAGAATAATATGAATTGGAATGAGGCGTATGTTGTGTTTGTGTAACACTTCTTTTTTATATACGTGAGTTATTCGGAAAGGCCGGGTTTATCCTATTCTGAATAACTGAATCGACGATGTGTCGAGAATGAAGACGGTGGCCGAAGACAGGAGGTCTTCACATCGATTGGATAATTACTTATGATTGTTATTCCATTTATATTACTAGTCGGATATGGAAGTTTATATCGATTATATATATCGATTTGTTTTCCATGAAGATTCCAATGAAATGGACTGTGTGTCTGACATTGGATATCATTCTCTGTGATTGATGGAAATCGGTTGCATGGAGTGGTTTGCCTGTGTGGCATGCTAAGATGCAAATGATCAAGGCTTTTGTTGAAAAGCAGAGTCCTGTGGTTGATGATCAAACAACGGCCTATGTGGCATAGCTTTGTGTAGCGTTGATTCGCGAGCCTCACACCCCGGTTGTGAACCAGAAACGGGAGAGGACATCAGGGAGGGCATGTGTTTCCTTCCAGCTAGGGTGGTGTCAGTGACCTACCAGCCCTGACATTTATATTATTTTCACCTATATGGTTGTTGGATTGCGAGGCGCCTCGGATATATAGATGACTATGTGGAGCCGATGGAGTCATTTGGCTCATTTACGCCCCAAAGGGCGGGGAAACGCAGTGTTCAGGCATAATAATCCACATCGGTGGACCGGCCCTGACGATCTATGGGGGAGTTGCGTCTGTTCCTGAGACATGAGCTAGATTGTCTCGAGGACGATCCCTAGCCTCGGTTCATAGATGGAAATCCAACTTCCAATACGTGACTTTGCGGTTTTGATTGTTATCCTTTACATAGCGACATAGTGGTATGGGGCACTTATGCCGTCTATGATTGATACTTATGATTGAAATTGTTTTGACACTTATAGTAATAATAAAAGATGAAATTTAGCGTATCAAGCATTCTTTGGCCATTATAAGGTAAAACCCTATCCTCCGGCCTGCGTTGCATTGCGTGATGGGACCCGGGTCTTATAATAGCTTCATTGTTCTTTATTTGGCATTGCGCTGTTGTTTATATGCACTCGTATTCTTTGGAGGAAATCCGTTCCGTGCTATACGGCGCGGTCCCTTGATTTATCGAACTTTAAAATAAAGAATAATAACTGTTTTAGTTCTCACACCAGTAACATGACTAACCTGGAGTTTATTGTTTTAACCTAAACTCTGGGTGCCCATATTTTTCGCACGGGCAGCTTGTAGTTGGGTTTTGCAGATTTATATTCACACGATCCTAGTTTATAGCTGAAGTGATATTCGGAAAGCTCTGTATCCGTGTATTTCTTTCAGTTATGTTTTATATTATTTTTCAGCTGCAGTAATGTATTTAAATCTCAGGTATTTATAAAATGTGTAATATTTATTCATATTCTGTATATTCTTTTATTCTGATGGAATTGTTGTAATAAGCAATGAAATGTTCTTCTGTTTACGTTTCGATTTGGCTTGTCCTCAATTCGATCCGGGTTTCGCAATGTCTTGGTCGGTTTAGCGATCGATTAGGTCCATGAAAAATCCTTATCGTTACAAACACATTTAGAAGTCAAATCTCTTTATAATTGTGAAGTCTTGTGTTGGTGCTTAGGCGTGGACATCCTTGTTGGTGCTCAAGTGTATTATGACATATTCCTTTGGGTTAAGAGAGGGCGTGTTAGTAAATACCGAAGAGGAGGTTCGAGACAAAACGTAGGACAGGATGTCCGAACCTGTATAAAATTCCTAGTATTTTTATTGTTTTTTGTTTATTTGCAATATATCTGTCAGACCAAAAAGTGGTTCTAACACCCAAATTGACTGAAATCAAGATAAAATAAGATCAAAAGTAAAATGGAGACACAGAATTTATAGTGGTTCGGCGTTGAAATGCCTATGTCCACTTTGTAATCACTATTCGTGATGATATAGATGCAATTACAATGATATATTCACTCAATTTCACTCACAACTCATGTACATTCACTCAATTGTCTCAAAACAAATGTTGAATGACGATTTGGATTATCTGGGAATGCTGGAATTTGGTTTTTGAAAGTGCTTGAACTCTCAAAGTGCCAAAAAGAAGATCCCTTTTTCTGTTCCTTGACGGGGTATTTATAGGTGGAAATTCACTCAGATTCTGCCCGGTTCGGAGCCACGTGTCTTTCATCCCATCATACTCGGGCTCGGATGGATTCTAGCGCTGACAACGCATCAGAGTATAGATTATCGTGGGTAGGAACTGGTCATAACCGCTCCGAATATCCAGGCGATCGTGGGGGGAAGTGACATAGAATATGGGTTCGGTTCGGAGGAGCGTGCAGAAGGGGTTCGGATCGGGGCATATGATCCGACCCGACTTGAGCTGAAATTGAGTCCTTATCCATTTTACTCCGCTCCGTTTTGAACTGGCAATAGCTCTCCGATCCGAATAGTAGCAGCTCTCCGATCCGAATAGTAGCAGCTCTCCGATCCGGTTAGCAGCAGCTCTCCGATCCGGTTAGCAGCAGCTCTCCGATCCGAATAGTAGCAGCTCTCCGATCCGACTAGCAGCAGCTCTCCGATCCGATCCGCTATGATGCTTTCTAAATTCTTCAACGCTTTACATCTCGACTTTGTGTTGCCTAGTTCACAAAGTGGGCTAACATTTTGCCCCCTCAAAGGATGCTTCTGTTGGAGACGGAGCATGCTTTGATTATCATTGCACAACGCCTTCTGGGTAATCTTCCCTTTGATTTTCCTTGTGCTTTCATCCTCTTCTTCGAATTTTAGTTTAATTCACATGCCATGTTGAGATACGACATTTTGTTCGGTTCGAATTCCGACCAGAACGGATCCTCTTCTTCTTCTATTTCGCATTGGACTAGTGGGCCAAGCTGTGCTACTGGGCTTTCGAGCCGGTCCGAACGGGGATACGAATAGTCACTGACCATGTATTTATATAAACCTAGCCTTCATCTTCCTCTCACTTTCTTTTTCTTTCACCGATTTATAAGTTCTGTTCCGAAACCCTAGGTCTCAAAAGAGGAAAACTTTTACAATTCTCGTGCGAATCTCCAAATTAACCACCTTGGTAGGTTTAAATCCTTGATCAATTTCATGATAATTGGTTTTAATTGAAATTTATGGTCAATTCGACCGATTTGGATGTGGTTTCCATGCTACAGCATCCTCTTCCTTCGTTATCGTCATTGGTGGCTCCGTTGCTACTTCGAGGCGTTGGAAGAGGTAGTCGTAGTTTGTTCGATCATGACTGGGGTTTCAGAGATGAGATTGGGTTTAAGATTAAAGAAGAAGAAGAAGAAGAAGAAGATCACAGGGAGTTGGTTCGGGCGATGGAGTATGGAGAACGGAGGAAAAGAAAAGGAAGAGTAATCCAGAAGGTTGGATCGGGTCGGGGCAAGCAGTTGAAGGGGGGAATGGAGCTCACCTAACCGGATCGGGTCGGACTGTAGGATAAAGGAGGAGAGAGGCATGACTGCCTAATATGACCCGAACTGTTTGGGGAATCTACTTTCGAACCGATCCGATTTTGATTCCTAGGCTTCAATGTTTGTCCGAGCCCAAGGCAGGGCTACGCCCCCGATCCGATCCCAATGAATGCGCCCGAACTGAACCGAAGAGCTGTCCAACTTAATGCATAAAAACTCGTTTAACTGGCCCAATCAACTCTTGGCATAATCTTCAACTTAATGGACAGTTAGGATATTGCCCTGCGAACATAAATGGACATCAAGAACTGCCTTGATCCTTATTACTTTGCCAAGATTTTGCGTCGCACTTTCAAACATTAACTTTACACTTTCCGCATACACTGTTTACACTTTAGTTTGTACACATGCACGGGGGGATATGGGCTAATTTACTCTAACTTGTGCTATTGCTTCTTCAATAGTTTTGTGACCATGACATCCAGACGCTCCTCTAGACTAGCCGAGAAGAAGGAGGCCCCGGAGACATCCAACAAAATTACTCTTGAGGACATATCTTCTTCCTCGGATCCAGAATGGAATGACGAGGGCTCAGACTATGAGGTTGGAACTCGCGAAAGCGACAATGTGTCTTCGGAGGGTGGAGTTTCCCTAGGTTGTGAAGAGGAAGGAGGGATTGGCGATGACCGAGCTCCTGATGAATTTGAGTCTGCCGTCATATTGGAATCACCCCAAGATTCCGTTGAATCGACGATCGACAATGACAGACTTATCCGAATACGACTAAAATACGGGATACCCAAAGGGGATACCTTGTTGCCATCCAAATCTGACCGTCCCCACAACCCTCCAGAGGGGTATATGGCAATTACTCGGTTGATGTGCATGGTCGGGGCTATCCCTCCATTTTCTCCTTTCGTCGTCGATTTTCTAAGATAAATGCGGATTGCCCCCATGCAGCTGCATCCCAATTCTTATGCTTACTTGTACACCTTATATGTAGCGTACCGTGAGATCTTAGGCATAGAGCTCACTTTTGACGACGTTCATTTCTTCTATAATTTCAAGCATCGGACTCGAGAGACTCCTTCTTTCTGTTACTTTGAGTCAGTCCCTAAGAGGAAAATAATTCCAGCGCTATTCAGTAGTAAAGCTGGGGACTCCAGGCTGGAATGGTTTTATGTAAAGCGACAGCCAGGGTGTGCTAGGAGGTGGACGAAATCAAGTAAAGCACTGGTTTTCTAAATCTCGACTCTATACATTCAAGCCATCGCCTTAATTCATTTTTCTTTTTGTTTGAAGTTGATAACCCAAAACAAATATTGGACCAAGTATTCTTTGATCGGATGCACCAGCTCCTTAATGGTGATCAGAAGTTTTTAACTATTGATGAAGTCCTTAAGGACGAATATCTTCATCTTCATGGGTTGCTATCCATCACCCGTAGCATCGGTCAGGGGATGTGACGGCAAAGAATTTCGCTCGGTCCGAACCAGTCGCTAAACCGACCCAGACCGTTCGAAACACCCTATCGTTTGAGAACACGACAAAATAGAACGCAAACAGAAGAACATTTCATTGTATATTACAACAATGCATCAGATTACAAGAATATACAGAGTATAAATGAATATTACACAGAAATATCAGAGATTTAAATTACATTTAAATACATAGCAGCGGAAAAATAATACAATACACAACTAGAATGAGATATACGGATACAAAGCTTTCCGGATATCGTTCCAGCTGTAAACCAGGATCCTGTGAATATAAATCTGCAAAACCGAAACTACTAGCTGCCCGTGTCAAAATAAGGGCACCCAGAGTTTAGGTTAAAACAATAAACTCCAGGTCAGTCATGTGACTGGTGTGAGAACTAAAACAGTTATTAATCTTTATTTTAAATCATTAGGTAAATCAAGGGACCACGCCGTATAACACGGAACGGGTTTCCTCCCAAGAATACCCGTGCATAAAACAAACAGCGCAATGCTAAATAAAGAAAAATGAAGCTGTTATAAGACCCAGGTCCCATCACACAATGCAACGCAGTCGAGGATAGGGTTTTCCCTTATAACAGCCAAAGAATGCTTGATACGTTTTAAAACAAATCATTTGATACTATTATAAGTGTATAAAACAACTTCAAATCATAAGTATCAATCATAGGCGGCATAAGCGCCCCATCCCACTATGTCGCCATATATAGGATTACAATTAAAACCGCAAATGTCACGTATTTGGAAATTGGATTTCCGTCTATGAACCGAGGCAAAAGATAGTCCTCAACCGATTCGAGACGCTCTAGCCCGCCCCTCAGGAACAGCCGCAACTGCCCCTTGGATCGTCAGGGCCGGTCCACACGGAGTGGATTATTATGCCTGAACAATACGTCTCCCCACCCTATGGGGTGTAAGTCTGGTCCGTCAGCCGACCAGAATGCATTCGGCCGAAACCGATATAACCGAGGCGCCTCGCAACCGCAACAACCACATAAGTCAAACTCGTCAGGGCGTGTAAAACCACTGACGCCACTTCTAGCTAGAAAGAAACGCAAGTCCTCCCTGAGGTCCGTCTCCCGTTTTTGGTTCATACCGGGTGTGAAACACGCGAGGTAAACGTTACACAAAGCTACGCCACAAAGGCCGTGCTTTGATCATCACCACAAGACTTTGCTTTTCAACAGAAGCCTTGATCATTTGCATCTTAGCATGCCACACAGGCAAACCATCCTATGCAACCGATATCAGTCACACAGAATGAAATCCGATGTCAGACACACAGTCCATTTACAAGTCCGTCCTGGGTCTGAACGAAACCGGAGGCACCTAGTACCCCGCATATCCATCGATCTCCAAGTACGTCTGGACGATCACTAACCGTTTCCATCTTCTTGGGTGTACAGCCCAATCAAGATCATCAGTAATTACCCAAACGACGTGAAGACCTCCGGTCTTCGACCATCGTCTTCATCTTCGACTTATCGTCGTATCAGTTATTCAGAATGGGATGAACCCGGTCTTTCCGAATAACTTGCGTATATTTTAAATAAGTGTTACACAAACACAACATACGCCTCATTCCAATTCATTAGTCACTAACCGTAAATTAATCAAGAGAGTAATTCCCCAAATATTAACCCCGAAGGCCGAAACCAACATCAGATCAATATCCAGAAAACCATTCTGCTTGGCTAACCGACAGTTAGTTTCTAAATTTCACGTTCAAATCTAATTAAAGATTTAACTATCGCCTGGAGCAAAACTGGTGATACTCCATTCTCGATCTTTTCAATCTAATTAAAGATTCATTAAAACTCCACTTAGTTTTAATCATTATCTGGGTTAAAGAATCAGTGTCATTTAAAACACGATTCACGATAAACCCAAAATCACATTCCATTAATTATCGGGTTAAAGAATAAGTGTTATTTAAAACACTGTTCACGATAAACCCAAAAATCAATACCAATTCAATTCCAATTAAATATCATTTAATTGGTACACTTCATTAAATCTAAATAAAAAGATTTAATCTTTTCTCAACTGGGTTCAAGAACAGTGTTAGTGAAGATACCATTCACGACAAACCCAAATCACATTCCATTAATTATCGGGTTAAAGAACAAGTGTTACGATAAACCCAAAAATCAATACCAATTCAATTCCAATTAAATATCATTTAATTGGTACACTTCATTAAATCTAAATAAAAAGATTTAATCTCTTCTCAACTGGGTTCAAGAACAGTGTTAGTGAAGACACCATTCACGACAAACCCAAATCCCATTTGATATTCAATATAAGGCTCTGAATAGAAAATATATCGGCTTATATTCAATATCAAATTCTACGATTAACAAATGTCGTATTGGAAATAACGATATACATATATATCTTTCAAATTTCCGTAACAACATCCGTATAATCACAAATTCCAACATCGAAATATTCCGAAGACAATTTTGATTCAAATCCACTCCAATGCAATCATTGGAAATTTTGGTTTTTTTCAAAACCCTTTTCAAATTCAATTTATTTATTTAAAAATAAATAGAATTATAATTCTAGTTCAAAACCAGTTCATTTCGATAAAAATCTATTTTTATCTTTTCAAATATGGAGTTTTTCATCCAGAATCTTCACAAATCATTTCTTATGATTTTACACAAATTATTACTATTTTTAATAATTTTATCAAGGCCCGTACAGTCGATTTCCATCAATGGCCATCGAACTGCACTTACAGCGACCTTTTTCGAATTTGATTTGGACGTATCTCCAAATCCAACCGTTAGATTTCAAATTTCTAACATTCATTAGAAAGCTCTTTTCGATACGAACCCAACGGTTCCGGTTTTAGGAGAATCCGACGGTCGGATCTCCCGTAATGTCCGTTTGAAATAAATGGTCGAAATTCACGAACTGCCGCGGCGCGGCGCGTTCTATTCAGGCCATTATATTATATATAAAATATATATAATATATATTTCGTCGATTTCTATTCAAAACGAATTATATAAATAGTTTTAAAATCGTTTCAAAACCTATTTCAACTTCCATTTCAATTCAAAGCAAAATTGAATTCTTCCTTATAAATTCGTTTTAAAATTCATTTCTATTCAATTCAAATTTCAATTCAATTCAAATTTCAATTCAATTTGAATTCATTTTCAATTCAATTCACTTTGAATTCGTTTTCAATTCAATTCACTTTGAATTCGTTTTCAATTCAATTCACTTCATTTCGAAATCGTTTTCAATTCAATTCATTTTCGAAATCGTTTTCAATTCAATTCATTTCGAAATCGTTTTCAATTCAATTCATTTCGAAATCGTTTTCAATTCAATTCATTTCGAAATCGTTTTCAATTCAATTCATTTCGAAATCGTTTTCAATTCAATTCATTTCGAAATAGTTTTCAATTCAATTCATTTCGAAATCGTTTTTCAATATTCATTTTAAAATGAATAAAATCGATATAAATATCGTTCACGTCTAAATGGCGTCAATCCAATCCTCACGGCTTCACATATTTCTATTTTCAAATATTCTATTTCAAATATTTCTATTTCAAATATTTCTTTTTCTTTTCGAAACTGGAATGAGGCCCAATCAATTACCATATAATGTTAATTATATGGATTTTCTACAACACATGTATATATCAACAACGATGAATAATCAACCATCAACCAAAGTGCACTACACTGTATAAGCATCAAATATAGACATTTAACGCTTATAGCAGCTTGTCAATCAATCGATCGACATATTTAATCAATCAGGATGAGTGAACTTCAAATTTCATCCTAACACCCGTGTGGGGTTTCAAACAATCAAACACATATTTTATTTGTGCAGTTAGGCGATGTGTAAAATTTATCGACCCAATCAACGTCATTCAAATAGGTGTACATAAACAAACCGTCTGGTTTGTAAATGAATATTTATTTACTCACATTCGCGTTAAAAATTTTATTTTTAACGACAAAACATTTTATTTCAACCTATGAATTTCTATTCAATTCATTTACACAATAAAATGATATTTTTATTTTCCAACACATTTTAGAAAATTTCGGCGGCATAACGGCACGATACTAGAAACGGGACAAGGCCTAGCCTTATCCCCGGTCTAGTGAAGGCCCACGCCATTCACAAATCAATTTCAATCAATTTCCAATTCAACCAAACGAATAAATCAATCACCCAATCATTCAACTAAACAAACAAGTCCATGGTCTGTGGACGGGTGTCGGGTGCTACTAAGCACCGTCTGCATCCTAGTATATATATATAACTAGAAAAATAAATTGAAAGGTGAGAAATTCTCACATATAGCTATCCTAGCTCCACGGCACTTCATTGATAGAAATCTTCACCGCTATCGCATCTTCGTCATCTTCGTTGCCCGTAGCCACTACATACATAAAAATCGAATTTTTACTTCGCTATTCAATATTTAAAAATCAAATTTTTAGTTCAAAGTTCAATATATAAAAATCGAATTTTTAGTTCAAAGTTCAATATATAAAAATCGAATTTTTAGTTCAAAGTTCAATATATAAAAATCGAATTTTTATTTCAAAGTTCAATATATAAAAATCGAATTTTTATTTCAAAGTTCAATATATAAAAATCGAATTTTTATTTCAAAGTTCAATATATAAAAATCGAATTTTTCTATCGATGTTCAATATATAAAAATTCTATTTTTATTTCGACAATATAAAAGATTATATTTTCCTTTTGAAATCTTTTTAAAAATTAGTTTTCAATCTTTTTAAAATCAGTTTTCAATCTTTTTAAAATCAGTTTTCAATCTTTTTAAAATAAAATCAGTTTAAAATACTTTTAAAAATCAGTTTTGAATTTCCTTTAAACCAATCAGTTTTAAACCAAACAAAAATCAGTTTTTTTTCATATTATCAAAAATCAGTTTTCTTTAAATATAACCAAAAATCAGTTTTTTTTTCTCTTTTATATAAATGCAGTTTTTATTATTCTTTTAAATCGGTTCTGTTTTTATATCATAAAAAGAAAATCCAGTTTTTAGTTTCTTCTTTTAAAACAGTTTTTATTTTTCTTTTTAAATTCAGTTTTACTATATATAAAATCTCAGTCTTACATTCTTAAACCTAAAATCAGTTTTATATTTTTCTAAACCTAAATCAGTTTTATATTATATATTTTTTTTTTTAACCTAAATCAGTTTTTTTCTATCGTTTAAAAATCGATTTTCTGTTTTAAATAAAAATAAAAATAAAGTAAATAAATTAAAAACTTACAGCACTTCGAAGAAAAAAGGGGGTGAAACTGTCGTCGGCGGCACATCAGGAGGGGGGGTTCGGCGGCTTCATCGAGGGAGGGGGGAGTTCGGCGGCTTCGTCGAGGGAGGGGGGGAGAGTTCGGCGGGTCCGACGAGGGAGGGGGGGGAGGTTCGGCGATGGGCGGCGGCGCTCCAGGGGGGGGGCTGTCGATATCTAGGGTTTTTTTTTTTTTTTATTCGATTTCATCTGTTCGAATGAAACAACGGGGGGGGGGGGGGGGGCAGAGGGAATATAGGAGAGAGTTTTTTTTTATTTAATTTATTTATTTTATCCTAAAGAGTTGACTTTCAATTACGACCTCGAAACGAGGCCCACCGCCTGTCGTCCATAGCGTTTTACCCCCATTCCGAACACAATGGGATATGTATCGCAAGCTGATTCGATTGTTACAATCAATTTCCGTTAAATTTACATTTAAATCACTATATTGAATTTTAAACGTACATTTCAAATTACCGGGGTCACATACGAACTTTAAAAATTCCTGAAAAATATTTTCTAGCTTCGTATTGACGATACGGTCCTAACAAAACTAGTTTCGTCGAATTCTGAGACCGTTTGAAAAACGGCCAATTTCCAGTCGATTAAAATCAACTGAAACTGGTCAAACGCGTTTTCCTTTACCACGCTCACATATTGATTCGAAAAATTATGAAATTTGAAACCTAGCAATAACTTTACATCACGGACCCAACAAAACTGGTTTCGTCGAAATCCGAGGTCGTTTGCAAAATTGCTATTTTTAAGGGCCTTATATATATAAAAATATATAAATTCCACAGCGACTATTTCTAATTTTCAACTGAACATATCTTATCATTTCTAAGATGAAATCTCAGTTTGTTAACTTCGTTACAAAGATATAGTTATACAGATTCAAATATTTCTTGTTTCGTTCAATTCTGACTTATATTGAATTCTGTATATTCATTTGAAATTAGAAATCGAATTTTCGAACTACCGCGCCATTTTCAATTCCTTTTATAATTATATATAAATATTTATATTCTAACGACGACGTATATAAATATATACGTCGAATTCTATTCAAAATAAATTTCACGTCGATATTATTTAAAATAATTCATTTTAAATAATCAAAATTCGCTAAAATTGCCAAAATAAAAATTTTAAACTGGCCCAGAATTTCCGGGTTGTTACAATCTCCCCCACTTAAAACTTTTCGTCCCCGAAAAGGAACAAAGTCGAAAGTGGTTTGATTAATCAACTCTACGCTCGATCTGGCTTGCATTCTCTAACTTTTCAGTTTCTGAGAATTTTCAAAATCTCAAAAATTTGGCTAACACCCTAAATTTTTGAAAAATTTCGCCATAACCTCCCCTGCACCGGGAGCATCGGGGAATTTCAAATAGCTTCCCCGGTCCTTCAGATCTCAAAAAGAAAAAGAAAAAGCCAAGCGGCTAGCCAATAGGCTCACAAAATCATCATCACCCAAACAAAACAGGAAATTATGTAGTAAACATGTACCTATTTGTCGGGCAAACAAATTTTATTCTCTGGCTCTAGCCTCCTTGCTATGACCTGTTCAATGTAAGTATATGCATATGCAAGCAAATGCAACCAATTTTCAATATCATTCAATATTTGGTTCAAATAGGCATAAATGGTTCAAAATTAGCAAACAAATAAACAAACAACACAAACATCAATCAATTAGTGGATTTAGAGTTTCAAATTCATAATTTTGATACATATACAAAAATCAGATTTTTGATGCCAAATCACAACAATGTGTTCTAACTATATATAAGTTTTGGTTCTCACACCAGCCTAATGGAAATATATAGAAAATCACACCTTCGAAACACGAACATAAGTTCGGATGATGATCGATCAATCATCAGAACCATCTCCGGGCGTCTAGAATGTGATTCTATATCAATCTAATATATTAAAACTTTGAATACACGCGGATCAGACGTATACGCAAAATCTACATATACTGAATTGTCCACATCAATATAAATAAATAATCAACTACGAATAATTGATTTAAATTTTCAAAACAAAATTTGTTTTCATTTGAAAAATATACTCTTCACACTCGTTCTAGGATACTACTGATCCCATCTCTAACGAGTCATTCTAATTGGATATTACTAATCCAATATCTGATGAATTCTTTCGTAGGGTTCTAATGTGTCTTGTTCTCTAGCTTTGTAAACCAAAGCTCTGATACCAACTGTGACGGCAAAGAATTTCGCTCGGTCCGAACCAGTCGCTAAACCGACCCAGACCGTTCGAAACACCCTATCGTTTGAGAACACGACAAAATAGAACGCAAACAGAAGAACATTTCATTGTATATTACAACAATGCATCAGATTACAAGAATATACAGAGTATAAATGAATATTACACAGAAATATCAGAGATTTAAATTACATTTAAATACATAGCAGCGGAAAAATAATACAATACACAACTAGAATGAGACATACAGATACAAAGCTTTCCGGATATCGTTCCAGCTGTAAACCAGGATCCTGTGAATATAAATCTGCAAAACCGAAACTACTAGCTGCCCGTGTCAAAATAAGGGCACCCAGAGTTTAGGTTAAAACAATAAACTCCAGGTCAGTCATGTGACTGGTGTGAGAACTAAAACAGTTATTAATCTTTATTTTAAATCATTAGGTAAATCAAGGGACCACGCCGTATAACACGGAACGGGTTTCCTCCCAAGAATACCCGTGCATAAAACAAACAGCGCAATGCTAAATAAAGAAAAATGAAGCTGTTATAAGACCCAGGTCCCATCACACAATGCAACGCAGTCGAGGATAGGGTTTTCCCTTATAACAGCCAAAGAATGCTTGATACGTTTTAAAACAAATCATTTGATACTATTATAAGTGTATAAAACAACTTCAAATCATAAGTATCAATCATAGGCGGCATAAGCGCCCCATCCCACTATGTCGCCATATATAGGATTACAATTAAAACCGCAAATGTCACGTATTTGGAAATTGGATTTCCGTCTATGAACCGAGGCAAAAGATAGTCCTCAACCGATTCGAGACGCTCTAGCCCGCCCCTCAGGAACAGCCGCAACTGCCCCTTGGATCGTCAGGGCCGGTCCACACGGAGTGGATTATTATGCCTGAACAATACGTCTCCCCACCCTATGGGGTGTAAGTCTGGTCCGTCAGCCGACCAGAATGCATTCGGCCGAAACCGATATAACCGAGGCGCCTCGCAACCGCAACAACCACATAAGTCAAACTCGTCAGGGCGTGTAAAACCACTGACGCCACTTCTAGCTAGAAAGAAACGCAAGTCCTCCCTGAGGTCCGTCTCCCGTTTTTGGTTCATACCGGGTGTGAAACACGCGAGGTAAACGTTACACAAAGCTACGCCACAAAGGCCGTGCTTTGATCATCACCACAAGACTTTGCTTTTCAACAGAAGCCTTGATCATTTGCATCTTAGCATGCCACACAGGCAAACCATCCTATGCAACCGATATCAGTCACACAGAATGAAATCCGATGTCAGACACACAGTCCATTTACAAGTCCGTCCTGGGTCTGAACGAAACCGGAGGCACCTAGTACCCCGCATATCCATCGATCTCCAAGTACGTCTGGACGATCACTAACTGTTTCCATCTTCTTGGGTGTACAGCCCAATCAAGATCATCAGTAATTACCCAAACGACGTGAAGACCTCCGGTCTTCGACCATTGTCTTCATCTTCGACTTATCGTCGTATCAGTTATTCAGAATGGGATGAACCCGGTCTTTCCGAATAACTTGCGTATATTTTAAATAAGTGTTACACAAACACAACATACGCCTCATTCCAATTCATTAGTCACTAACCGTAAATTAATCAAGAGAATAATTCCCCAAATATTAACCCCGAAGGCCGAAACCAACATCAGATCAATATCCAGAAAACCATTCTGCTTGGCTAACCGACAATTAGTTTCTAAATTTCACGTTCAAATCTAATTAAAGATTTAACTATCGCCTGGAGCAAAACTGGTGATACTCCATTCTCGATCTTTTCAATCTAATTAAAGATTCATTAAAACTCCACTTAGTTTTAATCATTATCTGGGTTAAAGAATCAGTGTCATTTAAAACACGATTCACGATAAACCCAAAATCACATTCCATTAATTATCGGGTTAAAGAATAAGTGTTATTTAAAACACTGTTCACGATAAACCCAAAAATCAATACCAATTCAATTCCAATTAAATATCATTTAATTGGTACACTTCATTAAATCTAAATAAAAAGATTTAATCTTTTCTCAACTGGGTTCAAGAACAGTGTTAGTGAAGATACCATTCACGACAAACCCAAATCACATTCCATTAATTATCGGGTTAAAGAACAAGTGTTATTTAAAACACTGTTCACGATAAACCCAAAAATCAATACCAATTCAATTCCAATTAAATATCATTTAATTGGTACACTTCATTAAATCTAAATAAAAAGATTTAATCTCTTCTCAACTGGGTTCAAGAACAGTGTTAGTGAAGACACCATTCACGACAAACCCAAATCCCATTTGATATTCAATATAAGGCTCTGAATAGAAAATATATCGGCTTATATTCAATATCAAATTCTACGATTAACAAATGTCGTATTGGAAATAACGATATAAATATATATCTTTCAAATTTCCGTAACAACATCCGTATAATCACAAATTCCAACATCGAAATATTCCGAAGACAATTTCGATTCAAATCCACTCCAATGCAATCATTGGAAATTTTGGTTTTTTTCAAAACCCTTTTCAAATTCAATTTATTTATTTAAAAATAAATAGAATTATAATTCTAGTTCAAAACCAGTTCATTTCGATAAAAATCTATTTTTATCTTTTCAAATATGGAGTTTTTCATCCCGAATCTTCACAAATCATTTCTTATGATTTTACACAAATTATTACTATTTTTAATAATTTGATCAAGGCCCGTACAGTCGATTTCCATCAATGGCCATCGAACTGCACTTACAGCGACCTTTTTCGAATTTGATTTGGACGTATCTCCAAATCCAACCGTTAGATTTCAAATTTCTAACATTCATTAGAAAGCTCTTTTCGATACGAACCCAACGGTTCCGGTTTTAGGAGAATCCGACGGTCGGATCTCCCGTAATGTCCGTTTGAAATAAATGGTCGAAATTCACGAACTGCCGCGGCGCGGCGCGTTCTATTCAGGCCATTATATTATATATAAAATATATATAATATATATTTCGTCGATTTCTATTCAAAACGAATTATATAAATAGTTTTAAAATCGTTTCAAAACCTATTTCAACTTCCATTTCAATTCAAAGCAAAATTGAATTCTTCCTTATAAATTCGTTTTAAAATTCATTTCTATTCAATTCAAATTTCAATTCAATTCAAATTTCAATTCAATTTGAATTCATTTTCAATTCAATTCACTTTGAATTCGTTTTCAATTCAATTCACTTTGAATTCGTTTTCAATTCAATTCACTTCATTTCGAAATCGTTTTCAATTCAATTCATTTTCGAAATCGTTTTCAATTCAATTCATTTCGAAATCGTTTTCAATTCAATTCATTTCGAAATCGTTTTCAATTCAATTCATTTCGAAATCGTTTTCAATTCAATTCATTTCGAAATAGTTTTCAATTCAATTCATTTCGAAATCGTTTTTCAATATTCATTTTAAAATGAATAAAATCGATATAAATATCGTTCACGTCTAAATGGCGTCAATCCAATCCTCACGGCTTCACATATTTCTATTTTCAAATATTCTATTTCAAATATTTCTATTTCAAATATTTCTTTTTCTTTTCGAAACTGGAATGAGGCCCAATCAATTACCATATAATGTTAATTATATGGATTTTCTACAACACATGTATATATCAACAACGATGAATAATCAACCATCAACCAAAGTGCACTACACTGTATAAGCATCAAATATAGACATTTAACGCTTATAGCAGCTTGTCAATCAATCGATCGACATATTTAATCAATCAGGATGAGTGAACTTCAAATTTCATCCTAACACCCGTGTGGGGTTTCAAACAATCAAACACATATTTTATTTGTGCAGTTAGGCGATGTGTAAAATTTATCGACCCAATCAACGTCATTCAAATAGGTGTACATAAACAAACCGTCTGGTTTGTAAATGAATATTTATTTACTCACATTCGCGTTAAAAATTTTATTTTTAACGACAAAACATTTTATTTCAACCTATGAATTTCTATTCAATTCATTTACACAATAAAATGATATTTTTATTTTCCAACACATTTTAGAAAATTTCGGCGGCATAACGGCACGATACTAGAAACGGGACAAGGCCTAGCCTTATCCCCGGTCTAGTGAAGGCCCACGCCATTCACAAATCAATTTCAATCAATTTCCAATTCAACCAAACGAATAAATCAATCACCCAATCATTCAACTAAACAAACAAGTCCATGGTCTGTGGACGGGTGTCGGGTGCTACTAAGCACCGTCTGCATCCTAGTATATATATATAACTAGAAAAATAAATTGAAAGGTGAGAAATTCTCACATATAGCTATCCTAGCTCCACGGCACTTCATTGATAGAAATCTTCACCGCTATCGCATCTTCGTCATCTTCGTTGCCCGTAGCCACTACATACATAAAAATCGAATTTTTACTTCGCTATTCAATATTTAAAAATCAAATTTTAGTTCAAAGTTCAATATATAAAAATCGAATTTTTAGTTCAAAGTTCAATATATAAAAATCGAATTTTTAGTTCAAAGTTCAATATATAAAAATCGAATTTTTATTTCAAAGTTCAATATATAAAAATCGAATTTTTATTTCAAAGTTCAATATATAAAAATCAAATTTTTATTTCAAAGTTCAATATATAAAAATCGAATTTTTCTATCGATGTTCAATATATAAAAATTCTATTTTTATTTCGACAATATAAAAGATTATATTTTCCTTTTGAAATCTTTTTAAAAATTAGTTTTCAATCTTTTTAAAATCAGTTTTCAATCTTTTTAAAATCAGTTTTCAATCTTTTTAAAATAAAATCAGTTTAAAATACTTTTAAAAATCAGTTTTGAATTTCCTTTAAACCAATCAGTTTTAAACCAAACAAAAATCAGTTTTTTTCATATTATCAAAAATCAGTTTTCTTTAAATATAACCAAAAATCAGTTTTTTTCTCTTTTATAAAAATGCAGTTTTTATTATTCTTTTAAATCAGTTATGTTTTTATATCATAAAAAGAAAATCCAGTTTTTAGTTTCTTCTTTTAAAACAGTTTTTATTTTTCTTTTTAAATTCAGTTTTACTATATATAAAATCTCAGTCTTACATTCTTAAACCTAAAATCAGTTTTATATTTTTCTAAACCTAAATCAGTTTTATATTATATTTTTTTTTTTTTAACCTAAATCAGTTTTTTTCTATCGTTTAAAAATCGATTTTCTGTTTTAAATAAAAATAAAAATAAAGTAAATAAATTAAAAACTTACAGCACTTTGAAGAAAAAAGGGGGTGAAACTGTCGTCGGCGGCACTTCAGGAGGGGGGGTTCGGCGGCTTCATCGAGGGAGGGGGGAGTTCGGCGGCTTCGTCGAGGGAGGGGGGGAGAGTTCGGCGGGTCCGACGAGGGAGGGGGGGGGAGGTTCGGCGATGGGCGGCGGCGCTCCAGGGGGGGGCGGCTGTCGATATCTAGGGTTTTTTTTTTTTTTTTTATTCGATTTCATCTGTTCGAATGAAACAACGGGGGGGGGGGGGGGGGCAGAGGGAATATAGGAGAGAGTTTTTTTTTTATTTAATTTATTTATTTTATCCTAAAGAGTTGACTTTCAATTACGACCTCGAAACGAGGCCCACCGCCTGTCGTCCATAGCGTTTTACCCCCATTCCGAACACAATGGGATATGTATCGCAAGCTGATTCGATTGTTACAATCAGTTTCCGTTAAATTTACATTTAAATCACTATATTGAATTTTAAACGTACATTTCAAATTACCGGGGTCACATACGAACTTTAAAAATTCCTGAAAAATATTTTCTAGCTTCGTATTGACGATACGGTCCTAACAAAACTAGTTTCGTCGAATTCTGAGACCGTTTGAAAAATGGCCAATTTCCAGTCGATTAAAATCAACTGAAACTGGTCAAACGCGTTTTCCTTTACCACGCTCACATATTGATTCGAAAAATTATGAAATTTGAAACCTAGCAATAACTTTACATCACGGACCCAACAAAACTGGTTTCGTCGAAATCCGAGGTCGTTTGCAAAATTGCTATTTTTAAGGGCCTTATATATATAAAAATATATAAATTCCACAACGACTATTTCTAATTTTCAACTGAACATATCTTATCATTTCTAAGATGAAATCTCAGTTTGTTAACTTCGTTACAAAGATATAGTTATACAGATTCAAATATTTCTTGTTTCGTTCAATTCTGACTTATATTGAATTCTGTATATTCATTTGAAATTAGAAATCGAATTTTCGAACTACCGCGCCATTTTCAATTCCTTTTATAATTATATATAAATATTTATATTCTAACGACGACGTATATAAATATATACGTCGAATTCTATTCAAAATAAATTTCACGTCGATATTATTTAAAATAATTCATTTTAAATAATCAAAATTCGCTAAAATTGCCAAAATAAAAATTTTAAACTGGCCCAGAATTTCCGGGTTGTTACAGGGGACGGGTCCATATGTATATATTCCTCCAGTGGACGTAATCCCAGAAACGGGCGAAAGTTCGAGAGCTCCTACAGTGTCTCTTCAGGCTTCACCTTCTCCATCTTCTACTCAAGATGATGAATTGGCTAACATGACCGAGAAGCATCGCGAAGGGTATACTTTTCCTAATGATGCCATTTCTCCGGAAAGGTCAACGTCTTCCAAAGGGTCGCCGATTGATGCTTCTGAGGGAGATGTCCCTAGTACCGATGACCCACTATTCCTGGGTTTGGGGGATCTCCCTTTACCTGAAACTATTTACACTTCAGAGGATTTTGGGAAGAATCCTTTAGTTTTCACTTCTTCCGAAGAGACCACTCCTGCTAAGGCCAAAGAGCCCGCTCGTGCTAGTCTAGCTTCGGACTCGGGTTTGTCGGGGGGAAAACACCACTTAGGATGCACTTTACACAATAGCACCACAACTCACAGCATCCTTCTCTTTGTGAAAATATTGATCCTGAATTTCATTTATCTTGTTGTGCAGGCACGATGTCCCGATCCTATTATGACATCAGGAAACTCCGCCGCAGCATGTCTAATCCGCCCTATGATACTGAGCATGATCGCCGCGAAGATTGCAGTAGGGAGGATATAAGGCCCTATGATCCTTATCGTTCGCGGACCTCGCGTTCTCGCTCTCCTGTCCGGACAGACCCAGAGCGATATAAAGGTTACCAAGGTCGCCGGGAAGAGGATAGGCCACAATCAAAAGACTCAACCTCTTCTCAAGAAAAGCGCAGTAGGGAGAGGAATCTGCCAAAAGACACCGAATCACGAAGCAAGCATAAGGTTCCCGCTAAACGGCCAAGAATGGATAAAGAGGCCATTGAACCCTCCATGCACAGGGATACTGAGCTGACAATCCCCGCCCCTCCACCGCTAGATGCTGAAACTGCAGTTAAACGGGCGTATCTGGAGGAGCAATTTCCTAAACATTACTTCGAGAACTTGACTTTTTTGCCTGCTCTCGAGCCTATTTCCTCAAGGTGGGCAGATGAGGCCAAAGAAAGGATAGATGCGGTCGAGAAACAGTATTCAGAAATGTTCAAGTATTCGCGCAGCCTTTCCAGAATCATCCGTACTTTAATCACGAATGCTGACTCGATGCAAAAAACCGCAGAAGACGATGCAAAGGCCTTAAAGAATCTAGGAAAAGACTTGGAGGATACTCAGAGTTAGCGAGGAAGAATGCTGAACTGGAAAAGAAAAATGCTGACTTGGCTTCTAAGCTAGTGGAGGCGGAGAACAGAGCTGCCCTAGCGGAGGGTAATATCGAATGTGCTATCAAGTCCACTGAAGAAGCCCGCAAGCAACTGTCGAAGGCTAAGGGAGAGGTGTAGGGTATCGGCGAATTAATGATTGAATCATTTGCGCATATCATCCGCCGTCGGAACATTTCTTGGATTGAAGATTATCCATCTACTCTAGTCCAAGTATGGAGTCAGATCGTTGAGTGGGAGAAAGAGGAGCTCAAGGTTGATTCCATTGACGAGGACAAGCTGATGGAGAAATATTTACGAGATGATGAACCAGAACGCCTAGCCGAAGGGCGCCGCCTCATTGCTGTTGTTATGGACGAAGAGAGGCGGAGGGCTAAGCAAAAGAACATTCCCGAGGCTGGTTCTTCCTCTACTACCTCCGCAACTTCTGAAGTAGAGGGATATGATCCTGAAAACCCGGGGATCCCTCGGACAACTCTTTTATCCCCTATTCCTGAAACGGCATCGGAGACAGCAGTTACTCCAGCCGAGAAGTGTTCGGAAGGTATCTCTACATTTTCACCTCAATTCGTCAAAGCTGTCTCTACCTTTCGTCACGTGATTGAGCAATCGATGAAAAACCCATTATTTTCTCCTGAGTTGATAACTGTTGCTTCTCACTCTGTAGGTATTGAACCGTCCGAAAAGACAGATGTGTCCCAGGGAACCGCTTTTGGGGCAGAGCCTACGGAGAAGGCAAAAGGGGGAAAAGATAAGCTTACGGAGAACCGTCTAAGGCTAACACTCCTCATGATGACGAAATGATAGATGCCTTAAAGGACGATGGCGACGACGGGGGACATGAGGAAGATCCGGAGGTGGCAATAGTCGGGGAGTCAAAAAGCGCCGATGATGTTACCTTAGCTGCACTGAAAGCTAACCAAGATAAACGCTTGCAGCTTAAAGCTGAAGACTTAGACCCTGAAAGCCTTAAGCCCCTCGCAGTAGTGGATGCAGGATCAAGGTTAGTTGTTAAGCTTTCGACTAGATCCATTACAGAGAAACTTGCTAAAAAGTCTTCTCTTGATTCCAACGCTCCGCCCTCCATCAAGAAGTCAACCGATTCCAGCACTTCAGCTTCAGGAAAGAAAAAGTCAAAGCGCATCTTGACGGAGGCCGAAAAAGAGGCGAGGGATGCGGAGAAGGCTGCCAAGAAGTCCAAGCCTCCTTCGAAGTCTAAATAGTGGGATGTCTTGTGTTAATTTAGCATTTGATTGACCCATAACTGTTGTCACAAGAGTGGCCCATGCACTTTCTTTTTGCCTGTTTTCCTGTACAAATACGTTCATTTGTGAATAAAAAATAATTCGTCTTCTGCAATGTCTGTTTGTTATCGGTTTTGCACTTATGAATGAATGCATGTCCTACTATATGTGTGTAATGAAGTTATGATGGGGGGAAATATGTGTGTACATATATGCCCCCAGTCAATCTTGAAAAGCTATTCAGGATTTAGTCAAGTAGTCTGAATGTCCCCGATTCTCCGACGGGGTTACATTCTCTATGACATTAATGCATGTCGTTTTTTCTGGCATTTTTTTTATACTCTCCTGTCTTATACTAAGGTTAGAGTTCTTACTGAGGCGGTCTCTTGTCTGGGTGCACCTTCACGCCTCATAGGACGTCGTCTTCCCGTCCTTTATACTCTCTCTCAATTCTCGAGAGTTAGAGTTAAGAATGTCGTCTTCCCATTCTTTTATGTCTTATCGCACAAACAGTTGTTGCGCTTTTTCCTGCGTATAAACTGTTTTCAACCTTTCAGGTTTTAAATCATCTTATATTTCATAATTGCAACAGAATAGTAGGTGAAGGTATATATAATGTAGGAAAGTAAATGACACACGATATTTTTATAGTGGTTCGGCTAAGTCGTAGCCTACATCCACTTTATAGTTCTTTGTTCATATCAACAGACTTCTCTAAGGAAAGTCGTACCTTTTTACAGTGTTCATAAGAAAAACAGCAAAGAGTACAACATTTCTAATTCAAATATCGCATCAAGTGTTGGGCATTCCATGCCCTTGGTGCCTCTTCGCCATCTACGGTCGTTAACTTGAAGGTTCCTGTTTCAAGTTTCCGTTGGATGACAAAGGGTCGTTCCCACTTTGGACCGAGGTGAGGAAGGGATGGAAAGACTCTCTTTAGCACCAAATCTCCTGGTTCAAAAGTCCTAGGACGAACTTTTTTGTCATAATAGCGTGCCATCTGACGTCGATGTCTTGACGCACGCAAATCTGCTTCGTCCCTTTTTTCTTCGATTTCATCAAGAGACTCGAGTAAGAGTGCCCGATTCGTCATCAGGTCATAATACGTCACCCTGTGGGAGGGAACCTCAAGCTCTACTGGAATTACTGCTTCTGAACCAAATGAGAGAGAGAAAGGGGTATGACCGGTAGCTGTCTTAAACGTTGTTCGATATGCCCACAAAGCTAAAGGCAATTCGTCAACCCATTTTTCCTTTGCGCGTTCTAACCGTTTCTTGAGGATGGATTTTATTACTTTGTTTATTGCTTCTACTTACCCATTCGACTGCGGATAAGCGACCGCAGTGTACCGTTTGTCGATCTTATATTTTTGGCAGAAATTTCTGAATTAGGCACCATCGAACTGGGTTCCGTTATCGGTTATGATGGTCCTTGGGATCCCGAATCGGCATATAATATTTCTAACCACGAAGCTTATCACCTTTCTCGCCGTGATTTTAGTTAGGGGCTCAGCTTCTACCCACTTCGTAAAATAGTCCACAGCAACTATTGCATATTTCGCTCCTCATTTAGCAATCGGTAGAACTCCGATGATATTAGTTCCCCACATGGCAAAAGGCCAAGGACTCACCATCGATTTGAGTTGGGTCGACGGTGCTTTGGGGATTTTGGCGAATCTCTGGCACTTGTCGCAGCGTCATGAATAATCAGCCGCATCTTTATTAATTGTGGGCCAGAAGTATCCATACCGCAATATCTTTTTCGCTAAAGTCTGACCTCCTGTATGATCTCCACACTCACCTTCGTGTACTTCTCTTAGTACACGTTTGATGTCGTTGTGTGCTATACATCGTAACAGGGGCATAGAAAATCCTTGTCTATAAAGAGTATCATCTTGAAGGATGTATCTGGTGGCCTTGCGAACTATAGCCTGTCTCTCACTCTTCTTTGATGGGAGTATCCCATTCTTAAGGAAATTATTAATTGGGGTCATCCATGACTCCTTCTCCGGTTCTGCTTCGAAAGTGAATTCAATTTCCATCGACTCAAAGCTTGGCGATTCCAACGTTTCAATTGGAATTATTTCGGTCTCTTCCGGGTTGCCGGAACTAGCTATCTTTGCTAGCCTTTCTGCCTTCTGGTTTTCGGCTCTTGGGATATGCGCTATGTTGTACCGCTCCAGGTTGCTCAACAGCTTTTCCACTTTCCTGAGATAGGCGATAAGTCGAGGTCCCTGAGCCACAAACTCCTTTCGCACTTGGCAAACAACTATTTTGGAGTCGCATAATATATCCAATGTCTTTACTCCGAGTTCTTTAGCAAGTTTCAACCCGGCGATCAGGGCTTCATATTCAGAGTCGTTATTGGTCGCCGAAAATTCTAACTGTAGAGCGTAATATAACGACCGTCCCTCAGGAGTAACCAAGACGATCCCAGCTTCGGACCTTCGGTCGTTCTTGGCTCCGTCTGTGTACAGCTTCCATGGATCTAATTTTAACTCGTCTTCTACTTTGACCACTCTGTCATCGATCACTTCCTCCTTTGGGATTGTGAATTCTGCTATAAAGTCAGCCAGAGCTTGCCCCCTGATCGACCTCCATAGCTGAAAATTTAAATCAAACTGACTTAATTCAATATTCCATTTGATCAACCGCCCCGATGCTTCGGGTCTTTGCAACACCTGCCTCAGAGGCTGGTCTGTGTATATGGTTATTGGGTGAGCTTGGAAATAGTGACGAAGTTTTCGGGACGTAATTAGGAGGCTGTAAGTGAGCTTCTCAATCCTTGGGTAGTTGCGTTCTGCAGCTGCCAATTTCTTACTTACATAATACACCGGCCTTTGCACTTTGTCTTCTTCTCGGACCAAGGCTGTGCTAACAGCGTGAGCTGAGACCGCTAAGTAAACAAACAACTCTTCATGATCCACTGGCTTTGATAAAATCGGTGGTTTTTCTAGTAATTCCAATAAATTTCGAAAGGCCTCAACACAGTCCGGAGTCCACTCGAAGTTCTTCTTTCCCCTTTTAATCAGATCAAAAAATGGGATGCATTTGTTCGTTGCTTTGGAGATAAACCTACTCAACGCGGTTACTTTCCCCGCAAGACTTTGGACATCTTTAATTCTCCTCGGTTCTTCAATGTTTCTTATTGCTGCTATTTGGCTGGGATTGAGTTCAATCCCTCGAGAGCTCACAATGAAGCCTAGAAACTTTCCCGATGCCACTCCAAATGAACATTTCAAAGGATTCAACTTCATCCGATACCTTCGTAGGATGCCAAACATTTCTGCCAAGTCTTGTGCATGGCTGGAGGACTGTTTCAATTTGACAAGCATGTCATCCACATAAACTTCCATAGTCTTCCCTATTTGGTTATAAAACATCCTGTTCACTAGGCGTTGATAAGTGGCTCCAGCATTTTTCAATCCGAACGGCATAACCACATAACAATACAACCCCAAATTTGTAACAAAGCTCGTATGTTCTTAATCTGGCACGTGCATAGGAATCTGGTTGTACCCGGAATATGCGTCCATGAAAGAAAGAAGTTCGTGTCCCGCTGTCGAGTCTACAAGCTGGTCAATTCTGGGGAGTGGGAAGCTATCTTTTGGGCAAGCTTTGTTCAAGTCTGAAAAATCAATGCAGGTCCGCCACTTTCCGTTTGGCTTCTTTACTAGGACGGGATTCGATATCCAGTCGGGGTATGTCGAATCTCTAATAAATCCGTTCTGTTTCAACTTCTCCACTTCTTCTTTCAGAGCTGCTGACCTCTCTGGGCCTAGCACACGTCTCTTTTGTTTCACAGGCGGGTGTTTTGGGTTTATATTTAGTGAATGGCTTATGACGGATGGCGATATCCCACACATGTCGGCGTGGGTCCAGGAAAATACGTCCAGGTTTGCCTTTAGGAAGTTGGTTAATTCTTTGGCTCGATGTGGATCCAGCTGGGACCCAATCTTCAAAACTCTTGTTGGATCAGCTTCGTCAATGGGTATGTCCACTGTCGCTTCGTTAGGAGTCGCATTTCTAGCCTCTGGTTCCTCATCTTTTCTGGGATCCAAGTCTTCGGGCGTTCCTTTGGGCGACTTCTTCGGGGCTGATCCCTCTAATTGCTACGCCGAACCCTCCTTTGGAGGAGGCGAGGCACCTTTACTCTCGATGCTAAGTCCCTTCATCAACATCTTTAACTCGGCAACATAACAAGCCCATCCGGAGACTTGATCTCCTCTAACTACTCCTGTTCCGGCTTCAGTAGGGAATTTAAGCAATAAAACCAAGGGGCGATGCAAGCCCTGAACTCTGCAAGGGCAAGCCTTCCCAAAAATGCGTTGTAGGGCGAATCTACGTCCAACACTACGAACTGAAGCATTTGTACTCTCCGGCGTTCCCCTTGCCCCAATGTTACGGGCAATTCTATATACCCCATCGGAGCTGTCGATGCTCCGTTGAAGCCTCGAATCCAACCTTCGCATGGCTTCAAATCTTCGAACTCAAGTTTCATCTGATCGAATGACTTTTTAAACAAAATATTGACAGAGCTTCCATTGTCTACTAACACCTTATGAACCAATGCCGGTCCAATGGTAGTGGTAATGACCAACGGGTCGTCAGTGGGTGACTGGATTCCGGTATTATCTCTGCTACGGAATATCACGTCATCAAACATTGTCCTCTGCTATTTCACAGGGGCGACATCTTCCAAATCATCACATTCATCAACATCTACGTGCTTAGCTGCATTAACATATTGATCCATTGCTCTAAAACTGTGGATCGCTGGGTGGGGTCCACCCACTATGGTGTTGATAACAATTCCCTTGCCTTTCTGCTGCGTTGTAGGCTTGGGAGCAGATTGATTCTGGTTTGGAGCCTGTTCTCCTTGCCCCCTGTCTCTTGGCGCAGCTTTATATTCATCCAATTTTCCTTCGCGCAGCAGCTTCTCAATCAAATCTCTCAAATGTCGAAATTCATTTGTTGAATGCCCATGAGTTCCATGAAACAGACAAAACTTTCCAGTTGTGATTTCTTTCTCCGTTGAGTCTCGATGCGGCGGTATTCTATATTGCAAAACATTGTATGTATCCAAGTAAATGTTCTCCAGAGTGTCGTTCAGCTGTGTATAATTCTCATAAGTCTGGAACCGGGGTCTTTTGTCAGGATTACCTCCTCTATTCCTATTTCTTCTGTTACCACTTGCGTTACGGTTGTTGTTGTTGCCCCCGTTTCCATTATTGTCGTTTCCACTTTTGTTTCCCACATTCACCTCAACTTTTCCTGAACTTTCTCCAAATTGCTTCACAGCGACGTTACTCTGAACAGTTTCTTTTGAAGCCGCTCCAGACTTTCTCTTTCGGTTCGCCCTTGCCTCCTCCCGTCTTAAGTGAATATCGGCCTTTTCATAGAATAACTCTCTCGTGGGAGGTGGCTTTCCAGAAAGATAATCTCCAAACTCGGAGTCAGGATCGACTCCTTCCATCAAAGCCATCAAGATGGTGGGCTCGTGCGGTTCACTGACTTCTGTCACAGCTAAGTTGAAACGGTCGAGATATGACTTCAAAGACTCACCCGGCGCTTGCTTAATTCTTGATAATTCGATAACATTTTTAGACTTTCGAGTATGGACTCGGAACTGATTCATAAAACGTTCGCTTAATTCCCTAAAATTCGATATCGACCGAGGAGGGAGTTGGGTAAACCATAACAGCGCCACGTCTTCTAAATAGATCGGGAAGGCTTTACACTTCACTGCATCAGGGGCAGCAGCAGCCTTCATGAGCCATGCATATTGCATCAAATGCTGTCCCGGAAAGGTTCTCCCATTGTACTTGTCCATCTGTGGCAGGTTAAAACGTCGGGAAACTGAAAGTTGAGGATGTCGTCAGTGAATGGAGTATGGCTTCGTTCAATGCCATAATCTTCATTGGTGTAGTTCCGGCTTTCAGACATGATCTGGCGTACCATAGCCCATACGTCAGCATTGGTTAGGGGCTGTTCAGGCTCCCTGGCTCTGGTATCCGGGTTCCTTCTAGGCTCTTGATCAGGAGACACCCTCCCTCTGATGTTCGGGTTTCCTCTAGGCTCCTGATCAGGGAACGCCCTCCTTCTTCGAGCCGCTTCTGCTCTGCTTTGTTCCCTACGTTCCCGGTCGATCTCGGGAGGAAGGGGCTGAAGCATTTGTCCCTGAGTGGGATTGGTGAGGTTAGGGTCTCTGGGTAATACATGGGATCCCCGCATTGGTAACAACATAAGCTCTCTTAAACTTGGATCATTGGGTCCTAGTACCCGTGCAGCGTCCTCGCGGGACCCCAAAGATCCAAATGTCAGCTGCTCTAAATTCTGAGGTCGTTCGAGCAGCCTTCTTTCACGGGGCCGCTCTTCCTCAGAAGAAGAAGACTGATCCGTTGGGGTGTGATGAACTGAAGATGGAGTGCTATGTCTGCGGAGTTCATTAATCTCCCTGCTCATGATTCTCATGTTTTCCTGCATCATGAGATTAGTGCGCTCGTGGATTTTCATAGCCTCTCTAGTACTTTCAAGCATGTCAAGTAGGCGCGAAAAATCTCCTTGAGTGATAGGCACAGACGGATTGACCTGATCATTGATCCTGGTGGCTGGAGTCGGAGCATTTGGAGGGGCTCGAGTAGAGGTTCCAACATCACCAAGCGTCGGATCGGATCGGAGCTGGGCATTCAGGTCGGGTCGGAGCTGGGAAGCTTGTTCGGGTCGGAGCTAGGAAGCCTGTTCGTGTCGGTGCAGTGCGATTTGCTCGGGTCGGTTCAGGTGGGGGGAGTGCACTGCTTCAGATTCTCCTACCCAGATTGGATCGGAGCTTTCTCCTTGAGTGCGATTCGGATTTCCTGTATCTGTCTGATCCACTCCCGAGCTCTGCCCACGAGACCTTGTCACAACTGCGTTTTGCTGATCTTCACCAACTCCATTTCCTCGACTGGTTTGAACTTCCTTGCCTTTTCATTTGGCCATAGTTCTTCAACAATCAACCAACAAGTATTCAAGAGTGTCGAAATTTGAGGATTAACTTCTTTGAACTCAACGGTCCAAAAAGTAGAACGATAATCCGGAAAAACAGAGAATTCAACTCTTCTCAGTGAAAGCACCAAAATGTTAGACCAAAAAGTGGTTCTAACACCCAAATTGACTGAAATCGAGATAAAATAAGATCAAAAGTAAAATGGAGACACAGAATTTATAGTGGTTCGGCGTTGAAATGCCTACGTCCACTTTGTAATCACTATTCTTGATGATATAGATGCAATTACAATGATATATTCATTCAATTTCACTCACAACTCATGTACATTCACTCAATTGTCTCAAAACAAATGTTGAATGACGATTTGGATTATCTGGGAATGCTGGAATTCGGATTTTGAAAGTGCTTGAACTCTCAAAGTGCCAAAAAGAAGATCCCTTTTTCTGTTCCTTGACGGGGTATCTATAGGTGGAAATTCACTCAGATTCAGCCCGGTTCGGAGCCACGTGTCTTTCATCCCATCATACTCGGGCTCAGATGGATTCTAGCGCTGACAAGGCATCAGAGTAGAGATTATCGTGGGTAGGAACTGGTCATAACCGCTCCGAATATCCAGACGATCGTGGGGGGAAGTGACACAGAATATAGGTTCGGTTCGGAGGAGCGTGCAGAAGGGGTTCGGATCGGGGCTTCCGATCCGACCCGACTTGAGCTGAAATTGAGTCCTTATCCATTTTACTCCACTCCGTTTTGAACTGGCAATATCTCTCCGATCCGAATAGTAGCAGCTCTCCGATCTGGTTAGCAGCAGCTCTGCGATCCGAATAGTAGCAGCTCTCTGATCCGAATAGTAGCAACTCTCCGATCCGATTAGCAGCAGCTCTCCGATCTGATCCGCTATGACGCTTTCTAAATTCTTCAACGCTTTACATCTCGACTTTGTGTTGCCTAGTTCACAAAGTGGGCTAACAATATCTATATAGCTTAAATTTACCTGCATCACTATTGTAGCTTACTTGTTAAATTATCATACACTATTCTTCTATATCCATACAAAGATCCTACTTTAGTCATACATCAACTTTTCATTTGGTATCAGGGCAAGGTCATCATTTAAATGTGAAACCATTATTTGATGCTTAGTGTGGATAATAACACTAGTACAACACTAATACTGGATATCTTGAAGGCCAATCTACTTTCAGACCACCCTTTTTCAATGGAATGAATTATAGTTATTGGGCTACACTAATGAGAATATATATGCAAGCTAATAGTTCTGATGCTTGGAATATTACACAAAAAGAGTATACACAACCCGCTGCTCTGTATACTGAATGGTCTACAAATGGAAAAGCAGAGGCTACTGCCAATGGTAAAGCCATGAATATGTTGCATTATGCCTTGGATAGAAACGAGTTTGACCAGGTTTGTATATGAAACACAACATATTAAATCTGGTGAACACTCAAAGTAACTCATGAAGGAACTAGAAAGGTCAAAAAAGCACGATATCCATGCTTAATAATCAGTTTCAAAACTTTAGAATGAACGAGAATGGGTCTATAAATGACATGTACTCACGTTTTCAAAATATTTATCATTCTTTACTAGGATTAGGAGAAAAATACTTTGATTTTGATATAGTTTCAAAAATATTAAACTCTTTGATGGATGAGTAGGAAAGAAAGGTATTAGCTATTGAAGAAGCTAACGATCTTCCTACCATAAAACCCAAAGATTTAATTGGTAATCTCATGTCCTATGAAGTAAATTTGTAGGCAAATAAAGCACATGTTCAAGACAAGAAAAATTTAGCTTTCCATACAGAGAAAGATGAGTCGGATTCGGATGAAGTGGACATTGCATTTGTAGCAAATAATTTCAGAAAATTTTCAAAATACAGAAAAGGCCAAAGTAAGAGTCTGAAAAAGAATTCAACAAAAGAACCTGACCCAGCTCTGGTGGAATGTTTCAATTGTCACAAGACCAGACATTATCAAAAGAACTATCTTGAGTTAAAGAAGAATCACAACAAAAAGGTGAAATAAAAAAGACGAGCTTTCTCAATCACTTAGGATAATTCAGATTCATCATCTTCTGAGAGTGACAGTGATAGTGACAATGAACAAGCAAACGTATGCTTGATGGCAAGGGATACTGAGGTTAGTGATTTTACTTATGATGAATTAATAGAAATTAATACAGAAGTTTTAGAATATAGAAATAATTTAAAGAGAAAGTACAAACAAGAAAATGAAGATAGAAAAAAAAGCAGAATTTGAAAGAGACTTATTAAAAGATGAAAAAGAGATTCTAAAAGATGAGATTAGAAAATTACAAGAATCTTTATTAGTTGTAAATTCTCAAATTTCTGTGTTGAGTTAAGAAATTGAGACTCAAAAGAATAAAAATGATATACTAGTTTATAAGAATTATGATTTGAATGCTAAGGTTAAAATCATAGAACTAGAAAATTCTAGTCTAAAAGTTAAATTGGATAGTGTTTCTGAAAATGTTAATAATTTTAATAAGGGTAGAGAAAATTTATCTAAAATATTAGAAAATTCTCAACCAGTTTCTAGTAAAAAAGGACTAGGATGTATTTAAAAAGTTAAATCTAAAAAGAAATCTAATATTAAATCGATAATTAAAAAACCAGATGTTACTGCTAAGAAGCATTCTTCAAGAAATATTAGTATATGGGTTCAAAAAACCAATAATATTTTGATTAGAAATAAATATATTAAGAATTTCTTAAACACTGTTCACAACAATATAAATAATACTTTCAAAAAGGACTCTGAACCCTCTTGGGTTTGATTTCCGAAGAATTAACCGTTATTAATCTAACGGAGGAAGTGTGTACCGATTAAATTTTATATTTTTTACCGGTACCATTAATATATGACTATGTCTAGTTAAGTACAAGGAGGCAAAGGAGTTATTGGCATTTACTATCTTCATATTTGTAAGTTATTTAATCTTTATTACATATATTGATTTATTAATAGTATAATTCATACAAATATAGTTCTGTTTAATTGTTTATTACTTGTATACTATACTAGAGATATATTTTTATAGCTAAAATAATGAATATTAATAGTATTTTTAGTAGTAGATTGCATTTTCCTCGTTTTACAGAAAAAAATTCCTTTAGTTTATATTCCTATTTTATAGTAAACTAACCTTGTTTTTTAATGGACAAAATTAATCCTATCAATCATTTGTAAATACTATATTTAGCATGTTCACTCTTATAAATACATTAGAAAAGACATCATGCCTTTACAAAAACAAAATAAATCGTTATTAAATAAAACTAAAAAGCTCTCTTTGTTATGTCAAAAATATTAAGTTCTTCAAAATCCTCTCCATCTACACCTACTAAATCCTATGAAAAAACGACATCGGATTCCATTAATATCGTTACTTCTTCTACGCCAAATGAATAACCAACTCTGCGATGGAAAGAATACCATATCGGATATACTCTGGATGCTAAGAAGAAAAGGGAGCTTTCTATATCTCTATCAACGAAATAAAAAATAGATAAGATATGTCATTACCAGTATGAAAAGATGAAGCTGCAACGAGAATTGTACTTAAACAAGAACAAACCTCGGATAGATTAACCTTTCTTGAAATAGTCGCACATCGTATTGGTGGTAGGTCTGTTGTTCTTGAACCAAGACATTATCCTCTATCTATGACTCCAAAAACACCAAGGACGTTGTTTACTTACTTGAGTCGGTGGAAATGATCTCCCGAAAGTATGAAGTCAAGTCTGAATTCATGGGAGAAGAGTTATAAAGAAAATGAAGGAGCTATTTAAATGACTCCAAGGAAATCGACGTCTTCGAAAGAAGAATAATAGGTTTCTTTCATTTTCGGTTAAAATTTCGACAATAAACCTTTCATTGAATGACAATGCAAGAAGGATATGTTTCTTTGTTTAATAATAAATAAAATTTTCATTTTGAATTGAATTCGTTGTTAATGGATATTATAAAATTTTAAGGCTCGAATATATTAATAAAATTCTATCCTGAAATAGATTACATATAATATAATAGTATATATTTAAAACAATGTCAAAAGAAAAACAGAAAAACTATTTTTATTGTCACCGGTCGACTAGTGGGCTGCATACAAGTCAACTGGTAAGCCCTCCAAGAGAAAAACCTGCTACCCTATTACGACCCTTAAAACCACTTTTATCCTTTATTTCCTTCATTTCTCTAAACCGGCTCTTTTTCTCAAAAAACCCTAAGTTATAAAAACTTCGATTTTTCTCTTTTTAATCATCAAATATAATGGCACCTAAGGGAAGACAAAGGGAAATTGGTTCATCATCAACAAATAGGGCAAAGAAGCAAGTTGATCCATCCATAGATCAATGGTTATGGAATGATCTTGCTAGGAAAAGTTGGAAACTTATGTCAAATTTGAAGTTTATTCTGTGACCTTTTGTCATGTTTCAAGATTTTGATTCCTATGGACAACAACAATTGGCACGACAGGTAGACTTGAATCTCTTCTGGACTACTCTCAAAATAATAAGGAAATTAGCATTACCATGATAAATTTGTTCTTAGATAATTTAATTTTGGATCATCCAACTCCTACCAATACGCAAAATTGTTTTTGGAGTATGGTTTGCAGGCAACCTATCTTTATTACAATTGAAAGGCTAGGGCATATTCTAAACTCTCCTACGGATGGGATACCATTATCACAAGTAGAATGTGAATTTGGAGTTAGAAATGAAATAAGCCATCTGTAACAACCCGGAAAATCTGGGCCAGTTTGAAAATTTTATTTTGGCAATTTTAGCGAATTTTGATTATTTAAAATGAATTATTTTAAATAATATCGACAATAAATTTATTTTGAATATAATTCGAACGTATATATTATATACGTCGTCGTTAGAATATATAATAATTATATATAATTATAAAAGGAATTGAAAATGGCGCGGTAGTTCGAAAATTCGATTTCTGATTTCAAATGAATATACAGAATTCAATATAAGTCAGAATTGAACGAAACAAGAAATATTTGAATCTGTATAATTATATCTTTGTAACGAAGTTAACAAACTGAGATTTCATTTTAGAAATGATAAGATATGTCCAGTTTAAAATTAGAAATAGTCGCTGTGGAATTTATATATATTTTTATATATATAAGGCCCTTAAAAATAGCAATTTTGCAAACGACCTCAGATTTCGACGAAACCAGTTTTGTTGGGTCCGTGATGTCAAGTTATGGCTAGGTTTCAAATTTCATAATTTTTCGAATCAATATGTGAGCGTGGCAAAGGAAAACGCGTTTGACCAGTTTCAGTTGATTTTAATCGACTGGAAATTGGCCATTTTTCCAACAATCTCAGAATTCGACGAAACTAGTTTTGTTAGGACCGTATCGTCAATACGAAGCTAGAAAATATTTTCGGGAATTTTTCTAGTTAGTGTGTGGCCCCGGTAAATTGAAATGTGCGTTTAAATTGAATATATAAAGATTTATATTTTAAATTTAACGGAAACTGGTCGTAACGTCCGAGTTGGCTTACGCAGCATATCCCATTGTGTTCGGAATAGGGGTATTGCGCTAGGGACGGCAGTCGTTGGGTGAAACTCCGAGTTAGAAGGAAAAGTCAACAATTAGGGTTTGGGAAAAAAAATTAAATATAAAATAAAATAATAAAATATAAAAATATAAACATTTACACTAAAGCCCCCCCCCCCCCGTCTTTACTTTTCCCCAATCAGAAAAACCCGATCCCCAATTTAAAAATGGCCACCTGCGATCCGTCGCACCACCGTGGTTGGTCAACAAGCCTCCCCGAGCATCTCCCCCTCGCAACCCTTCTCCTTCGTCGATCCTTCTCTTCCCTCCAACACCCCACCTTGAACTGACCAAGCCGCCGCTCCCTATCACCACCCCCGCTCCGTCTAGGCGCGCCACGCATGAAGACCGCGCCCCTCTGCATCGCGAGGCCCTCCACCAGACCGCGCTCACACCAAATCGAGACGCCCATCTCCACAGACCCGAAGAGAACCACCGCCACCCCTGATGGCGCCAATGACCTGCCGTGACCCCTCCCCCCCCCGTAAGTATTTTATTGTTTTTTTTTTTTATTTATTTATTTTAATTCGTTAAAAAAAAACTGAATTGTTTTATTTAAAAAAAAAAAAAAGGTAAGTTCTGATTTTTAAAACGATAAAAAAACTGATTTTTGTTTATTAGAATATAAAACTGATTTTGTTTATTAGAATATAAAACTGATTTTTGATTTAAGAATATAAGAATGATTTTGATTTAAAAATATAAAACTGATTTTGTTTTAATAGTAAAAACAGGTTTTAAAGGAAGTATAAAAACTGATTTTTGGAAATTTTAAACTTTAAATAGAAAATGGTTTGATCTTTAAAGTAGAAAAGACGGATTTTTATTAAGCAGAAAGTTTTAATTTTTATTTCATATAAAGATGCGATTTTTAAAATAGAAAAAAGATGTGATTTTTACAATAGAAAAGAGGCGATTTTTACAATAGAAAAGATTCGATTTTTAAATGGAATAGATTCTATTTTTATAAAAAGGAAAGGAATGATTTTTACCATTAAGTAACGTATATAAAAATTCGATTTTTATATATTGAATAGCGAACTAAAAATTCGATTTTTATATATTGAACTTTGAACTAAAAATTCAATTTTTATATATTGAATAACATAGTAAAAATTCGATTTTTACGTATGTAGTGAAAGCAGCAACGAAGGTGACAAAGAGGCGAAACGACGAAGACTTCTGCAAATGAAGAGCCGTGGAGCTAGGATAGCTATATGTGAGAATTCCTCACCTTTCAATTTATTTTTCTAGTTATATATATACTAGGATGCAGACGGTGCTTAGTAGCACCCGACACCCGTCCACAGACCATGGACTTGTTTGTTTGACTGTTTGGTGATTGATTGTGATATTGGTTTGAATGTGGTTTGTGGTGTGAAAAATCGAATCGATAAATTGGTTAGGATTAGACGTGCGCCGTTATAAGGCGAAGGAGTAAGGCTAGGTTAGACCCTTACTCCAAAGTTTGTGGTTTGCATAACGAATTGATTTGATTGATGTGTGAATGGCGTGGGCCTTCACTAGACCGGGGATAAGGCTAGGCCTTGTCCCGTTTCTAGTATCGTGCCGTTATGCCGCCGAAATTTTCTAAAATAAGTTAGAAAAATAAAAATAGCATTTTATTTAACGAATGAACTGAATATAAATTCATATGTTAAAATAAAATGTGTTATCGTTAAAAATATAATTTTTAACGTGAATGTGAATAAATAAATATTCATTTACAAACCAGACGGTTTGTTTATGTACACCTATTTGAATGACGTTGATTGGGTCGATAAATTTTACACATCGCCTAACTGCACAAATAAAATATGTGTTTGATTGTTTGAAACCCCACACGGGTGTTAGGATGAAATTTGAAGTTCACTCATCCTGATTTATTAAATATGTCGATCGATTGATTGACAAGCTGCTATAAGCGTTAAATGTCTATATTTGATGCTTATACAGTGTAGTGCACTTTGGTTGATGGTTGATTATTCATCGTTGTTGATATATACATGTGTTGTAGAAAATCCATATAATTAACATTATATGGTAATTGATTGGGCCTCATTCCAGTTTCGAGAAAAAAAGAAATATTTGAAATAGAAATATTTGAAATAGAAATATTTGAAATAGAAATATTTGAAATAGAAATATTTGAAATAGAATATTTGAAAATAGAAATATGTGAAGCCGTGAGGATTAGATTGACGCCATTTTGACGTGAACGATATTTATATCGATTTTATTCATTTTAAAATGAATATTGAAACGTGATTTCGAAATCGAATATTTTGAAATGAATTGAATTGAAAACGATTTCGAAATGAATTGAATTGAAAACGATTTCGAAATGAATTGAATTGAAAACGATTTCGAAATGAATTGAATTGAAAACGATTTCGAAATGAATTGAATTGAAAACGATTTCGAAATGAATTGAATTGAAAACGATTTCGAAATGAATTGAATTGAAAACGATTTCGAAATGAATTGAATTGAAAACGATTTCGAAATGAATTGAATTGAAAACGATTTCGAAATGAATTGAATTGAAAACGATTTCGAAATGAATTGAATTGAAAACGAATTCGAATTGAATTGAAAGCGAATTGAAATGAATTCAAATTGAATTGAAATTTGAATTGAATAGAAATGAATTTTGAAACGAATTTATAAAGAAGAATTCAATTTTGATTTGAATTGAAAAGGAAGTTGAAATTGCTTTTGAAACGAATTTAAAACCATTTATATAATTCGTTTTAAATAGTAATCGACGAAATATATATTATATATATTATATATATAATATAATGGCCTGAATAGAACGCGCCGCGCTGCGGCAGTTCGCGAATTTCGATCATTTGTTTCAAACGGACATTACGGGAGATCCGACCGTCGGATTCTCCTAAAACCGGAACCGTTGGGTTCGTATCGAAAAGAGCTTTCTAATGAATGTTAGAAATTTGAAATCTAACGGTTGGATTTGGAGATACGTCCAAATCAAATTCGAAAAAGGTCGCTGTAAGTGCAGTTCGATGGCCGTTAATGGAAATCGACCGTACGGGCCTTGATAAAATTATTAAAAATAGTAATAATTTGTGTAAAATCATAAGAAATGATTTGTGAAAGTTTGGGATGAAAAACTCCATATTTGAAAAGATAAAAATAGATTTTTATCGAAATGAACTAGTTTTGAACTAGAATTATAATTCTATTTATTTTTAAATAAATAAATTGAATTTGAAATGGTTTTGAAAATAACCAAAATTTCCAATGATTGCATTGGAGTGGATTTGAATCGAAATTGTCTTCGGAATATTTCGATGTTGGAATTCGTGATATTACAGGTGTTGTTATGGAAATTTGAAAGATATATATGTATATCGTTATTTCCAATACGACATTTGTTAATCGTAGAATTTGATATTGAATATAGGCCGATATAGTTTCTATTCAGAGCCTTGTATTGAATATCGAATGTGATTTGGGTTTGTCGTGAATGGTGTCTTCACTAACACTGTTCTTGAACCCAGTTGAGAAAAGATTAAATCTTTTTATTTAGATTTAATGAAGTGTACCAATTAAATGATATTTAATTGGAATTGAATTGATATTGATTTTTGGGTTTATCGTGAACAGTGTTTTAAATAACACTTGTTCTTTAACCCGATAATTAATGGGATGTGACTTTGGGTTTATCGTGAACCGTGTTTTAAATGACACTGATTCTTTAACCCAGTCACAGATTAAAACTAAGTGGAGTTTTAATGAATCTTTAATTAGATTGAAAAGATCGAGAATGGAGTATCACCAGTTTTGCTCCAGGCGATAGTTAAATCTTTAATTAGATTTGAATGTGAAATTTAGAAACTAACTGGCGGTTAGCCAAGCAGAATGGTTTTCTGGATATTGATCTGATGTTGGTTTCGGCCTTCGGGGTTAATATTTGGGGAATTATTCTCTTGATTAATTTACGGTTAGTGACTAATGAATTGGAATGAGGCGTATGTTGTGTTTGTGTAACACTTTTATAATATATACGCGAGTTATTCGGAAAGACCGGGTTTATCCCATTCTGAATAACTGATACGACGATAAGTCGAAGATGAAGACGATGGTCGAAGACCGGAAGTCTTCACGTCGTTTGGGTGATAACTGATGATCTTGATTGGGCTGTACACCCAAGAAGATGGAAACAGTTAGTGATCGTCCAGACGTACTTGGAGATCGATGGATATGCGGGGTACTAGGTGCCTCCGGTTTCGTTCAGACCCAGAACGGACTTGTAAATGGACTGTGTGTCTGACATCGGATTTCATTCTGTGTGACTGATATCGGTTGCATAGGATGGTTTGCCTGTGTGGCATGCTAAGATGCAAATGATCGAGGCTTCTGTTGAAAAGCAAAGTCTTGTGGTGATGATCAAAGCACGGCCTTTGTGGCGTAGCTTTGTGTAACGTTTACCTCGCGTGTTTCACACCCGGTATGAACCAAAAACGGGAGACGGACCTCAGGGAGGGCATGCGTTTCTTTCTAGCTAGAAGTGGCGTCAGTGGTTTTACACGCCCTGACGAGTTTGACTTATGTGGTTGTTGCTGTTGCGAGGCGCCTCGGTTATATCGGTTTCGGCCGAATGCATTCTGGTCGGCTGACGGACCAGACTTACACCCCATAGGGTGGGGAGACGTATTGTTCAGGCATAATAATCCACTCCGTGTGGACCGGCCCTGACGATCCAAGGCTTGCCTGCGCGCTTGCCTGAGACATGGGCTAGATTGTCTCGAATCGGTTGAGGACTATCTTTTGCCTCGGTTCATAGATGGAAACCCAATTTCCAAATACGAGACTTTGCGGTTTTGATTGTATATCCTATATATGGCGACATAGTGGGATGGGGCGCTCATGCCGCCTATGATTGATACTTATGATTTGAAGTGTTTTATATACTATGCACTTATAATAGTATCAAATGATTTGTTTTAAACGTATCAAGCATTCTTTGGCTGTTATAAGGGAAAACCCTATCCTCGACTGCGTTGCATTGTGTGATGGGACCTGGGTCTTATAACAGCTTCATTTTTCTTTATTTAGCATTGCGCTGTTGGTTTTATGCACTGGTATTCTTGGGAGGAAACCCGTTCCGTGTTATACGGCGTGGTCCCTTGATTTACCTAATGATTTGAAATAAAGATTAATAACTGTTTTAGTTCTCACACCAGTCACATGACTGACCTGGAGTTTATTGTTTTAACCTAAACTCTGGGTGCCCCTATTTTCGACACGGGCAGCTAGTAGTTTTGGTTTTGCAGATTTATATTCACAGGATCCTGGTTTACAGCTGGAACGATATCCGGAAAGCTTTGTATCCGTATATCTCATTCTAGTTGTGTATTGTATTATTTTCCGCTGCTATGTATTTAAATGTAATTTAAATCTCTGATATTTCTGTGTAATATTCATTTATACTCTGTATATCCTTGTAATCTGATGCACTGTTGTAATATTCAATGAAATGTTCTTCTGTATGCGTTCTGTTTTGTCGTGTTCTCAAACGATAGGGCGTTTCGAACGGTCTGGGTCGGTTTAGCGACTGGTTCGGACCGAGCGAAGTTCCTTGCCGTCACATTTGGTATCAGAGCTTTGGTTTACAAAGCTCAGAGAACAAGGCACATTAGAACCATACGAAAGAATTCATCAGATATTGGATTAGCAATATCCAATGGAATGACTCGTTAGAGATAGGATCAGTAGTATCCTAGAACGGGTGTGAAGAGTATATTTTTCAAATGAAAACATTTTGTTTTGAAAATTTAAATCAACTATTCGTATTTGATTATTTGTTTATATTGATTTTGGGCAATTCAGTATATAAAGAATTTGCATATACGCCTTGCAAACGTATATTCAAAGTTTTAATATACTGGATAGATATGGAATCACATTCTAGTCGCCCGGAGATGGTACTGATGATTGTCATGACATCATCCGTATTTATATTCGTGTTTCGAATGTGTGATTTTCTATATATTTCCATTGGACTGGTGTGAGAACCAAAATTAGATAGGGCTTATTGTTGTGATTTGGCATCAAAAATCTGATTTTTGTATATGTATCAAAATTATGAATTTGATAATCTAATTCACTAATTGATTGATGTTTGGGTTGTTTGTTTATTTGGTTGCTAAATTTTAACCATTTTGCCTAATTCAACCAAATATTGAATTGTATTGGAATTTGGTCGCATCTACTTGCATATACATGTATATCATTGAACAGGTCATAGCAAGGAGGCTAGAGCCGAGAATAAAATTTGTTTGCCCGACAAATAGGTACATGTTTACTACATAATTTCCTGTTTTGTTTGGGTGATGATGATTTTGTGAGCCTATTGGCTAGCCGCTTGGCTTTTTCTTTTTCTTTTTGAGATCTGAAGGACCGGGAACGCTATTTGCAATTTCCCGATGCTCCCGGTGCAGGGGAGGTTATGGCGAAATTTTTCGAAAATTTAGGGTGTTAGCCAAATTTTTGAAATTTTAGAAGTTCTCAGAAACTGAAAAGTTGGAGAATGGAAGCCAAATCGAACGTAGAGCTGAATAATCAAACCACTTTCGACTTTGTTCCTTTTCGAGGACGAAAAGTTTTAAGTGGGGGAGATTGTAACAACCCGGAAAATCTGGGCCAGTTTGAAAATTTTATTTTGGCAATTTTAGCGAATTTTGATTATTTAAAATGAATTATTTTAAATAATATCGACAATAAATTTATTTTGAATATAATTCGAACGTATATATTATATACGTCGTCGTTAGAATATATAATAATTATATATAATTATAAAAGGAATTGAAAATGGCGCGGTAGTTCGAAAATTCGATTTCTGATTTCAAATGAATATACAGAATTCAATATAAGTCAGAATTGAACGAAACAAGAAATATTTGAATCTGTATAATTATATCTTTGTAACGAAGTTAACAAACTGAGATTTCATTTTAGAAATGATAAGATATGTCCAGTTTAAAATTAGAAATAGTCGCTGTGGAATTTATATATATTTTTATATATATAAGGCCCTTAAAAATAGCAATTTTGCAAACGACCTCAGATTTCGACGAAACCAGTTTTGTTGGGTCCGTGATGTCAAGTTATGGCTAGGTTTCAAATTTCATAATTTTTCGAATCAATATGTGAGCGTGGCAAAGGAAAACGCGTTTGACCAGTTTCAGTTGATTTTAATCGACTGGAAATTGGCCATTTTTCCAACAATCTCAGAATTCGACGAAACTAGTTTTGTTAGGACCGTATCGTCAATACGAAGCTAGAAAATATTTTCGGGAATTTTTCTAGTTAGTGTGTGGCCCCGGTAAATTGAAATGTGCGTTTAAATTGAATATATAAAGATTTATATTTTAAATTTAACGGAAACTGGTCGTAACGTCCGAGTTGGCTTACGCAGCATATCCCATTGTGTTCGGAATAGGGGTATTGCGCTAGGGACGGCAGTCGTTGGGTGAAACTCCGAGTTAGAAGGAAAAGTCAACAATTAGGGTTTGGGAAAAAAAATTAAATATAAAATAAAATAATAAAATATAAAAATATAAACATTTACACTAAAGCCCCCCCCCCCCCGTCTTTACTTTTCCCCAATCAGAAAAACCCGATCCCCAATTTAAAAATGGCCACCTGCGATCCGTCGCACCACCGTGGTTGGTCAACAAGCCTCCCCGAGCATCTCCCCCTCGCAACCCTTCTCCTTCGTCGATCCTTCTCTTCCCTCCAACACCCCACCTTGAACTGACCAAGCCGCCGCTCCCTATCACCACCCCCGCTCCGTCTAGGCGCGCCACGCATGAAGACCGCGCCCCTCTGCATCGCGAGGCCCTCCACCAGACCGCGCTCACACCAAATCGAGACGCCCATCTCCACAGACCCGAAGAGAACCACCGCCACCCCTGATGGCGCCAATGACCTGCCGTGACCCCTCCCCCCCCCGTAAGTATTTTATTGTTTTTTTTTTTTATTTATTTATTTTAATTCGTTAAAAAAAAACTGAATTGTTTTATTTAAAAAAAAAAAAAAGGTAAGTTCTGATTTTTAAAACGATAAAAAAACTGATTTTTGTTTATTAGAATATAAAACTGATTTTGTTTATTAGAATATAAAACTGATTTTTGATTTAAGAATATAAGAATGATTTTGATTTAAAAATATAAAACTGATTTTGTTTTAATAGTAAAAACAGGTTTTAAAGGAAGTATAAAAACTGATTTTTGGAAATTTTAAACTTTAAATAGAAAATGGTTTGATCTTTAAAGTAGAAAAGACGGATTTTTATTAAGCAGAAAGTTTTAATTTTTATTTCATATAAAGATGCGATTTTTAAAATAGAAAAAAGATGTGATTTTTACAATAGAAAAGAGGCGATTTTTACAATAGAAAAGATTCGATTTTTAAATGGAATAGATTCTATTTTTATAAAAAGGAAAGGAATGATTTTTACCATTAAGTAACGTATATAAAAATTCGATTTTTATATATTGAATAGCGAACTAAAAATTCGATTTTTATATATTGAACTTTGAACTAAAAATTCAATTTTTATATATTGAATAACATAGTAAAAATTCGATTTTTACGTATGTAGTGAAAGCAGCAACGAAGGTGACAAAGAGGCGAAACGACGAAGACTTCTGCAAATGAAGAGCCGTGGAGCTAGGATAGCTATATGTGAGAATTCCTCACCTTTCAATTTATTTTTCTAGTTATATATATACTAGGATGCAGACGGTGCTTAGTAGCACCCGACACCCGTCCACAGACCATGGACTTGTTTGTTTGACTGTTTGGTGATTGATTGTGATATTGGTTTGAATGTGGTTTGTGGTGTGAAAAATCGAATCGATAAATTGGTTAGGATTAGACGTGCGCCGTTATAAGGCGAAGGAGTAAGGCTAGGTTAGACCCTTACTCCAAAGTTTGTGGTTTGCATAACGAATTGATTTGATTGATGTGTGAATGGCGTGGGCCTTCACTAGACCGGGGATAAGGCTAGGCCTTGTCCCGTTTCTAGTATCGTGCCGTTATGCCGCCGAAATTTTCTAAAATAAGTTAGAAAAATAAAAATAGCATTTTATTTAACGAATGAACTGAATATAAATTCATATGTTAAAATAAAATGTGTTATCGTTAAAAATATAATTTTTAACGTGAATGTGAATAAATAAATATTCATTTACAAACCAGACGGTTTGTTTATGTACACCTATTTGAATGACGTTGATTGGGTCGATAAATTTTACACATCGCCTAACTGCACAAATAAAATATGTGTTTGATTGTTTGAAACCCCACACGGGTGTTAGGATGAAATTTGAAGTTCACTCATCCTGATTTATTAAATATGTCGATCGATTGATTGACAAGCTGCTATAAGCGTTAAATGTCTATATTTGATGCTTATACAGTGTAGTGCACTTTGGTTGATGGTTGATTATTCATCGTTGTTGATATATACATGTGTTGTAGAAAATCCATATAATTAACATTATATGGTAATTGATTGGGCCTCATTCCAGTTTCGAGAAAAAAAGAAATATTTGAAATAGAAATATTTGAAATAGAAATATTTGAAATAGAAATATTTGAAATAGAAATATTTGAAATAGAATATTTGAAAATAGAAATATGTGAAGCCGTGAGGATTAGATTGACGCCATTTTGACGTGAACGATATTTATATCGATTTTATTCATTTTAAAATGAATATTGAAACGTGATTTCGAAATCGAATATTTTGAAATGAATTGAATTGAAAACGATTTCGAAATGAATTGAATTGAAAACGATTTCGAAATGAATTGAATTGAAAACGATTTCGAAATGAATTGAATTGAAAACGATTTCGAAATGAATTGAATTGAAAACGATTTCGAAATGAATTGAATTGAAAACGATTTCGAAATGAATTGAATTGAAAACGATTTCGAAATGAATTGAATTGAAAACGATTTCGAAATGAATTGAATTGAAAACGATTTCGAAATGAATTGAATTGAAAACGATTTCGAAATGAATTGAATTGAAAACGAATTCGAATTGAATTGAAAGCGAATTGAAATGAATTCAAATTGAATTGAAATTTGAATTGAATAGAAATGAATTTTGAAACGAATTTATAAAGAAGAATTCAATTTTGATTTGAATTGAAAAGGAAGTTGAAATTGCTTTTGAAACGAATTTAAAACCATTTATATAATTCGTTTTAAATAGTAATCGACGAAATATATATTATATATATTATATATATAATATAATGGCCTGAATAGAACGCGCCGCGCTGCGGCAGTTCGCGAATTTCGATCATTTGTTTCAAACGGACATTACGGGAGATCCGACCGTCGGATTCTCCTAAAACCGGAACCGTTGGGTTCGTATCGAAAAGAGCTTTCTAATGAATGTTAGAAATTTGAAATCTAACGGTTGGATTTGGAGATACGTCCAAATCAAATTCGAAAAAGGTCGCTGTAAGTGCAGTTCGATGGCCGTTAATGGAAATCGACCGTACGGGCCTTGATAAAATTATTAAAAATAGTAATAATTTGTGTAAAATCATAAGAAATGATTTGTGAAAGTTTGGGATGAAAAACTCCATATTTGAAAAGATAAAAATAGATTTTTATCGAAATGAACTAGTTTTGAACTAGAATTATAATTCTATTTATTTTTAAATAAATAAATTGAATTTGAAATGGTTTTGAAAATAACCAAAATTTCCAATGATTGCATTGGAGTGGATTTGAATCGAAATTGTCTTCGGAATATTTCGATGTTGGAATTCGTGATATTACAGGTGTTGTTATGGAAATTTGAAAGATATATATGTATATCGTTATTTCCAATACGACATTTGTTAATCGTAGAATTTGATATTGAATATAGGCCGATATAGTTTCTATTCAGAGCCTTGTATTGAATATCGAATGTGATTTGGGTTTGTCGTGAATGGTGTCTTCACTAACACTGTTCTTGAACCCAGTTGAGAAAAGATTAAATCTTTTTATTTAGATTTAATGAAGTGTACCAATTAAATGATATTTAATTGGAATTGAATTGATATTGATTTTTGGGTTTATCGTGAACAGTGTTTTAAATAACACTTGTTCTTTAACCCGATAATTAATGGGATGTGACTTTGGGTTTATCGTGAACCGTGTTTTAAATGACACTGATTCTTTAACCCAGTCACAGATTAAAACTAAGTGGAGTTTTAATGAATCTTTAATTAGATTGAAAAGATCGAGAATGGAGTATCACCAGTTTTGCTCCAGGCGATAGTTAAATCTTTAATTAGATTTGAATGTGAAATTTAGAAACTAACTGGCGGTTAGCCAAGCAGAATGGTTTTCTGGATATTGATCTGATGTTGGTTTCGGCCTTCGGGGTTAATATTTGGGGAATTATTCTCTTGATTAATTTACGGTTAGTGACTAATGAATTGGAATGAGGCGTATGTTGTGTTTGTGTAACACTTTTATAATATATACGCGAGTTATTCGGAAAGACCGGGTTTATCCCATTCTGAATAACTGATACGACGATAAGTCGAAGATGAAGACGATGGTCGAAGACCGGAAGTCTTCACGTCGTTTGGGTGATAACTGATGATCTTGATTGGGCTGTACACCCAAGAAGATGGAAACAGTTAGTGATCGTCCAGACGTACTTGGAGATCGATGGATATGCGGGGTACTAGGTGCCTCCGGTTTCGTTCAGACCCAGAACGGACTTGTAAATGGACTGTGTGTCTGACATCGGATTTCATTCTGTGTGACTGATATCGGTTGCATAGGATGGTTTGCCTGTGTGGCATGCTAAGATGCAAATGATCGAGGCTTCTGTTGAAAAGCAAAGTCTTGTGGTGATGATCAAAGCACGGCCTTTGTGGCGTAGCTTTGTGTAACGTTTACCTCGCGTGTTTCACACCCGGTATGAACCAAAAACGGGAGACGGACCTCAGGGAGGGCATGCGTTTCTTTCTAGCTAGAAGTGGCGTCAGTGGTTTTACACGCCCTGACGAGTTTGACTTATGTGGTTGTTGCTGTTGCGAGGCGCCTCGGTTATATCGGTTTCGGCCGAATGCATTCTGGTCGGCTGACGGACCAGACTTACACCCCATAGGGTGGGGAGACGTATTGTTCAGGCATAATAATCCACTCCGTGTGGACCGGCCCTGACGATCCAAGGCTTGCCTGCGCGCTTGCCTGAGACATGGGCTAGATTGTCTCGAATCGGTTGAGGACTATCTTTTGCCTCGGTTCATAGATGGAAACCCAATTTCCAAATACGAGACTTTGCGGTTTTGATTGTATATCCTATATATGGCGACATAGTGGGATGGGGCGCTCATGCCGCCTATGATTGATACTTATGATTTGAAGTGTTTTATATACTATGCACTTATAATAGTATCAAATGATTTGTTTTAAACGTATCAAGCATTCTTTGGCTGTTATAAGGGAAAACCCTATCCTCGACTGCGTTGCATTGTGTGATGGGACCTGGGTCTTATAACAGCTTCATTTTTCTTTATTTAGCATTGCGCTGTTGGTTTTATGCACTGGTATTCTTGGGAGGAAACCCGTTCCGTGTTATACGGCGTGGTCCCTTGATTTACCTAATGATTTGAAATAAAGATTAATAACTGTTTTAGTTCTCACACCAGTCACATGACTGACCTGGAGTTTATTGTTTTAACCTAAACTCTGGGTGCCCCTATTTTCGACACGGGCAGCTAGTAGTTTTGGTTTTGCAGATTTATATTCACAGGATCCTGGTTTACAGCTGGAACGATATCCGGAAAGCTTTGTATCCGTATATCTCATTCTAGTTGTGTATTGTATTATTTTCCGCTGCTATGTATTTAAATGTAATTTAAATCTCTGATATTTCTGTGTAATATTCATTTATACTCTGTATATCCTTGTAATCTGATGCACTGTTGTAATATTCAATGAAATGTTCTTCTGTATGCGTTCTGCTGTGGCTTGTTCTCGAACTATCCGACGCTTTCCTTTACGGGGAAGTTGCGGGTCGTCACACCATCTCTTTATTGATGATAATTCCGAGGCAATCAAACCAAAGGATTGCGACCAAGTGCCAAACTCCTTCACCATGCTCTTACACGTACGATCTTACCTCCATCCAGAACACATGATCTTGTATATACGGAGACATTTCGAGCTTTATACGCAACTTATGGCAACATAAAGATAAATTGGATGCAAATGATAATGGATCATCTTTTGCTCTTCACACACGGTATGGCTATTTATTGTCACTTTGGGGAATATTTAATGAGAGTTTTCGAGAATGCAAACAACCCCGAGCCGGATTCCGATACGATTGAAATAAAGGACTTAGATAGCAAAAGCTTAAAAAAGTGCATATGCCTCCTCCGACTATTAGAATCATAAGCTTGGAAAAATAAAAAAAAAGAGATATGGATTGACCATCTTCAAGCTCAGCTCATGCAAATCTAGAGGATATTCATTTGACGGAACCATCACAAACTTCTGGGCAAGCACTTGATGTCGTTGCTCGCAGTCAACTTCTTTTAGAAGCTGGCTACAAGAGGATGGGCAAGAAGATGGATAAGAAGTTCGGTAAAATCAAGAATTTTCTTGGAAAAATGTGGACATCGATATCATGCTCTCTTGCATCTACTGGACATGTCACAGATCCAGACAAGAGGCCTATCTCTCCATTAAATTGGACATCTTCATAAGAAACGAAATCCGATTAAGTCTAGTTCGCTTTATTATGTTTTAGTAGTATGTTGTGTAATATTTTTTTTGCTTTAACTTGTATGGGATTTGTCTTAGATAATCCTGGGATATTTTAGTACTTTTGGTTTGTAGAACTTCTAAAAGGATTATACTATATACCTTTATCTTTTGCTTGTATTATGAATTTTTGCTTGTTAAATAATATTATCATTATCTATAAAGTATTGTCTTCTCCTTATACACTGTTTTTCATAGCATGTATTCTTTTTTATCGATGACAAAGGGAAGAATAATTGGTTATATGCATATATATATACTATGTGCTAATATTTGTTACAGGAAGTCACAAGGTAAGTATATACTATATTATGAACTAACAAAATGTTGCAGAGTTTCATGGGTATCTAAATATATATATAAGCATACATGCAGGGGGAACAATTCAATATTTCACCAGAATGCAGTATGTTGTCATCAATCAAAAAAGGGGGAGAATTTTGATTCACGATGTTTTCGATTAATGACAACAAAATGGAGATTAATGAAGATCGTATCGTGAAGCTAAGTTCATATATATATATATATATATATATATATATATATATATATATATATATATATAGTTGTGTTAGAAATATGTTAAAATCTATCCTCATAGTATAACACAAATGCACATATGTCTAAAATATATGTATATGAATTTATGAAATGAAAAAAGCATTATTGGGCTGGCTTAGCCTAACTAGTCAACTGGTAGAAAACTGACCAGTTGACTGGTCAGGGTTCCAGAGCCCAGTAACGGCTAGTTTCTTTTCATAAATTAAATATATATGATCTTCTCAGTTGACCAATCGACTAGTGGTTTTTCAACCAGCTGACTGAACAGAATGACAGTCATTTTTATATGAAGAAATGCTTTCTTTCATGAAGAATCTCCTCTTTATTTATGAACAGAAATGAATGTAATTCTTGATTGAAACTCTTCGTGAAAGATTACTACTCTTCTACTATTATAAATACACTACAAAGATGTTTTCCAAACCACAGATTCTCACTTATTCTACTCTATTTTCTGATTTACACTTATATACTCTCCACATTCTAAAAGCTCTCTAATTCAAGTAACTTGTTGAATCTTTGAAGTTATTTCATATCTTTCAATTCAACAAGCATCATACTTCCTTCAGTCTTCACATACACATCAAATACTTGAGGATAAGAATATATAAATGGTGCACTTAATCATGACTATTCAGTGTTGATATAAGAACACATTCAGAAGTCAAATCTCTTTGTAATAGTGAAGTCCTGTATTGGTGCTCAGGCGGGGACTCCTTGTTAGTGCTCGGGTGTATTACGACGTATTTCTTTGGGTTAAGAGAGGGCGTGTTAGTGAATTTCGAAGAGGAGCTTCAAGGCAGGACGTGGGATGGGAAGTCCGAACTAGTATAAAATTTCTAGTGTCTTTTCTGGATTTTCATTTATTGGCGATATATCTATGTAGCTTATATTTACCTACATTATTGTTGTAGCTTACTAGTTAAATTATCATATACTATACCATTATATCCATACAAACATCCTACTTTAGTCATACACCGACTTTTCAGAAATAATGTCTATATTTATTTCTTTGTCATCTTATGCACATGCAATCAATAATTTATGCATATCCATATTAAAATATTTACTTTCCATTTTGCATATTTGTTTCCACCTATTTGTGATTTTATATCACTAAATTTAACATTTTCAACATGAAAACAATAAAAGAAGTAGAATCAAAGAAATGAAGAAAAGGGATTAACTACTAAATTAATTGCATAAAAATGAAATTAAATATAAGCTACTAACATAAAGAAAAGAGCACGAAATAAAATAACACTAATTAACATTGCATTAAAAAAAGGAAAGTTTCATGGAAATAAAAATGGCTAAGTAGCCACAAAAAGATAACTTTTATCCTACAACAAAACTAACTAAAAGAGAGGATTCTATTTACATGGGTATTTAAACAAGCCTAAAACCCTAATCTTCTTTTTTGGGAACTACCCAAAATACCCTCTTCATAAAGCTTTCATGTTGTCTGTAGCCACTAATGATTCATTAAAAGTGCATGAAGCTTTTTATATCTCCTTTATCTAATGCATTAGCCTCTAATTGCAGCCTTAAGAAAATTGGGTTAGGTGGGTAGTTGGTGTCCTCCACTAACTTGTGTGTGAATTAAATCCATCTTCATTCCTTTATCTCCTCTTTGTGCATGCGTATCCTTCATGGAACTGCTTGTATTTAAATCCAAATTCCTATAAAACAATGTAGAAATTTCCAATTGAAATTTATCAATTTAATATATGCGATGAATATATGACGATTTGGAAATAATTTGAATTTTGGTTTAAACATGTTAAAATACACTATATAATCATTTATTTAACTAAAAGAAGATTAAATATGGTAGTAAAAATGTTCATATTTATGCACTCATCATGTGCACTGACACCCATCCTTTTATGATACTAGAACTACTATTTATCTATTATCTTTCGCTTATCAGTCATGCTAGAAATCACTATAGCTCATCAGACTTTTTGTATGACCGTTTTCTACTCCATGGGCTCTGAGGGAGGAAGCGCTAAGCTTGGACTGCTTAGTTTATTTTATCTTAGATGAATCTTGCAGAGATGTATTATTTAGTTTCTTTCCACAGTTTTCTAGTAACTTTTTGGCTATTTTGGATATTAATATTATTGTACTATAGTATTTCTTATTATGACCGAGATTTGAGATATGGTATTTGTAACGACCGACATTTTTCAGTGATATAATTAATTTATTTAATTATTTAAATAATGGTTTGGTTATTTAAAATGACCAGAATTAAATAATGTCAAATATTTTATTAATAAATAATATAATAATATATTTAATTTTTGAAATAGTCAGAAATAGTGGAATTCACAATATTGTGTGAATTGAATTATTTAATATATATAGTTCAGTTTAGAGTTGAATTATATGAACAAATATATTCAATCGACGATAGTTTGAACGTATAATTATAATATAATTATAATCGAGCTCGAAATGGCGCTGTAGTTCGCTATTTGGCGATTTGAACTTCAACTGAATGTATAGGGTCCATTTTAAATCGGATTTCTGTGAAACATGAAACGTTAGGAGCTGGTGAAGTATATTTTTCGAGTGGAAGAGAAAAATTGGGATTTCATCGTGTAGATTTTCATATATGTCCAAATCAAATTTTAGAAAAGTCACTATGGATTTCCTTTATAATTTATATCGATTTATTTATAATTTAAAATGGATTTTTAAATATAAATCGAATATCGATGTAACACTAGATTTGAAATATCGAGTTATAAATCCCAGTTGAACAGCATAATATTCCGTTGAGAATATATACGATAATATTTATTTTTAAATATTATTTAAATGTTTTTAAAATATATTTCTATATTTAAAAGGGCTATTTAGAGCTTTAAAAATAGCCAGTTTTGCAAACGACCTCAGAATTCGATGAAACTAATTTTGTTGGATCCGCAATATTAAATTATTTCTAGATTTCAATTTTCGTGATTTTTGAAGTCATTATGTGGCCGTATGGATTTTTAATGTGAAAACAATCAGTATTTTGACGATTAAAAATACGCTGTGTGAGCATACGAAGTCGGAATTCGACGAAATCAATTTCGTTGAGACCGTAATGTCAAACTGTAGCTACAGGACCATTTTCATGATTTTTGGGTATTGTGTGTGATCACAGTGGTTTTTAAACAGTGAATACAAACAACGATTGCTTAAAATAAAATAGAATAATCGAATAAAAAAATATTAAAACTATTCTATATATACCCAAAATCTTTCCTAACCTTAGACCAAATTTTCTCTGGTCAAAAACAAGCGCCGCCAACATATTTTCTTCTACAGCTAAATCCTTAGCTTTAGAAATTCATGGAAAATCAAATAAAAACACAAAAATCACGTTATGTATGTTTTCGGATCCTCCAACACATAAGCTTCAACCCAGCGTGTTTAAAACCTGGTGCGATCCATTTTTGGAGGACGCTCGTTGTATGAGCAGCGGATAGGGTTCCCGTTGGTGACCACCGTAGGGAGTTTCGAGAAAATTGGAAGGTAGCGAGGTGATGAGGAGGTCGAGGCGCACCAATTGGGAGAAAATTTGTGGGATCCCGTGGATATTAGCATCAATCGAACACTGGGCTTCACGGATTGACAGGAACGACGGGATTGAGGTGGGAGGTTCGAGTTCTGCAGGTGGGTGTAGGGATGGCAAAAAAATATGTACCCGCGGTTATCCACGGGTAAAATCCATCATGGATATGAAACGGATAGTTAAATGGGTATCCATGGGTAAAATAAACGGGTATTTTTAATATCCGTTAGTTAATGGGGCGGGTACGGATAGTAAGATATCCATATCCGCGGGTACTCGTGTCCGTATTTAATGTGATTTATTTTTAATAGTTAATACAAAAAATATTGTTGTTGGTTGTTTGGTATTTGTGCGCATGCTTTTACTCAAAAATTTATAACTGGCTGTTGATATTTTGATGGATACTTCTGTTGTTATCTATTCTTTTTTGGATGTGGGTTTAAATATGTATTGGTATGTTGAGGTTAGCATATAATCATTGGTCTAATTTTTTTTTAACCAAATGTACTATTGAATAATTTCAATAAATGGCTAAAAAAATAAATTGAATAAATATAATGGATACCCACCAATACCCGCCATTACCCGCAACCTGTTTAAAACCCGTTTAATGGATACCCGTGCGGGTATGGAGCGGGCACGGGGCAAAAAATCACACAATGGGGCGGGTGACGGTTTGGTACTACCCGCGCCCGCCCCATTGCCATCCCTAGGTGGGTGAGGGATAGAAAGAGGATGAGAAGGAGAGTTGGATTGTGAGATCGGTTTGAATTGATATGGAGTATGGAAGGATGTTTTGATCGTAGAAGTTGGGTTAATGGATGTTGAAGCGAGTGACTGTTGTTTTAGGGAAGAAGGGATAACTGGGCGATTTTAATTTGATAGTGGGTGTTGGGCCATGGTATTTGAAATGGGGTAAGGCCCAAAAGTATTTATATTCCAAGTTAAATTCTATATTAATTAGTGTATTGAGTAAAACGTTCATATCTTTATCATACACGATCAGAAATTCGAACCGTCAGTTACGTTAGGATCGTATGGACGAGAGCTCCACAATGGAACTGACCGGGAGTGGATTGAAGCTCGTTTGGATTTACGGTGGACTTTAACGCGCAAATCAAATCGTTGACCAATTATCGTTATTTAACGATAAACCGTCCAAGGTGAGTAATCTTACTAACTCTACTCAATTTATATTTGCATAAAATATTTTTATAATTTGTAAATAATGGTTGTTTGCTGTGTGTTGGCTGTTTGGTTGAACAGCTAGGTAGTTGATTGAAAATATAGATAACGATATATGTAGAAATCGTTAATCGAATGCTGATTCTGTTCATCAGAATGTTTTATATTCGTGTTATTTATGTTGACTGACATCTGAGGATGCAGGGAAATAGGTCGGAGGGACCCAACTGGGTTCCTCAACATTTATTTTACTAATTTTCATATATCGTGTTATATGATGTGATATGAGATCTGTTGTTGATTTTGTATGGTTGAATGATACTGATCATTGTTATATGGTACGTTAAATACCATAATGAATACTGGAATGTTAAAAAGGGAATTTTCAATGTTATATTGAAAAAGAAATATTTATAAAATCAAAAGATTTAATAAAAAAGAAAACTATTTATTTAGAAAATAAATAGATTGAAAAGGAACATTTAGTTGTTAATCAAATAAATGGAATTGAAAAGAAATTTTTTGTAAACTATTTACAAATTGAATTGAAAGGGATATTTATTTGAAAAATAAATAGAATAGAAAGAGGAAATATTTGTAAAAGAAATAGAAAGGAAATAGTTAGATTGTCAAAGGAATTACTTATAAAATCAATAGATTATATATAAAAAGAAAATATTTTATAGAATAAACAGAATTATCAAAAAGGGATTTATTTTGTAAATAAATACATTATAAAAGGAAATACTTTAAAAGTAACAGGAATTGATTTTTAAAGGAGAATTTTGCATTTGAAATGTTTAGACTCGTGCTTTGCACACGGGTATAACGTGTTATGAATTTAAAGATAAGTTTTAAGTAGAATATATTCTAACAGATAGATGAAGTGATAAATTTATATGTATTTATTTTTTAAATTAAATAGGATGTTTATCATTGGATAAATAGAATATATAATTCAGGACTTATATAGAGAAGTAAGAATCGATTTCAATATCGATATTTAAACTGAATAAACGTAGAGTGAATCAAAGGAGTTAATTAGATAGAGTTAATCGAATTAGAATTTATTGAATGTTAGTTATTCAATTAGAGTTGATCGAATGTAGTTATTTGAGATAGAGTTAGCCAAACATAGTTATTCAGGATGGGTTGCCATTTCGTATGACTGCTAGCGTATTTCGCAGGGCTGCAGATAGCCTACGGCGGTCAGATGTTTCCTGAGGGAATCAGGCGTAACCATTGTGATCGCTGCAATCTAGAGTCAAGCGAATGGAGTTAAATCAAAGATTTGCCATTCGAAATAAAGTTAAAATAGACATAGTTATTCGAATATAAGTTAATCGAATATTATCTATTCGATAGGAATTAAATAAGTTGAGTAAATCAAGTAAGTTAATCGAGTTAAGTCAATCGGGTTGAGTTAGTCAAGATGAGTTAATCAAACTGAGTTAGTCCAAGTGAGTTAATCCAAAGGAGTTATTCAAAATAGTTTATTTGAATAGAGCTAAAGGAGTTAATCGAATATAGTTTATTCGAAAGGAGATTAATCGAATGTAAATCATTCACAGAAAGTTAATCGAATGTAAATCATTCGAAGAGAGATTATCGAATATAGTTATTCGAAGAAAGGGTTATCGAATATAGTTTATTCAAAAAGGAGATATCAAATAGAGATTATTCGAAAAGAGAATTATACACTGAATTCGATTATATCGAATTAGGGAAATTTCTATTTACTTTCCGTCTTTGAATTAAGATGTATATTATTATTATTCAATTAGTTATTGGTTACTTATTCAAAATAAGGAATAAGTATTTTATTTAAGTTATTTTATTTCGAAAGCATGGGAATATGACACCATCGTTATAATCAAATGATTTGATAAAAGAAGTAGATTCATAAATAGAATCCGAGTTATGTAAGAAAGTGTTAAAGATTTGAAAGATGAATCTTGTCTAATTCGAAGTTAGAAATGTTGTTCAGTTAAGGTCTGAGAGGTAGTTATACCCCAACATGATTAACTTTGTTTTTAACTAAGAAATGGTTAAGGTTCCAAAGTGAAGATTGATTAAGTGAATTTAGTTAATGAGTGTAATGGTTTAAATTGGCTTAGTGATGTTTTATTTAAACATCTGTTTAAATCAAATGAATAAGTTTTGGAAACATTTTCCAAACATAATCAGAGATATTTTATAATCATAGAAAATGAAATGTTGATGAGAAAGAATACTGGAATGACAGTGGTACATGAAACAGAGATGGAAATGTTTTCCAATGATTGATGATGTATATTTTCTAAATTTAGGAAATAAGAATTTACAAATAGATAGAAATGGGGAAATGGATAAATTAAAGATAATTTTATAGAAAGAGATAAATGTGGATTGATGATTAATCGATAGAATTTCCATCTGGAAATAATATATTTGGTTGCACACCTGTTTTTCTTTGATAGATAAATCACCGACTATCGAAGTTTTTGACCATTTTTCCGTCGTCAATACAGAGAGACCGGGATCAAATTCACTATCTGAAAACCACTCTGTATGGACGCTAGCGTTGTGATCGAATATTGCAGATGGAGTTATGCAAGGACTATCCTATTACAGAATAGTACCTTCGGTTTGTCCAATCCCAGGACAACATGAATGGACGAATGTCTGACAAAGTATATCTAACAAATCGCGTAAGTTGATCTCTTCAAATGTACTTACGTTTTGTGGCGGAGGAATTCATTTCTCTTAGCTTTATACCCATGGTATTTTTGGGGAAATTAATTTTTGATTTGACGGGTATGACGATGTAGCATTCAAAGTGAATGGTGGTCAAGTGTTTTAAAAGATACGTTATGACCTCAAGCCTCATCAACTGGGAAATGACAGAAATCGGGGAGGCAGCATGGCTAAGTGGGTCGCTCCCATTAGGGTGTATATCACCTATCTAGAGAAAATCCATTTCATTCTTTATCTATGTTCAATGTTGTCCCTTTACTGGAAGACGGTGGGTAGCTCTTAACCGTTGGTGATATACATTCAATACACTCAACAGAAATGAGTGGTCAGTCATGTGTGGGCCGGGTTGCAAGACGTTCTTGTTGATCCCAGTGTATTTGCCTCTAGAGATACACTATCGGCAGGTGGTCCCATACCTTGTCATAGTTGGAATCCAATCTCCAATAAGCGCTCGCGGTTTTGTTTGTATACTATATATGTCGAACGTGAGATGCAAGCATTCTGCCATATTCTAATTACTTGTGATTAGACATTATTATAATATCAGAGAAGTATTGATTTCCAAAACTGTTTTGGGTTATTGTAAGGTAAAAGCCATCCGTGTTTATGTGTGAATCGGTCTTACGATTATCGTTTCTTTGAAAAGGATTTCGAAAAATTAAACCAAATGATTTGAGTTTACTCACACCAGTCCCATGACTGATCCAGAGTTTATTTTGTTTTGTTTACCCTAAACTCTTGGGTGCCCAAATTTGTACGTGCAGTCAAATAGTTCGTGTCTTTACAGATATACTAGGAGGAGCTTGAAGCAGGAGCTTCAGGATTATATAGCTATTGTTATTTCCGTTGTGTGCAAGTGTTGTACTCTGATAATGTTATTATACTGTTTTATTGCAAAGTTATGTTATAATATATTTTATTCGTTCCGGTGTGAGATTCGTGTTTACTCTGATTGTGTTCTTCTTCATCTATTCTAATTTTCTATCTTATCTATTCTCACTATCTAACTTCTTTCTATTAATGATCTGGAATGTTCGATGCCTGAATAATTTACATGGGTTTTATATTGATTTTCTGGGTCGAAAATCCCAGTTCGTTATAGTGGTATCAGGGCTGAAGGTTAAGTGATTACCTTGGCTCTGTGGCGTGACTCAGTAGAGATGGGGTTAGTAATACCCTAGATTGAGTTGAGTGTATATAAACGAGTTAACGTATTTGTAGATTTTATAAAAATATGTTTTATATTGTGGAGATTTATTGGTTGAGTAGTTTGTGAATTCTGGTCGATCAGTTTGATCCACTGTATAGATAAGGGTTTCTAAACACTCAAGTATGATAAACCGATACAGTATGTTTTGAAAGAGGGTAAGTGAGATAATTTTACCCAAAGTATATTTCGATATAAAGAAAATATTTATATTCGAATGATTATAGTATGTTGGATGTGTTGGTTGATTATAATGAAAATGGTTATATAAATAACCAATTAGAGTTCATATAATATAAAAGCAGATTAATTAAATCTGAATTAAATCAGAAATGGGAATAAAAATTCTGAAAAACTAGAAAAAAAAAAGTGATTGTAAGTGGATTTGAGCTAAGTATAAGAAAATTTTAAGATCCCGGGAGATTTTAAATTGTTTTACAAGTATCATGAATGATATTTTGAAAAAGATCTCAAAATGAAAGTGTTTAATGTGGTTTTGAAAGTGATATAGGATTGAACTCACTTCGATAGCTGGGAAATAACTCTGAAGATGCTGGCCACATCATCAGTGTTCATTTTCGAGTCCTAAGTGACGGATTACCACCAAGATTTTGTGTTGAATTGTTTTGACGAAAACAAGTTGTTTTGAATCTCGAAAGGGAAATATTTGATTTTTTTTTTATGAAAAGCAAAGTTTTTTATAACTCCTAGGAAAAGGTCGTCTGAATTAAAAACAAATTTAAAGAAATTTGTGAAAGCAAATATGAATTGAAACCAATTAACTGGAAATTGAATTGGAATATAATATATCAAGTAAAATCAGATTTTGAGTTATGAGATAAGAATCTGAAATGATATTGAACTAGTGAGTTAGGAGTTTGGAATAGAGAATGGAACTCGAGTTTAAAATGGAATTTGGCTTTGGATAAGTGAATAAATTGTGTTGAGATTTGATTGATTGAAATTGGTTGGAAATCAATTGGTATGAATGGATATATGATCGACAGGTATTGAGTAGAAGCAAGTGTAAGGATTTAATGATATGCCGGACAAAAAGGTACACGTTTATTTTTATGGATTTGGTGATTTATGGGCCGATTTGGCAAGCCGATTGGCTGTTTGATTTTCTTTTGGATGGGAAAGGGCCTAGAGAGGCGAGTTGGAAAATTTTCAGGATTTTAGAAAATTTGCATTGATAGAAATAAAGAATATTTTAATTGAAATTAAATTGGTTCAGTTGAAATTGAGATTGGTATGTAAACAAATAAATTTGTACTAGTCAATAGGGTTTGTTCCCTACCTTAGCAATTTCGAGGACGAAATTATTTTAAGGGGGGAAGAATGTAACGACCCGCATTTTTCAGCGATATAATTAATTAATTTAATTATTTAAATAATGTTTTGGTTATTTAAAATGACCAGAACTAAATAATATTGAATATTAAATTAATAAATAATATAATAATATATTTAATTTCTGAAATAGTCAGAAATAGTGGAATTCACAATATTTTGTGAAGTGGATTATTTAAAATATATAGTTCAGTTTAGAGTTGAATTATATAAACAAATATATTCAATCGACGACAGTTTGAACCTATAATTATAATATAATTATAATCGAGCTCGAAATGGCGTTGTAGTTTGCTATTTGGTGATTTGAACTTCAACTGAATGTACATGGTCCATTTTAAATCGGATTTCTGTGAAACAAGAAACGTTAGGAGCCGGTGAGGTATATTTTTCTAGTGGAAGAGAAAAATTGCGATTTCATCGTGTAGATTTTGATATATGTCCAAATCAAATTTTTGAAAAGTCACTATGGATTTCTTTTATAATTTATATCAATTTATTTATAATTTAAAATGGATTTTTAAATATAAATCGAATATCGATGTAACACTGGATTTGAAATATCAATTTATAAATCCCAGTAGAGCAGCATAATATTCCGTTGTGAATATATACGATAATATTTATTTTTAAATATTAAATTTAAATGTTTTTAAAATATATTTCTATATTTAAAAGGGCTATTTAGAGCTTTAAAAATAGCCAGTTTTGCAAACGACCTCAGTATTCGACGAAACTAATTTTGTTGGATCCGCAATATTAAATTATTGCTAGATTTCAATTTTCGTGATTTTTGAAGTCATTATGTGGCCGTACGGATTTTTAATGTGAAAACAGTTAGTATTTTGACGGTTAGAAATATGTTGTGTGAGCATACGGAGTCGGAATTCGACGAAACCAGTTTCGTTTGGACTGTAATGTCAAACTGTAGCTACAGGACCATTTTCGTGATTTTTGGGTATTGTGTGTGATCACAGTGGTTTTTAAACAGTGAATACAAACAGCGATTGCTTAAAATAAAATAAAATAATTGAATAAAAAAAATATTAAGACTATTCTTTATATACCCAAAATCCTTCCAAACCCTAGACCAAATTTTCTCTGGTCAAAAACAAGCGCCGCCAACATATTTCCTTCTACAGCTAAATCCTTAGCTTTAGAAATTCATGGAAAATCAAATAAAAACACAAAAATCACGTTATGTATGTTTTCGGATCATCCAACACATAAGCTTCAACCCAGCGTGTTTAAAACCTGGTGCGATCCATTTTTGGAGGACGCTCGTTGTATGTGCGGCGGATAGGGTTCCCGTTGGTGACCACCGTAGGGAGTTTCGAGCAAATTGGAAGGTAGCGAGGTGATGAGGAGGTCGAGGTCCACCAATTGGGAGAAAATTTGTGGGATCCCGTGGATATTAGCGTCGATCGAACATTGGGCATCACGGATTGACAAGAACGATGGGATTGAGGTGGGAGGTTCGAGTTCTGCAGGTGGGTGAGGGATAGAAAGAGGATGAGAAGGAGAGTTGGATTGTGAGATCGGTTTGAATTGATATGGAGTATGGAAGGATGTTTTGATCGTAGAAGTTGGGTTAATGGATGTTGAAGGGAGCGACCGTTGTTTTGGGGATGAAGGGATTACTAGGCGATTTTAATTTGATAGTGGGTGTTGGGCCATGGTATTTGAAATGGGGTAAGGCCCAAAAGTATTTATATTCCAAGTTAAATTCTATATTAATTAGTGTATTGAGTAAAACATTCATAATTTTATCATACATAATCAGAAATTTGAACCGTCATTTACCTTAGGATCGTATGGATGAGAGCTCCACAATGGAACTGACTGGGAGTGGATTGAAGCTCGTTTGGATTTACGGTGGACTTTAACGCGCAAATCAAATCAGTGACCAATTATCGTTATTTAACGATAAACCGTCCAAGGTGAGTAATCTCACTAACTCTACTCAATTTATATTTTCATAAAATATTTTTAGAATTTGTAAATAATGGTTGTTTGCTATGTGTTGGCTGTTTGGTTGAACAACTAGTCAGTTAATTGAAAATATAGATAACGATACATGTAGAAATCGTTAATCGAATACTGATTCTGTTCATCAGAATATTTTATATTCGTGTTATTTATGTTGATTGACATCTGAGGATGCAGGGAAACAGGTCGGAGGGACCCAACTGGGTTCCTCAACATTTATTTTACTAATTTTCATATATCATGTTATATGATGTGATATGAGATCTGTTGTTGATTTTGTATGGTTGAATGATACTGATCATTGTTATATGGTACATTAAATACCATAATGAATACTGGAATGTTAAAAAGGGAATTTTCAATGTTATATTGAAAAATAAATATTTATAAATTCAAAAGATTTTATAAAAAAGAAAACTATTTATTTAGAAAATAAATAGATTGAAAAGGAACATTTATTTGTTAATCAAATAGATGGAATTGAAAAGAAAATATTTGTAAACTATTTACAAATTGAATTGAAAGGGATATTTATTTGAAAAATAAATAGAATAGAAAGAGGAAATATTTGTAAAACAAATAGAAAGGAAATAGTTAGATTGTCAAAGGAATTACTTATAAAATAAATAGATTATATATAAAAAGAAAATATTTTATAGAATAAACAGAATTATCAAAAAGGGATTTATTTTGAAAATAAATACATTATAAAAGGAAATACTTGAAAAGTGACTGGAATTGATTTTTAAAGGAAAATTTTGCATTTGAAATGTTTAGACCCGTGCTTTGCACAGGGTATAACGTGTTATGGATTTAAAGAAAGTTTTAAATAGAATCTATTCTAACAGATGGATGGAGAGATAAATTTATAAATATTATTTTTTAAATTAAATAGGATGTTTGTCATTGTATAAATAGAATATATAAGTCAGGACTTATATAGAGAAGTAAGAATCGATTTCAACATCTATATTTAAACTGAATAAACGTAGAGTGAATCAAAGGAGTTAATTAGATAGAGTTAATCGAATTAGAATTTATTGAATATTAGTTATTCAATTAGAGTTGGTCGAATGTAGTTATTTTAGACAGAGTTAGTCAAACACAGTTATTCAGGACATGTTGCCATTTCGTATGACTGCTAGCGTATTTCGCAGGGCTGCAGATAGCCTACGGCGGTCGGATGTTTCCTGAGGGAATCAGGCTTAACCAGTGTGATTGCTGCGATCTAGAGTCAAGCGAATGGAGTTAAATCGAAGATTAGCCATTCGAAATAAAGTTAAAATAGACATAGTTATTCAAATATAAGTTAACCGAATATTAGTTATTCGATAGGAATTAAATAAGTTGAGTAAATCAAGTAAGTTAATCGAGTTGAGCTAATCGAGTTGAGTTATTCAAGATGAGTTAATCAAACCGAGTTAATCCAAGTGATTTAATCCAAAGGAGTTATTCGAAATAGTTTATTCGAATAGATTTAAAGGAGTTAATCGAATATAGTTTATTCGAAAGGAGATTAATCGAATGTAAATCATTCATAGAAAGTTAATCGAATGTAAATCATTCGAAGAGAGATTATCGAATATAGTTATTCAAAGAAAGGGTTATCGAATATAGTTTATTCAAAAAGGAGATATTGAATAGAGATTATTCGAAAAGAGAATTATACACTGAATTCAATTATATCGAATTAGGGAAAGTTCTATTTACTTTCCGTCTTTGAATCAAGATGTATATTATTATTATTCAATTTGTTATTGGTTATTTATTAAAAAAAGGAATAAGAATTTTATTAAAGTTATTTTATTTCGAAAGCATGGGATTATGACACCATCGTTATAATCAAATGATTTGATAAAAGAAGTAGATTCATAAATAGAATTCGAGTTATGTAAGAAAGTGTTAAAGATTTGAAAGATGAATCTTGTCTAATTCGAAGTTAGAAATGTTGTTCAGTTAAGGTCTGAGAGGTAGTTATACCCCAACTTGATTGACTTCGTTTTTAACTAAGAAATGGTTAAGGTTCGATAGTGAAGATTGATTAACTGAATTTAGTTAATGAGCGTAATGGTTTAAATTGGCTTAGTAAGTTTTTATTTAAACATCTGTTTAAGTCAAATGAATTAGTTTTGGAAACATTATCCAAACATAATCAGAGATATTTTCTAATCATAGAAAATGAAATGTTGATGAGAAAGAATACTGGAATGACAGTGGTACGTGAAACAAAGATGGAAATGTTTTCCAATGATTGATGATGTATATTTTCTAAATTTAGGAAATAAGAATTTACAAATAGATAGAAATGGGGAAATGGATAAATTAAAGATAATTTTATAGAAAGAGATAAATGGGGATTGATGATTGATCGATAGAATTTCCATCTGGAAATAATATCGTTGGTTGCACGCCTGTTTTTCTTTGATAGTTAAATCACCGACTATTGAAGTTTTTGACCATTTTTCCATCATCAATACGGAGAGACCGGGATCAGATTCACTATCCGAATACCACTCTGTATGGACGTTAGCATTGCGATCAAATATTGCAGACGGAGTTATGCAAGGACTATCCTGTTACAAAATAGTACCTTTGGTTTGTCCAATCCCAGGACAACATGAATGGATGAATGTCTGACAAAGTATATCTAACAGATCGCGTAAGTTGATCTCTTCAAACGTACTTACATTTGGTGGCGGAGGAATTCATTTCCCTTAGATCTATATCGATGGTATTTTTTGGGAAATCAATTTGTGATTTGATGGGTATGACGATGTGGCATTCAAAGTGAGTGCTGGTCAAGTATTTCAAAAGATACGTTATGACCTCAAGCCTCATCAACTGGGAAATGACAGAAATCGGACAGGCAGCATGTCTAAGTGGGTCACTCCCATTAGGGTGTATATCACCTATCTAGAGAAAATCCATTTCATTCTTTATCTATGTTCGATGTTGTCCCTTTTCGGGAAGACGGTGGGTAGCTCCCAACTGTTGGTGATATACATTCGATACACTCAAGAGAAATGAGTGGTCAGTCATGTGTGGGCCGGGTTGCAAGACGTTTTTGTTGAACCCAGTGTATTTGCCTCTAGAGATACAATATCGGCAGGTGGTCCGATACCTTGTCATAGTTGGAATCCAATCTCCAATAAGCGCTCGCGGTTTTGTTTGTATGCTATATATGTGGAACGTGAGATGCAAACGTTCTGCTAGATTCTAATTACTTGTGATTAGACATTATTATAATATCAGAGAAGTATTGATTTCCAAAACTGTTTTGGGTTACCATAAGGTAAAAGTTGTCCGTGTTTATTAGTGAATCGGTCTTACGATTATCGTTTCTTTGAAAAGGATTTTGAAAAGTTAAACCAAATGATTTGAGTTTACTCACACCAGTCCCATGACTGATCCAGATTTTATTTTGTTTTGTTTTCCCTAAACTTTTGGGTGCCCAAATTTGTACGGGCAGTCCAGTAGTTCAGGTCTTTACAGATATACTAGGAGGAGCTTGAAACAGGAGGCTTCAGGATTATATAGCTATTGTTATTTCTGTTGTGTGTAAGTGTTGTACTCTGATAATGTTATTATACTGTTTTATTGCTAAGTTATGTTATAATATATTTTATTCGTTCTGCTGTGAGATTCGTGTTTACTCTGATTGTGTTCTTCTTCTTCTTCTATTCTAATTTTCTATCTTATTTATTCTCATCCTCTAACTTCTTTCTATTAATGATCTGGAACGTTCGATGCCTGAATAATTAACATGGGTTTTATGTTGATTTTCTAGGTCGAAAATCCCAGTTCGTTACAGTATTTTAAGACAGCTTGGTTTGGCAAAAATAACGAAGATGGTTTGGTTATTTTTAATGTAAATTGTCTTTTTCATTCGATATGAATTTATTTGTGACTTATGAAATCTTAGTCTCTTTGATGGTTTTTTGTCTTTGTACCTGAAATACTCCATATTTCTTAATTAGATTTTATGTAAGGATAACGTTAAGGTTGTTGGAGAATGGAGTTTTGATGACAACAACCATATTTCAAATTATAAAATACATACTAACATCTCTATCTAGAATATATATATATGTGTGTGTGTGTGTGTGTGTGTGTGTAGGGTTTGAATACAGGATTCAATACTAAAGACTGTAAAGTTTTAGAGTTCTAAGAGATTCAGGATTCAAAGAGATTCAAGGCTCATGAGTTTCAAGATATTAAGAGGTCAAGAAAATATAGTAATTGAGTCCAGTATATATGTAAGACTGTAAATAACACTTCATTTTCAAATTCTGTTTTTCAAAATTCAATTCTATTTTCCAAATTCTGTTTTCCAAATTCAAATTCTGATTTCAAGTTATTTCAAATTACTTTTAAATGATTTCAAATTATTATGATTTCAAATATATGTTTATAGTTTATAATGTTTAATAGTAATATGTTTATAATGTACATACATATATATATAGTTTTAAATCATATAACGTTATAAATATGTTTATATTATATGTCATTATATTTTAATAATTTAAAAACTTCATTTGAAACATTAGTTTTGATTCAAAAGTTTCCAGAATATATATGTTATTTTAAAAACTTGGAAAACAATTTTGAAAAAATAAAATACACTATATGTGTCGACATACACATATGAGCATGTCGACATATAACTGTCATATTTTTAATTTTCAAAGGAAGCGTCTTTTCACTATTTGAAATGTTTTAGAGACATTGTAGCCTTTGGGACACTATAAAAAGGGGATAATTTCGAATTTTAATCATTCTTTCTTCTCCTTCTTCATCCCTTACATACCACCATTAATATACATAATTTTTTTGGTTTCCACGCTTATACTCTGCCGATTTCAACAAAATTTATATCATTCTTCTTCTCTTTAAATCTCTATCTACTACTCTTTGTTTGAAGTGCTACGGAAGATTTCTAGGGCTATTGTAATCATTTGGGAATTGTTTGGGAAGGGGTGTGTTCCTTGTAGCTTTGAAATCAAGGAAGGGAGCGGTGTTAACCTTGTAGCCATGAAATCAAGGTGGTGGAATCGTTGTTAATTTTGTAGCTGTGAGATCCAGGGTGTTGTACTTGGATATTGATAATAATAAAAATTTGTGCAATCCAGCGTTGCGTGGGACTATATATAGAAGTATTCTGAACCAGTATAAAATCCAATGTGTTCTTTCCTTTTCTGCATTTTTATTTACTTATATCTCTGTGATTGTTTCTGTGTTTCTGATCATTTATGGTGATATAATCATTATGTGGATCATATAGCAATTCAAGTTAGTTTAAGATTTCTATAAATTTCTCATAAATACTATTCACCCTCCTCTAGTGTTAATTATTCCTGAAGATCTACATTCCACATCCTTTACATCTGGTATTAGAACACAGGTTTTCAAATTTTCATAATCTGTATTTTGGAAAGATTAAGTGGCAACCAACACTAGTAATAATAGTTCTTTTATAGAGAGTCAGTCCACTTTTAGACCACCACTATTTAATGGCAGTAATTATTCTTACTGGGAATGTATAATGAAATTATATTTACAATCAGTAGGATTAGACACATGGAATGTCACACAGACTGAATATGTTGAACCCACTACTAATTTTTCACAATGGACAAATGATCAAAAGGCTGCTGCACAAAGTAATTCTAAGGCCATGAATATGTTATTTTGATCATTAGATAGAAATGAATTTAATAGAGTGTCAGTTTGTAAATCTGCTTGTGAAATATGGAGAATATTGCAAGTTACTCATGAAGGAACCAATAAAGTTAAACAGACAAAGATATAAATGCCAATCATCAATTTGAATTGTTTAAAATGAATGAGAATGAATCTATCTCCAATATGTATTGCATATTTTAGGAAATTGTGCATTCATTAATAGCTCTGGGAAAAACTTATTCAGAAGAAGAAATAGACAGAAAAATATTTATGAAACGACCCGAACTTCCCCGGTCTCCGAAGAGAAGAGAAAGAACGAATTGTTTTGAGAACACGACAAAATAGAACGCACACGGAGGAACATTTCATGGTATATTACAACGATGAATCAGATTACAAGAATATACAGAGTATAAATGAATATACATTACACAGAAATATCAGAGATTACAATACATTACATAGCAGCGGAAAATAATACAATACACAACTAGAAGAGATATACGAATACAAAGCTTTCCGGATATCATTCCAGCTGTAAACCAGGATCCTGTGAATATAAATCTGCAAAACCAAAACTACTAGCTGCCCGTGTCGAAAATAAGGGCACCCAGAGTTTAGGTTAAAATAATAAACCCCAGGTCAGTCATGTGACTGGTGTGAGAACTAAAACAGTTATTAATCTTTGTTTTTAAAGTTGGGTAAATCAAGGGACCACGCCGTATAACACGGAACGGGTTTCCTCCCAAGAATACCAGTGCATAAAACAACAGCGCAATGCTAAATAAAGAAAAATGAAGCTATTATAAGGCCCAGGTCCTATCATATAATGCAACGCAAGCCGTGGGATAGGGTTTTCCCTTATAACAGCCAAAGAATGCTTGATACGTTTAAAACAAATCATTTGATACTATTATAAGTGCATAGTGTATAAACAAGTTCAAATCATACGTATCAATCATAGGCGGCATGGGTACCATATATCATGTCGCCATACTAGGCTCTACAATCAAAACCGCAAATGTCACGTATTAGGAAGTTGGGTTTCCGTCTGTGAGCCGAGGCCAGGGATCGTCCTCTACCGATTCGAGACGCTCTAGCCCGTGTCTCAGGAACAGAATGCATCGTCCCTTGGAGCGACAGGGCCGGTCCACCGATGTGGATTAAAATGCCTGAACACTGCGTTTCCCTGCCCTTTGGGGCGTAACTGAGCCAACGAATGACTCCACCGGACCCGGATCGTCCGATCAAACCGAGGCGCCTCGCAACAGCAACAACCACACAGGTGAAAAGTATATAAATGTTAGGGCTAGTAGGTCACTGACACCACCCTAGCTAGAAAGAAACGCATGTCCTCCCTGAGGTCCTCTCCCGTTTTTGGTTCACCCCGGGGTGTGAGGCTTGCGAATCAACGCTACACAAAGCGATGCCACAAAGGTCGTGCTTCGGTCAACAACCAAAAGACTTTGCTTTTCAACAGAAGCCTTGATCATTTGCAACTTAGCATGCCACACAGGCAAACCACTCTATGCAACTGATATTAGTCACACAGAATGAAATCCGAAGTCAGACACACAGTCCATTTACAAGTCCGTTCTGGGTCTGAACGAAACCGGAGGCACCTAGTACCCCGCATATCCATCGATCCCCAAGTACGTCTAGACGATCACCAACTGTTTCCATCTTCTTGGGTGTGCATCCCAATCAAGATCATCAGTAGTCACCCAAACGACGTGAAGACCTCCGGTCTTCGACCATCGTCTTCATCTTCGACTTATCGTCATATCAGTTATTCAGAATGGGATAAACCCGGTCTTTCCGAATAACTCGCGTATATTTTAAATAAGTGTTACACAAACACAACATACGCCTCATTCCAATTCATCACTCACTAACCGTAAATTAACAATTGAACAATTCCCCAAATATTAACCCCGAAGGCCGAAACCAACATCAGATCAATATCCAGAAAACCATTCTGCTTGGCTAACCGACAGTTAGTTTCTAAATTTCACATTCATAGGGAAAGGTTCCCATTAATTTTATCCAAGAAAATTCCTTGAATTTACTCTCTCATCTCCTTTTGAATTTCGATTCAACTAGTCGGGATTAACGAACCTTACCGAAGTAATCATTTGTCTTAATTTCTCAATCCCAACCTATTCATCCCATGAAGTAAAACTGGTTATACTTCATATCTAACACCACGGTGTGATCGGTAAATTCAATTACTATTTCACGTTCAAATCTAATTAAAGATTTAACTAACGCCTGGAGCAAAACTGGTGATACTCCATTCTCGATCATTTCAATTTAATTAAATGTTCATTAAAACTCCACTTAGTTTAAATCTTTAACGGGGTTAAAGAATTAGTGTCACTTAAAAACACTGTTCACAATAAACCCAAAATCACCTCACATTTCAATCAGTCCCTAACCGTGAATTAGCAAGCGAGCAAGTCCCTAAGTATTAACCCCGAAGGACGAATCCAACATCAGATCAATACCTCTGAAACCATTCAACTTAACTAATCTCCAGTTAGTTTCTGATTTTCTTAACTTCTTTGGGTCTAAGAACAGTATTATTGAAGATACCGTTCACGACAACCCAAAATCACATTCTATTAATTATCGGGTTAAAGAACGAGTGTTATTTAAAACACCATTCACGATAAACCCAAGAATCAATTCGAATTCAATTCCAATTAAATATTAGTTAATTGGTATACTTCATTAAATCTAAAGAAAAAGATTTAATCTTTTCTCAACTGGGTTCAAGAACAGTGTTAATGAAGACACCATTCACGACAAACCCAAATCACATTTGATATTAAACACAAGGCTCTGAATTGAAAATATACCGGCTTATATTCAATATCAAATTCTACGACTAACAAATATCGTATTGGAAATAACGATATATATATATATATATATATATATATATATATATCTTTCAAATTCCCATAACAATATCTGTATCATCACAAAATCCAACATCGAAATAATCCAAAGACAATTTCGATTAAAATCCATTCCAATATAATTATTGGAAATTCTGGTTATTTTCAAAACCATTTCTAATCCGGTATATTTATTTTAAAAATAAATAGAATTATAATTCTAGTTCAAAACTAGTTCCTTTCGATAAAAATCTATTTTTATCTTTTCAAATATGGAGTTTTTCATCCCAATTTTTCACAAATCATTTCTTATGATTTTACACAAATTATTGATATTTTTAATAATTTTATCAAGGCCCGTACAGTCGATTTCCATCAACGGCCATCGAACTGCACTTACAGCGACCTTTTTCAAATTTGATTTGGACATAATTCCAAATCCAACCGTTAGATTTCAAATTTCTAATATTCGTTAGAAAGCTCTTTTTCATACGAACCCAACGGTTCCGGGTTTAGGAGAATCCGACGGTCGGATCTCCCGCAATATCCATTGGAAGTCAATGGTCGAAATTCGCGAACTACCGCGGCGCGGCGCGTTCTATTCAGGCCATTATATTATATATATAATATATATAATATATACTTCGTCGATTTCCATTCAAAACGTGCTTTATAAATCGTTTTAAATTCATTTTCAAAACGGTTTCAATTCATATCCAATTTCAAATCAAAATTGAATATTCCAATATAAATTCGTTTTAAATTCATTTCAAATCGATTTCAATTCAAATCGATTTCAATTCAAATTGATTTCCAATTCAATTTCAATTCGAATTCATTTCTATTCAATTTCAATTCGAATTCATTTCTATTCGAATTCAATTGGAATTCATTTCTATTCGAATTTCAAATCAATTCAGTTTAATTCGAATTTCAAATCAATTCAGTTTAATTCGAATTTCAATTCACTTTAAATATAATTCGAATTTCCATTCATCTCAATCTAGTTCGAATTTCAAATCTATTCAGTATTCATTGAAGAATGAATAAAATCGATATAAATATCGTTCACGTCAAAATGGCGTCAATCTAATCAACACGGCTTCATATATTTCTATTTTCAAATATTCTATTTCAAATATTTCTATTCAAATATTTCTTTTTCAAATATTTCTATTCAAATATTTCTATTTCAAATATTTTTATTTTAAATATTTCTTTTTCGAAACTGGAATGAGGCCCAATCAATTACCATATAATGTTAATTATATGGATTTTCTACAACACATGTATATATCAACAACGATGAATAGTCAACCATCATCCAACGTGCATTCTACACTGTATAAGCATCAAATATAAATATTCAACGCTTATAGCAGCCTGTCTATCAATCGATCGACATACAACTAAACAATCGGGATTAGTGTACGTCAAATATCATCCCGATACCCATGTGGGGTTTCAAACAATCAACCACAGATTTTATTTGTGCAGTTGGGCGATGTGTAAAATTTATCGTCCCAATCAATATCAGTCAAATGTGTGTATATAAACAAACCGTCCGGTTTGTTTATTTTTATTTCATTTCACATACACGTTAAAATTTCTATTTTTAACTATCAAATATTTTAACTATATAAATATTTTATTTCACTTCACATCAACATCACAAACAATTTTCACAACATATCAAACAAACAAACAAGCCATCCATGGTCTATGGATGACGGTTGTCGGGTGCTACTAAACACCGTCTGCATCCTAGTATATATATATAACTAGAAAAAGAAAATTTAGAGTGAGAAGTTCTCACAGAATTGCTAATCCAACGCCACGACTCTTCTTAGGTAGAAATCTTCTTCGTTCTCGCCTCTTGTCACTTTCGTTGCTCGTAGCCACTACATATGTAAAAATCGAATTTTTACTTTGCTATTCAATATATAAAAATCGAATTTTTACTTCGCTATTCAGTATATAAAAATCGAATTTTTACTTCGCTATTCATTATATAAAAATCGAATTTTTACTATGCTATTCAATATATAAAAATCGAATTTTTACTATGCTATTCAATATATAAAAATCGAATTTTTACTATGCTATTCAATATATAAAAATCGAATTTTTACTTCGCTATTCAATATATAAAAATCGAATTTTTACTATGCTATTCAATATATAAAAATCGAATTTTTATACCGCTACTCAATATAGAAAAATCAATTTTTTATCGCTATATACATAATAAAACTATATTTTTATCGCTATGCTTTTTAAACAAAAAATCTAATATTCGTTATTAAAACTGAATTTATTAAATAAAAAAAACATTGTTTTAAATTGATAAAGTAAAATACTTACAGTTAGCAGAAGAGAGAGGGGGGGGGGGGGGGGGGACTTGCGCGCACGTCAGATGAGGGGGGGTGTCGGCGCGAGGCAGAGGGGGGGGGGTGTATCGCGAGGCCAGGGGGGTATCGCGACTGGCGCAGGAAGGGGGGGAGTGTATTGCGAGGCCAGGGGGGTATCGCGACTGGCGCAGGAAGGGGGGGTGTATCGCGAGGCCAGGGGGGTGTATCGCGTTCAAGGCAGAGGAGGAAGAAGATGAAGGAGCGGTGGTGGCAGGCGTTTGGAGGGGGGGTCTTCGATCGAATTCGGTTTTTTTTTTTCTGTTTTGATTTTTAATTAGAGGGGGGGGGCTGATAGTATAAAGGAGGAAGGGGAGGAGAGAGAAGGATTTTATTCTATTTTAATTATTTAATGTCAAAAAGGTTGACTTTTTCATACGACCTCTAAACGAGGCCCACCGCCTGTCGTCCATAGCGTTTTACCCTCATTCCGAACACAATGGGATATGTATCGCAAGCTGATTCGATTGTTTCGATCAGTTTCCGTTGAATTTACATTTAAATCATTATATTGAATTTCAAACGTACATTTCAAATTACCGGGGCCACATACTAACTAGAAAAATTCCCGAAAAATATTTTCTAGCTTCGTATTGACGATACGGTCCTAACAAAACTAGTTTCATCGAATTCTAAGCCCATATGAAAAATGGCCATTTTCCAGTCGATTAAAATCAACTAAAACTGGTCAAACGTGTTTTCCTTTGCCACGCTCACATATTGATTCAAAAAATTATGAAATTTGAAACCTAGCAATAACTTTACATCCCGGATCCAACAAAAGTGGTTTCGTCGAAATCCGAGGTCGTTTGCAAAATTTCCATTTTTAAGGGCCTGAATTTCATAGCGACTATTCAGAAATTTCAACTGGACATATCTTTTGATTCCCGCTATGAAATTTCAATTTTTCGGATTCATTGGAAAGATATCATCAATTAGATTCCATTATTTTTGGTTTCACTAAAATCCGGTTTATTTTGCACTCGGTACATTCATTTGAATTTTGAAATCGAATTATTGAACTACCGCGCCATTTTCAATTCCTTTTATATTTATAAATAATTATTTATATTCTAACGACGACGTATATAATATATACGTTCTAATTCTATTAAAAATAAATTTCTTGTCGATATTATTTAAAATAATTCATTTTAAATAATAGAAATTCGCCAAAATTGCCAAAATAAAAATTTTAAACTGGCCCAGATTTTCGGGTTGTTACAATCTCCCCCACTTAAAACTTTTCATCCCCGAAAAGGAACAAAGTCAAAAGTGGTTTGATTAATCAACTCTAAGTTCGATCTGGCTTTCATTCTCCAACTTTTCAGTTTTTGAGAATTTTCAAATTCTTCAAAAATTTGGCTAACACCCTAAATTTTCGAAAAATTTCGCCATAACCTCCCCTGCACCGGGAGCCACGGGAAACTCCCGAAATTGCCATATAGGCCTTCTGATCTCAAAAAGAAAAAGAAAAAGCCAAGCGGCTAGCCAATAGGCTCATAAAATCATCATCACCCAAACATAACAGTAAATTATGATAAACATGTACCTATTTGTCGGGCAAACAAATTTTATTCTTCTTCTCTAGCCTCCTTGCTATGACCTGTTCAATGTAAGTACATGTATATGCAAGAAAATACGACCAATTTCAATACAATTCACTATTTGGTTCTATTAGGCGTAATGGTTCAAAATTATCACCAAATAAACAATCAACACAAACATCAATCAATTAGTTGATTAGCTTTTCAAATGCATAACTTTGATATATAGTCAAAAATCAGATTTTTGATGCCAAATCACAACAATAAGCCCTATCTAATTTCGGTTCTCACACCAGTCAATTGGAAATTTATAGAAATCTCACTTTCGAAACTCGAAAATAAATACTGCGACGGTGCCCCATCACCAGAATTCTCCCCGGGCAACTAGAGTTTGATTCTATAACTATCCAGTATATTAAAACTTCGAATACACGTTTGCAGGACATATATGCAAAATCTTTATATATCGGATTGTCCAAATCAATATAAATAAATAATCAAATACGAGTGATTGATTTAAATTTCAAAACAAAATTGTTTGCACTTTAAAAATATACTCTTCGCACTCGTTCTAGGATACTACTGATCCCATCTCTAACGAGTCATTCCCATTGGATATTACTAATCCAATATCTGATGAATTCTTTCGTATGGTTCTAATGTGTCTTGTTCTCTGAGCTTTGTAAACCAAAGCTCTGATACCACGATGAAACGACCCGAACTTCCTCGGTCTCCGAAGAGAAGAGAAAGAACGAATTGTTTTGAGAACACGACAAAATAGAACGCACACGGAGGAACATTTCATGGTATATTACAACGATGAATCAGATTACAAGAATATACAGAGTATAAATGAATATACATTACACAGAAATATCAGAGATTACAATACATTACATAGCAGCGGAAAATAATACAATACACAACTAGAAGAGATATACGAATACAAAGCTTTCCGGATATCATTCCAGCTGTAAACCAGGATCCTATGAATATAAATCTGCAAAACCAAAACTACTAGCTGCCCGTGTCGAAAATAAGGGCACCCAGAGTTTAGGTTAAAATAATAAACCCCAGGTCAGTCATGTGACTGGTGTGAGAACTAAAACAGTTATTAATCTTTGTTTTTAAAGTTGGGTAAATCAAGGGACCACGCCGTACAACACGGAACGGGTTTCCTCCCAAGAATACCAGTGCATAAAACAACAGCGCAATGCTAAATAAAGAAAAATGAAGCTATTATAAGACCCAGGTCCTATCACATAATGCAACGCAAGCCGGAGGATAGGGTTTTCCCTTATAACAGCCAAAGAATGCTTGATACGTTTAAAACAAATCATTTGATACTATTATAAGTGCATAGTGTATAAACAAGTTCAAATCATACGTATCAATCATAGGCGGCATGGGTACCATATATCATGTCGCCATACTAGGCTCTACAATCAAAACCGCAAATGTCACGTATTAGGAAGTTGGGTTTCCGTTTGTGAGCCGAGGCCAGGGATCGTCCTCTACCGATTCGAGACGCTCTAGCCCGTGTCTCAGGAACAGAATGCATCGTCCCTTGGAGCGACAGGGCCGGTCCACCGATGTGGATTAAAATGCCTGAACACTGCGTTTCCCTGCCCTTTGGGGCGTAAGTGAGCCAACGAATGACTCCACCGGACCCGGATCGTCCGATCAAACCGAGGCGCCTCGCAACAGCAACAACCACACAGGTGAAAAGTATATAAATGTTAGGGCTGGTAGGTCACTGACACCACCCTAGCTAGAAAGAAACGCATGTCCTCCCTGAGGTCCTCTCCCGTTTTTGGTTCACCCCGGGGTGTGAGGATTGCGAATCAACGCTACACAAAGCGATGCCACAAAGGTCGTGCTTTGGTCAACAACCACAAGACTTTGCTTTTCAACAGAAGCCTTGATCATTTGCATCATAGCATGCCTGTAATGACCCGGATCCTTACGGGTTAATTTTAAATATTTTATATGGATTTAAATATTGAGTTGAGGATATAAATGGAAATTTATATTAAGTTATCAATTTCAAAATCGAACACGATTTAATTTAATCTGATATCGAATTCGAAGTTAATTGAATTCAGATTTTTTCTGAATTAAATTACAGTTCAGATGATCAATACAAACATCGGTTTAAAGTGGAATAATAATATTAATTTATTATCGAAGAAATAAATTGTATTGAATTTAATTTACTGATTTAAATTAATATCGTCTCAAGATGATTGAATTGAGCTTCGATGCCTGTCACGGTGTGTTCAGGATAGTGGTATAACCCTAGGGATGAGGGTCGTTGCGCTCAAAAAGGGGTTCGAAGTACGTAATGATTTAAATAAAGTCATACGGTTTAAATCAAACTAAAATAAAGAAATATATATATTTAATTTCCTTCTACACTAAGTATTGCATGTGTTCATTTTTGCTCCATTCATTCGAGTGATAAGGGCCACTACACGCATCTCATTCACAACCAGAAAAAAAACGAAAGCCTTATAAATAAAAAGGTAGCTGCTCCTTTTCCTCTTCTCAAATCACCAAAGCCATGCCTTTTTCCTCAAACAAAAGAAAAAAAGAAACAGAAGTTCGATGAACAAAAAAAACTGGTCGCGCTCCCTTTTTAAAATCAAAATCAAAGTCGATCCGAAATGAAAACAAAGTGGTGAAATCGAATTGCAAATTAGTATTCGCAGTTTAAATCCGAGACCTTGAAGACGCGATGAACTTTTGGGATGGAGAAGCATCGATTCGCAGCAGTTTTAGGAGATTCGAAGTCATAATAGCGTATAGCATGCTTCGTGGAATTGGGGAGATCGAAATCTTATGAAGTACATCGTTTCTGGACGCGTTCTGAAAGAGGAGGCAGATGTTTGAAAGGGTTCGATCACCATTTGGTGTTGCGAGATCTTGAAGATTTAGGGGTTGCGAGGCAAACAAATTGCAATGTGAAGCTGGTCCTGGTGGTCATGATGGATGCTGTGATGACCTTAGGTAATGGATGGAGTACTGGTTATTTTGGAAATGGTACAGGCGTGGGACTTGGCAAGTTGTGGAGTTGGTGGAGAGTTTGAGCAGCGTTGCTGCTGAGAGAACTAAGGAGATCAGGGCTGTTGATGTTGGAGTGGGGTTTACTGCTGATGTCTGGGGAGAGCTAGTGGTGGTTGAAGCTGGGTAGTAAGCATTTGGGGGAAGTGATTACTGAGTTGGATTATTGGTGCTCGGCAGAAAGGGGAGATGCTGGTCTGAAAATGGTACATGAATTGTTTGTAATGGTATTGACAACGAGTTGGTCGATGTAATGCCGCAATGGTATATATCAGTTGGAGCTATTCGAAGAGATGCTGCGTCGTTCATCCGAAAATTTGCATGGCATTAAGGTATACATTTTAATAAATTTAGTTACATAGAAAATTATTTAAGTTTCATTTAAATAAATAAACGTTTAATCAATAAGTAAAATTAAATAACCGTAGGAACAAGACGGATTCAACTTGAGTTTCGTAGCTGCGACGATACAGATTTAAACAGATATTCAGAAAATGAATCAAAGTGAGTAAACCGCACTCACCATTTAATTAGAATTATTTCTAGTTGTTATAAATAATTGCTATGCTTGTTTAAATATTGTTTGGTTGATTTAAAATATATATTAGTTATTTAGGACTATTAGATATATATATTAGGTTGATGATTGGTTGGATTCCCGCAGTTTCATTAGCGGATGCCCGCAGTTTCATAGCGGATGATTACCCTATACGCCCCACGCTATGATTAGTGGATGACCTTCATACCGCGATATCCTGCCTCGAAGCAGGATGGGTATTACTATGTTGACTAACGTCTGTGGATGCAGGAAAACAGGTTGGAGGAATCCAACTGGATTCCTCAAAAATATATATTATCTGTTGTTTGTTTGATTTCATATATATTCATATATGATGTGTTTAAAATCAAGTGATTGAAAATTGGTTGATTTGATTGTTTAAATTTCCCTGGGGTTTGAATATTGATTTATAAAAATATCAAAAAAGGGTATTTGATATTTAAAAGGAAATTCTATTTTTTTCAAATAGGATTTGAATTTTAAATAAGACTATAGAAAATATTAACTTGTTTGAAGGTATATAAAACAAGTAATCGAATTTATAAACTTTGTTTATAAATAAAAATATGGGATTTGAATGGAATTTATAAACTTTGTTAATAAATGGAAAGGTGGGATTTGAATTGAAGTTATAAACGTTGTTTATAAGTAATGAAGAGAAATTCAAATAGACTTTGAATACAGAATTTGAAAATAGAATTCAAATGAAGTTTAAATAAAGAGAATTCAAATAGACTTTGAATATAGAATTTGAACTATAGATTTGAATATAGAAATTCAAATGGACTTTAACTATTGATTTGAATATAGAAATTCAAAGGGACTTTAAAATATAGGATTTGAATATAGAAATTCAAATGGACTTTAAACTATAGATTTGAATATAGAAATTCAAATGGAGTTTAACTATAGAATTTGAATATAGAATTCAAATGAAGTTTAAATATAGGGATGCAAATAGAATTCAAATGAAGTTTAAATAAAAAGAATTCAAATAGAATTGATTTGGAATTTGAATAAGAAGTCGATAAGGGAACGAGAGTATGAGTATAATTAGAATTTGTTAATATGCAGTTAAAATATATTTGAACATGTCATGTTCAAATATGAAGGTGAAATAGACTGAAAAGTTAAGTAACAGATTTAATTAACAAATTGAGTTAAAACGATTGGTTTAGTTAAAATAGATTGGACAGGTATAGACATACAGGAGACAGGTTTGGAATAAAGTATAGAAGTGAAATAAATAGAATGCCCGACAAAAAGGTACGTATTTAATTCATATATGAGATTTTATGCGCCGTATCGGCAAGCCGCTTGGCTTTTTCTTTTTCTTTTTGAGATGAGAAGGACCGGGAAAGCTATTTGAAATTTCCCGATGCTCCCGGTACAAAGGAGGTTATGGCAAATTTTTCCGGGAATTTAAGGAGATAGAATATTTTTAAGATAATTTGATAGTTGGAAATCAACGTATCAAAATATATAGAAGTCGATAAGGAGACGAACTTAGAAATAGAATAGTATAATCAAAAAGGGAAGTATAAGAATAAAATCTCGTAGGAATAGAAAGAGAAAATATATCTGTGTTTAAAGGTGAATAATCAGTTGTTTGGTATTGAATATTCGAGTAAGTAGTCTTGTCTGTTTTGACGTTAAATGTTATTCAGTCAAGGTCTGAGAGGTAATTATACCCCAACTTGGTTGATTTCATGATATACCGATAAGTAGCAAGATTTAGGCTCGAAGATCAATATGGAATAAGAATTAGTTAAATACTATATTTGGGTTGTCGTAACGATGTTTTACACAACATCTGTTTTAACCCAAATATGTGCAAAGCTTGGAAATAGAATAATGAATATTTCCTAGTATAGAAAATAAAGGAAGGCGATATATGGAAATGTTTTCCAAAGAACGTATAAGGCCAATATGGTTATTGAAAATATTTGGTTAACAAATATTGATAAAGAAATAGAGAAGTGATTTAATTAATGGAATATTAATTAAAGGCTCAGTGATTGTTGGATGTTTGGATGAACACTTGTTTTATTCGATAGTTAAATCATCGACTATCGAAACACTTGTTTTTATTCGATAGTTAAATCACAGACTATCGGAGTTTTGACCATCGTTGTCAATATGGAGAGACCGGTTGGATTATTATCCGAAGAACCACTCTGTATTGGCAGTAGCGTGCGAATCAGATTATATAAAGATAATCGAAGACAGAGTAGAGTGCAAGGACTTTTTCTATTAATAGAAATAGTACCTTCGGTTCATCCTGTTCCTGGGTGACTTGTATGGATGAATGTCTGACAGAGTATTTCCAGACGATCACGTATATTGATTTCTCCAATCGTACCAAGAGTGGAAGCGGAGAAGGAAACTTCTTTTAGCTAACACATAATGTACTGTTGAGGACGTCAATCGGTGATTTGATGGATTTGACGATGTGACATTCGAAGTGAATCTGGTGTGATGATAAAGCGTAGCTTCTAGCCTCATCAACCGGTAAATGACAGAAATCGGGCAAGCAGCATGGCTATGTAGGTCGCACCTATTAGGGTGTATAATCACCTGATCTAGAGTTTCATTTACTTCTAAAAATCTATTGTCGATGCTGACCCATTCGGGAAACGGTTGCTGATCCCAATCGTTGGTGATATACATTCGATACACTCAAGCGAAATGAGTGGTCGGTCATGTGTGGCTGAGTTGCAAGATGTTCTTGTTGAACTCGGTGTATTCTCCTCTAGAGATATACCAGCGGAAGGTGGTCCCATACCTTGTCATAGTGGGAAAATCCATTACCCAATACGTGCTTGCGGTTTTGATTGTATATATATGTGGAACGTGAGATGCAAACGTTCCACTAGATTGTTATTTACTTGATTTAGACATTATTATAATATCAAAAGAGTTTTGATATAAGGATAAGTCAAGTGTTGGATTCTCATAAGGGAAAAACCCGTTCCGTGTTATACGGCGTGGTCTTATGAGATATCATTTTGTTTTTCTGAAACTGTTTTAACTATTTACTCATACCAGTCCCATGACTGACCCGGAGTTTACTTTGTTGTTTTCCCTAAACTCTTGGGTGCCTAAATTTGTACGGGCAGTCAAGTAGTTCAGCATTTTTCAGATATATCTAAAGGAGCTTGGAGCAGGAGGCTTCAGCGTTATCCAGTTATAGTTGTTCCGTTATGTTGTAAGTGTTGTACTCTGATAAGTGTATGATATACAGTTAAGATTTTGTATTTCAAAGATGTGATATATTATATTTTGTTCCGCTGCGATGTGAGATTCTGTGTTGTTATTTCTGTTCTTCTTCTACCTCTTTCTTCTAAAAAAAAATATGTCTCGTATTTTCGTGATATTTGGGTTGGACGTATGATGTATATAGTCAACTCCGATGTTATGGAAATCTAGGTCATTACAGTTGGTATCAGAGCTTAGGTTGAGCGAATACCTAGGCTGTGTGGAAATGTGCTCATTAGAGATAGGATCAGTAGTATCCTAGAATGAGTTGAGTGTATATATATACGAGAGAGCGTATTTGTTATTTGATATAAAAACTGTTTTATATTTTGTTGACTAGTCTGTTGAGTGGATTATGAATTTTGGTCGAATCGTGGGACGCCACGATGTCGATAGGAGTTTATAAGCATTTGAACAGAAGATTGGACACGATATTGTTTTCAAATAGTTAAGTTGATTGTTAGGATTATAATCAAATTAGATTTTAAAAATGAAATAGTTATATATAACCAATGGAATTTGTATATGAAATCAAATACAAATGAGATAAATTGAAATTTGAATTCCAACCAGAATTAAGAATTTAAAATGCTGGGAGTTTGGAAAATATTTTTCTAAATGGAGTTTGAAAGAAATATAGCACTGGAACTCATTCAGTAGCTGGGAAATAATTCTGATGATGGTCGCAACATCACCAGTGTTCATTTTCGAGTTTCTAAGTGACGAATTGCTGCCTTAGAAAAGTTTTGATGGAAATTTGTTTGAAAGGAAACAAGTTGTTTGAAAATTCAAATGTTTTGAATTTAGGATAGATATAAATATATGTATATATTTATGTTACTTCAAAGGAATTTTGAAATGTGAAATGGGAATTGGAATATAGATTTCAAATAGAAGTAAAATATAAAGGAATTTGAATATATATATAATTCAAATAGAAGTGAAATAGAATTTGAATTCAAAGGAATTCAAATGAGTTTGAATAAAGGAATTCGAATGGAATTTGAATATTGCAAATATAAGGGAATTCAAATATAGAATTTGAACATAGAAATTTAAATAGGATTTGAATAAAGAAATTTCAAATAGAAATTGTATAAGAAAAATTGAAATGGAATTTGAATTCGAAGGAATTCAAATGGATTTGAATAAAGAAAAGTCAAATAGAGATTTGAATATTAGAATTCAAATGGAATTTGGTCAAATAGAATTTCAAAGAGAATATAAAGTGGAGGTTGAATATTAGAATTCAAAGGAAATATAAAGTTTGAAATAGAATTTGAATTCAAAGGAATTTAAATAGAAATGGAATTCAAAGGATTTCAAATAGAAATTGAACAAAGGAATTTAAATAGAAATTGAATAAAGGATTTCAAATGGAATTTGAAAAGAAGGAATTCAAATGAGTTTGAATAAAGAAAATTCAAATAGAAATTGAAAAGAAGGGAATTCAAATATAGAGTTTGAATAAAGAAATTCAGATGGAATTTGAATATTGTAGATGTAGAGGACTTAAATATTTGAAGAGAAATAGATCGGAAATATTATGTTGAAATGGAAAAATGGATTTGATATATATTGAAAATATATTAGAATGGAGTTGAATTTATTATAACCAAAGTTAAAACGTTTATATTTATAATTATAATTAAAACGAGCTCGCCATAGCGCGGCAGTTCGTAAATTGGCGATTCGAACTTCAATTTAGTATACAGAACTCAGTTGAAGTCGGAATTCTTTGAAACAAGAATCGTCGGGACCGGTTGAATAAAAGTTTTCTAATGAAAGAGAAAAATCTGGATTTCGTCGTATAGATTTTGAGTTATGTCAAAATCAAATTTTTAGAAAAGCAGCGCCAGAAACCATTAAAAACCACAATGGTTTATATATATAAGTAAAAGGATTTTTAAAGTAAATAAAATCCGAATGGCCATGAGGAAAATATAGACTTGAGTTGTAAAATAAATATGAACTCCAGTGAAGTAAGTAAAATGATTTTTAAGACAAAAATCATATTTTAAAGGGTTAAATAGAATTAACTAAATTGAAAAAAAAAATTAGTTAAAAGAAAATTGAATTGAAATTGGGTTTTTGGATAAGTGAAAGAGATTGAGAAATTTTATTCGAAATCGAATATATAACTCGAGTTGAAAATATAATTAGATTAGTTTATAATTAAGTTGACATATATTTGAACAAGTTATATGAAAAAAAAAGGTGAAATAGGCAAAACGATTAATTAGCAACTAGTTAATGGGAATTTGAATGTTTGAAATTAAATTTAACTTAAGTAAGTTAAATGGATCGAAATGGATAAAGTGAGTAAAATCAATGTGAATATGAATTGGGTATGAATAAAGGAAATATATTTGTAACACAATACGAAGGAAGTTATGTGCAAATAGAATTTAGAAAGGAAATATTTGTAAAAACATTTACAAATAGATTCAATGGAAATATTTATTTGTTAAATTAATAGAATGTTATAGATGAGATATTTATTTGTTAAATAAATAGAATTTAATCAAAGGAATATTCAGAAGATGAATAGAAAATGGAAATATGTTTTTAACGGATAAATAGAAAAGGTTAATTTATAAATAACAGTTTATAAATTAAATTAGATATTTATCATTCGATAAATGGAATATATAGAGAAGAGATATTGGTTTTAATGCCGATAGTTTTAAATAGAAGGGGTACGCAACACTTGTATAAGTGAAGTAACGTTATTAAAGAGAACATTTATAAAGAGAAGAACCGTTACTGAAAGTAAATCTTTATAAATGAATAAACGTTATCCAATAGGAGTTATTCGAATAGGAGAAGTCGACTAGAGTTAGAAATAATCGATTTGAGTTAGAATAAATCGATTAGAGTAAAAGTTAATCAGATAGAGTTAATTGAACATAGTTAAATCGAATTAGGATTTAATGGAATGTTAGTTATTCAATTAAAGTTGATCGAATATAGTATTGAGATAGAATTAGTGAAACATAGTTATTAAGGATAAGTTACCATTTCGTACGACTGCTAGCGTAATTCGCAGGGCTGCAGATAGCCTAGGGCAGTCGGATGTTTCCTGGGGAAATCAGGCGTAACCATTGTGATCGTTGCGATCTAGAGTCAAGCGAATAGAGTTAAATCGAATATAGTTTATTCGAATAGAATTAAAGGAGTTATCGAATATAGTTTATTCGAAAGGAATTATCAAATTTGGTTATTCGGAGGGAGTTGTCGATTATTAGTAAATCAAAGGAGTTATCGATTATTTGTTAATCGAAATGAGTATCGATTATAGTTTAATCGAAGAGAGTTATCGATTAGTTTAATCGAAGTGAGTTATAGAATATTGGTTATTCGAAGGAGTTATCGAATTTAGTTATTCGATGGAGTTAATCGAAAAGAGTTAAATCCAATAGAGTTAATTGATAAGAGTAAATTGAATAGAGTAAATCGAATATAGTTTATTCGAAGAAAGGTTTTCGAATCTAGTTATTCGAAGGAGAGATTATCGAATTTAGTTATTCGAAGGGAGGAATTATCGAATAGGGATTTATTCGAAAGAGAGTTACGTAAGGAAGTTTGAAATGTTGAGTATCAACATCAATAAGTTTTGAAAAGTTAATGGGTTTGTAGCACTTTTTCTACCTTAGCAATTTCGAGGACGAAATTATTTTAAGTGGGGAAGATTGTAATGACCCGGATCCTTACAGGTTAATTTTAAATATTTTATATGGATTTAATTATTGAGTTGAGGATATAAATGGAAATTTATATTAAGTTATCAATTTTAAAATCGAACACGATTTAATTTAATCTGATATCGAATTCGAAGTTAATTGAATTCAGATTTTTTTCTGAATTAAATTACAGTTCAGATGATCAATACAAACATCGGTTTAAAGTGGAATAATAATACTAATTTATTATCGAAGAAATAAATTGTATTGAATTTAATTTACTGATTTAAATTAATATCGTCTCAAGATGATTGAATTGAGCTTCGATGCCTGTCACGGTGTGTTCAGGATAGTGGTATAACCCTAGGGATGAGGGTCGTTTCGCTCAAATAGGGGTTCGAAGTATGTAATGATTTAAATAAAGTCATACGGTTTAAATCAAACTAAAATAAAGAAATATATATATTTAATTTCCTTCTACACTAAGTATTGCATGTGTTCATTTTTGCTCCATTCATTCGAGTGATAAGGGCCACTACACGCATCTCATTCACAACCAAAAAAAAAATCGAAAGCCTTATAAATAAAAAGGTAGCTGCTCCTTTTCCTCTTCTCAAATCACCAAAGCCATGCCTTTTTCCTCAGACAAAAGAAAAAAGAAACAGAAGTTCGATGAACAAAAAAAACTGGTCGCGCTCCCTTTTTAAAATCAAAATCGAAGTCGATCCGAAATGAAAACAAAGTGGTGAAATCGAATTGCAAATTCGTATTCGCAGTTTAAATCCGAGACCTTGAAGACGCGATGAACTTTTGGGATGGAGAAGCATCGATTCGCAGCAGTTTTAGGAGATTCGAAGTCATAATAGCGTATAGCATGCTTCGTGGAATTGGGGAGATCGAAATCTTATGAAGTACATCGTTTCTGGACGCGTTCTGAAAGAGGAGGCAGATGTTTGAAAGGGTTCGATCACCATTTGGGGTTGCGAGATCTTGAAGATTTGGGGGTTGCGAGGCAAACAAATTGCGATGTGAAGCTGGTCCTGGTGGTCATGATGGATGCTGTGATGACCTTAGGTAATGGACGGAGTACTGGTTATTTTGGAAATGGTACAGGCGTGGGACTTGGCAAGTTGTGGAGTTGGTGGAGAGTTTGAGCAGCGTTGCTGCTGAGAGAACTAAGGAGATCAGGGCTGTTGATGTTGGAGTGGGGTTTACTGCTGATGTCTGGGGAGAGCTAGTGGTGGTTGAAGCTGGGTAGTAAGCATTTGGGGGAAGTGATTACTGAGTTGGATTATTGGTGCTCGGCAGAAAGGGGAGATGCTGGTCTGAAAATGGTACATGAATAGTTTGTAATGGTATTGACAACGAGTTGGTCGATGTAATGCTGCAATGGTATATATCAGTTGGAGCTATTCGAAGAGATGCTGCGTCGTTCATCCGAAAATTTGCATGGCATTAAGGTATACATTTTAATAAATTTAGTTACATAGAAAATTATTTAAGTTTCATTTAAATAAATAAACGTTTAATCAATAAGTAAAATTAAATAACCGTAGGAACAAGACGGATTCAACTTGAGTTTCGTAGCTGCGACGATACAGATTTAAACAGATATTCAGAAAATGAATCAAAGTGAGTAAACCGCACTCACCATTTAATTAGAATTATTTCTAGTTGTTATAAATAATTGCTATGCTTGTTTAAATATTGTTTGGTTGATTTAAAATATATATTAGTTATTTAGGACTATTAGATATATATATTGGGTTGATGATTGGTTGGATTCCCGCAGTTTCATTAGCGGATGCCCGCAGTTTCATAGCAGATGATTACCCTATACGCCCCACGCTATGATTAGTGGATGCCCTTCATACCACGATATCCTGCCTCGAAGCAGGATGGGTATTACTATGTTGACTAACGTTTGTGGATGCAGGAAAACAGGTTGGAGGAATCCAACTGGATTCCTCAAAAATATATATTATCTGTTGTTTGTTTGATTTCATATATATTCATATATGATGTGTTTAAAATCAAGTGATTGAAAATTGGTTGATTTGATTGTTTAAATTTCCCTGGGGTTTGAATATTGATTTATAAAAATATCAAAAAAGGGTATTTGATATTTAAAAGGAAATTCTATTTTTTTCAAATAGGATTTGAATTTTAAATAAGACTATAGAAAATATTAACTTGTTTGAAGGTATATAAAACAAGTAATCGAATTTATAAACTTTGTTTATAAATAAAAATATGGGATTTGAATGGAATTTATAAACTTTGTTAATAAATGGAAAGGTGGGATTTGAATTGAAGTTATAAACGTTGTTTATAAGTAATGAAGAGAAATTCAAATAGACTTTGAATACAGAATTTGAAAATAGAATTCAAATGAAGTTTAAATAAAGAGAATTCAAATAGACTTTGAATATAGAATTTGAACTATAGATTTGAATATAGAAATTCAAATGGACTTTAACTATTGATTTGAATATAGAAATTCAAAGGGACTTTAAAATATAGGATTTGAATATAGAAATTCAAATGGACTTTAAACTATAGATTTGAATATAGAAATTCAAATGGAGTTTAACTATAGAATTTGAATATAGAATTCAAATGAAGTTTAAATATAGGGATGCAAATAGAATTCAAATGAAGTTTAAATAAAAAGAATTCAAATAGAATTGATTTGGAATTTGAATAAGAAGTCGATAAGGGAACGAGAGTATGAGTATAATTAGAATTTGTTAATATGCAGTTAAAATATATTTGAACATGTCATGTTCAAATATGAAGGTGAAATAGACTGAAAAGTTAAGTAACAGATTTAATTAACAAATTGAGTTAAAACGATTGGTTTAGTTAAAATAGATTGGACAGGTATAGACATACAGGAGACAGGTTTGGAATAAAGTATAGAAGTGAAATAAATAGAATGCCCGACAAAAAGGTACGTATTTAATTCATATATGAGATTTTATGCGCCGTATCGGCAAGCCGCTTGGCTTTTTCTTTTTCTTTTTGAGATGAGAAGGACCGGGAAAGCTATTTGAAATTTCCCGATGCTCCCGGTACAAAGGAGGTTATGGCAAATTTTTCCGGGAATTTAAGGAGATAGAATATTTTTAAGATAATTTGATAGTTGGAAATCAACGTATCAAAATATATAGAAGTCGATAAGGAGACGAACTTAGAAATAGAATAGTATAATCAAAAAGGGAAGTATAAGAATAAAATCTCGTAGGAATAGAAAGAGAAAATATATCTGTGTTTAAAGGTGAATAATCAGTTGTATGGTATTGATTATTCGAGTAAGTAGTCTTGTCTGTTTTGACGTTAAATGTTATTCAGTCAAGGTCTGAGAGGTAATTATACCCCAACTTGGTTGATTTCATGATATACCGATAAGTAGCAAGATTTAGGCTCGAAGATCAATATGGAATAAGAATTAGTTAAATACTATATTTGGGTTGTCGTAACGATGTTTTACATAACATCTGTTTTAACCCAAATATGTGCAAAGCTGTAACAACCCGTAAAATGCGGGCCAGTTTGAAATTTTTATTTTGGCAATTTTAGCTGAATTTGGATATTTAAATTGAATTATTTTAAATAATATCGACGAGAAATTTATTTCGAATATAATTCGAACGTATATATTATACGCGTCGTCGTTAGAATATAAATATTTATATATAATTATAAATAGAATTGAAAATGGCGCGGTAGTTCGATAATTCGATTTCAAACTTCAATTGAATATACCGGGTGCAAAACAATCCGGATTTTGGTGAAACCAAAAACATTAGGATCTAATTGTGAATATCTTTCTAACGAATCCGAAAAATCAAGATTTCATGGCGGGGATCAAAAGATATGTCCAGTTGAAAATTCTGAATAGTCGCTATGGAATTCAGGCCCTTAAAAATGGACATTTTGCAAACGACCTCGGATTTCGACGAAACCAGTTTTGTTGGGTCCGTGATGTCAAGTTATTGCTAGGTTTTAAATTTCATAATTTTTCGAATCAATATGTGAGCGTGATAAAGGAAAACGTGTTTGACCAGTTTCAGTTGATTTCAATCGACTGGAAATTGGCCATTTTTCAAACGGTCTCAGAATTCGACGAAACTAGTTTTGTTAGGACCGTATCGTCAATACGAAGGTAGAAAATATTTTTTCGTGAATTTTTAGAGTTAGTATGTGGCCCTGGTAAATTGAAATGTACGTTTAAAATTCAATATGATGATTTAAATGTTAATTTAAATGAAAACTGATCGTAACAGCCGAGTTGGGTTACGCAGCATATCCCATTGTGTTCAGAATGGGGGTAATTAGCTATGGGCGCCAGTCGTTGGGTTTGATTTCGTGTTAGAATGAAAAGGTCAACCATTTAGAAAATAAAATAATATAAAATAAATATATATTCTCTCTCCCTTACCATTCTCTCTCTTCCTCAGAAAATAAAACGAAAAAAAAAACCCTCGAATAATGAAACCACGTCGCGCTCCTCCCAGCTCCGCACCCCCACCAGCGACGGTCGAGCCCTCCTCCCCCACCGGTCCTCCGCCATCTCCAGGCCTCCTCCCTCTCCAATTAAAACCCGACGCCCTAAAACCCTACAACCCGTCGCCGCTGTTTTCCTTTCCCCTGCCGTCGCGTTTCAGGCCGCCTTACCCCCGAGCTCCGCCGCTGACCTTTCCTCCGGCCACCTGGGGCGTCACCGACGACGGGGTGAAAGGGGGGATTGATTTCCAGGCTAGAACGTGAAGAAAATACAGTGAGCATTCCTTATTTTTTTAATAACAAAGTTGTTGTTTTTATTTTAGTTTCTTTTATAAAATTAAACAGTGATTTCAAACCAGTTTAAAAATATTTATACCAAGTTTAAAATCAGTTTCATTTTATAGAAAGCATAGTATAAAGAACAGATTTTTATATATATGTTAGGAGTATAAAGAACAGATTTTTATATATATGTTAGGAGTATAAAGAACAGATTTATATATATATGTTAGGAGTATAAAGAACAGATTTTTATATATATGTTAGGAGTATAAAGAACAGATTTTTATATATATGTTAGGAGTATAAAAATTTCGATTTTTATATATTGAACAGCGAAGTAAAAATTCGATTTTTATATATTGAACTTCGAAGTAAAAATTCGATTTTTATATATTGAATAGCGAAGTAAAAATTCGATTTTTATATATTGAACTTCGAAATAAAAATTCGATTTTTATATATTGAATAGCGAAGTAAAAATTCGATTTTTATATATTGAATAGCGAAGTAAAAATTCGATTTTTATATATTGAATAGCGAAGTAAAAATTCGATTTTTATATATTGAATAGCGAAATAAAAATTCGATTTTTATATATTGAATAGCGAAGTAAAAATGTGATTTTTACATATGTAGAGGATACGGGCAAAGAAAGTGAAAGGAGGCGAAACGACGAAGACTTCTGCAAATGAAGAGCCGTGGAGCTAGGATAGCTATAAGTGAGAATTTATCACCTTTCAATTTCTTTTCTAGTTATATATATATACTAGGATGCAGACGGTGTTTAGTAGCACCCGACACAATCGTCCACAGACCATGGACTTGTTTGTTTGGCTGTTTGGTGATTGATTGCGATATTGGTTTGAATGTGGTTTGTGGTGTGAAAAATCGAATCGATAAATTGGTTAGAATTAGACGTGCGCCGTTATAAGGCGAAGGAGTAAGGCTAGGTTAGACTCTTACTCCAAATTTTGTGGTTTGCATAACGAATTGATTTGATTGATGTGTGAATGGCGTGGGCCTTCACTAGACCGGGGATAAGGCTAGGCCTCGTCCCGTTTCTAGTATCGTGCCGTTATGCCGCCGAAATTTTCTAAAATATGTTAGAAAAAAAATAAAAAAATCATTTTATTTAAAGAATGAACTGAATAGAAATTCATATGTTGGAATAAAATGTTTTATCGTTAAAAATATAATTTTTAACGCGAATGTGAATAAATAAATATTCATTTACAAACCAGACGGTTTGTTTATGTACACCTATTTGAAGGACATTGATTGGGTCGATAAATTTTACACATCGCCCAACAGCACAAATAAAATATGTGTTAGATTGTTTGAAACCCCACACGGGTGTTAGGATGAAATATGCAGTTCACTCATCCTGATTGATTAAATATGTCGATCGATTGATTGACAGGCTGTTATAAGCGTTAGATATTTATATTTGATGCTTATACGGTGTAGTGCACTTTGGTTGATGGTTGATTATTTATCGTTGCTATTATATACATGTGTTGTATGAAAAATCCATATAATTAACTTTATATGGTAATTGATTGGGCCTCATTCCAGTTTTAAAATAGAAATATTTGAAATAGAAATATTCGAAATGGAATATTTGAAAATATCAATATACGAAGCCGTGTTGATTAGATTGACGCCATTTTGACGTGAGCGATATTTATATCGATTTCGAAATGAATTGAATTGAAAACGATTTCGAAATGAATTGAGTTGAAAACGATTTTGAAATGAATTGAATTGAAAACGATTTCGAAATGAATTGAATTGAAAACGATTTCGAAATGAATTGAGTTGAAAACGATTTTGAAATGAATTGAATTGAAAACGATTTCGAAATGAATTGAGTTGAAAACGATTTCGAAATGAATTGAATTGAAAACGATTTCGAAATGAATTGAATTGAAAACGATTTCGAAATGAATTGAGTTGAAAACGATTTCGAAATGAATTGAATTGAAAACGATTTCGAAATGAATTGAATTGAAAACGATTTCGAAATGAATTGAGTTGAAAACGATTTCGAAATAAATTGAATTGAAAACGATTTCGAAATGAATTGACTTGAAAACGATTTCGAAATGAATTGACTTGAAAACGATTTCGAAATGAATTGAATTGAAAACGATTTCGAAATGAATTGAGTTGAAAACGATTTCGAAATGAATTGAATTGAAAACGATTTCGAAATGAATTGAATTGAAAACGATTTCGAAATGAATTGAATTGAAAACGATTTCGAAATGAATTGAATTGAAAACGATTTCGAAATGAATTGAATTGAAAACGATTTCGAAATGAATTGAGTTGAAAACGATTTCGAAATGAATTGAATTGAAAACGAATTCAAATTGAATTGAAATTTGAATTGAATAGAAATGAATTTTGAAACGAATCTATAAAGAAGAATTCAATTTTGCTTTGAATTGAAACGGAAGTTGAAATAGATTTTGAAACGAATTCAAAACTATTTATATAATTCGTTTTAAATAGAAATCGACGAAATATATATTATATATATTATATATATAATATAATGGCCTGAATAGAACGCGCCGCGCCGCGGCAGTTCGTGAATTTCGACCATTTATTTCAAACGGACATTACGGGAGATCCGACCGTCGGATTCTCCTAAAACCGGAACCGTTGGGTTCGTATCGAAAAGAGCTTTCTAACGAATATTAGAAATTTGAAATCTAACGGTTGGATTTGGAATTATGTCCAAATCAAATTTGAAAAAGGTCGCTGTAAGTGCAGTTCGATGGCCATTGGTGGAAATCGACTGTACGGGCCTTGATAAAATTATTAAAAATATTAATAATTTGTGTAAAATCATAAGAAATGATTTAGAAAGGATTGGGATGAAAAACTCCATATTTGAAAGGATAAAAATAGATTTTTATCGAAATGAACTAGTTTTGAACTAGAATTATAATTCTATTTATTTTTAAATAAATAAATTGAATTTGAAAAGGGTTTTGAAAATAACCAGAATATCCAATGATTGCATTGGAGTGGATTTGAATCGAAATTGTCTTCGGAATATTTCGATGTTGGAATTCGTGATTATACAGGTGTTGTTATGGGAATTTGAAAGATATATATTTATATCGCTATTTCCAATACGACATTTGTTAGTCGTAGAATTCGATATTGAATATAAGCCGATATATTTTCTATTCAGAGCCTTGTATTGAATATCGAATGTGATTTGGGTTTGTCGTGAATGGTGTCTTCACTAACACTGTTCTTGAACCCAGTTGAGAAATGATTAAATCTTTTTATTTAGATTTAATGAAGTGTGCCAATTAAATAATATTTAATTGGAATTGTGTTTTAAATAACACTTGTTCTTTAACCCGATAATTAATGAATGTGACTTTGGGTTTATCGTGAACCGTGTTTTAAATGACACTGATTCTTTAACCCAGTTAAAGATTAAAACTAAGTGGAGTTTTAATGAATCTTTAATTAGATTGAAATGATCGAAAATGGAGTATCACCAGTTTTACTCCAGGCGATGGTTAAATCTTTAATTAGATTTGAACGTGAAATGGTAATTGAATTTACCGATAAAACTATGGTGTTAGATATGAAGTATTACCAATTTTACTTCATGGGATGAATAGGTTGGGATTGGGAAATTAAAACAAATGATTACTTCGGTAAGTTTCGTTAATCCCGACTAGTTGAATCGAAATTCAAAGGTAGATTAAAGAATAAATTCCAGGAATTTATCTTTGATAAAATTAATGGGAACCTTTCCCTATGAACGTGAAATTTAGAAACTAACTGTCGGTTAGCCAAGCAGAATGGTTTTCTGGATATTGATCTGATGTTGGTTTCGGCCTTCGGGGTTAATATTTGGGGAATTATTCTCTTGATTAATTTACGGTTAGTGACTAATGAATTGGAATGAGGCGTATGTTGTGTTTGTTTAACACTTATTTAAAATATACGCGAGTTATTCGGAAAGACCGGGTTCATCCCATTCTGAATAACTGATACGACGATAAGTCGAAGATGAAGACGATGGTCGAAGACCAGAAGTCTTCACGTCGTTTGGGTAATTACTGATGATCTTGATTGGGCTGTACACCCAAGAAGATGGAAACAGTTAGTGATCGTCCAGACGTACTTGGAGATCGATGGATATGCGGGGTACTAGGTGCCTCCGGTTTCGTTCAGACCCAGAACGGACTTGTAAATGGACTGTGTGTCTGACATTGGATTTTAGTCTGTGTGATTGATCTCTATTAAATATATATCTGTTTGGCGGCGGAGAATTTATTCTCTTGCTTAACGCCCTTCTCTGAGACGTACGAGCTCAGGGGTTATATATTGATGGATATCAAACGCATGGAGTGAATTGCCTGTGTGGCATGCCTAAGTGGCAATTGATCGAGGCTTCTGTTGAAAAGCAAAGTCTTGTGGTGATGATCAAAGCACGGCCTTTGTGGCGTAGCTTTGTGTAACGTTTGCTTCGCGAGTTTCACACCCGGTATGAACCAAAAACGGGAGACGGACCTCAGGGAGGGCATGCGTTTCTTTCTAGTTAGAAGTGGCGTCAGTGGTTTTACACGCCCTGACGAGTTTGACTTATGTGGTTGTTGCTGTTGCGAGGCGCCTCGGATTGATCGGTCGTTCTCGAACCGATGGAGTCATTTAGTTGGCTCGTTTACGCCCCATAGGGCGGGGGAACGCATGTTCAGGGTTTAAGTTTAATCCACATCGGTGGACCGGCCCTGTCGCTCCAAGGGTCGATGCGCTCTGACCCTGTGGCTCGGGCTAGAGAGTCACGAAAATGGTTGAGGACTATCTTTTGCCTCGGTTCATAGATGGAAATCCAATTTCCAAATACGTGACATTTGCGGTTTTATTTGTAGAGCCTAGTATGGCGACATAGTGGGATGGGGCGCTCATGCCGCCTATGATTGATACTTATGATTTGAAGTTGTTTTATACACTATGCACTTATTATAGTATCAAATGATTTGTTTTAAACGTATCAAGCATTCTTTGGCTGTTATAAGGTAAACACCCTATCCCCCGGCTTGCGTTGCATTGTGTGATAGGACCTGGGTCTTATAACAGCTTCATTTTTCTTTATTTAGCATTGCGCTATTTGTTTTATGCACTGGTATTCTTGGGAGGAAACCCGTTCCGTGTTATACGGCGTGGTCCCTTGATTTACCTAATGATTTAAAACAAAGATTAATAACTGTTTTAGTTCTCACACCAGTCACATGACTGACCTGGAGTTTATTGTTTTAACCTAAACTCTGGGTGCCCTTATTTTGACACGGGCAGCTAGTAGTTTTGGTTTTGCAGATTTATATTCACAGGATCCTGGTTTACAGCTGGAACGATATCCGGAAAGCTTTGTATCCGTATATCTCATTCTAGTTGTGTATTGTATTATTTTCCGCTGCTATGTATTTAAATGTAATTTAAATCTCTGATATCTCTGTGTAATATTCATTTATACTCTGTATATTCTTGTAATCTGATGCATTGTCGTAATATACAGTGAAATGTTCTTTTGTATGCGTTCTGTTTTGTCCTGTTCTCAAACGATAGGGCGTTTCGAACGGCCTGGATCGGTTTAGCGACTGGTTCGGACCGAGCGAAATTCCTTCTCGTCACAGTTGGTATCAGAGCTTTGGTTTACAAAGCAGAGAACAAGGCACGTTAGAACTATACGAAAGAATTCATCAGATATTGGATTAGTAATATCCAATTAGGATGACTCGTTAGAGATGGGATCAGTAGAATCCTAGAACGTGTGTGAAGAGTATATTTTTTAAGGTGAAAACAAAATTTTGTTTTGAAAATTTAAATCAATTATTCGTATTTGATTATTTATTTAATTGATCTGGACAGTCCAGTATATAAAGAATCTGCATATACGCCTTGCAAACGTATATTCAGAGTTTTAATATATTGGATAGATATAGCATCACACTCTAGTCGCCCGAAGATGATATTGATGATGGTGCATCATCATCAGCATTTATATTCGAGTGTCGAAAGTGAGATTTCTATATATTTCCTATTGACTGGTGTGAGAACCAAAATTAGATAGGGCCTATTGTTGTGATTTGGCATCAAAAATCTGATTTCTGATTATATATCAAAGTTATGCATTTGAAAAGCTAATCAACTAATTGATTGATGTTTGTGTTGTTTGTTTATTTGTTTGCTAATTTGTAGCCATTTAGCCTAATTGAACCGAATATTGAATTATATTAAAAATTGGTTGCGTTTGCTTGCATATACATATACTTATATTGAACAGGTCATAGCAAGGAGGCTAGAGCCGAAGAATAAAATTTGTTTGCCCGACAAATAGGTACATGTTTACTACATAATTTACTGTTTTGTTTGGGTGATGATGATTTTGTGAGCCTATTGGCTAGCCGCTTGGCTTTTTCTTTTTCTTTTTGAGATCTGAAGGACCGGGGAAGCTATTTGAAATTCCCCGATGCTCCCATTACAGGGGAGGTTATGGCGAAATTTTTCGAAAATTTAGGGTGTTAGCCAAATTTTTGAAATTTTGAAAATTCTCAGAAACTAAAGAGTTGGAGAATAGAACCCAGATCGAGCGTAGAGTTGAATAATCAAACCGCTTTCGACTTTGTTCCTTTTCGGGGACGAAAAGTTTTAAGTGGGGGAGATTGTAACAACCCGTAAAATGCGGGCCAGTTTGAAATTTTTATTTTGGCAATTTTAGCTGAATTTGAATATTTAAATTGAATTATTTTAAATAATATCGACGAGAAATTTATTTCGAATATAATTCGAACGTATATATTATACGCGTCGTCGTTAGAATATAAATATTTATATATAATTATAAATAGAATTGAAAATGGCGCGGTAGTTCGATAATTCGATTTCAAACTTCAATTGAATATACCGGGTGCAAAACAATCCGGATTTTGGTGAAACCAAAAACATTAGGATCTAATTGTGAATATCTTTCTAACGAATCCGAAAAACAAGATTTCATGGCGGGGATCAAAAGATATGTCCAGTTGAAAATTCTGAATAGTCGCTATGGAATTCAGGCCCTTAAAAATGGACATTTTGCAAACGACCTCGGATTTCGACGAAACCAGTTTTGTTGGGTCCGTGATGTCAAGTTATTGCTAGGTTTTAAATTTCATAATTTTTCGAATCAATATGTGAGCGTGATAAAGGAAAACGTGTTTGACCAGTTTCAGTTGATTTCAATCGACTGGAAATTGGCCATTTTTCAAACGGTCTCAGAATTCGACGAAACTAGTTTTGTTAGGACCGTATCGTTAATACGAAGGTAGAAAATATTTTTCGGGAATTTTTAGAGTTAGTATGTGGCCCTGGTAAATTGAAATGTACGTTTAAAATTCAATATGATGATTTAAATGTTAATTTAAATGAAAACTGATCGTAACAGCCGAGTTGGGTTACGCAGCATATCCCATTGTGTTCAGAATGGGGGTAATTAGCTATGGGCGCCAGTCGTTGGGTTTGATTTCGTGTTAGAATGAAAAGGTCAACCATTTAGAAAATAAAATAATATAAAATAAATATATATATTCTCTCTCCCTTACCATTCTCTCTCTTCCTCAGAAAAAAAACGAAAAAAAAAACCCTCGAATAATGAAACCACGTCGCGCTCCTCCCAGCTCCACACCCCACCAGCGACGGTCGAGCCCTCCTCCCCCACCGGTCCTCCGCCATCTCCAGGCCTCTTCCCTCTCCAATTAAAACCCGACGCCCTAAAACCCTACAACCCGTCGCCGTTGTTTTCCTTTCCCCTGCCGTCGCGTTTCAGGCCGCCTTACCCCCGAGCTCCGCCGCTGACCTTTCCTCCGGCCACCTGGGGCGTCACCGACGACGGGGTGAAAGGGGGGGATTGATTTCCAGGCTAGAACGTGAAGAAAATACAGTGAGCATTCCTTATTTTTTTAATAACAAAGTTGTTGTTTTTATTTTAGTTTCTTTTATAAAATTAAACAGTGATTTCAAACCAGTTTAAAAATATTTATACCAAGTTTAAAATCAGTTTCATTTTATAGAAAGCATAGTATAAAGAACAGATTTTTATATATATGTTAGGAGTATAAAGAACAGATTTTTATATATATGTTAGGAGTATAAAGAACAGATTTTTATATATATGTTAGGAGTATAAAGAACAGATTTTTATATATATGTTAGGAGTATAAAGAACAGATTTTTATATATATGTTAGGAGTATAAAGAACAGATTTTTATATATATGTTAGGAGTATAAAAATTTCGATTTTTATATATTGAATAGCGAAGTAAAAATTCGATTTTTATATATTGAACTTCGAAGTAAAAATTCGATTTTTATATATTGAATAGCGAAGTAAAAATTCGATTTTTATATATTGAACTTCGAAATAAAAATTCGATTTTTATATATTGAATAGCGAAGTAAAAATTCGATTTTTATATATTGAATAGCGAAGTAAAAATTCGATTTTTATATATTGAATAGCGAAGTAAAAATTCGATTTTTATATATTGAATAGCGAAATAAAAATTCGATTTTTATATATTGAATAGCGAAGTAAAAATGTGATTTTTACATATGTAGAGGATACGGGCAAAGAAAGTGAAAGGAGGCGAAACGACGAAGACTTCTGCAAATGAAGAGCCGTGGAGCTAGGATAGCTATAAGTGAGAATTTCTCACCTTTCAGTTTCTTTTCTAGTTATATATATACTAGGATGCAGACGGTGTTTAGTAGCACCCGACACAATCGTCCACAGACCATGGACTTGTTTGTTTGGCTGTTTGGTGATTGATTGCGATATTGGTTTGAATGTGGTTTGTGGTGTGAAAAATCGAATCGATAAATTGGTTAGAATTAGACGTGCGTCGTTATAAGGCGAAGGAGTAAGGCTAGGTTAGACTCTTACTCCAAATTTTGTGGTTTGCATAACGAATTGATTTGATTGATGTGTGAATGGCGTGGGCCTTCACTAGACCGGGGATAAGGCTAGGCCTCGTCCCGTTTCTAGTATCGTGCCGTTATGCCGCCGAAATTTTCTAAAATATGTTAGAAAAAAAATAAAAATATCATTTTATTTAAAGAATGAACTGAATAGAAATTCATATGTTGGAATAAAATGTTTTATCGTTAAAAATATAATTTTTAACGCGAATGTGAATAAATAAATATTCATTTACAAACCAGACGGTTTGTTTATGTACACCTATTTGAAGGACATTGATTGGGTCGATAAATTTTACACATCGCCCAACAGCACAAATAAAATATGTGTTAGATTGTTTGAAACCCCACACGGGTGTTAGGATGAAATATGCAGTTCACTCATCCTGATTGATTAAATATGTCGATCGATTGATTGACAGGCTGTTATAAGCGTTAGATATTTATATTTGATGCTTATACGGTGTAGTGCACTTTGGTTGATGGTTGATTATTTATCGTTGCTATTATATACATGTGTTGTATGAAAAATCCATATAATTAACTTTATATGGTAATTGATTGGGCCTCATTCCAGTTTTAAAATAGAAATATTTGAAATAGAAATATTCGAAATGGAATATTTTAAAATATCAATATACGAAGCCGTGTTGATTAGATTGACGCCATTTTGACGTGAGCGATATTTATATCGATTTCGAAATGAATTGAATTGAAAACGATTTCGAAATGAATTGAGTTGAAAACGATTTCGAAATGAATTGAATTGAAAACGATTTCGAAATGAATTGAATTGAAAACGATTTCGAAATGAATTGAGTTGAAAACGATTTCGAAATGAATTGAATTGAAAACGATTTCGAAATGAATTGAGTTGAAAACGATTTCGAAATGAATTGAATTGAAAACGATTTCGAAATGAATTGAATTGAAAACGATTTCGAAATGAATTGAGTTGAAAACGATTTCAAAATGAATTGAATTGAAAACGATTTCAAAATGAATTGAATTGAAAACGATTTCGAAATGAATTGAGTTGAAAACGATTTCGAAATAAATTGAATTGAAAACGATTTCGAAATGAATTGAATTGAAAACGATTTCGAAATGAATTGAGTTGAAAACGATTTCGAAATGAATTGAATTGAAAACGATTTCGAAATGAATTGAATTGAAAACGATTTCGAAATGAATTGAGTTGAAAACGATTTCGAAATGAATTGAATTGAAAACGATTTCGAAATGAATTGAATTGAAAGCGATTTCGAAATGAATTGAATTGAAAACGATTACGAAATGAATTGAATTGAAAACGATTTCGAAATGAATTGAATTGAAAACGATTTCGAAATGAATTGAGTTGAAAACGATTTCGAAATGAATTGAATTGAAAACGAATTCAAATTGAATTGAAATTTGAATTGAATAGAAATGAATTTTGAAACGAATCTATAAAGAAGAATTCAATTTTGCTTTGAATTGAAATGGAAGTTGAAATAGATTTTGAAACGAATTCAAAACTATTTATATAATTCGTTTTAAATAGAAATCGACGAAATATATATTATATATATTATATATATAATATAATGGCCTGAATAGAACGCGCCGCGCCGCGGCAGTTCGTGAATTTCGACCATTTATTTCAAACGGACATTACGGGAGATCCGACCGTCGGATTCTCCTAAAACCGGAACCGTTGGGTTCGTATCGAAAAGAGCTTTCTAACGAATATTAGAATTTTGAAATCTAACGGTTGGATTTGGAATTATGTCCAAATCAAATTTGAAAAAGGTCGCTGTAAGTGCAGTTCGATGGCCATTGGTGGAAATCGACTGTACGGGCCTTGATAAAATTATTAAAAATATTAATAATTTGTGTAAAATCATAAGAAATGATTTAGAAAGGATTGGGATGAAAAACTCCATATTTGAAAGGATAAAAATAGATTTTTATCGAAATAAACTAGTTTTGAACTAGAATTATAATTCTATTTATTTTTAAATAAATAAATTGAATTTGAAAAAGGTTTTGAAAATAACCAGAATATCCAATAATTGCATTGGAGTGGATTTGAATCGAAATTGTCTTCGGAATATTTCGATGTTGGAATTCGTGATTATACAGGTGTTGTTATGGGAATTTGAAAGATATATATTTATATCGCTATTTCCAATACGACATTTGTTAGTCGTAGAATTCGATATTGAATATAAGACGATATATTTTCTATTCAGAGCCTTGTATTGAATATCGAATGTGATTTGGGTTTGTCGTGAATGGTGTCTTCACTAACACTGTTCTTGAACCCAGTTGAGAAATGATTAAATCTTTTTATTTAGATTTAATGAAATGTGCCAATTAAATAATATTTAATTGGAATTGAATTGATATTGATTTTTGGGTTTATCGTGAACAGTGTTTTAAATAACACTTGTTCTTTAACCCGATAATTAATGAATGTGACTTTGGGTTTATCGTGAACCGTGTTTTAAATGACACTGATTCTTTAACCTAGTTAAAGATTAAAACTAAGTGGAGTTTTAATGAATCTTTAATTAGATTGAAATGATCGAAAATGGAGTATCACCAGTTTTACTCCAGGCGATGGTTAAATCTTTAATTAGATTTGAACGTGAAATGGTAATTGAATTTACCGATAACACTGTGGTGTTAGATATGAAGTATTACCAGTTTTACTTCATGGGATGAATAGGTTGGGATTGGGAAATTAAAACAAATGATTACTTCGGTAAGTTTCGTTAATCCCGACTAGTTGAATCGAAATTCAAAGGTAGATTAAAGAATAAATTCCAGGAATTTATCTTTGATAAAATTAATGGGAACCTTTCCCTATGAACGTGAAATTTAGAAACTAACTGTCGGTTAGCCAAGCAGAATGGTTTTCTGGATATTGATCTGATGTTGGTTTCGGCCTTCGGGGTTAATATTTGGGGAATTATTCTCTTGATTAATTTACGGTTAGTGACTAATGAATTGGAATGAGGCGTATGTTGTGTTTGTGTAACACTTATTTAAAATATACGCGAGTTATTCGGAAAGACCGGGTTCATCCCATTCTGAAAAACTGATACGACGATAAGTCGAAGATGAAGACGATGGTCGAAGACCAGAAGTCCTCACGTCGTTTGGGTAATTACTGATGATCTTGATTGGGCTGTACACCCAAGAAGATGGAAACAGTTAGTGATCGTCCAGACGTACTTGGAGATCGATGGATATGCGGGGTACTAGGTGCCTCCGGTTTCGTTCAGACCCAGAACGGACTTGTAAATGGACTGTGTGTCTGACATTGGATTTTAGTCTGTGTGATTGATCTCTATTAAATATATATCTGTTTGGCGGCGGAGAATTTATTCTCTTGCTTAACGCCCTTCTCTGAGACGTACGAGCTCAGGGGTTATATATTGATGGATATCAAACGCATGGAGTGAATTGCCTGTGTGGCATGCCTAAGTGGCAATTGATCGAGGCTTCTGTTGAAAAGCAAAGTCTTGTGGTGATGATCAAAGCACGGCCTTTGTGGCGTAGCTTTGTGTAACGTTTGCTTCGCGAGTTTCACACCCGGTATGAACCAAAAACGGGAGACGGACCTCAGGGAGGGCATGCGTTTCTTTCTAGTTAGAAGTGGCGTCAGTGGTTTTACACGCCCTGACGAGTTTGACTTATGTGGTTGTTGCTGTTGCGAGGCGCCTCGGATTGATCGGTCGTTCTCGAACCGATGGAGTCATTTAGTTGGCTCGTTTACGCCCCATAGGGCGGGGGAACGCATGTTCAGGGTTTAAGTTTAATCCACATCGGTGGACCGGCCCTGTCGCTCCAAGGGTCGATGCGCTCTGACCCTGTGGCTCGGGCTAGAGAGTCACGAAAACGATTGAGGACTATCTTTTTCCTCGGTTCATAGACGGAAATCAAATTTCCAAATACGTGACATTTGCGGTTTTATTTGTAGAGCCTAGTATGGCGACATAGTGGGATGGGGCGCTCATGCCGCCTATGTTTGATACTTATGATTTGAAGTTGTTTTATACACTATGCACTTATTATAGTATCAAATGATTTGTTTTAAACGTATCAAGCATTCTTTGGCTGTTATAAGGTAAAAACCCTATCCCCCGGCTTGCGTTGCATTGTGTGATAGGACCTGGGTCTTATAACAGCTTCATTTTTCTTTATTTAGCATTGCGCTGTTTGTTTTATGCACTGGTATTCTTGGGAGGAAACCCGTTCCGTGTTATACGGCGTGGTCCCTTGATTTACCTAATGATTTAAAATAAAGATTAATAACTGTTTTAGTTCTCACACCAGTCACATGACTGACCTGGAGTTTATTGTTTTAACCTAAACTCTGGGTGCCCTTATTTTGACACGGGCAGCTAGTAGTTTTGGTTTTGCAGATTTATATTCACAGGATCCTGGTTTACAGCTGGAACGATATCCGGAAAGCTTTGTATCCGTATATCTCATTCTAGTTGTGTATTGTATTATTTTCCGCTGCTATGTATTTAAATGTAATTTAAATCTCTGATATCTCTGTGTAATATTCATTTATACTCTGTATATTCTTGTAATCTGATGCATTGTCGTAATATACAGTGAAATGTTCTTTTGTATGCGTTCTGTTTTGTCCTGTTCTCAAACGATAGGGCGTTTCGAACGGCCTGGATCGGTTTAGCGACTGGTTCGGACCGAGCGAAATTCCTTCTCGTCACAAAAGCTTGGAAATAGAATAATGAATATTTCCTAGTATAGAAAATAAAGGAAGGCGATATATGGAAATGTTTTCCAAAGAACGTATAAGGCCAATATGGTTATTGAAAATATTTGGTTAACAAATATTGATAAAGAAATAGAGAAGTGATTTAATTAATGGAATATTAATTAAAGGCTCAGTGATTGTTGGATGTTTGGATGAACACTTGTTTTATTCGATAGTTAAATCATCGACTATCGAAACACTTGTTTTTATTCGATAGTTAAATCACAGACTATCGGAGTTTTGACCATCGTTGTCAATATGGAGAGACCGGTTGGATTATTATCCGAAGAACCACTCTGTATTGGCAGTAGCGTGCGAATCAGATTATATAAAGATAATCGAAGACGGAGTAGAGTGCAAGGACTTTTTCTATTAATAGAAATAGTACCTTCGGTTCATCCTGTTCCTGGGTGACTTGTATGGATGAATGTCTGACAGAGTATTTCCAGACGATCACATATATTGATTTCTCCAATCGTACCAAGAGTGGAAGCGGAGAAGGAAACTTCTTTTAGCTAACACATAATGTACTGTTGAGGACGTCAATCGGTGATTTGATGGATTTGACGATGTGACATTCGAAGTGAATCTGGTGTGATGATAAAGCGTAGCTTCTAGCCTCATCAACCGGTAAATGACAGAAATCGGGCAAGCAGCATGGCTATGTAGGTCGCACCTATTAGGGTGTATAATCACCTGATTTAGAGTTTCATTTACTTCTAAAAATCTATTGTCGATGCTGACCCATTCGGGAAACGGTTGCTGATCCCAATCGTTGGTGATATACATTCGATACACTCAAGCGAAATGAGTGGTCGGTCATGTGTGGCTGAGTTGCAAGATGTTCTTGTTGAACTCGGTGTATTCTCCTCTAGAGATATACCAGCGGAAGGTGGTCCCACACCTTGTCATAGTGGGAAAATCCATTACCCAATACATGCTTGCGGTTTTGATTGTATATATATGTGGATCATGAGATGCAAACGTTCCACTAGATTGTTATTTACTTGATTTAGACATTATTATAATATCAAAAGAGTTTTGATATAAGGATAAGTCAAGTGTTGGATTCTCATAAGGGAAAAACCCGTTCTGTGTTATACGGCGTGGTCTTATGAGATATCATTTAGTTTTTCTGAAACTGTTTTAACTGTTTACTCATACCAGTCCCATGACTGACCCGGAGTTTACTTTGTTGTTTTCCCTAAACTCTTGGGTGCCTAAATTTGTACGGGCAGTCAAGTAGTTCAGCATTTTTCAGATATATCTAAAGGAGCTTGGAGCAGGAGGCTTCAGCGTTATCCAGTTATAGTTGTTCCGTTATGTTGTAAGTGTTGTACTCTGATAAGTGTATGATATACAGTTAAGATTTTGTATTTCAAAGATGTGATATATTATATTTTGTTCCGCTGCGATGTGAGATTCTGTGTTGTTATTTCTGTTCTTCTTCTACCTCTTTCTTCTAAAAAAAAAAATGTCTCGTATTTTCGTGATATTTGGGTTGGACGTATGATGTATATAGTCAACTCCGATGTTATGGAAATCTGGGTCATTACAATGCCACATAGGCAAACCACTCTATGCAACCGATATCAGTCACACAGAATGAAATCCGATGTCAGACACACAGTCCATTTACAAGTCCGTTCTGGGTCTGAACGAAACCGGAGGCACCTAGTACCCCGCATATCCATCGATCCCCAAGTACGTCTGGACGATCACCAACTGTTTCCATCTTCTTGGGTGTACATCCCAATCAAGATCATCAGTAGTCACCCAAACGATGTGAAGACCTCCGGTCTTCGACCATCGTCTTCATCTTCGACTTATCGTCATATCAGTTATTCAGAATGGGATAAACCCGGTCTTTCCGAATAACTCGCGTATATTTTAAATAAGTGTTACACAAACACAACATACGCCTCATTCCAATTCATCACTCACTAACCGTAAATTAACAATTGAACAATTCCCCAAATATTAACCCCGAAGGCCGAAACCAACATCAGATCAATATCCAGAAAACCATTCTGCTTGGCTAACTGACAGTTAGTTTCTAAATTTCACATTCATAGGGAAAGGTTCCCATTAATTTTATCCAAGAAAATTCCTTGAATTTATTCTCTAATCTCCTTTTGAATTTCGATTCAACTAGTCGGGATTAATGAACCTTACCGAAGTAATCATTTGTCTTAATTTCTCAATCCCAACCTATTCATCCCATGAAGTAAAACTGGTTATACTTCATATCTAACACCACGGTGTTATCGGTAAATTCAATTACCATTTCATGTTCAAATCTAATTAAAGATTTAACTAACGCCTGGAGCAAAACTGGTGATACTCCATTCTCGATCATTTCAATCTAATTAAAGGTTCATTAAAACTCCACTTAGTTTAAATCTTTAACGGGGTTAAAGAATTAGTGTCACTTAAAAACACTGTTCACAATGAACCCAAAATCACATCACATTTCAATCAGTCCCTAACCGTGAATTAGCAAGCGAGCAATTCCCTAAGTATTAACCCCGAAGGCCGAAACCAACATCAGATCAATACCTCTGAAACCATCCAACTTAACTAATCTCCAGTTTGTTTCTGATTTTCTTAACTTCTTTGGGTCTAAGAACAGTATTATTGAAGATATCGTTCATGACAACCCAAAATCACATTCTATTAATTATCGGGTTAAAGAACGAGTGTTATTTAAAACACCATTCACGATAAACCCAAGAATCAATTCGAATTCAATTCCAATTAAATATTATTTAATTGGTATACTTCATTAAATCTAAAGAAAAAGATTTAATCTTTTCTCAACTGGGTTCAAGAACAGTGTTAATGAAGACACCATTCACGACAAACCCAAATCACATTTGATATTAAACACAAGGCTCTGAATAGAAAATATACCGGCTTATATTCAATATCAAACTCTACGACTAACAAATATCGTATTGGAAATAACGATATATATATATATATATATATATATATATATATATATATATATATATCTTTCAAATTCCCATAACAATATCTGTATCATCACAAAATCCAACATCGAAGTAATCCAAAGTCAATTTCGATTAAAATCCATTCCAATATAATTATTGGAAATTCTGGTTATTTTCAAAACCATTTCTAATCCAGTTTATTTATTTTAAAAATAAATAGAATTATAATTCTAGTTCAAAACTAGTTCCTTTCGATAAAAATCTATTTTTATCTTTTCAAATATGGAGTTTTTCATCCCAATTTTTCACAAATCATTTCTTATGATTTTACACAAATTATTGATATTTTTAATAATTTTATCAAGGCCCGTACAGTCGATTTCCATCAACGGCCATCGAACTGCACTTACAGCGACCTTTTTCAAATTTAATTTGGACATAATTCCAAATCCAACCGTTAGATTTCAAATTTCTAATATTCGTTAGAAAGCTCTTTTCGATACGAACCCAACGGTTCCGGGTTTAGGAGAATCCGACGGTCGGATCTCCCGCAATATCCATTCGAAGTCAATGGTCGAAATTCGCGAACTGCCGCGGTGCGGTGTGTTCTATTCAGGCCATTATATTATATATATAATATATACTTCGTCGATTTCCATTCAAAACGTGCTTTATAAATCGTTTTAAATTCATTTTCAAAACGGTTTCAATTCATATCCAATTTCAAATCAAAATTGAATATTCCAATATAAATTCATTTTAAATTCATTTCAAATCGATTTCAATTCAAATTGATTTCCAATTCAATTTCAATTCGAATTCATTTCTATTCAAATTTCAAATCAATTCAGTTTAATTCGAATTTCAAATCAATTCAGTTTAATTCGAATTTCAATTCACTTTAAATATAATTCGAATTTCCATTCATCTCAATCTAGTGCGAAATTCATAATCTATTCAATATTCATTGAAGAATGAATAAAATCGATATAAATATCGTTCACGTCAAAATGGCGTCAATCTAATCAACACGGCTTCATATATTTCTATTTTCAAATATTCTATTTCAAATATTTCTATTCAAATATTTCTTTTTCAAATATTTCTATTCAAATATTTCTATTTCAAATATTTTTATTTTAAATATTTCTTTTTCGAAACTGGAATAAGGCCCAATCAATTACCATATAATGTTAGTTATATGGATTTTCTACAACACATGTATATATCAACAATGATGAATAGTGGATGACGGGTGTCGGGTGCTACTAAACACCGTCTGCATCCTAGTATATATATAACTAGAAAAAGAAAATTTAGAGTGAGAAGTTCTCACAGAATTACTAATCCAACGCCACGACTCTTCTTAGGTAGAAATCTTCGTCGTTCTCGCCTCTTGTCACTTTCGTTGCCCGTAGCCACTACATATGTAAAAATCGAATTTTTACTTTGCTATTCAATATATAAAAATCGAATTTTTACTTCGCTATTCAGTGTATAAAAATCGAATTTTTACTTCACTATTCATTATATAAAAATCGAATTTTTACTATGCTATTCAATATATAAAAATCGAATTTTTACTATGCTATTCAATATATAAAAATCGAATTTTTACTATGCTATTCAATATATAAAAATCGAATTTTTACTTCGCTATTCAATATATAAAAATCGAATTTTTACTATGCTATTCATTATATGAAAATCGAATTTTTATACCGCTACTCAATATAGAAAAATCTATTTTTTTATCGCTATATACATAATAAAACTATATTTTTATCGCTATGCTTTTTAAACAAAAAATCTAATATTCGTTATTAAAACTGAATTTATCAAATAAAAAATAACAATGTTTTAAATTGATAAAGTAAAATACTTACAGTTAGCAGAAGAGAGGGGGGGGGGGGGGACTTGCGCGCACGTCAGATGAGGGGGGGGTGTCGGCGCGAGGCAGAGGGGGGGGGGGTGTATCGCGAGGCCAATGGGGGGTATCGCGACTGGAGCAGGAAGGGGGGTGTATCGCGAGGCCAGAGGGGGTACCGCGACTGGCGCAGGAAGGGGGGTGTATCGCGAGGCCAGGGGGTGTATCGCGGTCGAGGCAGAGGAGGAAGAAGATGAAGGAGCGGCGGCGGCAGGCGTTTGGGGGTGGGGGGTATTCGATCGAATTAGGTTTTTTTTTTCTGTTTTGATTTTTAATCCGGGGGGGGGGGGGGGGGCTGATAGTATAAAGGAGGAAGGGGAGGAGAGAGGAAGGATTTTATTTTATTTTATTTTATTTTAATTATTTAATGTCAAAAAGGTTGACTTTTTCATACGACCTCTAAACGAGGCCCACCGCCTGTCGTCCATAGCGTTTTACCCCCATTCTGAACACAATGGGATATGTATCGCAAGCTAATTCGATCGTTTCGATCTATTTCCGTTGAATTTACATTTAAATCATTATATTGAATTTCAAACGTACATTTCAAATTACCGGGGCTACATACTAACTAGAAAAATTCCCGGAAAATATTTTCTAGCTTCGTATTGACGATACGGTCCTAACAAAACTAGTTTCGTCGAATTCTGAGCCTATATGAAAAATGGTCATTTTCCAGTCGATTAAAATCAACTAAAACTGGTCAAACGCGTTTTCCTTTGCCACGCTCACATATTGATTCGAAAAATTATGAACTTTGAAACCTAGAAATAACTTTACATCCCGGATCCAACAAAAGTGGTTTTGTCGAAATCCGAGGTCATTTGCAAAATTTCCATTTTTAAGGGCCTGAATTTCATAGCGACTATTCAGAATTTTCAACTGGACATATCTTTTGATTCCCGCTATGAAATTTCAATTTTTCGGATTCATTAGAAAGATATCATCAATTAGATTCCATTATTTTTGGTTTCACTAAAATCCGGTTTATTTTGCACTGGTACATTCATTTGAATTTTGAAATCGAATTATTGAACTACCGCGCCATTTTCAATTCCTTTTATATTTATAAATAATTATTTATATTCTAACGACGACGTATATAATATATACGTTCTAATTCTATTAAAAATAAATTTCTCATCGATATTATTTAAAATAATTCATTTTAAATAATCGAAATTCGCCAAAATTGCCAAAATAAAAATTTTAAACTGGTCCGGATTTTCGGGTTGTTACAATTTAGTTCATTAACTGCAGAATGGGATCAGAAAACACTAGCGATTAAAGAAGGAAATAATGTTAGTGAAATGATTAATGAGGAGTTAATTGGGAATTTGATGTCGTTCGAAGTTCAATTACAGAAAAGAAAGGAAAATAAGCCCATTGAAAAGAAATCTATAGCATTCAAAACAACAACAAATGGTTCAGATTCAAGTAGTGAAAATGATGAAGAAATTGCTTTAATTACCAGAAATTTCATAAAATTTATGAGCTATATAAGAAGAAATAATTTTCAAAGAAACAATCAAGGAAATTTTGGAAGAAATGACGATGGATGTTAAAACTGCAACAAACCAGGACATATAAAGAGAATATTTCCATATCCAGAAAAATCAAGTCAACAAACAGATCAGAGTAGTTCACCAAAGAAGAGAAAGGGGGCATATGCAACAAATTTATAAGATTCAGATTCATCATCATGTGGTGAAGAGACAGAAACTAGAAATTCAAATATGTGTTTCACAACAATTCAGAATTTAGAAAATATAAAAGAAATGGATCTTAAAACCAGTTTCACCTTAATTAATTTTTAGTTTTTTGGTTGATTTGGATGAATGTATGTTTTGTTTGTTTGCTTTGTTTAAATTTTAAAATTCAAACTTGAACTTTAAAATTCAAATTTGAAATTGGAATTTTGGAATTCAAATAATAAATAATAATAGTAATAATAAATAATAGTTACTTTTTTGGTTGTTAGGATTAATATTATTTCAGGAAATAATAAACCTGAAATATAAAATGTTAATATAATAAAACAAAATCAACATGTCTTTTGAAAACCAACATAACCCAAACAGACATGTCGACATATGTACCAGTAAATGAAATTCAAATTTTGAATTTCAAATGTTTGAACTTTCAAAACTTCCCTCCATCTTTTCACCAACTCCCAAGGTTAGAAAAGTGTCTTTAATTTCAGAAAAGTTGTGCCCATTCAGTCTCTATTTATTTATCTATTCAATTCTATTCTCTCTAGCTCTCATCCAATATTCAAAACAACTATCTTCATTCTATTCTCTTCAAAACATATCTCAATGGATTCCTCTAGCATACCAAAAACCATGAGATTGACCAAAACTCTCAAGGGTCATCTCTACAATGATAAAGAAGCTATTCAAGCCTATGTTAACTATACGGCAAATGGAAAAGTCAACACGAGAGCCTTCGCTATGTTTGAAGATTTTCCCTCTTATGATCTTTGTTCTCTTTTTCATCAAAATGAAGTTCTATGTTTGATTGACGCTCGGGATAAAAATGAAGTATGTTACCCGAATCTTGTCAAAACGTTTTTTGCAAATCTGAATCGTGGCTTTTACGAAGGAGACGAGAATAGGGTACGAAGTAGCATAAAAGGTACTCTATAACGAACCGAACTTCCCCGTGAAGGAAAGCACGGATTGCTTTAAGAACACGACAAATCAGAACGCAAACAGAAGAACATTTCATTGTTTACTTTACAACAATTCCATCAGAATACAAGAATATACAGAGTATGGATAAATATTATACAACAGAGAATATCATAGATTTAAATTACATTTAAGTACATAGCAGCGGAAAAATAATACAACACACAACTGAAAGAAATACATGGATACATAGCTTTTCAAGTATCATTCCAGGTGTAAACCAGGATCCTATGAATATAAATCTGCAAAACCCAACTACTAGCTGCCCGTGTCGAAAATAAGGGCACCCAGAGTTTAGGTTAAAACAATAAACTCCAGGTCAGTCATGTGACTGTTGTGAGAACTAAAAATAGTTATTAATCTTTATTTTTAAAGTTAGGAAAATCAAGGGACCACGCCGTATAACACGGAACGAGTTTCCTCCCATGAATGCCAATGCATAAAACAACAACGCAATGCTAAATAAAGAAAAATGAAGCGATTATAAGACCTAGGTCCCATCACACAATGCAACGCAAGCCGGAGGATAGGTTTTACCTTATAATAGCCAAAGAATGCTTGATATGTTTAAAAACAGATTATTTTGATATTACTATAAGTGTATAGTGTCAAAACAATTTCGATCATAAGTATCAATCATAGACAGCATAAGTGTCCCATAACACTATGTCGCCAATACTAGGCTCTACAAATAAAACCGAAATATCACGTGTTGGAAATTGGATTCCATCATGAGTCGAGGCAAGGGGAAAGCTCCTCTCTGTTCGTGACACTCTAGCAAATGTCTTAGGACCACACACAGCGATCCTGGATCTTTAGGGCCGGTCCTCTCTTACTTTTGAGGATTAGTTATTCCTGAACACACGTTTCCCGGTCCTAACAGACTTATATCCGAGGCGCCTCGCATGCAACAACCACACAGGTAAAAAGTATATAAGTGTCAGGGCTGGTAGGTCACTGACATCACCCATAGCTAGAAAGAAACGTCGTGCTCTCCCTGTAGTCACTATCCCATTTTTGACTCATACCAAGGTGTGAGGCTCGCGAATTAACGCTATACACAAAGTTGTGCCACATAGGCCGTGCTTTGATCGTCAACCATAAGACTTTGCTTTTCAAAAAAAGACTTGATCATTTGCCACTTAGGCATGCCACACAGGCAATTCATGCCATGCGATTGATATCTATCGATATATAACCGCTAATCTCGTACGTCTCAGAGAAGGGCGTTAAGCAAGAGAATAAATTCTCCGCCGCCGAATAGATATATATTTAATACAAATCAATCACAAATAATAAAATCCAATGTCAGACACACAGTCCATTTACAAGTTCGTTCTGGGTCTAAACGAAACCGGAGGAACCTTATTCCTCGCATATCCATCGATCTCCAAGTACGCCTGGACGATCTCCAACTTATTCCCTCATCTTGGGTGTACAACCCAATCAAGATTGTCAGGAATCAACCAAACGACATGAAGACCCCCGGTCTTCAACCCCCGTCTTCATCTTCGACATATCGTCGAATCGGTTATTCAGAATGGGTATAAACCCGGCCTTTCTGAATAACCCACGTATAAAATAAACAAGTGCTACACAAACACAACATACGCATCATTCCAATTCAGAATATTTTTTTATTCAAATTTTCACATTCCTAGGGAAAGGTTACCATTAATTTTATCTAAGATAAATTCTTCTAAATTTATTCTTTAATCTTCCTTTGGATATCATTTCAAACCGTGTTAAGGTTTTCAAAACTAGTCGGGATTAGCGAACCACACCGAAGTAGTTATTTATTTTATTTCCCAGTCCCAACCTATTCATCCCATGGAGCAAAACTGGTAATACTCCATATCTAACATCACGGTGTTATCGATAAATATTTATTACCATTTCACATTCAAATCTAATTAAAGATTTAACTATCGCTTGGAGCAAAACTGGTGATACTCCATTCTCGACCACTTTAATCTAACTAAAGATTCATTAAAACTCCACTTAGTTTTAATCTTCCCAAAAATCAATATCCTGTCTTTAATTGGGTTAAAGAATCAATGTCATCTATAACACAGTTCATGATAAACCCAAAATAACATTCCATTGTTAATTGGATTAAAGAACAGGTGTTATTCAAAACACCACTCACGATAAACTCCAAAAACCAATTTAAATTCAATCCCTACTAAATACTAATTAAATGGACAGTTTCACTAAATCTTAATTAAGAGATTTATTCTTTTCTAAACTGGGTTCAAGAACAGTGTTATTTAAGACACCATTCACGACGAACCCGAAATCCCATTTGATATTAAATACAAGGCTCTGAATAGAAAATATATCGGCTTATATTCAATATCAAATTCTAAAACCAACAAATATCGTATTGGAAATAACGATATAAATATATCTTTCAAATTTCAGCAACCATATCTGTATAATCACGAAATCCAACATCGAAATATTCCGAAGACAATTTCGATTCAAATCCATTCCAATTCGTATATTGGAAATTCTGATTATTTTTAAAACCACTTCAAAACTAGTTCATTTCGATAAAAATATATTTTTATCCTTTAAAACGTGGAATTTTTCATCCTAGTTCTTTCCAATTCATATATTATGATTTTACACAAATTATTAATATTTTTAATAATTTTATCAAGGCCCGTACAGTCGATTTCCAATAACGGTAGTCGAACTGCACTTTCAGCGACCTTTTCCAAATTTGATTTGGACATAATTCCAAACCCAACCATTAGATTTCAAATTTATAATATTCATTGGAAAGATCTTTTCTATACGAACCCAACAGTTCTGGTTTCAGGAGAATGCGACGGTCGGATCTCCTGTAACACCTATTCGAAGTCAATGGTCGAAATTTGCGAACTGCCGCAGCGCGGCGCGTTCTATTCAGGCCATTTAATATATATAATAAATATATTATATATATTTTGTTGATTTCAATTCAAAACATATTTTATAAATTGTTTTAAATTCGTTTTCAAAACAATTTCAACTTCATATTCAATTTCAAATCAAAATTGAATATTTTATATCATTAATATATAAATGATAATATTTTCAAAACGTTATATTTTGAAATCACTTTCTTTTCTATATTCATTATAAAAACGAATATAATCGATATAATTATCGTTCGCGTCAAAATGGCGCAAATCTAATCAACACGGCTTTATATATTTCAATAACTTCGTTATTCTATTCAACAAATGAATATTTTCTCTATTCAACACATGAATCTATATTTCTTTCAACACATGAATATTCTCAACACATGAGTATCTTCAACACATAATTATACTTTTGTTACTTAATATATTTTATAAAATTATGATTTCTATCGTTTAATTCTTAATCAGACTCCAACCGTAAATTAGTAAGAGAACGATTCCCTAAGTATTAACCTCGAAGGCTGAAACCAACATCAAATCAATACCCAGGAAACCACTCATCTTAACTAATTTCCAGCTAGTTTCTAATTTTATACATGATAAAAATGTAAATTTTATTGTTAAAATATTTCGTTTAACACATGATAAGTTTCAACACATGAATATTCTCAACACATATGTATCATCAACACATGACTATTTATTCTATTCAACACATGAATATTTATTTTATAATATTCTTTATTTTCCAGATTGGAATGAGGCCCAATCAATTACCATATAATGTTAATTATATGGATTACATACAATACATGTATATAATAGCAACGATAAATAATCAACCATCATCCAAAGTGCACCACACAACTACATAAGCATTAAATATAAATAATTAACGCTTACACAGTCTGTCAATCTATCGATTGACATACAACTAAACAATTGGGATTAGTATACGCCAAATATCATCCAAACACCCGTGTGGGGTTTCAATCCACAAACACTGAATATTATTTTTGCAGTTGGGTGACGTGTAAAATTTATCGTCCCAATCGATATCCTTCAAATAGTTGTACATAAACAAACCATCCAGTTTGTAAATGAATATTTATTTTATTCACATACACGTTAAAAAATATATTTTTAACGATAATTAATTTATTTCACACATGAATATTTATTCTCATTCATTCCACGTCACAATCTACTTTCACAACACAACAAAATCAAATAAGTCGTCCATGGTCTGTGGACGACGGGTGTCGGGTGCTGCTAAGCACCATCTGCATCCTAGTATATAACTTTAACGAGAAAACAAGAATTAAAGTGAGAAGTTCTCACCGACTAGCTAAACCAAACACCTCGACTCTTCATATGTAGAAAATCTTCGTCGAAAATAAATTTTCCATCTTTATTATTTAAAATAAATCATTTTAAATATTCAAAATCTGTTAAAATTACCAAAATAAAAAATTTAGATTGGCTCAGAATTTCCGGGTTGTTACACACTCAAATTGTTTTGGATTGTGTTTTTGGGTAATATTTTAAATTGTTAGTGTACAGGCTCATATTTTTCAGAATTCAAAATTGACGAAACAAATTTGGGAACTTACCATGACATTTTTGAAAGTAACGAAAACATGGATTTTAAAAATCACTTTTTCTGCCCAAAAGCAAGAATCATCAACCTCCTCCTTCAAAATACTCTCACACCTTGTTCTGGAAATTTCAATAACTCTACCCTTAAAGTACAAAAAGCCCTCTATGCTTTTTTTGGTATTTATGTCATAAATTGAGCCGATGTAATTTTAAAAGAATTTATGCGCAAAAAGATGTCCACAAGGGAAAACACTCTTTATCATGGGGTTTATATTACTCGGATTTTTAAGTATTTTGGAGCGGATCTCAAAGGAGAAGAATTTATGTCAGGAAAGGTTTTTAATTCATCAAATATAAATCTTATGCAAATTCCAATTGCTTTTAAGCCGTATGGAACATTTGAGGATAAACAAGCGAGAATGCAACAAGGGGAAAATCCAATGGAAATTGACGAAGAACAAGATTCCTCTTTAGAAAGTGTAAAATGTCACAAAAATACCAGAACCATAACCAAAGAAACACTTGTTCAAAACCAAGTTAAATTAGCCAAGAACATAAAGAAGATCAAGAAGACTCTTACCCAAATGTCTATGTTCATTGGCAAAATAGGAAAAAAACATGAAATATCATCTTCCTCGTCATCATCGGCTAGAATCTAACCTTCTCTAGTTTATATTATCTTTCGTATTTGCTTGTATTTGCTTTTAAATCTCGTATTTAGTACCTTGTATTAGTTGAATGTATTTTCTTTCAAGTAGTAATGAATGATGTTTATTTCTGTCAAATCAATCTTAATTTATTGTAAAAACACATTAGAACTAAATAAACTAATATAATAATATATAACTTAAAGCTGTGTAAAAATATCAAATACCCAAAAATCAACATGGGTATGTCGACATGTAAATATGGACATGTCGACACATAACTGCCATAAATTGAAATTTATTCAAAAATTGAATTTTGAATAAGCAACTAGTGTCTCTTTATTTTAAACAAATTCCATACCCTATAAATACCTCTTTCTTCTGGAAAAACTTATTCTAAACTTTTTTCTTCCCTAAACATTAATTTTCTATAATATCAAATTATGGCAAATCCCATTCACAATTTGATTGAGAATTTTGAAGAAACACTCATTTCTTTCAAGAATATCCTATCTATAATACCTCGTAATCAACGTCACCCCGAATTGAGTCAAATAAAGATGGTTGAACATCAAGAGATGCACTTTGGTGCCATTCGTTGGCTAATATCTTCTCCTTTTAGAGACAAAGACAACAACCTTGCTAAAGCACCACCCACTGAAGAACATGAAGATTGAGAAGTCATAGAGAAGGATCCAATCTTTGGAGGAGATAGATGGGTGAAAGTTCCAAGATACGTTTATATTTGATTTGAGTTGGTTGGTATGATTTGATTTGTTTGATTTGAATTTGCTTGAAAATATTGCTTGATTTGGTTAGGTTTACAACTTGTATACAATTGATTGAAATACTTGTAAATATTGACTGAAATGCTTGAATTTTGTTATTTATTTAAACTTTTTCTTGTTAGGATTAGAATAATATAGGCATAAGAAATTTGAATTATGTGGCATGACATTAGGATAATTTATTTAGAGGGAGTATGGACATAGAAATTATTTTTGTTAATGACAAAGGGAGGGAAATTATAAAATGGGGATTAGCTAGGCTTAGTTTAAGGGGGAGTATGTAGGATTCCTAATGAAAGGGGGAGTATTCGTAGCATCAGATCAACAAGTATTAACATGTATGAATATTTTATAAATTATGGTTGTCATCATCAAAAAGGGGGAGACTGTTGGAGAATGAAATTTTGATGACAACAACCTTAATTCAAATCATAAAATATTTACTTACATCTCTATCTTGAATATATATATATATATATACATAGGGTTTTTATACAAGATTTTATTGAAGACTATACAGTTTTAGAGTTCCAAGAGATTCAAGATTCAAAGAGATTCAAGACTCATGAGTATCAAGACATCAAAATATCAAGAGATCAAGAAAATATAGTAATTGAGTCTAGTTTATCTGTAAGACTCTAAATAGCACTTCATTTTCAAATTTCGTTTTTCATTTTCAATTTTCCTTTTTCATTTTCAAATTCTGTTTTTCAAAATTCAAATTTTATTTTCAAAATTCAAATTCTGATTTCAAGTTATTTCAAACTACTTTAAATGATTTCAAATATATATTTATAGTTTATAAAGTTTTATAATAATATGTTTATAATATACATATACATATAGTTTTATAGTTTTAAATCATATAACTTTATAAATATGTTTATATTATGTATCACTATGTTTTTATACTTTACAAACTTCATTTGAAAAATTAGTTTTGATTCAAGAATTTCCAAAATATAAATATTAGTTTAAACACTTGAAAAATGATTTAAAAACAAAATAAAATACACTACATATTTCGACATCCACATGTAAGCATGTCAACATTTAACAGTCATATTTATAATTTTCAAAGGAAGTGTCTTTTCACTATTTGAAACGTTTCAGAAACGTTGCAACTTTTGGGACACTATAAAAGGAGCTGACTTCGAAATTTTAATCATTTTGTCTTCTCCTTCTTCATCCCTTTACTTAGCACCATTAATATACATAAACTCTTGATTTCTACGCTTATACTGTCGATTTCAACAAAATTTATATCATTCTTCTTTTCTTCTCAATCTCCATCAACTACTCTTAGTTTGAAGAGCTATCGAAGCTACAGTTACTATAATCATTTGGGAATTATTTGGGAAAGGATGTGTTCCTTGTTGCCATAAAATCAAGGAAAGGGAGCGGTGTTAACCTTATAACCATGAAATCAAGGGTGGTGGAATCTGTGTTAACCTTGTAGCCATGAAATCATGGGCATTGTACTTGGATATTGGTAATAATACAACTTTATGCAAATCCAACACTGTGTGGGACTAGATTTAGGAGTAATCCGAACCAGTATAAATTCCGGTGTGTTCTTTCCTATTCTGCATTTTTATTTTCGTATTTCTGTGTCTTTGATTGTTTCTATGTTTGTGATCGTTTTTGGTGTTGTAATCATTGTGTGATTCATATAATAATTCAAATTAGTTTAAGATTTCTATAAATTTCTCATAAATACTATTCACCTGCCTTCAATATTAATTCTGCCTTAAGATTCGCATTCCACATCCTTAACAATTAGTATCAGAGCATATGTTTTCATAATTTCATAATCTCAATTTTGGAAGGATTAAATGGTAACTAACACTAGAAATAATTGATCTTTCGTAGAGGGTCAGCCTATTGTTAGACCATGATTATTTAATTCCAGCAATTAATCTTACTGGGTATATAGAATGAAAATATATTTACAATTAGTAGGTTTAGTCACATGGACTATCACACAGACTAAATATGTTGAATCCACTACTAATTTTGCAAAATGGACAAATGATCAAATGGCTGCGGCACAAGGTAATTCTAAGGCCATGAATATGTTATTCTATTTAGTAGATAGAAATGAATTTAGTAGAGTGTCAGTTTGTAAATTTGCTTATGAAATATGGAGAACATTACAAGTTACTCATGAAGGAACCAATAAAATTAAATAGACAAAGATATTAATGCTAATTGATCGACGCTAGTCTATGAATTAGAAAAGCGCGACATTTGTAATAAATTCTGCAAGCATACAGGTGTGTAGCATACAGGTCGAACACAGGGAGGTGTAATTAAAAATTATTATCTATTTATTCTTAGGCGAGTTAGACGAATTCTGAGGATGTTTTTAACGTTAATGATTTTACTGTTGATCTGAATCTAATCAGATTAACACCAAATTTAACAACTGAAACTGAAAGACAATTAACTAGAAAGAAAACAACAATTAACAACTACAATAACAGAAATTCAACTTAGAATTGTCGTTGAATCTAATCGAACGACTGATTCTAATATGCAAACAGAAATAACAATAACAATTCGTGTTCTATCAAAACTAATTGAATAGAAACACAAATTGTTAGAAAAAAGCAATAAAACTGAATTGACAAAAAAACTTTGTTTAGAATAAAAGAGAGTACAGAAGAATGAATAATTTTTACAATGGTTACAACACATATTTATAGATGAGAATGGGAAAACCATAATTAGGTCTATGAATAAATGGGCCTCCTCATTCATGAATATCTCTTGCCTTCCTTGACTCAGCTTGAATGGAGAAAATCTGGGCATATCATGGTAAATATTTTCCATATTTCTCAATTCTCTCATGTGGCTAAATGATTGATAAAAGATTACATATAATTAATTCTTCCAAACAAGGATGCTTATTAGACTCCAAAGGCAACAAAGGATAAAATCTTCACAATGGATCTTTTCTTGGCAGCAATTCAATTAGAAATTCTTCTAATTGAAATTGAATGATTTGAATTTAATTCCATGATAAGAATATGGTTATTGCTGAAATGTTAATTGGTGCACATCATAAATACATACACATGAATATGTGTATGTATATATATAACCTAACACTAATCCAAATATTTCTCAAAGCAAAGGGCCAGTGTGAACGCGCTCCGTTTCTTTGGCAAAAAGTGAGTTTGACGGGGTTCGAACTCAGGTCTCTCAGCACCAAATCCTATGCCTTTACCAGTGAGCTACTACTTCTTTTGCAATTGAAATGAATTTGATGTGAGGAAGTAGCTCTTTCTTGTAGTTGGCCTTTGATTTGAATTGAAGGAGGCAACGCTTGAAATCTGTAAAAACACATAAAAAATACCCAAAGTATCATTTATTTATTTACAAAAGATAAAGCATAAGAGTCATAAAATAAACACTTTTCAATGTCAATCAAATACCCCCACACTTATCTTTTACTCGTCCTCGAGTAAAACAAAAAATGAAAAACTAAACTAGATAGGTCACACTTTCGTAGGAAACACGATTGCATTGAGCGTTTGCAACAAGCCGTTAAACCTCTAGGTGTCCCTAGTAGGACGAGTGGTGTCTGGTGAGGGTTTTCAGCAGATACTACCCACAAAATCCAAATGCAGTATGCTATGATTCTAATGAAACTACATGAATGCAATGGACATTTGCAAATAAAAACGAAAAATGAAAACACGACTTGTTTCAGGAAAGTGGTACAACAAATTAAGTTAACAATTTCTAGTCAGTTGATTTTATTTTAGATACCTAGACTTGTCACAAATTTTCAATATAAATCAAGTTTTCAAATGTTAAATTCCAGTTTGGCCAGTTAGTTCGGTCGATAATGAAATAAATTCTTAGTTTGCTTGGCACAGTTTGCAAAGTGGTATTCTAATTTTCTCGTGTATGGCTAGTCAAATCAATAAGGTCAAGAAGTGTTTGGGTATCATCGCTTATTCTTTATTCTATAAAATTTTAAGATTTATGATTAAGTACATACACCTAACTGAAAAGACCAAGGTTTACCACCCATGCACTGCCTCACGGACTAACGGAGAGTGGGTAAAGAGCTTGGCGGATTGTGCAGGCCGACTTTGACTTTGTCAACAACGTGTCGGTAATCCTTAGGTGTCCAATCTCATAGAATGAGACCAATATATTCCAACTTTGACTTTGTCAACAACGTGTCGGATAGAGCTTGGCGGGTTTGCACACCAATGCTTGATATACAAGCAATGTTGGATACCCTTGGAATACTATTATTATTATTATCGAAAATATAAGCACAAAAGAGAGTTACGCGAATTCAACTTAACACAACTTAGTTTTAAAGATTTGAAAAGCCAATATAAGTATTTTAAGTCCTCCACTTATTTAAACAAAGTCTACAATATAGAATAGATTTCATGGCCATCACCTAAGAATCTCCCTATTTACTGGTTACACTATTATCCCTCAAAATTAAACTTTTCATTATATTTCCTATTCGATCTAAGTTGAGAGAGAAAAATACTATCAACTGGCTAAAAATTTTAAACTTATTTTGATGTATCAATTGAAAATGAGTCATATTTCAAAAAAAAAATTATGGTATGTTACTACGAGATAAAATGTCTGATGGTACTACTTAAATGGCTGAAAATAAAAAGAAATAAAAACAAAGAAAAATGAAAATGGATGAAATGCAGACTCCCCCCCCCCCCCCCCCACACTTGATTGAGACAGTGTCCCAACTGTCTAAGGCAGAAAAACAAAAATAAAATAAAAAAAATGAAAAAGAAAAATAAAAGAAAAAGAACGTGTACCACCTAATTTCATGGTGGATGATCATGTAGATCGATAGAGTCGTCTTCGTCATATTGCTCGAATTCCAAAAATGGTTTCAGTCGTTGATCGTTTACTTTGAAGGCTTTTCCATCCCTAGGATTTTCAATTTCAACCGCTCCATGAGGGTATACTGTTTTCACGACATAAGGTCCAATCCATCGAGATCTGAGTTTCCCTGAAAACAAGTGAAGTCTAGAGTCGTATAAAAGAACTTTTTGACCTACGTTGAATTCCTTACGGAGTATGTTTTTGTCGTGTTGGGCTTTGGTTCTTTCTTTGTAGATTTTTGTATTTTCATACGCCTCATTTCTTAATTCCTCTAATTCCGAAATTTGTAACTTCCTATGTGAGCTGGCTTTTTCTAAGTCAAAATTCAAAAATTTTATGGCCCAAAGAGCACGATGCTCTAATTCAAGAGGTAAGTGACAGGCCTTTCCAGAGACTAATCGATATGGGGACATTCCTAGATTGGTTTTATAAGCAGTGCGAAAAGCCCAAAGTGCATCAATCAGTTTTACAGACCAATCTTTTCTATTGGAATTCACGGTTTTCTCAAGAATTTGCTTGATTTGTCTATTGGAAACTTCTACTTGTCCACTAGTTTGTGGATGGTAAGGTGTTGACAGCTTGTGTGTGATTGAGTATTTCTTGAGCAAGGACTCAAAAGCACGATTACAGAAGTGAGTGCCATTATCGCTAATGATAGCTCGAGGTGTACCAAAGCGTGAAAAGATGTTTTCTTTGAGGAATTTGACAACAACCTTGTTGTCGTTGGATTTGGTTGGAATGGCTTCAACCCATTTTGAGACATAATCTACCGCAAGCAAGACGTAAAGATTCCCAAATGAATTGGGGAATGGTCCCATGAATTCGATGCCCCAAACATCGAATAACTCAATCACTAAAATGGGGTTGAGAGGCATCATGTTATGCTTAGAGATTCGACCCGTTCTTTGACATCGCTCACATTTAGAGCAAAATTCGAAAGCGTCACGGAAGAGTGTGGGCCAATAAAAACCGCTTTGCAAAACTTTTGCAGCAGTTTTTCTTACACCAAAATGACCGCCACAAGCATGGTCATGTGCGAAAGAGAGAATACTTTGGTGTTCATGATCGGGCACACACCTTCGAATGATTTGGTCTGGACAGTATTTGAAAAGATATGGGTCGTCCCAATAGAAGTTTCGAACTTCCGAGAGAAATTTCTGTTTATCTTGTTTCGACCATTCAGCGGGCATTTGTTGAGTGACAAGATAATTCACGATGTCAGCGTACCAAGGGGTGTTAGAGATCGAAAGGAGTTGTTCGTCAGGAAAATAGTCATTGATTTGGGTGTCGTTATCATTTTCGTGCACAATTCGAGAGAGATGATCAGCTACGACATTTTCAGAACCCTTTTTATCTCGTATTTCCATATCGAATTCTTGAAGAAGAAGGATCCAACGAATCAAGCGGGCCTTGGCATCCTTTTTAGAAAGCAAATATCGTAGGGCAGCATGGTCAGTGTAAACTATGACTTTGTATCCTATGAGATATGGTCTGAATTTCTCAAGAGCGAAGACAACTGCCAAAAACTCCTTTTCAGTAGTTGAGTAATTCAATTGGGCCTCGTTTAATGTTTTGCTAGCGTAATAAATGGCTCGAGGGAGTTTATCGATACGTTGACCTAAGATGGCTCCAATTGCAAAATCAGAAGCGTCGCACATAAGTTCGAAGGGATGAGTCCAATCAGGAGGTTGAATGATGGGAGTTGTGGTCAAGATTGACTTAAGAGTTTCAAAATATGTTTTGCAATCATTGGAAAATTCAAACTTTACGTCTTTGGAAAGTAAATTCGAGAGAGGTTTTGAAATTTTTGAGAAATCCTTAATGAATCTTCTATAGAATCCTGCATGGCCAAGAAATGAATGAACATCTTTGACAGACTTAGGAGGATGTAAATTAGCAATCAAATCGATTTTGGATTTATCGACTTCTAAGCCATCTTTGGAGACGACATGACCTAGAACTATCCCCCTTTTTACCATAAAGTGGCATTTTTCCCAATTAAGCACGAGTGATTTCTCCTTACAACGCTTAAGGACGAGTTCTAAATGAGTGAGACATTGGGAAAAAGATGATCCATATATTGAAAAATCGTCCATGAATATTTCCGAGAATTCTTCCACAATATCAGAGAAAATACTCATCATGCACACCTGGAAAGTCGCGGGGGCATTACAAAGACCAAAAGGCATGCGACGATAAGCAAAGGTTCCAAAGGGACAAGTAAAGGTGGTCTTATGTTGATCTTCTAAAGCAACAGGAATTTGGTTATAGCCAGAGTATCCATCGAGAAAACAGTAGTACTCATGTCCCGCTAAGCGTTCGAGCATTTGGTCAATAAAAGGCAAGGGAAAATGGTCTTTTCGTGTGGCTGAGTTAAGCTTTCGATAGTCGATACACACACGCCATTTGGTTTTGATTTTTGTTGGGACGAGTTCATTACTGTCGTTTTTGATCACTGTGACTCCTGACTTCTTTGGTACAACTTGTACCGGACTCACCCAAGTACTATCAGAGATGGGATAGATGATGTTATTGTCTAGACATTTGATTATCTCCTCCTTGACCACTTCTCTCATGTTCGGGTTTAATCGCCTTTGAACCTCACGGGTGGGTTTAGCCTCATCAACTAAATGTATACAATGTACCACAATTGATGGGCTAATTCCTTTGATATCGCTAATTTCCCACCCCAAGGCGTCTTTATTTTCCCGCAAAACTTCTAAGAGCTTTTCTTCTTGGTCCTGAGTAATATCGGAGGCCAAGATTACGGGAAAAGTTTTTGAAGAGTCTAGGTAGGCATACTTAAGGTCTGGTGGCAAGGGTTTGAGGTCTAACTTAGGAAGTTCTTGTGTATCAACATTGGTCAACATTCCTTGGTTAGATTCAGGTGACGAAGTGTCAGAGTCAAGAATTTTGTTTAGTTCAGAAATGTATTCGAGTTCATCGAAATCAGAGCCGAAATGGTCAAGACACATTTTCAAGGCTTCAGAAGTATCACTAGAGGTTTCATCAACTTTGGTTTGAATCATGTTAATTTCATCGATCTCAAAATCCCTAGGTTGTTTGTTGAGATTAAAGATGTTTAGCTCAATGGTTAGGTGCCCGAAGGAAAGTCGAAGCTGACCATTCCTACAATTAATGACAGCATTAGAGGTTGCTAAGAAAGGGCGTCCTAAGATCAATGGTATTTGAACTTTGGGATTCGAGACAGGCTCTGTTTCTAGAACTATAAAATCGACAGGGAAGTAAAACTGTTCGATCTGTATCAAGACGTCTTCGATAATTCCCAATGGCTTTTTAACAGATCGATCAGCTAGCTGAAGAGTGATGTTTGTTGGTTTAATCTCCCCTAGTCCCAGTTGACGATAAACAGTATAAGGAAGAAGATTGACACCGGCACCAAGGTCAAGTAGAGCACGAGAGATATGGGTGTTTCCTATTTTGCAATCAATCGTAGGGCAGCCAGGGTCTTTATACTTGACTGGGGCTAGATTCGAAAGAACAGAGCTTGTATTTGCAGTTAGAAAGGCGGTTTTTGGGACATTGGTCGCACGTTTTTGTGTGCACAATTCCTTAAGATGTAACACCCCACGCCCGCTAGGGTCACTCACTAAGGGAATGCCATAGCATCGGTGGAGTATTTTAGTGAATATAGAACAGAAAAATTACAACAAGACAGATATAAATAGTACTCGAAATTTTAAAACATCATCTCATAACAGCGGAAATAAACATGTCTGGTTACATCATAAAACCATGGTAAAAGTCAAGTACAATATCCATCAAACTAAAGAAGTACATAACCCCACTCGCTCATACAATAGCCAGAATAAAAGAAAAGATAACTGGATAACTGGAGCTTTACATCCACTCAAGCTCCTCAAGACTGGAACAGCAATCCGATCAAGCTCTACTACCGCTAGGATCCACCGTAGGACCTGAGGGTTGGGAAAAAGATAAAAACAACGGGGTCAGACATAAGTCTGAGTGAGCCCTATAACTTTAACAATACAATCATTAAAGTAACCAGAGAAGACATAAACTTGATCACGGTAATATCTGGGGATGAATGGCTACACTAAGCAGCTTGGTAGTCTTAGGATAAACTAAGATAACCGTCAGGACGCATCTACCCACCCAAGGATAATTACTAACTGCACCACACCAGTCATTCCTACTTAAAGGTTGATCCCTTCCAAAATTTTCCCCAGTAGTTTCATGTACTCCTAGCCCACTACATAGGTGCCGTCTGCCCCTATCTCCACTAGGTGTACCCAGTAATTCTTACCCAGTAGTTTCGTGTACCCCTACATAGGTGCCGTCTGCCCCTATCTTCATTAGGTGTACCCACTACTCCCCAAGCGATCGGCTCCCTACCGTAGATACCCGTGCTGGTCCCACAGTGGGGTGTATCATTCCCCTAAAGTGGCTACCCAATACTAACGGTGCACGGCTTTATATCTACACGATGCAACAACGGCTTATCTACCAGCCCGGGCCCACACACGCATATGAAGCCCGTTGGACTTGCGTTGCCACCGCTAACCCGTTTTGGCCTCTTATAATCAAGCCCAATATGCGTGTCCCGTCACTCGACTTGGGTCGAGTCCACAAAGATACGTTTGGGATATTGGTTGAAATGGGCCCCCACAAGCTACCCACTTAAGCTTGTCAAATATCTAGTGTATCCCACTTAACCCTTTAATCATGTTTAATTACATGTTTCCACTTGGTTAAGTATTCTAATCGTATTTTCTATTGCCACCCAAGGCAACCCACTAGATTCCACATGCCACCCAAGGCAACCACCAAATTTCCTCATGCCACCCAAGGCACCCACTTAACCCCTCATGTCCCACTACATGCTATTATGGTTAAGTGTTTCTTAATTAATTAAGACCGTGATCTCCCGTAAAGACCTCCCACATTAGACTGGCTGTTATGACCGCCTGGTTAAGCCGGTAGAATCCGGGCAGTCTTACGTCATAACAGAGTCTAACCTCGTGTCTTTACCTTAATCACGTATTTAATTTATGGCTAAGACCTCTCACATTGGGCTGACATTTGTAGCAACTGGTTAAGCCGGTCGGGTCCGGGCAGTTTTACACTACAAATGAGTCCAACCTCGTGTCTTAGTCGATTAATTACACCTAATTAATCACCCCCATATTAATTATCCCTAATTAATATCAAGTTTTCCATAACATGGGTAGACCTAACTCAATAGGTAAATTCCCATGGGGTAGACCTAACTCAATAGGTAAATTCCCACTTATGGTAATTTATTTTCATGGTATGCTTAATCATACCCAAACATTCATTTATTAACATATTTACCAACCCCATCGTTCCCCACGTAAATCGTTCTCGTTACATGACATAATAAGGGGAAGATCATCACAAATATCATGGGTTTAGCACACAATTTTGTCATGGGTTAAGAGGATGTCAACTTGCATATATGAGCATATATTAACCCAACTACATATAACCCAAACTTGCATATTATCATACACATGATTTGCATAACATGTTGCATATGAGCTTGCATATTATCATACACATATCTTGCATAACATGTTGAACTTGCATATAGGCATTCTCATAACTTGCATAACATGTTAAACATGCATTTAAGCATACACATAACTTGCATAAGCATTCACATACTTGCATAAGCATCCACATACTTGCATAGGCATTCACATACTTGCATAACTTGCATATCATGTCATTTAAGCATATACATATCTTGCATAAGTATTCATATACTCGCATAAGCATGCATAACTTGCATATCACATAGATCTTGCATTTAAACATATACATGACTTGCATAAGCATCCATACACTTGCATAAGCATGTATAACTTGCATATCACTTTCAACTTGCATAACTCACTTTGCTAAACATGCATAATTCCACTTATTAAATATGGATAAATCCACTTATTAAACATGCATATATCAACTTGTTAAACATGCATAAATCATCTTATTAAGCATGCATAAACCAACTTATCAAATATGCATAAACATAGAACAACATAGAGTAACATATCATTATACATGATTTAAACTCACTAATCCGCATTTAAGACCATAAGTCTTATTACACCCAATCTACTTACTTTAACAATTGATGTTAAAGTGATAGAAACTCACCAAACTCAAGATTAGCAACCTTATGAAGTAGAATTAGTTGCAAACTATGAAGATAATGATGATTAGAGATTGATTAGAGAGGGATTAGCTTGCAACTTTCTTCATGAACTAGTGGAGGCCATGCCCAAATTTCATTTTGCCATAGTTTAGTTACAAGACTTAATTATGAATGAATTAGGGTAGGGTTGGGGTCTTATTTATAGGATTAGGTGAGTGTTTTAGGCCCTTAGATTAACCCTAGTTTAGATTAGGACCCTTAGATTTAGGAAATCTCTAGAACCAGCCCTCCTAGCCAGCCTGAAACCCAACCCGGTGCAACCTGGTGCACCCAGGTTCACAGAACGGCGCCACCCTGTCGACAGGCATGTCGACACCCCTGTCGACAGGCCTGTCGACAGCCCTGTCGACATGGGCTGGGCGGGAATCTTCCCGCCTGACCCCGCCTGGCCCATTCCAAATCTGAACATTTTAAATTTTTAAATCTGTTTTAGTTTTGAATTTTCTGCAAACTTCATTGGGCCATAACTGGGCCATACGGACTCCGATTTTCGAAAACTCGGACTCTATTTCGCGTATTTTTCCGAGACGAACGCAATAACGCAACCCGTTACCCCCAATTCCCACATCTGAGATTATTTATCCTATAATTAGTGAATTTTAGTATTAACTAAAATTCGGGGTGTTACATTCTCCCCTCCTTAAAGGATTTCGTCCCCGAAATCTCTAGGCTAAGGAGAATGCATATCCTACCATCCAAACAACCATCTACTCAAACCATCAACCACAGGCATCCATTGTCCTTAAACAGTTTCTAATGATGTATGAGCATATGCAAAAAGTGTGTGTATATGTTCCCTATCTAATGTATGAACATATGCAAACCATGATAGTGCCATGCATCCATTATGTATGCGAGAAAACCCTATCGACACATACAATATCTACATGAGTGCACAATCATTCACCAAAATGCATCATCCATGTGATAACACAACCATTATACATCCATAAATATATCTTCCTACACACAATTTTATGCAATATGCAATATGAAGTGACTGAGCCGATCTAGTGCCTAGAGTGTGTGTATATGCGTCCACGAGCAACCACTAGCAAACACTTGCGTCCACTTGCATCCATCAACCATAACATGTCTCAAACACATGTTTCAACCATAGGTTTACCCTATCTAAAGGTCAAAGGTACTAATGAGAGGACATACCAAAGATAAGATAAGTACTAGACAAGCGATAAAGGAGAAAGTAAAGACATACCCTTAAAAAGAAATGGGTACAATGAACGCATCTTCGCTTCCGTCTCCCAAGTCGCGTTGCTCTCATCTTCTCCCCATTGCACTTTGACTAGCTGAACCTCTCGATTCCTCAATTTCCTAGTCTCTGACCCAAGGATACGAGTAGGAGCTCGTCGAATCGTCGCATCACGCTCAACCTCTACATCTCTAAGCAAGCTTGGGTCTACCACCTCTGCGGTCTCATGTAAGCACTTCCTCAGATGTGACACATGGAATACATCATGAACACCACTAAGTCTGTCGGGCAACTCCACCCTATATGCCATCCGTCCAATCCTTTCCTTGATAGGAAATGGCCCAACAAACCTTGGTGCTAACTTCCCAACGGATCCGAAGCGAACAACATTTCTCAATGGAGATACCTTAACAAAAACCATGTCCCCAACCTCAAACTCAAGATCCGTCCTTCTCTTGTCCGCATAAGATTTTTGCCTATCCTGCGCTGCTTTCATCCTTCTTCGAATCAAGTCAATCTTCTCTGAAGTCTCCCTAACCATATCAGGCCCAAGCAAGATCTTATCCGTAGACTCCCACCAACATGTAGGTGATCGACAAGGCCTTCCATAGAGAGCTTCGAAAGGAGCCATACGAATACTGGACTGAAAGCTGTTATTATATGCGAACTCCACCAATGGAAGATGCTCTTCCCATGTACCTCCAAAATCTAAGATACAAAGCCTCAAAAGGTCTTCTAGAACACGATTCACCCTCTCAGTCTGGCCGTCCGTCTGAGGATGATATGCGGTGCTCGGACACAATTGAGTCCCCACTGCTTCTTGCAAACTTCTCCAGAACTCGCTAGTGAAGATAGGATCTCGATCACTTACTATGCTAGAGGGTACCCCATGTAATCGAACTATCTCCCGAAGATATACTGAAGCTAGCCATGGAGCAGTCCTCTTGCTCTTCACAGGTATGAAATGGGCGCTCTTAGTAAGTCTATCTACCACCACCCAGATTCCTGTATTACCCTTCCTCGACCTGGGTAACCCGTCAATAAAATCCATCGAGACGCTATCCCACTTCCATTGCGGAACCTCCAATGGGTGAAGCAACCCACCTGGCTTCCTTTGCTCCGCCTTCACCTGCTGACATACCAAGCATCGAGCTACATATTCGGCCACATCTTTCTTCATACCGGCCCAGAAGAAAACCCTCTTCATATCTTGGTACATCTTATCCCCACCGGGATGAATGGTCATCCTAGAACGGTGTGCATCATCTAGAATAGCCTTCCTCAACCCTCCATCTAGCGGTACACAAAGTCTACCGTCCCTACGCAAGCACCCCCTATCGTCTAGGGTGTACCTACTCAAGTGGCTGGACGACTCCCCCCTTATGAGCTTCTCTATCAACTCAACCAACTGTGGGTCATCCCTCTGTGCTTCTCCAATCCGCCCCAAAAGAGTAGGTCTAACTTCCAAAGAAGCTAGCAAACCGGGTACATAGTCAACGGAAGGTCTGAAATCAAACATCGAGATAAACTCCAAGCTTCGTCGTTCCACGAACAATGGACTCAAGGACAACCTCTTCCTACTCAAGGCGTCCGCCACCACGTTACCCTTGCCAGGGGTATACGCTATCTCGAAATCATAAGATGCTAAGAATTCCATCCACCTTTGCTGTCTTAAGTTTAAATCCTTCTGAGAGAATAAGTACTTCAATGATTTATGGTCAGTGAACAACTCGAATCTCTCACCAAGAAGATAATGGCGCCAAATCTTAAGCGCAAAAACAATAGCGGCCAGCTCGAGATCATGGGTAGGGTAATTTTTCTCATGTGCCCTCAACTGCCTTCCACCATAGGCTATTACCCTCCCCTCTTGCATTAAGACTGCGCCAAGTCCTGTCCCACAGGCATCGGTATAGACAACAAATGGCTTGCTCCCATCTGGCAACACTAAAACTGGAGCGGTGGTTAAAGCTCTCTTTAACCGTCGGAACGCATCATCACAATCTACGTCCCATGTGAAAACAAGATTCTTCTTCGTTAAGCGGGTTAATGGGGCTGATATCTTCGCGAAGTCTTTGATAAACTTCCTATAATAACCCGCCAACCCCAAGAAACTTCTTACTTCGGTAGCATTCTTCGGAACCTTCCAATCCTGAATTGATACTACCTTCGCGGGATCCACAGCTATCCCTTCCTTGGAGACCACGTGCCCCAAGAACCGTACTTCCTTCCTCCAGAAGTGACATTTAGAGAATTTAGCCTTAAGGCTATGCGCTCGAAGAGTCTTCAACACTTCCCCAAGATGTAGGGCATGCTCTTCTTCACTCTTAGAAAATACTAAGATATCATCCACAAAGACCACCACGAATTTATTAAGGAACTCCCTGAACACCCTACTCATCAAATCAACAAAGTATGCAGGGGCGTTCGTCAACCCAAATGGCATCACCAGCCACTCATAGAAGCCATCCGGAGTCCTAAAGGCAGTCTTGTCTATGCTCTCCTCAGCCACTCTCAACTGATGAAACCCCGTGGCTAAGTCCAACTGAGAAAATACTGAAGCGCCAACCAACTGATCGAAAAGATCATCAATCCTCGGCAATGGGTGTCTATTCTTCTTTGTGGGCTTGTTGAGTTCTCTATAGTCTACACAAAGTCTGAGGGACCCATCCGCCTTCGTAGCAAATACTAATGGAGCACCCCACTCCGATATGCTCCGTCTTATGAACCCCTTCTCAAGCAACTCCCCTACTTGCTTATGGAGTTCCCTCCTCTCACGAGGAGCCATGTGGCGCACTGGTAAAGATACCGGTTTAGCATTATCCACCAAATATATTCGGAAGTCAATCTCCCGCTTCGGAGGTAAGCCCTTCACCTCCTCAAACACATCCGGATATTCCCGGACCACTCTAACAGATTGCAAGTTCTCGACCGAAGCGTCAAGCGATTCAAGATAACTTAGCATAACAGAGTCCCTGGGGTTACAAGAAATCTCGAGAGTGTTACCCAAGCGGGTCATGAGCCTAACAACTCTCCTTTCGCAATCAAGAACGGCACCATTACTGGATAACCAGTCCATACCCAAAATCAACCCATAGCCCGTGAAGCCCAACACAAAAGCATCACATCTAAACTCAATGCTAAGTATAGAAATCTTCAAACCCAAACATATCATGGACAAATAAGTGGAGCCCCCAATTGGGTTTGAAACAACTAAGGGATCATCTACCAGACTGGTGTCTAGGTGCAGTGACTCAACTAATGATGATGAAATAAACGAATGCGATGCGCCTGAATCAAACAATGTACGGACAGGATGGTCAAATAGAAAAACCAGACTTTCAACGGAAATAGTTCTACCTCTCTCCTGAATCGGTGGAACCGCGAGAGCCTGTACTTGCCCCCTAGCCTGACCCGGTGCCATAAGAGCTTGCACCTGTCCTCCTGAGGTAGATCCCGTCCTTTGCCCTTTCTTAGGGCAATCCTTTACTAAGTGCCCTGCTTCGCCACAGTGGAAGCAACCGGTCTTCTTCTTCTTGCGACAATCCTTGCTTAGGTGGCCAGGTGTCCCACAATTGAAACACTTCTTCTTCTTGCTCTTGCCACCGTTGCCTTTCCCACCTTTGCTTTGTTGTTGTTGCTGAGGTCTCTTTTGATCTCCCTTCTTCTCGGGTGCCTTATTAGCATTAGGACCCTTATCTTCCTCATACATGAGTGCCATGTCAACTAGCTTCTCAAAGGTGGCCCCCATAGGGATGTGAGTCATAGCCAACCCATGCATCGGTTCATTTAAGCCTTTCACGAACCTCAAAGCCTTCTTCTCCGGTGTATTCACCATGTCTAGGCCAAACCTTGCCAATTGATTAAACTTGTTAACATATTCCTTCACCGAAAGATTTCCTTGCTTTAGAGTCAAGAATCTTTCCATATACAAGTTTTCCTCCGCCCTTGAGAGAAACTTTGCCACAAATCTTTGCTTAAAATCCGCCCAAGAGTCAACGGGGCGTTCTCCATTAGTAACCTCCAACCAGAATGAGGCCTCTCCCTTCATTAACCAAGCAGCCAACTTGACTTTCTTCCCTTCTTCCATCTCAAAGATATCTATCAACTCTTCCACCTCCTTAAGCCAATCTCTAGCCTCCACAAAGGTTTCAGATCCTTGAAAAGGTTTCCCTCCCATAGCTTTGAATTCCTTACAAGTCTTAGCAAAAGTATCCGTGCGAGGAGGAGGGGGAGGAGGAAGATCGGGTGCTACGGTTGGTGGAGGAATATTCGCTGGACCCGCAGTGGTGGCCCTAGCCTCCATCAATCTCCTATACCATACTGGTACCGTCACACCCTCCGGAAAGTTAAGATCCTCAGCCATGCTGAAACGAAAAAGGAAAGATTCGAAACGGAGAATTCGAAGGATATAGATATGGCTATTGGGGATTATGCTTTTCTTTCAAAAACTTTTCTCTTAAACGACATGTTTTTGAAAATATCTTTTCCAAAAATGTTTTTAGAAAAATAGTTTTCTAAAAATTTTATCTGTTCCGGTAACCTTTGCTCTGATACCACGTGTAACACCCCACGCACGCTAGGGTCACTCACTAAGGGAATGCCATAGCATCGTTGGAGTATTTTAGTGAATATAGAACAGAAAAATTACAACAAGACAGATATAAATAGTACTCGAAATTTTAAAACATCATCTCATAACAGCGGAAATAAACATGTCTGGTTACATCATAAAACCATGGTAAAAGTCAAGTACAATATCCATCAAAATAAAGAAGTACATAACCCCACTCGCTCATACAATAGCCAGAACAAAAGAAAAGATAACTGGATAACTGGAGCTTTACATCCACTCAAGCTCCTCAAGACTGGAACAGCAATCCGATCAAGCTCTACTACCGCTAGGATCCACCGTAGGACCTGAGGGTTGGGAAAAAGATAAAAACAACGGGGTCAGACATAAGTCTGAGTGAGCCCTATAACTTTAACAATACAATCATTAAAGTAACCAGAGAAGACATAAACTTGACCACGGTAATATCTGGGGATGAATGGCTACACTAAGCAGCTTGGTAGTCTTAGGATAAACTAAGATAACCGTCAGGACGCATCTACCCACCCAAGGATAATTACTAACTGCACCACACCAGTCATTCCTACTTAAAGGTTGATCCCTTCCAAAATTTTCCCCAGTAGTTTCATGTACCCCTAGCCCACTACATAGGTGCCGTCTGCCCCTATCTCCACTAGGTGTACCCAGTAATTCTTACCCAGTAGTTTCGTGTACCCCTACATAGGTGCCGTCTGCCCCTATCTTCATTAGGTGTACCCACTACTCCCCAAGCGATCGGCTCCCTACCGTAGATACCCGTGCTGGTCCCACAGTGGGGTGTATCATTCCCCTAAAGTGGTTACCCAATACTAACGGTGCACGACTTTATATCTACACGATGCAACAACGGCTTATCTACCAGCCCGGGCCCACACACGCATATGAAGCCCGTTGGACTTGCGTTGCCACCGCTAACCCGTTTTGGCCTCTTATAATCAAGCCCAATATGCGTGTCCCGTCACTCGACTTGGGTCGAGTCCACAAAGATACGTTTGGGATATTGGTTGAAATGGGCCCCCACAAGCTACCCACTTAAGCTTGTCAAATATCTAGTGTATCCCACTTAACCCTTTAATCATGTTTAATTACATGTTTCCACTTGGTTAAGTATTCTAATCGTATTTTCTATTGCCACCCAAGGCAACCCACTAGATTCCACATGCCACCCAAGGCAACCACCAAATTTCCTCATGCCACCCAAGGCACCCACTTAACCCCTCATGTCCCACTACATGCTATTATGGTTAAGTGTTTCTTAATTAATTAAGACCGTGATCTCCCGTAAAGACCTCCCACATTAGACTGGCTGTTATGACCGCCTGGTTAAGCCGGTAGAATCCGGGCAGTCTTACGTCATAACAGAGTCTAACCTCGTGTCTTTACCTTAATCACGTATTTAATTTATGGCTAAGACCTCTCACATTGGGCTGACATTTGTAGCAACTGGTTAAGCCGGTCGGGTCCGGGCAGTTTTACACTACAAATGAGTCCAACCTCGTGTCTTAGTCGATTAATTACACCTAATTAATCACCCCCATATTAATTATCCCTAATTAATATCAAGTTTTCCATAACATGGGTAGACCTAACTCAATAGGTAAATTCCCATGGGGTAGACCTAACTCAATAGGTAAATTCCCACTTATGGTAATTTATTTTCATGGTATGCTTAATCATACCCAAACATTCATTTATTAACATATTTACCAACCCCATCGTTCCCCACGTAAATCGTTCTCGTTACATGACATAATAAGGGGAAGATCATCACAAATATCATGGGTTTAGCACACAATTTTGTCATGGGTTAAGAGGATGTCAACTTGCATATATGAGCATATATTAACCCAACTACATATAACCCAAACTTGCATATTATCATACACATGATTTGCATAACATGTTGCATATGAGCTTGCATATTATCATACACATATCTTGCATAACATGTTGAACTTGCATATAGGCATTCTCATAACTTGCATAACATGTTAAACATGCATTTAAGCATACACATAACTTGCATAAGCATTCACATACTTGCATAAGCATCCACATACTTGCATAGGCATTCACATACTTGCATAACTTGCATATCATGTCATTTAAGCATATACATATCTTGCATAAGTATTCATATACTCGCATAAGCATGCATAACTTGCATATCACATAGATCTTGCATTTAAACATATACATGACTTGCATAAGCATCCATACACTTGCATAAGCATGTATAACTTGCATATCACTTTCAACTTGCATAACTCACTTTGCTAAACATGCATAATTCCACTTATTAAATATGCATAAATCCACTTATTAAACATGCATATATCAACTTGTTAAACATGCATAAATCATCTTATTAAGCATGCATAAACCAACTTATCAAATATGCATAAACATAGAACAACATAGAGTAACATATCATTATACATGATTTAAACTCACTAATCCGCATTTAAGACCATAAGTCTTATTACACCCAATCTACTTACTTTAACAATTGATGTTAAAGTGATAGAAACTCACCAAACTCAAGATTAGCAACCTTATGAAGTAGAATTAGTTGCAAACTATGAAGATAATGATGATTAGAGATTGATTAGAGAGGGATTAGCTTGCAACTTTCTTCATGAACTAGTGGAGGCCATGCCCAAATTTCATTTTGCCATAGTTTAGTTACAAGACTTAATTATGAATGAATTAGGGTAGGGTTGGGGTCTTATTTATAGGATTAGGTGAGTGTTTTAGGCCCTTAGATTAACCCTAGTTTAGATTAGGACCCTTAGATTTAGGAAATCTCTAGAACCAGCCCTCCTAGCCAGCCTGAAACCCAACTTGGTGCAACCTGGTGCACCCAGGTTCACAGAACGGCGCCACCCTGTCGACAGGCAAGTCGACAGGCATGTCGACACCCCTGTCGACAGGCCTGTCGACAGCCCTGTCGACATGGGCTGGGCGGGAATCTTCCCGCCTGACCCCGCCTGGCCCATTCCAAATCTGAACATTTTAAATTTTTAAATCTGTTTTAGTTTTGAATTTTCTGCAAACTTCATTGGGCCATAACTGGGCCATACGGACTCCGATTTTCGAAAACTCGGACTCTATTTCGCGTATTTTTCCGAGATGAACGCAATAACGCAGCCCGTTACCCCCAATTCCCACATCTGAGATTATTTATCCTATAATTAGTGAATTTTAGTATTAACTAAAATTCGGGGTGTTACATAAGACATTTAGCATATTGAGGAATTTGTTCAATGGTGTCTAAAAGAGGAATGTTCACACGGACTTGTTTGAAAATTTCCAGAATTTTATTGAAATTTGCAGCTTTCTTCTTATTATTGAGTCTATGAGGAAAAGGAGCTACTGGTTTTTCGACTTTGTGATGAGTTTCATCATTTGAAGAAGAAGGTTTATCCAAGGGAATAGAAGGTGGTAAGGTCGTAGAAGATGGAATGTTGGTTTTGCCAACATTAATTTTCGAAGGTGGATCGGGTTTGCCGACACTGGGAGAAGAACTGTTGGGATTGCCAACATTTAAGGGAACTTGAGGTTTAGAAGAATTGGCATTCGAAGCCAATGGGTGGTCATCAAGATTGGGGATTGGGGTCGAGTTAGAAGGTTCGTCAGGGTCGCCCATGTTATTATCAACCCTCTTTCCAGATCGAAGGGTTGTAATTGCATTGACTGGATTTTGATTTTCAGCCTCACAAGAATTTACAGCACGAGAGTTATATTTTGGATTCACCTAAGGTTGACTCGGCAATTTTCCCTTCTCATGAGTTTTCATAAATTCCTTCATCATATTAAACATTTGGTCCATTTTAGCGTCTTGCGAGTTTATTTTAGCTTCGTAAGAGTTCATCTGTTTTTCTAGACGCCCAATATCTTGTGATGGTTGAGAAGATTGAGATGATTGGTTTGATGATTGAAAATTGGGGTGCCTATAAGGTTGTTTGGATTGAGGTGTAGCTTGAGAGGTTTGAGAATTGGGGGGTAGACCTTGGTAATTCGGATTGGGAATAAAGGGTTGCACGTGAGATGGGTTAGCCGAATTATTGGGGTTTGACCAGGAAAAATTTGGGTGGTTCCTCCAACCAGGATTGTATGTGGCTGAGTAAGGGTTATTTTGAGCTATAGCATTGGCTTGGTCTTGAGAGTAATAGTGGGGCGACCCTTCTCCGGCTTGAGGAGTTTGATTTTCTAAAGGAATTTGATTTGGGTCCACGACATGCACACCTCTAGTAGAAGTACGAATGGGAACACGAATTGATTCCCATTGCATGTCCTTTTCAGAATAATCTTCTAAAAACCGCCAAGCTTCATCGGCTGTTTTAGACATAAAGTCTCCTCCACACATTGATTCTAGTTGAGTTCTAGTCTGATAGTTTAGCCCTTCATATGCAATTTGACATAAGTGATCTTTTAGAACTCCATGCTGAGGGCAACTATATAATAGCTGGTTGAATCTCTCAAAGTATTTTGAAAAAGTTTCCCCCTCATTTTGACAAAATTGATTTATCTCGGTTCGGATTTTTAGAGTTTTATGGAAAGGGAAAAACTTTTTCAAGAATGCAGTGACAAATTCATCCCAACTTCTTATGGAATGTCGTGGAAGAGAATTTAGCCATCTTTTAGCGCTTTCAAGTAGTGCAAATGGAATTAGCCTTAGCTTGATCGATTCGTTCGATAGTTGTTGCATTTTTGTTGTGGAGGCATACAATTCAAATTCACTCAGAAATTCATAAGCATTTTCAGACCCAGTAAATTTTGGTACCCTTGGATAAAAGAATGTTTTAGCTCAAAATTGTTTCCTTCAGCTGGTGGGAACACAATGACAGATGGTTGAACGGTCCTAGTAGGATAACATTGATCACGAAGAGACAAGGGTCTATCCACTTGGATATTGAGATTTTGAAATTTTTGATTTATTTGATTTTGATCCCCAAAGTTTGGAAAATTTTGATTCATTCGATTTTGATCCAATTCGGTTGGAAATTTTGGTTGATATGGGAACCCCTAGGAGAATTTTGTTGGTTAACACTTTTTTCACTCATTGTTGTTAAATGCAAGCAAAGAATTAGCTACAATGAAGTTTTCTGTCCTTATTGGCTCCTAACCCAAAATTATAAAGTGACACGTTTGATTACTTAGATCAAAAGATTTCTCAGCCAGTTAACGGACAGGAGTTATCGGTGCACCAGGAATCACCCTAGCAATGCAGTCGAAGGTTTAAGTACCTTCAGAGTAACAACCGATATAATATTTACGAATCACCGTAATATTTATAAACGGTTATTTCTCTGCCGTAGTCTAGACACCAAGAAATAATTCGTTCCAAATGAATCAACTATCACAATATAATTAAGCCCTAGATGAGCCCGTGACTCCCTTAAGTCCAATGTCTAACCGTTATTATTAGTCATATTCTAGGATGAAATGCAATTTGTAGGCTAAGGAAAGGGTGATGAAATCCCTCACCTTATGTGAATTGGGGTATTGCCCTTAACAGAATGAATAAAAATTTGCAGAAATCACAACAATCACACAATTTAATTGTAGAAATTAAAAATTGTACATTCAAAGCCGCTGCCCTTGCAGAAATTTTTTACAACAGTTGTCTATATATTTTTTTCTTTTTGCAGCAGAGCACCTGTAGGGTTTTAAAAATTTCTCACCTTAATCGGCAGTCCTCCAGTGAATTTGGGTAGCGCTAGCGCGTTCACACCCCACTTGGTGTGCAACCGCTCCGACAATTCAAATTTTGGTTGCCTCGTTCGACTTCAGATCTTTGAATCCCTTGTTCCTTTGCTCGAATTCTTTCTTCCTTGGCTTTTGGTTGGAAAGATGTTTTTTTTTGTGTATGGCAACCGAGCTCAACACTCAAAGTAAAGTTTCTGCAAATCAAACTGGTTTACAAGCAGCTAATCAAAAATGAAAACTATGACTAAGCAGATTTTTTTTCAAAATTAGGAGCATTCTGATCAACAGAATGAGTTCAGTAAATAAATTACACCCCTGGTCAAAAAGAGAAAACAACGCACTCTGTGCAAACGCGTATATCACTAAAGCAAAATGGAATTCTCCTTACAGTTCTCTCAAACCTACTCAAGCCTCAAATCGAAAATAAACTTCCCTACTTTTTTTTATTAAGCAGAAGGCCACGCCACAAATTAAAATAAAAGCAACAAATAATTTCCCATTCAATTTAAGGCCCACGCACAAAAGAACCAACCAGTGAAACCTAAAAGAAAAGTCAACAATGAAAATCCGTCTGTTTTCTTCTTTAATACATGCTTCTTCCTTTTCTTTACTCAGGAACTCAAAATGCCTCCGTACACACACGCGAGTTCTCTCTCTTTTTTTTTCGAGATCGAATTTGATTATGGATCGCGATTTGGGGTTTTGGTTGCTGGAGTCTTTGGTTTTGTTAAAGAAGGGGATGGTTTGAAGTAGGTTGTCAGAGGGGGTTTGAACTGGGTATTGGTTCGGGTCTATGGATTTCGAACGTGGGTTTTGTAGAGGGCAGATGTGGTTTGTTAAGACACGGGGGTTATTTGATGTTCGGATTTAAGGAGAAGAAGGCGAGCGGCGCTGTGTAATTGGGGAATTCGAATTGGGTTCTTGAATTTGTGTAGTGCGAGAGTTGAAGATTTGGGGATCTGAACGTGATTTCAGGTTTTGAGTGGAATGAGGGACGGTTGATGATGGTGTTTTAAAGGACTTGCGTGGAGGGTATTTGCGAAAGGAGATGATTGGTTTGGGGGAAAGTCTGGTGATGGTTGTAGGTGCTGCTAGGTGGGGACGCTTGGTGGATTATGGGCAGATGGGGACTGTAACGTGAACAAGAACGTGGGTGGGGTATTGAGGGTGGAACCACCGTGGGGTTTGTGGAAGGGTATTAAACTGACGTGAATGTTACTGCGATTTTTTGAGGGGCAGTATGGTGCGACTGTGGATGATGAAGATGGAACTGTGGTTTTTATAAACGGCAGAGGAGAATATAGAAGGGAGAAACAAAAACGGAAAGAAGGAAATTTGTTTTTTTTTTTTTTTTTCTTGGTCTAAAGCAGGAAAGAATTTGTAAGAGAGAAACAAATAAATGAAGAAAGAAGAAAGGGGAAAGAGGTTAAAAACAGGAAAGAAATAAAAGAAAAGTAGAATTATTATTATTTTCTTGATTAGATGACTACAGTATTAGCGAATAATACCAAATCAACTAACTGAGAATTTTATATATATATATTCACCAGAAAACAGATGGAAACAAAAATAAAATAAAACTAACACGAATCAGAAACTAAATAAATAACAAAATTTAATCGTTACCTCCCCGGCAACGGCGCCAAAAACTTGATCGACGCTAGTCTATGAATTAGAAAAGCGCGACATTTGTAATCAATTCTGCAAGCATACAAGTGTGTAGCATACAGGTCGAACACAGGGAGGTGTAATTAAAAATTATTATCTATTTATTCTTAGGTGAGTTAGACGAATTCTGAGGACGTTTTTAACGTTAATGATTTTACTGTTGATCTGAATCTAATCAGATCAACACCAAATTTAACAACTGAAACTAAAAGACAATTAACTAGAAAGAAAACAACAATTAACAACTACAATAACAGAAATTCAACTTAGAATTGTCGTTGAATCTAATCGAACGACTAATTCTAATATGCAAACAGAAATAACAATAACAATTCGTGTTCTATCAAAACTAATTGAATAGAAACATAAATTGTTAGAAAAGAGCAATAAAACTGAATTGACAAAAAAACTTTGTTTAGAATAAAAGAGAGTACAGAAGAATGAATAATTTTTACAATGGTTACAACACATATTTATAGATGAGAATGGGAAAACCATAATTAGGTCTATGAATAAATGGGCCTCCTCATTCATGAATATCTCTTGCCTTCCTTGACTCAGCTTGATTGGAGAAAATCTGGGCATATCATGGTAAATATTTTCCATATCTCTCAATTCTCTCATGTGGCTAATTGATTGATAAAAGATTGCATATAATTAATTCTTCCAAACAAGGATGCTTATTAGACTCCAAAGGCAACAAAGGATAAAATCTTCACAATGGATCTTTTCTTGGCAGCAATTCAATCAGAAATTCTTCTAATTGAAATTGAATGATTTGAATTTAATTCCATGAAAAGAATATGGTTATTGCTGAAATGTTAATTGGTGCACATCATAAATACATACACATGAATATGTGTATGTATATATATAATATAACACTAATCCAAATATTTCTCAAAGCAAAGGGCCAGTGTGAACGCGCTCCGTTTCTTTGGCAAAAAGTGAGCTTGACAGGGTTCGAACTCAGGTCTCTCAGCACCAATTCCTATGCCTCTACCAATGAGCTACTACTTCTTTTGCAATTGAAATGAATTTGATGTGAGGAAGTAGCTCTTTCTTGTAGTTGGCCTTTGATTTGAATTGAAGGAGGCAACGCTTGAAATCTGTAAAAACACATAAAAAATACCCAAAGTATCATTTATTTATTTACAAAAGATAAAGCATAAGAGTCATAAAATAAACACTTTTCAATGTCAATCACTAATCAATCACTTTGAATTGTTTAAGACGATTGAGAATGAATCTGTCTCCGATATGTATTGTAGATTTCAGGAAATTATGCATTCATTAATGGCTCTAGGAAAAATTTACTCAGAAGAAGACCAAGTCAGAAAAATAATTAATTCATTAACTCCAGAATGGGATCAGAAAACACTAGCGATTGAAGAAGCCAATAATGTCAGTGAAATGAATATTGAGGAGTTAATTGAGAATTTGATGTCGTTCGAAGTTCAATTATAGAAAATAAAGGAAAATAAGCCCACAAAAAGAAATATATAGCATTTAAAACAACAAATGGTTCTGATTGAAGCAGTGAAGAGGGTGAAGAAATTGCTTTAATGACAAGAAATTTCAAAAAAAATCTGAGTTATAAAAAGAGAAATAATTTTCAAAGAAACAATCAACGAAATATGGGAAGAAATGATGACAGATGTTACAACCACAACATTCTTGGAAAGAGAATGTGTCCATATCCAGATAAATCCAATTAATAAACAGATAAAAGTAATTCGTCAAGGGAGAGAAAAAGGCATATGCAACAACTTTAAATGATTTAGATTCATCATCTAGTGATGAAGTGTTAGGAACCAAAAATTCAAATATGTGTTTCACAACGATTCTGGGACACCCCACGTCCGTTAATGTCACTCTTTACGAGAATACATTAAGTTTCATGGAGCGTTATAGGTAAAAAGAAATAGAATCTCACAAGACAGATATATAAAATAGCAGCGAAAATTTAAAACTTTATTTTCCAATAGAAAACATCGCCGTCTCAAAATCCAGTTACAACATCAGACTAAAACACTGAAACAAAACACATCAAATAAAAACATCTTCCTTGCACTAAAAACCATCAGATTGCAGAAATGAAAAATCATAATCCCCATAAGTAGCCATAAACAAGTAGTAAAAGTGATACATCAAAGCAGATCCAAATTTGAATAGAAGATAAAATTCTAATCAAGCCGGAGCGTTCCCAACCCAAGGACCTGAAGGGGGGAAGGAAGAGGGAGAAAAGGAAACAAAACTGGTCAGACATAAAGTCTGGCCAGTCCAGTGACTTCTAGCATATAGAGAAATAAAAGTATCAAGACATATACTGGATGAAGATAACTGTAGTATGTAACAGATATAAACAGGATGAACATGATAAATTGAATAAGAAGGATAAAGTATGCTTCTTAATTACTTTCTCTGGACCAATACAAATATACCGGATTAAGTGTTTTCCAATTACTTAACAAAAACAGAATGATCCAAAAAAACATAAATGGTAGACTTAGGTGTAGGGTAAACAAATCTCGGTTCAAACCGGAAATACCAACCAAACCGAATATATTCGGTTAATTTGGATTGGTTTATTCAGTTATTTCTTTTTCGTCCATTATAATTTTTGAATAAAACGATTAATTTGGTCAGTTTTGGTTTTAAATGATGAATTTTCGGTTACACCGGTTGAACGAACAATTGTATATTTATTATTTTCTGTACAAGTGCGCATGTAACGTTATCAGATGCCAAGTGCCATGTTCTCGGTAATTAATATTCCCCATTGACAAGATGCCACATTTATTAATAGCTTAAATGGTAATCAATATACTCTATTCTGCATCTATTGAAAAGATACCATTTTTGCCAAAAAAAAATCGTCCTATCCAAACTTACGTTTCATCTTCCTAGGCTTTCCTCTTTTCATCTTTTTTTCTCAAGTTCCAACCCTAAATCATTTAGTTCCAAGGCCGAGATAAATAGATAATTATGAATCAAGGTCGTATCCTCCCATTTTATCTCTACAAAATATGATTCCAACGTATTCCAATCTATCCCTTTCTTCCTCATTTAAGTAAAGGAAATTTGAATTGTTTCAATTTTCAACAAGTATGGCAACTGAGAAGCAATCTCCTCATCCCGCAGCTTCAGCTTCAAAAGATATTTCGGCCTCTCAAGATCCTCAAAAGGTATTTTGGTTGTTGTTTAAATATAATAACTGCAAATTAATAATTACTGGTTTAATCCTCTTTCTCTCTATTGATCTAAGTTCATACTAATTGATATTTTCTGTGTAGTGTTTTAAATCACTTTTACATTACTTATGTACATTTTATATGTCATTATATTGCTTACAATTATGTGTATAACGCTGAATTTTAATGCCAATATTTAGCAAGTAATGTAGAAAAACTATTATGTTTAACAATTTCGATTGATTTCTTGCTTATTTAAAATTGGGTTTACTTCCTATTTCTGGAATTCCAAATCATATCTCATTCAAATAATTACAAACTGTATTGATAACCGATTATGAATAAATATTTTTACTATTTGTGTTGATTGGTAAGCATGAAATTTATTGCCTAAAGAGCTATGAATATGTGACTTGCCTACTATTTAAACTTGGCTGGTTTTTGTGTTTGCTTACAGGTAAGTGAAGCCATCATTGGACATGCTTGACGATGGCACTAAAGTTCATGCAGAATAACATTTTACTAGCTAGTATATAATATGCTGGATTGTATGTATTCGAACAAGTACTGTTTTGGATTTATCATATTTTCTATGTGTTTGGCTTACGCTTGTGTATTGTTTAGATTTCTTATGTTTATGTTTGCATTCATTTTGCTAATTATACTTGCTTACATGCGTGACGGAATTACTTTAGTTGTTATTCATATATTTCTTTGATTAAGCTAGTTGTATTTAGTTTTTGTTTGCATGCATTTTGCTAGTTGTATTTAGTTTTTGTACATATATTTCTTTCCTTACATACATATATGACAGAATTAGTTCTGTTACATATATTTCAGTGTCATGCTAATAGCAAGATTTTTTATTTTTGGCAGACCAAAAAAACCAACCCGGGAAAATCGGTATTTCTTTCGGTTAGGTTTCATTGGTTTTATAACAAATTCAGTCTGTTCGGTTCGGTTATTGTTTCAATTACAAAAATTTGGTTTTCAAAATTTTAGCTAGAACTGGACCAGACCAACCGTTGCTCACCCCTACTTAGGTGTACTTCTAGTAATGGGTTTTACCCAAATAGAAATAAATGGTACCCCAATAGAATTAATGGGTGTTACCCCAAACAGAAATAACGGGCACCTAAATAGACAGAACTAGACGTACCCTAATTATTACCCCCAAGCGATCAGCTCCTTAACATGTAAATACCCTGTGTTGGCCCCACAATAGGGTGTATTACTTCCTAAAGTGGCAACCTACAACAGAACACAGACCAATTTACGGGTGTTGTGGAGGCTTATTTTCCCAGGCAGGTCGGACCCATGCACGCACATGAGCCCGTTGAAACACGCCATCATAACACCCCATCCCAGATGAACCACTTATAATTAGCTCAGTAAGCGTTCCCTTACCCATACCTAGCGAAGGGTCCCCGTTTAATACTAGAATGGATTACTGACTAATATGGGTCCCACACAACAGATGACACAAGTCAAACCCCTAAACTTGTGTCCCCAATCACTAGGATTTCCATAGGTTAAGTCTTACAGCCTAACCCCTCCCTCCTAAATTCAATAGGTTAAGTTTTCATGGGTTAACAGTGTCCATACAACCCCAACAAATTAACAAGTTTACTTAACCCTAACAGATTAAACAGTTTACATAGGTGACATACAGTTTCATTAAAATGTTCCACTTAATCTTTGAAGTAAGCCTGCAGATTTACACGTTCATACACCCTAAATTTCAATCATATTCCACAATATAAGGTATGCCCCAAATTTTAGTCATATTCATAGTACAGGATATTGCCCTAAATTATCATTCCCAACCATTCCCAATTAATCCCAGTTTCGTTCGTACGTATATTTCAGCGATATTGGCCTAGGCTCGAAGGCAGCCTAGGCTATAAAAATAAAAAGGGAATGAGAGAGAAGAAGAATAGAAATAGGCATATATAGCAGAAATAGGCAAAGAAATAGACATATAGTAATAACTGAATAACAGAGCGGTGTATGGAAAATTGCATGTCATTATAGTAGATCTGTTTTAAATATAAATTGATTTCTTAATAAGCATAGACTCAGATCCGGTTTATAAACATGTCAAGGTTACTATTAAAATTTTATATCTAAAAGTAATATGAACACACAGAGATTGGATAGGAGTAAAAGAAATATCTCTGATATATGTATAGGCTGTAGTGTAGAAGATAGTCTAATTCAATCCAAGCTAAGGCAATATCTCCTTGTCTCCATTATTATAGGTGTAGAAAACAATAGAAATGTTGGCCTTTATATGGACTTTTTCCAATGAATCTCGCAAACAAACAAGTCCAGGTTTAGGAAATGAATCTGCCCGAATCTAGGATGGGTCGACTTAGGGATCGACCCTAGGGTCGACACACCCTTGAGTGGGTCGACCCATGGTGTAACACCCCGTATTTTCTGTAAACGTATAAGTAACAAATTAAAATATAGTTAATTTTTAGGAGAATAATTAAGGGAAATGGGTTGCGCCATTGCGTTCGTCTCGAAATTCTACTTGAGATAGAATCTGAGTTTGCATAAAACGGATACCGTATGAAGAAGATATAGACGAACGAAGTTAGGCAGAAAAACCGAAAACAAGCCAGAATACACTGGCGCGCATGTGAAGTGCGCCAGTACAAAAATACACTGGCGCACCTGCCAAGTGCACCCATAACGATCCATCACATGATTTTGGAGTGTTCTATGATGACGTCTCCTCTTCTGAGTGGCTGGATGACCTGTCTTCGAGCTGGGTGGTTCTGATGACTTCTGGACTGATCTAAAGGCTCTAAATCACCCTGTTCTCCTATAAAAATACCCCCAAACCTCACTTTCTCTCCACACAATTTCATTCTGTCTATACTCTGCCTCTATAATAAATAAATAAAATAATGGCGTCGCTACTCTGCTGGGATCAAAACTAGAACTAGTGCATCTTCTTCCAAATCTGAATAAGATTAAAAGAGAATTACTGCAACTCTTCTTCTACAATCCAATCAAGGCAAGTGCATTTATTTTCCAATATGAATTTTAATCATGATCTTGACATAATTATAAAACTGAATCTGAGATTATGCTCTTTTCTATTTATCATATCTGTTCCTCTGTTTTATTATTCTGTTTGTTCTATATTTCTTCCTCCTTTCTTTCTTTTTGTTTGATAGCCAGGCTACCACGAGCCTGAGCCAGATCTCATAAGATATGAACGCATAAACGCTAAATTTAGGAAGAATATTGAATGAGGCATATTTGGGCATAATTGATTTGTAACTAATTTGAGGATACAATGCATGTTGTAATTCTGGACATAAATTTGAGGCATATTGTATAAGATGATCTATGACTTGGAAGGAGAGGATTATTGTGACTTAGAACATAAGGAACATAGGTTGAACTTAGAACATAAATCCGAGATATATAATTGGGCATGTTGTATTTAAAACATACGATGTATTTAACATATGTCTTGATTTTTGAGGCATAAAAAATATTGGATATATGACTTAGGATTTGTGGCGTAAAGTTTAACTGTGAACATGTAACTGATTTGGACGCATAGTACAAGTTGTTATTCAAGATCTAGATCTGGACATACTATATATATTATAGTCTGAAATTTGGAAAAAAGAGAATTAATTTGCATTTAACTTAGGTGTAAATATACATATTAAGATTGGATAATTATTAAGTGTGAATACACCTAAGCAAGGGGGGGGGTTGGATATGTGACATGCATTGTAATCAATGGCTATACTTGGCATAATTTATATGTAAGGTTTTTGGAGAATATTCTGAACTATGCAAGTTTAACTAAAAATTGGGACATTGGGACATATGTTATATGGTGGATTATGACCATAATTTGGGTATATAAGTTTAGGCTTACCTTATGAATTAGGCAAGATATGTGAATAGGACTTTAAGGGATGTTTATATCGACTAAAACTGTTATCTTCTTATTATGTTAAATTTGCCTAATCTACTAAACCTATTACCTGTTTAATCTGTTAAATTGCCTAAACTGTTACATATGTTGAATCACCTAATCTGATAATTTTGCCTAATCTATTAAATCTGTTGAGTTGCCTAATCTGCTAAATCTGTTGAACCGCCTGAGCTGCTAAATCTGTTATATCTGTTGAAAAGCTGAATGATTGTAATTTGTGTAAAACATGTTAATTTGTTTAATCTGCTGCGACTTGAAAAGAAGTCAAATCTGTTAAATTGACATAATTAGTTTGATATTTGTATAATTTGTAATAGAATAAACTAGTTAAAATAAAAATGCTGAGACACGAGGTTAGACTCATGTTTGCGGTAGAAGCCTGCCCGGACCCAACCGGCTTAACTAGCAACCGCAAACTGCTAGTCTAATGTGAGAGGTCGTAAGCATAACTAAAATATGCTTAGACACAAGGTTAGGTCTGCCTTGTGGCAGAAGTCTGCCCGGAACCGCCCAACTTATCCAGCAGCTACAAGCTACTGACCTATTGTGAGAGGTCTGCTCATTAATATTTAATTAATGAAAATCTGAGATAAATATGATGTCTGAAATGTGTTGGGTAGATAAGGCTAAACCTACTGGACTGATGAATTAATAAATCTGTTTCGTGAATCTGTAGGCCTAATACAAAGTTAGACAATCTGTAAGTCTGTTAAAACTATACATCTGATCCGTTAGTCTAAAAACCGGTTGACTTGATTTCCTGGTCTGTGAACTAGTTGATTCTGAACTCTGTAGGCCTAAAACTTGTAAACAAGTTAATCTGAAATCTGTTAGCCTGGGGACACAAGATTAGGAGGGAAAATACTTGTGTCATCTGTTGTTTGGGACCCATATTAGTTAGTAACCCTTTCTGGTATCAAAACTATGACCCAACAGTAGGTAGGGTCCGGGCACGCTTACTGAACTAATTATAAGTGGCTCATTCTGATAATGGCGAGGGGTGTTGTTGGTGCATTCCAACCGGGTCATGTGTGTGCTTGGATCCCGTTCTGCCTCTGAGGATGTAAGACGCCGTGACATCTGTAAATAGGTCTGTGTCATTTAAGGTTGCCACTTTGGGGAGTGATACACCCTTCTGTGGGGCTGGCATAGGGTATTTATGTATTAAGGAGCCGATCGCTTGAGGTAGATTTAGGGTACAAGTAGTTCTGTCTGTTGGGGTACCGTCTGTTTCTGTTGGGTGGTAACACCTGTCTGTTTCTGCGTGGTACCGTCTGTTGGGGTGGTAAAGGCCCATTTACTAGTGTACAACTAATTCTAACATTCTGTTTCTGTAGGGATTATTCTGTTTTCGTCTCTGATTCCGTTTATGTACCTTCTGTCTGTTGGGGTGGTAAAGGCCTGTTACTGGCATTCTGTTCCTGTATAGATCATTTTGTTCCGTTTCTGTTTCGGTCTGGACATTAGGGTAACGCCTAATCCTGTTATACTAGTATTAGTGCAGAGAAGTAAAATATAAGTAAGAAGCATAACTTGGGCTATATCATTCTGTTTCTTCTATTTAGCTTAAGTATACTAGTTACTCCTGTTGTTGTTGTCTCTTATCCAGCTTTATTTTCATGTCATGATATTATTATCTGTTCATATGCTGAAAGTCACCGGACTTGCCAGACTTTATGTCTGAACTTGCTTGTTTTCGCTCCTTTTCTTTCGTTTCCCCCAAGGTTTTTTAGGGTGGAAGTATAGGAGCTTGATTCATATTTTCTCTACTTGAAGTACCGCTTGGCCTTGGCTCTATCTTTCCTTATGTTGGGGATTATGATTTTAAAAACTAAGCATTATGAAGGCTTTTGTACAAGGCTGATATTTTGTACTTGAATTCTGATATTATGATTTGAAAAGATGTAACCAAACTTACTTCGGTTTCTATTGTAATAAAGTTATTAATTTTTCAAGTACTGTTTTATCTGTCTTGTAAATTTCTGTTTTGTCTACTAAAATGCTCCATCAAAGTTAAGGCATTCCCTTTGTGAGTGGCCTTAACGGAGGTGGGGTGTTACACTTGGTATCAGAGCTGAAGGTTACTAGATTTGATAAAAAGTTTTTGAAAATTATTATCAAAAAGGGTTTTAAAAAGGAAGTATTTTCAAATGTAGAGTTTATTTTGAAAAGTATAATCCCCAAAAGCCATATATCTGTCTTTTGATTTTCTGTTTAATCCTTGTTTCCTTCTTTTCTGAGTCTCCGAGGCTCCTGGCTTTCTGGGAGGTAACCTCATCGCGACATGGTTCCGTAGGCATGATGAGACTATGCCGTCTGTCGAAGGGCAAAGAAGTGCCTTACTTCCATTTGTAGCAGTAGTAATTTCACTTACGACTAATCCTCCTTCGAGCTTCGCAAGGTTTTCTGTGCGATGAGGGAAACTTTGGAGAAAGACTTGTTAACATGTAAGAAGACTATTTGTTTTCAGTGCGGTGAGACATGACATCTGATCTAGGATTGCCCCAGAAACCAAGGGCAAAGGGTAGAATCTTCTGTAGGGTAGATACTCTCGTAGTTGGCGGACAGGATATTGGTGGAAAAAAAAATTTCTTAGAAAGTTTAATTTCCTTATCTGATCATTCTGGCATTTTAATTCTGTAGTTGAGTCTCTACTCTTAAATACTAGTCTTATTTCTGATCCCGCTATGGTCTCAAACCCTGTAAGGTTACGACTCATCTGTTTGTGATAGGTTGGGGTTTGAAGGTATCTGTGTTGGGCATTAAGTTGATTATTACGATACATTCTGGTTTTTGTGGGATATGGTGAGTTTTTATCATGTTTAGTTTCCTAAGAATCACTTGATAATCTGATCTGAACCAGTAGTCTGTAAGTATCTGAATATTTCTGAAAAGGATAGGGTTTTGACTCAAAGTGTGAAGTAGATTTCCAGTTGGACATTGTTTAATGGGAGTAATTCACTGGGTGTCAATCTGATGTTGATTTCGGTCTTCGGGGTTGATACATAGGTAATTATTTTCTTAACCGATGTCTAAAAGGAACAGAGATCTTGTTTTAATCGTACTTGCTTCTATCACTCAGCTGTATCCTATCGATCTAGTTTTCGACCTTTAGGTAGAAACTAATGGGTGTAAACATGTATTTGAGACATGTTATGTTTGATGGTTGCAAGTGGATGCAAGTGGTTGCTAGTGGTTGCTCGTGGATGCATATACACACACTAGGAACTAGATCGCTCAAAAACACTCTCATACTGCATATGGATGTGTGTGCATTTTTTTTATGGATGCAAAATGGGTGACTCAGCACATGGATGTTGCATATGAATGAGCGGTTGTGCACTCATATAGAAATGAAGCGTATCAAATAGGATTTCTTGCATACATAATTGGACTCATGGCACTAACATAATTCGCATTATAGAGGTCAACTAAATCAGTAGACCGCCTGATCTTTGCATTAGATAAGAAACATATACACACACTTCTTCATATGTTCATACAACATTAGAAGTTTTATAAGGACAATGGATGCTTGTGGATGATGTTTGAGTAGATGGATGATTGGATGGTAGGACACACTCTTCTTAACTTGAAGATTTCAGGGACGAAATCCTTTAAGGAGGGGAGAATGTAACACCCTGTATTTTCTGTGAACGTATAAGTAACAAATTAAAATATAATTAATTTTTAGGAGAATAATTATGGGAAATGGGTTGCGCCATTGCGTTCGTCTCAAAATTCTGCTTGAGAAAGAGTCCGAGTTTGCGTAAAACGGATATCGTATGAAGAAGATATGGACGAACGAAGTTAGGAAGAAAAACCGAAAACAAGCCAGAATACACTGGCGCACTTGTGAAGTGCGCCAGTACAAAAATACACTGGCGCACCTGCCAAGTGCACCCATACCGATCTAGCACATGATTCTGGAGTGTTCTGTGATGACGTCTCTTCTTCTGAGTGGCTGGATGACCTGTCTTTGAGCTGGGAGGTTCGGATGACTTCTGGACTGATCTAAAGGCTCTAAATCACCCTATTCTCCTATAAAAACACCCCCAAACCTCACTTTCTCTCCACACAATTTCATTCTTCATATACTCTGCCTCTATAATAAATAAATAAAATAATGGCGTCGCTACTCTGTTGGGATCAAAACTAGAACTAGTGCATCTTCTTCCAAATCTGAATAAGATTAAAAGAGAACTACTGCAACTCTTCTTCTACAATCCAATCAAGGCAAGTGCAGTTAATTTCTGATATGAATTTTAATCATGATCTTGACATAATTATAAAACTGAATCTTAGATTATGCCCTTTTCTATTTATCAGATCTGCTCCTCTATTTTATTATTCTGTTTGTTCTGTATTTCTTCCTCCTTTCTTTCTTTTTGTTTGATAGCCAGACTACCACGAGCCTGAGCTAGATCTCGTAAGAGACGAATACATAAACGCTAAATTTGGGAAGAATATTGAATGAGGCATATTTGGGCATAATTGATTTGTAACTAATTTGAGGATACAATGCATGTTGTAATTCTGGAATAAATTTGAGGCATATTGTATAAGACGATCTGTAACTTGGAAGGAGAGGATTATTGTGACTTAGAACATAAAGAACATAGGTTGAACTTAGAACATAAATCTGAGATATATAATTGGGCATGTTGTATTTAAAACATAAGGTGTATTTAACATATGTCTTGAGTTTTGAGGCATAAAGAATATTTGACATATGACTTAGGATTTGGGGCGTAAAGTTTAACTGTGAACATGTAACTGATTTGGACGCATAGTACAAGTTGTAATTCAAGATCTAGATCTGGACATACTATATATATTATAGTCTGAAATTTGGAAAAAAGAGAATTGATTTGCATTTAACTTAGGTGTAAAGATCCATATTATGATTGGATAATTATTAAGTGTGAATACACCTAAGCAAGGGGGGTTTGGATATGTGACATGCATTGTAATCAGTGGCTATATTTGGCATAATTTATATGTAAGGTTTTTGGAGAATATTCTGAACTATGCAAATTTAACTAAAAATTGGGACATATGTTATATGGTGGATTATGACCATAATTTGGGCATATAAGTTTAGGCTTACCTTATGAATTAGGCAAGATATGTGAATGGGACATTAAGGGATGTTTAAATCGGCTAAAACTGTTATCTGCTTATTATGTTAAATTTGCCTAATCTGCTAAACCTGTTACCTGTTTAATCTGTTAAATTGCCTAAACTGTTACATATGTTGAATCGCCTAATCTGCTAATTTTGCCTAATCTGCTAAATATGTTGAGTTGTCTAATCTGCTAAATCTGTTGAACCGCCTAAGCTGCTAAATCTGTAAATCTGTTGAAAAGCTGAATGATTGTAATTTGTGTAAAACATGTTAATTTGTTTAATCTGCTGCGACTTGAAAAGAAGTCAAATCTGTTAAATTGACATAATTAGTCTGATATTTGAATAACTTGTAATGGAATAAACTGGTTAAAATAAAAATGCTGAGACACGAGGTTAGACTCATGTTTGCGGTAGAAGCCTGCCCGGACCCAACCGGCTTAACCAGCAACCACAAACTGCTAGTCTAATGTGAGAGGTCGTAAGCATAACTAAAATATGCTTAGACACGAGGTTAGGTCTGGCTTGTGGCAGAAGTCTGCCCAGAACCGCCTGGCTTATCTAGCGGCCACAATCTACCGACCTAATGTGAGAGGTCTGCGCATTAATATTTAATTAATGCAAATCTGATATAAATATGATGTCTAAAACGTGTTGGGTAGATACGGCTAAACCAACTGGACCGATGAATCAATAAATCTGTTTCATGAATCTGTAGGCCCAATACAAAGTTAGACAATCTGTAAGTCTGTTAAAACTATAAATCTAATCTGTTAGTCTAAAAACCTGTTGACTCGGTTTTCTGGTCTGTGAACTAGTTGATTCTGAACTCTGTAGGCCTAAACTTGTAAACAAGCTAATCTGAAATCTGTTATCCTAGGGATGCAAGGTTAGGAGGGAAAATACTTGTGTCATCTGTTGTTTGGGACCTATATTAGTCAGTAACCCTTTCTGGTATCAAAACTATGACCAAACAGGAGGAAGGGTCCGGGCATGCTTACTGAACTAATTATAAGTGATTTATTCTGATAATGGCGTGGGGTGTTGCCGGTGCGTTCCAACCGGGTCATGTGCATGCATGGATCCCGGTCTGCCTCTGAGGATGTAAGACGCCATGACATCTGTAAATAGGTCTGTGTCATTTAAGGTTGCCACTTTGGGGAGTGATACACTCTTCTGTGGGGCTGGCACAGGGTATTTATGTATTAGGGAGCCGATCGCTTGAGGTAGAATTAGGGTGCAAGTAGTTCTGTCTGTTGGGGTACCGTCTGTTTCTGTTGGTTGGTAACACCTATCTGTTTTTGCGTGGTACCGTCTATTGGGGTGGTAAAGGCCCATTTACTAGTGTACAACTAATTCTAACATTCTGTTTCTGTGGGGATTGTTCTGTTTCCGTCTCTGATTCCGTTTATGTACCTTCTGTCTGTTGGGGTGGTAAAGGCCAGTTACTGGCATTCTGTTCCTGTACAGATTATTCTGTTCCATTTTTGTTTCAGTTTGGACATTAGGGTAACGCCTAATCCTGTTATACTAGTACTAGTGCAGAGAAGTAAAATATAAGTAAGAAGCATAACTTGTGCTATATCATTCTGTTTCTTCTGTTTAGCTTAAGTATACCAGTTACTCCTGTTGCTGTTGTCTCTTATCCAGCTTTATTTCCATGTCATGATATTATTATCTGTTCATATGCTGAAAGTCACTGGACTTGCCAGACTTTATGTCTGACCTTGCTTGTTTTCGCCCCTTTTCTTTCGTTTCCCCCCAAGGTTTTTTAGGGTGGAAGTATAGGAGCTTGATTCAGATTTTCTCTGCTTGAAGTACCGCTTGGCCATGGCTCTATCTTTCCATGGCAGTTTATGTTGGGGATTATGAATTTAAAAACTATGCATTATGAAGGCTTTTGTACAAGGCTGATAATTTGTACTTGAATTCTGATATTATGATTTGAAAAGATGTAACCAAACTTACTTCGGTTTCTGTTGTAATAAAGTTATTAAATTTTCAACTACTATTTTATCTATCTTGTTAATTTCTGTTCTATCTGCTAAAATGCTCCATCAAAGTTAAGGCATTCCCTTTGTGAGTGACCTTAATGGAGGTGGGGTGCTACACATGGGTTGACCCCCCTGGGGTGTGGGTCGACCCCCAATAGGTCTTAATCGCGCATTGGTCACCCACTCCTTAAATTTGAATTATTTTGAAATTCTGGTTCGGTTTTGTTTTTATATATATTTCTCTTATATGCATACAAACTCTAACCTTAATTCTTCTTCATACAATGCCCGTTTTATGCAAACTCGGAGTCTATTTGAACAAGAATTCTGAGAAGAACGCAATGGTACAGTCTGTTTTACTTAATTCCCAATATTAAATTATGCACTCTTTATTTTTTTGATGTTCTTTAAAATTACGGTGTGTTACATTATCCTGTACTTAAAGGATTTCGTTCCCGAAATCTCCAAGTTTAAGAAGAATGTTACAATCCTGACAGCCACAACCATCTACTCATCCATCATCCACATGCATCCATTGTCCTTAAGAATTTTCTAATACTTGCATGAACATATGCAATGGTGTGTTTATATGTCCTAACACTAATGTAAAAATCAGGCGGTCGGCTGATTTAGTTGACCTCCTTAATGCAATTATGCTTGTGCCATGTAACCAAAATGTATGCAAATAATCCTAGTATAACATGTAAGCTCTATATGTGTGCACAATCATTCATCCAAATGCAACATCCATATGATGATACATCCATTTTCATCCATAAAAAAATCTTAGTGCACACACATCCATATGCAATATATAAGTGATTGATTCGATCTAGTGCCTAGAGTGTATATGTATCCATGAGCAACCACTAACAAACACTTGCACCCACTTGCATCCATCAAACATAGCATGTTTCAAACATATGTTTACACCCATTGGTTTTCTACCTAAAGGTCGAAGATTCGATCAATAGGATACAAATGAAATGATAGAAGCAAGTACAAGTAAAATCTTAGGAAAATAAGTTAAGAACATACCCATGAAAAGAAAATGGTACGAGCGCGAATATTGTCCTCAGTCTCCCAAGTTGCATCCTCGTTGTCTTCTCCCCATTGTAATTTCATCAATTTAACCTCTCTGTTACGTAGCTTCTTAAACTCTGATCCAAGTACATGGGTAGGAACTCGTCTAGTTGTCGCCTCTCTTTCTACCTCTACTTCCTCAAGCATGCTCGGCTCAACTACCTCAGTCGTATCATGCAGACATTTCCGCAAATGGGAAATGCGGAAAATATCATGAACACCTGCTAAAACACCCTACCCTCCATTAAGGTCACTCACAAGGGGAATGCCTTATCTTTGGTGGAGGTTTGTAATAAAAGTCACAAATAAAACACAAGACATATATAAACACATATACATAAGCAGCGGAAAACAACAGACTTTTTAATTCATAAATATGTGTTCAAACAAAACCTTTACGTAACTATCACATAATAACTTCCAAAACATTACAACATCATTTCTGTCTTGGTTATTAAATAAAGTAGCAAAAACACATAATTCAAACTGCATAAATCCCCATAGAGTATGTCCAACAGCCATAGCCAAAGAGAGTCCAAACCGGACATCTACTATCTTGAAGCTTGCAAAGAGTCTGACAAAGCTGCGATGTTTCCTCACTGTGGACCTTGAGACCCCATCCTATATCTCTGCTCCTACTTGTATTTTCTCAACTGGCACACCATGATTGGGTGAAGTGATTCCCTTTCTCTAAAGATCGGCTCCTACTCGCATAATCATCTGTGTCACGGCCCCCAAAGATTGTACATACCAATGCTGGTCCCACCATGGGGTGTATCAAGTCCCATGGTGGTGGCCCGACACAATCCTTAGAATGCATAGGTTATACTACTGGTGGCCCCAGTGCCCTGTTTGTCTCCTCCGAAGTGTGCGCACGCCCGCACTCCATTAGAACCCGCACTGTTGCACCCACCACCGTCGCTTTTGACCGCTTACAATCAGCCCAGTAATCCTGCCCCACCCTGCCTGGTTTCAGGGTACCATGATACTAATTGGTTTACTGCTGAAATGGGTCCCCATTTCTCGGGTTTTCTAGTCAAACATGTTAAGTGGTTAAGTGTCTGAATTTACCTAACCCTACCTATCAGTTTAAATTAACATGTTGAATTGGTTAAGTTTTCTAGTTAACTTAACCCTACCATCCTGACTTGTCTATCCTTAGCTTTTTAAAGCACCGACCACTCACACTAGATACATATTGTTACGGTTAGTGGATGTTTTGTTCGGTTCCGGGCAGATTTACGACGTAACTCAGTCTAACCTCGGGTCGTTATTGGGCTCCATGCTTAACAACCCACATTGGATAGGTATTGTGGTGACTATTGGACAGCCAGGCGGGTCCATGCAGGTTTACATCACAACTCAATCCAACCTCGTGTTAAGCATACTCGTATTTTCTAAATTTACATATTTGTCTTTATTACTTAATATATGTAAATTTGTCAACAACTAAATATTGTGGCCCACTTTCCATGTTTAACATTTTTGGTATAAGAATTTATACCATTTAAATGCCACCAATTTTGGCATGTGACAAACATGCCAATTTCATATATTTTTACCAATTTATGTCAAGTTACCATTTTTCCTAATGTTATCCCATCTAAATATTAGGCTAACAATCTTAGCCTAATTTTCGTTCGCATGGTTTTTAACATATAATATTAGGCTAAAAACATAGCCTAATTTAGCGCACACAAAATTTGGCATAAGTGAATTCATAAACATGACATAGGTGTAAACTCGGCATTCTTGGCATAATCAATACAAATATCATAGGTGTGAACTTGCAAAATAGTCAATATGAATATCATAGGTGTGAACTTGCAACATAGGCTAAATCAATTTACATACATGTGAACTTGCATTGAAATAGGGGTCTAACCAAATAGGTGTCACATGAATTAACATATGGTTTAGACAACATAAGCCTAAACATGTTTAGATCTAGGCATAACATCGAACATCACTAGAATATGACATGTTCATAAAGTATGTATATAATTTCATCGCATGAGTGAACTAGATCCAATCATATGTCCAATGAAACATGAAACATGTATTAAAGTGGATCTTGGCATGGATCCAATTATTGACTTTGCAACTTTTGTATAAACATATTAGCATGTATATGAACTTAGGCACAGAGGTTTTAGCATATTTATACATGAAATCTTAATAACATACAACCTATATAATCACATAAACATATAAGTGTCGATTACAACATAAACTGTACAACTTTCATGTGATTCTAAATGTACAATAGGATCAATATCAATTCTACTATACCACAAACATCACAATACCACAATCATTTCAATACATAGGTATGGATTAATATTGTTGTTACACAATAACACAATTCAATTTCCATTTTACATCGAATCAAATCCTAACTTTTGTTCACATCGGAAAAATCACTATACTTACAACAAACGACGGTCTTGTTTCCTGATTTCTGAATTCTGAATTTGAATTGCTTTCCTTTGGGTAGACTAACGTTAATTTGACTATTGTTTTAACTTTAATTTGGCTCGTCTCTAAGCTTTTCTACAAGTGGAGGTGTAACAACCCGCATTCTACACATCGCGGGATCGTAGAATGTTTATTTCTTTCACATACGAAGTCGTATGGTCATGTAACTTTGGGAGACGACTACTGGGGCCATTTCCCATGTTCATGATTTTTCCCAATTTTTAAATAACTATTTTGCCCCTATCTGGTACTGTTTTGGCCATAACTTTTGACTGGAAAGGAATTTTAACCTGAAACCACTTCCATTAGATTTGTTTGATGGTTTATAATTCTGTATAGTGGTCGCATTAGCCAAACGGACTTACCGTTTGGGAGATATGGCTTAAACAAGTTTCAGCTAGTGAAAAACAGCTTATTTGGGCTTAACCGGGTGATTAACAGCTAGGCCGAATGGGGAATTTCGGGATTAGGGTTATGAGGAGGCTGAAATCAGTTAGAGAACGATCTTATTTTCATTTTTCAGCCGCCACTTTCATTGTTGAAACCCTAACAATGGCCTCCAACACCCAAATCAACTTCTAATCACTTTCTAATCAAGTTTTGGCTTAATCTACATCGAATCAAAGAAGATCTTCACCAAATTAGTATTAGAGCTGCTGTTAGACATCAGTATTCGCCCAAATCAGCGAGGTTTCATTTCTGAAAATTTTATTTGTGGCCAAGGTGAGTGATTAGCATTGTTTTGACACTAATTACAGTTAATTAAGGGTAATTAGTGAAGATTAGCGAATTTATTCACTAATAAATTCTGGAAAAATATTTATAAATTCGAAAATAATGTTTTAGACCTCTGTTAGAAATTTAGTTTGATTTGGTTAAGTTTTGCTAATCATACCATTAGTTTTGCCTAAACATGCTTATGGGAAAATATGGGATTTTGGCTATGTTTGATCTATTTTAACCTATCAAGTTATTGTTTTGATGTTTGTGGTTGATGTTACATGTTGCTATGACTGTATGGTACGATTTTTGATTGTCAAGAAGTGTTAGATTAGTCGAAAACATCATCGAGTGGCGTAAATATTCATAGGAAGAAGTTGTAGGAAACAGGCCGATCCGGATCGGATCGGAGGAAGGGCATCCGAACCGAACCGCCCTCCAAGCAGTGTATCCACAAGATGGTCTGAAAAATTGGGAAGCATCTTCTCCGACCCGACTCGCATGGCCACCTCCGAACCGAACTAATGCATGGCGATTGGACTTGAAGAACCCTACCCAATCCGCCTGGAGGTGATGATGACCGACCCGATCCGCCTGTAGGTGATGATGACTGACCCGATCCGCCTGGAGGTGATAATGGCCGATCCGAACCGCCACAGGATGAGGACCCCGACCCGATTTGATGGGGTTAGCTCGACCGATCCGAAACGAGATTCTTGGACTCGAGACGCGAATGACGATCCGACTTTGAAGTATAGACTATAGTAAAGAACCGATCCGGAGAAGACCAATAACCCGAGATGCAAAGGAAGTCCAAATGAAGAGCTTTGACTCAGGATCCAGTTGGGAACCAATGAGTGAGCTTCATGATTGGGCTTCGCTGCGGGACTTGTGCTAAGGGGTTGTCGATGTCTGAATCTTTGAATCACTATGTGTAGGGAGTACGTGAACGGATTCTACGCCACAGTGGCCTAGGTACAACTAAAGGGCTATAGACCAATGAAGTTGGGTCATTTGTAAAGACTGGTCATGACTCCATGTGGTAAGCTTGGTAGTAGCAGTAGTTGTACAAGTCGAACTCCGTCACTACTTTGATGGGTCTAGTGATTGATAGTGGTGGACATCGTATGCTTTACGCTTTGAGTGAGAGATGTGTGGATGGTTGTTATGGTTGATTTGTTTGCCATCATTATGACATGCACACCCCCACCCCCATTATCTTTACACCGTTTGTTCAGTGGCACCTTAGAGTATTGTACGGTATGAAGTGTTAACTCTTTGGTTGCAGGTCCAGGTTCACGTATGGTTTAGTATACCTGTTATTGTTCTGTTTAGCTGCTTATCGCTCATACCAGACTTTTTGTCTGACCCAGAGTTTTATGTCTCTTCTTATTACTCTGGGTGCTCTCACGAGCAGACTAGAGACAGGTTAGCTGGGTATGCACGGGTAGCTGATCCGGAGACGAGCAGGAGGCTTCCACGTATGATATATGTAGTATTCTCCCTGTGTTGTTGAAGATCACTGCTTGGGCATTAGTACTGCATCTTCTACTTTAGCTTTCTTTTGTTTTAGAGACAGTAATTTGGAAAGTTGTAATAAGCTGTATTTGGATTTCCGCTGCTATGTTGGTTTAGTTTTTAGCTTATGCACTGTCTCGCCTGTTTTATGTCAAGATTATGTTATTATTATATTTTGTTCCATGCGCTGTGAGACATTCTACAGGTTCCTTGTTAGTTCATTCTCTTCTTTCCTTTCTTTGGCGACCATTCCGTGCTAGTCGGGCATGTGTACAGCGCACCTTCGGAGGAAATGCAGGCTAGTGTGGGGCGGGCCGTCACACTAGGTATCAGAGTTCTAGGTTGCGTCGTTAAGCTAGGGAAGTCATCAGGGAGAGATAGCATACGTATATGAGAGCGCGTATTTGTGATTATTTTGGTTTTCAAAGCTATATATATTATATTATTAGTATAGCTAAGGATGAAGTCGTACTGCACTAGCACCACTATGGAGATTGTTAATCGTTTTCTCTGTGCAGATTAAGCGATGAGCCGATACGCAAGGGGTACCGGTAGAGGAGCCAATAATGGGAATGCTGCTGACGTGAGGACGATGTTTACTGACTTCATGAGAGAGATGCTTACGGATGTGCAGAGGGCAGCTCCCAATGGTGGTAATGGTGGTGGTCCAATGGCGCAGGCGCCTAGGGCCGATTTCGCCAAACTGAACAAGGATTATACTAGTCTTGGTGGGAAGTCGTTCCACGGAACGGAGTCGGCTATGGATGTTCAGGATTGGTTGGATAGCTGCGAGCGTATCTTCGAAGACTTGGGTCTCGAGGATGCGATGAAGAGGAGGCTAGCATCCCGTCAGCTGCAAGGACGGGCAATGAATTAGTGGAATGCTATAAAGGCAGCTACTCCCGTGGATCAGATTACTTGGGATCAGTTTAATGCTCGCTTTAGCGATAAGTTCATTCCAGCTGCTCAGAAGTCAGTGTTGTTTAAGAATTTCTTGCAGCTCAAGCAGAATGACAGAGCTGTCTCGAAGTATATTGCTGAATTCGACACTCTGTCAAAGTATGGGTTATCTCTTATAGATACTACCGAGAAGAAGAACGAGAAGTTCATAACCGGCTTGGATCAGTACTTGGGGTAAAGGCTTATTAACCACATCGATGAGACATTTGAATCGATTGTGGGGAAAGCATAGAGGTCAGAGAGTCTTTACCCTAAGCCGAAGACTGAGGCTGCATCTGCAGAAGAACCGAAACCTCAAGCAAGCGGTGGAGGCAAGAGTGGTTCTCAGAATAAGAGGAAACAAAACCAGAATAAGGATGGCTAGAAAAAGAATAAGAAAGATGTTGAGTGCTTCAGCTGTGGTAAGTAGGGCCATTATGCTAGTGGTTGTCGGGTCAAGCCAGCGAATAGGAAGTGCTTCAACTGTGGCCAAGTCGGACATCATAAGGACAAGTGTCTGCAACCCCCTAAAGAAAAGCAGATGGTGAAAGCATATGCCCTTAATGCTATTCCTTCTTCGTCGAATGCCCCAACCGCGGTGGAGAAGGGAAAATATGTCGTCATTCAAGGTATGCTTTCTGTTTATGATGTTCCAGTAAGAGTTTTGTTTGATACTGGGGCTTCCAGTTCTTTCATATCTAGTGACCTAGTAGATAGGTTGGGACTGGAGCCCGAGATTGTCGATAGACCTTTAGTAGTGACGAACCCGATTGGTGGTTCAACTAACCTTAGCATGATTTGTCGTAATGTGGTCTTATCGAGTCATGAATGCATGTTTGTTTGTGATTGCTTTGTTTTGGCTTTACTGGGTTTGGCATTATTTTGGGAGTCGATTGGCTCCAAAGATACGGGGTGGTGGTAGACTGTGAGGGCTTTTTGGTGACAGCTAGAGCGGATGATGGGCGAAGGGTAGTGTTTTGTGGTCTACCCGGTGATGGGGTAATGGCTAGTTTTCTAAATTTCCTCGACATCCTGCATAGTGAGTTGTCAGGGTTGCCCGTGGTTGGCCAATATCCGGATGTCTTCGAGGAAGTGACCGGTCTTCCACCACATCCAGAGATTGAGTTCTGTATTGATTTGGTGAAAGATGCCAGACCTATAGTGATGCCACTACGTCGTATGGCACCAAGGGAGCAGCGAGAGCTCGAGGTACAAGTCAGCAATCTTTTGAAGAAGGGATTTATCAGAAGGAGTGTTTCTGAATGGGGAGCACCAGTTGTGTTTGCTACCAAGGCGGATCGTTCCCCTCGTTTGTGTGTAGACTACCGCGAGTTGAATAAAGTGATGAGGAAGAACAAGTATCCTCTACCACGGATAGATGATTTGTTTGTTCAGTTGAGTGGCGCGAGTGTATTTTCTCAGTTGTATCTCGCGACAGGTTTTCATCAGCTTAGAGTGGAAGCTGAGAGTATAGCTAAAACGGCATTCCGGACGCCGTCTGGATTTTATGAGTGGTTGGTCATGCCATTCGGGCTGACCAGTGCCCCAACATATTTTGTGGATCTTATGAATAGAGTATTCAGAGATCAGTTGAATAAGTTTGTCCTTGTGTTCGTGGATGATATTTTGGTCTATTCGAGGACAGAGTAAGAACACAAGGAACATTTAAGAATAGTGATGGAGGTGTTGAGAAAACACCAATTGAAAGCAAAGTTTTCTAAGTGTCACTTCTGGAGAAGGGAAGTGAGATTCTTGGGCCATGTTGTTTCAGAGAATGGTATTGCCGTGGATCCTGCGAAGGTGGCTACAGTACAAGATTGGTCTACGCCCAAGAATGCAATGGACATAAGAAGTTTCTTGGGATTAGCTGGATATTATCATAAGTTTATCCAAGATTTCTCCAAGATAGCAGCACCGTTGACTCGGTTAACTAAGAAGAATCAAGCTTTCGTCTGGGATGAAATTTGCGAGAATGCATTCAAGAGTCTAAAGGAAAAGTTGACGCGCGCACCAGTGTTAGTCATTCCTAAGGGGAATGAAGAGATGACGGTATACACGGATGCCTGTAGTACCGGACTAGCTGCTGTATTGATGCAAGGCGGTAGGGTTGTAGCTTATGCAAGTCGGCAATTGAAACCGCACGAGAGAAGATATCCTACCCATGATTTGGAATTGGCAGCGATCGTGTTCGCGTTGAAGATATGGAGACATTATCTCTTGGGAGAAAGATTCGAGTTGTTTACCGATCATAAATCGTTAAAGTATCTCTTCTCTCAAAAGGATCTAAATCTACGACAGCAAAGATGGTTAGAATTCTTGGCTTCCTATGATTTCGATATCGCATACACACCCGGAAAGGGCAATGCGGTAGCTGATGCATTGAGTAGAAGACACGCTAGTTTAGGGGCTATGTTTCTTGAATGGAAGCAACTGGAGTATATCATTGGGTATGATTTCAGACCAAAGTTTGAGCTGGATCCAGAAATGTTAGCAAGTTTGACGATCAGACCCACTTTGATTGAGCGGATCGGCTCTAGTCAGAGGGGCGATCCTAACCTATTGGAAATCATCTCCAAGTTAGAGATGGGTATCGATGAGGAGATGAACAAGTATGGGCTTGATCGAGATGGATGGCTTAGAAAGAATAGAAGACTAGTTGTACCCAATGTCAATGGATTGAGAGATGAAGTGCTTAGAGAATGTCATCACTCAAAACTGACTATACACCTCGGTGGTAACAAGATGTACCGAGACATGAAGCAGACCTATTACTGGGTAGGGATGAAAAGAGACTTTGGGAAGTTTATATCCAAATGCATGAACTGCCAGCTAGTTAAAGCTGAGCAAAAGAAGCCTAGTGGTTTATTACAACCATTAGAAATTCCAGAATGGAAATGGGAACAAGTGTCAATGGATTTCATTGATGGGTTACCAAGGACTAGATCGGGCCATCATAACATTTGGGTGATTGTGGACCGATTGACCAAGAGTGCAAGATTTATACCCATCAAGTCGAATAGGACGGCAGCTAAGTTAGCTGAACTATATGTAAAGTGGGCAGTGAGATTTCATGGAATACCCAAAGGCATTGTGAGTGACCGAGATCCGTTGTTCACTAGTGGATTTTGGAAGAGCTTACAAGAGGTGTTAGGATCATAATTACATCTCAGTACTGCGTATCATCCTCAAACCAATGGTCAAACAGGAAGGGTGAATCGTATATTGGAAGATCTCTTGAGAGCTTGTGTATTGGATTTTGGTGGATCATGGGATGATCATTTGCATCTAGTAGAGTTTGCATATAATAATAGCTACCAATCCAGTATTGGTATGGCTCCGTTCGAAGCTTTGTACGGAAGACCGTGCAACTCACCGTCATGTTGGGTAGAAACTAGCGAGAAGTTTGTGCTTGGACCCAATGTGGTAAGAGAAACTTCAGCTAAGATTAAGATTATCCAACAACGAATGAAGGCTGCCCAAGATAGGCAGAAGAGTTATGCTGATAAGAGGAGAAGAGAATTAAAGTTCTCCATTGGTGACTTGGTGTTTATCAAGACTTCTCCGTTGAAGAGCGTGATACGATTTGGCAGGAGAGGCAAGTTAGCACCAAGATTTGTTTGTCCATTCCCAATTCTTGAGCAAATTGGGAATTTGGCGTACAAAGTTGAATTACCAGAGAAGATGGCAGGAGTTCACAACATATTTCATGTTTCCCAATTAAAAAAGTTCGTGCACGACCAAGATGTGACTATTTCACCTGATCAGTTGGATGATATCGAAGTTGAACCCGAGGCGGTTGGGAACCGCAAGCCTATGCGTATTGTTGGGAATGATACGAAGCAACTTCGGAGGAAAGTGGTGAATCTAGTCAAAGTTCAGTGGGGCGAGAATGAGAATGACTGTACTTGGGAGACAGAGGAGAGCATTAGGAAGATGTATCTAGAACTCTTCGCCTGGTAAGATTTCAATTTCGATTTAGTTTTTCCGCATGCTAGGATAGGTTTGCTTTGTTTATTTTGCATGGTTGATTGTTGTATATGATTGGTAAGCATGCGGGATCTTTTGTATGTTTTGGGTTAAGGAATTTCGGGGATGAAATTTCTTAAAGGGGGAGAATGTAACAACCCGCATTCTACGCATCGCGGGATCGTAGAATGTTTATTTCTTTCACATACGAAGTCGTATGGTCATGTAACTTTGGGAGACGACTATTGGGGTCATTTCCCATGTTCATGATTTTTCCCGATTTTTAAATGACCATTTTTCCTCTAGCTGGTACTGTTTTGGCCATAACTTTTGACTGGAAAGGAATTTTGACATGAAACCATTTCCATTAGATTTGTTTGATGGTTTACAATTCCGTACAGTGGTCACATTAGCCTAATGGACTTACCGTTTGGGAGATATGGCTGAAACAAATTTCAGATAGTGAAAAACAACTTAGTTGGGCTTAACCGGGTGATTAACAGCTAGGCCCAGTGGGGAATTTCGGGATTAGGGTTATGAGGAGGCCGAAATCAGATAGAGAATGATCTTATTTTCATTCTTCAGCCGCCACTTTCACTCTTGAAACCCTAACAATGGCCTCCAACACCCAAATCAAATTCTAATCACTTTCTAATCAAGTTTTGGCTTAATCTACATCAAATCAAAGAAGATCTTCACCAAATCAGTATTAGAGCTGCTGTTAGACATCAGTATTCACCCAAATCAGCGAGGTTTCAGTTCTGAAAATTTCATTTTTGGCCAAGGTGAGTGATTAGCATTGTTTTGACACTAATTACAGTTAATTAAGGGTAATTAGTGAAGATTAGCGAATTTATACATTAATAAATTCTGGAAAAATATTTATAAATTCGAAAATAATGTTTTAGACCTCTGTTAGAAATTTAGTTTGATTTGGTTAAGTTTTGCTAATCATACCATTAGTTTTGCCTAAACATGCTTATGGGAAAATATGGGATTTTGGCTATGTTTGATCTATTTTAACCTATCAAGTTATTGTTTTGATGTTTGTGGTTGATGTTACATGTTTCTATGACTGTATGGTACGATTTGTGATTGTCTAGAAGTGTTATATTGGTCAAAAACACCGTCGAGTGGCGTAAACAATCGCTGGAAGAAGCTGTAGGAAACTGGCCGATCTGGATCGGATCGGAGGAAGGGCATCCGAACCGAACGGCCCTCCAAGCAGTCTATCCACAAGGCAGTCTAAAAAATTGGGAAGCATCTTCTCCGACCCGACCCGCATGGCCACCTCCGAACCGAATCGATGCATGGCGATTGGACTTGAAGAACCTGACCCGATCCGCCTGGAGGTGATGATGACCGACCCGATCCGCCTGGAGGTGATGATGACTGGCCCGATCCGCCTGGAGGTGATGATGACCGATCCTAACCGCCACAGGATGTGGACCCCGACCCGATCTGATTGGGGTAGCTCGCCCGATCCGAACCGAAATGCTTGGACTCGAGACGCGAATCACGATCCGACTTTGAAGTATAGACTGAAGTAAAGAACCGTTCCAGAGAAGACCAATAACCCGAGATGCAGAGGAAGTCCAAATGAAGAGCTTTGACTCAGGATCCAGTTGGGAACCAATGAGTGAGCTTCATGATTGCGCTTCGCTGCGGGACGTGTGCTAAGGGGTTGTCGATGTCTGTAACTTTGAATCACTATGTGTATTGAGTACGTGAACGGATTCAGGGCCAAAGTGGCCTAGGTACAACTAAAGGGCTATAGACCAATGAAGTGGGGTCATTTGTAAAGACTGGTCATAACTCCATGTGGTAAGCTTGGTAATAGCAGTAGTTGTACAAGTCGAACTCCATCACTACTTTGATGGGTCTAGTGAGTGACAGTGGTGGACATCGTATGCTTTACGCACTGAGTGAGAGATGTGAGGATGGTTGTTATGGTTGATTTGTTTGCCATCATTATGACATGCACACCCCCACCCCCGTTATCTTTACACCATTTGTTCAGTGGCACCTTAGAGTATTATATGGTATGTAGTGCTAACTCTTTGGTTGGAGGTCCAGGTTCAGGTATGGTTCAGTATACCTGTTATTGTTCTGTTTAGCTGCTTATCGCTCATACCAGACTTTTTGTCTGACCCAGAGTTTTATGTCTCTTCTTATTACTCTGGGTGCTCTCACGAGAAGACTAGAGACAGGTTAGCTGGGTATGCACGGGTAGCTGATCCGGAGACGAGCAGGAGGCTTCCACGTATGATATATGTAGTATTCTCCCTGTGTTGTTGAAGATTACTGCTTGGGCATTAGCAGTGCATCTTGTACTTTAGCTTTCTTTTGTTTTAGAGACAGTAATTTGGAAAGTTGTAATAAGCTGTATTTGGATTTCCGCTGCTCTGTTGGTTTAGTTTTCAGCTTATGCACTGTCTCGCCTGTTTTATGTCAAGATTATGTTATTATTACATTTTGTTCCATGCGCTGTGAGATATTCTACAGGTTCCTTGTTAGTTCATTCTCTTCTTTCCTTTCTTCGGCGACCATTCCATGTTAGTCGGGCATGTGTACAGCGCACCTTCGGAGGAAATGCAGGCTGGTGCGAGGCGGGCCATCATAGGAGGCTCCTCTTAGTTTTCTCCCGATAGCATGGCGGCTCTACTTCTATATTATTTGTGAGAATTTAGGTTAAGTGTTGAGTTATATTTATAGAATTTCAGATTGATTTGAGCCGTTAGATGATCACAGATGAATCTAGACCATTCACTTCGAGAGGACCCAACCAAAATGCGACAAGTCAGCCCTAGTGACACAGCCAAGCCTCAAAAATCGACCAGAACCCGACCAGGCCAGCCAGGGCCAAACCAGGTTGACTGGGTAGGTCGACCTTATGGTCGACCTGGTCACCCAGGTCGACACCTAGGTCGACCCTATGGTCGACCTGGTGCCTGGGCGGGAATTTTCCCGCCCAGCCCAGTTTGGGTCTGAATTCGAAATTTGAACTGTTTGACCTTTAAATTTGAATTCTGAAGCTTCAGGAGGTCATAACTCCTTCATATGGAGCTCGATTCATGCAAACTCGGACTCTATCTCAAGCAGAATTCCGAGAAGAACGCAATGGCGTAACCAGTTTCCCTTAATTCTTTCAATTGGAATTAATTGTACTATAATTTGTTGATTTACTAGTTAACAGAAAATTCGGGGTGTTACATTCTCCCTTCCTTAAAGGATTTCGTCCCCGAAATCTTCAAGTCTAGGAGAACGTAAGTCCTAATATCCAATCGTCGATCTACTTAACCATCAAACACAGGCGTCCATTGTCCTTAAAAGATTTCTAATGCTTTATGATCATATGCATAGTGTGTGTACATGTTCTTATCTAATGCAAAGATTAGGCGGTCTACTGATTCAGTTGACCTCCTTAATGCAAATCATGTAAGTGTCATGAATCCATATGTATGCAAATTATTCCTACTCATAATTCTACATGAGTGCGCAACCATTCATATAAATGCAACATCCATATGACGACATATCAAGTTTCAACCATATACAAATATTATTACATATATGCATATGCAATATGAAGTGATTGAGCCGATCTAAACCCTAGGTTGTGTGTGTATATGCATCCACGAGCAACCACAAGCAACCACTTGCAACAACTTGCAGCCATCAACTATAACATGTTTCAAATACATGTTTACATCAAAATGGGTTTCTACCTAAGGATAAAGGATAATATCGAGGAGATTATACATAAAAGTATAGGTACAAACACAACTTTAAGGAAAAAGAGAGGTCAAGGATATACCCTCAAAAAGAAAAGCGTAGGCTGCACGTATTCTGTCCTCAGTTTCCCAAGTCGCGTCTTCCTTAGCATCACTACACTGAACCTTAATGAGCTTGACTTCGTGATTGCGTAGTTTCTTGATTTCAGTTCCTACGATTTGAGTTGGAACTCTCCTCACAGTTGCTTCGCGTTCCACTTCGGCTTCTTCTAGAATGCTTGGCTCCACCACTTCCGTGGATTCATGTAGACATTTTTAGAGATGAAAAACGTGAAAGACGTTGTGAATTCCAGCCAATCTTTCAGGCAGCTCTACTCTATAAGCCATTTTCCTAATCTTCTCTATGATAGGAAACGGTCCTACAAATCTTGGTGCTAACTTTCCTGCGGATCCAAAGCGAACGCCGTTCCTTAAAGGGGATACCTTAAGGAAAACCCTGTCCCCAACCTCAAACTCAAAGTCGGTCCTTCTTTTGTAGGTGTAGGATTTCTGTCTATCTTGGGCAGTCTTCATTCTTCTTCGTATCAAGTCTACTTTTTTTGAAGTCTCTCTAATCATGTCTGGCCCAAGTATAATCTTGTCAGTAGACTCCCACCAACAAGTTGGTGATCGGCACGGTCCTCCATATAGAGCTTCAAAGGGCGCCATGCCGATAGTGGCTTGGTAGCTATTGTTGTAGGCGAATTCCACTAAAGGAAGATGATCCTCCCAAGTCCCTCCGAAGTCAAGAATGCACAGTCTTAGAAGATCTTCTAGTACTCTATTCACCCTTTCCGTCTGACCATCGGTTTGGGGTTGATAGGTCGTGCTCAAGCATAATTGATTCCTGTAGCTTCTTGCAGACTCCACCAGAATTCGCTCGTAAAGATGGGGTCTCTGTCGCTCACTATGCTGGAGGGTATTCCATGTAGTCGAACTATTTCCTTGAGATAAGGAGATGCTAAAGACGAAGCAGTCCTTCTACTCTTGATAGGTAAAAAGTGGGCGCTTTTAGTAAGCATGTCCACTATTACCCAAATGCTAGTATGACCTCTTCTTGACCTAGGCAACCCATCAATGAAGTCCATTGAAATGCTATCCCACTTCCATTGCGGGACCTCTAGAGGATGAAGCAGTCCTCCAGGCTTCTTTTGTTCCGCCTTGACCTGTTGGCATGTCACGCATTTAGAAACGAAATCTGCCATGTCCTTCTTCATGCCGCTCCAATAGAAAACTCCCTTTACGTCCTTGTACATCTTATCTCCACCTGGATGTATTGTCATCTTGGAATGATGTGCTTCCTCGAGAACCATCTTCACTAAATCCCTTGCTTGTGGGACGCATAGCCTTCCATCCCGCCTCAGCCAACCCTTATCATTGATGGAGTGCCTATTGAGGTGACTGGAAGTTTCACCCCTAATTAGTTTATCAATCACATCAACAAGCCGAGGGTCTTCACGTTGTGCGGTCCCTATTGAGTCTAAAAGAGTGGGCCGTACTTCTAGGGATGCTAGTAAACCAGGTATAAAATCTGTGGAGGGCCTAAAGTCGAAACTGGCTATATACTCCAAGCTTTGCCTTTCGACAAAGAGAAGGCCTTAGGGTCAGCCTCTTTCTGCTCAACGCATCTGCTACTACGTTGCCTTTGCCAGGAGTATAGGAAATCTCAAAATCATACAAGGCAAGGAACTCCATCCACCTTTGCTGCCTCAAGTTAAGATCTTTTTGCGAGAAAAGATACTTCAACGATTTATGGTCAGTATATAATTCAAACTTCTCACCTGGGAGATAATGCCGCTAAGACTTAAGCGCAAGGACGATGGCGGCTCACTCAAGATCGTGGGTTGGGTAGTTCTTTTCATGAACTCTCAGTTGTCTTCCGCCATAAGCTACTTCCCTCCCTTCTTGCATCAAAACAGCACCTAGCCCCGTACCACAAGCATCTGTATATACTGTGAACATTTTGCTTTCATCCGGCAAAGTCAGAACTGGGGCTGTTGTAAGAGCCCTTTTTAAGCATTGGAAAGCAATGTCACAATCCAAATCCCAAGCGAACGCCAGATTCTTCTTCATTAGCCTTGCGAGTGGAGCTGAGATTTTCGCAAAATACCTAATGAACTTTCGGTAAAAACCGACTAGCCCAAGAAAGCTTTGGACTTCGGTTGCATTTCTTGGTGTCTTCCAATCTTGCACTGCCACCACTTTCGCGGGGTCCACAGCTAATCCCTCTATGGACACTATATGTCCAAGAAATCTTACTACTTCCCTCCAAAATTGGCACTTGGAGAATTTGGCTTTTAGCTTATGAACTCGAAGAGTTTCCATGATCTCCTTCAGATGCTGAGCATGTTCTTCCTCATTCTTCGAGAAGATCAAAATATCATCTATGAAGACAACCAAAAACTTATTGAGGAATTCTTTGAACACCCTGCTCATTAGGTCCACGAAATAAGCGGGTGCGTTTGTCAAACCGAAAGGCATGACAAGCCACTCGTAGAAACCGTCTGGGGTTCTAAACGTCGTTTTATCGATGCTATCTTCAGCTACCCTTAGCTGATGGAACCCAGTAGCCAGATCATGTTGGGAGAAGACCGAAGCATCTACAAGCTGATCAAACAAATCGTCTATTCTGAGAAGCGGGTGTCTATTCTTTTTAGTCAGCTTTTTTAGCTCCCTATAGTCCACACAAAGACGTAAAGAACCATCTACTTTGGTGGCGAACACCACTGGAGCACCCCATTCCGAGATACTTCTCCTTATAAACTCCTTCTCAAGAAGCTCCTTAACTTGCTTACTGAGCTCCTTTCTCTACTTTGGAGCCATGTGTCTAACCGGCAGAGCTACGGGCTTTGCATTATCAACAAGATATATGCGGAAGTCTATTTCCCACTTTGGAGGTAAGCCTTTCACCTCTTCAAAGACATCCGGATATTCCCGGACCACTCTAACCGACTACAAATTCTCAACAGAAGTATCAAGCGACTCTAGATAACTAATCATAACAGCATTTAAGGGATTACAAGAAATTTCTAGATTGTTACTGAGCCGAGTCAAGGGTCTAACCACTAGTTTCTCACAATCAAGAATGGCACCATTACTGGATAATCAGTCCATGCCTAAGATCATTCCATGTCCTGAGAAGCCCGAAACAAAGGCGCTACATCTAAATTCAACACTTAGAATCGAGATTTTCAAATCCAAGAAAACCATCCACAAATAAGCCGAGCCCCCAATTGGATTTGAAACAACCAAGGGATCTTCTACCATACTAGTGTCTAGGTGCAGAGATTCTACTAAAGCAGATGAAATAAAGGAGTGTGATGCACCAGAATAAAAGAGAGTGCGAACTGGATGATCATAAAGATAAACTAAGCTTTCTACAGAAATATTTCCACCTCTTTCCTGTAGAGGTGCCACCAGCGCGTTAACCTGTCCCCCTGAGGTGGATCCAGTCCTCTGTCCCCGCCCTCGCTTCTTTGGGCAGTCCTTTGCCAAGTATCTAGTCTCTCCACAATGGAAACAACCCCCATTCATCTTTGCCTTCTTCTTCCTGCAGCCTTTTGCTATATGTCCCACAATGCCATAGAAATTGCACTTTCTCTTTTCATGGGATTTGTTGTTCTTCCCGCCTTTCTTGAAGTCTGTCTTCTTAGCCTGTAAACCTTCTTTCTTTTCTTGAGTCACTTCCACCTTTGCCTCATTCTTGCCTTTATCTTCCTCGTGTAGCAGCGCCATGTCCACCAAGCTTTCATAAGTTGCTCCCATGGGTATATGGGTCATTGCAAGGCTGTGTAGAGGCTCATTCAGACCTTTGACGAAGCGAAGGGCCTTCTTGTGTTGGGTGTTTACCAAATCCTGCCCAAATCTGGCCAGCTGATTAAACTGATTGGCGTACTCCTTGATCATCATACTTCCTTGTTTAAGAGTTAGGAACTTCTCCATTTGCAGGCTTTTTTCATCTTGGGAGAGGAATTTCATCTCAAAACTCATCCTGAAATCTTCCCAAGTCTCCACTGGCCTTTCAGCATGAGTAACTTCCCACCAATAGGAAGCTTCATCTTTAAGCAACCACACTGCTAGATGTATCTTTTGTCGGTCGTCAACTTCGAAGATGACGAACAAGTCCTTGGTCTCCTTCAGCCAGTTCCTTGCTGCCATAAATGATTCAGTTCCATAAAAGTCCTTTCCTCCCATAGCCTTGAAGTCTCTACCTGTCTTAGCGAAAGTATTTCCATGAGGAGGAGGAGGAGGAGGTACCGCTGCCACTGTGGGAGGAGGAATGTCTGCTGGGCACGCACCATTGGCCCTAGCCTATAGGTACCTTCGGAACCAGACAGGAATCGGTGCTCCTTCTGGAAGGTTAAGATCTCCATACATGCTAGAACAAAAAGGAAAGTATTCAAGACAAAGGATAGAGAGATAGTGCATATGGCTTTTGGGCAATTATGCCTTTTAAAAATAACTCTTTTTCTTGAAAACATTGCTTCTTTAAACTTCTTTTTGAAAATAGTTTCAAAAACTTTTATCTAGTCTGGTAAAACCGTGCTCTGATACCAAGTGAAACACCCCACCCTCCATTAAGGTCACTCACAAGGGGAATGCCTTAACTTTGGTGGAGGTTTGTAAGTAAAAGTCACAGATAAAACACAAGACAGATATAAACACATATACATAAGCAGCGGAAAACAACAAACTTTTTATTTCACAAATATGTGTTCAAACAAAACCTTTCCATAACTGTCACATAATAACTTCCAAAACATTATAACATCATTTCTATCTTGGTTATTAAATAAAGAAGCATAAACACATAATTAAAACTGCATAAATCCCCATAGAGTGTGTCCAACATCCATAGCCAAAGAGAGTCCAAACTGTACATCTACTATCTTGAAGCTTGCAAAGAGTCTGACTAAGCTGGGTTGTTTCCTCATTGTGGACCGAGGGGGGGGGGAACGGAAGAAAAGAAGACGAAAGAAAATAGGGTTAGACATAAAGCCTGGTAAGTCTAGTGACTCTTCAATATGAGAATAAGAAAAATGACATGATAAGTATAAACTGGAAATAGGAACGTATCATAAACTAAGGTAAGGTAGTTTGAATCGAATATACTATCGCACCCCACACTATATCTCTGCACCTACTTGTATTTTCTCAACTGACACCCCATGATCGGATGAAGTGATCCCCTTTATCTAAAGATTGGCTCCTACTCCCATAATCATCTTTGTCTTACGACCCCCAAAAATTATAGATACCTATGGTGGTCACACCATGGGTTGTATCAAGTCCCATGGTGGCGGCCCGACACAATCCTTAGAATGCATAGGTTATACTACTGGTGCCCCCAGTGCCCTGTTTGTCTGCTCCGAAGTGTATGCACGCCCGCACTCTATTAGAACCCACACTGTTGCACCCACCGCCATCGCTTTTGACTGCTTACAATTATCCCAGTAATCGTGCCCCTACCCTGCCTAGTTTTAGGGTACCATGATACCTAATTGGGTTACTGCTGAAATCGGTCCCCGTTACTAGGGTTTTCTGTTCAAACATGTTAAGTGGTTAAGTGTCTGAATTTACCTAACCCTACCTATCAGTTTAAATTAACATGTTGAATTGTTTAAGTGTTCTAGTTAACTTAACCCTACCATCCTGACTTGTCTGTCCTTAGCTTTTTAAAGCATCGACCACTCACATTAGATAGATATTGTTACAGTTACTGGATGTGCTGGTCGGTTCCGGGCGGATTTACACCGTAACTCAGTCTAACCTCAGGTCCTTATTGGGCACCATGCTTAACACCCACATTGTTTAGGTATTGTTGTGACTACTGAACAGCCGGGCGGGTCCGGGCAGGTTTACATCACAACTCAATCCAACCTCCTGTTAAACATACTCGTGTTTTCTAAATTTACATATTTGTCTTTATTACTTAATATCTGTAAATTTGTCAACAATTAAATGTTGTGGCCCACTTTCCAAGTTTAACATTTTTGGTATAAGAATTTATACCATTTAAATGCCACTAATTTTGGCATGTTACAAACATGCCAATTTCATATATTTTTACCAATTTTCCCAACGTTACCCCATCTAAATATTAGGCTAACAATCTTAGCCTAATTTTCGTTCGCATGGTTTTTAACATATAATGTTAGGCTAAAAACTTAGCCTAATTTAGCGGACACAAAATTTTGCATAATGGAATTCATAAACATAAACATGACATAGGTGTAAACTTGGCATTCTTGGCATAATCAATACGAATATCATAGGTGTGAACTTGCAAAATAGTTAATACAAATATCATAGGTGTGAACTTGCAACATAGGCTAAATCAATTTACATACTTGTGAACTTGCATTGAAATAGGGGTTTAACCAAATAGGTGTCACATGAATTAACTTATAATTTAGATAACATAAGCTAAACATGTTTAGACCTGGGCATAACATCGAACATCACTAGAATATGACATGTTCATAAAGTATGTATATAATTTCATCGCATGAGTGAACTAGATCCAATCATATGTCCAATGAAACATGAAACATGTATTAAATTAGATCTTGGCATAGATCCAATTATTGACTTTGCAACTTTTGTATAAACATATTAGCATGTATATGAACTTAGGCATAGAGGTTTTAGCATATATATACATGAAACCTTAATAACATACAACCTATATAATCACATAAACATATAGGTGTCGATTACAACATAAACTGTACAACTTTCTTGTGATTCTAAACGTACAATAGGATCAATATCAATTCAACTATAAAAAAAATATCACAATACCACAATCATTTCAATACATAGGTATGAATTAACATCGTTGTTACCCAATATGTAACACCCCACTCCCGCTATGGTCACTCGCTAAGGGAATGCCATAACATCGGTGGAGTATTTTAAGTGAATATAGAACAGAGAAATTACAGCAAGACAGATATAAGTAATACTTGAAAATTTAAAACATCATTTCATTGCAGCGGAAAGTAAAACATGTTTGGTTACATCACAAAACCATAATAAGAGTCAAGTACAAAATATCCATCCTGATAAATAAAAATACATAATCCCAATACATGAACTGATAGCCATAAAAGAAAAGGGTAAGCTGAGCTCTACATCTAGGGTCCAAGCTCCAAGAGGGTAATAACAGCAGCCTGATCAAAGCCCACTCGTGCTGGGCCCACTCTGAGAACCTGAGGGTTGGGAAAAAGATAAAAACAACGGGGTCAGACATAAGTCTGAGCGAGTCCTATAACTTTAACAATGCAATCATTAAAGTAATTAGGGTATGATATAACTTGGTACGGTGTGACTGGGGATAAATGACTACACTCAGTAGCCAATCAAACTTAGAATGAACTAAGATAACGATAAAGACGCATTTACCCACCCAAGGATAATTACTACACTGCACCACACCAGTCATTTCCTACTTAAAGGTTGATCCCTCCCAAGGACTTAGTAAATTTACCCAGTAGTTTCGTGTACCCCTAGCTGACTACATAGGTGCCACCTGCCCCTATCTCCACTAGGTGTACCCACTACTCCCAAGCGATCGGCTCCCTACCGTAGATACCCGTGCTGGCCCCACAATGGGGTGTATCACGCCCCATAGTGGCAACCCGATACAACAAATGGTGCACGGCTTATATCTACACGATGCAACAACGTCTTACCTACCAGCCCGGGTCCACACACGCATATGAAACCCGTTGGACTCGCGTTGCCACCGCTACCCCGTTTTGGCCTCTTATAGTCAAGCCCAATATGCGTGTCCCATCCTCGACTTGGGTCGAGCCCACAAAGATACGTTTGGGATATTGGTTGAAATGGGCCCCCACAAGCTACCCACCTAAGCTTGTCATTTCTAGTGTATACCACTTAACCCTTTAATCGTGTTTTAATTACATGTTCCACCTTGGTTAAGTATTCTAATCGTATTTTCTATTGCCACCCAAGGCAACCACTAGATTTCCATATGCCACCCAAGGCACCCACTTAACCCCTCATGTCCCTCTACATGCTAATATGGTTAAGTGTTTCTTAATTAATTAATTAAGATCATGACCTCATAAAGACCTCTCACATTAGACCATCTTTTATGACTGCTGGATATGCCGGTTGGGTCTGGGCAGACTTCCGTCATAAAAAGGGTCTAACCTCGTGTCTTTACTTTAATCACGTATTTAATTTATGACTAAGACCTCTCACATTGGGCCAATCATTTGTAGCTGCTGGATTACCGGTCGGTTCCGGGCAGACTTCCGCTACAAAAGGGTCCAACCTCGTGTCTTAGTTGATTAATTACACCTAATTAATCACCCCCATAATTTGTATTAATTATCCCTAATTAATTACACATTTTTAAGAATATGGGTAGACCTAACTCAATAGGTAAATTCCCAATTCCATAGTATGGGTAGACCTAATTTAATAGGTAAATTCCCAACTCCATATTATGGGTAGACCTAACTTAATAGGTAAATTCCCAATTATGTCCATTCATTTTATGTTATGCTTAAGCATACCAACTTTACACATTTCTATTAACATGCATATTAACCCCATCGTTTCCCACGTAATTCTTTCTCATGACATGTCATATAAATGGGGAGTTTCATTATAAATGTAATGGGTTCAATCTTAGCACAACGTTGGCATTTACATGGGTTTAAAAGGTGTCAACTTGCATCATAACATTAAACCCAACTAGCATAAATCATTAACCCAAACTTGCATATGAACATGCATATAAACTTGCATATGAACTTGCATATAAACTTGCATATGAACTTGCATATAAACTTGCATATGAGCTTGCATATAAACTTGCATATGAACTTGCATATGAGCTTGCATAACATGTCATACATAGAGGCAACCTTGCATATGTTATGCATATCATAAAAAGAGACAAACTTGCATATGAACTTGCATATAAACTTGCATGTAAACTTGCATATGAACTTGCATATCATGTCATACATAGAGGCAACCTTGCATATGTTATGCATATCATAAAAAGAGACAAACTTGCATATGAACTTGCATATAAACTTGCATATGAACTTGCATAACATGTCATATCATAAAAAGAAACAAACTTGCATATGAACTTATAACATATGACAACCACAACATGCATAGATCCTCATTTACATCCATAGCCTCCTAATATCCTATCCTAATTAGTTTAGCAATTGCTTGCAAAAGGCATAGGAACTCACAAATAACTAATTAGCACTCCAATGAGGAAGATTAAGTTGCTAGAGTGGATTAGAACTTGATTAGAGTTGATTTGAGATGCCAACTTCCTCTCAAATTTGGTGGAGGCTCCTTCTAGTTTTGATTTGACGGCATGAGGCCCTTGAATCTATTTTTAGTATGAATTAGGGTAGTGTTAGGGTGTATTTATAGATTAGGCAAGTGTTTTAGGCCATTAGATTAACCCTAAATTAGATTAGGACCATCAGATCTCGGAAGCTTCTAGAGAATAGCCCAAAACACAGCCAAACCCTAAAATGGTGCACCAGGTTAAACTGGCCGAGCACCCCCTGTCGACACCCAAGTCGACAGGGCTGTCGACTTGGTCCTAGCCAAGTCGACTGCCCAGTCGACAGGGCTGTCGACTTGGGTAGGTAGGCGGGAATTTTTCCCTCCTACGCCCAATGGCTCCAATTTCGAAATTTAAACCTGAATTTTAAATCTGTTTTGAACTTTGAATTTTCTGCAAACTTCATTGGGCCATAACTGGGCCATACGGACTCCGATTTACAAAATTTCGGACTCTATTTTGCGTATTTTTCCGAGACGAACGCAATGACGCAGCCCATTTCCCCCAATTCTCACATCTGAGATTATTTATTCTGCAATTAGTGAATTTTAGTATTAACTGAAATTCGGGGTGTTACATTCTCCCCTCCTTAAAGGATTTCGTCCCCGAAATCTCTAAGCTAAGGAGAATGCATATCCTACCATCCAAACAACCATATACTCAATCCATCAAACACGGGCATCCATTGTCCTTAAAACAATTTCTAATGATGTATGAGCATATGCAAAAAGTGTGTGTATATGTTCCCTATCTAATGTATGAACATATGCAAACCATGATAGTGCCATGCATCCATTATGTATGCGAGAGAACCCTATCGACACAAACAATATCTACATGAGTGCACAATCATTCACCAAAATGCATCATCCATATGATAACACAATCATTATACATCCATAAATATAGCTACCTACACACAATTATGTGCAATATGCAATATGAAGTGACTGAGCCGATCTAGTGCCTAGAGTGTGTGTATATGCATCCACGAGCAACCACTAGCAAACACTTGCATCCACATGCATCCATCAACCATAACATGTCTCAAACACATGTTTCAACCATAGGTTTACCCTATCTAAAGGTCAAAAGTACTAACGAGAGGACATACTAAAGATAAGATAAGTACTAGACAAACGATAAAGGAGAAGTTAAAAGACATACCCTCAAAAAGGAATGGGTATAATGAACGCATCTTCGCTTCCGTCTCCCAAGTAGCGTTGCCCTCATCTTCTCCCCATTGTACTTTGACTAGTTCAACCTCTCGATTCCTTAGTTTCCTAGTCTCTGACCCAAGGATGCTAGTAGGAGCTCGTCGAATAGTCGCGTCACGCTCTACTTCCACTTCTCTAAGCAAGCTCGGCTCTACCACCTCTGCGGTCTCATGTAGGCACTTCCTCAAATGTGACACATGAAATACATCATGTACACCACTAAGTCTGTCGGGCAACTCCACTCTATATGCCATCCGTCCAATCCTTTCCTTAATAGGAAACGGCCCTATGAACCGTGGTGCTAACTTCCCAACAGATCCAAAGCGAACCACATTTCGTAACGGAGACACTTTGACAAAGACCATGTCCCCAACTTCAAACTCAAGATCCGTCCTCCTCTTGTCCGCATAAGATTTTTGCCTATCCTGTGCTGCTTTCATCCTTCTTCGAATCAAGTCAATCTTCTCAGAAGTCTCCCTAACCATATCAGGCCCAAGCAAGATCTTATCCGTAGATTCCCACCAACATGTAGGTTATCGACAAGGCCTTCCATAAAGAGCTTCGAAAGGAGCCATACCAATACTGGACTGAAAGCTGTTATTATATGCGAACTCCACCAATGGAAGATGCTCTTCCCATGTACCTCCAAAATCTAAGATACAAAGCCTCAAAAGGTCTTCTAGGACACGATTCACCCTCTCAGTCTGGCCGTCTGTCTGAGGATGATATGCGGTGCTCAGACATAATTGAGTCCCCACTGCTTCTTGCAAACTTTTCCAGAACTCGCTAGTGAAGATAGGATCTCGATCACTCACTATGCTAGAGGGTACCCCATGCAATCGAACTATCTCTCGAAGATATACTGAAGCTAGCCATGGAGCAGTCCTCTTGCTCTTCACAGGTATGAAATGGGCGCTTTTAGTAAGTCTGTCTACCACAACCCAAATTCCCGTATTACCCTTTCTCGCTCTGGGTAACCCGTCAATAAAATCCATCAAGACGCTATCCCACTTCCATTGCGGAACTTCCAATGGGTGAAGCAACCCACCTGGTTTCTTTTGCTCCGCTTTCACCTGTTGGCAGACCAAGCATCGAGCGACATACTCGGCCACATCTTTCTTCATACCGGCCCAGAAGAAAACCCGCTTCATGTCTTGGTACATCTTGTCCCCACCGGGATGAATGGTCATCCTAGAACGGTGTGCATCATCAAGAATAGCCTTCCTCAAACCCTCGTCTTGCTGTACACAAAGTCTACCGTCTCTACGCAAGCACCCCCTATCGTCTAGGGTGTACCTACTCAAATGGCTGGACGACTCCCCCCTTATGAGCTTCTCTACCAACTCAACCAACTGTGGGTCGTCCTTCTGTGCTTCTCCAATTCGCCCCAAAATAGTAGGTCTGACCTCCAAGGATGCTAGCAAACCGGGTATATAGTCAATAGAAGGTCTGAAATCAAACATCGAGATAAATTCCAAGCTTTGTTGTTCCACGAACAATGGACTCAAGGACAACCTTTTTCTGCTCAAGGCGTCCGCCACCACATTACCCTTGCCAGGGGTATACACTATCTCAAAATCATAGGATGCTAAGAACTCCATCCACCTTTGCTGTCTCAAATTCAAATCCTTCTGAGAAAACAAGTACTTCAATGATTTGTGGTCAGTGAACAATTCGAATCTCTCACCAAGAAGATAATGGTGCCAAATCTTAAGTGCAAAAACAATAGCGGCCAACTCTAAATCATGGGTAGTGTAATTTTTCTCATGCGCCCTCAACTGCCTTCCACCATAGGCTATTACCCTTCCCTCTTGCATTAAGGCTGCGCCCAGTCCTGTCCCACAAGCATCGGTATAGACAACAAATGGCTTATTCCCATCTGGCAACACTAGAACTGGAGCAGTGGTTAAAGCTCTCTTTAACCGTCGGAACGCATCATCACAATCTACGTCCCATGTGAAAACAAGATTCTTCTTCGTTAAGCGGGTTAATGGGGCTGATATCTTCGCGAAGTCTTTGATAAACTTCCTATAGTAACCCGCCATCCCTAAGAAACTTCTTACTTCGGTAGCATTCTTCGGAACCTTCCAATCTTGAATTGACACTACCTTCGCGGGATCCACAGCTATCCCTTCCTTGGAGACCACGTGCCCCAAGAACCGCACTTCCTTCCTCCAGAAGTGACATTTAGAGAATTTAGCCTTAAGGCTATGTGCTCGAAGAGTCTCCAACACCTCCCCAAGATGTAGGGCATGCTCTTCTTCACTCTTAGAAAATACTAAGATATCATCCACAAAGACCACCACGAACTTATTAAGGAACTCCCTGAACACCCTACTCATCAAATCAACAAAGTATGCAGGGGCGTTCGTCAACCCAAATGGCATCACCAGCCACTCATAGAAACCATCCGGAGTCCTAAAGGCAGTCATGTCTATGCTATCCTCAGCCACCCTCAACTGATGAAACCCCGTGGCTAAGTCCAACTGAGAAAATACTGAAGCGCCAACCAACTGATCGAAAAGATCATCAATCCTTGGCAATGGGTGTCTATTCTTCTTTGTGAGCTTGTTGAGTTCTCTATAGTCTACACAAAGTCTGAGGGACCCATCCGCCTTCGTAGCAAAAACTACTGGAGCACCACACTCCGATATACTTCGTCTTATGAACCCCTTCTCAAGCAACTCCCCTACTTGCTTATGGAGTTCCCTCCTCTCACGAGGAGCCATGTGGCGCACTGGTAAAGATACAGGTTTAGCATTATCCACCAGATATATTCGGAAGTCAATCTCCCGCTTCGGAGGTAAGCCCTTCACCTCCTCAAACACATCTGAGTATTCCCGGACCACTCTAACAGATTGCAAACTCTCGACCGAAGCTTCAAGCGATTCAAGATAACTTAGCATAACAGAATCCATGGGATTACAAGAGATCTCGAGAGTGTTACCCAAGCGGGTCATGAGCCTAACAACTCTCATTTCGCAATCTATAACGACACCATTACTGGATAACCGGTCCATGCCCAAAATCAACCCATAGCCCGTGAAGCCCAAAACAAAAGCATCACATCTAAACTCAATGCTAAGTATAGAAATCTTCGAACCCAAACATATCATGGATAAATAAGTGGAGCCCCCAATTGGGTTTGAAACAACCAAGGGATCATCTACCAGACTGGTGTCTAAGTGCAGTGACTCAACTAATGATGATGAGATAAACGAATGCGATGCGCCAGAATCAAACAATGTACGGACAGGATGATCAAATAGAAAAACCAGACTTTCAACGGAAATAGTTCTACCTCTTTCCTAAATCGGTGGAACCGCGAGAGCCTATACTTGCCCCCTATCCTGACCTGGTGCCATAAGAGCTTGCACCTGTCCTCCTGAGGTAGATCCCGTCCTTTTCCCCTTCTTAGGGCAATCCTTCACTAGATGACCTGCTTCGCCACAGTTATAGCAGCCAGTCTTCTTCTTCTTTCGACAATCTTTGCTTATGTGGCTTGGAATCCCGCAATTGAAGCACTTCTTCTTTCCCTTGCCACCGTTGCCTTTCCCACCTTTGTTTTGCTGTTGTTGCTGAGGTCTCTTTTGATCTCCCTTCTTCTCGGGTGCCTTATTAGCATTGGGACCCTTCTCTTCTTCATGCATGAGTGCCATGTCAACTAGCTTCTCAAAGGTGGCCCCCATAGGGATATGAGTCATAGCCAACCCATGCATCGGTTCATTCAAGCCTTTCACGAACCTCAAAGCCTTCTTCTCCGGTGTATTCACCATGTCTAGGCCAAACCTTGCCAATTGATTAAACTTGTTGACATATTCCTTCACTAAGAGATTTCCTTGCTTTAGAGTCAAGAATCTTTCCATATACAAGTTTTCCTCCGCCCTTGAGAGAAACTTTGCCACAAATCTTTGCCTAAATTCCGCCCAAGAGTCAACGGGGCGTTCTCCATTAGTGACCTCCCACCAGAATGAGGCCTCTCCCTTCATTAACCAAGCAGCTAACTTGACTTTCTTTCCTTCTTCCATCTCAAAGATATCTATCAACTCTTCCACCTCCTTAAGCCAATCTCTAGCCTCCACAAAGTTTCTGATCCTTGAAAAGGTTTCCCTCCCATAGCTTTAAATTCCTTGCAAGTCTTAGCAAAAGTATCCGTGCGAGGAGGAGGGGGAGGAGGAAGATCGGGTGCTACAGTTGGTGGAGGAACATTTGCTGGACTCGCAGTGGTGGCCCTAGCCTCCATCAATCTCCTATACCATACTGGTATCGTCACACCCTCCGGAAAGTTAAGATCCTCAGCCATGCTGAAACGAAAAAGGAAAGATTCAAAACGGAGAATTCGAAAGATAAAGATATGGCTATTAGGGATTATGCTTTTCTTTCAAAAACTTTTCTCTTTAAAGACATGTTTTTGAAAATATCTCTTCCAAAAATGTTTTTAGAAAAATAGTTTTCTAAAAAATTTATCTGTTCCGGTAACCTTTGCTCTGATACCACGTGTAACACCCCACTCCCGCTATGGTCACTCGCTAAGGGAATGCCATAACATCAGTGGAGTATTTTAAGTGAATATAAAACAGAGAAATTACAGCAAGACAGATATAAGTAATACTTGAAAATTTAAAACATCATTTCATTGCAGCGGAAAGTAAAACATGTTTGGTTACATCACAAAACCATAATAAGAGTCAAGTACAAAATATCCATCCTGATAAATAAAAATACATAATCCCAATACATGAACTGATAGCCATAAAAGAAAAGGGTAAGCTGAGCTCTACATCTAGGGTCCAAGCTCCAAGAGGGTAATAACAGCAGCCTGATCAAAGCCCACTCGTGCTGGGCCCACTCTGAGAACCTGAGGGTTGGGAAAAAGATAAAAACAACGGGGTCAGACATAAGTCTGAGCGAGTCCTATAACTTTAACAATGCAATCATTAAAGTAATTAGGGTATGATATAACTTGGTACGGTGTGACTGGGGATAAATGACTACACTCAGTAGCCAATCAGACTTAGAATGAACTAAGATAACGATAAAGACGCATTTACCCACCCAAGGATAATTACTACACTGCACCACACCAGTCATTTCCTACTTAAAGGTTGATCCCTCCCAAGGACTTAGTAAATTTACCCAGTAGTTTCGTGTACCCCTAGCTGACTACATAGGTGCCGCCTGCCCCTATCTCCACTAGGTGTACCCACTACTCCCAAGCGATCGGCTCCCTACCGTAGATACCCGTGCTGGCCCCACAATGGGGTGTATCATGCCCCATAGTGGCAACCCGATACAACAAATGGTGCACGGCTTATATCTACACGATGCAACAACGTCTTACCTACCAGCCCGGGTCCACACACGCATATGAAACCCGTTGGACTCGCGTTGCCACCGCTACCCCGTTTTGGCCTCTTATAGTCAAGCCCAATATGCGTGTCCCATCCTCGACTTGGGTCGAGCCCACAAAGATACGTTTGGGATATTGGTTGAAATGGGCCCCCACAAGCTACCCACCTAAGCTTGTCATTTCTAGTGTATACCACTTAACCCTTTAATCATGTTTTAATTACATGTTCCACCTTGGTTAAGTATTCTAATCGTATTTTCTATTGCCACCCAAGGCAACCACTAGATTTCCACAAGCCACCCAAAGCACCCACTTAACCCCTCATGTCCCTCTACATGCTAATATGGTTAAGTGTTTCTTAATTAATTAATTAAGATCATGACCTCATAAAGACCTCTCACATTAGACCATCTTTTATGACTGCTGGATATGCCGGTTGGGTCCAGGCAGACTTCCGTCATAAAAAGGGTCTAACCTCGTGTCTTTACTTTAATCACGTATTTAATTTATGACTAAGACCTCTCACATTGGGCCAATCATTTGTAGCTGCTGGATTGCCTGTCGGTTCCGGGCAGACTTCCGCTACAAAAGGGTCCAACCTCGTGTCTTAGTTGATTAATTACACCTAATTAATCACCCCCATAATTTGTATTAATTATCCCTAATTAATTACACATTTTTAAGAATATGGGTAGACCTAACTCAATAGGTAAATTCCCAATTCCATATTATGGGTAGACCTAACTTAATAGGTAAATTCCCAACTCCATAATATGGGTAGACCTAACTTAATAGGTAAATTCCCAATTATGTCCATTCATTTTATGTTATGCTTAAGCATACCAACTTTACACATTTCTATTAACATGCATATTAACCCCATCGTTTCCCACGTAATTCTTTCTCATGACATGTCATATAAAAGGGGAGTTTCATTATAAATGTAATGGGTTCAATCTTAGCACAACGTTGGCATTTACATGGGTTTAAAAGGTGTCAACTTGCGTCATAACGTTAAACCCAACTAGCATAAATCATTAACCCAAACTTGCATATGAACTTGCATATAAACTTGCATATGAACTTGCATATAAACTTGCATATGAACTTGCATATAAACTTGCATATGAGCTTGCATATAAACTTGCATATAAACTTGCATATGAGCTTGCATAACATGTCATACATAGAGGCAACCTTGCATATGTTATGCATAACATAAAAAGAGACAAACTTGCATATGAACTTGCATATAAACTTGCATGTAAACTTGCATATGAACTTGCATATCATGTCATACATAGAGGCAACCTTGCATATGTTATGCATATCATAAAAAGAGATAAACTTGCATATGAACTTGCATATAAACTTGCATATGAACTTGCATAACATGTCATATCATAAAAAGAAACAAACTTGCATTTGAACTTATAACATATGACAACCACAACATGCATAGATCCTCATTTAGATCCATAGCCTCCTAATATCCTATCCTAATTAGTTTAGCAATTGCTTGCAAAAGGCATAGGAACTCACAAATAACTAATTAGCACTCCAATGAGGAAGATTAAGTTGCTAGAGTGGATTAGAACTTGATTAGAGTTGATTTGAGATGCCAACTTCCTCTCAAATTTGGTGGAGGATCCTTCTAGTTTTGATTTGACGGCATGAGGCCCTTGAATCTATTTTTAGTATGAATTAGGGTAGTGTTAGGATGTATTTATAGATTAGGCAAGTGTTTTAGACCATTAGATTAACCCTAAATTAGATTAGGACCATCAGATCTCGGAAGCTTCTAGGGAATAGCCCAAAACACAGCCAAACCCTAAAATGGTGCACCAGGTTAAACTGGCCGAGCACCCCCTGTCGACACCCAAGTCGACAGGGCTGTCGACTTGGTCCTAGCCAAGTCGACTGCCCAGTCGACAGGGCTGTCGACTTGGGTAGGTAGGCGGGAATTTTTCCCTCCTGCGCCCTATGGCTCCAATTTCGAAATTTAAACCTGAATTTTAAATCTGTTTTGAACTTTGAATTTTCTGCAAACTTCATTGGGCCATAACTGGGCCATACGGACTCCGATTTACAAAATTTCGGACTCTATTTTGCGTATTTTTCCGAGACGAACGCAATGACGCAGCCCGTTTCCCCCAATTCTCACATCTGAGATTATTTATTCTGCAATTAGTGAATTTTAGCATTAACTGAAATTCGGGGTGTTACACAATAACACAATTATGTTTCCATTTTACATCGAATCAAATCCTAACTTTTATTCACATCAGAAAAATCACTATACTTACAACAAACGACGGTCTTGTTTTCTGATTTCTGAATTCTGAATTTGAATTGGTTTCCTTTGGGTAGACTGATGTTGATTTGACTATTGTTTTAACTTTAATTTGGCTCGTCTCTATGCTATTCTACAAGTGGAGGCTCCTCTTAATTTTCTCCCGACAACATGGAGGCTCTATTTCTATATTATTTATGAAAATTTAGGTTGAGCGTTGAGTTATATTTATAGAATTTCAGATTGATTTGAGCCGTCATATGATCACAGATGAATCTAGACCATTCACTTCGAGAGGAGCTAACCAAAATGCGACAAGTCAGCCCTAGTGGCACAGCCAAGCCTCAGAAATCGACCAGAACCCGACCAGGCCAGCAAGGGCCAAACCAGGTCGACCCCCAGGTCGACCCCAGGTCGACCCTATGGTCGACCTGGTTACCCAGGTCGACACCCACGTCGACCCTATGGTCGACCTGGTGCCTGGGAAGGAATTTTTCCGCCTAGCCAAGTTAGGGTCTGAATTCGAAATTTGAACTTACTTTTGAACGGTTTGAACTTTAAATTTGAATTCTAAAGCTTCTAGAGGTCATAACTCCTACATACATAGCCCGATTCACGCAAACTCGGACTCTATTTCAAGTAGAATTCCGAGACGAACACAATGGCATAACCCGTTTCCCTTAATTCTTTAATTGGAATTAATTATACTATAATTTGTTGATTTACTGTTAACATAAAATTCGGGGTGTTACACCTGCCAACCTATCTGGTAATCTCACCCTATAGGGCATTTGAACCTATCCTCTCTACGTGGGAAATGACCCTACAAACCTTGGCGTCGACTTCTCTACAGATTCAAAACGAACCACATTCCTCAACGGTTCTACTTTAATGAAAAATGTGTCTCCTACTTCAAACTCAGTGCCAGTCCTTCTCTTATCGGCATTGGACTTCTACCTTTCCTGAGCTATCTTCCTCCATCTGCGGATAAGACCAATCTTCTTTGAAGTCTCTCTAATCATCTCGGGTCCAAGTATAAGCCGATCTATAGACTCCGACCAACAAGTCAGTGATCTGCAAGGTCGTCCGTATAGTGCCTCAAAGGGTGCCATGCCAATACTAGTCTGATAAGTGTTGTTATAGGAAAACTCCACCAATGGAAGGTGCTCCTCCCAAGTCCCTCCGAAGTCTAGGATAAACAGCCTCAAAAGATCCTCAAGAACACTATTCACCTCTCAGTCTGCCCATCGGTCTGAGGATGATAGGCGATGCTCAAATATAACTGTGTACCTTATGCCTCTTGCATGCTTTTGTAGGACTCACTAGTGAAGATGGGATCACGATCACTCACTATGCTAGATGGTACTTCATTAGACGGATTATCTTACGAAGGTAAACTGACGCCAACCATGTTGTCGTTCTCTTGCTCTTAACAGGAATAAAATGAGCACTCTTAGTAAGCCTGTCTACTATAACCCAGACGCTGGTATTCCCCTTCTTCGATCTAGGTAAACCATCGATGAAATCCATAGAGATGCTCTCCCACTTCCATTGTGGGACCTCCAAAGGATGAGGCAAACAACTAGGCTTTTTCTGTTCAGCTTTAACTTGCTAGCAAAATAAACATCGAGAGACAAACTCCGCTACATCTTTCTTCATCCCAGCCCAAAAGAAAACCATCTTCATATCTCTATACAACTTATCACCGCCCAGATGGATAGTCATCCTAGACTGATGGGCTTCCTCAAGGACTGTCTTCAACAGACTCCCAACTCAGGGAACAGAAAGCCTTCCATCTCGTCGTAGTCACCATTTATCATCCACAGAATATCTACTAAGGTGACTAGAAGACTCCCCTCTACTGAGCCAATCCAAGATGTATTCTATTTGTAGGTCCTCTCGCTGCGGAAATCCTATCTGATCCATGAGAGTAGGTCGCACCTCTGGACATGCCAACAAACTAGGTGTAAGATCCGTAGATAGCCTAAAATCGAAGGTCGATATATACTCCAAACTTCGTCTCTCTATGAATAGAGGACTCAATGTCAACCTCTGCCTACTCAATGCGTCTTCTACTACATTACCCTTGCCAGGGTTATAAGCAATATCAAAATTATAGGATACTAGGAAGTCCGTCCATCTATGCTTTCTCAAATTGAGATCCTTCTACAAGAACAGATGTGCCGACCCTAAACTTCCACGGAATGAAATTAATGAATAATCATTTGGAATACAACATAAATATAACAATACAGATCACATATACAACATAGCAAAGGAAAACCATAGAATAACAACATCATAGCAGTGGAATATGAATGTCATAAAACGCAGAATCCCACAGTCACAGAGTTTTAAAATTATTACATCAAGTTTTCAGCAAAAGGGAATAAGTTCCAACTTCAAAATAGATCAACTGGAAATAAAATAAGTCTGTATGTCTGAAGATAAATGTAAACAAAGGATAAATGATATATAGTCTTCGTAGTCCAACATAAGCACCTCCAAATAAGCAACACCAAAGAAACCTTCAAAGACAGCAACTCCAAAGAAAGCTAGACCTGTTACTTGGCTGCCCATGTGGAAAAGAGGGCACCCGAGTTTGCAAAGGTGAAAACAAACTATGAGTCAGTCAAGGGACTGGTGTGATAATTCTAAACTAATTTTGACTACTAGTAATAAGGCAAATCCAAAGACTACGCCGCTAACAAGGATCGAGTTTATTTCAATGGATTGTCGTGCATAATTTAAAGTGACATAACAAACAATAAGTAATTCATGCAACAACGCTATGCTTTTGAGAAAAATGGAATCACCATAAGACCCAAGTCCCATCACACAATGCAACACAAACCAGAGGATAGGGTTTTACCTTATGGTGATTAAACATGCTAACTACGAATCTAATATTATTATTAGTGTATATATAAAAAAAACATTTCAAAATAAATGTATCGATCTTAGGAAGCATAACTACCATATAATATGCCTATGTACTAGTAATACAATCAAATTCGTAGGGTCGTATTTGGAATTTGGTTTCCATCATGTGTCAAGGCTAGGGACGAGCTCCTTACCGATTCGAGACACTCTAGCTAATGTCCCAGGATCCCCCGCAGAGAACCCTTGGATCCTGCAGGGTCGGTCCACACTTGCGGTTTGTGGATTGGCAATTCCCGAACACATGTTTCCCGATCCTATAGGACCTATCATCCGAGGCGCCTCATTCCATCATCCACAAAAGTAAAATATCAGCCAGTTTAAGCACCGACACTACTTCTAGCTAGAAAGAAACGTGTTGCTCTCCCTGCATTCCCTTCTCCCGTTTTAGACTCCACCGGGTTGTGAGGTTCGTGAAGCTACGTAATACACAAAGCTATGCTTATCCAAGCTGTGCTTTGATCATCACCACAAGGTTATGCTTTTCAACAAGAAACCTTGATCGTTGCATCTTAGTATGCCACACTGTCACTCCATATCGCACTACCAATCCTTTTCCGAAGTATATGAAAGCGTGTTAAGCAAGACAATAAATTCTCCGCCACCAAACATTCATACATTTGACAGAAAATTAATAACATGATATTTAACGGAGTACGATGTCAGACACACAATCCATTTATTAGCTTATGCTCTGGGTCTGAGCGAAAACCAAACCCGTGAAATCAACATGTTCGTTTGGGCAATGACCATGATCCTTGATTTGGGAGCAAATCAAATCAGGTCCTCGATCGTTGTCCTCTCGATGGAAGATTCACGGTCTTCATACGCCGTCTTCATACTTCGATTTTTAACGTCATTTGATTATTTGGAATGAGAGAAACTCGGACTTTCCAAATAATTCTCGTGTATATATATATATATACATATTTAAAATCCTTCCTATTCGTTAATATTATTCTAAAACGATTACTTCCTATTAATTATTTAAAATAATTAAATTTTATATAATGACGCCTTGAGTCAATGGGCGACTATGGCACTGCTTTCAACCAATTTTGATTTTCACATTTCTCAAAATCTAACCATCGGATCTTAACGTAATATATATCGTTGGAAAGATTTTACCAAGATGGTCCTAACGGTTTTAGTTTCAAGAAAATCCAATGGTTGGATCTTCTTGTATAGTCGTTTAAATGTACGATTTCAAAATGTAAACTACCGCACTTGATTTGGTTAATTTTAATTATATTTATACGTATATAAATATATATATAAATATAATCGTTCAACCATAATAACTTCATTCGATTTAACAACGAGTTACACGTTTACCGATACGTTTTAATTCATTTGGACATAAAGATAATATTTCAGCATTTCAAATACATTCCTTTATTTTCATTAAAATGTGAATTATAATTTAAAGTCCAACTTTTCCCTTTACTCTTTTATTTACGATAGAAATGTAAATTCCCTCCTTAATTCTTTTACTTACATTAGCAACGCAAATTCCATTCTCTAATTCTTTTATTTACATTAGAAACGTAAATTCCATTCTTTTACAAAAATGTAAATTCTATCTAATGTCGCATTCCCTTCTTTTGATCTTTTATTTACATATAAAAATGTAAATTCTTAACTTAACATCGCATTTCAATCTTGTATTAACATACAAATATAAATTCTTATCTTACCAATTACATTAATAAACTACTCTACATTACAATGCCCAAAATCTTCTTTAACATTACATGACAAATTTTGTACTTTAATTTACAATGTAAGGATTCCTTTTTCTAATTACATTAAAAATGTAATCAATATTATAATGTAAAGTTCTTCTCTTTTAATTACAATGTAAAATGTATTTATCATTTCATGCCTAATCTGGCTTTTTACTTATCATTATAAAATCCTATTCTTTAATTACATAAAAAAATTGTACTTTTATTTTCAATGTCAAATGTTTCATTTTAATTACATAATAAATGTAATTTACTTACTATGCAAATCCTTACTTTTTAATTACATATAAAAATGTAGTTTTCATTGCGATGTAAATTCTCTTTTAATCACATTAAAAATAATGTAATCTTCCTTGCGGTGTAAATTCTCTTTCTAATCACCTTAAAAATAATGTTATTTTCATTGCGAGGTAAATTCTCTTTTTTTCTACATAAAAAAAATGTAATTCTTATTTACATGCCAACCCCTACCTTTTATTTGCATATAAAAATGTAAATTTTAATTCATCGCCACATCCTACTTTTATTTACATATAAAAATGTAAATTTTTATTCATCGCAAAATCCTACTTTTATTTACATATAAAATTGTAGTTTTTAACTCCATGCAAAGCCTTAACTTTAATTACATAAGAAAAATGTAATTTTAATCTACATGCAAATTCTCATTCTTATTTACATTATAAAAATGTAATTTTAAATTACAATGCAAAATCTACTTTTTGTTTACATCATAAAAATGTAATTTTTCTATACTATGCTAATTCTCATTTTTTTTTTGTACATATAAAAATGTAAATTTTTTTTACTATGCTAACTCTCATTCTAATTTACATTATAAAAATGTAAACTTTCTTTACTATGTAAATCCTACTTCCTCATTATATAATAAAATGAAAATTTTATTTAAACGCAAGTTCCTACTTTAGTTTGCATATAAACAAGTAAATTTTATTTACATCGTAAAATCTCATTCTTTATAACATACAAAGATGTAATAATTTTTTTTATTTCATTACCAATTGCATCTCATAGTTTCAAATGAAAATTTAACTTTATTTCATCGCCAAATGCATCTCATAGTTTCAAATAAATAAAAAATGTAATTTTTATTTCATCGCCAAATGCATCTCATATTTTCAAATAAAAAAAAAATGCAATTTTTATTTCATCGCCAAATGCATCTCATAATTTCAAAAAAAAAAAAAATGGAATTTTTATTTCATCAAAACGATGTTAAAAGGCGATCCTTTATTTTGAACAAAACGACTCTAATAATCTAATCGTTTTATTATGAACAAAAATTTTCCAATGATATTACTAAACAAAGAGGGTGAATGTTGTTTACCATTTCTAATTTACACAACTGTGAATTTTGAATGCAACAACTAAGGAACCAAACGTATTTATATGTATATATAAATCTCAAAAAAAGAGATTTTGTTCGCATTAACAAATCTACAATAATAGGGCTGAAACAAGAGAAAAATAACAACCCAACATCAGATCTAAATGATTGATCTGGAGTCACACATGCATGTAAACCATCATTCATAATATTAGCATATTTCATATTTACTTCATTCTCTATAATGATTAATAATTTAATTTAACCAATTATTTAAAATAGAATCTCACATCTAACACTTAAATGTTCAGATTTATTATCATAACTTCACAAACAATTCATATCCATAACTCATAATAACATCCATCGCAGATTCATTTATATTTGCCATTCAAACTTCACATAACGCAAGAATAATTATTATATAAACTAAATTAAATTAAAATAAATTCTCACCTTGCTATTGCACGAATCTACAATCAACAGAGAGTCAGAAAACGTTCCAATCAACTTCAGCAATTTTTATTTGTCGTCACGGTTCCGTCGGATCTGAAATTTTCAGATTCGGAGTTCATATGAATTAACTATGAATTTTTAAATTAACAATTGCTTTTCACAACTGCCGCTGTAACGGACAGAAGCGTGGAAAAATCTGAAATTGTTCATAACTTTTATACTTAATTTGTTCAAAACTTTGATTTCAGAAATCTGAAGATTAGAGCGATGGTTTTACGAACGGTTTGTTGGGGGTGGAAGGGCTAGGAGAGGTGTATCCACGCCTAGAGGTAGGGGGTTGCGGCGACGACACGTGGCGGCGGTGGGGGTGCGAAGGCGGTGGTTTCAGGGGGTCGGGGCGACAGCTACAGGTGATGGGAGGTGGTGATTTCGGTTTGGGTAGGAAGCTCTCTCGAAGGGCTACGGAAAACTCAACTACACCCCGATCTAATTCTCTATGGATTGGGAGAGAAGGAGGAGAGAAGTTTGGAAGGGTATGGCAGCAATGGGTTAACTGATGCGTGAAAAATGAATCGGGGAAGGAGGGTTACTATTCATCCAATATCTAATATTATTTTAATGAGTTAATTATCCAATAAAGGCCAGTTTCGTAACTTCCTCCTTTTCCAGCCCAACGACTGTCATTCTTAAGTAATTACCCCTATTTCGGACTCAATTGGATTTGTTCCCAGGCCCAACCGAACATTTTGACCCCCGTTTTTTAGTTTTAAAATATAAATCATTTGTTTTAATTTCAAACGTACGTAAAAATTCCCCGAGACCACATACTGGCTCAGAAAAATCCAGAAAAATCATTTCTGGCTTTCTTATGATGATACGGTCCTAACAAAATTAATTTCGTTGAATTCTGAGACTGTTTGAAACATGGCCATTTCCTGGTCGATCCAATTTAACTGTAATTGACCACAACACATTTTCCTCTGCCACGCTCACACATTAGCTTCAAAAATTATGAAATTTGAAACTTAGCAATAATTTGACATTCTGGATCCAACAAAAGTGGTTTCATCGAATTCCGAGGTCGTATGCAAAATGTCTATTTTCAAGGGCGATATAATTTCTATAGCGACCTTTCTGAAAATTCGTTTGGCCATAACTTTTGATTCCTGCTATGAAACTTCGATTTTTCAGATTTGTTAAAAAGATGTTTAATAATAGATTTAAATATTTTTGGTTTCACCAAAATCCGATTTATCCTGCATCCTGTACAGTCAGTCAAAGTTCAGCTTTGACTTTTCAAACTACCGTGCTATTTCTAATTCCTTTTATAATTAAATTAAATATATTCATACTAATTTCAATTAAAATAGGTTGTTAGTTGTTTTTATGTAAAATAATTCATTAACCACCCTTAAAATCTCTAAAATGAAAAATTTAAATTGGCCCCAAATTCTGGGTTGTTACAATCTCCTCCGCTTAAGAACTTTTCGTCCTCGAAAAGGAAAAAGGAAATTAGAAGATTAGGGACAAATACGGAGAATGCTGAAATGATTAAGCGTACCTCAAAACAAAATCTAATCAGAGATATCCACTCTGCATTTGGGATAGGCCTGTTTGATACTCTCCTTAGTTTCCCAAGTGCAGTCTCTAGGATCACCGCTCCATTGCACCTTGACTAGGTTAATTCTTTTATTTCTCAGTTCTCTAGTCTCTTTGCCAATAATTTTCAATGGCTCCCTTCTTACTGAAAGGCTTGGGGTAATCCCCAAATCTTGTTGTGCAGCTTCCTCTACAACCAGATCTAGATCATGGACATGCCTTCGAAGTTGAGATACATGGAATACATCATGCACTCCAAGAAACCAGTCGGGCATCTGAATTCTGTAAGCTAGAGTACCAACCTTCTCAAGAATAGGAAAGGGGTCGATGAATTTAGGTGCTAATTTTCCTGTCTTTCCAAAACGGATTACACCTCGCATTGGAGCAACTTTCAAATAGACATAGTCACCTACTTCATAAGCCAATTCTCTTCTTCTTACATCTGCATAGCTCTTTTGTCTACTTTGGGCGGCCAATAATCGCTTTTTAATAAGATCAACTTTGTCCGAAGCTTCTCAGACCATGTCTGGGCCCAATACGAGCCGATTTCCTTTTTCAACCCAACACGCTGGCGATCTACATGGCCTACCATATAAGGCTTCAAATGGAGACATTTTCAAACTTACTTGATAGCTATTATTATAAGAGAATTCAACTAAGTGCAAGTGATCCTTCCAAGAACCTCCAAAATCGAGTATGCAAGCTCGCAATAGATCCTCCAGAATGCAATCCACCCTCTCAGTTTGGCCATCAGTCTGAGGGTGATATGCGATACTGAGATTTAACTTCGTTCCCAACTCATTTTGGAATGCTTCCCAAAATTTGCTAGCAAAGATAGGATCACGGTCGCTAACAATGCTACTCGGAACTCTGTTTAAAACAAAAGATTATTCTTTGAATATTCAATTACAAAAATGAGAATTTTCATTCAGATAAGGATAAAAAGGAAAGATTTAGCTTCATTACCCATGTAGCCTGACGATTTCTTTGAAATAGATTTGCGCCAGACCTTGAGCTGTTCTAGTGGACTTGACAGGTATAAAATGAGTGGACTTTGTGAAGCGGTCCACAATCACCCATATGCTGTCATTCCCTTTTCTAGTACGGGGCAAACCATCTATAAAATCCATGGAGATTTGGTCCCACTTCCAACTTGGGACCTCCAATGGTTGCAACAATCCCGCAAGCTTTTGTTGATCGCTCTTAACTTGTTGGCATGTATGACATCTACTCACATAGATGGATATATCCCTCTTCATTGACCTCCACCAAAACGTGTGCTTTAGATCTTGATACATCTTGCTCACGCCTGGATGGATGCTAAGCTTTGATTTTGGAACACAGATCCGCCCTTGCAATCTAAGGACACCCTTGCGATCTATTTGGAAGCTTTTTTTCCACCTTCTTGAATTTTCTTAACAATTCTTCGAATAAACTCATCCTCCTTTTGAAGAGCAGAAATTTTATCAATCAAAGAAGGGGTAATGATGAGGCTTGCGACAATGACGTTCTTCCTACTGAGTGCGTCCGCCACAACATTGGCTTTTCCCGGTGTATATAAGATGTCAAGATCGTATGCCGCCAGAAATTCTAGCCACCGTTGCTGCCTTAAATTCAAATTCTTCTGATCGAAGAGATATTTCAAAGATTGATGTTCTGTGAATAATTCAAATTTTTCGCCCAAAAGATAATGTCTCCAAATTTTTAAAGCAAAGACTACGGCCAACAACTCCAAGTCATGGACACGATAATTTTTCTCATGCGGCTTTAATTGACGACTTGCATTTGCAACAACTTTGCCTCTTTGCATCAGTACCGCACCAAGACCACCACTTTGAGAAGCATCGGTGTAGACTTTTAAATCTTGGTTTCCATCGATGATGGTTAGTACGGGAGTAGTTGTCAAACTCACTTTTAGCTTTTGGAAGGCCTCCTCACAATCCGATGTCCAATTGAACTTGGTATGCTTCTTGGTGAGCTTTGTTAACGGGCCAGACAGCTTGGCGAAATCTTTGACAAATTTCCTGTAATATCCAGCCAATTCTAGGAAGCTTCTTACTTCAGTGGATGTACTGGGCTGCTTCCAATCTCGAATGGCGGCAATTTTACTTGGGTTAACTGCAATTCCTTCTTTTGACACAACATGGCCCAAGAATTTTACTTCCTCTTGCCAAAATGTGCATTTGGAAAATTTTGCTTTTAAAACATTTCTTCGCAGAATTTCCAACACTTCCCTTAAATGCCCTTCATGCTCCTCCTTAGTTTTAGAATAGATTAGAATATCATCAATGAAGGCTAGGATGAATTTGTTTAGGACATCTCGGAAGACCCTATTCATCAAGTCAACAAAGTAGGCGGGAGCATTGCATAGGACGAACGGAATTACTAACCATTCGTAGAATATGTCAGAACCTCTAAAGGAGGTAAAAGGTATGCATTCTTCAGCTATGCGTAGTTGATGGAAACCGGTGGCTAGGTCCATCTTAGAAAACACCTTGGCCCCATTTAATTGGTCCATTAAATCGTCTATGCGAGGCAAAGGGTATTTGTTCTTCAATGTTTGTTTGTTAAGGTCGTGGTAATCCATACAGAGCCGTAGAGTACCGTCAGACTTGGGGACAAACACCACAGCTACACCCCAATTGGAAAAACTAGGCCGGATTAGTCCCTTCCACAAGAGCTGCTTAGTTTGAGTTTTCAATTCTTCCTTTTCTTTAGGGGTCATCCTTCTGATAGCATGAACTAACGGCCTTGCATTTGGAACACGAACAATTCTGAAATCGATTTCCCTTCGTGGGGGTAAGCTGTCAACTTCTTCAAATACGTCAGCGTAATTTTTGACCACGGGAATATTTTCTAAAGAAATAGGAGTGATCTCGAGGGAAGGCCAAAATGCCTTTCTATCAGATTTTGAACCATGGCAAGGTATTGAAATAATATCTCCAAACTTTGTTTTGGTTTTAACTATTCTATCCGCACATCTTACTTCGGCATCAAATTTTGTTAGCCAATCAAGACCAAAGATGATATCAAACTCGGAAAAATTCATAATGATCAAGTCAAAAGGGAACGGAAAATAAGAATAAGAAATAGGCACCCTACAGTAAAAATCAAGGGCGATAGATCCTCCTATTGGATTATGAATGTTAATTGGCTCTTTAAGACTTCTTTGTTTTAATCTCAATTTCTTAACCGTGTTTCTAGAGATAAAACTTCTTGATGCACCCGTATCAAACAAAGCAGTAACAGGTATGTTTTTAACAGAAATGGTACCATCTAAAACATCAGGCTTACCTGCTCCTTCAGAAGAAGTAGGTGCAGAGGAAGGTGGTGCACTTGCCCCCTCATACACATGGGCAACTTGGGCACTCCTCAATAGTGGACAATCAGACTTGAGGTGACCCTTTTAATGGCAGTTATAGCATTCTCTAGTGTCCCCACTTCTGGCCTTCTTTGGATTTCTGCATTCATTGCTACAGTGTCCATACTTCTGGCAGTTGTAGCATTGGACCTTAGACTTATCATGACTCTTAGCAGCTTCAGAACCGCTTCCTTCAGTCTTCTTCTCAGGTTGCTTTCTTTTGTTATTGTTGTTGGCTAAGCTCATCTCTCTGTCCTGTTGAGAATTCTTCTTATCATTCTCCTCGTATCGACAAGCAAACTCCACCAGCTTATTGAAAGAAAGGTCGATGTGGGCAGTGACTCTATCAATATATTTTCTCGCAAGCCCATTTATGAACCTCTTCTTCCTCTGAAAGTCATCCTGAATCAATTCAGGGGCATAGTCGGAGAGGTCTTCAAATCTTCGTACATATTCTGAGATGGTCTTGTCGCCTTGCTTCAGATTGGCGAACTCGTCATGCAGTCTTTCTACATCCTGCCTTGGAATGTACTTATCATTGAAAAGCTACTTAAACCTGGCCCAAGTCATATTATCTTCGTCGCCTCCAATGTTGACCACTTCCCACCAATTCTGTGCTTCGCCTTGGAGATGCCATGCAGCAGTGAATCTCTTCCTCTGATCATCTAGCTCGAGTCCTCCAAATATCTTTTCACGATTTTTTAGCCATGCCTGAGCCTATACCACGGTCTCTGTACCAGTGAATGGAACTCCACCTAAGTTTTTGAAATTCTTCGCCACCTTATCCAAATCAAAGGGCGGCGGTGGTGGTGGCTGTTGAACTGTGGCCTCCTCAGTTCCAACAACATTTTGCCTCCTTGCTCTAGCTCTAGCGGCTCTAGCGGTACTCATTTTTAGTTAGTTCTATATGATCCAGGAAAGAGTCAGAACAACTGTAATGGTGATTTTAAGAAATAAACAACTGTAATGGTGATTTTAAGAAATGATAAAGATAAAAGGATGGATAAAAGGATGGCGATAAAATGACTGACTATTATGTAACTCTAATGAACTGTTCTCCATAGAATATTGTGATTCTATGTAAACGAATTATTATAAATACATTATACTCCAAAGCTAAGTTTAACCAAAGCTCTGATACTAACTGTGACGACCCCAAACTTCCATAGAATGAAAGTAAGGAATAATCATTTGGAATACAACATAAATATAACAATACAGATCACAAATACAACATAGCAAAGGAAAACCATAGAATAACAACATCATAGCAGCGGAATATGAATGTCATCAAACACAAAATCCCACAGTCACAGAGTTTTAAAATTATTACATCAAGTTTTCAGCAAAAGGGAATAAGTTCCAACTTCAAAATTGAACAACTGGAAATAAAATAAGTCTGTATGTCTGAAGATAAATGTAAACAAAAGATAAATGATAGATAGTCTTCGTGGTCCAACATAAGCACCTCCAAATAAGCAACACCAAAGAAAGCTCCAAAGACAGCAACTCCAAAGAAAGCTAGACCTGTTACTTGGCTGCCCGTGTGGAAAAGAAGGCACCCGAGTTTGCAAAGGTGAAAACAAACTACGAGTCAGTCATGGGACTAGTGTGAGAATTCTTAACTAATTTTAACTACCAGTAATAAGGCAAATCCGAAGACCACGCCGCAAACACGGATCGGGTTTATTTCAATGGATTGCCGTGCATAATTTAAAGTGACAAAACAAACAATAAGTAATTCGTGCAACAACGCTATGCTTTTGAGAAAAATGGAATCACCATAAGACCCAAGTCCCGTCACACAATGCAACACAAACCAGAGGATAGGGTTTTACCTTATGGTGATTAAACATGCTAAATATGGTAAACACGAATCTAATATTATTATTAGTGTATATATATAAAAAACATTTCAAAATAAATGTATCGATCCTTGGAAGAATAGCTACCATATACTATGCCTCTGTACTAGTAATACAATCAAATTCGTAGGGTCATATTTGGAATTTGGTTTCCATCATGAGTCAAGGTTAGGGAGGAGCTCCTTACCGATTCGAGACACTCTAGCTAATGTCCTAGGATCCCCCGCAGAGAACCCATGGATCCTTAAGGGCCGGTCCACACTTGCGGTTTATGGATTGGCAATTCCTGAACACACGTTTCCCGATCCTATAGGACCTATCATCCGGGGCGCCTCATTCCATCATCCACATAAGTAAAATATCAGCCAGTTTAAGCACTGACACTACTTCTAGCTAGAAAGAAACGTGCTACTCTCCCTGCGTTCCATTCTCCCGTTTTAGACTCCACCGGGTTGTGAGGTTCGTGAAGCTACGTAATACAAAAAGCTATGCTTATCCAAGTTGTGCTTTGATCATCACCACAAGATTCTGCTTTTCAACAAGAAACCTTGATCGTTGCATCTTAGTATGCCACACTGTCACTCCATATCGCACTACCAATCCTTTTCCGAAGTATATGAAAGGTTGTTAAGCAAGAGAATAAATTCTCCGCCACCAAACATTCATACATTCGATAGAAAATTAATAACATGATATTTAACGAAGTACGATGTTAGACACACAATCCATTTATTAGCTTATGCTCTGGGTCTGAGCGAAAACCAAACTCGTGAAATCAACATGTTCGTTTGGGCAATGACCACGATCCTTGATTTGGGAGCAAATCAAATCAGGTCCTCGATCGTTGTCCTCTCGATGGAAGATTCACGGTCTTCATACGCCGTCTTCATACTTCGATTTTTAACGTCGTTTGATTATTTGGAATGAGAGAAACTCGGACTTTCCAAATAATTCTCGTATATATATACATATTTAAAATCCTTCCTATTCATTAATATTATTCTATAACGATTACTTCCTATTTTAATTATTTAAAATAATTAAATTTTATATAATGACGCCTTGAGTGAATGGGCGACTATGGCACTGCTTTCAACCAATTTTGATTTTCACATTTCTCAAAATCTAACCGTCGGATCTTAACGTAATATATATCATTGGAAAGATTTTTCCAAGACGGTCCTAACGGTTTTAGTTTCAAGAAAATCCGACGGTTGGATCTTCTTGTATAGTCGTTTAAATGTACGATTTCAAAACGCGAACTACCGCGCTCGATTCGATTAATTTTAATTATATTTTTATATATATAAATATATATATATAAAAATACAATCGTTCAACCATAATAACTTCGTTCGATTTAACAGCGAGTTACACGTTTACCGGTACATTTTAATTCTTTTGGACATGAAGATAATATTTCAGAATTCAAATACATTCCTTTATTTTCATTAAAATGTGAATTATAATTTAAAGTCCAAGTTTTCCCTTTACTCTTTTATTTACAATAGAAATGTAAATTCCCTCCTTAATTCTTTTACTTACATTAGCAACGCAAATTCCATTCTCTAATTCTTTTATTTACATTAGAAACGTAAATTCCATTCTTTTATAAAAATGTAAATTCTATCTAATGTCGCATTCCCTTCTTTTGATCTTTTATTCACATATAAAAATGTAAATTCTTAACTTAACATCGCATTTCAATCTTGTATTAACATACAAATATAAATTCTTATCTTACTAATTACATCAATAAAGTACTCTACATTACAATGCCAAAAATCTTGTTCAACATTACATGACAAATTTTGTACTTTAATTTACAATGTAAAGATTCCTTTTCTAATTACATTAAAAATGTAATCAATATTATAATGTAAAATTCTTCTCTTTTAATTACAATGTAAAATGTAATTATCATTTCATGCCTAATCTTGCTTTTTACTTTACATTATAAAATCCTATTCTTTAATTACATAAAAAAAATGTACTTTTATTTGCAATGTCAAATGTTTCATTCTAATTACATTATAAATGTAATTTACTTACTATGCAAATCCTTACTTTTTAATTACATATAAAAATGTAATTTTCATTGCGATGTAAATTCTCTTTTAATCACATTAAAAATATTGTAATTTTCCTTGCGGTGTAAATTCTCTTTCTAATCACCTTCAAAATAATGTTATTTTCATTGCGAGGTAAATTCTCTTTTTTTCTACATAAAAAAATTGTAATTCTTATTTATATGCCAACCACTACCTTTTATTTGCATATAAAAATGTAAATTTTAATTCATTGCAACATCCTACTTTTATTTACATATAAAGATGTAAATTTTGATTCATCGCAAAATCCTACTTTTATTTACATGTAAAAATGTAGTTTTTAACTCCATGCAAAGCCTTAACTTTAATTACATATGAAAAATGTAATTTTAATCTACATGCAAATTCTCATTCTTATTTACATTATAAAAATGTAATTTTAAATTACAATGCAAAATCTACTTTTTGTTTACATCATAAAAATGTAATTTTTCTATACTATGCTAATTCTAATTTATTTTTTTACATATAAAAATGTAATTTTTCTTTACTATGCTAACTCTCATTCTAATTTACATAATAAAAATGTAAACTTTCTTTACTATGTAAATCCTACTTCCTCATTACATAATAAAATTAAAATTTTATTTACAATGCAAGTTCCTACTTTAGTTTGCATATAAACATGTAAATTTTATTTACATCGTAAAATCTCATTCTTTATAACATACAAAGATGTAATAATTTTTTTATTTCATCGCCAATTGCATCTCATAGTTTCAAATGAAAATGTAATTTTATTTCATCGCCAAATGCATCTCATAGTTTCAAATTAAAAGAAAATGTAATTTTTATTTCATCGCCAAATGCATCTCATAGTTTCAAATAAAAAAATGTAATTTTTATTTCATCGCCTAATGCATCTCATAGTTTCAAATAAAAAAAAATGTAATTTTTATTTCATTGCCAAATGCATCTCATAGTCTCAAATAAAAAATGTAATTTTTATTTCATCAAAACGATGTTAAATGGCGATCCTTTATTTTGAACAAAACGACTCTAAAAATATAATCGTTTTATTATGAACAAAATTTTTCCAACGATATTACTAAACAAAGAAGGTGAATGTTGTTTACCATTTCTAATTTACACAATTATGAATTTTGAATGCAACAACTAAGGAACCAAACGTATGTATATGTATATATAAATCTCAAAAAAAGAGATTTTGTTCGCATTAACAAATCTACAATAATAGGGCTGAAACAAGAGAAAAACAACAACCCAACATCAGATCTAAATGATTGATCTGGAAACACACATGCATGTAAACCATCATTCATAATATTATCATATTTCATATTTACTTCATTCTCTATAATGATTAATAATTTAATTCAACCAATTATTTAAAATAGAATCTCACATCTAACACTTCAATTTTCAGATCTGTTATCATAACATCACAAACAATTCAGATCCATAACTCATAATAACATCCATCGTAGATTCATTTATATTTGCCATTCAAACTTCACATAACGCAAGAATAATAATTAAATAAATTAAATTTAATTAAAAATAAATTCTCACCTTGCTATTGCACGGATCTGCAATCAACAGAGAGTCAGAAAATGTTCCAATCAACTTCAGCAAAATCTATTTGTCGTCACGGTTCTGTCGGATCTGAAATTTTCAGATTCGGAGTTCGTATGAATTAACTATGAATTTTTAAATTAACAACTGCTTTTCACAACTGTCGCTGTAACGGACAGAAGCGTGGCAAAATCTGAAATTATTCATACCTTTTATGCTTAGTTTGTTCAAAACTTTGATTTCAGATATCTGAAGATTGGAGTGATGGTTTTACGAACGGTTTGTTGGGGGTGGAAGGGCTAGGAGAGTGTATCCATGCCTGGAGGTAGGGGTGCGGTGGTGACATGTGGCGGCGGCGGGGGTGCGAAGGCGGTGGTTTCAGGGGGTCGGGGCGGCGGCCATAGGTGATGGGAGGTGGTGATTTTGGTTTGGATAGGAAGCTCTCTCGAAGGGCTTCGGAAAACTCAACTACACCCCGGTCTAATTCTCTATGGATTGGGAGAGAAGGAGAAGAGAAGTTTGGAAGGGTATGGCGGCTATGGGTTAGCTGATGCGTGAAAAATGAATCGGGGAAGGAGGGTTACTGTTCATCCAGTATATAATATTATTTTAACGAGTTAATTATCCAATAAAGGCCCGTTTTGTAACCTTCTCCTTTTCCAGCCCAACGACTGTCATTCTTAACTAATTCCCCTATTTCGGACTCAACTGGATATGTCCCGCAGGCCCAAACGAACATTTTGACCCTCGTATTTCAGTTTTAAAATATAAATCATTTGTTTTAATTTCAAACGTACGTAAAAATTCCTCGAGACCGCATACGAGCTCAGAAAAATCCAGAAAAATTATTTTTGGCTTTCTTATGACGATACGGTCCTAACAAAATTAATTTCGTCGAATTCTAAGACCGTTTGAAAAATGGCCATTTCATGGTCGATCCAATTTAACTATAATTGACCAAAACACATTTTCCTCTGCCACGCTCACACATTAGCTACAAAAATCATGAAATTTGAAACTTAGCAATAATTTGACATTCCGGATCCAACAAAAGTGTTTTCATCGAATTCCGAGGTCGTATGCAAAATGTTTATTTTCAAGGGCGATATAATTTCTATAGCGACCTTTCTGAAAATTCATTTGGCCATAACTTTTTATTCTCGCTATGAAACTTCGATTTTTCAGATTCATTAGAAAGATGTTTATTCACAGATTTAAATATTTTTGGTTTCACCAAAATCCGATTTATCCTGCATACTGTACAATCAGTCAAAGTTCAGCTTTGACTTTTCAAACTACCGTTTTATTTCTAATTCCTTTTATAATTAAATTAAATATATTCATAATAAATTCAATTAAAATAGGTTGTTAGTTGTTTTTATTTAAAATAATTCATTAACCAGCCTTAAAATCTCTAAAATGAAAATTTTAAATTTGCCCCAAATTCTGGGTGGTTACAACAGATACTTGAGCGACTTATGGTCCATGTATAACTCGAACCTTTCTTCCAAGAGGTAATGCCGCCAAGTCTTAAGTGCGAACACTATAGCAGCCAACTCAAAATCATGGGTAGGGTTGTTCTTCTCATGAACCTTCAACTTTCTACTAGCATAACATAATACCCTTTCCTCTTGCATCAAAACGGCACCGAGCCCCGTACCACATGCATCAGTATACACTTGGAACTCCTTTCTTCCATTAGGCAATTTCAGAACGGGAGCTTGTTGTATATAACAGTTTTGTATACACAATTATATGATTTTTTTTGATGATAAAAAACAAATAAATATTATTTTAAATGTGTTTGTTACCGTACTGCTCTATTTATACATCAAAGACAGGAGTATGATATTTATATTTAAATAGAATATGACTCTACAGACATTCATATATTTATATAGTATTTTATTTAAATTAAATATTATACTTCAAACATTCAAACAGCACAACTATTTATAACTCCACTATTTACAATTCAAATAATTTTGAATATTTCTGACATGACACATCGCACATGAAATTATAATACTGAAGGAATTCAAGTAAAATAGACAGATTGAATTGAACACAATAAAATAATATTTTATTTTCAAATCTGTTTATTACAAATAACAGTACAATCTTTTTCACGTCTACAATTGATTTCATATACAGAAATGGCTCACTACAACTCACGTCACTCAGTACATTTTCATATACACATTCATTTACTGACACACACTAACATTGTCTTCTATTTTCTTATCTTCACAGCACTTCACAATCAGCTCTGTCAACATCTTCAAACCTGTCACATACAGAAGAACACACAAAGTAGACTGCAACGAAAATAAAATTAAATAAAAGCAGAAAAAATTATTTTTAAATTTTATTTGCCTCAGAACTACGGTGTGTTTCTCATCATTTTTCTAGACTTGGTCTGATATGTAGGGACAGAAAAACTCGTCTGATGGCTGCATGTACACACGTGTATACACGTGTGCACTGCCTCGCCAATCAGTGTGCAACTGAGGAGTAGCCACGTGGACCTTCTCGACTCAGTGCAAATCAGTGTGCAAGTGGTCGAGATCAAATCAATTTTCAAAACAACACAATGGCGCAGCAAGTAAAGGCACAGCCCAAGTAAAAAAAGATCATGGACATGAACGGAAAAACAGTAAAAGTGAAAATAATTAAAGTACCCAAAATTATGGGCACAACATGAAGTGGGCACCATGCAGCAGTTCTAACATAAACATAGTCATGGCAGAATACATGAATAATGATACGTGGTGCAGGCAACATCAACTCAAAAGACATGGATCAATATTCAAGCAAGTGCGAGTGTTCAACACAACAGTAATGGAGAAGTTAAGTTGCAAATCGCCAAATACATATACGGAAATAACGTGTAAAATGAAGGCAAACTCAAGAAAGGGTAAACATCTCAGTTTTAGGGCAGTGTAGCATTTCTCAAGACAAATGGTCAAGAAAAGTTACACACAACAAAGGTCTAGGCAAAAAACAGTTCATGTTTCAAGCACAAATGCACCACAAAGTCACGGCAGAGCAAATACACACAAATGGTATTAGACAAACTAGTACAGGTAGGACATGATGCAAATGATACATGCACAAGCCCGATACACAAGAGATTATACAAGTGCAGACCAGATTTAAAAGTGACATAGGGGTAGACAGGCCGAGGTGTACAATGCACAAGCAAGCCAGTTTGAAACAAATATAGTAATGTCAAGAATGTTAAAGCACACATGCAAATACAATCATGCAGATTGATGAATGCACAGTTCAATGTGAAGCAACTAAGACTTCAAGTGTAACATCAGATTTTAAATATATATATATGCCAAATCAAAGCATAGTATCAGTAGTGTAACAAGTTCATAAATCAAGGCAGTGATGAAACTGTTCTTAACTAAGTACCATGCTCAAAAGATGATCAACAAGACTACATGAAAATGGCGAGACATAGCACCAGTTCAAGAGTCCGACAAATCAAAATATATTAACTGTTTAATGCAAATGTTTGGCAAGTTTTTTAATGGGTCTAAGATTTTAGTTTTTTTTTTAAATTCATATATGGCAAGCTAAAGGTCGAGGAAAATCAAAGTATAGCGTCTGTTTAATTTATTCAAAGGGAAATAGCAACTGTTCTTATCTTATTATTTCAAGGCAAAGGATTGAAATTTTCAAAGAGAAAGGAAAATCAGAGTTCCAAAAATATAAGAAACCGATTTCAAAGTCAAGAAGGACCATTTCAAAATTGAAGAATTCATCATGCAAAACGTTTCCAGAAAATTGGATTTACAAATCTTTTATATCGAGATTTTCTAGAAGGAAGACTCAGTCAAAAATCACCAGATCAGTCCCAAGAAAGCCAATTCAAAAGCCCCAAAATTATCGTATATACCATGGCCAAGTCTCAACATCGAAATCAAAGCAAATATTTAGGAGTTTTAATCCTATAAATAGCATCAATCATCACAGGCATAATATCATCCAAGTTCAAGCAAAACTAAAGCATAAATTCGAATCTAAAATCATACCAAAGGAAAAAAAATTACTTGGATCAAAATTAAAATATTCCACTTCAATTAAACAAGGATAACCACCAGAAGTTCGAGCATATCAGAGAAGAGAGAGAGCAGCTGCCTAAAACCAAAGGAAATTGCAAACCCTACTTTGATCGTCATCGTGATTTGGATAGAAGAAGAAACCCTAGGCCGCCATATATTTTTTCACAGAGAAAAAGGAGATCGGGTCAAAGAATAAAGGGGCTAGGGAAAAAAGAAGAGGCCGACCAAGTTTTTTAAAAGGGGATAACCCGTTTATTTTAAACTCCTAAGTGTTTTGAATTTGTTTTTATTGTTTTGTTCTTTATTCGTCTTTAGATTCTAGTTGTAATCAAATTAGAGTTTTCTAGTTTGTCTCTAAAACTAGGCAGAAGAATTACAGGGTTTGTAATTTGGGGAAATCTGGTTTTGGGGATAAAAACCAGTGCAGGGTTTTGAGCGTAGGGTTAAGGACAGTTGGAAGTGAGTGTCGCGAGTTTACAGGGGATTGTAAGCATAGAAATTGTTTTAACTTCTAGTAGAAAACTTGGGGAATGCAGCAGTAGGTAGGGTTTTGTCAAAGCTGGGTAAATTTGTGTGTTATTTATTTTCTGCATTTATTCTGATTATTATGTGTGCTGTTACTATTTAATTACTTTGCAAAAATCTGCGATAAACCCTATTCACCCCCCTCTAGGGTTATGTAATGACCCGGGATTTTGTCGACTTTGGTTATCGCCATAAACTCAATGATGACTAACCAAACGTCAAAAAATACCGGTCATTAGTGAAAGAAATTAGAGGGTGAGGAATGATAAGATAGAAAATTAGAATAGAAGAAGAAGAACACAACATCAGAGTAACACGAATCTCACAGCGGAACGAACAACATATAATAGATATAACATAACTTGAAATATACATCTGTACTTGAATATACATCATTATCAAAGTACAATACTTACAACACAACGGAAATAACTATAGCTATATAATCCTGAAGCCTCCTGCTCCAAGCTCTTCCGGTATATGTGTAAATCCGGACTACTTGACTTCCCGTACAAATTTAGGCACCCAAGAGTTTAGGGAAATGAACAAATAAACTCCGGGTCAGTCATGGGACTGGTGTGAGTAAAATAGTTTAAAACAGTTTGAACAAGTAAACGATATCTCATAAGACCACGCCATATAATGGAAAGGGTTTTTCCCTTATGAGAATCCAAATTATCTTTATATCAAAAACCTTTTGATATTATAATAATGTCTATCAACCACAATATAATAATCATCTAGCAGAAATGCTTTTATCTCAAGTTCTACATATATAGTATACAATCAAAACCGCAAGCATGTATTGGGAAATGGATTTCCAACTATGACAAGGTATGGAACCACCTTTCGCTAGTGTACCTCTAGAGAGCAATACACAGGGTTCAATGAGAACATCTTGCAACCCGGCCACACATGACCGACCACTCATTTCGCTTGAGTGTATCGAATGTATATCACCAACGGTTGGGATCAGCAACCGTTTCCCGAATGGGACAGTATCGACAATAGATTTTTAGAAGTAAATGAAACTCTAGATCAGGTGATTATACACCCTACTTCGGTGCGACCGACTTAGCCATGCTGCATGCCCGATTTCTGTCATTTACCAGATGTGAGGCTAGAAGCTACGCTTTATCATCACACCAGATTCACTTTGAATGCCACATCGTCAAATCCATCAAATCACCGATTGACGTCCTCAACCATACATTATGTGTTAGCTAAAAGAGGTTTCCTTCTCCGCTTCCACTCTTGGTACGGTTGGAGAAATCAATATACGTGATCATCTGGAAATACTCTGTCAGACATCCGTCCATACAAGCCATCCAGGAACAGGATGAACCGAAGGCACTATTCTGTAAACAGGATAGCCCTTGCATAACTCCGTCTTCAATTTCCTTTAGCATATATGATTCGCAACGCTTATGCCAATACAGAGTGGTTCTTTGGATAATAATCCAACTGGTCTCTCTATATTAACAACATTAAAATGGTCAAAACTTCGATAGTCTGTGATTTAACTATCGAAGAAAAACAGGTGTGCAAACAATGATATTATTTCCAAATGGAAATTTATATCGATCAAACATCATTCAACATTTATCTCTTTATTTCATTAATTTACTTATCTTCTGTTTCACTATATTCAATATTTCATATTTTCTAAATTTGGAAAATATACGTTATTAACAATGGAAAACATTTCCATTTCTTGTTTTCTTTATTAGAAAACATTTCTGGTCTCTTATTTGGAAAACATTTCCAAAGCTTCTTCATTGGACTTAGATCGATGTTTAAACAAACCATCGCGATGCCAACTCAAACCATTTCCTTTAATTACTAATACACTTAACCATCCTTTATTATCGAACCTTAACCATTCCTTAGTTAAAAATGAAGTCAATCAAGTTGGGTAACACTACCCCTCAGACCTTAACTGAACAACGTTTCTAACCTTGAAATAGACAAAGTTTACCCTTCTAATTCTTTAACAAACTTCCTTACGTAACTCTCTTTGAAATCTTTTCTATTTGATAATTCTTTCCTTCGATAAGGTATATTCGATAACTCTATTCCATTTATTCTATTCACCTAACTCTTTTGATTTAACTTTAACTCTATTCACTTAACTCCTATCGAATAAATTATATTCGATAACTCTTTTAATTCTATTTGAATAAACTATATATTCGATTAACTCCTTTTACTCTATTCGTATAAACTATATTCGATTAACTCCTTTATTCTATTCGAATAAACTACATATTCGATTAACTCCTTTTACTCTATTCGAATAAACTATATTCGATTAACTCCTTTATTCTATTCGAATAAACTATATATTCGATTAACTCCTTTATTCTATTCGAATAAACTATATTCGATTAACTCATTTGCTTTATTCGAATAAACTATATTCGACTAACTCCTTTTACTATTCCAAAAAACTATATTGGTTTAACTCTTCTAACTCTATTCGAATAAACTATATTCGATTTACTAACTTTCGAATACCTTATTCGATCACTCCCTTCGAATACCATATTTGATTTAACTAACTTTCGAATACCTTATTCGATCACCTTATTGATTTATTAAGATTTCCCTTTTATAACATTTATCCATTTTAGAAAGATTTCCTTTTAACAACATTTATCCATTTTAGAAAGATTTCCTTTTAACAACGTTTATTCATTTATAAAGATTTACTTTTAGTAACGGTTCTTCACTTCATAAATGATTTCCTTTATCTTTCTATTTATGAGTGGTTTACAAATATCTCCTATTCGATTTCATTTATAAAGGTTTTATAAATATTTCTCTTTCTATTTGATTTGTAAAGGTTTTTCAAATATTTTCTCTTCCTATTCTATTTGCAAAAGGGTTTGCAAATAATTCCTTTATGTTTATTTCTAAGTATTTTCTATTTATAAAAATCCATTTATAAATAAATTTCTATTTGTATATTATCTATTTATAAATATTCTCTTTTATAAAATCCTCTGATTTTATAAAAAATCTATTTTCAATATTCATTTTGAAAATTCTCTTTTCACCATTTTGGTATGTTATGGTATTCAACATATCAAATCACGATGATCAGTATCGTCCAAACACATATAATCGACAACAGATTATATATCACATCAAATATCAAAATGTATGAAAAACAGTAAAATAAATGTTGAGGAACCCAGTTGGGTTCCTCCAACCTATTTCCCTGCATCACAGATGTTAAACAATATAAATAACATCACTTTCAGTTCCATATGATATATTCTGTTAAACAGAATCAATATAGAAATTCAACTAGCTGACTAGCAGTTCAATCAAACAGTCAACACACAGTTAATCAGCCAATATTTAACAGTTCTAAAAATACAACATGAAATTATAAACTATTCAAAGTTAGTGAGATTTACTCACATTTGCAGTTCATCGTTAAAGAACGATAAACTGTTGTTTGATTTGAATCAAAAAATTTATTTTTCCATAAATTCAAACAAGCCCCAATCCATTTCCAATCAGCTTCATTGTGAAGATCTCGTCCATACGGTCCCAACGCAACTTACGGTTCGTGATTCTGACCATCTATGAGCGAGATATAGCATTTAAAAGATTGTGTACGTTTTAAATTAAATTAAAACAAAACTTATATATTGGGCCTCACCCGGTTTTAGCACATCGGCACATCCCACATATACCAACCCGTATACTTCCTGTTCCCCAAACCATCGCTCAAAATCGTATCCTCCCTTTTACATTCCAACGCAGACATTGCCACCACTTCAACTGACCACCGCATCTCTTCCCTTAACCGATACCCAAAACCCTTATCACCATTTCAATCTCCTTTGAAAACTCCACAACCCTATACCCTCGAAACACAGTTCGATGCACAGATCAATTTCCGCCATCGCACCATTCTCCGTTTCGCATAGTAAACATCGAACCAAAATAACCACCAAGAGCCTTAAACTTCCGCATATAGATGCGATTTCACCTCAATAATCCAAATACATCCATCGATTTTCCCACAGATCAAAGTATTACTCAAAAAAAAAAACCCTAAACTCACGCCTGTTAAAACTATCGATCGAAAAGCATGTCGATCCGAGAAAAACGCATATGAAATTGTAGAGAACTTCTGAGCGAATCCGAATACATATGTATTGCTATTTAAGGAATTTTATTTGAATTCTTATGATTTTGAGAAGATCGAAGTATTTTCCTGAATGAAAAAAAACTAACAGCGAAATTATTTGACTAAATGAAGAGTTGAATTAGGATTAGAAAAATAGTGGGGCTATTTATAGAGAGGGAATATATTTTTATATTCAATTTAAATATTAATTTATAAGCAAACATTATATTTTCTTGTCCTCTAAAATTCATGTGATCACATATGATACCCAAAATTCATGAAAATTGACACGCAGCTAGAGTTCGACATTACTGTCCCAATGATACTGGTTTCATCGAATTCCGACTTCGTTTGCAAAAGTGGCTATTTTTAAAGCCCTAAATAGCCTATTCAAATATATAAATATATTTAATTATAATTAAATTTAATATTTAAAATTAAATATTCTTGTCTATATTCACAGAGGAATACCATACAGCTCAGAATATTCCTATATGGATTTACAACTCGATATTCACTTCTGGGTCAACCCAATATTCGATTTATATTGAAATCCCTTTTTAAAATATAAATAATTCCTTTATAAATTATAAAGGAATTCCACAGCGACTTTTCTAAAATTTGATTTGGACGTGAATCAAAATCTACACGACGAAATTCCGATTTTTCTCTTACACTAGAAAGATATACTCCACCAGCTCCACACGTTTCTTGTTTCACAGAAATCCGGCTTAAAACGAATCATGTACATTCAGTTGAAATTCGAATCGCCAATTTACGAACTGCAGCGCCATTTCAAGCTCGATTTTAATTATAATATAATTATACGTTCAAACTGTCGTTCAAATAATATATTCGTTATTCTAATTCAATTCCAAGCTGAATTAAATATCACAGATGATCCAGTTCACACCATATCGCCATTTCAGCGAATTCTGATTATTTCAGAATTAAATATATTATTTAATTTATTATTTTAATTAAATATTGACTATAATTTAATTCAACGACTATTAAATTCACTATATCACTATTTATATAATTAAATAAATTAATTATAATACCTCTGCCAATGCGGGTCATTACAATCTTTCCCACTTTAAATAATTTCGTCCTTGAAATTGCTAAAAGGTAGAGGACGACCCTATCGATTGGTTAGAACATATTTGTTGACTTCTTAACTTCAATTTCAACTGAACCAATTTAATTTTAATTAAAAATTTATTCAATTCTATTAACGAATATTTTCAAAAATCCTGAAAATTTTCTAACGCCTTAACTCTTCGAAAAATTTCGCCAGCACCTCCTTTGTACTGGTCAATACGTCAAACGCCAACTCGCCTCTCTGGGCCATCTCCAACCCAAAAGAAAATCAAACAGCCAAGCGGCTTGCCAATTCGGCTCATAAATCTTATATCCAATAGAAATATAAACTTGTACCTTTTTGTCGGCATATCATTATATCCTTTCCATATGCTATCAATTCAGCGGATACAAGGGTCATCCCAATCAAATTCAAATCTGCTTTTATCCACAACACAACCATTCGCTTATATCCGAGCCAAATATCATTTCAACTCGAGTTTCTTCTCGATTCCCAACTCTTAACTTGATTATCACATTACACTTCATATTTGAATCTCACAATCCCATTTGTCTTGATATCATTCTAATTCAATCTCAGTTACCACTTTACTGGCTTTACTTTAATTCAAATTTTCTTTCACAAATTTCTATTAAATTTGTTTTTAATTCAAACAGTCTTTTCCTGGGAGTTTTTAAATAGTTTATTCTTTTCAAAAATCAAACTTTCCTTTTGAACAGGTCACTGAGCTCTTAATTAATATTCCATTAGTTAAATCACTTCTCTATTTCTTTATCAATATTTATTAACCAATTATTTTCAATAACCATATTGGACTTTTATGTTATTTGGAAAACATTTCTGAATATCGCTTTCCTTTATTTTCTAAACTTTAGAAAATATATGCTATTTATAATTGGAAATTATTCCAGTTACTTATCTCTTTTCCGATCTCGTTTATTTCTATACTTAGGAAATATTCTTTATTATATTTCCAAGCTTACACTTATTTGGGTTAAAAACGGATGTTGTGTAAAACATCGTTACGACAACCCAAATACTATATTCAACTAACTCTTGTTCAACATTGATCTTCGAGCCTGAAATCTTACTATTTATTTGTTAATAATGAAATCAATCAAGTTGGGGTATAACTACCTCTCAGACCTTGACTGAATAACATTTATAACGTCAAAATAGATATGACTACTTACTCGAATAATCAATACCATACAACTACTTATTCACTTTTAAACACGTATACGCTTCCCCTTTCTATTCTTACTAGATTTTATTCTTATTCTTCTTTTTTTATTTTACTATTCTATTTCTAAGTTCATTTCCTTATCGATATATATATATATATATATATATATATATATATATATATATCGATACGTTGATTTCTTACTATCAAATTATCTTAAAAAATATTCTAACTCCTTAAATTCCTGGAAAAATTCGACATAACCTCCTTTGTACTAGGAGCATCGGGATATTTCAAATAGCTTCCCATGGCCCTCACCAATCCAAAAGAAAAAGCCAAGCGGCTAGCCGATACGGCGCATAAAATCTCATATATGAATTAAATACATACCTTTTCATCGAGCATTCTATTTATATACCTTCATACCTTGTCCATACCAATCTCATGTATATTTATACCTGCCCAATCTATTTTAACTATACCTGATCGTTTTTACTCAATTCATTAATTAATTTGTTAATTAACTCTTTAGTCTATTTCACTTTTATATTTGAACATGACATGTTCAAATATATTTTAACTTGCTTATTAACTAATTTGAATCCAAAATTCAAATTTAAGTTCTATATTCGATTTCGAATATCCATTTACAAATCCAATTCACCTTTCAAAGTTCAACTTCAAATTCAAAACTCGATTAACTAATTCCTCTTCGACTTAGTTAATTCTACTCAATTTCTATTCAAATTTTATTCACTTATATTATTCAAATCTATATATCAAACTCTATTTGAATTCTATATTCATATTCCATTCTATATTCAAATTCTATAGTTTAAATTCCATTTGAATTCTATATTCAAATTCTATATATTCAAATCCTATATTTGAATTCCTTTATATTTTCTATATTCAAATTCTATATTTGAATTCCATTTGAATTTCTATATCCAAATTCCATTTGAATTTCTATATTCAATTTCTATTTCAAACTTTCTTTATCCATTCTTTATTATAAATCCTATTTTGAAATTCAACACAACTTGTCTTTCCCAAAACAAATTCAAAACAGTATCTCTGGTAGTAATTCGTCACTTACAACCCGAAAATGAATACTGATGATACAGCTGTCATCATTAGAATCTATTTTCCAGTGATCGAAGTGAGTTCAATACTATAAAACCATTTCTAAACATTTCCACCTTGAAATTCATTTCAAAATATAATTCATACTTCTTGTAAAACAATTTAAAATCTCCCAGGATCTTAAATTTTCCTTATTTTTAATCCAAATTCATTTACAAACACTTATCCAATTCTCCAGAGTTTTAACTCAATTTCTAGTTTAAATTTTAGATTTAACTCATCTGATTTCACGTATTTCACTTATATGAATTCTGATTGGTTATTTACATAACCATTTAATTTATAATCTTACTCGATTATAATAACAACCAATATATCCAATATATTATAATCTTGATATTTATATCTTCTTTATATCAAGATATACCTTGGGTAAACTTATTTTAATTTTACCCCTTTTCAAAACATATCGTGTCGACCCATCGTATTCCAGTGTTTATAAACTCCTACCGATACAGTGGATCAAACTGATCGACCAGAACCCATAAACAACTCAACCAATAAATCTCCACAATATAAAACAAATTTTTATATCAATAACAAATACATTCACTCGTATATATACACTCAACTCAATCTAGGGTATTACTAACCCTATCTCTACCGAGTCACGCCATAGAGCCAAGGTAATTCACGAAACTTAAGCTCTGATACCAACTGTAATGACCCGTGATTTTGTCGACTTTGGGTATCGCCATAAACTCAATGATGACTAACCAAACTTCGAAAAATACCGGTTATTAGTGAAAGAAATTAGATGGTGAGGAAAGAAAAGATAGAAAATTAGAATAGAAGAAGAAGAAGAACACAATATCAGAGTAACACGAATCTCACAGCGAAACGAACAACATATAATAGATATAAAATAACTTGAAATATACATCTGTACTTGAATATACATCATTATCAAAGTACAACACTTACAACACAGCGGAAATAACTATAGCTATATAATCTGTAACGACCCAGAAAATCTGAACCAATTTAAAATTTTTAAATTGGCTAAAATAATGGATTTTAAACATTTAAAATAAATATTTTAAATAATAGAGATGAAAAGAGAGTTGAATCTATATTGAAAACGAATATAATTAATTATAATTATAAACAAGGCCTGAAAAGGAGCTGCAAGTTTCAAAATTTGAATTCAAACTTTGTCGGATTGTACCAGGTGCAAAACAAAACGAATTTTAGTGAAACCAAAAATATTTAAATCTGTTAGTGAATACCTTTCTAACGAATAAGAAAAATCGAATTTTCATAACGGAAAGCAAAAGTTATGGCCAAATGAATTTTCAAAAAGGTCGTTATGGAATTTATATAGCCCGTGAAATTTGCCATTTTGCATACGACCTCGGAATTCGACGAAACCACTTTTGTTGGATCCGGGATGTGAAGTTATTGCTAGGTTTGAAATTTCATAATTTTTGAAGCTAGAATGTGAGTGTGGCAAAGGAAAATGTGTTTTGGTCAATTACAGTTAAATTGGATCGACTAGAAATGGGCCTTTTTGCAAACGGTCTCTAAATTCGATGAAACTAGTTTTGTTGGGAACGTATCGTCAAAACATAGCTAGATTTATTTTTCTAGAATTTTTCGGATTAATTTGTGGCCCTGGCAAATTGAAATGTACGTTCAAATCAAATATTGAATGTTATATATTTTAATTTGAATGGAAACTGACTGAAACAGTCGAATGGGCCTACGAAACATATCCCATTGTGTTCGGAATGGGGGTAGAACGCTAGGGACGACAATCGTTGGGTTTGGATTAGAGTTCGTATGAGATAAGGGGTATTTTCGAAATTATAAAAATATATAAATAAAAGAAAAAATATGATTGGTTGGCCATTTTCTCTCTCCCCATTTTTTTCTGGAACCCCCCCCCCCCCCCCCCACGAACGACGACGAACGTTCCTCCCTTCCCAGCCAAAATCCGGCCGCCACGTCCATCGTCGACCACCCCTCTAGTAGAGTTTTTCGAAGCCCTCCTCCTCCTCTCCAAATCCGACTCGACCTCGTCACCCCTCATCGCTCCTAGCTCGAGAACCAACCCCTCAAACCCACCGCGTTTCGCCCCAAAATCCACCTCGATCGTCATCTCGAGTTCGTCACGGTGGGGACCCCCTGGAGCGGATTTCCGAGCCCGTTGTCGTGGTGAAGTCGGATCGATGCAACACTTTGCGGATTGGAAACAAATCGGAAACCTAGTTTCAAAGTTTAAAGAAGGTAAACGGTTTTAAATTTCTGAACTGAAATTAACACTTTAAAGTGTTGCACACTTTAAAGTGTTGCAAAACTTTGAAAAATCATATCTTTTTCGTTCTTTAACGAAATACGATGAAACAGGAAACATCGTGACCGTGTGGACGTCTTCTACATTCTAGAAGAGACCGCATATTTTTCTGAGCCTTCTGCTATTTTTGGTGGAGTGGAACCCAATGTGAGATTTCTAATTTATGAACGATATGGAAAACGACGATGTATAAATTATATAGTCGATGTATGGGTTATATAAGCGTTGTACACCTCTTGTATAAGCGTTGTATAAGTTGTACGTTCGATATATAAGTTGTATATGCGTTGTAAAAATTATATATGTGTTGAAATAGAAGTGAATTGCTATATATATATATATATATATATATATATATATATATATATATATATATATATATATATGTATATGCCCCTCGTCCACAAACCATGGACGATATTTATTGGTTGTGATTGGTGTGAAAATTGATTGATAGCGAATGGTTGATTGGAATTGTTTGTGGTTGATATTGATTGATTGTGGTTGAAAAATACCCATTTGTGGTTGAGAAATATTTGGTTGAAACCACATAGGATTAGTTTGTGGAAATGAAATAAATATATACATGCCGCCTGCGTGCGAACTAGATGCATGATCCCCATTGTCAAAAACCGCGAGGTTTTAAGGTAGAGCGAGGAGCCGTACTAGGAACGGTCCCGGTTTTAACTACCCTGCCGTTATGCTGCCGAAATTTTGAATAATATTCATGTGTTTGAATTATTTTCATTTGCTGAAACTATATTTATTCGTTGAATAGAAAACCTTCATGTGTTGAATCGGTATTCATTCATGGAATTGAAATTCATGTGTTGAATGGTGTTCGTGTTTTAAATATAAAAATCACATTTTTATCTATATATATAAATTATAGAAAACCATCATGTGTTGAATCGATATTCATTCGTTGAATAGAAATTCATGTGTTGAATGATATTCATATTTTGAAATAAATTGTTTTATAATAAAAATCACCTTTTTATCATCTATATGAACTAAGTAAAATGACCTTGTTTTAAAAGAAATTGTTTTATAATAAAAATCCTATTTTTATTACCTATATGAACTATATAAAATAATAGTATTTTGAAATGAATTGTTTTACAATAAAAATGTGATTTATAAATTAACTGAAGTTTGGCTAAGTCGAATGGTTTCCTGGGTGTTAATCTGATGTTGGTTTCGGCCTTCGGGGTTAATATTTGGGAAATCGTTCTCTTACTAATTGACGGTTAGTGACTAATGAATTGAAATGATGCGTGTGTATAATAGTGTTGCACTTGTTTATTATATACGCGAGTTGTTCAGAAAGACCGGGTTTACCCCATTCTGAATAACTAAATCGACAATAAGTAATCGAAGATAAAGACGGTGGTCGAAGACCGGAGATCTTCACCTCGTTTGGATGGTAACCGAGGTCCTGATTGGGAGGCATCCCAAAATATGGATAACGAGTGGTGATCTTCCAGACGTACGTGGTGGTCGATGGGTTTGCGAGGTATATAGTGCCTCCGGTTTCGTTCAGACCCAGAACGGACTTGTAAATGGACTGTGTGTCTGACATTGGATTTTATTCTATTTGATTGATCTCTGTTAAATATACATCTGTTTGGTGGCGGAGAATTTATTCTTTTGCTTAACGCCCTTCTCTGAAACGCACAGTATTCAGAGGTTGTATATCGATGGACATCAGTCACATGGCATGAATTACTAGTGTGGCATGCCCAAGTGGCAAATGATCAGGGCTTCTGTTGAAAAGCAAAGTCTTGTGGTGATGATCAAAGCACCGCCTGTGTGGCGTAGCTTTGTGTATAACGTGAAATCGCGAGCCTCACACCCGGTATGAACCAGAAACGGGAGGAAGGACCTCAGGGAGGACATGCGTTTCTTTCTAGTTAGATGTGGCGTCAGTGGTTTTACATGCCCTGACGAGTTTGACTTATGTGGTTGTTGCTGTTGCAAGGCGGTTCGGTCTGATCGGACGATCCGGGTCCGATGGAGTCATTCATTGGCTCATTTACGCCCCATAGGGCGGGGAAACGCATTGTTCAGGAATTTTTAATCCACATCGGTGGACCGGCTCTGACAATCCAAGGGTCGATGCGCTCTGACCCTAAGGCTCGGGCTAGAGAGTCTCGAAGTCGGTAAGGACTATCTTTTGCCTTGGTTCATGACGGAAATCCAATTTCCAAATACGACATCGTGCGGTTTTGATTGTATATATATATGGAGACATGATATATGGTACCCATGTCATCTATGATTAATAGTTATGATTCGAAATTGTTTTTGAAACATGTAAACACTAGTAATAATATCAATTGCTTTTGTTTTATTCGTATCAAGCATATTTTGGCCGTTATAAGGTAAAAACTCTATCCTCTGGTTTGCGTTGCATTGTGTGATGGGAACTGAGTCTTACAATGGCTTCATTTTTATAAAAAGCATTGCGATGTTTAAAAGAATGATTTGTTTTAAAGCACTGGCAATCCAATGGAGTAAACCCGTTCCACGAAAGTGGCGTGGTCCTGTGATTAGCCATATTTTAAATGTGTTGAGTAGAGTTCTCATACCAGTCCCATGACTGACTCGTAGTTTGTTTCACTTTCAAACTCGGGTGCCCCTTTTTCTATACGGGCAGCCTTGTATTCAGGTTTAGCTGGTTCTTTCTGGATAGCTGGAGCTGAAGATGGATTCTATCAGTTATCTCTTTTTATGTTGTTCAGCTCCTATTGTACATTATGTTTATTTTCCGCTGTAGACATATATGTATAGTTGAACTGTATTTGTACTAAGTATGATCCTGTATACTGTGTAACTCTGATGATTACTCTTATCCAGTATATCCTATTGTTCATTATCTGGTGTATTTATTTATTTCTGTTCTGCTTTTATCTGTTTCTGTGTTATATTCCACGGATTACCCTTGCCACCATCAGTACGGGGTTTGGGGTCGTCTCATAATCCTGAAGCCTCCTGCTCCAAGCTCTTCTGGTATATCTATAAATCCGGACTACTTGACTTTCCGTACAAATTTAGGCACCCAAGAGTTTAGGACCACGCCGTATAACGGAAAGGGTTTTTCCCTTATGAGAATCCAAATTATCTTTATATCAAAAACCTTTTGATATTATAATAATGTCTATCAACCACAATATAATAATCATCTAGCAGAAACGTTTTCATCTCACCTTCTACATATATAGTATACAATCAAAACCGCAAGCACGTATTGGGAAATGGATTTCCAACTATGACAAGGTATGGAACCACCTTTCGCTAGTGCACCTCTAGAGAGGAATACACTGGGTTCAACAAGAACATCTTGCAACCCGGCCACACAAGGTCGACCACTCATTTCGCTTGAGTGTATCGAATGTATATCACCAACGGTTGGGATCAGCAACCGTTTCCCGAATGGGACAGTATCGACAATAGATTTTTATAAGTAAATAAAACTCTAGATCAGATGATTATACACCCTACTTCGGTGCGACCGACTTAGCCATGCTGCCTGCCCGATTTCTGTCATTTACCGGATGTGAGGCTAGAAGCTACGCTTTATCATCACACCAGATTCACTTTGAATGCCACATCACCAAATCCATCAAATCACCGATTGACGTCCTCAACCATACATTATGTGTTAGCTAAAAGAGGTTTCCTTCTCCGCTTCCACTCTTGGTACGGTTGGAGAAATCAATATACGTGATCATCTGGAAATATTCTGTCAGACATCCGTCCATACAAGCCATCCAGGAACAGGATGAACCGAAGGCACTATTCTGTAAACAGGATAGCCCTTGCATAACTCCGTCTTCAATTTCCTTTAGCATATATGATTCGCAACGCTTATGCCAATACAGAGTGGTTCTTTGGATAATAATCCAACTGGTCTCTCTATATTAACAACATTAAAATGGTCAAAACTTCGATAGTCTGTGATTTAACTATCGAAGAAAAACAGGTGTGCAAACAACGATATTATTTCCTAATGGAAATTTATATCGATCAAACATCATTCAACATTTATCTCTTTATTTCATTAATTTAGTTATCTCCTGTTTCCCTATATTCAATATTTCTTATTTTCTAAATTTTTAAAATATACGTTATTAACAATGGAAAACATTTCCATTTCATGTTTTCTTTATTAGAAAACATTTCTGGTTTCTTATTTGGAAAACATTTCCAAAGCTTCTTCATTGGACTTAGACAGATGTTTAAAAAAACCATCGCGATGCCAACTCAAACCATTTCCTTTAATTACTAATTCACTTAACCATCCTTTACTATCGAACCTTAACCATTCCTTAGTTAAAAATGAAGTCAATCAAGTTGGGGTAACACTACCTATCAGACCTTAACTAAACAACGTTTCTAACCTTGAAATAGACAAAGGTCACCCTTCTAATTCTTTAACAAACTTCCTTACGTAGCTCTCTTTCAAATCTTTTCTATTTGATAATTCTTTCCTTCGATAAGGTATATTCGATAACTCTATTCGATTTATTCTATTCACCTAACTCTTTTGATTTAACATTAACTTTATTCACTTAACTCCTATCGAATAAATTATATTTGATAACTCTTTCAATTCTATTTGAATAAACTATATATTCGATTAACTCCTTTTACTCTATTCGAATAAACTATATTCGATTAACTCCTTCATTCTATTCGAATAAACTATATATTCGATTAACTCCTTTTACTCTATTCGAATAAACTATATTCGATTAACTCCTTTATTCTATTCTAATAAACTATATTCGATTAACTCCTTTATTTTATTCGAATAAAATATATATTCGATTAACTCCTTTATTCTATTCGAATAAACTATATTCGATTAACTCATTTGCTTTATTCGAATAAACTATATTCGATTAACTCCTTTTACTATTCGAATAAACTATATTGGTTTAACTCTTCTAACTCTATTAGAATAAACTATATTCGATTTACTAACTTTCGAATACCTTATTCGATCACTCCCTTCGAATACCATATTCGATTTAAGTAACTTTCGAACACCTTATTCGATCACTTTATTGATTTATAATGATTTCCCTCTTATAACGTTTATCCATTTTAGAAAGATTTCCTTTTAACAACGTTTATCCATTTTAGAAAGATTTCCTTTTAACAACGTTTATTCATTTATAAAGATTTACTTTTAGTAACGGTTCTTCACTTCATAAATGATTTCCTTTATCTTTCTATTAATAAGTGCTTTACAAATATCTCCTATTCGATTTCATTTATAAAGGTTTTTTAAATATTTCTCTTTCTATTTGATTTGTAAAGGTTTTACAAATATTTTCTCTTCCTATTCTATTTGCAAAAGGTTTTGAAAATAATTCCTTTATGTTTATTTCTAAGTATTTTCTACTTATAAAAATCCATTTATAAATAAATTTCTATTTATAAATTATCTATTTATAAATATTCTCTTTTATTAAATCCTCTGATTTTATAAAAAATCTATTTTCAATATTCATTTTGAAAATTCTCTTTTCACCATTTCGGTATGTTATGGTATTCAACATATCAAATCACGATGATCAGTATCGTCCTAACACATATAATCGACAACAGATTATATATCACATCATATATCATAATATATGAAAAACAGTAAAATAAATGTTGAGGAACCCAATTGGGTTTCTCCAACCTGTTTCCCTGCATCACAGATGTTAAACAATATAGATAACATCACTTTCAGTTCCATATGATATATTCTGTTAAACAGTATCAATATAGAAATTCAACTAACTGACTAGCAGTTCAATCAAACAGTCAACACATAGTTAATCAGCTAATATTTAACAGTTCTAAAAATACAAAATGAAATTATAAACTGTTCAGAGTTAGTGAGATTTACTCACATTTGCAGTTCATCGTTAAAGAACGATAAACTGTTGTTTGATTTGAATCAAACAATTTATTTTGCCATAAATTCAAACGAGCCCCATTCCATTTCCAATCAGCTTCATTGTGAAGATCTCGTCCATACGGTCCCAATGCAACTTACGGTTCGTGATTCTGACCATCTATGAGCGGGATATAGCATTTATAAGATTGTGTACATTTTAAATTAAATTAAAACAAAACTTATATATTGGGCCTCACCCGGTTTTAGCACATCGGCCCATTCCACATATACCAACCCGTATACTTCCTCTTCCCTAAACCATCGCTCAAAACTGTATCCTCCCTTTTACATTCCAACGCAGGCATTGCCACCACATCAACTGACCACCGCATCTCTTCCCTTAACCGATACCCAAAACCTTTATCACCATTTCAATCTCCTTTGAAAACTCCACAACCCTGTACCCTCGAAACACAGTTCGATGCACAGATCAATTTCCGCCATCGCACCCTTCTCCGTATCGCACAGTAACCATCGAACCAAAATAACCACCGAGAGCCTTAAACTTCCGCATATAGATGCGATTTCACCTCAATAATCCAAATACATCCATCGTTTTTCCCACAGATCAAAGTATTACTCAAAAACAAAAACCCTAAACTCACGCCTGTTAAAACTATCGATCGAAAAGCATGTCGATCCGAGCAAAACGCATATGAAGTTGTAGAGAACTTCTGAGCGAATCCAAATACATATGTATTGCGATTTAAGGAATTTTATTTGAATTCTTATGCTTTTGAGAAGATCGAAGTATTTTCCTGAATGAAAAAACTAACGGCGGGATTATTTGACTAAATGAAGAGTTGAATTAGGGTTAGAAAAATAGTGGGGCTATTTATAGAGAGGGAATATATTTTTATATTCAATTTAAATATTAATTTATAAGCAAACATTATATTTTCTTGGCCTCTAAAATTACTGTGATCACATACGATACCCAAAAATCATGAAAATTGACATGCAGCTAGAGTTCGACATTACGGTCCCAATGAAACTAGATTCATCGAATTCCGACTTCGTTTGCAAAAGTGGCTATTTTTAAAGCCCTAAATAGCCTATTCAAATATATAAATATATTTAATTATAATTAAATTTAATATTTAAAATTAAATATTATCTTCTATATTCACAGAGGAATGCCATACAACTCAGAATATTCCTATATGGATTTACAACTCGATATTCACTTCTGGGTCAACCCAATATTCGATTTATATTGAAATCCCTTTTTAAAATATAAATAATTCCTTTATAAATTATAAAGGAATTCCACAGTGACTTTTCTAAAATTTGATTTGGACGTGAATAAAAATCTACACGACGAAATCCTGATTTTTCTCTTCCACTAGGAAGATATACTTAAACGACCCGAAATCCCCCTTACACGAAATCCCAGATTGAGTCGAGAGCAAGCCATAGAAGAACGCAGACGGAAGAACATTTCATTGTACATTACAACAATTCCATCAGAATACAAGAATATACAGAGTATAAATGAATAAATATTACACAGAAATATCAGAGATTACAATAAATTACATAGCAGCGGAAAATAATACAATACACAACTGAAGGAGATATACGGATATAAAGCTTTCCGGATATCATTCCAGCTGTAAACCAGGATTCTGTGAATATAAATCTGCAAAACTAAAACTACTAGCTGTCCGTGTCGAAAATAAGGGCACCCAGAGTTTAGGTTAAAAAAATAAACTCCAGGTCAGTCATGGGACTGGTGTGAGAACTAAAACAGTTATTAATCTTTATTTTTAAACTTAGGTAAATCAAGGGACCACGCCATATAACACGGAACGGGGTTCCTCCCAAGAATACCAGTGCATAAAACAAACAGCGCAATGCTAAATAAAGGAAAATGAAGCTATTATAAGACCCAGGTCCCATCACACAATGCAACGCAAGCTGGAGGATAGGGTTTTTACCTTATAGTAGCCAAGAATGCTTGATACGTTTAAAACAAATCATTTGATACTATTATAAGTGCATAGTGTATAGAACAACTTCAAATCATAAGTTTCAATCATAGACGGCATAAGCGCCTCATCCCACTATGTCGCCATACTAGGCTCTACAAATAAAACCGCAAAGTTACGTATTGGAAGTTGGATTTCCATCTGTGAACCAAGGCAAAAGATAGTCCTTACCGATTCGAGACTGTCTAGTCCGAGTCTCAGGTCAGAGCTCGAGTGACCTTGGAGCGACAGGGTCGGTCCACCGATGTGGATTAGACGAAATCCTGAACAATGCGTTTCCCCGCCCTTTGGGGCGTAAGTCTGGTCCGTCTACCGACCAGAATGCATCGGCCGAAATCGATATAACCGAGGCGCCTTGCAACAGCAACAACCACATAAGTCAAACTCGTCAGGGCATGTAAAATCACTGACGCCACTTCTAACTAGAAGGAAACGCATACCCTCCCTGAGGTCCTCTCCCGTTTCTGGTCGACTACCGGGGTGTGAGGCTCGCGAATCAACGTTACACAAAGCTATGCCACACAGGCGGTGCTTTGATCATCACCACAAGACTTTGCTTTTCAACAGGAGCCTTGATCATTTTCATCTTAGCATGCCACACAGGAAAACCACTCTATGCAACAGATATCAGTCACACAGAATGAAATCCGATGTCAGACACAGTCCATTTACAAGTCTGTTCTGGGTCTGAATGAAACCGGAGGCACCTAGTACCCCGCATACCCATCGATCTCCAAGTACGTCTGGACGACCACCAACTGATTCTCTCCTCTTGGGTGTACGGCCCAAACTAGATCATCAGTAATTATCCAAACGACGTGAAGACCTCCGGTCTTCAACCACCGTCTTCATCTTCGACTTATCGTCGTATCAGTTATTCAGAATGGGATAAACCCGGTCTTTCCGAATAACTCGCGTATATAATAAACAAGTGTTACACAAACACAACATACGCCTCATTCCAACTCATCAGTCACTGACCGTAAATTAGTAAGAGAACAATTTCGCAAATATTAACCCTGAAGGCCGAAACCAACATCATATCAATACCCAGAAAACCGCTCTGCTTAGCTAACCTACAACTAGTTTCTAAATTTCACATTCTTAGGGAAAGGTTCCCATTAATTTTATCAAAGATAAATTCCTTTAAATTTATTCTTTAATCTTCCCTGAATATCAATTCAAACTAGTCGGGATTAGTGAACCACACCAAAGTAATTATTTATTTTATTTCCCAATCCCAACCTATTTATCCCATGAAGTAAAACTGGACATACTTCATATCTAACAACATGGTGTTATCGGTAAATTCAATTTCCATTTCACGTTCAAATTTAATTAAAGATTTAACTATCGTCTGGAGCAAAACTGGTGATACTCCATTCATCTTTTCAATCTAATTAAAGATTCATTAAAACTCCACTTAATTTTAATCTTTAACTGGGCTAAAGAATCAGTGTCATTTAAAACATGTTTCACGATAAACCCCAAAATCACATCACACTTCAATCAGTCCCTAACCGTAAAATAGCAAGTAAGCAATTCCCTAAGAAGGCCGAAACCAACATCAGATCAATACCCCAGAAACCATTCAACTTAACTAATCTCCAGTTATTTCTGATTTCCTTAACTCCTTTGGGTCTAAGAACAGTATTATTGAAGATATCGTTCACGACAACCCAAAATCACATTCCATTAATTATTGGGTTAAAGAACAAGTGTTATTTAAAATACTTTTCACGATAAACCCAAAAACCAATACCAATTCAATTATTGAAAATTCTGGTTATATTTCAAAACCATTTCAAATTCACTTTATTTATTTCAAAAATAAACGAATTATAATTCTAGTTCAAAACTAGTTCATTTCGATAAAAATCTATTTTTATCTTTACAAATATGGAGTTTTTCATCCCAATTCTTCCCAAATCATTTCTTATGATTTTACACAAATTATTACTATTTTTAATAATTTTATCAAGGTCCGTACAGTCGATTTCCATCAACGGCCATCGAACTGCACTTACAGCTACCTTTTCCAAATTTGATTTGGACATAATTCCAAATCGAACCGTTAGATTTCTAATTTCTAGTATCCGTTAGAAAGCTCTTTTCGATACGAACCCAACGGTTCTGGTTTAAATCCGTTCGAAGTCAATGGTTGAAATCCACGAACTACCGCAGCGCGACGCGTTCTATTCAAGCCATTATATTATATATATAATATATATAATATATACTTCATCGATTTCCTTTTAAAACATATTTTATAAATCATTTTAAATTCGTTTTCAAAACGATTTCAACTTCTTTTCAAATTCAAATCAAAATAGAATTTTTCCTCATAAATTCGTTTTAAATTCATTTCAAATTGATTTCAATTCAATTCAATTCGAATTCGTTTCTATTCGATTTCAATTCGAATTCAATTCTATTCAATTTCTATTCAAATTCATTTTCTATTCAAATTCAATTCTATTCAATTTCTATTCAAATTCAATTTTATTCAATTTCAATTCGAATTCATTTTATTTTCAAATCAACTCAAATTCAATTTCGTTTCAATTCGGTTCGAATTTCAATTTAAAATATTTGATTTTGAAATCACTTTTCAATATTCCTTATAAAACGAATACAATCAATATAAATATCGTTTACGTCAAAATGGCGTCAATCTAATCAACATGGCTTCATATATTTTTATATTCAAATATTCTATTTCAAATATTTCTATTCAAATATTTCTATTCAAATATTCCTTTTTCAAATATTCTATTTAAATATTTCTTTTTCAAATATGGAATGAGGCCCAATCAATTACCATATAATGTTAATTATATGGATTTTCTACAACACATATATATAACAGCAACGATAAATCATCAACCATCATCCAAAGTGCGTTCTACACTGTATAAGCATCAAATATAAATATTTAATGCTTATAACAGTCTGTCAATCAATCGATCGACATACAACTAATTATTGGGATTAGTGTATGTCATATATCACCCCAATACCCGTGTGGGGTTTCAAACCATCAAACACAGATTTTATTTGTGCAGTTTGGCGATGTGTAAAATTTATCGTCCCAATCAATATCAGTCAAATCAGTGTATATAAACAAATCTCCGATTTTTTTGTTACTATTTATTTCATTTCATATACACATTAAAAATTCTATTTTTAACTATAAAATATTTTAACTGTATAAATATTTTATTTCATTTCACATCACACAATCAATCTACACATCAAAATCAAACAAACAAACAAGCCGTCCATGGTCTGTGGACGACGGGTGTCGGGTGCTACTAAACCCCGTCTGCATCCTAGTATATATTTCAACTAGAAAAATAAATTAAAGGTGAGAAGTTCTCACCGAGGGATCCACTCCTCCAGTTTTTATTTCTGAATTTCTGAACATCTGGATTTGCCCGCACTTCCAACATAATCCATATCACGCTGTTCACATTTAAAATCCCATTTTTAATATGGTGTTCTATACATTAAAAGTCATATTTTTAATACTCTACCAATATAAAAATCATATTTTTATTCATTCTATAATATAAAAATCATATTTTTATTCTTTCTATAATATAAAAATCATATTTTTATAGAGTTTAAAAAAATCTAATCTTTGTCATATGATTATCGTATTTTTACCTTATCAAAGATCAAATCTTCTTACAAAAACCTAATTGTTTTTCCTTCTACAAAAATCTTGCCTTTATATTTTTCTTTTCAAAACCCCTTGCTATTTTGTAAAACTGATTTTTTTTCAAATGTTATATATTTATTAAAAACTGATTTAAAATAGAGATCTAAACTTGAATTTAAATAATAAAAAATTAAAACAAACTCACTTTTAATCGGAGAAGGGGGAGGGTCTTCGCTGGTCTGCACGGGCTGGAGGAGTGTGGAGGGCGGTTGGCGGCGCCCCTGACGTCGGAGGAGGCGGAGGTTGGTTAATGGCAGCGGCGCCAGGGCTTTATACGACTTTAGGGGTTCGGGATTCGGGTTTCATCAGACAGTTGGGGGGGGGGGGGGGAAGAAGGCGGAGCGGAGGCGGGCGGAGGTCGGGGGGCCGAGCGGTGGCGGCGATTGTCGATGGTGGAGGGATGCGGGCTAGGGCACGCGATTTCATTCTGTCATTTTTTTCTTTATTTCGCTGAAGTGGACGGGGTATGAGGAGAGAAGGGGGCCAAGTGCCTATACAATTTATTTATTTTATTTTTCAAAAAATGATGACTTTTGTTTTGAACTCAAAATCGAACCCACCGACTGTCGTCCATAGCTAATTACCCCCATTCCGAACACAATGGGATATGTCCCGTAAGCCAGTTTCTCCGTTTCGATCAGTTTTCGTCAAAATTGAAATATAACTCTATATATTGAATTTGAACGCACATATCAATTTACCAAGGCCACATACGAACTCTAAAAATTCCAGAAAAATTATTTCTAGCTTCGTATTGATGATACAGTCCTAACAAAACTAGTTTCGTCAAATTCTGAGACCGTTTGAAAAATGGCCAATTTCCAGTCGATTAAAATCAACTGAAAATGGTCAAACGCGTTTTCCTTCGCCACACTCACATGTTGATTCGAAAAATTATGAAATTTGATACCTAGCAATAATTTGACATCGCGGATCCAACAAAAGTGGTTTCGTCGAAATCCGAGGTTGATTGCAAAATGGCTATTTTCAATGGCCAGAATTCCATAGCGACTATTCTGAAATTTCAACTGGACATAACTTTTTATCCCTGCTATGAAATTTTGATTTTTCGGATTCGTTGGAAAGAAATTCTCTATTAGATTCAAATATTTTTGGTTTCACTAAAATTCGGTTTATTTTGAATCATGTACATTCATTTGAATTCTGAAATTGAATTATCGAACTACCTAGCCATTTTCAATTCCTTTTATAATTATAAATAATATTTATATTCTAACGATGATTCGAATAAAAATATACGTTAGAATTCTATTCAAAATAAATTTCTCGTCGTTATTATTTAAAATAATCCATTTTAAATAATCAAAATTTGCTAAAATTGCCAAAATAAAAATTTTAAATTGGCCCAGATTTCCGAGTTATTACAATCTCCCCCACTTAAAACTTTTCGTCCCCGAAAAGGAACGAAGCCGAAAGTTGTTTAACAAATCAACTCAACTTTCATTATTTTCACTACGGGTTAAGTTCTCTAACTTTTCAATCTCTAAGAACTTTTCAAATTTTTCAAAAATTTGGCTAACACCCTAAATTTTCGAAAAATTTCGCCATAACCTCCCCTGCACTGGGAGCACCGGGAAAATCCCGAAATTGCCATACAGGCCCTCTGATCTCAAAAAGAAAAAGAAAAAGCCAAGCGGCTAGCCAATCGGCTCATAAAATCATCACCACCCAAGCAAAACAGTAAATTATGTTAAACATGTACCTATTTATCGGGCATACAATTTTATTCTTCTGCTCTAGCCTCTTTGCTATGACATGTTCAGTGTAAGTACATGTACATGCATGCAAATGCGACAAATTTTCAATACAATTCACTATTTGGTACAATTTGGTCAAATGGTTCAAATTTTAATTATTCAAACAATAATCAAACAACACAACTATCAATCAATTAGTTGATTAGCTTTTCAAATTCATAACTTTGATACATAGTCAAAAATCAGATTTTTGAAGCCAAATCATAACAATAAGCCCTATCTAGTTTCGGTTCTCACACCAGTCAATTGGAAATATATAGAAATCCCACTTTCGAAACTCGAAAATAAATACTGGCGATGGTACCCCATCACCAGAATTATCCCCGGGCACTAGAGTGTGATTCTATAACTATCCAATACATTAAAACTTTGAATACACATTTGCAAGACATATATGCAAAATCTTTATATATTGGATTGTCCAAATCAATATAAAATAAATAATCAAATACGAATAATTGATTTAAATTTCAAAACAAAAATTGTTTTCATTTTAGAAATATACTCTTCACACTCGTTCTAGGACACTACTGATCCCATCTCTAATGAGTCATTCTAATTGGATATTACTAATCCAATTTCTGATGAATTCGTTTGGTTTTAATGTGTCTTGTTCTCTAGAGCTTTGTGAACCAAAGCTCTGATACCACGATGAAATGACCCGAAATCCCCCTTACGGGAAATCCCGGATTGAGTCGAGAGCAAGCCACAGAAGAACGCAGACGGAAGAACATTACATTGTACATTACAACAATTCCATTAGAATACAAGAATATACAGAGTATAAATGAATAAATATTACACAGAAATATCAGAGATTACAATAAATTACATAGCAGCGGAAAATAATACAATACACAACTGAAGGAGATATACGGATACGAAGCTTTCCGGATATCATTCCAGCTGTAAACCAGGATCCTGTGAATATAAATCTGCAAAACCAAAACTACTAGCTGCCCGTGTTGAAAATAAGGGCACCCACAGTTTAGGTTAAAACAATAAACTCCAGGTCAGTCATGGGACCGGCGTGAGAACTAAAACAGTTATTAATCTTTATTTTTAAAGTTAGGTAAATCAAGGGACCACGCCGTATAACATGCAACGGGTTTCCTCCCAAGAATACCAGTGCATAAAACAAACAGCGCAATGCTAAATAAAGGAAAATGAAGCTATTATAAGACCCAAGTCTCATCACACAATGCAACGCAAGCCGAAGGATAGGGTTTTTACCTTATAATAGCCAAGAATGCTTGATACGTTTAAAACAAATCATTTGATACTATTATAAGCGCATAGTGTATAAAACAACTTCAAATCATAAGTATCAATCGTAGACGGCATAAGCGCCCCATCCCACTATGTCGCCATACTAGGCTCTACAAATAAAACCGCAAAGTTACATATTGGAAGTTGGATTTCCATCTGTGAACCAAGGAAAAAGATAGTCCTTACCGATTCGAGACTGTATAGTCCGAGTCTCAGGTCAGAGCTCGAGTGACCTTGGAGCGATAGGTCCGGTCCAACGATGTGGATTAGACGAAATCCTGAACACTGCGTTTCCCCGCCCTTTGGGGCATAAGTCTGGTCCGTCTGCCGACCAGAATGCATCGGCCGAAACCGATATAACCGAGGCGCCTCGCAACAACAACAACCACATAAGTCAAACTCGTCAGGGCGTGTAAAACCACTGACGCCACTTCTAAGTAGAAGGAAACGCATGCCCTCCCTGAGGTCCTCTCCCATTTCTAGTCCACTACCAGGGTGTGAGGCTCGCGAATCAACGTTACACAAAGCTATGCCACACAGGCGGTGCTTTGATCATCACCACAAGACTTTGCTTTTCAACAGAAGCCTTGATCATTTGCATCTTAGCATGCCACACAGGCAAACCACTCTCTGCAACCGATATCAGTCACACAGAATGAAATCTGATGTCAGACACTCAGTCCATTTACAAGTCCGTTCTAGGTCTGAACGAAACCGGAGGCACCTAGTACCCCGTATACCCATCGATCTCCAAGTACGTCTGGACGACCACCAACTGATTCTCTCCTCTTGGGTGTACGGCCCAATCAAGATCATCAGTAATTATCCAAACGACGTGAAGAGCTCCGGTCTTCAACCACCGCCTTCATTTTCGACTTATCGTCGTATCAGTTATTCAGAATGGGATAAACTCGGTCTTTCCGAATAACTCGCGTATATAATAAACAAGTGTTACACAAACACAACATACGCCTCATTCCAATTCATCAGTCACTGACCGTAATTTAGTAAGAGAACAATTTCCCAAATATTAACCCTGAAGGCCGAAACCAACATCAGATCAATAGCCAGAAAACCGTTCTGCTGAGCTAACCTACAGTTAGTTTCTAAATTTCACATTCTTAAGGAAAGGTTCCCATTAATTTTATCAAAGATAAATTCTTTTAAATTTATTCTTTAATCTTCCCTGAATATCAATTCAAACTAGTCGGGATTAGCGAACCACACCGAAGTAATTATTTATTTTATTTCCCAATCCCAACCTATTTATCCCATGAAGTAAAACTGGCCATACTTCATATCTAACACCACGGTGTTATCGGTAAATTCAATTACCATTTCACGTTCAAATGTAATTAAAGATTTAACTATCGTCTGGAGAAAAACTGGTGATACTCCATTCATCTTTTCAATCTAATTAAAGATTCATTAAAACTCCACTTATTTTTAATCTTTAACTGGGCTAAAGAATCAGTGTCATTTAAAACACGTTTCACGATAAACCCCAAAATCACATCACACTTCAATCAGTCCCTAACCATAAAATAGCAAGTGAGCAATTCCCTAAGTATTAACCCCGAAGGCCGAAACCAACATCAGATCAATACCCCAGAAACCATTCAACTTAACTAATCTCCAGTTAGTTTCTGGTTTCCTCAACTCCTTTGGGTCTAAGAACATTATTATTGAAGATATCGTTCACGACAACCCAAAATCACATTCCATTAATTATTGGGTTAAAGAACAAGTGTTATTTAAAATACTGTTCACAATAAACCCAAAAACCAATACCAATTCAATTATTGAAAATTCTGGTTATATTTCAAAACCATTTCAAATTCACTTTATTTATTTCAAAAATAAATGAATTATAATTTTAGTTCAAAACTAGTTCATTTCGATAAAAATCTATTTTTGTCTTTACAAATATGGAGTTTTTCATCCCAATTCTTTCCAAATCATTTCTTATGATTTTACACAAATTATTACTATTTTTAATAATTTTATCAAGGTCCGTACAGTCGATTTCCATCAACGGCCATCGAACTGCACTTACAGCGACCTTTTTCAAATTTGATTTGGACATAATTCCAAATCCAACCGTTAGATTTCTAATTTCTAATGTCCATTAGAAATCTCTTTTCGATACGAACCCAACGGTTTCGGTTTTAGGAGAATCCGATGGTCGGATCACCTGTAATATTCGTTCGAAGTCAATCGTCGAAATCCACGAACTACTGCAGTGCGTCGCGTTCTATTCAGGCCATTATATTATATATATAATATATATAATATATACTTCGTCGATTTCCTTTTAAAACGTATTTTATAAATTATTTTAAATTCGTTTTCAAAACGATTTCAACTTCTTTTCAAATTCAAATCAAAATTGAATTTTTCCTCATAAATTCGTTATAAATTCATTTCAAATTCATTCCAATTCAATTTCAATTCGAATTCGTTTCTATTCAATTTCAATTCGAATTCAATTCTATTCAATTTCTATTCAAATTCATTTTCTATTCAAATTCAATTCTATTCAATTTCTATTCAAATTCATTTTCTATTCAAATTCAATTCTATTCAATTTCAATTCGAATTCATTTTATTTTCAATTCAATTCGAATTCTAATTCATTTCAATTCGTTTCGAATTTCAATTTAAAATATTTTATTTTGAAATCACTTTTCAATATTCCTTATAAAACGAATACAATCGATATAAATATCGTTTACGTCAAAATGGCGTCAATCTAATCAACATGGCTTCATATATTTTTATATTCAAATATTCTATTTCAAATATTTCTATTCAAATATTTCTATTCAAATATTCCTTTTTCAAACATTGTATTTAAATATTTCTTTTTCAAATATGGAATGAGGCCCAATCAATTACCATATAATGTTAATTATATGGATTTTTTACAACACACATATATAACAGCAACGATAAATCATCAACCATCATCCAAAGTGCGTTATACACTGTATAAGCATCAAATATAAATATTTAATGCTTATAACAGTCTGTCAATTAATCGATCGACATACAACTAATTATTGGGATTAGTGTATATCATATATCACCCCAATACCCGTGTGGGGTTTCAAACCATCAAACACAGATTTTATTTGTGCTGTTGGGCGATGTGTAAAATTTATCGTCCCAATCAATATCAGTCAAATCAGTGTATATAAACAAATCTCCGATTTGTTTATTACTATTTATTTCATTTCATATACATGTTAAAAATTCTATTTTTAACTATAAAATATTTTTAACTGTATAAATATTTTAGTTCATTTCACATCACATCACACAATCAATCTACACATCAAAATCAAACAAACAAACAAACAAGCCGTCCATGGTCTGTGGACGACGGGTGTCGGGAGCTACTAAACACCGTCTACATCCTAGTATATATTTCAACTAGAAAATTAAATTAAAGGTGAGAAGTTCTCACCGAGGGATCCACTCCTTCAGTTTTTATTTCTGAATTTCTGAACATCTGGATTTGCCCGCACTTCCAATATAATCCTTATCACGCTGTTCACATTTAAAATCACATTTTTAATATGGTGTTCTATACATTAAAAATCATATTTTTAATACTCTACCAATATAAAAATCATATTTTTATTCTTTTTATAATATAAAAATCATACTTTTATTCTTTCTATAATATAAAAATCATATTTTTATTCTTTCTATAATATAAAAATCATATTTTTATTCTTTCTATTATATAAAAAATTATATTTTTATTATCTACACTACATAAAAATCATATTTTTATAGAGTTTAAAAAATCTAATCTTGGTCATATGATTATCGTATTTTTACCTTATCAAAGATCAAATCTTTTTACAAAAACCTAATTTTTTTCCTTCTACAAAAATCTTGCCTTTATATTTTTCTTTTCAAAACCCCTTGCTATTTTGTAAAACTGAATTTTTTTCAAATGCTATATATTTATTAAAAACTGATTTTAAATAGAGATCTAGACTTGAATTTAAATAAATAAAAATTAAAACAAACTCACTTTTAATCGGAGAAGGGGGAGGGTCTTCGCTGGTCTGCACGGGCTGGAGGAGGGTGGAGGGCTGTTGGAGGCGCCCCTGACGCCGGAGGAGGCGGAGGTTGGTTGATGGCAGCGACGCTAGGGCTTTATACGACTTTGGGGGTTCGGGATTCGGGTTTCATCAAACAGTAGGGGGGAAGAAGGCGGAGCGGAGGCGGGAGGAGGTCGGGGGGTGGAGCGGTGGCGGCAACTGTCGATGGTGGCGGGATGTGGGCTAGGTCACGCGATTTCATTTCGTCGGTTTTTTTCTTTATTTCCCTGAAGTGGACGGGGTATGAGGAGAGAAGGGAGGGCCAAGTGCCTATATAATTTATTTATTTTATTTTTCAAAAAATGTTGACTTTTATTCTGAACTCAAAATCGAACCCACCGACTGTCGTTGCTAGCTAGTTACCCCTATTCCGAACACAATGGGATATGTCCCGTAAGCCAGTTTGGCCGTTTCGATCAGTTTTCGTCAAAATCAAAATATAACTCTATATATTGAATTTGAACGCACATTTCAATTTACCAGGGCCACATACGAACTCTAAAAATTCCAGAAAAATTATTTCTAGCTTCGTATTGACGATACGGTCCTAACAAAACTAGTTTCGTCAAATTTAGAGACCGTTTGAAAAATGGCCAATTTCCAGTCGATTAAAATCAACTGAAAATGGTCAAACACATTTTCCTTTTCCATGCTCACATATTGACTCGAGAAATTATGAAATTTGAAACCTAGCAATAATTTGACATCGCGGATCCAACAAAAGTGGTTTCGTCGAAATCCGAGGTCGATTGCAAAATGGCTATTTTCAATGGCCAGAATTCCATAGCGACTATTCTGAAATTTCAACTGGACATAACTTTTTATCCCTACTATGAAATTTTGATTTTTCAGATTCGCTGGAAAGATATTCTCTATTAGATTCAAATATTTTTGGTTTCACTAAAATCCGGTTTATTTTTGAATCCTGTACATTCATTTGAATTCTGAAATCGAATTATCGAACTACCGCGCCATTTTCAATTACTTTTATAATTATAAATAATATTTATATTCTAATAACGATTCGAATAAATATATACGTTCGAATTTCTCATTGTGAGACTGCGCAGGAAATATGGCATACGTTGGAGGTCACACACGAAGGTACATCTCAAGTGAATGAATCTCATCTCGCTCTTCTCAGCAACGAATATGAAAATATCTCTATGCAAAAAGACGAAGATATAAAAGAGATGTATGGACGCTTCTCATCACCAGTCTACAATGCAAAAGCTCTTGGAAAAACCTATACCGAAGTGGAATTGATCAGAAAAATATTAAGAGTGCTACCGATGAATTTTGAAGCTAAGGTGACGGTAATACAAGAATCAAAAGATTTGAATAAATTAAGCATGGAAGAGTTGATCGGAAATCTGATTACTTACGAGATGGAGTTAAAAGCAAGAGAAGAACGAAAGGATTCTAAATCAAAGAAAAAGACAATCGCTCTAAATAATTCTGTCAAAAGTAATGATGATGATCCCGTTGAAGAGCTAGCCATGGTTTTGAGAAAGTGGGCCAAAGGAAAATACAAGCCACAAAAGAAGAAAACTGTCAAATCCGAAAGTTCAAAAAGTTCAAATGATGAAGTGTTTTGCTACAACTGCAAGAAACCTGGACATATCAAACCAAATTGCCCACACCTTAAAAATGAAAAGAAGAAGAAGTTCAGAAGAAAGAAGAAGGCTTTTGCTGCTACATGGGATGACGAAGAAGGAGAAGAAGTTTCTGAAAGTGATGAAGAGGAAGTTAATTTGTGTCTTTTGGCTCAATCTGATTCAGAAAGTAGTGAATAGAATTCAAGTGAGGTATCGAATTTTACTTATAAAGATCTAATTTTAATGTGTCACGATCTCACAAAAACCGTTCGTTCTCTTGAACTAAAACTTAAGAAATCGAAATCTGATAGGTCAAAACTAGTTCAAGAAAATAATAGTTTAGAAAGAAAACTTCAAAAAGTTAAGAATTCACCGTTTTCAGAATGCGAAAAATGTCAATTTTTGAGTAATGATCCTTTGAAATTCAAAACTGATTTTGAATTACTCAAAAATGAAAACGTGAATTTGAAAATTGAAAATCATGATTTTGATAAGGAAATCGAAAAGCATAGAGAATCTGAAAAACTTGATTTTGAAAAGCAAAAACAATTTGAAATTGAAATTTCTAAGTCCAATGCTAAAATTAAAGCACTTGAAAACGAAAATATGGTTTTAAAACAAACTGATGCTAAAAAGAGGAAAATCGCTATTAATTGTTGTTCAAATTTAATGAAAGAAAATAGTGGTCTTAAATTTAAAATTCAACGACTTGAGTCAACTTTGACTAAATTTTCTAAAGGAGAGAAATCATTGAATATGTTGTTAAAAAGGCATTTTTTTGTTCAGAATAAAAAGGGACTTGGCTTTGGATCTGATCAAGTTGAAAAACAAAATTCTAATGATTTTAAAAATTCTTTGAATGGTTTTGAAAACAATCAAATTGAATTATTGAAATTTAATAATTTCAAAGGGTTTTTAAATCATAAACAAATTGATAACTCATTTAAAAACAATTCATTTAAATCTATTTGGATTCCAAAAAATAACAAAATAAATTTAAATAAATCTAAACGAATTTGGGTTCCAAAGGGTACTGTAGTGGACACTAATGGATTGTTATATAAACGAGTTTGGGTACCAAAACGTGTAAACGAAGATAAGAGTGGTAGAACAAATTTTGTTAGACCACTCGATCATATGAACATTTAGGTACCGTGGGAGGCTAAGGAACAACTGTGCTTAAGTGAGACAAAATTCAAATTGATTCACATATCAAATTATTTGGAGTTCCTTAGCCATAGAATCAGAGTTGGAGATTCATTGGATCACATTGATTATGGTAAGTCAGGTATGATCTCTAAACTTGTACTTTTATTTTAATTCCTTTTATTTTCTTTATTTTTTACTTGGCTGATTTTGAAATCATTCGTTATTGATTGTTGAATTTCCTAGATTATAAAAAATTTGATTTTTTTTTATGATCTCAAATAATTACCTTAGATTTGATCATTGAATGTTTCTCGTACTTGTCTAAAAATTCTCTGAGAATGTCACATGTGATTCTTGCTTTGAAAATGATCTTGTGCTGCTTTGATAAGGAAAGTGATTTGATTGGACGATGAGTTGAAAAATCAGTAATTAAATATCTTTAAATTCCATAGGCAATTTGAATTATATATATAAATGTTTTTAAAATTGTCTAGGAACAATCAGCATTATAAATATTAGATAATTTCATGTTCTACTGATTGATTTTTGAAGATGATTTTCAAATTTGCATTGATATTTTCAAAAACTCCTCTTGAAATTGATATTTTCAATTTTTAAAATTATTTTTGATTATTTATTCAAAAATTGAAATTATTGATTGGTTTGAACCGTTTTTGTGACCCATCAAAATTATTAATAGGTTTATGAATTTGTGATGGTTTGAGACTATGGTATAATTCATAACTAGAGGAGATGTTATTTTAAATCTCATGATGATTGGATAGATTTTATAATATCTTTGAATTAGAGCGTGTTTCAAGACCATCTTCTATATCTACCATATTTCTCTCATTCATCATGGTTTTATTTAATTTGGGGATTTCTAATTATTCTTGGAATTAAAAATAAAATAAAATAAAAAATAAATAAATAAATAATTTATCCTTGGTATTCACTCCTATTTAAAAGTCCTCACGATTATGCATGTGTGAATTACCTTAATTTCTATGTGCTTCCATTCTGACTTAAGAGACCTTTGGGCTGTGCATTGATGGAACTTATTAGAGAGGATAAAGTTAAGTTACTACTAACCCCATTTAAAAGACCTTTGGGCTATGCATGGTTAGGAAGTGCTTAACACATTTTTCAGCATATTTAAAATTCATATTCAAATATTCAATTTTTATTGAACTCTCCTCATTCTATAAAATTCATCGTAAATCCATTCATTCTGAAAGTGAAATTTGCTTCTGATTTAAAGAATATTATGATTTTTTTTTTATTAAATGGGATTTGCGATATATATTATTTTTCCTAATTTGAATTTATATTTATAGTCTATATGCATCACTGGTTCAATTTCTATTTTGATGATAACAAAAGGGGGAGAATGGTCAAGATTTTGATTGATGAATATTTAATTCAAAAATATTTTAAGATTGAAGATTATATATCTAGATGGAGAATGGTCAATTGGATATCATCATTATATTTTCCACATATATAGGGGAAGTTCAGTTGTAGGAGGAGCACACAAATAGGGGAAGTAATATATTTCACATTCAAACACATTCAAAATCTTTTATTTTTTTGTCATCATCTAAAGGGGGAGATTGTTGTATATAACCGTGTTGTATACACAATTATATGATTTTTGTTTGATGATTACAACCAAATAAATATTATTTTAAATGTGTTTGTTACTATACTGTTCTATTTATACATCATAGGCAGGATTATAATATTTATATTTAAATAGAATACGACTGTACAGACATTCATATATTTATACAGTATTTTATTCAAATTAAATATTATACTTCAAACATTCAAACAGTACAACTATTTATAACTCCACTATTTACAATTCAAATAATTTTGAATATTTCTGACATGACACATCGCACATGAAATTATAATACTGAAGGAATTCAAATAGAATAGATAGATTGAATTGAACACAGCAAAATAATATTTATTTGGGGAAATTACAGGGTTTGTAATTTGGGGAAATCTGGTTTTGTGGATGAAAACTAGTGCAGGGTGTTGAGCGTAGGGTTAAGAACAGTTGGGAGCGAGTGTCGCGAGTTTACAGGGGATTGTAAGCGTAGAGATTGTTTTAACTCCTAGTTGAAACCTTGGGGAATGCAGCAGTAGGCAGATATTTGCCGAAGCTGGGTAAATCTTTGTGTTATTTATTTTCCGCATTTATTCTGATTATTATCTGTGCTGCTACTATTTAATTACTTTGTGAAAACTGCGATAAACACTATTCACCACCCCCTCTAGGGTTAATTTAGATCCTATAGAGCTGTTGTCAGAGTCCTCTTTAATCGCTGAAAAGAATCCTTGTAATCAATATTCTAAGCAAAGGTCAGATTCTTCTTCATTAGTCTGGTGAGTGGGGCTAATATCCTTGCGAAATCCTTAATAAACTTCCTATAGTAGCCCGCTAAACAAGGAAAACTTCTCACCTCTATTGCATTCTTTGGAACTTTCCAAACTTGAACTGCAACTACTTTCGCGAGATCCACCAATATCCCATCCTTGGAGACCATGGGCCCTAGAAATCTCACATCCTTTCACCAAAAGTGACATTTGGATAATTTCGCCTTAAGCTAGTGTGCTTGGGGAGTCCTCAAAACCTCCCCTAAATGTAGGGCATGCTCTTCCTCGCTCTCTGAGAAAATTAGAATGTCTTCCACAAAGACCACAACGAATTTATTCAGAAACTCCGTGAACACCCTACTCATCAGATCCAAAAAATATGCGGGTGCATTGGTTAACCCAAAAGGCACGCCAGTCGAAGAAGCCACGTGGAGTTCTGAAAGTGGTCTTCTTTATAATGTCCTCGATCACCCTCAACTAATGAAATCCCATAGCTAAGTCTAACTGCGACAAAATAGATGCACCAACAAGCTGGTCAAACAGATTGTCAATCGTCAGGTTTGGGTGCCTATTTTTGTTAATGAGCTTATTCAACTCCCTGTACTCCATACATAGGTGAAGCGAGCCATCCACATTTGTTGCAAAGACAACTGGATCACCCCATTCTGATATACTTCGCTTTATAGACCCATTCTCAAGTAGCTCACCCACTTGCTTGCTAAACTCCCTCCTTTTCCTAGGAGCCATCTGGCGCATAGGAAATGCGACTGGCTTTGCATTATCCACCAAGTGTATCCGAAAATCAATCTTACGCCTAGAGATAAACCCATAACCTCATCAAAAACATCCTGATACTCATAATTTATAGGTACAGATCGTAGATTATCGACAAAAGCATCTAATGATTCTAGGAAACTAAGCATGACAGACCCCCTTGGGTCACAGGAAATCTCGAGATTCCTACAACGATAAGTCAAAAGTCTAAAGACCCTCCTCTCATAATCTAGGATGGCACCATAAATAGCTAGCCAATCCATCCTTAGAATCAAACCGTAGCCCACAAAACCAAGCACAATTGGTCGCACTCGAACTCGACGCCCAACACAGACATCCTCAAACTCCGACAAATAATAGTCAAATAAGTCGTACCCCCAATGTGGTTTGAGACAATAACAGGATCAGAAACAATACTAGTATTAAGGTGCAGAGACTCAACTATAGAATCAGATATAAAAGAACGAGAAGCGCCAAAATCAAAAAGAGTCCTAACTGGATGATCGAAAAGGGAAATCAAACCTTCAACAGAATCTTTCCTACCTCTGTCCGGTCCGCTAGCCTGGAGATCATGCATATGCCCTCCAGAAGGTCCTATCCTTTGCCCTTATCCTTGCTTCTTTGGGCATTCCTTAATATAGTGTAATTTCACCATAGTTGTAACAAGCATTCTTCCTTTTTCTGCAATCCTTTACTACATGACCCAAGCCCCCACAACCATGACATTTCTTCATACTCTGAGCTTTGTCATTCTTTCCACCCTTCTTTTTCTGTTCTTTCTTGGGCCACACTTTCTTGTTTTGCGTCTCATCAGTCTTAGCCTCCTTTTTCTCAACCTTACCATCTTCGTGCATCAGTTCGATAATAACCAGTCTCTCAAAAGTTGCTCCCATAGGTATGTGAGATAATGCCAATGCTTGAAGAGGTTGATCCAACCCTCTTGCAAACCTTAAAGCTTTCTCGTGTGGGGAATTCACCAGTTCCTGACCAAACCTTGCCGACTGATTAAAATTTTTGACATATTCTTTAACAGGCATGCTTCCTTTCTTAAATGCCAGAAATCTATCCATCTGCATACTCTCTTCTGCCCGAGAAAGAAATTTCATCTCGAATCTCTATCAGAAATCATCCCAAGTATCTAGTGGACGCCTTGCTTGCGTCACTTCCCACCAAAACAGAAACCTCATACTAAAGCTACCATGCAACCAACAATATTATCTTGCGGTCATCGACCTCAAAAAGCCCAAAAAAATTCTATCACTTTTAGCCAATTCCTTGCTTCCATAAAGCTTTCAGTCCCACAGAATGGTTTTCCTCCCATAGCACAAAAGTCCTCGCATATTTTGGGGAAATTTTCCACTTGCGGAGGAGGAGGAGGAGTAGCAGCTGGGGGAGGGGTGTCACCTTGGCCTCCAACAGGCATTGTAGCTTCAAGATACCTACGGAGTCAAGCCGGTATCTGAACGCCCTCAGGAAGATTCGGTTCCCCACACATGTTGAAAATAAAAGGAAAAGGGGTTCAAACAGAGAATCGAAAGATATTTTATATGGATTTGGGGAATATGTTTTCAAAAACAAACTTTTGTTTGAAAATACTTTGCTTTAGAAAACAATTTTCAAAACTTTTATCTGATCTTATAACCTTCAGCTCTGAAACCAAATGTGATACTCCATGTCCGTTAATGTCACACTTTATCAAAATGCATTAAGTTTCGTGGAGCGTTATAGGTAAACAGAAACAGAATCTCACAAGATAGATATATGAAATAGCAGCAGAAATTTAAAACTTTATTTTCCAATAGAAAATATCATGGTCTCAAAATCCATTTATAAAATAAGACTAAAATACATGAACAAAATACATCAAATAAAAACCTCTGTCTTGCGCTAAAAACCATCAGAGTGCAAAAACGAAAAATCATAATCACCATAAGTAGCCATAAACAAGTAGATAAGTAGTCAAAGTGATACATGAAAGCAGATCCAAATCCGAGTAGAAATAGAAGAGAAAGTCCTAATCAATCTTAAGCATTCCCACCCTGGGAAACCGGAGGGGGGGGGGGAGGAAGAGGGAGAAAAGGAAACGAAATGGGTCAGACATAAAGTGTAACATCCCGTATTTTCTATGAACATAAGAGTAACAAATCGGAGAATAATTAAATTGTAACAAAATAACTAAGGGAAACTGGTTACGCCATTGCGTTTGTCTCGAAATTCTGCTTGGAATAGAGTCCAAGTTTGTGTAAATCGGACTCCGTATAAAGAACATATGGCCTTCAGAAGTTTCAGTAAAAACCAGCCCGAAAATTCAAAATTCAGATTTCGAAATTCAAACAGACACCCGGGTTGGGCGAGAAAATTCCCGCCCAGGACCCAGGCCGACACTAGGGTCGACCTCCCCACTTTTCCAGATCAGTAGACATATCCATTTTTCTACACCTGGACGCCTTTCTGACCGGATTCATGAGCTCTAACCTATTTAAACACCCCCAAACCCATCTTTCTCTCCACACAATTTCATTATGCCTATACTCTGCCTCTATTCTAATTAAAAATAAACAAATGGCATCGCTACTCTATTAGAATCAAAACTAGAACTGGTGTATCTTCTTCCAATCTGAATAGAATTAAAAGAGAATCAAATCTAATCGACAGTGTACGCCAAAGGAGCTCTATTCAGTGTCAGAATACAGATCCCAGAAATCAAGATTTACCTTTCCAATCGTGAGTACAATTATTTTTAGATATAAACTTTTATTATGATCTTGGCATGGTTATAAATCTGAATCTGAGGTTATGCATATTCTTATCTATCAGATCTGTTTTTCTGTGACTATTATGCATCTCCTTTTTCTTTCTGTTCTATGGCCAGGCTACTACGAGCCTGCGCTGAATCTCATAAGAGATTAACGCATGAACGCTAATTTCAGGACCAATAATGAATATTGCATAACTGAACATGACTGATCTGTGACTGATTTGAGAAAAGAACATAGGTTGTAAATTAAGATCTAGAATCAGTGCATACAATGTATAATAGACTGTGATTTGGAATAAGAATTATTATATGATAGCATATGACTTGGGATTTGGAATATAATGCATACTAGAATGCAAGATCTGATTTTTAGGACATAATACATGATCAAAATTTAAGATCTAGATTTTGGGGCATATTTTATATCACGATCTACGACTTGAACAAAAAAAATGTGACTTAGGCGTAAAGATCTATATTAAAATAGGTTAACTATTAATGTGAATGTGCCTAAATATGGATTTTAGGATATTTGGCATCATAGGCTATAATTTGGCATAATTCATATTGTTTGGGGCATTCTAGAGAATATTCTGTACTGTGCACAGTTTAATTAAAATTTGGGGCATATGTCGTATTATGAATTATGACCATGATTTAGGCATGTAAATTTAGGCAAGATATGTAAATAGAACTTTAAGAAATATTTAATCTGTAAAATTTACCGAATCTGTTATATCTGTTGAATTGCCTAATCTGCCAAATCTGTTGGATTGCCTAATCTGCCAAATCTGTTATCTGTTGAATTGTCAAATTTGCCAAATCTGTTATCGGCTAAATCTGTTGAATTGCCTAATATGTTGAAAGCTAAATAATTGTAATTTGTGTATGAAAATCTGTAGGCTCGATCTAAGATTGAGTAAAACATGGAAATTTGATTAATCTGATGTAACCTGTAAGGAAGTTTAATCTGTTAAATGGACAAAAATTAGTATGATATCTGTATAATCTGTATTGGAATAAATTGGCTATGACACGAGGTTAGACTCCGTTTGCAGTGGAAGCCTGCGCGGAACCAACCGACTAAACCAACGACCACAAACTGTAAGTGTAATGTGAGAGGTCGTATGCATAACTAAAATACGCTTAGGCACGAGGTTAGGTCTGGCTTGTGGCAGAAGTCTGCCTGGAACCGCCCGGCATATCCAGCGGCCACAAGATACCGACCTAATGTGAGAGGTCTGTGCATTAATAATTAATTAATGCAAATCTAAGATAAATATGATACCTAAAACATGTTGGGTGGATAGGGTTAAAACAATTGGACTGATGAATCTAGTAAACCCGTTTCATAAATCTGTAGGCCCAATACAAAGTTAGGTAAAATAATCTGTAAGTCTGTTAATCTGTATATCTGATCCGTTAGTCGGAGAACTTGTTAATCTGTATAGCTGATCCGTTAGTCTAAAAACTTGTTAACTTGATTGTCTGATATGTGAACTAGCAACCTGAGCTCTGTCTGAAATCTGTAAACAAGTTAACCTGAAACGGTTAGTCTGGGGACACAAGGTTAGGAAGGGAAATACTTGTGTCATCAGTTATTTGGGACCCATATTAGTCGGTAACCCTTTCTACTTTGACCCCACACAATCTAGGGGTCCGGGGACGCTTACTGAACTAATTATAAGCGGTTCATTCTGATAATGGCGAGGGGTGTTGATGGTGCATTCCAACCGGGTCATGTGCGTGCATGGATCCGGTCATCTCTGAGGATGTAAGACACTGTGACATCTGTAAATAGGTCTGTGCCAATAGGTTACCACTTTATGGAGTGATACACCCTATTGTGGGGCCGACACAGGGTATTTATGTATTAGGGAGCCGATCGCTTAGGGTAGGACTTAGGGTACACTTAGTTCTGTCTGTTTCTGTTGGTATCGTCTGTTTCTGTTAGGTAGTAACACATGTCTGTTTCTGCGTGGTACCGTCTGTTGGTGTGGTAAAGGCCCATTACTAGTGTATACCTAATTCTAACATTCTGTTTCCGTAGGGATTATTCTGTTTATGTTTCTGATTCCGTTTCCATTCTGTTTCCGTACCTTCTGTCTATTGGGGTGGTAAAGGCCCATTAGTTGAGTGTTAAAGGCCCATTATTAGTATTCTGCTTCTGTACCTTCTGTCTATTCGGGTGGTAAAGGCCCATTACTAGAATTTTGTTTCTGTAGAGATTATTCTGTTTCCGTTTCTGTTTCAGTTTAGGCATTAGGGTAACACCTAGTCCTGTTATACTAGTATTAGTGCAGAGAAGTGAAGACTAAGTAAGAATCTTTGCTTAGTCTCTATCATTCGGTTAACCTGCTATTCCTGTTACGATTATCTATAATCCAGTTTTATTTACATGTCATGATACTATTATCTGTTTATATGCTGAAAGTCACTGGACTCACCAGACTTATGTCTGACCTAGTTTGTTTCGCCTCTTTTCTTTCCGTTCCCTCCCCCCCCCCTCCCCGGTTTTTAGGGTGGAAACATAGGAGCTTGATTAAGATTCTCTCTGCTTGAAGTGTCTGAAGTATTGCTTGGCTTTGGCTCTATCTTTCCATGGCAGTTTATATTGGGGATTATGACTTTAAAAACTATGCATTCTGAAGGCTTTTGTACAAGACCGAAATTTTGTACTTGAATTCTGATATTGTGATTTGGAAGATGTAACAAAACTTATTTTTGTTTCTGTTGTAATAAAGTTATAAATTTTTCATGTACTGCTTTATCTGTCTTGTAAATTTATGTTCTGTTTTCTAAAACGCTCCATCAAAGTTAAGGCATTCCCTTTGTGAGTGACCTTAACGGAGGTGGGGTGTTACATAAAGTCTGGCGAGTCCAGTGACTTTTGGCATATAAATAAATAAATGTATCAAGACAGTAAATAAACTGGATTAGAGATAACTCTAGTATGTAACAGGTATAAACAAGATGAACATGATAAACATAATAAACAGGATAAACTATGCTTCTCAATTACTTTCTCTACACCAATACTAGTATACTAGATTAACTGTTTTCCAATTACTTCACACAAAATAGAATGATCCCAACATGAACATTAATGGTAGACTTAGGTGTACTTCTAGTAACAGGTTTTAGCCTAAATAGAAATAACAGGTACCCCAACAGAATTAACGGGTGTTACCCGAAACAGTAATAATGGGTACCTAAACAGGCAGAACTAGTTGGGATAAGGTAAGAAAGAAATAACAGTTTCTTAATAAGCATAGAATCAGACTCGGTTTATTAACATGTCAAGGTTACTGTTAAATTTTTATATCTAAAAGTAACATGAACTCACAGAGATTGGACTAGAGTAAAATAAATCCCTGTTGTAAGTATAGGTTGTTGTTGTTGTATAAGATAGTCTAGTTTAATCCAAGCTGAGGCAGCATCTCCTTGTCTCCATTGTTTTTGGTGTAGAAAACAATAGAAATGTTGGCCTTTGTATAGACTTTTCCAATGAATCTTGCAAACAAACAAGTCCAGGTTCAGGAAATGAACCTGGCCAGATCTAGGTGGGGCGACCCTAGGGTCCACACACCCTTGAGTGGGTCGACCCATAGGACGACACACCCTTCGGTGTGGGTTGACCCGCAATGGGTCTTAATCCTGCGTTGGTCCCCCGCTCCTCGAATTTGAATTAATTTGAAATTTCTGGTTTGGTTTTGTCTATATATATTTCTCTAATATGTATACAAACTTCTAACCTTAACATCTTCTTCATACAATGTCCTTTTTACCCAAACTCGGAGTTTGTCTGAAGCAGAATTCCGAGACGAACGCAATGGTACAGTCCGTTTTACTTAATTACTAATATAAAATTAAGTATTCTTTAGTTTGTCAATGTTCTTTAAAAGTATGGGGTGTTACAAATTCAGAATTCAGAAAATATAGAAGAAATGGATCTAAAAACTAGGTACACCTTAACTAATTTTTAATTTTTTGGTTGATTTGGATGAATGAATGTTTCGTCTGATTGCCTTGTTTGAATTTTAAAATTAAAATTTTAAATTCAAACTTAAACTTTAAAATTCAAATTTGATTTTTGAAATTCAAATAATAAATAATAATAATTAATTTTTTTGGTTGTTGGGTTTAATTATTTCAAGAAATAATAAATATGAAATATAAAACGTGAATATAATAAAACAAAGTCAAAAATCAATATGTCTTTTGAAAACCAACTTATATGTCGACATACCCAAACAGACATGTCGACATATGTAATAGTAAATGAAATTCAAATTTTGAATTTCAAAAATTTGAACTTTAAGACTGTAACACCCCACTCCCGCTATGATCACTCACTAAGGGAATGCCATAGCATCGGTGGAGTATTTTAGTGAATATAGAACAGAAAAATTACAACAAGACAGATATAAATAGTACTTGAAATTTTAAAACATCATCTCATAACAGCGGAAGTAAAACATGTCTGGTTACATCATAAAACCACAATAAAGGTCAAGTACAATATCCATCAAAATAAAGAAGTACATAATCCCACTCTCATACAATAGCCAAACAAAAGAAAAGATAACTGGATAACTGGAGCTTTACATCTATCCAAGCTCCTAAAGACTGGAACAGCAATCCGATCAAGCTCCACTACTGCTAGGATCCACCGTAGGACCTGAGGGTTGGGAAAAAGATAAAAACAACAGGGTCAGACATAAGTCTGAGCGAGTCCTATAACTTTAACAATACAATCGTTAAAGTAACCAGAGAAGACATAAACTGATATACGGTAACATATAGGGATGAATGGCTACCCTAAGCAGTCAACTAAACGAAGATAAAGGATAAAGACGCATCTACCCTCCCTAAGGTAAATTACTAAACTGCACCACACCAGTCGTTCCTAACTTAAAGGTTGATCCCACCCAAGGACTTATAAAATTTACTAATTAGTACCTGCGTACCCCTAGGTGACCAAGTAGGCGCCACGGGGCCCTACAATCCACTAGGTGTACACACTACTTCCCATTCGATCGGCTCCCTAACGTAGATACCCGTGCTGGCCCCACCGTGGGATGTATCATTCCCCAATGTGGCAACCTGATGAAACTAAAGGTGCACGGCTTATATCTACTCGATGCAACAACGGCTTACCTACCAGCCCGGGCCCACTCACGCATATGAAGCCCGTTGGACTTGCGTTGCCACCGCTAACCCGTTTGCCTCTTACAGTCAAGCCCAGTATGCGTGTCCCGTCCTCGACATGGGTCGAGCCCACAAAGATACGTATGGGTTACTGGTTGAAATGGGCCTCCACAAGCTACCCACCTAAGCTTGTCCCTTTTTCTAGTATATCCCACTTAACCCTTTAATCATGTTTTAATTACATGTTCTATTTTGGTTAAGTATTCTAATCGTATTTTCTATTGCCACCCAAGGCAACCACTAGATTTTCTCATGCCACCCGAGGCACCCACTTAACCCCTCATGTCCCTCTACATGCTAATGTGGTTAAGTGTTTCTTAATTAATTAATTAAGAACGTAACCTTTGTAAAGACCTCTCACATTAGACTGTCTTTTATGACCGCTGGTTAAGCCGGTTGGGTCCGGGCAGCCTTATGTCATAACAGAGTCTAACCTCGTGTCTTTACATTAATTACGTATTTAGTTTGTGCCTAAGACCTCTCACATTGGGCTAACATTTGTAGCAACTGGTTAAGCCGGTTGGGTCCGGGCAGTTTTACGCTACAACTGAGTCCAACCTCGTGTCTTAGTCAATTAATTACACCTAATTAATCACCCTCATAATTTTATATTAATTATCCCTAATTAATCAAGTTTTCTTAACATGGGTAGACCTAACTTAATAGGTAAATTCCCATGGGGTAGACCTAACTCAATAGGTAAATTCCCAACACATAGTATGGGTACACCTAACCAAATAGGCAAATTCCCATACTATGTTTATTTATTTTGTGTTATGCATAATTATATTAATTTCACACAATCTTATTAACTTATGCATTTAATTACCCCATCGTTCCCACGTAATTTCGTTCATGATATAACACATATAAAAGGTGTCAACTTGCATATGAATGAACATGTTCCAAAGGTGCCATCTTGCATATTAACAAACACATAACTTGCATATGAACTTGCATAACATGTCACATAACTTGCATATAATATGTCACATAACTTACATATTCATTTTGCATAACAAACTTGCATATTAGCTTATAGACTTGCATAATGTGTCATCATGAACTTGCATATTAATAAACATGTAACTTGCATATTTACATACATGTAACTCGCATATTAACAAACATGTAACTTGCATATAAAGAAACATGTAACTTGCATATTTACATACATGTAACTTGCATATTAACAAACATGTAACTTGCATATTAACAAACATGTAACTTGCATATTTACATACATGTAACTTGCATATTAACAAACATGTAACTTGCATATTAACAAACATGTAACTTGCATAGCATATTACCATGAACTTGCATAACATGCATATGATTACATAGCCCACAACTTGCATATTTAGCATCATGCAAACATAACATACATCATATTAAACTTGCATAAGCTTACATACTCAACATGCATAAACATAAGATTAATGCTAACATCATATCATATGATTCAAAGCTCATTAACCCACATACAAAACCATAAATCTCATCACATCTCATCTAATTAGTTTACCAAAAGATCATCAAAGTGATAGAAACTCACAACTAGCAACTTTGAACACCAAATGAAGAAGATTAAGATGCTAAGAAGGGATTAGAAGTTGATTAGAGAGTGATTAGTATGCAACCCTCTTCATAAAATTAGTGGAGGCCATGAGAGCTAGCATTTTGCCATAGTTTAGTCACTAGGTTTAATTATGAATGAATTAGGGTAGGTTAGGGTCTTATTTATAGATTAGGCAAGTGTTTTAGGCCATAGGATTAACCCTAGATTCAATCCAAGCCATCAAAGCATGTCTTGGGGAAGAAGTCAAGTGTAGGAACCATCTAGGGCCTTTAGATTAAAGATGGACCATGAGAACCATTCAAATGCAAAATCTGCACTTGAGCGAATCGGCCCACGGGTTGACAGCCAAACACCCTGGATTAACCCCTAGTCGACCCAGCGGGCTCGGGTCGACTTCAAAAATCGGCCGGTTCGGTTATTCCCCTCTCCCAATTCGCTGTTTTGAGCATTTTTGCATATTTATTTATTAAATTTTCAATTATATATATATATATATCAATATATATATATATATATATATATATATATCTACACAACCCATTTCACTTAATTAAGTATACTTTAATTTGGGAATTTTCGTGAAACTTCGCGAGGCCATATCTTGGTCATACGGACTCCGATTTTCGAAAACTCGGACTCTATTTCGCGTATTTTTCCGAGACGAACACAATGGCATAGCCCGTTTCCCTTGATTCCCATTTTAGAATTAAATTCTGCCTCGATTTATGTTATTACAGGTTATTGAAAATACGGGTTGTTACATTCTCCCCTCCTTAAAGGATTTCGTCCCCGAAATCTTCAAGTTAGGAAGAACGTATCCTACCATCCAATCATCCATCTACTCAAAGCATCATCCACGAGCAATCATTGTCCTTACAAGATTCTAAATGCTGGATGGATATATGCAAAAGTGTGTGTATATGTACTTACCTAATGCGAAAATCAGGCGGTTACTGATACAGTAAACCTCCTTAATGCAAACCATGATAGTGCCATGCATCCAATATGCATGCGAAACCCTATTGACACATACAAATTTCTACATGCGTGCACAACCATACACAAAAATGCATCATCCATATGATAACACAGCCATGATACATCCATCAATCTAACCACCACATCCATTTATGCAACATGCAACATGAAGTGACTGAGCCGATCTAGTGCCTAATGTGTGTGTATATGCATCCACGAGCAACCACTAGCAAACAATTGCATCCATATGCATCCATCAACCATAACATGTTTCAAACACATGTCTCAACCATAGGTTTTACCCTATCTAAAGGTCATAGGTATTAGCGAGAGGATATACTAAAGATAAGATAAGTACTAGACAAGCAATAAAGGAGAAGTTAAAAGACATACTCTCAAAAAGAAATGGATACAAAGAACGCATCTTTGCTTCCGTCTCCCAAGTAGCATTGCTTTCGTCATCTCCCCATTGCACTTTAACTAGCTGAACTTCTCTGTTCCTCAACTTCCTAGTTTCTGACCCAAGGATGCGAGTAGGAGCTCGTCGAATCGTCGCATCACGCTCTACCTCTACATCTCTAAGCAAGCTCGGCTCTACCACCTCCGCGGTCTCATGTAAGCACTTCCTCAAATGTGATACATGGAATACATCATGAACACCACTAAGTCTGTCGGGCAACTCCACCCTATATGCCATCCGTCCAATCCTTTCCTTAATAGGAAACGGCCCAACAAATCTCGGTGCTAACTTCCCTACGGACCCAAAGCGAACAACATTTCTCAATGGAGATACTTTGACAAAAACCATGTCCCCAACCTCAAACTCAAGATCCGTCCTTCTCCGATCCGCATAAGATTTCTGTCTATCTTGCGCTGCTTTCATCCTTTTTCGAATTAAATCAATCTTCTCTGAAGTCTCTCTAACCATATCCGGCCCAAGCAAGATCTTATCCGTAGATTCCCACCAACATGTAGGAGATCGACAAGGCCTTCCATAAAGAGCTTCGAAAGGAGCCATACCAATACTGGACTGAAAGCTGTTATTATATGCGAACTCCACCAAAGGAAGATGTTCTTCCCATGTACCTCCAAAATCCAAGATACAAAGCCTCAAAAGATCTTCTAAGATACGGTTCACCCTCTCGGTCTGACCGTCCGTCTGAGGATGATATGCGGTGCTCAAACACAACTGAGTCCCTACCGCCTCTTGCAAACTTCTCCAAAACTCACTAGTGAAAATAGGATCTCGATCACTCACAATGCTGGATGGTACGCCATGCAATCTAACAATCTCTCTAACATAGACTGAAGCAAGCCATGGAGCGGTCCTCTTACTCTTTACGGGTATAAAATGGGCACTCTTTGTAAGTCTGTCTACCACAACCCAAATTCCCGTATTGCCCTTCCTCGATCTCGGTAACCCGTCGATGAAATCCATCGAGACACTATCCCACTTCCACTGTGGAACTTCCAATGGGTGTAGCAACCCACCGGGTTTCCTTTGCTCCACTTTAACTTGTTGGCACACTAAGCATCTAGCCACATACTCGGCCACATCTTTCTTCATACCGGCCCAAAAGAAAACTCTCTTCATGTCTTGGTACATTTTGTCTCCACCGGGATGAATAGTCATTCTTGAACGATGTGCATCATCCAAAATAGCCTTCTTCAAACCCTCATCTTGCGGTACACAAAGTCTACCGTCTCTATGCAACCATCCCTTATCATCTATGGTGTATCTACCCAAATGGCTGGACGACTCCCCTCTTATAAGCTTCTCTACCAACACAACCAACTGTGGGTCGTCTCGCTGAGCCTCGCCAATCCGTCTCAAAAGAGTAGGTCTAACCTCCAAGGATGCCAACAAACCAGGTACAAAATCAACAGAAGGTCTGAAGTCAAACAAAGAAAGAAACTCCAAGCTTCGTCGTTCCACGAACAATGGACTCAAAGATAGCCTTTTTCTACTTAAGGCGTCTGCCACCACGTTACCCTTACCAGGGGTATACGCTATCTCGAAATCATAGGATGCTAAGAACTCCATCCACCTTTGCTGTCTTAAGTTTAAATCCTTCTGAGAGAATAAGTACTTCAATGATTTATGGTCGGTGAACAACTCGAATCTCTCACCAAGAAGATAATGGCGCCAAGACTTAAGTGCGAAAACAATCGCAGCCAACTCTAGATCATGGGTAGGGTAATTCTTCTCATGCACTCTCAATTGTCTCCCTCCATAGGCTATTACCCTTCCCTCCTGCATCAAGACTGCGCCTAATCCTGTTCCACAAGCATCGGTATAAACAACAAACGGCTTACTCCCATCTGGAAGCACTAAAACTGGAGCGGTGGTCAAAGCTCTCTTTAACCGTCGGAAAGCATCATCACGATCTACATCCCATGAGAAAACCAGATTCTTCTTCGTCAAGCGGGTTAATGGGGCTGATATCTTCGCGAAGTCTTTGATGAACTTCCTATAATATCCTGCCAACCCCAAGAAACTTCTTACCTCGGTAGCATTTCTAGGAACTTTCCAATCCTGGATAGATACTATCTTTGCGGGATCCACAGCTATCCCTTCCTTAGAGACCACATGCCCTAAGAATCGCACTTCTCTTCTCCAAAAATGGCATTTAGAGAATTTAGCTTTAAGACTATGCGCTCGAAGAGTCTCCAACACTTCCTTGAGATGTAAGGCATGCTCTTCTTCATTCTTGGAAAAGACCAAGATGTCATCCACAAAAACTACTACAAACTTATTCAGATACTCTCTGAACACTCTACTCATGAGATCAACAAAGTATGCGGGGGCGTTTGTCAACCCAAATGGCATCACTAGCCACTCATAAAAACCATCCGGAGTCCGGAAAGCAGTCTTCTCTATACTGTCCTCCGCCACTCTTAACTGATGAAACCCTGTAGCTAAGTCCATCTGCGAAAATACTGACGCGCCAACCAACTGATCAAAGAGATCATCTATCCTCGGTAATGGGTGTCTATTCTTCTTCGTGAGCTTATTAAGTTCTCTATAATCCACACAAAGTCTGAGGGACCCATCCGCCTTCGTGGCAAACACTACTGGAGCTCCCCACTCCGATATACTTCGCCTTATGAACCCCTTCTCAAGCAACTCCCCTACTTGCTTATGAAGTTCTCTTCTCTCACGAGGAGCCATGTGGCGTACTGGCAAAGACACTGGTTTGGCATTATCCACCAAATAAATTCGGAAATCTATCTCCCGCTTCGGAGGCAAACCCTTTACTTCTTCAAACACATCCGGATATTCCCGGACTACTCTGACAGAACACAAACTTTCGACCGAAGCATCGAGCGATTCAAGATAACTTAGCAAAACAGATTCCATGGGATTGCAAGAGATCTCGAGAGTGTTACCCAAGCGGGTCATGAGCCTGACAACTCTCCTTTCGCAATCAAGAACGGCACCATTACTGGATAACCAGTCCATGCCCAAGATCAACCCATAGCCCGTGAAGCCCAATACAAAAGCATCACATCTAAACTCAACGCTAAGTATAGAAATCTTCAAACCCAAACATATCATAGACAGATATATGGAGCCCCCAATTGGGTTTGAGACAACCAAGGGATCATCAACTAGACTGGTGTCTAAGTGCAGTGACTCAACTAACGATGATGAGATAAAAGAATGCGATGCGCCAGAGTCAAACAAAGTACGAACTGGATGATCAAACAGAAAAACCAGACTTTCAACGGAAATAGTTCTACCTCTCTGCTGAATCGGTGGAACTGAGAGAACCTGAACTTGCCCCCCTGACTGAGGTGGTGCTATAAGAGCTTGCACCTGGCCTCCTGAGGTAGACCCCGTCTTCTGCCCCTTCTTTGGGCAGTTTTTCACAAGATGCCCTGCTTCACCACAATGAAAGCAACCGGTCTTCTTCTTTTTGCGACAATCCTTACTGAGGTGTCCTGGTGTTCCACAATTGAAGCACTTCTTCTTCGTCTTCTTTTTGTCACCATTGCCTTTTCCGCCCTTGCCTTGTTGTTGCTGTTGCGGTTTCTTCTGATCCCCCTTTTTCTCTGGTGCCTTAGAATTCTTATCATCCTCATGCATAAGTGCCATGTAGACAAGCTTCTCAAAAGTGGCCCCCATAGGAATGTGAGTCATAGCTATTCGTTGCAATGGTTCGTTCAAGCCTCTAACGAACCTCAAAGCCTTCTTCTCCGGTGTATTCACCAACTCTATGCCAAACCTTGCTAATTGATTGAATTTGTTGACATATTCTTTCACCGTGAGATTCCCTTGCTTCAAATTCAAGAACTTCTCCATAAACAGATTCTCTTCCGCCCTTGAGAGAAACTTAGCCCCAAACCTTTGCTTAAAATCTGCCCAAGAGTCAACAGGGCGTTCTCCATTAGTGACCTCCCACCAGAATGAGGCCTCTCCCTTCATTAACCAAGCCGCCAACTTGACTTTCTTTCCCTCTTCCACTTCAAAGATATCTAGCAACTCTTCCACTTCCTTAAGCCAATCTCTAGCCTCTACGAAAGTCTCTGAACCAAGAAAAGGTTTTCCTCCTATAGCCTTGAACTCCTTGCAAACCTTAGCAAAATTATCCACTCTAGGCTGAGGAGGAGGAGCGGTTGTCTCTGGTGTAGTAGCATTGGCCGGACCCGCAGCCGCGGCCCTAGCCTCTTGCAACCTCCTATACCATAGTGGTATAACTAAACCCTCCGGGATGTTAAGATCTTCAGCCATGCTGAAACGAAAGAGGAAAGATTCAAAAAGGAGATTCCGAAAGATAAAGATATGGCTATTGGGGATTATGCTTTTCTTTTTCAAAAACTTTTTCTCTTAGAAGACATGCTTTTAAAAATACTTTCTTCGAAAATACTCTTAGAAAGTAGTTTTTCTCAAAAATTTTATCTGTTCTGGTAACCTTAAGCTCTGATACCACGTGTAACACCCCACTCCCGCTATGATCACTCACTAAGGGAATGCCATAGCATCGGTGGAGTATTTTAGTGAATATAGAACAGAAAAATTACAACAAGACAGATATAAATAGTACTTGAAATTTTAAAACATCATCTCATAACAGCGGAAGTAAAACATGTCTGGTTACATCATAAAACCACAATAAAGGTCAAGTACAATATCCATCAAAATAAAGAAGTACATAATCCCACTCTCATACAATAGCCAAACAAAAGAAAAGATAACTGGATAACTGGAGCTTTACATCTATCCAAGCTCCTAAAGACTGGAACAGCAATCCGATCAAGCTCCACTACTGCTAGGATCCACCGTAGGACCTGAGGGTTGGGAAAAAGATAAAAACAACAGGGTCAGACATAAGTCTGAGCGAGTCCTCTAACTTTAACAATACAATCGTTAAAGTAACCAGAGAAGACATAAACTGATATACGGTAACATATAGGGATGAATGGCTACCCTAAGCAGTCAACTAAACGAAGATAAAGGATAAAGACGCATCTACCCTCCCTAAGGTAAATTACTAAACTGCACCACACCAGTCGTTCCTAACTTAAAGGTTGATCCCACCCAAGGACTTATAAAATTTACTAATTAGTACCTGCGTACCCCTAGGTGACCAAGTAGGCGCCACGGGGCCCTACAATCCACTAGGTGTACACACTACTTCCCATTCGATCGGCTCCCTAACGTAGATACCCGTGCTGGCCCCACCGTGGGATGTATCATTCCCCAATGTGGCAACCTGATGAAACTAAAGGTGCACGGCTTATATCTACTCGATGCAACAACGGCTTACCTACCAGCCCGGGCCCACTCACGCATATGAAGCCCGTTGGACTTGCGTTGCCACCGCTAACCCGTTTGCCTCTTACAGTCAAGCCCAGTATGCGTGTCCCGTCCTCGACATGGGTCGAGCCCACAAAGATACGTATGGGTTACTGGTTGAAATGGGCCTCCACAAGCTACCCACCTAAGCTTGTCCCTTTTTCTAGTATATCCCACTTAACCCTTTAATCATGTTTTAATTACATGTTCTATTTTGGTTAAGTATTCTAATCGTATTTTCTATTGCCACCCAAGGCAACCACTAGATTTTCTCATGCCACCCGAGGCACCCACTTAACCCCTCATGTCCCTCTACATGCTAATGTGGTTAAGTGTTTCTTAATTAATTAATTAAGAACGTAACCTTTGTAAAGACCTCTCACATTAGACTGTCTTTTATGACCGCTGGTTAAGCCGGTTGGGTCCGGGCAGCCTTATGTCATAACAGAGTCTAACCTCGTGTCTTTACATTAATTACGTATTTAGTTTGTGCCTAAGACCTCTCACATTGGGCTAACATTTGTAGCAACTGGTTAAGCCGGTTGGGTCCGGGCAGTTTTACGCTACAACTGAGTCCAACCTCGTGTCTTAGTCAATTAATTACACCTAATTAATCACCCTCATAATTTTATATTAATTATCCCTAATTAATCAAGTTTTCTTAACATGGGTAGACCTAACTTAATAGGTAAATTCCCATGGGGTAGACCTAACTCAATAGGTAAATTCCCAACACATAGTATGGGTACACCTAACCAAATAGGCAAATTCCCATACTATGTTTATTTATTTTGTGTTATGCATAATTATATTAATTTCACACAATCTTATTAACTTATGCATTTAATTACCCCATCGTTCCCACGTAATTTCGTTCATGATATAACACATATAAAAGGTGTCAACTTGCATATGAATGAACATGTTCCAAAGGTGCCATCTTGCATATTAACAAACACATAACTTGCATATGAACTTGCATAACATGTCACATAACTTGCATATAATATGTCACATAACTTACATATTCATTTTGCATAACAAACTTGCATATTAGCTTATAGACTTGCATAATGTGTCATCATGAACTTGCATATTAATAAACATGTAACTTGCATATTTACATACATGTAACTCGCATATTAACAAACATGTAACTTGCATATAAAGAAACATGTAACTTGCATATTTACATACATGTAACTTGCATATTAACAAACATGTAACTTGCATATTAACAAACATGTAACTTGCATATTTACATACATGTAACTTGCATATTAACAAACATGTAACTTGCATATTAACAAACATGTAACTTGCATAGCATATTACCATGAACTTGCATAACATGCATATGATTACATAGCCCACAACTTGCATATTTAGCATCATGCAAACATAACATACATCATATTAAACTTGCATAAGCTTACATACTCAACATGCATAAACATAAGATTAATGCTAACATCATATCATATGATTCAAAGCTCATTAACCCACATACAAAACCATAAATCTCATCACATCTCATCTAATTAGTTTACCAAAAGATCATCAAAGTGATAGAAACTCACAACTAGCAACTTTGAACACCAAATGAAGAAGATTAAGATGCTAAGAAGGGATTAGAAGTTGATTAGAGAGTGATTAGTATGCAACCCTCTTCATAAAATTAGTGGAGGCCATGAGAGCTAGCATTTTGCCATAGTTTAGTCACTAGGTTTAATTATGAATGAATTAGGGTAGGTTAGGGTCTTATTTATAGATTAGGCAAGTGTTTTAGGCCATAGGATTAACCCTAGATTCAATCCAAGCCATCAAAGCATGTCTTGGGGAAGAAGTCAAGTGTAGGAACCATCTAGGGCCTTTAGATTAAAGATGGACCATGAGAACCATTCAAATGCAAAATCTGCACTTGAGCGAATCGGCCCACGGGTTGACAGCCAAACACCCTGGATTAACCCCTAGTCGACCCAGCGGGCTCGGGTCGACTTCAAAAATCGGCCGGTTCGGTTATTCCCCTCTCCCAATTCGCTGTTTTGAGCATTTTTGCATATTTATTTATTAAATTTTCAATTATATATATATATATATCAATATATATATATATATATATATATATATATATATATATCTACACAACCCATTTCACTTAATTAAGTATACTTTAATTTGGGAATTTTCGTGAAACTTCGCGAGGCCATATCTTGGTCATACGGACTCCGATTTTCGAAAACTCGGACTCTATTTCGCGTATTTTTCCGAGACGAACACAATGGCATAGCCCGTTTCCCTTGATTCCCATTTTAGAATTAAATTCTGCCTCGATTTATGTTATTACAGGTTATTGAAAATACGGGTTGTTACAAAGACTTCCCTCCATCCTTTCACCAACTCCCAAGGTCTGAAAATGTGTCTTTGATTTCAGAAAAGTTGTGCCCATTCAGTCTCCATTTGTTTATCTATTCAATTCTATTCTCTCTACCTCTCATTCAAAATTCAAAACAGCTATCTTCATTCTATTCTCTTCAAAACACATCTCCATTGGCTTCCTCTAGCACACCAAAAACCATGAGATTGACCAAAACTCTCAAGGGTCATCTCTATAATGATAAAAGAAGCTATTCAAACCTACGTTTACTAAATGGAAAATGGAAAAGTCAACACGGGAGCCCTCGCCATGTTTAAATATTTTCCCTCTTATGATCTTGGTTCTCTTTTTCATCAAAATGAAGTTCTAAGCTTAATTGACCTTTGGGATAACAATGAAGTATGTTACCCGAATCATGTCAAAATGTTTTACGCAAATTTGAATCGTGACTTTTTCGATGAATATGAGAATAGTGTAAGGAGTAGCATAAAAGACACTCAAATTGTTTCGGATTGTGAAATTTTAGTTAATATTTTAAATTGTAAGTGTCCCGGCTTGGATTTTTCGAAAATCGGAATTGATGAAACGGCTTTGGAAACTTATCATGACATTTTCGAAAGTGACGAAAATATGACTGTCAATAATTGCTTTTTCCGCCCTAAATCAATAATTGTCAACCTCCTCCTTCAACGTACTTTCACACCTCATTCCAGAAATTTAAATAACCCTACCCTTAAAGTCCAAAAAGCCCTCTTTTCTTTTTCTGATATTTATGATATAAATTGGGCAGACGTAATTTTAAAACAATTAAAGACCAAAAAGATGTCCATCAAGGAAAACACTCTTTATCATGGAGTTTATCTTACTCGGATTTTGAGCTATTTTGGAGTGGATCTCAAAGGAGAAGAATTTGTGTTAAGAAAGGTTATTAATTCGGCAAATATAAATCTTATGCAAATTACAATTTTTTTAAGACTTATGAAACATTTAAGGATAAACAAGCAAGAATGCAACAAGGGGAAAATCCAATTGAAATTGAGGAAGAAGAAGAAGAATTCTCTTTAGAAAGTATAGAATGTCCCACAAATACTAGAACCATAACAAAAGAAACACTTGTTCAAAACCAAGTTAAATTAGCCAAGAACCAAAAGGAGATCAAGAAGACTCTTACCCAAATATCTTAGTTCATTGGCAAAATAGGAAAAAAAACATGGAATATCAACTTCCTCCTCATCATCCGCTGAAATCTAAGCTTATCTAGTTTATATTACCTTTCAAAAATGCTTGTATTTTCTTTTGAATCTCATATTTAGTACCATGTATTAGTTGAATGTATTTGCTTTCAAGTAGTAGTGAATGATATTTATTTCTATTAAATCAATATTTAATTTACTGTAAAAACACATTAGAACTAAATAAACTAATATAATATAATAATATATTATTATAACTTAAATTTGTGTAAAAAATCAAATACCCAAAAATCAAAATGGGTATGTCGACATGGAAACATGGACATGTCAACATATAACTGCCATAAATTCAAATTTATTCAAAAATTGAATTTTTAAATAACTAATGTCTCTTCATTTTAAACGAATTCCACGCCCTATAAATACCTCTTTCTTTTGGAAAACTTATTCTAAACTTTCTCCTTCTTTTCTAAACATTCCTTTCCATAATATCAAATTATGGCAAATCCCATTCACAATTTGAGTGAGATCTTGAAGAAACACTCAATTCATTGAAAAATATCATATCTATAATACTTCGTAATCAATGTCATCCCAAATTGAGTCAAATAAAAATGGTTGAACATCAAGAGATGCACTTTGATGCCACTTGTTGACTAATATCTTCTCTTTTCAGAGACGAATAAGACAACCTCGCTAAAGTACCACCCATAAAGAAGATGAAGATTGGGAAGTCATCAAGGAGGATGCAATCTTTGGAGGAGGTGGATGGGTGGAAGTTCGAAGAGACATTTGAATTCGATTTGAATCGGTTGGTATGATTTGATGTGTTTGATTTGAATTTGCTTGAAAATTTCTCTTGATTTGGTTGGGTTTGAAACTTGTATATAATTGATTAAAATACTTGTAAATATTGACTGAAATGCTTGAATTGTGTGATTTGTTTACACTTTATCTTGTTCGGATTAGAATAATATAGGCATAGGGAAATTATAAAATATGAATTAGTTAGGCTTAGTTTAAGGGGGGTACGTAGGATTCATGGTGAAAGAGGTAGTATATGAAGCATCAGATCAACAAGTATTAACAGGTATGAATATTTTGGAAATCAAGGTTGTCATCATCAAAAAGAGGGAGATTGTTGGAGAATGGAGTTTTGATGACAACAACCTTAATTCAAATTATAAAATATATACTAACATCTCTATCTAGAATATACATACATATATATATGTATAGGTTTTGTATACAAGATTTGATACTGAAGACCGTACAGTTTTAGAATTTCAAGAGATTCAGGATTCAAAGAGATTCAAGACTTGTGAGTATCAAGATATCCTTATGTTAATAGCTCAAGAAAATATAGTAATTGAGTCTAGTTTATATGTAAAACTCTAAATAGCACTTCATTTTCAAATCTTGTTTTTCATTTGACTTTATAAATATGTTTATACTATATATCACTATGTTTTTATACTTTAGAAACTTCATTCGAAACATTATTTTTGATTTAATAATTTCTAGAATATATATATTAGTTTAAAAACTTGAAAGACGATTTTAAAACAATTAAAATACACTACATATGTTGACATAGTCATATAAGCATGTCGGCATATAACTGTCGTATTTTTTATTTTCAAAGGAAGTTTCTTTTCACAATTTGAAATGTTTTAGAAATGTTGCAACCTTTGGGACACTATAACAAGGGGTTGTTTTTGAATTTTTAACCATTTCTTTTCTCCTTCTTCACACCTTTGCTTAGGACCATTAATATATACAAAATTCTCGATTTCTACGCTTATACATAGCAAATTTCAACAAAATTTATATCATTCTTCTCTTCTCAATCTCTATCAATTACTTTTTGTTTGAAGTGATATCAAAGAATTTTAGGGCTATTATAATCATTTGGGAATTGTTTGGTAAGGGTGTGTTACTTGTAGCCCTGAAATCAAGGAAATGGAGCGGTGTTAACCTTGTAGCCGTGAAATCAGGGGTGGTGGAATCAGTATTAACCTTGTAGCAGTGAAATCAAGGGTGTTGTACTTGGATATTGATAATATTAAAACTCTGCACAATCCAACGTTACGTGGGGCTGGACGTAGGAGTAATCCAAACCGGTATAAAATCCTATGTGTTCTTTCCTTTTCTGCATTTTTATTTACTTATTTCTGTGTCTGTGATTGTTTCTATCTTTGTGATCATTTCTGGTGTTATAATCATTGTGTGATTCATATTGTGAATCATGTTAGTTTAAGATTTCTATAAATTTCTCATAAACACTATTCACCCTCCTCTAGTGTTAATTCTTCATTAAGATCTGCATTCTTCATCCTTAACAAAGGTATGGGGTGTTACAAGTCCCCAAGAAACATAAAGTTGAAAGCTACACTAAATCAACAACACTTGTCAACCTCATTAAAGTAAACCCAGATATCCTTGTATCAATGAGCAGTCACAACAAATCAAGCATAACAAGAAGAACTCAAAAAATCACGAATTCAAAGCTGTTAGAAAAAAGACTGTCACAATCCTAGCTAAGCTACTACTGCACTTTCATATGGTTACAAGAGAAGATAGCAACCACTGATTCTCCATCCATTTAGGAGGAGTGCAAAACTCACAAAAATTGCAAGCAAACCCAACATCGACAAGAAGCACAATGTGACTAGTAAACATTCACTTAAGCATCAACAAAGGAATCCGAAGATGAACATAGCACTATGGCATGGAACTATATCACCTGAAAGTCCACAAAAATTCACCTAACCACCAACCAAAAACAAGCAATGACAAAAAGAAACAAAAACCCTCAGTAACTGTAAAACAAGAGCGAAAACCAAACCTCAAAATCAAAGAGGACCACGTACCAAATCTCGAGCCAAGATCAAAAGAGAACAGGTTCAAATCACAAAAAAGCTAGATCCAGCCAAGCGCATCATAAGTCGTTCCAAGTCCAGCACCCTAACTCGATTGAGGAGTGAATGGACCTACTTTGTAGAAAAGAAAAGGACAGGTGAAAAATAAAGTTATACTCAACCAATGGAGGTAAGGCGGATAGTACAAGGAAATAAAGGTAAAAGGATGCAAGAATACTCAAAAATAAGAAAAAAGAGAGGAACCATGACCAACTGGAGCTAATTGAAGCGTTTAAGATAGGGAGGATTAGGTGAGAAGACACTCGGTCCTAACAACATAGAGAAAATCTAGGCTCCGGGAGGATAGATCGCTTGAGAAGAGCTGAAAATGAAGATTGATGATAAAGAGAAGAAGACGACAGACGTAAACCTAGTTCCCCATGATGAGAGGAAGCAAACGTTTATTTGTTCAGACTTTTTTCAACTAGTCTCCTCAATAATTGAGAAACTATTAATAATAGATCCATGGATAGTAATGGTAGGAAGTTTTCTATATGGATCTAAATAAACTACACAAATGTTTTATGAACTTGTAGTGAATTCATAGCAAATTGAGAAATAAATAGGGTTTTATTAAAAGTTACCTTCATTCATGACCTCAACCCTGAAAAGGAAGGAGAAACATTATGGAAGCATTGGGAAAATAAATAGGAATATCTCTAACCTATGGTTCATGAAACATAATTATGAATTTGTATGTAAAAACGACAGGTATCTAGTTTCTTTTAAGAAATTGGAATTTCTCTATAAATTCATGCTAGAAACTGGTATGATTGTACCAATTATTATGGGTAACAAATTTACTTGGAAATCTAGTAAATTTATAAATATATATTGTAACGTGATAGAAATCTTTTAAATGAATTGTTTGTCAATACATTCCAAAATTCAAAATGTTACCCTTTTCCACTCGATATAAGTGATCATACCCCTCTTCCTTTTTTCACTCAAAAGAATATCGTTAACAAATGTTTCCTTTTAGAATTAAAAATCGGACTTTGTATAAGGATTACAAAGTTATTATCAAATCAAAAATAATATCCAAATTCAATAAAAGAGCACAGCCTAATTCCAATTTAGGAAAAAAATGTACAAAACAAAAGAAAGATTAAAACTCTAGATAAGGAGAGTAGGAATACAAATAAAATAAGTCTTACTAGAGATGAATTTGTGAGATTGCAAAAAAATAATGACTTAGATAAGTTAAACAGTTCTGAAAATTGAAGAAGCATTTCATGTTCAAAACCGTCTTATCAGTGACTAGAATTCTGGGGTTGTTAGCATGAAATAGAAGGTAAAAATTTATTGTTTATCTAACGATGACACTAGTAGTGAAATTTTCTACGCCTATATTTCAACAGGAAATATGATGTAGGAAAAATACTTAGTGATAAAGGTGTAACAATTAATTAAGCTAAGTAATTAGCAGAGGGAGCTATTAAATACTTTACCAATATTTATAGTACTAAGAATTAGTCGACTTTTTTTCTAAGTGTAACTTCATCTTTAATGCCAATGATGGTAAAGACCCACACCCGTATGACTTTGGTGTTAGGTTTTATAGATACAATTAGGAAGATACTAAGAACAATTTTTTTGATGCAATAAATAATTTATTTACATCTGGTTTTTTTTTTAAGATTATAAATCAAACATTTATTACTTTTCCCTAAAGTGAATTCACCTTTTAATCTTGAAGGTTTTAGATATATTGCTTGTTGTAATTTCTTTTATAAATTAATTGCACAATACTATGTAATAGAGTAAAAGTTTTACAATTTTTAATTTTTGAAAATCAAAGTTCTTTTGCTTTTGGCAGACAATTGTAGAAAACAACGTTTTAGCTCATGAAAAACTTATAAATTTCAATCAAGGTAATAAAAATAAGATGTGTATAAAGATTAATTTACATAATGAATTTAATAAAATAAAAGGATGGTTTATACTACATACGACGAGGCAAATAAGATACATGAAAACTTTCATAAATTAGTAAAAGAATGAATTCAAAGTGTCGTACATTCAACACAATTAATGGATTACTTTGTGGATTCATTAAATGTAACAAAGGTACTATACAAGCCGATCTCCTATCATCTTAGCTTTTTATTATAGGTCTGTAACACTTATCTTTACTAATGGATAAGAAACAACTGGGTAAAAACCTAAAAACTTTAAATACAATTATTCCTCATATTACTCATTTGCTACATGCTGGTGACTTTTTTTGAATAAAAATATTGAAAACGCAAAAATCATTTTGAAGTTAAATGACAATCTCAAAACTTATGTAGGACTACAAATCAATGAGAGCAATAACAAATTTTACTTTTGCAAAATGTGCAGCTAGAAAAGAGGAAAGCATCATAATTTTGAAATTTTAAGAAGGATAACTACTTATTAAATATTAAGAATTTCCTCTTAGCTCAAACCGAATAAAAGAAAGGGACAGTGATATAATAATTGATAATATTCAAAGCATATTAGGTAACTAGTTAGGCAATCTACTGTTTATTGCTAGCAAACTAGAACTCAACCCATAGTCGTCACAACTGTAATCATGCATTGGATTCAATATCACAACATTCATACAAAAGAAACAAAGAGAATAGAAAAATATATGGTATTTATATTTGAAAAGGAAAAACCCATAAAACAACATGGAGCACAGTAACCAAAACAAATAAAGAAGGTGGCCTGGAACTCAGAAATCGAAAAGACATGTACTAGTAGTTTGAAAATCTTCTAGAAATTCATTGAAGGAAAATCCATTTAGGACAGATGGATAAAAGCAAAATATGTGATTTTTTTTAATTATGTCAACTGAAAATCATCATTCTCAAACATGGAAAAACATTCTGAAATCTTGAATAATTAGGTCAAAAGTGATTATATGTAACAACTCCGAATTTCAGAACCAATTTAAAATTTTTATTTTGCCTATTTTAATGGACTTTGAAGATTTAAAATGCTTTATTTTAAATAATAACGATTAAAAATTTATTTAAATTTGTTGATACCGAAAATTGGTATAACAACCAAAATGGGATCTTTAAACGCGTTACCTAATCGGAGGCGAGATGCTTAGAAAGCACGTCACCTTTTCAGAGGCGGGGCGTTAGAAAACCATTAGAGTTGTGTGAGGCCATATCTAACATTCAAAAGCATCAAAATACAAAAATAAAGAAAGAAGACAAGAATTTTATAGTGGTTCGACTCTTATTCGAGCCTACGTCCACTTTGAAGATTGGATTTCATTAGTAGCCACAGGATTACAATATTTGCTCCATTATGCATTCATACAAGCTTCTTTGATATGCATTTGCGCTTACAACCAATTGAAAGAACGGATAAAAGCTTAAGGTATTTTATGCTAATCCCTCCCTGAAAGCCATAGACGAAAGCTCCTTAGATGATCAAGAAGAGATGAAGAAGTGCATAGAATGCTTATGCTCGTTCCTCCATGAAAACTATGCTCCAAAGCTCCATAGATTTGATAGAGAAGAGATGTAGAAATGCTTGGAGAAATCCCGAAAGCAATTGGACAGCACCTCCTTGTTCTTCCCGAAAAGTCCCCCCAGAATGATGGAGGTTGGGTCCTATTTATAGGCGGAGAAATGGCTGAAATCTTGTATGCAGGGGTCTGGTCGGTTTTTTCGGTATTTACAGAAATGCCACTGCTAGTTGTCACCAGTTGTCTCCAGCTGTCACGCCATCACAGGTCGTTCCTAGTGCTTTGGCTGACTAGGAAGCTAGAATGCAGAGCGGACTGACCGGGAGGCTGGAATGCAGAGCGGACCGACCAGGAGTCTAGAATGTGAAGCGGACCAGAAAGCCTTGAAGCATGTTGGCGCGATCAAGAGCTAGTAAACGACCGGATACCTTGTATATTTGGAGCGACCAGAGATCTTCTGCACTCTGGTGCGACCAGGACCTCTTCAGCATCTTGGATCAACCAAATCTCTTTAGTAGTCTGGAGCGACCAGGGGCCTTTGGCTTCTGGAGCGACCAGCGCTAGAGAGATCAGCTTTCCTTATATATTCTGATGCGACCGAGAATCTTCTGTACTTTTGGGATGATCAAGAACTTTGGTATGTTTAGAGCGACCAACTATCTTGAATATTTGAAGCGATCGGTAATCATTGGCCTCCAGAACGACCAGAAGCTTTTAGTTCTTTGGCACGGTCGAAACAACTTCGTGTTCAAAGCGACCTGAAAGCGACCAGCTTTGGGACGACCAGGACTCTTGTGCTACGACCGCCCCCCTTTTATCAATGACAGAACCGACCCCTTCTTCAAAATGCTTAAAACCGACCCATATTTATTTGGATCGATCAGATGGATAACATTTTGCCCCTCGAAGTTTCATAGTTTTTTATGAAAACTATGGGCTTCGAAATATTAGTGGATCGATCCGCTTCTATTACGGGTCGGTCTTGGATGCAGTTTTCACGGGCCGGTTCTGGAATTACCTTGGGGGGTCGGTCTTTTCTCCAGTTTTGGAACGTACGAAAAAGCCAAATTCCTGGAAGACGACGAGACAATTCTCGAAATATGCAGAGACCGAATTAAACTTTATATAATTAATTTAACTCATCATTCTCTCCTTCACTTTTTCTTGGTCAGAATTTTCATTAATGGCGGCTCTCCTTTGAGAAAATTCTTCGATCTTCACTTTGCTTTCTCTGACTTAATCCGAGAATTCAGTCCGTCTTTTAATCCAAACATTCAGATTTTCTCCGCTTCAAGGCCCGAGGATTCATCTCAAACTTCTTCAACCAACTGATTTGATTACAGGTATGCGTTTTTGCATTGTTAAATAATTGGCTGGGATCTTTGGAGTTTAAATTGAGTCCGAACCCCTATTGAAGCGTGATTTCGATTCGCATAAGAATTGTTGAATGCGAAATTCATTGATTGTCAACATGTTTGCTGATAATGTAGGAGGTAATTTGCCTGATTTGAATTAGTAGATGGCAACTTCGAAATCAAAACCCTTGTAATTCTGTTTTCATAATGATCACAAACTGTTTGCATGAATTTCTGAAGTGACAACCATCTTTTCTTTCAAAGTACAGCCATCTTAGATCCGTTGAAACTGGTCGGTTTAAAACTGATTTAGGGTTTTAGTTGAATTCGGGTCGTTCTTGAGATAAAATTTGCTACAATCCGGTCAGGGCATGCTTGGAACGACCAGGATTCTTGTTTTGTCTTAGAGCGATCAGTCTTAGAGCGGTCAGTCTTAGATAAGCTCCCAACCGACCGAACGTGTTATTTGCAACCATCCAACTTTATATGACTAGGCACGATCGATCAGCTAGGGGTCGTTTTTTTTTTTTTGCTTGGAATGTCCATGTTTCTAGTTGTTCATAACTGACCAATTCTGTTTGACCAAGCGCAGCTGATTGGTTTAATCCTCATCATGAATGATTCTTGAATCTGATTGTGAAACTCTTGTGCAGGATGGAAATGTCTCGAGCAGATTTTGTGAAAAGGTATTTTGACAATGATACTGAAACGACTGTTCAATCTCCGATGAAAACTGGGGAATCTCCAATGAACCCTCCTCCACTTCTTCGGCCTTCTTATCCCGAGCTCCAGGCCGTCATAAACTGACCTCGTTATTCTCCGGGGGCACGTGATGTTAAATTGGCTCAACATCTTCGCGACTGGGACTTGCAGGGAGTTACTGCCAACGTAGATGTCTCTGTCTTCGACCGTCAAATCATATCTACTGATATGAACATTGTCAAGTTGAGATTGTTGGACCGGATGGAGAAAGCTATTGGGCAGTTCGAAAAACAGATGGGTTTGCTGAGGGACCAAACTGCTCAGAAACTTGGAGATTTGAAACACCCCACCTCCGTTAGGGTCACTCTCAAAGGGAATGCCCTAATTTTGGTGGAGGTTTATAAGTACAAGTCACAGATATACAAGACAGATATAAGAACACATATTTGTAAACAGCGGAAGAACAACAAACTTTTATTTCATAAAGTCAAATACGTGTTACAACAACATCCTTTCCAAAATCATAGCATAACACTTTCATAATCTGTCTTGAGTACATGATTTAAAGAAGCATAAGTAAAACATAGATAAACTACAAAAGCCCCATAGTGGATTGTCCAAAGCCATAGTTCAAAACAGGAAAGTCCAAGCAATACATTTCTCTTCTTCAAGCTGGATGCTAAGGCTGATCAAGCTGCTGTGTCCCCTCCCTGAGGACCTGGGGGGGGGGGGGAAACGGAAGAAAGAAGACGAAAGAAAAGTAGAGTCAGACATAAAGCCTGAGTAAGTCTAGTACTATTTTGTCTATGAATAAAGAACTGGGTATGATAAGTAATAACAAGAAGTGGGCATGCACTATAAACTTGGTTAAGTTGTCTAGGGTCGAATATACTATCGTACCCCATGTTGATCTCTTAACCCATATAAACTAGTTTCCAACTGGCACCCAAAATCAGGGTGATGTGATCCATTCTATGATGATCGGCTCCTACTCGCATAGTTACATGTGTCTTACGGCCCCCGATGTCTGTAGTTACCTATGCTGGTCCCACCATGGGGTGTATCAAGTCCCATAGTGGCAACCCGACACAACCTTAGAGTGCACAGGTATGCTACTGGTGCCCAGTGCCTTATTTTTCTGCGCCAGAGTGTGTGCACGCCCGCACTCCGTTAGAACCTACACTGCTACACCACCCCCGTCGATTTGACCTCTTACAATCAGCCCAGTAATCGTGCCCCACCTTGCCTAGTTTCAGGGTACCATGATACACCTTCTAGGGTTACTGCTGAAAAGGGTCCTCCGTTACTAGGTTTTCTATCTCTAGCCAACATGCTAAGTTGGTTAAGTGTTTTCTAACCTAACCCCCACCAGTCTGTTTAGTTTATCATGTTCCATTTTGATTAAGTCTTTAGTTCACTTAATCCTAACAATCCTGACTCAGCCTTAATTGTCTTATTAAGGCCCTGACCTCTCACATTAGACGGGTATTGTTGTGGCTGCCTGTTGCCGGTTGGTTCCGGGCAGTCTTAAGCCACAACTCAGTCTAACCTCGGGTCCTTGCTGGGCTCCATGTTTAACCTCTCACATTGGATAGGTATTGTTGTGACTACTGGACAGCCGGGCGGTTCCGGGCAGGTTTACATCACAACTCAATCCAACCTCGGGTTAAACACATCGTATTTTCTACATTTACATATTTTGTCATTCTTCTTTATTTCTTATATGTAAATATTTGCGGCCCATTATTAAGTTAATGGTGTAAAGGTTACACCAATCACGGGCCCAACCCATACTTGAATTTGGGCCCTTCTACTTTATATTTTCATTCATTAATTAATTTTAACCCAACGTTATTTTCCCCCGTTTTACACGTCCGTTCATATATATTGGGCTTAGCCTTTTAAAGCCCAATTTAGCCATGCGAAAAGGGGAGGCTTAAAGCGTGATTACATACACAAAGAGGGGAAGGTGAGCGTATGAACTTGCAATATGACGATAGGAATACAAAATAGAAACTGGTGTACTTGCATAGTAGTGACATATACTTTGGTCATTAAACATAGGTGACATGAATCAAAGCATGTGAACTTGCAATTGAGATATCATTATTGACACATGAACCTATATTTTTATTTAGGCATAATGTCAAACATAAGCATGGCATAAATACTTCTAGCATAAACATGGCATAATGTCAAACATAAGCATGGCATAAATACTTCTAGCATAAACATGGCATAATGTCAAACATAAGCATGGCATAAATACTTCTAGCATAAACATGGCATAATGTCAAACATAAGCATGGCATAAATACTTCTAGCATAAACATGGCATAATGTCAAACATAAGCATGGCATAAATATTCCTAATCATGGTGTTTGCTTTAAACTTGCAAAAAGGGATTTTTGAGTCTAACCTAGCTATGTCTCACATATGTCATCATATAATTCTTTTAAACAAGATAGACTTAATCATAGATTTCAATTATGCCAAATATCATTCATAGCCTAGCCATATTCATAAGTTTTGCAAAAGCATGACTTAATACATGGATTATGGTGTCGAAATTCCAACATAGTTTCATATGAACTATAACAACCAAACTTGTTTCAATTACTTGCAAAATGATTTATGCACAAAAATATACATCATGATGGCATAATAACAAAGCCCCAAACTCGTATGAATTTCAATCAACTACATACATGTAGCTTCAACATAGATTACATAATTTGCGCAATATTCCAAACGTATACTTGCATAGAACTACCGCATGTAGTTCTTTATAAAGAATAACATAATTTTGCACAAGTATGAACTATTTTATTATCCCAATTCAAGCATACAAATCAATACAGTTGTTTATTCATACCAAAGTAATACTCTACTTACAATGGTTGCGGCGAATTCTCTAATTAAGAGATATGATTCCTTTGTTGAATTGATTGGCTTTAGGTTCCTTGAATTGCTTTAGGCTTTAGAACTTTCTTCCTAATTCTCTCTCTAGTTGGCGGCTACTCTTAGTCGTTCCTCAGCAACATGGCGGCTATGTTCTTAATTTGAATGAATAGATTAGGGTTTAGTCTAGGGTTGTTTATATAGAGGTTAGGAATTGATTAGGACCATTGATGTTGCTAGGTTAGATCGTAGCCATTCATTAGATAGAGAGACCAATTAGAACCCGCCACCTAGCCCTAATGACAAAGCAGACCACAGAAATTCGACCAAACACAGACCTGGCCAGCCAGGTTGACTGGGCTCGACCAGGTCGACACCCCTGTCGACAGCCCTGTCGACATGGGTAGCCCAGGTCGACAGCCCAGTCGACCTGGGTGGCCTAGGCGGGTGTTTATCCGCCCTGGCCCACTGGGCCCGATTTTTAATTATTTTATTCTGTTTGAAATTTAAATTTAATTCAAAACTTCCGAAGGCCATATCTTCTTCATACGGACTCCGTTTTTCGAAAACTCGGACTCTATTTCGCGTATTTTTCCAAGACGAACGCAATGGCGTATCACGTTTCCCTTAGTTCTTTGATTTGAATTTGATTATACTTTAGTTCATGAATTTCACAGTTATAGAATTCTCGTGGTGTTACATTCTCCCCCACTTAAAAGGATTTCGTCCCCGAAATCTTCAAGCTAGGAGGAATGTATATCCTAACATCCAATCATCCATCTACTCATCCATCAAGCACGAGCATCCATTGTCCTTAAAAGACTTCTAATGCTTCATGATCATATGCAAAGTGTGTGTGTACATGTACTTATCTAATGCAAAATCAGGCGGTCTACTGATTCAGTTGACCTCCTTAATGCGAATTATGTAAGTGCCATGAATCCATTATGTATGCAAATTTCCCTATTTTTGATTCTACATGAGTGCACAATCATTCAATACAAATGCAACATCCATATGACAACCCATTACAGTTCAACCATATATGAATACAAACATATATGCATATGCAATATGAAGTGACTGAGCCGATCTAAAACCTAGATTGTGTGTGTATATGCAACCACGAGCAACCACTAGCAATCACTTGCAACCACTTGCAACCATCATACATAACATGTTTCAACTACATGTTTTCATCCAAAGAGTTTCTACCTAAAAGATAGGGTCGAGGAAATATACCTAAAAAGATAGATAAAAGCGCAACTTAAGGAAAAGGAAAGATCAAGGATGTACTCCCGAACAGAAAAGGTAGGCAGTGCGGATTCTAGCTTCAGTTTCCCAAGTCGCGTCTCCCTCGGCGTCGCTCAACTGGACTTTGACGAGCTTGACTTCACGGTTGCGTAGCTTCTTCACTTCCGTTCCTAATATGCGGGTTGGAACTCTTCTTATGGTTGCTTCGCGTTCCACTTCGGCCTCTTCGAGTATATTTGGCTCTACTACTTCAGCTGATTCCATCCAATCTTTCGGGTAGCTCTAATCTATAGGACATTTTCCCAATTGTTCCTATCTAAAGGTATAGTAGAATGATAGAAGCAAGTAAAAACTTTGTGCCCATTAGGCAATGTCAAAACTGAAAACCTATGCCACATATATACTGATTAGGAGAAGAACTCTCTGAGCATCAGCCCCGAAGACCGAAATCAACATCAGACTGACACCCAAAGAGTTACTCAACCCAACCACCATATATGATTCTAGGCAACTAAGCATGATGGACTCCTTTTAGGTCATAAGGGAGTCCCTTCCTAAGACCAATCTGTATCCTATAAAACCCAAAAAAAACTTTAGTCAAACCAATGAACACCCTCGAGCCCCAACATGTGTTACTAACAGATGAGTCATACTCCCTATGTGGTTTGCAACAGAAATTGGATTGAGAATGGGACCGAGAGGATATACCGAAAAGATACTATGCAAGTAAGCTCTACAGGAAGAGAGGGATCAAGGATATACTCTTAAGAAGAGATATTATGCACGAATCTAGTCTTCAATCTTCTAAGTCGCATTTCTTGAGCTTAACTCCATTATGCTTTGTCCGTCTTTAACTTCACAATTTCGTAGCTTCTTAATTCTTGTTTCCAAAATATGAGTTGGAACCTATTTCTCGTTCCTCTTTCACTTATTCTCCTTCTAGTATACTTGGCTCAAGCCTAACTGCGTACTCATGGTTCCATGCAAGCTCTCCAAAATTCATTAGTGAATCTTGGATCTTGTTCACTTACTAGAAGGTATCCCACATAGATGAATTATCTCTTAAAAATAAACAAATGTCAACTATGTTGCCAAATGTACTTACTAAGGTGATTCTTTACAACTCATGCATCATCGAAATGAACCTTCAGCCTTAGTGGCGAACACTACTGGAGCGCCCTATTCTGAAATGCTCCTCCTAATGAACCCCTTTTCTAGAAGCTCTTTAATCTATTTACTGAGCTCTTTCCTTTCTCGTGGAGCCATGTGTCTAACGGGCAACGCAACGGGCTTTGCATTATCTACAAGATATATGCGGAAGTCTATTTCTCGCTTTGGAGGCAAGCCCTTCACCTCTTCGAAGACATCCGGATATTCCCGGACCACTCTAACTGATTGCAAGTTTTCAACAGAGGCATCTAGCGATTCAAGATAACTAAGCATAACCGCATACGAGGGATTACAAGAAATTTCCAAAGTATTACCGAGTTGGGTTAGGAGCCTAACAACCCTTTTCTCACAGTCAAGGATGGCCCCATTTACTGGATAGCCAATCCATACCCAAAATCAAACCATACCCCGAAAAGCCCAAAACAAAGGCACTACATAGAAATCCCACGCTTAGAATAGAAATTTTCAATCCCACACAGATCATAGACAAATGAGCTGGGCCCCCAATTGGGTTTGAAACAATTAAGGGGTCCTCTACCATACTAGTTTTTAGGTGCAGAGATTCTACTAAAGCAGACGAGATAAAGGAGTGTGATGCGCCAGAATCAAATAAAGTGCGAATGGGGTGATCGTAAAGATAAACTACACTTTCTACAGAAGTGTTTGTACCTCGCTGTTGCAGAGGTGGCGCTTCCAGCACATGAACCTGTGCCCCTGGGGTGGATCCAGCCCTCTGCCCCTGTCCTCGTTTCTTTGGGCAGTCCTTAGCCCTATGGCCCGTCTCACCGCAAGAAAAGCACCAACCATTCTCCTTGGCCTTCTTTTTCCGGCAGTCCTTTACTAAGTGCCCCACTTTGCCACAGAAATTACACTTCCTCTTCTCTTTGTTGCCTTTTCCGCCTTTCTTAAAGTCCGCCTTCTTGGGCTGCAAACCCTCTTTCTTCTTGCCCTTATCCTCTTCATTCAGCAATGCCATTTGCACCAATCTTTCATACGTGGCTCCCATGGGTATATGGGTCATGGCCAAACTGTGTAATGGCTCATTTTACCCTTTGACAAAACGGAGAGCCTTCTTGTGCGGGGTATTGACTAGGTCAAGCCCAAACCTAGCCAGCTCATCGAACTGATTCACATATTCTCTGACTGTCTTGTCCCCTTGCTTAAGAAATAAGAATTTTTCCAACTGCAAACTTCTTTCCGCATCTGAGAGAAATTTAGTCTCAAACCTTACCCTAAAGTCCTCCCATGTCTCCACTGGTCTTTCAGCATTAGTGACTTCCCACCAGTAGGAAGCCTCATCCTTCAATAGCCACACTGCCAACTGTACTTTTTGTCTATCCTCTACCTCAAAGATGATGAATAGGTCTTCAGTTTCTTTTAGCCAATTTCTAGCTGCCACGAAGGACTCAGTTCCATGGAAATCCCTTCCTCCCATAGCTTTAAAATCTTTACATATCTTAGCAAATGTGTTTCCCCGTGGAGGGGGTGGAGGAAAAGGTGCCGCTGCAGCTGGATGATTTCCTTCAGCTGGGGGAGGAGGAACGGTAGGACCTGGCTGAGTGGCCCTTGCTTCTAAGAACCGTCTAAACCAACCAGGTATTGGTACCCCTTCCGGCAAGTTAAGATCTTGGGACATGCTAAAACAAAAAGGATAGATTCAAAACGAAGGATAAGAGATAGTACCTATGGCTTTGGGGAGTGGACTTTGCCTTTTTAAAATAAAATAATATTTTTCTTTTAAAAATGCTTCTTTAAATTTCCTTTTTGAAAATATTTTTTTTTCAAAACTTTTTATCTTATCTGGTTAACCTATGCTCTGATACCAAGTGAAACACCCCACCTCCGTTAGGGTCACTCTCAAAGGAAATGCCCTAATTTTGGTGGAGGTTTATAAGTACAAGTCACAGATATACAAGACAGATATAAGAACACATATTTGTAAACAGCGGAAGAACAACAAACTTTTATTTCATAAAGTCAAATACGTGTTACAACAACATCCTTTCCAAAATCATAGCATAACACTTTCATAATCTGTCTTGAGTACATGATTTAAAGAAGCATAAGTAAAACATAGATAAACTGCAAAAGCCCCATAGTGGATTGTCCAAAGCCATAGTTCAAAACAGGAAAGTCCAAGCAATACATTTCTCTTCTTCAAGATGGATGCTAAGGCTGATCAACCTGCTGTGTCCCCTCCCTGAGGACCTTGGGGGGGGGGGAAACGGAAGAAAGAAGACGAAAGAAAAGTAGAGTCAGACATAAAGCCTGAGTAAGTCTAGTACTATTTTGTCTATGAATAAAGAACTGGGTATGATAAGTAATAACAAGAAGTGGGCATGCACTATAAACTTGGTTAAGTTGTCTAGGGTCGAATATACTATCGTACCCTATGTTGATCTCTGAACCCATATAAACTAGTTTCCAACTGGCACCCAAAATCAGGGTGATGTGATCCATTCTATGATGATCGGCTCCTACTCGCATAGTTACATGTGTCTTACGGCCCCCGATGTCTGTAGTTACCTATGCTGGTCCCACCATGGGGTGTATCAAGTCCCATAGTGGCAACCCGACACAACCTTAGAGTGCACAGGTATGCTACTGGTGCCCAGTGCCTTATTTTTCTGCGCCGGAGTGTGTGCACGCCCGCACTCCGTTAGAACTTACACTGCTACACCACCGCCGTCGATTTGACCTCTTACAATCAGCCCAGTAATCGTGCCCCACCCTGCCTAGTTTCAGGGTATCATGATACACCTTCTAGGGTTACTGCTGAAAGGGGTCCCCCGTTACTAGGTTTTCTATCTCTAGCCAACATGCTAAGTTGGTTAAGTGTTTTCTAACCTAACCCCCACCAGTCCGTTTAGTTTAGCATGTTCCATTTTGATTAAGTCTTTAGTTCACTTAATCCTAACAATCCTGACTCAGCCTTAATTGTCTTATTAAGGCCCTGACCTCTCACATTAGATGGGTATTGTTGTGGCTGCCTGTTGCCGGTTGGTTCCGGGCAGTCTTACGCCACAACTCAGTCTAACCTCGGGTCCTTGCTGGGCTCCATGTTTAACCTCTCACATTGGATAGGTATTGTTGTGACTACTGGACAGCCGGGCGGTTCCGGGCAGGTTTACATCACAACTCAATCCAACCTCGGGTTAAACACATCGTATTTTCTACATTTACATATTTTGTCATTCTTCTTTATTTCTTATATGTAAATATTTGCGGCCCATTATTAAGTTAATGGTGTAAAGGTTACACCAATCACGGGCCCAACCCATACTTGAATTTGGGCCCTTCTACTTTATATTTTCATTCATTAATTAATTTTAACCCAACGTTATTTTCCCCCGTTTTACACGTCCGTTCATATATATTGGGCTTAGCCTTTTAAAGCCCAATTTAACCATGCGAAAAGGGGAGGCTTAAAGCGTGATTACATACACAAAGAGGGGAAGGTGAGCGTATGAACTTGCAATATGATGATGGGAATACAAAATAGAAACTGGTGTACTTGCATAGTAGTGACATATACTTTGGTCATAAAACATAGGTGACATGAATCAAAGCATGTGAACTTGCAATTAAGATATCATTATTGACACATGAACCTATATATTTATTTAGGCATAATGTCAAACATAAGCATGGCATAAATACTTCTAGCATAAACATGGCGTAATGTCAAACATAAGCATGGCATAAATACTTCTAGCATAAACATGGCATAATGTCAAACATAAGCATGGCATAAATACTTCTAGCATAAACATGGCATAATGTCAAACATAAGCATGGCATAAATACTTCTAGCATAAATATGGCATAATGTCAAACATAAGCATGGCATAAATATTCCTAATCATGGTGTTTGCTTTAAACTTACAAAAAGGGATTTTTGAGTCTAACCTAGCCATGTCTCACATATGTCATCATATAATTCTTTTAAACAAGATAGACTTAATCGTAGATTTCAATTATGCCAAATATCATTCATAGCCTAGCCATATTCATAAGTTTTGCAAAAGCATGACTTAATACATGGATTATGGTGTCAAAATTCCAACATAGTTTCATATGAACTATAACAACCAAACTTGTTTCAATTACTTGCAAAATGATTTATGCACAAAAATATACATCATGATGGCATAATAACAAAGCCCCAAACTCGCATGAATTTCAATCAACTACATACATGTAGCTTCAACATAGATTACATAATTTGCGCAATATTCCAAACGTATACTTGCATAGAACTACCGCATGTAGTTCTTTATAAAGAATAACATAATTTTGCATAAGTATGAACTATTTTATTATCCCAATTCAAGCATACAAATCAATACAGTTGTTTATTCATACCAAAGTAATACTCTACTTACAATGGTTGCGGCGAATTCTCTAATTAAGAGATATGATTCCTTTGTTGAATTGATTGGCTTTAGGTTGCTTGAATTGCTTTAGGCTTTAGAACTTTCTTCCTAATTCTCTCTCTAGTTGGCGGCTACTCTTAGTCGTTCCTCAGCAACATGGCGGCTATGTTCTTAATTTGAATGAATAGATTAGGGTTTAGTCTAGGGTTGTTTATATAGAGGTTAGGAATTGATTAGGACCATTGATGTTGCTAGGTTAGATCGTAGCCATTCATTAGATAGAGAGACCAATTAGAACCCGCCACCTAGCCCTAATGACAAAGCAGACCACAGAAATTCGACTAAACACAGACCTGGCCAGCCAGGTTGACTGGGCTCGACCAGGTCGACACCCCTGTCGACAGGGCTGTCGACAGCCCTGTCGACATGGGTAGCCCAGGTCGACAGCCCAGTCGACCTGGGTGGCCTAGGCGGGTGTTTATCCGCCCTGGCCCACTGGGCCCGATTTTTAATTATTTTATTCTGTTTGAATTTTAAATTTAATTCAAAACTTCCGAAGGCCATATCTTCTTCATACGGACTCCGTTTTTCGAAAACTCGGACTCTATTTCGCGTATTTTTCCGAGACGAACGCAATGGCGTATCCCGTTTCCCTTAGTTCTTTGATTTGAATTTGATTATACTTTAGTTCATGAATTTCACAGTTATAGAATTCTCGGGGTGTTACAAGATTGGAGTTCTTTGGCCGAGAATTTGGATAAACTTCATAGAGAGGGTCTCGAGCGAATCGCCATTCTGGAAGAAGACAAAATGAAACTGATTCAGGCCCTGCGAGCTCGAGATTCCATTGTTGCCACCTTTCCGAGAGGCGATGCCGAACTGACTGGTTCTCTTGGCAAGAGGCAGGCTCCTGGTGATTCATCTTCAGGCTTTGTTCCAGCGAAGAAGAAGGTTGGGATGCCTAGGAAGAACCCGCTCGTCTGACTTGCTTGATTTAACTTTTTAATTTAGGCTGGTGTGTATTAAGCGAGTGCCAGCCCTCGCTTTTGACTTCAAGACTACTTTTTGGTTTGTAATCTATGTGTTTGTGACGTAGGTTGGCTCCCTTGTACTCGGATGTGTTGTAATGATGCTCTGCGCTTCTGAACTTTGTCGTTCTTTTTTTTTTTGCATATTCTGATCTGGACATCATGCTTACACATTGCACTTCACACGTTTTGCTTGTTTATAGTTGTGGTGATGCTTTTGATTCATAAGCCTTATCTCGCAGCGCCCGGTAGGACCAACCCAGGCGGATTTGAATCTCGACCGATCAGGTTGAAGTTGTTTCCAGAATAATTTGTAGAGGGACCAGCCTTAAGATGCTTTTACCGATCCAATGGAGGCTAATTTTATGCGATCGGGTTTTGACTGGTTTGGAGCGACAGGTGCTCTATCAGCTTTTAGAACGACCAGGTGTCCGACCATCCAGGGTCGACCCAGTTTTAAGTTTTACGAATATCCTTGTAGTTTGTTTTTCCAACATACTTGTTTGTGTAGAAATGACGACCAGACGAGAATCTCGCCATTTTATTGAGGGAACTTCTCTATCCTTTGCGTCCTAATGCGTTAGATATTCGAGAAATGTTTGAATGCCTTTTGAAGGTTTTCCTTGTCAAAGACTCAGTAATATCATAGTCGAGTTTCATCTGACTTTGATTTATTGACTAAGTACCCCTGGAGAAGACTCAGTTTGTCATTCGACTGAGAATCCTCGAAGAGGGTTTGGGTTAAGAGACTCAGTTATAACGCAATCAGATTTTGTCTGACTTTGGGTTATTTGACCAAGCACCCCTGGAGAAGACTCAGTTTATTATTCGACTGAGAATCCTCGGAGAGGGTTTGGGTTAAGAAACTCGGTTATAACGCGATCAGATTTTGTCTGACTTTGGGTTATTTCACCGAGCACCCCTGGAGAAGACTCAGTTTATTATTCGATTGAGAATCCTCGGAGAGGGTTTGGGTTAAGAAACTCGGTTATAACGCGATCAGATTTTGTCTGACTTTGGGTTATTTGACCGAGCACCCCTGGAGAAGACTCAGTTTATTATTCGACTGAGAATCCTCGGAGAGGGTTTGGGTTAAGAAACTCGGTTATAACGCGATCAGATTTTGTCTGACTTTGATTTATTTGACCGAGCACCCCTGGAGAAGACCCAGTTTATTATTCGACTAAGAATCCTCGGAGAGGGTTTGGGTTAAGAAACTCGGTTATAACGCGATCAGATTTTTTCTGACTTTGGGTTATTTGACCGAGCACCCCTGGAGAAGACTCAGTTTATTATTCGACTGAGAATCCTCGGAGAGGGTTTGGGTTAAGATTGCGCCTGCTTTTGGACCATATTTCTTCAGTAAAGCTATGGCGAGTTTCATGCCGGAAAATAGGATGACGGGGGTATTGTGTCCTGTAATCATAGCTATGCATCTTTTGGATATATGATCAAAGGCATGCGAATATGAAGCTTTGACAGAGTCAGAAGTGTTGCTGGATTTATATTCATGTAATTTCATACAAAGTATTCACTATATTCATAGAAAAATGCAAAAGTACATGAGTTAGAGAATCATTTGAAATAACGACGAAGGTGATCACTATTCCAGGCCCTTGGGAGTTCTACTCCATCTGTAGTTTTGAGCTTAAAGGTACCGTCGAGGAGTTTTTGGTCGATGACAAATGGACCTTCCCAATTGGGACCAAAGACTCCTGTTGCGGTCATGATTTTCTTTAACACCAGGTCCCCCATTTCGAATGTTCTATGCCTGACCTTTTGATTGAAGTGTCGAGCAATCCTTCTCTGATGGGCGACCATTCTAAGTTCTGATTCGGTCCTTTTCTCCTCGAGTAAATCAAGAGCCTCAAGTTGCAACTTTTCATTCTCTTCTTGGTTAAAATGAATTCTGCGGTGAGTTGGAACCTCTAACTCTACAGGTATCATTGCTTATGAACCGTATGCCAAGGAGAACGGAGTATGCCCAGTTGCAGTTTTATGAGTCGTACGATAAGCCCATAGGGCGAGTGGCAATTCCTCAATCCAGTTGCCCTTAGCTTTCTCGAGATGCTTTTTGATGGTGGATTTCAGGATTTTGTTGACTGCCTCAACTTGCCCGTTGGCCTGCGGGTGGGCAACTGCTGCAAAGCTTTTCTGAATATGATATTTGTTGCAGAAATCCTTGAATTCATCACTTTCGAATTGTGTGCCATTGTCGGTGATAATTTCCTGCAGAACCCCAAACCTGCATATGATATTTTTCAACACAAAGTTGATTACCTTCTTAGATGTGATAGTTGCCAATGGTTCGGCTTCAGCCCATTTGGTAAAGTAATCCACGGCCAATATAGCATATTTAAAGCTCGATTTTGCGGTAGGTAGTGCTCCAATCAAGTCTATGCCCCAGACAGCGAATGGCCATGGACTCAACATCTGTGTCAACTCAGTTGACGGAGCTCTTGGGATTTTTGCAAATTTCTAGCACCGATCGCATTTCTTAGTGAATGTCATTGAGTCGAAGTTCACATCGAGCCAAAAATAACCATATCGAAGGACCTTTTTGGTAAGAGTCTGTCCACCAACATGACCTCCGCAATCTCCTTCAAGTAGCTCTGCCAAAATCGCTTTAGATTCCTCCTTTGTCACACACCGTAGTAATGGCGTTGAATATCCTCTCCTGTATAAATGACCGTCTTGGACGAGATATAGGCGAGACTTTCGGAGCAGTTTTCTGTGATCCTTTGGTTTCTCACGAAGTGTTCCGTGAAGTATATAGTTTTTTATAGGGGCCATCCACGAGTCGGGCTCGTTGGTTGCTTCCATAACCCAGTCTATATCGGATTCCTCAATGCTGGAACTAGATAACACTTCCACAGGAACTAGATCGAAGATTTGAGGATCTCCGGTGCTAGCCAGCTTTGATAAGGAATCTGCCTTCCAATTTTCTCTACGGGGAATATGAGAGATAGAATAATATTCCAAGTTGTCGAGAAGTTCTTTGGCTTTAAGCAGATATGTCGGAAGCCTTCCCATCTTAGTCTGAAATTCACCTTTGATTTGAGAAACCATTAGCTGTGAATCACTGAATATTAGTAGACTATTCAAGCTTAGTTCTTTTGCAACCCGCAATCCTCCAAGTAACGCTTCATATTCGGCCTCGTTGTTGGTGATGGGGAATTCAAATCGCAGAGCACAGCATACATGTCGTCCTTCTGGGGTTTCGAATACTATCCCCGCCCCAGCACAATATTCATTCTTAGCGCCATCAACAAAAAGTTTCCACCTAACGGCCAATTCGTTAGTTTCCTCCATTTCCTCTCCCCTGTCCGTGAATTCAGCAATAAAGTCGGCCAGAGCTTGCCCATTTATTGCTTTTCTGGGGTAGTAAGTGATATCATATTGGTTGAGTTCAATATTCCATTTCAGGAGTCTCCCTGAAGTTTCTGGACGGAACAACACCTGTTTTAAGGGTTGGTCGGTAAGGACTTTGATAGAGTGGGATTGGAAATAGGGTCTGAGCTTTTGTGATGCGATGAGCAAGGCATATGCAAGCTTTTCTATCCTTGGATAATTCATCTCTGCCCCGGTAAACCTTTTGCTGATGTAGTATACTGGCCATTGCACTTTGTCTTCCTCCCTAACGAGTGCTGCGCTCAATGCATGGGATGACACTGCAAGGTACAAGAGCAAGCTTTCTCCATCCCTAGGCTTTGATAGCATCAGAGGGGATTCCATGTGCTTGATGAGATCTTCAAATGCTTGCTGGCATTCAGGAGTCCACTGGAAGCTTTTCTTTTCCTTTTTTAATGCATCAAATAGGGGAATGCACCTGTCCGTTGCCCTTGAGATGAAGCGGCTTAATGCTGCTACCTTGCCGTTTAAGCATTGGAGTTCTTTCTTAGTCCGTGGAGCTTGCATTTCCCGTAAAGCAATCACTTGTGCTGGGTTTGCTTCAATGCCCCGAGCATTTACCATGAAACCAAGAAACTTTCCTGATGCTACGACGAACAAGCACTTAAGCGGATTGAGCTTCATGCCGTATCTCCTCAGGATTTGGAACATCTCATCAAGATCCTCTATATGATTCTTTGCTTCTTTGGATTTTACCAGCATGTCGTCAACATAAACCTCCATAGTCTTTCCAATTTGAGTTTTGAACATCGCGTTCACCAAGCGTTGGTAGGTGGCACCTGCATTTTTCAAACCAAACGGCATTACCTTGTAACAATATAAACCACGATCAGTTATGAAACTGGTACTATCCCGGTCTGGCTCGTGCATCATAATCTGATTGTATCCAGAATATGCATCCATGAAAGACAATAATTCATGCCCCGCCGTTGCATCAACAAGTTGATCAATTCGAGGTAGGGGGAAACTATCTTTTGGGCAAGCCTTATTTAAGTCAGAATAATCAACACACACTCGCCATTTGCCATTTGATTTTTTCATAAGGACCGGGTTGGACACCCAATTAGGATAGGTGGATTCTCGAATGAAATTGTTCGTCAATAGCCTATCCACTTCATCTTTCAAAGCTTCAGACCTTTCTGGGCCCTGTATCCGTCTTTTCTGCTTCACCGGGCGCACGTTTGAGTCAATATTCAGCTTATGCACTATTACGTCTGGAGGTATCCCGCACATATCTGAGTGATTCCAAGCGAAAACATCCAAATTTGCTTTCAGAAAACTAATCAATTCCTTTTGCAGCATAGGGTCCAATTGGGAGCCTATCTTTATTAGCTTATCTGTATCACTATCATAGATATCTATGGAAATGGTAGCTTCAGCTAGTGCTACATTTTCATCCCCTGCACTGATTTTTCGTGGGTCCATATCTTCCTGCATGTCGTTATATGTTCCAGCGCAGGGGATGGTCATTAATTGCTATAAAGGAGCTTCATGGATGCAGAGAGGAGTCTCCGCATCCTTCCGGATTTCGTATTTCCGAGCTTCAATCAGCTCTGTCATATAGCATTCTCTTGATTCCTGAGGATCCCCTTTGATAACTCCCACCCCATTTGCGGTCGGGAACTTCATCATCAAGCACCAAGGAGCAAGAGCTATCCTGAAGTCGGCAAGTGCTGGCCTTCCCAAGAATGCATTGTACCCTAAAGGTGAGTCAATTATAACGAAAGATTACATCATGGAGACTTGCCTCTCTCCCTCTCCTAGCTCTACAAGGAGATCAATCACACATATTGGCTGAGTTGTTATGCCAGTGAACCCGTGTATTTTGTATTTGCTAGCTCGCACATTGTCCATGGATAGACCCATTTTAGAGAAAGTACTGTAAAACAGGATGTTCACGGATGCTCCGTTATCAATCAACACCTTCTTTACTATTGCTGGACCCAAGCCAATGGTGATCACCATTGGGTCAACAATTGGAACCAATATTCCGTCGGAATCCCGATCCCGGAAGATAACATCTTCGCAGGACGTTTTAGGCATTTTTCGACGAAGAGAATTATTGTAAACTTCAAAACCGTCTCCTTTTAGAATGCTTCTTGGTTCATTAGTATACCTGATCATATCCTCCCAAGTATCCCCTGCAGGGTGAGGTCCACCACTGATTATATTAATAACAGGTCGAGGAATATTCGCAGGTGTTCTTCTGTCTTGACTTGGATACACCTGCTGCCCCTGGGCAGGCTCGGTATCTGATGAATGCTTTACATACTCCTGGAGACGATTTTGCCTTATCAATTCTTCAATCAAGTTTTTCAGGTGTCGACATTCATTAGTGTCGTGTCCCGGTCGATTGTGAAATCGACAGAGCCTCCCTGAGTTTGCAGCTTCTTCAGACACCTTTACTGGCTTCGGGCTCGGATAGCCCTCTGCATCTTTTGTTGCCATATATATGTGCTCGATTGTATCATTCAACGGAGTAAAATCCGTTGGCTTGAAGAAACGCCGTTTCTTGGAATCCTTATCATTTCTAGCATCATTACTGCTTCCTCTCTTTTGACCTTCCCCAAAATTTTCTTGACTATTCTTTTTGGGAGCTTCCTTCCTTTCCGGGACCACCTTAGCTTTGACATTGCCAACGGAATAGATAGGATCGTCTTCAAGACACATATATTCCTCGGCTTTGTCATAAAACTTTTCTAGCGTCTCAGGTTTCTTTCTATTTAGCCACCTTCCGAATTCAGACAGCTTATCAATGCCCCCCTTTAAGGCCATTAGAATTAGCCTTGGCTCTGGGGTCCCTACTTCTGCAGCAGCAGCATTAAAACAATTCAAGAAAGACCTTATCGTTTCACCAGGAGCTTATTCTAGTTCGTTGAGGGACATGATATATCTGACCTTTGTTGTCTGGAGGCGGAACTGGTCTCCGAAGCATCTTGCCAATGTGGCAAAGTCATCAATAGATCGGGGAGGCAACCTTGTGAACCATAATGACGCAACCCCTTCCAAATACACCGGGAAGTACAAGCACTTAAGTTCGTCAGTTGTTTGTGCCCCATCCATGTGCTGATCATATCGAAACAAGAACACGTTGGGGTCGCCTGTCCCGTTATAAGCTTGGATTGAAGGAGGTTTGAATTTGCGTGGGAAAGTAGTCTTTTTAATCCTTTCAGTGAGGGGGGTTTTGGACGGTGCGAATTCCCATTCAGCCTCACTATCGTTTCGAGATTGGCTTTCCTTCATAAGCTGTTGGACCATTTTCTTGAGGCGTTCCTTCTCAAGGAGGCTATCTGCGGGGCGGACACCTTTGTCTTGATCGGAGGCTTGCCTGAGCAAACCATCACGGTTGAGACTTGGGGCCCTGGTCTTTCTTGGTTGGAAAGTGCCCCTTTGGCAGAATTGGCCGCTTGATGAGAAGTGATGCCTGCAGTGCGGTTCCGACCAGCTTGCTTCGAAATCTCATGTTTTCCCTTATCTGGATCGGAGATTTCTTGAAAAGATTTTTCCCGATTTGGACTAGAAGAAGAGGAACCAGCATCCTCTGCACGAATGGGCTTAGAAGCCACCTTTGTCGTAGCGGCCTGAAGAGCAAAGAGAGAATCAAGTTTTGTCAACATGGCTTTGTTAGCTATCTCCAGCTGTTGCGTCAATCCAGCGACAGCCTGATCAAGCTCGCTTCTTGTGACATTTGCACCACCATTAGATGTCTCTCCCACTTCAAATCGGTTAGCCACGGGGGTTTCATCCCGATTTTCTCCGTTAGAGATTATAATTCTAGCTTCCTTATTTGCTTTTGGCGGCATTATTTCAGAAAGCAATTTGAACTTTGCAGAAAATCCGTCAAAAGGTCCAAATCGCAAACTGGAGCGAGCTATTTTAAGGCTTAGCTTCAAGATCTCAAGATCTTTACAGTATACTTGATGCCAGAAAGTAGATCTGGCCCCACGGTGGGCGCCTAATTGTTGATACTGAAAATTGGTATAACAACCAAAATGGGATCTCTAAACGCGTTACCTAATCGGAGGCGAGATGCTTAGAAAGCACGTCACCTTTTCAGAGGCGGGGCGTTAGAAAACCATTAGAGTTGTGTGAGGCCATATCTAACATTCAAAAGCATCAAAATACCAAAATAAAGAAAGAAGACAAGAATTTTATAGTGGTTCGACTCTTATTCGAGCCTACGTCCACTTTGAAGATTGGATTTCATTAGTAGCCACAAGATTACAATATTTGCTCCATTATGCATTCATACAAGCTTCTTTGATATGCATTTGCGCTTACAACCAATTGAAAGAACGGATAAAAGCTTGAAGTATTTTATGCTAATCCCTCCCTGAAAGCCATAGATGAAAGCTCCTTAGATGATCAAGAAGAGATGAAGAAGTGCATAGAATGCTTATGCTCGTTCCTCCATGAAAACTATGCTCCAAAGCTCCATAGATTTGATAGAGAAGAGATGTAGAAATGCTTGGAGAAATCCCGAAAGAAATTGGACAGCACCTCCTTGTTCTTCCCGAAAAGTCCCCCTAGAATGATGGAGGTTGGGTCCTATTTATAGGCGGAGAAATGGCTGAAATCTTGTATGCAGGGGTCTGGTCGGTTTTTTCGGTATTTACAGAAATGCCACTGCTAGTTGTCACCAGTTGTCTCCAGCTGTCACGCCATCACAGGTCGTTCCTAGTGCTTTGGCTGACCAAGAAGCTAGAATGCGGAGCGGACTGACCGGGAAGCTGGAATGTGGAGCGGACCGACCAGGAGTCTAGAATGTGAAGTGGACCAGAAAGCCTTGAAGCTTGTTGGCGCGATCAAGAGCTAGTAAACGACCGAATACCTTGTATATTTGGAGCGACCAGAGATCTTCTGCACTCTGGTGCGACCAGGACCTCTTCAGCATCTTGGATCAACCAAATCTCTTTAGTAGTCTGGAGCGACCAGGAGCCTTTGGCTTCTGGAGCGACCAGCGCTAGAGAGATCAACTTTCCTTATATATTCTGATGCGACCGAGAATCTTCTGTACTTTTGGGATGATCAAGAACTTTGGTATGTTTAGAGCGCCCAACTATCTTGAATACTTGAAGCGATCGGTAATCATTGGCCTCCGGAACGACCAGAAGCTTTTAGTTCTTTGGCACGGTCGAAACAACTTCGTGTTCGAAGTGACCTGAAAGCGACTAGCTTTGGGACGACCAGGACTCTTGTGCTACGACCGCCCCCCTTTTATCAATGACAGAACCGACCCCTTCTTCAAAATGCTTAAAACCGACCCATATTTATTTGGATCGATCAGATGGATAACAAAATTGAAGTTAGAACGTATAAATTTATTTTAATTATAAAATGAGCCTGAAATGGCGTGGTAGTTTGAAAATTCGATTTCAAATTTCAATTAAATGTACATGATTCAAAATAAATCTGATTTCAGTAAAACAAGAAACATTTGAATCTATTTAATTATATCTTTCAAACTAATGTGAAAAATTCAGATTTCATAACAGGAATAAAAATTATGTCCAGTTTAAAATTTAAAATAGTCGCTATGGAATTTAATATAATACATAGCCCTTAAAAATAACCATTTTGCAAACGACCTACGTTTTCGACAAAACCACTTTTGCTGGATCCGGAAAGTCAAATCATTGCTAGATTCCAAATTTTATTGTTTTTTGAATTAATATGTAAGCGCAGTGAATTAAAACGTATTTGGTAATTTTAGTTTGAATTTAATCGACTGGAAAATGACCTTTTTTCAAACGGTCTCCAAATTCAACGAAATTAGTTTTGTTAGGAACATATCATCAAAACATAGCTAGATTTATTTTTCAGGAATTTTTGGAGTCAGTGTGTGGCCCCGGTAAATTAAAATGTACGTTTGAATTCGATATATATTTATTTATATTTTAATTTTAACAAAAACTGATCGAAACGATCAAATTGGCTTACGAAACATATTCCATTATGTCCAGAATGAGGGTATTTAGCTAGGGTGACAGTCGTTGGGTTTGATTTGGAGTTCATATAGATGAACAAGTATTTTTAAAATAGAATGAATTAAATAATATATATATAAATATATTAGAAAATTCCCAAATCCTAGAAAAAGGAGCCGCCGCTCTTTGTTTTCAACGGCAGAAATTACCCCGTTTTCTCCTCCGAAAATCCACGAAATTGTTCCATGATTTAGCAAACCCACAAAACAAGAATTAAAGAGTGATCTTAGCTCTCCCAATCCCTACTAGTTTGATCAAGATTAGTTGAGCGGTTCTGTCGAATTTTGGGCCAAACGTCGGCCGTTCGTGGCCAGTTTCCTAGCCATCGGTGCAACCGAGAGGTGCGCTACCATAGGCGCAGGATGGCGGCAGGTGGGGCTTCCTCGTGACGAACTCCATCTAAATATGACGGCTTGATGGAGTCGCAAACTGGAACCCTAAAGTCGGGATGGGTTTCGGCTGCTCTAGGGATGAAGAACGAAAGAGGTAACGTTTTTAGGCATAATTAATTTAATTAATCACACATTTAATTACCTAACGCACTAAAATTTGTAACTTTTGCGTACGAGGTCTAAATCACGCGAAACTAAATCTGTTACGATCGTGAGGACGAGAGTTCACAACATGACTAACTGAGTCCAGTTTGGAGCAAATTAGAAATTAGGGCAGATTTAAATCCAAACCGTCCTTTAAGGACTGGCGGAGTGGAACCCAAGGTGAGAACTCCTCACTCAAACTATTTTGCAATTAAATATATACTAACTTGCAGACGGGGCTTGGTAGCTCTTGGAACTATTTTCTGTACAAACCATGGATGATTTGTGTGATATGTGTGTAGTATAAAATATATATATGTTGTATAAAGGAAAATAAAATATACATATGTGTTGTATAAAATTATATATGCTATATATAAAAGGGCCATGTGCTGAAATAAATATTTGTTTATTAAAAATATAAATTTTAACTTATATATACGATATATAAAATGGTCATGCATTGAAATAAATATTGGTTGGTTAAAAATATTATTTTTAACATATATATGATACGAGAAAAAAGAATGCATATGAAATGTGAATAATATGTATATGAAATGTGAATAATATATATATATGAATTGTGAATAATATATATATATATATATATATATATATATATATATATATGAAATGTGAATAATCTATATATATGAAATGTGAATAACATATATATGAAATCTGAATAATATATATATGAAATGTGAATAAAATATATATGAAATGTGAAAAATATATATATGAAATGTGAATAATATATATATGCGGCGTGTAACAATCCAGAAAATCAGAACTAATTTAAAATTTTTATTTTAGCAATTTTAATGGATTTTGAATATTTAAAATGATTTATTGTAAATAATAACAACTAAAAATTTATCTAAATTGAAATTAGAACGAAATTATTCATTTTAATTATATAATGAGCTTGAAATGGCGCGGCAGTTTGAAAATTCGATTTCAGGTTTCAAATGAATGTACAGGATACAAAATAAATCGGATTTTAGTAAAACCAGAAATATTTGAATCTGTTTGAAAGTATCTTTCCAAAAGATTGTAAAAAACCCAGATTTCATAATGGGAATAAAAAGTTATGTCCAGTTGAAAATTCAGAATAGTCGTATGGAATTTATGTAACACCCCACCTCCGCCAGGGTGGCTCTTGCAAGCAACTCTGACTTTGGTGGGGCGTTTTAAAACAAGGTAAATATGCATAATGATATAACAAGGCAGGACATGACATATATATATATATATGTAAATAAACAGAGTAAGTAGATAAAACAGCGGAAGATTTTTAAACCATTTCAAAACACAAGTTTGGTACATCAAAAATGTCAATTTCCCAAATAAACAAGTCTAGTACATAAAATAACATCATCTGAAACTGAAAAGGAAAACATAAAAGTAGTTATCCCCAAAGTGGAAAAACCATAGCGAGCTGAAGTCCAAAGCATACATGAGCTATCCAAGAAAGCAGCTAAGATCCAAGCTAGGCTCCTGTATTCCCTCCCTGAGAACCTGGGGGGGGGGGGGGGGTGGGAACGGAAGAAAAGAGGCGAAAGAAAACAGGTCAGTCAAAAAGACTGAGTAAGCCCTGCTACGATCAGTCTATAAACTAATAAAGTTAACAGCATGATGGAAACTGAGATGATCATAGATAACAACATACTGGCATGATAAATTAACTACGAGATAGATAGAGGTGTCATCGCATAAACAAGGTTAAGTTTTGCACCACGGTGTACTAGTAAACCAACATAACAGGTGTTGATCCCTTGGCCCAAGCTTTGACCAAATAACATGAAGTGACCTTAATATAAGGTCCAACCAACGGTCTAGTCGATCGGCTCCCTATAAGCCTAACACGTCAAGTGTTGGTGTCCATACGGCCCACATATGGATGTAGTCAGACTGTGCTGGGTCCACCTTCGGGTGAATCAAGCCCTCGGGTGTCAACCCCAGACACTGAAGCAATAATGCACAGTCTAAACCTACTGGTACCCGTGCCTCGAGTTTGTCCAATACCGGATTACGTGCACGTCCGTAGCCCGCCTGGACCCGCACCGCTGTACCACTCAGCCGTCGCTTTGGTCGCTTACATCAGTCCAGTAATCGTGCCCCGCCCTAGCCTAGCCTCTAGGGTTGTGATGATACCAAACTGGGATTACTGCTGGAACAGACCACGTTGCTAGGGTTTCCTAAGAGGGTTAAGTGCGATTTAACCCTTCACTAATCATGGATTAAATTGGTTAAGTGTAACCGACAGTTCACAACTTAACCCCATTTCAATCCCTCAAACCCCCAAATGGATTAAATTGGTTAAGTGTAACCGACAGTTCACAACTTAACCCCATTTCAATCCCTCGAATCCCCAAATTGGTTAAGTATTTGTGGACCCTGACTTAACCCTAATCATGAGGCATTAATTAATTTAATGCACCTTAACCTCTCACATTAGACTTTGTTGTGGTTACCTAGTTAAGCCGGTGGGTTCCGGGTAGATTTACACCACAACTTGGTCTAACCTCGGGTCTTGGCACCACATGACCAACTTCTCACATTGGGTCCTATTGTTTGTAGCCACTAGTTACGCCGGTAGGTTCCGGGTAGAATTACGCTACAAACTCAACCCAACCTCGAGTTGGCCACACTTATGTTTTCTAAGTGTCATGTCCACTTTATTTCAAAACCTAATTACAAGTTAACAAATACTAGGGTAGACCTAACTTAATAGGTAAATTCCCAAGGGGTAGACCTAACTTAATAGGTAAATTCCCAATCTTATATTTTCATGTATTTTAAGTTTACCCAAACCCCCCAACGTCATTCTATCGCTTACATATTCGTAATAACGCATAAAGGATAGGAAGAGGGAACTTGGCATAACATACATGATGAACTAACATATCACAACAAACATGCATAACATGTTAGACTTGCATAACTTATCATAGTGAACTTGCATATTACCACAAACATGCATAACATGTTAAACTTGCCTAACATGGCATAGGGAACTTGCATAAACATGCATAACTTGTCAAACATGCATAACATGTCATTGTGAACTTGCGTAAGCATGCATAACTTATTAAACATGCATAACATGGCATAGTGAACTTGCATAAACATGCATAACCCAATAAACTTGCAAATCATGGCATAGTGAACTTGCATAAACATGCATAACTCAATAAACTTGCAAATCATGGCTTAGTGAACTTGCATAAACATAACTCAATAAACTTGCAAATCATGGCTTAGTGAACTTGCATAAACATGCATAACTAAATAAACTTGCAAATCATGGCATAGTGAACTTGCATAAACATGCATAACTTGTTAAACTTGCAAATCATGGCATAGTGAACTTGCATAAACATGCATAACTTGTTAAACTTGCAAATCATGGCATAATGAACTTGCATAAACATGCATAACTTGTTAAACTTGCAAATCATGGCATAGTGAACTTGCATAAACATGCATAACTTATCAAACATGTGTAACATGGCATATTGAACTCGCATAAGCATGCATAACTTATTAAACATGCATAAATCCCAACTTTCATCACATATTAACTTTAGAGTTTCTAAAATGAAGGTAAGAGGGCTTACAATGCTTATGCGGACTCAAATGAGTATAGCAAATGTAAGAAACCCCCTTATGCAACAAAATAAAACCCCAAAATGCAAGCAAACTTGATCAAGACTCCTCCTTTATGATGACAATAGAGAAACAAGACTTTAATGCAAGCTAAAGAGGATCATACAAGCCTAAATACACTTGTATGCATGGAAATCTCTTAGGAATTTGTTTAGGAATTGTATGAAGAGAGTGGAGGCCATGAGAGTTTTGATTTTGACATAGTTTAGTTGCTAGAATGAATAATGAGTGATTTAGGGTAGGTTAGGGTCTTATTTATAGATTAGGCTAGTGATTTACACCATAGGATTAAACCCTAGTTCCAATCTCAGCCCTCTAAACCGAATCTGGCCCCCAAGCTCAACACAACCAAGCCCAGATCAGAAATGGTGCGCCAGGCAAAACTGCCCGGCCACCCCGTGTCGATAGGGCTGTCGACAAGGCTATCGACACCCTGGGGACCCTGTCGACATGGGGGGTCCTGGCGGGAGTTTTCCCGCCTGCGCCAGTTTGCCCTAATTCCCAACTTTCAACTTGAAATTCAAATCTGTTTTTACTTAGGAATTTTCTGAAAACTTCGTTGGGCCTTAATCGGGTCATACGGACTCCGATTTTCGAAAACTCGGACTCTATTTCGCGTATTTTTCCGAGACGAACGCAATGGCATAGCCCGTTTCCCTTGATTCAGATTTTAGAATTAAATTTTGCCTCGATTTATGTTATAACAGGTTATTGAAAATACGGGTTGTTACATTCTCCCCTCCTTAAAGGATTTCGTCCCCGAAATCTTCAAGTTAGGAAGAACATATCCTACCATCCAACATCCATCTACTCAAAACATCATCCACGAGCAATCATTGTCCTTACAAGATTCTAAATGTGGTATGAACATATGCAAAAGTGTGTGTATATGTACTTATCTAATGCAAAGATCAGGCGGTTACTGATATAGTAAACCTCCTTAATGCATATGTATGTCAGTGAAATGAATCCATATGTATGCAAATTCCTAACATAATTCATAGTATCTATATGAGTGCACATAACATTTATCCATATGCAACATCCATGTGGTAGCACAACAAGTTTCAACCATGAATAAGTGTAAGCACTCATGCATATGCAACATGAAGAGTGTGTGAGCCGATCTATTGCCTAATGTGTATAATGCATCCACGAGTAACCACTTGCAAACACTTGCAACCACTTGCAAACATCAAGCATAACATGTTTCAAATACATGTTTCATCCAAAGGGTTTCTACCTAAGGTTCTCATGACAAGATAAACACGATAAACTAGATAAACTAGATAAACATGGACAGAGAGATATGCTAAAAAGAGGTCTTAGAAGATAAGCAAGATAAACTCCTTTTTGGATTACAAGAAATCCATTCAAACTCTGACATATAGTACTAACCGATGAGTCATAACCCCCTTATGGAGTTTACAACAGAAATAAGATCGAGAATGGGACCGAGAGGATATATACAAAAGATAACTTGCAAGCAAGCTCCCCAGGAAAACAAGGATCAAGGATGCACTCTTAAAAAGAGATATGATGCGCGTATCTAGTCTTCACTCTTCTTAGTCACGTTTCCTTGAGCTTAACTCCACTGTGCTTTGACCGTCTTTTACTTCATGATTTCTTGGCTTCCTAACTCCTTTTTCCCAAATTCGAGTTGGAACTCATTTCATTATCGCCGCTCGTCTTCCTTTTCCACTTATTCTTCTTTCTGCATACTTGGCTTAAACATAACTGTAACCTCATGATTTCATGCAGGCTCTCCAAAATTCACTAGTGAATCCTGGATCTCGTCTACTTACTATAAAGTATTCCACGTAGCAGAACTTTTCTTGAAAATACCAATCCACGTTGCCAATTGCCCTTATAAACGTGATTTTCTATAACTCATGCTTAATCGAAATGAACCATCCGCCTATGAGTGATAGGCCATACCTAGATTCAGTTGCCTACCCATGGCTTCCTGTAGGCTATTTCAAGACTGGCCAACTTCTTGAGGGTAAACCGTTGCTAACCATGGTGCAGTCCTCTCGCTCTTCACCGGACTGAAATGAGCACTCTTCGTGAGTCTACCTATTATGACCCACCTACCCGTATTCCCTTTCTTTGATCTAGGTAATCTATCCTCATTATCTATCGAGATGTTTTCACACTTCCCTAGCGGAACCTCCAATGGAGGTAATGGCCCGCCGGGCTTCTATGACTTGGCCTTAACCTGGTGGCACAACATGCATCCTGAGACCAACTCGGCCACCTCCTCGAGTGATGCGCATCTTCAAGAACCTTCTTTACCAAGTCTTCCACTCGAGGAACACATAATCTCTCATCGCGCCTTAGTCATCCCTTGTCATCTATAATATATCTAGCGAGGTGACTTAACATCTCGCCTCGAATCAACTGGTCCATGTTCTTGACTAACTGCGGGTCTTCTTCCTGTGAAACCCCCTTCTTGATCCAGAAGAGTAAGTCTAAGCTCAGGGAATGCTAACTAACTAGCCAAACGGAGAAAGCTTCTTACTTCAATTGCCCTCCTCAGAGTTTTCCGGTCTTAAACCGCAACCACTTTAGCGGAATCCACCGCTAAGCCTTACTTAGGAACTATGTGCCCAAGAAATCCAACTTCTTTCCTCCAAAGTGACAATTGGAGAACTTGACCTTCAACTGGTGGCTCTAAGCGTATCCATCACCTCCTTGAGATGTCTAGCATGCTCTTCCTCGTTCTTTTAAGGAGATCAAAATATCGTCTACGACGACCACGACAAACTTGTTAAAGGACTCCCTAAACACCCTACCCATCAAGTTCACGTAATATGCGGGTGCATTAGTCAAACCAAATAGCATGACTAGCCATTCCAAAAATCCATCTAGAGTCCTAAACGCAGTCTTGTCAATTCCATCCTCAGCCATCCTAAGCTGATGGAATCTGGTAGCTGGATCAAAAGAAAACAGATGCTCCTACAAGCTGATCAAACAAATCATCGATCCTTGGTAACGGTTGTCTATTCTTCTCACGATAATCAACACATAAGCGAAGCAAACTGTCCACATTAGTAACGAATACTACTGGAGCACCTTACTCCAAAATGCTTCGTCTCAGGAAGTTCTTCTCAAGCAACTCCTTGACTTGCTTCCTTAACTCTCATCTCGTGAGGTCATGTGCCTAACCGGCCACGAAACTGGCTTGGTATTACCAACCAGATAATGCGGAAATCTATCCCACGTCTAGGGGTAACCCCTTTACTTCACCCAAGACATCAGGATATTCTCGGACCACCCTCACAGATTGCAAACTATCGATAGACGAGTCGAGGGATTCAAGATAACATAACATGACGGGACCCATAGGGTTGCTAGAAATTTCTAGGGTATTACCGAGGCGAGTCATGAGCCTCACAACCCTATATACAAAAACCAAGAATGGCTCCAAAATAGGACAACCATTCCATGCCCAAAACCAACCCATATCCCCTGAAACCGAGAATATAAACATCCCACGAGAATTCTATACTCAAGATAGAAATTTTCAAATCCACTCAGACCACAGACAAACGGGCAGAACCCCCAATTGGATTTGAAACACATACGGGATCATCAACTAGACTAGTACTTAGGTGCAAACTTTCAACTAGATCAGATGAAATAAAACTATGCGATGTGCCAGAATAAAACAAAGTACGAACAGGGAAAATCAGAAAATGTAAACAAGACTTTCAACAGAAACACTACCTCTATCATGAGCTGGAAGAACGGTGTTGAGGGGATGAACTCGCCCTCCAGATAGTCCTGCACACTGAGTCTGACCTTGCCCTTGTTTTCTCGGGCAATCCTTGCTGAGATGTCCAAACTCACCACAATGAAAGCATTCGCCCCGCTTTCTCTTCTTCTTCCTACATTCCCTGGATATATGTCCAACTTTACCACAGAAGTTGCATTTCCTATTCTCTCTTGGCTTGTCCTTGCGGTTGTTGTTATTCTTGCCTCGTTTCCCGGAATTTACCCTCTTGCCTTGAGACTCATTCGCCTTGACCTCTTTCTTGTCATTGTTATCTTCTTCTTGAAGTAGGGCCATATTCACCAAATTCTCGAAAGTCGCCCCCAAGTGTATATGAGACATGGCCAAACCATGTAATGGCTCGTTTAATCCTAGAGCAAAGTGTAGGGCCTTCTTCTGAGCTGTATTAACCAAGTCTAAATCGACCCGAGCCAGTTGATTAAACTTATCTATGTATTCCCTAATAGTCATGTCCCCTTGCTTCAGTGATAAGAACCTCAGTCCAAACCTTCCTCTAAAGTCATCCCAAGTCTCAATTGGCCTAGTAGCGGTGGTGACTACCCACCAACATGCAGCTTCTTCCTTTAGCAACCATACTGCTAATAAAACCTTCCTGCGGTCACCTATATCAAAGGTGGCTAAAAGATCTTCGGTCTCTTTCAACCAATTCCTTGCTTCTACAAAAGTCTCTGTTCCACTAAAATTCTTGCCACCCATCATCTTAAAGTTCTTACAAGTTTCCGCAAAATCCGCTTGTGGAGGCTGAGGGAGAAGAGGAACATCAGCTACGGAAGGAGGAGGAGGAACATCGGCATGGACTGGAAGGACAACATTAGAGACACCCGGGACCGGTGCCGTGACTTCCAAGTACCGACGAAACCAATCGGGTATTGTAACTCCTTCGGGCAAGATGAGATTATCAGACATGCTGGAAACGGAAAGAAAAGAGTTCAAACGAGGGGTCAAAGGATAGTGCTAATGGCTTTTGGGGAATAGCCTTTAAAAATAACTAGACTTTTCTTTGGAAAATACTCTATACTTGGTTTTGAAAATAGTTTTTCAAAAGTTTTAAAAATCTTTTTATCCCTTCTCGTAAACCATATGCTCTGATACCAAATGTAACACCCCACCTCCGCCAGGGTGGCTCTTGCAAGCAACTCTGACTTTGGTGGGGCGTTTTAAAACAAGGTAAATATGCATAATGATATAACAAGGCAGGACATGACATATATATATATATGTAAATAAACAGAGTAAGTAGATAAAACAGCGGAAGATTTTTAAACCATTTCAAAACACAAGTCTGGTACATCAAAAATGTCAATTTCCCAAATAAACAAGTCTAGTACATAAAATAACATCATCTGAAACTGAAAAGGAAAACATAAAAGTAGCTATCCCCAAAGTGGAAAAACCATAGCGAGCTCAAGTCCAAAGCATACATGAGCTATCCAAGAAAGCAGCTAAGATCCAAGCTAGGCTCCTGTATTCCCTCCCTGAGAACCTGGGGGGGGGGGGGAAACGGAAGAAAAGAGGCGAAAGAAAACAGGTCAGTCAAAAAGACTGAGTAAGCCCTGCTACAATCAGTCTATAAACTAATAAAGTTAACAGCATGATGGAAACTGAGATGATCATAGATAACAACATACTGGCATGATAAATTAACTACGAGATAGATAGAGGTGTCATCGCATAAACAAAGTTAAGTTTTGCACCACGGTGTACTAGCAAACCAACATAACAGGTATTGATCCCTTGGCCCAAGCTTTGACCCAATAACATGAAGTGACCTTAATATAAGGTCCAACCAACGGTCTAGTCGATCGGCTCCCTATAAGCCTAACACGTCAAGTGTTGGTGTCCATACGGCCCACATATGGATGTAGTCAGACTGTGCTGGGTCCACCTTCGGGTGTATCAAGCCCTCGGGTGTCAACCCCAGACACTGAAGCAATAATGCACAGTCTAAACCTACTGGTACCCGTGCCTCGAGTTTGTCCAATACCGGATTACGTGCACGTCCGTAGCCCGCCTCGACCCGCACCGCTGTACCACTCAGCCGTCGCTTTGGTCGCTTACATCAGTCCAGTAATCGTGCCCCGCCCTAGCCTAGCCTCTAGGGTTGTGATGATACCAAACTGGGATTACTGCTGGAACAGACCACGTTGCTAGGGTTTCCTAAGAGGGTTAAGTGCGATTTAACCCTTCACCAATCATGGATTAAATTGGTTAAGTGTAACCGACAGTTCACAACTTAACCCCATTTCAATCCCTCAAACCCCCAAATGGATTAAATTGGTTCAGTGTAACCGACAGTTCACAACTTAACCCCATTTCAATCCCTCGAATCCCCAAATTGGTTAAGTATTAGTGGACCCTGACTTAACCCTAATCATGAGGCATTAATTAATTTAATGCACCTTAACCTCTCACATTAGACTTTGTTGTGGTAACCTAGTTAAGCCGGTGGGTTCCGGGTAGATTTACACCACAACTTGGTCTAACCTCGGGTCTTGGCACCACATGACCAACTTCTCACATTGGGTCCTATTGTTTGTAGCCACTAGTTACGCCGGTAGGTTCTGGGTAGAATTACGCTACAAACTCAACCCAACCTCGAGTTGGCCACACTTATGTTTTCTAAGTGTCATGTCCACTTTATTTCAAAACCTAATTACAAGTTAACAAATACTTGGGTAGACCTAACTTAATAGGTAAATTCCCAAGGGGTAGACCTAACTTAATAGGTAAATTCGCAATCTTATATTTTCATGTATTTTAAGTTTACCCAAACCCCCCAACGTCATTCTATCGCTTACATATTCGTAATAACGCATAAAGGATAGGAAGAGGGAACTTGGCATAACATACATGATGAACTTGCATATCACAACAAACATGCATAACATGTTAGACTTGCATAACTTAGCATAGTGAACTTGCATATTACCACAAACATGCATAACATGTTAAACTTGCCTAACATGGCATAGGGAACTTGCATAAACATGCATAACATGTCATTGTGAACTTGCATAAGCATGCATAACTTATTAAACATGCATAACATGGCATAGTGAACTTGCATAAACATGCATAACCCAATAAACTTGCAAATCATGGCATAGTGAACTTGCATAAACATGCATAACTCAATAAACTTGCAAATCATGGCTTAGTGAACTTGCATAAACATGCATAACTCAATAAACTTGCAAATCATGGCTTAGTGAACTTGCATAAACATGCATAACTAAATAAACTTGCAAATCATGGCATAGTGAACTTGCATAAACATGCATAACTTGTTAAATTTGCAAATCATGGCATAGTGAACTTGCATAAACATGCATAACTTGTTAAATATGTGTAACATGGCATATTGAACTCGCATAAGCATGCATAACTTATTAAACATGCATAAATCCCAACTTTCATCACATATTAACTTTAGAGTTTCTAAAATGAAGGTAAGAGGGCTTACAATGCTTATGCGGATTCAAATGAGTATAGCAAATGTAAGAAACCCCCTTATGCAACAAAATAAAACCCCAAAATGCAAGCAAACTTGATCAAGACTCCTCCTTTATGATGACAATAGAGAAACAAGACTTTAATGCAAGCTAAAGAGGATCATACAAGCCTAAATACACTTGTATGCATGGAAATCTCTTAGGAATTTGTTTAGGAATTGTATGAAGAGAGTGGAGGCCATGAGAGTTTTGATTTTGACATAGTTTAGTTGCTAGAATGAATAATGAGTGATTTAGGGTAGGTTAGGTCTTATTTATAGATTAGGCTAGTGATTTAGACCATAGGATTAAACCCTAGTTCCAATCTCAGCCCTCTAAACCGAATCTGGCCCCCAAGCTCAACACAACCAAGCCCAGACCAGAAATGGTGCGCCAGGCAAAACTGCCCGGCCACCCCGTGTCGACAGGGCTGTCGACAGGGCTGTCGACACCCTGGGGACCCTATCGACATGCCTGTCGACATGGGGGTCTTGGCGGGAGTTTTCCCGCCTGCGCCAGTTTGCCCTAATTCCCAACTTTCAACTTGAAATTCAAATCTGTTTTTACTTAGGAATTTTCTGAAAACTTCATTGGGCCTTAATCGGGTCATACGGACTCCGATTTTCGAAAACTCGGACTCTATTTCGCGTATTTTTCCGAGACGAACGCAATGGCATAGCCCGTTTCCCTTGATTCAGATTTTAGAATTAAATTCTGCCTCGATTTATGTTATAACAGGTTATTGAAAATACGGGTTGTTACAATTTATATATATATATATAGCCCTTAAAAATAGCCATTTTGTAAATAACCTCCATTTTCGATGAGATCGTTTTGCTTGGATCCGGAATGTCGAATTATTGCTCGATTCCAATTTTCAAATTTTTTGGAATTAATATGTGAGCGTGGTAAATTTAAACGCATTTGGTAATTTTAGTTTGAATTTAATCAATTGGAAAATGACCGTTTTTCAAATTATCACCAAATTCAATGAAATTAGTTTTATCAGGACCGTATCGTCAAAACATAGCTAAATTTATTTTTCTGGAATTTTTGGAGTTAGTATGTGGCCCCAGTAAATTAAAATGCACATTAAATTTGATTTTGAATTTTAAATCAATTTATATTTTAATTTAAAGAAAAACTGATCGTAACAGTCGAATTGGCTTACCAGACATATCCCATTGTATCCAAAATGGGGGTAATCAGTAGGGGGTGTTAGTCGTTGGGTCTCATCTGGAGATCGAATTTAAAAGTTACTTTTTAGGAATAACTAATTATAAAAAAATATAATAGAAAAAGGGGGTCAACCCCCTTTCTCCCTTCAAAAATCCGATAGCGGGTTATAGAAAAAAAAAACGCGAATGACGATGGTTGGAACCCGCCGCCACTTTGGCTCCCCTCTTTTACCGCGCCACCGCAGCACCACCTCCCCCTCCCTCCTCGTCCCTGGTGAAACCCTCCCCCTCTCTCTGATTTATACCCCCCCCCCCAAATGGAAGAAATCCGCACCGCTAGTCACCGCACACGCCACCTGTCTCTCCCCTTTGCCAGCACATCGCAGGTAACCCCCTTCACGATCTGCGCAGTAGAAAACTCGCCCCCCTCTCAGTTCAATGTCGAACGATGTGAGTTTTATTTATTTATTTATTGATTTTTATATATATCAAGTTAGGATTTATATATATATATATATATAAAGTTAGGATTTATATATATATAAAGTTAGGGTTTTTATATATATAAAGTTAGGGTTGTTATATATATAAAGTTAGAATTTTTATGAATATAAAGTTTGGATTTATATATATATATATATATATATATATATATATAGAGTTAGGATTTTTTATATATAAAGTTAGCATTTTTATGAATATAAAATTATGATTTTTATATATGTAGTAGCAATATAAATATATAATTTTTAGTGATATAAATATATAAATAGAAGAGAAATTATAAAAATATGGTTTTTATGTTGGAAGAGAAATTATAAAAAGATGATTATTATGTTGAAAGAAAAATTATAAAAATATGATTTTTATATATGAAGTAGCATTCTAAAAATATAATTTTTATATTTAAAGTAGCATTATAAAAATATAATTTTTATATATGAAGTCGCAAAGAAAAAAATGTGATTTTTTTCATATGAAGTAGCGAAGAAAAAAATGTATTTTTTACATACATGTAGCGAATTAAAAATATGATTTTTATATGTGTAAAGAATATAAAAATATGATTCTTATATATGTAGCAAATTAAAAATATGATTTTTAATGTATATATAGCACCATAAAAATATGATTTTATTAAAAATGTGATTTTTAATATAAACTACATGAAACGGATTATGTTGGATTCACGGTGAAGAACACAACGCACTGGAGACAAATTGAGACGACCCGATTTCCCGTTCTCACGGAAACAAGGTTATCTTTGGAATATAACACAGAAACATATAATAGCAGAACAGAATTAAATAAATACACCAGATATGAACAACAAAATATACTGGATAAAAGTAATCATCAGAGTTACACAGTATACAGGATCTTACTTAGTACAAATACAGTTCAGCTATACATAAATGTCTACAGCGGAAATAAACAAAATATGTACAATAGGAGTTGAACAGCATAAAAAGAAATAAATGATAGAGTCCATCTTCAGCTCCAGCTATCCAGAAAGAACCAGCTAAACCTGAATACAAGGCTGCCCGTGTAGAAAAAGGGGCACCCGAGTTTGAAAGTGAAACAAACTACGAGTCAGTCATGGGACTGGTATGAGAAATCCACTCAACACATATATAATTGGCTAATCACAGGACCACGCCACATTCGTGGAACGGGTTTACTCCATTGGATAGCCAGTGCTTTAAAACAAATCTTTCTTTTAAACATCGCTATGCTTTTTATAAAATGAAACCGTTATAAGACTCAGTTCCCATCACACAATGCAACGCAAACCGGAGGATAGAGTTTTACCTTATAACGGCCAAAATATGCTTGATACGAATAAAACAAAGGCATTTTATATTATTGCTAGTGTCTATATGTTTTGAAAACAATTTCAAATCATAACTATCAATCATAGACGGCATAGGTACCATATATCATGTCTCCATATATATATACAATCAAAACCGCACGATGTCGTATTTGGAAATTGGATTTCCGTCATGAACCAAGGCAAAAGATAGTCCTTACCGAATTCGTGACTCTCTAGCCCGAGCCACAGGACCCAGACTCAGGTGGGCCCTTGGAGCGACAGGGCCGGTCCACCGATGTGGATTAAAATGCCCGAACAATACGTTTCCCCGCCCTTTGGGGCGTAAACGAGCCAACGAATGACTCCATCGGACCCGAATCGTCCGATCAAACCGAGGCGCCTCGCAATAGCAACAACCACATAGGTGAAAAGTATATAAATGTCAGGGCTGGTAGGTCACTGACACCACCCTAGCTAGAAAGAAACGCATGCCCTCCCTGAGGTCCTTCTCCCGTTTTAGGTTCATACCGGGGTGTGAGGCTCGCGAATTCACGTTATACACAAAGCTACGCCACACAGGCGGTGCTTTGATCATCACCACAAGACTTTGCTTTTCAACAGAAGCCCTGATCACTGCATCTTAGCATGCCACACAGGCAATTCACGCCATGCGATTGATGTCCATCGATATACAACCTCTGAGCTCGTACGTCTCAGAGAAGGGCGTTAAGCAAAAGAATAAATTCTCCGCCGCCAAACAGATGTATATTTAACAGAAATCAATCAACACAGAATAAACTCCAATGTCAGACACACAGTCCATTTACAAGTCCGTTCTGGGTCTGAACGAAACCGGAGGCACTAAATACCTCACAAACCCTTCGATCACCACGTACGTCTGGACGATCACCACTCATTATCCATATTTCGGGATGCCTCCCAATCAGGACCTCGGTTACCATCCAAACGAGGTGAAGATCTCCGGTCTTCGACCACCGTCTTCATCTTCGAATTTTAATCGTCGGTCAATTATTCGAAATGAGAATTAACTCGGCCTTTTCAAACAATTCACGTATATTTTGAATTTCAAATCGATTTATTTCAATGGTTAAATTATTCGACAACACCAATTGTGTTCTTTAATGTAATTTTCACACCAAACACATTCAACCATCAAAAGCCACACAAATCAAGCAAATTCAGTTTATTTCCATTCCATATCGTTTATGGTATTTTATAACTATTTATCGCTATTTTTATTTATTTTAAAATAGCCATTTTATTCAAAACGACGCTTCGGGCCATAACGCGGCCGTGGCGTTGTTTTTCTTCAGATTTGATTTACACATATCTGAAAATCTAACCGTTGGATCTTCACAAAATTTACATCATTAGAAAGGTCTTTTCAAAACGAATCCAACGGTTCCAGTTTCGGGAAAATCCGACGGTCGGATCTCCCGGTACAATCGTTTGAAATTTCGATTTCAAAATACGAACTGCAGCGTCGTTATTCGATTAAATATAATTATATTTATATATATAAATAAATATAATCGTTTCTGGCGCTGTTTTTCTTCAGATTTGAATTAAACATTCCAGACAATCCAACCGTTGGATTTTTACAAGGTGGTGCCGTTGGAAAGATTATTCCAAGGCGAACCCGACGGTTGAGGTTTTGGGAAAATCCAATGGTCGGATTTCCCGTACTAGTTGTTTGAAATCACGGTTTCAAAATACGAACTGCACGGCTTCGTTTCGTTTTAATTTTATTTATATTTATATATTTATATAAATATAGTTCATTCAACAATTTCAATATCGTTTTCACTTCAAATATTTTTCTAACACCTTAAATTTTGGAAAAATTTCGCCATAACCTCCCCTGCACCGGGAGCATCGGGAAATCGCAAATAGCTTTCCCGGTCCTTCTAATCTCAAAAAGAAAAAGAAAAAGCCAAGCGGCTAGCCAACAGGCTCAAAATCATCACCCAAACAAATCAGTAAATGTGTACCTATTTGTCGGGCACAAAATTTTATTCCTCTTTTCTAGCCCCTTTGCTATAACCTGTTCAATGAATATTGCATGTACATATATATACAGTTCTTATCATTTATCAATTTCTATTCGATTTCTATTTGGTTTAAAAACTCCATTCATTCTAATGTTACATAAATAGGTGCAAATCATTTCATTAGCTAATTAATGAATATTTCATCTCATATATGTTTATTTCGAACAAGTGGCTATTTTTTAACACTTCACATTTCAACGATTTATGCATACAATAAAAATGCGATTTTTATTGTAAAACGATTCATTTCATAACACTATTTTTCTATATAGTTCATATAGTCGATAAAAGGTGATTTTTATTATCAAACAATTTATTTCAAAATATGAATACCATTCAACACATGAATTTCTAATCAACGAATGAATATCAATTCAACACATGAATGTTTTCTATAGTTTCTATATATAGATAAAAATGTGATTTTTATTATCGAACAATTTATTTCAAAATATGAATACCATTCAACACATGAATTTCTAATCAACGAATGAATATCAATTCAACACATGAATGTTTTCTATAGTTTCTATATATAGATAAAAATGTGATTTTTATTATCGAACAATTTATTTCAAAATATGAATACCATTCAACACATGAATTTCTAATCAACGAATGAATATCAATTCAACACATGAATGTTTTCTATAGTTTCTATATATAGATAAAAATGTGATTTTTATTATCGAACAATTTATTTCAAAATATGAATACCATTCAACACATGAATTTCTAATCAACGAATGAATATCAATTCAACACATGAATGTTTTCTATAGTTTCTATATATAGATAAAAATGTGATTTTTATTATCGAACAATTTATTTCAAAATATGAATACCATTCAACACATGAATTTCTAATCAACGAATGAATATCAATTCAACACATGAATGTTTTCTATTCAATGAATAAATATAGTTTAAGCAAATGAAAATAATTCAAACACACGAATATTATTCAAAATTTCGGCAGCATAACGGCAGGGTAGTTAAACCGGCACCGTCCCTAGTACGGCTCCTCGCTCTACCTTAAAACCTCGCGGTTTTTGACAATGGGGATCATGCATCTAGTTCGCACGCAGGTGGCATGTATATATTTATTTCATTTCCACAAACTAATCCTATGTGGTTTCAACCAAATATTTCACAACCACAAATGGGTATTTTTCAACCACAATCAACCAATATCAATCACAAACAATCCCAAACAATCATTCGCTATCAATCAATTTTCACAACAATTTCAACCAATAAATATCGTCCATGGTTTGTGGACGAGGGGCGTATATATATATATATATATATATATATATATATATATATTTATATATAGCAATTCACTTTCATTTTCAACACATATATATAATTTTTAAATCAGAAATCTCACCAATAGCTATCCAACTACGACTCTTCCTTAGAGAAATCTTCGCCTTTCTGTCGCTTTCGCCCGTATTCTCTACACATGTAAAAATCGAATTTTTACTATGCTATTCAATATATAAAAATCTGATTTTTACTTCGGCTTTCAATATATAAAAATATGATTTTTACTTCGACTTTCAATATATAAAAATCTGATTTTTACTTCGGCTTTCAATATATAAAAATCTGATTTTTACTTTGACTTTCAATATATAAAAATCTGATTTTTCTTTTTAAAGTTCAAATCTTTTTCCATTCTAAAGCTCAAACCTTTTTCTCTTTGAAGTTAAAACCTTTTTCTTTTTTAAAGTTTAAACCTTTTTCTTTTTAAAGTTTAAACCTTTTTCTATTTCAAAGTTTAAACCTTTTCCTTTTTAAGTTTAAAATTTTTTTTTCCTATTTTAAATCTTAAAATAAAGTCAGTTTTTATTTCCTTTAAAAATTCAGCTTTAAATCCTTTTAAAAATCAGGTTAAAATTCTTTTAAAATTCAGTTTTAAAATCTATTTAAAATCAGTTTTAACCTTTTAAAATTCAGTTTTTAAATGCTTTTTAGAAAAATTCGGTTTTCAAATCATTTGAAAAACCAGTTTTAAAATCATTTGAAAAATTAGTTTTAACACTTTTAAAAATCAGTTTTATCTTCTTTTAAAAAAAAACAGTATTTAATCCTAAAAAAAAAACACAGTATTTTCCAGAAAAAAATAAAATAAAAACTAAACCTTCTTCCTCAAATAATTACTGCGGACGTTTCATCCCTTGTGTTCCAACCTAGGGTTCAAATTTTCAACCTCCACAGCCACCGTGTCGATGATCAGAGGTTGCCACTTCGTGCGGCGCCGCAACAGCTTCACGGCGACCCCCTTCTTGGCAAACTCGAAGCTTCCTGGCGGCGGGAAAACGAACCCAAATGTCGGACCTTTGAGCTCGAGAAACTCCCTAACCACTCAACGAAAAATGCTCAAACTCAGATGGATTTGAAGACCTCAGGAAGGTCCTTGATTTTGTTTTTAAAATTTTTGAAATTGCTGTGCGGATTGGACGAAAATTTAGCTCAAAATTTCGGGCTATTTCCACCGTCGTCGAGATGAAGAACAACGGCTTTGACCAGAAATCTGTTTGACTTAGGGTTCAGTGATGTTATATATATATTTATTTAATTATTATTTTATTCAAATGTTACTTTTTGATGCCCGATCTCCAAACGAACCCCAAACCAAGCCCAATGACTGTCGTCCCTAGCGTTTTACCCCCATTCTGAACACAATGGGATATGTATCGTATGATTTGATCGTTACAATCAGTTTCTTTTTGAATTTTCATTTAAATCACTATATTGAATTTTAAACGCACATTTCAAATTACCGGGGTCACATACTAACTAGAAAAATTCCAGAAAAATATTTTCTAGCTTCGTATTGACGATACGGTCCTAACAAAATTAGTTTTGTCGAATTCTGAGACCGTTTGAAAAATGGCCAATTTCCAGTCGATTAAAATCAACGGAAACTGGTCAAACGCGTTTTCTTTTGCCACGCTCACATATTGATTCGAAAAATTATGAAATTTGAAACCTAGCAATAACTTGACACTGCGGATCCAACAAAAGTAGTTTCGTCGAAATCCGAGGTCATTTGCAAAATGTCCATTTTTAAGGGCCTGAATTCTATAGCGACTATTCAGAATTTTCAACTGGACATATCTTTTGATTCCCGCTATCAAATTTCGATTGGTCGGATTTGTTAGAAAGATATTACCAATTAGATTCCATTATTTTTGGTTTCACTAAAATCCGGATTGTTTTGCACCCGGTATATTCAATTTAAGTTTGAAATCGAATTATCGAACTACCGCACTATTTTCAATTCTATATATAATTATAATTAATTATATTCGTTTTCAAATGTCGATTCAACTCAGTTTTCATCGCCATTGTTTAAAATATTTATTTTAAATATTTAAAATCCATTATTTTTGCCAATTTAAAATTTTTAAATTGGTTCAGATTTTCTGGGTCGTTACAATCTCCCCCACTTAAAACTTTTCGTCCCCGAAAAGGAATAAAGTCGAAAGTGGTTTGATAAATCTACAATCACACAATACAACAACCAATTCAATTGTTTTTAACCTTCAGAGTATAGAATAAATAGTGCACATCCATGGGAAGAAAATAGCAACATAATAGAGAATTAAATGGTAATGCAAAGCAGGGTAAATGTACCTTGCACCAGAGTCAATCAGAGATATCTACTCGGCATCTTGGATAAGCTTTCTGAATGCTATCCTCAGTTTCCCAAGTACAATCTCGCGGATCTCCACTCCATTGCACTTTGACTAAGTGAACCTTCTTGTTCCTCAGCTCTTTGGTTTCTTTGCCGATAATCTTTAGCGGCTCTCGCCTCACAGCTAATTCTGGAGTAATTTCAATATCCTGCTGAGCTGCTTCTTCCACGATCAAATCTAGATCATGAACGTGCTTTCGAAGTTGAGATATATGAAATACATCATGAACTCCAGGCAACCAGTCTGGCAGTTTGACCCTATAAGCGAGAGTCCCAATCCGTTCCAGAATAGGAAACGGACCAATGAATTTGGGTGCTAACTTTCCAGTTTTACCGAACCGGATAACTCCTCTCATCGGCGATACTTTCAAATATACATAGTCGCCAACTTCAAAGGATATATCTCTTCTTCTTCTATCGGCATAGCTCTTTTGTCGGCTTTGAGCGGCGAGTAATCGCTTCTTAATAAAATCGACTTTGTCGGCCGCTTCTCGAATCATATCGGGACCCAACACAAGTCTATTTCCAGGCTCGACCCAACAAGCAGGAGATCGGCACGGTCTACCATACAATGCTTCGAATGGCGACATTGTCAGACTCGCCTGGTAGCTGTTGTTATAAGAGAACTCAGCCAAATGTAGATTGTCTTCCCATGATCCACCGAAATCTAGAATACAAGCCCGCAATAGATCTTCTAAAATGCGATTCACCCTCTCAGTCTGACCGTCTGTCTGAGGATGATAAGCGGTGCTCATGTTTAACTTCGTTCCCAGTTCGACTTGAAATGCCTCCCAGAATTTACTAGTGAATATTGTATCTCTATCACTTACTATGCTGAGCGGCACTCCATGTAGTCTAACTATTTCCCTGAAGTATATCTGCGCCAGACTCTGAGCAGTTCTATTTGATCTGACAGGTATAAAATGGGCGGTCTTCGTGAAACGATCTACGATCATCCAAATACTGTCATTTCCTTTTCTGGTTCTGGGCAAACCATCAATGAAATCCATAGAAATATGTTCCCACTTCCAGCCAGGAACTTCTAGCGGTTGTAATAATCCGGCTAGTTTCTGTTGGTCGCTTTTGACTAGCTGGCAAGTAGGGCATCGGCTAACATATAAGGAAATGTCCCTCTTCATTGACTTCCACCAGAAAGTGCGTTTGATGTCATTATACATTTTGCTTACTCCCGGATGGATACTGAGTTTTGACTTGTGGCATTCATCCAGTACTTCCTTTCGAAGTTCAGGAATGTTAGGAACGCATATTCGACCTTTGAGCCTTAGAATCCCATCGTTGTCTATTTGAAAACTCGAGGGTTCGCCTTGTTGAATTATCCCTCTGATCTTCTGAATGAAGTGATCATCCTCCTGAAGAGCAGATATCTTATCTAGCAATGAAGTCGTGATAATAAAACTGGCGATCATTACATTCTTTCTGCTCAACGCATCGGCCACGACATTGGCTTTTCCTGGAGTATATATAATTTCAAAGTCATATGCTGCAAGAAACTCCAGCCAACGTTGCTGTCTCAGATTTAGGTCCTTCTGAGTGAACAGATACTTTAACGACTGGTGATCTGTAAACAGTTCAAATCTCTCGCCCAGAAGATAGTGTCTCCAGATTTTCAAAGAGAATATGATAGCCAATAACTCAAGATCATGAGTTACGTAGTTTTTCTCGTGCGGTTTCAGTTGACGGCTAGCATAAGCAATCACTTGGCCTCTTTGCATTAACACTGCGCCAAGGCCTTCTCTAGAAGCATCAGTCCAGACTTTTAAATCTTGGTTGCCATCGATGATGGTTAATACTGGAGCTGTCGTTAATCTTAACTTCAGCTCTTCGAAAGCCTCCTCGCTTTCTGAAGTCCATTTGAATTTAGAATGCTTCTTTGTAAGCTTCGTTAAGTGACCAGATATCTTCGAAAAGTCTTTAACGAACTTCCGATAATAGCTAGCCAATCCGAGAAAACTGCGGACTTCAGTGGAAGTACTGGGCTGTTTCCAATTTTGAATAGCCGTGATTTTGCTTGGATCCACAGCAATTCCTTCTTTCGATACAACATGGCCCAGAAATTTTACTTCATCTTGCCAGAAGATACATTTGGAAAATTTGGCTTTCAATACATTCCTTCTGAGGATTTCTAACACTTGTTCCAAATGTTTTTCATGCTCGGCCTTTGATTTAGAGAAGATTAGAATATCATCAATAAAAACCAGAACAAATTTATTCAATACTCCTCTGAATACTCTGTTCATCAGATCGACGAAATAAGCTGGAGCGTTACATAAGCCGAATGGCATTACTAACCACTCGTAGAATAAGTTGGGGCCTCTGAACGCTGTCATTGGAACACACTCTTCGGCAATTCGAAGTTGATGGAAGCCTGTAGCTAGGTCCATTCATGAGAATACTTGTGCTCCATTTAATCGATCCAACAAATCATCAATCCGCGGCAATGGATATTTGTTCTTTATGGTCTGCTTGTTCAGATCACGATAATCCACACATAGACGTAGAGTACCGTCAGATTTTGGGACAAACACCACTGCTGCGCCCCAATCAGAGAAACTAGGCCTGATCAGACCTTTCCATATTAGTTGTCTTGTTTGATTGCCTAATTCCTCCTTCTCTTTCAAGGACATTCTTCGAATAGCGTGAACTACCGGCCTTGCATTCGGAATTAAAGCAATTTTGAAGTCTATTTCCCTTTGCGGAGGTAAGCGAACAACTTCCTCGAACACATCCGCATAGTTCTTGACGACAGGAATATCTTTGATGAGGTCAGGAATATTCTCTGTAACTTCAGGGTTATTTTCAATTTGGGCTGGAGAAACATCGAGAGCTGACCAGAAATCTTTTCTATTTGAAGTCGGGCCTTCACATGGTATGGTTATATAATTTCCCAATTGTGCTTTTGCCTTTACAACTCTCTCGGCGCATCTGACCTCCGCTTCATATTTGGTTAGCCAATCCAATCCCAGAATAAGACCGAATTCATTAAAATTCATGACGATACAGATAATAGGGAATTTATAGCAAGAAAAAGAGACTGGTACGGCACAAACCCAACTGAGATTGATGGAACCCCCAACTGGATTTTGCACCGTCATTGGTTCTTTGAGCTTTTTCAACCTCAGATCCAACTTCTTGACTGCACTCTTTGCAATAAAGCTTCGTGACGCGCCTGTGTCAAACAGTACTTTAACTGGAATGTTTTTGACATTGAGCGTGCCTTCTAAAACATCGGACCTTTCCTGAGTAGACAAGGATGCAAGTACTTCCACCACTTCATTTATATTTACTTCTTTAGGTTTCTGAGGTAGCGGGCAGTTTTTCGCAATATGCCCGGCTTGGTGGCACTTATGGCATCCTCTTTTCTCTTGTAACCTCTTACCGGATTTAGACCCATCCTTTACTTGTTTCCTTAGAGATCTGCAACTTATCGAAAGATGTCCTTTCTTATTGCAGTTATTGCATACGGCGGTCGTTACGGGTTCTTTCCCAGATTCAGCCCTTTTCCTCTTAGTACCGGGCTTTTTACGGATCTCAGACGTTGTACTTGCCTCAGGAATATCAATTTCTGACTCTGTTTTGTCACTACAACAAACTTCTTCTTCGTTGCGCAACATTCCTTTCTTATGGAGATCTTCATACTGATAGGCCATATATATCATTTCTGAGAAAGGAAGCTTCACATGCCCCAATACTTTATTCTGGTATTTCCTTTGAAGCCCGTGAATAAATATCAGATTTTTCCTCTTTGGGTCTTGAATTAGATGAGGAGCAAAGTGAGAAAGTTCATTGAATTTCTTATGATATTCGGGAATTGTCATGTCTCCTTGTATCAGATAAGAAAATTCATCGCATAGCCGTTCGGTCGCTTCGGGAGGAGTAAATCTTTCTAAGAAAATCACTTTGAATCTGTCCCAGGTGATATCACCTTCTGGATTACCTTTGATAACTGAATCCCACCAGAATAAAGCTTCATCTTTGAGTGCCCAGGAGGCCAGTAATCTTTTCTCGTCATCCCCCAGCTTTAATGCTTCGAAGATTTTCTCAGCCGAACGAATCCAAGCTTGTGTCTTCATAATAGATTCTTCACCAGAGAACGGTATTCCACCCATATTTCGATATTTGATTAATAGGGCCTCAATATCCGGTTCTGCATTCCTTCTGCTTCTGACACTCATTTTTCTAGTACTTCTGCAAATGGCAGATCAAGTGTCAGGTCACAGAAAAGGTATTTTAAAATATAGAAACACATACTTCAAATGTAAATGTGTCTATCCAGGTGTAATTTCATTCTGCTTTACTCATACTAGGATATTACTGATCCTATCTGTATAGAGTTACCCGCCCTAGAACACTACTGGTTCTATTTCTGACGAGTTCGTTCGAATGTTATATTCCAGAACTAAGCTTAACCAAAGCTCTGATACCACGATGAGACGACCCGATTTCCCGTTCTCACGGAAACAAGGTTATCTTTGGAATATAACACAGAAACATATAATAGCAGAATAGAATTAAATAAATACACCAGATATGAACAACAAAATATACTGGATAAAAGTAATCATCAGAGTTACACAGTATACAGGATCTTACTTAGTACAAATACAGTTCAGCTATACATAAATGTCTACAGCGGAAATAAACAAAATATGTACAATAGGAGCTGAACAGCATAAAAAGAAATAAATGATAGAGTCCATCTTCAGCTCCAGCTATCCAGAAAGAACCAGCTAAACCTGAATACAAGGCTGCCCGTGTAGAAAAAGGGGCACCCGAGTTTGAAAGTGAAACAAACTACGAGTCAGTCATGGGACTGGTATGAGAAATCCACTCAACACATATATAATTGGCTAATCACAGGACCACGCCACTTTCGTGGAACGGGTTTACTCCATTGGATTGCCAGTGCTTTAAAACAAATCTTTCTTTTAAACATCGCTATGCTTTTTATAAAATGAAACCGTTATAAGACTCAGTTCCCATCACACAATGCAACGCAAACCGGAGGATAGAGTTTTACCTTATAACGGCCAAAATATGCTTGATACGAATAAAACAAAGGCATTTGATATTATTGTTAGTGTCTATATGTTTTGAAAACAATTTCAAATCATAACTATCAATCATAGACGGCATGGGTACCATATATCATGTCGCCATATATATATACAATCAAAACCGCACGATGTCGTATTTGGAAATTGGATTTTCGTCATGAACCAAGGCAAAAGATAGTCCTTACCGAATTCGTGACTCTCTAGCCCGAGCCACAGGACCCAGACTCAAGTGGGCCCTTGGAGCGACAGGGCCGGTCCACCGATGTGGATTAAAATGCCTGAACAATACGTTTCCCCGCCCTTTGGGGCGTAAACGAGCCAACGAATGACTCCATCGGACCCGGATCGTCCGATCAAACCGAGGCGCCTCGCAATAGCAACAACCACATAGGTGAAAAGTATATAAATGTCAGGGCTGGTAGGTCACTGACACCACCCTAGCTAGAAAGAAACGCATGCCCTCCCTGAGGTCCTTCTCCCGTTTTAGGTTCATACCGGGGTGTGAGGCTCGCGAATTCACGTTATACACAAAGCTACGCCACACAGGCGGTGCTTTGATCATCACCACAAGACTTTGCTTTTCAACAGAAGCCCTGATCACTGCATCTTAGCATGCCACACAGGCAATTCACGCCATGCGATTGATGTCCATCGATATACAACCTCTGAGCTCGTACGTCTCAGAGAAGGGCGTTAAGCAAAAGAATAAATTCTCCGCCGCCAAACAGATGTATATTTAACAGAAATCAATCAACACAGAATAAACTCCAATGTCAGACACACGGTCCATTTACAAGTCCGTTCTGGATCTGAACGAAACCGGAGGCACTAAATACCTCGCAAACCCTTCGATCACCACGTACGTCTGGACGATCACCACTCATTATCCATATTTCGGGATGCCTCCCAATCAGGACCTCGGTTACCATCCAAACGAGGTGAAGATCTCCGGTCTTCGACCACCGTCTTCATCTTCGAATTTTAATCGTCGGTCAATTAATCGAAATGAGAATTAACTCGGCCTTTTCAAATAATTCACGTATATTTAGAATTTCAAATCGATTTATTTCAATGGTTAAATTATTCGACAACACCAATTGTGTTCTTTAATGTAATTTTCACACCAAACACATTCAACCATCAAAAGCCACACAAATCAAGCAAATTCAGTTTATTTCCATTCCATATCGTTTATGGTATTTTATAACTATTTATCGCTATTTTTATTTATTTTAAAATAGCCATTTTATTCAAAACGACGCTTCGGGCCATAACGCGGCCGTGGCGCTGTTTTTCTTCAGATTTGATTTACACATATCTGAAAATCTAACCGTTGGATCTTCACAAAATTTACATCATTAGAAAGGTCTTTTCAAAAAAAATCCAACGGTTCCAGTTTCGGGAAAATCCGACGGTCGGATCTCCCGGTACAATCGTTAGAAATTTCGATTTCAAAATACGAACTGCAGCGTCGTTATTCGATTAAATATAATTATATTTATATATATAAATAAATATAATCCTTTCTGGCGCTATTTTTCTTCATATTTGAATTAAACATTCCAGACAATCCAACCGTTGGATTTTTACAAGGTTGGTGCCGTTGGAAAGATTATTCCAAGGCGAACCCGACGGTTGAGGTTTCGGGAAAATCCAATGGTCGGATTTCCCGTACTAGTTGTTTGAAATCACGGTTTCAAAATACGAACTGCACGGCTTCGTTTCTTTTTAATTTTATTTATATTTATATATTTATATAAATATAGTTCATTCAACAATTTCAATATAGTTTTCACTTCAAATATTTTTCTAACGCCTTAAATTTTGGAAAAATTTCGCCATAACCTCCCCTGCACCGGGAGCATCGGGAAATCGCAAATAGCTTTCCCGGTCCTTCTAATCTCAAAAAGAAAAAGAAAAAGCCAAGCGGCTAGCCAACAGGCTCAAAATCATCACCCAAACAAATCAGTAAATGTGTACCTATTTGTCGGGCACAAAATTTTATTCCTCTTCTCTAGCCCCTTTGCTATAACCTGTTCAATGAATATTGCATGTACATATATATACAGTTCTTATCATTTATCAATTTCTATTCGATTTCTATTTGGTTTAAAAACTCCATTCATTCTAATGTTACATAAATAGGTGCAAATCATTTCATTAGCTAATTAATGAATATTTCATCTCATATATGTTTATTTCGAACAAGTGGCTATTTTTTAACACTTCACATTTCAACGATTTATGCATACAATAAAAATGCGATTTTTATTGTAAAACGATTCATTTCATAACACTATTTTTCTATATAGTTCATATAGTCGATAAAAGGTGATTTTTATTATCGAACAATTTATTTCAAAATATGAATACCATTCAACACATGAATTTCTAATCAACGAATGAATATCAATTCAACACATGAATGTTTTCTATAGTTTCTATATATAGATAAAAATGTGATTTTTATTATCGAACAATTTATTTCAAAATATGAATACCATTCAACACGTGAATTTCTAATCAACGAATGAATATCAATTCAACACATGAATGTTTTCTATAGTTTCTATATATAGATAAAAATGTGATTTTTATTATCGAACAATTTATTTCAAAATATGAATATCATTCAACACGTGAATTTCTAATCAACGAATGAATATCAATTCAACACATGAATGTTTTCTATAGTTTCTATATATAGATAAAAATGTGATTTTTATTATCGAACAATTTATTTCAAAATATGAATACCATTCAACACGTGAATTTCTAATCAACGAATGAATATCAATTCAACACATGAATGTTTTCTATAGTTTCTATATATAGATAAAAATGTGATTTTTATTATCGAACAGTTTATTTCAAAATATGAATACCATTCAACACATGAATTTCTAATCAACGAATGAATATCAATTCAACACATGAATGTTTTCTATAGTTTCTATATATAGATAAAAATGTGATTTTTATTATCGAACAGTTTATTTCAAAATATGAATACCATTCAACACATGAATTTCTAATCAACGAATGAATATCAATTCAACACATGAATGTTTTCTATAGTTTCTATATATAGATAAAAATGTGATTTTTATTATCGAACAATTTATTTCTAAATATGAATACCATTCAACACATGAATTTCTAATCAACGAATGAATATCAATTCAACACATGAATGTTTTCTATTCAATGAATAAATATAGTTTAAGCAAATGAAAATAATTCAAACACACGAATATTATTCAAAATTTCGGCAGCATAACGGCAGGGTAGTTAAACCGGCACCGTCCCTAGTACGGCTCCTCGCTCTACCTTAAAACCTCGCGGTTTTTGACAATGGGGATCATGCATCTAGTTCGCACGCAGGCGGCATGTATATATTTATTTCATTTCCACAAACTAATCCTATGTGGTTTCAACCAAATATTTCACAACCACAAATGGGTATTTTTCAACCACAATCAACCAATATCAATCACAAACAATCCCAAACAATCATTCGCTATCAATCAATTTTCACAACAATTTCAACCAATAAATATCGTCCATGGTTTGTGGACGAGGGGCGTGTATATATATATATATATATATATATATATATATAGCAATTCACTTTCATTTTCAACACATATATATAATTTTTAAATCAGAAATCTCACCAATAGCTATCCAACTACGACTCTTCCTTAGAGAAATGTTCGCCTTTCTGTCGCTTTCGCCCGTATTCTCTACTCATGTAAAAATCGAATTTTTACTATGCTATTCAATATATAAAAATCTGATTTTTACTTCGGCTTTCAATATATAAAAATATGATTTTTACTTCGACTTTCAATATATAAAAATCTGATTTTTACTTCGGCTTTCAATATATAAAAATCTGATTTTTACTTTGACTTTCAATATATAAAAATCTGATTTTTCTTTTTAAAGTTCAAATCTTTTTCCATTCTAAAGCTCAAACCTTTTTCTCTTTGAAGTTAAAACCTTTTTCTTTTTTAAAGTTTAAACCTTTTTCTTTTTAAAGTTTAAACCTTTTTCTATTTCAAAGTTTAAACCTTTTCCTTTTTAAGTTTAAACTTTTTTTTCCTATTTTAAATCTTAAAATAAAGTCAGTTTTTATTTCCTTTAAAAATTCAGCTTTAAATCCTTTTAAAAATCAGGTTAAAATTCTTTTAAAATTCAGTTTTAAAATCTATTTAAAATCAGTTTTAACCTTTTAAAATTCAGTTTTTAAATGATTTTTAGAAAAATTCGGTTTTCAAATCATTTGAAAAACCAGTTTTAAAATCATTTGAAAAATTAGTTTTAACACTTTTAAAAATCAGTTTTATCTTCTTTTTAAAAAAAACAGTATTTAATCCTAAAAAAAAACACAGTATTTTCCAGAAAATAAAAATAAAAACTAAACCTTCTTCCTCAAATAATTACTGCCGACGTTTCATCCCTTCTGTTCCAACCTAGGGTTCAAATTTTCAACCTCCACAGTCACCGTGTCGATGATCAGAGTTTGCCACTTCGTGCGCCGCCGCAACAGCTTCACGGCGACCCCCTTCTTGGCAAACTCGAAGCTTCCTGGCGACGGGAAAACGAACCCAAATGTCAGACCTTTGAGCTCGAGAAACTCCCTAACCACTCAACGAAAAATGCTCAAACTCAGATGGATTTGAAGACCTCAGGAAGGTCCTTGATTTTGTTTTTAAAATTTTTGAAATTGCTGTGCGGATTGGACGAAAATTTTGCTCAAAATTTCGGGCTATTTCCACCGTCGTCGAGATGAAGAACAACGGCTTTGACCAGAAATCTGTTTGACTTAGGGTTCAGTGATGTTATATATATTTATTTAATTATTATTTTATTCAAATGTTACTTTTTGATGCCCGATCTCCAAACGAACCCCAAACCAAGCCCAACGACTGTCGTCCCTAGCGTTTTACCCCCATTCTGAACACAATGGGATATGTATCGTAAGCTGATTTGATCGTTACAATCAGTTTCTTTTTGAATTTTCATTTAAATCACTATATTGAATTTTAAACGCACATTTCAAATTATCGGGGTCACATACTAACTAGAAAAATTCCATAAAAATATTTTCTAGCTTCGTATTGATGATACGGTCCTAACAAAACTAGTTTCGTCGAATTCTGAGACCGTTTGAAAAATGGCCAATTTCCAGTCGATTAAAATCAACGGAAACTGGTCAAACGCGTTTTCTTTTGCCACGCTCACATATTGATTCGAAAAATTATGAAATTTGAAACCTAGCAATAACTTGACACTGCGGATCCAACAAAAGTGGTTTCGTCGAAATCCGAGGTCATTTGCAAAATGTCCATTTTTAAGGGCCTGAATTCTATAGCGACTATTCAGAATTTTCAACTGGACATATCTTTTGATTCCCGCTATCAAATTTCGATTGGTCGGATTTGTTAGAAAGATATTACCAATTAGATTCCATTATTTTTGGTTTCACTAAAATCCGGATTGTTTTGCACCCGGTATATTCAATTGAAGTTTGAAATCGAATTATCGAACTACCGCACTATTTTCAATTCTATATATAATTATAATTAATTATATTCGTTTTCAAATGTCGATTCAACTTAGTTTTCATCGCCATTGTTTAAAATATTTATTTTAAATATTTAAAATCCATTATTTTAGCCAATTTAAAAATTTTAAATTGGTTCAGATTTTCTGGGTCGTTACACAAATCCAAATCGAAACCGCCCGCTAAAGAATGACGGAGTGGATCGCAAAGGTGATAACTTCTCACTCTAACTTTGTTTATAGTTAAATATATATGCTAGGATGCAGACGGTGCTTAGTAGCACGCGACACCTTTGATTGAAACCATGGATGTTTGGTTGTTTGTTTTGATTGATTTAATTGGTTGAGTTTGGTTTGGGATGTGAATGGAATGAACTGAATTTGGTTTGTGTATGGCACGAGCCATTATTAGGCGACGGATAAGGCTAGACCTTATTTCGGTTATGGTATCACGCCATTATGTTGTCGAAATTTTCTAAAATAAAATGCGTTAGTTAAAAACAACATTTTTAATCTGTATATGAACTGTATAAAATATTCATGTATTGAATAAAATATTTGAACAATAAAAATATCATTTTAATTGAATGTATGAACTATTAAAAATATTCATGTGTTGAAATAAACATTTTATCATTAAAAATATAATTTTTAATGTGTATAAGAATGAAAATACATATTCATTTACAAATCGAACAATTTGTTTATGTACACTCATTTGACTGATATTGATTTACACTCATTTGACTGATATTGATTAGGATGATATATTTTACACATCGCCCAACGGCACAAATAAAATATGTGTTTATTGATTGAAACCCCACACGGGTATTGGGATGATATTTGACGTACACTAATCTGAATTGTTTAGTTGTATGTCAATCGATGGGTTGACAGAATGTTGTAAGCGTTAATTATTTATATTTAACGCTTATGTAGTTGTGTAATGCACTCTAGATGATGGTTGATTGCGTTTGATTATTGTTGTGTACATGTGTGTATGAAATCCATATAAACAAAATTATATGGTAATTGACTGTGTCTGATTCCAATTCAGAAAGAACAAATATTTTAAATGAACGGATATTTTAAAATGGCGAATAATGAATGTTTTAAAATAATTAATATTTTAAAATAATATTCCTAATGGATCAAAATATGATTTCGATGTCCAATTTGGGATGGACACGAAAATATTGAAATATATGAAGCCGTGTTGATTAGATATGCGCCATTTTGACGTGAACCGTATTTATAACGATTTTATTCATTTTTATAATGAATATCGAAAAGGAAATTATTTCAAAATCTGACATTTTGAAAATATTACCATTTATATATTACAATGATATGGAATATTCAATTTTGATATAAAATTGAAAATGAAGTTGAAATCGTTTTTAAAAAGAATATAAAACGATTTATAAAATATGATTTAAATGGAAATCGACTAAATATATATAATATATATTGTATATATTTAATGGTCTAAATAGAATTGCTGCGCCGCGATCGTTCGCGAATTTCGACCATTGGCTTCGAATTGACATTACGGGAGTCCTACTGTCGGATTCTCCTAAAACTGGAACCGTTGGGTTCGTATAGAAAAGAGCATTCCAACGACTATAAGAGATTTGAAATCTAATGGATGGATTTGGAAATATGTCCAAATCAAATTTGGACAAGGTCGTTGTAAGTGCAGTTCGATGACCTTTTGTGGAAATCGACTGAAAGGGCCTTAATAAAATTATTAAAAATATTGATAATTTGTGTAAAAATCATAATAAATGATCTGGAAAGAATTGGGATGAAAAATTCCACGTTTGTAAAAATAAAAATGTATTTTTATCAAAATGAGCTAGTTATTTACTAGATTTGAAATCCAATAAATTTTAAATAAAATAAATTGGGTTTGGGAATGGTTTTAATATACCCAGAATTTCCAATATATGAATTGGAGTGGATTTGAATGGAAATCGTCTTTGAAATATTTCGATGTGGGATTTCGTGATTATACGGATATTGTTATGGAAATTTGGAAGATATATTTTTATTGTGATTTCTAGTAAATTGTTTTTTGGTTTCAGAATTTGAAATTGGATATAAGTCTATATAATTTGTATCCGGAGCCTTGTATTTAATATCAAATGAGATTTTGAGTTTTTCGTGAATGGCGTCTTAAATAACAGTGTTCTTAAACCCAGTTGAGAAAAGAATAAATCTTTAATTTAAGATTTAGTGAAGTTTTCCAATTAATTAATATTTAATTGGAATTGAACAAAAGAATTGGATTATTGGGTTTATTATAAACTATATTTTTAATGACGTTCATTCTTTAACCAAATTAACATTGAGATGTGATTTGAAATTTATAAACCTTTTTATTACGATTTAATGGAAATTTTCCAAAGTAAAATTTTCCAATTTAATAAAATAAATTGGAATGGAATGGAATTTGATTTGATAATAATCCAAGTGAACTTCTGTGGAGGAAGACCGGTAATATATATGGAATTTAAAAAGCTAGGTTGTTATTCCATTTATATTATTAGTCGGATACAGAAATTGATATCGATTATATATATATCGATCTATTTTCCGTGAAGATTCCATAATTAATGGAATGTGATTTTGGGTTTATCATGAACTGTGTTTTAAATGACATTAGTTCTTTAACCCAGTTAATGATAGGGTTGCATGTCTAACATTGTATCTTGAACTTTATGGTTGATCTATGCTAATATATATCAGTTTGGTGGTGGATAATTTATTCTCATGCTCAACACCCTTCTCTAAGACATACGAGCTCAGAGGTTATATATCGGTAGAAATCAATGGTACGGTGTAGATTGTCGATGTGACATGTTTGATTTCCCAAACTTAAATAATCATTAATATAGATTGTTAGGAAGATTATAACTAAGTGGGGTTTTAATGAATCATTAATTAGATTGAAATGTGAATGTGATAATTTAAATTATCAAATTTGGGAAATGATCGAGAATGGAGTACCACCAGTTTTACTCCAGGGTATAGTTAAATCTTTAATTAGATTTGAACATGAAATGGTAATTAATTTTACCAATAATACCGTGGTGTTAGATATGGAGTATTACCAGTTTTTCTCCATGGGATGAATAGGTTGGGATTGGGATAATAAAAGAAATGATTACTTCGGTATGGTTCGATAATCCCGACTAGTTTGGATAAACCTTAATTTGGTTTGAATTGATATCCACGGGAGGATTAAAGAATAAATTTAAAGAATTAATCTTTGATAAAATTAATGGGAACCTATCTCAATGGATAGTAATATTTAAATAAAAGAATATTCAGAATTGGAATGAGGCGTATGTTGTGTTTTATAATACTTGATTATAAAATATGTGAACTATTTGGAAAGGCTGGGTTTATACCCATTCTGAATAATTGATTCGACAATAAGTCGACGATGAAGATGATGGTTGAAGACTAGAGGTTTTCACATCGTTTGGATGATTACTGATGTCTTGATTGGGTTGTACATCCAAGACAAGGTAATAAGTGGTGATCGTCCAAATGTACTTGGAGATCGACCAGACATGTGAGGACCTCTCTCCTGTATTGGACCTGTGGGACGAGGAATAAGGTGCCTCCGGTTTCATTTAGACCCAGAACGAACTATCAAATGGATGCGTGCCTGACATTGGATTTTATTCTGTGTTGATTGATCTCTATTAAATATATATCTATTTGATGGCGGAGAATTTATTCTCTTGCTTAACACACTTCTCTGAGACGTATGAGCTTAGAGGTTATATATCGATAGACATCAGTCGCATGGCGTGAATTGTCAATGTGCCATGCTGAGATGCAAATGATCAAGGCTTCTTTTGAAAAGCAAAGTCTCATGGTTGATGATCAAAGCCCGACTTTAAATAGCATAGCTTTGTGTATAACGTTAATTCTCGAGGCTCACGCCTCGGTATGAGTCAAAAATGGGATAAGGGAACGCAGTGAGTGCACGTCGTTTCTTTCTAGCTATGGGTGGTGCCATGGTATGGAGCCCATACATTTATTATATTTTTTCCTATGTGGTTGTTGGATTGCGAGGCGCCTTGGATATATCAGTTACTACGGAGCTGATGGATAGGTCTGATTGGACTGGGAAACAAGTGTTCAGGAATAATTAATCCTCAAACATAAGAGAGAACCAGTCTTGAAGCCCCAAAGAGTTTCATAGAACGTGTAGTCTTGAGACTTTTGTTAGAGTGTCTCGAAGCGATGAGGATCCATCCTTGGCCTCGACTCATAGATGGAATCCAATTTCCAATACATGACATTTCAGCTTTAATTGTAAAACTAGCATGGCGACATAATAGCATGGGATATTATGCCGTCTATGATTGATACATTTATATTTGAATTTGATTTTGACATTATACACTTATAGTAATATCAAAATGATTTGTTTTATAACGTATCAAGCATGTTTGGCTATTATAAGGTAAAACTCTATCCTTCGGCTTGTGTTGCATTGTGTGATGGGACCTGAGTCCTATAATAGCTTCATTTTTCCTAAAAGCATTGCACTATTTATTTTATGCACTGCTATTCTTGGGAGGAAACCCGTTCCGTGTTATACGGCGTGGTCCCTTGATTTACTTTATTTTAAAGTAAAGTATTAAATAACTATTTAGTTCTCACACCAGTCACATGACTGACCTGAAGTTTATTGTTTTAACCTAAACTCTGGGTGACCCTATTTCCACGTGGGCAGCTAGTAGTTTTGGTTTCGCAGATATTTCATTATACAGGATCCTGGTTTATAGCTGGAGCTATATTCGGAATGCTCTGTATCCATGTATTTCTTTTAGTTGTATTATGTATTACTTTTCTGCTACTATGTATTTAAATGTAATTTAAACAGCTAATATTTTTCTGATGTATATTATTTATTCATATTCTGTCATATTCTTGTACTCTGATGGAATTGTTGTAATAAGCAATGAAATGTACTTCTGTTTGCGTTCTGATTTGTCATGTTCTCAACTCAATCCGGGCTTTCTCGTAAGTACGAGTTTGGGTCGTTTCATCGTGGTATCAGAGCTTTGGTTCATAGAGCTCGAGAACAAGACACATTAGAACCAAACGAAAGAACTCATCAGAGATTGGATTGGTAATATCCAGTGAGAATGACTCATTAGAGATGGGATCAGTAGTGTCCTAGAACGAATGTAAAGAATGTTGTTTTTAAAAATAAAAATGAAAACAATTTTTGTTTTGAAATTTAAATCTTACTATACGTATTTGAATATTTATTTTAAATTGAATTTGGACAATGGAGTATATGAAGATTTTGCATATACATCTTGCAAATGTATATTCGAAGTTTTAAATACACTAATAGATATAGAATCACACTCTAGTCGCCCCGGAGATGATTCTAATGATCGCTATAGCATCATCAGCATTTATGTTCAAATCTCGAAAGTGGGATATCTATGTATTTCTAATTGACTGGTGTGGGAACCAAAACTAGGTAGGATTTATTATTGTGAATTGGCATCAAAAATACGATTTTAGTATATATATAAAAGTTATGTGTTTGAAACGATAATCAACTAATTGATTGCTGATTGTGTTGTTTGATGATTGGTTTGATTAATTAAAATTTTGAACCATTAAGCCAAATTGAATCAAATATTGAACTGACTTGAAAATTGATTGCAATTGCATATATGTAAATGTGTATATAATGAACAAGACATAGTAAGGAGGCTAAGAAGAGGAATAAAATTGTATGCCCGACAATAGGTACATGTTTACTATTTTTTTGGATTTGGATGATTTTATGAGCCGATTGGCAAGCCACTTGGCTTTTTCTTTTTCTTTTGGATTGATGAGGGCCCTGCGTGGCAAGTTGCGGTTTTAAAGGTCTTTCCGTACAAAGGAGGTCATGGCGAAATTTTTCAAATATTTAGGGTGCTAGCCAAATTTTTGAAAAATTAGAAAATTCTTAGAAACTGAAAAGTTGAAGAATTAAAGTTGAGTTGGTTAGTTAAACAACTTTCAGCTCCGTTCCTTTTCGAGGACGAAAAGATTTGAAGTGGAGGAGATTGTAACAACCAGGAAAATTAGAACTAATTTAAATTTTTTATTTTAGCAATTTTAATGGATTTTGAATATTTAAAATGATTTTTTTTAAAATAATAACAACTGAAAATTTATTTAAATCGATGTAACAATGAATAGCTTTATTTTAATTATATAACGAGCCTGAAATGGCGTGGTAGTTTGTAAATTCGATTTCAAATTTCAAATAAATGTATAGGATTCAAAATAAACCGGATTTTAGTAAAACCAGAAATATTTGAATCTGTTTGAAAATATCTGTCCAAAAATGTGAAAAATCTAGATTCGTTTTCGACGAGACCACTTTGGTTAGATCCAGAATGTCGAATTATTGCTAGAATCCAATTTTCATAATTTATTGAATTAATATGTGAGCGTGGTAAATTTAAACGCATTTGGTAATTTCAATTTGAATTTAATCGACTGGAAAATGACCTTTTTCAAACGGTCTTCAAATTCGATGAAATTAGTTTTGTTAATGTTGACCTGCTTTTTAGTCAAAGCAGTCACATAGGAAATTTCAAGTTAACAATATGCTTAAGTATTGGCAACATTATCCGAAGACAGGAAGCAATTTGGTTGAAGTCGCATCACAAACAAAGAATGGCCCGAAACTCCTATCAAACGATCTCTTTTGGGCCCGAATTCAGCAATTACAGAGCTATGCTCTGTAACACTTGTAGCTCTTTGAATCAGCTTCAAGTCGAGCTTTCGTTTGGCTAAAACAGACTTACGGTTTGAAAGTTATGCCCGTTTCCGTGAACGCATGCAGAACCGGAAACTTGGATTTGGAAATTTGGCATCACCCGCAACCCGTTCGGTTCAGATGAACTTGGTCGGTTTGGTACGGAAGACCCGACCCGCCTGAAATATTTTGCATTGAAGTGCTTCCACTCTTCGGATCGGAGACATCAACTCGGTTCGGATCGGACCCGAACCGAACCCCTGGACCTGCTTCTGCACACGAAATTTTGACTTATTCTCTTGCCATAACCGCCTCCTATAGATGCGGAACAGATGACACCTGTCTCCATACGACTTGGTAACCGCTGCTCCACTACTTCCAAGATTGCCTCTGTGCTCGCTACGTGGCACACCCGATCCGATCCACCTAGGAGCCTCTCTACACCTATAAATACACCGTGAGATGGACATTTGAAGGGATCTTTTCGCTCTCACTCATCATGGCTTCCACCATTACTTCACGCAAGGCCATTGCTCAATAAGGAAGCCAAGTTCCACATTACAACACGAGGCTATCGTGTATAATCTTCCCTTTAATCTCCTCTTCTTCAGTGTAAACACAAGGATTTCATGTATAAACAGCAAGCAAACAGTATTGTAATAGCTTCTTAGGATTTAAGAAACTATAAAGTGAACGTAGGCTTGGTTTGAGCCGAACCACTACAAAAATCTCGTGTGTCTCCTCTTATTTTTACTGCTTTTTCTGCATTGATCTGTCATTGTGAGGTTTTCACATATTATTTTGGTGTTAGGCCCAGATTATGGTCTAACATTTTTGGTGCGCCAGGTAGGGGTCGAACCTTCGACTTTTTGCTTAGATTATTTGGCTATTGGATCAATGGTCAAACGAAATAAAGACGGAACCTTCTCTTGTGATGAGGACGTTGGCATTGAAGGCGCTGGGATCGAGGCAAGCCATGAAGCTTCCTCACATGAAAAACCGTTACATACTTGACGCGAGAAGAGATGGATGGCGTTCTCACCGAATTGAGAGCTCAGATGGCAAGGCAAGGCGATCTCCTCCGCAAACAACAGGAGATGATTTACCAATTCTTTGCTCGGATGGAAGGAAGACTGAGCAACAATGCACAACTCGCTGGAAATAATATGGAAACGGCTTAAGCGAACCGGATCAGATCGGTCCTTATCCAACCCAAGCACATCACAACAAATCAGAACCCAGTTCAGATGGAAACAAGGGGAAATCCACATCGGGTCGGATCGGATCCGATCCGAACCGCAACATTACCTGAGCTCGGGGGCAGCAGCTTCCCCTCTGGAAATCATGGCACGGGTCGAGAGCGATCCACGTCCGCTCCGGTTCAGATAGAACCCACATGAGGGCAGCAACATGAAGCAACTCAGAATGGCAACCAAGCTTTGGTTCGGACCGGGCATCATGAACCGAACCGGTTCGGCCTCCACGACCCACGACATGGGGGCACCTCCGAACCGAATGGTCTTCCAAGCTCCCCGTACTTTTCCGAACTCTTCTATATTCAACGCTGGGGCCACCAGCTCTGACCTCGGCAGCTTGCAACCGCTCTTTGAAGGCGATCGGCTCGCCAATCTCATTGAATGCCTCTCTCGAGGCCACACTTATCAGAGTGACATGGATGATGTCAATCACAATCCATTCACACAAGAAATTAGGAATTCTCGCAATCCCCAGATTTCAAACTTCCACAGTTAGATCCCTATAACGGCAGGACGGATCCTACCGTGCATCTCATGCACTACAAACGGCCCGTGGAAGTTCAATCGGCATCGGAAAACGTCATGGCAAAGTGCTTCCGTCTCTTTTTGACTGATATAGCTGCTATGTGGATTCGGCAGTTGGAATCTAAATCGGTCAACAGCTGGAACATGTTGGTCGCTCGCTTCATCGAACAGTTTCGGGACCATATTGCTCGACCTAAGAATGTCATGTCGCTTACAACAATCAAACAGGGACCCAAAGAAACTTTGCGCTCATTCCTAGAAATGTTCAACGTTGCAGCAACTTCAGTTGATCGACCTAAGCAATCTATGGTATTGATGGCGGCAGCGCCTGGCGTCCTGGACAACTCGGAGTTCAAAAAATCCTTGTACCGGGACCCAGCATGAAATCTCAGCGAATTCTACCTTGAATCGGATAGATTTCTGCATGAAGAAGACGCAATGTCCGAAAAGAAAATTCTCGATGTCAACATGGTTAGAGACGGAGAATCGTCTGATTCTGGAAAAGTCAAAGGGAAAGTTGCTGTCAAGAATGACCGCAACGCTCAACCCCAGAGAGGGCCTAGATATGAAAAGTACACATAGCTCAATTCATCACTAACTGACATCTACGTGAACACAAACGGTGATATCTCATATCCAAAGCCTCCTAGGAAGGAGCCATCGCAGAGAGAACGCGATTCTGGGAAATACTGCGTATTTCATGATATGGACGGTCATGACACAAATGACTGCAGGCATCTTAGAGATCTGATTGAGGAACGGGTTAGACGTGGAGAGCTACTCGAGTATGTGAAACAACCAACAGCGCCTGCACCTGCGCTACCTTCACCTTCTCCTCGGAGAGGGAATGATCCTGGATGGAGCTCTCGTGGTCTCATCATCAACTGATCTGGATTGGATCACTCTGCATTTTTAGCATTTCTTAGGATTTAAGATATGTCTCTTTGCTTTCTTTAGGTTTTCCGATTGGCTAAATCGGAGTACACACGCTCGGGGTTAGGAACATGCACTGGACTCGATGACAAACCAATCAGGATTTGCTTTGGTTTTGTATTTTAAATTGAATAAGGAAGGAATTTCGGAGCATGGATTATGTTTGGCGAATTTAAGTGTCTTGTCAAGTTGTGGCAGGATTCTCAATCTTAATTAAAGTATGGCTTATACTTATCTCGGACCCCTAGGCATGGATTATGCCTAGGGACAGACTGTCTTGTCAGGTTTTGGCAAGTGTAGCTCTATCCCGACATGAGTATGGATTGTACTCACTAGGATGCTTAAGTATGGATTATACTCCGGAACGACGAAGGATCTTGTCAGGATTGGGCAAAGAAACTCAATAAAACTCGAGTATGGCTTATGCTCAGTTTGAACTTCATGGTATGGCTTATACCCAGAAGGTTAGGTCCCTCGCCAGGTTTTGACAGGATGATTCGAAAGTCCCTCGAGTATGGTTTATGCTCAAACAAACGCCCAAGCATGGTTTTTGCTCAAAAGTGTAATCAGTTTTGTCAGGATTTGACACACCTTTTTGCTCTCTTTTCTTTGCAGGTATGGCTAATACTTGCAGCTGGCAGGACCGGCGTGGCCTTGGATTTCTTCGATTATCCAGAACACATCTTCCTTCGTTTAGCAAGATATGTTCTGGGGGGCAAAATGTTGACCCACCTTTTAGTCAAAGCATTCACACAGGGAATTTCTAGTTAACAGTATGCTCAAGTATTGGGAACATTGTCAGAAGATAGGAAGCGATTTGGTTGAAGTCGCATCACAAACAAAGAATGGCCCGAAACTCCTATCAGACGATCTCTTTTGGGCCCGAAATCAGCAATTACAGAGCTGAGCTCTGTAACGATTGTAGCTCTGAATCAACTTCAAGTTGAAAAGCTAAAACGGACTTACGGTTTGAAATTTATGCCCGTTTCCGTGAACGCATGCAGAACCGGAAACTTGGATTTGGAAATTTGGCATTACCCTCAACCAGTTCGGTTCGGATGAACTGGGTCGGTTCAGTAAGGAAGACCCGACCCGCCTGAAGTATTCTGCACTAAAGTGCTTCCACTCTTCGGATCGGAGACATCAACTCGGTTCGGATCGGACCCGAACCGACCCCCTGGACCTGCTTCTGCACATGAAGTTTTAACCTATTCGCTTGCCATAACCGCCTCCTAAAGATGAGTATCGGATGACACCTGACACCACACGACTTGGTAACCGCTGCTCCACTACTTCCGAGATCGCCTCTGCGCTCGCCACGTGGCACACCCGATCCGATCCACCCGGGAGCCTCTCTACGCCTATAAATACACCGTGAGATGGACATTTGAAGGGATCTTTTGGCTCTCACTCATCATGGCTTCCACCATTACTTCACGCAATGCCATTACTCAAAAAGGAATCCAAGTTCCACATTACAACACGAGGCTATCGTGTATAATCTTCCCTTTAATCTCCTCTTCTTCAGTGTAAATACGAGGATTTCTTGTATAAACAGCATGCAAACAGTATTGTAATAGGTTCTTAGGATTTAAGAAACTATAAAGTGGACGTAGGCTTGGTTTGAGCCGAACCACTATAAAAATCTCGTGTGTCTCCTCTTATTTTTACTGCTTTTTTGCATTGATCTGTGATTGTGAGGTTTTCACATAGCATTTGGGAGTTAGGCCCAGATTTTGGTCTAACATTTTTGGCGTGCCAGGTAGGGGTTGAACCTTCGACTTTCTGCTTAGATTATTTGGCTATTGGATCAATGGTCAAACGAAAGAAAGACGGAACCTTCTCTCGTACTGAGGACATTGGCACTGAAGGCGTAGAGAACGAGGCAAGCCATGAAGCTTCCTCACATGAAAACCCGTCAGCATACTTGACGCGAGAAGAGATGGATCGCGTTCTCACCGAATTGAGAGCTCAGATGGAAAGGCAAGGCGATCTCCCCCGCAAATAACAGGAGATGATTTACCAATTCTTTGCTCGGATGGAAGGAAGACCGAGCAACAATGCACAACTCGCTGGAAATAACATGGAAACGGCTCGGGAAGCTGAAGCGAACCGGATCGGATCGGTCCTTATACAACCCGAGCACATCACAGCAAATCAGAATCCAGTCTAGATGGAAACAAGGGGAAATCCACATCGGGTCGGATCGGATCCGATCCGAACCGCAGCATTACCCTGAGCTCGGTGGCAGCAGCTTCCCCTTTGGAAATCATGGCACGGGTCGAGAGCGACCCACGTCTGCTCCGGTTCAGAGAGAACCCACACGAGGGCAGCAACACGAAGCAACTCAGAATGGCAACCAAGCATCAGTTAGGACCGGGCATCACGAACCGAACACGTTCGGCCTCCACGACCCACAGCATGGGGGCACCTCCGAGTTGAACCGAATGGCCTTCATAGCTCCCCATACTTTTCCGAACTCTTCTAGATTCAACGCTGGGGCAACCAGCTCTGACCTCGGCAGCTTGCAACCGCTCTTTGAAGGCGATCGGCTCGCCAATCTCATTGAGCGCCTCTCTCGAGGCCGCACTTATCAGATTGACATGGATAATGTCAATCGAAATCCAATCAAACAAGAAATTAGGAATTCTCGCAACCCCCCAGATTTCAAACTTCCACAGTTGGAGCCCTATAACGGCTGGACGGATCCTACCGTGCATCTCATGCGCTACAAACGACACATGGAAGTTCAATTGGTGTCAGAAAACGTCATAGCAAAGTGCTTCCCTCTCTTTTGGACTGATATAGCTGCTATGTGGATTCGGCAGTTGGAATCTGAATCGGTCAACAGCTGGAACATGTTGGTCGCTCGCTTCATCGAACAGTTTCGAGTCCACATTGCTCGACCTAAGAATGTCATGTCGCTTACTACAATCAAACAGGGACCCAGAGAAACTCTGCGTTCATTCATGGAAATGTTCAATGTTGTAGCAGCATCAGTTGATCGACCTGAGCAATTTGTGGTATTGATAGCGGCAGTGTCCGGCGTCCTAGACAACTCGGAGTTCAAAAAATCCTTGTATTGGGTCCTACCACGGAATCTCAGTGAATTCTACCTTGAATCAGATAGATTTCTACGTGAAGAAGATGAAATGTCCAAAAAGAAAATTCTCTATCAACATGCTCAGAGACGGAGAACTGTCTAATTCTGGAAAAGGCAAAAGGAAAGTTGCTGTCAAAAATGACCGCAACGCTCAGCCGTAGGGAGGACCTAGATAAGAAAAGTACACAGAGCTCAATTCATCACTAACCGACATCTACGTGAACACAAACGGTGATATCTCCTATCAAAAGCCTCCCAAGAGGGAGCCATCGCAGAGGGAATGCGATTCTGGAAAATACTGCATATTTCATGATATGGACGGTCATGACACAAATGACTACAGGCATCTTAGAAATCTGATTGAGGAACGGGTTAGACGTGGAGAGCTACCCAAGTATGTGAAACAACCAACAGCGCCTGCACCTGCGCTACCTTCACCTGCTCCCCGGAGAGGGAATGATCCTGGAGCGAGCTCTCGTGGGCTCATCATCAACTGATCTGGTTTGGATCACTCTGCATTTTCAGCATTTCTTAGGATTTAAGATATGTCTCTTTGCTTTCTTTAGGTATTCCTATTGGCTAAATCGGAGTACACACGTTTGGGGTTAGGATTTAGCTCTAAAACGTGCTCTGGACTCGATGACAAACCAATCAGGATTTGCTTTGGTTTTGTATTTTGAATTGAATAAGGAAGGACTTTCAGAGCATGGATTATGTTTGGCGAATTTAAGTGTCTTGTCAGGTTGTGGCAATATACTCAATCTTAACTAAAGTATGGCTTATACTTATCTCGGACCCTTAGGCATGGATTATGCCTAGGGGCAGAATGTCTTGTCAGGTTTTGGCAAGTGTAGCTCTATCCCGACATGAGTATGGATTGTACTCACTAGGATGCTTAAGTATGGATTAAACTCCGGAACAACGAACGATCTTGTCACGATTGGGAAAAGGAACTCAATAAAACTCGAGTATGGCTTATGCTCAGTTTGAACATCCTGGTATGGCTTATACCCGGAAGGTTAGGTCCCTTGTCAGGTTTTGGAAGGATGATTTGAATGTCCCTCAAGTATGGTTTATGCTCAAACAAACGCCCAAGCATGGTTTATGCTCAAAAGTTTAATCAGTTTTATCAGGATTTGACACACCTTTTTGCTCTCTTTTCTTCACAGGTATGGATTATACTTGCAGCTAGCAGGCCCGGCGTGGCGTTGGATTTCTTGGATTATCCAGAACATATCTTCCTTCGTTCAGCAAGATATGTTCTTGGTGGCAAAATGTTGACCCGCTTTTTAGTCAAAGCAGTCACACAGGGAATTTTTAGTTAACAGTATGCTCAAGTATTGGGAACATTGTCAGAAGATAGGAAGCGATTTGGTTGAAGTCACATCACAAACAAAGAATGGCCCGAAACTCCTATCAGACGATCTCTTTTGGGCCCGAAATCAGCAATTACGGAGCTGAGCTCTATAACACTTATAGCTCTCTGAATAAGCTTCAAGTCGAGCTTTCGTTTGGCTAAAATTATGGTTTGAAAGTTATGCCCGTTTCCGTGAATGCATGCAGAACCGGAAACTTGGATTTGGAAATTTGGTATTACCCTCAACCGGTTTGGATCGGATGAACTGGGTCGGTTCGGTAAGGAAGACCTGACCCGCCTGAAGTATTCTGCAATGAAGTGCTTCCACTCTTCGGATCAGAGACATCAACTCGGTTCGGATCGGACCCGAACCGCACCCTTGGACCTGCTTTTGCACACGAAGTTTTGACCTATTCTCTTGCCATAACCACCTCCTACAGATGCGGAACAGATGACACCTGTCTCCACACAACTCGGTAACCGCTGCTCCACTACTTGCGAGATCGCCTCTGTGCTCGCCACGTGGCACAACCGATCCAATCCTCCCAGGAGCCTCTCGACGCCTATAATTACACCATAGGATGGACATTTGAAGGGATCTTTTGGCTCTCACTCATCATGGCTTCAACCATTACTTCACGCAAGGCCATTGCTCAATAAGGAAGCCAAGTTCCACATTACAACAAGAGGCTATCGTGTATAATCTTCCCTTTAATCTCCTCTTCTTCAGTGTAAACACGAGGATTTCGTGTATAAACAGCAAACAAATAGTATTGTAATAGCTTTTTAGGATTTACGAAACTATAAAAATCTCGTGTGTCTCCTCTTATTTTTACATTGTGAGGTTTTCATATAGCATTTGGGTGTTAGGCCCAGATTTTGGTCTAACATTTTTGGCGCGCCATGTAGGGGTCGAACCTTCGACTTTCTTCTTTGATTATTTGGCTATTGGATCAATGGTCAAACGAAAGAAAGACGGAATCTTCTTTCGTGCTGAGGACGTTGGCACTGAAGGCGCAGGGAACGAGGCAAGCCATGAAGCTTCCTCACATGAAAACCCGTCAGCATACTTGACGCGACAAGAGATGGATGGCTTTCTCACCAAATTGAGAGCTTATATGGCAAGGCAAAGCGATCTCCTCCGCAAACAACAGGAGATGACTGACCAATTCTTTGCTTGGATGGAAGGAAAACCGAGCAACAATGCACAACTCGCTGGAAATAACATGGAAACGGCTCGATCATCTGAAGCGAACCGGATCGAATCGGTCCTTATCCAACCCGAGCACATCACAGCAAATCAAAACCCAGTTTAGATGGAAACAAGGGGCAATCAACATCAGGTCTTATCGGATCGAATCCGAACCGCAGCATTACCTGAGCTTGGGGGCAATAGTTTCCCCTCTGGAAATCATGGCCCGGGTCGAGAGCGACTCACGTCCGCTCCGGTTCGGATAGAACCCACACGAGGGTAGCAGCACGAAGCAACTAAGAATGGCAACCCCGCATTGGTTCGGACCGGGCATCACGAACCGAACCGGTTTGGCCTCCACGACCCACGGCATGGGGGCACCTCCGAACCGAACCAAACGGCCTTCCAAGCTCCCCTTACTTTTCCAAACTCTTCTAGATTCAACGCTGGGGCCACCAGCTCTGACCTCGGCAGCTTGCAACCGCTCTTTGAAGGCGATCGGCTCGCCAATCTCATTGAACGCCTCTCTCGAGGCCGTACTTATCAGAGTGACATGGATGATGTCAATCACAATCCATTCACACAAGAAATTAGGAATTCTCGCAATCCCCCAGATTTCAAACTTCCACAGTTGGAGCCCTATAATGGCAGGACGATTCTACCGTGCATCTCATGCGCTACAAACGGCACATGGAAGTTCAATCGGCGTCGGAAAACATCATGGAAAAGTGCTTCCCTCTCTTTTTAACTGATATAGCTGCTATGTGGATTCAACAGTTGGAATCTGAATCGGTCAATAGTTGGAACATGTTGGTCACTCGCTTCATCGAACAGTTTCGGGTCCACATTGCTCGACCTAAGAATGTCATGTCGCTTACTACAATCAAACAGGGACCCAGACAAACTCTGCGCTCATTCCTGGAAAGGTTGAACGTTGTAGCAGCATCAGTTGATCGACCTGAGCAATCTATGGTATTGATGGAGGTAGTGTCCGGCATCCTGGACAACTCGGAGTTCAAAAAATCCTTATACCGGGACCCACTACGGAATCTCACAGAATTCTACCTTGAATCGGATAGATTTCTGCGTGAAGAAGACGCAATGTCCCAAAAGAAAATTCTCGATGTCAACATGCTCAGAGACGGAGAACCGTCTAATTCTCGAAAAGGAAAAGGGAAAGTTGCTGTCAAGAATGATCGCAACGCTCAGCCCCGGAGAGGGCCTAAATATGAAAAGTACACCGAGCCCAATTCATCACTAACCGACATCTACATGAACACAAACGGTGATATCTCATATTCAAAGCCTCCCAGGAGGAAGCCATCGCAGAGAGAACGTGATTCTGGAAAATACTACATATTTCTTGATATGGACGGTCAAGATACAAATGACTGCAGGCATCTTAGAGATCTGATTGAGGAACGGGTTAGACGGGGAGAGCTACCCGAGTATGTGAAACAACCAATAGTGCCTGCACCTGCGCTACCTCCACCTGCTCCCCGGAGAGGGAATGATCCTGGATTAAGCTCTCGTGGTCTCATCATCAACTGATCTGGATTGGATCACTCTGCATTTTCAGCATTTCTTAGGATTTAAGATATGTCTCTTTGCTTTCTTTAGGTTTTCCGATTGGCTAAATCGGAGTACACACGTTCGGGGTTAGGATTTAGCTCCAAAACGTGCTCTGGACTCGATGACAAACCAATCAGGATTTGCTTTGGTTTTGTATTTTGAATTGAATAAGGAAGGACTTTCCGAGCATGGATTATGTTTGGCGACTTTAAGTGTCTTGTCAGGTTGTGGCAGGATTCTCAATCTTAATTAAAGTATGGCTTATACTTATCTCGGACCCCTAGGCATGGATTATGCCTAGGGACAGATTGTCTTGTCGGGTTTTTGCAATTGTTTTTCTATCCCGACATGAGTATGGATTGTACTCACTAGGATGCTTAAGTATGGACTATACTCCGGAACGATGAACGATTTTGTCAGGATTGGGCAAAGGAACTCATTAAAACTCGAGTATGTCTTATGCTCAGTTTGAACTTCCTGGTATGGCTTATACCCGAAAGGTTAGGTCCCTCGCCAGGTTTTGGCAGGATGATTCAAACGTCCCTCGAGTATGGTTTATGCTCAAACAAACGCCCATGCATGGTTTATGCTCAAAAGTGTAATCAGTTTTGTAAGGATTTGCCACAACTTTTTACTCTCTTTTCTTCGCAGGTATGGATTATACTTGCAGCTGGTAGGCCCTGCGTGGCCTTGGATTTCTTGGATTATCCAGAACACATATTCCTTCGTTCAGCAAGATATGTTCTGGGGGGCAAAATTTTGACCCGCTTTTTAGTCAAAGCAGTCACACAGGGAATTTCTAGTTAACAATATGCTCAAGTATTGGGAACATTGTCAAAAGACAGGAAGAAATTTAGTTGAAGTCGCATCACAAACAAAGAATGGCCCGAAACTCCTATCATACGATCTCTTTTGGGCCCGAAATCAGCAATTACGGAGCTGAGCTTAGTAATACTTCTAGCTCTCTGAATTAGCTTCAAGTCGAGCTTTTGTTTGGCTAAAACGGACTTACGGTTTGAAAGTTATGCCCGTTTCCATGAACGCATGCAGAACCGGAAACTTTGATTTGGAAATTTGGCATCACCCTTAACCGGTTCGGATCGGATGAACTGGTTCGGTTCGGTAAGGAAGACCCGACCCGCCTGAAGTATTCTGCACTAAAGTGCTTCCACTCTTCAGATCGTAGACATCAACTCGGTTCGGATCGGACCCGAACCGACCCCCTGGACCTGCTTCTGCACATGAAGTTTTGACCTATTCTCTTGCCATAACCGCCTCCTACAGATGCGGATCGGATGACACCTGTCTCCACACGACTTGATAACCGCTGCTCCACTACTTCCGAGATGGCCTCTATACTCGCCACATGGCACACCCGATCTGATCCTCCCAGGAGCCTCTCTATGCCTATAAATAACCGTGAGATGGACATTTTAAGGGATCTTTTGGCTCTCACTCATCATGGCTTCCACCGTTACTTCATGCAAGGCCATTGCTCAATAAGGATTCCAAGTTCCACATTACAACACGAGGCTATCGTGTATAATCTTCCCTTTGATCTCCTCTTCTTCAGTGTAAACACGATGATTTCGTGTACAAACAGCAAGCAAACAGTATTGTAATAGCTTCTTAGGATTTAAGAAACTATAAAGTGGACGTAGGCTTGGTTTGAGCCGAACCGTTTTAAAAATCTCGTGTGTCTCCTCATATTTTTACTGCTTTTTCTTCATTGATCTGTGATTGTGAGATTTTCATATAGCATTTGGGTGTTAGGCCCAGATTTTGGTCTAACAGTTAGAACCATATTGTCAAAACATAGCTAGATTTATTTTTCTAGAATTTTTGGAGTCAGTATGTGGCCCTAGTAAATTAAAATGTATGTTAAATTCAATTTTGAATGTTAAATCAATTTATATTTTAATTTAAAGAAAGCCTGATCGTAATAGTCGAATTGGCTTACCCGACGTTTCCTATTGTGTTCGGAATGGGGATAATTAGTTAGGGGTATTAGTCGTTGGGTCTCGTTTGGAGATCGAATTTAAAAATTACTTTTTAGGAATAATTAATTGTAAAAAAATATAATAGAAAAACGGGGTCAACCCCCTTTCTCCCTTCCAAAACCCGATAGCGGGTTACAGAATAAAAATAAAAAGAAACGCGATCGACGATCGCTAGAACCCACCGCTGCCTTGGCTGGCCACCATGGCCCCCTGTTACCGCGTCGCCGTAGCACCACCTCCCCCTCCCTGCTTGTCCCTGGCGAACCCCTCCCCCACCCTCCGATTTAAACCACCCACCCCAAAATCGAAGAAATCCGCACCGTTGGTCCCACGCGCACGACCTGTCTCCACCCTTCGCCAGCGCATCGCATGTCACCCCTCCTCGATCCGCGCAGTAGAAAACTCGCCCCCCTCTCAGTTCAATGTCGAATGATGTGAGTTTTATTTATTTATTTATTTATATATATATAAAGTTAGGATTTATATATATATAGTTAAGATTTTTATATATATAAAGTTAGGACTTATATATATATATAAAGTTAGGATTTTTATACAAATAAAATTAGGATTATATATATAAAGTTAGGATTTTTATATATAGTTAGGATATATATATATATAAAGTTATGATTTTTATGAATATAAAATTATGATTTTTATACATGTAGTAGCGATATAAATATATAATTTTTAGTGATACTAATATATAAATAGAAAAAAAGTTATAAAAATATGATTTTTATGTTGGAAGAGAAATTATAAAAATAAGATTTTTATGTTGAAAGAGAAATTATAAAAATATGATTTTTATGTTGAAAGAGAAATTATAAAAATATGATTTTATATATGAAGAAATTATAAAAATATGATTTTTATATATGAAGTAGCATTATAAAAATATAATTTTTACATATGAAGTAGTGAAGAAAAAATTGTGATTTTTTTTCATGTGAAGTAGCAAAGAAAAAAAATGTAATTTTTACATATATGTAGCGAATTACAAATATGATTTTTATATATGTAAAGAATATGAAATATGATTATTATATATGTAAAGAATATAAAAAATATGATTTTTTATATATGTAGCGAATAAAAAATATGATTTTTAATGTATATATAGCACCATAAAAATATGATTTTATTAAAAATGTGATTTTTAATATAAACTGCGTGAAACAGACTATGTTGGAATCACGGTGAAGAATACAATGCACTGGAGACAAATCTATATCGAAACTGACCATAAAAAAATGACGGAGTGGATCCCAAAGATGAGAACTTCTCACTCTAACTTTGTTTATAGTTATATATATATATATATATATATATATATATATATATATACTAGGATGCAGACGGTGCTTAGTAGCACTCGACACCTTTGATTAAAACCGTGGATGTTTGGTTGTTTGTTTTGATTGATTTAATTGGTTGAATTTGGTTTGGAATGTGAATGGAATAAATTGAATTTGGTTTGTGCATGGCGCAAGCCATTATTAGGTGAGGGATAAGGCTAGACCTTATTCTAGTGCTAGTATCGCGCCACTATGCTACCGAAATTTTCTAAAATAAAATGTGTTAGTTAAAAATAACAATTTTAATGTGTATATGAAATGTATAAAATATTCATGCGTTGAATAAAATATTTGAGCAATAAAAATATCATTTTTATTGCATGTATGAATTATTAAAAATATTCACCTGTTGAAATAAGTAATTTATCATTAAAAATATAATTTTTAACATGTATACGAATGAAAATAAATATTCATTTACAAATCGGACGATTTATTTATGTACACACATTTGACTAATACTGATTAGGACGATATATTTTACATATTGCCCAATGACATAAATAAAATCTGTGTGTGTTGATTGAAACTCCACACGGGTATTGGGATGATATTTGACGTACACTAATCCCAATTGTTTAGTTGTATGCCAATCGATGGGTTGACAGACTGTTGCAAGCGTTATTTATTTATATTTAACGCTTATGCAGTTGTGTAATGCACTCTGCATGATGATTGACTGTGTTTGATTATTGTTGTGTACATACGTGTATGAAATCCATATAAATAAAATTATATGGTAATTGACTATCTGATTCCAATTCGGGAAGAACGAATATTTTTAATGAACGAATATTTTAAAATGGCAAATTGAAACGACCCAAACTTCCCCGGTCTTCAAAGAGAAAAGAAAGAACGGATTGAGAAATCAGAAGACAAATAGAAGAACATTTCATTGCTTATTACAGCAATTTACATCAGAGTACAAGAATATACAGAGTATGAACAAATAATATACATTTGATAAATATCAGATATTTACAAATTACAATGCGGTGAAAATAAAACAAAACACAACTGAAAGAAATATACGGATACAGAGCTTTCCGAATATCATTCCAGCTGTAAACAAGGATCCTGTGAATATAAATCTGCAAAACAAAAACCACTGACTGCCCATGTGGAAAATAGGGGCACCCAGAGTTTAGGTTAAAACAATAAAATCCAGGCCAGTCATGTGACTTGTGTGAGAACTAAAACAGTTATTTAAAACTTTGCTTTAAAATGGGGTAAATCAAGGTACCACATCGTAGAACATGGAGCAGGTTTCCTCCCGAGAATTCCAGTGCATAAAACAAACAGCGCAACTCTTTTTGAAAAAATGAAGCTATTATAAGACCCAGATCCCATCACACAATGCAACGCAAGCTAAAGGATAGGGTTTTCCCTTATAATAGCCAAACATGCTTGGTACATTTAAAACAAATCATTTTGATATTATTATGAATGCCTAGTGTATAAAACAACTTCAAATATAAATGTATCAATCATGGGCAACATGGGTACCATCTATCATGTCTCCAATACTAGGCTCTAAAATTAAAACCGCAAAGTCACGTACTGGAAACTGGATTTCCATCTATGAACCAAGGCAAGGGATCTTCCTTACCGCTTCGAGACTCTCTAGCCTGAGCGTCAGGATCAGAACGCATCAACCCTTGGAGCGACGGGGCCTGTAATAACCCGAAAATCTGGGCCAGTTTACAATTTTTATTTTGGCAATTTTAGCGAATTTTGAATATTTAAAATGGATTATTTTAAATAATATCGGCGTGAAATTTATTTTTGAATATTAATAGAACGTATATTTTATATACGTCGTCGTTAGAATATAAATAATTTTATATAATTATAAAAGGAATTGAAAATGGCGCGGTAGTTCGATAATTCGATTTCAAACATCAATTGAACATACCGGGTGCAAAACAACCCGAATTTTAGTGAAACCAAAAATATTAGGATCTAATTGATGATAACTTTCCAACGAATCCGAAAAATCGAAATTACATAGCGGGAATCAAAAGATATGTCCAGTTGAAAATTTTGAATAGTCGCTATGGAATTCAGGCCCTTAAAAAATGGGAATTTTGCAAACGACCTCGGATTTCGACGAAACCACTTTTGTTGGGTCCGTGATGTTAAATTATTGCTAGATTCCAAATTTCATAATTTTTTGAATCAATATGTGAGCGTGGCAAAGGAAAACGCGTTTGACCAGTTTCAGTTGATTTTAATCGACTGGAAATTGGCCATTTTTCCAACGGTCTCAGAATTCGATGAAACTAGTTTTGTAAGGACCGTATCGTCAATACGAAGCTAGAAAATATTTTTCTGCAATTCATAGAGTTAGTATGTGACCCCGGTAAATTGAAATGTACGTTTCAAATTCAATATATAGAAGTATATGTTGATTTTGACGGAAACTGATCGTGACAGCCGAATTGCCTTGCGTGGCATATCCCATTGTGTTCGGAGTGGGGGTATTACGCTGGGGACGACAGTCGTTGGGCTTGAATCGGGGTTCGAAATGAAAGTCAACCGTAATAAGAATTAAAGGAGAAAAATAATATTAATTAAATATAAAACCCTTTTATACATAAAACCCCCCCTCCCTTTTCCATCGTTCAGAAAAAACCCGACCCCCCCCCCCAATTCTCAGAAAACCCGTCGCCCCTTCCTCTGGATGCCGCGCCGCCTGCTCCGACACCCCTTACGCCGTCGCCGCCCCTTCCCAGACCTGCTGCCACCCTCTCCTATCACTGCACCACCTCGCCCTCGCCGTTGGCCACTACCACGCCTCGCCCCCTTTCTACGATCAAAAACACTAGCCTCCTTCACCAGAAAACCCGCCGGCGCTCACCTGCGCCGCTAATCCACCTACCCCTCTCATTGTCCGACCACTCGAAGCCCCAAATCAACGAAGGGCGCCACCGTGGGACCCCCCTGGCCTCACCTTCGCCTGCTGCACCCCCTTGACGCCGGCCACCACCTCCTCCGACCACGTGGACCCCCTTTCTTGGCCAAAGACCCAATTTTTATCGAGTTCCAAGCTTGCTATTTAGTCCCCGTGCCTCTCCGACGCTTTAGCGAGCCCCTTTCAACCAATGTGAGTTTTATTTCAGTTTTTAATTTATTTTATAGAATTAAAAATATGATCTTTAGTGTAAAAATATGATTTTTATATCATAGGGATAATAAAAATATAATTTTTATGATAGAAGAGTATTAAAAATATGACCTTTATATAGTAGAAGATATAAAAATACTATTTTTATATAAGTAGTTAATTGAAAATATTATTTCTATATAATAGAGAATGAAAAGGCGAAATCTTTAAATTTGAAAAGGCGAAATCTTTAAATTTGAAAAGGCGAAATCTTTATATTTGAAAAGGCGAGACCTTTGTATAGAGAATAACAAAGTAAAAAATTCGATTTTTATATATTGAATAGCAAAGTAAAAATTCGATTTTTATATATTGAATAGCATAGTAAAAATATAATTTTTATATATTGAACATCGTAGTAAAAATTCGATTTTTAAATATATGAAGTGATTATAAAAATATGACTTTTAAATTGAAAGTGAATGAATAAAAATGTGATTTTTATTTTAAAGACATCAAAATATAAAAATGTGTGATTTTTATATATGTAGTGACTACGGGCAACGAAGATGATAAAAGGGGAGAATGAAGAAGATTTCTATAAAAGAAGAGTCAAGATGATTGGATAGCTATCGGTGAGAATTTCTCACTCTTCAATTTATTTTCTAGTTATATATATATATACTAGGATGCAGACGGTGTTTAGTAGCACCCGACACAATCGTCCACAGACCATGGACTTGTTTGTTTGATTGCAAAAATTAGTTAGATTATTTGATTGAAATTGAATTGTTTGGTGAGATGAATGGATTTGATTGATGTGTGAATGGCGTGGGCCTTCACTAGACCGGGGATAAGGCTAGGCCTTGTCCCGTTTCTAGTATCGTGCCGTTATGCCGCCGAAATTTTCTAAAATAAGTTAGAAAATAAAAATATCATTTTTATTGTGTAAATGAAATGAATAGAAATTCATGTGTTAAAATAAAATATTTTATCGTTAAAAATATAATTTTTAACGTGGAAGTGAATAAAATAAAATATTCATTTACAAACCGGACGGTTTGTTTATGTACACCTATTTGAAGGACATTGATTGGGACGATAAATTTTACACATCGCCCAACTGCACAAATAAAATCTGTGTTTGATTGTTTGAAACCCCACACGGGTGTTGGGATGAAATTTGGAAGTTCACTCATCCTGATTGATTAAATATGTCGATCGATTGATTGACAGGCTGTTATAAGCGTAAGATATCTATATTTGATGCTTATACAGTGTAGTGCACTTTGGTTGATGGTTGATTATTTTTCAATGCTATTATATACATGTGTTGTATGGAAACCATATAATTAACATTATATGGTGATTGATTGGGCCTCATTCCAATCGGGAAAATAAGGAATATTATAAAAGAAAATTCATGTGTTGAATATAAAAATAGTCATGTGTTGACGATGTTTATGTGTTGAGTGAAATATTTTATACAATGAAATTTACGTCTTTATCATATTTAAAATTAGAACTACTTTACGGTTGAAGTCTAATTGAAAATCAAACGATAGATACCATAGTGTTATAAAATATTTTACATAACAAAAATAGTGATGTGTTGACAGTACTCATGTGTTGAGATTAGTCGTGTGTTGGAAGAAATATAGATTCATGTGTTGAATAGAATAAATATTCATTTGTTGAATAGAATAACGGATTTATTGAAATATATGAAGCCGTGTTGATTAGAGTTGCGCTATTTTGACGTGAACGATATTTATATCGATTATATTCGTTTTTATAATGAATATAGAAAAGAAGTGATTTCAAAATATAACATTTTGAAAATATTATCATTTATATAGTAATGATATGAAATATCCAATCTTGATTTGAAATTGAATATAGAGTTGAAATGGTTTTGAAAACGAATTTAAAACGTTTTATAAAATACGTTTTAAAAAGGAAATCGACGAAATATATATAGTATATATATATTATATATTTAATGGCCTGAATAGAACACGCCGCGCCGCGGCAGTTCGTGAATTTCGACCATTGACTTCGAATTGACGTTGCGGGAGATCCGACCGTCGGATTCTCCTAAAACCAGAACTGTTGGGTTCGTATCGAAAAGAGCTTTCCAATGGATGTTAGAAATTTGAAATCTAACGGTTGGATTTGGAATTATGTCCAAATCAAATTGGGAAAAGGTCGTTGTAAGTGCAGTTCGATGGCCGTTGTTGGAAATCGACTGTACGGGCCTTGATAAAATTATTAAAAATAATTATAATTTGTGTAAAATCATAAGAAATGATTTGGGAAGAATTGAGCTAGAGAATTCCACATTTGAAAAGATAAAAATAGATTTTTATCAAAATGAACTAGTTTTGAACTAGAATTAAAATCAATTTATTTTTGAAATAAATAAATTGAATTTGAAAGTTATTATAAAAATAATCAATATTCCCAATACGTGGATTGGACTGGAGTTGAATCGAAATTATCTTCTGAATATTTCGATGTTGGATTTCGTGACTATACAGATATTGTTATGGGAATTTGAAAGATATATTTTATATCGTTATTTCCAATACGAGATATGTTGGTTTCAGAATTTGATATTGAATATAAGCCGATATATTTTCTATTCAGAGCCTTGTATTTAATATCAAATGTGATTTGGGTTTATCGTGAATCGTGTTTTAGAAGACATTGGTTCTTTAACCCAGCTAAAGGCAAGATGTTGATTTTTGAAAAGATTAAAACTAACTGGAGTTTTAATGAATCTTTAATTAGATTAAAATGTGAATTGATAATTTAAATTATCAAATCTGAAAAGTGATCGAGTGTGGAGTATCACCAGTTTTGCTCCAAAGCGATAGTTATATCTTTAATTAGATTTGAACGTGAAATGGTAATTAATTTTACCGATAACACCATGGTGTTAGATGTGGAGTATAACCAGTTTTCTCCATGGGATATATCAGTAGGGATTGGGAAATAAAATAAATAATTACTTCGGTGTGGTTCGTTAATCCCGACTAGTTTGAAATGATATCCAAAGGAAGATTATAGGATAAATTTAGAAGAATTTATCTTGGATAAAATTAATGGGAAAATTTCCCTAAGAATGTGATTTTGTGAATAAAAGAATATTCTGAATTGGAATGAGGCGTTCGTTGTGTTTGTGTAACATTTGTTTATTATATACGTGGGTTATTCAGAAAGGCCGGGTTATACCCATTCTGAATAACCGATTCGACGAGATGTCGAAGACGAAGACAGTGGTTGAAGAACGGAAGTCTTCACATCGTTTGGGTGATTACTGATGATCTCGATTGGGCTGTACACCCAAGATGAGGGAAACAGTTGGTGATCGTCCAGACGTTCCTGGAGATGGATGGATATGCGAGGAAAGTGCCCTCGGTTTCGTTCAGACCCAGAACGAACTTGTAAATGGATTGTGTGTCTGACATTGGATTTTATTCAGTGTTGATTGATCTCTATTAAATATACATCTGTTTGGCGGCGGAGAATTTATTCTCTTGCTTAACGCCCTTCTCTGAGACGTACGAGCTCAGATGTTGTATATCGATGGACATCAGTCGCATGGAGTGAATTGCCAGTGTGGCATGCGTAAGTGGCAATTGATCAAGGCTTCTGTTGAAAAGCAAAGTCTTGTGGTTGATGATCAAAGCATGGCCTGTGTGGCATAGCTTTGTGTATAACGTGAATTCGCGAGCCTCACACCTCGGTATGAGTCAAAAACGGGATAGTGACTACAGGGAGAGCACGACGTTTCTTTCTAGCTAGGGTGGTGTCAGTGACCTACCAGCCCTGACATTTATATACTTTTCACCTGTGTGGTTGTTGGATACGAGGCGCCTCGGATATAGGTCTGTAAGGACCGGGAAACGTGTGTTCAGGAATAATTAATCCTCAAAAGTAAGAGAGGACCGGCCCTGAAGATCCAAGGATTAGAGTGGGGTCCTGGGACATTTGCTAGAGTGTCTCGAACGCGGAGAGGAGCTTGCCCCTTGCCTCGACTCATGATGGAATCCAATTTCCAATACGTGTATTTCGGTTTTATTTGTAGAGCCTAGTATGGCGACATAGTAGATGGTAGCTATGCCGCCTATGATTGATACTTATGATTGAAATTGTTTTGACACTATACACTTATAATAGTATCAAATAATGTGTTTTAAACGTATCAAGCATGCTTTGGCTGTTATAAGGTAAAAACCCTATCCTCCAGCTTGCGTTGCATTGTGTGATGGGACCTGGGTCTTATAACAGCTTCATTTTTCTTTATTTAGCATTGCGCTGTGTGTTCTATGCACTAGTATTCTTGGGAGGAAACCCGTTCCGTGTTATACGGCGTGGTCCCATGATTTACCTAACTTTAAAACCAATATTAATAACTGTTTTAGTTCTCACACCAGTCACATGACTGACCTGGAGTTTATTGTTTTAACCTAAACTCTGGGTGCCCCTATTTTCGACATGGGCAGCTAGTAGTTTTGGTTGCAGATTTATATTCACAGGATCCTGATTAACAGCTGGAACGATGCTCGAAAAGCTCTGTATCCGTGTATTACTTTCAGTTGTGTTTTGTATTATTTTCCGCTGCTATGTAATTTATTGTAATCTCTGATATTTGTTGAATGTAATTTATTCATTTATACTCTGTATATTTTTGTATCTGATGGAATTGTTGTAATAACAATGAAATGTTCTTCCGTCTGTGTTCTAATTTGTCCTGTTCTCAAAACGATCAGGGGTTTCGAACGGTCTTTATCGGTTTAACGATCGATTCAGATCGAGCGAAATTCCTTGCCGTTACAGTTGGTATCAGAACTTTGGTTTACAGAGCTCGAGAAAAAGACACATTAGAACCATACGAAAGAATTCATCAGATATTGGATTAGTAATTTCCAATTAGAATGACTCGTTAGAGAAAGGATCAGTAGTATCCTAGAACGAGTGTGAAGAGTATATTTTTCAAACGAAAACAATTTTGTTTTGTAAATTTAAATCGTTTTATACGTATTTGATTATTTATTTATTTTGAATATGGACAATCCTATATATAAAGATTTCGCGTATACGCGTCATGAACGTATAGTCGAAGTTTTAATATACTGGATAGATATAGAATCACATTCTAGACACCCAGGGATAATTCTGATGATGTGGCCACATCATCAATATTTATTTTCGTGTTTCGAAGGTGGGATTTTCTATATATTTCCATTAGACTGGTGTGAGAACCAAAACTAATATAGTACATTGTTGTGAATTGGCATCAAAAACAAGATTTTCAATATATATATCAAAATTATGAATTTGAAACGTTAATCCACTAATTGATTGATTTTTGTGTTGTTTGTTTATTTGTTTGATAATTTTGAACCATTTAGCCTAATTGTATCAAATATTGAATTGTATTGATAATTGGTCGCATTTGCCTGCATATACATATACTTACATTGGACAGGTCATAGCAAGAAGGCTAGAGCCAAAGAATAAAATTTGTTTGCCCGACAAATAGGTACATGTTTACTACATAATTTACTATTTTGTTTGGGTGATGATGATTTTATGAGCCTATTGGCTAGCCGCTTGGCCTTTTCTTTTTCTTTTTGAGATCAGAAGGCCTGTATGGCAATTTCGGGATTTTCTCGTGGCTCCCGGTGCAGGGGAGGTTATGGCGAATTTTTTTGAAAATTTAGGGTGTTAGCCAAATTTTTGAAGAATTTGAAAATTCTCAGAAACTGAAAAGTTGGAGAATGCAAGCCAGATCGAATGTAGAGCTGATTAATCAAACCACTTTCGACTTTGTTCCTTTTCGGGGACGAAAAGTTTTAAGTGGGAGAGATTGTAATAACCCGAAAACCTGGGCCAGTTTAAAAATTTTATTTTTGCAATTTTAGCGAATTTTGAATATTTAAAATGGATTATTTTAAATAATATCGGCGTGAAATTTATTTTTGAATATTAATAGAACGTATATTTTATATACGTCGTCGTTAGAATATAAATAATTTTATATAATTATAAAAGGAATTGAAAATGGCGCGGTGTTCGATAATTCGATTTCAAACTTCAATTGAACATACCGGGTGCAACACAACCCGAATTTTAGTGAAACCAAAAATATTAGGATCTAATTGATGATACCTTTCCAACGAATCCGAAAAATCGAAATTTCATAGTGGGAATCAAAAGATATGTCCAGTTGAAAATTCTGAATAGTCGCTATGGAATTCGGGCCCTTAAAAAATGGGAATTTTGCAAACGACCTCGGATTTCGACGAAACCACTTTTGTTGGGTCCGTGATGTTAAATTATTGCCAGATTCCATATTTCATAATTTTTCGAATCAATATGTGAGCGTGGCAAAGGAAAACGCGTTTGACCAGTTTCAGTTGATTTTAATCGACTGGAAATTGGCCATTTTACCAACGGTCTCAAAATTCGACGAAACTAGTTTTGTTAGGACCGTATCGTCAATACGAAGCTAGAAAATATTTTTCTGCAATTCATAGAGTTAGTATGTGACCCCGGTAAATTGAAATGTACGTTTCAAATTCAATATATAGAAGTATATGTTGATTTTGACGGAAACTGATCGTAACTGCCGAATTGGCTTGCGTGGCATATCCCATTGTGTTCGGAGTGGGGGTATTACGCTGGGGACGACAGTCGTTGGGCTTGAATCGGGGTTCGAAATGAAAGTCAACCGTAATAAGTATTAAAGGAGAAAAATAATATTAATTAAATATAAAACCCTTTTATACATAAAACCCCCCCTCCCTTTTCCATCGTTCAGAAAAAACCCGACCCCCCCCCCCCCAATTCTCAGAAAACCCGTCGCCCCTTCCTCTGGATGTCGCGCCGCCTGCTCCGACACCCCTTACGCCGTCGCCGCCCCTTCCCAGACCTGCTGCCACCCTCTCCTATCACCGCACCACCTCGCCCTCGCCGTTGGCCACTACCACGCCTCGCCCCCTTTCTACGATCGAAAACCCTAGCCTCCTTCACCAGAAAACCCGCCGGCGCTCACCTGCGCCGCTAATCCACCTCCCCCTCTCATTGTCCGACCACTCGAAGCCCCAAATCGACGAAGGGCGCCACCGTGGGACCCCCCCTGGCCTCATCTTCGCCTGCTGCACCCCCTTGACGTGGGCCACCACCTCCTCCGACCACGTGGACCCCCTTTCTTGGCCAAAGACCCAATTTTTATCGAGTTCCAAGCTTGCTATTTAGTCCCCGTGCCTCTCCGACGCTTTAGCGAGCCCCTTTCAACCAATGTAAGTTTTATTTCAGTTTTTAATTTATTTTATAGAATTAAAAATATGATCTTTAGTGTAAAAATATGATTTTTATATCATAGGGTTGATAAAAATATAATTTTTATGATAGAAGAGTATTAAAAATATGACCTTTATATAGTAGAAGATATAAAAATACTATTTTTATATAAGTAGTGTATTGAAAATATTATTTCTATATAGAGAATGAAAAGGCGAAATCTTTAAATTTGAAAAGGCGAAATCTTTAAATTTGAAAAGGCGAAATCTTTATATTTGAAAAGGCGAGACCTTTATATAGAGAATAACAAAGTAAAAATTCAATTTTTATATATTGAATAGCAAAGTAAAAATTCGATTTTTATATATTGAATAGCATAGTAAAAATATAATTTTTATATATTGAACATCGTAGTAAAAATTCGATTTTTAAATATATGAAGTGATTATAAAAATATGACTTTTAAATTGAAAGTGAATGAATAAAAATGTGATTTTTATTTTAAAGACATCAAAATATAAAAATGTGTGATTTTTATATATGTAGTGACTACGGGCAACGAAGATGATAAAAGGGGAGAATGAAGAAGATTTCTATAAAAGAAGAGTCAAGATGATTGGATAGCTATCGGTGAGAATTTCTCACTCTTCAATTTATTTTCTAGTTATATATATACTAGGATGCAGATGGTGTTTAGTAGCACCCGACACAATCGTCCACAGACCATGGACTTGTTTGTTTGATTGCAAAAATTAGTTAGATTATTTGATTGAAATTGAATTGTTTGGTGAGATGAATGGATTTGATTGATGTGTGAATGGCGTGGGCCTTCACTAGACCGGGGATAAGGCTAGGCCTTGTCCCGTTTCTAGTATCGTGCCGTTATGCCGCCGAAATTTTCTAAAATAAGTTAGAAAATAAAAATATCATTTTTATTGTGTAAATGAAATGAATAGAAACTCATGTGTTAAAATAAAATATTTTATCGTTAAAAACATAATTTTTAACGTGGAAGTGAATAAAATAAAATATTCATTTACAAACCGGACGGTTTGTTTATGTACACCTATTTGAAGGACATTGATTGGGACGATAAATTTTACACATCGCCCAACTGCACAAATAAAATCTGTGTTTGATTGTTTGAAACCCCACACGGGTGTTGGGATGAAATTTGGAAGTTCACTCATCCTGATTGATTAAATATGTCGATCGATTGATTGACAGGCTGTTATAAGCGTAAGATATCTATATTTGATGCTTATACAGTGTAGTGCACTTTGGTTGATGGTTGATTATTTTTCAATGCTATTATATACATGTGTTGTATGGAAACCATATAATTAACATTATATGGTGATTGATTGGGCCTCATTCCAATCGGGAAAATAAGGAATATTATAAAAGAAAATTCATGTGTTGAATATAAAAATAGTCATGTGTTGACGATGTTTATGTGTTGAGTGAAATATTTTATACAATGAAATTTACATCTTTATCATATTTAAAATTAGAACTACTTTACGGTTGAAGTCTAATTGAAAATCAAACGATAGATACCATAGTGTTATAAAATATTTTACATAACAAAAATAGTGATGTGTTGACAGTACTCATGTGTTGAGATTAGTCGTGTGTTGGAAGAAATATAGATTCATGTGTTGAATAGAATAAATATTCATTTGTTGAATAGAATAACGGATTTATTGAAATATATGAAGCCGTGTTGATTAGAGTTGTGCTATTTTGACGTGAACGATATTTATATCGATTATATTCGTTTTTATAATGAATATAGAAAAGAAGTGATTTCAAAATATAACATTTTGAAAATATTATCATTTATATAGTAATGATATGAAATATCCAATCTTGATTTGAAATCGAATATAGAGTTGAAATGGTTTTGAAAACGAATTTAAAACGTTTTATAAAATACGTTTTAAAAAGGAAATCGACGAAATATATATATATAATATATATATTATATATTTAATGGCCTGAATAGAACGCGCCGCGCCGTGGCAGTTCGTGAATTTCGACCATTGACTTCGAATTGACGTTGCGGGAGATCCGACCATCGGATTCTCCTAAAACCGGAACCGTTGGGTTCGTATCGAAAAGAGCTTTCCAATGGATATTAGAAATTTGAAATCTAATGGTTGGATTTGGAATTATGTCCAAATCAAATTGGGAAAAGGTCGCTGTAAGTGCAGTTCGATGGCCGTTGTTGGAAATCGACTGTACGGGCCTTGATAAAATTATTTAAAATGTCTATAATTTGTGTAAAATCATAAGAAATGATTTGGGAAGAATTGAGCTGGAGAATTCCACATTTGAAAAGATAAAAATAGATTTTTATCAAAATGAACTAGTTTTGAACTAGAATTAAAATCAATTTATTTTTGAAATAAATAAAATGAATTTGAAAGTTATTATAAAAATAATCAATATTCCCAATACGTGGATTGGACTGGAGTTGAATCGAAATTATCTTCGGAATATTTTGATGTTGGATTTCGTGACTATACATATATTGTTATGGGAATTTGAAAGATATATTTTATATCGTTATTTCCAATACGAGATATGTTGGTTTCAGAATTTGATATTGAATATAAGCCGATATATTTTCTATTCAGAGCCTTGTATTTAATATCAAATGTGATTTGGGTTTATCGTGAATCGTGTTTGAGAAGACATTGGTTCTTTAACCTAGTTAAAGGCAAGATGTTGATTTTTGAAAAGATTAAAATTAAGTGGAGTTTTAATGAATCTTTAATTAGATTAAAATGTGAATTGATAATTTAAATTATCAAATCTGAAAAGTGATCGAGAGTGGAGTATCAACAGTTTTGCTCCAAAGCGATAGTTAAATCTTTAATTAGATTTGAATGTGAAATGGTAATTAATTTTACTGATAACACTGTGGTGTTAGATGTGGAGTATTACCTGTTTTCTCCATGGGATATATAGGTTGGGATTGGGAAATAAAATAAATAATTACTTCGGTGTGGTTCGTTAATCCCGACTAGTTTGAAATGATATCCAAAGGAAGATTATAGGATAAATTTAGAAGAATTTATCTTGGATAAAATTAATGGGAACATTTCCCTAAGAATGTGATTTTGTGAATAAAAGAATATTCTGAATTGGAATGAGGCGTTCGTTGTGTTTGTGTAACATTTGTTTATTATATACGTGGGTTATTCAGAAAGGCCGGGTTATACCCATTCTGAATAACCGATTCGACGAGATGTCGAAGAGGAAGACGGTGGTTGAAGACCGGAAGTCTTCACATCGTTTGGGTGATTACTGATGATCTCGATTGGGCTGTACACCGAAGATGAGGGAAACAGTTGGTGATCGTCCAGACGTACCTGGAGATGGATGGATATGCGAGGAAAGTGCCTCCGGTTTCGTTCAGACCCAGAACGAACTTGTAAATGGATTGTGTGTCTGACATTGGATTTTATTCTGTGTTGATTGATCTCTATTAAATATACATCTGTTTGGCGGCGGAGAATTTATTCTCTTGCTTAACGCCCTTCTCTGAGACGTACGAGCTCAGAGTTTGTATATCGATGGACATCAGTCGCATGGAGTGAATTGCCAGTGTGGCATGCGTAAGTGGCAATTTCCTCGGCCTGTGTGGGATAGCTTTGTGTATAACGTGAATTCGCGAGCCTCACACCTCGGTATGAGTCAAAAACGGGATATTGACTGCAGGGAGAGCACGACGTTTCTTTCTAGCTAGGGTAGTGTCAGTGACCTACCAGCCCTGACATTTATATACTTTTCACCTGTGTGGTTGTTGGATACGAGGCGCCTCGGATATAGGTCTGTAAGGACCGAGAAACGTGTGTTCAGGAATAATTAATCCTCAAAAGTAAGAGAGGACCGGCCCTGAAGATCCAAGGATCAGAGTGGGGTCCTGGGACATTTGCTAGAGTGTCTCGAACGCGGAGAGGAACTTGCCCCTTGCCTCGACTCATGATGGAATCAAATTTCCAATACGTGTATTTCGGTTTTATTTGTAGAGCCTAGTATGGCGACATAGTAGATGGTAGCTATGCCGCCTATGATTGATACTTATAATTGAAATTGTTTTGACACTATACACTTATAATAGTATCAAATAATGTGTTTTAAACGTATCAAGCATGCTTTGGCTGTTATAAGGTAAAAACCCTATCCTCCGGCTTGCGTTGCATTGTGTGATGGGACCTGGGTCTTATAACAGCTTCATTTTTCTTTATTTAGCATTGCGCTGTGTGTTCTATGCACTAGTATTCTTGGGAGGAAACCCGTTCCGTGTTATACGGCGTGGTCCCATGATTTACCTAACTTTAAAACCAATATTAATATCTGTTTTAGTTCTCACACCAGTCACATGACTGACCTGGAGTTTATTGTTTTAACCTAAACTCTGGATGCCCCTATTTTCGACACGGGCAGCTAGTTGTTTTGGTTTTGCAGATTTATATTCACAAGATCCTGATTAACAGCTGGAACGATGCTCGGAAAGCTCTGTATCCGTGTATTACTTTTAGTTGTGTTTTGTATTATTTTCCGCTGCTATGTAATTTATTGTAATCTCTGATATTTGTTGAATGTAATTTATTCATTTATACTCTGTATATTTTTGTATCTGATGGAATTGTTGTAATAACAATGAAATGTTCTTCCGTCTGTGTTCCAATTTGTCCTGTTCTCAAAACGATTAGGGGTTTCGAACGGCCTTTATCGGTTTAACGATCGATTCAGATCGAGCGAAATTCCTTTCCGTTACAGGGCCCGTCAACACGGAATGGACTAAAATGCTTGAACACTGCGTTTCCCCTCCCTATGAGGCGTAAATGAGCCAAATGACTCAATATCCATCGGCTTCGTAGTAACCAATATGTCCGAGGCACCTTGCTATCCATCATCCACATAAGTAAAACGTCTGGGCTTGCAAAACCCTGACACCACTCCTAGCTAGAAGGAAACACATGTCCTTTGTGAGGTCCTCTCCCATTTTTTTTCACACCGGGGTGTGAGGCTCGTGAGTTAATGCTATACACAAAGCTATTACGATCGGTTTTTCCTTGAATTAAAATATAAATCAATATATATTTAATTTAAACGTACATTTCAATTTACTGGGGCCACATACTGACTCCAAAAATTCTATAAAAATAAATCTGGCCATGTTTTGATGATACTGTCCTTACAAAACTAATTTCGTCGAATTTGGAGACCGTTTGAAACACAGTCATTTTCCAATCTATTAAATTCGAACTGAATTGACTAAACACATTTAAATTTACCATGCTCGTATTTGATTCCAAAAATTATTAAAATTGGAATCTAGCAATAATTTGACATTCCGAATCCAACAAAAGTTGTCTCGTCGATAACGGAGGTCGTTTGCAAAATCGCTATATTTAAGTGCTATATATTATATAAATTCCATAACGACTATTCTGAATTTTCAACTGGACATAAATTTTTATTCCCGCTATAAAATCTAGATTTTTCACATTCGTTGGAAAGATATTTTTAAATAGATTCAAATATTTTTGGTGTCACTAAAATCCAGTTTATTTTGAATCCTGTACATTCATTTGAAATTTGAAATCGAATTTTTAAACTACCGCGCCATCTCAGGCTCGTTATATAATTAAAATAAATATTTATATTCTATTTTCGATTTAAATAAATTTATACATTCTAATTCTATTCAAAATAAATTTCTAGTCATTATTATTTAAAATAAATCATTTTAAATATTCGAAATTCATTAAAATAGCCAAATTAAAAAAATTTAATTGGTTCTGATTTTCCTGCTTGTTACAATCTCCCCCACTTAAAATCTTTTCGCCCTCGAAAAGGAACGGAGCTGAAAGTTTTTTAACTAATCAACTCAACATTCATTCTGGCTTTCATTCTTCAACTTTTTAGTTTTTAAGAATTTCTAGTTTTTCAAAAATTTGGCTAACACCCTAAATTTTTTAAAAATTTCGCCATAAATTCCTTTGTACGAGGAGACATTTAAAACCTCAACTAGCCATGCAGGGCCCTCATCATCTAAAAAGAAAAAGAAAAAGCCAAGCGGCTAGCCAATAAATTAATAAACATGTACCTATTTGTCGGGCAAACAATTTTTTTCCTCTTCTCTAGCCTCCTTGCTATGACCGGTTCACACATTTATATATGTACATGTATGCAATTTCAATCAAATTTTCAATTCAGTTCTAAATTTGATTCCATTCGGCTTAATGGTTCAAATTTTTAATTAATCACACCAATAATCAAACAACACAATCAGCAATCAATTAGATGCTTATCGTTTCAAACACATAACTTTTATATATATAAAATTCCATTTTTGATGCCAAGTCACAACAATAGACCCTATCTAGCTTTGCTTCTCAAACCAGTCAATTGGAAATAAATAGATATCTCATTTTCAAAACTTGAACATAAACAGTGATGATGAGATCTCAATCATCAGTATCATCTCCGGGCGTCTAGAATGTGATTCTATATCTATCCAGTATATTAAAACTTCAAATATACGTCCATGATGTGCATATACAAAATCTTATTTACTCGATTGTCCAAAATAAAATAAAATAATATACTCAAATACGTATAATGAGATTAAATTTTCAAAACAAAATTGGTTTTTTTCTTTTTTTTTAAGAAAACACTACTCTTCACACTCATTCTAGGATACTACTAATCCTATCTCTAACGAGTCATTCTCATTGGATATTACTAATCCAACCTTTTATGAATTCTATCGTTTGGTTCTAAAGTATCTTGTTCGCGAGCTCTGTAAACCAAGGATCTAATACCAACTGAAATGACCCGAACTTCCCCGGTCTCCGAAGAGAAGAGAAAGAACGGATTGAGTTGAGAACATGACAAATCAGAAGACAAACAGAAGAACATTTCATTGGTTATTACAACAATTTACATCAGAGTACAAGAATATACAAATGACGAATAATATACATTTGATAAATATCAGAGATTTATAAATTACAATGCCGCAAAAAATAATACAAAACATAACTGAAAGAAATATACAGATACAGAGCTTTCTGAATATCTTCCACCTGTAAACTAGGATCCTGTGAATATAAATCTACAAAACCAATACTAGCTGCCCATATGGAAAATAGGGGCACCCAGAGTTTACGTTAAAACAATAAACTCCAGGTCAGTCATGTGACTGGTGTGAGAACTAAAATAGTTATTTAAAACTTTGCTTTAAAATAGGGTAAATCAAGGGACCACGCCGTATAAAACGGAATGGATTTCCTCCCGAGAATACCAGCTCATAAAACAAACAACACAATGCTTTTTGGAAAAATGAAGCTATTATAAGACCCAGGTCCCATCACACAATGCAACGCAAGCCAGAGGATAGGTTTTTCCCTTATAATAGCCAAACATGCTTGGTACGTTTAAATCAAATCATTTTGATATTATTATAAGTGCATAGTGTATAAAACAACTTCAAATATAAATGTATCAATCATAGGCAGCATGGGTACCATCTATCATGTCCCAAATACTAGGCTCTACAATAAAAACCGCAAAGTCACGTATTGGAAATTGAATTTCCGTCTGTGAACCAACGCAAGGGATCTTCCTTACCGCTTCGAGACTCTCTAGCCCGAGCCTTAGGGTCAGAATGCATCAACCCTTGGAGGGACAGGGCCGGTCCACACGGAGTGGATAAAAATGCCTGAACACTACGTTTCCCCGCCCTATGGGGCGTAAATGAGCCAGATGACTCAATATTCATCAGCTCCGTAGTAACCGATATATCCGAGGCGCCTCGCTATCCATCATCCACATAAGTAAAACGTCTGGGCTTGCAGAACCCTGACACCACTCCTAGCTAGAAGGAAATGCATGACCTCCCTGAGGTCTTCTCCCATTTCTGGTTCACACAGGGGTGTGAGGCTCGCGAATTAACGCTATACACAAAGTTATGCTATGTTAAAGCCGTGCTTTGATCATCAACCACAAGACTCTGCTTTTCAACAGAAGCCCTGACCATTTGCATCTCACCATGCCACACAGGCAATTCACGTCGTGCAACTGATGTCTATCGATATATATTTTCTGAGCTCGTATATCTCAGAGAAGGATGTTAAGTAAGAGAATAAATTCTCCTCCACCAAACAGATATATATTTAATAGAGATCACCCAACATGGAACGAAATCCAATGTTAGACACACATCCATTAACAAGTTACTTCTGGGTCTGAACGAAACCGGAGGCACCTTATTCCTCGTCCCATATGTCCAATGCAGGAGAGAGGTCCTCGCATATCCGGTCGATCTCCAAGTACATCTGGACGATAACCACTTATTACCTCGTCTTGCGTGTACAGCCCAAACAAGACATCAGTAATCATCCAAACGATGTGAAGCTCCTGTCTTCAACCACCGTCTTCATCCTCGACATATCATCGAATCAGTTATTTAGAATAGGACAAACCCGGTCTTTCTGAATAACTTGCGTATATAATAAACAAGTGCTATAAAAACACAACATATGCCTCATTCCAATCCAGAATATTCCTTTATTCAAATATTCTTATACATTGGGAAAGGTTCCCATTAATTTTATCAAAGATAAATTCTTTAAATTTATTCTTTAATCTTCCTTTGGATATTAATTCAAACCAAATTAAGGTTTATCCAAACTAGTCGGGATTAGCGAACCTTACCGACGTAATCATTTGTTATATTTCTCAATCCCAACCTATTCATCCCATGAAGCAAAACTTGTAATACTTCATGTCTAACTCCATGAGTTTTATCGGTAAAATTAATTACCATTTCATGTTCAAATCTAATTAAGATTTAGCTATCGCTTGGAGCAAAACTGGTGATACTCCATTCTCGATCATTTACCGAATTTGATAATTTTAGTTATCAGATTCACCTATCAATCTAATTAAAGATTCATTAAAATTCCGTTTAGTTTTAATCTCCAAAAATAATTACTTAATGATTACTCAAATTAAGGAAATAAAACATGTCTTTAACTGGGTTAAAGAACTAATGTTATTTAAAACACAGCTCACGATAAACCCAAAATCACATTCCATTAATTATGGAATCTTCACAAAAACTAGATCAGCATATATATAATCGATATAAACTTCCATATCCAACTAATAATATAAATGGAATAACGGCTGGCCTTTTGAAGTCCATAGGTATTAGCAGTCTTCCTCCACAGAAATTCACTTCGATTATTACCAAATCGAATTCCATTCGCTTCCAATTTGTTTTATTAAATTGGAGAACCTTACTTTAGGAAATTTCCATTAAATCTTAGTTAAAAGATTTATAAATTCCAAATCACATTTCATTGTAAATCGGTTTAAAGAACGAATGTCATTAAAAACACAGTTCATAGTAAACCCAATTCACATTCCATTTTTATTCCAGTTACTAAATATAACTGGAAACTCCAATAATCTTAATTAAAAGATTTATTCATTTCACACGGGGTTTAAGAACAGTGTTATTGAAAACACCATTCACGACAAACCCAAAATCCAATCCTTTCATTCAATTCCAATTAAATATTAATTAATTGGAAAATTTCACTAAATCTTACTAAAAACATTTATTCTTTTCTCAACTGGGTTTAAGAACAGTGTTATTTAAGACACCATTCACGACAACCCAAAATCCCATTTGATATTAAATACAAGGCTCTGAATAGAAAATATATCGACTTATATTCAATATCAAATTCTGAAATCAACAAATATCATATTGGAAATAACGATATATATATATATATATATATATATATATATATATATATATCTTCCAAATTCTCATATCAATATCCGTATAATCACATAATCCAATATCGAAATATTCCGAAGATAATTTCAATTCAAATCCATTCCAATTCACATATTGGAAATTCTGGTTATTTTTAAAACCATTTTAAATCCAATTTATTTATTAAAAATATTGGATTATAATTCTAGTTCATAATTAGTTCATTTTGATAAAAATATTTTTTTATCTTTACAAACATGGAATTTTTCACCCAAATTCTTTCCAAATCATTTATTATGATTTCACATAAATTATTGATATTTTTAATAATTTTATTAAGGCCCGTACTGTCGATTTCCATAAACGGTCATCGAATTAGACTTACAGCAACCTTTTCTAAATTTGATTTGGACATAATTCCAAATCCAACCGTTATATTTCAAGTACCTTATATTCGTCGGAAAGCACTTTTTGATATGAACCCAACGGTTCTAGTTTTAGGAGAATTCGACGGTCGGATCTCCCGTAATGTCAATTCGAAGTCAGTGGTCAAAATTCGCTAACTGCCGCGGCGCGGCTCATTCTATTCAGGCCATCAAAAGTATATATAATATGTACATTATATATACTTCGTCGATTTCCATTCAAAACATATTTTATAAATTCGTTTTAAAATGATTCCAACTTCATTTTCAATTTTAAATCAAAATTGAATTTTTCTTATCATTATAATCTATAAGTGATAATTTTTTCAGAATATCATATTTTGAAATCATTTTCTTTTCTATATTCATTATGAAAATGAATAAAATCGATATAAATATCGTTCAAGTCAAAATGGCGTTAATTTAATCAACACGGCTTTATATATATTTAAATATTTTCGTGTCCATCCCAAATCGGACATCAAAACCATATTTTGATCCATTACTGAATATTATTTTAAAATATTAGTTATTTTAAAATATTCATCACTCGTCATTTTCAAATATTCTTTAATTTAAAATATTTGTTCTTTCCGAATTGGAATCAGTCACCGTCAATTACCAAATAATTTTGTTTATATGGATTTCATACACATATGTACACAACGATATCAAACATAGTCAACCGTCATCCAGAGTACATTACACAACTGCATAAGCATTAAATATAAATAATTAATGCTTACAACAGTCTGTCAACCCATCGATTGACATACAACTAAACAATTTGTATTAGTGTACGTCAAATATCATCCCAATACCCGTGTGGGGTTTCAATCAACAAACACAGATTTTATTTGTGCAGTTGGGCGATGCGTAAAATATATCCTTCCAATCAGTATCAGATAAATGGGTGTACATAAACAAATCATCTGATTTGTGTATGAATATTTATTTCAACACATGACTATGTTATACAATTCATATATACAATAAAAATGATATTTTTATTATTCAAATATTTTATTCTGTACACATGAATATTTTATATAGTTCATATATACAATAAAAATGATATTTTTATTATCCAAATATTTTATTCCATACACATGAATATTTTATATATTTCATATATACAATGAAAATGATATTTTTATTATTCAAATATTTTATTCCATACATGAATATTTTATTCAGTTCATATATATGATAAAACTGATATTTTTGTTGTTAAAATATTTTATCTCATACAAGTGAATATTTTATATATTTCATATATACAATAAAAATTATATTTTTATTAATCAAATATTTTATTCCATACATGAATATTTTATTCAGTTCATATATACAATAAAAACGATATTTTTATTATTCAAATATTTTATTCCATACATGAATATTTTATTTAGTTCATAGATACAATAAAAATGATATTTTTATTGTTCAAATATTTTATTCCATACACATGAATATTTTATATATTACATATATACAATAAAAATGATATTTTTATTGTTCAAATATTTTATTTAGTTCACATCACAATCATTGTCAATTTCCACAACATAATACAATCAAGCAAATCGTTCATGGTCTGTGGACGATTGGGAGCAGTTCATATATGCAGTTATAAAATAAATAATTGTACAAGAAATTATAGTGAGAAGTTCTCACATTTGTTTCCACTCCGTCAGTTTTAATTTCTGAATTTCTGAACTGTTCATATTTGTATTTGCTTGAAATTCTAATGTGCTCCAAATTGGACGCGGTTACATTGTTGTGGAGCTCTCGGCTCCGCGATCGTAAAAGATCCAGTTTCGCTGAATTTGGAGCTCGTATGTAAAAGTTATGATAAATTATACCTTTGACAATAATACGAGATAATTAATTAATAATTAATTTAATTAAATTTCCTAATTATGTTCTACCTCCATCGTTTTAATCTCCTGGTCAAGAAAACCTAACGTCGATGTTTAAGTTCTGTCGTCGATGCCACCACAAGCCACCAGGGTCTGATCGTCGTGTGCCACATGGAAGCCCTGCTCGAGCTCCACCTTCACCGGCCGTTACAGCTAGATCGATGGCCCCTCCTCCTCCCCACAGCGGTTTAAACAACGTAGCTTCTTCACTAAATTCCGGCCACTTCAGGTGGCCAACGACGATCACCACTGTTGATTTCGACGAGCTCCCCTAGCTGAGCAATTTTCCCTTAGAAACCCTTGCGAGATCGTGGCTGTGGAGAGAGATCAAAGGTTTTTTTTTTTGGGGGCTTGTGAATCATCGGTTGGTATTGGAGGCTAGGGTTTCCAAAGAGGGTTGAGGGTTGGAAGGGGGTATTTATATAAATTAATATATTATTTAATTCAGTTAAATTCTTAAAAGTGAATTTCACATTTAATCTCCAAATCAAACCCAACGAATGTTGCTGCTAGCCAAATACCCCTATACCGGACACAATGGGATATGTTTTGTAACCCAATACAGTTGTTACGATCGGTTTTTATTTAAATTAGAATATAAATCAATATATATTTAACTTAAATGTATATTTCAATTTATTGGGGCCACATACTGACTCCAACAATTCCAGAAAAATAAATCTGGCTATGATTTGACGATACGGTCCTAACAAAACTAATTTCGTCGAATTTGGAGACCATTTGAAAAACGGTCATTTTCCAGTCTATTAAATTCAAACTGAATTGATCAAACACATTTAAATTTACCACGCTTACATATTGATTCCAAAAATTATGGAAATTGTAATCTAGCAATTATTTGACATTCCGGATCCAACAAAAGTGGTCTCGTCGAAAAACGAAGGTCGTTTACAAAATCGCTATTTTTAAGGGCTATATATTATATAAATTCCATAGCGACTATTCTGAATTTTCAAGTGGAAATAACTTTTTATTCCCGCTATGAAATATGGATTTTTCACATTCGTTGGAAATATATTTTCAAATAGATTCAAATATCTTTGGTTCACTGAAATCCAGATTATTTTAAATCCTGTACATTCATTTGAAATTTGAAATCAAATTTTCAAACTATCGCGCCATCTCAGGCTCGTTATATAATTAAAATAAATGTTTATTTTCTAATTTCGATTTAAATAAATTTATACGTTCTAATTCTATTTAAAATAAATTTCTAGTCGTTATTATTTAAAAAAATCATTTTAAATATTCAAAATTCATTAAAATAACCAAATTAAAAATTTTAAATTGGTTCTGATTTTCCGGATTGTTACATGATAATGAATATTTTAAAATAACAAATATTTTAAAATAATATTCATAATGTACCAAAATATGATTTTGATGTCCGATTTGGGATGGACACGTAAATATTAAAATATATAAAGCCGTGTTGATTAGATATGCGCCATTTTGACGCAAACTGTATTTATATCAATTTTATTCATTTTTATAATGAATGTCGAAAAGGAAATTAATTCAAAATCTGACATTTTGAAAATATTATCATTTACATATTATATTGATATGGAATATTCAATTTTGATTTAAAATTGAAAATGAAGTTGAAATCGTTTTTAAAATGAATTTAAAACGATTTATAAAATATGATTTAAATGGAAATTGACGAAATATATATAATATATATATTTAATGGCCTGAATAGAACGCGTCGCGCCGCGACCGTTCGCGAATTTCGACTACTGACTTCAAATTAACGCTATGGGAAATCCGACCGTCGGATTCTCCTAAAACCAGAACCGTTGGGTTCGTATCCAAAAGAGCTTTCCAACGAATATAATAGATTTGAAATCTAATGGTTGAAATTGGAATTATGTCCAAATCAAATTTGGAAAAGTCGCTATAAGTGCAATTCGGTGACGTTTATGGAAATCGACTGAAAGGGCCTTGATAAAATTATTTAAAATATTGATAATTTGTTCAAAATCATAATAAATGATTTGGAAAGAATTGGGATGAAAAATTTCACGTTTGTAAAGATAAAAATATATTTTATCAAAATGAACTAGTTATTAACTAGATTTGAAATCTAATAAATTTTAAATAAAATAAATTGGGTTTGGGAATGGTTTTGATATACCCAGAATTTACGATTCATGAATTGGAGTGGATTTGAATGGAAATCATCTTCGGAGTATTTTGATGTTGGATTTCATGATTATACGGATATTGTTATGGAAATTTGGAAGATATATTTATGTCATTGTTTCCAGTACGATGTTTGTTGGTTTCAGAATTTGGTATTGAATATAAGCCGATATAATTTCTATTCAGAGCCTTGTATTTAATATCAAATGGGATTTTGGGTATGTCATGAACGGTGTCTAAAATAACACTGTTTTTATACCCAGTTGAGAAAGGAATAAATCTTTAATTTAAGATTTAGTGAAGTTTTCCAATTAATTAATATTTAATTGGAACTGAATAAAATAATTGGATTATTGGGTTTATTGTGAACTGTGTTTTTAATGACATTTGTTCTTTAACCCAATTAACAGTGAGATGTGATTTGGAATTTATAAATCTTTTTATTAATATTAAATAGAAATTTCCAAAGTAAAGTTTTCCAATTTAATAAAATAAATTGGAATGGAATGGAATTTCGACCATTGACTTCGAATGGACATTACGGGATATCAAACCATCGGATTCTCCTAAAACCAGAACCGTTGGGTTCGTATCAAAAAGATCTTTCTAACGAATATTAGAAATTTGAAATCTAACGGTTGGATTTGGAATTATGTCCAAATCAAATTTGGAAAAGGTCGTTGTAAGTGCAGTTCGACGACCGTTATTGGAAATCGACTGTACGAGCCCTGATAAAATTATTAAAAATAGTAATAATTTGTGTAAAACCATAAGAAATGATTTGGAAAGAATTGGGATGAAAAAATCCATATTTGAAAAAATAAAAATAGATTTTTATCGAAATGAACTAGTTTTGAACTAGAATTATAATCCATTTATTTTTGAAACAAATAAATTAGATTTGAAAGGGTTTTAAAAGTAACTAGAATTTTCAATAATTGAATTGGAATGGATTTGAATCGAAATTGTCTTTCGAATATTTCGATGTTGGATTTAGTGATTATATAGATATTGTTATGGAAATTTGAAAGATATATTTATATCGGTATTTCCAATACTATATTTGTTGGTCGTAGAATTTGATGTTGAATATAAGCCGATATATTTTCTATTCAGAGCCTTGTATTTAATATCAAATGGGATTTGGGTTTGTCGTGAATGGTGTCTTCATTAACACTATTCTTAATCTCAGTTAAGAAAAGGATTAAATCTTTTTATTTAGATTTAATGAAGTATACCAATTAAATGGAATTCAATTGGAACTGAATTTGAATTGATATTCGGGTTTATCGTAAACAGTGTTTTAAATAACACTTGTTCTTTAACTCGATAATTAATGGAATGTGAATTGGGTTTATCGTGAACTGTGTTTTAACGACATTCGTCCTTTAACCCGATTTACAGTGAAATGTGATTTGGAATTTATAAATCTTTTGTTAAGATTTAAAGAAGATTTTCCAAAGTAATGTTTTCCAATTTAATGAAATAAATTGGAATGGAATGGAATTCGATTTGGTAATAATCAAAGTGAATTTCTATGGAGGAAAACAACTAATATATCTAGAATTTAAAAGGCTTTGTCGTTATTCCAGTTATATTATTAGTCGAATATGGAAGTTTATATCAATTATATATATCGATTTGTTTTCGATGAAGATTACATTGTAAATGGAATGTGATTTTGGGTTTTTCGTGAACCGTGTTTTAAATGACATTGGTTCTTTAACCCAGTTAAAGACAGGATATGATTTCCCAAGTTAAATAATCATTGATAGTGATTTTTGGGAAGATTAAAACCAAGTGGAGTTTTAAATGAATCTTTAATTTGACTGAAATGATCGAGAATGGAGTATCACCGGTTCTGCTCCAGGCGATAGTTAAATCTTTAATTAGATTTGAATGTGAAATGGTAATTGAATTTACCGAAAACACCGTGGTGTTAGATGTGAAGTATGACCAGTTTTACTTCATGGGATGAATAGGTTGAGGTTGGGAAATTTAACAAGTGATTACTTCGGTAAGGTTCGCTAATCCCGACTAGTTTGGATAAACCATAATTTGGTTTGAATTGATATTCGAAAGAAGATTAAAGGATAAATTTAAAGAATTTATCTTTGATAAAATTAATGGGAACCTTCCCCAAAGTATAAGAATATTTGGATAAAAGAATATTCTGAATTGGAATGAGGCGTATGTTGCGTTTGTGTAACACTTGTTTACTATAAACGCGAGTTTTTCGGAAAGGCCGGATTTATCCCATTCTGAATAATTGAATCGACGATGTGTCGAGGATGAAGACGGTGGTCGAAGACCGGAGGTCTTCACATCATTTGGATAATTACTGATGATCTTGATTGGGATGTACACCCAAGAGGAGAGAATCAGTTGGTGATCGTCCAGACGTACTTGGAGATCGACAGATGTGCAAGGTACAGGGTGCCTCCGGTTTCGTTCAGACCCAAAACGGACTTGTAAGTGGACTTTGTGTCTAACATTGGATATCATTCTGTGTGATTGATGGATATCGGTTGCATGGAGTGGTTTGCCTATGTGGCATGCTGCAATGCAAATGATCAAGGCTTCTTTTGAAAAAACGAGTCTTGTGGTTGATGATCAAAGCATGGCCTTTGTGGCATAACTTTGTGTAGCGTTAATTCGCAAGCCTCACACCTCGGTGTGAACCAGAAATGGGAGAGGACCTCAGGGAGGGCATGTGTTTCCTTCTAGCTAGGGTGGTGTCAGTGACCTACCAGCCCTGACATTTATATTATTTTCACCTGTGTGGTTGCTGGATTGCGAGGCGCGTCGGATATATCAGTGATTATGTGAAGCCAATGGAGTCATTTGGCTCATTTACGCACCAAAGGGCGGGGAAACGCAGTGCTCAAGCATTTTAATCCACATCGGTGGACCAACCCTGTCGCTCCAAGGGTCGATGCGTTTTGATCCTGAGACATGGGCTAGATTGTCTCGAAGCGGTGAGGACGATCCCTTGCCTCAGTTCACAGATGGAAATCCAACTTCCAATACGTGATTTTGTGGTTTTGATTGTAGAACCTATATATGGCGACATAGTGGTATGGGGCACTTATGCCATCTATGATTGATACTTATGATTGAAATTGTTTTAATACTATGCACTTATAGTAATAATAAAAGATGAAATTTAGCGTATCAAGCATTCTTTGGCTATTATAAGGTAAAACCCTATCCTCCGGCTTGTGTTGCATTTTGTGATGGGACCTGGGTTTTATAATAGCTTCATTGTTCTTTATTTAGCACTGTGCTGTGGTTTTATGCACTGGTATTCTTGGGAGGACACCCGTTCCGTGTTATACGGCGTGGTCCTTGGATTTACCTAACTGTAAAATAAAGATTAATAACTATTTTAGTTCTCACACCAGTCACATGACTGACCTGGAGTTTATTGTTTTAACATAAACTCTGGGTGCCCCTATTTTCCACACGGGCAGCTAGTAGTTTTGGGTTTGCAGATTTATATTCACAGGAGCCTGGTTTACAGCTAGAATGATATCCGGAAAGCTCTGTATACGTATATCTCCTTCAATTGTGTATTGTATTATTTTCCCGCTGCAGTAATGTATTTAAATCTTTGATCTTTCTCTGTTGTATAATATTTATTCATACTCTGTATATTCTTGTATTCTGATGGAAATGTTGTAATTAACAATGAAATGTTCTTCTGTTTGTGTTCTGATTTGTAGTGTTCTCAAAACAATCAGAGGTTTCAAACGGTCTTGGTCGGTTTAGCGATCGATTCAGATCGAGCGAAATTCCCAATTGCTACATGTGGTATCAGAGCTTTGGTTTACAGAGCTCGGAGAACAAGACACGTTAGAACCAAATGAAAGAATTCATCAGAGATTGGATTAGTAATATCCAGCGAGAATGACTCGTTAGAGATAGGATCAGTAGTATCCTAGAACGAGTGTGAAGAGTGATGTCTTTAAAATAAAATTGAAAACAAGTTTTGTTTTAAAAATTTAAACCTTATTCAACGTATTTGAATATTTATTTGTATTGATTTGGACAATCAAGTATATAAAGATTTTGTATATACGTTTGATCCACGTGTATTTGAAGTTTTAATATACTGGATAGATATAGAATCGCACTTTAGTCGCCCGGGAATGATTCTGATGATGGGTACCCATCATCAGTGTTGTGTTCGAGTTCCGAAAGTGGGATACCTATATATCTCCAATTGACTGGTGTGAGAACCAAAATATAGTTAGAATATATTGTTGTGACTTGGCATCAAAAATCTGATTTTGGACTATGTATTAAAATTATGAATTTGAAAGATAATCAACTAATTGATTGATGGTTGTGTTGTTTGATTATTGGTTGATTAATTAAAATATTAACAATTTAGCCAAATTGTACCAAATATTGAACTATATTGAAAATTGTTTGAAATTGCATGCATATACATGTGTATCCATTTAACAGGTCATTGCAAAGAGGCTAGAGCAGAGGAATAAAATTGTTTGCCCGACAAATAGGTACATGTTTAGTATTTCTTGGGTTTTGGATGATTTTATGAGCCGATTGGCTACCCACTTGGCTGTTTCTTTTTCTTTTTGGATTGGAGAGTCCTATATGGCAATTTCAGTATTTTCCCGATGCTCCCGTGCAGGGGAGGTTACGGCGAAATTTTTCGAAAACTTAGGGTGTTAGACAAATTTTTGAAGAATTTGAAAAGTTCTTAGAAACTGAAAAGTCGAAGAACTTAAGCCATAATGAAATTAATGAAAGTTGAGTTGGTTTGTAAAACAACTTTCAGCTTCGTTCCTTTTCGGGGACGAAAAGTTTTAAGTGGGGGAGATTGTAACAACCTGGAAAATCCGAGCCAAGTTAAATTTTTTATTTTGGCAATTTTGATGAATTTTGATTATTTAAAATGAATTATTTTAAATAATTACGACGAGAAATTTATTTTGAATAGAATTAGAATGTATATATTTATTTGAATCGGCGTTAGAATATAAATAATTATTTTTAATTATAAAAGGAATTGAAAATGGCGCTGTAGTTTGAAAATTCGATTTCAAATTTCAAATGAATGTACAGGATTCAAAATAAATCGGATTTTAGTGAAACCAAAAACATTAGAATCTATTTGAGAATATCTTTCCAACGAATCCGAAAAATCAAAATTTCACAGTGGGAATAAAAAGTTATGCCCAGTTGAAAATTCAGAATAGTCGCTATGGAATTTTGTCCCTTAGAAACGGAAATTTTGCAAACGACCTCTTTTTTCGGCGAAACCACTTTTGTTGGATCCGGGATGTAAAATTATTGCTAGGTTCCAAAATTCATAATTTTCTGTATCAATATGTGAGCTTGGCGAAGTTAAACGTGTTTTGTCAGTTTCAGTCAATTTCGATCGACCAGAAAATGGTTATTTTTCAAAGGATCTCAGAATTTGATGAAATTAATTTTGTTAGGACCGTATCGTCAATACTAAGCTAGAAAATATTTTTCGGGAATTTTTAGACTCTGTATGTGGCCCCGGTAAATTGAAATGTGCCTTCAAATCCAATATATAGATTTATATTTTGATTTTGACGAAAACTAATCGAAACGGTTGAATTGCTAACGATACATATCCCATTGTGTTCGAAATGGGGGTAATTAGCTAGGAGCGACAGTCATTGGATGTCGTTTGGACTTCGAATGAAAAATCATGTTTTAGAGAATTAAAATAAAATAATATTAAATTTTCCTTTTCGCACTTAACCCCTCCCCCCTCGGGTCTATTTTCTCGAACAAGGAAATCGAGATAAAAGAAAAAAACGTGGCGCCTTCTTCTATTCCTCGACTCACCCATGCCACCGCCTCTCAGGCGAGCCGCCACCCTCCTCAGGCGAGCGCTGCCACGCCCGCTCCTCCTCCCTCCAGCGCGCCGATGCGAGAACCCCTCCCCAATCTTAAGCCCCTTTTTCCTAATACCTCAACACGCAGGCCCCCTCCCTCCTACTTTCAAACAGAAAACCCTTCCCCCCATCAAGATCTCCCACCTGAACCTCCCCAACTCCGGCGAGGCTTCCCCTCCCCCTTTCCTCTGATCTACCATGAAATGTAAGTCCTTTTAATTTATTTATTTAGGTAAAAAATATAGTTTTTATATAGGAAAAAATATAGGTTTAATATAAGAAAAAGTATAGATTTTTATATAGATAAAAATTAGATTCTTTAATAGGAAAGATTATATTTTTTATACGTAGAAAAGGTTTGACCTTTAACGTATGAAGGATTTGATTTTTATGTAGAGAAAGATATAATTTTTATGTAGATAAAAATATAATTTTTATCGCATGTTTGAAATATTTTTATGAAGATAAAAAATATGATTTATATTATATATATCTTTATATAAAAATGTAACCTTTTATATATGAAGTAGCGATAAAGATTTGATTTTTATAAATATGGTTTTAGAATAAAGACGAGATTTTTATCATCTTGAAAACGAAGTAAAAATATGATTTTTATTATATGTGAAGATTAAAAATATGATTTTTATTATATGTGAAGATTAAACATATGATTTTTATGTATGTAGAGAAGTAAAAATATAATTTTTATTATATTACTAGCAAGATAAAAAATATAATTTTTATCATGGAAGTAGCGGTGTAAAGCAGCGATTTTTGCATATGTAGTAGAGATATAAAAATATGATCCTTATATATAAAAATGTGATTTTTATTTAGAGAAAGGCGAGAGAAAAATATGATGTTTATTATATGAGCATCGATATAAAAATATTATTTTTATATATAGGAAGAAGTGATATAAAGATTAGATTTTTCTTTATGTGAATAGCGTATAAAAATTGAATCTTTATGTATATGGTAGGAAAGTAAAAATCCGATTTTTATATATATGGCGAAGTTATAAAAATGAGATTTTTAATATAAACTTCGTGAAACAGATTGCGTTGGAAACAAGACGAAGATTTCCTACATATGAAGAGTCATGGCGTTTGGTTTAGCTCTAGGTGAGAACTCATCACTTTTATTTTAATTTCTAGTTTGAAATATATACTAGGATGCAGACGGTGCTTAGCAGCACCCGACACCCGTCGTCCACAGACCATGGATGACTTATTTGTTTGATTGATGTGTTGTGAAATTTTATTGTGTGATGTGCAATGAATAAATATTTTATAGTTAAAAATATAATTTTTAACGTGTATATAAAATAAATATTTATAAACAAATCGGACGATTTGTTTATGTACACCCATTTGACTGATATTGATTGGGATGTTAAATTTTACACATCGTCCAACTGCGTAAATAAAAATCTGTGTTTGTTGATTGGAAACCCCACACGGGTTTTGGGATGATATTTGGCGTACACTTATCCCAGTTATTTAGCTGTATGCCGATCGATTGGTTGACGGACCGTGTAAGCTTTAATTATTTATATTTAATGCTTATGTAGTGGTGTGGTGCACTTTGGATGATGGTTGATGATTTATCGTTGCTATTATATACATGTGTTGTAGGGAATCCATATAATTAACATTACATGGTAATTTATCTGGCGTCATTCCATTTTAGTGAATAAAAGAAAATTCATATGTTGAATAAAATATATATTCATGTGTTGAATGAAAGAAAATTCATGTGTTGAATAAAATATATATTCGTGTGTTGAATAAAAGAAAATTCATGTGTTGAATAAAAGGGAATTTTGAACAAAATATTTAGACAATAAAGTTCACATTTTTATGGTAAGTAAGGATTAATAAATACTCATGTGTTGAATAAAGTAGATATTCATGTGTTGAAGGAAATATTCATTTGTTAAATAGAATAACAAGGTTATTGAAATATATAAATCCGTGTTGGTTAGATTGACGCCATTTTGACGTGAATGATATTTATATCGATTTTATTCATTTTTATAATGAATATCGAGAAGGAATTGATTTCAAAATTTAATTTTTTGAAAATATTATCATTTATATATATCGATGATATGGAATATTCAATTTTGATTAGAAATTGAATAGGAAGTTGAAATCATTTTGAAAACGAATTTAAAATGATTTATAAAATACGTTTTGAAAGGAAATCGACGATATATATATATATATATATATATATATATATATATATATATATATATATATAATGGCCTAAATAGAACGCGCCGCGGCAGTTCGCGAATTTCGACCATTGACTTCGAATGGACATTACAGGAGATCAGACCATTGGATTCTCCTAAAATCGGAACCGTTGGGTTCGAATCGAAAAGAGCTTTACGAATATTAGAAATTTGAAATCTAATAGTTAGATTTGGAATGTCCAAATCAAATTTGGAAAAGGTCACTGTAAGTGCAGTTCGATGACCGTTACTGGGAATCGACTGTATGAGCCCTGATAAAATTATTAAAAATAGTAATAATTTGTGTAAAATCATAAGAAATGATATGGAAAGAATTGGGATGAAAAACTCCATATTTGAATAGATAAAAATAGATTTTTATCGGAAATGAACTAGTTTTGAACTAGAATTATAATCCATTTATTTTTGAAATAAATAAATTGGATTTGAAAGGGTTTTAAAAATAACCAGAATTTCCAATAATTGAATTGGAATGGATTTGAATCGAAATTATCTTTGGAATATTTCGATGCTGGATTTCGTGATTATACATATATTATTATGGAAATTTGAAAGATATATTTATATCGTTATTTCCAATACGATATTTGTTGGTCGTAGAGTTTGATATTGAATATAAGCCGATATATTTTCTATTCAGAGCCTTGTATTTAATATCAAATGGGATTTGGGTTTGTTGTGAATGGTGTCTTCATTAATATTGTTCTTAAACCCAATTGAGAAAAAGATTAAATCTTTTTATTTAGATTTAATGAAGTATACCAATTAAATGGAATTCAATTGGAATTGAATTTGAATTGATTTTTTGGTTTATCTTGAACGTTGTTTTAAATAACACTTGTTCTTAACCCAATAATTAATGGAATGTGAATTGGGTTTATCATGAGCTGTGTTTTAACGACATCCATCCTTTAACCCGATTTACAGTAAAATGTGATTTGGAATTTATAAATCTTTTGTTAAGATTTAAAGGAGATTTTTCAATGTAAAGTTTTGCAATTAAATAAAATAAATTGGAATGGAATTCGATTTGGTAATAATCGAAGTGAATTTCTGTGGAGGAAGACAACTAATATATCTGGAATTTAAAAGGCTTTTCCGTTATTCCATTTATATAATTAGTCGGATACGGAAGTTTATATAAATTATATATATCAATTTGTTTTCAATGAAGATTCCATTGTAAATGGAATGTGATTTTGGGTTTATCGTGAACCGTGTTTTAAATGACATTGGTTCTTAAACCCAGTTAAAGACAGAATATGATTTCCCAAGTTAAATAATCATTGATAGTGATTTTTGGGAAGATTAAAACCAAGCGGAGTTTTAAATGAATCTTTAATTTGGTTGAAATGATCGAGAATGGAGTATCACCAGTTTTGCTCCAAGCGATAGTTAAATCTTTAATTAGATTTGAACGTGAAATGGTAATCGAATTTACCGATAACACCGTGGTGTTAGATATGAAGTATGACCAGTTTTACTTCATAGGATGAGTAGGTTGGGGTTGGGAAATTTAACAAGTGATTACTTCGGTAAGGTTCGCTAATCCCGACTAGTTTAGATAAACCATAATTTGGTTTGAATTGATATTCAAAAGAAGATTAAAGAATAAATTTAAAGAATTTATCTTGATAAAATTAATGGGAACCTTTCCCAAAGTATAAGAATATTTGGATAAAAGAATATTCTGAATTGGAATGAGTCGTATGATGTGTTTGTGTAACACTTGTTTATTACATACGCGAGTTATTCGGAATGGCTGGGTTAATTCAATTCTAAATAACTGAATCGACGACGTGTCGAGGATGAAGACGGTGGTCGAAGACTGGAGGTCTTCACATCATTTGGATAATTACTGATGGTCTTGATTGGGCTGTACACCCAAGAGGAGAGAATCAATTGGTGATCGTCCAGACGTACTTGGAGATCGATGGATATGCGAGGTACAAGGTGCCTCCGGTTTCGTTCAGACCCAGAACGGACTTGTAAATGGACTGTGTGTCTGACATTGGATATCATTCTGTGCGATTGATGGATATCAGTTGCATGGAGTGGTTTGCCTGTGTGGCATGCTGAGATGCAAATGATCAAGGCTTCTGTTGAAAATCAGAGTCTTGTGGTTGATGATCAAAGCACGGCCTTTGTACCATAGTTTTGTGCAGCGTTAATTCGCAAGCCTCACACCCTGGTGTGAACCTGAAACAGGAGAGGACATCAGGGAGTGCATGCGTTTCCTTCTAGCCAGGGTGGTGTCAGTGACCAACCAGCCCTGACATTTATATTATTTTCACCTGTGTGGTTGTTGGATTGCGAGGCACCTCGGATATATCGGTGACTTTGCGGAGTCGATGGAGTCATTTGGCTCATTTACGCCCCAAAGGGCGGGGAAACGCAGTGTTCAGGCATTTTAATCCACATCGGTGGACCGACCCTGTTGCTCCAAGGGTCGATGCATTCTGATCCTGAGACATGGGCTAGATTGTCTCAAAGCGGCGAGGGTGATCCCTTGCCTTGGTTCATAGATGGAATTCCAACTTCCAGTACGTGACTTTACGGTTTTGATTGTAGAACCTATATATGGCGACATAGTGGTATGGGGCACTTATGCCATCTATGAATGATACTTACGATTGAATTTTTTTAATACTATGCACTTATAGTAATAATAAAAGATGAAATTTAGCGTATCAAGCATTCTTTGGCTATTATAAGGTAAAACCCTATCCTCCAACTTGTATTGCATTGTGTGATGGGACCTGGGTCTTATAATAGCTTCATTGTTCTTTATTTAGCATTGCGCTGTTGTCTTATGCACTGGTATTCTTGGGAAGAAACCAATTCCGTGTTATACGGCGTGGTCCCTGGATATACCTAACTGTAAAATAAAGATTAATAACTATTTTAGTTTCACACTAGTCACATGACTGACCTGGAGTTTATTGTTTTAACCTTAACTCTGGGTGCCCCTATTTTCCACACGGGCTGCTAGTAGTTTTGGTTTTGCAGATTTATATTCACAAGAGCTTGGTTTAAACCTTGAATGATACACGGAAAGCTATATATCTGTACATCTCTTTCAGTTGTGTATTGTATAATTTTTCCGTTGTAGTAAAGTATTTAAATCTCTGATCTTTCTCTGTTGTATAATATTTATTCATATTCTGTATATTCTTGTTTTCTGATGGAATTGTTGTAATTGAGAATGAAATGTTCTTCTGTTTATGTTCCGATTTGTCATGTTCTCAAAACAATCAGGGGTTTTGAACGATCTTGGTCGGTTTAGCGATCGATTCAGATCGAGCGAAATTCCCAATTGTTACAATTAATAAATTTAGGAAATGATCAAGAATAGAGTACCACCAGTTTTGCTCTAGTAAATAGTTAAATCTTCAATTAGATTTGGACGTGAAATGGTAATTAATTTTACCGATAACACTGTGGTGTTAGATATGGAGTATTACCAGTTTTGCTTCATGGGATGAATATGTTGGGATTGGGATAATAAAAGAAATGATTACTTCGGTATGGTTCGATAATCCTGACTAGCTTGCATAAACCTTAATTTGGTTTGAATTGATATCCAACGGAAGATTAGAGAACAAATTTGAAGAATTTATGTTTGATAAAATTAATGGGATCCTTTCCTAAAGGATACGAATTTTTAAATAAAAGAATATTCAGAATTGGAATGAAACGTAAGTTGTATTTTATAGCACTTGATTATAAAATACGTGAATTATTCGGAAAGGTTAGGTTTATACCCATTCTAAATAATTGATTCGACGATAAGTAGATGATGAAGATGGTGGCTGTAGACCGTAGGTCTTCACATCGTTTGGATGATTACTAATGTCTTGATTGGGTTGTACACCCAAGACAAGGTAATAAGTGGTGATCGTCGAGACGTACTCGGAGATCGACCGGATATGCGAGGACCTCTTTCCTATATTGGAGATATGGGACGAGGAATAAGGTGCCTCTAGTATCGTTCAGACCCAGAAAGAACTATTAAATGGATGTGTGTCTGACATTGGATTTTATTCTATGTCGATTGATCTCTATTAAATATATATCTTTTTGGTGGCGGAGAATTTATTCTCTTGCTTAACACCCTTCTCTGAGTCGTACGAGCTCAGAGGTTATATACCGATAGACATCTGTTGCATGGCGTGAATAGCCAGTGTGGCATGCTGAGATGCAATTGATCAAGGCTTTTGTTGAAAAGCAGAGTCTTGTGGTTAATGATCAAAGCACGACTTTAATATAGCATAGCTTTGTGTATAGCGTTAATTTGCGAGCGTCACACCTCGACATGAGTCAAAAAAGGGATCGGACTGCAGGGAGTGCACGATTTTTCTTTCTAGCTATGGTTGGTGCCATAGTATGGAGCCCGGACATTTATTAAATTTTTACCTATGTGGTTGTTGGATTGCGAGGCGCCTCGGATATATCAGTTACTACGGAGCCAATGGATAGGTCTGATAGTACCGGGAAACATGCATTCAGGAAAATTAATCCTCAAACGTAAGAGAGGGCTGACCCTGAAGCATCTAAGGGTTACCCAGAGTGTGTGATCCCGAGACATTTGCTAGAGTGTCTCGAAGCAGTGAGGATCCATCCCTGGCTTTGACACATAGATGAAATACAATTTCCAATACATGACATTTCGGCTTTAGTTGTAAAACTAGTATGGCGACACAGTAGCATGGGATACTATGTCGTCTATGATTGATACATTTATATTTGAAGTTGATTTTGACACTATACACTTTTAGTAATATTAAAATGATTTGTTATATAACGTATCAAGCATGTTTAGCTATTATAAGGTAAAACTCTATCCTCCAGCTTGCGTTGCATTTTGTGATGGGACCTGAGTCTTATAATAGCTTCATTTTTCCAAAAAGCATTGCGTTGTTTGTTTTATACACTGGTATTCTTGGGAGGAAACTCATTTCGTGTTATACGTCGTGGTCCCTTGATTTGCTTTATTTTAAAGTAAAGTTTTAAATAACTATTTTAGTTCTCACACTAGTCGCATGACTGACCTGGAGTTTATTGTTTTAACTAAACTATGGATGCCCCATTTCCACATGCACAGCTAGTAGTTTTTGTTTTGCGGATATTTCTTTATACAGGATCCTGGTTTATAGCTGGAGCTATATTTGGAACGCTCTGTATCTTTGTATTTCTTTCAGTTGTGTTATGTATTACTTTTCTGCTGCTATACATTTAAATGTAATTTAAACCTCTGATATTTTTCTGATGTATGTTATTTATTCATACTCTATCATATTCTTGTACTCTGATGGAATTGTTGTAATAAGCAATGAAATATTCTTTTGTTTGCGTTTTGATATGTCGTCTTCTCAACTCAATCCACGCTTTCCCGTAAGGGCGAGTTTGGGTCGTTTCACGGTGTGAATAGAATATATATATATATGCAATATGAAAAATATGTATGCGATATATAAAAAGGTCATATCTTGAAATAAATATTTGTTCGCTAAATATATTATTTTTAGCTTATATAGGCAATGAATGATATTGTCATGTAGTGGAATAATTATTGGATTGTTAAAAATATTATTTTTAACATATATATGCACTGTATAGAATAGTCATGTAATGGAATATTCAATTTTGATTTAAAATTGAAAAAGAAGTTGGAATCGTTTTAAAACAAATTTATAAAAGATTTATAAAATAGTTTTTAGATGGAAATCAAAGAAATATATATAATATAATATTATATATATATATATATATATATTTATTTATTTAATTGCCTGAATAGAACGCACCGCGCCGCGACCATTCGCGAATTTCGACCATTAACTTCAAAATGATATTACGGGAGATCCGACGGTCGTATTCTCCTAAAACCAAAACTGTTGGGTTCATATCAAAAAGTGCTTTCCAACGTGTTTAAGAGATTTGAAATCTAATGCTAGATTTAAAATTATATCCAAATCAAAATTGGAAAAGGTCGCTATAAGTGTTGTTTAATGACCATTTATGGAAATCGACTGTACGGGCCTTGATAAAATTATTAAAAATATTAATAATTTGTGTAAAATCATAATAAATGATTTGGAAAGAATTAGGATGAAAAATCCCATATTTGAAAAGATAAAAATATATTTTTATCAAAAGGAACTAGTTATTACCTAGAAAATAATCCAATGGTTTTTTAGAAAATAAATTGGACAGAGAAATGGTTTTAAAATATCCAGAATTTTTCCGACATATAAATTGAAATGGATTTGAATCGAAGTTATCTTCGGAATATTTCGATATTGGATTCCGTGATTATACAAATGTTGTGGAGGAATTTGGAAGATATATATATCGTCATTCCCAATATGATATTTGTAGATTTCAGTATTTGATATTATATATAACCAGATATAATTTCTATTCAGAGCCTTGTATTTAATATTTAATTGGAATTGAATAAAAGAATTGGATTTTAGGTTTTCGTGAACGGTGTCTTAAATAACACTATTCTTAAACCGCGTATGAAAAGAATAAATCTTTTATTTAAGATTTAGTGAAATTTTCCAGTTAATTAATATTTAACTGGAATTGAATAAAAGAATTGGATTTTGGGTCTGTCGTGAATGGTGTCTTAAATAACACTATTCTTAAACCCAGTGTGAAAAGAAAAAATCTTTTAATTAAGATTTAGTGAAATTTTCTAATTAATTAATATTAATTGGAATTGAGTAAAAGAATTGGATTTTGGGTTTGTCGTGAATGATGTCTGCAAAAACACTTGTGATGGCCCGTCCCGCACCAGCCTGCATTTCCTCCGAAGGTGCGCTGTACACATGCTCGACTAGCGTGGAACGGTCGCCAAAGAAAGGAAAGAAGAGAATGAACTAACAAGGAACCTGTAGAATATCTCACAACGCATGGAACAAAATATAATAATAACATAATCTTGACATAAAACAGGCGAGACAGTGCATAAGCTGAAAACTAAACCAACATTGCAGCGGAAATCCAAATACAGCTTATTACAATTTCCCAAATTACTGCCTCTAAAACAAAAGAAAGCTAAAGTAGAAGATGCACTACTAATGCCCAAGCAGTGATCTTCAACAACACAGGGAGAATACTATATGTATCATACGTGAAAGACTCCTGCTCGTCTCCGGATCAGCTACCCGTGCATACCCGGCTAACCTGTCTCTTGTCTGCTCGTGAGAGCACCCAGAGTAATAAGAAGAGACATAAAACTCTGGGTCAGACAAAAAGTCTGGTATGAGCGATAAGTAGCTAAAGAGAACAATAACAGGTATACTAAACCATACCTGAACCTGGACCTGCAACCAAAGAGTTAGCACTACATACCGTACAATACTATAAGGTGCCACTGAACAAATGGTGTAAAGATAACGAGGGTGGGGGTTTGCATGTCATAATGATGGCAAAAAAATCAACCATAACAACTATCCTTATATCTCTCACTCAGTGCGTAAAGCATACGATGTCCGCCACTGTCAGTCACTATACCCATCGAAGTAGTGACGAAGTTCGACTTGTACAACCACTGCTACTACAAAGCTTACCACATGGAGTCATGACCAATCTTTACAAATGACCCCACTTCATTGGTCTATAGCCCATTAGTCGTACCTAGGCCACTATTGCCCTGAATCCGCTCACGTACTCCCTACACATAGTGATTCAAAGTTACAGACATCGACAACCCCTTAGCACACGTCCCGCAGCAAAGCCCAATCATGAAGCCCACTTATTGGTTCCCAACTGGATCCTGAGTCAAAGATCCTCATTTGGACTTCCTTTGCATCTCGGGTTTTGGTAGAATTGGAGTTGGTCTTCAAAAGAGTCATTGCGTGATAGTAGAAACATTTGGTCATTCGGTTCGGTTCGGTGTATGGGGTCCTGCATGCCACATCAGTTCGGTTCGGGTGTCCTCATCAGATTTGGTTCGGTGCTCATAGCTCACGTCTAGGTTCGGTTGTTTCTCTCTCCTGGATGTCCCGATCTGATCCGGTGCTTCACTCCGATCCCAGCTCTAAGCTTGGTCCTCCGATCTGATCCCTACACTCTTGCATCTGATCCGATCCCTACGCCCTTGCTTCCGATCCGATCCCCTGCGCCCTTGCTTCCGATCCGATCCCCGGCCCAACTCCAATCCTAAGCAAGTGGCCTTACTTCTTGCCAATTCTCCTTTAGTGCGAGGTTCCTATCCGGTTCGGTTTCTCTGCCCAGTTCACCATTCTATCCGAGCCCCTTATCCCGATCCGATCCGAAACCCTGCACATTTTCCCGCAACTTTTTCGACGGCTGTTTTACGCCATACGACGGCGTTTTCAACCAATCTAACTATTCTAAACAATCACAAAACATACCATATAGTCATAGTAATATAGGGAATCAACCATAGACATCAAAACAACAACCATAGCATGTAATTTGGATCAAACCTACCCAAAATCCCATATTTTCCCTTAAGCATGTTTAGGAAAAACTAATGATATGATTAGCAAAACTTAATCAAATTAAACCAAAATTCTAACAGAGGTCTAAAACATCATTTAAGAATTTATAAATATTTTTCCAGAATTTATTAGTCTATAAATCCGCTAATCTTCACTAATTACCCTTAATTAACCGTAATTAGTGCAAAACTATGCAAATCACTCACCTTGGCCACAAATAAGATTTTCAGAACTGAAAGCTCGCTGATTTGGGCTAATACTGATGTCTAACAGCAGCTCTAATACTGATTTGGTGCTATTTCTCCTTGATTTGATGTTGCTAAGCTTAATCCTTGATTAGAAAGTGATTAGAAGTTAATTTGGGTGTGGGAGACCATTGTAAGGGTTTCAAGAATGAAAGTGGCGGCTGAAAAATGAAAATAAGATCGTTCTTTAACTGATTTCAGCCTCCTCATAACCCTAATCCCGAAATTCCCCATTGGGCCTAGTTGTTAATCACCCGGTTAAGCCCAATTAAGCTGTTTTTCACTATCTGAAACTTGTTTCAGCTATATCTCCCAAACGGTGAGTCCATTTAGCTAATGTGACCACTCTACGGAATTGTAAACCATCAAACAAATCTAATGGAAGTGGTTTTAGGTCAAAATTCCTTTCCAGTCAAAAGTTACGGCCAAAACAGTATTAGCTAGGGGCAAAATGATCATTTAAAAATCGGGAAAAATCATGAACATGGGAAATGTCCCCAATAGTCGTCTCGCAAAGTTACATGACCATACGACTTCGTGTGAGAAAGAAATAAATATTCTATGATCCTGCGATATGTAAAATGCGGGTCGTTACATTCCCTCCCCCCCCCCCCCCCCCCGAAATTCCTTAACCCAAAACATACAAAGGATTCCGCATGCCTACCAATCATATATATAACAATCGAACATGCAAAACAAACAAAATAACCTATCCTAGCATGCGGAAAGACTAAATCAAAACTAAAATCTTACCAGGCGAAGAGTTCTGGACACGTCTTCCTAATGCTCTCCTCTGTCTCCCAAGTACAGTCATTCTCATTCTCGCCCCACTGAACTTTGACTAATTTCACCGCCTTCCTTCGAACCTGGTTCGTATCGTTCCCAGCAATACGCATAGGCCTGCGGTTCCCAACTGCCTCGGGTTCAACTTCGACATCATCCAACTGATGGGGTGAAATAGTCACATCTGGGTCGTGTACGAATTTCCTTAACTTGGAAACATGAAATACGTTGTGAACTCCTGCCATCTTGTCTGGTAATTCTACTTTGTATGCCAAATTCACAATTTGCTCAAGAACTGGGAATGGAACAACAAATCTTGGTGCTAACTTGCCTCTCCTGCCAAATCGTATCACGCTCTTCAACGGAGAAATCTTGCAAACACCAAGTCGCCAATGAAGAACTTTAAATCTCTTCTCCTTTTACCAGCATAACTTTTCTGCCTATCTTGGGCAGCCTTCATCCGCTGTTGAATGACCTTAATCTTGTCTGATGTTTCTCTTATAACATCTGGTCCAAGCACAAACTTCTCACCAGTTTCTAACCAACATGACAGTGAGTTGCACGGTCTTCCGTACAAAGCTTCAAATGGAGCCATACCGATACTGGATTGATAACTATTATTATATGCAAACTCTACTATATGAAAATGGTCATCCCATGATCCACCAAAATCCAATAAACAAGCACTCAAGAGATCCTCTAACACCCGATTCACCCTCTCTGTATGTCCGTCGGTTTGAGGATGATATGCGGTACTGAGATGTAGTTCTGATCCTAACGCCTCTTGTAAGCTCTTCCAAAATCCCCTAGTGAACAACGGATCTCGGTCACTCACAATGCCCTTGGGTATTCCATGAAATCTCACTACCCACTTCACATATAGTTCTGCTAGCTTAGCTGCCGTCCTGTTTGACTTGACGGGTATAAATCTTGCACTTTTGGTCAATCGATCCACAATCACCCAAATGTTATCATGGCCCGATCTAGTCCTTGGTAACCCATCAATGAAATCCATTGACACTTGTTCCCATTTCCATTCTGGAATTTCTAATGGTTGCAACAAACCACTAGGCTTCTTTTGCTCAGCTTTAACTAACTGGCAATTCATGCATTTGGATATAAACTTCCCAATGTATCTTTTCATTCCTTCCCAGTAGTAGGTCTGCTTCATGTCTCGATACATTTTGTTACCACCGGGATGTACAGTCAATTTTGAGTGATGACATTCTGCAAGCACTTCATCTCTCAATCCATTGACATTGGGTACAACTAGTCTTCCATTCTTTCTAAGCCATCCATCTTGATCAAGCCCATACTTGTTCACCTCTTCATCGATTCTCATCTCTAACTTTGAGATGATTTTCAATAGGTTAGGATCGCTCCTATGACTGGGACCAATCCGCTCAATCAAGGTGGGTCTGATCGTCAAACTTGCTAACATTTCTGGATCCAATTCGCACTTTGGTCTGAAATCATACCCAGCGATGTACTCCAGTTGCTTCCATTCTAGAAACATAGCCCCTAAAATGGTATGTCTTCTGCTCAATGCATCAGCCACCGCATTGCCCTTTCCTGGTGTATATGCGATGTCGAAATCATAGGAAGCTAAAAATTCTAACCATCTTTGTTGTCGGAGGTTTAGATCCCTTTAAGAGAAGAGATACTTTAACGATTTATCATCAGTAAACAACTCGAATCTTTCTCCCAAGAGATAATGTCTCCACATCTTCAATGCGAACACGATCGCTGCCAATTCCAATTCATGGGCACGGTATCTTCTCTCATGAGGTTTCAATTGCCGACTTGCATAAGCTACAACCCTACCTCCTTGCATCAATACAACACCTAGCCCTGTGCCACATGCGTCCGTATATACCGTCATCTCTTCATTCCCCTTAGGGATGACTAACACTGGTGCACACGTCAACTTTTCCTTTAGACTCTTAAATGCATTCTTGCACTTTTCATCCCAGACGAAAGCTTGATTCTTCTTAGTCAACTGAGTCAACGGTGCTGCTATCTTGGAGAAGTCTTGGATAAACCTACGACAATATCCAGCTAATCCCAAGAAACTTCTTATGTCCGTTGCATTCTTGGGCGTAGGCCAATCTTGTACCGTAGCCACCTTCGCGGGATCGACGACAATACCATTCTCTTAAACAACATGGCCCAAGAATCTCACTTCCCTCCTCCAGAAGTGACACTTAGAAAACTTTGCCTTTAATTGGTGTTTTCTCAACACCTCCATCACTACTCTTAAATGTTCCTTGTGTTCTTCCTCTGTCCTCGAATAGACCAAAATATCGTCCACGAACACAAGGACAAACTTATTCAACTGATCTCTGAATACTCTATTCATAAGATCCACAAAATATGCTGGGGCATTGGTCAGCCCAAATGGCATGACCAACCACTCATGAAATCCAGACGGCGTCCGGAATGCCGTTTTAGTTATACTCTCAGCTTCCACTCTAAGCTGATGAAAGCCTGTCGCGAGATCCAAATGAGAAAATACTCTCGCGCCACTCAACTGATCAAACAAATCATCTATCCGCGGTAGACGATACTTGTTCTTCCTCGTCACTTTATTCAACTCGCGGTAGTCTACACACAAACGAAGGGAACCATCCGCCTTGGTTGCAAACACAACTGGTGCTCCCCATTCAGAAACACTCCTGATAAATCCCTTCTTCAAAAGATCGCTGACTTGCACCCCGAGCTATCGCTGCTCACTTGGTGCCATACGACGAAGTGACATCACTATAGGTCTGGCATCTTTCACTAAATCAATACGGAACTCAATCTCTCGGTGTGGTGGAAGCCTGGTCACTTCCTCGAAAACGTCCGGATACTGGCCAACCATGGGCAAAACTGACAACTCACTATGTGGGATGTCGAGGGAATTTAGAAAACTAGCCATTACCCCATCACCGAGTAGACCACCAAACACTACCCTCTGCCCATCATCCGCTCTAGCTGTCACCAAAAAGCCCTCACAGTCTACCACCACCCTGTATCTTTGGAGCCAATCGACTCCCAAAATAATGCCAAACCCAGTAAAGCCCAAAACAAAGCAATCACAAACATGCATCCATGACTCGATAAGACTACATTGCGACAAATCATGTTAAGGTTAGTTGAACCACCAATCGGGTTCGTCACTACTAAAGGTCTATCGACTATCTCGGGCTCCAATCCCAACCTATCTACCAGGTCACTAGATATGAAAGAACTGGAAGCCCCGGTATCAAACCAAACTCTAACAGGAACATCATAAACAGAAAGCATACCTTAAATGACGACATTCTTTCCCTTCTCTGCCGCGGTTGCGGCATTCGACGAAGAAGGAATAGCATTAAGGGCATATGCTTTCACCATCTGCTTTTCTTTTAGGGGGTTGCGGACACTTGTCCTTGTGATGTCCCACTTGGCCACAGTTGAAGCACTTCCTATCCGCTGGCTTGGCCCGACAATTACTAGCGTAATGGCCCTTCTTACCATAGCTGAAGCACTCAACCTCTTTCTTATTCTTTTTCTGACCATCCTTATTCTAGTTTTGCTTCCTCTTATTTTGAGAACCACTCTTGCCTCCACCACTTTCTTGTGGTTTTGGCTCCTCTACAGTTGCAACCTCAGTCTTTGACTTAGGGTAAGACTTTCTGACCTCAATACTTTCCCCACAATCGATTCAAACGTCTCATCGATGTGGTTAATGAGCCTTTCCCCCAAGTACTGATCCGAACCAGTTATGAACTTCTCGTTCTTCTTCTCGACAGTATCAATAAGAGATAAACCATATTCGACAAAGTGTTGAATTCAGCAATATACTCCGAGACAGCCCTGCCACTATACTTGAGCTCTAAAAATTTCTTAAACAACACTGATTTCTGTGTAGCTAGAATGAACTTCTCACTAAAGCGAGCCTTAAAATGCTCCCAAGTAATCTGATCCTCGGGAGTAGCTGCCTTTATAGCATTCCACCAATTCATTATCCGTCCTTGTAGCTGACGGGATGCTAGCCTTCTCTTCATCGCATCCTCGATACCCAAATCTTCGAAGATACGCTCATAGCTATCCAACCAATCCTGAACATCCATGGCCGACTCCGTTCCGTGGAATGGCTTCCCACCAAGACTAGTATAATCCTTGTTCAGCTTGGCGAAATCGGCCCTAGGCGCCTGCACTATTGGACCACCACCATTACCAGCATTGGGGGCTGCCCTCTGCACATCCCTAAGCATCTCTCTCATGAGGTCAGTAAACATCGTCCTCACGTCAGCAACATTCCCATTATTGGCTCCTCTACCGGCACCTCTTGCGTATTGGCTCATCGTTCAATCTGTAAATAGAAAACGATTAACCATCTCCATTGTGGTGCTAGTGCAGTGCGACTTCATCCTTAGCTATACTAATAATATATATAGCTTTAAAAACCAAAATAATTACAAATACGCACTCTCATATATGTATACTATCTCTCCCTGATGACTTCCCTAAGTTAACTACGCAACCTAGAGCTCTGATACCAAATGTGACGGCCCGCCCTGCGCCAGCTTGCATTTCCTCGGAAGGTGCGCTGTACACATGCTCGACTAGCACGGATCGTTCGCCAAAGAAAGGAAAGAAGAGAATGATCTAACAAGGAACCTGTAGAATGTCTCACAGCGCATGAAACAAAATATAATAATAACATAATCTTGACATAAAACATGCGAGACAGTGCATAAGCTGAAAACTAAACCAACATAGCAGCGAAAATCCAAATACAACTTATTACAACTTCCCAAATTACTGTCTCTAAAACAAAAGAAAGCTAAAGTAGAAGATGCACTACTAATGCCCAAGCAGTGATCTTCAACAACACAGGGAGAATACTATATATATCATACGTGAAAGCCTCCTGCTCGTCTCCGGATCAACTACCCGTGCATACCCAGCTAACCTGTCTCTAGTCTGTTCGCGAGAGCACCCAGAGTAATAAGAAGAGACATAATACTCTGGGTCAGACAAAAAGTCTGGTATGAGTGATAAGCAGCTAAACAGAACAATAACAGGTATACTAAACCATACCTGAACCTGCAACCAAAGAGTTAGCAGTACATACCATACAATACTCTAAGGTGCCACTGAACAAATGGTGTAAAGATAACGGGGGTGGGGTGTGCATGTCATAATGATGGCAAACAAATCGATGATAACAACTATCCTCACATCTCTTACTCAGTGCGTAAAGCATACGATGTCCGCCATTGTCAATCACTAGACTCATCGAAGTAGTGACGGAGTTCGACTTGTACAACCACTGCTACTACCAAGCTTACCACATGGAGTCATGACCAATCTTTACAAATGACACCACTTCATTGGTCTATAGCCCTTTAGTCGTACCTAGGCCGTTGTGGCCCTGAATCCGCTCATGTACTCCCTACACATAGTGATTCAAAGTTACAGACATCGACAACCCCTTAGCACACGTACCGCAGCAAAGCCCAATCATGAAGCCCACTCATTGGTTCCCAACTGGATCCTGAGTTAAAGCTCCTCATTTGGACTTCCTTTGCATCTCGGGTTTTTGTCGAATTGGAGTTGGTCTTCAAAAGAGTCGTCGCGTGATAGTAGAAACATTTGGTCATTCAGTTTGGTTCGGTGTATGGGATCCTGCATGCCACATCGGTTCGGTTCGGGTGTCCTCTTCTGATTTGGTTCGGTGCTCATAGCTCACGCCTAGGTTCGTTGGTTGCTCTCTCCTGGATGTCCTCTGATCCAGTCCCTACACTCTTGCTTTCGATCCGATCCCTACGCCCTTGCTTCCGATCCGATCCCCTGCGCCCTTGCTTCTGATCTGATCCCCTGCCCAACTCGAATCCTAAGCAAGTGGCCTTCCTTCTTGCCAATTCTCCTTTAGTGAGAGGTTCCGATCCGGTTCGGTTTCTCTTCCCAGTTCACCATCCGATCCGAGCCCCTTATCCCGATCCGATCTGAAACCCTGCACATTTTCCTGCAACATTTCCAGGGGCTGTTTTACGCCATACGACGGCGTTTTCGACCAATCTAACTATTCTAAACAATCACTCACCTTGGCCACAAATAAGATTTTCAGAACTGAAACCTCACTGATTTGGGCTAATACTAATGTCTAACAGCTGCTCTAATACTGATTTGGTGCTATTTCTCCTTGATTTGATGTTGCTAAGCTTAATCCTTGATTAGAAAGTGATTAGAAGTTGATTTGCGTGTTGGAGGCCATTGTTAGGGTTTCAAGAATGAAAGTGGCAGCTGAAAAATGAAAATAATATCGTTTTTTAACTGATTTCAGCCTCCTCATAACCCTTATCCCGAAATTCCCCATTGGGCCTAGCTGTTAATCACCCGGTTAAGCCCAATTAAGCTGTTTTTCACTATCTGAAAATTGTTTCAGCCATATCTCCCAAACGGTGAGTCCGTTTGGCTAATGTGACCACTCTACGGAATTGTAAACCATCAAACAAATCTAATGGAAGTGGTTTCAGTTCAAAAGTCCTTTTCAATCAAAAGTTATGGCCAAAACAGTGTTAGCTAGGGGCAAAACGGTCATTTACAAATTGGGAAAAATCATGAACATGGGAAATGAACCCAATAGTCATCTCCCAAAGTTACATGACCATACGACTTCGTGTGTGAAAGAAATAAATTTCTACGATCCTGCGGTACGTAAAATGCGGGTCGTTACAACACTGTTCTTAAACCCCGTGTGAAAAGAATAAATCTTTTAATTAAGATTTAGTGAAAATTTCCAATTAATTAATATTTAATTGGAATTGAATAAAAGAATTGGATTTTGGGTTTTTTGTGAATGGTGTCTTCAATAACACTGTTCTTAAACCCCATGGGAAAAGAATAAATCTTTTAATTAAGATTTAGTGAAATTTTCTAATTAATTAATATTTAATTGGAATTGAATAAAAGAATTGGATTTTGGGTTTATCGTGAATGGTGTCTTCAATAACACTGTTCTTAAACCCCGTGCGAAAAGAATAAATCTTTTAATTAAGATTATTAGAGTTTCCAGTTATAATTTAGTAATTAGTGTAAAATGGAGAGTGAATTGGGTTTATTGTGAACTGTGTTTTTAACGACATACGTTCTTTGTCCTAATTTACAGTGAAATGTGATTTAGAATTTATAAATCTTTTTATTAAGATTTAATGGAAATTTTCCAAAGTAAAGTTTTCCAGTTTAATATATTAAATTGGATTGGATGGAATATGATTTGGTAATAATCGAAGTGAGCTTCTATGGAGGAAGGCAATTAATTTATATGGAATTTAAAGGACTTTGTCATTATTCCATTTACATTATTAGTCGGATACGGAAATTGATATCAATTATATATTGATCTGTTTTCCAAGAAGATTCCATAATTAGTGGAAGGTGATTTTGGGTTTATCGTGAACTGTGTTTTAAATGACATTAGTTTGTTAACAGAATTGAAGTCAGGATTTAATGCCTTACATTGTATTTCGTACTGTATTGTTGATCTCTGCTAAATATATATCTGCTTGGTAGCGGAGAATTTATTCTCTTTCTTAAAACCCTTCTCTAAGACGTATGAGCTTAGAGGTTATATATCGGCAGAAATCAATGGTACGTTGTAGATCTACGATGCGACATGTTTAATTTCCCAAAGTTAAATAATCATTAATAATGATTTTTGGGGAGATTAAAACTAAATGGAGTTTTAATGAATCTTTAATTAGATTGAAATGTGAGTGTGATAATTTAAATTATCAAATTTGGGAAATGATCTAGAATGGAGTACCACCAGTTTTACTCCAAGCGATAGTTAAATCTTTAATAGGTTTGAATGTGAAATGGTAATTAAATTTATCGTTAACACCGTGGTGTTAGAAATGGAGCACTACCAGTTTTGCTCCGTGGGATGAATAGGTTGGGATTGGGAAATAAAACAAATGATTACTTCGGTAAGGTGCGCTAATCCTGACTAGTTTGGATAAACCTTAATTTGGCTTAGAATTGATATCCAATGGAAGATTAAAGTACAAATTTAAAAGAATTTATATTTAATAAACTTAATAGGAACCTTTCCCAAAGGATATGAATATTTGAATAAAAGAATACTCAGAATTGGAATGAGGCGTATGTTGTGTTTTTATAGCACTTGATTATAAGATACGTGGATTATTCAGAAAGTTCGGGTTTATACCCATTCCGAATAATTGATTCAACGATAAGTCGACGATGAAGAAGGTGGTTGAAGACCCGAGATCTTCACATCGTTTGGATGATTGCTGAGTTTTGATTGGGCTGTACACCCAAGATGAGGTAATAAGTGGTGATTGTCCAGACATACTTGGAGATCGACGGATATGCGAGGACCTCTCTTCTGTATTGGACATATAGGACGAGGAATAAGGTGCCTCCGGTTTCGTTCATACCCAGAACGAACTATAAATGGATGTGTGTCTGACATTGGAATTTATTCTATGTTTATTGATTTCTATTAAATATATATCTGTTTGGTGGCGGAGAATTCATTTTCTTGCTTATAACCCTTCTCTAAGACGTACGAGCTTAGAGGTTATATATCGATAGACATCAGTTGCATGGCGTGGAATGTCAATGTGGCTTGCTGAGATGCAAGTGATCATGGCACTTGCTGAAAATCAGAGCCTTGTGGTTGATGATCAAAGCACGGTTTTAAATAGCTTAGCTTTGTGTATAGCGTTAATTCGCGAGCCTCATACCCCGATATGAACCAGAAACGGAAGAGGACCGCAGGGAGGACATGTATTTCTTTCTAGCTAGGAGTGGTGTCATCGTATGGAGCCCAGACATTTTTACTTATGTGGATGATGGAAAGCAAGGCGCCTTGGATATATCGGTCACTACGGGGCCAATGGATGATATGGTCGACATACTAACCAGATTTATGCCCCATTGGACGGGGAAGTGTATTGTTTAGGAATTACCAATCCTCAAACGTAAGAGAGGACCGACCTTGAAGATCCAAGGTGCAGTTGCGACTGATCCTATGGCATGGGCTAGAGTGTCTAGAATTCGTTAAGGACGACCCCTTGCCTTGGTTCATGATGGAAATCCAATTTCCAATAGGACATTTCGGTTTTAGTTATATAACTAGTATGGCGACATAGTATGATGGGGTACTATGCCGTCTACGATTGATACATTTATATTTGAAGTTGTTTTATAGACTATACACTTATAATAGTATCAAACGATTTTTGTTTTAAATGAACCAAGCTTGTTTGGCTATTATAAGGTAAACTCTATCCTCCGGCTTTCATTGCATTGTTTGATGGTACCCGAGTCATATAATAGATTCATTTTTCCAAAAAGAATTGCGCTATTTATACTGTTTTCTACACTGGTATTCTTGGGAGAAAACCCGTTCCGTGTTATACGGCGTGGTCCCTTGATTTACTTTATTTCTAAAGTAAAGTTTTAATTATCTATTTTAGTTCCCACACAAGTCCAATGAATGACCTGGAGTTTATTGTTTTAACCTAAACTGTGGGTACCCCTATTTTCCACATGGGCAGTTAGGAGTTTTGGTTTTGCAAATATTATATTCACAAGATCCTGGATTTACAAGTGGAACTATATTCGGAAAGCTCTGTATCTGTGTATTTCTTTCAATTGTGTTATGTATTATTTTTCCGCTGCTATGTATTTAAATGTAATTTTAATCTCTGATATTTTCTGATGTATATTATTTATTCATACTGTTATATTCTTGTACTCTGATGTAAATTGTTATAATAACAATGAAATGTTTTTCTATTTGTCTTCTGATTTGTCGTGTTCTCAGCTCAATCCGGGCTTTGCCGTAAGGGTGAGTTTGGGTCGTTTCATTATAAGAAGATTTAAAGAAGGCAAGCAAACAAACCGATCGTTTGATCTTTTGATCAATATTAAGTCAGTAATCAACTTATTAGGATAGAGTAACCTTTACAAGATTTGAGGAGCTAATGCAAATGTTGACAGTGCTATAAAAAATTTAATTTAGGATACTCAATCACAACCAGTAGTAAGTATATTTAATAAAGAAATATGAAAATTAGAAATTGATTCTAGCATCAAATAAGATAATTAGGGTTGAACCTTATTTCCAAAAGAAAATTATCTTTTTAAAAGACTTACGAATTTATTAAAGCTAAAGGGAATTAAGTGGAGTGGTATAACATAATTTAGAATAATGAAAGTTGTTCTCAAATGGCTTAGTGTTCATACTTCGCAATAATCAGCACTTCCAGCAGGACAAAGATGCATAAAATGAAACAAAAGGGGAAGCCATATTGCCTCTTATGTAATATTGAATCTGAAATCATGGATTATTTACTCTTTTGTTTTCCTTTATTCCAAACTCATTTGGTTTGCAACAATAAAGTAGAATGAATCTCAATCAACAATTATCACGTCAAAACATCAAAGAATGTTTTATAGACATACAGAAAGTCTTGAAAGGGAAGATAAAGGACTTCAACAAAGAAATCATCATCAGTTGTTATATACTATGTTTTGGAAAGACAGAAACAATGGACTAAATTCGAGCAAAGCCAAGAACGACACCCAACTTTAAAAAATTATTGAGACTAAAGTTAATATATTATTTCATAAAAGCAACGGGAATTTAAATCATACTATGTAGAACTGAAGCATCAGTGATTTGGATAATTATGAAAAGAGGATTGAAGGTTACTTAAAGAGCTGGTAAATAACCTTGGAGATCTCCTTAAGGAGAATAATATGTTATTTTTCCTATAATGATTGTAATTCCTCTGACCATAGAATATAAGACAAGAGAGATTTTTCCAATAGCATAGCTAATGGAGGTGGCTATCACGATATTTAAAACAAAAGATATTTCTACAAGGAAATTAATAGGGTACAATTAATTATAATCCTAAAAATATAAAATATAATAGCACTAATTCAATTCGAAACCTATTGTGAATAGGAATTAACGTGTAGCTAAAGAAGAAATACTCCCTATAAAAAGAGAACTTTATCTAAGTTATCAAGAATAATCAATGAATTAATGGCAATTTCTATCAAAATAATCTAAACAATCAAATTTATCATTTATTTGTCTAGAGCAAATGGAAAAGCGATAAGACTAAAAGTAAGGCCAAGCCATCCGATAAAGGGATTTCTTATGACAAGTTGGCTGATTTTTCTAGCCTTGAACATGTGAAAACGTCATATCCCAGTACTGTTGCTATGAATCGCTCAGAATCAAACATTCATTCAACTTATACTTGTAACAACGACGTAAATCAAAGAGATAATTAAGACTTTGTCTTTGTTTTGAAAAGAAGTAAACGGCCCAAGGCATATGATTATAAATCGGTCCTAAAACCCAAGAACCTAAAAAGCTAAACAAATATACAAAGTCAGTAAACCCTAGCCGCTCAAATTACAACATTTCAACTCCCTAGTTCATCTTTAATGGAGACTTTAGACGATCAAGCAAAATCTCCTCTATAAATCAACCAGTAATGAATTAAGGTGGTTTCCACTTCCTATCATTTAAGATCCCCGAAGTTCGATTCAAGCTGTTTGATTATTCGGTTTACGAAATATCATCATCTTCTTGCTATTATTTCAAAATATTTCATCCATATCTGCTCTTTCATTCTCCGATTCGAATTTTGGCTTAGCTAATTACAATAATTGGTTACTATCAGCTATGTTGTTGCAACTCTCTCTCTCACTCTCTCTTGCTCAAAATAGATATGTGACATATTTTGTTATTGAGCTTGCATTTGTAAAAGTCTTTCTTTATGTTTAGAATGTATTCATCCTACCATGTGATATCCTTCTCTACTATGTTTAAGTGATCCATAAGAACACTAATGTTACGAAGTAGATCCATTGCATACCAGATTATTAGGTAAGCAATTACCAGTATTATTTTTATAATAGCCAATTTGTATTAAATCACTAATTGAATGCTGACTTTCCTTATATGAACAACTTCTGATTGCATTGGTTCGGCCACCACCATGGAGGGCTCCTATGAGAGCTAATCGGGAAATATCAAGATTGAGTTTCCCACAATTTAAGGAAGCTTTTACCATTTCTTCCTTCATAACTGTCAAATCCGATTTGATCTGAATATAAGTTGTCATAAAAAGATTGTTATTTAATAGCTTTTAGATTATAATTTGGCAGTCAACATCCATAATTTTCCAAAGCTACAAAACAAATTGTTCTTTTTTTTATGGAGTCTCTAATTTCTTTCTCTCTAGATATAGTTTAATATTGCAGATTGATATACTGATACTTTCTTGAGTCGAATGATTTTCTTTGAAGTTTTTTGGTTGAAAGAGATGTTATCTCTACTATTTTGATTTATGATTTTCTGAATGAAGTTAAATTTATTTTTGGCAGAATACCATATATATCTTAATTACATGCAATTAAAACACATATGCTCAATCATCCATACAAAGTAGGCACTTAATTTCAGAAATTTTATCCCATTTTAGACTCCTATATCTAGTTGGAAGTTTATTAGTTGTTACAAAATAAGCACATCATGACAACTTTGGGCAATTTAATTTGTTCTAAATAACATTATGCTAATCTACTATTGATTATGTACGTTTAAAAAATTTCCGAACTTTATTTTGAATTTTCCAAGCGTACGTTTGAATGATGATTTGAATAGTAATCATTTGTGTTACCTGAGATATAATTTTTTTTTCCAACCAACCAGATTTATTAATAAATTACCGTGTATCCATGGATTAACCCGTAAACTTTTTGGTTTTCCATCTCTAAATTTCCTTTCAAAGATTTTAACTCTAATATTTCTATAACTGAGAATGTTTTTCCAGGGGAAAGAGCTATTGTTTTCTATTCTTGTACTCCAATTTTTATTCTTTTTGAGATATTTATCTTTCATCCATTTTTCCTAAATAGATTTTCTTAGCAAAGCCCTCCATGCTTTTTTGTTTTACAAACATTATCCCATGATATATTATGATGCTTTCCTTTTTATATAAAATTAGTAAACAATTTTTCAATTTTAGGTACGGCTTTGCTTGGAATGTTACGTGACCAAATCCAATAGATAATAGCTATTGCGATGAGTGTGTGCTAGCTCCATCCCATTAACTATAGATAAGAGTTTACTAGATCAATATACTAATTTAGTTTGAATCATATCATGTAGTCTGGTATATCTCTATCATTAATATGGTTAATACTAAGTCGTAGACTAATATATTTGACTGGCAAGGTTTTAGAATCTTGTGCATATCATCATTACCGTTTCATCCTTTACGAAAGTATACATTTTATTTTCATTAGCTTTTAAACCTAGAATTTTTTTCTAATGAAGATATTAACCAAAGTAATAGCACTTTTAGATCCAGCTTTCAAAACGATCAGTAACTCATCTGCATACTGCAGATGAGTTACTTTTCACTTGACTCTATTAATGGCTTTCATATTACCAGTTAATAACCTAATTTCCATTAAATGGAAAAATATTGCATAACAATGGTAAAAAGGAAGGTGGCGAAGAGTCGCCTTGTCTACCTCTATCATTATTGTTAAATCCTTTTGGAATTCCATTTATTGTAATTGAAAATGTAAATTTTCTATATATTATTTTATTAAATTAAAGACTCTGTTACTGAATATAATTCTTTCATTATATAAATAATGAATTTTTATTAATTTTATCAAAATATTATTTACATAAATTTCCCGACACATGAGATTTCTGTTTTCAACACTAAAATTTCTTAACATTTCTTGGGCAAGCAAAGTGTTATCATAAATTAAACTACCAAAAGTAGAAAAACTTTATTTTCATAATTATATATTTTAGAAATAAATTAGCCTATTACTGAAAATAGTGGATATAATTTGGTACATAAAATTACAATAAGATATACATATATAGATTTCAGATTGTTAGGAATATTGACTTTAGAAACTAAAATATTTAAAGTATGATTAAAGCTTTTTAACAGTTTACCTTTCTTGAAAAAAAATCAAAAATAACATAAAAACAACAGTTTAAATGTCACCTAATGTGTTTTGTAAAAAAATTCCCTAAATCATCCGGCCTAGGAATTTTATCCACGTTAGCATTAAAGACGACATGCTTAACTTCTTTCAATTTTATCAGGAGCGTTGTTAGTTTAGCCACAATATTTGGAAATGTAGTGGGATATGAATCAACATTGTATAGGTTTGTATAACATGTAATTTCTTCTCTTTCTATGATAGAGGCTTCATTTACATTCATATCCTTACTGTCTTCTATCCTAATATGGCTTTTATTTCTCCTTGTTGTCATTGTAGCATTAAAAAATTTGATAGCAACACACCAATTTGGAAGCTGGTCAATTTTATCTTTCTACCATGGATTAACTGATGAAATATAAAGCAAGCTAACTAATAAAGACTGAGCATCGAAAAAATAATAATTAATTTATGGTCTGAGTAGTTACCATCTAATTCATTTGGTGCCTCTCATATTCTTGCCTAATATCATTAATATTGTTTTAGCTTTATATGTATTCCCACTTTTCAATTTGGTCTTTACATTTTAGAGAATTTTATTTAGCTTGTATTGGGAGGTGCCTTTTAAACTGAAGTTTAAAATTTATATTATTTCATTAGCTATGTGTTCATATTATTTAAGAGGAATACCTACAATACTTATTGGAATATAAAAACACATTTTATCCTATTTTACTTTACTTTTTTCATTTTTTTTCAAGATTATTAAATTCCCACTTACAAAATAGGGACATCATTTTTCTCACAATAATCTTGATGGTTAATTTGATAACGAAAACCCCATTATTTCTTGCATATATATACATATAAATATATCAGAACCATCTCTTTAATTCTAAATTTTTTTTGTACACTATTTGAAATGATGATAAGTTGATTGGCTGCCGAAGAGATATGCAAGAATCAATATACTCCATTTGTTCTTCATCCTTCTACTGATAGCCCCGTTCATAATAATAAGTATCTTACCATTCATATTTAATGTAGGTGCATAACTCATATCGGAATCTGATGCTAGCTCCTATTGATTTAAAACATATCTACCCATATTATTAAGGTTTCTCTATGGATCAAAGACTGCTAGATTTAGCATTTGCATTTTTAAGAGTATTTGGATTTACCATTGTTTTTTGTCCAATATTGTTTATAAAGTCATTAGAACAATGTTGGTCATTCAAGAATTTATCCACTAGTTTCCGAGCTGATTATGAATGATTCTAGAATTTCTTGAGATTTTCTTTAGAGTTTGTCAATGCATTAATCTTGATAAATCCCCTATCGAATTCAAGATGCTTGAAGAACAAGATTTCTTCTTGTTTTGAACCAAGGTAAATCCATCTCCATCTACATTAGATGGTTTTTCCTTGAATAAATTGTAATAGCTACCATTAGAGGCAGAAATTTAAGGAGAAAGGCGAGTCTGATCAATAGTAAAATCTTGGGTCTAATTTTGTAACGAATTTTTTAAAGAAACATAAGAATTCATATTGTATTTAATATTTGTGTTAGATAAGTTCACCATGAAAGTTAAATGCAAGCTAAGAGAACGAAGCAGTTTTTTGGGTTGGTCTGAAGATATTGTCTTTTTATTCAAGGACTTCTAGAAAACATAACATCAGAGATAAAAGTTAGAAGCCATCTTAAAGCTCCACTCTGATTTGTGCAGATATCATAGTAAATTCATCTTTAATTTGTGTGCCTAATCAAATCGAGGTCGGTCTTTTTATTCTGCAAAGTCCTCGTTTATATTCAACGGCTAGGATTTAGTGTTGTAACGTTGTTGTATACACAATTATATGATTTTTGTTTGATGATAACAACCAAATAAATAATATTATAAATGTGTTTGAAATCGTACCGTTAAATACATATATCACTGACTGAAATATAATATTTGTATTTAAATGGAATACGACTATACAGACATTGATATATTCATACTGTATTCTATTTAAATTGAATATTCTATTTCAATAACACAACAGTACAAATCTTATAAACTCCTCTATTTATACATTCATAGAATATTTGTACTTGTATATAAACAGAATAAAATAGACAAGTTCGTTTGACAACAATAAAATGATATTTTATTTCAATCAAACTTGTTTATTACAGACATCAGTACATTTCATATATACACAGCTCCTCACTGCAACACTCATACATTCATTCAGTTTACATTTCAGTATACAGACTTTTATACATTCTTTTTACACACGCTGCTTCATCTTCTGTCTTGTATCTTCAGTCTTCTGTCAATCTTCACTGTTCACAGTCAGTTCAGTCATCACCTCCTTACCTGTCACATAAAACAGAAACACACAGTACACTGCAACAAGAATAATTTTCTAAATTCTAGCAAATATATTTTTTTATTTTGAAAAATTATTTGCCTCAGAATTTCGGTGTGTTTCTCATCATTTTTCTGACTCGACCTGATTTTCATAACCAGCCGACTGTGTCTAGACAGCTTGTGATATTCATAGTGAAACGCTGTAAATACCACAAGGCAGACAACATATATATTTCAATGCAGGGACAGGGACAACTTGACTGATGGGTGCATATACACACGTGTATAAATACACGTGTGCACTGCCTCGCCAATCAGTGTACAGCTGAGGAGTAGCCACGTGGACCTTCTCGACTCAGTGCACATGTCAGCAAATGAAAAAGTCAAAGTGCACAAAAACAGTTTCAGGTGCAAACAAGTAGTGCAGTATAGTCAATGGAGCAATTCACTAGATAATAGCATTGTCGTACTCATTACATGAAGCAAGGAGAAAAACAATGCATTGAAAAACAGCATGGACTCATGGCACTTGGCAAAAACATAGTGCATATACAATGGTGGATGAGCAAATAGGATGGTGTAACTCATGAAGCATGTATATATGTATGGAGAAAGTATGATGTAAGCAAAGATTCTGGATGATAATGCACATACATGCTCAGGCACAATAACATGTTTCAACAAGTTCATAGCAACATGTATGAAAAGCAAGTACATCTCAAATATGGTCAAAATAGTGCTAGACAGTTCAAGCTACAGCAAATATACATAAGCCAATACATGGCACAAGGCTTGTACAAGTCAATTCAGTGCTAACAAGGTGAAAGTGCAAACAACTAAGTATGCATGAACATGGATGATCAAGTTCCAGGATCATATACAAGTGGTCACAGCATGGCATACATAACATGGAAGTACACAGCAGTCAAATAACATGGATAACAAGTTTTACATACATGGATGATAACACATGAAGTGGGTGCACGGCAATATGCAGCAATATGACAACATGATGCATTGGAGCTGCATGTTCATGTGGTCAAGAAAATTCAAATGCAAAGGAACCAAAACAGTAATCATAGCCAATCTAGTTTTGAAACTCAAGTATTCTCAGCAGTTTGTTTTTTTAAAGGAAAATGAATCAATCATTTCCAGAAAATTTCCTGTTTTGAACTCAAGAAAAATGTTTTTGGAACGAGTTAAAAATGAGCAATGATTTATTGGAAATAAATTCACAAATTCAATGTCATTTTCCAGAAATGAAAACACAATTGGCAAGTGTTCAAAATGTTTCCAGAAATAGATACAATCAAGGAAAAGTTATAAAGACAGAGCATATATCACTCAAGGCAATTTCAAATTCAAACAATGGAGCCAAGAATTGTTTTAATTCCTGGAATCATGCAAGGTATTGTTTTCTAAATATCCAGATTTCCTCACTTCATAATTTCACAGTTAAAGCCGATTTAATCAAGGAATTCTACAGAAGAAATTTCCAGAAATCATGCATATGGAAATCGAATTTATATCAAGGAATCAAGCCAATTTTTTAACAGCAATTATTCAGTGCCGAATTTATCAAAAGCAAAGCAAATCAAAAGGGGAAACACACTGCATTCTGGAATTCCATTTAAAGCAAGGGGCCACAAACGTTTCAGGAAAGTTCACCACAACAAATCAGGAAAGACAGTAAAGCCGAGAAACAGTAGGGACCAAAATCAAAAGAGGAAACCTTCCAGTAGTTCAGAAATCTGTTTTGGCAACATGTTCACGGCACTCAATCAAAGTCGAGAAATTCAAAAAGGGGAAAGCAAGCATCACAAATCAAGCCATACTCGAAATCAGTTTTAGCTTAGGGTTTTCTATAACCCTATATAAGCTCACACATTCATCAAAGGCAAGTTTATCCAAAAAAAAAAAAAAATTACAAATCAAGAAGTAAATTCGAATTGCAGTATCATACCAGAGCATAAGCAAACAATCTTGGATAGAAGCGATTTCTTTCAAGTCGAGGAGCAAGCGACGAGATCCCGAAGCACAGGAGAGTCAATTCATCAATTGATCGAACAAGATTTGGAAGAAATCAGAGAACCCTAATTCCCTTTCCAACGCCGCCATTTTTTTTCCAGAAGTAAAGTGATCGGGCAAAGAGGAAAAGTGGTGCAACGTGTACTAAGTGGGCCGGCCTAGTTTTCAATTGAAGGGAGATTTGATTTTTATATATATATCTAGGGTTTTATTTAATTTTTGTATTGTTTTAATTTGTTTTGTAATCGAACCAAACAGTTTTCTAGAGTCTGTAAAATTCTAGGGGTTTCAGTTAGGAGTTAACTGACAGTTTACTAGTGTCTGTAAAACTAGGGGAAATCTGGTCGAGGGGATATCGATCAGTCTACGGTTTTGAGCATAGGGTTAGAATAGGAGCAGGGTTTGCGAGTGTACATGGTCTTGTATGCGGTATCTGTTCTATCACCTAGTAGAAACCTTAGAAGTGCAGCAGTAGGCAGGGTTTTGCCGAAGCTGGGTATATCTGTGTGTGATTTATTTTCTGCATTTCTGTTTCTGCTATATTCTGTGATCTGTTTATTATTTTAATATCCTGTCAGTTTTTCAATTCAGTTTAAAAACTGTGAAAAACCCTATTCACCCCCCCTCTAGGGTTATTCTAGATCCAATAGTGGTATCAGAGCCAGGTATTTTTGTTTAACTCTAGAGTAATGGGTAATCCTTGTTGTCAGATCGTTGAGAGTCAGTCCAGTCACATTCCAAATATTTTCGATGGTACAGATTTTTTAATTTGGAAATCAGAAATGGAATCCTATTTAAAATCTGTTAATTTAGAATATTGGAATATTATTGAAAATTTGGGAGATATGTTAGATAAGAGGAATAAAGCTTTTAATGCTCGTGTTATGCATATTATTTATTCTTTTCTTGGTAATGATCAATTAATATTTATCTCTCATTGTTTAACTGCGCAGGATATTTGGAAAACTCTCAGTACGTTGTATGGAAAGTCTGACGACTGCTCTAAACCCCAGAACGACAACTCAGCTTCAGATCTGTGCTTAACAAGCCATGCAGACGAAACTTCAGATGGAACAGATGATGGAGAATCAACAAGTGCTCAAACAGAAAATTTCTCATATGAAGATCTGGTTTACATGTGTCTTGATTTAACAAAATCTGTTGATAAACTCCAACTGAAAAATAAGTCTCTGAAATCTAGGAATTCTGAGTTGATCAGCAAAATTGATTATTTGGAATCACAACTTGAACATTTTAAAAATTCTTCAAATTCAGATTGCAAAAATTGTTTGAAATTGAAAACCAATCTTGTTCATCTCAATAAAAATATCCAAAAGTTTGAAAAGGAAATTCTGATCCTAAAAGAGAACAAGATTGAGTTATCAAGTTTGAATAACTTTTTACAAGAGGAATTTGAAATTTTTAAGACTGATATATATTCCAAATTTGAAATTGCTGAAAATGAAAATTTGGTGAAAAGTGGTTTGATTTTGAAAGAACTTGAAAATGAGATTGAAAAATCCAAGAAGTTTGAGTCGGAAAAGCAAAAACAATTTGAACTTGAAATTTCCGAATCCCAAGCCAAAATTAGATCGTTAGAAAATGAGAATTTGGTTTTGAAACAGACCAATGCTGAACAGATGATCGCTATAAATAATTGCTCAAATTTATTAAAAGAAAATAGCGATCTGAAATCCAAAATTCAACGATTAGAATCAACATTGGATAAATTTTCTAATGGGGAAAAAATCGTTGAATATGCTGTTACAAAACCAAGTTTATCGTGGAAATAAATCTGGACTTGGATTCGGGAAAAATGATGTTTTTAGAAATCAAAATTCTTGTGATTTTAAAAATCCCTCAAATCACTTTAGAAATGTTTGTTTTGAAAATTTTAACTCTGAAAACTTCAAAGGATTTGTAAATCACAATCGAAATGAGGATTTGTTTTATAACAAACCATTTAAACCTTCTTGGATCTCAAATGAAAATAAAACGGGTTTTGTTAAATTCAAATCGATTTGGGTTCCTAAGGGTACAAAAGTTAATTCTAATGGTTTGTTGTATAAGCAAGTCTGGGTACCAAAACGTATGAATACAACTGTGAGTGGTTTTACTAATTTTGTTAGACCACTTGATTCCTTGAACTGTTAGGTACCAGTGGAGGCTGAGGAACTGCCATGCAAATAGAAATGTGAAATCAAGTTGGTCTATACTTCTGTATCATTCACAGTTTCTCCAGCCATGATTTGTTGAGTTAGAGATTCTGCTTTACATTGGATTCTGGTATGATCTCTAAACTCACCTTTGTATATTCTCTTTGTTTGTTTTTTATTTTCTGTTTTTATTCCTTCCTCTATCTCTTTTTTTTTTGTGTTTTTTATTTGACACTACCATATTCTTCTTTGTCTGTACTTCTTAAACTTCCAGTTGCAGAATTAATGATTTTCTGGAAATTTGCCTTACTTGTATAAAATCATCATGTGTTAATCTTTTCCATATCCTGAATTTGAACTTGTATATATCTGCAATTGTTTTGTAGTTTATTTTCTGATTGTTGAATTCATAACAGTGTTGATGCATTCATATCATATCTTGAACACTGTTAACTAGAATTCTAAATTTTTGAAGATCTGTATAATTAATGAAATTTCACACACTTATGCTGTTTTGAGTTCCTTCCAATTCATTTTGGAAACGCTTAAAGTATTATACTCATTACAGCACTGTTACTTCTCAGTTGTGATAATCTCATTTTTTTTTTTTTTTTTGATTGGCTTGATTATTTCTGACTTGAAAAATATTTGGGTTGAATCAGTGATACATCTTGAATTTCATCCTTATTCATGATTATTATGATTGAAATTAGTTTTGTTTGAAATCATCTGAAATTCCTGATATTGTGAATCTCACACATCACTTAAACTGAAATTATTAACCCTGTGTGACTGATTCATTATATCTCAAAATTTGACATTGATTCAAATGATTTCAAATAAATTATTTTTATTCTTTGGATCATGAATATCTCACAAAATTGATGTAGATGATCTGAGATATCTTGAGGACTTGTCAGAAAATACTTGTGAAAATTTCTTTGAAAATGTGGTCTTACAATTCTCTATTATTTCATGGTTATTTGATTTTAATATATGTTTGTTTAAAATCATTTGAAATTATTGATTTATTGAATCACACACATTTCTTGAATCTGAAATATAATATTGTGTGGTTGATTCATTAAATCCTGATATATTCACATTTCTTCAAATGATTTAAAATAAACTTAATTTTATAATCATGGATCATGGAATATATTGCTTTTGTGACCTTCAGAAACATCATCTTGACAAGTATGGTTTGAAACTATGTTCTGTGTTGATCTGATACTGTTTTGAAAAATGTTTGTTCGGGAATCACATGCTTGCTGCTCTGATACATGTACATAATCTATTATCTCATCTGTTTGGGCTTGGTACTTAATAATTCTTTTCTCTATGACATTCTTGTTCAGTATCATGTTAAAATTCCTCGTAAATAGAGACACCAAGTGGTATCAGAAGCACTTATTTTTGTCTCACCCATCTGTACTTAGATTCAAATCTTCACCATGTATAAATCCACATTTTTTTTTGTCTTGTACACATTTTTTTTTTCCTCTTGTCGTGTATAGATCAACATATTTCTCTAGTATTTGATTTTCAATTTTTAGAATTATTTATTGATTATTCATTCAGAAATTGAAATCAATATCCAACTTGAGCTGCATTTATAATTCATCAAAATTATTATTAGATTTCGAAATTATGATGAACTGTGACTGCAATATATTTCACAACAAGAGGAGTTTTTATTCATATTTTCATGATGGTTGAACAGTTATTATAATATCTGTGAATTGGCAGTTAATTTCACGACCATCCTCATTATCAATCATCAATTTGCCATCCATGATAATTTTTTTAAATGTGGAGAGTTTAATTTTTTTTAAAAATCATCTTGAATAAACAGTGAAAATATTTGTGATGGAAATGTGATTGGTTTATTATTCAGAATTAGTGAAATTGAGAATTTTCAATGACCCAGTACAGTTGGTCATATTTCATAATATAATTAATTTAGAAATTTATTTCACAGTCCATTTCTGTACCTACCACTTTTCTATCATCCATATTGATTTTATATATCGAGGAGTTTTTCTTTTTGAAACAGAAAAAGATAATAATATAATAAGTATTTCTCTAACCTCATTTAAAAATCCAAGCTCTGGTTATGCATGGTTACGAGATTACTTATATTTAAGCTGCAACTGATCTCATTTAAAAATCCAAGATCTGGTTATGCGTGGTCAGTGTGCTCTTAAATTAAAAAGAAAAAGAAAAGAAAATAATTTGGATAAAATAAAGATTTATATGAAATTCTCCTTGGTGTTTATAAAAACCAACCTATCAATCCATCTTCTATCTGTGAAATGTGTTGAAATATTATGACGTCTTATGATTTATTGATTGATAGGTATTAGGATTTGAGATTATTCGATTTTGTCACTTAAATTGAATTATAATTATAATCCAAATCCATCACTGCTTTTTTTAGCCTTATTTTTATAAAAAATTCGTTTGAAAATTAATTGAAATTCATTTTTTTTATATAACTCTCCTCATTTATATAAATTTCGTCGTAAATCAGTCATTTTCTGCAATGTGAAATATGCCACTAGTTCTCAGTTTATTATGATTTTTGTTTGACTGATTGAGATTTATGATGATCATTCTTCCTCTTATGCTGAATTATACTTTTAGTCAATTTTCATCTGTATTTTAAAATCTGTATCCTTTTGATGATAACAAAAGGGGGAGAATGGATTGGATTTTGATTTATGAGTGAATATTTTATAAATATTTTCAATTTTGAAAATTCATTCAATTTTCATGTTTCTTCACTCAAGCACAGTTATAGGGGGAGCTTTCTGTTGTAAGGGGAGCTAATAAATAGGGGGAGTTCAATATTCACTGTCAAACACATCTCTGTTGTGTACAAAATCTTTTATTTGTTTGTCATCATCAAAAGGGGGAGATTGTTGTAACGTTGTTGTATACACAATTATATGATTTTTGTTTGATGATAACAACCAAATAAATAATATTATAAATATTTTTGAAATCGTACTGTTAAATATATATATCACTGACTGAAATATAATATTTGTATTTAAATGGAATACGACTATACAGACATTGATATATTCATACTGTATTCTATTTAAATTGAATATTCTATTTCAATAACACAACAGTACAAATCTTATAAACTCCTCTATTTATACATTCATAGAATATTTGTACTTGTATATAAACAGAATAAAATAGACAAGTTCGTTTGACAACAATAAAATGATATTTTATTTCAATCAAACTTGTTTATTACAGACATCAGTACATTTCAAATATACACAGCTCCTCACTGCAACACTCATACATTCATTCAGTTTACATTTCAGTATACAGACTTTTATACATTCTTTTTACACACGCTGCTTCATCTTCTGTCTTGTATCTTCAGTCTTCTGTCAATCTTCACTGTTCACAGTCAGTCCAGTCATCACCTCCTTACCTGTCACATAAAACAGAAACACACAGTACACTGCAACAAGAATAATTTTCTAAATTCTAGCAAATATATTTTTTAATTTTGAAAAATTATTTGCCTCAGAATTTCGGTGTGTTTCTCATCATTTTTCTGACTCGACCTGATTTTCATAACCAACCGACTGTGTCTAGACAGCTTGTGATATTCACAGTGAAACACTGTAAATACCACAAGGCAGACAACATATATATTTCAATGCAGGGACAGGGACAACTTGACTGATGGGTGCATATACACACGTGTATAAATACACGTGTGCACTGCCTCGCCAATCAGTGTACAGCTGAGGAGTAGCCACGTGGACCTTCTCGACTCAGTGCACATGTCAGCAAATGAAAAAGTCAAAGTGCACAAAAACAGTTTCAGGTGCAAACAAGTAGTGCAGTATAGTCAATGGAGCAATTCACTAGATAATAGCATTGTCGTACTCATTACATGAAGCAAGGAGAAAAACAATGCATTGAAAAACAGCATGGACTCATGGCACTTGGCAAAAACATAGTGCATATACAATGGTGGATGAGCAAATAGGATGGTGTAACTCATGAAGCATGTATATATGTATGGAGAAAGTATGATGTAAGCAAAGATTCTGGATGATAATGCACATACATGCTCAGGCACAATAACATGTTTCCGCAAGTTCATAGCAACATGTATGAAAAGCAAGTACATCTCAAATATGGTCAAAATAGTGCTAGACAGTTCAAGCTACAGCAAATATACATAAGCCAATACATGGCACAAGGCTTGTACAAGTCAATTCGGTGCTAACAAGGTGAAAGTGCAAACAACTAAGTATGCATGAACATGGATGATCAAGTTCCAGGATCATATACAAGTGGTCACAGCATGGCATACATAACATGGAAGTACACAGCAGTCAAATAACATGGATAACAAGTCTTACATACATGGATGATAACACATGAAGTGGGTGCACGGCAATATGCAGCAATATGACAACATGATGCATTGGAGCTGCATGTTCATGTGGTCAAGAAAATTCAAATGCAAAGGAACCAAAACAGTAATCATAGCCAATCTAGTTTTGAAACTCAAGTATTCTCAGCAGTTTGTTTTTTTAAAGGAAAATGAATCAATCATTTCCAGAAAATTTCCTGTTTTGAACTCAAGAAAAATGTTTTTGGAACGAGTTAAAAATGAGCAATGATTTATTGGAAATCAATTCACAAATTCAATGTCATTTTCCAGAAATGAAAACACAATTGGCAAGTGTTCAATATGTTTCCAGAAATAGATACAATCAAGGAAAAGTTTTAAAGACAGAGCATATATCACTCAAGGCAATTTCAAATTCAAACAATGGAGCCCAGAATTGTTTTAATTCCTGGAATCATGCAAGGAATTGTTTTCTAAATATCCAGATTTCCTCACTTCATAATTTCACAGTTAAAGCCGATTTAATCAAGGAATTCTACAGAAGAAATTTCCAGAAATCATGCATATGGAAATCGAATTTATATCAAGGAATCAAGCCAATCTTTTAACAGCAATTATTCAGTGCCGAATTTATCAAAAGCAAAGCAAATCAAAAGGGGAAACACACTGCATTCTGGAATTTCATTTAAAGCAAGGGGCCACAAACGTTTCAGGAAAGTTCACCACAACAAATCAGGAAAGACAGTAAAGCCGAGAAACAGTAGGGACCAAAATCAAAAGAGGAAACCTTCCAGTAGTTCAGAAATCTGTTTTGGCAACATGTTCACGGCACTCAATCAAAGTCGAGAAATTCAAAAAGGGGAAAGCAAGCATCACAAATCAAGCCATACTCGAAATCAGTTTTAGCTTAGGGTTTTCTATAACCCTATATAAGCTCACACATTCATCACAGGCAAGTTTATCCAAAAAAAAAAAAATTACAAATCAAGAAGTAAATTCGAATTGCAGTATCATACCAGAGCATAAGCAAACAATCTTGGATAGAAGCGATTTCTTTCATGTCGAGGAGCAAGCGACGAGATCCCGAAGCACAGGAGAGTCAATTCATCAATTGATCGAACAAGATTTGGAAGAAATCAGAGAACCCTAATTCCCTTTCCAACGCCGCCATTTTTTTTTCCAGAAGTAAAGTGATCGGGCAAAGAGGAAAAGTGGTGCAACGTGTACTAAGTGGGCCGGCCTAGTTTTCAATTGAAGGGAGATTTGATTTTTATATATATATCTAGGGTTTTATTTAATTTTTGTATTGTTTTAATTTGTTTTGTAATCGAACCAAACAGTTTTCTAGAGTCTGTAAAATTCTAGGGGTTTCAGTTAGGAGTTAACTGAAAGTTTACTAGTGTCTGTAAAACTAGGGGAAATCTGGTCGAGGGGATATCGATCAGTCTACGGTTTTGAGCGTAGGGTTAGAATAGGAGCAGGGTTTGCGAGTGTACATGGTCTTGTATGCGGGATCTGTTCTATCACCTAGTAGAAACCTTAGAAATGCAGAAGTAGGCAGGGTTTTACCGAAGCTGGGTATATCTGTGTGTGATTTATTTTCTGCATTTCTGTTTCTGCTATATTCTGTGATCTGTTTATTATTTTAATATCCTGTCAGTTTTTCAATTCAGTTTAAAAACTGTGAAAAACCCTATTCACCCCCCTCTAGGGTTATTCTAGATCCAATATTTAGTATATCATTTAGATGCTTCTGGTGGGATAATTTTCCCTTGCCTGCTTATGTAACTAGGCATTGGGCCTATTTAACATTTTCCACCGAAAAATGAAAAAGTGAAGAAAAAAATTCCAATGGTGCTTAAAATTATTTGAAGACTTGAATTAAGTTTGCATTTCTTAGGTGAGTGAAAAAAACAAAGTAACGTCACATAAAATTTTAAAATTGCAATTATTGTTATTTAATCTGGTTTGTACTTATTGACCTTATTGACATTTTGTAGGATTTTCTGTTTCTTTGCATGGATGTTACAAAGTCATTGCACATGCAATGTGTTTCGTGTTGTCCTTTAGTATACTAGTTGGTTGTTACTATTATATTATCTTAGTTTTGTTAGTGGTATGCACAATTGATTCTTCTTCGATTACCTTTGAAGCAAATCGTGCTTTTACGTGTACTAAAAGTTATTTGCACCTTACCTCTTAATAATGGAAACTTCTTTTAATAACTCAGGTGTGAGATTTTCTAAGGTCTCTTTGAACATTTTTAAAAAAATCCTTAAGCTACATAAAATTATTCAAAGACTTGACTCAGTTTAATGTTTCTTAAAAGAGTGAAAAAACTAAGTAAAGTCACATAAATTTAAAAAATTGCACTTATTGTTATTTCTGCTAGTTTGTAATTATTAATTTTATTGATATTTTGTAGGATTTCTTGTTTCTTTGCACGGGCGTTACTAAATTGTTGCATGCGCAATGTGTTTCGTGCAGTCCTTTTTTGACTATCAGTATATTGGCTAGTTGTTACTATTATATTATCTTAGTTTTATTAGTGCTATATATAATTGATTCTTCTATGATTAACTTTGAAACAAATCTTACTTTTGTGTGTATTGAAAGCTATATCTACATCATTTCCTTACAATGGATGCTTATTTGAGAAATTTGGATGTAAGATTATCTACTGCTAGAATTATCTTTTCAGTGCCTTTTTTCTCTCAAACTTCTCATTCTACATCAACATATTTTTGTATAAAAAACATATATTAATATCAATGTCTTTTCTTAGGTCCAAGCACACAATAATCTTAGAAAATCATTTTTTAAGTCATGGGAAATGTGTCTTGTCGTCAACTTCTTTTTAGTTTCAAGTGATTTCATGTACTTTAAATTTCTAGTGTATACATTAATAATTTTTTTATTCTTTCTACATGGTATTATTCTGACTAATGAATTACTGCTTGCTTTTGATAAAATGTGCCTACTTATTTATTATGTACGTGCTTTCACAGGCACAGTTTGTTGAAAGTGGAGAGAATGAAAAAAATGATGCAGATCTGATAAATAATCTAGAGAATGGAAGCCATACCGAGAGTGAAAATCTTGTTGGAAAAAGAAATGTGTATACAAAATACACAACTGAACAAAATATGAAACTACAGGAGTATATATAACTCTAGACATAAATCTTGAAAAAAAATATTTTTTTTTCTCCATTTGATGTACGCTAATAATCATGAATTGTTATTGCCTTTAATATGCATATCAGGTTTTGCGAACAAAACAATCATCCTGATCAAGCTGAACGGGACATCATTTGCGCAACACTTGGGCTCGATCAAAAAAGAGTCAAGTTTTGGTTTCAAAACTATAGAACGCAAATGAAGGTCAATTTTGTTTATATAAGATTTGATATTAATATGTCATGAAAATGAATCAAATTTATTAAGTTTGTAAATATGCAACAGAGGAAAAGCGACAAGTCGCTAAACCAGGCACTAAAAGAAGAAAATGAGAGACTTCGAGTCGAAAATGAGTCGTACAAATCCTATCTTTTAAGTGCCTTGTGTGCACATTGCCATGGAAAATCTATTCAAAATGAGGCTTCCAGAATTGAACTTCTCAAGGTTGTAAATGCATGCTTGAAGAATGAGGTAGTAAATACTTCAACCTTCTTATTTGTTTCAAATACCTATAAGTTATTTCTAAGAATGCATCGAGAATATTTTTATAGATTGATAAGATTAATGATATGCTTTCAAAATGCTGTGATGTTGGGAGAAGTCCACAGTACCTACCATGTCCTTCAAATGTGGGTTCTTCTAATGGTAATGAAATAGGAGAAAATCATTCCTGAGCGAATTTTCTATTATGCTGGTAAATGCCGTAGACTTCAAAGGATAAATTTAATAATGGTTGGTTAATTGTAGAAGTTGTTACTAGCATATTGCACTTATTGCACTAAAATGGATAAGGATTTAAAAAAGCAATTAATGTTAATGCTATTGATTCTATCCTGGGTTTGGAGTCATAACTCGTTGTCCCCAGTTATTTTAATTCGTTCACCTGGTATTGAATGCTTCTTTATATAATATGTTTATGTTAAAAATAATATTTACTATAAAGTTGGGGCCAAATATTATTGTTTCTAGGCATAAACCATACCGCAATACGGAAACCGCCCAGAGTAGACCGGAAAACGGTGCAAAAAGTCGAATTTGAATCCTCCCTATGAAGCATATACCCTAAACCGAACCGAACCCTAGTGTTACATTTCTATTACGGTTTGAACTGTTGACCCAACCATATTAAACCAAATCAAACCAAATATTGCACTAATAATCTTATGATAAAAATATAACTAATTCCTATTTAATTTTTTATCTTAACAGTTTATATTCTATTTTCATCATATGTTGTTATAATAATAATAGTCATTATCACGAAGGAAAAAAATATAGTTTCAATATCTTTCTTTTAGTTATTGCTAATTATAATCTTATTTGAGTTATATTACTTGATGTTTATGCATTAATTAACGTTGATGTTTGGTTAATGTTCTAAAACAATTTTACCTTCCATTAAACCTGAATTAGGGATTTCATACAGCTAGAATCTAATCTTCTAATTCAGGATAACGCTGTGTGTTTTAACCTTTAAATAACAATGTCGCACAACTATAAATTGATTGTTGATGCAAGTGATTCTCTTATTTCATCATTAATACGGTTCGTACCGGACTGAACCAAAATCGTACCATATTACAATAAAAACAAGCCTCTTGAACATTTTGTATAATGATTTGTATTTTTGACCAAACGTTTGATGCGGTGCGGAAGCGGTTCAGACTCTAGATTGCACCAGAGTAAACCATGCCCACCCTTGTTTTCCATACACTGAATGTATATTTCCCTCTTTTACACATCTCCTTTTGTCTTTGTCATCAATTTTTCTATGAAGCTATCATTGTTCTCAAAAAATAGATTGTTGTGGATTATACCAACCATTATCATAATTGATTAAACACGCTTTACCAAAATTGATTGTACAGTTGATTACAGATCCATCGATTCATCTCATCTGAGGTTATAACCTAGCTAGGTTTCGAACTAGTTATCGTTTCAAACTTATTTTTGTAGGCTAATTCATCTAATTTGTGATCGAAGATGAGTTTGCATCTGTCAAAATTTATTAATGGACCATCTCACTAAAAAAATGTATTCATACACTAAAATATGTAATTATGTTGTACTTTTTTCTGGGTTTTTAAATTATTACCTGCAATTTTATTGGAACATCGTATGCTGTAGTTATATCTTAGTCATGTGTAATGCTTTACTTAAAGAAATATGCGTCTGTTGTTTTGCATGAACTATGATTTCACCCTGCAAGTTGAAACAATCTTGTTTTAAGGAATTTAATGAAAGAATAAGTTAAACTGTAGCTATAAAATTATAATATGTATTCATAAGCAATTTCAAACTAGTGTTAAATTAAAATATTTGTCTAATGATAACTAGCATATGAACAGTTGGCTTTCACACATTTTTCTAAGAAAGCATGAAAATAGTATGCATTCCTTCAATTAACAATACTATAGCGTACAATAAGCATGTAATCAGATCATGTTAGTGAAAGAACATCCATTTTGACTCCATCTAATATCCATGGCTTTTTAGTCAATGTATGCTATGAAAACGGTGACCATATAATTGAAAAAGTTATTATCCCTTCTGTTTTGATTTTTTTGATTTTTTCAGATATTTTTTTGTTTTGTTTGACGTCTAATAAATTTTGATGACCTAGAAACAAATTGTACATTTTCTTTAACAATTTATAGCTAATTCAGTTTTACTTGGATTTGAATTATGAGAAATAATTAGTAAACATGGACCAATGTCAAATCAAAGTCTTTATGCCTCATAACATTTAGGTCTTTGCAATCATTTAATGTGCATCTGTATTACTGGGAAGCATGTACATGACAATGTGTGACTATATATCTTTTAATATTATGTCTAATGCAAAGAGCTCTTAACTTGATCATGCAAGTGAACTTATTGCTTACTCGTTAGTAATCTATGGTTGTCCATTCCTACTTTTGTAATGTTTTCTATACAAAAAATTGAATTTTTAATTGGTTATTTCTTTGTTTATTAGTATATTTTCATGTTTGAATGATTCATGATTGTGGTGTTCATTGTTGTTCTTCTTTTTCTTTTTTCAAAGAAAATTGGTGTTTCGTTACTAATACATATAGCAAGAGATTATGCCTTTAATTTACATTATCTAAACAAGTGAACAACACTCAACTTGAATACTCACTCATATTGGCAAACATTCACAAACTAAAGGTAAAACCTTAGGACATCAACATCTCAAACCTTAAAGAGCACAACTAACATCTAAACTTCTAAAGCCAAAGAAATTTCCATGTACACATAGGAAAACTCCCTTAACATTATCGAGAAGAATTAGATAAAATCGATTTATCGTTTTTCTCTCTCTTTGAGATGAGATTCCATTGAATTATAAACAGGATTTTCAATGAAATAATGGTTGGAGGTAGGTTAAATCTCAAAAGAAGCTTCACCTGTTCAGACCTTATGAGTTTCTTTGGATCTATTATCATGGTTTCTTGAATTTATGCATTCAGAATTTCTTCCCTCAATAATCTTTTATCTTCATTCACTACATCAAAGGGAGTCTCCTCAGATATATGTGCTATCCCTTTATGTCCATTCTAGAGGCAATTGTATCTGAGGAACAAACCGATCATTATGCCTCTCAATGCATATAGAAATATGATATATTTTTTCAGCGCCTGTTATCATTGCAAAATCTGTTGATTTTGAGCATAGGGAAATTTAGAATTTGAACTTTGGAAGAATGCAAAAGCTAGATTAATCTCTATCAAATTGGAATTACAAATTTATGAAGACATTTGTTTAGGGACCCAAACTTAAGCGAACTAACATTGATTTTTCAAGTGACCAAAACTATGACAGTGGAAGCACTTAGGAGGAAACCACTAATATTCAACCTTTAATATTATTAACTTATCATCTTTCTATAAATTTGGAATTTGCTTAAGACAAAAAGTTTACTTGAAACCTTAACAAGTACGTGGGAAAAGGAATTTTTTCTAATACCTTCTGTAAATTTTTCGAGCTTTAGAGGTTTACCAAGTATGGATAAAATACGGCTTATTCCCTCTTTCGTTCAAAAAATCAAGAGACAATCCTGGTAGTTGAATCCATATAGGAATAATTTATAATATATCTTTATTGAGATTCATGCCCAACGACCAGCATTTCATCGTTATTAATTTTTACTATGGAAAGACGGATCTCCTTCTAAAATCATGTTACAATCATCATTACTATCAACCTTGATAATGTAGAAACCATCTTCCTTGGAGTACATAGTGAAATAACACAACTGCTTTCCTACTCAATGAATATATAAGACTTAAAAAATAGATAATGGGTATAGAACCGATATAATAAATTACAACCACATTTTCCCATTTTTGTTGAGCCTTTTGTACAATATCCGATATCATTTTCGCACAACTCATATTTTGAATCTCCTCAGAACATAAAATTTAAGCAATATATAAACTGGATCGTTGTTACTTGAAATGATGTCTTTCACATATGACTAGTTTTCTAATTATGTTTAGTAGCATTTGCTGGCATTTAGAAGTGGAAGCGGAAGGTTAAGGCAGAGGAAAATAAGGAGAGTGAAATGCAAAGACACATTGAGAAGATGTCTTTGCTGGCTTCTAAACTGAAAATTTCCCTACAGTCTCCAAAGGAGAAAAATCACCTCGGTTGAAAGGCATATAGCCAAAAAGAATAAAAGGAGGAAGCAATCGTCGAGGGGATAAAGAAACAACATCAGTCAGAGCTTATAAGCGATGATTCGAAGAGTGTGATTTTGATTTCTCCATGACACAACCAATTGAAATCCTTCTTGATCAAATTGTGATATAGGAATCGGAGGAGATAGGTTGGGGAGAATCAATGTTAAATAGAAATGCCAATAGAGGAGGGAGCGAGTCAAGGGGATCTAGAGGCTTAACAATTGATGGTGTCGACTGACTAGAAGGAGAAGAAGCGGCGAGTTGGACGGGCGGCCTTGGCTTAGGGTTTGTGTAGCATCCAAGGTATTCGACCCTTGAATTTTTACACCAATACATCCTGTGTTCAAATTCAAGTATCAAAATCTCCGTAAGCTAGAAGAAAGAAGTTAGAGGGTATGATAAGGAAGAAAGAAAGTTAGAATAAAAGAATAAGAAGAAGAACCAACACTACACAGAGTCTCACCTCGAAGCGGAACAAAATATAATATATAAATAAATCTTTATAGAGAGCTTTGAAATTTACTTACACACATCAGAGTACATCAGTACATCTAGACAGTTATAATAAGTTGTCCTTATATACAATACACAACGGAATAAATATTAGATATCACATGCTTGGACTTCTTCAGCTCATATCTGGACTTCATACTATCTGATAACCTCAACCTTTAAAACTCAGTCTGACCCGAGCATTGCAAACGTCGGGATCAGTCTTGTGAACTAGCATGAGAAAACTCACTAAGTTTAAGGGATCACCCAACTTGATTTTAAATGTCAAAATTTCTTTTTGAAAGAAAAAGGATAATTGTAAGACCAAATCCACACATAAATGCGAATGGTTTTTACCTTACGATAAACCAAAACATTTTTAAACTCGACACTTTTTTGATATTACAATAACGTCTAATACAAATAAATAGAAATCTAGTAGAATGCTTGCATCCCATGCTCCACAATATAGTATATGTTGACGCCAAAAAGTGATCATCAATGGCCAAAAGTCAGATTTGAGCATGATATATGAAGAAATATCAGAGAAAGCGAGAAAAAGTAAGACAACAGTGTTTTTATAGTGGTTCGGCGTTAACGAGCCTACGTCCACTTTATAATATCATAATAATATCATAAAGTCAGAGATACAGTGAATGAGATCGTCAAGATCTCTATTACATAATCGTTTTTGAGGAATACAACAAGTATTTCGTGATGAAAGTGGTTGGCTGCCATGATTGAGTCATGCGTGGGCCAAAGAGTTATGCTCTAATCTGAGCTGAAGAAGAAGATCCCCTCTTTGTTGTATTGCTTGGTGTATTTATAGGCAGTAGGCTTCAATAATTGGAGGTGCCATGTATTGTTTGATCCATGTGAATAGTAGGTAATGGAGCTGAGTCATGATTATGTGGAGAAGTTCCCTCTAATATGTGGCAGCATAAATGTAGCTAGATCCAAGCAATAGGCTTTAGAACAGGTAGTTGGACCAAGTAAGTAGGCTATTAAATAGATCTCATGACCAGGTCATTGCTGTAGTGTAATTTGATCTCAAGACCATATAGCCTAGGTATTTCGAGCTGAAATATTTCGATCCAAGAGCCCTTGAGCCAAGGAGCTTCGAGCCATGGATGTCCGGCTTGTCTAAGCCCATGCTCAAGCCCTGAGCAATCCTGTGATGGGTCCATGGGTTGACGGTCTTGCCGAAAAGCGGGTCAACACTTTTCTCCCCAAAGTACATCGTGTGGCAGACAGGATGTACTTTGAATAATTCGAACTGCATCTCTTTGGAATGTCATTCATCTTCGAGAAAGCAATGTCGAGTTGTTATGTCTTTAGGAGTAGTCCTGAAGCTTGATTTTTTTTCTTTTCTCTGTGCCAACAACATGTCATGCATTACACCACCATTTGTGGTACATATCGAGCCAAAGTTCGAAGCAGGAGTAGTTGAGATGAATAGGTAATCACTTAAGCCTCGTCGAGTCAAGAGGTCGAATGAAATCACAAGTCAAACTGGGCAGCTGGCTTCTGCACATGGTCGTCCATAAATAGTCTTCGCCAAATGGTGTCATCTCCTTATGGAAGTCGAAAGCATGGTCAAGTATAAGATCAAGTCAGACCATTAGCCACACATAGGTCAGTGCAAGGTATCCAAATCATGAGATAGTGTGGAAAATCAGAGATGGCATGTAAACTTGACATCGCATATGGCTTTTTACTTCCCGAGTCATTGGAATAGTAGGCTAGCGGTCCATGATCACGCCGTATATTACCAATATAAAGCCAGAAAACCACATTCACTCTGGATCATATTAACATAAGACTAGAAATCTGTGGTCATGCCAAAGCATATTTAATGAAATCCACGATCGTTTCAGACCATTTTTATGGTCCAATGATCACATATGAATCAGTACGAAATGTTTAAATCATGTGAGCCAACGTCTAATATGATTGTCAAAATCATAAGGCATTAGAAAGGTGAGTCTTGCTCTCCAGTTAATTCACTTGCGATTTTAGTCTTCCAAGTCATGTTTAGCTCATAAGATGTCTCGCTTGAATGAGTAAGGCAAGTCATGTTGATCTCATAAGCTGTCTTGCTTAAATGAGTAAGACAAGTCGTGTCATGGTCCGAAGGTATAGTATATATCCCTTGAATAACGCGTCAAGTCAAGGACGTGTTCAAAGTCAGTCTATAAGCTGACGCTCGTGCCTACAACGTCGGTGGGGTACAGACGAAGTTAGTGCTCTTGCCCCCAGTGTTAGTAGGGGTGAAGCTAAGTCAGTCGGATATACAATCCTTAAGTCTTCATACACTCCGTCGTTGTTTCAGGATAAAGTTGCAGGTTTGACGATCTTAGCCAACCTATGTCAATTTGTACTTTCTCTCGAGTCGGCGAGAGTTAAAGTTGAACACGCAAACAGTCGAATCTCATTTGCCTAGGCATCGTTCCTTTACTTTAGTAAAAAAATGAGGATCGGCTCACCGAGCGCCAGTGAACTTAGTTACTTTTATCATTCGAGCTAGTTAGGTCGATCGCCTTTGTTCGTGTTTCATTATCATACTTTAGTTGAGTCTGTTCCTTATGCTCGGTTCCATTGAGTTTAACAAATAAAATCGTAGACTTGATCACTAAAATTGGTTCTCTTCGAAACCTTATATTCCTATCATTCGATATGGTCATTGTCCTAGTCATTCTCTTGCCCTCTTCACTGGTTGTGGAGTGTTGGGCATTTTGATTCCACGTATGCAATAGCCACCAATATGACCTATCCTTTGACGCTGGATGATGATCTGTTGCTCAGATGCATGCATGTTAATCTTGAGGAGTCATTCTTTTGAACGTAGTCTAGGATCATACGGAATTCTGAGGAGAGCAAATGTGCATAGTGTAATCCGATAGTCAAATTCTGCTTCTCGAAGCTTGGATCCCATGCCCTAAGTCACTGTAGTTTGGTTGAGTAGTAAAGGTCAAATCCATGTCCTCTCGGTTTCTGCTCTCTCATCCAAGTTCTTAGGATCGAAGTTGGGCTGCAAGAGGTCGGACTGTAGTCACTTTGAATGCTCCCATTCTTCCCCTTCCAATTGGGAAGTAGGTTAGGATCAATCAATGGATGGTCACCGTGCACCCCTTTCGTGGTCCACATGCAACCTGTCAAGATCAGAGCATAAGTTATGTACATGCAAATAAGTTATGCCATTTGTAAATACTCCCAATAATTATGCCCCCAGTTTGGGGGTAATGGCAAAAGACAGGTGGTCAGACCACACCCATTTCAAATTTAGATATGCATGCATAAAAAGGTATGACCGTCAAAGCTTAAGTGATTGTGTCGTCCCAGTGCTCGAGCTATTGAATTTTCTATTCAGTGTACTTGCAACGTGAAACTCGTCATTGCACTTGAGCTATATTCAGTCACATATGGGTATGTGTGTCGATTTCTGATATCACTCTTAAGGCCATCTTTCGGTCATTGCCTTAGGTCGTGTGACGTGTTGATGAAACTCTCACTCCCAATGCCTCCTTTTAGTCATCGCATTGAGTCGTGTGGGAAGTTTAGAATTAGGAGTCGAAGTCGGTCCTTCGAACACGACCCGTTTGTTGTTGTATGCGAGTGTGTCCCTTGTATCTTTGCTTTGTATCTGTACATAATCCTGCAATTTGAATAGAATAATCATTTAGTTCTCGAGTTACTAAGTCAACCTTAATGTCACTAGCAAGTCTGGCTTGAAATGAAAATATGTTAAGTGCTAAGCTATCTAGCATAGAACTCTTGAATGTCAAAGTGTCAGGGTACTAAGTGTCGTAGTTTGGAGGTATAATGTCTATGGTCTCCATTTATCTTTCAAATACAGGTTGCGTCTATGACGTGTTTAAAGTTCATAAGTTTATGCCCGTGCCCCCAGCGTTGGTGGGAACAAGGTTAAGTCATCCGGACGTCCGGCCCATAAGTCTTTTATAATCCTGTCCTCAGTCGGAGGACGATGGAGATTGCATGCACGTCGCAGCATTGTCCTTTATACTCTCTCCCAAGTCGTGAGAGTTAGAGTTATGGGTTTAGTGGTCTTAAGTCGTGGTGCACCATTCACACTAACCCGATAAATTTATACTCTCCCTCAAGTCGTGAGAGTTACAGTTATGGACGTTGTGGCTCGCCCTTTATACTCACCCAAAGTCAGTTTGGGTTAGAGTTGTGGATCGAGTGATCTTAAATCTTGGCGCGTCTGACACACTCGTCCTAAGTTTATACTCATATCCAAGCTCTATGGATTAGAGTTAGTCGGGCAAACAGTCGGATCATATTTGCCTTGGCATCGTCCCTTTGCTCCCACGTCAAGGGCAAAGGTCGCCATCAGGGGTGGTCAGTTCACGCCCTATTGAGTTTATACTCCTCCCATTGAAATCATGGGAAAGAGTTAGAGACGTTGTTAAAGAGCGGTCAAGTCATATTCATCCTCGTCTTAACATTTCACTTTTTCCCTCACGTCAAAGGAAAAAGTTGTTATGCTGTTCGTGGATCATTCCACTGTCATTGTTGCACTCTTCCTGTCAGATCAAGGGATGGAGTCGTCAATCTACTAAGTGGTTATGTCACACTCGAATACATATCTACATCTTTCCTGGTGAATCAAAGGCTAGAGGATGAGGAGGCCTCATTAGTATGCCCACGTAAAAATAACACACGTCGAATTCATGTGCGTTTATTTTCTTGCCCCTACGTCAAGGGCAAAAAGTCAGTGAATAGTTGATTGAACCTGATTTATGTCAGATTGTTGGCGTTGGGCCAAGAGTAAGCGGGTGAATATTTGAATCATGTTCGCCAAACTTTACATTCCTCCGATCAAACTATGGAAGGGGTGATTGGTACCAAACCTCAGGTACCTGCATCATTCATATACGAATTTGAACGGGTTAGTCATGCCAATAACTCAAGGAGAAGGTAAAGGAAAAATGCATGATTGGAAAGTAAGTATGTTGATGGGCAGTGCGGCCTCCTTTATTTGGATTTATGTAATTCGATGGCATCGAGTGCAGGGTCTGGTCGTATGGACAGTCGAACCGCGTCCATCTAGAGTCGGATCTCAACTTTCAAATACAATGATCGATGCACAATTATCTTGAGTCATGCCACGGATGAGTCGAGTAGTGGATGGTCATGTCAAATCCATCTTGAGCTGTGTAACTTTTCTCAGACGGATGACATGATTCTGCAAACGAGCGCTTCAGTCAGGCCCGTTATGGCAATGCTTTGTAGTTCTGTATGCAGGTATTGGAAGTATGATCAGTACCAGAATCTGGGTACTTATATCATTCACACATAAATTCATAAGAGTTATTAGTCACATAAATTACTCATAAAGCATGTAAATATAAAAGATATGGTAAAAAAAATCCTGTTGAGGTAATGAGTATTATTCAAAATGATAATGGTATCGCATATCCTTTGCCATCCCATTCTGACTTGTCCCATCTCTGACAGGTGATGACCGTTGAAGCTTTAATTGATGAAGAAAGTCTTTTCAAATCCTCATGGGGCGGCAATGCCAAGAACGATTAGACTTGGATCGGGGTTCTGGGATAATAAAGGCAATCAAGCGGCCTTTGTGGGTGAATGATGAGAGCGAGTTTCCTTTGAATCACCTTCTTGCCCCCACGTCGAGGGCAAGGAATAAAGGTCAGGTAGTCAGATCAGAACTGCTAATAATGGTATATCATCTTGTGGGTGTTAAGGTTTTGATTGGTAGAAGAACAATGGATCCATGCTTATAGAAGCTTTGTCTTTTTCATGTCACGAAGTGGGATATGGAGGTTAAGAATGTAGACATGCCCCGTCCATCCGTGGTTGCCTTTGATTCCACGTCGGGGAAGGAGAGCCGATATATAGACAATCAATAAACATCCAGACTTAAGTGTTTCAAACTTTTAACTCGCCGGTCTTCGGGCAAGACTGAAGCAGTCGATCAGGATTGAATAACCTCCGTAAATGGGGGTGATGGCACTTAGAAGGATCAAGTCATCGCCATCTTGCTGTTGATATTCTCAGACCATCCGTCGAATCATGGATGATAAGTCTTTATGATTATTGTTGGCCAAAATATATGCCAAGCCAAGCGGGTCCGGGCGCAGCGCCGGTGGGGGTCCGGGGCCCCACAGTCCCGGCGGCGATCGACCTATGACCTTATCTCGGGCACCGCACTATTTTTTCGATTTTGGAAGATGGAGTCTTTTCTGAAACGATTAGAAAAATGCATTTTTTCTGAAAAGGACCTTGTCTCGGGTCGATGTGCAAGACTTTAAAAATGGCTAGTAAACCGAGCCGGTATATCTGGAAAAGTTGGTTCGAAGCAGGTCGAGCTGGAGATCTTCAGAGGAGTCGGTCGACCTGGAGAGCTTCAGACGGGTAGGTCGACCTGGGCTTGAACATCGTTATGACAATGGCTATTCGAACCGATCTCACCTCGACACATGACCTGCTCTGGGCCAAGCTACATACTGAGAGCTTTCAAAAGTGCAATTCCTAGTGGCTGGTTCTCTGGTCGGGTTGACATCGACCCAGGGAGAGTTAACCCGAATGGGGTCGAACCCAAAACTGGAAAAAATCGATTTTTTTATACAGATGTTGTTGCTTCTGCTTTCCAAAGTATGTACATAAGTATTGGAAAACATGGCTACTGAAGATGACTGAAAATAGGATTTTGTCCTGGACTTAGTGATCCAAAAGTTGAGCAAAACCCTTAAGACGTTGAAAATTCATTTCTCAATGAAAGCACCAAAATGTTGATGCCAAAAAGTGGTCATCAACGGCCAGAAGTCAGATTTGAGCATGATATATGAAGAAATATTAGAGAAAGCGAGAAAAAGTAAGACAACAGCGTTTTTACAATGGTTCGGCGTTAACGAGCCTACGTCCACTTTATAATATCATAACAACATCATAAAGTTGGAGATACAGTGAATGAGATCGTCAGGATCTCTATTACATAATCGTTTTTGAGGAATACAACAAGTATTTTGTGATGAAAGTGGTTGGTAGCCATGATTGAGTCTTGCGTGGGCCAAAGAGTTACGCTCTAATCTGAGTTGAAGAAGAAGATCCCCTCTTTGTTGTATTGCTTGGTGTATTTATAGGCAGTAGGCTTCAATAATTGGAGGTGCCATGTGTTGTTTGATCCATGTGAATAGTAGATAATGGAGCTGAGTCTTGATTACGTGGAGAAGTTCCCTCTAATATGTGGCAGCATAAATATAGCTAGATCCGAGCTTATAGGCTTTAGAATAGGTAGTTGGACCAAGTAAGTAGGCTATTAAATAGATCTCATGACCAGGTCATTGCTGTAGTGTAATTTGATCTCAAGACCATATAGCCTAGGTATTTCGAGCTGTAATATTTCGATCCAAGAGCCCTTGAGCCAAGGACCTTCGAGCCATGAATGTCTGGCTTGTCCAAGCCCATGCTCGAGCCCTGAGCAATCCTGTGATGGGTCCATGGGTTGACGGCCTTGCTGAAAAGCGGGTCAACAGTATACAATCAAAACCGCAGATGCTTATTGGGTAATGGATTCCAACTGGCAAGTTATGGGATCACCTTTCTACAATGCATCTCTATAGAGGAATACACCAGGATTCAACAAGAACATCTTGCAATCCAGGCTAAACATGATTGACCCCTCACTTTGCTTGAGAGTATCGAATGTATTGTCAACCTACATTTGATAGCAACATAACCATTCCTGGGAGATATAGAAGCGAAAGAAGAACAAATAGGAATTTCACTAGATGGTGACAATACACCCTTTTGATGTGCGACCCACATAGCCATGTGACCTACCCGATTTTATACCGTTTCCCGATTGATGAGGCTTGAGGTTTCAATCTTCTTTTCAGAACATCAGTCACCATTCACTTTGAATGCCACATTGTCAGATCCATCAAATCACTAATTAACGTCCACAAATATACTCTGGGTGTAAAAGATGTGCCCCGCTTAAATACTAACTCGGTATATTTGTAAAATCAACATATGTAGTTTTTAGGAAATAATCTGTCAGACATTCGTTCATATAAGTCATCCAAGAACAGAATGAACCGAAGGTACTCTCCTATTGCATCCAATATAGGAATCAAATGTAATGACCTGGATTTTTCGATCATTTGAACTCGAATATTTAAATTGTTGTTTTTATATTATATTCAGAATGTTAATGGATTATATATTGAATTCGTTAATTAAACAACGAATGAACATTTATATTATAAAACAAACTCGAAACTGCATGGTAGTTCATAATATTGAGTTTTGAACTTCAATTGAATATACAGAATCCGTTTTAAGTTGGAATTCTGAAACAAGAAACGTCTGAATCTATTCGATTATAATTTTCTAATGAAAGAGAAAAATCGAGATTTCAGCATATATTTTGTAAGTTATGTCCAAATCAAAATTTCAAATAGTCGTTATGGATTCGATTATAAACAATAACATATATTTAATAAATTACATAGGAATTTGAATAGAAATTGAATATCGTTTAATTCGAAATGTTAATATTGAGTTATAATTCCGTATTTGTTTATATTTGGAATTGTATATTATTTTATTTGGATTTATAGGATAATAATAATTTATTATTATTAATTGGAATTGTTTTGGAATTTGGTTTATATTATTGCGATATTATATAAGCCGTAGAAATACAAACGACCTCCATTTTCGTCGAAATGAATTTAATTGGAATATGTATCACTGGTTATTGCTAGATTCGCAGTTTGGAGCCAATCAGAGTTGTTTTATTGGTACGATCAATTTAAACGTGAATCATTAAATAAATAAATTGAAATTAAGATAGCGTTGTTGTGCAAACGGAGTCCGTTTTCAGCGAAATTAATTTCGTTGGGATTGAAACGTCAAGACGTAGCGGTACGTCCATTTTTATCGTGTTTTGATTTCATGAATATTGGTGCCAATATAAAATAGTCAACGAAAATAGTGGTATTATATAACATAAAAAAATATAAAAATTCTCCACTCCTAAGTAAAAGCCAAATTCTGCCTACACCAATTCCTTCCCTTCCGAAGTTGTTACTGCTGCCATGCTCGGCCTACCTAATATATTATCTCATGTTAACCTATTTGTGTACAAACCGGAGTCCCCTGGACATCTTTCTCCGATGGACATACCCTATGCTACAATTATCCACACACTACATAAAGCTATCCAGGTGCACACGCACGTTCTTTGTTTAAATGTAACCAACCTATATTTCTTCTTTTCCAGCTAATATACACCAAAATTTAAAACATTGCATGCCTAATTGCCTAAACGCACAGACCCTAGGAAGTGAAAACACGTTGATCTTCCTTATATTTTAAATCACAAAGCTATGAAATGGGAAATTAGACACCCTACCTACCCACGAAATACACAGCTACTATCTCTTCCTCCTGAAGCTTCGCACATGCACCTTGCCATCACCCTGCTAATGAAAAGAAAACACAACCTACCTAGCTCCTCTACCAGTTAGCTTGTATTCCCTCGACCAGACATTGGTCTTATCTTCTTCTCTATTCATGTATATATACACCGCAATACAACTCATTTCTTTGTTGCAGAGAAATGAATATAGTGTCGCCATTAAAAAGAAACTGAAACGTGAGCTATTAAAATGGTAAACAGTTCACATAAATCTTTATAAATCCAAAAGTTTTTATCTGCATGAATCAGTGAGTGTTGTCCTCATACTGCCACTTTGGGAAGCTTCAGGCCTGCGAGTTCACTGGTGGAAACAGGCCGTGAGTAGTGGCATGGTTAGGGTAGGTGATCGGATCGGGTAAGCTACGGCGGTGTTGAGGCAAATGGGTGGTTTTCTGATGAAGTGGGAGTGGAAGTGCGACAGTGCGTATGAAGGAGGGGCGTAGGTCGGTGAGTGGCAGCGGGTGTTGTGGGGTTACAGGGTGCAGTTTTCGGGAGAGGCTCACATGTATATATTGTTGGAGAAGAAATAGTTTATAGGGAAGAAAGTTTCGAAAATAACTGATGGCATGCAGGGTTTTAACATATGGGTTCAAGTTTCAGGAAGCATGCGTTGATGAAGATTTACTGTTTCTTGTTTGCGGCATTAGGTTTCAGGCGGCGGGCTGTCTTGCGTTTTGGGCTTTGGCCCATTCAAAAAAAAAAGTATGAAGAAGTATGCATGGGCAGGAAAAGAGAAATATTGTTTGGAGAAGAAAGGCATACTGTTGTGTGAGGGAGCAGTTTGGTTGAGGAGTGGGCTTTGGTTGAGAAGTGAGCATTCGGGCGTTAGATGATTAAAAAGAAGAAAAAAAGAGAACTTGATGAGGTGTAGCTGAGCATTGAATTATGGTTGCGTGTAATATTTGAGACTGGTTCCAAAGTATGGAGGAGGATGGTGGGGTGCGTGGAAAGCAAAATATTGGCATTGGCCTATGGGCCTTTATATATATATATATATATATATATATATATATATATATATATATATATATATATATATATATATATTAAAGAGTAGTTGCTTTTGGAGGAAATATTACAGGCGGGAGAAAAGGGTTGTAGACAGTTTTGGTAGGGAAGGAATTAAGAGGAACGGGTTGGTTATTTTGTTGTTCGATCGGCTTTGGGCCGAAGTAAAATAAAAGGGTGAGCCCAATTATTAGTTAAATTTAAGCTAATTTAAATTAGATAACATATAAACTTATATAAATCATATTTCTTGCGTACGATTTCAGAATTTAATAAAACTGTAAGCGTCAGTACCGTATCAACGAACGCTATAAGTTAGGGCATGAGTATTCTGAGTTGGAAGCTAGCGGGAATTTCAATTAATTTAAATGCTCGTTTAATTTAATTAAAATGAACCTTTTTAATGATAGATTTAAACCAATGTGAGTTAAACTCACTCAGTTCACCCATTGTAATTATTGTAAGTCGGGTTTATTATCATATGCTATGGTTGCTAATTATTGGTTGATTTGATGGTTGTTTGTATGTTTTTAAATGTTTTATATCTATTATTTAAATTGAATGGTTGCTTAATTATTTCCAAACTGGATTCCTCAAATTTATCGTGTATTTTCATGTGAACTTTTTAACCAATATGATTGGATGATTGATTTTTTTACCGATTGTTGAATTCAATTTCAACATTGTTTTGATATTAACCAATGGGTATTATTGGTTGAAGAATTAATAGCAAATGGCCCATATATAACTGTTTTATTAAGATTGATTTATCGCCAGTAAATCGATAGAAATGGAGTTATAAAATCTATTTAATAACTGAAGATTGATTTTAAAAATATATTATTTTAAATGAAAGTTTATAAAAGGAATTAAATATTTATTTTTTATATATTTATTTTTATAAGTGATTATTAAATGATTTTGTAAAGCTAATTCTTATATTAATAAGATTAATAAGCAAGTAAACGAGAATTAACGTAACGAATAATAACTGATATTTATTGGATTGTACGACGATTGATTATTATTTATTTGATAATAAACATAATAAATGGAATTATTTTAATTAATTATATTATTAATTAATTTAAAATGGAAATGGCTAAGTGGGATTGATTAACGAGTTAATTATGTTTAGAGTTGAATGAATTAACGGTGTTAATTGAAATTGTTTATTAAATTAGTTTATAAATTTAATGAGAGTAGCTAGTGGTTAAGTAAACCAAGTTTTACTTTTAATGAATGTTGAAGCTTGATTATTAGTTATTTAATAATAATCGAAGTGATAATCTGGAAATGTAAAATTTTGTAATAGAAGTTTGTGAAGTCTTAAAGCCATGTTTATAGGTGAATTAAGGCCTATAATAGTATAAGTTATGATTAAACCAAAGTTTTAATTTAATTATTTTTCGATTATATTTAATTGGATTATATGAAATCCAAGATTTTGTGAAGTTATAAAACCTAAATTTCTATTGAATATAGATAATTGAAACGGGTTCACTACACCAAAACAACCAATTTAACACAATAGGATTCAAAGATTTGATACGGCTTTAAGCCGTATCAAATTTGATAGGGCTCATAGCCGTATTAAATTTATTTGCTATAGCTTAACCAATCCGCGTCTTCCCAATCTTGAAAATCTGGCCGTAGATCATGACAACCGCGGATTGTTTCCTTTTGTACACCTTTGACCCGTGTTAAATAAGCCTTGTATTTTTTCCCCGCTGAATTTTACTTTCTCACCAACCCAAAAAAGATCGGCAGCTTGTTTTCTAATTATCTCCATTCTGTCTCCTTTCCCATCTCCCTCTTCTCGATGAAAACCCTAAAATCCACACTCCAAATTCGTAAGCAATTAAGTGTGCGCGAGATGGATTCTCCGATCTGATGCTGAAGGGGATACGATTTAGAGTGATGATTGTTGTGATGGTAAACTGATGCTTGGAGGAGGCTGGTAACATAGCTCGGAGAAGATTGACAAGAAGAACATGCTGTTGGAGGCGGTCCTAGCGTAAGTATTTTTTCCCCTTTTTTCATGGCTTATCACTATGTTAATCTTTATGGATTCAAATTAGATAAAAAGTTCAATTCGTTTATAAAGCATAGTACAGTGAATCCTTTCTCCCAATGAGTTGCTTATTTTGCTTTCCCTGCTGTAATTTTGCTTAACTATTTTTTTTACCATCCGGATTCTTTGATGAGAACAGTTCTGAAAGTTTGCAACTTTTAATATAAAGAATAGCTTTTGAATACAAATAATGTTATATATGCGGATACAGCTGCTATTTTGAAATGAGAAGTTTTTAATGTAAAGAAAAGCTTTTGAATATAAATAATGTTTTCATGCTTGAACTAGTTAGGGTTGATGGTTATTGAAGTTGCTAGTTAGGCTGTTTCCTAAATAAAAATCCTACGATATATAGATTTAGCAAGCACTACGCGGATTTGGCCATATATTGTGCCTTCAAATTACAATTTACATGTGGTATTTTATTTTATTTTTACATTATACAGTGCTGCTGTGTTCTGTAATGCTAACACACGTTTTTGTGATGGTGCTCGATTTGGTCTTGGTGCCGAGGTATATTCTTCTTCTTCTAAATACTATGAATTCTATGTAATTTATTGTACATATATTCTATTTTGTTAATACTGTAACTTTTCTATGTTACAAAGGTTGGTACAAGTATAAGTAGAATTCATGTTCAAGGTCCGATTGGCGTTGAAGGACTACTGGCTACAAGATGGTATATATACACACAAACTATTTTCATTCAGACATCTGTAACTGTTTTACTTGATGGATATTATTAAGATTCTTGACTCACCTCAGGCTGTTTTACTTGATGGTATATATACTATTTCCTATTTCCTACGATACCATAAGGTGTTTGTGGCTTGGAGTCCAGTTTGCAACTGAGTCGCAAACTGGACTCCAGTCTGTCATATAATTTCTTATTGTTCTATACAGGCAAGGCCAAGCCGTGAAGTAATAATCAAGTCAAGAATCTTCAAGAATGACATGTACGCCATGCACTTCAAGTGCGATGCCCAGAAATAAAAAAATCAAGTAATGGTTCGATACTAATCAATTATCAGGGTTCCATACCGATTTTTAAGGTTTGCTCAAGTTTGTCATTAACTCATGTCATGCGATTGCTAAAGCAGTACCGATTCATAGCGTTTGTCCAAATTTGTCATATAACTTAGGTCATGCAATGTTAGAGAAAAAATCAACTGCTTTTGTTCAGCTCCGAACCAAAGATTCAAGCTCATAACAATGCAGGAATGTCGGAAAAAATAATATAAGCCAAGTAAAGGTCCATGAAAGAGAAAGGAAAGTTCATAGAATAAGAAAATGAATTAGCATCTATGTATGAAGCATGGAAGTCTTGAGGCAACCACGTTTGTAGAACTTGATGAATAGAAACTAAAGTACCCCTGGCATCTTGGGTACTTTTTGCACTACAGTGAGAGCCTAATTTCACTAAAAGCCAACGGTGGGGACTTATATGATTTTTGCAATTGAAATAAGGTTCTTTTTTGTTTCATTTTATTTAGATTGGAGTTGTATTATCATTATAATTCAGATTAATGAAAGTCAAACTTGGTTAGCTAGAATTGAATCAAGATATCTCTATGCTTATGTTTCCATTCGATAAGAACTGATCACGGCATAAGTCATTATGTAATGTCAGGTGTGCTCAATTTTTTGCGTAATTTGGTAACCTGCACCATCATTTTGTTTTAATTTTTTGCAAACAAAGATGAGTTTCCCGCGAGTACCTGCGAAGCATTTGTAGTCGTTCCTTTTTTAGCACTTTTCTTGATGGATGTTCTCAATCGACAAAGTCTTGTGGTATCTCGAGTCCAAAATTATAATAAATGCACTGTATTTCCAACATTTTGATAATATATTTCGTGAGATGTAGATTTATGAATTATCTCAAATATTGTGGTATTTCGTGAGAATAGAAAGGTGAAATTTACATTTAACAAAACCACCTCTCCAACTGATGCTTGTTATTTTAATTTCTTTTCAGGCTTTGGAACAAGCATGAGTTGCATGGGCTCGACAACTACAGTTTTGTTGTCTCCTTTTGTTTTTAGAGCAAGAACTGTGAACATTATGCTTTGTATATATTGTGGTTTGTATTAACTGAAGTTATGGTATGTGTATTAATCGAATTATGCTTTGTGTTTCTTCTTTATATACTGTTATATGGGTGCAGTGTATCTTCTTTATTATGCATATATATATATATATATATATCAATGGGTAGTGTTTCTATATATTGCATATATGATATATCGATTCTGATACGGTTAAAAGCCGTATCTAATTCGTTGATAGCATTGTATAAATGATCATTTAAACACGGTTTTTAGCCGTATCAGTATGGCAGTTTGATACGGTTTTAAGATGTATCAATCTACTAAATTGATACGGCTTAAAACCGTATCAATATATGAAGTGGACAGTGCCAGCATATTAATTTGATACGGCTTTTAGCCGTGTCAAATTAATCAATTGATATGGCTTAAAACCATGTCAAATTATGAATTTGATACGGTTTTAGGCCATATCAAAATACCAATTTGATACGGTTTTAACCCGTATCAATTTATGAATTTGATACGGTTTTAAGCCGTATCAAAACAACAGAGACGGCATTTTTTGATACGGCTTAAAACCATATCAAATCCATTTTGATACGGTCATGAGCACCGCCAAATTGGCATTTTTGGTGTAGTGGTTATTAAAAATGACATCTGAGTAAAGTTAAAGCCAGGATTTGAAATTAAATAATTAGAACTTAACTGTGGATCAATTGAGATAACTAATTTTCTGAATATTGCTTTGATGATAGGTTCGGCCTTCGGGGTTGATATTTTGGGTTCTTACTGATATATAGTTAGGAACTAGTGGAAGTTTAAAATATAGATCGAGACGGGAACCCAAATTTGAATTAAAGTGGTTAGCCGAGTTATGTTATGAAGATGTGATATAAATATGCTATATTAAATAAGAGGTGAGGATTCATAAAGATATAACCAAAATATGGGATTTGCTTTGATATTGGTAAATATTAGTTTTTGGCATTACAGCAGATATCTATCTTAGAATAAGAACGTTCTTAATAAAGGTTTGAGAGGTAATTAAAATACGCCAACTCGAACGACTTCATGATTATCGAAGGATGATATTAGTTGTAATGGTGGAGATGTAAGAAGTAATTTATTTTGTGAAATAATAATATAATGTCATTTGAAGAATTTAGGAATATATGTAGTTGGATTTCGAAATAGAAAGGAAATAAAAAAAGAGGCTTGAGAATATGAAAGGGTATTCCTATAATAAAAGAAGTAAAACAAGATATGTGAAAATACAATGATATTTTCAAAGGTAAAGGGATGAGATTTAGAATAGGCTTATTCTAGAAAGATAAATGACGATTATGGTATACAAGTAACAAAAATAAAAGGGGATTTCATTGTGATTGTTTTACGATAATAAGTTGAATCGATTCCCAGTTATATATAATAAGCAATGTTTTGAAATAATAGTTAACGGGAAAATTGGATTTGAAACTGGATATGGTTTTGAGATATTTCTCTGAGTATATAAGTAAAGTGATTTTAGAATATTAGTATATTAAAATTATTTTTGGTATTTCACTTGATATATTATTTATAAAGGCCAAGTGATGCTATATACTAAACCAATGGATTTATTTTATTTTTACGATTGTTTATTTTGATAGTTAAATAACCGACTATCAAAATCTAACCTAACGCATGCTGGTATGGAAAGACTAGGATATAATTTATATTCGAAAACCATTCCGAACCAGTAAATACGTTACCGTGGAAAACCTGATCGGGATGGAGCAAACTGCAGACCATAGATCTTCATAAAACGTAAGAATTACGTACAATCCCTAGCTGATCACTAGAGATATATTGTGATTCTGACCTGGTTGAAATCTACAGATTGCAAGGACTACTCGCTACTAATTTATAGGGTGATTCCTAGGATGTGGTAGGAAAGTACCTTCGGTTCATCTTGTTCCTGGATGACTTGTATAGACGATGTGAAATTCAAAGTGAATGGTGGCTAGATGTTTCAAAAGAACTATAACCTCAAGCCTCATCAACCGGGAAATGGAAATAATCGGGCAGGAAACATGGCTAAGTGGGTCGCTCCCAGTAGGGTGTATAATCACCTATCTAGAGAAAATTTATTTCCTTCTTTATTCTATTCGATGTTGTTCCTTTCAGGAAACGGTGGTTTGAGCCCAACCGTTGGTGATATACATTCGATACACTCAAGCGAATTGATTGGTCGGTCATTTGTGGCCGGGTTGCAAGATGTTCTTGTTGAACCCAGTGTATTTCCCTCTAGAGATACACTATTGGCAGGTGGTTCCATACCTTGTCATAGACGGAATCCAATTTCCCATAAGTGCCAGCGGTTTTGATTGTATACTATATATGTGGAGCGTAAGATGCAAGTGTTCTGCTAGATTCTTATTTACTTTTGTTTAGACATTATTAAAATATCAAAAGAGATATGTAACAACCCGGAATTTCAGAAACAATTTTAATTTTTTATTTTAGCTATTTTAATGGATTTTGAGTATTTAAAATTATTTGTTTCAAATAATAACTACTAAAAATTTATTTGAATCGAAGTTAGAATGTATGAATTTATTTTAATTATAAAACGAACTTGAAATGGCGCGGTAGTTTGAAAATTCAATTTTAAATCTCAATTGAATGTACATAATTCAAAATAAATCAGATTGTAGTAAAACCAGAAATTTTAGAATATACTTAACAATATCTTTCTAACGAATGTGAAAAACTGAGATTTCATAATACAAACTAAAAGTTATGTCAAGTTTAAAATTTGAAATATTCGCTATGGAATTTATATATATTTTATTATAATATATAGCCCATAAAAATAGCAGTTTTGCAAACGACCTCTGTTTTTGACGAAACCACTTTTGTTGGATTCGAAATGTCAAATTGTGGTTGGCTTTCAAATTTCATAATTTTTGGAATCAATATGAGAGCATGGTAAATTTAAACATGTTTGGTACTTTCAGTTTGAATTTAATCGACCAGAAAATGACCTTCCTTCAAACGGACTCCAAATTCGATGAAATTAGTTTGTTTAGGACCTTATCGTCAAAACATAGCTAGATTTATTTTTCTGGAATTTTTGGAGTCAGTGTGTGACCCTGGTAAATTAAAATGTACGTTTAAATTCAATATATATGGATATGTATTTAATTTGGACGAAAACAAATCAAAACAGTAGAATTGGCGTATGAATCATGTCCCATTGTGTTCTAAATGGGAATATTTGGCTAGGAACAACAGTCGTTGGGTTTGATTTGGAGTTCGGAGATTAAACGAGCTATTCACAAATTAAAATAAAAATTTAATATATATAAATATATTATCTTTTCCCCAAAACTACCCTTTTCATTTAGCCCGCCGTCTCCAAAGCGAAGGCTGATATCGTCCCAATTTAGAGCGCCAAATTCCCTTAATCCAATTCGAATTAAGACATAAATTCAAAGCGAAATGATAAAGATTTCTCTCCTCTACAAGTTCATACGGTTGTTGTAACAACCCGTATTTTTATAACATGTTAAAACCATAAATCAAGGCAGAATTAAATTTCAAAATAAGAATCAAGGGAAATGGGTTGCGCCATTGCGTTCGTCTCAAAATTCTGCTTGGAAATGAGTCCGAATTTTCGAGAAACAGAGTTCGTATGAGGAAGATATGACCCTCCAAAGTTTCAGGAATTTTCAGAATCGAAAACAGCTCGAAATTCGAATTCGAAATTTGAATTCAAACCCCAGCGCAGACTGGGCGGGAATTTTCCTGCCCAGGACCAGGTCGACCTAGGGGTCGACATTATGATCGAACTCCCCGGGACCAGGTCGACCTGGGGGTCGACCTGGTGCTAGAACCCAGTTTTAAGCCTGGGTTCATCCTGATGTATCTGGTCTTGTTTTCAGTCTAGATTCGCCCGCCTAATCTATATAAACAGCCCCCTAGCCCCATTCTCTTTACACCATTCTTCTCTCCTTATGCTGCCTCTGAAATAATAGAAATAAATAAATAAAATAATGGCGTCGCTACTCTGCTGGGATCAAAACTAGAACTAGTGCATCTTCTTCCAAATCTGAATAAGATTAAAAGAGAACAACTGCAACTCCTCTTCTACAATCCAACCAAGGCAAGTGCAGTTATTTTCCGATATGAAATTTAATCATGATATTGACATAATTATAAATCTGAATATGAGACTAGGCCCTTTTTCAATTTATCAGATATGTTCCTCTGTTTTATTATTCTGTTTGTTCTGTATTTCTTCCTCCTTTCTTTCTTTTTGTTTGATAGTCAGGCTACCACGGGCTTTAGCCAAGTCTCATAAGAGATGAACGCAAAAACGTTAAATTTGGGAAGAATATTGAATGAGGCATATTTGGGCAAAATCGATTTGTAACTAATTTGAGGACACAACGCATGTTGTAAATTTGGACATAAATTTGAGACATATTGCATAAGATGATCTATGACATAGAAGAAGAGGATTATAGTGATTTAGAACATAAAGAACATATTTCATAATTTAAGATCTGGATCTGGTTATATTAAATCCGATAATTTGTTATTTGGAAGTAGGAGAAATAATTTGCATATGACTAGGTGTAAAAACCTATATTAAGATTTGATGACTATTAAGTGTGAATACACCCAAGTAAGGGGGTTTGGATATGTGACATGCATTGTAATCAATGGCTATATTTGGCATAATTTATATGTGAATCACGTTTAGGGTTTTTGGAGAATATTCTGAACTATGCAAGATTAACTAAAATTTGGACATATGTTTTATAGTGGATTATAACCATAATTTGGGCATATAAGTTTGGGCTTACTTTATGAATTAGGTAGGATATGTGAATAGGATTTTAAGGAAAGTTTAAATCGGCTAAAACTGTTATCTACTTAATATGTTAAATTTGCCTAATCTGCTAAATCTGTTACCTATTTAATCTGTTGAATTGCATACACTGTTAAATATGTTGAATCACCTAATCTGCTAATTATGCCTAATCTGCTAAATCTGTTGAGTTGCCTAATCTGCCAAATCTGTTGAACCGCCCGAGCTGCTAAATCTATTAATTCTGTTGAAAAGCTAAATGATTGTAATTTGTTTATGAAAATTCGTAGTCTCGATCTAAGATTGAGTAGAACATGTTAATTTGATTAATCTGCTACGACTTGAAAAGAAGTCAAATCTGTTAAATTGGCATAATTAGTCTGATATTTGTATATTTGTAATGGAATAAATTAGTTATAATAAAAACGCTGAGACACGAGGTTAGACTCATGTTTGCGGTAGAAGCCTGCTCGGACTCAACCGGCTTAACCAGCAACCGCAAACTTCTAGTCTAATGTGAGAGGTCGTAGGCATAACTAAAATATGCTTAGAAACGAGGTTAGGTCTGGCTTATGGCAGAATTCTGCCCGTAACCGCCCGGCTTATCCAGCGGCCACAAGCTACTGACCTAATGTGAGAGGTCTGCGCATTAATATTTAATTAATGCAAATCTGAGATAAATATGATGTCTAAAACGTGTTGGGTGGATAGGGATAAACTAACTAGACTGATGAATTAATAAACTTGTTTCGTCAATCTGTAGGCCCAATACAAAGTTAGACAATCTATAAGTCTGTTAAAACTGTACATCTGATCTGTTAGTCTAAAAAACTATTGACTTGATTTTCTGATCTGTGAACTGGTTGATCTGAACTCTGTAGGTTTGAAAACTTGTAAACAAGTTAATCTGAAATCCATTAGTCTGGGGACACAAGGTTAGGAGGGAAAATACTTGTGTCATCTGTTGTTTGGGACCCATATTAGTCAGTAACCCTTTCTGGTATCAAAACTATGACCCAGTAGTAGGTAGGGTCCGAGCACGCTTACTGAACTAATTATAAACGGTTCATTCTGATAATGGCGAGGGGTGTTGATGGTGCTTTCCAACCGGTTCATGTGCGTGCATGGATCCCGGTCTGCCTCTAAGGATGTAAGACGCCGTGACATCTGTAAATATGTCTGTGTCATTTAAAGGTTGCCACCTTAGGGAGTGATACACCCTTCTATGGGGCTGACACAGGGTATTTATGTATTAGGGAGCCGATCGCTTGGGGTAGATTTAGGGTACACTTAGTTCTGTCTGTTTCCGTTGGGGTACCGTCTGTTTCTGTTGGGTGGTAACAACTGTTAATTTCTGTGTGGTACCATCTGTTGGGGTGGTAAAGGCCAATTTACTAGTGTACACCTAATATTCTGTTTCCTTAGGGATTATTCTGTTTCCGTCTCTGATTCCTTTTATGTACCTTCTGTCTGTTGGGGTGGTAAAGGCCCATTACTAGCATTCTGTTTCTGTATAGATTATTATGTTCCGTTTCTGTTTCAGTTCAGACATCAGGGTAACACCTAATCCTGTTGTACCAGTATTAGTGCAGAGAAGTAAGATATAAGTAAGAAGCATAATTTGGGCTATGTCATTCTGTTTCTTCTACTTAGCTTAAGTATACCAGTTACTCATGTTGCTCTTGTCTCTTATCCAGCTTTATTTTCATGTCATGATATTATTATCTGTTCATATGCTGAAAGTCACTAGACTTGCCAGACTTTATGTTTGACCTTACTTGTTTTCGCCCCTTTTCTTTCGTTCCCTCCCCCCCTCCCCAGGTTTCTAGGGTGGAAATATAGGAGCTTGATTCAGATTTTCTCTGCTTGAAGCATCGCTTGGCCTTGGCTCTATCTTTCCATGGCAGTTTATGTTATTATGACTTTAAAAACTATGCATTCTGAAGGCTTTTGTACAAGACCGATATTTTGTACTTGAATTCTGATATTGTGATTTGAAAAGATGTAACCAAACTTATTTCGGTTTCTGTTGTAATAAAGTTATAAAATTTTCAAGTAGTGTTTTATCTGTCTTGTAAATTTCTGTTCTGTCTACTAAAATGCTCCATCAAAGTTAAGGAATTCCCTTTGTGAGTGACCTTAACGGAGGTGGGTGTTACACTTGGTATCAGAGCTGAAGGTAACCAGATTTGATAAAAAGTTATGGAAAACTATTTTCAAAAAATGTTTTTTTAAAAAAAGGAAGTATTTTCAAAAGTAGAGTTTATTTTAAAAAAAACATAATCCCCAAAGCTATAGCCTATCTTTCTATCCTTTGTTTTGAATCTTTCCTTTTTTTCAGCATGTCTGGGGATCTTAACCTTCCGGAGGGCGTACCGATACTTGGTTGGTTCAGGAGGTACCTAGAAGCTAGGGCTAATGATGCGGGCCCAACAAACGTCCCTCCTCCCCCACCTGCAGCGTATCCTCTCCTCCTCTATGTGTGAATACTTTTCCTAGGATATGTAGAGACTTTCGAGCCACGGGTGGGAAGAACTTTAATGGAACTGAATCCTTCGTGGAAGCAAGGAACTGGCTCAAAGAAACTGAGGATTTGTTCATTATCTTCGAGGTGGATGATAGGCAGAAGATACATTTGGCCTGTGGTTGTTTAAGGACGAAGCTTCTTTTTGGTGGGAGGTCACAAATGGAGAGCGTCCGATAGAGAGATGGATGGATTTCAGGCATAGGTTCGAGATGAAATTTCTCTCACGAGCGGAAGAGAGCCTATATCTAGAAAGGTTCTTAGCATTGAAGCAGAGGAATTTATCAGTGAGAGAGTGCGTCAACAAGTTTAATCAATTGTCAAGATTCAGCTTAGAATTGGTAAATACACCACATAAGAAGGCACTAAGGTTTGCTAAAGGTTTGAATGAGCTGCTACACGGATTGGCGATGTACCACATTCCTATGGGGGCAACCTTCGAAAAATTGGTGGACATGGCGTTAATGCATGAAGAGGAAGCCGAAAGTAAAAAAGAAAGAGGAAAAGCTTGAAGGACCACAGAACAAGAAGGCGGGGTCCAAAAAGGAAACACAAAAGAAGGATGAGAAGATTGAAGATAAGAAGGAGAAGAAGTGCTTTACTTGTGGAAGCTCGACCCATCTGAACAAGGATTGTAGAAAAAGGAAGGGCACTTGCTTCAGCTGTGGAGAAATGGGGCACTTCACAAGGGACTTCCCAAAGAAACGGGGGCAAGGGCAGAGGGAAGAACCCACTTCTGGAGGACATGCGAATGCTCAAGTGACTGGTAGATAGGGTAGAAATAAGAAAATTTATGTAGGAGGTTTAATTTACTTATCTGATTGAGGAGTTAAAAACTCTTTCTGATTCTGGCATTTTGATTCTGTAATTGAAACTCTGCACTTTAATACTAGTCTTGTTTCTGGTTCCTTATAGTCTCAGACCCCATGAGAGTTACGACTCATCTGTTTGTGATTAGTTGGGGTTTGAGCGCATCTGTGTTGGGCATTAAGTTGACCATGACGCATACATTCTGAGTTTTTATCATGCTTAGTTTCCTGAGAATCATTTGGTAATCTGATCTGTATCAGTAGTCTGTAGGTTTCTGAAAAAGATATGAGTTTTTACTCAAAGTGTGAAATAGATTTCCAGTTGTGCATTCGTTTAATGGGAGTCATTCTCTGAGTATTAATTTGATGTTGATTTCGGTCTTCGGGGTTGATACTTAGGGAGTTATTCTCTTAAACCGATGTCTAATGGGAACCTGGCTTTAGTTTTAATTATACTTGCTTCTATCACTCGACTTTATCCTTCGACCTTTAGGTAGAAACTAATGGGTGTAAACATGTGTTTGAGACAAGTTATGTTTGTTGAGTATAACGATATGATTTTTGTTTGATGATAACAAACATATATATATATATATATATATATATATATATTTGAATAGAATACTATCACACAGATTTAAAACTATTCAAATGGTATTTTTATTTAAATAAATATTTTATTTCAGCATTTGAAATAGTACGTATACAACACTCCACTATTTCCACATTCAAATATTTTTGAATATTTCTGTCATGACACATCACAAATGAACTGTAATACTGAAGGAATTCAAATAAAATAGACAACTTGAATTGAACACAATAAAATAATATTTTATCACATCTGTTTATTACAAATAACAGTACAATTTTATTCACGTCTATAATCAATTACATATACACAGACTCCTCGTTACATTTACATATACACACACACACTGATACTCCATCTTCTGTCTTCACTGCTCTCCAATCCAGTCATCTTCATCTTCAAACCTGTCACATACAGAAGAACACACAGTAGACTGCAACAAAAATAAAATTATAAACAAACAAATAAAAATTTATTTATTTTAAATTTTATTTGCCTCAGAATTACGGTGTGTTTCACATCATTTTTCTAGACTTGGTCTGATATGCAGGGACAGGAAAAACTATCTGGATGGCTGCATATACACACGTGTGCACTGCCTCGCCAAACCAGTGTGCAGCTGAGGAGTAGCCACAAGGACCGTCTCAACCCAGTGCAAATCAATGAGCAAATGGCAGAGCATTTAAGCACAAGTAATCAAATCAATACAGAAGTGAAATTGTTCAAAAGCATTAAACATGGCAGATGGAAACATACAGCAGTACAAGTAGCATGGTCGAGTTCAAGTCAACATGTTCATTAAAAAAAATGGATTCAGCAACACATGAAAATTGCATGGACCACATGTGTAAAACAGCATTGTCAAGGTCATCAAATACAAAAGAGCAACAAGGAAAATTCAACATGTATGGTGACTCAAAGCATTGTACAGCAGACAATCGGGCTAAGTGTCTGTACATGATCAAGTAAAGTAAGTCAAGCATGAAGGATTAAGTGAAGATTGGCAAATGGAAGCATGGCAGGACAAAGAGGTCTGACATGTCTCAAGTGTTAATACACTACTCACAAAGTCATGAAAGTGCAAACACAAACAGCAGCATGAAGACATTGAATCAGTACCATGAAAAACAAGGATGGCACAACAACAAATCTAGAGTACACATGGACCAGTCATGCATATATACAAGTTTCCAAATGTACATATGTAATGCAGCTCTCAAAATGGACAAGGCAAATATGAAGACAGGTCTGCCAGGCTCAAATGCAAGATAGCAAAGTGGCATACATGTTAAGCGCAGCAACTAATGCAGTATTGGAAACATGCAAGTAAAACTAAGCTAATTAGTACACAGCAACAAAGGCAACTCGACCACAAAACTCAAGTCTGAAGTGCAATATACAGCAAGTCAAGCACAAAAGGGAAATACAGACAACATGCTAACAGGAAAACAGTTTGATCAAGGCAGTTGTAACAACCCGTATTTTCAATAACCTTTTATAACATAAATGGAGGCAGAATTAAACTGTAAAATCTGACTCAAGGGAAACGGGCTATGCCATTGTGTTCGTCTCGGAAAAATACGCGAAATAGAGTCCGAGTTTTCGAAAATCAGAGTCCGTATGACCAAGATATGGCCTCGCGAAGTTTCACGAAAAATTCCCAAATTAAAGTATACTTAATTAAGTGAAATGGGTTGCGCAGAGAAATATATATATATTGATATATATATATATATAATTGAAAATTAAATAAATAAATATGCAAAAATGTTCAAAACAGTGAATTGAGAGAGGGGAATAACCGAACCGGCCGATTTTTGAGGTCGACCCGAGCCCGCTGGGTCGACTAGGGGTTAATCCAGGGTGTTTGGCTGTCAACCCGAGGGCCGATTCGCTCAAATGCAGATTTTGCATTTGGATGGTTCTCATGGTTCATCTTTAATCTAAAGGCCCTAGATGGTTCCTACACTTGACTTCTTCCCCAAGACATGCTTTGATGGCTTGGATTGAATCTAGGTTTAATCCTATGGCCTAAAACACTTGCCTAATCTATAAATAAGACCCTAACCTATCCTAAATCCTCATTATTCATTCATGCAACTAAACTATGGAAAAATTGCTACTCTCATGGCCTCCACTCAACTATCCTAGCCTCCACTTCATTTCTATGAGAAGTTTCATGATCATGAGAGTATTAGAGAGTCCCTATGTTAGTATGAGAGCTTCTCAAGTTGATTTCAAGGCTAAAGCTTTGATCTTTGTTCATAAAGATGGGTTTTTTATTGATTTGGAGTGTTCATTTTTGGGTTTTTGGGTGATGGCATGCATAGGCTTCATCACAAGCTTTAATTTAATCGATTTAGGCCTTCATAGCAATGTAAGCCCTTTCCCTACTCTTAGATATTAACTATGAAGTTAAATGTTCATGTAGAAAGTTTGGGTTTGATCATTGAGAATGATGCATGCTAACATGTTATGCAAGTTTATGAAGTCATTATCTTGATCTTATGAGCAAAAAGCTACAACCTTTATGTTGAAATGTTGCATTATGCAACATGAGAACCTTCATAATCTTCTTGTCAACTTGCATATGAAATCATAACCCTTATATGATGATATATGCGAGTTACTAGTCATCATTCTATGTCTTTAGTCACCATGATTCGTTTATGTGCCAAGTTTGGGTTTATGCATGTTTTTGAGGTGTAAGAATGTAACATGCAAGCTAATGAACACATTTGTGCCTCATTTGCCACCATGATTAACTTGTGGCTTAATACCCATTTTTGTCATTCCTTTGCCAAGTCTCTTCTTTTAATCCATTACGTTGTTGCGAACGTATATGCGAGTTTAAAAGCGTTGGGTTATGTTATGGGTAATTTCTAATGACATGAAAATACAACTTGAAAACATGGCTTGAAATATAACATGGAAGTTGACATGTAAGTATGCATAAAAACATAAGCTTGGGAATTTACCTATTAAGTTAGGTCTACCCTTTGGGAATTTACCTATTAAGTTAGGTCTACCCAAATGCTTGAAAAACTTGTAACATGTTTTGGAAACATGATGAACATGACACTTAGATAATATAAGTGTGGCCAACTCGAGGTTGGGTTGAGTTTGCAACGTAAAACTACCCGGAACCGACCGGCCTAACTAGTAGTTGCAAACAATAGGACCCAATGTGAGAAGTTGGTCATGTTGTGCTTGAACCCGAGGTTAGACCAAGTTGTGGTGTAAAGCTACCCGGAACCGACCGGCTTAACTAGTAACCACAACAAAGTCTAATGTGAGAGGTTGGGGTGCATTAAGTAATTAATGTCACATGATAGGGTTAAGTTAATTTGATTAATAACTCTTAACCAAATATGACATGGATAAAGGGGTTAAGTAAATTGGTTAGGCTAATGATACTTAACAAAACATGACAAGGTTGGGTAGGTTAAGTGATTTGATTTGCCTAATGACGCTTAACCATTTTTATACGACTAGTGGACGGGGATTAAGTTAACCAACACTTAATCAATCCAACATGATAATTTGGCAAGGTTAAGTAAGTTTTCTTAATGACACTTAACCATACAAGATGATTAGGGGATGGGGTTAAGTAATTTGCACCTAACTAATCCGACACGGTAATTAGATGGGGTTAAGTAATCCACACTCAACTAATCTAAACACGGTAATTCGATGGGGTTAAGTTAAACACTTAACCAATTTAAACTAGGTAATTCAATGAGGTTAAGTAACCAATACTTAACCAACTTAACGTGATAATTTAATGGGGTTAAGCAACTTATACTTAACCAATTATACATGATGATTTGATGGGGTTAAGTAACTTACACTTAACCAATCTAATACGCGGACCTGATAAGGTTAGGTCACAAGACCTTTTTGGAATATACTTAACCATTGTAGTACGATTAGAGGATGGGGTTAAGCCAACCTATACTTAACCAATCCGACTCGATAATTTGATGGGATTAAGATAATCTATGCTTAATCGATCTAGCAAGATAATCCGATAGGATTAAGGTAAGCTAGTACTTGACCAATTTGACTTGATAGGGTTAAGTCATGAGCCTCTGGGTACACTTAACCAACTTGTGGGACTAAGTCTTGAACTTAAATACTTAGCCAATCTTTGACGTGATTCGTGGGTGGGTTAAGTCATGGACTTGAATGATAACACTTGACCCAATAGACAAACCCTAGCTAGAAGAACTAGGTAGAAAACCGTGGTTAATCAAGGATAACGGGAAAGGAAGCTAAGTGGTAAACCTTAGTTAAGGGTAACTAAGTAATAATTCTTAGCCAAGGACATAGGACTAATTCTCAAAACGATGAGTAACCTGATACGGTAGGTCATCGCTTAGTATACGAGGGGGAGCAAGTTATCTGACTTGGATAAAAGCTCCAGCGCACTGGGTGCCGAAGTGGAAGCTTCGGGGGACGTGAGGATATTCTTGGGATCCCTCTGTGGGCTGCCAGGTAATTATACTAGGCCCATGAGAGGTTAAGGTCTGCGTTAGAAGGACCAAGAGTATGCCTTGGTTGCTATGCGAGCAACCTAAAGACTGGGATGGATTAGCGTGGAGTCGACGATTCTTGTTTTTGCCCTGGATAGCGCATCGCCGACTACCTACCATCTTTAGTCAATCGTGTACGTGCGGAAAGGCAGGAAACCCCCAACAGACCATGTGCTTGCTATCGAGTCATGGGTGAGGTTGGCCTGTAGGAAAGTGGGCTATAGTGGGGCCATGGAGTGGTTCTTATACATGATTTTTCTTGGATTGCCTTTCAGTAGTTGAGGGAGGGGTCACGTGGGACCATAGCCACGGGTACAAAAACAGACCTTGATATCTGCATCGGCAGACGATTTAAAGCTCCCGACCGAGTTCCGTATTTCTTGATTTGCCCTGGCACGGAACTCGGATGGCACATTGGGGAACATGTGCATCTAGACATGGAAAACGATTCACGATACACACGTGGGATCAAGGGCGCGGTTGACGGGTGGCGTAATCCCTAGTGGTCCTAGGTGGCCAAAACCCAAACCGAGACACGGAAACGTTCATTAGGTAGCATAATCCCTAGCGGTCCTAGGTGGCATAAATCCTAAGTGGACGCGCGATAATTCATGGTAAGGAAACACAACTAGATCCAGGGTTGCAGTCCAAAACAACTTCAAGGATAAACCGTTTACATGGGAAAGCCCGTATAGCCTACGGCAAAGGACTGAACTTATACATGGAAAGAAACGTATGAGTTGAGTAACCTATATATGCGGCATATTAGGTTGACATGGACCATTACACGACTTTTGAGTAAGGGTCATTCACGGATAACTCGTAATACAGTTGGGGTACTAGTACGGTAGGTGCAGAGCGGATATACAGGATAGATGCCATGGGACGTTATACGTGATAGATATCTTGGGATATTATACTTGATAGAAACCTGACAATGTGATACCTTGTTTTATCTTGACATCGTAGTTTATCACGACAACCTAGTTTATCTGAGTTCAGTAGTTCATCCTGTTATTTTGATTTAGCTTATCTATCTTGTCATCATGCTTATGTTCATCTCAGTTTCTCATGTCAGTTAACTTTACTAGTTTTTATGCTAATAGTAGATAGGGCTTACTCAGTTTTTTGACTGACCCGTTTTGTTTCGCCTCTTTTCTTCCATTTCCCCCCTAGGTTACAGGGAGGAAATATTGTTGTTTAGTTCGGACTTCTTCTGCTTGAAGGTCATCATGGATGGCTTGGACTTTTCTTGGCTAATGGCTACTTTACTGTTTTTACTTGGGGAATAATTTATGAAAATGTCTTTATGCTTCTTTACTATTGCAAGACAGGTTTTGATGTACTCTGATGTAAAAGGCTTTAGACCTTATTTATTCATGTTATGAAAGTTTGATTTTACTTCCGCTATTTTTATATGTTCTGTCTTGTGATATTTCTGTGCATGTTTACCAATAATGCCCCTCTAAAGCTAGTGCATTCCTTTGCGAGTGACCCTAGCGAAGGCGGGGTGTTACACGTGGTATCAGAGCAGAAGGTTACCAGACTGGGAAAAAGTTTTTAAAGACCTTCTGAAAACTATTTGAAAATCGTTTACAAAGAAGCATTTTTTCAAGAAAAATTTTCTTTTAAAAGAAAAAGGCTATTCCCCAAAGGCCATTAGCACTATCCTTGTTTCCTTAATTGAATCTCTTCTCCTTTCTTTCCTCCATCTGTAGTCACAGTGGTTTTAACTGCGACTAGTCTTTTCTATCTACGAAAGTGCTTTCCATGCGATGGAGGTGGTTTTCAAGAGACTAGTGGCCACGTTATAAGAAAGGATCATGAGAAAGAAGGATAAAGGATACGAGCTTAAGGATGAGCAACTTGTTGGTATGTCTTAGTCCTCAAAGGAGGGAGAAAGATGAACAATGAAACCCATGACGAGAGAGTACCTTTGGCATGGTAAAACGGGGCGGATAGTTAAGTATTATGGGACAAGGACAAGATCATCGGGAGGGCAGTAGTATGCTCTTATTTCTAGAGTACCTCGGAAGGAGGGTAACGATCTTGTTAAAGGTTTAGCTTTTCTTCTCTATCATCCCGTTAGGACTTCGTTGTTCGTATCATTTAAGTCTGCTTCGATAGTTGAGTCTCTGCACCTTAAGTACTAGCGTAACAGAGAATCCCATTTTTGTCTCAAAGTCCTATTGGAGAATCAGTCCATTTATACATGACTTGTTTGGATTTGGGAATGTCTATGTCAAGTGTTGAGCTTGGAAATAATGCTTATATTTATAAGCTATGGATGGATTCTAAGGATGAAGTGGTTATCCAGTAAGTGGTGCCACTCTCGGTTTTGATAGGAGGGTAGTTAGATTCTTGACTAGCCTTGGTAATACCCTCGAAGTATCGTGTAACCTTTTTGAGGTTCTGTCATGACTAGTTACTTAGAATCCCTTGATGCCTTTATTGGAAATTTGAAGCCCGATCGAGCGGTGTTCGCCGATAAGACGGATGGTTTACTTCACTTATGCGTGGGTTATAGAAATCACCCTAGTAAGTGCGCATGATAACATGATTGACATCTGTTTACTTTCAAGAGAAAGTTCTTCTACATGGAATGCCTTATAGTATATAAACGAGATCCAAGATTCACTAGTGAATTTTGGAAAGCTTGCATGAGCTCATGAGTACGCAGTCATGTTTGCTTCAAGTATTCTAGGAAAAGGATAAGTGCAAGTGGAACGAGAGGCGACGAAGAAATGAGTTCCAGCTCATGTTATGGAAATAGGAATAAGAAGCTACAAAATCGCGAAGTTAAAAGACGACTTTGATGGTCAAAGACTAGATACGCGCATGATATCTCTTTTTGGGAGTATATCCTTGATCCCTGTTTTCTGTAGAGCTTACTTGTAGGCTATCTTTTGTGGACATCCTCTCGGTACTATTCTCCGTTACAAACCCTGTAAGGAGTTTGTCCTGTTTATCTTCTCGACCCTGTTTTAGGGAATTCTAGGTAGAACCCTATGGATGTAAACATGTATTTGAAACATGTTATGATTGATATGGTTGCAAGTGGTTGCTCGTGGATGCGCGAATACACATTAGATACTAGCTCGACTCGGTCACATTTCATATTGCATATGCACGAGTATTTATACTTGTTTATGGATGAAATCGAATGTATTATCATGCGGTTGTTGCATATGAATGAATGATTGTGCACGCATATAGTATCTATATGACTAGGACTATTTGCATACATGTTGGATTCATGGCACTATACATATTTTGCATTAGAAAGATTATTCAGGCCTGATCATTAGCATTAGCTAAGGAACATGTACACACACGTTTTGCATATATTCCTACAGCATTAGAAATCATCTAAGGACAATGGTTGCTTGTGGATGATGTTTTGAGGAGATGGATGATGGATGGTAGGATATGTTCTTCCTAACTTGGAGATTTCGGGGACGAAATCCTAAAAGGTGGGGAGAATGTAACAACCCGTATTTTCAATAACCTGTTATAACATAAATGGAGGCAGAATTAAACTGTAAACTCTGACTCAAGGGAAACGGGCTAGGCCATTGCGTTCGTCTCGGAAAAATACGCGAAATAGAGTCCGAGTTTTCGAAAATCAGAGTCCGTATGACCAAGATATGGCCTCGCGAAGTTTCACGAAAAATTCCCAAATTAAAGTATACTTAATTAAGTGAAATGGGTTGCGCAGAGAAATATATATATATTGATACATATATATATATATAATTGAAAATTAAATAAATAAATATGCAAAAATGTTCAAAACAGTGAATTGAGAGAGGGGAATAACCGAACCGGCCGATTTTTGAGGTCGACCCGAGCTCGCTGGGTCGACTAGGGGTTAATCCAGGGTGTTTGGCTGTCAACCCGAGGGCCGATTCGCTCAAATGCAGATTTTGCATTTGGATGGTTCTCATGGTTCATCTTTAATCTAAAGGCCCTAGATGGTTCCTACACTTGACTTCTTCCCCAAGACATGCTTTGATGGCTTGGATTGAATCTAGGTTTAATCCTATGGCCTAAAACCCTTGCCTAATCTATAAATAAGACCCTAACCTATCCTAAATCCTCATTATTCATTCATGCAACTAAACTATGGAAAAATTGCTACTCTCATGGCCTCCACTCAACTATCCTAGCCTCCACTTCATTTCTATGAGAAGTTTCATGATCATGAGAGTATTAGAGAGTCCCTATGTTAGTATGAGAGCTTCTCAAATTGATTTCAAGGCTAAAGCTTTGATCTTTGTTCATAAAGATGGGGTTTTTATTGATTTGGAGTGTTCATTTTTGGGTTTTTGGGTGATGGCATGCATAGGCTTCATCACAAGCTTTAATTTAATCGATTTAGGCCTTCATAGCAATGTAAGCCCTTTCCCTACTCTTAGATATTAACTATGAAGTTAAATGTTCATGTAGAAAGTTTGGGTTTGATCATTGAGAATGATGCATGCTAACATGTTATGCAAGTTTATGAAGTCATTATCTTGATCTTATGAGCAAAAAGCTACAACCTTTATGTTGAAATGTTGCATTATGCAACATGAGAACCTTCATAATCTTCTTGTCAACTTGCATATGAAATCATAACCCTTATATGATGATATATGCGAGTTACTAGTCATCATTCTATGTCTTTAGTCACCATGATTCGTTTATGTGCCAAGTTTGGGTTTATGCATGTTTTTGAGGTGTAAGAATGTAACATGCAAGCTAATGAACACATTTGTGCCTCATTTGCCACCATGATTAACTTGTGGCTTAATACCCATTTTTGTCATTCCTTTGCCAAGTCTCTTCTTTTAATCCATTACGTTGTTGCGAACGTATATGCGAGTTTAAAAGCGTTGGGTTATGTTATGGGTAATTTCTAATGACATGAAAATACAACTTGAAAACATGGCTTGAAATATAACATGGAAGTTGACATGTAAGTATGCATAAAAACATAAGCTTGGGAATTTACCTATTAAGTTAGGTCTACCCTTTGGGAATTTACCTATTAAGTTAGGTCTACCCAAATGCTTGAAAAACTTGTAACATGTTTTGGAAACATGATGAACATGACACTTAGATAATATAAGTGTGGCCAACTCGAGGTTGGGTTGAGTTTGCAACGTAAAACTACCCGGAACCGACCGGCCTAACTAGTAGTTGCAAACAATAGGACCCAATGTGAGAAGTTGGTCATGTTGTGCTTGAACCCGAGGTTAGACCAAGTTGTGGTGTAAAGCTACCCGGAACCGACCGGCTTAACTAGTAACCACAACAAAGTCTAATGTGAGAGGTTGGGGTGCATTAAGTAATTAATGTCACATGATAGGGTTAAGTTAATTTGATTAATAACTCTTAACCAAATATGACATGGATAAAGGGGTTAAGTAAATTGGTTAGGCTAATGATACTTAACAAAACATGACAAGGTTGGGTAGGTTAAGTGATTTGATTTGCCTAATGACGCTTAACCATTTTTATACGACTAGTGGACGGGGATTAAGTTAACCAACACTTAATCAATCCAACATGATAATTTGGCAAGGTTAAGTAAGTTTTCTTAATGACACTTAACCATACAAGATGATTAGGGGATGGGGTTAAGTAATTTGCACCTAACTAATCCGACACGGTAATTAGATGGGGTTAAGTAATCCACACTCAACTAATCTAAACACGGTAATTCGATGGGGTTAAGTTAAACACTTAACCAATTTAAACTAGGTAATTCAATGAGGTTAAGTAACCAATACTTAACCAACTTAACGTGATAATTTAATGGGGTTAAGCAACTTATACTTAACCAATTATACATGATGATTTGATGGGGTTAAGTAACTTACACTTAACCAATCTAATACGCGGACCTGATAAGGTTAAGTCACAAGACCTTTTTGGAATATACTTAACCATTGTAGTACGATTAGAGGATGGGGTTAAGCCAACCTATACTTAACCAATCCGACTCGATAATTTGATGGGATTAAGATAATCTATGCTTAATCGATCTAGCAAGATAATCCGATAGGATTAAGGTAAGCTAGTACTTGACCAATTTGACTTGATAGGGTTAAGTCATGAGCCTCTGGGTACACTTAACCAACTTGTGGGACTAAGTCTTGAACTTAAATACTTAGCCAATCTTTGACGTGATTCGTGGGTGGGTTAAGTCATGGACTTGAATGATAACACTTGACCCAATAGACAAACCCTAGCTAGAAGAACTAGGTAGAAAACCGTGGTTAATCAAGGATAACGGGAAAGGAAGCTAAGTGGTAAACCTTAGTTAAGGGTAACTAAGTAATAATTCTTAGCCAAGGACATAGGACTAATTCTCAAAACGATGAGTAACCTGATACGGTAGGTCATCGCTTAGTATACGAGGGGGAGCAAGTTATCTGACTTGGATAAAAGCTCCAGCGCACTGGGTGCCGAAGTGGAAGCTTCGGGGGACGTGAGGATATTCTTGGGATCCCTCTGTGGGCTGCCAGGTAATTATACTAGGTCCATGAGAGGTTAAGGTCTGCGTTAGAAGGACCAAGAGTATGCCTTGGTTGCTATGCGAGCAACCTAAAGACTGGGATGGATTAGCGTGGAGTCGACGATTCTTGTTTTTGCCCTGGATAGCGCATCGCCGACTACCTACCATCTTTAGTCAATCGTGTACGTGCGGAAAGGCAGGGAACCCCCAACAGACCATGTGCTTGCTATCGAGTCATGGGTGAGGTTGGCCCGTAGGAAAGTGGGCTATAGTGGGGCCGTGGAGTGGTTCTTATACATGATTTTTCTTGGATTGCCTTTCAGTAGTTGAGGGAGGGGTCACGTGGGACCATAGCCACGGGTACAAAAACAGACCTTGATATCTGCATCGGCAGACGATTTAAAGCTCCAGACCGAGTTCCATATTTCTTGATTTGCCCTGGCACGGAACTCGGATGGCACATTGGGGAACATGTGCATCTAGACATGGAAAACGATTCACGATACACACGTGGGATCAAGGGCGCGGTTGACGGGTGGCGTAATCCCTAGTGGTCCTAGGTGGCCAAAACCCAAACCGAGACACGGAAACGTTCATTAGGTAGCATAATCCCTAGCGGTCCTAGGTGGCATAAATCCTAAGTGGACGCGCGATAATTCATGGTAAGGAAACACAACTAGATCCAGGGTTGCAGTCCAAAACAACTTCAAGGATAAACCGTTTACATGGGAAAGCCCGTATAGCCTACGGCAAAGGACTGAACTTATACATGGAAAGAAACGTATGAGTTGAGTAACCTATATATGCGGCATATTAGGTTGACATGGACCATTACACGACTTTTGAGTAAGGGTCATTCACGGATAACTCGTAATACAGTTGGGGTACTAGTACGGTAGGTGCAGAGCGGATATACAGGATAGATGCCATGAGACGTTATACGCGATAGATATCTTGGGATATTATACTTGATAGAAACCTGACAATGTGATACCTTGTTTTATCTTGACATCGTAGTTTATCACGACACCCTAGTTTATCTGAGTTCAGTAGTTCATCCTGTTATTTTGATTTAGCTTATCTATCTTGTCATCATGCTTATGTTCATCTCAGTTTCTCATGTCAGTTAACTTTACTAGTTTTTATGCTAATAGTAGATAGGGCTTACTCAGTTTTTTGACTGACCCGTTTTGTTTCGCCTCTTTTCTTCCGTTTCCCCCCCTAGGTTACAGGGAGGAAATATTGTTGTTTAGTTCGGACTTCTTCTGCTTGAAGGTCATCATGGATGGCTTGGACTTTTCTTGGCTAATGGCTACTTTACTGTTTTTACTTGGGGAATAATTTATGAAAATGTCTTTATGCTTCTTTACTATTGCAAGACAGGTTTTGATGTACTCTGATGTAAAAGGCTTTAGACCTTATTTATTCATGTTATGAAAGTTTGATTTTACTTCCGCTATTTTTATATGTTCTGTCTTGTGATATTTCTGTGCATGTTTACCAATAATGCCCCTCTAAAGCTAGTGCATTCCTTTGCGAGTGACCCTAGCGGAGGCGGGGTGTTACAGCAGTACCAAGTTCAAATGTAGCATCTGTTCGTATAATTTTTTATAAAGCAATTAATCCAAGGTCGAGGCAAAAGTGTCATGTGCAACAATACAGTATACAGGATATGGAGTAGCAAGCATAAGTTTACACAAGTTTCAGGTTCGAGCGTGAAGCCATTGCAAGAATTTCAGTCAGTACTAAAGTGGCCAAACCAAGACAAGTGACACAAGTTCAAGTAAAGGACTTGTGCAAATCTGTTTTATAGAGTAACTGTTCTTATCAGTTCAAAATCATCTGGACCAACTCAAAGCAATAAAGTCACACGCAAATTTCAAAAAATTCAAGACCGAGTCTAAGTTCCAGAAGGAATAAAAATCACAAGGAGTAATCACGGAAATATATTCAGAAAATCAGGAGAATTCAAGACCATTTAATTTGAAGAATTCTATCACGCAAGTATTCCACAAAAATATATTCGGTTTTTTGTTTATAATAAAATCCAGGTTCATCGAGCAAATCCAATTTAAATCATGCAATTAAAAAGGGGGAAACAAGCATAATCAAGTTAAAATAATCCGAGGAAATTTCCAGAGAAATCACAAGTTCAAGACCAGTTCAAAACCGAAGATTTCAAGCCAAAAATTACTCGAATATCAAACCAAGTCTCAGCTTAAGAAATCAGAGAATATTTAGGATTTTTAATCCTATTTAAACACCAATCCTCATCGGCAGAAGAGCATCCGATTTCCAACGCAAATAAAAGCAAAAATTCAACGTGAAAAATCATACCAGAAAACTTGGATCCAAAATCAGAGTCCATAAAATCAATCGAAGAAGATACAAGCTGCCAGAGATTGAAGCCAAGAAGAATCGAGCAGCAAAGCACTCATCAACCAAGCATCTCGATTCAGTGATTTAAGAGAAACCCTAATTTGATTTCCTTGAAGCCGCCGCCATTTTTAAGGAAAGAGATCGGGCAAAACTCAAGTGGTCAAGTGAAAATAAAAGAGGCCGGCCAAGGGTTAAACAAAAATCGGATTACCCTAATTTAAACTCCAAGGGTTTCTAAATTTATAAGGGTTTTTTATTTTCTTATTCGTTTTTTCAATTTGTAATCAAATCTATAAGTTTTCTAGTTTGACTCTGAAAACTAGGGAGACGAATTACAGGATCTGTAATTCGGAGAAATCTGGTTTTGGGGGATAAAAACCAGTGCAGGGTTTTGAGCGTAGGGTTAAGAACGGTTGGGAGCGAGTGTCGCGAGTTTACAGGGGATTGTAAGCGTAGAGATTGTTTTAACTCCTAGTAGAAACCTTGGGGAATGCAGCAGTAGGCAGGGTTTTGCCGAAGCTGGGTATATCTGTGTGTTATTTATTTTCCGCATTTATTTTGATTATTATATGTGCTGTTTTTTAATTATTCTGCGAAAATCTGCGATAAACCCTATTCACCCCCCCTCTAGGGTTAATTTAGATCCTACAAGTGGTATCAGAGCAGGTATTTTTCATTTTATTTTAACTCTAGAGTCATGAATCTGTCTAATAACGCTTTTTCTGAAGGTCAGTCCATAGCTAGGCCACCAATGTTTAACGGAACTGATTATGCATATTGGAAAGCTAGGATGAAAATTTATTTGAGTTCAGTCGATTATGATGTGTGGGATATTATTGAAACAGGTTATAGATCTCCCACTGTTATTGTTAGTGGTGTTGAAATTCCTAAACCAAAAGACAGGTGGGATGCTAATGATAAAAAATTATTTTCGACAAATGCCAAAGCGATGAATGCTTTAATCTGTGCTCTTGATAAAATAGAATTTAATCGAATTTCTCATTGTGAAACTGCACAGGAAATATGGCATACGTTGGAGGTCACACACGAAGGTACATCTCAAGTAAAGGAATCTCGTCTCGCTCTACTCAGCAACGAATATGAAAATTTCTCTATGCAAAAAGACGAAGATATAAAAGAGATGTATGGACGCTTCTCATCACTAGTATACAATGCAAAAGCTCTTGGCGAAACCTATACCGAAGTGGAATTGATCAGAAAAATTCTGAGAGTGCTACCGATGAATTTTGAAGCAAAGGTGACGGTGATTCAAGAATCAAAGGATCTGAATAAAGTAAGCATGGAAGAGTTGATCGGAAATCTGATTACTTACGAGATGGAGTTGAAAGCAAGAGAAGAACGAAAGGATTCTGAATCAAAGAAGAAGACGATCGCTCTAAATAATTCTGTTGAAAGTAATGATGATGATCCCGCTGAAGAGCTAGCCATGGTTTTGAAAAAGTGGCCAAAGGAAAATACAAACCACGAAAGAAGAATTCAAAAACCGACAAGTCCGAAAGTTCAGATAGTTCAGACGATGAAGTGTTTTGCTACAATTGCAAGAAACCCGGTCATATCAAACCAAATTGCCCACAGCTTAAAAATGACGAGGAAGGAGAAGAAATATCTAAAAGTGATGAAGAAGAAGCTAATTTGTGTCTTATGGCTCAATCTGATTCGGAAAGTAGTGAAGAGGATTCTAGTGAGGTATCGAATTTTATCTATAAAGAATTAATTCTAATGTGTCACGACCTCACGAAAACTGTTGATTCTCTTGAACTAAAAGTTAAAAAATTGAAATCTGATAGGTCAAAACTAGTTCAAGAAAATAACAGTTTAGATAGAAAACTTGAAAAGGGTAAGAATTCACCGTTTTCAGAATGTGAAAAATGTCAAATTTTGAGTAACGATATTTTGAAATTAAAAACTGATCTTGAGTTACTTAAAATTGAAAATCATGATTTTGAAAAGGAGATTGAAAAGTTTAGAGAATCTGAAAAACTTGATTTTGAAAAGCGAAAACAATTTGAATTTGAAATTTCCAAGTCCAATGCTAAAATCAAAGCACTTGAAAACGAAAATTTGATTTTAAAACAAACTGATGCTGAAAAGAGGAAAATCGCTATTAATCGTTGTTCAAATTTAATGAAAGAAAATAGCGATCTTAAATTTAAAATTCAACGGCTTGAGTCAGCTTTGACTAAATTTTCTAAAGGAGAGAAATCATTGAATATGTTGCTAAAAATCAATTTTTTGTTCAAAATAAAAAGGGACTTTTGTTTTGAATCTGATCAAGTTGAAAAACAAAATTATAATGATTATAAAAATCCTTCAATTGGCTTTGGAAATGATCAAATTGAATTTTTGAAATTTAATAATTTCAAAGGGTTTTTAAATCATAAACAAATTGATAACTCGTTTAAAAACAATTCATTTAAACATGTTTGGATTCCAAAAAATAACAAAATGATTTTGAATAAGTCAAAACGAATTTGGGTTCCAAAGGGTACGGTAGTGAATAGTAATGGATTGTTATATAAACGGGTATGGGTACCAAAACATGTAAACGAAGATAAGAGTGGTAAAACAACTTCTGTTAGACCACTCGATCCCATACACATTTAGGTACCGAGGGAGGCTAAGGAGCGACTGTGCTTAAAAGAGATATAATTCAAGTTGTTCCACTTTACTGAATTGTTTGAAGTTCCTTAGCCATAGATTCAGAGTTGGAGATTCATTGGATCACATTGATTATGGTAAGTCAGGTATGATCTCTAAACTCATTCTTTATTTTTTCTAGTTTATTTTCTTTTATTCTCTTTAATTTTTTACTTGGTTGTTTTTGAAATCATTTGTTATGGATTGTGGAAATTCTTGGATTACATGAAAAAAAATTCTTAGGTGATTTCAAATAATTATCTTCAGATTTGATCGTTGACTGTTTCTTGTGTTTATCTAAAAATTCTCTGAGAATATCACTTGTGATTCTTGCATTGAAAATAATCTTGTGCTGCTCTGATAAGGAAATTGATTTGATTCATTTTAAGTGTGTTGGTGATTAAATGATAAGTTGGAAAATAAGTGATTGGATTTATTTAAATTCCATAGACAATTTGAATTAAATATATAAATATTTTTTAAAAAAATTGTCTAGGAGCAATCAGTGTTAGAAATATTAGAAAATTCCATTTTCTACTGATTGATTTTTGAAACTGATTTTCAACTTGCATTGATATTTTCAAAAACTCCTCTTGAAATTAATATTTTCAATTTTAAATTATTTTTGATTATTTATTCAAAAATTGAAATTATTGATTAATTTGAACTGTTTTGTGACTCATCAAAATTATTAATAGAATTCTAATTTAGTGATGGGTTATGACTATGGTATAATTCATAATCAGAGGAGATGATATTTTTAAATCTCATGATGATTGGACAGATTTTTTAATATCTTTGAATTAGAGCTTATTTCACGACCATCTTCTATATCTACCATATTTCTGCCATTTATCATGGTTTTATTTAATTTGGAGAGTTCAAATTAATTTTTTTTTAAAAAAAACTTGGAAATAGAAATAAATAAATAACTTATCCTTGGTATTCACTCCCATTTAAAAATCCTTTCGGTTATGCGTGGGTGAATTACCTTAATCTCTATGTTCTTCTATTCTCACTTAAAAGACCTATGGGCTGTGCATGGATAGAACTCGTTGAGAGGATAAAGTTAAGTTACTGCTAACCCCATTTAAAAGACCTTTGGGCTATGCGTGGTTAGAAAGTGCTTAACACAATTTAAGCAATTTTAAAATCTTCAAAATTCATATTCAAATATTCAATTTTTTTTATTGAACTCTCCTTATTCTATAAAATCCATCGTTAATCCATTCATTCTGAAAGTGAAATTTACTTCTGATTTAAAGATTATTATGATTTTTGTTTGATTAAATGGGTTTTACGATATATATTCTCTCTCTGAATTTGAATTTATATTTTTAGTCTATATTCATCACTGTTTCGATTTCTGTTATCCTTTTGATGATAACAAAAGGGGGAGAATGGTCAAGATTTTGGTTGATGGATAAATAATTCAAAAATATTTTAAGATTGGAAATTAAATATCTAGAGGGAGAATGGTCAATTGGATTTCATCATTTATATTTTTCCACATATATATGGGAAGTTCAGTTGTAGGGGGAGCAAACAAATAGGGGGAGTAATATATTTCACGTTCAAACACATTTAACACATTCAAAATCTTGTATATGTTTGTCATCATCAAAAGGGGGAGATTGTTGAGTATAACGATATGATTTTTGTTTGATGATAACAAACATATATATATAAATATATATATATTTGAATAGAATACTATCACACAGATTTAAAACTATTCAAACGGTATTTTTATTTAAATAAATATTTTATTTCAGCATTTGAAATAGTACGTATACAACACTCCACTATTTCCACATTCAAATATTTTTGAATATTTCTGTCATGACACATCACACATGAACTGTAATACTGAAGGAATTCAAATAAAATAGACAGCTTGAATTGAACACAATAAAATAATATTTTATCACATCTGTTTATTACAAATAACAGTACAATTTTATTTACGTCTATAATCAATTACATATACACAGACTCCTCGTTACATTTACATATACACACACACACACTGATACTCCATCTTCTGTCTTCACTGCTCTCCAATCCAGTCATCTTCATCTTCAAACCTGTCACATACAGAAGAACACACAGTAGACTGCAACAAAAATAAAATTATAAACAAACAAATAAAAATTTATTTATTTTAAATTTTATTTGCCTGAGAATTACGGTGTGTTTCTCATCATTTTTCTAGACTTGGTCTGATATGCAGGGACAGGAAAAACTGTCTGGATGGCTGCATATACACACGTGTGCACTGCCTCGCCAAACCAGTGTGCAGCTGAGGAGTAGCCACAAGGACCGTCTCAACCCAGTGCAAATCAATGAGCAAATGGCAGAGCATTTAAGCACAAGTAATCAAATCAATACAGAAGTGAAATTGTTCAAAAGCATTAAACATGGCAGATGGAAACATACAGCAGTACAAGTAGCATGGTCGAGTTCAAGTCAACATATTCATTAAAACAAAATGGATTCAGCAACACATGAAAATTGCATGGACCACATGTGTAAAACAGCATTGTCAAGGTCATCAAATACAAAAGAGCAACAAGGAAAATTCAACTTGTATGGTGACTCAAAGCATTGTACAGCAGACAATCGGGCTAAGTGTCTGTACATGATCAAGTAAAGTAAGTCAAGCATGAAGGATTAAGTGAAGATTGGCAAATGGAAGCATGGCAGGACAAAGAGGTCTGACATGTCTCAAGTGTTAATACACTACTCACAAAGTCATGAAAGTGCAAACACAAACAGCAGCATGAAGACAATGAATCAGTATCATGAAAAACAAGGATGGCACAGCAACAAATCTAGAGTACACATGGACCAGTCATGCATATATACAAGTTTCCAAATGTACATATGTAATGCAGCTCTCAAAATGGACAAGGCAAATATGAAGACAGGTCTGCCAGGCTCAAATGCAAGATAGCAAAGTGGCATACATGTTAAGCGCAGCAACTAATGCAGTATTGGAAACATGCAAGTAAAACTAAGCTAATTAGTACACAGCAACAAAGGAAACTCGACCACAAAACTCAAGTCTGAAGTGCAATATACAGCAAGTCAAGCACAAAAGGGAAATACAGACAACATGCTAACAGGAAAACAGTTTGATCAAGGCAGTACCAAGTTCAAATGTAGCATCTGTTCGTATAATTTTTTATAAAGCAATTAATCCAAGGTCGAGGCAAAAGTGTCATGTGCAACAATACAGTATACAGGATATGGAGTAGCAAGCATAAGTTTACACAAGTTTCAGGTTCGAGCGTGAAGCAATTGCAAGAATTTCAGTCAATACTAAAGTGGCCAAACCAAGACAAGTGACACAAGTTCAAGTAAAGGACTTGTGCAAATCTGTTTTATAGAGTAACTATTCTTATCAGTTCAAAATCATCTAGACCGACTCAAAGCAATAAAGTCACACGCAAATTTCCAAAAATTCAAGACCGAGTCTAAGTTCCAGAAGGAATAAAAATCACAAAAAGTAATCACGGAAATATATTCAGAAAATCAGGAGAATTCAAGACCATTTAATTTGAAGAATTTTATCACGCAAGTATTCCACAAAAATATATTCGGTTTTTTGTTTATAATAAAATCCAGGTTCATCGAGCAAATCCAATTTAAATCATGCAATTAAAAAGGGGGAAACAAGCATAATCAAGTTAAAATAATCCGAGGAAATTTCCAGAGAAATCACAAGTTCAAGACCAGTTCAAAACCGAAGATTTCAAGCCAAAAATTACTCGAATATCAAACCAAGTCTAAGCTTAAGAAATCAGAGAATATTTAGGATTTTTAATCCTATTTAAACACCAATCCTCATCGGCAGAAGAGCATCCGAGTTCCAACGCAAATAAAAGCAAAAATTCGAAGTGAAAAATCATACCAGAAAACTTGGATCCAAAATCAGAGTCCATAAAATCAATCGAAGAAGATACAAGCCGCCAGAGATTGAAGCCAAGAAGAATCGAGCAGCAAAGAACTCATCAACCAAGCATCTCGATTCAATGATTTAAGAGAAACCCTAATTTGATTTCCTTGAAGCCGCCGCCATTTTTAAGGAAAGAGATCGGGCAAAACTCAAGTGGTCAAGTGAAAATAAAAGAGGCCGGCCAAGGGTTAAACAAAAGGAGGATTACCCTAATTTAAACTCCAAGGGTTTCTAAATTTATAAGGGTTTTTTATTTTCTTATTCGTTTTTTCAATTTGTAATCAAATCTGTAAGTTTTCTAGTTTGACTCTGAAAACTAGGGAGATAGTTTGACTCTGAAAACTAGGGAGACGAATTACAGGGTCTGTAATTCGGAGAAATCTGGTTTTGGGGGATAAAAACCAGTGCAGGGTTTTGAGCGTAGGGTTAAGAACGGTTGGGAGCGAGTGACACGAGTTTACAGGGGATTGTAAGCGTAGAGATTGTTTTAACTCCTAGTAGAAAACGTGGGGAATGCAGCAGCTGGCAGCGTTTTCCGAAGCTGGGTATATCTGTGTGTTATTTATTTTCCGCATTTATTCTGATTATTATCTGTGCTGTTTTTTAATTATTCTGCGAAAATCTGCGATAAACCCTATTCACCCCCCCCCCTCTAGGGTTAATTTAGATCCTACAATGTTTGATGCTTGCAAGTGGATGCAAGTGGTTGCTAGTGATTGCTCGTGGATGCATATACACATACTAGGCACTAGATCGGCTCAAAAACACTCTTATACTTCATATGGATGTGTATGAATTTTTTCAAAAAATTTTATGGATGAAAAATGGTTGTCTCAACACATGGATGTTGCATATGAATGAATGGTTGTGCACTCATATAGAAATGATATGTATCAAATAGGAGAACTACATACATATTGGACTCATGGCACTGACATAATTCGCATTAAGGAGGTCAACTGAATCAGTGGACCGCCTGATCTTTGCACTGGATAAGTACATATACACACACTCTTGCATAAATTCATACAACATTAGAAATATTTTAAGGACAATGGTTGCTTGTGGATGATGGTTGAGTAGATGTATGATTGGATGATAGGATGCATTCTTCTTAACTTGAAGATTTCGGGGACGAAATCCATTAAGGAGGGGAGAATGTAACAACCCGTATTTTTATATCATGTTAAAACCATTAATCAAGGCAGAATTAAATTTTAAATTAAGAATCAAGGGAAACGTGTTGCGCCATTGCGTTCATATCGAAATTCTGCTTGGAAATGAGTTCGAGTTTTCGAGAAACGGAGTCCGTATGAGGGAGATATGACCCTCCGAAGTTTCAGGAATTTTCAGAATCGAAAACAGCTCGAAATTCGAATTTGAAATTCGAATTCAAACCCCAACGCAGACTGGGCGGGAATTTTCCTACCCAGGTACAGGTCAACCTGGGGGTCGACACTATGGTTGACCTCCCAGGGACCAGGTCGACCCTATGGCCGACCTGGGGGTCGACCTGGTGCCAGAACCCAGTTTTGAGCCTGGGTTCATTCTGATGTATCTGGTCTCGTTTTCAGTCTAGATTCGCCCGCCTAATCCTATATAAACAACACGCTAGCCCCATTCTCTTTACACCATTCTTCTCTCCTTATGCTGCCTCTGAAATAATAGAAATAACTACTCTGCTGGGATCAAAACTAGAACTAGTGCATCTTCTTCCAAATCTGAATAAGATTAAAAGAGAACAACTGCAACTCCTCTTCTATAATCCAACCAAGGCAAGTGCAATTATTTTCCGATATGAAATTTAATCATGATCTGGACATAGTTATAAATCTGAATCTGAGACTAGGCCCTTTTTCTATTTATCAGATCTATTCCTCTGTTTTATTATTATGTTTGTTCTGTATCTCTTCCTCTTTTCTTTCTTTTTGTTTGATAGCCAGGCTACCACGAGCCTGAGCTAAGTCTCATAAGAGATGAGCGCATAAACGTTAAATTTGTGAAGAATATTGAATGAGGCATATTTGGGAAAAATCGATTTGTAACTAATTTGAGGGCACAATGCATGTTGTAATTCTGGACATAAATTTGAGACATATTGCATAAGATGATCTATGACGTGGAAGAAGAGAATTATAGTGACTTAGAACATAAAGAACATATTTCATAATTTAAGATCTAGATGTGGGCATATTAAATCCGATAGTTTGTTATTTGGAAGTAGGAGAATTAATTTGCATATGACTTAGGTGTAAAAACCTGTATTAAGATTTGACGACTATTAAGTGTGAATACACCTGAGTAAGGTTTTTTTTTTTGGATATGTGACATGCATTGTAATCAATGGCTATATTTGGCATAATTTATATGTGAATCACGATTAGGGTTTTTGGAGAATATTCTGAACTATGAAAGTTTAACTAAAATTTGGACATATGTTATATGGTGGATTATGACCATAATTTGGGCATATAAGTTTAGGCTTACTTTATGAATTAGGTAAGATATGTGAATAGGACTTTAAGGAATGTTTAAGTCGGCTAAAACTGTTATCTACTTAATATGTTAAATTTTCCTAATCTGCTAAATCTGTCACCTGTTTAATCTATTGAATTTCCTACACTGTTAAATATGTTGAATCGCCTAATCTGCTAATTATGCCTAATCTGTAAATCTGTTGAGTTGCCTAATCTGCCAAATCTGTTGAACCACCTGAGCTGCTAAATCTATTAAATCTGTTGAAAAACTGAATGATTGTAATTTGTGTATGAAAATCCTTAGGCTCGATCTAAGATTGAGTAGAACATGTTGATTTGATTAATCTTCTGCGACTTGAAAAGAAGTCAAATATGTTAACTTGGCATAATTAGTCTGATATTTGTATAATTTGTAATGAAATAAACTAGTTATAATAAAAATGCTGAGACACAAGGTTAGACTCATGTTTACGGTAGAAGCCTGCCCGGACCCAACCAGCTTAACCAGCAACTGCAAACTTCTAGTCTAATATGAGAGGTCGTAGGCATAACTAAAATATGCTTAGACACGAGGTTAGGTCTAGCTTGTGGCAGAAGTCTGCCGGGAACCGCCTGGCTTATCCAGCGGCCACAAGCTATCGACCTAATGTGAGAGGTCTGCGCATTAATATTTAATTAATGCAAATCTGAGATAAATATTATGTCTAAAACATGTTGGGTGGATAGGGCTAAACCAACTGGACTGATGAATTAATAAACCTGTTTCGTGAATATTAGGCCCAATACAAAGTTAGACGATCTGTAAGTCTGTTAAAACTATACATCTAATCCATTAGTCTGAAAACCTGTTGACTTGATTTTCTGATCTGTGAACTAGTTGATCCGAACTCTGTAGGTTTGTAAACTTGTAAACAAGTTATTCTGAAATCCATTAGTCTGGGGACACAAGGTTAGGAGGGAAAATACATTTGTCATTTGTTGTTTGAGACCCATAATAGTCAGTAACCCTTTCTGGTATCAAAACTATGACCCAATAGTAGGTAGGGTCCGGGCATGCTTATTGAACTAATTATAAGCGGTTCATTGTGATAATGGCGAGGGGTGTTGATGGTGCGTTCCAACCAGGTCATGTGCGTGCATAGATCCCGGTCTGCCTCTGAGGATGTAAGACGCCGTGACATCTGTAAATAGGTCTGTGTCATTCAAAGGTCGCCACTTTAGGGAGTGATACACCCTTCTGTGGGGATGGCACAGGGTATTTATGTATTAGGGAGCCGATCGCTTGGGGTAGATTTAGGGTACACTTAGTTATGTCTGTTTCTGCTGGGGTACCGTCTGTTTCTGTTGGGTGGTAACACCTGTCTGTTTCTGCGTGGTACCGTCTACTGGGGTGGTAAAGGCCCATTTACTAGTGTACACCTAATATTCTTTTTCCGTAGGGATTATTCGGTTTTCGTCTCTGATTCTGTTTATGTACCTTCTGTCTGTTAGGGTGGTAAAGGCCCATTACTGGCATTCTGTTTCTGTATAGATTATTCTGTTCCGTTTCTGTTTTAGTTTAGATATTAGTGTAACACCTAATCCTGTTATACTAGTATTAGTCTAGAGAAGTAAGATATAAGTAAGAAGCATAACTTGGTCTATATCATTTTGTTTCTCCTGTTTAGCTTAAGTATACAAGTTACTCCTGTTGATGTTGTCTCTTATCCGGCTTTACTTTCATGTCATGATATTATTATCTGTTCAAATGTTGAAAGTCACTGGACTTGCTAGACTTTATGTCTGACCTTGCTTGTTTTCTCCCCTTTTCTTTCGTTCCCTCCCCCTCAGGTTTTTAGGGTGGAAATATAGGAGCTTGATTTAGATTTTCTCTGCTTGAAGTATCGCTTTGCCTTGGCTCTATCTTTCCATGGTAGTTTATGTTGGGGATTATGACTTTAAAAACCATGCATTCTGAAGGCTTTTGTACAAGACCGATATTTTGTACTTGAATTCTGATATTGTGATTTGAAAAGATGTAACCAAACTTATTTCGGTTTCTGTTGTAATAAAGTTATAATATTTTCAAGTACTGTTTTATCTATCCTGTAAATTTCTGATCTGTCTACTAAAACGCTCCATCAAAGTTAAGGCATTCCCTTTGTGAGTGACCTTAACGGGGGTGGGGTGTTACAGTTGTAATCTTTTTTATCGTGATGAATCGAGAGCAATTTAAGCTCAAAGTTGCGAAGTTTGATGACGTTTAATAGCTAAGGAAAGCGTGCGAATTCGACCAAGCTTTGGTCGTGGAAGGGCGGCGCAAGGCTCGACGTGGTGATGCGGTCAGCTCCGATTCCGACACCGTGGTTGAGCATCGACGACGATGGTTTTACGTTAAGGATAGGTTTGGTTTTACTGTAATGGGGAAGAAGGTTTAAGTTAATTAACCTATTAATTAAGTTGTTAATTAATTAATTATATTAATTTTTGTAATTAATGTTTAGAAATCCATAACTTTGTCATACGAGGTCGAAATTCAACGATTTCTAAAGCATTGGCATCCTCTTGTCGAGAGCTACAACACAGAACTGCCAAAATCAAAAAGGAGAAAATCAGAATTTGAAGCGAATTTAAATTCAAATAGAACTGAAAAACGGAACTAAAATTCAGAAATAAAAACTAGCGGAGTGGAAACCGATTGTAAGAGCTCCTTCTGACTCTAAATATTTTACAGTAAAATATATACTAGGATGCGGAGGGGGCTTAGAAGCCCCCGACACTATTTATTGTACAAACCATGATTGTTTGTTTGGATTGTATTGTGGAAATTTGGTTTTTGGTTGTAAAATTGATTGTGAATAAAATATTTTAACAATTAAAATATCATTTTCATTGTATAATGAACTATATAAAATAATCAACTGTTGAAATAAATATTTTATCAATAAAAAAATAATTTTAACGTATATATGAACAACATTAAATTCTCCTGAAATGAAAATAAATATTCATTTACAAATCTGATGATTTGTTTATGTACCCCCATTTAACTGATATTGATTGGGACGATAAATTTTACATATCACCCAACTGCACAAAATTTTTTCAATATTTGTTGGTTGAAACCGCACACGGGTACTGGGATGATTTTTGACGTACACTAATATGAATTTCTTAGTTGTGTGTCAAACGATTGGTTGACAGACTGTATTAAGCGTTAATTATTTATATTTAATGCTTATGCAGTGGTGTAATGCACTCTAGATGATGGATTATTGTTTATCATTGTTGTTGTGTACATGTGTTGTATGAAATCCATATAACTAACATTATATGGTAATTGACTGTGTCTGATTCCAATTCAGAAAGAATGAATATTTTAAAATAATATTATGTAAAGGATTAAAATATGATTTTGATGTCCGATTTTGAATGGACACGAGAATATTGAAATGTATGAAGCCGTGTTGATTAGATATGCGCCATTTTCATGCGAACGATATTTATATCGATTTTATTCATTTTTGTAATGAATATCAAAAAGGAAATGATTTCAAAATCAGATATTTTGAAAATATTATCATTTAAAAATTATAATGATAAGGAGTACTCATTTTGGTTAAAAACTTAAATGAAGGTGGGAATCATTTTAAAATGAATTTATAAATGAAGTATAAAATATGTTTAAAAGGGAAATTGACAAAATATGTATAATATATATATTTAATGGCCTGAATAGACCGGTGACTTCGATTTGATATTACACGAGATCCGACCATCAGATTCTCATAAAACCTGTAATGACCCGCATTTTCTGCAATATATAATTAATTTATTTAATTATATAATTGGTGATTTAGAGAAGTTAATGATCGTTCAATTAAATAATATTGAATATTTAATTAAAAATTTTAATATAATAATATATTATAATGTCGAAATAGTCAAAAATAGCTGAATTCACAATACAGTGTGAATTGGGTTATATATAAGGTATAATTCAGTTTGGAATTGAATTTGAATAACGAATATATTATATAAAACGATAGTTGAAGGTATAGTTTATAATATAATTATAATAGAGCTCGAAATGGCGCGGTAGTTCGCTATTTGGCGATTTGAACTTCAACTGAATATACAGGGTCCATTTTAAGTCGGATTTCTGTGAAACAAGAACCGTCAGGACCGATTTGATAATAGTTTTCTAATGGAAGAGAAAAATCAGGATTTCGTCGTGTAGATTTTGAGTTACGTCCAAATCAAATTATCAGAAATGCAGCGCCCTGACCATAACTATTTAATTATATTTTAAATAAGGATTTAAATAGAAATCGAGCGTCGATATAACTCTGACGATGTAATATCAAGTTGTAAATACATACAGGACTATTCTGGAGCTGCATACTATGCCACTGTGAATATAGACGATAATAATTAATTTTAAATAATAAATTTAATAATATTTAAATATATTTATATATTTAAATAGGCTATTTAGAGCGTTAAAAATAGACACTTTTGCAAACGAAGTCGAAATTCGACGAAACCAGTTTTGTTGGATCCGCAATATCAAATAGTTGTTAGATTCCAAGTTTCGTGATTTTTAGAGTCAGTGTGTGACCGTACGGATTTTTAGAGTGAAATACAGTCGATATTTCAACAGTTAAAAATACGCTGTGTGAGCATACGGAGTCGAAATTCGACGAAACCAGTTTCGTTGAGACCGTAATGTCGAGCTGAAGGTGCATGTCCAGTTTGATGATTTTTGGGCATCACAAGTGATCACAGGAATTTTAAAGAACAAATAAAAATAGCACTTGCTTATAAATAAATATAAAATTCGAATATAAAATTATTTAAAATTCCTATAAATACCCCTAACAAACCCCTTAACCTAATTTCAACTCCTCTCTCGGTCAAACCCATTTCCGCCGTGACTTTTATTCCAGGAAATTGTTTTTCGATCTTCACAAAATCAAAGGAATTCAAGTAAAATTCTATAAATTGTTATATATATAGATTCGAGATCCTCATGAGTTGTGCTGCGATTCTAGGTCAGTTTTGTAACATGCGATTCATGTTCTCGAGCTCCAGATTTTTACAGCGTCAGTTTTCCGTGTCCTAGGGCTAAGGATTTGGAGAGATTCTAAGCTTTAATCCTTGTTTAGGCATCATTTCTGAGTTCAGCGCATCGAGTACTGCTTGTATGCAACTCATTGATGATTTCCGTGCATAATGATGTCGATGTTCCTGTACTGGTCTCGACGGCAGGTTTTGATTCGGGAGTTCGAACTTGGATGTGAGGGTATCGTCTAGAAGAGAGTGAGGCACAGGTCGTTTTGGTGGTGATGGCTCGTGGAACGGTGGACCGGAGAGGGTGAACGAGGTGGAGGAAGGCAGCTCAAATGGTGGAACTGTGTTCGGTTTGATACTGGAGCCGATACTTTTAAATTGGAAGGGACGAAGAACAAACGGGTCGGGAGTTTAAAGTTGGGTAATGGGCTCAAGAGAAAGTAAGGCCCAATAGAATAAAATCCAAGCTTTTATTTTAAATTAATGTATATTAACTTCGATATTGAATAACTTAGTCATACGATATCAGATTGACTAACCGCTAGTTGCGTTGGGATCGTATGGACGGGAGCAACACAATGGAACTGACCGCAAGTCAATTTGAGATCATTACAATTTATGACGAAATAAATTGTCCGTCGAAATCAAAGAACGCAAACCGTTATTTAACGGCTAACGCGTCAATGTGAGTAAAACTCACCAACTCTGAACAGTTTATAATTTCATGTTGTATTTTTAGAACTGTTAGATATTGGTTGATTGACTGTATGTTGACTGTTTGATTGAACTGCTAGTCAGTTAGTTGAATTTCTATATTGATTCTGTTTAACAGAATATATCATATGGAACTGAAAGTGATGTTATCTATATTGTCTAACATCTGTGATGCAGGGAAACAGGTTGGAGGAATCCGACTGGATTCCTCAACAGTTATTTTATTGTTTTTCATATATTTTAATATATGATGCGAATTATAACCTGTTGTTGATTGTGTGTGTATGGACGATATTGAACATCGTGATTTGATATGATTGAATACCATGACATACCGGAATGTAGATAAAGGAGATTTTTCAAAGTGATATTGAAAAATAGAATATTTATAAAGTGGAATATTTATAAATAAGGAATATTTATAAATTGGGATATTTATAAATAGGAGATATTTGAAAAGGAAATAAATTCAAAACATTTCTTTTTGAATGGAAAGGCCTGTGTGGCGAGTTTGGGGATTTTCCCGATGCTTCCGATACAATGGAGGTTATGGCGAATTTTCCCGGGAATTTAAGGAGTTAGAATATTTCAAGAATAAATTTGAAAACGAAATATTTGTAAACCATTTACAAATAGAATTGGAAAGGAAACATTATAAAAAGGGAAATCATTTTTAAAGGGTAGAACCGTTATTTAAAAGTAAATCTTTTCCAATGAATAAAACGTTGTTAAAAAGGAAATCTTTATAAAGTGAATAAAGTAAATCAAATATGGTATTCGAAGTTAGTTAATCGAATATGGTATTCGAAGTTAGTTAATCGAATATGGTATTCGAAGTTAGTTAATCGAATATGGTATTCGAAGTTAGTTAATCGAATATAGACATTCAAAGAAGTTAATCGAATATGGTATTCGAAGTTAGTTAATCGAATATGGTATTCGAAGTTAGTTAATCGAATATGGTATTCGAAGTTAGTTAATCGAATATGGTATTCGAAGTTAGTTAATCGAGTATAGACATTCGAAAGGAGAAATCGAATATGGTATTCGAAGTCAGTTAATCGAATATAGACATTCAAAGAAGTTAATCGATTATGGTATTCGAAGTTAGTTAATCGAATATGGTATTCGAAGTTAGTTAATCGAATATGGTATTCGAAGTTAGTTAATCGAATATGGTATTCGAAGTTAGTTAATCGAATATAGACATTCGAAAGGAGAAATCGAATATGGTATTCGAAGTTAGTTAATCGAATATAGACATTCAAAGAAGTTAATCGAATATGGTATTCGAAGTTAGTTAATCGAATATGGTATTCGAAGTTAGTTAATCGAATATGGTATTCGAAGTTAGTTAATCGAATATGGTATTCGAAGTTAGTTAATCGAATATAGACATTCGAAAGGAGAAATCGAATATGGTATTCGAAGTCAGTTAATCGAATATAGACATTCAAAGAAGTTAATCGAATATGGTATTCGAAGTTAGTTAATCGAATATGGTATTCGAAGTTAGTTAATCGAATATAGACATTCGAAAGGAGAAATCGAATATGGTATTCGAAGGAGTTAATCGAATATAGTTTATTCGAATAGAGTAAAGGAGTTAATCGAATATAGTTTATTCGAATAGGGTTAGAGGAGTTATCGAATATAGTCTATTCGACAGTAGTTAAGTGAATTAGTTAAGTTAAACTAAGTGAATTAGTTAAGTGAATTGGTTAAGTTAACCAAAGTGAATTAGTCGAGTTAATCAAAGTGATTAGTTCAGTTAATCGAGATAAGTAAATCAAGTTAGGTTAATCGAGTTGAATTAGTCAGTCGAGTTAATAAATTGAGTTAGTCAAACCAAGTAAAACTAGTTAAAGTTAAATTAGTTGAGTTGATCGGGTGGTTCGACCAAGTTAGTCGAGCCTAGTTAATCGAATCGAATTGGTCGAACCAAGTAAGTCGAGTTAGTCGAGTCAAGTTAAGTTAGTTGGGTTAAGTTAGTTGAGTTAAGTTTGTCGAGTTAAATAAATCGATGTTAGTTTCATCGAAAGGAGTTATCGATGTTAGATAATTCGAAAGGAGTTATCGATGTTAGATAATTCGAAAGGAGTTATCGATGTTAGATAATTCGAAAGGAGTTATCGATGTTAGTTTCATCAAAGGGAGTTATCGATTATAGTTTAATCGAAGTGAGATTTTCAAATATGAGATATTTGAAAAGGAAGAGTCATCGAATATTAGTTATTCGAAGAGAGATTATCGAATATCGTTTATTCGAGAAGGAGTTAATCGAATATAGGTTATTCGAAGAAGAGTTAATCAAATAGAGATTTCTCGAAGAGAGTAAATCGGCAAATTCGATTATATCGAATTCAGGAAAGTACTTATACTTTCCAGTGTTTAAATAGAGATTTATTTATTTATAAATAAATAAGTGTTAGGTTAATTATTCACTAATAAGAATAGAAGTTATATTAAAGTTAGATAATTCGAAAGTAGGGATTATAACGTTATCGTTATAACCAATGTTTTAAATATAGAAGTGGATTAGTAAAATTGAATCCGAGAAAGGCGTAAAGAAGTCGTTAAAGATTAAAAGATAAACTTTGACCATTCCGAAGTTATAACGTTGTTCAGTCAAGGTCTGAGAGGTAATTATACCCCAACTTGAGTGACTTCCTTCTTGACTAAGAAATGGTAAAGTTTGATCGTAAAGGTGTTTTGGAAATGTTTTCCAAACGAGAATCAGAAATGTTTTCTGATAAAAGAAAATAAGAATTTAGAATATAGGGAAACAGGAGATGAGTAAATAAATGAATTAAAGAGATTAATGTTAAATGATTTTTGATCGATATAATTTCCATCTGGAAATAATATCATTGTTTGCACACTTGTTTTTCTTTGATAGTTAACTCACAGACTATCGAAGTTTTGACCATTTTAACGTTGTTAATATGGAGAGACCGGTTGGATTATTATCCGAAGAACCACTCTTTATTGGCATAAGCGTTGCGAATCATACATGCCAAAGATAATTGAAGACGGAGTAAAATGCAAGGGCTATCCTGTTTACAGAATAGTGCCTTCGGTTTGTCCAGTCCCAGGACAACTTGTATGGACGAAGGTCTGACAGAGTATATCCAATGGATCGCGTAAGTTGATCTGTTCAAACGTATTCACGTTTGGTGGCGGAGGAATTCGTTTCTCTTAGCTGTATACCCGTGTTATTTTTGGATAAGTCAATTTGTGATTTGGCGGGTATGACAATGTGATGTTCTAAGTGAATGAAGATGGATGTCTGACAGAGTATTTCCAGAAAGGTCACGTACATTGATTTCTTCAACTATACCAAGAGTGGAAGCGGAGAAGGAAACTTCTTTTAGCTGACACGTAATGTATGGTTGTAGACGTCAAATTAGTGATTTCGATGGATTTGACAATGTAGCATTCGAAGTGAATCTGAGGTGATGATAAAGCGTAGCTTCTAGCCTCATCAACCGGTAAATGACAGAAATCGGGCAGGCAGCATGGCTAAGTCGGTCGCACCGAAGTAGGGTGTATAATCACCTATCTAGAGAATATTCATTTTTGTTTTCTTAGATCTATCAATGCTGTCCCATATATATACGGGAACGGTTACTGATCCCAACCGTTGGTGATGTACATTCGATACACTCAAGCGAAATGAGTGGTCGGTCATGTGTGGCTGAGTTGCAAGATGTTCTTGTTGAACTCCAGTGTATCGTTCCTAGAGTACACTGATCGGAAGGTGATTCCATACCTTGTCATAGTTGGGAATCCATTACCCAATACGTGCTTGCGGTTTTGATTGTATACTATATATGTAGAACGTGAGATGAAAGCGTTTCTGCTAGTTGATATCTATTTGTACATAGACATTATTATAATATCAAAAGGTTTTTGATATAAAGATATTTTGGATCCTCATAAGGGAAAAACCCGTTCCGTTCTGCGGCGTGGTCTTATAAGATATCGTTTACTTGTTCATATACCTGTTTAAACTATTTTACTCATACCAGTCCCCTGACTGACCCGGAGTTTACTTTGTTGTTTTCCCTAAACTCTTGGGTGCCTAATTTTGTACGGGCAGTCAAGTAGTCAGGAATTTACAGATATACTGGAAGAGTTTGGAGCAGGAGGCTTCAAGATCATATAGCTATAGTTATTTCCGCTGTGTTGTAAGTGCTGTACTCTGATAAGTGCTATTGTATACATAACTGTTATATTTCAAAGTTATGTTATCTATTATATGTTATTCGTTCCGCTGTGAGGTTCGTGTTACTCTGATGTTATGTTCTTCTTCTTCTTCTATTCTAAGTTTCTATCTTATCTATTCTCACCTTCTAATTTCTTTCATTAATTACCGGGATTTTTCGATGTTTTGGTTATCGACGTCGGGCTTACGTCGATAACCAAAGCCGCCGAAAATCCGGGTCGTTACAGTTGGTATCAGAGCTTAAGTTAAGAATTACTTGGCTCTGTGGCGTGACTCAGTAGAGATAGGGTTAGTAATACCCTAGATTGAGTTTGAGTGTATATATACGAGTGAACGTATTTGTATTTGATATAAAAATGGTTTTATATTGTGGGGATTCATTGGTCGAGTTGTTGATGAGTTCTGGTCGATCAGTTTGATCCACTGTATCGTTAGGAGTTTAAAAACACTCGAATACGATGGGTCGACACGATATGTTTTGAAAAAGAGGGTAAATTAAAATAAGTTTACCCAGAGTATATTCTGATATAGAGGAAATATATATATATTAGATATATTGGTTGTTATTATAATCGAGTAAGATTATAAAGTGAAATGGTTATAAATAACCAATCAGAATTCATATAAGTAAAGTATATGAAATAAGATGAATTGAATTTGAATTTAAATCAGAATTTGAATTTAAAATAAGGAAATTTTAAGTTCCTGGGAGATTTTGAAAATGTTTTTCAATCTGAAAGTGATATAGTATTGAACTCACTCTGACAGCTGGAAAGTAGATTCCGATGATGATCATGACATCATCGGTGTTCATTTTCGAGTTCTTAGTGACGGATTACTACCGAAGATTTTGTTTTTAAATTGGTTTGAGAAAACAAATGGTTTAGAAAATTCAAATGTTTTGAATTGGTATTATGATTTCAAATTGATTTGAAAGAAACCCAGGGATTTAAGTTCTGGAATTAAAGTTTAACTAATGAAGTTAAATAGAATGAGGTAGTAAAAGTGAATGAGACATTTGAATTTAACTTGAAATAAGTTAAATTAAAACTGGATTGGATTATGGAATAATCTGAATGAAATTAAGTTGATAAACTAAGAGTTGAAATTGGATATTGGAGTTGAAATGAAATTCGACTTAGGTATAAGTGAATGGTTGGATCTGCGAATAAAAACAGATTGGAATCTGGTTGAGATAACATTGGTATATGTTGGAATGATAACAGATGGAAGAGATATAAGGATATACCCGACAAAAAGGTACAAGTCTATTTAATATATGGGTTTGGAATTTATGAGCCGAATTGGCAAGCCGCTTGGCTGTTTGATTTTCTTTTGGGTTGGAGAAGGCCTAGAGAGGCGAGTGGTGGTTTTACCAATAGGGCTGTACAAAGGAGGTTATGGCAAAATTTTCCGACAATTTAAGGCGTTAGAAAATTTTCAGAATTTTTGAAAATTTTAGTCAGTCGGAAGGAATTAATATTGAAATCGATAATTGTTGGTTCAGTTAAAATCAGAAATAAGGGGTAAACAAATCTTAGGAATTCCAATAGATAGGGTCGTCCTCTAGCTTAGCAATTTCGAGGACGAAATTATTTTAAGTGGGGAAGAATGTAATGACCCGCATTTTCTGCAATATATAATTAATTTATTTAATTATATAATTGGTGATTTAGAGAAGTTAATGATCGTTCAATTAAATGATATTGAATATTTAATTAAAAATTTTAATATAATAATATATTATAATGTCGAAATAGTCAAAAATAGCTGAATTCACAATACAGTGTGAATTGGGTTATATATAAGGTATAATTCAGTTTGGAATTGAATTTGAATAACGAATATATTATATAAAACGATAGTTGAAGGTATAGTTTATAATATAATTATAATAGAGCTCGAAATGGCGCGGTAGTTCGCTATTTGGCGATTTGAACTTCAACTGAATATACAGGGTCCATTTTAAGTCGGATTTCTGTGAAACAAGAACCGTCAGGACCGATTTGATAATAGTTTTCTAATGGAAGAGAAAAATCAGGATTTCGTCGTGTAGATTTTGAGTTACGTCCAAATCAAATTATCAGAAATGCAGCGCCCTGACCATAACTATTTAATTATATTTTAAATAAGGATTTAAATAGAAATCGAGCGTCGATATAACTCTGACGATGTAATATCAAGTTGTAAATACATACAGGACTATTCTGGAGCTGCATAGTATGCCACTGTGAATATAGACGATAATAATTAATTTTAAATAATAAATTTAATAATATTTAAATATATTTATATATTTAAATAGGCTATTTAGAGCGTTAAAAATAGACACTTTTGCAAACGAAGTCGGAATTCGACGAAACCAGTTTTGTTGGATCCGCAATATCAAATAGTTGTTAGATTCCAAGTTTCGTGATTTTTAGAGTCAGTGTGTGACCGTACGGATTTTTAGAGTGAAATACAGTCGATATTTCAACAGTTAAAAATACGCTGTGTGAGCATACGGAGTCGAAATTCGACGAAACCAGTTTCGTTGAGACCGTAATGTCGAGCTGAAGGTGCATGTCCAGTTTGATGATTTTTGGGCATCACAAGTGATCACAGGAATTTTAAAGAACAAATAAAAATAGCACTTGCTTATAAATAAATATAAAATTCGAATATAAAATTATTTTAAATTCCTATAAATACCCCTAACAAACCCCTTAACCTAATTTCAACTCCTCTCTCGGTCAAACCCATTTCCGCCGTGACTTTTATTCCAGGAAATTGTTTTTCGATCTTCACAAAATCAAAGGAATTCAAGTAAAATTCTATAAATTGTTATATATATAGATTCGAGATCCTCATGAGTTGTGCTGCGATTCTAGGTCAGTTTTGTAACATGCGATTCATGTTCTCGAGCTCCAGATTTTTACAGCGTCAGTTTTCCGTGTCCTAGGGCTAAGGATTTGGAGAGATTCTAAGCTTTAATCCTTGTTTAGGCATCGTTTCTGAGTTCAGCGCATCGAGTACTGCTTGTATGCAACTCATTGATGATTTCCGTGCATAATGATGTCGATGTTCCTGTACTGGTCTCGACGGCAGGTTTTGATTCGGGAGTTCGAACTTGGATGTGAGGGTATCGTCTAGAAGAGAGTGAGGCACAGGTCGTTTTGGTGGTGATGGCTCGTGGAACGGTGGACCGGAGAGGGTGAACGAGGTGGAGGAAGGCAGCTCAAATGGTGGAGCTGTGTTCGGTTTGATACTGGAGCCGATACTTTTAAATTGGAAGGGACGAAGAACAAACGGGTCGGGAGTTTAAAGTTGGGTAATGGGCTCATGAGAAAGTAAGGCCCAATAGAATAAAATCCAAGCTTTTATTTTAAATTAATGTATATTAACTTCGATATTGAATAACTTAGTCATACGATATCAGATTGACTAACCGCAAGTTGCGTTGGGATCGTATGGACGGGAGCAACACAATGGAACTGACCGCAAGTCAATTTGAGATCATTACAATTTATGACGAAATAAATTGTCCGTCGAAATCAAAGAACGCAAACCGTTATTTAACGGCTAACGCGTCAATGTGAGTAAAACTCACCAACTCTGAACAGTTTATAATTTCATGTTGTATTTTTAGAACTGTTAGATATTGGTTGATTGACTGTATGTTGACTGTTTGATTGAACTGCTAGTCAGTTAGTTGAATTTCTATATTGATTCTGTTTAACAGAATATATCATATGGAACTGAAAGTGATGTTATCTATATTGTCTAACATCTGTGATGCAGGGAAACAGGTTGGAGGAATCCGACTGGATTCCTCAACAGTTATTTTATTGTTTTTCATATATTTTAATATATGATGCGAATTATAACCTGTTGTTGATTGTGTGTGTATGGACGATATTGAACATCGTGATTTGATATGATTGAATACCATGACATACCGGAATGTAGATAAAGGAGATTTTTCAAAGTGATATTGAAAAATAGAATATTTATAAAGTGGAATATTTATAAATAAGGAATATTTATAAATTGGGATATTTATAAATAGGAGATATTTGAAAAGGAAATAAATTCAAAACATTTCTTTTTGAATGGAAAGGCCTGTGTGGCGAGTTTGGGGATTTTCCCGATGCTTCCGATACAATGGAGGTTATGGCGAATTTTCCCGGGAATTTAAGGAGTTAGAATATTTCAAGAATAAATTTGAAAAGGAAATATTTGTAAACCATTTACAAATAGAATTGGAAAGGAAACATTATAAAAAGGGAAATCATTTTTAAAGGGTAGAACCGTTATTTAAAAGTAAATCTTTTCCAATGAATAAAACGTTGTTAAAAAGGAAATCTTTATAAAGTGAATAAAGTAAATCAAATATGGTATTCGAAGTTAGTTAATCGAATATGGTATTCGAAGTTAGTTAATCGAATATGGTATTCGAAGTTAGTTAATCGAATATGGTATTCGAAGTTAGTTAATCGAATATAGACATTCAAAGAAGTTAATCGAATATGGTATTCGAAGTTAGTTAATCGAATATGGTATTCGAAGTTAGTTAATCGAATATGGTATTCGAAGTTAGTTAATCGAATATAGTATTCGAAGTTAGTTAATCGAATATAGACATTCGAAAGGAGAAATCGAATATGGTATTCGAAGTCAGTTAATCGAATATAGACATTCAAAGAAGTTAATCGAATATGGTATTCGAAGTTAGTTAATCGATTATGGTATTCGAAGTTAGTTAATCGAATATGGTATTCGAAGTTAGTTAATCGAATATGGTATTCGAAGTTAGTTAATCGAATATGGTATTCGAAGTTAGTTAATCGAATATAGACATTCGAAAGGAGAAATCGAATATGGTATTCGAAGTTAGTTAATCGAATATAGACATTCAAAGAAGTTAATCGAATATGGTATTCGAAGTTAGTTAATCGAATATGGTATTCGAAGTTAGTTAATCGAATATGGTATTCGAAGTTAGTTAATCGAATATGGTATTCGAAGTTAGTTAATCGAATATAGACATTCGAAAGGAGAAATCGAATATGGTATTCGAAGTCAGTTAATCGAATATAGACATTCAAAGAAGTTAATCGAATATGGTATTCGAAGTTAGTTAATCGAATATGGTATTCGAAGTTAGTTAATCGAATATAGACATTCGAAAGGAGAAATTGAATATGGTATTCGAAGGAGTTAATCGAATATAGTTTATTCGAATAGAGTAAAGGAGTTAATCGAATATAGTTTATTCGAATAGGGTTAGAGGAGTTATCGAATATAGTCTATTCGACAGTAGTTAAGTGAATTAGTTAAGTTAAACTAAGTGAATTAGTTAAGTGAATTGGTTAAGTTAACCAAAGTGAATTAGTCGAGTTAATCAAAGTGATTAGTTCAGTTAATCGAGATAAGTAAATCAAGTTAGGTTAATCGAGTTGAATTAGTCAGTCGAGTTAATAAATTGAGTTAGTCAAACCAAGTAAAACCAGTTAAAGTTAAATAAGTTGAGTTGATCGGGTGGTTCGACCAAGTTAGTCGAGCCTAGTTAATCGAATCGAATTGGTCGAACCAAGTAAGTCGAGTTAGTCGAGTCAAGTTAAGTTAGTTGGGTTAAGTTAGTTGAGTTAAGTTTGTCGAGTTAAATAAATCGATGTTAGTTTCATCGAAAGGAGTTATCGATGTTAGATAATTCGAAAGGAGTTATCGATGTTAGATAATTCGAAAGGAGTTATCGATGTTAGATAATTCGAAAGGAGTTATCGATGTTAGTTTCATCAAAGGGAGTTATCGATTATAGTTTAATCGAAGTGAGATTTTCAAATATGAGATATTTGAAAAGGAAGAGTCATCGAATATTAGTTATTCGAAGAGAGATTATCGAATATCGTTTATTCGAGAAGGAGTTAATCGAATATAGGTTATTCGAAGAAGAGTTAATCAAATAGAGATTTCTCGAAGAGAGTAAATCGGCAAATTCGATTATATCGAATTCAGGAAAGTACTTATACTTTCCAGTGTTTAAATAGAGATTTATTTATTTATAAATAAATAAGTGTTAGGTTAATTATTCACTAATAAGAATAGAAGTTATATTAAAGTTAGATAATTCGAAAGTAGGGATTATAACGTTATCGTTATAACCAATGTTTTAAATATAGAAGTGGATTAGTAAAATTGAATCCGAGAAAGGCGTAAAGAAGTCGTTAAAGATTAAAAGATAAACTTTGACCATTTCGAAGTTATAACGTTGTTCAGTCAAGGTCTGAGAGGTAATTATACCCCAACTTGAGTGACTTCCTTCTTGACTAAGAAATGGTAAAGTTTGATCGTAAAGGAGTTTTGGAAATGTTTTCCAAACGAGAATCAGAAATGTTTTCTGATAAAAGAAAATAAGAATTTAGAATATAGGGAAACAGGAGATGAGTAAATAAATGAATTAAAGAGATTAATGTTAAATGATTTTTGATCGATATAATTTCCATCTGGAAATAATATCATTGTTTGCACACTTGTTTTTCTTTGATAGTTAACTCACAGACTATCGAAGTTTTGACCATTTTAACGTTGTTAATATGGAGAGACCGGTTGGATTATTATCCGAAGAACCACTCTTTATTGGCATAAGCGTTGCGAATCATACATGCCAAAGATAATTGAAGACGGAGTAAAATGCAAGGGCTATCCTGTTTACAGAATAGTGCCTTCGGTTTGTCCAGTCCCAGGACAACTTGTATGGACGAAGGTCTGACAGAGTATATCCAATGGATCGCGTAAGTTGATCTGTTCAAACGTATTCACGTTTGGTGGCGGAGGAATTCGTTTCTCTTAGCTGTATACCCGTGTTATTTTTGGATAAGTCAATTTGTGATTTGGCGGGTATGACGATGTGATGTTCTAAGTGAATGAAGATGGATGTCTGACAGAGTATTTCCAGAAAGGTCACGTACATTGATTTCTTCAACTATACCAAGAGTGGAAGCGGAGAAGGAAACTTCTTTTAGCTGACACGTAATGTATGGTTGTAGACGTCAAATTAGTGATTTCGATGGATTTGACAATGTAGCATTCGAAGTGAATCTGAGGTGATGATAAAGCGTAGCTTCTAGCCTCATCAACCGGTAAATGACAGAAATCGGGCAGGCAGCATGGCTAAGTCGGTCGCACCAAAGTCGGGTGTATAATCACCTATCTAGAGAATATTCATTTTTGTTTTCTTAGATCTATCAATGCTGTCCCATATATATACGGGAACGGTTACTGATCCCAACCGTTGGTGATGTACATTCGATACACTCAAGCGAAATGAGTGGTCGGTCATGTGTGGCTGAGTTGCAAGATGTTCTTGTTGAACTCCAGTGTATCGTTCCTAGAGTACACCGATCGGAAGGTGATTCCATACCTTGTCATAGTTGGAAATCCATTACCCAATACGTGCTTGCGGTTTTGATTGTATACTATATATGTAGAACGTGAGATGAAAGCGTTTCTGCTAGTTGATATCTATTTGTACATAGACATTATTATAATATCAAAAGGTTTTTGATATAAAGATATTTTGGATCCTCATAAGGGAAAAACCCGTTCCGTTCTGCGGCGTGGTCTTATAAGATATCGTTTACTTGTTCATATACCTGTTTAAACTGTTTTACTCATACCAGTCCCCTGACTGACCCGGAGTTTACTTTGTTGTTTTCCCTAAACTCTTGGGTGCCTAATTTTGTACGGGCAGTCAAGTAGTCAGGAATTTACAGATATACTGGAAGAGTTTGGAGCAGGAGGCTTCAAGATCATATAGCTATAGTTATTTCCGCTGTGTTGTAAGTGCTGTACTCTGATAAGTGCTATTGTATACATAACTGTTATATTTCAAAGTTATGTTATCTATTATATGTTATTCGTTCCGCTGTGAGGTTCGTGTTACTCTGATGTTATGTTCTTCTTCTTCTTCTATTCTAAGTTTCTATCTTATCTATTCTCACCTTCTAATTTCTTTCATTAATTACCGGGATTTTTCGATGTTTTGGTTATCGACGTCGGGCTTACGTCGATAACCAAAGCCGCCGAAAATCCGAGTCGTTACAAAACCAGAACTGTTGGGTTCATATCTAAAAGAGCTTTCCAACGAATATTTGAGATTTGAAATCTAATAGTTTGATTTTGAAGTATGTCCAAATCAAATTTGGAAAAGGTCGTTGTAAATGCAGTTCGATGACCGTTTATGAAAATCTACTGAAAGGACCTTAATAAAATTATTAAAAATATTAATAATTTGTGTAAAATCATAATAAATGACTTGGAAAATAATTGGATGAAAATTTCCACATTTGTAAAGATAAAATATATTTTTATCAAAATGTACTAGTTAATAACTAGAAAGATAATCAAACATTTTTAAATAAATAAATTGGATTTGAAAAATGGGTTTTAAAATAACTAGAAATTTCCAATATATAAAAATTGGAATGAATTTGAATAGAAATCATCTTCGGGATATTTCTATTCGATTCCGTGACTTTACGGATATTATGGAGGAATCTGGAAGATAGATATATATATCGTTATTCCCCATATGATATGTGTTGGTTTCAGAATTTGATATTGAATGTAAGCCTATATAATTTCTGTTTAGATCCTTATATTTAATATAAAATTGTATTTTAAGTTTGTTGTGAGTAGTGTCTTAAATAACACTGTTCTTAAACCCCGTGGTGAAAAGAATAAATCTTTTAATTAAGATTATTAAAGTTTCCATTTATAGTTAGTAATTGGAATAAATGGAATGTGAATTAGGTTTATTGTGAAATCTGTTTTTAATGACATTCGTTCTTTAACACGATTAACAGTGAAATGTGATTTGGAATATATAAATCTTTTAATAATATTTAATGGAAAATTTCCAAAGTAAAGTTTTCCAATTTAATATATTAAATTTGAATTGAATGGAATTCGATCTGGTAATAATCGAAGTGAGCTCTTGTGGAGGAAGACTATTACTATATATGGAATTTAAAAGGCTTTGCCGCCATTCCATTTATATTATTGGCTTGATACAGAAGTTTATATCGATTATATTTATTGATCTGTTTTCCATGAAGATTCCATAATTAATGGAATATGATTTTGGGTTTATCATGAACTATATTTTAAATGACATTGGTTCTTTAACCCAGTTAAAGACATGATTACTTGTCTAACATTGTATTTTGAACCGTATTGTTGATCTATGCTAAATATATATCTGTTTGGTGGTGGAGAATTTATTCTCTTGCTTAACACCCTTTTCTGAGATGTACGAGCTTAGAGGTTATATATTGGCAGAAATTAATGGTACGGTGTAGATTGTCGATACGACATGTTTGATTTCCCAAAGTTAAATAATGATTATCAGAAGATTAAAACCAATGGAGTTTTAATGAATCTTTAATTAGATTGAAATGTTAATGTGATAATTTAAATTATCAAATTTTGGAAATGATCGAGAATGGAGTATCACCAGTTGTGCTCCAAGCGATAGTTAAATCTTTAATTAGATTTGAACGTGAAATGGTAATTAAATTTACAGATAACACCGTGGTGTTAGATATGGAGTATTACCAGTTTTGCTCCAGGGGATGAATAAGTTGGGATTGGAAAATAAAATAAATGATTATGTAGTAACCCACAAAGTCCGCAACATTAGAGTTGACTATATACATCATACGTTCAACCCAAATATCACGGAAATATGAAACATTATTTTTTTGAAGAAAAGGGTAGAAGAAGAACAGAAATAACAACACAGAATCTCACATCGCAGCGGAACAAAATATAATATATCATAACTTTTGAAATACAAACTTCAACTGTATAACATACACTTATCAGAGTACAACACTTACAACACAACGGAACAAAACTCTATATAATTAACGCTGAAGCCTCCTACTTCAAGCTCCTTTAGATAGAATTGTAAAATCCTGAACTACTTGACAGCCCGTACAAATTTAGGCACCCAACAATTTACGTAGAACAAAACAAAATAAACTCTGGGTGAGTCATGGGACCGGTATGAGTAAATAGTTAAAACAGTTTCAGAAAACTAAATGATATCTCATAAGACCACGCCGTATAACACGGAACGGGTTTTTCCCTTATGAGAATCCAAATACTTGACTTATCTTTCAAAATCCTTTTGAAAGGAATAATAATCTTTATATCAAAACTCTTTTGATATTATAATAATGTCTAATTCAAGTAAATAACAATCTAGTGGAACGTTTGCATCTCACGTTCCACATATATAATATACAATCAAAACCGCAAGTACTTATTGGGTAATGGATTTCCAACTATGACAAGGTATGGAACCACCTTCCGCTGGTATATCTCTAGAGGAGAATACACCGAGTTCAACAAGAAGATCTTGCAACTCAGCCACACTTGACCGACCACTCATTTCCCTTGAGTGTATCGAATGTATATCGCCAACGGTTGGGATCTGCAACCATTTTCCGAATGGGACAGCATCAACAATAGATTTTTAGAAGTAAATGAAACTCTAGATAAGGTGATTATACACCCTAATAGGGGCGACCTACATAGCCATGCTGCCTGCCCGATTTCTGTCATTTACCGGTTGATGAGGTTATGCTTTATCATCACATCAGATTCACTTCGAATGCCACATTGTCAGATCCATCAAAAATCACTAATTTGACGTCTACAACCATACATTATGTGTCAGCTAAAAGAAGTTTCCTTCTCCGCTTCCACTCTTGGTATGGTTGAAGAAATCAATATACGTGACCTTTTTGGAAATACTCTGTCAGACATTCATCCATACAAGTCATCCAGGAACAGGATGAACCGAAGGCACTATTCAGTACATCCATCTTAGGCACTGTTATCTAAGACTTATACAATAGCCCTTGCACTTTACTCCGTCTTCAATTTTCTTCTGCATATATGATTCGCAATGCCAATACAGAGTGGTTCTTTGGATAATAATCCAACCGGTCTCTCCATATTGACAACGATGGTCAAAACTTCGATAGTTTGTGATTTAACTATCGAATAAAAACAAGTGTTTCGATAGTCGATGATTTAACTATCGAAGAAAACAAGTGTTCATCCAATTATCAAACAATCACTGAGCCCTTAATTAATATTCCATTAATTAAATCACTTCTCTATTTCTTTATCAATATTTGTTAACCAAATATTTTCAATAAACATATTGGCCTTTTACGTTATTTGGAAAGCATTTCCGAATATCGCCTTCCTTTATTTTCTAAACTTTATAAAATATATGCTAATTATAATTGGAAAATATTCCAATTACTTATCTCTTTTCCGATCTCGTTTATTTCTGTACTTAGGAAATATTTATTATTCTATTTCCATGTTTACACTTATTTGGGTTAAACGGATGTTGTGTAAAACATCGTTACGACAACCCAAATACTATATTCAACTAACTCTTATTCAACATTGATCTTTGAGCCTGAAATATTACTATTTATTTGTTAATAATGAAATCAATCAAGTTGGGGTATAACTACCTCTAAGACCTTGACTGAATAGCATTTATAACGTCAAAACAGATATGACTACTTATTCGAATAATCAATACCATACAACTACTTATTCACTTTTAAAAACATACGCTTTCTCTTTCTATTCTTACGAGATTTTATTCCTAGTCTTACTTTTTGTTTATACTATTCTAGTTTTAAGCTCGCTTCCTTATCGACTTCTATATATATCGATACGTTGATTTCTAACTATCAAATTATCTTAAAAATATTCTAACTCCTTAAATTCCCGGAAAAATTCTCCATAACCTCCTTTGTACCAAGAGCATCGGGATATTTCAAATAGCCTCCCATGGCCCTCACCAATCCAAAAGAAAAAGAAAAAGCCAAGCGGCTTGCCGATACGCGCATAAAATCTCATATATGAATTAAATACATACCTTTTGTCGGGAATTCTATCTATATCTCTTCTAACACTTTATTCCAAACCCGTCTCATGTATATCTATACATTTGTAATTTATTTCAACTTAATCCAATCGTTTTAACTTAATACAGTCGTTTTAACTTAGTTCGTTTATTGATTTGCACACTAACTGGTTTGCCTATTTCACCTTCATATTTGAGTATGACATGTTGAAATATATTTTAACTTACTTATAAACCAAATCTAATTCTATTTTTAAGCTCGTTTCTTTATCGACTTCTATATTCAAAACTCCAATTCAATTCTATTTGAATTCTATATTCAATTCTATTTGAATCCTATACTCAAATTTTCCATTTTAACTCTATATGAATTCTATATTCAATTTTCCATTTCAACTCTATTATTCAAATTCTATTTCAAATTCCATTTGAATTTCTATATTCAAATCCTCTTTGAATTTTCTATATTCAAATTCCCTTTATTTAAATCTTCTTTATTCAAATGACATTTTAATTCTATTTCAAACTTTCTTTATTCGTTCTTCAAACAAGTCTCGATTTCAATTTCTTTTGAAATCGATATTTCTACTTTTGGAAAATAGATTTCCATTTTCAATTTCATACTTGTATTTTTAATTTCTGAATTTTCCAATGATAATTCTTTCCACTTCATTTATAAACTTCGTTTATAAAAGAAATATTTATAAACTTCAATTATAAAGGAACTACTTTTTAATTTCTTTTAAAACAAGTTAATATTTCAAATCTATTTAAAAATTCAAATTCTATTTTAGAAAAATATAATTTCCCTTTTAAATCTCAAATATCCCTTTCAAGATATTTTTATAAATTATCACTTAGGCCCTGTGATATTTAAACACCAAACAACCAATTATTTATTTCTGGTTCTCTAACACATCATATATGACAGTATATACGCAAACAAAAAAACAAACAGATAATATATTTTGAGGAATCCAGTGGGATTCTTTCAACTTGTTTTCCTGCATCCACAGACGTTAGTCAACATAGTAATACCCATCCTGCTTCGAGGCAGGATATCGCGGTATGAAGGTCATCCACTAATATATATTTGTGGGGTGCATAGGGAAATCATCCACTTTGAAACTGCGGGCATCCGCTAATGAGACTGTGGGAATCCAACCAATCATCAACCCAATATATATATATGATAGTCAACCATAAATAACTATATATATTTTAAAGCAACCAGAAAAATCCAAACAAGCAACAACAATCATTTTTAACGACATAAAAATAATTCTAATTATGGTGAGTGAGATTTACTCACCGGAGTTTTTATTTGCTGAGTTAAATCGAAGAACGTTTCATTTACATCCCAAATGATCTTGAGAAATTGTAAATCCATACAAGGATTCCAGCTATGAGCCCAACTCAAATAGTCTCATGATTAAACCTTGTATAGCAAAAATTATAAATTTAATTACTGGATTATACTATAGTTTAACTAATCAAATTGCTAATACATAAATTTTTTTCTTCAATTCATTATTTTGTTACATAATAACTAACGGGTAAATTACAGGACAAAGTGATTTAGCTACCCAAAAGCTTCCTAAATTTATCATCGTATCATGTACGTTATAAAGGGTTTTGTTTATTATATAACTAACTTAACATAAGAACTCCTAATCACATTACTAACAAATAAAATCTTAAAATTAATTACCTTATCAATCCTTTTATCCCTCAATTCTTGTACACAACAACATTCCTCCTAAAACTGTCATGCTAAACTCACCACTGTTGTTCAACTAATACACATTTCCCCAACTCCAAAATCTCCACTCAGCAGCAGCTCGCACTTCGACCTTTTCCATTTCCAAGCTCAAGCCCTTTTGATTACCGTTGAATTTTGCTTCCGTCGAACTCTATCATGTTTGAATATGCCTTCTCCTTCTCTGTCATTTACACTTGCTACCATCAGTTTATCGTGCTCCTCCCATTTCCCTTAGCATCGATTTATACCACTGCAGCATATCCTCAAATACCTATCGTGCATTACTATTGCTTCTCCCACCAGCTCTCCCATTCACTAGTGCCAACGCCGAATTGCTGTAGCACACCCAAAACAAAACACTGAACCTTTATCACCTACTGCCACAAACTCACACCCTAACTGGTCGACGCTAGTCTATGAATCAGAAAAGCGCGACATTTAAATTAAATTCTGCAAGCATACAGGTGTGTAGCATACAGGTCGAACACAGGGAGGTGAATTAAATCAAATTATTTATCTAATCTCTTGGGCGAGTTAGACAAAACTTTGGAGGTTGATTTTGGAAATAAAACAAAACAAAATTAAAACTATAGTTTGATTCAGAACAGATCTAACTGAACCGATGATCAAATCACAATTTCAATGGAAAAGCAATGAACTATGAATCAGATTCAAATCTAATCAAATCCAATTTAACCTATGAACGCGATTAAAATACAGAAAATAAAAGTGCAGAATATAAATAACAACAGGAAATAAAATTAGGATTACCGCTGAATCTAATCAGACGGTCAATCACTAATGAAAAGAATTGCAAAATACAAATAGTGTTCTACCGAATCTAATCGTGTAGACAACACTAATTGCTAAGAAATAGAAAATTGCATAAAATAAAAAGAAAAATGAGTTTTATTAATGAAGAAGAGAATAGAATGAGATATAAGATGGTGGCTACAATGCCATTACAAGGGTATATATAGGGTAGATAGCCAAACCCTAACCCTAACCCTAATGATAAATGGGCCTGGTCATTACATCACTAATTAGTTTACAATGAGAAACATAAATGGGCCTTAGATAAATAAAGCAAATTTGGGCCTTTTCTCTTTTCCTCTTGCTTCCTTGACACTTCTTCATTGATTTGTGATGTGCAAAGCCTTGTTATCAATCCTTTTCTTGTCCAACAGCAACTAGATGTGATATCTTCATCTACAATTCTTCAAAATGCAAATACACAGCAAATTGAACTCTATTTCTCTACATTTCTGGTTGCATGCGGGCTGGGTTGGAATATCTGTAAAAGTAACAAAACAATACCCAAGTAATATTTATTTATATACAAAAAAATAAGATATAAGAGCATAAAATAAACACATTTCTATGTCAATCAAATACCCCCACACTTATCTTTTACTAGTCCTCGAGTAAAAAAAATAAAAAAATAAAAAACTAACTAGATAGGTCGCACTTTCGTAGGAAACACGATTGCATTGAGCGTATGCAACAAGCCGTTAAATCTCTAGGTGTCCCTAGTAGGACGAGTGGTGTCTCGTGAGGGTTTTCAGCAGATACTACCCACAAAATCCGAATGCAGTATGTTATGATTCTAATGAAGCTACATGAATGCAATGGACATATGCAAAAAAAAAAAAAAAAATGAAAACAAGACTTGTTTCTGAAGTGGTACAACAAATTAAATTAACAATTTATCGTCAGTTGATTTTATTTTAGATACCTCAACTTGTCACAAATTTTCAATATAAATCAATTTTTCAAATGTTAAATTCCAGTTTGGCCAGTTAGTTTGGTCGATAACATAGTGCAGCCATGAAATAAATTCTTAGTTTGCTTGGCACAGTTTGCAAAGTGGTATCATTATTTTCTCATGTATGGCTAATCAAATCAATAAGGTCAAGAAGTGTTTGAGCATCATCGCTTATTCTTTATTCTATAAAATTTTAAAATTTATGTTTAAGTACATACACCTAACTTAGAAGACCAAGGTTTACCACCCATGCACTGCCTCGCGGACTAACGGAGAGTGGGTAAAGAGCTTGGCGGATTATGCAGGCCGACTTTGACTTTGTCAACAACGTGTCAGTAATCCTTAGGTGTCCAATCTCATAAAATGAGACCAAGATATTCCAACGCTGACTTTGTCAACAACGTGTCGGATAGAGCTTGGCGGGTTTGCACACCAACGCTCGATATACAAGCAATGTTGGATACCCTTGGATTACTATTATTATTATTGAATTTATAAGTACAAAAAAAGAGTTACGCGAATTCAACTTAACACAACTTAGTTTTAAAGATTCGAAAGCCAATATAAGTATTTTAAGTCCTCCACTTATTTAAACAAAGTCCACCATATAGAATAGATTTCATGGCCATCACCTAAGAATCTCCCTATGTACCGGTTACACTATTATCCCTCAAAATTAAACTTTTCATTATATTTCTTATTCGATCTAAGTTGAGAGAAAAAAAATACTATCAACTAGCTAAAAATTGTAAACTTATTTTGTTGTATCAATTGAAAATGAGTCGTATTTTTTTTAAAATTTTTTTTTTATGGTATGTTACTACGAGATAAAATGTATGATGGTCCTACATGAAAATAAAGAAAAATTAAGGAAAAATTAAAAGAATGCAATGCAGACTCCCCCCCACACTTGATTGAGACAGTGTCCCAACTGTCTAAGGCAGAAAAACAAAAATAAAATAAAAAAATGAAAAAGAAAAATAAAAGAGAAAGAACGTGTACCACCTGATTTCATGGTGGATGATCATGCAGATCGATAGAGTCATCTTCGTCATATTGCTCGAATTCCAAAAATGGTTTCAGTCGTTGACCGTTTACTTTGAAGACTTTTCCATTCCTAGGATTTTCAATTTCAACCGCTCCATGAGGGTATACTATTTTCACGACATAAGGTCCAGTCCATCGAGATCTGAGTTTTCCTGGAAACAAGTGAAGTCTAGAGTCGTATAAAAGAACTTTTTGACCTACGTTGAATTCCTAACGAAGTTTGTTTTTTTCGTGTTGGGCTTTGGTTCTATCTTTGTAGATTTTCGCATTTTCATATGCCTCATTTCTTAATTCCTCTAATTCATAAATTTGTAACTTCCTGTGTGAGCCGGCTTTTTCTAAGTCAAAGTTCAAAAATTTTATGGCCCAAAGAGCACGATGCTCTAATTCAAGAGGTAAGTGACAGGCCTTTCCAAAGACTAATCGATATGGTGACATCCCTAGATTGGTTTTATAAGCAGTGCGGAAAGCCCAAAGTGCATCAATCAGTTTTACAGACCAATCTTTTCTATTGGAATTCACGGTTTTCTCAAGAATTTGTTTGATTTGTCTATTGGAGACTTCTACTTGCCCACTAGTTTGTGGATGGTAAGGTGTTGACAGCTTGTGTGTGATTGAGTATTTCTTGAGCAAGGACTCAAAAGCACGATTACAGAAATGAGTGCCATTATCGCTAATGATAGCTCAAGGTGTGCCAAAGCGTGAAAAGATGTTTTCTTTGAGGAATTTGACAACAACCTTGTTGTCGTTGGTTTTGGTCGGAATGGCTTCAACCCATTTTGAGACATAATCTACTGCAAGTAAGTTGTAAAGATTCCCAAATGAATTAGGGAATGGTCCGATGAATTCGATGCCCCAAACATCGAATAAATCAATCAATAAAATGTGGTTGAGAGGCATCATGTTTCGCTTAGTGATTCGACCCGTTCTTTGACATCGCTCACATTTAGAGCTAAATTCGAAAGCGTCACGGAAGAGTGTGGGCCAATAAAAACCGCTTTGCAAAACTTTTGCAGCAGTTTTTCTTGCTCCAAAATGACCGCCACAAGCATGGTCATGTGAGAAGGAGAGAATACTTTGGTGTTCATGATCAGGCACACACCTTCGAATGATTTGGTCTGGACAGTATTTGAAAAGATATGGGTCGTCCCAATAGAAGTTTCAAACTTTCGAGAGAAATTTTTGTTTATCTTGTTTCGACCATTTAGCGGGCATTTGTTGTGTGACAAGATAATTCACAATGTCAGCATACCAAGGGGTGTTAGAGATCGAAAGGAGTTGTTCGTCAGGAAAATAGTCATCGATTTGTGTGTCGTTATCATTTTCGTGCACAATTCGAGAGAGATGACAGCTACGACATTTTCAAAGCCCTTTTTATCTCGTATTTCTATATCGAATTCTTGAAGAAGAAGGATCCAACGAACCAAGCGGGCCTTGGCATCCTTTTTAGAAAGCAAATATCGTAGGGCAGCATGGTCAGTGTAAACTATGACTTTGGATCCTATGAGATATGATCTGAATTTCTCAAGAGCGAAAACAACTGCCAAAAATTCCTTTTCAGTAGTTGAGTAATTCAATTGGGCCTCATTTAAGGTTTTGCTAGCGTAGTAAATGACTCGAGGGAGTTTATCAATTCGCTGACCCAAGATGGCTCCAATTGCAAAGTCAGAAGCGTCGCACATAAGTTCAAAGGGTTGAGTCCAATCAGGAGGTTGAGTGATGGGAGTTGTGGTCAAGATTGACTTAAGAGTTTCAAAAGATGTTTTGCAATCATTGGAAAATTCAAACTTTACGTCTTTGGCAAGTAAATTCGAGAGAGGTTTTGAAATTTTTGAGAAATCCTTAATGAATCTTCTATAGAATCCTACATGGCCAAGAAATGAACGAACATCTTTGACAGACTTAGGAGGAGGTAAATTAGCAATCAACTCGATTTTGGATTTATCGACTTCTAGGTCATCTTTGGAGACGACATGACCTAGAACTATCCCCCTTTTTTACCATAAAGTGGCATTTTTCCCAATTAAGCACGAGTGATTTCTCCTTACAACGCTTAAGGACGAGTTCTAAATGAGTGAGACAATGGGAAAAAGATGATCCATATATTGAAAAATCGTCCATGAATATTTCCAAGAATTCTTCCACCATATCGGAGAAAATACTCATCATACTCCTTTGGAAAGTCGCGGGGGCATTACAAAGACCAAAAGGCTTGCGACGATAAGCAAAGGTTCCAAAGGGACAAGTAAAGGTGGTCTTATGTTGATCTTCTAAAGCAACAGGAATTTGGTTATAGCCAGAGTATCCATCGAGAAAACAGTAGTACTCATGTCCTGCTAAACGTTCGAGCATTTGGTCAATAAAAGGCAAGGGAAAATGGTCTTTTCGTGTGGCTGAGTTAAGCTTTCGATAGTCGATACACACACGCCATTTGGTTTTGATTTTTGTTGGGACGAGTTCATTACTGTCGTTTTTGAACACTGTGACTCCCGACTTCTTTGGTACAACCTGTACCGGACTCACCCAAGTACTATCAGAGATGGGATAGATGATGTTATTGTCTAGATATTTGATTATCTCCTCCTTGACCACTTCTCTCATGTTTGGGTTTAATCGCCTTTGAACCTCACGGGTGGGTTTAGCCTCATCAACTAAATGTGTGCGATGTTCCACAATTGATGGGCTAATTCCTTTAATATCGCTAATTTCCCACCCCAAGGCGTCCTTATTTTCCCACAAGATATCCAAAAGTTTTTCTTCTTGGTCCTCGGTAAGATCGGAAGCCAAGATTACGGGAAAACTTTTTGAAGAGTCTAGGTAAGCATACTTAAGGTCTGATGGTAAGGGTTTGAGGTCTAACTTAGGATGTTCTTGAGTGTTAACGTTGGTTAACATTCCTTGGTTAGATTCAGAAGACGAAGTGTCGGAGCCAAGAATTTTGTTTAGTTCAGAAATGTATTCGAGTTCATCGAAATCAGGGTCGAAATGGTCAAGACACATTTTCAAGGCTTCATAAGTGTCTTTAGAGGTTTCATCAACTATGGTTTGAATCATGTCGATTTCATCGGTCTCAAAATCCCTAGATTTTTTGTTGAGATTAAAGATGTTTAGCTCAATGGTTAGGTGCCCAAAGGAAAGTCGAAGCTGACCATTCCTACAATTAATGACAACATTAGAGGTTGCTAAGAAAGGGCGTCCTAAGATCAATGGTATTTGAACTTTGGGATTTGCGACAGGCTCTGTTTCTAGAACTATAAATCGACAGGGAAGTAAGACTGTTCGATCTGTATCAAGACGTCTTCGATAATTCCCAATGGCTTTTTGACAGATCGATCGGCTAGTTGAAGTGTGATGTTTGTTGTTTTAATCTCCCCTAGTCCAAGTTGACGATAGACAGTATAAGGGAGAAGGTTGACACTGGCACCAAGGTCGAGTAGGGCACGAGAGATGTGAGTGTTTCCTATTTTACAATCAATCGTAGGGCAGCCAGGGTCTTTATACTTGACTGGGGCAAGATTCGAAAGAACAGAGCTTGTATTTGCAGTTAGAAAGGCGGTTTTTGGGACATTGGTCGCACGTTTTTGTGTGCACAATTCCTTAAGACATTTAGCATATTGAGGAATTTGTTCAATGGTGTCTAAAAGAGGAATGTTCACACGGACTTGTTTGAAAATTTCCAGAATTTTATCGAAATTTGCCGCTTTCTTCTTGTTATTGAGTCTATGAGGAAAAGGAGCTACTGGTTTTTCAACTCTGTGATGAGTTTCACCATTCGGAGAAGAAGGCTTATCCAAGGGAAGAGAAGGTGGTAAGGTTGTAGAAGATGGAATGTTGGTATTGCCAACTTTAATTTTCGAAGGTGGGTCGGGTTTGCCGACACTGGGAGAAGAACTGTTGGGATTGCCAACACTTGAGGGAACTTGAGGTTTAGAAGAATTGGCATTCGAAGCCAATGGGTGATCATCAAGATTAGGGATTGGGGTCGAGTTAGAAGGTTCGTCAGGGTCGTCCACGTTATTATCAATCCTCTTTCCAGATCGAAGGGTTGTAATAGCGTTGACTGGATTATGGTTTTCGTCCTCACAAGAATTTACAGCACGAGAGTTATACTTTGGATTCACCTCGGGTTAACTAGGCAATTTTCCCCTCTCATTATTTTTCACCATTTCCTTTATCATATTCATCATTTGGTCCATTTTAGCGTCTTACGAGTTTATTTTAGCTTCGTAAGAGTTCATCTATTTCTCTAATCGAACAAAATCTTGTGACGATTGACCAGATTGAGAGGATAAGTTAGATGATTGAAAATTGGGGTGCCTATAGGGTTGTTTGGATTGAGGTGCAGCTTGAGAGGTTTGAGAATTGGGAGGTGGAGCTTGGTAATTCGGATTGGGGATAAAGGGTTGCATGTGAGATGGGTTAGCCGCATTATTGGGGTTCGACCAAGAAAAATTTGGGTGGTTCCTCCAACCAGGGTTGTACGTGGATGAGTAAGGATTATTTTGAGCTATGACATTGGCTTGGTCTTGAGAGTAATAGTGGAGTAACCCTTCTCCGACTTGAGGAGTTTGACTTTCTAAAGGAATTTGACTTGGGTCCACGACATGCACTCCTCTAGTAGAAGTACGAATGGGAACACGAATCGATTCCCACTGCATGTCCTTTTCAGAATAATCTTCTAAGAACCGCCAAGCTTCATCGGCTGTTTTAGACATAAAGTCTCCTCCACCCATTGATTCTAGTTGAGTCCTAGTCTGAGAGTTCAGCCCTTCATATGCAATTTGACATAAGCGATCTTTTAGAATTCCATGATGAGGGCAACTATATAATAGCTGGTTGAATCTCTCAAAGTATTTTGAAAAAGTTTCCCCCTCATTTTGACAAAATTGTTTTATCTCAGTTCGGATTTTTAGAGTTTTATGGAAAGGGAAAAACTTTTTCAAGAATGCAGTGACTAATTCATCCCAACTTCTTATGGAATGTCGTGGAAGAGAATTTAGCCAGTTTTTAGCGCTTTCAAGTAGTGCAAATGGAATTAGCCTTAGCTTGATAGATTCATTAGATAGTTGTTGCATTTTTGTTATGGAAGCATACCATTCAACTTCACTCAGAAATTCATAAGCATTTTCTGACCCAGTAAATTTTGGTACCCCTTGGATAAAAGAATGTTTTAGCACAAAATTGTTTCCTTTAGCTGGTGGGAACACAATGACAGATGGTTGAACGGTCCTAGTAGGATAACATCGATCACGAAGAGACAAGGGTCTATCCATTTGGATATTGAGGTTTTGAAAATTTTGATTTATTTGGTTTTGATCCCCAAAGTTTGGAAAATTTTGGTTCACTCGATTTTGATCCAATTCGGTTGGAAAATTTTGGTTAATTCGAGAACCCCTAGGAGAATTTTGTTGGCTAACACTTTTTTCACTCATTGTTGTTGAATGCAAGCACAGAAATTAGCTACAATGAATTTTTTTGTCCTTATTGGCTCCTAACCCAAAATTATAAAGTGATGCGTTTGATTACTTAGATCAAAAGATTTCTCAGCCAGTTAACGGACAGGAGTTACCGGTGCACCAGGAATCACCCTAGCAATGCAGCCGAAGGTTTAAGTACCTTCAGAGTAACAACCGATATAATATTTACGAATCACCGTAATATTTATAAACGGTTATCTCTCTCCCGTAGTCTAGACACCGAGAAATAATTCGTTCCAAATGAATCAACTATCACAATACAATTAAGCCCTAAATGAGCCCGTGACTCCCTTAAGTCCAACGTCTAACCGTTATTATTAGTCAGATTCTACGATGAGATGCAATTTGTGGGCTAAGGAAAGGGTGATGAAATCCCTCACCTTATGTGAATTGGGGTATTGCCCTTAACAGAATGAATAAAAAATTGCAGAAATAACAACCACACAAAATAATTGCAGAAATTAAAAATTGTACATTGCAAGCCGCTGCCCCTGCAGAAAATTTTTACAACAATTGTCTATATATATATATATATATATATATATATATATTATTTTTTTTGCTGCAGAGCACCTGCAGAGTTAAAAGAAATTTACATTGGGGTATGGCAGTCCATCCAGCATGATTGAATAGCTTGAACTCAAATTTCACTTTTTTACAATTGGTTGTCCCTTGATCGTTGGTTCTTTGAACTCTTTTCTTTCCTTTGTTGATCGATTTTTTTTCGCTCTCTTCTTGTTTCTTTTTTTTTCTAGAGAGGAAAGAAAACAAAGAAGTTGACTCGGAATTAAAATCTAAAAACTAAAGAAAACAGAAATTGAGTGGACTAAAATAGACTGAACTAAGCCCTACAACACAAAAAAAAACAGTCTGAAGACCTAACACAAAGAAACATATGTCCTTGGATTCTCAGCAAGTCGGAAAGACTCACACACCACTGATGACTCACGCACCAATTCAGGACAAGTCAACACAGAAGGAAGAGAGTCTATAAAGAGGACGTAGGCCCTTTTGTTCTCAGCACAAAAGAATCGACCCCAAATAAAAATCCATGCCGCCTCTCTCTTTATTTTTTTTCTAGAAAAACCTGTCACCAGAAAAATTCAATCCACGTCGATACTTCTTCTTCCCTTTTTTTTTTTAATGTTTCGATTCAGGCTCTGGATCGGCTAGGGTTGTGAGCGGTGAAATATGGACGTGGTAAGGATGAAGTTATTTGCGGTGATGTGATGATGTTTGTGGTTGTAATTAATGGATGCTGGGCTTTTGTGGTTTGTATGATCACGGGATGATGGGCGTGGGTAGTTTGAGGTATAGCTGAGGGTTTTGATGAACGGTTGTTGAAGAACTTGGCTTTTGGAGTATGGGAGTGGGTAGTTTGGCTTGGCAGTAGAGGACGTGGACTGTGGAAGATAAGGAAGAAGATGTTGTTGTGGGTATGAACTATTGGAAAGTGTAGTAGGGGAAGGGTCTGTGAACGGAGTGAGTGTAGTGGAGATGAACTGTTGAGGCTTGGTTGTTGTGGGTTTGTGAAAGGTTCAGATGATGTCTGGCGTGTTATCTGGGAAGGGTGTACTTGCGGTTTAGTTTTGGAGGGGGTAGGATGGAAAATTGTTACGGTTAAGGATAGAATACAGAAGAAAGAAATTTGGTTTTTTTTTTTTTTTTTTGATTTTGTTTTTGGTAAAAGAAGAAGGGGTGTGGGATATTAAGAAAGAAATCTGTAAAGGGAATGTATGAAGGAAAGATTTGTAATGAGAGAAATGATAGGATTTATTTATTTTTTTCTTTAATTGAAGAAGAAACGTGAAGATTGGAAATGGATTTGAAGAAAAGGAAGAAGAAAATCAAGACAAAAATGTCAAGTTTTTTTTTTCTCTGTTTAGTTGATGGCAGTACCACTCAAATTGATAAACCAAATCACTAAAGCAGATTTTTTTTTTGTATATAAAACAAAACAAACACAGGAAAACAATAATAAAAACTAACACGAATCAGAATTCAAATAAATAATAAAATTTAACGTTACCTCCCCGGCAACGACGCCAAAAACTTGATCGACGCTAGTCTATGAATCAGAAAAGCGCGACATTTAAATTAAATTCTGCAAGCATACAGGTGTGTAGCATACAGGTCGAACACAGGGAGGTGAATTAAATCAAATTATTTATCTAATCTCTTGGGCGCGTTAGACAAAACTTTGGAGGTTGATTTTGGAAATAAAACAAAACAAAATTAAAACTGTAGTTTGATTCAGAACAGATCTAACTGAACCGACGATCAAATCACAATTTCAATGGAAAAGCAATGAACTATGAATCAGATTCAAATCTAATCAAATCCAATTTAACCTATGAACGCGATTAAAATACAGAAAATAAAAGTGCAGAATATAAATAACAACAGGAAATAAAATTAGGATTACCGCTGAATCTAATCAGACGGTCAATCACTAATGAAAAGAATTGCAAAATACAAATAGTGTTCTACCGAATCTAATCGTGTAGACAACACTAATTGCTAAGAAATAGAAAATTGCATAAAATAAAAAGAAAAATGAGTTTTATTAATGAAGAAGAGAATAGAATGAGATATAAGATGGTGGCTACAATGCCATTACAAGGGTATATATAGGGTAGATAGCCAAACCCTAACCCTAATCCTAATGATAAATGGGCCTGGTCATTACATCACTAATTAGTTTACAATGAGAAACATAAATGGGCCTTAGATAAATAAAGCAAATTTGGGCCTTTTCTCTTTTCCTCTTGCTTCCTTGACACTTCTTCATTGATTTGTGATGTGCAAAGCCTAGTTATCGATCCTTTTCTTGTCCAACAGCAACTAGATGTGATATCTTCATCTACAATTCTTCAAAATGCAAATACACAGCAAATTGAACTCTATTTCTCTACATTTCTGGTTGCATGCGGGCTGGGTTGGATTATCTGTAAAAGTAACAAAACAATACCCAAGTAATATTTATTTATATACAAAAAAAATAAGACATAAAAGCATAAAATAAACACATTTCTATGTCAATCACTAACTCCATTGCGTTCACTAATTACAGATCTCGCATCACAGAACTTTATCGCAACACCTTGTCTTCGAAAACCACTGCTCGCGCTCCTACCCTAGGTCCTTGACGCCTCCGAATAACCCCTCGACGCCTCAAGTACTGATCACGAGGAGCCCTAGCTGTTGTTAATTTCTTCGAACCCCAGATCAATGGCCTCGCGTGACTCCAACCTCCGGACTCCGTAAAACTTCGAATCGCGGTCATATAAAATGAGGCAGACTCCATTGATATTGTACTATCCTTTTCCTATGCGAACCCTTCTTCGTTGATTCAAGCTGTTGGCCTCGCGATAGGATTTCATGATTTTAGGGGCTCCGATTTCCATTGAAGAAATGAAAAGGGAAAGAGGAATTTGCGAGTGGTGTTCAGGATTTCAGGGGAGAAAGGCCTTTGATTTTATAGAGGAGAGGTAGGTACGACGGATGGAGAAGAAGAGGCCACCAACTGTTTAATTCTGTGGTGAGGATAGGAGGATGTGTTCAATTCTCTACCTAATGATTTTAAATGGTTATAAATGTAGGTGTATATATTTAAACCATTCATAATTTCCTAACTCCTTTTTGAACGCAACAAGGGTCGTTCCTAGGGTTATAACACTATTCCGGACACACTGGGATAAGCTACGAAGTCTAATTTTATCATCTGAAGGAGAAATTAATTTAAATCAATATAAATTAATTTTAACATAATTTATTTCCTCGATAATAAATAAATATTATTATTCCAATTCAAAAAGAATTTCCTATTGATTATATGAACTGTATTAAATTCAGTTTTTAACTTCGAATTTAGTTATTCGCTGATTCCTTATTTTGATAATTTAATATATACGATATTAAATTGAAATCGATATTTAAATCGATAACAAAAATATAAAAATTCATTTATATTATCCACTAAATATTTAAATCCGATTTAAATAGTTAAAATTAACCCATAAGAATCTGGGTCATTACAATCTTCCCAACTTAAAATAATTTCGTCCTCGAAATTGCTAAGGTAGAAAAAGTGCTACAAACCCATCTATCTTTTCAAAACATATTTATGTTGATACTCAACATTTCAAAATTCCTTACGTAACTCTCTTTCGAATAAATCCCTATTCGATAACTCCTCCCTTCAAATAACTATATTCGATAATTTCTCTTTCGAATAACTAGATTCGAAAAACTTTCTTCGAATAAACTATATTCGATTTACTCTATTCAATTTACTTTTGTCAATTAACTCTACTAGATTTAACTCTTATCGATTAATCCTATTTGAATAGCTCTTTTCACTCAACTCCTTCCGAATAAGCTATATTCGATAACTCCTTTAACTCTATTCGAATAAACTATATCCGATAACTCCTTTTACTCTATTCGAATAACTAATACTCGATAACTCCTTTTAACTTTATTCGAATAACTAATATTTGATTTAACTCCATTCGCTTGACTCTAGATCGCAGAGATCACAATGGTTACGCCTGATTCCCATAGGAAACATCCGACCGGCCTAAGCTATCTGCAGCCCTATAAATTAAGCTAGCAGTCGTACGAAATGGAAACTTATCCTGAGTAACTATGTTTGACTAACTCTATCTCAATAACTATATTCAATCAACTTTAATTGAATAACTAATATTCAATTAAATCCTAATTCGATTAACTATGTTCAATTAACTCTATTGGTTAACTCTTAATTTGAATAACAAATATTCGATAAATTCTAATTGAATAACTAATATTCAAATAACTACACAGATTAACCCTAACTGATTAACTCTAACTGGTTAATTCTTACTCTAATCGATTATTTCTAACTCTAATCGATTATTTCTAACTCTAATCGATTACTTCTAACTCTAATCGACTTCTCCTACTCGAATAACTCATATTGGATAACGTTTATTCATTTATAAAGATTTACTTTTAGTAACGGTTCTTCACTTTATAAATGTTCTCTTTAATAACGTTACTTCACTTATACAACTGTTGTGTACCCCTTATATTTAAAACTATCGGTGTTAAAAACCAATATCTCTTCTCTATATAAGTTCAGACTTATATATTCCATTTATTGAATGATAAATATTTGATTTAATTTATAAACTGTTTTTTTTTATAAATTAATCTTTTCTATTTATCTGTTAAAAACAGATTTCCATTTTCTATTCATCTTCTAAATATTCCTTTGATTAAATTCTATTTATTTAACAAATAAACATCCCATCTATAACATTCTATTTATTTTCTATAAATAAATATTTCCATTTAATCTATTTGTAAATGTTTTACAAATATTTCCTTTTAAATTCTATTTGTAAATGTTTTTACAAATATCTCTATTTGTTTGCATATAACTTCCTTTGTATTTGTGTTACAAATATAATTCCTTTATATTTGTGTTACAAATATATTTTCTTTTTAACTCTTTTGGTTTTTCCTTTATTCACACCCAATTCATATTTCATTCACATTGATTTTACTCAATTTATTCATTTTGATGCATTTAACTTACTTAAGTTAAATTTAATTTCAATCATTCACATTCCCAGGGTTTTATTTCAAAACTCGTTTGAAGTTATATAAATATGTACATATATTTATATCCATCTCAAATTCAAAACATTTGAATTTTCAAACAACTTGTTTTCTTTTCAAACAAATTTTCCATCAAAAACTTTTCTAAGGCAGCAATTCATCACTTAGAAACTCAAAAATGAACATTGATGATGTTGCGACCATCATCAGAATTATTTCCCAGCCACTGAAGTGAGTTCAGTGCTTTATCATATTCAAAATCCATTCAGATGATTTTTTATTCAAAAATCCTTCCAAAATAAAGCTATAGTATTTTAATAAAATTCGGAAAATATTTTCCAACTTCCCAAGATTTTAAATTCTGAATTCTGGTTGGAATTCAATATCAATTGATCACATTTGTTTATTTGATTTCGTATACAAATTCCAATGGATATATATAACTATTTCAGTTTTTATAGTGTAATTTGGTTATAATCCTAACAATCAACCCAACTATTTAAAAACAATATCGTGCCCAATCTTCTGTTCAAGTGTTTATAAACTCCTATCGACATCGTGGTGTCCCACGATTCGATCAGAATTCATAATTCACTCAACAAACTAGTCAACACAATATAAAATAGTTTTTATATTAAATTACAAATACGCTCTCTCGTATATATATACACTCAACTCATTCTAGGGTACTACTGACCCTATCTCTTATGAGCACATTCCAACAAGCCTAGGTGTCCGCTCAACCTAAGCTCTGATACCAACTGTAGTGACCCGCAAAGTCCGCAACATCAGAGTTGACTATATACATCATACGTCCAACCCAAATATCACGAAAATACAAAACATTTTTTTTTTTGAAGAAAAGGGTAGAAGAAGAACAGAAATAACAACACAGAATCTCACATCGCAGTGGAACAAAATATAATATATCATAACTTTTGAAATACAAACTTCAACTGTATAACATACATTTATCAGAGTACAACACTTACAACACAGCGGAACAAAACTTTATATAACTAACGCTGAAGCCTCCTTCTCCAAGCTCCTTTAGATATATCTGTAAAATCCTGAACTACTTGATTGCCCGTACAAATTTAGACACCCAAGAGTTTAGGTAGAAAAAAACAAAATAAACTCCGGGTCAGTCATGGGACTGGAATGAGTAAACAGTTAAAAAAGTTTCCGAAAACTAAATGATATCTCATAAGACCACGCCGTATAACACGGAACGGGTTTTTCCCTTATGAGAATCCAAACACTTGACTTATCTTTCAAAATCCTTTTGAAATGAATAATAATCTTTATATCAAAACTCTTTTGATATTATAATAATGTCTAAATCAAGTAAATAACAATCTAGTGGAACGTTTGCATCTCACGTTCCACATATTTAATATACAATCAAAACCGCAAGCACTTATTGGGTAATGGATTTCCAGCTATGACAAGGTATGGAACCACCTTCCGCTGGTATATCTCTAGAGGAGAATACACCGAGTTCAACAAGAACATCTTGCAACTCAGCCACACATGACCGACCACTCATTTCGCTTGAGTGTATCAAATATATATCACCAACGGTTGGGATCAGCAACCATTTTCCGAATGGGACAGCATCAACAATAGATTTTTAGAAGTAAATGAAACTCTAGATCAGTTAATTATACACCCTAATAGGTGCGACCTACATAGCCATGTTGCCTGCCCGATTTCTGTCATTTACTGGTTGATGAGGCTTGAGGTTACGCTTTATCATCACATCAGATTCACTTCGAATGCCACATTGTTAGATCCATCAAAAATCACTAATTTGACGTCTACAACCATACATTACGTGTCAGCTAAAATAAGTTTCCTTCTCCGTTTCCACTCTTGGTACGGTTGAAGAAATCAATGTACGTGACCTTTCTGGAAATACTCTGTCAGACATTCATCCATACAAGTCATCCAGGAATAGGATGAACCGAAGGCACTATTCAGTACATCCGTCTTAGGCACTATTATCTAAGACTTATACAATAGCGCTTGTACTTTACTCTGTCTTCAATTTTCTTTGGCATATATGATTCACAACGCTTATGCCAATACAGAGGGGTTCTTTGGATAATAATCCAACCGGTCTCTCCATATTGACAACGATGGTCAAAACTTCGATAGTCTGTGATTTAACTATCGAATAAAAACAAGTGTTTCGATCGTCCATGATTTAACTATCGAAGAAAACAAGTGTTCATCCAATTATCAAACAATCACTGAGCCCTTAATTAATATTCCATTAATTAAATCACTTCTCTATTTCTTTATCAATATTTGTTAACCAAATATTTTCAATAACCATATTGGCCTTTTACGTTATTTGGAAAACATTTCCAAATATCGCCTTCCTTTATTTTCTAAACTTTAGAAAATATATGCTATTTATAATTGGAAAATATTCCAATTACTTATCTCTTTTCCAATCTCGTTTATTTCTGTACTTAGGAAATATTTATTATTCTATTTCCAAGTTTACACTTATTTGGGTTAAACGGATGTTGTGTAAAACATCGTCACGACAACCCAAATACTATATTCAACTAACTCTTATTCAACATTGATATTTGAGCCTGAAATCTTACTATTTATTTGTTAATAATGAAATCAATCAAGTTGAGGTATAACTGCCTCTCAGACCTTGACTGAATAACATTTATAACGTCAAAACAGATATGACTACTTACTTGAATATTCAATACCATACAACTACTTATTCACTTTTAAACACGTACACTTTCTCTTTCTATTCTTACGAGATTTTATTCCTAGTCTTCCTTTTTGTTTATACTATTCTATTTATAAGTTCACTTCCTTACCGACTTTTATATATATCGATACGTTGATTTCTAACTATCAAATTATCTTAAAAATATTCTAACTCCTTAAATTCCCGGAAAAATTCGCCATAACCTCCTTTGTACCATGAGCATCGGGATATTTCGAATAGCCTCCCATGGCCCTCACCAATCCAAAAGAAAAAGAAAAAGCCAAGCGGCTTGCCGATACAGCGCATAAAATCTCATATATGAATTAAATACATACCTTTTGTCGGGCATTCTATTTATATCTCTTCTTACACTTTATTCCAAACCTGTCTCATGTATATCTATACATTTCTATTTCATTTCAACTTAATCCAATCGTTTTAACTTAATACAATCGTTTTAACTTACTTCGTTAATTGATTTGCACACTAACTGGTTTGCCTATTTCACCTTCATATTTGAGTATAACATGTTCAAATATATTTTAACTTACTTATAAACCAAATCTAATTCTATTTTTAAGCTCGTTTCTTTATCGACTTCTATATTCAAAACTCCATTTCAATTCTATTTGAATTCTATATTCAATTCTATTAGAATCCTATATTCAAATTTTCCATTTTAACTCTATATGAATTCTATATTCAATTTTCCATTTCAACTCTATTATTCAAATTCTATTTCAAATTCCATTTGAATTTCTATATTCAAATCCCCTTTGAATTTTCTATATTCAAATTCCCTTTATTTAAATCTTCTTTATTCAAATCTCATTTGAATTCTATTTCAAATTTTCTTTATTCATTCTTCAAACAAGTCTCGATTTCAATCTCTTTTGAAATCGATATTTCTACTTTTGGAAAATAGATTTCCATTTTCAATTGCACACTTGTATTTTTAATTTCTGAATTATCCAATGATAATTCTTTCCACTTCATTTATAAACTTCATTTACAAAAGAACTATTTATAAACTTCGTTTATAAAGGAGCTACTTGTTTTATTTCTTTTAAAACAAGTTAATATTTCAAATCTATTTAAAAATTCAAATTCTATTTTAGAAAAATAGAATTTCCCTTTTAAATCTCAAATATCCCTTTCAGGATATTTTTATAAATTATCACTTAGGCCCCGTGATATTTAAACACCAAACAACCAATTATTTATTTCTGGTTCTCTAACACGTCATATATGATAGTATATATGCAAACAAATAAACAAACAGATAATATATTTTGAGGAATCCAGTCGGATTCCTCCAACCTGTTTTCCTGCATCCACAGACGTTAGTCAACATAGTAATACCCATCCTGCTTCGAGGCAGGATATCGCGGTATGAAGGTCATCCACTAATATATATTTGTGGGGCACATAGGGAAATCATCCGCTTTGAAACTGCGGGCATCCGCTAATGAGACTGTGGGAATCCAACCAATCATCAACCCAATATATATATGATAGTCAACTTTAAATAACTATATATATTTTAAAGCAACCAGAAAAATCCAAACAAGCAACAACAATTATTTTTAACGACATAAAAATCATTCTAATTAAGGTGAGTGAGATTTACTCACCGGAGTTTATATTTTACTGAGTTAAATCGAAGAACGTTTCATTTACATCCCAAATGATCTTGAGAAATTGTAAATCCATACAAGGATTCCAGCTATGAGCCCAACTCGAATAGTCTCATGATTAAACCTTGTATAGCAAAAGTTATAAATTTAATTACTGGATTATACTATATTTTAAGTAATTAAATTGCTAATACATAATTTTTTTTCTTCAATTCATTATTTTGTTGCATAATAACTAACGGGTAAATTACAGGACAAAGTAATTTAGCTACCCAAAAGCTTCCTAAATTTATCATCGTATCATGTAGGTTATAAAGGGTTTTGTTTATTATATAACTAACTTAACATAAGAACTCCTAATCACATTACTAATAAATAAAATCTTAAAATTAATTACCTTATCAATCCTTTTATCCCTCAATTCTTGTACACAACAACATTCCTCCTAAAACTGTCATGCTAAACTCACCACTGTTGTTCAACTAAAACACATTTCCCCAACTCCAAAATCTCCACTCAGCAGCAGCTCGCACTCCGACCTTTTCCATTTCCAAGCTCAAGCCCTTTTGATTACCGTTGAATTTTGCTTCCGTCGAACTCTATCATGTTTGAATATGCCTTCTCCTTTTCTGTCATTTATACTTGCTACCATCAGTTTATCGTGTTCCTCTCATTTCCCTTAGCATCGATTTATACCACTCCAGCATATCCTCAAATACCTATCGTGCATTACTGTTGCTTCTCCCACCAGCTCGCCCATTCACTAGTGCCAACACCGAACTGCTGTAGCACACCCACACCAAAACACTGAACCTTCATCACCTACTACCACAAACTCACACCCTAACTCCATTGCATTCACTAATTACAGATCTGGCATCACAGAACTTTATCGCAGCACCTTGTCTTCGAAAACCATTGCTCGCGCTCCTACCCTAGGTCCTTGACGCCTCCGAATAACCCCTCGACGCCTCAAGTACTGATCGCGAGGAGCCCTAGCTGTTGTTAATTTCTTTGAACCCCAGATTAATGGCCTCATGTGACTCCAACCTCCGGAATCTATAAAGCTTCGAATCGCGATCATATAAAATGAGGTAGACTCCACTGAAATCGCAGTATCCTTTTCCTACGCGAATGCTTCTTCGTTGATTCAAGCTGTTGGCCTTGCGATAGGATTTCATGATTTTAGGGGCTCCGATTTCCATTGAAAAAATGAAAAGGGAAAGAGGTATTTGCGAGTGGTGTTCAGGATTTCAGGGGAGAAAGGCCTTTGATTTTATAGAGGAGAGGTAGGTACGACGGATGGAGAGGAAGAGGCCACCAACTGTTTAATTCTATGGTGAGGAAAGGAGGATGTGTTCAATTCTCTACCTAATGATTTTAAATGGTTATAAATGTTGGTGCATATATTTAAACCATTCATAATTTCCTAACTCCATTTTGAGTGCAACAAGGGTTGTTCCTAGGGTTATAACACTATTCCGGACACACTGGGATAAGCTACGAAGACTAATTTTATCATCTGATGGAGAAATTAATTTAAATCAATATAAATTAATTTTAACACAATTTATTTCCTCGATAATAAATAAATATTATTATTCCAATTCAAACAGAATTTCCTATTGATTATCTGAACTGTATTAAATTCAGTTTTTAACTTCGAATTTAGTTATTCGCTGATTCCTTATTTTGATAATTTAATATATACGATATTAAATTGAAATCGATATTTAAATCGATAAAAAAATATAAAAATTCATTTATATTATCCACTAGATATTTAAATCCGATTTAAATAGTTAAAATTAACCCATAAGAATCCGGGTCATTATAGATAACTTCTGTAAGGTTCGATAATATTGACTAGTTGATAAACCTTAATTTGGTTTAGAATTGATATCCAAAGGAAGATTAAAGTATAAATTTAAAAGAATTTATTTTTGACAAAATTGATGGGAACATTTCCCAAAGGACATGAATATTTGAATAAAAGAATATTCGGAGTTGGAATGAGACGTATGTTGTGTTTTTATAGCAATTGATTATAAGATACGTTAATTATTCCGAAAAGTCGGTTTTATACCCATTCTGAATAATTGATTCGATGATAAGTCGACGATGAAGATGGTGGTTACAGACCGGAGGTCTTCAAATCATTTGGATGATTACTTGTGTCTTGATTGGGATGTACACCCAAGACAAGGTAATTATTGGTGTTCGTCCAAATGTACTAGGAGATCGACGTGATATGCGAGGACCTCTCTCCTGTATTGGACATATGGGACGAGGAATAAGGTGCCCCCGGTTTCTTTCAAACCCAGAACGAAGTAGTAAATGGATGTGTGTCTGACATTGGATTTTATTCTGTGTTGATTGATTTCTATTAAATATATATCTGTTTGGTGGCGGGGAATTTATTCTCTTTTTTAACACCCTTCTCTGAGACGTTTGAGCTTAGAGGTTACATATCGATAAACATCAGTCGCATGGCGTGAATTGTCAGTGTGGCATGCTGAGATGCAAATGATCAAGGCTTCTGTTGAAAAGCAAAGTCTCGTGGTTGATGATCAAAGCACAACCTTAAATAGCATAGCTTTGTTTATAGCATTAATTCACGAGCCTCACACCTCCATATGAGTCAAAAATGGGATAAGGAACTTAGTGAGTGCATGACGTTTTTTTCTAGCTATGGGTGGTGTCATGGTATGGATCCCAGACAATTATTTATTTTTACCTATGTGGATGATGGATAGCTGAAACGACCCGAAATTCCCTGGTCTCTGAAGAGAAGAGAAAGAACAGATTGTCTGAGAACACGACAAATCAGAACACAAACATAGGAACAGTTCATTTCTTATTACAACAATTTACATCAGAGTACAAGAATATAACATAGTATGAATTAATATTACACATTCGACAAATATCAGAGGCTAAAATACATTACATAGCAGCAGAAAATAATACAAAACATAAGTGAAACAAATATACGGATACAGAGCTTTCCGAATATCATTCCAGCTGTAAACCAGGATCCTATGAATATAAATTTGCAAAACCAAAACTACTAGCTGCCCATGTGGAAAATAAGGGCACCGAAAGTTTAGGTTAAAACGATAAACTCCAGGTCAGTCATGTGACTGATGTGAGAACTAAAACAATTATTAAATCTTTACTTTAAAAATAAAGTAAATCAAGGGACCATGTCGTATAACATGGAACGGGTTTTCTCCCAAGAATACAGTGCATAAAACAAACAGCGCAATGCTTTTTTGAAAAAATGAAGCTATTATAAGACTCAGGTCCCATCACACAACGCAACGCAAGCCGGAGGATAGAGTTTTACCTTATAATAGCCAAACTTGCTTGGTATGTTAAAAACAAATCATTTTGATACTATTTAGTGTAAAGTGTATGAAAACAACTTCAAATATAAATGTATCAATCATAGAATGTCACGTATTGGAAATTGGATTTTTCGTCATGAGTTAAGGCCAGGGATGGATCCTCACCGCTTGGAGACACTCTAGCAAATGCCTCAGGATTCCCCTTAGAGAACCCTGGGCCGGTTGGTCCGGTCCACACTTACGTTAGTGGATTGGCAATTCCTGAACACATGTTTCCCGGTCCTATTGGACCTGTATCCATCGGCTTCGAAGAGAATGATATATCCGAGGCGCCTCCCTGTCCAACAACCACATAGGTAAAATAATAACAATGTCAGGGCTAGTGTAATGACCCGCACTGTAAGAGGTATTATAATTAATTTATTTAATTATATTTAGGGAATTAAATCATCGTTAATTAAATTATAGTGAATATTTATTTAAAATAAATAATTTAAATAATATATTTAATTCAGAAATAATCAAAAATATTGGAAATCACAATATTCTGTGAACGGGGTCGTCCCTTAGAATTAATTCAGCTTAGAGTTGAATTTTAATTGACGAATATATTCAATCGACGTCAGTTTGAAACATAAAATTTTAATATAATTAAAATCAAGCTTGAAATGGCGCTGCAATTCGTAATTGGCAATTCGAACTTCAACTGAATGTACATGATTTCTGTGAAACAAGAAACGTGTGGAGCTGGTGGAGTATATCTTTCTAGTGGAAGAGAAAAATCGAGATTTCGTCGTGTAGATTGTGATTTATGTCCAAATCAAATTTCAAAAAATTCGCTGTAGAATTCCTTTATAATTTGCAATGCTTTATATACGTTATAAATAGATTTTCTAGTATAAACTGAATACCGAGATAATCTGAAATCTGAAGTATCAAGCTGTAAATTCTGATATGATATTCTGGAGCTGTACGATATCACATGTGAAGATATACAATGATATAAATTTATTTATATTTAATTTAATAATATTTAGATATATTTATATACTTAAATGGGTCATCCAGAGCTTTAAAAATAGCCACTTTTGCAAATGAAGTCGGAATTCGACGAAACTAATTTTGTTAGATCCGCAATGTTAAATTATCGCTAGATGTCAGTTTCCATGATTTTTGGAGTCACTATGTGGCCGTACGGATTTTTAGAGTGAAAAACAGTCAGTATTTTGATGGTTAAAAATACACTGTGTGAGCATACGAAGTCGGAATTCGACGAAACCAGTTTCGTTGGGACCGTAATGTCGAACTCTAGCAGTAGGTCCAGTTTCGTGATTTTTGAGTATCGTATGTGGTCACAGGAAGTTTTAGAAGGCAAAAACGAATATTAAAATGAAAATATCTTCAGAAATATCTCCACAAAAATATCTCAGCCTATTTCTCTATAAATACCCCTCCCTTAGAAATCTCTAAACCTAAATCCAACCTGCAAAAGTCAACAAGAATTGAGCCGCCACAATTTTATCATTTCTCAGTAAAGTTCAATCCAAAGAAATAGCAAAAAAAACAAATCAACGAAATAACTATAAATCAAAATATACGTATATATGAATCCATCTTCGAATGGGCTTCGATTCTATGTACTAGTTGTTGTGATCGGTGAGGGTTTTTGTTCGCTGGAAAGTATCATCAGCGTAGGTCGTCAGCTAGGGTTCGAGTGTCAAGGAAATTGGGGCTTCGATCTTCCATTCAGAGTTCGATTTTGATCTTAGCACCTCATTTAGTACCTGTAGTAGGAAATTTGGGGTGATCCGTGATGAAGTTTGAATCGCGAGGTACAGGGTTTCAGCGTGAAACTGGAAACCCGATTTTATCCTTGAGCTCGCGAGATTGGTAGAACTTCGAACTGGGTCCGATGGTAGTGTTGGATGGAGATGGGGTTGCGTAGTTCATTGGTGAAGGCGGACTCGCGTATGACGGTGAACAAAGGCCGGTCAAAGAAGGTCAACATCGTGATTTTTGCTTTTGGGATAGTATTCGATTTCAACTATGTGAGTGGGGAGATGATGGTACAGTTGGATGGAGATTTAACTGAGGAGTTCCAAGGTATTTTCTTTTCTGATTTAAAATGGTGGAAGGGGGTCAAACGTTCGGTCAACGTCTGATGGTTAGAGGGAGGCCACGGATTTCATTTGTGGAGAGAAGATGGAAATGAACGCGTTTACAAGGGTGCGGATGGGTTTGTATGGTGATGGTTAGGCCAAGGAATTTAAGGGTGAGCCCGTCTAAGAAATAATGTTTAATTTGATCGAATTTAAATTGTGTATTAATTTGTAACGTCCATATCTAGTTCGTTCGGAGACTGATTGACGAACGGTAAGTTGCGTTGGGATCGTATGGACGGTGGCTACACCATGGAGCTGACTGGGATTGAATCCGAGCTCGTCACAATTAATGGCAAAATAAATTGTCCAACTGAATCAAATAAAGCAAACCATTATTTAACGGCTAACGCGCAAATGTGAGTAAATCTCACCAACTCTGAACAGTTTATAATTTCATGTTGTATTTTTAGAACTGTTAGAAATTGTCTGTTTGATTGTGTGTTGACTGATTGATTGAACTTGCTAGTCAGTTAGTAGAAATTATATATATATATATCTGTGTATACATATGTAAACCGTTAAATATTTATATGTTGATTCTGCTATCAGAATATTTCATATCAAAGTGAAATCGATGTTAATCATATTGTCTAACATCTGTGATGCAGGGAAACAGGTCGGAGGAATCCAACTGGATTCCTCAACATTTATTTTGCTGTTATTCATATATTTTGATATATGGTGTGATATATAATCTGCTGTTAATTTTGTGTGTTGGACGATATTTATCGTTGTTATATGGTATGTTAAATACCATAAGAAATAACAGATGGTAGAAAGAAGGTTTTCAAAGTATATTTTGAAAATAATTTATTTATATAAAATCAATGGATTTTATATATATAAGGAAAGAAAGATTTTATAAAAGGAAATAAAATTTATAAAATCAAAGGGGTTAAAAAGAGATATATTTGAAATCAAATATAAAGGAAATATATTTGAAAGCAAGTTAAAAGGAATTATTTATTTAGGGGATAAATAAAAAGTTAAAAGGAATTATTTATTTAGGGAATAAATAAAGAGTTAAAAGAATTTATTTATTTAGGAAATAAATAAAAGTAAAAGGTTTTATTTATTTAGGAAATAAATAAAGATTAAAGGAGATATTTATTTGTTAAATAAATAGGATTTAATCAAAGGGATATTTATTTGTTAAATAAATAGGATTTAATCAAAGGGATATTTATTGGAAAAATAAATAGGATTAAACAAAAGGGATATTCATTGGATAAATAAATAGAGCTAAATCAGAAGAATATTTAGAAGATGAATAGAAAATGGAAATCTTTTTTTAACAGATAAATAGAAAGGATTAATTTATAAATAATAGTTTGTAAATTAAATAAATATTTATCATTTGATAAATGAAATATATAAGTCTGAACTTATATAGAGGAGAGATATTGGTTTCAACACAGATAGTTTAAATAGAATATGTACCCAACACTTGTGTAAGTGAAGTAACATTATTAAAAAGGACATTTATAAAGTGAAGAACCGTTACTAAAAGTAAATCTTTATAAATGAATAAACGTTATCAAATAGGAGTTATTCGAATAGGAGAAATCGATTAGAGTTAGAGTTAATTAGTTAGAGTTAACCAGTTAGAGTTAATCGAATTTAGTTATTCGAAAAGGAGTTATCAATTAGTTAAATCCAAAGGAGTTATCGATTAGTTAAATTGAAAGGAGTTATCGAATTTAGTTATTCAAAAAGGAGTTATCGATGTGTTAAATCGAAAGGGAAGATTATCGAATATCGTTTATTCGAGAGGAGATTATCGAATATAGTTTATTCGAAGGAGTTATCGATTATTAGTTAATCGAAGTGAGTTATAGAATATTGGTTAAATCGAATGGAGTTATCGATTAGTTAAATCGAAAGGAGTTATCGAATTTAGTTATTCGAAAAGGAGTTATCGATTTGTTAAATCGAAAGGGAAGATTATCGAATATCGTTTATTCGAGAGGAGATTATCGAATATAGTTAATCCGAAGGAGTTATCGATTATTAGTTAATCGTAGTGAGTTATAGAATATTAGTTAAATCGAAGGAGTTATCGTATATAGTTTATTCGATGGAGTTAATCGATTAGAGTTAAATCAAATGTGTTGATCGAATATAGTTTATTCGAATAGAGAAAAGGAGTTAATCAAATATAGTTTATTCGAATAGAGAAAAGGAGTTAATCGAATATAGTTTATTCGAATAGAGTAAATGAGTTAATCGAATATAGTTTATTCGAATAGAGTTAGAAGAGTTATCGAATATAGTTTATTCGACTAGAGTTAAGTGAATTAGTTAAGTTAAACTAAGTGAATTAGTTAAGTGAATTGGTTAACTTAACCAAAGTGAATTAGTCGAGTTAATCGAAGGGATTAGTTCAGTTAATCGAGATAAGTAAATCAAGTTAGGTTAATCGAGTTGAATTAGTCAGTGGAGTTAATAAATTGAGTTAGTCAAACCAAGTAAAACCAGTTAGAGTTAATTAATTAAGGTTAACCAGTTAGAGTTGATCGGTTAGAATTAACTAGTTAGAGTTAATCAATCAGAGTTAATCAAATAGAGTTAAGTAAAATTAGAACTGACTAGAGATTAGTAAATTGAATGGTTTTCTAAGTGCCTATCTGATGTTGGTTTCGGCCTTCGGGATTTATACTTAGGGGATTGTTCTCATACTAGTTTACAGTCAGGGACTGATAGTTGGGGAAGAGTAGTGATTTGTAAATAAGCAGATGGAAACGTTTTCCAGTGTTAATAACATATACTTTCTAAACATAGAAAATAAGGCAATGTGAATATATATATATATATATATATATATATATATATATATATATATAGATATAGATATATGTCGATGATTGATCGATATAATTTCCATCTGGAAATAATATCGTTGTTTGCACACTTGTTTTTCTTTGATAGTTAAATCACAGACTATCAGAGTTTTGACCATTTTAACGTTGTTAATATGGAGAGACCGGTTGGATTATTATCCAAAGAACCACTCTGTATTGGCATAAGCATTGCGAATCATTTATGCCAAAGATAATTGAAGACAGAGTAAAGTGCAAGGGCTGTTGTATAAGTCTTAGATAACAGTTACTAAGATGGGTATACCTAATAGTGCCTTCGGTTTGTCTAGTCCCAGGACAACTTGTATGGACGAAGGTCTGACAGAGTATATCCAATGGATCGCGTAAGTTGATCTGTTCAAACGTATTCACGTTTAGTGGCGGAGGAATTCGTTTCTCTTAGCTGTATACCCGTGTTATTTTTGGATAAGTCAATTTGTGATTTGGCGGGTATGACGATGTGACATTCTAAGTGAATGATGATGACTTGTATGAATGAATGTCTGACAGATTATTTCTAGAAAGGTCACGTACACTGATTTCTTCAACCGTACCAAGAGTGGAAGCGGAGAAGGAAACTTCTTTAACTAACACGTAATGTATTGTTGTAGACGTCAATTAGTGATTCTAATGGATCTGACGATGTGACATTTGAAGTGAATCTGATGTGATGATAACGCGTAACTTCTAGCCTCATCATCCGGTAAATGACAGAAATCGGGCAGGCAACATGGCTAAGTCGGTCGCACCGAAGTAGGGTGTTTAATCACCTATCTAGAGAATATTCATTTGCTTCTTTAATCTATCAATGTTGTCCCATATATATACGGGAACGGTTGCTGATCCCAACCGTTGGTGATATACATTCGATACACTCAAGCAAAATGAGTGGTCAGTCATGTGTGGCTGAGTTGCAAGATGTTCTTGTTGAACTCCAGTGTATCGTTCCTAGAGTACACTGATCGGAAGGTGGTTCCATACCTTGTCATAGTTGGAAATCCATTACCCAATACGTGCTTGCGGTTTTGATTGTATACTATATATGTAGAACGTGAGATGAAAGTGTTTATGCTAGATGATTAATATATTGTGGCTGATAGACATTATTATAATATCAAAAGGTTTTTGATATAAAGATATTTTGGATTCTCATAAGGGAAAAACCCGTTCCGTTATACGGCGTGGTCATATGAGATATCGTTTACTTGTTCAAACTATTTTAAACTGTTTTACTCGTACTAGTCCCATGACTGACCCGGAGTTTACTTTGTTGTTTTCCCTAAACTCTTGGGTGCCTAAATTTGTACGGGCAATCAAGTAGTCGGGATTTGCAGATACATTGAAGAGCTGGAGCAGGAGGCTTCAGAATCATATAGCTATAGTTTATTTCCGCTGTGTTGTAAGTGTTGTACTCTAATAAGTGCTATTGTATACAAAACTGTTATATTTCAAAGTTATGTTATATATTATATGTTATTCGTTCCGCTGTAAGATTCGTGTTACTCTGATGATGTAAGTTCTTCTTTTCTTCTTCTATTCTAAATTTCTATCTTATCTATTCTCACCCTCTAATTTCTTTGATTAATTACCGGGATTTTTCGATGTTTTGGTTATCGACATCGTGTTTGTGTCGATAACCAAAGTCGCAAAAATCCGGGTCGTTATAGCTAGAAAAACGCTTACACCACCCATAGCTAGAAAGAAAAGTCATGTTCTCCGAACGGTCCGATCCCGTTTTTGACTCATACTGAGGTGTGAGACTCGCGAATTAACGCCATACACAAAGCTACGTTGTATTAAAGTCGTGCTTTGATCATCAATCACAAGACTCTTCTTTTCAACAAAAGTCTTTATCACTGCATCTCAGCATGACACACAGGCAATTCATGCCATGTGACTGATATCTATCGATATATAACCTCTAACCTCGTACGTCTCAGAGAAGGGCGTTAAGCTAGAGAATAAATTCTCTGCCGCCAAACAGGTATATATTTAATAGAAATCAATCAACATAGAATAAAATCCAATGTCAGACACACAATCCATTTACAAGTTCATTCTGGGTCTGAACGAAACCGGAGGCATCTTATTCCTCGTCCCATATGTCCAATACAGGAGAGAGGTCCTCACATATCCATCGATCTACAAGTATATCTGGACGATCACCACTTATTACCTCGACTTGGGTGTACAGCCCAACCAAAACATCAGTAATCATCCAAACGATGTGAAGACCTCCGGTGTTCAACCACCGTCTTCATCGTCGACTTATCGTCGAATCAGTTATTCAGAATGGTTATGTACCCGGCCTTTCCGAATAACTCACGTATATAATAAATAATGCTATAAAAACACAACATATGCCTCATTACAATTCTGAATATTCTTTTGTTCAAATATTCACATCTTTAGGGATTGGTTCCCATTAATTTTATCCAAGATAAATTATTTAAATTAATTCTTTAATCTTCCTTTGGATTCTCAATTCAAACCATATTATGGTTTTCCAAACTAGTACGGATTAGCGAACCACACCGAAGTAATCATTTATTTAATTTCCCAATCCCAACCTATTCATCCCATAGAGCAAAACTGATCGTACTCCATATCTAACACCACGATGTTATAGGCAAATTTAATTACCATTTCTCGTTCAAATCTAATTAAAGATTTAACTACCGCTAGGAGCAAAACTAGCGATACTCCATTCTCGATCACCTCCCAAATTTGATAATTTAAATTATCAATTCACATTTCAATCTAACTAATGATTCATTAAATCTCCACTTAGTTTTAATCTTCCTAAAAATCAATATTAATGATTATTGAACTTTGGAAATACAAACATGTCGCATTGACAATCTACACCATACTATTGATTTTTGCTAATATATAACCTCTAAGCTGTACGTCTCAGAGAAGGGTGCTAAGCATGAGAATAAATTCTCCACCACCAAACAGATATATATTTAGTAGAGATCAACCATACAGTTCGAAATACAATGACAGACATGTAATCCTGCCTTTAACTGGGTTAAAGAACTAATGTCATTTAAAACACAGTTCACGATAAATCCAAATCACATTCCATTAATTATGGAATCTTCACGGAAAACAAATCCATATATAATCGATATCAATTTCTGTATCCAACTAATAATATAAATGGAATAACGACAAAGCCTTTTAAATTCCATATGTATTAATAGTCTTCCACCACAAAAGTTCACTTCGATTATTATCAAATTGAATTCCATTCAATTCCAATCTAATATATTAAATTGGAAAACGTTACTTTGGAAAATTCCCATTAAATCTAAATAAAAAGATTTATAAATTCCTAATCACATTACACTGAAAACCGGGTTAAAGAACGAATGTCGTTAAAAACACAATTCACAATAAACCCAATTCACATTCCATTTTCAGTTCAATTAAATGTTAACTAATTGGTAATTCTTCTTCAAATCTTGATTAAAAGAATTATTCTATTCAAACAGGGTTCAAGAACAATGCTATTTAAGACAACATTCACGACAAACCCAAAATCACATTCCATTGTTAATCGGGTTAAAGAACAAGTGTTGTTTAAAACACTGTTCACGATTGATCCAAAAACAGACTTCAATTCAATTCCAATTAAACTTTAATTAATTGGTATACTTCATTAAATCTAAATAAAAAGATTTAGTATTTTCTCTACTGGGTTTAAGAACAGTGTTAATGAAGACACCATTCATGATAAACCCAAATCCCATTTGATATTAAATACAAGGCTCTGAATGGAAAATATATCGGCTTATATTCAATATCAAATTCTGAAATCAACAAATATCGTATTGGAATAACGATATATATATCTTCCAAATTCCTCCACAATATCCATGTAATCACGGAATCCAATATCGAAATATTACGAAGAAAATTTCAATTCATATCCATTCCAATTCATATATTGGAAGTTCCGGTAATTTTTAAAACCATTTCAAATCCAATTTATTTATTTTAAAAATGTTGGATTTAATTCTAGTTCATAACTAGTTCATTTCGATAAAAATATATTTTTACCCTTTCAAAAATGGAATTTTTCATCCCAATTCTTTCCAAATCATTTATTATGATTTTACATAAATTATTGATATTTTTAATAATTTTATCAAGGCACGTACAGTCGATTTCCATAAACGGCCATCGAACTGCACTTACAACGACCTTTTCCAAATTTGATTTGGACATGATTCCAAATCCAACCATTAAATTTCAAATCTATCATATTCGTTTGAAAGCCCTTTTTGATATGAACCCAACGGTTCTGGTTTTAGGAGAATCCGACAGTCGGATCTCCCGTAATATCCGTTTGAAGTCAATGGTCAAAATTCGCGAACTGCCACGGCGCAGCGCATTTTATTCTGGCCATTATATATATAATATATATATTATATATATTATATATATTTTGTCAATTTCCATTTAAAACATATTTTATAAATCGTTGTTGTAACAACCTGCAAATTCTGGACCAATTTAAAAAATTTATTTTAGAAATTTTAATGGAAATTTACTAGTTAAAATAATTTATTTTAAATAATAATGATTAAAAATATATTTAAATCGAAGTTAGAACAAAAATGTTAATTTTAATTATAAAAGGAGTTAGAAATAGCACGGTAGTTTGAAAAGTCAAACTTGAATTTTGACCGGATGTACAGGATGCAAAATAAACCGGATTTTAGTGAAACTAAAAATATTGAATTCTATTTAAAAATATCTTTACAACAAATCTGAAAAATCGAAATTTCATAGTGGGAATCAAAAGTTGTGCCCAGTTTAAAATTCAGAATAGTCGCTATAGAATTTATATATATTTTTAATATTTAAAATAGACATTTTTCAAATAACCTCTATTTTTGACGAAACCACTTATGTTGGAACCAGAATGTCAAATTATTGTTAGGTTTCAGTTTTCATAATTTTTCGAATTAATATGTGAGCGTAGCAAAAGAAAATGTGTTTTGTCAATTTTAGTCAAATTTAATCCCCTTGAAAATGGCCATTTTTCAAATGGTCCAAGAATTCAACGAAATTAGTCTTATTAGAACCGTATTGTCAAAACATAGCTAGAAATAATTTTTCTGGAATTTTTAGAGGTCGTATGTGGCCCCGGTGAATTTAAATGTAAGATTGAATTAATTAAATAAAGGATTTAAATTTTAAATTAAAATAATTTAGGCTACAGATAGCCGTTTAGGCTGACGGGACCTAGCCCTTTGGATCCGGAACGGGGGCTATTGGGTAGGGTGGACTCCAGTTGGACTGAAATTGGTTTGGTTTAAAGCTTATGGATTTATTTGCAAAATTAACATTAAAATAATATAAAAATACACATCATCTTCCTCTAACCCTAATCCATCTTACTGTAGCCTCCGCCCCTTCTAATCCATGGCCAGAAACCCACTGACTTCCCTCCTCAAATTCTTCCAATCCATAACAAATTAGATCCAATCCTTTAGGAAATATCGAAGAGGCTTCCTCACTCTTCATTTCTATATGACTTGATCAATCCCTGGTGGCTCTTACGTCGAGACTCAGACCCCTGACCCATGCCTAAGACCACCGCCGCCCTCCCTCTAGGCTCGACCAAACTACAACTGAGCGGGCCCCCTTTGTCCGCCTCCTGTAGCTCTCCGGCGTGGCGTATCCTGATCGAGACGAAGTTGAACGGATTGCGGTGAAAATCGAGACCTAGTTCTGAAGATTAGGTGAAAACTAACAGCCTTAATTTGTCTGAGGAGGAAGAAAGGGTTATTCTCTAATCTATTTTTAATTAAATAATATTTAATAGTTAACTAATATAATCAATATTTAAAAGGCTATAACTTTTGCAAACTGGATCAGAATCAAACGAATCTGAAAGTGTTGGACTCGTATGAATCAGATCTACACTATGAGGCTGACTAGGTCAGAAACAGAGCAGATCAAATTTCGACCAAATTTTAAATTTGAATTATTCTGAATTAAAAGCTCGGTGAGATTTCTATTTTAAAATTTAAATTTAATTATTTATTTCGATGTGAAATGTATATTTATTTCATGTTGATGTTGTATGTATATGAGACGACCCGATTTCCCGTTCTCACGGAAACAAGGTTATCTTTGGAATATAACACAGAAACATATAATAGCAGGACAGAATTAAATAAATACACCAGAATGAACAACAAAATATACTGGATAAAAGTAATCATCAGAGTTACACAGTATACAGGATCTTACTTAGTACAAATACAGTTCAGCTATACATAAATGTCTACAGCGGAAATAAACAAAATATGTACAATAGGAGCTGAACAGCATAAAAAGAAATAAATGATAGAATCCATCTTCAGCTCCAGCTATCCAGAAAGAACCAGCTAAACCTGAATACAAGGCTGCCCGTGTAGAAAAAGGGGCACCCGAGTTTGAGAGTGAAACAAACTACGAGTCAGTCATGGGACTGGTATGAGAAATCTACTCAACACATATATAATATGGCTAATCACAGGACCACGCCACTTTCGTGGAACGGGTTTACTCCATTGGATTGCCAGTGCTTTAAAACAAATCTTTCTTTTAAACATCGCTATGCTTTTTATAAAAATGAAGCCATTATAAGACTCAGTTCCCATCACACAATGCAACGCAAACCGGAGGATAGAGTTTTACCTTATAATGGCCAAAATATGATTGATACGAATAAAACAAAGGCAATTGATATTATTGCTAGTGTTAATATGTTTTGAAAACAATTTCAAATCATAACTATCAATCATAGACGGCATGGGTAACATATATCATGTCGCCATATATATATATACAATCAAAACCGCACGATCACGTATTTGGAAATTGTATTTCCGTCATGAACCAAGGCAAAAGATAGTCCTTACCGAATTCGAGACGCTCTAGCCCGCCCCTCAGGCAAGTACTCAGTCAAGCCTTTGGATCGTCAGGGCCGGTCCACCGATGTGGATTAAAATTCCTGAACAATGCGTTTCCCCGCCCTTTGGGGCGTAAACGAGCCAACGAATGACTCCATCGGACCCGGATCGTCCGATCAAACCGAGGCGCCTCGCAACAGCAACAACCACATAGGTGAAAAGTATATAAATGTCAGGGCTGGTAGGTCACTGACACCACCCTAGCTAGAAAGAAACGCATGTCCTCCCTGAGGTCCTTCTCCCGTTTTAGGTTCATACCGGGGTGTGAGGCTCGCGAATTCACGTTATACACAAAGCTACGCCACACAGGCGGTGCTTTGATCATCACCACAAGACTTTGCTTTTCAACAGAAGCCCTGATCACTGCATGTTAGCATGCCACACAGGCAATTCATGCCATGCGACTGATGTCCATCGATATACAACCTCTGAGCTCGTGCGTCTCAGAGAAGGGCGTTAAGCAAAAGAATAAATTCTCCGCCGCCAAACAGATGTATATTTAACAGAAATCAATCAACACAGGATAAACTCCAATGTCAGACACACAGTCCATTTACAAGTCCGTTCTGGGTCTGAACGAAACCGGAGGCACTAAATACCTCGCAAACCCTTCGATCACCACGTACGTCTGGAGGATCACCACTCATTATCCATATTTCGGGATGCCTCCCAATCAGGACCTCGGTTACCATCCAAACGAGGTGAAGATCTCCGGTCTTCGACCATCGTCTTCATCTTCGAATTTCAATCGTCGGTCAATTATTCGAAATGAGAATTAACTCGGCCTTTTCAAATAATTCACGTATATTTAGAATTTCAAATCGATTTATTTCAATGGTTAAATTATTCGACAACACCAATTTTGTTCTTTAATGTAATTTTCACACCAAATACATTCAACCATCAAAAGCCACACAAATCGAGCAAATTCAGTTTATTTCCCTTCCATATCGTTTATAATATTTTATAACGATTTATCGCTATTTTTATTTATTTTAAAATAGCCCATTTATTCAAAACGACGCTTCGGGCCATAAAGCGGCCGTGGCGCTGTTTTTCTTCAAATTTGATTTACACATATCTGAAAATCTAACCGTTGGATCTTCACAAAATTTACATCATTAGAAAGGTCTTTTCAAAACGAACCCAACGGTTCCAGTTTCGGGAAAATCCGACGGTCGGATCTCCCGGTACAGTCGTTTGAATTTTCGATTTCAAAATACGAACTGCAGCGTCGTTATTCGATTAAATATATAATTATATTTATATATATATATATATATATAAATATAATCGCTTCTGGCGCTGTTCTTCTTCAGATTTGAATTAAACATTCCAGACAATCCAACCGTTGGATTTTTACAAGGTTGGTGCCGTTGGAAAGATATTTCCAAGGCGAACCCGACGGTTGAGGTTTCGGGAAAATCCAATGGTCGGATTTCCCGCACTAGTCGTTTGAAATCACGGTTTCAAAATACGAACTGCACGGCTTCGTTTCGTTTTAATTTTATTTATATTTATACATTTATATAAATATAGTTCATTCAACAATTTCAATATCGTTTTCACTTCAAATATTTTTCTAACACCTTAAATTTTAAAAAAAATTCGCCATAACCTCCCCTGCACCGGGAGCATCGGGAAATCGCAAATAGCGTTCCCGGTCCTTCTAATCTCAAAAAGAAAAAGAATAAGCCAAGCGGCTAGCCAACAGGCTCAAAATCATCACCCAAACAAATCAGTAAATGTGTACCTATTTGTCGGGCACAAAATTTTATTCCTCTTCTCTAGCCCCTTTGCTATAACCTGTTCAATGAATATTGCATGTACATATATATACAGTTCTTATCATTTATCAATTTCTATTCGACTTCATATTTGATTTCTATTTGGTTTAAAAACTCCATTCGTTCTAATGTTACATAAATAGGTGCAAATCATTTCATTAGCTAATTAATGAATATTTCAACTCATATATGTTTATTTTGAACAAGTGGCTATTTTTAACACTTCACATTTCAACGATTTATGCATACAATAAAAATGTGATTTTTATTGTAAAACAATTCATTTCAAAACACTATTCTTCTATATAGTTCAAGTTGGTGATAGAAATGAGATTTTTATCATAAAACAATTTCTTTTAAATCGAGGTTATTTTACATAGTTCATATAGTCGATAAAAGGTGATTTTTATTATCAAACAATTTATTTCAAAATATGAATACCATTCAACACATGAATTTCTAAACAACGAATGAATATCAATTCAACACATGAATGTTTTCTATAGTTTCTATATATAGATAAAAATGTGATTTTTATTATCGAACAATTTATTTCAAAATATGAATACCATTCAACACATGAATTTCTAAACAACGAATGAATATCAATTCAACACATGAATGTTTTCAATAGTTTTTATATATAGATAAAAATGTGATTTTTATTATCGAACAATTTATTTCAAAATATGAATACCATTCAACACATGAATTTCTAAACAACGAATGAATATCAATTCAACACATGAATGTTTTCAATAGTTTTTATATATAGATAAAAATGTGATTTTTATTATCGAACAATTTATTTCAAAATATGAATACCATTCAACACATGAATTTCTAAACAACGAATGAATATCAATTCAACACATGAATGTTTTCAATAGTTTTTATATATAGATAAAAATGTGATTTTTATTATCGAACAATTTATTTCAAAATATGAATACCATTCAACACATGAATTTCTAAACAACGAATGAATATCAATTCAACACATGAATGTTTTCAATAGTTTTTATATATAGATAAAAATGTGATTTTTATTATTGAACAATTTATTTCAAAATATGAATACCATTCAACACATGAATTTCTAAACAACGAATGAATATCAATTCAACACATGAATGTTTTCTATTCAATGAATAAATATAGTTTAAGCAAATGAAAATAATTCAAACACACGAATATTATTCAAAATTTCGGCCTCATAACGGCAGGGTAGTTACACCGGCACCGTCCCTAGTACGGCTCCTCGCTCTACCTTAAAACCTCGCGGTTTTTGACAATGGGGATCATGCATCTAGTTCGCACGCAGGCGGCATGTATATATTTATTTCATTTCCACAAACTAATCCTATGTGGTTTCAACCAAATATTTCACAACCACAAATGGGTATTTTTCAACCACCATCAACCAATATCAATCACAAACAATCCCAAACAATCATTCGCTATCAACCAATTATCACAACCATTTCAATCAATAAATATCGTCCATGGTTTGTGGACGAGGGGCGTATATATATATTTATATATAGCTATTCACTTTTATTTCAACATATATAATATTTTTAAATCAGAAATCTCACCAATAGCTATCCAGTACCACGACTCTTCTTCGCCAATCTCTCTTTCTGTTGCTTCGTCGCCCGTATTCTCTACATATGTAAAAATCGAATCTTTTACTATGTTATTCAATATATAAAAATCGAATTTTTACTACGCTATTCAATATATAAAAATATGATTTTTACTTCGACTTTCAATATATAAAAATATGATTTTTACTTCGACTTTCAATATATAAAAATATGATTTTTACTTCGACTTTCAATATATAAAAATATGATTTTTCTTTCGACTTTCAACATATAAAAATATGATTTTTCTTTCGACTTTCAACATATAAAAATATGATTTTTCTTTCGACTTTCAACATATAAAAATATGATTTTTCTTTCGACTTTCAACATATAAAAATATGATTTTTCCTTTAAAACAAAATCAGTTTTTTTTTATAGCTTTTTAAAATCAGTTTTAACTTCTTTTAAAAAAAATCCGTTTCTATTTCCTTTTAAAATTCAATTTTTATTTCCTTTTAAAATTCAGTTTTTATTTCCTTTTAAAATTCAGTTTTCATTTCTAAAACAAAATCAGTTTTTATTTCTAAAACAAAATCAGTTTTTATACTTTAAAAAAAAATCAGTTTTCATTTCTAAAACAAAAATCAGTTTTTATACTTTAAAAATCAGTTTTCATTTCTAAAACAAAATCAGTTTTTTTTCTTAAAAAAAAAAATCAGTTTTCAAATCATTATAAAATCAGCTCTGAATTCTTTTTTAAAAAAAACCAGTTTTTAAATTATTAAAATAAAATTACAAAATACTTACAGAGGGGGGGAGGGTTTGGAGACGTCGGCGGCAGCTTCGAGGTGGCGGCGCTCGGGGTTCGAACGGGGTGGCGATGCTTCGGGGTTCGAACGGGGGTGGCGATGGCTTCGGGTTCGAACGGGGTGGCGATGGCTTCGGTAGTCTCGATCGGGGAAAAGGCGGTGGGGTTTCGAACAGAGGAGGCGGTAGGGTTTCGAACAGAGGAGGCGGTGGGCGGCGTCGCTACTGCTCCGATCTTCTTCTTTTTTTTTCTTTTTCTTTTTTTTTTATTTCTGAAGAATGAAATCGGGGGGGGGGGGGGGGGGGGCCAGGAAGAAGAATAAAGGGAGGGAGGGAAAATATATAATATATATTTTTTTTTATTTAATTTATTTAATTGCATAAAGTTGACTTTTACCCACGACCTCGAAACGAGGCCCACCGCCTGTCGTCCATAGCGTTTCACCCCCATTCCGAACACAATGGGATATGCATCGCAAGCTGATTTGATCGTTACAATCAGTTTCCTTTTGAATTTTCATTTAAATCACTATATTGAATTTTAAACGCACATTTCAAATTACCGGGGTCACATACTAACTAGAAAAATTCCAGAAAAATATTTTCTAGCTTCGTATTGTCGATACGGTCCTAACAAAACTAGTTTCGTCGAATTCTGAGACCGTTTGAAAAATGGCCAATTTCCAGTCGATTAAAATCAACTGAAACTGGTCAAACGCGTTTTCCTTTGCCACGCTTACATATTGATTCGAAAAATTATGAAATTTGAAACCTAGTAATAACTTGACACTGCGGATCCAACAAAAGTGGTTTCGTCGAAATCCGAGGTCATTTGCAAAATGTCCATTTTTAAGGGCCTGAATTCCACATCGACTATCCAGAATTTTCAACTGGACATATCTTTTGATTCCCGATATTAAATTTCGATTGGTCAGATTCGTTAGAAAGATATTATCAATTAGATTCCATTATTTTTGGTTTCACTAAAATCCGGATTGTTCTGCACCCGGTATATTCAATTGAAGTTTGAAATCGAATTATCGAACTACCGCGCTATTTTCAATTCTATATATAATTATAATTAATTATATTCGTTTTCAAATGACGATTCAAACTCAGTTTTCATCGCCATTATTTAAAATATTTATTTTAAATATTTAAAATCCATTATTTTAGCCAATTTAAAAATTTTAAATTGGTTCAGATTTTCTGGGTCGTTACAGTATAATTGGTGCAGTGTTGATTCGTTGTGTGATTGTAATAAACCATCGAATTGGATTGTGTATTCATGTTTGACAGGATTTAGTATATACAATAAAAATTATAATTTTGTTTTATATATAGAATATAAATTATGTGTGTGTGTGTCAAATTTGAAGTATAAAATAAAAACAATAATTTTATTTTCATGTTTGATTTAAATAAAAAGATTAGAATAAATTATCGTTTCTGTTTTAACCTATCATATTTGAACAAAAAACATACATTAAAATAGAAATCACCTTTTTGAATGAAATGTTCCATTAAAATAGAAATTATATTTTTGAAATGAAAACGTCATTTATGCTAAGATGAAATTTGTCACTTATGTTAAAATGAATTTGTCATTTATTGTAAAATGAGGTTGTCATTTATGTTGAGATGAATTAGTCGGTCATATTAAAATATTTTAATGTCATTTAATTTAAATGTCATTAGATTATATAGGAAAGTGTATACTTATAAAAATATTGCTTTATATATCATTAGATTATATAGGAAAGTGCATACTTATAAAATACTCCTTTATATGTCATTAGATTATATAGGAAAGTGTATACTTATAAAATACTCCTTTATCTGTCATTAGATTTTATAGGAAAATGTATATATACAAAATACTCTTTTATTTGTTATTAGAACACATAGGAAAGTATAAACAAATAAAATACTCTTTATATGTCCTTAGATTACATAGAAATATAAAGATGGTCCTTTTATTTGCATTCTTTTATGCAAATATATACATAGAAATATAAATGTCCTTTTATTTGCATTCTTTTATGCAAATATTTACATAGAAATATAAATGTCCCGTTATTTGCATCCTTTTATGCAAATATATATATATATATATATATATATATATATATATATATATATAGAAAATATAATTGATCTTTTATTTGCATCCTTTTATGCAAATATTCACAGAAAATAAAATTGTTTTTTTATTTGCATCCTTTTATACAAATATTCATAGAAAATATAATTGATCTTTTATTTGCATCCTTTTATGCAAATATACATAGAAAAAAAAATGATCTTTATTTGCATCCTTCTATGCAATTATGCATAGAAAAATAGAAAATGTTCTTTTATTTCCCTTTGAAGTAAAACTATTTTTTTTTTTTTTTTGCTATTTTAGATGCAAACAAAACATTAGAAGGAAAACTATAATTTTATTTGAAATTTTAGATGCAAACATTAGAGTTAAAATTTCATTTTTTTTTTGCAATTATAAATGCAAACAAGAACACTAGAATGAATATGACATTTTTAATTTATATTTTAGATAGAAATAAAAAAAAATGATTTAAAAGAACATCGTAGTTAAAAGGATTATATTTTTATTTGCATTCTTTGATGCAAATAAACACCGTATTTAAATGTCGAATTTCTATCTCCATTCTTGAATGCAAATAAACAACATAGTTAAAAGGTTATATTTTATTTGCAAATTTAGATGCAAATAAACAACGTAGTTTAAAGGTTATATTTTATTTGCAAATTTAGATGCAAATAAACAACGTAGTTTAAAGGTTATATTTTATTTGCATATTTAGATGCCAATAAACATCATAGTAAAAGGATTATATTTTTATTTGCATTCTTTGATGCAAATAAACATTGGAATAAAAAGTTATGTTTTATTTGCATTCTTTGATGCAAATAAAACATTGCAATAAAAAGTCTTATTTTATTTGAATTCCTTAATGCAAATAAACATAGTGTTTAAAAGTTAAAATTTTATTTTCATTCCTTAATGCAAATAAACACAGTATTTAAAAGCTTAATTTTTATTTGCATTCTTTAATGCAAATAAACATAGTATTTAAAAGTTAAATTTTTATTTGCAATCCTTAATGCAAATAAACATAGTATTTAAAAGTTAAATTTTTATTTGCATTCCTTAATGCAAATAAACATAGTATTTAAAAGTTAAATTTTTATTTGCATTCCTTAATGCAAATAAACATAGTATTTAAAAGTTAAATTTTTATTTGCATTCCTTAATGCAAATAAACATAGTATTTAAAAGTTAAATTTTTATTTGCATTCTTTAATGCAAATAAACATAGTATTTAAAAGTTAAATTTTTATCTGCATTTTTTTGATGCAAATGAACATCATATTTAAAAGTTGAATTTTTATTTGCATTCTTTGATGCAAATAAACAATAAAATTGAAAGTTGCGTATTTATTTGCATTCCTTGATGCAAATAAAATACTGAATTAAAGGATGAATTTTTATTTGCATTCCTTGTTGTAAATAAAACCTTGAATTAGAAAGTTGCATTTTTATTTGCATCCTTTGAAGCAAATAAAACATGTAGATAAAGGTTGTATTTTTATTTTCATTCCTTGATGCAAATAAATCATAAATTTAAGTATTGCCTTTTATTTGCATTTTAGATGCAAATAAAAAGCATAATTTAAGAAGTAACACTTTTATTACAATTTAGATATAAATAAAAGAACAGGATTAAAAATATCATTTTTTAAAACTAGAGTAAATAAGAGGATTACGATAAAATGAATTCATCGTAGTTGTAATTTTGTTAAAATAGATAAAATGATTTTATTTTCATCATAGATTAAAATAAAAAGATTAGAATTAAGAAGGTATATTTTTAGTGTCATCTTGGCTTCAGTAAAAAGAGTAAAAAAAAAATAGAGAAGGTTTATTTGACCTTTTGTTGCAATACAAAAAGATACATTTTTATCATTTAAATAGAATGAGACAAAATTTATTTAATTTTGTCATTTTAAAAAGGTTGAAACAAAATAATCATTTTGTCTATTTATATTAGTTGAATCAAACATTCATTTTGTCGAATTATATTGGTTGAAACCAAAAAGGACATTTTTGTTAAATAAGAATTAAACACAAATAGAATTTTGATAAAATAGCATTGTCGACAAATGAAGGTATCACTCTTCTTATACATTTTGTTGAAATAGAATTTATATGCAAATATAAAAATCATTTTTATTTGCAAACTTGCATTGGAACTTATATTCAATTATAAGAATCATATTATTGGTCAAAATATACATTAGCATGTATAAGTGTAGTAAGGTGACATCATTATATGTGATTGCATACATTAGAATTTGTATGCAATCTAAATAAACTTTTTTTAGCGGTTGGGTTATACATTGAATACATATACAATTGGGATTATTCCTTTTATGCGTTCAAATTAATAATTATTACATACAAATTAAGTACAATGTAAATTATCTTTTATTTGTCATCCACAATAAGGTCATATAAATAAATTACATTTTATTATATATTAGAAATGTAAAAGAAATTATGCGATTCAAATTTATATTTTATTTCGATATTAGGAATAAAATATCATTTTTGTCCATCATTATCAACATGTTGATAGTATTAAAATTGGTTGAATTAATTAACCAATTATTTATTTATATGTATTGTTGTTGACTGAAAACCCCACACGGGTATTGGGATGATAATTGATATACACTAGTCCCAATATTTATTCATATGTCAATCGATAGATTGACAAGCTACGATGAGCGTTATTATTTCATTTAATGCTCACACAGTTGAGAACTTCACTTTGGATGTCGAATGGATGGTTTTATGACTAATTATTATTGTTGTTATGTACATACGATGTATGCAATCCATATAACCAAAGTTATATGGTAAATGATTGAGTCGCTTTCCGATTCGGAATATCCTTCATATAAAGAATATTTTAAAACAAAGAATTTCTTTTAAATAAAGAATAAATCTTTCGACTAAGATTATTGGTATTTCAATTTATATTTATTTATTGGGAAATGATTTTGGGTTTATCGTGAACAATGTTTTTAAATGACCTTGGTTCTTTGACCCTGTTAGAAATAAGATTTATCCCTTAAATTGGAATAATTATAAAGTAGTGATTTTTGATATTAAAACTGAATTGCAATTTTAACAAATCTTTGAAAATAAGATTTAAGAATAAATTTAAAAGATTTTATCTTTGATAAAATTAATGGGAACCTTTCCCTTATAATATGAATATTTTATTTAAAGAATATTCTAGATTGGAAGGAGGAGTTGGATGTATCCTTATAACACTTGATTTTTAATTATAAAAATATGCGAGTTATTCGGAAAGACCGGGTTTAACCCATTCTGAATAATTACTACGACGATTAAAAGTTGAAGATGAAGACGATGGTTAATGATTGACGATCTTCACATCGAATGGATGAGGACTACTGATGCCTTTTATTGGGGTTGCTACCTTGAAAAGGTTCCAGTGGTAGTTGTCCGGACGTATTGTTGATCGTTCGGATATGCGAGGTATAAGGTGCCTCCGGTTTCGTTCAAACCCTGAACGGACTTGTAAACGGATGTGTGTCTGACGTTGAATTTCGTTCTATGTCAATTGATTTCAATTAATATTCAACCGTTGGTGGCAGAGAATTTATTCTCTTGCTTAACACCCTTAGAGGTTGTGTGTTTATAGTTATCAATCGCATGGTATGGACTGTCAATGTGGCATGCCAAGATGCAATTGATCAACGCTTTTGTTGAAAAAACAGAGACTTGTGGATGATGATCAAAGCAAAGCCTATTTAGGCATAACTTTGTGTATTTCGTTACCTCGCGAGCCTCACACCCCGGTATGAGTCAAAAACGGTGCAAGGGAACGTAGGGAGTGCACACGTTTCTTTATAGCTAGAAGTGGTGTTTGGGTTTAACACGGCCCGACATTTTACTTATGCGGTTGATGGATTTTGAGGCGCCTCGGATTTTATTGGCCGCAATGACCAATTTATAGGTCCAATAGGATCGGGAAGCGTGTGTTCAGGAATTGCCAATCCAACCCATAGCACTATTGGGGGATCGACCCTGCAGGATCCAAGGGTTCGCCATCGTCTGAATCCTGAGACATTGCTAGAGTGTCTCGAATCGGTCAAGAGATCGTTCCTAGCCTTGACTCTTGATGGAAACCAAATTTCCAATACGACATCATGTGGTTTTTATTGTAGAACTAGTACGACGACTTAGTATATGGTAGTTATGCCGTCTATGATTAATACATTATGATTGAAAGGTTTTTAAGACATATATACACTAGTAATAATATCAAGTCTGTTTTTATCGTATCAAGCATTTTTGAGCATTATAAGGTAAAACACTATCTTTCGACTTGCGTTGCATTGTGTGATGGGACTTGAGTCTTATAATGATTTCGTTTTTCTAAAAAGCTTTGCTTTGTTTTAACGATTTACTTTTTTTATGCATTAGCAATCTAATGGAGTAAACCCGTTCCACGATAGCGGCGTGGTCCTGTGATTAGCCTATTATTAGATAAGTTAAGTAAAGATTTCTCACACCAGTCCCATGACTGACCCGTAGTTTATTTCACTTTGCAAACTCAGGTGCCCTCTTTTCCACACGGGCAGTCGAGTAGCTTATTTTGAAGATATTGAGTAGGATTATGGATCAAAGCTTAAAGCTGTGTCCAGAGCATTGATGGTCTTCAGCTGTGATTGATTCAATTATTCCATTGCATTGTATTACATTTATTATAATTTAAACTTCCGCTGTATTATTTATCAATGTACTTTGGCATATTTTGTACTCTGATGTAACATTATTATAATATTTATAAAAGTCTGTTGTTATTTGTTCTAATGCGTTGTATTCCCAAAGTTAACGCATTCGGGTTTTGAGCGGTTTTGATCGATCTAACGGTCGATCGGGTCGGACAAATCCGGGTCGTTACAGTTGTAAATTCATTTTCAAAACGATTTCAACTTCATATTCAATTTCAAACCAAAATTGAATATTCCATATCATCGATATATAAATGATAGTATTTTCAAAAAATTAGATTTTGAAATCACTTCCTTTTCGATATTCATTATAAAAATGAATCAAATTGATATAAATATCGTTCACGTCTAAATGGCGTCGATCTAATCAACACGGCTTTATATATTTAATATATTCGTGTCCATCTGAAATCGGACATCAAAATCAAATTTTGATCTTTTACTAAATATTATTTTTAAAATATTCATTATTTTAAAATATTCATTCTTTCTGAACTGGAATTAGACACAGTCAATTACCATATAATGTCATTATATAGATTTCATACACACATGTATACAACAATAATCAAACACAGTCAACCATCATCCAGAGTGCATTCTACACTTCATAAGCATTAAATATAAATATTCAACGCTTATATAGCTTGTCAACCAATCGATTGACATACAATTTGTAACACCCCAAATTTTGAATGATTGAATTAACTATATTTAAGAACACTTAATTTTTAAAAGAGGAATGAAGGGAAATGGGTTGCACCATTGCGTTCGTCTCGGAATTCTACATGGAAAAGAGTCCAAGTTTTCGAAAAATGGAGTCCGGACGAAGGAGATATGACCCTCGGAAGATAACAATATATATATATATATATATATATATATTTGAAATTTGGTTAAATTTTATAGATGCATTGGGCCAAAGCAGCCCAAGCCCACAAACAGAAACAAGATACAATGGTATGCTAAAGGATACAATACATGATACGATATAGACTGTAGGTGAGCAATGATTGCACGCACCTACGTAGCAATTAATACCATAAAAACGTATAGAATTCAACACAATCATCGAAGCATTCCTCCAAAATAGAAATTAGGGCATCTCATGGCGGCTGAAAGCTCCAACTCTCGTAGATGCCATCTCCTTCCTGGCCACTTCTGGTGAGCTTCGTCCTTTTAATTCTCTGAATTAAGATGTTTACGTCAGAGTGAATGAGGGTGCTGATCGGTTTGCAATCTCTTTTCTTTTTCTCAAACACGCGCCGGTTCCTCTCGTTCCAAATGTGATGTACTGTAGCTTTCAGTGTTATATGGAGCGATTGCAGTCGCAATGGCGAACCAGTCTGCGATCTCAGGTGAATAATCTCCTCCTCAAGATTACCAAAGAAGTTGCTTTTGTTTCTTGTTGTGGTCATAATTTCAGAGCTAAACTTACAGTCGAAAAATAGGTGTTCATGAAATTCCTGTGCTACATTACTTAGAGAGCATGTCGGATCGACACTTATAGACCATTTTAAGAGTCTGTTTGAGGTAGGGAGCCGTCCTGTTGTAGCTTTGTAAGTCGTAAAGGCCATTTTTGGGCAGTTTGCCTTGCTCCAAACGATGTCTGCCCAGTCTTTGATTGCATGCTTTGTTCTAATGTATTCCCGTACCGTAGATGTCGAAAATAGGCCATTAGGAGAGTCAGACCAGACCCAGATGTCTTGATTGAGGTTAGGAACTATGTGGATTTGCTGGATTTCTGGTTGCAGAGCCTGCATGCAACTGAGATTTGTGGTATTCCACCTTCCATTCGTAATGATTTTATCTACACTTAAGTCATAACCCCCCACTGCCGTTAGAGAGTCCCATCCTAGGAAACTGATCATTGACTGGCCAGGAACCAAAGATCCTTCCATAGACTAGTGGATTTGATGTCCTCAAAATCGCGGTGAATTAGCTATTTTAAAGAATCACTTGTGGCCATAATGTGTTTCCAAATCGTAGACGAATTGTTGTCACTTTTCATTACCCAGAAATTTGTTTTAATATAGCGGTTTCTCATCCATGTAGCCCATAAAGAATCGCCTTGTATAATTTTCCATGCAAGTTTTAGACTATAAGTTTTTTTGAGTTCACTGAGGTTGATTAACCCCACACCTCCTTCAGATTTGGGTCTACATATAATGTCATAACTGACTTATGCAACCCCCACGCCAGAGGAAATTAACACAAATGCTATTAATCTTCTCGATAGTACTCTCCGGGATTTGAAAGGTCTGAAGCCAAAACCTTACTTTTGCAGTAATTACCGTGTGTATAAGCTCAAGCCTACCTGCAAAGGAAAGCAAATTTGAACTCCAGCCATTAATTTTGTCTTTAATTTTTGCAATTAAGTCCCCACATTCTCTATCAGTAATGATTGCCGATGATAGTGGAACCCTAAGGTACTTCACAGGAAATTGACTTTCACTTATCTCTAGAGTTTGCAACGTAGAGAGCTTCTCTCTGCAAAACTTGTTAAAGTAGCATTTAGATTTACTATCGTTGAGTTTCAAACCGACCTGAATTTCTAACTTGTTGAATTGATTCTTTATCGTCTGAGCAGCTTGAGCATTTGATTTTATCACTATGATTAAATCATCGGCATATAGTAAATGATGCACAATCGGGTGATGATTATAAATAGGCTGAAACAGACCTTGGTAGCAAGCTAATTCCATTTATAGGGAGAAATATTCCATAGCAATAGCGAATAAATAAGGGGAGAGAGGATCCCCTTGGCGAATCCCCCTATCTGATTTAATATACCCCTTGGGAACTCCATTAATCATGATAGAAAAAGATGGAGTTGCAATGCATTCTCTAATAATTGCAGAAATTTGAGAAGGAAACCCCATGCTGAGAAGCATGTGAACAATGAATTCTCGGCTAATTTTGTCGTAATCTTTGTGTAGATCAACTTTCAAACACATTTTATCCGCCCCTTTCTTATTAAATTGTCTAATAAGTTCATGGGCTAATAGCGAGTTTTCCGATATATGTCTACCTTTAATGAACGCTGATTGGCAGTTTGAAATCAATTCAGAAGAAATTAGGTAATTCTGTTACATATAACCTTGCTTAGGATTTTGTAGATTAGATTGCAGCATGCAATTGGCCTATACTCTTCAATCTTGCTTGGTTTGTTGACTTTTGGTATAAGAGTGATAAAAGTATGGTAGATTTCTTGAAGCACTTGACCTAATATAAAAGATTCTTGAATTGCCAACAGTAATAATTGTTTGATATTTTGCCAATGCAGTTTGAAAAACTTAGCATTCTAGCCATCAAGACCGGGGCTGGTGTCGTCCTGAATGGAGAAAACCGCCTTCCTGACTTCACTTTCAGTCACAGTAGCCAACAACAGTGCTGCCCCATCCTCACTGATCAAACGGCGGCAGTTAATGTGGGGTAAGTCAGTATTAACTTCGCCATTGTACAGCTCTGTAAATTAGTTAATAACTGACTCTTCAAAAGACTGGATGTTAATAACTGGAACACCATGTTCATCGAGTGCATTTTGAAAATTGTTGTAATTCTTTCTATACGAAATTTTTGTGTAGAAAAATTTACTGCATTCATCCCCTTTGGTTAGCCAATTCACTTTTGCCTTCTGTTTCAACTCCATGGCATGTATTGACATCGCCGCTTTAAGTTGAGACTGAAGCCAAAAGTAGTTTTCATTTAGCAATTCATCTTGAGGGTTTGCATCAAGTGCAGTCAGAGCTTGTTCACATTGGGACTCGAGTTCCACCAATGGGCTCCTTTGGCGACACTTATTCCACATTTTAAGTCTGGATTTAGCAGTTTTTAACATGCAAACCATTGAGTACCAGCCTTTGCCTGCAATATAAGGAATAGATAAAATATCAATGTTTCCTTCAAAACCTTCCTTTAAATGCCACGTGTTCACGTATCGAAAAGGAATGCCTTTAGTATGGGACACACTATTATCGAAAGTGATATGAAGAGGGCAGTGATCACTCGTAGAGCTAGGAAGAATTTCAACTTTTATGTTGGGGTTTTTGATAAACATATCTGCATTTAATAACACTCGATCAAGTCTACAATTGATTCTTTTAACTTCCCCACTTCGCCATGTATAACGCAGGCTAGTGTGGCAAGCTTCTGCTAGTCCAGTTGCCGCTACACAACTGCTGAACTCGGCAATTTGTGCAAGTTTAATGGCAAGTACTCCTTTTTTCTCGTTAGTTTGTAATACGGCATTAAAGTCCCCAAGAACCATCCATTCCTTGTGGATTGAAGTCGAAATTCTATTTAGTGCATCCTAAAGATTTTTCCTGATAGATGCCCAGTTGTGCGCGTACACAAATGTACAAACAAAGCTGAGCCCCCCACATTAGTGACGTGAACTGTTAAATGTTGGTCGTCGGTGCACATGACATCAAAAGTCCAGATGGACTTGTGCCAAAAAACCATAATTTTTCCGAAAGAATTAGTAAAATTATTGTTTATGGTTCCCCATTCAATACCAAGCGTACTCTCAAAAGTGGCCAGCACATCGGCTGCCATTTTATTTTCTAATACAGCGATAATAGTAGGATTATACTTATTTGTAATATTAAAGAGGTCAAGCTGACAGGTATCCCCGTTCAAACCTCTTACATTCCAGTATAGTATAGACATTAAGACCCGACTGATTTGCTCCTCGTGACTGTAGCTGAGTTAGCGGTAGAATTCCCCAGTTTTTGTTTGCTTTTGTTGAAATGTTTGCCATAAGAAGGATTTGGCTTAGTCAGATTGTCTGCTTGTTTCTCATTTTCTTGTTCAGTATCTGATTCATGTCCTTCCAGTTATATGCCTAACTCATTTATTTCTTTTACACTTTCAGGGTCCCGTGGGCTTGGCCCAACAGGGAGAGTCTCTGGCACAGGCTGGGGCAAATGGACCTTTGGGGACTGGGCCGCCATGGGGGATGTGGAGAGATTTTTCAGTGGGGTATGGCGAGCTAGCCCCCCTGATGGTGCAGCAGCATCCACCTCCTCAGTAATGCTACACGCATCAATAATATGTACATTAGCATTTTGTGGGTTAGGTAGAATTTATGTCCCTCCTGCCGAAGTAAGGTCAGTGATTGCTTCTTTTTGTGGCTGACTTTGTGTTGATAGTAAGTCGGGAGACATGGGATTATCAGGGTTAGCTCCTGCTTTCTTTTGCCAAGCGTGTGTGGATGCTTGATCTGTTGTATGATATTTTGGAATCGGACATTGATAAGTACCATGTCCAATACACTTGCAGTTTGTACACAAGGGTGGAACGGCTTCATACTCCCCTTCTTGTTAATATACTCTACTTTGGTTATCTTTAGCTCTAATTGTTTTTGGAAGTGAAGTTGTGGCTTTGACATCTATTAGCACTCGAGCATAGTTTAATCTGTTAACATTTCTTGTGCTTTCATCTATGTCTAATGGAATGCCTATAATGCTGGCCAGTTTGCTTATTCCTCCAGCATTCCAGAGAGCTATATGTTATTTCTTCAGTTTTACCCAAATAGGATAAGATGCTAGCATATCTCGTTCAAATTGGAAATTAGCCTCCCGTTTTTTCATAAAGATCAGTTTACTGTCCATAAACCAAGGACCCCCATTTAGTACTTTTTCCATGTCTTCAGCAAGTGAAAATTTGACAAGAAAAAACCCATTGTCTCTTGAAAATACTTCCCAAGTGCTTTTGGACGCCATTCCCTTTTAATATAGGCATTAAAGTAAACGTAATAAGAGCGTTTACCTGCCATGTAAAGATAGACTGAATTGCTCCAGATTTTTAGGAATAATCGATTTCATCTAACTCTGCGAAATGACCTTCAGCATCTGATTGTGGAGAGAGGAATTGCATCGTGTCTTTTATTTGGACTGGCTTGCCTAGAACTTCAACCCATGACCGTGAGCCCTGAGACACTCGCATCGGAGCCTTCTGGCGAAGCCCAGTAGTGGCGGCTGGTTTGGGCATAGGAGGCTGGCGACCTACTCGCTGCCAACCCTCCTCCTGTTCTGGCGAAGTGGAACTAGGGTTACCCCCTCAGGATGAGGACGCCATTTAACAATATATATATATGTGCGTGTGTGTGTGAGCGGGCCGACCAAGGAGGTCGACTTCCCAAGGGGGAGGTCGACCATGGTGTCGACCTGGGTACCCCTAGGTCGACCTCCCCCTTTGGGAAGTCGAACCTGGTTCGGCCAGTTTTACTGCATGGTGCGATTTTTGGGCCTGGGACGATTTTTGGTGGTCCAAATCAGTTCTTGGGTTAATCCTAAGGCCTAAATAACTTCCTACACCTATAAATATGTCATCAACTTAACCCTAATTCATAAAATAATTTTAAGACACCATTATACTGACAAACTCTCTCTTGAACCCTAGCCTCCGCCTCTAACTCAAATTGCAAGCATTCAACTTTAACTCAAAATAAAGATTAGATCTTCTACAAAAATTCAAGAAGATAAATCCGCAGCACCACAATGTTTCTATACCAATTTCAGTGCATAATTCTATTCATTAACCACGAAAGGTGAGTACAGTTATTTTCACAAATTTAATGGGATTAGAGTAACATGAAAAGTTGTAAAAAGGATTCATATATGTTTGTAATGAAAATCTAACCAAGTCTTCACCTTTTTGATTCATGTCATCATATTCCTATGCTTCTATGTAAAGTTCATAACTTTTATCAGTTTATTCATGTTGAATCTGTCATTATGCCTCTATGCCAGTTTATATGCCCCTTTATTTCGTGATGCTAATTCCAATTTTCTATGATTTGATTCTCTCTTCTTATCCCTGTTCCTTTTATTTTTGGATCTAGGCTACCTTCGAGCCTATGTTAAAAATACGCGTGAATGCGAATACGTGTGAACGATGGGAATATGTGAAATATGGAAAATTGGATATTTTGGATAATTGGATAATATGTGAAATTGGCATATTTGGGAATGAATTACATGGAATTGATGAAATTTCCTATAATTGAAAATTTGTAATTGAGGCTAATTAATATGTAATTAGTGTAATTAGTGACATGTTGGAATAGGTAAAAAGTGTAAACATGATTATATGTTGAATTGGAAACACATGACAAGAAAATTGGGGTTTGGGTGAAATACGATTATTAATAAACCTTTGACACGAGTTTAGGCGCAATTATGGTGTAAGACTTCCCGGAACCGCCCGTCAAATCCACCTACCATAATTGGACGTCTAATGTGAGAGGTCAAAGGCATGAACTGTAGGCGTAATGATGGGTGACACGAGGTTAGACCCGGTTTGTGGCATAAGACTGCCCGGAACCGCCCGACAAATCCAGCAGCCACAAAGTGTCCGGTCTAATGTGGGAGGTCATGCACCGTTCGTCATAAGGAATGAATTAGGGAATTCTAACCATAATAAGACATGGGTATGGTTAGAGGGTTAAGTAGGATGACATGTAAATTATGACATGTAAATATGAACTTAACCGGAATAAGATAAGGCATGTAAATTATGACATGTAAGTATGGACTTAACCGTAGCATGTGTAAGATATGGACATTTAAATTAAAATGGTTAAGTGGGGGAAAAGCCTAGTAGGGGCCAATCATAGGTGGGAGGCTTGTGTCGGATGGGGACCCGTTTCAACCAGTAACCCGTTTGAGTATCTAATTGGGCCCGGTACTAGGCCGTGGTTAGGGCATGCTTACTGGGTTTGAATATAAGAGGTCAAAACGTGAATAGCGGTGGCAATGCAAGTCCAACGGGTTCATGTGCGTGCATGGGTCCGGGCTGATAGGTAAGACGTTGTTGCATCATGTAGGTATGGCCGTGCATTTCATGTTGGTATCGGGGTTACCCCTTTGGGGAGTGATACACCCCACTGTGGGGCCAGCACGAGTGCCTACGAGGTTTAGGGAGCCGATCGAATGGGTAGAGTCAGGGTACCTTAGCGGTGGTAGGAGCAAGCCGGCACCTACGATAGTAGCTAGGTATAAGTAACTACCAAGTTTTTCATGTGGGTACAGTTAGTGGGAAGGGATCAACCTTGAGTAAAAGAGACTAGTATATTGCGGTGTAATTAAGTAATGTGGTGTAACTTAGCAAAAGTGCGGTGTAACGAAATACATCTTGGTTGAGTTGGATAGTCTGTTGGGTGCTAGTCTGATGTTGACTTCGGTCTTCGGGGTTAGTACTTGGAGGGTTGTTCGCTTAGCCAAGGTGTAGGATTGTCTTAGTACTTAGGAATGAAATCATCTTCTCCATCCTTTTTATCTACCTTATCTATGTTACAGCCATATCATGATGTCTATTTATGTCTTGATCATTTACCTTACCTATTATTTGTTAAAATTACTGGACTCGCCAGACTTTATGTCTGACCCGTGTGTTTCTACCTCTTTTCTTTCCTTCTCCCCCTCAGGTTTGCATGGAGGGAATACTACACCTTAGTGCCGATTTCTTTCAGTTGGTTGAAAAGAGTAGATGTATCGCTTTGGACTCTCTCATCTTTATGGATTTGCTTATGCTCAGTGGGGATTTATGCATTTATGTTATTTAAGTATTTGCTTCTTTATGTACTTTGAAGTTTTTAGAAAAGATTATTGATCCTATTGTAATGGTTTTGGAAACTACTTATGTATGCTTGTTTTGAGTTATGGTGCTATGAAATTAGCTTTATCTTCCGCTGTGTTGTTTTATTTATTTATTCTTGTAATTTATCTGTTCTATACAATAATAGCGCTTCATGGACATTGATGTATTCCCTTTGTGAGTGACATTAATGGACATTGGGTGTTAAACGTGGTATCAGAGCTATGGTTACAAGAACAGATAAAAAGTTTTGAAAAGTGTTTTCGAAAGTATTATTTTCCGAGAAAGTATTTTCAAAAACTTGTTTTAAAGAAGCTATTTTCAAGGAAAGTTTACTTTAAAGGGCATAATCCCTGCAAGCCGTACATCTCTCTTTCGCTTCCCTTGTTTTGAAACTCTTTCTTTTTCTTTTCAGCATGTCTGGAGCATCTGAGATACCAGAGGGTGTTCATGTACCCGGATGGTTTCGTCATTATCTCGAGGCTAGGGATGCTACCGCGGGTCCGGCCGACGTTCCTCCTCCTCCCCCCCAGCTCCAGTCATTCCTCCGCATGGAGATGCTTTCTCCAAGATATGTAAAGACTTTCATTCGATGGGTGGAAAACCTTTTAGTGGGTCTGAAACGTTCGTTGAAGCTAGAAATTGGTTGAAAGAAGTGTTGGATCTGTTTGGCATTTTTGATTTGGACGATTGTAGGAAGGTCCAATTTGGCTGCTTGGTTGATGAAGGATGAAGCTTCGTTTTGGTGGGAGGTTACTAATGGAGAGGGTGCTGTAGAGATGTGGGCAGATCTTAGGGGAAGGTTTGAGTTGAAATTCCTTTCTCAGGCTGAGAAGAGTATGTACATGGAGAGGTTCTTGACAATGAAGTAGAAAAACTTGACCGTGAAGGAGTATGTGACCGAATTTAATAAGTTGGTGAGATTTGGGCTAGAGTTGGTGAATACGCCTCACAAGAAGGCCTTGAGGTTTGCAAAGGGCCTAAATAAACCGCTTCACAGTTTGGCTATGTCCCACATTCCAATTGGGGCTACGTATGAAAAGCTTGTTGATATGGCATACATGCATGAAGAAGAGAAGGGTGTAAGTACTTGTAGGCTGCAAGATAAGAAGGAGGATGCAAAGAAAGCCCAACAACAAAAGAAAGGTGGTAAAGAAAAGAGGAAGTGTCACAACTGTGGGATACCTGGCCATTTGAAGAAAGACTGTAGGAAGAAGAAGAAGTCCGCTTGTTATCATTGTGGTGATGCGGCTCATGCTGTGAAGGACTATCCTAAGAAGCAAGGGTAGGTTCTAATTCGGGAGGGCAGGTTCACGCTCTCATGGCTCCGGGACAGGAAGAAGGTAAAAAAAATTCTGTTGAAAGTTTGATTTTCTTGTTTGATCATCCTGTCCGTACTTTATTCGATTCTGGCGCATCACATTTGTTTATCTCTACATCATTAGTTGAAACATTGCACTTAAATACTAGTCTTGTTGTGGATCCCATTGTAGTCTCAAAACCTATTGGTGGGTCGACACATTTATCCATGGTTTGTAGGGATTTGAGATTGTCTATCTTAGGCGTTGGTTTTTAATGTAATGCTTTTATGCTTGGTTTCATGGGTTATGGGTTGATTCTAGGGATGGATTGGCTAGTCAGATATGGTGCCATCCTAGATTGTGAACGAATTGTAGTAAAATTATTGACTCGTAGTGGAAAGACCCTTGATATTTCTTGTGACCCTAGAGGATCGATGATGCTTAGTTATCTTTAGTCAGTTGACGCATCCAATGATGATTTACATTCTGTCCGTATAGTCCGTGAATATGTTGATATCTTTGATGAGGTGAGGGGTCTACCCCCAAAACGTGAGATAGACTTTCGTATTTATCTTCTAGACTATACAAAACCAGTATCTCTGCCAGTATGCCACATGGCTTCTCATGAGAGGAGGGAGCTCAATAAGAAAGTAGGAGAGTTGCTTGAGAAGGTATTCACAAGACGTAGTATATCGGAGTGGGGTTCTCCAGTAGTATTTGCCACGAAGGCGGCTGGGTCCCTTAGACTTTGTGTGGACTATAGAGAACTTAATAAGATTACTAAGAAGAATAGGCACCCACTGCCGAGGATTGATGATCTCTTCGATCAGTTAGTTGGCGCCTCAGTGTTTTCGCAGTTGGACTTAGCCACTGGTTTCCATCAGTTGAGAGTGGCTGAGGATAGCATATACAAGACTGCCTTTAGGACTCCGGACGGTTTATATAAGTGGCTTGTAATGCCCTTCAGTTTGACAAATGCCCCCGCATACTTTGTTGACTTGATAAGTAGGGTGTTTAGGGAGTACCTTAATAAATTCGTGGTGGTCTTTGTGGATTACATCTTGATCTTTTCTAAGAGCGAGGAAGAGCATGCCCTACAACTTAGGAAAGTGTTGGAGACCCTTCGAGCGCATAACCTTAAAGCTAAATTTTCGAAATGACACTTTTGGAGGAAGTAAGTGCGATTCTTAGGGCACGTGGTTTCCAAAAAAGGGATAGATGTGGATCCCGCGAAGGTGGTGGCCATCCAAGATTGGAAGGTCCCTAAAAATGCTACCGAGGTGAAGAGTTTCTTGGGGTTGGCAGGCTACTATAGGAAGTTTATCAAGGACTTCGCAAATATATCAGCCCCATTGACACGCTTGACGAAGAAGAACCTAGTTTTCACGTGGGACGTAGATTGTGATGATGTGGTCCAACTTTTAAAGAGAGCTTTGAGCACAACCCCAGTCTTAGTGTTTCCAGATGGGATTAAGCCATTTATCATTTATATTGATGCTTGTGGGACAGGACTAGGTGCAGTCTTAATGCAAGAGGGAGGGTAATAGCCTATGGAGGAAGGCAGTTGAGAGTGCATGAGAGAAATTACCCTACACATGACCTAGAGTTGGCCGCTATTGTTTTCGTGCTTAAGTCTTGGCGCCATTATCTTCTTGGCGAGAAATTCGAATTGTTCACAGACCATAAATCACTAAAATACTTGTTCTCTTAGAAGGACTTGAACTTAAGGCAGCAAAGATGGATGGAATTCTTAGCATCCTACGATTTCGAGATAGCATATACCCCTGGCAAGGGTAACGTGGTAGCAGATGCCTTAAGTAGGAAAAGCTTGTCCCAAGTAAAAGCAGAGCAAAAGAAGCTCGGTGGGTTTCTTCACCCATTGGAGGTCCCACAATGGAAGTGGGAGAGTGTCTCGATGGACTTTGTTGACGGGTTACCGAGATCGAGGAAGGGTAATACAGGGATTTGGGTCGTGGTAGGTAGACTTACTAAGAGCGCCCATTTCATTCCCGTGAAGAGTAAGAGGACTGCTCATGGTTAGCCTGCGTATACATTCGACAGATAGTTCGTTTGCACGGTGTTCCTTCTAGCATAGTGAGCGATTGCGATCCTATTTTTACTAGCGAGTTTTGGAAGAGCTTGCAAGAGGCGTTAGGGACTCAGTTATGTTTGAGCACCGCATATCATCCTCAGACGGACGGCCAGACCGAGAGGGTGAATCGTATTCTAGAGGACCTTTTGAGGCTATGTGTTTTAGACTTCGGAGGTACATGGAAGGAGCATCTTCCTTTGCTGGAGTTCGCGTATAATAATAGTTTTCAATCTAGCATTGGCATGACACCTTTCGAGGCTCTTTATGGAAGGCCTTGTCGTTCACCTACATGTTGGTGGGAATCTACAGATAAGATCTTACTTGGGCCCGATATGATTAGAGAGACTTTGGAAAAGATCGATTTGATTCGAAGGAGGATGAAGACGGCGCAAGATAGGCAGAAATCTTATGTGGACAAGAGGAGGACAGATCTTGAATTTGATATTGGGGACATGGTCTTTATCAAGGTGTCTCCATTACGAAATGTTGTTCGCTTTGGGTCCATTGGAAAGTTAGCACCAAGGTTCGTAGGGTCGTTTCCTATTAAGGAGAAGATTGGACAGATGGCGTATAGAATGGAGTTGCTCGAGAGACTTAGTGGCGTACACGATGTATTCCATGTATCACATTTGAGGAAGTGCTTGCATGAGACCGCGGAAGTGATAGAGCCGAGCTTGCTTAGAGAGGTGGAGATAGAGCGTGATGCGACGATTCGACGAGCTCCTACATGTATTCTTGGGTCAGAGACTAAGAAGTTGAGGAATCGAGAGGTCAAGCTAGTCAAAGTGCAATGGGAAGATGATGAGGGCACGCTACTTGGGAGACGGAAGAGAAGATGCATTCATTGTACCTTTTTCTTTTCGAGGGTATGTCTTTTAATTTCTCCTTTATCACTTAGCTTGTACTTGTTCTATCTTTAGTAAGTCCTCTCACTAGTATCTTTGACCTTTAGATAGGGTAGTCCTATGGTTGAAACATGTGTTAGAGACATGTTATGTATAGGGGATGCATGTGGATGCAAGTGTTTGCTAGTGGTTGCTTGTGGATGCATATACACACACTTTAGGCACTAGATCGGCTCAGTCACTTTCATATTGCATATTTCATATTAATTGATGTATTTAGTAAAATGAATGTACATTGAATGTGTGTATCATGTGGATGTTGCATTTAAATGAATGGTTGTGCACACATGTAGTAATGATATGTATAGGGTTTTTTGCATACATGATGGACACATGGCATTATCATTATTTGCATTAAGGAGGTCGACTGAATCAGTGGATCGCCTGATTTTGCATTAGTATACGAACATATATACACACTATACATATGTACATGAAAAGCATTAGAATTTTTTTTTTAAGGACAATGGTTGCTTGTGGTTGATGGTTGAGTAGATGGATGATTGGATGGTAGGATACGTTCTTCTTGACTAAGTGATTTCAAGGACGAAATCCTTTAAGTAGGGGAGAATGTAACACCCCGAATTTTGAATGATTGAATTAACTAAATTTAAGAACACTTCATTTTTAAAAGAGTAATGAAGGGAAATGGGTTGCAGTATTGCGTTCGTCTCGGAATTCTGCATGGAATAGAGTCCAAATTTTCGAAAAACGGAGTCCGAACGAAGGAGATATGACCATCGGAAGATAACAAATATATATATGTATATATATGTGAGCAGGCCGACCATGGAGGTCGACCTCCCAAGGGGAGAGGTCGACTATGGTGTCGACCTGGTACCCCCATGTCGACCTAGGGGTCGACCTCCCCCTTTGGGAGGTCGAATCTGGTTCGACCAGTTTTGCTGCGAGGTGCGATTTTTGGGCCTCGGACGATTTTTGATTGTCCAGATCAGTTCTAGGGTTAATCCTAAGGCCTAAATAACTTCCTACACCTATAAATATGTCATCAACTTAACCCTAATTCATAAAATAATTTCTAAGACTCCATTATACTGCCAAACTCTCTCTTGAACCCTAATCGCCGCCTCTAACTCAAATTGCAAGCATTCAACTTCAACTCAAATTAAAGATTAGAGCTTCTACAACAATTCAAGAAGATAAATCAGCAGCACCGCAACGTTTCTACACCAATTTCAGTGCATAATTCTATTCCTTAACCACGAAAGGTGAGTACAGTTATTTTCACAAATTTAATGGGATTAAAGTAACATGAAAAGTTGTAAAAAGGATTCATATAAGTTTTTATTGAAAATCTCACCATGTCTTCACCTTTTTGATTCATGTCATCATATGCCTATGCTTCTATGTAAAGTTCATACCTTTTATCAGTTTATTCATGTTGAATCTGTCATTATGCCTCTATGCCAGTTTATATGCCCCTTTATTTCGTGATGTTAATTATAATTTTCTGTGATTTGATTCTCTCATCTTATCCCTATTCCTTTTATTTTTGGATCTAGGCTACCTTCGAGCCTATGTTAAAAATACACGCGAATGCGAATACATGGGAACGATGGGGATATGTGAAATATACAAAATTGGATATTAATGGATATTTTGGGTAATTGGATAATATGTGAAATTGGCATATTTGGGTATGAATTACATGGAATTGATGAAATTGCCTATAATTGAAAATTTGTAATTGAGGCTAATTAATATGCAATTAGTGTAATTAATGACAAGTTGGAATAGGCAAAAAGTGTAAACATGATTATACGTCGAATTGGAAACACATGACATGAAAATTGGGGTTTGGGTGATATACGATTATTAATAAACCTTTGACACGAGGTTAGGCGCAATTGTGGTGTAAGACTGCCCGGAACCGCCCAGCAAATGCAGCTACCACAATTGGACATCTAATGTGAGAGGTCAAAGGCATGAATTGTAGGCGTAACAATAGGTGGGTGACACGAGGTTAGACTCGGTTTGTGGCGTAAGTCTGCCCGAAACCGCCTGGCAAATCCAGCGGCCACAAAGTGTTCGGTCTAATGTGGGAGATCATGCACCATTCGTTATAAGGAATGAATTAAGGAATACTAACCATAATAAGGCATGGGTATGGTTAGAGGGTTAAGTGGGGTGACATGTAAATTATGACATGTAAATATGGACTTAACCGGAATAAGATAAGGCATGTAAATTATGACATGTAAGTATGGACTTAACCGTAGCATGTGTAAGACATGGACATTTAACTTAAAATGGTTAAGTAGGGGAAAAACCTAGTGGGGGCCATGCATAGGTGGGAGGCTTGTGTCGGATAGGGACCCGTTTCAACCAGTAACCCGTTTGAGTATCTAATTGGGCCTGGTACTAGGCCGGGGTTGGGGAATGCTTATTGAGCTTGAATATAAGAGGTCAAAACGTGAATAGCAGTGGCAACGCAAGTCTAACGGGTTCATGTGCGTGCATGAGTCCAGGCTGATAGGTAAGACGTTGTTGCATCATGTAGGTATGGCCGTGCATTTCATGTTGGTATCGGGGTTACCACTTTGGGTGTGATATGCCCCACTACGGGGCCAGCACGGGTGCCTACGGGGTTTAGGGAGACGATCGAATGGGTGGAGTAAGGGTACCTTAGCGGTGGTAGGAGCAAGCCGGCACCTACGATAGCAGCTAGGTACAAGTAACTACCAAGTATGTCATGTGGGTACAGTTAGTGGGAAGGGATCAAGCTTGAGTAAAAGAGACTAGTAGATGTGCGTTGCAATTAAGTAATGTGGCGTAACTTAGCAAAAGTGCGGTGAAACGAAATACATGTTGGTTGAGTTGGATAGTCCTTTGGGTGTTAGTCTGATGTTGACTTCGGTCTTCGAGGTTAGTACTTGGAGGTTTGTTCTCTTAGCCAAGGTGTAGGATTTTTTTAGTGCTTAGGAACGAAATAATCTTGTACATCCTTATTATCTACCTTATCTATGTTACAGCCATATCATGATGCCTATTTATGTCCTGATCATTTACCTTACCTATTATTTGTTAAAATTACTGGACACGCCAGACTTTATGTCCGACCCGTTTGTTTCCACCTCTTTTCTTTCCTTCCCCACCCCCTCAGGTTTGCAAGGAGGGAATACTATAGCTTAGTGCCAATTTCTTTCAGTTGCTTGAAAAGAGTTGATGTATCTCTTTGGACTCTCTCATCTTTATGGCTTTGCTTATGCTTAGTGGGGATTTATGCATTTATGTTATTTAAGTATTTGCTTCTTTATGTACTTTGAAGTTTTTGGAAAAGATTATTGATCCTGTTGTAATGGTTTTGGAAACTACTTATGTAAGCTTGTTTTGAGTTATGATGCTATGAAATAAGTTTTATCTTCCGCTATGTTGTTTTATTTATTTATTCTTGTAATTTATCTGTTTTATACAACAATAACGCTTCATGGACATTGATGCATTCCCTTTGTGAGTGACATTAATAGATATGGGGTGTTACACAACTAAATATTGGGACTAATGTATGTCCAATATCATCCAATACCCGTGTGGGGTTTCAATCAACAAATATAGATTTATTTGTGTAGTTGGGTGATGTGTAAAATTTATCGTCCCAATCAATATCAGTCAAATGTGTGTACATAAACAAATCGTCCGATTTGTTAATGAATATTTATTTTATTCATATACACGTTAAAAATTATATTTTTAACTACAAAATATTTTATTTCAACACATGAATATTTTATTCATTTCATTTCACATCGCAAACAATTTTCACAACACAATCAAACAAATAAACAAGTCGTCCATGGTTTGTGGACGATGGGTGTCGGGTGCTACTAAGATCCGTCTGCATCCTAGTATATATTTTAACTAGAAAATAAAATAAAAGTGAGAAGTTCTCACCTTGGGTTCCACTCCTATATTCTTTACTTCTGAACGGTTTGGATTTCGTTTTGATTTCAATCGATACTATCGCTATTTTTTCCCATTGTTCATAATAAAAATCACATTTTTACTATGATTTTTATTTTAAAAATCACATTTTTATAATGGCACTTCATATATAAAAATCACATATTTTTACAATGCTTCTTTCCATATAAAAATTATATTTTTATATCACTATTTATATATAAAAGATTACATTTTTATTTACCCATTCAAACAATAAAAATCGTATTTTTACTTCGCTTCCTAGATAATAAAAATCATATTTTTACTACTCTACATAAATAAAAATCATATTTTTATATCTTTTATGTAATAAAAATTATCTCTATAATGTAAAAATCATATTTTTATATACGCTACTTCATGATAAACAAAAATTTCATATTTTTATTAACCAAAATATTTCATATATAGAATAAAAATCAAATCTTTTTCTTCGCTAACTTCATAATCAAAATCATAACTTTATCATTATAAAAATCAATACTTTATCGCTATAAAAATATATACTTTATCGCTATAAAAATCTATACTTTATCGCTATAAAAATATATACTTTATCGCTATAAAAATCTATATTTTTATATGATAAAAATATATACTTGATTTTAAAAAAAAATCTAAACTTGATTTAAAATAAAAAACAAATCAGATTTAAATAAATAACAACAATAATAAGAGAAAAGAAAAAAAGAGCTTACAGTTAAACAGGGTGAAGGGGGGTTTGCTGTTCGCGGTGGCGCAGGTGGGGTGGGGCGTCGCTCAGGTGGTCGATAGGTCGGAGGGGGCCCACGGCTTTCTGCATTGGCGATGGTGCGAGGTTGGTGGGTTTGGGGAGGAGGGGGCTGTATATTTAAGGTGGAAGAGGAGGGAGAGAACAAGCAGGGGGCGTCGGAGTGAAGAGGGGGGCCACGACGCGATCGGCGGCGCCTTTGGAGGAGGCGGCGACGGTGGCGGTGACGGACTAGGGCTCCGTCACCCTCCGCGGTTCCTCCTTTCTTTTTTTTCTTATTTTCTCGTGGAGGGTTGACTAAAGAGGGGTTCTAATTATAATATTTTTAATTATTTAATTTACTCCAAAAAGTTGCTTTTCGATTCGAACACCAAATCGGACCCAACGACTATCACCCTTAGCTAATTACCCCCATTACGAACACATGGGATATGTATCATGAGCCAATTCGGCTATTACGAGAAGTTTCCATCAAAATCAATATATAAATCTATGTATTCAATTTGAACGCACATTTCAATTTACTGGGGAATATACGGACCCCAAAAATTCCTGAAAATTTATTTCTAGCTTCATATTGACGATAGGGTCCTAACAAAACTAATTTCGTTGCATTAGGAGATCGTTTGAAAAATAGCCATTTTCTGGTCGATCCAAATTGATTGAAACTGTTAAAACACGTTTTACTTTGCCACGTTCACATATTGATTCCAAAAATTATGAATTTTGGAATCCATCAATAATTTGACATTTCGGATCCAACAAAACTAGTTTCGTCGAAAACGGAGGTCGTTTGAAAATTTTCCATTTTTAAGGGCTTAAATTCCATTGCGACTATTCTGAATTTTCAACTGGGCATAACTTTTTATTCTCGCTATGAAATTTCAATTTTTTGAATTCATTGGAAAGATATTTTCAATTAGATTCAAATATTTTTAGTTTTGCTAAAATCCGGTTTATTTTGAATCCTGTACATTCATTTGAAATTTAAAATCGAATTTTCGAACTACCGTGCCATTTTCAACTCCCTTTTATAATTAAAATATATATTAATATTCTAACATCGATTCAAATAAATATATACATTCTAATTCTATTCAAAATAAATTTCTTATCATTATTATTTAAAATAAATCATTTTAAATATTCAAAATTCATTAAAATTGCCAAAATAAAATTTTTTAAATTGGTTCTGATTTTTTGGGTTGTTACAATAGCGAGGCTCCTCGGATATATTGGTCACTATGGGGCCGGTGGATAGGTCTGATAGGACCGGGAAATGTGTGGTCAGGAATAACTAATCCAAAAGCGTAAGGTTTGACCGACACTGCAGGACCCAAGGGTTCACTGCGGGGGATCATGAGGCATTTGCTAAAGTGTCTTAAATCGGTAAGGGGCACATCCCTTGCCTTGACTCATGACGAAAATCCAATTTCTAATACGTGACATTTCGGTTTTAATTGCAGAACTAGTATGGCGACATTGTATATGGTAGCTATGCCGTCTATGATTAATACATTTATATTTGAAGTGATTTTGACACTATACACTTATAATAATATCAAAATGATTTGTTTTAAAAATGTACTAAGCATGTTTGGCTATTATAAGGTAAAACTCTATCCTCCGGCTTGCGTTGCATTGCGTGATCGGACCTGAGTCTTATAATAGCTTCATTTTTCCAAAAAGCATTGTGCTGTTTGTTTTGTGCACTGGTATTCTTGGGAGGGAACCCGTTCCGTGTTATACGGCATGGTCCCTTGATTTACCAAATTTCAATGTAAAATTTTAAATAACTGTTTTAGTTCTCACACTAATCCCATGAGTGGCCTGGAGTTTATTGTGTTAACCGAAACTCTGGGTGCCCTTATTTTCCACATGGGCAGCTAGTAGTTTTGGTTTTGCATATTTCTATTTTACAAGATCTTGGTTTACAGCTGGAGCTATATTTGGAAAGCTCTATATCCGTGTATTCCTTTCAATTGTATTATGTATTATTTTACGCTGATATGTATTTAAATGTAATTTAAATCTCTGATATTTTCTTCTGTATTTTATATATTCATACTCTGTTATATTCTTGTACTTTGCTGTAAATTGTTGTAATAGCAACGAAATGTTCTCCTGGTTGCGTTCTGACTTGTCGTGTTCTCAAGTCAATCTGGCCTTTTCAGTCTCTTCGGAGATTGGGGGATTTCAGATTGTTATATTTTGGTATCAGAGCTTTGGTTTACAGAGCTCGAGAACAACACGCATTAGAACCAAACGAAATAATTCATCAGAGATTGGATTAGTAATATTCAAGGTGAATGACTCGTTAGAGAGTGATCAGAGTATCCTAGAATGAGTTACATGGAGTGTTATTTTTAAAATAAAACTGAAAACAAATTTTGTTTTGAAAATGTAAATATTATTATACATATTCGAATATTTACTTTGTTTTGAATTTGGACTATCGGGTATATGAAGATTTTGCATATACGCCTAGCTAGCGTGTGCACGAAATCTCAAATATACTGGATGGATATAGAATCACACTCTAGTCGCCCGAAGATGATTCTAATGATTGAGATCTCATCATCAGAGTTTATGTTCGAGTTTCGAAAGTGGGATATTGTGAAGACCCCAATAACCCCGTACGACGGTGGCAAGGGTAGTCTTTGGAATATAACACATAAACAGATAATAGCCGAACAGAATTAAATAAATACACCAGATAATGTACAAATAATACAATGGATAAACATCATCATCAAAGTTACACAGTATACGGGATCGTACTTAGTGCAAAATATAGTTCAGCTACACATAAATGTCTACAGCAGAAAATAAAACATAATATGTACAATAAGAGCTGAACAGCATAAAAAGAGATAAATGGAAGAATCCATCTTCAGCTCCATCTATCCAGAAAGAGCCTGCTAAAACCTGAATACAATGCCGCCCATGTAGAAAAATGGGCACCCGAGTTTGCAAGTGAAACAAACTATGAGTCAGTCATGGGATTGTTATGAGAAATCTACTTAAGACATTTTATTATATGGCCAATCCTAGGACCACGCCACTTTCACGGAACGGGTTTACTCCATTGGATTGCCAGTGCTTTAAAACAAGTAAATCTTTTAAACATCGCAATGCTTTTTATTAAAATGAAGCCATTATAAGACTCAGTTCCTATCACACAATGCAACGCAAACCATAGGATAGAGTTTTACCTTATAATGGCCAAAATATGCTTGATACGAATTAAACAAAAGAATTTGATATTATTACTAGTGTTTATATGTTTCAAAAACAATTTCAAATCATAAGTATCAATCAACCGTGTATCACGTCGCCATATATAGGTATACAATCAAAACCGCACAGTCACGTATTTGGTAATTGGATTTCCATCATGAACCAAGGCAAAAGATAGTCCTTACCGACTTCAAGACAATCTAGCCCATGTATTAGGATCAGAGCTCGAGTGACCCTTGGATCGTCAGGGCCGGTCCACCAATGTGGATTAAAATGCATGAACACTGCATTTCCCCACCCTTTGGGGCGTAAATGAGCCTAATGACTCCATCGGCCCCACACAGTCACCGATATATCCCAGGCACCTCTCAACAGCAACAACCACACAGGTGAAAATAATATAAATGTCGGGGCTGGTAGGTCACGGACACCACCCTAGCTAGAAGGAAACACATGCCCTCCCTGAGGTCCTCTCCCGTTTCTGGTTCATACCGGGGTGTGAGGCTCGCGAATTCACGTCATACACAAAGCTATGCCACACAGGCCGTGCTTTGATCATCAAACACAAGACTTTGCTTTTCAACAGTCATCTGCCACTTAGGCATGCCACACAGGCAGTTCACTCCATGCGACTGATTTCTATCGATATATAACCTCTGAGCTCGTACGTCTCAGAGAAGGGCGTTAAGCAAGAGAATAAATTCTCCGCCGCCAAACAGATATATATTTAGTGGAGATCAATCAGCACAGAACAAAATCCAATATCAGACACAGTCCATTTACAAGTTCGTTTTGGGTCTGAACGAAGCCGGAGGCACCACATACCTCGCATATCCATCGATCTCCACGTACGTCTAGACGATCACCACTTATATCTATATTTCGGGATGCCTCCCAATCAAGGCATCAGTTATCATCCAACTGAGGTGAAGATCTCTGGTCTTCAACCACCGCCTTCATCATCGACTTCTTATCGCTGATCAATTATTTGAAATGAGATTTAACTCGGCCTTTTCAAATAATTCACGTATATTTAGAATTTAAATCAATTCATTTCAATGGTTAAATTATTCGACTACAATTCACGCCAAACACATTCCACCATCAAATATCCACTAAACCAGATAAATTAGGTTTATTTCCATTCCATATCGTTTATAATATTTTATAATGATTTATCACTATTTTTACTTATTTAAAAATAGTCATTTCATTCAAACGACGCTTTAGGCCATAACGCGGCCGTGGCGATGTTTTTCTTCAGATTTGATTTACACATATCTGAAAATCTAACCGTTGGATCTTCACAAATTTTACATCATTAGAAAGATCTTTTCAAAACGAATCCAACGGTTTCAGTTTTGGGAAAATCTGACGGTCGGATCTCTTGGTATAATCGTTTGAAGTTACGATTTCAAAATACGAACTGCAGCGTCGTTATTCGATTTAATTATATATATATATATAATCGATTCTGGCACTGTTTTTCTTCAGATTTGAATTGAACATTCCAGACAATCCAACCGTTGGATTTTCACAAAGTGGGTATCGTTGGAATGATATTTCCAAAGCGAACCCAACGGTTTCGGTTTCGGGAAAATCAGATGGTTGGATCTCCCGCACTAATCGTTTGAAATCACGGTGTCAAAACATGAACTGTAGCTTTGTTATTCAATATATTTTAATTATATATAAATAAATATAATTGATTCTTCGACTTCAAAACCATTTTCACTTCATATATTTGATAAAAACGATATTTTTATCCAAAAGATATTTATTTCAACACATGAATTTTGTTTGTTTTATTTCAACATATGAATTTCTATTCAACACATGAATTTTATTTCAACATTCAACACATGAATGTTTTCTATAGTTTATATATATAATAAAAATGTAATTTTTATTGCAAAACAATTTATTTCAAAACACGATTATTTTATATAGTTTATATATATAATAAAAATGTAATTTTTATCTTCTAAAGAATTTATTCAATACACGAACTCCATTCAACACATGAATATTACTTCAACACATGAATTTAATTTTAACGTTCAACACATGAATTTTATTTCAACATTAAACACAGGAATTTAAATCAAACACAGAAATATTTCAGAAAATTTCGGCAGCATAATGGCAGGGTAGTTAAAACCGGGACCGTCCCTAGTACGGCTCCTCGCTCTACCTTAAAGCCTCGCAGCTTTTGACAATGGGGATTTTCAATATCTAGTTCGTACGCAGACGAATTTTCCCGTATACTAATCCTATTGGGATTTCAATCATAATCAATTATTTCAAACCAACCATTCATGATATTAACCAAATTTTCACATCAACCAATAATCCAAACAATATCACAACCAATATATATCGTCCATGGTCTGTGGACGAGCGGAATGTGTATATATATATAGAGAGATATACGTATATAACTATATTTCGTTTTCATTTCAATATCATTTCAATTTATTTCAACGCACATATAATTTTTACAACGCATATATAACTTATACATCGAACATACAACTTATACAATGCTTATACATATGGTGTACAATGCTTATATAACTCATACTTCGACTATATAATTTATACATCGTTGACTCCATATCGTTTATAATTCAGAAATCTCACCTTGGGTTCCACTCCACCAAAAATTGTGGAAGGCTCAGAAAAATATGTGGTCTCTTCTAGGATGTAGAAGACGTCAACACGAGTCCACTTTCTCTTGTTTCACTGGATTTCATCAACAAACGAGAAAGATATGATTTTTACAGTGAAATCATAAACCGTAGCGTTTTTAAAGCGCTATATATACTTAAAAAAATATATACGCCGTACCTTCAACTAAACCCTTCAAAACTAGGTTTAGATTTTCTGGCCAAACCGTCGCTCTAGCTCAACATCGGTCGGAGCCACGTGAATCTGCTCCGAAATCTGCGCCAGGGGGTCCCCACGTCGTTGAACTCCTCGGCGATCTGGAAGAGTGGCAGTGCGCTAAACGTTCGGTCTTTGGAGAGGCCGTTCTCTCCGATGGTGCGACGATAGGGGGTGAAGTCGTTGTTGATTTGAAGAGGGGGAGAGAGCTTCGAAAAATTGAACTGGGGTGGGGGTCAACGATGAAGGGATCGGTCGGATTTTGGCCAGGAAGAACGGTGCACTCTTTCGCCGTCAATCGTGTTTAACGGAGGGGGGGTTCTGGTTTTTTTTATATTTTTAATTTATGAAAGAAAAATATGATTGGCCCACGTATTTATTTAATTTTAAAATAGAGTTTTCTAATACGAACTCCAATTCAAACCCAATGACTGTCGTTCCTAGCTAATTACCCCCATTTCGAACACAATGGGATATGTTTTGTAACACCCCGTATGTTAAATAACTTGTTATAACATAAATCAGAGCAGAATTAAATTTAATATTCTGAATCAGGGGAAACGGGCTGTGCCATTGCGTTCGTCTCGGAAAAATACGCGAAATAGAGTCCGAGTTTTCGTAAATCGGAGTCCGTATGACCAAGTTATGGCCCGTCAAAGTTTCACGAAAAATCAAAAACAAAAACTGCTCATGTTTTGAGGCCCGGGATGAGTTTTGGGCTGTTTTTTTTGGGCCCTAAATGGTTCCTACACTTGACTTCTTCCCCAAGACATGCTTTAAAGGCTAGGATTGGTTCTAGGGTATATCCTATGGTCCTAAAACATCTAACTAATCTATATATACACCCTAATACCCCCCTTATCCTTACCAAAAAAAATAGATCTAAGGCCATTATGCCACCACTTAGAAAATTGGAGAGCCTCCACTAAAAATCCTAAGAGGATTTGCAAGCTAATCTACATCTTCTTCTACTTAATCATTGGGATTTGCTTCATTTAACTTGCTAATCTTGTTTTGGTGAGTTTCTATGGCTTTAATAATCAATTGTTAAATTGATTATGGTAGGATGTGATAAGACATGGCTATGTTTGTGGATGAATGTATTTATGCAAGTTTGTATGATATGTGATTTGCAAGTTTTATGTTAAATGCAAGTTAAGGCCATGTTTTATGATGCAAAACACCATGTTAAACATTTATGCATATGTGACATGTTATGCAAACTATATGTGAGAATATATGCAAGTTATATGTAACATGATATGCAAGTTATGCATGTGATTTTGTGCATGCTAAGTAGTTGGTGTTATGCATGTTAAGTATTTGATGTTATTCATGCTAAAGTATTTGACGTTATGCATGATAAGTATTTGATTGTATGCATACTAAGTATGGGGTTTTATGCATGTTAAGTGTTTGAGTTTATGCAAGTTAAGTGGTAGGTTTATGCATAATAAGTATTTGATTTTATGCATAATAAGTATTTGATTTTATGCATAATAAGTATTTGGTTTTATGCATAATAAGTATTTGATTTTATGCATAATAAGTATTTGATTTTATGCATAATAAGTATTTGGTTTTATGCATAATAAGTATTTGATTTTATGCATAATAAGTATTTGATTTTATGCATAATAAGTATTTGGTTTTATGCATAATAAGTATTTGATTTTATGCATAATAAGTATTTGATTTTATGCATGATAAGTATTTGATTCTATGCATGATAAGTAAGTGGTTTTATGCATGCTAAGTGTTTGGTATTATGCATAAATCATGATATGCAAGTTTACCCTTTTAAATATGGTATATACATATGCAAGATGGCACTCTTATATGCTATGCATGTTTACCCTCCTTTAAGATGCAAGTCATATATGTAAGTTCGACATATTATGCAAGTTATGCTTACATGCAAGCTCAACATGTTATGTAAGTTATGTGCATATGCAAGTTATGTGTATGAGGGTATGCAAGTTGTGTGCATAGTGTTATGCAAGTTAAGTTTATGAGATTATGCAAGTTATGAGCATGATGTTATACAAGTTATGTATATGCTTAAATGCGAGCTTAATGTGATATGCAAGTATGTGAATGCTTATGCAAGTATATGAATGCCCATGCAAGTATGTGAATGCTTATGCAAGTTATGTGTATGCTTAAATGCATGTTTAACATGTTATGCAAGTTATGAGGATGCTTATATGCAAGTTTAACATGTTATGCAAGATATGTGTATGATAATATGCAAACTCATATGTCATATGTTATGCAAATCATGGGTATGATAATATGCAAGTTTGGGTTATATGTAGTTGGGTTAATATATGTTCATATATGCAAGTTGACATCCTCTTAACCCATGACAAAGTTATATGCTAAACCCATGATATTTGTGATGGATCTTTCCCTTTATTATGTCGTGAAATGAGAACGATTTACGTGGGGAACGATGGGGTAATAAATATGTTAATAAAAGTATGATTGGGTATGATTAAGCATACCATAAAAATAAATTACCATAAGTGGGAATTTACCTATTGAGTTAGGTCTACCCCATGGGAATTTACCTATTGAGTTAGGTCTACCCATGTTATGGAAAATTTGATATTAATTAGGGATAATTAATATGGGGGTGATTAATTAGGTTTAATTAATCAACTAAGACACGAGGTTGGACCCTTTTGTAGCGGAAGTCTGCCCGGAACCGACCGGCCATCCAGCAGCTACAAATGATTGGCCCAATGTGAGAGGTCTTAGTCATAAATTAAATACATGATTAAAGTAAAGACACGAGGTTAGGCCCTTTTTATGACAGAAGTCTGCCCGGAACCAACCGGCATATCCAACAGTCATAAAAGACGGTCTAATGTGGGAGGTCTTTATGAGGTCATGATCTTAATTAATGAATTAAGAAACACTTAACCATATTAGCATGTAGTGGGATATGAGGGGTTAAGTGGGTGCCTTGGGGTGGCATGATGAGACTAGTGGGTTGCCTTGGGTGGCAATAGAAAAATACGATTAGAATACTTAACCAAGGTGGAACATGTAATTAAACACGATAAAAGGGTTAAGTAAGTGCCATGGGTGGCATGTGAGAATACGATTAGAATACTTAACCAAGGTGGAACATGTAATTAAACATGATTAAGGGGTTAAGTAAGTGCCATGGGTGGCATGTGGGAATCTAGTGGGTGCCCTAAGTGGCAATTGAAATATGATTAAAGGACTTAACCAAGATTTATAACATGTAAGGGGACATGGTTAAAGGGTTAAGTGGGATGCACTAGATTAAACGACAAGCTTAAGTAGTAGCTTGTGGGGGCCCATTTCAACCAATATCCCAAACGTATCTTTGTAGGCTCGACTCTAGTCGGGTGACGGGACACGCATATTGGGCTTGACTGTAAGAGGCCAAAACGGGTTAGCGGTGGCAACGCGGGATCAACGGGTTTCATATGCGTGTGTGGACCCGGGCTGGTTGGTAAGTCGTTGTTGCATCGTGTAGATATAAAGCCGTGCACAGTGATATTATATGGTAGCCACTTTGGGGAATGATACACCCCCTTTTGTGGGACCAGCACGGGTATCTACGGTAGGGAGCCGATCGCTTGGGGGTAGTGGGTACACCTAGTAAAAATAGGGGCAGACGGCACCTGCGTAGGGGTACAAGAAACTACCGGGTAAAAATTACTAAGTACACTTAGTGGGATCAACCTTTAAGTAGGAATTACTCTTGGTGGGTAGAACTGGTGTGGTGCAGTGTAGGAATTACCCTTGGGTGAATAAGTCTGGGGTGGTGTAATCTAATAATTATCCTTGGGAGGATAAAAGCGTCTTCTCGGTTATCTTAGTACACCCTATGTTTTGTTGGCTACTTAGTGTGGTCATTATCCCCAGAGGTACCGTACCTTATTTATGTCATACCCTAATTACTTTAATGGTTGTATTGTTAGGGTTATAGGACTCACTCAGACTTATGTCTGACCCCGTTGTTTTTATCTTTTTCCCAACCCTCAGGTCCTACGGTGGATCCTAGCGGTAGTAGAGCTTGATCGGATTTCTGTTTCCAGTCTTGAGGAGCTTGGGTAGATGTAAAGCTCCAGTTATCCAGTTATCTTTTCTTTTCTTATGGCTATTGTATGAGAGAGTGGGATTATGTACTTCTTTATTTTGATGAATATTGTACTTGACTTTTATCGTGGTTTTTATGATGTAACCAGACATGTTTATTTCCGCTGTTATGAGATGATGTTTTAAAATTTCAAGTACTATTTATACCTGTCTTGTTGTAATTTTTCTGTTCTATATTCACTAAAATACTCCACCGATGCTATGGCATTCCCTTAGTGAGTGACTATAGCGGGTGTGGGGTGTTACACGTGGTATCAGAGCAAAGGTTACTGGAACAGATAAAATTTTTAGAAAACTATTTTTCTAAAACATTTTTGGAAAGGAGTATTTTCAAAAACATGTCTTTTAAGAGAAAAGTTTTTGAAAGGAAAGCATAATCCCCAATAGCCATATCTATATCTTTCGAATTCTCCATTTTGAATCTCTTCCTTTCTCTCGTTTTGAGTTTCCCCTCCGCGTATAGATGATCTTTCTAAGATAGATAAGGATGGAAAACCACTTCAAGGGACTTAGACGTTAGTCGGATTAGAAGTTGGTTCAAGAAGGAGGAGGACTGGTAGGTATCTATTGGATAAACGATGGGAGGAAGGCTCAAATAGTTGTTTGGTTAATGAAAGATGAAACCTCATTGGTGGGAGGTTACGAGTGGAGAATAGGGAAGAAGAAGGCAAGTGGTTATCCTTTTAAGAGGAATAGGACACCTTATTAGGATTGTTCAAAGAAGCAAGGGCAAGGTATGGAATCTTCTGGAGGGTAGTTGTATTCCCTCACGACTAGGGTACCAGGTGGGGATAAGACCGTCTAGGTTGGAATTTGGATTTCTTTATTATCCAATTCAAACTTTATTTGATCCTGATATATCGAGTTCGTTTATCTCACCATTGATAGTTGAGTCACTGCACTTAGACACCAGTTTGGTAGATGATCCCTTAGTTGTTTCAAACCCAGTTGGGGCTCCATGATATGTTTGGGTTTGAAAGTTTCTATACTTAGCGTTGAGTTTAGATGTGATGCTTGTTGGGCTTCACGGGCTATGGGTTAATTTTGGGCATGAACTGGTTATCCAGTAGGAGTGCTGTTCTTCATTTTGAAGGGAGAGTTGTTAGGCTTATGGGCCGCCTAAGTAACACTCTCGAGATCTCTTGTAATCCCATAGAATCTGTTATGCTAAGGTATCTAGAATCGCCTGACACGTTGGTCTAGAGTCTGCGATCTGTTAGAGCGGTCCGGGAATACCCGGATGTGTTTGAGGAGGTGAAGGGCTTACCTCCGAAGCGGGAGATTGACTTCCGAATATATCTGGTGGATAAGGCCAAACCAGTATCTTGGCCAGTGTGCCACATGGCTCCTAGTGAGAGGAGGGAACTCCATAAGTAAGTAGGCGATTTGCTTGAGAAAGGGTTCATAAGACGAAGTATATCGGAGTGGGGCGCTCCAGTAGTTTTTGTTATGAAGGCGGATGGGTCCCTCAGACTTTGTGTAGGCTTAAGAGAACTAAAGAAACTCACAAAGAAGAATAGACACCCATTGCCAAGGATTGATGATCTCTTTGATCAGTTGGTTGGCGCCTTAGTGTTTTAGTAGTGGACTCAGCCACGGAAGTTCATCAATTGAGAGTGGCTGAGGATAGCATAGAAAAGACTACCTTTAGGACTCCGGATGTTTTCTTTTATGAGTGGCTGGTGATGCCATTGGGTTTGACGAACGCCCCCACATACTTTGTTGAGAAGGGTGTTCAGGGAGTACCTAAATAAGTTCGTGATGGTCTTTGTAGATGACATCTGGGTCTTTTCTAGGAGCGAAATAAGTTTTCGTATGTGCTCAATAGGCTGAGCAGGGCCAGTATAGGATAAACGACGGTTTTGGAGCGAGACTGGCGAGAACATCCAGAATTGGTCAAGGGCTTAATTATTTAGCCATTTTTACTAGTATCGTCTCACGTAGGTCGTCTGAATTCGAAGGAGGTATCCCTTGGGTGTTTGTCTGATATTGGTTTAGGCCTTTGGGGCTTGCATTTGGGGGATGCCGAATTCGACTAGGGTGGTCTGCGTGGGAGACGGTTATGATGATCTTGGATGATATTCTGGTGGAGAAGAGCATGCCCTACATCTTAGGGAAGTGTTGGAGACTCTTCGAGCGCATAGTCTTAGGACAGCAAAAGTGGATGGGATCTTTAGCATCCTATGAGTAAGGGTAACATGGTAGCAGACACCTTAAGTAGAAAAAGGTTGTCCTTGAGTTCATTGTTCGTTGAACGACGGAGCTTAGAGTTTATTTCTAAGTTTGACTTTAGACCTTCCGTTGACTTTGTACCCGGTTTGCTAGCTTCTTTGGAAGTTAGACCTACTCTTTTGGGGCGGATTGGAGAAGCACAGAGGGGCGACCCACAGTTGGTTGAGTTAGTAGAGAAGCTCATAAGGGGGGAGTCGTCCAGCCATTTGAGTAGGTACACCTTAGAGATAGAGGGTGTTTGCGTAGAGACGGTAGACTTTGTGTACCGCAGGACGAGGGTTTGAGGAAGGCTATTCTTGATGACGCACACCGTTTTAGGATGACCATTCATCCCGGTGGGGGTAAGATGTACCAAGACATGAAGAGGGCTTTCTTCTGGGCCGGTATGAAGAAAGATGTGGCCGAGCATGTCGCTCGATGCTTGGTGTGCCAACGAGTGAAGACGGAGCGAAAGAAACCGGGTGGGTTGCTTCACCCATTGGAGGTTCCGCAATGAAAGTGGGACAGCGCCTCGTTGGATTTTATTGACAGGTTACCCAGATCGAGAAAAAGTAATACAGGAATTTGGGTGGTGGTAGACAGACTTACTAAGAACACCCATTTCATACCTGTGAAGAGTAAGTGGACTGCTCCATGGCTAGCTTTTGTATATCTTCGAGAGATAGTTCGATTGCATCGGGTACCCTCCAGTATAGTGAGTGATCGAGATCCTATCTTCACTAGAGAGTTTTGGAAGAGTTTGCAAAAGGCGGTAGGGACTCAGTTGCGTTTGAGTACCGCATATCATCCTCAGACGGACGGCCAGACCGAGAGGGTGAATCATATTTTAGAAGACCTTTTGAGGCTATGTATCTTGGATTTTGGAGGTACATGGGAGGAGCATCTTCCATTGGCGGAGTTGCCCGACAGACTTAGTGATGTATTCTATGGGAGGAAGTTCCTACATGAGACCGCAGAGGTGGTAGAGCCGAGTTTGCTTAGAGAAGTGGAAGCAGAGCGTGATGCGACGATTCGACGAGCTCCTACTTGCATCCTTGGGTCAGAGATTTGGAAACTGAGAAAGAGAGAGGTTCAACTAGTCAAAGTACAAAGGGGAGATGAAGAGAGTGACGCTACCTGGGAGACGGAAGCGAAGATGCGTTCGAGGTACCCTTTTTCTTTCGGAGGGTATATCCTTTTGCTTCTCCTTCATCACATATCTTGTGCTTATCTTATCCTTAGTATGTCCTCTCGTTAGTACTTTTGACCTTTAGATAGGGTAAACCTATGGTTGAAACATGTGTTTGAGACATGTTATGTATGATGGATGCAAGTGGATGCAAGTGTTTGCTAGTGGTTGCTCGTGGATGCATATACACACACTCTAGGCACTAGATCGGCTCAATCACTTCATATTGCATATTGCATAAAATTGTGTGTAGGAAGCTATATTTATGGATGTATAATGATTGTGTTATCATATGGATGATGCATTTTGGTGAATGATTGTGCACTCATGTAGATATTGTATGTGTCGATAGGGTTCCCTCGCATACATAATGGATGCATGGCACTATCATGGTTTGCATATGTTCATACATTAGATAGGGAACATATACACACACTTTTTGCATATGCTCATACATCATTAGAAATTGTTTTAAGGACAATGGATGCCAGTGTTTGATGGTTGAGTAGATGGTTGTTTGGTTGGTAGGATACGTTCTTCTTGACTTAGAGATTTCGGGGACGAAATCCTTTAAGTAGGGGAGAATGTAACACCCCGTATGTTAAATAACTTGTTATAACATAAATCAGAGCAGAATTAAATTTAATATTCTGAATCAGGGGAAACGGGCTGTGCCATTGCGTTCGTCTCGGAAAAATACGCGAAATAGAGTCCGAGTTTTCGTAAATCGGAGTCCGTATGACCAAGTTATGGCCCGTCAAAGTTTCACGAAAAATCAAAAACAAAAACTGCTCATGTTTTGAGGCCCGGGATGAGTTTTGGGCTGTTTTTTTTGGGCCCTAAATGGTTCCTACACTTGACTTCTTCCCCAAGACATGCTTTAAAGGCTAGGATTGGTTCTAGGGTATATCCTATGGTCCTAAAACATCTAACTAATCTATATATACACCCTAATACCCCCCTTATCCTTACCAAAAAAAATAGATCTAAGGCCATTATGCCACCACTTAGAAAATTGGAGAGCCTCCACTAAAAATCCTAAGAGTATTTGCAAGCTAATCTACATCTTCTTCTACTTAATCATTGGGATTTGCTTCATTTAACTTGCTAATCTTGTTTTGGTGAGTTTCTATGGCTTTAATAATCAATTGTTAAATTGATTATGGTAGGATGTGATAAGACATGGCTATGTTTGTGGATGAATGTATTTATGCAAGTTTGTATGATATGTGATTTGCAAGTTTTATGTTAAATGCAAGTTAAGGCCATGTTTTATGATGCAAAACACCATGTTAAACATTTATGCATATGTGACATGTTATGCAAACTATATGTGAGAATATATGCAAGTTATATGTAACATGATATGCAAGTTATGCATGTGATTTTGTGCATGCTAAGTAGTTGGTGTTATGCATGTTAAGTATTTGATGTTATTCATGCTAAAGTATTTGACGTTATGCATGATAAGTATTTGATTGTATGCATACTAAGTATGGGGTTTTATGCATGTTAAGTGTTTGGGTTTATGCAAGTTAAGTGGTAGGTTTATGCATAATAAGTATTTGATTTTATGCATAATAAGTATTTGATTTTATGCATAATAAGTATTTGGTTTTATGCATAATAAGTATTTGATTTTATGCATAATAAGTATTTGATTTTATGCATAATAAGTATTTGGTTTTATGCATAATAAGTATTTGATTTTATGCATAATAAGTATTTGATTTTATGCATAATAAGTATTTGATTTTATGCATAATAAGTATTTGATTTTATGCATAATAAGTATTTGGTTTTATGCATAATAAGTATTTGATTTTATGCATAATAAGTATTTGATTCTATGCATGATAAGTAAGTGGTTTTATGCATGCTAAGTGTTTGGTATTATGCATAAATCATGATATGCAAGTTTACCCTTTTAAATATGGTATATACATATGCAAGATGGCACTCTTATATGCTATGCATGTTTACCCTCCTTTAAGATGCAAGTCATATATGTAAGTTCGACATATTATGCAAGTTATGCTTACATGCAAGCTCAACATGTTATGTAAGTTATGTGCATATGCAAGTTATGTGTATGAGGGTATGCAAGTTGTGTGCATAGTGTTATGCAAGTTAAGTTTATGAGATTATGCAAGTTATGAGCATGATGTTATACAAGTTATGTATATGCTTAAATGCGAGCTTAATGTGATATGCAAGTATGTGAATGCTTATGCAAGTATATGAATGCCCATGCAAGTATGTGAATGCTTATGCAAGTTATGTGTATGCTTAAATGCATGTTTAACATGTTATGCAAGTTATGAGGATGCTTATATGCAAGTTTAACATGTTATGCAAGATATGTGTATGATAATATGCAAACTCATATGTCATATGTTATGCAAATCATGGGTATGATAATATGCAAGTTTGGGTTATATGTAGTTGGGTTAATATATGTTCATATATGCAAGTTGACATCCTCTTAACCCATGACAAAGTTATATGCTAAACCCATGATATTTGTGATGGATCTTTCCCTTTATTATGTCGTGAAATGAGAACGATTTACGTGGGGAACGATGGGGTAATAAATATGTTAATAAAAGTATGATTGGGTATGATTAAGCATACCATAAAAATAAATTACCATAAGTGGGAATTTACCTATTGAGTTAGGTCTACCCCATGGGAATTTACCTATTGAGTTAGGTCTACCCATGTTATGGAAAATTTGATATTAATTAGGGATAATTAATATGGGGGTGATTAATTAGGTTTAATTAATCAACTAAGACACGAGGTTGGACCCTTTTGTAGCGGAAGTCTGCCCGGAACCGACCGGCCATCCAGCAGCTACAAATGATTGGCCCAATGTGAGAGGTCTTAGTCATAAATTAAATACATGATTAAAGTAAAGACACGAGGTTAGGCCCTTTTTATGACAGAAGTCTGCCCGGAACCAACCGGCATATCCAACAGTCATAAAAGACGGTCTAATGTGGGAGGTCTTTATGAGGTCATGATCTTAATTAATGAATTAAGAAACACTTAACCATATTAGCATGTAGTGGGATATGAGGGGTTAAGTGGGTGCCTTGGGGTGGCATGATGAGACTAGTGGGTTGCCTTGGGTGGCAATAGAAAAATACGATTAGAATACTTAACCAAGGTGGAACATGTAATTAAACACGATAAAAGGGTTAAGTAAGTGCCATGGGTGGCATGTGAGAATACGATTAGAATACTTAACCAAGGTGGAACATGTAATTAAACATGATTAAGGGGTTAAGTAAGTGCCATGGGTGGCATGTGGGAATCTAGTGGGTGCCCTAAGTGGCAATTGAAATATGATTAAAGGACTTAACCAAGATTTATAACATGTAAGGGGACATGGTTAAAGGGTTAAGTGGGATGCACTAGATTAAACGACAAGCTTAAGTAGTAGCTTGTGGGGGCCCATTTCAACCAATATCCCAAACGTATCTTTGTAGGCTCGACTCTAGTCGGGTGACGGGACACGCATATTGGGCTTGACTGTAAGAGGCCAAAACGGGTTAGCGGTGGCAACGCGGGATCAACGGGTTTCATATGCGTGTGTGGACCCGGGCTGGTTGGTAAGTCGTTGTTGCATCGTGTAGATATAAAGCCGTGCACAGTGATATTATATGGTAGCCACTTTGGGGAATGATACACCCCCTTTTGTGGGACCAGCACGGGTATCTACGGTAGGGAGCCGATCGCTTGGGGGTAGTGGGTACACCTAGTAAAAATAGGGGCAGACGGCACCTGCGTAGGGGTACAAGAAACTACCGGGTAAAAATTACTAAGTACACTTAGTGGGATCAACCTTTAAGTAGGAATTACTCTTGGTGGGTAGAACTGGTGTGGTGCAGTGTAGGAATTACCCTTGGGTGAATAAGTCTGGGGTGGTGTAATCTAATAATTATCCTTGGGAGGATAAAAGCGTCTTCTCGGTTATCTTAGTACACCCTATGTTTTGTTGGCTACTTAGTGTGGTCATTATCCCCAGAGGTATCGTACCTTATTTATGTCATACCCTAATTACTTTAATGGTTGTATTGTTAGGGTTATAGGACTCACTCAGACTTATGTCTGACCCCGTTGTTTTTATCTTTTTCCCAACCCTCAGGTCCTACGGTGGATCCTAGCGGTAGTAGAGCTTGATCGGATTTCTGTTTCCAGTCTTGAGGAGCTTGGGTAGATGTAAAGCTCCAGTTATCCAGTTATCTTTTCTTTTCTTATGGCTATTGTATGAGAGAGTGGGATTATGTACTTCTTTATTTTGATGAATATTGTACTTGACTTTTATCGTGGTTTTTATGATGTAACCAGACATGTTTATTTCCGCTGTTATGAGATGATGTTTTAAAATTTCAAGTACTATTTATACCTGTCTTGTTGTAATTTTTCTGTTCTATATTCACTAAAATACTCCACCGATGCTATGGCATTCCCTTAGTGAGTGACTATAGCGGGTGTGGGCTGTTACATGTTTCGAAGGCCCATTCGACTGTTTCAGTCAGTTTTTCTTCAAATTAAAATATAAAACATTCAATATTTGATTTGAACGTACATTTCAATATCGAATTCTGAGACCGTTTGAAAAATGGCCCTTTTCTGGTCGATCCAAATTAACAGAAATCGACCAAACACATTTTCCTTTGCCACGCTCACATACTAACTTCAAAAATTATGAAATTTGAAACCTAGCAATAATTTGACATCCCGGATCCAATAAAAGAGGTTTCGTCGAATTCTGAGGTCGTTTGCAAAATGGCTATTTTCACAGGCTATATAAACTCCATAGCGACCTTTCTGAAAATTCATTTGGCCATAACTTTTGATTCCCGCTATGAAACTTCGATTTTTCGGATTCGTTAGAAAGATATTCACTAACAGATTTAAATATCTTTTGTTTCACTAAAATCCACTTTGTTTTGCACCCGGTACAATCAGTCAAAGTTTGAATTGAAATTTTGAAACTACCGCGCCATTTCAGGCCTTGTTTGTAATTAAAAATAATTATATTCATTTTCAAACATCGATTCAAACACACTTTTTGTCGTTATTATTTAAAATATTTATTTAAATATTTAAAATTCACTAAAATAGCCAAATTAAAATTTTTATATTGGCTCAGATTTTCCGGTTTGTTATAGATATCTATATATTTCCAATTGACTGATGTGAGAACTGAAACTAGATAGGGTTATTGTTGTGATTTGGCAATAAAAATGTGATTTTTGAATATATATATATATATATATATATATATATATATATATATATATATATTAAAGTAAGTAAAAATTAGGGACACATCCCTATTTTCAAACTTAATACACCTCACATCCCTATCATCTTTCTTCTGTAAACTTGCCCCCTGTTTTAGCTGCCGCCTCCTCCTTTTTAGGTACTTCCGCCTTCCCACTTCATACCTATACCTTTTTAATTTTCTAGCAAAAAAAAGCGGCTCTGATTAAAAAAAATTCAAAAATCTTGAAATAATCTCAGAAGTCCACGCAAAAAAAAATAGTTGCATATATGTATGCAACTATTGCTATTAGTTGCATACATATATGCAACTATTTGAATACACATGCACATATTCAGGCCCTCCTCTTGAATAACTGCATACATATATGCAGTTTTTCTATATAACTGATATATGTGTGCATATATGTGAAAATATATGCAAAAGTGAAAAAGTTGCACTTATGTACGCTGTTTTCAAATAATTGCATGGGTAGATGCATGTTTTTACATTATGTGCATACATGTATGCGTTTATACTGCAGTTTTGACGTAGAATTGAAATAAATGCATACATGTATGCAACTTATTGAATTATATGCATCTTTTGATGCATTTTACTGCATTTCATTATTTTTATGTAATTCTTGATTTTGACGTTGTTTTTGATGTTCTCTCAATCTGATTTTTTTCACGATTAATTATTTTAATTAATTACGAATTTACATGATTTTTTTATATTTTTTGTTGATTTTTTAAAAAATAGGGACTAAATTTACAATAAGTTTATGACCGGATGTGAGCCTAATATTAAAACTTAATAGGGACCTGTAAAAACGCACCCTTAGAGTTATGCATTTGAAAATTTAATTAACTAATTTGTTGCTGGTTGTGTTGTGTGACTATTTGTTTGACTAATTAAAATAATTCAACTAATAAAACCAACAAGAGAATGAAAGGAAAATTTAGTCTAGTCGAATCAAATATTAAACTGAATTGAAAATTTGATTGGAATTACATGCATATACATGTATATACATTGAATAGGTCATAACATGGAAGCTAAGAAGAGGAATAAAATTGTATGCCCAACAAATAGGTACATGTTTACTATTTTCTTGGGTTTTGATGATTTTATGAGTCACTTGGCTTTTTCTTTTGGATTGATGAGGGCCCTATGAGGCAAGTTGCGGTTTTAAATATCAACCCATACAAAGGGGTTATGGCGAATTTTTTTGAAAATTTAGGATGTTAGCCAAATTTTTGAGAAATTATAAAATTTTAGAAACTGAAAAATTGAAGAATGAAAGTTGAGTTGGTTAGTTAAACAACTTTCAACTCTGTTCCTTTTCGAGGATGAAAAGATTTTAAGTGGGGGAGATTGTAACAACTTGGATTTTCAGAGCCAATTTAAAAATTTTGTTTTAGCTATTTAATGGTTTTTGAATATTTAAGATAATTTTTTAAATAATAACGACTAAAATTTTATTTTAATCGAAGTTAGAACGTATAAGTTTATTTTAATTATAAAATAAACTTGAAATGGCGCGGTAGTTCGAAAATTTGATTTTAAATTTCAATTGAATGTACATGATTCAAAATAAATCGGATTTCCGTAAAACCAGAAACATTAGAATCTGCTTAACAATATCTTTCTAAGGAACGTGAAAAACTAAAATTTCATATTATAAATTGAAAGTTATGTCTAGTTCAAAATTTGAAATAGTCCCTATGGAATTTATATATATTTTAATATAATATATAACCCTTAAACATAGACATTTTGCAAACGACCTCCGTTTTCGACAAAACCACTTTTTTTGGATCAGGAATGTCAAATTATTGTTAGGTTTCAAATTTCATAATTTTTGGAATCAATATGTGACTGTGGTAAATTTAAATGTGTTTTGGAACTTTCAATTTGAATTTAAACGACCAGAAAATGGCCATTTTTCAAACGGTCTCCAAATTCAATGAAATTAGTTTTGTTACGACCGTATCATCAAAATATAACTAGATTTATTTTTCTGAAATTTTTGGAGTTAGTATGTGGCCTCGGTAAATTAAAATGTACGTTTAAATTCAATATATATGCATTTATATTTTAATTTGGATGAAAACTAATTAAAGCAGTAGAATTGGCTTACGAAACATATCCCATTATGTTCGAAATGGGGGTATTTAGCTAGGAACGACAGTCATTGGGTTTGATTTGGACTTCGAAGATTAAACGAGCTATTAACAAATTAAAATAATAATTATATATATATATATATATATATATATATATCTTTGCCCTAAACCCTAGCCTTTTCATTCAGCCCGCCGTCATCTTCCAAAGTGAAGGCCAATATCATCCCAATTTAGAGCGCTAAATTCCCTCAATCCAATTCGAATTAAAACACAAATCCAAAGCCAAATGATAGAGATTTCTTTCCTCTACAAGTTCATACGGTTGTGATCATTTTTAATGTGATGAATCGAGAGCAATTTAAGCTCAAAGCCGCGATGTTTGGTGGTGTTTTCCAGCTAGGGGAAGCGTGCGAGTGCAACTAAGCTCTGGGCATGGAAGGGCGGTGCAAGGCTCGACGAGGTGATGGGGTCAGATCCGATTCCGGCGCCGTGGTTGAGCTTCAACGCCGAGTGTATTACATTAAGGATGGGTTCAGTTTTACTGTAACGGGGAAGAAGGGTTAAGTTAATTAACCAATTAATTAAGTTGTTAATTAATTAATTATATTAATTTTAGTAATTAATGTTTAGAAATCCATGACTTTGTCATACGAGGTCGAAATTCAATGATTTCAGAAGCGTTTGAATCCTCTTGTCCAGTGCTACAATACAGAACTAATCAGAATCAAAAAGGAGAAAATTAGAATTTGAAGCGAATTTAAATTCGAATAGAACTGAAATTCAGAAATAAAAACTGGCGGAGTGGAAACCAATTGTGAGAACTCCTTCTCACTCTAATTATTTTACAGTCAAATATATACTAGGATGCAAACGAGGCTTAGAAACCCCCGACACTATTTATTGTACAAACCATGAATGTATGTTTGGATTGTATTGTGGAAATTTGGATTATGGTTGTAAAATTGATTATGAGTAAAATATTTGAACAATAAAAATATCATTTTTACTGTATAAGGAACTATATAAAATAGTTAAATGTTGAAATAAATATTTTATTGGTAAAAATATAATTTTTAATGTACATACGAACGACATAAAATTCTTGTAACAACCCGGGAAATGCGAGCCAATTTAAATTTTTTATTTTGGCTACTTTAGCGAATTTTGATTATTTAATATAGATTATTTTAAATAATAACGACGAGGAATTTATTTTGAATAGAATTCGAACGTATATATTTATTTGAATCGTTGTTAGAATATAATTATTTAATTATATTTATAAAAGGAATTGAAAATGGTGCGGTAGTTCGATAATTCGATTTCAAATTTCAAATTAATGTACCGGGTTCAAAATAAACCGGATTTTAGTGAAACCAAAAATATTTGAATATATTTGTGAATATCTTTCCAACGAATCCGAAAAATTGAAATTTCATAGTGCGAATCAAAAGATATGTCCAAATGAAAATTCAGAATAGTCGCTATGGAATTCTTGCACTTAAAAATGGAAATTTTGGAAACGACCTCGGTTTTCGACGAAACCACTTTTGTTGGATCCGTGATGTCAAGTTATTGCTAGGTTTCAAATTTCATGAATTTTTGAATCGATATGTGAGCGTGGCAAAGGAAAACATGTTTGACCAGTTTAAGTTGATTTTAATCGACTGGAAAATGGCTATTTTTCTAACGGTCTCGGAATTTGACGAAACTAGTTTTGTTAGGACCGTATCGTCAATACGAAGCTAGGAAATATTTTTCTGGAATTTTTCTAGTTAGTATGTGGCCCTGGTAAATTGAAATGTGCGTTCAAATTCAATATATAGAGTTATATTTTGATTTTGACGAAAACTGGTCGAAACGGCCAAACTGGCTTACGTGGCATATCCCATTGTGTTCGGAATGGGGGTGATGCGCTAGGGACGACAGGCGGTGGACCTCGTTTAGAGGTCGAATAAAAAGTTCAACTTTTTGAAATTAAAATAATAAAATAATTAAATTTTATATAAAACCTCACCTCTCAACACTCTACCTCTCCATTCCACCGTGGAAATCGATTTTAGAAAAGAAAAAAAACCTAGCCTAATCGACGACGCGCTGTGCCTCCTCCCTCAGGTAATGCCGCACTCCTCCGATCCCCCCTCCTCTCGCTTCCCTCTCCTTCTCGTATAAAGCTCCCAGCCCTAGCCTTGGTCTGCCGCGCCGCCCTGCTGGCCACCGCCATTTCCGCCGCGACCATCCTGAAGCACCCCGGCGACCATCAGCCTCCCCGTGACCCCCTCCTCTTTGCCACCACCGCGAGCCTCCACGTTAACCCCCTTCCTCCGATAAAAATGTGAGTTTTATAACTTATTTATTTATTTATGGGAAATCTGATTTAATGTTTATTTCCTTATATATAAAGTCTTGATTTTTAATTTTATAAAATAATGATTTTTACTTATATGAAGTTTTGATTTTAAATATAAAAATATGATTTTTATAAAGTAGAAGTAATAAAAATATGATTTTTATAAAGTAGAAGTAATAAAAATATAATTTTTATAAAGTAGAAGTATTAAAAATATGATTTTTATTCATGTAGAGTAATATAATCTTTATTAGGAGAAGAGCAATATAAAAATATAATTTTTATAACGAAGTGAAGATAAAAATTTGATTTTTATATATATGAGGTAAAGATAAAAATTCGATTTTTATATATTGAATAGCAAAGTAAAAATTCGATTTTTATATATTGAATAGCAAAGTAAAAATTCGATTTTTATATATTGAATAGCAAAGTAAAAATTCGATTTTTATATACTGAATAGCAAAGTAAAAATTCGATTTTTATATATTGAATAGCAAAGTAAAAATTCGATTTTTATATATTGAATAGCAAAGTAAAAAATTCGATTTTTATATATTGAATAGCAAAGTAAAAATTCAATTTTTATATATTGAATAGCAAAGTAAAAATTCGATTTTTATATATTGAATAGCAAAGTAAAAATTCGATTTTTATGTAGTTAATACGGATGACGAAGTTGACGAAATAAGAGACGGCGGTGATTTTCTACATATGAAGAGTCGAGGCGTTTGGTTTAGCTAGTTGGTGAGAACTTCTCACTTTTAATTTTTCTAGTTAAAATATATACTAGGATGCAGAAGGTGTTTAGTAGCACCCGACACCCGTCGTCCACAGACCATGGATGGCTTGTATGCTTGTTTGTATGATTTTGATGTGTAGTTGATTGTGTGTTGTGATGTGAAATGAAATAAAATATTTATATAGTTAATAATAGAATTTTAACGTATATATGAAATGAAATAAAAATAAACAAATCGGACGATTTGTTTATATATACACATTTGACTGATATTGATTGGGACGATAAATTTTACACAACTGCAAAAATAAAATCTGTGTTTGATTGTTTGAAACCCCACACGGGTATTGGGATGATATTTGATGTACACTAATCCCGATTATTTAGTTGTATGTCGATCGATTGATTGACAGACTGTTATAAGCGTTGAATATTAATATTTGATGCTTATACAGTGTAGAATGCACTTTGGATGATGGTTGATTATTCAATGTTGTTATTGTATACATGTGTTGTAGAAAATCCATATAATTAACATTATATGGTAATTGATTGGGCCTCATTCCAGTTTTGAAAAAGAAATACTTGAATAGAAATATTTGAAAAAGAAATATTTGAAATAGAATATTTGAAAATAGAAATATAAGAAGCCGTGTTGATTAGATTTATGCCATTTTGACGTGAACGAAATTTATATCGATTTTATTCATTTTATAATGAACATCGAAAGTGATTTCAAAATCTAATATTTAGAATTGAAATAGAATTGAAAACGAATAGAATTGAAATTAAATAGAATTGAAAATGAATTGAATTAAAATTAAATAGAATTGAAATTGAATAGAATTGAAATTGAATAAAAATGAATTCGAATTGAAATTGAGTAGAATCGAAATCCTTTTGAATTGAGTTTAAAACGTATTGAAATTGAACTGAATACCGATTTGAACTGAAATCAGTTTGAAATGAAGTTAAAATGAATTTATGTTTGCAAATTCGATTTTGATTTGAATTTGAAAAGGAAGTTGAAATCGTTTTGAAAACGAATTTAAAACAATTTATAAAACATGTTTTAAAAGGAAATCGATGAAGTATATATTATATATATTATATATATATATAATATAATGGCCTAAATAGAACGCGCCGCGCCGCGGCAGTTCGCGAATTTCGACCGTTGACTTCGAACGGCTATTACGGGAGATCCGACCATCGGATTCTCCTGAAACCGGAACCGTTGGGTTCAGATCGAAAAGAGCTTTCTAATGAATATTAGAAATTAGAAATCTAACGGTTGGATTTGGAATTATGTCCAAATCAAATTTGGAAAAGTTCGTTGTAAGTGCAGTTCGATGGCCGTTGATGGAAATCGACTGTGCGGGCCTTGATAAAATTATTAAAAATAGTAATAATTTTTGTAAAACCATAAGAAATGATTTGGGAAGATTTGGGATGAAAAACTCCATATTTGAAAAGATAAAAATAGATTTTTATCGAAATGAACTAGTTTTGAACTAGAATTATAATTCTATTTATTTTTAAATAAATAAATTGAATTTGAAAAGGGTTTTAAAAGTAACCAGAATTTCCAATAATTGAATTGGAATGGATTTGAATCGAAATTGTCTTTGGATTATTTCGATGTTGGATTTCGTGATTATATAGATATTGTTATGGAAATTTGAAAGATATATATCAAATGTGATTTTGGTTTGTCGTGAATGGTGTCTTCATTAACACTGTTCTTAAGCCCAGTTAAGAAAATGATTAAATCTTTTTATTTAGATTTAATGAAGTGTACCGATTAAATAATATTTAATTGGAATTGAATTGGTATTGATTTTTGGGTTTATCGTGAACAGTGTTTTAAATAACACTTGTTCTTTAACCCGATAATTAATGAAATGTGATTTTGGGTTGTCGTGAACGGTGTCTTCAATAATACTGTTCTTAGACCCAAAGGAGTTAAGAAAATCAGAAACTAACTGGAGGTTAGTTAAGTTGAATGGTTTCCAGGGTATTTTTCAGATGTTGGTTTCGGCCTTCGGGGTTAATACTTAGGGAACTGCTCACTTACTATTTTACGGTTAGGGACTGATTTAAATGTGATGTGATTTTAGGATTTATCGTGAATCGTGTTTTAAATGACACTGATTCTTTAACCCAGTTAAAGATTAAAACTAAGTGGAGTTTAAATGAATCTTCAATTAGATTGAAAAGATCGAGAATGGAGTATCACCAGTTTTGCTCCAGGCGATAGTTAAATCTTTAATTAGATTTGAACGTGAAATGGTAATTGAATTTACCGATAACACCGTGGTGTTAGATATGAAGTATTACCAGTTTTACTTCATGGGATGAACAGGTTCGGATTGGGAAATTAAAACAAATGATTACTTCGGTAAGGTTCGTTAATCCCAACTAGTTTGGACAAACCAAAATTTGGTTTGAATTGATTTTCGAAGGATGATTAAAGAATAAATTTAAAGGAATTTATCATTGATAAAATTATTGGGAACCTTTCCCTAAGAATGTGAAATTTAGAAACTAACTATAGGTTAGCTAAGCAGAACGGTTTCCTGGGTATTGATCTGATGTTGGTTTCGGCCTTCGGGGTTAATATTTGGGGAATTATTCTCTTGTCAATTTACGGTTAGTGACTGATGAATTTGAATGAGGCGTATGTTGTGTTCGTGTAAAATTTGTTTATTATATACGCAAGTTGCTCAGAAAGACCGGGTTTATCCCATTCTGAATAACTGAATCGACGATAAGAAATCGAAGATGAAGACGGTGGTCGAAGACCGGAGATCTTCACCTCGTTTGGATGGTAACTGATGTCCTGATCGGGAGGCATCCCGAAATATGGATAATGAGTGGTGATCGTCCAGACGTACGTGGAGATCGATGGGTTTGCGAGGTATATAGTGCCTCCGGTTTCGTTCAGACCCGGAACGGACTTGCAAATGGAATATGTGTCTGACATTGGAATTTATTCTGTGTGATTGATAGCTATCAGTTGCACGGTGTGAATTGCTTGTGTGGCATGCTAAGATGCAATGATCAGGACTTCTGTTGAAAAGCAAAGTCTTGTGGTGATGATCAAAGCACCGGCTGTGTGGCGTAGCTTTGTGTATAACGTGAAATCGCGAGCCTCACACCCCGGTATGAACCAGAAACGTGAGAGGACCTCAGGGGGGACGTGCGTTTTCTTTCTAGCTAGAAGTGGCGTCAGTGGTTTTACACGCCCTGACGAGTTTGACTTCTGTGGTTGTTACTGTTGCGAGGCACCTCGGTTATATCGGTCGATCCGGGACCGATGGAGTCATTTGTTGGCTCATTTATGCCCCAAAGGGCGGAGAGACGCATTGTTCAAGCATTATAATCCACTCCGTGTGGACCGGCCCTGACGATCCAAGGTACGGTTGCGGCTGTGCCTGAGACATGGGCTAGATTGTCTCGAATTTGGTAAGGACTATCTTTTGCCTTGGTTCATGACGGAAATCCAATTTCCAAATACGTGATTTTGCGGTTTTAATTGTAGAACTAGTATGGCGACCTGATATATGGTACCCATGCCGTCTATGATTGATACTTATGATTTGAAATTGTTTTGACACTATACACTTATAATAGTATCAAATGATTTGTTTTAAATGTACCAAGCATGTTTGGATATTATAAGGGAAAACCCTATCCCCCGGCTTGCGTTGCATTGTGTGATAGGACCTGGGTCTTATAATAGCTTCATTTTTTCAGAAAGCATTGCGCTGTTTTGTTATATGCACTGGTATTCTTGGGGGGAAACCCGTTCCGCGTTAGCGGCGTGGTCCCTTGATTTACCTAACTTTAAAATAAAGATTTACAACTATTTTAGTTCTCACACCAGTCCCATGACTGACCTGGAGTTTATTGTTTTAACCTAAACTCTGAGTGCCCTTATTTTGACACGGGCAGCTAGTAGTTTTGGTTTTGCAGATTTATATTCACAGGATCCTGGTTTACAGCTGGAACGATATCCGGAAAGCTTTGAATCCGTATATCTCCTTCAGTTGTGTATTGTATTATTTTCCACTGCTATGTAATGTATTGTAATCTCTGATATTTATCGAATGTATATTATTTGTTTATACTCTGTATATTCTTGTATTCTGATGAATTGTTGTAATTAACAATGAAATGTTCTTCCGTCTGCGTTGTATTTTGTCATGTTCTCAAAACAATCAGGCGTTTCTAACGGTCTGGGTCGGTTCAGCGACTGATTCAGAACAAGCGAAATTCCTTTTCATCACATTTGGTATCAGAGCTTTGGTTTACAAAGCTCAGAGAATAAGACACATTAGAACCATATGAAAGAATTCATCAGATATTGGATTAGTAATATCCAATTAGAATGACTCGTTAGAGATGGGATTAGTAGTATTCCAGAACGAGTGTGAAGAGTATATTTTTAAAATGAAAACAATTTTTGTTTTGAAAATTTAAATCAATTATTCGTATTTGATTATTAATTTATATGAATTTGGACTTTCCAATATATAGACATTTTGGATATATATCTTGCAAACGTGTATTCGAAGTTTTAATGTATTGGATAGTTATAGAATCACACTCTAGTGCCCGGGGATAATTCTGGTGACGGGGCACCATCGCCAGTATTTATTTTCGAGTTTCGAAAGTGAGATTTCTATATATTTCCAATTGATTGGTGTCAGAACCGAAACTAGATAGGGCTTATTGTTGTGATTTGGCATCAAAACATGATTTTCTGTATATATTAAAAAAATTATGAATTTGAAACGTTAATTCACTAATTGATTGATGGTTGTGTTGTTTGATTATTGTTTGATTAATTAAATGTTGAACTATATAAACAAATTGATCAAATAGTGAATTGTATGGGAAATTTGTAGCATTTGCATGCATATACATGTACTTACACTGAACAGGTCATAGCAGAAGAATAAAATTGTTTGCCCGACAAATAGGTACATGTTTATCATAATCTACTGTTTTGTTTAGGTGATGATGATTTTATGAGCCGATTGGCTAGTTGCTTGGCTTTTTCTTTTTCTTTTTGAGATCAGAGGGCCTGTATGGCAATTTCGGGATTTTCACGGTGCAGGGGAGGTTATGGCGAAATTTTTCGAAAATTTAGGGTGTTAGCCAAATTTTTGAAAAATTTGAAAAGTTTTTAGAAACTGAAAAGTTAAAGAACTTAAGCCGTAATGAAAATAACGAAAGTTGAGTTGATTGGTTAAACAACTTTCGGCTTCGTTCCTTTTCGAGGACGAAAAGTTTTAAGTGGGGGAGATTGTAACAACCCGGGAAATGCGAGCCAATTTAAATTTTTTATTTTGGCTACTTTAGCGAATTTTGATTATTTAAAATAGACTATTTTAAATAATAACGACGGGGAATTTATTTTGAATAGAATTCGAACGTATATATTTATTTGAATCTTCGTTAGAATATAATTATTTAATTATATTTATCAAAGGAATTGAAAATGGCGCGGTAGTTCGATAATTCGATTTCAAATTTCAAATTAATGTACCAGGTTCAAAATAAACCGGATTTTAGTGAAAAAAAAATATTTGAATATATTTGTGAATATCTTTCCAACGAATCCGAAAAATTGAAATTTCATAGTGGGAATCAAAAGATATGTCCAAATGAAAATTCAGAATAGTCGCTATGGAATTCTGGCCCTTAAAAATGGAAATTTTGCAAACGACCTCGGTTTTCAACGAAACCACTTTTGTTGGATCCATGATGACAAGTTATTGCTAGGTTTCAAATTTCATGATTTTTTGAATCGATATGTGAGCGTGGCAAAGGAAAACGCGTTTGACCAGTATAAGTTGATTTTAATCGACTGGAAAATGGCCATTTTTCTAACGGTCTCGGAATTTGACGAAACTAGTTTTGTTAGGACCGTATCGTCAATACGAAGCTAGAAAATATATTTCTGTAATTTTTCTAGTTAGTATGTGGCCCCGGTAAATTGAAATGTGCATTCAAATTCAATATATAGAATTATATTTTGATTTTGACGAAAACTGATCGAAACGGCCAAACTGGCTTACGCGGCATATCCCATTGTGTTCGGAATGGGGGTGATGCGCTATGGACGACAGGCGGTGGGCCTCGTTTAGAGGTCGAATAAAAAGTTCAACGTTTTGAAATTAAAATAATTAAATAATTAAATTTTATATAAAACCTCACCCCTCAACACTCTCCCTCTCCATTCCACTATGGAAATCGATTTTAGAAGAAAAAAACCTAGCCTAATCGACGACGCGCTGCGCCTCCTCCCTCAGGTGATGCCGCACTCCTCCGATCCCCCCTCCTCTCGCTTCCCTCTCTCCTTCTCGTATAAAGCTCCCAGCCCTAGCCTTGGACCGCCGCGCCGCCCTGTTGGCCACCTCCATTTCCGCTGCGACCGTCCTGAAGCACCCTGACGACCATCAGCCTCCCCGCGACCACCTCCTTCCTGCCACCACCGCGAGCCTCCATGTTAACCCCTTCCTCCAATGAAAATGTGAGTTTTATAACTCTTTTATTTATTTATTTATGGGAAATCTGATTTAATGTTTATTTCCTTATATATAAAGGCTAGATTTTTAATTTTATAAAATAATAATTTTTACTTATATGAAGTTTTGATTTTAAATATAAAAATATGATTTTTATAAAGCAGAAGTAATAAAAATATGATTTTTATAGAGTAGAAGTAATAAAAATATGATTTTTATAAAGTAGAAGTATTAAAAATATGATTTTATTCATGTAGAGTAATATAATCTTTATTAGGAGAAGAGCAATATAAAAATATAATTTTTATAACGAAGTGAAGATAAAAATTTGATTTTTATATATATGAGGCAAAGATAAAAATTTGATTTTTATATATTGAATAGCAAAGTAAAAATTCGATTTTTATATATTCAATAGCAAAGTAAAAATTCGATTTTTATATATTGAATAGCAAAGTAAAAATTCGATTTTTATATATTGAATAGCAAAGTAAAAATTCGATTTTTATATATTGAATAGCAAAGTAAAAATTCGAATTTTATGTAGTGAATACGGATGACGAAGTTGACGAAATAAGAAACGGCGGTGATTTTCTACATACGAAGAGTCGAGGTATTTGGTTTAGCTAGTTGGTGAGAACTTCTCACTTCTAATTTTTCTAGTTAAAAATATATACTAGGATGCAGACGGTGTTTAGTAGCACCCGACACCCGTCGTCCATAGACCATGGATGGCTTGTATGCTTGTTTGTCTGATTTTGATGTGTAGTTGATTGTGTGTTATGATGTGAAATGAAATAAAATATTTATATAGTTAAAAATAGAATTTTAACGTATATATGAAATGAAATAAAAATAAACAAATCGGACGATTTGTTTATATACACACATTTGAATGATATTGATTGGGACGATAAATTTTACACATCGCCCAACGCACAAATAAAATCTGTGTTTGATTGTTTGAAACCCCACACGGGTATTGGGATGATAATTGACATACACTTATCCTGATTGCTTTGTTTGTCGATCGATTGATTGACAGACTGTTATAAGCATTGACTATTTATATTTGATGCTTATATAGTGTAGAATGCACTTTGGATGATGGTTGATTATTCATCGTTGTTATTGTATACATGTGTTGTAGAAAATCCATATAATTAACATTATATGGTAATTGATTGGGCCTCATTCCAGTTTTGAAAAAGAAATACTTGAATAGAAATATTTGAAAAATAAATATTTGAAATAGAATATTTGAAAATAGAAATATAAGAAGTCGTGTTGATTAGATTTATGCCATTTTGACGTGAACGATATTTATATTGATTTTATTCATTTTATAATGAACATCGAAAGTGATTTCAAAATCTGATATTTAGAATTGAAATAGAATTGAAAATGAATAGAATTGAAATCAAATAGAATTGAAAATGAATAGAATTGAAATTATATAGAATTGCAATAGAATAGAATTGAAATTGAATAGAAATGAATTCGAATTGAAATTGAGTAGAATTGAAATCGTTTTGAATTGAGTTTAAAACGTATTGAAATTGAACTGAAAACCGATTTGAATTGAAATCAATTTGAAATGAAGTTAAAATGAATTTATGTTGAAAAATTCGATTTTTGATTTGAATTTGAAAAGTTGAAATCGTTTTGAAAATGAATTTAAAACAATTTATAAAATATTTTTTAAAAGGAAATCGGCGAAGTACATATTATATATATTATATATATAATATAATGGCCTGAATAGAACGCGCTGCACTGCGGTAGTTCGCGAATTTCGACCATTGACTTCGAACGGATATTACGGGAGATCCGACCGTCGGATTCTACTGAAACCGGAACCGTTGGGTTCGTATAGAAAAGAGCTTTCTAACGAATATTAGAAATTAGAAATCTAACGGTTGGATTTGGAATTATGTCCAAATCAAATTTGGAAAAGGTCGATGTAAGTGCAGTTCGATGGCCGTTGATGGAAATCGACTGTGCGGGCCTTGATAAAATTATTAAAAATAGTAATAATTTGTGTAAAATCATAAGAAATCATTTGTGAAGATTTGGGATGAAAAACTCCATATTTGAAAAGATAAAAATTGATTTTTATTGAAATGAACTAGTTTTGAACTAGAATTATAATTCTATTTTTTTTTAAATAAATAAATTGAATTTGAAAAGGGTTTTAAAAGTAACCAGAATTTCCAAAAATTGAATTGGAACGGATTTGAATCGAAATTGTCTTTCGATTATTTCGATGTTGGATTTCGTGATTATACAGATATTGTTATGGAAATTTGAAAGATATATATATCGTTATTTCCAATACGATATTTGTTGGTCGTAGAATTTGATATGGAATATAAGCCGATATATTTTCTATTCAGAGCCTTGCATTTAATATCAAATCTGATTTGGGTTTGTCGTGAATGGTGTCTTCATTAACACTGTTCTTAAGCCCAGTTGAGAAAATGATTAAATCTTTTTATTTAGATTTAATGAAGTGTACCGATTAAATAAAATTTAATTGGAATTGAATTGGTATTGATTTTGGGTTTATCGTGAACAGTGTTTTAAATAACACTTGTTCTTTAACCCGATAATTAATGAAATGTGATTTTGGGTTGTCGTGAACGGTATCTTCAATAATGATGTTCTTAGATCCAAAGAAGTTAAGAAAATCAGAAACTAACTGGAGGTTAGTTAAGTTGAATGCTTTCCGGGGTACTTATCTGATGTTGGTTTCGGCCTTCGGGGTTAATACTTAGGGAATTGTTCACTTACTATTTTACGGTTAGGGACTGATTTAAATGTGATGTGATTTTGGGGTTTATTGTGAACCGTGTTTTAAATGACACTGATTCTTTAACGCAGTTAAAGATTAAACTAAGTGGAGTTTTAATGAATCTTTAATTAGATTGAAAAGATCGAGAATGGAGTATCACCCGTTTTGCTCCAGGCGATAGTTAAATCTTTAATTAGATTTGAACGTGAAATGGTAATTGAATTTACCGATAACACCGTGGTGTTAGATATGAAGTATTACCAGTTTTACTTCATGGGATGAATAGGTTGGGATTGGGAAATTAAAACAAATGATTACTTCGGTAAGGTTCGTTAATCCTGACTAGTTTGGATAAACAAAAATTTGGTTTGAATTGATTTTCGAAGGATGATTAAAGAACAAATTTAAAGGAATTTATCTTTGATAAAATTAATGGGAACCTTTCCCTAAGAATGTGAAATTTAGAAACTAACTGTAGGTTAGCTAAGCATAACGGTTTCCTGGGTATTGATCTGATGTTGGTTTCGGCCTTCGGGGTTAATATTTGGGGAATTATTCTCTTGTTAATTTACGGTTAGTGACTGATGAATTGGAATGAGGCGTATGTTGTGTTTGTGTAACACTTGTTTATTATATACGTGAGTTGCTCAGAAAGACCGGGTTTATCCATTTCTGAATAACTGAATCGACGATAAGAAATCGAAGATGAAGACGGTGGTCGAAGACCGGAGATCTTCACCTCGTTTGGATGGTAACTGATGTCCTGATTGGGAGGCATCCCGAAATATGGATAATGAGTGGTGATCGTCTAGACGTACGCGGAGATCGATGGGTTTGCGAGGTATATAGTGCCTCCGGTTTCGTTCAGACCCAGAACGGACTTGCAAATGGAATGTGTGTCTGACATTGGAATTTATTCTGTGTGATTGATAGCTATCAGTTGCACGGTGTGAATTGCCTGTGTGGCATGCTAAGATGCAATGATCCAGACTTCTATTGAAAAGCAAAGTCTTGTGGTGATGATCAAAGCACCGCCTGTGTGGCGTAGCTTTGTGTATAACGTGAAATCGCGAGCCTCACACCCCGGTATGAACCAGAAACGGGAGAGGACCTCAGGGGGGACGTGCGTTTTCTTTCTAGCTAGAAGTGGCGTCAGTGGTTTTACACACCCTGATGAGTTTGACTTATGTGGTTGTTACTGTTGCGAGGCGCCTCGGTTATATCGGTCGATCCAGGACCGATGGAGTCATTTGTTGGCTCATTTACGCCCCAAAAGGCGGAGAAACGCACTGTTCAGGCATTATAATCCACTCCTTGTGGACCGGCCCTGACGATCCAAGGTACGGTAGCGGCTGTGCCTGAAACATGGGCTAGATTGTCTCGAATTCGGTAAGGACTATCTTTTGCCTTGGTTCATGACGGAAATCCAATTTCCAAATACGTGATTTTGCGGTTTTAATTGTAGAACTAGTATGGCGACATGATATATGGTAACCATGTCGTCTATGATTGATACTTATGATTTGAATTTTTTTGACACTATACACTTATAATAGTATCAAATGATTTGTTTTAAACGTACTAAGCCTGTTTGGCTATTATAAGGGAAAACCCTATCCCCCGGCTTGCGTTGCATTGTGTGATAGGGCCTGGGTCTTATAGTTGCTTCATTTTTCCAAAAAGCATTGCGCTGTTTTGTTATATGCACTGGTATTCTTGGGAGGAAACCCGTTCTGTAACACCCCACCTCCGCCAGGGTGGCTCTTGCAAGCACTCTGACTTTGGAGGGGCGTTTGAATCAGGTAAACATGCATAATGATATATCAAGGCAGAACAATAACATATGTATATATGTAAACAGGGTAAATAACATAGATAAAACAGCGGAAGATTTCAAACCATTTCAAAACAAGTCTGGTACAACATAATGTCAACTTTCCAAATACACAAGTCTAGATAAAAACAACATTACTGAAAAACTGAAATACATAAGTACTATCCCCAAAATAAGTGATAACCATAGCTAGCTTCATGTCAAGACCGTACATGAGCTAAAATCCCACAAGCAAGCGATCAGAAATCCAAGCTAAGCTCCAATATTCCCACCCTGAGAACCTGTGGGGGGGGGGGGGGGGACGGAAGAAAAGAGGCGAAAGAAAAACAGGTCAGTCAAAAAGACTGAGTAAGCCCTACTACAATCAATGTAAACTGATAAAGTTAACTGGCATGATGAAAGCTGAGATGAACATATGGATAACTACATACTGGCATGATGATTAACTAACAAGGTAGATAAAGGTGTCATCGCATAATCAGGCTTAAGGTTTTTAAACCACAGGTGTACTAGCAAACTAACATGACTTGAATAAGCAAGTATTGATCCCTTGGCCCAAGCTTTGGCCCAATAACATGAAGCAACCCTAATATGAGGTCCACTAACATGGTTGACCCTAATACGAGGTCCAACCAAATGGTCTAGTCGATCGGCTCCCTAAGCCTAACTCGTCACGTGTTGGTGTCAATGCGGCCCAAACATAATTGTAGTCAGACTGTGCAGGGTCTCCCGTCGGGTGTATCAAGCCCTAGGGTGTCAACCCCTAGACACCATAAACATGAGTGCACAGTCTCCATCTACTGGTACCCGTGCATGTTTTCCCCGGCTTCGGAATATGTGCACGACCATGGTCCGCCCGGAACTACACTGGCGTACCACTTTGCCGTCGCTTTTGGTCACTTAACTCCAGTCCAGTAATCGTGCCCCCTCCCTAGCCTAGTCCCTAGGGCCTTAATGATACAAACTTGGGATTACTGCTGGAGTGGAGCCCCATTGCTAGGATTTTTCTAGTGGGTTAAGTACGGTTTAACCCTCTTGCTAATCATGGATTAAATTGGTTGAGTGTAACGATGAGTTCACGACTTAACCCCGATTAATCTACCAAGCCCAAATTGGTTAAGTATTAAGTGGACCATGACTTAACCCTACTCATGAGGCATTAATTAATTTAATGCACCTTAACCTCTCACATTAGACTTTGTTGCGGTTACTAGTTAAGTCGGTCGGTTCCGGGTAGCTTTACACCACAACTTGGTCTAACCTCGGGTTCAAGGTACAACATGACCAACTTCTCACATTGGGTCCTATTGTTTGTAGCAACTAGTTAAGCCGGTCGGTTCCGGGTAGGTTTACGCTACAAACTCAACCCAACCTCGAGTTGGTCACACTTATCTTATCTAAGTGTCATGTCCATCATGTTTCCAAAACATGTTACAAGTTTTCAAGCATTTGGGTAGACCTAACTTAATAGGTAAATTCCCAAAGGGTAGACCTAACTTAATAGGTAAATTCCCAAGCTTATGTTTTTATGTCTTTTAAGTTTACCCAACCCCAAACGCAATCCCATCGCTTACATATCGCAATAGCGCATAAAGGATAGAAAGAGGGAACTTGGCATAATCATGACATAAAGGTGTTGAAGCCACAAGTTTAACATGGTGGCATATGAAATGTACATATGTTCATATACTTGCATATTACATTTTAGGCCTCAAAAGCATGCATAAAACCAAATTTAGCATATTGGTGATACATGGTGATAAATGACATGTAGAAATGGCCATAAGTTTGCATTCAGCCTCACATGCAAGTTATCATAAGAGATATGATAACCTACATGTTGCCAAAATGCAACCTTTAGCATAAAGCTTGAAGCTTTAGGCTCATAAACCCAAGATAAGCTTGCATAACATGATAACATGAGTGAGATGATCAACTCAAACTTGCATACATAACATGGCAACTTGCATATCATAACATAGCAAACTTGCATACATAACATGATAGACTTGCATATTACATCATAGTAAACCTGCAAAACATATCATGATAAACTTGCATATCATATCATAGCATACTTGCATAACATGATAAACTTGCATATCATATCATAATGATCAAACACAACTTGCATCATTCATTAGCTTTAGAGTTTAAATATGAAAGTAGAAAAGGGCTTACAATGCTTATGAAGACACAAAAATATGACAAAGCCCTTATGCAATCAAATAGATCCAAAATGCAAGCTTCAATAGAAAAACCCTTAAGCCAAAATGATCAAAACTCTTGCTTTATGATGCAAATATAGAAACTTGACTTGAATGCAAGCTAATGATGCTCATACAAGTTTGAAAACACTTGTATGCATGGAAAATCTCTCATAGAAATTTATTTAGGAATTTTATGAAGAGAGTGGAGGCCATGAGAGGATTGATTTTGCCATAGTTTAGTTGTATGAATGAATAATGATGATTTAGGGTTAGGTTAGGGCCTTATTTATAGAGATTAGGATTAGTTTTAGCCTTAGGATTAAACCCTAGTTCTAATCTCAACCCTCAAAACCGAATCTGGCCCCCATACTCAACACAAACCCAAAATGGTGCACCAGGAAAAACTGCCCGGCTGGACCAAGTCGACAGGGCTGTCGACTTGGGTCCAACCAAGTCGACTCCCAAGTCGACAGGGCTGTCGACTTGGGTACTCTGGCGGGAATTTTCCCGCCTGCGCCCAACTGCCCCAAATTTCCAAATTCAAACTTGAATTTGAAATCTGTTTTTACTTTGAAATTTTCTGAAAACTTCGTTGGGCCTTAATCGGGTCATACGGACTCCGATTTTCGAAAACTCGGACTATATTTCGCGTATTTTTCCGAGACGAACGCAATGGCATAGCCCGTTTCCCTTGATTCAGATTTATAAATTAAATTCTGCCTCGAATTATGTTATAACAGGTTATTGAAAATACGGGTTGTTACATTCTCCCCTCCTTAAAGGATTTCGTCCCCGAAATCTTCAAGTTAGGAAGAACGTATCCTACCATCCAACATCCATCTACTCAAAACATCATCCACGAGCAATCATTGTCCTTACAAGATTCTAAATGTTGTATGAACATATGCAAAGGTGTGTGTATATGTACTTATCTAATGCAAATTTCGTCAATGCAAATTATGTTAGTGAAATGAATCCATATGTATGCAATTCCTAACATAATGTATAACATCTATATGTGTGCACATAACATACATCCATATGCAACATCCATGTGATAACACAAAAATTTCCATCCATGAATAAGCATAAACACTCATGCATATGCAATATGAGGAGTGTGTGAGTCGATCTAGTGCCTAACGTGTATAATGCATCCACGAGTAACCACTTGCAAACACTTGCAACCACTTGCAAACATAAAGCATAACATGTTTCAAACACATGTTTCATCCAAAGGGTTTCTACCTAAGGTTCTCATGACAAGATTAACACGATAAACTAGACAAACATGGATAGCAAACAGAAAGATATGCTAACAAAGAAAAGAGATTGAGAGTGTACCCTCAAAAAGGAATGGATAAAGCCCATGCATCTTCTCCTCGGTTTCCCAAGTTGCGTCTTTTTCGGCTTCACCCCATTGAACCTTCACCAACTTGACCTCTCGATTCCTTAGCTTCTTGGTCTCCGTCCCCAAGATACGAATCGGAGCTCTCCTCAAGGTAGCCTCTTTCTCCACTTCCACATCTTTCAGAACACTTGGCTCAACAACCTCTTCGGATTCATGTAAACACTTCCGGAGATGCGAGACATGAAAAACATCGTGTACTCCGGCAAGCTTCTCGGGCAACTCCACTCTATAAGCCATCTGCCCGATCCTCTCTATAATAGGGAATGGTCCAACAAACCTCGGTGCTAACTTCCCAACGGCTCCAAATCGGACCACATTCCGCAAAGGAGAAACCTTCACGAAAACCATATCCCCAACATCAAACTCCAAATCAGTTCTTCGCTGATCAGCATAGGATTTCTGTCGGTCTTGGGCCGCTTTCATCCGTCTCCGAATCAACTCGACCTTCTCGGATGTATCTCTGATCATATCATGCCCAAGTATAAGCTCATCTGTAGTCTCCCACCAACATGTAGGCGACTTGCACGGCCTCCCATATAAAGCTTCAAATGGTGCCATCCCTATGCTTGCCTGATAACTGTTATTATATGCAAACTCAACAAGAGGAAGATGGTCTTCCCAAGTACCACCAAAATCCAGGATACAAAGCCTCAACAGGTCCTCGAGTACCCTATTCACCCTTTCGGTTTGACCGTCCGTCTGTGGGTGATAAGCCGTACTTAGATTCAACCTCGTGCCCATAGCTTCTTGCAAGCCATTCCAGAATTGACTTGTAAATATTGGGTCACGGTCACTGACTATACTAGAAGGGACTCCATGTAGTCTCACAATCTCACGAAGATATACAGACGCTAGCCAAGATGCGGTCCTCTTGCTCTTCACCGGAATTAAATGAGCACTCTTCGTAAGTCTATCCACAATAACCCAAATGCTCGTATTCCCTTTCCTTGACCTTGGTAGCCCATCGATAAAATCCATGGAAATACTCTCCCACTTCCAAAGTGGAACGTCTAGAGGATGCAATAGCCCACCGGGCTTCTTCGACTCAGCCTTAACTTGCTGGCAAATGATACATCTAGAGACGAACTCTGCCACATCATTCTTCATCCCAGGCCAAAAGAAAATGCGCTTCATATCTTTATACATCTTATCTCCGCCTGGATGTATAGTCAACTAAGAGCGATGCGCTTCCTCAAGAACTTTTCTTACTAAATCTTCTACTATTGGAACACATAACCTTCCGTCTCTCCTCAGCCAACCCTTGTCATCAATAGAATATCGAGTGAGATGACTAGACGCCTCTCCTCGAATCAGCTTATCCATAATCTCAACTATCTGAGGGTCTTCTCTCTGCGAAGCCCCAACTTGATCAAGAAGGGTAGGTCTGAGTTCCAGAGATGCTAAAGAACCGGTCATCGACTCAATCGCCAAAGAGAAATCAAAGGTTGCCACATACTCTAAATTCTTCATCTCAACGAATAGAGGACTTAGAGTCAACCTTTTTATACTCAATGCATCTGCTACCACATTCCCCTTGCCAGGGGTATAAGCTATCTCAAAATCGTAGGAGGCCAAGAATTCCATCCATCTTTGTTGCCTCAGATTCAGATCCTTCTGAGAAAAGAGATACTTCAATGACCTGTGATCGGTATAAAGCTCAAATCTTTCTCCCAGAAGATAATGGCGCCAAGCCTTGAGTGCATATACTATTGCTGCCAACTCTAAGTCATGAGTGGGATAATTCTTCTCATGCACTTTGAGTTGTCTACCGCCAAAGCATATCACTCTTCTTTCTTGCATCAAAACAGCTCCTAACCCCGTGCCACATGCATCGGTGTATACTGTAAATAACTTCCCTCTATCGAGCAAAGCTAGAACAGGTGCTGATGTGAGAGCTCTCTTGAGCTTCTGAAAAGCAAGCTCGCATTCTATGCTCCAAGCAAAAACTAAATTCTTCTTCGTCAATTTAGTGAGAGGAGCGGAAATCTTCGCGAAGTCCTTGATAAACTTCCGGTAAAAGCCTGCAAGACCTAGAAAACTTCTCACTTCGGTTGCATTCCTTGGAGTCTTCCAATCCTGAACTGCAACTACCTTAGCGGGATCCACCGCTAAGCCTTGCTTAGATATTATATGCCCAAGGAATCTAACTTCCCTTCTCCAAAAGTGACACTTGGAGAACTTGGCCTTCAACTGATGCGCTCTAAGCGTATCCATCACCTCCACGAGATGCCTTGCGTGCTCTTCCTCATCCTTAGAGAAGATCAGAATATCATCTACGAAGACCATGACAAACTTGTTCAAGAACTCCCTGAACACCCTACTCATCAAGTCCACGAAATATGCGGGTGCATTAGTCAAGCCGAACGGCATGACAAGCCATTCGAAGAATCCATCTGGCGTTCTGAACGCAGTCTTGTCTATACTATCTTCAGCTACCCTGAGCTGATGGAATCCCGTAGTAAGATCAAGCTGAGAGAAAACAGAAGCACTGACAAGCTGGTCAAAGAGATCATCAATCCTCGGTAACGGGTGTTTGTTCTTCTTAGTCAGCTTATTCAGCTCTCGATAGTCAACACAAAGTCGGAGAGAACCATCTGCCTTTGTAGCAAATACCACAGGCGCTCCCCATTCAGATATACTTCGTCTAATGAAGTTCTTCTCAAGCAACTCCTTCACTTGCTTACTTAGCTCCCGCCTTTCACGCAGAGCCATGTGCCGAAGGGGCAAAGAAACCGGCTTTGCATTATCCACCAGATAAATGCGGAAATCAATCTCTCGCTTAGGGGGCAACACCCTAACTTCATCGAAAACATCCAGATACTCTCGAACCACTCTCACAGACTGAAGAGTTTCCATTGACGAGTTGAGTGATTCAAGATAGCACAACATGACGGGACCTCTCGGATTACAAGAAATTTCTAGGGTGTTTCCGAGGCGAGTCACGAGCCTCACAACCCTATGCTCACAATCAAGAATGGCTCCATATCTGGACAGCCAATCCATGCCCAATATCAATCTGTATCCCCTAAAACCAAGAACATAAGCACTACACAAGAACTCTACACTCAGTATAGAGATCCTCAAATCCCCACATATCATAGACATATGGGCGGAACCCCCAATAGGATTTGAGACACAGACGGGATCATCTACCAAGCTAGTACTAAGGTGCAAACTATCAACAAGATCAGATGAGATAAAGCTATGCGATGCACCAGAATCAAACAAGGTACGAACTGGAAAATCAGAAATATATACAAGGCTCTCAACAGAAATACTACATCGATCGGGAACTGGAGCGGTATTGAGAGCATGAACTTGCCCTCCTGAAGGTCCAGCACGCTGAGTCTGACCCTGGCCTTGCCCTTGCTTCTTCGGGCAATCCTTACTGAAATGTCCAGTCTCACCGCAGAAAAAGCATTCACCATTCTTCCTTTTCCTCTTCTTACAATCCTTAATAAGATGCCCAACTGAACCGCAATAATGGCATTTCCCCTTGTTGTTCTTGCCCTTGTTGTTGTTCCCCTTGTTGCCTTGACTCTTGTTCTTGTTCTTGTTCTGATTGCCTTGACTGCTCTGACCACTTGGATTACCCTAATTTCCTTTCCACTGGGAATCAGTCTTCTTGGCTTGAGTATCATTCATCTTGACCTATTTCTTGACAACTCCCTAAAGTAACGCCATATCAACCAAGCTCTCAAACGTGGCCCTATGGGGAATATGTGACATAGCCAATCCCTGCAACGGCTCATTCAATCCTCTAGCAAAACGAAGAGCCTTCTTCTGAGGAGTATTAACCATATCCAAGCCAAAACGAGCTAACTGATTGAACTTGTTCACATATTCTTTGACAGACATATCTCCTTGTTTCAAAGTTATGAACCTCTCCATTTGCAGATTCTCCTCAGCAGAAGATAGAAACTTAAGCACGAACCTTGCCCTGAAATCGGCCCAAGTCTCAATAGGCCTAGTACCATTGGTGACTTCCCACCAATAAGCGGCTTCATCCTTCATAAGCCAAACCGCCAACAAGATCTTCCTCTGATCGTCTAACCCAAAGATAGCAAATAAATCCTCGGTCTCTTTCAACCAATTTCTGGCCTCTACAAAAGTCTCAGTGCCTTGAAAGTTCTTGCCACCCATTGCTTTGAAATCTTTGCAAGTCTTTGCGAAGTCAGCTTGAGGATGCTGAGGGGGAGGAGGAAGAGGAACCTCAGCGACAGGAGGAGGAGGAACATTAACTACCGGAGGAGGAGGAGGAGGGACATCTGCGGGGCCGGCTTCGGTCGCCCTAGCCTCCAAAAGTCTCCTATACCAAACAGGTACGTGTACTCCCTCCGGAATAGCAAAGTTATCGGCCATACTGAAAAAGAAGAAAAAGACAGATTCAGAATGGAGAAAAACGAAGGAATTTTGCTAATGGCTTTTTGGGGAATAGCCTTTAAAATAAACTAGAGTTTTCTTTGGAAAATACTTTATACTTGGTTTTGAAAATAGTTTTCCAAAAGTTTTCTAAAAACCTTTTTGTTCCTTCTCGAAAACCATATGCTATGATACCAAATGTAACACCCCACCTCCGCCAGGGTGGCTCTTGCAAGCACTCTGACTTTGGAGGGGCGTTTGAATCAGGTAAACATGCATAATGATATATCAAGGCAGAACAAGAACATATGTATATGTAAACAGGGTAAATAACATAGATAAAACAGCGGAAGATTTCAAACCATTTCAAAACAAGTCTGGTACAACATAATGTCAACTTTTCAAATACACAAGTCTAGATAAAAACAACATTACTGAAAAACTGAAATACATAAGTTCTATCCCCAAAATAAGTGATAACCATAGCTAGCTTCATGTCAAGACCGTACATGAGCTAAAATCCCACAAGCAAGCGATCAGAAATCCAAGCTAAGCTCCAATATTCCCACCCTGAGAACCTGGGGGGGGGGGGGGGAAACGGAAGAAAAGAGGCGAAAGAAAAACAGGTCAGTCAAAAAGACTGAGTAAGCCCTACTATAATCAATGTAAACTGATAAAGTTAACTGGCATGATGAAAGCTGAGATGAACATATGGATAACTACATACTGGCATGATGATTAACTAACAAGGTAGATAAAGGTGTCATCGCATAATCAGGCTTAAGGTTTTTGCACCACAGGTGTACTAGCAAACTAACATGACTTGAATAAGCAAGTATTGATCCCTTGGCCCAAGCTTTGGCCCAATAACATGAAGCAACCCTAATATGAGGTCCACTAACATGGTTTGACCCTAATACGAGGTCCAACCAAATGGTCTAGTCAATCGGCTCCCCAAGCCTAACTCGTCACGTGTTGGTGTCAATGCGGCCCAAACATAATTGTAGTCAGACTGTGCAGGGTCTCCCGTCGGGTGTATCAAGCACTAGGGTGTCAACCCCTGGACACCATAAACATGAGTGCACAGTCTCCATCTACTGGTACTCGTGCATGTTTTCCCCGGCTTCGGACTATGTGCACGACCATGGTCCGCCCGGAACTACACTGGCGTACCACTCTGCCGTCGCTTTTGGTCACTTACCTCCAGTCCAGTAATCGTGCCCCCTCCCTAGCCTAGTCCCTAGGGCCTTAATGATACAAACTTGGGATTACTGCTGGAGTGGAGCCCCATTGCTAGGATTTTTCTAGTGGGTTAAGTACAGTTTAACCCTCTTGCTAATCATGGATTAAATTGGTTAAGTGTAACGATGAGTTCACGACTTAACCCCGATTAATCTACCAAGCCCAAATTGGTTAAGTATTAAGTGGACCATGACTTAACCCTACTCATGAGGCATTAATTAATTTAATGCACCTTAACCTCTCACATTAGACTTTGTTGCGGTTACTAGTTAAGCCGGTCGGTTCCGGGTAGCTTTACACCACAACTTGGTCTAACCTCGGGTTCAAGGCACAACATGACCAACTTCTCACATTGGGTCCTATTGTTTGTAGCAACTAGTTAAGCCGGTCGGTTCCGGGTAGGTTTACGCTACAAACTCAACCCAACCTCGAGTTGGTCACACTTATGTTTTCTAAGTGTCATGTCCATCATGTTTCCAAAACATGTTACAAGTTTTCAAGCATTTGGGTAGACCTAACTTAATAGGTAAATTCCCAAAGGGTAGACCTAACTTAATAGGTAAATTCCCAAGCTTATGTTTTTATGTCTTTTAAATTTACCCAACCCCAAACGCAATCCCATCGCTTACATATCGCAATAGCGCATAAAGGATAGAAAGAGGGAACTTGGCATAATCATGACATAAAGGTGTTGAAGCCACAAGTTTAACATGGTGGCATATGAAATGTACATATGTTCATATACTTGCATATTACATTTTAGGCCTCAAAAGCATGCATAAAACCAAACTTAGCATATTGGTGATACATGGTGATAAATGACATGTAGAAATGGCCATAAGTTCGCATTTAGCCTCACATGCAAGTTATCATAAGAGATATGATAACCTACATGTTGCCAAAATGCAACCTTTAGCATAAAGCTTGAAGCTTTAGGCTCATAAACCCAAGATAAGCTTGCATAACATGATAACATGAGTGAGATGATCAACTCAAACTTGCATACATAACATGGCAACTTGCATATCATAACATAGCAAACTTGCATACATAACATGATAGACTTGCATATTACATCATAGTAAACTTGCAAAACATATCATGATAAACTTGCATATCATATCATAGCATACTTGCATAACATGATAAACTTGCATATCATATCATAATGATCAAACACAACTTGCATCATTCATTAGATTTAGAGTTTAAATATGAAAGTAGAAAAGGGCTTACAATGCTTATGAAGACACAAAAATATGACAAAGCCCTTATGCAATCAAACAGACCCAAAATGCAAGCTTCAATAGAAAAACCCTTAAGCCAAAATGATCAAAACTCTTGCTTTATGATGCAAATATAGAAACTTGACTTGAATGCAAGCTAATGATGCTCATACAAGTTTGAAAACACTTGTATGCATGGAAAATCTCTCATAGAAATTTATTTAGGAAGAGAGTGGAGGCCATGAGAGGATTGATTTTGCCATAGTTTAGTTGTATGAATGAATAATGATGATTTAGGGTTAGGTTAGGGCCTTATTTATAGAGATTAGGATTAGTTTTAGCCTTAGGATTAAACCCTAGTTCTAATCTCAGCCCTCAAAACCGAATCTGGCCCCCATACTTAACACAAACCCAAAATGGTGCACCAGGCAAAACTGCCCGGCTGGACCAAGTCGACAGGGCTGTCGACTTGGGTCCAACCAAGTCGACTCCCAAGTCGACAGGGCTGTCGACTTGGGTACTCTGGCGGGAATTTTCCCGCCTGCGCCCAACTGCCCCAAATTTCCAAATTCAAACTTGAATTTGAAATCTGTTTTTACTTTGAAATTTTCTGAAAACTTCGTTGGGCCTTAATCGGGTCATACGGACTCCGATTTTCGAAAACTCGGACTCTATTTCGCGTATTTTTCCGAGACGAACGCAATGGCTTAGCCCGTTTCCCTTGATTCAGATTTATAAATTAAATTCTGCCTCGAATTATGTTATAACAGGTTATTGAAAATACGGGTTGTTACACGTTCCGCGTTAGCGGCATGGTCCCTTGATTTACCTAACTTTAAAAAAAAGATTTACAACTGTTTTAGTTCTCACACCAGTCCCATGACTGACCTGGAGTTTATTGTTTTAACCTAAACTCTGGGTGCCGTTATTTTGACACGAGCAGCTAGTAGTTTTGGTTTTGCAGATTTATATTCACAGGATCCTGGTTTACAGCTGGAACGAAAAATTTTCTTATGTACGCCCATTTAACTAATATCTATTGGGACGATAAATTTTACACATTGCCCAACTTCACAAATAATATTCAATATTTGTTGGTTGAAACCCCACACGGGTATTGGGATGATTTTTGATGTACACTAATCCCAATTATTTAGTTGTATGTCAATCGATTGGTTGACAGACTATACAAAGCGTTAATTATTTATATTTAATGCTTATGTAGTGGTGTAATGCACTCTGGATGATGGGTTATTGTTTATCATTGTTGTTGTGTACATGTGTTATATGAAATCCATATACCTAGCATTATATGGTAATTGACTGTGTCTGATTCCAATTCAGAAAGAATGAATATTTTAAAATAACGAATATTTTAAAATAATATTCTGTACAGGATTAAAATATGATTTTGATGTCCGATTTTGAATGGACACGAGAATATTGAAATGTGTGAAGCTGTGTTGATTAGATATGTGCCATTTTGGCGTGAACGATATTTATATCTATTTTATTCATTTTTGTAATGAATATCAAAAAGGAAATGTAATCAGATATTTTGAAAATATTATCATTTAAATATTACAATGATAAGGAGTATTCAATTTTGGTTTAAAAATGAAATGAAGGTGGTAATCATTTTAAAACGAAATATTAAACGATTTATAAAATACGTTTTAAATGGAAATCGAAGAAATATATATAATATATATATTATATATGTTTAATGGCCTGAATAGAATGCGTCGTGTCGCGACCGTTCGCGAAATTTTGACCATTGAATTCGAATTAACATTACGGGAGATCCGACCGTCGGATTCTCCTAAAACCAAAACCATTGGGTTCATATCGAAAAGAACTTCCCAATGAATATAAGAGATGTTAAATCTAATGGTTGGATTTGGAATTACGTCCAACTCAAATCTGGAAAAGGTCGATGTAAATGCAGTTCGATGACCGTTTATGGAAATCGACTGAAAGGGCCTTAATAAAATTATTAAAAATAATAATAATTTATGTAAAATCATAATAAACATTTTGGAAAGAATTTGGATTAAAAATTCCACATTTGTAAAGATAAAAATATATTTTTCAACAAAATGAACTAGATATTAACTAGAAAGATAATCCAACGTTTCTAAATAAATAAATTGGATTTGAAAAATGGGTTTTAAAATAACCATAAATTTCCAATATATATAAATTGGAATGGATTTGAATAGAAATTATCTTCGGGAGATTTCGATATTGGATCCCGTGACTATACGGATATTGTGGAGGAATTTGGAAGATAGATATATATCGTTATTCCCCATACGATACGGGTTGGTTTCAGAATTTGATATTGAATGTAAGCCGATATAATTTCTGTTTAGAGCATTATAATTAATATCAAATTGGATTTTGGGTTTGTCGTGAATGGTGTCTTGAATAACACTATTCTTAAACCCCGTGGTGAAAAGAATAAATCTTTTAATTAAGATTATAAGAGTTTCCAATTATATTTAGTAATTGGAATAAAATGGAATGTGAGTTGGGTTTATTGTGAACTGTGTTTTTAATGAAATTCGTTCTTTATCCCGATTAACAGTGAAATGTGATTTGGAATATATAAATATTTTATTAAGATTTAATTAAATTTTTCCAAAGTAAAGTTTTCATATTTTATATATTAAATTTAAACTGAATGGAATTCGATTTGGTAATAATCGAAGTGAGGTTCTGTGGAGGAAGACTGTTACTATATATGGAATTTAAAAGGCTATGCCGGTATTCCATTTATATTAATGGTTGTATAAGGAAATTTATATCGATTATATATATATATATATTGATCTGTTTTCCATGAAGATTCCATAATTAATGGAATATGATTTTGGGTTTGTCGTGAACTGTGTTTTAAATGACATTAGTCCTTTAACCCAGTTAAAGAAATGATTACATATCTAACATTGTATTTCAACCTGTATTTTTGATCTCTGCTAAATATATATTTGTTTGGTGGCAGAGAATTTATTCTCTTGCTGAAAACCCTTCTCTGAGACGTACGAGCTTAGAGGTTACATATAGTGGCAGAAATCAATGGTATGGTGTAGATTGTCGATGCTTCATGTTTGATTTTCCAAGGTTAAATAATCATTAAATAATGATTGTTGGAAGATTAAACCAATGGAGTTTTAATGAATCTTTAATTAGATTGAAATTTGAATGTGATAATTTAAATTATCAAATTTGGGAAATGATCGAGAATGGAGTATCGACAGTTGTGCTTCAAGCATTAGTTAAATCTATAATTAGATTTGAACATGAAATGGTAATTAAATTTACTGATAAGACCAAGGTGTTAGATATGGAGTACTACCAGTATTGCTCCAGGGGATGAATAGGTTGGGATTGGAAAATAAAATAAATGATTACTTCGGTAAGGTTCGATAATCCCGACTAGTTGATAAACCTTAATTTGGTTTAGAATTGATATCCGAAGGAAGATTAAAGTATAAATTTAAAAAAAAATTGATAAAATTAATGGAAACCTTTCCCAAAGGACATCAATATTTGAATAAAAGAATATTCAAAGTTGGAATGAGACGTATGCTGTTTTTTTATAGTATTTGATTATAGGATACGTGAATTATTCGAAAAGGTTGGGTTTATACCCATTCTGAATAATTGATTCAACGATAAGTCGACGATGAAGATGGTGGTTGAAGACCAGAGGTCTTCACATCATTTGGATGATTACTGATGTCTTGATTGGCCTGTACACCCAAGACAACTTAATAAGTGGTGGACGTCCAGACGTACTTGGAGATTGACACGATATGCGAGGACCTCTCTCTTGTATTGGACATATGGGACAAGGAATAAGGTGCCTCCGGTTTCATTCAAACCTAGAACGAACTAGTAAACGGATGTATGTCTGACATTGGATTTTATTCTTTGTTGATTGATTTCTATTAAATATATATCTGTTTGGTGGCGGAGAATTTATTCCCTTGCTTAACACCCTTCTCTAAGACATACGAGCTTAGAGGTTATATATCGATAGACATCAGTCGCATGGCGTGAATTGTCAGTGTGGCATACTGAGATGCAAATGATCAAGGCTTCTGTTGAAAAGCAAAGTCTCATGGTTGATGATCAAAGCACGGCTATAAATAGCATAGCTTTGTGTATAGCGTTAATTCGCGAGCCTCACACCTCGGTACGAGTCAAAAATGGGATAAGGGAACGCAGTGAGTGCTCAACGTTTCTTTCTAGCTATGGGTGGTGTCATGGTATGGAGCCTAGACATTAATTTATTTTTACCTGTGTGGATGATGGATAGCGAGGCGCCTCCAATGTATTGGTCACTACAGGGCCGATGGATAGGTTCGATAGGACCGGGAAACGTGTGTTCAGGAATAACCAATCCACAAACGTAAGGGTGGACCGACACTACAGGATCCAAAGGTTCACTACGGGGGTTCCTGAAGCATTTGCTAGAGTGTCTCGAATCGGTAAGGAGTACATCCCTTGCCTTGACTCATAACGGAATCCAATTTCCAATAAGTGGCATTTCAGTTTTAATTGCAGAACCAGTACGGCGACAAAGTATATGGTAGTTATGCTTCTATGATTGATACATTTATATTTGAAGTGATTTTGAAACTATACATTTATAGTAATATCAAAATGATTTGTTTTAAAATTTACCAAGCATGTTTGGCTATTATAAGGTAAAACTATATCCTACGGCTTGCGTTGCATTGTGTGGTGGGACCTGAGTCTTTTAATAGCTTCATTTGTCCAAAAAACATTACACTGTTTGTTTTGTGCACTGGTATACCTGGTAGGAAACACGTTTCGTGTTTTATGGCGTGGTCCCTTGATCTACCAAATTTTAATGTAAGGTTTTAAATAACTATTTTAGTTCTCACATAGTCCCACGACTGACCTGGAGTTTATTGTTTTAACCTAAACTCTGGGTGCCCCTATTTTCCACCTGGGCAGCTAGTAGTTTTGTTTTTGACGATTTCTATTTTACAGGATCCTGGTTTATAGCTGGAGCTATATTCGGAAAGCTCTGTATCCCTGTATTTCTTTCAGTTGTGTTATGTATTATTTTCCGCTGATATGTATTTAAATGTAATTTAAATCTCTGATGTTTTCTACTATATATTATTTATTCATAATTTGTTATATTCTTATACTCTGACGTAAATTGTTGTAATAGCAATGAAATATTCTTCTGGTTGCGTTCTGATTTGTCATGTTCTCAACTCAATCCGGCCTTTTCCGTCTCTTCGGAGATTGGGGGATTTCGGACCGTTATAAGATATGATTTCAAAAAAGCTTTGGGTTATCGTAAGGTAAAAACCGTCCACATTTATGTGTTGATTTGGTCTTACGATTATCCTTTTCTTTCGAAAAGAATTTGACTTTAAAATCATGTTGGACGACCCCTTTAAACTCAGTGTGTTTTACTCACTCTGGTTCACCAGACAGATCCAGCATTTGAAAGGCTCGGGTTAGCCTGGGTTTTACAGGTTCCGGTTATCGGATGATGTGAAGTCCGAAGATAAATTAGGGGAGTTCATACGTGTGATATTATATAATTATTATTCCACTGTGTGCTGTATATAAGGATAGGTTATTATAACTGTCCATATGTGTTAATGTACTCTAATGGTTGTAAGTTTTTATTTCAAGCTCTCAATAGAGTTTATTTATATATTATATTTTGTTCTGATGCGATATGATACTCTTTGTTATATTGGTTTTCTTATTCTTTTATTCTTAACTTTCTTTCTTATCTCACCCTCTAATTTCTTTCTCCTAGCTTTCTGGGTTTTCGATACTTGGATTTGGACATGGGATGTGTTAGTGTTGAGATTCAAGTGTCGAAATCCATTAGGACACTACAGTTGGTATCAAAGCAATAGTTTAGTAACAACCTTGGCTCTGTGATATAACTTGATAGAGATTAGGTCAGTGATACCCTAGATCAAGTAGAGTATATTTATACGAGAGAACGTATTTTGTAGATTTTATATATACAAATGTTTTGTATTGTTTTATTCGACTGGTTCTAGTTGAACAGGAAATTGGTGCAATATTGTTTTATAAAAGTGGGTAAATGAAATAATTGTATGCGAAACATATTTTCATATATAAAGGAGATAATTTTATTAAATTATCGAGATATTGATGTGTTTGATTGATTTGAATGAAATTCAAATGAGATTGTAAATTTGAATGGTTTAATGAAACAAGAAGAGAATTTAAAATATAAAATTTATAAATAAAAAATAAATAAATATATGGAATTAAGTGGTGTTAACTTAAGATAAGTTAATAAAATGAAATGCTTTGGTTAAATTGATTGTCCATTGTTTGTTGGTTGAATGATAAATAAAAATTCATCAACGGTTGCATGAACTGAAGAGTAAAAACAAATTTCAGTATAATTAATTCAAATTAAATCACTTATGAAATGAAACTGTTATGATTCAATCTTGATTCTATTATTGGCATCATATATTCAGTTAGTGCAGATTGGAAGAGGAAGAGCTGTTATTGCTGTGCTTTGTGATTTGATCATTGGTTGCCAGGCAAATAGGTAAAACTTAATATTATTGATTTGGTGATTGGTTTTATACCCCTGAGTTGGGTAACCACTTGGCTTTATTTTCTTTTGATCAATAAGAGGCTCGGAGTGGCGAGTTGTAGCTGTTGGATCAAATAGTACATAGGAGGGGCTGGCGAATTTTTCTGTAAAATTTTAAACTTAGAGATATTTTTGATAATACTTTGAATTAATTATTTTATAAATAATTGGGTTTGGTGCATTCTTCTTACTTAGTAATTTCAGGGATGAAACTCTTTTAAGGAGGGAAGAATGTAACAACCCGGATTTTTCGATCGTTTGAATTCGAATATTTAAATTGTTTATTTTTATATTTTATTAAGAATTTTAATGGATTTTGATATTGAATTCACTAATCAAATGACGAATGAACGTTTATATTTATATTAATTATAAACCAAAGTCGAAACTACGTGGTAGTTCGTAATATTGACTTTTGAACTTCAATTGAATATACATAATCTGTTTTAAGTCGGAATTCTATGAAAGAAGAAACTTTTGAGTATATTTGATTATAATTTTCTAATGGAAGAGAAAAATCAAGATTTCTGCTTATATTTTGTAAGTTATGTCCAAATCAAAATTTCAAATAGTCATAATGGATTCGAATTAAAACAATAACATTTATTTAATAAATTAAATAGGAATTTGAATAGAAATTGAATATCGTTTACCTCGAAATGTTAGTATTGATTTACAATTATATATTGGTTTATATTTGGAATTATATATTATTTTATTTGGATTTATAGGATAATAATAATTTTTTATTATTAATTGGAATTGTTTTGGATTTAATTTATATTATAGCAATATTATATAAGCCGTAGAAATGGTTATTTTTCAAACGACCTCCATTTTCGATGAAACGAATTTTATTGGAATACGTATCGCTAATTATTGCTAGATTCCCAGTTTAGAGCAAATCGTAGTTGTTTTATCGATCAAATTAAATGTGAACCGATAAATAAATTTAAATTAAGATAACGTTGTTGTGCAAACGAAGTCCATTTTCAGAAAAATTAATCTTATTGGGACAGAAACATCAAGACGCAGCAGTGCGTCCATTTTTATCGCGTTTGGATTTCGTGAATATCGGTGCCAATATAAAACCGTCAACGTAAAATAGTGGTACTGTATAACATAAAAATAATAATATAAAAATTCTTCACTCCTAAGTAAAAGCCAATTTTAGCCTACACCATTTCCTTCACTTCCCAAGTTGTTACTGCTGCCATGCTCAGCTTACCTAATATATTATCTCATGCTAACCTATTTTTATACAAACCAGAGTCTCTTGGACATCTTTTTCCAATGGGCGTACCCTATGCTACAACTATCCACACACTTAAAGCTATCCAGGTGCACACAAACTTGCTTTATTTAAACGTAACCAACTTATATTCCTTCTTTTTCTAGCTAACTTTCACCAAAATTTAAACCATTGCATGCCTAATTATCCAAATGCACATACCCTTGGAAGTGAAAGCGCGTTGATCTGCCTAATATTTTAAATCAAAACCACTATGAAATGGGAAATTATACACCCTACCTACCCACGAAATACACAGCTACTATCACTTCCTCCTGAAGCTTTGCACATCCACCTTGTCATCACCCTGCTAATGAAAAGAAAATACAGCCTACCAAGCTCCTCTACCAGATAGCTTGTGCTCCTTGATTAGACATTGACCTTATCTTCTTCTCCATTCATGTATATATACACAGCAATATGACTAATTTCTTTGTTGCAGAAAAATGAATATAATATTGCTATTAAAAAGAAACTGAAATGTGAGCTATTAAAATGGTAACTAGTTCACATAAATCTTTATAAATCCAAAAGTTTGTATCCATGTGAATCAGTAAGTGTTGTCCTCATACTGGCAACTTTGGGAAGCTTCAGGCCAGCGAGTTCACTGGTGGAAAAAGGCAGTGAGCAGTAGTAGCGTGGTAGGGGTAGGTGATTGGATTGGGTCAGCTACGGTGGTGTTGAGGCAAATGGGTGGTTGTCTTATGAAGTGGGAGTGGAAGTGCGAAAGTGCATATGAAGGAAGGGCGCAGGTCGGTGAGTGGTAGCGGGTGTTGTGGGGTTTCAGGGTGCAATTTTTGGGAGAGGCTCACATACATATTGTTGGAGAAGAAATAGCTTATGGGGAAGAAGGTTTAGAAAATAACTGATGGCATGTCGGGTTTTAACGTATGTGTTCAAGTTTCAGGAAGCATGCGTTGAGGAAGAAGCTTTATTATTTCTTGTTTGCGGTATTAGATTTTCAGACAGTGGGTTGTCTTTTGTTTTGGGCTTTTGGCCCATTCAAAAAATACATATGTGTGGGTAGGAAAAGAGAAATACTATTTGGAGAAGGAAGGAATACTATTGCGTGAGGGAGCTGTTTGGTAGAGGAGTGGGCTTTTGGGCCTTAGATGATTTAAAAAATGGAGAGAATATGCGTGAAGAGTTGATGAGATGTGTTTGGGGTTAAATAATGGCTGTGTGTAATATTCGAGACTAGTTCCTAAGTATGGAGGAGGATGGTGGGGTGCGTGGAAAGCAAAAGAATAGAATGACCTGTAGGCCTGTTTATGTATTAGTATTAAAGAGTAGTTACTTTTGGAGATATTACAGGTGGGGGAAAGAGATGCAGACAGATTTGGTAGGGAAGAAATTAAGAGGTACGGGCTAGTATTTTTGCTGTTCGATGGGCTTTGAAGCATGGGATTTGGGCCGAAGTAAAATAAAAGGGTGTGCCCAATTAACAATTAAATTTAAGTTAATTTATATTAAATAACATATAAGCTTATATAAATCATATTTCTTGTGTACGATTTTAGAATTGACCAAAACTGAAAGCGTCAGGACCGTATCAACAAACCGAACAAGCTATAGCTAGAGTGTTCTAAGTTGGAAGCTATCAGGATTTTTAATTAAATTAAACGCTAGTTTGATTTATTTAAAACGAACCGTTTTAACGACAGATTTAAACCAATGTGAGTTAAACTCACTCAGTTTCCCCATTTATATTTATTATGAGTCAGGTTTATTATTGTATGCTATCGTTGCTAATTATTGGTTGATTTGATGGTTGTTTGTATGTTGTTAAATATTTTATATCTATTATTTAAATTAAATGGTTGTTTAATTTAATTGAAATGAAACCTTATTTTTAATGATTATTTTCAAACAAGGTAACTTACCTTGTTAGTTACGTTTATAATAATATAAACATATCAAATTAAATTGGATGCTAAAATTGTTGTTATCAGTTGACCGTTGTTAGTTGAATCGATCTAAAGTTATCGAATATCAAATGGATTATTTTGTTTGAGGTAACCAATTTGGATGCAGGGAGAAACAGGTTGGAGGGATCCAACTGGATTCCTCAAATTTATTGTGTATTTATATATGAACTTTTTAACCAATATGATTGAATTATTCATTTGGTTACCGATTGTTGAATTCAAATTCAACATTATTTTGATATTAACCAATGGGTATTATTGGTTGAAAAATTAGTAGCAGATGGCCCAAATATACACTATTTTACAAAGATAGATTGATCATTAGTTAAATCGATAGAAATGAAGTTATAAAATTTATTTTATAACTAAAGATCGATTTTAACAATATATTATTTTACATGAAAGTTTATAAAAGGAATTAAATATTTAGTATTTATATATTTAGATTTATAAGTGATTATTAAATGACTTTATTAAGCTAATTCTTATATTAATAAGATTAATAAGCAAGTAAACCCGAATTAACGTGACAATTAATAACCGAGATTTATTGGATTGTATGGGGATTGATTATTATTTATTTAATAATAATCGTAATAAATGGAATTATTTTAATTAGTTATATTATGAAATAATTTAAAACGGAAAGGGCTAAGTGGGATTGATTAACGAGTTAATCATGTTTAGAGCTGAATGAGTTAACGGTGTTAACTGAAATTGTTTATTAAATTAGTTTATAAATTTAATGAGAGTAGTTAATGATGAAGTAAACCAAGTTTTATTTTTAATAAATATTGAAACTTGATTACTAGTTATTTAAAAAATATCGAAATGATAATCTGGGAATGTAAAATTTAGTAATAGAAGTTTGTGAAGTTTTAATGCCATGTTTATAGTTTAAATAATATTCAAGCGAATTAAGGTTTATAATAATATAAGTTATGATTAAACCAAAAATTTAGTTTAATTATTTTTGGATTATATTTAATTGGATTATATGAAATCCATGAATTTGTGAAGTTATAAAACCCTAATTTCTATTGAATATATATTATTGAAATGGGTTACTAAAAATGACATTTGAGTAAAGTAAAAGGCAGGATTTGAAATTAAAGAATTAGAACTTAAATGTGGATCAGTTGAGATAACTGATTTTCTGAATATTGATTTGATGTTGGTTTCATCCTTCGGGGTTGATATTATTTTATTACTAATATACGGTTAGGAACTAATGGAAGTTTAAAATAGAAATCGAGATGGGAACCAAAATTTGAATTAAAGTGGTTAGGCGAGTTAAATTCGGAAGATGCGATATAAATCCTCAATATTAAATAAGAGATGAGAATTCATAAAGATATAACTAAAATTGGGATTTGCTTTCGTATTGGTAAATATCGGTTTTTGGTATTACCACTGTTATTTATCTTTAGTTAAGAACGTTGTTGATCAAGGTGTGAGAGGTAATTAAAATACCCCAACTTTAACGACTTTAGGATTATTGAATGATGATATTAGTTGTAATGGTGGAGATGCAAGAAGTAATTTATTTTGTGAAATAATAATATAACGTTATTTGAGGAATTTGGGAATATATGTAGTGGGATTCCGAAATAGAAAGGAAATAAAAAGGGGGCTTGAGAATATGAAAAGGTATTCCCAGAATAAAAGAAGTAAAAGGAGATTTGTGAAAATACAACGATATTTCAAAGGTAAAGAGATGAGATTTAAAATAGGCTTATTCTAAAATGATAAATGACGATTATGGCATTCAAATAACAAAATCAACAGAAGATTTCATAATGATTGTTTTACGTTGATAAGTTGAATCGATTCTCAATTATAGATAATAAGCAATGTTTTGAAATAATAGTTAATGGGAAAATTGGACATGAAACTGGATATGGTTTTAAGATATTTCTCTAAGTATATAATTAAAGTGATTTGAGAATATTAATATATTAAAACTAATATATTATTTTTGGTATTTCACTTGATATATTATTTAAAAAGGCCAAGTGATGTTGTAAACTAAACCAATGGATTTCTTTTATTATTATGATTGTTTATTTTGATAGTTAAATAACCGACTATCAAAATCTGACCTAACGCGTGTTGGTACGGAAAGGCCAGGATCGAATTCATATTCGAAGACCATTCCGAACTAGCAAATACGTTATTGTGTAAAAATCTGATCGAGATGGAGCAAATTTAAGACCATGGATCTTCATAAAACGTAAGAATTACTTATAATCTCTAGCTGATCCCTAAAGATATATTGTGATTCTGACTTGATTGAAATCTACGAATTGCAAGGACTCTTTGCTACTAGTCTATAGGGTGATTCCTAGGATATGGTAGGAGGATTCCTTCGGTTCATCCTGTTCTTTGATGATTGGTATAGACGATGTGGAATTCAAAGTGAATGGTGGCAAGATGTTTCAAGGGAATCATAACCTCAAGCCTCGTCAACTGGGAAATGACAAAAATCGAGCAAGCAGAATGGCTAAGTTGGTCGCTGCCATTAGGGTGTATAATCACCTATCTAGAGAAAATTTATTTCGTTCTTTATACTATTCGATGCTGTCTCTTTCGGAAAACGGTGGTTTGAGCCCAACCGTTGGTGATATACATTCGATACACTCAAGCGAAATGAGTGGTCGGTCATGTGTGGCTGGGTTGCAGTATGTTCTTGTTGAACCCAATGTATTCCCCTCAAGAGATACACTATCTTTAGGTGGTTCCGTACCTTGTCATAGTCGGAATCCAATCTCCAATAAGCACCCGTGGTTTTGATTGTATGCTACATATGTGGAGCGTGAGATGCAAGCATTCCGCTAGATTGTTATTTATTTGTATTTTGACATTATTATAATATCAGAAAAAATATGATTTCAAAAATGTTTTGGATTATCAAAAGGTAAAAACGTCTGTATTTATGTGTCGATTTGGTCTTATGATCATCCCTTTGTTCCGAAAGGAATTTCAGTTTGAAATCAAGTTAGATGACTACTTTAAACTTAGTGTGTTTTACACAATCTGGTTAGCTCGGGTTTTAGTGGTTCAGATTATCGGATGTTGCGTTTGAAATGCTCTGGTTAGCCCGGGGTTTACTGGTTCAGGTTATCGGATGTTGTGAAGTCCGAAGATAAGCTGGAGGATTTCAGACATGCGATATTATATTGTTATTATTCTGCTATGTGTTATATATAAGGACAGGTTGTTATAACTGTCTAGATGTGTTAATGTTCTCAGATGGTTGTAAATTTTTATTTCAAGCTCCCAATAAATTTTATTTATTGTTTTTTGTTCCGCTGTAATGTGAGACTCTGTGTTATATTGGCTTTCTTATTCTCTTATTCTTAACTTTCTTTCTTATCTCACCCTTTAATTTATTTCTCCTAGCTTTCCGAGTATTCGATAGTTGGATTTGGGCATGGGATGTGTTAGTGTTGAGATTCAAGTGTCGAAATCCGTCGGAACGCTACATTACCCCATGGATTAGTTGCGAGTAGTCCTTGCAATGCGTAGATTTCAATTACGATAGAATCACTATCGAAATATCTCCAGGGAACAGCTAGAGAACTTCAAAAACATTTCTCTCGTTCCTGAAGATTTACAGTCTTCAGTTGCTCCATCTCGATCAACATCAGATATCTTTATTTACGTATTCATTGGTTCAGAATGGTTTTCGAATATAAGTTTGATCCCTGTCTTTCCGTACCAATAACGAGTTAGGCATGATTTTGATAGTCAGTTATTTAACTGTCAAAATAAAGAAACATTAAAATAAAATGGATTCATAGCATTACATAGCTTTTTTAATACTCCATTCGTTAATCATAATCTTTAAATCATCCAATGATTGGAAATACTGCATTTACTTCTTATTTAAAAAAAAAATATTATACTCAAACTCATCTTATTCAACCTAAAACATTTTCGAAATTTAGTTTATAATATCATATTCCCTTTGGAAATCTTATTTCAACTTAAGCACATTCACTTAATACAATAATTAAATAAATTATTGTTTAAAACCTTTCTGTAAACTTTAACTATCAAATAAATAATCATTCAGCTGATAAAATGAGTTTACTAGTTCGGTACTCAGCATCACTTGCCCCTTTTTAATTGAAAATAATTAATGAAGGTTAATTTAAAATTCTTAAATTTTTCAATATTACGAATATACCTTTTAACTTCTTATTTTTATATAAGAACATTTTCAGAATCATTTAAATACTTTAAAATTACTTCATATATATTCTCACCTTGGTTTAAATCAAATTTCACATGAAACATTGCCATAAAATCTCTTTCACTTCATTTTTAAACAATAACTAACGCTACCCTTTTTTAAATAAACTTATTTGAACTCAATTATCCGCTTCCCTTTTAATTTGAAAATATCGTTATATTTTCTTAAAATCCTCTTCTATTTTCGTTACCCTGGAAGTACTAATTTACATTCTCAACCCTTTTAAATTAGTTGGAAACATCCATAATTTTTATTCCCGCATTCCTAACATTCATTAGTCCCTGCCCACAGATTTTATTAAGCGAATAACTCCTTAAGTATTAACCCTGAAGACCAAAATCAACATCAGATTAATACTTAGAAAATCACTCAACTCAACCAATCAACTTTAGTTAGGTTCCAATTCTCACTTCTAATCAATTCAACCATTATCCATTTCAAAAATCCCATTTCAATTCCATTGTTAAGTACGTTAACTTAAACTTAACGTTTTAGCCTCACGCCCCTTTTAGAAACATCATTTATAACTCCAAGTTGGTTTAATGTAAACCCAATTTATCTCGATTCCTTCTTAATTAATTTAAAGATTATGTAAACATTTAATTTAAGATATCATATCGGCTTAAAAATCTCTGTCATAAATTTCAGTTTTATTATAAAACCTGTGCAACAAATCTTTTCGAAAGTCCAGTTATAAATCAATATCAGCTTTGATTACTTATCTTAATAAATCTCATTCATGAATCGATTACACATATTAAAGTAATAATTTACATCATCTTTAACTATGTTCGAAATAACTTATTTAATAAAACAAATAGTGAAATTCTCTTTAAAATCTAATTTAATGTTTAAAACAAATATTCGTTAATCTATTTTATTAGATTAATTAACAACAAACTAATTTAATCAATACAAAACATGGTTATCTCGTCCCCAAATTCCAGTTAGGCTCTCCATTAAAGTTAATTAATTTAAGTAATTAATTGAAATAATCTCATTTAATTGTTTCTAGGAATAATTAACCAGATTCTTAACCATTACGTTAATTTTCGCTCATTTGCTTATTATCTTATTAACGAAAGAATTTGATTTATAAAACCACTAAATAATTCCTTAAATAATAAATAGTAATCATAAATTTCCTCTTATAAATCTTTTATACAAATAATAGTTTGAAAAATCTATATACAGTTATAAAAAATAAATTTTATAACTTTATTACCGCCGATTCCCCTGACAATAAATCAACATTTATAAAACGATTGATTTTTAGGCCAACTGCTGCCAATTACTCAACCAATACTGCATATTGGTTAAAATTAAACAAACGTTGAATTTGTATTAAATGATCAGTAATCAAGTCAATTATCCAATCATATCAATCAAACAGTTCATATAAATGTAATATTTAAATAAACAATAAATTTGAGGAATTTAGTTGGATTCCTCCAACATGTTTTTCCCTGCATCCAAATACGTTAGCTTAAATAAAATCATCTATTTCAGTAAACAAATATAATATTCAATGATCAATAATTTCAACCATCCAAATGTCCATATTTCAATTTAATACGTTTATGTTAATATAATGTAACCAATGAGGTAAGTTACCTCATTTGAAAAAAAAACGTTAAAATAATGATTGGTTTAAATTAAACTAAACGAACGTTTAATTTAATCAGTTCAGTCAACATATAAATATATATCCAGCATCCATCAAACCATTAATAATCATAGCACACAAATATTTAAATCGGACTTATATAAATATAAGTAGGGCAAAAACTGAGTGAGTTGAACTCACCTTGATTTCGTTTGCTGCTGAAACAGTTCGTTTTTAATTTAATCAACCGGGCGTTTAATTTAATTAAAACTCTGCTTGTTTCTAACTCCATCCAAACCAGCTTCATAATATTACGCTTGTCGATACGATTCTAACGCCGCTTGTTCATCCCATTCTGTTACAGTATAACATAGATATAAATTTAATAGGGTATTCACAGTTTAAAACATTATTATTATAATCTTTAAAAGCACTTTATTACCCTAGTTTTCTATTAACTTCAATTAGGCACTATCTAATCTTAATTAAAAATAAATGTACAGGCCATATTTCATTCAATTCACAAATTCTCATCTTGCTTACATTAAACATTCAGGCCACAAAGCTGCTTGTCCAGGCACACTATATTTAAAATAATTAGGAAATACTAACACCACAATTTGGCATATCATAAATACATAGGATTAGCCCACTGTATTAATTTAACCCACCTGGATTAGGCAGCTAATAAACTAGTTTGGGTATGTTTAAACTTTCAATTAGTCAATATATCTTCCCACGTTATAAACTACTTGCATTAGTTTAAATTTTGTTTAGGTAGGAACAATGTTAGATTAGGCATTAATAATCATGATTAGGCTCTGCTAAATATAATTAAGCATTTTCGGAACCACTGTTCATCGTCGTTTTCATTACCTGCTGCAAATTCCATTTGAAACTCACTTGCTTCTATCCCTTCTCTCTCCCACCTCCTTCCTCTTATTGTATCACAGTACAACTCGTGAGCCTGCCAGACTCCACCTCGACACCATTTCCACTTCGCTCCAGAACTTCCGCCGACCCTACTACTCACGCACCCTTTCACTTCTCACTTGACCAACCTGCCACTTCATCATCCAACCGATCACCTATCCCCCTCGCAAGCCACAACTTGTCTGCTTACCCCAACTATTTTCGAACGGCTCAGATCACCCCCCCTCCCCCATCAAATGATCCACAAGCGCACACTGGTCTTCCCAAACTCTCCACGCTTTCTGATGCTCACGTGTATATTTTCTATTTCTGTTATCATGCAAAATTCCATGCAAATTACACTGACCTTCATTCAAATATACACTGCTGCTACACTTCGCAACTCCCCCACATACATTTTATTTCTCTAAAACATTTGAATGCTGCTGCACAAAACGGCTCACACCCCAGTCCATCGCCTTACTCCCGACTGCCTGTTGCTCTGTTCGGATCCGCGTCCACCATGCTGTAAACCATGCACATCAAATTCAATCAGAACCTCCGCATTTCATCACAAACTAAGTTGCCGTCTCGACAGTGGAAGTCCTGTCACAACCCCCCTTTCATTTGCCTCATGACGCCACCAAAAGTCTGGATAGAGTGAAGAGAGTTTAGTGTATATTATAAAAAAGTGTTCAGTTTTTTGTGAATGATTAACGAAAGTGGTTTAGTTTTATTATCCAAGTTGTTGAAACAAAAATGGAACAGGTAGTATATATAGGCGAGAAAACGATTGAGATAAGAACACCGTCCTTTCATGTTTGTACCAGAGAGGAGGCAAAAATTTAGATGTAGCTGAGAAATATTGGCCGGTCTTGCAATGTATATTTCATTTCATTGTAAAGGCTTTAAAAAGAAAAAGAAAAAAACATGCAGTATGTTTTAATTCGTACAGACAGAAATATTTAGATATGTTGCTCTTTCATTTCGAATAACTATGTTGTGTGATTTAGACAAGAGGACAACATATATTTTATTTGTTGCGCATTAATGGAAGAACAGGTTAATTAGCATGAGCTATCTTTTCCTTGCAAGGCTACATATGGGATAGCTGGAAAAAAGGGTAGGAAGCAATCTAAAACAGGGTAGGCATGGAGCAAACAAGAAAAACATGGTAAATTTTCCATTTAATATAAATAGTGGCTGAAGTGAAATCATGGTAGTGGTGATATCTGGGGAAGACAAAATATAGGATAGGCAGACGTTATTTCACCAGCTACAAATTTCTTCTTTGGGTCTGCGTAGTGAAATTGTAGGGTGGCTGAAATGCAAGTTTGCAGTGCGGTGACAATCGGGAAAGGTAAAATATAGGGTAGGCGTCGCTCATGATAGAAAATATATATTATTATAGTGTCTATAGTGCTCTGCATTAGTTAGGGTAGGTTTATTTGGACTATATTTTATATTATATGATTACCACTATATGGTGTTGACCATTAAAAATACGTACTGCTAAATGCCAATTCCAAATTCAACGAAAATAAATACACCGCTACGCCTTGCCGTTCCGGTCCCAATGAAATTTATTTTGTTGAAAATGGACTCCGTTTGCACAACGACGTTATTTTGATTTATCGGTTCACATTTAAATTTCGTCTTCTGATAAAAGCAACTCTGTTCAGCTCCAAATTGGAAACTAGCAATAACTAGTTATACGTATTCCAATAAAATTCGTTTTGTCGAATACAGAGGTTGTTTGATAAACGGCTATTTTTAGGATCTCAATAAATATCAACAAGACATAACTAAATTCAAAATAATTTAATAAAAATAAATTAAGATTGCCTATATCTCTAAATGAAATATTTTACAGCTTCAGAATAAACAAATATATAGTTTAAACAAAATATTAAAAATCCTTGGTTAAATATATTCAAAATATATATATATAAATCCTTATATATTAAATTAACATTATCGTTTATCGACAAATTCCATAGTGACTATTCGAAAAATTGAGTTGGACATAACTAACAAGATATGAGCTAAAATCTTGATTTTTCTCTTTTATTAGAAAATTATAATCAAATTGATTCAAAAGTTTCTTGTTTCACAGAATTCCGACTTAAAACGGATTCCGTATATTCAATTGTTGTTGAAGTCTTAGATTACGAACTACCACAACGTTTTCGAGGTCGATTTATAATTAAATATAAATTGTACGTCCATATATCGTTTAATAAACAAAATATTCATTATAAATTCATTTATAATACCATATCGATATTTAAATAATAAAATATATCAAATATCTAATTACCAAAAATGCAGGACGTTACATTCCTTCCCCCTTAAAAGAATTTCGTCCCAAAATTAGTAAGTAAGAGGAATGTTCCAATCCACTTATTTCCAAAATATTTATTATAGGATTATATCAAAAATTCTAAGTTTTATAAATTTATGGAAAATTCTCCAGCAACTCCTCTGTCCGATTCAATCAGAAAAATACAACTGCCTCTCTGGGCCTTACATTTATCAAGAAAACCAAAACCAAATAGCTACCCAACTTAGGGCTATAAAATCAATCACCAATCAATATAATTAAGGTTTACCTATTTGTCGGGAAACCATACTCTAATTCCAGAGCATAGAAAATAATAGCTCATCCTTTTCCAATCAACCTATCTTAACTCATTTAAAAAGCAAATAATAAATACAAGGTTATGCATTTTTTATTTCAAAATCGAAATTTAATCAAATTCATTATACTGGAATTTAGTTTCCAACTCCTCCAATTATGTTATTTGGCCATATATGAATTTTATTTAATCCAATCAATAATCAATGGATAACCATAACCAATGCACAACCAACTAAACCAATCAATTTATATTTTACTCAGTTTCCAATTTCCAAATTGATTTCATTTAATTCCAATACCCATTTTAAACTTGACTTAACCGAGTTCAGTTTCAAATCCATATTTCAATTAACTATTTAATTTCCTAACTTATTCATCTCTATTTCAATTTCAATTTCTAATTTATTCCAAAAGTAAACCATTTTCTCCGTCTAATTTACTCTGGTTATATTAAACCATTTCAATTTATAATTCAGTTTGAATTCTATTCAAATTAATCAAACAAATCAATGTCCCAAGAATTCGATAAAGTTGTTGTTTTTATATAAAAATATTGTTTAGGCAAAATTATTTCAATTACCCTCTTTACAAAACAATATCGTGTTAGTTGCTAGTTCGAATCTTCTCAACAGTTGATCTGATCATGTAACACAATATAAAACATTTTTATATAAAATTTACAAATACCCTCTTATATATATATACACTCCAACTCATTCTAGGGTATTACTAACCCAATCTCTATCGTGTTACGCCACAGAGCCAAGGTTATCATAAACCTGGCTCTGGTACCAAGTGTGACGACCCAAATATCCGGTATCCTTTAAGATGACCAAACAACACCAGTCTAACCCAAATTGTACCGAAAATCCAGATGCCAATAGAAAGAATTTAGAGGTTAATATAAGAAAGAAAGAAATATTAGAATAAAAGAAATAAGAAGAAGAAAACATAACCGAATTAGAGTCTCACATCGCAGTGGAGAAAAAATATGACATAGAAATAATTTTTTTATTGAGAGCTTAAAATAAAACTTACAATCATCAGAGTACATCAACACATCTAGACAGTTATAATAATCTGTCCTCGTGTATAGTCACACAATGGAATAAATATTAGAAATCACATGTCTGAACACCTCCAGTCGTCTTTGGACTTCATAGCATCCGATAACCTGGACTGGTACAACCCGGTCTAACCCAAGCATTACAAACACCAGGTCAGTCTGGTAAACCAGAGTGGGATAAACACACTAAGTTTAAGGGGAATCATCCAACTTGATTTTAAGGTTCAAAATCTTTTCGAAAGAAAAGGATAATCATAAGACTAAATCCACACATAAACATGGACGGTTTTTACCTTACGATAACCCAAAATATTTTTGAAATTCAATATCTTTTCTAATATTATAATAATGTCTAAATGCAAATAAATATCAATCTAGCGGAACGCTTGTATCTCACGCTCCATATACTTTTGTATATAAACAAAACCGCGGGCTTTTATTGGAGATTGGATTCCGACTATGACAAGGTATGGAACCACCTGCAGATAGTGTATCTCTAGAGGGGAATACACTGGGTACAACAAAAATGTCTTGCAACCCGGCCCACACATGACCGACCACTCATTTCGCTTGAGTGCGTCGAATGTATATCATCAACGGTTGGGATCAACAACTGTTTCCAAAAAAGGGACAACATCGATAGATAAAAGAAGAAAATGGAATTTCTCTAGATAGGTGATTATACACCCTAATGGGAGCGACCCACTTAGCCATGCTGCCTGCTCGATTTTTGTTATTTCTTGGTTGTGAGGCTTGAGGTTTGAATTACCATTTCAAAATAGCACCACCATTCACTTTGAATGCCACATTGTCAGATCCTCCAAATCACTAATTGACGTCCACAAAAATACCTTGGTCGCTAAGCTAAGAGAAGTGCCCTTCTCCGCCACTAACAGAAATACGTTTGTAAAAATTAGTGTACATGATCCTTTGTAAATACTCTGTCAGTCATTTGTTCATACAAGTCATCTAGGAATAGGATGAACCGAAGGAACCCTCCTACCACCTCCTAAGTATCACCATACAGATTAGTAGCAATTATTCCTTGCAGTCCGTAGATTTCGACCACGAGAGAACCCCAGTATATCTTTGGGTCGAATCAGAGATTGTAAGTGGTTCTTCCATTTTATGAAAATCTACGGTCTTAGATTGTTCCATCTTGATCAATATCTGATAACTTCTATGATTTTGTATTTGTCGGTCGGAATGTTTTTCGAAATTAAATTTGATCCCAGTCTTTTCGTACTAACAATCGCATAGGTCAGATTTGATAGTCGGTTATTTAACTATCAAATAAACAATCATTCAGCCAATAAAATGAGTTTACTAGTTCAGAACTCGGCATCACTTGCCCCCTTTTAATTGAAAATAATTAACGAAGGTTAATTTAAAATTCTTAAATTTTTCAATATTACAAATATACCTTTTAACTTCTTATTTTTATATAAGAACATTTTCAAAATCATTTAAATACATTATAATTACTTCGTATAAATTCTCACCTTGGGTTAAATAAAATTTCACATGAAACATTGCCATTAAATCTCTTTCACTTCATTTTTGAACAATAACTAACGCTAACTCTTTTTTAAAAAACTTATTCAAACTCAATTCATCGCTTCCCTTTTAACTTAAAAATATCATTATGTTTTCATGAAATCCCCCTTTTATTTTCGTTACCCTGGAAGTAATATTTTACATTCTCAACCCTTTTAAACTAGTTGGAAACGTCTAGAATCTTTATTCACGCATTTCTAACATTCGTTAGTCCCTGGCCGTAAATTTTACTAATAACTCCTTAAGTATTAACCCCGAAGACCGAAATAAACATCAGATTAATACTCAGAAAGTCACCCAACTCAACCAATCTTCAGTTAGGTTCCAATTCCAATTTCTGATCAATTCAACCATTTTCCATATTGAAAATCGTGTTTCAATTCCATTATTAAGTATGTCAACTTAAACTTAACGTTTTAGCCTCACGCCCCTTTTATAAACATCATTTATAACTCCTAGGTTTAATATAAATCCTTTTTATCTCGATTCCTTCTTACTTAATATAAAAATTAAGTAAAAATTTATTTTAAGCTATCGCATCAGCTTAAAAATCTCTGTTATAAATTTCGGTTTTAATATAAAACCCGTGCATCAACTCTTTTCAAAAATCCAGTTATTAATCAATATCAGCTTTGATTGCTTATCTTAATAAATCTCATTCACAAATTGATCACTCACATTAAATAAATAAATTACATCATCTTTAACTATTTTAGAAATATCTTATTTAACTAAACAAATAGTACATTTCTCTTTAAAATCTTGTTTAAAGTTTAAAACAAATATTCATTAATATATTTTATTAGATTAATTAACAACAAACGAATTTAATCAATACAAAACATGGTTATCTCGTTCCCAAATTCGAATAAGCCTTTCCATTTAAATTAATTAATTTAAATAGTTAATTTAATTAATTCCATTTAATTGTTTCTAAGAACAATTAATCTGATTCTTAATCATTATGTTAAATTTCGCCCGTTCGCTTATAATCTTATTAACATAAGAATTTGATTTATAAAACCACTAAATAATTTCATAAATAATAAATAGTCAACATAAATTTCCTCTTATAAATCTTTTATTCAAATATTAGTTTCAAAAATCTATCTATAGTTATAAAAAATAAATCTTATAACTTTATTACCGACAAATCCCCTGTTGATAAATCAACATTTATGAAACGATTGATTTTTTGGCCAACTGCTACCAATTACTCAAACAATACTGCCCAATGGTTAAAATTAAATAAAAGTTGATTTTGGATTCAACGATCAATAATCAAGTCAATTATCCAACCATATCAGTCGAACAGTTCATATAAGTGTAATATGAAAATAAACCATAAATTTGAGGAATCTAGCTTGATTCCTCCAACCTGTTTTTCCCTGCAACCAAATACGTTAGCTCAAATAAAATAGTCCATTTCGGTAAATAGATATAGTATTCAATAATCAATAATTTCAACCATCCAAACGTCCATATTTCAATTTAATGCGTTTATGTTATTATAAACGTAACCACCGAGGTAAGTTACCTAATTTGAAAAAAAATCGTTAAAATAATGATTGGTTTTAATTAAATTAAACAAACGTTTAATTCAATTAGTTCATTCAACATATAAATATATATTCAGCATCCATCAAACGATTAACAATCATAGCACACAAATATTTAAACCTGACTTATATAAAATATAAGTAGGGCAAAAACTGAGTGAGTTGAACTCACCTTGATTTCGTTTGCCGTTGAAACAGTTCGTTTTTAATTAAATCAACCGGGCATTTAATTTAATTAAAACTCTACTTGCTTCCAACTCCGTCTAAACCAGCTTCATAATATTACGCTTGTTGGTACGATTCTGACGCCGCTTATTCATCCCATTCTGTTACCGTATGAGATAGATATAAATTTAATTGGGTATTCACAATTTAAAACATTATTACTAAAACCATAAATAGCATTTTATTTCCTAGTTTTCTTTTAACTTTAATTAACTTCAATTAGGCACTATCTAATCTTGATTAAAAATAAACGTACATACCGTATTTTATTCAATTCACATATTCTCATCTTCCTTACTTTAAACGTTTAGGCCACAAAGCATCTTGTCTAGGAAAATTATATTTAAAATAATTAGGCAATAATAACACAACATTTTGGCATATCATAAACACATAGGATTAGGCTACCGTATTAATTTAACCCACCAAGATTAGGCACTTTAATAAACTAGTTTAGGTATATTTAAACTTTCGATCAGTCAATATATCTTCCCACGTTACAAACTACTTGCATTAGTTTAAATTTTATTTAGGTAGAAACAATGTTAGATTAGGCATTAATAATCATTATTAGGCTCTGCTAAATATAGTTAAGCATTTTTGGAACCACTGTTCATCCTCATTTTCATTACCTGCTGCAAGTTCCATTTGAAAGTCACCTGCTTCTATCCCTTCATCTTTCCCACCTCCTTCGTCATATTATATCACAATACAACCCACGAGCCTTCCAGACTCCACGTCGACACCATTTCCACATCGCTTCGGCACTTACGCTGACCCTGCTACTCACGCACCCTTCCACTTCTCACTTGACCAACCTGCCACTTCATCATCCAGCCAATCACCTGTCCTCCTCGCAAGCCACTACTTGTCTCTATCCCCCACCTATCTTTGAAAGACTTAGATCATGCCCCCCCCCCACGTCAAATGATCCACACGCACACACTGGTCTTCGCAAACTCTCCACAATTTCTGATGCACACGTGTATATTTTCTTTTTCTGTTATCAAGCAAACTTCCATTCAAATTGTACTGACCTTCATTCAAATATACACTGCTGCTACACTTCACAACTCCCCTATGTACATTTTCTTTCTCCAAAACTTTTGAACGCTGCTGCACAGAATGGCTCACATCCCAGTCCACCGCCTTACTCCCGACTGCCTATTGCTCTGTCCGGATCTGTGCCCACCATGTTGTACACCACCCATGTTAACTTCAATTGAAACCACTGCGCTTCATCACAAACTACCCTACCGTCTCAATAGTGGAACTTCTGGCACCACCCCCTTTCATTTTCCTTATGATTCTATCAGCAATTTGGATAGAGTAAGGGGAGTTTATTGTATATTATAAAAGAGAGTTTAGTTTTTTATGAATGATTAATGAAAGTGGTTTAGTTTTGTTACTTAAAATTGCTGAAGCGAAAGTGGAACAGGCATCATATATAGGTGAGAAGAAGAACGAAGATAAGAACATTGTCCCTTCATGTTTGTATGAGGTAGGAGGCAAAAATTCAGACATAGGTAAGAAATATAGGTCAGTCTTGCAGTGTATATTTCATTTCATTGGAAAGGCTTTGAAAAGAAAATTAACAAAAACATGTAGTGTGTTTTCATTTGTACAGACAGAAATATTTATATATGTTGCTCTTTTATTTTGAATATCTGTTGTTGTGTGATTTAGACAAGAGGACAACATATATTTTATCTGCTGCGCGTTGATGGAAGAACAGGTTAATTAGCATGAGTTATCTTTTCCTGGCAAAGCTACATATGGGATAGCTAGAAAAAAACAAGGGTAGGAAGTAGTCTAAAATACGGTAGGGATGTAGCAAAAAAGACAGACTTGGTAAATTTTCAGTTTAATATATACAATGGCTGAAGTGAAATCATGGTAGTGGTGATATTTGGGGAAAACAATATATAGGATAGGTAGACGTTATTTCACTAGCTGCAAATTTCTTCTTTGGGTCTGTATAGTGAAATTGTAGGGTGGCTGAAATGCAAGTTTGCAGGGCGGTGACAATCGGTAAGGGTAAAATATAGGGTAGGCATCACTCAGGATAAAAAATATATATTATTATAGTGTCGGTAGTGCACTGTATTAGTTAGGGTAGGTTTATTTGGACTAGATTTTATATTATACGATTACCGCTATTTGGTGTTGACCATTAAATATATGTACCGCTAAATGCCAGTTCCAAATTGAATGAAAATAAATACACCGCTATGCCTTGTCGTTCTGATCCCAATGAAATTTATTTCATTGAAAATGGACTCCATTTTATTTTGATTTATCGGTTCACATTTAAATTTCGTCTTCTGATAAAAGCAACTCCGTTCGGCTCCAAACCGGAAATCTAGCAATAACTAGTTATATGTATTCCAATAAAATTCATTTCATCAAATATGGAGGTTGTTTGATAAACAACTATTTTTAAGGCCTCTATAAATATCGATATGATATAATTAAATTCAAAATAATTTAATAAAAATAAATCATGATTACCGTATATATCTAAAAGAAACATTTTATGGCTTCAGAATAAATAAATATATTTTTAAAATGAAATATTAAAAATCCCTGGTTAAATGATATTCAAATTATATATATATATCCTTATATATTAAATTAACGTTATCGTTTATCGATGAATTCCATAACGACTATTCGAAAAATTGAATTGGATATAACTAACAATATATAAGTTGAAATCTTGTTTATTCTCTTTTATTATAAAATTACAATCAAATCGATTCAAACGTTTCTTATTTCAAAGAATTTCTACTTAAAATGGAATCTATATATTCAATTGAAGTTCAAGTCGTAAATTACGAACTACCGCAACGTTTTTGAGGTCGATTCATAATTAAATATAAATTGTACGTCCATATATCGTTTAATAAATGAAATATATATTGTAAATCCATTTATAGTACTAAATCGATATTTAAAATAATAAAATATATCAAATTTCTAATTACTAAAAATGCGAGATGTTACAAGAATGCCCACGATAATTCTTTAACTTTGACTTTAGTTGGTAGTTTCATGTTGTGTTTTCCATAAAAAAAATGGTTTGTAATTTTAATATCATTAAGAAAAATTTATTAATGTTTTCATATATCTAACATGAATAAATTTTTCAAAGAAATTAATTTGACTGTGTTTAAGTTACCTCATAATTATGTTTTTCAAGAAGAAAATAATTTTTTTCTTAGACATCGAAAAATATAGCGGTATTTGTTTTTACCAAAATTTTATCACTTGTTCTTTTTTTTCTTTTTGGTATTTTAGATTTGAGATATATTATATCTACTAGAAACTAAGAACGTACTTATTCTACAGATACAAGACTAAAATTTCATTTTCCACGTTCTGTAGCAGGAATAAAAATTCATGATGCATACATGCATGTATATATGTGTGCGTGTGTCTCTCATGATTCAATTCGTAATAATGTATTAGATTACTAACCATATTTATTAATTTCCCATTTTTAGTAGTCAAGAGTTATATTAAAAGCTTAATGCGGATTTATCTGATCCCAAATGTAACAACCTGTATTCTACGCATCGGAGGATCGTAGAATATTTATTTCTTCCTTATATGAAGTCGTATGGTCATGTAACTTTGGGAAACGACTATTGGGGTCATTTCCCATAATCATGATTTTTTCCGATTTTTAAATGACCATTTTGCCCCTAGATAGTACTATTTTCGCCGTAACTTTTGACTGGAAAGGAATATTGACCTGAAACTACTTCCATTAGATTCATTTGATGGTTTACCTTTCCGTTGAGTGGCAGTAATAGCCAAACGGACTCACCGTTTGGGAGATATGGCTGAAATAAGTTTTGGAAGATGAAAAACTGCTTAACCGGGCCAAACAGGGTGATTAGTGAATGTGCCCATAACCCATTTCGGGATTAGGGTTATGGGGAGGCTGAAAAGAGATAGGGTTTCGTTCCATTTTTGTTTTCTAGCCTCTACTTATCTCTTAGAAACCCTAAAAATGGCCTCCTACCTCTAAATCACCCCAAATCACTTTCTAATCAAGGATTAGGCTTAGCAACATCAAACCAAAGGAGATCTTCACCAAATCAAGATTAGAGCTGTTGATTTACATTGTTATTCGCGCCCAAACAGAGATTTATTTCAGATCTAAGGTTTATTTGTGGCTAAGGTGAGTGTTTTGCATAGTTCCTCACTAATTATGGTTAATTAAGGGTAATTAGTGTTAATTAGCGAATTTAAACATGATAAAATTCTGGAAAAATATTCAAAAAAAAATTCAATGATGTTTTAGACCTCTGATGTGTACTTGGGTTAATTTGATTAAGTTTTGCTAATCCTATTATTAATTATGCTCGAACATGTTTAAGCGAAAATATGGGGTTTTGGCTATGTTTAACCCATTTTAACCTATCATATTGATTTTTCAGTGTTTGAGGTCACTTTTACTTGTTGCTATGACTGTATGGTATGTTTTGTGATTGATTAGAATAGATAGAATGGTCGAAAACGTTGTCAAATGGCGTAAATTGCTCGCTGGAAAAGTTGCAGAAAAATAGTGCAGGTTTTCGGATCGGATCGGGGAAATGGGCTCAGACCGGATAGTGGACTGGGCAAGGGATCACCGAACCGAATCAAGGCTTGGCACAAGGGGAAAGTGTGGCAAAAAGGAAGGCCACAATGGTTGAACTGGGATCGGATCGAGCTAGAGAAGGGGGGATTGGATCAGAGCGGATGGGAATAGGAATGAGGATCGGATCGGGCCAGAAGATTAAGCAAGGGACGGAAGAAAGATAGTTGGCGAACCGACCCGATGTGAAATGGAGGACTCGAACTGAACCGACACACTGCTAAGGGACTTGGAGACCACCGACCCGGACCGAAGCACTTGGAGGATACCGATCCGAACTGATAGAGAAGAAGGACAGAGATCTGAAACGACCCGGTGATGATCCATAACCCGAGATGCAAAGGTAGTCCAAATGGAAGTTAGAGCTCAAGATCCAGTTGGGAACCAATGAGTTCACTTCATGATTGGACTTTGCTGCGGTACGTGTGCTAAGGAGTTGTCGACGTTCATAACTTCGATTCACCACTGAAAAGGGATGATGGGCTACGTATCAGTGTAGTAGAGTCATCATGACTCGAGGGGCAAAGTGATCGTAGCAGGACTACGTATCAGTGCAGTAGAGTCGTCACGACTCGAGGGGCAAAGTGATCGTAGTAAGACTATGAGCCAGTGCAGTGGGGCCATTGTGACTCCATGGGGCAGAGTAGACATAGTAAAGGATTAGTAAGGCTATGAGCCAGTGCAGTGGGGTGTGTACGACTCCATGGGGCAAAGTGGACATAGCGAAGGATTAGTGGCTATGGATCAGTGCAGTGAGGCCTTTGTGACTTCATGGGGCAAAGTGATCATAGCAAAGTATTGGGTGATCGAAGTGGTGGATATCGTATGCTTTACACACTGAGTGAGAGATGTGAGGATGGTTGCTATGTTTGATTGTTTGCCATCATTATGACATGCACACCCCCACCCCGTTATCTGTACACCATTCATTCAGTGGCACCTTAGAGTGTTGTACAATATGTAGTGCTAACTCTTTGGTTGTAGGTCCATGTTCAGGTATGGTTTATTATGCCTATTGTTGTTCTGTTTAGCTGCTTATCGATCATACCAGACTTTTTGTATGATCCAGAGTTTTATGTCTCTTCTTATTACTCAGGGTGCTCACTCGAGCAGACTAGAGACAGGTTAGCTGGTGATGCACGAGTAGCAGATTCGGAGGCAAGCAGGAGGCTTTCACGTATGATATATAGATATTCTCCCTGTGTCGTTGCTGGTCACTACTTTGGGCATTAGTAGTGTACCTTTCTTGTTTAGCTTTTGAGAAAGTTTTTAAAAGTTGTAATAATGTTGGCTTTGGATCAAAAGCTGTACTTTGGATTTTCCGCTGCTATGATAGTTATTTTCAGCTTATGCACTGTCTCACCTGTTTTATGTCAAGTATGTTGTTATTATATTTTGTTCTATGTGCTGTGAGACATTCTATAGGTTCCTTGTTGATTCTTCGTCTTCTTTCTTCCTTTCCTTCTGACGATCCATCCCGTGCTAACTGTACATGTGTACAGCGCACCCTTGGAGTAAATGTATGTTGGTGCGGGTTGTCACGTTTGGTATCAGAGCTCTAGGTTGCGTAGTTAACCTAGGAAAAGACACTAGGGAGAGATAGTACGTGTATAAGAGAGCGTATTTGTGATTATTTTGGTTTTCAAAAGCTATATATATACTATTAGTATAGCTAAGGATGAAGTCGCACTGCACTAGCACCACTATGGAGATGGTTAATCATTTTCTCTTTACAGATTGAACGATGAGCCGATATGCAAGAGGTGCTGGTAGAGGAGCCAACAATGGAAATGCTGCTGACACGAGGGCGATGTTTACTGACCTCATGAGATTCATGCTTAGGGATGTGCAAGGGGCAGTTCCCAATCCCGGTAATGGTGGTGGTCCAGTAGTGTAGGTGCCTAGGGCCGATTTTGCCAAGTTGTGCAAGGATTACACTCAACTTGGTGGGAAGCCGTTTCATGGAACGGAGTCGGCTACGGATGTTCAGGATTGGTTGGATAGCTGTGATCGTATCTTCGACGACATGGGTATCGAGGATGCGTTGAAGAGAAGGCTAGCATCTCGTCAGCTGCAAGGGCGAGCGATGAATTGGTGGAATGCTATTAGAACAGCCACTCCAGAGGAGCAGGATACTTAGGATCAGTTTAAGGCTCGCTTTAGCGACAAGTTTATCCCAGCTGCTCAGAAGTTGGAATTGTTTAGGAAGTTCTTGGTACTTAAGCAGAATGGTTGGGTAGTCTCGGACTATATTGCTGAGTTCGACACTTTGTCGAAGTATGGACTATCTCTTATCGATACTCCTGAGAAGAAGAATGAGAAGTTCATTACTGGTTTGGATGGATACTTGGGGGAAAGGCTTATCAACCGCATCGATGAGATTTTTGAATCGATTGTGGGGAAAGCTTTGAGATCAGAGAGTCTTTACCCTAAGTCAAAGACTGAGGTTACATCTGCGGAAGGGCTGAAGCCGCAAGCAGGCGGCGGAGGCAAGAATAACACTCAAAACAAGAGAAAGCAGAACCAAACTAAGGATGGCCAGAAAAAGGGCAAGAAAGATGTTGAGTGCTTCAGCTGTGGAAAGAAGGGCCATTATGTTAGAGAATGTCGGACCAAGCCAGCGGAAAGGAAGTGCTACAGCTGCGGCCAAGTGGGACATCATAAGGATAAATGCCAACAACCTCTTAAAGAGAAGCAGATTGTGAAAGCATATGCTATCGGTGCTATTCCTTCTTCGTCGAATGCCCCAATTGCGGCGGAGAAAGGAAAGAATGTCATTATTCAAGGTATGCTTTCTATTCACGATGTACCCGTTCGAGTTTTGTTTGATATTGGGGCTTCCCATTCCTTCATATCTAGTGACCTGGTAGATAGGTTGGGACTGGAACCCGAGATAGTTGATAGACCGTTGGTTGTGACGAACCCAATTGGTGGCTTGACTAACCTTAGTATGATTTGCAGAAATTTGGTCTTATCGAGTCATGGATGTATGTTTGTTTGTGATTGCTTTGTTTTGGGCTTTACTGGGTATGGCATTATACTGGGAGTCAATTGGTTCCAAAGATACGGGGTGGTGGTAGACTGTGAGGGCTTTTTGGTGACATTTAGGGCAGATGATGGGCGGAGGGTAGTGTTTGGTACTCTACCTAGTGATGGGGTAAAGGCTAGTTTTATAAATTCCCTCGACATCCCGCATGATGAGTTGTTAGATGTGCCCGTGGTTGGCCAATATCTGGACGTCTTCGAGGAGGTGACCAGGCTTCCACCACACCGAGAGATTGAGTTCTGTATTGATTTAGTGAAAGATGCCAGACCTATAGTGATGCCACTTCGTCGTATGGCACCAAGGGAGCAGCGAGAGCTCGGGGTGCAAGTAAGCGATCTTTTAAAGAAAGGGTTTATTAGAAGAAGTGTCTCCGAGTGGGGAGCACCAGTTGTGTTTGCCACTAAGGCAGATGGTTCCCTTCGTTTGTGTGTGGACTATCGTGAGTTGAATAAGGTGACAAGGAAGAATAAATCCACTACCGTGGAGAGATGATTTGTTTGATCAACTGGAAGGAGCAAGAGTGTTCTCCCAGTTGGACCTCACGATAGGATTTCATCAGCTTCGAGTAGCAGCTGAGAGTGTTCCGAAAATGGCATTTAGGATGTCGTCTGGATTTTATGAGTGGTTGGTCATGCCATTTGGGTTGACCAATGCACCAGCATACTTCGTGGATCTTATGAATCGAGTATTCAGAGATCAGCTGAATAAGTTTGTTCTTGTGTTCATAGACGGCATCCTTGTTTACTCGAGGACAGAGGAAAAACACAAGGGACTTTTGAGGATAGTGATGGAGGTGTTGATAAAACACCAATTGAAAGCAAAGTTTTCCAAGTGTCACTTCTGGAGGAAAGAAGTGAGATTCTTGGGCCATGTTGTTTCAGAGAATGGTATTGCCATGGACCCTGCGAAGGTGGCTATGGTACAAGATTGGCCTACGCCCAAGAATGCAACAGACGTGAGAAGCTTCTTGGGGTTAGCTGGGTATTATCGTAAGTTTATCCAGGACTTCTCCAAGATAGCAGCACTGTTGACTTAGTTGACTAAGAAGAATCAAGCCTTCGTCTGGGACGGAGTGTGCGAGAGTGCATTCAAGAGTCTAAAAGAAAAGTTGACGCGTGCGCCAGTATTAGTCATTCCTAAAGGGAATGAGGAAATGACGGTATACGCGGATGCTTGTGGTACCGGACTAGGTGTTGTATTGATGCAAGGAGGTAGGGTTGTAGCTTATGCTAGTCGACAATTAAAGCCGCATGAGAAAAAAGTATCCTACCCATGATTTGGAACTAGCAGCGATCGTGTTCGCATTGAAGATGTGGAGACATTATCTCTTCGGAGAGAGATATGAGTTGTTTACCGATCATAAATCATTGAAGTATCTCTTCTCCTAGAAGGATCTGAATCTCCATCAGCAGAGATGGCTAGAGTTCTTGGCTTCGTATGATTTTGATATCGCATATACACCTGGGAAAGGCAATGCGGTAGCCGATGCCTTGAGTAGGAGACATGCCAGTTTAGGGGCTATGTTTCCTGAATGGAAGCAACTGGAGTATATCACAGGGTTTGATTTCAGACCAAAGTGCGAATTAGATCTAGGATATTAGCTAGTTTGACGATCAGACCCACCTTGACTGAGCGGACTGGTTCCAGTCAGAGGGACGATCCTAATCTATTGGAAATCATCTCCAAGTTAGAGATGAACATCGACGGTGAGGAGATGAATTTGTATGGGCTTGATCGAGAAGGATGGCTTCGAAATAATGGAAGACTGGTTGTACCCAATGTGGATGGTTTGAGAGATGAAGTGCTTATGGAATGTCATCACTCAAAACTGACTATACACCCCGGTGGCGATAAGATGTATCGAGACATGAAACAGACTTACTACATGGAAGGGATGAAAAGAGACGTTGGGAAGTTTATATCCAAGTGCATGAATTGCCAGCTAGTCAAAGTTGAGCAAAAGAAGCCTAGTGGTTTGTTGCAACCATTGGAAATTCCTGAATGGAAATGGGAACAAGTATCGATGGATTTTATTGATGGTTTACCAAGGACTAGGTCGGGACATGATAGCATTTGGGTAATTGTGGATCGATTGACTAAGAGTGCAAGCTTTATACCAGTCAAATCGACCAGAACGGCAGCTAAGTTAGTAGAATTTTATATAAAGCGAGTAGTGAGATTTCATGGAATACCCAAAGGCATTGTGAGTGACCGAGATCCGTTGTTCACTAGCGGATTTTGGAAGAGCTTACAAGAGGCGTTAGGATCAGAACTACATCTTAGTACCGCGTATCATCCTCGAACCGATGGTCAAACAGAGAGGGTGAATCGTATATTAGAAGACCTCTTGAGAGCCTGTGTATTGGATTTTGGTGGATCATGGGATGACCATTTGCATCTAGTAGAGTTTGCATACAATAATAGCTACCAATCCAGTATCGGTATGGCTCCATATGAAGCTTTGTACGGAAGACCGTGCAACTCACCATCATGTTGGATAGAGACTGGCGAGAAGCTTATGCTTGGACCAGATGTGGTGAGGGAAATTTCAGATAAGGTTAAGATCATCTAACAATGGATGAAGGCTGCCCAAGATAGGCAGAAGAGTTATGCTGACAGGAGGAGAAGAGATTTGAAATTCTCCATTGGTGACTTGGTGTTTGTTAAGGTTTCTCCATTGAAGAGCGTGATACGATTTGGCAGAAGAGGCAAGTTGGCACCAAGATTTGTTGGCCCATTCCCAGTTCTCGAACAAGTTGGGGATTTAGCATAAAGAGTTGACTTACCAAAAAAGATGGCAGGAGTTCACAAAGTATTTCATGTTTCCTAGCTCAGGAAGTTCGTGCACGACACAAATACGACTGTTTCACCTGATCAGTTAGAGGACTACGAGGTGGAACCCAAAGCGGTTAGGAACCGCAAGCCGATTCGTATTATCGAGCAGGATACGAAGCAACTTCGAAGGAAGGCGGTGAAGCTAGTCAAGGTTCAGTGGGGCGAGAACGAGAATGACTGTACTTGGGAGACAGATGAGAGCATTACGAAGACGTATCCAGAACTCTTTGCCTGGTAAGACTTACTTTGCAATTTAGTTATTCCGCATGCTAGGATAGACTTGTTTTGATTGTTTGGCATGTTTGATTGTTGTTTTATGGTTGATAGGCTTGCGGGACCCTTTGTGTGTTTTGGTTAGGAAATTTCGGGGGTGAAATTTCTAAGGGGGGAGAATGTAACAACCCCCATTCTACGCATCGGAGGATCGTAGAATATTTATTTCTTCCTTATATGAAGTTGTATGGTCATGAAACTTTGGGAAACAACTATTGGGGTCATTTCCCATAATCATGATTTTTGCCGATTTTTAAATGACCATTTTGCCCCTAGCTAGTACTGTTTTAACCGTAACTTTTGACTGGAAAGGAATTTTGACCCAAAACCACTTCCATTAGATTCATTTGATGGTTTACCTTTCCATAGAGTGGTCATAACAGCCAAACGGACTCACCGTTTGGGAGATATGGCTGAAATAAGGTTTGGAAGGTGAAAAACTGCTTAACCGGGCCAAATAGGGTGATTAGTGAATGAACCCATAACCCATTTCGGGATTAGGGTTATGGGGAGGCTGAAAAGAGATAGGGTTTCATTCCATTTCAGTTTTCTAGTCTCCACTTACCTCTTAGAAACCCTAAAAATGGCCTCCAACCTCTAAATCAACCCAAATCACTTTCAAATCAAGGATTAGGCTTAGCAACATCAAATCAAAGGAGATCATCACCAAATCAAGATTAGAGCTGCTGATTTGCATTGTTATTCGCGCCCAAACAGAGATTTATTTCAGATCTAAGGTTTATTTGTGGCTAAGATGAGTGATTTGCATAGTTCCTCACTAATTATGGTTAATTAAGGGTAATTAGTGTTAATTAGCGAATTTAAACATGATAAAATTATGGAAAAATATTCAAAAATACTTTAATGATATTTTAGACCTCTGATGTGAACTTGGGTTAATTTGATTAAGTTTTGCTAATCCTATCATTAATTATGCTCGAACATGTTTAATGGAAAATATGGAGTTTTGGCTATGTTTGATCCATTTTAACCTATCATATTGATGTTTTGGTGTTTGAGGTCACTTTTACTTGTTGCTATGACTTTATGGTATGTTTGTGATAGATTAGAATAGATAGAATAGTTGAAAATGTCGTCGAATGGCTAAATTGCTCACTGGAAAAGTTGCAGAAAAACAGTGCAGGTTTTCAGATCGGATCGGGGGAATGGGCTCGGACCGGATAGAGGACTGGGCAAGGGATCATCGAACCGAATAGAGGCTTGGCACAAGGGGAAATTGTGGCAAAAAGGAAGGCCACAATGGTTGAACTGGGAATGGATCGAGCTGGAGAAGGGGGGATCGGATCGGAGCGGATGGGAATAGGAATGGGGATCGGATCGGACCAGAAGATTAAGCAAGGGACGGAAGGAAGACAGTTGGCGAACCGACCCGATGTGAAATGGAGGACCCGAACTGAACCGACGCACTGCTAAGGGACTTGGAGACCTCCGACCTGAACCGAAGCACTTGGAGGATACCGATCCGAAATGATAGAGAAGAAGGACAGAGATCCGAACCGACCCGGTGATGACCCATAACCCGAGATGCAAAGGTAGTCCAAATGGAAGTCAGAGCTAGTATCCAGTTGGGAACCAATGAGTTCACTTCATGATTGGTCTTTGCTGCGGGACATGTGCTAAGGAGTTGTCGACGTTCATAACTTTGATTCACCACTGAAAAGGGATGATGGGCTACATATAAGTGTAGTAGAGTCATCATGACTCGAGGGGCAAAGTGATCGTTGCAGGACTACGTATCGGTGCAGTAGAGTCATCACGACTCGAGGGCCAAAGTGATCGTAGTAAGACTATGAGCCAGTGCAGTGGGCACATTCTGACTCCATGGGGCAGAGTGGACATAGTAAAGAATTAGTAAGGCTATGAGCCAGTGCAGTGGGGTGTGTACGACTCCATGGGGCAAAGTGGACATAGCGAAGGATTAGTGGCTATGGATCAGTGCAGTGAAGCCTTTGTGACTTCATGGGGCAAAGTGATCATAGCAAAGTATTAGGTGATCGAAGTGGTGGATATCGTATGCTTTATGCACTGAGTGAGAGATGTGAGGATGGTTGCTATGTTTGATTGTTTGACATCATTATGACATGCACACCCCCACCTCGTTATCTGTACACCATTTATTCAGTGGCACCTTAGAGTGTTGTACAGTATGTAGTGCTAACTCTTTGGTTGCAGGTCCAGGTTCAGGTATGGTTTATTATACCTGTTATTGTTCTGTTTAGCTGTTTATCGCTCATACCAGACTTTTTGTCTGACCCAGAGTTTTATGTCTCTTCTTATTACTTTGGGTGCTCACACGAGCAGACTAGAGACAGGTTAGCTGGTGATGCGCGAGTAGTAGATTTGGAGGCGAGCAGGAGGCTTCCACGTATGATATATAGATATTCTCCCTGTGTCGTTGCTGGTCACTACTTTGGGCATTAGTAGTGTACCTTTCTTGTTTAGCTTTTGAGACAGTTTTTAAAAGTTGTAAAAATGTTGGCTTTGGATCATAAGCTGTACTTTGGATTTTCCGCTGCTATGATAGTTGTTTTCAACTTACGCACTGTCTCACCTGTTTTATGTCAAGTATGTTGTTATTATATTTTGTTCTATGCGCTGTGAGACATTCTACAGGTTCCTTGTTGATTCTTCATCTTCTGTCTTCCTTTCCTTCTGACGATCCGTCCCGTGCTAACTGTACATGTGTACAGCGCACCCTTGGAGTAAATGTAGGTTGGTGCGGGGTGGGTTGTCACACCAAATATATGAGGATTTATATTATTCCAATATAATTTATTTTATCTCATTCTTCATATATTTACATGCTATTCAAAATTTCATTTTTGCAGTTTGTTTTCGGAAATTGAACAAATATTTGTAACACTAAGAAATATATAAATTGCTAACCTCTTTAGTTAACTTTAAATTTTTAGTATTCAATAGTCATATCTACTGCTTATACAGGAAAGAGGAAACCACACTCCTAATTTGCTTACACGTGTCCTACGAGGCATTCTCTCTTCATTGTAAATTCAATAGTTATCATGTTTTCTCGATCAAAATTTGATAGACTGTTGCAATTTCAAAAACCCCAACTTCCCTTTGTTCTTATTAATTTTACAATCATTTGGTAAGTCTTCCAACATTAACCTAATGTACGTGACATTGTTCTTATCATCTTCTTTAACAGATCAAATCAATCGTCCAATTTGAGCGCTTCAGTTCTCATCAAAATTTTCCAACCTATATCATTAATTTCTCCTCGATACTAATCAAAAAGAAATTTGTGGATATTTACAATTATTGGAATGTAATTACAAACTAACTTATGGTGGTGAAGTGGATGCTTTTTTACAGTCACAACCACGAATATTATCTACATCACTATCATGGCGAAATATGACTGCTTTTACAAGGTAATATTTAGGTTATTAATTCTACATTTGATCCATACTTTGGAATTCTAAATTACCAGCAAAATTCAATTATTTTTGGGGCTTTTTATGTTTGTCGCGCAATTTTGGAGTCTAAAGCAATATTTTAAATTGTTTCAGTTAAATGGAAGTTGGATAATTCCAAGTATAAGAAATTGGAAAATCATAAAATGTTATGGTGCGACCATTAATGGAGAAATGAATTATTTTCCTTTGATCTTTAATACTATCAAATAATAATAACATCGAAAATAACCATGGATATGATTGTATTATCATAGCCATGGTAACAGCTCCTATGGATCATATTAAGATTTCACAGCAAACAGTATAACAAGTTCGTCAACGAAATGCAAGGAATTATGTTTTATTTCAATAATTTAGCTAAAAAATGAACATTTCTAAAACTAATTTTGGTCTCTATTCAAAATTTATTCCTCTTTACTACTTTAGTTTTAAAAATCTATATGTGTTTAGTCGTACCAGTACTGGTTCAAAAAAAAAAGAACTTGCCAAAACATGATTTATTTATATGAAATGCGTAATTTACTGATTTCCAGTGCAAGTCATTTTTCCATGTTAATGGTATATGGTGGGAAAATAATCCAATTTTGATATTTCAGATTTGGTTTAGTTAAAATGAAGATTTATAGAAGTAAACCTAACCTTATGCTCGAATAGAGATGCTCCCTAGCCCTTCTTTCTACGAACTACTGAGGAAATGCATTAAATATGATAAACCATTTTGTCACTTCTGTATTTATATATTATAAAAGGGTATGTGGTATGTATATTTGCATTGCACCGAACTCGCCCAACCTCCAAAGAGACCGGAGAATGTGGATTGCGTGAGCACACGACGTATCGGAAAACTGAATAATAGAACTTTTCATTTCTATTACAATAATTTACATCAGAGTACAAGAATATATCAGGGTATGAATAAATATTACATAGCAAAAAAATAATATCAAAGATTAATTATTTATATAGTAGCGGAAATAAAAATGTATAAATATAATGCACAACGGAAATACATCAACTAAAACATCTGAAAGAAATACATAGATACAAAGCTTTTTGAATATAGCTCCAGCCGTAAACCATGATCTTGTTAATTAAACATCTGCAAAACGAAAGCTGCTAGCTTCCCGTGTGGAAAATATGGGCACACAGAGTTTAGGCCAAAAACAATAAACTCTAGGTAAGTCATGGGACTGGTGTGAGAACTTAAAATAGTTATTAAAACTTTACCTTAAAAGTGGAAAAATCGTGGGACCACGCCGCATGACACGGAACGGGTTTACTTCGCATGAATACTAGTTTAAACAAAACAACATGATGATTTTTTTTAAAAATGAAGCTATTATAAGACATAGGTCCCATCACACAATGCAACGCAATCAGAGGATAGAGTTTTACCTTATAATAGCCAAACATGTTTGATACGCTTTAGAAAAAAATATTTTGATATTACTATAAGCGCATAGTGTAGAAAACAACTTCGAAATAAATGTATCAATCATAGACGGCATTGTACCCCATCCTTCTATGTCTCCATATAGGTTTACAACTAAAACCGAAAACGTATTGGAAATTGGATTCCATCTATGAGTCGAGGCAAGGAATCTTCCTTACCGGTTTCAGATCACCTCTAGAAAGATGTCCAGCATCACACCTATGAGCAACCCATGGTTAGCATCAGGGTCGGTCCACATCTAACGTTTTTGGATTATTTATTCCTGAACAATACGTTTCCCGGTCCTATCGGACCTACAACCAGGTCAGTACGTAAACCGGACAATCCTTTTAGTCGGTGGCAAGGTCTTTCTTTGGAAAATTACACATTAATCACATTAGTAGATTACAGAATGTAGCATAAAACATAAAATTAAAGAATAATTTACATTATATCATAACAGCGGAAAATATCAACGTCATAATCATCATCAGAGTTACAAAATACAGGATCCTACTTAGTAGATAACAAGTTTCATCAAGTATAAATACGTCTACGGCGGAATCAAATATAAACATGTATAAGATAGTGCTTAAAATTCCAAAAGATAAGTCTTCATCTGTTGTGAATTTTTTTAATTTGTGCGGAAGCGTATTTGATCAGGATCTATTATTGCCTATTTAGATACCAATAATTATCAACACAAAAGGATAGTAATCAATTATGCAGCCTCACAGAAACAATAGCATAAATAAGAGACATAGAAGAATTAATGTGGTTCAGATATGAATATCCTACGTCCACGGAGACCCAACAATTTATTTTATTCTTCCTTCACAAGAGGGAATAAAATAAGAGAAGAACACTCAATATATTTATCACCCTATAATTTATACAGAAATAGGGATCTTATTGTGGATATGAAGAAGAGAGCACTATAGGCTTGTTGTTCTAAAAAGATGAGCAGGTCTCCCTATTTATAACAGTAAGGATGAAGGCTTGCCTGAAAATAAACATGAGAAGTTTCCAAATTTCCTTCATTGAAAATCCTACATATTTGTGAATATTTTCCGTATAAATATATTTGATTGCTTTGAATCAAATAATATACCTTCTATTCCATCAAAATTTATTACCTCATATAAAGATTTGATTGATTAATCAAATCAAAAATCTCTCCCATATCTTTTCAATTTATTGCCCATAATTAATTAATTACAAGAATCAATTAAAATCTTCTCCATAATTGGCATAGATTTAAATCATCCAATTTTAACACTCCACCTTGATTTAAATATATTCATTAATCAACAAAATTAGTTTTTGGGTCAGCGCAACATGGCTCTCAATTAGTAGGAAGAAAACTGATCAAGTTTGAGCAATGCTTAAACTTGTCTTTTGGCAGTGAATTTTTCATCATGTTTGAAAGATTATCAAAAATGCTCACCATCACCAATTTGATCTTGTTTCGTTCTTCTTCAAGCATAATAAAGAAACCTCTAACATTAATGTGCTTCGTCTGTGAACTATAAGCTTGATTCTCTACAAGATGAATCACACTCTGACTATCTAAATATAGCTTTACTATCCGCTGCGCCATTGAAAGATCATCCAACAACTGATGTAAGTATAATCCTTCCTTTGTTGCTTCCACAATCGATATCAACTTTGCTTCGATAGTCGACAAAGTTACAATAGATTGAAGCTTTGATCTCCATGAAATCGAGCCTATGCCAAGTGTAGAAACATAGCCCGACACTTACTTCCTAGCATCTCTATCCCTAGCATAATCAGAATCACAGTATCCTCTAAGAAAGATGTCATCATCTACTCCACCATATAGAAAGCCCACCGAAGAAGTGCCTCGAAGATATCTAATAATCCACTTCACTGCTTGCCAATGTTCTTTGCCTGGGTTAGACATATATCGACTCACAACACCCACTGCATGGCCGAGATCTGGTCTTATGCACACCATCGCATACATAAGACTACCAACACCACTAGAATAAGGTATATTAGCCAAATACCTTTTTTCTTCTCCCGATGTAGGAGATTGGTGTTTCGACAACTTATTACGAGAGCCTAATAGAGTGCCAACCGGTTTGGCTTTTTCCATTCCAAATCGAGCGAGAACTTTCTTGATGTATTGCGCCTGAGTGAGCCTTAACTATATCTGTTTCCAATCCCTTCTTATCTCCATACCCAATTTTCTTTGTGTCTTTCCCAAATCCTTCATGATAAATTCTCTATTGAGCTCCGCTTTCAAATCCTTTATTCTGACCATACTCTGAGATGCAATTAACATGTCATCAACATATAACAACAAATAAATCATATCATCATCACATCTCCTAAAGTAAAAAAAACTATTCTTTGAAACTTCTGGAGTATCCCTATGAAAGCATAAACTTATCAAACTTCTTATACCATAGCCTAAGAGATTTCTTCAATCCATATAGGGATTTGTTCAGTTTGCAAACATAATATGTTTTGCTACTATAATGATACCTTCCAGCTGCTTTAAATAAATTTCCTCATCCAGATCACCATGCAAGAATGAAGTTTTGACATCTAGTTGTTCTAATTCCATATCATAATGTGTAATGCCAAAAGAATACAAATAGAAGTATGCCTAACAACGGAGCAAAGATGTCATGATATTCTACTCCCTTCTTTTGAACATACCCTTTTGCTACTAGTCTTGCTTTATATCTAAGATTTCCATTGTCACCATCTTTTTCTCTATAGATCCACTTACATCCAATAGCTCTTTTGTCAATAGGAAGTGGCACTAAATCCCAAGTGTAATTTTTCTGTAAAGATTCGATCTCCGCCTCCATAGCAACTAACCAACTGGAATTGTCAATTGATGCAGTAGCATCTCTATAATCTCTAGGCTCATCATAGGCAACGTTTAATGCATATGTTGCCATATCATCAAAGTCAATGTATTTGATGCTCAAACCAACAAACTCACCGACCCATCCGGGCTTTCTTCTTTCTTTAACAAGCCTGGTCTCTATATGAGCTCCACCTTGAGTCTGAACTTCTGTGCCAGTATCCATACTATGCTCATCAACCACGGTGTCATCAGAAATACCATTTGAACGTTTATGGAAAGAATCAACAAATGATTTGCATTGTGTTTGGTATTCTTCACATGTCCTTTCATCGTCATCTGATGAGGAAGGCTCCACCTTCAACATAGTCTTCTCATCAAAAGTTACATGCCTACTTATAATAAGTTTCTTGCTAATAGGACACCACAACCTATATCCTTTCACTCCTCTTCTATAACCTAGAAAGATACACTTGCAAGCTCTAGGTTCCATCTTTCCTCGACTCTCATGCACATAAGCTGGACAACCAAACACCTTGAGGAATAAATAGCTAAAAAGCTCTCCTTTCCATAGTTCTTCAAGGATCTTCAAGTCTATGGCAGTGGAAGGTGTGCGGTTGATAAGGAAAGGTTCCATGGATAAAGCTTCGTAGCAAAATCCGTTCTTCAACTTAGCAGTCATTCTGAGGCATCTAGTTATCTACAATAATGTCTGGTTCATCCTTTCTGCAACTCCATTGGACTGGGATTTGCATGGTATGGAGTAATTCCTCTTAATGCCTTCAGACTCACAATAATCGATGAATTCCCGTGATACGAATTCACCGCCATTATCTGAACGGAGAAATTTAACTTCTTCCCCGACTGCTTCTCCACCATGGATTTCCATTTATGAAATCTAGCAAAGGATTCACTTTTGGACTTTAGAAAGTATACCCAAACTTTACGAGAGAAGTCATCTATAAATGAAACAAAATACCTGGCTCCACCCAAGGATGGGCAAGGGGAAGGTCCCCAAACATATGTGTGAACATAATCTAAAATAGCTTTTACCTAATGCTCACGAACACCAAAAGAAATCTTCGTCTGCATACCAAGAACACACCCTTCACAAAAACCAAGCTTTGAATGTCGAACTACGTCAATCAAACCTCGCTTTCTTAGCTCATCAATGTTGAGCTCACCAATTTGTCCCATCTGCAAGTGCCATATTGTGGAAGAATCTGAATCAACTAAAGTAACTAAGGCTGATTGACCGACTACAATAGTGCCCTTTTGTAAATAGAGATTTCCTGCCCTCATTCCTTTCATAACAATCATGGAACTCTTAGATAATTTCATCTTTTCTTCTTTATCTACAATCTTTAGTTCAATTCTACTCAATATACCAACAAAAATCAAGCTCCTCCTTGAATCAGGTACATGTCTAATGTAATAAACCGAAAATCTAAGCTAATTTAAAATTTTTATTTTGGCAATTTTAATTAGTTTTGAATATTTAAAATGAATTATTTTAAATAATAACGATGAGAAATTTATTTTGAATAGAATTAGAATGTATATATTTATTTGAATCGACGTTAGAATATAAATATTTATTTTAATTATAAAAGGAATTGAAAATGGCGCGGTAGTTTGAAAATTCGATTTCAAATTTCAAGCGAATGTACATGATTCAAAATAAACCGGATTTTAGCGAAACCAAAAATATTTGATTCTATTTGAAAATATCTTTCCAACGAATCTGAAAAATTGAAATTTCATAGCGGGGATAAAAATTTATGCCCAGATGAAAATTCAGAATAGTCGCTATGGAAAATAAAGGCCTTAAAAATAGCAATTTTGCAAACGACCTCGGTTTTCGACGAAACCACTTTTGTTGGATCCAGGATGTCAAATTATTGCTAGATTCCAAAATTCATAATTCTATGAATCAATGTGTGAGCATAGCGAGGTTAAACGTGTTTTTCAGTTTCATTGAATTCAATCGACTAGAAAATGATAATTTTTCAAACGGTCTTCAAATTTGACGAAATTAGTTTTGTTAGGACCATATCGTCAATACGAAGATAGAAATAATTTTTCTGGAATTTTGGGGGTCCGTATGTGGCCTCAGTAAATTAAAATGCATGTTCAAATTGAATATATACTAATTCATATTTTAAAATTGATGAAAACTGATCTTAACGATAAAATTGGCTAATGAAACATATCCCATTGTGTTCGGAATGGGGGTGTTTGGTTACGGACGACAGTAGGTGAGTTCAATTTGGAATTCGAAATAAAAAGTAACTTTTTGGGATTTAATTAAAATTAATTATATATATAATAAAGCCAAGTCAACCCTTCTCTCTTCGGTTTTATTATCAATCAAAAGATAATAAGAAAAAAAAGAAGAAAAAAAACAATGATGGATCCCGTCCATCTCCCTCCTCACCGTCGCTTCCACTTAGCCGCTCCCCCTCCGCAGTAGTTGCGCCGCCGCCTTCTTCTCCCCTTCCCCTCCTCCAGTGCTTTGCGCAGGCCCCACATCCACACCCAAAAAATCCCCGAAACCCTACCAGTAGCCATCGCGCCTCCACCCGACCTCCCTAGCCCAAGTCGACATCACCTCAGGCCCTGCCTCCCCCTCCTCCACTAGGCCAGACCGAAGTGGACCCCCTAACAGCTTTGATTTTTGCTAAAAGGTAAGTTTTATAATTTTAATTTACATAAAAACTGATTTTCATGGGTTATAAAAAGTTTAGATTATATTAACATAAAGTTAGATTTTTATTTACATAAAAATATAAAGACGCGATTTTTATGTAGAGAAAAGATGAGATTTTTAAACTAAGAAAGTTTAGATTTTTAAATTAAGAAAGTTAAGATCTTCAATTATAAAAAAATTCGATTTTTATCACATAAAAGTAGCAATTATTATATCAAAGAAACAATTTTTGTCATACAAAGATTTGATTTTTCAGATGTAAAAGATTTAGATTTTTATTATGAAGTTAGCAAAGTAAAGATAGGAATTTTATTATGAAGTTAGAGAAGTAAAGATACGGTTTTTATTCATATGAAGTAGTGATAAAAATATGATCTTGTAGTGAAAGCTAGTTTATAAAATATAATCTTTATATATATATATATATATAGTAGCATTTTAAAAATATAATCTTTATATATATAGTAGTGTTTTAAAATTATATTCTTTATATATATAGTAGCGTTTTAAAAATATTGTGTCTATATATGTAGCGGATACGGACGATGAAAGTGGTAAACGGCGAGCACGGCGAAAATTTTCTACATATGAAGAGTGGTTGCTTTTGGTTTAGCTCTCGGTGAGAACTTCTCACTTTAAATTTATTTTCTAGTTGAAATATATACTAGGATGCAGACGGTGCTTAGCAACACCCGACACCCGTCGTCCACAGACCATGGATAACTTGGTTGTTTGATTGATGTGTTGTGAAAAATTGATTGTGTGATGTGAGATGGAATGAATAAATATTTTATAGTTAAATATATAATTTTTAACGTGTATATAAAATAAATATGAATAAACAAATCGAACAATTAGTTTATGTACACCCATTTGTCTGATATTGATTGGGACGAAAAATTTTACACATCGCCCAACCGCACAAATAAAAATCTATGTTTGTTGATTTGAAACCCACACGGGTGTTGGGATGATATTTGGCATACACTAATCCCAATTATTTAGCTGTATGTCGATCGATGGGTTGACAGACTGTGTAAGCGTTAATTATGGTGTTATATACATGTGTTGTAGGGAATCCATATAATTAACATTATATGGTAATTAATTGGGCCTCATTCCAATTAGGAAAATAAAGAATAAAAGAAAAATTCATGTGTTGAATAAAAGGGAATTCATGTGTTAAACGAAATATTTATACAATAAAGCTCACATTTTTATTGTAAGTAATAATTAAAAAATATTCATGTGTTGAATAAAGTATATATTCATGTGTTGAAGAAAATATTCATTTGTTGAATAGAATAACGAAGTTATTGAAATATATAAAGCCGTGTTGGTTAGATTGATGCCATTTTGACGTGAAAGATATTCATATCGATTTTACTCGTTTTTATAATGAATATCGAAAAGGAATTGATTTCAAAATCTAATGTTTTGAAAATATTATCATTTGTATATCGATGATATAGAATATTCAATTTTGATTTGAAATTTAATAGGAAGTTGAAATCGTTTTGAAAACGAATTTAAAACGATTTACAAAATACGTTTTAAAAAGAAATCGACGAAATATATTGTAACAACCTGCATTCTACGCATCGGAGGATCGTAGAATATTTATTTCTTTCTCATACGAAGTCGTATTGTCATGTAGCGTTGATGGACGACTATTGGGGTAATTTACTATGTTCATGATTTTTGTCGATTTTTAAAGGACTGTTTTGCCCCTAGCTGATCTTGTTTGTCCATAACTTTTGATTAGAAACGAGTTTTGACCTGAAACCACTTCCATTGACTTTGAATGATGGTTTACCTTTCCGTAGAGTGGTCACATGTGGAAAACGGACTTACCGTTTGGGAGATATGGCTGAAATAAGGTTTGGAAGGTGAAAAACTGCTTAACCGGGCCAAATAAGGTAATTGGTAATTGGGCCCATGACCCATTTTGGGATTAGGGTTATGGGGAGGCTGAAATCAGTTAGGGTTTCATTTCATTTCAGTTTTATAGCCTCCACTTACCTCTCTTCAACCCTAACATTGGCCTCCAACCTCTAAAACACCTCCAAATCACTTACAACTTGAAGATTGGGATTAGCAACATCAAATCAAGGAAGATCTTCACCAAATCAAGATTAGAGCTGCTGTTTGGCATTGGTATTCGTGCCATATCAGAGATTTATTTTAGATCTAAGGTGTATTTGTGGCTAAAGTGAGTGATTTTCATAGTTCCTCACTAATTATGGTTAATTAAGGGTAATTAGTGTTGATTAGTGAATTTATACACTAATAAATTCTGGAAAAATACTTATAAATTCTTAAATAATGTTTTAGACCTCTGTTAGAAATTTGGGTTTATTTGATTAGGTTTTGCTAATCATATCATTAGTTTTGCTTAAACATGCTTAAGGGAAAATATGGGGTTTTGGCTATGTTTGATCCATTTTAACCTATCATATTGATGTTTTGGTGTTTGAGGTCACTTCTACTTGTTGCTATGACTGTATGGTATGCTTTGTAATAGATTAGAATAGTTAGAATGGTCGAAAACGTCGTCGAGAGGCATATAAACTATTGCTTGAAGTAACAGGAAAATGCAGGAAACCGGACCGGATCGTATAGCCCGACCCGACCCGATCATGGTTAGCCCCTCCGAACCGAACCGCCTAGAGTTCTCCGACCTGATCCGCCAGAAGCACCCCCGACCCGATCTGTCAACGTTGTATGGCAACGCGACTTGAAGACTACGACTCGGCCCGGTGTGCTTTGATGGGGATCGATCCGATCCATCATCATATGAAGGCCTCCGATCCGATCCGAAGAAGCTTGGCATGAATCGATCCATTGGGGGATACCGAAGACCGATCCGAACCGACAGAGAAGAAGGACTGGGGATCTGAACCGATCCAATGATGTCCAATAACCCGAGATGCAAAGGCAGTCCAAATGGAAGTTAGAGCTCAAGATCTAGTTGGGAACCAATGAGTTCACTTCATGATTGGGCTTTGCTACGGGACGTGCGCTAGGGAGTTGTCGACGTTTATAACTTCGAATCACCACTGAAAAGGAATGATGGGCTAAATATCAGTGCAGTAGAGTCATCATGACTCGAGAGCAAAGTGATCGTAGTAAGACTATGAGCTAGTGCAATGGAGCCGTTGTGACTCCATGGGGCAGAGTGGACATAGTAAAAGACTAGTAAGGCTATGAGCCAGTGCAGTGGGGTGTGTACGACTCTATGGGGGCAGAGTGGACATAGCGAAGGATTAGTGGCTATGGATCAGTGCAATGAAGCCGTTGTGACTTCTTGGGGGCAGAGTGATCATAGCAAAGTATTGGGTGATCGAAGTGGTGGATATCGTATGCTTTACGCACTAAGTGAGAGATGTGAGGATGGTTGCTATGTTTGATTTGTTTTCCATCACTATGACATGCATACCCCCACCCCCCATATGCTTGTATACCATATGTTAGTGGCACCTTAGAGTGTTGTACAAGATGTAGTGCTAACTCTTTGGTTGCAGGTCCAGGTTCAGGTATGGTTTAGTATACCTGTTATTGTTCTGTTTAGCTGCTTATCGCTCGCACCAGACTTTTGTCTGACCCAGAGTTTTATGTCTCTTCATATTACTCTAGGTGCTCCCAAACGAGCAGACTAGAGATAGGTTAGCTAGTGATGCACGAGTCGCTGATCCGGAGGCGAGCAGGAGGCTTCCACGTATGATATATATATATAAATATTCTCCCCGTGTCGTTGGTGGTCACTACTTGGGCATTAGAAGTGTACCTCCCTTATCTTGCTTTTACCTTTAGAGACAGTTTGAAAAGTTGTAATAATGATGATGTGGAACATAAGCTGTATTTGGATTTTCCGCTGCTATGATAGTTTGTTTTCAGCTTATGCACTGTCTCACCTGTTTTATGTCAAGTATGTTGTTATTATATTTTGTTCTATGAGCTGTGAGACAATCTACAGGTTCCTTGTTGATACTTCGTCTTCTTCCTTTCCTTCTGACGACCATTCCGTCCTAACTGGACATGTGTCCAGCGCACTTTTGGAGTAAATGTCGGTTAGTGCGGGGCGGGTCGTCACATTTGGTATCAGAGCTGTATGTTGCATAGTTAACCTAGGGAAAGACACTAGGGAGAGATAGTACGTAAATGAGAGTGCGTATTTGTGATTACTTTGGTTTTCAAAAGCTATATATATATATATATACACTCTATTAGTAGTATAAGGATGAAGACGTACTGCACTGGCACCACTATGGAGATGGTTAATCGTTTTCTCTTTACAGATTTGACGATGAGCCAAGGTTTGAGAGGTGCTGGCAGAGGAGCCAATAATGGGAATGCTCCAGACACGAGGGCTATGTTTACTGACCTCATGAGAGACATGCTCAGGGAAATTCAGAGGGCGGCTCCTAATGTTGCTAATGATGGTGGTGTAGCCGTGCAGGCGCCTAGGGTCGATTTCTCCAAGCTGTGCAAGGATTACACTAACCTTGGTGGGAAGCCGTTCCACGGAACGGACTCGTCCACGGATGTTCAGGATTGGTTGGATAGCTGTGATCGTATCTTTGATGGCTTGGGTATCGAGGATGCGATGAAGAGAAGGCTAGCGTCTCGTCATCTGCAAAGGCGAGCGATGAATTGGTGGAATGCTATTAAGTCAGCCACTCCCGAGGATCAAGTTACTTGGGATCAGTTTAAGGCTTGCTTTAGCGATAAGTTTATCCCAGCTTCTCAGAAGTCGGAATTGTTTAGGATGTTCTTGGAGCTTAAACAGAATGGTAGGGCAGTCTCGGACTATATTTCTAAGTTCGACACCTTGTCGAAGTATGGATTATCCCTTATCGATACCCCTGAGAAGAAGAATGAGAAGTTCATTACTAGTTTGGATGGATACTTCGGGGAAAGGCTTATCAACCACATCGATGAGACTTTTGAATCGATTGTGGGGAAAGCTTTGAGATCAGAGAGTCTTTACCCTAAGTCAAAGACTGGGGCTGCATCTGCAGAAGGGCCGAAGCTGCAAACAGGCGGTGGAGGCAAGAATAACACTCAGAACAAGAGGAAGCAGAACCAAACTAAGGATGGCCAGAAAAGGGGCAAGAAAGATGTTGAGTGCTTCAACTATGGTAAGAAGGGCCATTATGCCAAAGAGTGTCGGGCCAAGCCAGCGGATAGGAAGTGCTACAACTATGGCCAAGTGGGACATCATAAGGATAAATGTCCACAACCTCTTAAGGAGAAGCAGATTGTGAAAGCATATGCTATTGGTGCTATCCCTTCTTCGTCGAATGCCACAACTGCGGCAGAGAAAGGAAAGAATGTGGTCATTCAAGGTATGCTTTCTATTTTTGATGTATCTGTTCGAGTTTTGTTTGTTACTGGGGCTTCCCGTTCCTTCATATCTAGTGACCTGGTAGATAGGTTGGGACTGGAACCCGAGATAGTCGATAGACTATTGGTTGTGACGAACCCGATTGGTGGTTCGACTAACCTTAGTATGATTTGCCGAAATTGGTCTTATCGAGCCATGCATGTATGTTTGTTTGTGATTGCTTTGTTTTGGGCTTTACTGGGTATGGCATTATATTAGGGGTCGATTGGCTCCAAAGATACAGGGTGGTGGTAGACTGTGAGGGCTTTTTGGTGACGGTTAGGGCGGATGATGGGCGGAGGGTAGTGTTTGGTAGTTTACCTAGTGATGGGGTGATGGCTAGTTTTATAAATTCCCTCGACATCCCGCATGATGAGTTGTCAGATGTGCCTGTGGTTGGCCAGTAACCGGACATCTTCGAGGAAGTGACCGGACTTCCACCACACCGAGAGATTGTGTTCTGTATTGATTTAGTGAAAAATGCCAGACCTATAGTGATGCCACTTCGTCATATGGCACCAAGGGAGCAGCGAAAGCTTGAGGTGCAAGCAAGTGATCTTTTGAAGAAGGGGTTTATTAGAAGAAGTGTCTCCGAGTGGGGAGCACCAGTTGTGTTTGCCACTAAGGAAGATGGTTCCCTTCGTTTGTGTATGGACCATCGCGAGTTGAATAAGGTGACGAGGAAGAATAAATATCCTCTACCGCGGATAGATGATTTGTTTGATCAACTGGAAGGAGCAAGAGTGTTCTCCAAGTTGGACCTCGCGACAAGATTTCATCAGCTCCGAGTAGCGGCTGAGAGTGTTCCGAAAACGGCATTTAGGACGCTGTCTGGATTCTATGAGTGGTTGGTCATGCCATTTGGGTTGACCAATGCACCAGCATACTTCGTGGATCTTATGAATAGAGTATTCAGGGATCAATTGAATAAGTTTGTTCTTGTGTTCGTAGATGATATCCTTGTTTACTTGAGGATAGAGAAAGAACACAAGGAACATTTGAGGATAGCGATGGAGGTGTTGAGAAAACACCAATTGAAAGCGAAATTTTCTAAGTGTCATTTCTAGAGGAGGGAAATGAGATTCTTGGGCCATGTTGTTTCAGAGAATGGTATTGCCGTGGACCCTGCGAAGGTGGCTACGGTACAGGATTTGTCTACGCCCAAGAATGCAACAGACGTAAGAAGTTTCTTGGGGTTAGCGGGACATTATCGTAAGTTTGTCCAAGACTTCTCCAAGATAGTGACACCATTGACTCAGTTGACTAAGAAGAATCAAACCTTCATCTGGGACGAAGTGTGTGTAAATGCATTTAAGAGTCTAAAGGAAAAGTTGACGTGTGCTCCAGTGTTAGTCATTCCTAAAGGGAATGAAGAGATGATGTTATACACGGATGCTTGTGGTACCGGATTAGGTGCTGTATTGATGCAAGGAGGTAGGGTTGTAGCTTATGCTAGTCGGCAACTGAAGCCGCATGAGAAAAGATGTCCTACCCATGACTTGGAATTGGCAGCGATCGTGTTTGCGCTGAAGATGTGGAGACATTATCTCTTGGGAGAAAGATTTGAGTTGTTTACCGACCATAAATCGTTAAAGTATCTTTTCTCTCAGAAGGATCTAAATCTCCGTCAACAGAGATGGTTAGAGTTCTTTGCTTCTTATGATTTTGATATCGCATATACACCAGGAAAGGGCAATGCCGTAGTTGATGCCTTGAGTAGGAGACATGCCAGCTTAGGGGTTATGTTTCTTGAATGGAAGCAACTGGAGTATATCGCAGGGTACGATTTCAGACCAAAGTGCGAATTAGATCCAGAAATGTTAGCTAGTTTATGATCAGACCCAATTTGATTGAGCGGATTGGTTCCAGTCAGAGGGGAGATCCTAGCCTATTGGAGATCATCTCCAAGTTAGAGAAGGGAAATGATGAGGAGATGAATTTGTACGGGTTTGATCGAGAAGGATGGCTTAGAAAAAATGGAAAACTAGTTGTACCCAACGTGAATGGCTTGAGGGATGAATTGCTTAGAGAATGTCATCACTCAAAACTAACAATACATCCCGGTGGTAACAAGATGTATCGAGACATGAAGCAGACTTACTATTGGGAAGGGATGAAAAGAGACGTTGGGAAGTTTATATCCAAGTGCATGAATTGCCAGCTAGTTAAAGCCGAACAACAGAAGCCTAGTGGTTTGTTGCAACCATTAGAAATTCCCGAATGGAAATGGGAACAAGTCTCGATGGATTTTATTGATGGTTTACCAAGAACTAGATCGGGACATGATAGAATTTGGGTAATTGTGGATCGATTGATCAAGAGTGCAAGATTTATACCATTCAATCGACCAGAACGGCAGCTAAGTTAGCAGAATTGTATATGAAGCGGGTAGTGAGATTTCATGGAGTACCTAAAAGCATTATGAGTGACCGAGACCGTTGTTCACTAGTGGGTTTTGGAAGAGCTTACAAGAGGCTTTAGGGTCAGAATTATATCTCAGTACCATGTATCATCCTCAAACCGACGGTCAGACAGAGAGGGTGAATCGTATATTGGAAGATCTCTTGAGAGCTTGCATATTGGATTTTGGTGGATCATGGGATGACCATTTGCATCTAGTAGAGTTTGCATCTAATAATAGCTACCAATCCAGTATCGGTATGGCTCCGTATGAAGCTTTGTACGGAAGATCGTGCAACTCACCATCATGTTGGATAGAGACTGGCGAGAAGTTTATGCTTGGAGCAGATGTGGTAAGGGAAACTTCAGATAAGGTTAAGATCATCCAACAATGGATGAAGGCTGCCCAAGATAGGCAGAAGAGTTATGCTGATAAGAGGAGAAGAGACATAAAATTCTCCGTTGGCAACTTGGTGTTTGTCAAGATTTCTCCATTGATGAGCGTGATACGATTTGGCAGGAGAGGCAAGTTGGCACCTAGATTTGTTGGCCCATTCCCAGTTCTGGAACAAGTTGGGAATTTGGCATATAGAGTTGACTTACCCTAGAAGATGGTAGGAGTTCACAATGTATTTCATGTTTCCCAGCTAAGGAAGTTCGTGCACGAACCAAATATGACTATTTCACCTGATCAGTTAGAGGACTTCGAAGAGGAACCCGAGGCGGTTGGGAACCGCAAGCCGATTCGTATTGTCTAGCACGATACGAAGCAACTTCGAAGGAAGGCGGTGAAGCAAGTCACGGTTCAGTGGGGCGAGAATGACTGTACTTGGGAGACAGAGGAGAGCATTAGGAAGGCGTATTCAGAACTTTTTGCCTGGTAAGATTTTCTTTGCGATTTATTTATTCCCGCATGCTAGGATAGACTTGCTTTGTTGTCTTGCATGTTTGATTGTTGTTTTATGGCTGATAGGCATGCGGGACCTTTTGTGTGTTTTGGTTAGGGAATTTTGGGTGCGAAATTTCTTATGGGGGGAGAATGTAACAACCCGCATTCTACGCATCGGAGGATCGTAGAATATTTATTTCTTTCTCATACGAAATCGTATGGTCATGTAGCGTTGAGGGACGACTATTGGGGTAATTTAACATGTTCAAGATTTTTGTCGATTTTTAAAGGACCGTTTTGCCCCTAGCTGATCATTTTTCGTCCATAACTTTTGATTGGAAAGGATTTTTGACATGAAACCACTTCCATTGACTTCAAATGATTGTTTACTTTCCGTAGAGTGGTCACATGTGGAAAACGGACTTACCGTTTGGGAGATATGGCTGAAATAAGGTTTGGAAGGTGAAAAACTGCTTAACCGGGCCAAATATGGTAGTTGGTAATTGGGCCCATGACCCATTTCGGAATTAGGTTTATGGGGTGGCTGAAATGAGTTAGGGTTTCATTTCATTTCAGTTTTATAGCCTCTACTTACCTCTCCTCAACCCTGACAATGGCCTCCAACCTCTAAAACACCTCCAAATCACTTACAACTTGAAGATTGGGATTAGCAACATCAAATCAAGGAAGATCTTCACCAAATCAAGATTAGAGCAGCTGTTTGGCATTGGTATTCGCGCCATATCAGAGATTTATTTTAGATCTAAGGTTTATTTGTGGCTAAGGTGAGTGAGTTGCATAGTTCCTCACTAGTTATGGTTAATTAAGGGTAATTAGTGTTGATTAGCGAATTTATACACTAATAAATTCTGGAAAAATACTTATAAATTCTTAAATAATGTTTTAGACCTCTGTTAGAAATTTGGGTTGATTTGATTAAGTTTTGCTAATCATATCATTAGTTTTGCTTTAACATGCCTAAGGGAAAATATGTGGTTTTGGCTATGTTTGATCTATTTTATCCTATCATATTGATGTTTTGGTGTTTGAGGTCACTTCTACTTGTTGCTATGACTATATGGTATGCTTTGTAATTGATTAGAATAGCTAGAATGGTCGACAATGTCATCGAGAGGCGTATAAACTGTCATTGGAAGTTACAGGAAAATGCAGGAAACCGGACCGGATCGTATAGCCCGACCCGACCCGATCGTGGTTAGCCCCTCCGAACCGAACCACCTAGAGTTCTCCGACCCGATCCACAGAAGCACCCCCGACCCGATCCGTCAACATTGTATGGCGACGCGACTTGAAGACTACGACCCGACCCGGTGTGCTCTGATGGGGCCGATCCGATCCATCATCATATGAAGGCCTCCGATCTGATCCAAAGAAGCTTGGCACGAATCGATCCATTGGGGGATACCGAAAACCGATCCGAACCAACCGACAAGAAGAACTGGGGATTTGAACCGATCCAGTGATGACCAATAACCCGAGATGCAAAGGTAGTCCAAATGGAATTAGAGCTCAGGATCCAGTTGGGAACCAATGAGTTCACTTCATGATTGGAATTTGCTGCGGGACGTGTGCTAAGGAGTTGTCGACATTCATAACTTCGATTCACCACTGAAAAGGAATGATGGGCTACGTATCAATGGAGTAGAGTCATCATGACTCGAGGGGCAAAGTGATCGTAGCAAGACTATGAGCCAGTGCAGTGGAGCCGTTGTTACGCCATGGGGGCGGAGTGGACATAGTAAAGGATTAGTAAGGCTAAGAGCCAGTGCAGTGGGGTGTGTACGACTCCATGGGGCAGAGTGGACATAGCGAAGGATTGGTGGCTATGGATCAGTGCAGTGAAGCCGTTGGCAGAGTGATCATAGCAAATTATTGGGTGATTGAAGTGGTGGATATCGTATGCTTTACGCACTAACTGAGAGATGTGAGGATGGTTGCTATGTTTGTTTTGTTTGCCATCACTATGACGTGCACACACCCACCGCCGTATGCTTGAACACCATATGCTAGTGGCACCTTAGAGTGTTGTACAGTATGTAGTGCTAACTCTTTGGTTGCAGGTCTAGGTATGGTTTAGTATACCTGTTATTGTTCTATTTAGCTGCTTATCGCTCACACCAGACTTTTGTCTGACCCAGAGGTATATGTCTCTTCCTATTACTCTGGGTGCTCCCAAACGAGCAGACTAGAGACAGGTTAGCTGGTGATGCGCGAGTAGCTAATCCGGAGGTGAGCAGGAGGCTTCCACGTATGATATATATATATATATATATATATATATATATATATATATTCTCCCTGTGTCGTTGGTGGTCACTACTTGGGCATTAGTAGTGTACCTCCCTTATCTTTCTTTTACCTTTAGAGACAGTTTGAAAAGTTGTAATAATGATGATGTGGAACATAAGCTGTATTTGGATTTTCCGCTGCAATGATAGTTTGTTTTCATCTTTGCACTGTCTCACCTGTTTTATGTCAAGTATGTTGTTATTATATTTTGTTCTATGCGCTGTGAGACATTCTACAGGTTCCTTGTCGATACTTCGTCTTCTTCCTTTCCTTCTGATGACTGTTCCGTGCTAACTGGACATGTGTACAGCGCACTTTTGGAGTAAATGTCGGTTGGTGCGGGGCGGGCCGCCACATATATATAATATATTATATATATAATGGCCTGAATAGAATGCGCCGCGCTGCGGCAATTCGCGAATTTCAACCATTGAATTCGAATGGATATTACGGGAGATCCGACCGTCGGATTCTTCTAAAACCGGAACCTTATGTTCGTATCGAAAAGCTTTTTCTAACGAATATTAGAGATTTGAAATTTAACGGTTGGATTTGGAATTATGTCCAAATCAAATTTGAAATGGTCGCTGTAAGTGTAGTTCGATGGCCGTTTATGGAAATCGACTGTACGTGCCTTGATAGAATTATTAAAAATAGTATTAATTTGTGTAAAATCATAAGAAATGATTTGGAAAGAATTAGGATGAAAATTCCTTGTTTGAAAAGATAAAAATAGATTTTTATCGAAATGAACTAGTTTTTGAACTAGAATTATAATCCATTTATTTTTGAAATAAATAAATTAGATTTGAAAGCGTTTTAAAAGTAACCAGAATTTCCAATGATTGAATTGCAATGGATTTGAATCGAAATTGTCTTTGGAATATTTCGATGTTGGATTTCGTGATTATACAGATATTGTTATGGAAATTTGAAAGATATATTTATATCGTTATTTCCAATACGATATTTGTTGGTCGTAGAATTTGATATTGAATATAAGCCGATATATTTTCTATTCAGAGCCTCGTATTTAATATCAAATGGGATTTGGGCTTGTCGTGAATGGTGTCTTCATTAACATTGTTCTTAATCCCAGTTGAGAAAAGATTAAATCTTTTTATTTAGATTTAATGAAATATACCAATTAAATGGTATTTGAATTTGAATTGATTTTTGGGTTTATCGTGAACGGTGTTTTAAATAACACTTGTTCTTTAACCTGATAATTAATGGAATGTGAATTGGGTTTATCGTGAATTGTGTTTTAACGACATTCGTTCTTTAATCCGATTTACAGTGAAATGTGATTTGGAATTTATAAATCTTTTGCTAAGTTTTAAAGGAGATTTTCCAAAGTAAAGTTTACCAAATTAATAAAATAAATTGGAATGGGATGGAATTCAATTTGGTAATAATTTGTAGTGAATTTCTATGGAGGAAGACAACTAATATGTCTGGAATTTAAAAGGCTTTGCCGTTATTCAATTTATATTATTAGTCGGATATGGATGTTTATATCGATTTGTTTTCCATGAAGATTCCATTGTAAATGAAATGTGATTTTGGGTTTATCGTGAATCGTGTTTTAAATGACATTGGTTCTTTAACCCAGTTAAAGACAGGATATGATTTTCCAAGTTAAACAATCATTAATATTGATTTTTGGGAAGACTAAAACCAAGTGGAGTTTAATGAATCTTTAATTAGATTGAAATGATCGAGAATAGAGTAGCACCAGTTTTGCTCCAAGCGATAGTTAAATCTTTAATTAGATTTGAACGTGAAATGGTAATTGGATTTACCGATAACACCGTGATGTTAGATATGAAGTATGATCAGTTTTACTTCATGGGATGAATAGGTTGGGGTTGGGAAATTTAACAAATGATTACTTCGGTAAGGCTCGCTAATCCCGACTAGTTTGGATAAACCATAATTTGGTTTAAACTGATATTCAAAAGAAGATTAAAGAATAAATTTAAAGAATTTATCTTTGATAAAATTAATGGGAACCTTTCCCAAAGTATAAGAATATTTGAATAAAAGAATATTCTGAATTGGAATGAGGCGTATGTTGTGTTTGTGTAACACTTTTTATTATATACGCCATTTATTTAGAAAGACCGGGTTTATCCCATTCCGAATAACTGATTCGACGATGTGTCGAGGATGAAGACGGTGGTCGAAGACCAGAGGTCTTCACATCATTTGGGTAATTACTGATGATCTTGATTGGGATGTACACCCAAGAGGAGGGAATCAGTTGGTGATCGTCCAGACGTACTTGGAGATTGATGGATATGCGAGGTACAAGGTGCCTCCAGTTTCGTTCAGACCCAAAATGATCTTGTATGGACTGTGTGTCTGACATTGGACTTTGCTCTGTGTTGATTGATCTCTATTAAATGTACATCTGCCTTGTAAAGGGGAATTTATTCCCTTACTTGTAACAACCCGGAAAATCTGAGCCAGTTTAAAAATTTTAATTTGGCTAATTTAGTGGATTTTAGATATTTAAAATAAATTATTTTCAATAATAACGACGAAAAGTAGTTTGAATCAATGTTTGAAAATAAATATAATTATTTTAAATTATAGACAAGGCCTGAAATAACGCGGCAGTTTCAAAATTTCAATTCAAACTTTGACTGACTATACCGGGTGCAAAATAAAACGGATTTCGGTGAAACCAAAAATATTTAAATCTGTTAGTGAATTTCTTTCTAATGAATCTGAAAAATCTAAGTATCATAGCGGGAATCAAAAGTTATGGCCAAATGAATTTTCAGAAAGGTGGGTACAGAGAATATATCGCCCTTGAAAAAAGACGTTTTGCAAACGACCTCAGAATTCGAAGAAACCACTTTTTTTGGATCCAGGATGTGAAGTTATTGTTAGGTTTCAAATTCCATAAATTTTTGAAGTTAATATGTGAGCGTGGCGAAGGAAAATGTGTTTGGTCAATTACAGATAAATTGGATCGACCAAAAAATGACCATTTTGCAAACGGTCTCAGAATTCGACGAAACTAGTTTTGTTGGGGCCGTATCATCAAAACATAGCTATATTTATTTTTCTGGAATTTTTGGATTAGTATGTGGCCCCGGCAAATTGAAATGTAAGTTCAAATCAAATATTGAATGTTTTATATTTTAATTTGAAGAAAAACTGACTGAAACAGTCGAATGGGCCAACGAAACATATCCCATTGTGTTCGGAATGGGAGTATTTAGCTAAGGGCGACAGACGTTGGGTTTGGTTTGGAGTTCATATTAGATAACCCCATTTTAAAAGTTAATATAAGGCCCGACCAATCAGAATTTTTATTTAAAAAAATATAGCGCGTCACTTTCTCTCTCCCCGATAAGCTCCAGCGAACAACGGAAATTGATTCAGATCTTCCTAACCCAAATTCTCCTTCCACACACAAATTCAGACCCTCCACAAGTTGAGAATTTTGTAGAGGGCATCCCCAGCTTCAAATCCATGTAAAGATTGGATTTTTTTCATTGAGTATCGAGGACAGATCGACCTCCTGAAGTCGACGACTTCAAGCCGCCGCCGAGGATGCTAGCCGCCGTCGAGTTTAGCAAGGGGAACACCACTCGGAGCGTCTCTCGGAGCTGAACTCCGCCGTGCCCTCTGATCTTCATCTCACTGCGCCGTTTGACCAGAAAATCGAAACCTAGTTTTGAACGCTTTCAGAAAGTTATCGGCTTTTCTATTTTAAACTGATTATAGCACTTCTAAGCGCTACGGATTTTGATTTCACAATAAAAATCATAGCTTTTTCATGTGTCATCGAAATCCAGTGAAACAAGAGACAGTGGAATCGTGCGGACGTCTTCTACATTTTAGAAGAGACCAGATATTTTTCTGAGCCTTCTATAATTTTTGGTGGAGTGGAACCCAAAGTGAGATTTCTAATGTATAAACGATATGGAAAACAACGATGTATAAATTATATAGTCGAAGTATGAGTTATATAAGCATTGTACACCTCATGTATAAGCGTTGTATAAGTTGTATGTTCGACGTATAAGTTATATATGCGTTGAAATAAATTGAAATGATATTGAAGTGAAATTAAAATATAGTTATATACGTATATATATATACTTCCCTCGTCCACAAACCATGGACGATATATATTGGTTGTGATAATGTTTGGATTATTGGTTGATGTGAAATTTGGTGAATATCATGAATGGTTGATTTGAAATGATTGATTGTGGTTGAAATCCCAATAGGATTAGTATATGGGAAAATTCGTCTGCGTACGAACTAGATATTGAAAATCCCCATTGTCAAAAGCTGCGAGGCTTTAAGGTAGTGCGAGGAGCCGTACTCAGGACGGTGCCGGTTTTAACTACACTGCCATTATGCTGCCGAAATTTTCAATAATATTCATGTGTTAGAATTATAATCATGTGTTGAAACTATATTCATGTGTTGAATAGAAATTCATGTGTTGAGTGAAGTTCATGTGTTGAATAAATTCTTTGAAAGATAAAAATAATATTTTTATTATATATATAGACTATACAAAATATTAGTATTTTAAATAAATTGTTTAACACCAAAAATAACATTTTTACCTTATGTATGAACTATATAGTATAATCGTGTTTTGAAATAAATTGTTTTACAATAAAAATCACGTTTTTTATTATGTATATAAACTGTAGAAAACATTCATGTGTTGAATAAAGGATTAGAACGATAAAAATCATATTTTTATCGTACGTGTGAAGTCGAAAACATTCATTTGTTGAATATATAGATTGAACAATAAAATCTACATTTTTAGTGTGAATATGAAGTGCTAAAATATTCATGTGTTGAATAAATATTTTTGATGACAAAAATATTATTTTTATCATGTGAACGACTCGCTAAAAATACACAGGTCTTGAAATAAATATTTGTTTGCTATGAATATTATTCTTAACATGTGTATGAACTAAATAAAATAGTCGTGCGTTGAAAGATATTTTTGTTCACTAAAAATATCATTTTTATACGAAATATGAAGTGCTAAAAAATGGTGATGTGTTGTAATAAATATCAGTTGGATAAAAATATCATTTTCAAATATATGAAGTGAATATGGTTTTGAAATCGAAGAATGAATTATATATACATATATATAATTAAAATATATCGAATAACGAAGCTGCAGTTCGTGTTTTGAAACCGTGATTTCAAACGATTAGTGCGGGAGATCCGACCATCGGATTTTCCCGAAATCGAAACCGTTGGGTTTGCTTTGGAAATATCTTTCCAATGACACCCACTTTGTGAAGATCCAACAGTTGGATTGTCTGGAATGTTTAATTCAGATCTGAAGAAATACAGCGCCAGAATCGATTATATGTATATTTATATATTTAAATTAAATCGAATAACGACGCTGCAGTTCGTATTTTGAAATCATAACTTCAAATGATTGTACAGTGAGATCCAACCGTCGGATTTTCCCAAAACCGAAACTGTTGGATTCGTTTTGAAAAGATCTTTTTAATGATATAAAATTTGTGAAGATCCAATGGTTAGATTTTCATATATGTGTAAATCAAATCTGAGGAAAAACAGCGCCACGGCCGCGTAATGGCCTGAAGCGTCGTTTGAGTGAATTTGCTATTTTTAAATAAATAAAAATAGTGATAAATCGGGATAAAATATTATAAATGATATGGAATAGAAATAAACTGAATTTGCTTGGTTTGGATATTTAATGGTTGAATGTGCTTGGCGTGAAAATTACATTAAAGAACTGAATTATTGGTGTCGAATAATTTAACCATTGAAAAGAATTGATTTGAATATCTAAATATACGTGAATTATTTTAAAAGGCCGAGTTAATTCTCATTTCAAATAATTGATCGACGGTTAGAAGCCGAAGATATGAAGATGGTGCAAGACCGATGATCTTCACGTCGAATGGAGGGGTGCTATTGATGCTTATGATAGGAGTAGCTACCTTGAAGGGGCTGAAGTGGTAGCCGTCCGGACGTACTTGTTGATTGTATGGATATGCTAGGTATTAAGTGCCTCCGGTTTCGTTCAGACCCAGAACGAACTTGTAAATGGACTGTGTATCTGACATTGGATTTTGTTCTATGCTAATTGATCTTTATTAAATATATATATATATATCTGTTTGGAGGTGGAGAATTTATTCTCTTGCTTAACGCCCTTCTCTGAGACGTACGAGCTCAGAGGTTATATATCGATAGAAATCAGTCGCATGGAGTGAATTGCCTGTGTGACATGCCTAAGTGGCAGATGATCAAGGCTTCTGTTGAAAAGAAAATTCTTGTGGTTAATGATCAAAGCGCGGCCTGTGTGGCATAGCTTTGTGTGTAACGTTGATTCACGAGCCTCACACCCCGGTATGGACCAGAAACGGGAGAAGGATCCAAGGAGGACATGCGTTTCCTTCTTGCTAGGGTGGTGTCAGTGACCTACTAGCCCTGACATTTGTATTATTTTCACTTGTGTGGTTGTTGGATTGCGAGGCGCCTCGGATATATCGGTGACTATGTGGAGCCGATGGAGTCGTGGGACTCATTTACGCCCCAAAGGCCGGGGAAATGCAGTGTTCAGGCATTTTAATCCACATCGGTGGACCGACCCTGTAGCTCCTAGGTGCAGTTGCGGTTGTAGCCTAAGACTCGGGCTAGACACTCTCGAATTCGGTAAGGACTATCTTTTGCCTTTTTTTCCTGACGGAAATCCAATTTCCAAATACGACATTGTGCGGTTTTGATTGTATACCTATATATGGCGACATAGTGGTATGGGGCATTAATGACATCTATGATTGATTCTTATGATTTGAAATTGTTTTTGAAACATATAAACACTAGTAATAATATCAAATGCTTTTTTTGTTCGTATCAAGCATATTTTGGCCATTATAAGGTAAAACTCTATCCTCCGGTTTGGGTTGCATTGTGTGATGGGAACTGAGTCTTATAATGGGTTCATTTTTATGAAAAGGATTGCAATATTTAAAAGAATTACTTATTTTAAAGAACTGCAATCCAATGAAGTAAACCCATTCCGCGAAAGTGGCGTGGTCCTGTGATTGGCCATATTATAAAGTAAGTTAAGTAGATTTCTCATACCAGTCCCATGACTGACTCGTAGTTTGTTTCACTTGCAAACTCGGTGCCGATTTTTCTACACGAGAGCTTTGTATTCAGGTTTTTGCTGGTTCTTTCTGGATAGCTGGAGCTCAAGATGGATTCTATCATTTATCTCTTTTTATGATGTTCAGCTCCTATTGTACATATTATGTTTAGATTTCCGCTGTAGACATTTTATGTAAAGCTGAACTGTATTTTGTACTAAGTATGATCCTGTATACTGTGTAACTCTGATGATTATGTTTATCCAGTGTATTCTATTGTACATTATCTGGTGTATTTAATTATTTTTGTTCTGTTATTATCTATCTATGTGTTGTATTCCAAAGATTACCCTTGCTACCGTCGTACGGGGAATGATGTCGTTACATTACTTCACACTTCTCTGAGACGTACGGGATCAAAGGTTGTATACCAATAGACATCAGTCACGTGGATTGGATTGCCTGTGTGGCATGCCTAAGTGGCAAATGATCAAGGCTTCTGTTGAAAAGCAAAGTCTTGTGGTTGATGATCAAGCACGTCCTTTGTGGCGTAATTTTGTGTAGCGTTAATTCACGAGCCTCACACCCCGATTGTGAACCAGAAACAGGAGAGGACCTCAGGGAGGGCATGCGTTTCCTTCTAGCTAGGTTGGTGTTAGTGACCTACCAGCCCTGACATTTATATTATTTTCACCTGTGTGGTTGTTGAATTGCGAGGCACCTCGGATATGTCAGTGACTATGTGGAGCCGATGGAGTCATTTGGCTCATTTACCCCCCAAAGGGTAGGGAAACGCAGTGTTCAGGCATAATAATCCACATCGGTGGACTGGCCCTAACGATCCAAGGGTCGATGCGCTCTGACCCTAAGGCTCGGGCCAGAGAGTCTCGAAGCCAGTGAGGACGATCCCTTGCCTCGGTTCACAGATGGAAGTCCAATTTCCAATACGTGATATTGAGGTTTTGATTGTAGAACCTATATATGGCAACATAGTGGTATGGGGCACTTATGTCATCTATGATTGATACTTATGATTGAAATTGTTTTGACACTATACACTTATAGTAATAATAAAACATGAAATTTCACGTACGAAGCATTCTTGGCTATTATAAGGTAAAAACCCTATCCTCCGGCTTGTGTTGCATTATGTGATAGGACCTAGGTCTTATAACAGCTTCATTGTTCTTTATTTAGCATTGCGCTGTTGTTTTATGCACTGGTATTCTTGGGAGGAAACCCGTTCCATGTTATACGGCGTGGTCCCTGGATTTACCTAACTGTAAAATAAAGATTAATAATTGTTTTAGTTCTCACACTAGTCACATGACTGACCTGGAGTTTATTGTTTTAACCTACACTCTGGGTGCCCTTATTTTTCGCATGGGCAGCTAGTAGTTTTGGTTTTGCAGATTTATATTCACAGGATCCTGGTTTACAGCTGGAATGATATTCGGAAAGCTTTGTATCCATATATCTCCTTCAGTTGTATTTTGTATTATTTCCGCTGCATTAATGTATTTAAATCTCTGACATTTCTCTGATGTGTAATATTTATTTATACTCTGTATATTCTTGTATTTTGATGGAATAGTTGTAATAAACAATGAAATGTTGTAACACCCCACACCCGCTATAGTCACTCACTAAGGGAATGCCATAGCATCGGTGGAGTATTTTAGTGAATATAGAACAGAAAAATTACAACAAGACAGGTATAAATAGTACTTGAAATTTTAAAACATCATCTCATAACAGCGGAAATAAACATGTCTGGTTACATCATAAAAACCACGATAAAAGTCAAGTACAATATTCATCAAAATAAAGAAGTACATAATCCCACTCTCTCATACAATAGCCATAAGAAAAGAAAAGATAACTGGATAACTGGAGCTTTACATCTACCCAAGCTCCTCAAGACTGGAAACAGAAATCCGATCAAGCTCTACTACCGCTAGGATCCACCGTAGGACCTGAGGGTTGGGAAAAAGATAAAAACAACGGGGTCAGACATAAGTCTGAGTGAGTCCTATAACCCTAACAATACAACCATTAAAGTAATTAGGGTATGACATAAATAAGGTACGGTACCTCTGGGGATAATGACCACACTAAGTAGCCAACAAAACATAGGGTGTACTAAGATAACCGAGAAGACGCTTTTATCCTCCCAAGGATAATTATTAGATTACACCACCCCAGACTTATTCACCCAAGGGTAATTCCTACACTGCACCACACCAGTTCTACCCACCAAGAGTAATTCCTACTTAAAGGTTGATCCCACTAAGTGTACTTAGTAATTTTTACCCGGTAGTTTCTTGTACCCCTACGCAGGTGCCGTCTGCCCCTATTTTTACTAGGTGTACCCACTACCCCCAAGCGATCGGCTCCCTACCGTAGATACCCGTGCTGGTCCCACAAAAGGGGGTGTATCATTCCCCAAAGTGGCTACCATATAATATCACTGTGCACGGCTTTATATCTACACGATGCAACAACGACTTACCAACCAGCCCGGGTCCACACACGCATATGAAACCCGTTGATCCCGCGTTGCCACCGCTAACCCGTTTTGGCCTCTTACAGTCAAGCCCAATATGCGTGTCCCGTCACCCGACTAGAGTCGAGCCTACAAAGATACGTTTGGGATATTGGTTGAAATGGGCCCCCACAAGCTACTACTTAAGCTTGTCGTTTAATCTAGTGCATCCCACTTAACCCTTTAACCATGTCCTCTTACATGTTATAAATCTTGGTTAAGTCCTTCAGTCATATTTCAATTGCCACTTAGGGCACCCACTAGATTCCCACATGCCACCCATGGCACTTACTTAACCCCTTAATCATGTTTAATTACATGTTCCACCTTGGTTAAGTATTCTAATCGTATTCTCACATGCCACCCATGGCACTTACTTAACCCTTTTATCATGTTTAATTACATGTTCCACCTTGGTTAAGTATTCTAATCGTATTCTCACATGCCACCCATGGCAACCCACTAGTCTCATCATGCCACCCCAAGGCACCCACTTAACCCCTCATGTCCCACTTACATGCTAATATGGTTAAGTGTTTCTTAATTCATTAATTAAGATCATGACCTCATAAAGACCTCCCACATTAGACCGTCTTTTATGACTGCTGGATATGCCGGTTGGTTCCGGGCAGACTTCTGTCATCAAAAGGGCATAACCTCGTGTCTTTACTTTAATCATGTATTTAATTTATGACTAAGACCTCTCACATTGGGCCAATCATTTGTAGCCGCTGGATGGCCGGTCGGTTCCGGGCAGACTTCCGCTACAAAAGGGTCCAACCTCGTGTCTTAGTTGATTAATTAAACCTAATTAATCACCCCCATATTAATTATCCCTAATTAATATCAAATTTTCCATAACATGGGTAGACCTAACTCAATAGGTAAATTCCCATGGGGTAGACCTAACTCAATAGGTAAATTCCCACTTATGGTAATTAATTTTTTTTTTTATGGTATGCTTAATCATACCCATTTCAACATACTTTTAATTAACATATTAATTAACCCCATCGTTCCCCACGTAAATCGTCATTATGACATAACATAATAAAGGGAAGATTTACCACACATAACATGGGTTTAGCATATAACTTTATCATGGGTTAAGAGGATGTCAACTTGCATATATGAGCATGTATTAACCCAACTATATTCAACCCAAACTTGCATATTATCAAACATGTGTCTTACATAACATGTTGCATATGAACTTACATATCATCAAACATGTGATTTGCATAACATGTTGCATATGAACTTACATATCATCATACATGTGATTTGCATAACATGTAGAACTTGCATTTTAGCATATACTTAACTTGCATAAGCATTCACATACTTGCATAGGCTTGCATATTATGTTAAACTTGCATTTCAACATATACATAACTTGCATAAACATTCATATACTTGCATAGCTTGCATATTATGTTAAACTTGCATTTCAACATATACATAACTTGCATATGCACATAACTTACATAACATGTTGAGCTTGCATGTAAGCATAACTTGCATAATATGTCGAACTTACATATATGACTTGCATCTTAAAGGAGGGTAAACATGCATAGCATATAAGAGTGCCATCTTGCATATGTATATACCATATTTAAAAGGGTAAACTTGCATATCATGATTTATGCATAATACCAAACACTTAGCATGCATAAAACCACTTACTTATCATGCATAGAATCAAATACTTATTATGCATAAAATCAAATACTTATTATGCATAAAACCAAATACTTATTATGCATAAAATCAAATACTTATTATGCATAAAACCAAATACTTATTATGCATAAAATCAAATACTTATTATGCATAAAACCAAATACTTATTATGCATAAAATCAAATACTTATTATGCATAAAATCAAATACTTATTATGCATAAACCTACCACTTAACTTGCATAAACCCAAACACTTAACATGCATAAAACCCCATACTTAGTATGCATACAATCAAATACTTATCATGCATAACGTCAAATACTTTAGCATGAATAACATCAAATACTTAACATGCATAACACCAACTACTTAGCATGCACAAAATCACATGCATAACTTGCATATCATGTTACATATAACTTGCATATATTCTCACATATAGTTTGCATAACATGTCACATATGCATAAATGTTTAACATGGTGTTTTGCATCATAAAACATGGCCTTAACTTGCATTTAACATAAAACTTGCAAATCACATATCATACAAACTTGCATAAATACATTCATCCACAAACATAGCCATGTCTTATCACATCCTACCATAATCAATTTAACAATTGATTATTAAAGCCATAGAAACTCACCAAAACAAGATTAGCAAGTTAAATGAAGCAAATCCCAATGATTAAGTAGAAGAAGATGTAGATTAGCTTGCAAATCCTCTTAGGATTTTTAGTGGAGGCTCTCCAATTTTCTAAGTGGTGGCATAATGGCCTTAGATCTATTTTTTTTGGTAAGCATAAGGGGGTATTAGGGTGTATATATAGATTAGTTAGATGTTTTAGGACCATAGGATATACCCTAGAACCAATCCTAGCCTTTAAAGCATGTCTTGGGGAAGAAGTCAAGTGTAGGAACCATTTAGGACCCAAAAAAAACAGCCCAAAACTCATCCCGGGCCTCAAAACATGAGCAGTTTTTGTTTTTGATTTTTCGTGAAACTTTGACGGGCCATAACTTGGTCATACGGACTCCGATTTACGAAAACTCGGACTCTATTTCGCGTATTTTTCCGAGACGAACGCAATGGCACAGCCCGTTTCCCTTGATTCAGAATATTAAATTTAATTCTGCTCTGATTTATGTTATAACAAGTTATTTAACATACGGGGTGTTACATTCTCCCCTACTTAAAGGATTTCGTCCCCGAAATCTCTAAGTCAAGAAGAACGTATCCTACCAACCAAACAACCATCTACTCAACCATCAAACACTGGCATCCATTGTCCTTAAAACAATTTCTAATGATGTATGAGCATATGCAAAAAGTGTGTGTATATGTTCCCTATCTAATGTATGAACATATGCAAACCATGATAGTGCCATGCATCCATTATGTATGCGAGGGAACCCTATCGACACATACAATATCTACATGAGTGCACAATCATTCACCAAAATGCATCATCCATATGATAACACAATCATTATACATCCATAAATATAGCTTCCTACACACAATTTTATGCAATATGCAATATGAAGTGATTGAGCCGATCTAGTGCCTAGAGTGTGTGTATATGCATCCACGAGCAACCACTAGCAAACACTTGCATCCACTTGCATCCATCATACATAACATGTCTCAAACACATGTTTCAACCATAGGACTATCCTATCTGAAGGTCAAAGGTACTAACGAGAGGACATACTAAGGATAAGATAAGTACCAGTCAAACGATAAAGGAGAAGTTAAAAGACATACTCTCAAAAAGAAATGGATACAAAGAACGCATCTTCGCTTCCGTCTCCCAAGTTGCGTTGCTCTCCTCTTCTCCCCATTGCACTTTGACTAGCTGAACCTCTCGATTTCTCAATTTCCTAGTCTCTGACCCAAGGATGCGAGTAGGAGCTCGTCGAATAGTCGCATCACGCTCTGCTTCCACTTCTCTAAGCAAACTTGGCTCTACCACCTCTGCGGTCTTATGTAGGCACTTCCTCCCATGGAATACATCATGTACACCACTAAGTCTGTCGGGCAATTCCACCAATGGAAGATGCTCCTCCCATGTACCTCCAAAATCCAAGATACATAGCCTCAAAAGGTCTTCTAAAATATGATTCACCCTCTCGGTCTGGCCGTCCGTCTGAGGATGATATGCGGTACTCAAACGCAACTGAGTCCCTACCGCCTTTTGCAAACTCTTCCAAAACTCTCTAGTGAAGATAGGATCTCGATCACTCACTATACTGGAGGGTACCCGATGCAATCGAACTATCTCTCGAAGATATACAAAAGCTAGCCATGGAGCAGTCCACTTACTCTTCACAGGTATGAAATGGGTGTTCTTAGTAAGTCTGTCTACCACCACCCAAATTCCTGTATTACTCTTTCTCGATCTGGGTAACCTGTCAATAAAATCCAACGAGACGCTGTCCCACTTTCATTGCGGAACCTCCAATGGGTGAAGCAACCCACCCGGTTTCTTTCGCTCCGTCTTCACTCGTTGGCACACCAAGCATCGAGCGACATGCTCGGCCACATCTTTCTTCATACCGGCCCAGAAGAAAGCCCTCTTCATGTCTTGGTACATCTTACCCCCACCGGGATGAATGGTCATCCTAAAACGGTGTGCGTCATCAAGAATAGCCTTCCTCAAACCCTCGTCCTGCGGTACACAAAGTCTACCGTCTCTACGCAAGCACCCTCTATCTCTAAGGTGTACCTACTCAAATGGCTGGACGACTCCCCCCTTATGAGCTTCTCTACTAACTCAACCAACTGTGGGTCGCCCCTCTGTGCTTCTCCAATCCGCCCCAAAAGAGTAGGTCTAACTTCCAAAGAAGCTAGCAAACCGGGTACAAAGTCAACGGAAGGTCTAAAGTCAAACTTAGAAATAAACTCTAAGCTCCGTCGTTCAACGAACAATGAACTCAAGGACAACCTTTTTCTACTTAAGGTGTCCGTTACCATGTTACCCTTACTCATAGGATGCTAAGGATCCCATCCACTTTTGCTGTCCTAAGACTATGCGCTCGAAGAGTCTCCAACACTTCCCTAAGATGTAGGGCATGCTCTTCTCCACCAGAATATCATCCAAAATCATCACAACTGTCTCCCACGCAGACCACCCTAGTCGAATTCGGCATCCCCCAAATGCAAGCCCCAAAGGCCTAAACCAATATCAGACAAACACCCAAGGGATACCTCCTTCGAATTCAGACGACCTACGTGAGACGATACTAGTAAAAATGGCTAAATAATTAAGCCCTTGATCAATTCTGGATGTTCTCGCCAGTCTCGCTCCAAAACCGTCGTTTATCCTATACTGGCCCTGCTCAGCCTATTGAGCACATACGAAAACTTATTTCGCTCCTAGAAAAGACCAAGATGTCATCTACAAAGACCATCACAAACTTATTTAGGTACTCCCTGAACACCCTTCTCATCAAATCAACAAAGTATGCGGGGGCGTTCGTCAAACCCAATGGCATCACCAGCCACTCATAAAAGAAATCATCTGGAGTCCTCAAGGCAGTCTTCTCTATACTATTCTCAGCCACTCTCAACTGATGAACTTCCGTGGCTGAGTCCACTACTAAAACACTGAGGCGCCAACCAACTGATCAAAGAGATCATCAATCCTTGGCAATGGGTGTCTATTCTTCTTTGTGAGTTTCTTTAGTTCTCTTTAGCCTACACAAAGTCTGAGGGACCCATCCGCCTTCATAACAAAAACTACTGGAGCGCCCCACTCCGATATACTTCGTCTTATGAACCCTTTCTCAAGCAAATCGCCTACTTACTTATGGAGTTCCCTCCTCTCACTAGGAGCCATGTGGCACACTGGCCAAGATACTGGTTTGGCCTTATCCACCAGATATATTCGGAAGTTAATCTCCCGCTTCGGAGGTAAGCCCTTCACCTCCTCAAACACATCCGGGTATTCCCGGACCGCTCTAACAGATCGCAGACTCTAGACCAACGTGTCAGGCGATTCTAGATACCTTAGCATAACAGATTCTATGGGATTACAAGAGATCTCGAGAGTGTTACTTAGGCGGCCCATAAGCCTAACAACTCTCCCTTCAAAATGAAGAACAGCACTCCTACTGGATAACCAGTTCATGCCCAAAATTAACCCATAGCCCGTGAAGCCCAACAAGCATCACATCTAAACTCAACGCTAAGTATAGAAACTTTCAAACCCAAACATATCATGGAGCCCCAACTCTGTTTGAAACAACTAAGGGATCATCTACCAAACTGGTGTCTAAGTGCAGTGACTCAACTATCAATGGTGAGATAAACGAACTCGATATATCAGGATCAAATAAAGTTTGAATTGGATAATAAAGAAATCCAAATTCCAACCTAGACGGTCTTATCCCCACCTGGTACCCTAGTCGTGAGGGAATACAACTACCCTCCAGAAGATTCCATACCTTGCCCTTGCTCCTTTGAACAATCCTAATAAGGTGCCCTATTCCTCTTAAAAGGATAACCACTTGCCTTCTTCTTCCCTATTCTCCACTCGTAACCTCCCACCAATGAGGTTTCATCTTTCATTAACCAAACAACTATTTGAGCCTTCCTCCCATCGTTTATCCAATAGATACCTACCAGTCCTCCTCCTTCTTGAACCAACTTCTAATCCGACTAACGTCTAAGTCCCTTGAAGTGGTTTTCCATCCTTATCTATCTTAGAAAGATCATCTATACGCGGAGGGGAAACTCAAAACGAGAGAAAGGAAGAGATTCAAAATGGAGAATTCGAAAGATATAGATATGGCTATTGGGGATTATGCTTTCCTTTCAAAAACTTTTCTCTTAAAAGACATGTTTTTGAAAATACTTCTTTCCAAAAATGTTTTAGAAAAATAGTTTTCTAAAAATTTTATCTGTTCCGGTAACCTTTGCTCTGATACCACGTGTAACACCCCACACCCGCTATAGTCACTCACTAAGGGAATGCCATAGCATCGGTGGAGTATTTTAGTGAATATAGAACAGAAAAATTACAACAAGACAGGTATAAATAGTACTTGAAATTTTAAAACATCATCTCATAACAGCGGAAATAAACATGTCTGGTTACATCATAAAAACCACGATAAAAGTCAAGTACAATATTCATCAAAATAAAGAAGTACATAATCCCACTCTCTCATACAATAGCCATAAGAAAAGAAAAGATAACTGGATAACTGGAGCTTTACATCTACCCAAGCTCCTCAAGACTGGAAACAGAAATCCGATCAAGCTCTACTACCGCTAGGATCCACCGTAGGACCTGAGGGTTGGGAAAAAGATAAAAACAACGGGGTCAGACATAAGTCTGAGTGAGTCCTATAACCCTAACAATACAACCATTAAAGTAATTAGGGTATGACATAAATAAGGTACGGTACCTCTGGGGATAATGACCACACTAAGTAGCCAACAAAACATAGGGTGTACTAAGATAACCGAGAAGACGCTTTTATCCTCCCAAGGATAATTATTAGATTACACCACCCCAGACTTATTCACCCAAGGGTAATTCCTACACTGCACCACACCAGTTCTACCCACCAAGAGTAATTCCTAGTTAAAGGTTGATCCCACTAAGTGTACTTAGTAATTTTTACCCGGTAGTTTCTTGTACCCCTACGCAGGTGCCGTCTGCCCCTATTTTTACTAGGTGTACCCACTACCCCCAAGCGATCGGCTCCCTACCGTAGATACCCGTGCTGGTCCCACAAAAGGGGGTGTATCATTCCCCAAAGTGGCTACCATATAATATCACTGTGCACGGCTTTATATCTACACGATGCAACAACGACTTACCAACCAGCCCGGGTCCACACACGCATATGAAACCCGTTGATCCCGCGTTGCCACCGCTAACCCGTTTTGGCCTCTTACAGTCAAGCCCAATATGCGTGTCCCGTCACCCGACTAGAGTCGAGCCTACAAAGATACGTTTGGGATATTGGTTGAAATGGGCCCCCACAAGCTACTACTTAAGCTTGTCGTTTAATCTAGTGCATCCCACTTAACCCTTTAACCATGTCCTCTTACATGTTATAAATCTTGGTTAAGTCCTTTAATCATATTTCAATTGCCACTTAGGGCACCCACTAGATTCCCACATGCCACCCATGACACTTACTTAACCCCTTAATCATGTTTAATTACATGTTCCACCTTGGTTAAGTATTCTAATCGTATTCTCACATGCCACCCATGGCACTTACTTAACCCTTTTATCATGTTTAATTACATGTTCCACCTCGGTTAAGTATTCTAATCGTATTCTCACATGCCACCCATGGCAACCCACTAGTCTCATCATGCCACCCCAAGGCACCCACTTAACCCCTCATGTCCCACTTACATGCTAATATGGTTAAGTGTTTCTTAATTCATTAATTAAGATCATGACCTCATAAAGACCTCCCACATTAGACCGTCTTTTATGACTGCTGGATATGCCGGTTTGTTCCGGGCAGACTTCTGTCATCAAAAGGGCCTAACCTCGTGTCTTTACTTTAATCATGTATTTAATTTATGACTAAGACCTCTCACATTGGGCCAATCATTTGTAGCCGCTGGATGGCCGGTCGGTTCCGGGCAGACTTCCGCTACAAAAGGGTCCAACCTCGTGTCTTAGTTGATTAATTAAACCTAATTAATCACCCCCATATTAATTATCCCTAATTAATATCAAATTTTCCATAACATGGGTAGACCTAACTCAATAGGTAAATTCCCATGGGGTAGACCTAACTCAATAGGTAAATTCCCACTTATGGTAATTAATTTTTTTTTTATGGTATGCTTAATCATACCCATTTCAACATACTTTTAATTAACATATTAATTAACCCCATCGTTCCCCACGTAAATCGTCATTATGACATAACATAATAAAGGGAAGATTTACCACACATAACATGGGTTTAGCATATAACTTTATCATGGGTTAAGAGGATGTCAACTTGCATATATGAGCATGTATTAACCCAACTATATTCAACCCAAACTTGCATATTATCAAACATGTGTCTTACATAACATGTTGCATATGAACTTACATATCATCAAACATGTGATTTGCATAACATGTTGCATATGAACTTACATATCATCATACATGTGATTTGCATAACATGTAGAACTTGCATTTTAGCATATACTTAACTTGCATAAGCATTCACATACTTGCATAGGCTTGCATATTATGTTAAACTTGCATTTCAACATATACATAACTTGCATAAACATTCATATACTTGCATAGCTTGCATATTATGTTAAACTTGCATTTCAACATATACATAACTTGCATAAACATTCATATACTTGCATAGCTTGCATATTATGTTAAACTTGCATTTCAACATATACATAACTTGCATATGCACATAACTTACATAACATGTTGAGCTTGCATGTAAGCATAACTTGCATAATATGTCGAACTTACATATATGACTTGCATCTTAAAGGAGGGTAAACATGCATAGCATATAAGAGTGCCATCTTGCATATGTATATACCATATTTAAAAGGGTAAACTTGCATATCATGATTTATGCATAATACCAAACACTTAGCATGCATAAAACCACTTACTTATCATGCATAGAATCAAATACTTATTATGCATAAAATCAAATACTTATTATGCATAAAACCAAATACTTATTATGCATAAAATTAAATACTTATTATGCATAAAATGAAATACTTATTATGCATAAAATCAAATACTTATTATGCATAAAATCAAATACTTATTATGCATAAAACCAAATACTTATTATGCATAAAATCAAATACTTATTATGCATAAAATCAAATACTTATTATGCATAAACCTACCACTTAACTTGCATAAACCCAAACACTTAACATGCATAAAACCCCATACTTAGTATGCATACAATCAAATACTTATCATGCATAACGTCAAATACTTTAGCATGAATAACATCAAATACTTAACATGCATAACACCAACTACTTAGCATGCACAAAATCACATGCATAACTTGCATATCATGTTACATATAACTTGCATATATTCTCACATATAGTTTGCATAACATGTCACATATGCATAAATGTTTAACATGGTGTTTTGCATCATAAAACATGGCCTTAACTTGCATTTAACATAAAACTTGCAAATCACATATCATACAAACTTGCATAAATACATTCATCCACAAACATAGCCATGTCTTATCACATCCTACCATAATCAATTTAACAATTGATTATTAAAGCCATAGAAACTCACCAAAACAAGATTAGCAAGTTAAATGAAGCAAATCCCAATGATTAAGTAGAAGAAGATGTAGATTAGCTTGCAAATCCTCTTAGGATTTTTAGTGGAGGCTCTCCAATTTTCTAAGTGGTGGCATAATGGCCTTAGATCTATTTTTTTTGGTAAGCATAAGGGGGTATTAGGGTGTATATATAGATTAGTTAGATGTTTTAGGACCATAGGATATACCCTAGAACCAATCCTAGCCTTTAAAGCATGTCTTGGGGAAGAAGTCAAGTGTGGAACCATTTAGGACCCAAAAAAAACAGCCCAAAACTCATCCCGGGCCTCAAAACATGAGCAGTTTTTGTTTTTGATTTTTCGTGAAACTTTGACGGGCCATAACTTGGTCATACGGACTCCGATTTACGAAAACTCGGACTCTATTTCGCGTATTTTTCCGAGACGAACGCAATGGCACAGCCCGTTTCCCCTGATTCAGAATATTAAATTTAATTCTGCTCTGATTTATGTTATAACAAGTTATTTAACATACGGGGTGTTACAAATGTTCTTCTGTTTGCATTCCGATTTGTCGTGTTCTCAAAACAATCAGGGGTTTTGAACGGTCTTGGTCGGTTTAGCGATCGATTCAGATCGAGCGAAATTCCAATTGTTACATGTGGTATCGGAGCTTTGGTTTACAAAGCTCGGGAACAAGACATGTTAGAACCAAACGAAAGAATTCATCAGAGATTGGATTAGTAATATGCAATGAGAATGACTCGTTAGAGATGGGATCAGTAGCATCCTTGAACGAGTGTGAAGAGTGTTGATTTTAAAAATAAAAGTGAAAACAAGTTTTGTTTTGAAAATTTAAATCAATTATTCGTATTTGATTATTTATTTTATGTTGAATTTGGACAATCAAGTATATAAAGACTTTGCGTATACATCTGATCCGCGTGTATTTGAAGTTTTAATATACTGGATAGATATGGAGTCACACTATAGTCGCCCAGAGATGGTACTGATAATTGTCATGACATCATCAGTATTTATGTTCGAATTTCGAAGGTGTGATATTTATATATTTCCAATTGACTGGTGTGAGAACCAAAACAAGCTAGGGTCTATTGTTGTGAATTGGCATCAAAAATCTGATTTTTGGACTATGTATCAAAATTAAGTATTTAAAAAGCTAATCAACTAATTGATTGATGGTTGTGTTGTTTGATTATTGGTTTGATATTTTTTTACCATTTACGCCAAATTGAATCAAATATTGAACTGTACTGGAATTTTTTTTCAAAATGCAAGCATGTACATATATATGTATGAACAGGTCATAGCAAGGAGGCTAGAGAAGAGGAATAAAATTGTTTGTTCGACAAATAGTTACATGTTTATTGTATTTCTTGGGGTTTTGATGATTTTATGAGCCGATTGGCTAGCCGCTTGGTTGTTTCTTTTTCTTTTTGGATTCGAAAGGCCTATATGGCAATTTCGGGATTTTCCGGGTGCTCCCGTGCAGGGAAAGTTATGGCGAAAGTTTTCGAAAATTTATGGTGTTAGCCAAATTTTTGAAAAATTTGAAAAGTTCTTAAAAACTGAAAAGTTGAAGAACTTAAGCCATAATGAAAATAATGAAAGTTGAGTTGGTTCGTAAAACAACTTTCAGCTTCGTTCCTTTTCGGGGACGAAAAGTTTTAAGTAGGGGAAATTGTAATAACCCGGAAATCTGAGCCAATTTAAAAATTTTATTTTTGCAACTTTAATGAATTTTGAATATTTAAAATGAATTATTTTAAATAATAACGACGAGAAATTTATTTTGAATAGAATTAGAACGTATATATTTATTTGAATCGACGTTAGAATATAAATATTTATTTTAATTATAAAAGGAATCGAAAATGGCGCTGTAGTTTGAAAATTCGATTTCAAATTTCAAGTTAATGTACATGATTCAAAATAAACCAGATTTTAGCAAAACCAAAAACATTTGAATCTATTTGAAAATATCTTACCAATGAATCTGAAAAATTGAAATTTCATAGCGTGGAAAAATAGTTATGCCCAAATGAAAATTCAGGATAGTCGCTATGGAAAATAAAGGCCTTAAAAATAGCAATTTTGCAAGCGACCTCGGTTTTCGACGAAACCACTTTTGTTGGATCCAGGATGTCAAATTATTACTTGATTCCAAAATTCATAATTTTCTGAATCAATGTGTGAGCGTGGCGTGGTTAAACGTGTTTTGTCAGTTTAAGTTAAATTCAATCTACTAGAAAATGAAGTTCAAACGGTCTTCAAGTTTGACGAAATTAGTTTTGTTAGGACCGTATCGTCAATATGAAGCTAGAAATAATTTTTCTGGAATTTTTGGGGTCCGTATGCGGCTCCAGTAAATTAAAATGCATGTTCAAATTGAATATATACTAATTCACATTTTAAAATTGGTGAAAACTGATCGTAACGATAAAATTGGCTAACGAAACATATCCCTTTGTGTTTGGAATGGGGGTATTTGGTTAGGGATGACAATAGGTGAGTTCGATTTGGAATTCGAAATAAAAAGTAACTTTTTGGGATTTAATTAAAATTAATTATATATACAATAAAGCCAAGTCAACCCTTCTCTCCTCACTTTCATTATCAATCAGAAGAGAATAAGAAAAAAAAGAAGAAGAAAAAACTAACGACGGATCCCGTCGATCTCCCTCCTCACTGTCGCTTCTACTTAGCCGCTCCCCCCTAGTAGCTGCGCCGCCACCTTCTTCTCCCCTTCCCCTCCTCCAGTGCTTTGCGCGAGCCCCACATCCACACCCAAAAAACAACCGAAACCCTACCAGTTGCCACCGCGCCTCCACCCGACCTCACTAGCCGAAACCGACATCACCTCAGGCCCTACCGCCCCCTCCTCCACCAAGTCAGACCGACGTGGACCCCCCCAACACCTTTGATTTTGGCTAAAAGGTAAGTTTTATAATTTTAATTTACATAAAAAATGATTTTCGTGGGTTATAAAAAGTTTAGATTTTATTAACATAAAGTAAGTTTTTTATTTACATAAAAATATAAAGACACGATTTTTATGTAGAGAAAAGATGAGATTTTTAAACTAAGAAAGTTTAGATTTTTAAATTAAGAAAGTTAAGATCTTCAATTATAAAAAAGTCGATTTTTAACATATAAAAGTAACGATTATTATTATATCAAAGAAACGATTTTTATCATATAAAGATTTGATTTTTCAGATGTAAAAGATTTAGATTTTTATTATGAAGTTAGCGAAGTAAAGATAGGAATTTTATTATGAAATTAGCGAAGTAAAGATACGATTTTTATTCATATGAAGTAGCGATAAAAATATGATCTTTATAGACAAAACTAATTTATAAAAATATAATCTTTACATATAGTAGCGTCTTAAAAATAAATCTTAATATATATAGTAGAGTTTTAAAATATAATCTTTATATATATATAGTAGCGTTTTAAAAATATGGTTTTTATATATGTAGCGAATACGGACGATGAAAGTGATAAAGGGCGAGCATGGCGAAGATTTCCTACATATGAAGAGTCGTGGCATTTGGTTTAGCTCTCGGTGAGAACTTCTCACTTTTAATTTATTTTCTAGTTGAAATATATACTAGGATGCAGACGGTGCTTAGCAGCACCCGATACCTGTCGTCCATAGACCATGGATGACTTGGTTGTTTGATTGATGTGTTGTGAAAAATTGATTGTGTGATGTGAGATGGTATGAATAAATATTTTATAGTTAAAAATATAATTTTTAATGTGTATATAAAATAAATATGAATAAACAAATTGGACAATTTGTTTATGTACACCCATTTGACTGATATTGATTGGGATGATAAATTTTACACATCGCCCAACTGCACAAATAAAAATATGTGTTTGTTGATTTAAAACCCCACACGGATGTTGGGATGATATTTGGCGTACACTAATCCCAATTATTTAGTTGTATGTCAATCAATGGGTTGACAGACTGTGTAAGCGTTAATATTTATATTTAATGCTTATGCAGTTGTGCGATGCACTCTGGATGATGGTTGGTTATTTATCATTGCTATTATATACACGTGTTGTAGGGAATCCATATAATTAACATTATATGGTAATTGATTGGGCCACGTTCCAATATGGAAAATAAAGAATTAATAAAAGAAAAATTCATGTGTTGAATAAAATATATATTCATGTATTGAATAAAAGGGAATTCATGTGTTGAACGAAATATTTATACAATAAAGTTCACATTTTTATTGTAAGTAAGAATTAATAAATATTCATGTGTTGAATAAAATATATAATCATGTGTTGAAGAAATATTCATTTGTTGAATAGAATAACGAAGTTATTGAAATATATAAAGCCGTGTTGGTTAGATTGACGCCATTTTGACGTGAATGATATTTATATCTGTTAGACCAAAAAGTGGTCCTAACACCCAAATCGTTGTATTTAGAGCATAGCATATGAAGAAATAATCGAAAAATAGAGAAAAAAGCAAGATAAAGAGATTTCTATAGTGGTTCGGCGTTAACGAGCCTACGTCCACTTCATATTCTCTCATTCCACTAATAGATTACAATTACAATAAATATTGTCTCTCAATCACTTAAATCTAATGAATAATTCTCTCTGAATTCATTGATTTTATTGAGGACGATGGTGATTATTCATGGAGAAGTATTGGTCATGGCAGCATGGACAAGGAGGTGCCAAAACTCCCCTGAAAATGCCCTCCGGAGGTGTATTTATAGTTGTAGGAGAGCCCATATGTTGATCAGGTCATGGTAGGACACATTGCACCCGATCCGGGAGAGTAGGAGCAATCATAGCCTTGAGATTAGGTCAAAATCTACATACGTAGTAGCGGGTCCTGATCGCGGTTCGTGGTCACGGTTCGTGAGCCGGGGTAGTGAGCTGGTAATGGTCGTGATGGTGATGGTCAGCATGTATGGTCACGAACCGACCCCGGGGGTGGTCACGATCCGACCCCAGGGGTTGGTCACGATCCGACCCCATGTGTTAGTCAAGATCTGACCCCAGGAGGTGGTCACGATCCGACCCCAGGGGGTGGTCACGATCCTCCCCCAGGGGTGCTCACGAACCGGTTTTCAAAAATGCCAAAATCCATGTTTTTCATATTTCTGCGTGTGTTCACGAAAACCGACATAACTTCCAAATCGTAAGGCTGATTGGACCAAACGAAAGCTCTACTTGAAGCTAATTCAGAGGGCTACAAATATTTGATGTGTTTAGATCCAAATGATGTCGTTTGATAGGGTTTTTGTCCAGTTTATACTGATGTTGTGATTTTAACCAAACTGCCCTATGTCTTCTGATGATGCTTCCAATGCCGGAGAGTGATGTTATCCAGAGATTCCATATGTGACAGCATTTGCCAAAAAGTGTGTTAACATGATCTTTCCTTTGGGTAGCCTGGTCACAAAGCCGGCTAACATTATCGATTTTATTCCTTTTTATAATGAATATCGAAAAGGAATTGATTTCAAAATCTAATGTTTTGAAAATATTATCATTTGTATACCGATGATATGGAATATTCAATTTTGATTTGATATTGAATAGGAAGTTGAAATCATTCTGAAAACGAATTTAAAATGATTTATATAATACGTTTTAAAAGGAAATCGATGAAGTATATATAATACATATTATATATATATATATATATATATATATATATATATATATTGGCCTGAATAGAACACGCCGCGCTGCGACAGTTTGCGAATTTCGACCATTGACTTCGAATGAATATTACGGGAGATCCGACCGTCGGATTCTCCTAAAACAAGAACCGTTGGGTTCGTATCTAAAAGAGCTTTCTAACAATATTAGAGATTTGAAATCTAACGGTTGGATTTGGAATTATGTCCAAATCAAATTTGGAAAAGGTCGATGTAAGTGCAGTTCAATGGCCGTTTATGGAAATCGACTGTACGGGCCTTGATAAAATTATTAAAAATAGTAATAATTTGTGTAAAATCATAAGAAATGATTTGGAAAGAATAAGGATGAAAATTTCATATTTGAAAAGAAAAAAAATAGATTTTTATCAAAATGAACTAGTTTTTGAACTAGAATTATAATCCATTTATTTTTGAAATAAATAAATTGGATTTGAAAGGGTTTTAAAAGTAACCAGAATTTCCATAATACAATTGGAATGGATTTGAATCGAAATTGTCTTTGGAATATTTCGATGTTGGATTTCGTGATTATACAGATATTGTTATGGAAATTTGAACGATATATTTATATCGTTATTTCCAATACGATATTTGTTGGTTGTAGAATTTGATATTGAATATAAGCTGATATATTTTATATTCAGAGCCTTGTATTTAATATCAAATGGGATTTGGGTTTGTCGTGAATGGTGTCTTCATTAACACTGTTCTTAAACCCAGTTGAGAAAAAGATAAAATCTTTTTATTTAGATTTAATGAAATATATTAATTAAATGGTATTTAATTGGAATTGAATTTGAATTGATTTTTGGGTTTATCATGAATGGTGTTTTAAATAACACTTGTTCTTTAACCCGATAATTAATGGAATGTGAATTGGGTTTATCGTGAACTGTGTTTTAACGACACTCGTTTTTCAACCCGATTTACAGTGAAATATGATTTGGAATTTATAAATCTTTTGTTAAGATATAAATGAGATTTTCCAAAATAAAGTTTTCCAATTTAATAAAATAAATTGGAATGGAATGGAATTCGATTTGGTAATAATCGAAGTGAATTTCTGTGGAGGAAGACACTTAATATATCTGGAATTTAAAAGGCTTTGTCGTTATTCCATTTATATTATTATTCCATTTAAAAGGCTTTGCCGTTATCAATGCTAGTACTCACCAATATACCTCTTAACACTCCATTATAATGGCCATCTTTTACAATGGAAAGGCTAATTTTACTGTGGCCATAAATCATGGAATCGACAAAAGCAGTATAATCTTTAGTCAATGAATAAAGGTGGATCACAGCTTGAGCCTCATCAGTAATACCAACATCTGTTGCCTTCAAGTTCATAACTAAAGTTGTCAAGGCATCTATATGCTCTATAAGATCGGCTCTAGGCTTCATCTTGAATGAATAAAGTTGTTGTTGTAGAATAATCTGATTTGTGAGAGACTTGTATTGATATGCATGTGATAATGCATCCCATAATTCCTTCATCGTCTTCTTCTAAGAAAACTCTCTATGAACTACATTTGAAAGACTCAACTGAATTGTTGTGAGAGCTTCATCTTCCATCTCTTCCAAATCAGCAGCATCTATATCTTTTAATTTCTCTGGTACAGAAACCACTTTATAAGTCTTCTCCTTCTTCAGTACAGCCTCCATGTTCATCTTCCAAGTACCTAAATCTCCTATACTGTCAAAACGAATTACTCCTTAATTGACACTAGATCTACCAATAGACTTACTAGAAGTAACCATTTATATCTAAATAGGAATAATAACACTAGCTCTGATACCAAACTATTGTGAAAATTTTGTTAATTAGTGCGAAAGCGTATTTGGTCAGGAACTAGTATTGTCTATTTAGATACCAATAAATCTCAACACAAAACGAACACTAATCAATTATGGAGCTTCACAAAAACAATAGCAAAAATAAGAGTCATAGAAGATTCAACGCAGTTCGGATATTGTAACGACCCAGAAAATCTGAACCAATTTAAAATTTTTAAATTGGCTAAAATAATGGATTTTAAATATTTAAAATAAATATTTTAAATAATAGCAATGAAAACTGAGTTTGAATCGACAATTGAAAACGAATATAATTAATTATAATTATAAACAAGGCCTGAAATGGCGCTGCAGTTTCAAAATTTGAATTCAAACTTTGTCGGACTGTACCGGGTGCAAAACAAAACGGATTTTAGCGAAACCAAAAATATATAAATCTGTTAGTGAATACCTTTCTAACGAATCTAAAAAATCTAATTTTCATAGCGGAAAGCAAAAGTTATGGCCGAATGAATTTTCAGAAAGGTCGCTATGGAATTTATATAGCCCGTGAAATTGGCTATTTTGCATACGACCTCGAAATTCGACGAAACAACTTTTGTTGGATCCGGGATGTGAAGTTATTGCTAGGTTTCAAATTTCATAATTTTTGAAGCTAATATGTGAGCGTGGCAAAAGAAAATATGTTTTGGTCAATTACAGTTAAATTGGATCGACCAGAAATGGGCCTTTTTGCAAACGGTCTCAGAATTCGACGAAACTAGTTTTGTTCGGACCGTATCGTCAAAACATAGCTAGATTTATTTTTCTGGAATTTTTCGAATCAGTTTGTGGCCCTGGCAAATTGAAATGTACGTTCAAATCAAATATTGAATGTTTTATACTTTAATTTGAATGGAAACTGACTGAAACAGTTGAATGGGCCTTCGAAACATATCCCATTGTGTTCGGAATGGGGGTAAAACGCTAGGGACGACAGTCTTTGGGTTTGGATTGGGGTTCATGGGCGAAAGGGTTATTTTGGAGATTTTAAAAATTATAAAATAAAATATCATTGGTCAGATGCTTTTTTCTCTCTCTCTCCCCCCTCGCGATAAACGGCGGCTCGTGCTCTTTCCTTCCCTCCTCTTTATATCTTGATTTTCTCAATAAAATCCAACGCTGTAGTGGAAGCTTTTGTAGTGCTCCTCAAGAGCTTTAAATCCATATAAGCCTTGCATTTTATCGTCGTGTTTTGGTCGAGATCTGGGCCTGGGAACCTCCGCCGCGTCGCACCTCCTAGCGCCTCCCACCGTGGTTCGAGTTCGACGAAACCCCCTCCTCCTGGAGCGCCTCTCCAAGGCGGACAACGTGGTCAACCCCGATCAGCCTCTAACGCAACGGATTTCGGGAATTTGCAAGACCTAGTTTTGAACGTGAAGGAAGGTATACGGCTTGGGTTTTAAAAATAGAATATAACGTTTTTAAGCGTTGCTAATGATGATTTTTAGTATAAAAATCGTATCTTTAACATATGTTAACGAAATTCGATGAAACAGGAAACATCGTGACCGTGTGGACGCCTTCTAAATTTTAGAAGAGACCGCATATTTTTCTGAGCCTTCTGCTATTTTTGGTGGAGTGGAACCCAAGGTGAGATTTCTAATTTATAAACGATATGGAAACGATGATGTATAAATTATATATTCGATGTATGAGTTATATAAGCGTTGTACACCTCATGTATAAGCGTTGTATAAGTCGTACGTTCGATGTATAAGTTGTATATACGTCGTAAAAATTATATATGTGTTGAAATAGAAGTGAATTGCTATATATATATATATATATATATATATATATACGCCCCTCGTCCACAAACCATGGACGATATTTATTGATTGTGATTGGTGTGAAAATTGATTGATAGCGAATGGTTGTTTGGGATTGTTTGTGGTTGATATTGATTGATTGTGGTTGAAAAATACCCATTTGTGGTTGAGAAATATTTGGTTGAAACCACATAGGATTAGTTTGTGGAAATGAAATAAATAAAACATGCCGTCTGCGTGCGAACTAGATGCATGATCCCCATTGTCAAAAACCGCGAGGTTTTAAGGTAGAGCGAGGAGCCGTACTAGGGACGGTCCCGGTTTTAACTACCCTGCCGTTATGATGCCGAAATTTTGAATAATATTCATGTGTTTGAATTATTTTCATTTGCTGAAACTATATTTATTCATTGAATAGAAAACCTTCATGTGTTGAATTGATATTCATTCGTTGATTAGAAATTCATGTGTTGAATGGTATTCGTGTTTTAAATATAAAAATCACATTTTTATATATATATATAGAAACTATAGAAAACCTTCATGTGTTGAATCGATATTCATTCGTTGATTAGAAATTCATGTGTTGAATGGTATTCGTGATTTAAATATAAAAATCACATTTTTATCTATATATAGAAACTATAGGAAACCTTCATGTGTTGAATCGATATCGTTGATTTGAAATTCATGTGTTGAATGGTATTCATATTTTGAAATAAATTATTTCATAATAAAAATCACCTTTTATCACCTATATAAACTATATAAAATAATAGTGTTTTGAAATGAATTGTTTTACAACAAAAATCACATTTTTATTATATTCACGAATTGTTGAAATGTGAAGTGTTAAAAATAGCCACTCGTTCAAATAAATATATATGAGTTGAAATATTCATTAACTAGCTAATGACATGATTTTTGCCTATACATGCAACATTAGAATGAATGGTGTTTTTAAACCAAATGGAATCAAATATGAAGTTGAATAGAAAATGATAAGTGATAAGAACTATATATATGTACATGCATATTTATTGAACAGGTTATAGCAAAGGGGCTAGAGAAAAGGAATAAAATTTTGTGCTCGACAAATAGGTACACATTTATTGTTTTGTTTGGGTGATGATTTTATGAGCCTGTTGGCTTTTTCTTTTTCTTTTTGACATGAGACGCCCGTGTGGCAACTTGGGAATTTTCCCAACCCCTCCCGTACAAAGGAGGTTATGGCGAAATTTTCCAAAATTTAAAGGCGTTAGTGAAATATTTGAAATGAAAACGATATTGAATTTTTTGAATGAACTATATTTATATAAATACATCAATATAAATAAAATTAAAATGAAACGTGGCCGTGCAGTTCGTGTTTTGAAATCGTGATTTCAAACAACTTGTGCGGGAAATCCGACCATTGGATTTTCCCGAAACCACAGCCGTTGGGTTCGCCTTGGAAACATCTTTCCAACGGCACCAATTTTGTAAAAATCCAACGGTTGGATTGTCTGGAATGTTTAATTCAAATCTGAAGAAAAACAGCGCCAGAATCGATTATATTTATATATATATATATATATATATATATATATATATATATATATTTAATCGAATAACGACGCTGCAGTTCGTATTTAAAATTCGAAACTTCAAACGATTATACCGGGAGATCCGACCGTCGGATTTTCCCGAAACTGGAACCATTGGATTTGTTTTGAAAAGACCTTTCTAATGATGTAAATTTTGTGAAGATCCAACGGTTAGATTTTTAGATATGTGTAAATCAAATCTGAAGAAAAACAGCGCCACGGCCGCGTTATGGCCCGAAGCGTCGTTTTGACTAAATTGGCTATTTTAGAATAAATAAAAATAGCGATAAATCGTTATAAAATATCATAAACGATATGGAATGGAAATTAACTGAATTTGCTCGATTTATGTTGTATTTGATGGTTGAATGTGTTTGGTGTGAAAATTACATTAAAGAACAAAATTGGTGTTGTCGAATGATTTAACCATTGAAATAAATTGATTTGAAATTCTAAATATACGTGAATTATTTGAAAAGGCCGAGTTAATTCTCATTTCAAATAATTGACCGACGATTGAAAGTCGAAGATGAAGACGGTGGTCGAAGACCGGAGATCTTCACCTCGTTTGGATGGTAACCGAGGTCCTGATTGGGTGGCATCCTGAAATATGGATAATGAGAGGTGATCGTCCAGACGTATGTGGTGATCGATGGGTTTGCGAGGTATTTAGTGCCTCCGGTTTCGTTCAGACCCAGAACGGATTTGTAAATGGACTGTGTGTCTGACATTGTAATTTATTCAGTGTTGATTGATCTCTATTAAATATACATCCGTTTGGCGGCGGAGAATTTATTCTTTTACTTAACGCCCTTCTCTGAGACGCACGAGCTCAGAGGTCGTACATCGATGGACATCAGTCGCATGGCATGAATTGCCTGTGTGGCATGCCAAGATGCGGTGATCAGGGCTTCTGTTGAAAAGCAAAGTCTTGTGGTGATGATCAAAGCACTGCCGGTGTGGCGTAGCTTTGTGTATAACGTAAAATCGCGAGCCTCACACCCCGGTATGAACCAGAATCGGGAGAAGGACCTCAGGGAGGGCATGCGTTTCTTCCTAGCTAGGGTGGTGTTAGTGACCTACCACCCCTGATATTTATATACTTTTCACCTGCGTGGTTGTTGCTGTTGCGAGGCGCCTCGGTTTGATCGGACGATCAGGGTCTGATGGAGTCATTCGTTGGCTCGTTTACGCCCTAAAGGGCGGGGAAACGTATTGTTCAGGCATAATAATCCACTTCGGTGGACCGGCCCTGACGATCCAAGGGGCAGTTGCGGCTGTTCCTGAGGCTCGGGCTAGGCAGTCTCGAATTCGGTAAGGACTATCTTTTGCCTTGGTTCAGGACGGAAATCCAATTTCCAAATACGACATCGTGCGATTTTGATTGTATACCTATATATGGCGACATAGTGGTATGGGGCATTAATGCCGTCTTTGATTGATAGTTATGATTTGAAATTGTTTTCAAAACATATAAACACTAGCAATAATATCAAATGCTTTTGTTTTATTCGTATCAAGCATATCTTGGCCGTTATAAGGTAAAAACTCTATCCTCCGATTTGCGTTGCATTGTGTGATGGGAACTGAGTCTTATAACGGCTTCATTTTTATAAAATGCATTGCGTTGTTTAAAAGAATGATTTGTTTTTAAAGCACTGGCAATCCAATGGAGTAAACCCGTTCCACGAAAGTGGCGTGGTCCTGTGATTGGCCATATTATATATGTGTTGAGTTGATTTCTCATACCAGTCCCATGACTGACTCGTAGTTTGTTCACTTTCAAACTCGGGTGCCCCCTATTTCTACACGGGCAGCCTTGTATTCAGGTTTAGCTGGTTCTTTCTGGATAGCTGAAGCTGAAGATGGATTCTATCATTTATTTCTTTTTATGCTGTTCAGCTCCTATTGTACATTATTTGTTTGTTTTCCGCTGTAGACATTTATGTATAGCTGAACTGTATTTCTACTAAGTAAGATCCTGTATAGTGCATAACTCTGATGATTACTTTTATCCAGTATATTTTGTTGTTCATTATCTGGTGTATTTATTTAATTATGTCCTGCTATTATCTGTTTCTGTGTTATATTCCATGGATTACCCTTGCCACCGTCAGTACGGGGTTTGGAGTCGTCTCATTTGGTATCAGAGCTTTGGTTAAGCTTAGTTCTGGAATATAACATTTGAACAAACTCGTCAGAAATAGAACCAGTAGTGTTCTAGGATGGGTAACTCTATACAGATAGGATCAACAATATCCTAGTATGAGTAAAACAGAATGAAATTACACCTCGATAGACACGTTTACATTTGAAGTATGTGTTTCTATATTTTAAAATAATCTTTTCTGCGACCTGACACTTGATCTGCTGTTTGCAGAAGTACTAGAAAATGAGTGTCAGAAACAGGAGGAATACAGAACCGGATATTGAGGCCCTATTAATCAAATATCGAAATATGGGTGGAATACCGTTCTCAGGTGAAGAATCTATTATGAAGACACAGACTTGGATTCGTTCGGCTGAAAAGATCTTTGATGGTTTAAAGCTGAGGGATGACCAGAAAAGATTACTGGCCTCCTGGTCACTCAAAGACGAAGCTTTGTTCTGGTGGGATTCAGTTATAGAGGATAATCCAGAAGGTGATATCACCTGGGACAGATTCAAAGTGATTTTCCTAGAAAGATTTACTCCTCCAGAAGCGACTGAGCGATTATGCGACGAATTTTCTTATCTGATACAAGGTGATATGACCATCCCAGAATATCATAAGAAATTCAACGAACTTTCTCATTTTGCTCCTCATCTGATTAAAGACCCAAAGAGGAAAAATCTGAGATTTATTCACGGGCTTCAAAGAAAATATCAGAATAGTGTGATGAGGAATGTAAAACTTCCTTTCTCTGAAATGATTTATATAGCTTATCAGTATGAAGATCTCCATAAGAAAGGGATGTTGCACGACGAAGAAGAAGTCTGTTCTAGTGACAAAGAAGAGTCGGAAACTGATATTCCAGAAGCCAGTACGAGGTCTGAGGTCAATAAGAAGCCTAGTGCCAATCGAAAAAGGGCCAGACCTGAGAAAGAATCAGTAATGACCGCTATGTGCTTAAACTGCAATCAAGAAGGTCATTTGTCCAGAAAATGTAAGTCCTTGAAATTGCAAAAGAAGGAGGGATCTAAATCAAAGAGCAAGGTTAAAGAAAATAGAAAATGCAATCTCTGCCATCAGGCTGGTCACGTAAAGCCAGATTGCTGGCAGTTGAAAAAGACTGAAATAGTTCAGGTAAATGAAGTAGCAGAAACTTCTGTGCCCTCAGCTAGTCAAGAAAGGGCCGATGTTTTAGAAGGCACGTTTACTTTCAAAAACGTTCCAGTCAAAGTACTGTTTGACGCAGGCGCGTCATGAAGTTTCATTGCCAAAGACGCAGCTAAGAAACTGGATTTGAATTTGAAAAAGCTCAAAGAACCAATGACTGTCCAGAATCCGGTTGGGGGTTCCATTGATCTCAGTTGGGTTTGTGGAGTGTCGGTTTCTTTCTCTTGTTATCGGTTTCCTACCATCGTCGTCGTAATGAATTTTAAAGAGTTTGATCTTATCTTGGGGTTAGACTGCTTGACCAAATATGAAGCTGAAGTTAAATGCGCCGACAGAGTCGTAAAGGCGAAGATTAAATCAGGTGATTATATAACCTTTCCATGTGAAGGTCAGAATGCTAATAGAAAGGACTTCTGGGCAGCTTTGAATGTTTCTCCAGTTCAAATGGAAAATGTCCCTGAAGTCACAGAGAATATTCTCGATCTAGTGAAAGACATCCCTGTGCGGATGTGTTCGAAGAAGTTGTTCGCTTACCTCCGCAGAGAGAAATAGATTTCAAAATTGCTTTAATTCCGAATGCAAGGCCGGTAGTTCACGCTATTCGAAGAATGTCCTTGAAAGAGAAAGAGGAATTAGACAATCAAACATGACATCTAGTATGGAAAGGCCTGATCAGACCTAGTTTCTCTGACTGGGGTGCAGCAGTGGTGTTTGTCCCAAAATCTGACGGTACTCTACGTCTATGTGTGGATTATCGTGATTTGAACAAGCAGACCATAAAGAACAAATACCCATTGCCGCGGATTGATGATTTGTTGGATCGATTAAGTGGCGCACAAGTATTCTCAAGGATGGACCTAGCTACAGGCTTCCATCAACTTCGAATTGCCGAAGAGTGTGTTCCAATGACAGCATTCAGAGGTCACGACTTATTCTACGAGTGGTTAGTAATGTCGTTCGGCTTATGTAACGCTCCTGCTTACTTCGTCGATCTGATGAACAGAGTATTCAGGGGAGTATTTAATAAATTTGTTCTAGTTTTCATTGACGATATTCTAAATTTCTCTAAATCAAAGGCCGAACATGAGAAGCATTTGGAACAGGTATTAGAAATTCTCAGAAGGAATGTATTGAAAGCCAAGTTTTCCAAATGTATATTCTGGCAAGATGAAGTAAAATTTCTAGGCCACGTCGTATCAAAAGAAGGAATTGCTGTGGATCCAAGCAAAATCACAGCTATTCAAAACTGGAAGTAGCCTAGCACCCCCACTGAAGTCCGCAGCTTTCTCGGATTGGCTAGCTATTACCGGAAGTTCGTTAAAAACTTTTCGAAGATATCTGGCCACTTAACGAAGCTTACAAAGAAGCACTCTAAATTCAAATGGACTCCAGAAAGTGAGGAGGCTTTTGAAGAGCTAAAATTAAGACTAATGACTGCTCCAGTTTTAACCATCATCGATGGCAACCAGGACTTGAAAGTCTGGACTGATGCTTCTAGAGAAGGCCTTGGCGCAGTGTTAATGCAAAGAGGCCAAGTGATTGCTTATGCTAGCCGTCAACTGAAGCCGCACGAGAAGAACTACGTAACTCATGATCTTGAGTTATTGGCTATTGTGTTCGCTTTGAAAATCTGGAGACATTATCTTCTGGGTGAGAGATTTGAACTTTTTATAGATCACTAGTCGTTAAAGTATCTGTTCACTCAGAAAGAATTGAATTTGAGGCAGCAACGTTGGCTGGAGTTTCTAGCAGCATATGACTTTGAAATTATATATACTCCAGGGAAAGCCAATGTCGTTGCCGATGCGCTGAGCCGAAAGAATGTAATGATCGCCAGCTTTATTATCACGACTTCCTTGATTGACAAAATATCTATTCTTCAGAAGGAGGATAACTTTATTAAGGATATGATCAAAAGGATTCAGAAAGGCGAACCCTCGTGTTTTCAAATAGATAACGACGAGACCGTGAGATTGAAAGGAAGGATTTGTGTTCCTGACATCCCCGAACTCAAAAGGGAAGTGTTAGACGAGTGTCACAAGTCCAAGCTAAGTATCCATCCTGTTGTAGCCAAAATGTATAACGATCTCAAACGTACATTCTGCTGGAAGGCTATGAAAAGAGATGTTTCAATATATGTTAGCCGATGCCCTACTTGCTAGCTAGTCAAAAGCGACCAACAGAAACTAGCTGGATTATTACAACCACTAGAAGTTCCTGGTTGGAAGTGGGAACATATTTCTATGGATTTCATTGATGGTCTGCCCAGAACCAGAAAAGGAACTGACAGTATTTAGGTGATCGTAGATCGCTTCACGAAGACCGACCATTTTATACCTGTCAGATCAAACAGAACTGCTCAGAGTCTAGCGCAGATATACTTCAGGGAAATAGTTAGACTACATGGAGTGCCGCTCAGTATAGTTAGTGATAGAGATACAATATTCACTAGCAAATTCTGGGAGGCGTTTCAAGTCGAGCTGGGAACGAAGTTGAACTTAAGCACCACTTATCATCCTCAGACAGACGGTCAGACTGAGAGGGTGAATCGTATTTTAGAAGATCTATTGCAGGCTTGTGTTATAGATTTCGGTGGATCATGGGAAGACCATCTGCATCAGGCTGAATTCTCTTATAACAACAGCTACCAGGCGAGTCTGACAATGTCGCCATTCGAAGCATTGTATGGTAGACCGTGCCGATCTCCTGCTTGTTGGGTCGAACCCGGAAATAGACTTGTGTTAGGGCCAGACATGATTAGAGAAGCCGCCGACAAAGTCGATTTTATTAAGAAACGATTATTGGCCGCTTAAAGCCGACAAAAGAGCTATGCCGATAGAAGAAGAAGAGATATATCCTTTGCTGTTGGCGACTACGTATATTTGAAAGTATCGCCGATGAGAGGAGTTATCCGGTTCGGTAAAACAGGAAAGTTAGCGCCCAAATTCATTGGTCCGTTTCCTATTCTGGAACGGATCGGAACTCTCGCTTATAGGGTTAAACTGCCTGAGTGGTTGCCTGGAGTTCATGATGTATTTCATATATCTCAACTTCGAAAACACGTTCATGATCCAGACTTGATCGTGGAAGAAGCAGCTCAACAGGATATTGAAATTACTCCAGAATTAGCTGTGAGAAGAGAGCCGCTAAAGATTATCGGCAAAGAAACCAAAGAGCTGAGGAACAAGAAGGTTCACTTAGTCAAAGTGCAACGGAGTGGAGATCCGCGGGATTGTACTTGGGAAACTGAGGAGGGCATTCAGAAAGCTTATCCTAGATGCCGAGTGGATATCTCTGATTGACTCCAGTGCAAGGTACATTTACCCTACTTTGCATTACCATTTAATTCTCTACTTTGTTGTTATTTTCTTTTCATGGATGTGCACTTTTAAATTCCATAGTCTGAATGATTTTTTAAAAAAAAAAGAGTATAGAAAGTGATTAGTATATTTTTGAAAGGTTGAAAACAATTGGATTGGTTGTTGTGTTTTGTGATTGTAGATTAATCAAACAACTTTCGACTTTGTTCCTTTTCGGGGATGAAAAGTTTTAAGTGGGGGAGATTGTAACGACCCAGAAAATCTGAACCAATTTAAAAAATTTAAATTGGCTAAAATAATGGATTTTAAATATTTAAAATAAATATTTTAAATAATAGCAATGAAAACTGAGTTTGAATCGACAATTGAAAACGAATATAATTAATTATAATTATAAACAAGGCCTGAAATGGCACTGCAGTTTCAAAAATTGAATACAAACTTTGTCAGACTGTACCGGGTGCAAAACAAAACGGATTTTAGCGAAACCAAAAATATTTAAATCTGTTAGTGAATACCTTTCTAACGAATTTGAAAAATCGAATTGTCATAGCGGAAAACAAAAGTTATGGCCGGATGAATTTTCAGAAAGGTCGCTATGGAATTTATATAGCCCGTGAAATTGGCCATTTTGCATACGACCTCGGAATTCGACGAAACCACTTTTGTTGGATCCGGGATGTGAAGTTATTACTAGGTTTCAAATTTCATAATTTTTGAAGCTAATATGTGAGCGTGGCAAAATAAAATGTGTTTTGGTCAATTACAGTTAAATTGGATCGACCAGAAATTGGCCTTTTTGCAAACGGTCTCAGAATTCGACGAAACTAGTTTTGTTGGGACCGTATCGTCAAAACATAGCTAGATTTATTTTTCTGGAATTTTTCGAATCAGTTTGTGGCCCTGGCAAATTGAAATGTACGTTCAAATCAAATATTGAATGTTTTATATTTTAATTTGAATGGAAAATGACTGAAACAGTCGAATGGGCCTTCGAAACATATCCCATTATGTTCGGAATGGGGGTAAAATGCTAGGGACGATAGTTGTTGGGTTTGGATTGGGGTTCGTGGGCGAAAGGGGTATTTTGGAGATTTTAAAAATTATAAAATAAAATAAAAAAATATCATTGGTCAGATGCTTTTCTCTCTCTCTCTCCCCCCTCGCGATAAACGGCGGCACGTGCTCTTTCCTTCCCTCCTCTTTATCTCTCGATTTGCTCAATAAAATCCAACGCTGTATTGGAAGATTTTGTAGTGCTCCTCAAGAGCTTTAAATCCATATAAGCCTTGCTTTTTATCGTCGTGTTTTGGTCGAGATCTGGGCCTGGGAACCTCCTCCGCGTCGCACCTCCTAGCGCCTCCCACCGTGGTTCGAGTTCGACGAAACCCCCTCCCCCTGGAGCGCCTCTCCAAGGCGGACAACGTGGTCAACCCCGATCAGCCTCTAACGCAACGGATTTCGGGAATTTGCAAGACCTAGTTTTGAACGTGAAGGAAGGTATACGGCTTGGGTTTTAAAAATAGAATATAACGTTTTTAAGCGTTGCTAATGATGATTTTTAGTATAAAAATCGTATCTTTAACATATGTTAACGAAATTCGATGAAACAGGAAACATCGTGACCATGTGGACGCCTTCTACATTTCAGAAGAGACCGCATATTTTTCTGAGCCTTCTGCTATTTTTGGTGGAGTGGAACCCAAGGTGAGATTTCTAATTTATAAACGATATGGAAACGACGATGTATAAATTATATATTCGATGTATGAGTTATATAAGCGTTGTACACCTCATGTATAAGCGTTGTATAAGTCGTACGTTCGATGTATAAGTTGTATATACGTCGTAAAAATTATATATGTGTTGAAATAGAAGTGAATTGCTATATATATATATATATATATATATATATATATATATATATATATATATACGCCCCTCGTCCACAAACCATGGACGATATTTATTGATTGTGATTGGTGTGAAAATTGATTGATAGCGAATGGTTGTTTGGGATTGTTTGTGGTTGATATTGATTGATTGTGGTTGAAAAATACCCATTTGTGGTTGAGAAATATTTGGTTGAAACCACATAGGATTAGTTTGTGGAAATGAAATAAATAAAACATGTCGCCTGCGTGCGAACTAGATGCATGATCCCCATTGTCAAAAACCATGAGGTTTTAAGGTAGAGCGAGGAGCCATACTAGGGACGGTCCCGGTTTTAACTATCCTGCCGTTATGCTGCCGAAATTTTGAATAATATTCATGTGTTTGAATTATTTTCATTTGCTGAAACTATATTTATTCATTGAATAGAAAACCTTCATGTGTTGAATCAATATTCATTCGTTGATTAGAAATTCATGTGTTGAATGGTATTCGAATTTTAAATATAAAAATCACATTTTTATATATATATAGAAACTATAGAAAACCTTCATGTGTTGAATCGATATTCATTCGTTGATTAGAAATTCATGTGTTGAATGGTATTCGTGATTTAAATATAAAAATCATATTTTTTTTCTATATATAGAAACTATAGAAAACCTTCATGTGTTGAATCGATATTCATTCGTTGATTTGAAATTCATGTGTTGAATGGTATTCATATTTTGAAATAAATTGTTTCATAATAATAATCACCTTTTATCACCTATATAAACTATATAAAATAATAGTGTTTTGAAACGAATTGTTTTACAATAAAAATCACATTTTTATTATATTCACGAATTGTTGAAATGTGAAGTGTTAAAAATAGCCACTCGTTCAAATAAATATATATGAGTTGAAATATTCATTAATTAGCTAATGACATGATTTTTGCCTATACATGCAACATTAGAATGAATTGTGTTTTTAAACCAAATGGAATCAAACATGAAGTTGAATAGAAAATGATAAGTTATAAGAACTATATATATGTACATGCATATTTATTGAACAGGTTATAGCAAAGGGGCTAGAGAAGAGGAATAAAATTTTGTGGCCGACAAATAGGTACACATTTACTGTTTTGTTTGGGTGATGATTTTATGAGCTTGTTGGCTAGCCGCTTGGCATTTTCTTTTTCTTTTTGACATGGGACGCCTGTGTGGCTACTTGGGAATTTTCCCAGCCCCTCCCGTACAAAGGAGATTATGGCGAAATTTTCCAAAATTTAAAGGCGTTAGTGAAATATTTGAAGTGAAAACGATATTGAAATTTTTGAATGAACTATATTTATATAAATATATAAATATAAATAAAATTAAAACGAAACGTGGCCGTGCAGTTCGTGTTTTGAAACCGTGATTTCAAACAACTAGTGCGGGAAATCCGACCATTGGATTTTTCCGAAACCACAGCCATTGGGTTCGCCTTGGAAATTTCTTTCCAACGGCACCAATTTTGTAAAAATCCAACGGTTGGACTGTCTGGAATGTTTAATTCAAATCTGAAGAAAAAAAGCGCCAGAATCGATTATATTTATATATATATATATATATAATTATATTTAATCGAATAACGACGCTGCAATTCGTATTTTGAATTCGAAACTTCAAACGATTGTACCGGGAGATCCGACCGTCGGATTTTCCTGAAACTGGAACCGTTGGATTCGTTTTGAAAAGACCTTTCTAATGATGTAAATTTTGTGAAGATCCAACGGTTAGATTTTCAGATATGTGTAAATCAAATCTGAAGAAAAACAGCGCCACGGCCGCGTTATGGCCCGAAGCGTCGTTTTGACTAAATTGGCTATTTTAGAATAAATAAAAATAGCGATAAATCATTATAAAATATCATAAACGATATGGAATGGAAATAAACTGAATTTGCTCGATTTATGTGGTATTTGATGGTTGAATGTGTTTGGTGTGAAAATTACATTAAAGAACAAAATTGGTGTTGTCGAATGATTTAACCATTGAAATAAATTGATTTGAAATTCTAAATATACGTGAATTATTTGAAAAGGCCGAGTTAATTCTCATTTCAAATAATTGACCGACGAATGAAAGTCGAAGATGAAGACGGTGGTCGAAGACCGGAGATCTTCACCTCGTTTGGATGGTAACCGAGGTCCTGATTGGGAGGCATCCCGAAATATGGATAATAAGTGGTTATCGTCCAGACGTACGTGGTGATCGATGGGTTTGCAAGGTATTTAGTGCCTCCGGTTTCGTTCAGACCCAGAATGGACTTGTAAATGGACTGTGTGTCTGACATTGGATTTTATTCTGTGTTGATTGATCTCTATTAAATATACATCTGTTTGGCGGCGGAGAATTTATTCTTTTGCTTAACGCCCTTCTCTGAGACGCACGAGCTCAGAGGTTGTACATCGATGGACATCAGTCGCATGGCATGAATTGCCTATGTGGCATGCTAAGATGCGGTGATCAGGGCTTCTGTTGAAAAGCAAAGTCTTGTGGTGATGATCAAAGCACCGCCGGTGTGGCGTAGCTTTGTGTATAACGTAAAATCGCGAGCCTCACACCCCGGTATGAACCAGAAACGGGAGAAGGACCTCAGGGAGGGCATACGTTTCTTCCTAGCTAGGGTGGTGTCAGTGACCTACCAGCCCTGACATTTATATACTTTTCACCTGCGTGGTTGTTGCTGTTGCGAGGCGCCTCGGTTTGATCGGACGATCCATATCCGATGGAGTCATTCGTTGGCTCGTTTACGCCCCAAAGGGTGGGGAAACGTATTATTCAGGCATAATAATCCACATCGGTGGACCGGCCCTGACGATCCAAGGGGCAGTTGCGGCTGTTCCTGAGGCTCGGGCTAGGCAGTCTCGAATTCGGTAAGGACTATCTTTTGCCTTGGTTCAGGACGGAAATCAAATTTCTAAATACGACATCGTGCGATTTTGATTGTATACCTATATATGGCGACATAGTGGTATGGGGCATTAATGTCGTCTATGATTGATAGTTATGATTTGAAATTGTTTTCAAAACATATAAACACTAGCAATAATATCAAATGCCTTTGTTTTATTCGTATCAAGCATATCTTGGCCGTTATAAGGTAAAAACTCTATCCTCCGGTTTGCGTTGCATTGTGTGATGGGAACTGAGTCTTATAACGGCTTCATTTTTATAAAATGCATTGCGTTGTTTAAAAGAATGATTTGTTTTTAAAGCACTGGCAATCCAATGGAGTAAACCCGTTCCACGAATATGGCGTGGTCCTGTGATTGGCCATATTATATATGTGTTGAGTAGATTTCTCATACCAGTCCCATGACTGACTCGTAGTTTGTTCACTTTCAAACTCGGGTGCCCCCTTTTTCTACACGGGCAGCCTTGTATTCAGGTTTAGCTGGTTCTTTCTGGATAGCTGGAGCTGAAGATGGATTCTATCATTTATTTCTTTTTATGTTGTTCAGCTCCAATTGTACATATTTTGTTTGTTTTCCGTTGTAGACATTTATGTATAGCTTAAATGTATTTGTACTATGTAAGATCCTGTATACTGCGTAACTCTGATGATTACTTTTATCCAGTATATTTTGTTGTTCATTATCTGGTGTATTTTTTTAATTCTGTCCTATTATTATCTGTTTCTGTGTTATATTCCATGGATTACCCTTGCCACCATCAGTACGGGGTTTGGGGTCGTCTCAGATATGAATATCCTACGTCCATGGAGACCGAACAAATTATTTTATTCTTTCTTCATAAGAGGGAGTACAATAAGAGAAGAATACAAACATTCAATACATTTCTCACCCTATAATTTATACATAAATAAGGATCTTATTGAGGATATGAAGAAGAGAGCATTATAGGCTTGTTCTTCTGAAAAGATGAGCAAGCCCCCTATTTATAAGAGTAAGAACGAAGGCTTGCCTGAAAATAAGCATGAGAAATTTCCAGATTTCCTTGATTGCTAATCTTCCATATTTGTGATTATTTCCTCATATAAATATATTTGATTGATTTGAATCAAATAATATACCTTCTCATTCCATCCAAATTTGTTGCCTCGTACACAAAGATTTGATTGATTAATCAATCAAATATCTCTTCCAAATCTTTCCAATTTATTGCCTATAATTAATTGATTACAAGAATCAATTAAAATCTTCTCCACAATTGGCATATATTTAAATCGTTCAAATTTAGCATCATCTTCAATCAAAAGAGCACCCAATGCTTGGTGCATATTCAAAAGAAAGCCAATCACCTGTTCACTTGGCTGCCCATGTAAAAATAGGGGCACCCTAGTTTGCAAGGGAAAAATAAACTACGAGTCAGTCATGGGACTGATGTGAGAAATCGTTAGGTAACTTAACTTAATTAAGAATAAAGAAAATCATAGGACCATGCCGTATGTCAAAGAATGTGTTTACTCCATTGGATTTGCAGTGCATACAATAAAGTAAATCAAATAAACAATGCAATGCTTTTTAGAAAAATGAGGCCATTATAAGAATCAGGTTCCATTACACAATGCCAACACAAACTAGAGGACAGAGTTTTACCTTATAATGGCCAAACATGCTTGATACAGATAAAATGAACTCATTTGATATTATCATTAGTGTCTAGATGTTTCAAAAACAATTTCAACATAAATGTATCAATCAAAGATGGCATAGGTACCATATATTATGTCGTCATATAGGTTTACAATCAAAACAACACAAGCTTGTATTGGAAATCAGATTTCCATCATGAGTCAAGAAAAGGGATGTCTCCTTACCGATTTTAAGATGATCTACCAAACGCCTCAGGATCACACCTATAGGCAACCCATGGTTCTTATGAACAATACGTTTCCCAGTCCTGTCGGACCTATCACTCGAGCCTTTTAGTCCGCTCTATATCCGAGGCGCTTCGTAATCCGTTATCCACATAAGTAAAAATGTCTGGTCTCCATATCACGATGCAACTTCTAGCTAGAAAGAAACGCATGCACTCCATGCAGTCACTATCCCGTTTTAGACTCATATAGGAGTGTGAGGCTCCCAAATTAATGCCATATAATTAAAGTTGTGCTCTGATCATCTTCCATAAGACTTTGCTTTTCAACAAAAGACTTGATCATTTGCATCTTAACATGCCACATTATCAATCCATACCATACCATTGATTTCCACCAATACATAACCTCTAAGCTCGTACATCTCAGAGAAGGGTGTTAAGAAAGAGAATAGGTACTCCACCACCAAACAGATATATGTTTAGCGGAGATCAACGAATATGGCACGCATTACAATGTCAAACATACGATCCATTCATATGTCCAATCTGGGTATGAACGAGACCGGAGGCACCTAATTCCTCATCCGATATGTCCAATACGGGAGAGAGGTCCTCGCATATCCGAACAATCAACAAGTACGTCCAGACAACTACCAATATAACCCTTTCAAGGGAGCTACCCATATTGAAGGCATTAGTTGTAATGCATTCAAAGTGAAGTTCGCTGGTCTTGCACCGTCTTCATATTCTTTGGCTTTTAGTCGTCGTTTAATTATTTGAAATGAGAATAAACTCGGTCTTTTCAAATAATTCTCGCATATATAAATCAGATCCAATTCTTTCCTTTGGTTAAGTTATTGGCCTTAACAATTCATTTAACTGTCTTATTCTAAAAGGTTTAATCGAGAATTTAATTCAGTCATTGAATTAAATACTCTATCAATAATATACTCAAAATTCATTTAATAAGTTTTCATGCCAAATCATACTTAACCATTTCATTTAATAAGTTTTCATGCCAAATCCAACTTAAACATTTCCTTTAATAGGTTTTCAAGCCAAATCGTACTTAACCGTTTCATTTTTATAAACCAATCAAAATATGTTTACTCATGTTCTAAATTGCTTATTTTAATTTAAAACGATTTTTAGCTATTTTAATATATGTAAACATAGCTCAATTTAGCCAAACGACGTTTCAGTTCATTTGACTGCACTGGCGTTGTTTTCCTTCAATCTTGAATTAAAAATTTCTTAAGATCTAACTGTTGAATCTTAATATATTTGTTATCACTAGAAAGATCTTTACGAAATGAACGAAACGGTTCAAATTTTAGGAAATTCCGATGGTCGGATCTCCCGGTATACTCGTTTAAAATTACGAGTCGAAAACACGAACTACCGCTGCTCGATTCGTTTAATTTAATTTATATTTTTCATATAAAAATATATTTCGTTAAATGAATTCCAAACTATTTAATTGACTAAAGATTTGGATAACGCCATTAAATTTTTGAAATTTTCGCCATAACCTCCTTTGTACGGAGGGCCCGGAAAAATCACATATGGCCTAAAAAGTCTCCAATAAATCACAATATATACATGCAACATGTGTACACTGAGAGATGTGCAAAAATAAATCATCTTAATGCCCATATGGGAATTATAAATCATGTGAACAAACATTGTGCCTTACACATCACCCACAGGCAACAGTACACTTTGGTTACCCCAATCCCTATGTACCGTAACTACGCAAGAGTGATATGTATATTTTTGTGCTCTCCTAACCTATGTAGGGATCATTATTAAATCTTGCAACTTTATATATAGGTTTAATTTAGTCCAAATCATGTCTTCTGCTCACGTCCGATCAATATGCAGTATACCTGGCCTCCAGTCATTTGTTGTCATTGTATAGCATCAAATAAATGAATACCATACACTCACATCATATAAGCATCAAGAAACTAGATATTTATATGGGTGTGTTGGGCTATGATTATGTCTTGTAGTCCAATACTTGCTTTCTATTCTATGGTGTTGTTTAATTAATCCAAAAACTATCACTCGCATCCAATGCACACACAATAGTCATAAATAAATAAATAAATAATCAACACCAATGCCATTTAAGGCACCACTAGTGCCACCCACGTCGTATGAAATGCAAGTGTCAAATATTCATACAACGCTTCTAATGCAAAAGATTTGTGAATAGTTCAAGTGTTGAACTAACAAAGATATATATGCATGAATGTAAGCAGTAATGGACATCAACAAACATGATTAAATATTTTTAATCGCCAAATACTTAATCAAATAAATTCACTTCACTTATTTTGCCAAGTCTAGTTTGGCGCAGGTTTACATATTCACTTACATAAGGATTAAAAGTAATATTTTTACATCATTAGTCGCTTACTAAAATCTTAATAAATTTTATTACTTTGTAGTTAATGTTATTTAATTCATTCTAGTTACAAATCCATGATATCAATATGGTTTTATTTACATATCATGCATGTAATCTACATCACATACATTAGTTAAAAATCACATTTTTAACTAATTAAAATTTATTTCATCGCATATACTAGTTAAAAATCATATTTTTAACTAACTAAAAATTAATCCATCGCATACACTAGTTAGAAATCACACTTTTAACTAGCAAAAAATTATTTCCTTGCATACACTAGTTAAAATCACATTTTTTAACTAACTAAAAATTATTTAACAATTAACTAACTTATCTAACCCCTTTCTAAATTAAATTTAGATTTCTCACTGCGAATTCCACTCTGCCAATTCTTTGAATGCAGAAGAATGCGACTACTTCAAGCTCTAATGCTTGTCTACGTTGCCGGAGATGAATTTGTGCACTAAAGGAGCACTCAAACTTCTCTTCTCCGCTATCCAGGATTGAATTGGCGAAATGAATGTGCTTCAGAGATGAAAATGAAGTGTAGAGGAGGAAGGCTAGAAGGTGTATGAAGGTTTAGGAGTAGAAATGTGGAGTTTGGGAGGAGGAATAGGAAGAGAAGGAGGTAGAGGGCTGCGTGCATGGGGGTACGGGGGCTGCTGCTTGCGCGTGCGGGTGAGTGCCGACGTGTGTAGGTAGGGGGTGCGGCTAGGGGGAGGAAGAGGAGGAGAAAGGAGAAGGACCTAGGGTTGGAGAGGAGGCCCCTATTTTAGGGAAAAGGAGGAAAAAAAAGAAATGAAGAGAAGTGAGGAGAAAAAGGGAGAAAGTGGGATTAAGTAGGAATTTATCTCCTCTTCTCTCCGACAGTCCAGCTGCAAACAATCTTCATTTGCTATGACACTTCGGCATGAGATAATACACGTCCATATGAATCAAACAAACCAAGTTTCATCGAATTCCGAGTTGTTTGACCTTCCATTTTAATTTACTCACCAGCTCAAATTAGCTTCAAAAATGCAATTTTTACGTACGTTTTCGAGTTATAAGCCCACATTTCCAAAAATTGTGAAACGTTGGATTCTTTCATTATTTGATGATATGAATCCCAAAAAGAAGTGAAATCGAATTCCGAATTCATTTCAATAATATTCCTTTGTAAATTGACTATCAGTTTCTTAGCAAATGTGTTTGCCTCTCATGACCACATGCTAACTCCATTTAACGTGAAATTTGAAATCTAGCAATGATTGATTATTCCTAATCCAATATAATTGGTCTCGTCGAATTCTGAGGTCATTGTCAAAATTTTACTTTTTAAGGACTATGCGATGATTTAAAAATCGAATATTTCAAATTCTGACACATTTTCCTATAAAAATAATTTTAAAATTAGTTGTGAAATTCCGGGTTATTACAACCGCCCCTACTTAGAACTGTTCATCCCCAAGAAGGAAACAACAACAAAGTAGGAAACTAAATAGTAATGTAAAATAACATAAATATACCTCACAAAAGAGCTAATCTGAGATATCACTCTGCATCTGGGATAAGTCTGTTTAATGTTATCTTCTGTTTCTCATGTACAGTCTCTAGGTTCTCCACTCCATTGCACCTTGACTAAATGCACCTTCTTGTTCCTCAGAACTTTGGTTTCTCTGCTATTAATCTTTAGCGGCTCCTTATGAATAGTCAAACTCAGAGTAATATCTAATATTGGTTGATTCGCCTCTTGCACGATCAAGTCTGGATCATATACATGCTTCCGAAGTTTAGAAATATGAAACACATCATGCACTCTGAGCAACAAATCTGGAGATCGAACCCTGTAATCTAGAGTTCCAATCCTCTCGAGTATAGGGAACGGACGAATATATCTAGAAGCCAACTTCCTTGTCTTTCCAAATCGAATTACTCCTCTCGTCGGAGAAATTTTCAGATATATGTCGTCTCCAACAAAAAATGCTAAATCTCTTCTTCTATAATCCGCATAACTCTTCTGTCGGCTCTGTCCACGTCTTAATTAATTCCACTTTATCTTAAGCTTCTTGGATCATATCAGGACCCAACGCTAATCGATTATCAGGCTCTATCCAACATGTCACGGATCTACATGGTCTACTATATGATGCTTCAAATGGAGATAATTTCAAGCTCTCATGATAACTATTATTATTTGAGAACTCAACTAAATGTATGTGATCTTCCTAAGATCCTCCAAAATCAAGAATACAATCCCACAATAAGTTTTCTAATATACGATTCACCCTCTCAGTCTAGCCGTCAGTCTAAGGATGATATGCGGTACTAAGATTAGATTCTGTTCCCGATTCAGATTAGAATGCTTCCCATAACTTACTCGCAAAGATTGAATCCTGGTCACTAACAATGCTGCAAGGAACTCCATGCACTCTAACAATCTCTCTAAAATATGAGCAATTCTAGTCAATTTTACTAGAATAAAATGGGTGCTCTTTGTGAAACTACCAACAATAACACAAATACTATCATTGCCCTTATTGGTTCTATTCATAGAAATCTGATCCCCCTTCCATTCTGGAACCTCTAATGGTTGCAACAAGCCAGCGACCTTTTGCTGATCGCTCACAACCTGTTGGTAAGTTGGACACCATCAAACATATATAGAGATATCTCTCTTCATAGACCTCCACCATAATGTGCGCTTAAGATCGTAATACATCTTACTTACCCTTGGGTGAATAGTAAGCTTGGTTCTATAACATTCATCCATTACCTCTCTTTTGAGTTCGGGAATATTCGGAACACAGATTCGGCCTGACAGTCTAAGAATACCCTTGCTATCAATCTGGAATCCTGAGACTTATCCCTACTAAATTCTTTTAATAATCTTCTGAATAAAATTATCATCTTTTTTGAAGAACAGAGATCTTCTCAATCAATGATGGCATGATGATAAGATTAGCGACGATTGCATTCTTTCTTCTAGGGGCATCAACTACAACATTGGGTTTCCATGGAGCATACAAAATATCTAGATCGTATGCCGCAAGAAATTCTAACCAATGTTGTCTCAAATTCAAGTCTTTTTGGGTGAAAAAATACTTCAGCGATCTATATATAATTCGAACTTCTCACCCAAAAGATAATGCCTCCATATATTCAAAGCAAATACTATGGCCAACAGCTCTAAATCGTGAGTAACATACCTCTTTTCATGCGGCTTCAACTGACAACTAACATAAGCAACAACTTGGCCTCTTTTCATTAATACAGCCCCTACTCCTTCATGATAAGCATCTGTATACATAGTCAAATTCTAATTGCCATCAATAATAATCAACACAAGAGCAGTAGTCAACCTTACTTTCAGCTCTGCGAAAGCTAACTCACATTTTGTCGTCCAATTAAACCTCACATGCTTGTTTGTAAGCTTCATCAACGGACTAGGTAGCTTCAAAAAACCCTTTACAAATTTTCGATAATAGCCCGGTAATCCCAGAAAACTTCTAACTTCCGTGGGAGTGCTAGGTTGCTTCCAATCTCGTATGATAGAAATTTTTCCTGGATCTATTGAAATTTCTTCCTTTGATACTACATGACCAAGGAACTTCACTTCTTGCCAAAATATGCATTTACAAAATTTGTCTTTCAATACATTCTTTCTCAGGATGTCCAAACCTATTCCAAATGCTTTGCATGCTCGCTAGCTAACTTAGAGAAGGACAAAATATCACAATGAAAAATAGCACAAATTTATTCAGCACTCCACGAAATACTCTACTCATCAAATAAACAAAATAAGTAGGAGTGTTACACAAGCCGAACGGCATTAATAACCATTCACAAAAAAGTCAGGTCCCCTGAAAGTTATCAAAGGAACACATTCTTCGGCAATCCGCAACTGATGGAACCTGTAGCCAGGTCCATCTTTGAAAACACTCTCCCTCCATTTAAGTGATCCAACAAATAATCAATGCGTGACAATGGATATTCATTCTTCAATGTTTGCTTATTGGGATCTCGGTACTCTACGCATAACCTGAGAGTACCGTCTGACTTAGGAACAATAACCACAGCTACTCCCAAACTCGAGAAACTAGGCCTGATAAGACCTTTCCATAAAAGCTGCTGAGTTTGATCACTCAAATCTTGCATCTCTTTCAACTTCATTCTTCGAATTGCATGCACAATTGACCTTGCATTCGGAACTATATCAATTCTGAAATCAATTTCTCCGCGCGAAGGTAAGCTATCAACTTCTTAGAACAACTTCGCATAATTTTTAACAATAGGAATATTCTCAATAGAGGTAGCAGAAACTGCAAGCGCTGACCAAAACTCTTTCTATCTGAATTCGAGCCTTCGCATGGTATAATAATATCTTTAACCTTCGTTTTAACCTTAACAACTCTTTCAGTGCATTTAACTTCAGCCTCAAACTTAATTAACCAATCCAACCCAAGTATGATATCAAAGTCGTACAGATTCATGACGAATAAATTAAAAGAAAACTAGCAACAAGAATAGGAAATAAGTACTTACAATATAAATGGACAATAAGTGAACCCCCTATTGGATTATGGGTACTAATTGATCCTTCGAGATTTCTCAATTTTTAGTTGTGTTTACTCGAAATAAAACTCCGTGATGCACCCGCATCAAATAGCACTTTAACAGGAATATTTTTTATTTTAAGTGTACCTTCCAAAACATTTGGTCTACCTCAACCTGTAGAAGGATCTAGCGCATTCGCCCCATCATAAAAATTAGCTACTCTAGCTTTCTTAGTTAGTGGGTTGTTCCTTGCAAAATGTCCCAACTTATGGCAATTATAGCACTCATCACTGTTGCGAGACTATTATCTAGGACCAGATTCATTTTTTTGGCCTCTTAGGAGCATTGCACTGATTAGCCCAATGCCCATACTGGTCATAGTTGAAGCATTTAATCCTCGCTGGCTTATCTTCTTGAGGCTTAGTTTCTTCAGTCATGCTTGTCTCAGATCTTGCGTTGGGAAGCTTTCTCTTGTCACTAGCTTGGCTACTTTCCCGATCCGCTTGAGAGGTTTTCTTGTCGATACCCTCATATATACAAGCCACCTCCATAACCTTAGCAAATGGAAGTTTTACATGCATTGTTACTCTACTATGATACCTCCTCTGAAGACCAACAATGAACCGCTTGTTCTTCCTGATCGGTTCCTGAATTAATTCTGGTCCATAGTGAGAGAGTGCATTAAACTTGTTAACATATTCATGAACGGTTCTGTCACCTTGCTGAAGGTTAGCAAACTCGTCATGCAAGCGCTCGACTTCCTGTAGTGGAACAAATCTTTCCTCAAAGACTTTTTTAAAGTTGGCCTATGTCATATCAACTTCTAAATCACCCATAGTCACTGCTTCTCACCAGATTAGGGCCTAGTCCTTGAGTAACCAAGATGCGAAGAACCTTTTCCTATTATCTGCCAATTCTGGACCCGCAAAGATCCGTTTGGAAGACCTCAACCAAGCTTGAGCTTCCATTATGGTTCCAAGGCCCCTGAATGGCGCTCTGCCCAAGTTCTTATATTTCTTGGCAACTACATCAAGATCAAATGCTTGATGTAGGGGATGTTATGGCAACACTGATTCATTGTTTGCATCTGATTGAACTTCATCGAAACCCTTTGACTATTAACAATGGGGATATTGCCCCTTCCTCGGCCTCTACCTCTTCTACATCTGCCTCGTCCGCTCATTTTCTTTTACTTCTACGAATAGCAAGAAAAGAGTCAGGCCAACAAAAAGGACATCTTAAGGAATAGTAAAAGCATAAAGACATATGCATGAATAATGATGTAATAATCAAGTTATATGTTATTCTAAGTACTCATTCTAGGATATTGTTAATCCTATCTCTAATGAGTTACACGTCCTAGAATACTACTCACTCTATCCCTGACGAGTCATTTAATGTGTTATACTCCAGAGCTAAGGTTAACCAAAGCTCTGATACCACACTTGACACGAACCAAACCCTCGCTCCATGGTGGCAAGGTCTGTCTTTGGAATATTACACATTAATCACATCAACAAATTACAGAATATAGCATAAAACATAAAATCTGAGAATAATTTACATCATATCATAACAGCGAAAATCATCAACGTCATAATCATCATTAGAGTTACACAGATACAGGATCCTACTTAGTACATAACAAGTTTCATCAAGTAGAAAATAAGTCTATAGAGGATTCAAATATAAACATGAATAAGATAGTGCTTAAGAGTCCAAAAGAAATGATTAAAGATAAGTCTTCATCATCAGCCAAAAGAGCACCCACTTCTACTGTGCAGATCCAAAAGAAAGCTAATCACATGTTCACTTGGTTGCCCTTGTAAAAATAAGGGTACCGGAGTTTGCAAGGGAAAAACAAATAATGAGTGAGTCATGGGACTGGTATGATAAATCCTAAGGTTACTTAACTTAATTAAGAATAAGGTAAATCACAGGACTATGCCGTATGTCACGGAACTGGTTACTCCATTTGATTGTAAGTGCGTAGAATAAAGTAAATCAAATAAACAACACAATGCTTTTTATAAAAATGAGGCCATTATAAGACTCGGGTCCCATCACACAATGCAAAAACAAACCAAAAATATAGTTTTACCTTATAATGGCCAAACATGCTTGATACACATAAAACAAAATCATTTGATATTATCATAAGTGTCTAGATGTTTCAAAAACAATTTCAAAGTAAATGTATCAATCTTAGACGGCATAGGTACCATATATTATGTCGCCATATAGGTTTACAATTAAAACGGCACAAGGTCGTATTGGAAATTGGATTTTCATCATGAGTCAAGGCAAGGGATGACTCCTTAGCGGTTTTGGGACACTCAAACAAATTCCTCTGTATCACACCTATGGGCAACCCTTGGATCTTCTAGGTTGGTCCACACCTAACATTTGTGGATTAGTTGTTCCTCAACAATTTGTTTTCTGGTATTACCAGACCTATCACTCGAGCCTTTTAGTTGGTTCTATATATGAGGCACCTCGCAATCCATCATCCACATAAGTAAAAATGTCTGAGATCCATACCATGGCACAACTTCTAGCTAGAAAGAAAAGTATGCACACCTGTAGTCATTATCCCGTTTTAGACTCATACCGGGATGTGAGGCTCGCGAGTTAAAGCTATACACAAAGCTACACTAATTAAAGTTGTGCTTTAATCATCAACCACAAGACTTGGCTTTTCAAAAAAAGCCTTGATCATTTGCATCTTAGCATGCTGCATTGTCAATCCATACCATACCATTAATTTGCGCCAATACATAACCTCTAAGCTCGTACGTCTCAGAGAAGGGTGTTAAGCAAGAGAATAAATTCTCTGACACCAAACAGATATATATTTAGCAGAGATCAATAAATATGGCACACAATACAATGTCAAACATATGATCCATTCATACGTCCGTTTTGGGTCTGAACGAGATCGAAGACACCTTGTTCCTCATCCCAGATGTCCAATAAAGGAGAGAGAGGGGAGAAGTCCTCGCATATCCGGACAATCAACAAGTACGTCCGAAAAACTACCACTATCACCCTTTCAAAGGAGCTACCCATATTGAAGGCATCAATATTAATCCATTTGATGTGAAGATTGTCGGTCTTGCATCGTCTTCATATGCTTTGACTTTTAGTCGTCATTTAATTATTTGAAATGAGAATTAACTCGGCCTTTTCGAATAATTCTTGCACATAGAAATCATATGAAATTATTTACTTTGGTTAACTTATTGGCCTTTAGAATTCATTCCACAACCTTATTCTAAAAGATTTAATCAAGAATTTAATTCGGTCGTCGAACTAAATAATTAGTCAATAATATACTTAAAATTCATTTAATAATTTTCTTGCCAAATCATACTTAACCATTTCATTTAATAAGTTTTCATGCCAGATCATACTTAACCATTTCATTTTTATAAACCAAACGTAATTGGTTTACTCACGTTCTAAATTGTTTATTTTAATTTAAAACGATTTTTCGCTTTTTTAATATATGTAAAAATAGCTAAATTTCATGGAACGATGTTTCAGGTCATTCGACTACACTAGCATTGTTATCCTTCAATCTTGAATTAAACATTTCTTAAGATCAAACCACTGAATCTTAACATATTTGTTATCGTTGGAAGGATCTTTTAGAAACAAACGAAATGGTTCAAATTTTGGGAAAATCTGATTCTCGGATCTCTATGTATAATCGTTTAAAATTACGAGTCGAAAACTCGAACTGCCATTACTCAATTCGTTTAATTTAATTTATATTTTTCGTATAAAATATATTTCATTAAACGACTTCCAAACTATTTAATTGACTATCACGTATAGCCTAAAAAGGCTCCAATAAATCATAGTATATAAATACAACATGTATACACTAAGAGATGTAGAAAAATAAATTATCTTAATACCCGTGTGGGAATTAAAAATCATGTGAACAACTACAGTGCCTTACACATCACCCCCAGGCAATGTGTATAATTTAATTACCCTAAGCCCCATGTACCGTAACTACGCAAGAATGACGTGTAGATTTTTGTCCTCTCCTAACTTGTGTAGGGTTCATTATTAAATCTTGCAACTTTGTTTATAGGTTTAATTTAGTCCAAATCGTGTCTTCTGCTCACATCGAATCAATATGCAGTATACCTAGCCTCCAGCCGTTTTTTCTCATCGTATAGCATCAAATAAATGAATACCATATGGTTCACATCATATAAGCATCAAGCAGTTGCATGCTTATATGGGTATGTTGGGCTATGCTTATGTAGTGTAGTCCAATACCTGCTATCTATTCTTTGTTGTTGTTTAATTAATCCAGAAACCATCAATTGCATCCAATGCGCAAAAAGTAGTCATAAATAAATAAATACTCAACATCCAATGCCATTTAAGGTACCATTAGTGTCCTTCCGTGTCGTACGAAATGCGAGTGTCACATATTCATACATCGCTTCTAATGCAAATGATTTATGAATAGTTCAAGTGTTGAACAAATAAAGATATATATATATATATATATATATATATATATATATATGCATGCACCTAAGCAGTAATGGACATAAGCAAACATGGTTAAATCGCCAACTACTTAATCAAATAAATTCATTTCACTTATTGCCAACTATAGTTTGGCGCAGGTTTACATATTCACTTACATAACGATTCAAAGTAATATTTTTACATCGTTAGTCTCTTACTAAAACCTTAATAAATTTTATTACTTTGTAGTTAATTTTATTTAATTCATTCTAGTTACAATTCCATGATATCGATATGGTTTTATTTACATATCATGCATGTAATCTACATCACATACATTAGTTAAAATCACATTTTTAACTAACTAAAATTTATTTCATCACATACACTGGTTAAAAATCAGATTTTTAACTAACTAAAAATTATTTCATCGCATACACTAGTTGAAAATCACATTTTTAACTAACTAAAAATTATTTCATCGCATACACTAGTTAAAAAACCACATTTTTAACTAACTAAAAATTATTTAACGATTAACTAACTTATCTAACCCCTTTCTAAACTAAGTTTAAAATTTTCACTATGAGTTCCACTCCGCCAATTCTTTAAATGCGGAAGAATGCGTCTATTCTACGCTCTAGTGCTTGTCTACGCTTGCTGGAGACGAATTTGGGCATGAATGGAGCACCCAAACTTCTCTTCTTCGCTGCCCAAGATTGAATCGGAGAAATGAAAACTTCGGAGAGGGAAATAAAGTGTAGAGGAGGAAGGCTAGAAGGTGTATGAAGGTTTAAGAGGAGGAAATGAGGTGTTTTGGAGGAGGAAGAGGAAGAAAAGGGCAGTAGGGGGCTGCTGCTCGCGCGTGGGTGGGTGCTGACATGGGTAGGTAGGGTTGTGACTAGGGGGAGGAAGCGGAGGAGGAAGGAGAAGGAGCTAGTGTTGGAGAGGAGGCCATGATTTTGGGGAAAAGTAAGAAAAAAATGAAGAGAAGAGAGGAGAGAAAGAGAGAAAGTGAGATTAAGTAGGAATTTATCTCCTCTTCTCTCTGACAATCCGACTGCAAATAATCTCTGTTTGCAACGAAATTTTGGCACGAGATAATACATGTCAATACGAATCCAACAAACCAAGTTTCGTCGAATTCTGAGTTCGTTTGACCATCCGTTTTAATTTCCTCTCTAGCTCAAGTTATCTACAAAAATGCGATTTTTGCGTACCTTTTCGTCCTACACGCCCAATGCTAACTCCAAAAATTATGAAACAATGGACTCCTTCATTATTTAACGATACAAATCTGGAAAAAAAAGTGAAATCGAATTTCGGGTTCATCTCAATAATGTTCCTTTGTAACTGACTGTCAGTTTCTTAGCAAATGTGTCTGCCTCTCATGGCCAAATGCTAACTTCGTTTAACGTGAAATTTAAAATCAAGCAATGATTGATTATTACAAATCTAATAAAATTGGTCTCCTTGAATTCTGAGGTCGCTATCAAAATTTCACCTTTTAAGGGCTATTTGATGATTTATAAATGGAATTTTTAAAATTCTAACACATTTTCCAATAAAATTATATTAAAAATTACTTTAAAATTTGTTGTGAAATTCTAGGTTGTTACAAAATGTCTGGGCTCCGTACCATGTTATCACCCATAGCTAAAAAGAAACACATGTCCTCCTTGGGGTCCTCATCCCGTTTATGACTCACATCGGGGTGTGAAGCTTGTGAATTTACACTACATACAAAGTTGTGCTAATTAAAGTTGTGCTTTGATCATCATCCACAAGGCCCTACTTTTCACAAAAGCCTTAATCTTTTGCATCTTAGCATGTCACATTGTCAATCAACACTATACCATTGACTTCCACAAATATATAACCTCTAAGCTCACATGGCTCAGAGAAGGGTGTTAAGCAGGAGAATAAATTCTCCACCACCAAATATGTATATATTTAGCAAAGATCACTGGATATAGCACAACGTACAATGTCAAACATACAATTCATTTACAAGTCCGTTCTGGGTCTAAATGAAACCGAAGGCACCTTATTCCTCATCCCATATGTCCAATACAAGAGAGAGGCCCTCGCATATCTTGTCAATCTTCAAGTACGTCTGGACAAACACCATTTATTACCTTGTCTTGGGGGATCAGCCTAATCAAGACATCAATAATTAATCAAGACATCAGTAATCATCCATTTGATGTGAAGATCTCCGGTCTTTAACCACCGTCTTCATTATTGACTTTTAATCGTCGTAACAATTATTCAGAATGGGTTAAACCTGATCTTTCTGAATAACTGACGTTTCTTTATATTCCCATCATAAATAAAGATAACACACATCTCATTCCAATCCGAAATATTCTTTTATTCGTATATTTTTGTAAATCATTTCAAAAGATGTATAATAGCTTTTCACAACTTAAACCAAATAATGGTTTATCAACCAGTCGGATTAACGAGCCTTACCAAAGTAAATATTCATTTTATTATCCCGATCCCAACCTATTCATCCCATGGAAAAAATTTGGTGGTACTTTATATTTAACACCCATAGTGTAATCGGTAAATTTAATTACCATTTATCATTTCAAATATAATTAAAGATTTAACTATCGCATGGAGTGAAACTGGTGATACTCCATCTCGATCATATCTCTTGTAATATAAATTTAATTACCTCATTCACATTTCAACTGAATTAAAGATTCATTAAAACTCCAACTTAGTTTTAATCTTCAGAAATCATTATTTAATGATTATTCAACCCTTGGGAATTAATCTTGTCTTTACTTGGGTTAAAGAACAAATGTCATGTAAAACCACCATTCATAATAAACACAAAATCACCTTCCATTCAATATGGAATCTCCATGAAAATCTAAACAATTTTATAATCGATATAAATTTTTGTATTAGACTAATATTATAAGTGAAATAGCAGCAAATCCTTTTAAATTCCATAAATAGTAAAGGATTTCCTTTACCTAAGCTCATTTTGATTATTACTAACTCGAATTCCATTCAATTCGAATTTAGTTAGATAGATTGGAAAACTTCTTTTAAATCTTAATTAAAAGATTTATTCCCTTAACAACTGGGTTTAAGAAAAGTATTATTTAAGATACCATTCAAAACGAACCCAAAATCTAATTTGATATTATATATAAGGTTTTAAATGGAAATCATATCGGCTTATATTCAATACCAAATTCTGAAACTAACAGATATCATTTTGGAATAACGATATCAATTCTTCCAAATTCCTCAACAATATCTGTATAACCATGGAATCCAATATCAAAAATATCCAAAGATAATTTTCATTTAAATCCATTCCAATTTATCTGTTGGAAAACTCTTATAATATCTGTTAACCCATAAGAAGGGTAAGTGAGTCATGTCGCTTTAACTAAGTCATGAGAGTCATGTCGAAGTCCAATCATATCGCACCTATTCATATCATGCAAGCAAGAAATAAAACATCCAGCAATCATGACGTTCTGATATCATGGTGGAGTTCTCTTCATATCGGAAGTCAACATGGCGTCACCGGTTCATACAATGAAGATCATGTCATTCAGATTCTAAAGGGTAAGGAAAGAACCATGCCATAGGGCTCTATGTCGTATAGCAATATGAAATAGGTTGTTGTAAAGTCATGTCGTGCCCCATTTATAGCAACAAAGCTAAATCAAGTCGTCATCCGACATGGCGTCGTGACGTGCTATAAGCCCAAAGCACTAAGAAGTATAGGGGCATACGACATGAGTCATGCCGCCCTGCCTCCATATCGTTCTACGTTATAAAGAATAAGTCGTTGTTCAAGATTTGGAGCAAAACCATGTCGCGAGAGCTAAGTCGGACTCAAGAAACACGCCATGCCGTCTTGCCCTTATGTCGTAACCTACTCATGCCGCATCTAGCTGTCATCCGAATGACATACCGTCATGACGTGTCATTTCGCAATCTCAAGGCGTTGAACGGCACAATGTTGCGGTATAAGTCATGACGTTCCAACGGCGGGAGTCAAGGCGATCTCAGAAGGATAAGATTCATGTCGGTCAGTGGCATGACGTTATTTTACTGATATCATCCATGTCGTTCAGCGGCATGATGAACAAGTCGTAGAAGGAATATGGTATGGAGATGGGATTAGCGTTATGTCATGACCGAGATAAGTCATGCCCTATCATACTGTAGCCATTTCAGAGGCGCACAGAAGCTTTAAGTCGAAGGAACCAGTTATGTCGCATCAAATCATGTCGCTATACAACTTGACTCATGGCGGTTTTTGTCAGCTATTTATGAAACTGCCATCTGGTCTAAAAATCACCTATAAATACCCCTCATAATTCATTTGGAAGGGGGAGCGAAAATTCATTCCTACAAGGAGACTCCGTCAAATTCAAAGTTCATCTACAACTTCTCTAATGGCTTCTATGGATTCATCAACACTTTTCTAACTCCATGAAGACCAAAGCCAAGTTAATGATCATTAGATATTTCTATAATTGAATCTAAACACTCTCAATCTCATTCAAGCTACACCAGAAATCTCTCAAGCATCATTCAAATGATCTCTGATCCTCTCTAAAGCCTAAATCGAATGCTAGTTCACTGTGAAATCTATGAAGATCATAGGAAAAGATCAAAGCACATAAGTGGTTGAAGATTCATCATTAAGCTAAACCTCTTTCCTTTTCTTCACCAAACTCAAGTTAAAGTATATCGTCAGGAGAGTTAAAAGAGAGAAATTATTTTAATGAGGGAAAATTTATATGTTGTAAGCTTGAATATCCTAATGAGAATTGATTGAAAGTGGATGTACATTCATATTGAACCAAACAACTATAAAAATTCCTTTGTGTTCTTACTTGTTTTTATTCGTTTATTTTGTGATTACACGGTTCCATATTCTTACCGAATCAGTGAAGTGTAGCTTTACACCTTTGGTGTTTGGTCCCAAATTTGGAGCAAACAATATCAAAAGCATTCTCAATCTAACTTATTAATGTAAATTTATTGGCTTATTATTCTAGTTGTTAACTAGTTCATTCAGATAAAATATCTTTTATCTTTTCAAATATGGAATATTTCATCCAAAATCTTTCCAAATCATCTATTATGTTTTTACATAATTCATTCATATTTTTAATAATTGTATTAAGGCCCTTACAGTCGATTTCCAATATCGGCCACCGAACTGCATCCATAATGACCTTTTCCAAATTTGATTTGGATATTATTTAAAATCTATCCGTTTAAATTTAAACCCCTTATATTTATTTGAAAGATTTTTTCGATAAGAACCCAGCGGTTCTATTTTTAGGAGAATCCGATGGTCGGATCCTCCGTCATGTCAATTTGAAGTTAAGGGCCAAAATTCACGAACTGTCGCTGTGCAATACGTTCCATTCTGGACACTTAAATATGTATATATATACACAAATATATATAATATTTCATCGATTTTCGTTCAAAACGTCTTTTAGAAAACATTTATAAATTCGTTAAACAATTTCAATTCTATTTCAATTTTAAATTAAAATTGAACATCCCATTTTATTATAATCTCAAAATGATATTCTTTTCAAAATGTCAGATTTTGAAATTCAGTTATCGATATTCATTATAAAATGAATCAAAACGATATAAAAATCAGGTCGAGTTAAAATAGCATTTATATAATTAACCCGATGTCATATTATTATATTTTCGTGTCCATCCAAAATCAGACATCAAAACCAACTTCTAATCTTCACTAAATATTATATTATAAAAATATTCATATTTATTCCACATTGTAATAATATTCAACCAATAACCATATAAATAAATTTGTGTAGATTTTATTCATCATACACGTCCAACAATAGTTGTAAACAACCATTAATATCCAAAATGATATCCAATGTGCATTTTATTTTCATATAAGCTTCAATCAAATAATTGTTGCTTATATAAATTTGTCAATCAACCGATTAACCGCAATTTCACACAAGGGAGATGTGTGAGTCAACTATCATCCCAAGACCCGTGTGGGGTTTCCAACCAACAACAAGCAATTTAAATTCAGTTTTCGATGAAACCACTTTAGTTGGATCTGGAATGTAAAATTATTAATTGATTCCAATTTTCATAATTTTTTGAATCAATATATGAGCGTGGTGAATGTAAACGTGTTTGGTCAATTCAGTTTGAATTTAATCGACTGGAAAATGACTATTTTTCAAACAGTCTCCAAATTCGATGAAATTAGTTTTGTTAGGACCGTACCGTCAAAACATAGCTAGATTTATTTTTTGGGAATTTTTGGAGTTAGTATGTGGCCCCGGTAAATTAAAATGTATGTTAAAATCAATTTTGAACGTTATAGTAATTTACATTATAATTTTAATGAAAACTGATCGAAACAATGGAATGGGCATACCGAACATATCCCATTGTGTTCGCAATGGGGGTATTTAGCCAAGGTCGACAGTCGTTGGGTCCCGTTTGGAGTTCGTATTAAAAAGTTACTTTTTTTGGGAAAATAAAAAATAAAATAAATAATATAAATATATGTTTACCCCCCTCTCGCTTCCATCTCCTCAGATCGGGTTTTTTAATTAAAAAAAATCAAAGCATAGGAGGACTTCGCCGCACCCTGTAGCTCCAACGCGGCCTGCTTCCGCTCCGCCACCCACCAACTGTCGTCGGCGCCCCTTGCTCCTCTCTCCTCTTCCCTCTTGAACACTAAACCACCCAAAGCCCAAACCCTAAACCGCGCCAACCTTTTTGCCACCGCCTCTGGCCAATGCCCCGCCGCCACTGTAATAACCCGGAAAATCCGAACCAATTTAAATTTTTTATTTTGGCTATTTTAATGAATTTTGAATATTTAAAATGATTTATTATAAATAATAACAATGAGAAATTATTTTGAATAGAAATAGAACGTATATATTTATATAGATCGTTGTTAGAATATAAATGTTTTATTTTAATTATAAAAGGAATTGAAAATGGCACGATAGTTTGAAAATTCGAATTCAAATTTCAAATGAATGTACAGGATTCAAAATAAACCGGATTTTTGCAAAACCAAAAATATTAGAATCTAATTGAGAATATCTCTCCAACAAATCCAAAAAATTTAAATTTCATAGCGAGAATAAAAAGTTACGTCCAGTTGAAAATTCAGAATAGTTGCTATGGAATTTCAGCCCTTAAAAATGGAAATTTTGCAAACAACCTCCACTTTCAATGAAACCACTTTTGTTGGATCCGGGATGTCAAGTTATTGCTAGATTCCAAAATTCGTAATTTTCTGAATCAATATGTGAGCGTGGCGAAGTAAAATGTGTTTTAACAGTTTTAGTAAATTTGGATCGACCAGAAAATGACCATTTTTCAAACGGTCTCCAAATTTGACGAAATTAGTTTTGTTAGAACTGTATCGTCAATTCGAAGCTAGAAAATATTTTTCGGGAATTTTAGAGTCCGTATGTGGCCTCGGTAAATTGAGATGTGCGTTCAAATTCAATATATAGATTTATATTTTGATTTTGACAGAAATTTAACGAAACGGTCAAACAGGCTTACGATACATATCCCATTGTGTTCGCAATGGGGGTAATTATCTATGGAGGACAGTCAGTGGGTTCAATTTCGAGTTCGAAATAAAAAGTTGCATTTTGAAATTTAAAAATAATAAAATATATATATATATATATATATATTCATATACTCCCCATTCAAAGTCAACGCCCTCCCTCCTTCATTATTTTCTTGAATCGAAACAGAAGAAAGAACAAAAAAGGGCTAGCTCGCGATTGACAGAGGAACCCTGCCTTCCGCCACCGGAGGTGCCACCGCCCTCCAACCTACCCGTGCGTCGCCAGACCCCCCTCGATTTCCCTCCTCCCTCCAAACACCGGTGAGACCCCCTTCCTCTCCCTCCCTCTTCCAAAAGGCCGAGGCCCTAGGAACAGCACCCCTTCCTCCTCGTGACGACGCACGACCCCACACCTGCGCCCCACTTCCTCCTCCAACTCGCGAACTCCCTCTCCTCCCTCTCTTGAGTTGCTGCGAGGCACTGAAACCCCCCCCCCCTCTTTCAAAATGCGTTGTAAGTGTTTTGTTTCCCTTGTTTTTTTATTTTATTCCTTTATAGTAATTAAAAATGTGGTTTTTATTCAACTAAAAAGATACGATTTTTGAAACTAAAAAGTTACGATTTTTCAAAATGCCAGACCCCCCTCGATTTCCCTCTTCCCTCCAATCCACTCCATGTGGACCGGCCCTAACGATCCATGGGCAGTTCCGGCTATTCCTGATGGGTGGGCTAGAGTGTCTCGAAGTGCTAAAGACGATCCCTTGCCTTGGTTCACAGATGGAAATCTAACTTCCAATACAAAATTTTGCGGTTTTATTTGTAGAGCCTAGTATGGCGACACAGTGGGATGGGGCACTCATGTCGTCTATGATTGATACTGTTTTAACACTATACACATATAGTAATAATAAAAGATGAAATTTCACGTACCAAGCATTTTTGGCTATTATGAGGTAAAAACTCTATCCTCCGGCTTGTGTTGCATTGTGTGATGGGACCTGAGTCTGAACAGCTTCATTGTTCTTTATTTAGCATTGAGCTATTTGTTTTATGCACTAGTATTCTTGGGAGTAGACCCGTTCCATGTTATACGGCGTGGTCCCTTGATTTACCGAACTTTAAAATAAAGGATAATAACTGTTTTAGTTCTCATACCAGTCATATGACTGACCTAGAGTTTATTGTTTTAACCAAAACTCTAGGTGCTCTTATTTTCCACGGGCAACTAGTAGTTTTGGTTTTGCAGATTTATATTCACAGGATCCTGGTTTACAGCTGGAATGATATTCGGAAAGATCTGTATCCGTTTATCTCTTTAATTTGTGTTTTGTATTATTTTCCATTGCTATGTTATGTATTGTAATCTCTGATATTTTTCTGATGTATTATATTTATTCCTACTTTGTATATTCTTGTATTCTGGTGAAATAGTTGTAATAAGAAATGAAATGTTCTTCTGCTTATGTTCTGGTTCGTCTTGTCCTCAATTCAATCTGGTCTTTCCTTCACGGGGAAGTTCGGGTCATTTCAGTTTGGTATTAGAGCTCTGGTTTATAAAGCTCGAGAACAAGGCACATTAGAACCATACGAAAGAATTCATCAGAGATTGGATAAGTAATATCCAATGATAATGACTCGTTACAGATGGGATCAGAGTATCCAAGGAAAAGTGTGTAGAGTATATTTTTAAAATGAAAACAATTTTTTGTTTTGAAAATTTAAAACCATTTCATACGTATTTGAATATTTATTTGTATTGATTTGGACAATCCAATATATAAAGATTTTGCATATATGCCTTGCAAACGTGTATTCGAAGTTTTAATATACTGGATAGATATAGAATCACTTTCTAGTTGCCCAGAGATGGTTCTGATGATGGCATGTCATCATCATCACTTGTGTTTGAGTTTCGAAAGTGAGATATCTATATGATTCCAATTGACTGGTGTGAGAACCAAAACTAGATAGGGTATACTGTTGTGATTTTGCATAAAAAATGTGATTTTTTGGCTATGTATCATAGTTATGAATTTGAAAAGCTAATCAACTAATTGATTGATGGTTATGTTGTATGATTATTCATTTAAACTAACATATAGATGTAAGGTAAATTTAGGCCAAATTGAACCAAATATTGAACTGTATAGAAAATTGTTTGGAAATGCATGCATGTACATATATATGTGAACAAGTCATTGCAAGGAGGCTAGAGCAGAGGAATAAAATTGTTTCCCCGACAAATAGGTACATGTTTATTGTATTTCTTGGGTTTTGGATGATTTTATGAGCCGACTGGCTAGCCGCTTGGATGTTTCTTTTTCTTTTTAGATTAGAGGGGCCTGTATGGAAATTTCGGGATTTTCCCGGTGCTCCCTTGTAGGGGAGGTTATGGAGAAAATTTTCAAAAATTTAGGGTTTTAGCCAAATTTTTGAAAAATTTGAAAAGTTCTTAGAAATTGAAAAGTTGAAAAACTTAAGCCATAATTAAAATAATGAAATTAAGTTGATTAGTTAAACAACTTTCAGCTTCGTTCCTTTTCGGGGACGAAAAGTTTTAAGTGGGGGAGATTGTAATAACCCAGAAAATCCGAACCAATTTAAAAAATTTATTTTGGAAATTTCAATGAATTTTGAATATTTAAAATGAATTTTTTTAAATAATAATGACAAGAAATTATTTTGAATAGAAATAGAACGTATATATTTATATAGATTGTTGTTAGAATGTAAATATTTTATTTTAATTATAAAAGGAATTGAAAATGGCGTAGTAGTTTGAAAATTCGATTTCAAATTTCAAATGAATGTACAGGATTCAAAGTAAACTGGATTTTAGCGAAAACAAAAATATTAGAATCTAATTGAGAATATCTTTCCAACGAATCCGAAAAATTGAAATTACATAGTGGGAATAAGAAGTTACGTCTAGTTGAAAATTCAAAATAGTCGCTATGGAATTTTGGCCCTTAAAAATGGAAATTTTGCAAACAACCTCCATTTTCGACGAAGCCACTTTTGTTGGATCAGGGATGTCAAGTTATTTCTACATTCCAAAATTCGTAATTTTCTGAATCAATATATGAGCGTGGCGAAGTAAAACATGTTTTAACAGTTTCAGTCAATTTGGATCAACCAGAAAATGACCATTTTTCAAATGGTCTCCAAATTTGATGAAATTAGTTTTGTTAGAACCGTATCATCAATTCGAAGCTAGAAAATATTTTTCGGGAATTTTTAGAGTGCGTATGTGGCCTCGATAAATTGAGATGTGCATTCAAATTCAATATATAGATTTATATTTTGATTTTGACAGAAACTGATTGAAATTGTTGAACTGGCTTACGATACATATCCAATTGTGTTCGGAATGAGGGTAATTAGCTATGGATGATAGTCGGTGGGTTCGATTTCGAGATCGTAATAAAAAGTTGCTTTTTGAAATTCAAAAATAATATATATATATATATATATATATTCATATACCCCCCTATTGAAAGTCAACGCCCTCCCTCCTTCATTATTTTCCCGAATCAAAACAGAAGAAAGAAAAAAAAAGAAAAAAAGGGCCAGCTCGCGATCGACGGAGGAACCCTACCCTCCGCCACCGGAGGCGCCGCCGCCCTCCGGCCTACCCACGCGTCGCCAGACCCCCCCCCTCGATTTCCCTCCTCCCTCCAAACGCAAGCGAGATCCCCACTTTCCTCTCCCTTCCTCTTCCAAAAAAGCCGACGCCCTAGGAACCGCACCCCCTTCCTCGTCGCGACGACGCACGACCCCACCTCTGCGCCCCACTTCCTCCTCCAACTCGCGAACTCCCTCTCCTCCCTATCTTGAGTTGCTGCGAGGCACTGAAACCCCCCTTCTCTTTCAAAATGCGCTGTAAGTGTTTTGTTTCCCTTGTTTATTTGTTTTATTCCTTTATAGCAATTAAAAATGTGGTTTTTATTCAACCAAAAAAATTAGATTTTTGAAACCAAAAAGATTGGATTTTTGAAACTAAAAAGATTTGATTTTGAAAAATAAAAAGGTTTTGTCTATATTTAATAATATGATTTTTATATTATAGAGACATTAAAAATATGATTTTTGTATTATAGGGATAATAAAAATATGATTTTTTATAATATGACTAACGATAAGAAAATAATATTTTTAGTTAGATAAAAATATAAATTTTATGGTAAGCATGTAATAAACTAAAGATTCGATTTTTATATATGTATCGGAATAAAAATATATTCTTTATATAAGTAGAGAAATAAAAATATAATTTTTATATAGAAAGGAGTGTTGTGAATATATGAAGTAGTAATTAAAATATTATTTTTATTTATTGGAATGAAGCGATAAAAATATATGATTTTCATATATGAAATGCCATAGTAAAAATGTGATTTTTAATGTGAACAGCGGAAAAAGACAACGGTCTTATCGATGGAAATCAAAACGGAATCCATACCATTCAAAAATATAAAATGGCGGAGTGGAACCCTTGGTGATAACTTCTCACTTTGATCTTATTTTCTAGTTAAAATATATACTAGGATGCAGACGGTGCTTAGCAGCATCCGACGCCCGTCGTCCACAGACCATGGACGACGTGTTTGTTTGATTGATTTTGTTGTGAAATTGATTGTGTGATGGAAATGGAATAAAATATTTTATAGTTAAAAATATTTTATAGTTAAAAATATAATTCTGAACGTGTATATGAAATAAAATAAATATTCATAAACGAATCGGACGATTTGTTTATGTACACACATTTAACTGATATTGATTGGGACAATAAATTTTACACATCGCCCAACTGCACAAATAAAACCTGTGTTTGATTGTTTGAAACCCCACACGGGTATTGGGATGATATATTACATACACTAGACCCAATAATTAGTTGTATGTCAATCAATCGATTGACAGGCTGTGTTAAGCATTAAATATTTATATTTGATGCTTATGTAGTGTAGAATGCACTTTGGATGATGGTTGGCTGTGTTTAATTGTTGTAGTGTACGTGTGTGTATGAAATCCGTATAAATCAAATTATATGGTATTTGACTGTGTCTGTTCCAGTTCAGAAAATAATGAATATTTTAAAATAACGAATATTTTGAAATAATATTCAGTAAAAGATCAAAATCTAATTTTGATGTCCGATTTGGGATGGACACGAATATATTTGAATATATATAGCCATGTTGATTAGATCGACGCCATTTTGACGTTTTCGATTTTTATATCGATTTTATTCATTTTTATAATGAATATTGAAAAGGAATTGATTTATAAATATAATGTTTTGAAAATATTATCATTTATATATCGATGAAATGGAATATTCAATTTTGATTTGAAATTGAATATGAAGTTGAAATCATTTTGAAAATGAGTTTAAAACGATTTATAAAATACGTTTTAAATGGAAATCGATGAAATATTATATATATATATATAATATAATGGCCTGAATAGAACGCGCCGCGCGGCGGCAGTTCGCGAATTTCGTCCATTGAATTCGAATGGATATTACGGGAGATCCGACCATCGGATTCTCTAAAACCGGAACCATTGGGTTCGTATCGACAAGAGCTTTCTAACGAATATTAGAAATTAGAAATCTAACGATTGGATTTGGAATTATGTCCAAATCAAGTTTGGAAAAGGTCGATGTAAGTGCAGTTTGATAGCCATTTATGGAAATCGACTATACGGGCCTTGATAAAATTATTAAAAATATAAATAATTAGTGTAAAATCATAAGAAATGATTTGGAAAGAACTGGGATGAAAAATTCCATATCTGGAAAGATAATAATAGATTTTTATCGAAATGAACTAGTTATGAACAAGAATTATAATCCATTTATTTTTAAAATAAATAAATAGGATATGAAATTGTTTTAAAAATAACCAGAATCTCCAATAAACAAATTAGAAAAGGATTTGAATCGAAATTGTCTTTGGAATATTTCGATGTTGAATTTCGTGATTATACAGATATTGCTATGGAAATTTGAAAGATATATTTATATCGTTATTTCCAATACGATATTTGTTGGTCTTAGAATTTGATATTGAATATAAGCCGATATATTTTCTATTCAGAGCCTTGTATTTAATATCGAATGGGATTTGGTTTTGTCGTGAACGGTGTTTTAAATAACACTTGTTTTTAACTCGATAATTAATGGAATGTGAATTGGGTTTATTGTGAACTGTGTTTTAACGACATTCGTTCTTTAACTCGATTTACAGTGAAATAGGATTTGGAATTTATAAATCTTTTGTTAAGATTTAAAGAATATTTTCCAATGTAAAGTTTTCCAATTTGACATATTAAATTGAGATTGAATAGAATTCAGTTTGGCGATAATCGAAGTAAGCTTCTATAGAGGAAGACGGTTAATATATATGGAATTTAAAAGGCCTTATCGTTATTCCATTTATATTATCGGTTGGATATGGTAGTTTGTATCGATTATATCTATCGATTTGTTTTCCATGAAGATTCCATTGTCAATGGAATGTGATTTTGGGTTGTCGTGATTGGTATCTTTAATAATACTGTTCTTAGACCCAACGGAGTTAAGAAAATCAGAAACTAACAGGAGATTAGTTAAGTTGAATGATTTTCTGGGCATTGATCTGATGTTTAACAGGAGATTAGTTAAGTTGAATGGTTTTCTGGGCATTGATCTGATGTTGGTTTCGGCCTTCGGGGTTAGTACTTAGGGAATTTTTCACTTGCTAATTTACAGTTAAGGGCTGATAGAATGGAATGTGATTTTTGGGTTTATCGTGAACCGTGTTTAAATGACATTGGCTCTTTAACCCTGTTAAAGACAGGTTATGATTTCCCAAGTTAAATAATCATTAATATTGATTTTTGGGAAGATTAAAACCAAGTGGAGTTTTAATGAATCTTTAATTAGATTGAAATGATCGAGAATGGAGTATCACCAATTTTGCTCCACGTGATAGTTAAATCTTTAATTAGATTTGAACCTGAAATAGATATTGAATTTACCGATAACACTATGGTGTTAGATATGAAGTATTACCAGTTTTACTTCATGGGATGATTAGGTTGGGGTTGGGAAATTAAAACAAATGATTACTTCGGTAGGGTTCGTTAATCCCGACTAGTCTGGATGAACTATAATTTGGTTTGAATTGATATTCAAAGGAAGATTAGAGAATAAATTTAAATAATTTATCTTTGATAAAATTAGTGGGAACCTTTCCCAAAGTAAAAGAATATTTGAATAAAGGAATATTCTGGATTGGAATAAGGCGTATGTTGTGTTTTTATAACACTTGCTTATTATATACGTGAGTTATTCGGAAAGACCGGGTTTATACCATTCTGAATAACTGAATCGATGATAAGTCGACGATGATAACGGTGGTTGAAGACCGGAGGTCTTCACATCGTTTGGATAATTACTAATGATCTTGATTGGGCTGTACACCCAAGAGGAGGGAATCAGTTGGTGATCGTCCAGACGTACTTGGAGATCGATGGATATGCGAGGAATAAGGTTCCTCTAGTTTCGTTCAGACCCAAAATGGACTTGTAAAAGGATGTGTGTCCTACGTCGGATTTCATTCTGTGTGATTGATGTATATCGGTTGCATAGCGTGAATTGCTTATGTGGCATGCTGAGATGCAAATGATCAAGGCTTCTGTTGAAAAGTAGAGTATTGTAGTTGATGATCAAAGCACGGCCTTTGTGGCGTAGCTTTGTGTAGCATTAACTCGCGAGCCTCACACCCTGGTGTGAACCAGAAACGGGAGAGGACCTCGGGGAGGGCATGTGTTTCCTTCTAGCTAGGAGTGGTGTCAGCGTTTTGCATGCCCTGGCATTTTACTTATATGGATGATGGATAGGAGGCGCTTCAATTATATCGGTCGATCCGGGGCCGATGGAGTCATTTGGCTCATTTACGCCCCATAGGTCGGGGAAACGCATTGTTCAGGCATTATAATCCACTCTGTGTGGACCCGCCCTGGCGATCCATGGGGCAGTTGCAGCTATTCCTGAGGGGTAGGCTAGAGCATCTCGAAGCGGTAAGGACAATCCCTTGCATTGGTTCACAGATAGAAATCCAACTTCCAATACGACATTTTGCGGTTTTGATTGTAGAGCCTAGTATGGCAACATAGTGGGATGGGGCACTCATGCCGTCTATGATTGATACTTATGATTGAAACTGTTTTGACACTATACACATGTAGTAAAAATAAAAGATGAAATTTCACATACCAAGCATTTTTGGCTATTATAAGGTAAAAACTCTACCCTCCGGCTTGAGTTGCATTGTGTGATCGGACCTGAGTCTTATAATAGCTTCATTGTTCTTTATTTAGCATTGTGCTGTTTGTTTTATGAACTGGTATTCTTGGGAGGAAACCGTTCCGTGTTATACTGCGTGGTCCCTTGATTTACCAAACTTTAAAATAAAGGATAATAACTGTTTTAGTTCTCATACCAGTCACATGACTGACCTGGAGTTTATTTTTTTAACCTAAACTCTGGGTGCCCTTATTTTCCATGGGCAGCTAGTAGTTTTGGTTTTGCATATTTATATTCACAGGATCCTGATTTACCGCTGGAATGATATTCCGAAAGATCTGTATCCGTTTATCGCTTTCAGTTGTGTTTTGTATTATTTTCCGCTGCTATGTTATGTATTGTAATCTCTGATATTTTTCTGATGTATAATATTTTTTCATACTCTGTATAATCTTGTATTTTTGATGAAATTGTTGTAATAAGAAATGAAATGTTCTTCTGTTTATGTTCTGATTCGTCTTGTCATTAATTCACTCCGTTCTTTCCTTCACGGGGAAGTTTGGGTCGTTTCAGTTTGGTATCAGAGCTCTGGTTTACAAAGCTTGAGAACAAGGCACATTAGAACCATACGAAAGAATTCGTCAGAGATTGGATAAGTAATATCCAATGATAATGACTCTATACAGATGGGATCAGCAGTATCCTAGGACGAGTGTGAAGAGTATATATTTAAAATGAAAACAAATTTTTGTTTTGAAAATTTAAAACCAATTCATACGTATTTGAATATTTATTTGTATTGATTTGGACAATTCAATATATAAAGATTTTGCATATACGCCTTGCAAATTTGTATTCGAAGTTTAAACATACTGGACATGTAACACCCCACGTCCATTAATGTCACTCACAAAGGGAATGCATTAAATTCCGTGGAGGTTTTAAGTGAGTATAGAACAGTAAAATTACAACAAGACAGATATAAAATAGTACTTGGAAATTTAAAACTTTATTTCATTGCAGCAGAAGTCAAAACATGTTTGATTACATCATAATACCATAAATCAGAGTCAAGTACAATATCCATCTTGATAAAACAAAATACATAATCCCATTATCATAAATAGCCATTAAACAAAAGATAACAAGCTGGACTTTACTTCAGCAATCCAAGCTTTCCAAAAAGAGATAAGCAATCCAAACAAACACCACTAGAGCTGAGACCAACCTGAGGACCTGGAGGGGGAAAAAGATAAAAATAGAGGGGGTCAGACATAAAGTCTGGCGAGTATGACAATTCTAACAATACTATTTTCAAAGTAATCAGACTAAGGCATAAGCTGGAGAATAAGGAAATGCCTATGAACTATTGGGTGTGACAGATCATGCAAAGGAAATGAGGTTAACCAAGGTAACATTAAAGGCATACCTACTAAAGAATAATTACTACGCTGCACCACACCCGTTACTAATCACTAACATTAATGACGCTTCCTAATCAATATAGGATAATTACTATACTTTACCGTACTATACCGTGCTGTACTGTACTAGCACTAACTGCACACCTACTAGTCACTTTGATCCCTAAATAGAATGATGATAGCTTCGTGTACTACTAGATGTACCCACTATCCTCCACGTTTGACTGTGTATCTCTAGTTGCTATCCTAGGTACCCAACGTGTACCTATCCCTACTAGACGTACCCCCTTAATAATGGTAATTCCACGTACTCCTAGCTGACGTCATAGGTGCCGTCTGCCCCTATCTCCACTAGGTGTACCCCTTTATTACTTAATTAATAATGGTAGCTTCGTGTACTACTAGGTGTACCCACTACCCTGCCCCATTCGATCGGCTCCCTAACTCGTAGATACCCGTGCTGGCCCCACAGTGGGGTGTATCACTCCCCTAAAGTGGCAACCCGATACAACTTAAGGATGCACGGCTTATACCTACACGATGCAACAACGTCTTACCTATCAGCCCGGGTCCATTCACGCATATGAACCCGTTGGACTTGCGTTGCCACCGCTAACCCGTTTTGGCCTCTTATAGTCAAGCCCAGTATGCGTGTCCCGTCCTCGACTTGGGTCGAGCCCACAAAGATACGTTTGGGATACTGGTTGAAATGGGCCTCCCACCAAGCTTCCCACCTAGGCTTGGTCCCCTCTAACACATTCCACTTAACCCCCTTCATGTCCACTTACATGTTTTAAATTTGGTTCAGGGTTTCTATTAGTAATTCAACATGCCACCCAAGGCACCCACTTAACCCCTATGTTCCACTTACATATTTAATTTGGTAAAGTGTTACTAATCGTATATTCTCATGCCACCCAAGGCACCTACTTAACCCTCTTCTTAGTCATGTTTATTTGCATGTATGTTTGGTTAAGTCTTACTAATCGTATTTCAAATGCCACTAAAGGCAACCACTAGATTCCTCATGCCACCCAAAGCACCCACTAGATTCCCATGTCCCACCACATGTTTTCTTTCTAAATTCAAGACCATCCCGTTCATTGGGTCAGTTAGGGATAGCCAGGGAGGGCAGGAAACTTGTTTTCCAAACCCAAGCCTAGACACTATCCTCTCTGTCACCCTAGAACCTTCTGGTGTATGTAGATAGAAAGAATGTTAATTATCTTAAGTGATTAATTAATCTTTCCCAAATTTGAATTAACTTCCCTATCCAAATTAGTAATTTATTCAAAATTTAATGATGTCCATAATTGACTCAATTATGTCCATCCATTTATGGTATGATAAATCATACCCTTTTTCACCACAAATTCATTATATGCCATTAAAGGCATTTTATACCAATTTCTCAATCCCTATTCAAATTCAAATTAATCAATAATTAACTTATGACCATTTCTACACATTAATTTTCCAATTAATGTCTTAATTCCATTTTTCGCCTTTGAAGGCAATTCACATATCTCAAATTTGTTATATGCCTTTTTTAAGGCTATTTCGTGCAAATTCTCAATATTAATTCTTTTAATATCACCCTTATCCCACGTTGTACGTTCATACGTTAAACATGAAATATACGTTAGACTCGAATAGTCTAACTCATAGCACAAAGATAAATTATCACAACAACAACATATATGTATATGAATAAAATAGATCTACTCATAAAAAGGGGTGAAACTTGCATGTGTGATAGAGGTCCAACACTTAAACTTGCATAGGCTAAGACTATAACTTGCATAAGCTACACATGTTAAAGGTGTCAACTTGTTTGGTTAAATGTCACAGTCTACATAATATAACCCAAATTCATGTATAAACTTGCAACATAATGGTGGTGTGAACTAGTATAGAACTCACACATGTCATGGATCTAATTTTAGATCTAAAATAAGTGTCATGAAACCTACACAATTTTTATTAATCAGTGCCAAAACTTGCATAGGTACATGTATGAATCATCATAGCCCAAACATATATAACATTATGATTTGACTAACATGAACTAACCAACATGGATACTAACATCATGACTATGTAACATATGTGACATCATTTACAACATATCATCATCTAACTTAATAACATAGGTTCATGTATATGGGTACATCTAACTTAATAGACAAATTCCCATAATCAAGATCCAGGGATAATCATGTATATGGGTACATCTAACTCAATAGACAAATTCCCGTTATCAAAATCCAAGGATAATTAAGAATCATGTATATGGGTACATCTAACTTATTAGACAAATTCCCATAATCAAGATCCATCTAATTTAAGAACATAGGTTTTATAACATACTTGATAGCATAAGCATAAGGTTTGCAACATACATGATAGCATAGGATCTACAACATGAGAGTATAAAATTTGCAACTTGTATAATCAACATCATGATTCATAGGCTAAAACATAATGACATCATGGTTTTGTGATAACTTAACATAGCAACTTGCAACATATATAATATCATGACATGATTTACAACATATAGGATATCATCATCGAAAAACAAAACATTTAGAACATACATGATAACATAAGATTTACAATAACATATATGACAATTCACATCATTTTCTTATGATCCATTTACATCTTAATCAAATTAATTTGCTAATAATCTTATGAGAATCATCATACTCACAATTTAAGAAGAAAGAGATAGTCTAGATTGCTTTAGAGTTGATTAGAATTTGTTTGTTGATTAGCTTTTCTCCTTCTTTAGTTTGTGGCGGCTACACTGAGTTCTATGGTGATGGCATGACGGCGGCTTCTCAATTTTTAATGTGAATTAGAATGAGACTACCCACTTATCTATAGAGTTTTAGGATTTGTTTAGACCATTAGATTTAACCTAAAAATAACCGCAGCCGTTCAGACAAGATGGGGTTTATCTTATTGACTCAGCAAATTAATAAACTTCCATTTGTATTAATGTTCATCTTTTACTGATTTACATATTTATGTTTCATATGTAAATCATTCACCATTAAATTATAACATTAATTATGTTCCTAATTAACGGTATACCAATTATACCGTTTCATACCAATTACCCAAATTATGTCTACTTAGTATATATATATATATAGATATATATATATATATATATATATTTCTCTTTTTAATTAATATCAATGACAAATTAACACTCATCTACAAACTAATTTCAATCTATGCATGTTTACATTAACTGCCCATATATATATATATATATATATATATATATATATATATATACACACACACACACACACACACACACACACACACATGCACCTATTCATAAATTCAAATAATGCAAATTAATTGCTTACCTAAAAAAAAGGAAATCGAGCATATAATTTAATGTCCCCTTTTTTTCTACTTTCCTTGCAACATGCAAAATCAATGCATAATGAAGTTACCTACATACATACATATCTACTTATGCATAAATCTTTCCCTCCAAATAAATTGACTGTATTTATCTTCTCAATTATATATATATATATATATATATATATATACATATATATTCAATACATATATATATATTTAATTTGTTTATTTTTGAACCGCGTTCACACTAAGCCGCTTTTTAGCCATTCCCCAAAAACAAAAATATGGCGTTGGCGGGGATCGAACTCTGCACCTCTTGTATGCAAGTCACATGTTCCAACCAAATGAGCTATTATGTCTTTTTCTTACAATTCTTAGAACAATGCTAAACATTATTCTTTTCTCATTCCTCTTTTTCCATGTTTTGCTGCAATATTTAATTTAAGGATATCCTTTTCATACGGAGTCCAATTTACGCAAACTCGGACTCTATCTCAAGCAGAATTCCGAGACGAACGCAACGGCGCACCCGTTTCACCTAATTATTTTTCTAAAAATTAATTATACCTTGATTTTTTTTATTTTTATGTTCACAGAAAATACGGGGTGTTACATTCTCCCCTCCTTAAAGGATTTCGTCCCTGAAATCTTCAAGTTAGGAAGAATGTGTCATACCATCCAATCATCCATCTACTCAACCATCAGGCATAGGCATCCATTGTCCTTAAGAGACTTCTAATGCTTTCATGTTTATATGCATAGTGTGTGTACATGTCCTTATCCAATGCAAAAATCAGGCGGTCTACTGATTCAGTTGACCTCCTTAATGCGAACCATGATAGTGTCATGCGTCCATTATGTATGCAAAAGATTCCTAATGATACATATTTTTTCTGTATGCGTGCACAACCATTCATCTTAATGCAGCATCCATATGATAATACAACCACTATTCATTCATTAATTTATATATGCACACATATTTATATGCAATATGAGAGTGACTGAGCCGATCTAGTGCCTAAAGTGTGTGTATATGCATCCACGAGCAACCACTAGCAAACACTTGCATCCACTTGCATCCATCAAACATAACATGTCTCAAACACATGTTTCAACCATAGGACTACCCTTCTAAAGGTCAAAGATTTAAACGAGAGGATATACTAAAGATAGGACAAGTATAAGCTAGGCGATAAAGTGAATCTAAAAGACATAACCCCAAAAAGGAAGGGGTACAACAAACGAATCTTCTCTTCCGTCTCCCAAGTAGCGTCTCCTTGATCTTCTTCCCATTGCACTTTGACTAGCTTGACCTCTCGGTTTCTCAACTTCTTAATCTCCGACCCAAGAATGCATGTAGGAGCTAGTCTGATCATGGCATCTCGCTCTACTTCCACTTCCTTAAGCGTGTTCGGCTCCACCACTTTCGCCGTATCATGTAAACACTTCCTCAAACTTTCGTCCCGTAATACACAAAGTTTACCGTCCCTACGCAACCAACCCTTATCATCTAGGGTATATCTACTAAGATGGCTTGATGACTCCCCTCTTGTGAGCTTCTCTACTAACTCAACCAACTGTGGGTCAGCTCACTGTGCCTCTCCAATCCGTCCCAAAAGCATAGGTCTGACCTCTAAGGATGCTAGCGAACCAAGTACAAAATCAATGGATGGTCTAAAGTCAAAGGTAGAGATAAACTCTAAGCTACACCGCTCAACAGACCAAGGACTCAGTCTCAACCCTTTTCTACTTAAGGCCCCCACCACAACGTTACCCTTTCCAGGGGTATATGATATTTCGAAATCGTAGGACGCCAAGAACTCCATCCACCTTTGCTGCCTCAAGTTCAGATCTTTCTGAGAGAACAAATACCTTAGCAACTTATGGTCTGAAAGCAACTCCTAAGTCGTGGGTAGGGTAATTCCCCTCATGGACTTTCGATAGTCCTCCTCCATAACACATCACCCTTCTCCAGAGGCTTCCCTAAGATGTAGGGCATGCTCTTCTCCGCTTATAGAGAAAACCAGGATATTATTCCATGCAAAATTTGTCACAACTGTCCATCTCTCACGCAGACCATCCTAGTCAAACTCGACATCCCCCAAGTGCAAGCCCCAAAGGCCTAAACCAATATCAGACAAACACCCAAGGGATACCTCCTTCGAATTCAGATGACCTACATGAGATGATACTAGTAAAACGGCCAAATAACTGAGCACTTAACCGACTCTGGCTGTCCTTGCCAGCCTTGCTCCAAAACCATCGTTGATCTCATAACTGGCTTTGCATTATCCACTAGGCACACACGAAAGCTTACTTCGCGCCTCTCGGTAAACCCCACACTACATCGAAGACATCCCCATACTCACGGACCACACAAACAGATCCCAAATCATCGTTGGATGCATCAAAAGATTCTAGGCAGCTAAGCATCACTGAACCCCTAGGGTCACAAGAAATATCAAGGGTCTTTCCATGACGAATCAATAGTCTAACTACCCTCCTTTCCCAATCTAGGATGGCACCACGCCTGGCTAGCCAATCCATCCCTAGAATCAAACTACAGCCCGTGAATCCAAGAATGAAGGCGCTGCATTCAAACCCAACGCCCAAGATAGACACTCTCAAATCCCGACAAACCATTTAAGGATGAGCCGAACCACCAATAGGATTTGAGACTAGGATGAGATCCTTAACTAGACTAGTATTTAGGTGCAGTGTTTCAACTAACGAAGCAGATACTAACGAGTATGAAGCGCCAGAATCAAAGAAGGTTCGAACAGGATGATAAAGAAAACCAAATTTCAACCTAGACGGTCCTACCCCCATCAGGTATACCAGCCGTGAGGGAATACAACTACCCTTCAGAAGATCCTGTACTTTATCCTTGCATCTTTGGACAATCCTAATAAGGTGTCCTATTTCTCCAAAACAACTAGCCTTCTTCTTCACATTCTCCATTCGTGACCTCCCACCAAGATGAGGTTTCGTCCTTTATTAACCTAACAGCTATTTGAACCTTCCTCCCATCTTCCATCTTAAAGGTTCCCACAACCCTCCACCTCCTTGGACTAACTTCTAGCCCGACAAATGTCTAAGTCTCTTGAAGTGGTTCTTCCGTCCTTCGTACGGAAGTCCTTATTTATCTTAGAAAAAGCATCTATACACGGAGGGGAAATTCAAAAAGAGAAAGAGGAAGAGATTCAAAACGGAGAATCGAAGGAAGGATATATGGCTCTTGGGGATTATGTTCTTAAAATAAACCTTTCTTTCAAAAATACTCTTCTACAAACATATTTTTGAAAGTATTCTTTATAAAAATGCTTTTGAAAAATAGTTTTACAAAATATCTTATCTGTTCTGGTAACCTTAAGCTCTGATACCACGTGTAACACCCCACGTCCATTAATGTCACTCACAAAGGGAATGCATTAACTTCCATGGAGGTTTTAAGTGAGTATAGAACAGTAAAATTACAACAAGACAGATATAAAATAGTACTTGGAAATTTAAAACTTTATTTCATTGCAGCAGAAGTCAAAACATGTTTGATTACATCATAATACCATAAATCAGAGTCAAGTACAATATCCATCTTGATAAAACAAAATACATAATCCCATTATCATAAATAGCCATTAAACAAAAGATAACAAGCTGGACTTTACTTCAGCAGTCCAAGCTTTCCAAAAAGAGATAAGCAATCCAATCAAACACCACTAGAGCTGGGCCCAACCTGAGGACCTGGAGGGGGAAAAAGATAGAAATAGAGGGGGTCAGACATAAAGTCTGGCGAGTATGACAATTCTAACAATACTATTTTCAAAGTAATCAGACTAAGGCATAAGCTGGAGAATAAGGAAATGCCTATGAACTATTGGGTGTGACAGATCATGCAAAGGAAATGAGGTTAACCAAGGTAACATTAAAGGCATACCTACTAAAGAATAATTACTACGCTGCACCACACCCGTTACTAATCACTAACGTTAATGACGCTTCCTAATCAATATAGGATAATTACTATACTCTACCGTACTGTACCGTGCTGTACTGTACTAGCACTAACTGCACCCCTACTAGTCACTTTGATCCCTAAATAGAATGATGATAGCTTCGTGTACTACTAGATGTACCCACTATCCTCCACGTTTGACTGTGTATCTCTAGTTGCTATCCTAGGTACCCAACGTGTACCTATCCCTACTAGACGTACCCCCTTAATAATGGTAATTCCACGTACTCCTAGCTGACGTCATAGGTGTCGTCTGCCCCTATCTCCACTAGGTGTACCCCTTTATTACTTAATTAATAATGGTAGCTTCGTGTACTACTAGGTGTACCCACTACCCTGCCCCATTCGATCGGCTCCCTAACTCGTAGATACCCGTGCTGGCCCCACAGTGGGGTGTATCACTCCCCTAAAGTGGCAACCCGATACAACTTAAGGATGCACGGCTTATACCTACACGATGCAACAACGTCTTACCTACCAGCCCGGGTCCATTCACGCATATGAACCCGTTGGACTTGCGTTGCCACCGCTAACCCGTTTTGGCCTCTTATAGTCAAGCCCAGTATACGTGTCCCGTCCTCGACTTGGGTCGAGCCCACAAAGATACGTTTGGGATACTGGTTGAAATGGGCCTCCCACCAAGCTTCCCACCTAGGCTTGGTTCCCTCTAACACATTCCACTTAACCCCCTTCATGTCCACTTACATGTTTTAAATTTGGTTCAGGGTTTCTATTAGTAATTCCACATGCCACCCAAGGCACCCACTTAACCCCTATGTTCCACTTACATATTTAATTTGGTTAAGTGTTACTAATCGTATATTCTCATGCCACCCAAGGCACCTACTTAACCCTCTTCTTAGTCATGTTCATTTGCATGTGTGTTTGGTTAAGTCTTACTAATCGTATTTCAAATGCCACTAAAGGCAACCACTAGATTCCTCATGCCACCCAAAGCACCCACTAGATTCCCATGTCCCACCACATGTTTTCTTTCTAAATTCAAGACCATCCCGTTCATTGGGTCAGTTAGGGATAGCCAGGGAGGGCAGGAAACTTGTTTTCCAAACCCAAGCCTAGACACTATCCTCTCTGTCACCCTAGAACCTTCTGGTGTATGTAGATAGAAAGAATGTTAATTATCTTAAGTGATTAATTAATCTTTCCCAAATTTGAATTAACTTCCCTATCCAAATTAGTAATTTATTCAAAATTTAATGATGTCCATAATTGACTCAATTATGTCCATCCATTTATGGTATGATAAATCATACCCTTTTTCACCACAAATTCATTATATGCCATTAAAGGCATTTTATACCAATTTCTCAATCCCTATTCAAATTCAAATTAATCCATAATTAACTTATGACCATTTCTACACATTAATTTTCCCATTAATGTCTTAATTCCATTTTTCGCCTTTGAAGGCAATTCACATATCTCAAATTTGTTATATGCCTTTTTTAAGGCTATTTCGTGCAAATTCTCAATATTAATTCTTTTAATATCACCCCTATCCCACGTTGTACGTTCATACGTTAAACGTAAAATATACGTTAGACTCGAGTAGTCTAACTCATAGCACAAAGATAAATTATCACAACAACAACATATATGTATATGAATAAAATAGTTCTACTCATAAAAAGGGGTGAACATTGCATGTGTGATAGAGGTCCAACACTTAAACTTGCATAGGCTAAGACTATAACTTGCATAAGGTACACATGTTAAAGGTGTCAACTTGTTTGGTTAAATGTCACAGTCTACATAATATAACCCAAATTCATGTATAAACTTGCAACATAATGGTGGTGTGAACTAGTATAGAACTCACACATGTCATGGATCTAATTTTAGATCTAAAATAAGTGTCATGAAACCTACACAATTTTTATTAATCAGTGCCAAAACTTGCATAGGTACATGTATGAATCATCATAGCCCAAACATATATAACATTATGATTTGACTAACATGAACTAGCTAACATGGATACTAACATCATGACTATGTAACATATGTGACATCATTTACAACATATCATCATCTAACTTAATAACATAGGTTCATGTATATGGGTACATCTAACTTAATAAACAAATTCCCATAATCAAGATCCAGGGATAATCATGTATATGGGTACATCTAACTCAATAGACAAATTCCCGTTATCAAAATCCAAGGATAATTAAGAATCATGTATATGGAAACATCTAACTTAATAGACAAATTCCCATAATCAAGATCCATCTAATTTAAGAACATAGGTTTTATAACATACTTGATAGCATAAGCATAAGGTTTGCAACATACATGATAGCATAGGATCTACAACATGATAGCATAAAATTTGCAACTTGTATAATCAACATCATGATTCATAGGCTAAAACATAATAACATCATGGTTTTGTGATAACTTAACATAGCAACTTGCAACATATATAATATCATGACATGATTTACAACATATAGGATATCATCATCGCAAAACAAAACATTTAGAACATACATGATAACATAAGATTTACAATAACATATATGACAATTCACATCATTTTCTTATGATCCATTTACATCTTAATCAAATTAATTTGCTAATAATCTTGTGAGAATCATCATACTCACAATTTAAGAAGAAAGAGATAGTCTAGATTGCTTTAGAGTTGATTAGAATTTGTTTGTTGATTAGCTTTTCTCCTTCTTTAGTTCGTGGCGGCTACACTGAGTTCTATGGTGATGGCATGATGGCGGCTTCTCAATTTTTCATGTGAATTAGAATGAGACTACCCACTTATTTATAGAGTTTTAGGATTTGTTTAGACCATTAGATTTAACCTAGAAATAACCGCAGCCGTTCAGACAAGATGGGGTTTATCTTATTGACTCAGCAAATTAATAAACTTCCATTTGTATTAATGTTCATCTTTTACTGATTTACATATTTATGGTTCATATGTAAATCATTCACCATTAAATTATAACATTAATTATGTTCCTAATTAACGGTGTACCAATTATACCGTTTCATACCAATTACCCAAATTATGTCTACTTAGTATATATATATATATTTCTCTTTTTAATTAATATCAATGACAAATTAATACTCATCTACAAACTAATTTCAATCTATGCATGTTTACATTAACTGCCCATATATATATATATATATATATATATATATACACACATGCACCTATTCATAAATTCAAATAATGCAAATTAATTGCTTGCCTAAAAAAAAGGAAATCGAGCATATAATTTAATTTCCCCTTTTTTCTACTTTCCTCGCAACATGCAAAATCAATGCATAATGAAGTTACCTACATACATACATATCTACTTATGCATAAATCTTTCCCTCCAAATAAATTGACTGTATTTATCTTCTCAATTTTACACATATATATATATATATATATATATATATATATATATTCAATACATATATATATATATATATATATATATATATATTTAATTTGTTTATTTTTGAACCGCGTTCACACTAAGCCGCTTTTTAGCCATTCCCCAAAAACAAAAATATGGCATTGGCGGGGATCGAATTCTACACCTCTTGTATGCAAGTCACATGTTCCAACCAAATGAGCTATTATGTCTTTTGCTTACAATTCTTAGAACAATGCTAAACATTATTCTTTTCTCATTCATCTTTTTCCATGTTTTGCTGCAATATTTAATTTAAGGATATCTTTTTCATACGGAGTCCAATTTACGCAAACTCGGACTCTATCTCAAGCAGAATTCCGAGACGAACGCAATGGCGCAACCCGTTTCACCTAATTATTTTTCTAAAAATTAATTATACCTCGATTTTTTTTATTTTTATGTTCACAGAAAATACGGGGTGTTACATTCTCCCCTCCTTAAAGGATTTCGTCCCCGAAATCTTCAAGTTAGGAAGAATGTGTCAATTTGGATCGACTAGAAAATGACCATTTTTCAAACGGTCTCCAAATTTGATGAAATTAGTTTTGTTAGAACCGTATCGTCAATTTGAAGCTAGAAAATATTTTTTTGGAATTTTTAGAGTGCGTATGTGGCCCCGGTAAATTGAGATGTGTGTTCAAATTCAATATATAGATTCATATTTTGATTTTGACATAAACTGATTGAAACGGTCGAACTGGCTTACGATACATATCCCATTATGTTCGGAATGAGGGTAATTAGCTATGGATGACAGTCGATGGGTTCGATTTTGTAACGACCCGCATTCTACGCATCATAGGATCGTAGAATATTTATTTCTGTCACATACGAAGACGTATGGTCATGTAACTTTGGGAGACGACTATTGGGGTCATTTCCCATGTTCATGATTTTTCTCGATTTTTAAATGACCATTTTACCCCTAGTTGGCACTGTTTTGGCCATAACTTTTGACTGGAAAGGAATTTTGACCTGAAACCACTTCCATTGGCTCCGGATGATGGTTTCTCTTTCCGTAGAGTGGTCACATTAGCCAAACGGACTCACCGTTTGGGAGATATGGCTGAAACAAGTTTCAGATGGTGAAAAACAGCTTAATTGGGCTTAAACGGGTGATTAGCAGCTAGGCCCAAGGGGAATTTCGGGTTTAGGGAGATATAGGTGCTGATTAGGGTTAGAAAACATTTCTTTAGACATTTTCCAGCCGCCACTTTCATTCCTCTTAACCTAGTCATGGCCTCCACTCTCTAAATCTCTCTAAAACACCCAAAAATCACCTTCTAATTGAAGATTAGGCTTAGAAAACATTAAATTAAGAAGAAAAAGCACCAAAGCAAGGTTGGAGCTGCTGTATAAGATTGGGAACAGCGCCAAATCAGAGAATATTTCAGTTTTGGGGTTCTAGTTGTGGCAAAGGTGAGTGATAGCATCGTTTTGACACTAATTACAGTTAATTAAGGGTAATTAGTGAAGATTAGCGAATTTATACATTAATAAATTCTGGAAAAATGTTTAGAAATTCTTAAATAATGTTTCATGCCTCTATTAGAAAATTTAGACGGTTTGATTAAGTTTTACTAAGTATATGCTTAAACATGATTAAGAAGGATTATAGGAAAATGTGAAGTTTTAGCCACTTTTGATCTATTTTGATTCATTTGGATTGTTGTTTGATGTTTGGGGTTGTTCTTACATATTGCTATGACTCTATGGTATGTTATATGATTGATTAGAATAGTTAAATTGGTCGAAAACGTCGTCGAATGGCGTAGAAAGCTCGCTGGAAAGTTGCAGAAAAGTGCAGGTCCCGAACCGGTTCGGATCGGAGAAGGGGTCGGATCGGACTAGTGAACTGGCCAAGGGAACCCGAACTGGATTGGGACTTGTCACTGGAAGGAGCTTGGCAGGAAGGAAGGCCATTTCTTAGAGTTGGAGTGGACAGAAGACCGGATCGGAGCAATAGAGCAGATCGGATCGGAGAAAGGGAACAGGACGGATCGGAGCAGACAAACAGGTCAAATAGAAGGAATCGGATCGGATGAACTACCTCCGAACCGAACTCAAGCAGAGACACCCAGACCGAACCGATATCTAAAGGGGGAGAATCACTGAACCGACCCGACCCGGAGGAAGACACCGACCCGACCCGGAGGAAGACACCGACCCGACCCGAAGTGGACTACCGACCCGACCTGATGAAGGTGATGACTACCGAACCGAACAGAATCCTAGAGCTGCTGCTGCGCGACAACTCTTCTGAAGACCCACTCCAATTCGATCAAAACCCGAGATGCAAAGGAAGTCCAGATGAGAAGTTAGAGCTCAAGATTTAGATGGGAATCAATGAGTTCGCTTCATGGTTTGGCTTTGCTGCGGGACGCGTGCCAAGGAGTTATCGACGTCTATAGCTTTGGACCACTATGGTAGGAGGTACGAAGGCGGATTCAGGGCCATTATGGCATCGGTAGAACCAAGGGCTACGACCAATGAAGTGGGTCATTGAAATGTTTGGTCATGACTCCAAGTGTTTGGCTTGGTCATAACAGGGTTTCTACAAGTCGGGATTCGTCATTGCCTCAGTTTTGTCTAGTGTTCCAAAGTGGTAGATGTCGTACGCTTTACGCACTGAGTGAGAGATGTGAGGATGGTTGCTATGGATGATTTGTTTGCTATCATTGTGACATGCACACCCCACCCCCGTACTCTTACACTATTTATTATGGCACCTTGAAGTATTGTACGGTATGTGGTACTAACTCTTTGGTTGCAGGTCCAGGTTCAGGTATGGTTTAGTATACCTGTTATTGTTCTGTTTAGATGCTTATCGCTCATACCAGGCTTTATGTCTGACCCAGAGTTTTATGTCTCCTCTTATTACTCTGGGTGCTCACACGAGCAGACTAGAGACAGGTTAGCTGGTGATGCACGGGTAGATGATCCGGAGACGAGCAGGAGGCTTCCACGTAAAATATATACATAATATTCTCCCTGTATTGTTGAAGATCACTGCTTGGGCATTGGTGGTGTATCTTCTACTTTAGCTTTCTTTTGTTTGGAGACAGTAAATTTGGAAAGTTGTAATAAGCTGTATTTGAATTTCCGCTGCTCTGAGATTGATGTTGATTTTAGTTATCAGCTTATACACTGTCTCACCTGTTTTATGTCAAGTATGTTATTATTATATTTTATTCCATGCGCTGTGAGACATTCTACAGGTTCCTTGATTGGTTCATTCCCTTCTTTCCTTTCTTTGGCGACCGTTCCGTGCTAGTCGGGACATGTGTACAGCGCACTTTCGGAGGAAATGCAGGCTGGTGCGGGGCGGGCCGTCACACTTGGTATCAGAGCTCTAGGTTGCGTAGTTAACCTAGGGAAGTTATCAGGGAGAGATATTATGCGTATACGAGAGAGCGTATTTGTGATTACTTTGGTTTTTAAAAGCTATATATATATATATATACTATTAGTAGTATAAGGATGAAGTCGTACTGCACTAGCACCACTATGGAGTCGTTAATCATTTCCTTTTTCAGATTGACGATGAGCCGATATGTTAGAGGTACCGGTAGGGGAGCCAATAATGGGAATGCTGCTGACATGAGGACGATGTTTACTGACCTCATGAGGGAGATGCTTAGAGATGTACAGAGGGCAGCTCCCAATGGTGGAAATGGTGGTGGTCCAATAGTGCAGGCGCCAAGAGTCGACTTCGCCAAGCTGAATAAGGACTATACTAGCCTTGGTGGGAAGCCGTTCCACGGAACGGAGTCGGCTACGGACGTTCAGGATTGGTTGGATAGTTGCGAACGTATCTTCGAGGATTTGGGTATCGAGGATGCAATGAAGAGAAAGCTAGCGTCCCGTCAGCTGCAAGGGCGGGCAATGAATTGGTGGAATGCTATAAAGGCAGCTACTCCTGAAGATCAGATTACTTGGGAGCAGTTTAAGGCTCGCTTTAGTGAGAAGTTCATTCCAGCTGCTCAGAAGTCAGTGTTGTTTAAGAAATTCTTGGAGCTCAAGCAGAATGGCAGAGCTGTCTCGGAGTACATTGCTGAATTCGACACTTTGTCAAAGTATGGGTTATCTCTTATTGATACTGCCGAGAAAAAGAATGAGAAATTCATAACTGGGTTAGATCAGTACTTAGGGGAAAGGCTTATTAACCACATCGACGAGACGTTTGAGTCGATTGTGGGGAAAGCATTAAGATCAGAGAGTCTCTACCCTAAGCCGAAGACTGAGGTTGCATCCGCAGATGAGCCAAAGCCACAAGCAAGTGGTGGAGGCAAGGTTGGTTCCCAGAATAAAAGAAAGCAGAGTCAGACTAAGGATGGCCAGAAGAAAAAGAATAAACAAGATGTTGAGTGCTTTAGCTGTGGTAAGAAGGGCCATTATGCTAGTAATTGCCGGGCCAAGCCAGCGGATAGGAAGTGCTTCAACTGTGGCCAAATGGGACATCACAAGGACAAGTGTCCACAGCCCCCTAAAGAAAAGCAAATGGTGAAAGCATACGCTCTTAATGCTATTCCTTCTTCGTCGAATGCCCCAACAGCGGCGGAGAAGGGAAAGAATGTTGTCATTCAAGGTATGCTTTCTGTTTATGATGTTCCTGTTAGAGTTTTGTTTGATACCGGAGCTTCCAGTTCTTTCATATCTAGTGACCTGGTAGATAGGTTGGGATTGGAGCCCGAGATTGTCGATAGACCTTTAGTAGTGACGAACCCGATTGGTGGTTCGACTAACCTTAGCATGATTTGTCATAACGTGGTCTTATCGAGTCATGGATGCATGTTTGTTTGTGATTGCTTTGTTTTGGGCTTTACTGGGTTTGGCATTATTTTGGGAGTAGATTGGCTCCAAAGGTACGGGGTGGTGGTAGACTGTGAGGGCTTGTTGGTGACAGCTAGAGCGGATGATGGGCGGAGGATAGTGTTTGGTGGTCTACCCAGTAAGGGGGTATTGGCTAGTTTTCTAAACTCCCTCGACATTCCGCATAGTGAGTTGTCAGGTTTGCCCGTGGTTGGCCAGTATCCGGATGTTTTCGAAGAAGTGACCGGACTTCCACCACACCGAGAGGTTGAGTTTCGTATTGATTTGGTAAAGGATGCCAGGCCTATAGTGATGCCACTTCGTCGTATGGCACCAAGGGAGCAGCGAGAGCTCGAGGTGCAAGTCAGCGATCTTTTGAAGAAGGGGTTTATCAGAAGGAGTGTTTCTGAATGGGGAGCACCAGTTGTGTTTGCTACCAAGGCGGATGGTTCCCTTCGTTTGTGTGTAGACTACCGCGAGTTGAATAAAGTGACGAGGAAGAACAAGTATCCTCTACCGCGGATAGATGATTTGTTTGATCAGCTGAGTGGCACGAGAGTATTTTCTCAGTTGGATCTCGCGGCTGGTTTTCATCAGCTTAGAGTGGAAGCTGAGAGTATAGCTAAAACGGCATTTCGGACGCCGTCTGGGTTTTATGAGTGGTTGGTCATGCCGTTCGGGCTGACCAATGCCCCAGCATATTTTGTGGATCTTATGAATAGGGTATTCAGAGATCAGTTGAATAAGTTTGTCCTTGTGTTCGTTGATGATATTTTGGTCTATTCGAGGACAGAGGAAGAACACAAGGAACATTTAAGAGTAGTGATGGAGGTGTTGAGAAAACACCAATTGAAAGCTAAGTTTTCTAAGTATCACTTCTGGAAGAGGGAAGTGAGGTTCTTGGGCCATGTTGTATCAGAGAATGGTATTGCCGTGGACCCGGCAAAGGTGGCTACGGTACAGGATTGGCCTACGCCCAAGAGTGCAACAGATGTAAGAAGTTTCTTGGGGTTAGCGGGATATTATCGTAAATTTATCCAAGGTTTCTCCAAGATAGCAGCACCATTGACCCAGTTGACCAAGAAGAATCAAGCTTTTGTCTGGAATGAAAGGTGCGAGAATGCATTCAAGAGTCTAAAGGACAAGTTGACAAGCGCACCAGTGTTAGTCATTCCTAAGGGGGATGAAGAGATGACGGTATACACGGATGCCTGTGGTACCGGACTGGGTGCTGTATTGATGCAAGGCGGTAGGGTGGTAGCTTACGCAAGTCGGCAATTGAAACCGCACGAGAGAAGATACCCTACCCATGATTTAGAATTGGCAGCAATCGTGTTCGCGTTAAAGATGTGGAAACACTATCTCTTGGGAGAAAGATTCGAGTTGTTTACAGATCATAAGTCGTTAAAGTATCTCTTCTCTCAGAAAGATCTGAATCTCCGTCAGCAGAGGTGGTTAGAATTCTTAGCTTCCTATGATTTCGACATCGCATACACACCGGGAAAGGGCAATGTCGTAGCCAATGCGTTGAGTCGAAGACATGCCAGTTTATGGGCTATGTTCCTTGAATGGAAGCAACTGGAGTATATCGCGGGGTTTGATTTCAGACCAAAGTGCGAATTGGATCCAGAAATGTTAGCAAGTTTGACGATCAGACCCACTTTAATTGAGCGGATCGGCTCTAGTCAGAGGGACGATCCTAACCTATTGGAAATCATCTCCAAGTTAGAGATGGGTATCGATGAGGAGATGAGCAAGTATGGGCTTGATCAAGATGGATGGCTTAGAAAGAATGGAAAGCTCGTTGTACCCAATGTCAATGGACTGAGAGATGAAGTGCTTAGAGAATGTCATCACTCAAGGCTGACCATACACCCCGGTGGTAATAAGATGTATCGAGACATGAGACAGACCTACTACTGGGAAGGAATGAAAAGAGACGTTGGGAAGTTTATATCCAAGTGCATGAATTGCCAGCTAGTTAAAGCCGAACAAAAGAAGCCTAGTGGGTTTTTACAGCCCTTAGAAATTCCCGAATGGAAATGGGAGCAAGTCTCGATGGATTTCATCGATGGTTTACCAAGGACTAGATCGGGACATGATAGCATTTGGGTAATTGTGGATCGGTTGACTAAGAGTGCAAGGTTCATACCAGTCAAATCGACCATAACGGCAGCTAAGTTAGCAGAATTATATATGAAGTGGGTAGTGAGATTTCATGGAGTACCCAAAAGCATTGTGAGCGACCGAGACCCGTTGTTCACTAGTGGGTTTTGGAAGAGCTTACAAGAGGCTCTAGGGTCAGAGTTACATCTCAGTACCGCATATCATCCTCAGACCGACGGTCAGACGGAAAGGGTGAACCGTATTTTGGAAGATCTCTTGAGAGCATGTATATTGGATTTTGGTGGATCATGAGATGACCATTTGCATCTAGTAGAGTTTGCATATAATAATAGCTACCAATCCAGTATCGGTATGGCTCCGTTTGAAGCTTTGTACGGAAGACCATGCAACTCACCATCATGTTGGATAGAGACTGGCGAGAAATTTATGCTTGGACCAGATGTGGTGAGGGAAACTTCGGATAGAATCAAGACCATTCAACAACGAATGAAGGCTGCCCAAGATAGGCAGAAGAGTTATGCTGATAAGAGGAGAAGGGACGTAAAATTCTCCGTTGGCGACTTGGTGTTTGTCAAGATTTCTCCGTTGAAGAGCGTAATACGATTCGGCAGGAGAGGCAAGTTGACACCAAGGTTTGTTGGCCCATTCCCTGTTCTTGAGCTAGTCGGGAATTTGGCATATAGAATTGACTAACCAGAGAAGATGGCAGGAGTTCACAACGTATTTCATGTTTCCCAACTAAGGAAGTTCGTTCACGACTCAGATATGACTATTTCACCTGATCAGTTAGAGGACTTCGAAGTAGAACCCGAGGCGGTTGGGAACCGCAAGCCGGCCCGTATTGTCGAGCACGACATGAAGCAACTTCGAAGGAAGGCGGTGAAGCTAGTCAAGGTTCAGTGGGGCGAGGACGAGAATGATTGTACTTGGGAGACAGAGGAGAACATTAGGAAGACTTATCCGGAACTCTTTGCCTGGTAAGATTTTGACTTAGATTCAGTTTTCTGCATGCTAGGGTAGGCTTGTTTTTTTGTTTTTCATGTTTGATTGTTGTATATGGCTGTTAGGCATGCGGAATCTTTTGTATGTTTTGGGTTAAGGAATTTCGGGGACGAAATTTCTTAAGGGGGGGAGAGTGTAACGACCCGCATTCTACGCATCATAGGATCGTAGAATATTTATTTCTGTCACATACGAAGTCGTATGGTCATGTAACTTTGGGAGACGACTATTGGGGTCATTTCCCATGTTCATGATTTTTCTCGATTTTTAAATGACCATTTTACCCCTAGTTGGCACTGTTTTGGCCATAACTTTTGACTGGAAAGGAATTTTGACCTGAAACCACTTCCATTGGCTCCGGATGATGGTTTCTCTTTCCGTAGAGTGGTCACATTAGCCAAACGGACTCACCGTTTGGGAGATATGGCTGAAACAAGTTTCAGATGGTGAAAAACAGCTTAATTGGGCTTAAACGGGTGATTAGCAGCTAGGCCCAAGGGGAATTTCGGGTTTAGGGAGATATAGGTGCTGATTAGGGTTAGAAAACATTTCTTTAGACATTTTCCAGCCGCCACTTTCATTCCTCTTAACCTAGTCATGGCCTCCACTCTCTAAATCTCTCTAAAACACCCAAAAATCACCTTCTAATTGAAGATTAGGCTTAGCAAACATTAAATTAAGAAGAAAAAGCTCCAAAGCAAGGTTGGAGCTGCTGTATAAGATTGGGAACAGCGCCAAATCAGAGAATATTTCAGTTTTGGGGTTCTAGTTGTGGCAAAGGTGAGTGATAGCATCGTTTTGACACTAATTACAGTTAATTAAGGGTAATTAGTGAAGATTAGCGAATTTATACATTAATAAATTCTGGAAAAATGTTTAGAAATTCTTAAATAATGTTTCATGCCTCTATTAGAAAATTTAGACGATTTGATTAAGTTTTACTAAGTATATGCTTAAACATGATTAAGAAGGATTATAGGAAAATGTGAAGTTTTAGCCACTTTTGATCTATTTTGATTCATTTGGATTGTTGTTTGATGTTTGGGGTTGTTCTTACATATTGCTATGACTCTATGGTATGTTATATGATTGATTAGAATAGTTAAATTGGTCGAAAACGTCGTCGAATGGCGTAGAAAGCTCGCTGGAAAGTTGTAGAAAAGTGCAGGTCCCGAACCGGTTCGGATCGGAGAAGGGGTCGGATCGGACTAGTGAACTGGCCAAGGGAACCCGAACTGGATTGGGACTTGTCACTGGAAGGAGCTTGGCAGGAAGGAAGGCCATTGCTTAGAGTTGGAGTGGACAGAAGACCGGATCGGAGCAATAGAGCAGATCGGATCGGAGAAAGGGAACAGGACGGATCGGAGCAGACAAACAGGTCAAATAGAAGGAATCGGATCGGATGAACTACCTCTGAACCGAACTCAAGTAGAGACACCCGGACCGAACCGATATCTAAAGGGGGAGAATCACTGAACCGACCCGACCCGGAGGAAGACACCGACCCGACCCGAAGTGGACTACCGACCCGACCTGATGAAGGTGATGACTACCGAACAGAACAGAATCCTAGAGCTGCTGCTGCGCGACAACTCTTCTGAAGACCCACTCCAATTCGATCAAAACCCGAGATGCAAAGAAAGTCCAGATGAGAAGTTAGAGCTCAAGATTTAGATGGGAACCAATGAGTTCGATTCATGGTTGGGCTTTACTGCGGGACGCGTGCCAAGGAGTTATCGACGTCTATAGCTTTGGACCACTATGGTAGGAGGTACGAAGGCGGATTCAGGGCCATTATGGCATCGGTAGAACCAAGGGCTACGACCAATGAAGTGGGTCATTGAAATGTTTGGTCATGACTCCAAGTGTTTGGCTTGGTCATAGCAGGGTTTCTACAAGTCGGGATTCATCATTGCCTCAGTTTTGTCTAGTGTTCCAAAGTGGTAGATGTCGTACGCTTTACGCACTGAGTGAGAGATGTGAGGATGGTTGCTATGGATGATTTGTTTGCTATCATTGTGACATGCACACCCCACCCCCGTACTCTTACACTATTTATTATGGCACCTTGGAGTATTGTACGGTATGTGGTACTAACTCTTTGGTTGCAGGTCCAGGTTCAGGTATGGTTTAGTATACCTGTTATTGTTCTGTTTAGATGCTTATCGCTCATACCAGGCTTTATGTCTGACCCAGAGTTTTATGTCTCCTCTTATTACTCTGGGTGCTCACACGAGCAGACTAGAGACAGGTTAGCTGGTGATGCACGGGTAGATGATCCGGAGACGAGCAGGAGGCTTCCACGTAAAATATATACATAATATTCTCCCTGTATTGTTGAAGATCACTGCTTGGGCATTGGTGGTGTATCTTCTACTTTAGCTTTCTTTTGTTTGGAGACAGTAAATTTGGAAAGTTGTAATAAGCTGTATTTGAATTTCCGCTGCTCTGAGATTGATGTTGATTTTAGTTATCAGCTTATACACTGTCTCACCTATTTTATGTCAAGTATGTTATTATTATATTTTATTCCATGCGCTGTGAGACATTCTACAGGTTCCTTGATTAGTTCATTCCCTTCATTCCTTTCTTTGGCGACCGTTTCGTGCTAGTCGGGACATGTGTACAGCGCACTTTCGGAGGAAATGCAAGCTGGTGCGGGGCGGGCCGTCACAGATTTCGAGTTCGAAATAAATAGTTGCTTTTTAAAATTTAAAATTTTAAATATATATATATACCCCCTATTCAAAGTCAACGCACTCCCTTCTTCATTATTTTCCCGAATCAAAACAGAAGAAAGAAAAAAAAAGAAAAAAGGGCCAGCTCGTGATCGACGGAGGAACCCTCCCCTCAGCCGCCGGAGGCGCGGCCACCCTTCGGCCTACCCACACATCGCCAGATCCCACTCGATTTCCCTCCTCCCTCCAAAAGCCGGCGAGACCCCCCTTTCCTCTCCCTCCCTCTTCCAAAAGGCCGACACCCTAGGAACCACACCCCCTTCCTCCTCGCGACGACGCACGACCCCACCCCTGCGCCCCACTTCCTCCTCCAACTCGTGAACTCCCTCTCCTCCCTCTTTTGAGTTGCTGCGAGGCACTGAAACCCCCCTCTCTTTCAAAATGCGCAGTAAGCGTTTTGTTTCCCTTGTTTATTTATTTTATTCCTTTATAGCAATTAAAAACGTGGTTTTTATTCAACCAAAAAGATAGAATTTTTAAAACCAAAAAGATTGGATTTTTGAAATTAAAAAGATTTGATTTTGAAAAACAAAAAGGTGTTATCTGTATTTAAAAATATGATTTTTATATTATAGAGACATTAAAAATATGATTTTTATGTTATAGGGATAATAAAAATATGATTTTTTATAATATGAATAACGATAAGAAAATATTATTTTTAGTTAGATAACAATATAAATTTTATCGTATGTATGTAATAAAATAAAGATTCGATTTTTATATATGTATCGGAATAAAAATATAATTTTTATGTAAGTAAAGAAATAAAAATATAATTTTTATATAGAAAGGGGTGTTGTGAATATACGAAGTAGAAATTAAAATATGATTTTTATTTATTGGAATGAAGCGATAAAAATATATGATTTTCATATATGAAATGCCATAGTAAAAATGTGATTTTTAATGTGAACAGTGGGAAAAGATAGCGATGGTATCGATGGAAATCAAAATGAAATCCATACCATTCAAAAACAGAAAATGGCGGAGTGGAACCCCCGGTGTGAACTTCCCACTTTGATTTTATTTTCTAGTTAAAATATATACTAGGATGCAGAAGGTGCTTAGCAGCCCCCGACACCCGTCGTCCACACACCATGGACGACTTGTTTGTTTCATTGATTTTGTTGTGAAATTGATTGTGTGATGGGGAATGGAATAAAATATTTTATAGTTAAAAATATTTTATAGTTAAAAATATAATTCTTAACGTGTATATGAAATAAAATAAATATTCATAAACGAATCGGACGATTTGTTTATGTACACACATTTGACTGATATTGATTGGGACAATAAATTTTACACATCGCCCAACTGCACAAATAAAACCTGTGTTTGATTATTTGAAACCTCACACGGGTATTGGGATGATATATGACACGCACTAGTCCCAATAATTAGTTGTATGTCGATAGATCGATTGGTAGGCTGTTGGAAGCATTAAATATTTATATTTGATGCTTATGCAGTGTAGAATGAACTTTGGATGATGGTTGACTGTGTTTGATTGTTGTAGTGTACGTGTGTGTATGAAATCCATATAAATCAAATTATATGGTATTTGAATGTGTCTGATTCCAGTTCAGAAAATAATGAATATTTTGAAATAACGAATATTTTGAAATAATATTCAGTAAAAGATCAAAATCTCCAATTTGGGATGGACACGAATATATTTAAATATATATAGCCGTGTTGATTAGATCGACGCCATTTTGACGTGTTCGATATTTATATCGATTTTATTCATTTTTATAATGAATATTGAAAAGGAATTGATTTATAAATATAATGTTTTGAAAATATTATCATTTATATATCGATGATATGGAATATTCAATTTTGATTTGAAATTGAATATGAAGTTGAAATCATTTTGAAAATGAATTTAAAACGATTTATAAAATACGTATTAAATGGAAATCAATGAAATATATATTATATATATAATATAATGGCCTGAATAGAACGCGCCGCGCTGTGGTAGTTCGCGAATTTCGAACATTGACTTCGAATGGATATTACGGGAGATCCGGCCATCGGATTCTCTAAAACCGGAACCGTTGGGTTCGTATCGGAAAGGGATTTCTAACGAATATTAGAAATTAGAAATCTAACGGTTGGATTTGGGCTTACGTCCAAATAAAATTTGGAAAAGGTTGTTTTAACGGCAGTTCGATAGCCGTTTATGGAAATCGACTGTACGGGCCCTGATAAAATTATTAAAAATATCAACAATTAGTGTAAAATCATAAGAAATAATTTGGAAAGAATTGGGATGAAGAATTCTATATTTGGAAAGATAAAAATAGATTTTTATCAAAATGAACTAGTTGTGAACTAGAATTATAATCCATTTATTTTTAAAATAAATGAATTGGATTTGAAATGGTTTTAAAAATAACCAGAATCTCCAATATATAAATTGGAAATGGATTTGAATTGAAATTGTCTTTGGAATATTTCGATGTTGAATTTTGTGATTATGCAGATATTGTTATGGAAATTTGAAAGATATATTTATATTGTTATTTCCAATGCGATATTTGTTGGTCGTAGAATTTGATATTGAATATAAGCATATATATTTTCTATGCAGAGCCTTGTATTTAATATCAAATGGGATTTGCTTCTGTCATTAACGGTGTTTTAAATAACACTTGTTCTTTAACTCGATAATTAATGGAATGTGAATTGGGTTTATTGTGAACTGTGTTTTAACGACATTCGTTCTTTAACTCTATTTACAGTGAAATAGGATTTGGAATTTATAAATCTTTTGTTAACATTTAAAGAAGATTTTCCAAAGTAAAGTTTTCCAATTTAACATATTAAATTGAAACTGAATGGAATTCGATTTGGCGATAATCGAAGTATGCTTCTATAGAGGAAGACGGTTAATATATATGGAATTTAAAAGGCCTTGTCATTATTCCATTTATATTATCGGTTGGATATGGTAGTTTGTAACGATTATATCAATTGATTTGTTTTCCATGAAGATTCCATTGTCAATGGAATGTGATTTTGGGTTTTCGTGATTGGTATCTTTAAGAATACTGTTCTTAGACCCAACGGAGTTAAGAAAATCAGAAACTAACTGGAGACTAGTTAAGTTGAACGGTTTTCTGGGTATTGATCTGATGTTGGTTTCGGCCTTCGGGGTTAGTACTTAGGGAATTGTTCACTTGCTAATTTACGGTTAAGGGCTGATGGAATGGAATGTGATTCTTGGGTTTATCGTGAACCGTGTTTAAATGATATTGGTTCTTTAACCCGGTTAAAAGACAGGCTATGATTTCCCAAGTTAAATAATCATTAATATTGATTTTTGGGTAGATTAAAACCAAGTGGAGTTTTAATGAATCTTTATTAGATTGAAATGATCGAGAACGGAGTATCACCAGTTTTGCTCCAGGTGATAATTAAATCTTTAATTAGATTTGAACCTAAAATAGTAATTGAATTTACCGATAACACCATGGTGTTAGATATGAAGTATTACAAGTTTTATTTCATGGGATGAATAGGTTGGGGTTGGGAAATTAAAACAAATGATTACTTCGGCAGGGTTCGTTAATCCCGACTAGTTTGGACAAACCATAATTTGGTTTGAATTGATATTCAAAGGAAAATTAGAGAATAAATTTAAAGAATTTATCTTTGATAAAATTAATCAGAATCTTTCCCAAAGTAAAAGAATATTTGAATAAAGGATTATTCTGGATGTGAATAAGGCGTATGTTGTGTTTTTATAACACTTGTTTATTATATACGTGAGTTATTCGGAAAGACCGGTTTTATCCCATTCTGAATAACTGAATAGACGATAAGTCGACGATGAAGATGGTGGTTGAAGACCAGAGGTCTTCACATCGTCTAGATAATTACTGATTGTTATAACCCGGAATTCCAAGCCAATTTAAAAATTTTATTTTGGCAATTTTAGTGAATTTTGATTATTTAGAATGTATTATTTTAAATAATAACGACGGGAAATTTATTTTGAATAGAATTAGAACATATATATTTATATAGATCTTCGTTAGAATATAAATATTTTATTTTAATTATAAAAGGAATTGAAAATGGCACGGTAGTTCGATAATTCGATTTCGAATTTCAAATGAATGTACAGGATTCAAAATAAACCGGATTTTAGTTAAACCAAAAATAATAGAATCTATTTGAGAATATCTTTCCAACGAATCCAAAGAATTGAAATTTTATAGCGGGAATCAAAAATTATGCCCCGTTGAAAATTCAGAATAGTCGCTATGGAATTCTGGCCCTTAAAAGTGGCCATTTTGCAAATGACCTCGGTTTTTGACAAAACCACTTTTGTTGGATCCGGGATGTCAAGTTATTGGTAGATTCCAATTTTCATAATGTTCTGAATCAATATGTGAGCGTGGCAAAGGAAAACGTGTTTTAATAGTTTCAGTTGATTTTAATCGACTGGAAAATAGCTATTTCTCAAACGGTCTCAGAATTGACGAAATTTGTTTTGTTAGGACCGTATCGTCAATACGAAGCTAGAAAATATTTTTTGGGGAATTTTTAGAGTTAATATGTGGCCCCGGTAAATTGAAATGTGCGTTCAAATTCAAAATATAGATTTATATTTTGATTTTGACGAAAACTGGACGAAACAGTCGAATCAGCCTACGATACATATCCCATTGTGTTCGGAATGGGGGTAATTAGCTAGGGACGACGGTCGTGGGATCTCGTTTCGAGTTCTATGCAAAATCACTTATTTTGGAGAATTAAAATAATATAACTAAATTTTATTTAACCCCCTAAGTCAAACCCCCCCATTAATCTTTCAGAACGATTCTTTAATAAAAAAAAGAAAAACTCCAAATCGTGGATGAGGGATCCGCCGTCCTCATCGTGGAGACGCCACGCCACCAGGTCGACCACCCCCTCTCCGACGATCGCCCTGCCTAGCGTCGTCCTCCCCTACTCTCTCTCCTCCCTGCGATCCCTTCTCTCCCTTCTCTAACGCAAGAACGCCGTATCCCCCCAAATCTCCCATGAAAACCCCAACCACCGCTTCTCCTCGACCTCCTCCGGCGCACCCCCACCGCCTGCCGCTTAGGCGCGCCGACCCCAGCTGCTCCGACGTGAACCCTCCCAAACCTGAATTCAAAATGTAAGTTTTATTTTATTTTTCTGTTTTATTTAATTTAATACTTAGCTTTAAAATCAGGTTTTAATATAATGAAAATCAATTCATAAAAATGTGATTTTATATTTTTATTTCTATTCATTTATGTAATTAAAAAGATTTGATTTTTATATGATTTATATGAGAATAAAGACACGATTTTTATATAGAGGAAAGACGAGATCTTGGAGGTAGAAAAAGTTTAGATTTTTATTTGTTTAAAGATTATATTTTTAATTAGCTAAAGATTTTTTTATATATATATACACGAATGGTATTGATATAAAAATGGGGTTTTTACACGAATAACATAATAAAGATATAATTTTTATTATATGAGAAGTGAAATAGAAATATGATTTTTATATCATAGGAAGAGTAAAAATATGATTTTTATATATGTAGAGTAATAAAAATATATTTTTATTATATTATTAGCGAGATAAAAAAGGAATTTTTATCTATATAGTAGTGGTATAAAAATAGAATTTTTATCTGTATAATAGCGATTATAAAATGTTATTTTTATATATGTAGTGGTCACGGGCGACGAAAGTGACAAAGGGCGAGCACAACGAAGATTTCTACATATGAAGAATCGTGGCGTTTGGTTTAGCTAATCGGTGAGAACTCCTTACTTTTATTTTTATTTCTAGTTTGAAATATATACTAGGATGCAGACAGTGTTTAGTAACACCCGACACCCGTCGTCCACAGACCATGGACGACTTGTTTGTTTGTTTGATTTTGATGTGTAGTTGATTGTGTGATGTGGAATGGAATAAAATATTTATATAGTTAAAAATATTTTATAGTTAAAAATAAAAAATTTAACGTGTGTATAAAAGGAAATAAATAAATATAAACAAATCGGACGATTTGTTTATATACACACATTTGGCTGATATTGATTGGGATGATAAATTTTACACATCGCCCAACTACACAAATAAAATTTGTGTTTGATTGTTTGAAACCCCACATGGGTATTGGGATGATATATGACATACACTAATCCCAATAATTAGCTGTATGTCGATCGATTGATTAACAGACTGTTATAAGCATTGAATAGTTATATTTGATGCTTATATAGTGTAGAACACACTTTGGATGATGGTTGATTGTTTATCGTCATTGTTGTATATATGAATTGGATGAAATCCATATAACTGAAATTATACGGTAATTGACTATGTCTGATTCCAGTTCAAAATTATCGAATAATTTAAATTAATATTCAATGAAAATTGAATTGGGAAGCCGTGTTAAGTAGTTAAATGACATTTCAACGCGAACGTGAAATTTTGTCGATTTTATAATGAATAACAAGAATTGATTTTAGAATCGAATATTTTGAAATAAATTCGAATTAAATTGAAATGAATCGAAATTCGAATTAAATTGAAATGAATCAAAATTCGAATTAAATTGAAATGAATTGAAATTCGAATTAAATTGAAATGAATCGAAATTCGAATTAAATTGAAATGAATCGAAATTTGAATTAAATTGAAATTAAATTGAAATGAATCGAAATTCGAATTAAATTGAAATGAATTGAAATTCAAATTAAATTGAAAAGAATTGAAATTTGAATTAGATTGAGCAAGAATTGAAATCATTTTGAATTGAATTTAAAACGAATTGAAATTGAACTGAAATTGATTTGAATTGAAACCGATTTGGATTGAAATTGATTTGAATTGAAATCGATTTGAAATGAATTTAAAATGAATTTAAAACGAATTTATATTAGAAAGATTCAATTTTGATTAGAAATTGAATATGAAGTTGAAATCGTTTTGAAAACAAATTTAAAATGATTTATATAATACGTTTTAAAAGGAAATCGACGAAATATATAATATACATATACATATATATATATATATATATATATATATATATATATATATATATATATATATAATGGCCTGAACAGAACGCGCCGCGCTGCGGTAGCTCACGAATTTTGACCATTGACTTCGAATTGACGTTGCGGGAGATCCGACCGTCGGATTCTCCTAAAACCGGAACCATTGGGTTCGTATCGAAAAGAGCTTTCTAATGAATACTAGAAATTAGAAATCTAACGGTTGGATTTGGAATTATGTCCAAATCAAATTTGGAAAAGGTCGTTATAAGTGCAGTTCGATGGCCATTGGTGGAAATCGACTGTACGGGCCTTGATAAAATTATTAAAAATAGTAAATAATTCGTGTAAAATCATAAGAAATGATTTGTGAAGAATTGGGATGAAAATTTCCATAGTCAAAAAGATAAAAATAGATTTTTATCGAAATGAACTAGTTTTGAACTAGAATTATAATTCTATTTATTTTTAAAACAAATAAAGTGGATTTGAAATGGTTTTGAAAATAAATAGAATTTCCAATAATTGAATTCGAATGGATTAGAATCGAACTTATCTTTGGAATATTTCGATGTTGGATTTCGTGATAATACAGATATTGTTATGGAAATTTGAAAGATATATTTATATCGTTATTTCCAGTACGATATTTGTTGCTCGTAGAATTTGATATTGAATATAAGACGATATATTTTCTATTCAGAGCCTTGTATTAAATATCAAACGTGATTTGGGTTTGTCGTGAATGGTGTCTTCATAGACACTGTTCTTAAACCCAGTTGAGGAAAAGATTAAATCTTTTTATTTAGATTTAATGAAGTGTACCAATTAAATAATATTTACTTGGAATTGAATTAGGATTGATTTTTGGGTTTATCGTGAACGGTTTTTTAAATAACACTGGTTCTTTAACCCGATAATTAATGGAATGTGATTTTGGGTTGTCGTGAATGGTATCTTCAATAATACTGTTCTTAGACCTAAAGGAGTTAAGAAAATCATAAACTAACTGAAGATTAGTTAAGTTGAATGGTTTCTTGGGTATTGATCTGATGTTGGTTTCGGCCTTCGGGGTTAATACTTATGGAATTGCTCACTTGCTATTTCACGATTAAAGGCTGATAGAATGGAATGTGATTTTGGGGTTTATAGTGAACCGTGTTTTAAATGACATTGATTCTTTAACCCAGTTAAAGATTAAAACTAAGTGGAGTTTTAATGAATCTTTAATTAGATTGAAATGATCAAGAATGGAGTATCACCAGTTTTACTCCAGGCAATAGTTAAATCTTTAATTAGTTTTGAACATGAAATGGTAATTGAATTTACCGATAACACCGTGGTGTTAGATATGAAGTATTACCAGTTTTACTTTATGGGATGAATAGGTTGGGATTGGGGAATTGCAATGATTACTTCGGTGTGGTTCGCTAATCCCAACTAGTTTGAAGTGATATTCAAAGGAAAATTAAAGAATAAATTTAAAGGAATTTATCTTTGATAAAATTAATGGGAACCTTTCCCTAAGAATGTGAAATTTAGAAACTAACTGTAGGTTAGCTAAGCTGAATTGTTTCCTGGGTATTGATCTGATGTTGGTTTCGGCCTTCGGGGTTAATATTTGGGGAACTGTTCTCTTACTAGTTTACAGTTAGTGACTCGTGAATTGGAATGAGGCGTATGTTGTGTTTGTGTAATACATGTTTATTGTATACGCGAGTTATTCGGAAATACTGGGTTTATCTCATTCTGAATAACTGATACGACGATAAGTCGAAGGTGAAGACGGTGGTTGAAGACCGGAGGTCTTCATGTCATTTGGATAATTACTGATGATCTTGATTGGGCCGTACACCCAAGAGGAGGGAATCAGTTAGTGATCGTCCAGACGTACTTGGAGATCGATGGATATGCGGGGTACTAGGTGCCTCCGGTTTCGTTCAGACCCAGAGCGAACTTCTAAATGGACTGTGTGTCTGACATTTGATATCATTCTGTATGATTGACGGATATCGATTGCATGGAGTGGTTTGCATGTGTGGCATGCTAGGATGCAAATGATCAGGGCTTCTGTTGAAAAGTAAAGTCTTGTGGTTGATGATCAAAGCACGGCTTGTGTGGCAAAGCTTTGTGTAGCAATGATTCGCGAGCCTCACACCCCGGTGGTGAACCAAAAACGGGAGAGGACCTCAGGGAGGACATGCGTTTCTTTCTAGTTAGAAGTGGCGTCAGTGGTCTGACACGCCCTGACGAGTTTGACTTATGTGGTTGTTGGTTTGCGAGGCGCCGCAGATATATCAGTGACTATGTGAAGCCGATGGAGTCATTCGTTGCCTCATTTATGCCCCAAAGGGCGGGGAAACGCAGTGTTCAGGCATTTTAATCCACATCAGTGGACCGGCCCTGGCGATCCAAGGGTCACTCGAGCTCTGATCCTGAGACTCGGGCTAGACAGTCTCGAATCGGTAGAGGACTATCTTTTGCCTCGGTTCATAGATGGAAATCCAATTTCCAAATACGATATGTGCAGTTTTGATTGTAAACCTACATATGGCGACATAGTGGCATGGGACGCTCATGTCGCCTTTGATTGATATTTATGATTGTATAAAAATCAGAAACTAATGCGTGGTTTCCTGGGTATTAGTCTGATGTTGGTTTCGGCCTTCGGGGTTAATACTTAGGGAATCGTTCTCTGATTAATTTACGGTTGGAGTCTGATTAAGAATTAAAACATGAAATTTAGCGTATCAAGCATTCTTTGGCTATTATAAGGTAAAAACCCTATCCTCCGGCTTGCGTTGCATTGTGTGATAGGACCTGGGTCTTATAATAGCTTCATTGTTCTTTATTTAGCATTGCGCTGTTTGTTTTATGCACTAGTGTTCTTGAGAGGAAACCCTTTCCGCGTTATACGGCGTGGTCCGTTGATTTACCTAACTTTAAAATAAAGATTAATAACTGTTTTAGTTCTCACACCAGTCACATGACTGACCTGGAATTTATTGTTTTAACCTAAACACTGGGTGCCCCTATTTTGACACGGGCAGCTAGTAGTTTTGGTTTTGCAGATTTATATTCACAGGAACCTGGTTTACAGCTGGAATGATATCTGGAAAGCTCTGCATCCGTGTATTACTTCTAGTTGTGTTTTGTATTATATTTTCTGCTGCTATGTAATTTATTGTAATCTCTGATATTTATCGAATGTATTTTATTCATTCATACTCTGTATATTCTTGTAATCTGATGAATTGTTGTAATTAACAATGAAATGTTCTTCTGTTAGTGTTCTGATTTGTCTTGTCCTCAAAGAAATCCGCGCTTTCCTTCACGGGGAAGTTACGGGTTCTTACAGTGGCATCAGAGCTTTGGTTTACAAGGCTCAGAGAACAAGACACATTGGAACCATACGAAAGAATTCATCAGATATTGGATTAGTAATATCCAATGGGAATGACTCGTTAGAGATGGGATCAGTAGTATCCTAGAACGAGTGTGAAGAGTATATTTTTGAAAATGAAGAACAATTTTTTTTTTGAAATTTAAATCATTTTATACGTATTTGAATATTTATTTGTATCAGATTTGGACAGTCCAGTATATAAAGATTTTACATATACGTCTGATCTGCGTGTATTCGAAGTTTTAATATACTGGATAGATATAAAATCATACTCTAGTGACCCGAGGATGATTCTGATGGTTGAGTACTCGTCGTCAGAATTTATCTTCGAGTGACGAAAGTGTGATATTTATATATTTCCATAGATTGGTGTGAGAATCAAAACTAGATAGGGCTTATTGTTGTGATTTAGCATCAAAAATCTAATTTTTGGGATATGTATTAAAGTTATGTGATTGAAAAGATAATCAACTAATTGATTGCTGATTGTGTTGTTTGATTATTGGTTGATTAATTAAAATTTGAACCATTTAGACAAATTGAATCAAATAGTGAATTGTATTGAAAATTTGTCGCATTTGCATGCATGTACATGTACTTACATTGAACAAGTCATAGAAAGGAGGCTAGAGCAGAAGAATAAAATTGTTTGCCCGACAAATAGGTACATGTTTACCATAATTTACTGTTTTGTTTGACTGATGATGATTTTATGAGCCGATTGGCTAGCCGCTTGGCCTTTTCTTTTTCTTTTAGATTGAAGGAGGCCATGGGAGGCTATATGAAATATCCCGAAGTCCCTGGAGCAGGGGAGGTTATGGCGAATTTTTTTGAAAATTAAGGGTGTTAGCCAAATTTTTGAAAATTTGAAAAGTTCTTAGAAATTGAAAAGTTGAAGAACTTAAGCCATAATGAAAATAATGGAAGTTGTAACAACCCGGATTTTTACAACATGCTAAGACGAGAATCAAGGAGGAATTAAATTATAAAATCTGAATCAGGAGAAACCGGCCATGCCATTGCGTTCATCTCGGAAAAATACGCGAAATAGAGTCCGAAATTTCGTAAATCAGAGTCGGTATGACCAAGATATGGCCTCGCGAAGTTTCACGAAAAATTCGAAAACGAAAACAGATTCAAATTTCAGAATTCAGAAGAGGCGGGAAAATTTCCTGCCAGACCAGGGGAGGTCGACTGGGGAGTCGACCCCCTGCCAACCAGGTCGACTGGGGAATCGACCCCAGGGTCGACCTGCCTGGTCGGACCCAGGCAGCCTGGTGCACTTGTTTTGCTGTTTGGCTCGGTTTTGGAGGCTTGTGACGATTTTTGAGGGCTTGGATCTATCCTAGGGTTAATCTAACGGCCTAAACTACTCCTAATCTCTATAAAAAGACCTTAAGCCTACCCTAAACCCCTCATAATTCACTCTTGCAACGAAGTGCTGCCCAAATCTACATTGATCATGGCCTCCATCTCCAATTCCTAGAGACTATGCATTCAAATCGGGTTCAAATCAAAAGGTGCAAGCTTGCTACACCAAATAGAGGCCAAATCAACGTTGCTATGCGAGTTTCATGACGGTTCTTCGACAAAGGAGCCACCTTTCTTCGTCAAGATGATGCATGATCCTTTTCCTAAGCCTCGCTATGTAAGTTCTAGCTACTTCTAGATCTAAACGGTAGTTTTAATCATGGCATGGAATAAAATATGGTCAAACATGAATGCTATAACCTATGCGAGCCTAGTTTTCTCCTTTATCATGAACATATGACTTTGGGTTATGTTTTAGCGACTAAACCGTGCTATTCATGTTGTATTGTACTTAGTTTGCCATGCAAGATTGGACCTTTACTTGTAGTATGATAGCATGAATACTTAGAGCCACTTTGACTTGTGAAATAGTTGCATGAATTGGACTTTGGGGCTCATGCATGTAGATGAAACCAACCCCCTTATGATATCATGTTTATGTAAGGTCAAATCCCATTATGACAACATGCAAGTTTGCGGGCAAATTTCCTATGATAATATGCAAGTATTTGGCCAAATCCTTTATGACATTATGCATGCTTATGGCCAATCCCTATATGACACTATCATTCATGTTTTAAGGCCAAACCCCCTTATGATACCATGCATGTTTGGAGCCAATCCCTTTTGTGGCATCGTGCGTGTTTTGGGGTCTATATGTAGCCATAGTATACCTACTATGTTGACTCGCTATTACTCAAGTGAAAAACAAGATTTTGGGGGTAGTTAGATAAACGTGTATATGACATGAAAACTTGACTTGAGGTTACATGTGAACACGACATGTAAGTTGAACCAAAATGGGGGCATGACACGTGGGGTAAACATGGGACTTGAAATTAGACACGTATGGATTGTAGGTGTAATATGATATTAGACCAAACATGAAGGTGGCCAACTCGAGGTTGGGTTGAGTTTGTAGCATAAATCTACCCGGACCCGCCCGGCTAAACTAGTGGCTACAAACAATAGGATCCAATGTGAGAAGTTGGTCATGTCGCGCTTAAGACCCGAGGTTAGACTAGGTTGTGGTGTAAAACTACCCGGACGCGCCCGGCTTAACTAGTAACCACAACAAGGTCTAATGTGAGAGGTTGAGAGTCCATTAATTAAATTAATGCCACATGATAAGGTTAAGTAAATTTGACTAATGACACTTAACCGATATGACACGAATGGGTAGATTAAGTGGGACCGGGCTTGATTTCTTAATGACACTTAACCATACAAGACAATTAGGGGATGGGGTTAAGTAATTTACGCTTAACTAATCCGACTTGGTAATTAGATGGGGTTAAGTAGTTAAGACTTAACTAATCTAAACACGGTAATTAGATGGGGTTAAGTAATTAAGACATAACTAATCTAAACACAGTAATTAGATGAGGTTAAGTAACCTATACTTAACTAATCTAAACACGGGAATTCGATGGGGTTAAGTTAAACACTTAACCAATCTAAACTTGGTAATTCAATGGGGTTAAGTAACCAATACTTAACCAATTTAACATGATAATTTAATGGGGTCAAGTAACTTATACTTAACCAATTATACGTGATGATTTGATGAGGTTAAGTAACCTATAATTAACCAATCTAACATGATAATCTAATAGGGTTAAGTCACAAGACCTTTTAAAAGTAGGCTTAACCATTGTAATACGATTAGTGGATGGGGCTAAGCTAACCCATACTTAACCAATCCGACTCGATAATCTGATGGGATTAAGATAATCTATGCTTAATCAATCTAACATGATAATCTGATAGGGTTAAGACAAATAAATACTTAACCAGTTTGACTTGATAAGGTTAAGTCATGAGCTTCTTGGTACACTTAACCAACCTGTAGGGCTAAGCCTTGAACTTGAGTACTTAGCCAATCTTGACATGATTCGTAGGCGGGTTAAGTCATGAACTTGGATAATAACACTTAACCCATTTGACTAAACCCTAGCTCAGGGGACTAGGTTGGAAATCGTAGTTAACAAGGATAGCAGAAAGAGGGGCTAAGTGGTAAACCTTAGTTAAGGGTAACTAAGTAATAATTCTTAGCTAAGATCATGGGACTAGTTCATAAAGAGATGAGTAACCTGGTACGGTCGGTCATCGCTTAGTATACGAGGAGGAGCAAGCTATCTGACTTGGATAAAAGCTCCAGTGAACTGGGTGACGAAGCGGAAGCTTCGGGGAACGTGAGGGTACTCTTGGTATCCCTCTGTGAGGTGGCAAGTGGTCCATGAAACCCGGCCTCACAGAGGTTAAGGTCTGCGGTAGAAGAGCCAAGAGTATGCCTTGGTTGCTATGCGAGCGACCTAAAGACTGGGATGGATTAGCGTGGAGTCGACGATACTTGATTTTGCCCCCGGATAGCATGTCGCCGACTACCTACCATCTTTAGTCAATCGTGTACTTACAGAAAGGCAGGGAACTCCCAAAAGACCATATACTAGCTATCGAGTTATGGGTGAGGTTGGCTATCTTGAAGTGGGCATCGATGGGCCCTAGTGTAGTTCTCATAAATGATTTTTCTTGGATTGCCTTTCAGTAGTTGAGGGAGGGGTCACGTGGGACCATAGCCACGGGTACAAAAATAGACCTTGATATCTGCATCAGCAGACGACTTAAAGCTCCCGACTGAGTTCCGTATTTCTTGATTTGCCCTGGCACGGAACTCGGATGGCACATTGAGGAACATGTGCGTCTAGACATGGAAAACGATTAACGATACATACGCGGGATAAAGGGCGCGGTTGGCGGGTGGCATAATCCCTAGTGTCCCTAGGTGGCCCGAACCCAAACCGAGACACGGGAACGTTCATTAGGTAGCATAATCCCTAGTGGTCCTAGGTGGCATAAATCCTAAGTGGACGCGCGATAGTTCATGGTAAGGAAACATAACTGGATCAAAGGTAGCAGTCTAAAATAACCTCAAGGATAAAACGTTTACATGGGAAAGCCCGTATGGCCTACGGCAAAGGACTGAACTTATACATGGAAAGAAACATACGAGTTGGGAAAACCTACATATGCTATATATTAGGTTGACATGGACCATTACATGACATTGGGCAAGGGACATTCATAGTTACACATGACGCGGGTGGGGATACTAGTACGAGAGGTGCAGAGCAAATATACATGTTAGGAACATGAGAAATATACATGATATATACCGTGGGACGTTATACAGGATAGATACCTCGGGATATTATACTTGATAGAAACCGGACGATGTGATACCTTGACTTATCATGACACCATAGTTTATCATGATATCTTAGTTTACCTTGCTACAGTAGTTCAGCCTGTTTTAGTTTATCTATCTTGTAGTCATCCTTATGTTTACTTTTAGTTTATGCATGTCATGTTACCTTTACCTGTTTTTATACTGGAAGTAGATAGGACTTACCAGTCTTTATGACTGACCCCATTTTGTTTCGCCTCTTTGTCTTCCGTTCTCCCCCCAGGTTTCAGGGAGGAAACAATGTTATCTAGTACGGACTTCTTATACTTGAAGGTCATCACGCATGGCTTCGTTCCTTTTCGGCTTCGTTCCTTTTTCGGGGACGAAAAGTTTTAAGTGGGGGAGATTGTAATAACCTGGAAATCTGAGCCAATTTAAAATTTTTATTTTGGCAATTTTAGTAAATTTTGATTATTTAAAATGAATTATTTTAAATAATAATGATGGGAAATTTATTTTGAATAGAATTAGAACGTATATATTTATATAGATCGTCGTTAGAATATAAACATTTTATTTTAATTATAAAAGGAATTTAAAATAGCGCGGTAGTTCGATAATTCGATTTCGAATTTCAAATGAATGTACATGATTCAAAATTAACCGGATTTTAGTGAAACCAAAAATAATAGAATCTATTTGAGAATATCTTTCCAACGAGTCCGAAGAATTGAAATTATATAGCGCGAATCAAAAATTATGCCCAGTTGAAAATTCAGAATAGTCGCTATGGAATTCTGGCCCTTAAAAATGGCCATTTTGCTAACGACCTCGGTTTTCGACGAAACCACTTTTGTTGGATCTGGGATGTCAAGTTATTGCTAGATTCCAATTTTCATAATTTTCTGAATCAATATGTGACCGTGGCAAAGGAAAACGTGTTTTAACAGTTTCAGTTGATTTTAATCGACTGGAAAATGGCCATTTCTCAAACTGTCTCAGAATTTGACGAACTTAGTTTTGTTAGGACCGTATCGTCAATACGAAGCTACAAAATATTTTCCGGGAATTTTTAGAGTTAATATGTGGCCCCGGTAAATTGAAATGTGCGTTCAAATTAAATATATAGATTTATATTTTGATTTTGACGAAAACTGATCGAAACAGTCGAATCAGCCTACGATACATATCCCATTGTGTTTGGAATGGGGGTAATTAGCTAAGGACGACAGTCGTGGGATCTCGTTTTGAGTTCATATGCAAAATCACTTATTTTGGAGAATTAAAATAATATAATATAATTAAATTTTATTTAACCCCCTAAGTCAACCCCCCTCATTAATCTTTCAGAATGATTCCTCAATAAAAAAACTCTAAATCGCAGATGAGCGATCCGCCGCCCTCATTGCAGAGACGCCGCACCACCAGGTCGGCCACCCCCTCTCCGATGATCGCCCTGCCTAGCACCGTCCTCCCCTACTCTCTCTCTCTCCTCCCTAAGATCCCTTCTCTCCCCTCTTTGACGCAAGAACGCCATATCCCCCCAAATCGCCCATGAAAACCCCAACCACCGCTTCTCCTCGACCTCCTCCGACGCACCCCCACCGCCTGCCGCTCTGGTGCGCCGACCCCAGCTGCTCCGACGTGAACTCCTCCCCCCCCCCCCCCCCCCCCCCCGCACACCTGAATTCAAAATGTAAGTTTTATTTTATTTTTCTGTTTTTATTTAATTTAATACTTAGCTTTAAAATCAGGTTTTAATATAATGTAAATCAGTTCATAAAAATGTGATTTTATATTTTTATTTCTATTCAGTTATGTAATTAAAAGGTTTGATTTTTATATGATTTATATGAGAATAAAGACACAATTTTTATATAGAGGAAAGACGAGATCTCGGAGGTTAAAAAAGTTTAGATTTTTATTTGTTTAAAGATTAGATTTTTAAATAGCTAAAGATTTGTTTTTTTTTATATACATACACGAACGGTATGGATATAAAAATGGGGTTTTTACATGAATATCATAATAAAGATATAATTTTTATTATATGAGAAGTGAAATAGAAATATGATTTTTATATCATCGGAAGAGTAAAAATATGATTTTTATGTATGTAGAGTAAGAGAAATATAATTTTTATTATATTTGTCTATATAGTAGTGGTATAAAAATAGAATTTTTATCTATATAATAGCAATTATAAAAATGTGATTTTTTATATATGTAGTGGCTACGGGCGACGAAAGTGACAAAAGGCGAGCACGACGAAGATTTCTACATATGAAGAGTCATGGCGTTTGGTTTAGCTAATCGGTGAGAACTCCTCACTTTTATTTTTATTTCTACTTTGAAATAAATTTTAGGATGCAGACGGTGTTTAGTAACACCCGTCGTCCACAGACCATGGACGGCTTGTTTGTTTGTTTGATTTTGATGTGTAGTTGATTGTGTGATGTGGAATGGAATAAAACATTTATATAGTTAAAAATATTTTATTGTTAAAAATAAAAAATTTAACATGTGTATAAAAGGAAATAAATAAATATAAACAAATTGGACGATTTGTTTATATACACACATTTGGCTAATATTGATTGGGACGATAAATTTTACACATCGCCCAACTGCACAAATAAAATCTGTGTTTGATTGTTTGAACCCCACACGGGTATTGGGAAGATATATGACATACACTAATCCCAATAATTAGCTGTATGTCGATCGATTGATTGACAGACTGTTATAAGCGTTGAATAGTTATATTTGATGCTTATATAGTGTAGAACACACTTTGGATGATGGTTGATTGTTTATCGTCATTGTTGTATATATGAATTGGATGAAATCCATATAACTGAAATTATACGGTAATTGACTGTGTCTGATTCCAGTTCAAAATTATCGAATAATTTAAAATAATATTCAATGAAAATTGAATTGGGAAGCCGTGTTAAGTAGTTAAACGCCATTTCAACGCGAACGTGAAATTTTGTTGATTTTATAATGAATATCAAGAAGTGATTTCAGAATCGAATATTTTGAAATAAATTCGAATTAAATTGAAATGAATCGAAATTCGAATTAAATTGAAATGAATCGAAATTCGAATTAAATTGAAATGAATTGAAATTTGAATTAAATTGAAATGAATCGAAATTCGAATTAAATTGAAATGAATCGAAATTCGAATTAAATTGAAATGAATCAAAATTCGAATTAAATTGAAATGAATTGACATTCGAATTAAATTGAAAAGAATTGAAATTCGAATTAGATTGAAATAGAATTGAAATCGTTTTGAATTGAATTTAAAACGTATTGAAATTGAACTGAAATCGATTTGAATTGAAACCGATTTGGATTGAAATTGATTTGAATTGAAATCGAGTTGAAATGAATTTAAAACGAATTTATATTGGAAAGATTCAATTTTGATAAGAAATTGAATACGAAGTTGAAAGCATTTTGAAAAAGAATTTAAAACGATTTATATAACCCGTTTTAAAAGGAAATCGACGAAATATAATATATATATATATATATTATATATAACGGCCTGAATAGAACACGCCGTGCCGTGGCAGTTCGCGAATTTCGACCGTTGACTTCGTATTGACGTTGCAGGAGATCCGACCGTTGGATTCTCCTAAACCAGAACCGTTCGGTTCGTATCGAAAAGAGATTTCTGACAAATATTAGAAATTAGAAATCTAACGGTTGGATTTGGAATTATGTCCAAATCAAATTTGGAAAAGGTCGTTGTAAGTGCAGTTCGATGGCCATTGGTGGAACTCGACTGTACGGGCCTTGATAAAATTATTAAAAATAGTAATAATTTGTGTAAAATCATAAGAAATGATTTGTGAAGAATTGGGATGAAAAATTCCATATTTGAAAAGAAAAAAATAGATTTTTATCGAAATGAACTAGTTTTGAACTAGAATTATAATTCTATTTATCTTTAAAATAAATAAAGTGGATTTGAAATGGTTTTGAAAGTAAATAGAATTTCTAATTATTGAATTCGAATGGATTGGAATCGAACTTATCTTTGGAATATTTCGATGTTGGATTTCGTGATTATACAGATATTGTTATGGAAATTTGAAAGATATATTTATATCGTTATTTTCAATACGATATTAGTTGCTCGTAGAATTTGATATTGAATATAAGCCGATATATTTTCTATTCAGAGCCTTGTATTTAATATCAAACGTGATTTTGGTTTGTCGTGAATGGTGTCTTCATTGACACTGTTCTTAAACCCAGTTGAGGAAAAGATTAAATCTTTTTATTTAGATTTAATGAAGTGTACCAATTAAATAATATTTAACTAGAATTGAATTGGGATTGATTTTTGGGTTTATCATGAACGGTGTTTTAAATAACACTGGTTCTTTAACCCGATAATTAATGGAATGTGATTTTGGGTTGTCATGAACGGTATCTTCAATAATACTGTTCTTAGACCTAAAGGAGTTAAGAAAATCAGAAACTAACTAAAGATTAGTTAAGTTGAATGGTTTCTTGGGTATTGTTCTGATGTTGGTTTCGGCCTTCGGGGTTAATACTTAGGGAATTGCTCACTTGCTATTTCACGATTAAAGGCTGATAGAGTGGAATGTGATTTTGGGGTTTATAGTGAACCGTGTTTTAAGTGACATTGATTCTTTAACCTAGTTAAAGATTAAAACTAAGTGGAGTTTTAATGAATCTTTAATTAGATTGAAATGATCGAGAATGGAGTATCACCAGTTTTACTCCAGGCGATATTTAAATCTTTAATTAGATTTGAACGTGAAATGGTAATTGAATTTACCGATAACACCGTGTTGTTAGACATGAAGTATTACCAGTTTTACTTCATGGGATGAATAGGTTGGGATTGAGGAATTGAAATGATTACTTCGGTGTGGTTCGCTAATCCCGACTAATTTGAAGTGATATTCAAAGGAAGATTAAAGAATAAATTTAAAGGAATTTATCTTTGATAAAATTAATGGGAACCTTTCCCTAAGAATGTGAAATTTAGAAACTAACTGTAGGTTAGCTAAGATGAATGGTTTCCTGGGTATTGATCTGATGTTGGTTTCGGCCTCCGGGGTTAATATTTGGGGAATTGTTCTCTTACTAGTTTAAGGTTAGTGACTGATGAATTGGAATGAGGCATATGTTGTGTTTGTGTAACACTTGTTTATTATATACGCGAGTTATTCCGAAAGACCGGGTTTATCCCATTCTGAATAACTGATACGACGATAAGTCGAAGGTGAAGACGGTGGTTGAAGAACGGAGGTCTTCACGTCGTTTGGATAATTACTGATGATCTTGATTGGGCCGTACAACCAAGAGGAGGGAATCAGTTAGTGATCGTCCAGACGTACTTGGAAATTGATGGCGTGGTGCTTAACACTTCAGGCCTTAACGCGACCGTGGCGCTGTTTATTCAGAACATTCTGAATAGCCAATTTATTCAAAACAATGCTTCAGGCCTTAACGCGGCCATGGCGCTGTTTTTCTCCAGATTTGTTTACACATATCTAAAAATCTAACCGTTGGATCTTCACAAACTTTATGTCATTAGAAAGATCTTTTCAAAACGAATCCAATGGTTTCAGTTTCAGGAAAATCCGATGGTCGGATCTCCCGCACTAATCGTTTGAAGTTACGATTTCAAAATACGAACTGCAGCGTCGTTATTCGATTTAATTTAATTATATTTATAAATATAATCGATTCTGGCGCTATTTTTCTTCATATTTGAAGTAAACATTCCAGCCAATCCAACCGTTGGATCTTTACAATGTTGGTGTCATTGGAAAGATATTTCCAAAGCGAACCCAATAGTTGTGGTTTCGGGAAAATCCGATGGTCGGATCTCCCGCACTAATCGTTTGAAATCACGGTTTCAAAACACGAACTGCAGCTTCGTTATTCAATTTAATTTAATTATATTTATATATATATATAAATATAATCCTCTTCGATTTTAAAACCATATTCATTCCATACATTTGATAAAAATGATATTTTTATCCAACAAACATTTATTTCAACACTTCACTATTTTTAACAATTCATGTATATAATAAAAATGTGATTTTTATTGTAAAATAATTTATTTCAAAACACGACTATTTTATATAGTTCATATAGATGATAAAAATATGATTTTTATTATAAAACAATTTATTTCAAAACACGATTATTTTATATAGTTCATAAAGATGATAAAAATATGATTTCTATTGTTAAAGCAATTTATTTAAAACACGAATACCATTCAACACATGAATTTCTATTCAACACATGAATGTTTTATATAGTTCGTATATATAATAAAAATGTGATTTTTATTGTTAAAGCAATTTATTTAAATTACGAATACCATTCAACACATGAATTTCTATTCAACGAATGAATTTCTATTCAACACATGAATGTTTCCTATAGTTCGTATATATAATAAAAATGTGATTTTTATTGTTAAAGCAATTTATTTAAAACACGAATACCATTCAACACGTGAATTTCTATTCAACGAATGCATGCGGTTTCAACATATGAAAATAATTTCAACAAATGAAAATAATTCTAACACATGAATATTTCAGAAAATTTCGACAGCATAACGGAAGGGTAGTTAAAACCGGGACCGTCCCTAGTACGGCTCCTCGCTCTACCTTAAACCTCGCGGTTTATGACAATGGGGATTTCATGCATCTAATTCGCACGCAAGCGAGCATGTTTTCTTTCATTTCCACAACCTATTCTAATTTTGTTTTCAACCACAAATGGGTATATTTCAACCACAGTCAATCATTCTCAACCACAAACAATTTTATCAACCATTCGCATTATTCACAAAATTTCACATCAACCAAATAATCCAAACAATATCACAACCAATAAATATCGTCCATGGTCTGTGGATGAGGGGAGTATGTATATATATATATATATATATATATATATATTCGTATATAAATATATTTCAATTCGCTTCAATTTATTTCAATGTTATTTCATCGCATATATAATTTTTACAATGCATATATAACTTATACATTGAACATACAACTTATCCAACGCTTATACATGTGGTGCACAACGCTTATATAACTCATACATCGACTATATAATTTATACATCGTTGTTTTCCATATCGTTTATACATTAGAAATCTCACTTTGGATTGCACTCCACCAAAAATAGTAGAAGGCTCAGAAAAATATGCGGTCTCTTCTAGAATGTAGAAGACGTCCACACGAGTCCACTGTCTCTTGTTTCACTGGATTTCGACTACATAGCAAAAAGATATGATTTTTACAGTGAAATCATAAACCGTAGCGCTTTAAGGTGCTATTAAAACAGTTTTAATATTATCAGTCGTTACCTTCTTTTAAATTTTCAAAACTAGGTTTGATCTTTTCACCAAAATGAAGATGTTGTAGCTCGATCAGATTGTGCCATGCTCTCGAGCTTGGAGAGGGCTTCCCAACGCCGTGCTTCTCGTTGAACTCGAAGTCGAGATGGCAGCGGAAATCGAGGTCGATGCGGCAAACTTTGTGAGGCTGATTCAAACAATTTACACAGCGAGGAAGGACGAGTTTGGTATGGATGTGAAGCCCTTGAGAATCTCTACAAAATCTTGAACTGGAGCTAGTGATTTTATTGAGTGTGGAAGGAGAAATCGAGGGGGGAAGTGGCGAACGATTTCCGCCGTTCGACGAGGGTTATCGGGGAAGAAATAGCGGGGAGAGAGAAATAACGTGATTGGCCTATTTTTTTTATATGTTTTTAAAATCTCTAAAATATCCCTCCTCAGATGCTAACTCCGATCCAAACCCAACGACTGTCGTCCTTAGCCAAATACCCCCATTCCGAACACAATGGGATATGTTTCGTAGGCCTATTCGACTGTTTCGACTAGTTTTTCTTCAAATTAAAATATAAAACATTCAATATTCGATTTGAATGTACATTTCAATTTGCCGGGGCCACATACTGATTCTAAAAGTTCCCGAAAAATAAATCTAGCTATGTTTTGATGATACGGTCCCAACAAAACTAGTTTCGTCGAATTCTGAGACCGTTTGAAAAATGGCCCTTTTCTGGTCGATCCAATTTAACAAATATTCATCAAAACAAATTTTTCTTCGCCACGCACACATATTAGCTTCAAAAATTATGAAATTTGAAACATAGAAATAATTTGACATCCCGGATCCAACAAAAGTGGTTTCGTCGAATTCTGAGGTCTTTTGCAAAATGTCTATTTTCACGGGCGATATATTCTCTACAGCGACCTTTCTGAAAATTCATTTGGCCATAACTTTTGACTCCCGCTACAAAACTTTGATTTTTCAGATTCGTTAGAAAGATATTCACCAACAGATTTAAATATTTTTGGTTTCACTAAAATCCGTTTTGTTTTGCTCCCGGTACAGTCAGTCAAAGTTTGAAATGAAATTTTGAAACTGCCGCGCCATTTCAAGCCTCGTTTATAATTAGAAATAATTATATTCATTTTCAAACATCGATTCAAACTTACTTTTCATCGTTATTATTTAAAATATTTATTTTAAATACTTCAAATTCACTATTTTAGCCAATTTAAATTTTTTAAATTGGTTCAGATTTTCTGGGTTGTTACAGTCATCTTACTCCGGTAAGGCCGTCGTGGATACTCATAGCATTTCCTTGGTTGTCTTACTTCGGTAAGGCCATCATGGGTCCCCACATCATTTCCTTTGTCGTCTTACTCCGATAAGGCCGTCGTGGATCCTTACAACATTTCCTTGGTCGTCTTACTCCGGTAAGGCCGTCTCGGAACCATTTTTGCATTGTTCGTCTTATCTTTTTGCAGGTACGAATTATTGACCTTACAGATTATCCAGAACACATCTTCCTTCAACCAGCAAGATATGTTCTAGGGGGAAAACTTGTTGACATTCTTTTGTGTAAAAGCTGTCACACACGGAATTTCTGGATAGCATCGCACTCAAGCACTGAGAAACTCGTCAACAAACATGAAGCGATTTGATCAAAATCACATCATCAACATAAATAGGCCCGAAACTCCTATCAGACGACTTATTTTGTGCATAAAAACAGCAATTACGGAGCTGAGCTTTATAACTCTTGTAGTCCTCTGAATTAGCTTCAGGTTGAGCTTTCATTTGGTCAAAACGGACTTACGGTTTGAATGTTACGCCCGTTTCCGTAAACACACGCAGAACATGGATTTTAAGAATTGGTGACATTTCTGTTCAGGTCGCCCCCTTTGGTTCGTGGGCTCCCCCTTGGGCACGCCCCTCCTCGACTCGTGACGCACCCCCATCTCGTGGAGTCTCCTTAACTCATGAAGCGGCATCCTCAGTTCGTGATGCAACCCGGTTCATGATCCACTCATTGATCACGACCCCGGCTCGTGAGGCATGTATGGGTCATGACCCTCATAATCACGACCCGATCGTGTCAGCACCAGCTTCACCACATCATCGCACAACCGGCTCGGCTTTCCCACCCATGACCATGAACCTCCTGTACCATAACAACAACAACACTCAATTTTGACATGTTCTCAAGGCTACTCCTGCTCCTACTTTCCCGGATCGGGTGCCACGTGCCCCATCATGAACCGGTCAACCCGGAAGCCCTCCTACAGCTATAAATACACCTCTACATGGAATTTTAAGGGGATTCAATCTGACTTTTAGCTAAGGCCATTCTCCTACATCTCTATGTCTTCCACCATTGCTGAGTGCAAGGATTTTGCACCTTCTTACATCTAAATTCTGCTCTTGTAATCTCAATTAAACACACAATCTACATGTAACTGATTCTTGTAATCTGTCAGTGTAATAATAAGATTATAAAGTGGATGTAGGCTACATCTACAGCCGAACCACTATAAAAACTTCGTGTGTCTCCTCTTATTTATCATTTTCTACATTCTGATTTGTGATCTGCTTTTGGGTGTTAGTGACATTTTTTGGTCTAACACTATTTCCCACTAAAATATGTATCCCGGCTTACAAAATATACAAGTTCGAATGTTCTACGATCTACTTCCAAAAATTTTATGTACCTCTTTTTTTCTTTTGTACATTGCATTTTCATGTTTGCTTCCTATAAGTTACTTTCCTGTTGAAGATATAAAATGATTCCACAAACGGTTTTGTTGTATTTTGCGAGTTGTTTACAACTATTAGTACAAAATTATTTTCACTCTTTTTTTCTTTTTAACATGCTTATGACTAGCTTTGTAGTAATAAAACAAATAATGACATTGTTTTCCTTTTTTTATTTAATATAATTGAGATTCATTTCAGGTGTTGAGTACTTATTCGGACATACAATAATTCTTAGGAATAATTTTCTTAATTATCTTATACAAATGGAACCCAAAATTTTCATTCTTATATTATAACGATTTCAGATTTATATCAATCAAAATATTTTATATTTTTTTCATCTATTGAAAATTATTGAAAAAGAAAGGATGTTAGAAATTTGTGTTATAAAGCTTTGAATGAATGAAATGTTATCAGGTTGTTTGTTATTAGCACTATGAATTATTATTGCTAAAATAACTGATATCAAATAAGTTCCAATTGTTTAAATCCTTTATTACATTAATTACTATATGATCTCTATTGCATCGCATCCTCTTCATTTGTCACATATTTCCTTATCAACATGTAATAATATATTTTCATTACTTTGAATTCAAGAAGTTTGATGTTTGTGATTTGGGTATATAATAGATTTTAAATAGTAAGGCGAAATGTGAATTCATTTGTAGTAAAGCCTAAACTTATTATGATATAGCCACCATCTGTAGTGCTTTAGATCATTTGCAGTTATATAGCCTAATATTTTGAAATAAAAGCAATTTACCTATAGAAGCAATGAGATACATTATTCATTTTCCCTATGTCGTAACTTCATTTTTGAAGCAAGATTGTTTATAATTGGCAGCTAATCCATAGCTGACTAAAAATGCATGATTGATATAATGTTAAAGACAAATCTAGAAAGTTATGTATGTTAAGAAATTGGAAAATCAATTCATATCAAAAAAAAAGATATAAATTATCTTCCAAATTACTATTGCATAATATTTCATCATTTTTTCACTATTCACAAAGAATGCCAAATTTAGTAGGATCTCGAACATGATCATTTTATAGGAAGTTGGCTAAATGGTGCATGACCGCCATTTCTTCATGAGGCACTAATCGAAATCGTAAGTTTCACATGGCCACTATTTTTCCTTGGATTTTTACTTTGGTTGAATATTTGGAAAACCATACAAAAATGTTTATAAACGTACAATAGTTACAGAGAATGATATATTTGCCACTAAAATTTCGATGCCTGTGCATATTCGTTTTGTCAAAACATAATTGAAATTCTATGACGAAAATACAAATGATAGTTGAAATGTATTAGATTCTTTCAAACAATTGATGTTCATGATATGGTCTTATCACTTATATTTGTGGTACTAACATAGAAACAGTGTGTTTTTCATATTTAAAATACAAATAGTTGTATTCGAAACATTTGATGATAAAGTTGTAAATATCAAGCTAAAATATTTCTTTAGTTCCCAAGTTGTACGATATAATAGAGAATAAATAAATAATACTAAATTTAATATATTCTTGGATGAAGCCACTAAATGAAAAGAGAAGCATTTACAAAGCTTGGCAAATAAATTACACTTGGAGACTTGCAGAAACTGAAAAATAAATAGTTAATTGACAATAGAATCAGTAGTTGATTTTCATGTACTAATTTTCGCTCTTTATGATTACAAAAAATCTAATTTCAATGGATTGAAATTTAGATATAAACGGAAATACTAAAGAAAACAAACTTTTATATAATCAATGTCAAATTAAGCTGGAAAAATTTATGTTAATAAATCAGGTGAAAAGAAGGGAAGAAATTCAAGGGTTATCACACAAGGTGTCCACACTTTAGTCGATGGTCTCAAGCAAAATTTTCTAACTATGCCAACTTCAGTTATACACACACACACACTACTAAGTTCCAGTAAGTAGCTTAGATAACAAACACCAAAACTCATATGTACATCCAAGTATTCTTTTTATGAAGGATAAAATAACTATGAATAACTGTATTTGAGCTTGTGTAGTGTCGTCATAATGATGACAAATAAAAACGGAGAAAATTCCCTCCATATGTAGCGGTAATATCATAATCTGAACCATTTGTCATAAAAGTGATTTTTGGTGGAAAATTTTCTGGCTTCTCCATGAATAAACAATGAAGAAAACAAGAATAAAATGGGAATGTAAAATTTATCAAATATTGAAAATATATAATAACGCCATGATGAAATTCATCATAAACATATATACTATTTATTAGCTCTAAGTGAAAATAATTTGCAAAGCCTAATATTAGAATATTGGTCTGAATAAGTGCCACTACCATATTGTCCATCAATCTTTGCAGCTCAGCGACGTTAAATAGAATATAATATTAGAAAGAAAAGAAAAAAAAGATTTGGATTTTAACATCAGATAATAGATTTTTCTTTAGCATGAAGCACTGCTTATTGTATAAGAGGTTTAGATTACTATGAGTGTTATCTAGATTTAGCAGTCCAGTCTGAGATGATGCGGTACGTTACGCAATAATGAAAAAACATCCTACCTTATTGCAATTCCCCAACCAAAATTTCAACTAGGGAAAATCAAATATAAATCATTAACGCAGTCCGGTACAAATTAGATATATGGACAAGTCAAAGAATTGTAATAATTTTTTAGAACTCATGTAATTTTCCATCCTATCTTACATGATGCATGCATGTTCATTAATCGGTTGTAACACATGCTTAAATAAACAAATGAACTTATTCTGTCATCTGAGTTCAAATTATATTTATTGGATCTCTTTTTTTCCTTCACTGATCTTTTCTACTGAGTAACACGATGACTTATATGAAGAAGCATATAAATTGCAAAAGGTTTGTCGAAGTTTTGAATTTTTTAAGGATTGATATTTATCACTACCACTTAGTTTATTGATATAACAGTTCCTAATATACCAATGTATACGCAATTGTATCAGTATGCCATTTTTTCTTATTAGTAAAATCTGGTAAAGGTATTTACCAAATGACAGCAGTGACCGTTATAATAATAATTAACTGTAGTAGCGAATGTTAATGAGAGAGCACTAGGAAATATGAACAAAACCAAGTTATGTTTATTATTTTCAGAATTGTGATGTGATGGTAAGCCAAAGAGATTACTGCATGTTTCGAGCTTAATAATAAAAAACCGAATGTCTATCTTGGTTGATGAAGAATAGGCAAAAAAAATATTATGAACCGAAGCTTTGAACAAATACTCTGATGCATAATGAATATAGTTAGCAGTTTTAGGGTGTCGTAGAAATGTAGAATATGATAGATTATAGAGGGTGGAATATGAATGCATTTTGGATGAATGAGTACCAAATGCCACAGCAGTTACATATTGTGCAAAGGTATAACAATTGATGCTCATAGCTTTAATCACTAAATTAAGGTTGATGTAGGAATGGTGAATTTTCATTGCCCGTAAGGATGATATTATTGGTCAGCTTAAAACTCATGTGAGTAGAGAAAATTGCTCGCTGCAAATTAAGTATGAAACTTGAAAATAATAAAATGGAGGATATAATGACAATGCAATACCGAGCCTATAGAGATATGATAAACTCATTAATCTAGGATTTGCTAAAGAAAAAAGGAATAAGGTGTCGTTCTCATTGAAATGGTGCCACATCCACGTTGCATTCTATCCTGTCGTCTCGACAAAGCAGAATCGAGAAAAAGGAAGGATGGGCTATCCTTTCGGTGTTTGAAATTGAAAAGGTAGACAGTATCACTGAATGAAGGCTCGCGATCCAGATGTTCTTTATAGATAATGTACAAGGTGAAAATATTTGCGTAAGCGGATGGACGTAGTTGCACGGCAGAGATTTCCATATAACGACGGAAGTTGACGAGGAAAGGGGTGAATGATGGTATGCATCCTACTAAGCACATCTGACGGCTAATAGTCATGAAACCCTTAGAAGGATTTTGTGCGGTATCATTAGGTGCAAGACCCAGACTTGATCGAATGGAATCCCATGTTTGCACATAGTTATTGTAACTTTGGCTCGTCCGTGCTGGAAAGATGAGAGTCTGTTGGGTTATCTAAGAAAACGACCTCTACAATGGTGTTAGGCAATCCTTCCTCTACAACCTCTTCCCTGATGATGATATCGCTCCTGATGACGAATAATCGACTTCCGGAATGCAAAGTTGAACTTTATATAATGAATCCTCATCAGTATCCGTCTTTGAGTTGGAACCAATGTTAGGTCTCTACGGGAGTGTATTTCCTCTCTCATCTTCGGAGCCCTTGTTTCATATCGTCAGGAACCCGTCACTATGTTATCTAAGAAATAATTTATGGTTAGAGAAGATAGCCTGAATCCCCTATATGTGTTCTTGTGCAGTGCGAGCAGTGATTGCATAAGTGCAGAAATAAAGACAAAGCATTAGAAGTGTGCGAGTTATTCAAAGTCATATGCAAGTTTGACAGTATTGATGGCTTTATCCTAACTGCCTAGATAATTAATGAATTTAGTTCATTATTATCTTCATGTTTGAAATTATTGCGATCGTCAAGCTCGATTGCATTGATGAAAAGTAGTGAGTTGCTTCGGGCGGGCCTACCCCGGGTCGATGTCTCCTGTTTGGCCTGCCACGAATCAGGTACCGACCAAGGCTTTTGAAACTTAGCCAAAATTTCATAGAACTTCCAGGTCGATTTAGATCCAGCTTGGCCTAAAACCGGCTCGTATGCTACCCATGCCGACCCGAACGTATTTGTAAACCACAACGTTTTCTGTCCTCTCTCTTAAATCCGTCGCATGTCCCACGATGCTTCCACTACTGCTCGTCCTTCTTCCTCAATGGTTTGAACCAAACGGGTTAAGGGAACTCATCTCCATCACCCACTTCAAACTCTCTTCCTCTGTCTCTTCAATGGATCACCTCCTCGGCGCCGCACCTAGGGACCATCTACTTCACCACCACCGTCGACCTTATCTATTCCACTGTCGCCATGGCTGCCACCTCCAATTTAGGAGTTTAGCCAAGAAAACAACAAGAAATCGCATAGCGACTCGTGCGAATTAACATAGAGAGCATCAATCATGACCCACCTGACAAATGTGTTGTTGAACTGACTTGAAACGGGTACAAAACCTTGGTTTTTAAAAACCAACTCTTTCCAGGTCAGTATCGATAAAGCTAAAGAATAGAATAATGGAGTGGGTTTGGTATATATATAGTTAAAGTAGAAGTTCTGCATGTTCTTACTGATGTGACTACATCACCCGGCTTAGACCGGCCGCAACGAACCAAAATTGTACTGATACAATCCGTACTTTTTGATAATAATAATAATAATATAAAGGAAAAGATTGAAAGACTTTCATCGACAGCTTGCTCGAAGATCACATGTGCAGGCTTACGTATAATAAAGAGTTTAACTTATTTCGTGCTTGACTTGCATGACAAGATGACGTTGTTTTGTAATGACCTGCGTACGGACTATGATATATTGGAGCCAACGACTTGACATAACTCAGCTACATGACTAGCATAATCAACCTCTTGACTCGACGAGGTTCAACGATTTACCAGTGTCTCCCGATTATTTTAGTCAACGACTTTAACTTTGCAAGTTCTATCGGGAATAGTACAAAAAATAATTGGCTAATTATATAGAGGAGAAAAATCCTAATATCAAGACTTTTCAAGAAAGATGTGACAATCTGACATCGTTTCTATTCAAGACTAATAACACTTCTGGAACTACGACTCAACAGATTCAAAGCACATCCCGTCTGCGACACAATGTACTTTGGAAGGCAAAGTTTTGACACGCCTTTTGGCAAGGCCGTCGAAGTTCATGAACGAAGATAAACAGACTTGATCCAGGCTACTAAGATGAAGGAAGCAACTCATACTTCACCCAACCACTGGCTTGGCCTTCAACCAGACTCGGTTCTCCCCGGCTCAGCCGCCCCGAACTCGGACTTCGAGGAATAGAGTTAAATAGAATCAACCCGGCTTGGCTCGGTATTACCGACCTGAATGGTGACGACCCGATCGTGTCGGCTCAGTACTAAAGACCTTGGTCAACTACCTCTGTTATTTCGGATCTCGCTACACATTTCTGATATCCAACCGAAGAAGACACATCCGATGGATTGAAAGCTAGTTCTACCAACTCCCTACCAAGTAGGGATGGGAGCATGTGGCATACCAAGCTAGATCCAACTTCAAATTAAAAAGTCCCCAAATCTTTAGAAACAAATTTTTTGGCATTTTTCTCTTATATACTCTGTAATAGAGCCTTGTAATCGAGTGTTTGAGAGATTTTCCTTCATTGTACTCATTCTATTCAAGTTTTATAAGAAGAATATAAAGTAGACATAGGCTTGTTAACGCTAAACCACTGTAAAATTACGTGTTACTGTTTTTGTTCATTTTTCATTTACTTTTCTTCATTTTTATTCTCTTCATATTCTCTATTTGGGTGTTATACCACTTTTTGGCATCAACTGTCTTGAATGCTAATCTTTTGAAGCTACTAGTACTAATCACTTACTACTATATAAACCTATTGGAGAAAGAAAAAGGAACGAAGAGGAGGGGATTCAGATAGAAAGTATGGTGAGTTGTATTATTACTAGCACGATTGATGAATAATGGCAACATGTAGAATAATATTCCATTATCATGTAGGGAAGTGTACGTGCACAACAATCAAGTGAACACATAGGAATGATATATGAAGGCTAAAGGTTCGGCCGACTTGAGACGACCCGAACTTCCCCGGTAAGGAAAGCACGAATTTCTTTGAGAACACGACAAAATAGAAAGCAAACAGAAGAACATTTCATTGTTTATTACAACAATTCCATCAGAATACATGAATATACAGGGTATGAATAATATTACACATTCAATAAATATCAGAGATTTAAATACGTTACTACAGCGGAAAAATAAGGAAAAATAATACAAAACATAACTGAAAGAAATACACGGATACAGAGCTTTCCGAATATCACTTCAGCTATAAACCAGGATCCTGTGAATATAAATCTGCAAAACCAAAACTACTATCTGCCCATGTAGAAAATAGGGGCACCCAGAGTTTAGGTTAAAACAATAAACTCCAAGTCAGTCATGTGACTGGTGTGAGAACTAAAACAGTTATTAATCTTTATTTTAAAAGAGAGTAATTCAAGGGACTACGCCGTATAACGCGGAACGGGTTTCCTCCCAAGAATACTAGTGCATTTAATAAACAACGCAATGCTTTTTCGAAAAATGAAGCTATTATAAGACCCAGGTCCCATCACACAATGTAATGCAAGCCGGAGGATAGGGTTTTCCCTTATAATAGCCAAACATGCTTGGTACGTTTAAAACAAATCATTTGATACTATTATAAGTGTGTAGTGTCAAAACAATTTCAATCATAAATATCAATCATAGACGACATGAGTGCCCCATCCCACTATGTCGCCATACTAGTGTAACAACCTGGAAAATATGGGCCAATTTAAAAAAAATTTAAATTGGTCATTTCAAAGGAATTTGAACAATTGAAATAGAATATTTCAATAAAATAGTGAATTAGAAATAGTGAGTCAGTTTGAAAATTTGAATTCAGACTTTGACTGACTGTGCAGGGTGGAAAATATAACGGATTTTAGCAAAACTAAAAATATTTAAATCTGTTTATCAATACCTTTCTAACGAATCTGAAAAATCGAAGTTTCATAACGGGAATCAAAAGTTATGGCCGAATGAATTTTCAGAAAGGTCGCTATATAGAATATATAGCCCTGGAAAATTGATATTTTGCAAACGACCTCGGAATTCGACGAAACCACTTTTGTTGGGTCCGGGATGTCAAACTATTGCTAGGTTTCAAATTTCATAATTTTTGAAGCTAGTATGTGAGCGTGGCAAAAGAAAATGTGTTTGGCCAATTTATGTTAAATTGGATCGACCAGAAAAATGGCCATTTTTCAAACGATCTCAGAATTCGACGAAATTAGTTTTGTTGGGACCGTAGCGTCAAAACATAGCTAGATTTATTTTTCTGGAATTTTTCGAATCAGTTTGTGGCCCTGGCAAATTGAAATGTACGTTCATAGTCAAAATTAAATGTTTTATACTTTAAATTGAAAAATAACTGACTGTAACAGTCGAATTGGCCAACGAAACATATCCCATTGTGTCCGGGATAGGGGTATTTAGCTGGGGGGATAGTCGTTGGGTTTGAATTGGTGTTCGTAAGCGAAAACTCTAATTTTCTGAATAATATATATAACGGCGAATCAGAAAATTCCTTTTATTATTTAAAAATAAAAAAATCTCTCGAAAACCCCGTAACCCTCGTTATCGACGGCAACGCAACTCCCATTCTTCTCAGCCAAATCGCCGCCGCCTCAGCCCACTACCGACGCCGCCACCACCTGCAATCGACGCCGCCGCCACCCCTCTTCAAATCCGACCCACCCTCGTCACCTCCCTCCTCCCCATCGATGAGAACGAGGCCCAGGAAGTTCCGACCTTCCCAGCGCCGCCTCCGCCGCTACAGCCGTTCGCTCCGGCCAAGACCACCACCGACCGACTCCCCTCTCTTCCTTCTTCCCCGTCATCACCTCCGATCATCCCCTCGTGCCTCGGTTTTCGCGAAAACTACAACCCTAGTTTTGAACCATCGATAAAGGTGGGTTCTTTTTTATGTTTGTACTTTGAAAAATCATATCTTTATGGTGTGTTGACGAAATTCGATGAAACAGGAAACATCGGGACCGCAAGGAAGCTCTCTACCACATAGAAGAGACCGCGGATTTTTCTGAGTCATCTATGATTTTTAGCACTCCGAAAACCAATGTGAGAAATCTAAATTAAATGAATTTGAATGGAAAATGTCGTGTATAAATTATATAAGTGAAATATAAATTACACACGTGTTGTATACCTCATGTACATGCGTGGTGTAAAATATATAAGCGAAGTATGAATTATACATGCATAGGATAATTGATATATGTGTTGAAATGCAAGTGAAATATAGCAATAATATATATATACACACTCCCCTCGTCCACAAACCATGGACGATATTTATTGTTGTGAATTGGTGTGAAATATTAGATGAAAAATGTGAATGGTTGAATAATTGTTTGTGGTTGATATTGATTGGTTGTGGTTGAAAAATACCCATTGGTGATTGAAATGAATTGGAAATAATTGTGGAAATAATAATAAAACATGCCGCCTGCGTGCGAATTAGATGCATGAATCCCCATTGTCAAAAACCGCGAGGTTTTAAGGTAAAGCGAGGAGCCATACTAGGGACGGTGTCGGTTTTAACTACCCTACCGTTATGCTGCCGAAATTTTGAATAATATTCATGTGTTAGAATTATTTTCATATGTTGAAATTATCTTCATGCGTTGAAATTAAAGTCATGTGTTGAAACTATATCCATGGGTGGAAATGCTCATGTGTTGAGAAGTGATATGTGAAAATTTAATTCATGTGGGAGCGAATGAAATGTTTAAACAATAAAAATCACATTTTTATAATATATATGAAGTATGTAAAATGTTCGCCTTCTATATAAATAGTTTCAACAATAAAAATTTCATCTTTCTTATATGAACAACATATATAAAATATCCATGTGCGGAGGCGCTCATGTGTTGAGAAGTGTGTGTATTGGAAAAGTTCATGTGTTGAATAAAAAGATCGAACAATAAAAATTACATTTTTATTGAAACTATGAAGTGTTAAAAACATTCATGTATTGAATAAATATTTTGAATGATAAAAATATCATTTTTATCATATATGTGATATGCTAAAGATATGCGAGCATTGAAATAAATATTTGTGAAAGAAATATTATTTTTAACATGTATAGGAACTAAATAAAATAGTCATGTGTTGAAATATATTTTAGTTCGCCAAAATTATCATCTTTTGAATTGTGAAGTGTTAAAAATAGCCACTTGTTCAAATAAATATGCATGAGTTGAAATATTCATTAATTAGCTAATGATATGATTTTTGCCTATGCATGCAACATTAGAATGAATGGTGTTTTTAAACCAAAGTGAATCAAATATGAAGTTGAATGGAAAATGATAATTGATAAGATTTGCATATATGTACATGCATATTTATTGAACAGGTTATAGCAAAGAGGCTAGAGAAGAGGAATAAAATTTTGTGCCCGACAAATAGGTACACGTTTACTGTTTTGTTTGGGTGATTATTTTATGAGCCTGTTGGCTAGCCGCTTGGCTTTTTCTTTTTCTTTTTGACATGAGACGCCCGTGTGGCTATTTGGGAATTTTCCCAGCCCCTCCCGTACAAAGGAGGTTATGGCGAAATTTTCCAAAATTTAAAGGCGTTAGTGAAATATTTGAAGTGAAAACGATATTGAAATCGTCGAATGAACTATATTTATATAAATATAAATAAAATTAAAACGAAACGTGGCCGTGCAGTTCGTGTTTTGAAATCGTGATTTCAAACGACTAGTGCGGGAAATCCGACCATTGGATTTTCCCGAAACCGCAACCGTTGGGTTCGCCTTGGAAATCTCTTTCCAACGGCATCAACTTTGTGAAGATCCGACGGTTGGATTGTCTGGAATGTTTAATTCAAATCTGAAGAAAAACAGCGCCAGAAACGATTATATTTAAATATATATATAAATATAATTAAAATAAATCGAATAACGACGCTGTAGTTCTTAAATTAAAATCGTAACTTCAAACGGCTAGTGTGGAAGATCCGACCGTCGGATTTTCCCAAAACTGAAACCGTTGGATTCATTTTCAAATGATCTTTCCAATGACATAAAATTTGAGAAGATCCAACGGTTAGATTTCCAGATATGTGTAAAACAAATTTAGTGAAAAACAGCGCCAGTGCATCGGCACGACTTGAATCGTCGTTTAATTAAACATAGCCGTTTTATATAAATAAAAATGGCGATATATCGTTACAAAATACTATAGACGATATAGAGTGGAAATAAACCAATTTTTTTGTGTTTGTTTGATATGTGATGGTTGAATGGATTTAACATGAAAATTATAACTAAAGAACTGAAATGTGAATGTTGAATAGTCCAACCATGTGATAAATTGATTTGAAAATTGTAACACCCCGAATTTCAATTAACACTAATGGTTAGTAATTAAAGTATAATTAATCTCAGATGTGAGAATCAGGGGAAACGGGCTGCGTCATTGCGTTCGTCTCGGAAAAATACGCGAAATAGAGTCCGAGTTTGCGTAAAACGGGTACCGTATGAAAGAGATATGGACGAACGAAGTTAGGCAGAAAAACCCGAAACAGGCCAGAAATGCATTGGCGCACTTGTGAAGTGCGCCAGCACAAAAATACACTGGCGCACTTGGGAAGTTCGCCCATGTCGGGACAGGAAACCTGCACAGTTTCTAGAGAGTTCTGTGGTTGGGTGCACCAGTTTGGGGTTTGGGCTTGGTCTTAGGGCTGGTTTCTGGAAGGTTCCGAAATCTAAGGGTCCTAATCTAATTTAGGGTTAATCTAAGGGCCTAAAACACTCACCTAATCTATAAATACACCCTAATACTACCCTAATTCATACTAAAAATAGAAATGATGCCACCATGCCGCCAAAATCAAACTTGAGAGGAACCTCCACTAGTTTATGAAGAAAGTTGCAAGCTAATCAACCTCTAATCATCATCTTCTTCTTGTATAGCAACTAGTTCTACTACATAAGTTTGCTAATCTTGGTTTTGGTGAGTTTCTATCACTTTACTGATCAATTGCTAAATTAAGTAGATGAGATATGATGAGATCATGCGGTTTTGTATGCGGATTTGTGGGTTTTAAGTCATATGATATGATGTTAGTTTGCTAATCTATGTTTAATGTTAACCCTATGTTTATGCAAGTTAAGTATGTGGGTTTATGCAAGTTAAGTGATGGGTTTCATGCATGCTAAGCATTGGGTTTCATGCATGCTAAGCATTGGGTTTTATGCATGTTAAGTATTTGATTGTACGCATGCTAAGTGTTTGGTTTTATGCATGCTAAGTATTTGATTTTATGCATGCTAAGTATTTGATTTTATGCATGCTAAGTATTTTATTTTATGCATGCTAAGTGTTTGGTTTTATGCATGCTAAGTATTTAGTTTTATGCATGCTAAGTATTTGATTTTATGCATGCTAAGTATTTGATTTTATGCATGCTAAGTATTTGATTTTATGCATGCTAAGTATTTGATTTTATGCATGCTAAGTGTTTGGTTTTATGCATGCTAAGTGTTTGGTTTTATGCATACATTATGACATGCAAGTTTACCCTTTTTCTAAATAAGATGCATACATATGCAAGATGACACCTTTGTATGCTATGCATACATATGCATGTTTACCCTATTATGATGCAAGTTCATATGCAAGTTTGTCTCTTTTTATGATATGCATAACATATGCGAGTTTGCCTCTATGTATGACATGTTATGCAAGTTCACATGCAAGTTTATGTGCAAGTTCATATGCAAGTTTATGTGCAAGTTCATATGCAAGTTTGTCTCTTTTTATGACATGCATAATGCAAGTTTGGGTTAAATGCTAGTTGGGTTTAATGTATGCTCATATATGCAAGTTGACACCTTTTGAACCCATGATAAAGTTATAAGCTATGTTGGTTAAACCCATGACATTTGTGATGAATCTTCCCTTTTATTATGTCACGTTACGAGAACGAATTACGTGGGGAACGATGGGGTTAATATGCATGTTAATAAAATGATGTGGAAAGGGTATGCTTATGAGTAACATAAATTAAATGGACATAATTGGGAATTTACCTATTGAGTTAGGTCTACCCATATTATGGAGTTGGGAATTTAACTATTGAGTTAGGTCTACCCATACTACGGAGTTGGGAATTTACCTATTGAGTTAGGTCTACCCATATTCTGGAAAACATGATTAATTAATTAGGGATAATTAATATAAATTATGAGGGTGATTAATTAGGTGTAATTAATCGACTAAGACACGAGGTTGGACTCAGTTGTAGCGTAAAATTGCCCGGACCCAACCGGCTTAACCAGTTGCTACAAATGTTAGCCCAATGTGAGAGGTCTTAGGCACAAATTAAATACGTGATTAAAGTAAAGACACGAGGTTAGACCCTTTTTATGACGTAAGGCTGCCCGGACCCAACCGGCATATCCAGCAGTCATAAAAGACGGTCTAATGTGAGAGGTCTTTATGAGGTCATGATCTTAATTAATTAATTAAGAAATACTTAACCTTATTAGCATGTAGAGGGACATGAGGGGTTAAGTGGGGGCCTTGGGTGGCAATAGAAAATACGATTAGAATACTTAACCAAAGTGGAACATGTAATTAAAACATGGTTAAAGGGTTAAGTAAGTGCTTTGGGTGTCATGTGGAAATCTAGTGGGTGCCTTGAATGGCAATTAAAATATGATTAATGACTTAACCAGAATTTATAACATGTAAGTGGACATGGTTAAAGGGTTAAGCGGGATTCACTAGAAATAACAAGCTTAGGTGGTAGCTTGTGGGGGCCCATTTCAACCAATATCCCAAACGTATCTTAGTGGGCTCGACTCTAGCCGAGTGACGGGACACGCATATTGGGCTTGACTATAAGAGGCCAAAATGGGTTAGCGGTGGCAACGCATGACCAACGGGTTTCATATGCGTGTGTGGACCCGGGCTGGTAAATAAGACGTTGTTGCATCGTGTAGATATAAGCCGTGCACCGTTAGTTTTATCAGGTTGCCATGTTGGGGAATGGTACACCCCACGGTGGGGCCAGCACGGGTATCTACGTTAGGGAGCCGATCGAATGGGGAGTAGTGTGTACACCTAGTGGATTGTAGGGCCCTGTGGCGTCTACTCAGTCACCTAGGGGTACGCGAGAACTATTAAGTTAATTTTATAAGTCCATGGGTGGGATCAACCTTTAAGTTAGGAATGACTGGTGTGGTGCAGTTTAGTAATTTACCTTTGGAAGGGTAGATGCGTCTTTACGTTTCTTAGTTTATCCTAAGTCTACCAAGCTGCTTAGTGTAGCCATTCATCCCTAGACGACACCGTATATCAAGCTTATGTCTTCTCTGGTTACTTTAATGATTGTATTGTTAAAGTTATAGGACTCGCTCAGACTTAGGTCTGACCCCGTTGTTTTTATCTTTTTTTCCCAACCCTCAGGTTATCAGAGTGGGCCCAGTACGAGTGGGCTTTGATCAGGCTGCTTTATTCTCTTTTGGAGCTTGGACCATAGATGTAGAGCTCAGCTTACCCTTTCTTTTATGGCTATCAGTTCATGTATTGGGATTATGTACTTTTATTTATCAGGATGGATATTTTGTACTTGACTCTTATTATGGTTTTGTGATGTAACCAAACATGTTTTACTTTCTGCTGCAATGAAATGATGTTTTAAAATTTTCAAGTATTACTTATATTTGTCTTGTTGTAATTTTTCTGTTCTATATTCACTTAAAATACTCCACCGATGTTATGGCATTCCCTTAGCGAGTGACCATAGCGGGTGTGGGGTGTTACACATGGTATCAGAGCTTAAGGTTACCAGAATAGATAAAATTTTTAGAAAAACTATTTTCTAACAATATTTTTGAAAGGAGTATTTTCAAAAACATGTCTTTTAAAAGAAAAGTTTTTGAAAGAAAAGCATAATCCCCAATAGCCATATCTATATCTTTCGAATTCTCCATTTTGAATCTCTTCCTCTCTCGTTTTGAGTTTCCCCTCCGCGTATAGATGACCTTTCTAAGATAGATAAGAATGGAAAACCACTTCAAGGGACTTAGACGTTAGTCAGATTAGAAGTTGGTTCAAGAAGGAGGAGGACTGGTAGGTATCTATTGGATAGACGAAGGGAGGAAGGCTCAAATAGTTGTTTGGTTAATGAAGGATGAAACCTCATTGGTGGGAGGTTACGAGTGGAGAATGGGATGAAGAAGGCGAGTAGTTATCCTTTTGGGAGGAATAGGACACCTTATTACGATTGTCCAAAGAGGCAAGGGCAAGGTACGGAATCTCCTAGAGGGTAGTTGTATTCCCTCACGACTAGGGTACAAAATGGGGATAGACCGTCTAGGTTGGAATTTGGATTTCTTTATTATCCGATTCGAACTTTATTTAATTCTGACGCATCGAGTTCGTTTATCTCATCATTGTTAGTTGAGTCACTGCACTTAGACACCAGTTAGTAGATGATCCCTTAGTTGTTTCAAACCCAATTGGGGCTCCATGAAGTGTTTGGGTTTGAAAGTTGCTATACTTAGCGTTGAGAGTAGATGTGATGCTTTTTAGGCTTCACGAGCTATGGGTTAGTTTTGGGCATGGACTGGTTATCCAGTAGGGGTGCCGTTCTTGATTTTGAAGGGAGAGTTGTTAGGCTTATGACCCGCTTGGGTAACACTCTCGAGATCTCTTGTAATCCCATGGAATCTGTTATGCTAAGTTATCTAGAATCGCTTGACACGTCGGTCGAGAGTTTGCGATCTGTTAGAGTGGTCCGGGAATACTCGGATGTGTTTGAGGAGGTGAAGGGCTTACCTCCGGAGCGGGAGATTGACTTCCGAATATATCTGGTAGACAATGCTAAACCTGTATCTTTACCAGTGCGCCACATGGCTCCTCGCGAGAGGAGGGAACTCCATAAGCAAGTAGGGGAGTTGCTTGAGAAGGGGTCCATAAGACAAAGTATATCGGAGTGGGGTGCTCCAGTAGTTTTTGCTACGAAGGCGGATGGGTCCCTCAGACTTTGTGTAGGCTAAAGAGAACTAAATAAACTCACAAAGAAGAATAGATACCCATTGCCGAGGATTGATGATCTCTTTGATCAGTTGGTTGGCGCCTCAGTATTTTCGCAGTTGGACTCAGCCACGGGGTTTCGTCAGTTGAGAGTGGCTGAGGATAGTATAGAGAAGATTGCCTTTAGGACTCCGGATGGTTTTATGAGTGGCTGGTGATGCCATTTGGTTAGACGAACGCCTCCGCATACTTTGTTGATTTGATGAGAAGGGTGTTCAGGGAGTACCTAAATAAGTTCGTGATGATCTTGGTGGATGACATCTTGGTCTTTTCTAGGAGCGAAATAAGTTTTCGTATGTGCTCAATAGGTTGAGCAAAGCCAGTTATGAGATAAACGGTGGTTTTGGAGCGAGACTGGCAAGGACATCCAGAGTTGGACAAGGGCTTAATTATTTAGCTGTTTTTACTAGTATCATCTCACGTAGGTTGTCTGAATTCGAAGGAGGTATCCCTTGGGTGTTTGTCTGATATTGGTTTAGGCGTTTGGGGCTTGCATTTGGGGGATGTCGAGTTCGACTAAGGTGGTCTGCGTGAGAGATGGATAGTTGTGACGATTTTGCATGGGAGAATATCCTGATTTTCTCTAGAAGTGGAGAAAAGCATGCCCTACATCTTAGGGAAGTGTTGGAGACTCTTTGAGCGCATTGTCTTAAGACAACAAAGGTGGATGGAATTCTTAGCATCCTATGAGTTTGAGATAGCGTATACCCCTGGCAAGGGTAACGTGGTGGCAGACGCCTTGAGCAGAAAAGGGCTGTCTTTGAGTCCATTGTTCGTGGAATGGCGAAACTTGGAGTTTAATTCTATGATTGACTTTAGACCTTCCGTTGACTTTGTACCCGGTTTGCTAGCCTCCTTGGAGGTTAGGCCTACTCTTTTGGGGCGGATTGGCGAGGCACAGCGAGACGACCCACAGTTGGTTGAGTTAGTAGAGAAGCTCATAAGGGGGGGAGTCGTCCAGCCATTTGAGTAGGTACACCCTAGATGGTAAGGGGTGGTTGCGTAGAGACGGTAGACTTTGTGTACCGCAAGACGAGGGTCTGAGGAAGGCTATACTTGATGATGCACATCGGTCAAAGATGACCATTCATCCTGGTAGGGACAAGATGTACCAAGACATGAAGAGAGTTTTCTTTTGGGCCGGTATGAAGAAAGATGTGGCCGAGTATGTGGCTAGATGCTTAGTGTGCCAACAAGTTAAAGTGGAGCAAAGGAAACCCGGTGGGTTGCTACACCCATTGGAAGTTCCGCAATGGAAGTGGGATAGTGTCTCGATGGATTTCATCGATGGGTTACCGAGATCGAGGAAGGGCAATACGGGAATTTGGGTTGTGGTAGACAGACTTTCCAAGAGTGCCCATTTTATACCCGTGAAGAGTAAGAGGACCGCTCCATGGCTTGCTTCAGTCTATGTTAGAGAGATTGTTAGATTGCATGGCGTACCTTCCAGCATTGTGAGTGATCGAGATCCTATCTTCACTAGTGAGTTTTGGAGAAGTTTGCAAGAGGCGGTAGGGACTCAGTTGTGTTTGAGCACCGCATATCATCCTCAGACGGACGGTCAGACAGAGAGGGTGAACCGTATCTTAGAAGATCTCTTGAGGCTTTGTATCTTGGATTTTGGAGGTACATGGGAAGAACATCTTCCTTTGGTGGAGTTCGCATACAATAACAGCTTTCAGTCTAGTATTGGCATGGCACCTTTCGAAGCTCTTTATGGAAGGCCTTTTCGATCTCCTACATGTTGGTGGGAATCTACGGATAAGATCTTGCTTGGGCCAGATATGGTTAGAGAGACTTCAGAGAAGATTGATTTGATTCGAAGAAGGATGAAGGCAGCGCAAGATAGACAGAAATCTTATGCGGATCGGAGAAGGACGGATCTTGAGTTTGAGGTTGGGGACATGGTTTTTGTCAAAGTATCTCCGTTGAGAAATGTTGTTCGCTTTGGGTCCATTGGGAAGTTAGCACCGAGGTTTGTTGGGCCGTTTCCTATTAAGGAAAGGATTGGACGGATGGCATATAGGGTGGTGTTGCCCGACAGACTTAGTGGTGTTCATGATGTATTCCATGTATCACATTTGAGGAAGTGCTTACATGAGACCGAAGAGGTGGTAGAGCCGAGCTTGCTTAGAGATGTAGAGGTAGAGCGTGATGCGACGATTCGACGAGCTCCTACTCGCATCCTTGGGTCAGAAACTAGGAAGTTGAGGAACAGAGAAGTTCAGCTAGTTAAAGTGCAATGGGGAGATGACGAAAGCAATGCTACTTGGGAGACGGAAGCGAAGATGCGTTCTTTGTACCCATTTCTTTTTGAGAGTATGTCTTTTAACTTCTCCTTTATCGCTTGTCTAGTACTTATCTTATCTTTAGTATATCCTCTCGCTAGTACCTATGACCTTTAGATAGGGTAAAACCTATGGTTGAAACATGTGTTTGAAACATGTTATGGTTGATGGATGCATGTGGATGCAATTGTTTGCTAGTGGTTGCTCGTGGATGCATATACACACACATTAGGCACTAGATCGGCTCAGTCACTTCATGTTGCATATCGCATAAATGGATGTGGTAGTTAGATTGATGGATGTATCATGGCTGTGTTATCATGTGGATGATGCATTTTTGTGTATGGTTGTGCACGCATATAGAAATTGTATGTGTCAATAGGGTTTCGCATACATATTGGATGCATGGCACTATCATGGTTTGCATTAAGGAGGTCGACTGAATCAGTAGACCGCCTGATTTTGCATTAGTATATGGACATATACACACACTTTCTGCATATGTTCATACATCATTAGAAGTTTCTAAGGATAATGGTTGCTTGTGGTTGATGGTTTAGTAGATGGTTGTTTGGTTGGTAGGATACGTTCTTCTTGACTTAGAGATTTCGAGGAAGAAATCCTTTAAGTAGGGGAGAATGTAACACCCCGAATTTCAATTAACACTAATGGTTAGTAATTAAAGTATAATTAATCTCAGATGTGAGAATCAGGGGAAACGGGCTGCGTCATTGCGTTCGTCTCGGAAAAATACGCGAAATAGAGTCCGAGTTTGCGTAAAACGGGTACCGTATGAAAGAGATATGGACGAACGAAGTTAGGCAGAAAACCCGAAACAGGCCAGAAATGCCCTGGCGCACTTGTGAAGTGCACCAGCACAAAAATACACTGGCGCACTTGGGAAGTGCGCCCATGTCGGGACAGGAAACCTGCACAGTTTCTAGAGAGTTCTGTGGTTGGGTGCACCAGTTTGGGGTTTGGGCTTGGTCTTAGGGCTGGTTTCTGGAAGGTTCCGAAATCTAAGGGTCCTAATCTAATTTAGGGTTAATCTAAGGGCCTAAAACACTCACCTAATCTATAAATACACCCTAATACTACCCTAATTCATACTAAAAATAGAAATGATGCCACCATGCCGCCAAAATCAAACTTGAGAGGAACCTCCACTAGTTTATGAAGAAAGTTGCAAGCTAATCAACCTCTAATCATCATCTTCTTCTTGTATAGCAACTAGTTCTACTACATAAGTTTGCTAATCTTGGTTTTGGTGAGTTTCTATCACTTTAATGATCAATTGCTAAATTAAGTAGATGAGATATGATGAGATCATGCGGTTTTGTATGCGGATTTGTGGGTTTTAAGTCATATGATATGATGTTAGTTTGCTAATCTATGTTTAATGTTAACCCTATGTTTATGCAAGTTAAGTATGTGGGTTTATGCAAGTTAAGTGATGGGTTTCATGCATGCTAAGCATTGGGTTTCATGCATGCTAAGCATTGGGTTTTATGCATGCTAAGTATTTGATTGTATGCATGCTAAGTGTTTGGTTTTATGCATGCTAAGTATTTGATTTTATGCATGCTAAGTATTTGATTTTATGCATGCTAAGTATTTGATTTTATGCATGCTAAGTGTTTGGTTTTATGCATGCTAAGTATTTGATTTTATGCATGCTAAGTATTTGATTTTATGCATGCTAAGTATTTGATTTTATGCATGCTAAGTGTTTGGTTTTATGCATACATTATGACATGCAAGTTTACCCTTTTTCTAAATAAGATGCATACATATGCAAGATGACACCTTTGTATGCTATGCATACATATGCATGTTTACCCTATTATGATGCAAGTTCATATGCAAGTTTGTCTCTTTTTATGATATGCATAACATATGCGAGTTTGCCTCTATGTATGACATGTTATGCAAGTTCACATGCAAGTTTATGTGCAAGTTCATATGCAAGTTTATGTGCATGTTCATATGCAAGTTTGTCTCTTTTTATGACATGCATAATGCAAGTTTGGGTTAAATGCTAGTTGGGTTTAATGTATGCTCATATATGCAAGTTGACACCTTTTGAACCCATGATAAAGTTATAAGCTATGTTGGTTAAACCCATGACATTTGTGATGAATCTTCCCTTTTATTATGTCACGTTACGAGAACGAATTACGTGGGGAACGATGGGGTTAATATGCATGTTAATAAAATGATGTGGAATGGGTATGCTTATGAGTAACATAAATTAAATGGACATAATTGGGAATTTACCTATTGAGTTAGGTCTACCCATATTATGGAGTTGGGAATTGACCTATTGAGTTAGGTCTACCCATACTACGGAGTTGGGAATTTACCTATTGAGTTAGGTCTATCCATATTCTGGAAAACATGGTTAATTAATTAGGGATAATTAATATAAATTATGAGGGTGATTAATTAGGTGTAATTAATCGACTAAGACACGAGGTTGGACTCAGTTGTAGCGTAAAACTGCCCGGACCCAACCGGCTTAACCAGTTGCTACAAATGTTAGCCCAATGTGAGAGGTCTTAGGCACAAATTAAATACGTGATTAAAGTAAAGACACGAGGTTAGACCCTTTTTATGACGTAAGGCTGCCCAGACCCAACTGGCATATCCAGCAGTCATAAAAGACGGTCTAATGTGAGAGGTCTTTATGAGGTCATGATCTTAATTAATTAATTAAGAAACACTTAACCTTATTAGCATGTAGAGGGACATGAGGGGTTAAGTGGGGGCCTTGGGTGGCAATAGAAAATACGATTAGAATACTTAACCAAAGTGGAACATGTAATTAAAACATGGTTAAAGGGTTAAGTAAGTGCTTTGGGTGGCATGTGGAAATCTAGTGGGTGCCTTGAATGGCAATTAAAATATGATTAATGACTTAACCAGAATTTGTAACATGTAAGTGGACATGGTTAAAGGGTTAAGCGGGATTCACTAGAAATAACAAGCTTAGGTGGTAGCTTGTGGGGGCCCATTTCAACCAATATCCCAAACGTATCTTAGTGGGCTCGACTCTAGCCGAGTGACGGGACACGCATATTGGGCTTGACTATAAGAGGCCAAAATGGGTTAGCGGTGGCAACGCATGACCAACGGGTTTCATATGCGTGTGTGGACCTGGGCTGGTAAATAAGACGTTGTTGCATCGTGTAGATATAAGCCGTGCACCGTTAGTTTTATCAGGTTGCCACGTTGGGGAATGGTACACCCCACGGTGGGGCCAGCACGGGTATCTACGTTAGGGAGCCGATCGAATGGGGAGTAGTGTGTACACCTAGTGGATTGTAGGGCCCTGTGGCGTCTACTCAGTCACCTAGGGGTACGCGAGAACTATTAAGTTAATTTTATAAGTCCATGGGTGGGATCAACCTTTAAGTTAGGAATGACTGGTGTGGTGCAGTTTAGTAATTTACCTTTGGAAGGGTAGATGCGTCTTTACGTTTCTTAGTTTATCCTAAGTCTATCAAGCTGCTTAGTGTAGCAATTCATCCCCAGACGACACCGTATATCAAGCTTATGTCTTCTCTGGTTACTTTAATGATTGTATTGTTAAAGTTATAGGACTCGCTCAGACTTATGTCTGACCCCGTTGTTTTTATCTTTTTTTCCCAACCCTCAGGTTATCAGAGTGGGCCCAGTACGAGTGGGCTTTGATCAGGCTGCTTTATTCTCTTTTGGAGCTTGGACCATAGATGTAGAGCTCAGCTTACCCTTTCTTTTATGGCTATCAGTTCATGTATTGGGATTATGTACTTTTATTTATCAGGATGGATATTTTGTACTTGACTCTTATTATGGTTTTGTGATGTAACCAAACATGTTTTACTTTCCGCTGCAATGAAATGATGTTTTAAAATTTTCAAGTATTACTTATATCTGTCTTGTTGTAATTTTTCTGTTCTATATTCACTTAAAATACTCCACCGATGTTATGGCATTCCCTTAGCGAGTGACCATAGCGGGTGTGGGGTGTTACAAAAATCTAAATATACGTAGGTTATTTTAAAAGGCCGAGTTCATCTCATTTCAAATAATCGATCGACGTTGAGAAGTCGATGAGTCGAAGACGGTTGAAGACCGACGATCTTCACATTGGATGGATGGGCGCTACTGATGCTCGTGATTGGAGTAGCTACCGTGAAGGAGCTGAAGTAGTAGCCGTCCAGACATACTGTTAATTGTACGGATGTGTGAGGAATTGGTGCCTCCGGTTTCGTTCAAACCCAGAACGGACTTGTAAATGGACTGTGTGTCTGACATTGGATTTTGTTCTGTGCTGATTGATCTCTGTTAAATATATATCTGTTTGGCAGCGGAGAATTTATTCTCTTGCTTAACGCTTTTCACTGAGACATACGAGCTCATAGGTTATGTATTGATAGAAATCAGTCGCATAGAGTGGATTGCCTGTGTGGCACGCCTAAGTGGCATATGATCAAGGCTTCTGTTGCAAAGCAAAGTCTTGTGGTTGATGATTAAAGCATGGTCTGTGTGATGTAGTTTTGTGTATAACGTGAATTCGCGGGCCTCACACCCCGGTATGAGTCAAAAACGGGAGCAGGACCCAAGGTATAACACCCCGTATGTTGAATAACTTGCTATAATATAAAACAGGGCAGAATTAAACTTTAAAATCTGAATCAGGGGAAACGGGCTATGCCATTGCGTTCGTCTCGGAAAAATACGCGAAATAGAGTCTGATTTTTCGAAAATCGGAGTTCGTATGACCCAGATAAGGCCCAAAGAAGTTTTCAGAAATTTAAAAACAGATTTAAAAACAAAAATTTCAATTTTCAGAAGTGGCGGGAAAAATCCCGCCAGACCCAGGGGGTCGACCTGGGGGTCGACTGGGGAGACGACCTGCCCACCAGGTCGACTGGGGAGTCGACCCTAGTGTCGACCTGGGAGTCGACCTCCCTGGTCGAGCCTAGGTGACCTGGGTGCATCAGCTTGGCTTTTGGGCTGTGTTTTGGTAGCTAGGACGAGATCTAACGGCTCTAATATGATTTAGGGTTAATCTAATGGCCTAAAACACCTAACTACTCTATAAATACACCCTAAGACTACCCTAATTCATAATAAAAATAGATACAACACCGTTATGCCGTCAAAATGCAACTTGAAGGAGCCTCCATCAACATAAAGAGGAATATAGCTTCGCAAATCAATCTCTAATCAACTCTAGCAACTTAATCTTCTTCTTAGGAGTGCTAATCAACAAGTTGTGAGTTTCTATAGCCTTAATGACCAATTGTTGAAATGATTATGATAGGATATAATGAGGTTATGACTATGAATGTGGATCAATGCAAGATTATGTTATCATATGCTATGTGTTAATGATGTTATGCATGTTATATGTTATGTGTTAATGATGTTATGCATGTTATATGCTATGTGTTAATGATGTTATGCATGTTATATGCTATGTGTTAATGATGTTATGAAAGTTATGCAAGTCATATGCTAAGTGATCATGATGTTATGCAAGTTACGCAAGTCATATGCTACATGTTCATGATGTTATGCAAGTTATGCAAGTCATATGATATATGATCATGATGTTATGCAAGTTATGCAAGTGTTAGGCTATGTGTTCATGATGCTAGTTATGCAAATCACTATGATAAACATTGATCCATTATGACACCATGATATGCAAGTTTGGTGTATGATTATATGCAAGTGCATACATGACATGATATGCAAGTTTGGTGTATGATTATATGCAAGTTCATACATGACATGATATGCAAGTTTGGTGTTCGATTATATGCAAGTTCATATATGATATGTTATGCAAGTTTGGTGTATGATTATATGCAAGTTCATACATGACATGATATGCAAGTTTGGTGTATGATTATATGCAAGTTCATACATGACATGATATGCAAGTTTGGTGTTCGATTATATGCAAGTTCATATATGATATGTTATGCAAGTTTGGTGTATGATTATATGCAAGTTCATACATGACATGTTATGCAAGTTTGGTGTTTGATTATATGCAAGTAACATGTGCAAGTTTACACCTTAGTATGATATGCATACATATGCAAGTTAACCCCTTTGTATGTCATACATATATATGCAAGTTTACCCCTTTGTATGACATGAATAACGTATGCAAGTTAACCTCCTTATGACATATGTGATTCATGCAAGTTTGGGTTGATTATTTATGCTAGTTGGGTTTGATGCTATATGCATGTTGACACCTTTAAAAACCCATGTTGATGCTAATGTTATGCAAGTTGAACCCATTGTATTTGTGATGAATCTTCCCTTTTATATCATGTTCGCGAATTACGTGGGGAACGATGGGGTTAATATACATGTTAATGAAATGGTGTGAAGTTGGTATGATTATGCATACCATAAAGTGGATGGACATAATTGAGTCAATTATGTACATCGTTAAATTTGTAATTAATTAGGGATAATTAATACAAATTATGGGGGTGATTAATTAGGTGTAATTAATCGACTAAGACACGAGGTTGGACCCTTTTGTAGCATAAGACTGTCCGGAACCGACCGGCATATCCAGCGGCTACAAATGATTGGCCCAATGTGAGAGGTCTTAGGCACAAACTAAATACGTGACAAGTGTATAGACACGAGGTTAGACTCGGTTATGGCGTAAGGCTGCCCGGACCCAACCGGCAAATCCAGCTGCCATAAAAGATAGTCTAATGTGAGAGGTCTTTACAACGGTTACGTTCTTAATCAATTAAGAAACACTTAACCAGATAAGCATGTAGTGGGGCATGAAGGGTTAAGTGGGTGCCTTGGGTGGCATGTGGAGATTAAGTAAGTGCCTTGGGTGGCATGAGAAAATCTAGTGGTTGCCTTGGGTGGCAATAGAAAATACGATTAGAATACTTAACCAAAGTGGAACATGTAATTAAACATGATTAAAGGGTTAAGTGGGTGCCTTGGGTGGCATGAGGAAATCTAGTGGTTGCCTTGGGTGGCAATAGAAGATAAGATTAGAATACTTAACCAAAGTGGGACATGTAATTAAACATGATTAAAGGGTTAAGTGGGTGCCTTGGGTGGCATGTGGAAAAATCTAGTGGGTTGCCTTGGGTGGCAGTAGAGAATACGACTAGAATACTTAACCAAAGTGGAACATGTAACTAAACATGATTAAAGGGTTAAGTGGATGCCTTGGGTGGCATGTGGAAATCAAGTGGGTGCCTTGGGTGGCATGTAGAAATCTAGTGGGTGCCTTGAGTGGCAATTGAAATATGATTAGATGACTTAACCAAACCTTAACATGTAAGTGGGCATGATTATAAAAAAAGGGGTTAAGTGGGATGCACTAGATAAAATGACAAGTTTAGGTGGTAGCTTGTGGGGGCCCATTTCAACCAGTAACCCATTTGTATCTTATTGGGCTCGACCCATGTCGAGGACGGGACACGTGTACTGGGCTTGACTATAAGAGGCCAAAACGGGGTAGCGGTGGCAACGCGAGTCCAACGGGTTTCATATGCGTGTGTGGACCCGGGCTGGTAGGTAAGACGTTGTTGCATCGTGTAGGTATAAGTCGTGCACCATTTATTATCGGGTTGCCACTTTGGGGAGTGATACACCCCACTGTGGGGCCAGCACGGGTATCTACGTTAGGGAGCCGATCGAATGGGAGTAGCAGGTACACCTAGTGGAGATAGGGGCAGACGGCACCTATGTAGTCAGCTAGGGGTACAAGAGACTACTATTAAAATTACTAAGTTGTGGGTACACCTAGTGGAGATAGGGGAAGATGACAAGTATGTAGTCAGCTAGGGGTACACGAAACTATTATTAAAAATTACTATGTACACTTAGTGGGATCAACCTTTAAGTAGGAATTACCCTTGGGCGGGTAGATCTGGTGTGGTGCAGTGTAGGAATTATCCTTGGGTGGGTAGATCTGGTGTGGTGCAGTGTAGTATTTATCCTTGGGTGGATAGGCGCGTCTTTACCGTTATCTTAGTTTATCCTAAGTCTAGTTGGCTACTTAGTGTAGTCATTTATCCCCAGTCGTACCGTACCAGGTTTATATCATACCTTAATTACTTTAATGATTGTATTGTTAAGGTTATAGGGCTCACTCAGACTTATGTCTGACCCCGTTGTTTTTATCTTTTTCCCCAACCCTCAGGTTCTCAGAGTGGGCCTAGCACTAGTGGGCTTTGATCAGATTGCTTTATCTATCTTTTGGAGCTTGGACTCTTGAAGAAAAGCTCAGTTATCTTTTCTATTATGGCTATTAGTATGTAGTGGGATTATGTACTTATGTTTTAATGAGATGGATATTTTGTACTTGACTCTTGTTGGTTTTTGAGATGTAACCAAACATGTTTACCTTCTGCTGCAATGAAATGATGTTTTAAAATTTCAAGTATTACTTATATCTGTCTTGTTGTAATTTTTTCAGTTCTATATTCACTTAAATACTCCACCGAAGCTAAGGCATTCCCTTTGTGAGTGACCTTAGCGGGTGTGGGGTGTTACACTTGGTATCAGAGCTCAAGGTTACCAGAACAGATAAAATTTTTAGAAAACTATTTTTCTAAAAACATTTTCGGAAGAAGTATTTTCAAAAACATGTCTTTTAAGAGAAAAGTTTTTGAAAGAAAAGCATAATCCCCAATAGCCATGTCTTTATCCTTCGGATTCTCCGTTTTGAATCTCTTCCTCTTTCTCTTTTTGAATTTCCCCTCCGCGTATAGATGTCTTTTTAAGATAAATGAGGACTTCCATATGAAGGACGGAAGAACCACTTCAAGGGACTAAGACGTTTGTCGGGTTAAGAAGTTAGTCCAAGGAGGTGGAGGGCTTATGGGTACCTTTAAGATGGACGAGAGAGGAAGGTTCAAATAGCTATTAGGTAAATAAAGGACGAAACCTTATCGTGGTAAGAAGGCCACGAAAGGAGAATGTGAAGGGGAAGGCTAGTTGTTTTGGAGAAATAGGACGCCTTGGGGTTGTCCAAAGAGGTAAGGACGAAGTACAGGATCTTCTGGAGGGTAGATGTATTCCCTCACGACGGGTATACCTGATGGGGGTAGGACCGTCTAACTTGAAATTTGGTTCTCTCGATCATCCTGTTCGAACTTTATTCGACTCTGGCGCACCACATTCGTTTATCTCATCATCATTAGTTGAGTCACTGCACCTAGACACCAGTTTAGTAGATGATCCCATGGTTGTTTCAAACCCAATTGGGGGCTCCACTTATTTGTCCATGATATGTTTGGGTTTGAAGATTTCTATACTTAGCATTGAGTTTAGATGTGATGCTTTTGTTTTGGGCTTCACGGGCTATGGGTTTATTTTGGGCATGGACTGGTTATCCAGTAACGGTGCCGTTCTTGATTGCGAAAGGAGAGTTGTTGGGCTCATAACCCGCTTGGGTTACACTCTCGAGATCTCTTGTAATCCCATGGATTTTGTTATGCTAAGTTATTTTGAATCGCTTGACGCTTCGGTCGAGAGTTTGCGATCTGTTAGAGTGGTCCGGGAATACTCGGATGAGTTTGAGGAGGTGAAGGGCTTTCCTCCGAAGCGGAGATAGACTTCTGAATATATCTGGTGGAAAATGCTAAGCAAGTATCTTTGCCAGTGCGCCACATGGCTCCTCGTGAGAGGAGGAAACTCCATAAGCAAGTAGGGGAGTTGCTTGAGAAGGGTTTCATAAGACGAAGTATATCGGAGTGGGGTGCTCCAGTAGTTTTTGCCATGAAGGCGGATGGGTCCCTCAGACTTTGTGTAGACTATAAGAGGACTCAACAAGCTCACAAAGAAGAATAGACACCCATTGCCAAGGATTGATGATCTTTTTGATCAGTTGTTTGGCGCCTCAGTGTTTAACAGTTGGACTTAGCCACGGAGTTTCATCAGTTGGGAGTGACTGAGGATAGTATAGAGAAGACCGTCTTTAGGACTCCGGATGGTTTTTATGAGTGGCTGGTGATGCCATTTGGTTTGACGAATGCCCCCGCATACTTTGTTGATTGGATGAGTAGGGTGTTCAGGGAGTACCTAAATAACTTCGTAGTGGTCTTTGTGGATGACATCTTGGTCTTTTCTAAAAGCGAAATAAGTTTTCGTGTGTGCTTAATAGGTTAAGCAAAGCCAGTCATTTGATCAACGGTGGTTTTGGAGCGAGATTGGCAAGGACATCCAGAGTTGGACAAGGGCTTAATTATTTAGCCGTTTTTACTAGTATCATCTCACGTAGGTCGTCTGAATTCGAGGAAGGTGTCCCTTGGGTGTTTGTCTGATATTGGTTTAGGCCTTTGGGGCTTGCACTTGGGGGATGTCGAGTTCGACTAGGATGGTCTGCGTGAGAGATGGATAGTTGTTACGATTTTGTATGGGAGAATATCCTGGTTTTCTCCAGAAGTGGATAAAAGCATACCCTACATCTTAGGGAAGTGTTGGAGACTCTTCGAGCGCATAGTCTTGAGACAGCAAAGGTGGATGGAGTTCTTAGCATCCTATGATTTCGAGATAGCGTACACCCCAGTAAGGGTAACGTGGTGGCGGACACCTTGAGCAGAAAAAGGTTGTCCTTGAGTCCATTGTTCGTGGAACAACGAAGCTTGGAATTTATCTCGATGTTTAATTTTAGATCTTCCGTTGACTTTATACCCGGTTTGCTAGCATCCTTGGAGGTCAGACCTACTCTTTTGAGACGGATTGGCGAGGCAGAGCGGGACGACCCACAGTTGGTTGAGTTGGTAGAGAGGCTCATAAAGGGGGAGCCGTCCAACCATTTGAGTAGGTACACCCTAGACGATAGGGGGTGCTTGCGTAGAGACGGTAGACTTTGTGTACCGTAAGATGAGAGTTTAAGGAAGGCTATTCTTGATGATGCACACCGTTCTAGGATGACCATTTATCACGATGGGGACAAGATGTACCAGGACATGAAGCGAGTTTTCTTTTGGGCCGGTATGAAGAAAGATGTGGCCGAGTATGTCGCTAGATGCTTGGTGTGCCAACAAGTGAAAGCGGAGCAAAAGAAACCCGGTGGGTTGCTTCACCCATTGGAAGTTCCGCAATGGAAGTGGGATAGCGTCTCGATGGATTTTATTGATGGATTACCGAGATCGAGGAAGGGTTGTAGTAGACAGACTTACTAAGAGTGCCCATTTCATACTCGTGAAGAGCAAGAGGGCTGCTCCATGGCTAGCTTCGATTTATCTTTGAGAGATAATTCAGTTGCATAGGGAACATGACGTATTCCATGAGGCACATTTGAGGAAGTGCCCACATGAGACCGCAGAGGTGGTAGAGCCGAGCTTGCTTAAAGAAATGGAGGTAGAGCGTGATGCGACTATTCGACGAGCTCCTACCCGCATCCTTGGGTCAGAGATTAGGAAGTTGAGAAACAGAGAGGTTCGACTAGTCAAAGTGCCAAGGGGAGAAGATGAGAGTAATGCTACTTGGGAGACAGAAGCGAAGATGCGTTCATTGTACCCATTTCTTTTTGAGGGTATGTCTTTTAACTTCTCCTTTGTCGTTTGTCTAGTGCTTATCTTATCTTTAGTATGTCCTCTCATTAGTACCTTTGACCTTTAGATAGGGTAAACCTATGGTTGAAACATGTGTTTGAGACATGTTATGATTGATGGAAGTGTGTGGATGCAAGTGGTTGCTAGTGGTTGCTCGTGGATGCATATACACACACTCTAGGCACTAGATCGGCTCAATCACTTCATATTGCATATTGCATATAATTGTGTGTAGGTAGCTATATTAATGGATGTATAATGGTTGTGTTATCATATGGATGATGCATTTTGGTGAATGATTGTGCACTCATGTAGAAATAGTATGTGTCGATAGAGTTCTTTCGCATACATATTGGATGCATGGCACTATCATGGTTTGCATTAAGGAGGTCAACTAAATAAGTGGACCGCCTAATTTTGCATTAGACAGGGAACATATACACACACTCTTTGCACATGTTCATACAGCATTAGAAACTTTAAGGACAATGGATGCCAGTGTTTGATGGTTTGAGTAGATGGTTGTTTGGTTGGTAAGATACGTTCTTCTTGACTTAGAGATTTCGGGGACGAAATCCTTTAAGTAGGGGAGAATGTAACACCCCGTATGTTGAATAACTTGCTATAATATAAAACAGGGCAGAATTAAACTTTAAAATCTGAATCAAGGGAAACGGGTTATGCCATTGCGTTCGTCTCGGAAAAATACGCGAAATAGAGTCTGAGTTTTCGAAAATCGGAGTCCGTATGACCTAGATAAGGCCCAAAGAAGTTTTTAGAAATTTAAAAACAGATTTAAAAACAAAAATTTCAATTTTCAGAAGTGGCGGGAAAAATCCCGCCAGACCCAGGGGGTCGACCTGGGGGTCGACTGGGGAGTCAACCTGCCCACCAGGTCGACTGGGGAGTCGACCCTAGTGTCGACCTGGGAGTCGACCTCCCTGGTCAAGCCCAGGTGACCTGGGTGCATCAGCTTGGCTTTTGGGCTGTGTTTTGGTGGCTAGGACGAGATCTGACGGCTCTAATCTGATTTAGGGTTAATCTAATGGCCTAAAACAACTAACTACTCTATAAATACACCCTAAGACTGCCCTAATTCATACTAAAAATAGATACAACACCGTTATGCCGTCAAAATGCAACTTGAAGGAGCCTCCATCAACTTAAAGAGGAAGATAGCTTCGCAAATCAATCTCTAATCAACTCTAGCAACTTAATCTTCTTCTTAGGAGTGCTAATCAACAAGTTGTGAGTTTCTATAGCCTTAATGACCAATTGTTGAAATGATTATGATAGGATATAATGAGGTTATGGCCATGAATGTGGATCAATGCAAGATTATGTTATCATATGCTATGTGTTAATGATGTTATGCATGTTATATGCTATGTGTTAATGATGTTATGCATGTTATATGCTATGTGTTAATGATGTTATGCATGTTATATGCTATGTTTTAATGATGTTATGCATGTTATATGCTATGTGTTAATGATGTTATGCAAGTTATGCAAGTCATATGCTAAGTGATCATGATGTTATGCAAGTTATGCAAGTCATATGCTACATGTTCATGATGTTATGCAAGTTATGCAAGTCATATGATATATGATCATGATGTTATGCAAGTTATGCAAGTGTTAGGCTATGTGTTCATGATGCTAGTTATGCAAATCACTATGATAAACATTGATCCATTATGACACCATGATATGCAAGTTTGGTGTATGATTATATGCAAGTGCATACATGACATGATATGCAAGTTTGGTGTATGATTTTATGCAAGTTCATACTTGACATGATATGCAAGTTTGGTGTTCGATTATATGCAAGTTCATATATGATATGTTATGCAAGTTTGGTGTATGATTATATGCAAGTTCATACATGACATGATATGCAAGTTTGGTGTATGTTTATATGCAAGTTCATACATGACATGATATGCAAGTTTGGTGTTCGATTATATGCAAGTTCATATATGATATGTTATGCAAGTTTGGTGTATGATTATATGCAAGTTCATACATGACATGTTATGCAAGTTTGGTGTTTGATTATATGCAAGTAATATGTGCAAGTTTACACCTTAGTATGATATGCATACATATGCAAGTTAACCCCTTTGTATGTCATACATATATATATGCAAGTTTACCCCTTTGTATGACATGAATAACTTATGCAAGTTAACCTCCTTATGACATATGTGATTCATGCAAGTTTGGGTTGATTATTTATGCTAGTTGGGTTTGATGCTATATGCATGTTGACACCTTTAAAACCCATGTTGATGCTAATGTTATGCAAGTTGAACCCATTGTATTTGTGATGAATCTTCCCTTTTATGTCATGTTCGCGAATTACGTGGGGAACGATGGGGTTAATATACATGTTAATGAAATGGTGTGAAGTTGGTATGATTATGCATACCATAAAGTGGATGGACATAATTGAGTCAATTATGTACATCGTTAAATTTGTAATTAATTAGGGATAATTAATACAAATTATGGGGGTGATTAATTAGGTGTAATTAATCGACTAAGACACGAGGTTGGACCCTTTTGTAGCATAAGACTGTCCGGAACCGACCGGCATATCCAGCGGCTATAAATGATTGGCCCAATGTGAGAGGTCTTAGGCACAAACTAAATACGTGACAAGTGTATAGACACGAGGTTAGACTCGGTTATGGCGTAAGGCTGCCCGGACCCAACCGGCAAATCCAGCTGCCATAAAAGATAGTCTAATGTGAGAGGTCTTTACAACGGTTACGTTCTTAATCAATTAAGAAACACTTAACCAGATAAGCATGTAGTGGGGCATGAAGGGTTAAGTGGGTGCCTTGGGTGGCATGTGGAGATTAAGTAAGTGCCTTGGGTGGCATGAGAAAATCTAGTGGTTGCCTTGGGTGGCAATAGAAAATACGATTAGAATACTTAACCAAAGTGGAACATGTAATTAAACATGATTAAAGGGTTAAGTGGGTGCCTTGGGTGGCATGAGGAAATCTAGTGGTTGCCTTGGGTGGCAATAGAAGATAAGATTAGAATACTTAACCAAAGTGGGACATGTAATTAAACATGATTAAAGGGTTAAGTGGGTGCCTTGGGTGGCATGTGGAAAAATCTAGTGGGTTGCCTTGGGTGGCAGTAGAGAATACGACTAGAATACTTAACCAAAGTGGAACATGTAACTAAACATGATTAAAGGGTTAAGTGGATGCCTTGGGTGGCATGTGGAAATCAAGTGGGTGCCTTGGGTGGCATGTAGAAATCTAGTGGGTGCCTTGAGTGGCAATTGAAATATGATTAGATGACTTAACCAAACCTTAACATGTAAGTGGGCATGATTATAAAAAAAGGGGTTAAGTGGGATGCACTAGATAAAATGACAAGTTTAGGTGGTAGCTTGTGGGGGCCCATTTCAACCAGTAACCCATTTGTATCTTATTGGGCTCGACCCATGTCGAGGACGGGACACGCGTACTGGGCTTGACTATAAGAGGCCAAAACGGGGTAGCGGTGGCAACGCGAGTCCAACGGGTTTCATATGCGTGTGTGGACCCGGGCTGGTAGGTAAGACGTTGTTGCATCATGTAGGTATAAGTCGTGCACCATTTATTATCGGGTTGCCACTTTGGGGAGTGATACACCCCACTGTGGGGCCAGCACGGGTATCTGCGTTAGGGAGCCGATCGAATGGGAGTAGCAGGTACACCTAGTGGAGATAGGGGCAGACGGCACCTATGTAGTCAGCAAGTGGTACAAGAGACTACTATTAAAATTACTAAGTTGTGGGTACACCTAGTGGAGATAGGGGCAGACGGCACCTATGTAGTCAGCTAGGGGTACACGAAACTATTATTAAAAATTACTAAGTACACTTAGTGGGATCAACCTTTAAGTAGGAATTACCCTTGGGCGGGTAGATCTGGTGTGGTGCAGTGTAGGAATTATCCTTGGGTGGGTAGATCTGGTGTGGTGCAGTGTAGTATTTATCCTTGGGTGGATAGGCGCGTCTTTAGCGTTATCTTAGTTTATCCTAAGTCTAGTTGGCTACTTAGTGTAGTCATTTATCCCCAGTCGTAACGTACCAGGTTTATATCATACCTAATTACTTTAATGATTGTATTGTTAAGGTTATAGGGCTCACTCAGACATATGTCTGACCCCGTTGTTTTTATCTTTTTCCCCAACCCTCAGGTTCTCAGAGTGGGCCTAGCACTAGTGGGCTTTGATCAGATTGCTTTATCTATTTTTTGGAGCTTGGACTCTTGAAGAAAAGCTCGGTTATAATTTCTATTATGGCTATTAGTATGTAGTGGGATTATGTACTTATGTTTTAATGAGATGGATATTTTGTACTTGACTCTTGTTGGTTTTTGAGATGTAACCAAACATGTTTACCTTCTGCTGCAATGAAATGATGTTTTAAAATTTCAAGTATTACTTATATCTGTCTTGTTGTAATTTTTCAGTTCTATATTCACTTAAATACTCCACCGAAGCTAAGGCATTCCCTTTGTGAGTGACCTTAGCGGGTGTGGGGTGTTACACAAGGAGTGCACGACGTTTCTTTCAAGCTATGGTGGTGTCAGTGACCTCACAGCCCTGACATTTATATCTACTTTACACCTGTGTGGTTGTTGGAATACGAGGCGCCTCGATTATAGGTCTGTAAGGACCGGGAAACGTGTTTTTAGGAATAACTAATCCTCAAAAGTAAGAGAGGACCGGCCTTGGAGGATCCAGGGATTGCTGTGTGCGGTCCCGAGACATTTGCTAGAGTGTCTCGAATCGGAGAGGAGCTTGCCCCTTGCCTCGACTCATGAAGCAATCCAATTTCCAATACGAAATATGCGGACGTGATTGTATTACTAGTACGGCGACATAGTGGTATGGGTCATTTATGCCGCCTATGATTGATATTTATGATTGAAATCGCTTTTGAAACATATATGCACTAGTAATAATATCAAACACTTTTGTTTTATTCGTATGAAGCATTTTTGCCCATTATAAGGTAAAAACTCTATCCTCTGGATTGTGTTGCATTGTGTGATGGGACCTGATTCTTATAATGGCTTTATTTTATAAAAAGCATCGCGATGATTTAATCATTTACTTTATTTCATGCACTAGCACTCATTGGAGTAAACCCGTTCCACGAAAGTGGTGTGGTCCTTTGATTTGCCTTATTATTGTTTTTAATAAGTTAAGTAGATTTCTCCTACCAGTACCATGACTAACTCATAGTTTGTTTCACCTTGCAAACTCGGGTGCCCTCATTTTCACACGGGCAGCCTAGTTACAGGTATTTGGTGCACTTTTGGCTCATGGCGAGGCTTGACTACACCGTGCTTACTTTGACTCTTTCCGCCATTTTAGTATATGTATTATGATTCCGCCATTGGCGATGTAGACTGATATTTATTTTGTGTACTCTTTATGTATGATTCCGCCTCTGGCGATGGTGACTGATTATGTATTATTATGCACTAAGTTGTATCCTGCACTGTGCTCTCTGATGTGGTGATATCTATATGATTCCGCTGTCATATGTGTGTAAATTATTCTATTTTTATGTTTATGCTATTATCTGTGATCTGCTAATGATGATTAATATGTTATATTCCAATGATTATCCTTAACACCGTGTCACGGGGTTTTGGGATCGTCACAACTGGTATCAGAGCTTTGGTTAACCTTAGTTCTGGAGTCTAACACATTAAACACTTCGTCAAAATAGAATCAGTAGTATTCTAAGGCGAGTAGCTCATTAGAGATAGGACTAGTAAAGTCCTAGAACGAGCCAAGCAGAATAGCAGAAACAATTTGATCAGTCCATCGTTATCTTTCCTTAAATTTTCTGCTTAACTATGGAATAAATTATCGTTTCTGTAAGCTAACTCTTTTCTTTCTTATACAGAACTTGAAAAATGGCTACCAGAGAAGCCGCCGCTAGAGCAGGCCGTGCTGGCCGTGGCAGAGGACGGGGAGAAGCCCCAGTTGAAGAAGGACCTTTGATACAACCCCCGTCCGCTCAATACTTTGAGCTGGACCACGTAGCTAAGAGATACAAAAACCTAGGAGGCAAGACCTTCTCGGGAACTGGCACAATAATAGAGGCCCTTGCATGGCTCAAAACATGTGAGAAAATACTAGAAGGCCTAAGGCTTGGAGATCAAGATAAAGCTATTATGGGTGCCTGGCTTATGCAGGAACAAGCTGAACTATGGTGGGAATCTCTCACCGCCGGGAATAGAGAAGCTGGAAGAACCTGGGACGGATTCAAAGAACTCTTCAAAGAAAAATATGTCCCGGAACAAGCCCTAGAACGAATGCACGATGACTTCGCCAACCTCCAACAGGGGGATCTTTCAGTGCAGGATTATCTGAATAAATTTACACAGTTGTCCCCCTATGCTCCGGAGCTTGTCACCACTGCAAAGTCCAAAAATAAGAGGTTTATCCTCGGGCTAAAGCGATAGTATCATGATAGAGCCATGGCCCACATCAAGATGGGATTTAATGAATTGGTGGAAATGACATGCAACTACGAAGACCTTGACCAAAGGCATCTGGAGCAGGATCGCGCTAAAAGCCAAGCCAGGAACAAACGCAAGCCTGCTGTGAATCAAGCTGAGTCAAGCCAAGCAGCATCCTCGAAACCACAGACTGGCAAGCCACCCAGAGGAAGCTGCTATAACCGTGGCAAAATGGGGCACTTCTCTAATGTGTGCACAGCCCCGAAGAGGAAGAAGACAAATTCACAAGGTTCAAGCCAGGGTTCTCAGAACCCTTGCTCCTGCTTTAATTGCCGCAAGATGGATCATCTTGTCAAAGACTGTCCTTTGCTGAAAAAGGCCGCAGTAGCTCATCTCTATGATGGGTCGAGCCCGCCAGCTGCTTCCAAAGGAGCAGGTAAACCCGATGTTTTGGGAGGTACCCTTACAATTAAAAATATTCCTGTTTCTGTATTGTTTGACACGGGTGCGTCGCGTAGTTTTATTGCTAGTAACATAGTGCACAAATTAAAGTTAAAACAGAGAAAGCTCAAGGATTCAGTTGAAGTTCATAACCCGATAGGGGGTTCTATTATTCTCAGTTCATGTTGTAGAGTGCCAATCTCTTATTCTTTATACAAGTTTCCTTTCAGTCTAGTCGTTATGGACTTTCCCGAATTCGATATCATTCTCGGGCTCGATTGGTTAACGAAGTATGAAGCTGAGGTAAAGTGTGCGGAAAGAATCGTTAAAATTCAAACGAAGCTTGGACATATATTTATACCCTGTCATGTTTCGAATCCAAATAGAGAAGAATTTTGGTCTGCGTTAGAAGTTATCCCCACTTCCGTAGAAAAGATTCTGATTGTTAGAAACTATGCGGATGTGTTTGAAGAAGTTGAAAACTTTACCTCCGCAAAGAGAAATAGAATTCAGAATCGATCTAATTCCCAATGCCAGACCAGTGGTGCATCCAATTAGGAGAATGGCTCCGAAGGAAAAAGAAGAATTAGGCGATCAAACTCGTCCACTGTTGTGGAAGGGTCTAATCAGACCTAGCTTTTCAAATTGGGGTGCAGCTGTTGTGTTTGTCCCAAAGTCAGACAGTACTCTTCGATTATGCGTTGATTACCGAGACCTCAACAAACAGACGCTCAAAAATAAATACCCATTACCCCACATCGATGATCTGCTAGACCAATTAAATGGGGCGAGAGTATTTTCCCGAATGGACCTAGCCACAGGTTTTCATCAATTGAGAATAGCAGAAGAGTGTGTTCCTTTGACAGCTTTTAGAGGTCCAGACATATTTTATGAATGGTTAGTAATGTCGTTCGGCCTGTGCAATGCTCCAGCATACTTTGTCGATCTAATGAATAGAGTGTTCAGGGGAGTTCTGAATAAATTTGTCCTCGTATTCATTGATGATATTTTAATCTACTCCAAATCAAAACCCGAGCATGAAAAACACTTAGAACAAGTAATGGAGATTCTAAGAAAGAACATCTTCAAAGCCAAATTCTCTAAATGTGTCTTATGGCAAGAAGAAGTGAAGTTTCTTGGCCATGTTGTGTCAAATAAAGGGATTTCTGTAGACCCAGGCAAAATAACAGCGATTCAAGACTGGAAACAACCCACTACACCCACAGAGGTTAGAAATTTTATGGGGTTGGCTAGTTGTTATCGAAAGTTCGTTAAGGATTTTACGAAGATATCCGGTCCGTTAACGAAGCTCACGAAAAAGCATGAGAAATTTAAGTGGACTTCCGACTGTGAGGAAGCCTTCCAGGAATTGAAATCGAAACTGAGAACTGCTCAAGTGTTAACCATTATTGATGGCAATCAGGATTTGACGGTTTGGACAGATGCTTCTATTAGAGGTCTTGGTGCAGTGTTAATGCAAAGAGGCCAAGTAGTCGCTTATGCAAGCCGCCAACTGAAACCGCATGAGAAGAATTATGTAACTCGTGATCTTGAGTTGCTAGCTATCGTTTTTGCATTGAAAATCTGGAGGCATTATTTATTGGGCGAGAAATTTGTACTGTACACTGATCATCAATCATTGAAGTATTTATACACCCAGAAAGATCTGAATTTGAGACAGCAGCTTTGGCTAGAATTTCTTGCTTCGTATGATCTTGATATCCTGTATACGCCGGGAAAGGCTAACGTTGTAGCGGATGCGCTTAGTAGGAAAACCGCAATCATTGCCACTCTTATAATTACGCCAGGATTGATTGATAAAATATCTGTTCTTCAGAAAAGTGACAATTTTGTGAAAGAGATGATAAGAAGGATTCAAAGGGGCGAAGGCTCCTGTTTCCAAGTGGATAGCGAGGGAGTCCTGAGATTGAATAGGAGAATATGTGTTCCCGACATTCCTGAGCTCAAAAGAGAAGTGCTAGATGAATGCCATAAATCCAAACTTTGCATTCATCCTGGTGTAAGTAAAATGTACAACGATATCAAACGCACTTTCTGGTGGAAGGCAATGAAGAGGGATATTTCTTTGTATGTTAGCAGATGCCCTACTTGTCAATTGGTCAAGAGCGACCAACAGAAGCTAGCTGGATTGTTGCAACTGTTGGAAGTCCCAGGTTGGAAATGGGAACAGATTTCCATGGATTTCATAGATGGTTTGCCGCGAACCAGGAAAGGTAATGATAGCATTTGGGTAATCGTAGATCGCTTCACGAAGACTGCCCATTTCATACCTGTCAGATCCAATAGGACCGCTCAAAGTCTAGCACAGATATATTTCAAAGAAATCGTTAAGCTGCATGGAATTCCCATCAGCGTAGTCAGTGATAGAGACCCAATATTTGCTAGCAAATTCTGGGAAGCATTCCAGACAGAATTGGGAACGAAACTGAATATGAGCACCGCTTATCACCCTCAAAGAGATGGCCAAACTGAGCGGGTGAATAGAATTTTAGAAGATTTATTGCAGGCGTGTATAATTGATTTTGGTGGGCCATGGGAAGATCACTTGCATTTGGCAGAATTCTCATATAACAATAGCTATCAAGCAAGTTTGGGAATGTCGCCATTTGAAGCATTATATGGTAGACCATGCAGATCTCCAGCATGTTGGGTAGAACCTGGCAACAGACTTGTGTTAGGACCCGATATGATTAGAGAAGCATCTGATAAAGTCGATTTCATCAAAAAGCGATTGAGAACCGCACAAAGCCGACAGAAAAGTTATGCAGATTCTAGAAGAAGAGATTTGACATTTGCTGTTGGTGACCATGTTTATTTGAAAGTTTCTCCGATGAGAGGAGTAATCAAATTTGGCAAAACTGGGAAGTTGGCACCGAGATTTATTAGTCTCTTTCCTATACTTGAACGAATTGGAACTCTTGCTTATAGGGTTCAATTGCCAGATTGGTTGCCTAGAGTCCATGATGTATTTCACGTATCACAACTTAGAAGACATGTGCATGATCCAGATCTTGTTGTGGAAGAAGCAGTGCAACAGGATATTGACATAACTCCAGAATTAGCAGTCAGAAGAGAGCCATTAAAGATTGTGGGCAAAGAAACTAGAGAACTAAGAAGCAAAAAGGTTCATTTAGTTAAAGTGCAGTGGAGTAGTGATCCTAGAGACTGTACTAGGGAGACTGAGGAAAGCATTAAGCAAGCTTACCCCAAATGCAGAGTGGACATCTCTGACTAACTCTGGTGCAAGGTACCTTTACAATAATTTGCATTTACATTTTGTTTCCTACTTTACTGTTGTTTCCTTTTCGAGGACGAAAAGTTTTAAGTGGGGGAGATTGTAACAACCCGGAAAATACGGGCCAATTTAAAAAAATTTAAATTGGTCATTTCAAAGGAATTTGAACAATTGAAATAGAATATTTCAATAAAACAGTGAATTAGAAATAGTGAGTCAGTTTGAAAATTTGAATTCAGACTTTGACTGACTGTGCAGGGTGGAAAATATAACGGATTTTAGCGAAACCAAAAATATTTAAATCTGTTTATCAATACCTTTCTAACGAATCTGAAAAATCGAAGTTTCATAACGGGAATCAAAAGTTATGGCCGAATGAATTTTCAGAAAGGTCGCTATATAGAATATATAGCCCTGGAAAATTGATATTTTGCAAACGACCTCGGAATTCGACGAAACCACTTTTGCTGGGTCTGGGATGTCAAACTATTGCTAGGTTTCAAATTTCATAATTTTTGAAGCTAGTATGTGAGCGTGGCAAAAGAATATGTGTTTGGCCAATTTATGTTAAATTGGATCGACCAGAAAATGGCCATTTTTCAAACGATCTCAGAATTCGACGAAACTAGTTTTGTTGGGACCGTAGCGTCAAAACATAGCTAGATTTATTTTTTTGGAATTTTTCGAATCAGTTTGTGGCCCTGGCAAATTGAAATGTACGTTCAAAGTCAAAATTAAATGTTTTATACTTTAATTTGAAAAATAACTGACTGTAATAGTCGAATTGGCCAACGAAACATATCCCATTGTGTTCGGGATGGGGGTATTTAGCTAGGGGCGACAGTCGTTGGGTTTGAATTGGGGTTCGTAAGCGAAAACCCTAATTTTCTGAATAATATATATATCGGCGAATCAGAAAATTCCTTTCATTATTTAAAAATAAAAAAATCTCTCAAAAACCCCATAACCCTCTTTATCGACGGCGACGCAACTCCCATTCTTCCCAGCCAAATCGTCGCCGCCTCAGCCCCCTACCGACACCGCCACCACCTGCAATCGACGCCGCCGCCTCCCCTCTTCAAATCCGACCCACCCTCGTCACCTCCCTCCTCCCCATCAACGAGAACGAGGCCCAGGAAGTTCCGACCTTCCCAGTGCCGCCTCCGCCGCTACAGCCGTTCGCTCCGGCCAAGACCACCACCGACCGACTCCCCGTTCTTCCCTCTTCCACATCATCACCTCCGATCATCCCCTCGTGCCTCAGTTTTCGCGAAAACTACAACCCTAGTTTTGAACCATCGATAAAGGTGAGTTCTTTTTTATGTTTGCACTTTGAAAAATCATATCTTTATGGTGTGTTGACGAAATTCGATGAAACAGGAAACATTGGGACCGCAAGGAAGCTCTCTACCACATAAAAGAGACCGCGGATTTTTCTGAGTCATCTACGATTTTTAGCACTCCGAAAACCAATGTGAGAAATCTAAATTAAATGAATTTGAATGGAAAATGTCGTGTATAAATTATATAAGCGAAATATAAATTACACACATGTTGTATACCTCATGTACATGCGTGGTGTAAAATATATAAGCGAAGTATGAATTATACATGCATAGGATAATTGATATATGTGTTGAAATGCAAGTGAACTATAGCAATAATATATATATATATATATATATATATATATATATATATATATATATATACTTCCTCGTCCACAAACCATGGACGATATTTATTGTTGTGAATTGGTGTGAAATATTGGATGAAAAATGCGAATGGTTGAATAATTGTTTATGGTTGATATTGATTGGTTGTGGTTGAAAAATACCCATTGGTGATTGAAATGAATTGGAAATAATTGTTGAAATAAAAATAAAACATGCCGCCTGCATGCGAATTAGATGCATGAATCCCCATTGTTAAAAACCGCGAGGTTTTAAGGTAGAGCGAGGAGCCGTACTAGGGACGGTGCCGGTTTTAACTACCCTGCCGTTATGCTGCCGAAATTTTGAATAATATTCATGTGTTAGAATTATTTTCATATGTTGAAATTATCTTCATGCATTGAAATTAAAGTCATGTGTTGAAACTATATCCATGGGTGGAAATGCTCATGTATTGAGAAGTGATGTGTGAAAATTAAATTCATGTGTGAGCAAATGAAGTGTTTAAACAATAAAAATCACATTTTTATAATATATATGAAGTATGTAAAATTTTCGCCTTCTATATAAATAGTTTCAACAATAAAAATTTCATCTTTCTTATGTGAACAACTTATATAAAATATCCATGTGTGGAAGCGCTCATGTGTTGAGAAGTATGTGTGTTGGAAAAGTTCATGTGTTAAATAAGAAGATCGAACAATAAAAATTACATTTTTATTGAAACTATGAAGTGTTAAAAACATTCATGTGTTGAATAAATATTTTGAATGATAAAAATATCATGTTTATCATATATGTGATATGCTAAAGATATGCGAGCGTTGAAATAAATATTTGTGAAAGAAATATTATTTTTAACATGCATAGGAACTAAATAAAATAGTCATGGGTTGAAATATATTTTAGTTTGCCAAAATTATCATCTTTTGAAATGTGAAGTGTTAAAAATAGTCACTTGTTCAAATAAATATGCATGAGTTGAAATATTCATTAATTAGCTAATGATATGATTTTTGCCTATGCATGCAACATTAGAATGAATGGTGTTTTTAAACCAAAGTGAATCAAATATGAAGTTGAATGGAAAATGATAAGTGATAAGATTTGCATATATGTACATGCATATTTATTGAACAGGTTATAGCAAAGAGGCTAGAGAAGAGGAATAAAATTTTGTGCCCGACAAATAGGTACACGTTTACTGTTTTGTTTGGGTGATGATTTTATGAGCCTGTTGGCTAGCCGCTTGGGTTTTTCTTTTTCTTTTTGACATGAGACGCCCATGTGGCTATTTGGGAATTTTCCCAGCCCCTCCCGTACAAAGGAGGTTATGGCGAAATTTTCCAAAACTTAAAGGCGTTAGTGAAATATTTGAAGTGAAAACGATATTGAAATCGTCGAATGAACTATATTTATATAAATATATAAATATATATAAAATTAAAACGAAACGTGGCCGTGCAGTTCATGTTTTGAAACCGTGATTTCAAACGACTAGTGCGGGAAATCCGACCATTGGATTTTCCCGAAACCGCAACCGTTGGGTTCTCCTTGGAAATATCTTTCCAACGGAACCAACTTTGTGAAGATCCGACGGTTGGATTGTCTGGAATGTTTAATTCAAATCTGAAGAAAAACAGTGCAAGAAACGATTATATTTATATATATATATATATAATTAAAATAAATCGAATAACGACGCTGTAGTTCGTAAATTAAAATCGTAACTTCAAACGGCTAGTGTGGAAGATCCGACCGTCGAATTTTCCCAAAACTAAAACCGTTGGATTCGTTTTGAAATGATCTTTCCAATGACATAAAATTTGTGAAGATCCAACGGTTAGATTTCCAGATATGTGTAAAACAAATTTAGTGAAAAACAGCGCCAGTGCATCGGCACGACCTGAATCGTCGTTTAATTAAACATGGCCGTTTTAAATAAATAAAAATGGCGATATATCGTTATAAAATACTATAGACGATATAGAGTGGAAATAAACCAATTTTGTTGTGTTTGCTTGATATGTGATGGTTGAATGGATTTAACATGAAAATTATAACTAAAGAACTGAAATGTGAATGTTGAATAGTCCAACCATGTGAAAAATTGATTTGAAAATCTAAATATACTTAGGTTATTTGAAAAGGCCGAGTTCATCTCATTTCAAATAATCGATCGGCGTTGAGAAGTCGAAGAGTCGAAGACGGTTGAAGACCGACGATCTTCACATTGGATGGATGGGCGCTACTGATGCTCGTGATTGGAGTAGCTACCGTGAAGGAGCTGAAGTAGTAGCCGTCCAGACATACTGTTGATTGTACGGATGTGCGAGGAATTGGTGCCTCCAGTTTCGTTCAAACCCAGAACGGACTTGTAAATGGACTGTGTGTCTGACATTGGATTTTGTTCTGTGCTAATTGATCTCTGTTAAATATATGTCTGTTTGGCGGCGGAGAATTTATTCTCTTGCTTAACGCCCTTCTCTGAGACGTACGAGCTCAGAGGTTATGTATTGATAGAAATCAGTCGCATAGAGTGGATTGCCTGTGTGGCACGCCTAAGTGGCATATGATTAAGGCTTCTGTTTCAAAGCAAAGTCTTGTGGTTGATGATCAAAGCATGGTCTGTGTGACGTAGCTTTGTGTATAACATGAATTCGCGAGCCTCACACCCCAGTATGAGTCAAAAACGGGAGAAGGACCCAAGGAGTGCACGATGTTTCTTTCTAGCTATGGTGGTGTCAGTGACCTCCCACCCCTGACATTTATATCTACTTTACACCTGTGTGATTGTTGGAATACGAGGTGCCTCGATTATAGGTCTGTAAGGACCGGGAAACGTGTGTTCAGGAATAACTAATCCTCAAAAGTAAGAGAGGACCATCCTTGGAGGATCCAGGGATTGCTGTGTGCGGTCCCGAGACATTTGCTAGAGTGTCTCGAATCGGAGAGGAGCTTGCCCCTTGCCTCGACTCATGAAGGAACCAATTTCCAATACGAAATATGCGGACGTGATTGTATTACTAGTACGGCGAAATAGTGGTATGGGTCATTTATGCCGCCTATGATTGATATTTATGATTGAAATCGCTTTTGAAACATATATGCACTAGTAATAATATCAAACACTTTTGTTTTATTCGTATGAAGCATTTTTGGCCATTATAAGGTAAAAACTCTATCCTCCGGCTTGCGTTGCATTGTGTGATGGGACCTGAGTCTTATAATGGCTTCATTTTATAAAAGCATCGCGATGATTTAATCATTTACTTTATTTCATGCACTAGCACTCATTGGAGTAAACTCATTCCGCGAAACTGGCGTGGTCCTTTGATTTGCCTTATTATTGTTGTTATTAAGTTAAGTAGATTTCTCATACCAGTCCCATGACTGACTCGTAGTTTGTTTCACCTTGCAAACTCGGGTGCCCTCATTTTCACATGGGCAGCCTAGTTACAGGTATCTGTTGCACTTTTGGCTCATGGCGAGGCTTGACTACACCGTGCTGACTTCGACTCTTTCCGCCATTTTAGTATATGTATTATAATTCCTCCATTGGCAATGTAGACTAATATTTATTTTGTGTACTCTTTATGTATGATTCTGCCTCTGGCGATGGTGACTGATTATGTATTATTATGCACTAAGTTGTATCCTGCACTGTGCTCTCTGATGTGGTGATATCTATATGATTCCGCTGTCATATGTGTGTAAATTATTCTATTTTTATGTTTATGCTATTATCTGTGATCTGCTAATGATGATTAATGTGTTATATTCCAATGATTATCCTTAACACCGTGTCACGGGGTTTTGGGATCATCACAACTAGGCTCTACAAATAAAACCGAAATATCCCGTATTGGAAATTGGATTTCCGACATGAGTCGAGGCAAGGGGCAAGCTCCTCTTCGCTTTGAGACACTCTTGCAAATGCCTCAGGACTACACACTCTGGGTAACCCCTAGGATCCTCCAAGACTGGTCCTCCCTTACGTTTGAGGATTAATTATTCCTGACACACGTTTCCCGGCCCTATAGGACCTATAATCGAGGCGCCTCGCATCCAAAAACCACATAGGTAAAAAGTATATAAATGTCAGCCAGTTTAAGCACTGACACCACCCATAGCTAGAAAGAAACGTCGTGTACTCCTTGGGTCCTCATCCCATTTTTGACTCATACCGAGGTGTGAGGCTCGCGAATCCATGCTATACACAAAGCTACGCCACACAGTCCGTGCTTTGATCATCAACCACAATACTTTGCTTTGCAACATAAGCCTTGATCACTGCATCTTAGGCATGCCACACAGGCAATTCACTCCATGCGATTGATGTCCATCGATATACAACCTCTGAGCTCGTACGTCTCAGAGAAGGACGTTAAGCAAGAGAATAAATTCTCGGCCGCCAAACAGATGTATATTTAATAGAGATCAATCAGCACAGAATAAAATCCAATGTCAGACACACAGTCCATTTACAAGTTCGTTCTGGGTCTGAACGAAACCGGAGGCACTTTCCTCGCATATCCATTGATCTCCAAGTACGTCTTCACGATCACCAACTGAATCCCTCATCTTGGGTGTACAGCCCAATCAAGATCATCAGTAATCACCCAAACGATGTGAAGACTTCCGGTCTTCAACCACCATCTTCCTCTTCGACATATCGTCGGATCGGTTATTCAGAATGGGTATAAACCCGGCCTTTCTGAATGACCCGCGTATATAATAAACAAATGTTACACAACCACAACATACGTCTCATTCCAATTCATCAGTCACTAACCGTAAACTAGCAAGAGAACAATTCCCCAAATATTAACCCCGAAAGCCGAAACTAACATCAGATCAATGCCCAGGGAACCATTCTTCTTAGCTAACCTACAGTTAGTTTCTAAATTTCACATTCTTAGGGAAAGGTTCCCATTAATTTTATCAAAGATAAATTCTTTTAAATTTATTCTTTAATCATCCTTTGGATGTCATTTCAAACCAAATTATGGTTTTCGAAACTAGTCGGGATTAGCAAACCACGCCGAAGTAATTATTTATTTTATTTCCCAATCCCAACCTATTCATCCCATGAAGCAAAACTGGTAATACTCCATATCTAACACCACGGTGTTATCGGTAAAATTAATTACCATTTCACGTTCAAATCTAATTAAAGATTTAACTATCGCTTTGGAGCAAAACTGGTGATACTCCATTCTCGCTCACTTTCCAAATTTGATAATTTTAATTATCAATTCACATTTCAATCTAATTACCGATTCATTTAAACTCCTTTTAATGGGTTAAAGAACTAATGTCATTTAAAACATAGTTCACGATAAACCCAAATCACATCCTATTTATTATCGGGTTAAAGAACAAGTGTTATTTAAAACACCGTCCACGATAAACCCAAATCCCATTTGATATTAGGCTCTGAATAGAAAATATATTGGCTTATATTCAATATCAAATTCTGAAACCCACAAAATATCGCTTTGGAAATAACGATATAAAATATATCTTCCAAATTTCCTCCAAAATATCTGTATAATCGCGGAATCTAATATCGAAATATTCCGAAGACAATTTCGATTCAAATCTATTCCAATTCATATATTGAAAATTCTGGTTATTTAAAACCCATTTCAAATCCAATTTATTTATTTAAAAATAAATAAATTATTATTCTAGTTACTAATTAGTTCATTTCAATAAAAAACTATTTTTATCTTTTCAAATATGGGATTTTTCAGCCCAATTCTTTCCAAATCATTTCTTACGATTTTACACTAATTATTAATATTTTTAATAATTTTATTAAGGCCCGTAAGTCGATTTCCTATAACGGCCGTCAAATTGCACTTACAGTGACCTTTTCTGAAATTGATTTGGACATATCTCCAAATCCAACCGTCAGATTTCAAATCTCTTGTATTCGTTAGAAAGCTCTTTTAGATACAAACCCAGCGGTTCCAGTTTTAGGAGAATCCAACAGTCGGATCTCCCGTAATGTCCGTTCGAAGTCAATGGTCGAAATTCACGAACTACCGCGGCGCGGCGCGTTCTATTCAGGCCATTATATATATATTATATGTATTTCATAGATTTCCTTTTAAACGAATTTTATAAATCGTTCCAAATTTGTTTCAAAATCAATTTCAACCTTCATTTCAAATTCAAATCAAAATTGAATTTTCCATTATAAATTCTTTTTACATTCATTTATATTTGATTTCAATTCGATTTGAATTCATTTCAATTCGAATTCATTTTATATTCTATTCAATTCGAATTCATTTTCTAAATATTCGATTTTTAATTCTCTTTTCAATATTCATTATAAAAACGACTATAATCGATATAAATATCGTTCGCGTCAAAATAGGGCATCTCTAATCAACATGGCTTTATATTTTTCAATAACTTCGTTATTCTATTCAACAAATGAATATTTATTCTATTCAACTCATGAATCTATATTTCTTTCAACACGTGACTAATCTCAACAAATGAGTACTGTCAACATGTGACTATTTTCGTTATTTAATATATTTTATAAAATTATGATTTCTATCGTTTAATTTTTAATCAGACTCCAACCGTAAATTAGCAAGAGAGCAATTCCCTAAATATTAACCCCGAAGGCCGAAACCAACATCAGATCAATATCCAAGAGACCACTCATCTTATCTATTTTCCAGTTAGTTTCTAATTTTATATATGATAAAGATGTAAATTTTATTGTTAAAATATTTCGTTCAACACATGAATCTATATTTCTTTCAACACATGACTAATCTCAACAAATGAGTACTGTCAACACGTGACTCTATATTTTTTTTTATTCTTTATTTTCCCAATTGGAAAGAGGTCCAATCAATTACCATATAATATTAATTATATGGATTCCATACAACACATGTATATAATAGCAACGATAAATAATCAACCATCATCCAAAGTGCACCACACAACTGCATAAGCATTAAATATAAATAATTAACGCTTACAAAGTCTGTCGACCAATCGATCGACATACAACTATATAATTGGGATTAGTGTACGCCAAATATCATCCCAACACCCGTGTGGGGTTTCAATCCACAAACACTGAATATTATTTGTGCAGTTGGGCGACGTGTAAAATTTATCGTCCCAATCAATATCCTTCAAATAGGTGTACATAAACAAACCGTCCGGTTTGTAAATGAATATTTATTTATTCACATTCACGTCAAAAATTATATTTTTAACGGTAAATTCCTTTATTTCAACACATGAATTTCTACTCAGTTTATTTATTCAATAAAATGATATTTTTATTTTTCTAACTTGTTTTAGAAAATTTCGGCGGCATAACGGCACGATACTAGAAACGGGACAAGGCCTAGCCTTATCCCCGGTCTAATAATGGCCCACGCCATACACATACCAATTTAATCAATCCCATTTCACATCCCAAACAAATTCAATCCAATTAATCAACCAAACAAATAAATCGATCACCAAAAAAATCAACTAAACAAGTCGTCCATGGTCTGTGGACGACGGGTGTCGGGTGCTACTAAACACCGTCTGCATCCTAATAAATATTTTTAACTAGAAAAGAAGATTTAAAGTGAGAAGTTCTCACCCATAAGCTAAACCAATTCATCGTGATTCTTCTAATGTAGAAAATCTTTGTCGTCGCGCTTGCTTTTGTCGTTCTCCGCACTCGAATTCGCCTCTTTGGCTCTAGAACTTGCATACGGCCTCCAAACTTCACCAAACTTGGTCACTAGCCTAAACGCGCCATTCCGGACAACTTTGGTCTAGGGGACTTTCTTCCAAAACTGCACAATTTCGCTGGAAATCGCCAAAAACAGCAGCAGGTCCGTCAACTTCGGACGCGTTTTCTGGACAGCTCCGCAATCATAAATGTAACTTCCATATAACCAAATCGAAGAGGAGAGAGTGCTCTTCGACTTTGGTCTAGAGGAGTTTTGGCTAAAAATGCATGGTTTGGAAGTTATTGGCGAAATAGTGATAGGGTGTTATTTGCAAAACGGGAATTTTGGTGAAAATGGATTTTTGGGTGTAGCGGGGACTACGGCCGGAGCTGGGCTGGGGGGTGGGCGGCGCTGGACCTGATTGGAGGTGGGGAGGTGGCTAAGGGGCAGCGGCGGTGGTAGTGGGGCCCGTGGTGGTGGCTCCTAGGGTTTAGGTTTGTGAAGGGAGGGAGAGAAAGAGAAGAGGAGAGAGAAGAGGAGGAGGAGGGTGGCCGGAGGGGAGGAGGAGCGGTGGCGGTGGGCGGTGGCAGCGGGAGGTGGTGCGGCAGCGGCAAGGAGGAGGCGTTGGCCATTAAAGAGGAAAATGAAGAAAAGAGGAAGGAGGAAATAATGAATTAGAAAAAGAGGAAAAGTGATTATATGCTAGTTTCTCCTGTATTGCCTGAACGCTGATGATCTCCAATCGCCGCGGATTTCGGACACGAGATAGTAGACGTGAAGGCGAGTCCAATGAAACAAGCTTCGTTGAATTCCGAGTTGGTTTGACCATCCGTTAAAATTCTCAAAAATGCTCAGATAAGCTCTAAAAATGCGATTTTGGTGCACCATTTCTTCTTGCACACTCACATGCTAACTCCAAAAATCATGCCCTTTTGGATTTAGCCATTATTAGACGATACGAATCCAAAAAAAACGAAATTGAATTCTGAGATCGTATCAATAATGTTCCTTTGTAAAATGTCTGTCTATTTTACCCTGAACTGTTTTAGCTCGCACGACCACATACTAACTCCGTTCGACGCGCCCTTTGGAACACAACAATTATTTGTCATTATGAATCCATAAAAAATTATCTCGTCGAATTATGAGCTCATATGCAAAATTTCACTTTTTAAGGGCTATGTATTGATAACCGAAAAGCTTCTGCCAATTGCCACTATTCCGGATATCGGAATATTTCGAAGCTTATACTTTTTGGAGTTCTAAACGGCATTTTAAACTCAATGGAAGTGGTTTCGAGTCCAAATTCATCCGTATGCAAAATATGACTTTTTGGGCCATGTATAATTTCCATAGCGACTATTCTGAATTTTGAACTGGGCATAACTTTTTATCCCCGCTATGAAATTTTGATTTTTCGGATTCGTTGGAAATATATTTTCAAATAGATTCTAATATTTTTGGTTTCACCAAAATCTGGTTTATTTTGAATCATGTACAGTCATTTGAAATTTGAAATTCAATTATCAAACTACCACGCCATTTTCAATTCCTTTTATAATTAAAATAAAATATTTATATTCTAACAACGATCTATATAAATATATACGTTCTAATTCTATTCAAAATAAATTTCTCGTCGTTAATATTTAAAATAATTCATTTTAAATATTCAAAATTTATTAAAATTGCCAAAATAAAAATTTTAAATTGGCTCAGATTTCCGAGTTATTACATGACTACTATCTCGTTCGACTGCCTGTTTTATTGCACTAGTTAGTTGATTGTTTGCACATCTATGATTACTGAACATGATATAGTTAGGAAGATTTTCCTAATACTAACCATTGATCAACTACTAAACCACGGAGTGATAATATATGCCTACTATAAGCTTTGGGTTTATCAGTCCGACCAATCAAGAAAAGACATAGAATTGACAAAGGCACCACAGTGCCTTACTTTCCCTATCGAGGTCAATGCATGCAAATTGAACCACCGGAATGCACTTGTACCTGCCTCTATTTCTACCACCTTGCTGCCTAGCTCAACATGGTGCATGCCTTCGCCTCCAATATGAGACCATACGTGATAAAAAGAGTATGCTAACTAGTATGGATCCTGTAGTGTCCCGAAATTCCGGTACAATTTGAGCTGACCAAATAACACAAGTCCAACCTACATTGCACTGAAAACCAGGAAAATAATAGAAAGAAAACAGAGGGTGAGAATAGATAAGATAGAAACTTAGAATAGAAGAAGAAGAACATACAACATCAGAGTAAACACGAATCTCATAGCGGAACGAACAATATATAATAGATACATATCTTTGAAATAAAACTAGTATATGTATACAGTAACATTATCGGAGTACAACACTTACAACACAGCGGAAATAAACAATAGCTATAAAATCCTGAAACCTCCTGCTCCAAGCTCTCCAAGTACATCTGTAAAATCCTGACTACTTGACTGCCCGTACAAAATTAGGCACCCAAGAGTTTAGGGAAAACAAAACAAAATAAACTTTGGGTCAGTCATGGGACTGGTGTGTGTAAAATAATTTAAAAATAGTTTGAGCAATAAAACGATATCTCATAAGACCACGCCATAAAATGGAACGGGTTTTTCCCTTATGAGAATCCAAAACATTTGATTTAACTTTCAAAATCCTTTTGAAAGAAACGATAAACTTTATATCAAAACTCTTTTGATATTATAATAATGTCTATCGACCACAACTAAATAATCATCTAACAGAAACGCTTTCATCTCACGTTCTACATATTTAGTATACAATCAAAACCGCGAGCACTTATTGGATAATGGATTACCAACTATGACAAGGTATGGAACCACCTTCCGATAGTGTACCTCTAACTGGGTTCAACAAGAACATCTTGCAACCCGGCCACACATGACCGACCACTCATTTTGCTTGAGTGTATCGAATGTATATCACCAATGGTTGGGATCAGCAACAGCTTCCCGAATGGGATAGCATCGAATAGATTAAAGAAATAAATGAATATCTCTAGATAGGTGATAATACACCCTACTTGGCAGCCAACCACTTAGCCATGTTGCCTGCCCGATTTTTGTCATTTCCCGATTGTGAGGCTGGAGGCCACGCTTATCTCTGATAGATCACATAATAATTCACTTTGAATGTCACATCGTCATACCCGCCAAATCACAAATTGATTTCCCTAAATATACAACGGGTATACAGCTAAGAGAAACGAAATCCTCCACCACCAAATGTACATACGTTTGAAGAGATCAACTTACGGGATCTATTAAATATACTGTCAGACATTCTTCCATACAGGTCGTCCATGGACCAGACAAACCGAAGGCACTATTATGTACACAGGACAGCCCTTGCATAACCGCATCTTCAATTTTATTCATCATATTTGATTCACAACGTTAATGTCCATACGGAGTGGTTTACAGATAATGAATCTGATCTCGGTCTCTCCGTATTGACAACGGAAAAATGGTCAGAAACTTCGATAGTCGGTGAATTAACTATCAAAGAAAAACACGTGTGCAAACACCGGTCGTATCTCCAAATGGAAATCTTACCGAGCAAATCATCAATCAACATTGATTCCCCTTAATTCAATTTGTCACTCAATTATCCATTTTCCTATTCATGTGTAACAACCCGTGTTTTTATAACGTGTAATAACCATAAATCAAGGCAGAATTAATTTTTAAAATAAGAATCAATGGAAACGGGTTACGCCATTGCGTTCGCCTCGAAATTCTTCTTAGAAACGAGTCCGAGTTTTCGAAAATCGGATCCGTATGACCAAGTTATGACCATTCGAAGTTTTCAGAAATTTTCAAATTCAAAACAGACTCAATTCGAATTCAAAATTCGAATTTCAAACCTCCAAATGGACTGGGCGAGAAAAATCCCGCCTAGGACCAGGTCGACCTGGGGGTCGACTATGTAGTCGACCTACCCAGGGCCAGGTCGACCATGGTGTCGACCTGGGGGTCAACCTGGTGCCCGAGCCCATTTCTGAAGCTATTTTCACTCTGACGTATTTGGCCTCATTTCTGTCCACATTCGTTGACCTGACCCTATAAATAAAGCCCCTAACACCAGTCTCTCTACACCAAATTTCTTTCTAACCTATGCTGCTCTGATTCTGGTTGAAATGTTTGAGAAAGGGACTGCTTTTACTACGTTGAGACTGCGTTAAAGGAATTGCTGATTAGGGGACTTCTATTAGGACTTGACTAAGCAACAAACGACTCTCTTTTTCTAATTCTCGAACCACGATCTATAAGCCCCAATTATTTTCAGATTTAAACTATAAATGTATTATGAATATGATGTAAAATTGAAATTGGACCTATGTATGATGACTGTTTACATTCATTCTTGCTCATCTTGGATCTTGACTCTTGAATATTACTATGACATCGATTTGGGGCCTATTCATGTTGTAAATCAAAAAGAGAAACCCCTCTTATTATCATGTTGAATCTGTTATTAGCCACATGTTTATGATTATCACCTTATGACACTCGTACCGTGACTATACTATCATCTTATGACAATCGTTACTATGACTATACTATCACCTTATGACAGTCGTTACCATGACTATACTACCACCTTGTGACAACTGTTATTTTGACTAGTACCTTATCTTGCTAGATTTGGAATCTTTATGTTTGAGGCCAATATTTCATATGCCAGTAATGTTTTATTTCAAGTCATACCATGCTATGCTAGTAATCACTCTTGCCACCTTATACCCATTTCTTTTTATGTCACTCCCTAATTAGATTTATTTGTATCGATTTGAACCTTCGTGCGATGGGAATACGATTTGGGTAGATTAGGTAAAATATGAATTAGCTTTAAACTTGAACATGAACATTATTATGACTTGAACCTGAATATGGACATGAACTTGACACGATTTGTCATAAAACATGACTTGAAAAATCGACATGAATCTAAACATGAAAACTTGAACGTGGGCATGACGGTTAGATAAACTTGAAAATGGCCAACTCGAGGTTGGGTTGAGTTTGTAGTGTAAATCTGCCCGGAACCGCCCGGCAAATCCAGTGGCTGCAAACAATAGGATCCAATGTGGGTAGTTGGTCATATCGCACGTAAAAGCCCGAGGTTAGACTATGTTGTGGTGTAAATCTGCCCGGAACCGCCCGGCAAATCCAGTAACCACAACAGTTAGTCTAATGTGAGAGGTTGGCGTGCACTAATGAATTAATGCCACATGATAGGGTTAAGTCATGAACCACTTGAATATACTTAACCAACTTGACACGATGACTTGATAGGGTTAAGTCATGAACTGCTTGAACACACTTAACCAACTATATACATGATCTGGATAGGGTTAAGTCACGAATTTGAATGACAACACTTAACCCATTAGAAACCCTAATTACGCGGTCCTTTTCAGCAGTAACCCACTTAGATGTATCACGGTACCCTGGGACTAGGCAGGGTGGGGCACGATTACTGGGCTGATTGTAAGCGACCAGAACGACGGCTGAGTAGGTGCGCCATTGTAGGTTCGGGCGGGCTATGGTCGTGCACGTAGTCCGGAGTTGAAAAAGCAGGCATTGGGCACCTGTAGATTTACACTGTGCGTGCTTGATTCGTGTCGGTGGTTGGCACCATAGGACTTGATACACCCTATGGTGGACCTAGCACAGGTAACTACATTTCTGGATAGGGCCGTATGACACAAACACATGACAGGCTAGGACTTGTAGGGAGCCGATCGATTAGTAGATCGTACCGTAGGACCCCGTAATGGGTCACTTCATGACACTGGGCTAAGGGATCAATTCATGGTTAATACTTGATATGGGTTAGAATACTAGTACAGTTGGTGCAGCGAACCTTGAACATGCGATGCCAGACTTGACTTATCTTGTTATCTTAATTATCCAACTAGTTCTGTTATCATCCTTATGTTTAATTCCAGTTTTAACATATCATGTTACCTTTACTAGTTTTCATACTGAAAGTCACTAGGGCTTACCAGTCTTTATGACTGACCCTTTTTCTTTCGCCCCTTTTTCTTTCGTTTCCCCCCTCCCCCCCAGGTTCCCAGGGAGGAAACACTAGCTCTTAGCTTGGATTCAACTTGCTTTCTGACAGCTCATGTACGGTTTGGTCTTGGGCTATGCTATGGCTGCTTCTGCTATTTGTGGGGAATAATTTACTTTTGTTTTAAAGTTTATGCTTCTTTACTATGAACTTTATGTAATGGAATAATTTGTACTTTGGCTATATGAGCTTTTGACTCTTTTCTTGGAAATAATAAAAAGTTGGTTTTTAATTTCTACCGCTGCTTTATTTATGTTCTTCCTTGTGATATCTCTGTGCATATTTACCTAGATAATACTCCACCAAAACTAGTGCATTCCCTTTGTGAGTGACCCTAGCGGAGGTGGGGTGTTACATCATGTTTCCATATATTCAACATTTCTTATTTTCTAAATTTAGAAAATATACATTATTAACATTTGAAAAACATTTCCATTTCTTATTTTCTATATTAGAAAACATTTCTGATTCTTATTTGGAAAACATTTCCAAAACTCCTACATTGGATTTAAACATATGTTTAAATCAAACATCACTATGCCAACTCAAACCATTATACTCGTTAACTAAATTCACTTAACCAACCTTTACTATCAAACCTTAACCATCCCTTAGTTAAAAACAAAGCCAATAAAGTTGGGGTATAACTACCTCTCAGACCTTAACTGAACAACATTTCTAACTTCGAAACATACAAGGTTCACCTTTTAAACCTTTAACAACTTCCTTACGTAACTCTCTTTCGAACAAATTTCTATTCGATAACTCTTTCTTCGAATAAACTATATTCGATAGTCTCTCTTCGAATAGCCATATTCAGTTAACTCTATTTAATTAACACTACTCGATTAACTCTAATCAATTTAATCTTATCAGTTAGCTCTATTTGATTAACTCTATTCTATTAACTCTATTTGATTAACTCTATTGGATTAACTCTATTTGATTAACCCTAATCGATTAACTCTATTGGATTAACTCTAATCAATTAACTCTTATCAATTAACTCCTATCAATTTACTCCTTTCGAATAAACTATATTCGATTAACTCCTTTCAAATAACTAATATTCGATACCTCATTTCGAATAAACTATATTCGATTATTTCCTTTTCGTATAACTCTATATTCGATTGACTCTCTTCAAATAACTAATATCCGATTAACTCACTTCGATTAACTAATATTCGATTAACTCATTTCGAATAACTAATATTCAATAACTCACTTCGAATAACTAATATTCGATAACTCACTTCGAATAACTAATATTCGATTAACTCACTTCGAATAACTAATATTCGATAACTCACTTCGAATAACTAATATTCGATAACTCACTTCGAATAACTAATATTCGACAAATACTTTTCGAATAACCAATATTCGAAAATCTTTCTTTGAATAACTATAATTGATAACTCTTTCTTCGAATAACTATATTCGATTAACTCCTTTCAATTAACTCTATTCGAATAACTAATATTCGATTAACTCTAATTCGATGAACTCTATTCGACTAACTCTAATTCAATTACTCTAATTCGATTAGCTCTAATCGATTAACTCTAATTCAATTACTCTAATTCGATTAACTCTAAGATTAACCCTAATCAATTAATTTAATTCGATTAACTCTAATTGATTAACTCCATTAAGTTTGACTTCATATCTCAAAATAGTATCCCATCTCCAAATTCTATTTTTACTTCTGTTTATAGAATTATTCATACGAAATCTCCTTTTTATTTCTAACACTTAAATCCCATTTAAAATTTCCTTTTATAACTCTATTTATTTCACAAATAAATATTTCCTTTTTATAACTCTCTTTATTTAACAAATAAATCTTTCTTTTTTTATCTCTCTATTTATTTACAAATAAATATTCTTTTCCAATTCTATTTGTAAATGTTTTACAAATATTCCCTTTCCAAATCTATTTGTAAATGTTTTACAAATATCTCCTTTTCAAATCTATTTGTAAATGGTTTACAAATATTCCCTTTTCAATTCTATTTGTAAATGGTTTACAAATATTTCCTTTTCAAATCTATTTGTAAATGGTTTACAAATATTCCCTTTTCAATTTATATATATAATCTACTGATTTTATATAAATAACTAATTTTCAAAATACACTTTGAAAATCCCCTTTTCTACATTCAAGTATTTCTTACGGTATTTAAAACACCGAATAACAATAATCTAGATCATTCAACACACATAATCAACAACAGATTATATATCACATCATATATCACAATATATGAAACAAAACAGTAAAATAAATGTGGAGGAATCCCGTTGGATTCCTTCGACATGTTTCCTTGCATCCAAAGATGTTAAACAATACAATTAACATCAATTTCATTTCACTATGAAATATTCTGCTAAACAAAATCAATTTATATACATACATTTATTTATATATATAACTAGATCTATAATTTCAACCAATTACTTAGCAGTTCAACCAAACAGTCAATGCACAGACATCAATAATCATTTATCAGTTCTAAATATACGTTATAAAAATATGAACTGATAGAGTTGGCGAGTTTTACTCACACTGGACGATCATCGTTAATAACGATAACCATCGCTTGATTTAGACGGACAATTTATTTTGCTATAAATTGTAACGAGCTCCGATTCGCTCCCAGTCAGTTCCATTGTGAAGCCCTCGCCCATACGATCCCAACGGATCTTGTTTCGCTCAATTCTTATTACGCAAGGAGCAGATATTTAATTTACAAGTCTATAACATTTTACGGATATTAACTAAAGTAAATATTTAATTAGAAAACCTTAATTAAAACTAATACCCTTCATAAACATAGCTTCATTCTTCTCGTTTTGAACCTCTACGCAAAACTCCAGTCTGACTCTTTACAAATCCAAACTCCCTCTTTCATCTTATTCTTTTTTACCACAGTAAAAACAAAAAAATCCCCACTTCACATTTCACCTTTAATTAACACCGCAAATCCCCCCTTTGGCCTTAATCCACCATTAAGAGAAACTAACCCTTCTTCCATTAACCCATCATGCTCTTTATACCTATAACTGCCGAATACTATGGCCATTTTCCAAGCTTTCTCCATGCATTTCTCCATCATTTTGCCATTAAACCCAAAATCGAAACTACCTTCATTCATCTCGTTTAACACTCTTCATCTCCACCCCAAATTAACACAACTCAAGCTTACCATCCAATTAGCGTCGAACCTCGATGTACCCTAAAAAGGTGCGACAGTTACTCGCACCAAAGTTCATCAAACTTCTTCCAGTCCTACACCTAGACCCCCTGAACAATGTGCCACCACCCTTATGCCATAACTCTACCCCCAACTTTCAACGAGCTCAAACCTAGGTTTCGCTCTTGACTCAGCAGCGAACCAGAAAGTCACAGAACCCATCAACGCAGATACCCGAACATAAAGAATGCCTTCAGGATCTCGAAAAATTATAACTTGCGATTTATTGATTTTTCTTGGATTTTACTTAGATTTAAAACTCACGGTATTTATATTTGATTTTTCCTGGTCGTGGTTCAGATTTTCTGTCGTTGTTGACAAGGGAGAATGAAGTTTAGGGTTAAAGGAATTAAAGGTGTATTTATAGAAAAAGAATATTATTTTTATATTCCATTTTATTTTATTTTTAAGCAGCCGTTGTTTGTATATGTCTTCTAAGAATTCCTAGATCACAAATGATATCCAAAAATCACGAAAACGGACATGCAGTATAGTTCGACATTGCGGACCCAATGAAACTAGTTTCGTCGAATTTCGACTTCGTTTACTCACACGGCGTATTTTAACTGTCAAAATATTGATTGTTTTTCACACTAAAAATCCTTACGACCACACACTGACCCCAAAAATAACGAAAAATTGAAATCTAGCAATAATTTAATATTGTAGATCCAACAAAATTAGTTTCGTCGAAAACGGAGGTCATTCGCAAAACTGGCTATTTTTAAAGCTCTAAATAACCCCTTTAAATATATAAATATATTTAAAAATAATCAACTTAAATATTTATAAATAAATATTATCGTATATATTCACACAGAATATCATACAGCTCTGGAATAACATATTTGGATTTATACCTCCATATTTCAAATCCGGAGTTAAATCGATATTCAATTTATATTGAAAATCCATTTAAATATAAATAAATCGATATAAAATTATAAAGGAATTCCATAGCGACTTTTCGAAAATTTGATTTGGGCGTAAATCAAAATCTACACAATGAAATCCTGATTTTTCTCTTCTACTAGAAAAATATACTTCACCAGCTTCGAACGTTTCTTGTTTCACAGAAATCTGATTTAAAACGGATTCTGTATATTCATTTAAAGTTCGAATCGCCGAATAGCGAACTGCTGCGCCATTTCGTGCTCGATTATAATCATAATATAAATTATACGTTTAAATGTCGTTCGAATAATATATTCGTTAATATAATTCAACTCCAAACTGAATTATATATTCTGAATTGTCCAATTTACACAATATTGTCAATTTCACTATTTCTGATTATTTCAGAAATTAAATATATTATTCTATTATTTAATTAAATTAAATATTCACTCTTATTTAACTAAACAACCCTTTAATTCTCTAAATCACGATTTAAATAATTAAATAAATAAATTATAATACCGTAAAAATACGGATCGTTACAGATCCCCAACAAACAAATCCTACTTAACACAAATCCCCAACAAACAACTTAACAATATTACTTTGATTATTATATTAGGCCTATTTGTTTGTTTGTTTACCATCAAATGCCTAATCACCATGCTACTATAGAATAATCAAGGCCTAATCAAAAGAGCTTATAGAATAATCAATGCCTAATCACAAGGCTACCATAGAATAATCAACGCCTAACAAAAGGCTTCGTAGAATAATAAAAAAAATTAGGATTATAAACTTATTTTTCAGTTTAAGTTTAAGTCTAGTTTTCATGTTAAGCCTATTTATCTAGTTATAGGTTCATGTCATATTCGTATCCACAAATAAACATTGTTTGTTTACTATGTTTCTTTATGTTTACAAAATCTATCATGTTTATGCAAATATGTTACAGTACATCTTTCTATCATAACCTGTTCCACAGTCATTTTTTACAAATCTTATCAAGTTTTCGAATTTTCAGTCCAAATTCCCTCTTTGTTATAGTTTGACATGTTTAAATTATCCCCAAATTATCCAATCCTCTTTCTTTCATAATTACAATTGAATTAAATTTCCCAATGTGCACATGATTAAAATGATTAATTAGTCAGATAAAATTGCACATACAAATCTATGCCTAAATTAGTCGTGTACAGCATGCGTGAAATAAAAAGGATTAATCAGTTATGTACATATGCCAATGTTGCAAACTTATGCATATTTTGGGTGTGACCATAATAAACTATAAAATCATGTGCGGAATGGAAAAATGAAGATTAAAAAGACATCTCACATTATTTTAATTACTAATTAACTAAAAACTGTAAGAAAGAAAGACGGAAAAACTATAAAATAACTAATAGAAAGAATATTTACAAAAAAAACATAAATTATTAAAAAAATGAATAATAATTGTAAGAACTGCAAATAAAACTGTAAATTGACAATTGCAACTATTTCAATGCCTATTTACTTAAAAATACCAATAATCTAATGATTATAAAACTCACTAGAAAAACTTCCGTCGTAGCCCCAGCAGAACCCACATCCATAATATATATACGTTATAAATGAGAAAACATTTTTATTATAACCTCAATTGCCCTTAAATTTAAAATTAAGGTGGCTATATCCAAAAGGAAGAAAAGCCTAAAATTTAAAATTAAGGTGGACTATCTCCAATGGAAGACTAGCTTAGGCGGGGAAGAGATTGTTGTGAAGAATGGGAGAAGGGTTAGAGTTTTATGTATAAATAGGCTAATAGTACCTAAGGCATTAGACTTAGGGTTTAAATGTAAATTGATCAAAAAATTGCCACGAATATAGTGGTGCAACTTTGACAGCTAAATTCTAATACTTTCACCCACTTATTATTTTATTATTTAATTTATTAATTAATTTTTATGTCTTAAAATTTTGGGTTATTATAATCGCAGAATTAAATATGATGATTTGTTGGTCCCAGGATGGGTATATGCAAGCCTAGAAGGGTATGCGATAGTTGGATGCGTCCCCCTATTCAATTCTTTTACTTGTGATGTATCGCATCATATGTGGCTCGCTCCTAAGCAACTTCATCCAAATGGCCATGCCTATATGCTTTGTACATACATTCTATTTCTAGAGTGTCTTCATCGTGTTCCTACTATTGACGACATTCGCTTTCTGTTTAACTTCAAATGGAGGAACAATGTGTCGTCCTTCACTTATCTTGAAGCTATATATAGTAGTAAATTTCTGATCGGAGGTTGGAATAAGTTTAAATACTTTAAGACAGATTAGCTTTTTGTTTTATTCCTTGAGGATTTAAGGAGTTTATGAAAGGATGTGAATTCATTCGCCATTTAGTTTGTCAAATAATTTCTACAGTAATAGATTGGTCTTCTTGTTTCGACTAATTAAAGCTTGGTAGTTTTGATTCAGGAAACCATACTAGGTCATTTGGGAGAAGTTATGAGACAGGCCTCAACTTGTTACACCAGACCAAGGCAAGTCATCGCAATGTCTAGTCTTTCATAGATGACATGCTTCTTTAGAGTTTCGGTTTTCTCGATAGAGTTAAAAGTGTTGGTTCTGGAGGTGCTGGGACTTCAAGCATGGCAAATGATGGAGGTAAAGGTGTTGGAAGCACTATGGCAGGTGCTGTTATGTCCTCATCAACCAAGGCATAAGTTGAAGAAGGTCATGGATAGATGAAAGGGGAAAATACTGGAACCAAGAGGAAAGATAGAGAAAATGTTGAGATATCTTCTCCCATATTTCTTCACATTAAGGCCCATCGCAGAGTCGTCTTCTCAATTTCAAACACCGTTGACTGTCGAGTTAACCTGCTTTAATGAGCTTGAAGGAGATTCAAAAGGGTTTTTCTGGCTTGTCTTTAGAAACCGCAAAATTTAACTATTCGGATCTTAACCTTGATACCTTCTTTACATTCTCATAAACAGTTGATTGTTCGACAAAAGGTAAGAAAGACGTCTTGTCAAGTAAGGATTAGAAAGACTAACTCGTTAGGGGGACACTGGAATATGCACGACACAAACACTCAACTTTAGTGCACCTTCTGTTAGTTCCTCCTCGATTTTTTAATTTCCCCCATCTCTTCTTTATAGGCACAATGTCGAAAAGGGGTCACTTTGGCTCCAGCTTTTCTGTCGAGATCCACATAGATCAACCTTTAGAATCGAAGGGTTAGTACGATAATAGTCGTGAGTGTCTATATACTTTGGATAATGAATACCGTCATAAGAGGCATTTACCTGTTCATAGAGATCGAGACAGATCACCTCATAACGATTACTGGGATAGAGAAACTACTTATGTTCCTCCGCCGGGGCACTCACCAAATCATAAAGTGTTGTATATAACAATTATATGATTTTTGTTTGATGATAACAAACATATATATACTAATATAAATGTGTTTATAATTGTACTATTCCAATACATCACAGATAGAATAAAAAATTCATATTCAAATAAAATACTAATACACAAGAATTTAAATATTCAAAGAGTATCTTATTATATTTTATTTTATTTCTATATTTGAAAAGTACAAATTTATAATCCCATTATTTGTATAACTCACTGTAATACAATACATTCAATTTCTTTTGTTACAAATGTTCCTCAATACAACTCTAAGTAACTCAGGTTATACATACTCAATTACATTTCATATTCATTTACAGATGTAGTCACTGATTCACACTTTATCTCCGTCTTGTCTTCTGTCTTCAGTCTGTCAGTCCAGTCTTCTGCTCGCCTGTCACAAAAACACACACAATATACTGGAACAAAAATATTTTAAATTCTAGCATATAAAATTTTTATTTTAAAATTTATTTGCCTTGGAATTTTGGTGTGTTTCTCATTATATTTCATAACTTGATCTTATTTATATGAACATCCACATGTGTCTAGACAGCTTGTTCTATTCACAGTGATACACTGTAAATACCACAATGTAGATAATATTTCTAGTGCTCACACACACAAACACACACACACATATACATATATATATATATAGCACATGCATGTATATACATACATGTGTATGTATATACACATATATTTTGTGCAGGGGAAACATGGTCAAAGCAGTGAATGGACGTGAACCAAGAAATCCAGTACATATGCAGACAAACACACACACACACACACACACACACACACACACATATATATATATATATATATATATATATATATATGTACACATCTGTGGATATATATATATGTATTTATATTCATAGTAGGAATAATGGTTCAGAAATACCAAAATGGCTATGAAGAACTCATATGCAAGTACAAACCATGGTTGAGCCAGTTTTTCAATTTCAAGTACTCAATGGTCAGTGAACACAGGCAAATACAAAGCCAACATGGTTCAACATAACAAGGTGAAGATGCAACAGCATGGGCATAGCTTTCAAGTGAATGAGCATGGCTAAAGTACAAGGTCAAAACAACATGGTACAAGTATAGGTTCAACAAACCAAAGTGAAAGGCAAATTTAAACTTAGGCAATACAAAACCGCATGACACAATCAAAATGTACAGTTCAAATGTTAAGCATTAAGACGTAGCATGTAAAAAGTGACACACAAGATCATATAGTTACATATATATGGTTGTGTATGTGTGTATGTATGTGTGTGTGCTTTGTGTGTGTGTGTGTGTGTGTGTTGTGTTTGTGCATCTAACTCAATGTTTTCAATGGAACAAGGCGAGAGATAGGTTGAGCCATGCATAAGACATGTTCATACAACAACATATAGATGCAAGTGAGCAAGGATATCATGTGTCAACAACAACTTTCAATCGACACAAAAACAAATGCGAAGTCAAGGCAATTTTTTTGTTAGGTGATAAAGCACATATTGGTGGAACCAAAATCAATAAGCAAAACATATGTCTCCATGCAAGTCTATGGTCACAAGTACATGGTGCAACTATTTTTTCTTAAAATTGTAGGCAAGTTTTTTTTAAGCATTTCATTTTTGTTCAGAAAGCCAAAAGGAAGCACTGACACACGTATATACTACTTGTGTCACAAGTCAATGCACATGTGAACAGGAAATGGTTTCCAGAATGTTTGTAAGCTCTTTGAAGTAATGAAAGCTTTTTATTCCAGAAATAACACATTCAATAAGCATTCCAGATATCACAGTATGGACTTAATGCAAAGATGGAATGAGAAAGTTCGAAGATCAACCTTTTGGGAAAGAATAAATCTACATTTCAAATGTTTCCAGAGTTTTGCAAGAAACAAATCAAGACTTTCCAGAAATGAAAATCGTTTCACAATTCAGTGACTACCAGATTATATACATGCAAACTTATATGCATAAATCAAGAAGCAATTCAAGATAGCAAAAAGGTTCAGAATTGGCAGCGTTTAAATACACACAAAAATTACACATGCATCTGTGTGTATACAAACATAGCAGGTCATAAGAAAATCAGAGTATTGATTTATGGCAAGAGTTTAATATCGTTTTTGTATGGGAAGAATCACTCAAAGGAAATCACACATGTAAATAAATTTGGCATGCAAGTTTTTATTTCCAAAACTATTTTTGGTAACAATTGATTTCCAAAAATTCATTTATTCATGGGCAACAATCAATTTGGTAGTAATATATAGTATGGTATATTCAGCATGTACACATAATTCTCACAAGATATCAATCAAGTTTATCACGCATGGGTCAAACTCGAAGGAAATCAATTGAATCAAGGCAACAAATTCAACCACAAGTCAAACAAGCCAAAATTAATGAAATCAGAGAATTTAGGATTGTAGAATCCTATTTAAACACCATCTACATCATAGGCATTTTCATCGAAAACCAAAATCATCATTTCAAGAGCAATTCGAAAAAAACAAATCAGAAGGAACTCATGCTTTTCGATCGAGAATCCTAAATCAGAGAATAAACGATGAGGAGCAACAGATATCAATCATCAGTGATAGAAGTTCCAGAAGTTCCAGAAATCGCGAATTGGGGAGAACAAGAAAAATTCTAATTTCATTTTAGTTCAACCAGCATTTTACAGCAAAGATTTTTCAAAAGAAATAAAAGGGAGGCTGGCCTTGTGTTTTATTATATAAGGGTTTTTTGTTTTTATTTTTATTTTTTATTTGTATTTTCCCTTTGTAATTTTCAATTTATAGGTTTACTAGTTTTCCTACAAAAATTAGGCATTACTAGCTACGGGTTTGTAGCAAGCGGAAAATCTGGTTTCGGGGATAGGAATTAATGTAAAGTTTTTAGCGTAGGATTAGAACAGCAGCAGGTTTTGTGAGTGTACAAAATTGTATTGGCGATTAGCAAGGGGTTCGCGAGTTCATGGGTTTTTGTATGCGGGTGTCTATTTATTACCTAGTAAAAACCTTGGGGAATCCAGCAGTAGGCAGGCTTTGCTGAAGTTGGGTAAAATATGTGTTATTTACCTTCTACATTAATTTCTCTGTTGCAATCTATGCTATGATATTTTTTAATACCTCGATAAAATTCAATAAACCATATTCACCCCTTCTAGGGTTAATCTAGATCAAACAAGTGGTATCAGAGGAGGTATTTCATTAACTCTAGAGTCTTGGTGTTCCTTAGTTGTCAACCCTTTGAGAGTCAGTTCAGTCGTATTCCAATTATTTTTGATGGTATAAATTTTTTAAATTGGAAATTAGGAATGGAATCCTATTTAAAGTCTGTTGATATTAAACGTTAGAATATTTTTATAAATGGGTATGATATGGTTAATAAGAAAAATATAGGATTAAATTATCGTATTATTCATGTTTTATATTCTTATATTAATGATTTCCAATATTGGCTTATCTCTTATTGTTTAACAGCGTAGGAAATCTTGAATACTCTCAATACATTGTATGGACTAAAAAAAGATAAATGCCTTAGAAGGTCAACTCAGATTCAGATCTATGTCTAAAAGAAGAAACAGATGATGATTGTGATGGAGACTCAATAGGAGATTTTTCTTGTAAAGATTTAATTCATCTTTTAAATGGTTTAACTGAATCTGTTGAGAATCTCAAATCCAAAAATAAAACTTTTAAATTTGAGAAACTAGAGTTGATTAGCAAAAATTATATTTTGGAATCAAAACTTAAAAACATCAATATGTCTTCAAACTTTAATTGCAAAAAATAAAAAAAATGAATATGAAAAAAGATCTTGTTCATCAAAATGAAAATATTCAAAGACTTGAAAGTGAAATCCTAATTTTAAAAGAGGAGAAGATTGAGCTTTAAAGCACAAATAATTTTTTGCAAAAATAATTTGAAAATTTTAAGACTACCAAAAATTATAAATATGATTTTTTTGAAAATCAAAATTTGTTGAAAACCAAATCGATTTTAAATGAGCTTGAAAACGATATTAAGAGATTCAAAATTTGAAAAACTTGAATCTAAAAAGAAAATCATTTTGAATTTGAAATTTCCCCCAAGCCAAAATTAAATTACTTGAAAATAAAAATTTGTTTTTGAAACAACATGATTCTGAAAGAAAGATCACTAATAATCGTTGTTTAGATTTAATAAAAAAACTACGATCTTAAATCCAAAATTCAATGACTTGAATCAACTTTGGAAAAATTGTCTAAGGGGGAAAAATCGTTGAACATGTTGTTTCAAAAACAAGTTTCTATTAGAAATAATTATGGTCTGGGCTTTGGAAAAATAAATGTTTTTGAAAACCAGAATTCAAATGTTTTTAAAAATCCTTCAGACTGCTCTGAAAAGAACCGATTTGGAAATTTGAACTATGATAATTTCATAGGATTTTTAAATCATAAACGAGATGTGAACTTTTTTCGTAACAAACCTTTCAAATATTCTTGGATCACAAAAGCAAATATAAAGTTCAAACATACTAGGGTTCTGTATCATCTTGAAATTTTAAAGAACACTATAAGGATAACTAAAGAATACTTAATTAGATATTGGGAATTATGTGAAATGGACTGCATCACTGCGTTCATCTTGGAATTCTTCTTAAGATAGACTCCGAATTTGCATAAAACGGGCATCGTATAAAGAAGTTATTAAGCTTAGAAGTTTGTAACATATAAGAGATATATATATATTTGTAAATTAAATTGGTCCAGAATTCAAATCAGTTCAAAAATTGAGGCATGAAGACCATGTAGGAAATTATCCCATTGGGGGTTGACACTGCCCTAAGGGGGTCGACCCACCCTAGATCCATCTAGGTTCATTTCTTAACCTGGATTTGTTTCTGAACAAGATTCTTTAGTCGTATGCTTTATATAGGACCTCATTTCTGTTGTTTTTGCACATCGAAAACAATGGAGAACGAGATACTTCCCCTTCTTGGATTGAATTAGCCTGTTTCTTCTTCGACAATAGACTATTCGCATACAAGAATTTCTTCTACAACATCTACTTGTTATTCTCTGTTCTTTAGATCTAGTCTCTGTGAGTTCATTTTGTTTTTAGATATAAGAATTTAACAAGTAACCCTGACATGTTTATAAACCTGGATCAAAACCTACGCCTGTTAAGAATCTGATTCATACTTAAACAGATCTGTCATTTCTTGTATTCCTCTGTACACCTGATCTATTGTTCAGTTCTTATATGCCTATTTTTTTATCATGTGGCTATCCTGTTATTGTGCCAATTTCTATTCTCTTCCTCTTTCCCTTTTTTATTTTTATAACCAGGCTACCTTCGAGCCTAGTCCTATCGCTCATATATGCGAACGAACGAAATTGGGAATTGTTGGGAACGATAAAATTGGGGTATAACTTGTATTCTGAATCATGACTAGGGTTGGGGGCATAACCTATACTGTGATGTAAGACTAAAATTTGGAGCATATCTTACACAATGAATTAAGACTTGGGGATTGGGTCATCTAAACCTGCAGGCTTAATTAATAGATTAATTGGAACATGCAACGAAACTGAAATACTTAACCTATTTAAATCTGTAGGGGGTTATATGAACCTATTAAATTAAATAGGGGTTAAGTAGACTTGTTTGGACAGTAGGGGTTAAGCAAATATGTTAAATCGGGAGAGGGGGTTATATATAAACCCAATGAACTTAACATGTTTTATATGTTGGGGTTACGCGGGCTTGTTAAACTATTAGGCATAATCTATCAAAATCCTAGTAGTAGGGATGCAAGCCTAGGGGGTGGCTTGTATCATCTGTAATGTGGGACCCGTATCAACCAGTAACCCATTCTGGTATCAAAAGGGGCCCCGAACTAGGTGGGGGTAAAGGCACGCTTACTGAGCTGATTATAAGAGGTTCATATGGGTAGAGATGTTCTGATGGAATGTTCCAACGGAGTCATGTGCGTTCATGGGTTCGGCTTAATCGGGAAAATAAGACGCTATAACACCAGTAAATATGGCTGTATATATCGGAGGTTGCCACTTTAGGAAGTGATACATCCTACTATGGGGCCGGTACAGGGAATTTACGGGATAGGGAGCCGATCGATTGGGGGTAGTAATTAGGGTACATCTAGTCCTTCCTGTTTAGGTGCCCGTTATTTATTGTTGGGGTAAATCCCGTCATTTCTGTCTGGGTACCTATTATTATCATTGGGGTAAAATCCTGAAACCACCCGAAACTTCCCCGTGAAGGAAAGAATGGATTGCTTTGAGAACATGACAAATGAGAACACAAACAGAAGAACATTTCATTGCTTATTACAACAGTTCCATCAAAATAAAAGAATATTATAGAGTATGAATAAATAATATACATTTGATAAATATCAGAGATTTACAAATTACAATGCAGCGGAAAAATAATACAAAACACAACAAAAAGGAATATACGGGTAAACAGCTTTTCGAATATCATTCCAGCTGTAAACCAGGATCCTGTGAATATAAATCAGCAAAACCGAAACTACTAGCCGCTTGTGTGGAAAATAGGGGCACCCAGAGTTTAGGTTAAAACAATAAACTCTAGGTCAGTCATGTGACAGGTGTGAGAACTAAAACAGTTACTTACAACTTTACTTCAAAATCAGATATATCAAGGGACCATGCCGTATAACACGAAACGGGTTTCCACCTAAGAATACTAGTGCATATAACAAAACAGCGCAATGCTTTTTGGAAAAATGAAGCTATTATAAGACCCAGGTCTCATCACACAATGCAACGCAAGCCGGAGGATAGGGATTTCCCTTATAACAGCCAAACATGCTGGGTACGTTAAAACAAATCATTTGATGCTATTATAAGTGCATAGTGTATAAAACAACTTCAAATGTAAATGTATCAATCCTAGACAGCATGGGTACTATATATCATCTTGCCAATACTAGGCTCTACAATCAAAACTGCAAATGTCACGTATTGGAAGTTGGATTTCCATCTGTGAACCAAGGCAAGGGATCGTCCTTACCACTTCGAGACTCTCTAGCCCGAGCCTCAGGTCAGAGCTCGAGTGACCTTTGGATCGTCAGGGCCGGTCCACTCAATGTGGATTAAAATGCCTGAACACTACGTTTCCCCGCCCTATGGGGCGTAAAATTGGTCTGTTTTGAGACCATACCATCGGCTCCGCAGAGACCGAAATAACCGAGGTGCCTCGCAATCCATCATCCACATAGGTAAAATGTCAGGGCTAGTAAAACGCTGACACCACTCCTAGGTAGAAGGAAACGCATGCCCTCCATGATGTCCTCTCCCGTTTCTGGTTCACACTAGGGTGCGAGGCTCACGAATTAACGCTGCACAAAGCTATGCTATATTAAAGCCGTGCTTTGATCATCAACCACAAGACTCTGCTTTTCAACAAGAGCCTTGATCACTAGCATCTCAGCATGTCCCACGGGCAATTCACGCTATGCAACCGATGTCTATCAATCACACAGAATGAAATCCGATGTGAGACACACACATCCATTTACAAGTTCGTTCTGGGTCTGAACGAAATCGAAGGCACCTTATTCCTTATCCCATATGTCTAATACAGGAGAGGGGTCCCCGCATATCCGGTCGATCTCCAAGTACGTCTGGACGATCACCACTTATTACCTTATCTTGGGTGTACAGCCCAATCAAGACATCAGTAATCATCCAAAAAATGTAAAGACCTCTGGTCTTAGACCACCGTCTTCATCCCCGATACATCGTCGAATCAGTTATTCAGAATGGGATAAATCCAATCTTTCTGAATAACTCGCGTATATAATAAACAAGTGCTACAAAATAGAACATATGCCTCATTCCAATCCAGAATATTCCTTTATTCAAATATTCTAATACTTTGGGAAAGGTTCCCATTAATTTGGTCAAAGATAAATTATTTAAATTTATTCTTTAATCTTCCTTTGGATTTCAATTCAAACCAAAATGTGGTTTATCCAAACTAGTCGGGATTAGCGAACCTTACCGAAGTAATCATTTGTTTAATTTCCCAATCCTAACCTATTCATCCCATGAAGCAAAACAGGTAATACTTCATATCTAACACCTCGGTGTTATCGGTAAATTCAATTATCATTTCACGTTCAAATCTAATTAAAGATTTAACTATCGCCTGGATCAACACTGGTGATACTCCATTCTCGATCATTTCAATCTAATTAAAGATTCATTAAAACTCCACTTGGTTTTAATCTTTAACTGGGTTAAAGAACCAATGTCATTTAAAACATGGTTCACTATAATCCCAAAATCACATTCTATTCCATTAGCCTTTAACCATAAATTAGCAAGTGAACAATCCCTAAGTATTAACCCCGAAGGCCTAAACCAACATCAGATCAATACCCAGGAAACCATTCAACTTAACTAATCTCCAGTTAGTTTCTTATTTTCTTAACTCCGTTGGGTCTAAGAACAATATTATTAAAGATACCATTCACGACAACCCAAAATCTCATTCCGTTGTTAATCGGGTTAAAGAACAAGTGTTATTTAAAACACCGTTCACGATAAACCCAAAAACCAATTTCAATTCAATTCCATTCGAATATTAATAAATTGGTATACTTCATTAAATCTAAAAAAAGATTTAATCTTTTCTCAACTGGGTTCAAGACAGTGTTAATGAAGACACCACTCACGACTAACCCAAGATCACATTTCATTCCATCAGCCTCTAACCGTAAATTAGCAAGTGAACAATTCCCTATGTATTAACCCCGAAGGTCGAAACCAACATCAGATCAATACCCAGGAAACCATTCAACTTAACTAATCTCTAGTTAGTTTCTGAATTTCTTAACTCCATTGGGTCTAAGAATAGTATTATTAAAGATACCATCCACGACAACCCAAAATTTCATTCCATTGCTTATTGGGTTAAAGAACAAATGTTATTTAAAATACCGTTCACGATAAACCCAAATACCAATTTCAATTCAATTCCAATTAAATTTTAGTTAATTGGTATATTTCATTAAATCTAAATAAAAAGATTTAATCTTTTCTAAACTGGGTTCAAGAACAACGTTAATGAAGACACCATTCACGTCAAACCCAAAATCACATTTGATATTAAATACAAGGCTTAGAATAGAAAATATATCGGCTTGTATTCAATATCAAATTCTGGAATAAACAAATACCGTATTGGAAAAACGATATTTATATCTTCCAAATTCCTCCACAATATCCATATACTCATGGAATCCAATATAGAAATATTCCAAAGATAATTTCGATGCAAATCCATTCCAATTCATATATTGGAAATTCTAGTTATTTTTAAAACCATTTCAAATCCAGTGTATTCATTTAAAAATATTGGATTTCATAATTCTAGTTCATAACTAGTTCATTTCGATAAAAATATATTTTTATCTTTCAAAATATGGAATTTTTCATTTCAATTCTTTCCAAATCATTTGTTATGATTTTACACAAATTATTGGTATTTTTATCAAGGCCCGTACAGTCGATTTCCATAAACGGCCATCGAACTGCACTTACAACGACCTTTTCCAATTTGATTTGGACATAATTCCAAATCCAACCTTTAGATTTCAAATCTCTAACATTCTTTGGAAATCTCTTTTCGATACGAACCCAATAGTTCTGGTTTTAGGAGAATCCGACGGTCGGATCTCCCTAATGTCCATTTGAAGTCAATGGTCGAAATTCACGAACTATCGCGGCACGGCGTGTTCTATTTAGGCCATTATATATATATTATATATATTTCATCAATTTCCATTTAAAACGTATTTTATAAATCGATTTAAATTCATTTTCAAACGATTTCGACTTCAAATTCAATTTCAAATCAAAATTGAATATTCCAAATCATCGATATATATATATATATAAATGATAATATTTTCAAAACATTAGATTTTGAAATCAATTCCTTTTCGATATTCATTATAAAAGGAATAATTCGATATAAATATCGTTCACGTCCAAACGGCGTTAATCTAATCAACACGGCTTTATATATTTAAATATATTCGTGTCTATCCCAAATCGGACATCAAAAATAAGATTCTGATCTTTTACTGAATATTATTTTAAAATATTCGTTATTTTAAAATAATCGTTATTTTAAAATATTCATTCTTTCTGAACTGGAATCAGACATAGTCAATTACCATATAATTTGATTTATATGGATTTCATACACACATGTATAAAACAACAATCAAACACAGTCAACCATCATCCATAGTGCATTCTACACTGCATAAGCATTAAATATAAATATTTAACGCTTACAACAGCCTATCAATCAATCGATCGACATAAAGCTAATTATTGGGACTAGTGTATGTCATATATCATCACAATACCCGTGTGGGATTTCAGTCAACAAATAATGAATTTTATTTGTGCAGTTGGGCGATGTGTAAAATTTATCGTCCCAATCAATATCAGTCAAATGTGTGTACATAAACAAATCGTATGATTTGTTTATGAATATTTATTTTATCCCTATACACGTTAAAAATTATATTTTTAACTATAAAATATTTTATTCCACATCACACAATCCATTTTCACAACACAATCAAACAAACAGATAAGTCGTCCATGGTCTGTGGTCGACGGGTGTCGGATGCTGCTAAGCACCGTCTGCATCCTGGTATATATTTTAACTAGAAAATAAAATAAAAGTGAGAAGCTCTCACCGAGGTTTCCACTCCTCCATTCTTTTATTTCTGAACGGTTTGGATTCTGTTTCTCATCCGTTTCATCTCAATCCGTTCCCACACTGTTCATAGTAAAAAAAATCATATTTTTATGCTGCTATTCAACATATAAAAAATCTAATTTTTATATCGCCATTTCGATTATAAAAAACATATTTTTAATATTCTACCAATATAAAAATCATAATTTTATTATCACTATATATGTAAAAATCGAATTTTCATCGCTACTTTCAAAATGAAAATCCATTTTTTTTTAAAATAACTAAAAATCAAATCTTCTATGCAACAAGAATCAAATCTTTTATGCGATAAAAATCGCATTTTTACTCTTTTAAAAAATATAATCTTTCTTCGATAAAAATATAATCTTTTCTTCGATAAAAATATAATCTTTTCTTCAATAAAAATATAATCTTTTCTTTTGAAAAATCTAATCTTTTTACTTGTTAAAAAAATCAATTCTTTTTGCTACTTTAAAAATAAAAACCATATTTTTATTTTCTTTCAAAGATTATATCTTTATTGTTGTATATAACGGTGTTGTATACACAATTATATAATTTTTGTTTGATGATAACAAACAAATATATTTTATAAATGTGTTTGTTACTGTACTGTTCTATATTTACATCCGTACAGGAATTCAAATATTTACTGTATAAATATTATATTTCTAACATTCGAACAGTACATCTATTTTAACTCCACTGTTTAATCACTTCACATATTTGTACTTATAAATAAACAGAATAGAATGGACAAGTCTGTTTGACAATAATGAAATAATATTTTATTTCAAACAGATTTTGTTTATTTCAAATAATCAGTACAATCACTTTTTCATATACATAAGCTCCTCACTATATCACTCAACACTCAGTCCGTTTTCACTTATTCATACATTTTTCACTTTCAAATACAGACACACATTGTTCTTGTTTTCATCTTCAATCTTCTGTCTTCGCAGCATCTTCACTGTCAGCCCAGTCACCAGTCTTCATACCTATCATGTACAGAAACACACACACAATAATCTTGAACAGAAATAATTTTATACTCTACCAAATATATTTTTAAAAAAAATTATTTGCCTCAGTTTTCTTGTAACACCCCGCGAATTCTATAACTGTGAAATTCACAAATTAAAGTATAATTAATCTGAAATCAAAGAACTAAGGGAAACGGGATACGCCATTGCGTTCGTCTCGGAAAAATACACGAAATAGAGTCCGAGTTTTCGAAAAACGGAGTCCGTATGAAGAAGATATGGCCTTCGGAAGTTTCTGAATTAAGTTTAAAATTCAAACAGAATAAAATAGCTCAGAAAATCAAGTTTAAATTCAAAAATCGGGCCCAATGGGCCAGGGTGGAAAAACACCCGCCTAATGCACCCAGGTCGACTGGGCTGTCGACCTGGTCTAGCCAGGTCGACAGGGCTGTCGACAGGGCTGTCGACAGGCATGTCGACCTGGTCCAGAGCCAGGTCGAACCCAGCCCAACCTGGCTGGCCTATTCTATGTTGGTCGATTTTCTGTAGTCTGCTTTGTCATTAGGGCTAGGTGGCAGGCTCTAATTGGTCTCTCTTTAGGATGAATGGCTACGATCAAACCAAGCAACATCAATGGTCCTAATCAGTTCATAAACCCTATATAAATGACCCTAGACTCAACCCTAATCTATTCATTCAAAAATAAGAACAAAGCCGCCATGTTGCTGAGGAACGACTAAGAGTAGCCACCAATTGGAGAGAGGATTAGGAGGCAAATTCTAAAAGCATAAAAGCAACCTAAACAAATCAAAGCAACAAGGAATCGCATCTTCAAATCCCTAAATTTGAGAATTCGCCACACAATTGTAAGTAGAGTATTACTTTGTTATGAACAAATAATTGTGTTGGTTTGTATATTTGATTTGTGGCGATAAAGTAATTCATATTTGTGCGTTACTATGATTCTTATCGATTTGGAATATTGTATACGTTTGGATATTCTCGAATTATGTTATTCAATTATGAAAAACTACATGCGGTAGTTTTATGCAAGTATACGTTTGGAATATTCGCAAATTATGTAATCCATGTTGAAGCTACATGTATGTAGTTGATTAATTGAAATTCATGCAAGTTTGGGGTTTTGCTACTATGCCATCATAATGTGTATTTTTATACAAACATCATTTTTGTGAAGTAATTGGAATAAGTTTGGGTTATCATAGTCCATATGAAATTATGTTGAAAATTTGGCATCATGATCTATGTATTAAGACATGCTTTTGTACTAGAAAACCTATTTGCAAACTTATGAATATGACTAGGCTATGATTGATATTTGGCATAATTGAAATCCATGTTAAGTCTATATTATATGATGACATATGTGGTACATAGCTAGGTTAGATTCAAAATCCCTTTTTGCAAGTTTGCATGACTAAAGTAAAAATCATGATTTCATGTTAGAAATATTTATGCCATGGTTATGTGAACAAATTTAACTATACTTTTGTATTAGTCACAAAAGTAGGCACCTTTGTAAACATGTAGTAGTCTTATGAACATGATTTGCTTATGTTTGACATTATGCCTGAATAAAAATATAGGTTTATGTTGTAGTTAAGCCTATGTGTCGATAGTGATATTCTTAACTTAACTACAAGTTTACATGGTTTGATTCATGTCACTTATGCTTTATGACCAAAGTATATGTCACTAATATGCAAGTACACCAGTTTCTATTTTGTATTTCCAACGTCATATTGCAAGTTCATGCGTTCACATTCCCCTTTTTGTGTATGTAATCACGCTTTAAGCCTCCCCTTTTTCGCATGGCTAAGTTGGGCTTTAAAAGGCTAAGCCCAACATATATATAATAAACGGACGTGTTAAACGGGGGAAAATAACGTTGGGTTAAAATTACTAATGAATGAAAATATAAAATAGAAGGGCCCAAATTCAAGTATGGGTTGGGCCCATGATTGGTGTAACCTTTACACCATTAACTTAATAATGGGCCGCAAATATTTACATATGAGAAAATAAATAAGAAAGACAAAATATGTAAATGTAGAACATACGATGTGTTTAACCCGAGGTTGGATTGAGTTGTGATGTAAACCTGCCCGGAACCGCCCGGCTGTCCAGTAGTCACAACAATACCTATCCAATGTGGGAGGTTAAACATGGAGCCCAATAAGGACCCGAGGTTAGACTGAGTTGTGGCGTAAGACTGCCCGGAACCAACCGGCAACAGGCAGCCACAACAATACCTGTCTAATGTGAGAGGTCAGGGCCTTAATAAGACAATTAAGGCTGAGTCAGGATTGTTAGGATTAAGTGAAATAAAGACTTAATCAAAATGGAACATGCTAAACTAAACGGACTGGTGGGGGTTAGGTTAGAAAACACTTAACCAACTTAGCATGTTGGCTAGAGATAGAAAACCTAGTAACGGGGGACCCTTTTCAGCAGTAACCCTAGAAGGTGTATCAGGATACCCTGAAACTAGGCAGGGTGGGGCACGATTACTGGGCTGATTGTAAGAGGTCAAATCGACGGCGGTGGTGTAGCAGTGTAGGTTCTAACGGGGTGCGGGCGTGCACACACTCCGGCGCAGAAAAATAAGGCACTGGACACCAGTAGCATACCTGTGCATTCTAGGATTGTGTCGGGCCGCCACCATGGGACTTGATACACCCCATGGTGGGACCAGCATAGGTAACTACAACATCGGGGGCCGTAAGACACATGTAACTATGCGAGTAGGAGCCGATCATCATAAAATGGATCACATCACCCTGATTAGGGCGTGCCAGTTGGGAACTAGTTTATATGGGTTCAGAGATTACCATGGGGTACGATAGTATATTCGACCCTAGACAACTTAACCAAGTTTATAGTGCTTTCCCACTTCTTGTTTATACTTATCATACCCAGTTCTTTATTCATAGACAGAATAGTACTAGACTTACTCAGGCTTTATGTCTGACTCTACTTTTCTTTCGTCTTCTTTTCTTCCGTTTCCCCCCCCCCCCCCAGGTCCACAGGGAGGGAACACTGCAGCTTGACCAGTCTTAACATCCAGCTTGAAGAAGAGAAATGTATTGCTTGGACCTTTTCGTTTTGAACTAGGGCTTTGGACAACCACTATGGGGCTTTTGCAGTTTATCTATGTTTTATTTATGCTTCTTTAAATAATGTAATCAAGACAGATTATGAAAGTATTATGTTATGTTTTTGGAAAGGATGTAAGACAATTATGGTGATGTTGTTGTAACACGTATTTGCTTTTATGAAATAAAAGTTGTTGTTTTTCCGCTGTTTACAAATATGTGTTCTTATATCTGTCTTGTATATATGTGACTTATACTTATAAACCTCCACCAAAATTAGGGCATTCCCTTTGAGAGTGACCCTAACGGAGGTGGGGTGTTTCACTTGGTATCAGAGCATAGGTTTACCAGATAAGATAAAAAGTTTCGAAAAATTACTTTCAAAAAAAAGAAATTTAAAGAAGCATTTTTAAAAGAAAAAAATATTATTTTATTTTAAAGAGGCAAAGTCCACTCCCCAAAGCCATAGGTACTATCTCTTATCCTTCGTTTTGAATCTATCCTTTTTGTTTCAGCATGTCCCAAGAACTTAACTTGCCGGAAGGGGTGCCAATACCTGGTTGGTTTAGACGGTTCTTAGAAGCAAGGGCCACTCAGCCATGTCCTACCGTTCCTCCTCCCCCAGCTGAAGGAAATCATCCAGCTGCAGCAGCACCTTTTCCTCCACCTCCTCCACGGGGAAACACGTTTGCTAAGATATGTAAAGATTTTAAAGCTATGGGGGGAAAGGATTTCCATGGAACTGAGTCCTTCGTGGCAGCTAGAAATTGGCTGAAAGAAACGGAGGACCTATTTATCATCTTTGAGGTAGAGGATAGACAAAAAGTACAATTGGCAGTGTGGCTATTGAAGGGCGAGGCTTCATACTGGTGGGAAGTCACTAATGCTGAAAGACCAGTGGAGACATGGGAGGACTTTAGGGCAAGGTTTGAGACTAAATTTCTCTCAGATGCGGAAAGAAGTTTGCAGTTGGAAAAATTCTTATTTCTTAAGCAAGGGGACAAGACAGTCAGAGAGTATGTGAATCAGTTCGATGAGCTAGCTAGGTTTGGGCTTGACCTAGTCAACACCCCGCACAAGAAGGCTCTCCGTTTCGTCAAAGGGTTGAATGAGCCATTACACAGTTTGGCCATGACCCATATACCCATGGGAGCCACGTATGAAAGATTGGTGCAAATGGCATTGCTGAATGAAGAGGATAAGGGCAAGAAGGAGACAAAGGCAGAAAGCTCTCAAGGGAAGAAAGAGGGTTTGCAGCCTAAGAAGACAGACTTTAAGAAGGGCGGGAAAGGCAACAAAGAGAAGAGGAAGTGCAATTTCTGTGGCAAAATGGGGCACTTAGTAAAGGACTGCCGGAAAAAGAAGGCCAAGGAGAATGGTGGGTGCTTTTCTTGCGGTGAGACAGGCCACAGGGCTAAGGACTGCCCAAAGAAACGAGGACAGGGGCAGAGGGCTGGATCCACCCCAGGGGCACAGGTTCATGTGCTGGAAGCGCCACCTCTGCAACAACGAGGTATAAATACTTTTGTAGAAAGTGTAGTTTATCTTTATGATCACCCCGTTCGCACTTTATTTGATTATGGCGCATCACACTCCTTTATCTCGTCTGCTTTAGTAGAATCTCTGCACCTAAAAACTAGTATGGTAGAGGACCCCTTAATTGTTTCAAACCCAATTGGGGGCCCAGCTCATTTGTCTATGATCTGTTTGGGATTGAAAATTTCTATTCTAAGTGTAGAATTTCAATGTAGTGCCTTTGTTTTGGGCTTTTCGGGGTATGGTTTGATTTTGGGTATGGATTGGCTATCCAGTAATGGGGCCATCCTTGATTGTGAGAAAAGGGTTGTTAGGCTCCTAACCCAGCTCGGTAATACTTTGGAAATTTCTTGTAATCCCTCGTATACGGTTATGCTTAGTTATCTTGAATCGCTAGATGCCTCTGTTGAAAATCTGCAATCAGTTAGAGTGGTCCGGGAATATCCGGATGTCTTCGAAGAGGTGAAGGGCTTGCCTCCGAAGCGGGAAATAGACTTCCGCATATATCTTGTAGATAATGCAAAGCCCGTTGCGTTGCCCGTTAGACACATGGCTCCATGGGAAAGGAAAGAGCTCAGTAAACAGATTAAAGAGCTTCTAGAAAAGGGGTTCATTAGGAGAAGCATTTCAGAATGGGGCGCTTCGGTGGTGTTCGCTACAAAGGCGGATGGTTCACTCCGTCTATGTGTTGACTATAGGGAGCTCAACAAGCTAACGAAAAAGAATAGGCACCCTCTCCCTAGAATTGACGATTTGTTTGACCAGCTTGTAGGAGCGTCTGTTTTCTCCCAACTCGATTTAGCAACCGGTTTTCATCAGCTAAGGGTGGCTGAAGATAGCATCGATAAAACGGCGTTCAGAACCCCAGACGGCTTCTTTGAATGGCTTGTCATGCCTTTCGGCTTGACAAATGCACCTGCTTACTTCGTGGACCTGATGAGTAGGGTATTTAGGGATTTCCTCAACAAATTCGTAGTGGTCTTCGTAGATGATATCCTTATCTTCTCAAAGAGTGAAGAGGAACATGCTCAACACTTAAGGGCAATCATGGAAACTTTGCGAGTCCATCAACTAAAAGCCAAATTCTCCAAATGCCACTTTTGGAGAGAAGAGGTGAGGTTCCTTGGGCACATAGTATCCAAGCAAGGGTTAGCAGTGGACCCTGCTAAGGTAGTGGCGGTACAGGATTGGAAGACACCAAGGAATGCAACTGAGGTCCGAAGCTTTCTAGGACTAGCAGGTTTCTATCGAAAATTTATAAGGGATTTTGCGAAAATCTCAGCTCCGCTCACGAAATTGACTAAGAAGAATCTAGTGTTCAATTGGGATTTGGATTGCGAATTTGCTTTCCAACGACTGAAAAGGGCTCTTACAACAGCCCCAGTTTTGACGCTGCCAGATGGGAGCAAGATGTTCACTGTTTATACGGATGCATGTGGGACAGGGCTAGGCGCCGTCTTAATGCAAGAAGGAAGGGTAGTAGCTTATGGCGGGAGGCAGTTGAAAGTGCACGAAAAGAACTACCCAACCAACGATCTTGAGTTAGCCGCCATCGTCTTTGCACTCAAGTCTTGGCGACACTATCTCCTAGGTGAGAAATTCGAACTTTACACTGACCATAAATCGTTGAAATATCTTTTCTCGCAGAAGGATCTTAACTTGAGGCAACAGAGATGGATGGAGTTTCTTGCCTCGTACGATTTCGAAATCTCCTACACTCCGGGCAAAGGCAACGTAGTGGCAGACGCGTTGAGCCGAAAGAAATTGACCCTAAGCCCGTTGTTTGTTGAAAGACAAAGCCTAGAGTTTATAGCCAGCTTCGACTTTAGGCCCTCCTCCGATTTCGTACCAGGCTTGCTAGCATCTCTCGAAGTGCGCCCAACTTTAGTGGATTCAGTAGGGACAGCACAACGCGAAGACCCTCAGCTTGTGGAAATAATGGACAGGCTAATTAGGGGTGAGACTTCAAGTCACCTCAACAGATACTCCATCAACGATAAGGGTTTGCTAAGGCGAGACGGAAGACTATGCTGCCCACAGACAAAAGATTTAGTAAAGAAGGTTCTCGAGGAAGCACATCACTCCAAGATGACGATACACCCAGGCGGAGATAAAATGTACAAAGATATAAAAAGGACTTTCTTCTGGAACGACATGAAAAAGGGCGTGGCAGAGTTCGTTTCTAAGTGTATGGTGTGCCAACAGGTTAAGGCGGAACAGAAAAAGCCTGGCGGACTGCTACATCCTCTGGAGGTCCCGCAGTGGAAGTGGGATAGCATCTCAATGGACTTCATCGATGGGCTGCCTAGGTCTAGGAGAGGCAACACTAGCATTTGGGTAATAGTGGATAGGCTTACTAAAAGCGCCCACTTTTTACCTGTCAAAAATAAAAGAACTGCCTCATCCCTAGCATCACTTTACCTCAAGGAAATCGTTCGACTCCATGGAATACCATCTAGCATTGTTAGTGACCGAGACCCCATCTTCACCAGTGAGTTTTGGCGGAGCCTGCAAGAAGCAGTAGGAACGCAGTTATGCTTGAGCACAGCCTATCATCCCCAAACCGACGGCCAAACAGAGAGAGTGAACAGAGTCTTGGAAGACCTCTTAAGGCTATGCGTCCTTGACTTCGGAGGGACATGGGAAGACCACCTTCCTTTGGTGGAATTTGCCTACAACAACAGCTATCAAGCAACCATCGGAATGGCGCCCTTCGAAGCTTTATATGGAAGACCGTGCCGATCGCCCACTTGTTGGTGGGAGTCTACGGACAAGCTCATACTTGGACCAGATATGATCCGAGAGACTTCAGAGAGAGTAGACTTAATACGAAGAAGGATGAAGATGGCCCAAGACAGACAAAAGTCCTATGCCGACAAGAGAAGGACCGACCTTGAATTTGAGGTTGGAGATAGAGTTTTTCTCAAGGTATCACCACTAAGAAACGTTGTTCGTTTTGGAACCACAGGAAAACTGGCACCAAGGTTCGTAGGGCCATTCCCTATCATCGAGAAAATTGGGAAAATGGCCTATAAATTAGAGCTACCCGAGAAGTTGGCCGGAGTCCACAACGTTTTTCACGTTTCACATCTCCGAAAATGTCTACATGAGTCAGCTGAGGTGGTAGAGCCAAATATCCTCGAAGAGGCCGAAGTGGAACGCGAAGCAACCATAAGAAAAGTTCCAACCCGCATCTTAGGAACAGAAGTGAAGAAGCTACGCAACCGCGAAGTCAAGCTCGTCAAAGTTCAGTGGAGCGACGCCGAGGGAGACGCGACTTGGGAAACTGAAGCTAGAATACGCACTGCCTACCCTTTTCTATTCGAGGGTACATCCTTGATCTTTCCTTTTCCTTAAGTTGCGCTTTTATCTAGCTTTTTAGGTATATTTCCTCGACCTTATCTTTTAGGTAGAAACCCTTTGGATGGAAACATGTAATTGAAACATGTTATGGATGATGGTTGCAAGTGGTTGCAAGTGATTGCTAGTGGTTGCTCGTGGTTGCATATACACACACAATCTAGGTTTTAGATCGGCTCAGTCACTTCATATTGCATATGCATATATGTTTGCATTCGTATGTGGTTGAACTTTAATGTGTTGTCACATGGATGTCGCATTTGTATTGAATGATTGTGCACCCATGTAGAATCATGAATAGGAAAATTTGCATACATAATGGATTCATGGCACTTACATAATTCGCATTAAGGAGGTCAACTGAATCAGTAGACCGCCTGATTTTGCATTAGATAAGTACATGTACACACACACTTCGCATATGATCATGAAGCATTAGAAGTCTTTTAAGGACAATGGATGCTCATGTTTGATGGATGAGTAGATGGATGATTGGATGTTAGGATATACATTCCTCCTAACTTTGAAGATTTCGGGGACGAAATTCTTTTAAGTGGGGGAGAATGTAACACCCCGCGAATTCTATAACTGTGAAATTCACAAATTAAAGTATAATTAATCTGAAATCAAAGAACTAAGGGAAACAGGATACGCCATTGCGTTCGTCTCGGAAAAATACACGAAATAGAGTCCGAGTTTTCGAAAAACGGAGTCCGTATGAAGAAGATATGGCCTTCGGAAGTTTCTGAATTAAGTTTAAAATTCAAACAGAATAAAATAGCTCAGAAAATCAAGTTTAAATTCAAAAATCGGGCCCAATGGGCCAGGGCGGAAAAACACCCGCCTAATGCACCCAGGTCGACTGGGCTGTCGACCTGGTCTAGCCAGGTCGACAGGGCTGTCGACAGGGCTGTCGACAGGGCTGTCGACAGGCATGTCGACCTGGTCCAGAGCCAGGTCGAACCCAGCCCAACCTGGCTGGCCTATTCTATGTTGGTCGATTTTCTGTAGTCTGCTTTGTCATTAGGGCTAGGTGGCAGGCTCTAATTGGTCTCTCTTTAGGATGAATGGCTACGATCAAACCAAGCAACATCAATGGTCCTAATCAGTTCATAAACCCTATATAAATGACCCTAGACTCAACCCTAATCTATTCATTCAAAAATAAGAACAAAGCCGCCATGTTGCTGAGGAACGACTAAGAGTAGCCACCAATTGGAGAGAGGATTAGGAGGCAAATTCTAAAAGCATAAAAGCAACCTAAACAAATCAAAGCAACAAGGAATCGCATCTTCAAATCCCTAAATTTGAGAATTCGCCACACAATTGTAAGTAGAGTATTACTTTGTTATGAACAAATAATTGTGTTGGTTTGTATATTTGATTTGTGGCGATAAAGTAATTCATATTTGTGCGTTACTATGATTCTTATCGATTTGGAATATTGTATACGTTTGGATATTCTCGAATTATGTTATTCAATTATGAAAAACTACATGCGGTAGTTTTATGCAAGTATACGTTTGGAATATTCGCAAATTATGTAATCCATGTTGAAGCTACATGTATGTAGTTGATTAATTGAAATTCATGCAAGTTTGGGGTTTTGCTACTATGCCATCATAATGTGTATTTTTATACAAACATCATTTTTGTGAAGTAATTGGAATAAGTTTGGGTTATCATAGTCCATATGAAATTATGTTGAAAATTTGGCATCATGATCTATGTATTAAGACATGCTTTTGTACTAGAAAACCTATTTGCAAACTTATGAATATGACTAGGCTATGATTGATATTTGGCATAATTGAAATCCATGTTAAGTCTATATTATATGATGACATATGTGGTACATAGCTAGGTTAGATTCAAAATCCCTTTTTGCAAGTTTGCATGACTAAAGTAAAAATCATGATTTCATGTTAGAAATATTTATGCCATGGTTATGTGAACAAATTTAACTATACTTTTGTATTAGTCACAAAAGTAGGCACCTTTGTAAACATGTAGTAGTCTTATGAACATGATTTGCTTATGTTTGACATTATGCCTGAATAAAAATATAGGTTTATGTTGTAGTTAAGCCTATGTGTCGATAGTGATATTCTTAACTTAACTACAAGTTTACATGGTTTGATTCATGTCACTTATGCTTTATGACCAAAGTATATGTCACTAATATGCAAGTACACCAGTTTCTATTTTGTATTTCCAACGTCATATTGCAAGTTCATGCGTTCACATTCCCCTTTTTGTGTATGTAATCACGCTTTAAGCCTCCCCTTTTTCGCATGGCTAAGTTGGGCTTTAAAAGGCTAAGCCCAACATATATATAATAAACGGACGTGTTAAACGGGGGAAAATAACGTTGGGTTAAAATTACTAATGAATGAAAATATAAAATAGAAGGGCCCAAATTCAAGTATGGGTTGGGCCCATGATTGGTGTAACCTTTACACCATTAACTTAATAATGGGCCGCAAATATTTACATATGAGAAAATAAAGAAGAAAGACAAAATATGTAAATGTAGAACATACTATGTGTTTAACCCGAGGTTGGATTGAGTCGTGATGTAAACCTGCCCGAAACCGCCCGGCTGTCCAGTAGTCACAACAATACCTATCCAATGTGGGAGGTTAAACATGGAGCCCAATAAGGACCCGAGGTTAGACTGAGTTGTGGCGTAAGACTGCCCGGAACCAACCGGCAACAGGCAGCCACAACAATACCTGTCTAATGTGAGAGGTCAGGGCCGTAATAAGACAATTAAGGCTGAGTCAGGATTGTTAGGATTAAGTGAAATAAAGACTTAATAAAAATGGAACATGCTAAACTAAACGGACTGGTGGGGGTTAGGTTAGAAAACACTTAACCAACTTAGCATGTTGGCTAGAGATAGAAAACCTAGTAACGGGGGACCCTTTTCAGCAGTAACCCTAGAAGGTGTATCAGGATACCCTGAAACTAGGCAGGGTGGGGCACGATTACTGGGCTGATTGTAAGAGGTCAAATCGACGGCGGTGGTGTAGCAGTGTAGGTTCTAACGGGGTGCGGGCGTGCACACACTCCGGCGCAGAAAAATAAGGCACTGGACACCAGTAGCATACCTGTGCATTCTAGGATTGTGTCGGGCCGCCACCATGGGACTTGATACACCCCATGGTGGGACCAGCATAGGTAACTACAACATCGGGGGCCGTAAGACACATGTAACTATGCGAGTAGGAGCCGATCATCATAAAATGGATCACATCACCCTGATTAGGGAGTGCCAATTGGGAACTAGTTTATATGGGTTCAGAGATTACCATGGGGTACGATAGTATATTCGACCCTAGACAACTTAACCAAGTTTATAGTGCTTTCCCACTTCTTGTTTATACTTATCATACCCAGTTCTTTATTCATAGACAGAATAGTACTAGACTTACTCAGGCTTTATGTCTGACTCTACTTTTCTTTCGTCTTCTTTTCTTCCGTTAACCCCCCCCCCCCCCTAGGTCCACAGGGAGGGAACACTGCAGCTTGACCAGTCTTAACATCCAGCTTGAAGAAGAGAAATGTATTGCTTGGACCTTTTCGTTTTGAACTAGGGCTTTGGACAACCACTATGGGGCTTTTGCAGTTTATCTATGTTTTATTTATGCTTCTTTAAATAATGTAATCTAGACAGATTATGAAAGTATTATGTTATGTTTTTGGAAAGGATGTAAGACAATTATGGTGATGTTGTTGTAACACGTATTTGCTTTTATGAAATAAAAGTTGTTGTTTTTCCGCTGTTTACAAATATGTGTTCTTATATCTGTCTTGTATATCTGTGACTTATACTTATAAACCTCCACCAAAATTAGGGCATTCCCTTTGAGAGTGACCCTAACGGAGGTGGGGTGTTTCATTTCTGGTGTGTTTCTCATCATTTTTCATGACTTGATCTGATTGATCTGTGTCTAGGCAGACAGTTTGTATATGTACAGGGACAGGAAATTTTCTGATGGCTACAAATACACACGTGTATAAATACACATGTGCACTGCCTCGCCAATCAGTGTATACAGCTGTGGAGCAGTCACATGGACCAAGCTCGACACAGCGCAAATGTCAAACAAGTTTTCAAATAGCCAAAGTGTCAAGCCAGTGTCATAAGTAAACATGGCGTGGTCGAGCACGAAGCAATCATTCAAGTTAATGGTGAATGGAACCACAAGTGCATGGCACTGATCAAAATAGCCCAAACAGTTTTCGAGAGCATGGAGCAAAATACTTCAGCATAAACAAGTTTGAACATGGCAGCATGGGTATACAAAGCATAAGTTCAAGCGAAGTTAACATGTTTCAGCACGAGGTGGTGGCAAGTACAACATGTTCATTTCAGCAAGCATGAATGGACAAGCTCAGGTCTGCCAAACAATATGGCTGTACATGCTCGAGCTGGAACGCATATATGGAGCAGCATGTGTCTATATACATTACACATAACAAAGTGATCAACAAACAGGTCAAAACATGTATTCGAGGCAGAGTAAGAGGTGTGCCATCTAAGTGATATGCAACAGTGTTGAAATGCAAAGGTAAATGGACAGTGCAACTCAGGTGATGGTATAAACAACAATGGTGATTGAATAGCAATGCATGCATTACACAGCAAGTAGTCAAGCATATGAACATTGGCATATGAACATTGGCATACTACATGGTGCAGCCATACAAGCAAGGAAGAACATGACAAGCAAGTTTTATACATGTGTGTACACTCAGCATGGTGTATAAATAAAACAACAAACATGAATGTTTAATGGTGCAATTCAACAAGACAGACCACAAGTTTAGCTGCATGCATAAACACAAGCATATGGGAGCAAAACAAATCAAGTGGTCGTGCACAGGTCAACATGGATCAGAAATGATGCAAGGAAGTCAAACTCCAGACCAGGGGACAAAGCATAATGGTGGAGCATCAAATAAACGTTTTAGGTATATGGTCATTAACATGGAAGCATAAAGGCCGAGTACAATGCATATGCAATTGGCAGATGTGTGGAATCAATGGAGCAACAATGAATCAGTAAAGTCTAACTTGCATGAGTCAAAATTCATGCATGAATAAATCAATTTGTGTTGCCCATTTTTTTTTGAAATCAATTCACTGTTTTATTTAAAGACAAGAAATCATTTCACAAAAGGGGAAAAATTCTTTCCAACTTTTGACAAGCTTTGTGGGAAACTGTTTTAATCAAACAAATCAGAGGATCATTTCCAGAAACTCAGTGATTTGTTTTGGGCAACTGTTCAATCCAAGTCGACTCAATTAATTCAAGGAATTTCAGTATTTAGCAAGAACATAAATGATTCCAGAAATCAATATAGCATGGTGACAAGGCAAAGCAGAAATCGTATTTGGAATCTTTTAAAAGGGGACAACAAATATTTATTCCTGAATTACCATATCTAATCAATGCAGAGTGGTTTCAAATTCGAAAGGGAAATTTATTGTTTTTTTTCCCAGATTTTACTCAACATTTTTGGCAACAGATTCACATCCAGGAATTCAAAACTGGAAATACACGCAAGCAATTTTTTATAGCCGAGAATCAAAAGGGGAAAGCAACACGCAAATTCAGATCAAATCATTTAATTGAAAGGAGAGAGTAATTGTAGGGTTTCTATACCCTATAAACAACACCATTTCATCATAGGCAGAGTATCGAAAAACCAAAAACAATTCAAGAGTAGCTCGAAGGAAAATAATACAGAGAACTCACAAATTTTCCACGAGTGTTTCGATCGCAACAATCCCAAATCGAAGTATCAAAGCCAAGCATCGGTTCATCCCATCATCAGAGAATCATCTCAGCAATTTCAAATATCTTGATTCGATTTGGGGGAAGTTTTGGAGAACCTTAATCGTTGTCGCCATATTTGTTTCCCAGAGGAACAAAGTAAGAGATCGGGTCAAAGAGAGATACGGGTGCAACACAAATGCAAGAGGCCGGCCAACCTTTCAATTTGAAAAAGGGATGACCCATTTCTTTTAAACTCCTCTTTTGTACTAGGGTTTTCGTTTGTCATTTGTTTTTATTTGTTGTACTTTTCTTTTTCTTTTGTAAACCGACAAATCAGTTTTCTAGTCTGTAAAACTAGGGGTTACGAATTAAGGGGTTGTAATTCGGGAAAATCTGGCTTAGGGGATATAGGCTAGTCTAGGGTTTTGAGCGTAGGGTTAGGACAGGAGAAGGGGCTGCGAGTGTACATGGTCTTGTATACGGGATCTGTTTCTAACACCAAGTAGAAACCTTAGGAATGCAGCAGTAGGCAGGGTGTTGCCGAAGCTGGGTATATCTGTGTGTGATTTATTTTCTGCACTTTTATTTCTACTGCATTCTGTGATCTGTTTATTATTTTAAAATCATGTCAGTTTTTCAATTTAGATAAAAACTGTGATAAACCCTATTCACCCCCCTCTATGGTTAATCTAGATCCAACAATTGGTATCAGGGCTGGTATAAGGTTACAACATGATAGGGAGTTCTCGCTCTATGATCTAGTGGCGAAGTAGTAACTTTTATACCTACATGTCCATGGGTGTTTGTCCATGTCGAGAGGCAGGACGTGAAAACAGTCACTGAGGTGCCATTGTAGGCCACCGGGGTGATTAAAATCCTCGAGAAGGAGACTACAAGTGGTATCAGAGCAGGTATTTTTTTAACTCTAGAAAAATGGTGAAGCCTAGTTGTCAGTCTTCAGAGAGTCAGTCCAGTCATATTCCATCTATTTTTAATGGTACAGATTTTTTTAAATTGGAAATCAGAAATGAAATCTTAATTAAAATCTGTTGATATTAAATGTTGGAATAGTATTTTAAATTGGTACGACATTGTAAATAGGACTGATATTGAATTTAATTTACAAGCTACTTATATTTTATATTCTTATATTGGAGATGTACAATATAGCCTTATCTCTTATTGTTTGACTGCTCAGGAAATCTGGAAAACTCTAAATACGCTGTATGGAAAATCTGACAACAGCTCAAAACCCCAAAAAGACGACTCGTCTTCAGTTTTGTGCTTAACAGGTTGTACTGATGGAATTTCAGATGGAAACTCAACAAGAAATATTTCTTTGCTTCATCGTTTAAATGATTTAACTAAATATGTTGAGAAGCTAAAATCTAAAAATAAACTTCTAAAATCCTAAAAGCTTGAGTTGATCTGCAAAAATAATGTTTTGGAATCAAAACTCAAAAACGTTAAGAAGTCTTCAAACTCTAATTGCAAAAATTGTTTAAATTTGGAAAATGATCTTGTTCATCAGAATAAAATTATTCACAAACTTGAAAATCAAACCCTGATTTTAAAAGAGAACAAGATAGAGCTTGGAAGCACAAACAATTGTTTGCAAAAAGGATTTGAAAATTTTAAGACGACTGAAAATTCCAAATATATTTTTGCTGAAAAACAATTCTTGTTGAAAACTGAGTCTATTCTAAATGAGCTAGAAAGTGAGATTGAAAAACTCAAGAAATTTGAATCTGAGAGTCGAAAACGTTTTGAATTTGAAATTGTTGAGTCCCAAACCAAAATTAAATTGCTTAATGATGAAAATTTGGTTTTGAAAACTGATTTTGAAAAGAGTAAGATCACTGAAAACCGTTGTTCAGTTCTTATGAAAGAAAATGGTGATCTTGATTTTAAAATTCAACAACTTAAAACAACATTGGCTAAATTTTCAAACGGTGAAAAATCTTTGAATATGTTGTTGAAAACCTATTTTCTTCGGAAAATAAAAATTGTCTTGGTTTTGGGAAAAGAAGCGTTTTTGAAAATTTGAACTCTTGTGATTTTAAAAATCCTTCAAACTGCTTCAAAAAGGATCATTCTGAAAATTTGAATTTTGAAAATTCCAAAAGGTTTTTAAATCACAAATGAGACAAGAATTGGTTTGATAACAATCCAGTTTAACAGTTGTGGACCCAAAAAAAATGATTTTTTGGAAAAGCTAAACAAGTTTGGGTTCCTAAAGGCACAAAGATAGATTCGAATGGGTTGTTATACACACAGATTTGGGTACCAAAAGATGTTAACATAACTGTGAGTGGTTTTACTAATTTTGTTAGACCACTCGATGCTCTCAACTTTTAGCTACCAAAGAAGGCTGAGGAACTTCTGTGCTGAAAAGAGTTTGAATTCAAGTTGTTCTATATTTCTGTATTCTTTACAGTTCCCTGGCCAAGATTTGTTGAGTTAGATGTTCTTCTTTACATTGGATTCTAGTATGATCTCTAAACTAACCTTTATATATTTTTCTTTCTGTGTTTTTTTTCCTTCCTCTATCCCCTTCTTTTTTTGATTTGACACTGCCATATTCTTCTTAGTCTGTACTTCTTAAACTTCCAGTTGCAGAATTCACGATTTTTTGGAAATTTGATTTATTTGTATAAAATCATCGTGTGTTAATCATTTCCATATCCTGAATTTGAACTTGTATATATCTGCAATTGTTTTGAAGTTTAGTTTTCTGATTATCTGAATTCTTAACAGTGCTGAAGCATTAATGTCATATCTTGAACATTGTTATTTTGAATTCTAAATTTTAGAAGATCTGAATAATAAATGAAATTTCACACATTTATGCTGTTTTGCGTTTCCGCTAATTCGTTTTGGGAGGGCTTGAAAATTTATACTCTTTACAGCACTCTGTAATTCATCAGTTGTGATAATTTCAGAAATTTTCAGATTGGCTTGAATATTTTAAATTGTCTTGAATTAGTGATACATCTTGAAATTCATCTTTATTCATGATCATCATGGTTGAAATTAGTTTTTTGTCTGAAATCATCTGGAATTCTAGATATTTTGAATATCACACACCATCTAAATTTGAAATTATCAATCTTGTGTGAATAATTCATTATATCTCAAACTTGATATTGATTCAAGTGATTTCAAATAAATTATTTATAATCATGAATTATTACTCAAACTTGATGTAAACATTCTAAAAAATTCTTTGAGCTTGTCAGAAATGCTTGTGATTTTTTTTAAAAAAAATTGGTCTTAAATCTTTCTATTATTTCATGGTTATTTGATTTAAATATTTGTTTGTTTAAAATCATTTGAAATTATTGATTTATTGAATCACACACATATTTTGAATCTATAATATATAATTTGGTGTGATTGATTGACTAAATCCTGATATTTTCACATTTCTTCAAGTGATTTAAAATAAACTGAATTATATAATCTTGGATCATGGAATATATTTTATTGATCATCAGAAACATCTTCTGACAAGTCTGTTGTGATATTGTTTTCTGTGCTGCTCTGATACTGTCTTTGAATCATGTATTCAAATAACTACCTGTTTTTTGACTGCTGCTATGATAAATGAAATTATGTGCTTGTCTTGTCTGCTTGGGGCCTTATGATTGAATTTCTTTTGTATCTGATATTTTGATTTGTCTCCAGTGTCTTCTTACAATCCTCATTTATTGAGACACCAATTGGTATCAGAAGTACTGATTTTTTTTTTGTATATATTTTCTCTATTCCCTCTTGCTTTGTATAGAACTTTTCTTTTTTTCCTCTTGAAATTGATTTTCAATTTTAAAACTATTTATTAATTATTCATCCAGAAATTGAAATCAATATCCAAATTGAACTGTATTTATAATTCATCAAAATTATTATCAGATTTTGAAATTATGATGAATTGTGACTGCAGTATATTTCACAACAAGAGGAGATTTTATTTGGATTTTCATGATGGTTGAATAATTATTATAATATCTTTGAACTGGAAATTATTTCACGACCATCTTCATTACCTATCATCCTTCTGTCATCCGTTATGATTTTATATTGATGTGGAGAGTTTAATATTTTATAATATTATTTTTGAATAAACAGTGGAAATATTCGTGATAGAAATGGGACTACATTATTTTTCAGAATTAGTGATAATTGAAAATTTTCAATAATCCTGGTACAGTCGAGCATATTTCATAATATGATTAATTTAGAAATTTATTTCACAATACATCTCTGTACCTACCACATTTCTATCATCCATATTGGTTTTGTATGCCGAGGAGTTTTTTTTCTTTTTAAAACTGAAAATAATAGATATAATTAATGCCTAAGTGTGTCTCTAATCTCATTTAAAAATCCAAGCTCTGGTCATGCATGGTTATGAGACAACGTATAATTTAAGCTGCGACCGACCCCATTTAAAAATCCAAGCTCTGGTTATGCGTGGTCAGTGTGCTCTTAAATAAAAAATAAATGAAAAGGAAAATGTGTTATAAATTGAAATAAATTTGAAATTTTCCTCTGTGCATAAAAACCAGCCTATCAATCCATCTTCTAATCTGTGAAATGTGTTGAAATCTTATGACGTATTATGATTTGTTTATTGATAGGGATTGGGATTTGAGATTATACGATTTTATCACTTAAATTGAATTATTAATTATAGTACAAATCCATCACTGTTTTTGAGCTCCTTTTTTTATAAAAAAAAATTGGAAAATAATTGAAAAATATTCATATTTTTATAACTCTCCCCATTTTATATAAATTTCATCATAAATCCATCATTCTCTGCAATGTGAAATATGCCACCTGTTCTCAGTTTATTATGATTTTTGTTTGACTGGTTGAGATTTATGGTGATCGTTCTTCCTCTTAAGCTGAAATTATATTTTTAGTCAATTTTCATCTGTATTTTAAACTCTGTACCCTTTTGATGATAACAAAAGTGGGAGAATGGATTAGATTTTGATTTATGAGTGAATATTTTATAAATGTTTTCTTTGAAAATTCATTATCATTCAGTTCAATTCACTCATACACAATTATAGGGGGAGTGTACTATTGTAGGGGGAGCTAATAAATAGGGGGAGTTCAATTTTCACTGTAAAACACATTTCTTGGATTCAAAATCTTTTATTTGTTTGTCATCATCAAAAGGGGGAGATTGTTGTATATAACGATGTTGTATACACAATTATATGATTTTTGATTGATGATAACAAACAAATATATTTTATAAATGTGTTTGTTACTGTACTGATCTATATTTACATCTGTACAGGAATTCAAATATTTACTGTATAAATATTATATTTCTAACATTCAAACAGTACATCTATTTTAACTCCACTATTTAATCACTTCACATATTTGTACTTATAAATAAACAGAATAGAATAGACAAGTCTGTTTGACAACAATGAAATAATATTTTATTTCAAACAGATTTTGTTTATTTCAAATAATCAGTACAATCGCTTTTTCATATACATTAGCACCTCACTATATCACTCAACACTCAGTCCTTTTTCACTTGTACATACATTTTTCACTTTCAAATACAGACACACACCAGCACTGTTCTTGTTTTCATCTTCAATCTTCTGTCTTCGCAGCATCTTCACTGTCAGTCCAGTCACCGGTCTTCATACCTGTCATGTACAGAAACACACACACAGTAATCTTGAACAGAAATAATTTTATACTCTACCAAATATATTTTTTAAAAAACAAAAAATTATTTGCCTTAGTTTACTAGTGTGTTTCTCATCATTTTTCATGACTTGATCTGATCCATCTGTGTCTAGGCAGACAGTTTGTACATGTACAGGGACAGGAAATTTTCTGATGGCTGCAATTACACACGTGTATAAATACACGTGTGCATTGCCTCGCCAATTAGTTTATACAGCTGTGGAGCAGTCACATGGACCAAGCTCGACACAGCGCAAATGTCAAACAAGTTTTCAAATAGACCAAGTGTCAAGCCAGTGTCATAAGTAAACATGGCGTGGTCGAGCACGAAGAAATCATTCAAGTTAATGGTGAATGGAACCACAAGTGCATGGCACTGATCAAAATAGTCCAAACAGTTTACGAGAGCATGGAGCAAAATACTTCAGCATGAACAAGTTTGAACATGGCAGCATGGGTATACAAAGCATAAGTTCAAGTGAAGTTAACATGTTTCAGCAAGAGGTGGTGGCAAGTACAACATGTTCATTTCTACAAGCATGAATGGACAAGCTCAGGTCTGCCAAACAATATGGATGTACATGCTCGAGCTGGAATGCATATATGGAGCGGCATGTGTCTATATACATTACACATAACAAAGTGATCAACAAACAGGTCAAAACATGCATTCGAGGCAGAGCAAGAGGTGTGCCAACTAAGTGATATGCAACAGTGTTGAAATGCAAAGGTAAATGGACAGTGCAACTCAGGTGATGGTATAAACAACAATGGTGATTGGATAGCAAAGCATGCTTTACACAGTAAGTAGTCAAGCATATGAACATTGGCATATGAACATTGGCATACTACATGGTGCAGCCATACAAGCAAGGAAGAACATGACAAGCAAGTTTTATACATGTGTGTACACTCAGCATGGTGTATAAATAAAATAGCAAACATGAATGTTTAATGGTGCAGTTCAACAAGACAGACCACAAGTTTAGCTGCATGCATAAACACAAGCATATGGGAGCAAAACAAATCAAGTGGTCGTGCACAGGTCAACATGGATCAGAAATGATGCAAGGAATTCAAACTCCAGACCAGGGGACAAAGCATAATGATGGAGCATCAAATAAACATTTCAGGTATATGGTCATTAACATGGAAGCATAAAGGCCGAGTACAATGCATATGCAATTGGCAGATGTGTGGAATCAATGGAGCAATAATGAATCAGTAAAGTCCAACTTGCATGAGTCAAAATTCATGCATGAATAAATCAATTTGTGTTGCCCATTTTTTTTGAAATCAATTCACTGTTTTTTTTATAAAAACAAGAAATTAGTTCACAAAAAGGGAAAAAATACTTTCCAACTTGACAAGCTTTTTTGGCAACCGTTTTAATCAAACAAATCAGAGGATCATTTCCAGAAACTCAGTGATTTGTTTTGGGCAACTGTTCAATCCAAGTTGACTCAATTAATTCATGGAATTTCAGTATTTAGCAAGAACATAAATGATTCTAGAAATCATGTATAGCATGGTGACAAGGCAAAGCAGAAATCGTATTTGGAATCTTTTAAAAGGGGACAGCAAATATTTATTCCTGAATTACCATATCTAATCAATGCAGAGTGGTTTCAGATTCGAAAGGGAAATTTATTGTTTTTGTCCAGATTTTACTCAACATTTTTGGCAATAGATTCACGTCCAGGAATTCAAAACTGGAAATACACGCAAGCAATTTTTTATAGCCGAGAATCAAAAGGGGAAAGCAACACGCAAATTCAAATCAAATCATTTAATTGAAAGGAGAGAGTAATTGTAGGGTATCTATACCCTATAAACAACACCATTTCATCATAGGCAGAGTATCGAAAAACCAAAAACAATTCAAGAGCAGCTCGAAGAAAAATAATATAGAGAACTCACAAATTTTCCACGAGTGTTTCGATCGCAATTATCCTAAATCGATGTATCAAAGCCAAGCATCGGTTCATCCCATCATCAGAGAATCATCTCAGCAATTTCAAATATGTTGATTCGGTTTGGGGTAAGTTTTGGAGAACCTTAATCGCTGCCGCCATATTTTTTCCCAGAGGAACAAAGTAAGAGATCGGGTCAAAGAGAGATACGGGTGCAACACAAATGCAAGAGGCCGGCCAACCTTTCAATTTGAAAAAGGGATAACCCATTTCTTTTAAACCCCTCTTTTGTACTAGGGTTTTCTTTTGTCATTTGTTTTTATTTGTTGTATTTTTCTTTTTCTTTTGTAAACCGACAAATAAGTTTTCTAGTCTGCAAAACTCAGGGTTACGAATTAAGGGGTTGTAATTTGGGAAAATCTGGCTTAGGGGATATAGGTCAGTATAGGGTTTTGAGCGTAGGGTTAGGACAGGAGTAGGCGCTGCGAGTGTACATGGTCTTGTATGCGGGATCTATTTCTAACACCTAGTAGAAACCTTAGGAATGTAGTAGTAGGCAGGGTGTTGCCGAAGCTGGGTATATCTGTGTGTGATTTATTTTCTGCACTTTTATTTCTACTGCATTCTGTGATCTGTTTATTATTTTAATATCCTGTCAGTTTTTCAATTCTGTTAAAAACTGTGATAAACCCTATTCACCCCCCTCTAGGGTTAATCTAGATCCAACATTTATTTACAATTACATATATATATATATATTTCAGTTTTTTTAAAAACCATGCTAGTTCTATTTTAAAACAATGTTTAATTTCTAAACTATGTACATAAAAGAAATTAAAAAATAAATAAAAATATAATAAGAAAAAGAAAGGAACTCTCTGTCGCTTAAGGAAGAGAGGGAGGCTCATCGTCGGCTCAGGAGGAGGTGGCGGCGCCATTGGCGGGGCGCAAGTCGGAGGGGGCCACAGACACTAGCGGTCGGCGTGGATCCAGGTGGCGAGGTGGAGCATCGATTTGGGGGTTGGGGGAATCGAAGTGGAGAGAGGAAGGAGGAGAGGTGGGAGGCCAGTGGCGGCTGAGGGGGCGTGATCGATGTGGGTTAGCCGGAGCAAAGGGGAACGGGTCTGGGCGTCGACGAGATATGTGAGTTTTTTCTTTTCGACTCCTGATTTGGTCAACGGGGGAGGGAGAAAGTGTAATGAGGGGCCATATATATTAGTACATTTTTATATTATTTAAAATCCCAAAAGTAACTTTAAATTTCGATCTCCATATGGGACCCACTGCCTGTCGTCCCTAGCTAATTACCCCCATTCCGAACACAATGGGATATGTCCCGTAAGCCAATTCGACCATTTCAATCAGTTTCTCTTTAAATGAATATATAAATCAGTATATATTTAATTTAAACTTACATTTCAATTTACCGGGGCCATATACAAACCCCAAAAATTCCAGAAAAATAAATCTGGCCATGTTTTGACGATGCGCTCCTAATAAAACTAATTTCGACGAATTTGGAGACCGTTTGAAAAATGGGCATTTTCTGGTCGATCCAAATTGACTGAAACTGTCAAAACACGTTTTCTTGTGCCACAATCACATATTGATTTCAAAAATTATGAATTTTGGAATCTAACAATAACTTGACATCCTGGACCCAAACAAAAGTGGTTTCGTCGAAAACGGAGGTCGTTTGCAAAAGTTCCAATTTTAAGGGCCTAAAATTCCATAGCGACTATTCTGAATCTTCAATTGGGTATAACTTTTTATTCCTGCTATGAAATTTCAATTTTTCGGATTCATTGGAAAGATACCTCAAATAGATTCTAATATTTTTGGTTTCGCTAAAATCCGGTTTATTTTGAATCCGGTACGTTCATTTGAAATTTGAAATCAAATTTTCAAACTACCGCGTCATTTTCGTTTCTTTTTATAATTAAAATAAATATTTAAATTCTAACGACGATTCAAATAAATATATACATTCTAGTTCTATTCAAATTAAATTTCTCGTCGTTATTACTTAAAATAATTCATTTTAAATATTCAGAATTCATTAAATTGCCAAAATAAAAAAATTTAATTGGTTCCGATTTTCCGGGTTGTTACAATCTCCCCCACTTAAAATATTTTCGTCCAAAAAAAGGAACGGAGCTGATAGTTGTTTAAACCAACTCAACTTTCAGTTTGGCTTTCATTCTTCCATTTTTCAGTTTCTATGAATTTTCAAATTTTTCAAAAATTTGGCTAACACCCTAAATTTTTGAAAATTTTCGCCATAAACTCCTTTGTACGTGAGCATCGGGAAAATTCCCAAATCGCCACACAAGCCTCTCCAATCTAAAAGAAAAAGAAACAGCCAAGCAGCTAGCCAATCAGCTCATAAAATCATCAAAAACCGCAAGAAATACAATAAACATGTACCTATTTGTCGGTCAAACAATTTTATTCCTCTGCTTAGCTTCCCTGCTATGACCTGTTCAGTGTATGTACATGTATATGCATGCAATTTCAAACAAATTTCAATTCAGTTCAATATTTTGTAACGACCTGCATTCTACGCATCCAAGGATCGTAGAATATTTATTTCTTTCACATACGAAGTCGTATGGTCATGTAACTTTGGGGGATGACTACTGGGGTTATTTCCCATGCTCATGATTTTTTCCGATTTTTAAATTACCGTTTTGCCCCTAGCTGGTCTTGTTTCGGCCATAAGTTTTGGTTGGAAAGGAGTTTTGACCTGAGACCACTTCCATTAGGTCCAGATGATAGTTTGCCTTTCCATAGAGTGGTCATATGTAAAAAACGGACTTACCATTTGGGAGATATGGTTGAATTAAGGTTTAGAAGGTGAAAAACAGCTTAACTGAGCTTAATTGGTTAATTAACAGGTAGGCCCAAAGGGGGATTTCGGGATTTGGAGTATTTAAGGGTTGTTAGGGTTTAGAGAACACCCTTTTCTCATTTTTCAGCCGCCACTTATCATCCCTCTCAACTTAGTAATCGGCTCCAACATCTAAAACACCTCTAAACCACTTTCTAATTGAAGATTTGGCTAAAATACATCAAATTAAGGAGAAATAGCACCAAAGTAAGGTTAGAACTGCTGTATAGCCTTGGGAACAGCGCCAAATAGAGAATTATTTCAGATTTACAGTTTATTTGTGGCAAACGTGAGTGATTAGCATTGTTTTTACACTAATTACAGTTAATTAGGCTGATTAGTGTTAATTAACGAAATTATGCATGTTAAAAATCTGGAATAATATTTATAAATTTCAAAATATTGTTTTAGGCCTTTGTTAGAAAATTTGGTCAGTTTGGTTAAGTTTTGCTAATCATATCATTAGTTATGCTTAAACATGATTAAGGGAAATATGGCTTTTTGGGTATGTTTGATCCGTTTTGACATGTTAATTCATTGTTTTGGTGTTTATGGTTAGTTCTCTATGTTGCTATGACTGTATGGTATGCTTTGTGATTGATTAGAAAAGTTAGAATGGTCGAAAACGCCGTCTTATGGCATAAAACAATCGCTGGAAAAGTCGCAGGAAAACTGTGCAAAGTTTCGGATTGGATTGGTTGAAAGGGCTCGGATCGGATAGTGGACCGGGCAAGAGAGCACCGAACCGAACTGGAACTTGGCACGAGATAAAGCATGGAAAAAAGAAAGGCCACTATAGTTGGATTGGGATTGGATCGGACTAATAAACGAGAGTGGGATCAGATCAGAGTATTTCGGAGGAAGGAACCACGAACCATGGATTTACATCAAACCGAACCGGCATCTGGATAAAGAGAGCCACCGAACCGAACCAGGAAGCAACCACCGAACCGAACCAAGGAGGAATGAGCACTGTGTACCACTGTCTCCTCCGAACCAAGCCGCACGAGGAACTCCATGAACCAAACCCAGACGTGGACTACGGGCACCGAACTGATGACGATTGAGGCACTACACATATCCGAACTGATCCAGATGAAGACCAAAACCGAGATGCAAAGGTGGCCCAAATAGGAAGTAGAACTCAGGATCCAGTTGGGAACCAACGAGTTAACTTCATGATTGGGCTTTGCTGCGGGACATGTACAAAGGGGTTATCGACGTCTATAGCTTTGATTCACCACCAAGACGGATGTTAGGCTATGTATCAGTGCAGCGGGGTAGTTGTTACTCCATGGGGTAGAGTGATCGTAGCATGGCTATGAGCAAGTGCAATGGAGTCGTCATGACTTCATGGGGCAGAGTGGACATAGCAAGGACTAGTGGCTATGGATCAGTGCAGTGGTGTCATTATGACACCATGGGGCAGAGTGATCATAGCAAGGAGTTGGTGGTCAGAGCGGTGGATATCGTATTCTTTATGCACTAAGTGAGAGATGTGAGGATGGTTGCTATGCTTAATTGTTTGACATTACTTTGTAACGGCGCGATTTTCGACCTTCCGAAAACCGTGTCATTATTGAAAGAAATTAGAAGATGAGATAGAAAAGATAGAACTAATAGAATAGAAGAATAAGAAGTTATCAGAAATCTCACAGCGGAATTTAAAAATACAAATACATTACATCATAGGGTCTGATACATCATAATACATCAACAACTTACAACATCATAGTACATTCACATAATAATACATCATGATATGGAAATACAAATCTAACTGGATACATAGGTGTAGTTAAAACTACTAAACTTGTCCTGCAACTTGAAATTCGTAAGGTTCCATTGCCAACCTGAGTTACTTGACTACTCATAATAAATATTATGAGTACCCAAGAGTTTAGGGAAAACACAGAAAATAAACTCCGGGTCAGTCAGGGGACTGGTGTGAGTAAACACAGTTAAATAGATGTAAGCAGGGAAATAAGGAATAAGGTGTTCCATTATTAATAGATTCAATTACTTTAGAAATCTTATGCCCAATCCATAACTAATATATGGAAAACGACCCTTGTATTTTAATATCAAAATGTTTGATATTTATGATAGTATTTATCAAATAAATAATCATCTAGTGAATCGCTTACATCTCACGTTCACGTACATAGAATAAAATCTAAAACCGTCGAGCGCTTATGGAAATTTGGTTTCTAACTGACAGGGTATGGGAGCTCCTACCGATCAGTGTACTCTAGAGAAGATACACTGGGGTTCAACAAGAACATCCTGCAACCCGGCCACATATGACCGTCCACTCATTTAGCTTGAGTGTAACGAATATATTACCACCTCTACGGTTGGTACCAACATAACCATTCCCGGGAGATACAGAATTGAAAAGAAGTAACAAATATGAATATTCTCTAGATGGTGATAATATACCCTGCTTGGGTATGACCCAACTAGCCATGCTGCCTAGCCCAACTTTTATTACTTACCGGTTGTGAGGTTTTGAGGTCACGTTTATTCTTCTGACAGATTTATTTCTTCAATTACTTTGAATGTCACATCGTCATATCCGTCAGAAACACTCATTCGATTACCCAAATATATTGCGTGCAATAAAGCTAAGAGAAACGAATTTCTCCGCCACCAACGTAATATACTTACGTAAATTCGATGTGTAGAATCTAACTGACATACGTTGTCAGACACTCGTCCATTCGGGTTTGTCCTGGGACTGAACAGACCAAAAAATAGTCCTTGCATATCTCCGTCTTCAATATCTCTGACATGCGTCGTATAATTCGAGTCGAAGTGGAATACTTATTCCGGAATCTTCGAAACGATGTACGTAATGTCTTTTACAGTCGATAAAAAATTATCGGCTTAATCATGATTATTATTCAGTTTACACATTAATTATCATCACACAAACAGTATAGTTTTATCTTGTTCATATCTGGATAGAAGCAGTTAAAGTGTGTGCGTTGCACACGGTACTCTATTCAGTTTTGCTCATTATTTAGAAATGGATAAATGAAGCACGTGCTTCGCACACGGTATTTTGCTTCGTTCATCGTCGATGTTTAAACGATGTTCAATACTCGATTTCTTCTGGTAAGTTATTTTATTACTTCTAATTTATCATAAATAAATTAGTTTAATAATTTATTTTCTTTATATTTCTACATTTCAAACTCGTAGAAATTCTCCGGTCAACTTCTGTACTCGGTCTTCCTGCCATTTCCTCCTTCCACTTGCCTATACCAAATTAAATTAAAATTCTCTTTTTATTTAATTAATTATTTATTTCTAAATTTTATTTATTTTCTAAATTTATTCAAGCCCATTTTCTTTTATTTTCATCTATCGCTCCTTCTCATCTCTGTCGTGTACCCCTACTCACTCACCTCTTCTTCAATTTTCACATACTTTTCTTGTTTGCAAATACTTTTGTTTTCCTTGTCTCTACTATTTCTTTCTCTGTTTCTTTTATTGTTTTTTTTTTAGTTAGCTTGCTGCGGCTCCTTTCATTTTCAGATTTTTGTGTTCTTTCACCATGGAGTACAACTAGCGAAACAGCCCTACGTTGATTATAACTGCATGCGAACCCTACTCCTACTGCATACGGAAACTTCCATCACCCAGCAAGCCTTTAGTTCATCCGCTCCGCTGCCGACGCCATCCACTAACTCCGGCGCCATCACCCCTCACCATGCTGATCGAATCCACACTATCAACGGCACTTGCCGCGCCCTCCAGCCTTTACATGACCAACGGTGAGCCTGGACAGTTCACCGTGACGCTGAAAACCAAAGGGAACCGATCTCATTATACCATGTAATACTCTCTCCACTTCTGAAGTTTCCACTTAAGCACATCCGAACCTTCACCCACACTGCCACCTTCGAAGCTTCCCGTAGCCTGAACTAGTAACTTGCAACCGACTATGCCGTCGTCATCGTACCGCCACCATCTGTAGCCAAGTCCATCCACTAACTTATGCACCTCTTATCTCAGATCTGCGCTTTCGTTTCTTGTCAGCTAATCGTTCTAATAGGAGGAAGCTCCATTAGCTTATGGTTGGGATCGCAGAATAGAGCAGAGGATCAAAAGTTGGATTTTTTTATAAAAGAATTTCTTTTTGCTTCTTTTCTACTGTTTCACTATTGTTCTTTCTCTATTATATATATGCTATGGTGGTGCATTTTATTTTATGGACTGATGACTAAGGAAAGAAACAAATAAATAAGATCACACTGCGCAAAAACTCCCATACACAACTGAGCCGAAACATTATATACTGTTTAATTAGTTCCTTGGGTCATTCATTCAGTTTTTGTCCAGTTATTTGATTTGAAACTATGAAGTAACTGCATACACATGTTCAGAATGATATACACACACAAAATCAATAAACCAGCGAATAGTTTTACTCACAAATTTAGCCTCTAGTTTCTTCTCCTCTGTTTTATGCTTATTTTCTTATATAAAGGAAAGTGAGTAAATATCACTGGATGGATTTAAGTGGAGATACAAGAATTGTACGAACTAATGGGTTGATTGTTCACTGTTTAACTTTTCCAACTTTCAGTTTTACATATGATTGGTTAGCTAATACTACTTATTAAAACATGTAAGTATATGTGTATCTGCATCATATCAAATAACTACATGGAGAAATACACATATTTGAACCTACTGTTTTAGTCATTGTTTCCAGCATTTCATTCCCAACAGCATGTTTCTATTCAGATGGGTTTTAAAACTTAACAACCGATCATACGTACTAATGTGATATACATATCTATATCTACACTACCACTAGCATTTATAAAGGAAGGCAGAACTTAAAGCAGAGAGTACAAAACAAAGTTTACTCACTTGAAAAGCTTTCACAAATTTCTTGCCGTGGATGGTTTTTGTTTCAGCAAAGTGTTCTTGTGTTTGTGAAAGACGATTTGCATGGATATGATGGTGTATATATATAGGCCAACTCTTCTCTTTAAACAATAGTTTTTCCCTTATGCTTTTAATAGTAAAAACCCACGTCTTCTACCTACCCCTTTCTCTCTCATTTGAATGGCCTAAACATTATACAGCATGTTTTTTTAAAGTACTTTCCACAAGAGATATTTCTACCAACGTCTCCTTGGTCTCTCCAAAGTACAAGACTCTATGCTTTCATTAAATGCTCCCCTTGCTTGCATTAAATGCTCTCAATACTTACCATCACAAAACTTAAGAGAAAATAGTTTTCCTCTTTGATATTTTGTTTGTCTTCATTATTAGTTCAGCCGCAAGTAATAGTGTAGGGATTAGGTGATGATTAAATTCAAATCTATTTCTAAATGATGGGGTTTTGGACTTGATTTTGTTTAAAGGTTGGACTATACTTCTTGCAAATGAACTTGGTGTATATATGTACTTATATATATACTTAGGCCGTAGCATATGTATATAGAAATGTATATATATGTCTATACTTTTCATGCTATACTTATATATATAAATATAGAAGTATATAGGTGTTAATCTCATTACTAGTTTGCTTAGTATATGACACTTATACATGTTAGTTGTAAAATAGGAATTTCCACACTTATTCCATGTTGATAGCTTCCCTACACTTCCTAATGTTATAAAATGTGTCACCATTATTTCTTAAGTTGTTAAAACATTTAGTTAATATATCCTGTGTATATTAAGTTATAGTGTAAATCATATATGTATATACATACATATAAGTGATTATACATATTTAAATTGGTCGAGTCTTCTAGATACATTTAAATTTCCTTATTAAAATGAATGTCAGAAGCTTAAAAAAATCCAGCCATTACAGACTACCCCACTTAAAAGAATTTTGCCCCGAAATTACATAAGAAAGATAGAAAGTTTCCAAAAGAAAATATTTCATAAACTGATTTCTTTAGTACACATACACATACGACTAGTTCTATATTATCACTAGTCTCGATACATACAATAATACTAGACTTGACTACTCAAGTTCTAAACTGCCCCAAAATATACATACGTAACTATCCTCCTCGAGTCCCTGTCCTACTACTCGTCGTCAGAGATATCTATTATCTCTACGACCTCCTCGTCATCAGATATATTAAGGACCTCAACTACGTCCTCTGCATCAGTCTCCTCCTCGTCATCCTCTATATAAATCAGACCCACTGGTGGTATTAAATATAGCCTCACCACGGGATATCCATACTCACCGAATACTTGTACTCCTCCTCCTGCCATGCGAAACTCGACGAGAACTTGTTCCAATCTATTCCATATCGCTGTCCTTTGGGCCACTTGCTCTTCTTGCTGGTTTCCCGTAGCCATGACTGGGGTTTCAGGTACAATGACTGGGGTTCCCGGATCAACTTGGTCTTCTTCCTCCTCATATTCTTCCTCATATTCCTCCTCATATTCTTCCTCATATTCTTCCTCATATTCTTCTTCTTCTTCGCCACCCTCATCCCCTTCACCATACCCGTCAACTCTTCCACCTTCTTCTATCGCTTCATCCTCTTTAGTAAAGTCTTGGTGTCCTCCATTTTGTTCCATTGGTTCGTTCCTGCCCAGCACTGATCCTTCTGATGATATGTGTGTGTCCTCGTCGTCGATGGGTGATCTCTCTCGGTTGTTGTCGGAATCTCCTACCCTTTGTCTCTTTGTATGTAGCATAAGGAACTGGAGTGGTGTCACCCTCTTTCTTGTTGTGGCCTTCCATATTGGTGCCATCTAACAGTAAACAAGAAAATAGAACTCATCAGTGATGTAAACATACAAGAGAGTTCATAAGTCCTAATAAACTGAATCATAACACACATATGCAAATGCTCACAGTAATGTAGAAATCAAAATTTCCTTACATTTTACCCATACCATAATAAATCATACCTAACTCGTAGGAAAATCTGGGTATAATTTCTTTATCTGCTTCTCGGTCTCCCACGTACAGTCTTTCGGGTTTTCGCTCCACTGGATCTTTAGTAGCCTCACCACTTTGTTGCGAAGTTGCTTTCCCTCTCGGTCAATAATACTGAATGGATGTCTAATCACTGTCAAGTCTGGCTTAATCTCTATTTCTTGCTGAACAGAGGGTTCCAGAATTAATGATGGATTGTGCATACATTTTCTCAAGTGTGATACGTGAAATACGTTGTGAATTCCAGCCATATATTCTGGTAATTCAACTTTATATGCTTGAAAACCAATTCTTTCTACGACGCGGAAAGGTCCAACATATCTTGGTGCTAACTTTCCATATTTTCCAAATCTTACTACTCCCTTCATTGGTGAGATCTTCACAAAAACTAGATCTTCTATTTCGAATACTAAATCTCTTCGTCTTTGATCGGCATAACTTTTCTGGCGATCCTGGGCTTCTTTCATTCTCAGTTTCACTAATTCCACTTTTGCTGTCGCTTCTAGTATCATATCCGGACCAAGTACCAATTTGTTTCCGGACTCTACCCAACATGCTGGCGCTTTACAAGGTCTTCCATATAATGCTTCATATGGTGCCATCTGTATACTAGCCTGGTAACTGTTATTATATGAAAATTCTACTAGGTGTAAATGATCTTCCCACGACCCTCCAAAATCTAAAATACACGCTCTTAGAAGATCCTCCAATATACGATAAACTCTTTCCGTCTGACCGTCCGTTTGAGGATGGTAAGTTGTACTGAAATTTAATCTCGTTCCCAACGTTCTCTGCAAAGCTTCCCAAAATCTACTTGTGAAAATGGTATCTCTGTCGCTTACAATGCTCGTTGGAATACCGTGCAGTCGTACTATCTCTTTCATGAATACTTTGGCTAATGTTATAGCAGTGCGCGTTGGTTTCACTGGAATAAAGTGTGCACTCTTAGTTAACCGATCTACGATTACCCAAATCCCTTCGTAGCCTCTCCTTGTTCTTGGCAAACCATCGATGAAGTCCATCGATATCATTTCCCACTTCCAGTTGGGAATCTCTAATGGTCGTAATAGTCCAGCAGTCTTTTGATGGTCTCCATTGACTTGCTGACAACATAGACATTCATTTACGAAAGTAATGATATCCTTATTCATTCCTGACCACCAGAATACTCGTCTCATATCGTGATTCATTTTATGAATTCCTGGATGGATGCTCAACTTTGATGCATGGCATTCTTTTAGAACCTCCTGTCTTATCCCATCCACGTCAGGTACGCATAATCTGCCGTTTATTCTCAATACTCCTTGATTGTCCAACTCGAAGTCAGTCTCTTTTCCGTTTTTGACTCCTCGAATAATCTTTTCTAGTTTGGCATCCCTTTCCTGATTACTCATTATCCTTTCTTGGAGAGTCGGTGTGACTTCCAAAAGTGATAATATCGCATTTCTACTCAAGGCATCTGCCACTACGTTCGCTTTTCCTGGTGTATAAATGATATCTAGGTCATATGATGCAAGAAATTCCAACCACCGCTGTTGTCTCAGATTTAAATCTCTTTGCGTGAACAGATACTTTAATGGTTTATGATCGGTGAAAAGTTCGAATTTCCCCCCTAGCAGGTAATGTCTCCACATCTTCAATGCGAAAACGACTGCCAATAACTCCAAGTCGTGAGTTGCGTAATTCTTCTCGTGAATCTTTAACTGCCTACTTGCATATGCAATCACTTGTCCCTTCTGCATTAACACCGCTCCTACTCCTCTTACACAAGCATCGGTGTATACTGCAAATCCGCTCGTTCCATCGGGAACAGCTAATACTGGTGCTTCTGTTAATCTTTTCTTTAGTTCTTGAAACGATTTTTCACACTTTGGGTCCCACATAAACTTTTGGCCCTTCTTTGTTAACTTGGTCCGATGTGACGATATTTTGGAGTAGTCTCGGATAAATCTTCAATAGTATCCCGCCAGTCCTAGGAAACTACGAATATCTGTTGGTGTTTGAGGTTGTTACCATAGTTATACTGCATTTACTTTAACTGGGTCTACTGATATCCCATCTCCGTTTACTATGTGCCCCAAAAATCTCACCTCCGATTTCCAAAAGTGACATTTGGTAAACTTTGCCTTCAACACGTGCTTCCTTAGAGTTTCTAGCACTACCCTAAGATGACCACGGTGCTCTTCTTTGGTTTTTGAAAAGATTAAAATATCATCAATGAAAACGAGAACGAATTTATTAAGAATTTTCCTAAAGATTCTGTTCATCAGATCTACGAAGAAAGCTGGTGCGTTGGTTAATCCGAACGGCATAACCAACCACTCATAAAAGAAATCTGGGCCTCTGAATGCTGTTAAAGGAATACAATCTTCAGAGATTTTCAGTTGGTGAAATCCTGTTGCTAAATCCATTTGGGAGAATACCGTTGCTCCGTGCAATTGGTCGAAAAGGTCATCAATTCTAGGTAATGGATATCTATTTCGGATGGTTACTTTATTTAATTCTCGGTAGTCTACACACAGTCGTAAGGACCCGTCAGACTTTACTACAAAAACTACCGCAGAGCCCCAACTAGAAAAACTTGGTCGGATTAAGCCTTTACTCAGCAAATCCAGAGTTTGTTTCTCTAATTCCTGAACTTCCTTGGGAGCCATCCGTCTCTTTGGTTGAATCATTTGTCTAGCTCCTGGGACTAAATCAATTCGGAATTCGATCTCTCGATGCGGAGGTAAACTTCCGACTTCCTCGAATACGTCCTTGAATTATCTTACTACTTCCAAAGTGTCAAGACTTTCTTGAGGTGCTTCTAAAGCGTATAGAAAACTACAGGTGTGAATTCCCGGTTTCCCACAAGTTATTCTAGCTTTTCGCTCTAAGCTAGTTATAAGGGTTATGATTTCTTTATCACATTTATCTTGGCTTGGAACTTGCTTAACCAGTCTAATCCAAGTATAAAATCGAAACTTTTGAAGTCTAGAACATAGAAGTCAAATCGAAAAGATTGTGAGAGATATAAGAGAGTTATATCCTCACAACACATTTTAAGCTCAGTTTTTCCCCCTATGGGGTTTGATACGCAAATGGGTTTCGGTGATATAATTGGTTTAAGGTCAAAATGATCTATGGTTTCGGCTGAAATAAAACTGTGTGAAGCGCCGGTATCAAATAAAACACGAAGGTAAATTCCATTAAACTGTAAAGTACCTTCCAGCACTCCCTTCCCTTTCACATTCTGAGAAGTAGAAGGTTCATCGTTGATTGTAAAAACCCTAGGCTGTGGTGCCTTCTTCATCAATGGACAGTCTTTCACCATGTGTCCTGGTTGATGACAGTTGAAACACAGATTCTTCACTACCATCTCGTTCCTCTGATTCTGGTTCTGGTTCTGATTCTGTTGCTGAGGTTTCTGTTGCTGTCTCGGGTATTGCTAGGGTTTCTGTTGCTGTTCTGGGTATTGCTGGGGTTTCTGGTTCCCTTTTTGTTTACAGAATCGTGCAATGTGTCCCTTTTTCTTGCAGTTGTGACACACCACATTCTTAAATTTACCTTCCACAGTCTATTGCCCCGTCTTAGCTTGGCCCTGATTATCCTTCCAATCTGGGTTGACCTTTCTTTTCAGGGCATTCGCCCCACTTGTCTCCCCAGTTTGGATCCTTGCTCCTGGTTTCTTTGCATCTAGTGCTTCATATCTGAGTGCTAGGTCTACTAGTTCCACAAATGGATCCTTCAAATGTCCCATCATCCTTCCTTGCAGATTATCTCTAAGACCAGCAACAAACATCTCGTTCTTTTTCAAAAGAGTATTTATCAGCTCCGGTCCAAAGATTGAAAGTGCGTTGAACTGGTTTTCGTACTCAGCGACATACATGCTTTCTTGTTTTAAGTCAATGAAGTCTCGGTACATCCTTGTCCTTCCAGTAGCAGGTAGATACTGACCTTCAAAAGCTTCTTTGAACATGGCCCAAGTAAAGATTTCCTCAGGAGTGTAAGCAGTTTGGGCATCCCACCATATTGCTGCGGCTCCTTCCAGATTCCATGAAGCTAAGAGACGCTTATGCTCGTCATCCAACCTCAGTCCTTTAAAAATCTTCTCACACGATCTAATCCATGCTTGGACTCCGACCAGTGATTCAGTACCTCTGAAAATCTTTCCTCCCAGAGTCGTGTAATTCTTACAGACCATAGCAAAGTTAGGCTGAGTTGGTGCTCGGATTACTTCAGTAGTATCCACTTGGGTCTGGTTAACAGTGTGTCCTTTTGTCGTAGTTGCTCCGCTTGCTCCTCGGCCTCTTCCTCCACGAGAACTCATTTTCAACTCCCTGAGTACACGGATTGAAAATAAATGTCTCATCAGAAAAATATGTCAAAGGATTTCCTAAGTAACTACGATCTACCTATATTAAAATATAGTTTTTAGTAACCATACGCTCTCTCACTATTCCAAAGCCTAAACGTTTTCCGAAGATCATAGGCTCTGATACCAACTGTAACGGCGCGATTTTCGACCTTCCGAAAACCGTGTCATTATTGAAAGAAATTAGAAGATGAGATAGAAAAGATAGAACTAATAGAATAGAAGAATAAGAAGTTATCAGAAATCTCACAGCGGAATTTAAAAATACAAATACATTACATCATAGGGTCTGATACATCATAATACATCAACAACTTACAACATCATAGTACATTCACATAATAATACATCATGATATGTAAATACAAATCTAACTGGATACATAGGTGTAGTTAAAACTGCTAGACTTGTCCTGCAACTTGAACTTCGTAAGGTTCCATTGCCAACCTGAGTTACTTGACTACTCATAGTAAATATTATGAGTACCCAAGAGTTTAGGGAAAACACAGAAAATAAACTCCGGGTCAGTCAGGGGACTGGTGTGAGTAAACACAGTTAAATAGATGTAAGCAGGGAAATAAGGAATAAGGTGTTCCGTTATTAATAGATTCAATTACTTTAGAAATCTTATGCCCAATCCATAACTAATATATGGAAAACGACCCTTGTATTTTAATATCAAAATGTTTGATATTTACGATAGTATTTATCAAATAAATAATCATCTAGTGAATCGCTTACATCTCACGTTCACGTACATAGAATAAAATCTAAAACCGTCGAGCGCTTATGGAAATTTGGTTTCTAACTGACAGGGTATGGGAGCACCCACCGATCAGTGTACTCTAGAGAAGATACACTGGGGTTCAACAAGAACATCCTGCAACCCGGCCACACATGACCGTCCACTCATTTAGCTTGAGTGTAACGAATTTATTACCACCTCTACGGTTGGTACCAACATAACCGTTCCCGGGAGATACAGAATTGAAAAGAAGTAACAAATATGAATATTCTCTAGATGGTGATAATATACCCTGCTTGGGTATGACCCAACTAGCCATGCTGCCTAGCCCAACTTTTGTTACTTACCGGTTGTGAGGTTTTGAGGTCACGTTTATTCTTCTGACAGATTTATTTCTTCAATTACTTTGAATGTCACATCGTCATATCCGTCAGAAACACTCATTCGATTACCCAAATATATTGCGTGCAATAAAGCTAAGAGAAACGAATTTCTCTGCCACCAACGTAATATACTTACGTAAATTCGATGTGTAGAATCTAACTGACATACGTTGTCAGACACTCGTCCATTCGGGTTTGTCCTGGGACTGAACAGACCGAAAAATAGTCCTTGCATATCTCCGTCTTCAATATCTCTGACATGCGTCATATAATTCGAGTCGAAGTGGAATACTTATTCCGGAATCTTCGAAACGATGTACGTAATGTCTTTTACAGTCGATAAATAATTATCGGCTTAATCATGATTTTTATTCAGTTTACGTATTAATTGTAACGACCCGTGTTTTTCGACCATTTGAATATGAATATTTAAATTTGTTTTAAATATTATGTTGGGAATATTAATGGAATTTAATATTTAATTCGTTATTAAAAACGAAGTTGAACGTTATAATTTATATATAATATAAATTCGAGCTTGAAAATGGCGTGCAGTTCGTAAATTCGAGTTTGAACTTCTATTGGATATACAGGATTCGATATAAGTCGGATTTCTGTGAAACAAGACACGCTGGGACCGTATTGACAATAATCTTCATATGAAAGAGAAAAATCCAGATTTCGTGTTATAGTTTGATAGTTATGGCTAAATCAAATTTTGAAATAGTCGCTATGGAAAAACGTTATTTAATTATAGGCCTTTAAAATAGCCGTTTTGCAAACGGACTCAGATTTCGACGAAATCAGTTTCATTGGGACCGTATCGTTGAATTATTGTACGGTGGTGAGTGGCGTGGAAAACCGATGTCGTATGTGGTCACGGTAGCCATAAACGCTCGTTCAGTACAATTAAATTAATAAAGGGATATTAGAGTGTAACTTGAGCAGACGATCAAATTAGGCCACAAAACCAGTTCCGTTGAGATCGTATCGTCGATTAGAGTCAGGATAGGTATATAGTTTGTTATTTTTAGAGACCAGAAAATTTGGTGTTAAAAGGGGTATTGCGGTTCGGGGTAAAAATAGCCTACCGGGGCAACAGTCTCAGAATGCGACGAAATTAGTGCCGTTGGGTTCGTATCGAAAAGTTATTATAAGATATACAAGTTGCAAGTTGATTTGATTTATCTGGTGATCGTGAAAAAATTAAACGCGTGTTCATTTCTGGTTTTATAAGGGAAATTTTTTCATACGACCTCGGATTTCGACGAAACTTGTCCCATTGGATCCGGAATATCTTTTTAAACTAAGATTAGCATTTTAATCAGTAGACAGAAATCATTTGTAGGGGATTTACTGCGTTACTTTACAATGAAGTTTCGCTAATATTATTTTATAATATATACACTCTATATATATATATATATATATATATATATATATATATATACGGCCTAGACCCGACCTATCTTCTTTCTTCTTTCATGCTGAAGTACGCACATGCCTCCTGTTCTTATCCTATCAAAGTCTGCAGTAGCCTAACTTCTCATTTCATTTCAAAGGCACGGCTACTTGCCTGAAGCCTACCTGCCCTAACCTTGAAACCGTGCCGACAAAGCTACCGAAATAAAGAAATATTTTCCAGTAGTTTGCTCCCCACGTTTCCCCTCATATAAATACAACATACTTCATTTCTTTTCCTTCCGCAAACCAAAGGCCGACAGCCTTCCTGATGCTTTCCTTCGTCTATACTAACTGCGCCTATTATAAAAAAAAAAAAAAAAGAAAGGTTGCGGAACAAATAAAGAAGAAAAGGGGAGGGGGGTTCAAAACATACGGTGTGAACGAAGAGGGGAGAGACAGTAGTGAGGAGGCGGTGGCACTATGATGCCAGGTGGAAGCATGGGTGATAAGCTGAGATGGGATGGGCACGGGACAACATGGTTCGGAAGGGGCATGGATATGCGGTGATGGAGCGATGGCGAAGTACGGTGGCATGAGGAGCGGTTACAAGGATTTGAGGGCGGCATACAGATTCATGCAACATTAGTTTGAAGAGGAGCCGTGACTGCGAGAAGAAAAGAACATAAAGGGGCCATTCGTTTTGAAGCTACAGTACGAAGGAAGGAACAAGAGAGAGAGAGGCGTGATATTGGTGCTGTGAAGAATAGCAAAATGGGGCGGATGGTTCTGATGTGGCTCGATCAGATGGTATGGTCCAAATTAAGAATAATACTTGTTTTTATTTAATTAAATAATATAAGCCTCATATCTTCATACACAATATCGAGCTGTTAGGTAAAACATACCCAGCGTAGATTTTAGCATAGACATGGAGATATTTATCTCAGTAGTATTCAAATGATTAAGTTATCCTAGACAATATGATGATAGTAATCGACGATTAGACATTATGAGTTCCTGCTACCTTAATTCCTGATGTTTAATTTACGCAAAGGAGATAAAATTAGTCAACGTAAATCCATTAAGTGATAATAACTTTTAATTTAAACCGAATACAAATATGTTTTCGTAACATTCTCAGTTGTTAACAGAATTGAACAAAATCAGAGATGTTCGCATCGTATCGACAAACGTAACAGTTCAGAGGTGGCTTGGACGCGTTGGAATCAACTGAAATCAACGCTTTAATGGAGAACAAATTTAAGGTGAGTTAAACTCACTCAGTTACCCTTTTTATATTTTATATAAATTGGGTGTTTTTATTTTGTGTGCTCTGCTTGCCAATGGTTGACTATTTTGCTAGTTATACATTGATCTGTTGATTTAACTGATGAAATTAAACTGTGTTTAATTTCAGTGAAATACCAAATCGTTATTTTTAACGATTGATTCCAATAAAGGTAACTCACCTTGGTTGGTCACGTTTATTTATAAACGTGTTTAAATGGTTGAATCGTTTGAATTGCTTGTGGTTGATGTTGAATGGTTGCCATTTAGTGTTATCAGTTAAACAAAACTGAATGGTCTGATTTGATGAGAACCATTGTGATTTCAGGGAAGAACAGGTTGGAGGGACCCAACCGGATCCCTCAAATGTATTATTTATTTTCATATGATCATATATGAACTGATCTGTTTGTGTGATTGATTTGATGGTTGATTATTGACTGGATATTCAACATCTGTTTGGTTTAAACCAATGGGCGATATTGGTTAAGTGTTTGGCAGAGTATGGCCTTTAAAGAAATCAATCGGGTTACAGATATTGATTCACCGCCAGGTGAATCGATAGAGATGCAGTTATAAAATTTATTTTATAACTAGAAATAGAATTTTGGAATATACTATTTTGAATAAAAGTTATATAAAGAGAAATAAATGAATAGTTTACTTATTTAAGACTTTGATTTATTATTAAGTGATTTTAGAAAGTTAATCAGATTGATAAGTACGGAAATAAGAAATAAGCCGAATGGTTTAGCTTGGGTAATTATTTGATCAAGCAATTATTAGTCTGATTAATGATAATTTAGAAAAGTACCTTTTAAATGGAAAGGCATTTAAAAGTAATCGAATTGAAGTGAAATACAACTGAATGGCGAAAGGAGTTCATGAATAGGTTTTATTTTAAACCTAAGTTTTATAACGAAGTTATAAAAGGAATTTTAAGCGAGAATGAGAGCTCGAATTAAGTATTATTTAATCATTTGAATTAAGTCGAAGGGGATTTCGATAAAAGGGTTTAAGATAAACCAAAACATATAAATGAGTTTCAAAGTGTTAAGACGTTAATTTTACATTAACATTATTTGAAAATGAGATCAAGTAACAAGGGAGTTTTGAAATGAGATTTCAAAAGTGGGAAATGGTTAAATATATTTAAAGGAAGATTGGTAAAGGTGAAATTGGGTTAAGGAACTAGGTCATGGGGTGGTATAACCAAATCCGAGTTGAAATGGAATTGGTTTTGAGATTTGAATAGAATATTGGGTTTTGATTACAACTATTATTTATCTGAGGATAAAAATGTTGTTGATCAAGGTCTGAGAGGTAGTCAAAATACCCCAACTTGAACAACATCGGGATTATCTGAAGATAGTATTAGTTGGTACATCGTAAGAGACGTTAGTGGATATGTTTTGGAAATCTAAACAGCGATTTTAGCGCTGTTGTTATAATATATGGTTTGTAAATCTAATATAGCGATTATAGCGCTCTTGCTATAGTAAATGGGTTGTAAACTTAAACAGCGATTATAGCGCTGTTGTTTTGTAAATCTAAATAGTAATTATAACGCTATTGTTATAACATATATGCTATAAATTTCTTTGTTAAAACTAATGGATTTCCGAATTTAAAAGATGATTTGAAGGAGGATTCAAGTGGGTAATTGAATATAGTTATTCGAGCTAGAGTTAGTCAAACATAATATTCAAGGTAAGTTGCCATTGTGTACGACTGCTAGCGTAATTCGCAGGGCTGCAGATAGCCTACAGCAGTCGGATGTTTCCTGAGGGAATCAGGCGTAACCATTGTGATCGCTGCGATCTAGAGTCGAGCGAATAGAGTAAGTCGAATGTTAGTTAATTGAAATTAGAGTTATTCAAATATCATATTTTTGAATATTAAAAGAATTGGAAGTTTCAATTTAACAAAAAGGAAATTAGATTGTCAAAGGCCAAATGATGCTAAATACTGAATCAGTGAACTCATTGGAGTGTCATGTTTGAAACACTGTATATTTTGATAGTTAAAACACCGACTATCAAATCTGTCCAATACGATTGTTGGTACGGAAAGACCGGGATCGAATTTATTCGAAAACCATTCCGACCAACAAATACGTGAAGATCTCAGAAGATGTTCGAGATGGAGCATTGAAGACCGTGGACTATCATACACGGAAGAACCACTAATATTCTCTGCCTGGCAAGCAGAGATAAACGGTGATTCTGTCGTAGTTGGAATCTACGGGGTTGCAAGGACTTCTCGCTACCGATCCATGGGGTGATTCCTATATGGATGCGGTAGGAGAGTGCCTTCGGTTCATCTTGTTCCTGGATGACGTATATGGACGAATGTCTGACAGAGTATTTCCGAAGGATCACGTACGTTGATTTCTTCAAACGTGCTATGGTTGTTGGCGGAGAAGTGCCGCTCTCTTAGCTTCCAGCTAGAGTATTTTTGTGGATATCAATTAGTGATATCTGATGGATTTGACGATGTGGCATTCAAAGTAAATGGTGACCAGATGTCAAGAGTTAATTCTGGCCTCAAGCCTCATCAACCGGGAAATGACAAAAATCGGGCAGGCAGCATTGCTATGTGGGTCGCTCCCATTAGGGTGTATGATCACCTATCTAGAGGAAATCCTATTTGCTTCTTAAATCTATGTTTCGATGCTGTCCCTTGTCGGGAGACGGTTGCTGATCCCAACCGTCGGTGATATACATTCGATACTCTCAAGCGAAATGAGGGGTCGGTCATGTGAGGGCCGGGTTGCAAGAAGTTCTTGTTGAACCCGGTGTATTCGTCTCTAGAGATACATTATCGGAAGGTGGACCCATACCTTGTCAAGACGGAATCCAATTTCCAATAAGCGCCCGCGGTTTTGATTGTATACTATATATGTGGAGCGTGAGATGCAAGCGTTCCACTAGATTCTATTTACTTGTATTTAGACATTATTATAATATCAGACAAGATATTGGTTTCAAAACTGTTTTGGGTTATCGTAAGGTAAAAACCGTCCGTGTTTATGTATGGATTTGGTCTTACGATTATCCTTTTCTTTGAAAAGGTTTTGAACTTTAAAATCATGATTGGATGGTTCAACCTTATTACTGTGCGAGTTTATCTCACTCTGGTTCACCAGACTGACCCGGTGTTTTGTAAATGCTCGGGTTAGGCCGGGTTGTACAGGTTCAGGTTATCGACTACTGTGAAGAGACGAGCTGGAAGAGTCCAGACGTATGATATTACTAGTATTCCGCTGTGTGTTGTATGAGGACAGGTTATCACTGTCCAGATGGTATGATGTACTCTGATACTGTAAGTATTTTAAAGCTTTCAATAAAGATTATTTCTGTATTATATTTTGTTCCGCTGCGATGTGAGACTCTGTGTGGTGTTTCTTCTTCTTCTTCTATTCAATATTTCTACCTTATCTATTCTCACCCTCTAACTTCTTTCTATTAATGATCTGGAATGTTCGATGTCTGAATGGTCAACATGGTAGTTTGATGTTGATTTTCGGAGTCGAAAATTCCCGGTTCGTTACATTAATTATCATCACACAAACAGTATAGTTTATCTTGTTCATATCTGGATAGAAGTAGTTAAAGTGTGTGTGTTGCACACGGTAATCTATTCAGTTTTGCTCATTATTTAGAAATGGATAAATGAAGCACGTGCTTCGCACACGGTATTTTGCTTCGTTCATCGTCGATGTTTAAACGATGTTCAATACTCGATTTCTTCTGGTAAGTTATTTTATTACTTCTAATTTATCATAAATAAATTAGTTTAATAATTTATTTAAATTATTTTCTTTATATTTCTACATTTCAAACTCGTAGAAATTCTCCGGTCAACTTCTGTACTCGGTCTTCCTGCCATTTCCTCCTTCCACTTGCCTATACCAAATTAAATAAAAATTCTCTTTTTATTTATTTAATTATTTATTTCTAAATTTTATTTATTTTCTAAATTTATTCAAGCCTATTTTCTTTTATTTTCATCTGTCGCTCCTTCTCATCTCTGTCGTGTACCCCTACTCACTCACCTCTTCTTCAATTTTCACATACTTTTCTTGTTTGCAAATACTTTTGTTTTCCTTGTCTCTACTATTTCTTTCTCTGTTTCTTTTATTGTTTTTTTTTTTTTTAGTTAGCTTGCTGCGGCTCCTTTCATTTTCAGATTTTTGTGTTCTTTCACCGTGGAGTACAACCAGCGAAACAGCCCTACGTTGATTATAACTGCATGCGAACCCTACTCCTACTGCATACGGAAACTTCCATCACCCAGCAAGCCTTTAGTTCATCCGCTCCGCTGCCGACGCCATCCACTAACTCCGGCGCCATTACCCCTCGCCATGCTGATCGAATCCACACTATCAACGGCACTTGCCGCGCCCTCCAGCCTTTACATGACCAACGGTGAGCCTGGACAGTTCACCGTGACGATGAAAACCAAAGGGAACCGATCTCATTATACCATGTAATACTCTCTCCACTTCTGAAGTTTCCACTTAAGCACATCCGAACCTTCACCCACACTGCCACCTTCGAAGCTTCCCGTAGCCTGAACTAGTAACCTGCAACCGACTATGCCGTCGTCATCGTACCGCCACCATCTGTAGCCAAGTCCATCCACTAACTTATGCACCTCTTATCTCAGATCTGCGCTTTCGTTTCTTGTCAGCTAATCGTTCTAATAGGAGGAAGCTCCAATAGCTTATGGTTGGGATCGCAGAATAGAGCAGAGGATCAAAATTTGGATTTTTTATAAAAGAATTTCTTTTTGCTTCTTTTCTACTGTTTCACTATTGTTCTTTCTCTATTATATATATGCTATGGTGGTGCATTTTATTTTATGGACTGATGACTAAGGAAAGAAACAAATAAATAAGATCACACTACGCAAAAACTCCCATACACAACTGAGCCGAAACATTATATACTGTTTAATTAGTTCCTTGGGTCATTCATTCAGTTTTTGTCCAGTTATTTGATTTGAAACTATGAAGTAACTGCATACACATGTTCAGAATGATATACACACACAAAATCAATAAACCAATGAATAGTTTTACTCACAAATTTAGCCTCTAGTTTCTTCTCCTCTGTTTTATGCTTATTTTCTTATATAAAGGAAAGTGAGTAAATATCACTGGATGAATTTAAGTGGAGATACAAGAAATGTACGAACTAATGGGTTGATTGTTCACTGTTTAACTTTTCCAACTTTCAGTTTTACATATGATTGGTTAGCTAATACTACTTATTAAAACATGTAAGTATATGTGTATCTGCATCATATCAAATAACTACATGGAGAAATACTCATATTTGAACCTACTGTTTTAGTCATTGTTTCCAGCATTTCATTCCCCACAGCATGTTTCTATTCAGATGGGTTTTAAAACTTAACAACCGATCATACGTACTAATGTGATATACATATCTATATCTACACTACCACTAGAATTTATAAAGGAAGGCAGAACTTAAAGCAGAGAGTACAAAACAAAGTTTACTCACGTGAAAAGCTTTCACAAATTTCTTGCCGTGGATGGTTTTTGTTTCAGCAAAGTGTTCTTGTGTTTGTGAAAGACGATTTGCATGGATATGATGGTGTATATATATAGGCCAACTCTTCTCTTTAAACAATAGTTTTTCCCTTATGCTTTTAACAGTAAAAACCCACGTCTTCTACCTACCCCTTTCTCTCTCATTTGAATGGCCTAAACATTATACAGCATGTTTTTTTAAAGTACTTTCCACAAGAGATATTTCTACCAACGTCTCCTTGGTCTCTCCAAAGTACAAGACTCTATGCTTTCATTAAATGCTCCCCTTGCTTGCATTAAATGCTCTCAATACTTACCATCACAAAACTTAAGAGAAAATAGTTTTCCTCTTTGATATTTTGTTTGTCTTCATTATTAGTTCAGCCGCAAGTAATAGTGTAGGGATTAGGTGATGATTAAATTCAAATCTATTTCTAAATGATGGGGTTTTGGACTTGATTTTGTTTAAAGGTTGGACTATACTTCTTGCAAATGAACTTGGTGTATATATGTACTTATATATATACTTAGGCCGTAGCATATGTATATAGAAATGTATATATATGTCTATACTTTTCATGCTATACTTATATATATATAAATATAGAAGTATATAGGTGTTAATCTCATTACTAGTTTGCTTAGTATATGACACTTATACATGTTAGTTGTAAAATAGGAATTTCCACACTTATTCCATGTTGCTAGCTTCCCTACACTTCCGAATGTTATAAAATGAGTCGCCATTATTTCTTAAGTTGTTAAAACATTTAGTTAATATATCCTGTGTATATTAAGTTATAGTGTAAATCATATATGTATATACATACATATAAGTGATTATACATATTTAAATTGGTCGAGTCTTCTAGATACATTTAAATTTCCTTATTAAAATGAATGTCAGAAGCTTAAAAAAATCCAGCCATTACATACTTTGACATGCACACCCCCACACCCCCCGTATTCTTTACACCATATGTTAATGGCACCTTAGAGTATTGTATAGTATGTAGTGCTAACTCTTTGGTTGCAGGTTCAGGTATGGTATAGTATACCTGTTATTATTCTGTTTTGCTTCTTATCGCTCATACCAGACTTTTGTCTGACCCAAAGTTTTATGTTTGTTCTTATTACTCTGGGTGCTCTTAAACGGCCAAACTAGAGACAAGTTAGCTGGTTGTGCATGAGTAGTTGTCCAGAGACAAGCAGGAGGCTGACACATATTATTTGCTTTATATTCTCCCTGTGTCGCTGCTGGTCACTACTTTGGGCATTAGTAGTCTACCTTCCTTATTTTCTTTAGAGACAGTTTTCAAAAGTTGTAATAATAAAGATGTGGAACATAAGCTGTATTTGGATCTTCCGCTGCTATGATGTTTAGTTTTCAGCTTATGCACTGTCTTGCCTGTTTTATGTCAAGCATGTTATTATTATATTTTATTAGTTGCGCTATGAGACATTCTACAGGTTCCTTGTTAGTTCAAATACCCTACCTTTCCTTTCTTTGGTGATCGTCCCGTGCTGATTAGACATTGGCACAACGCACTTTCATTGAAATGTCGGCTGGAGAGGGGCGGGTCGTCACATGTTTGATACAATTTGGTTATATGTACCATTCATTCACATAATGGTTTTATTGGTTAACAAATAATCATACAACACAAACATCAATCAATTAGTTGATTAATGTTTCAAATTCATAATTTTGATATATATACAGAAAATCATGTTTTTGATGCCAATTTACAACAATAAACCCTATCTAGTTTTGGTTATCACACCAGTCTAATGGAAATATATAGACATCGCACTTTCAAAACTCGAACATAAAACACTGATGATGGGTACACTATCATTAGTATCATCTCCGGGCGAGTAGAATGTGATTCTGTATCTACTAGTATATTAGAACTTCAAATACACATGGATCAGACATATACGCAAAATCTTTATATACTTGATTGCCCAAATCAATATAAAAATAATATTCAAATATGAATACTTGATTTAAATTTTCAAAAAAAAATTATTTTCGTTTTTATTTTTAAAAATAACTCTTCGGACTCATCCTAGGATACTTCTGATCCCATCTCTAACGAATCATCCTCATTGGATATTGCTAATCCAATCTCTGATGAATTCTTTCGTTCAGTTATAATGTGTCTTGTTCTCCGAGCTCTGTAAACCAAAGTTCTGATACCAACTGAAACGACCCGAAACTTCCCCGTGAAGGAAAGAATGGATTGCTTTGAGAACACGACAAATCAGAACACAAACAGAAGAACATTTCATTTCTTATTGCAACAATTCCATCAGAATACAAGAATATTACAGAGTACGAATAAATAATATACATTTGTTAAATATCAGAGATTTACAAATTACAAAGCAGTAGAAAAATAATACAAAACACAACTGAAAGGAATATACGGATACAGAGCTTTCCGAATATCATTCCAGCTGTAAACCAGGATCCTGTGAATATAAATCTGCAAAACCAAAACTACTAGCTGCCCGTGTGGAAAATAGGGGCACCCAGAGTTTAGGTTAAAACAATAAAATCTAGGTCAGTCATGTGACTGGTGTGAGAACTAAAACAGTTATTTAAAACTTTACTTCAAAATCAGATATATCAGGGGACCATGCCGTATAACACGGAACGGGTTTCCTCCTAAGAATAACAGTGCATATAACAAAACATCGCAATTCTTTTTGGAAAAATGAAGCATTATAAGACCCAGGTCCCATCACACAATGCAATGCAAGCCGGAGGATATGGTTTTCCCTTATAATAGCCAAACATGCTTGGTATGTTAAAACAAATCATTTGATACTATTATAAGTGCATAGTGTATAAAACAACTTCAAATATAAATGTATCAATCCTAGATAGCATGAGTACCATATATCATGTCGCCAATACTAGGCTCTACAATCAAAACCGCAAATGTCACGTATTGGAAGTTAGATTTCCGTCTGTGAACCAAGGCAAGGGATCGTCCTTACCGCTTCGAGACCTCTAGCCCGAGCCTTAGGTCAGAGCTCGAGTGACCTTTGGATCGTCAGGGTCGGTTCACTCGATGTGGATTAAAATGCCTGAATACTACGTTTCCCCGCCCTATAGGGCGTAAAATTGGTCTGTATAAAACCATACCATCGACTCCGCAGAGACCGAAATAACAGAGGCGCCTCGCAATCCATCATCCATATAAGTAAAATGTCAGGGCTAGTAAAACGCTGACACCACTCCTAGCTAGAAGGAAACGCATGCCCTCCCTGATGTCCTCTACCGTTTCTATTTCAAACCGGGGTGTGAGGCTCGCGAATTAACGCTACACAAAGCTATGCTAAATTAAAGCTCTACTTTGATCATCAAACGCATGACTCTGTTTTCAACAGAAGCCTTGATCATTTGCATCTCAGCATGCCACACAGGCAATTCACGCTATGCAACCGATGTCTATCAATAACACAGAATGAAATCCGATGTGAGACACACATCCATTTACAAGTTCGTTCTGCGTCTGAATGAAACCGGAGGCACCTTATTCCTCATACCGTATGTCCAATGCAGGAGAGAGGTCCATGCATATTCGGTTGATCTCCAAGAACGTCTGGACGATCACCACTTATTACCTTGTCCTGGGCGTACAGCCCAATCAAGCCATCAGTAATCATCCAAACGATATGAAGACCTCTGGTCTTCGACCACCGTCTTCATCCTCGACACATCGTCGAATCAGTTATTCAGAATGGGATAAATCCGGTCTTTCTAAATAACTCGCGTATATAATAAACAAGTGTTATACAACACAACATACGCCTCATTCCAATCCAAAATATTCCTTTATTCAAATATTCTTATACTTTGGGAAAGGTCCAACTAATTTTATCAAAGATAAATTCTTTAAATTTATTTTTTAATCTTCCTTTGGATTTAAATTCAAACCAAAATGTGGTTTATCTAAACTAGTCGGGATTAGCGAACCTTACCAAAGTAATCATTTATTTAATTTCCTAATCCCAACCTATTCATCCCAGGAAGCAAAACTGGTAATACTTCATATCTAACACCTCGGTATTATCGGTAAATTCAATTACCATTTCACGTTCAAATCTAATTAATGATTTAACTATCGTCTGGAGCAAAACTGGTGATACTCCATTCTCGATCATTTCAATCTAATTAAAGATTCGTTAAAACTCCACTTGGTTTTAATCTTCCCAAAAATGAATATTAATGATTGTTTAACTTGGGAAATCATATCCTGTCTTTAACTGGGTTAAAGAACCAATGTCATTTAAAACACGGTTCACTATAAACCCAAAATCACATTCTATTCCATCAGCCTTTAACCGTAAATTAGCAAGTGAACAATTCCCTAAGTATTAACCCCGAAGGGAAACCAACATCCGATCAATACCCAGGAAACTATTCAACTAAACTAATCTCCAGTTAGTTTCTGATTTGCTTAATTCCGTTGGGTCTAAGAACAGTATTATTAAAGATACCATTCACGGCAACCCAAAATCTCATTCCGTTGTTAATCAGGTTAAAGAACAAGTGTTATTTAAAACACTGTTCACGATAAACCCAAAAACCAATTTCAATTCAATTCCAATTAAATACTAATTAATTGGTATACTTCATTAAATCTAAATAAAAAGATTTAATCTTTTCTTAACTGGGATCAAGAACATTGTTAATGAAGACATCATTCACCACAAACCCAAAATCACATTTAATTCCATCAGTCTCTAACCGTAAATTAGCAAGTGAACAATTCCCTAAGCATTAACCCCGAACGCCGAAACCAACATCAGATCAATGCCCAGGAAACCATTTAACTTAACTAATCTCCAGTTAGTTTCTGATTTTCTTAACTCCATTGGGTCTAAGAACAGTATCATTAAAGATACCATCCACGAACCCAAAATCTCAATCCATTGCTAATCGGGTTAAAGAACAAGTGTTATTTAAAACATCATTCACAATAAAACCAAAATCACATTTGATATTAAATACAAGGCTCTGAATAGAAAATATATCGGCTTATATTCAATATCAAATTCTGGAATCAACAAATATCGTATTTGAATAACGATATATATATATATATATTCCAAATTCCTCCACAATATCTGTATACTCCTGGAATCCAATATCGAAATATTCCGAAGATAATTTCGATTCAAATCCATTCCACTTCATATATTGGAAATTCTTGTTATTTTTAAAACCATTTCAAATCTAATTTATTTATTTAAAAATATTGGATTTCATAATTCTAGTTCATAACTAGTTCATTTCGATAAAAATATATTTTTATCTTTTCAAATATAGAAATTACCATCCCAATTCTTTCCAAATCATTTGTTATGATTTTACACAAATTATTGATAATTTTAACATTTTATCAAGGCCCGTACAATCGATTTCCATAAACGGCCATCGAACTGCACATACAACGACCTTTTCCAAATTTGGTATGGTCATAATTCCAAATCCAACCATTAGATTTCAAATATCTAATATTCTTTGGAAATATCTTTTCGATACGAACCGTACGGTTCCGGTTTTAGGAGAATCCGACGGCAGATCTCTAGTAATGTTCATTCGAAGTCAATGGTCGGAATTCACGAACTGCCGCGGCGCGACGCGTTTTATTCAGGCCATTATGTATATATATATAATATATTATATATTTCGTCGATTTCCATTTAAAACGTATTTTATAAATCATTTTAAATTCATTTTCTAATGATTTCAATTTGATGTTCAATGTCAAATCAAAATTGATTATTCCAATATATATATATATATGATAATATTTTCAAAACATTAGATTTTGAAATCAATTATTTTTCGATATTCATTATAAAAACGTATAAATTCGATATAAATATCGTTCACGTCCAAATGGCGTTAATCTAATCAACACTGCTTTATATACTTAAATATATTCGTGTCTATCCCAAATCGGACATCAAAAATCAGATTTTGATCTTTTACTGAATATTATTTTAAAATATTCGTTATTTTAAAATAATCGTCATTTTAAAATATTCATTCTTTCTGAACAAAAATCAGACACAGTCAATTACTATATAATTTGATTTATATGGATTTCATACACACATGTATAAAACAAAAATAAAACACAGTCAACCATCATCCAGAGTGCATTCTACAATGCATAAGCATTAAATATAAATATTTAACGCTTACAACAGCCTGTCAATCAATCCATCGACATACAGCTAATTATTGGGACTAGTGTATGTCATATATCATCCCATTAACCGTGTGGGGTTTCAATCAATAAATAATGAATTTTATTTGTGCAGTTGGGCGATGTGTAAAATTTATCGTCTCAATCAATATCCGTCAAATGTGTGTACATAAACAAATCGTCCGATTTGTTTATGAATATTTATTTTATCTCTATACACATTAAAAATTATATTTTTAGCTATAAAATATTTTATTCCACAACACATGATCCATTTTCACAACACAATCAAACAAACAAACAAGTCGTCCATGGTCTGTGGATGACGGGTGTCGGATGCTGCTAAGCACCGTCTGCAACCTAGTATATATTTTAACTAGAAAATAAAATAAAAGTGAGAAGTTCTCACCGAGGGTTCCACTCCTCCATTCTTTTATTTATGAACGGTTTGGATTCTGTTTCTCATTCGTTTCATCTCAATCCGTTCTCATGCTTTTCATAGTAAAGAAAAAATATCATATTTTTATGTTGCTATTCCATATATAAAAATCTAATTTTTCTATCGCTATTTCGATTATAAAAATCATATTGTTGATACTCTACCAATATAAAAATCATATTTTTATTATCTCTATATATGTAGAAATCGAATTTTTATTGCTACTTTCAAAATGAAAATCTAATTTTTTTATACAACTAAAAATCAAATCTTCTATGCAACAAGAATGAAATCTTTTATGCGATAAAAATCGCATTTCTACTCTTTTTTAAAAATATAATCTTTCTTCAATAAAAATATAATCTTTTCTTCGATAAAAATATAATCTTTTCTTTTGAAAATTCCAATCTTTTTACTTGTTAAAAAAATCAATTCTATTTGCTACTTTAAAAATAAAAATTATATTTTTATTTTCTTTCAAAGATCATATCTATATTTACAATTACATATATATAAATTTCTGATTTTTTTAAAACCATGCTAGTTTTAATTTAAAACAATGTTTAATTTTTAAACTGTTTACATAAATGAAAGTAAAAAATATAATTAGAAAAAGAAAGGAACTCACTGTCGCTTAAGGTAGAGAGGGTGGGGGGCTCATTGTCAGCTCAGGTGGAGGTGGCGGCGCCATTGGCAGAGCGCAGGTCAAAGGGGGGCTACAGGTGCTGGCGGTGGGCGCGGATCCAGGTGGCGAGGTGGAGCATTGATTTGGGGGTTGGGGGAATCGAAGTGGAGAGAGGAAGGAGGAGAGGTGGGAGGCTGGTGGCGGTTGAGGGGGCGCGGTCGATGGGGTTTGGCCGGAGCAAGGGGCGCGTGTCTGGGCGTCGACGAGACATGTGGGTTTTCTTTTCTTTTCGATTTTATGATTTGGTCAACGGGGGAGGGAGAAAGTGTAAAGTGGGGCCATATATATTAACATATTATTGTATTATTTTAAATCCCAAAAGTTACTTTAAATTTCGATTTCCAAATGAGACCCACCGCCTATCGTCTCTAGCTAACTAACCCCATTCCGAACATAATGGGATATGTCTCGTAAGCCAATTAGACCATTTCGATCAGTTTCACTTTTAATTAAAATATAGATCAGTAAATATTTAATTTAAACGTACATTTCAATTTACGAGGGCCACATACAGACCCCAAAAATTCCAGAAAAATAAATCTGACCATGTTTTGATGATGCGGTCCTAACAAAACTAATTTCATCAAAGTTGGAGACCGTTTGAAAAATGGCCATTTTCCGGTCGATCCAAATTGACTAAAACTGTCAAAACACGTTTTCTTGTGCCACGCTTATATATTGATTTCAAAAATTATAAATTTTGGAATCTAGCAATAACTTGACATCCCGGACCCAACAAATGTAGTTTCGCCGAAAACCGAGGTCGTTTGCAAAATTTCCATTTTAAGCGCCCAAAATTCCATAGCGACTATTCTGAATCTTCAACTGGGTATAACTTTTTTTTCCCGCTATGAAATTTCAATTTTTCGGATTCATTGGAAAGATACCTCAAATAGATTCTAATATTTTTGGTTTCGCTAAAATCCGATTTATTTTGAATCCTGTACATTCGTTTGAAATTTAAAATCGAATTTTCAAACTACCGCGCCATTTTCAATTCCTTTTATAATTAAAATAAATATTTAAATTCTAACGACGATTTAAATAATTATATACGTTCTAATTCTATTCAAATTAAATTTCTGGTTGTTATTATTTAAAATAATTCATTTTAAGCATTCAAAATTCATTAAAATTGCCAATATAAAAATTGTAAATTGGTTCTGATTTTCCGGGTTGTTACAAACCCGCTACTAGATGTACACCTTAGTCTACCATTATGTTTCTGCTGGGATCATATCTTTTATACTAATATTGGTGTAGAGAAAAGTATTTGAGAAGCATAATCATTTCAGTTCATCTTGCTTATCTAGTTCAGTCTGTTATACCTATTATTTGATATTGTTATCTCATCCAGTTTATATGTCTGTCATGATACTTTTACTTATTTATATGCTACAAGTAACTGGACTCGCCAGAAGTTATGTCTGACTAGTAAAACGCAGTTATAATAATGGTAAATACATATTTTAAAAGTTAAAGAAAATGTTTTAACTATTTAATTACTTGATAATATTTTTATAATTATACCTTTTATTTTAATCAAAATTAATAAAATACATAACAAGTTAAAATTTCTATGATATTTTAAATTTTAACTATTTGGATTTATTTATATGATTGCAGTCAACAAGGCAGAGCAGAACAAAGAAAGCTCTTTCACCTATCCAGATCAGCGTTACAATATAAATGTGAAATGTTAATCTAAAATCCAACCAAGAATCTAGCTTATGACGCGGATTGCACCAATCACTTTCCATCACCTAAAATTTCATTCAACGAAAACGAATTTCAAATCATCCCCAAAATACTCCCTCAAATTTTACCTTCATCCACCCGCCCCAAACCTAATTCCAAAAAATCCCAAAAATAAACGAAGAATCAAAATTGTAGGAAGAGGAATGGGATTGAGAAAAGAGGGGTGATCTTGCCCAAAATTTCACAAATCATAAAACCATTTGCCATCTTACTCGAGGTGGTGGCATCATGCATACCAAATCCTCATCGTCTATGAGGGTTAGAATTTTGAATTATTGTTCTAGGTGAGACTGACTGACTTGTCAGTCACTTTATCACTATAATAAAGAACCTTTTCTCACATTTTTTTGATACTCTTGATGTATAAACTAATAGCCTTCTACCGTTGTTTTTCACTAAAAGTTGCATTTCCCTATAAAAGGGCAGAAATACCAAAATCATTATAGTGATTCTATTATGTATAGGTTATATGAGTGAAAATTAATAGTGTGCAAAAAAAAAAGTTGAAATCGTATGTACAGTTCAAGGAACAGACTGACCTTAGATCTTTCAGTTCCTGTTGTCTCTATATTGTTGATGCTACTATCAGAAATATTGGGCTTAGGGGCGGTATTTATTTGTTCTTTGAGTGAAGGATACAAGGTATTATAATGTCTAACAAGAATTTGTCGCCACCTTGTAATTTGTAAAATATAAAATTGATCAACCTTAAACCTATTAACTTTGTAATTACCATATTGGAGGAGGGGGAACGAACAAGTTCACCAACATATGAAATGAGAATAGTTGATATAAGCGTAAGCAATAGTATTATTACACGAGTGGAAACCCATGCGATGCACGGGAGCATAGACTTTCAAGTGTTGTAGTTTGCATTTATTAAATTGACTACCTGTTTTTAAGTATCAATTTTAAAGTGTGTGGTATCATAATTTAGTTGTCAGTTCTTAAGTCCAGTTTTACAGTGTGTATGATATCAATTTACATTGTGTATTGCTTTTAAGAATAAATATTTGATGGGTTTTCCTTAACCTTGAAAAAGTTATAAAATTTGTCCTTCACACTAAAATTCCCTATAATGGTATAAGGAATGATCATAAAAAGACCGGCAGTAGTACTAAAAAACATTCCTACCTGAGTTTTAAATGGAGAAATGTAGACCCGTAATAAAGTAGACTGAAAAAATGTACGTTTATTATCAACTTAAAATTTTATGCTTGAATCAGCATCAATACAGCTAATCCTCAGAGCTCTTACCATGCGAAGTCGTAAGCCAAGATCTGCACTATGTTGTTAACAGTATTTGTATACCTTAAGTACACATACATAGACAAAAATTTGAACAATCCATCATCATATTGTTTACAAATCAATATTCAATGTTGAAGGTGAACCCGAACATGTTAATAAAAGAGTAAAGCTGTAGTAGTCATCCTTTCTTTCAATACGTGGTAGCAGGTTGCGGCAAAGTAGTAACAACTGCAGGGGTAAATTTGAATACTATAATGACCTTCCATTCCAACTTAATCCGCTCTGTAGGCACACAAAGTGATGCAACATTTTTTTGACCATCAATATCGCATGCACCAAGCAAGTCATAAAGCAAAACATCAAACTAAACATAACAGAAAACAGCAAAAGATCACATATTGTTTACATTATTACATCATGTATCCTTTACAATAGGCTTTTTCTTAATAGATCTAGTAACGGGAGGCAATTTCAATTTAGCTTCAGCTGCAGTGTGCTTCTTCTTAGTATGATCAGCTTCCAGTCCAGCTATGCGTCCAGTTTCTCTAAGCTTTATTATTTTCTCCCCGCGTTGCAATGCATGATCAGTAGCAGAAGTCTATGTTGTGCCACAAAAAGCAACAGTTAAGTAGGATTTTCATCTAATAAGCATTCAGTAATATATCTTCAAAATTTCCACCTCCAAAAATTTGAATAACCAGATATGTAATATATACCGATGCATATGCATAAGTCAAAAACAATGACGACAACATCATATCAATGGTAAGAATGGACTGAGCTTAGAGAATAGAAAATAAGTTAACTTTGAAAGCAACCGACAACACAAGACACAAAATTAGTTTATTCATTCATCGTCATTGAGCTTTATACTTTTTAGCACCTCCGCTGTCAGGCAAAAAATAAGTTGTGTAGGGAAAATTATAACAAATAGTTTGAATGTAAGGGTGCATACCAAATCAAAATCTCATTTCCTTATCTTGATTAAACAGCCTTTGATCATACATAACCTCACCGTTGCCTTTATCAGCTCTTCCGCTGTTTGCCATTCCAAGAGCCACTTCTCACTAATATCACGATCTATATCTCTAGACACATAATTTTAAATCCGATCTTCCGGTGTCAATGCCTAGACACATAATATGGGTTATTGATTTTAAATATTCATAAATTTTCGTAATCAGCAGAAGAAAATCAACAAAATTGGCATGTCCACATACGCATATAAGTTAACGTTTACCCAAATATAATTGGGCACATGGAAATAGTAAAAGAAAAATAAAAATCAACATTATTTGGGATTTTTCTTCTTATGTGCTTGAGTTTTTTGTTGTTGTCTAAGTTAAACTTAAAACACTATTCATACTTTAGCGCATAAAAGTTGTATAAGAATCAGTAATACATAGACTCAATTAGGAATGTTAATCCATAAAACAAAATCCTTTTATCAAGGAATAGGAGGCATTTGAGCTTAAGAGGAGAAACATAAAAAGATGGAGAAAATACAATGGTTTTAAAAATTTTAATGGCTAACATGGTTTTGATTCCTATAAGCACAATGAGGCCTATCGATAATTAGGCACAACATAACCATATTATATATATATGTATATTTATATATATATATATATATATATATATATATATATATATTGCAGCTTTAAAAAAATTATATATTTTTTATCAACCAAGACTCAAAATAAATATAGAAGCCAATAACATGGAATATAAAAAAAACTCCGCATAAAGGAATCGCCATGACCGTAAACAAACAACCACATATTGTAATAACACGGAAATCTGAGCCAATTTAAAATTTTTATTTTGGCAATTTTGATGAATTTTGAATATTTAAAATGAATTATTTTAAATAATATCGAAGAGAAATTTATTTTGAATAGAATTAGAACGTATATATTTATATAGATCGTCGTTAGAATATAAATATTTTATTTTAATTATAAAAGGAATTGAAAATGGCGCGGTTGTTCGAAAATTCGATTTCAAAGTTCAAATGAATGTACAGATTCAAAATAAACCGGATTTTAGCGAAACCAAAAATATTAGAATCTAATCGAGAATATCTTTCCAACGAATCCGAAAAATCGAAATTTCATAGCGGGGATAAAAAGTTATGTCCAGTTGAAAATTCAGAATAGTCGATGTGGAATTCTAGCCCTTAAAAATGGGAATTTTGCAAACGACTTCCGTTTTCGACGAAACTAATTTGGTTGGATCCGGGATGTCAAATTATTGCTAGATTCCAAAATTCATAATTTTTCGAATCAATATGTGAGCGTGGCGAAAGAAAACGTGTTTTGACAGTTTTAGTCAATTTCGATCGACTGGAAAATAGTCATTTTTCAAACGGTCTCAGAATTCGACAAAATTAGTTTTGTTATGACCGTATCATCAATACGAAGCTACAAAATATTTTTCTAGAATTTATTGAGTTCGTATGTGGCCCCGGTAAATTGAAATGTGCGTTCAAATTCAATATATAGAGTTATATGTTGATTTTGACGAAAATTGATCGAAACGGTCAAACTGGTTTACGATACATATCCCATTGTGTTCGGAATGGGGGTAATTAGCTAGGAAAGACAGTCGGTGGGTTCGATTTCAAGTTGAAAATAAAAAGTTGCTTTTAGAATTTAAAATAAATTAAATATATATAAATATCTCCCCCCTTTTCGCTTTCACTTCAGTCAGAAATAAAAAAAGAGAAAAAAGGGCTTCGAGCCCTAATTTCCGTTGCCGCGCCGCCGGGGGTGGGCCACCGCCGCCTTCCCCAAGTCCGCACCCTCCTCCTCCTATCGCACCTCCTCCCTCCTTTTCTATCGAGAAAACCTCCCCCCCCCCCCCCCCACCCGTCAACCGTTCTGCTTGAGAAGGCGAGATTTTTAATGTTGCTCCTTTGATTTTGTTATTCTTTTCTTTGTAAAAATATATGGTCTTTAGCATGATAAAATACGATTTTTAATAGTAAGGAGTTTCGATTTTCGTCGTAGGAAGCTTTGGTTTTTGAATAAGAAAAGCTTGGATTTTAGAATATGAAAAGCTATGATTTTTTGAATTAAAAAGATTATATTTTTATCATATTAAAAATTAGATTTTTATAAATATAAAAGGTAAGGTTTTTAATATAAAGAACATTATTATAAAAATATAATCTTTATAGGATGGTCATATAAAGAAGAAGTGATTTTTAATCAGAGGAAGGAGTGATTTTTGAAAACAAAAAGAAGGGATTTTTAATGAAGTTAAAAATATAATTTTTGTATAAGTAGGATATTAAAAATATGATTTTTATATGCTAGAGAATATAAAAATGTGATTTTTATATATGTAGCAAATTAAAAATATGATCTTTATACACTAGAGAATATAAAAATGTGATTTTTATATGAGTGACGTTATAAAAAATATATTCTTTATTAGAAGAAGAGCGATATAAAAATATACTCTTGATATATGAAGTAGCGTTGTTAAAATATATTTTTTAACATATACTTCGTGAAACAGACTGCGTTGGAAGAACGATGAAGATTCCTACATATGAAGAGTCGTGGCGTTTGGTTTAGCTAGTCGGTGAGAACTTCTCACTTTAAATTTTGTTTTCTAGTTAAAATATATACTAGGATGCAGACGGTGTTTAGCAGCACCCGACACCTGTCGTCCACAGACCATGGATGATTTGTTTGATTGCTGTGTGGTGAAATTTGATTGTGTGATGTGGAATGAAATAAAATATTTTATAGTGGAAAATATTTTAAAGTTAAAAATATAATTTTTAACGTGTATATAAAATAAATATATAAACAAATCGACGATTTGTTTATATACACTGATTTGACTGATATTGATTGGGACGATAAATTTTACACATCGCCCAACTTCACAAATAAAAATCTGTGTTTGTTGATTTGAAACCCCACACGGGTATTGGGATGATATTTGACGCACATTAATCCCGATTGTTTAGTTGTATGTCAATCGATGGGTTGACAGACAGTGTAAGCGTTAATTATTTATATTTAATGCTTATGCAGTTGTGTGGTGCACTCTGGATGATGGTTGATTATTTATTGTTGCTATTATATACATGTGTTTTATGGAAATCCATATAATAAACGTTATATGGTAATTGATTGGGCCTCATTCCAATGTAGAAAATAAATTCATGTGTTGAATAGAAAATAAATTCATGCGTTGAATTGAAAATAAATTCATGTGTTGAATTGAAAATAAATATTCATGTGTTGAATATAATAAATATTCATGTGTTGAATAAAAGCCGTGTTGATTAGATTGACGCCATTTTAACGTGAACGATATTTATATCGATTTTATTCATTTTTATAATGAATATAGAAAAGAAAGTGATTTCAAAATTTAATGTTTTGAAATTATTATCATTTGTATATCGATGATATGGAATATTCAATTTTGATTAGAAATTGAATATGAAGTTGAAATCGTTTTGAAAACGAATTAAAAACGATTTATAAAATACGTTTTAAAAGGAAATCAACGAAATATATAATATATATATATTATATATATATAATAGCCTGAATTGAACGCGTCGTGCCGCGGTAGTTCGTGAATTTCGACCATTGACTTCGAATGGATATTACGGGAGACCTGACCGTCAGATTCTCCTAAAACCGGAACCATTGGGTTCGTATCGAAAAGAGCTTTCTAACGAATATTAGAGATTTGAAATCTAACTGTTGGATTTGGAATTATGTCCAAATCAAATTTGGAAAAGGTCGTTGTAAGTGCAGTTCGATGGCCGTTGATGGAAATCGACTATATGGGCCTTGATAAAATTATTAAAAATAGTAATAATTTTTGTAAAATCATAAGAAATGATTTGTGAAGAACTGGGTTGAAAAATTCCATATTTGAAAAGATAAAAATAAATTTTTATCGAAATGAACTAGTTTTGAACTAGAATTATAATTCTATTTATTTTTAAAATAAATAAAGTGGATTTGAAAGGGTTTTGAAAATAACCAGAATTTCCAATAATTGAAGTGGAAGTGGATTTGAATCGAAATTATCTTTGGAATATTTCGATATTGGATTTCGTGATGATACATATATTGTTATGGGAATTTGAAAGATATATTAATATCGTTATTTCCAATACGATATTTGTTGGTTGTAGAATTTGATATTGAATATAAGCCGATATATTTTCTATTCAGAGCCTTGTATTTAATATCAAATGTGATTTGGGTTTGTCGTGAATGGTGTCTTCATTAACACTGTCCTTAAACCCAATTGAGAAAAAGATTAAATCTTTTTATTTGGATTTAATAAAGTATGCCAATTAAATAATATTTAATTGGAATTGAATTAAAATTGATTTTTGGGTTTATCGTGAACGGTGTTTTAAAAAACACTTGTTCTTTAACCCGATAATTAATGGAATGTTATTTGGGTAGTCGTGAATGGTATGTTTAATAATACTGTTCTTAGACCCAACGGAGTTAAGAAAATCAGAAACTAACTAGAGATTAATTAAGTTGAATGGTTTCTTGGGTATTGATCTGATGTTGGTTTTGACCGTAGGGGTTAATACTTAGAGAATTGATCACTTACTAATTTACGGTTAGGGACTGATTGAAATGTGATGTGATTTTGGGGTTTATCGTGAACCGTGTTTTAAATGTCATCGGTTCTTTTACCCAGTTAAAGATTAAAACTAAGTGGAGTTTTAACGAATCTTTAATTAGGTTGAAAAGATCGAGAATGGAGTATCACCAGTTTTGCTCCAGGCGATAGTTAAATCTTTAATTAGATTTGAACGTGAAATAGAAATTGAATTTACCTATAACACTGCGGTGTTAAATATGAAGTATTACCAGTTTTACTTCATGGGATGAATAGGTTGGGATTGGGAAATTTAAAACAAACGATTACTTCGGTAAGGTTCGTTAATCCTGGCTAGTTTGGTTAAACCATAATTTGGTTTGAATTGATATTCAAAAGAAGATTAAAGAATAAATTTGAGGAATTTATCTTTGATAAAATTAATGGGAACCTATCCCTAAGAATGTGAAATTTAGCAACTAACTGAAGATTAGTTAAGATGAATGGTTTCCTGAGTATTGATCTGATGTTGATTTCGGCCTTCGGGGTTAATATTTGGGGAACTGTTTCCTTACTCATTTACGGTTAGTGACTGATGAATTTGAATGAGGCGTATGTTGTGTTTGTGTAACACTTGTTTATTATATACGCGAGTTATTCAGAAAGACCGGGTTTATCCCATTCTGAATAACTGATTCGATGATGAGTCGAAAATGAAGACGGTGGTTGAAGACTGGAGGTCTTCACATCGTTTGGGTGATTGCTGATGATCTTGATTGGGCTGTACACACAAGAGGAGGGAATCAGTTGGTGATAGTCCAGACATACTTGGAGATCGATGGATATGCGAGGTACAAGGTGCCTCCAGTTTCGTTCAGACCCAGAACGGACTTGTAAATGGACTGTGTGTCTAACATTGGATATCATTCTGTGTGATTGATGGATATCGGTTGTATGGAGTGGTTTGTCTGTGTGGCATGCTAAGATGAAAATGATCAAGGCTTCTGTTGAAAAGCAGAGTCTTGTGGTTGATGATCAAAGTACGGCTTATGTGACATTGTTTTGTGTAGTGTTGATTTGCGAGCCTCACACCTCGGTTGTGAACCAGAAACGAGAGAGGACCTCAGGGAGGACATGCGTTTCTTTCTAGTTAAAAGTGGCGTCAGTGGTTTGACACGCCCTGACGAGTTTGACTTATGTGGTTGTTGCTGTTGCGAGGCGCCTCAGATATATCGGTGACTATGTGAAGCCGATGGAGTCATTCGTTGGCTCATTTACGCCCCCAATGGACGGGGAAACGTAGTGTTCAGGCATTATAATCCACATCGGTGGACCGGCCTTGTCGCTCCAAGCGGCAGTTGCGGCTGTTCTTGAGGCTCGGGCTAAAGAGTCTCGAATAGGTTGAGGACGATCCCTGGCCTCGGTTCACAGATGGAAATCCAACTTCCAATACGTAACGTTTCGATTTTAGTTGTAATCCTATATATGGCGACATAGTGGCATGGAACGCTCATGTCGCCTATGATTGATATTTATGATTGTATATAAAATCAGAAACTAACTGGAAACGAGCGAAGATGGGTGGTTTCCTGGGTGTAACAACCCGTGTTTTTATAACGTGTAATAACCATAAATCAAGGCAGAATTAATTTTTAAAATAAGAATCAAGCGAAATGGGTTACGCCATTGCGTTCATCTCGAAATTCTGCTTGGAAACGAGTCCGAGTTTTCGAAAATCGGAGTCCGTATGACCAAGTTATGACCATTCGAAGTTTTCAGAAATTTTCAAATTCAAAACAGACTCAATTCGAATTCAAAATTCGAATTTCAAACCTCCAAATGGACTAGACGGGAAAAATCCCGCCCAGGACCAGGTCGACCTGGGGGTCGACTATGTAGTCGACCTACCCAAGGCCAGGTCGACCATAGTGTCGACCTGGGGGTCGACCTGGTGCCCGAGCTCATCTCTGAAGCTAGATTCACTCTGATGTATGTGGCCTCATTTCTGTCCACATTCGTTGACCTGACCCTATAAATGCAGCCCCTAACACCAGTCTCTCTACACCAAATTTCTTTCTGACCTTATGCTGCTCTGATTCTGGTTGAAAAGTTTGAGTGAGGGACTGCTTCTACTACGTTGAGACTTGTTGTATATAACAGTGTTGTATATACAATTATATGATTTTTGTTTGATGATAACAACCAAATATATTTTTATTATTGAATGTGTTTATAAATACACTGATACAGAAATTTGAACAATCACACAGTATTTTATAAAAATATTTTATTTCAATATCAAAAGTACATCTTTTTACTCCACTATTTGACATATTACATTTCATTCATACAACTCTGTCACTCACTCTATACAACTAAACACTTTCATACATTGACATTTTTTTTACTGTCTTCTATCGTCCATCTTCTGTCTTCACAACCTTCAGTCAAATCCTGACTTCATACCTGTCACAAAAAGAACACACAGTAGACTGCAACAAAAATAAAATAAAATAAAAGCAAATAAAAAATTATTTTTAAAATTTTATTTGCCTCAGAATTACAGTGTGTTTCTCATCATTTTTCTAGACTTTGTCTGATATGCAGGGACAGAAAAACTCGTCTGGATGACTGCATGTACACACGTGTATACACGTGTGCACTGCCACGCTAAACCAGTATCGTGACTGAGGAGTAGCCATAAAGACCGTCTCGACTCAGTGCACATATAAAAATAATTCTATGAAAAATCAATAAAAACTCGAAGTGGTCGAGATAGCTCAGCACAAAGTCAAGGCAACATATTTGGATAATTTTTTTAAAAATGGAAGACACAGACATGATAGTGGAGCACACAACCAGGTTACAAATACAAGGTTCAAAGCAGTACTCGAGCAACAACAAACCAACAAGAATACAATCACGACAACAAATTCAAGCAAGTCAACAATTAGCAGGAAACCATTCAAGTGCAGTTGAAACAGTACACAAAGGATGTTTAAGTGAACAAGTCTCAATGCAGTGAACAAGCAAATCAAATACAGTTTTTTTTAAGCAATATGTTCAGACCAGAAGTCAAGTATAGTGCAAATCAAGACAGTGAGCAACAAGGTGGACAAACATACAAGATCACTTCAAATTCAAGTAATTTATCATGGCAGCTACATATATGCATGATGGCAGAGGAGTCCACACAACAACCTCAATGTACAAATAGTTAGGGTCAAATATAGTTCTTAAAGTCAAGAAAATCAGTGTGGAGTTCAATTGATACCGCATGGAAATGGTGTATGGGTCAGTGAAGACAAGGCAAGAACGCTGTAACTATTTACATGGTGACAATTCTTAATGACTGTATGTGTATGATGCAAACAACTCAAGATTCAAAGTTTAAGCATAGATGGATGGTACAACTACACTGCGTGTGTCAACATAAGAATGCAGGGAGTGACTTAGATGTACAAGTCAGATATGCAAGGCCCAAGGGTGTGGTGTAGAATTCAAGTAGTAAAACAAGAATGATCGAGCTAATAAACAAAGCAAATATTATGATTCATGCAATCACAATAAGTCAAGACAACTGCAGTTAACACATGTTTAAAGAAACATGGAGTATCAATGGTGCTTTTACACTGGTTTGTGTATATATAAATATATGGGAATCAATAAAAGGCAAAACATCAAGTGCGACATAAATTAAAAGGTTTAGCAAGTTCAAGAATTGAATCTGAAGACTCAATTCAAAGCCCAGAGAGATCAACCAGTAATTAAAGTATCTAAAGAAATTTTACAGAACAATAAAATTTTATAAGACTCGATCAAAGTTCAAGAAGATACCAAGTTTTTAGCATACGGGGCCAAGTTAGAAAAATTCAGAACAAAGAATTCGGCAATCACAAGAGTAAACAAGTTCAAATATAGCATCTGTTCAAATATAAGGTCAATTAGGAATCAGACTGATTAGTATTCAAGTTTGAGGATTTCAAAATCCAGAAACTACGCAAATTCAAAGCCAAAGACCAAGATTAAAGGAATATACTTCCTGGCCCCAAATAAAAGAAATAAAAAGCAACCGCAATATCATAGCCAAGTCTAAAGACGAAATCAGAGCAGAATTTTAGGGACTTTAACCCTATATATAACACACAATCCTCATCGGCAATCAAAAATCCAAGTTCAAGCACAATCAAAGAGTAACTCGAATTAAAAAATCATACCAGAGAACAAATAAACAACTTGGACCCAAATCGAAGCACTCGAAGGCAACATCGAAGTCGCGCATCAAAGAACCACATCTCCATCACTCAAGCGCAGAGATTTGGGGAAAGACTGAAGAAACCCTAGGAACCTCTCAAGAGACGCCGCCATTTCTAAGGAAGGAGATCGAGCCAAACAAATAGTGGTGCAGCAATAATAAAAAGGGAGCCGTCTTTCTATGATTAAAAGGGGATAACCCTAAATAGTTAAACCTAGGGTTTATTTTCTTTTTAACTTTTGTTTTGTTTAAAATTTTCTCTTTTACTCCTTAAAGTCTAAAACTACGAGTGTGAGTAGTTTGAAAATCACAACATAAGTGGTCGTGTTGTGTCAAGGTCTTGAGCGTAGGGTTTTAACAGTCGGGAGCGAAGGTCGCAAGTTTACAAGAGTCTGTAAGCGAAGAGATTGTTTTAAAATTCCTAGTAGAAACCTTGAATGCAGCAGTAGGCATAGTTTTTGCCGAAGCTGGGTATTTTCTGTGTGTGATCTTTTATTTCTGCAATTATTTAATACTTAATTTGCAATAAACCCTATTCACCCCCCCCCCCCCTCTAGGGTTAATTTAAATCCTACAAGTGGTATCAGAGCGGGTATTTTTAACTCTAGAGTCATGAATTTGTCTAACAACGCTTTTTCTGAGGGACAGTCCATAGCTAGGCCACCAATGTTTAATGGGACTGATTATGCTTATTGGAAAGCTAGGATGAAAATTTACTTAAGTTCAGTTGATTATGATGTATGGGATATCGTTGAAACAGGCTATAAACCTCCAGTTACGATTATCAATGATATTGAAATTCCTAAACCAAAAGATAAGTGGGATGCTAATGATAAAAAATTATTCTCAACTGATGCCAAAGCAATGAATGCTTTAATTTGTGCTCTTGATAAAACTGAATTTAACCGTATATCTCACTGTTCAACTGCGCAGGAAATTTGGCATACTTTGGAAGTCACACATGAAGGAACATCTCAGGTCAAGGAATCTCGTCTTGCACTACTCTGCAACGAATATGAAAATTTCACGATGCGAAAAGACGAAGATATAAAAGAGATGTATGGTCGATTCTCCACACTGATTTATAATGCAAGGGCTCTTGGAAAAATCTACACTGAAGTAGAATTAATACGCAAGATACTGAGAGTACTGCCAATGAATTTTGAAGCCAAAGTAACTGCCATTCAAGAATCAAAAGATCTAAATAAGTTGAAAATAGAAGAATTGATTGGAAATCTGATTGCTTATGAAATGGAGTTAAAAGCCAAAGAAGGACGCGATGATTCAGAATCAAAGAAAAAGACAATTGCTCTAAGCAACACTGTTGAAAGTAACGATGAAACTGAGAATCCTATCGAAGAGTTGGCCATGGTTCTTAAAAAATGGACTAACAAAAAATACAAGTCACGAAAGAAGAGTTCAAAATCCAACAAATCCAAGAATTCTGACAATTCAGATGATGAAGTCATATGTTACAACTGCAATAAACCTGGCCATATCAAACCAAATTGCCCATTACTTCAGAAAGACAAAAAGAAAAAGAAGAAAAAGAAAGCCTTTGCAGCTACATGGGACGATGAAGAAGGAGAAGAAGAAGACTCTGACAGTGATAAAGAGGAAGCCAATTTATGCCTTATGGCACAGTCAGATCCAGACAGTAGTGAAGATGATTTCACTGAGGTACCAAATTACTCTTATAAAGATTTAATTTTAATGTGTCATAATCTCACCAAAACCGTTGATTCACTTGAACTAAAAATCAAGAAATTAAAATCTGATAGGTTAAAATTGGTCCACGAAAACAATAGGTTAGAAGATGAGCTTGGAAAAATGACAAACCTTGAATGTGAAAACTGCAAGTTATTAAAACAAGAGCAAACAGAATTTAAGGCAAACTTTGAAAAATTAAAACAAGAACACTTGGCTTTAAGAGGAAGTGATGACACAAAAAGAAAGAACTTTATTAACAGATGTAATTCTCTTGAAAATGAAGCACTTAAAACCAAAGTAAAAAATCTGGAAATAACATTGAGTAAGTTTTCAAAAGGGGAAAAGTCATTTAGAATGTTGCTTGGAAACCAATTATATGCAAATAATAGAAAAGGATTAGGATTTGGGAAAACATACGTTAAAATAAATGATAATGCGAAGGGTGGAAGTGTTTTTCCTAAATGTACAAAGTGTGAAAAAATTGGACATAGCTATGAAAAATGTCAAAATAGGAACAATAATAAAAAATTCGTACAAATTTGGGTTCCAAAAGGGTTGACGAGTAATTGTAATAGATTTGGATTTAATAAAAACAAACAAATTTGGATTCCAAAAGGATCAGTTGTTCAAAATCAAAATTTGTCAGTTACTAATGTTATTAGACCTATGAGTTACTCTAGGTCATTCTCTTCTTCTTGTGTGTAGGTATGTTGGCGGGCTAAGGAACAACAAGAATGGTACTTGGATTCAGGATGTTCCAAACATATGACAGGAGATAAATCAAAGTTCCTTAGCCTTGAAAAATATAAAGGAGGAAGTGTGATAATGGGCGATAACAGAAAATGTAAAATTATCGGTAAAGGTAAAGTAGGTAATAGTACTTTCTCCTTAACTGATGTTTTATATGTTGAAAACTTGCATCATAATCTAATTTCCATAAGCCAACTATGTGACAAAGGAATGAGTGTAATATTTGATAATGAATCCTGCAAAATTATTGAAAAATCCACAAACAATATTGTGTTCACAGGAAAAAGAAAAGGAAATGTTTATACTATTTCATTTGATGATTTGACTCTCTCACGATGTTTAGTAGCTACGGATGAAGAAGTATTCTTATGGCATAGGAGATTGGGTCATGCTAGTATGAGTCTCTTGGAAAAACTTGAATCAAAAGAATTGGTAAGAGGTCTACCACATCAGAAATATAAAAATAATAAAGTATGTAAATCATGTGCTATGGGAAAATTCAGTCGTTCAGCATTTCGTCCCAAAAATGTTGTTAGCACTAATAGGGTACTTGAATTGATTCACATGGATTTATTTGGACCAAATGAAATCGCTAGCTTAAATGGAAAAAGGTATTGTTACGTGTTAGTTGATGATTACTCTAGATTTACATGGGTTTATTTTCTAGCCAAAAAATCCGAAACTTTTGATTACTTTTCAAAGTTTGCAAAACTTGTTCAAAATGAAAAAGGTGTTTCAATAAAAACTTTAAGAAGTGATCATGGTGGTGAATTTGAAAATTTGGATTTTGAAAATTTTTGTGAAGAAAATGGTTTTAAACACGAATTTTCTGCTCCTCGAACACCACAGCAAAATGGGGTAGTCGAAAGGAAAAATCGTACATTACAGGAAATGGCTAGATCTATGTTAAGTGAATATAATTTGCCTTTGACTTTTTGGGCAGAGGCAGTTAATACATCCTGCCATGTAATGAACAGAGTAATGATTAGACCAATACTTAACAAAACATCCTATGAATTGTGGTTTGACAGAAAACCTAATATTTCATATTTTAGAGTGTTTGGATGCCCTTGTTATCTTCTTAATACAGGAGATCATCTTGGTAAGTTTGAATCAAAGGCTGACGAGGGAATTTTCATGGGTTACTCGTCAAGAAGCAAGGCTTATCGAATTTTCAACAAACGATCAAAAACCATTGTTGAAACCATAAACGTGAAATTTGATGAATCAGATCTGGATACGATGGAAAAAGAGAAAAACGATGAGGAAATTACACATGAGGGAGAAAAAGAAAATAGCAAAGAGAAGACTGGAAGTGATGATCAAACAAAACAAACATTTGAAGTCGAAAAGTTGAAATTCAAAACCAACCATCCTCCAGAATTGGTGATAGGAAATCCAACGGCAGGTATACGAACTCGTTCATCATTTAATAAAGATATCTGTACTTTTTGTATTCACAATTGTTTCATTTCAGAAATCGAACCTAAAAATGTTGAAATTGCACTTAATGATGAAAGTTGGATTTTAGCAATGCAAGAAGAACTTAATCAATTTGAACGAAATAAAGTTTGGAAATTAGTTCCTAGACCGAATGACTATCCAGTAGTGGGAACTAAATGGGTGTTCAAAAATAAACTTGATGAATCCGGAAATGTAATTAGAAACAAAGCTAGGTTGGTCGCAAAAGGATATAATCAAATTGAAGGCATTGATTTTGATGAAACATTTGCACCAGTAGCCAGGTTAGAAGCCATTAGAATTTTGCTCAGTTTCGCATGTTATAAAGGTTTCAAGCTAAAACAAATGGACGTAAAAAGTGCATTTTTAAATGGAGAATTAAAAGAAGAAGTTTTTGTAGAACAACCCCCCGGTTTTGAAAATTATGAATTTCCAAACCATGTATTCAAACTTGAAAAAGCATTATATGGTCTTAAACAAGCTCCTAGAGCTTGGTACGATTGTTTAAGTGCATATCTTTTGGAAAACGGATTTAAAAAGGGCAGTGGTGACACTACATTGTTTCTATTACATGAAGGTGATGATTTTTTAATTGTCCAAATTTATGTTGATGATATTATATATGGTGCTACTAACGATTGTTTGTGTAAGAAATTTGAAAAAGTCATGCAGGATAAATTCGAAATGAGCTTGGTAGGTGAATTAAAATATTTCCTTGGATTTCAAATTAAACAAAGCTCCAAGGGGATATTCATATCACAAACAAAATACATTGCTGAATTGCTGAAAAAATTTGGACTAGAAAATGCAAAACCACTCAGAACACCGATGAGTCCTTCAACCAAGCTTGACAAAGACGAGAAAGGAGTTGCAGTTGATCAGAAGAAATATCGTGGAATAATTGGTTCACTTCTTTATCTCACTGCATCTAGACCTGATATTATGTTTGCTGTTTGTTTATGTGCTCGCTTTCAATCCAACCCAAAAGAATCTCATTTAAAAGCCACAAAAAGAATTTTAAGATATCTTTTGCACACACACAAATTTGGTTTATGGTACCCCGCATGCAATAACTTTAAACTAACTGGATATTCTGATGCTGATTATGCTGGATCTCTTGTTGATAGAAAAAGCACTAGTGGAACTTGTTTTATGCTAGGACACTCGTTAGTTTCATGGTCAAGTCGGAAACAAAATTGTGTTGCTTTATCCACAACTGAGGCTGAATACATTGCTTTGGGAAGTTGTTGTGCACAAATATTATGGATGATGCAAACTCTTTCAGACTTTGGCCTAATTTATAAAAAAGTACCACTAAAATGTGATAGTAAAAGTGCTATAGACTTGTCTAATAATCCTGTTCACCATTCACGCACTAAACACATAGATGTGAGACATCATTTTATTAGAGATCACATTTCACGAAAAGATATTTGTATTGAGTTTATTACAACTGATGGACAACTTGCTGATATCTTTACAAAACCTCTTCCCGAAGATAGATTTTCACGATTGCGCTTAGATTTGGGAATTATAGAAATAGATTAATCATTATCCATTAAAAAAATAAATAAATAAATAAATATATATATATATGTATATATATATATATAATAAAATTTCTTAAATGGTTATTCAAAAGTTAAATGATTGATCATTTGAACTATTTTGGAATTCATTGAAATTATGACAGATCTTGAAATTGTGATGAGTATTGACTATAATATATTTTCATCATAAGGAAATATTTTAAATCTCATGATGGTTGGACAAATTTTGTAATATTTTTTTAGTTAAAGCTTATTTCACGACCATCTTCTATATCTGCCATACTTCTGCCACTCATCATGGTTTTATTCAATTTGGGGAGTTCAAATTATTCTTGAAATTTAGAAATAAATAAATAAATAAATAAATAATATCCTTGGTACTCACTCCCATTTAAAAGTCCTCGCGGTTATGCGTGGGTGAAATACCTTAATCTCTATGTGCTTTCATTCTCACTTAAAAGACCTTCGGGCTGTGCATGGATGGAACTCATCAGAGAGGATAAAGTTAAGTTACTACTAACCCCATTTAAAAGACCTTTGGGCTATGCGTGGTTAGAAAGTGCTTAACATATTTTAAGCATATTTGAAACCTTTAAATTTTATTTTCAAATATTGGACTCTCCTAATTCTATAAAATTCATAGCAAATCCATTCATTCTGAAAGTGAAATTTGTCTCTGACTCAAAGAATATTATGATTTTTGTTTGATTCAATGAGATTTACGATATATTATCCTCTTGATCCGAATTTATATTTCTAGTTTATATTCATCACTATTTTAATTTATTGTTATTCTTTTGATGATAACAAAAGGGGGAGAATGATCAAGATTTTGATGGATGAGTAAACATTTATGGAATATTTTCAAATTTTAAGATTGATTAATTCATTTTAGAATATTTTCAAATTTGGGATTGACTAATTCATTTCAAAATTTTCAAATCTATGTGCATCAATAAGGGAAGCCTAGTTGTAGGGGGAGCATACAAATAGGGGGAGTAACATACCTCACGTTATCAAACACATTCACAAATTCAAAATCTTTTATTTGTTTGTCATCATCAAAAGGGGGAGATTGTTGTATATAACAGTGTTGTATATACAATTATATGATTTTTGTTTGATGATAACAACCAAATATATTTTTATTATTGAATGTGTTTATAAATACACTGATACAGAAATTTGAACAATCACACAGTATTTTATAAAAATATTTTATTTCAATATCAAAAGTACATCTTTTTACTCCACTATTTGACATATTACATTTCATTCATACAACTCTGTCACTCACTCTATACAACTAAACACTTTCATACATTGACATTTTTTTTACTGTCTTCTATCGTCCATCTTCTGTCTTCACAACCTTCAGTCAAATCCTGACTTCATACCTGTCACAAAAAGAACACACAGTAGACTGCAACAAAAATAAAATAAAATAAAAGCAAATAAAAAATTATTTTTAAAATTTTATTTGCCTCAGAATTACAGTGTGTTTCTCATCATTTTTCTAGACTTTGTCTGATATGCAGGGACAGAAAAACTCGTCTGGATGACTGCATGTACACACGTGTATACACGTGTGCACTGCCACGCCAAACCAGTATCGTGACTGAGGAGTAGCCATAAAGACCGTCTCGACTCAGTGCACATATAAAAATAATTCTATGAAAAATCAATAAAAACTCGAAGTGGTCGAGATAGCTCAGCACAAAGTCAAGGCAACATATTTGGATAATTTTTTTAAAAATGGAAGACACAGACATGATAGTGGAGCACACAACCAGGTTACAAATACAAGGTTCAAAGCAGTACTCGAGCAACAACAAACCAACAAGAATACAATCACGACAACAAATTCAAGCAAGTCAACAATTAGCAGGAAACCATTCAAGTGCAGTTGAAACAGTACACAAAGGATGTTTAAGTGAACAAGTCTCAATGCAGTGAACAAGCAAATCAAATACAGTTTTTTTTAAGCAATATGTTCAGACCAGAAGTCAAGTATAGTGCAAATCAAGACAGTGAGCAATAAGGTGGACAAACATACAAGATCACTTCAAATTCAAGTAATTTATCATGGCAGCTACATATATGCATGATGGCAGAGGAGTCCACACAACAACCTCAATGTACAAATAGTTAGGGTCAAATATAGTTCTTAAAGTCAAGAAAATCAGTGTGGAGTTCAATTGATACCGCATGGAAATGGTGTATGGGTCAGTGAAGACAAGGCAAGAACGCTGTAACTATTTACATGGTGACAATTCTTAATGACTGTATGTGTATGATGCAAACAACTCAAGATTCAAAGTTTAAGCATAGATGGATGGTACAACTACACTGCGTGTGTCAACATAAGAATGCAGGGAGTGACTTAGATGTACAAGTCAGATATGCAAGGCCCAAGGGTGTGGTGCAGAATTCAAGTAGTAAAACAAGAATGATCGAGCTAATAAACAAAGCAAATATTATGATTCATGCAATCACAATAAGTCAAGACAACTGCAGTTAACACAGGTTTAAAGAAACATGGAGTATCAATGGTGCTTTTACACTGGTTTGTGTATATATAAATATATGGGAATCAATAAAAGGCAAAACATCAAGTGCGACATAAATTAAAAGGTTTAGCAAGTTCAAGAATTGAATCTGAAGACTCAATTCAAAGCCCAGAGAGATCAACCAGTGATTAAAGTATCTAAAGAAATTTTACAGAACAATAAAATTTTATAAGACTCGATCAAAGTTCAAGAAGATACCAAGTTTTTAGCATACGGGGCCAAGTTAGAAAAATTCAGAACAAAGAATTCGGCAATCACAAGAGTAAACAAGTTCAAATATAGCATCTGTTCAAATATAAGGTCAATTAGGAATCAGACTGATTAGTATTCAAGTTTGAGGATTTCAAAATCCAGAAACTACGCAAATTCAAAGCCAAAGACCAAGATTAAAGGAATATACTTCCTGGCCCCAAATAAAAGAAATAAAAAGCAACCGCAATATCATAGCCAAGTCTAAAGACGAAATCAGAGCGGAATTTTAGGGACTTTAACCCTATATATAACACACAATCCTCATCGGCAATCAAAAATCCAAGTTCAAGCACAATCAAAGAGTAACTCGAATTAAAAAATCATACCAGAGAACAAATAAACAACTTGGACCCAAATCGAAGCACTCGAAGGCAACATCGAAGTCGCGCATCAAAGAACCACATCTCCATCACTCAAGCGCAGAGATTTGGGGAAAGACTGAAGAAACCCTAGGAACCTCTCAAGAGACGCCGCCATTTCTAAGGAAGGAGATCGAGCCAAACAAATAGTGGTGCAGCAATAATAAAAAGGGAGCCGTCTTTCTATGATTAAAAGGGGATAACCCTAAATAGTTAAACCTAGGGTTTATTTTCTTTTTAACTTTTGTTTTGTTTAAAATTTTCTCTTTTACTCCTTAAAGTCTAAAACTACGAGTGTGAGTAGTTTGAAAATCACAACATAAGTGGTCGTGTTGTGTCAAGGTCTTGAGCGTAGGGTTTTAACAGTCGGGAGCGAAGGTCGCAAGTTTACAAGAGTCTGTAAGCGAAGAGATTGTTTTAAAATTCCTAGTAGAAACCTTGAATGCAGCAGTAGGCATAGTTTTTGCCGAAGCTGGGTATTTTCTGTGTGTGATCTTTTATTTCTGCAATTATTTAATACTTAATTTGCAATAAACCCTATTCACCCCCCCCCCCCTCTCTAGGGTTAATTTAGATCCTACAAGACTGCGTTAAAGGAATTGCTGATTAGGGGACTTCTATTAGGACTTGACTAAGCAACAAACGACTCTCCTTTTCTAATTCTCGAACCACGATCTGTAAGCCCCAGTTATTTTTCAGATTTAAACTGTAAATGTATTATGAATATGATGTAAAATTGAAATTGGACCTATGTATGATGACTGTTTACATTCATTCTTGTTCATCTTGGATCTTGACTCTTGAATATTACTATGACATCGATTTGCGGCCTATTCATGTTGTAAATCAAAAAGAGAAACCCCTCTTATTATCATGTTGAATCTGTTATTAGCCACATGTTTATGATTATCACCTTATGACAGTCGTACCGTGACTATACTATCATCTTATGACAATCGTTACTATGACTATACTATCACCTTATGACAGCCGTTGCCATGACTATACTATCACCTTGTGACAACTGTTATTTTGATTAGTACCTTATCTTGCTAGATTTTGAATCTTTATGTTTGAGGCCAATATTTCATATGCCAGTAATGTTTTATTTCAAGTCATATCATGCTATGCTAGTAATCACTCTTGCCACCTTATACCCATTTCTTTTTATGTCACTCCCTAATTAGATTTATTTGTATCGATTCGAACCTTCGTGCGATGGAAATACGATTTGGGTAGATTAGGTAAAATATGAATTAACTTTAAACTTGAACATGAATATGGACATGAACTTGACACGATTTGACATAAAACGTGACTTGAAAACTCGACATGAATCTAAACATGAAAACTTGAACGTGGGCATGACAGTTAGATAAACTTGAAAAAGGCCAACTCGAGGCTGGGTTGAGTTTGCAGTGTAAATCTGTCCGGAACCGCCCGGCAAATCCAGTGGCTGCAAACAATAGGATCCAATGTGGGTAGTTGGTCATGTCGCACATAAAAACCCGAGGTTAGACTATGTTGTGGTGTAAATCTGTCCGGAACCGCCCGGCAAATCCAGTAACCACAACAGTTGGTCTAATGTGAGAGGTTGGCGTGCACTAATGAATTAATGCCACATGATAGGGTTAAGTCATGAACCACTTGAATATACTTAACCAACTTGACACGATGACTTGATAGGGTTAAGTCATGAACTGCTTGAACACACTTAACCAACTTGATACATGATCTGGATAGGGTTAAGTCACGAATTTGAATGACAACACTTAACCCATTAGAAACCCTAGTTACGCGGTCCTTTTCAGTAGTAACTCACTTGGATGTATCACGATACCCTGGGACTAGGCAGGGTGGGGCACGATTACTGGGCTGATTGTAAACGACCAGAACGAAGGCTGAGTAGGTGCGCCATTGTAGGTTCAGGCGGGCTATGGTCGTGCACGTAGTCCGAAGTTGAAAAAACAGGCATTGGGCACCCGCAGATTTACACTGTGCATGCTTGATTCATGTTGGTGGTTGGCACCATAGGACTTGATACACTCTATGGTGGACCTAGCACAGGTAACTACATTTCTGGATAGGGCCGTATGACACAGGCGCATGACGAGCTAGGACTTGTAGGGAACAGATCGATTAGTAGATCGTACCGTAGGACCCCGTAATGGGTCACTTCATGACACTGGGCTAAGGGATCATTTCATGGTTAATACTTGATATGGGTTAGAATACTAGTACAGTTGGTGCAGCGAACCTTGAACATGCGATGCCAGACTTGACTTATCTTGTTATCTTAATTATCCAACTAGTTCTGTTATTATCCTTATGTTTAATTCCAGTTTTCACATATCATGTTACCTTTACTAGTTTTCAAACCGAAAGTCACTAGGGCTTACCAGTCTTTATGACTGACCCTTTTTCTTTCGCCCCTTTTTCTTTCGTTTCCCACTAGGTTCCCAGGGAGGAAACACTAGCTCTTAGCTTGGATTCAACTTGCTTTCTGACAGCTCATGTACGGTTTGGTCTTGGGCTATGCTATGGCTGCTTCTGCTATTTATGGGGAATAATTTACTTTTGTTTTAAAGTTTATGCTTCTTTACTATGAACCTGATGTAATGGAATAATTTGTATCTTGGATATATGAGCTTTTGACTCTTTTCTTGGAAATAATAAAAAGTTAGTTTTTAATTTCTACCGCTGCTTTATTTATGTTCTGCCTTGTGATATCTCTGTGCATGTTTACCTAGATAATACTCCACCAAAACTAGTGCATTCCCTTTGCGAGTGACCCTAGCGGAGGTAGGGTGTTACAATTTAGCATCAGAGCAGAAGGTTACCAGGCTGGGCAAAAGTTTTAAAAACCTTCTGAAACTGTTTTCTAAACCATTTATAAAGAAGCATTTTTCAAGAAAAGTTTTATGTTTAAAAAGATTATTCCCTAAGAAGCCATTAGCACTTCCCTTTGTTTCCTCGTTTGAATCTTTTCTTTTCGTTTTTCAGCATGGCCGATCTTAACCTTCCTGAGGGAATACCCGTGCCTGAATGGTTCCGAAGGTACTTAGAAAACCAGGGCCAACGACGCGGGCACGGCAGACATCCCTCCTCCTCCTCCCCTAGTGGTCGCGGTTCCTCCTCCTCCTGGTACCGCCTTTGCCAAAATATGCAAAGACTTTAAAGCGATGGGCGGTAAGAACTTCGTTGGAACTGAAACCTTCGTTGAGGCACGAAACTGGCTAAAGGAAACAGAAGACTTGTTCATTATCTTTGATATGGAGGACCATAGGAAAGTTCAGTTGGCAGCATGGTTGTTGAAAGAGGAAGCTGCATTTTGGTGGGAAGTCACCAACCCTACCAGGCCAGTTGAGACTTGGGCAGACTTTAGAGAAAGGTTTGGGCTCAAATTCTTATCGTCGGCAGAGGAGAACCTTCAAATGGAGAGGTTCCTAGCACTCAAGCAAGGGGATATGTCTGTGAGGGAGTACGTGAATAAGTTTAATCAGCTTGCTCGGTTCGGTTTGGATTTGGTCAACACAGCCCAGAAAAAGGCTGTACGCTTTGCTCGAGGATTGAACAAGCCACTACATAGCTTGGCCCTAACTCATATACCCATGGGGGAGACCTTTGAAAGCTTGGTGGATATGGCTCTACTCCATGAGGAAGACAAGAATAGCAAGAAGGAGGTTAAGCCTAATGAGACTCAGAATAAGAAGGCTGACTTCAAGAAGGTGAACAACAAGAATAATAAGAATAACAAGAGCAACAACAAATCACGTGAGACGAGGAAGTGCAACTTCTGTGGTATTACTAGACATTTAGCTAAAGACTGTAGAAGGAAGAAGAGGAAGTTGGGTGAATGCTTTCATTGTGGAGATACTGGACACATCAGCAAGGATCGCCCTAAGAAGCAAGGGCAGGGGCAAGGGCAGACTCAGCGAGCAGGACCTTCTAGAGGGCAGTTGCATGCTCTCAACACCGCTCCAGCTCCTGACCGAGGTAGTAATATTTCCGTAGAAAGCCTTGTTTACATTTCTGACTTTCCTGTTCGAACTTTATTTGACTCTGGCGCATCGCATACTTTTATTTCTTCTGATATTGTTGAAAATCTGCACCTAAGTACTAGTCTGGTTGAGGATCCCGTTATAGTTTCAAATCCAATTGGGGGCTCCGCCCATTTATCTATGATGTGTGTGGATTTGAGGATCTCTATCTTAAGCGTAGAGTTCACGCGTAATGCTTATGTTCTCGGATTTATGGGATACGATTTGATCCTAGGTATGGACTGGTTGTCCGATTATGGAGCCATTCTTGATTGTGAACGAAGGGTAGTGAGGCTCATGACTAGCCTTGGTAATATCCTTGAAATTTCTTGTAACCCTAAGGGTCCGGTCATGTTATGTTATCTTGAATCCCTTGACTCGTCCAACGATAATTTGCAATCTGTGAGAGTGGTTCGAGAATATCCAGATGTCTTTGATGAAGTGTGGGGATTACCTCCTAAACGCGAGATAGAGTTCCGAATTTATCTTGTTGATAATGCCAAGCCAGTTTCATTGCCCGTTAGGCACATGGCCCCGCGAGAAAGAAGAGAGCTCAGTAAACAAATCAACGAGTTGCTTAAGAAAATTTCATAAGACGAAGCATTTATGAATGGGGTGCTCCGGTAGTATTCGCTACTAAGGCGGATGGATCGCTTCGTCTGTGCGTAGATTATCGTGAGTTAAACAAGCTGACAAAGAAGAATAGGCACCCACTACCAAGAATCGACGATCTGTTTGACCAGCTTGTGGGAGCATCTGTTTTCTCTCAACTCGATCTAGCCATAGGATTCCATCAGCTCAGAGTGGCTGAGGATAGCATTGACAAAACTGCGTTTAGGACTCCGAATGGGTCCTTCGAATGGCTCGTTATGCCGTTTGGGTTAACGAATGCACCCGCATACTTTGTAGATTTGATGAGCAGGGTGTTTCGGGAGTTCCTTAACAAGTTTGTGGTAGTTTTCGTGGATGATATTTTGATCTTCTCAAAAGATGAAGAAGAGCATGCTAGGCATCTCAAGGAAGTCATGGAAACGCTTAGAGCACACCAGTTAAAGGCTAAGTTCTCCAAATGCCATTTTTGGAGGAAGGAAGTTCGGTTCCTTGGACATGTAGTTTCTAAGCAAGACATAGCCGTGGACCCCGCAAAGGTAGTTGCGGTACAGGACTGGAAAATTCCTAAGAATGCAACGGAGGTGAGGAGCTTTCTCGGTTTGGCGGGCTACTACAGGAAGTTCATTAGCGACTTCGCTAAGATTTCAGCCCCTCTTACTAAATTAACAAAGAAGAACCTACCTTTTGCATGGGAGCTAGAATGTGATGCTGCTTTTCAGAAACTTAAGAGAGCCCTCACCACAGCTCCAGTCTTAGCATTACCCGATGGAGGTAAGATGTTTACCGTGTACACAGATGCGTGCGGCACGGGGTTAGGCGGTGTCCTAATGCAAGAAGGAAGAGTAATATGCTACAGAGGCAGACAACTTAAAGTCCATGAGAAAAACTATCCCACGCATGACTTGGAGTTGGCCGCGATTGTTTTTGCACTTAAAGCTTGGCGCCATTATCTTCTAGGGGAGAGGTTCGAGCTATATACCGACCACAAATCGCTTAAGTACCTCTTCTCACAGAAAGACTTGAATCTAAGACAACAGCAGTTGATGGAGTTCTTGGCATCATATGACTTCGATATAGCTTATACCCCTGGCAAGAGTTATGTGGTGGCAGACGCGCTAAGTAGAAAAAGGCTGACTTTGAGCCCCTTGTTTGTTGAAATGAAAAGCCTTGAGTTTACAGCAACCTTTGATTTTACACATGCTGTTGAGTCATTGACTGCTACGTTTGCATCTCTTGAGTTAAGACCTACACTTCTAGATCAAGTAAGGACTTCACAGAAGGAAGACCCACAGTTAGTTGAAATCATGGACAAGCTGATTAGAGGTGAGACGTCAAGTCGACTCAGTAGGTATGTCATAGATGACAAGGGATGGCTAAGGCGCGATGGAAGGTTATGTGTCCCACAAGTGGGAGACTTAGTAAGGAGAGTTCTTGAAGAAGCGCACCACTCGAAGATGATTATACATCCCGGAGGGGATAAGATGTACAGGAATATGAAACGCATTTTCTTTTGGGATGGAATGAAAAAAGACGTGGCAGAGTTCGTTTCGAAGTGCATGGTGTGCCAACAAGTAAAGGCCGAGTCGAAGAAGCCCGGTGGGCTATTACATCCTTTGAAGGTTCCGCAATGGAAATGGGAGAGTATCTCGATGGATTTCGTGGATGGACTGCCTAGGTCTAGGAAGGGAAATACTAGCATATGGGTCATAGTTGGTAGACTCACGAAAAGCGCTCACTTCATTCCGGTGAAGAGCAAGAGGACCGCATCAGGGCTAGCGTCTATTTACCTTTGAGAGATAGTACGATTGCATGGAGTTCCTTCTAGTATAGTTAGTGATTGTGACCCGATTTTCACTAGCCAGTTTTGGAATAGTCTGCAAGAAGCAATGGGAACACGACTGAACTTAAGCACGGCCTATCACCCATAGACGGATGGACAAACCGAAAGGGTAAATAGGGTACTAGAAGATCTCCTGAGGCTATGCATTCTTGACTTTGGTGATACTTGGGAAGACCATCTTCCCCTCGTGGAGTTTGTGTATAATAACAGTTACCAAGCTAGCATCGGAATGGCACCGTTCGAAGCCCTATATGGAAGACCGTGCAAGTCGCCAACTTGTTGGTGGGAGACGACAGACAGACTTATACTTGGGCCCGACATGATAAGGGACACTTCTAAGAAGATTGAATTGATACGAAGACGGATGAAAACGGCCCAAGATAGACAGAAATCTTATGCGGACCAGAGAAGGACAGACTTAGAGTTCGAAGTCGGAGATATGGTCTTTATAAAGGTTTCTCCGTTACGCAATGTAGTTCATTTTGGAGCAGTTGGAAAGCTAGCACCAAGATTTGTAGGACCGTTCCCCATCATTGAGAGGATTGGACGAATGGCCTACAAGGTAAACCTACCCGAGAAGTTGTCTGGAGTACACAATGTCTTTCACGTCTCGCATCTCCGGAAGTGTTTGCATGAGTCAGCCGAAGTGGTTGAGCCAAGCATCCTTGAAGACGTGGAAGTGGAGAAAGAAGCAACATTGAGGCGAGTTTCAATTCGTATCTTAGGAACGGAGATTAAGAAGCTAAGGAATCGAGAAGTCAAGCTAGTGAAAGTGCAGTGGAGTGAAGCCCAAGAGGACACAACTTGGTAAACCGAAAAAAAGATACGCGCGCTTTACCCATTTCTTTTTTAGGGTACATTCTCGATCTCTTTTTCCTTGAAAACCTTTTCGTATCATGCTTCTAATATCTATGTTTGTCTTGTTATCTTCTCGATCTTATCTTGAGAACCTTAGGTAGAACCGTATGGATGTAAACATGTGATTGAAACATGTTATGGTTGATGGTTGCAAATGGTTGCAAGTGGTTGCTAGTGGATGCATGACACACATTAGGCACTAGATCGGCTCAGTCACATTTTCATGTCGCATATGCATGGGTGCTTATACTTGTACATGGATGGAACTTGTTATGCTATCACTTGGATGTTGCATATGGATGAATGACTATGCACTCATGTATAGATTATAAACTATGTTAGGAATTTGCATACATGTTAGATTCATGACACTAACATATTTTGCATTAAGGAGGTTTACTGAATCAGTAACCGCCTGATCTTTTGCATTAGATAAAGTTCATATACACGCACTTTCTGCATATGTTCATACAGCACTAGAAGTCTTTTAAGGACAATGGTTGCCTATGGATGATGCTTTGAGTAGATGGATGGTAGGACACATCCTCCCTAACTTAGAGATTTCGGGGACGAAATCCTTTAAGGAGGGGAGAATGTAACAACCCGTGTTTTTATAACGTGTAATAACCATAAATCAAGGAAGAATTAATTTGTAAAATAAGAATCAAGGGAAATGGGTTACGCCATTGCGTTCGTCTCGAAATTCTGCTTGGAAACGAGTCCGAGTTCTCGAAAATCGGAGTCCGTATGACCAAGTTATGACCATTCGAAGTTTTCAGAAATTTTTAAATTCAAAACAGACTCAATTCGTATTCAAAATTCGAATTTCAAACCTCCAAATGGACTAGGCGGGAAAAATCCCGCCCAGGACCAGGTCGACCTGGGGGTCGACTATGTAGTCGACCTACCCAGGGCCAGGTCGACCATAGTGTCGACCTGGGGGTCGACCTGGTGCCCGAGCCCATCCCTGAAGCTAGATTCACTCTGATGTATGTGACCTCATTTCTGTCCACATTCGTTGACCTGACCCTATAAATACAGCCCCTAACACCAGTCTCTCTACACCAAATTTCTTTCTGACCTTATGCTGCTCTGATTCTGGTTGAAAAGTTTGAGAGAGGGACTGCTTCTACTACGTTGAGACTGCGTTAAAGGAATTGCTGATTAGGGGACTTCTATTAGGACTTGACTAAGCAACAAACGACTCTCCTTTTCTAATTCTCGAACCACGATCTGTAAGCCCCAGTTATTTTTCAGATTTAAACTGTAAATGTATTATGAATATGATGTAAAATTGAAATTGGACCTATGTATGATGACTGTTTACATTCATTCTTGTTCATCTTGGATCTTGACTCTTGAATATTACTATGACATCGATTTGGGGCCTATTCATGTTGTAAATCAAAAAGAGAAACACCTCTTATTATCATGTTGAATCTGTTATTAGCTACATGTTTATGATTATCACCTTATGACAGTCGTACCGTGACTATACTATCATCTTATGACAATCGTTACTATGACTATACTATCACTTTATGACAGCCGTTACCATGACTATACTATCACCTTGTGACAACTGTTATTTTGATTAGTACCTTATCTTGCTAGATTTGGAATCTTTATGTTTGAGGCCAATATTTCATATGCCAGTAATGTTTTATTTCAAGTCATATCATGCTATGCTAGTAATCACTCTTGCCACCTTATACCCATTTCTTTTTATGTCACTCCCTAATTAGATTTATTTGTATTGATTCGAATCTTCGTGCGATGGGAATACGATTTGTGTAGATTAGGTAAAATATGAATTAACTTTAAACTTGAACATGAACATTATTATGACTTGAACCTGAATATGGACATGAACTTGACACGATTTGACATAAAACATGACTTGAAAACTCGACATGAATCTAAACATAAAAACTTGAACGTGGGCATGACAGTTAGATAAACTTGAAAATGGCCAACTCGAGGTTGGGTTGAGTTTGCAGTGTAAATCTGCCCGGAACCGCCCGGCAAATCCAGTGGTTGCAAACAATAGGATCCAATGTGGGTAGATGGTCATGTCGCACGTAACAACCCGAGGTTAGACTATGTTATGGTGTAAATCTGCCCGGAACCGCCCGGCAAATCCAGTAACCACAACAATTGGTCTAATGTGAGAGGTTGGCTTGCACTAATGAATTAATGCCACATGATAGGGTTAAGTCATGAACCACTTGAATATACTTAACCAACTTGACACGATGACTTGATAGGGTTAAGTCATGAACTGCTTGAACACACTTAACCAACTTGATACATGATCTGGATAGGGTTAAGTCATGAATTTGAATGACAACACTTAACCCATTAGAAACCCTAGTTACGCGGTCCTTTTCAGCAGTAACCCACTTAGATGTATCACGATACCCTGGGACTAGGCAGGGTGGGGCACGATTACTGGGCTGATTGTAAGCGACCAGAACGACGGCTGAGTAGGTGCATCATTGTAGGTTCAGACGGGCTATGGTCGTGCACGTAGTCCGAAGTTGAAAAAGCAGGCATTGGGCACCCGTAGATTTACACTGTGCGTGCTTGATTCGTGTCGGTGGTTGGCACCATAGGACTTGATACACCCTATGGTGGACCTAGCACAGGTGACTACATTTCTGGATAGGGCCGTATGACACAGACACATGACGAGCTAGGACTTGTAGGGAGCCGATCGATTAGTAGATCGTACCGTAAGACCCCGTAATGGGTCACTTCATGACACTGGGCTAAGGGATGATTTCATGGTTAATACTTGATATGGATTAGAATACTAGTACAGTTGGTGCAGCGAACCTTGAACATGCGATGCCAGACTTGACTTATCTTGTTATCTTAATTATCCAACTAGTTCTGTTATCATCCTTATGTTTAATTCCAGTTTTCACATATCATGTTACCTTTACTAGTTTTCATACTGAAGTCACTAAGGCTTACCAGTCTTTATGACTGACCTTTTTTCTTTCGTTTCCCCCTAGGTTCCCAGGGAGGAAACACTAGCTCTTAGCTTGGATTCAACCTGCTTTCTGACAGCTCATGTACGGTTTGGTCTTGGGCTATGCTATGGCTGCTTCTGCTATTTATGGAGAATAATTTACTTTTGTTTTATAGTTTATGCTTCTTTACTATGAACTTGATGTAATGGAATAACTTGTATCTTGGATATATGAGCTTTTGACTCTTTTCTTGGAAATAATAAAAAGTTGGTTTTTAATTTCTACCGCTGCTTTATTTATGTTCTGCCTTGTGATATCTCTGTGCATGTTTACCTAGATAATACTCCACCAAAACTAGTGCATTCCCTTTGTGAGTGACCCTAGGGGAGGTGGGGTGTTACACTGGGTATTGGTTTGATGTTGGTTTCAGCTTTCGGGTTAATGCTTAGGGAATCGTTCTCTTATTAATTTACGGTTGGAGTCTGATTAAGAATCAAAAGATAAAATTTCACGTATCAAGCACTCTTTGGCTGTTATAAGGTAAAACCCTGTCCTCTGGCTTGCGTTGCGTTATGTGATGGTACCTGGGTCTTATAACAGCTTCATTTTTCTTTATTTAGCATTGCACTTTTGTTTTATGCACTGGTACTCTTGGGAGGAAACCTGTTCCGTGTTATACGGCGTGGTCCCTTGTTTTACCTAACTTTAAAAATAAAGATTAATAACTGTTTTAGTTCTCACACCAGTCACATGACTGACTTGGAGTTTATTGTTTTAACCTAAACACTGGGTGCCCTTATTTTGACACGGGCAGTTAGTAGTTTTGGTTTTGCAGATTTATATTCACAGGATCCTGATTTACAGCTGGAACGATACTCGGAAAGCTCTGTTTCCGTGTATTACTTCTGGTTGTGTTTTGTATTATTTTCCGCTGCTATGTAATTTATTGTAATCTCTTATATTTGTCGAATGTGTAATGTTTATTTATACTCTGCATATTCTTGTATTCTGATGAATTGTTGTAATTAATAATGAAATGTTCTTCTGTTTGCGTTCCGATGTGGCTTGTTCTCAACTCAATCCTTGATTTCCCGTAAGGGGGATTTCGGGTTGTTTCATCGTGGTATCAGAGCTTTGGTTTACAGAGCTCAGAGAACAGGACACGTTAGAACCAAACGAAAGGATTCATCAGAGATTGGATTAGCAATATCCAACGAGAATGACTCGTTAGAGATGGGATCAGTAGCATCCTAGAACGAGTGTGAAGAGTATATTTTTAAAATGAAACAAATTTTGTTTTGAAAATTTAAATCAATTATTCGTATTTGAGTATTTATTTTATATTGATGTGGACAATCCAATATATAATGATTTTGCATATACGCCTTGCAAACGTGTATTCGAAGTTTTAATGTACTGGATAGTTATAGAATCACACTCTAGTTGTCCGGGGATAATTCTGGTGACAGGGCACCATCGCCAGTATTTATTTTCGAGTTTCAAAAGTGAGATTTCTATATATTTCCAATTGACTGGTGTGAGAACCGAAATTAGATAGGGTCTATTGTTGTGATTTGGCATCAAAAATGTGATTTTTGACTATGTATCAAAGTTATGAATTTGAAAAGCTAATCAACTAATTGATTGTTGGTTGTGTTGTTTGATTATTGTTTGATTAATTAAATGTTGAACCTTTAGCCAAATTGAATCAAATAGTGAGTTGTATTGAAAATTTATCGCATTTGCATGCTTGTACATGTACTTACATTGAACAGGTCATTGCAAGGAGGCTAGAGAAGAGGAATAAAATTGTTTGCCCGACAAATAGATACATGTTTACTAATATATTGGGTTTTGGATGATTTTATGAGCCGATTGGCTGTTTCTTTTTCTTTTTGGATTGATGAGGGCCATGGGAGGCTATTGAAATATCCCGAAGTCCCCGGTGCAGGGGAGGTTATGGGGAAATTTTTCGAAAATTTAGGGTGTTAGCCAAATTTTTGAAAAATTTGAAAAGTTCTTAGAAACCGGAAAGTTGAAGAACTTAAGCCGTAATGGAAATAATGAAAGTTGAGTTGATTAGTTAAACAACTTTTGGCTTCATTCCTTTTCGGGGACGAAAAGTTTTAAGTAGGGGAGATTGTAATAACCCGGAAATCTGAGTCAATTTAAAATTTTTATTTTGGCAATTTTGATGAATTTTGAATATTTAAAATGAATTATTTTAAATAATATCGACGAGAAATTTATTTTGAATAGAATTCGAACGTAAATATTTATATAGATCGTCGTTAGAATATAAATATTTTATTTTAATTATAAAAGGAATTGAAAATGGCGCAGTAGTTCGAAAATTCGATTTCAAATTTCAAATGAATGTACATGATTCAAAATAAACCGTATTTTAGCAAAACCAAAAATATCAGAATCTAATCGAGAATATATTTCCAACGAATCAGAAAAATCGAAATTTCATAGCGGGAATCAAAAGTTATGTCCAGTTGAAAATTCAGAATAGTCGCTATGGAATTCTGGCCTTTAAAAATGGGAATTTTGCAAACGACCTCGGTTTTCGACGAAACCACTTTGGTTGGATCCGAGATGTCAAATTATTGCTAGATTCCAAAATTCATAATTTTTCGAATCAATATGTGAGCATGGCGAAAGAAAACTTGTTTAGACAGTTTCAGTCAATTTCGATCGACTGAAAAATGGCCATTTTTCAAACGGTCTCAGAATTCGATAAAATTAGTTTTGTTAGAACTGTATCGTCAATACGAAGCTAGAAAATATTTTTCTAGAATTTATTGAGTTCGTATGTGGCCCCAGTAAATTGAAATGAGCGCTCAAATTCAATATATATAGTTATATGTTGATTTTGACGAAAACTGGTCGAAACGGCCAAACTGGTTTACGATACATATCTCATTGTGTTCGGAATGAGGGTAATTAGCTAGGGATGACAGTCGGTGGGTTGGATTTCGAATTGAAAATAACAAGTTGCTTTTAGAATTTAAAATAAGTTAAATATATATAAATATCTCACCCCCCCCCCTCCCTTTCTCTTTCACTTCAGTCAGGAAAAAAAAGAGAAAGGGCTTCGAGCCTTAATTTCCGTCGTCGCGCCGCCGGGGGTGGGCCACCGCCGCCTTCCCCAAGTCCGCACCCCCTCCCCTCCTCCTATCGCACCTCCTCTCCTACTCAAGAAAACCTCCCCTCTCCGCCCCCCCCCCCCCCTGCGTCAACCGTTCTGCTCGAGAACCCCCCCCCCCCTTTGCTCGAGCGACGCCCTGTCCCCCCCCCCCCCCCGGTCGACGTGAAGGCCCACAACTCCTCCCTGACCTCCTCAGCAACCTCCCAACCCCCGACGATCTCCGACAACAAAACCCCCCTCCCCTCATTTTTCAAATCCGAATTTTCTTCCCTCCCCTGTAAGTATTTTTATTATTTATTTAAAGCATTGTTCTTTTTTTTTGGTTAATTCTTCATATGAAGTAGTTGAAATAAAATGAAGATTTTTATAGGTGAAGATATGAGAAAGTATAGGTTTTTATTTATCGTTAAGTTTAGATTTTTAATGTCGAAAAGGCGAGATTTTCAATGTTGCTCCTTTGATCTTGTTATTCTTTTCTTTGTAAAAATATATGGTCTTTAGCACGATAAAAATACGATTTTTAATAGTAAGGAGTTTAGATTTTCTCATAGGATGCTTTGATTTTTGAATAAGAAAAGCTTGGAGTTTAGAATATGAAAAGCTATGATTTTTGGAATTAAAAAGATTATATTTTTATCGTATTAAAAATTAGATTTTTATAAATATAAAAGGTAAGGTTTTTAATATAAAGAACATTATTATAAAAATATAATATTTATAGGATGGTCATATAAAGAAGAAGTGATTTTTAATCAAAGGAAGGAGTGATTTTTGAAAACGAATAGAAGTGATTTTTGAAAACAAAAAGAAGTGATTTTTAATGAAGTTAAAAATATAATTTTGTATAAGTAGGATATTGAAAATATGATTTTTATATACTAGAGAATATAAAAATGTGATTTTAATATATGTAGCGAATTAAAAATATGATTTTTATATACTAGAGAATATAAAAATGTGATTTTTATATGAGTGGCGTTATAAAAAATATAATCTTTATCAGAAGAAGAGCGACATAAAAATATAATCTTGATATAGGAAGAAGCGTTGTTAAAATATAATTTTTAACATATACTTCGTGAAACAGACTGCGTTGGAAGAACGATGAAGATTCCTACATATGAAGAGTCGTGGCATTTGGTTTAGCTAGTCGGTGAGAACTTCTCACTTTAAATTTTGTTTTCTAGTTAAAATATATACTAGGATGCAGACGGTGCTTAGCAGCACCCGACACCTGTCGCCCACAGACCATGGATGACTTGTTTGTTTGATTGCTGTGTGGTGAAATTTGATTGTGTGATGTGGAATGAAATAAAATATTTTATAGTGGAAAATATTTTATAATTAAAAATATAATTTTTAACGTGTATATAAAATAAATATTTATAAACAAATCGACGATTTATTTATATACACTGATTTGACTGATATTGATTGGGACGATAAATTTTACACATCGCCCAACTTCACAAATAAAAATCTGTGTTTGTTAATTTGAAACCCCACACGGGTATTGGGATGATATTTGACGCACACTAATCCCGATTGTTTAGTTGTATGTCAATCGATTGGTTGACAGACTGTGTAAGCGTTAATTATTTATATTTAATGCTTATGCAGTTGTGTGGTGCACTCTGAATGATGGTTGATTATTTATCGTTGCTATTATATACATGTGTTGTATGGAAATCCATATAATAAACGTTATATGGTAATTGATTGGGCCTCATTCCAATATAGAAAATAAATTCATGTGTTGAATAGAAAATAAATTCATGTGTTGAATTGAAAATAAATTCATGTGTTGAATTGAAAAAATATATTCATGTGTTGAATAGAATAAATATTCATGTGTTGAATAAAAGCCGTGTTGATTAGATTGACGCCACTTTGACGTGAATGATATTTATATCGATTTTATGAATATAGAAAAGAATTCAAAATTTAATGTTTTGAAAATATTATCATTTGTATATCGATGATGTGGAATATTCACTTTTGATTAGAAATTGAATATGAAGTTGAAATCGTTTTGAAAACGAATTTAAAACGATTTATAAAATATGTTTTAAAAGGAAATCAATGAAATATAATATATATATATATATATATTATATATAATGGCCTGAATAGAACGTGCCGCGCCGCGGCAGTTCGTGAATTTCGACCATTGACTTCGAATAGATATTACGGGAGATCCGACCGTCGGATTCTCCTAAAACCGGAACCGTTGGGTTCGTATCGAAAAGAGCTTTCTAACGAATATTAGAGATTTGAAATCTAACAGTTGGATTTGGAATTATGTCCAAATCAGATTTGAAAAAGGTCGTTGTAAGTGCAGTTCGATGGCCGTTGATGGAAATCGACTGTACAGGCCTTGATAAAATTATTAAAAATAGTAATAATTTGTGTAAAATCATAAGAAAGGATTTGTGAAGAATTAGGATGAAAAAATCCATATTTGAAAAGATAAAAATAAATTTTTATCGAAATGAACTAGTTTTGAACTAGAATTATAATTCTATTTATTTTTAAAATAAATAAAGTGGATTTGAAAGGGTTCTGAAAATAACCAGAATTTCCAATAATTGAAGTGGAAATGGATTTGAATCGAAATTGTCTTTGGAATATTTCGATATTAGATTTCGTGATGATACAGATATTGTTATGGGAATTTGAAAGATATATTAATATCGTTATTTCCAATACGATATTTGTTGGTCGTAGAATTTGATATTGAATATAAGCCGATATATTTTCTATTCAGAGCCTTTTATTTAATATCAAATGTGATTTGGGTTTGTCGTGAATGGTGTCTTCACTAACACTGTCCTTAAACCCAGTTGAGAAAAAGATTAAATCTTTTTATTTGGATTTAATAAAGTATACCAATTAAATAATATTTAATTGGAATTGAATTGCAATTGATTTTTGGGTTTATCGTGAACGGTGTTTTAAATAACATTTGTTCTTTAACCCGATAATTAATGGAATGTGATTTGGGTAGTCGTGAATGGTATCTTTAATAATACTATTCTTAGACCCAACGGAGTTAAGAAAATCAGAAACTAACTGGAGATTAGTTAAGTTGAATGATTTCTTGGGTATTAATCTGATGTTTATTCGGCCTTCAGGGTTAATACTTAGGGAATTGCTCACTTACTAATTTACGGTTAGGGACTGATTGAAATGTGATGTGATTTTGGGGTTTATCGTGAACCATGTTTTAAATGACATCGGTTCTTTAACTCAGTTAAAGATTAAAACTAAGTGGAGTTTTAACGAATCTTTAATTAGATTGAAAAGATCGAGAATAGAGTATCACCAGTTTTGCTCCAGGCGATAGTTAAATCTTTAATTAGATTTGAACGTGAAATGGTAATTGAATTTACCGATAACACCGTGGTTTTAGATATGAAGTATTACCGGTTTTACTTCATGGGATGAATAGGTTGGGATTGATAAATTTAAAACAAATGATTACTTCGGTAAGGTTCGTTAATCCTGGCTAGTTTGATTAAACCATAATTTGGTTTGAATTGATATTCAAAAGAAGATTAAAGAATAAATTTGAGGAATTTATCTTTGATAAAATTAATGGGAACCTATCCCTAAAAATGTGAAATTTAGCAATTAACTGAAGATTAGTTAAGATGAATGGTTTCCTGGGTATTGATCTGATGTTGGTTTCGGCCTTCGGGGTTAATATTTGGGGAATTGTTGCCTTACTAATTTACGGTTAGTGACTGATGAATTGAAATGAGGCGTATGTTGTGTTTGTGTAACACTTGTTTATTATATACGTGAGTTATTCAGAAAGACCGGATTTATCCCATTTTGAATAACTGATTCGACGATGAGTCGAAGATGAAGACGGTGGTTGAAGACCGGAGGTCTTCACATCGTTTGGGTGATTACTGATGATCTTGATTGGGCTGTACACCCAAGAGGAGGGAATCAGTTGGTGATCGTCCAGACGTACTTGGAGATCGATGGATATGCGAAGTACAAGGTGCCTCCGGTTTCGTTCAAACCCAGAACGGACTTGTAAATGGACTGTGTGTCTGACATTGGATATCATTCTGTGTGATTGATGGATATCGGTTGCATGGAGTGGTTTGCCTGTGTGGCATGCTAAGATGCAAATGATCAAGGCTTCTGTTGAAAAGCAGAGTCTTGTGGTTGATGATCAAAGCACGACTTATGTGGCATAGCTTTGTGTAGCGTTGATTCGTGAGCCTCACACCCCAGTTGTGAACCAAAAACGGGAGATGACCTCAAGGAGGACATGCGTTTCTTTCTAGTTAGAAGTGGCGTCAGTGGTTTGACACGCCCTGACGAGTTTGACTTATGTGGTTGTTGCTGTTGCGAGACGCCTCGGATATATCGATGACTATGTGAAGCCGATGGAGTCATTCGTTGGCTCATTTACGCCCCAAAGGGCAGGGAAACATAGTGTTCAGGCATTATAATCAACATCGGTGAACCGGTCCTGTCGCTCCAAGGGGCAGTTGCGGCTGTTCCTAAGGCTCGAGCTAGAGAGTCTCGAATCGGTTGAGGATGATCCCTGGCCTCGGTTCACAGATGGAAATCCAACTTTCAATACGTGACGTTTCGATTTTAGTTGTAATCCTATATATGGCGACATAGTGGCATGGGACGCTCATGTCGCCTATGATTGATATATGATTGTATATAAAATCAGAAACTAACTGAAAACGAGCTAAAATGGGTGGTTTCCTGGGTATTGGTCTGATGTTGATTTCGGCCTTCGGGGTTAATAATTAGGGAATCATTCTCTTATTAATTTACGGTTGGAGTCTGATTAAGAATCAAAAGATAAAATTTCACGTATCAAGCATTCTTTGGCTGTTATAAGGTAAAACCCTATCCTCCGGCTTGAGTTGCATTGTGTGATGGGACCTAGGTCTTATAACAGCTTCATTTTTCTTTATTTAGCATTGCGCTATTGTTTTATGCACTGGTATTCTTGGGAGGAAACCCGTTCCGTGTTATACGGCGTGGTCCCTTGATTTACCTAACTTCAAAAATAAAGATTAATAACTGTTTTAGTTCTCACACCAGTCACGTGATTGACCTGGAGTTTATTGTTTTAACCTAAACTCTGGGTGCCCTTATTTTGACATGGGCAGCTAGTAGTTTTGGTTTTGCAGATTTATATTCACAGGATCCTGATTTACAGCTGGAACGATACTCATAAAGCTCTGTATTCGTGCATTACTTCTAGTTGTGTTTTGTATTATTTTCCGCTGCTATGTAATTTATTGTAATCTCTGATATTTGTCGAATGTGTAATATTTATTTATACTCTGTATATTCTTGTATTCTGATGAATTGTTGTAATTAACAATGAAATGTTCTTCTGTTTGCGTTCCGATGTGGCTTGTTCTCAACTCAATCCTTGATTTCCCATAAGAGGGATTTCGGGTCGTTTTACATATGCAATGTTATCAATTGCAAATAACAGCTTAACGACAAGCTTCCTTTTTTTTAACAAAATGGCAATTGTAATAAATAATAATAATATGTAGATGGTTCAAACTTCAAACTCACCAGTGTATGAAAAATGTTATTGGAACTCTCATCAAATAGATAATACAATAGAAACGAAAAAGTCACTTATAAATATAATAATGCAATTCAGGAGACTCAGTAAATGTTATACTTTCTTCAATTTAAGATACTGAAATTTATAGTATAAGTTTGCTTAGGGACTCATTAGAATATGAACAGAAACAAAATTTTATCTACTTCCTGTATTTACTTATAAAATAGTATGTATAAAGAATAAAAATTCTATTTTTGAAAATATATTAGACCTTTTCTAAAATTGAATATAAAAACAGGTCGCTATGTGCTTACATGTTGGAATGACTACAATTTTATATTGTTGTAGTACTTTGAAAATGCATTCACTAACACAAACATTTAAAAAATAAATGATCAAAAGAAAGCACCCCTGCGCTTTAAAATGCATAGAAGCCTCTTTAGTACTTTGTCTTTTAATTTTGTGTTTTAATAATACACGTGCAGTCAAACGTATTCTATAAAATTTATCACTTATTTATTTATATGGCCGGCCTTATTCAGAAAATAGGATTATTACCTAAAATAAAAGTTAATGTTAAAAAATGCTTAAACAAAGATACATTCTAATATATCTGGTGGTATGCTAACGTAAATCATTGCATATTAGATTCAATGACAAACCAAGTCTGTCAAGCACAAAATAACTTTTCAAGTCAACATCAATATGGTTTATGAAGCCAAGTTCACATATTTCTTTCATTACATAAAACGTTAATTTTAAAACCGTGGATAAATTATGTAAAAAAACATACAATTAAAAACCTGATTTATAGTGTAGCCAAAAAGCCAAATTATCCTTTGCAGTCGGTTGGTACAGAACACATGCCCTGCCTACTGTAGAAGAATCAAAATGCCAAAGTTACAAAAATGCACATAGTTTTGAAAACAGGAAAGAGAAGAACAACATATGTTAAACATGGAGCGATTGCAGAGATTTGGCGACTTTAGCTTTTGTCATCCAATTTCCAAGTTGATCAAATAAAACATCTAGAATTTTAGGAACAATGCAAGCAGCAAAAGGGAAAAAAGGTATATATTGATTCGAAATGTAAACTGACCTTAACATAAAAAAGGTAACAAAAGTAGGTTTGAAGGGATTTTGAGTTGCATAAGGTGGTCACTGTCAATATGATTTAATTGACTGGAGGTTTCCAGGTTGAAGTTTATTCATATCTCTCTGTCATCTGTAGGAAGAGAATAGTAGGAAGTATTAGTATAAATAGCAATAGAAGTCACATGTTGAACCTTGAGTGAAATATAACAATTTTGAAGCAGTAAATTAATTCTACCCAACATTTCCGATGTAAGCCATAGTCGAGCTTGAGGTCAAACCAAAAAATTGATCCGAAATAGGATGGGTAATGGTGTTATATGTGCCTGTGATACATTGTTAGTTCACAGCTTACATTCGTTCTGTCAAATTTAAGCTTTGCCAGTGAGTACAGTATTCGGTCACAAACAGTTTGGAAGAAATTAAAAGCCTCACTAGATAGTACAACATCTAAATCAAACCAAACGTAAGAAATTAAGATTTAAGATATTAGTTGCCTTGTACGGACGAAGACTTACACAAAATTAAAAATAAACAACCACAATTAATTAAGCACAACACTTAAAGGACAGTAATGAGGGTTTTAACAAATTACTGGGAAGTATAATGGCAAAAGAAAGTGTAATGTAAATTTATATCTGCATGGATGAGATCTTACTGTCGTTGGTTGATTGATAATCAGTAGGTGAACATACTACAGTTATCACCTCAATCGATGGTTGATTTCAGCGAAAAGGGAGAAAAAACGTAAAACTAAAATTAGGTTGCCGGCGGTGAAGATGAAGCAGTTGAGGGAAATGGAACAGGAAAATTTCAATTGGGGGTTGGATAGTCGAAGAGAAATCGGTGTAATGGAAAATTAGGCAGTTATTATGGGAACGGAGAAGGGAGATGAAGGATGGAAAGAATGAAATTCACGAATGAATGGAGAAATCGGTACAAAGAGGAGAGGAAGAAGAGGGGATGAAATACGTGACAGTTCTATTTGTGTAAATGAATAGGGTTAGTGGAGTGGTAGAAATGAAGTTAACCGCTGAGTTTGAACATGTCATGTGAAGGGTTAGTGGAACAACTGAGGGAACATGTGACGTGAATAGTTAGTGTCCCGCGTGGCAAGATGGAGCCGTAAGATGTCTTTCTCAAGTTAAATCACATCCGTTATTTGTTTTTTGGTTTGTCCTACCAAAAGATTTTATTATACACACGAGTGGAAACCCGTGCGATGCACGAAAACATAGAATTTTTAGTGTTTTAGTTTGCATGCATCAATAAGCGGTGAGAGCATATTGTATAGTAGCAAGATATATAATGTAAGTGATACATGTATTAGAAAAGGCTATTTGCATACTAGTATTAGAAAAGGCTATTTGTAGAAAAAAAATTAAAAAAAATCAAGTTAATTTTGTATAAACTAATACCCAAATTTATAGCTTCATCTCATAGTATGATAGTTGCCATGCATAAAAGTTTTGCAGCATCCGACTACTTAGTAATATAAATAACACATGGAGGAAGAGACTAAGTGCCTAACTATTATTAATTTCCTATCAGTAACAGTTCTGCCATGTTTTAATAAACCTCGTTTTTAAAGATTTAGATCTTACAGCTGGACAAAATTATACATAATGTTGTAATAATACGATATCTTAATAAGGATGATACCTGTTAGCCTGCTTTGTGACCAGGCTACCCAAAGCAAAGATCGTGTTGACACACCTCTGGGTAAATGCTGCCTCATATGGAATCTCTGGATAACATCACTCTCCGACATTGGAGGCATCGTCAGAAGACACAAGGCAGTTTGTTAAAAATCACAACACCAGTATAAACAGGTCCGAAACCCTTATCAAACGACCTCATTTGGATCTATTCACATCATATGCTTGTAGCCCTCTGAATAAGCTTCAGTTTGAGCTTTGGTTCTGCTCAATCGGACTTACGGTTTGAAAGTTATGCCCGTTTCCGTGAATGGGTCCAGATTAGCATCAATTCGTGTCATTCCTGGTCGGATCGCGTACCGTGGATCGTGGATACTGGATCGGATCGCCCCCTCTGTTCGCGGAGCGTCCTCAAGCCACGATCCGTCCACTCCAGCTCGCAACCAAGCCTCAAATCGTGAAGCCCATATCACGAACCGAGCCCATATCACGAACCGATCCCAGACCCACGAACCGATCGCCGAACCTGCAGATACATGCACTGTTTTGACCTATTCTTAAGGCTATTCGATCTCCTACTTTTCCGGATCGCATGCCACGTACCCCAGCGCGAACCAGTCATCCCAGAAGCTCTCCTACAGCTATAAATACACCTCCAGAGGGCATTTTCAGGGGACTTTTTGCATCTCCTCATCCATGGCTGCCATGGCCAACACTTCTCCATGAATAACCCCTATCTTCCTCAATAAATTCAATGGATTCACGGAGAATTATTCATTGAATTCAAGTGATTGAAAGACAATATTCATTGTAATTGTAATCTATGAGTGAAATGAGAAAATATGAAGTGGACGTAGGCTCGTTAACGCCGAACCACTATAAAAATCTTGTTGTCTTGCTTTTCTCTTATTTTTTTCAGTTATTTCTTCATATCCTATGCTCTAAATACGACAATTTGGGTGTTGGGTCCAAATTTTGATCTAACATTTTGGTGCTTTCACTGAGAAATGAATTCTCATTCTATTGGATTGTTGCTCTACTATTTGGATTTGAAAGTCCGAAGAAAGCAGTCCGCCTTCCTACCATTTTTGAAGATTTTGGTGATTTCAGAAAATCAGAAGTTTATGGCTCTGAAGAAAGCAAAGGAACCGCATACTTTGCTACCAAATGAAGAACAAGCAGATAATGCACAGGAGCAGGTGGTCGGTTCGCGGTTCGCGGCTCGCAGGGGGCATCACGAACCACCCCCAGGTGACCTCCTCGACCCGAACCAAAGATTCGAAAATGTGGACACCGCGTCTCGTAGGGGTGACCACGATCCGGTCTCAGAATGTACCCACGATCCGACCAGAAGCTAGAAATTTGAAGGCCTCCGCATATCAGTTCCTTCCATGCCCCTGAAGGCAGCCACGAACCGAAGAGGTCCAGCGATCCGCGATCTGGAGAGGTCCAGCGATTCGCGATCCGGAGAGGTCCAGCGATTCGCGACACGAAGAGGCCTAGCGATCCGCGACACGAAGAGGCCTAGCGATCCGCGACCCAGAGAGGCCCAGCGATCCACGACCCGGAGAGGTCCAGCGATCCACAACTCAGAAAAAAGATGACGAACAAAGGTCACGACCCGACCCGAGAAAGTGACATTTTTTGGAAGAAATGCGTTTTTCTGATCATTTCAGAAAAGGCTTTGTCGTCCAAAATCGAAAAAATCGTGCGGTGCCCACGATTTCGACCTAACCGGCTAGGTCGATCGCCGCCGGGACTGCGGGGCCCCGGACCCCCGCCGGCGCTGCGCCCGGACCCGCTGACGGCCTCGCCTTCGGCTCGGAGCACGGCTCGCTTTCGGCTCGGAGTATGTTTTCCCCTACAAGTAACAATCAAGATTCAGTAGATAGTCTGAGGATATCAACGGCAAGTTGGTGATGGCTGGAATCCTTCCTAGAACCATAACACCTATTTACTGATGTTGTTCAATGTGAGGAGTTGTTGAAAAGACTCAGCATGCTGGCTATGACAATATATAATGATCGTCTCACAGCGACCTCCTCTTCCAGAGCTCCGATGGTGTATAGATTTCGCCAATGCAACTGATAGTGTCCGTGAACGAATAGTGATCACCTAGTTCACATGACTTAAACTTGTCCGACTGGTGAAGTCCCAGATAGCACTAATATGGAGCGGTCCAGGCACTACTCTGAAGACTCGGATGACCATAGCAATGATGTGTCACGATGACAAGATGCTAGAAATTGACTACGGATCCTATCTTTACAAATCTACACTTCACTTGTATGGTGTGCTGAAAGACATAAGTCCTTCGGTCTACTCCTAGGAGAACTTAGCTCGCCTTTGCAATGCATGACTGCTATCCATTACATTATTGAAGATTGATTTCATCATATAAGAGTTACATCAACACACTTTGGTGCCCAGAGTCAGGTACCAGTGGAACCACCGCGAGCCATGATTGGACATATGATCTTTGCTTGGACGATAGCAATTTGATTGCTCACCAGCCACCATACGATCTCGGTCGAGAGATGAGAACTTGAGATCAACGCAAATATGAACCAACCATTATCTCTCCAATTCATGCAACAAGTTGTGACAGAATGTGTGAATATTACTTAAAGCCTTGCAAACCATGCTATCATATTCAAGCTTATCTGATCAAGGTCCAGACAGACTAGCTCTAACATAGTTCAGATCTTGCATTGCACCCAAGTGCCTGTTGCTAAATATCCAAACCGAAGATGGAGTGGGAATGGTCTATGGTGATCAAGTTATTGGAAAAGCTGACTATTCGGTTGGATGGACTATGTTACACAACAGGGATAGCGTGAAACCCAAAGATGTTTCCCCTCCAGATGAAATGAAGTGTGAAGGAGGTGTCAATATTGCGAATAATGGGAGCATCGGAAAAGGAATTGCCCAATGACCTGCCCGAATACATGGATCCCAGAGAGGATAGTGATTCGGGATGCAGAAGGGTGACATCTAATAACGCAACTGCACGTGTTCCGACTGGCGGCGCCGACCTTACTAAGGTCTTCAAATCGGATCTCATTTAGGCATCTTCCGAACAAGGGAACTGACATGTTTTCTGTAGGCGAGCCTGGATGTGTTCGTTTGGACCAGTGCTAATATTTGCGGGATTTTATCCCAAATTATGAGTCATTTCTTAAGTATAAACCTGAAGTGTGCTCCTGTCAAGCAAATAAGACGTATGCAGTAAGTTCACTATCGCGGGAGTTTATATGGAGTTCCCATTCGAAATGAAAGATGAAATCAAGCACCCGTAAGTTGTATACAGACGATGCAAGAAATGATCGGCAATCCAATGCCGAAGTTTTGCAGATAACCCCCGAAGGACGACTCGAAAAGGAATTCCAATCGGAGAAACCACAACTCGCAGCTTACCTAGAATGGGCAGAAGAGTTATGGGATGGATTGGAACGTTACAACATACCTCATATTTCATACACAGAAGATCTAAAGTCGAATCATCTGGTCGAATAAGAAATTTCCGATAATCCAGAAAAGATAGAGATGATCCCCATCAAGACACTATGAAATACAACCATTGATAAAATGGAAGTTGATCCAACGTTGGAGACCAAACCCGGAAAAGAGTCATGGTTAACTCCATGATAAACTTCCTACAGCACAGAATACATCTAACAAGGTGAAGAGAAAGGCGTGCAATCGTTCTTTGTGCCTCGACATATGACATGCAAGTCAACATTGCTTATTTCCCTTGGAAGGTTGTCCCAAAATAGATACTGATGCGCCTCATTGCTAATTCACCGCCCTGAATGCTATGACAAAATCACTAATCAAGTCCCAGCTTGGTGAGAAATATACGTGAACAGAATATCTGATAAGTGACGTTTTACTGATAGAAAGTGAAGATTCACACTTTCACTCCTCTCATCAACTATCTGCTAAGTAACTCATCCCCCGGATGCTGGGGGCAAATGGAGATTTGAGCATAAATTGCTCGAAATTACATCATCTCATTCAGAGCTGATACATCAAGAATTTTCCTGGCCATTTGACTTAGTCTTGCCTGAAAGTTAGCAAGTTGAAGATCTAGAACGCTTACGCATGAATGTTAGTTGATTGTCGGCGTACCAACCCTTGTCCCCGATATGGGATCGATGGTATATCAGCAAATTTATGTGATATGATTATCCCACCAGCAGTAATATCCTATTTCCTAGCATGGAAAGTGCAAAAATTTCTATGAGCATGAATCCATTGTTTTCATGCTAATTTACAACCTAACACCAATGCAAAGATGTGCTACCATTAGCAATCCAGTCATGACTTCCTAACACTCTATCCTTACCCTCAGCGTGGGGGCAAAAAGGCGATTTGAAGGAGATGCGACCTCATCACTCGCTTATAGTACCTACCTAGACGCCTTTGCCATGTCAAGACCCAGATCAAGCCCTTTATTGACAGAGATAGGGCGAAGCAAAATGGACCTGCAATGAATATGCAACGCCATTTTTCACTCAGAATGATACTCATTCCTTTAACAGGATTATTCTATAACCATGACTCTTATACTTGCATGGTTTATGAGTTATTAATGTAATTAACTCAGATGAATTAATATGTGGATGGTGTAGGTATCCAGGATTTACTACCGATCAAACTTGTAACACCCGCATATAGAGCCATAGAGCAATACTATAACGAGCTCGACTGAACTGCTCGTTTACAAAGCCACGCTCTTCATCTAAAGAATGTTGTATAGCTCAAGGTGGATTCGGGATGACCATCCAATCCTTGGCTCACACGTGGCAGACCACAAGACAATTGAACATAAATCATTGAGTTACAAAGTCATAGTCAGACTCCAGATGGATGCGGTGTGACCGCCTACAAGGCTCGATCCTATGCTCGACGCCACCAGATTACATGAATTCAAATAAAGGAGGCAACACTGCCTCTTAATTTGCTTACTTTTCAATCATAAAATTTGCTTTCACATGCTTTCCGAGTTACTGACGTGACTAATTCGTGCGGTGTGAATAATGCAGGTACCCGAAGTCTGGTGCCAACCATTCCTCCTGTAGACTGTTCGGAGGAACTCAAAGCCTTAGCAAATGCTCCAACTGCTTGTCCGACTGGTTTTAATCCTCGGAGCTTGGATTAAAATCTAAACCTAGGACGAGTTTGATGAGCGTGCATGATTGCAGACCGCTTGATCCGTGACTCTAACTCTCCAGAGCTGAGAGAAAGTATAAAGGACGCAAAGATGACGTCCACAAGGCATGGCGGTGTACCATGATCGGAACCGCCGGAGCAAAAGTCTAACCTTGGCGACCGCCAGGAGAATATAAAAGCGTCCATGATTTGGCGCTGAGAAAGGACTCTTACCCCTCTAAAGGATCGGGGAGCAATGGAACAGCTGAGTCCCAACTCTAACTCTCCAGAGTCGAGAGAGAGTATAAAAGCGTCCATGATTTGGCGCTGAGAAAGGACTCTTACCCCGCTGAAGGATCGGGGAGCGATGAAACAGCTGAGTCCCAACTCTAACTCTCCAGAGTCGAGAGAGAGTATAAAAGCGTCTATGATTTAGCGCTGAGAACTTCTGCTCCGCTGAAGGATCGTTGAGCAGATCATGAACCGAGCTCGAACTCTAACCCGCTGAAAGATCGGGAGAGTATAAAAGCGCTAGAGACTTAGCGCCACGGAAAATTCCTCCCCCATTAAATGATCAGGGGGCAGGATGGAAGCTGACCCCAAATCCTCCATGTCCCGACATGGGGGCAACACAGTTATGGTCCTAATCAATCCTCAACAAGACCTGGCCAGGCACTAAGTTAATGATTGATTGGGGGCATGCCTATACATACATACTACTTTACTGCACTTTCACTTATAAGTTGCACTGATAACTTATAATGTTTCATGACTTGTTTGCTTATTTGCGTTTCAAATGTTTAAATGCATAACTAATTATGGAATGCTCGCAGGTACAGGATAATGCGAAAGGACTCTCACCCCGCTGAAGGATCGGGGAGCGACAGAACAACTGAGTTCGAAATCTAACCTTGGCGACCGCCAGGAGAGTATAAAAGCGTCTATGATTAAGTGCTGAGAAAGGTGCTGGAGACTCAACACCCCCCATAATTTCTGCTCCGCTGAAGGATCAGGAGAGTATAAATGCATGACGACATATGCCACTCAAGGGATCCTATCCCGTCACACGACTGGGACCAAGAGTGAAAATGGAGCTCGAACCACTCGTTTCCGGGAATGGGGGGCAGCACACGAACACAGCGGTACAAAAAGAAATGGAATTTCATTCACTAAGTACAGGCTCACAAAACAATTGGAAGGACCTGGCGAGGCCCTGAGATTTTTTGATGTCTACCCTACCTTAGTACGATCTTGAGCGATCATTGATTCCTTGGCCTTAATACGATTCGACGTAATCGTGGAATTCTAGACATTTATGAATTACAGGCTTCTTTTACCGTCCCAAACACGTCCTACTCCATGCTTGGATAGTATGATCGCTTGAATTCTGAAAGTGACTTCCTCTTCTCATGTATACATGTCTGAATTCGAAAGGGAAGTGATCCGACCGCATGTCTTTCGCACTTACCCTATAACTGGGGCCATGGCTATTGAAAATATTTACAAACGGCATAACTTAAGTGCATGTGTTTAACTTGTGTTGTGATCCTAACAGCCCCCCTTGAAGACCAAGAAACAAATGCAAAGAGAATGTCCATCTGCTGATCCCAACCGACTTCTAGAATGGGAAGCTCATATAAGGCTGGATATATCCCATACAGCAATTGGATAAGATGTAGCTATTTCGCCTCCAACCTCTCCCTTCATGCAGAAAGCAAGTGGGAGCACCCGAGATGAACACGAACCAATCAGCAGTCACACAACGTGCAGCTTCGATTCAGAACGTCGTAGATGGAAACATGGGCGATGGAACGGCTACCTGCAACTTCCTAGATGAGTATGCAAGAATCACAATGAACTCAGATCATGCACAACCAGTTTTAACTCCAACTCGAATGAATACTCGAGCGACATTTCATACTCAGCTCCGAGAAAGAACGCAACAATTCGAAAAATAGGGACCCGGTCAGGTCAAATGACTCGAACCATGACCTGGGGACAATATCGACGTGGAAACAAGAAATCAGCAAAGACCTCCTTTGTAATCTCAGATTCGATGCTGGGGGCACCAGCCAGGATCTTGATAACGTGCAACAATTCTTTGACAGTGATCTGCTCGCCAGTTTAATTCGGCACCTCTCGAGGAGCGGTACTCCTCTAGTTGATGTGGATAACGACAATCACAGCCCTCACACGTGGGACGTCAGGATCTCCTGTTATTCCCCCGGACTTTAAATTTTCTCTATAACAAGACTTTCTCAGAGATTTTGATGAATTCAACCCTGAAGTCGATAGACTTTCATGACAAAAAGGTATTAGCGTCGAGACGAATGACCTAGATGCCTTCCTGACTAAAGAATGAGGTACCTTCTAATTCCTGAAACTATAAGGACAAAGGAAAAGCCCTAGAAAACAACGACAAGAATGTGCAATTCCAAAGAGAATCTATACAACTTATCGAGCCCATGATCTTGTTTGTCAAGCTCGATTGAACCGAGCATGAGAAAGAGACTCAATAAGACTGTGATAACCATTTCGGACTATGCTGAAGCATAAACGGTGGAGCCCAACTAACTTCATAACGACATTTATTCATTCGCATTCAACAACCTTACTTGACTCCGCAACTGATCTGATGAGAGTAACCGAAGTCGCTGATGCCCGATGAGGCAATCCTCACTATCTGACTAAAGAGAAGAGATGATATCAAAGCAAACGTGGTTCAACCATTTGCATATACAATCCCGATTTTTGCCAAATTGAGAAACAGTACAGAATGATCTGGGTCGGCTAAGATTGCTGAACCTGCAACTCTTACCAGATGCAACGACAGGAAGTATAAAATCTTCAAGATTAAATGCCTTATTGACTCAACTCAACCCTCATCGATACTGGGGGCATAAGTACTGACCTCGCTTGTCCTCCGATGGCACTGAGAGCACAAGTGTCGGTTCATAGACTAAATTTGAAGACAATCCTGGCATGAAATGGGATTCAAAACATGTACGTCATGCCTCCGGGGTACATCCTTACTCATCTTTGCCGACCAAGCGAGCTAGCTTGTGGATCGAATGTGAACTTAAAGACTCGAACTACACCAAATGGAAGGTGTGACAAACCTATCTACTACCTTGCGATGGTGACAATCCTATAGGCTTTGGTCCACATAATTTTAATAGCGTCCTTTACTGACTACTTCATATGTGAATATTGGATTAAGAAATGATCCGTAACAATTGTGGAGTCTCTCGACTACGATCCAGAGAGATCATGGCTTTTGAATTCCTTACTGTTACAATTCAATGTGATTTTAAGATCCTGAATCAATATCAAGATATCAGGCTAGTCCAAACTTGAGTACAAATGACAAATTCGTATGATGATTTTGGCGTGCTCCATCCCAATGGTCCAGATGGTAGCTTAGAGCCCGAAGATTCTTGAAACACTCCATTATTCGGGTGGCTATTCCATACATTGACTCATATATAAAAGAAAGATCGATCCTACCATGCGCATGACTTGTGTGGAATGATGCCGTTGTTTGGCAACGATCTGTGCATGTAGAATCACGCTCGGGAGCCAACGGTTTAGCATGACTTTTTGAACTTGGCCTGACTAGCTCCAATGGAAGCAATGCAACAATTGGATAAAGCCTTCTCAAGGATAAATGACGTTCCAGAGAGATTTACCTCAACATATTCAAAGCACATCTCATCTTCGATAAGATGTACTTTGGGGGGCAAAATGTTAGCCTGCTTTGTGACCAGGCTACCCAAAGCAAAGATCGTGTTGACACACCTCTGGGTAAATGCTGCCTCATATGGAATCTCTGGATAACATCACTCTCCGACATTGGAGGCATCGTCAGAAGACACAAGGCAGTTTGTTAAAAATCACAACACCAGTATAAACAGGTCCGAAACCCTTATCAAACGACCTCATTTGGATCTATTCACATCATATGCTTGTAGCCCTCTGAATAAGCTTCAGTTTGAGCTTTGGTTCTGCTCAATCGGACTTACGGTTTGAAAGTTATGCCCGTTTCCGTGAATGGGTCCAGATTAGCATCAATTCGTGTCATTCCTGGTCGGATCGCGTACCGTGGATCGTGGATACTGGATCGGATCGCCCCCTCTGTTCGCGGAGCGTCCTCAAGCCACGATCCGTCCACTCCAGCTCGCAACCAAGCCTCAAATCGTGAAGCCCATATCACGAACCGAGCCCATATCACGAACCGATCCCAGACCCACGAACCGATCGCCGAACCTGCAGATACATGCACTGTTTTGACCTATTCTTAAGGCTATTCGATCTCCTACTTTTCCGGATCGCATGCCACGTACCCCAGCGCGAACCAGTCATCCCAGAAGCTCTCCTACAGCTATAAATACACCTCCAGAGGGCATTTTCAGGGGACTTTTTGCATCTCCTCATCCATGGCTGCCATGGCCAACACTTCTCCATGAATAACCCCTATCTTCCTCAATAAATTCAATGGATTCGCGGAGAATTATTCATTGAATTCAAGTGATTGAAAGACAATATTCATTGTAATTGTAATCTATGAGTGAAATGAGAAAATATGAAGTGGACGTAGGCTCGTTAACGCCGAACCACTATAAAAATCTTGTTGTCTTGCTTTTCTCTTATTTTTTCAGTTATTTCTTCATATCCTATGCTCTAAATACGACAATTTGGGTGTTGGGTCCAAATTTTGATCTAACAATACCCCTTTAAATAATTATTTTCAAAGCAAATCCACATGTGTGTAATTTGCAGCTGCTGCTTTCTTCCACTAACGCACATCTACGATTTATGAATAAAACTCAATAGCTTAAATTTAAAAATTATGCATTAAAATAAGCATCAGTGGCTTATTAGCAGTAAATAATATTCTCGTTTTATGTTACTTGTTATTAGAGCTGAGAATGTTCATTAGGTCCTCCAGATCTATAGCTTGAATTTAAAACTAAAAACTACTGGCTGAAAAACATGTTCATGACCTGGAATTCTACCAAATTCAATACAGAGTACCCAGCATTCTCTAGTTTTCAACAGGAAACATGGATCTAAATCTTAAAGTAAATATTTGACCAAATGCATGCTGGTAAAATTACAATTCTCTATCAAGATGGAGAATAGATAAGAAATGCAAAATAAATCCCTTTGCATTTGTGTACCAATCTATTTAATCTTCAATATATGTAAATACGTATTTTGCTTTACAGTTCACGTCGCTAATCACCCAACCATCAACCTTTGTATCCTCTTCCACCAGAAGACAATTCTACCTGTATGCGATATGCGTTTATCCAAGGGAGGAACCAGGAATTCAACAATGTACGAGCCAAAACTTGGGGGAGGGGGGAGGAGGGGGGGGGGGGCAAACCTGTGCGCCATAGTCACCTCATTTAGTAGTCCTTTTTATTAAGTTTTGCTGCCAAACCTTAATTATTTTGGTTCATGTAGTCTTCTTCTTCGTCTTCTTTATTTATTCAGATTCACTTCTTTATTTTAGTTCATGTAAATGGTCAGCGATGTTTATATATCCTCTGGAAAAGCTTTTGTTTTATATACACATGGCGAAACTATATTGGGTTGGAGGGCGGGGGGTGGCCTCCACTGGCCCCAATGTAGTTCCGACACTGCGTTTATCTCATCCTTTTACGATACATATGGTCAAGTTTCCTTAGTGAAATTGATTTTCGTTTTGGTAGTAAATGTAGTCATGGAGTTTTCCGGTTGAGCATCAAATATCTTCCACTCAGTTAAGCATCTATTTTATTTGAAAAGAAAAAAATAGTGAATAATTATATAAATCAATCAACATGTTATGCTGACTTAACATATGCACATAATTTGTATGTTCTTGCATGCCATAAGCAACGGTGGCAATTTTTTGTGCAGTATAATTCACAAAGACAAATGTTTCAAATGTGATAATAAGCAATAATGAAAGTCAAAACAATATTCTATTAAAATAATAATCCATATGCAACATCTTTATTGAAATACATGATTAATAACATGAAGACTATATTAATGAAGACTATGACTGGCTGCATTTGTTATCAATGGAAAAGGGAAATTTATGGATTTTAAAATTAAGTGAACACATAAGGAACTGTAACAAAATGAATGAAGAGTACATATACAAATCCACCACTTAACCGTAAACATTTTGTAGGTGGCTTCGGCATACAAATTTTTTGTTTTGAACTGATATCAAGGCATGTCCATTGTGTGTGGGAATTGATATCAATGGCAGCATTGGAAGTGTAGATGTTGATAATTACTAAAGTAAAAAATTCTAATGAAAACTGAATCAATCCTGCGTAGTATCCAATGCCTTCAAACACTACAAAAAAGAGGTCAGTTTTCCAACCTGGAATTCCCTACGCCATGCCTACGCTGCGTAGGCGCGGCGTAGGGACGGCGTAAAAACATATAAATGGTGTAGGGACAACGTAAGCCTCCATACTCATTTCACGTGCTCTCCAATTACTCTGTTACCTACGAATACGGTTCCACTTACAAAATAAACTCCCGTTCAAATTCCCTTTCCCAAATTGAAAAAACCCTAATCGTCGAAGCTCCCAACCGCGCCGCCAGGCTCCCCACCGCGCCGCCAGGCTCCCCACCGCGCCGCCAAGCTCTCAACCGCCGAAGCTCCAGCCGCCGCAGCCCTTGGCCCCCGCGCCGCAGCCCTTGCCTCCCCTCCACGCCGCAACCCTAATCGTCGCTTCTTTCAATCGCCTCAGGTAAGAACTGTTTATTTCTTCCATTCTTTCAATCGCCGCCAGCCTTCTGCCTCCCTCTCCTCGCTCTGTATCTCCTCCCTCTCCTCGCTCTGTAAGAATTGTAGTTTAATTTGGTTTTTTAAATGTTACTTGAATACTAGAACTAATTAGTGTTTCAGAAGTTATTTATTAGCTGTGGCCAATGACCACCACAAGTATGCCCTTTGATATGATAGTTTCAAATTAAATTAAGAACTTAAGATGCAGTGAAATCTTAATCTAATCTTTAGATCTGATGAACCAAATGAATAATTGCTATGAGAATTTAACCTCAGTGTGAGTAATTAATAGTAGCAGGTGTTAAAATTAATCATTTCATTTGAATAAATATGATAAGGGTTCTTTCAGTCCCATTTGCCCTGCGTAGAATACATGCAAAATAATATATCATGTGTTTCAGTAGATATGTAATATGACTAATATAGACAATCACTCATGTAGATTATTTTGAATTTGAACAAAATAATATGCATAAAGGATAGGATTCATAATTAGTTAGGTAAGCTACGTATATTGATCATCTGGACTGCTTAACACGGATTGTATGTCAGTTTGTAGCATTGGGATAGCTCACGTGTTGTATTAATTTTGAGAATATTATCATGTAATGAATGATGTTGCAATAATCATGGATCATTAGGGAATATGAGATGCGATCGGTCAATCTAAAATCAATTTGATAGTATATATTAATTACATGTCATGAGTTTAAGTATTATCTTAATAAAATTTTCCCTAATAAGATATTTGTGATTAATTAGCAAATAGTTGAATTTTTCATTATTAATAAATTATTAATTACTTTGAGTTGCATCAATTGATCTTTCATATTAGATTTGTATCTTTTATTTTTGCTACATCGCCGTATTTTCCATAATTAAAGAAAACTATAAAGATTGTGTTTGTAACTGACATTTCTAAATTAAAAAAAAAAGCATAACATAAATTTATAGGAAAAATTTAAGTATTTAGAATATTTCTCTTACTGACAGACAATGTCCAAATTATAAGTCTGTACCTGCATATTCAAAATATCTTGTCAATCAGAAACAAAAAAGTTTGATGTGTTGACAGCATCAATGATATTCAAAATATCTTCGAAGAAAGCTTTGATAAAAGAGAGTTGGTAGAAAGAAGAGGAAAGAATTAATTATAAATAGGCCAATTAAGTAACTTCCACTTAGTAATTGGATTTTATTCACCTTCAGCCAAGACAAAATTATTCCCCTTTTGACCAATTCTTTTAACTCAGTTAGTGAATTCCCAATAAATGAACATACTAACGATTTTACAAGACGAGTATGTAATTAAAAAAACTATCAAATATGACGAAAGAAACCTTGAACCTAAACAAAGCAATTCAAGTTGATTATGTTTTCCCTCCTTTGGAAACTGATTCCCCTCTGCCTGGTTAGTGAAATCCTAAAGTGCAAAAATCCCAAAGCGCAAAAAGCGCTTTTTTTCATACCAAGTGTTTTTTTCTTTTTTTAAACTTACGTTGAATTTTTTTTTGAGTATTTATGTGAACCCCTTAGATAAATTTGGCCCCGTCCGACAAGTGTTGTATATGATCGTTATATGGATATTCGTTTTTACACAAAACGGAAATCTATATTCATCTGATACAATATTCGTTGGATTTGTCCTAGTATTGGACAAGTTACAAATATAATAACGTAAGCATATGTTATAATTCATTTCAGTTTAAACGGTTAACAAAATTTCGATGGCACTTTCTTTTTGTTCCCTGTGTACACGCATTTGTGTACGATACAGGGACCAAAGGGAAGTGCTGCCGAAATTTTGTTGAACCGTTTAATCTAAAATGATTTATAAAATATGCTTATGTTATTATATTTGTAATGGGAAGTAGGTAGATCGGCCGTCAAAGTAAAAAGAAATAAACAAAAAAACTGAAAACATGCAGTACTTTACAAGTATAATAACGTAAGCATACATCTAATTTGCATAAATGGAAGAATTTAAACATTTAAAAGAATAAGAATTTTTAAGTTAAAATAGCATACATCTAATATTGTATTTGTATGTGTACGAATTTAAAATTATATCCATCTAAATAAAATAATACAATAATTAGGTAAGTATTAAAATAATGAAATTACTCTAGTTCTATATATAATAATAATATTAGTACTCATCTTATAATATAACATGTCTTAATTATGCAGTATAAGATGGAACAATTGAAAGTTCGTCGTGCTTGGATGTACAAAGATGTTGGACATAGACGAACAATTCCATTTCAATTTTTAAGAGGTTTAAATGAGTTCATGCTAGTGGCATCTTCCAATGGAACAAACATGACAGAAATCCGTTGTCCTTGTAAGAAATGCAAAGCTACAAAACATCATCCTCATGAAAATGTTCAAAGACATTTGACTATAAACGGTTTTATGGATGATTACTATGTATGGATACATCACGGTGAAGATGCGGTGAACGTTAATAATACGTCGGTTGATGTTGAGGATGATAACGTAAATTTCGGTATTGATTTTGGTGAATCTAGTACTACAGAAAATAGAATGACTGAAATGGTTATTGATGCCGCTGGTCCGAGCATGTTTTCTGATTCAATGGATGTAGAGGAAGAGCCAAATCCAAAAGCTAAATCTTTTTTTGATTTGTTAGAATCATCAAAAAAACCGCTTTTTGATGGATGTCCTATGACAGAGTTGGCAGCGACTGCTAGGCTAGTTGCAATAAAATCCACAAATAACGGTACCCAAAAATTAATGAATGACGTTCTTAGCTTAATTCGAGATGTGGTCCCATCCGGTTTGCAAACTAGATTGGCTGAAAATTGGTATCAACTAAAAAAACAAGTGTCTGCATTCGGATTGCCGTATGAAAAGATAGATACATGTCGAAGTGGTTGTATGCTATATTGGAAAGAGGACATAGACCGTGCACAATGTAAATTTTGTGGCTTAGGAAGATACGAAAAGAAAAAAAGCAACGGTAAAAGTGTGTCTTTTACTCGTTTACATTATCTTCCGATTATTCCTAGATTGCAAAGATTGTATTCGTCTTATGCCACTGCGGAGCATATGAGATGGCATAGTGAGCGGGTTCGAGAGGAAGAAGTTTTATGTCATCCTGCAGATGGAGAAGCATGGAAACATTTCGATGACAAATATCCTGATTTTGCCAATGAATCACGAAATATTAGGCTCGGTTTATGCACTGATGGTTTTCAACCTTTTAGCCAGTATGGTAAAAAATACTCCACTTGGCCAGTTATTTTGACACCTTACAATTTACCTCCTTGGATGTGTATGCAAAATCCATACATGTTTTTAACCCTAATTGTCCCTGGACCCAAAAATCCGAAAAACGGAATAGATGTTTATTTGCAACCTTTAATCGAGGACCTGAAGAAAATGTGGGTAGAGGGTATTGACACATACGACGTATCAAAAAGGAAAAATTTCAAACTATTTGCTTGTTTGTTATGGACGATAAGCGATTTTCCCGCGTACGGAATGCTTTCGGGCTGGAGTACGGGAGGTAAATTATCTTGTCCTGTGTGCATGGATTCAACAAAAGCATTTACACTGAAGCATGGTGGTAAGCAGTGTTGGTGGGATTGTCATCGTCGATTTTTACATACAAATGACACATTTAGACGTGATAAGAAAAACTTTGAAAGAAATAAAACTGTAAATTTGCAACCACCAACTATTTTGAATGGAGAAGAGATATTTGATATTGTACAAGATTATGCAAAATTACATGAGACAGGAAACAAAGAGCCCAAAATTCCTGGCAAAGGTGATTATCACAATTGGTGCAAACAGAGTATATTTTGGGAATTGCCATATTGGAAGGATCTAAAAATTCGACACAATTTAGATGTGATGCATATTGAAAAAAATGTATTTGAGAATTTCTTTCATACAATCATGAATGCGAAAGGAAAAAACCAAAGATGATTTGAAATCAAGAAAAGATGTCGAATACTATTGCAATCGTCCAGAGCATAAGATTAATCCTATTCGTCCAAACTTCAAAGTTCTTGCTTGTTATGAGCTGGATAGGACTCGTTGTATAAAATTACTAGAGTGTGTCGATTCTTTGAGATTTCCCGATGGGATTGCTTCTAATATGAAACGATGTGTTGATATGAAGGATCTTATTCTGTCAGGTATGAAGAGTCACGATTGCCATGTATTTTTGGAGACTCTATTTCCGATATTATTTAAAGACCTTTTACCACAAAAGGTTTGGATGCCAATAACAGTGCTCAGTTTATTCTTTAAAGATATATGCTCGACAACTCTATCTAAAAGCCATTTGCAGAAGCTTGAAAGAGATGTACCCAAATTAATATGTAAATTAGAGAAAATATTTCCTTCTGGAGTTTTTAACTGCATGGAACATTTGCCAGTACATTTACCAACTGAAGCATTACTACGTGGACCAGTGCAGTATGGATGGATGTATCCTTTTGAGAGGTATGTAATAATTATATTTATTTATGTAATGTTTAAATATAGAACATGTCATAGTTAATTTCACACGTTTTCCTATTAAGGTATCTGGGCCACCTAAAGAAAAAGGTGAAGCAGAAAGCACGTGTTGAAGGTTCTATTTGTCAAGCGTACATTATTGAAGAAGCATCCATATTTTTTAGTCATTATTTCGATGATCATGTGAATTTAAATTTTAATCGTGGTCATCGCAATGAAAATGATATTGTGGATGCTTCAGTCGATAACGTTCTCTCGGTATTCAAAAAACAAGGACGTCCATCTGGTAAATGGAAGAATGTTAAAGGCTTCACTACAACAAAGGATTACAATCTAGCCAATGCAACTGTGCTTCTTAATTGCAATGAATTAACTGATCTTATAAGGTACTATAATAATTTGATTATTCATTAACTAAATTAATGTCAATCTCTTCCAGCTAAACACATTACTACTTAGATATTAACATTTGTATTTCGTTTAAACAGCAAGTTCGAAAGTGAATATCCCAATGCTGAACTCTGTAAAGAATTCGAGGGATGGTTTAAACAATATGTAAGTATGATAAGTCATGTTTTTTTTTAATCTTGCACGATATCCATTATATATTAACTTGTGTATTTAATTCAAATGGATAGGTTGATACGAACAACATCACCGACATTTGCTATAGGAAACTTGCGTTTGGTCCGCGTACTAGTTACATAATATGTCCAATAATGTTTATAAATGGATTTAAGTTCCACACAGAAGAATATGGAAAGAAAAAGACAACTGTTAATAGTGGAGTTTGTATCAAAGGTGGGAACAACGATGATGACATAACAGATTATTATGGTGTACTGGAGGAAATAATCGAGTTAACTTACTCGGTGGTGCCGGAGTTAAAAACGTTTCTATTCAAATGTCGATGGTTTGATAGTAGACCGAATATTGGAGTAAAACGCATACATAAGGACTACCCTCTTATTGAAGTAAACCACAAAAAAAAAATTAGGGTATGATCCATTTGTGTTGGCGGCACAAGCTACACAAGTTTATTTCACACCTTATCCTGCTATCGACAACAGTCGTTCAGATTGGTGGGCTGTTATTAAAACAAAACCGAGATGGTCATTTCACTCAAACACGATCATAACCGATAATATGGCATATCAAAATGATCCAGAACCTAATGAGCTATTAGACATTGTACAACAAGTAGAAGACATAGGATCTCTTATTAATGATGTCAATGATGGGGTCGAAGTAGATGAAGATGACGATGAGCAAATTGAAGTAGAGGAAGATGAGTGTGATCAGCTTGAAGACGAGGGAGTTAACATTGAGAGTGACGATGATAATGAAGATTGGTAGCATGTATACTTAATTATGATTGTTTGCATGTGTTTTTAGTTGCTCGGTTGCTTTTATGTTTATGAAGTTGTTTATGTTTAGTTAGTAGTAAAATTTTCAATTGTTGATTTACATTCTATGCTCTTTGATGAATGTTTTCAAACCTTATCTTAATTAAAGTTCACTAATTTCATGAACTGTTAGATTATCTTATGTATATAGTTGCAAATGTCGTATTCATGTAATAGATATGAGTTCTCGTGGTCGCGGTGGCCGTAGTAGCGGTGGTGGTCGTGGTGGTCATAGTGGTAGTGGTGGTCGTAATGGTAGTGGATGTGGTGGTCATAGTGGTAGTGGTCGTAGTGGTAGTGGACGTGGTTTGGGTTTGATCGAACCAACACCACCCTCTATCGATCAACAATCCACCCCTTCGGATGAATGTGATCATGATGAAGACACCCCTGGGCTATCTGGACAAGTGTCACAGACTGGCTCGACTTCTTCAGTCGGTACCATGTACATCTATTGTAGGAATAGTGGCGAGTAAGTAAAAAAATTAAATTTTCGAATTATTATGTATTTCAATAATGCATTACATAATTTACTCTAATTTCTGCATTAACAGGTGGGAATTCGCGAATAGTGACTCGACATCTCGTACTTTATCTAATATGCTTAAGGCCCGTTTGACATCATTTTGGCCTTGTTTCAGTACGATTCCTGCTAATATTAAGGATCATTGGTTTGACGAGTTTAAGGTAGAATAATTTTGAAATTCAGGTTCTTGCAATATTTAGTTCATTCATGATTAAGTTTTCCGGTTTATTTGATGCTAAAATCTTGTGTAGGCATTGTACACTTAGGATACCAATACTTCTTTTGCTGATGTCAGACTGTTATGGAATCAAAAGTGTTCTTTGAAGTATAGGTGGATTGTTGGAGACATGAAAAGAAATAAAAAGAAAAATGCTTGTATAACAGATGAGGTATGGCAACAATTTTTAGCCTATTGGGAGAGGGAGGATGTGAAGGAGCTTTCTAAAAAAAACTCAACTGCTCGCAAAAAAAATCCAAGGCCACATAGATGTGGTTCTAAGTCAATGGCACAATGGATGAACGATATGGTAATTGTTTAAATTATGAACTAATAATAGTATACAATTCAAATAAAGATATGATAAATTGTTTTTATTTTTTAGGAGAAAGAGCAAGGCCGAACACCAACATTCATGCAGGTTTATATTCGAACACATTATGTTGAGAAACCGGACGGTTCTATAGATGGGGGATGGGTTGATGAGTACTCGGAACAGTTTGTTGTATGTAATCAACAAAAGTTTTAAATTATACTTTACAATTTTCTAATTCTGTTAAACAATACAATATCTAATTTTTATGTAAATTACAGGCCAAATACAATGAGCGGGTTGCTCAAATGACCGAGAGTCAGGGTGGTGAGCTCTCTCACGACGAGCTAAACTATCTTTACATGCAGCTTATTGGAGAAGGTGAGACGTGTGCTTCTTCAAGAAGCAAACGAAGACCTGGTACCGGCAATATTCCTGGGGTATTGACTGAAAACTTAATTTATTTATTTTCTAGTTATGCTCATGCTCTATACTGTAGACTCGCCGAAACTGAGCTTGAACTCGCCGAAACTGTACCATATGTATTTTTAAGGCTCATTTTCGGCTGAGCCGAGTTGCCGTGCAACAGCAACTTGAAGTTGCTGTGCAACAGCAGCTCGAGTTGCTGTGAAACGTTGCTGCATGCACAGCAACTATGGTTGCTGCGCGCACAGCAACCATGCACTTGCCGCGCGCACATCATGGTTGCTGCGCGCGCAGCAACCATTTGTTGCTGCGTGGTTGCTGCGCGCGCAGCAACAATGTTTGCTGCGCGCGCAACAAACATGGTTGCTGCGCGCGTAGCAAACATGGTTGCTGCGCGCGCAGCAACCATTATTGCTGCGCGCGCAGCAACAATATTGCACTGCCATGAGGCAGTGCAAGCACTGCCATGTGGCAGTGCAAATTTGCACTGCCATGAGGCAGTGCAAATTTGCACTGCCTGAAGGCAGTGCAATTTGTTGCACTGCCTGGAGGCAGTGCTAATTTGCACTGCCATGAGGCAGTGCAAATTGCACTGCCTCTGCCATGAGGCAGTGCAAATTTGCACTGCCCCATGAGGCATCATGGCAGAGCAAATTTGCACTGCCCCATGAGGCAGTGCAACAAATTGCACTGCCATGAGGCAGTGCAATTTGCACTGCCTTCAGGCAGTGCAAATTTGCACTGCCTGAAGGCAGTGCAATTTGTTGCACTGCCTCATGGGGCAGTGCAAATTTGCACTGCCATGAGGCAGTGCAATTTGCACTAAGGCAGTGCAAATTGCACTGCCTCATGGCAGTGCAATATTGTTGCTGCGCGCGCAGCAACAATGGTTGCTGCGTGCAGCAAACATGCTGTGCGCGCGGCAAGTGCATGGTTGCTGTGCGCGCAGCAACCATAGTTGCTGTGCACAGCAAACTCAGTTGCTGTTGCACACAGCAACCTCAGTTGCTGTGAAACAACAACTCAAGTTGCTGTTTCACATGAATTCTCTCTTTACGAATTTATTGTACTAATTGGGTTAAATTTTTTATGAACATTTTACTTGATTTTGTAATTTGAAATGTATTTATTGTACTAATTGGGTTATAATTTTTATGTGTAGATATACAAAGACAACACATACACCGTTAGATTTGGAGGTACAGATCATACAGAAAAGCTTGAGAAGGAAGTAGAAGAGTTAAGAGATAAAAATCAAGAATTGAGTGTCACTGTTAGCAAACTAGAAGAACAAATGAGTTCTGTACAAGAGTTTTTACAAGGGTTACGGCGAGAGCAAGAACAACAAATATGACGTACTTTATGAATTAATCTTGTTTTGATAGTGAGTTTGATGTTCTATTTGTGTAAGGTACATTACACGATGTTTGAATTAGATGAAACGATCATGTTTAAGTTATGTAGCAACTTTATTTTATTGTTTGTTGAACATGATTTGTAGCAAGTTTATGGTAATTCGACCATGAAATTTATTTTACATCAATGTTTTTTTTGATATATATTGTATATGTTCGGTTTTGTTATGATTTGTGGTAGACGAAGATAAATATAAAACTACCATATTGATTTTTGGTGTACGGATGCGTAGGGAAGGGGTAAGGAGGCATATGAAACATCGCGTAGGGGTGATGTAGGGACGACGTAGAGAATTTGGCGTAGGGACGGCGTAGAGAATTTGGCGTAGGGATAACGTATGGAACTTGGTGTAGGTATGGCGTATGGAACTTGGTGTAGGTATGGCGTATGGAACTTGGCGTAGGTATGGCGTAGGGAACTTGGCGTAGGTATGGCGTAGGGAAGTTGGCGTAGGTATGGCGTAGGGAAGTTGGCGTAGGTATGGCGTAGGGAATTTGGCGTAGGGATGGCGTAGGGAAATATTTGCGACGAGCTGTTTTCCGACTTCCTTTTTGGCGTAGGTATGACGTAGGTAAATTCGATTCCCTACGCCATACCTACGCCAAATTGGCGTATGTAATTCATAATTCTTTTGCAGTGAAAAGAGAAAAAGTGCGACCAAACATAATGAAATAAAATAGAGAAAAAGTTGGGATATGCACAGGATGTTACTGTATATTATGTATGAAAATGCATGCCAAAGCCAAGAGACCATGAATTTTACCATTCTGTTTAAATAATGGTGTAACGAATTAAAATATGGGCAGCTAATATTGTCAGGCTAAATATATTTTAGCATTGATCAACGCAGAACAGCAAGTGAAACACATAGAATGTGATATCTAATTGATTTATGTACCAAGCTCTTTCAAATAATAAAGTACAATGTCATAAAATAGAGAAAAGAGTTAAATTTGAATAGGCAAAAGGATGGGGTATCATTTAAAATGTTGTTCCCAATAAAAGCCACAGGTCTCCAAACATTAGCACTAATGGATTTCTTGACTCATCAATATAATATTAGAAAATAAGAAAAAGACACGATGGAGAATGCAACACGATGACAAAGTATTCGAAGTACGACTTGAACTATGTATTGAAAATGAAGGTAATAAAGCATTTCGTAATACGATTGTAGGTCTACTGCTCCATGCACCAAACAATTGCGTGTCATAGATTTGTAGCAATAGGAGATTTGGGAATAGTTGATATGGTCCTAAACAAAATTACGGTTATAAAGTTGTCATGAAAAAATAATTAATGAAATGCTTTATACATGGAAATTGATAAGGTTTCACATAATGCAACTTCAAATAACTACCAAAGAAAGCACAAACATTTACTATTTTTAAAACGGTTCAAAGTACGTGAATTTGCACTGAAAGATATGGAGTTCAAATGTATTAGTTGATGAAAAAAAAAAATTAAAGATCATAATCTTAAAAACATTTATGCAGGGAAATAACATTAGAATTTAAGTGATATGTTATGATATCTATCTGTTATATAATGCAGTTTCAGCAAATTCAGTACAGAGTCTGGTGGCACCCAACCCGGAACACATTCAAAACATTCAAAGGTAAACCTGTTGTACCAATAAAGCGAGTCTTTCCAGCTGCTTTCATCTTTTGAAGTGCAGCGATTGTCTCATTAACAATCTGATCAAGATCTCCAAACTCTATATCATGGAAATCGAGTATATGTGTATCAACAATTCAACATATCCCAACTTTAACCTTGCCAAGCTCTCATCAATGCTTACAGTTACTCTCTCAGCACTAAAATCGAATCCATCAATATATATACCAGACTTCGTGGACACAATAAACGAATCCCTTGAAACCTCTGGAGCTTGAAGACAGGGGCCTAAAACCATCTCTGACACAGTACCCCTGTAAAACGGTGAAGCTTCAAAGAAATTAATGCCGAAAAAACAAAAGCATATTGGGACATGATATCTTTCTTGAATGCACCACTATCTATAATGCGAAATCAGTTACTTCCAGTTTTTTTCTTTTAATGAACTATGGTAACGTTGATCCAAAATATTTGGTTTCTCATCGTTAGATTGAAATTTATAAATTGAAATTACTTCAATGTTGCATGTAGTTACTGAGCTTAGATAATACTAAAAACCAAAACTCAAAGCCTGCTTGAAAACCAAAGAAACAAAAACATATGTGGGTAGGTTTATCATTATAATTTGAAGCCTGATTAAAGAATCTAGACAGTCATATAATGTAGAAAATAAAATTTGAGAGGAGAAAAAGATGAAGAATTTTTTTGAGGAAGACAAACTTTAATTAATAATTTTTTTTTTATTGCTTTTTTCTCCAATTGCTTCATTCAAAGATTACAAAAGATGCATGCATTATTTATACATGCATAAGAAATTTCTAGATAAAATTACATTAAAACAATACCAAATAAAACAGAGAAAGCAAAACAGGAAATGCAATTAACGCATGCAATTTAATGCAATATTAATGAAGTTTTAATTTATTCCAACAATCTCTCCCCTAAATTAAAACTTTCTCCTTATTCCCAATCTTTCTGCGTTTCTCCTGAAACTTTGTCCACTAAGTGGCTTCGTGAAGATATCCGCCATTTGTTTTCCTGTTTTGTAATACTCAACATTATTTTTCACAAGCTCTCTTAAAAACCAATTTTTTTCTTTCTTTTTTTCTTTTTTTTTTTTTTTTTTTTTTTTGGATCATTTTGAACTTTTCTTCAAACTTCGAAGCTTCTGAGAACATCTAAACTTTGATTGATTTATATCTCACGTGCTTCGGCAATAAAAAAAGTGATATCCCTACTCTTGATTCAAGCTCAAGTTTTCTTCGATTGAACAAGCATAACGATCCACCACATTGCATTTCTTTGGCATCTTCAACATCCTCCATATTCTCGTCTTCTTTTGTTATAGCCATTTCGATGTCTTCTTTGTCATCATTTGATGATAAACTAATTGATTTCCATATAATAGCCTGATGAGCACTACGTGGAGGTGGGCTCTTTGGACTTGAAATTAACTTGCAATAATTTTTATCTGCATCATAACGATATAGATTGCCATAAACAAATGTCTTGTTATCAATGTTAAATTCCCTTCCATACAAAATCAGCTGAGTCACTTTCAGTGGATTAAAGAACAACGAATGATTAGACCTTGGAGAAGGCCTTGCCACATTTTCTTCAACAAGCACTTCCTTTTTCTTTGCTTCTTCCATTTCGTCAACCTTGCAAAGTCCATGGATAAGAGCTTTATAAGTGAATTCATCAAGCTTCAAACTCAACTCCCACATTTTATTCCTCACATAACATGCAAAGTGCATATTCCCTTTATCACTGTAAGCATTAATCAAAGTATTGCAAGTGAAATTATCAGGCTCAATATTTCTTTTATCCATCTCATCCAAGATAGCATTAGCAGCCATCATTTTACCCTCTTCGCATAACTTACGAATTATTGAGTTAAATGTCACTTCTCCATGATACAAACCTTTTGCCTCCATTTCTTTATGAAGTTTCAATGCTTCGTCAAGCTCATCTTCTTTGCAAAAATTATGAACCAATGAATTATAAGTTACGATATCGGGTTTGATCCCAGCATCTCTCCTACGTTCTTCCTCCTCTTTTCTCAATCTTTCCTCTTCTTTCATTTCCTTTCTCTCTTCTTCTTTCTTCTTCCTTTTTTGGTTCTTTGAATCCATCTCGCTCTCTTTTGGCTCTTCAGTTTCAGGAGCTTTTTCTTCAGTCTTTTTGCCTTCATCTTCTTCATTCTTGTCCTTCTTTTTTTTTCTTGTCTTTCTTCTGCTTTGCATCTCTATCTTCTTCATCATCTTCTTTTTTTGCAGCTTTCTCTTCATCTTCTTCTTTAGCTTTTTCTTCTTCATACTTATCGACCTCTTCAAACCTTTCTTCCTTTTCTTCCACTGTTTCATTTTCTTCATTTTTGTCCTTTATTTCTTTTGCTTCTCCTTTTACTTTTTCATTTTCGTCTCCTTTGTTTTCGTCCTCTTCTTTGACCTTCTCTTGTTCTACATCACTTTCTGTTTCTTTCAACATGTTGTATTTGTTTTCTTCCTCATCTGCAGCCTCTTCTTTTTCTTCCTCTTCTAACGTGTTTTCTCTTTCCGCCTTCTCCTTTTCTTTTTCTTTTTCTTCTTCATCCACTTTGTCAGCTTCTACATCAGCCTTCTCCTTTTCTTTTACTTCTTCATCCACTTTGTGAGCTTCTTTGCTTTCATCCTCTTCTTCCTCTTCTTCGACCTCCTCTTCATCTATTTCTTTTTCTTCTATTTTTGTGTTATCCTTTGCATACACCTCTTTCAATAAATTCCACGAATCTTTTGCGAATTTTTCTCCAAGAATATGGTCCCTTGCTTCTCCATCAACGTTCTCACTCATCAAAATACGAGCTTGAAGACATTTCCGTCTCAAGCTTACAAATGCTTTACTCTCTTTCTCCGTCATGTTTTTAACATCTTTTGGCCATTCGTAGCCACTTTCAACGATCTCCCAAAGCCCTTTGGAGATCAATTCTTCTTTCTTTTTATTACTCCACTCTAAGAAATTTTCTTTTGTGAGGACAAACGGTGAGGAGAATAGAAAAACCATGGTTTTAACCAGGCTCCGATACCAATTTGTAGAAAATAAAATTTGAGAGGAGAAAAAGATGAAGAATTTTTTTGAGGAAGACAAACTTTAATTAATAATTTTTTTTTTATTGCTTTTTTCTCCAATTGCTTCATTCAAAGATTACAAAAGATGCATGCATTATTTATACATGAATAAGAAATTTCTAGATAAAATTACATTAAAACAATACCAAATAAAACAGAGAGAGCAAAACAGGAAATACAATTAACGCATGCAATTTAATGCAATATTAATGAAGTTTTAATTTATTCCAACATATAAACCATCTACGTCTTCCAAATCAAAAAATAAATATGTATATCCATCAAATTAAAGACATTTATGTTCAGCAAGAGAAGAATAAAAAATCCAACCAAATCAAATAGATACATAGATCCGTCAAATTCAAAACATTTATGTTCAGCGAGAGAAGAAGAATAAAAAAATCCAACAATTATTCAGTCTGAAAGAGCTAAATTAACTCCAACACCAAAATCCATACTTGAGTAACTATATTTTGACCGAACGAAAAATAAGTTCAAACGGAGAAACCTTGATTATGACGTTTATTGTTGCTTTGATTGCTTTAAATTTCCACAGTCTATTTACCCATTTCTTTTTGTCGATTCACAAATTCTGCTGTCTTCACGTTGAAGCGGAAGACACTTAAGATTTGATAATATTTTGTGAATGAGAGATTTTAATTGGACAATGGAGGTGGAGGAAAATGGAACAAAATGCGCAGCAGATCAGGATGAAAATGATAAAGTGGGAGCGTAAGAACACTTATCTGGCGCAGGTTTCAACTTCTCAAACGTGTTTATGATAACGGGTGAGTGGAGAAATAGTGGAGTTAATTTAGGATTAAACGTTATAACCGAACTACTAACGTGTATATTTCTTTTGCATTGGTGGATCAATTGTGTCCATTTGATGTCTTCACTATAGATAAATCTCAGCCGTTGTTTGTCTTCTCGTTTGTCTACCTAAGGGATTTTTTTATATAGATAACATGACATGGTGTTACTTCAGCTTGATAGAGTATTTCTTGATAGGGTATTTCTTAAGAAGGTAGAGGACACTTCGATTATTGAAGTTCAATATATTGGATATAGTTAGAAATGGGCTGTTCTTTTTCAAAGAAAAGCTTGATAGAGTGTTTCTTGATTAATTCATAAGTTATAATTATCATGCTCTGTAGTTTCTAATCATCAGCAGCATGTTTGGAAGGCTCGCCTATGCGAGTTGTCCAAGTGAAGTGCTACGATAAGCTACCTTTGAATTCGCAGACTTGGAAGAAAGACAAAGCAGCTTGGACTGTACTTGCTTAATAAGTATAATTAAAGGCAAAGTTTTACTACTACATAGACGAATAATTTACTAAACATGTCAACTTAATTATATAATAAACAGGTGACGTTTATAATCTCATACAATTTTAAAAACGTGCATACATCATGGACTTACTGTGCTAGTTTTCCGTTGCAACAGGAACATGGTAGAAAATTACTCATCCCTCCACTATTAATCAAAGGCGTCTTTAATTTATTTTCAATCCTCACTTCTAATCAAAGATGTTAGTTGACTGTCAAGTTCTCCTAAATTCAACAACCGCAGAGTCGTCTGAAGATTATCTTAAAAGGGAAAAAAATTTATAAGGACAAATTAATTAAATATTTTATTCATAAGGACAACAGTAAAATATTTTATTCAAAAGGACAAATAATAGCCCAGCCCAAATAATACCCCGTTATTTCATTTTTCTTCTTGTACACCGTAACCTTCAATTTCGTCCGCCGTAATTCAGAAATGACCACAGAAACGCGATCGACGAATTCTCCTCCTACGGATTCCCCTAAATCAAACCGAAACCCTAGCAGCAAGATTGACAACGAGTTAATGGAAAGAGTCATGGAAAGGAATTTTGAAACCCTAGCTGATGCCGCTGAATTATCACGAAGTGGAGTCGAAAACCTAGTTATTGACGCCCAGAAGCAAATCGACAGTACTGCAATTGATAAACACGCAGTTGACAGAGGAAATGATAACGTTGATTATACATTTGTGGATGAAAGAGAAGATAGTGGAAAAAATCAAACCGCGAATGTACAATCTGTTGAAAGAAATGATAATGTTAATCGAAAAAATGATGGAAAAAAAAAACAGTCAGGAAAAGCACTGAATGTATAAGAAGAGAGACGCGGTCGAAAAGGTTCAATGATCCTAAATATGTTGAAGAAAAGTTGAAGAAAGAAATGAATCAAAAAAAAAGGTAAGTTCTATTCATTGTAATAAATTTTTGTATGTTTTGTTTAAATTTTGTAACAATATTTCTTTATTTGTGCAGGTTAAAGAAGGAATAAAATCGAAAATTCTTGAAGAAAAGGATGGTGGAGTCAATGAAGAAAATTCTGTAAGTAAAAAATGCTAACTTCAATTATATATAAATGATAACTTCATAGGTAGTAAAATGATATCCTGAGTATAGATATTTATAAAAAAAATGATACTGTATATGTGTTAAAAATGATACCTTGAGTATGAGAATACTATTTAACTTGATTTTTTTGGTGTAGGTAAAAATGATAGTGTACATTGATAAAATGATAATGCCTCGAGAAATGAGACTGTAAATTAGTTAATTAGTATAATTAGCACCTACATTGTTATTTAGATTAATTATGGTTTGTAATGAATGAAATTCAATTGTGTCAGTGATAAATAATTTTGTTCTCAATAGTTATTTTAGTTTTTTTTTTTATAACTAGGATGATGATTTTGAAAGCCCAAGGCCTCGAGAAATCAAGTCTGGTACAATTCCAGTGGAAAGTAAAGAAGAGGTAGTGGTTGGTGAGAAAACCAGTTGTGCTACAGCTTACAGATGTGGGTTGCAATCGTCTTACAAGACGATCTGTTTGTTGAGAGATAAGAAAGCACTTACATCAAAGCAAATTGAGTTTTTGAAACAAACACCATTCTTTGATTTCTTTTCTGTTTTTTACGAGAAAAACATTTCACTAACAGAGTGCAAGAAAAAAGCAGAAAATTTGGATGTTGTATATTCGTGCTACTCAGTGGAGAAAGAATGTTTTGTGTTTGGTGAAAGTGAAATGGAAATATGTCCAGAAGATATAAGTCTTCTATTTTACATGCCTTTGGAAGGTACTGATATAGACGATACACCAAAAATGACTAGTAAAACGACACCGACAGATTGCAAGGAATTTGTGTCGAGAAACTTTGGGAAATCAACTAGCATTGTAAGAAGTTTAATTGAAAAAAGAATTAAAGAAGAAATAGAGAAGAAGAAGAAGGTGTTTGAAGAGGACTTGCCACTGCTTATGTAATGCTAATATTGCTTACATTTTTCTTTCCGAATAACCAACAAAAGTTTAGGTGGGGTTTCATTCCATACATTGTAGACGTGAAGAAAATGAGATCAGTGTCATGGCCTAAAATCATTCATTCAAGTTTTAAAAAGTTTGTAAAAAGTTCCATAAAAAATCCGCGTGATATGGCTGGTTGCTCAATGATTCATTTGGTAAATATTTTGATTAAAGTATTTCTTCTGTAAACACGACCAACTATTGATGAATTTATTGTTAAACTTGTATTTTATGTTTATGCAGTATGTGATGTGTGAGAAGTTAAATCTAATTGCCCAGAGGAAGAAGTTTGAGAATAAATTCCCTCGTTTTGCTAGGTGGGATTTGAGGAAGTTGAGTAAAATCGTGACGAAGGAATTTTTAGACACTTTCAAAGCTGGACAGGTAAAAATATAATTTTGATGTATTCGTCGGGTTCGTTTTTGTGTAGGTACCGTGTATTGGAATTTTTTTGGTATCTTATTTGTAATTAGTTAGGGGTTTTTATTTGTACTAATCTTAATTTCATAGTCCATGGGTATCTTTTTTCATTCACTGCAAATATCATTTTTATGTTGAATTGTTAACTTCAGATTTAGGTTATCATTTTTGGTTTCTTGTAGATATCATTTTTACAGTCAATTTAACTTAACATTTTATGGATATCATTTTTTCTAAACTGTGGTTATCTTTTTTTGTTTTTTGGTTCGTACACAACATTTGTCCACAAACACAAATAATTAGCCAAAAATTTTGTTGTCAGTTCAGTAATTCATTAATCAGTTTACTGACTTCAATCTTTGATGATATTATTCAACTGTTCATTTTTTTAATTTAATCTGCTGAGTATTTAACTTATGAAATACCCATAGATATCGTATTGTAAACAATTCAATTATCATTTAATTTGTACAAATGCTTATTCAATTTTATATTATCATTTTGCATGTATTACAGTTATCATTTGTTGATGTCTTAGCCACTATACAGTTTTTAGTTATCTTTTTCCAGCTGATGTAGTTATCATTTTTTAAATTTTGATAGTTGACATAAATTGTAAAAACATACAAAATAGTGAAAAAAGGAAAAAAATTCTGTTATACGTCCATTCTTTTAAAATCTAATTATAAATTGTGGCTAGTATGCAAATTAATTCATATTATGTGTCTTCTTGTGCAGGTAATGGAAATGGGAAAAATTGTACTACATGAAACACTGCTGTTAGAGTGTAAGGAAAGTTTGGCAAATAGAGCTGCATTAAAAGGAAATGTTGCACAAAACAAAAAAAGAAAACGTGGTCAGCAAGTCCAAGTAGTGCAAACAGTTGGTTTGGACATGGAAAATAGAGTTCTGAACTATCGCATCACAGAGTTGGAGAAAGAAAACAAAGAATTTAAAAAGAAGTGGATGCAGGAAAGAAACTTGAGAAGAAAAGCAGAAGAAGAGTTATGTAGACTTAAAGAGAAAATGAAAGAACAGAAAGCTGAAATGCAACATGATAAAACGGAGGATAGAGTTGGTTTACAAACGACATTGGTTGATGCGCATACAGATGATAATTTGGACTGTAATGAAGTGAGAACAACGGAGGAAAATAATCTGAATCTAGATCAGGATAAATTGAACGATTGCACGGCGAATGTTGAGGATAGGAGTTATGCAGAAGAAAGCCTACCAGCTGGTTTAGGGAATGAAAAAATGCCAGTCACAGTTAAAGATTCTGTCGGTAACAGTGAGATTGGAAGTAAGAGTGTACAGTCAATTGACGACATTGAACCTCCGAGTTTTAGTTTTAATTTGACTGCTGAGATTGCAAAGATGAAAGTCAAAAAAGGGAATTTTCAAAAGTCAAGAAAAAAAATATTAAAAAATCATCTTCCAAGTCAAAAAGTGCAAAACCACCTTCATACATACTGAGATTGAGAGCAAGAAGAAGAACACAAAAAAGAAAAGAGGAGTATGAATATTATGTAAAAGCGTGGAAGAAAGCACGTGTAACACAAAAGAAGGAGACTGAAGTTTCATGTGAAGGGAAAAATGATGAGTTACAACTCTCATTGATTCCAGTTGATGATGAAAAATGTAGGAAAAAAACAATAAATGAAGATAACGTTGAGCACGAAAAAAATGTTGAACTGGTAGAGCCAATAAATGTTGAAGAACCGTCATGGAAAGACTTGGGCTTATCAAAATGCAAAAAAGTGACAAAACATCTAGATGATGAGGAAGGTAGAATTGTACGGAAATTTTATTCAATGTCAATAGCAGAAGAAAAGTGAGTATTATATTTACATCTGTGCTTATAAAACATAGAAATTATTTTGTTAACTGTTTGACTTGTAAATATTGGACAGTCCAGTAGCTTGGCAAGATGATGACATGGCAAGGGGAGGATGTGTTGTGACGAAGGACATGCTGACAGAATTGTTGAGAGGATCATTAACAGATGGCCAGGTAAACATAAGTACAAAAATAATTTATTGATAGCCATCTTACTGTAATAGTTCATGGGTATCATTTTTCCTTCAATGAAGATATCATTTTTTGTGTTGAATTATTTACTGCACATTTTGGTTATCATTTTTATTGTGTAGTAGTTATCATTTATACAGTTCATTTAAATTTACAGTTTCTAGATATCATTTTTTATAAAATGTGGTTATCATTATCTGTTATTTGATTATTACACAATATTTCTCCACAAACACAAATACTTACAAAAAAATATTGTTGTCAGTTCAGTATGTCATCATCCAATTTACTGACTACACTCTTTGATGATATTATTTGTTAATGAATACTCATTATTGATTTGAATTTTTAACTCTAGGTTTATCTTATCATTTTCTGTTTATTTTAGATATCATTTTAGTAATTCATATCAGTTAAAAGTTTATGGATATCTTTTTTTCTAAACTGTTGTTATCATTTTATGTTTTTTGTTAATAACACAACATTTCTCAACAAATACAAATTATTAGCAAGATAAACCAATGACGTAAATCGTTTATTAGTTATCGTAGCATGTTTATTGACTTTATGTTTTTTTTTTTGGGATATTCAGATAATCGACTGGTGCACCAATAAATGTGATCTAGTTGATTACAATTACGCAATGTCTACAATAATGACAGTAAGTTGAATCACAGTTTAAAAAAATTAATATTACAGTATTCAGCTCTTCAGTACTCATTAAGATAAAGTTTACACTGAGCAGAAAGGAATAATGGAAGGCAGGAGTTCAATTATTAATTGTTTGGTTACTCCTTTCTTGAAAGAAGCAGCTTTACAGAAGTATACAGAAAAAATTTACTTCCCATTACATTTTGACAACCATTGGTCCCTGTTGACATTAGCATATGCAAACATGCAATGGGTTCACTACGATTCGAAGAGACCAAGAAGATCGAACAAGTATAATAATCTTCATTTGAACGAAGCGTATGAAGTGGTAAGAATTTTCCGTTATATTTTTCTTGAGTAAACTAGTACTAAAAAATGTTTATTACAGCGAAAGAAAGTGGAAGAAATTCTGCAACAAATTTTGGTAGAAAATAAAATTGTGGATAAGAAAATTGTTGACGGAGAGATTTTTCAAGAACCATGTGCACAGCAGCACTCTGACAGGTTAATTTTTCTTCATGTTGTTTTTCTGATGTTTCTGTCTTTTTAATTTATTTTTTGCGTTGCTGAATACAAAAGAAGTGCTAATTTGTCCCAATAATTGATTGAAACTGACATAGAAGTGTTTTTGATGCCCAACAATGATAACTGGAATTTTTTTTCTACTTTCTAATCAGCATTAATTTTCATTTATACAGAGTGGACTGTGGGATATTTGTCATCATAAATATAATTTCAGACAACAGAGCTGAAATTCCACTAAAGGTGTCGAAAGAGAATATGGATAAGATAAGAGCACTGATTGTACGTGAAGTCATTTCGAATCATGCATGCTGCTGGAATCTAGTTCGATTCGTCACTGGATTGACCAAAAAGAGCAGTAAAAAATCAATGAAAAAATGAGTGAAACAGTGCTTTGTGTTGTAGTTCGTTGGAAAACAGTTTATTTTCTGTTACGTTGAAATTTATGCAGTTGTTAATGTTTAAAATTTCATTAATGAATAGATGTTTGTGTGAAATACCAGTACTAAATAAATGATTGATGATGAATCTGTGTACTAGCAAAATTAAGGATTTGGATTGGAAAAGTCTAAATTTGAAAAATAATATCATTTTTACTGTTATCAGTATGTTGTATGTGTGCACAAGGGATGTTAACTATCAAAATGTAAAAAATGATAATTACATAAGCCGGGAAAAGATAACTTAAAACTGTACAGTGGAGGAGATATCAAAAAATGATAACTAAACTGCATAAAAAATGATATCCAGAAACTGTTAATTGGTTTGATTTATAAAAATGATATCTAAAATATACGAAAAATGATAACCTTCATCTGAAGTTTTAAATTCAAAGAAAAAATGATATCTGCAGTGTAGGAAAAAAGATACTCATATACTCTGAAAGGAAGATAAGTTAAAAATGACCCCTAAAATATTATAAAAATGATACCCGGATATTTTTTATACATGGTAACTACACAAAACTGAACCGTACTAAGACATTGAAAAGATAATCACCTAATTAAATATAAAAGAAAAAAATAAATAAATGTATACAAACTTGTAAAAACAAATACTAAACATGCATATCAAATGTCAATGATCATAACAACCAAAAAAACATCAAGCTAACAACACAGCAATGTTATAAGAAAATGTTAACAAAATAAAATAAGAATTTTATTTATTAAAAATGCAGATTGTTGCGTACATTTAAAGAGCATAATCAACTAAATTGCCAATGCATACAAGTTTACTCGACAAGTATATATGGAGATACAAATGATACATAGAAGAAATATAATGAATTTTATTTTTTAATTTTTGGACGCTTGACAATTCCGCTTATTATGACCATATGCATTGCACACTCTACATCTGTTTAGCTTGTTTCGGAAATATGCAAATCCTCCTTTTCTTTTTGATGAAGGTCTACCAGCACCACGTTTATCCTTTGGTGGCTTAATTATTGCTTCAGTACTTGAATCAACATCCGGTTTGTCATATGTAGGTATAGGATTAATTGTATGACTATATGAAGATCGGTAAGCTTCAACCGTGAAATAGTGCTCAATGAAATCGTACACATTTAATTTCATTTTAGTAATGCATTTTATCGCATGAGCACATGGAAATCCCATGACATTCCACTGGTTACAGCTACAAGTCCTGTCTTGTAGATCAACACGATGAGAGATTGGTGATCTAACTTCGAAAAGGTGTTCAGAAGCCCGTAATACATCCCAACCAAAACCGTCTTGAACTAGCACTTGTAATCGATTTTCCATTGTTGGACACAAAATAGTAGTCCATAAACGAGATTCTTCCCGACGTTTAGCCATTTGTTCCATGATTTTTATTCGTATCCCGTCCAAACAAGATGTAATTGGTAAGGCCCGTTCTTCTAAAATTCAGCTGTTGAAACTTTCAGCCACATTGAAGCTGTACTCACCGTACCTTTTACCACGGAAAAAAAAATCAGCCCACTTATCAAAGGGTTTGTCTTTCAAAAAATTAACCGCTGCAGCACCACCAACTTGTAAAAACTTTGAATGAGCAACTTGAAAGTCATGAACATTAGATGCTCGAGAACATGTGTAGAACAATTCCACAATCGAAATGTGTGCATTTTTGGACTTAACAGCAGACAACAAATTTTGTTCCATGTGAAGGTAGCAATAACTATGGTATGAAGTGGGAAAAACATCTTGAACACCCGAAATCAGACCTTGATGTCGATCGGACATAAAAACCAAATTACGATCTTCGTTAAGCATTTTCTTCAAATGATTTAAAAACCAACTCCAATTATCCACATTTTCAATTGAAACTACGGCCATAGCTAGAGGGAAGAAACCTGGAATTTTTTTTTGAATATAAATCATAAAGAATTCTTCATTATACGAAAAAAATATAGTTTCAGACATAAAAAAAATGTTAATTAAATACAGTAAAATACAAATTGATACCTGCAAATAACTAAAAATGATGCTTAAAAAGTGTTTGATATAAACTGATCCCTAAATACGTAGTAAAATGATATCTACAAACTGTGCATTGAAACATAACAGAAAATGATAACTACATGGAAATAAAAATGATAACTTAAATCTGCTTTAAAAATGTTTGATAAAAAATGATCCCTAGATACGTAGTAAAGTGATACTTACAAACTGCAGATTGGAAACAGAGAAGAAAATGATACCGTAGTTTAAAAAAAATGATAACTTAAATCAGTACAGCTAAACAATGATAGTGTAAGAAACAAAATACTGATAAATAATAAAATGTACTAACTAAAACTGATCCAATAGAGGCCAAATGGTATCATAAAATAATACCTTGATTGCCGTTCTTAGCTGTAGCACCCATCAACACTCCTGGCCTCCCTTTCAAATGGGTACCATCTAAAAAAATCATAGGCCTACAATGTTTGAATCCAAGAATACAAGCACCAAAAGCAACAAACACTCGTTCAAACTGATTTGTAGAAGAGTCTACATCCATTGCAACATAAGAACCTGTGTTGTGGGTCTGTAGTGCACCTAAATACCAACACAAATCATTGTACGACATTGCATTGTAACACCCCACCTCCGCCAGGGTGGCTCTTGCAAGCAACTCTGACTTTGGTGGGGCGTTTTAAAACAAGGTAAACATGCATAATGATATAACAAGGCAGGACATGACATATATATGTAAATAAACAGAGTAAGTAGACAGATAACACAGCGGAAGAATTTTAAAACCATTTCAAAAACAAGTCTGCTACATCATAATGTCAATTTCCCAAATAAACAAGTCTAGTACATAAAATAACATCATCTGAAACTGAAAAGGAAAACATAAAAGTAGCTATCCCCAAAGTGGAAAAACCATAGCGAGCTCAAGTCCAAAGCATACATGAGCTATCCAAGAAAGCAGCTAAGATCCAAGCTAGGCTCCTGTATTCCCTCCCTGAGAACCTGGGGGGGGGGGGGGGGAACGGAAGAAAAGAGGTGAAAGAAAACAGGTCAGTCAAAAAGACTGAGTAAGCCCTGCTACGATCAGTCTATAAACTAATAAAGTTAACAGTATGATGGAAACTGAGATGATCATAGATAACAACATACTGGCATGATAAATTAACTACAAGATAGATAGAGGTGTCGTCGCATAAACAAGGTTAAGTTCTGCACCACGGTGTACTAGCAAACCAACATAACAGGTATTGATCCCTTGGCCCAAGCTTTTACCCAATAACATGAAGTGACCTTAATATAAGGTCCAACCAAACGGTCTAGTCGATCGGCTCCCTATAAGCCTAACACGTCAAGTGTTGGTGTCCATACGGCCCACATATGGATGTAGTCAGACTGTGCTGGGTCCACCTTCGGGTGTATCAAGCCCTCGGGTGTCAACCCCAGACACTGAAGCAATAATGCACAGTCTAAGCCTACTGGTACCCGTGCCTCGAGTTTGTCCAATACCGGATTACGTGCACGTCCGTAGCCCGCCTGGACCCGCACCGCTGTACCACTCAGCCGTCGCTTTGGTCGCTTACATCAGTCCAGTAATCGTGCCCCGCCCTAGCCCAGCCTCTAGGGTTGTGATGATACCAAACTGGGATTACTGCTGGAACAGACCACGTTGCTAGGGTTTCCTAAGAGGGTTAAGTGTGATTTAACCCTTCACTAATCATGGATTAAATTGGTTAAGTGTAACCGACAGTTCACAACTTAACCCCATTTCAATCCCTCAAACCCCAAAATGGATTAAATTGGTTAAGTGTAACCGACAGGTCACAACTTAACCCCATTTCAATCCCTCGAATCCCCAAATTGGTTAAGTATTAGTGGACCCTGACTTAACCCTAATCATGAGGCATTAATTAATTTAATTGTGCCTTAACCTCTCACATTAGACTTTGTTGCGGTTACTAGTTAAGCCGGGCGGGTCCGGGTAGCTTTACACCACAACTTGGTCTAACCTCGGGTCCAAGGTACACATGACCAACTTCTCACATTGGGTCCTATTGTTTGTAGCCACTAGTTAAGCCGGTAGGTTCCGGGTAGAATTACGCTACAAACTCAACCCAACCTCGAGTTGGCCACACTTATGTTTCCTAAGTGTCATGTCCACTTTATTTCAAAACATAATTACAAGTCAACAAATACTTGGGTAGACCTAACTTAATAGGTAAATTCCCAAGGGGTAGACCTAACTTAATAGGTAAATTTCCAATCTTATATTTTCATGTATTTTAAGTTTACCCAAACCCCCCAACGTCATTCTATCGCTTATATATTCGTGACAACGCATAAAGGATAGGAAGAGGGAACTTGGCATAACATACATGACGAACTTGCATATCACAACAAACATGCATAACATGTTAGACTTGCATAACTTAGCATAGTGAACTTGCATATTACCATAAATATGCATAACATGTTAAACTTGCCTAACATGGCATGTGGAACTTGCATAAACACGCATAACTTGTCAAACATGCATAACATGTCATTGTGAACTTGCATAAGCACGCATAACTTATTAAACATGCATAACATGGCATAGTGAACTTGCATAAGCATGCATAACTCAATAAACATGCAAATCATGGCATAGTGAACTTGCATAAACATGCATAACTCAATAAACTTGCAAATCATGGCATAGTGAACATGCATAACTCAATAAACTTGCAAATCATGGCATAATGATCTTGCATAAACATGCATAACTCAATAAACTTGCAAATCATGGCATAGTGAACTTGCATAACTCAATAAACTTGCAAATCATGGCATAATGATCTTGCATAAACATGCATAACTCAATAAACTTGCAAATCATGGCATAGTGAACTTGCATAAACATGCATAACTCAATAAACTTGCAAATCATGGCATAGTGAACATGCATAACTCAATAAACTTGCAAATCATGGCATAATGATCTTGCATAAACATGCATAACTCAATAAACTTGCAAATCATGGCATAGTGAACTTGCATAAACATGCATAACTTATCAAACATGTGTAACATGGCACATTGAACTCGCATAAGCATGCATAACTTATTAAACATGCATAAATCCCAACTTTCATCACATATTAACTTTAGAGTTTCTAAAATGAAGGTAAGAGGGCTTACAACGCTTATGCGAACTCAAATGAGTATAGCAAATGTAAGAAACCCCTTATGCAACAAAATAAAACCCCAAAATGCACGCAAACTTGATCAAGACTCCTCCTTTATGATGATAATAGAGAAACAAGACTTTAATGCAAGTTAAGGAGGATCATACAAGCCTAAATATACTTGTATGCATGGAAATCTCTTAGGAATTTGTTTAGGAATTGTATGAAGAGAGTGGAGGCCATGAGAGGTTTGATTTTGACATAGTTTAGTTGCTAGAATGAATAATGAGTGATTTAGGGTAGGTTAGGGTCTTATTTATAGATTAGGCTAGTGATTTAGACCATAGGATTAAACCCTAGTTGAATTAGGTCCATCAGATTTCGGAATTCTCTAGAACCAAGCCACAAGACCAGACCAAACCCAAAATGGTGCGCCAGGCAAAACTGCCCGGCCACCCTGTGTCGACAGGGCTGTCGACACCCTGGGGACCCTGTCGACATGCCTGTCGACATGGGGGTCCTGGCGGGAGTTTTCCCGCCTACGCCAGTTTTCCCTAATCCTTGTTTTTAATTTAAAATTTAAATCTGTTTTTAACATGGAAATTTCTGAAAACTTCAATGGGCCTTAACTGGGTCATACGGACTCCGATTTTCGAAAACTCGGACTCTATTTCGCGTATTTTTCCGAGACGAACGCAATGGCATAGCCCGTTTCCCTTGATTCCCATTTTATAATTAAATTCTGCCTCGATTTATATTATAACATGTTATTGAAAATACGGGTTGTTACATTCTCCCCTCCTTAAAGGATTTCGTCCCCGAAATCTTCAAGTTAGGAAGAACGTATCCTACCATCCAATCATCCATCTACTCAAAGCATCATCCACGAGCAATCGTTGTCCTTACAAGATTCTAAATGCTGGATGAACATATGCAGAGGTGTGTGTATATGTACTTATCTAATGCAAATATCATCAATGCGAATTATGTTGGTGAAATGAATCCATATGTATGCAATTCCTAACATAATGTATATCATCTATATGTGTGCACATAACATACACCCATATGCAACATCCATGTGATAACACACAATTTTCATCCATGAATAAGCATAAACACTCATGCATATGCAATATGAGGAGTGTGCGAGCCGATCTAGTGCCTAATTGTGTATAATGCATCCACGAGCAACCACTTGCAAACACTTGCAACCACTTGCAACCATCAAACATAACATGTCTCAAACACATGTTTCATCCAAAGGATTCTACCTAAGGTTCTCATGACAAGATAAACACGATAAACTAGATAAACTAGATAAACATGGATAGAGAGATATGCTAAAAAGAGATCTTAGAAGATAAGCAAGATAAACTCCTTTTTGGATTACAAGAAATCCATTCAATCTCTGACATATAGTACTAACCGATGAGTCATAACCCCCTTATGGAGTTTACAACAGAAATAAGATCGAGAATGGGACCGAGAGGATATATATACAAAAGATAACTTGCAAGCAAGCTCCACAGGAAAACAAGGATCAAGGATGCACTCTTACAAAGAGATATGATGCGTGTATCTAGTCTTCACTCTTCTTAGTCATGTTTCCTTGAGCTTAACTCCACTGTGCTTTGACCGTCTTTTACTTCATGATTTCTTGGCTTCCTAACTCCTATTTCCCAAATTCGAGTTGGAACTCATTTCATTATCGCCTCTCGTCTTCCTTTTCCACTTATTCTTCTTTCTGTATACTTGGCTTAAACATAACTGTACCCTCATGATTTCATGCAAGCACTCCAAAATTCACCAGTGAACCATGGATCTCGTCTACTTACTATAAAGTATTCCACGCAGCAGAACTTTTCTTGAAAATACCAATCCACGTTGCCAATTGCCCTTACAAACGTGATTTTCTATCACTCATGCTTAATCGAAATGAACGATCCGCCTATGAGTGATAGGCCATACCTAGATTCAGTTGCCTACCCATGGCTTCCTGTAGGCTATTTCAAAACTGGCCAACTTCTTGAGGGTAAACCGTTGCTAACCATGATGCAGTCCTCTCGCTCTTCACCGGACTGAAATGAGCACTCTTCGTGAGTCTACCTATTATGACCCACCTACCCGTATTCCCTTTCTTTGATCTAGGTAATCTATCCACACAATCTATCGAGATGTTTTCACACTTCCTTGCGGAACCTCCAATGGAGGTAATGGCCCGCCGGGCTTCTATGACTTGGCCTTAACCTGGTGGCACAACATGCATCCTGAGACCAACTCGGCCACCTCCTCGAGTGATGCGCATCTTCAAGAAAATCTTTACCAAGTCTTCCACTCGAGGAACACATAATCTCTCATCGCGCCTTAGTCATCCCTTGTCATCTATAATATATCTAGCGAGGTGACTTAACATCCCGCCTCGAATCAACTGGTCCATGTTCTTGACTAACTGCGGGTCTTCTTCCTGTGAAACCCCCTTCTTGATCCAGAAGAGTAAGCCTAAGCTCAGGGAATGCTAACTAACTAGCCAAACGGAGAAAGCTTCTTACTTCAATTGCCCTCCTCAGAGTTTTCCGGTCTTAAACCGCAACCACTTTAGCGGAATCCACCGCTAAGCCTTACTTAGGAACTATGTGCCCAAAAAATCCAACTTCTTTCCTCCAAAGTGACATTTGGAGAACTTGACCTTCAACTGGTGGCTCTAAGCGTATCCATCACCTCCTTGAGATGTCTAGCATGCTCTTCCTCGTTCTTTTAAGGAGATCAAAATATCGTCTACGACAACCACGACAAACTTGTTCAAGGACTCCCTAAACACCCTACCCATCAAGTTCACGTAATATGCGGGTGCATTAGTCAAACCAAGTAGCATGACTAGCCATTCTAAAAATCCATCTAGAGTCCTAAACGCAGTCTTGTCAATTCCATCCTCAGCCATCCTAAGCTGATGGAACCCGGTAGCTAGATCAAAAGAAAACAGATGCTCCTACAAGCTGATCAAACAAATCATCGATCCTTGGTAACGGTTGTCTATTCTCCTCACGATAATCAACACATAAACGAAGCAAACTGTCCATATTAGTAACGAATACTACTGGAGCACCCTACTCGAAAATGCTTCGTCTCAGGAAGTTCTTCTCAAGCAACTCCTTGACTTGCTTTCTCAACTCTCATCTCGTGAGGTCATGTGCCTAACTGGCCACAAAACTGGCTTGGTATTACCAACCAGATAATGCGGAAATCTATCCCACGTCTAGGGGTAACCCCTTTACTTCCCCCAAGATATCAGGATATTCTTGGACCACCCTCACAGATTGCAAACTATCGATAAACGAGTTGAGGGATTCAAGATAACATAACATGACGGGACCCATAGGGTTGCTAGAAATTTCTGGGGTATTACCGAGGCGGATCATGAGCCTCACAATCCTATGCACAAAAACCAAGAATGGCCCCAAAATAGGACAACCATTCCATGCCAAAACCAACCCATATCCCCTGAAACCGAGAATATAAACATCCCACGAGAATTCTATACTCAAGATAGAAATTTTCAAATCCACCCAGACCACAGACAATTGGGAGGAACCCCCAATTGGATTTGAAACACATACGGGATCATCAACTAGGCTAGTACTTAGGTGCAAACTTTCAACTAGATCAGATGAAATAAAACTATGCGATGTGCCAGAATCAAACAAAGTACGAACAGGGAATATCAGAACAAGTCTTTCAACAGAAACACTACCTCTATCATGAGCTGGAAGAACGGTGTTGAGGGGATGAACTCGCCCTCCAGATAGTCCCGCACACTGAGTCTGACCTTGCCCTTGTTTTCTTCGGGCAATCTTTGCTGAGATGTCCAAACTCACCACAATGAAAGCATTCGCCCCGCTTTCTCTTCTTCTTCCTACATTCCCTGGATATATGTCCAACTTTACCACAGAAGTTGCATTTCCTATTCTCTCTTGGCTTGTCCTTGCGGTTGTTGCTATTCTTGCCTCGTTTCCCGGAATTTACCCTCTTGCCTTAAGACTCATTCGCCTTGACCTCTTTCTTGTCATTGTTATCTTCTTCTTGAAGTAGGGCCGTATTCACCAAATTCTCGAAAGTCGCCCCCAAGGGTATATGAGACATGGCCAAACCATGTAATGGCTCGTTTAATCCTAGAGCAAAGTGTAGGGCCTTCTTCTGAGTTGTATTAACCGAGTCTAAATCGACCCGAGCCAGTTGATTAAACTTATCTATGTATTCCCTAATAGTCATGTCCCCTTGCTTCAGTGATAAGAACCTCAGTCCAAACCTTCCTCTAAAATCATCCCAAGTCTCAATTGGCCTAGTAGCGGTGGTGACTACCCACCAACGTGCAGCTTCTTCCTTTAGCAACCCTACTGCTAATAAAACCTCCCTGCGGTCACCTATATCAAAGGTGGCTAAAAGATCTTCGGTCTCTTTCAACCAATTCCTTGCCTCTACAAAAGTCTCTGTTCCACCAAAATTCTTGCCACCCATCATCCTAAAGTTCTTACAAGTTTCCACAAAATCCGCTTGTGGAGGCTGAGGGAGAAGAGGAACATCAGATACGGAAGGAGGAGGAGGAACGGCGGCCTTGACTGGAAAGACAACATTAGAGACACCCGGGACCGGTGCCGTGACTTCCAAGTACCGACGAAACCAGTCGGGTATTGTTACTCCTTCGGGCAAGATGAGATTATCAGACATGTTGGAAACGAAAAGAAAAGAGTTCAAACGAGGGATCAAAGGATAGTGCTAATGGCTTTTGGGGAATAGCATTTTAAAAATAACTAGACTTTTCTTTGGAAAATACTTTATACTTGGTTTTGAAAATAGTTTTTCAAAAGTTTTAAAAACCTTTTTATCCCTTCTCGTAAACCATATGCTCTGATACCAAATGTAACACCCCACCTCCACCAGGGTGGCTCTTGCAAGCAACTCTGACTTTGGTGGGGTGTATTAAAACAAGGTAAACATGCATAATGATATAACAAGGCAGGACATGACATATATATGTAAATAAACAGAGTAAGTAGACAGATAACACAGCGGAAGAATTTTAAAACCATTTCAAAAACAAGTCTGCTACATCATAATGTCAATTTCCCAAATAAACAAGTCTAGTACATAAAATAACATCATCTGAAACTGAAAAGGAAAACATAAAAGTAGCTATCCCCAAAGTGGAAAAACCATAGCGAGCTCAAGTCCAAAGCATACATGAGCTATCCAAGAAAGCAGCTAAGATCCAAGCTAGGCTCCTGTATTCCCTCCCTGAGAACAGGGGGGGGGGAACGGAAGAAAAGAGGTGAAAGAAAACAGGTCAGTCAAAAAGACTGAGTAAGCCCTGCTACGATCAGTCTATAAACTAATAAAGTTAACAGTATGATGGAAACTGAGATGATCATAGATAACAACATACTGGCATGATAAATTAACTACAAGATAGATAGAGGTGTCGTCGCATAAACAAGGTTAAGTTCTGCACCACGGTGTACTAGCAAACCAACATAACAGGTATTGATCCCTTGGCCCAAGCTTTTACCCAATAACATGAAGTGACCTTAATATAAGGTCCAACCAAACGGTCTAGTCGATCGGCTCCCTATAAGCCTAACACGTCAAGTGTTGGTGTCCATACGGCCCACATATGGATGTAGTCAGACTGTGCTGGGTCCACCTTCGGGTGTATCAAGCCCTCGGGTGTCAACCCCAGACACTGAAGCAATAATGCACAGTCTAAGCCTACTGGTACCCGTGCCTCGAGTTTGTCCAATACCGGATTACGTGCACGTCCGTAGCCCGCCTGGACCCGCACCGCTGTACCACTCAGCCGTCGCTTTGGTCGCTTACATCAGTCCAGTAATCGTGCCCCGCCCTAGCCCAGCCTCTAGGGTTGTGATGATACCAAACTGGGATTACTGCTGGAACAGACCACGTTGCTAGGGTTTCCTAAGAGGGTTAAGTGTGATTTAACCCTTCACTAATCATGGATTAAATTGGTTAAGTGTAACCGACAGTTCACAACTTAACCCCATTTCAATCCCTCAAACCCCAAAATGGATTAAATTGGTTAAGTGTAACCGACAGGTCACAACTTAACCCCATTTCAATCCCTCGAATCCCCAAATTGGTTAAGTATTAGTGGACCCTGACTTAACCCTAATCATGAGGCATTAATTAATTTAATTGTGCCTTAACCTCTCACATTAGACTTTGTTGCGGTTACTAGTTAAGCCGGGCGGGTCCGGGTAGCTTTACACCACAACTTGGTCTAACCTCGGGTCCAAGGTACACATGACCAACTTCTCACATTGGGTCCTATTGTTTGTAGCCACTAGTTAAGCCGGTAGGTTCCGGGTAGAATTACGCTACAAACTCAACCCAACCTCGAGTTGGCCACACTTATGTTTCCTAAGTGTCATATCCACTTTATTTCAAAACATAATTACAAGTCAACAAATACTTGGGTAGACCTAACTTAATAGGTAAATTCCCAAGGGGTAGACCTAACTTAATAGGTAAATTCCCAATCTTATATTTTCATGTATTTTAAGTTTACCCAAACCCCCCAACGTCATTCTATCGCTTACATATTCATGACAACGCATAAAGGATAGGAAGAGGGAACTTGGCATAACATACATGACCAACTTGCATATCACAACAAACATGCATAACATGTTAGACTTGCATAACTTAGCATAGTGAACTTGCATATTACCATAAATATGCATAACATGTTAAACTTGCCTAACATGGCATGTGGAACTTGCATAAACACGCATAACTTGTCAAACATGCATAACATGTCATTGTGAACTTGCATAAGCACGCATAACTTATTAAACATGCATAACATGGCATAGTGAACTTGCATAAGCATGCATAACTCAATAAACTTGCAAATCATGGCATAGTGAACTTGCATAAACATGCATAACTCAATAAACTTGCAAATCATGGCATAGTGAACATGCATAACTCAATAAACTTGCAAATCATGGCATAATGATCTTGCATAAACATGCATAACTCAATAAACTTGCAAATCATGGCATAGTGAACTTGCATAACTCAATAAACTTGCAAATCATGACATAATGATCTTGCATAAACATGCATAACTCAATAAACTTGCAAATCATGGCATAGTGAACTTGCATAAACATGCATAACTCAATAAACTTGCAAATCATGGCATAGTGAACATGCATAACTCAATAAACTTGCAAATCATGGCATAATGATCTTGCATAAACATGCATAACTCAATAAACTTGCAAATCATGGCATAGTGAACTTGCATAAACATGCATAACTTATCAAACATGTGTAACATGGCACATTGAACTCGCATAAGCATGCATAACTTATTAAACATGCATAAATCCCAACTTTCATCACATATTAACTTTAGAGTTTCTAAAATGAAGGTAAGAGGGCTTACAACGCTTATGCAAACTCAAATGAGTATAGCAAATGTAAGAAACCCCTTATGCAACAAAATAAAACCCAAAAATGCACGCAAACTTGATCAAGACTCCTCCTTTATGATGATAATAGAGAAACAAGACTTTAATGCAAGTTAAGGAGGATCATACAAGCCTAAATATACTTGTATGCATGGAAATCTCTTAGGAATTTGTTTAGGAATTGTATGAAGAGAGTGGAGGCCATGAGAGGTTTGATTTTGACATAGTTTAGTTGCTAGAATGAATAATGAGTGATTTAGGGTAGGCTAGGGTCTTATTTATAGATTAGGCTAGTGATTTAGACCATAGGATTAAACCCTAGTTGAATTAGGTCCATCAGATTTCGGAATTCTCTAGAACCAAGCCACAAGACCAGACCAAACCCAAAATGGTGCGCCACGCAAAACTGCCCGGCCACCCTGTGTCGACAGGGCTGTCGACAGGGCTGTCGACACCCTGGGGACCCTGTCGACATGCCTGTCGACATGGGGGTCCTGGCGGGAGTTTTCCCGCCTGCGCCAGTTTGCCCTAATCCTTGTTTTTAATTTAAAATTTAAATCTGTTTTTAACATGGAAATTTCTGAAAACTTCAATGGGCCATAACTGGGTCATACGGACTCCGATTTTCGAAAACTCGGACTCTATTTCGCGTATTTTTCCGAGACGAACGCAATGGCATAGCCCGTTTCCCTTGATTCCCATTTTATAATTAAATTCTGCCTCGATTTATATTATAACAGGTTATTGAAAATACGAGTTGTTACAATCGCCATACAATTCCTTTAAAGCCAATTGCTTTCCATTATAAGCATAAGGGTAAGACAAAGTAAGATTAAACTCTCTTCGAAAATCATACATAATGTCTTTTGGTTTCTTATTCGGACGATCTCTAATTTCATCAATGATCAATGATTTAACAAATTCACTAGATAGAGCAGGTTTATTCGAATTTGTTAAACCACCTCCGCAAGAATGGTCAGCAATCAAATTTCTAATGAAAAACCTACGTAGTTGGCCAACATCAGAAGAGGCATGCACTTTATAAAGACAACCAAAAGACGATGATGAGCAAATAGCAGTGATCCTAGTAGCACTATTCTTCAGAAATTGTAATTCATGACCTGATTTAATTTGATAGGCCATCAAAAATAGTCTGAACTCAGTAGCGCCTTCAAAACAAAAACCGGTAAAATCAGAAAATTTCAATGTTGATCCATTTTTCATAAAATCTTTTAAGTAACTCTTCCTATGGACAACAATGTTCGCACCCAAACATGGAACAAAAGACGAAGGAATCGAAACATTAGTAGAAAGTGCTGAGGAACCATCAACCACATCTTCCAACAGATACTCCTTCAACTTAACATCAAAGGAAAAAAAAGCAGCCCTCTTATGTAATTAAAATAAAATGGTACTTTGAAGATCAAAGTTAGTTTCAACAATTTTAGTTCTTTCCTCAATCACGTAGCTTATTTCAATTGATTTAGGAGTAAGCTGAGACCAGTACGCACATATTTCATTTTGCAAAGCGTACAATGAACAATTAACCGACAACCGAGTACTGAAAGAGGTACCATTGAAGACAAGCACTATAAGAAGAGTGTCTTCACAACTGCAACACATTTTTAATTTGAACACTTCAGTTAGCAGAGTAAAAAGAGGTAAACACATACAGTAAAAAATTAAAACAAGCAGGTAACACATACAAAATGATACCTATAAAAATAGTACAATGATATCTACATAATACTGCACATTCAAAGAAGAGAGAAGAAAATGATAACCACAAAAATACTAAAATGATACCTAAAAACTGCAGTAGTTAATTTTTCATGAAACCATAACAAACAAATTCCAATTTTACTCAAAACTAACATGTATACTGATTGAATAAAAAATTGCTTTAATATGAAACAATTTTAATTCATCAATGCATTTACATTTCAATTATTGAATTTGTAGAAAAAACAATTGAGAGTAAAAACAAAGAATAACAGGAAAAAATAACAGAGATTCGAAAACAGGAAAAAACCATACCTGCTTGTATCACAACGAGAATCCATGAATTTTTAGTATCATAAACGCACAACGAATCGTCGAAATAAGGCCTAAACCTAATATGCAATTGATCGCGGTTCTGTATGATTGGCTTCTGATCAAATTTTCGTTCAAGAATTCTGCATTCAATTAGGATTTCGGATTTGATTGAATTTATGAAATCAAAATAAAAATTGAAATCGAAAATATGGAAGACTGAGTCGAGATGAATGAGATGAAGGACGGCGAGATCCTGATAATTTTTCGAGGACGAGAAAGATTTTATGAATTAAGGAATTGCGCGCGTGATATGCGGAAGATAATTTCGACAGGTAATAAAAAAACGCACGTGAGATCAGAAAATGAAGATGTTGTCCTTGTGAGTAAAATTTAAGTGGGCTGTCCTTTTGGAGAAAAAAGCCTTTAAATTTGTCCTCTTAAATATTTTCCTGATCTTAAAATTGTGTGTTGTTTCGGCATTGCTTACTTTTTTCCCCATATATGTCAATATCACAACCGGAATTTAGTTTGTTTAACAACCCTAGAGATCAGAATTATAACAACCTTAATTTTATTCTTCAGTTTCAATAAAAGATATCTGTTGGATGAGCGTCAACCCTCCTGCATTCAACTGCCAATAAAGGCTGAACATTATCAACGTTTTGTATAGTTTCAGGTCTCTTTTTCCCCTTTTGTATGTCAATATCAGTGGAATTTAGTTTTATTAACAACCTTTGATCTGAATTATGACCTTAATCATGCGTGTACGCGGGAACCAAAATCAACTTGGTTGTCATCTTGAACAATTTATGAACAAGACAAGAAATCATATCATACTCATATTATATAAAGTCATAGGTTAAGATAATCTTCATTATCTCCTTCTGTTCTTCTTTTCGTTCCTACAAAAGTGCCTTTTCCGTGCTTATACCATTTATAGGAATTACAGTAAATTGATAAACCATATATATCTCTGGTATGACATGTTATAAACATTTAACCAAAAGAGTTCTAATCTTTTGCCACTAATTTTTATTTAATGCTTCAAAAATGTTGACCTATTAATCAAATGATTTGGGTTCAAATCTTTCATTTGTTTATTGAATGTTATATTTATCTATGGATAAATATTAAACAATACCTCAAATATCATAATAATTAAGCTTACTCCAGCCTTTAAAGCACACTCGTACCATAGATGGCATTCTTCTTGCTTTTCCTTGCAAAATGCCAATTCAGATTCACCGTGCATGTATTGACTACCATCAACCCAATATCTAGAGTAAAATCCGACGTATACACATTACGATTTTTGTTGCAACCATTTGTTAATCCGACATTATTCAAGACTCTGTCATCTAGATTACTATTGCTTAAGTATGGCACACACTGTTGTCTATCGAGTTTGTTGTTATGAATGTGTATTTTCCTTGTTCAGCTATATATTTATCATCTGGCATTCAATTGGATATGTAGATTTACCTCCTGGCATGCCCTCACTTGACTAGAACACGTGAATAAAAGTTTCTTTTGGAGCTACAAAATGGCTTACATATTTGCACGATGTAGCAAACCCCCCTGTTATTTACAGGGACATGAAAGCTGCAAATATTTTACTAGACGAGAATTTCAACTCCAAACTGTCTGATTTTGGACTCGCTAAAGTTGGGCCCGTTGGAGACAAAACTCATGTTTCCACCAGAGTTATTGGTACATACGGCTATTGTGCTCCAGGCTATGCAATGAGCGGTAAGCTTACCCTCAAATCTAATGTGCATAGCTTCAGGGTACTTCTTTTGGAGCTCATAAGTGGAAGAAGAGCCTATGACTGTACCAAAGATCGATCCGAGCAGAACGCCTTGGTATGGGTAAGTCATCGATTTCTATCTTTTCTTACTCCATTTTCATTCGCAATACAGTCACATTATATATTAAGTGTATACATAAGTTTTGTTTTACTATAAGCACATGGATTATATGTTTGCTACTGCAAACACATAGCATTTCTGTGAATGTTTAGAAATGAGTTTTCTCATAAAATTAGTCTAGTGCCACTATTCTTTACTGGTAAGAGCATTCACTAAGGAACTATTCAGATAAGTTATTTTTGTTTTCTTTTTTTCCATTGAAATACCTCATGCATTGCATATTTTAATCTTTTTTGGCTAGTTATATTTCATTGGTCATAAAATTAAGGGCTAAATTTCAGCCTATGCTTGTGTGAAATAATAGTCATCGTGTAGTTTGCCACATACACCCATAAAAACCTATATAATCTTACCAGCATAAAACCTCTTTCTTTTATGATTATTTGTTAGGTTTGATCAATTTTTAGAATTAGTGTACTTGGTACGTGAAGTTTAATAACACCACTGTTATCTTGTTGAGGCCACGTTAAGATGGGCTTTAAAATTTTAAGCACCAAACTTTGTACTTTCATTAATAATAGGGAATCATTTTAAGTATATGTGTCCATAAAAAAGTGCTTATTTTGATGATAGATGCCATCCAAAACTGACTGCTAGAACATACTTGTATTTGTTTTTATGCAAGTGCACTTTTGAAATGCTTATTACACCTGCACATTTCAGATATGTACATGTACAAAATCAAAAACAAAACCAATTTTAGTGTAAGTTTGGGACACGATCGATTTGCAAATCATTTAGGAACGGTTTCATTTTTATCATTTATGCTTGGATTTCTATTCATGGTATATGCTCAAATATCTTATGGGAATTAATCAGGTGAAATCACTAGAATCTATTATTTTGTACCATCATGTGGTCAGTGGAAGTTTACTATTTAAAATATTTATGCCATTTTAATAATTTATCTTGGAGTACAAATCTTGAAATTTTGATTGCTATTTTACTGTAGGGCTTGCGTGGATTGATTATGATAAGTCAATTTTTGACTTTTTGAAGTTAAAAATTAATTAATTTTGGCTTTCAAAATGTGAAAAAACGATTTATATAAATTAATCCAAAAGGAGCCTTGTTGTTGGTGAGACAAAGAGATGTTACATGAATATTTGCGAATATCTATTTAAGAGTTAATTGATTTTGATGATTGTCTTGCGAGTTTATATTGAGAAGAGGATTACAGAAAATTGTTTTATTTCAATACATAAAATGTGACATATTACATTCTTTATATGCACTGCATATTGGGTTTACATGCGAAATCGACCCATTTACATTATGGTGATTATACGATTGCATTGTATTAGGAGATAACATATAAATTTTAATTTCTTTTGTAGTGTTCTCATTGTAGAAGCGATCATGATGGATTGTAAGTTCAATTGCAGTGTTCTCATTTAGAAGGTAGTAATTCTTGTTGAATTAAGATATTTACCTTCCAAAAATGTAGTTTATGATAATGTGTTTAGTTTGGTTTTCTTAATCTTTACTAGGTTTACCAACTTGTTGGTGTGCCTATGCCTGCGGTTACAGGCAAACTATGCTCTTGCATTTGCAGGAGAAATATACTTTGCAGGCTGCTATTTTCTAATAATCAGGGTACTTGCAGGCAAACCATACCCCTGGATTTTAATAATCAGGTACTATTACAGGTAAAATGTACTCCATTTCAATATATTCTATTGTTTTTTTTGCTCAAGCGTGTGTCGTACCCTAAATGTTTAATGTTAGTACATGAGCAAAAATTGACTAAAATTAGTTGGTCCAGCGGAGTACGTTCTTTCTACATAGAAATCTTTTATCAACAGAAACTCGTATAATATCACTATAGTAACCATATGTTATTGAGAACTGTAATTAAGTATTGAATACCATTGTAAACTTATGTACCAAAGCATATCAAAACTCGCATAACATATGATTTAAGTCTAGATGATTGATCCTTTTGTTTGGGTTAAATTCATGTTGTGGCTTGAGTTCTTGGTCATTGTCATGTATTTATGTTTGCTAGAGAATTGTGATTTTGTTAGGATAGCTACCTGAATTGAAAAATACATGTAATAGGTTGATTACTAAATTGATTTTCTTGCACAAATCAAGTTAGGCTACTCCATAGTAAAAATAAAAAATAGGAGTAGCAGCAAGGTTGTTTCTTGAAGAGGGAGCTGCTGCTAATAGCTTGGCCTGGACGCACATGTTGTGTTGTGCAAGTTAATGAGTGTGTATTTGCTTGTACTATGCAAGTGGATGCATCACATGATAGTTTAGTTATAACATGAAGCTTTTATTAGCTGCTTTGATGTGTTGTTTGAACATGGTTTGCAAGTTAATGAGTGTGTATATTTACTCTTGTTCATTGTGTGGCAGCAATAGATCCGGCTGCGTCAGATAGGTACTTCAAGATGATACAGAAAAGCGGATAAGGATTGAGGCAGAAAGAGAGTGTGAGCGAGCTAATTGCCAAAGACTTGATGAAGAGTAGGCAAGGCTTGCATAACAACAAAAAGAAGTCAGAGAAAACTTTCAAGCATAAATGAAACATGTGATGGCAATGCTTTAGAGAAATGATGAATCTGATGATGAAGATCCTTCACCATCGTCATCTTCATGAGTTACCGGGTATGGTAGCTAGATATATTTTGTTGATGTTTCTTTTATGTGGTTTTCTTCTATGGGTATTATGAGTAAGGATGATGTTTTTGTATGGAATACCACTAGCACTAGCTGAATAGTTTTGTTAGTCATAATTCAGTCTAGTGTATGTATGAATTGATGGATGATTATGGACGGTATTGTTTTTTGTACGGAATATTAGCTCTAATAAAAAATATTGTTGTGATAAAAAACTAACGATTGCATTTTCTTTTATGTTAATGTCGCTCATTTTATGTGCATGTGTGTATGTGTGTGTGTGTATAACACTATCGATTGGTAGCAATGGGTGGAAAAACAACAAATAAAAAACAATATATAACCAGAATAGAAAGGGAATATTGACGGAATATTTATCAAAATTGACACTAAACCGTCGCTAAGTAGAAACTAATATTTTAAAGATAGCAGGTTTAATGACGGATAGCTGGAATGCAAAAATGTTTGCTATATATTTCCGTCGGTAACCCCTATCTAAATTGTGTGCATTTAGCGATGGAAAAATATTGACTGATTTTATTATGTTATACATACCCATCAGTAAAACATCGGTGAAATATTTTAAAATGAAATGATAATATATCAGAAAACAATGGTGAAGTTACGGAGAATCGAAGTTAATTTCCATCGCAAAATTGTACCTAAAACACCGATGTGTTTTTTTGCGACAGTCGTATTCTGCTGCAAATCTGTCGCTAACAGGCCTTTAGCGAGGGTTTGGCAACGGGTTTTTGTAACAACCCGAAAATCTGGGCCAGTTTAACATTTTTATTCTGGCAATTTTAGCGAATTTTGATTATTTAAAATGAATTATTTTAAATAATATCGACGAGAAATTTATTTTGAATAGAATTCGAACGTATATATTATATACGTCGTAGTTAGAATATAAATAATTATATATAATTATAAATAGAATTGAAAATGGCCCTGTAGTTCGATAATTCGATTTCAAACTTCAATTGAATGTACCGGGTGCAAAACAATCCGGATTTTAGTGAAACCAAAAACATTAGGATCTAATTGTGAATATCTTCCCAACGAATCCGACAAATCGAAATTTCATAGCGGGGATCAAAAGATATGTCCAGTTGAAAATTCTGAATAGTCGCTATGGAATTCAGGCCCTTAAAAATTGACATTTTGCAAACGACCTCGGATTTTGACGAAACCACTTTTGTTGGGTCCGTGATGTCAAATTATTGCTAGATTCCAAATTTCATAATTTTTTGAATCAATATGTGAGCGTGGCAAAGGAAAACGCGTTTGACCAGTTTCAGTTGATTTTAATCGACTGGAAAATGGCCATTTTTCAAACGGTCTCAGAATTCGACGAAACTAGTTTTGTTAGGACCGTATCGTCAATACGAAGCTAGAAAATATTTTTCGGGAATTTTTAGAGTTAGTATGTGACCCTGGTAAATTGAAATGTACGTTTAAAATTCAATATAATGATTTAAATGTTAATTTAAACGAAAACTGATCATAGCAGCCGAGTTGGGTTACGCAGCATATCCCATTGTGTTCAGAATGGGGGTATTTAGCTAGGGGCGATAGTCGTTGGGTTTGATTCTGAGTCCGAATGCAAAGACAGATATCTTCAAAATTAAAATAATAAAAATATAAATATATATATATATATATATAAATTAAAAAGAAACCCTAGCCTATCCCATAAAGCCGCCGCCCCCAATTCAATGTGAACGATCAGTATCGTTCCTCCAAAGATCGTCTCCGATCTTGAAATCCACGCCCAAATTTTCAGAACTCCAAATCAAAAACGAAAGAGAATTTCACCCTCTTCAAAGTCATACGGATTAGATCGAAAAACAGGGAGGGTCTCGTTCGATTTTCAGGCTGAAACTTCACCACTTCGCACGCATTTCTAGAGCGCAGGGGCCATCGAGTTCCTCTAAACTCCGGGGGATGGAAGGCGGTGGCGAGGGCTATGAAGAGGTGTGGGTTGATCGAGTTCAGGGGCTACGAGGTGACGGTGGACTTCAACCCTAGGGCTCGTGATTTTGGGTTCTCTTCGTACAGGGGGATGACGGGTTTCCAGGCATATGAAGAAGAAGACCAGGCAACGTAAATTTTTATTTTTATTTACTTAGTTTATTTTATTTACGAAATTAGAAGTAAATGAATTTTTATATAAAATAGTTTGCTTTGAAAAATATAAAATACTTTGCTATGAATTTTTATGTAGAATACTTTGATTTGAAAAATACAAAAAGTTGTTTTTATAAAATTTATATGAAGTTGATTTTATAAAATGTATAAAGTAAAAATAGTAATAGATTTGCTTTGAAAATAAAATCACTGTTTTAGAAATAGAATTTTTATATATCTAACAACGATGTAAAAATATGTTTTTATATAAATAAAATCGGTATATGAGTATAATTTTTATAATGAAGACATCGATATAAAAATATGATTTTTCCTTATGTAGAAGGCAAAGCAAAATATGATTTTTATTTATTCATATAGTAGATAAAAATTCGATTTTTATATATAGAATAGCGAAGTAAAGATTCGATTTTAACATATGTAGAGAATACGGGCAACGAAGATGACAAAAGGCGAGGACGATGAAGATTTCGCTAAATGAAGTGTCATGGAGTTGGATAGCTTTGGTGAGAATTTCTCACTCTTCAATTTATTTTCTAGTTATATATACATACTAGGATGCAGACGGTGTTTAGTAGCACCCGACACAATCGTCCACAGACCATGGACTTATTTGTTTGATTGCAAAAATTAGTTAGATTATTTGATTGAAATTGAATTGTTTGGTGAGATGAATGGATTTGATTGATGTGTGAATGGCGTGGGCCTTCGCTAGACCGGGGATAAGGCTAGGCCTCGTCCCGTTTCTAGTATCGTGCCGTTATGCCGCCGAAATTTTCTAAAATAAGTTAGAAAAATAAAAATATCATTTTTATTTGTAAATGAATGGAATAAAAATTCATGAGAGAAGATAAAATGTTTTATCGTTAAAAATATAATTTTTAACGTAAATTTGAATAAATAAATATTCATTTACAAACCAGACGGTTTGTTTATGTCACCTATTTGAAGGACATTGATTGGGACGATAAATTTTACACATCGCCCAACTGCACAAATAAAATCTGTGTTTGATTGTTTGAAACCCCACACGGGTGTTGGGATGAAATATGAAGTTCACTCATCCTGATTGATTAAATATGTCGATCGATTGATTGACAGACTGTTATAAGCGTTAGATATCTATATTTGATGCTTATACAGTGTAGTGCACTTTGGGTGATGGTTGATTATTTTTCAATGCTATTATATACACGTGTTGTATGAAAATCCATATAATTAATTTTATATGGTGATTGATTGAGCCTCATTCCAATTTAGAGAATAAAGAATATTATTAAGTAAAGGTTCATGTGTAGTGACCCGAAAATCCAGTCCAATTTGAGCTGACTAAATAACACAAGTCCAACCCCAAATTGCACTGGAAATTCAAGAAACTAATAGAAAGAAGATAGAGGGTGAGAATAGATAAGGTAGAACTATTAGAATAGAAGAAGAAGAAGAACATCATCATCAGAGTAACACGAATCTCACAGCGGAACGAATAAAATATAACATAACTTTTGAAATACAAAGTTATAACTGTTTATACATACCATTTTCAGAGTACACCATATAACATCACAGCGGAATAAATAATAGCTATCGACTGTTGAAGCCTCCTGCTCCAAGCTCTCCAAGTGCATCTGTAAATCCCAACTACTTGACTGCCCGTACAAATTAGGCACCCAAGAGTTTAGGGAAGACAAAACAAATAAACTCCGGGTCAGTCATATGACTGGTGTGAGTAAACTCAAATCATTTAAACAGGTATATGATATCTCATAAGACCACGCCGTGAATACGGAACGGGTTTTTCCCTTATGAGAATCCAAACATCTTTGAAAAGCAATATCATTCTGATATTATGATAATGTCTAAATACAAATAGATATCAGTCTAGTAGAAACGCTTGCATCTCACGTTCTACATATATAGTACACAATCAAAACCGCAGGTGCGTATTGGATGATTGGGTTTCCAACTATGACAAGGTATGGAACCACCTTCCGATCAGTGTACTCTAGGAACGATACACTGGAGTTCAACAAGAACATCTTGCAACTCAGCCACACATGACCGACCACTCATTTCGCTTGAGTGTATCGAATGTACATCACCAACGGTTGGGATCAGCAACCGTTTCTCGTATATATATGGGACAGCATTGATAGATTAAAAGAAGCAAATAAATATTCTCTAGATAGGTGATTATACACCCTACTTCGGTGCGACCGACTTAGCCATGCTGCCTGCCCGATTTCTGTCATTTACCGGTTGATGAGGCTAGAAGCTACGCTTACTTTCCATTCATTTATAACACGATCACTTTGAATGCCACATTATCAGATCCGTAAATCATTTAGTTGGATCTGCACAAATAGATTCTGGATATTATGCGAAGGGAATAAATCCGTTGGCCACCATATATATTTGTACAGTCCAACCCATTCGATCATTGGAAATACTCTGTCAGACATTCGTCCATATACGTTCGTTCTGGGACTGAACGAAACCGAAGGCACTATTCTGTAAACAGGACAGCCCTTGCACTTTACTCCGTCTTCAATTTCTTCATCGTATTTGATCACAACGCTTATGTCGATACGGAGTGGTTCTTCGGATAATAATCCAACCGGTCTCTCCATATTAACAACGTAAAATGGTCAAAACTTCGATAGTCTGTGATTTAACTATCAAATGAAAATATGTCGGTGTACAAACAACGATCTAAATTCCAAATGGAATTATCGATCAAATCACCCAACATATATATATATATCCTTATTTTCTATAATTAGAAATTATACGTTATTTACATTGGAAAACATTTCCAATCCTCATTCACGCATCACTACCATTTCACAACTATTAGTCCCTAACTGTAAACTAGTAAGAGAACAATTCTCTAAGTATAAACCCCGAAGGCCGAAACCAACATCAGATCAACACTCAGAAAACTATTAAACTTACTAATCTCTAGTCAGTTTCTAATTTTTGTTTAACTTCCCTTCTTAATTTCTATATTCGATTAACCCCTTTTGATAAGCTACATTTGATTAACTCCTTTTGATAAACTACGTTTTCCGTTACAACTATTTCCCTTTTATAACGTTTACTTACCGTTACAAATATTTCCTATTTACAACTTCTATTTACCGTTACAAATATATCCTATTTATAACTTCTATTTACCGTTACAAATATTTCCTATTTACAACTTCTATTTACCGTTACAAATATTTCCTATTTACAACTTCTATTTACCGTTACAAATATTTCCTATTTACAACTTCTATTTACCGTTACAAATATTTCCTATTTACAACGGTTTATTTGTCTTCTAAATAAATATTCCTTTATTCCTATTTATTTTCTAAATAAATATTCTCCTTTTCAATTCTATTTATTTTCTAAATAAATACCCCTTTTATAAAACTCTATTTATTTTCTATAAATACTTCCTTTTATAAAACCGTGTTCGTTTTATAAATACTCCTTTTTTCAAATTGTTTCCTTTTATAAAATCGGTTGATTTTATAAAATTTCTTTATTTCAAAATACATTGAAATATTCCTTTTTACAACTCAGGGTTTCTTATGATATTCAAAATATCAAACAACGATGATCAATATCGTTCTAACATCCATAATCAATAACAGATTATAAATCACACATATATCACAATATATGAAAACAGTAAAATAATTGTTGAGGAACCCAGTTGGATTCCTCCAACCTGTCTCCCTGCATCACAGATGTTACACAGTATAATATATATCATATTTCATTTTGAAATGAAATATCCTGCTGTACAGAACCATATTTGATTAACAGTACATAGACTACTATAACTACGTTTTCAATCAAATCTATTTAACAGTCCAGTTTAACAATCAATCTACAGCAGTGAATAAATAAAGTACAATTTATATTAAAATACAAATTGAGGAGAGTTAGTGAGTTTTACTCACATTGGCAGTTCATCGTTAAAGAACGATAAACTGTCGTTTGATTTAAATCAAACAATTTATTTCGCCATAAATTCAAATGAGCTCAAATCCACTTCCAGTCAGCTTCATTGTGAAGCTCTCGTCCACATGGTCCCAATGAATCCTTCCGTTCGAAATTCGACTAAACTCAGCCCACCACCCAACCGTCTGAACACAACGCTCTACTTCCTCACTAACACAGTAACCCGCATTTCCAGCCTTGGCCCTTTCCCTTTATTTTTATTCTTTTTTTTCTTTAATTGTTTTGAAATGGGCTTTACCCCTTTTATTTCCTCCCGGCCCATCAACAAACCCGCTGGCCCAACATTCACACAGACCCGACCAAACCCTTTTCTTCTTCCACGTTTTGAACAAACAGTCCCCCCCCTTCTTTTGATCTTCACCATATGTAATTCAAATTGAAAACGCAACCTGGACTGCCACTATTCCTTTTCATTACATTTCCAGTAACCTCAAAATATATACTCAGTTGTTCACCATTATCTAACTACCCCGGTACGCCCATTACCTTAATACTTGCAGATCCTTCCTCCTTATACCTTTCGACGCAAGGTCAAGTACGTTGCTTCCCCTTCTCATCGTTTTATATCCCCAACAGGAAACCATGCGCCCTCTCCTTCAACATCTCCAGTCCTTCTTCCTTCGCACTGTTCGAACCCGCCACAACACAGCATCCAACATCGCCCTCCATCCCCCTCCTTGGATCGACTACTCCACAAACCCAGCTCACGTTAAACTCCTCCTGTATCCATTCACGCACCACCAGAAATCCCGTGCAGTTCGACACTGCAGTACGTCCTCAAACCCACTTCGAGATCTGCGCCATCCAATAGAGATATCGGCTACCATACTGATGCAGTCACGATCGTCACCGGTAGGATTATAGAGCTACACGAGCACTACGTTTTCGCTGTTGACTGATTAGCTAGCATTGCATAGAGGTGGAGATTAGAGGAGAGGAGTGTTGCTAGATTTGGTTCGTTCATTTAGAACGATGGCGGCTAGAGAATGAATATCAGTTTTTAGGTCTTAAGGGGTTGGGGGGAGGGGTATTTATAACATCCGTTAATATCTAGATATTTTGGACGTGGTGTTTGTATGTCCGCATATACCCTTCTGTGGTCGAGAACAAATGAGATGTGGCCCTCTTTTATCCAAGAAATAAGTTAGGCTATTTTTTTTGTTTTGAGTTGAAAATGTTAACGTACCTTATTTAAAATGATGTTCATACATGAGCTGCTATGAACAGAGATAAAAACATCGGTGAGACGAGCAATGTCTCAGGTTCCCAAAAATATAATAATACCGGTAGATTAACTCATATTGTGAAACCCCAAAATCGTTGATATAGGGTGCCAAATATTCCAAATAAAAAGTTTCTTATTTAATTAATTAAAAATTACCATAAAATTCTAAAAATTAATTTATCACTACGTCTCAAAAGAACCGTGTCTAAATTCACAACCGATACCTAGTTATATCAAATAAACCGTTACGGTCGATAAACGATTCTATAGCGACTATTTTAAAATTTGATTTGGACATGTCTCAAAATCTACACGATGAAACCCCGATTTTTCTCTTCCACTAGAAAGATATACTTCACCAGCTCCATACGTTTCTTGTTTCACAGAAATCCGATTTAAAACGAATCCTGTACATTCAGTTGAAGTTCGAATCGCCAAATTACGAACTGCCGCGCCATTTCAAGCTCGATTTTAATTATAATATGATTATACGTTCTAACGCCGTCGATTAAATAATATATTCGTTATTTAAATAATAAAATAAGTTAATTATTACACCGTCAAATATCCGGGTCATTACATCATGTGTTGACTGTACTCATTCGTGAGATTAGTCATGTGTTGAACGTAATATTTTAACAATAAATTTTATATCTTTACCTCTATTAAATAAAGGTTCATGTGTTGACTGTACTCATCCGTTGAGATCAGTCATGTGTTGAACGAAATAATTTAACAAAAATAGTCACACGTGGACAGTACTCATTCGTTGAGATTAGTCGTGTGCTGACAAAAATAAATATTCATTTGTTGAATAGAGTAAAGGAATATATGAAGCCGTGTTGATTAGATTGACGCCATTTTGACGTGAACGATATTTATATCGATTTTATTCATTTTAAAATGAATATTGAAAAGTGATTTAGAAATCGAATATTGAAAAGTGATTTAGAAATCGAATATTTCGAAATGAAATGAATATAAAACGATTTCGAATTGGATCGAATAGAAAAACCAATTTGAATTGAATTAAATAGAAAACGAATTGAATTTGATTCAAATAGAAAACCAATTTGAATTTGATTCAAATAGAAAACCAATTTGAATTGAATTAAATAGAAAACGAATTGAATTTGATTCAAATAGAAAACCAATTTGAATTTGATTCAAATAGAAAACCAATTTGAATTGAATTAAATAGAAAACGAATTGAATTTGATTCAAATAGAAAACCAATTTGAATTTGATTCAAATAGAAAACCAATTTGAATTGAATTAAATAGAAAACGAATTGAATTTGATTCAAATAGAAAACCAATTTGAATTTGATTCAAATAGAAAACCAATTTGAATTGAATTAAATAGAAAACGAATTGAATTTGATTCAAATAGAAAACCAATTTGAATTTGATTCAAATAGAAAACCAATTTGAATTGAATTAAATAGAAAACGAAATGAATTTGATTCAAATAGAAAACCAATTTGAATTTGTTTCAAATAGAAAACCAATTTGAATTGAATTAAATAGAAAACGAAATGAATTTGATTCAAATAGAAAACCAATTTGAATTGAATCGAATAGAAAACCAATTTGATTTGAATCGAATAGAAAATCAATTTGACTTGAATCGAATAGAAAACCAAAATGAATTGAATTTGATTTGATTTGAGAATGAATTGAATTTGAATTGAATAGGAAAACGAATTCAAAACTATTTATAAAATTCGTTTTAAATAGTAATCGACGAAATATGTATTATATATATATTATATATATAATATAATGGCCTGAATAGAACGCGCCGCGCCGCGGCAGTTCGTGAATTTACACCATTTATTTCAAACGGACATTACGGGAGATCCGACCGTCGGATTCTCCTAAAACCGGAACCGTTGGGTTCGTATCGAAAAGAGCTTTCTAACGAATATTAGAAATTTGAAATTTAACGGTTGGATTTGGAGATACGTCCAAATCAAATTTGAAAAAGGTCGCTGTAAGTGCAGTTCGTTGGCTGTTGATGGAAATCGACTATACGGGCCTTGATAAAATTATTAAAAATAGTATTAATTTGTGTAAAATCATAAGAAATGATTTGGGAAAAAATGGGATGAAAAACTCCATATTTGAAAAGATAAAAATAGATTTCTATCGAAACGAACTAGTTTTGAATTAAAATTAAAACCCATTTATTTATAAATAAATATATAAATCGTATTTGAAATGGGTTTTAAATGGAATTGATTTGTGGGTTTATCGTGAACTGTGTTTTAAATAACACTAGTTCTTTAACCCGATAATGAATAGAATGTTATTTGGGTTTATCGTGAACTGTGTTTTAAATAACACTAGTTCTTTAACCCGATAATAAATAGAATGTGATTTGGGTTTGTCGTGAACTGTGTTTTAAATAACACCTAGTTCTTTAACCCAGTTGAAAGAGTTTTGATTGAATCTTCAATTAAATTGAAATGTGAATTGATAATTTAAATTATCAACTTTAGAAAATAAGCGAGAATGGAGTATCACCAGTTTTGCTCCAAAGCGATAGTTAAATCTTTAATTAGATTTGAACGTGAAATGGTAATTAATTTTACCGACAGCACTGTGGTGTTAAATATGGAGTATTACCAGTTTTACTTCATGGGATGAATAGGTTGGGATTGGGAAATAAATTAAGTAATTACTTCGGTATGGTTCGCTAATCTCGACTAGTTTGGAAAACCATAATTTGGTTTGAAATGTCATCCAAAGGAAGATTAAGGGATAAATTTTAAAGAATTTATCTTGGATAAAATTAATGGGAATCTTTCCCTAAGAATTGAAATTTAGAAACTAACTGAAGGTTAGTTAAGAAGAATGGTTTCCTGGATATTGATCTGATGTTGGTTTCGGCCTTCGGGGTTAATATTTGGGGAATTGCTCTCTTACTGATTTACGGTTAGTAACTAATGAATTGGAATGAGGCGTATGTTGTGTTTGTGTAACATTCGTTTTAATATACGCGGGTTGTTCGGAAAGGCCGGGTTTATACCCATTCTGAATAATCAATTCGACGATATGTCGAAGATGAAGACGGTGGTTGAAGACCGGAAGTCTTCACATCGTAGGGATAATTACTGACGATCCTGATTGGGCTGTACACCCAAGAGGATGGAAATAGTTGGTGGTCGTCCAGACGTACTTGGAGATGGATGGATATGCAAGGAAAGTGCCTCCGGTTTCGTTCAGACCTAGAACGGACTTGTAAATGGACGGTGTGTCTGACATTGTATTCCTTTATATTGTATTTGTTGATCTCTGCTAAATATATATCTGTTTGGCGGCGGAGAATTTATTCTCTTGCTTAACGCCCTTCTCTGAGACATATGAGCTCAGAGGTTATATATTGGCAGAAATCAGTGGTACGATATGGATTGATAGTGTGGCATGCTGAGATGCAGTGATCCAGACTTTTGTTGAAAAGCAAAGTTTGGTGGTTGATGATCAAAGCGCAGCTGATATAGCATGGCTTTGTGTATAGCATTGATCCGCGAGCCTCACACCCCGGTATGGTGGTAAACTGATGGTTTGATCAGTATGCTTTTTCGTGGATGGGCACCTTAGTGGTGTCGTGGATTCGGTCGACCAAGATGAGCCTAGTGCTCAGGGATATATAGAGTAGGCAGTGTTTTCTCTCGCTGGGACGTAAGCCGCGGTGGTACTCTGGTCCCAAATGTGCGGATGCAGACGGTGTTTTCTCTTGTGGGGACGTAAGCCGTGGTGAATTGCATTCCGCGATCGATCTTTCGAATCAGGAGCCACCATGATGGAAATCCAATTTCCAATACGTGTATTGCGGTTTTAATTGTAGAACTAGTATGACGACATGATATATGGTACCCATGCCGTCTATGATTGATATTTATGATTGGAATTGTTTTGACACTATACACATATTATAGTATCAAATGATTTGTTTTTAAACGTACTAAGCATGTTTGGCTATTATAAGGGAAAACCCTATCCTCCGGCTGCGTTGCATTGTGTGATGGGACCTGGGTCTTATAATAGCTTCATTTTTAGAAAAGCATTGCGCTGTTTACTTATATGCACTGGTGTTCTTGGGAGGAAACCCGTTCCGTGTTATACGGCGTGGTCCCTTGATTTACCTATCTTTAAAATAAAGGTTTACAATTGTTTTAGTTCTCACACCAGTCACATGACTGACCTGGAGTTTATTGTTTTAACCTAAACTCTGGGTGCCCCTATTTTCGACACGGGCAGCTAGTAGTTTTGGTTTTGCAGATTTATATTCACAGGATCCTGGTTTACAGCTGGAATGATATCCGGAAAGCTTTGTATCCGTATATCTCTTCTAGTTGTGTATTGTATTATTTTCCGCTGCTATGTATTTAAATGTAATTTAAATCTCTGATATTTCTATGTAATATTTATTCATATATACTCTGTATATTCTTGTAATCTGATGCATTGTTTTAATTAACAATGAAATGTTCTTCTGTATGTGTTCTGTTGTGGCTTGTTCTCGAACTATCCGCGCTTTCCCAACCGGGGAAGTTACGGGTTTTTACAGTTTTTCCACTGCAAAATCAGTGTTTTCCGTCGAAATCCGTCATTAACGGAGATGGATGGAGTTCCTAGCGCCTTATGATTTTGATATTGCTTATACCCTGGCAAGGGTAACATGGTGACAGACGCATCGAGTAGGCAGAGGATGACTTTGAGCCCTCTATTCGTAGAGAGGTGGAGCTTGGAGAACATATCAACCATTGATTTTAGGCCATCTACGGATCTTATACCTGGTTTGTTGGCATCCCTAGAGGTGCGACCTACTCTTATGGATCAGATAGGAACTTCGCAGCAAGAGGACCCACAGTAAGCAGACATCTTGGATGGGCTTAGTAAAGGGGATACTTATAGTCACCTTAATAGATATTCCATGGATAATATGGGGTGGTTGCGATGAGATGGAAGACTTTGTGTTCCCGAGTAGGGAGTTTGTTGAAAACAGTCCCTGAGGAAGCCCATCATTCTAGAATGACTATCCATCCGGGCGGCGATAAGATGTATAGAGATATGAAAAGGGTTTTCTTTTGGGCTAGATGAAGAAAGATATAGTGGAATTTGTCTCTCAATGTTTAGTTTGCCAGCAAATCAAGACTAATCAAAGGAAGCCTGGCGGTTTACTTCATCCTTGGAGGTCCCACAATGGAAGTGGGATATGGATTTCATTGATGGTTTGCCTAGATCGTGGAAAGGCAACACCAGTATCTGGGTAATAATTGACAGGCTTATTAAGAGCGCTAATTTCATTCCTGGTAAGAGTAAGAGAACTGTAACACCCTGTAATTTTAACGACACTAAAGAGAACAAATTAAATAATAATTAATTTAATAATCAAAATTAAGGGAAACGTACTGCGCAATTGCGTCCATCTCGAAATTCTGGTCAAAATAGACATTTGGTTTGCGTAAAACGGACACTGTAAGAAGAAGTTAAGAAGGTTTGAAGTTTGTATAAGCGCAAGATAATTATATATATGTAACAGTTCAAAACTATCCAGAAAACTAAATTTCAATTTAAATTTCGAAAATCCCGTAGGAGGAAAAAAATCCAGCCCCAGGGGTGTCGACCCCATAGTAGGGGATCGACCCCATAGTTGGGGTGTCAACCCCATGGGGGGGTCGTACCCCCTAGAGCTGAGGTGGCAGTCGATTTCTGGAGGCTAGCAGCTATAAATAAAGGTCCATTTCTCTTGTTTTCTTTACTGGAAATCAATGGAGGCCAAATGTTGCCGGTGCCTGAACTGAAACGAATCCTTTTCTTCAACAACAATCAACTAGAGCTAATCAATTAGAGATTCACGTATAGATCTGAAATTCAACACCAACAATTTATCTTCTATCTTCTAAAATCCAAACACTGTGAGTTTAGTTACTTTTAGATTTAAATGATTAAAAGTAAAATGTGATATGACTGTGATTTGGATCTGTTATAAATTGTAAATCTATGATATTATTGGATCTTAACCTTTTTCATGTTAGATCCACTTTTATAGATCTAATTCACTTATGGTTATTTATCATGTCACATTTGTGTATCTTGACCTTTATCTATGGTTGTTGCTAATTTGAGTCTGTCATTATTTGGATAGTTAAAATCATGTTTAGATATAATTCTCCATCTAGATAATCTTGTACCTGTCATATTGCAGTTAATTTAGATCTATCATTATTTGGACATGTGAATCCTTATTTAGATCTACTCATGCCTGTTAGGACATCCTTATTATGTTAGATCAAGTTTTATCATCACCTGTTCACTAGATTTGTTTTTATGTCCACCTTATTACTATGCCAATTACATGTCTATGTCAGTATATGTGTGTGTGTGTGTGTGTGTGTATATATATATAAGCCAGTTATGTTAGAATAATCATTATTGTCATCTTCCCATCACCTTTCCCTTTTATTATTTATGACCAGGCTACTTTCTGGCCTAAGCATGCCGCCAAATATACGTGAATGCATTAATTAGGGAACAGGGGAAAACATATGGCATAACTTGAATAATGAATATGAATTTGGACATATAATTCACTATGAATATAATTGGGTAAATGGGCATGAACACCTATAATGACATAGGTGAAAAATTGGATAATAATGAAATGCCTAGGATTACAGTAATTAGAAACTGTAACTGCACTTATGACACGCGGTTAGATTGCATTTATGGTGGAAGTCTGCCCGGACCCGAGCGACATATCCAGCAACTACAAATGTTGAATCTAATGTTAGGGTTCTAAGTGCACAAATACGAGACAGGCTAAGACACGAGGTTAGGCCCAACTAGTAGAAGAAGTCTGCCCAGACCCGACCAGCACATCCAGCATCCACAAGTTGTAGGCCTAATGTGGGAGGTCCAACCCATTATAACCATAAATAGACAATGTAACGAATTGGAATACTTAACCTAGTTGAATCCATAGGGATTGTGTGAACATGAACATGATTAGGCGTTAAGTAAACTTGGTTGAACAATGGTGGGTTAAGTTAAGTATATCTGGGTTGGGTGGGAAATAGTTAAATATAAGCCCACAAAACTTAACCAGTTGGGGTTATGTATTAAAGACACCTATAGGAAAGCATAACCGGTGGAAAAATTGGGGTTATATAATTAAAGACACCTTTTAGGGTAAATATAACCTGTGGAAATCCTAGTGGGGGATACAAGGCAAAGGGGAGAGCTTGTATCGTATTGTGTGAGACCCGTTTCAGTCAGTAACCCGGTGTAGGTATCAAACAAAGTACTCCGAACTAGGTCGGACAAGGGGAACGCTTACTGAACTGATTGTAAGATATCCAAACGTGAAGTGCGGTGTGGGCGGCGCAAACCGACCAGGTCATGTGCGTGCATGGACCGGGCAGAGGGGGATAAAACGACCGTGACACCTGTAGATATGGGGATGTGCATATCAGCGAAGGGTTGCCACTTTAGGACGTAATACATCCTACGGTGGGGCCGGCACAGAGTATCTATGCGGATTAGGGAGCTGATCGATTAGGGTAGTAGTTAGGGAACAATTGGACATATACCTAAGTCTACCCCTATAGTGGAAGGGATCATCTCATTCTAGTTATACTAGTAATAGTGCAGATTAATCATTAGGGAAGCGTATGCACTTTATCATGTTACCTTGTCATACTTACCTTTTGTGATGTCATCTTTCTTATCCACTTTACATGCCTGTTATGCTACTTTTATTTATTTACTTGCTAAAAGTAACTGGACTCGGCAGACTTTATGTCTGACCCTTTTTGTTTCCTCTTCTTTCTTCAGTTCCCCCTCCAGGTTCTTAGGGCGGGAACACTAAGGCTTGACCGTGATTCTGGTCTTATCTTGCTAGGAGATGCTCTTGAAGTATTGCTCAAGTTCTTATCTATACTGTGGCTTTGTCACTTTTTGGAGAATTATGCTTTTTATGTACTCTAATGGAACAAGACAGAAAAGTTTTATATTTTTATAATTGCTTTTATGTAGTTTCAAACTTATGGTATTTTTGGACCACGATGTTATGACTTATGTTTGAAATAAAATTTAAATTCCGTTGTTGCTTTTATATCTGCCTTGTATTAATTCTGTTTTTGTTTACCTATAACGCTTCACGAAACTTAATGGATTCCCTTAGTGAGTGACATTAACGGACGTGGCGTGTCACACTTGGTATCAGAGTTGAAGGTTACCAGATTAGATAAAAGTTTTTGAAAAATTATTTTCAAAATGGGTTTAAAAGAAAGCATTTTCAAAAAAGAAAAGTCCATTTTGAAAACATTCCCCAAAAAGTCATAAGTAATCTCCTTCGATCCCTTGTCTGAATCTCTTTCCTTTTCTTTTTCAGCATGTTTGGGGAACCTAATATTCTAGAGGGAATTATGATACCAGGCTGGTTCCGTAGGTATCTGGAGGCCACGGCGCCTGCTGAAGGCCAAGGAAACATGCCTCCCTCAGCTGCACGCGTTGTTCCTCTTCCTCCTCCTCCCTTAAGAGCAGATAATTTCGCTAAGATCTGCAAAGATTTTTGTGCCATGGGAGGGAAGCCATTCTGTGGAACCGAAACATTCGTAGAGGTAAGGAATTGTCTTATAGAGACCGAGTACTTGTTTGTAATCTTTGAATTGGAAGATCGACGGAAGATTCAGCTAACTGCCTGGGTACTGAAAGATGAAGTTTCGTTCTAGTGGGAAGTAACCCAAGCTGGACGTCCGGTAGAGACATAGGATGATTTTAGGCAAAGATTTGAAATGAAATTTCTTTCCCAAACTGAGAAAAGCATGCAAATGAAGAGGTTCTTGGGACTCAAACAAGGAAACATGACCGTTAAAGAATATGTGAACAAATTCAACCAGTTAGTAAGGTTTGGATTAGAGTTGGCTGACACTTCACATAAGAAGGCTTTGTGGTTTGTCAAAGGACTTAATGAGCCCCTTCATGGGTTGGCTATATCCCACATTCCAATGGGAGTTACTTTTGAAAGACTTGTCAATATAGCCTTAATGCATGAGGAAGACAAGGGCAAAAAGAAGGAGGTTAAAGCTGAGGAAACAACGCAAAACAAAAAGATATGTCCCAAGAAAGGACAACAACAATAGCAACATAAGAAGGGAGGAAAGAATGACAAGGCTGAGGTGGCAGTCGATTTCTGGGGGTTGGCGGTTATAAATAAAGGTCCATTTCTCTTGTTTTCTTCATTGGAAATCAATGGAGGCCAAATGATGTCGGTGCCTAAACTGAAACGAATCCTTTTTTTTAACAATAATCAACTAGAGCTAATTAGTTAGAGATTCACGTATAGATCTGAAATTCAACACCAACAATTTCTCTTCTATCTTCTAAAATCCAAATACTATGAGTTTAGTTACTTTTAGATTTAAATGATTAAAAGTAAGACGTGATATGACTGTGATTTGGATCTGTTATAAATTGTAAATCTATGATATTTTTGGATCTTAAACAATATCATGTTAGATCTACTTTTAAAGATCTAATTCACTTGTGGTTAATTTATCATGTCACATTTGTGGATCTTAACCTTTATATATGGTTGCGGCTAATTTGAGTCTGTCATTATTTGGAAAGGTAAAACCTTATTTAGATCTAATTCTCCATCTAGATCATCTTGTACCTATCATGTTGTGGTTAATTTAGATCTACAATTAATTGGACATGAGAATCTTTATTTAGATCTATTCATGCTATTAGGACATCCTTATTATGTTAGATCTAGTTTTATCATCACCTGTTCACTAGATCTGTTTTTATGTCCACCTTATTACTATGCCAATTACATGTCTATGTCAATATATATATATATATATATATATATATATATATGTGCCAGTTATGTTAGAATAATCACTATTATCATCTTTCCATCACCTTTCCCTTTTATTGTTTATGACCAGGCTACTTTCTAGACTAGGCATGCAGCCAAATATATGCGAATTCGTTAGTTTCAGAACAGTGGAAAACATTAGAATTGGCATAACTTGAATAATGAATATGAATTTGGACATATAATTCACTATGAATATAATTGGGTAAATGGGCATGAACACCTATAACGACATAGGTGAAAAATTGGATAATAATGAAATGCCTAGGATTATAGTAATTAGAAACTGTAATTGCACTTATGACATGAGGTTAGATTGCATTTGTGGTGGAAGTCTGCCCAGACCCGACCAGCATATCCAGCAACCACAAATGTTGAATCTAATGTGAGGGTGATCGCTACTTTTCTATGAACTAGAAAAGCGCGAATTTTAAAATAAATTTTACAAGCGCATAGATCGTGTAATATGCAGGTCGAATCACAGGGAGGCAAATTAAAAATTATTATTTATAGAATTTCGTGGGCGAGTGAGACGACTTTTGAGATTTGGTTGAAAATAGAACAATTGAAATTGCAATAATTAGGATTATCGTTGAAACTAATCAAACGATTAATCACTAATGAAAGTAAATTGCAAAACAAGAACAAACATGCAGAAAATAAAAATGCAGAATAGAAATGACAACAGAAATAAAATTAGGATTATTGTTGAAACTAATCAAACGATTAATCACTAATGAAAATAGGTGTAAAATACAACTAGTACTCTACCAAATCTAATTATGTAGATGGCACTAGTTGCTAAGAAATAGAAAAATGCAGAAAATAAGAAGAAGAAGAAGAACTTTGTTAATGGAGAAGATAGAAAATGGAATGGTGGCTACAATGAGATTACATGGGTATTTATAGGAGATAGCCAACCTAAACCCTAATTACAAACGGGCCTTAGTTATTTCAAGTAAGTTCTAGGCCTTTGTTAAATCAAGTGAGTTTTAGGCCTTTCCTCCTTTCCTCTTGCAAGCCTCGTTTGATTTGTAATGTGCATGGCCTTTCTTCTAATTATTTTCTTGTCCAACAACAACTAGATGTGAGATCTTCATCTGCAAATCTTCAAATGTAAATATACAACAGTTTAATCTCAATTTCTATACTTTTCTGACTGCATGCGGCTTGGTTGGAATATCTGTAAAAGTGACATAACAATACCCAAGTAATATTTATTTATATTCAAAAGATAAGATATAAGAGCATAAAATAAACACATTTCTATGTAATCAAATACCCCCACACTTATCTTTTACTCGTCCTCGAGTAAAACAAAAATAAAAAACTAACTAGATAGGTCACACTTTCGTAGGAAACACGATTGCATTGAGTGTATGCAACAAGCCGTTAAACCTCTAGGTGTCCCTAGTAGGACGAGTGGTGTCTCATGAAGGTTTTCAGCGGATACCACCCACAAAATCCAAATGCAGTATGATATGGTTCTGATGCAACTACATGAATGCAATGGACATATGCAAATAAAAACGAAAAATGAAAACACGACTTATTTCAGGAAAGTGGTACAACAAATTAAATTAACAAATTTTAATCAGTTGATTTTATTTTAGATACCTCAACTTGTTACAAATTTTCAACATAAATCAAGTTTTCAAATGTTAAATTCCAGTTTGGCAAGTTAGTTCGGTTGATAACATAGTGCAGCCATGAAATAAATTCTTAGTTTGCTTGTCACAGTTTGTAAAGTGGTATTCTAATTTCCTTGTATATGGCTAGTCAAATCAATAAGGTCAATAAATGTTTGGGCATCATCGCTTATTCTCTATCTCTATAAAAGTTAAAATTTATGATTAATTACATACACCTAACTTAAAAGATCAAGGTATACCACCTATACACTGCCTTGCGGACTAACGGAGAGTTAGGACAGAGCTTGGCGGATTGTGTAGACCGGCGTTGAATTTGTCAACAAGATGTCGGTAATCCTTTGGTGTCCAACTCATAAAATGAGACCAAGATATACCAACGTTGACTTTGTCAACAACATGTCAGATAGAGCTTGGCGGGTTTGCACACCAACGCTAGATATACAAGCAATGTTGTATACCCTTGGATTGCTATTATTATTATTGAAAATATAAGAAAAGAGAGAGTTACACGATTTCAGCTTAACACAACTTAGTTTTAAAGATTCGGAAAGCCAATATAAGTAATTTAAGTCCTCCACTAATTAAACAAAGACTACAATTTAGAATAAACTTCATGGCCATCACCTAAGAATCTCCCTATGTACCAGTTACACTATTATCCCTCAAAATTCAACTTTTCATCATATTTCTTATTCGATCTTAGTTGAGAGAAAAAAATACTATCAACTGACTAAAATTGTTTACAGCTTATTTTGTTGTAGCAACCTAAAATGAGTCGTACATAAAAAAATGGCATGTTACTATGACTTAAAATGCATGATGGTCTAATCTAAATGCATAAAAAATGAAAATAAAAATAAAAATTAATGCAATGAAGACTCCCCCCACACTAGAGCTAAACAGTGTCCACACTGTAAACGCGTTTCCTAAATTTGAAAGATAATACCCAAAGGTGGATTAAATGGAGAATGATTTGTAAAATGAAATGCAGTTTAGCAACTATATGCAAATGAAAATGGTATGCGGAATGAAATCTACGATGATGATGCGTGTCATGTGAAAAATGAGATTTAATTTTCACCCACACTTGCCTCTATTGAATATGATGTATGACAATTTTGTATCTGAATTTTGAGATACAACAGGCATGTCAATTTCTCTCGACGAAATGGGCTTAATATTATCTTTAAGACGTTCTATAAATTCGGTCTCGTCATTTAAAAATTTGAGTTCATCTTCAAAAAGCGCTTCAAAAGATATAGTAGATACGTTTAGTGAAGTGTGAGAGAGTTTCTGAATTGTAAATCTATTGTGTCATCAACAACGATTTCTATCATGTCGACCTGTCTTGTTTGGGAATTTTGGTCATTCGAAGAGGAAGATGTCGACAAGGGAAGTGAAGGAGGTAAAGGTATAGAAGATGAGGTGTTAGGGTTGCCAACATTAGAGGAAGATATATTGTCGGGGCTGCCGACATCAAAAGAAGAGATGTTGGGATTGCCAACATAAGAAGATGGAGATTTGAAGGATTCAAAGTAATTGGCCTTGGGTGCCAACAGAAGAGTGTCAAGCTTTTCGATTGTGGTAGAAATCGTAGGATTGTCGGGATTTCCGACATTGTTGTAAATCGATTGTCCGGACCTAAGATTGGTGACAGGGTTGACCAAATTATAGCTTTCATCCTCATTTGGCAACTCATCCTCGTATAACCCAAAAAATTCATGTTCATTAAAGTCTTTCTCAAATTTTGAGTTTCTGAAAATTTCAACATTTTTATTTTGTTCAATTTCTAAAATTTCAAATTTCTCGCAGCCTAAAAGAGAAAGATCAAAATTTGAGCCTAAATCTTTTGTATGAAAAGAGTTGAAGTACAAATCATTTATTGAATTGTGAACAACTTCATTTAGATGGTTATTCTCAATTTCCAAAGTTGTTATTTGAAAATTTTCACTATCAGTAAAGAATGGATTATTTCCTGATTCATCGCATGTTTGAATTTGATTTTGTTGCTCGAGTTGTTCTTTAAAAGATGTCATTAAACAAAGAAGTTCATTAAGCTGTCTATCTTTTTCATCAAGTTGTCTATCTTGCTTTTCTACTCCCTCTCTAAGAATGTTAAGACGATATTCTTCAGAATCGTTGATTTGAGAACTCTCGTTTTGGATTTCTTGATTCTCAAAACTATAGTCCACATCACTTTCACGATCAATATTATTTCCAATGTGGTGGTTGTTTGAATTTTCAGAAAAATGACAATGATATTGGAAATTATTTTTATTATAAAAATTATGTTCACATCCAAAACTATTGAAATTCAATGGAAAACTGCAATTTTGGTTATTTTCAAGATGTTGAAATGGGCTATAGTTTTGAAATTTTGGTTTACCCCATATTGATATGGATCAAAGCTATATTGGGATTCAAAGCTATTTTGACGTGAATGTGGCCCATAACCGAAATTATTGAAATTTGAATTGAAATCACAATTTTGTTCATATCCATGATTTTGAAAATGTTGGTCATTTGGAAAATTGTCGACATTGGGCTCGCGAAATTTCGGAAAATCTTGCCTCATGAGTGGTAATTCATACTCATACTCTTCCAAGGAACGTTTTCTTAGGTTATTATCCAACAATTCTCTCAATGATTTTTTTGAATCAGCCATTTTAATGAAATCAAGGGAAAACATAAATTATTCTTAGTTCAAAATAGTATAAAAGAATGAGTTGTGCTCTATTAATTAACTGACCAATGTTTTACGGATAGTATGCAACCTCTTTTGCTAACAGTTTAATAAATTGAACTACTATATATCTGCGATCCAATTATACGAGACAGTCATCTTCACAAATAACTACTTTTCAATTATATTATTTTGCAACGTCTATTTTTATTGTTGAAAATAATGAAAATGAAAATTTCAGTTATGGAAATATCAGTCAACCACAAAAATCAGACAATAACAACTGCATAAATTTAAAATATTGTACAAGCAAGTTGTTGTCCCTGTAGAAGATTTTTACAACAATTTCTATATTTTGCAACACCTGTAGAGTTTAGAAAATTTTACATAACAGGATATGGTAGTCTGTCCAGAATAATTGAGTAGCTTCAGCGATTAAAATCGCAGTGTTTGGAAATCCATTTGCTTTTCAATCTTTGTTTGATTGCTTGAATTCTTTTCTCTCCTTTTGATTTTTTTTTCACAGAACAGGATATGGTAGTCTGTCCAAAATAATTGAGTAGCTTCAGCAATTAAAATCACAGTGTTTGCAAATCTATTTGCCTTTCAATCTTTATTTGATTGCTTGAATTCTTTTCTCTCCTTTTGATTTTATTTTGTTTTTTTTCAAAAAGAAAGGAAAACAAATGAAAAGAAAATAGAAATGGACTCGGAAGAATAAAAAGACAAAACTAACTGGACTCTTTTTTTTGAAAGAGAAAACAAATAAAATGAAAGACTACAAACCGATGACTAACTAGGACCTAGGAAAAATAACTAGACAAAATAAATAAATAAAACTAGACCCAGCTTACAAACTAAGAGAATTAACAAATAAAACCAAGATCATGCAAATAAGCCAAATACATGATCAAATTCAAGCCACATACTCAACACTTAACACCAGAATAAGCCACATACTTTATAAAAAAATGGCCGAGATTCAGATAACACTTTCACACTGACCCACTCACCATAAACTCAAATCTAAAACTAGGCACTACTTTTATTCCTCAGATAACAACGACCTCAAATCCAATAAAACTCGCCCTTTTGTTTTAGAAAGAAAAATCTCGAATTTTTGGAAACAAATAACTCAGATTCTCTACGTCGAAAACATGATCTCGAAATTCGAATTGGGTTTTCTAGTTTAAATCAGTTTTTTTGGGCTTTCGAATCGAATTCTGGTCTGCTGCTAGGGTTTCGATCTATTGACTAGAGCTTTGAGTGGAGGGGTGTGATTTCGGTTATTGCGAACTATAGTGTGGCTGTGGTTTGGAGGGTTCGCAGTTGAATGTTGTTGCGATTTGATGGTGCATGCTGCGTTTACGCGGTTCTCGATTTGTGAAGATGTGGTGAGATCGGTGGACCGTAAGATGATATGCGGTTTTTAAGGAGGCTTCGTTAAGGCTGAGATGATCTGGAATGAGGTGGCATCTTGTTGTTCACGTTGGGGATGTGGATATTTTTTGATACAGCGTGATGCAGGAGTTCTACGAGAGCAGTTTTTGGAGGTTTTTGGAATTGAAAAGAGGTGACAGAGGAGATGTTTTGCGTACAAGTTTGTAGAGGGACCGGGTTGATGTGAAGAAGTCTGTTCGAACTTTGTTGAACTGGTGAAGTTTGTTATGGGGTGAACGTTGGCTTGGCAAGGTTTAGCAGACAAGGAGTTGGAAAACGAGGTTGAAGATGGTTTTCGAGGTAAATCGTATTTACGTGGGTGGATGGCTAGTTGAAATTGTGTGGAGCAGTAGTTTGGGCTTGTCACGTTTGTGGTGTTGGTGTGAGGGCTGCGATTGAAATACAGGGGAAGGATGAGGGCTTTGAAGTGAAGGAATAAAGATGTGTTGGAATTGGTGAGTCTGAGATGTAGAAGAGTAGTAGGTTTGTTAAAGTTATTTTGGTTTTTGTGGTCTAAGTGATTAGTTGTGCTGAAAACAGTTCGATGATGGTTAATCAGGTATGGATTGCGGCAAGGAGCAGTGCAATGGTATGGTGAAGGGGAAATTGATAGTGTAGAGAAAGCAAATTTGTGGCCTGGGTTTATGAATTTGAAGAAATTCGAAGGTGGATAGGGTATTTGGCAGCGAGATGGAGTAATGTCTGGATGGTATGAAGAAGATTATAGAAAGGGGAAAAATTGTAGAAGGGAATTTTTTTTTTTGCTTTTTTTTTTAGAAAAAGAATGTGTAAAATTGGGAAGAAATTGCAAAGATGGAAATAAATAAAGGAAAATTGAATTTTTTTAAAGCTTGTAAAACAAGAAAGAAATTTGTACAAAGAAGGGAAATGATTGGAAAAAAAAGAAAGAAGTAAAAGGAAAAAAAGACAAAGATAGAAATCAATGAAAAAGGCAAGCTATCTGTTTTCTTGCTTGGAAGATTACGGCATCAACTTGTAATATTAAATCAACTAAATAAGAGATTTTTTTATATATATACATAAAAACAAAAACAACACAAATAAAAATAAAAACTAACATGAATCAGAAATTAAATAAATAATAAATTTAATTGTTGCCTCTCCGGCAATGGCGCCAAAAACTTGATCGCTACTTTTCTATGAAGTAGAAAAGCGCGAATTTTAAAATAAATTTTGCAAGGGCACAAATCGTGTAATATGAATGTCGAATCATAGGGAAACAAATTAAAAAATTATTATTTATAGAATTTCGTGGGCGAGTTAGACGACTTTTGAGATTTGGTTGAAAATAGAACAATTGAAATTGCAACAATTACGATTATCATTGAAACTAATCAAACGATTAATCACTAATGAAAGTAAATTGCAAAACAAGAACAAAAATGCGAAAAATAAAAATGCAGAATAGAAATAACAATAGAAATAAAATTAGGATTATCATTGAAACTAATCAAACGATTAATGAAAATAAATGTAAAAATACAACTAAGTTGCAATGAAATTTAGTTAAGATGATATGAACGACTTTTATACTAAACCAAGTTTTATAACAAAATTATAAAAAGAGAGTTTAAGAAAATGTGAGCACTTAAAGGAGTGTCTATGAAATATTCAGATTTGGTAGCAAGATAAAAAGGGGTTTTATATAAAGTCTGAGTTTATAAACAATGTTTATAAAATGGGGCGTGAGGGTAAAACCTTAAGTTTTAATTAACATTATAATGGAATGGAAACTCGATTCTCAAGGAGGAAAATAGTTGAATGAATTAGAAGTGAAACAGAAATCGAGATGAGAAACAAATTTCGAATTAAAGTAGTAAGGCGATTTGAAGTATAATATGCGATCTAAATTCGCGGTATTTAATAAAAGACGAGGCTTCATCAATTCCAACTAAAATGGGATTTGTTTTGATATTGGGATTGAATATAGGTTTTTGGGTATTACAACTAATACCTATCTTAAGATAAGAACGTTCTTAATCAGGGTCTGAGAGGTAATTTAAAATACCCCAACTTGAACGGATTCAAGATTATCAAAGGATGATACTAGTTGTAACAGTAAAGAGGTTAAAAGGAATTTACTATGAGACATGATAATGTATTGTTATTTGAAGAAATTGGAAATATATATATAATGGATTCCAAAATGAAAGGAAATTAAAACGGACTTGAGAATATGAAATGGTATTTCTATAGAAAAGGAAATAAAGGAGCTTGTGAAGATTTGACGATGTTTTCAAAGTAAGAAGTTGAGATTTAGATGGAATTTATTCTAAAAAAATTAAGTGAGATTATAGTGTTCAAATGACAAAACCAAAAGGAGATATCGTAACGATTGTTTCAGAATGACCAGTTGATTCAATGATCAATAATAAATAGTGTTTTAATTAATGTTTTGAAATAATAGTAAAAAGGAATTGACATGATTATTAAATATTTTTATAAATATTAGATTAAAATGGTTTTGAGAAGATTAATATATTAAAATGAGAATGGAATACCATGTTTAAAAATATGAAATGTTTTATAAGTTTTAAAATTTCTTTAATTATTTATAACTAAATGGGCTAAGTGATGTTGAATACTAAACCAGAAAGTCCAGTTTATTTTTATGGTTGAATGGTTGTTTATTTGATAGTTAAATAACCGACTATCAAATCTGGCCAATACGATTGTTGGTATGGAAAGACCGAGATCGAATTTATATTCGAAAACCATTCCGTCCAACAAATACAAAATGTTGAAGATACCATATATTAATCAAGACGAAGAAATTGAAGACCATGGATCTTCATAAAATGGTAGAATTACTTATAATCTCTGGTTTAGCGGCCAGAGATATACTATGACTCTGTCGTGGTTGAAATCGACGGATTTGCAAGGACTACTCGCTACTGATCTATAGGGTGATTCCAAGGATGCAGTAGGAGGGTGCCTTCGGTTTGTCCAGTCCCAAGACAACTTGTATGGACGAATGTCTGACAGAGTATTTCCAAAGGGATTACGTACGTTGATTCCTTCAAACGTACGTAGTTGGTGGCAAAGAAGAGAAACTTCTTTAGCCTAACAATCTGAGTATTTTTGTGGAAATCAATTAGTGATTTTCGATGGATCTGATGATGTGGCATTCAAAGTAAATGGTGGCGTGCTATCAAAGAAGTAATTCAAACCTCAAGCCTCACAACCGGGAAATGACAAAAATCGAGCTGGCAGCATGGCTATGTGGGTCGCACCCATTAGGGTGCATAATCACCTATCTAGAGAAATTCCATTTGCTTCTTTAATCTATCGATGTTGTCCCTTTTCGGGAAACGGTTGCTGATCCCAACCGTTGGTGATATACACTCGATACACTCATGCGAAATGAGTGGTCGGTCATGTGTGGCCGGGTTGCAAGATGTTCTTGTTGAACCCAGTGTATTCGCCTCTAGAGATACACTATCGGGAGGTGGTTCCATACCTTGTCATAGTCGTAATCCAAACTCCAATAAGTGCCCGCGGTTTTGATTGTACACTATATGTGTGGAGCGTGAGATGCAAGCATTCCGCTAGATTGATATTTATTTGTATTTAGACATTATTATAATATCAGATAATATATATGACTTCAAAATGTTTTGGGTTATCGTAAGGTAAAAACCATCCTTATTTATGTGTGGATTTGGTCTTACGATTATCCTTTTCTTTCAAAAAATTTTTTGAACTTTAAATTCAAGTTGGATGATTCCCCTTAAACTTTGCAGCTTGTTCTCACTCTGGTTCACCAGACTGACCCGGTATTTGTAATGCTCGGGTTAGACCGGGTTGTACAGGTCCAGGTTATCGGATGCTGCGAAGTCCAGAGACAAGCTGGAGGTGTCCAGAAGTATGATATCTAGTATTTATTCCGCTGTGTGATTGTAAATAAGGACAGATTATTATAACTGTCCATATGTGTTGATGTACTCTGATGGTTGTAAATTTTATTTCAAGCTCTCAATAAAGATTATTTCTATATTATATTTTGTTCCGTTGCAATGTGAGATTCTGTATTGTCTTCTTCTTCTTCTTCTTCTTCTTCTTCTTCTTCTTCTATTCTAATATTTCTTTCTTTCTTATCTCACCCTCTAATTTCTTCCTATTGGCATATGGCTTTTCAGTATAATTTGGGTTGGGCTGGTATTGTTTGGACAACTCAAAGGGTACCAGAAATCTGGGTCGTCACACTTGGTATCAGAGCAATGGTTTAGTAATAACCTTGGCTCTGTGGCGTGACTCGATACAGATGGGGTTAGTAATACCCTAGATTGAGTTTGAGTGTATATATATGAGAGCGTATTTGTAAATTTTATATAAAAATGTTTTATATTGTGTTATTTTTTCAATTCAATTTCGAATTGGCAATAGACATGGTATTGTTTTGAAAAGAGGGTAAATGAAATAATTTACCCAAATTACATTCATATAAAGGAAATAACTTCATAAAATTATTGAGATGTTGAGTTGTTTGTTGGATTAGATGGAATTCAAATTGAATTCAAATTGGATTAGAAATTTGAATTGGTTTTATATAACTAGAAATTACATATATGAAATTAGTAAATATTATGGAACTGAATGTATGAGATTTAACTAATAAAAGTTAAAAAGAAAGGTATGAATCAGAACTTAACTCAGAGATAAGTTAAACCAGATTAGAAAGAGAAAATGGATGATTTTTGAAATAAAATTAGAATTTGAATTCGAAATGGCGGTAAGTAAATTAGAAAATTTAGTAGTTAATGGAATATGGATTTGAACTTAACTTGGTTAAGTTAAGTTGATTTAAAAATAAATATTAGAGTTAAAATGGATTTTGGGGCTAAATAAATCAATTTGGGATTTAAAAACGGAATAAAATATAATATGATTGATGTTGTTAGGTTGGTTGTGTATTAATTATGGTTGCGCATTGTTGATTGGTTGTTTGCCAGATGGATTGAATAAATTCATCACATGTTTAATAAATAGAAGTTAAATAAATTGAAACTAAGAAATGAACTGCAATATTATAAATTTGAATAAAATCAAATATGAAATGGAACTAGAAGGATTTAACCCTATAACGGTTATTTGCATAGTATATCAAGTTAAGTGCAGGTTGAAAATGGAAGAGAGTTGTTATTTGCTATGCTTTAGAATTAGAGTTTGGTTGCCCGACCAATAGGTAAACCTTAATTATATTGATTGGTGATTGATTTTATATCCCTGAGATGGGTTGCCATTTGGCTTTGGTTTTCCTTTAGATGGATGGGAGGCCCGGAGTGGCGTTTGTGGTTGTTTTGATCGACTCGTGTAGAGGAGATGTTGACGAATTTTTCGTAAATTTATATAACTTAGAAATTTTGATAATATTCTGTAATGATTACTTTAAAAATAATTGGAATTGAAACATTCCTCTTACTTACTAATTTCGGGGACGAAATTCTTTTAAGGGGGAAGGAGTGTAATGTCCCGCATTTTTGGTAGTTAAATATTTAATTTATTCTATTATATTAAATATCGATTTGGTATTATAAATGAGTTTATAATATATAATCTACTTATATAACGAAATTTGAACATTAAATTTTTATATTATTATAATTCGAACTCGTAAACATCGCGATATTTCATAATTTATGATTTGAAATTTCATATGTGTAGGTACGAATGTAAAACGCCCAATGACAATCGACGATGTGATTAAATAATCATACGGAATAGAACGTTCAAATAAAGGCGTTGCTTACCTTATGATGAGGCACGTGCTTCGCACATGAGAAATTGTTCGATATATTATATAGGACATAAAAATGGTTTTCTTTTCAAACGACCTCCATTTTCGACGAAATTAGTTTCAGTGGAACCGGAACGTTGAGACATAACAGTATGTCCATTTTTGTATTTTTGAAGTTCATGTGTGCAGTACGTATATTAAAGGGTTAGCGGTGAACAACGGTTATAAACGGTAAAATTTAATACTTTGATATAATTAAATTAAAAATAATAGAAGCTTCAGCCTTAAGGTAACAAAATAGAAGGGGTACATAGCCATGTCATTTCACATGCTTATTCTTTTCAAGCGGAAAACCAGACCTATCCTATTTTTGCATTGTTTAGTCCCATCTACTTAAAGGTACAGACATGAACAAATCTGAGCTTCCCATGGTTCCTTCCCACCAAGTTTCTTGCTCTAATTCGCAGGAGGAAAAGATTTGTCAAAGCCTACATTCTATTCTATAAACCAGTACACCACTAGGTAAAGAAAGTAAAAGTATGTACCCACTTCTGCCTACACCCTGGTGAGATGTAACAATACAAAAAATGTACGCGTACATCGAATCACACCATACTTATGAAAGGAAAATTCATGCAGTGTACCTACATGTTCACAGTCTACGCAGTTATCTCGTTTTTCTTTTCTGCCGTGAGTTTTCAGACATAACAGGGACACCCAGCTACCTATTTTTCCTTCTGTTAGCTTGAATTCTCAAATCAAATCAGTTTGCAGTGTTAAATGGAAAGAACCGCACATGCTGAGCTACCCCTAGAAACCGTGCTTGCCAAGTTTTGTGCAAATATAAATACGCATGATGTCCCTTTGTTTTGCCTCATTCCCTCTTCCACGATCAAAACAAAAGCTTCTTCTTAAATAAATTAAAAATATAACACACGTGAAGAACGAAGCAGGAAAGTGGAAAGAGGAGTTTAAAGTGAGAAGTAATAGAGCAGGTTTGGGTGAAGGAAAAGGAAGAAGCGGGTACGTGTATACGCAAGCATGGGAGGGAAGTTGTTCGGAAGTTTTGAGGGGGAAGTTATGTATGTGGAGGGGAGGACATGCATGACAACAAGGTAGTAGGTTGGTATTGGGAGTGGGGGTGTGCGTGATGGTTGAGAGGATCTGGAGGAGCGGCAAGCATGGGTGAAGGCATGGTATAGAGAGCATGGGAGCAAAGTATCGAAGTAGGAAAAGAAAATGGAAGCTGAACAGTAAAACTATATATATAATTAACATGTGTCTAATCTTTTCATAAACAAGTCATCACATACTTGGCGTGAAATGCCTAATCCTAAACTTAAAACTGCCAATTAAATGTTAATGGTATAACATATATGCGGCTACCCAAATAGTGTAGCCTGGCCCAACATTTTTATAATAACATGTTTACCTTCAACCATTCCTAATCTAATACTATGATGAGGTGCCCAACTACTTATTACATGGCCGTTAATGTCGAACCCAGTTTAACATGCCTACCCCTTTTTAAAACGTGCCTAATTACGGTTTAGATTGACAAATCATTTTGAACAGGACTATTTTATTCAGCCATGGCCAAATCAAGATTAAATAATGCAACAACTTTTTAGAGGGATAATGTACGTTGAACAGTAGTTATACGTAGCCTAGGATGTTTTAACTTTGCATAACCATGTTTATATAAGTGTCCTAAATATATCATACATCAACAACGAAAATGATGTTAAAACTAGTACATTTTAATATATCTAAAATTATTTATGAAAACTGAATAGTCCATGGTTTAACCAGAACCGATAAATAATTTTTAAAGAAATGTTTAACTGCCATGAATAAACATAATCAAAGCGACAAGAAAGTTAGCCAAATTTATATACCTCAAAAGTGCCGATCACAAATATGTCTAGAAAGCTACATGGGATCATTTCAATCTAATGAATTTCCAGTTTCTGTAAGGTCAGCGCAAATAACAGCGGATTGCAAATGATTGTTTAAGAACAACAAACATTGAAGAGGATGAAATAAAGGGATATGAGCTTATATTTTTTAAGTTTGGGGTCATCTCCACTGAAATATGTGGGATCGTTGATTGGAATAAGAATTTTACGCGGTAAAAGAATCATTCTCCATCACTGCTGAGGAATAGATAAACACAGCTACTAGATCTATAACCAATACAGGGTGCCTTTTAGTTCTGTATGAGCATAGGCTCGCATGCTGGAGGATGAGTTCGGTAACTATATGATTAAAAGAATTAGACGACGCCTGAACGGTTTATAATAGTGCCTAAATAAATTATAACTTTTCCTAATCAAGTTTTATAATAAATGTTAATGAGCAATTAAAATAATGATTTATTTAGTTATTAATAATATTAGATTTAAATAGTGTGTAATGTTTAATATGTATATCTTGGCCATACAGTAACAGAGGTCGACAAAAAAAATGGCGTCAGATCCGTATCGACGAGCACGATAGATGAAACTGATTTGACAGAGTTGACCGCTATTGGAGTTTTTAAATAAATTAAACGTAAGTTTAATTTAATTAGAACGAACTATTTCAGCGATGGACGAATCAAGGTGAGTTCAACTCAATCAGTTTTTATCCCACTTATATTTCATATAAGTCAGGTTTAAATATTTATGTGCTATGATTGTTAACTGGTTAATGGATGCTTGGATTGCTATTATTGTGATGGTTGAATATTATGTCTGTTTATTTAAATGGATGATATTGTTGAGATAACGTATTTGGATGCAGGGAAAACAGGTTGGAGGGATCCAATTAGATTCCTCAAATTTATTATTTATTTTCATATTATAATTATGTGAACCTTTTAACTGATATGAATGGATAATTAAATTGATCATTGATTGTTGAATTTAAATTTAACAGTTGTTTGTTTTTACTAATAGACAGTATTGGTTGAGTAATTGGTATCGGTTGGCTCAAAAATACATCATTTTATAAATGTTGATTTACCATCGCGTGAATTGACAGTAATGAAGTTATAAATTTATTTATAACTAGAAATTGATTATTTTTGAATAAAAGTTTAATAAAAGGAAATAAATATGTATTACTTATTATTCAAGTTTTTAAGTAATTATTAAATGATTTTGTAAAGTAATTTCTTATATAATAAGCTTTATATACTGATGAATAAGAAATAACGTAACGGTTAAGAATCAGTAAACTGTTTTCAGGAGACGATTAAATGGAATGATTTCACATTAATTATATTATTAGACGAACTAATGAAGATGATTAACGAGATGGTCATGATTTAAGTTGACAAAGTCAACTAGTTTAATTGGAATTTGCTATTTGGTTCATTGGTTTGAAATTAATCTATGAAACAAATAAATGAATATTTGTTTAATTTAATAAGATTTTAAAAGGAGAATTACTATTTATTTATTAAAGAACTTGACTATTTCTATGATAGTTAACGAAGAAGTAAATTAGTATTTTAATTTAAGAGGAAAATGTTTAAATGGGATTCAAGTAAGTAACCAATCAAAGTTGCAATAAAATTTAGTTAAGATGATATGAACGGGTTTTATACTAAACCAAGTTTTATACCAAAGTTATAAAAAGAGAGTTTAAGAAAATGTGATCGCTTAATGGAGTGTCTATGAAATATTCAGATTTGGTAGCAAGATAAAAAGGGGTTTTATATAAAGTCTGAGTTTTATAAACAATGTTAATAAAATGGGGCATGAGGGTAAAACGTTAAGTTTTAATTAACGTTATAATGGAATGGAAACTCGATTCTCAAGGAGGAAAGTAGTTAAACGATGTTAGACCGAAATGTGGGCCTAACACCCAAATGCTAGGTGAAAACCTCACAATCACAGATTAATGCAGAAAAAGCAGTAAAATAAGAGGAAACACACGATATTTTTATAGTGGTTCAGCTCAATCTAAGCCTACGTCCACTTTATAGTTTCTTAAATCCTAAGAAGCTATTACAATGATGTTTGCTTGCGGTTTATACACGAAATCCTAATGTTTACAATGAAGAAGAGGTGATTAGTAATAGATTTTATACACGATAACCTCGTGTTAGAGAGAGATGAGTAATGCCCTCGCTTGGTTGTACTAGAGGCCAAGTATTGTAGTGACCAAAAAAGTCCCATAAAATCGCCATATGATGGTGTATTTATAGGCGCGGAGAAGCCCTAGGGAGATCCGGATGAATGACAAGTGTCCTCAATCCAACGCCTTGATAGGACGTGGTGACTAAGTGGCAAAAATGGGAGAAACCCTCTCCAATTCGTGTAAGGCCATATGGAAGGTGATCGATGAAAGTAGGAAGAAATGGTGCTATATGAATAGGTCAATTTCGAAGTGCAGTAGCAGGTCGAAGGGGGTCGGTTCGGTTCTCCATCCGATCCGAACTGGAGTGTCCAAAGCCAAGCGTGCTCTTGTGAGGATTTGGTGTGAAGCGGGTCGGGTCTGCCTTATCCCGATCCGAACTGGGGTCTCCGATCCGAGCCGACATCTAAGTGTTAAAGGGAAGATGCTGAGTTGGTGAAGGTGGGATGCCTCAATCCGATCTGATCCTCCTAGACTGATCCGATCCGAAAGGGTTGTACTAATCCCAAATTCCAAGTTCTCGGTTCTCCAAGCGTTCACGGAAACGGGCATAACTTTCAAACCATAAGTCCGTTTTAGCCAAACGAAAGCTCGATTCGAAGTTAATTCAGAGGGCTACAAGAATTACAAAGCTTAGCTCCGTAATTGATGTTTTCGGGCCCAAAAAAGATCATCTAATAGGAGTTTCGGGCCTTTCTTTGTTCGTGATGCGATTTTTACCAAATCGTTGCCTGTCTTCTGACGATGTTCCCGATACTTGAGCGTATTGTTTAGAAGAGACTTCACGTGTGATTTCTTTGACCAAAAAGCAGGTCAACATTTTGCCCCCCAGAACATGTCTTGCCGAACGAGGGAAGATGTGTTCTGGATAATCCAAAAAGTCCAAGGCCACGTCGGGCCTGCCAGCTGCAAGTACAAACCATACCTGCGAAGAAAAGAAAGCAAACAGGTATGTCAAAACCTAACAAAACTGATTATACTTTCGAGCATAAACCATGCTTGGGCGTTTGTTTGAGCATAAACTACACTCAAGAGATGTTCGAATCATCCTGCCAAAACCAGACGAGGGACCTAACCTTCCGGGTATAAGCCATACCAAGAAGTTCAAACCGAGCATAAGCCATACTCGAGTTTTATTGAGTTCCTTTGCCAGATCCTAACAAAACAATAAGCCGTTCTAGAATATAATCTATACTTAAGAATCCTAGTGAGTACAATCCATACTCATGTCGGGATAGAAATATACTTGCCAAAACCTAACAAGACAATTTGTCCCTAGGCATAATCCATGCCTAGGGGTCCGAGATAAGTATAAGCCATACTTTGATTGAGATTGAGTATCCTGCCGTAACCTGAAAAGTTACTTAAATTTTCCAAACATTATCCATGCTCGGAAAGTCCTTCCTTATTCAATTCAAAGTACATAACCAAAGCAAATCCTGATTGGTTTGTCATCGAGTGTAGACCACGCTTTGGAGCTAAATCCTAACCCCGAACGTGTGTACTCCAATTTAGCCAATCGGAAAACCTAAAGAAAGCAAAGAAACATATCTTAAATCCTAAGAAATGCAGGAAATCCAGGCTGATCTCATCCGGATTAGTTGATGATGAGCCCATGGGAGCTCGATCCTGGGTCATTCCCTCTCCGGTGAGCAGGTGGTGGCAGCGCGGGTGCAGGCGCTTTAGATTTTTTCACATGCTCGGGTATCTCTCCACGTCTAACCTGTTCCACAATCAAGTCTCGTAAGTGTCTACAGTCATTTGTGTCATGACCGTCCATATCATGAAACATGCAGTATTTTCTAGAATCGCGTTCCCTTTGCGATGGCTCCCTCCTGGGAGGCTTTGGATAGGAGATGTCACCGTTTGTGTTCACGTAGATGTCGGTTAGTGGTGAATTGAGCTCTGTGTACTTTTCATATCTAGGCCCTTTCCGGGGGTGAGCGTTGCGGTCATTCTTGACAGCAACTTTCCCTTTGCCTTTTCCAGAGTCAGACGGTTCTCCGTCTCTGAGCATGCGGACATCGAGAATTTTCTTTTCGGACATTGCGTCATCTTCACGTAGAAATCTATCCGATTCAAGGTAGAATTCGCTGAGATTCCGTGGTGGGTCCCGGTACAAGGATTTTTTGAACTCCGAGTTGTCCAGAACGCGGGATACTGCCGCCATCAATACTATAGACGGCTCAGGTCGATCAACCGATGCTGCTGCAACGTTGAATCTTCCTAGAAATGAGTGCAGAGTTTCTCTGGGTTTCTTCTTGATTGTAGTGAGCGACATTACATTCTTGGGTTGAGCGATGTGGACCCAAAACTGTTCAATAAAGCGAGCGACCAACATGTTCCAACTGTTGATCGATTCAGATTCCAGCTGCCGAATCCACATTGCAGCTATATCGGTCAAGAAAAGAGGGAAGCACTTTGCCAACGTTTTCCGATGCCGATTGAACTTCCATGTGCCGTTTGTAACGCATGAGATGCACGGTAGGATCCGTTTGGCCGTTGTAGGGCTCCAGTTGTGGAAGTTTGAAATCTGGTGGATTGCGGGAATTCCTGATTTCCTGAGTGAATGGATTGTGATTGACATCATCCCTGTCATTCTGATAAGTGCGACTTCTCGAGAGGCGTTCAATGAGATTGGCGAGCCAATCGCCTTCAAAGAGCTGTTGCAAGTTGACAAGTTCAGAGCTGATGCCCCCAGCGTTGAGTCCAGAAGAGTTCAGAAAAGTATGGGGAGCTTGGAAGGCCACCCGGTTCGGTTCGGAGAAGTGAGGAGGTTCGTGGCTATATGCACGGTTCGGGTCAGAAATTCCGATCCGATCCGGTTCTTCTGCTCTGAACTGGGGTTCTTCGCATTGATGCTGCGTGGCAGTTCCGATCCGAACCGGGGCAGTGGTTGGTCGTGCTCGACCTAAACCTTGAGCTTCCGCATTTCCATCAGAAATACCAAGCGTCAGAGCTATTAGTTGTTGAGGGGGATTGCCCCCGAGTCCATTCGTGCCCCCGGTACGGATCGGGTCCGTACCGATCCGGTTCGCTGCTCCTGCTGGGGCTTGATCTGTTGTTTGTACAACGTTGTTTCCAGCAATTTGAATGTTGTCGCTCGGCCTGCCCTCCATCCGAGCGAAGAATACATCTATCATCTCCTGTTGTTTTCGGAGGAGATCGTCTTGCCTTGCCATCTGAGCTCTCAATTCGGTGAGAACGCCATCCATCTCTTCTCGCGTCAAGTATGCTTACGGGTTTCATATGAGCAAGCTTCATGGCTTGCCTCGTTTCTCGTGCCTTCTCCTTCAACACGGGAAATTTTCGCTTAGCCATCGACCCAATAGCCAAACAATCCGCTTCCTTTAGAGCTAATAATTAAAGTAGTGTCGTGTGCCCCTTCCTGGAGCGCCAAAATGTTAGACCGAAATGTGGGCCTAACACCCAAATGCTATGTGAAAACCTCACAATCACAGACTAATGCAGAAAAAGCAGTAAAATAAGAGGAGACACATGATATTTTTATAGTGGTTCGGCTCAATCTAAGCCTACGTCCACTTTATAGTTTCTTAAATCCTAAGAAACTATTACAATGATGTTTGCTTGCGGTTTATACATGAAATCCTCGTGTTTACAATGAAGAAGAGGTGATTAGGAATATATTTTATACAAGATAATCTCATGTTTGAGAGAGATGAGTAATGTCCTCGCTTGGTTATACTGGAGGCCAAGTATTGGAGTGACTAAAAAAGTCCCCTCAAATCGCCATCTGATGGTGTATTTATAGGCACAGAGAAGCCTTAGGGAGATCCGGATGAATGACAAGTGTCCTCAATCCAACGCCTTGATAGGACGTGGTGACTAAGTGGCAAAAATGGGATAAACCCTCTCCAATTCGTGTAAGGCCATGTGGAAGGTGATCCATGAAAGTAGGAAGAAATGGTGCCATATGAATAGGTCAATTTTGAAGTGCAACAGCAGGTCGAAGGGGGTCGGTTCGGTTCTCCATCCGACCCGAACCGGAGTGTCCAAAGCAAAGCGTGCTCTTGTGAGGATTTGGTGTGAAGCAGGTCGAGTCTGCCTTATCCCGATCCGAACCGGGGTCCCCGATCCGAGCCGACATCTAAGTGTTGAAGGGAAGATGCTGAGTTGGTGAAGGTGGGATGCCTCAATCCGATCCGATCCTCCAAGACTGATCCGATCCGAAAGGGTTGTGTTAATCCCAAATTCCAAGTTCTCGGTTCTGCAAGCATTCACGGAAACGGGCATAACTTTCAAACCTTAAGTTCGTTTTAGCCAAACGAAAGCTCGATTCAAAGCTGATTCAGAGGGCTACAAGAGTTACAGAGTTCAACTCTGTAATTGATGTTTTCGGGCCCAAAAAAGATCATCTGATAGGAGTTTCGGGCCTTTCTTTGTTCGTGATGCGATTTCGACCAAATCGTTGCCTGTCTTCTGATGATGTTCCCGATACTTGAACTTATTGTTTAGAAGAGACTTCACGTGTGACTGCTTTGACTAAAAAGCGGGTCAACATTTTGGCCCCCAGAACATATCTTGCTGAACTAAGGAAGATGTGTTCTGGATAATCCAAAAAGTCCAAGGCCACGCCGGTCCTGCCAGCTGCAAGTATAAACCATACCTGCGAAGAAAAGAATGCAAACAGGTATGAGAAAACCTAACAAAACTGATTATACTTTCGAGCATAAACCATGCTTGGGCGTTTGTTTGAGCATAAACTACACTCAAAAGATGTTCGAATCATCCTGCCAAAACCCGACAAGGGACCTAACCTTCCGGTTATAAGCCATACCAGGAAGTTCAAACTGAGCATAAGCCATACTCGAGTTTTATTGAGTTCCTTTGCAAGATCCTGACAAAACAATAATCCATTCCAGAATATAATCTATACTTAAGAATCCTAGTGAGTACAATCCATACTCATGTCGGGATAGAAATATACTTGCCAAAACCTGACAAGACAATCTGTCCCCGGGCATAATCCATGCCTAGGGGTCCGAGATAAGTATAAGCCATACTTTGATTGAGATTGAGATTCCTGCCGCAACCTGACAAGATACTTAAATTTTCCAAACATTATCCATGCTCGGAAAGTTCTTCCTTATTCAATTCAAAGTACAAAACCAAAGCAAATCCTGATTGGTTTGTCATCGAGTGCAGAGCACGCTTTGGAGCTAAATCCTAACCCCGAACGTGTGTACTTCGATTTAGCCAATCGGAAAACCTAAAGAAAGCAAAGAAACATATCTTAAATCCTAAGAAATGCAGGAAATCCAGGCTGATCTCATCCAGATTAGTTGATGATGAACCCACGGGAGCTCAATCCTGGGTCATTCCCTCTCCGGTGAGCAGGTGGTGGCAGCGCGGTTGCAGACGTTGTAGGTTGTTTCACATACTCGGGTAGCTCTCCATGTCTAACCCGTTCCTCAATCAAGTCTCGCAAGTGTCTACAGTCATTTGTGTCATGACCATCCATATCATGAAACATGCAGTATTTTCCAGAATCGCGTTCTCTTTGCGATGGCTCCCTCCTGGGAGGCTTTGGATAGGAGACATCACCGTTTGTGTTCACATAGATGTCGGTTAGTGATGAATTCAGCTCTGTGTACTTTTCATATCTAGGCTCTTTCCGGGGCTGAGCGTTGCGGTCATTCTTGACAGCAACTTTCCCTTTGCCTTTTCCAGAGTCAAACGGTTCTCCGTCTCTGAGCATGTTGACATCGAGAATTTTCTTTTCGGACATTGCGTTATCTTCACGTAGAAATCTATCCGATTCAAGGTAGAATTCGCTGAGATTCCATGGTGGGTCCCACTACAAGGATTTTTTGAACTCCGAGTTGTCCAGAACGCCGGATACTGCCGCCATCAATACCATAGATGGTTCAGGTCGATCAACTGATGCTGCTGCAACGTTAAATCTTTCTAGAAATGAGCGCAGAGTTTCTCTGGACCTCTGCTTGATTGTAGTGAGCGACATTACATTTTTGGGTCGAGCGATGTGGACCCGAAACTGTTCAATAAAGCGAGCGACCAACATGTTCCAACTGTTGATCGATTCAGATTCCAGCAGCCGAATCCACATAGCATCTATATCGGTCAAGGAAAGAGGGAAGCACTTTGCCATGACGTTTTGCGACGCCGATAGAACTTCCATGTGCCGTTTGTAATGCATGAGATGCACGGTAGGATCCGTCCTGCCGTTGTAGGGCTCCAGTTGTGGACGTTTGAAATCTGGTGGATTGCGGGAATTCCAGATTTCCTGAGTGAATGGATTGTGATTGACATCATCCATGTCATTCTGATAAGTGCAGCTTCTCGAGAGGCGTTCAATGAGATTGGCGAGCCGATCGCCTTCCAAGAGCTGTTGCAAGTTGACAAGTTCAGAGCTGGTGCCCCCAGCGTTGAGTCCAGAAGAGTTCAGAAAAGTATGGGGAGCTTGGATGGCCATCCGGTTTGGTTCGGAGAAGTGAGGAGGTTCGTGGCTATATGCATGGTTCGGGTCAAAAGTTCCGATCCGACCCAGTTCTTCTGCTCTTAACTGGGGTACTTCGCATTGATGCTGCGTGGCAGTGCAGATCCGAACCGGGGCGAAGGTTGGGCGTGCTCGACCTAAACCTTGACCTTCCGCATTTCCATCAGAAATACCAAGCGTGGGAGCTATTAGTTGTTGAGCAGGATTGCCCCCGAGTCCATTCGTGCCCCCGGTTCGGATCGGGTCCGGACTGATCCGGTTCGCTGCTCCTGCTGGGGTTTGATTTGTTGTTTGTTCAGCGTTGTTTCCAGCAATTTGAATGTTATCGCTCGGCCTGCCCTCCATCCGAGCAAAGAATCCATCTATCATCTCCTGTTTTTTGCGGAGGAGATCGTCTTGCCTTGCCATCTGAGCTCTCAATTCGGTGAGAACGCCATCCATCTCTTCTCGCGTCAAGTATGCTGACGTGTTTTCATGTGAGGAAGCTTCATGGCTTGCCTCATTTCTCGTGCCTTCGCCTTCAACACAGGAAATCTTTCGCTTAGCCATCGACCCAATAGCCAAACAATCTGCTTCCTTTAGAGCTAATAATTGAAGTAGTATCGTGTGCCCCTTCCTGGCACGCCAAAATGTTAGACCGAAATGTGGGCCTAACACCCAAATGCTATGTGAAAACCTCACAATCACAGATTAATGCAGAAAAAGCAGTAAAATAAGAGGAGACACACGAGATTTTTATAGTGGTTCGGCTCAATCTAAGCCTACGTCCACTTTATAGTTTCTTAAATCCTAAGAAGCTATTACAATGATGTTTTCTTGCGGTTTATACACGAAATCCTAGTGTTTACAATGAAGAAGAGGTGATTAGGAAAAGATTTTATACACGATAAACTCGTGTTAGAGAGAGATGAGTAATGTCCTCGCTTGGTTGTACTGGAGGCCAAGTATTGGAGTGACCAAAAAAGTCCCCTCAAATCGCCATCTGATGGTGTATTTATAGGCGCAGAGAAGCCCTAGGGAGATCCGGATGAATGACAAGTGTCCTCAATCCAACGCCTTGATAGGACGTGGTGACTAAGTGGAAAAATGGGAGAAACCCTCTCCAATTCGTGTAAGGCCATGTGGAAGGTGATCGATGAAAGTAGGAAGAAATGGTGCTATATGAATAGGTCAATTTCGAAGTGCAGTTGCAGGTCGAAGGGGGTCGGTTCGGTTCTCCATCCGATCCGAACTGGAGTGTCCAAAGCCAAGCGTGCTCTTGTGAGGATTTGGTGTGAAGCGGGTCGGGTCTGCCTTATCCCGATCCGAACTGGGGTCTCCGATCTGAGCCGACATCTAAGTGTTAAAGGGAAGATGCTGAGTTGGTGAAGGTGGGATGCCTCAATCCGATCTGATCCTCCTAGACTGATCCGATCCGAAAGGGTTGTGCTAATCCCAAATTCCAAGTTCTCGGTTCTCCAAGCGTTCACGGAAACGGGCATAACTTTCAAACCGTAAGTCCGTTTTAGACAAACGAAACTCGATTTGAAGATGATTCAGAGGGCTACAAGAGTTACAGAGCTCAACTTTGTAATTGTTGTTTTCGGGCCCAAAAAAGATCATCTGATAGGAGTTTCAGGCCTTTCTTTGTTCGTGATGCGATTTCGACCAAATCGTTGCCTGTCTTCTGACGATGTTCCCGATACTTGAGCGTATTTTTTAGAAGAGACTTCACGTGTGACTGCTTTGACTAAAAAGTGGGTCAACATTTTGCCTCCCAGAACATATCTTGCCGAACGAAGGGAGATGTGTTCTGGATAATCCAAAAAGTCCAAGGCCACGCCGGGCCTGCCAGCTGCAAGTATAAACCATACCTGCGAAGAAAAGAAAGCAAACAGGTATGTCGAAACCTAACAAAACTGATTATACTATCGAGCATAAACCATGCTTGGGCGTTTGTTTGAGCATATACTACACTTAAGAGATGTTCGAATCATCCTGCCAAAACCCGACGAGGGACCTAACCTTCCGGGTATAAGCCATACCAGGAAGTTCAAACTGAGCATAAGCTATACTCGAGTTTTATTGAGTTCCTTTGCCAGATCCTGACAAAACAGTAAGCCATTCCAGAATATAATCTATACTTAAGAATCCTAGTAAGTACAATCCATACTCATGTCGGGATAGAAATATACTTGCCAAAACCTGACAAGACAATCTGTCCCTACGCATAATCCATACCTAGGGGTCCGAGATAGGTATAAGCCTTACTTTGATTGAGATTGAGAATCATGCCGCAACCTGATAAGATACTTAAATTTGCCAAACATTATCCATGCTCGGAAAGTCCTTCCTTATTCAATTCAAAGTACAAAACCAAAGCAAATCCTGATTGGTTTGTCATCGAGTGCAGAGCACGCTTTGGAGCTAAATCCTAACCACGAACGTGTGTACTTCGATTTAGCCAATCGGAAAACCTAAAGAAAGCAAGGAAACATATCTTAAATCCTATGAAATGCAGGAAATCCAGGCTGATCTCATCCAGATCAGTTGATGATGAGCCCACGGGAGCTCGATCCTGGGTCATTCCCTCTCCGGTGAGCAGGTGGTGGCAGCGCGGGTGCAGGCACTATAGGTTGTTTCACATACTCGGGTAGCTCTCCACGTCTAACCCGTTACTCAATCAAGTCTCGCAAGTGTCTACAATCATTTGTGTCATGACCGTCCATATCATGAAACATGCAGTATTTTCCAGAATCGCGTTCTCTTTGCGTTGGCTCCCTCCTGGGAGGCTTTGGATAGGAGACATCACCGTTTGTGTTCACGTAGATGTCGGTTAGTGATGAATTGAGCTCTATGTACTTTTCATATCTAGGCCCTTTCCGGGGCTGAGCGTTGCGGTCATTCTTGACAGCAACTTTGCCTTTTCCAGAGTCAGACGGTTCTCCGTCTCTGAGCATGTTGAGATCGAGAATTTTCTTTTCGGACATTGCGTTATCTTCACGTAGAAATCTATCCGATTCAAGGAAGAATTCGCTGAGATTCCATGGTGGGTCCCGGTACAAGGATTTTTTGAACTCCGAGTTGCCCAGAACGCCGGATATTGCCGCCATCAATACCATAGATGGCTCAGGTCGATCAACTGATGCTGCTGCAACGTTTAATCTTTCTAGAAATGAGCGCAGAGTTTCTCTGGGACTCTGCTTGATTGTAGTGAGTGACATTACATTCTTGGGTCGAGCGATGTTGACCCGAAACTTTTCAATAAAGCGAGTGACCAACTTGTTCCAACTATTGATCGATTCAGATTCCAGCTGCCGAATCCACATAGCAGCTATATCGGTCAAGAAAAGAGGGAAGCACTTTGCCATGACGTTTTGCGACGCCGGTTGAACTTCCATGTGCCGTTTGTAATGCATGAGATGCACGGTAGGATCCGTCCTGCCGTTGTAAGGCTCCAGTTGTGGAAGTTTGAAATCTGGTGGATTGCGGGAATTCCTGATTTCCTGAGTGAATGGATTGTGATTGACATCATCCATGTCATTCTGATAATTGCAGCTTCTCGAGAGGCGGTCAATGAGATTGGCGAGCCGATCGCCTTCAAAGAGCTGTTGCAAGTTGACAATTTCAGAGGTGGTGCCCCCAGTGTTGAGTCGAGAAGAGTTCAGAAAAGTATGGGGAGCTTGGATGGCCATCCGGTTCGGTTCGGAGAAGTGAGGAGGTTCGTGGCTATATGCACGGTTCGGGTCAAAAGTTCCGATCCGACCCGGTTCTTCTGCTCTGAACTGGTGTGCTTCGCATTGATGCTGCGTGGTAGTGCCGATCCGAACTAGGGCGGTGGTTGGTCGTGCTCGACCTAAACCTTGAGCCTCCGCCTTTCCATCAGAAATACCAAGCGTCGGAGCTATTAGTTGTTGAGGGGGATTGCCCCCGAGTCCATTCGTGCCCCCGGTTCGGATCGGGTCTGTACCGATCCAGTTCGCTGCTCCTGCTGGAGCTTGATCTGTTGTTTGTTCAGCGTTGTTTCCAGCAATTTGAATGTTGTCGCTCGGCCTGCCCTCCATCCGAGCGAAGAATCCATCTATCATCTCCTGTTGTTTGCGGAGGAGATCGTCTTGCCTTGCCATCTGAGCTCTCAATTCAGTGAGAACGCCATCCATCTCTTCTCGCGTCAAGTATGCTGACGGGTTTTCATGTGAGGAAGCTTCATGGCTTGCCTCATTTCTCGTGCCTTCGCCTTCAACACGGGAATCCAATAGCCAAACAATCTGCTTCCTTTAGAGCTAATAATTGAAGTAGTATCGGGTGCCCCTACCTGGTGCGCCAAAATGTTAGACCGAAATGTGGGCCTAACACCCAAATGCTATGTGAAAACCTCAAAATCACAGATTAATGCAGAAAAAGCAGTAAAATAAGAGGAGACACACAAGATTTTTGCAGTGGTTCGGCTCAATCTAGGCCTACGTCCACTTTATAGTTTTTTAAATCCTAAGAAGCTATTACAATGATGTTTGCTTGCGGTTTATACACGAAATCCTCGTGTTTACAATGAAGAAGAGGTGATTAGGAATAGATTTTATACACGATAAGCTCGTGTTAGAGAGAGATGAGTAATGCCCTCGCTTGGTTGTACTGGAGGCCAAGTATTGGAGTGACCAAAAAAGTCCCCTCAAATCGCCATATGATGGTGTATTTATAGGCGTAGAGAAGCCCTAGGGAGATCCGGATGAATGACAAGTGTCCTCAATCCGACGCCTTGATAGGACGTGGTGACTAAGTGGCAAAAATGGGAGAAACCCTCTCCAATTCGTGTAAGGCCATGTGGAAGGTGATCCATGAAAGTAGGAAGAAATGATGCCATATGAATAGGTCAATTTTGAAGTGCAGCAGCAGGTCGAAGTGTGTCGGTTCGGTTCTCCATCCGATCCGAACCGGAGTGTCCAAAGCCAAGCATGCTCTTGTGAGGATTTGGTGTGAAGCGGGTCGGGTCTGCCTTATCCCGATCCGAGCCGGGGTCTCCGATCCGAGCTGACATCTAAGTTGTTGAAGGGAAGATGCTGAGTTGGTGAAGGTGGGATACCTCAATCCAATCCGATCCTCCAAGACTGATCCGATCTGAAAGGGTTGTGCTAATCCCAAATTCCAAGTTCCCAATTCTGCAAGCGTTCACGGAAACATGCATAACTTTCAAACCGTAAGTCCGTTTTAGCCAAACGAAAGCTCGATTCGAAGCTGATTCAGAGGGCTACAATAGTTACAAAGCTTAGCTTTATAATTTATGTTTTCGGGCCCAAAAAAGATCATCTGATAGGAGTTTCGGGCCTTTCTTTGTTCGTGATGCGATTTCGACCAAATCGTTGCCTGTCTTCTGACGGTGTTCCCGATACTTGAGCGTATTGTTTAGAAGAGACTTCACGTGTGACTGCTTTGACTAAAAAGCGGGTCAACATTTTGCCCCCCAGAACATATATTGCCAAACGAAGGAAGATGTGTTCTAGATAATCGAAAAGGTCCAAGGCCACGCCGGGCCTGCTAGCTGCAAGTATAAACCATACCTGCGAAGAAAAGAAAGCAAACAAGTATGCCAAAACCTAACAAAACTGATTATACTTTTGAGCACAAACCATGCTTGGGCATTTTATTGAGCATAAACTACACTCAAGAGATGTTCGAATCATCCTGCCAAAACCCGACGAGGGACCTAACCTTCAGGGTATAAGCCATACTAGGAAGTTCAAACTGAGCATATGCCATACTCGAGTTTTATTGAGTTCCTTTGCCAGATCCTGACAAAACAATAATCCGTTCCAGAATATAATCTATACTTAAGAATCCTAGTGAGTACAATCCATACTCATGTCGGGATAGAAATATACTTTCCAAAACCTGACAAGACAATCTGTCCCTAGGCATAATCCATGCCTAGGGGTCCGAGATAAGTATAAGCCATACTTTGATTGAGATTGAGAATCCTGCCGCAACCTGACAAGATACTTAAATTTTCCAAACATTATCCATGCTTGGAAAGTCCTTCCTTATTCAATTCAAAGTACAAAACCAAAGCAAATCCAGATTGGTTTGTCATCGAGTGTAGAGCACGCTTTGGAGCTAAATCCTAACCCCGAACGTGTGTACTCCGATTTAGCCAATCGGAAAACCTAAAGAAAGCAAAGAAACATATCTTAAATCCTAAGAAATGCAGGAAATCCAGGCTGATCTCATCCATATCAGTTGATGATGTGCCGACAGGAGCTCGATCCGGGGTCATTCCCTCTCCGGTGAGCAGGTGGTGGCAGCGCGGGTGCAGGCGCTGTAGGTTGTTTCACATACTCGGGTAGCTCTCCACGTCTAACCTGTTCCTCAATCAAGTCTCGCAAGTGTCTACAGTCATTTGTGTCATGACCATCCATATAATGAAACATGCAGTATTTTCCAGAATCACGTTCTCTTTGCGATGGCTCCCTCCTGGGAGGCTTTGGATAGGAGACATCACCATTTGTGTTCACGTAGATGTCGGTTAGTGATGAATTGAGCTCTGTGTACTTTTCATATCTAGGCCCTTTCCGGGGCTGAGCGTTGCGGTCATTCTTGACAACAACTTTCCCTTTGCCTTTTCCAAAGTCAGACGGTTCTCCGTCTCTGAGCATGTTGACATCGAGAATTTTCTTTTCGGACATTGCGTCATCTTCACGTAGAAATCTATCCGATTCAAGGTAGAATTCGCTAAGATTCCGTGGTGGGTCCCGGTACAAGGATTTTTTGAACTCCGAGTTGTCCAGAACGTCGGATACTGCCGCCATCAATACCATAGATGGCTCAGGTCGATCAACTGATGTTGCTGCAACGTTGAATCTTTTTAGAGATGAGCGCAGACTTTCTTTGGGCCTCTGCTTGATTGTAGTGAGCGACATTACATTCTTGGGTCGAGCGATGTGGACCCGAAACTGTTCAATAAAGCGAGCGACCAACATGTTCCAACTGTTGATCGATTCAGATTCCAGCTGCCGAATCCACATAGCAGCTATATCGGTCAAGAAAAGAGGGAAGCACTTTGCCATGACGTTTTGCGACACCGATTGAATTCCATGTGCCGTTTGTAACGCACGAGATGCACGGTAGGATCCGTCCTGCCGTTGTAGTGCTCCAGTTGTGGAAGTTTGAAATCTGGTGGATTGCGGGAATTCCTGATTTCCTAAGTGAATGGATTGTGATTGACATCATCCATGTCATTTTGATAAGTGCAGCTTCTCGTGAGGCATTCAATGAGAGTGGCGAGCCGATCGCCTTCAAAGAGCTGTTGCAAGTTGACAAGTTCAGAGCTTGTGCCCCCAGCGTTGAGTCCATAAGAGTACAGAAAAGTATGGGGAGCTTGGAAGGCCATCCGGTTCGGTTCGGAGAAGTGAGGAGGTTCGTGGCTATATGCACGGTTCGGGTCAGAAGTTCTGATCCGACCCGGTTCTTCTGCTTTGAACTGGGGTGCTTCGCATTGATGCTGTGTGGTAGTGCCGATCCGAACCGGGGCGGAGGTTGGTCGTGATTGACCTAAACCTTGAGCTTCTGAGACGACCCCAAACCCCGTACTCACGGCGGCAAGGGTAATCCGTGGAATATAACACAAAAACAGATAATAGCAGAACAAGATTAAATAAATACACCAGATAATGAACAATAGAATATACTGGATAAAAGTAATCGTCAGAGTTACACAGTATACAGGATCTTACTTAGTACAAATACAGTTCAGCTATACATAAATGTCTACAGCGGAAAACACACAAAATATGTACAATAGGAGCTGAACAGCATAAAAAGAGATAAGTGATAGAATCTAGCTTCAGCTCCAGCTATCCAGAAAGAACCAGCTAAACCTGAATACAAGGCTGCCCGTGAAGAAAAAGGGGCACCCGAGTTTGAAAGTGAAACAAACTACGAGTCAGTCATGGGACTGGTATGAGAAATCTACTCAACACATTTCAAATATGTCTAATCACAGGACCACGCCACTTTCGTGGAATGGGTTTACTCCATTGGATTGCCAGTGCTTTAAAAACAAATCTTTCTTTTAAACATCGCTATGCTTTTTATAAAAATGAAGCCATTATAAGACTCAGTTCCCATCACACAATGCAACGCAAACCGGTGGATAGAGTTTTTACCTTATAACGGCCAAAATATGCTTGATACGAATAAAACAAGGCATTTGATATTATTGCTAGTGTTTATATGTTTTGAAAACAATTTCAAATCATAACTATCAATCATAGACGGCATTAATGCCCCATACCACTATGTCGCCATATATAGGTATACAATCAAAATCGCACAGTCACGTATTTGGAAATTGGATTTCCGTCATGAACCAAGGCAAAAGATAGTTCTTACCGAATTCGAGACGCTCTAGCCCGTGTCTCAGGAACAGCCGCAACTGCCCCTTGGATCGTCAGGGCCGGTCCACCGATGTGGTTATTATGCCTGAACTCTACGTTTCCCCGCCCTTTGGGGCGTCAACGAGCCAACGAATGACTCCATCGGACCCGGATCGTCCGATCAAACCGAGGCACCTCGCAACAGCAACAACCACACAGGTGAAAAGTATATAAATGTCAGGGCTGGTAGGTCACTGACACCACCCTAGCTAGAAAGAAACGCATGCCCTCCCTGAGGTCCTTTTCCCGTTTCTGGTTCATACTGGGGTGTGAGGCTCGCGAATTCACATTGTACACAAAGCTACGCCACACAGGCGGTGCTTTGATCATCACCACAAGACTTTGCTTTTCAACAGAAGCCCTGATCATTTGCCACTTAGGCATGCCACACTAGCAATTCATGCCGTGCGACTGATGTCCATCGATGTACAACCTCTGAGCTCGTGCGTTTCAGAGAAGGGCGTTAAGCAAAAGAATAAATTCTCCGCCGCTAAACAGATGTATATTTAATAGAGATCAATCAACACAGAATAAAATCCAATGCCAGACACACAATCCATTTACAAGTCCGTTCTGGGTCTGAACGAAACCGGAGGCACTAAATACCTCGCAAACCCATCGATCACCACGTACGTCTGGACGATCACCACTCATTATCCATATTTCGGGATGCCTCCCAATCAGGACCTCGGTTACCATCCAAACGAGGTGAAGATCTCCGGTCTTCGACCACCGTCTTCATCTTCGACTTTCAATCGTCGTTCAATTATCTGAAATGAGGATTAACTCGGCCTTTTCAAATAATTCACGTGTATTTAGAATTTCAAATCAATTTATTTCAATGGTTAAATCATTCGACAACACCAATTTTGTTCTTTAATGTAATTTTCACACCAAACACATTCAACCATCAAATACCACATAAATCGAGCAAATTCAGTTTATTTCCATTCCATATCGTTTATGATATTTTATAACGATTTATCGCTATTTTTATTTATTTTAAAATAGCCCATTTATTCAAAACGACGCTTCGGGCCATAACGCGGCCGTGGCGCTGTTTTTCTTCAGATTTGATTTACACATATCTGAAAATCTAACCGTTGGATCTTCCCACAATTTACACCATTAGAAAGGTCTATTCAAAACGAATCCAACGATTCCAGTTTCGGGAAAATCCGATGGTCGGATCTCCCGGTACAATCGTTTGAAGTTTCGATTTCAAAATACGAACTGCAGCGTCGTTATTCGATTAAATATAATTATATTTATATATATATATAAATGTAATCGTTTCTGGCGCTGTTTTTCTTTAGATTTGAATTAAACATTCCAGACAATCCAACCGTTGGATTTTTACAAAGTTGGTGCCGTTGGAAAGATATCTCTAAGGCGAACCCAACGGTTGCGGTTTCGGGAAAATCCAATGGTCGGATTTCCCGCACTAGTTGTTTGAAATCACGGTTTCAAAACACGAACTGCACGACCACGTTTTGTTTTAATTTTATTTATATTTATATATTTATATAAATATAGTTCATTCAATTATTTCAATATCGTTTTCACTTCAAATATTTCACATACGCCTTTAAATTTTGGAAAATTTCGCCATAACTCCTTTGTACGGGAGGGGCTGGGAAAATTCCCAAATAGCCACACGGGCATCTCATGTCGAAAAGAAAAAGAAAAAGCCAAGCGGCTAGCCAACAGGCTCATAAAATCATCACCCAAACAAAACAGTAAATGTGTACCTATTTGTCGGGCACAAAATTTTATTCCTCTTCTCTAGCCCCTTTGCTATAACCTGTTCGATAAATATGCATGTACATATATATAGTTCTTATCACTTATCATTTTCCATTCAACTTCATATTTGATTCCATTTGGTTTAAAAACACCATTCATTCTAATGTTGCATGCATAGGCAAAAATCATATCATTAGCTAATTAATGAATATTTCAACTCATGCATATTTATTTGAACGAGTTGCTATTTTTAACACTTCACATTTCAACAATTCATGTATATAATAGAAACGTGATTTTTATTGTAAAACAATTCATTTCCAAAACACTATTATTTTATATAGTGTATATAAGTGATAAAAATAGGATTTTTATTGTAAAACAATTTATTTTAAAACAAGGTCATTTTACATAGCTCATATAGATGATAAAAAGGTGATTTTTATTATAAAACAATTTATTTCAAAATGTGAATACCATTCAACACATGAATTTCAATTCAACGAATGAATATCGAATCAACACATGAAGGTTTTCTATAGTTTCTATATATAGATAAAAATGTGATTTTTATATTTAAAACACGAATACCATTCAACACATGAATTTCTAATCAACGAATGAATATCAATTCAACACATGAAGGTTTTCTATAGTTTCTATATATAGAAAAAAATGTGTTTTTTATATTTAAAACACGAATACCATTCAACACATGAATTTCTAATCAACGAATGAATATCGATTCAACACATGAAGGTTTTCTATTCAATGAATAAATATAGTTTTAGCAAATGAAAATAATTCAAACACATGAATATTATTCAAAATTTCGGCAGCATAACGGCAGGGTAGTTAAAACCGGGACCGTCCCTAGTACAGCTCCTCGCTCTACCTTAAAACCTCGTGGTTTTTGACAATGGGGATCATGCATCTAGTTCGCACGCAGGCGGCATGTATATATTTATTTCATTTCCACAAACTAATCCTATGTGGTTTCAACCAAATATTTCCCAACCACAAATGGGTATTTTTTCAACCACAATCAATCAATATCAACCACAAACAATCACAAACAACCATTCGCTATCAATCAATTTTCACACCAATCACAATCAATAAATATCGTCCATGGTTTGTGGACGAGGGACGTATATATATATACATATTTATTTATTTATATTTATATTTATATATAGCAATTCACTTCTATTTCAACACATATATAAAAAATTTTTACAACGCATATACAACTTATACATCGAACGTACAACTTATACAACGCTTATACATGAGGTGTACAACGCTTATATAACTCATACATCGAATATATATAATTTATACATCGTCGTTTTCCATATCGTTTATAAATTAGAAATCTCACATTGGGTTCCACTCCACCAAAAATAGCAGAAGGCTCAGAAAAATATGCGGTCTCTTCTAAAATGTAGAAGACGTCCTCACGAGTCCACTGTCTCTTGTTTCACTGAATTTCGCCTAGAAACGAAAAAGATATGATTTTTACAAGGTTTGCAACACTTAAAAGTGTAAAAATCAGTTTAAAATAGATTAGCCGCATACCTATTTTTTTCTTCGAAACTAGGTTTTCGATTTTTGTCGAATCCGTGAATCGTGGTGAAGATCAGAGGGTGCGACGTGGAAGAGGGGGGCGTGGCGCTCCTGGCAATGGTCGGGGCTTCAGATTCGATCGCCTCTGGCGGTCTCGGCGTCGACTGGAAGTCGACGACTTTGGAGGCGTCGTTCTCGACGCTGGCGAAGGGAGAGAGGGTGGGGTCGATTCTGATTTGAAGAGGAGGAGGTGGCGAGTCGAGTGGTGGCGGTGGCTGCAGGTGGCGGAGGCGGCTGGATTTGAGGAGAGAAGGTGGTAAGGGGTTCCGCCGTTAATCGGTGAGAGAGAAAAAGGGAATTTTCTTTTTTTTTTTTAAAAAAAAAAATTTGATTGGTCGGGGAGGTTTTAAAGGGGCTTTCTGACACGACCACCAATCTAAACCCAACGACTGTCGTCCCTAGCATTTTACCCCCATTCCGAACACAATGGGATATGTTTCATAGGCCCATTCGACTGTTTCAGTCATTTTTCCTTCAAATTAAAATATAAAACATTCAATATTTAATTTGAACGTACATTTCAATTTGCCAGGGCCACAAACTGATTCGAAAAATTCCAAAAAAATAAATCTAGCTATATTTCGGCGATACGGTCCCAACAAAACTAGTTTCGTCGAATTCTGAGACCGTTTGCAAAAAAGCCCATTTTTGGTCGATCCAATTTAACTATAATTGACCAAAACACATTTTCCTTTGCCACGCTCACATACTAGCTTCAAAAATTATGAAATTTGAAACCTAGCAATAACTTCACATCCCGGATCCAACAAAAGTGGTTTCGTCGAATTCCGAGGTCGTATGCAAAATGGCCAATTTCACGGGCTATATAAATTCCATAGCGACCTTTCTGAAAATTCATTCGGCCATAACTTTTGCTTTCCGCTATGAAAATTCGATTTTTCAGATTCGTTAGAAATGTATTCACTAACAAATTTAAATATTTTTGGTTTCGCTAAAATCCGTTTTGTTTTGCACCCGGTACAGTCCGACAAAGTTTGAATTCAATTTTTGAAACTGCAGCGCCATTTCAGGCCTTGTTTATAATTATAATTAATTATATTCGTTTTCAATTGTCGATTCAACTCACTTTTCATCTCTATTATTTAAAATATTTATTTTAAATATTTAAAATCCATTATTTTAGCCAATTAAATTTTTTTAAATTGGTTCAGATTTTCTGGGTCGTTACAATCTCCCCCACTTAAAACTTTTCGTCCCCGAAAAGGAACAAAGTCGAAAGTGGTTTGATAAATCTACAATCACACAACACAACCAATAATCAAATCGTTTTAACCTTTCAAAAATATACTGATCAACTTCTATACTCTTTTTTTTTAAATCATTCAGACTATAGAATTTAAAAGTGCACATCCATGAAAAGAAAATAACAACAGAGTAGAGAATTAAATGGTAATGCAAAGTAGGGTAAATGTACCTTGCACCAGAGTCAATCAGAGATATCCACCCGACATCTAGGATAAGCTTTTTGAATACTCTCCTCAGTTTCCCAAGTACAATCTCGTGGATCTCCACTCCATTGCAGTTTGACTAAGTGAACCTTCTTGTTCCTCAGCTCTTTGGTTTCTTTGCCGATAATCTTTAGCGGCTCTCTTCTCACAGCTAATTCTGGAGTAATTTCAATATCCTGCTGAGCTGCTTCTTCCACGATCAAGTCTAGATCATGAACGTGCTTTCGAAGTTGAGATATGTGAAATACATCATGAACTCCAGGCAACCAGTCAGGCAATTTACCCCTATAAGCGAGAGTCCCGATCCGTTCCAGAATAGGAAACGGACCTATGAATTTGGGCGCCAACTTTCCAGTTTTACCGAATCGGATTACTCCTCTCATCGGCGATACTTTCAAATACACGTATTCGCCAACAGCAAAGGATATATCCCTTCTTCTTCTATCGGCATAGCTCTTTTGTCAGCTTTGAGCGGCGAGTAATCGCTTCTTGATAAAATCGACTTTGTCGGCAGCTTCTCGAATCATGTCTGGCCCTAACACAAGTCTATTTCCAGGTTCGACCCAACAAGCAGGAGATCGGCACGGTCTACCATACAATGCTTCGAATGGCGACATTGTCAGACTCGCTTGGTAGCTGTTATTATATGAGAATTCAGCCAAATGCAGATGGTCTTCCCATGATCCACCGAAATCTATAACACAAGCTCGCAATAGATCTTCTAAAATACGATTTACCCTCTCAGTCTGACCGTCTGTCTGAGGATGATAAGCGGTGCTCAAGTTCAACTTTGTTCTCAGCTCTACTTGAAACGCTTCCCAGAATTTGCTAGTGAATATTGTATCTCTATCACTGACTATACTGAGCGGCACTCTATGCAGTCTAACTATTTCCTTGAAGTATATCTGCGCCAGACTCTGAGCAGTTCTGTTTGATCTGACAGGTATAAAATGGGCAGTCTTCGTGAAGCGATCTACGATCACCCAAATACTGTCATTCCCTTTTCTGGTTCTGGGCAGACCATCAATGAAATCCATAGAAATATGTTCCCACTTCCAACCAGGAACTTCTAGTGGTTGAAACAATCCAGCTAGTTTCTGTTGGTCGCTTTTGACTAGCTGGCAAGTAGGGCATCGGCTAACATATATCGAAACGTCCCTTTTCATAGCCTTCCACCAGAATGTTCATTTGAGATCATTATACATTTTGGCTACACCAGGATGGATACTCAGCTTGGACTTGTGACACTCGTCTAACACTTCCCTTTTTAACTCTAGGATGTCAGGAACACAAATCCTTCCTTTCAATCTCAAGGTCTCGTCGTTATCTATTAGAAAACACGAGGGTTCGCCTTTCTGAATCCTTTTGATCATATCCTTAATAAAGTTATCCTCTTTCTGAAGAATAGATATTTTGTCAATCAAGGAAGTCGTGATAATAAAGCTGGCGATCATTACATTCTTTCGGCTCAGCGCATCGGCCACAACATTGGCTTTCCCTGGAGTATATATAATTTCAAAATCGTATGCTGCAAGGAACTCTAGCCAACGTTGCTGCCTCAGATTCAAGTCCTTCTGTGTGAATAGATACTTTAACGACTGATGATATGTAAACAGTTCAAATCTCTCACCCAGAAGATAGTGCCTCCAGATTTTCAAAGCGAATACTATCGCCAATAACTCAAGATTATGAGTGACGTAGTTTTTCTCGTGCGGCTTCAACTGACGGCTAGCATAAGCAATCACTTGACCCCTTTGCATTAACACTACGCCAAGGCCTTCTCTAGAAGCATCAGTCCAGACTTTTAAATCTTGGTTTCCATCAATGATTGTTAACACTGGAGCAGTTGTTAATCTCAACTTTAGCTCTTCAAAAGCCTCCTCACTTTCTGGAGTCCATTTGAATTTAGAGTGCTTCTTGGTAAGCTTCGTTAAATGAACAGATATCTTCGAAAAGTTTTTAACGAACTTCCGGTAATAACTGGCCAATCCGAGAAAACTGCGGACTTCAGTGGGGGTGCTAGGCTGTTTCCAATTTTGAATAGCTGTGATTTTTCTTGGATCCACAGCAATTCCTTCTTTTGATACGACGTGGCCTAGAAATTTCACTTCATCTTGCCAGAATATACATTTGGAAAACTTTGCTTTTAACACATTCTTTCTGAGTATTTCCAGAACCTGTTCCAAATGCTTTTCATGGTCGGCCTTTGATTTAGAGAAGATTAGAATATCATCAATAAAAACCAAAACAAATTTATTCAAAACTCCTCTGAATACTCTGTTCATTAGATCGACGAAATAGGCTGGAGCGTTACATAAGCCGAACGACATTACTAGCCACTCGTAGAATAAGTCGGGACCTCTGAATGCTGTCATTGGAACACACTCTTCGGCAATTCGAAGCTGATGGAAACCTGTAGCTAGGTCCATCCGTGAAAATACTTGTGCGCCATTTAATCGATCCAACAAATCATCAATCTGCGGCAATGGATATTTGTTCTTTATTGTCTGTTTGTTCAGATCACGATAATCCACACATAGACGTAGAGTACCGTCAGATTTTGGGACAAACACCACTGCTGCTCCCCAATCAGAGAAACTAGGCCTGATCAGACCCTTCCATACCAGCTGTCGTGTTTGATTGTCAAGTTCTTCTTTCTCTTTCAAGGACATTCTTCGAATAGCGTGAACTACCGGCCTTGCATTGGGAATCAAAGCGATCTTGAAATCTATTTCTCTTTGCGGAGGTAAGCGAACTACTTCTTCGAACACATCCGCATAGTTCTTGACGACAGGAATATCCTTCACTAGGTCGGGAATATTCTCTGTGATTTCAGTGATATTTTCTATTTGGGCTGGAGAAACATTCAAAGCTGCCCAGAAGTCTTTTCTATTAGCATTCTGACCTTCACAGGGAATGGTTATATAATTACCTGATTTAATCCTCGCCTTTACAACTCTGTCGGCGCATTTAACTTCAGCTTCATATTTGGTCAACCAGTCTAACCCCAAGATAAGATCAAACTCTTTAAAATTCATGACGACCGCGATGGTAGGAAACCGATAATGAGAGAAAGAAACCGGCACTCCACAAACCCAACTTAGATCAATGGAACCCCCAACCGGATTCTGGACAGTCATTGGTTCTTTGAGCTTTTTCAAATTCAAATCCAGTTTCTTAGCTGCATCTTTGGCAATGAAACTTCGTGACGCGCCTGTGTCAAACTGTACTTTGACTGGAATGTTTTTGACAGTTAGCGTGCCTTCTAAAACATCTGGCCTTTCCAGAACATCTGAGGGCCCAGAAGTTCCTACTATTTCATTCACTTGAACTATTTCAGTCTTTTTCAACTGCCAGCAATCTTGCTTTACGTGACCAGCCTGATGGCAGAGATTGCATTTTCTATTCGCTTGAAGTCCTTCTTTGGATTGAAGTCCACCTTTTAATCGCTTCTTTAAGGGTCCGTAGTTTATCGACAAATGCCCCTTCAGATGGCAGTTAGAGCAAGTGGTGGTCTTCACTGGTTCCTTCTTAGATTTTGCCCTTTTTCTCTTGGCACTGGGCTTATTACTGATCTCAGACATCGTACTGGCCTCAGGACGATCAGTTGTAGACTCAATTTTATTACTAGAGCTGACTTCTTCTTCGTCGCGCAACATGCCTTTTTTGTCGAGATCTTCATACTGGTAAGCCATGTAGATCATTTTAGAAAAGGGGAGCTTCACATTCCTCATTACACTGTTCTGATATTTTCTTTGCAGGCCGTAAATAAATCTCAGGTTCTTCCTCTTTGGATCTTGTATCAGATGGGGAGCAAAGTGAGAAAGTTCGTTGAATTTCCTATGATATTCTGGGATGGTCATATCATCTTGTATCAAATAAGAAAATTCATCGCATAATCGCTCGGTTGCTTCGGGAGGAGTAAATCTTTCTAAGAAATTCACTTTGAATCTGTCCTAGGTGATATCACCTTCTGGATTATCTTTAATAACTGAATCCCACCAAAACAAAGCTTCTTCTTGAGTGCCCAAGATGCTAGTAATCTTTTTTGATCGTCTCTCAGCTTTAAACCCTCAAAGATTTTCTCTGCAGAACGAATCCAAGCTTGTGTTTCCATAATGGACTCCTTGCCTAAGAATGGCGATCCACCCAGATTTCGAAATCTCTTGAATAGAACTTCTATATCGGATTCTGGCTGCGGGAGCACAACTGGCTCATTAACTGGTCGAGCCATACGATTATTTCTTCTGTTCCTATCACTCATTTTCTAGTACGTCTGCAATTAGTAGACAAAGTGTCAGGTCAACAGAAAAGATATTTCAAAATAAAGAGACAAATACTTCAATGTAAATGTGTCTACCGGGGTGTATTCCATTCTGCTTTACTTATACTAGGATATTACTGATCCTATCTGTATAGAGTTACCCGTCCTAGAACACTACTGGTTCTATTTCCGATGAGTTCGTTCAAATATTATATTCCAGAACTAAGCTTAACCAAAGCTCTGATACCAAATGAGACGACCCCAAACCCCGTACTCACGGCGGAAAGGGTAATCCGTGGAATATAACACAGAAACAGATAATAGCAGAACATGATTAAATAAATACACCAGATAATGAACAATAGAATATACTGGATAAAAGTAATCATCAGAGTTACACAGTATACAGGATCTTACTTAGTACAAATACAGTTCAGCTAAACATAAATGTCTACAGCGGAAAACAAACAAAATATGTACAATAGGAGTTGAACAGCATAAAAAGAGATAAATGATAGAATCCAGCTTCAGCTCCAGCTATCCAGAAAGAACCAGCTAAACCTGAATACAAGGCTTCCCGTGAAGAAAAAGGGGCACCCGAGTTTGAAAGTGAAACAAACTACGAGTCAGTCATGGGACTGGTATGAGAAATCTACTCAACACATTTCAAATATGTCTAATCACAGGACCATGCCACTTTCATGGAACGGGTTTACTCCATTGGATTGCCAGTGCTTTAAAAACAAATCTTTCTTTTAAACATGGATATGCTTTTTATAAAAATGAAGCCATTATAAGACCCAGTTCCCATCACACAATGCAACGCAAACCGGTGGATAGAGTTTTTACCTTATAACGGCCAAAATATGCTTGATACGAATAAAACAAGGCATTTGATATTATTGCTAGTGTTTATATGTTTTGAAAACAATTTCAAATCATAACTATCAATCATAGACGGCATTAATGCCCCATACCACTATGTCGCCATTTATAGGTATACAATCAAAATCGCACAGTCACGTATTTGGAAATTGGATTTCCGTCATGAACCAAGGCAAAAGATAGTCCTTACCGAATTCGAGACACTCTAGCCCGTGTCTCAGGAACAGCCGCAACTGCCCCTTGGATCGTCAGGGCCGGTCCACCGATGTGGATTATTATGCCTGAACTCTACGTTTCCCCGCCCTTTGGGGCGTCAACGAGCCAACGAATGACTCCATCGGACCCGGATCGTCCGATCAAACCGAGGCACCTCGCAACAGCAACAACCACACAGGTGAAAAGTATATAAATGTCAGGGCTGGTAGGTCACTGACACCACCCTAGCTAGAAAGAAACGCATGCCCTCCCTGAGGTCCTTCTCCCGTTTCTGGTTCATACCGGGGTGTGAGGCTCGCGAATTCACATTGTACACAAAGCTACGCCACACAGGCGGTGCTTTGATCATCACCACAAGACTTTGCTTTTCAACAGAAGCCCTGATCATTTGCCACTTAGGCATGCCACACTAGCAATTCATGCAGTGCGACTGATGTCCATCGATGTACAACCTCTGAGCTCGTGCGTTTCAGAGAAGGGCATTAAGCAAAAGAATAAATTCTCCGCCGCTAAACAGATGTATATTTAATAGAGATCAATCAACACAGAATAAAATTCAATGCCAGACACACAATCCATTTACAAGTCCGTTCTGGGTCTGAACGAAACCGGAGGCACTAAATACCTCGCAAACCCATCGATCACCACGTACGTCTGGACGATCACCACTCATTATCCATATTTCGGGATGCCTCCCAATCAGGACCTCGGTTACCATCCAAACGAGGTGAAGATCTCCGGTCTTCGACCACCGTCTTCATCTTCGACTTTCAATCGTCGTTCAATTATCTGAAATGAGGATTAACTCGGCCTTTTCAAATAATTCACGTATATTTAGAATTTCAAATCAATTTATTTCAATGGTTAAATCATTCGACAACACCAATTTGGTTCTTTAATGTAATTTTCACACCAAACACATTCAACCATCAAATACCACATAAATCGAGCAAATTCAGTTTATTTCCATTCCATATCGTTTATGATATTTTATAACGATTTATCGCTATTTTTATTTATTTTAAAATAGCCTATTTATTCAAAACGACGCTTAGGGCCATAACGCGGCCGTGGCGCTGTTTTTCTTCAGATTTGATTTACACATATCTGAAAATCTAACCGTTGGATCTTCCCACAATTTACACCATTAGAAAGGTCTATTCAAAACGAATCCAACGATTCCAGTTTCGGGAAAATCCGACGGTCGGATCTCCCGGTACAATCGTTTGAAGTTTCGATTTCAAAATACGAACTGCAGCGTCGTTATTCGATTAAATATAATTATATTTATATATATATATATAAATGTAATCGTTTCTGGCGCTGTTTTTCTTTAGATTTGAATTAAACATTCCAGACAATCCAACCGTTGGATTTTTACAAAGTTGGTGCCGTTGGAAAGATATCTCCAAGGCGAACCCAACGGTTGCGGTTTCGGGAAAATCCAATGGTCGGATTTCCCGCACTAGTTGTTTGAAATCACGGTTTCAAAACACGAACTGCACGACCACGTTTTGTTTTAATTTTATTTATATTTATATATTTATATAAATATAGTTCATTCAATTATTTCAATATCGTTTTCACTTCAAATATTTCACTAACGCCTTTAAATTTTGGAAAATTTCGCCATAACCTCCTTTGTACGGGAGGGGCTGGGAAAATTCCCAAATAGCCACACGGGCGTCTCATGTCGAAAAGAAAAAGAAAAAGCCAAGCGGCTAGCCAACAGGCTCATAAAATCATCACCCAAACAAAACAGTAAATGTGTACCTATTTGTCGGGCACAAAATTTTATTCCTCTTCTCTAGCCCCTTTGCTATAACCTGTTCGATAAATATGCATGTACATATATATAGTTCTTATCACTTATAATTTTCCATTCAACTTCATATTTGATTCCATTTGGTTTAAAAACACCATTCATTCTAATGTTGCATGCATAGGCAAAAATCATATCATTAGCTAATTAATGAATATTTCAACTCATGCATATTTATTTGAACGAGTTGCTATTTTTAACACTTCACATTTCAACAATTCATGTATATAATAGAAACGTGATTTTTATTGTAAAACAATTCATTTCCAAAACACTATTATTTTATATAGTGTATATAAGTGATAAAAATAGGATTTTTATTGTAAAACAATTCATTTCCAAAACACTATTATTTTATATAGTGTATATAAGTGATAAAAATAGGATTTTTATTGTAAAACAATTTATTTTAAAACAAGGTCATTTTACATAGCTCATATAGATGATAAAAAGGTGATTTTTATTATAAAACAATTTATTTCAAAATGTGAATACCATTCAACACATGAATTTCAATTCAACGAATGAATATCGATTCAACACATGAAGGTTTTCTATAGTTTCTATATATATATAAAAATGTGATTTTTATATTTAAAACACGAATACCATTCAACACATGAATTTCTAATCAATGAATGAATATCGATTCAACACATGAAGGTTTTCTATAGTTTCTATATATAGATAAAAATGTGATTTTTATATTTAAAACACGAATACCATCCAACACATGAATTTCTAATCAACGAATGAATATCGATTCAACACATGAAGGTTTTCTATTCAATGAATAAATATAGTTTCAGCAAATGAAAATAATTCAAACACATGAATATTTTTCAAAATTTCGGCAGCATAACGGCAGGGTAGTTAAAACCGGGACCGTCCATAGTACGGCTCCTCGCTCTACCTTAAAACCTCGCGGTTTTTGACAATGGGGATCATGCATCTAGTTCGCACGCAGGCGGCATGTATATATTTATTTCATTTCCACAAACTAATCCTATGTGGTTTCAACCAAATATTTCCCAACCACAAATGGGTATTTTTTCAACCACAATCAATCAATATCAACCACAAACAATCCGAAACAACCATTCGCTATCAATCAATTTTCACACCAATCACAATCAATAAATATCGTCCATGGTTTGTGGACGAGGGACGTATATATATATATTTATATATAGCAATTCACTTCTATTTCAACACATTTTTTTTACAACGCATATACAACTTATACATCGAACGTACAACTTATACAACGCTTATACATGAGGTGTACAACGCTTATATAACTCATACATCGAATATATATAATTTATACATCGTCGTTTTCCATATCGTTTATAAATTAGAAATCTCACATTGGGTTCCACTCCACCAAAAATAGCAGAAGGCTCAGAAAAATATGCGGTCTCTTCTAAAATGTAGAAGACGTCCTCACGAGTCCACTGTCTCTTGTTTCACTGAATTTCGCCTAGAAACGAAAAAGATATGATTTTTACAAGGTTTGCAACACTTAAAAGTGTAAAAATCAGTTTAAAATAGATTAGCCGCATACCTGTTTTTTTCTTCGAAACTAGGTTTTCGATTTTTGTCGAATCCGTGAATCGTGGTGAAGATCAGAGGGTGTGACGTGGAAGAGGGGGGCGTGGCGCTCCTGGCGATGGTCGGGGCTTCAGATCCGATCGCCTTTGGCGATCTCGGCGTCGACTGGAAGTCGACGACTTTGGAGGCGTCGTTCTCGACGCTAGCGAAGGGAGAGAGGGTGGGGTCGGTTCTGATTTGAAGAGGAGGAGGTGGCGAGTCGAGTGGTGGCGGTGGCTGCAGGTGGCGGAGGCGGCTGGATTTGAGGAGAGAAGGTGGGAAGGGGTTCCGCCGTTAATCAGTGAGAGAGAAAAAGGGGATTTTTCTTAAAAAAAAAAAAATTTGATTGGTCGGGGAGGTTTTAAAGGGGCTTTCTGACACGACCACCAATCTAAACCCAACGACTGTCGTCCCTAGCGTTTTACCCCCATTCCGAACACAATGGGATATGTTTCGTAGGCCCATTCGACTGTTTCAGTTAGTTTTCCTTCAAATTAAAATATAAAACATTCAATATTTAATTTGAACGTACATTTTAATTTGCCAGGGCCACAAACTGATTCGAAAAATTCCAGAAAAATAAATCTAGCTATATTTCGACGATACGGTCCCAACAAAACTAGTTTCGTCGATTTCTGAGACCGTTTGCAAAAAGGCCCATTTTTGGTCGATCCAATTTAACTTTAATTGACCAAAACATATTTTCCTTTGCCATGCTCACATACTAGCTTCAAAAATTATGAAATTTGAAACCTAGCAATAACTTCACATCCCGGATCCAACAAAAGTGGTTTCGTCGAATTCCGAGGTCGTATGCAAAATGGCCAATTTCACGGGCTATATAAATTCCATAGCGACCTTTCTGAAAATTCATTCGGCCATAACTTTTGCTTTCCGCTATGAAAATTCGATTTTTCAGATTCGTTAGAAAGGTATTCACTAACAGATTTAAATATTTTTGGTTTCGCTAAAATCCGTTTTGTTTTTCACCCGGTACAGTCCGACAAAGTTTGAATTCAATTTTTGAAACTGCAGCGCCATTTCAGGCCTTGTTTATAATTATAATTAATTATATTCGTTTTCAATTGTCGATTCAACTCACTTTTCATCTCTATTATTTAAAATATTTATTTTAAATATTTAAAATCCATTATTTTAGCCAATTTAAAAAATTTAAATTGGTTCAGATTTTCTGGGCCGTTACAGCTTCCGCATTTCCATCATAAATACCAAGCTTCGGTGCTATTAGTTATTGAGGGGGATTGCCCCCGAGTCCATTCGTGCCCCTGGTTCGGATCAGGTCCGTACCGATCCGGTTCGCTGCTCCTGATAGGGCTTGATCTGTTGTTTGTACAGCGTTGTTTCCAGCAATTTGAATGTTGTTTCTCGGCCTGCCCTCCATCCGAGCGAAGAATCCATCTATCATCTACTGTTGTTTGCAGAGGAGATCTTCTTGCCTTGCCATATGAGCTCTCAATTCGGTGAGAACGCCATCCGTCTCTTCTCGCGTCAAGTATGCTGATGGGTTTTCATGTGAGGAAGCTTCATGGCTTGCCTCGTTTCTCGTGCCTTCGCCTTCAACACGGGAAATCTTTCGCTTAGCCATCAATCCAATAGCCAAACAATCCGCTTCCTTTAGAGCTAATAATTTAAGTAGTAACGTGTGCCCCTTCCTAGTGCGCCAAAATGTTAGACCGAAATGTGGGCCTAACACCCAAATGCTATGTGAAAACCTCACAATCATAGATTAATGCAGAAAAAGCAGTAAAATAAGAGGAGACACACGAGATTTTTATAGTGGTTCGGCTCAATCTAAGCCTACGTCCACTTTATAGTTTCTTAAATCCTAAGAAGCTATTACAATGATGTTTGCTTGCGGTTTATACACGAAATCCTCGTGTTTACAATGAAGAAGAGGTGATTAGGAATAGATTTTATACACGATAACCTTGTGTTAGAGAGAGATGAGCAATGTCCTCGCTTGGTTGTACTGGAGGCCAAGTATTGGAGTGACCAAAAAAGTCCCCTTAAATCGCCATATGATGGTGTATTATACGCGCAGAGAAGCCCTAGGGAGATCCGGATGAATGACAAGTGTCCTCAATCCAATGCCTTGATAGGACGTGGTGACTAAGTGGCAAAAATGGGAGAAACCCTCTCCAACTCGTGTAAGGCCATGTGGAAGGTGATCCATGAAAGCAGGAAGAAATGGTGCCATATGAATAGGTCAATTTTGAAGTGCAGCAGCAGGTCGAAGGGGGTCGGTTCGGTTCTCCATCCGATCCAAACCGGAGTGTCCAAAGCCAAGCGTGCTCTTGTGAGGATTTGGTGTGAAGCGGGTCGGGTCTGCCTTATCCCGATCCGAATCGGGGTCTCCGATCCAAGCCGACATCTAAGTGTTGAAGGGAAGATGCTGAGTTGGTGAAGGTGGGATGCCTCAATCCAATCCGATCCACCTAGACTGATCCGATCCGAAAGGGTTGTGCTAATCCCAAATTCCAAGTTCCCAGTTCTGCAAGCGTTCACGGAAACAGGCATAACTTTCAAACTGTAAGTCCGTTTTAGCCACGAAAGCTCAATTTGAAGCTGATTCAGAGGGCTACAAGAGTTACAAAGCTAAACTTTGTAATTGATGTTTTCGGGCCCAAAAAAGATTATCTGATAGGAGTTTCGGGCCTTTCTTTGTTCGTGATGCGATTTCGACCAAATCGTTGCCTATCTTCTGACGATGTTCCCGATACTTGAGCGTATAGTTTAGAAGAGACTTCACGTGTGATTGCTTTGACTAAAAAGCGGGTCAACAAACGAATCAAAAGTGAAATAGAAATCGAGATGGGAAACAAATTTCGAATTAAAGTAGTAAGGCGAGTTGAAGTATAATATGCAATCTAAATTCGTGGTATTTAATAAAAGATGAATGGGATTTGTTTTGATATTGGGATTGAATATAGGTTTCTGGGTATTACAACTAATACCTATCTTAAGATAAGAACATTATTGATCAAGGTCTGAGAGGTAATTTAAAATACCCTAACTTGAACGGCTTCAAGATTATTGAAGGATAATATTAGTTGTAATAGTGAAGAGGTTAAAAGGAATTTACTATGAGACATGATAATGTATCGTTATTTGAAGAAATTGGAAATATATATAATGGATTCCAAAATGAAAGGAAATTAAAACGGACTTGAGAATATGAAATGGTATCTCCATAGAAAAGGAAATAAAGGAGATTGTGAAGATATGACGATGTTTTCAAAGTAAGAAGACGAGATTTAGAATGAATTTATTCTAAAAAAATTAAGTGAGATTATAATGTTCAAATGATGAAACCAAAAGGAGATGTTGTAACAATTGTTTCACGAATGACAAGTTGAATCAATTATCAATAATAAATGGTGTTTTAATTAATGTTTTGAAATAATAGTAAACTAGGAATTGACATGATTATTGAATATTTTTCTAAATATTAGATTAAAATGGTTTTGAGAAGATAAATATATTAAAATGAGAATGGAATACCATGTTTAAAAATATGAAATGTTTTATAAGTTTTAAAATTTCTTCAATTATTTATAACTAAATGGGCCAAGTGATGTTGAATACTAAACCAGAAAGTCCAGTTTATTTTTATGGTTGAATGGTTGTTTATTTGATAGTTAAATAACCGACTAGCAAATCTGGCTAATACGATTGTTGGTATGGAAATACCGGGATCGAATTTATATTCGAAAACCATTCCGTCGAACAAAAACGAAATGTTGAAGATACCATATACTAATCAAGACGAAGAAATTGAAGACCGTGGATCTTCATAAAACAGTAGAATTACTTATAATCTCTGGTTTAGCGGCCAGAGATATACTGTGACTCAATCGTGGTTGAAATCGATGGATTTGCAAGGACTACTCACTACTGATCTATAGGGTGATTCCTAGGATGCGGTAGGAGGGTGCCTTCGGTTTGTCCAGTCCCAGGACAACTTGTATGGACGAATGTCTGACAGAGTATTTCCAAAGGGATTACGTACGTTGATTCCTTCAAACGTACGAAGTTGGTGGCAAAGAAGGGAAACTTCTTTAGCCTAAGAATCTCAGTATTTTTGTGGAAATCGATTAATGATTTTCGATGGATCTGACGATGTGGCAATCAAAGTAAATGGTGGCATGCTATCAAAGAAGTTATTCAAACCTCAAGCCTCACAACCGGGAAATGACAAAAATTGGACTGGCAGCATGGCTATATGGGTTGCACCCATTAGGGTGTATAATCACCTATCTAGAGAAATTCCATTTGCTTCTTTAATCTATCAATGTTGTCCCTTTTCGGGAAACGGTTGCTGATCCCAACCGTTGGTGATATACATTCGATACACTCAAGCGAAATGAGTGGTCAGTCATGTGTGGCCGGGTTGCAAGATGTTCTTGTTGAACCCAGTGTATTCGCCTCTAGAGATACACTATCTGCAGGTGGTTCCATACCTTGTCATAGTCGGAATCCAAACTCCAATAAGCGCCCGCAGTTTTGATTGTATACTATATATGTGGAGCGTGAGTTGCAAGCGTTCCGCTAGATTGATATTTATTTGTATTTAGACATTATTATAATATCAGATAATATATGACTTCAAAATGTTTGGGTTATCGTAAGGTAAAAACCATCCGTATTTATGTGTGGATTTGGTCTTATGATTATCCTTTTCTTTCAAAAAGATTTTTGAACTTTAAAATCAAGTTGGATGATTCCCCTTAAACTTTGCGAGTTGTTCTCACTCTGGTTCACCAGACTGACCCGGTATTTGTAATGCTCGGGTTAGACCGGGTTGTACAGGTCCAGGTTACTGGATGTTGCGAAGTCCAGAGACAAGCTGGAGGTGTTCAGAAGTATGATATCTAGTATTTATTCCGCTTTGTGATTGTAAATAAGGACATATTATTATAACTACCCATATGTGTTGATGTACTCTGATGGTTGTAAATTTTATTTCAAGCTCTCAATAAAGATTATTTCTATATTATATTTTGTTCTGCTACAATGTGAGATTCTGTATTGTCTTCTTCTTCTTCTATTCTAATATTTCTTTCTTTCTTATCTCACCCTCTAATTTCTTCCTATTGGCATCTGGGTTTTTAGTATAATTTGGGTTGGACTGGTGTTGTTTGGTCAGCTCAAAGGGTACCGAAAATCTGGGTCGTCACACTAATATTTAGGGAATTGTTCTCTTACTAATTTATGGTTAGAGACTAATGGGATGGGGTCTTCAGTAACACTGTTCTTAAACCCCGTGTGAAAAGAATAAATCTTTTAACTAAGATTTAAAGAAGAATTACCAATTAATTAACATTTAATTGGAATTGAAATGGAATGTGAATTGGGTTTATTGTGAACTGTGTTTTTAATGACATTCGTTCTTTAACCCGATTTACAGTCAAATGAGATTTGGAACTTATAAATCTTTTTATTAAGATTTTATGGAAATTTTCCAAAGTAAAGTTTTCCAATTTAATATATTAAATTGGAATTGAATGGAATTCGATTTGATAATAATAGAAATGAACTTCTGTGGAGGAAGATTGTTACTATATATGGAATTTAAAAGGCTTTGCCGTTATTCCATTTATATTATTGGTTGTATATGGAAGTTAATATCGATTATATATATTGATCTTTTTTCCGTGAAGATTCCATTGTTAATGGAATGCGATTTTGGGTTTATCGTGAGCTGTGTTTTAAATGACATTAGTCCTTTAACCCAGTTAGAGATAAGATTAATTTCTTAACCTTGAATAATCATTAAGTAATGATTTTTAGAAATTAAAACTGAATTAGAGTTTTAATGAATCTTTAAAAAGATTGAAAGGTGAATTTGATAACTAAAATTATCATATTCAAGAAATGATCGAGAATGGAGTACCACCAGTTTTACTCCAGGCGATAGTTAAATCTTTAATTAGATTTGAATGTGAAAAGGTAAATAATTTTACCGATAACACCGTGGTGTTAGATATGGAGTATTACCAGTTTTTCTCCATGAGATGAATAGGTTGGGATTGGGAAATAAAATAAATGATTACTTCAGTAAGGATCGCTAATCCCGACTAGTTGGATAAACCTTAATTTGGTTGGAATTGATATCCACAGGAAGATTAAAGAATAAATTTTAAAGAATTTATCTTTGATAAAATTAATGGGAACATTTCCCAAAGGATATGAATATTCTAGATTGGAATGGGGCGTATGTTGTGTTTTTATAGCACTTGTTTATTATATATGCGAGTTACTCAGAAAGACCGGGTTTATCCCATTCTGAATAACTGATTCGACGATATGTCAACGATGAAGACGGTGGTTTAAGACCACAGGTCTTCACATAGTTTGGATTATTACTGATGTCTTGATTGGGCTGTACACCCACGACAATGTAATAAGTGGTGATCGTCCAGACATACTTGGAGAACGACTGGATATGTGAGGACCTCTCTCCTGTATTGAACAATGGGACGAGGAATAAGGTGCCTCCGATTTCGTTCAGACCCAGAACGAAATTGTAAATGGATGTGTGTCTGACATTAGATTTCATTTTGTGTGATTGATAGATATCGGTTGCATAGCGTGAATTGCCTGTATGGCATGCTGAGATGCAAATGATCAAGGCTTCTATTGAAAAGCAGAGTCTTGTGGTTGATGATCAAAGTACAGCTTTAATATAGCATAGCTTTGTGTATAGAGTTGATTCGCGAGCCTCACACCCCGGTGTGAACCAGAAATGGGAGAGGACATCAGGGAGAACATGCGTTTCCTTCTAGCTAGGAGTGGTGTCTGGGTTTTGCACGGCCAAATTTTTCACTTATGTGGATGATGGATAGCGAGGCGCCTCAGATATGTCGGCACTGCGGGGCCAATGGATGGTATGGTCTTTACACAGACCAGATTGATGCCCCATAGGGCGGGGAAACGTATTGTTCACGCATTTTAATCCATTAACGTAAGTGTGGACCGGGCCTGACGATCCAAGGTGCAGTTGCGGCTGTATCCTGAGGGGCGGACTAGAGTGTCTTGAATTCGGTAAGGACGATTCCTTGCCTTGGTTCATAGATGGAAATCCAACTACCAATACGTGACATCTCGGTTTTGATTGTAGACCCTAGTATTGGCGACATGATATTTGGTACCTATGCCGTCTAGGATTGATACATTTATATTTGAAGTTGTTTTATACACTATGCACGTATAATAGTATCAAAGGATTTGTTTTAAACGTACTAAGCATGTTTGGCTATTATAAGGGAAAACCCTATCCTCCAGGTTGCGTTGCATTGTGTGATGCGACCTGGGTCTTATAATAGCTTCATTTTTCCAAAAAGCATTGCGCTGTTTTGTTTTATGCACTGGTATTCTTGGGAGGAAACCCGTTCCATGTTATACGGCGTGGTCCCTTAATTTACTTTATTTTTTAAAGTAAGGATGTAATAACTGTTTTAGTTCTCACACCAGTCACATGACTGACCTGGAGTTTATTGTTTTAACCTAAACTCTGGGTGCCCCTATTTTCCACACGGGCAGCTAGTAGTTTTGGTTTTACAGATTTGTATTTACAGGATCTTGGTTTACAGTTGGAATGATATCCGGAAAGCTCTGTATCCGTGTATCTCTTTCAGTTGTGTTTTGTATTAATTTCCGCTGCATTGTAATTTGTAAATCTTTGATATTTTTCGGATGTATAATATTTATTCATACTCTGTATATTCTTGTACTCTGATGTAAATTGTTGTAATAAGCAGTGAATTGTTCTTCTGTTTGTGTTCTGATTTGTCGTGTTCTCAACTCAATCTGGACTTTCCTTCACGGGGAAGTTCGGGTGGCTTCATATTTATTTCCTATAAATATTTCATTTATAATATCCACTTTGAAAATTCCCCTTTTACATTCCAGTATTTCTTACGGTATTTAAAATACCAATTAAACAGACCAGTGTCATCATAATAAATCATAGGTTTTATATCACATCATATATCACAATATATGAAAACAAATAGTATTATAAATATTGAGGAATCCAGTTGGATCCCTCCAACCTGTTTCCCCATATCCACAGATGTTAAATAATATAAATAACATCAATTTCATTTCAATATGAAATATTCTGGCAAACAGAATCAATATTAATTGACGATATTATATATATATATATATATATATATAACTATATCTATAATTTCAACCAAATTAATTAGCAGTTTGTCCAAATAATCAACACACAACAATCAACCATCATTTATCAATTCTAAAAATAACTTATAGAAATATAAACTGAGCAGAGTTAGTGAGTTTTACTCACATTGGACGATCATCGTTAAATAATGATAACTGTCGGTTGATTTAGACAGACAATTTATTTCGCTATAAATTGTAACGAGCTCCAATTCACTCCCAGTCAGTTCCATTTTGTTGCCACCGTCCATACGATCCTAACGGATCCGGTTTTGCTCAATTCTGATAATGTATGTGAAAGTTATCAATTTAATAGGTTTATATACAGAATGTTTGTTAATAATATTAATTAATTATATAATTAACTGCTAATCACCTCAGTATTCAAATCCACGTCAGTTAATTATTTTTCTCAAATCCAAGAAATAAGCACCGCTCCTTCTATATTCAAACAGCTATAGCCGAAAATTCCTACACCACGTTCAACCCCATTTCTCCACCGTCTTCAAAACCACAATCACCACAATACTCCCCTTCCCAACATCTTCTATTCCGTTACCCTGATATACCATCTGCCCCTACAACCCAAAACGCGACTCTGACTTTTTCTTCTGTCATGGCCGTGTATACTTCCTCCCATTAACGCAACCTCAAACTCCTTGTACTCCATTCCACATATTAACGATTTCGAAAGGTTCCAACTCCAACTTATTTAACCCCACGAAAAAGAAACCAACTCTAGTGCCAACACATTTCACACACCATCAATTTAACATCCTCACCAAAATAGCCCTCTCTCTCCCCATTTACTCCCCCTTCACAAATACTGTAGCTCATCCCTTAGCTTCTTCTTCAAATGAAAATAACACACTATGTCCGCTCCCGGCTACCACCCTTACATACCCATTCTCCATACCCCTGTGTGCTGCTCAGTCGGTATCTACGTGTTTTTGCATGGATTTCAACAAAACAATGCAAATTGGTGTGCCTTACCACCCTCATGCCCGTACGACCCATGAAATCTTCTCCGGTGGCCTTCTATCTCCTCAACAACGAACCTCAGATGCACGACAATGTTTCCGAGGGTCCTAAAGTGGCATCGCAGTCTCGCACTGATTTAGTTACACCTTGAAATCAAGCACTGATGTTTAAGGAATATAAATATATATAGTTTCGAGATTTGAAGGATGCATTTAATTTGTTTGCGAATTTAAAACTCGCGGCTGAATGGTTTTTGCGAAGAACAAAGTGAATAGGAAGTCGTTCGTATGTATTTATATAGGTTGAGAACACTTAGCCCTTAAGTCATAATAAATGTATAGCATAGGACAACGCTACCCCTTAGGCCTGGGTGAATTCATCGAATTTCTTAGCAGTTAAGCAATGTAAATTACTTTACATGTATTGTCATAGTCATGTTGCTAATATATGTGTGCTGTTAATTCATGCGCATAGGCCTGGTCACAGTAGGCTATAAGATCTATCCAAGAATTACATTATTGGACAAAATTTTAATGTGTATTAAGGATACCCATTGCGTAACAGTTCCTTCGTGTATGGACCGCTAACAACAAAAAATAAAAATACTGTTGAGATAAGCAATGTGCCACGATCCCAAAAATATAATAAAATAGACAAGTTACTTATTCTGTGAAACCTCAATATGTTGATTTAGGATGTAAAATACTTCAAATAAAAAGTTGCTTATTTTCCAAAATAAAAATTACAAAAAAATTCTATAAACTAAATTATAGCTACGTCTCAAAGCTCTTGTCTAAATCGAAACCAATATTTAATTATAATTAAATATATCGTTATGTTTTATAAAAGATTCCATAGCGACTATTTGAAAATTTGATTTTGCCATAATCTACAATATGCAAAATGAAATCCCCAATTTTCTCTCCTATTAGAAAAATATAGCTCAACAGATTCGAACATTTCTTGTTTCGAAGAAATCCGACTTATAACGAACCCTATACACTCAGTTGAAGTTCAAATCGTAATATTACGAACTACTGCGACGTTTTGGGCTCGATTCTAATTTATATTATAATTAATACGTTCAATAGTCATTTTTAAATAATATATTCATTAGTAATATTCAATTCTAAACTAAATTAAACCTTTTAAAATATCCAATTCATACACTATTTCGAATTCAACTATTTCTGACTGTTTTGGAAATAAATATATTTTTCCATTAATTCAAAATATTTGAATTAAACAAATTTATATTATCAAACTAATATAAAAAAATAATTGAATAAATTAATTATTAAATCACTAAAATTCTGGGACGTTACATTCTTCCCCCTTAAAAAAATTTCATCCCCAAAATTACTAAGATAGGAAAAATGTTACAACCCTATTAACCCAGTAAAATTTGTTTATTTACTTCTTAACTTCAGTTTAAACTGAACCGATTTATTCTAATTAAATTATTAATTTATCCCTATTAACGAATATTTTCGAAAATTCTAAAAATTGTCTAACACTTTAAATTTTCAGAAAATTTCGCCAGCGTCTCCTTTGCATGGCTCCATTGTTACAACTACAACTTACCTCTTTAGGCCTTCTTCAGTCCAAAAGAAAATCAAACAGCCAAGAGGCTTGCCAAACTGACTCATAAAAATCTCATATTCAATTAGAATATAAACTTGTACCTTTTTGTCGGGTATTAAACTCTCTCTCTTCTATTTTCTATCACTTCAGCAAATACAAATGTAATCACAATTGGTCTCCACTCAACTCATCCTCAAATCCAACAATTCGCTTATACCCAAGCCCAATTCTATTTCAAACTCCAATTCCAATCTCAATTTTAACTCTTAACTCAACAATCCAATTCCATTCCGGATTATCTTTAATCCAGTCCATCTTTATTTAACTTATTTTAAGTTAAATTCCAATTTATTTATTCACTCTTACATGTTCACAATTTTTAACTTCATAAGTTAAATTTTTAAATTTCAGAATTTAAATTCCTGGGTTTTATTTCAAATCAGTTTGAAATCATATATAATAATAACAATTCAAAACATTTGAATTTATAAACAACTATTTTTCTCAAAATAATTCAGAACAAAATATTTGGAAATAATCTATCACTTAAAAACTCGAAAATGAACACTGATGATGTTGTAGTCATCATTAGAATTATTTTTCAGCTATCGAAGTGAGTTCAATACAATATCACTTTCAAAACTTATTTTTAAACACTTTCATTTTGAAATCACTTCAGAATATTCTTTAAAACGTTTGGAAAACATTTCCAAATTTTACCCGAGATCTTAAAATTTCCATATTTTAAATCCAAAATCCATTTACACACACTTACCCAAATTTCAGAATTTTAATTCCAATTCTGTTTTAAATTCAGATTTAATTCATCTGAATTTATACATTGGATTTATGTTAATTCTGACGTGTTATTTATAACCATTTCAATTTATAATCTTGTTCGGTTATAAAAATAACTAACATATCCAATATATCATAATAATATAACTTGGATAAAATTATTCCATTTACCTCTTGTTAAAACATACTGTGTTGGTTTATCGTATTTGAGTGTTTAGAAACCCCTATCGATCTTGTTGTGCCCTACTATCGACCCGAAATTACAAGCCACTCGACCAATAAATCTCCACAATAAAAAAATCATTTCATATAAATCTACAAATACGTTCACTCATATATATACACTCAAACTCAATCTAGGGTATTAATAACCCTATCTCTGCTGAGTCACGCCACAGAGCCAAGGTAATTACTTAACCTCGCTCTGATACCACTGCAACGACCTAGGGGATTTGCGACCTTGGTTATCGACATAAACTCCATGTCGACTATCCAAGCATCGGAAATACCAGAAAGTTAATAGAAAGAAGTTAGAGGGTGAGAATAGATAAGATAGAAAATTAGAATAGAAGAAGAAGATCACAACAACAGAATCCGAGTAACACGAATTTTATAGTGGAACGAATAAAATATAACATAACTTTGAAATAAAATCAGTATATGTATACAATAACATTTATCAGAGTACAACACTTACAACACAACGGAAATAAACAATTGCTATAAAATCCTGAAGATTCCTGCTCCAGCTCTCCAAGTATATCTGTAAATCCCAAGTACTTGACTGTCCGTATAAAATTGGGCACCCAAGAGTTTAGGGAAAACAAAACAAAATAAACTCTGGGTCAGTCATGTAACTGGTGTGAGTAAACTCCAACCATTTGTTTAACTTTTAAAATTCTTTTAAAAGAAAGGAAAATCGTAAGACCGATCCACACATAAACACGGATGGTTTTTACCTTATGACTACTCAAAATATTCTTTATATCACAACTCTTCTGATATTATAATAATGTCTAAATCAAGTAAATAACAGTCTAGTAGAACGCTTTCATCTCACGTTCTACATATATATTATACAATCAAAAACCACAGACTCTTAGTGGGTAATGGATTTCCAACTATGACAAGGTGTGGAACCACCTTCCGATCATTGTACTCTGGAAGTAATACACTGGAGTTCAACAAGAACATCTTGTAACTTGGCCACACATGACCGGCCATTCATTTCGCTTGAATATTCTGAATATATTGTCACCTTGGTATACCAACATAACCGTTCCCTGGAGATACAGAATTGAAAGAAGTAATAAATATGAATATTCTTTAGATGATGACAATATACCTTATTTGGGTGCGACCCACTTAGCCATGCTGCCTGCCCGATTTTTGACATTCCCAGTTGATGAGGCTTGAGGTCATAACGTATCTTTTAACAAATCACTCCTTCATTTACTTTGAATGCCACATCGTCATACCCGTCAAATAACAAATTGATTTCCCCAAAAAAACCATGGGTATAAGCTAAGAGGAACGAATTCCTTCGCTACCAACATAAATACGTTTGAAATGATCAACTTACGCGATCTACCAGATATACTCTGTCAAACATTCGTCCATGTAAGTTGTCCTGGGATTGGACAACCCGGAGGCACTATTCTGTAAATCCATCTTAGGCAATTTCTACCTAGGATTTACTGAACAACCCTAGCATAACTCTGTCTTCAATTATCTTCATCATATTTGATTCGCAACGTTAATGCCATACGTAGTGGTTATCAGATAATATATCTGATCTCGGTCTCTCCATATTGACAACGGAAATGGTCAAAATCTTTGATAGTCGGTGATTTAACAATCAAAGGAAAACATGTGTACAAACAACGGTCGTATTCCCAAATGGAAATTTACCGATCAATCATCATTTCATTTTCCAATTTCCTATTTATCGTTTCCATATATTCATAAATTCCTTATTTTCTAAAATTAGAAAAAATATGTTACTAACTTTGGAAAATGTTTCCATTTCTGATTTACGCATCAATATCTTCCCGCCTCCATCAGTCTCTAACTGTAAACTAGTAAGAGAACAACTTCCCAAGTATAAACCGCAAAGGCCGAAACCAACATCAGATCAACAACCAAAAAGCCATTCAACTTAGCTAATTTCCAGTCAGTTTCTAATTCAGTAATTCCATTTAAATTCCTAATTCAAACCCCAAATTCCTTTATAATAATTTATTTGCAGAATATTTACTTTAATCTAATTTTTCACATAGAATGTGAATAATATTTCTTTATATAATCAAACAGTTTGATTTCATATTTAAAAACAATATCTCAAACCCAAATTCTATTTATATTTTTATTTGTAGAATTATTCATACAAATCTTATTTCATTTTCAACATTTATAATCTCATTGCAAATTTCCTTTATAACTACTACATTCACATTCCATTTCAATTATCGGTGTTAAAAACCATTTTACTTCCCTATATAAATTCAAATTTATATATTCAATTTATCAAATATTAAATATTTCCTTAATTTATAAACATCGTTTATAAATTAGTCATCTCAGTTTATCTGTTAAAACAAATTTCTATTAAATATTTACTTTAAATCAATATCATGGTACACCCGTGTGCAAAGCACGGGTCTAAACCTTCCTAATGTAAAATTTTCTTTTTTATAAAATTATATTCATTTTATAGATATTTCCTTTTATAATTTTATATACTTTCCTAATAAATATTTCATTTATAATATCCCCTTTTTTCCTACAAATATTTCATTTACAATATCCGCTTTAAAAATTCTCTTTTTACATTCCAGTATTTCTTATGGTATTTAAAATACCAATTAAATAGACCAGTGTCATCATAATCAATCAAAGGTTTTATATCACACCATATATCATAATATATGAAAATAAACAATATTATAAATATTGAGGAATCCAATTGGATCCCTCCAACCTGTTTCCCTGCATCCACAGATGTTAAACAATATAAATAACATCAATTTCATTTCAATATGAAATATTCTGATAAACAGAATCAATATTAATTAACGATATTATATATATAACTATATCTATAATTTCAACCAACTAAATTAGAAGTTCATCCAAACAATCAACACACAGCAATTAAACATCATTTATCAATTCTAAAAATACGTTATAGAAATATAAACTGAGCAGAGTTAATGAGTTTTACTCACATTGGATGATCATCATTAAATAACGATAACTGTCGGTTGATTCAGACAAACAATTTATTTCGCTATAAATTGTAACGGGCTCCAATTCACTCCCAATCAGTTCCATTTTGTAGCCACTGTCCATACGATCCTAACGGATCTGGTTTCGCTCAATTCTGATAACGTATGAGAAGTTATCAATTTAATATTCTTATATACAAAATATTTGTTAATAATATTAATTAATTATATAATTAACTGCTAATCACCTCATTATTCAAATCCATGTCTGTTAAATATTCTTCTCAAATCCAAGAAATGTGCACCACCCCTCCTGTATTCAAACAGCCATAGCCGAAAATTCCTACACCACGTTCAACCCCATTTCTCCACCGTCTTCAAAACTGCAAACTCCACAATACTCCCCTTCCCAACATCTTCTATTCCGTTACCCTAATATACCATCATCCCCTATAATACAAAACGCGACTCTGACTTTTTCTTCTGCCATGGTCGTGTATATTCCTCCTATTAACGCAACCTCAAACTCCTTTTACTCCATTCCATACGTTAACGATTCGAAAGGTTCCAGCTCCAACTTCTTTAACCCCACGATAAAGAAACCAACTCCAGTACCAAAACATTTCACACGCCATCCATTTAATGTCCTCACCAAAACAGCCCTCTCTCCCCATTTACTTCCCCTTCACAAATACTGTAGCTCATCCCTTAGCTTCTTCTTCAAATGAAAATAACACACTATGTCCGCTCTCAGCTACCCCCTTACATACCCATTCTCCATACCCCTACGTGCTGCTCAGTCTAGGTATCAACGTGTTTTTGCATGGATTTCAACTGTAACAACCCGTACCTCCGTTCATGCAAGATATTGTCCCCAACTTAGCCACCGCATAGGTGTGGGATTTTGTTTCTCAAAAGGCCTCGGCGTTAGTAAGAGATGGGCTCTACTATATAAGTACCCACTTCACACAGGCTTACACGATGTGGGACTTAGGGGTGTTAAATTCTCCCCTCCTACAGAGCCCAACGTCCCCGTTGGCTCACAAACACCTCACCCAGGCGTTGTGGTCCACACAGGAGCCACGATTCCGGCTGGGTATTGGCTCTGTGTATGGCGTGACTTCGCGAGCCTCACACACCGACGGAGTCTAAAACGGGAGAAGGGAACGCAGGGAGAGCAGCACGTTTCTTTCTAGCTAGAGTGGTGTCAGTGACCTACCAGCCCTGACATTTTACTTATGTGGATGATGGAATGAGGCGCCTCGGATGATAGGTCCTATAGGACTGGGAAACGTGTGTTCAGGTATAACTAATCCGCTAAGCTGTATTTGCGGACCGGCCCTACAGCTACCCAAGGGTTCTCCACGGGGAATCCTGAGACATTAGCTAGAGTGTCTCGAATCGGTAGGAGCTCCTACCTAGCCTTGACTCATGATGGAAACCAATTTCCAATACGCCCCATTCGGATTTGATTGTATTACTAGTACATAGGCATAATATATGGGTACCTATGCTTCCTAGGATTGATACATTATGATTGAAATTGTTTTTAAAACATATGCACATTAATAATAATATCAAATTCGTTTTTAACGTATCAAGCATGTTTAATCACCATAAGGTAAAACTCTATCCTCTGGTGTGCGTTGCATTGTGTGATGGGACCTGAGTCTTATGGTGATTTCATTTTTCTAAAAAGCATTGCGTTGTTTTACGATTTACTTTAAGTTATGCACGGCAATCCATGGGAATAAAACCCGTTCCGCATTAGCGGCGTGGTCCATGGATTTGCCTTATTACTATTAGTTAAATTAGTTAAGAATTCTCACACCAGTCCTTGTTTGGCATGCCTGGTAATAGGATGCAACATGATGGGGGGTTCTCGCTTCGCGGTTTGGTGGCGAACGGGAGACTCTTACCTCCACATGTCCCTTTTTAGGGTTGGTAGGCTGCGGCCGGGGGATCCCGAAAGGGTCGTCGTAAAACAAGGTGTCTGGGGTACCACTGTAAGCCACGGTGGGTTTTACCTGCTGTACTGGAGGATGAAGGGATGGTTGCAAAGCCTACCGAATTTCGCGGTGTCGTTACAGTTGGTATCAGAGCTTTGGTTAGCTCAAATCTTTGGGGTACAACTCATTAGAACTGAACAAAAGACTCATCAGAGATTGGATTAGTAATATCCAATAAGAATACTCATTAGAGATAGGATCAGCGTATCCTAGAATGAGAAAACTCATTAGAGATAGGGTTAGTAATGCCCTAGAATGAGTTGAGAGTAGCAAGCCTATGATATACGTATTTGTGATTAATTATACTATATTTTGGAAAATACGATTTTGAATATATAAAAAGTTATATATTTTAAAGTTAATCAACTAATGAAATTATTTAAACCAATGGAGAATATATATATATAAATATATATATATATAAATTAGTTAGTTAATTAATCAACTTTTAGCTTCGTCCCTTTTCGAGGACGAAAAGTTTTTAAGTGGGGGAGACTGTAACAACCTTGAATTTTGGGGCCAATTTAAAATTTATTTTAAGTGATTTTAATGAGTTTTGATATTTAAAATAATCTATTTTAAATAATAATGATCACAAATTTGGTTCAAATCGAAGTTAGAATGAATAATTTAATTTTAATTATAAAAAGAGTTAGAAATAGAGCGGTAGTTTGAAAAGTCAAACTTGAACTTTGACTGACCGTACAGGAAGCAAAATTTAACGGATTTTAGTGAAACCAAAAATATTAGAATTTATTTAAAAATATCTTTCCAACGAATCCGAAAAATCGAAATTTCATAGCGGAAATCAAAAGTTATGGCCAATTCAATTTTTAGAAAGGTCGCTAGGTAATTTGCATAGGTCAAAAATGCTACTTTTTGCATATAAAGGAATTTGAACTCGAAACCACTTCCATTGAGTTCAAAATGATGTTTCTGCATTGAAAAACAGCAAACACTTATATATTTCGAGTTTCAGAAATTATTTGTTTAAAAATGTATTTTTAATATTAAATATACTGGCCTTAAAAATAGTCATTTTTCAAACGACCTCTGTTTTCGACGAAACCACTTTTGTTGGAACCGAAATGTCAAATTATTGCTAGGTTTCAATTTTCAGAATTTTTCGAATTAATATGTGAGCGTGGCAGCGGAAAATGTGTTTTACTATTTTAGTTAAATTTAAACGCCTTAAAAATAGCCATTTTTCAAAAAGTCTCAGAATTCAATGAAATAAATTTTGTTAGGACCGTATCGTCATAAGAAAGCCAAAAATAATTTTTCTGGATTTTTCTGCGTTAGTGTGTAGTACCGGTAAAATTATTTGTACGGAAAAATTAGAAATAAATGACTTAAAATTTAAAACTGAAAAATGGAGGCCAAGATGACAATTTGGGCTGATGAGGCATATCCAGATGAGTTCGGAATGGGGGCTAAATGGTAGGAACGACAGTCGTTGGGCCTAATTCTGAGTTCGGACCAAAACGGGCTTAAACGGGCTAATTAAACAATAATTAAATAACCCTAAATATAATAATATAAAAATCCATCGGGTCTTCTTCCTCTCCCGTCGTTCTTTTTCAGCCGCACGCACAAAACAACCCATCATGGCCGAAACTTCTCTTCTCCTTTTCTCCCAATCCACAAAGAATTAGCTTAGGCCGTAGTTAAACCTTTTGAAGCTCTTCTCACTCTCTTTAATCTCCAACAAGTTTCATCCCTTTTCATCGACCGTAGGCGAAGAACGAGCACCCCCAACCCGCACTGAACGGACCCCCGCCGCGCCTCCTCCTTGCAGCCGCACCCTCCCATCTTCCCGGCGAAGATAGCCCTCTCGTAGCTCTCCAATCTCCCGCAAACCGTTCGTAAAACCGTCGACTACAACTCCCGAAATCCACATTTGAAGATTTGAACAATTCTGAAAATTAAGGTATAAATATTTCAGAATTAGCCACGCTTATTTCCGTTGCTGTGCCAATTGTTAAAGGCCAGAATTCTAATTTTTACATGAATTTCAAATTGAAATCTTTCAGATCCGAAACCGTTTTGAATTCAAACACAAGATCTGATCAAAGTTGACAATTCATTTCAGAAACAAGCAAGGTGAGAATTTATTTTTAATTTAATATTAATTAATTTAATTTTTATTCTTTTGTTGTTTAATGTTGAATGGTGAAAATGAATCGTTATGCGATAGATGTTATTCTATGTTGTGAATTCGATTTGTGTTTTGATGATGTGATATTTATCGTTTGTGATGGAATTGGAGATGAAACTTTAGGATGTTTATATAAAAAAAACAATCTTTTTATATTGAAAATTAAAAGATGAAACTTTAGGATGTTAATATAAAAAAAACAATCTTTTTATATTGAAAATTAAAAGATGAAACTTTAGGATGTTAATATAAAAAAACAATCTTTTTATATTGAAAATTAAAAGATGAAACTTTAGGATGTTAATATAAAAAAAACAATCTTTTTATATTGAAAATTAAAAGATGAAACTTTAGGATGTTTATATAAAAAAAAACAATCTTTTTATATGGAAAATTAAAAGATGAAACTTTAGGATGTTAATATAAAAAAAACAATCTTTTTATATTGAAAATTAAAAGATGAAACTTTAGGATGTTAATATAAAAAAAACAATCTTTTTATATTGAAAATTAAAAGATGAAACTTTAGGATGTTAATATAAAAAAACAATCTTTTTATATTGAAAATTAAAAGATGAAACTTTAGGATGTTAATATAAAAAAAAACAATCTTTTTATATTGAAAATTAAAAGATGAAACTTTAGGATGTTAATATAAAAGACAATCTTTTTATATTGAAAACAAAAAGATGAAATTTTGGCGATGTAAATAAAAAAGACGATCTTTTTATATTTAAATTAAAAAGACAATCTTCTTATATTGAAAACAAAAAGATGAAATTTTGGCGATGTAAATAAAAAAGACGATCTTTTTATATTTAAATTAAAAAGACAATCTTCTTATATTGAAAACAAAAAGATGAAATTTTGACGATGAAAATAAAGAGACGATCTTTTTATATTGTAAAATAGTAAAGTTGATATTTTTACTTTGTAAAATAGAAAAGATAATATTTTTACATTGTAAAATAGTAAAGTTGATATTTTTACTTTGTAAAATAGAAAAGATAATATTTTTACATTGTAAAATAGTAAAGTTGGTATTTTTACTTTGTAAAATAGAAAAGATCATATTTTTACGTCGTAAAATAGTAAAGTTAATATATTATAAATATAAAAAGATGATATTGTTGCATTGTACATAAAAAGAAAATGTTTTTACATTGTATGAAATGAAACATATTTTTATATGTTATTTATGAATGATTTTTCATCGCATGAATTATATAACATTTTATTTTGTTATTTATGAATGATTTTACATCGCATGAATTATATAACATTTTATTTTGTTATTTATGAATGAATCTGCATCGCACGAATTAAATAACATTTTATTATGTAGTTTACGAATGAATTTATACCGCATGAACAAAAGTTACATTTTCATATGTAATTTATATATATATTTGTACCGTATGACGAAAATTACATTTTTCTATGTAATTAAAATGTAACTTTACATTTCATGACAAAAATTTACATTTTTATAGGTAAATTATAAAGTGAATCAACGTTGAATGTTAAAAATTACATTTTTCTTTGTAATTAAAAGGGGAATTTTATCGTATGATAAAATTTACATTTTTATATGTAAATTATATAGGAATATACACCGTATTGTAAAAATTACATTTTTCTTTGTAATTAACATGTGAATGCCACCGTATGTTAAAATTTACATTTTTATATGTAAATTATAAAGTGAATTTATGTCGTATATTAAAAAATTACATTTTTCTTTGTAATTAATATGAGAATTCCATCGTATGTTAAAATTTACATTTTTATATGTAAATTATATAGGGAATTACACCGTAGGATAAAATTTACATTTTTATATGTAATTAAAACATGAATTTACATCGTGTGTTAAATATTACATTTTTATATGTAATGTCTATAGGAAAGTATACCGTATGACAAAACTACATTTTTCTATGCAATTAAAGGATGCTATTTCATTGTATGATCGAAATTGCATTTTTCTTATGTATATATATAACATAAAATGAGAATGAACATTAGAAATAAAATTGATTTATTTCATATGTAATTTAGATATAGTGTTTGCATTGTAATTAAAAATCATATTTTTACAATGTGAATTAGATGTAGTATTCGCGTTGTAATTAAAAATCATGTTTTCACAATGTGAATTAAGAAGTAGAGTTTGCATTGTCATTAGAAATTTTATTTTTATATGTAATTTAAAGATTTTGAGCGTATCAAAATTTACATTTTCAATGTAAGGAAGAATGAAGTAAGGATGCGGTGATAGTATTTTCATTTTCAAATGAATTAAAATTTAGTAAGTATCGGTAATTGTGTAGAGCGTTGTTTTAATCAAACGACGTTATTACGATTTAATGATTACATATATATAATTAAAATTAAACGAATAGGGCGTGGTAGTTCGCGTTTTGAAATCGTACTTTTAAATGACTATACAAGAAGATCCGACCGTCGAATTTTCTTGAAACTGAAACCGTTAGTACCGTCTTGGAAAAATCTTTCCAATGATATATATTACGTTAAGATCCAACGGTTAGATTCTGAGAAATGTGAAAATCAAAATTGGTTGAATGCAGCGCCATAGTCACCCATGGACGTAAGGCGTCGTTATATAAAAATTTAATTAATTTAAAAAAATTAAAATAGGAAGGAATCGTTAATAAAAATAATTATTAATGTGTAAGAAGGATTTTCAATATATATATATATATATATATATATATATATATATATATACGAGGATTATTTGGAAAGTCCGAGTTTATCTCATTCCAAATAATTAAACGACGTTTAAAAATCCAAGATTGGAAGACGGCAATTGAAGACCGTCAAATCTCCACATCGAATGGACGATGATGACTGTTGCCTTAGAATGGCTCGCTACCATGATAAGGTAATAGTAGGAGTTTCCCAGACGTAGTGTTGATTTGTACGGATTTGGCTTTCTCTCAGACCCAGACCATAAGCTTATAAATGGATTGTGTGTCTGACATCGTACTCCATTATATATCATGTTATTAATCTTCTGTCGAATGTATGGATGTTTGGTGGTGGAGAATTTATTCTCTTGCTTAACACCCGTTCATATATTTCGGCAAAGGATTGGTAGTGTGATATGGAGTGATGATGTGGCATGCTAAGATGCATATGATCAAGGCTTTGTTGAAAAGCAGGCCTTGTGGGACGATCAAAGCATAGTCTATTTAGGCATAGCTTTGTGTATAGCGTGACTTCGTGAGCCTCACACACCGGCGGAGTCTAAAACGGGAGAAGGGAACGCAAGGAGAGCAGCACGTTTCTTTCTAGCTAGAGTGGTGTCAGTGACCTACCAGCCCTGACATTTTACTTATGTGGATGATGGAATGAGGCGCCTCGGATGATAGGTCCTATAGGACTGGGAAACGTGTGTTCAGGTATAACTAATCCGCTAAGCTGTATTTGCGGACCGGCCCTGCAGCTATCCAAGGGTTCTCCGCGGGGAATCCTGAGACATTAGCTAGAGTGTCTCGAATCGGTAGGAGCTCCTCCCTAGCCTTGACTCATGATGGAAACCAATTTCCAATACGCCCCATTCGGATTTGATTATATTACTAGTACGGAGGCATAATATATGGGTACCTATGCTTCCTAGGATTGATACATTATGATTGAAATTGTTTTAAAAACATATGCACACTAATAATAATATCAAATTCGTTTTTAACGTATCAAGCATGTTTAATCACCATAAGGTAAAACTCTATCCTCTGGGTGTGCGTTGCATTGTGTGATGGGACCTGAGTCTTATGGTGATTTCATTTTTCTAAAAAGCATTGCGTTGTTTTACGATTTACTTTAAGTTATGCACGGCAATCCATGGGAATAAAACCCGTTCCGCATTAGCGGCGTGGTCCATGGATTTGCCTTATTACTATTAGTTAAATTAGTTAAGAATTCTCACACCAGTCCCACGACTGACCCGTTGTTTGTTTCCACCTTTTTGCAAACTCGGGTGCCCTCTTTCCACACGGGCAGTCGAGCAGTTTGTCTACAGGTTTATCTCTTTAGCAGGATCCTGGATTGAAGTTTAAAGCTGTGTCCAGAACATTGGAAGTCTTCCGCTGCCTTAGTTATTTTGTTTCTGCTGCAATGTATCATAATATTGTAATTTACCTTCCGCTGAAAATTTTATTCAATGTACTCTGATATTCTGTACTCTGATGTAACATTTGTTATTAATGTTATAAAAGTCTGCTGTTGTTCTGATGTGTTGTATTCCCAAAGTTAACGTATGCGGATTTTGACCGGTCTTGGTCGATTTTGCGATCGATTAAGGCCGGGCGAAATGCGTTTCGTTACATCAACAAAAGAACGCACACTGGTGCGCCTTACCACCTTCATGCCCATACCACCTATGAAATCTTCTCCGGTGGCCTTCTATCTCCTCGACAGCGAATCTTAGATGCACGATAATGTTTCTGAGGGTCCTAAAATGGCATCGCAGACTCACACTGATTTATTTACACCTTGAAATGAAGCTTTGATGTTTAAGAAATATAAATATATAGAGTTTCGAGATTTAAAGGATGCATTTAATTTGTTTGTGAATTTAAAACTCGCGGCTGAATGGTTTTTGCGAAGAACAAAGCGAATAGGAAGTCGCCGTATGTATTTATATAGGTTGAGAACACTTAGCCCTTAAGTAATAATAAACGTATAGCATAGGACAACGCTACCACTTAGGCCTGTATGAATTCATTGAATTTATTCGCAGTTAAACAATGTAAATTACTTTACATGTATTGTCATAGTCAAGCTGCTAATATATGTGTGCTGTTAATTCATGCGCATGCGCTTGGTCACAGTAGGCTACAAGATCTATCCAAGAAATACATTATTGGAAAAAAAAAATGTTTATTTAGGGTGCCTTTTGCGTAACAGTTTGTTCATGTATGGACCGCTAATGACAAAAATAAAAATACTGTTGAGATAAGTAATGTGCCACAATCCCAAAAATATAATAAAACAGACAAGTTACTTATTCTGTGAAACCTCAAAATGCTGATTTAGGGTGTAAAATATTTCAAATAAAAAGTTGCTTATTTTCCAAAATAATGATTACAGAAAAATTCTATAAATTAAATTATAGCTATGTCTCAAAGATCTTGTCCAAAATCGAAACCAATATTTAATTGTAATTAAATATATCGTTATGGTTTATAAACGATTCCATGGCGACTATTTGAAAATTTGATTTATCCATAACTTACAATATACAAAATGAAATCTCCATTTTTCTCTTCTATTAGAAAAATATAGCTCAACAGATTCAAACATTTCTTGTTTCGAAGAAATCCGACTTATAATGAATCCTATACACTCAGTTGGAGTTCAAATCGTAATATTACGAACTACCGCGACGTTTTGGGCTCGATTATAATCTATATCATAATTAATGCATTCAACTGTCATTTTTAAATAATATATTCGTTATTAATATTCAATTTTAAACTGAATTAAACCTTTTAAAATATCCAATTCACAAACTATTTCGAATTCAACTATTTCTGGCTATTTTGAAATAAATATATTATTCCATTATTTGTATTTAATTAAATAATCAAAATATTTGAATTAAACAAATTTATATTATCAAATTAATATAACAAAATAACTGAATAAACTAATTATTAAATCACTAAAATTCTGGTACGTTACACAGTTTATATGCCTGTCATGATGCTTTTACTTATTTATATGCTAAAAGTAACTAGACTCGCTAGAATTTATGTCTGACCCGTTTTGTTTCCTTTTCTCTCTTCCTTCACCCCCACGTTCTCAGGGTGGGAATGCTCAGGCTTGATTAGGAATCTCTCCCTCTATTTTCGCTTGGGGCTGCTTAGATGTACCGCTTTAACCATTTGTCTACTCTGTTTTGGCTCTTTTTGGGGACTACGATTTTATATTACTGTACTCTGCTGGTTTTAGCACAAGGTAGATACTTTTATTTAATGTAGTTGGTTTTTTATTTCAAACTGATGTTATAACTAGATTTTGGACCATAATATTTTCTGTTGGAAAATAAAGTTTTAAATTTCCACTACTACTTTATATCTGTCTTGTGATGTTTATGTTTCTGTTTACCTATAACACTTCATGTAACTTAATGATTCTGTTAAAGAGTGACACTAACGGACATGGGGTGTCATTGGTTCCTAAGGGTACAAAGGTAAATTCAAATGGTTTGTTATACAAGTAGGTTTGGGTACCAAAATGTGTGACCAAAACTAAGAGTGGTTTTACAAATTTTGTTAGACCACTCGATCCCCTAAAATGTTAGGTACCAGAGGAGGCTAAGGGACTGCTTTGCAAAAGGAGAATTGAATTAAAAATACTTCATATCACTAAATTATTCAGATTTCTTTAGCCAAAATTGCTGGGTTGGAGATGCACAACGTTTACTGTCTCTAAACTCATCTCTGTTTTATTTTTCTTTGTGTATTCCTTCTACCTTCTATTTATTTTCATTTGATTATTCTGATTTGACTTGATACATCCATAAATATATATTTTTCCTTCTTGAGTTTTCTTAACTTCAAATTGCAGAATTCATGATTTTCTGGAGATTTGCTTCATTTGTATAAAACTCTCATGTTTTAATGATTTCCAGATCTTTAATTCAAAATTGTAAATCTCTGCCATTGTTTTGAAGTTTATTTTTTTTCTTGAATTCCGAACAGTGCTGAAGTATTCTTGTCACATCTTGAACGCTATTAATTTGAATTCTAAAATTTTAAGATTTGAAAATTTACTGAAATTTCGCACACCTTTCCTGTTTTGATTTTCTGTTAATTCATTTTCTAAAGGCTTAAAAAATTATGCTCATTATAGCACACTATTATTTTTTAGTTGTGATAATTTCATTGGTTCTCTAATTGGCTTGAATATTTCTGATTTGAAAAACATTTGTCTTGAATCATTGTGTTGCATCTTGAAATTCATTATTATTAATGATCATATGGGTTAGATATTTGATTTTTGAAATCATTTGAATTTTTTTGATATTTTGAATCTCAAACACTTCTTTGATTTGAAATTAATAATCATGTGTGATTGATTCATTGGATCTCAAAATGTAAACATTTCTTCAGGTGATTTCAAATAAACTATTTTTGGATCATGAATATCTCTCAAGCTTGATGCAAATATTCTGAAAATTTCTCTTGTGCTTATCAGAAATAATTGTGAAAAATTCTTTGAAAATCTGGTCTTGAAACTCATTGTTATTTCATGATCATTTGGCTTGAATATTTATTATTTGAAATCATTTGAAATTGTTGATTTCTTGAATCTCACACACATCTTGAATTTTAAATTTATAAACTGGTGTGATCGATTCATTGAATCTTGAGATTTTCATATTCCTTCAAATGATTTCAAATAAACTGTATTTTTAATCTTGGATATTGAATCATCTTCTGTAACTGTCAGAAATATCTGTGAAAAAATCACTTGACAAGTCTGCTTTGAAATCCACTGTTGTACTGCTTTGATAAAAGGAATCGTTTTTAAATGTTTTTCGATGACCGGTTGTTTTGGTAAAAAATTATTTGTTGCTTTGATAGATGGAATGGTTTGTTAAATTGTCTGCTTAGGCTTGGTGATTGGATTTTGTTGTCTGAGATACCTTTGTTAGCCACCAGTGTCATATTAAAATCCTCGTTAATGGAGATAACAAGTGGTATCAGTCTTTGGTGTCTTATAATTTTCTCATTCATTTGTTTTGATTCTTTATTCTGATCTTCATTTTGTATAGATTATTCATATCCATTTTGTCTTGTATAGATCTTTCGGAATCCCTCTTGTAATTAATTTTTTAATTTAAAAATTATATATAGATTATTTATTTAGAAATTGAAATCAATAATCAAATTGAACTGTATTTAAAATTGATCAAAATTATTATCAGAATTTTGAAATTGTGATGAATTGTAACTACAGTATATTTCACAACAATAGGAAATTTTATTTAATTTTTTATGATGATTGAACAGTTTTTATAATATCTTTTAATTGGGACTTATTTCATGAACATCTTCTTGGTCTATCATCATTCTGCCATCCATCATGATTTTATATTATTGTGGAGAGTCCAATATTATTAAAATCATCTTAAATATATAGTGTCAATATTTGTGATGGAATTATGATTATATTATTTTTCAGAAATAGAGACAATTGAAAATTTTCAAAGATCGCGGTACAGTTGAGCATATTTCATAATGTGATTAATTTAGAAATTTATTTTACAGCCATTTCTGTACCTACTAAATTTCCATCATCCATATAGATTTTATATACTGAGGAGTTTTTGTTTAAAAAGAAAATGATAAAAACATAATATACATAAGTGTTTCTTTAGCCTCATTTAAAAAATCCAAGCTATGGTCATGCATGGTTAAGAGATTACTTATACTTTAAGCTGCAACTGACCTCATTTAAAAATCCAAGGTCTGGTTATGCGCGGTCAGCATGCTCTTAAATAAAAAGAAAAGAAAAAGGCAAAGAAAATAAATAAAAATATATATGAAATCCTCCTTCGAGGGTAAAAACCATCCTATCAATCCATTTTCTAATTTATGAGATGTGTTAATATTTTATGATATATTACGATTTGTGGTTTGAAAGTTATTGGGATTCGAGTTTATTTGATTTCGTCACTTAAATTTAATTTATAATCGTAGTACTAATCCATCAACACTTTTAGTCTCATTTTTAAAAATTCTTTCAAATATAATTGGAAAACCCTTGTTTTTAAGCTCTCTCCATTTTTATAAAGTTCATCGTAAATCATTCATTCTACAATACGAAATTTGCCACTAGTTCTTATTATATTGTAACAACCTACGTTGTTCATACGTATAGTTCATGTGATACGTTAGGCTTGCAATTAGCCCAACTCATAAAAAAATAAAAAGGGAAGAAACAAATGACATCATAATTGGCATAAACAATATAGATCTAAGACGGCATACATCTAGTAAACATATAAAAATAGATCCAATCAACATATTGAGTGCGAACTAGCATGGATCTAAACATAAACTTGCGCGGATTTAAGCATATGAACTGGTCTGGATCTAAACATAAACTTGCATGGATTTAAACATATGAACATATAGTCTAAACATATGGACTGATATGGATCTAATCATATAAACATGTAGATTTAAACATATAAACATATAGTTCTAAACATATGGAAAAATATGGATCTAATCATATAAGCATGTAGATCTAAACATATGAACATATAGTTCTAAACATATGGACTGATATGGATCTAATCATATAAACATGTAGATCTAAACATATGAACATATAGAATATATAAAATATGATCTTATATTCATGAACATGACTTGCATATAATCTTTCATAACTTGCATAGATCGAGCGAACTTGCATACATAACTTGCATAGATCGAGCAAACTTGCATACATAACTTGCATACGTAATTAGGCATATGAATTAACATCAAGGTTTTAAATTTCGGATATCGATCGCATTTCGTCTCGGGGATTTTATCGACTCGGTCTCGTGTCGGGGGAGATCTCGGACGAGATGAGTCTAACTTGGGAGTTCATCTCAGATTTTCTTCTTTGGCCTGAAAGTTCATCTCGGAACAATCTCGGGGTACATGATATGTTGAAAATGACATTTTAACAAAATGATTTTTATGAATGCTATCAAAAACATAGTAACTTAAACTTAAAATGCAAAATAACTTTATTATTCTTTATCTTGCGAAAGATCATTCATACTCTAAATCGCAATATGCTTAAACGAGGAATATTGTTAGACTGGAAACATTAAAAGGATCCAAAACATTAAAAAATTCAGCATAAATAGACCATAAAATACATAATTTCATAGGTAACATGTATGCATAAAGACGAATATGAAAATCATAAGCATTGTAAAACATATATGAACATACAATATAGTCATTTAACAAGCAAAATGTAAAATAACAAAAGATTGATATGGCTAGATTTGAGTTTTTTAATTACAGTTCTAGTTCAGGCATAAATTTAAATTTTAACCAAAAAAACTATGATCTTGGACGATATTCCAGTATTTCGTCTCGGTCGATATATCGCTTGATATTGCAATATCTCGGGCGATATATTCGAAAGGAGATTTAGAGTGATATTTGCTGTTTCGTTTCGGAAGGAGCCCAAAACGAGAGCTCGGGTGATATTTGTGAGATTTTAAATAGTGATTAACATAGAACATAACTTGCATATAATAAATCAAATCAAGCATAAATCAAAACATAGTTCGCAAAGACATAAAATTTATATGATTTACAAACATTTTCATACAGTCCAATTCATAACTCATCACAATTACATTTAAACAATTATCATGTGAAAGTAACTGCACTCACAGAAAACGGATCTTGAATTCTGGGATCTGATTTCTGAAATTGCTGTGCTAATCCATTGATGTAGGCGTTGATTCGTTTGTTGTTGTTCTAGAATTCCTTTCCGCAATTCCTAGGCTTTGAATCTTTATCTCTTATCTTTTTATCTTTAATCTAGAATTTGATTTGTTATGGTGGCGGCTAGGTTAGTTTGTAGGTGAACAACATGATGACATAATAGTTTAGGGTTCTAAGGCTAGGGTTTAGGTTTAACTATGTATATATAGATGTCTAGGATCAATATGGGCCTTTAGATTAACCTAGGAGTCATCAAATCCATACAAACACAAGAGAGCCAACCAGAATATGACACATATGCTCTAACACCTCAGAAAATCGTCACTGTCCAGATCAGTTCGCAGGTGTCGACCCTACAGGGGGGTCGACACCCATGTCGACATCCCTGGGGGGTCGACACCCCTGAGCAGGAAATTTCCCGCTCAGCTGTTTTCTGAAGTTTTGAAATTCGAATCTGCTTTAATTATTTAATTATTATTTTAATTTAATTTCTGCTTAAACTTGAAAACTTCTAACCTCCATAACTTCTTCATACGGAGTCCGATTCACGCAAACTCAGACTCTATCTCAAGCAGAATTCTGAGATGAACGCAATGGCATAACCTGTTTCACCCAATTCTTCTTTTAAAGATTAATTATTCTTTAATTATCTCTTATATCCCGTTTTAAAACTACGGGGTGTTACATTTCCCCCTACTTAAAGGATTTCGTCCCCGAAATCTTCAAGTCCAGAAGAATGTGTATCCTACCATCCAACAACCATCTACTCAACCATTAAATCATAGGCATCCATTGTCCTTAAAGAGGTTTCTAATGCTTTCATGATCATATGGATAGTTTGTGTATATGTCCTTATCTAATGCAAAATTAGGCGGTATACTGATTCAGTTGACCTCCTTAATGCGAATTATGTCAGTGCCATGAGTCCATCATGTATGAAATTATTCTTAATCGTACATTATAACTTCTACATGAGTGCACAATCATTCATACAAATGCAACATCTATATTGTAACACATCAAGTGTAATAACCCGGAAAATACGAGCCAATTTAAAATTTTTAAATTGGTGATTTCAAAGGAATTTGAACAATTGAAATAGAATATTTCAATAAAATAGTGAATTAGAAATAGTGAGTCAGTTTGAAATTTGAATTCAAACTTTAACTGACTGTGCAGGGTGGAAAATATAACGGATTTTAGCGAAACCAAAAATATTTAAATCTGTTTATCAATACCTTTCTAACGAATCTGAAAAATCGAAGTTTCATAACGGGAATCAAAAGTTATGGCCGAATGAATTTTCAGAAAGGTCGCTATATAGAATATAACCCTGGAAAATTGATATTTTGCATACGACCTCGGAATTCGACGAAACCACTTTTGTTGGGTCCGGGATGTCAAAATATTGCTAGGTTTCAAATTTCATAATTTTTGAAGCTAGTATGTGAGCGTGGCAAAAGAAAATGTGTTTGGTCAGTTTCTGTTAAATTGGATCGACCAGAAAATGGCCATTTTTCAAACGATCTCAGAATTCGACGAAACTAGTTTTGTTGGGACCGTAGCGTCAAAACATAGCTAGATTTATTTTTCTGGAATTTTTCGAATCAGTTTGTGGCCCTGGCAAATTGAAATGTGCGTTCAAAGTTAAAAGTTAAATGTTTTATACTTTAATTTGAAAAATAACCGACCGCAACAGTCGAATTAGCCTACGAAACATATCCCATTGTGTCCGGAATGGGGGTATTTAGCTAGGGGCGACAGTCGTTGGGTTTGAAAAGGAGTTCGTTTGAGAAAACACTATTTAAAAATTTATTAAAACCATCGACCAATCATATTTCTCCATTCATTATTTTAAAAATAAAAAATAAAAAACAAAAAACCCTCCGAACCAACGGCGAAACCCGCTTCCCCCCTTCCAGGCCCGATCGCCGCCGCTACCGCCACCTACAGCCGTCGCCACCGCCACCCCTCGACGTGCCTCCGTCCCCTCTTCAAATCCGACCCCACCACGTCGCCGACCAACCCCTCCTCCGCCTGAATCGAGCCCAGAAACCCCGCCTCTTCCTGCCGCCGCCAATCCTGACCACCGAACGCCACCAAACCACCACCGACAGAAAGCCCTCTCCTTCCTCTTCCACGTCCAACCCGCCGATCATCCCCTCGTGCCTCGATTCTCGCGAAAACCGTAAACCTAGTTTTGAACCATCGTGAAAGGTGAGTTCTTTTTTATGTTTACACTTTGAAAAATCATGTCTTTTTGATGTGTTAACGAAATTCGATGAAACAGGAAACACCACGACCGCAAGGAAGCTCTCTGTAATAACCCGGAAAATCTGGGCCAGTTTAAAATTTTTATTTTGGCAATTTTAGTGAATTTTGAATATTTAAAATAGATTATTTTAAATAATATTGTCGAGGAGTTTATTTTGAATAGAATTCGAACGTATATATTATACGCGTCGTCGTTAGAATATAAATATTTATATATAATTATAAATAGAATTGAAAATGGCGCGGTAGTTCGATAATTCGATTTCAAATTTCAATTGAATGTACCGGGTGCAAAACAATCCGGATTTTAGTGAAACCAAAAATAATGGGATCTAATTGATAATATCTTTCCAACGAATCCGACCAATCGAAATTTCGTAGCGGGAATCAAAAGATATGTCCAGTTGAAAATTCTGAATAGTCGCTATGGAATTCAGGCCCTTAAAAATGGACATTTTGCAAACGACCTCGGATTTCGACGAAACCAATTTTGTTGGGTCCGGGATGTAAAGTTATTGCTAGGTTTCAAATTTCATAATTTTTTGAATCAATATGTGAGCGGGGCAAAGGAAAACGTGTTTGACCAGTTTCAGTTGATTTTAATCGACTGGAAATTGGCCATTTTTCATACGGTCTCAGAATTCGATGAAATTAGTTTTGTTAGGACCGTATCGTCAATACGAAGCTAGAAAATATTTTTCGGGAATTTTTAGGGTTAGTATGTGACCCCGGTAAATTGAAATCTACGTTTAAAATAGAATATACACTGATTTATAATTTGATTTTGAGAAAAACCTATCGAAACAGCTGAATTGGCTTACGAAACATACCCATTGTGTTCAGAACGGGGGTAATACGCTAAGGGCGACAGTCGTTGGATCTCGATTCGAGTTCGAATAAAAAGTCAACATCTTTGGAGATAAAACGAGAATAATAATATAATATATATTTATTTTTATATTACCCCCCCCTAAATCAGTTTTCTCCAATTCCCCCTTTTCCCTTCGCGATTGAAAATGGCAGACCACCGTCACCCATCGCCTTCCCACCTCCGCCACGCCTCCGCCGTTCTCCACTTCCCTCGCGCCTCCTCCCTCTCCTCTGGAAGCAAGCGCTCCCCCCTAGTCCTCCAAATCGAAGCCTTAACCGACGCGACCTTCCCGCTGTCGACCCCCGTCACCCATCGCGCCTCCGACCATCTTCACCCCCTCCGTTCCCCTCCACTTACTCCTCCATCTACTCTCGCCTTTCTCTCTTGAACTCCGACTCCCCCCCGCCCCGCAGCCAAATCAAACCCCTGGCCCACATCGACGCCGCGTTGGATCCGCCACCACTTCGACAACTCCGACCCCCTCCCTCTATAAAAATATACGCTGTAAGTTCTTTCATTTATTCATTTTATCTCAATTTGTTTAAAATTCAGTTTTATTTATTTGAATGTAAGTAAAAATATAATTTTCCATAACAGAAAAGATTTGATTTTTTAAACAGAAAAGATTTGATTTTTTAAACAGAAAAGATTTGATTTTTTAAACAGAAAAGATTTGATTTTTTAAACAGAAAAGATTTGATTTTTTTAAACAGAAAAGATTTGATTTTTTAAACAGAAAAGATTTGATTTTTTAAACAGAAAAGATTTGATTTTTTAAACAGAAAAGATTTGATTTTTTAAAACAGAAAAGATTTGATTTTTTAAAACAGAAAAGATTTGATTTTTTTAAAACAGAAAAGATTTGATTTTTTTTAAAACAGAAAAGATTAGATTTTTAAAACAGACAAGATTAGATTTTTGAAATGGAAAAGGCGAAATCTTTATATAGAAAATAGTGATGTAAAAATATAATTTTTATCTATATAGTAGCGAGATAAAGATATGATTTTTATATATTGAACTTCGAGATAAAAATATGATTTTTATATATTGAACTTCGAGATAAAAATATGAGTTTTATATATTGAACTTCGAGATAAAAATATGATTTTTATATATTGAACTTCGAGATAAAAATATGATTTTTATATATTGAACTTCGAGATAAAAATATGATTTTTATATATTGAACTTCGAGATAAAGATATGATTTTTATATATTGAACATCGAAGTAAAAATTCGATTTTTATATATATTGAATAACGAAGTAAAAATTCGATTTTTACATATGTAGTGGCTACGGGCAACGAAGATGACGAAGATGCGATAGCGAGAAAGATTTCTATCAATGAAGTGCCGTGGAGCTAGGATAGCTATCGGTGAGAATTTCTCACCTTTCAATTTATTTTTCTAGTTATATATATATATATATACTAGGATGCAGACGGTGCTTAGTAGCACCCGACACAATCGTCCACAGACCATGGACTTGTTTGTTTGGTTGCATAGATTAGTTATATGATGTGATTTGAATTTGGTTGTTTGGTGATTTTGATTGATGTGTGAATGGCGTGGGCCTTCACTAGACCGGGGATAAGGCTAGGCCTTGTCCCGTTTCTAGTATCGTGCCGTTATGCCGCCAAAATTTTCTAAAATATGTTAGAAAAATAAAAATATCATTTTATTTTGGAAATGAATTGAATAGAAATTCATAGGTTGAAATAAAATGTTTTATCGTTAAAAATATAATTTTTAACGTGAAGTGAATAAAATAAAATATTCATTTATAAACCGGACGGTTTGTTTATGTACACCTATTTGACTGATATTGATTGGGTCGATAAATTTTACACATCGCCCAACTGCACAAATAAAATCTGTGTTTGATTGTTTGAAACCCCACATGGGTGTTGGGATGAAATTTGAAGTTCACTCATCCTGATTGATTAAATATGTCGATCGATTGATTGACAGGCTGTTATAAGCGTTGAATATCTATATTTGATGCTTATACAGTGTAGTGCACTTTGGTTGATGGTTGATTATTTTCAATGCTGTTATATACATGTGTTGTATGAAAATCCATATAATTAATTTTATATGGTAGTTGATTGGGCCTCATTCCAGTTTTGAAAAAAGAAATATTTGAAAAAGAAATATTTGAAAAAGAAATATTTGAAATAGAATATTTGAAAATAGAAATTTATGAAGCCGTGTTGATTAGATTGACGCCATTTTGACGTAAATGATATTCATATTGATTTCATTCATTTCAAAATGAATTGAATTGAAAACGATTTCGAAATGAATTGAATTGAAAACGATTTCGAAATGAATTGAATTGAAAACGATTTCGAAATGAATTGAATTGAAAACGTTTTCGAAATGAATTGAATTGAAAGCGATTTCGAAATGAAATGAATTGAAAGCGATTTCGAAATGAAATGAATTGAAAGCGATTTCGAAATGAAATGAATTGAAAGCGATTTCGAAATGAAATGAATTGAAAACGATTTCGAAATGAATTGAATATAAAACGATTTCGAAATGAATTGAATATAAAACGAATTCAAATTGAATTGAAATGAATTCAAATTGAATTGAAATTTGAATTGAATAGAAATGAATTTTAAAACGAATTTATAAAGAAGAATTCAATTTTGATTTGAATTGAAATGGAAGTTGAAATTGCTTTTGAAACGATTTCAAAACTATTAATATAATTCGTTTTAAATAGAAATCGACGAAATATATATTATATATATTATATATATAATATAATGGCCCGAATAGAACGTGCCGCGGCGCGGCAGTTCGCGTATTTCGACCATTTATTTCAAACGGACATTACGGGAGATCCGACCGTCGGATTCTCCTAAAACCGGAACCGTTGGGTTCGTATCGAAAAGAGCTTTCTAACGAATGTTAGAAATTCGAAATCTAACGGTTGGATTTGGAGATACGTCCAAATCAAATTCGAAAAAGGTCGCTGTAAGTGCAGTTCGATGGCCGTTGATGGAAATCGACTTTACGGGCCTTGATAAAATTATTAAAAATAGCAATAATTTGTGTAAAATCATAAGAAATGATTTGTGAAGATTTGGGATGAAAAACTCCATATTTGAAAAGATAAAAATAGGTTTTTATCGAAATGAACTAGTTTTGAACTAGAAATATAATTCTATTTATTTTTAAATAAATAAATTGAATTTGAAAAGGGTTTTAAAAATAACCAAAATTTCCAATGATTGCATTGGAGTGGATTTGAATCGAAATTGTCTTCGGAACATTTCGATGTTGGAATTCGTGATTATACAGATGTTGTTATGGGAATTTGAAAGATATACAGTATATCGTTATTTCAATACGACATTTGTTAATCGTAGAATTTGATATTGAATATAAGCCGATATATTTTCTATTCAGAGCCTTATATTGAATATCAAATGTGATTTTGGGTTTGTCGTGAATGGTGTCTTCACTAACACTGTTCTTGAACCCAGTAGAGAAAAGATTAAATCTTTTTATTTAGATTTAATGAAGTGTACCAATTAAATAATATTTAATTGGAATTGAATCGCTATTGATTTTTGGGTTTATCGTGGGCAGTGTTTTAAATAACACTCGTTCTTTAACCCGATAATTAATGAAGGTGATTTTGGGTTTATTGTGAACTGTGTTTTTAAATGACATGGATTCTTTAACCCAGTTAACGATTAAAACTAAGTTGAGTTTTAATGAATCTTTAATTAGATTGAAATGGTCGAGAATGGAGTATCACCAGTTTTGCTCCAGGCGATAGTCAAATCTTTAGTTAGATTTGAACGTGAAATGGTAATTGAATTTACCGATAACACCGTGGTGTTAGGTATGAAGTATTACCAGTTTTACTTCATGGGATGAATAGGTGGGATTAGGAAATTAAAACAAATGATTACTTCGGTAAGGTTCGCTAATCCCGACTAGTTTGAATTGATATTCAAAAATAGATTAAAGAATAAATTCAAGAATTTATCTTTGATAAAATTAATGGGAACCTTTCCCTATGAATGTGAAATTTAGAAACTAACTGTCGGTTGGCCAAGCAGAATGGTTTTCTGGGTATTGATCTGATGTTGGTTTCGGCCTTCGGGGTTAATATTTAGGGAATTATTCTCTTGATTAATTTACGGTTAGTGACTAATGAATTGGAATGAGGCATATGTTGTGTTTGTGTAACACTTATTTAAAATATACGCGAGTTATTCGGAAAGACTGGGTTTATCCCATTCTGAATAACTGATACGACGATAAGTCGAAGATGAAGACGATGGTCGAAGACCGGAGGTCTTCACGTCGTTTGGGTGATAACTGATGATCTTGATTGGGCTGTACACCCAAGAAGATGGAAACAGTTAGGGATCGTCCAGACGTGCTTGGAGATCGATGGATATGCGGGGTACTAGGTGCCTCCGGTTTCGTTCAGACCCAGAACGGACTTGTAAATGGACTGTGTGTCTGACATTGGATTTTAGTCCGTGTGATTGATCTCTATTAAATATATATCTGTTTGGCGGCGGAGGATTTATTCTCTTGCTTAACGCCCTTCTCTGAGACGTACGAGCTCAGGGGTTATATATTGATGGATATCAAACGCATGGAGTGAATTGCCTGTGTGGCATGCCTAAGTGGCAATTGATCGAGGCTTCTGTTGAAAAGCAAAGTCTTGTGGTGATGATCAAAGCACGGCCTTTGTGGCGTAGCTTTGTGTAACGTTTACTTCGCGAGTTTCACACCCGGTATGAACCAAAAACGGGAGACGGACCTCAGGGAGGGCATGCGTTTCTTTCTAGTTAGAAGTGGCGTCAGTGGTTTTACACGCCCTGACGAGTTTGACTTATGTGGTTGTTGCTGTTGCGAGGCGCCTCGGATTGATCGGTCGTTCTCGAACCAATGGAGTCATTCGTTGGCTCATTGACACCCCAAAGGGTGGGGAAACGCAGTGTTCAGGGTTTAAGTTTAATCCACATCGGTGGACCGACCCTGTCGCTCCAAGGGACGATGCGTTCTGTTCCTGAGACACGGGCTAGAGCGTCTCGAATCGGTTGAGGACTATCTTTTGCCTCGGTTCATAGATGGAAATCCAATTTCCAAATACGTGACATTTGCGGTTTTATTTGTAAACCTATATATGGCGACATGATATATGGTACCCATGCCGCCTATGATTGATACTTATGATTTGAAGTTGTTTTATACACTATGCACTTATAATAGTATCAAATAATCTATTTCAAACGTATCAAGCATTCTTTGGCTGTTATAAGGGAAAACCCTATCCCCCGGCTTGCGTTGCATTGTGTGATAGGACCTGGGTCTTATAACAGCTTCATTTTTCTTTATTTAGCATTGCGCTGTTTGTTTTATGCACTGGTATTCTTGGGAGGAAACCCGTTCCGTGTTATACGGCATGGTCCCTTGATTTACCTAACTTTAAAATAAAGATTAACTGTTTTAGTTCTCACACCAGTCCCATGACTGACCTGGAGTTTATTGTTTTAACCTAAACTCTGGGTGCCCTTATTTTGACACGGGCAGCTAGTAGTTTTGGTTTTGCAGATTTATATTCACAGGATCCTGGTTTACAGCTGGAATGATATCCGGAAAGCTTTGTATCCGTATATCTCTTCTAGTTGTGTATTGAATTATTTTCCGCTGCGATGTATTTAAATGTAATTTAAATCTCTGATATTTCTGTGTAATCTTCATTTAAACTCTGTATATTCTTGTAATCTGATGCATTGTTGTAATATACAATGAAATGTTCTTCTGTATGCGTTCTGTTTTGTCGTGTTCTCAAACGATAGGGCGTTTCGAACGGTCTGGGTCGGTTTAGCGACTGGTTCGGACCGAGCGAAATTCCTTCTCGTCACAGTTGGTATCAGAGCTTTGGTTTACAAAGCTCAGAGAACAAGACACATTAGAACCATACGAAAGAATTCATCAGATATTGGATTAGTAATATCCAATGGGAAAGACTCGTTAGAGATAGGATCAGTAGTATCCTAGAACGGGTGTGAAGAGTATATTTTTCAAATGAAAACAAATTTTGTTTTGAAAATATAAATCAATTATTCGTATTTGATTATTTATTTTATATTGATTAGGACAATCCGATATATAAAGATTTTGCATATATGTCTTGCAAACGTGTATTCGAAGTTTTAATATATTGGGTAGATATAGAATCCCTCTAGTGCCCGGGAATGATTCTGGTGATGGGGCACTGTCGCTAGTATTTATTTTCGAGCGACAAAAGTGAGATTTCTATATATTTCCTATTGACTGGTGTGAGAACCAAAATTTGATAGGGCTTATTGTTGTGATTTGGCATCAAAAACATGATTTTTGACTATGTATCAAAATTATGAATTTGAAACTCTAATTCACTAATTGATTGATGTTTGTGTTGTTTGTTTATTTGTTTACTAATTTTTAACTATTATGCCTAATTGAATCAAATAGTAAACTGTATTGAAAATTGGTTGCATTTGCTTGCATATACCTATACTTACATTGAACAGGTCATAGCAAGGAGGCTAGAGCCAGAGAATAAAATTTGTTTGCCCGACAAATAGGTACATGTTTACTACATAATTTCCTGTTTTGTTTGGGTGATGATGATTTTATGAGCCTATTGGCTAGCCGCTTGGCTTTTTCTTTTTCTTTTTGAGATCTGATGGACCGGGGAAGCTATTTGAAATTCCCCGATGCTCCCGGTGCAGGGGAGGTTATGGCGAAATTTTTCAAAAATTTAGGGTGTTAGCCAAATTTTTGAAATTTTAGAAAATTCTCAGAAACTGAAAAGTTAGAGAATGGAAGCCTGATCGAGCGTAGAGTTGATTAATCAAACCACTTTCGACTTTGTTCCTTTTCGGGGACGAAAAGTTTTAAGTGGGGGAGATTGTAATAACCCGGAAAATCTGGGCCAGTTTAAATTTTTTATTTTGGCAATTTTAGTGAATTTTGAATATTTAAAATAGATTATTTTAAATAATATTGTCGAGGAGTTTATTTTGAATAGAATTCGAACGTATATATTATACGCGTCGTCGTTAGAATATAAATATTTATATATAATTATAAATAGAATTGAAAATGGCGCGGTAGTTCGATAATTCGATTTCAAATTTCAATTGAATGTACCGGGTGCAAAACAATCCGGATTTTAGTGAAACCAAAAATAATGGGATCTAATTGATAATATCTTCCCAACGAATCCGACCAATCGAAATTTCATAGCGGGAATCAAAAGATATGTCCAGTTGAAAATTCTGAATAGTCGCTATGGAATTCAGGCCCTTAAAAATGGACATTTTGCAAACGACCTCGGATTTCGACGAAACCAGTTTTGTTGGGTCCGGGATGTAAAGTTATTGCTAGGTTTCAAATTTCATAATTTTTCGAATCAATATGTGAGCGGGGCAAAGGAAAACGCGTTTGACCAGTTTCAGTTGATTTTAATCGACTAGAAATTGGCCATTTTTCATACGGTCTCAGAATTCGATGAAATTAGTTTTGTTAGGACCGTATCGTCAATACGAAGCTAGAAAATATTTTTCGGGAATTTTTAGGGTTAGTATGTGACCCCGGTAAATTGAAATCTACGTTTAAAATAGAATATACACTGATTTATAATTTGATTTTGAGAAAAACCTATCGAAACAGCTGAATTGGCTTACGAAACATACCCATTGTGTTCGGAACGAGGGTAATACGCTAAGGGCGACAGTCGTTGGATCTCGATTCGAGTTCGAATAAAAAGTCAACATCTTTGGAGATAAAACGAAAATAATAATATAATATATATTTATTTTTATATTACCCCCCCCCCCTAAATCAGTTTTCTCCAATTCCCCCTTTTCCCTTCGCGATTGAAAATGGCAGACCACCGTCACCCATCGCCTTCCCACCTTCGCCACGCCTCCGCCGTTCTCCACTTCCCTCGCGCCTCCTCCCTCTCCTCTGGAAGCAAGCGCTCCCCCCTAGTCCTCCAAATCGAAGCCTTAACCGACGCGACCTTCCCGCTGTCGACCCCCGTCACCCATCGCGCCTCCGACCATCTTCACCCCCTCCGTTCCCCTCCACTTACTCCTCCATCTACTCTCGCCTTTCTCTCTTGAACTCCGACTCCCCCCCCCCCCCCCGCCCCACAGCCAAATCAAACCCCTGGCCCACATCGACGCCGCGCTGGATCCGCCACCACTTCGACAACTCCGACCCCCTCCCTCTATAAAAATATACGCTGTAAGTTCTTTCATTTATTCATTTTATCTCAATTTGTTTAAAATTCAGTTTTATTTATTTGAATGTAAGTAAAAATATAATTTTCCATAACAGAAAAGATTTGATTTTTTAAACAGAAAAGATTTGATTTTTTAAACAGAAAAGATTTGATTTTTTAAACAGAAAAGATTTGATTTTTTAAACAGAAAAGATTTGATTTTTTTAAACAGAAAAGATTTGATTTTTTAAACAGAAAAGATTTGATTTTTTAAACAGAAAAGATTTGATTTTTTAAACAGAAAAGATTTGATTTTTTAAAACAGAAAAGATTTGATTTTTTAAAACAGAAAAGATTTGATTTTTTTAAAACAGAAAAGATTTGATTTTTTTTAAAACAGAAAAGATTAGATTTTTAAAACAGACAAGATTAGATTTTTGAAATGGAAAAGGCGAAATCTTTATATAGAAAATAGTGATGTAAAAATATAATTTTTATCTATATAGTAGCGAGATAAAGATATGATTTTTATATATTGAACTTCGAGATAAAAATATGATTTTTATATATTGAACTTCGAGATAAAAATATGAGTTTTATATATTGAACTTCGAGATAAAAATATGATTTTTATATATTGAAATTCGAGATACAAATATGATTTTTATATATTGAACTTCGAGATAAAAATATGATTTTTATATATTGAACTTCGAGATAAAGATATGATTTTTATATATTGAACATCGAAGTAAAAATTCGATTTTTATAAATATTGAATAACGAAGTAAAAATTCGATTTTTACATATGTAGTGGCTACGGGCAACGAAGATGACGAAGATGCGATAGCGAGAAAGATTTCTGTCAATGAAGTGCCGTGGAGCTAGGATAGCTATCGGTGAGAATTTCTCACCTTTCAATTTATTTTTCTAGTTATATATATATATACTAGGATGCAGACGGTGCTTAGTAGCACCCGACACAATCGTCCACAGACCATGGACTTGTTTGTTTGGTTGCATAGATTAGTTATATGATGTGATTTGAATTTGGTTGTTTGGTGATTTTGATTGATGTGTGAATGGCGTGGGCCTTCACTAGACCGGGGATAAGGCTAGGCCTTGTCCCGTTTCTAGTATTGTGCCGTTATGCCGCCAAAATTTTCTAAAATATGTTAGAAAAATAAAAATATCATTTTATTTTGGAAATGAATTGAATAGAAATTCATAGGTTGAAATAAAATGTTTTATCGTTAAAAATATAATTTTTAACGTGAAGTGAATAAAATAAAATATTCATTTATAAACCGGACGGTTTGTTTATGTACACCTATTTGACTGATATTGATTGGGTCGATAAATTTTACACATCGCCCAACTGCACAAATAAAATCTGTGTTTGATTGTTTGAAACCCCACACGGGTGTTGGGATGAAATTTGAAGTTCACTCATCCTGATTGATTAAATATGTCGATCGATTGATTGACAGGCTGTTATAAGCGTTGAATATCTATATTTGATGCTTATACAGTGTAGTGCACTTTGGTTGGTGGTTGATTATTTTCAATGCTGTTATATACATGTGTTGTATGAAAATCCATATAATTAATTTTATATGGTAGTTGATTGGGCCTCATTCCAGTTTTGAAAAAAGAAATATTTGAAAAAGAAATATTTGAAAAAGAAATATTTGAAATAGAATATTTGAAAATAGAAATTTATGAAGCCGTGTTGATTAGATTGACGCCATTTTGACGTAAACGATATTTATATAGATTTCATTCATTTCAAAATGAATTGAATTGAAAACGATTTCGAAATGAATTGAATTGAAAACGATTTCGAAATGAATTGAATTGAAAACGATTTCGAAATGAATTGAATTGAAAACGTTTTCGAAATGAATTGAATTGAAAACGATTTCGAAATGAAATGAATTGAAAGCGATTTCGAAATGAAATGAATTGAAAGCGATTTCGAAATGAAATGAATTGAAAGCGATTTCGAAATGAATTGAATTGAAAACGATTTCGAAATGAAATGAATTGAAAGCGATTTCGAAATGAAATGAATTGAAAGCGATTTCGAAATGAAATGAATTGAAAGCGATTTCGAAATGAAATGAATTGAAAGCGATTTCGAAATGAAATGAATTAAAAACGATTTCGAAATGAATTGAATATAAAACGATTTCGAAATGAATTGAATATAAAACGAATTCAAATTGAATTGAAAGCGAATTGAAATGAATTCAAATTGAATTGAAATTTGAATTGAATAGAAATGAATTTTAAAACGAATTTATAAAGAAGAATTCAATTTTGATTTGAATTGAAATGGAAGTTGAAATTGCTTTTGAAACGATTTCAAAACTATTTATATAATTCGTTTTAAATAGAAATCGACGAAATATATATTATATATATTATATATATAATATAATGGCCCGAATAGAACGCGCCGCGCCGCGGCAGTTCGCGAATTTCGACCATTTATTTCAAACGGACATTACGGGAGATCCGACCGTCGGATTCTCCTAAAACCGGAACCGTTGGGTTCGTATCGAAAAGAGCTTTCTAACGAATGTTAGAAATTTGAAATCTAACGGTTGGATTTGGAGATACGTCCAAATCAAATTCGAAAAAGGTCGCTGTAAGTGCAGTTCGATGGCCGTTGATGGAAATCGACTGTACGGGCCTTGATAAAATTATTAAAAATAGCAATAATTTGTGTAAAATCATAAGAAATGATTTGTGAAGATTTGGGATGAAAAACTCCATATTTGAAAAGATAAAAATAGGTTTTTATCGAAATGAACTAGTTTTGAACTAGAAATATAATTCTATTTATTTTTAAATAAATAAATTGAATTTGAAAAGGGTTTTAAAAATAACCAAAATTTCCAATGATTGCATTGGAGTGGATTTGAATCGAAATTGTCTTCGGAATATTTCGATGTTGGAATTCGTGATTATACAGATGTTGTTATGGGAATTTGAAAGATATACAGTATATCGTTATTTCAATACGACATTTGTTAATCGTAGAATTTGATATTGAATATAAGCCGATATATTTTCTATTCAGAGCCTTATATTGAATATCAAATGTGATTTTGGGTTTGTCGTGAATGGTGTCTTCACTAACACTGTTCTTGAACCCAGTTGAGAAAAGATTAAATCTTTTTATTTTGATTTAATGAAGTGTACCAATTAAATAATATTTAATTGGAATTGAATTGCTATTGATTTTTGGGTTTATCGTGGGCAGTGTTTTAAATAACACTCGTTCTTTAACTCGATAATTAATGAAGGTGATTTTGGGTTTATTGTGAACTGTGTTTTTAAATGACACGGATTCTTTAACCCAGTTAACGATTAAAACTAAGTTGAGTTTTAATGAATCTTTAATTAGATTGAAATGGTCGAGAATGGAGTATCACCAGTTTTGCTCCAGGCGATAGTCAAATCTTTAGTTAGATTTGAACGTGAAATGGTAATTGAATTTACCGATAACACCGTGGTGTTAGGTATGAAGTATTACCAGTTTTACTTCATGGGATGAATAGGTGGGATTGGGAAATTAAAACAAATGATTACTTCGGTAAGGTTCGCTAATCCCGACTAGTTTGAATTGATATTCAAAAATAGATTAAAGAATAAATTCAAGAATTTATCTTTGATAAAATTAATGGGAACCTTTCCCTATGAATGTGAAATTTAGAAACTAACTGTCGGTTGGCCAAGCAGAATGGTTTTCTGGGTATTGATCTGATGTTGGTTTCGGCCTTCGGGGTTAATATTTGGGGAATTATTCTCTTGATTAATTTACGGTTAGTGACTAATGAATTGGAATGAGGCGTATGTTGTGTTTGTGTAACACTTATTTAAAATATACACGAGTTATTCGGAAAGACCGGGTTTATCCCATTCTGAATAACTGATACGACGATAAGTCGAAGATGAAGACGATGGTCGAAGACCGGAGGTCTTCACGTCGTTTGGGTGATAACTGATGATCTTGATTGGGCTGTACACCCAAGAAGATGGAAACAGTTAGGGATCGTCCAGACGTGCTTGGAGATCGATGGATATGCGGGGTACTAGGTGCCTCCGGTTTCGTTCAGACCCAGAACGGACTTGTAAATGGACTGTGTGTCTGACATTGGATTTTAGTCCGTGTGATTGATCTCTATTAAATATATATCTGTTTGGCGGTGGAGGATTTATTCTCTTGCTTAACGCCCTTCTCTGAGACGTACGAGCTCAGGGGTTATATATTGATGGATATCAAACGCATGGAGTGAATTGCCTGTGTGGCATGCCTAAGGGGCAATTGATCGAGGCTTCTGTTGAAAAGCAAAGTCTTGTGGTGATGATCAAAGCACGGCCTTTGTGGCGTAGCTTTGTGTAACGTTTACTTCGCGAGTTTCACACCCGGTATGAACCAAAAACGGGAGACGGACCTCAGGGAGGGCATGCGTTTCTTTCTAGTTAGAAGTGGCGTCAGTGGTTTTACACGCCCTGAGGAGTTTGGCTTATGTGGTTGTTGCTGTTGTGAGGCGCCTCGGATTGATCGGTCGTTCTCGAACCGATGGAGTCATTCGTTGGCTCATTGACACCCCAAAGGGTGGGGAAACGCAGTGTTCAGGGTTTAAGTTTAATCCACATCGGTGGACCGGCCCTGTCGCTCCAAGGGACGATGCGTTCTGTTCCTGAGACACGGGCTAGAGCGTCTCGAATCGGTTGAGGACTATCTTTTGCCTCGGTTCATAGATGGAAATCCAATTTCCAAATACGTGACATTTGCGGTTTTATTTGTAAACCTATATATGGCGACATGATATATGGTACCCATGCCGCCTATGATTGATACTTATGATTTGAAGTTGTTTTATACACTATGCACTTATAATAGTATCAAATAATCTGTTTTAAACGTATCAAGCATTCTTTGGCTGTTATAAGGAAAAACCCTATCCCCCGGCTTGCGTTGCATTGTGTGATAGGACCTGGGTCTTATAACAGCTTCATTTTTCTTTATTTAGCATTGCGCTGTTTGTTTTATGCACTGGTATTCTTGGGAGGAAACCCGTTCCGTGTTATACGGCGTGGTCCCTTGATTTACCTAACTTTAAAATAAAGATTAACTGTTTTAGTTCTCACACCAGTCCCATGACTGACCTGGAGTTTATTGTTTTAACCTAAACTCTGGGTGCCCTTATTTTGACACGGGCAGCTAGTAGTTTTGGTTTTGCAGATTTATATTCACAGGATCCTGGTTTACAGCTGGAATGATATCCGGAAAGCTTTGTATCCGTATATCTCTTCTAGTTGTGTATTGAATTATTTTCCGCTGCGATGTATTTAAATGTAATTTAAATCTCTGATATTTCTGTGTAATCTTCATTTAAACTCTGTATATTCTTGTAATCTGATGCATTGTTGTAATATACAATGAAATGTTCTTCTGTATGCATTCTGTTTTGTCGTGTTCTCAAACGATAGGGCGTTTCGAACGGTCTGGGTCGGTTTAGCGACTGGTTCAGACCGAGCGAAATTCCTTCTCGTCACACTCTCTACCCAATAGAAGAAGCCGCGGATTTTTCTGACATCGTATCTATTTTTAGCGAAGCAACAAACCAATGTGAGAAATCTAAATTAAATAAATTTGAATGGAAAATGTCGTGTATAAATTATATTAGCGAAATATAAATTACACACGTGTTGTATACCTCATGTACATGCGTGGTGTAAGCTATATAAGCGAATTATGAATTATACATGCATAGAATAATTGATATATGTGTTGAAATGCAAGTGAAATATAGCATATATATATATATATATATATATATATATATACTCCCCTCGTCCACAAACCATGGACGATATTTATTGTGATGAATTGGTGTGAAATATTGGATGAAAAATACGAATGGTTGAATAATTGTTTGTGGTTGACATTGTTTGGTTGTGGTTGAAAAATACCCATTGGTGATTGAAATGAATTGGAAATATTTGTGGAAATAAAAATAAACATGCCGCCTGCGTGCGAATTAGATGCATGAATCCCCATTGTCAAAAACCGCGAGGTTTTAAGGTAGAGCGAGGAGCCGTACTAGGGACGGTGCCGGTTTTAACTACCCTGCCGTTATGCTGCCGAAATTTTGAATAATCTTTGTGTGTTAGAATTAATTTCATATGTTGAAATTATCTTTATGCGTTGAAATTAAAGCCATATGTTGAAACTATATCCATGTATGGAAATGTTCATGTGTTGAAAAGTGATGTGTGAAAATTAAATTCATTTGTGAATGAATGAAGTGTTTAAACAATAAAAATCACATTTTTATAATATATATGAAGTTTGAAAAAAATTCGCCTTATATATATAAATAGTTTCAATAATAAAAATTCCATCTTTCTAATATGAACAACATAAATAAAATACCCATGTGTGGAAATGCTCATGTGTCGAGAAGTGTGTGTAGTGGAAAAGTTCATGTGTTGAATAAAAAGATCAAACAAGAAAAATTACATTTTTATTGAAATTATAAAGTGTTGAAACATTCATGTGTTGAATAAATATTTTAAATGATAAAAATATCATTTTTATCATATTTGTGATATGCTAAAGATATGCGAGCGTTGAAATAAATATTGTTGAATGAAATATTATTTTTAACATGCATAGGAACTAAATAAAATAGTCATGTATTGAAATATATTTTAGTTCGCCAAAATTATCATCTTTTAAATGTGAAGTGTTAAAAATAGCCACTTGTTCAAATAAATGTGCATGAGTTGAAATATACATTAATTAGCTAATGATATGATTTTAGCCTATGCATGCAACATTAGAATGAATGGTGTTTTTAAACCAAGGTAAATCAAATATGAAGTTGAATGGAAAATGATAAGTGATAGAAATTGTATATATGTACATGCATATCTATTGAACAGGTTATAGCAAAGGGGCTAGAGAAGAGGAATAAAATTTTGTGCCCGACAAATAGGTACACATTTACTGTTTTGTTTGGGTGATGATTTTATGAGCCTGTTGGCTAGCCGCTTGGCTTTTTTTATTTCTTTTTGACATGAGACGCCCGTGTGGCTATTTGGGAATTTTCCCAGCCCCTCCCGTACAAAGGAGGTTATGGCGAAATTTTCCGAAAATTAAAGACGTTAGTGAAATAATTGAAGTGAAAACGATATAGGAATTTTTGAATGAACTATATTTATATAAATATATAAATATAAATAAAATTAAAACGAAACGTGGCCGTGCAGTTCGTGTTTTGAAACCGTCATTTCAAACGACTAGTGCGGGAAATCCGACCATTGGATTTTCCCGAAACCGCAACCGTTGGGTTCGCCTTGGAAATATCTTTCCAACGGCACCAACTTTGTGAAGATCCGACGGTTGGATTGTCCGGAATGTTTAATTCAAATCTGAAGAAAAACAGCGCCAGAACGATTATATATATATATATATATATATATATAATTAAATTAAATCGAATAACGACGCTGCAGTTCGTAAATTGAAATCGTAACTTCAAATGACTAGTGTGGAAGATCCGACCGTCGGATTTTCCCAAAACTGAAACCGTTGGATTCGTTTTGAAATAACCTTCCTAATGATATAAAATTTGCGAATATCCAACGGTTAGATTTTCAGATATGTGTAAAACAAAATTAGTGGAAAGCACCGCCAGTGCATCGGCACGACCTGTAATGTCGTTTAATTAAATATGGCCATTTTAAAATAAATAAAAAGGCCGTATATCGTTATAGAATACTATAGACGATATAAAGTGGAAATAAACCAATTTCATTGTATTTGCTTGATATGTGATGGTTGAATGTATTTGACATGAAAACTATAACTAAAGAACTGAAATGTGAATGTTGAATAGTCCAACCATGTGAATAAATGATTTGAAAATCTAAATATACGTGGATTATTTGAAAAGGCCGAGTTTATCTCATTTCAAATAATCAATCGACGTCGAGAAGTCGAAGAGTCAAAGACGGTTGAAGACCGACGATCTTCATATTGGATGGATGGGTGCTACTGATGCTCGTGATTGGAGTAGCTACCATGAAGGAATTGAAGTAGTATCCGTCCAAACATACTGTTGATTGTATGGATATGCGAGGAATTGGTGCCTCCGGTTTCGTTCAGACCCAGAACGGACTTGTAAATGGACTGTGTGTCTGACATTGGATTTTGTTCTGTGTTGATTGATCTCTGTTAAATATATATCTGCTTGGCGGCGGAGAATTTATTCTCTTGCTTAACGCCCTTCTCTGAGACGTACGAGCTCAGAGGTTATGTATTGACAGAAATCAGTCGCATGGAGTGGATTGCCTGTGTGGCATGCCTAAGTGGCATATGATCAAGGCTTCTGTTGCAAAGCAAAGTCTTGTGGTTGATGATCAAAGCATGGTCTGTGTGACGTAGCTTTGTGTATAACGTGAATTCGCGAGCCTCACACCTCGGTATGAGTCAAAAACGGGAGAGTGACTACAGGGAGAGCACGACGTTTCTTTCTAGCTAAGGTGGTGTCAGTGACCTACCAGCCCTGACATTATATATACTTTTCACCTGTGTGGTTGTTGGAATGCGAGGCGCCTCGATATAGGTCTGTAAGGACCGGTGTAACACCCCACCTCCGCCGGGGTCACTCGCAAAGGAATGCACTAGCTTTGGAGGGGCATTATTGGTAAACATGCATAATGATATAGCAAGGCAGGACATGACATATATATATATATATATATGTAAATAAACAGAGTAAGTAAATAAAACAGCGGAAGATTTTTAAACCATTTCAAAAATAAGTCTGGTACATCAAAATGTCAATTTCCCAAATAAACAAGTCTAGTACATGAAATAACATCATCTGAAACTGAAAAAGAAAACATAAAAGTAGCTATCCCCAAAGTGGAAGAAACCATAGCGAGCTCAAGTCCAAAGCATACATGAGCTATCCAAGAAAGCAGCGAGATCCAAGCTAGGCTCCTGTATTCCCTCCCTGAGAACCTTGGGGGGGGGGAAACGGAAGAAAAGAGGCGAAACAAAACGGGTCAGTCAAAAAGACTGAGTAAGCCCTGCTACGATCAGTCTATAAACTAATAAAGCTAACATCATGATGGAAACTGAGATGATCATAGATAACAACATACTGGCATGGTAAATTAACTACAAGATAGATAGAGGTGTCATCGCATAAAACAAGGCTAAGTTTTTGCACCACGGTGTACTAGCAACTCAACATAACAGATATTGATCCCTTGGCCCAAGCTTTGGCCCAATAACATGAGGTGACCTTAATACAAGGTCCAACCCAACGGTCTAGTCGATCGGCTCCCTATAAGCCTAACACGTCAAGTGTTGATGTCCATACGGCCCACATATGGATGTAGGTAGTCTGTGCTGGGCCCACCTTTGGGTGTATCAAGCCCTCGGTTGTCGACCCCGGACACTTAAGCAATAATGCACAGCCCTAACCTACTGGTACCCGTGCCTCGAGTTTGTCCAACATCGGACTACGTGCACGTCCGTAGCCCGCCGGACCCGCACCGCTGTACCACTCAGCCGTCGCTTTGGTCGCTTACATCAGTCCAGTAATCGTGCCCCGCCCTAGCCTAGCCTCTAGGGTTGTGAATGATACCAAACTGGGATTACTGCTGGAACAGACCACGTTGCTAGGGTTTCTAAGAGGGTTAAGTGTGATTTAACCCTTCACTGATCCTGGATTAAACTGGTTAAGTGTGGCTTAACCCCATTCTAATCCCTTGAACTCCCAAATTGATTAAATTGGTTAAGTGTAACTTAACCCCATTTTCATCCCTTGAATCCCCAAATTGGTTAAGTATTAGTGGACCCTGACTTAACCCTAATTATGAGGCATTAATTAACTTAATGCACCTCAACCTCTCACATTAGACCTTGTTGTGGTTACTAGTTAGGCCGGGCGGGTCCGGGTAGCTTTACACCACAACTTGGTCTAACCTCGGGTCTTGGCACCCCATGACCAACTTCTCACATTGGGTCCTATTGTTTGTAGCCACTAGTTAAGCCGGTCGGTTCCGGGTAGAATTACGCTACAAACTCAACCCAACCTCGAGTTGGCCACACTTATGTTTTCTAAGTGTCATGTCCACTTTATTTCAAAACATAATCACAAGTCAAACAATTACTTGGGTAGACCTAACTTAATAGGTAAATTCCCAAGGGGTAGACCTAACTTAATAGGTAAATTCCCAATCTTATATTTTTATGTATTTTAAGTTTACCCCAAAACCCCCAACGTCATTCTATCGCTTACATATTCGTAGTAACGCATAAAGGATAGGAAGAGGGAACTTGGCACAACATAAACTTGCACAACAGTCATGCATAACATGTTAGACTTGCACAACTTAGCGTAGTGAACTTGCATATTACCATAAAACATGCATAACATGTTAAACTTGCATAACTTAGCATAATGAACTTGCATATTACCTTAATCATGCATAACTTGTCAAACATGCACAACTTGTCATTTTAAACTTGCATAAACATGCACAACTTGTCAAAACATGCACAACTTGTCAAAACATGCACAACTTGTCATTTTAAACTTGCATAAACATGCACAACTTGTCAAACATGCACAACTTGTCAATTTAAACTTGCATAAATATGCATAACTTGTCAAACATGCACAACTTGTCAATTTAAACGTGCATAAATATGCATAACTTGTCAAACATGCACAACTTGTCAAAACATGCACAACTTGCCATTTTAAACTTGCATAAACATGCACAACTTGTTAAAACTTGCAAATCATGGCTTAGTATACATGCATAACTCAATTAACTTGCAAATCATGGCTTAATACAATTGCATAAACATGCATAATCCATTAAACATGTAGAACATGGCATAGTAAACTCGCATATGCATGCATAACTTTGGAAACATGTAAAACATGGTATAGTGAGTTCGCATAAGCATGCATAATCAACTAAACTCACATAAATCTCAACTTTCACCACATATTAACTTTAGAGTTTGTAAAGTGAAGGTAAGAGGGCTTACAATGTTTATGCGGACTCAAATGAGTATAACAAATGCAAGAAACCCCTTATGCAACTAATTAAAACCCCCAAATGCAAGCAAACTTGATCAAGACTCCTCCTTTAGGATGCCAATTGAAAAACAACCCTTTAATGCAAGCTAAGGAGGATCATACAAGCCTAAATATGCTTGTATGCATGGAAAATTACTTAGGAATTATTAATGAAGAGATTGGAGGCTAGGGTTTTAGGTGGAGGCCATGAGAGTTTAGATTTTGGCATAGTTTTGTTGCTAGGATGATTAATGAGTGATTTAGGGTAGGTTAGGGTCTTATTTATAGATTAGGTTAGTGATTTGGACCATAGGATTAACCCTAGATTGAATTAGGGCCATCAGATCCCGGAACTCTCTAGAAACAAGCCACAAGACCCAACCCCAATCAGAAATGGTGCACCAGGCTAAGCAGCCCGTGCACCCCCTGTCGACAGGGCAGTCGACATGCCTAGACCCCTATCGACAGGCCTGTCGACATGGGGTCCTGGGCGGGATTTTTCCCCCCTTGGCCCAGCTGGCCCAAACCCTTGTTTCTAATTTTAAATCTAAATCTGTTTTTACTTAGAAATTTTCTGCAAACTTCAATGGGCCTTAACTGGGTCATACGGACTCCGATTTCCGAAAACTCGGACTCTATTTCGCGTATTTTTCCGAGACGACCGCAATGGCATAGCCCGTTTCCCTTGATTCACATTTTATAATTTAATTCTGCCTCAATTTTCATTATTACAGGTTATTGAAAATACGGGTTGTTACATTCTCCCCTCCTTAAAGGATTTCGTCCCCGAAATCTTCAAGTTAGGAGGAACGTATCCTACCATCCAATCATCCATCTACTCAAAGCATCATCCACGAGCAATCATTGTCCTTACAAGATTCTAAATGCTGGATGAACATATGCAAAAGTGTGTGTATATGTACTTACCTAATGCAAAAATCAGGCGGTTACTGATACAGTAAACCTCCTTAATGCATATGTATGTAAATCAGGCGGTTACTGGCACAGTAAACCTCCTTAATGCATATGTATGTCAGTGAAATGAATCCATATGTATGCAAATTCCTACCATAATTCATAGTATCTATATGAGTGCACATAACATTCATCCATATGCAACATCCATGTGGTAGCACAACAAGTTTCAACCATGAATAAGCATAAACACTCATGCATATGCAACATGAAGAGTGTGCGAGCCGATCTAGTGCCTAATGTGTATAATGCATCCACGAGTAACCACTTGCAAACACTTGCAACCACTTGCAACCATAAAGCATAACATGTTTCAAACACATGTTTCAACCAAAGGGTTTCTACCAAAGGTTCTCATGACGAGATAGACATGATAAACTAGATAAACTAGACAAACTCCTTTTTGGATTACAAGAAATCCATTCAAACTTTGACATATAGTACTAACCGATGAGTCTTAACCCCCTTATGGAGTTTACAACAGAAATAAGGTCGAGAATGGGACCGAGAGGATATATACGAAAGATAACTTGCAAGCAAGCTCCACAGGAAAACTAGGATCAAGGATGCACTCTTAAAAAGAGATATGATGCGCGTATCTAGTCTTCACTCTTCTTAGTCACGTTTCCTTGAGCTTAACTCCACTGTGCTTTGACTATCTTCCACTTCATGATTCCTTGGCTTCTTAACTCCTATTTCCCAAATTCGAGTTGGAACTCATTTCATTATTGCCTCTCGTCTTTCTTTCCCACTTATTCTTTTTTTTTCTGTATACTTGGCTTAAACATACTATAACCTCATGATTTCATGCAAGCTCTCCAAAATTCACTAGTGAGTCCTGGATCTCGTCTTCTTACCATAAGGTATTCCATGCAGCAGAACTTTTCTTGGAAATACCACTCCACGTTGCCAATTGCCCTTATAAACGTGGTTTCCTATAACTTAGGCTTAATCGACATGAACCATCCGCCTATAGGCCGTACCTAGATTCCGTTGCCTACCCATGGTTTTCTGTAGGCTATTTCAGAACTGGCCAACTTCTTGAGGGTAAACCGTTGCTGACCATGATGCAGTCCTCTCGCTCTTCACTGGACTGAAATGAGCACTCTTCGTGAGTCTTCCTATTATGACCCTCATACCCGTATTCCCTTTCTTTGATCTAGGTAGTCTATCCACATAACCTATCGAGATGTTTTCACACTTCCTTTGCAAAACTTCCAATGGAGGTAATGGCCCACTGGGCTTCTATGACTTGGCCTCAACCTGGTGGCACAACATGTATCCTGAAACCAACTCGGCCATCTCCTCGAGTGATGCGCATCTTCAAGATCCTTCTTTAACAAGTCTTTCACTCGAGAAACACATAATCTCTCATCGCGCCTTAGTCGTCCCTTGTCATCTATAATATAACTAACGAGGTGACTTAACATCTCGCCTCGAATCAACCGGTCCATGTACTTGACTAACTGCGGGTCTTCTTCCTGCGAAACCCCCTTCTTGATCCAGAAGAGTAAGTCTAAACTCCGGGAATGCTATCTAACTAGCCAAACGGAGGAAGCTTCTTACTTCAATTGCCCTTCTCAGAGTTTTCCAGTCTTAAACCGCACCCACTTTAGCGGAATCCACCGCTAAGCCTTACTTAAGAACTATGTGCCCAAGAAATCCAACTTCTTTCCTCCAGAGTGGCATTTGGAGAACTTGACCTTCAATCCGGTGGCTCTAAGCGTATCCATCTCCTCTTTGAGATGTATAGCATGTTCTTCCTCGTTCTTTTGAGGAGATCAAAATATCGTCTATGATGACCACGACAAACTTGTTCAAGGACTCCTTAAACACCCTACCCATCAAGTCCACGTAATATGCGGGTGCATCCGTCAAACCAAATAGCATGACTAGCCATCCATCTAGAGTCCTAAACGCAGTCTTGTCAATCCCATCCTCAGCCCTCCTAAGCTGATGGAATCTGGTAACTGGATCAAAAGAAAACAGATGCTCCTATAAGCTGATCGAACAAATCATCGATCCTTGGTAACGGTTATCTATTCCTCTCACGATAATCAACACATAAGCGAAACAAACTGTCCACGTCAGTAACGAATACTACTGGAGCACCCTACTCGAAAATGCTTCGTCTCAGGAAGTTCTTTTCAAGCAACTCCTTGACTTGCTTTCTTAATTCTCACCTCGTGAGGTCATGTGCCTAACCGGCCACGAAACTGGCTTGGTATTACCAACCAGATAATGCGGAAATCTATCCCACGTCTAAGGGTAACCCCTTCACTTTCCCCAAGATATCAGGATGTTCTCGGACCACCCTCACAGATTGCAAACTATCGATAGACGAGTTGAGGGACTCAAGATAACAATCATGACGGGACCCCTAGGGTTGCTAGAAATTTCTAGGGTATTAACGAGGCGAGTCATGAGCCTCACACACCTATATACAAAAACCCAGAATGGCTCCAAAACCGGACAACCATCCCATGCCCAAAACCAACCCATATCCCCTGAAACTGAGAATAAAACATCCCACGAGAATTCTATACTCAAGATAGAAATTTTCAAATCCACTCAGACCACAGACAAACGGGCAGAACCCCCAATTGGATTTGAAACACATACGGGATCATCAACTACACTAGTACTTAGGTGCAAAACTTTCAACTGGATCAGATGAAATAAAACTATGCGATGTGCCAGAATCAAACAAAGTTCGAATAGGGAAAATCAGAAAATGTGAACAAGATTTCCACAGAAACGCTACCTCTATCATAAGCTGGTGCTGAGGGGATGAACTCGCCCTCCAGATAGTCCGGCATACTGAGTCTGGCCTTGCCCTTGTTTCCTCGGGCAATCCTTGCTGAAATGTCCAAACTCACCACAAATGAAGCATTCGCCCCGCTTTCTCTTTTCCTTCTTCCTACATTCCTTGGCTATATGTCCAACTTTACCACAGAAGTTGCACTTCCTATTCCCTCTTGGCTTGTTCTTGCGGTTGTGGTTATTCTTGCCCCATTTCCCGGAATTTACTCTCTTGTCTTGAGACTCATTCGCCTTGACCTCTTTCTTGTCATTGTTATCTTCTTCTTGAAGTAGGGCCAAATTCACCAAACTCTCGAAAGTCGCCCCCAAGGATATATGAGACATGGCCAAACTATGTAATGGCTCGCTTAATCCTAGAGCAAAGTGTAGGGCCTTCTTCTGAGCTGTATTAACCAAGTCTGAATTGACACGAGCCAGTTGATTAAACTTATCTATGTACTCCCTAATAGTCATGTCCCCTTGCTTCAGGAATAAGAATCTCAGTCCAAACCTTCCTCTAAAGTCATCCCAAGTCTCAATCGGCCTGGTCGCGGTGGTGACTACCCACCAACGTGCAGCTTCTTCCTTTAGCAACCATACTGCTAATAAAACCTTCCTGCGGTCACCTATATCAAAGGTGGCTAAAAGATCTTCGGTCTCTTTCAACCAATTCCCTGCTTCTACAAAAGTCTCTGTCCCATTAAAATTCTTGCCACCCATCCTCTTAAAGTTCTTGCAAGTTTCCGCGAAATCCGCTTGTGGAGGCTGAGGGGGAAGAGGAACATCAGCTACGGGAGGAGGAGGAGGAACAACGGCCTCGACTGGGGGAACAACATTAGGGACATCCGGGACCGGTGCCGTGACTTCCAAGTATCGACGAAACCAATCGGGTATTGTTACTCCTTCGGGCAAGACGAGATTATCAGGCATGCTGGAAACGAAAAGAAAAGAGTTCAAACGAGGAGTCAAAGGATAGTGCTAATGGCTTTTGGGGAATAGCCTTTAAAAACAACTAGACTTTTCTTTGGAAAATACTTAATACTTGGTTTTGAAAATAGTTTTTCAAAAGTTTTTAAAACCCTTTTTATCCCTTCTCGTAAACCATATGCTCTGATACCAAATGTAACACCCCACCTCCGCCGGGGTCACTCGCAAAGGAATGCACTAGCTTTGGAGGGGCATTATTGGTAAACATGCATAATGATATAGCAAGGCAGGACATGACATATATATATATATATATATATATATATATATATATATATGTAAATAAACAGAGTAAGTAAATAAAACAGCGGAAGATTTTTAAACCATTTCAAAAACAAGTCTGGTACATCAAAATGTCAATTTCCCAAATAAACAAGTCTAGTACATGAAATAACATCATCTGAAACTGAAAAAGAAAACATAAAAGTAGCTATCCCCAAAGTGGAAGAAACCATAGCGAGCTCAAGTCCAAAGCATACATGAGCTATCCAAGAAAGCAGCGAGATCCAAGCTAGGCTCCTGTATTCCCTCCCTGAGAACCTGGGGGGGGGGGGGGAACGGAAGAAAAGAGGCGAAACAAAACGGGTCAGTCAAAAAGACTGAGTAAGCCCTGCTACGATCAGTCTATAAACTAATAAAGCTAACATCATGATGGAAACTGAGATGATCATAGATAACAACATACTGGCATGGTAAATTAACTACAAGATAGATAGAGGTGTCATCGCATAAAACAAGGCTAAGTTTTTGCACCACGGTGTACTAGCAACTCAACATAACAGATATTGATCCCTTGGCCCAAGCTTTGGCCCAATAACATGAGGTGACCTTAATACAAGGTCCAACCCAACGGTCTAGTCGATCGGCTCCCTATAAGCCTAACACGTCAAGTGTTGATGTCCATACGGCCCACATATGGATGTAGGTAGTCTGTGCTGGGCCCACCTTTGGGTGTATCAAGCCCTCGGTTGTCGACCCCGGACACTTAAGCAATAATGCACAGCCCTAACCTACTGGTACCCGTGCCTCGAGTTTGTCCAACATCGGACTACGTGAACGTCCGTAGCCCGCCGGACCCGCACCGCTGTACCACTCAGCCGTCGCTTTGGTCGCTTACATCAGTCCAGTAATCGTGCCCCGCCCTAGCCTAGCCTCTAGGGTTGTGAATGATACCAAACTGGGATTACTGCTGGAACAGACCACGTTGCTAGGGTTTCTAAGAGGGTTAAGTGTGATTTAACCCTTCACTGATCCTGGATTAAACTGGTTAAGTGTGGCTTAACCCCATTCTAATCCCTTGAACTCCCAAATTGATTAAATTGGTTAAGTGTAACTTAACCCCATTTTCATCCCTTGAATCCCCAAATTGGTTAAGTATTAGTGGACCCTGACTTAACCCTAATTATGAGGCATTAATTAACTTAATGCACCTCAACCTCTCACATTAGACCTTGTTGTGGTTACTAGTTAGGCCGGGCGGGTCCGGGTAGCTTTACACCACAACTTGGTCTAACCTCGGGTCTTGGCACCCCATGACCAACTTCTCACATTGGGTCCTATTGTTTGTAGCCACTAGTTAAGCCGGTCGGTTCCGGGTAGAATTACGCTACAAACTCAACCCAACCTCGAGTTGGCCACACTTATGTTTTCTAAGTGTCATGTCCACTTTATTTCAAAACATAATCACAAGTCAAACAATTACTTGGGTAGACCTAACTTAATAGGTAAATTCCCAAGGGGTAGACCTAACTTAATAGGTAAATTCCCAATCTTATATTTTTATGTATTTTAAGTTTACCCCAAAACCCCCAACGTCATTCTATCGCTTACATATTCGTAGTAACGCATAAAGGATAGGAAGAGGGAACTTGGCACAACATAAACTTGCACAACAGTCATGCATAACATGTTAGACTTGCACAACTTAGCGTAGTGAACTTGCATATTACCATAAAACATGCATAACATGTTAAACTTGCATAACTTAGCATAATGAACTTGCATATTACCTTAATCATGCATAACTTGTCAAACATGCACAACTTGTCATTTTAAACTTGCATAAACATGCACAACTTGTCAAAACATGCACAACTTGTCAAAACATGCACAACTTGTCATTTTAAACTTGCATAAACATGCACAACTTGTCAAACATGCACAACTTGTCAATTTAAACTTGCATAAATATGCATAACTTGTCAAACATGCACAACTTGTCAATTTAAACGTGCATAAATATGCATAACTTGTCAAACATGCACAACTTGTCAAAACATGCACAACTTGCCATTTTAAACTTGCATAAACATGCACAACTTGTTAAAACTTGCAAATCATGGCTTAGTATACATGCATAACTCAATTAACTTGCAAATCATGGCTTAATACAATTGCATAAACATGCATAATCCATTAAACATGTAGAACATGGCATAGTAAACTCGCATATGCATGCATAACTTAGGAAACATGTAAAACATGGTATAGTGAGTTCGCATAAGCATGCATAATCAACTAAACTCACATAAATCTCAACTTTCACCACATATTAACTTTAGAGTTTGTAAAGTGAAGGTAAGAGGGCTTACAATGTTTATGCGGACTCAAATGAGTATAACAAATGCAAGAAACCCCTTATGCAACTAATTAAAACCCCCAAATGCAAGCAAACTTGATCAAGACTCCTCCTTTAGGATGCCAATTGAAAAACAACCCTTTAATGCAAGCTAAGGAGGATCATACAAGCCTAAATATGCTTGTATGCATGGAAAATTACTTAGGAATTATTAATGAAGAGATTGGAGGCTAGGGTTTTAGGTGGAGGCCATGAGAGTTTAGATTTTGGCATAGTTTTGTTGCTAGGATGATTAATGAGTGATTTAGGGTAGGTTAGGGTCTTATTTATAGATTAGGTTAGTGATTTGGACCATAGGATTAACCCTAGATTGAATTAGGGCCATCAGATCCCGGAACTCTCTAGAAACAAGCCACAAGACCCAACCCCAATCAGAAATGGTGCACCAGGCTAAGCAGCCCGTGCACCCCCTGTCGACAGGGCAGTCGACATGCCTAGACCCCTGTCGACAGGCCTGTCGACATGGGGTCCTGGGCGGGATTTTTCCCGCCTTGGCCCAGCTGGCCCAAACCCTTGTTTCTAATTTTAAATCTAAATCTGTTTTTACTTAGAAATTTTCTGCAAACTTCAATGGGCCTTAACTGGGTCATACGGACTCCGATTTCCGGAAACTCAGACTCTATTTCGCGTATTTTTCCGAGACGACCGCAATGGCATAGCCCGTTTCCCTTGATTCACATTTTATAATTTAATTCTGCCTCAATTTTCATTATTACAGGTTATTGAAAATACGGGTTGTTACAACCGGGAAACGTGTGTTCAGGAATAACTAATCCTCAAAAGTAAGAGAGGACCGGCCCTGAAGATCCAAGGATCATAGTGGGGTCCTGGGACATTTGCTAGAGTGTCTCAAATCGGAGAGGAGCTTGCCCCTTGCCTCGACTCATGAAGGAACCCAATTTCCAATACGAAATATGCGGACGTGATTGTATTACTAGTATGGCGACATAGTAGATGGTAGCTATGCCGCCTAGGATTGATATTTATGATTGAAATCGCTTTTGAAACATATATGCACTAGTAATAATATCAAACACTTTTGTTTTATTCGTATGAAGCATTTTTGGTCATTATAAGGTAAAAACTCTATCCTCCGGCTTGCGTTGCATTGTGTGATGGGACCTGAGTCTTATAATGGCTTCATTTTATAAAAAGCATTGCGATGATTTAATCATTTACTTTATTTCATGCACTAGCACTCATTGGAGTAAACCCGTTCCGCGAAAGTGGCGTGGTCCTTTGATTTGCCTTATTATTGTTGTTAATAAGTTAAGTAGATTTCTCATACCAGTCCCATGACTGACTCGTAGTTTGTTTCACCTTGCAAACTCGGGTGCCCTCATTTTCACACGGGCAGCCTAGTTACAGGTTTCTGATGCACTTTTGGCTCATGGCGAGGCTTGACTACACCGTGATGACTTGGATTTTCTCCGCCATTATCGTAGCTGTATTATGATTCCGCCATTGGCGATGTAGACTAATATTTATTTTGAGTACCCTTTATGTATGATTCCGCCTCAGGCGATGGTGATTGACTATGTATCATTATGCACTAAGTTGTATCCTATACTGTGCTTCTCTAATGTGATGATATCTATATGATTCCGCTATCATATGTGTGTAAATTACTCTATTTTCTGTTTATGCTATTATTTGTGATCTGCTAATGATGATTAATGTGTTATATTCCAATGATTATCCTTAACACCGTGTCACGGGGTTTTGGGATCATCACATCAAGTTTCAATCCATATACAAATACATATATGCATATGCAATATGAAAGTGACTGAGCCGATCTAGTGTCTATTGTGTGTGTAAATGCATCCACGAGCAACCACTTGCATCCACTTGCATCCACCAAACATAACATGTCTCAAAAACATGTTTACAACCATTTGATTTTCTACCTAAAGATCGAAGACATAATTGAGAGGACATACTAAATGATTGAATAAGTCTAAACAAAGCGATAGAAAAAGGAGAAGTTTAGAATATCCCTTCAAAAAAAAGAAAGGATACAGCGTTCACATCTTATCTTCCGTCTCCCAAGTGGCGTCTCCTTGATCATCTCTCCATTGGATTTTAACCAACTTGACCTCTCTGTTGTGTAACTTCTTGATCTCCGATCCAAGGATGCATGTAGGAGCACGTCTAATCGTGGCATCTTGCTCCACTTTCACTTCTCTAAGCATGCTCAGCTCCACTATTTCCGCGGTATCATGTAAACACTTCCTCACATGCGACACGTGAAACATGTCATGAATACCACTAAGATTTTTCGGCAACTTCACTCTGTTGTCTGTCCAATTCTTTCTGTAATGGGGGATTGCCATACGAACCTTGGTGCTAATTTCCCCATACTCCCCAAAATGAACTACATTCCTCCACGGTGACACTTTAATAAAAACCCTGTCTCCAACATCGAACTCAAGGCCGGTTCGTCTCTTGTCAGCATTTGACTTTTGTTGGCCTTGTGCCATCTTTATTCATCTTCGAATCAAGTCTATCTCCTCAGAAGTTTCCCTAACCATATCTGGCCCAAATCCATGCTAAACCCCGTTCGACCGTGCTCAAATCCATGGTCTGGAATTCGCGCCACCCACGGCCTCCGTGGCGTTGATCAGACACTGCCACGCTCTCGACCTTCGCGAGAGCTTCCCATCGATGCCTGAGACATTGAACTCGAACTGACGGAGGGCGTGGAAACCGAGGCGAGGCGGCTGGGCTTTGGAGCTGCGAGGTAGGGTGAAGCGGTGGAGGCGGCGACTGACGATGGTGGTGACTGCAAGTCGACGGTGGAGCGGAGGAAGGGCGTCAACCCCTGATAGTCGAGATTTTTAATTTGGGGATTTTTTTTGTTTTTTTTATTTCCTCGTTCTGAATGAAGAAAGGGAGGCGGAGTTCTGTTTGACCAAGGGATGGGTTGACTAGGGTTTTAATTGGGCAAGGGTTATTTATAATAAATTAAATAATATATATTTAATTCGTGAATTTAACTTGTTTACCAATACGAACTCTAAACTGAACCCAACGACTGACGTCCCTAGCTAATTACCCCAATTCCGAACGCAATGGGATATGTCCTGTTAGCTAATTCGACTGTTTCGATCATTTTTCATCAAAATCAACATATAACTCTATATATTAAATTTGAACGTGCATTTCCAATTAACGAGGCCACATACTAACTCAAAAAATTTCAGAAAAATATTTTCTAGCTTCGTATTGACGATACGGTCCTAACAAAACCAATTTCGTCAAATTCTGAGACCGTTTGAAAAATGGCCATTTTCCAGTCGATTAAAATCAACTAAAACTGGTCGAACTCATTTTCCTTTGCCACACTCACATATTGATTCGAAAAATTATGAAAATTTGAAACCTAGCAATAACTTGACATTACGGTTCCAACAAAAGTGGTTTCGTCAAAATCCGAGGTCGTTTGCAAAATGGCTATTTTTAAGGGCCTGAATTCCATAGGGACTATTAAGAATTTTCAACTGGACGTATCTTTTGTTTCCCGCTATGAAATTTTGATTTTTCGGATTCGTTGGAAAGATATTCCCAATTAGATTCTATTATTTTTGGTTTCACTAAAATCCGGTTTATTTTGCACCCGGTATGTTCAACTGAAGTTTGAAATCGAATTATCGAACTACCGCGCCATTTTCAATTCCTTTTATAATTTAAAATAAATATTTATATTCTAACGACGAACCATATAAATATATTCGTTCGAATTCTATTCAAAATAAATTTCTCGTCGTTATTATTTAAAATAATTCATTTTAAATAATCAAAATTCGCTAAAATTGCCAAAATAAAATTTTTAAATTGGCCCAGATTTCTGGGTTATTACACTAACCATATCTGGCCCAAGTGAAATCTTATCCGTAGATTTCCACAAACAAATTGGTGATCGACACGGCTGTCCATAAAAATCCTAATACTAGCTTAATAACTGTTGTTATAAGCGAACTCCATAAATGGAAAGTGCTCTTCTCATGTCCTCCAAAATCTAGGATGCATAACCTCAAAAGGTCTCCAAGGATTCTATTCACCCTTTCTGTCCGTCCATCCGTCTATGGGCGATATGCGATGCTCAAACATAACTGCGTACCTACTGCCTTTTGCATATCACCTTTTCCTCTTTCATCGAAAACTTCTCCAAGCCCTGCCTCGCAAGTACCGGTATATATTGTGAACGGTTTACTCCCATCTAGCAAAGTCAAAACTGGGGCTGATACCTTCGCAAAGCCCTTAACGAACTTCCTATAGTAGCCCGCCAACCCTAGAAAACTTCTTACTTCTGTTGCTTTTCTAAGAATCTTCCAATCTTGGATTGCCACCACCTTTGTAAGATCCACTGCTATCCCTTCCTTAGAGACCACGTGTCCTAAGAAGCTCACTTCTTTCCTCCAAAAATGACATTTGGTGAACTTAACTTTGAGTTGATGCGCTCTAGGGTCTCTAAGACTTCCCTAAGATGTAGGGCATACTCTTCCTCGCTTTTAGAGAAAATCAAAATACTATCCACAAAGACTACCGCAAACATGTTTAGGAACTCCCTAAACACCCTACTCATCAAGTCTACGAAAAATGTGGGTGCATTCGTCAACCAAAAAAAAGTATGGCGAGCCCTTCGAAGAAACCGTTATGAGTCCTAAAAGAAGTCTTATCTATGTTATCCTCAACTACCCTCAACTGGTGAAATCCTGTAGCTAAGTCCAACTGTGAGAAAACCGAAGCACCATCTAACTAATAGAACAAATCATCTATCCTTGGCAAAGGGTGTCTATTCTTCATCGTGAGCTTGTTCGGCTCCCTATAGTCCACGCACAATCTAAGCAAACCATCAGTCTTCATAGCAAAAACAATTGGAGCACCCCATTCCGAAATGCTTCTTCTTATGAACCCTTTTTCAGTAGCTCCCCTACTTGTTTACTGAGTTCCCTCCTCTCTCTCTCTCTCTCGGAGCCATGTGGCGCACTGGCAATGCAACTAGCTTTTCATTATCTACAAAGTATATTCAGAGGTCTATCTTGCGCCTCAGGGGTAGACCCCGAACCTCATCAAAGATATCACCATACTCACGGACTACACGAACATATTTCAAATCATCGATGAATGCGTCAAGAGATTCTAGGTAGCTAAGCATCACTGAACCCCTAGGGTCACAAGAAATATCAAGGGTCTTTCCACAACGGGTCAACAGTCTAACTAACCTCTTTTCACAGTCTTGAATGACACCATGCCTGGCTAGCCAATCCATCCCTAGAATCAAGCCATAGCCCGTGAAACCAGGAACGAAGGCGTTGCATCCAAACCCAACGCCCAAGATAGACACTCTCAAAACCCGACAAACCATAGACAAGTGAGTCGAACCACCAATAGGATTTGAGACCACAATGGGATCCATAACTAGACTAGTATTTAGGTGCATTATTTCAACTAATCAAGAAGATACAAAAGATTGCGAAGCGGAAGAGTCAAAAAAAGTTCGAATAGGGTGATTGAAAAAAGAAAATTAAACTTTAAAAAGAAATGCTTCTATCTCTCTCCTGTCCTGGTGCCATGAGAGCATGAACCTGTCCTCCAGAAGTAGGTCCTGTCCTCTATCCATGCCCTTGTCCTTACCTCCTTGGGTAATCTTAAATCATATGTCCTGCCTCGCCGCAATGGTAACAATCATGCTTCTTCTTCTTCTTCCTATAGTCCTTAATTATATGGCCCGTCATACCACAATAAAGACACCTTCTTTTGTTATGGGGGTTAATTATTCTTTCCACTTTCTCCTTTACCTTATTCGTGGATTAAAGCCATATCAACAAATTCCTTATTCTTGGGATGTGTTCCTCAGCCTAAACTTCCTCATCGACCAAGCAGCAAGTTGAACTTCCCTTCCATTGTCTATCTCCAAGATACCAAACCAGTCCTTCACTTCCTTGAGCCAATTTATAGCGTCGAAAAACGTCTCAGTCCCATGAAAAGGTTTTCCGCCCATCGCACCGAAGTCCTTCCATATCTTAGGAAAGGTATCTAAACGTGGAGAAAGAGACTCAAGAAGGAAAAAGGAAGAGATTTGAAACAAAGAATCGAAAGATAGATATATGGCTTTTGGGGATTATGTTTTTCATGGTAAATATTTCTCTTGAAAACTCCTTCTTTGAAACATATTTTTGAAAATAATATTTTTTGAAGACGGTTTTCAAAATCTTTTATCTGTTCTGGTAACCTTCAGCTCTGATACCACGTGTAACACCCCACGTCGTTCGTACGTATAGTTCATGTGATACGTTAGGCTCGCAATTAGCCCAACTCATAAAAAAATGGAAAAAGGGAAGAAACACATGACATCATAACTGGCATAAACAATATATATCTAAGACGGCATAAATCTAGTAAACATATAAAAATAGATCCAATCAACATATTGAGTGCAAACTAGCATGGATCTAAACATAAACTTGCATGGATTTAAACATAAGAACTGGTCTGGATCTAAACATAAACTTGCATGGATTTAAACATATGAACATATAGTTCTAAACATATGGACTGATTTAGATCTAATCATATAAACATGTAGATCTAAACATATGAACATATAGTTCTAAACATATGGACTGATATGGGTCTAATCATATAAACATGTAGATCTAAACATATGAACATGTAGTTCTAAACATATGGACTGATATGGATCTAATCATATAAACATGTAGATCTAAACATATGAACATGTAGTTCTAAACATATGGACTGATATGGATCTAATCATATAAACATGTAGATCTAAACATATGAACATATAGTTCTAAACATATGGACTGATATGGATCTAATCATATAAACATGTAGATCTAAACATATGAACATATAGAATATATAAAATATGATCTTACATGTATGAACATGACTTGCATATAATCTTTCATAACTTGCATAGATCAAGCAAACTTGCATACATAACTTGCATGCGTAATTAGGCATATGAATTAACATAGAACATAACTTGCATATAATGAATCAAATCAAGCACAAATCAAAACATAGTTTGCAAAGACATAAACTTTATATGATTTACAAACATTTTCATACAGTCCAATTCATAACTCATCACAACTACTTTTAAACAATTATCTTGCGACAGTAACTCCACTCACAGAAAATGGATCTTGAATTCTAGGATCTGATTTCTGAACTCGCTAAGCTAATCCGTTGATGTAGGCGTTGATTCGTTCGTTGTTGTTCTAGAATTCCTTTTCGCAATTCCTCGTCTTTGAATCTTTATCTCTTATCTTTTTATCTTTAATCTAGAATTTGATTTGTTATGGTGGCGGCTAGGTTAGTTTGTAGATGAACAGCATGACAGCATCATAGTTTAGGGTTGTGAGGTAAGGGTTTAGGTTTAGCTATGTATATATAGATGTCTAGGATCAATATGAGCCTTTAGATCTACCTAGGAGTCATCAAAGCCATCCAAACCCAAGAGAGCCAACTAGAAATTGACACATATGCCCTAACACCTCAGAAAATCGTCACTGTCCAGATCAGTTCGCAAGTGTCGACCCTACGGAAGGGTCGACACCTATGTCGACACCGCTAGGGGGGGGTCAACACCCCTGAGCAGGAAATTTCCCGCTCGGCTGTTTTAAGAAGTTTTGAAATTTGAATCTGCTTTAATTATTTAATTATTATTTTAATTTAATTTCTGCTTAAACTCGAAAACTTCTAATCTCCATAACTTCTTCATACGGGGTCCGATTCACGCAAACTCGGACTCTATCTCAAGCTGAATTCCGAGACGAATGCAATCGCATAACCCGTTTCACCCAATTTTTCTTTTAAAGATTAATTATTCTTTAATTATCTCTTATTTCCCATTTTAAAATTACGAGGTGTTACAAATATTATGATTTTTGTTTGATCGATTGAGATTTATGATGATCCTTTTTCCTCTTAAGATGATTATAGATTTTTTTGTCAATTTTACATCACTGTTTTAATTTCTGTATCCTTTTGATGATAACAAAAGGGAGAGAATGGGTTAAGAGTTTGATCGATGAGTGGATATTCTTTGAATATTTTAATATTGAAGTTTCAATTATTGTTTTTTCACCCATGCACATACTTAGGGGGAGTGTTGTTGTAGGGCGAATATACATATAGGGGCAGTTCAAACATTCACTACTAAACATATTTATATTACTCAAAGTCTTATTATTTGTTTGTCATCATCAAAAGGGGAAGATTTTTGTATATAACAATTCTAGGATTTTTGTTTGATGATAACTGTAACGTCCCGTATTTTTGGTAGCCAAATATTTTATTTATTTTATTATTTTAAATATTATATCTGGGATATTAATGGACTTTAATATTGAAGTCATTTATTTAAAACGAAGTTTGAACAATATATATTTATATAATTATTAAATCGAGCTCGAAATGGTGCATCAACTCATAAAATTGAGTTTTTAACTTCAATTGAATATGCAGGATCCGATATAAGTCGGATTTCTGTGAAACAAGAAAAGTTGAAATCTTACTGATTATAATTTTCATATGAAAGAGGAAAATTTAGATTTCATGTCATACATTGTTAGTTATGTCCAATTCAAATATTAAAATAGTCGCTATGGAAATCATTATTAAAAATATAACGTTTATTAATAAATTTAAAAGAGCTTTAATATATATTGGACACTGTTTTAACTCAAACTGATGATATTAAGTTGCATAACTTATATTTGAAGCTGCATATATTATTTTATTTGGATATTTATTAAAATAATAATTTATTATTATTTAATTTAATAATTTTGGAATTTAATTAATATTTTATCGATATTTTATAAGCCTAAAAAATGTTTTCTTTTCAAAGGATCTCCATTTTCGACGAAATAAACTTTTTTGACAGACAAATAAATAATTATTGCTAGATCTCCGGTTTGGAGCCCAACAGAGTTATTTTGTCGATAGATGAAATATAGAGGTGAACAGATAAAATAAAATACCCTGTTTTTATAAACGGAGTCCGTTTTCAATGAAATAAACTTCTGGGACCGAAAAGTCAAGACATAGCGGTACGTCGATTACATTATGTTTGGAGTTCATGAGTATCAATACGAATTTAGAACATTCAACCTAAATTCTGTTATATATATATATATATAGTAGGATGAGGCCCGTGCTCCGCACACGGTCTGATACTCGTATTTACTAGTTGAAAATATTATTATGGCCTACCCTGAACGTTCAAATATAATGTCCAGCCAACGTTAATACATGCACATGCTTTGCCTAAACCTGCCACAAGCCTACCATGATCCTGTATACATGCTATATTTACCTACTGTGTCATTTTTAGTTGTCCTATGACAGACCATCAAACGCTCATAAGTCAAGAAAATAAAGCATGTGTACCTATTAACCTATTTCTCTACAAAACCGTCCTAGGCACATGAATTTGCTTATCAAATATAATACTTTCAGATGCTAAAAGCTAAGACATGCCTACCCTAAAACCAAATGCGCACATGCAATTGTTAAATCAAATTTCCATCGCCAGCTAGGGAAAAGAAATATCAACGCAGCCTATATTTTAAATCGCAAACATATGCAGGACCTCTTCTATTTTTGTACAAAGCATAGCTCACAGCACTTGGTATTTTCTTTGCAAAAGCCAAGAAAAATGAAACGCATTCCCATAAAAATACACATGCAGGTCATAGCCTATTTTACTATCCCCATGATTTCCACCAAAGTTAAAAACGAAGCAGGTGAGATTGTAGAGTATATAATTAGAGTGTCTAAACCTATTTACTATGCCTAGATACCTTTAACATGTCATAACAATGTTATAATCGGTAATATATGGGAATGGGCCTCGGCCCATATATGAAAAATGAATGAAAGATAAACAAAAGAAAGAAGGGGACAGTAGCAGTAGGAGCTAGGTGAAAATACCATTCGAGACTTTAAGGTGGGGAAGGGACAAGAGGTTTACATGGCCCATTGTTTTAATGGATTATAACGGTTTTATTAAGGAATGTGTGTGCGCTATTTAATTATTGGGCCTAAATAAACCGTATTTTCATATAACAGGAAAAGGAATGAAGGGTTATTAACAGACATACATTATAGTAAAGCCAATAAGAAATTTACACAGCCGACATTTATTATATACAGGGTAATTTAAAATCTATTTAAAGTTTAATTATTTAATTTAAAATAGTAACGTATAAATAACGTGCTCATATACTTACAGATTTGAACAAAACATGGAACGTTGAAATCGACATGATAAGCGCTTAATTCTGCAACAGATCTGAACGTGTTTGGAGGCAGCTGGCCTTTTTTTTAATTAAATTAAACTCGTATTTAATTTAATTGAAAACAATCGATATCTCGATGAATGGAAATTTAGGTGAGTTAAATAGTTGTTCGACTTATATTTTATATAAGTCGGGTTTTATAATTGTGTGTTATGGTTGTTAACAGTTGTTTTTTGTTTGATTTTATATTCATATATTAACTGAAATAGTTAAATTAAACGTTAGTTTAATTTAATTGAAACGAACCGTAATTTCTAACGATTAAATCCAATTGAGGTAACCTACCTCAGTAGTTATGTTTATAATAATATAAACGTTATGGGTGGAAAATTGAATGCTTGAATTTATGTTACTGACTGTTATAGTTATTATTTAGTGTTATTATTAAACTGTTTATGCCATCTTTTTAGATGGAAAAAAATACTGATTGGCCATTTTGAAACGAATGGTTTGAATTATGGTAACTCATTGTTTTGCAGGGAATAACAGGTTAGAGGAATCCAACTGGATTCCTCACTAATATTGATAACGTTTATCCATATGGTTATATTGTTTGATATGGAATGTGAAATTGGTTTATATTCCATGGTTTGGTACTACAGTAGCCATTTACCTCCTTAGTATCATCGATTAAAAGAAACGATTTTTCAAAATCGATACTAAATGGATTTCGAGTGGTTTCAAAGACATAAATATATTTTTATATACAATTTTGATAGTAAAGATAATTATCAAAGTTAAATTTAGGATTTTTATAAATATCTAAAATGTAACTAATGGAGACGTAAGATATTATTAAATAATTGATTGGACGAAATAATTTATTGTGTTGGCTATTTAAATGTTGAAATGGTTTTGTAAAGGCCTTAGCAGTCGTAAAGGAAGTTTGAACGGATTTCAAAATAGTGAAATGGAATAATTGAATCATGGATATACGGGAATTTATAAAGGAGTATTAAAGGGTGATATTTTTGTAATAAATGATCGTTTTTAACAAGCGGGGTTTTAAATGATACAAAATGTGATTAAATAACATTTCGTGAATGAGATTAACAAATCGATAGATTTGGAAACGAGTATTGATTTGGAAATAAGATTTCATATTTTAAACGAAATCGAAGTTGAAATTATCAATATGGATTTATAAATAAGATTTATGGGATTTAGTTAAATAAATGTGTAACAACCCGGAAAATCTGGGCCAGTTTAAAATTTTTATTTTGGCAATTTTAGCGAATTTTGAATATTTAAAATAGATTATTTTAAATAAAATCAACGAGAAATTTATTTTGAATATAATTCGACGTATATATTATATACGTCGTCGTTAGAATATAAATATTTATATATAATTATTAATAGAATTGAAAATGGCGCAGTAGTTCGATAATTCGATTTCAAATTTCATTTGAATGTACCGGGTGCAAAACAATCCGGATTTTAGTGAAACCAAAAATCATGGGATCTAATTGATAATATCTTTCCAACGAATCCGACAAGTTGAGATTTCATAGCGGGAATCAAAAGATATGTCCAGTTGAAAATTCTGAATAGTCGCTATGGAATTCAGGCCCTTAAAAATGGACATTTTGCAAATGACCTCGGATTTCGACGAAACCAGTTTTGTTGGGTCCGTGATGTCGAGTTATTGCTAGATTCCAAATTTCATAATTTTTCGAATCAATATGTGAGCGTGGCAAAGGAAAACGCGTTTGACCAGTTTCAGTCGATTTTAATCGACTGGAAATTGGCCATTTTTCTAACGGTCTCAGAATTCGACGAAACTAGTTTTGTTAGGACCGTATCGTCAATACGAAGCTAGAAAATATTTTTCTGGAATTTTTCTAGTTAGTATGTGACCCCGGTAATTTGAAATGTACGTTTAAAATTCAATATAATGATTTAAATGTAAATTTAACGGAAACTGATTCAAACAGTCGAATCAGCTTGCGATACATATCCCATTGTGTTCGGAATGGGGGTAATACGCCATGGACGGCAGGCGGTGGACCTCGTTTCGAGGTCGTATGTAAAAGTCAACATTTTTACAAATTAAATAATAATAAAAAAAAAAAAAGAAGAAAACTCCTTTCCCCCTTTTAACTCTGCCCCCCCCCCGTTCGTTTAAATCAAAATCAAAAAGAAAGAAAAAAAAAAAAAACCCTAAATCGCACAGGCGATTAACGCCGATCGCCACCCCCCCCCCCCCCCCCCGTAGCCATCACCGCCGCCACTTCGCCCCCAGAGCCGCCGCCCTCCCCTTATTCTCCTCCTCCTTCTTCCCCGATCCCCTTCCCTCCAGTCAAACCGCGAAGACCCCCTCGCGCCATCTCCCCCTTCCGACTGCGACCGAGCCCCCCCCTCGTCGAACTCCAGCACCGCCCAGTCTCCGACCCGACATCAGCCCACCCTCTGTAAGTTTTAATTGTATTTTATTTTTATTTATTTTATTTTTATTTTATATAAAAATTGTTTGTTTTAATGAATTAAAACTGAAATTTTTATAAAAGTAAAAACTGTTTTTTTTTATGAATAAAAACTGATTTTACTTTATGGTTTAAAAAATGAATTTGCTTTGAAAATATAATTTTTGTATTGTTTAAATCGAAATAAAAATATAATCTTTACTATATAGGAATATTGAAAATATGATTTTTATATTTTTAAAGTATTAAAAATATAATCTTTATAGGATAGAGAAGTTAAAAATATCACCTTTGTATATGTGGCGAAATAAAAATCTGATTTTTATTTTATATACATTGAAATCAAGTGATGAAATTTGAAAAGGTGAAATCTTTGAATTTAAAAAGGCGAAATTTTTATATATTGAACTTTGAAATAAAAATTCAATTTTTATATATTGAACTTTGAACTAAAAATTCGATTTTTATATATTGAACTTTGAACTAAAAATTCGATTTTTATATATTGAACTTTGAACTAAAAATTCGATTTTTATATATTGAACTTTGAACTAAAAATTCGATTTTTATATATTGGACTTTGAACTAAAAATTTGATTTTTATATATGGACCTTCGAAGTAAAAATATGATTTTTAAATATTGAATAGCGAAGTAAAAATTCGATTTTTATGAATGTAGTGGCTACGGGCGACGAAGCTGACGAAGATGCGAAAACAACGAAGACTTCTGCAAATGAAGAGCCGTGGAGCTAGGATAGCTATAAGTGAGAATTTCTCACCTTTCAATTTCTATTCTAGTTTTATATATATACTAGGATGCAGACGGTGCTTAGTAGCACCCGACACAATCGTCCACAGACCATGGACTTGTTTGTTTGGCTGTTTGGTGATTGATTGCGATATTGGTTTGAATGTGGTTTGTGGTGTGAAAAATCGAATCGATAAATTGGTTAGGATTAGACGTGCGCCGTTATAAGGCGAAGGAGTAAGGCTAGGTTAGACTCTTACTCCAAAATCTTGTGGTTTGCATAACGAATTGAATATGATTGATGTGTGAATGGCGTGGGCCTTCACTAGACCGGGGATAAGGCTAGGCCTTGTCCCGTTTCTAGTATCGTGCCGTTATGCCGCCAAAATTTTCTAAAATGTGTTAGAAAAATAAAAATATCATTTTATTTAAAGAATGAACTGAATAGAAATTCATATGTTGGAATAAAATGTTTTATCGTTAAAAATATAATTTTTAACGTGAAGTGAATAAAATAGAATATTCATTTACAAACTAGACGGTTTGTTTATGTACACCTATTTGAATGACATTGATTGGGACGATAAATTTTACACATCGCCCAACTGCACGAATAAAATATTTGTTTGATTGTTTGAAACCCCACACGGGTGTTGGGATGAAATTTGCAGTTCACTCATCCTGATTGATTAAATATGTCGATCGATTGATTGACAGGCTGTTATAAGCGTTGAATATCTATATTTGATGCTTTTACAGTGTAGTGCACTTTGGTTGATGGTTGATTATTTTCAATGTTATTATATACATGTGTTGTATGAAAATCCATATAATTAACTTTATATGGTGATTGATTGGGCCTCATTCCAATTTGAAAAATAAAGAATATTATAAAATAAAAGTTCATGTGTTGACAGTACTCATTCATTGAGATTGGTCATGTGTTGAACGAAATATTTTGATAATAACAACTATTTTGAAAAAGAAATATTTGAAATAGAAATATTTGAAATAGAAATATTTGAAATAGAATATTTGAAAATAGAAATATGTGAAGCCGTGAGGATTAGATTGACGCCATTTTGACGTGAACGATATTTATATCGATTTTATTCATTTTAAAATGAATATTGAAACGTGATTTCGAAATCGAATATTTTGAAATGAATTGAATTGAAAACGATTTCGAAATGAATTGAATTGAAAACGATTTCGAAATGAATTGAATCGAAAACGATTTCGAAATGAATTGAATCGAAAACGATTTCGAAATGAATTGAATTGAAAACGATTTCGAAATGAATTGAATTGAAAACGATTTCGAAATGAATTGAATTGAAAACGATTTCGAAATGAATTGAATTGAAAACGATTTCGAAATGAATTGAACTGAAAACGATTTCGAAATGAATTGAATTGAAAACGATTTCGAAATGAATTGAATTGAAAACGATTTCGAAATGAATTGAATTGAAAACGATTTCGAAATGAATTGAATTGAAAACGATTTCGAAATGAATTGAATTGAAAACGATTTCGAAATGAATTGAATTGAAAACGATTTCGAAATGAAATGAATTGAAAACGATTTCGAAATGAATTGAATTGAAAACGATTTCGAAATGAATTGAATTGAAAACGAATTCAAATTGAATTGAAATTTGAATTGAATAGAAATGAATTTTGAAACGAATTTATAAAGAAGAATTCAATTTTACTTTGAATTGAAATGGAAGTTGAAATAGGTTTTGAAACGATTTTAAAACTATTTATATAATTCGTTTTGAATAGAAATCGACGAAATATATATTATATATATAATATAATGGCCTGAATAGAACGCGCCGCGCCGCGGCAGTTCGCGAATTTCGACCATTTATTTCAAACGGACATTGCGGGAGATCCGACCGTCGGATTCTCCTAAAACCGGAACCGTTGGGTTCGTATCGAAAAGAGCTTTCTAATGAAGATTAGAAATTTGAAATCTAACGGTTGGATTTGGAATTATGTCCAAATCAAATTCGAAAAAGGTCGCTGTAAGTGCAGTTCGATGGCCATTGATGGAAATCGACTGTACGGGCCTTGATAAAATTATTAAAAATAGTAATAATTTGTGTAAAATCATAAGAAATGATTTGTGAAGAATTGGGATGAAAAACTCCATATTTGAAAAGATAAAAATGGATTTTTATCGAAATGAATTAGTTTTGAACTAGAATTATAATTCTATTTATTTTTAAATAAATAAATTGAATTCGAAAAGGGTTTTAAAAGTAACCAAAATTCCAATGATTGCATTGGAGTGGATTTGAATCGAAATTGTCTTCGGAATATTTCGATGTTGGAATTCGTGATTATACAGGTGTTGTTATGGAAATTTGAAAGATATATATGTATATCGTTATTTCCAATACGACATTTGTTAGTCGTAGAATTCGATATTGAATATAAGCCGATATATTTTCTATTCAGAGCCTTGTATTGAATATCGAATGTGATTTGGGTTTGTCGTGAATGGTGTCTTCACTAACACTGTTCTTGAACCCAGTTGAGAAAAGATTAAATCTTTTTATTTAGATTTAATGAAGTGTACCAATTAAATGATATTTAATTGGAATTGAATTGGTATTGATTTTTGGGTTTATCGTGAACAGTGTTTTAAATAACACTTGTTCTTTAACCCGATAATTAATGGAACGTGATTTGGGTTTGTCGTGAATGGTGTCTTCACTAACACTGTTCTTGAACCCAGTTGAGAAAAGATTAAATCTTTTTATTTAGATTTAATGAAGTGTACCAATTAAATGATATTTAATTGGAATTGAATTGGTATTGATTTTTGGGTTTATCGTGAACAGTGTTTTAAATAACACTTGTTCTTTAACCCGATAATTAATGGAACGCGATTTTGGGTTTATCGTGAATCGTGTTTTTAAATGACACTGATTCTTTAACCCAGATAATGATTAAAACTAAGTGGAGTTTTAATGAATCTTTAATTAGATTGAAAAGATCGAGAATGGAGTATCACCAGTTTTGCTCCAGGCGATAGTTAAATCTTTAATTAGATTTGAACGTGAAATTTAGAAACTAACTGTCGGTTAGCCAAACAGAATGGTTTTCTGGATATTGATCTGATGTTGGTTTCGGCCTTCGGGGTTAATATTTGGGGAATTATTCTCTTGATTAATTTACGGTTAGTGACTAATGAATTGGAATGAGGCGTATGTTGTGTTTGTGTAACACTTATTTAAATATACGCGAGTTATTCGGAAAGACCGGGTTCATCCCATTCTGAATAACTGATACGACGATAAGTCGAAGATGAAGACGATGGTCGAAGACCGGAGGTCTTCACGTCGTTTGGGTGATAACTGATGATCTTGATTGGGCTGTACACCCAAGAAGATGGAAACAGTTGGGGATCGTCCAGACGTACTTGGAGATCAATGGATATGCGGGGTACTAGGTGCCTCCGGTTTCGTTCAGCCCCAAAACGGACTTGTAAATGGACTGTGTGTCTGACATCGGATTTCATTCTGTGTGACTGATATCGGTTGCATAGGATGGTTTGCCTGTGTGGCATGCTAAGATGCAAATGATCGAGGCTTCTGTTGAAAAGCAAAGTCTTGTGGTGATGATCAAAGCACGGCCTTTGTGGCGTAGCTTTGTGTAACGTTTACCTCGCGTGTTTCACACCCGGTATGAACCAAAAACGGGAGACGGGCCTCAGGGAGGGCATGCGTTTCTTTCTAGCTAGAAGTGGCGTCAGTGGTTTTACACGCCCTGACGAGTTTGACTTATGTGGTTGTGGTTGTTGCGAGGCGCCTCGGTTATATCGGTTTCGGCCGAATGCATTCTGGTCGGCTGACGGACCAGACTTACACCCCATAGGGTGGGGAGACGTATTGTTCAGGCATAATAATCCACTCCGTGTGGACCGGCCCTGACGATCCAAGGGGCAGTTGCGGCTGTTCCTGTGGCTCGGGCTAGAGAGTCACGAATCGGTTGGGGACTATCTTTTGCCTCGGTTCATAGATGGAAATCCAATTTCCAAATACGTGACATTTGCGGTTTATTTGTAAACCTATATATGGCGACATGATATATGGTACCCATGCCGCCTATGATTGATACTTATGATTCGAAGTTGTTTTATACACTATGCACTTACTATAGTATCAAATGATTTGATTTAAACGTATCAAGCATTCTTTGGCTGTTATAAGGGAAAACCCTATCCCCCGGCTTGCGTTGCATTGTGTGATAGGACCTGGGTCTTATAGCAGCTTCATTTTTCTTTATTTAGCATTGCGCTGTTTGTTTTATGCACTGGTATTCTTGGGAGGAAACCCGTTCCGTGTTATGCGGCGTGGTCCCTTGATTTACCGAACTTTGAAAATAAAGATTAATAACTGTTTTAGTTCTCACACCAGTCGCATGACTGACCTGGAGTTTATTGTTTTAACCTAAACTCTGGGTGCCCCTATTTTTGGCACGGGCAGCTAGTAGTTTTGGTTTTGCAGATTTATATTCACAGGATCCTGGTTTACAGCTGGAACGATATCCGGAAAGCTTTGTATCCGTATATCTCTTCTAGTTGTGTATTGTATTATTTTCCGCTGCGATGTATTTAAATGTAATTTAAATCTCTGATATTTCTGTGTAATATTCATTTATACTCTGTATATTCTTGTAATCTGATGCATTGTTGTAATATACAATGAAATGTTCTTCTGTATGCGTTCTGCTGTGGTTTGTTCTCGAACTATCCGACGCTTTCCTTTAAGGGGAAGCTGCGGGTCTTAACATTTGGTATCAGAGCTTTGGTTTACAAAGCTAGAGAACAAGACACATTAGAACCCTACGAAAGAATTCATCAGATATTGGATTAGTAATATCCAATTAGAATGACTCGTTAGAGATGGGATCAGTAGTATCCTAGAACGAGTGTGAAGAGTATATTTTTGAAAATGAAAACAAATTTTGGTTTTGAAGATTTAAATCAATTATTCGTATTTGATTATCTATTTATATTGATGTGGACAATCCAGTATATATAGATTTTGCGTATACGTCTGATCTGCGTGTATTCGAAATTTTAATATATTGGATAGATATAGCATCACACTCTAGTCGCCCGAAGATGGTACTGATGATTGTCATGACATCATCAGTATTTATGTTCGTGTTTCGAAGGTGTGATTTTCTATATATTTCCTATTGACTGGTGTGAGAACCAAATTTAGATAGGGCATATTGTTGTGATTTGGCATCAAAAATCTGATTTTTGTATATGTATCAAAATTATGAATTTGATAATCTAATTCACTAATTGATTGATGTTTGTGTTGTTTGTTTATTGGTTTGATAATTTTGAACCATTATGCCTAAATTGAACCAAATATAGAATTATATTGAAAATTGGTTGCATTTGCTTGCATATACATATATATCTTTGAACAGGTCATAGCAAGGAGGCTAGAGCAGAGAATAAAATTTGTTTGCCCGACAAATAGGTACATGTTTACTACATAATTTCCTGTTTTGTTTGGGTGATGATGATTTTATGAGCCTATTGGCTAGCCGCTTGGCTTTTTCTTTTTCTTTTTGAGATCTGAAGGACCGGGGAAGCTATTTGAAATTCCCCGATGCTCCCGGTGCAGGGGAGGTTATGGCGAAATTTTTCAAAAATTTAGGGTGTTAGCCAAATTTTTGAAATTTTAGAAATTCTCAGAAACTGAAAAGTTGGAGAATGGAAGCCAGGTCGAGCGTAGAGTTGATTAATCAAACCACTTTCGACTTTGTTCCTTTTCGGGGACGAAAAGTTTTAAGTGGGGGAGATTGTAACAACCCGGAAAATCTGGGCCAGTTTAAAATTTTTATTTTGGCAATTTTAGCGAATTTTGAATATTTAAAATAGATTATTTTAAATAAAATCAACGATAAATTTATTTTGAATATAATTCGACGTATATATTATATACGTCGTCGTTAGAATATAAATATTTATATATAATTATTAATAGAATTGAAAATGGCGCAGTAGTTCGATAATTCGATTTCAAATTTCATTTGAATGTACCGGGTGCAAAACAATCCGGATTTTAGTGAAACCAAAAATCATGGGATCTAATTGATAATATCTTTCCAACGAATCCGACAAGTTGAGATTTCATAGCGGGAATCAAAAGATATGTCCAGTTGAAAATTCTGAATAGTCGCTATGGAATTCAGGCCCTTAAAAATGGACATTTTGCAAATGACCTCGGATTTCGACGAAACCAGTTTTGTTGGGTCCGTGATGTCGAGTTATTGCTAGATTCCAAATTTCATAATTTTTCGAATCAATATGTGAGCGTGGCAAAGGAAAACGCGTTTGACCAGTTTCAGTCGATTTTAATCGACTGGAAATTGGCCATTTTTCTAACGGTCTCAGAATTCGACGAAACTAGTTTTGTTAGGACCGTATCGTCAATACGAAGCTAGAAAATATTTTTCTGGAATTTTTCTAGTTAGTATGTGACCCCGGTAATTTGAAATGTACGTTTAAAATTCAATATAATGATTTAAATGTAAATTTAACGGAAACTGATTCAAACAGTCGAATCAGCTTGCGATACATATCCCATTGTGTTCGGAATGGGGGTAATACGCCATGGACGGCAGGCGGTGGACCTCGTTTCGAGGTCGTATGTAAAAGTCAACATTTTTACAAATTAAATAATAATAATAAAAAAAAAAAAAGAAAACTCCTTTCCCCCTTTTAACTCTGCCCCCCCCCCCCCCCGTTCGTTTAAATCAAAATCAAAAAGAAAGAAAAAAAAAAAAAACCCCTAAATCGCACAGGCGATTAACGCCGATCGCCACCCCCCCCCCCCCCCCCCCCCCCGTAGCCATCACCGCCGCCACTTCGCCCCCAGAGCCGCCGCCCTCCCCTTATTCTCCTCCTCCTTCTTCCCCGATCCCCTTCCCTCCAGTCAAACCGCGAAGACCCCCTCGCGCCATCTCCCCCTTCCGACTGCGACCGAGCCCCCCCCTCGTCGAACTCCAGCACCGCCCAGTCTCCGACCCGACATCAGCCCACCCTCTGTAAGTTTTAATTGTATTTTATTTTTATTTTATATAAAAACTGTTTGTTTTAATGAATTAAAACTGAAATTTTTATAAAAGTAAAAACTGTTTTTTTTTATGAATAAAAACTGATTTTACTTTATGGTTTAAAAAATGAATTTGCTTTGAAAATATAATTTTTGTATTGTTTAAATCGAAATAAAAATATAATCTTTACTATATAGGAATATTGAAAATATGATTTTTATATTTTTAAAGTATTAAAAATATAATCTTTATAGGATAGAGAAGTTAAAAATATCACCTTTGTATATGTGGCGAAATAAAAATCTGATTTTTATTTTATATACATTGAAATCAAGTGATGAAATTTGAAAAGGTGAAATCTTTGAATTTAAAAAGGCGAAATTTTTATATATTGAACTTTGAAATAAAAATTCGATTTTTATATATTGAACTTTGAACTAAAAATTCGATTTTTATATATTGAACTTTGAACTAAAAATTCGATTTTTATATATTGAACTTTGAACTAAAAATTCGATTTTTATATATTGAACTTTGAACTAAAAATTCGATTTTTATATATTGGACTTTGAACTAAAAATTTGATTTTTATATATGGACCTTCGAAGTAAAAATATGATTTTTAAATATTGAATAGCGAAGTAAAAATTCGATTTTTATGAATGTAGTGGCTACGGGCGACGAAGCTGACGAAGATGCGAAAACAACGAAGACTTCTGCAAATGAAGAGCCGTGGAGCTAGGATAGCTATAAGTGAGAATTTCTCACCTTTCAATTTCTATTCTAGTTTTATATATATACTAGGATGCAGACGGTGCTTAGTAGCACCCGACACAATCGTCCACAGACCATGGACTTGTTTGTTTGGCTGTTTGGTGATTGATTGCGATATTGGTTTGAATGTGGTTTGTGGTGTGAAAAATCGAATCGATAAATTGGTTAGGATTAGACGTGCGCCGTTATAAGGCGAAGGAGTAAGGCTAGGTTAGACTCTTACTCCAAAATCTTGTGGTTTGCATAACGAATTGAATATGATTGATGTGTGAATGGCGTGGGCCTTCACTAGACCGGGGATAAGGCTAGGCCTTGTCCCGTTTCTAGTATCGTGCCGTTATGCCGCCAAAATTTTCTAAAATGTGTTAGAAAAATAAAAATATCATTTTATTTAATGAATGAACTGAATAGAAATTCATATGTTGGAATAAAATGTTTTATCGTTAAAAATATAATTTTTAACGTGAAGTGAATAAAATAGAATATTCATTTACAAACTAGACGGTTTGTTTATGTACACCTATTTGAATGACATTGATTGGGACGATAAATTTTACACATCGCCCAACTGCACGAATAAAATATTTGTTTGATTGTTTGAAACCCCACACGGGTGTTGGGATGAAATTTGCAGTTCACTCATCCTGATTGATTAAATATGTCGATCGATTGATTGACAGGCTGTTATAAGCGTTGAATATCTATATTTGATGCTTTTACAGTGTAGTGCACTTTGGTTGATGGTTGATTATTTTCAATGTTATTATATACATGTGTTGTATGAAAATCCATATAATTAACTTTATATGGTGATTGATTGGGCCTCATTCCAATTTGAAAAATAAAGAATATTATAAAATAAAAGTTCATGTGTTGACAGTACTCATTCATTGAGATTGGTCATGTGTTGAACGAAATATTTTGATAATAACAACTATTTTGAAAAAGAAATATTTGAAATAGAAATATTTGAAATAGAAATATTTGAAATAGAATATTTGAAAATAGAAATATGTGAAGCCGTGAGGATTAGATTGACGCCATTTTGACGTGAACGATATTTATATCGATTTTATTCATTTTAAAATGAATATTGAAACGTGATTTCGAAATCGAATATTTTGAAATGAATTGAATTGAAAACGATTTCGAAATGAATTGAATTGAAAACGATTTCGAAATGAATTGAATTGAAAACGATTTCGAAATGAATTGAATCGAAAACGATTTCGAAATGAATTGAATTGAAAACGATTTCGAAATGAATTGAATTGAAAACGATTTCGAAATGAATTGAATTGAAAACGATTTCGAAATGAATTGAATTGAAAACGATTTCGAAATGAATTGAATTGAAAACGATTTCGAAATGAATTGAACTGAAAACGATTTCGAAATGAATTGAATTGAAAACGATTTCGAAATGAATTGAATTGAAAACGATTTCGAAATGAATTGAATTGAAAACGATTTCGAAATGAATTGAATTGAAAACGATTTCGAAATGAATTGAATTGAAAACGATTTCGAAATGAATTGAATTGAAAACGATTTCGAAATGAAATGAATTGAAAACGATTTCGAAATGAATTGAATTGAAAACGATTTCGAAATGAATTGAATTGAAAACGAATTCAAATTGAATTGAAATTTGAATTGAATAGAAATGAATTTTGAAACGAATTTATAAAGAAGAATTCAATTTTACTTTGAATTGAAATGGAAGTTGAAATAGGTTTTGAAACGATTTTAAAACTATTTATATAATTCGTTTTGAATAGAAATCGACGAAATATATATTATATATATTATATATATAATATAATGGCCTGAATAGAACGCGCCGCGCCGCGGCAGTTCGCGAATTTCGACCATTTATTTCAAACGGACATTGCGGGAGATCCGACCGTCGGATTCTCCTAAAACCGGAACCGTTGGGTTCGTATCGAAAAGAGCTTTCTAATGAAGATTAGAAATTTGAAATCTAACGGTTGGATTTGGAATTATGTCCAAATCAAATTCGAAAAAGGTCGCTGTAAGTGCAGTTCGATGGCCATTGATGGAAATCGACTGTACGGGCCTTGATAAAATTATTAAAAATAGTAATAATTTGTGTAAAATCATAAGAAATGATTTGTGAAGAATTGGGATGAAAAACTCCATATTTGAAAAGATAAAAATGGATTTTTATCGAAATGAATTAGTTTTGAACTAGAATTATAATTCTATTTATTTTTAAATAAATAAATTGAATTCGAAAAGGGTTTTAAAAGTAACCAAAATTCCAATGATTGCATTGGAGTGGATTTGAATCGAAATTGTCTTCGGAATATTTCGATGTTGGAATTCGTGATTATACAGGTGTTGTTATGGAAATTTGAAAGATATATATGTATATCGTTATTTCCAATACGACATTTGTTAGTCGTAGAATTCGATATTGAATATAAGCCGATATATTTTCTATTCAGAGCCTTGTATTGAATATCGAATGTGATTTGGGTTTGTCGTGAATGGTGTCTTCACTAACACTGTTCTTGAACCCAGTTGAGAAAAGATTAAATCTTTTTATTTAGATTTAATGAAGTGTACCAATTAAATGATATTTAATTGGAATTGAATTGGTATTGATTTTTGGGTTTATCGTGAACAGTGTTTTAAATAACACTTGTTCTTTAACCCGATAATTAATGGAACGTGATTTGGGTTTGTCGTGAATGGTGTCTTCACTAACACTGTTCTTGAACCCAGTTGAGAAAAGATTAAATCTTTTTATTTAGATTTAATGAAGTGTACCAATTAAATGATATTTAATTGGAATTGAATTGGTATTGATTTTTGGGTTTATCGTGAACAGTGTTTTAAATAACACTTGTTCTTTAACCCGATAATTAATGGAACGCGATTTTGGGTTTATCGTGAATCGTGTTTTTAAATGACACTGATTCTTTAACCCAGATAATGATTAAAACTAAGTGGAGTTTTAATGAATCTTTAATTAGATTGAAAAGATCGAGAATGGAGTATCACCAGTTTTGCTCCAGGCGATAGTTAAATCTTTAATTAGATTTGAACGTGAAATTTAGAAACTAACTGTCGGTTAGCCAAACAGAATGGTTTTCTGGATATTGATCTGATGTTGGTTTCGGCCTTCGGGGTTAATATTTGGGGAATTATTCTCTTGATTAATTTACGGTTAGTGACTAATGAATTGGAATGAGGCGTATGTTGTGTTTGTGTAACACTTATTTAAATATACGCGAGTTATTCGGAAAGACCGGGTTCATCCCATTCTGAATAACTGATACGACGATAAGTCGAAGATGAAGACGATGGTCGAAGACCGGAGGTCTTCACGTCGTTTGGGTGATAACTGATGATCTTGATTGGGCTGTACACCCAAGAAGATGGAAACAGTTGGGGATCGTCCAGACGTACTTGGAGATCAATGGATATGCGGGGTACTAGGTGCCTCCGGTTTCGTTCAGCCCCAGAACGGACTTGTAAATGGACTGTGTGTCTGACATCGGATTTCATTCTGTGTGACTGATATCGGTTGCATAGGATGGTTTGCCTGTGTGGCATGCTAAGATGCAAATGATCGAGGCTTCTGTTGAAAAGCAAAGTCTTGTGGTGATGATCAAAGCACGGCCTTTGTGGCGTAGCTTTGTGTAACGTTTACCTCGCGTGTTTCACACCCGGTATGAACCAAAAACGGGAGACGGACCTCAGGGAGGGCATGCGTTTCTTTCTAGCTAGAAGTGGCGTCAGTGGTTTTACACGCCCTGACGAGTTTGACTTATGTGGTTGTGGTTGTTGCGAGGCGCCTCGGTTATATCGGTTTCGGCCGAATGCATTCTGGTCGGCTGACGGACCAGACTTACACCCCATAGGGTGGGGAGACGTATTGTTCAGGCATAATAATCCACTCCGTGTGGACCGGCCCTGACGATCCAAGGGGCAGTTGCGGCTGTTCCTGTGGCTCGGGCTAGAGAGTCACGAATCGGTTGGGGACTATCTTTTGCCTCGGTTCATAGATGGAAATCCAATTTCCAAATACGTGACATTTGCGGTTTATTTGTAAACCTATATATGGCGACATGATATATGGTACCCATGCCGCCTATGATTGATACTTATGATTCGAAGTTGTTTTATACACTATGCACTTACTATAGTATCAAATGATTTGATTTAAACGTATCAAGCATTCTTTGGCTGTTATAAGGGAAAACCCTATCCCCCGGCTTGCGTTGCATTGTGTGATAGGACCTGGGTCTTATAGCAGCTTCATTTTTCTTTATTTAGCATTGCGCTGTTTGTTTTATGCACTGGTATTCTTGGGAGGAAACCCGTTCCGTGTTATGCGGCGTGGTCCCTTGATTTACCGAACTTTGAAAATAAAGATTAATAACTGTTTTAGTTCTCACACCAGTCGCATGACTGACCTGGAGTTTATTGTTTTAACCTAAACTCTGGGTGCCCCTATTTTTGGCACGGGCAGCTAGTAGTTTTGGTTTTGCAGATTTATATTCACAGGATCCTGGTTTACAGCTGGAACGATATCCGGAAAGCTTTGTATCCGTATATCTCTTCTAGTTGTGTATTGTATTATTTTCCGCTGCGATGTATTTAAATGTAATTTAAATCTCTGATATTTCTGTGTAATATTCATTTATACTCTGTATATTCTTGTAATCTGATGCATTGTTGTAATATACAATGAAATGTTCTTCTGTATGCGTTCTGCTGTGGTTTGTTCTCGAACTATCCGACGCTTTCCTTTAAGGGGAAGCTGCGGGTCTTAACATAATGGAAGCGAGGTTTATTCCGAGGTTCAGAATGTGTTATTCTGAAATTCAGAATGATTAATTGAAGTGAGTACCATTCCGAGGTTCGGAATGTTAATTTAAAGTAGGGATTTAAATGAAGTTAAAGACTTGAATAACGACAACGAAGATTAGTTGTCGACAATGAATAGAAAATGGGATTTTTAAATGCAACTAAAGATGTGAAAATGAAAACAAAAGGTAAGTTATCGTAATTAAAATGATTTCGTAAATGAAAATTTAAAGTTTTGGAAATAAAATCGAGTTCGTAAATAAAGTTAGTGGTTTGTAAATATGTTCTGTAACATTGGTTACAAATGAATGGACTATTTTTAGATATGAGATTTTATAAAGGATTATTATATGTTTCCAAACAATGAATAAGTTATTGAATATGATTTACAGAGATGGAAAATAAATTAGCTATGAAATGAGATATGTAATGTTTGTTACAGATGATAAGTGGAATGGTTTTGATGAATATCGATAAAAGAATTTGAAAAGATATCAATATAATAATTGTAGAAGATATATATCTAAGATTTATAAAAGCTTTGTTTTTAAACAAATGAATTTGAATTGTTGAAATAATTTGTAATATTATAATAAAGAGATATTAAGGAATTTTCATAACGATTCTGTTTCTAATAGAATCGACGCTCATATATAATATTGTAAATGATTATTAATATAAATCGAAAGACTACAGAACTGGTATTTTAAACGGCCAAAAGCCGCTACGAATAAGAACTATAGCGGTTTGATAACTGCTGTATATCTACATGTTGTTAAAAACTGTTGAATATTTATAACGCTCAATTTGTCGTTATAAAAGATATGGTTTTATAGCGGCTTCTGATTGTTATGTTATTTTATCATAGTAGCTCATGCTCACCGCTATAATACATCTATATCACATTGAAAACGTGTATATTTATAACACAGGATTTCCGCTATAACATAAGTTTGAATAGCAAATATTTTCCATTATAGTTATAATATGTTATAGTTTTACTAAACCCTTTAACAGCTCATTTTTGCGATTATGTAACTTCAATATAATAGCTCAAATTTTCTGCTATTATATACCTAAATCTCAATAAAATTGAGATTATTAATAACACAGTTTTACTGCTATAAACTATATCTTCGATAACTTCTATATGGCGCTATTAAATTAACATGTTATAGTACTACAAAATCCTTTTACAGCTTATACATTTTAATAATAGCAATCAAAATGAATCTTCATAACAAGTTAAAGATGAACACATAAAATATAATAATAGCAAATAAAGTATCAACTAACAAAAAAAATCCAATCCATGAGTTAACAAATTCAATACATATGTTTTCAATTCCCATTGATGTCAACTTGAGTACACAAAATACAAAACATAGTTCATATTTGTTCGGTTAACACACAAAAGACAAGACAAAACATAGTACATAAAAGACAAAACACCCCAAACCTGCTAAAGAAAACAGCCCAAACAACTTAGCACCTCCGCCTTACTTTCATTTTCCTCATCACCCTTTGTGAGCCTGTAAAATACAAGCACTATGTGAATCACACGACGATGCTTTCATAATGCATAATTGTAATCTCACATTACAACAAAAAATTGCTAAATGAAAGTTTCAACTAGTCTGTACTAAAGCCGCTAAATCTTCTTTTAGCACAGTTTCATCTAGTTGATTATCCCTAAATGAACGTTTCAGCTAGTCTATACTGAAGCCGCTAAAACTTCATAGTTATCTTCAATTTCATGCTTCGAAGCTAAAGATATTGGAATTTTTTGTGTTGATTTTATATAAACATAAACATTTGTGATTGTGCTCTTAGGTTAATTGGGCTCTTGGTACTAGAAGGTTTGCTGTTCACCTAGGATGGTAAGAACTAAAATTATACTAATATTTTCTACACAAAAGTAGATGGTTGCATCATCACAGTTATTGAAAGACAACGACAACACACGGGCTATATTGTATATTGAACTATAATGTCTATGTATTTGGTTGTACACCTAAAACTATTCAATTCCTTATCAAAGTTAATACCTTAGGTCCGTGTTAAGTATGAAATATGTAAAATATGTTCAATTTCATCTGAATGGGTCGTAGCCAATTTAAACTCTTTAAAAATTTGAAGAAAGCCTGCATAACCATATCATTAAACTCGTAATGCATTAAGATCTATATTACTGTAGAACTATCAAATTAGTTTGTAGGATTTTGAGTTGGTATTTTCCATACAAAACAATGTACAAAATAGTTACCTACCATAGGTAATTAAGTATCCAACACAGTTCACAGTGTTAATTCTAAAAAGACGTAGTTTCAAAATCAGCAATTTTTAACAGACTTAAATTTTGCAAATAATACGCATTGTGAAATAGAACTGCAGTGCCCAATGGAACCATTAAAAGAATAAGATATGAATATCTTACCATGCAAAAAAGGTTTAAAAAGAAAGCACATACATGGTAAAATTGAACCCTTTCCATGGCTAAGCTCATAGCGTTCCTGCAAAGAAACTTGAAAGGCTAACATGTAGGAGAAACACATTATAGTTTTATAAGATTTCCATTGTATTAATTAGAGAACTAATTAATAGTTGCATCATAAAATTGAAACGAAACTAATACAGTAGTTACAGTTATTTATTAAGAATGTAAGTCATAAATTGTAAGGTAGTATTCTCATTATAGTTTTATAAGATGTTAAAATGAAAAGAATAAATTTTGCAACAAAATCAATAATATTAGTCTAGCACAAATGAAAAAGCATAATACCATTTTCAAACTTCTTTTTATAAATATGACAGAATATCAATATGCGTGTATACATGTGCATGTGTGCGCACACACACACACGCGCGTATATTCATACATATTTTACGGATTGGTTGCAATAATAATTACTAAGCAAATCATTCATACAAACAGTCCGTTGAGAAAGCATGACCCATAAAAACTGCAAAAGTTCATAAAACTTATTTTATTGCCTTGTATATTTTAGCTCAAGCTTTTCATGGATATGAGTTGTAGTGACTGGAGTTTAGAAGTATATAATCCTACCCATATGCCTAGTACATGATTGAAATAAAACTGATGGATTTGCTGATTGTAGGGGTTGAATAAATTTCATGCAAACAGTGGATCATTCATAGTAAAAATTTAACTGTTCTATATATAGAAATCTTATTAAATGTCGAAAGCATGCCTGAAAAACACTCAATAAACACGAGAACCTGTAGAAATAAAAAACCGAACATAGCCAAATGGTTAGTGAAATGACGCGTATAAGGCTTTTAAAAAATTTGTTTGTTGTCTATGCATGTTTTGTGCAATGCAATGTCCATGTGAATTCAGGTCGAGCGATAGTGCAGTGAACGTTGTATTTGTCGGGATGAAAATAGTGCAAAGTTAAAAAATAAAATACAACAATACGTATATTGTGCCAGATGCGATACTTGTAAAGTATGTAGTAGAAATCAAGTTTATCCTAGGTGCTTGGACAACCTAAATGTACACCCTGCTCATAGGTTACACAGGCAAAAAATATTCTGAGTCTATGAAGAAGATAACAGTCATTGAATCAACAATGTAAGTAAATATGAATAGTACATGTTATTCATATGTAGGACATGGGAATAAAACAGAAAATAGCACATTAAAGTTTTGGAAATAACAAGAAATTAAAGTGACGCTTGGTTTATCTGTGTTTCGTGTTTTGAATTTTCAACATTACTAACAAAATATAATGATGCAATGGAGAAAATGGAAGAACGACGGAGAGGATTGAGGAACGATGAAAGGATAAATTACCTCTCATTCTTTTATCACGTTGTGAAACATGGAAACTAAGTATTGTTTTCCATTTCGTATGTAAACTTTGTTCTCTAAATGTCTGTTTTTCATGATGTACACAAGTCATTTCCATTTTTAAATGGGTAGACAAAAAAGCATGAACAAAACACTATGTAATTTATTTAGGCTATCATCAATCTAAAAACGTCAATTGCTAGATAAAAAATTTAAATGCATCAACATAAAATGATTTACGGTTGTAGAAGTTGGTGTATTATTTCCTAATGTAGGCCATAATAATTATATAATGCGTATAAATACTTATTTTTTGATTACTTGAAACTATATATACAAAATTTGAACCAATATATATATACAAAATTTGAACCAAGATATAAGCAAATATCTGTATACAGCTTATACATATGTAATTTAAATAGCAAAGCTAGAGAAAAACAAATATAGTTTAGGCAGAAGTTGATCACCTGCAAAAATAATGATGGTTGTTTTTGTGAATTCAAACTTTTGTTGTATAAGTGAATATTCATCCCGAGAATAGAATAGGAGGAAGGCAAAAAAGAAAATTAAAAACATTGAGAGGATGACATGAAACTAATTCGGTTTAATGAAATATAGCGAAGTGGGAACATGATCCCCTGCAAGAAAATTAATTTAGTCCATGTTTACCCAATCCTGGTATGTACATCCTATAATTAAGGGACATAGATGAGCTCAATAGGATGAGATACTTAAAAGGAGCGTTGCCTATTTATAGCAAAATTTGAAAGATAACTTGTTTATAATTTGATCAAAGTGTAGCATATAAGGTACGTTGTAATGATTGTATATTTATTAATATGTCTTATATTTTATGTTATAAGAAATTGAATCTGAATCAATTTAAAAACCTTAAGCTGTTTATCATGGTAAATTTGTGTAAGTTGAAGTATCTAAAAGGTAATAGTGTCGCGACATTTTAAGAATTTTCAAGGAGTTCAAAACTTATAAGTTTAGATTAAACGCTAAGTTACTGGTTATTTTTTAAGTAATTTTTCATTTACATATTGCATATTGAACAAACTGATGATATTTCTTACAGATGTGAGGCTATCACAATAGTTAGATCTACACCCTCGCTTTGCACGCGGGACGTGGTGGTAGCCAGTAGCTGAGTAGAATAAAGGAATATCAAAAGGAGTATAATTATTTTGCGAAGCGTAAGATATGTTGAACAAAGACGTTATATTGTGCCTAAAAAAAGTGAAAACAAAAAGGAAGTAGAACGCAGTGTGAAAAAATCTGTTTATGATACAAACGTAGGCAGATGTAGTAGATACAGAAATCCACGATAATAGTGGATGTACATTCTTCCATTCTACAGAAGACTGTATGCAGCGGGTAGAAATAACTAAAGAAAATAATTTCTATGCCTTAATCGTGCCAGCAGCAGAATAGTTATTATGATGTAGTATAAACCATTGAGAATACACCTGTCAAACAAATTTAATTTTATGTAAATAACAGTTTTCAATTTTCATAAAAGATGGCAAGAACTGTACATGGATGACGAAGCAGCAATAGTACGAAAATAAATTCCTAGAACAACCGACTTCAGTAAAGCAGTTGGATAGAACACGAAAAAATAAAAGTTGAAGAATAGTGGAGTTTATGCACAAAAGAGGAACGGGTAAGAGAAGGTAGGAGGAAACAATGAATACAACTAATTTTGAAATGTAAATTAGAAAAAATCTTGCAGGAGGTACTTTTGCTTACAAAGAAAAAGAAAAACTAGCATTTCTATGTTTAGCCACACAAGTAAATAACTGGGAAGCAAAATGGAAAGCAAGGTTAAAAAAATTGGATGTATAGGCAGAAGTCGTTCAGCTAGAGAGGTGATAGTACCATGAATATTATTTCTTCCTATTTTTGTCCACAGTGTGAGTGGGCTGAATGCAAATATTTGCTCTCTTCTTTATCATCATACGGTGAGTGGTATATAGTCAGCTGATAGAATAGTGAACTTGGGGAAGATCTGAACTTAGGAAAGGAAATTAAAACATTATTTGTAAATTCAATCAGCCATGCCGATCATTAAATTTAGAGTTGTATACATATAACAAGGAACATAAAAACTAAATAGAGCCACTACATGTATAGTAATGTGAATTCCTATTCTGCCTCCTTTCTTTTTAGCTGCAGTTTGGATTATAGTCAGAAGGGTCATTAGCGGCAGCATCAATAGTTTATTTGTGGAAGCAAATAAGCAGTGAGTAGTAACAATAATAGTAGATACTATGATATGCTTACAGAATTAAAAATAGGAATATTCCATTTAAACCCAGATATTTTTTGAGTATACCCAGGGAAACTTTTAAAAAAATATACCTAGAAAATTACTAAGTATACCCATTTTTTCTAGCTTTTATTCCACTTCTACCCTTAACTTTAACATATTTATTCAATTGTGGAAAAACCCTAAACAAAACACTTTCGTTCCTTCGATTTTCCCTAAAATCACGATTTATTATTCTCCAATTTTAGATATCCGTGAATCAACTGATTGTCAAATGAAGGTACGCTCGAAATTTTATGCTGTTAGAATCAAGTCTTGAAGCAACCCACTTATATGCTTGTAGAATCGATTTTTTTGATTTCAGTTCATTATGAATCAGTCGATGGTATGCATTTCGATTCTGTTATAGTGCTTGAAATGTTCAGTAACCACGATTTAAATTTGGTGGAAAAATTCATACCCGCGCAGGATTTATGCGTGGAAAAATTACTTACCACGCAGTAACTCTGCGTGGTAATATTGCTTTCCACGCTGTTATTCTGCGTGGAATCCAGAACTTTGAATTTTTTTTCTAAACATAATTTTTTCCATTTTGCATTTTTCTTAACTGCTTTATGTGATAATTCAGTCCTTTTTAAATGCATTCTATAATAATTCATTCGTTTATTTGCACTTGTCATTTATAAGTCATTCATTCTCATATATCATTCGATTTCATTTATAATGCCTTCATTCATTTGCATTTATCATTTATAGTTTCCTTCGTTCATTTGCATTTGTATTTGTCATTTGCATTTGTATTTGTCATTTGCATTTGTCAATGGCATTTCATTTATAAATCATTTCATTCGTTTGATTTATGAATCATTTCATTTATAATTGCCTTCATTCATTTTCATTTGTCATTTTGGTTTAATTTATATTTCATTCATTTGCATTTGTATTTGTCATTTGCATGTGTCATTGCCGTTTCAATTAGAAATAATTTAATTTATAGTTCATTCCTTTGCATTTGTCAATGCCATTTCATTTATAAATCTTTCATTTTCATTTGTAATTTATGTTACATTCATTTGCAAATGTCATTTATAATTCATTCCTTTATAATTCTGTTCTAATATCTATTATTCACTTTTAATGTAGATGACAAATCGAAAACGCTTGACGGCTTCGGAAAGAAAAAGAAGGGCTGCCGAGTGGGAAAAACTCAAGGAAAGTACTAATGGGGATGGAAATGATGATATGAATGAAGATGTTGATGTTGGCGTTGACAAGCATAGCGAACAAGTAGAAAAGGACGGAAAAGAGAGTGCAGAGGAGGAAGTTGAGAATGCTGGAGAGGATGAAGGAGAGGAAGATAAAGAAGACGAGGAGGATGAGGGAGACGAGTAGGAGGAGGGAGACAAGAAAGAGGAGTGAGACGAGGAAGAGGAGGGATTCGAGGGAGATGAGGAGGAGGGAGACGATGAGTCCGAGGAGGATGCAGACGAGATAAAAGAAGAAGTTGTAGATATACATGGTGGACCAAAAAAAAATGATGTAATCAAAGAATTTGATACTCATATTGCTTTCAATATATGGAAACAAGAGGTATAATTTAATTTATAATTTTTATGTTATACATGTATAAAGCAATAAAAATTATATATTTTGGTTACAAATGTTAATTAATGTTGAGATATTCAGAATGAGTTATTTAGGAATGATATTAATAATTGAGTTAATGTTGGAAATAAAGACAAATAAATACTTTACCTTTTATTCGGTATTGTATTAAGTGTGATTTATATTGGGTATTATTCAATTAGGCCAAATATTCCCTAGAATATGCTGTACTAGATTATTCCTCTTTTATATATAAGTAGAAGGATCTCTCTTCTAATAGAAATACAAATTAATAAAATGTAGTCTGCAATTGTTCATTGCTCTTCTCTCTCTGATCTCAATTCTTTCATGGTATCAGAGCGGGTCAAAGGAAGGAGAGGTATATATGTATATATATTAAAAAAAAAAAAAAAAAGGGGGAGTCGGCAGTCCCTAAAGCCAGTGCAGCACCGTCGTGTGAAATCTTCAAAGCAAGCTGTCCCTCCGTTGAAGCCAATCACTGCTCCGATCTGAAGCCAATCACTGCGCCAACCTGAAGCCATCAAAGAAAACAAATAAAGCCAATCTAAAGCCAATCTACACTGCCGCCATTTGTCCACCCCCGCCACCGAAGTTCAGAACAGATCTCGCCGTCAGCAAAACCAAAACCAAACCAAAACCAAAAGCAAAACCAAAAAAATCAAAACCCAAAACCAAAAACCATTGAGTGTGGTCCACTTTAAAAACCATTATTGAGTGTGGTCCACTTTAAAAACCATCAAAACCAAACCAAAACCAAAACAAAAAACCATTGAGTGTGGTCCACTTTAAAAACCATTGAGTGTGGTCCACTTTAAAAACCATCAAAACCAAACCAAAACCAAACCAAAACCAAAACCAAAACCAAAACCAAAACCAAAACCAAAACCAAAAATCAAAACCCAAAACCAAAAACCATTGAGTGTGGTCCACTTTAAAAACCATGAATATTGAGTGTGGTCCACTTTAAAAACCATTATTGAGTGTGGTCCACTTTAAAAACCATTGAGTGGTTGGACCACTTTAAAAACCAATGAGTGGTTGGTCCACTTTAAAAACCATTTGTTAAAAGTGAAGAGTTGCTGATGGCGTATGGAAATTTGAAGCTGACTGTCATTTTGTTCGTGATGCAATCCAAGGTGCAATCCAAGATGGGCATTTGTGATCCGCATGCTCCATCTTGAGGGGGGGGGGGGGGGTGTTGAGATATTCAGAATGAGTTAATTAGGAATGATATTAATAATTGAGTCAATGTTGGAAATAAAGACAAATAAATACTTTACCTTATATTCGGTATTGTATTAAGTGTGATTTATATTGGGTATTATTCAATTAGGCCAAATATTCCCTAGAATATGCTGTACTAGATTATTCCTCTCTTATATATAAGTAGAAGGATCTCTCTTGTAATAGAAATACAAATTAATAAAATGTAGTCTGCAATTGTTCATTGCTCTTCTCTCTCTTCTCTCTGATCTCAATTCTTTCAATTAACTTTATGTTATTGTAGGAACGAGCTCATTTAACGTGCGTCAATCATGCACACAAGGTACTAGAGTGGAAGTTCCTAGAAAATGCTAATAGATTTAGGAACATTATCGAGCTGTCTGGATTGTTTCCTATTGTTCACACGTGCTATAGAAGTGTAAATAAAAATTTGATATCAACATTTGTAGAATGTTAGTATCCAGAGGCACACGTTCCATATGTCGTTTGGTGAGATTATCATTACCCTTGATGATGTAGCATCTTTGTTACACATTCCGGTGGAAGGAAAACCCGTGCAAACTCTTTCATGTGATATGGAACAAGCGGTCAACATTGTTTCCAAATATCTTGGTCATAGTAAGGCAGAAGCGAGCATGGAAATAAATGAAAGAGTTGGATATAAGTTAAGTTTGTCTATGTTGTTTGATAGGTTTAAGGATGTTAGTGATGACAGGATAGATTGGTCGATTAGACGTGCTACTCGTGCGTATCTTTTATTCTTGTTAGGTAGCACCTTATTCGCTGATAAGAGTAAGTCGCATGTTCACATGTCACTCGTGGATACATTGAAAAATTTAAGTGTCGTCAATACCTATTCTTGGGGTTCAGCAGCGTTAGCATTTATGTATAGACAGCTTGGATTAACTACTCGCATTAGTATGAAGCAGACTGCAGGTTATCTTTGCTTGCTAGAGACTTGGATTTTTGAACACTTCCTATGCTTTCATCCGTCTACAAAGCTTTACTATGAAAATTACCATGAGATGCGAGATGGAATTCAAATATAGACAGTGCTGTACCTCCCACTGATCTTTGTATATTTATCGATAATATTCAGATAGAGCAGGTACTTATCGTTATTTAATCTCATAAGTTTTATAATACTACAGTTCTCCAACATGGTTAACAAGTTCTATCATGTATTTTTTAGGTTATTTTTGATCCATATACACCTGCACGTGCCTATCATCCTTTTCATCTTATTGCATGGTATACTGATTGTATTCTGTGTCTCAATATTATCGAACCATATCATCCAAATAGAGTGCTTAGGCAATTTGGAAGAGTTCAGACGATTCCTAGTGCTCCCATCCCTCCTGTTACTGCAAACGCGCGACGAGGAACAAGCTCGACTACATACACTTGTGTGCGTTACCAGTTCCTAGAAAGCATATGGGAGAATTGGTATAACCATGTAATTGTAGATGAACACCGATTAGTACCACTTTCCCAGTCCTTTTTAAGCTGCATGGATGATTACATGCTTTGGTATAGAGAGCAGTGTGTTGTAAGAGTGTAAAATCCCGCTAGTTTGCTAGATAATATTATGATTGGAGCGCCTCATTTTCAACCGACCTACGAGCAATAATTTTCGGTACATTGGTTCTCATTTTTACAAGTAATTTGTTGTGATTTTTTTAGTGCATGGTTTATGTTTTAAATTAATTTGAAGTAGTGATATTTTTTTAATGCACGTTTTTTTAAAAAAAAAATTATTTTGGCTTTTTTTTTATTTTGAGTGATGTGCATGGGTTTTTAGATTGATCGAACACCCAAGTTGTTGAAGCTAGAGTTGCGAGTGGATGCTACATCCGTGGTACGAATTAGTGATGCTGCATACTTGGATTTTTGATGTTGCATGGTTTATGTTTTGTGGGTTTATCTTAGTGCATGGTTATTTTGTATTTTGATGATGACTAATGTATGGTTATGTATGTTAATGGCGACTTATGTAAGGTTATGTATGTTAATGATGACTTACGTATCATTGTTTTGTTTGTTAACCGACTTATGCATGGTTATTCTATATGGTATTAGTATTTTTTTGTGTTTTGGTATATCTGGATGTAGCTGTTAAGCTGGTTTGTGTTTCAGTATTTCATTATTTATGGCTATTATGTGTTTCAGTATTTTTTTTTTTTTGCATTTTTAGGTCCACCTCGTAGAGAAAGAACGTGAAAGTGCTTAATACCACACAGAGGACATACGGTACTTGTATTTTTATCACGCTCCATTTGTACGTGGTTTTAATTTTTTTAATGTAAAATGTATACGTGAGAGCCTGAAATGTTTAAAAAAAATGTGTACATGGTTACTGATTCATGTACTATTGCTGGTTAATGGTTATTGGTATATGCATTGATTCCAGTATTTTTTTTTTTGCAATTTTTTAACCACCACGCAGAATAAAAACATGGTATGTCTTAAAATCACGTGTTTTGCATACATGATGAGTTCAAATACCATGTATACCGTCTAAGACCAGGAGCATAATTAACGTAGGTTATCTATGTGGATTTGCACATTAAGACGTGTTGGTCCATCTACAAAACAAAACAAAAAATATGACAGCAGCACATGTCGAAATTGATGATACGCTAATCACTATTTTGGGCAACAAATAATCTTACATATTTTATAGAGAGATTTGGTGCTAGATTTGGTGCTAGATTTGATGAAGAGATTTGGTGCTAGATTTTATGGAGAGATATTGGTTGCTATATTTGTGGACATTTATTGCAAGGATATTTGGGGCTTATCCAAATAGTTTTATAACATATATGAAGATAATTTGGATGCAAAGTTTTCTTGGGCATGAAGCAATTCTCTCTATAAAAGGGCCAGCTAACATCTTCATTAGGTGTGGGTGAGAGCCACCAAGAGAGTGGTGGGTGAGAGCCACCAAGAGTGACCATTCTAGATATTCCAAATTGAGTGTTCTCATTCAAATTTTTTAGCCATTAGATATTCTCTACCTATTTCTCAATAAGGTTATTGGTTCAAGTTGTAATTGTTTGTAACGATAGTTGAGATCGATTGTAAACAATTTTTTATTAGTGAATCAATAAAGAGGGTGGTTGGGTGGAATATTGTGTGCTCATATTTCCGATATTATTTGTGTTTTTTTTTTTCAATCAAATTCATCTTCAAGTGATTGGGTGATAAAGATCCAATTTTTCTTGGCATTTCGTCAAGCTTCATATGCGCACAAAAATAAACAGATTGGTATCAGAGCGAGGTTCATCGCATAACTTGGAGTGATTTTGGATTGAAGATTGTAGATGTCGGAGATCATGTCGCTTTCATGGATGACTATTGTGGAGCAGGACATTTTGAGAATTTGGAATGACGAACCTAGTCCGCAGCAAGGTGGAGAGGTTGGTTTTGATCACTGCTGAGGATCCGTTGAGGATCATGTTATCGATTATTGTCTTCACGTTGATAATTCTCGAGGGATCCATGTAGATGAAGAGGGATCAAGTGGTAGGCGTATATCGATAAAGAGGAGGTGTGATTGAGCCTGGAAATCAATTAGGTAATCTTATGGCCTGATGAAATCAAGAAGGTGTGATTGATCCTGTAAGTCAATTGAGCCTGGACTTGAAGAGAAGACATGATGGTTTTATCTCATAGTCGTTAAAATCGAGATGGTGTTAATTGAGAAAGAAGAGGTTGAAAGTGAGAGCTAAGGGGCTATTGTTTGAGTGGAGGAGATGTTGTGATTTGGTATCAAGGTGGAGTGTTGAAATCAGTGATACACAAATTACAATTTTGGGCAACAAATAATCTTACATATTTTGTAGAGAGATTTGTTGCTAGATTTGGTGCTAGATTTGATGAAGAGATTTGGTGCTAGATTTGATGAAGAGATTTGGTGCTAGATTTTATGGAGAGATGTTGGTTGCTATATTTGTGGACATTTATTGCAAGGATATTTGGTGCTTATCCAAATAGTTTTATAACATATATGAAGATAATTTGGATGCCAAGTTTTCTTGGGCATGAAGCAATTCTCTCTATAAAAGGGCCAGCTAACATCTTCATTAGGTGTGGGTGAGAGCCACCAAGAGTGGTGGGTGAGAGCCACCAAGAGTGACCATTCTAGCTATTCCAAATTGTGTGTTCTCCTTCAAATTTCTTAGCCATTAGAGATTCTCTACCTATTTCTCAATAAGGCTATTGGTTCAAGTTGTAATTGTTTGTAACGATAGTTGAAATCAATTGTAAACAATTTTTTATTAGTGAATCAATAAAGAGGGTGGTTGGGTGGAATATCGTGTGCTCATATTTCCGATATTATTTGTGTTGTTTTTTTTTCAATCAAATTCATCTTCAAGTGATTAGGTGATAAAGATCCAATTTTTCTTGGCATTTCGTCAAGCTTCCGCTGTGCACAAAACCCTAACAGCACATTCATTTTAGCTACGCTCTATGAAAACTCGGTATGTTCAATACATTTCAGTAAATTCATTTCAAACTCAATACATTTGCATTCATCAATTAAACTCAAGACATACCATACAATTTCTAAGAATACATACCATAAAAACTCAACAATTAAATTCAGCAAGTTAAGCCATTTCAACAAAAAAAAATGCAATAACCTTTTCAGCAAGTCGTTTAAAACATAATACAATGTATTATCCATGTCAGCAATTCATTTATACGTGGTACATCTGCATTAAAAGTTTCAGCAAACAAAATAGAAAAGCTAATTCCATTGAGCAAATTGTGTTCTCCCATCCCAAGCCTGTCGACGATCACCATAAATAAACTCCTAATTGCTGGCCTCCACACGATGAGTCATCATCCATTTTGCATAAATTGTGGAACCGGATGTTTATGCTCTAATTTGACCTGCAGTATGACAACCATAAGTTAATTTTGATACAAACAATAGCAAGTTAACCATAGAATAAGACATTACAAACATACTAGCACAAAATGACCATTATTGACAAAAGCTACAGCTATTTCAAAGCATTGTATCGGTGGTAGGACTTGTCCTTAAAGTGGTGGGATCGTGAGAGAGTGTCTATCACTTAAGCTGAAAATGACTATGTTATATTTAGTCGCAATAATATAACCCATATCGGGCATATTCATCCATTTGTCCGTAGGAGCATAACCATCGCCTTCATGCTGCAGCTGCCTAAGCAAATTAGTGCATCTACCATGCTCTATGAAAACTTGCTCATATAATGCTTGGTTTTCATATAACTCGTCCTGCAAGTCACTCGAATTTGTGACCAACAAGATTCTCCCATTTTAAGTGAAGCAGCAATACAACAAAATCTGCAATTACCATCTGATTGAACATCAATAATATCAGTCACAAATGATTTTAGCTCTTCTGGTATTTGATCGATAAAAAATCTCATATAACTGCTGCACTTGTCCATCTGTAAAATAAAAATTATTTTTGATCAAATAAATTATAATGGAAAATAAATTGAAGTCAACAAGCATACATACCTGTAATGGTTTTCTAATTGTTAGTTTTTGCTTCTTCGGTTTGGTCACGCTAACTTGGGTAGATGGATTCTCTGATGAAAGACTCGACTAACTCAAATGAAGAAGGCATTCTTTTAGTTGAAGAATTAACTGATTTCTTGCTTTCCCTTCCTTTTGTTTTTACTTCGATTTTAGGCGAGCCAAGAATAGAAGTTTGTGGTCGGACCACTTCCATTAATTTCTTGTAAATTTGAAGTTGATTATGGAATGTCCATTTTTTTACATCGCTTAACAAAATTTCCATTTTTTCGACTACTCCAACATGTTTTTCCCCACCCCTTTCACTCAATGAATATCAATCAAATGTAGTGGTATTGATGTCGATGGCCCAAGGCGAGCTTGCTCATGTGCGCACGGCAAACCATGTGTTTTGCGAAGGACACAGCCGCATAAAAATTCATCGGCTTCAACAGAGGACACTCGAAGTTGCTCCGAATGTAGCAAATCAAGAGCTGCAGTAGAAACAACACCTCACAAATTTTTGAATTCTTTAATATGAAAAACATGTTTAACTCTACTAAGGCTCTGCTCGAACGAAGCTTTTAATTCTATGAATGACAACTCTAATAATGAATGCATTTTAGTCCACGCTTGCTCAAAATTACAATTACATGTTGATAGGTGTTTCTTCATCTTCGAATGAGCTGCTGCAACCCTACATTTTATAAATAGTTATTAGCATAAAGAACGTACAAATTAAAAAAAAACACACACACAAGCAACTGTAAATTAGTATTACCTATTCGATGTATAATTCCCAAAATGCATGTTCTCATCAGCTGCATAAATCGGTCTTCGTATGGGTCTAGCCAAGTCTCGTGCACATATTTCATTAATGAATCATACTTACCATACTTTTCATGTAAGAGAGCCAAATTCTCATTGTATACAGAACTGTTCTTAGAGAAACAAATTCATTCCAATCGCTCAAAAATGCTTTCTTCTCTGTTATGTCCATTTTTTTAATATTTCTTTTTTTCTCCATAAACATGAGTATGTTATTTTTAATATGCCATTTGCATAACATGTCTGAAGAATTTGGAAACACATAAGCAATGGCATTAAGCAAGGCCAACTCTCTATCACTAATGAATAAACTAGGCAATTCCACCTCACAATCGATCATAACGGATTTCAAACGTTCCAAAGCCCAAATATAGTTCTCTTCACTTTCCGCACATAAGTATGCAATAGCAATATAGAATGTCTGATCCGTTGAGGTCACACCAACTATCTCAAGTAACCACATTTTGTACCTATTGGTTTTGTAAGTTATGATCACACAAGGAAATGTTCGAAGAAAATCTAAACTAGATGGATGTGCCCAAAAAATATCCTTAATAATGTCGCTGCCATCTAAAGTCTTCCGATGCCATTGAAAGTAACCAAATTCTTTTAGTTTGCTAAAGAGATACTACACTTGCGACCGTCCACCTCTTTCGATTGAGTTGCAAGTCTGAATGACATTGTATATTGTTTTAATAGTAGTGTTATTTAAAGGATTATTTATTTTTAATGTATTTAAAATCTCCTTTGCTTTCACCATATTTCTGTGCATTTCCATGAATAGCTTGATCTCTTCCTCGCTTAACCTTCTTGCAAAGGAATGACCTTCGGCATGCTTTAATGCTAAATGGTTGTGAAAACCGTTTACAACTACTAAATTCCAATTGTCCACCAAAGGAACTTTCACACCTTTCAATCTAAACGTACAATTACATTTCTTCGTACCCGTCAGTCTATAATTGTTTGGATCTTTAGCATTGCTTTTCTTATACAGTCCACTACGCTCATACACAAACATTATTCTTGGTTTCACATTAGATGAAGCGCTATCCGATGTCAATATAATTATCAAAAACCCAAGACGTCTTCCAGTGTTGCGAATCTAATCAATTAAATGCTGATGAGACGGATAAATCTGCAACCAAATAAAAAATTAATGTCCAACTGTGTAAGAAAGAAAAAACAAATAAATAAAAAACATTGGTTACATCGTATGTGGTAAATTCATTTGAATAATCTAACAATATTTCATTCCTGTCATCTTCATCGCTTGAGTAATCTACTATCTGTAGACGTAACGTATGAGTGCAAAACGAAATAGTGAAATGATAAGTTACAATGTAGGAATCAAGCGGGATTATAGACAAAAAAAAGTATGTATCAAAAGTGGAAACTAAAATAATCACGCAGAACACGTGCGTGGTTACATTCCGTTCCACGCATGGGCTATGCGTATGTATATTTTATACCTCGAACTTACTCACATAGAAGGTTTATTTGAATGGAAGCTTAACCACATACAAGAAACACATGAAAACTATTATAACCACACAGATATTGTACGCGATTAACATTACGATCGCCCCACAAAACCTCTTCGAAACTGAGGTGGTTTACATTGAAATTTGACTGTTCAAAAGTGAAAAAAATCAAAATTACCGCATTAATCTCATTTAGGTTTGTATCTGTAATGCCCCGGGGTTACGGACCAGTAAAAATTGCCAAAAATACCCATGCGTCCAAAAACAAACAATGACAACTACCATCATATTGTATAATTACATCACTAATTGCACTAGATATAATTTAAATAAATTCCATTTAATAAATATTAATCTAATTCACAAGGTAGGCTCAAATATGAATTAAACTCAATTACCATAAATCTACTATTATGCGACTCTAGTGAGATGCTCATCGATATTCATTCCTGCACACTTGATTAACACGTTAGCATGACATAAATTTCTCAACTTTTCTTCAAAATATGAAATGAATACATGAATTTAAATAATTTTACTCACCTTAGACTTGAAAATTGAACTTCTATTCCTTCTCTTGTCTTCTCCTAAACCTCTCTTCTTTTTCTTATCTTAATTCTCATTTGTGAATGCATGAAAAAGAATGAACCTTTCCACCCTTTATATTGTAGTTTTCAAGGCTAGTTTGGTAATTTGGTTTTGGGATACTTGTCCTCCTTATCTTCATGCATGCTTTAGAATGAAGACACATGTCTACTTAAGTATATTTAGATGTTTCGACACATGGACACCTAATGTGTGTATGTGTCTTAACCTTATTTACTTACAAGACATGTGTTCCTTTCATTTGATGACATGTGTCCCTATCATTTTAAGCCATTTATCATATTCTAGAACATGTACACATATACCATTTGTATATGTTACTTATATGATATGTACATACACATATATGTGTTTTTCTAATGTTACTACATGCAAATGATATTCCAACAACTTTTAATAAGCAAAACCTCGTTTATCGATAAAACTGTTTTCGGTCACATTATCGAATTTTCCTTGAACTACTTATCTTTGTAAACAAAAACTCAACAACATGTTTTCTTCTCTTTATTATTTGTAAAGGGATTTAATCAAGGTTATAAAACCATTTTTTCCAAGTTTTAAATATTTAAATAACCTTGATATTTAAATATTTACTGCCTGAAGTTTCAGGTTGTTACATTCTTTCCCCCTTAAAAGGAATTCCATCCTCGAAATTCTATGCAATATTTAATCAATAGAAAACCAAATATTCCATGAACAAAACTCTATGTATCCTGGAATTTTTTTTAAAATTATACTTTCAAAATAATTTCATAAATTGAAATCATACCTGAATATTATATGTTTTGAACCTTTTAATATTTAGTCACTCTTGCAAGCTGTTATTGGATCAGGCACGCCATAACTTCAAATTCAGGGTCTTGTTCTTTGCAATCCACATCGATACCCAGTCTCCTTCCTAAGATTATACACTCAATTTGGAATAGATTCCAGAGCCCTCCCTTTTTCAATTCTAATTCATCCAGTAAAGACATACTCTTCTTGTGTGTACCCATCGAAATGTTCCAAAGATTCATCGTACTCCGTCCCATCCGACTCATCATCATCAAGTAAGGATGTATTCTCCATATTGTGGTACCCATCGAAATGTACCAGAGAGTAATATTTTTAAAATAGACATCTCAAATAGTATCTTCAATGATTATATTTATCAAAGTCAACTCATCAATTATCTTGTACTCTCCCTCTTACAGTACCCATCAAAATGTACCAGAGAGTAATATTTCAAAATAGACTCTAATCAATATTTTTTTATTAAAAAGAATCTTTTGTCAAAACTAGGGTCATATTCATCTAAGTGGATCTGATCTACTCAATTTAGGATATTTTATCCTATTGCGGTCGGCATCCCATCATCAAATAGGATGTACTCTACTCGGCTCGATACCAACATAAAGTAACAGTTGCACTATCCAAGATCTATTTTCTTATGCCGGCATCCCATCACCATCATTAAATAGGATGTACTCTACTCAGCTCGATACCAACATCGAGTAATAGTGCACTACCCAGGATCTATTGTCTTATACCGCACATCGTCGTCGTCGTCATCATCACCATCTGAAAGTATCCATCATTGATGAAATAATCCATAAAAATCTTTAATAAGTTTAAACAAAGTATTCTCTCAAAGTACTTTTATACTTTGTAATTATTACTTCCATATGGATAACATTTCATTTTGGAAAATCCACTTTCTCAACTTCGAAAATCATCTTATGTATAAACCCCTTTTTTTGTCAAACACATAGTCAATTTGCAAAAATGTTTTGAGATTCCAAACTTTCAGAATTTAAAATGTGTATGATGTAAGTATTCTGGATAATTAATCTAGCTTCCCAATGAGATTAACTTTGACTAAACCCAAATCAAGGAATCAAAAGTTATGACTGGATTGTTGAGAGATGTTTTAGCAGCTTTAAGCTAACATCATCAATGCTAAACAACTCTGATATCATATTACGTAATGATATAATTATTTAAATAATTTTTCTTACCTTGGTTTTGCATGAATGCAGTATTCAGTTTACTCCTTTTGATCTTCCTCAGCTTTGTTTGCCCAAGCTCATCCAATTGCTTCCTCGACAAGTTGCTATTTCACATTCGGTTTAGGTCACTCCATTGCATCCATTTCATGCTACTACATACCTCCCTTTATAAGCCGCTTCATTCCCTTACTACTTTGTAACTTATCATATGCACTTACAACTTTGTTAAATCTCTTTATACGGTGCATGATAAAGAATCATATATGTATAAATACTAAACAAAGTTAGGCACACAAAATAAATACTACTCATAACCCTGGTCAGAGGAATGGTGCCTTACCCTAGTTGGTTTTATTTATCAAATTAAGGTAACTTTATTTCAAAATTTCTAAGATTATATTCTAATCTTAGGTGATATTTTATTTAGGCACCTAACCTAAGCTCTGATACCACTTGTAAATCCCCGGGGTTTTGGACAAGTCAAAATTGCCGAAAAAACCCATGCGTCCAAAAACAAACAATGACAACTACCATCATATTGTATAATTACATCACTAAATGCACTGGATATAATTTAAATAAATTCCATTTAATAAATATTCTTCTAATTCATAAGGTAGGATCAAATACGAATTAAACTCAATTACCATAAATCGACTATTATGCGACTCTAGTGAGATGGTCATCGATATTCATTCCTGCACACTTTATAAACATGTTAGCATGGCATAAATTTCTCAACCTTTCTTCAAAATATGAAATGAATACATGAACATAAATAATTTTACTCACCTTAGACTTGAAAATTGAACTTGTATTCCTTCTCTTGTCTTCTCCTAAACCTCTCTTCTTTTTCTTATCTTAATTTTCATTTGTGAATGCATGAAAAAGAATGAACCTTTTCACCCTTTATATTGTAGTTTTCAAGGCTAGTTTGGTAATTTGTTTTTGTGACACTTGTCCTCCTTATCTTCTTGCATGCTTTAGGATGAAGACACATGCCTACTTAGGTGTATTTAGATGTTTCTGCACATGGACACCTAATGTGCGTATGTGTCTTAACCTTATTTACTTACAAGACATGTGTTCCTTTCATTTGATGACACGTGTCACTATCATTTTAAGCCATTTATCATATTCTAGAACATGTACACATATACCATCTGTATATGTTACTTCTATGATATGTACATACACATATATGTGTTCTTCTAACGTTACTACATGCACATGATATTCCAACAACTTTTAATAAGCAAAACCTAATTTATCGATAAAACTGTTTTCGGTCACATTATCGATTTTCTTTGAACTACTTATCTTTGTAAAAAAAAACTCAACAACATGTTTTCTTCTCTTTAATTTTTATTTATAAAGGGATTTAATTAAGGTTATAAACCATTTTTTCCAAGTTTTAAATATTTAAATAACCTCGATATTTAAATATTTACTGCCTACAGTTTCTGGTTATTACAGTATCATCGCCTTTATGATCCATGGTTTAAATGAGAAAGGATGAATTTTTGAATTTTTAATGATTTAGGTTTTTACTAACTGAAGGAGCAGCATGGAAAAGAAAGATGTTACGTATAAAAAATAAAAGGGTATTTTAGTCTCTTAAATTTTCATTAAGTTTGCTGGGTATACTTAGCAAATATCTGGGTTTAAAAAGAATTAGCCTTAGAAATATTGTACGCAGTTATTTGCCGTGTAGTAGTTGTTGATTTAGTACCGCAAAAGTGGATCACCAGTTGCAAGAACTCTTGTATAGCCAAGCAAGTTAGACTAAAATTGAAAATAACAGTCCATCCTCCATTCCTTATTGGGTTAACAAATTAGAAGCTAGTTCAAAACGTCCATTAGAGGAAAAAAAGAAGGAAAAAAAACTAAAAAAATTCCTAACTCCAGTTCGCCTTCATCGGTGTTTAGGTAGAAGTAGTAGAAAAATGAAGTTAAACTAATTTTTTGTAATTACCAGAACAACGGCTGTAGTAGAGAAACGGTACCATCAGTTGTTTTATCTTTAACCATCTTTACAAATTTCAGAGTCGATAATCTAATTAAAAAAGAATAAGGTGCAGACTTTAAAACTGTAGCCTAAAAGAATTGAGAATGAAAAACTGATTGCAGTAATTTAGTTCATTGTATAAAGATTAAAGTACAGAAGTTAGTCTCATGAGTTTACAAAAACATATATCAACAACTCAGGCTAACAAAACCCAGTGTCCATAAAATAGAATCATAGTAGAAACATCAAGCAGAAGCATATACTACTGCTATTAGCGATACTTGTAAAAAAATACTGAAGGCGCACAAACGCGGTTGTAGAGGATATATAATTAAAGCCATGCTGCCATGGGTTACACTCCGTGATTCAACAAGTCATTCAGATATAAGAGTAAGAAGCGGAGTGTTTAAATTAACAGTTCGATCATTGAATAGGCATGAAAGTATGGTGACAAAAACCACGACAGTTGATTTGGCTGTAGCATATGAGTAATAAGTAAAGAATAATGCCTATGGAAAAAACTAAAAGAAATAAATTGAAACTAAAGAAGACAAAGTTAATTGAAAAAAGGAAAGAGCGAAGTTGATTACTTGTTAACTAGGAAGAAGTTGACAACCGGATGTAGGTAAATCGTTGATCAACAAAAAACTGCAGTTGGTTGCCATCGTTAGTCAGTAAGCAGAAAGTGGGGCAAATCAATTATGAGTGTAGAGGGAATTTTTTGTTTCCAATTTAAAGATAGGAATACAGGAGTAGGAGTTAGGGCAATGAAAATTAGGTAGGGTTAGCAGTACGGGTAGTTAAGGAGAAAAAATTTGAGACATGGAATAAACATGGAGAGCAGTTATCGTAAAAGAAAGAAGTGGGAGAAGACAGAGGAAAAGCAGTTTTGTTACATAGGGGAGAAGACATGTAACAACCCGAAAAATCAGAACCAACTTAAATTTTTTATTTTGGCAATTTTAATGAATTTTAAATATTTAAAATGATTTATTTTAAATAACAATGACCAAAAATTTATTTTGCATAGAATTATAATGTATATATTTATTTGAATCGAAGTTAGAATATAAATATTTATTTTAATTATAAAAGGAATTGAAAGTGGCGTGGTAGTTTGAAAATTCGATTTCAAATTTCAAATGAATGTATATGAGTCAAAATAAACAGCATTTTGGCAAAACTAGAAATATTTGAATCTGTTTGAAAATATCTTTCTAACGGATCTGAAAAATTAAAATTTCATAGTGGGAATAAAAAGCTATGCCCAGTTGAAGATTCAGAATAGTCGCTATGGAAATTATAGCCCTTAAAAATAGCCATTTTACGAACGACCTCTGTTTTCGGCAAGACCACTTTTGTTGGGTCCGGAATGTCAAATTATTGCTGGATTCCAATTTTCATAATTTTTGGAATCAATATGTGAGCGTGGCAAAAGAAAACGTGTTTTGACAGTTTTAGTTAAATTGGATCGACCAGATTGACTATTTTTCAAACGGTCTCCAAATTCGACGAAATTAGTTTTGTTAGGACCATATCATCAAAACAAAGCTAGATTTTTTTTTCGGGAACTTTTGGAGTCAGTATGTGGTCCCGGTAAAATTAAATGTACGTTTAAATTCAATAATACATTGATTTATATTTTAATTTTGATAAAAACTGTTCGAAACTGTCGAATTGGCTTACGAAACATATTCCATTCTATCCGAAATGGGGGCATTTAGCAATGGGCGACAGTCGTTGGGTTTGATTTAGAGTCTGGAAGAAAAACTTCACTTTAAAACAGTTAAAGGAATAAAATAATATTATAAAATTATATATATATATATATATGTATATATATTAATTTTCGGGAGCACAACCCTCATAAAACCCTAGCCGACTTCCCTTAAATCGACGGCCTAAACAGTTCAAATCTTCCTCCTCAAAATCCGCTTGATCCACTCCGAATTAGATTAGGGTTGTGAAGGGAAGTTCCAAGAACATTTCACCCTCTTTGATTTGGTACCACTATGATGATTTCTGGATGCTTGAGGCGCACGAATTTCGCCCTCAAATAGGCCGCCATCGAAGTGTTTTCCAAAGAAGTGGGCCCCACCGAGTTATGCGTGACTCTCAGAGTTGGTCGAGGCAGGTGGCGGCTTTGACGTGACGGATTCCGATCGAGCTCCGGTCCATTCTAGTGGCTGGCGCAAGTAAGGATTTGGACTGGCGAACTATGGGTTTTGGCAGCAGACGATAATCGGGAGGGAAGGAGTTAATCGAGGGATTAGTGAGTTAAGAAATTAATTAATTAATTTAATTATATATTTAAATGTCCAAATATTTAATTGCCATAACTTTTTCATACGAGAACCGAATTCGACAAAACTAGTTGCGTTGGAATCGTCTCTGAAAGAGCTACGCATTGAAACTGACTGAGCCTAATTTGTAGCTTGTTCGAATTTGGAGCAAATAAAAATCCAAACAGTACCAGAAATGTCAAGTAAGGACTATCGGCACAAATAAAAGCGAGAACTTCTCACTGAAATTATTTCTGTACAGTTATTTATTTTATAACTGCATATATGAACTGCTCCCCGTCGTCCACAGACCATGGACGACTTGTTTGTTTGATTGTGGTGTGAAAATTGTTTGTGATGTGAAATGGGATGTATAAAATATTCATGAGTTGAATAAATATATGAATAATAAAAATATCATTTTTTGTATAAATGGACTGTATAAAATATTCATGTGTTGAAATAAATATTTTAGCATTAAAAATATAATTTTTAACGTGTATACGAATAAAATAAATATTCATTTACAAATCGAACGATTTGTTTATGTACACTCATTTTGACTAATATGGATTGGGATAATAAATTTTACACGTCGCCCAACTACACAAATAAAATCTGTATTTGTTGATTGAAACCCCACACGAGTATTGGGATGATATTTGACGTACATTAATCCCAATTGTTTAGTCGTATGTCAACCGATGGTTTGACAGACGGTTATAAGCGTTAAATATTTATATTTAATGCTTATGCAATGTAGAATGCACTCTGAATGATGGTTGATTATTTATCATTGTTGTTCAATACTTGTGTTGTACGAAATCCATATGAATAACATTATATGGTAATTGACTGTGTCTGATTCCAGTTCAGAAAGAATTAATATTTTAAAATAACGAATATTTTAAAAATAATGAATATTTTAAAATAATATTCAGTAAAAGATCAAAATCTGATTTTGATGTCCGATTTTGGATGGACACGACAATATATTGAAATATATAAAGCCGCGTAGATTAGTTATACGCCATTCTGACGTGAACGATATTTATATCGATTTTATTCATTTCTATAATGAATATCGAAAAGGAAATGATTTCGAAATATAATATTTTGAAAATATTGTCATTTATAGATTAATGATGTGGAATATTCAATTTTGATTTGAAATTGAATATGAAGTTGAAATTGTTTTGAAAACGATTTATAAAATACATTTTAAAAGGAAATCGACGAAATATGTATGATATATATATATATATATATAATATTAATGGCATGAATAGAACGCGCCACGCCGCGACAGTTCGTGAATTTCGACTACTGACTTCGAATTGACGTTACGGGAGATTTGACCGTCGGATTCTCCTAAAACCAGCACGTTGGGTTCATATCGAAAAGAACTTTCCAACGAATATGAGATAATTGAAATCTAATGGTTGGATTTGGAATTATGTCCAAATCAAATTTGGAAAAGGTCGTTTTAAGTGCAGTTCAATGACTGTTTATGGAAATCGACTGTACGGGCCTTGATAAAATTATTAAAAATATTAAAAATTTGTGTAAAATCATAATAAATGATTTGGAAAGGATCAGGATGAAAGATTCCATATTTGAAAAGACAAAAATATATTTTTATCAAAATGAACTAGTTACGAGCTAGAATTGTAATCCAATTATTTTTAAATAAATAAATTGGATTGAGAATGGGTTTTAATATAACCAGAATTTCCAATATATGAATTGGAATAGATTTGAATCGAAATTATCTTCGGAATATTTCGATATTGGATTCCATGATTATACGGATATTGTGGAGGAATTTGTAAGATAAATATATATGTATATATATATATATATATATATATATATATATATGTTGTTATTCCAATACGATATTTGTTGATTTGAGAATTTGATATTGAATATAAGTTGATATATTTTCTACTCAGAGCTTGATATTTAATATCAAATTGAAATTTTGGTTTGTCGTGAATGGTGTTTTAATTAACACTTATTCTTTAACCCGATTAACAATGGAATGAGATTTTGGGTTTGTCGAGAATGATATTTTTAATAATAATGTTCTTAAACCCAATGGAGTTAATAAAATTGGAAACTAACTAGAGAACAGCTAAGTTGAATTGTTTCCTGGGTATTGATCTGATGTTGGTTTCGGACTTCGGGATTAACACTTAAGGAATTGTTCTCTTACTAATTTACGGTTAGAGACTGATGGGATGGGGTCTTCAGTAACACTGTTCTTAAACCCCGTGTGAAAAGAATAAATCTTTTAACTAAGATATAAAGAAGAATAACCAATTAATTAACATTTAATTGGATTTGAAATGGAATGTGAATTGGGTTTATTGTGAACAGTGTTTTTAATGACATTCGTTCTTTAACCCTATTTACAGTGAAATGAGATTTGGAACTTATAAATCTTTTTATTAAAGATTTAGTGGAGATTTTCCAAAGTAAAGTTTTCCAATTTAATATGTTGGAATGGAATGGAATTCGTTTTGATAATAATCGAAGTGAGTTTCTGTGGAGGAAGACTGTAACGATCGGGAATTTCGCTTGATCCGAATCAGTCGCTAAACCGACCAAGACCGTTCGAAACCGCTGATTATTATGAGAACACGACAAACCAGAACGCAAACTGAAGAACATTTCATTGTTAATTACAGCAATTCCATCAGAATACAAGAATATACAGAATATGAATCAATATTACACATTCACTAAATATCAGAGATTACAATACATTACTGCAGTGGAAAAATAATATAATACACAACTAGAAGTAATACACGGATACAGAGCTTCCCGAGCAACGTTCCAGCTGTAAATCATGATCCTGTGAATATAAATCTACAAAACCAAAACTACTAGTTGCCCATATCAAAATAAGGGCACCTAGAGCTTAGGTTAAAACAATAAACTTCAGGTCAGTCATGGGACTGGTGTGAGAACTAAAAAAGTTATTAATCTTTATTTTAAAGTTAGTTAAATCAAGGGACCACGCCGTATAACACGGAACGGGTTTCCTCCCAAGAATACCAGTTCATAAAACAACAGCGCAATGCTAAATAAAGAACAATGAATCTATTATAAGACCCAGGTCCCATCACACAATGCAACACAAGCCGGAGGATAGGCTTTTACCTTATAATAGCCAAAGAATGCTTGATACGCTAAATTTCATCTTTTATTATTACTATAAGTGTATAGTGTCAAAACAATTTCAATCATAAATATCAATCATAGACGGCATGGGTACCATATATCATGTTGCCATACTAGGCTCTACAATCAAAACTGCAAAGTCACATATTGGAAGTTGGATTTCCATCTGTGAACCGAGGCAAAAGATAGTCCTCTACCGAATTCGAGACTGTCTAGCCCGAGTCTCAGGATCAGAACGCATCGACCCTTGGAGCCACAGGGCCGGTCCACTCGATGTGGATTAGACGAAACCCTGAACACTACATCTCCCCGCCCTATGGGCATAAATGAGCCAACGAATGACTCCATCAGTTCGAGAATGACCGATATATCCGAGGTGCCTCGCAACAGCAACAACCACATAAGTCAAACTCGTCAGGGCGTGTAAAACCACTGACGCCACTTCTAGCAAGAAAGAGACGCATGCCCTCCCTGGATCCTTCTCCCGTTTCTGGTTCACAACTGGGGTGTGAGGCTTGCGAATCAATGCCACACAGGCCGTGCTTTGACCATCAACCACAAGACTTTGCTTTTCAACAGAAGCCTTGATCAATTGCCACTTAGGCATGCCACATAGGCAATTCACTCCATGCGATTGATATCCATCAATATATAACCCCTGAGCTCGTACGTCTCAGAGAAGGGCGTTAAGCAAGAGAATAAATTCTTTGCCGCCAAACAGATATATATTTAACAGAAATCAATCATATAGATTAAAATCCAATGTCAGACACACAGTCCATTTACAAGTTCATTCTGGGTCTGAACGAAACCGGAGGCACCTTGTACCTCGCATATCCATTGATCTCCAAGTACGTCTGGACGATCACCAACTGATTCCCTTCTCTTGGGTGTACGGCCCAATCAAGATCATCAGTAATTATCCAAACGACGTGAAGACCTCCGGTCTTCAACCACCGCCTTCACCTTCGACTTATCGTCATGTCAGTTATTCAGAATGGGATAAACCCGGTCTTTCCGAATAATTCGCGTATATAATAAACAAGTGTTACGCAAACACAACATACGCCTCATTCCAATTCATCTGTCATTAACCGTAAATTAGTAAGGGAACAATTCCCCAAATATTAACCCCGAAGGCCGAAACCAACATAAGATCAATACCCAGGAAACCATTCATCTTAACTAATCTTCAGTTAGTTGCTAAATTTCACATTCTTAGGGATAGGTTCCCATTAATTTTATCAAAGATAAATTCCTTAAATTTATTCTTTAATCTTCTTTTGAATATCAATTCAAACCAAATTATGGTTTATCCAAACTAGCCGGGATTAACGAACCTTACCAAAGTAATCATTTGTTTTAATTTCCCAATCCCAACCTATTCATCCCATGAAGTAAAACTGGTAATACTTCATATCTAACACCACGGTGTTATCGGTAAATTCAGTTACCATTTCACGTTCAAATCTAATTAAAGATTTAACTATCGCTTGGAGCAAAATTGGTGATACTCCATTCTCGATCTTTTCTTGAATTTGATAATTTTAATTATCAAATTCACTTTTCATTTCCATCAGCCTTTAACCGTAAATTAGCAAGTGAACAATTCCCTAAGTAATAACCCCGAGGGCCGAAACCAGCATCAGATCAACACCCAGGAAACCATTCAACTTAACTAATCTCCAGTTAGTTTCTGATTTTCTTAACTCCGTTGGGTCTAAGAACAGTATTGTTAAAGATAGCATTCACGACAACCTAAATCACATTCCATTAATTATCGAGTTAAAGAACAAATGTTATTTAAAGCACCGTTCACGATAAACCCAAAAATCAATTTCAATTCAATTCCAATTAAATATTATTTAATTGGCATACTTCATTAAATCCAAATAAAAAAATTTAATCTTTTCCTCCACTGGGTTTAAGAACAGTGTTAATGAAGACACCATTCACGACAAACCCAAATCCCATTTGATATTAAATACAAGGCTCTGAATAGAAAATATAACGGCTTTTATTCAATATCAAATTCTACAACCAACAAATATCAGATTGGAAATAACGATATTAATATATCTTTCAAACTCCCATAACAATATCTGTATCATCACGAAATCCAACATCGAAATATTCCGAAGACAATTTCGATTCAAATCCATTCCAATTCAATTATTGAAACTTCTGGTTACTTTTAAAAACCCTTTCAAATCCAATTTATTTATTTAAAAATAAATTATTATTCTACTTCAAAACTAGTTCATTTCGATAAAAATCTATTTTTATCTTTTCAAATATGGAAAATTTCATCCCAATTCTTCCCAAATCATTTCTTATGATTTTACACAAATTATTACTATTTTTAATAATTTTATCAAGGCCCGTACCGTCGATTTCCATCAACAGCCATCGAACTGCACTTACAGCGACCTTTTCCAAATTTGATTTGGACATAATTCCAAATCCAACTGTTAGATTTCAAATCTCTAATATTCGTTAGAAATTTTTGTTCGATACGAACCCAATGGTTCTGGTTTTAGGAGAATCCGACGGTCGGATCTCCCGTAATATCCATTCGAAGTCAATGGTTGAAATTCGCAAACTGCCGCGGCGCGTTCTATTCAGGCCATTATATATATATATAATATATATATTATATATATTTCATCGATTTCCATTTTAAACATATTGTATAAATTGTTTTAAATTTGTTTTCTAAACGATTTCAACTTCATATTCAATTTCAAATCAAAATTGAATATTCCACATCATCGATATACAAATGATAATATTTTCAAAACGTTATATTTTGAAATCACTTTCTTTTCTATATTCATTATAAAAATGAATAAAATCGTTATAAATATCGTTCACGTCAAAATGGCATCAATCTAATCAACATGGCTTTTATTCAACACAGGAATGTTTATTCTATTCAACACATGAATATATTTTCAATTCAACGCATGAATTTATTTTCAATTCAACACTTGAATTTATATTCTAAATTGGAACGAGGCCCAATCAATTAACATATAATGTTAATTATATGGATTTTCTACAACACATGTATATAATAGCAACGGTAAATAATCAACCATCATCCAGAGTGCACCACACAACTGCACAAGCATTAAATATAAATAATTAACGCTTACACAGTCTGTCAATCCATCGATTGACATACAACTAAACAATCGGGATTAGTGTACATCAAATCTCATCCCAATACCCGCGTGGGGTTTCAAATCAAAAAACACAGATTTTATTTGTGCAGTTGGGCGATGTGTAAAATTTATCATCCTAATCAATATCAGTCAAATCAGTGTATATAAAAAAACCGTCCGATTTGTTTATAAATATTTATTTTATATACACGTTAAATTATATTTTTAACCATAAAATATTTTCCACCATAAAATATTTTATTACATTCGACATCACACGATCAAATTCCACAACACAACAACCAAACAAACAAGTCATCCATGGTCTGTGGACGATGGGTGTCAGGTGCTACTAAGCACCGTCTGCATCCTAGTATATATTTCAACTAGAAAACAAGATTAAAGTGAGGAGTTCTCACCAACTAGCTAAATCAATACACCGCGAATCTTCATATGTAGGAAATTTTGCCGTGCTCGCCCTCTTGTCAATATCATTGTCCGTAGCCACTACATATATAAAAATTACATTTTTATATTGTTGCTATGTATATAAAAATCACATTTTTATAATCACTCTACATGGATAAAAATCACATTTTTATACCGCTGCTATATAGTTAAAAATTCTATTTTTATACCGGTGCTCATATAATAAAGATTATATTTTTATCACGCTATTCTCTATAAAAAAATTATATTTTTATATCGCTCTTCTTCCAATATAGGTTATATTTTTTTAATAAATCTCCTTCCAATAAAGATTATATTTTTATATTTCTACTTTATATATAAAGATCGAATTTTTGATACTTCTATAATATAAAAATCATATTTTTATTATTCCTATCGTATAAAAATTATATTTTTAATTCTCTACCTATATAAAAATAATATTTTTGTAGAATGAAAAATCATATCTTTTCGTCATTCAAAATATAAACTCTCTCTATATAAAAATATAAACTTTCTATTTCTAAAAATCTTTTTATAACTAATAAAAATCAGTTTTTATATCACACAAAAATCATTAACTAATATACTCATGAAAAATCAGATTTTTCAAACACTACTATATATTTATAAATGAAAAATAAAATAAATGTAAGTAAATAAATAAAACTTACCCTTCATTCGATTTTTGCTAAAGAGGGAAAGGGGGATGGGGGCTCCGGTGATCAGGAAAGGGGTGTGGAGGCGCGCGAGGAGGGGGTCAGACCGATGGCAGCGGCGGCGGCCTTCTTGGCTGATGGCGGGTTTTAAAAGCTAGGGCGTGGGAGTTCTCGAGCGGAGGAGCGAGGGTAGAGGAGAGCGACGGGGTCAGGGGGTGCGGAGGTCGACGTCGCGGTGGAGGGGAGTTCGCGATGGTGGTGGCTAGGGCTCCGCCAGTCTTCGATTTCTTTTTTTTCTGTAAAGAGTCGGGAGAGAGAATACTGAGGGGAGAGGGTATTTTATAATTATATATATTTTATTTATTTTTATTTCAAAAAGTTACTTTTTATTTCGACCTTGAAATCGAACCCACCGACTATCGTCCCTAGCTAATTACCCCCATTCCGAACACAATGGAATATGTATTGTAAGCTGATTCGATCATTTCGATCAGTTTTCGTCAAAATCAAAATATAAATATATATATTGAATTTGAACGCACATTTCATTTTACTGGGGCCACGTATGGACTCTAAAAATTCCCGAAAAATATTTTCTAACTTCTTATTGACGATACAGTCCTAACAAAACTAATTTCATCGAATTCTGAGACCGTTTGAAAAATGGCCATTTTCCAGTCGATTAAAATCAACTAAAACTGGTCAAACGCGTTTTCCTTTGCCACGCTCACATATTGTTTCGAAAAATTACGAATTTTGAAACCTAGCAATAATTTGACATCACGGATCCAACAAAAGTGGTTTCGTCGAAAACCGAGTTCATTTGCAAAATTCCCATTTTTAAGGGCTAGAATTCCATAGCGACTATTCTGAATTTTCGATTGGACATAACTTTTGATTCCCGCTATGAAATTTTGATTTTTCGAATTCGTTGGGAAGATATTCTCAATTAGATTCAAATAATTTTGGTTTCTCTAAAATCCGGTTTATTTTGAATCCTGTACATTCATTTGAAATTAGAAATCGATTTTTCGAACTACCGCGCCATTTTCAATTCCTTTTATAATTTAAAATAAATATTTATATTCTAACGACGATCTATATAAATATATACATTCGAATTCTATTCAAAATAAATTTCTCGTCGTTTTTATTTAAATAATTCATTTTAAATATTCAAAATTCATCGAGATTGCCAAAATAAATTTTTTAAATTGGCTCGGATTTCCGGGTTATTACAAAGACTGTTAATATATATGGAATTTAAAAGGTTTTTCCATTATTCCATTTATTTTATCGGTTGGATATGGAAGTTTGTGACAATCCTAAAACCCCGTACGACGATGTTAAGGATAATCATTGGAATATAACACATTAATCATCATTAGCAGAGTACAGATAATAGCATAAGCAGCAAATAAAATAATTTACATAAATATGACAGCGGAATCATAATATGTCACAACATCAGAGAGCACAGTGCAGGATACAACTTAGTCATAAAAGTACATGATCAGTCTACATCGCCATAAGCGGTACACATACATAGAGAGTACATAAAAGAAATATCTGTCTACATCGCCAGAAGCGGAATCATATACATAGATAATAATGGAGGAATATCAATAGTCAACACTGAGAAGTTAAGCCTCGCCATAAGCTAAGAGATGCACTCTCTGCTGAAGTGCAAAGCCCAAATATGTCCTGCTACCTGGTACTAGGCTGCCCGTGTGAAAATAAGGGCACTCGAGTTTGCAAGGTGAAACAAACTACGAGTCAGTCATGGGACTGGTATGAGAAATCTACTTAACTAATTAAACAACAATAAAAAGGCAAATCATAGGACCATGCCACTTTCGCGAAACGGGTTCACTCCAATGATTGCCAGTGCATGAAATAAAGTAAATTATTAAATCATCGCAATGCTTTTTATAAAAATGAAGCCATTATAAGACTCAAGTCCCATCACACAATGCAACACAAGCCGGAGGATAGAGTTTTACCTTATAATGGCCAAGAAATGCTTGATACATATAAAACAAAAGTATTTGATATTATTACTAGTGCATATATGTTTCAAAAGCAAATTCAATCATAAATATCAATCCTAGACAGCATAGCTACCATCAACTATGTCGCCATACTAGTAATACAATCAAATCCGCAATTTCGTATTGGAAATTGGATTCCATCATGAGTCGAGGCAAGGGGCAAGCTCCTCTCCGTTCTAGACACTCTAGCAAATGTCTCAGGAACACACACAGCAATCCTTGGATCTTCAGGGCCAGTCCTCTCATACTTTTGAGGATTAGTTATTCCTAAACACACGTTTTCCGGTCCTATAGGACCTATATCTGAGGCGCCTTGCATTCCAACAACCAAAGAGGTAAAATAATATAAATGTCAGGGCTGGTAGGTCACTGACATCACCCATAGCTAGAAAGAAACGTCGTGCTCTCCCTGCAGTCACTATCCCGTTTTTGACTCATACCGAGGTGTGAGGCTCGCAAATCAATGCTATACACAAAGCTATGCCAAGTAGGCCATGCTTTGATCATCAACCACAAGACATTGCTTTTCAACAGAAGCCTTGATCATCTGCCACTTAGGCATGCCACACAGGCAATTCACTCCATGCGACTGATTTCTATGGATATATAACATCTGAGCTCGTACGTCTCAGAGAAGAGCGTTAAGTAAGAGAATAAATTCTCCGCCGCCAAACAGATATATATTTAATAGAGATCAATCAACACTGAACAAAATCCAATGTCAGACACACAGTCCATTTACAAGTTTGTTCTGGGTCTGAACGAAGCCGGAGGCACCATATTCCTCGCATATCGGTACAATCAACAAATACATCCAAACGGCTACCACTTCAGCTTTTTCAAGTTAGCTACTCCAAACATGAGCATCTGTAGCGCCCATCCAACCAATGTGAAGATCGTCGGTCTTAAACCAACTTCAGCTCTTCGACTTATAATCATCGATTAATTATTTGAAATGAGAATTAACTCGGCCTTTTCAAATAATTCACGTATATTTAGATTTTCAAATCAATTCTTTCCATGTTTAAATTATTCGACATTCACATTTCAGTTCTTTAGTATAATTTTCATGTCAAGCACATTCAACCATCAAATATCAAGCAAACCAAGTAGAATCGGTTTATTTCCATTCCATATCGCCTATAATATTTTATAACGATATATCGCTATTTTTATTTATTTAAAAATGGCCCTATATAATTAAACGACGTTTCAGGTCGTGCCGAGGCACTGGCGCTATTTTTCCCCAAATTTGTTTTACACATATCTGAAAATCTAACCGTTGGATCTCAACAAAGTTTGTATCATTGGGAAGATATTCCCAAAGCAAACCCAACGGTTCCAGTTTCGTGAAAATCCGATGGTCGGATCTTTCGGTATAATCGTTTGAAGTTACAATTTCAAAACGCGAACTGCAGGGGCTCGATTAATTTTATTTAATTTATATATATATATATAAATATATAATTTATTCGACTATTTCAATATCGTTTTCACTTCGAATATTTCACTAACGCCTTTAAATTTCAGAAAATTTCGCCATAACCTCCTTTGTACGGGAAGGGGTTTGGAAATTTATTGGTCCGTATTAGGTACCCAATAAATCCTAATAAGCATGCACATATTTTTAGTGATATATTTCGGTGTCCATAGGGAGTGTGTATAGATCGTAACTCTAGAGAATAAATTCTCGTCACCCTATAAATGGTTTTTTGTGCCTTAATGACCAAAAAGACGTGTTTATTGTCATCTCCAGACCCATGTGGGGTTGTTATTAATCTTGCAATTTACCATTACATTTTATATAGTCCAGATCAGTCATCAGTTCAACCTGTAATATATAGTCATCGCCATACAAGCCTCTCGCTCGTATGGTAAATCTTCAACCTCGTCACATAAGATCCAAATGCTAATGTGGTATATGATGAGGTATGTCTTTCTTCAAGAAGTATGCCATGTAGTGTAGTTCAAAATTAATTGTTACTATCCTATGACGACGTTTATTATTACACACAGAACAACCAGCACTCCGCATCTAATGGCATTCACAAGAGTTGATATAATAATAAAATTGCGCATCCAACTCATTAAGGTTTACCTATTTGTTGGGCACGCAAATAAATTCTTTACTCAACAGCTAATCCATTTTCCTGTTCAACACATGTATATATTTGTGCAAAACTAAGCTAAAATAATATTTCTAGCGAACAAAGGTTTATTTCTATACATGATTATTTTTAACACTTCCTACGTATTTTGAAAATAATATTTTCAACCCACACATATTTATTTGAACAAGTGGTTATTTTTAACACTTCACATTTCGCATAGAAATGATATTTTTAGCAAACAAAAATATATTTCAATACATGACTATTTTATTTAGTTCACATACATGTTAAAAATAATATTCATAGTAAACAAATATTTATTTCAACAGTTGTATGTTTTTAACGAGTCGTTTACATGATAAAAATGATATTTTTATCATCAAAAATATTTATTCAACATATGAACATTTTTGGCACTTCATATTCACAATAAAAATATAGATTTTATTGTTCAATCTATATATTCAACACATGAATGTTTTCGACTTCATACATACGATAAAAATATGATTTTTATTGTTCTAGTCCTTTATTCAGCTCATGAATGTTTTCTATAGTTTATATATGTGATAAAAATATTATTTTTATCTTTCAAAGAATTTTATTCATCACATGAATTTCTATTCAACACATGAATATGGTTTCAACACATGAATATAGTTTCAACACATGAAAATAATTTCAATACATGAAAATAATTCTAACACATGAATATTATTGAAAATTTTGACAGCATAACGGCAGGGTATTTAAAACTGACACCGTCCCGAGTACGGCTCCTCGCTCTACCTTAAAACCTCACGGTTTTTGACAATGGGGATTTCATTCATCTAGTTCGCACGCAGGCGAGTATGTTTTTCTTTTCCACAACCTATTCTAATTTTGTTTCAAACACAAACGGGTATTTTTCAACCACAAGGGTATTTTTCAACCACAATCCAAACAATATCAACCATAAACAATCCTACCAACCATTCGCATTATTCAACAAATTTTTCACGCTAATTCACAATCAATAAATATCGTCCATGGTTTGTGGATGAGGGGAGTATATATATAAGTATATTTTATTTCCATTCCAACACACATATGATTTATACAATGCATGTATAATTTATACATCGCTCATATAACTTATACAACACGTGTACATGAGGTACACAACGTGTATATAATTTATATTTCGCTTATATAACTTATACAATGCATTTCCATTCACATTTCAGTTTAGAAATCTCACATTGGTTTGCTGCTTTGCTAAAAATCGTAGTGAGCTCAGAAAAATCCACGGACACTTCTAGAATGTGGAGAGCATCGACACGGTCCCAGTGTCTCATGTTTCATCAAATTTCGTCAACATAGCAAAAAGATACAATTTTTATTGTAAAATCATAAACCGTAGCGCTTTAAAATGCTATAGAACAGTTTAAAATAAATTAAACCGTTACCTTATGAAATTCTTCAAAACTAAGTTTAGGATTTTCTGCAAATCCGTGAAGCGTGAGGTCAATCGGCACGGTGCGACGTTGAAGTGGGCGGAGAGGCGCGCCAGGGGTTGGGGTCGCGGTCAGGTCCGATCGCCTCAGGCGATGGTGGCGACGCGGCGAAGTTCTGAACTTTGAGGAGGTCGTTCTCGTCGATGGTTGAACGAGGGGAGGAGCATCTGGTATGGATTTGATGAGGGAGGAGAGCTCTTCAAAAAATTTGAACTGGGTCGGGGTGAAAGGGTGAGTGGTTTCACTGGAAAATGGTCGGGAAAGGAAGAAGAGGGTAGCGCCGTCGATCATGAATAACGCAGGGAGGGGTGGGGGGGGGGGGTTTGTGAATTTTATTAAAATTAAATTATGATGGAAAAATATGATTGGCCCGTGCTTTATTTAATTTTTAAAGTAGTGTTTCCCCATACGAACTCCAATCCAAACCCAACGATTGTCACCCTAAGCTAAAAACCCTATCCCAAACACAATGGGATATGTTCCATAGGCCCATTCGACAGCTACAGTCAGTTATTCTTCAAATTAAAATATAAAACATTCAATATTTCATTTGAACTTAAATTTCAATTTGCCAGGGCCACATACCGATTCGAAAAATTCCAGAAAAATAAATCTAGCTATGGTTTGACGATACGGTCCCAACAAAACTAGTTTCGTCGAATTCTGGGACCGTTTGAAAAATGGCCATTTTCTGATCGACCCAATTTAACAGAAATCAACCAAACATATTTTCCTTTGCCACACTCACATATTAACTTCAAAAATTATGGAATTTGAAATCTAGCAATAATTTGACAGCCTAGATCCAAAAAAAGTGGTTTCATCGAATTCTGAGGTCGTTTGCAAAATGTCTATTTTTAAGGGCTATATATTCTCTATAGCGACCTTTCTGAAAATTCATTTGCCCATAACTTTTGATTCCTGCTATGAAACTTCAATTTTTCAGATTCGTTAGAAAGACATTCATAAACAGATTTAAATATTTTTGGTTTCACTAAAATCCGTTTTATTTTGCACCCGGTACAATCAGTCAAAGTTTGAATTCAAATTTTCAAACTGCCGCACCATTTCTAACTCTTTATTTTATTGAAATATTCTATCTCAATTGCTCCAATTTCATTAAAATAACCAATTTAAATTTTTTAAATTGGCTCGTATTTTCTGGGTTGTTACAATTCATATCGATTATATATATTGATCTGTATTCCGTGAAGATTCCATTGTTAATGGAATGAGATTTTGGGTTTATCGTGAGATGTGTTTTAAATGACATTAGTTCTTTAACCCAGTTAAAGACAAGATTAATTTCTTAACTTTGAATAATCATTAAGTAATGATTTTTGGAAATTAAAACCGAATTAGAGTTTTAATGAATCTTTAAATAGATTGAAAGGTGAATTTGATAACTAAAATTATCAAATTCAAGAAATGATCGAGAATGGGGTATCATCAGTTTTGCTCCAAGTGATAGTTAAATCTTTAATTAGATTTGAATGTGAAATCGTAATTAATTTTACCGATAACACTATGGTGTTAGATATGAAGTATTACCAGTTTTACTTCATGGGATGAATAGGTTGGGATTGGGAAATTAAACAAACGATTACTTCGGTAAGGTTCGCTAATCCCGTCTAGGTTGGATAAACCTTAATTTGGTTTGAATTGATATCCAAAGGAAGATCAACGAATAAATTTAAAGAATTTATCTTTGATAAAATTAATGGGAACCTTTCCCAAAGTATAAGAATATTTGAATAAAAGAATATTCTGAATTGGAATGAGGCGTATGTTATATTTTTGTAGCACTTGTTTATTATATACGCGAGTTATTCGGAAAGACTGGGTTTATCCCAATCTGATTAACTGAATCGGCGATGAGTCGATGATGAAGACGGTGGTTGAAGACTGGAGGTCTTCACATCGTTCGGATGATTACTGATGTCTTGATTGGGCTGTACACCTAAGACGAGGTAATAGGTAGTGATCGTCCAAACGTACTTGGAGATCGACCGGATATGCGAGGAACTCTCTCCTGTAATGGACACATGGGACGAGGAATAAGGTGCCTCTGGTTTCGTTCAGTCCCAGAATGAACTTGTAAATGGATGTGTGTCTGACATCGGATTTCATTCTATATGATTGATAGACATCGGTTGCATAGCACAAATTACCTGTGTGGCATGCTGAGATGCAAATGATCAAGGCTTCTGTTGAAAGGCATAGTCTTGTGGTTGATGATCAAAGCACCTCTTTAATATAGCATAGCTTTGTGTATAGCTTTAATTCGCGAGCCTCACACCCTGGTGTGAACCAGAAATGGGAGAGGACATCAGGGAGGACATGCGTTTCCTTCTAGCTAGGAGTGGTGTCTGGGTTTTGCACGCCCAAATATTTTACTTATGTGGATGATAGATAGAGAGGCGCCTCAGATATATCAGTCATACGGGCCGATGGATGGTATGGTCTTTATACAGACCAATTTTACGCCCCATAGGGCAGGGAAACGCATTGTTCAGGAATTTTAATCCACTAACATAAGTGTGGACCGACCCTGACGATCCAAAGGCTTGACTGGGTACTTGCCTTAGGCTCGGGCTAGAGAGTCTCAAAGTGGTAAGGACGATCCCTGGCCTTAGTTCATAGATGGAAATCATATTTTCAATATGACATTTCGGTTTTTGTTGTAATCCTATATATGGCGACATAGTGGGATGGGGCGCTCATGCCGCCTATGATTGATACATTTATATTTGGAGTTGTTTTGTAGTAATAATAAAAGATGAAATTTAGTGTATCAAGCATTCTTTGGCTATTATAAGGTAAAACCCTATCATCTGGCTTGCGTTGCATTGCGTGATGGGACCTGGGTCTTATAATAGCTTCATTATTCTTTATTTAGCATTGCGCTGTTTGTTTTATGCACTAGTATTCTTGGGAGGAAACTTGTTCCGTGTTATACGGCATGGTCCCTTGATTTACCTAACTTTAAAATAAAGATTAATAACTGTATTAGTGCTCACACTAGTCACATGACTGACCTGGAGTTTATTGTTTTAACCTAAACTCTAGGTGCCCTTATTTTCCATACGGGCAGCTAGAAGTTGGGTTTTGCAGAAACTATATTCACAGGATCTTGGTTTATAGCAGAAGGGATATTCGGAAAGCTATGTATCCGTGTATTTCTTTCAGTTGTGTTTTGTATTATTTTTCCACTGCTAAGTAATGTATTTTAATCTCTGATATGTATCGAATGTATAATATCTATGTAAACTCTGTTATATTCTTGTACTCTGATGTAATTGTAGTAATAAGCAATCCAATGTTCTTCTGTTTGTGTTCTGTTTTGTTGTGTTCTCAATTTAATCCAGGCTTTCCTTCATGGGGAAGTTTGGGTCGTTATAAGACAGATCGATGGTTCTTTAGGGAAAGATACAGTAATCGATTGAGGAGATTAAAGGCAGATGGATGGTTTTTGCGAGATCGGCGGTGGTTTTCAGCAGATTGGTGGTTTTCGGCAGATCGGTGTTTTTTCTGTGAGGCGTTGCTTTGGAGGAATTTTTTTTGGAGAAATAAGAATGGTTTTGGAGGGGAGATAGAATATTTCATGAAAAGTTGGCGGGAATCGGTGAATAGAGCGTTACACTAGTATGAATAAAACAAAATCACGCGCCGAAACAAGATTTAAGTGTAATTAATAACAGTTCAGAAAAATATGTTATTAAATAGCGTTATTATATCATATTTTGTTGAAGTGAGTTAAATAAGAGTTTACCATAATTAGGTAAAAAAACATGGTTGAGATTTATATAGGTTTCCAAAAGGAACATGTGGTTAATAAACTATTATTTATTTTGAAGATATGAATGTTGTTGATCAAGGTCTGAGAGGTAAATCAAATATCCCAACTTGAATGACCCATGTTTATCCAAAGATAGTATTAGTTTTTAAACGAGAGTAGTGAGTGAAACATAAGGTATGATTTCCGTGGATGATATTATAAACTGTTTTCTAAAAGTTTATAAGTTAAATAAAATGAATTTGGAGAATATCCTTATTTTATAATAAGAAGTAAAAGCAGTATTTCAATATTAGAAAATTTAAAGAATATAATAAAACATATGGTTCATTAAAGAAGCTAAATGATACTAAGTAGTAAATCAGTGAATACATTTCAATATGGATGAATGGTTGTTTTATTTGATAGTTAAACAACCAACTATCAAATTTGGCCTATATGATTGTTGGTACGGAAAGACCGGGATCGAATATATATTTGAAAACTATTCCTTCTAGCAAATACGAATATGTTAAAGATGCTGATTCAAGATGGAGCTATTGAAGACCATTGATCTTCATAAGTGGAAGGATTACTAATATTCTCTGCCTTGCAAGCAAAGATAAGCTGTGATTTTGTCATGATTGGAATCTGTGGATTGTAAGGACTACTCGCTACTAATCTATAGGGTGATTCCTTAGATGTGGTAGGAGGGTGCCTTCGGTTCATCCTGTTACTGGATGACTTGTATGGATGAATGTCTGACGGAGTATTTCCAAAGGGATCGCGTACGTTAATTTCTTGAAACGTACCACAGTTGGTAGCGGAGAAAGGTCTTTCTCTTAGCTTATCAGCTAGAGTATTTTTGTGGCCGTCAATTAGTGATATCTGATAGATCTGACAATGTGACATTCAAAGTGGATGGAGATGTGTTGCTCTAAAGGTAAATTCTAACCTCAAGCCTCATCAACTGGGAAATGACAAAAATCGGGCAGGCAGCATGGCTATGTGGGTCGCTCCCATTAGGGTGTATCAACACCTATGTAGAGAAAACTCCATTTCCTTCTATAATCTATTTCGATGCTGTCCCTTTCGGGAAACGATGGTTTGAGCCTAAATGATGGTGATATACATTCAATACACTCAAGCGAAATGAGTGGTCGGTCATGTGTGGGCCGGGTTGCAAGACATTCTTGTTGAACCCAGTGTATTCCCCTCTAGTGATACACTATCGGCAGATAGTTCCATACCTTGTCATAGTCGGGATCCAATCTCCAATAAGCACCCATGGTTTTGATTGTATACTATATATGTGGAGCATGAGATGCAAGCGTTCTGCTAGATTGTTATTTACTTGTATTACATCACTATTATAATATCAGAAAAGATATTGATTTCAAAAACGTTTTGGGTTATCGTAAGGTAAAAATCATTAGTATTTATGTGTGGATTTGGTCTTATGGTTATCCTTTTCTTTCAAAAAGATTTTTACTTAAAAATCAAGTTGTGTGATACCCTTAAACTTAGTGTGTTTTTTCTCACTCTGGTTCTCCAGACTAACCCGGTATTTGTAATGCTCGGGTTAGACCGGGTTGTACAGGTTCAGGTTATCGGATGTTGTGAAAAGACGAGCTGGAAGAGTATAGACGTATGATATTACATAACTACTATTTTGGTGTGTTATATATGAGAACGGCTTATTATAACTGTCCAGATGTGTGATGTACTTTGATAATGTAAGTATTTTTAAAAGCTCTCAGTAAAGATATATTATATATTATATTTTATACCGCTGCGATGTGAGACTCTGATTTTATTTCTTCTTCTTCTTCCATTCTAACTTTGTTTCTTATCTCACCCTCTAATTTCTTTCTGTTAACTATTTGGTGTTTTTGGTACTTGAGTTTTGGCAAGTAATACGGGTTTATGTATTATTATTAGAATTCGGATGTAGAATTCTTTTACAGGGTCGTTACAAAAACAAACATATATATACTGTTATAGATGTGTTTATAATTGTACTATTCTACTACATCACAGAAAGAATAAAATATTCATATTTAGATAAAATACTACTACAAAAGAATCTAAATATTCAAATAATATTTTATTAAAATACAATATTTTATTTCTATGAGTAGTACAAATATATAACTCAACTATTTGTACAACTCACTGTAATACAATACATTCAATTTTGTTTGTTACATATGTTCCTCACTACAACTCTCAATCAATCAGCTTATACATACTTAATTACGTTTCATATTCATTTGCAGACATACTCGCTGACTCACACTCTATCTCAGTCTTGTCTTCTGTCTTCAGTCTGTCAGCAATGTCAGTCCAGTCTTCTGCTTACCTGTCACAGAAACACACACAGTAAACTGGAACAAAAATACTTTAAATTCTAGTAGATATAATTTTGTTTTCTAAAAATTTATCTATCTCATAATTTTGGTATGTTTCTCATTAAATTTCATGACTTGATCTAATTTATATGAATGTCCATCTGTGTCTAAACAGCTTGTGATATTCACAGTGATACACTGTAAATACCATAAGGTAGACAACATTTCTAGTGTTCGCACACACACACACACACACACACACACACACACACACATATATATATATATATATATATATATATATATATATATATATATATATTTGCACATAAATGTGTGCATATACACATATATTTTGCGTATGGGCAACAAGGTCAAATCAGTGATTGGACCTGAACCAAGAAATCAAATACATATGCAGACACAAAAAAACACACATACATGCAGACACAAAAACACACACATTTATGGATATATATATATATATATATATATATACACACACATATGCATATATGTATGTATGTATATACCTAGTAGGAACAATGGTTCAGAAATACCAAAATGGCAACGAAGAGCTCATGTGCAAGTACAAAACATGGTCGAGCCAGTTTTTTAATTTCAAGTACTCAATGGTCAGTGAACACAAGAAAATACAAAGCCAACATGATTCAGCATAACAAGGTAAAGATGCAACAGCATGGTCAGAGCTCTTAAGTGAATGAGAATGGCTCAAGTACAAGGTCAAACAACATGGTACAAGTACACATTCAACAAACTAAAGTGAAAGGCAAATTTCAACTTAGGCAATACAAAACAGTTAAAATGGACAGTTTAGGTGTCAAGCATTAAGGTGCAGCATGTACAAAGTGACATACAGGATCACATAGTCACATATATATGGTTGTGTTGTATACATTTTTTTTTTGCGTGTGTGTGTCAATATAACTCAACATTTTCAGTGAAACAAGGCAAGACGTGTCGAGCCATGCATAAGACATGTTCATACAACAGCATATACATGCAAGTGATCAAGGATATCATGTGTCGATAGCAACTTTCATTCAGCACAAAAACAAATGCAAAGTCAAGGCAATTTTTTTGTTAGGTGACAGAGCACATAATGGTGGAGCCAAAACCAATAAGCAAAACATATGTCTCAAAGCAAGTCTATGGTCACAAGTACATGGTGCAACTGTTTTTTCTTAAAAGTGTGGGCAAGTTTTTTTTTAAAAGCATTTCAATTTTGTTTACAAAGCCAAAAGGAAGCACTGACACACATATATGACGCATGTGTCACAAGTCAATGCACATGTGAACAGGAAATGGTTTCCAGAATGTTTGCAAGCCCTTTGAAGCAATAAAATCTTTTTTATTCCAAAAATAACATATGAAAGAAGCATTCCAGAAATCACAGTATGGACTTAATGCAAAGATGGAATCGGAACATCCGAAGATCATCCTTTTGGGAAATAAATAAATATGCATTTCAAATGTTTCCAGAGTTTGGCAAGTAACAAATTAAGACTTTCCAGAAATGAAAATCATTTCACAATACAATGACAACTAGATTGTATACATGCAAACTTATATGCATGAATCAACAAGCAACTCAAGTTAGCAAAATGGTTCAGAATTGGCAGTGCTCGAATACACACAAAAATTACACATGCATATGTGTGTATACAAGCATAGCAGGTCATAAGAAAATTAGAGTATTGATTTATGGTAAGGGTCCAATATCATTTTTATATAGGAAGAATCACTCAATGGAAATCACACAAGTAAACAAATTTGGCATGCAAGGTTTTATTTCCAAAAATGGTTTTGGCAACAATTGATTTCCAGAAATTCATTTATTTATGGGCAACAATTGATTTCCAGAACTCATGCTTTTCGATCGAGAATCCCAAATCACAGAACGAACGATGAGGAGCAACAACTATCGATCATCAGAGATTGAAGTTTCATAAGTTCCAGAAATCGTGATTTGAGGAGAGCAAGAAAAAGCCTAATTTCATTTTAGTTCAGCCGACATTTTGGAGCAAAGCTTTTTCAAAAGAAATAAAAGGGAGACCGGCCTTGTATATCATTATAGAAGGGTTTTTTGTTTTTATTTTTTATTTGTATTTTTACTTTGTAGTTTTCAATTTGTAGGTTTACTAGTTTTCCTATATAAAATAGGGGTTAATAGCTACGGGTATGTAGCCAGAGAAAATCTGGTTTCGGGGACAAAAATCAGTGAAGGATTTTGAGCATGGGATTAAAACAACAGCAGGTTTTGCGAGCGTACAAAACTGTATAGGCTATTAGCAAGGGGTTCGTGAGTTTATAGGTTTTTGTACGCGGGTGTCTGTTTAATACCTAGTAAAAACCTTGGGGAATGCAACAGTATGCAAGGTTTGCCGAAGTTTAGTAAAATTTGTGTTATTTACTTTCTGCATTTATTTTCTTTGTTGCAATCTGTATTGTGATATTTTTTAATATCTCCATAAAATTCAATAAACCCTATTCACCCACTCTAGGGTTAATCTAGATCCAACATAAAGATCGGCATTGCTCTAGACAAGTGATAAATGTTCCCAAGAAGGTTCCGACAAAGTTAATCAAAAGGGACTTAAAGACACAGTATTAACATTCCTGATCCAAATCCAACCATTTAGAAGAAAGATCAGCTACAAACTTATTTTTCAACCTTTCACATTGGTCGATTAAAATTGTTTCCTAGATCCATCCATTATCCATTGCTGCTGATAGGGACGCTCTGGATGTGGCATATAATATGATGAAGGATGCACTTGAGCGATATAAATAACTTCTTAAGGTGGCGAATAACTATTCAGCGATCATCAAAGTTTTGGAATTGGACTTGTAGAATGCAAAACAAATTGTTGCTTGTGACAAGGGAGTGATATCAAGTTTGAACAAGGAGTTAGCCAGTTACAAGGATAAGCTGGCCAAAGAAAGTACATAAATTGAACTTCTTAAGAAAACACTAGTAGGGAAAGAGGAGAGGCTTTACCGGGAGATTGATAGCCATTCTCTTATACTTAGATCGGAAAATAGCAGCATCCAAGCGCTCTCTCTTGAGAATTATCGCCTAAAGAAAAAAGGATGAGGTGTTGAAGTTCAAGCTCACCGCTACAAAATAAGAAAAACATCAGTTAAAGAAGTTATCCAGCAGGCTTATAAGGATGCATTGAATGAGAATGTTAAACATCATGTGGAGATGGCAGAGGTTCAAGCTAGGGTAGCTAAGTTAGAGAAATAAAAATATGAACTTGAACTTGCAATCCTGGGGTTTTTTGTTGAAGTTCTCTGCCATTGCGATATTTCTTGGAACACTGAGTATCTAATTATACTCGTTGCATATGGGGAAGTATTCTTTAAGGAGGATAAATTTATCACAAAAAGCGAGTCTGTTGATGAGGACACATCATAAATAATTATTTGCATGGTGGCGAACAGATATTCTAGCCGAGTGTCGCCGACAATTTAGGAAGGAGGAGGAGGTGAGCGTGCGGCTCAATCAGCCTGGGATAAAGGCAATAACATTCTTGTTGAGGGACCTGGAGGCGTGCAGACCAGAGAGCGATAGTTCAACCATGTGCAAGGTGACGGTTATCGCTACATTATCACATCTAACTACTGCCTTCAGGCATGACTCCGAACATCTTGCAATGAGCAAACCTATAACTCCTATACAAGAAGGGATGACTCTTTAGGAAAGTGACCAAGGAGATAAAATCTCCAAGGGTGTCTCCACTATTTCCACGGTCTTCAAGAGAGTTATTATCGAATTTGAAAGAGCAAATGGTATTTTGTTGGGGTCTTTTGATGAAAACAAATTTCAAAATGTTATTGCTTTTCCTACTGCCTAATAATGGTTGTGCCCCCAGTAACAAAAGCTCCAGACATCTAGCAATGTTCATCCCCAGCTCTAGGCAATGAGGACGACTTGACTAAAGAGATTATTAATGATCTTAAGACATGGATACTGAGGCCTTGGAGATGGAAAATGATAATATGATGTTGTTATAAGTGAGGAAAAAAAGAGGAGGACTTATAACTAAGGCAGATGTTCACAAGACAACAGACCAAGATTGACAAAAAAAAGAAGTGATCGACTTGTCTCTTTATCCTCTCCAAACTTTGGGTCCATGCGAATCTATTTAAGAGAAGATCATAACTCCCTCAGTTGGCATAATCAAAATTCTAGTACAAGAAGCGTGGTAAGCCTGGAAAGAGCAATAAGCAGCAGAAGGAAGATAAGTACAAGAAGGGTAGAAAAACCAGAAAATATGATAAATCTGGGGTATCAAAACTGGAAAATATGATAAATCTGGGGTATCAAATCTTTCATAGCAACGGGCACCCTCCGCTTTGTGCATAAGACGAAATCCACTCATTTTCGAATGATTGATAGGTAAAGATAAGTCCGGGAGAAGAAAAAATTGAAAGTGTAAGCTAAACCATAGAGTTATACACTACAAAAATTGCCATGGTTTGATACTCAACATATTGGTTTTAATTTAAATGATTTTGTCTCTAATTTCTTCTTAAGACCCAATAAATACAAATAACGTGGTATCAAGAATCAAGTCCCAAATATTATAAAGACAACAAATATTTGTCTCAATGAAACTTAAGACCAGCCAATTTGTCTTAACTTTGTTACTAAGCATAATACTCTCTAGAGACATAAATATTGTCTCAAATGCATGCAGTAAGACCATGAATATGGTGATAAAGATGTCTCAAATCTACATATTAACAACATACCGAGTACAGCAGCTTTGTCTCAAATCCCCGTATTAACAACAAATGAATCCGCACATGCTAAAATGATAAACAAATCCAAATGCTCTCAGAATAGCACACAGTACAGCAGGTTACATATAACATGAAAAAGAACTCTCAGAATAGCACACAGTACAGCAGGACGCAGGCTACATATAATATGAAAAAGAAAATGGAACCTAATATTCAAATCACATGTACAGCAGAATATGACATAAACATGCAAACAGCAAAATATGACATAAACATGCAAAAAGATGTATGACTAAAACCGAAAACAACCAGTAAGATACAAAAAACTGAAACACACTTAACTAAAACAAAGATACAATAAAGGAATCCCTATAACAGAATACAAAGTACAACATAATTCACTGAAATACAAACAACCATGTCCTAGTGTTCACATCAAAAGCCAAAACAAAAACAGAACATTAAACATGTAAAAGAAAAAGAAAAACAGTTTCATTCTATGTTGTCATTAAGAGATTGCTGAAACGCACCATGATCGGGTGTTATTCGATATTGTCCAGGTTGCATATTATACTCATTTGTAATAGGCCAAGTAGCTGTGTAAACGGCCCAGGCTGCTGTGAAAAGTTTCCAAAAGTTTGCTGGCAAGACAAAGGAGTAGATTGGAAGCTTGCAGGTGTTTGGTGATACGGAACAGACGGTTCCATAAACTGAAACGAAGAATGCGGAAATTGTCCGGATAGTTGAGGAATTTGATTAGCATTTTGGAAAAACGAAAATTGTGGGAATGTTTGTTGTGGTTGTTGTGGCTGTGGTGGTGCAACTGTTCGTTGTGGTTGTGGTGGTGCAACTATTTGTTGTGGTTGTTGTGGCTGTGGTGGTGCAATTGTTTGTTGTGGTTGTTGTGACTGTGGTGGTGCAACTGAACCATATTTGCTAGCGATTGCCAGTTCTACTTCTTTTTCGATCAATTTTTTGATCTCCGGTGTCAACATGATATTTGTAGATGAATTGGATTGTGTAGAGCAAGTGATATTATCTGCTAAAATAGAAGATTTAGATCCTTTATTTACCAGACTACTCGTATCGATGTATGGTGCTCCGTATACTCTGCCTCTTATTTGTCCCCCGGACGCCTCTGCCCAAAGTTGTGGATTCCATTCTGCTGGATCCTCGTTTAACTCCGCTTTCTTTTTCAAATATGTTTCCTGAAAGTAAAAAAAAAAAAACATGATTATATGAGATTATTATTGCATGCAAGCTGAAATAAATGAAAGCAGAAAATAGTACATGTACAGATTATTATTGTAACATCATCAGTTGGTTTATACTTTTACACAAAGTTCAACACAGATATATATATACTTAGAAGTTCACTATATTTGCTGATCATCCGTTACATTTGAACTACTCCGGCCAAAGAGCAACTAAAATAAAAAATGAACAATCTTTTTCTTCGTTTAAGTTCATGTCCAAAACACATCTTAAGTAATTAATGCTCAGTTGAAAAAATAGGTCACTGATGTTAATCAGGGTTGTTAAAACAATCCATATTTGTTCTTAATTAATCAATGCTCAGTTGAAAAAAGGACAAGTTATTTTTCACTTAATGCAAGAAATTAGTTAAATGCCATAAGAAATTAGTTTGATGTAATTGTTTTAATGTTACTGTTTAGTTAAATGCCACAAGAAATTAGTTTGATGTCATTGGCAGTATATATGAATTTAAACTTCACATTTAATGACTAATAAGTTAATAACATATGACTAATAAGTTAATAACATACATATTCATATGTTAACAAACATTAGAAGTACAATAATAGTGCTATAGGCAGAAAAATAAGGTAGCGTTCTTTTTTAAACTTGGACAATTCGAATCCACATCGACGTCCGTGTCGAACGCGTCGAAAGCGTTCGATGGACCAAACCATCCATTCAAATTGAACTAGGTTTTTTGGCCCACTCGTTCCTCGTCCTTTGCCTTATCCTTCCCTTTTCACGTGTTAAAAGAACACATCTTCATTTACGAACTTACCCCTTCTTCATACCCTTCAATAATCCTTTTCCATTTGCCTCTTTCGGTTCAAAATAGCACACCTAAAGCAACAGAATCAAAACGTAATCTAAATTTATCTTGCTACATGCTAAGTCATCGTATATAAAGTGTTTTTATTTTCCTTTTGTCCTTTTTATCTTTTTATTTGTTTCAAAAAAAAAAAAAAACTTTCCTTTTTTGCATATTCGAAGTAAAGAAGAAATTTTCAAATAACCAACAATCTTCTGCAAAACGTTACGGCGTGTATCAACAATCAAAGCCCAGTCGATTCCAACCACATAATTAAATAATTATACCTTTTTTTTTCTCTTCACTTTACTCCCATGCTTAATGCGAAACTTGAAATTGAAAATAAAAGAATTTAAAGTATGTGCATCTAGGATCAATATCCTCGTCCCCCCCATCAACCAAGCTGGATGCATGCCAGCATGATAGCAAGAAAAAAGGACAAGCATATTTTACTCTTTTGCTCACGTAAGAATTTAATTACACAAGCCTAGTATTTACCCTTTTGTGTGCACTTTTATCTGGATGCAAGTACACAGTTACTTTTCTATGTGCATTAGAATTTATCCTCAAAAGTATATTTACCCCTTTTGTGTGCATTAAAACGTCAGTTTGTATTTGTTAAAATGCAATAATCTGTCTTAATGTGCGTTATTCACTTATTTTGATTCACACTTTGATCGGTTGTATATGCCATAGTCTGATGTAACTATTTTTTTGTGTGAGTAATTCATCCACTGGCTTACTATATTTGCTTCAATTTTCAGACTGATCTGGCAAACCTTCAAAAGAAGAAAGATGAGGAAAATGTGAGAGTTATTTTCAATATTTAGTTTGCGCAGAGCATAAATTAACTTTATGCGCATAACGATGATTGTATTTATGCATTTGGTATAAATTAACATGTAACTGAGTAAACCAGTCATAAATTTTCTGATCTGAACATGTAAATTAACCTTCAAAAGAATTTACATAAATTAACATAAAATAAGTTTTCAATTTGTTGTTGTTGTTGTTCTTTTTATGAGTTTGGGCATGTAACTGAGTAATTCAAGTTACATGTAAATAAACCTTCAAAGGAATTTGGTTCCAACTCATTTCTGGTAATTTACTCAGATTTACAGTTTGAAATTGATTGCATGAGCTGCGGTCGCAATGATCAAGTTTTGGTCCTTATGAAATATATTATTATTCAAGCATAAAATAAGAACTTCATGGTTTTATGGCTATCACATAATTTCTGCCAAGTTGATGACTTTCAAGCTTTACAAAAATAAATTAGAAGCTTCAAGATTCAAGTGGAAGACGATAACAGCCTTAATTGCATAAGTTATTTAGCAACATTTTATGATAGAGAGAAAATCTTATAAGTTATTTATGTAACTTGAGCTGTTGAGGCAATTTAACACTAGCAATGCTATATTGATCAGATATGAGCAAATAATTGCAGATCAAAGTCTACAGGGGAAAAATCGATGCTGAATTTATGATTGTGATCTTGTTCGCGATACCCTTTATTCATAATTTCTGTTCACCTATTTTCTTCAATTTGTATTTTTAATTGACTTATGTGGAGCTAATAAGTTGAAACTTGCTTATTCTTTCTTATCAACTTTAACTAAGAGCTTTGGAGAATTGCTTATAAGTTGTCAAAAGTATTTTTAAGTAGCTCACTAGAATTTATGCATTTGATACTTCTTATAAGATGGTAAAGCTAAGTAGTCGAGAACTTAAAATTAATGAAGTAAATGGTAAAATAAAGCTGTTGTTTCAAACAGCGTACCACATTTCAGTATGCGCCATCATTTTTACATGGATGTATTCAATGATTTAATCTGATATATATTTATAACTTGTATGTAATTGTAGTGGAACATCAAATTACAGCCAATGCTTTTACTACGATTATTAAATCAAGTTTACATGAAGTAATTATTCAAAACATTTTTTAAGAAGGATTATAATATGATTCAAAATTCCATCCGCACACCAGAATTTTGGCGATTCATCCGGATTTTAGGTAGGAGTCAGACTAATATGTTGATAAAAAAAAAATTATAACAGGTTAATGGCTTATATATGTTGATAAAAATTATAATATGGATTTCGTTTTCGGTATTATTTCTTTAAACTAGTTACACCGGAATTATGGCATACAAATATTCTTCGTGTCCATGCTTCATCTAAAAACTGTGAAACCAAGGTAACCAAATCTAATTATTCTTTTTAGCTGCTGCTGTATTCAATGGCAGATTTTAATACCCTAACACTTGTAACTTAAAGTGAATTCGATGAATCGGTAAAAGATAGTCGGCAATTAATTTTCTAACAGAAAAACTTACATAAACTTTTTTTGATTTGTTGTCAACAAATGTGCTGCTTAGCATCAAGGATTCTTTCACTTTGTTTTTTCCTTTCTCTCTTTTAGTATGCCAGTAACGGAAACCATCAGCAAATGATACGGATTGTCCTGTCTCGAGTTCCTTCAAAATTGGATATTAAAAACAATTAGTATAACTAGTAAGCATGTGTAAACATTTAACACATGTTAGTATAACTGGTAAGCATGCATAAATATTTAGTACATGTAAACATGCATAACTGAATCAAAGTTAAATCCACATAACTTTGTACAGGTAATTAAAGTTCAAATTAAGATCAATCACATTATGAAATCCAAGAGGAAGTCAGCAAATAGTTTTTTGCACTAATAAAAAGAGGGAATAGCTTGTAATTTTCAGTTGTTTATGTATGTCAATATTCTTATGCACTGCCTTTTTGTTTATAAAAAACTAATTTTAATGAAACATGTCGTTATTTTCATATTATGAGCATGAAAAGTAATATTGGCTTACCACTTGTGCATTGTGTGACACAATAGACACCGAACCAGCACTATGACGCGTGTGAGTCCCTTCTTTTGGTGTCAAACGATTCATTCTCATCTTGTTTCCTTTATCATCATACGTACGCTTATGCCATTCCATATCAATCATTTGATTCCAAATATTTTTTTGAATCCAACTTGGTGGTGTATCTCGACAGTTGATCATCCTATTAGTTTGTCTCAACAGTTTTGCCTCTTTTCGTGCACGATACAATTTCTTTTTTAGGATAGAGGATGCTGATTTGGTCCAAATCTCATAAACTTTTTGTTCAAAATCAGCATCATATGTGTATGCCCACTATACATTGAAATGTATTGAAAATAAATTTCACTAGAAAAATCAGTAATTTAAATCACAAGAGCATAAACATACCTTGAACTCATTAAACAGTATTGTTCTTTTTTCATGAGGCACTTTAGAAAACGTATACCATGGTTCCGTAAACCGCAAGTTCCAAATTCTTCCAATAAGACGCGAGGCGGATTTGTTTGTAAATCTAAACAACATATTGAAATACATGATAGGATATTCGTAAGACGAAAAATATAAAGGGAGCGTTATTGATTCTTACTGATTTCCTGTCCATTCAAGTGGTCTTTTTTGTGTAATAGGGTCGATTGGAGTGTCATATCCTCCAACTGGAATATAGTTCCCCTTACGTGCATTTGGATCGTCGCCCTCTCCCCCTCCCTCTTTGCCCTCCGTACTATCCTCTTCAATTCCTAGTTGACCGTCTCTCATCTCTTGTTGTACTTCTTCAAGTCCCTCTTCGTCTCTTTCATCCACAACTTCTAGTCTCTCCTCACATATGTCAGGCATTGCATTTGTGCTTGTGTTCAACACAGAGTGTCTTGGCATGTTATCCGCATGTTCGGATTGTGTTGAATTAGTATTTGTCATCTTTCTTATAAGACTTCGTAAAGCTGAACCTGTCATTATATCTCAACTACACATAAATTTGATTATTTGAGGGAAAATTTTCGAAAGTCTAGTACTATTATAGAAGTAGAAAAATGGTCAGCAATATATTAATAGCTATCTAAAAATGGTCAACAATATATTAATAACTATCAAAATATTTTGTGCAAGCATATTATGTATGACAAATAGTTGAATAAAATATAGACATTTACCTGTAGTTAACCTAGAAAGTGAACCCCTTTATATTGAAGTCGAACGTTTTCTTAGTTCTTCAGTGAGCTTCAAATCCACCTGAGAAAACTGAAATTAAAAAATAGTCAAACAATTGCAATATAATGTACAGATAAAAAAAATCTTAACCGCATACTATATTGAAGAGCTAAATAAACTTGATCACAAATTAATATGAAAGTGATACTTTGTAATATGCATTCCACTGTAATATTAGTAAAAAATGAATACATACCAACAAGGTTGAATTCTAGAGATGTGCATGACCATATATAATATGAACTCAAATGTTAGGATAAAATAACTGCATACATTATTATTGCATTCAAAACAAAATTGCAAAGTTTGACATTTTTTTTATTAGATTCTAACAAAATACAAAATGACACTCATGACATCATCCAATTTTGTTCTTAAACTAAAAAAGAGAATAGTCATCTTCAATATCAACTTCTTCAACCCTTTCTACCACATCATCGTCACTCTCTCCAAATTCATCATCGTTGTCGTCATCAACTTCTATATCCTCTTCTGATTTATCGCTTTCATCATTATTTTCCATTGCATGCTCTAGTTCTTCGTTATCAACATCGTCATAATGGTCAAATGTTATTGGTTGATCAAGACTGTCGTCAAGGTGAACAGCAGATTGTTGACACATCTCATCTACTTGATCCACATCTGCATCCTCCTCCAAGTTGGGTACATTAAGTGCAAAACGACTTCTCGCGGCAGTTTTAATAACTACTAACCATTCACTTGATGTATCCGATTGACAAGTGAAATAAACTTGTTGGCATTGTTGAGCAAACACAAACACGTCATCTGTTCGAAGTCTGGAATTTTTCTTTAGTTCAATCAATCCGTTTGTATAGTGCACTCTTATTCCATCTCTTGTTACCGTATCAAACCAGTCACAATTGAATAAAAATATTTCATGTTTGTCTCCAAGATATGTCAGCTTAATAACTTCTTTAATCATCCCGTAATAATCACTTTCCAAATCATCATAACAACTTCCTTTCACACATACACCACTATTCATTGTTTTTTTGTTCTTTCCATAGCGCATTGTGTGAAATTTGAAACCATTTACGAAAAATCCATTGTAACACTCGACTATAAAATTTGGCCCTTGTGCAAGCAAATATAACTGATGCTCAATGCCATCAAGATGAAATGGAACCTATCAAATAAAAGTAAAAAATTATTCTTAACATCAACAATTAAAAATTCACAAACTATAAGAAATAATTTATTTTTCCATCTAGACAATAAACTTACATTTGATTTTAACCAATCAGGAAATAATGTTTCCAACAACGTATCAATGAAATTTTCGTCTTTATGGGGATGTTGGCCTCGTAGTTCTTCTTTGCACTTGCTATATATACGAAATAATTTTGTTAAAATAATTATGCAACAATATATTTAGTTATAATACAATTTAGCATTGCTTACATCATTAAATCCTTGAATTCAAGGCAATTGAATAACACGTATTTATGTGCAGCAACGTGTTCTTTTTCGGTGAGTTTCCTTTAAGTGAACGCATTTGATAATACTCTGCCCGGATGTCGAAAAATTGATAATCGTTCATCAGGTGCAATTTCTCCACCATCATCATTTCTTGGTGCTTGATTCCATATTGTTTCAACGTTTGGACCAAAATAACATGATGTAAAATTTGAAATCTCATCAATAAGGTATGCTTCAGCTATCGAACCTTCTACATGCGCCTTATTACCCACTTTCTTTTTTAAATAAAACAAGTACCTACATAATTTACTAATGGTTGAAATTTGATCGATAACAAATAAAAATACTAATTAACCATACCTTTCAAATGGGTACATCCATCGGTACTGAACAGGACCGCCTACTTTAGCTTCATAAGGAAGATGAATGGATAAATGCTCCATAGGATCAAAAAAAGAAGGAGGAAATATTTTTTCAAGTTTACAAATTATTTCAACAATATTTTTTTCTAATGAATTCATAATTTCAACACTGAGATTTTTTGCACAAAGATCACGGAAGAAATTACTAAGTTCAATCAAAGTTTCCCATATATTTTTGGGTAAAAACGGACGAAATGCAATGGGAAGAAGTCTTTGCATGAACACATGACAATCATGACTCTTAAACCCGCTGATTTTTTTTTTTTCCGATTCATTCACGCATCTTTGAATGTTTGAGGCATAACCATCGGGGAAACTTAAACTTTTCACCCACTTACAAACCATTTTCTGTTCATTTTTCGAGAGACAATAAGGAGCTTTGGGTTTGTAATGATTACCACTTGGACGTTGAATTAAGCTCATCCAACGTGATTTGCTGCAGATTTTTTCAAGATCAAGTCTAGATTTAAGATTATCTTTCGTCTTGTCAGTGTCCATTAATGTTTGGAATACATTGTCAAAAAAGTTCTTTTCAACATGCATAACATCTAAATTATGACGAATCAAATTTGAATCCCAATAAGAAAGATCCCAAAAAATACTCTTATGTACCCAATTGTGTGATTCTCCGAAGCCTGCTATTTTTTGACTTCCATTTTTGAATCCAAATACAACATTAGGCAGGCTAGACTATATTTTTCATCTCCGCACCAGAACGTCGCATGGGTGGTATATCATTTTCAATGTTATTCCTTCTAAACTTGTCCCTTTGTCTTCTATATGAATGATCCAAAGGCAATAACTGTCGATGACAATAAAAAAAACATGCTTTTCCACCGTATTCAAGAGTGAAGGACTTTATTCTCTCCATACAATAAGGGCACGCTAATCTTCCATGAGTGCTCCAACCAGACAACATACCATATGCAGGAAAATCACTAATAGTCCATAGCAAAGCCGCTCTTAGAGTAAAGTTATCCTTTTTATACACATCATACGCTAGAATACCATTCCATAGATCTAGTAGTTCATCAATCAATGGTCGTAGAAAAACATCTAAATTCTTTCCAGGGTTTCTAGGTCCTGGAATAATCGTGTTTAGAAATAAAAACGGTTGTTTCATGCATTTCCAAGGTGGTAAATTATAAACTGTTAAAATCACCAGCCAACATGAATAAACTTTTGTAGAAACTCCAAATGGGCTAAAACCATCGGTGCATAAGCCTAATCGAACATTTCGTTTAGAAGAAGCAAACTCTGGATGTCGACGGTCAAAATTCTTCCATGCCTCACCGTCAACTGGATGAGCCATTGTACCATCACTAGATTGATTATAATAGTGCCAAGTCATATCTTTAGCATGATTTGGTGACATGTATAACCTTTTCAATCTTGGGATGATTGGAAAGTAACGAAGTTGTTTTTCAGGAATATTTTTCATGTTGTTTTGACAAGGTTTATAACGAGAACTTCTACAAATATCACAAGAAATCATTGCACTATTTTCTTTGTAATACAACATGCAGAAATTGGGACAAACATCAATTTTCTCATAACCAAGCCCAAGAGGTTTCAACAATCGTTTGGCTTCATAAAACTTATGAACTAACTTATGCCCATCTGGCAACATATTACCAATCAACGTACTCATATCTTTAAAACTTGCCTCGGTCAAACCTCTTCGAGATTTAAGGGCCATCATCTTTGCACATGCAGATAATTTTGTTTCTTTTTTGCATCCATCCCATAAGGGTTCATCAGCGGCTTTTAATATGTCTAAAAAATTTTGAGCTTCGAGATTGGGTGGTTGTTCTTCTGTATTGTGATCAACACCCATTGCATCTAAGACCATATCCATGTATGGGTTCTCATCATTCAAATCACTATCTTGTGATTCAGACATTGTTGGCTCGTTAACTTCTTCCTCTCCATGAAAAATCCAAGTAGAATAAAGTGGAACAAAACCTTTTAGTAGTAAATGCTTTGTGATTTCTTCTTTCACTTGAAATTTTTCATTTTTGCACATAGAACATGGGCATCTAATTGTTTCTCCATATTCTACGTGTAGAAATGCAAACTCAACAAACTTGTTAACGCCATCGACAAACTCTAGATTTATATATCCATCTTGAAGTCTACGATACATCCATGATCGATCGCTCATTTTGATATCAATCCTATAACAAAAAAATTGGTTTTGTATGAGACAAAGGACAATGCTAATTTAAAATTACAAATGATATCCAAAGTGTTGAATTGAACATATCACCCTTAACTGTTATATTAACAATAACAATACATAGAAACTAAAAGTAAGAAACATATATCATTTTCATGTACTTATTCATTAAACCACTAAACATAATCTATATTGATAATTTTCAAACAAATCAGTTGAGTAAGTATGATTAATTATATACACCTGTTCTTGTTTATTTATAGTAAGTATATTTTTCACTTTGCTTTAGCAAGTATTTGTTTTCCACACCTTTTATGGTTTGATACCAATATGTGCATGTGTGCGAATTAATGATAATATATGATTATGTAGGTTTGATGGGCCCTTTTTATATGTGGTTTCACCTTGATTCTATGTTTTCAATTAAATATACATATTTGCTATCATTTCCAGAAATATAACTAGCTTATGATCTTTTACAGTTTATTTATTTCATGATTTTTTTTTCTTTTCACTTTCATTTCCTAAAAATAATAATGAGCTAATTCTTTTCAAATTACTAGTTTTCCTGTTCTATTTTGATTAACCTCAAAATAGCTAAGCAATTGTCCTTCTAGGTAATGTTCTCCAAACCTTTTTTTTTCAACATATAAATTATAAAACAATCAAGTGCTGGATCTAAAAATGTTTTACAAATGAATAAGATCTGAAATGTTTAAACAAATGAATAATTTAAACAAAAAGAAAATTTTAATAGCAAAGGAATCTTATTTCCCCTGATAATAAAATTACTAATTTAAAATGACCATTACACACAGATTGCAATTCTACAGCAGTACAAACATGATAATTCCACTTCAATAATGCTTCTCAAGCTTGCAGCCGATATCCATGACTTAATTTCAGCAAAAGACAAAAACATTTTTATCCGAGGACAACGTTTTCTTTGCAGAGGATGATCCAACAATTCTATCCAACCGAAAGCGATCAAAGCTTTATACTTTGAACCTTAGAGTTTATAAGTAAAAAATTGCTCTATGATCTTACAACACTATCACTGGATCAAACGTTGGTTATGTTCAGAAAATTTCAAGTGTTTCAGATTTTAGACAGAAAATTAAATGCTTGAAATGAAGGGCAAAAAAGCAAAAGCTTAAGCGAGGGATGTAATAACAAGTATTTGAACGAGTAGTCACTTTGGTTATGACTAGATAGAAAAGATAAGTGGAGAAATTAACAAGGGAAACGGTAGGAAATGTTTACTGTAAGCTCTTAGTTGCTATTGATAGCTAGGAACTTAAATGATTGGTGTGCAAACCTATTTCCTATTGATGCTATGTACTCCATTTACTGGAAGACACCTTTATGCACTGAATTATAGGTGTTAGTGTATGTCATACATTTGTATAGCTGAAACTTAGCTGCAATGTACTCCCTCCCCTTCCTATTATGTTACATAGTGTAGTATGGTTCTCTTCAGACCTCAGAGTCGATTGGAGTCCAAACATTACATGCATCGGCTATAAATCGACAGAGAGAACGAGTTATACCTTAGAGTAAACTTATTTTCAATTTATGGATTTCACCATATGATCTTATTTACGTCACATTGTAGGTTGCCAAAAGCCAGCCTCCAAACCTCTGTTTATATTTTATCTGCCATCTATAACCTGATTTAGAGTCTATTTCTAGTGCACTTATTGGTAGAACATCTTAGTATTTATTGATTACTTACAATTTTCAACTTTGGATCAGAAATGCTTTCAGTGAAATTATGTGAGATCATAAATAGATTGCGTAAATTAGTATCCAGATACTGGAATATAATTTGCAGGTGTGTTCACATAAATATTATTTGAGGTGTCATCTCATTTATATTTTACAAGATTGTGTGTTTATATTATATGTTCTTTTATTTTTGTTTATTTTAGTATATACTAGCAACCATTTACGCACCCTTTATACACTTGTATTCTGAAATACTCACGTAATTTACTTTTGCAGCTTATGAATCCCTAAACTCTAAAGCTTAATAAATAATTTTGGCAGGCAGGGATATGCTTGCCAATTCAATCCTTTTCAAAACAAGTCTTATATAACATATCCTCTGGCGGTTACAGCAAACGAAATGAAACATGAAAGTATTATATTTGCTGATCAAGTAATATTTACAAAGTACTTCAAACATGTTTCATGTACTGTAGGTTGTTACTTCTATGAAAAAAAAAAACTTCTAAAATGGTCCTCTTACCTAGCCACATATGTTCTAGTGATTCGACAAATGGAATCGTAGGTGATTAAATATACTCTAAATTTGGATAGGGTGAATATTATGTTTGAGGAAACTAAAAAGGTGATATAAATTAATATTAACTATATCATGCTTTAATGACTGACAATAAAAGATTAGCTATCCAAATGTAAAGTCCCCCTAATAGCCTTCTGAATAGCCTATACCAACAAAAAGTTTCTTAAAAGATCAGCTATCCAAATGTAAAGTCCCCTTAATAGCCTTCTAAATAGTCTTTACCAACAAATAGTTTTCGATAAAAGCGTTATGTACATATTTATTTGCAACTAATTTCCAATGTATTGTCATCGTTTTCATCATTTTTAAGTAAAAAACTTTTACTATTTATAGATTAGATCATCAGCCTAAGTTCCAGGATGTTAAGACACATAATTTTAATCAAAAATAAATTCAACTTTAATTCACCTCCTTTTCAAATACAAAAAGGTATTTTGTTTCTAGTAAGCAACAAACAGTTGACTCGGACTTTATCACGGATCAGTCAATATAATTAAGAGTACTCTTATAAGTTATAAAACAATATGTTTACAAATATGAGTTAAATTTTTTGTACTTCATACTCACTTTCATTCTCATATAAATAGACAACTACTGCAGATTTCGGAAAAACTGACTCACTGTCATGAGTAATACACCAAAATTTGCAGTAGTTTATTTGTAATCAAATCTTCAATAAAATGGGACAAAATCAGTAGTAATGCGCATGAATCTTAAACATGCCAGATCTAAGTAAGAAATCCCAAAGAATATAAATAATGTTAACTTGAACATGCATTTAGGCTTTACCATTATTGTCACGACGTATATTTAAAAAGCAATGGAAATGAAGAGTACAATGGTATGGTATATATTTAGAGGAAATGTGAAACAAAGAATGTATATAAATATATCTAAAAGTATAGTATATATTTAGAGGAAATGTGAAACAAAGGATGTATATAAATATATCTTAAATTAGATACAACTGACACAGTTATTAATATTATACCATGGATGGTTAGGAAAAATTTGTAAAGCAAAGGTGTAGCCACCACTCAAATTGGTTACTGTACATAAATTCAATAAAGAACTATTAGGCATGAAGCTTGTCTACTCAAAATTTTGGATTTGTGGACATTATAATGCTAAATTTTGCAGACAGAGTTCATAAAAAAAACATAAACTGAGGCTAAATTTTGCAATAAAAACAAATTAGGGTAGGAATCAAAATCTACTTGTTAATAATGCCAAAAAAAGGTCTGCAGTAACATCGATGTTGTGTTTGATGGGTATTTCTCAATCAAAGATGACCAAAGAAAAATTTAACCCAAATAAAATAAAAAATATACATGAAGTAAATCAAAAGAAAATAAAAGAATCCATATGCTACTGAATTTAAATTCATCGCACTCCACAAATCATGAAATAGCAATGCCAGTGAGTCATTGTCCCAAGCACCCTTGAACTATAAAATTAGAAAAGCGCATAATTAGGAACCTGAAAGAGCTATGGATAATTTTTCAATTTAATTGAAGCCAAAGTGAAGAGGAGAGAAGCGTGAGTGCAATAATAAAGGAGAGAACAGTCAATACTGGTAATTCCTTGGTATCTTCAAAAACTGGAATCATGTAGGCTTTCACAAAGTAGAAGCAGTTTCAAAGAGGGGAAAAGCTTTCTTATGTAAGTAATAGATGGGTATTATTTATACACTTAAATGGCAAAAAAACTTACATGCCTTTATAAGCAGAAAGGGTTTTATTTCCATAATTGGTTTGCCTCTGTAACCATTATGTTAAGTACAAATTATGAACCCGAACGGTCTTTTATATGCCAGTAAATTAAAACTATCCTAGGGAAGTATCTAGAAATTATTGTATAAAGGGAGAGGAACATAGGTGCTTCGATATAAAATAAAATAAAATCTAAACAGAATAACAAGGAGAAATTTAATGACCAAAACCTTTCTAAAACTGCTCATATATCCCAATGAGGACAAATCTTTTTTTTTAATAATAATTGTTGTATCTAGTTGAATGGAGGCAGGAATCAACAATTCAAAAAAACAAAGCAATTCAATGCAACCAAAGGATTCAGATGGTGGTGATTTTATCAGATCAAGATTAAACAACATCGGATTCAAATGCTACAAAAACACTTCACTGCAATGCATGTTTTATACCGCACCATTGATTTCAAAACTTAGGAACGTCAACTGTTGCAGGCAATTCATCACCAATCAAAATTTTTGCATTTTGAATGCATTGAAAATTAACAGTTATGTGATCAGTTTATATATACATGAATTACCTAATAGTTAAGATGAATTTTGAAACAGAACAACTTTAATGCTTGAACGCTGGCCATTATAATTCTTACAATAAATCAAAAGCAACACAAGTATTGGAATACAAAATTATCACATATATACTAACTGGTTTTGCACCATAAGTTCCAAACCTCAAAGTAAACTCGGATGTCTATATGAACTGCAACATAGAGAGATAAGGATTGTAGATCGGATAAATAGCAAAATAAATTTCAAAATTACATACCTCGTTCTCCACGCTTCACAGTCGAGCATCCGTGGCTCCGATTTCCCCCTTTTTCATTTTTTTTAAATGAAAAACAACGTATCTGCCAATCGCAGTCCCCGTTAAATTAATCTCGATGGTGTATCAAAAGAACTAACCGAAATTCATGTTAATACATAATTAAATCGGAGAAAACTAACCTTTATTATCTTCGAATGATCTTCGTCTTGACCAGGTACGAGATATCAGCTATATGTCGAAATCTGAGGCTTTGAAAAGATGAAATCAGCAGGCAGATTTTGAGTGGAGAAAAAAAAAGCAATTTAGGGGTTTTTGTATTTGAGAGAGGAAAAGATTACGTGTTTGCGGAAGCGGTGGAGAATAAGGCGAGAGAAAAGGTGAGTGAGAAAAGTGGCCGATGCGTTTATTTTGTGACTTTCTTGTCACGTTTATTTTAATAATTGCTTAATAATCTGAGACATAGTTAATTTGTGCCTAACCAGTCCTCCTATAGAGACAAAAAATATTGTGGTTTCAAATTTTTGTCTTAATTTAATCTTTTTGTTGTAGTGTTAGATCTCGAAATCCAAAAGAAACTCAAAAAGAATGACAAGAAGGAGTAATGATTACTCGTAGTTAATTTTTTGAATTTTCCTTTCTGACCAGGACTTTTGTGAGTGTAGCCCTTGCCTTCTTTTGATTATCATGATGACTTCATACTTTCTTTACAAGTATAAACAAAAAAATCGCTTTTTGGTTTAAGTATTTCAATATTTTTCTCATTTTCCATTTAATGCACTTAGAAATTTTATTACACACTTGATTTGGTTTATTATTACCCTCAACTAACTTTGAGTCATGACACATTAAAGGTCTGCTCAAAATTTATTTTAATACTAATGTCCCTGGCTTGGACGGGCTAGTGTTGTGGTATTACCCTTTATAATCTTCTGTCTGAGTTAGGACTAGAGTTAATGGACATTAATTCATCATCTTTATACTCTCTTGTCACGATTTAGGTTATAGTTAATGGGTCAAGCAAATGTAACCCACGGAACATCTATTACACCTGTCTGTGATTCTCTCTCCAATTCAAGCTTCGAAAATAGGAGGCCTCGAGGCATGTGAAGGGATCACTCGTTCCTCAGGAATACTCTAACCCAACTCTAGAGGACAGAGTTAGAGCGTCAAATGATCATGTCTGCCTTAGTTCAATTCACACCCTAAGCTCCAAGAAGTGAAATCTTCACAACTAGTGGTCATGCCATGCTTGTCGCGTTATGCTTTTTATAACCAAAACTCCGAGAGTTAGCGATAGTCGTCGGGCAAGTCATTCATACTCACCTACTAGTATACAAATACTGATTGGTCGTATGCTAACCTACTGATTTGTTGTTTGGATAAGATAAAATTCACAAATTAAGGGCTTTATTAACACAAGAAAGTAGTAATTATAACGTGTATTACCTCAATAAAATATTAACAAATGATTTATTCTATCAAGTTTAACAAGACAATTCTAAGTAAAAAAATATCCAAGGTGCTTGTTGTTCCAAGCTCATGGTAGTTCGAATCCATCAATCAGCTTGTAGGTTTCATTTCCAAGCTTAGTTGAATGGCATATTGTCTTTATCGCTTCAAGCCCATACGCAATGGCCCAGGGAAGACACATTTCAAGACAAGGTCACCTACATCAAAGTCCTAGGTCAAAACTTGGAGTTTTAATATTAGGAAATCCTTTGCTACTGTGTTACTGCTCGAAGGTCAACTTACTCGTGTTGTTCATCGAACATGTCCAAATGTTCCAAAAGAAGCTTTTTGCTGGACAAGGGACTATATTACATCGTTTAATGGGAAGGAAATTCTAGTTCGGTAGCAATGATTGCTTCCAACTCATAAGCCAATGGGAAAGAAGTATTGGCAATCTTTGAATTATGGGTAGTTCTATAAGCCCACAATGCCAATGGTAGTTCATCGAACCATTTGCCACGGGCTTTTTCCAGTCACTTCTTCAGAATATAATCTTGTTGACGTCTTCAACATTTCCATTTGATTATGGATGAACGACAACTGAGTAACACTTATCGATGTAGCGGTATGTGTAAAAGTCTTGAGACTTAGGGCTATCGAACTGGGTTCTGTTGTTGGTTATAAATGTTCGGGGAAGGCCAAAGCAATAAAGGATGTTTCGTACAAAAAAGTTGATTACCTTCATAGTTAAAATGGTTATTAATGGCTCATCTTTCGCCTAATAATAAAGTAATAAACCACGACAATAGTGTATGTGGTGCCACCACTAGAAATTAGCAAAGAATCGATTATGTCAATACCACAGATTGCATTTATCCAACGTTTGGTTTATCTCCGTCAGTGGGGCCCTTTTGAATCATGAAATAATTCTAGCATTTATCCAACGTTCATGAGTAATCAGTTGCGTCTCAATTAATAATAGGCCAACCTAATCTGCGCAAAAAAATGCGTACTGTACTTTTATGTTTACGAGCCAAAGTTTTAGCACACGAAACTCGAAGTATATAAATATTCGTGACTGGATATCTTCTTTGCTATGGTCTGCCCTCGGTATGATCACCACATTCGCTTTCATGGACCTCCCACAAGATGCACTTAATGTCCTCATGAACGATAAATTGGAACAAAGGAACCGAGAAACAATTCCTATACATTGTGTTCTCTTGTACAACGTAGTGTTTCGCTCGTCAAAGTGTAGATCGTTTCTCGCTCTTTCTTTCAGGAAGGATTCCTTATAATAAGAAATTTTTGATTGGAATCATTCACAATCCATTTCTTGTACTTGATCAACTTCCATCTGAACTATACTAGAGGCATCAATTTTTTTTAACAAAACTAGACCTATTAGCTTTGCATCTCCGGAACTAGCCAATTATTCTAAAGCATCTGCCTTATAATTATGTTCACGGGGGATGCGCAAACTAGTATAATGCCTAAATCTTATCAACAACTCTTAGATTTGACTGATATAAGATGCTAGTCTTGCTTCATTAGTTTGGAATTTCCATCTCAATTGGCGTACTACTACTTGGGAGTCGCAAAAGATTAGAGTCGACTTTACACCCAGTTCTTTAGTTAGCTTAAGTCCAGCGGTCAGTCCTCGTATTCTGCTTCCTTATTGGTTGCCAGGAAGTCAAGTCTCAAGGAATAATAAATTGGTCACTCTTCAGGGATCACAATCACGACACCAACGCCAAAAATCCTATCATTATGACTCCATCAATGAACATCTTCCATTGGATGAGTGATAACTCTTCGAGTTTTACTGAGGTTGTGAATTCTGCAATAAAGTCCACCAATGCTTTTCCTTGGATAGCTCTATGAAGGACATAGGATATATTTAATTGACTCACCTCAATATCCACTTGAGAAACCTCCCTAATGCTTCGACTCGCTATAAGACCTGTCGTAACGGTTGGTCGTTGTAAACCTTAATCTTATAGGCTTGAAATTAATAGTGGAGCTTCATAGAAGCGATGAAAAGATAGTATGCCATATTTTCATTTTTGGACAATTCCGCTCTACACCCATCAACCTTTCTCTCCCGTAATACATAGTCCTTTGAACATGCGAGTCGTCGCGTACAACTACAAAACTTATACAGTTCAATGATATTGCCAAATATATGAATAGGTATTCATGATCAACCAGGTTTCACAATATCGAAGTCCTCTCCAGGTGGAATAGAAGTTTTTGGAATGCTTCTATATAGTCTAGAGCCTAAGAAAAATTACGCTTTCCATTTTTAATCAGGTCAAAGAAAGAGATGCACTTATCGATAACCCTGGATATGAAATGGCTCAAGGCAACTACTTTTCCTTTCAATCTTTATAAGTCCTTGATGCACTTCGGTATCACTGATAGAAGCTGTTTTCTTTGAGTTGGCTTCGATCCTACGGGAGTGAACTATGAAGCCTAGGAACTTCGCATATGTAACTAAATGTACATTTTAAAGGGTTAAGCTTCATTCCATATTTGTGAAAATGCCAAATATCCCTTCCAAGTAGGTGATACGATCATTTGATAGCCGAGATTTCATAAGTATATCTTCACGTATAATTCCATGGACTTTCCTATCTATTCCATAAACATTTGGTTGACCAACCGTTGGTACAGGGTCCCCAGTATTTTTCAATTTGAAAGGCAGCACAACGTAATAGTACATCCCTAGATTAGTTATGAAACTCGTATGTTCTTTATTAGGGACATGCATAGGAACTTGATTGTAGCTGGAATAGACGTCCACTAAAGAAAGGAGCTCATGACCTACAGTCGATTCCACAAGTTGGTATATTCTAGGAAGTTTGAAGCTAACTTTAGGACTGGATTTATTAAAATATGAATAATCTATACAAGTGCGCCATTTTCCATTGGATTTTTTTACTAACACTGGGTTAGAAACTCAATCCGGGTACAAAGAATCCCATATAAAACCATTGCTCGTTAAACTTTCCACTTCTTCTTTCAAAGCAACTAATCTCTCCGAGTTTAGCATACGTCTTTTTTGTCTTACCGGAATGAAATTCAAGATAATGTTAAAGGTGTGGCTCGATATCTTTGGCGAGATTCATACATGAGTGAGTGAGTCTAGACACACACATCAAGGTTCACTTCTAAAAGATTTGCAAGCTCCATCCTGTGGTTAGGACCAAGATGAGATCTAATTATCAGAGCCTTCAATTTGTAAATATTGTTAACCGATATCTCAATTAGGGTCTCAATAGGGGCCTCTCTATCATATCTTGGCTTTTCGTCTTTTTCTGTATCAAAACTTTTATAGAGTTTATTGTGCTGCCTAGGCCATGATTTTTTATTTTGCTGCTATATAGATTCGTCCTTGATGCAGAGAGTAGTTTCTACAACTTTTAATTTCTCTTCATAGTGCGCGCTTTTCTATTCTGCCTTATAACAAACTCTGGCAGTAACCTAGTCACCTCTAACCATCCATAACTCCACCATCTGTGACGAATTTCACGAATAAACACCACAAGGCGATGCATGCCAAGAACCCAGCAAGGCCCGAAAAATCATTATACGATGAAAAAATATCAAAGACCATAATTGGGAGAATTCACACTCTCTTATCATCCCCATCTCCTATATCCATTGAAAATTCTATCATGCCTATTGGTTCGTTAGCCAATTCATTGAAATCACATATATGAGCCGTATACGATTTCAAGTACTTTGTTTTTAACGTCATCCAGTGATAGGCTGCTACAACATCTCGCGTTCTGACGGGTCGAATTTTATTTTTCAATAAAAACCCAATCCATCGAAATCCGAGTTGGGTGCTCTGGTATCCTGCAGAAATGACAGAGACATAAAAACATATCAGAGTGCGGAAAACAACTTATAGCGGAAGGAACAAAATATAATATAATCAAAAATAACTTTACCTTAATAATGATACTGCTAAACCAGTATCCAAAGCTATACCATCTCTGTCATGAACCTAACCTGCGAATGTTATGAGGAGGGGGTCAGAACATAAGTTCTGTGTGACTGGACTTAAACAAACTTCTGGATAATCTTATATATACCGTTCTGTTACATTTTCTTATTTATTAGGTTCTTTGCAGCTTTCTAGACTTACTCATACGTCATATCCATCTACCACTAGTAGATTAACCTAATACAATGTATATGTAGCTACCCCCAAATAAGATATACTCTTCTCGTATGGACTCCATCGTATGTACGCAGTCCCATACTACATGCCACATGTCTTACAAATTTCTACATCTACATATATATATATATATATATATATATATATATATATATATCAACGCTACGTCCGCATGAAACTATCATCATTGTGTTACGTAAATGTTTGGACTGCCATTCTAGATCCTACTAGGTTTTGTCATTGAATAATGCCCTCTAGTCTTATGATACACCAGCCAGAGCGACATTAGTGTACCTAGACATTCCCACGTACGTATCGTCAATCGTTCTCGATGTTTATTGCGCATGTTCTCTATATGTGCACCCGAGTCCCGTGGCAGAGCTAAATCAAGAAACACGAAACTTGGTCGGGTGCTTTCAGATATCTGCCGATTGCAGATGCTAAGGTCCGCTTTTACAGTGGCTATGGTCCCACTAGAACCCTCCCTCAACTAATGAAAGGCACCTAAGAATATCAAGAATGAGAACTTAACCCCAACCCCTTGTGCCCATCAAACCTATTGGCCAACCTCACCCATAACTAGATAGCAAAGTATATGGTCTTTTGGAGTTCTCCGCCTTTCCTCTTTACGTACTGACTGAAGATGGTAGGTAAACGACGAGTTACTATCACAGGGCACTAATTGGTCTTGCCGAATCACGCTGGTCCATCTTAGTCTTTTGATTGCCCCTTATTATTGCAATCAAGGCATACTCATCGGTTCACTGATGCAGACCTAACCTTTGTGAGCACAGGTGTATCATCCCTCACAGAGGAATACCAAAAGCACCCTCCATGTTCCCGGAAGCCGCGTGCTTCTTAACCCAGTCTGTTGGAGCCTACTAGGATATCTAGATAGACATGCGCTCCTCTTTGTGTCTTTCGACATCCCGATGATCTACCCCTAATGGTAATTCATCTTCTAACGTATGGACTGGTCCAAGCGCCTCTTTCTTACCTATTATTAGAACTATGTCTAATTAATCAATTATGCGCTTGTTGTGCCTCATCTGGTTTATTATAACTTGGTTATCCTATGTTGACTTCTTTTTGTTTCCAATTACCAAGTTGCCTCTGCATATTAATCTTTCTTTATATCTTAGCTCATTAATGAGTTTTCAACATGTTGAGCCATTTCATTTATACGTATTTCCTCATATCTTCGTATTCAATTATATTCCTATTTGTTGATGTTGCCACAATTCATCATTATTACATAGTTTTCTTAACTATGGTTTTCTATCTAGTTCACATACTTATGACATTTTTATCAACAGACTACACATTGTCGCTTTACCGTTTATGTTTAACTTATAAGTTGTCCCGTTTTTCTATTCTGTTCTCATTTTATCTGTCCTTAGGTTTACCATACAATCTTTATGCTATCCACATGTTTGTTTACAACAAGTTGCTATCATTCCCCATTCTTCTTTTCCTCTAATGTTGTTATATTGGTTAAATTTGTCTACACGCCCCAGTTTACTTAACCTTAGCACACTTAACATGTTTGTTTCATAGCATTAATCTTTTATTAATTCACTCAACTTCTCACATTAGACATGTTGATTGCGGTTGTTGGATATGTCGGGCGGTTATGGGCAGACTTCTACCGCAAACTCGTTCTAACCTCGGGTTTTGGGCTTAATGCGCTAACCTCTCACATTAGACCTGTTGTTGCGGTTGCTGGATGTGCCGTGCGGTTCCAGGCAGACTTACACCACAACTCGATCTAACCTCGGGTTAGACATGTTCATCTTTTAACTGATTTATACAATTTCAATTTAGGTTTTATATGCCTATTTATCCCAATCCAACATGTTCACGCTTCTAAGCCCAACTTCATGTTTATGGTTCCAATTGGATTTGGATACATAAATTCTACCATGATTACATAATCTCGTAATAGTTATGCCAATATTCCTAAATATATGTTATGTTATGCTTAATTATATCCAAAATAATTGTTAAATTTATCAATAATTCATGTCAACCCTCATTCTTATTACTTAGAACAATTAATTCATGTCAACACCTATTCTGATTGCGTGCATATATATATATATATATATATTCCAAACTATTCCCAATCATCCTAACATTATTCTCAAGTCTCAAACGTATCATATTTAGGCTCAAAGTTAGCCTAATTTTAAAAGTAAAAAAGGAAGAAGAGGGGAAGAAGGTCAGAACATTTCAATTGTCATGAATACATAAACAAACATGTGAAGTGAATAACAGTAAAATCGGTTAGACAGATACATATGTTAGATTTATGTTCCAATCCCATCATAATTACCATTCAATTCATTAGTACGTTTATTAAGTGTGTGTGAATGGGGAATGGCGAAAGATAGATCCATTATTATACAAAAATGTATTTTAAATCCACTCACCTTGATTGGATTAGAAGAAGAGGATTAGGCTTCATTGTTGCAGATCTATGTTTTTTCTCAATTCCTTGTTTTGATTAGTTTTGAGAGGAGGTTGTATTTCTTGAATCACTGATCTTTGATTTCATCTAATCATTTGTTTTAAGAAAAAGTTTTGGCGAGGAATGAGAGAAATAGGCTGATAGCCATTGTTTTACTTGAGGTAGAAGAAGAAGGGAGAGAAGAGTAGAGCTCCGATGTTGCCTTAATAGATATAGGGGTTAGGGTTAGGTCTAGGGGTTATTTATATGTGTATTGGAGAAACCAGGACCCTCAGATTGAATTAAAGCACATTAGAATCGTCAGAAACCGAAGAAAACGTTTTCTAAGATCTGGCCGAGGGTGTCGACACCCCTGTGGACACCCCCGGGGGTGTCTACCCCTTTGAGCGGGAATTTTCCCACTTATCCCAAATCTGGTTGGTTTGAACGTTTTTAAATTTCTGGAGCGGCTGTATGCACGTATATATTTTCCTATGTGTATACAAACTTCTACGGCTTGTAACTTCTTCATACGTTATTCGTTTTACGCAAACTTGGTGTCCATCTAAACCAGAATTCCGAGATGGACATAACGGTGTTGTCTGTTTTACTTAGTTCTTGATATATAAATTAAGTATCTTTATTTTCTTACCTTTAATGTATGTATTAGTTAAACTATACATCACCATCATTTGTATAACCATATTTTTCATTTTTAATTATATTAAAAATGCGGGTTGTTACATTCTCCCACCCTTAAGAAATTTCGTTCCCGAAATTTGGTAAGGGTAAAATCAAATAATCCCTCGTCTAATATACATCCATTATGTGTGCATCCAATTTTGCAAAGATAGTGCACATGTGCATAGTGCAATACATCAAAATAATGTATGTATGCCTAATTTTCTACCACCTATATGCATGCATACTTTTAAAATCTCTTTCAAAACATGATGCTCACATCCTAAATATACTTGCAGTTCTATATGAATGAAATATTTTTGAAAACCAAAATAGTTTTACATCCAAATTTTCCCACACTCTTATAGAATAAGAGCATAGTTCATCCAATTGTTGCATCCAAAACCCTACCAACCATCATTAAATTTCAAAATTTAGAAAAAAAAATCTAATTTTCTAAATTCGATTTCTTATGTTACAAAAAGGTATAAAACGGCAAAATTCACATCTTTCGTTTTTCTTCTATGTACCTTTTCGAATTGTTCTTGGATTTTACGGAACTATTCTATAATTATTTCCTATTTTCCTATCTAAGCACAACTCACATAAGAAAATTTTCTTTTCGTTTTCAACTTATCTTGGATTTTTTTTTTCATTTTTATTCATCTTTTCTTAAGATTTTCATTTTCTTTTCCCATCACGTTTTGCTGCTTCACTTAATTTGTTGTTTTCTTTTTAGTTAGGCTATTTTCTTTCTTAGCTTATCTTTCCATTAAGCCTTTCCATCTTCCAACATCCTACACAGCTACTACCAAAGGCCAAGAATTATAAGACTATTTCACTAAAGAAAAGTCCAACGAAAACTCTCAACACTTACTTGCCCTTCCGCTACCTAGTAGTCACTACTAGTCCTTGTTGTGTATTACTAGCCTACATTTTTTTCAAGCAACAACTCTAGGCCTCACAATGCTTATGCATTCAACGGGAATTTTTCCACTATTCCAAGATGGTCCTTGATATTTACTTCACAGCCTCAAACTTCTTCTCGTTCTTTCTAGGCACTAATCCTTACCTACTCCATTCTTTTCAAAACATGGTTTGACCTCTTTTTTTTCATAATGTTTTTCTTCCAAAAATTAAAAGTGTTAAAACCGTATTCTCTTCTCCAAAACTTACTTTTGCCAAACCATAAAACATATCACAAAATAAAAATGCAAAACATTTTTTTTCAAATCGCAAAACCGGAGTAGACAAGGACAACTATAGGGTTACGTTGTCTCTACCTACAATGTTAATTTTGGCTGCTTTCTACAAGGTGCAAACATCTACTCTATTCTTACTCTCTACAACTTGTTTTGTCCATCCAACAAAATTTCTTTTTAAAACAATAAACAAAATTTATTATTAACAGAATAGAGATTTCAAGACTTTCTTTCACAAAATGCAACATTTTGTGTGCTTTACTTTTTAATCCTTTCATATATTAAAATATGAAAACTAGTGAGCTATACATGCTCTATAATGTAAACTTTTACATTAGATAATTCTTTTAAAAAAAGAAATTATTAATTTACAAAGTATACCCTACTTTAATTTAAAACCCAATATACATTTTAAAAAATATGTTTCTAACATATCTCTTTCAAACATCAAAATACTTTCAAGATTATAAATTGAAAACACCATAGACTCCTTTGCCGAAACTTTTACAATTTCAAAAAGTTAATCATTTGGGTTAGACTCAAAGTGGGTCTCCATCTCAACTAGGCTTTCGATGACACTTTCCCAAAGTCAATTCTCTCAACTAAATATATTCGTAATCTATTCTCCACTTTCTAACCTTTTTCTAATTTATAAGGTTTCACTTCTAAACCCACTAGTCTGAAATACTAACATTTCAGTTACTATCGTATGGGATTCGTCTTTCTCTAAAACATATTGTACACTTTCCACCCAAACTACATAAGGGTCTCAAGATTCCTTTGTTCATTCCTTTAGTGTACAAAACCGATATCCCAATTTCTTTCCACATTTTCTCTTTCTATCTAGTGGGCTCCCTTATGGATCTAGATTTATATATATATATAATATTTATATTTTTTTAAAAATACAAATACGCTCACTCATTATCAATATAGGAATCCTAAATCGAAGTTCTAATACCAGATGTAACAACCCGCATTCCGACGAACCGATTTTTTTTTTTATAAAAAAACCCAATCTATCGAAACCCGAGTTAGGTGCTCTGGTATCCTGCAGAAAAGACAGAGACATAAAAACATATCAGAGTTCGGAAAACAACTCATAGTGGAAGGAACAAAATATAATATAATCAAAACATAACTTTACATTAATAATGATACTGCTAAACCAGTATCCAAAGCTATATCGTCTCTTTCGTGAGCCTAACCTACGAATGTTATGAGGAGGGAGTCAGAACATAAGTTCTATGTGACTGGACTTAAAATAAACTTCTGGATAATCTTACATATACCGTTCTGTTACATTTTCTTATTTATTTGGTTCTTTGCAATGCTAGCTCTCTAGACTTTCTCACACGTCATGTCCATCTACCACTAGTAGATTAACCTAATACAGTGTATATGTAGCTACCCCCAAATAAGATATACTATTCTCTGATGGATTCCATCGTATGTACGAAGTCCCTTACCAAATGCCACATGTCTTACAAATTTTTATGTATATATATATATATATATATATATCAACGCTAGGTCCGCATCACTGTGTTACATAAACGTTTGGACTGCCATTCTAGATTCTACTGGGTTCTGTCATCGAATAATGCCCTCTAGTCTTATGATACACCACCCAGAGCGACATGAGTGTACCTAGACTTTCCCATGTACGTATCATCAATCAATCTCAATCATTCTCGATGTTTATTGCACATGTTCTCTATATGTGCACCCGAGTCCCATGGCAGGGCTAAATCAAGAAACACGAAACTCGGTCGAGAGCTTTCAGATATCTGCCGATTGCAGATGCTAAGGTCTACTTTTACAGTGGCTACGGTCCTACTAGACCCCTCCCTCAACTAATGAAAGGCACCCAAGAATATCAAGAATGATAACTTAACCCCGACCCTCTATGCCCATCAAACCTATTGGCCAACCTCACCCATAACTAGATAGAAAAGTATATGGTCTTTTGGAGTTCTCCGCCTTTCCGCTTTATGTACTAACTGAAGATGGTTGGTAGATGATTAGTAGCTATCGCAGGGCACTAAATGGTCTCATCGAATCATGTTGGTCTATCTTAGTCTTTTGATTGCCCCTTATTATTGCAATCAAGGCATACTCATTGGTTCACCCATGCAGACCTAACCTCTGTGAGCACAGGCGTATCATCTGCAACTCACAGAGGAATACCAAGAGCACCCTCCACGTTACTGGAAGCCGCGTGCTTCTTAACCCAGTCCGTTTGAGCCTACTAGGATATCTAGATAGACATGCGCTCCCCTTTGTGTCTTTCGACATCCCGATGATCTACCCATAATGATTATTCATCTTCTAACGTATGGACTGGTCCAAGCGCCTCATTCTTACCTATTATTAGAACTATGTCTAATTATTCAATTATGCGCTTGTTGTGCTTCATCTGGTTTCTTTATAATTTGGTTATCCTATGTTGACTTCTTTTTGTTTCCAATTACCAAATTTCCTCTGCATATTAATCTTTCTTTATATCCTAGCTCATTAATGAGTTTTCAACATGTTAACCCATTTCATTCATAAGTATTTCCTTATATCTTCGTATTCAAATATATTCTCATTTGTTGATGTCACCACAATTCATCATTATTTACTTAGTTTTCTTAAGTAAGGTTTTCTAGCTGGTTCACATATTTATGACATTTTTATCAACAGACTACACATTGTCGCTTTACCATTTATGTTTAACTTATAAGTTGTCCCGTTTTTCTAGTCCGTTCTCATTTTTCCCTATCCCTAGAAAAAGTTTACTTATCATACAATCATTATACTATCCCCATGTTTATTTACAACAAGTTGCTATCATTCCTCATTCTTCTTTTTCTCCAATGTTGTTATATTGGTTAAATTTGTCTATACGCCCCAGTTTATTTAACCTTAACACACTTAACATTTTTGTTTCATAGCATTAATCTTTTTATTAATGCACTCAACCTCTCATATTAGACATGTTGCTTGCGTTTGCTGGATATGCCGGGCGGTTCCGGGCAGACTTCTACCGCAAACTCGTTATAACCTCGGGTGTAACATCCCGTAATTTTAAATATTAAAATTAACAATTTTTAAGAACACTTAATTATTAGGAGAAGAATTAAGGGAAATGGGTTAAGCCATTGCGTTCATCTCGAAATTCCGCTTGGAATAGAGTCCAATTTTTCGTAAACCGGACTTCATATGAGGAAGTTATGGCCCTCAGAATTTTCCGGAATTTTATATAAATTAAAATTGTTCAGAATTAAATTCAAAATTCGAACTCAAACTAGGAAGCGGTCTGGGCGGGATTTTTCCCGCCCCAAGCCAGATCGACCTCCCCTATACAGGTCGACCTGGGGGTCGACCTATCCCCCTCCCCAAGCAGATCTGAATTGTGACGATCCTAACGTATTGCCGAATATATTCTGACCTGTTGCCGAGTCATTAGGGCATAGGTGGTAATTTTGGATAACTCTATCTAGTCTGGACGGTTGTGATTGCTCCTATGATAATCTAAAGGCTTATATTGATTTAAACTTCTATATAAGCATGCATAGACTCAAGCTCTAAACCTAAACTAAATTAGTCTCTTGGCCTCCATGCTGCTGCTAGAATAGTTCTTCTTCTTAAAACTTAGGAATTGCAAGTCAGAATCCTAATACAAACGACAAACGAATTATTCTCTTCTCTAATCTGTCTTTGCGAGTACAATTTCTTTCACAAAATAATTAATAAATTAATTAAGATGAGTTATAATTTGGATTATGAGAATATGTCTGTTGAATCCTGTGATGTTACTTAACATTGTTATCGTCTGTTGGTGAACATATGACAGTTTTGTTAACTTATGTTGGTAGATCTATTTCATATGTCAGAATAGTTCTTCTTCTTAAAACTTAGGAATTGCAAGTCAGAATCCTAATACAAACGACAAACGAATTATTCTCTTCTCTAATCTGTCTTTGCGAGTACAATTTCTTTCACAAAATAATTAATAAATTAATTAAGATGAGTTATAATTTGGATTATGAGAATATGTCTGTTGAATCCTGTGATGTTACTTAACATTGTTATCGTCTGTTGGTGAACATATGACAGTTTTGTTAACTTATGTTGGTAGATCTATTTCATATGTCCAATCACATATGTTTAACTTGATTCATTTTATAACATTAGTTTATATGCAAGTTTGGGATGTTAAATCATATGCTAGTTTGTATGTGAATCTTATGCAAGTCTGTATGCGAATTATACACAAGTTTATATGTGAATCAAGTATATACATATGCTAGTTTCTATGTAAAACATGTGATATTAGTTTTCATGTTTAAATTCATATGCAAGTTTGTCGGAATCCATTTGCAAGTTAAGGTGAAAACCCTATTTACATATGCAAGTTTAGGTGAAACATATTCATATATGCAAGTTCACAATTTCATGTTTAGATCTATATTTAGATCCACGGCAGTACATAGTTTATGCAAATTTATGTTCTATATGTTCATTGCCTATGCAAGTTGTTGGCTATGCAAACTTATATTATAATTCTTATTTGCAAGTTAGATCTATTTTATGTGTTATGCAAGTTGTGATGATTCTTTTCTTTTTACGAGTTAGACTATTTGCGAGTCTAACATATTTCATATTAAAACGTACGAATAGCGTGGGGACAATGGGAAAATAATAATTATTCAAATTGTGAATTGGCATAAAATGTCTTTAAAGGCATATAATTAATTTGAGACACTAATTGGTATAATTTATATACCTGAAAAGTATGGACATAATTTAGGTGACAATTATGGACATAGATTAATTGGAAATTGTGGACAATTTGAATAAGGATAATTAATTCATATTGGGGTGAAATAATTATGTGTAATAATAAACGCCTAAGACACGAGGTTAGACTCGTTTGTGGTATAAGACTGCCCGGACCCGCACGGCAAATCCAGCAACCACAAATGGTATTCTAATGTGAGAGGTCGAAGGCATGAATTAAATGTGTAACAATTGTAAAGACATGAGGTTAAGCTCGTTTGCGGTATAAGACTGCCCGGACTCGCCCGACAAATCCAGCAACCACAACGGTAGTCTTATGTAGGAGGTCATACAAGGTTACGGTTATAATGAATTAAGTAACACTTAACCAAGATAAACATGTGGTGGGACATGGGGGTTAAGTGGACGACATGGGTGACATATGAAATACGATTAGAAAGACTTAACCAAATTGAATCATGTAAGAAGATATGAATAAGAAAGGGTTAAGTGGGAAATCTTAGTGGGGACCAAGCATAGGTGGAAAGCTTGTGTCAAGTATGGGGGCCCTTTTCAAACCAGTAACCCATTAAGTATCTTTGTGAGCTCAAGTTAGATCGATGATGGGACACGCTTTCTAGGTTTGACTGTAAGAGGTCAAAACGGGTTAGCGGTGGAAACGCAAGTCCAACGGGGTCATGTGTGTGCGTGGGCCCAGACTGGTAGGTAAGACGTTGTTGCATCGTGTAGATATAAGCCATGCATCTTTAGTGGTATCGGGTTGCCACTTTGGGGAGTGATACACCGCACTGTGGAACCAGCACAGGTATTTACGAGTTAGGGAGTCGATCGCATGGGGGTAGTGGGTACAACTAGTGGAGATAGGGGCTGGCGACACCTATGAAGACAGCTAGGGGTACACGAAACTACCATTATGATTACTATGTTCAGTAGGCGGGATCAACTTTTAGGGTGACTAGTAGTGGTGCAGTATAGTAATTATCCTACAGTGTTGGAGGCGCAAATTAACGTTATCTTATTCTTCTTGTTTGCTTTGTCATGCCCATTTGTTTCACAGTCATTCCTTGTTTTACCAGTTTATGCCTTATCCTAATTACTTTAATTATTATATTGTTAAAGTTATTGGACTCGCCAGACTTTATGTCTGACCCCCTTTGTTTTCACCTCTTTTCTTCCTCTCCCTCCCCCAAGGTTCTCAGCGTGGGACTAGTGCTAGTGGATCTTGATTTGGATCTTTCTCTTTCTTTTGGAAGTGCTTGGATTGCTAAAAGTAAAGTTCAGCTTATCTCTTTTATGGCTACTTATTTTGGGGTTATGCTTTTTACTTACAGGAAACTATTTACAAGGACAAAAGTGAAGGCCTTTTTATCCATAAGGACAGCCCATTAAAATTTTACTCAGAAGGACAATTCATAGTTTCTCTCCTTCTTCACGTGCGTTTATTTCTTCTTCCTCCGCTCCCGATTCATGTCCGCTCCATCTTTAAAACAATCAAACCCAAAAATCACAAAAATTCGAACCCATAACAATTCATAAATCACGAAAATCAAAAGGACATCAGATTCGAAATTGCAATCGAACCCAAAAATTCGAATCCATAAATCGCTCGAAACAGAAACCCTAGAAAACAAAAAATTTGTCGAACAACAAAAATCCACTGGAAATCACAAGTGAATTGAATAAAAATATTTTTCAAACGATGGAAAACACAGTTGAAGAAGTCGAAATTGTTGAAACAATTTTGTCATGATTGAAAATGTTTTTTGTTTTTTCGTTAATAGTATAGCAGTTCGTAGGTATCATTTTTCTATTTTTTTTAGGTATCATTTTTTCCATTTTAAGTTTAAAACATAGCAGCAGTTTTTAGGTATCATTTTTCTATTTTTCTAGCTATCATTTTTCATGTTTTAACTTTAAAACATAGCAGCAGTTTTTAGGTATCACTTTGCTTTTTTTTATGTATCATTTTTACCGTTTTAACTGTGTTATATGTTTTTTCATGAGATTTTGTTGCTGTGTTAATTTTGAAGTTATTGTATTAGCTTTGAAACTACGTCGAACTTATTTCATTTTAATCAGTCAAACTGTGATATAATTTTTTTTTTCTTCAAAACACTGCATCAGTATTTAGGTATCATTTTTATAATATTTTAGGTATCATTTTTACTGTTTTAACTATGTTATGTGTTGTTTTCATGTGATTTTATTGCTGTGTTAATTTTGAAGTTATATTGTTGCATCAACTTTTTAACTCAGTCGAATTTTTTTAATTTTATATAGTCAAACTGTGATGTAAACATTTTTTTCATTAGTTTTTCTTTAAAACATTGATGCAATTTGTAGATATCAGTTTTCTATTTTTAAAGTAGCAGTTTTCATGTTTTAACTGTGTTACGTGTTTTTTCCATGTGATTTTGTTGTTGTGTTAATTTTGCAGTTGTACTGTTGCATCAACTTTGTAACTCAGTCGAACTAATTTCATTTTATTCAATCAAACTTTGATGTAAACATTTTTTTCCATTAGTTTTACTTCAAAACATTGAATCAGGTTTTAGGTATCAGTTTCCTATTTTCTTAAGTATCAGTTTTACTATTTTAACTGTGTTAATTGTTTTTTCATGTGATTTTTTGTTCTGTTATCAGTTTTATAAGTTGGTAGGGCTAAGCTAAAGTTTTTGTCATATTCACAGTTCATGGATATCAGTTTTTTAATATTGTAGCTAAAAAAAGATGTATATAAACATAACACAGAAATTACACTAAAAATAAAAAATATAAAAATGATACCTTAAAACTGCTATGATGTTTAACATAACACATAAACTACAGTAAAAATGATACCTTAAAAAATATAAAAATGATACCTTAAAACTGCTGTGATGTTTAACATAACACATAAATTACATTAAAAATGATACCTTAAAAAATATAAAAATAATTCCTTCAAACTGCAGTAATGTTTAGCATAACAGAGAAATTACACTAAAAATGATACCTTAAAAAGTATAAAAATGATACCTTAAAACAGATGTGATGTTTAACATAACACATAAACTACAGTAAAAAATGATACCTAGAAAAATAGAAAAATGATACCTAAAAACTGATGCTATGTTTTAAAGTTAAAATAGGAAAAATGATACCTAAAAAAATAGAAAAATGATACCTACGAACTGCTATACTATTAACGAAAAAAAAACATTTCCAATCACGACAGAATTGTTTCAACAATTTCGACTTCTTCAATTGTGTCTTCTATCATTTGAAAAATATTTTTATTCAGTTCACTTGTGATTTCCAATGGATTTTTGTTGTTCGACAATTTTTTTGTTTTCTAGGGTTTCTGTTTCGGCTGATTTTTGGTCGTGATTTTGATTTCGTGATTTTTGTCTTCGATTGAGAATTTCGATTCTAATGTCTTATGATATTTGTGATTTCATCGATTTAGGATTTCGTGATTTTTGTGATTTCGTGATAAACGATGAAATCGAGATACGCAACAGAGGTAGAAGATGGAAGCATCGGCCGAAATTTAATTTCAGTGTATTTTCCTTATGGATAAAATATTAGGTGGTTGTCCTTATGGATAAATTTTAATGGGCCTTTGTCCTTATCGTTAATTGTCCCTTTTACTTATGTACTCAGAAAATAATTTGTCAAGATGGATATTAAGTGTACATGGTTTTATTGTTGTTTTTTGATGTTGTTGTAACCAAACTATTTATCTGCTGCAATAAAAGTTGTTTTAAAATTTCAAGTACCAATATATGTACCTGTCTTGTTATATTCTTTTCTATACACTAATAATACTCCATGAAAGTTAATGCATTCCCTTTGAGAGTGACATTAATGGACATGGGGTGTTGTACGTGGTATCAGAGCGAGGTTAACAGAACAAATAAGAGATTTTGAAAAACTATCTTTCAAAAGTATTTTATAAAGAAATACTTTCAAAAATAGGTTTTGAGGAGAGTATTTTCAAGAGAAAAGTTTGTTTTTAAAAACATAACCCCCGAAAGACATATATCTTTCCTTCGATTCTCCATTTTGAATCTCTTCCTTTTTCTTTTCAGCATGTCTGTGGTACCCGAGATACCCGAGGGCATACCGATACCAACCTAGTTCAGAAGGTATCTGGATGCTAGGGCCACCGCCGTCAGCCCAGTAGACATTCCTCCTCCCCCAGCAGGAGCCGCTCCTCCTCCCCCTCCCCGCGTTGATACTTTTTCGAAGATATGCAAAAAATTTCGGGCAATGGGCTGGAAACCTTTTCACGGGTCAGAGAAGTTTGTTGATGCTCGAAATTGGCTTAAGGAGATGGAAGATTTGTTTGGTATCTTTGAGATAGAAGATGGAAGGAAGTTCCAATTAGCTGCTAGGTTAATGAAGGACGAAGCCTTGTTTTGGTGGAAGGTCACGAATGGGGAGCGTCTAGTGGAGACATGGATGGATTTCAGGCATAGGTTCGAGATGAAATTTCTCTCACGAGCAGAAGTGAATTTATACATTGAGAGGTTCTTGGCCTTGAAGAAGGGGAATTTATCAGTAAAGGAGTACGTCAACAAGTTCAATCAGTTGGCGAGATTTGGCTTAGACTTGGTGAACACACCTGAAAAGAAGGCCGTGAGATTCGTTAAAGGTTTGATGAACCGCTACATGGGTTGGCTATGACCCACATTCCTATGCGGGCTATCTTTGAGAAACTGGTTGACATGGCGCTTATGCATGAAGAGGAGAAAGGTGCTAATGCTAATAAGGCACCGGAAAAGAAAGGGGATCAAAAGAAGTCACAGCAGCAACCTAAGAAAGGTGGTAAGGATAATAATAACAAAGGAAAGAAATGGTGCTTTAATTGTGGAACACCAGGCCATCTGAGAAAGGACTGTAGGAAGAAGAAGAAGACTGGCTGTTTCAACTGTGGTGAGGCAGGTCATCTGATTAAAGACTGCCCGAGAATACAAGAAAAAGGGAAGAGGACAGGGTCTACTTCTGGAGGGCAGGTTCAGGATCTCATGGCACCAGGGCAGGCAAGAGGGCAGGTTCATGCTCTCATGGCACCAGGACAGGAGAGAGGTAGAAACATTTCTGTTGAAAGTTTGGTTTTTCTTTTTGATCATCCTGTTCGTACTTTATTTGATTCTAGCGTTTCACACTCATTTGTATCTGCTTCGTTAGTTGAAACACTGCACCTAAATACTAGTCCAGTTACGGATCCCATAGTAGTCTCAAATCCTATTGGTGGTTCGGCTCATCTTTCAATGATTTGTGGGATTTGAGAGTGTCTATGTTGGGCGTTGGGTTTGAATGCAACATCTTGTTCTTAGCTTCACGGGCTATGGGTTGATTCTAGGCATGGATTGGTTATCTAGTAATGGTGCCATCCTCGATTATGAAAAGATAGTGGTTAGACTTATGACTCGCCTCGGTAACACTCTCGAAATCTCTTGTAATCCCATACATTCTGTTATGCTTAGCTACCTAGAATCTCTGGATGCGTCTATTGAAATTTTGCAGTCTGTTAGAGTAGTCCGTGAATACTCAGATGTATTTGAAGAGGTGAAGGGTTTACCTCCGGAGCGGGAGATAGACTTCCGCGTATACCTTGTTGATAATGCAAAACCCGTAGCTCTACCCATTAGACACATGGCTCTAAGGAAGAGAAAAGAGCTCAGCAAGAAAGTCAAAGACTTGCTCGAAAAGGGTTTATAAGGCGGAGTATTTCTGAATGGGGTGCTCCAGTAGTATTCGCAACCAAAGCGGATGGTTCACTTCGCCTATGCGTTGATTATAGGGTGCTAAACATGCTGACCAAGAAAAATAGGCACCCACTTCCAAGAATATGCGACTTGTTTGATCAGCTTGTAGGTGCGTTGGTTTTCTCCCAACTAGATCTGGCTACCGGGTTTCATCAGCTAAGAGTGGCTGAAGATAACATTGATAAGACCGCGTTCAGAACCCCGGATGGTTTCTTCGAATGGCTTGTCATGCCTTTCGGCTTGACAAACGCACCCGCTTACTTCGTTGACTTGATGAGAAGGGTGTTCAGGGAGTTCCTTAATAAGTTTGTGGTGGTCTTCGTAGACGACATTTTGATTTTCTCAAAAAATGAAGAAGAGCATGCTTTGCATTTAAGGGAAGTCATGGATACTCTTCGAGCACATCAGCTGAAAGCCAAATTCTCCAAATGCCATTTCTGGAGAGAAGAAGTGAGTTTTCTTGGACATGTGGTGTCCCAAGAGGGGGTAGCTGTGGACCCCGTAAAAGTAGTTGCGGTGCAAGATTGGAAGGTTCCACGGAATGCAACCGAAGTCCGAAGCTTTCTTGGGCTAGCGGGCTTTTACCGAAAGTTCATTAAAGACTTTACAAAAATCTCAGCCCCACTCACAAGATTAACATAGAAGAACCTAACTTTCGCTTGGGATTTGGATTGCGATATTGCTTTCCAACGTTTGAAAAGGGCTCTAACAACAGCCCCAGTTATAACATTGTCTGATGGGAGCAAAATGTTTACAGTATACACAGACGCATGCAGTACAGGGTTGGGCGCTGTCTTGATGCAAGAAGGCAAGGTAGTTTGTTATGGGGGAAGGCAACTGAAGGTACATGAGAAGAACTACCCTACTCATGATCTGGAGATAGCTGCCATTGTTTTCGCTCTAAAGTCATGGCGTCATTACCTACTAGGAGAAAAGTTTGAATTGTTTACTGACCATAAATTATTAAAGTACCTTTTCTCATAGAAAGATCTTAACTTAAGACAACAAAGGTGGATGGAATTTCTGGCCTCATATGATTTTGAGATTTCTCAAACCCCTGGCAAGGGCAATGTGGTAGCAGACACCTTGAGTAGAAAGAAGCTGACCTTGAGTCCTCTCTTTGTAGAAAGGCAAGGCTTGGAGTACGTAGAAAACTTTAACTTTAGACCGTCCTCTGAAATTGTATCTGGTCTGTTAGCATCGCTAGAGGTGCGACCTACTCTTTTGGACTCAATAGGAAATATGCAAACGAGCTAGTTGATATGATGGATAAGCTAGTTAGGGGTGAAACTTCTAGTCACCTCAATAGATACTCCATCGATGATAAGGGTTGGTTGAGACGGGATGGAAGGCTATGCGTCCCACAAGCAAGGGATTTAGTAAAGACGGTTCTCGAAGAAGCACACCATTCTAAGTTGACCATACACCCAGGCGGAGACAAGATGTATAAGGATATAAAAAGGGTTTTCTTTTGGAATGGCATGAAGAGGGATGTAGCTGAGTTCGTCGCTAAGTGCTTGATATGCCAGCAAGTCAAAGCGGAGCAGAAGAAGCCTGGTGGTCTGCTTCATCCTCTCGAGGTCCCATAGTGGAAGTGGGATAGCATTTCGATGGACTTGTTGATGAGTTTCCTAGGTCAAGAAGGGGCAATACCAGTATTTGGGTAATAGTGGACAGGCTCACTAAAAGCGCTCACTTTATACCTGTTAGGAGTAGAAGGACTGCCTTGTCCCTAACATCCATTTATCTTAAAGAGATAGTTCGACTCCATGGGTGACAGGAGCCGAACTTCCCCGTGAAGGAAAGAGCGGATACTTTGAGAACAACACACAAATGAATGCAGACGGAAGAACATTTCATTGCTATTACAACAATTCCATCAGATACAAGAATATACAGAGTATAAATGAATAAATTACATTCGCTAAATATCAGAGATTACAATAAATTACATAGCAGCGGAAAAATATACAAAACACAACTGAAAGTGATACACGGATACAGAGCTTTCCGAGCATCGTTCCAGCTGTAAATCAGGATCCGGTGAATATAAATCTGCAAAACCAAAACTACTAGCTTCCCGTGTCGAAAATAAGGGCACCCAGAGTTTAGGTTAAAACAATAAACTCCAGGTCAGTCATGTGACTGGTGTGAGAACTAAAACAGTTATTTAAACTTTACTTTAAAAGAGAGTAATTCAAGGGACCACGCCGTATAACACGGAACGGGTTTCCTCTCAAGAACACCAGTGCATAGAATAAACAACGCAATGATTTTTCAAAAAATGAAGCTATTATAAGACCCAGGTCCCATCAAACAATGCAACGCAAGCCGGAGGATAGGGTTTTCCCTTATAATAGCCAAACATGCTTGATACGTTTAAAACAAATCATTTGATACTATAATAAGTGTATAGTGTCAAAACAATTTCAATCATAAATATCAATCATAGGCGGCATGAATGTCCCATACCACTATGTCGCCATACTAGGTTCTACAATTAAAACCGAAATACGCATATTGGAAATTGGATTTCCATCATGAGTCGAGGCAAGGGGCAAGCTCCTCTCCGCTTCGAGACACTCTAGCAAATGCCTCGGGACTACACACTCTGGGTAACCCCTGGATGATTCAGGGCCGGTCCTCTCTTACGTTTGAGGATTAATTATGCCTGAACACACGTTTCCCGGTCCTTACAGACCTAAAATCGAGGCGCCTCATCCAACAACCACATAGGTGAAAAGTATATAAATGTCAGGGCTGGTAAGTCACTGACACCACCAAAGCTAGAAAGAAACGTCGTGCTCTCCCTGCAGTCCTTATCCCGTTTTTAACTCGTACCGAGGTGTGAGGCTCGCGAATTCACGTTATACACAAAGCTACGCCACAAAGGCCGTGCTTTGATCATCAACCACAAGACTTTTCTTTTCAACAAAAGCCTTGATCCATGCAACTCAGCGTGCCACACATGCAATTCATGCCATGCGATTGATATCTATCGATATATAACCTCTAAGCTCGTATGTCTCAGAGAAGGGCGTTAAGCAAGAGAATAAATTCTCCGCCGCCAAACAGATATATATTTAACAGAAATCAATCTACACAGAATAAAATCCAATGTTAGACACACAATCCATTTACAAGTTCGCTCTGGGTCTGAACGAAACCGGAGGCTCTTTCCTCGCATACCCATCGATCTCCAAGTACGTCTGGACGACCACCGACTATTTCCATCTTCTTGGGTGTACAGCCCAATCAGGATCATCAGTAATCACCCAAACGATGTGAAGACTTGCGGTCTTCAACCACCGTCTTCATCTTCGACTTATCGTCGAATCGGTTATTCAGAATGGGTATAAACCCAGCCTTTCCGAACAACCCGCGTATATTAAAAACAAATGTTACACAAACACAACATACGCCTCATTCCAATTCACTAGTCAGTAACCGTAAATCAACAAGAGAACAATTTCCTAAATAACCCCGAACGCGAAACCAACATCAGATCAATACCCAGGAACCATTCTTCTTAGCTAACCTACAGCTAGTTTCTAAATTTCACATTCTTAGGGAAAGGTTCCCATTAATTTTATCCAAGATAAATTATTTAAAATTTATCCTTTAATCTTCCTTAGGATGTCATTTCAAACCAAATTATGGTTTTCCAAACTAGTCGGGATTAGCGAACCACACCGAAGTAATTATTTATTTTATTTCCCAATCCCAACCTATTTATCCCATGAAGCAAAACTGGTAATACTCCATATCTAACACTACGGGGTTATCGTTAAAATTAATTACCATTTCACGTTCAAATCTAATTAAAGATTTAACTATCGCTTTGGAGCAAAACTGGTGATACTCCATTCTCGCTCATTTCCCAAATTTGATAATTTAGATTATCAATTCACATTCCAATCTAATTGCAGATTCATTAAAACTCCTTTTACTGGGTTAAAGAACTAATGTCCTTTAAAACACAGTTCACGACAAACCCAAATCACATTCTATTTATTTATTGGGTTAAAGAACAAGTGTCATTCAAAACACCCTTCATGATAAACCCACAAATCCATTCTATTTACGACCCATTTCAAATCCAATTTATTTATTTAAAAATAAATGGGTTTTAATTTTAGTTCAAAACTAGTTTATTTCGATAAAAATCTATTTTTATCTTTTCAAATATGGAGTTTTTCATCCCAATTTTTCCCAAATCATTTCTTATGATTTTACACAAATTATTACTATATTTAATAATTTTATCAAGGCCCGTACAGTCGATTTCCATCAACGACCATTGAACTGCACTTACAGTGACCTTTTCCAAATTTGATTTGGACGTATCTCCAAATCCAACCGTTAGATTTCAAATTTCTAATATTCGGTAGAAAGCTCTTCTCGATACGAACCCAATGGTTCCGGGTTTAGGAGAATCCGACGGTCGTGTCCGTTCGAAGTCAATGGTCGAAATTTACGAACTGCCGCGGCGCGGTGCGTTCTATTCAGGCCATTATATATATATATATAATATATATATATATTATATATATTTCGTCGATTTATATTTAAAACGAATTTTATAAATAGTTTTAAATTCGTTTCAAAAACATTTCAACTTCCATTCCCAATTCAAATCAAAATTGAATCTTTCCTTATAAGTTCGTTTTAAAATTCATTTCTATTCAATTCAAATTTCAATTCAATTTGAATTCACTTCAATTCGTTTTCAATTCAATTCGAATTCGTTTTATATTCGATTCAATTCAAATTGGTTTTCTATTCGATTCAATTCAAATTGGTTTTCTATTCGATTCAATTCAAATTCGTTTTCTATTCGATTCAATTCAAATTCGTTTTCTATTCGGTTCAATTCAAATTGGTTTTCTATATATTCGATTTTTAAATCTCTTTTCAATTTTCATTTTTAAAAATGAATATAATCGATATAAATATCGTTCGCGTCAAAATAGCGCATCTCTAATTAACACGGCTTTATATATTTCAATAATTCCGTTATTCTATTCAATTCGTGAATCTATATTCTTGTCAACACATGACTAATCTCAACGAATGAGTACCGTCCACGTGTCACTATTTTTGTTATTTAATATATTTTGTAAAAATTATGGTATCTATCGTTTGATTTAAAATCAGACTCCAACCGTAAATTAGTAAGAGAACGATTCCCTAAATATTAACCCCGAAGGCCGAAACCAACATTAGATCAATATCCAGGAGACCACTCATCTTATCTAATTTCCAATTAGTTTCTAATTTTATATATGATAAAGATGTAAATTTTAATGTTAAAATATTTCGTTCAACACATGACTAATCTCAACGGATGAGTACTGTCAACACATGAACCTTTATTTTACAATATTCTTTATTTTCCCGATTGGAATGAGGCCCAATCAATTACCATATAGCGTTAACTATATGGATTCCATACAACACATGTTTATAATAGCAAAGATAAATAATCAACCATCATCCAAGGTGCACCACACAACAGCATAAGCATCAAATATAAATAATCGACGCTTACACAGTCTGTCGACATACAATTAAATAATTGGGATTAGTATACGCCAAATTTCATCCCAACACTCGTGTGGGGTTTCAAATCAACAAACACAGATTTTTATTTGTGCAGTTGGGCGATGTGTAAAATTTATCATCCCAATCAATATCAGTCAAATCAGTGCATATAAACAAATCGGCCGATTTGTTTATAAATATTTATTTATTCACTTTCACATTAAAAATTATTTTTATTTACGATAATTAATTTATTTCAACCATCTACAATTTATTATTGATTTCAAATCAACATCACAAACAATTTTCACAATACATCAATCAAACAAACAAGCCATCCATGGTCTGTTGATGACGGGTGTCGGGTGCTGCTAAGCACCGTCTGCATCCTAGTATATCTATATATATAACTAGAAAAAGAAATTTAGAGTTAGAAGTTATCACCAAAGCTATCCAAACTCCATGATGCTTCCAATGTAGGAAATCATCACTGTTCTCGTGTCTTGTCACTTTCGTTGCCCGTAGCCACTACATATGTAAAAATCGAATTTTTACTTTGCTATTCAATATATAAAAATCGAATTTTTACTTCGCTATTCAATATATAAAAATCGAATTTTTACTTCTCTATTCAATATATAAAAATCGAATTTTTACTTCGCTATTCAATATATAAAAATCGAATTTTTCATCGTATAAAAATTCTATATTTCTTCCTATAAAAAGGTAATCTTTCATATGAATAAAAATCCCCCTTTCATATATGAGAAATCATATCTTTCATTATCAAAAAATCATAACCTTACTCGTCTAAAAATTCAAGGCTTTATCATGTTCAAATAAAAGCTTTTCAAGTAAAAATCATTTCTTTATACTCTAAATATATAAATAAAAATCATTTATGTTTATCCATGTCATGATATTTATAAAACTGATTTTATTTAATCACTAAAATCTATTTAAACTAAATAAATAAAATAAAATAGAGTAAAAATCACCTTTAAATCGAACGGAGGGCGCTCAGCCGAAGATGGTGGTTGAGGGTGGGCGCGTCGGGCTCGGCAGGTGATGGGGGAGGTGCGGTGGGTGTCTGGGCGGCGCGTGTGGGGTCTCCAGGAGGGCGGAGCGAGGTACAGGCGGTGGCGTGGAAGGAGAAGGAAGAAGAGGGTGGAGCGGCAGCAAAGGAGGGGGGGCACCTCGCGCGGCGGCGCGATGGAAGCTCCGTCGAGCGATTTAGGGCTCCGCCCTTTTTGTTTTTTTTTCTTTTTTTTCTTCTGTTAAGATTTTGAAAGGGGGGCAAGGTATAGAGAGAGAAGATTTTTATTTATTAATTTATTTAATTTTTAATTCCAAAAAGGTACTTTTATCTTCGACCTCGAAACAAGGCTCACCGCCTGCCGTCCATAGCTAATTACCCCCATTCTGAACACAATGGGATATGTTTCGTAAGCCAATTTGGCCATTCCGATCAGTTTCCATCGAATTTAAAATATAACTCTATATATTGATTTTGAACGCGCATTTTAATTTACTGGGGTCACATACTAACTCGAAAATTTCCAGAAAAATATTTTCTAGCTTCGGATTGACGATACAGTCCTAACAAAACTAGTTCTGTCGAATTCCGAGACCGTTAGAAAAACGGTCATTTTCCAGTCGATTAAAATCAATTGAAACTGGTCAAACGCGTTTTCCTTTGCCACGCTCACATATTGATTCAAAAAATTATTAAATTTGGAATCTAGAAATAATTTGACATCACGGATCCAACAAAAGTGGTTTCGTCGAAATCCGAGGTCGTTTGCAAAATCTCCATTTTTAAGGGCCTGAATTCCATAGCGACTATTCAGAATTTTTAACTGGACATATCTTTTGATTCCCGCTATGAAATTTCGATTTTTCGGATTCGTTGGAAAGATATTATCAAATAGATCCTATTATTTTTGGTTTCACTAAAATCCGGTTTGTTTTGCACCCGGTACATTCAGTTAAAGTTTGAAATCGAATTATCGAACTACCGCGCCATTTTCAATTCTGTTTATAATTATAAATAATTATTTATATTCTAACGACGACGTATATAATATATATGTTCTAAATATATTCAAAATAAATTTTCGTCGATATTGTTTAAAATAACTCATTTTAAATGTTCAAAATTCGTCGAAGTTGCCAAAACAAAAATTTTAAACTGGCTCAGAATTTCCGGGTTATTACAATCTCCCCCACTTAAAACTTTTCGTCTCCGAAAAGGAACAAAGTCGAAAGTGGTTTGATCAATCCACTCTACGTTCGATCTGGCTTCCATTCTCCAAGAAAACGCCATAACCTCCCCTGCACCGGGAGCCACGGGAAAATCCCGAAATTGCCATATAGGCCTTCTGATCTCAAAAAGAAAAAGAAAACGCCAAGCGGCTAGCCAATAGGCTCATAAAATCATCATCACCCAAACAAAACAGTAAATTATATAGCAAACATGTACCTATTTGTCGGGCAAACAAATTTTATTCTCTGCTCTAGCCTCCTTGCTATGACCTGTTCAATGTAAGTACATATATATATATGCAAGCAAATGCGACCAATTTTCAATACAATTCAATATGTGATTTAATTAGGCTAAATGGTTCAAAATTAGCAAACAAATAAACAAACAACACAACCATCAATCAATTAGTGGATTAGAGTTTCAGATTCATAATTTTGATACATATACAAAAATTATGTCTTTGATGCCAAATCACAACAAATGAATTTATCTATATAAGTTTTGGTTCTCACACCAGTCTGATGGAAATATATAGATATCACACCTTCGAAACACGAACATAAATACTGATGATGCCTTGACAAAATATCAGTACCATCTCCGGGTGACTAGAATGTGATTCTATATCTATCCAGTATATTAAAACTTCGAATATACGTTCATGACGCGTATACGCGAAATCTTTATATACTGGATTGTCCAAATTCAATATAAATAAATATTCAAATACGAATAAAACAATTTAAATTTTCAAAACAAAATTGTTTTCATTTGAAAAATATACTCTTCACACTCGTTCTAGGATACTACTGATCCTATCTCTAACGAGCCATTCTAGCTGGGTATTACTAATCCAATATCTGATGAATCCTTTCGTATGGTTCTAATGTGTCTTGTTCTCGAGCTTTGTAAACCAAAGCTCTGATACCAAATGACACAACCCGAACTTCCCCGTGAAGGAAAGAGCGGATACTTTGAGAACAACACACAAATAAACGCAGACGGAAGAACATTTCATTGCTATTACAACAATTCCATCAGATACAAGAATATACAGAGTAATTGAATAAATTACATTCGCTAAATATCAGAGATTACAATAAATTACATAGCAGCGGAAAAATATACAAAACACAACTGAAAGTGATACACGGATACAGAGCTTTCCGAGCATCGTTCCAGCTGTAAATCAAGATCCTGTGAATATAAATCTGCAAAACCAAAACTACTAGCTGCCCGTGTCGAAAATAAGGTCACCCAGAGTTTAGGTTAAAACAATAAACTCCAGGTCAATCATGTGACTGGTGTGAGAACTAAAACACTTATTTAAACTTTACTTTAAAAGAGAGTAATTCAAGGGACCACGCCGTATAACACGGAACGGGTTTCCTCTCAAGAACACCAGTGCATAGAATAAACAACGCAATGCTTTTTTGAAAAATGAAGCTATTATAAGACCCAGGTCCCATCACACAATGCAACGCAAGCCGGGGGAAAGGGTTTTCCCTTATAATAGCCAAACATGCTTGATACGTTTAAAACAAATCATTTGATACTATAATAAGTGTATAGTGTCAAAACAATTTCAATCATAAATATCAATCATAGGCGGTATGAATGTCCCATACCATTATGTCGCCATACTAGGTTCTACAATTAAAACCGAAACACGCGTATTGGAAATTGGATTTCCGTCATGAGTCGAGGCAAGGGGCAAGCTCCTCTCCGCTTCGAGACACTCTAGCAAATGCCTCGGGACTACACACTCTGGGTAACCCCTGGATGCTTCAGGGCCAGTCCTCTCTTACGTTTGAGGAATAATTATGCCTGAACACACGTTTCCCAGTCCTTACAGACCTAAAATCGAGGCGCCACATCCAACAACCACATAGGTGAAAAGTATATAAATGTCAGGGCTGGTAAGTCACTGACACCACCAAAGCTAGAAAGAAACGTCGTGCTCTCCCTGCAGTCCTTATCCCGTTTTTAACTCATACCGAGTTGTGAGGCTCACGAATTCACGTTATACACAAAGCTACGACACAAAGGCCATGCTTTGATCATCAACCACAAGACTTTGCTTTTCAACAAAAGCCTTGATCCATGCAACTCAGCGTGCCACAAAGGCAATTCATGCCATGCGATTGATATCTATCGATATATAACCTCTAAGCTCGTATGTCTCAGAGAAGGGCGTTAAGCAAGAGAATAAATTCTCCGCCGCCAAACAGATATATATTTAACAGAAATCAATCTACACAGAATAAAATCCAATGTCAGACACACAATCCATTTACAAGTTCGCTCTGGGTCTGAACGAAACCGGAGGCTCTTTCCTCGCATATCCATCGATCTCCAAGTACGTCTGGACGACCACTAACTATTTCCATCTTCTTGGGTGTACAGCCCAATCAGGATCATCAGTAATCACCCAAACGATGTGAAGACTTCCGGTCTTCGACCACCGTCCTCATCTTCGACTTATCATCGAATCGGTTATTCAGAATGGGTATAAACCCGGCCTTTCCGAACAACCCGCGTATATTAAAAAACAAATGTTACACAAACACAACATACGCCTCATTCCAATTCATTAGTCAGTAACCGTAAATCAACAAGAGAACAATTTCCCAAATATTAACCCCGAAGGCCGAAACCAACATCAGATCAATACCCAGGAACCATTCTTCTTAGCTAACCTACAGCTAGTTTCTAAATTTCACATTCTTAGGGAAAGGTTCCCATTAATTTTATCCATGATAAATTCTTTAAAATTTATCCTTTAATCTTCCTTTGGATGTCATTTCAAACCAAATTATGGTTTTCCAAACTAGTCGGGATTAGCGAACCACAACGAAGTAATTATTTATTTTATTTCCCAATCCCAACCTATTCATCCCATGAAGCAAAACTGGTAATACTCCATATCTAACACTACGGGGTTATCGGTAAAATTAATTACCATTTCACGTTCAAATCTAATTAAAGATTTTACAATCGCTTTGGAGCAAAACTGGTGATACTCCATTCTCGCTCATTTCCCAAATTTGATAATTTAGATTATCAATTCACATTTCAATCTAATTGCAGATTCATTAAAACTCCTTTTACTGGGTTAAAGAACTAATGTCCTTTAAAACACAGTTCACGACAAACCCAAATGACATTCTATTTATTTATCGGGTTAAAGAACAAGTGTCATTCAAAACACCCTTCACGATAAACCCACAAATCCATTCTATTTACGACCCATTTCAAATCCAATTTATTTATTTAAAAATAAATGGGTTTTAAATTTAGTTCAAAACTAGTTTATTTCGATAAAAATCTATTTTTATCTTTTCAAATATGGAGTTTTTCATCCCAATTTTGCCCAAATCATTTCTTATGATCTTACACAAATTATTACTATTTTTAATAATTTTATCAAGGCCCGTACAGTCGATTTCCATCAACGGCCATCGAACTGCACTTACAACGACCTTTTCCAAATTTGATTTGGACGTATCTCCAAATCCAACCGTTAGATTTCAAATTTCAAATATTCGTTAGAAAGCTCTTTTCGATACGAACCCAACGGTTCGGGTTTTAGGAGAATCCGACGGTCGAATCTCCCGTAATGTTCGTTCGAAGTCAATGGTCGAAATTTACGAACTGCCGCGGCGTGGCGCGTTCTATTCAGGCCATTATATATATATAATATATATATATATATTATATATTTCGTCGATTTCTATTTAGAACGAATTTTATAAACAGTTTTAAATTCGTTTCAAAAACATTTCAACTTCCATTTCCAATTCAAATCAAAATTGAATCTTTCCTTATAAATTCGTTTTAAAATTCATTTCTATTCAATTCAAATTTCAATTCAATTTGAATTCACTTCAATTCGTTTTCAATTCAATTCGAATTCGTTTTATATTCGATTCAATTCAAATTGGTTTTCTATTCGATTCAATTCAAATTGGTTTTCTATTCGATTCAATTCAAATTCGTTTTCTATTCGATTCAATTCAAATTTGTTTTCTATTCGATTCAATTCAAATTCGTTTTCTATATATTCGATTTTTAAATCTCTTTTCAATTTTCATTTTTAAAAACGAATATAATCGATATAAATATCATTCGCGTCAAAATAGCGCATCTCTAATTAACACGCCTTTATATATTTCAATAATTCCGTTATTCTATTCAATTCGTGAATCTATATTCTTGTCAACACATGACTAATCTCAACGAATGAGTACCGTCCACGTGTGACTATTTTTGTTATTTAATATATTTTGTAAAAATTATGGTATCTATCGTTTGATTTAAAATCAGACTCCAACCGTAAATTAATAAGAGAACGATTCCCTAAATATTAACCCCGAAGGCCGAAACCAACATCAGATCAATATCCAGGAGACCACTCATCTTATCTAATTTCCAATTAGTTTCTAATTTTATATATGATAAAGATGTAAATTTTATTGTTAAAATATTTCGTTCAACACATGACTAATCTCAACGGATGAGTACTGTCAACACATGAACCTTTATTTTATAATATTTTTTATTTTCCCGATTGGAATGAGGCCCAATCAATTACCATATAGCGTTAACTATATGGATTTCATACAACACATGTATATAATAGCAACGATAAATAATCGACCATCATCCAAGGTGCACCACACAACTGCATAAGCATCAAATATAAATAATCGACGCTTACACAGTCTGTCGACCAATCGATCGACATACAATTAAATAATTGGGATTAGTGTACGCTAAATTTCATCCCAACACCCGTGTGGGGTTTCAAATCAACAAACACAGATTTTTATTTGTGCATGTGGGCGATGTGTAAAATTTATCATCCTAATCAATATTAGTCAAATCAGTGCATATAAACAAATCGACCGATTTGTTTACAAATATTTATTTATTCACTTTCACGTTAAAAATTATATTGTTTTTACGATAATTAATTTATTTCAACCATCTACAATTTATTATTGATTTCAAATCAACATCACAAACAATTTTCACAATACATCAATCAAACAAACAAGCCATCCATGGTCTGTGGATGACGGGTGTCGGGTGCTGCTAAGCACCGTCTGCATCCTAGTATATATATATAACTAGAAAAAGAAATTTAGAGTGAGAGGTTCTCACCAAAGCTATCCAAACTCCATGATGCTTCCAATGTAGGAAATCATCATTGTTCTCGTCTCTTGTCACTTTCGTTGCCCGTAGCCACTACATATGTAAAAATCGAATTTTTACTTTTCTATTCAATATATAAAAATCGATTTTTTACTTCGCTATTCAATATATAAAAATCGAATTTTTAATTCACTATTCAATATATAAAAATGGAATTTTTACTTCGCTATTCAATATATAAAAATCGAATTTTTCATCGTATAAAAATTCTATATTTCTTCCTATAAAAAGGTAATCTTTCATATGAATAAAAATCCCCCTTTCATATATGAGAAATCATATCTTTCATTATCTAAAAATCATAACCTTACTCGTCTAAAAATTCAAAGCTTTATCATGTTAAAATCAAAGCTTTTCAAGTAAAAATCATTTCTTTATACTCTAAATATATAAATAAAAATCATTTATGTTTATCCATGTCATGATATTTATAAAACTGATTTTATTTAATCACTAAAATATATTTAAACTAAATAAATAAAATAAAATAGAGTAAAAGTCACCTTTAAATCGAACGGAGGGCGCTCAGCCGGAGATGGTGGCTGAGGGTGGGCGCGTCGGGCTCGGCAGGTGATGGGGGAGGTGCGGTGGTGCGGTGGGTCTCTGGGCGGCGTGTGTGGGGGTCTCCAGGAGGACGGAGCGAGGTACAGGCGGTGGCGTGGAAGGAGAAGGAAGAAGAGGGTGGAGCGGCAGCTGAGGAGGGGGGGCCTCGCGCGGTGGCGCGCTGGAAGCTCCGTCGAGCGATTTATGGCTCCGCCCTTTTTGTTTTTTTTCTTTTTTTTCTTCTGTTACGATTTTGAAAGGGGGGGCCAAGGTATAGAGAGAGAAGATTTTTATTTATTAATTTATTTAATTTTTAATTCCAAATAGGTACTTTTATCTTCGACCTCGAAACGAGGCCCACCGCCTGTCGTCCATAGCTAATTACCCCCATTACGAACACAATGGGATATGTTTCGTAAGCCAATTTGGCCGTTACGATCAGTTTCCGTCGAATTTAAAATATAACTCTATATATTGAACTTGAACACGCATTTCAATTTACTAGGGTCACATACTAACTCGAAAAATTCCAAAAAAATATTTTCTAGCTTCGTATTGACGATACGGTCCTAACAAAACTAGTTTCGTCGAATTCTGAGACCGTTGGAAAAATGGCCATTTTCCAGTCGATTAAAATCAACTGAAACTGGTCAAACGCGTTTTTCTTTGCCACGCTCACATATTGATTTGAAAAATCATGAAATTTGGAATCTAGCAATAATTTGACATCACGGATCCAACAAAAGTGGTTTCGTCGAAATCCGAGGTCGTTTGCAAAATCTCCATTTTTAAGGGCCTGAATTCCATAGCGACTATTCAGAATTTTCAACTGGACATATCTTTTGATTCCCGCTATGAAATTTCGATTTTTCGGATTCATTGGAAAGATATTATCAAATAGATCCTATTATTTTTGGTTTCACTAAAATCCGGTTTGTTTTGCACCCGGTACATTCAGTTAAAGTTTGAAATCGAATTATCGAACTACCGCGCCATTTTCAATTCTATTTATAATTATAAATAATTATTTATATTCTAACGACGACGTATATAATATATACGTTCTAAATATATTCAAAATAAATTTTCGTCGATATTATTTAAAATAACTCATTTTAAATGTTCAAAATTCGTCGAAGTTGCCAAAACAAAAAATTTAAACTGGCTCAGAATTTCCAGGTTATTACAATGGGATACCCTCCAGCATTTTGAGTGATCGATATCCTATCTTTACGGGTGAGTTTTGGAAGAGTTTGCAAGAGGTTGTAGGCACACAATTATGCTTAAGCACGGCCTATCACCCCCAAACCGATGGTCAGACGGAAAGGTTGAACAGAGTATTGGAAGACCTCTTGTGATTGTGCATTCTTGACTTTGGAAGGACATGGGAGGATCATCTTCCTTTGGTGGAATTCGCTTACAATAATAGCTACTAAGCCACCATAGGCATGGCGCCATTCGAAACTTTATATGGAAGAACATGCCGATCGCCAACTTGTTGATGGGAGTCTACAGACAAGCTCGTACTGGGTCCAGACACGATTAGAGAAACCTCAGAAAAGGTGGACTTGATAAGAAGACGGGTGAAGGCTGCACAAGATAGACAGAAGTCCTACGCAGACAAAAGAAGGACCGACCTTGAGTTTTAGATTGGGGATAGGGTGTTCCTTTAATTGTCTCCTTTGAGGAACATCATTCGCTTTGGGTCTGTAGGAAAGCTAGCGACAAGATTTGTAGGACCATTACCTATCATTGAAAGGATTGGGATGATGGCTTACAGAGTAGAGCTACACAAAAGACTGGCTGGAGTTCATAATGTTTTTCAATTTTCTCAACTACGAAAGTGCTTACACGAGTTTGTGGAAGTTGTGGATCCAAGTATACTAGAGGAAGCAGTAGTGGAATGAGAAGAGATTGTGAGAAGAGTTCCAACTCGTATCTTGGGTACGGAAGTCTAAAAGCTACGCAGCCGTGAAGTCAAGCTTGTTAAAGTTCAATGGAGTGACGCTGAGGAAGATGCGACTTGGGAAACTGAGAGAAAAATAAGTGCAGCCTACCCTTTTCTTTTTAAGGGTACCTCCTTGATCTCTTTTTCCATAAGCTTATTCGTGCTTATATCTATCTTTTAAGTATATCTTCTCAGTAATATTCTTTATCCTTAGGTAGGAACCAATGGATGTAAACATGTATCAGAAAATATGTTATGATTGATGGTTGCGAGTGGTTGCTCGTGGATGCATGTACACACACATTAGGCACTAGATCGGCCCAATCACTTTCATATTGCATATAAATGTGTGTGCATATTTAAATTAATGGTTGTGTTATCATATGGATGCTGCATTGTAACGACCCATCTTTTTTCCCGATTTTCGGCGGTAATTAAACCGACTTAAACCGTTCAGAAAGACGAATTGTTATGGGTACATACGTATATTGAACAAAATAATAGAACTTTTTTTTTTGCAAAATACAATGATACGTCAGAGTTATTCAGAATAACAGAGTTACAACATATACAGCGGAAGAAAAGAAACTATACTCTCAGCGGAAGAACCTTATGATACAGCGGAAGCTCCAAACTCTAGCGTGGACTCCAACTCTGAAAGCGCTCTGAATCCTGCTCCAACGATCTATAACTGCAAAACTAAACTACTGGCTGCCCGTGTGGAAATTAATGGGCACCCAGAGTTTAGGAAGGAACAATAAATTCCAGGTCAGTCGTGGGACTGGTGTGAGAACTCAAAACAGTTATTTTTAGGATTTATTTTAAAAGTTGGGAAATTCACCGGACCACGTCGCTAACGCGGAACGGGTTTACTCCATATGAATTCCCGTGCACAGAAACTCGCTATGACTTTTGAAAAATGAAGCTATCATAAGCTCGTCCCACATCACACAATGCAAGCGCACACCAGATAGGCGTGTTTTATCTTATGATAACCAAACGTGCTTTCATACGTGAAAATACTCTTTTAATACTATCATATAATGTAGAAAACAAATTTCGCAAATAAATGTATTAATAATAGGCAGCATAATACCATTAATATTATGTTGCCATATATATGTACAAACCAAAATCGTATGGCTCGTATTGGAGATTGGATTTCCAACTTGATGATTCCTGGCATGAAAGATCAATCAGGGATACAAAACGAAGTGCCTCAATGGCTTTTTCATCCATACGGGGACACCAACTACACATCGTCAGGGCAGATCAACGGTTTTCGACCAGACACGGCCCCCCGAACATACCCAACTTCCCCAGGTTCATAAGTGGTTTCCCACTGCTGCACAACTTCATCATCAATTCATATATATGTATAAAACCTAACCGCCAGTTTCTTATCAATCCGGGGTGTGAGGTTTGTCGATGTCACGTCATACACAAAGCAATGCTTCGATAAGCCATTCTTTGATCGTCACTAGCTCGTTTCATAACTTGGGTATGCCACATTGACAATTCATGACATCTCACTGATTTAAATCAATGCATACCCTCTAAGTTCATATGACTTAGAGATGAGGATAATATATTGCCACAAATCCGATATACATTAACGGAAATCAGTGCTATGCGGTCAATTTCAACGTCAAACACACCATCCATACAAATCCGTTCTGGGTCTGAACGGAACAACAACCCGAAAATACTTAAATATGTTCAGGTCTCATGTAACTCATACCTCGTATCGGTGGCCTACCTAACCGAGACATTAATCAACAATCAATCTAAACAAATTTAAATATTCACGGTCTTCATTCGTCGTTCAAGTCTTCAATTGTTTCGTAACGTCGTATTATTACTTGGAATGGTTTTCGAACATATATTCGATCCCGGTCTTTCCAAGTAATAAGCGTTCTTTAAACAGTAGCTATGGTTCACACAGGCTTTTCAATTCAAATCTCCTTCCAGATGATTATCAATTCATATATAACTCAAGATTTTGAATTACTTTAATTTCATACATCTCATTATCCTCTTATCTCTTCTTTGAAATCAAAGATTATACCTTCGCTTCAAATTTCTTACCTTTAATTCCCTCAAATCAAAGATTTGATTAAATCCCCAATTATGATATGAACTTCCACCATTCAATCTCATCGGGTTTCAAGAATGATATCTTTGAAAATACCACTCACGGCAAAACCCAAATCAATTGATATTGAACATAAGTTACACAGAAATTGTATCTACTTATATTCGATATCAATTCTCATAATCAACGAACACCATAAGGGGAATATCGATATAAAAACAATAATATCTTCCAAATTCCTCAAATAGTATACGTTTATGCCACAAAATTTCATATCAAATATCCGAAGATTATTTCTATCCAACTTATCTTAATCAAATTAGGGACTTGTATCATAATTAAAAGATTTATCCAACTCTTTGACATTAGATCTGGATAGAAAATATCATCAACTTATCCTCAATATTAACCTCCGTATCCAACTCATGCTATAAGAGGAATAACGATGAACTACCTTTTAAATTCCTCAAATAGTAAGAGTCATCATCTACTGAATTAATATTAAACATCAAAGATTTATTTCCCACCATATCCAATTATTCAAAATTGGAAAACTTATTTTACTATTTAAATAAATCAATTTAAATCCCATATACAATATTTCGAATACTTCTAAATCTTTGAAAACATCCTACAAATCATTTAAAAATGATTTCTCATAGTTAGGAAAATTGTTTGCGGGTTAAAACTTCATAATAGATTGCTTTTAATGAAAGCGGTACAACAACGTTTCAAAAGCGTTACAAAACTATGCCCTTACAACGATCTTTTCCAAAACGGTTTTAAACATAGCTTGAAAACTATAACCCGAAATTAAAATCTGCTTTCACTCATTTGAAAGCTCTCGTAAATAGGAGTCAAACGTTTTTCATTTCATGGAAATCCGATTTAAATTGGAAAAGTTATAAGCATTTACATATTGCCATAATGCGACAAGAAATCATCATTATTCTTAAATACCACAAATTACCTTAAAAATCATTATAACTTATATAAATCATTTAAATTGACTTTTCAATTTATTTGGATTTAAAACACAACTTTTTTTTAATTAAATCACCATTCAAATAATTTCAAATTAGATTTTTATTTAACCATCCCATCCGTCGGATCAGTTAGGGATAGCCAGGGAGAGCAGGAAACTGAATTTCCAAACCCAAGCCTAGACACCATCCTCTCTGTCATCCTAGAACATTCTGGTGTATATTATATCATTATTATATAAAACCATATTCAAATTAAAAATCTCATTTCGAATTTAAATTGAAAATATTTTTTACCAAAACCAGTTTCACATAGATATAAAGATCGTTATACAAAATCAATACATAATTTAAATTATTTTCCAAATCCTAATTCAATATTTAAAAGTTGATATTAAATTCAAAACCAAAATTTTTAAATATTATTTAATAATTAAATAAAATCATATATATGAAGGAGAATCTAAATCGATCACCCATATATTCCACAACCACTGTGTGTTTGTGTGTGTGTGATATCATACAATGCAATCATATCTATCCAAATGAACTATACGATCAAATGGATATGAATTCATTCATCCCAACAACATTTAACTGTGCATAAGCGTTACAGACAATAACGCTTACTCGTGTTCAGTGTATTATCTAATTCATGAACAACCATTCAAACATCAACATCCATCACACAATCATCATCAACAAATTATAATTAATCTCAGTTAATTAAAATTATATATTTTAAAAAAAATTAAATTAGAAGTTCTCACCAGACAAGCTCCAACATCTTCATTACCAGAGCGAATAGACCAATCGAATACTGTCACTGCTACTCGTACTGTTTTCAGTTCACTTCCATTAGCGGTTGGAGATTTTTCTATTAACTAGGCCCAAACCCAAAAGCCCAAATACTTCAACCCTAATTCCGACGATCTCAAGTTGTCAACACAGAATCGAACCAAAATCACATGAAAAATACTACATACACCGCTGATCTCAATGGCGCAGACGGCATTGATCAATTTGAAGTGGATTGAGAGTTTTGAATTTTTTCAATGAAGAGAGGTGTAAATTTCATGTACAGGAAATTTTAAAAACAAGGAGTAAGAAGAAGAATGACGAGAGGATTTTCATCGCAAGTGGCTAATGGATGAAGTGTATGAAAAATGGGGTTTAGCCTTCCTTATATAGAGATGTTCAAGGGTATTATAGGAATTTTGATAAGGGACACATGGCTCATGGCATGAAACCTTCCCATGCATGATGACACTTAAGGGGACACTTGGTATTACAACATGAACTCTTTCATGCATGATGACAAGTAGGAGGACACATGTCCTTCCTTTAATTCAACTTCATGCATGTATTACACATACATGCTACATGGCTCTACCACATCTGTAACACCCCACCTCCGTTAAGATCACTCACAAAGGGAATGCCTTAACTTTGGTGGAGCATTTTAGTAAACAGAACAGAAACTTACAAGACAGATAAAACAGTACTTGAAAATTTTTAACTTTATTACAGCGGAAACAGAAATCAATATGGTTACATCCTTTCAAATCTCAGAATTCAAGTACAAAATATCAGTCTTGTACAAAAGCCTTTAAAATGCATGGTTTAAAATCATAATCCCCATAGAATGGAAGCTATACAGAGCCAAGCCATACTTTAAGCACTTCAAGCAAAGAGAAATCCGGATCAAGCTAAAGTATTCCCTCCGTGGATAACCTGGGGGGGGGGGGGGGGACGGAAGAAAGGAGGCGAAACAACAAGGGTCAGACAAAAAGTCTGGCAAGTCCAGTGACATTCAGCATATGAACAGATAATAATAATATGATATGAACATAAAACTGGATGTGAGATAACTGTAACAGATGTAGCAGATATAACAGAAGAACAGAATGACATAAACTATTGCTTCACACTTCTCTGCACTAATACTAGTATAACAGAATTAGGTGTCACCCTAAGGTCTAAATTGAAGCAGGAACGGGTACAAAATAATTTAACAGAAACAGAATGCTAATAATGGGCCTTTACTACCCGATCAGAAACAGACAGAAGCAGAAACAGATTAATCCCTACGGAAACAGAATGTAGAATTAGGTGTACACTAGTAATGGGCCTTTACCACCCGAACAGACGGTACCACACAGAAACAGACAGGTGTTACCACCCAACAGAAACAGACGGTACCAACAGAAATAGACAGAACTAAGTGTACCCTAAAACCCTACCCCAAGCGATCGGCTCCCTAATACATAAATATCATGTGTCGGCCCCACAATAGTGTGTATCACTCTCTAAAGTGACAACCAATTGGCACAGACCTATTTACAGATGTCACGGCGTCTTACATCCTCAGAGGCAGACCGGGATCCATGCACGCACATGACCCGGTTGGAACGCACCATCAACACCCCTCGCCATTATCAGAATGAACCACTTATAATTAGTTCAGTAAGCGTGCCCGGACCCTTCCTACCGTTGGGTCAAAGTTTTGATACCAGAAAGGGTTACTGACTAATATGGGTCCCAAACAACAGATGACACAAGTAATTCCCCTCCTAACCTTGTGTCCCCAGACTAACAGATCTCAGATTAACTTGTTTACAAGTTCAGACATACAGAATTCAGATTTACTAGTTCACAGATTAAGTTAACAAGTTTTCAGACTAACAGATCAGATGTACAGATTTCTCAGATTTGTCTAACTTTGTATTGGGCCTACAGATTCATGGACGGGTTTACTACACCTATTAATCCAGTTGGTTTAACCCTATTTTCCCCCAATACGTTTTAGACGTCATTCTTATCTTAGATTTGCATTAATTAATTATTAATGCCCAGACCTCTCACATTAGGTCGCTAGCTTGTGGCCGCTGGATGGTCCGGGCGGTTCCGGGCGGACTTCTGCCACAAGCCAGACCTAACCTCGTGTCTTAAGCAGGTTATGACTAACTTCTCACATTAGAACCTATTGTTTGCGGCCACTGGATGTGTCGGGCAGTTCCGGGCAGAATTACGCCGCAAACTCATTCTAACCTCGAGTTAGTCACGTTTATCTTTGCGGCCAATTAATTAATAATTTACCGTTTATGCGCACGCCCAATATATATGCCAATTCATATTATATCAACAACAAGATGATTATATCAACACAGCAGATAACAGATTTTAGCAAATAACAGATTTTCCAGATTATACGACTTAACGGATTTAACAGATTTAGCAACTTAGCTGATTTTGGCATATAACAGGTTAGGCATTTCAACCGACAAATTTAACAGATTAGGCACTTCAATCTAATTAGCAGTCTTGGCAATATAACAAAACTAGCAGTTTAGGCAACTTGGCAAATTAGCAGATTTAGCAAATTTAATATTTCTAAAGGTTCTATTTACATGCCTTGCCTAATCATAAATTAGGCCTAAATTCATATGCCTACATAATTGTCATGATTCACAAAATGAACATATACTCCATGTTTGCATAAATTTACATAGCGCATAATATGGACATAATTTACCATATAACATATGTTCCAATTTTTTTTTTGTTAAACTAGCATTTTACAGCAGATTCACATATAAATTATACCAAATATAACTGTTAATTACAATGCATGCCATATATCCAAAAATCCCTATTTAGGTGTAATCGCAATAATAGATATCCTAATTAATGTAAATCTTTACACCTAAGTTTCCATATCTTCTTCTTTTTAAGTCATGAATCATTATGCAAACTATACCCAACAATCTAAATCTTTAAATCATATCTTCTATAAATCAGATCTTGACTTTTATATGCATTTTGTCCAAAGTCTCAAATCATATGTAATCTTACAATGGTTCCTCTGTTCTTTTATCACAGAATATGCATAGGTCTAAAACTAGTTTACAACATATGCTTATTTTTCTAATTAATTACAGATCTAAATAACATATGTTCATTTCTCTAATTAGTTACAAATCTAGATTACAACGTACACTATGCATACAACATATATAAATTACATGTTTACAGTCAAATTCATGCACCCAATCCCAAGTCATATGTCAATATATTTTATGCCTCAGATCTAAAGTCATACGTTCAATTCAGTCTTTTCAAATTTCGCATCATTCATTATTTGTCCCAAAATTTGCGTTCATACGTTAATCTCTTATGAGATTAGGCACAGGCTCGTGGTAGCCTGGCTATAGAAACAGAAAGGAAGCAGAAAGGGATACAGAACAGTCACAGAAAAACAGATCTGACAGATATACAATCTCAGATTCAGATTTAAAAGCATATTATAATTAATGTTTATAGCAGAAAATAACTGTACTTGCCTTGATTGGATTAAAGAAAGAACTTTAGTTGTTACAGAATTGTTGCAGAAGCTTTTATCTCAAATTTGAATTGAATTGCTTAGGTTGATGTTGATTAGCTTCTAGTTTTGATTCCAGCAGAGTAGCGACGCCATTTTTATTTTTACTAGAACAGAGGCAGAGAAGAAGCAGAATAGAATTGTGTGTAGAGGAGGTTAGGTCTTAGGATGTATTTATAGATGTGTTTAGTTGTTTTAGGCCTTTAGATAAACCCTAAAACAGATCAGAACCGTCAGAATTCGTCACAGGCTCACCAAAACAACCCAAAAACCCATCTAGATGCACCTAGGCCGACCTGGCTCGACCAGGGAGGTCGACCCCCAGGTCGACCCTAGGGTCGACACCCATGTCGACCTGGTCCCCTCCAGGTCGACCCCCAGGTCGACCTGGTCTGGGCGGGAATTTTCCCGCCTGGCTCGTTTTCTGCATTTTTGAAATCTGTTTCGTTTTTCTGATTTTTCGTGAAACTTCTGAAGGCCATATCTCGGTCATACTAACTCCGATTTACGAAATTTCGGACTCTATTTCACGTATTTTTCCGAGACGAACGCAACTGCGAAACCCGTTTCCCTTAATTCTCACATCTGTAATTAGTTATTCTTAAATTTGTGGCATCAATATTAACAGAATTACGGGGTGTTACATTCTCCCCTCCTTAAAGGATTTCGTCCCCGAAATCTTCAAGTTAAGAAGAATGTGTCCTACCATCCAATCATCCATCTACTCAATCACCAATCACAGGCATTCATTGTCCTTAAGAGATTTCTAATACTGTATGAACATATGCAAGAAGTGTGTGTATATGTTCCTTGTCTAATGCAAAGATCAGGCGGTCCACTGATTCAGTTGACCTCCTTAATGCGAATTATGCCAGTGCCATGAGTCCAACATGTATGCAATTTTCCTACTCGATACATGTCATTTCTATATGAGTGCACAACCATTCAGTCATATGCAACATCCATGTGCTGAGTCAATCATTTTGCATCCACAAAAATTTAAAATGCTCACACATCCATATGCAGTATGAGAGTGTTTTCGAGCCGATCTAGTGCCTAGTGTGTGTATATGCATCCACGGGCAACCACTAGCAACCACTTGCATCCACTTGCAACCATCAAACATAACATGTCTCAAACACATGTTTACACCCATTAGTTTCTACCTAAAGTTCGAAGATTCGATCGATAGGATACAGTCGAATGATGGAAGCGGGTACAGATAGAACGAAGACTTGGTTCCCATTAGACATTGGTTGAGAAAACAATTCCCCTAAGTATCAACCCCAAAGACCGAAATCAATATCATATTGACACTCAGAGGATTACCCTCTTTAGACAATGTCAAAACTGGAAATCAGAATTATTCAGATATTTTGTAACGACCCAGAAAATCTGAACCAATTTAAAATTTTTAAATTGGCTAAAATAATGGATTTTAAATATTTAAAATAAATATTTTAAATAATGGCGATGAAAACTGAGTTTGAATCGACAATTGAAAACGAATATAATTAATTATAATTATATATAGAATTGAAAATAGCGCGGTAGTTCGATAATTCGATTTCAAACTTTAATTGAATATACCGGGTGCAAAACAATCCGGATTTTAGTGAAACCAAAAAACATTAGGATCTAATTGATGATATCTTTCCAACGAATCCGACCAATCGAAATTTGATAGCGGGAATCAAAAGATATGTCCAGTTGAAAATTCTGAATAGTCGCTATGGAATTCAGGCCCTTAAAAATGGACATTTTGCAAACGACCTCGGATTTCAACGAAACCACTTTTGTTGGGTCCGGGATGTCAAGTTATTGCTAGGTTTCAAATTTCATAATTTTTCGAATCAATATGGGAGCGTGGCAAAGGAAAACGCGTTTGACCAGTTTCCGTTGATTTTAATCGACTGGAAATTGGCCATTTTTCAAACGGTCTCAGAATTCGACGAAACTAGTTTTGTTAGGACCGTATCGTCAATACGAAGCTAGAAAATATTTTTCTGGAATTTTTCTAGTTAGTATGTGACCCCGGTAATTTGAAATGTGCGTTTAAAATTCAATATAGTGATTTAAATGAAAATTCAAAAGGAAACTGATTGTAACGATCAAATCAGCTTGCGATACATATCCCATTGTGTTCGGAATGGGGGTAAAACGCTATAGGCGACAGGCGGTGGGCCTCGTTTCGAGGTCGTATGTAAAAGTCAACTTTTTTTGAAAAATTAAATAATTAAATAATAAAAAGGAAAAAAATATTATTATAATTCCCTCCTTTACCTTTCTTCCTGCCCCCCCCCCTCCCCGTTCATTGTAATTTCAAAAGAAAAAAAAACCTAAAAAAACTATCGACGACCGCCTCCACCAAGCAGCCGCGCGCCTTCAGCCGTCGACCAGACCCCTCCGCAACTCCGATCTTCTCCCCCCCCCTCTTCCTTGCACTCGCTACCTCCTCCTCCTTCAATCCGACCCCCCAAAGCATCGCGACGCCACCAGACCCACCGCCGACCGCAGCTCCGCTCCGCCCAGTTCGTAGCCACCTCCGTCGATCTGCGGAAAACCCCCTCCTCTCGCCTTAAGTTTTTATTATTATTATTTTATTTGTATTTTATATAAACAAAAAGTTTTAAAAACCGAGTTTTTAAAGATTTACAAACTGATTTTTATAGGAAGTTAAAACTGATTTTAAAGGATTTAAAAACTGTTTTTTTAAGAAGATTTTAAAAACAGATTTTTGAAAAAGGATTAAAAACCGAACAGATTTTTTTAGGATTAAAAACAGTTTTTAAAAAGGATTTAAAAACTGAACAGATTTTTGAAAAAGGATTAAAAACAGCTTTTTTTTAAGGTTTAAAAACTAAATCGATTTTTAAAAGGATTAAAAACTGAATTGATTTTTTAAAAGGTTAAAACTGAATTTTGAAAAGAGTTTAAAACTGATTTGATTTTAAAACTTTAAATAGAAAAAGGTTTAATCTTTTTAAAGAAAAGATTTGAACTTTAGAAGAGAAAAAGATTTAAACTTTAGAATAAAAGTAAGATATGATTTTTTTTATATTTTTAAAGTAATAAAAATATAATCTTTACATCATAGGAATATTAAAAATATAATCTTTATTTTTGAAAAGACGGAATTTATATTTTTGAAATTCGATTTTTATATATTGAAAGTCGAAAGAAAAATCAGATTTTTATATATTGAAAGTCGAAAGAAAAATCAGATTTTTTATATATTGAAAGTCGAAAGAAAAATCAGATTTTTATATATTGAAAGTCGAAAGTAAAAATCAGATTTTTATATATTGAACAGCGAAGTCAAAATTCGATTTTTATATATTGAATAGTGAAGTCAAAATTCAATTTTTATATATTGAATAGCGACGTCAAAATTCGATTTATATATTGAATAACATAGTAAAAATTCGATTTTTACATATGTAGAGAATAAAGGCAACGAAGCGACAGAGTCGTAAAGGCGAAGATTTCTCTAAGTGAAGTTGGATAGCTATTGGTGAGATTTCTGATTTAAAAATATTATATATGTGTGAAATGAAAGTGAATAGCTATATATAAATATCTATATATATATATATATATATACGCCCCTCGTCCACAAACCATGGACGATATCTATTGGTTGAAATTGTTGTGAAAATTGATTGATAGCGAATGATTGTTTGGGATTGTTTATGACTGATATCGGTTGATTATGGTTGAAAAATACCCATTTGTGGTTGAGAAATATTTGGTTGAAACCACATAGGATTAGTTTGTGGAAATGAAATAAATATATACATGCCGCCTACGTGCGAACTAGATGCATGATCCCCATTGTCAAAAACCGCGAGGTTTTAAGGTAGAGCGAGGAGCCGTACTAGGGACGGTCCCGGTTTAACTACCCCGCCGTTATGCTACCGAAATTTTGAATAATATTCGTGTGTTTGAATTATTTTCATATGCTTAAACTATATTTATTCATTGAATAGAAAACATTCATGTGTTGAATTGATATTCATTCGTTGATTAGAAATTCATGTGTTGAATGGTATTCATATTTTGAAATAAATTGTTCGATAATAAAAATCACATTTTTATCTATATACAGAAACTATAGAAAACATTCATGTGTTGAATTGATATTCATTCATTGATTAGAAATTCATGTGTTGAATGGTATTCATATTTTGAAATAAATTGTTCGATAATAAAAATCACTTTTTTATCTATATATAGAAACTATAGAAAACATTCATGTGTTGAATTGATATTCATTCGTTGATTAGAAATTCATGTGTTGAATGGTATTCATATTTTGAAATAAATTGTTCGATAATAAAAATCACATTTTTATCTATACATAGAAACTATAGAAAACATTCATGTGTTGAATTGATATTCATTCGTTGATTAGAAATTCATGTGTTGAATGGTATTCATATTTTGAAATAAATTGTTCGATAATAAAAATCACCTTTTATCTACTATATGAACTATATAGAAAAATAGTGTTTTGAAATGAATCGTTTTACAATAAAAATCACATTTTTATTGTATGCATAAATCGTGGAAGTGTGAAGTGTTAAAAATAGCCACTTGTTCAAAATAAACATATATGAGTTGAAATATTCATTAATTAGCTAATGAAATGATTTGCACCTATTTATGTAACATTAGAATGAATGGTGTTTTTAAACCGAGTTGAAATCAAATATGAAGTCGAATAGAAAATGATAAATGATATGAACTGTGTATATGTGTACATACATATTCATTGAACAGGTTATAGCAAAGGGGCTAGAGAAGAGGAATAAAATTTTGTGCCCGACAAATAGGTACACATTTACTGCTTTGTTTGGGTGATGATTTTATGAGCCTGTTGGCTAGCCGCTTGGCTTTTTCTTTTTCTTTTTCTTTTTGAGATTAGAAGGACCGGGAACGCTATTTGCAATTTCCCGATGCTCCCGGTGCAGGAGAGGTTATGGCGAAATTTTCCAAAATTTTAAGGTGTTAGAAATTTTTTTGAAGTGAAAACGATATTGAAATCATTGAATGAACTATATTTATATAAATATAAATAAAATTAAAACGAAACGAAGCCGTGCAGTTCGTATTTTGAGACCGTGATTTCAAACGACTAGTGCGGGAAATCCGACCATTGGATTTTCCCGAAATCTCAACCGTCGGGTTCGCCTTGGAATAATCTTTCCAACGGCACCAACCTTGTAAAAATCCAAAGGTTGGATTGTCTGGAATGTTTAATTCAAATCTGAAGAAAAACAGCGCCAGAAACGATTATATTTATTTATATATATAAATATAATTATATTTAATCGAATAACGACGCTGCAGTTCGTATTTTGAAATCGAAACTTCAAACGATTGTACCGGGAGATCCGACCGTCGGATTTTCCCGAAACTGGAACCGTTGGGTTCGTTTTGAAAAGACCTTTCTAATGATGTAAATTTTGTGAAGATCCAACGGTTAGATTTTTCAGATATATGTAAATCAAATCTGAAGAAAAACAGCGCCACGGCCGCGTTATGGCCCGAAGCGTCGTTTTGAATAAATTAGCTATTTTAAAATAAATAAAAATAGCGATAATTAGTTATGAAATATCATAAGCGATATGGAATGGAAATAAACTGAATTTGCTTGATTTGTGTGGCTTTTGATGGTTGAATGTAATTGGTGTGAAAATTACATTAAAGTACACAATTGGTGTTGTCGAATAATTTAACCATTGAAATAAATCGATTTGAAATTCTAAATATACGTGAATTATTTGGAAAGGCCGAGTTAATTCTCATTTCAAATAATCGACCGACGATTGAAATTCGAAGATGAAGACGATGGTCGAAGACTGGAGATCTTCACCTCGTTTGGATGGTAACCGAGGTCCTGATTGGGAGGCATCCCGAAATATGGATAATGAGTGGTGATCGTCCAGACGTACGTGGTGATCGAAGGGTTTGCGAGGTATTTAGTGCCTCCGGTTTCGTTCAGACCCAGAACGGACTTGTGAATGGACTGTGTGTCTGACATTGGAGTTTATTCTGTGTTGATTGATTTCTGTTAAATATACATCTGTTTGGCGGCGGAGAATTTATTCTTTTGCTTAACGCCCTTCTCTGAGACGTACAAACTCAGGGGTTGTATATCGATGGACATCAGTCGCATGGCATGAATTGCCTGTGTGGCATGCTAAGATGCAATGATCAGGGCTTCTGTTGAAAAGCAAAGTCTTGTGGTGATGATCAAAGCACCGCCTGTGTGGCGTAGCTTTGTGTATAACGTGAATTCGCGAGCCTCACACCCCGGTATGAACCTAAAACGGGAGAGGACATCAGGGAGGGCCTGCGTTTCTTTGTAGCTAGGGTGGTGTCAGTGACCTACCAGCCTTGACATTTATATACTTTTCACCTAAGTGGTTGTTGCTGTTGCGAGGCGCCTCGGTTTGATCGGACGATCCGGGTCCGATGGAGTCATTCGTTGGCTCGTTTACGCCCCAAAGGGCGGGGAGACGTAGTGTTCAGGCATAATAATCCACATCGGTGGTCCGGCCCTGACGATCTAAAGGGTTGATGCGTTCTGATCCTGTGGCTCGGGCTAGAGAGTCACGAATTCGGTAAGGACTATCTTTTGCCTTGGTTCATGACGGAAATCCAATTTCCAAATACGACATCGTGCGATTTTGATTGTATATATATATGGCGACATGATATATGGTACCCATGCCGTCTATGATTGATAGTTATGATTTGAAATTGTTTTCAAAACATATAAACACTAGCAATAATATCAATTGCCTTTGTTTTATTCGTATCAATCATATTTTGGCCATTATAAGGTAAAACTCTATCCTCCGGTTTGCGTTGCATTGTGTGATGGGAACTGAGTCTTATAATGGCTTCATTTTTATAAAAAGCATAGCGATGTTTAAAAGAAAGATTTGTTTTAAAAGCACTGGCAATCCAATGGAGTAAACCCGTTCCACGAAAGTGGCGTGGTCCTGTGATTAGCCAAATTATATATGTGTTGAGTAGATTTCTCATACCAGTCCCATGACTGACTCGTAGTTTGTTTCACTCTCAAACTCGGGTGCCCCCTTTTTCTACACGGGTAGCCTTGTATTCAGGTTTAGCTGGTTCTTTCTGGATAGCTGGAGCTGAAGATGGATTCTATCATTTATTTCTTTTTATGCTGTTCAGGTCCTATTGTACATATTTTGTTTATTTCCGCTGTAGACATTTATGTATAGCTGAACTGTATTTGTACTAAGTAAGATCCTGTATACTGTGTAACTCTGATGATTAACTTTATCCAGTATATTTTATTGTTCATTATCTGGTGCATTTATTTAATTCTGTTCTGCTATTATCTGTTTCTGTGTTATATTCCAAAGATAGCCCTGTTTCCGTGAGAACGGGAAATCGGGTCGTCTCAACGTGGTATCGAGCTTTGGTTAAGCTTAGTTCTGGAATATAACATTTGAACGAACTCGTCAGAAATAGAACCAGTAGTGTTCTAGGACGGGTAACTCAATACAGATAGGATCAGTAATATCCTAGTATGAGTAGCAGAATCAGAACAACTCGTTAGAGATGGGGTCAGAAGTGCCTCAGAACGAGTCGAGAGTAATATGTTTTTAAATAACGTATTTGTGATTATATTTATATATAGTCTGGTTTTAGAAATATAATTTTTGAATATATAAAAGATATATATTTGAAAAGTTAAGAAGGTTAAAAACAATTGAATTGGTTGTTGTGTTGTATGATTATGGATTTATCAAACCACTTTCGACTTTATTCCTTTTCGGGGACGAAAAGTTTTAAGTGGGGGAGATTGTAACGACCCAGAAAATCTGAACCAATTTAAAAATTTTAAATTGGCTAAAATAATGGATTTTAAACATTTAAAATAAATATTTTAAATAATGGCGATGAAAACTGAGTTTGAATCGACAATTGAAAACGAATATTATTAATTATAATTATATATAGAATTGAAAACGGTAGTTCGATAATTCGATTTCAAACTTCAATTGAATATACCGGGTGCAAAACAATCCGGATTTTAGTGAAACCAAAAAACATTAGGATCTAATTGATGATATCTTTCCAACGAATCCGACCAATCGAAATTTGATAGCGGGAATCAAAAGATATGTCCAGTTGAAAATTCTGAATAGTCGCTATGGAATTCAAGCCCTTAAAAATGGACATTTTGCAAACGACCTCGGATTTCGACGAAACCACTTTTGTTGGGTCCGGGATGTCAAGTTATTGCTAGGTTTCAAATTTCATAATTTTTCGAATCAATATGGGAGCGTGGCAAAGGAAAACGCGTTTGACCAGTTTCCGTTGATTTTAATCGACTGGAAATTGGCCATTTTTCAAACGGTCTCAGAATTCGACGAAACTAGTTTTGTTAGGACCGTATCGTCAATACGAAGCTAGAAAATATTTTTCTGGAATTTTTCTAGTTAGTATGTGACCCCGGTAATTTGAAATGTGCGTTTAAAATTCAATATAGTGATTTAAATGAAAATTCAAAAGGAAACTGATTGTAACGATCAAATCAGCTTGCGATACATATCTCATTGTGTTCGGAATGGGGGTAAAACGCTATGGGCGACAGGCGGTGGGCCTCGTTTCGAGGTCGTATGTAAAAGTCAACTTTTTTTGAAAAATTAAATAATTAAATAATAAAAAGGAAAAAAAATATTATTATAATTCCCTCCTTTACCTTTCTTCCTGCCCCCCCCCCCCCCCCGTTCATTGTAATTTCAAAAGAAAAAAAAAACCTAAAAAAACTATCGACGACCGCCTCCACCAAGCAGCCGCCCGCCTTCAGCCGTCGACCAGACCCCCTCCGCAACTCCGATCTTCTCCCCCCCCCTCTTCCTTGCACTCGCTACCTCCTCCTCCTTCAATCCGACCCCCCAAAGCATCGCGACGCCACCAGACCCACCGCCGACCGCACCACCACTCCGCCCAGTTCGAAGCCACCTCCGTCGATCTGCGGAAAACCCCCTCCCCTCGCCGTAAGTTTTTTTTTATTATTATTTTATTTGTATTTTATATAAACAGAAAGTTTTAAAAACTGAGTTTTTAAAGATTTACAAACTGATTTTTATAGGAAGTTAAAACTGATTTTAAAGGATTTAAAAACTGTTTTTTTTTAAGAAGATTTTAAAAACAGATTTTTGAAAAAGGATTAAAAACCGAACAGATTTTTTTAGGATTAAAAACAGTTTTTAAAAAGGATTTAAAAACTGAACAGATTTTTGAAAAAGGATTAAAAACAGTTTTTTTTAAGGTTTAAAAACTGAATCGATTTTTAAAAGGATTAAAAACTGAATTGATTTTTTAAAAGGTTAAAACTGAATTTTGAAAAGAGTTTAAAACTGATTTGATTTTAAAACTTTAAATAGAAAAAGGTTTAATCTTTTTAAAGAAAAGATTTGAACTTTAGAAGAGAAAAAGATTTAAACTTTAGAATAGAAGTAAGATATGATTTTTTTATATTTTTAAAGTAATAAAAATATAATCTTTACATCATAGGAATATTAAAAATATAATCTTTATTTTTGAAAAGACGGAATTTATATTTTTGAAATTCGATTTTTATATATTGAAAGTCGAAAGAAAAATCAGATTTTTATATATTGAAAGTCGAAAGAAAAATCAGATTTTTATATATTGAAAGTCGAAAGAAAAATCAGATTTTTATATATTGAAAGTCGAAAGTAAAAATCAGATTTTTATATATTGAATAGCGAAGTCAAAATTCGATTTTTATATATTGAATAGCGAAGTCAAAATTCGATTTTTATATATTGAATAGCGACGTCAAAATTCGATTTATATATTGAATAACATAGTAAAAATTCGATTTTTACATATGTAGAGAATAAAGGCAACGAAGCGACAGAGTCGTAAAGGCGAAGATTTCTCTAAGTGAAGTTGGATAGCTATTGGTGAGATTTCTGATTTAAAAATATTATATATGTGTGAAATGAAAGTGAATAGCTATATATAAATATCTATATATATATATATATATATATATATATATATACACGCCCCTCGTCCACAAACCATGGACGATATCTATTGGTTGAAATTGTTGTGAAAATTGATTGATAGCGAATGATTGTTTGGGATTGTTTATGATTGATATTGGTTGATTGTGGTTGAAAAATACCCATTTGTGGTTGAGAAATATTTGGTTGAAACCACATAGGATTAGTTTGTGGAAATGAAATAAATATATACATGCCGCCTGCGTGCGAACTAGATGCATGATCCCCATTGTCAAAAACCGCGAGGTTTTAAGGTAGAGCGAGGAGCCGTACTAGGGACGGTCCCGGTTTAACTACCCCGCCGTTATGCTGCCGAAATTTTGAATAATATTCGTGTGTTTGAATTATTTTCATATGCTTAAACTATATTTATTCATTGAATAGAAAACATTCATGTGTTGAATTGATATTCATTCGTTGATTAGAAATTCATGTGTTGAATGGTATTCATATTTTGAAATAAATTGTTCGATAATAAAAATCACATTTTTATCTATATACAGAAACTATAGAAAACACTCATGTGTTGAATTGATATTCATTCGTTGATTAGAAATTCATGTGTTGAATGGTATTCATATTTTGAAATAAATTGTTCGATAATAAAAATCACTTTTTTATCTATATATAGAAACTATAGAAAACATTCATGTGTTGAATTGATATTCATTCGTTGATTAGAAATTCATGTGTTGAATGGTATTCATATTTTGAAATAAATTGTTCGATAATAAAAATCTCATTTTTATCTATACATAGAAACTATAGAAAACATTCATGTGTTGAATTGATATTCATTCGTTGATTAGAAATTCATGTGTTGAATGGTATTCATATTTTGAAATAAATTGTTCGATAATAAAAATCACCTTTTATCGACTATATGAACTATATAGAAAAATAGTGTTTTGAAATGAATCGTTTTACAATAAAAATCACATTTTTATTGTATGCATAAATCGTGGAAGTGTGAAGTGTTAAAAATAGCCACTTGTTCAAAATAAACATATATGAGTTGAAATATTCATTAATTAGCTAATGAAATGATTTGCACCTATTTATGTAACATTAGAATGAATGGTGTTTTTAAACCGAGTTGAAATCAAATATGAAGTCGAATAGAAAATGATAAATGATATGAACTGTGTATATGTGTACATACATATTCATTGAACAGGTTATAGCAAAGGGGCTAGAGAAGAGGAATAAAATTTTGTGCCCTACAAATAGGTACACATTTACTGCTTTGTTTGGGTGATGATTTTATGAGCCTGTTGGCTAGCCGCTTGGCTTTTTCTTTTTCTTTTTGAGATTAGAAGGACCGGGAACGCTATTTGCAATTTCCCGATGCTCCCGGTGCAGGAGAGGTTATGGCGAAATTTTCCAAAATTTTAAGGTGTTAGAAATTTTTTTGAAGTGAAAACGATATTGAAATCATTGAATGAACTATATTTATATAAATATATAAATATAAATAAAATTAAAACGAAACGAAGCCGTGCAGTTCGTATTTTGAGACCGTGATTTCAAACGACTAGTGCGGGAAATCCGACCATTGGATTTTCCCGAAATCTCAACCGTCGGGTTCGCCTTGGAATAATCTTTCCAACGGCACCAACCTTGTAAAAATCCAAAGGTTGGATTGTCTGGAATGTTTAATTCAAATCTGAAGAAAAACAACGCCAGAAACGATTATATTTATTTATATATATAAATATAATTATATTTAATCGAATAACGACGCTGCAGTTCGTATTTTGAAATCGAAACTTCAAACGATTGTACCGGGAGATCCGACCGTCTGATTTTCCCGAAACTGGAACCGTTGGGTTCGTTTTGAACAGACCTTTCTAATGATGTAAATTTTGTGAAGATCCAACGGTTAGATTTTCAGATATGTGTAAATCAAATCTGAAGAAAAACAGCGCCACGGCCGCGTTATGGCCCGAAGCGTCGTTTTGAATAAATTAGCTATTTTAAAATAAATAAAAATAGCGATAATTAGTTATGAAATATCATAAGCGATATGGAATGGAAATAAACTGAATTTGCTTGATTTGTGTGGCTTTTGATGGTTGAATGTGTTTGGTGTGAAAATTACATTAAAGAACACAATTGGTGTTGTCGAATAATTTAACCATTGAAATAAATCGATTTGAAATTCTAAATATACGTGAATTATTTGGAAAGGCCGAGTTAATTCTCATTTCGAATAATCGACCGACGACTGAAATTCGAAGATGAAGACGATGGTCGAAGACCGGAGATCTTCACCTCGTTTGGATGGTAACCGAGGTCCTGATTGGGAGGCATCCCGAAATATGGATAATGAGTGGTGATCGTCCAGACGTACGTGGTGATCGAAGGGTTTGCGAGGTATTTAGTGCCTCCGGTTTCGTTCAGACCCAGAACGGACTTGTGAATGGACTGTGTGTCTGACATTGGAGTTTATTCTGTGTTGATTGATTTCTGTTAAATATACATCTGTTTGGTGGCGGAGAATTTATTCTTTTGCTTAACGCCCTTCTCTGAGACGTACGAACTCAGGGGTTGTATATCGATGGACATCAGTCGCATGGCATGAATTGCCTGTGTGGCATGCTAAGATGCAGTGATCAGGGCTTCTGTTGAAAAGCAAAGTCTTGTGGTGATGATCAAAGCACCGCCTGTGTGGCGTAGCTTTGTGTATAACGTGAATTCGCGAGCCTCACACCCCGGTATGAACCTAAAACGGGAGAGGACATCAGGGAGGGCCTGCGTTTCTTTCTAGCTAGGGTGGTGTCAGTGACCTACCAGCCCTGACATTTATATACTTTTCACCTAAGTGGTTGTTGCTGTTGCGAGGCGCCTCGGTTTGATCGGACGATCCGGGTCCGATGGAGTCATTCGTTGGCTCGTTTACGCCCCAAAGGGCGGGGAGACGTAGTGTTCAGGCATAATAATCCACATCGGTGGACCGGCCCTGACGATCTAAAGGGTTGATGCGTTCTGATCCTGTGGCTCGGGCTAGAGAGTCACGAATTCGGTAAGGACTATCTTTTGCCTTGGTTCATGACGGAAATCCAATTTCCAAATACGACATCGTGCGATTTTGATTGTATATATATATGGCGACATGATATATGGTACCCATGCCGTCTATGATTGATAGTTATGATTTGAAATTGTTTTCAAAACATATAAACACTAGCAATAATATCAATTGCCTTTGTTTTATTCGTATCAATCATATTTTGGCCATTATAAGGTAAAACTCTATCCTCCGGTTTGCGTTGCATTGTGTGATGGGAACTGAGTCTTATAATGGCTTCATTTTAATAAAAAGCATAGCGATGTTTAAAAGAAAGATTTGTTTTAAAAGCACTGGCAATCCAATGGAGTAAACCCGTTCCACGAAAGTGGCGTGGTCCTGTGATTAGCCAAATTATATATGTGTTCAGTAGATTTCTCATACCAGTCCCATGATTGACTCGTAGTTTGTTTCACTCTCAAACTCGGGTGCCCCCTTTTTCTACACGGGCAGCCTTGTATTCAGGTTTAGCTGGTTCTTTCTGGATAGTTGGAGCTGAAGATGGATTCTATCATTTATTTCTTTTTATGCTGTTCAGCTCCTATTGTACATATTTTGTTTATTTCCGCTGTAGACATTTATGTATAGCTGAACTGTATTTGTACTAAGTAAGATCCTGTATACTGTGTAACTCTGATGATTAACTTTATCCAGTATATTTTATTGTTCATTATCTGGTGCATTTATTTAATTCTGTTCTGTTATTATCTGTTTCTGTGTTATATTCCAAAGATAGCCCTGTTTCCGTGAGAACGGGAAATCGGGTGGTCTCATATTTACAGACTACTAATACAGATCAGGTTCCCTAATGATTCTTAGGAAGCTAAGCATGATAAAATCATACCCCAAGAAAACTCAGAATTATGCGTCATACTTGACGCTTAACACAGATACCCCTCAAACCCCAATCCCAAACAGATGAGCCATAACCCTGATGGGTCTGAGTCTACAGCGGAATTCAGAAATAATACTAGTATTAAAGTGCAGAGTATCGATTAAAATACCAGAATCAGAAAAAATCTTAACTCCATAATCAGATAAAGAAATTAAACCTACTATAGAAATTTTCCTACTCCTATCCTAGCCACTAGCCTCAAGAGTGTTCGCCTGCCCTCCTTGTCCTCGTCTCTTCGGGCAGTCCCTAGTGAAGTGTCCCATCTCCCCACAGTTGAAGCAAGCGCCCTTCCTTTTTCTGCAATCCTTGTTCAGATGAGTCGAGCATCCACAAATAAAGCACTTTTTCCCCTTCTTATCTTCAGTCTTCTCATCCTTCTTTTGTGTTTCCTTTTTGGGCCCCGCTTTCTTATTCTGTGGTTCTTCCTTCTTTGTCTCTTTCGGGCCCTTATCTTCCTCGTGCAGTAGTGCCATGTCCACCAATTTCTCGTAAGTCGCTCCCATGGGTACGTGGGTCATGGCTAGGCTGTGCAGTGGCTCGTTCAATCCTTGAACAAAGCGGAGAGCCTTTTTATGCTGAGTGTTGACTAAATCCAATCCGAACCTAGCCAGTTGGTTGAACTGGTTGACGTATTCCTTGACCGTCATACTTCCTTGCTTAAGAGATAAGAACTTTTCCAGTTGTAAACTTCGTTCAGCTTGCGAGATGAATTTTGTCTCAAACCTTGTTCTGAAATCCATCCATGTCTCGACCGGCCTCTCGGCGTTAGTGACTTCCCACCAGTAGGAAGCTTTGTCTTTGAGCAACCATACTGCCAACTGTACCTTCTACCTATCGTCCACCTCGAAGATAACGAATAGATCCTCAGTTTCTTTGAGCCAATTCCTCGCTTCTACGAATGATTCAGTTCCTTTGAAATCCTTCCCACCCATGGCCCTAAAATCTCTACAGATCTTTGAGAAAGCAATTGCACGAGGAGGGGGTGGGGGATCATTTGTTGGACCTGCAGCGGCGGTCCTAGCCTCAAGATATTGACGAAACCAACCGGGTACATGAACACCCTCTGGTATCTCAGATGCTTCAGACATGCTGAAACGAAAAAAAAAAGAAAGGTTCAATACAAAAAGGACTGAAAGAAAGATATATGGCTCTTGGGGATCATGTTTTTCAAAATAAGCTTTATTTTTGAAAATACTTCCTTTCAAAACCTTTTTGAAAACAGTTTTAAAAAACTTTACCCAATCTGGTAACCTTCAGCTCTGATACCAAGTGTAACACCCCACCTCCGTTAAGGTCACTCACAAAGGGAATGCCTTAACTTTGGTGGAGCATTTTAGTAAACAGAACAGAAACTTACAAGATAGATAAAACAGTACTTGAAATTTTTTAACTTTATTACAGCGGAAACAGAAATCAATATGGTTACATCCTTTCAAATCTCAGAATTCAAGTACAAAATATGAGTCTTGTACAAAAGCCTTCAAAATGCATGGTTTAAAATCATAATCCCCATAGAACGGAAGCTATACAGAGCCAAGCCATATTTTAAGCACTTCAAGCAAAGAGAAATCCGGATCAAGCTAAAGTATTCCCTCCTTGGATAACCTGGGGGGGGGGGAACGGAAGAAAGGAGGCGAAACAACAAGGGTCAGACAAAAAGTCTGGCAAGTCCAGTGACTTTCAGCATATGAACAGATAATAATAATATGATATGAACATAAAACTGGATGTGAGATAACTGTAACAGATGTAGCAGATATAACAGAAGAACAGAATGACATAAACTATTGCTTCACACTTCTCTGCACTAATACTAGTATAACAGAATTAGGTGTCACCCTAAGGTCTAAATTGAAGCAGGAACGGGTACAGAATAATTTAACAGAAACAGAATGCTAATAATGGGCCTTTACTCCCCGATCAGAAACAAACAGAAGCAGAAACAGATTAATCCCTACGGAAACAGAATGTAGAATTATGTGTACACTAGTAATGGGCCTTTACCACCTGAACAGACGGTACCACACAGAAACAGACAGGTGTTACCACTCAACAGAAACAGACGGTACCAACAGAAACAGACAGAACTAAGTGTACCCTAAAACCCTACCCCAAGCGATTGGCTCCCTAATACATAAATATCCTGTGTCGGCCCCACAGTAGGGTGTATCACTCCCTAAAGTGATAACCAATTGGCACAGACCTATTTACAGATGTCACGGCGTCTTACATCCTCAGAGGCAGACCGGGATCCATGCACGCACATGACCCGGTTGGAACGCACCATCAACACCCCTTGCCATTATCAGAATGAACCATTTATAATTAGTTCAGTAAGCATGCCCGGACCCTACCTACAGTTGGGTCAAAGTTTTGATACCAGAAAGGGTTACTGACTAATATGGGTCCCAAACAACAGATGACACAAGTAATTCCCCTCCTAACCTTGTGTCCCCAGACTAACAGATCTCAGATTAATTTGTTTACAAGTTCAGACATACAGAATTCAGATTTACTAGTTCACAGATTAAGTTAACAAGTTTTCAGACTAACAGATCAGATGTACAGATTTCTCAGATTTGTCTAACTTTGTATTGGGCCTACAGATTCATGGACGGGTTTACTACACCTATTAATCCAGTTGGTTTAACCCTATTTTCCCCCAATACGTTTTAGACGACATTCTTATCTTAGATTTGCATTAATTAATTATTAATGCCCAGACCTCTCACATTAGGTCGCTGGCTTGTGGCCGCTGGATAGGCCGGGCGGTTCCGGGCAGACTTCTGCCACAAGCCAGACCTAACCTCGTGTCTTAAGCAGGTTATGACTAACTTCTCACATTAGAACCTATTGTTTGCGGCCACTGGATGTGCCGGGCGGTTCCGGGCAGAATTACGCCGCAAACTCATTCTAACCTCGAGTTAGTCACGTTTATCTTTGCGGCCAATTAATTAATAATTTACTGTTTATGCGCACGCCCAATATATATGCCAATTCAGATTATATCAACAACAGGATGATTATATCAACACAGCAGATAACAGATTTTAGCAGATAACAGATTTTCCAGATTATATGACTTAACGGATTTAACAGATTTAGCAACTTAGCAGATTTTGGCATATAACAGGTTAGGCATTTCAACCGACAAATTTAACAGATTAGGCACTTCAATCTAATTAGCAGTCTAGGCAATATAACAAAACTAGCAGATTAGGCAACTTGGCAAATTAGCAGATTTAGCAAATTTAATACTTCTAAAGGTTCTATTTACATGCCTTGCCTAATCATAAGTTAGGCCTAAATTCATATGCCTACATAATTGTCATGATTCACAATATGAACATATACTCCATGTTTGCATAAATTTACATAGCGCAGAATATGGACATAATTTACCATATAACATATGTTCCAATTTTTTTTTTTTGTTAAACTAGCATTTTACAGCAGATTCACATATTAATTATACCAAATATAACCGTTAATTACAATGCATTCCATATAACCAAAAATCCCTATTTAGGTGTAATCGAATAATAGATATCCTAATTAATGTAAATCTTTACACCTAAGTTTCCATATCTTCTTCTTTTTAAGTCATGAATCATTATGCTAACTATACCCAACAATCTAAATCTTTAAATCATATCTTCTATAAATCAGATCTTGACTTTTATATGCATTTTGTCCAAAGTCTCAAATCATATGTAATCTTACAATGGTTCCTCTGTTCTTTTATCACAGAATATGCATAGGTCTAAAACTAGTTTACAACATATGCTTATTTTTCTAATTAATTACAGATCTAAATAACATATGTTCATTTCTCTAATTAGTTACAGATCTAGATTACAACGTACACTATGCATACAACATATATAAACTACATGTTTACAGTCAAATTCATGCATCCAATCCCAAGTCATATGTCAATATATTTTATGCCTCAGATCTAAAGTCATACGTTCAATTCAGTCTTGTCAAATTTCGCATCATTCATTATTTGTCCCAAAATTTGCGTTCATACGTTAATCTCTTATGAGATTAGGCACAGGCTCGTGGTAGCCTGGCTATAGAAACAGAAAGGAAGCAGAAAGGGATACAGAACAGTCACAGAAAAACAGATCTGACAGATATACAATCTCAGATTCAGATTTAAAAGCATATTATAATTAATGTTTATAGCAGAAAGTAACTGTACTTGCCTTGATTGGATTAAAGAAAGAACTTTAGTTGTTATAGAATTGTTGCAGTAGCTTTTATCTCAAATTTGAATTGAATTGCTTAGGTTGATGTTGATTAGCTTCTAGTTTTGATTCCAGCAGAGTAGCGACGCCATTTTTATTTTTACTAGAAAAGAGGCAGAGAAGAAGCAGAATAGAATTGTGTGTACAGGAGGCTAGGTCTTAGGATGTATTTATAGATGTGTTTAGTTGTTTTAGGCCTTTAGGTAAACCCTAAAACAGATCAGAATCGTCAGAATTCGTCACAGGCTCACCAAAACCGCCCAAAAACCCATCCAGATGCACCTAGGCCGACCTGGCTCGACCAGGGAGGTCGACCCCCAAGTCGACCCTAGGGTCGACACCCATGTCGACCAATTCCCCTCCAGGTCGACCCCCAGGTCTACCTGGTCTGGGCGGGAATTTTCCCGCCTGGCTCGTTTTCTGCATTTTTGAAATCTGTTTCGTTTTTCTGATTTTTCGTGAAACTTCTGGAGGCCATATCTCAGTCATACTGACTCCGATTTACGAAATTTCGGACTCTATTTCGCGTATTTTTTCGAGAGGAACGCAACCGCGAAACCCGTTTCCCTTAATTCTCACATCTGTAATTAGTTATTCTTAAATTTGTGGCATTAATATTAACAAAATTACGGGGTGTTACAACATCGACTACTCCATGCATCATGACATGTAAGAGGACACCTTATTTTAATTAATTAATAAATTTTAACAACATGAGTTGCAACACTTATAGATGTAACCCAATTTAGTTATACTTAAATGTAACCATCTTACCACTTACTATATATAAATATATAACTTATTAGTATTATTTAAAGTTTATCAAAATGCTAATCACTTATTAATATTCCAAAAATATTTATTATTCATCAAATATATATATATATATATATATATATACACTTTACCAAAATTCATAAATGGTTAAAAATTAATAATTATCAATCCTACAAATTTATAGATTTTATAACCACCATTATAATTTATTTAAGTAATAAAATAATCATTCTTGTAAAAATCTTATTTCAAACTAAAAATCATTAAAAAATCTTCATAATAACCTATAAATATTTGAAATATTTATCTATATTACTTATCATATAATTTACCAAAGTTTATACTAACAAATGGTTTAGAATAAATGATTATCAATCCTTATAAAATTTTATAAATGCAATTATAATTTACCAAAATAAAATATAATAATCATTCTTATAAAAATCGTAAAATAAATTATCCTTTACAAAAATCATTTACAAATCAATATTATCATAATTTGAAAATATTATTACTTAAACATGAAATCTTATAAATTAAATAAAAACTTTTAAAATAAATTTTCCTTATACAAAATCATAATTTATAAAATAAAATAAGATACTTTATTCAAAATTAAAAATTCATATATTCAAACCTTATAAAAACAAATATATATTCAGAAAATCCAACATTATATAATAAAAATCTAAATTCATATATTAAAAATCCAAATCAACTTGGTAAAAACTATGGGATGTTACATTCACCCCCCCCCCCCCCCCCCTAGAAACTTTTCGTCCTCGAAAAGGAAGTCGAGTAAATTTAAACTCCTTAACCAATTTTAAATTCCCATTTCTCTCTTAACATATCGGAATGTAATGGTCAGAACCAAGGCTCATATCATTCTCAGGGTACTCTATCTAATTCTCACTAAAGTTAGAGTATAAGGAAACTTTAATAATCTCGTGATTACTAGGGTTATCACGGTCTTGTTTATAATCGAATTATCTGAGTTAGACTCAGAGCTGCTATCCTACCACTAAGGAGAAACTGGGAAAGATAGGGTCTAATTCTTAGAGGTCTATGACCTTAAGAAAGTTTTAAAGTTGGAAGTTATCATTCTAACTTATTCTTATGGGACCCATGATTTTCTTATCAATTATAAGACCAAGTGTTTAAATTAGAAATTTAAATCTAAATTCTCACATAATCCTTTCCCTAATCATTCAATTATCCTGCAAAATACCATCTTGGCTAAATTCAGTATTAGAAATTCTATTGCTCTTAATACAAATTCAAGTTCAATTTTAGAGGTAATTCAAAATACTGGTTCCAAATCCAAGTTAATTCACTTGTCCATGACTTTATCAGAGCAGGAAAAAGGAACAATTCAAAAATAAAGTTGGATAGTTAAAATTTCAAGCATGATTATTCGGGTGATATTCAAAAGATGACAATGGGTCGAGCAAAACCCAGCGATAAGGAAAGAGATAGAATTGTATTTCTGAAACACTCATTCTATTTCAAATATTCCAATTGTTTCAATTTTCTCATTAACCCATTTATAAGTTATACTCATTTAATATTCATATTTTAGTTGTCATATTCACCTAATCGAATAACACTTTTTCTAAATCCACTTTAAAATTCATAAATATATATATCTCTTTTCATTCTTGTTTACATATCAATCTTGTCTAGAAATTTTTCTTACTTATCTAGCCGGAAAATCCCTTAAAACAATTTTATTTAAAATGCCATCACGCTTCCTCTGCGCACTCTGATCAAGCTAGGGTTGTTTCAAATATTTATCTTAACATTTTCAGAACTCACTTCTTTATATTTAATAATTCAAAGACCCAAATTTTTCCTACTTCGATATTTGTTACGATTTGAATTAACCCTTTAAACTCATTTCTAACTTAAGTCAAAATCATCTATTTACACAAATTCTTAACTTAAGTCTAAATCATCTTCAGATTTCTTAAGGGGTTCTGATAGATAAGATATTCTTGGATATTCTCATTTACAATTCATGTTAAGGTTTTATCCAAATCTATTGCTTACATTAACATATTAACATTCTTTGAGAAATATAATATCTTTCTGGTTACAACTTATTAGGTCATATGCAGACATTAGTTATGACTTGTTTAACTTGAAGTATGGGTGCTGTTTTTGATACAATTTCTTAATGTATTATCTTATTTCCCCACATTCGCTTCCAAATCTTAAAGTGGATTTACCTCAAAATCCTACTGGTTATTAAAATAGTTTGAATTTTTAACATATTAAATTCCCTCTTAATAGTTCCAACCTATCGAAATAATTTAAGTATCCCTTGACGTCTTAACTGGAGTCATATAGTCATCCCACTTTCGAAACTCAAAAATGAGTACTGATGATGTTGCAATCATCATCAGATCATCCCCGGGCGACTAGAGTGTGGCTCTATATCTATCTAGTATATATTGATTTCGCATATACGTTGATCAGACGTATATTTAAAACTCTTACATACTCGATAGTCCAATCCTGACGTCCAATAAAATACCCAAAGATTTCTTACTAAAGCTATCATTAAAAATGATTTTGTTCTTTAAAACACTTTATTTTCAGAGTACGCTCTCTCGATCATAATATTCCAAAATCTCACTCTAGGGTATTTCTAACCCTATCTCTAATGAGATATTATAACTCTGAGGAGTTGTATTCTTTTGTCCAAATATGTACGTACCCCATAGCTTTGTATAACCAAAGCTCTGATACCAACTGTAACGACCCATCTTTTTTCCCTATTTTCGGCGGTAATTAAACCGACTTAAACCGTTCAGAAAGACGAATTGTTATGGGTACATACGTATATTGAACAAAACAATAGAACTTTTTTTTTGCAAAATACAATGATACATCAGAGTTATTCAGAATATCAGAGTTACAACGTATACAGCGGAAGAAAAGAAACTATACTCTCAGTGGAAGAACCTTATGATACAGTGGAAGCTCCAAACTCTAGCGTGGACTCCAACTCTGAAAGCGCTCTAAATCCTGCTCCAACGATCTATAACTGCAAAACTAAACTACTAGCTTCCCGTGTGGAAATTAATGGGCACCCAGAGTTTAGGAAGGAACAATAAACTCCAGGTCAGTCGTGGGACTGGTGTGAGAACTCAAAACAGTTATTTTTAGGATTTATTTTAAAAGTTGCGAAATTCACTGGACCACGTCGCTAACGCGGAACGGGTTTACTCCATATGAATTCCCGTGCATAGATACTCGCTATGACTTTTGAAAAATGAAGCTATCATAAGCTCGTCCCACATCACACAATGCAAGCGCACACCAGATGAGCGAGTTTTATCTTATGATAACCAAACGTGCTTTCATACGTGAAAATGCTCTTTTAATACTATCATATAATGTGGAAAACCAATTTCGCGAATAAATGTATTAATAATAGGCAGCATAATACCATTAATATTATGTCGCCATATATATATATATATATATATATATATATATATACAAACCAAAATCGTATGGTTCATATTGGAGATTGGATTTCCAACTTGATGATTCCTGGCACGAAAGATCAATCAGGGATACAAAACGAAGTGCCTCAATGGCTTTTTCATCCATACGCGGACACCAACTAAACATCGTCAGGGCAGATCAACGGTTTTCGACCAGACACGGCCCCCCGAACATACCCAACTTCCCCAGGTTCATAATTGGTTTCCCACTGCTGCACAACTTCATCATCAATTCATATATATATATGTATAAAACCTAACCGCCAGTTTCTCATCAATCCGGGGTGTGAGGTTTGTCGATGTCACGTCATACACAAAGCAATGCTTCGATAAGCTATTCTTTGATCATCACTAGCTCGTTTCATAACTTGGGTATGCCACATTGACAATTCACGACATCTCACTGATTTAAATCAATGCATACCCTCTAAGTTCATATGACTTAGAGATAAGGATAATATATTGCCACAAATCAGATATACATTAACGGAAATCAGTGCTATGCGGTCAATTTCAACGTCAGACACACCATCCATACAAATCCGTTCTGGGTCTGAACGGAACAACAACCCGAAAATACTAAAATATGTTCAGGTCTCATGTAACTCATACCTCGTATCGGTGGCCTACCTAACCGAGACATTAATCAACAATCAATCTAAACAAATTTAAATATTCACGGTCTTTATTCGTCGTTCAACTCTTGAATTGTTTCATAACGTCGTATTATTACTTGGAATGGTTTTCGAACATATATTCGATCCCGGTCTTTCCAAGTAATAAGCGTACTTTAAACAGTAGCTATGGTTCACACAGGCTTTTCAATTCAAATCTCCTTCCAGATGATTATCAATTCATATATAACTCAAGATTTTGAATTAATTTAATTTCATACATCTCATTATCCTGTTATCTCTTCTTTGAAATCAAAGATTATACCTTCGCTTCAAATTTCTTACCTTTAATTCCCTCAAATCAAAGATTTTATTAAATCCCCAATTACGATATGAATTTCCACCATTCAATCTCATCGGGTTTCAAGAATGATATCTTTGAAAATACCACTCACGGCAAAACCCAAATCAATTGATATCGAACATAAGTTATACAGAAATTGTATCTACTTATATTCGATATCAATTCTCATAATCAACGAACACCATAAGGGGAATATCGATATAAAAATAATAATATCTTCCAAATTCCTCAAATAGTATACATTTATGCCATAGAATTTCATATCAAATATCCGAAGATTATTTCTATCCAACTTATCTTAATCAAATTAGGGACTTGTATCATAATTAAAAAATTTATCCAACTCTTTGACATTAGATCTGGATAGAAAATATCATCAACTTATCCTCAATATTAACCTCCGTATCCAACTCATACTATAAGAGGAATAACGATGAACTACCTTTTAAATTCCTCAAATAGTAAGAGTCATCATCTACTGAATTAATATTAAACATCAAAGATTTATTTCCCACCATATCCAATTATTCAAAATTGGAAAACTTATTTTACTATTTAAATAAATCAATTTAAATCCCATATACAATATTTCGAATACTTCTAAATCTTTGAAAACATCCTACAAATCATTTAAAAATGATTTCTCATAGTTCGGAAAATTGTTTGCGGGTTAAAACTTCAAAATAGATTGCTTTTAATGAAAGAGGTACAACAACGTTTCAAAAGCGTTACAAAACTATGCCCTTACAACGATCTTTTCCAAAACGGTTTTAAACATAGCTTGAAAACTATAACCCGAAATTAAAATCTGCTTTCACTCATTTGAAAGCTCTCATAAATAGGAGTCAAACGTTTTTCGTTTCGTGGAAATCCGATTTAAATTGGAAAAGTTATAAGCATTTACATATTGCCATAATGCGACAAGAAATAAACATTATTCTTAAATACTTCAAATTACCTTAAAAATCATTATAACTTATATAAATCATTTAAACTGAGTTTTCAATTTATTTGGATTTAAAACACAACTTTTTTTAATTAAATCACCATTCAAATGATTTCAAATTAGATTTTTATTTAACCATCCCATCCGTCGGATCAGTTAGGGATAGCCAGGGAGAGCAGGAAACTGAATTTCCAAACCCAAGCCTAGACACCATCCTCTCTGTCATCCTAGAACGTTCTGGTGTATATTATATCATTATTATATAAAACCATATTCAAATTAAAAATCTCATTTCAAATTTAAATTGAAAATATTTTTTACCAAAACCAGTTTCACATGGATATAAAGATCGTTATACAAAATCAATACATAATTTAAATTATTTTCCAAATCCTTATTCAATATTTAAAAGTTGATATTAAATTCAAAACCAAAATTTTTAAATATTATTTAATAATTAAATAAAATCATATATATGAAGGAGAATCTAAATCGATCACCCATGTATTCCACAACCACGGTGTGTTTGTGTTTGTGTGATATAATACAATGCAATCATATCTATCCAAATGAACTATACGATCAAATGGATATGAATTCATTCATCACAACAACATTTAACTGTGCATAAGCGTTACAGACAATAACGCTTACTCGTGTTCAGTGTATTATCTAATTCATGAACAACCATTCAAACATCAACATCCATCACACAATCATCATCAACAAATTATAATTAATCTCAGCTAATTAAAATTATATATTTAAAAAAAAAATTAAATTAGAAGTTCTCACCAGACAAGCTCCAACATCTTCATTACCAGAGCGAATAGACCAATCGAATACTGTCACTGCTACTCGTACTGTTTTCAGTTCACTTCCATTAGCGGTTGGAGATTTTTCTATTAACTAGGCCCAAACCTAAAAGCCCAAATACTTCAATCCTAATTCCGACGATCTCAAGTTGTCGACACAGAATCGAACCAAAATCACATGAAAAATACTACATACACCGCTGATCTCAATGGCGCAGACGACATTGATCAATTTGAAGTGGATTGAGAGATTTGAATTTTTTTTCAATGAAAAGAGGTGTAAATTTCCTGTACATGAAATTTTAAAAACAAGGAGCAAGAAGAAGAATGACGAGAGGATTTTCATCGCAAGTGGCGAATGGATGAAGTGTATGAAAAATGGGGTTTAGCCTTCCTTATATAGAGATGTTCAAGGGTATTATAGGAATTTTGATAAGGGACACATGGCTCATGGCATGAAACCTTACCATGCATTATGACACTTAAGGGGACACTTGGTATTATAACATGAACTCTTTCATGCATGATGACAAGTAGGAGGACACATGTCCTTCCTTTAATTCAACTTCATGCATGTATTACACATACATGCTACATGGCTCTACCACATCAACTACTCCATGCATCATGACATGTAAGAGGACACCTCATTTTAATTAATTAATTAATCTTAGCAACTTGAGTTGCAACACTTATAGATGTAACCAAATTTAGTTATACATAAATGTAACCATCTTACCACTTACTATATATAAATATATAACTTATTAATATTATTTAAAGTTTATCAAAATGCTTATCACTTATTAATATTCCAAAAATATTTATTATTCATCAAATATATATATATATATATATATACTTTACCAAAATTCATAAATGGTTAAAAATAAATAATTATCAATCCTACAAATTTATAGATTTTATAACCACCATTATAATTTATTTAAGTAATAAAATAATCATTCTTGTAAAAATCTTATTTCAAACTAAAAATCATTAAAGAATCTTTATAATAACCTATAAATAGTTGAAATATTTATCTATATTACTTATCATATAATTTACCAAAGTTTATACTAACAAATGGTTTAGAATAAATGGCTATCAATCCTTATAAAATTTTATAAATGCAATTATAATTTACCAAAATAAAATATAATAATCATTCTTGTAAAAATCATAAAATAAATTATCCTTTACAAAAATCATTTACAAATCAATATTATCAAAATTTGAAAATATTATTACTTAAACATGAAATCTTATAAATTAAATAAAAACTTTTAAAATAAATTTTCCTTATACAAAATCATAATTTATAAAATAAAACAAGATACTTTATTCAAAATTAAAAATTCATATATTCAAACCTTATAAAAACAAATATATATTCAGAAAATCCAACATTATATAATAAAAATCCAAATTCATATATTAAAAATCCAAATCAACTTGGTAAAAACTATGGGATGTTACATGTATTTTGATGAATGGTTGTGCAAACATGCAAAAGTAATATGTATCGTTAGGATTCTTTTGCATGCATAATAGACGCATGGCACTATCATGATTTGCATTAAGGAGGTCAACTGAATCAGTGGACCGCCTGGTTTTGCATTGGACAAGGAACATAACACACACTTTTTGCATATGTTCATACGATATTAGAAACTTATAAGGACAATGGATGCCTATGTTTGATGGTTGAGTAGATGGATGATTGGATGTTAGGATATACATTCTTCTTAACTTGGAGATTTCGGGGGCGAAATCCTTTAAGGAGGAGAGAATGTAACACCCCGTAATTTTAAATATTAAAATTAACAATTTTTAAGAAAACTTAATTTTTAGGAGAAAAATTAAGGGAAATGGGTTACGCCATTGCGTTCATCTTGAAATTCTGCTTGGAATAGAGTCCAAGTTTTCGTAAATCGGACTTCGTATGAGAAAGTTATGGCCCTCAGAAGTTTCAGGAACTTTATATAACTTAAAATAGTTCAGAATTAAATTCAAAATTTGAATTCAAATAAGGATGCGGGCTGGGCGGGATTTTTCAAGCCCCGGGCCAGGTCTACCAGGGGGTCGACCTCCCCTATATAGGTCGACCTAGGGGTCGACCTACCCCCTCCCCCGGGCAGATCTGAATTGTGACGATCCTGACTTGTTGCTGAGTCTTTTCTGACCTGTTGCTGAGTCACTAGGGCATAAGTGGTAATTTTGGATAACTCTATCTTGTCTGGACGGTTGTGATTGCACCTATGATAATCTAACGACTTATATTGATTTAAACTTCTATATATGCACGCATAGACTCAAGCTCTGAACCTAAACTAAATTAGTTTCTTGGCCTCCATGTTGCTGCTAGAATAGTTCTTCTTCTTAAAGCTTAGGAATTGCAAGTTAGAATTCTAATACCAATGACAAACGAATTATTCACTTCTATAATCCATTTTTGTGAGTACAATTTCTTTCACAAAATAATTAATAAATTAATAATGATGAGATATAATTTGGATTATGATAATATGTCTGTTGAATCATGTGATGTTACTTAACTTTGTTATCGTCTGTTGGTGAACATATGATAGTTTTGTTAACTTACGTTGGTAGATCTATAGCATATGTCCAATCAAATATGTTTAACTTGATTCATTTTATGACATCAGTTTATATGCAAGTTTGGGATGTTAAATCATATGCTAGTTTGTAATCTTATGCAAGTCTATTTTAACATATGCTAGTTTGTATGTGAATCTTATGCAAGTCTGCATGCGAATTATACACAAGTTTATATGTGAATCAAGTATATTCATATGCTAGTTTATATATAAAACATGTAATATTAGTTTTCATGTTTAAATTCATATGCAAGTTTGTAGGAATCCATATGCAAGTTTAGGTGAAAACCCTATTCACATATGCATGTTTAGGTGAAACCATATTCATATATGCAAGTTCGCAATTTCATGTTTAGATCTATATTTAGATCCATGGCAGTACATAGTTTATGCAAATTTATGTTCTATATGTTCATTTCCTATGTAATTTATTGGCTATGCAAACTTATGTTATAATTCTTATTTGCAAGTTAGATCTATTTTATGTGTTATGCAAGTTGTGATGTTTCTTTTCTTTTTATGAGTTAGACTATTTGCAAGTCTAACATATTTCATATTAGAACGTACGAATTGCGTGGGGACAATGGGAAAATATTAATTATGAAAATTGTGAATTGTGATGTTTCTTTTTTTATGTGTTAGACTATTTGCAAGTCTAACATATTTTATTAAAACATACAAATTGCGTGGGGACAATGGGAAAATATTAATTATGAAAATTGTGAATTGTGATATTTCTTTTTTTATGTGTTAGACTATTTGCAAGTCTAACATATTTTATTAAAACGTACAAATTGCGTGGGGACAATGGGAAAATATTAATTATGAAAATTGTGAATTGGCATAAAATGGATTTAAAGGCATATAATTAATTTGAGACACTAATTGGTATAATTTATATACCTGAAAAGTATGGACATAATTTAGGGGACAATTATGGACATAGATTAATTGGAAATTATGGACAATTTGAATAGGGATAATTAATTCATATCAGGGTGAAATAATTATGTGTAATAATAAATGCCTCAGACACGAGGTTAGACTCGTTTGTGGTATAAGACTGCCCGGTCCCGCCCAGCAAATCCAGCAACCACAAACGGTAGTCTAATGTGATAGTTCGAAGGCATAAATTAAATGCATAACAATTGTAAAGGCACGAGGTTAGGCTCGTTTGCGGTATAAGACTGCCCGGACCCGCCTGGCGGATCCAGCAACCGCAAACGGTAGTCTAATGTGGGAGGTCTTACAAGGTTATGGTTATAATGAATTAAGTAACACTTAACTAAGATAAACATGTGGTGGGACATGGGGGTTAAGTGGGTGACATATGAAATACGATTAAAAACACTTAACCAAATTGAAACATGTAAGAAGACATGAATAAGAAAGGGTCAAGTGGGAAATCTTAGTGAGGACCAAGCATAGGTGGAAAGCTTATGTCAAGTATGGAGGCCCTTTTCAAAACAGTAACCCATTAAGTATCTTTGTGAGCTCGAGTTAGATCGAGGACGAGACACGCTTACTGGGTTTGATTGTAAGAGGTCAAAACGGGTTAGTGGTAGCAACGCAAGTCCAACGGGGTCATGTGCGTGCGTGGGCCCAGGCTGGTAGGTAAGACGTTGTTGCATCGTGTAGATATACGCCGTTCATATTTAGTGGTATCGGGTTGCCACTTTTGGGAGTGATACACCCCACTGTGGAACTAGCACGGGTATCTACGAGTTAGGGAGCCGATCGCATGGGGGTAGTGGGTACAACTAGTGGAGATAGGGGAAGGCGGCACCTATGAAGACAGCTAGGGGTACATGAAACTACCATTATGATTATTATATTCAGTAGGTGGGATCAACTTTTAGGGTGACTAGTAATGATGCAGTACAGTAATTATCCTATAGTGTTGGAGACGCAAATTAATGTTATCTTATTCCTCTTATTTGCTTTATCATGACCATTTGTTTCACAGTCATTCCTTGTTTTACCAGTTTATGCCTTATCCTAATTACTTTAATAATTATATTGTCAAAGTTATTGGACTCGCTAGACTTTATGTCTGACCCCCTTTGTTTTCGCCTCTTTTCTTCCTTCCCCCCTAGGTTCTCAGGGTGGGACTAGTGCTAGTGGAGCTTGATTTGGATCTTTCCCTCTTTTGGAAGTGCTTGGATTGCTGAATGTAAAGTTTAGCTTATCTATTTTATGGCTACTTATGTTGGGGTTATGCTTTTTACTTCTCTACTCAGAAAATAATTTGTCAAGATGGATATTAAGTGTACTTGGTTTTATTGTTGGTTTTTGATGTTGTTGTAACCAAACTATTTCTCCGATGCAATAAAAGTTGTTTTAAAATTTTCAAGTACCAATATATGTATCTGTCTTGTTATATTCTTTTCTATACACCAATAATACTCCATGAAAGTTAATGCATTCCCTTTGAGAGTGACATTAATGGACGTGGGGTGTTATATTGAGTTTTGGGCTTAATGCGCTAACCTCTCACATTAGACCTGTTGTTGGATGTGCTGGGCGGTTCCGGGCAGACTTACACCGCAACTCGATCTAACCTCGGGTTAGGCACGTTCATATTTTAACTGACTTATGCAATATCAATTTAGGTTTTATATGCCTATTTATCCCAATGCAATAATTCATGTTCACACTTCTAAGCCCAACTTAATGTTTGTGGTTCCAATTTGATTTGGATACATAAATTCTACCATGATAACATAATCTCGCACATTGTTACGCCAATAATCCTTATTATATGTTATGTTACACTTAGTTATACCCAAATTGATTATTTTTTAAATGTTATCAATAATTCATGTCAACCCTCATTCTTATTGCTTAGAACAATTAATTCATGTCAACCCTTATTCTTATTGCGTTCATATACATATTCCAAACTATTCCCAATCATCCCAACATTATTCGCAAGTCCAAAACTATCATATTTAGGCTCGAAGTTAGCCTAATTTTAAAAGTAAAAAAGGAAGAAGATGGGAAGATGGGAAGAAGGTCAGAATATTGCAATTGTCATGAATACATAAACAAACATGTGAAGTGAATAACAGTAAAATAGGTTAGACTGATACATATGTTAGATTTAGTTTCCAATCCCATCATAATTACCATTCAATTCGTTAGTATGTTTATTAAGTGTATGTGAATGGGGAGTGGCGAACGATAGATCCATTATTATACAAAAATGTATTTTAAATCCACTCACATTGATTGGATTAGAAGAAGAAGAGGATTAGGCTTCGTTGTTGCAGATCTATGTTTTTTCTCAGTTCCTTATTTTGATTAGTTTTGAGAGGAGGTTGTATTTCTTGAATCACTGATATTTGATTTCATCTAATCATTTGTTTTAAGAAAAAGGTTTGGCGAGGAAGGAGAGAAATAGGCTGATAGCCATTGTTTTACTTGAGGAAGAAGAAGAAGAAGGAGAAGAGCAGAGCTCCGACATCGCCTTAAAAGATATAAGGGTTAGGGTTAGGTCTAGGGGTTATTTATATGCGTATTTGAGAAACCAGGACCCTCAGATTGAATTAAAGCACATCAGAATCGTTAGAAACCGAAGAAAACGTTTTCCCAGATCTGGCCGAGGGTGTCGACACCCCTGTCGACACCCCTAGTGAGGGTCGACACCTATGTCGACACCCCCAGGGCGTGTCGACCCCTTTGAGCGGGAATTTCCCCGCTTATCCCAAATCTGGTTGGTTTGAAGGTTTTTGAATTTCTGGAGCGGCTATATGCATATATTTTTTTTTTCCTGTGCGTATATAAACTTCTACGGCTTGTAACTTCTTCATATGTTATCCGTTTTACGCAAACTTGGTGTCCATCTGAACTTGAATTCCAAGACGGACGTAACGGTGATGTCTGTTTTACTTTGTTCCTGATATATAAATTAAGTATCTTTATTTTCTTAACTTAAACGTATGTATTAGTTAAATTATACGTAACCATCATTTGTATAACCATATTTTTCATTTTTAATTATATTAAAAATGCGGGGTGTTACAGCTGCTTTGAACAAAATATCAATGGAGCTCCCGCAATCCATAGTGATTCTCTACACTAACATTGGGCCTATCGTGGTACATCACAAAAGGATTAATTGATAGAGATTACAATCCATCTGCTTTGTGGTTTATGGAAACTACATCGTCACTCATCGTTTTTCTATGCAGTGTTAGGCACAACTCTTCTGCACTGACTAACTCTTCATACTCTGCGTATTTCACGGTGTTCACATATTGTTCCATTATTTGATGGCTTTTTCTGACTGGATGTGGTCCACTGACTATTTTGTTTATTACATTTCCTTTTTTCTTTTATTGATGGGTAGCTTTTGGGTGCTCCCTGACGCTGATTATTTCCACTAGGTTTTCCCTCTTTCCCTCGGGGTAAGCTTGTACTCATCGAGTTTTCCTTTGCGACTCAATGATATCCCCAAGGATGATAGTTATTGATTGTATGACCTTGAATTTCATGAAACAAATAGAATTTCCCATATAATTTTTCATTGCAGGTCGACTCCCTGGTAGGCGGTTCATATACCGAGTTATCTTACAAGTGTCATGGTATATGTTTTCCAACAAATCACTAAGCGAGGTGAAATCACTGAAGCTTGAAGGCATGTTGTGCCTTATTGCATTTCTTTTTTTATTGTGATTTTTATTGCTATTACCGCCTCTTTCTTGATTTCTACATTGCTAGTTCTGATTCTGTACATTTACTTCCAGCTTCCTAAAGTTGTCACTTGACTATTGTACTGGCACATAGAATTGGATTCCCTCAAAATTGGGTCTTGGCATCTCTTTTCTTCGAGCTTTCCATGTTTCTTTTCTTCAATAGAATTTGGTTTTCCTTTGCATAAAATTAGTCCAAGATTGAGTGAGGCTTGCCAGTCATCCATTCTCAAAACTTAGAATCAGTATTTACTCCTTTAATTAATGCCATAATGATTTGTTATCGTTTGCTTTGTTCATTTTGGTTACCACTACATTAAATATTTTTGGATAATCTTTCAGAGGCTCTCCTATAACTTTCTAGATACCAAACAATCATTATATGTTTTGGTTCGTTGCATGAATGCAAAATTGGTTAAAGAATTTCGTTCCCAAATCATGAGACGATGATACCGATCTTGGATGCAATTTTGTAAACCACATCTTTCTGTTCGATCAAGATATATCAGGAATTCTTTACACTTGATAACATCTGATGCCTGTGTATAATAAATATACCATTGTTACCCAGATAGGTGTTGAACTAGGTTTGTCTTCCTTGTGTGGTACGATATCTATGGAATATTGAATCTACTAAGATATTTGTCATCCAAAGTATCATCGGTAAATATGGTGTGGCTTAACTCGATCCCCTAGTCCTAGTTTGTAAAACCCCGACTATCTCTCATAATGTGCCGCATCATGGCAGCTAAAACAAGATCCTAGTAGTATGTAGTATATTTCTTAGGCTCAACTTCATATGCATGTCTCCTTGGCTCGTTTCTCTCTGGTTGAAATCATCGGGAACTATCTCTGGCTACATTTCCTTATACTCTGGCATCCTCACCATTGTCTAGACGAAAGGGAGGTGTGATAACTACTTGAGATGAACTTGGAAGAGTTGAAGGTGGCGGGAGTAGGTTACTTGTTGATCAATCATTACCCCCACAATCCGAGTGGGCTTGGCCGGTCCTGTAATGACCCATATTTTTGTATTAAAGGATCGTAAAATTATTCTATTTATTTCTCTAATAATCGTATCATTATCAAATTTTAGTATGTGTTCCATAGGGATGTCATACATGCTCATGACTTTTATTAAATCTATTTGTGACCATTTCGCCCCTATAACTTATTGTTTTAGTTAGGGTTGTTAAGGTTGAACCTTAAACCGCTCAACTGCAACAAATATTTGCGCGGTTACCATCTATAATGGTAATGATTATGGTAGCAGTTGAAAAATTAGATTATCACGGTTTACCATACCAACCATAGGTGATCGTTTCATATAATATTTAACATATAAACATAGAAATTGGTAATTCAAGTCAAAGGAATAACCTGTATATTAAAAATATATGCCTCTACGAACTAATAATATATGCGTGCATGGTCAAATAAATACATTTATAAAAAACATTTACAGTTATATGGATTTATCATAAATATTACATAAATTATATGTACAAAATGCTTTGAATTATGAAATATGATGGTTAACTATCAAAGATGGTTTTGGCGATGGTTACTTGGATTTACAACCATTAACAATGGTTAAGGTTACGATTGGTGGTAATAATGAAGATTACCATAACCGTAACAACCCTAGTTTTATCCATAATTTTTGCTAGAGACTGGATTAGATTTTCTAACTAGTCTCATAAGAATGGGATGGTGCTTGACTATTCCGTAGAGTTGTCACATTAAGGATTTGACTAAGCAGTTTAGGATATATCATGTTTTCATTTTTGCATGAACAGATTAATTAGCAGCTAATTGGTTAAGCAGTGAGTCTATTAAGCTAATAACTTATAGCTATAAATAGATGGTGTGATGAGAGAATAAGAGCTTTTCTCCTTATTTTAAACATTTGGTTGGCCGCCTGTGATTATCTGGTTTAACCTAATCATGAATCCCTAATCTCTTTCTTCACTAAATCATTCTATATCACATCAAAATGCGAGACCTACATCAAGGGAAATTGGATCTCATTATTTTGCATTATAATCAAGCATTTTCATTCCTATTCGGATTGGACCATTATCATATTATGTTGGATCTTGGTTTTGGTGAGCGATAGAGATTGCTCACAAAGCTATTATGGATTATATGTGTTAATTAGGATAATTATACATCTTATATGTTAATTTCACCCTAAAATCAGATCATACATGTTGATTTCCAATCTAGACACAGTAGGATAACCTAATTTTATCAAGTAATTTGTTATAACCATCATGTTTATATGAAATTAGTGTTAAATTATGCTGGATCTATGATTGTTATGACGTAATTCATTTATATTTATGTTCATATGATTGTATATGTTTGAAATTGCATGAATTGCTTTTTTATGATCGAATTATATGTTATGCTTAATGTATTCGTTTAGAATAGTGTATTAGGACTTAAAATCGAAGATCAGAGCAAATCAGAGGTTTGGAGGTTAGGATGATCGGACTCAGATAAAACTTTGTGCAGGAGTTCTAGAGGACGCTGGAGGCTGTCAAAGAATATTTAGTCAAAAATTCGTTTAGAATAGTGTATTAGGACTTAGAACCGAAGATCGAAGCAAATCGGTTTATGGACTATGGACCGATACCGATTCATTATATCTGGTGAAGTTGAATTTTGGTGCATGGATTCTATGGGCTTCGAGTAAAGTTTAATTCGAATTGGATGGGTCGAAGTCCATATGCTAGAGTACACATTGATGGGACTAGCAAGAAAGGCTTCGGGGAGGAGTTATGTAGTGCATATACACCGGAGGACTACACTCGAGACCTGGATGGAGAATATCTAAACACTTAGTCGAAAACAACTATGTATATGGACCGACACCGGTCCATAGAGAATGGTCAGTTTTCGTGGACAGAAATTCTATTGGTTTAGAAAACCGTTGAACGAATTTAGAAATAATATAACCGCAAGTGCATAACGTACAATTATAATACACGGCGAATATGGGTTGATCCACAGGGAAAGAATTAACGCTAATTCTGCTCAATCAAATTTAACCAAAGTTGAGTGATAGCTTTAACTAACTATAAATTGTAAAATCTAACAAACTAATAGCGACAAAAGTTGATTGAAAAATACGAGATTAAATTCGGATGCCCCCTATTATAGTTTTAAATATAAGCCACATACCTCCCAACTTTTCCATGCAAACCCGGTCCCTATTTTTCCTACTTCCGTGTTTTACGTTTTCTTACCCAAAAAAATGCGCTACTCAGTAAAAAAACATATAAAACTAAATTCTGGAAACGCTCCTAGAAGTCCACGGAAATTTAAAAAAAGTTGCATACATGTATACAACTATTACCGATAGCTGCATACATGTGTGCAACTTTTGCATAAGCTGTTTCCATTGAAAATCTGGACCGAAACTTGCATATATGAAACTATTTGAAATACTTGCACACATGTATGCAAGTATTGCATGAAGAAAACTTAACTGATATTTTGTCTGCTGATTGTTGCACGCATGTGTGTAGCTTTTCTGTTTCACTGCACGCTTGAATACAAATAAATGTGAGCCGATTTGCATGCAAATGAATTTTTGCACACTTGTATGCAAGAATTATGCAATACTTGCATAGATGTATGTAAGTAAATCAACGCAAATACATAGCTGAAAACATGTACGCATGTATGCAATAAAATTCAAATATGTGCATACTACTATGCATTTAACTACAATTTCGTTATTCTTATGTTTTTTTGGTTTTTAACATGCTTTTTGACGGTCCTTTGATCTGATTTTTTTAACGTTTACGTATTTTATTTAAATATGAATTTATGTGATTTTTTTTATTTATTTACTGAATTTTCGAAAAATATGGACTTACTTACAATAAGTTTTGGACCAGAGGTGAACTTAATTTTAAAACTTAATAGGGACCTGTGCCAAACGGACCCAAATGACAACTTAGGTATAAATCCACTCTCTAAATCACGTGAATCTACATAAAATGAATTCATGATGTTTTTTCTTGGTCATTAGTTAGGTTAATTGATGTGGTTATCATATGCATGGTTTATTTGTGCTATTAGTTAGCACAAAATAGACCATCAAATTATAACACACCCAAACCACTTTACTAGATCTTATGAAAAGTCACATGTTGAAAATGAAATGTACTTCAAACATAGCCTATTAACTATTAATTAGTAATATAAACCATCAAATTTTGATTTCAACCTTCAATTAAGCCCCATCATCATATTTAGATGAAGAGATAATTAGTGAGCATATGACCAACCAAGCCTATTTCGTGTAAACAACATTGGCTATCAAACTCAATAATGAACACATAAAAACCATAAACATCAACTTGACATGAAGAAGAAAAAAAGATGGAATGAATAAGCAAATTATGTCGAAGGTACATGATTAAAGGGAGCTTCATTATCCATAAATTATAGGGATTTATCCTTTCATATTTGTTATCAAATCAACAAATGTAGAATTCGACATGACATGAAAACAAAAGGAAAATGCAACGTAAGTGAAACAAAAAGAGGGATAATTAACAAGCATAAACTAAAAATAACCTACTTGCATGAAGTTAAACTATATTAATTACATAAAGTAAACAACAAGAATTAAATTGCATAAAAATGAAATTACACAAGAGGGAAAATGTAAAGAAGTCATGAAAGAAAGAGAGGTTTTATTTGAGATCCTACAACTAAACTAGCTAAAAAGAGGTATTTTCATTACATGAACATATGGTATTTAAACAAAACCCTAAACTTTTTTATTGGGAAATGCCTAAGATACCTCTTCATGAAGATTTCATGTTGTCTTTAGCCACCAATCATTCATTAAAAGTGTAAGAAGAATTTTTTTTCCTTTAGCTAATGCATTAGCTTCTAATTGTAGCCTTAAGGAAAGTGAGTTAGATGTGCAGATGGGGACCTCCACGATCCTTGAGATGAATTATTTCTATTCTCCATTTGTATTTCTTTATGTATGCATGCATATCCATGTAACTTCTTTATATTTGTCTATCCAATTTCCTATAAAACAACATAAAAATATCCAAGTAATTTTTCTCAAATTATTATATGCATACAAATGAACATTTTGTCCCTAAATGAAGATGAATTTGTGATGATTTAAAAATAATTGAAATTATTTTTTAAACATGTTAAAATACCTAATATGACTATTTATTTAACTAAAACCAGATTAAATATGTAAGTAAAACTTTTGTTATCTATGTACACATCAAATACCCATATACTTATCTTTTTATTCATCCTTGAATAAAAAAAGATAAATCCACTTTCGCAGGAAGCACGATTGCATTGAGCGTATCCAACAAGGTGTTAAACCTCTGAGGGTCCCCAATCGAACGAGGGTTGTCTCGTGATGGTTTTCAGCAAATACACCCCACAAAATCCAAATGCAATGATAACAAGTTCCTAAATGAAGGTTTATTTACAACATGAATGCTAGTTTTCAATAAACATTTACAAATGGAGAATTTACTTTTAAATTTAACATGAGTACGGTAGATACAAGTTTGGGTCGTTACTATGAAATTTCGATCATTTACTATTCAATACTTCAATAAAAAGCTAGGTTATCATTACAATTTCCTCTAGCTTGGCTAGTTGTTTTAGATGAAATCATAGTGCAATTATGAAATGAATTCTGCAATCGACTATCAACGTTTGCAAAATGGTGCTTTTATTTCTTTTTGAATAACAAGTTCGATAAAACAAGTGAAGTTGGTGTTTGGATTTCAATTGCTTACCCTCTCTTATTATTATTTAAAAAAATTATTGAATTAACGTTGTATATATACACTCCTAGCTCAGGCAAACTTAGGAAACTTCCAGTATTTCATGCATAACCGTAAGGAATTTTAAATGATATTAGAAGAATACTTAGACTTTTATTCTTCTTTTATATGTGTTTATCCGTAAATAATCATGAGGGCTTTTAAATGATAATGAAAGCACATATAAGAGAAATTAATGTTATTCACCTGTGCATAAACAGGAGAACTTCTAAATGAGAGTGAATACATAACTATGAGTTAACAAGGCTTTATAATTTTCAAAAATGTATGTACCTACATACAATTTTTCGGGGAGGGAGAGTTAAGCGAGAATATCTTAGCACCACTTTAACTTAAAAAAATGAAAATGTTATCACAAGTACTTTAAAATAACCACCCATTTAAATGAAGAATTTAATTTAGAATAAATTTCATAACCATCACTTATGAATCGTCCTATATACTAGTTTTGCTAAAATTGATTATAATTCAAACTTTTTCATTTGTTATTCGTTAAGATAAGTAATTTCTTTAAATTTTCAATTTAATAACAAAAAACAGTATTATTACCTCATCATGCTAATTCTAAAGTAAATTAAAAAATTGAAATGAAAAAGTAAAGAAAGATTCATGCAAAACCAAAATAAATATAAAACTGCCCCCCTCCCCCCTCCTCCACACTTGATTTTGACTGTGTCCCTATGGTCAATCCACGTGAAAGGAGGAAAAAAATAAAAAAAATCATAATAAAATGACCTATATTTACATGGAACAATTGCTATTTATTTATATCTGAAAGAAGAAATCAAAGAAGTAAAAGAAACGGTCTTCCAAAGATCGATTCATTTGTCTCTTAAAGTATGAGAAACACAGCTTAAGCTTGGAAAACCAAACCATAAAAGATTTCAAAATTGAATTTTGATTTGAAAAAACGAATGTGATTTTATTAAATATCGAATGAGTTGTTTCATTTTCGATCATTTTTGGGGTGCATGAAATAAACAGTTGAACTTCATGTTTAATTTCACCAATTTGAATTTTGAATTTATTGTTGAAAAATTGGTCATAATTATTGATTTCAAAATCCAACCGCTGTTCTAAATATACCCCTTCAGAATTCAAATCATTTTCTAAAAGTTTGAAAAATTAATGTTCGTCAAATTCATTTCTTTTGCTGATTTTCAATGACTTCAATGCATGTATTATTTACAAAATCTAAAATTTTTGTTTTGATTTCTCAAAACTGGAAAAAGGAAGATCGAACTTTAAATTTTGTTTATCTTGTTAAATGAATTAAAATCCAGCTCAATTAGCGTATTTTTAACAACTTCATTAACATTGTCATTTTCTATATCAAAAGGTTTTATTTGAAAATCATCAATTACGGTAAAAGGTGGATTATTATTTGAATTATCACACGTTCGAATTAATTATTATGCTCACGATGTTTCCTGTAGGTTTCAAACAGCAAATTCATGTGATTATTGTAAACTTCATCCATTTGCTCAACAAATTCAATTTTATACGCATTTATTTGAGAATTTTTAATTTGAAATTGTTAAGAACAAAAATTGTTAATCGCACGACAATTGAAATTATTTCCATTTTCAAAATCATTTGAAAAGTTATTCGCATTTCTTTTTAAATTTGAAATTCATTTTGGTGTTCGAAATTGAATTGGCATGGGTTATAATCAAAATTAGATGAATTTCAAAGTGAATTCAAATTTTTATTTTTTTGAATACTCTGACTTGTGTTATTACACAAATGTGAATCACACCATTCATTTATCCTTTGATTTTGTTGTGTAGCAAGTTCAAATAAAGATTCCACTCTAATTTCAGAAGTTGAGGATTGATAATTATTTTGAAAACATTGCGGTACAAAATACGAATTATTTGTACAATAGTTATTATTAAACAGAAAAATAGTGTGAAGGACAAAATGAACAAAAATTTTAGCTAAAAGGAAAAAGGCAAAAAAATTAGCCATAAGGAAGGAGTTTAGTGTAAAGAATGGAATTATAATGGGCCCCTGAATTCCTCATTTTACACTAAAAATTGTCCTTAAGGCTAAAATTTTAGCCTCTTGTCATTATAGCTGAATTTTTTGTTGACTTTGTCCTTGTGCCGAAAAATCCAATATTCTAACTTGGTGTGAAATTATATGGATTATATTGATTTTCACAACTATCGTAAAATCCTATCGAATAAGGAAATTGGGACTATTTTTAAGAAAATGGTTATTTTTCTTTTATTGGTTTTAAAAGAGGAAATGAAATAAATATTTAGAAATGGAAATTGTTTTTGAATTTCAACTTTTTTTTTTGTTTTTAAATGTTTTCCAAAACAAAATGCTTATATAAAAATGAAAAGGGTTTATTTACAAACGAAACTTTTTTCTTTGGATTTTCTGAAGAGAAAAAAAGAAGCAAAATTAAGAAAAATAAAATGTGGGTTTTTTAAAATAGCGGGTGATGCACCGATTTGTAAATAAAATGTGGGTTCATCACCACAAGCAAAATTAAGAAAAATAAAATGTGCTCACTGTTTGGTGTCAGTGGAAAATGGTAGAATTAACTTCAACCCGAGAGGTGTCATTTTTCTTTAGAAAAAATAGCGGGTTGTTACCATTTTATGTTTTTAGAAAAGTGCGTATTCAATAAACGATGGGATATTACCATTTTCGTCCTTACTTTATGACATAGATCCACCGGATGCACATGCCAAGCAAAAATATGTTTAACCTGAGTCTTTTAGGAATACCATCGTCATACATAAAGTGCTTATACGACACTAGCTTACCATATCATCTTTTTTGGTAGGCTATATAGTTCGTATACTCAAAAACGGCCACACAGTGCTGATTTTTACAAACAAACATGACGTATCTTAACCGATTTAAACAACATACAGCATACCATCGCACAATTAGGATTTGAATCACATTGTTACTTTATGAATTTCTAATAAAAAACATGAGAATGAACCTAGGAATTCAAGCAGCATTCGAAATTGCAAACATCAATTGGAACTCAAGCAACATATGAAATTCAAGCATAAGTCGCATCCACCAAACGTAGTGTAAACAGACAATATCACACACCACGTCCACCAAATATAGTGTTCACAAATAATACCACACAGATAACCACCAAAAAATTACACATATTACATAAAGCCAAAATAAGTACAACTATACAAGGTCATACCTATCAAAAAACTGCAAATTGTTACCATTTCTGTAACACCCCGTATTTTCTATTGACGTTATAATAACGAATCCTAGAACACTTAATTTAAAATGAGAGAATTAAGGGAAACGGGTTACGCCATTGTGTTCATCTCGGAATTCTGGTTGAGATAGAGTCCGAGTTTGCGTAAATTGGACTTCGTATGAAGAAGTTATGGCTGTCGGAAGTTTCCAGAAAATTCAAATATATTCAAATAGCTCGAAAACAAATTCAAATTCAAATAAGAAGTCGGAAGCGGGCTGGGCGGGAAAATTCCCGCCTAGGACCCAGGTCGACCAGGGGGTCGACCCTAGTGTCGACCTCCCCCTACAGGTCGACCTGGGGGTCAACCTGCCCCCACCCCCCCAGGAAGATCTGAAATGTGACGATTTTGTGACTCAGTGCTGGGTCACTGGGGCTGAGGTGTCACCCTATCTTCACTAGATGGTTGCGATTAACACTAGCATCATCCGATGGTTCAAATTGAATTGAAATTCTATATAAACAACCCAATGCTCAAACCTAAAAATCGCATAAAAATAATCCTAGAACCATCATGCTTTCAATAGAAAACTTGGAGTAGTCGTCACCAATTCAAAGACAAGATAAGAACTTGAATCAAAAATCAAATTAAAAGATTATCAAATTCAATGATCTACATCAAAGGCGAGCTTACCAATTTCAGAATTCAGATTTCAGAACACAAGAATTCCTTTTTAGTTTGTAAGTTGGTTATTACGCAAATTTAAACATTCTTTCGATTGAATCATGGCATGTTGTAATTTGGATATAGAATGATGCTTATGTATAAGATTTGATTCTCGTTTATCTTAAAATATCGTTGTAATTAATCATGTCTATAAGCTTGTGGTGATGAACATATTGTATATTACTCATGTCTACATGCTTGTGGCGATGAACATTTTGTATATTAATCATGTCTATATGCTTGTGGTGATGAACATATTGTATGTTATTGGAATCTATTATGATTGGGTAATGGATTTTATTTTTCCAATTAAATGGTAAAACATGTCATGTTATAAATTGGTGGTTATTTGCAAGTTTATGATCTAAAACACATGCTTATATGTTAGATCAACACTCATGTATATTCATGTTAGGTTGAATCTAATTATGTTGTAAAATTTGGAATTGTAGTCCTCTTATGTTTTTAACACATAAGTATCATGCTAAATTGTGATTCGAATAAGTTTATAACAGCCCTCTTATGTTTAACACACATAAGTTATCATGCTAATTTGCAATCTAAAAATGATTATAGTAGCTTTCTTATGTTTTGACAAACATGCTATGTTGTGGTTTGAAACTATGATTATATGTTAAACCTCCATGCTAGACCTTTGTCTAGTTTACATGACAATTAGACCCAACTTAGTCACAAGTTCACCTTTACCCATTTAATTAAAGTTAATGATACCTCTATGTCAAGTTACACATGACAAGTTGAAATGTATGCTATTTTATGTTTATTTCATGTCCCTTGTTTATTACCCCTTTTCTTGTTTATGGGTTGGACTAATTTACTAGCCCAACATTTTATGTGATTCATGCATACGTTCCACGGGGGTAGCAATGGGAAATATGAAAATTCATGGCATAGATTTGTTCATTAAATGGTATATTTGATATACCATTTATGGTGAGAATAATCAAAGGATAATTATGGAATGATTAAATTAAATTTAATCTACATAAAGAAATTAGACATATATATAAAAATTTGAATTTAGAAAAGACGAATATGCCTACCCGAGGTTAGACTGAGTTGTGGTGTAAATCTGCCCGAAACCGACCGGCATATCCAGTGACCACAACAAGACCTGTCTAATATGGGTGGTTAGTGCATCAAGCACAAAAAGAACCCGAGGTTAGACTGAGTTGTGGTGTAAATCTACCCGGAACCGACCGGCACATCCAGTGACCACAACAAGACCTGTTTAATGTGAGTGGTTGGTGCTTTAATAAATTAAAGCTAAGTTAGGATTGGTACGGTTAAGTCAATTAGGAAAACACTTAACCGATTTAACATGTTAACTAAACGAATGGGTGGGGTTAGGTAAACTTGTACACCTAACCAAATAAACATGTTGATTAGAAAACCCTAGTAACGGGGACCCATTTCAGCAGTAACCCACATAAATGTATCATGGTACCCTGAAACTAGGCAGGGTGGGGCACAATTATTGGGCTGAGTATAAGTGGTCAAAACGTCGATGGTTGGTGGGCCAGTGTAGGTTCTGACAGAGTATGGGCGTGCACGTACTTCAGAGTGGAAAAATTAGGCACTGGGCATCAGTAGCATGCATTGTGCATCCTGAATCGTGTCAGGTTGCCACCAGAGGGACTGATACACCCCATGGTGGAACCAGCACAGGTATCTACAGTCAAGCGGGGACGAATGGCACATGATATGAATGCATGCGAGTAGGAGCCGATCGTTAAGGGGATCGTTTGTTATAAACACATGGGGCTGGTTGAACCAATGGTTAAGTAGGTGCAGAGACTATAGTAATGGGTGGATCACATGTTCCTCTTATCTTAAATTAGGGTATTGTCTTATGTTCTGTTATTACTGTCATGATCCCTTTCCTTGTTAAATTACTAGTAATCACCGAACTTACCAGACTTATTGTCTGACCCATTTTCTTTCGTCCTCTTTTCTTGCGTCCCCCCCCCCCAGGTCCATAAGGAGGGAATACTATAGCTTAGTTAGAATCTTTGCAAGCTTCAAGAAAGTAAATGTATGATTTGGACTCTCTCTTACCTTGGCTATGACTCTTGGACATTATCCTTGGGGATTTATGCACTTTTACTTTTGGTTTATGCTTCTTTATTGAATAATCAGGACAGAAATTATGGATTAATGTTTTGAAGTTATTTTGAGATAGTTTGATGTAATGCTTTTGTATTGAACTACGTATGCAATAAATATTTGAATTTCGCAGCTTAAATTTATCTGTCTTGTAAAATTTTCTATGTCTTGTACCTATAACCCTCCACCAAAGTTAAGGAATTCCCTTTGTGAGTGACCTTAACGGAGGTGGGGTGTTTCACTTGGTATCAGAGCTAAGGTTTACCAGATCAAATAAGTGTTTTTGAAAATTATTTTCAGAAAGAAATATAAAGAAGCATTTTACAGGGAAAAGTGTTGTTTTAAATTTAAAAAGGCATAATCCCCAAAGCCATATGCACTATCTTTCTATCCTTCGTTTTGAATATTTTCTTTTTCGTTTCAGCATGTCTGGGAATTTTAACCTTCCAAAGGGTGTACCGATACATGGCTGGTTCAAGAGGTACTTAGAAGCTAGGGCCAACAACGCAGGCCCAGCAGATATTCCTCCTCCAAATGCAGCAGTTCCTCCTCTTCCTCCTCCTCGTGCAAATGCTTTCTCAAATATTTGTAGAGACTTTAGGGCCATGGGTAGAAAGGATTTCAAGGGAACTGAATCATTCGTAGAAGCAAGGAACTGGCTCAAAGAAACTGAGGATCTGTTCGTTATCTTCAAGGTGGACGATAGGCAGAAGATACAGTTGGCGGTATGGTTGCTCAAAGATGAAGCTTCCTATTGGTGGGAAGTCACTAACGTTGAAAGACCAGTTGAAACATGGATGAATTTCAGAATAAGGTTTGAGATGAAATTCCTCTCACAAGCTGAACGAAGTTTACAGCTGGAAAAGTTCTTATCTCTTAAGCGAAGTATAATGGTCAAGGAGTACGTCAATCAATTCAATCAGCTGGCCCGATTTGGACTGGACTTAGTGAATACTCCTTATAAGAAGGCTCTCCGTTTTGTCAAGGGATTGAATGAGCCACTTTACAGCTTGGCTATGACCCATATACCTATGGGGGCTTCTTACGAGAGGTTAGTGGACATGGCACTCTTACATGAGGAAGACAAGGGCAAGAAAGAGGCAAAAGCAGAAGTGCCTCAAGATAAGAAGGGAGAAGGGTTGCAGAACAAGAAGGCTAAATCAAAGAAAGGCGTGAAGAACAACAAACCCCGTGACAAGAGAAAGTGTAATTTTTGTGGCATTCCCGGGTATTTGATCAAAGACTACAAGAAGAAGAAAAGGAAGATGGGTGGTTGTTTCCACTGTGGTGAGACAGGACACATGGCTTGGGCCTGCCCAAGGAAGCTAGGGCAGGGAGCTGTACCTTCTTCTGGAGAAAAGTTCACGCTCTCACGACACCTCCGCAAGAATGAGGTAGAAATATTTCTGTCGAAAGTTTAGTCTATCTTTTTGATCATCCTATACGTACACTATTTGATTCTAGCGCATCGCACTCTTTTATATCTATTGCCTTTGTAGAATGTCTGCACCTAGACACCAGCATAGTAGAGGATCCCTTGGTTGTTTCAAATCCAATTGGGGGCTCATCTTATTTGTTAATGGTTTGTTTGGATTTGAAAATATCTATACTAAGCGTTGGGTTTAGATGTAATGCCTTTGTTTTGGGCTTCACGGGCTATGGGTTGATTCTAGGCATGGACTTGCTATCCAGTAATGGTCCCGTCCTCGATTGCGAAAAGAGAGTGGTTAGACTCATGACTCACCTCGGTAACACTCTCGAAATTTCTTGTAATTCCATGAACTCCGTTATGCTTAGTTATCTAGAATCTCTTGATGCATCTGTTGAGAACTTGCAGTCTGTAAAGGTAGTCCGTGAATACTCGGATGTGTTTGAAGAGGTAAAGGTCTTACCTCCGAAGCGGGAGGTAGATTTCCGCATATACCTCATAGACAACGCAAAGCCCGTTGCTTTACCTGTTAGGCACATGGCCCCAAAGGAGAGAAAGGAGCTCAGCAAGCAATTCAAAGAGAAGCTAGAAAAGTGGTTCATAAGACAGAGTATTTCTGAATGGGGTGCTCCAGTAGTGTTCGCAACTAAAGCGGATGGTTCGCTTCACCTGTGCGTTGATTATAGGGAGCTAAACAAGCTGACCAAGAAGAATGGACACCCACTCCCAAGAATATATGATTTGTTCGTTCAGCTTGTAGGAGCATTGGGTTTCTCCCAATTAGATTTAGCTACCGGGTTTCATCAGCTAAGAGTAGCTGAAGACAGCATTGATAAGACCGCATTCAGAACTGCAGATGGTTTCTTTGAGTGGCTTGTCATGCCTTTTGGCTTGACAAACGCACCTGCTTACTTCATGAATTTAATGAGCAGGGTATTCCGAGAGTTCCTCTATAAGTTGTGGTGGTCTTCGTAGACGATATTTTGATCTTCTCAAAGAATGAGGAAGAGCATGCTCAGCATCTAAAAGAAGTCATGGATACTCTCCGTGCACATCAGTTGAAGGCGAAATTCTCCAAATGCCATTTCTGGAGAGAGGAAGTTAGGTTCCTTGGGCACGTAGTGACCAAAGAGGGGATAGCTGTGGACCCCGCGAAAGTGGTTGCTGTGCAAGATTGGAAGGTTCCTCGAAACGCAACCGAAGTCCGAAGCTTTCTCGGGCCAGCAGGCTTTTACCGAAAGTTCATAAAAGATTTTGCAAAAATCTCAGCTCCACTTACAAGGTTGACAAAGAAGAACCTAGCTTTCAATTGGGATTTGGATTGCGATATTGCTTTCCAACATTTGAAAAGGGCTTTGACAACAGCCCCAGTTATGACATTGCCTGATGGAAGCAAGATGTTTATGGAACGGGACTAGGCGCTGTTCTGATGCAAGAAGGGAAGGTTGTGGCTTATGGTGGAAGACAGTTGAAAGTACACGAGAAAAACTACCCAACCCATGACCTAGGGTTGGCAGCCATCATTTTTGAACTTAAGTCTTGGCGCCATTATCTCCTAGGTGAGAAATTTGAATTGTATACTGACCATAAATCGTTGAAATACCTTTTCTTGCGGAAAGATCTCAACTTGAGGCAACAAAAATGGATGGAGTTTCTTGCCTCGTATGATTTTGAGATTTCATACACTCCTGGAAAGGGCAATGCAGTAGCAGACGCGTCAAGTAGAAAGAAGTTGGCCTTAAGCCCTCTCTTTGTGGAAAGGCAAAGCTTGGAGTTCATAGCAAGCTTTAACTTTAGACCCTCCACTGACTTTGTACCTGGCTTGCTTGCAACGTTAGAAGTGCGGCCAACTCTGTTAGACTCAATCGGAGCCACGCAAAGAGAAGACCCTCAGCTAGCCGATGTGGTGGACAAGTTAATTAGGGGTGAGACTTCTAGTCACCTCAATAGATACTCCATGGATTCTAAGGGCTAGTTGAGACGAGATGGAAGACTATGTGTCCCACAAGCAAGGGGCTTGGTAAAGGCGGTTCTAGAAGAGGCACACCATTCCAAACTGACCATATACCTAGGCAGAGACAAAATGTATAAAGACATCAAAAGAGTTTTCTTTTGGAATGGCGGTTCTAGAAGAGGCACACCATTCCAAACTGACCATACACCCAGGCGGAGACAAAATGTATAAAGACATCAAAAGAGTTTTCTTTTGGAATGGCATGAAGCGAGACGTAGCTGAATTTGTTTCTAAGTGTTTAATATGCCAACAAGTCAAGGCAGAGCAGAAGAAGCCTGGTGGTATGCTCTATCCTCTAGAGGTCCCACAGTGGAAATGGGATAGCATCTCGATGGACTTTATAGATGGGTTGCCTAGGTCAAGAAGGGGCAATACCAGCATTTGGGTAATAGTGGACATGCTCACAAAAAGCGCCCACTTCATACCCGTCAAGAGTAGAAGGACTGCCTCATCTCTAGCATCCATATATCTTAAGGAGATAGTTCGACTCCATGGGATACCCTCCAGCATAGTGAGTGATCGACACCCTATCTTCACGAGCGAGTTTTGGAAAAGTTTACAAGAGGCTGTAGGCACACAGTTATGCTTAAGCACGGCCTATCACCCTCAAACCGATGGCCAGACGGAAAGAATCAACAGAGTATTAGAAGACCTCTTGAGATTATGCATTATTTACTTCAGAGGTACATGGGAGGATCATCTACCTTTGGTGGAATTCGCTTACAACAATAGCTACCAAGCCACCATAGGCATGGCGCCTTTCGAAGCTTTATATGGAAGACCGTTCAGGTCACCGACTTGCTGGTGGGAGTCCACAGACAAGCTCATACTTGGACCATACATGATTAGGGAAACTTCAGAGAAAGTGGACTTGATACGAAGAAGAATGAAGACTTCCCAAGATAGACAGAAGTCCTACGCAGCCAAAAGAATAACTGACCTTGAGTTCGAAGTTGGAGACAAGGTGTTCCTTCAAGTATCTCCTTTGAGGAACGTCGTTCGCTTTGGATCCACAGGAAAGTTAGCACTAAGATTTGTAGGGCAGTTCCCTACCATCAAGTAGATTGGGAAAATGGTTTATAGGGTACAGCTGCCCGAAATATTGGCCGGGATTCATAATGTCTTTCATGTCTCTCACCTGCGGAAGTGCTTACACGAGTTTGCGGAAGTGGTAGAACCAAGTATGCTAGAGGAAGTTGAAGTTGAACGAGAAGCAACTGTGAGGAGAGTTCCAACCCGTATCTTAGGAATAGAAGTCAAAAAGCTATGCAACCGTGAAGTTAAGCTCGTCAAAGTTCAATGGAGCGACACCGAGGAAGACGCGACTTGGGAAACTGAGGACAGAATACATCAACCTACCCTTTTCTTTTTGAGGGTACGCTTTAATCTCTTTTTCCTCAAGTTTATGCTCGTATCTATCTTTTTAAATATATCTCCTTGATCCTATCCTTTATCCTTAGGTAGGAACCCATTTGGATGTAAACATATAATTGAAACATGTTATGATTGATGGTTGCAAGTGGTTGCTAGTGGATGCATATACACACACATTAGGTATTAGATCGGCTCAGTCACTTCCATATTGCATATGCATATATGTATTGGTTTATGGATTAAAACTTGATGTGTTATCATATGGACGTTGCATTTGTATGAATGGTTGTGCACTCATGTAAGAAATTTTGAGTAGGAAAAATCGCATTCATAATGGACTCATGGCACTGACATAATTTGCATTAAGAAGGTCAACTGAATCAGTAGGCCGCCTGATTTTGCATTAGATAAGGACATGTACACACATAATGCATATGATCATGAAGCACTAGAAATCTTTTAAGGACAATGGACACCTGTGTTTGATGGTTGAGTAGATGGGTGATTGGATGATAGGATATAAGTTCTTCTCGACTTGAAGAATCCGGGGACGAAATCGTAAAAGGAGGGGAGAATGTTACACCCCGTATTTTCTATTAACGTTATAATAACGAACCCTAGAATACTTAATTTAAAATGTGCGAATTAAGGGAAAGGGTTACGCCATTGTGTTCGTCTCGAAATTCTGGTTGAGTTAGAGTCCGAGTTTGCGTAAATTGGACTTCATATGAAGAAGTTATGGCTATCGGAAGTTTCCAGAAAATTCAAATAAATTCAAACAACTCGAAAACGAATTCAAATTCAAATCAGAAGTCAGAAGCGGCCTGGGCGGGAAAATTACCGCCCAGGACCCAGGTCGACCAGGGGGTCGACCCTAGTGTCGACCTCCCCCCTACAGGTCAACCTCGGGGTCGACCTGCCCCCCCTAGGCAGATATGAAAGGTGACGATTTAGTGACTCAGTGCTGAGTCACTAGGGCTAAGGTGTCACCCTATCTTCCCTGGATGGTTGCGATTAGCCCTAGCATCATCCGACGGTTCAAATTGAATTGAAATTCTGCATAAACAACCCAATGCTCAAACCTAAATATCAAATAAAAATAATCCTAGAACTATCATGCTATCAATAGAAAACTTGGAGTAGCCGTCACCAACTCAAAGACAAGATAAAAACTTAAATCAAAAATTAAATTTAAAGATTATCAAATTCAACGATCTACATCAAAGGCGAGCTTACCAATTTCAGAATTCAGATTTCAGAATGCAAGAATTCCTTTTTAGTTTGTAAGTTGTTTATTACGCAGATTTAAACATTCTTTCGATTGAATCATGACATGCTGTAATTTGGATATAGAATGATGCTTATGTGTAAGATTTGATTCTCGTTTATCTTAAAGTATCGTTGTAATTAATCATGTCTATATGCTTGTGGTGATGAACATGTTTTATATTACTCATGTCTACATGCTTGTGGTGATGAACATATTGTATATTAATCATGTCTATATGCTTGTGGTGATGAACATATTGTATGTTATTGGAATCTATTATGATTGGGTAATGGGTTTTATTTTGCCAATTAAATGGTAAAACATGTCATGTTATAAATTGGTGGTTATTTGCAAGTTTATGATCTAAAACACATGCTTATATGTTAGATCAACACTCATGTATGTTCATGTTAGGTTGAATCTAATTATGTTGTAAAATTTGGAATTGTAGTCCTCTTATGTTTTTAACACATAAGTATCATGCTAAATTGTGATTCGAATATGTTTATAACAGCCCTCTTATGTTTAACACACATAAGTTATCATGCTAAGTTGCAATATAAAAATGATTATAGTAGCTTTCTTATGTTTTGACATACATGGTAAGTTGTGGTTTGAAACTGTGATTATATGTTAAACCTCCATGCTAGACCTTTGTCAAGGTTACATGACAATTAGACCCAACTTAGTCACAAGTTCACGTTTACCCATTTAATTAAAGTTAATGATACCTCTATGCCAAGTTACACATGACAAGTTGAAATGTATGCTATTTTATGTTTATTTCATGTCCCTTGTTTATTACCCCTTTTCTTGTTTATGGGTTGGGCTAATTTACTAGCCCAACATTTTATGTGATTCTTGCGTATGTTCCACGGGGGTAGAGATGGGAAATATGAAAATTCATGGCATAGATTTGTTCATTAAATGGTATATTTGATATACCATTTATGGTGAGCATAATCAAAGGATAATTATGGAATGATTAAATTAAATTTAATCTACATAAAGAAATTAGACATATATATAAAAATGTGAATTTAGAAAAACGAATATGCCTAACCCGAGGTTAGACTGAGTTGTGGTGTAAATTTTCCCAGAACCGACTGGCATATCCAGTGACCACAACAAGACCTGTCTAATGTGGGTGGTTAGTGCATCAAGCCCAAAAAGAACCCGAGGTTAGACTGGGTTGTGTGGTAAATCTACCCGGAACCGACGGGCACATCCAGTGACCACAACATGACCTGTCTAATGTGAGTGGTTGGTGCTTTAATGAATTAAAGCTAAGTCAGGATTGGTAGGGTTAAGTCAATTAGGAAAACACTTAACCGATTCAACATGTTAACTAAACGAATGGGTGGGGTTAGGTAAACTTGGACACTTAACCAAATAAACATGTTGATTAGAAAACCCTAGTAATGGGGACCCATTTCAGCAGTAACCCACATAGATGTATCATGGTACCCTGAAACTAGGCAGGGTAGGGCACGATTACTAGGCTGAGTATAAGTGCTCAAAACGTCGGCATTGGTGGGCTAGTATAGGTTCCGACGGAGTATCGGCGTGCACGTACTACGGAGTGGAAAAATCAAGCACTGGGCATCAGTAGTATACATTATGCATCCTGAATCGTGTCGGGTTGCCACCAGAGGGACTGATACACCCCATGGTGGGACCAGCACAGGTATTTACAGTCAAGCGAGGCCGAATGACACAGGATATGAATGCATGCGAGTAGGAGCCGATCATTAAGGGGATCGTTTGTTATAAACACATGGGGTTGGTTGTACCAATGATTAAGTAGGTGCAGAGACTATAGTAATGGGTGCGATCACATGTTCCTCTTATCTTATATTAGGGTATTGTCCTATGTTCTATTATTACTGTCATGATCCCTTTCCTTGTTTAAATACCAGTAATCACCGAACTTACCAGACTTATTGTCTGACCCATTTTCTTTCGTCCTCTTTTCTTCGATTCCCCTCCCCCCGGTCCACAGGGAGGGAATACTGTAGCTTAGTCAGACTCTTTGCAATCTTCAAGAAGGTAGATGTATGATTTGGACTCTATCTCACCTTGGTTATGGCTCTTGGACATTATCCTTGGGGATTTATGCACTTTTACTTCTGATTTATGCTTCTTTGTTGGATAATCAAGACGGAAATTATGGTGTAATGTATTAAAGTTATTTTGAGACAATTTGATGTAATGCTTTTGTATTGAGCTATATATGCATTAAATATTTGAATTTTGCTGCATAAATTTATCTGCCTTGTAAAATTTTCTGTGTCCTGTACCTATAATCCTCCACCAAAGTTAAGGCATTCCCTTTGTGAGTGACCTTAATGGAGGTGGGGTGTTTCAATTTCAATCTACTTTTTCTTCACTGCTCCTTTCTTCTTATTTGCACCTTTCATCACACGCCTTCCTTGAACTTTACCCTTTGCTAGCCCAGCATCAATGACATCTTCATCAACTATCAATTTCTCTCCAAATTAGTCCGAAGGTTCGGGATCCTCTAGTCGCTCGACCATTTGTAACGCTTGATCGACTGACTCCCTAGGTGCATATGACTGGATAATTTCAATGACTTCTCCAAGATGGCATTTCTAAAAGAGGAAATTAAGTTAGTATAACTCACAATCACTAAATGGGACACAACATCAATCATGTATGTCCCACTGTGTACACGCACTAAATATTTTGATGTGTCATATAATTTTGTAAATGCTCTATGTTCATATTCGCGTTGTGTACGTATGTCTCAATATTTTGTTATAACGTATAATTTGGTACATGTAGTAAAAATGTTTGTATGTCTCAATTTGTGCATATATGTCTCAATATTTTGATACAACATATCATTTCAACGCTTGATCGACACATTGACAACATACTATAAAATGATATTTAGACGGCAAGGCCAAATCGTTTTCATCAAAAAAAAAAATTGTCCTCTTGTCGAATTAACCAACGGAAAACCTATTTACATAATAGGTTTAAAACAGTAAGAATCTACCATTTTAAACATTTAAATATATTCAATTCCCACCGTTTTTTCATGCCATACTACAGAACCACCCACCAATTTTTTTCCTTATTGAACTACAATCTCTACCCTAACTTTCATCTACAATGCACGAAAACATAAATACAGAAAATATGTGCTAAACACGCACCTCTTAGCAACACTTTACTCTTTGGCAATGCTCTCCATCGTCTTCATCTTCGTTTGCTCGAATCATACCATCACGAAATCAAAGTATGCTCATGTGTTTTTGTATTCTATATACTTGTAAACACACGCGATTTTGATGGTGTAATAAGGTTTTACTTTAAGGGTATAATGGTATTTTTCCTTTTTAGTTAGAGTTTCCCCTTAACAGATTCTATTTTGCTAAGACTCCTCTTAAAATAGGTAGCCCTTAACCAAAATTGGAATGCAAATGACAATGCTCTAAATAAAAACGATCTAAAACTCCAAATTAAAAAAGTGAGCAGTAGGTGGTCAGAATTTTGATGGGTTGCAGTTTGATTTAGATGAAGGAGGAGCAGAAGTTTTGAATTAGTTATGTAATGGATGGGTAATTGTTTTCGATTTGTGTTTAAGTGTGGAATTTGTAGTGATAATTGAGGTGAAGGCTAGTCTATAGGTTAGTTAAGAGGATCGAGGAGTAGATATTGTTAACAAAAGTGCAGATTGGACTTGCTGGTTAGTTTATTGTGGATCCTATAGTGAAGTTGCAATTAGGTTCGGAGCTGATGTAGAGTTAGCTGGTGTTTGGGAAATGAAGTGGAATTTTTACTTTGTGGATGAAGTTACGTTTTAGGTTAACGGATTAATGATGTGTAGTTATACTGGAGTCTGATCGATATTAGAGATTAGATAGTGATGGTGCAGTACAGCCTATGTTTGAAGAAGTTTGGATGGCTTAATGGATGATTGAGCTAGTTATTGTTTCAAGGGTGGATGGTTTCTGGTGGTTTGATGGGGTCGAGTGAGGAAGTTCAGGTTATGGGCTAGAATTTATATGGTTTTCGGGTCTGGAATCGGGTTGCTCATATCGGGTATGTACTGTATAGGCAAAAAACTTGAGTTGATGCAACTTGGTTGGCAGTGGTGGGATGCAGTTGACTGCAGTTTTGTGATGTATAGAGTATAATGAATGGCAGTTGTAACGATCCGACTTTTCGACCCTCAAATATCGACACTAATATATCCACGGTATTCACGTGCCGAGCACCCATGTTCCGGAAAGACGAAAAGTTAAGGTGAAATAAAATAAAAAGAGAATAGACCAAGGAAGAAGAGGACCTAATATCAGAATCTCACAACGAAACGGTAACATATAATATAATGAATGGTCTTTACAAAATAAAACTGTATGATTACAACTATTAGAGACGACTAACCTATCATCAACTTGGACAGTTATAACAACCTGTCCTCATAAATGTTGATGTACAACATAAAATGTAACGGATATAAAAAGTGCGGTAAGCTGAACTCCAACTCTCTTCCAGAAGCTCCAAAGTAAAACCTACCATACTCAGCCTACTCGAAGGAGTACGTGAGGATTTTAGGGAAAACAAAAACCAAGCCTTAGACATCAGTTTGGTATGAGAAACTAAAGATACACATTGCATGTAACAACACTGAGAGGACTGTGCAAATTACCACTCTGGTTTTCCCCTCAAAAGCAACAAACCACTCATTAATTTTATTATAGTTGTATAATAGGTAATGTCTAGGGTGTATAATATAAATAAATTCACACAGAAGGAATGATTACATTGGTTATATTCAACAACTATTAATGTACAAACAAAACCGATAAGGCACACTCGCATATTGGATTTTCCCATCGGAGATCTCTCAATACAGATCCGAACTCCATGCATAAAGGTCAGAAAGTTCCTTCGAGCGTCATATATCTCTAGATAAAATATACCATAAGGTAAACACAGCTGGCCCACACACGAAAACACCGAAGTACACCATGTGGAACCAAATATACCCAACTCCCGCGTGCAACTTCGAGGAGCTCCCGCATGATTCGATAATAAGCATAAACTAGATATGGAGTCAATATATCCCACTGTAGGTTAGAAGAACCCCGGATTGAGCTCCTACTCTGTTTTTTTTTCATATATGATGTCGAGGTTTCATTCGGCATCTTTCACACGGGTCTTCATTACTCGGACAGAATAAGAATTCCCAGATGGAATCCCACAGCTCAATAGATCTTGGAATCACATATAGATTCCTTCACAGATCTCGGAATCACACATGGATTCCAATATATCACTAGATCTTGGAATCTCACATAAATTCCATCATAGATCTTAGAAACACTATATGTGTTCGAGCATCGCAATAGATCTCGAATCGCCACATAGCCTTCACTTCCCAACCGCTGCCAAAACATAGAACCCGTATACTAGTTTTGAAGTGGTTTTCGATAAGTAGAACACTTACCAATCCCAGTCTCCTCAGAACCAGTCGCTAGATTTAAGTTTAAGTTCTATAGTCGATTAACCGACTACAATTCACACAATAAATGATTGTATATGGAAAACAGCCTTGCTTAATTTCCATAACAAAAGAATAAACATTCAAGGCACTATCAAGATCATGAAGCATGATAAATAGTTGAAGCACGGTTAACCCATATAAACGGCTTCTAATTCCTTTCCCATTTAATTAACCTTTCATTAATTAAAAACTTCTTTATTTGTAATACTTCTTTTATTAGTGAAACTTCACTTGTCAAATAAGACTTCACTTATCTAATAAGTCATCACTTATTAATAAGACTTCGTTTATTAATCAATAACTCATACTCGATTAATATCCCTTTATATACTAGTGTATATATTCAACTTATACATATAAAAGGTACATATGTATATATTCTATTAATTCACTATTCCTTTATATTCTTGACTACTAAAAAGGTTTTAATATACTTAAACCATCCGGTATAAGTATAATTACTATTTCATTTCAATATTTACTTTTTAGCTTCAATACCTCAAAACGTATTCATATACTTATCCTCTGGTATAAGTATATCTGTACTTCATTTCTAAGATTTCTTAAATTATAATCAAAGAGGTTAAAACCTTTGTTTAATAAAGAACCTCTGCTCTTTTATAAGTTAAAGATCTTATTCAGTATATTTATTCTAATTGATTTCTATACTTGTTTCTATCTTTAAAATCAGTTATTAAAGATCTAAGTATACTCAAAATCATTAAACCGTATATTCCAATTTAACTATATTCCAAGGGTTTAAAACCAAGTGTTACTAAAACACTTTTTACAACAAACCCAAAACAAATCTTTATAATTATCTTTAAACGTACGTTTAAAGATTCAATCGATATATTATGAGAGGGTTAAAGTCGAATGTAATTAACACATTTTATCAACAATCCCAAAACCATTTTATGCTTATAGAAATCACACTTCGTACACTTAACTCGTTTCCGACATTATCAACTTAACTATCTCTCGGTCAAGAGTGAGGCCAAGTAGTTAGAGCACTGGTTGCATATCACCACTTTCCCAGACACCCCATTTTTGACACTCATAGATAGATAAGCCTACTCGTCGGCTTATTAGAATTAAGCACAGTAATCATGATATTCAATAAACAAGTAAGTAATCAATATGATTAACACGTTTCCAACATTCCCAACCTATCTATTCCTCGGTCAAGAGGGAAGCCGGTAGGTTAGAGCTCTATTGCTCCGTCCCTACTCGACATCAATCTTAACTCTCACAAATAGATAAGCCTACTTTGTTGGCTTATTAGTGTTAAGCATTATCAATTACCTTTTTAATCTAGTGACTTATTCATGACAAGGTATAGCAATTCATAACCCTTTCTAACCTTTGTTTTATTTGGGAAACGGGTAGTTTTGCACTAGTGCAGTTTTGGTCATTTTCAATGGGTTACTTAGCATTTTACTAATCAATAACTTAAGGTAGTAAACAAACAAGTAAAACAAGACTAAATATGATAAGAAATCCCTAAGAATGTCATTACAATGTTCCATATGACGTGTTGAAAACACAACAATTTAAACTGCATCTATAGCGACTATTATTATAAGTGCACTTTCAAGTTCAAGTCCACAATATATCAATTCCCTACTAATCATTATGTGCTTTGTTTCAAGTCCATTCCACTCGTTATACAATTCAATTCAAGTCCAATTTCATGTCCATTAAAGTCCATTCCAATCCATCAATATGGATCACATATGTCGCTTACTTTTAAAGTAAGAATCAAGTTATCATTTTTAACATAAGTTACTAACATTCAAGCTACTTTAAGCATAGTTAAAGACATGCAAAAAGGTTTAATGCTTGCTATCCTAAATAGTAGTAAACTCACCTTAATCCTTAGAAATTCCAAGATCCAAGAATAAGAATAAAGATCCAAGAATAAGAACAAACATCCAAGCTAGCAACCTCTTTCCTTTCTTGGTTTTCCTTGCTTCCTTCCTTGTATAGCTCACGGCCGAAGATGGAAATTGAGAGGGTCTTGGATTTTTCAACTTCTAACTTGCTATTAGGTCTTGTAATGATGTAAGAAGGCTTCACTCAAATTTTGAGTTGATTTGGAGTTTCTTTGAGTATAGTTTGAGAAAGTTGGTAAGGAAGAGGAAGAAGTAGATAAGCCATTAAAGAAGCTTCATTTGGCTTAGGAATTTCGTGAATGAAAAGAGAAGGCATACCCCTCCTTATATAGAAAAAGAAAGATGGATGGGGAAAGGCTAAAGCACCCTTAAAACCCTAATAATCATTAATGAGAGATGTGATGATGTGTAAGGTGAAGGGAAAGACGCGTAAGGGAAGTGACAGGTGTGTAAGAGATGGTAAGTTTGCTTTTTCAAAGCTTAAACAATAAGAAACCTTCTGTATACATATAAGAAGCTTATACACATACACTTAGGATATTTTATATACCTTTGATTTGACTAATTATGCATACATATATATGTGTATATGCATGTAAGTGCATGTATATAAATGTACCAAACAATGTTGCACGATACGAAATAACTTCTGTTCAACGATAAGATGTGAATCTGGAATTTGAATCTTGATCATATTTTATAGGTCTTTATCAAATGATTTATTTAAGTAAAAAAAACTTGGAAATAAATTCATTAACTTATTTAAATAATTAAAACAAGCATATCTGAATGATAAAGCACTTATTTGAATATTTAAATACCCAAAATACAAAAACTTTCCTTAAATGCTCATTACTTTAAAATGATAACATCATCAAAATAGTTAGCCATAAATATGAAAAATACTTTTATTTGCTAATTACTATCCTAATGATTAATTATATATTCATTTAAGTTTTCAACAACTTTTATTGAGAATATATATCGATAAAACGGTTTTCGGTCACATTTTATACATTTTTCCAAAAAATATATTTTTGAAAGCATTTTTCTGAAAGGAGTCTAGGGTCATTAATTATTAAGTAAATGATGTTTAACAAGGTTATAAAATCACATTTATAATATTTAACAATATTACAAATTGTTACGATATTCAAGGATTAAGTGTTCGATTTTTCCGGGTCTTTACATTCTCCACCACTTAAAATATTTCGTCCTCAAAATTGCAACCAGAGTAACCAAAGAAACAACTAAACACCGATACTTAACAGTATCATACTACTTGCAAACAAAGCTCATGGCTTGATTAAGTTCAAACCCCCTTATCACATAAGGAAGATAAACAATCTACTAAGCGTGCCTTACGCTCAACAGCCATAGAGATTACTAAGTCGATGATTCACAATACCTCATAACAAATCGGAGAGTCATTTCCCAAAATTTCCATATGCGCTAAATCCTGTACAATGCGTATAAATCATCCATACACATTGTTTGATCATATCACTTTCCTAACCACAAGACTTCTCTTTCGAACTAGTATACCACACTTGACATCTCTAGTGCGTACTCTGATCTAGTTCCTTGACCAGAAACTTTCATCTTCCTTACATAGCCATACACTATAATAGAAAACTTCAGGATCATATCAAAAATCCATATCAAGTATTCACTGTAAAAAATCAAGTGAAGAATCCTTATTCGGACTGGCATAAATCACCTTCAAAATCATGTACTCGAATTTGTACCAAGATCAACTATGCGAATAAAACGATCTACGTACAACTCACTTATTTTATCCTCTAGGTTTCTTAACTACCAATATCCTTTCTTAATTCTTCTATATGTATAGTATGCCATTTTTTAATAATATCCTTCCTCTTATTTCGACATACAATTATCACTTAGTATTTCATTATTAATACTAAAACCACTTATGAATCATTTCATAAAACTTTACTTCAAGTTATTAAACACTGTATAACTTAAGTTCGTACACATATAATAACTAATACATTCTATGAGTATATCCAAACATCAAATTTGTTAAGTATGTTAATCAAATTTTGAACTTGTTCTAGCTTGCTATCTTAATAATTCAAGTGTTATATAAACTTAACTTTATATTTTCGCAAATACTTAACTTCAAGTTCTATAGTAATTCAGAAGTTTTCAACTATCCAAAATCATTGAAAATCCCATTTCATTTTAACAAATGAAACCTACCAAACTACAAATCATGGCATTATTCACATTTATACAATCCTAATGCATAGACTACATGGATCCACAAAATGACTTAATCAAGTTTCAATAATATAAAGCACTTCTTTATCTAACTTATTTCACAAATTCTTATCATTATTCAAATATAATAGACGAATCATGTTAAAATTCAATATAACCTGACATCATCATTAAATGCCTTATAGTATAACTGTGAAACTTAACTCACAAGGTGTTCATATCTAATGTTCCCACTTATTACCGTCTTACCAACTGATGTTTTTAAAAGGTAAACTAATTATAAGTCAACAAGCAATAGTACATGCTCATAAACTGATCAAGCATAACTAATATTCAATAACTGATAATAATTGAATAGTATCATTCCTAACAGCCAAACACATCAAAAATGGCTATATCCATTTATGAAAGTTTACATTTGGTACAAAAATATAAGTCTAGGTAAAATTATTTGATTTACCAGTTTTAAAACTAATATTGCGTCGATGTGCCTTGTTTAAGTATTTAGAAATACCCATAGATACTATGGCGTCCCACATTGTGACGGCCCCGAACCCCGATAAGACGGTGGCAAGGGTAATCTTTGGAATATAACACATAAACAGATAACCGCAGAACAGAAATAAAAAATACACCAGGTAATATACAGTAGAATATACTGAATAAACATAATCATCAGAGTTACACAGTATACAGGATCATACTTAGTACAAATACAATTCAGCTATACATAAATGTCTACAGCGGAAAATAAACATAATATGTACAATAGGAGCTGAACAGCATAAAATGAGATAAATGATAGAATCCATCTTCAGCTCCAGCTACCCAGAAAGAGCCTGCTAAAACCTGAATACAAGGCTGCCCGTGTAGAAAAAGTGGCACCCGAGTTTGCAAGTGAAACAAACTACGAGTCAGTCATGGGACTGGTATGAGAAATCTACTTAACACATTTTGTAATATGGTCAATCACAGGACCACGCCACTTTCGCGGAACGGGTTTACTCCATTGGATTGCCAGTGCTTTAAAACAAATAAATCTTTTAAACATCGCAATGCTTTTCATGAAAATGAAGCCATTATAAGACTCAGTTCTCATCACACAATGCAACACAAACCGGAGGATAGAGTTTTACCTTATAATGGCCAAAATATGCTTAATACGAATAAAACAAAAGCAATTGATATTATTACTAGTGTTTAAATGTTTCAAAAACAATTTCAAATCATAAGTATCAATCATAGACGGCATTAATGCCCCATAGCACTATGTCGCCATATATAGGTATACAATCAAAACCGCACAGTATCGTATTTGGAAATTGGATTTTCGTCACGAACCAAGGCAAAATATAGTCCGTACCGAATTCGAGACAATCTAGCCCATGTCTCAGGATACAGCCGCAACTTCACCTAGGAGCCACAAGGTCGGTCCACACACAGCGGATTAAAATAAAACCCTGAACAATACGTCTCCCCGCCCTATGGGGCGTAAATGAGCCAAATGACTCCATATCCGAGGCGCCTCGCAATCCAACAACCACATATGTGAAAATAATATAAATGTTAGGGCTGGTAGGTCACTGACACCACCCTAGCTAGAAAGAGACGCATGTTCTCCCTGGATCCTCTCCCGTGTCTGGTTCATACTAGGGTGTGAGGCTCGCGAATCAACATTATACACAAAGCTATGCCACACAGGCCGCGCTTTGATCATCACCCACAAGACTTTGCTTTTCAACAGAAGCCTTGATCATCTGCCACTTAGGCATGCCACACAGGCAACTCACTCCATGCGACTGATTTCTATCGATATATAACCTCTGAGCTCGTACGTCTCAGAGAAGGGCGTTAAGCAAGAGAATAAATTCTCCGCCGCCAAACAGATATATATTTAATAGAGATCAATCAACACAGAACAAAATCCAATGTCAGACACACAATCCATTTACAAGTTCGTTCTGGGTCTGAACGAAACCGAAGGCACTCAATACCTCGCATATCTGTACAATCAACAAGTACTTCCGGACGGCTACTACTTCAGCCCCTTCAAGGTAGCTACTCCTATCATGAGCATCAGTAGCACCCCTCCATTCGACGTGAAGATCATCGGTCTTGCACCGTCTTCATATCTTCAACTTTCAATCGTCGATCAATTATTTGAAATGAGAATCAACTCGGCCTTTTCAAATAATTCACGTATATTTAGAATTTCAAATCAATTCACTTCAATGGTTAAATTATTCGACATCAATAATTCTGTTCTTTAATGTAATTTTCACGCCAAACACATTCAACCATCAAATATCACATAAATTGAGAAAATTCAGTTTATTTACATTCCATATCATGTATAATATTTTATCACGATTTATCGCTATTTTTATTTATTTAAAATTAGCTATTTCACTCAAACGACGCTTCAGGACATAATGCGGTCGTGGCGCTGTTTTTCTTCAAATTTGATTTACACATATCTGAAAATCTAACCGTTGGATCTTCACAAATTATATATTATTAGAAAGACCTTTTCAAAACGAATCCAATGGTTTTAGTTTTGGTAAAATCCGACGGTCGGATCTCCCGCACTAATCGTTTGAAGTTATGATTTCAAAATACGAACTACAGTGTCGTTATTCGATTTAATTTAATCATATTTATATATATAAATATAATTGATTCTGACACTATTTTTCTTCAGATTTGAATTAAACATTCCAGACAATCCAACCGTTGGATCTTCACAAAGTGGGTGTCGTTGGAAAGATATTTCCAAAGCGAGCCCAACGGTTTCGGTTTCGGGAAAATCCGATGGTCGGATCTCCCGCACTAATCGTTTGAAATCACGATTTCAAAACACGAACCGCAGCTTCGTTATTCGATTTAATTTAATTATATATATATATAAGTATAATTCATTCTTCGATTTCAAAACTATAATCACTTCATATATTTGATAAAAATGATATTTTTATCATCAAAAATATTTATTCAACACATGAATATTTTTAGCACTTCATATTCACAATAAAAATGTAGATTTTATTGTTCAATCTATATATTCAACCCATGAATGTTTTCGACTTCACACATATGATAAAAATATGATATTTATCGTTCTAGTCCTTTATTCAACACATGAATGTTTTCTATAGTTTATATATATAATAAAAATGTTATTTTTATTGTTAAAACAATTTATTTCAAAACACGATTATTTTATATAGTTCATATATAAGGTAAAAATGTTATTTTTATCTTTCAAAGAATTTATTTAATACATGAACTTCATTTAACACATGAATTTATATTCAACACATGAATTCCTATTCAACACATGAATTTCTATTCAACACATGAATATAGTTTCAACACATGAAAATAATACTAACACATGAATTTTATTGAAAATTTCGGCAGCATAACGGCAGGGCAGTTATAACCGGCACCGTCCCTAGTACGGCTCCTCGCTCTACCTTAAAGCCTCGCAGCTTTTGAAAATGGGGATTTCATGCATCTAATTCGTACGCAGACGAGCATGTTTATTTTTCTTTTCCACAAACTAATCCTATGTGGTTTCATCCAAAATAATTCTCAACCACAAACAGGTATTTTTCAACCATTATCAATTATTCATGATTTTCACCAAATTTCACATCAACCAATAATCCAAACAATATCACAACCAATAAATATCGTCCATGGTCTGTGGACGAGGGGAGTTGTAACAACCCGGAAAATCTGAACCAGTTTGAAAATTTTTAATTTGGCTATTTTAGCGAATTTAAAATATTTAAAATAAATATTTTAAATAATAGCGACGAAAAGTGTGTTTGAATCGAGGTTTGAAAATAAATATAATTATTTCTATTCATAAACAAGGCCTGAAATGGTGCGGTAGCTTCAAAATTTGAATTCAAACTTTGACTGACTATACTGGGAGCAAAACAAAACGGATTTTAGTGAAACCAAAAATATTTAAATCTGTTAGTGAATATCTTTCTAACGAATCTAAAAAATCGAAGTTTCATAGCGGGAAGCAAAAGTTATGGCCAAATGAATTTTTAGAAAGGTCGCTATAGAGTGTATATAGCCCGTGAAAATGGCCATTTTGCAAACGACCTCAGAATTTGACGAAACCACTTTTGTCGAATCCGGGATGTCAAATTATTACTAGGTTTCAAATTTCATAATTTTTGAAGCTAGTATGTGAGCGTGGCAAAGGAAAATGTGTTTGGTCGATTTTTGTTAAATTGGATCGACCAGAAAAGGGCCATTTTTCAAACGGTCTCAGAATTCGACGAAACTAGTTTTGTTGGGACCGTATCGTCAAAACATAGCTAGATTTATTTTTCGGAAATTTTTAGAATCAATATGTGGCCCCGGCAAATTGAAATGTACGTTCAAATCAAATATTGAATGTGTTATATTTTAATTTAAAGAAAAACTGACTGAAACAGTCGAATGTGCCTACGAAACATATCCCATTGTGTTCGGAATGCAGATATTTAGCTAGAGACGGCAGTCGTTGGGTTTGGATTGGAGTTAGTATGTGGATAGGTGTATTTTTGAATTTTTAAAAATATATAAATATAAAAAAAATCCCTCAGCCAGTCAGAACTCGATAAATCGTTTTTCTTCCCCGATACCCCCCCCCCCCCCCAGCGTACAACGGAAAGGCTTCAAATCTTTCCTCCCTCATAACTTTCGATTCTCTCAGTGAAATTTAGTGATTCAAAAGGGGATTTTGAAGAGATTTTTACGATCTACAAATCCATACAAGAGTGGTATTTTTTCGTTGCCTGAATTGGGAGATTCGACGCGCCAAAGACCCCGACTTTCAACCGTCGCCGTGAGCAACTCCGACCGCCGAGTTCGACCCCCTCCCAGGCGATGACACGCCACTCCAAGCTCTTCGACGTGGTGTCGGTGGTTCGGCCTCAAGCTTCACGAATTTGACGAAAACCCAAAACCTAGTTTTGAAGTTTTTTAGAGAGGTACGGCTGTATATAATTTCAACTGTTTAATAGCACTTTAAAGCGCTACAGTTTTTGATTTCACGATAAAAATCATATCTTTTTCGTTTGTGGTCGAAATCTAGTGAAACAAGAGACAGTGGACTCGTGTGGACGCCTTCTACATTCTAGAAGCGACCGCATATTTTTCTGAGCATTCTGCTATTTTTGGTGGAGTGGAACCCAATGTGATATTTTTGAATTATAAACGATATGGAAATGACGATGTATAAATTATATATTCGAAGTATGAGTTATATAAACGTTGTACACTTCATGTATAAGCTTTGTATAAGTTGTACGTTCGATGTATAAGTTATATATGCGTTGTAAAAATTATATATGTGTTGAAATAGAAGTGAAATATACTTATATATATATACGCCCCTCGTCCACAAACCATGGACGATATTTATTGGTTGTGATTGGTGTGAAAATTGGTTGATAGCGAATGGTTGATTAGAATTGTTTGTGGTTGAAATTGATTGATTGTGGTTGAAAAACACCCGTTTGTGGTTGAGAATTATTTGGTTGAAACCACATAGGATTAGTTTGTGGAAATGAAAAAAAAATAAACATGCCGCCTACGTGCGAACTAGATGCATGAAATCCCCATTGTCAAAAGCTGCGAGGCTTTAAGGTAGAGCGAGGAGCCGTGCTAGGGACGGTCCCAGTTTTAACTACCTTGTCGTTATGCTGCCGAAATTTTCAATAATATTCATGTGTTGAAACTATATTCGTGTGTTGAATAGAAATTCATGTGTTGAATAGAAATTCATGTGTTGAATAGAAATTAATGTGTTGAACGACATTCATGTTTTGAAATAAATTGTTTTATAATAAAAATCATATTTTTATCATCTATATGAACTATATAAAATAGTCGTGTTTTGAAATAAATCGTTTTAAAATAAAAATCACATTTTTATTATATACATGAAGTGTTAAAAATAGTGAAGTGTTGAAATAAATGTCTGTTGGATAAAAATATCATTTTTATCAAATGCGCGAAAAGAATATGGTTTTGAAATCGAAGAATAGATTATATTTATATATATATATATATATATAAATAAATATAATTAAAATAAATCGAATAACGAAGCTGCAGTTCGTGTTTTGAAACCGTGATTTCAAACGATTAGTGCGGGAGATCCGACCATCGGATTTTCCTGAAACCGAAACCGTTGGGTTTGCTTTGGAAATATCTTTCCAACGACACCAACTTTGTAAAGATCCAACGGTTGGATTGTCTGGAATGTTTAATTCAAATCTAAGGAAAAACAGCGCCAGAATCGATTATAGTTATATATATATAATTAAATTAAATCGAATAACGACGCTGCAGTTCGTATTTTGAAATCGAAACTTGAAACGAGTGTACCGGGAGATCCGACCGTCGGATTTTCCCAAAACTGAAATCGTTGGATTTGTTTTGAAAAGATCTTTCTAATGATATAAAATTTGTGAAGATCCAACAGTTAGATTTTCAGATATGTGTAAATCAAATCTAAAGAAAAACAGCGCCACGACCACGTTATGGCCTGAAGCATCGTTTGAATAAATTGGCTATTTTTAAATAAATAAAAATAGCGATAAATCGTGATAAAATACTATAAACGATATGGAATGGAAATAAACTGAATTTGCTCGGTTTATGTGATATTTGATGGTTGAATGTGTTTGGCGTGAAAGTTACATTAATGAATTTAATTATTGATGTCGAATAATTTAACCGTTGAAATAAATTGATTTGAAATTCTAAAAATACGTGAATTATTGGAAAAGGCTGAGTTAAATCTCATTTCAAATAATTTATCGGCGATAAGAAGTCGATGATGAAGATGGTGGTTGAAGACCGGAGATCTTCACCTCGGTTGGATGATAACTGATGTCTTGATTGGGAGGCATCCCGAAATATAGATAATAAGTGGTGATCGTCTAGACGTACGTGGAGATCGATGGGTATGCGAGGTATATAGTGCCTCCGGTTTCGTTCAGACCCAGAACGAACTTATAAATGGACTGTGTGTCTGACATTGGATTTTGTTCTGTGCTGATTGATCTCTATTAAATATATATCTGTTTGGCGGCAGAGAATTTATTCCCTTGCTTAACGCCCTTCTCTGAGACGTACGAGCTCAGAGGTTATATATCGACAGAAATCAATCGCATAGCGTGAATTGCTTATGTGGCACGCCTAAGTGGCAGATGATCAAGGCTTCTATTGAAAAGCAAAGTCTTGTGGTGGATGATCAAAGCACGGCCTGTGTGGCATAGCTTTTTGTATAGCATGGATTTGCGAGCCTCACATCTCGGTATGAGCCAGAAATGGGAGAGGTACTCAGGGAGGACATGCGTTTCTTTCTAGCTAGAGGTGGTGTCCGTGCTTAAACTGGCTGACATATATATTATTTTCACCTGTGTGGTTGTTGCTGTTGCGAGGCGCCTCGAATATATCGGTGACTACGTGAAGCCGATGGAGTCATTCGTTGGCTCCTTTACGCCCCAAAGGGTAGGGAAACGCAGTGTCCAGGCATTTTAATCCACATCGGTGGACCGGCCCTGTCGCTCCAAGGGCTTGACTGAGTACTTGCCCTGAAACTCGGGCTAGACAGTCTCGAAGTCGGTAAGGACTATCTTTTGCCTTGGTTCATGACGGAAATCCCATTTCCAAATACGACATGTGCGATTTTGATTGTATACCTATATATGGCGACATAGTGGTATAGGGCATTAATGTCGTCTATGATTGATACTTATGATTTGGAGTGGTTTTTGAAACATATAAACACTAGTAATAATATCAAATACTTTTGTTTTATTCGTATCAAACATATTTTGGTCATTATAAGGTAAAAACTCTATCCTCCGGTTTGCGTTGCATTGTGTGATGGGAACTGAGTCTTATAACGGCTTCATTTTCATAAAAAGCATTGCAATGTTTAAAAGATTTACTTGTTTTAAAAGCACTGGCAATCCAATGGAATAAACCCGTTCCGCGAAAGTGGCGTGGTCCTGTGATTAGCCGTATTATAAAATGTGTAAAGTAGGTTTCTCATACCAGTCCCATGAATGACTCGTAGTTTGTTTCACTTGCAAACTTGGGTGCCCCTTTTTCTACTCGGGCAGCCTTGTATTCAGGTTTTAGCAGGCTCTTTCTGGATAGCTGGAGTTGAAGATGGATTCAATCATTTATCTCTTTTTATGATGTTCAGCTCCTATTGTACATATTATGTTTGTTTTCAACTGTAGACATTTATGTATAGCTGAACTGTATTTGTACTAAGTATGATCCTGTATACTGTGTAACTCTGATGATTATGTTTATCCAGTATATTATTTGTACATTATCTGGTGTATTTATTTAATTTTGTTCTGCTATTATCTTTTTATGTGTTATATTCCAAAGATTTCCCTTGCCACCATCGTACGGGGTTTTGGGGTTGTCACACAGTGGTATCGAAGCTTTGGTTAAACTTAGTGCTGGAATATAACATATTAACGAACTCGTCGAAAGTAGAACCAGTAGTGTTCTAGGATGAATAACTCATTACAGATAGGATCAGCAATATCCTAGTATGAGTACAACAGAATCAGAATAACTCGTTAGAGATGGGGTCAGAAGTGTCCCCGAACGAGTTGAGAGTTATAGGTTTATAAATAACGTATTTGTGATTATATATATACTATGGTTTTAGAAATATGATTTTTGAATATATAAAGGGTATATCTTTGAAAGTTAAAAACAAATTTATTTTTGTTTGTGTTGTGTGATTGTGAATTTGATTAATTAAATTATTAGAACGATAGTTAATTTAATCAAGAAGAGAATGAAGGGTAAATTTATGAAATTAAATCACGTATGGAACTGATTTAAAAAAAAGATAGAAATATATACATGTGCATTATATATGTTTGAACAGGTAAAAGAATTAGCTGTTGAGTAAAGAATTTATTTGCGTGCCCGACAAATAGGTAAACCTTAATGAGTTGGATGCGAAATATTATTATATCAACTCCTGTGAATGTCATTAGATGCAGAGTGCTGGTTATTCTATGTGTAATAATAAACGTCGCCACAGGATAGTAACAATTAATTTTGAACTACACTACATGGCATACTTCTCGAAGATATGCATACTTCATCATATACCACATAAGCATTTGGAGCTTGTGTGACAAGGTTGAAGATTTACCATACGAGCGAGAGGCTTGTATGGCGATGACTATATATTACAGGTTGAACTGATGAATGATATGGACCATATAAAATGTAACGGTAAATTGCAAGATTAATAAAAACCCCATACGGGTCTGGAGATGACAATAAACAAGTCTCTCTGGTCATTAAGGTACAAAAACAATTTATAGGGTGACGAGAATTTATTCTCTGGAGTTATGATCTATACACACTCCCTTGTGGACACGGGAATATATCACTATAGATATGTGCATGCTTATTAGGATTTATTAGGTACCTAATACGGCCTAATAAATTTCCAAACCCCTCCTCGTACAAAGGAGGTTATGGCGAAATTTTTCGAAAATTTAGGGTGTTAGCCAAATTTTTGAAGAATGTGAAAATTCTTAGAAACTGAAAAGTTGAAGAATGGAAGCCAGATTGAAATTACAGTTGATTAATCAAACCACTTTCGACTTTGTTCTTTTTCGGGGATGAAAAGTTTTAAGTGGAGGAGATTGTAACAACCCGGAAAATCTGAACCAGTTTGAATTTTTTTAATTTGTCTATTTTAGTGAATTTAAAATATTTAATTTAAATATTTTAAATAACAGCGACGAAAAGTGTGTTTGAATCGAGGTTTGAAAATAAATATAATTATTTCTAATCATAAACAAGGCCTGAAATGGCGCGGTAGTTTCAAAAATTGAATTCAAACTTTGACTGACTATACCGGGAGCAAAATAAAACGGATTTTAGTGAAACCAAAAATATTTAAATCTGTTAGTGAATATCTTTCTAACGAATTAGAAAAATCGAAGTTTCGTAGCGGGAAGCAAAAGTTATGGCCAAATGAATTTTCAGAAAGTTCGTTATATAGTTTATATAGCCCGTGAAAATGGCCATTTTGCAAACGACCTCAGAAATTGACGAAACCACTTTTTTTGGATTCGGGATGTCAAATTATTGCCAAGTGTCAAATTTCATAATTTTTGAAGCTAGTATGTGAGCGTGGCAAAGGAAAATGTGTTTGGTTGATTTTTGTTAAATTGGATCGACCAGAAAAGGGCCATTTTTCAAACGGTCTCAGAATTCGACGAAACTAATTTTGTTGGGACCGTATAGTCAAAGCATAACTAGATTTATTTTTCGGGAATTTTTAGAATCAATATGTGGCCCCGACAAATTGAAATGTACGTTCAAATCAAATATTGAATGTGTTATATTTTAATTTAAAGAAAAACTAACTGAAACAGTCGAATGGGCCTACGAAACATATCCCATTGTGTTCAGAATGGGGGTATTTAGCTAGGGACGGCAGTCGTTGGGTTTGGATTGGAGTTAGTATGTGGATAGGGGTATTTTTGAATTTTTAAAAATATATAAATATAAAAAAAATCCCTCAACCAGTCAGAACTCGACAAATCGTTTTTCTTCCCCGATACACCACCCCCAGCGCACGACGGAAAGGCTTCAAATCTTTCCTCCCTTATGACTTTCGATTCTCTCAGTGAAATTTAGTGATTCAAAAGAGGATTTTGAAGAGATTTTTACGATCTACAAATCCATACAAGAGTGGTATTTCTTCATTGCCTGAATTGGGAGATTCGACGCGCCAAAGACCCCGACTTTCAACCGCCGCCGTGAGCAGCTCCGACCGCCGAGTTCAACCCCCTCCTAGGTGATGACACACCCCTCCAAGCTCTTCAACGTGGTGTAGGTGGTTCGGCCTCAAGCCTCACGGATTTGACGAAAACCCAAAATCTAGTTTTCAAGCTTTTTAGAGAGGTACGGCTGTATATAATTTCAACTGTTTAATAGCACTTTAAAGCGCTACGGTTTTTGATTTCACGATAAAAATCATATCATTTTCGTTTGTGGTCGAAATCCAGTGAAACAAGAGACAGTGGACTCGTGTGGACACCTTCTACATTCTAGAAGAGACCGCATATTTTTCTGAGCCTTCTGCTATTTTTGGTGGAGTGGAACCCAATGTGAGATTTCCGAATTATAAACAATATGGAAATGACGATGTATAAATTATATATTCGAAGTATGAGTTATATAAACGTTGTACACCTCATGTATAAGCGTTGTATAAGTTGTACGTTCGATGTATAAATTATATATGCGTTGTAAAAATTATATATGTGCTGAAATAAAAGTGAAATATACTTATATAAATATATATAAATATATATATATATATATATACGCCCCTCGTCCACAAACCATGGACGATATTTATTGGTTGTGATTGGTGTGAAAATTGGTTGATTAGAATTGTTTGTGGTTGAAATTGATTGATTGTGGTTGAAAAACACCCGTTTGTGGTTGAGAATTATTTGGTTGAAACCACATAGGATTAGTTTGTGGAAATGAAAAAAAATAAACATGCCGCCTACGTGCGAACTAGATGCATGAAATCCCCATTGTCAAAATCTGCGAGGCTTTAAGGTAGAACGAGGAGCCGTAGTAGGGACGGTCCCGGTTTTAACTACCCTGTCGTTATGCTGTCGAAATTTTCAATAATATTCATGTGTTAGAATTATTTTCATGTGTTGAAACTATATTCGTGTGTTGAATAGAAATTCATGTGTTGAACGACATTCATGTTTTGAAATAAATTGTTTTATAATAAAAATCATATTTTTATCATCTATATGAACTATATAAAATAGTCATGTTTTGAAATAAATTGTTTTACAATAAAAATCACATTTTTATTATATACATGAAGTGTTAAAAATAGTGAACTGTTGAAATAAATGTCTATTGGATAAAAATATCATTTTTATCAAATGTATGAAAAGAATATGGTTTTGAAATCGAAGAATAGATTATATTTATATATATATAAAAATATAATTAAAATAAATCGAATAACGAAGCTGCAGTTTGTGTTTTGAAAACGTGATTTCAAACGATTAGTGCGGGAGATCCGACTATCGGATTTTCCTAATACCGAAACCGTTGGGTTCGCTTTGGAAATATCTTTCCAACAACACCAACTTTGTAAAGATCCAACGGTTGGATTGTCTGGAATGTTTAATTCAAATCTGAAGAAAAACAGCGCCAGAATCGATTATATATATATATATATATATATAATTAAATTAGATCGAATAACGACGCTGTAGTTCGTATTTTGAAATTGAAACTTCAAACGAGTGTACCGGGAGATCCGACCGTCGGATTTTCCCAAAACTGAAACCATTGGATTCGTTTTGAAAAGACCTTTCTAATGATATAAAATTTGTGAAGATCCAATGGTTAGATTTTCAGATATGTGTAAATCAAATCTAAAGAAAAACAGCGCCACGGCCGCGTTATGGCCAGAAGCGTCGTTTGAATAAATTGGCTATTTTTAAATAAATAAAAATAGCGATAAATCGTGATAAAATACTATAAACAATATGAAATGGAAATAAACTAAATTTGCTCGGTTTATGTGATATTTGATGGTTGAATGTGTTTGGCGTGAAAGTTACATTAATGAATTTAATTATTGATGTCGAATAATTTAACCATTGAAATAAATTGATTTGAAATTCTAAAAATACGTGAATTATTTGAAAAGGCCGAGTTAAATCTCATTTCAAATAATTGATCGACGATAAGAAGTCGATGATGAAGACGGTGGTTGAAGACCGGAGATCTTCACCTCGGTTGGATGATAACTGATGTTTTGATTGGGAGGCATCCCGAAATATAGATAATAAGTGGTGATCGTCCAGACGTACGTGGAGATCGATGGGTATGCGAGGTATATAGTGCCTCCGGTTTCGTTCAGACCCAAAACAAACTTGTAAATGGACTGTGTGTCTGACGTTGGATTTTGTTCTGTGCTGATTGATCTCTATTAAATATATATCTGTTTGGCGGCAGAGAATTTATTCTCTTGCTTAACGCCCTTCTCTGAGACGTACGAGCCCAGAGGTTATATATCGATAGAAATCAATCTCATAGCGTGAATTGCCTGTGTGGCATGCCTAAGTGGCAGATGATCAAGGCTTCTGTTGAAAAGCAAAGTCTTGTGGTGGATGATCAAAGCACGGCCTGTGTGGCATGGCTTTGTGTATAGCACGGATTCGCGAGCCTCACACCCCGGTATGAGCCAGAAACGAGAGAGGACCTCATGGAGGACATGCGTTTCTTTCTAGCTAGAGGTGGTGTCAGTGCTTAAACTGGCTGACATATATATTATTTTCACATGTGTGGTTATTGTTGTAGCGAGGCGCCTCGGATATATCTGTGACTATGTGAAGCCGATGGAGTCATTCGTTGGCTCCTTTACGCCCCAAAGGATGGGGAAACGCAGTGTTCAAGCATTTTAATCCACATCGGTGGAGCAGCCCTGTCGCTCAAAGGGATTGACTGAGTACTTGCCCTGAGACTCGGGCTAGACAGTCTCAAAGTCGGTAAGGACTATCTTTTGCCTTGGTTCATGACAGAAATGCAATTTAAAAATACGACATGTGCGGTTTTGATTGTATACCTATATATGGCGACATAGTGGTATGGGGCATTAATGCTGTCTATGATTTATACTTATGATTTGAAGTGGTTTTTGAAACATATAAACACTAGTAATAATATCAAATACTTTTTTTTATTCGTATCAAGCATATTTTGGCCATTATAAGGTAAAAACTCTATCCTCCAGTTTGCGTTGCATTGTGTGATGGGAACTGAGTCTTATAATGGCTTCATTTTTATAAAAAGCCTTGCGATGTTTAAAAGATTTACTTGTTTTAAAAGCATTGGCAATCCAATGGAATAAACCCGTTCCGCGAAAGTGGCGTGGTCCTGTGATTAGCCGTATTATAAAATGTGTAAATTAGATTTCTCATACCAGTCCCATGACTGACTCGTAGTTTGTTTCACTTGCAAACTCGGGTGCCCCTTTTTCTACACGGGCAGCCTTGTATTCAGATTTTAGCAGGCTCTTTCTGGATAGCTAGAGTTGTAGACGGATTCTATCATTTATCTCTTTTTATTCTGTTCAGCTCCTATTGTACATATTATGTTTGTTTTCCGCTGTAGACATTTATGTATAGTTGAACTGTATTTGTACTAAGTATGATCCTGTATACTGTGTAACTCTGATGATTATGTTTGTCCAGTGTATTATTTGTACATTATCCAGTGTATTTATTTAATTTTGTTCTGCTATTATCTGTTTATGTGTTATATTCCAAAGATTACCCTTACCACCGTCGTATGGGGTTTTGGGGTTGTCACAGGAGTGTGTGTGTGTGTATATTCATGTATAAATATATTTCGATTTCACTTCAATACCATTTCAATTTATTTCAACGCATATATCACTTTTACAATGCATATATAACTTATACATCGAACATACAACTTATACAACGCTTATACATGTAACTCATACATCGACTATATAATTTATACATCATTGTTTTCCATATCGTTTGTAAATTAGAAATCTCACATTGGATTCCACACCACCAAAAATTGCAGAAGGCTCAGAAAAATATCCGGTCTCTTCTAAAATGTAGAAGACGTCCTCACGAGTCCACTGTCACTTGTTTCACTGGATTTCGTCAACAAACGAGAAAGATATAATTTTTACAGTGAAATCAAAAACTGTAGCGCTTTTAAGTGCTGTAAACATTTAAAATAAATTTCAGCCATGTACCTTCGAAGTGGTTCAAAACTAGGGCCCGGTTTTTTTTCCAATCCGCTGCGCTATAGGAGGATCGGGTTATATGGTGTCGAAGAGGGAGGAGAGGCGCAGGCGGTGGAGGTGGTCACGGCCAGTTCGACGATCGGAATCAGGCGGGGCGGGGGCAAAAAGCTCCCGGCTTTGGAGGCGCGAATCTCGAGAAAGGGGCGACGAGGAAGGGCGTACCAACTATGGATGTGAAGCTCTCGGAGAGATCTACAAAAACCTTAACTGGGTGGAGGTGTTTCGTTGTGTGGATTAGCCGGAAAAGAGGAGACAAGGTGGCGAACTGTTTCCGCCTTCGATCGGGTAACGGGGAGAGAGAACGAAGGATTTTATTTTTCTTTTTCTTTTTGATGAAAAAATCTGATTGGTCCACATATATATTTAATTGAAAAATAGTGTTTTCTCAAAGGAACTCCAAATCAAACCCAACGACTATCGTCCCTAGCTAATTACCCCTATTCCGAACACAATGGGATATGTTTTGAAGGTCCATTCGACAGTTTCAGTCAGTTTTCCTTCAAATTAAAATATAAAACATTCAATATTTGATTTTAACGTACATTTCAATTTGCCGGGGCCACATACTGATTCTAAAAATTCCCGAAAAATAAATCTAGCTATGTTTTGACGATACGGTCCCAACAAAACTAGTTTCGTCAAATTTTGAGACCGTTTGAAAAATGGCCATTTTCTGGTCGATCCAATTTAACAAAAATTCACCAAACACATTTTCCTTTGCCACGCTCACATATTAACTTCAAAAATTATGAAATTTAAAACCTAGCAATAATTTGACATTCCGGATCCAACAAAAGTGGTTTCGTCGAATTCCGAGGTCGTTTGCAAAATGTATATTTTCAAGGGCGATATATTCTCTATAGCGACCTTTCTGAAAATTCATTTGGCCATAACTTTTTATCCCCGCTATGAAACTTTGATTTTTCAGATTTGTTAGAAAGATATTCACTAACAGATTTAAATATTTTTAGTTTCACTAAAATCTGTTTTATTTTGCACCCGGTACAGTTAGTCAAAGTTTGAATTGAAATTTTGAAACTGCCGCGCCATTTCAGGCCTTGTTTATAATTTAAAATAATTATATTTATTTTCAAACATCGAATCAAACATTCCTTTCGTCGTTATTATTTATAATATTTATTTTAAATATTTAAAATTCACTAAAATAGCCAAATTAAAATTTTTAAACTGGTTCAGATTTTCCGGGTTGTTACACACATATTGTCCAGAATTCATAAACCAATCAACAGATTAACTAACACAACATAAAATATTTTCATAGAACAACTCAACTCATGTTAGGGCATTCCATTACCCTATCTCTTGATGAGTCATACCCAACCAAAGCCAAGTGTTCACTCAACCTTATACTCTGATACCAAATGTAATGACCCGACTTTTCGACCCTCAAAGTAGATAGTAATATATCCACGGTATTCATGTGCCGAGCACCCAAGTGATGAAAAGACAAAAAGTTAGGGTGAAATAAAATAAAAATAAAACAGAACGAGGAAGAAGAGGACACAATATCAGAATCTCACAACGGAACGGTAACATATAATATATTGAATGATATTTACAAAATAAAACTGTATGATTACAACTATCAGAGATGACTAACCTATCATCAACTTGGACAGTTGTAACAACCTGTCCTCATAAATGTTGATGTACAACATAGAATGCAATGGATATAAAAAGTGCGGTAAGCTGAACTCCAATTCTCTTCCAGAAGCTCCAAAGTAAAACCTGCCATACTCAGCCTACTCGAAGGAGTACATGAGGATTTCAGGGAAAACAAAAACCAAGCATCAGACATCAGTTTGTTATGAGAAACTCAAGATACACATTGCATGTAACAACACTGAGAGGACCATGCAAATTATCACTCTGTTTTTTTTCCCTCAAAAGCAACCAACCATTTATTAAGTTTATTATAATTGTACAATAGATAATGTCTAATGTGTATGTAACAACCCGGATTTTTCCTGGAACTAATCGATCGCAAAATCAACTAAGATCGTTCAAAAACCCAAATAGGCTAACTTTGGGCATGCAACACATTATAATAGATAACAGAATACTTTTATTACATCATAATAATGCAACATCAGAGTATAGAATATCAGAGTACATCGAATATAAAAATACACAGCGGAGGATAATTTACAATGAATTTAATATAGTGCAGCGGAACCAATAATTTGATACAGCAGAAGTCTATCAATGCTCTGGACTCCGCTTTAAGCTTTGATCTAGAATCCTTCTTAATATATCTGTAAAATAAGCTATTCGACTGCCCGTGTGGAAAAGAGGGCACCCGAGTTTGCAAAGTGAAATAAACTACGGGTCAGTCATGGGACTGGTATGAGAAATCTTTACTTAACTTAACTAGTAATAAGGCTAATCACAAGACCACGCTGCTAACGTGGAACGGGTTTACTCCATTGGATTGCCAGTGCATAATTTAAATAAAGTAAATTGTTAAACAACACAATGCTTTTTAGAAAAATGACACTATTATAAGGCTCAAGTCCCATCACACAATGCAACGCAAATCAGAGGATAGTGTTTTTATAATGGTCAAAAATGCTTGATACGATAAAAACGGATTTGATATTATTATTAGTGTATATATGTTTCAAAAACATTTCAATCGTAATGTATCAATCATAGACGGCATAGCTACCATATACTATGCCGCCATACTAGTTCTACAATCAAAACCGCATGGTGTCGTATTGGAAGTTGGATTTCCATCATGAGTCAAGGCTAGGAGCGATCTTCTTACCGATTCGAGACACTCTAGCAATGTCTCAGGGTCCCCCGCAGTGAACCCTTGGATAATGTAGGGCCGGTCCACAAATACGTTAGTGGATTAGTTATGGCTGAACACAAATTTCCCGGTCCCACTGAACCTATAATATGGTCACAATCGACCAATAAATCCGAGGCCTCGAAATCCATCATCCACATAAGTACAAATGTCAGGGCTTGTAAATGCTAACATCACTTCTAGCTAGAAAGAAACGTGTGCACTTCCTGCGTTTCCTTGTCCCGTTTTTGACTCATACCGAGGTGTGAGGCTCGCGAAGTAATGTTGTACACAAAGCTACGCCTAAACAGGCCGTGCTTTGATCATCAACCACAAGGCTCTTCTTTTCAACAAAAGCCTCGATCAATAGCATCTAGGCATGCCACATCGACAGTTCACGCCATGCGATCGATAACTACCAATATATAACCTTTGAGCTCGCACGTCTCAGAGAAGGATGTTAAGCAAGATAATAAATTCTCCGCCACCAAAGATATATATTAAATAGAAATCAATTTAATTTACATGGAATGAAATCCAATGTCAGACACATCTATTTACAAGACCGTTTTGGGTCTAAACGAAACTGGAGACACCTTATTCCTCGTCCCGTATGTCCAATACGGAAGAGAGGTGCTCGCATATCCGGACAATCAATAAATACGTCCAGACAACTACCACTTTAACCCTTTCCTGGGAGCAAATCAGCCCAAGGCATCAGTAGTCATCCATGCGATATGAAGATCGCCGGTCTACAATCTGACGATCCCAAAATCCGAGGGGCGGTATTAAGGATAATCATTGGAATATAACACATTAATCATCATAGCAGAGTACAGATAATAGCAAAAACAATAAATGGAATAATTTTACATGGATATGACAGCGGAATCACAACATGTAATAACATCAGAATAGCATAGCGTAGGATATGACTTAGTAAATAAAAAGGAAAGTGATCAGTCATCATCGCCAGAGGCGGAATACATACATGCAGTGAGACGTAATAAGGGTATTAGTCTACATCACCGAAGGCGGTACATATACATATAATAAGAAATACGGAAAGTAAATCAGTCTGCATCGCCCGTGGAGGAATCATAATATAAGTACAATAATGGCGGAAAATGTCAAAGTCATCACTGTAAAGCCAGCCTCGCCATGAGCCAAAAATGCACTCTATGCAGCAGTGCAGAGCCAAAAACAACCTGTCACCTGTGTACTAGGCTGCCCGTGTGAAAATAAGGGCACCCGCGTTTGCAAAGTGAAACAAATAACGAGTCAGTCATGGGGACTGGTATGAGGAATCTATTTAATAGTTAAACAACAGTAATAAGCAGATCATAGGACCACGCCACTTTCGCGGAACGGGTTTACTCCAATGATTGCTAGTGCATTTAAAACAAAGTAAATTCTTTTAAAACAACGCAATGCTTTTAGAAAGAATGAAGCCATTATAAGACTCAGGTCCCATCACACAATGCAACGCAAGCCGGAGGATAGAGTTTTACCTTATAAGGGCCAAATATGCTTGATACGTATAAAGCAAAATCATTTGATATTATTACTAGTGCATATATGTTTCAAAAATGAATAGCATCATAAGTATCAATCATAGGCGCCATAGATACCATCTACTATGTCGCCATACTAGTTCTACAATCGAGTCCGTTATTTCGTATTGGAAATTGGATTTCCGTCATGAGTCGAGGCAAGGGGAAAGCTCCTCTCCGCTTCGAGACATTCTAGCAAATGCCTCGGGACTACGCACTCTGGGTAACCCCTGGATGCTTCAGGGCCGGTCCTCTCTTACGTTTGAGGATTAATTATGCCTGAACACACGTTTCCCGGTCCTTACAGACCTATAATCGAGGCGCCTCGCATTCCAACAACCACAAAGGTGAAAAGTAGATATATATGTTAGGGCTGGTAAGTCACTAACACCACCATAGCTAGAAAGAAACGTCGTGCTCTCCCTGCAGTCCGTATCCCGTTTTTAACTCATACCGGGGTGTGAGGCTCGCGAATCTACGAAATACACAAAGCTAGGCCACGTAGACCGTGGTTTGATCATCATCCACAAGACTTTGCTTTGCAACAGAAGCCTTGATCACAACATCTTGGCATGCCACATAGGCAGTCCACTCCATACGATTGATTTCCATCGATATATAACCTCTGAGCTCGTATGTCTCAGAGAAGGGCGTTAAGCAAAAGAATAAATTCTCCGCCGCCAAACAGATATATATTTAACAGAGATCAATCAGTATAGAACAAAATCCAATGTCAGACACACATTCCATTTACAAGTCCGTTCTGGGTCTGAACGAAACCGGAGGCGTCAATTCCTCGCATATCCGTACAATCAACACATACGTTCAGACGGCTACTACTTCCGTCCCCTTCCGGTAGCTATTCCGGTCAGGAACCTCGGTAGCGCCCATCCAACCGATACGAAGATCGTCGGTCTTGAATCGTCTTTGCATTTTCCAATTCGAATCGCTCGATAAATTATTTGAAATGAGGGTTAGCTCGGCCTTTTCAAATAATTCACGTCATTAGAATTTAAATCGATTTTTTTCTATGGTTATATTATTCGACATCCATCTTTCAGTTCTTTAGTGTTATTTTCGCGTCAAACACATACAACCATCAAATATCAAACAATTCAAGCCCAATTGGTTTATTTTCAATCAATGTTGCTTATAATATTTTATAACGATTTTTCGCCATTTTTATTTATTTAAAAGTGGCCATATTTAATTAAACGACGTTTCAGGTCGTGTCGTGGCACTGGCGCTGTTTTTCCCTTAATTTGTTTTACACATATTGGAAAATCTAACCGTTGGATTTCTACAAAGTCTATATCAGTGGGAAGATATTCCCAAAGCGAACCCAACGGTTCCAGTTTCGTGAGAATCCGACGGTCGGATCTTCCACACTAGTCGTTTGAAGTTACGGTTTCAAAATTCGAACTGCAGCGTCGTAATTCGATTTAATTTAATTATATTTATATTTATATATAAATATAAATGATTTTGGCGCTGTTTTTCTTCAGCTTTGAATTAAACATTCCGGACAATCCAACCGTTGGATTTTTACAAGGTTGGTGCCGTTGGGAAGATATTTCCAAGGCGAACCCAGCGGTTGCGGTTTCGGGGAAATCCGATGGTCGGATTTCTCGTACTAATCGTTTCAAATTACGATTCCGAAACACGAACTGCATGACCTCTATTCCTTTTAATTATATTTATATTTATATATATATATAAATATAGTTCATTCTATAATTTCAACTATAGTTCATCCCATATTTTCAACTTCGTTTTAACTTCAAATATTTCACTAACGCCTTAATATTTCGAAAAATTTCGCCCTAACCTCCTTTGTATGGGGAGGGGTTTGGAAATTTATTGGACCGTATTAGGTACCCAATAAATCGTAAAAAGCATCCACATATTTATAGTGATATATTCTGGTGTTTTCGGGGGAGCATGTATAGATAATCACTCCAGAGAATAAATTCTCGTCACCCCCGTTTCCGTGTGGAAATAAATGGTCCATTTGCCGTATCTAATAACTAGAGCGACGTGATTATTGTCAACTCCAGACCCGTGTGGGGTTTTTATTAATCTGGCGATTTATCGTTATATTTTATATAGTCCATATCAGTCATCAGTTCAACCTGTAGTACATAGTCATCGCCATACAAGCCTCTTGCTTATATGGTAAATCTTCCACCTCGTCACACAAGCTCCAGTTGCTTATGTGGAATATGATGAAGTATGCCTATCGTCAAGAAGTATGCCATGTAGTGTAGTTCAAAATTAATTGTTACTATCCTATGGCGATGTTTATTATTTCACACAGAATAACCAGCACTCCGCATCCAATGGCATTCACAGGAGTTGATATATAAATAAAATTGCGCAGCCAACTCATCAAGGTTTACCTATTTGTCGGGCACGCAAATAATTTCTTTACTCTACAGCTAATCCATTTTTCCTGTTCAACACATGTATATATATATATATATATATATATATATATATATATATATATGCAGAACAAAGCTAATAATAATATTTCTGGCAAACTATTATTTATTTCAACACGTGTGTATTTTTATCTAAGCGTATACATGATAAAAGAATTATTTTTATCATCAAAAATATTTATTCAACACGTGAATGTTTTTAACACTTCATGTTCACAATAAAGGTGTAGTTTTTATTGTCGATTCATTTTATTTTTAAAAATGATAACATTCAACACATGAATTTCAACTCGACGAACGAATTGCAATTCAACACATGAATATTCTATATAGTTTGTATATATATAAAAATGTGATTTTTATCGCAAAAGCTATTTGTTTAAATTCAAATAATATTCAACACAAGAATTTCAACTCAACGAATGAATTGCAACTCAACACATGAATATTTGATATAGTTTGTGTATATATAAAATTTGTGATTTTTATCGCAAAAGCTATTTGTTTAAATTCAAATAATATTCAACACATGAATTTCAAATCGACGAACGAATTGCAACTCAACACATGAATATTTGATATAGTTTGTATATATATAAAAAATGTGATTTTTATCGCAAAAGCTATTTGTTTAAATTCAAATAATATTCAACACATGAATTTCAAATCGACGAACGAATTGCAACTCAACACATGAATATTTGATATAGCATATGTAATTTATTTCAACGAATGAAAATTATTCTAATACATAAATATTTCGGAAAATTTCGGCAGCATAACGGCAGGGTAGTTAAAACCGGGACCGTCCCTAGTACGGCTCCTCGCTCTACCTTAAAACCTCGCAGTTTTTGACAATGGGGATCATGCATCTAGTTCGCACGCAGGCGGCATGTTTTACTTTCAATTCCACAATCCTATTCTATTTTGTTTCAACCACAAGAGGGTATTTTTCAACCACAAAGGTATTTTTCAACCATAATATCAACCACAAACAATTATTTCCAACCATTCGTCATACCATATAATACCACGTCAATCACAAGCAATAAATATCGTCCATGGTCTGCGGACAAGGGGAGTATATATATATATATATAATATAATAATTCACTTGCATTTCATCACAATTCAAAGCATATATGTTTCATTCAACGCTTGTATAATTTATACATCGCTAATATAACTTATACAACACATGTACATGAGGTATACAATGCGTATATAATTTACACTTCGCTTATATAATTTATACAACGCGATTTCATTCACACAAACAGTTTAGATTCCTCACATTGGTTATTGCAGTGCTAAAAATCGTAGGAAGGTCAGAAAAATCCGCGGCTTCTTCTAGAATGCAGAGAGCCTCCTTGCAGTCACGGTGTCTCCTATTTCATCAAATTTCGTTAAAAAACGAAAAAGATATTATTTTTCAAAGTTTTGCAACACTTAAAAGTGTTATTTTCATTTTAGAAATTTATATCAGAAAAGTTTTTAAAGCTTCAAAACTAGATCTCGATTTTTAAGCCAAACCGTACCTCGTTGCTTCGATCAGACCACACGGCGTCCGAGAGCTACGAATCACCTTCAGATCGGCGGTGGTGGCGATGGATTCGGTGGCTCCTGTGGGTCGCGGCGGCGCTCTAAAGGGCGTGACTTCCTGGTCGAAATTCGACGCCTACAGTTGATGGATGGAGGCGTGGCTTGGTCGTATTGATAGAGGAGGCGAAGGCGGTCAGAAGCTTCAACTGGCGGAGGCGGCGAAATTAACTGAGGCGGCGGCAAAATCGGTGGGAAGTCTCGTGCTTCGTGCGTCGTTCAATCGCTGGCGGCTAGGGTTTTCTTCGTGTTTTTTTTTAAAAGAAAAAATCCTATTGGTCCAAGCTATATAGTAAATTTTAAATAGTGTTTTCTCAAACGAACTCCTTTTTAAACCCAACGACTGTCGCCCCTAGCTAAATACCCCCATTCCGGACATAATGGGATATGTTTCGTTGGCCAATTCGACTGTTACAGTCAGTTATTTTTCAATTTAAAATATAAAACATTCGATATTTAATTTAAACGTACATTTCAATTTGCCAGGGCCACAAACTGAATCGAAAAATTCCAGAAAAATAAATCTAGCTTTGTTTTGACGATACGGTTCTAACAAAACCAGTTTCGTCGAATTCTGAGCTCGTTTGAAAAACGGCCATTTTTAGGTCGACCCATTTTAACAAAAATTGACCAATCACATTTTCCTTTGCCCCGCTCACATACTAGCTTAAAAAATTATGAAATTTGAAACTTAGCAATAATTTGACATCCCGGACCCAACAAAAGTGGTTTCGTCGAATTCCGAGGTCGTATGAAAAATATCAATTTTCAAGGGCTATATATGCTATATAGCGACCTTTCTGAAAATTCAATTGGCCATAACTTTTGATTTCCGTTATGAAATTTCGATTTTTCGGATTCATTAGAAAGGTATTCATAAACAGATTTAAATATTTTCAGTTTCGCTAAAATCCGTTATATTTTCCACCCGGTATAGTCAGATAAAGTTTATATTCAAAATTTCAAACTACCATACTATACCCAATTCTATAATTTATTGAAATATGCTATTTCAACCATTCAAATTCTTTGGTAATAACCTAATTTAAAAAAATTTAATTGGTTCACATTTTCCGGGTTATTACAATCTCCCCCACTTAAAACTTTTCGTCCTCGAAAAGGAAATTACAGCTAAGTAGGAAATAAATTGTAAATGCAAAGTATTGTAAAGGTACCTTGCACCGGAGTTAGTCAGAGATGTCCACTCTGCATTTGGGATAGGCTTGTTTAATGCTTTCCTCAGTTTCCCAAGTACAGTCTCTTGGATCACTACTCCACTGCACTTTGACTAAATGAATCTTTCTCCTCCTTAGCTCTCTAGTTTCTTTGCCACCTATCTTTAATGGCTCTCTTCTGAGTGCTAATTCTGGAGTTATGTCAATATCCTGTTGCGCTGCTTCTTCTACCACAAGATCTGGATCATGAATATGTTTTCTGAGTTGAGACACGTGGAACACATCATGTACACCAGGCAACCAATTAGGTAATGAAACCCTATATGCAAGAGTTCCAATCCGTTCAAGTATAGGAAAGGGACCAATAAATCTCGGTGCCAACTTCCCAGACTTGCCAAATCTGATTACTCCCCGTATTGGAGAAACTCTTAAATAAACATAATCGCCAACGGCAAACGATATATCCCTTCTTCTCGCATCAGCATAACTTTTCTGTTGGCTCTGTGCGGTTTTCAATCGCTTCTTAATGAAATCGACTTTATCCGATGCTTCTTGAATCATATCGGGCCCTAACACAAGTCTGTTGCCAGGTTCTACCCAACATGCGGGAGATCTGCACGGTCTACCGTATAATGCTTCAAATGGAGACATTCCCAAACTTGCTTGATAGCTATTGTTATAAGAGAATTCGGCTAAATGTAAGTGATCTTCCCATGAGCCTCCAAAATCGATAACGCAAGCTCGTAGTAAATCTTCTAGAATTCTATTCACCCGCTCAGTTTGGCCATCTGTCTATGGGTGGTAAGCAGTGCTTAGATTCAATTTGGTCCCCAATTCTGTCTGGAATGCTTCCCAGAATTTGCTAGTAAACAGGGGATCTCTATCACTGACTATATTGAGTGGCACTCCATGAAGTTTAACTATTTCTTTGAAGTAAATCTGTGCTAGACTTTGAGCCGTTCTGTTGGATCGGACAGGTATGAAATGGGCAGTCTTCATGAAGCGATCTACGATTACCCATATACTGTCGTTTCCTTTTCTAGTTCGAGGCAGGCCATCAATGAAGTCCATCGAGATTTGTTCCCACTTCCATCCTGGAATTTCTAAGGGTTGTAATAATCCAGCCAATTTCTGCTGATCACTCTTAACTAGTTGACAAGTGGGGCATCTGCTAACATATAATGAGATATCTCTTTTCAAAGCTCTCCACCAAAATGTGCGCTTGATATCGTTACACATTTTGCTCTAATCGGGATGGATACTTAATTTGGACTTGTGGCACTCATCAAGTATTTCTCTTCGAACCTCTGGAAGGTTTGGGATGCAAATTCTGTCCTTTAATCTTAGAACTCCTTTGTCATCGAGTTGGAAACTTGTGGATTCACCTCTTTTGACTCTCTGACTGACTCTTTGAATAAATTCATCGTCTTTCTGAAGGGTCGAGATCCTGTCTATTAATGAAGACGTGATGACAAAACTGGCGATGATTTCATTCTTTCTGCTGAGCGCATCTGCTACAACATTGGCTTTCCCTGGAGTGTATAGAATTTCGAAATCGTATGCTGCAAGGAATTCTAACCAATGCTGTTGTCTCAAATTTAGATCTTTCTGAGTGAATAGATATTTCAAGGACTGATGATCGGTGTATAGTTCGAATTTCTCGCCCAGTAAATAATGCCTCCAGATTCTTAAAGCAAACACGATAGCTAATAACTCAAGATCATGAGTTGCATAGTTTCTTTCATGCGGCTTTAGTTGACGGCTGGCATAAGCGATCACTTGGCCTTTTTGCATTAGTACAGCTCCTAGCCCTCTAATAGAAGCATCTGTCCATACAGTCAAGTCTTGGTTGCCTTCTATAATTGTCAATACTAGAGCGGTTGTCAACTTCAGTTTCAGCTCCTGGAAAGCTTCTTCACATTCGGGAGTCCATTTGAATTTCTCATGCTTCTTTGTAAGCTTTGTCAATACACCAGATATCTTTGAGAAATCCTGAACGAATTTCCGATAGTAGCTAACCAATCCAAGGAAACTTCGAACTTCAGTGGGGGTAGTAGGTTGTTTCCAGTTCTGAATCGCTGTAATTTTGCTTGGGTCTACAGCAATTCCTTCTTTTGATACGACATGGCCTAGGAATTTAACTTCATTCTTCCAGAAGACACACTTAGAAAATTTAGCTTTCAAGACATTTCTCCTTAGAATTTTCAACACTTGTTCTAAATGTTTTCCATGTTCGTCTTCCGACTTTGAGTAGATTAAAATATCATCGATGAAGACTAGCACAAATTTATTCAATACACCACGGAACACTCTGTTCATGAGATCAACGAAGTATGCCGGAGCGTTACACAAACCGAACGGCATTACTAACCATTCGTAGAATAAGTCGGGACCCCTGAAGGCTGTTAAAGGAACACAGTCTTCGGCTATACGTAATTGGTGGAAACCTGTAGCTAGGTCCATTCTGGAGAATACCGTTGCTCCATTTAATTGATCTAACAGATCGTCTATACGTGGCAAGGGATATTTGTTCTTCAGTGTCTGTTTATTGAGATCTCGGTAATCAACACAAAGTCTTAGAGTACCATCTGATTTCGGGACAAATACTACTGTTGCTCCCCAAGACGAAAAGCTCGGTCTGATCAGACCTTTCCAAAGCAATTCTCAGGTTTGACTACCTAACTCTTCTTTTTCTTTCGGGGCCATTTTTCTAATTGGATGTACCACTGGTCGGGCGTTAGGAATTAGATCTATTCTAAATTCAATCTCTCATTGTAGGGGTAAGTTTTCCACTTCTTCAAACACATCCGCATAGTTTTTAACGACCGGTATCTTTTCTAATGAAGGGGGAGTAACTTCTAAAGAAGACCAAAATTCTGTTCTATTAATTTCGGAGCCATGGCATGGTATATATATAGGTCCCAGCTTCGTTTCGACTTTAACGATTCTTTCGGCACATCTAACTTCCGCCTTATATTTGGTTAACCATTCCAAACTGAGACTAACATCGAATTCCAATAAATCCATGACGATTAAGTGGATGGGAAACTTGTAACATGCACACGAGATAGGTACCCTGCAGTACGAACTAAGACTACAGAACCTCCTATCGGGTTTCGAACTTTAATTTGTTCTTTAAGCTTTCTTCGTTTCAATTTTAATTTGTGAACAAGGTTACCAGAAATGAAGCTACGTGATGCACCAGTATCAAAAAGTACAGAAACAGGAATATTTTTAATGGTAAGGGTACCTCCCAAGACGTCGGGTTTACCTGATCCATCGGTGGTAGCTGGCGGGGTCTTCCCGTCATACACATGAGCCACTTGTTCATTCTGCTTCAGAGGACAGTTCCTGCTATAGTGCCCCTTCTTATGGCAGTTGTAGCATTCAGCTGAGTCATTTGCCTTTGGTTTCCTCAGGGCTTTGCATACATTAGAAAAATGACCTGGCTTCCCGCAGTTGTAGCAATTTCCTTTGGGGATCTTTCCAGGTTTCTGAGTAGCGGCCGCTGTAATGCTAGACTCCGGTTGATCTATTGAAGCCTTGCGCTTATTTCCAGCTTGGCTTTTGGCGCGGTCTTGGATAGTGTGCCTTTCATCCATATCTTCATAATTGCAAGCCATTTCTACTAATTCTGAAAAGGAGAGTTTGATGTTGCTCATAGCTCTGTAATGGTACTTGCGCTTTAGCCCAAATATGAATCTCTTGTTCTTTGCTTTGTTGGTCATAATCAGCTCTGGAGCATAGCGCGACAACTGGGTGAACATATTTAGGTAGTCCTGAATAGAGAGATCTCCTTGCTGGAGAATAGCAAACTGCTCTCGCATCCTCTCTAGAGCCTGTTCAGGTACAAACTTCTCATTGAACATAGTTTTGAATTGCTCCCAGGTTCTGACAGTACCTGCTGCATCCTCTGAGGTAATGGCATCCCACCACAACTCTGCTTCCTCCTGTAGGAGCCAAATACCAAGTCGGGCTTTGTTGTTGGTTCCCATACCCATGCCTTCAAAGATTTTCTCACAGGTCTTCAACCAAGCTATAGCCTCGGTCACTGTACTAGTGCCAGTAAAGGGTTTTCCCCCAAGGTTCCTATACCTCTTCGCTACTTTGTCTAGCTCAAAGTCCTCGAGTGCTGGTGGCTGAACAATAGGGCCTTCCACAACTACGGGGATATTCCCCCGTCCTCCTGCTGCTCCTGCTCAGCCTCCACGGCCTCCTCTAGCTGTTGCTGCTCGTGTAGCCATCTAAGAGAATACTGTATAAGCAAGAAAAGAGTCAAGCTCATAGATTTGATAATTTTCATTAATGATAAAGCAGGGGAACATAAGGAAAGATAATGATGATGTACTGATCAAATTGTTTTGCTAATCTGCCTAGCTCATTCTAGGACATTGCTAATCCTATCTCTAATGAGCTACTCGCATTAGAACACTACTGATTCTATTCTAGCGAGGTGTTTAATGTGTTAGGTCCCGGAACTAAGGTTAACCAAGGCTCTGATACCAACTGTAACGATCCAAAAATCCGAGGGGCGGTATTAAGAATAATCATTGGAATATAACACATGAATCATCATAGCAGAGTACAGATAATAGCAAAAACAATAAATGGAATAATTTTACATGGATGTGACAGCGGAATCACAACATGTAATAACATCAGAATAGCATAACGTAGGATATAACTTAGTAAATAAAAAGTAAAGTGATCAGTCATCATCGCCAGAGGCGGAATACATACATGCAGTGAGACGTAATAAGGGTATCAGTCTACATCGCCGAAGGCGGTACATATACATATAATAAGAAATACGGAAAGTAAATCAGTCTGCATCGCCCGTGGCGGAATCATAATATAAGTACAATAATGGCGGAAAATGTCAAAGTCATCACTGTGAAGCCAGCCTCGGCATGAGCCAAAAATGCACTCTATGCAGCAGTGCAGAGCCAAAAACAACCTGTCACCTGTGTACTAGGCTGCCCGTGTGAAAATAAGGGCAACCGTGTTTTCAAAGTGAAACAAACAACGAGTCAGTCATGGGGACTGGTATGAGGAATCTATTTAATAGTTAAACAATAGTAATAAGCAGATCATAGGACCACGCCACTTTCGCGGAACGGGTTTACTCCAGTGATTGCTAGTGCATTTAAAACAAAGTAAATTCTTTTAAAACAACGCAATGCTTTTAGAAAGAATGAAGCCATTATAAGACTCAGGTCCCATCACACAATGCAACGCAAGCCGGAGGATAGAGTTTTACCTTATAAGGGCCAAATATGCTTGATACGTATAAAGCAAAATCATTTGATATTATTACTAGTGCATATATGTTTCAAAAATGAATAGCATCATAAGTATCAATCATAGGCGGCATAGCTACCATCTACTATGTCGCCATACTAGTTCTACAATCGAGTCCGTTATTTCATATTGGAAATTGGATTTCCGTCATGAGTCGAGGCAAGGGGCAAGCTCCTCTCCGCTTCGAGACATTCTAGCAAATGCCTCGGGACTACGCACTCTGGGTAACCCCTGGATGCTTCAGGGCTGGTCCTCTCTTACGTTTGAGGATTAATTATGCCTGAACACACGTTTCCCGGTCCTTACAGACCTATAATCGAGGCGCCTCGCATTTCAACAACCACAAAGGTGAAAAGTAGATATATATGTCAGGGCTGGTAAGTCACTGACACCACCATAGCTAGAAAGAAACGTCGTGCTCTCCCTGCAGTCTGTATCCCGTTTTTAACTCATACCGGGGTGTGAGGCTCGCGAATCTACGAAATACACAAAACTAGGCCACGTAGACCGTGCTTTGATCATCATCCACAAGACTTTGCTTTGCAACAGAAGCCTTGATCACAGCATCTTGGCATGCCACATAGGCAGTCCACTCCATACGATTGATTTCCATCGATATATAACCTCTGAGCTCGTATGTCTCAGAGAAGGGCGTTAAGCAAAAGAATAAATTCTCCGCCGCCAAACAGATATATATTTAACAGAGATCAATCAGTATAGAACAAAATCCAATGTCAGACACACATTCCATTTACAAGTCCGTTCTGGGTCTGAACGAAACCGGAGGCGTCAATTCCTCGCATATCCGTACAATCAACACATACGTTCAGACGGCTACTACTTCCGTCCCCTTCCGGTAGTTACTCCGGTCAGGAACCTCGGTAGCGCCCATCCAACCGATACGAAGATCGTCGGTCTTGAATCGTCTTTGCATTTTCCAATTCGAATCGCTTGATAAATTATTTGAAATGAGGGTTAGCTCGGCCTTTTCAAATAATTCACGTCATTAGAATTTAAATCGATTTTTTTCTATGGTTATATTATTCGACATCCATCTTTCAGTTCTTTAGTGTTATTTTCGCGTCAAACACATACAACCATCAAATATCAAACAATTCAAGCGCAATTGGTTTATTTTCAATCAATGTTGCTTATAATATTTTATAACGATTTTTCGCCATTTTTATTTATTTAAAAATGGCCATATTTAATTAAACGACGTTTCAGGTCGTGTCATGGCACTGGCGCTGTTTTTCCCTTAATTTGTTTTACACAAATCGGAAAATCTAACCGTTGGATTTCTACAAAATCTATATCAGTGTGAAGATATTCCCAAAGCGAACCCAACGGTTCCAGTTTCGTGAGAATCCGATGGTCGGATCTTCCACACTAGTCGTTTGAAGTTACGGTTTCAAAATTCGAACTGCAACGTCGTAATTCGATTTAATTTAACTATATTTATATTTATATATAAATATAAACGATTCTGGAGCTGTTTTTCTTCAGTTTTGAATTAAACATTCCGGACAATCCAACCGTTGGATTTTTACAAGGTTGGTGCCGTTGGGAAGATATTTCCAAGGCGAACCCAGCGGTTGCCGTTTTGGGAAAATCTGATGGTCAGATTTCTCGTACTAATCATTTCAAATTACGATTCCGAAACACGAACTGCACGGCCTCTATTCCTGTTAATTATATTTATATTTATATATATAAATATAGTTCATTCTATAATTTCAACTATAGTTCATCCCATATTTTCAACTTTGTTTTCACTTCAAATATTTCACTAACGCCTTAATATTTCGAAAAATTTCGCCATAACCTCCTTTGTATGGGGAGGGGTTTGGAAATTTATTGGTCCGTATTAGGTACCCAATAAATCCTAAAAAGCATCCACATATTTATAGTGATATATTCTGGTGTTTACGGGGGAGCATGTATAGATAATCACTCCAGAGAATAAATTCTCGTCACCCCGTTTCCGTGTGGAAATAAATGGTCCATGTGCCGTATCTAATAACTAAAGCGACGTGATTATTGTCAACTCCAGACCCGTGTGGGGTTTTTATTAATCTGGCGATTTATCGTTATATTTTATATAGTCCATATCAGTCATCAGTTCAACTTGTAGTACATAGTCATCGCCATACAAGCCTCTTGCTTATATGGTAAATCTTCCACCTCGTCACACAAGCTCCAGTTGCTTATGTGGAATATGATGAAGTATGACTATCGTCAAGAAGTATGCCATGTAGTGTAGTTCAAAATTAATTGTTACTATCCTATGGCGATGTTTATTATTTCACACAGAACAACCAGCACTCCGCATCCAATGGCATTCACAGGAGTTGATATATAAATAAAATTGCGCAGCCAACTCATCAAGGTTTACCTATTTGTCGGGCACGCAAATAATTTCTTTACTCTACAGCTAATCCATTTTTCCTGTTCAACACATGTATATATATGCAGAACAAAGCTAATAATAATATTTCTAGCAAACTATTATTTATTTCAACACGTGTGTATTTTTATCTAAGCGTATACATGATAAAAGAAATATTTTTATCATCAAAAATATTTATTCAACACGTGAATGTTTTTAACACTTCATGTTCACAATAAAGGTGTAGTTTTTATTGTCGATTCATTTTACTTTTAAAAGATGATAACATTCAACACATAAATTTCAACTCGACGAATGAATTGCAATTCAACACATGAATATTCTATATAGTTTGTATATATATAAAAATGTGATTTTTATCGCAAAAGCTATTTGTTTAAATTCAAATAATATTCAACACATGAATTTCAACTCAACGAATGAATTGCACTCAACACATGAATATTTGATATAGTTTGTATATATATAAAAATGTGATTTTTATCGCAAAAGCTATTTGTTTAAATTCAAATAATATTCAACACATGAATTTCAAATCGACGAACGAATTGTAGCTCAACACATGAATATTTGATATAGTTTGTATATATATAAAAAATGTGATTTTTATCGCAAAAGCTATTTGTTTAAATTCAAATAATATTCAACACATGAATTTCAAATCGACGAACGAATTGCAACTCAACACATGAATATTTGATATAGCATATGTAATTTATTTCAACGAATGAAAATTATTCTAACACATAAATATTTCGGAAAATTTCGGCAGCATAACGGCAGGGTAGTTAAAACCGGGACCGTCCCTAGTACGGCTCCTCGCTCTACCTTAAAACCTCGCGGTTTTTGACAATGGGGATCATGCATCTAGTTCGCACGCAGGCGGCATGCTTTATTTTCAATTCCACAATCCTATTCTATTTTGTTTCAACCACAAGAGGGTATTTTTCAACCACAAAGGTATTTTTCAAACACAAAGGTATTTTTCAACCATAATATCAACCACAAACAATTATTTCCAACCATTCGTCATACCATATAATACCACGTCAATCACAAGCAATAAATATCGTTCATGGTCTGTGGACGATGGGAGTATATATATATATAATATAATAATTCACTTGCATTTTATCACAATTCAAAGCATATATGTTTCATTCAACGCTTGTATAATTTATACATCGCTAATATAACTTATACAACACATGTACATGAGGTATACAATGCGTATATAATTTACACTTCGCTTATATAATTTATACAACGCGATTTCATTCACACAAATAGTTTAGATTCCTCACATTGGTTATTGCAGTGCTAAAAATCGTAGGAAGGTCAGAAAAATCCGCGGCTTCTTCTAGAATGTAGAGAGCCTCCTTGCGGTCACGGTGTCTCCTGTTTCATCAAATTTCGTTAAAGAACGAAAAAGATATTATTTTTCAAAGTTTTGCAACACTTAAAAGTGTTATTTTCATTTTAGAAATTTATATCAGAAAAGTTTTTAAAGCTTCAAAACTAGGTCTCGATTTTTAAGCCAAACCGTACCTCGTTGCTTCGATCAGACCACACGGCGTCCGAGAGCTACGAATCCCCTTCAGATTGGCGGTGGTGGCGATGGATTCGGTGGCTTCTGTGGGTCGTGGCGGCGCTCTAAAGGGCGCGACTTCCTGGTCGAAATTCGACGCCTACAGTTGATGGATGGTGGCGTGGCTTGGTCGGATTGATAGAGGAGGCGAAGGCGGTCAGAAGCTTCAACTGGCGGAGGCGGCGAAATCGACTGAGGCGGCGGCAAAATCGGTGGGAAGTCTCGTGCTTCGTGCGTCGTTCAATCGCTGGCGGCTAGGGTTTTCTTCGTGTTTTTTTTTAAAAGAAAAAATCCTATTGGTCCGAGCTATATAGTAAATTTTAAATAGTGTTTTCTCAAACGAACTCCTTTTTAAACCCAACGACTGTCGTCCCTAGCTAAATACCCCCATTCCGGACACAATGGGATATGTTTCGTTGGCCAATTCGACTGTTACAGTCAGTTATTTTTCAATTTAAAATATAAAACATTCAATATTTAATTTAAACGTACATTTCAATTTGCCAGGGCCACAAACTGAATCGAAAAATTTCAGAAAAATAAATCTAGCTTTGTTTTGACGATACGGTTCTAACAAAACCAGTTTCGTCGAATTCTGAGCTCGTTTGAAAAACGGCCATTTTTAGGTCGACCCATTTTAACAGAAATTGACCAATCACATTTTCCTTTGCCCCGCTCACATACTAGCTACAAAAAGTATGAATTTTGAAACTTAGCAATAATTTGACATCCCGGACCCAACAAAAGTGGTTTCGTCGAATTTCGAGGTCGTATGCAAAATATTAATTTTCAAGGGCTATATATGCTATATAGCGACCTTTCTGAATATTCAATTGGCCATAACTTTTGATTTCCGTTATGAAATTTCGATTTTTCGGATTCGTTAGAAAGGTATTCATAAACAGATTTAAATATTTTCAGTTTCGCTAAAATCCGTTATATTTTCCACCCGGTACAGTCAGACAAAGTTTATATTCAAAATTTCAAACTACCATACTATACCCAATTCTATAATTTATTGAAATATGCTATTTCAACCATTCAAATTCTTTGGTAATAACCTAATTTAAAAATTTTAAATTGGTTCACATTTTCAGGGTTATTACATACAATCACCGTCTTCAATGTCTTCGACTTTAAATCGTCGTATAATTATTTGAAATGAGATTGAACTCGATTTTTTCAAATAATTCTCGCATATAATCAATTTAAAATCATTTCATATCGTTAATATTGTTTTATAATGATTTATCGCTATCTTTATTTGTATAAAAATAGTCTAATTTAATTCAACGACGCTTCGGGTCAATAGACGGCCCTGACGCTGTTTTTACCCAAATTTGACTTACATATTTCTCGAAATCTAACCATTGGATTTTGACGAAATTTATATCGTTGGAAAGGTCTTCCCATAGCGGACCTAACGGTTACAGTTTTGGGAAAATCTGACAGTCGGATCTTTCGGTATAATCGTTTGAAGTTAGATTTCGAAACGCCAACTACCGTGCGTGATTCGTTTAATTTTAATATATATATATAATTATATATAAACTATTCGACGAATCATCTAACGTATTTAACACGCTAAATAAAAGAATGTTTTATTGGCATAGCACATGTAAATGTTCATAATGTCAAATAAATATGTATTTTATTTACATAACATCTTTGCTAATGACAAATAAAAGATAATTTTTATTTTCATTATTTGTACGCAATTTCTATTTTATACTTTACAAATAAAGTTAATATTTTTATTTGTTTATAATTTCAATGTGTGACACGATACATATAGAAATGTTTATTTTAATCTACATACAAACATTAATATATATTCTGACAATAAAAATGTCTCTTTGATTTATACACACATTCTAATGTGTATATTTGCAATAGAAATGTCTCTTTAATAGATACACAAATTCTAATGTGTATATCGACAATAAAAATGTTTCTATAATTTGCATACAAACTCTATTTCAACAAAATGCATAAAAAGTGATACATTCATTTTTGTTGACGATCCATGTTCAAAAAAATGATTAAAAGTGATTCATTCATTTTGTTGACAATTCTATTTCAACAAAGTTATTAAAATGACATTTTTTATTTTTGTTGACAATTCTATTTCAACAAAATGAATAAACAGGTGACAATTTCATATTGTTAACAATTTAAATTTAACAAAAAGAATATTAATGATATTTCATATTGTTAACAATTCTAATTTAGCAAAATGAATATCTTTGTTGTAACACAAATCTATTTACCAAAAATGCTATTTGTTTTTGACACAAACCAATTTAACAAAAATGCTATTTGTGTTTTAACTATTTGATTTAACAAAAATGTGGTTTTTGTTTTATTTCAAATCTAATTAACAAAAATGTAATTTTTGTTTTCAACCATCATATTTAACAAAATGTAATTTTTGTTTCAACTATTATATTTTGACAAAAATGAATATTTTGGTTCAACTAATCTATTTGGCCCAAAATGTTCATTTTGACAAAATGTGTATTTTGATTCAACTAATCTATTTTGACAAAAGTGTATATTTTGACAAAATATATGATTTGATTCAACTAATCTGTTTTGACAAAAATGAATATTTTGACAAAAATATATGTTTTGATTTAACATATTTATTTTGACAAAACAATAAAAAAGATAACTTTGTTTTATCGACAATTCTCATTCAACAAAACAGATAAAAGTGATGTGTTTGTTTTGTCGACAATTCTAATTCAACAAAACACATAAAAGTGATATGTTTGTTTTATCGACAATTCTAATTCAACAAAACAAATAAAAGTTATAGGTTTGTTTTGTTTACATTTCTCTATTCATCCTAACAGATAAAGATGATAATACTATTTGTTTACAATTTTTATTTCTACTTAACAAAAACGATTGTTGTGTAAAACAAATCTATTTGACAAAAATGTACTTTTTGTTCTAACTCAATTCTAATTTACAACAATGTAGATTTTGTTATAACCGTTATATTTTGACAACAATGCCAAATTTGTTTTCAATTGTTATATTTTGACAAAAGTGGCAAATTTGCTTTTAACTATTATAATTTGACAAATGTGACATATTGGTTTCATCTTTGATAATTTGACAAAGCGACGAATTAGTTTCAACTTTTATAATTTGACAAAAGCAACAATTTTTGTTTAACTAAATTTTATTGCCAAAAATGAATATTTTTGTTTACTTACACTATATTGACAAAAATGAGTATTTTTATTTCAACTACATGTTTGACAAAAATGTTTATTTTTATTTCAAACGAATGAACATTTTAACCTATTCTACATATACGATAAAAATGTGAATTTTATCATTAACATAATTTAACAATTCTAATTTGACATTTCTAATATTATGATATTTCTAACATAATGACATTATCTAAACATATGACATTTTTAATCCAATGACACTTTTAATATTTCAATATAATGACATTTTATATTCTACCTAAAATGACATTTTTATTTAATCATAACATTATCTAAATAAATTGGCATTTCTATTTCACATAACATTTCTATGTTCTCTAATGGCATGTTTTATTTAACACAACAAATACTAACACAGTGACATGTTTCATTTATTTCTAATGTACATTTTCTAACAAAATGTTCTTTTTCTTTCTCATGTACATTTTCTAACAAAATGTTCTTTTTCTTTCTAATGTACATTTTATAACAAAATTGACATAAAGAAAAATAAAATGAAAATTATAATTTTCATTGTCTAATCTCTTTAATGAATAACAGCTTATAATAAAAATGATATGTTTTTTTTCTCACTGTCTCATCTTTCAAATGAGAACAAAACTGCATCAAAAATCTAATTTTTTTAATGAAAACAAAACTACATTAAAAATGTAATCCTTCTAATCTAATCTTTTTAATGAAAACAAATAATGAATATTTTTGTTCATATATACGATAAAGAGAATAACCTTTATTGTAAAACAAATTTTAACAATTCATATGTTCCTACATGACAAATAAAGAATAATTTTTCATTGTCTAACAAATTATGACAATTCTAATATTTTCTACTTGATAATAAAAGAATAATTTTTCATTGTCTAACAAATCATGATGATTCTAATATTTTCGATTTGACAATAAAAGAATAATTTTTCATTGTCTAACAAATCATGATAATTCTAATACATAACATTTATAATAAAAATGTTATTTTAGTTTTTGACAATAATCTAATTTAACAAATTGACATTTTTATTTATAAATTTTAATACAACAAAATTTACACTTTTATGTTGTCAATTCTAATACAACAAAAATATTCCATCGTATCAACAGAACAACAAACAACATCAAACAATCAGATCAGGTACCACTAAAAAAATGAATTTTAACAGCAAATAAATAAACATTTCCAATGCATAGCAATTTATTTTAATTTTAAATTTTTAAAATAAGAAATCTCACTTTGCTTTTTGTCTGAATTTTCAAATTGTTCCGTTTCAGATCTGGTCTATTCCATCACATAGATCTCGTCAAGAGGGTTCCAACGCACTTCGTTTCGTTCGATTTCGTTGTTGTATAAGGAAGTTATGCTATTTTCAAATTTCATTACATATATAATATAATCAAATTGATTAATTACATTAATTAATTAACTTTAATCACTTTAAAATACCTTTCTCCTTCTTCAACGTTTTACTGCTTCCTGTACAACCGAACCCATCGTTCGCCTACATCATCCTCAAATCGCATGCCTTCTGGAGCCACCATCCATCGATCAAACCCCCTCACTCTGACCGCCTCAACCTTGCCACCTCGCGCCTGGCTACCACGTCCCACTCGGTGGGCCCCTCTGCCGTTGATAACACCCCAAAGTCGACGCCTTTGAGGCAAAATTTTGGCCGCCTCAACACCCTAGGTTCGATCGTAACCATTTGATTTTGTAGTGCTTGAGAGGCTCTTTGATTTTGTCTTTAAAAGTTTCGAATTTCATTGTAAGGATTGAGAGAATTTGATAAACAAAATTAGGACGATTATGGCCATTAAACAATAAGGTGGCAGCTATGGTGTTTAGTATTAGGGTTAGGGTGTTTTTAATCCTATTATTTATAATATTTAATTGTTAATTTTGCAAATAAACCCGTAATACCTCAACAACTCCAATTCCAGTCCAACAAGAGTTGTCCCTACCCAGTTACCCCCGTTCCGGACGCAATGTGCTGGGTCCATCAACCCAAACAAAATTTTTCAGCCTGTTTTATTTAATTTAAAATTTAAATCATTTATTTATTTAATTTGATCATACCTATTAATTTACGGGGCTACATACGGACTCTAAAAAAATACAGAAAAATTATTTCTAGTAATGTTTTGATGGTACGGTTCTAACAAGACTAATTTCATCGAATTTGGAGACCGTTTGAAAAATGGCCATTTTCTGGTCAATCGAAATTGATTGAAATTGACAAAACACATTTTCTTTCGCCACACTCACATATTAATTATAAAAATTATAAAAATTGGAATCTAGCAATAATTTGACATTCCTGATCCAACAAAAGTGGTTTCGTCGAAAACGGAGGTCGTTTGCAAATTGGTTATTTTTAATATATATATATATATATATAAATTCTATAGGGACTATTCTTAATTTTAAACTGGGCATAACTTTTGATTCTCGCTATGAAATTTCTATTTTTCGGATTCGTTGGAAAGATATTTTTAAATAGATTCTAATGTTTTTTCGTTTTATTAAAATCTAATTTATTTTGCATCCTATACAGTCAGTCAAAGTTCAAATTCAAATTTTCAAACTACCGCGCTATTTCTGACTCCTTTTATAATTAAAATAAATGTATTCGTTCTAACTTTGATTTAAAATAAATTTTTAATCGTTATTATTTAAAATAAATAATTTTAACTATTTAAAATCCATTAAAATTTCTAAAGTAAAAATTTTAAATTGGTTCCAAAATTCCGGGTTGTCACAGTGTAGAATATAAATAAATTCACATAGAAGGAACGGTTACATTCAACAACTATTAAGTGTACAATCAAAACCGATAAGGCACGTTCGCATATTGGATTTTCCTATCGGAGATCTCTTAACTCAGATCTGAACTCCATGCATAAGGGTCAGAAAGTACCTCTGAGCGTCATATATCTCTAGATAAAATATATCATAAGGCAAACACAACTGGCCCACGCATGAAAACACCGAAGTGCACCACGTGGAACCAAATATACCCAACTCCCACGCGCAGCTTCAAGATGCTCCCACATGATTCAATAATAAGCGTACACTAGATATGGAGTCAATATATCCTGCCGTAGGTCAGAAAAGCCCCAGATTGTGCTCCTACTCTGTTTTTAGCCATATTCGATGTCGTGGTTTCGTTTGGCATCTTTCACACGAGTCTTCATTACTCGGACATAACAAGAATTCCCAGATGGAATCCCACAGCTCAGTAGATCTTGGAATAAGACATAGATTCCTTCAAAGATCTTGGAATCACACATGGATACCGATACATCACTAGATCTTGGAATCTCACATAAATTCCTTCACAGATCTTAGAATCACTATATGTGTTTGAGCATCTCAACAGATCTCGAATCGCCACATAGCCTTCACTTCCCAACTGCTTCCAAAACATAGAACCCGTATACTAGTTTTGAAGTGGTTTTCAATAAGTAGAACACTTACCAATCCCGGTCTCTTCAAAACTAGTCGTTAGATTTAAGGTCAAGTTCTATAGTCGATTACCGACTATAATTCACACAACACTTGTAGCGGCGCGGAATTTTCGATCTAGAAAATCAACATAATTACACTGGCAATTACGCGAGCATCGAAAATACCAGAACATTATTAGAAGAATTTAGAGGGTGAGAAAGAAAAGATAGAGCTAATAGAATAGAAGAAGAAGAAGATCACAACTGAACAGAATCAGAGTGAACACGAATCTCACAGCGGAACGAAATAAAATGTATTATATAACAAAACTTTGAATTACAAAACTGAATTTGTATATACATACCATATATCAGAGTACAATACATTATATCACAGTGGAAATAATCTCTACATATTAACGGTGAAAGCTCCTGCTTTGAGCCCCTCCAAGTGAATCTGTAAAATCCTGAAACACTTGACTGCCCGTACAAATTTGGGCATCCAAGAGTTTAGAGAAAACAACAAAATAAACTCTGGGTCAGTCATGGGACTGGTGTGAGTAAATTCCAACCATGCTGTTTAACTTTGAAAATCCTTTTCAAATAAGAAGATAATAGTAAGACCAGCCCACACATAAACATGGACGGTTTTTACCTTACTATAATCCAAAATATTCTTGATATCAAAATCCAGTGATATTATGATAATGTCTATACAAATAATTATCCAAGTAGCAGAACGCTTGCATCTCACGTTCCACATATATATAATGTAAAATCATAAACCGCACATGACCGACAAGGTATGGGAGCACCTTCTGGTTAGTGTACTCTAGAGGGGATACACTCAGGGTTCAACAAGAACTCTTGCAACCCGGCCACACATGACCGACCACTCATTTAGCTTGAGTGTATCGAATATATTGCCACCACGGTTGTAGGCCATCCAACCGTCATCCGAAGATACAGAATTGAAAAGAAGTATAAATATGAATTTTCTCTAGATCGATGACAATACACCCTGCTTGGGGATGACCCAACTAGCCATGCTGCCTAGCCCAACTTTTGTTACTTCCTGGTTGTGAGGCTAGAGGCTACGTCTATTTTCAGAACATCTGATCACCATTCACTTTGAATGCCACATAGTCAAATCCGTAATCACATATTGATTACACAAATGCACACTGGGTGTAGAATAAAGAGAAGTTACCTTCTCCCCACCAACTTGGTATATTCGTAAAAATCAACGATGTGACCGTTGGAAATACTCTGTCAGACACTCGTCCATACAAGTTGTCCTAGGACTGGGCAAACAAAAATACCATTGTAGAACTGGACGACCCTTGCATTTAACTCCGTCTTCAGTTATCTTCAGCATATCTAATTCGCAGCGCTTATGCCTATACGGAGTGGTTTCGGATAATAAATCCAACCGGTCTCTCCGTATTGACAACGATGGTCAAAACACTTTGATAGTCGGTTATTTAACTATCGAAGTAAAACAAACATTCATTCAAATGAACAACTAAACGCACACAACCATGGGCACCTTTTATTTAACATTCGTTTTTATTATTCGAATTCCCATATTTTACCGGATATTTCTCTAATCCCGTTTTACCCTTTTCACATTCTTGGAAAACATTCGCAGTTATTATCAACTCTTATTCTCCCATATTTCAGATGTATATGTTATTAATGTTTGAAACATTTCCATTCGTTTCACATTCTTTATTTCCTACACTTAGATAATCTACACTATTTACATTGGAAAATATTCCAATTTCATTATAAACATTTTAATATGTCCAACGTTCATTTTTAAAACACTATTCACTTTAAAAGGTGAATATCATACTATTATAAAAATTTGAACACCTTTATCAAATAACTCTTTATTTAGAAAATCAATACCATTATCTCGTTTACCGAAATCTCTTTCATACTTTATATTCCCAATCTACTTTATAAACTCTTTTCTTTAAGACAACTTCTTATCAAGTTTATAACTAAATACTGATTACATATCCTATTATAATTTATTGGTTTAAGCTAAGTATTAACGATCCTATCAGATTATAATTCCTAAAATAATTTACTTTTAATGCATTCGACATCGTCGAATTCTAGTTCCAAATCCTAATGGTTAAATTCTAATCACATTTCGAACATCGAAATGCTGCCATCATTTTCTAACACGATTCCCTAATTCCCCTCCTAACTCATTCTCATATTTCTTTAAACCAACGTCGTTACTTATCACTTTAGACTAAGTGGATTCCAAACCAAATGTTTTCATTCCCTAGGAAGTGCTGCTATATATAAAAATCACGCTTAAGTTTGCTTAACAGCGTTAATCTATCGTTACATTTCAAAACTTGTCATACGCTGTAATATTCTCCTTTATAACTAATCTTGACATAACAGTCACACTTAAGCCTAATCAACATCGTTTATTTTATCGCTATAGTCCTAAGACTTGCATACGCTGCCATATTCCTTTTATACTAATCTGGACATCTATTTCCGTCACAAACTGATATCATTGCTCGATAATAGTGAAGCCGTTCAAGTTGGGGTATTCTATTTACCTCTCAGACCTTGATCGACAACGTTCTTACCTTAGAACAGATGTAAGTCTGTATTCTAATTCCTTATTACTTATAATATATATCAAATCGTATTTCTTTGTTTTATTTTGGAATATGGTTTTATAACACCATATTTATACTTTGAAATCTTCGTTGTTTATGGCTATTTATATTAAACATTTCTCTTCGCTTTAACTTCATTCCATCAGTAACGTCGTTAACTGATTTTATCTACTTCTTACCATTAGATTAATATAATTAATCAAATGATATTCTTTAACTGTTTATTTTAAAATAATTATCCAAGTTATTTACTTGTTGGATAATTACCGCTTCATACTTATTTAACTAGATAATCATTTATGTTTACTTTATAAAACGAACTAAAAAAATACTAATTTATAATAGAACTTCTATTATAATTTAAACTTTGCTTTAATTATAAAAATATAACTTTTATAATTAACTTCGTTGATTTGTCTGACGGCCAATCACTTCTTAACAAAACGATGGTTTTACGGTCGACTGTTACCACCTTCTTAATCGATATTGTTTATTTATTTATCAAAGCAAATGCTGAATTTTCATTCAACATTAATTATTCACACGGGGTTTTAAATGTAATTCGGGTTCCCTCCTTTTTCCACCGTAAACCCACTTATGTTCTACCACTAATTTTCTCCACTGAGATGACTATGCTGCTCCACTTCATTTTCTCTCCTGAATCCCGATCTCATGCTTCTCCCAAACAACATTTCCTTCCCTTGAAAAGCACGCACAACTCTCCCTCAAGACCACCGAACTCCTCCTTCATTAAAACTTCCCATCCACTTGTAAACACAGTACCTCTCCTCCTCCAGTATTTGAAAATGTCCACTTCCCACCTCAGCATCTACCCCCAACCACCAAAGACCGCAACAGTATCTTCCACAAATCACATGCATGAACATCACCATGTATACATGGGACAACTCCCACATTTTCGAGCTGCTCCTCCACTGTTTTTCCACGTGAATACCACCTTTTGCCCACTCTCTTATATATATATATATATATATATATATATATATATATAGTTTGGGGTTTTCTGGATGGAGGAATAGAGGCGGTGAGCTCAAGTTTATATAGCAGAGGACGCTTAAGGTCTAAGGTAAGAAAAGCTTAGGGAGGATAGGCTTCGTAGCATGTAGTTCCCTGTTTCATTTACTGTGTATGCGTGTATGTGAAAAGATGGGGTACGATTTCTTAATTGCTAAGGAAACAAAGATATTTTTCTTTATTATAGGGTAGGTCACTATGCTTTTTCTTGGTCATCACGGTTCCACAATTTAGGGTGGTATTATCCGGGGTAGGCAGTGCGCTTTTACTTCAGCGCAAAGGATTTGAATTAAATATTTAAAACATGCCTTATATGTTAAGGAAACTAAAACTAGTATAATTTAGCAGTATATATGTCTTGTGTGTCCTTTATTCCCATATTCTTTCGATGCCATGTGCATTGTTACCCATATGTAAATACGTGGAACACTTGCATGTTTCTTTGGTGGAATGGAAAATATTTATAATCATTGTTTTCAATAGCGTAGCCAAAACCCATTGAAATTCGGTGCTTGAAGTTGGAAGTTGACAGTTAAAACTCTTCATTTTGTTCTTGTTAAATTTTTAGCGAACTCCGTTATGGTGAATTCCGTTCATGAACGAACTCTTACGGACAGAAACTAGAGTACGATCGTGTCCAGCAAGGTACCATGATCCCAAAAATATAATAATATCGGTAGGTTGATTCATATTTTGAAATCCCGAAATACCGATACAGGGTGCAAAATACCTCAAATAAAAAGTTGTATATTTAATTCATTAAAAATTACAGTAAAATTCTAAAAATTAAATTATCGCTATGTCCCAAAAGAACCTTGTCCAAATTTGAATCCGATATCTAGTTATATCGAATAAACCGTTAAGGTCGATATACGATTTCATAGCGACTTTCTGAAAATTTGATTTGGACATAACTTCCACTCTGTAACACGAAATCTTGGTTTTTCACTTTTGTTAGAAAGATACTATTAAACAGATTCCAACATTTCTTGTTTCGAAGAAATCCGACTTATAACGGGTCTTGTACACTGAGTTGAAGTTCAGAACGTTAAATCACGAACTGCAGCGTCGTTGTGAGCTCGATTATAATTAATATATATTTTTATACGTTCAACTTCGTTTTAATTAATATATACGTCCACTTATAGTAAGAATTCAATATTTAAACTGATTTAAATATTCAAATTCAACCCGATAAAAATGCGGGACATTACATTCCTTCCCCCTTAAAATAATTTCGTCCTCGAAATTGCTAAGATGGGGAAAATGCTACATTCTCTGTTATAAATAGGATAAAAATCTTTTTTGTTTACTTCATAATTTCAGTTTCAACTGAACTAATTAATTCCAATTAAAATTTAATTCCTTCTTATTAACAAACACTTTCAGGAGTTCTGAAAAAATTCCTAACAGTTTAAATATTCGGAAAATTTTTCCATCATCTCCTCTGCACGGCTCATTCGGTACTACAACAACTTGCCACTCTGGGCCTTCTCCAATCCAAAAGAAAATCAAACAACCAAATGGTTTGCCCAAACCGACTCATAAAAATCTTATACTCGTGTATCTTCTCTATTGGGCATTCAACTCTATTTCTTGCTACCAATTCAACCTATACTCCAGAATTCCAATTGATCTCCACTCAGTTTAACTTCAATTCCCATCAGTTCGCTTTTACCGAGCCAAATTTCATTTCAATCTCCAATTCCAAATGATCATTCAACAATCCAATTCCATAACGTGATTTATTTCTCAAATCGGTTATCTTCATCTCCTATTTCAAAATTCGATTCTTATTCTCCAAGAATCAATTCATTTTAATAACTCGAATCTCCAATATTTCTCTTCAACCATTTCCATTCTGGATCGTTCCAAATTTAGTCCAATTTTTGTTTATCTTAGTTTAAATTCCACTTTTATCATTTTAACTCCACACTTTAAATTTTTATTTCAGAATTCAAATTCCTGGGATTTATTTCAAATCATTTTGAAATCATATATAATTCAAAACATTTGAACTTCTAACAACTTGTTTCAAAACAAAGTCTTTGGTAGTAATTTGAAGCGACCCGAACTTCCTCGTGAAGGAAAGAGCAGATACTTTGAGAACAACACACAAATGAACGCAGACGGAAGAACATTTCATTGTTATTACAAAAATTCCATCATATACAAGAATATACAGAGTATAATTGAATAAATTACATTCGATAAATATCAGAGATTACAATAAATTACATGGCAGCGGAAAAATAATATAAAACACAACTGAAAGTGATACACGGATACAGAGCTTTCCGAGCATCGTTCCAGCTGTAAATCAGGATCCTGTGAATATAAATCTGCAAAACCAAAACTACTAGCTGCCTGTTTCGAAAATAAGGGCACCCAGAGTTTAGGTTAAAACAATAAACTCCAGGTCAGTCATGTGACTGGTGTGAGAACTAAAACAGTTATTTAAAACTTTACTTTAAAAGAGAGTAATTCAAGGGACCACGCCGTATAACACAGAACGGGTTTCCTCCCAAGAATACCAGTGCATAGAATAAACAGCGCAATGCTTTTTCGAAAAATGAAGCTATTATAAGACCCAGGTCCCATCACACAATGTGACGCAAGCCGGAGGATAGGGTTTTCCCTTATAATAGCCAAACATGCTTGGTACGTTTAAAACAAATCATTTGATACTATAATAAGTGTATAGTGTCAAAACAATTTCAATCATAAATATCAATCCTAGGCGGCATGGGTACCATCTATCATGTCGCCATACTAGGCTCTACAAATAAAACCGAAATATCTCGTACTGGAAATTGGTTTTCCATCATGAGTCGAGGCAAGGGGCAAGCTCTTCTCTGCTTTCGAGAAACTCTAGCAAATGCTCAGGACTATACGCTCTGGGCAGCCACTTGGATCGGTTGGGCCTGTCCTCTCTTACGTTTGAGGATTGGCAATTCCTGAACACACGTTTCCCGGTCCTTACAGACATAATATCGAGGCGCCTCATTCCAACAACCACAAAGGTGAAAAGTATATAAATGTCAGGGCTGGTAAGTCATTGACACCACCAAAGCTAGAAAGAAACGTCGTGTTCTCCCAATGGTCCATATCCCGTTTTTAACTCATACCGAGGTGTGAGGCTCGCGAATCCACGCTATACACAAAGCTGCTACGTAGGCTGTGCTTTGATCATCAACCACAAGACTTTGCTTTTCAACAGAAGCCTTGATCCATGCAACTCAGCATGCCACACAGGCAATTCATGCCATGCGACTGATGTCCATCGATATACAACCTCTGAGCTCGTACGTCTCATAGAAGGGCGTTAAGAAAAAGAATAAATTCTCCGCCGCTAAACAGATGTATATTTAATAGAGATCAATCAACATAGAATAAAATCCAATGTCAGACACACAATCCATTTACAAGTTCGTTCTGGGTCTGAACGAAACCGGAGGCACTTTCCTCGCATACCCATCGATCTCCAAGTACGTCTGGATGACCACCAACTGATTCCCTCGTCTTGGGTGTACAGCCCAATCAAGATCATCAGTAATCACCCAAACGATGTGAAGACTTTCGGTCTTCAACCACCGTCATCATCTTCGAATTATCGTCGAATCGGTTATTCAGAATGGGTATAAACCCGGCCTTTCCGAACAACCCGCGTATATTAAAAACAAATGTTACACAAACACAACATACACCTCATTCCAATTCATTAGCCACTAACCGTAAATCAGTAAGAGAGCAATTTCCCAAATATTAACCCCGAAGGCCGAAACCAACATCAGATCAATATCCAGGAAACCATTCTTTTTAACTAACCTACAGCTAGTTTATAAATTTCATATTCTTAGGGAAAGGTTCCCATTAATTTTATCCAAGATAAATTCTTTAAAATTTATTCTTTAATCTTCCATTGGATGTCATATCAAACCAAATTATGGTTTTCCAAACTAGTCAAGATTAGCGAACCACACCGAAGTAATTATTTATTTTATTTCCCAATCCCAACCTATTCATCCCATGAGGCAAAACTGGTATTACTCCACATCTAACACCACAGTGTTATCGGTAAAATTAATTACCATTTCACGTTCAAATCTAATTAAAGATTTAACTATCGCTTTGGAGCAAAACTGGTGATACTCCATTCTCGCTCAATTTCTAAATTCGATAATTTAGATTATCAATTCACATTTCAATCTAATTACAGATTCATTAAAACTCCTTTTACTGGGTTAAAGAACTAATGTCATTTAAAACACAGTTCACGACAAACCCAAATCACATTCTATTTATTATCGGGTTAAAAAACAAGTGCTATTTAAAACACTGTTCACGATAAACCCACAAATCAATTTGAATTCCATTCCACTCAAATATATTAGAAATTCCAATTATTTAAAACCCCTTTTTAAATCCAATTTATTTATTTAAAAATAATTGGGTTTTAAATTTAGTTCAAATCTAGTTCTTTTCGATAAAAATCTATTTTTATCTTTTCAAATATGGAGTTTTTCATCCCGATTTTTCCCAAATCATTTCTTATGATTTTACACAAATTATTACTATTTTTAATAATTTTATCAAGGCCCGTACAGTCGATTTCCAACAACGGCCATCGAACTGCACTTACGGCGAACTTTTCTGAAATTGATTTGGACATATCTCCAAATCCAATCGTTAGATTTCAAATTTCTAATATTCGTTAGAAAGCTCTTTTTGATACGAACCCAACAGTTCCGGTTTTAGGAGAATCCGACGGTCGGATCTCCCGTAATGTCCATTCGAAATCAATGGTCGAAATTCACGAACTGCCGCGGTGCGGCGCGTTCTACTCAGGCCATTATATATATAATATATATATATTATATATTTCATCGATTTCTATTTAAAACGAATTTTATAAATAGTTTTAAATTCGTTTCAAAAACATTTCAACTTCCATTTCCAATTCAAATCAAAATTGAATTTTTCCTTATAAATTCATTTTAAATTCATTTCAATTGAATTCAAATTTCGATTCAATTTGAATTTATTTCAAATCGATTTCTATTCTATTTCAATTCATTTTCAATTCATTTCGAATTCGTTTTATATACAATTCAATTCGAATTCGTTTTATATTCAATTCAATTCGAATTCGTTATATATTCAATTCAATTCGAATTCGTTATATATTCAATTCAATTCGAATTCGTTTTATATTCAATTCAATTCGAATTCGTTATATATTCAATTCAATTCGAATTCGTTATATATTCAATTCAATTCGAATTCGTTTTATATTCAATTCAATTCGAATTCGTTTTATATTCAATTCAATTATATAAAAACGAATATAATCGATATAAATATCGTTCGCGTCAAAATAGCGCGTCTTTAATCAACACGGCTTTATATTTTTCAATAACTTCGTTATTCTATTCAACAAATGAATCTATATTTCTTTCAATACATGACTCTATATTTTTGTCAACACACGACTAATCTCAACGAATGAGTACTGTCCACGTGTGACTATTTTAGTTATTTAATAAATTTTATAAAAATTATGGTATCTATCGTTTGATTTCAAATCAGACTCCAACCGTAAACTAGTAAGAGAACGATTCCCTGAATATTAACCCCGAAGGCCGAAACCAACATCAGATCAATATCCAGGAGACCACTCATCTTATCTATTTTCCAATTAGTTTCTAATTTTATATACGATAAAGATGTAAATTTTACTGTTAAAATATTTCGTTCAACACATGACTAATCTCAACGGATGAGTACTGTCAACACATGAACCTTTATTTTATAATATAAAGATGTAAATTTTTTTGTTAAAATATTTCGTTCAACACATGACTAATCTCAACGGATGAGTACTGTCAACACATGAACCTTTATTTTATAATATTCTTTATTTTCTAAATTGGAATGAGGCCCAATCAATTACCATATAGCGTTAACTATATGGATTCCATACAACACATGTATATAATAGCAACGATAAATAATCAACTGTAACGACCCAGAAAATCTGAACCAATTTAAAATTTTTAAATTGGCTAAAATAATGGATTTTAAATATTTAAAATAAATATTTTAAACAATGGCGATGAAAACTGAGTTTGAATCGACATTTGAAAACGAATATAATTAATTATAATTATATATAGAATTGAAAATGGCGCGGTAGTTCGATAATTCGATTTCAAACTTCAATTGAATATACCGGGTGCAAAACAATCCGGATTTTAGTGAAACCAAAAACATTAGGATCTAATTGGTAATATCTTTCTAACGAATCCGACCAATCGAAATTTGATAGCGGGAACCAAAAGATATGTCCAGTTGAAAATTCTGAATAGTCGCTATGGAATTCAGGCCCTTAAAAATGGATATTTTGCAAATGACCTCGGATTTCGACGAAACCACTTTTGTTGGCTCCGCAGTGTCAAGTTATTGCTAGATTTCAAATTTCATAATTTTTCGAATCAATATGTGAGCGTGGCAAAGGAAAATGCGTTTGACCGGTTTCAGTTGATTTTAATCGACTGGAAATTGGCCATTTTCCAAACGGTCTCAGAATTCGACGAAACTAGTTTTGTTAGGACCGTATCGTCAATACAAAGCTAGAAAATATTTTTCTGGAATTTTTCTAGTTAGTATGTGACCCCGGTAATTTGAAATGTGCGTTTAAAATTCAATATAATGATTTAAATGAAAATTCAAAAGGAAACTGGCTGTAACGATCCAATCAGCTTGCGATACATATCCCATTGTGTTCGGAATGGGGGTAAAACGCTATGGACGACAGGCGGTGGGCCTCGTTTCGAGGTCATATGTAAAAGTCAACCTTTTGCGAAATTTAATAATTAAATAATAATAATAAAAAATATATATATACTTTCCCTCCTTATCTCCCGCTTGCCCCCCCCCCCCCGTTCATTCGATTACAACCAGGGAAAAAAAAATAGAAAGAAAAAAAAAAACCTAGCAATCAATCGCGACGCCCCCCCCCCCTCGTCTGGACGCCGACGAAGAGCCGCCCTTACCCTCGAAGCCGCCTCCTCCTCCCAGCGCCCTCACCCCGAAGACCCAAGCCGCCACCAGACCCCAAGCATCGCGACCCCCAATCGGAACCCTAGCGCCGCCCCTCGAAACCTCCGGCGATCGACGAAGAACAAGCCCCCCCCCCCCCCCCCCTTCGCAGGTACGTTATATAATTTTATTTCATTTTTATTTTTATTTTATCTAAAAAAAAAAATTCGATTTTTAAACAGAGAGTTAAAACTGAAAAAAAATTTAGTTAGTTAAAACTGAAATTTATTTATAAAGTAAAAACTGAGATTTTTTAAAGTTAGAACTGAAATTTAATTATAAAGTAAAAACTGAGATTTTTTTTAGTTAAAACTGAAATTTAATTATAAAGTAAAAAAACTGAAATTTATTTATAAAGTTAAAACTGAAATTTATTTATAAAGTTAAAACTGAAATTTATTTATAAAGTAAAACTGAGATTTTTTAAAAAGAATTTTAAAACCTGATTTTTAAAGTAAAAAACTGAATTTTAAAAAAAGTATAAAAACTGATTTTGTTTTTAAAATAAAAATTGATTTTGTTTTTAAAGAAAAACTGATTTTATATAAGAAATAAAACTGATTTTGTTTTTAAAGTATTAAAAACTGCATTTTTATAAAAGAGAAAAACTGATTTTATTTTGAACTTTAAAATAGGAAAAGGGTTTAATCTTTTAGTAGAAAAAGATTTGAACTTGCAAAAGTAAAAATCATATTTTTATATGTTGAAAGTCAAAGTAAAAATCATATTTTTATATGTTGAAAGTCGAAGTAAAAATCATATTTTTATATATTGAATAGCGAAGTCAAAATTCGATTTTTATATATTGAATAGCATAGTAAAAAATTCTATTTTTACATATGTAGAGAATACGGGCGAAAGCGACAAAGGGCGAAGATTTCTATAAGGAAGTGTCGTGAAGTTGGATAGCTATTGGTGAGATTTCTGATTTAAAATATATTATATATGTGTGAAATGAAAGTGGATAGATATATAAATTGCTATATATATATAAATATATATATATATATATATATATACGCCCCCTCGTCCACAAACCATGGACGATATTTATTGGTTGAAATTGTGGTGAAAATTGAATGATTGTTTGGGATTGTTGGTGATGGATATTGGTTGGTTGTGGTTGAAAAATACCCGTTTGTGGTTGTGAAATATTTGGTTGAAACCACTTAGGATTAGTTTGTGGAAATGAAATAAATATATACATGCCGCCTACGTGCGAACTAGATGCATGATTCCCATTGTCAAAAACCGCGAGGTTTTAAGGTAGAGCGAGGAGCCGTACTAGGGATGGTGCCGGTGTAACTACCCTGCCGTTATGCTGCCGAAATTTTGAATAATATTTGTGTGTTTGAATTATTTTCATATGCTTAAACTATATTTATTCATTGTATAGAAAACATTCATGTGTTGAATTGATATTCATTCGTTGTTTAGAAATTCATGTGTTGAATGGTATTCATATTTTGAAATAAATTGTTCGATAATAAAAATCACATTTTTATCTATATAGAAAAACTATTGAAAACATTCATGTGTTGAATTGATATTCATTCGTTGTTTAGAAATTCATGTGTTGAATGGTATTCATATTTTGAAATAAATTGTTCGATAATAAAAATCACATTTTTATCTATATAGAAAAACTATTGAAAACATTCATGTGTTGAATTGATATTCATTCGTTGTTTAGAAATTCATGTGTTGAATGGTATTCATATTTTGAAATAAATTGTTTGATAATAAAAATCACCTTTTATCGACTATATGAACTATATAGAAAAATAGTGTTTTGAAATGAATTGTTTTACAATAAAAATCACATTTTTATTGTATGCATAAATCATTGAAATGGGAAGTGTTAAAAATAGCCACTTGTTCAAAATAAACATATATGAGTTGAAATATTCATTAATTAGCTAATGAAATGATTTGCACCTATTTATGTAACATTAGAATGAATGGAGTTTTTAAACCAAATAGAAATCGAATATAAAGTCGAATAGAAATTGATAAATGATAAGAACTGTATATATATGTACATGCATATTCATTGAACAGGTTATAGCAAAGGGGCTAGAGAAGAGGAATAAAATTTGTGCCCGACAAATAGGTACACATTTACTATTTGTTTGGGTGATGATTTTGAGCCTATTGGCTAGCCGCTTGGCTTCTTCTTTTTCTTTTTGATATTAGAAGGACCGGGAACGCTATTTGCAATTTCCCGATGCTCCCGGTGCAGGGGAGGTTATGGCGAAATTTTTCCAAAATTTAAGGTGTTAGAAAAATATTTGAAGTGAAAACGATATTGAAATTGTTGAATGAACTATATTTATATAAATATATAAATATAAATAAAATTAAAACGAAACGAAGCCGTGCAGTTCGTATTTTGAAACCGTGATTTCAAACGACTAGTACGGGAAATCCGACCATTGGATTTTCCCGAAACCTCAACCGTCGGGTTCGCCTTGGAATGATCTTTCCAACGGCACCAACCTTGTAAAAATCCAACGGTTGGATTGTCTGGAATGTTTAATTCAAATCTGAAGAAAAACAGCGCCAGAAACGATTATATTTATTTATATATATAAATATAATTATATTTAATCGAATAACGACGCTGCAGTTCGTATTTTGAAATCGAAATTTCAAACGATTGTACCGGGAGATCCGACCGTCGGATTTTCCCGAAACTGGAACCGTTGGGTTCGTTTTGAAAAGACCTTTCTAATGATGTAAATTTTGTGAAGATCCAACGGTTAGATTTTCAGATATGTGTAAATCAAATCTGAAGAAAAACAGCGCCACGGCCGCCTTATGGCCCGAAGCGTCGTTTTGAATAAAATGGCTATTTTAATTTAAATAAAAATAGCGATAAATAGTTATAAAATATCATAAGCAATATAGAATGGAAATAAACTGAATTTGCTTGATTTATGTGATGTTTGATGGTTGAATGTGTTTGGTGTGAAAATTACATTAAAGGACGAAATTGGTGTTGTCGAATAATTTAACCATTGAAATAAATTGAATTGAAATTCTAAATATACGTGAATTATTTGAGAAGACCGAGTTAATTCTCATTTCAAATAATTGATCGACGATTGAAAGTCGAAGATGAAGACGATGGTCGAAGACCGGAGATCTTCACCTCGTTTGGATGGTAACCGAGGTCCTGATTGGGAGGCATCCCGAAATATGGATAATGAGTGGTGATCGTTCAGACGTACGTGTTGATCGAAGGGTTTGCGAGGTATTTAGTGCCTCCGTTTTCGTTCAGACCCAGAACGGACTTGTAAATGGACTGTGTGTCCGACATTGGAATTTGTCCTGTGTGATTGATAGCCATCAGTTGCACGGGGTGAATTGCCTGTGTGGCATGCTAAGATGCAGTGATCAGGGCTTCTGTTGAAAAGCAAAGTCTTGTGGTGATGATCAAAGCATCGCCTGTGTGGCGTAGCTTTGTGTATAACGTAAATTCGCGAGCCTCACACCCCGGTATGAACCTAAAACGGGAGAAGGACATCAGGGAGGGCATGCGTTTCTTTCTAGCTAGGGTGGTGTCGGTGACCTACCAGCCCTGACATTTATATACTTTTCACCTATGTGGTTGTTGCTGTTGCGAGGCGCCTCGGTTTGATCGGACGATCCGGGTCCGATGGAGTCATTCGTTGGCTCGTTGACGCCCCAAAGGGCGGGGAAACGTATTGTTCAGGCATAATAATCCACATCGGTGGACCGGCCCTGACGATCCAAGGCTTGCCTGTGCGCTTGCCTGAGACACAGGCTAGAGCGTCTCGAATTCGGTAAGGACTATCTTTTGCCTTGGTTCACGACGGAAATCCAATTTCCAAATACGACATCGTGCGGTTTTGATTGTATACCTATATATGGCGACATAGTGGTATGGGGCATTAATGCCGTCTATGATTGATAGTTATGATTTGAAATTGTTTTCAAAACATATAAACACTAGCAATAATATCAAATGCCTTTGTTTTATTCGTATCAAGCATATCTTGGCCGTTATAAGGTAAAAACTCTATCCTCCGGTTTGCGTTGCATTGTGTGATGGGAACTGAGTCTTATAACGGCTTCATTTTTATAAAAAGCATAGCGATGTTTAAAAGAAAGATTTGTTTTAAAGCACTGGAAATCCAATGGAGTAAACCCGTTCCACGAAAGTGGCGTGGTCCTGTGATTAGCCAATTATATATGTGTTGAGTGGATTTCTCATACCAGTCCCATGACTGACTCGTAGTTTGTTTCACTCTCAAACTCGGGTGCCCCTTTTTCTACACGGGCAGCCTTGTATTCAGGTTTAGCTGGTTCTTTCTGGATAGCTGGAGCTGAAGATGGATTCTATCATTTATTTCTTTTTATGCTGTTCAGCTCCTATTGTACATATTTTGTTTATTTCCGCTGTAGACATTTATGTATAGCTGAACTGTATTTGTACTAAGTAAGATCCTGTATACTGTGTAACTCTGATGATTACTTTTATCCAGTATATTTTGTTGTTCATTCTGGTGTATTTATTTAATTCTGTTCTGCTATTATATGTTTCTGTGTTATATTCCAAAGATAACCTTGTTTCCGTGAGAACGGGAAATCGGGTCGTCTCAACGTGGTATCAGAGCTTTGGTTAAGCTTAGTTCTGGAATATAACATTTGAACGAACTCGTCAGAAATAGAACCAGTAGTGTTCTAGGACGGGTAACTCTATATAGATAGGATCAGTAATATCCTAGTATGAGTAAAGCAGAATGAAATTACACCTAGATAGGCACATTTACATTTGAAGTATGTGTTTCTATATTTTAAAATACCTTTTCTGTGACCTGACACTTGATCTGCCATTTGCAGAAGTACTAGAAAATGAGTGACAGGAACAGAAGAAGTAATCGTATGGCTCGACCAGCTAATGAGCCAGTTGTGCTTCCGCAGCCAGAATCCAATATAGAAGTTCTATTCAGGAGATTTCGAAATCTTGGTGGATCGCCATTCTTAGGCAAGGAGTCCATTATGGAAACACAAGCTTGGATTCGTTCTGCAGAGAAAATCTTTGAGGGTTTAAAGCTGAGAGACGATCAGAAAAGATTACTGGCCTCCTGGGCACTCAAAGAAGAAGCTTTGTTTTGGTGGGATTCAATTATTAAAAATAATCCAGAAGGTGATATCACCTGGGACAGATTCAAAGTGATTTTCCTGGAAAGATTTACTCCTCCCGAAGCAACTGAGAGATTATGTGACGAATTTTCTTATCTAATACAAGGTGACATGACCATTCCGGAATATCATAAGAAATTCAATGAACTTTCTCACTTTGCTCCTCATCTAATTCAAAATCCGAAGAGTAAAAATATGAGATTTATTCACGGGCTGCAAAGGAAATACCAGAATAAAGTATTGGGGCATGTGAAGCTTCCTTTTTCAGAAATGATTTATATGACTTATCAATATGAAGATCTAGATAAGAAAGGTATGTTACAGTACGAAGAGGAAGCCAGCTCTGGTAATAAAACAGAGTCAGAAACTGATCGTCCCGAGGCAATAACAACGTTAGAGGTCAGTAAGAAGCCCAATGCTAAGAGAAAAAGGGCTGAATCTGGGAAAGAACTGGTAACGACCACCGTGTGCAATAACTGCCATCTGAAAGGGCATTTGTCGATAAACTGCGGGCCTTTAAAGAAGCAATTAAAAGGTAGACTTCGATCCAAAGAAGGATCTCAAGCGAATAGAAAATGCAATCTCTGCCATCAGTCCGGTCATATAAAGCGAGATTGCTGGCTGTTAAAAAGGACCAAAGAAGCTCAGGTAAATGAAGTGGCCGAATTGCCTGCATCTTCGTCTGATCAGGAAAGGGCTGATGTTTTAGAAGGCACGCTCAATGTCAAGAACATTCTAGTTAAAGTACTGTTTGACACTGGCGCGTCACGAAGCTTTATTGCAAAGAGTGCAGTCAAGAAGTTGGATTTGAATTTGAAGAAGCTCAAAGAGCCAATGACTGTCCGAAATCCAGTTGGAGGTTCCATCAATCTCAGTTGGGTTTGTGCAGTACCCGTCTCTTTTTCTTGCTATAAATTCCCTATTATCTCCGTCGTCATGAACTTTGATGAATTCGATCTTATTTTGGGATTGGATTGGTTAACCAAATATGAAGCAGAGGTTAGATGCGCCGAGAGAGTTGTTAGAGCTAAGATTAAATCAGGGGGTTATATAACCATTCCCTGTGAAGGTCAGAATGCTAATAGAAAAGACTTCTGGGCAGCTTTGAATGTTTCTCCAGCCCAAATTGAAAATGTCCCGGAAATCACAGAGAATATTCCTGACCTCATCAAAGATATTCCTGTCGTCAAGAACTATGCGGATGTGTTTGAAGAAGTTGTTCGCTTACCTCCGCAGAGAGAAATAGATTTCAAGATTGCTTTGATTCCCAATGCAAGGCCGGTAGTTCACGCTATTCGAAGAATGTCCTTGAAAGAGAAGGAGGAATTAGACAATCAAACACGACAACTAGTATGGAAAGGTCTGATCAGGCCTAGTTTCTCTGATTGGGGTGCAGCAGTGGTGTTTGTCCCAAAATCTGATGGTACTCTACGTCTATGTGTGGACTATCGTGATCTGAACAAGCAGACCATAAAGAACAAATATCCATTGCCGCGGATTGATGATCTGTTGGATCGATTAAATGGAGCACAAGTATTTTCAAGGATGGACCTAGCTACAGGTTTCGATCAACTTCGAATTGCCGAAGAGTGTGTTCCAATGACAGCGTTCAGAGGCCCCGACTTATTCTACGAGTGGTTAGTAATGCCGTTCGGCTTATGTAACGCTCCAGCTTATTTCGTCGATCTAATGAACAGAGTATTCAGAGGAGTATTGAATAAATTTGTTCTGGTTTTTATTGACGATATTCTAATCTTCTCTAAATCAAAGGCCGAACATGAAAAGCATCTGGAACAGGTTTTAGAAATTCTCAGACGGAATGTATTAAAAGCCAAATTTTCCAAATGTATCTTCTGGCAAGAGGAAGTAAAATTTCTGGGCCACGTCGTATCGAAAGAAGGAATCGCTGTGGATCCAAGCAAAATCACAGCTATTCAGAATTGGAAACAGCTCAGTACTCCCACTGAAGTCCGCAGTTTTCTCGGATTGGCTAGCTATTATCGGAAGTTCGTTAAAGACTTTTCGAAGATATCTGGTCACTTAACGAAACTTACAAAGAAGCATTCTAAATTCAAATGGACTCAAGAGAGTGAGGAGGCTTTCGAAGAGCTGAAGTTGAGATTAACGACAGCTCCAGTGTTAACCATCATCGATGGCAACCAAGATTTAAAAGTATGGACTGATGCTTCTAGAGAAGGCCTTGGTGCAGTGTTGATGCAAAGGGGCCAAGTGATTGCTTATGCTAGCCGTCAACTGAAGCCACACGAGAAAAATTATGTAACTCATGATCTTGAGTTATTGGCTATCATATTCTCTTTGAAAATCTGGAGGCACTATCTTCTGGGTGAGAGATTTGAACTGTTTACAGATCACCAATCATTAAAGTACATGTTCACTCAGAAGGACTTGAATTTGAGGCAGCAGCGTTGGCTGGAGTTTCTTGCAGCATATGACTTTGAAATTATATATACTCCAGGAAAAGCCAATGTCGTGGTCGATGCTCTGAGCCGAAAGAATGTAATGATCGCCAGCTTTATTATCACGACTTCCATGATTGACAAAATATCTATTCTTCAGAAAGAGGATAACTTTATAAAAGATATGATCAAAAGGATTAAGAAAGGCGAACCCTCATGTTTTCAAATAGATAACGACGAGACCTTGAGATTGAAAGGAAGGATTTGTGTTCCTGACATCCCAGAGTTAAAAAGGGAAGTGTTAGACGAGTGTCACAAGTCCAAGCTGAGTATCCATCCTGGCGTGGCCAAAATGTATAACGATCTCAAAAGAACATTCTGGTGGAAGGCTATGAAAAGAGATGTTTCAATATATGTTAGCCGATGCCCTACTTGCCAGCTAGTTAAAAGCGACCAACAGAAATTGGCTGGATTATTACAACCACTGGAAGTTCCTGGCTGGAAGTGGGAGCATATTTCTATGGATTTCATTGATGGTCTGCCCAGAACAAGAAAAGGAAATGACAGTATTTGGGTGATCGTAGATCGCTTCACGAAGACCGCCCATTTCATACCTGTCAAATCAAACAGAACTGCTCAGAGTCTGGCGCAGATTTACTTCAGGGAAATAGTTAGACTACATGGAGTGCCGCTCAGTATAGTAAGTGATAGAGATACAATTTTCACTAGTAAATTCTGGGAAGCATTTCAAGTCGAGCTGGGAACGAAGTTAAACTTGAGCACCGCTTATCATCCTCAGACAGACGGTCAGACTGAGAGGGTGAATCGCATTTTAGAAGATCTATTGCGGGCTTGTGTTATAGATTTCGGTGGATCATTGGAAGACCATCTGCATTTGGCTGAATTCTCTTATAACAACAGCTACCAGGCGAGCCTGACAATGTCGCCATTCGAAGCATTATATGGTAGACCGTGCCGATCTCCTGCTTGTTGGGTCGAGCCTGGGAATAGACTTGTGTTGGGTCCCGATATGATTCGAGAAGCGGCCGACAAAGTCGATTTTATTAAGAAACGATTGCTCGCCGCTCAAAGCCGACAAAAGAGCTATGCCGATAAAAGAAGAAGAGATGTATCCTTCGAAGTTGGCGACTATGTATATTTGAAAGTATCGCCGATGAGAGGAGTTATCAGGTTCGGTAAAACTGGAAAGTTAGCGCCTAAATTCATTGGTCCGTTTCCTATTCTGGAACGGATTGGAACTCTCGCATATAAAGTTAAATTGCCAGACTGGTTGCCTGGAGTGCGTGATGTATTTCATATATCTCAACTTCGAAAGCACGTTCATGATCCAGACTTGATCGTGGAAGAAGTAGCTCAGCAGGACATTGAAATTACTCCAGAATTAGCTGTGAGGCGTGAGCCGCTAAAGATTATCGGCAAAGAAACCAAAGAGCTGAGGAACAAGAAGGTTCACTTAGTCAAAGTGCAATGGAGTGGAGATCCGCGAGATTGTACTTGGGAAACTGAGGAGAGCATTCAGAAAGCTTATCCTAGATGCCGAGTAGATATCTCTGATTGACTCCGGTGCAAGGTACATTTACCCTACTTTGCACTACCATTCAATTCTCTATTCTGTTGTTATTTCCTTTTCATGGATGTGCACTATTTATTCTATACTCTGAATGATTTATGAAAGAATATAGGAGTTGATTAGTATATTTTTAAAGGTTAAAAACAATTGGATTGGTTGTTGTGTTGTGTGATTGTACATTTATCAAACCACTTTCGACTTTATTCCTTTTCGGGGACGAAAAGTTTTAAGTGGGGGAGATTGTAACGACCCAGAAAATCTGAACCAATTTAAAATTTTTAAATTGGCTAAAATAGTGGATTTTAAATATTTAAAATAAATATTTTAAACAATGGCGATGAAAACTGAGTTTGAATCGACATTTGAAAACGAATATAATTAATTATAATTATATATAGAATTGAAAATGGCGCGGTAGTTCGATAATTCGATTTCAAACTTCAATTGAATATACCGGGTGCAAAACAATCCGGATTTTAGTGAAACCAAAAACATTAGGATCTAATTGGTAATATCTTTCTAACGAATCCGACCAATCGAAATTTGATAGCGGGAATCAAAAGATATGTCCAGTTGAAAATTCTGAATAGTCGCTATGGAATTCAGGCCCTTAAAAATGGATATTTTGCAAATGACCTCGGATTTCGACGAAACCACTTTTGTTGGGTCCGCAGTGTCAAGTTATTGCTAGATTTCAAATTTCATAATTTTTCGAATCAATATGTGAGCGTGGCAAAGGAAAATGCGTTTGACCGGTTTTAGTTGATTTTAATCGACTGGAAATTGGCCATTTTGCAAACGGTCTCAGAATTCGACGAAACTAGTTTTGTTAGGATCGTATCGTCAATACAAAGCTAGAAAATATTTTTCTGGAATTTTTCTAGTTAGTATGTGACCCCGGTAATTTGAAATGTGCGTTTAAAATTCAATATAATGATTTAAATGAAAATTCAAAAGGAAACTGGCTGTAACGATCCAATCAGCTTGCGATACATATCCCATTGTGTTCGGAATGGGGGTAAAACGCTATGGACGACAGGCTGTGGGCCTCGTTTCGAGGTCATATGTAAAAGTCAACCTTTTGCGAAATTTAATAATTAAATAATAATAATAATAAAAAATATACTTTCCCTCCTTATCTCCCGCTTGCCCCCCCCCCCCCCCGTTCATTCGATTACAACCAGGGAAAAAAATAGAAAGAAAAAAAAAACAAAACCCTAGCAATCAATCGCGATGCCCCCCCCTCGTCTGGACGCCGACGAAGAGCCGCCCTTACCCTCGAAGCCGCCTCCTCCTCCCAGCGCCCTCACCCCGAAGACCCAAGCCGCCACCAGACCCCAAGCATCGCGACCCCCAATCGGAACCCTAGCGCCGCCCCTCGAAACCTCCGCCAATCGACGAAGAACAAGCCCCCCCCCCTTCGCAGGTACGTTATATAATTTTATTTCATTTTTATTTTTTTTTATCTAAAAAAAAAAAATTCGATTTTTAAACAGAGAGTTAAAACTGAAATTTTTTTTAGTTAGTTAAAACTGAAATTTATTTATAAAGTAAAAACTGAGATTTTTTAAAGTTAAAACTGAAATTTAATTATAAAGTAAAAACTGAGATTTTTTTTTTAGTTAAAACTGAAATTTAATTATAAAGTAAAAAAACTGAAATTTATTTATAAAGTTAAAACTGAAATTTATTTATAAAGTTAAAACTGAAATTTATTTATAAAGTTAAAACTGAAATTTATTTATAAAGTAAAACTGAGATTTTTTAAAAAGAATTTTAAAACCTGATTTTTAAAGTAAAAAACTGAATTTTAAAAAAAGTATAAAAACTGATTTTGTTTTTAAAATAAAAACTGATTTTGTTTTTAAAGAAAAACTGATTTTATATAAGAAATAAAACTGATTTTGTTTTTAAAGTATTAAAAACTGCATTTTTATAAAAGAGAAAAACTGATTTTATTTTGAACTTTAAAATAGGAAAAGGGTTTAATCTTTTAGTAGAAAAAGATTTGAACTTGCAAAAGTAAAAATCATATTTTTATATGTTGAAAGTCAAAGTAAAAATCATATTTTTATATGTTGAAAGTCGAAGTAAAAATCATATTTTTATATATTGAATAGCGAAGTCAAAATTCGATTTTTATATATTGAATAGCATAGTAAAAAATTCTATTTTTACATATGTAGAGAATACGGGCGAAAGCGACAAAGGGCGAAGATTTCTATAAGGAAGTGTCGTGAAGTTGGATAGCTATTGGTGAGATTTCTGATTTAAAATATATTATATATGTGTGAAATGAAAGTGGATAGATATATAAATTGCTATATATATATATATATATATATATATATATATATACGCCCCCTCGTCCACAAACCATGGACGATATTTATTGGTTGAAATTGTGGTGAAAATTGAATGATTGTTTGGGATTGTTGGTGATGGATATTGGTTGGTTGTGGTTGAAAAATACCCGTTTGTGGTTGTGAAATATTTGGTTGAAACCACTTAGGATTAGTTTGTGGAAATGAAATAAATATATACATGCCGCCTGCGTGCGAACTAGATGCATGATTCCCATTGTCAAAAACCGCGAGGTTTTAAGGTAGAGCGAGGAGCCGTACTAGGGACGGTGCCGGTGTAACTACCCTGCCGTTATGCTGCCGAAATTTTGAATAATATTTGTGTGTTTGAATTATTTTCATATGCTTAAACTATATTTATTCATTGTATAGAAAACATTCATGTGTTGAATTGATATTCATTCGTTGTTTAGAAATTCATGTGTTGAATGGTATTCATATTTTGAAATAAATTGTTCGATAATAAAAATCACATTTTTATCTATATAGAAAAACTATTGAAAACATTCATGTGTTGAATTGATATTCATTCGTTGTTTAGAAATTCATGTGTTGAATGGTATTCATATTTTGAAATAAATTGTTCGATAATAAAAATCACATTTTTATCTATATAGAAAAACTATTGAAAACATTCATGTGTTGAATTGATATTCATTCGTTGTTTAGAAATTCATGTGTTGAATGGTATTCATATTTTGAAATAAATTGTTTGATAATAAAAATCACCTTTTATCGACTATATGAACTATATAGAAAAATAGTGTTTTGAAATGAATTGTTTTACAATAAAAATCACATTTTTATTGTATGCATAAATCGTTGAAATGGGAAGTGTTAAAAATAGCCACTTGTTCAAAATAAACATATATGAGTTGAAATATTCATTAATTAGCTAATGAAATGATTTGCACCTATTTATGTAACATTAGAATGAATGGAGTTTTTAAACCAAATAGAAATCGAATATAAAGTCGAATAGAAATTGATAAATGATAAGAACTGTATATATATGTACATGCATATTCATTGAACAGGTTATAGCAAAGGGGTTAGAGAAGAGGAATAAAATTTGTGCCCGACAAATAGGTACACATTTACTATTTGTTTGGGTGATGATTTTGAGCCTATTGGCTAGCCGCTTGGCTTCTTCTTTTTCTTTTTGATATTAGAAGGACCGGGAACGCTATTTGCGATTTCCCGATGCTCCCGGTGCAGGGGAGGTTATGGCGAAATTTTTCCAAAATTTAAGGTGTTAGAAAAATATTTGAAGTGAAAACGATATTGAAATTGTTGAATGAACTATATTTATATAAATATATAAATATAAATAAAATTAAAACGAAACGAAGCCGTGCAGTTCGTATTTTGAAACCGTGATTTCAAACGACTAGTACGGGAAATCCGACCATTGGATTTTCCTGAAACCTCAACCGTCGGGTTCGCCTTGGAATGATCTTTCCAACGGCACCAACCTTGTAAAAATCCAACGGTTGGATTGTCTGGAATGTTTAATTCAAATCTGAAGAAAAACAGCGCCAGAAACGATTATATTTATTTATATATATAAATATAATTATATTTAATCGAATAACGACGCTGCAGTTCGTATTTTGAAATCGAAATTTCAAACGATTGTACCGGGAGATCCGACCGTCGGATTTTCCCGAAACTGGAACCGTTGGGTTCGTTTTGAAAAGACCTTTCTAATGATGTAAATTTTGTGAAGATCCAACGGTTAGATTTTCAGATATGTGTAAATCAAATCTGAAGAAAAACAGCGCCACGGCCGCCTTATGGCCCGAAGCGTCGTTTTGAATAAAATGGCTATTTTAATTTAAATAAAAATAGCGATAAATAGTTATAAAATATCATAAGCAATATAGAATGGAAATAAACTGAATTTGCTTGATTTATGTGATGTTTGATGGTTGAATGTGTTTGGTGTGAAAATTACATTAAAGGACAAAATTGGTGTTGTCGAATAATTTAACCATTGAAATAAATTGAATTGAAATTCTAAATATACGTGAATTATTTGAGAAGGCCGAGTTAATTCTCATTTCAAATAATTGATCGACGATTGAAAGTCGAAGATGAAGACGATGGTCGAAGACCGGAGATCTTCACCTCGTTTGGATGGTAACCGAGGTCCTGATTGGGAGGCATCCCGAAATATGGATAATGAGTGGTGATCGTTCAGACGTACGTGTTGATCGAAGGGTTTGCGAGGTATTTAGTGCCTCCGGTTTCGTTCAGACCCAGAACGGACTTGTAAATGGACTGTGTGTCCGACATTGGAATTTGTCCTGTGTGATTGATAGCCATCAGTTGCACGGGGTGAATTGCCTGTGTGGCATGCTAAGATGCAGTGATCAGGGCTTCTGTTGAAAAGCAAAGTCTTGTGGTGATGATCAAAGCATCGCCTGTGTGGCGTAGCTTTGTGTATAACGTAAATTCGCGAGCCTCACACCCCGGTATGAACCTAAAACGGGAGAAGGACATCAGGGAGGGCATGCGTTTCTTTCTAGCTAGGGTGGTGTCGGTGACCTACCAGCCCTGACATTTATATACTTTTCACCTATGTGGTTGTTGCTGTTGCGAGGCGCCTCGGTTTGATCGGACGATCCGGGTCCGATGGAGTCATTCGTTGGCTCGTTGACGCCCCAAAGGGCGGGGAAACGTATTGTTCAGGCATAATAATCCACATCGGTGGACCGGCCCTGACGATCCAAGGCTTGCCTGCGCGCTTGCCTGAGACACGGGCTAGAGCGTCTCGAATTCGGTAAGGACTATCTTTTGCCTTGGTTCATGACGGAAATCCAATTTCCAAATACGACATCGTGCGGTTTTGATTGTATACCTATATATGGCGACATAGTGGTATGGGGCATTAATGTCGTCTATGATTGATAGTTATGATTTGAAATTGTTTTCAAAACATATAAACACTAGCAATAATATCAAATGCCTTTGTTTTATTCGTATCAAGCATATCTTGGCCGTTATAAGGTAAAAACTCTATCCTCCGGTTTGCGTTGCATTGTGTGATGGGAACTGAGTCTTATAACGGCTTCATTTTTATAAAAAGCATAGCGATGTTTAAAAGAAAGATTTGTTTTAAAGCACTGGAAATCCAATGGAGTAAACCCGTTCCACGAAAGTGGCGTGGTCCTGTGATTAGCCAATTATATATGTGTTGAGTGGATTTCTCATACCAGTCCCATGACTGACTCGTAGTTTGTTTCACTCTCAAACTCGGGTGCCCCTTTTTCTACACGGGCAGCCTTGTATTCAGGTTTAGCTGGTTCTTTCTGGATAGCTGGAGCTGAAGATGGATTCTATCATTTATTTCTTTTTATGCTGTTCAGCTCCTATTGTACATATTTTGTTTATTTCCGCTGTAGACATTTATGTATAGCTGAACTGTATTTGTACTAAGTAAGATCCTGTATACTGTGTAACTCTGATGATTACTTTTATCCAGTATATTTTGTTGTTCATTCTGGTGTATTTATTTAATTCTGTTCTGCTATTATATGTTTCTGTGTTATATTCCAAAGATAACCTTGTTTCCGTGAGAACGGGAAATCGGGTCGTCTCATCAACCATCATCCAAAGTGCACTACACTGTATAAGCATCAAATATAGATATCTAACGCTTATAACAGCCTGTCGATCCATCGATCAACATATAACTAATTATTGGGATTAGTGTATGCCGTATTCTATCCCAATACCCGTGTGGGGTTTAAAATCAACAAACATAGATTTTTATTTGTGCAGTTGGGCGATGTGTAATATTTATCGTCCCAATCAATGTCCTTCAAATAGGTGTACATAAACAAACCGTCCGGTTTGTAAACGAATATTTATTTATTCACATTCACGTTAAAAATTATATTTTTGACGACCAAATTATTTTATTCAACCTATGAATATATTTTATTATCTATTTCACATCAACATCAAATAATCTAACCAACTACACAACCAAACAAACAAGTCCATGGTCTGTGGACGATGGTGTCAGGTGCTACTAAACACCGTCTGCATCCTAGTATATATTTATAACTAGTAAAGGAAATTTAGATTGAGAAGTTCTCACCAATAGCTATCCAAACTCCACGACACTTCATTTGTAGAAATCTTCGTCGTTCTCGCCTTTCTTCACTTTCTTTGCCCGTAGCCACTATATATATAAAAATCACATTTTTTATATTGTTGCTATGTATATAAAAATCATATTTTTATAATTACTCCATATGGATAAAAGTTCTATTTTTTTCATCCCTACTATATAGATAAAAAATCTATTTTAACATCGCTATTCTATAGATAAAAATTCTAATTTTATCACGCTATTCTCTATATAAAGATTTCACCCTTTCAAATATAAAGATTTAATTTTTATTTCATCACTATAAAAATCACTTCTTTATTTCAACATATATATAATAAAAATCAGATTTTTATTTTGCTATATATATAAAGATGATATTTTTACTATCTTACCTATATAAAAATTATATTTTTATTAATAAAAATCAATCCTTTCTTCTTATTTTAAAGATCTACTCTTTTCTATAACAAAAATTTATTCTTTTCTATTCTAAAAATCCGACCTTTTCTCCTATTAAAAATCCGATTTTTTTCCTCTATTAAAAATCATAGATTTTCATAACTAAAAGTCATATATTTTCCTAGCATAAAAATCAGATTTTTCATAGTTTAAAAATCCGAAAACTTACAGAGTTTTGATCTAGGAAGGCGTCGGAGTAGGAGATCCTGAAGGCGACGACATCTGGTTTCAGCGAGGAGCCGCATCAAGGGGGAGTTTCGTGGATCGAAATGGGGGAACGGGGGTTTCCGGCGCTGGCGGACGTTCGATTGGGTGGTAGAGGTGATGGCCGGTCCGAAGTGGAGGGTGGGGTCGGCTGTGAGGTCAAGGGGTGCTGTGGGATCTTCAGGGTGGCGGCGGTGGCTCTCAGGTGGAAGAGGGGTTTGGGGATTCGCGGCTTCGTGGCTTGAACGGAGGGAGGAGGAGCAGTGGGGCAGCGGGCCACCGGAGTTGAGGGGAGGCGGAGCGACGGGGCGGCGGTCATTGGCGACGCACAGTGGACGGTGATCGATAGCGATGGCCATCGCCTTTTCTGATTTGGGCTCGATTATTTTTTTTGAGGAGAATTATAACGAGGAGGGGGGGTTATCTATATTTTATATATTATTATTTTATTATTTTAATTTCCAACTAGGTTGACTTTTATTTTCGACCTCGAAACGGGACTCACCGCCTGTCGTCCCTAGCGTATCACCCCCGTTCCGAACACCATGGGATATGTATCGTAGGCTAATTCGATCGTTATGATCAGTTTTCGTCACTATATTGAATTTTAAACCTACATTTCATATTACCAGGGTCACATACTAACTCGAAAAATTCCGGGATAATATTTTCTAGTTTCGTATTGACGATATGGTCCTAACAAAACTAATTTCGTCAAATTCTGAGACCGTTTGAAAAATGGCTATTTTCCAGTCGATTAAAATCAACTGAAACTGGTCAAACGCGTTTTCCTTTGCCACACTCACATATTGATTCAAAAAATTATGAAAATTGGAATCTAGCAATAACTTGACATCACGGATCCAACAAAAGTGGTTTCGTCGAAATCCGAGGTCGTTTGCAAAATTTCCATTTTTAAGGGCCTGAATTCCATAGCGACTATTCAGAATTTTCAACTGGACATATCTTTTGATTCCCGCTATGAAATTTCAATTTTTCGGGTTTGTTGGAAAGATATTCACAAATAGATTCTAATATTTTTGGTTTCACTAAAATCCGGTTTATTTTGCACCCGGTACATTCAATTGAAGTTTGAAATCGAATTATCGAACTACCGCGCCATTTTCAATTCCTATTATAATTAAAATAAAATATTTATATTCTAACGACGACGTGTATAAATATATACGTTCGAATTCTATTCATAATAAATTTCTCGTTGATATTATTTAAAATAATTCATTTTAAATAATCAAAATTCGCTAAAATTGCCAAAATAAAAATTTTAAATTGGCTCGCATTTCCGGGTTATTACAATCTTTCCCACTTAAAACTTTTCATCCCCGAAAAGGAACGAAGTCGAAAGTTGTTTTTAAAAACCAACTCAACTTTCTTTATTTTGATTACGGCTTAAGTTCTTCAACTTTTCAGTTTCTAAGAACTTTTCAAAATTTTCAAAAATTTGGCTAACACCCTAAATTTTCGAAAAATTTCGCCATAACCTCCCCTGCACCGGGAAAATCCCGAAATTGCCATACAGGCCTTCTGATCTCAAAAAGAAAAAGAAAAAGCCAAGCGGCTAGCCAATCGGCTCATAAAATCATCATCACCCAAACAAAACAGTAAATTATAGTAAACATGTACCTATTTGTCGGGCAAACAAAATTTATGCTCTGCTATAGCCTCCTTGCTATGACCTGTTCAAAAGATATACATGTATATGCAAGCAAATGTGACCAAATTTCAATACAATTCAATATTCGGTTCAATTAGGCTTAATGGTTCAAAATTATCAAACAAATAAACAAACAACACAAACATCAGTCAATTAGTGGATTAACGTTTCAAATTCATAATTTTTGATATATATACAGAAAATCATGTTTTTGATGCCAAATCACAACAATTAATCCTATATAGTTTTGGTTCTCACACCAGCCTGATGGAAATATATAGATATCACACCTTCGAAACACAAACATAAATACTGATGATGTCATGACAATTATCAGTACCATCTCCGGGCGACTAGAATGTGATTCTATATCTATCCAGTATATTAAAACTTCGAATATACGTTCATGACGCGTATATGCAAAATCTTTATATATTGGATTGTCCAAATTCACAATAAATAAATATTCAAATACGTTGAATAAGGTTTAAATTTTCAAAACAAAACTGTTTTCATTTGAAAAATATGCTCTTTACAATCGTTCTAGGATACTACTGATCCTATCTCTAACGAGTCATTCTAATTGGATATTACTAATCCAATATCTGATGAATTCTTTGGTATGGTTCTAATGTGTCTTGTTCTCGAGCTCTATAAACCAAAGCTCTGATACCAAATGAAGCGACCCGAACTTCCCCGTGAAGGAAAGAGCGGATACTTTGAGAACAACACACAAATGAACGCAGACGGAAGAACATTTCATTGTTATTACAACAATTCCATCAGATACAAGAATATACAGAGTATAATTGAATAAATTACATTCGATAAATATCTGAGATTATAATAAATTACATGGCAGCGGAAAAATAATATAAAACACAACTGAAAGTGATACATGGATACAGAGCTTTCCGAGCATCGTTCCAGCTGTAAATCAGGATCCTGCCAATATAAATCTGCAAAACCAAAACAACTAGCTGCCCGTGTCGAAAATAAGGGCACCCAGAGTTTAGGTTAAAACAATAAACTTCAGGTCAGTTATGTGACTGGTGTGAGAACTAAAACAGTTATTTAAAACTTTACTTTAAAAGAGAGTAATTCAAGGGACCACGCCGTATAACACGGAACGGGTTTCCTCCCAAGAATACCAGTGCATAGAATAAACAACGCGATGATTTTTCGAAAAATGAAGCTATTATAAGACCCAGGTCCCATCACACAATGCGACGCAAGCCGGAGGATAGGGTTTTCCCTTATAATAGCCAAACATGCTTGATACGTTTAAAACAAATCATTTGACACTATAATAAGTGTATAGTGTCAAAACAATTTCAATCATCAATATCAATCCTAGGCGGTATGGGTACCATCTATCATGTCGCCATACTAGGCTCTACAAATAAAACCGAAATATTTCGTATTGGAAATTGGATTTCCGTCATGAGTCGAGGAAGGGCAAGCTCCTCTCCGCTTTCGAGACACTCTAGCAAATGCTCAAGACTACACACTCTGGGCAGCCACTTGGATCGGTTGGGCCAGTCCTCTCTTACGTTTGAGGATTGGCAATTCCTGAACACACGTTTCCCGGTCCTTACAGACCTAATATCGAGGCGCCTCATTCCAACAACCACAAAAGTGAAAAGTATATAAATGTCAGGGCTGGTAAGTCACTGACACCACCAAAGCTAGAAAGAAACGTCGTGTTCTCCCAACGGTCTGTATCCCGTTTTTAACTCATACCGAGGTGTGAGGCTCGTGAATCCATGCTATACACAAAGCTGCCACGTAGGCTGTGCTTTGATCATCAACCACAAGACTTTGCTTTTCAACAGAAGCCTTGATCCATGCAACTCAGCATGCCACACAGGCAATTCATGCCATGCGACTGATGTCCATCGATATACAACCTCTAAGCTTGTACGTCTCAGAGAAGGGCGTTAAGCAAAAGAATAAATTCTCCGCCGCCAAACAGATGTATATTTAATAGAGATCAATCAACATAGAATAAAATCCAATGTCAGACACACAATCCATTTACAGGTTCGTTCTGGGTCTGAACGAAACCGGAGGCACTTTCCTCGTATACCCATCGATCTCCAAGTACGTCTGGACGACCACCAACTGATTCCCTCATCTTGGGTGTACAGCCCAATCAAGATCATCAGTAATCACCCAAACGATGTGAAGACTTCCGGTCTTCAACCACCGTCATCATCTTCGACTTATCGTCGAATCGGTTATTCAGAATGGGTATAAACCCGGCCTTTCCGAACAACCCGCGTATATTAAAAACAAATGTTACACAAACACAACATACGCCTCATTCCAATTCATTAGCCACTAACCGTAAATCAGTAAGAGAGCAATTTCCCAAATATTAACCCCGAAGGCCGAAACCAACATCAGATCAATATCCACGAAACCATTCTTCTTAACTAACCTACAGCTAGTTTCTAAATTTCATATTCTTAGGGAAAGATTCCCATTAATTTTATCCAAGATAAATTCTTTAAAATTTATTCTTTAATCTTCCATTGGATGTCATATCAAACCAAATTATGGTTTTCCAAACTAGTCGAGATTTGCGAACCACACCGAAGTAATTATTTATTTTATTTCCCAATCCCAACCTATTCATCCCATGAAGCAAAACTGGTATTACTCCACATCTAACACCATAGTGTTATCGGTAAAATTAATTACCATTTCACGTTCAAATCTAATTAAAGATTTAACTATCGCTTTGGAGCAAAACTGGTGATACTCCATTCTCGCTCAATTTCTAAATTCGATAATTTAGATTATCAATTCACATTTCAATCTAATTACAGATTCATTAAAACTCCTTTTACTGGGTTAAAGAACTAATGTCATTTAAAACACAGTTCACGACAAACCCAAATCACATTCTATTTATTATCGGGTTAAAGAACAAGTGCTATTTAAAACACTGTTCACAATAAACCCACAAATCAATTCGAATTCCATTCCACTCAAATATATTAGAAATTCCGATTTTTTAAAACCCCTTTTTAAATCCAATTTATTTATTTAAAAATAATTGGGTTTTAAATTTAGTTCAAATCTAGTTCATTTCGATAAAAATCTATTTTTATCTTTCCAAATATGGAGTTTTTCATCCCAATTTTTTCCAAATCATTTCTTATGATTTTACACAAATTATTACTATTTTTAATAATTTTATCAAGGCCCGTACAATCGATTTCCAACAACGGCCATCGAACTGCGCTTACAACGACCTTTTCTGAAATTGATTTGGACATATCTCCAAATCCAACCGTTAGATTTCAAATTTCTAATATTCGTTAGAAAGCTCTTTTTGATACGAACCCAACGGTTCTGGTTTTAGGAGAATCCGACGGACGGATCTCCCGTAATGTCCGTTCGAAATCAATGGTCGAAATTCACGAACTGCCGCGGCGCGGCGCGTTCTACTCAGGCAATTATATATATATATAATATATATATATATATTATATTTCGTCGATTTCTATTTAAAACAAATTTTATAAATAGTTTTAAATTCGTTTCAAAAACATTTCAACTTCCATTTCCAATTCAAATCAAAATTGAATTTTTCCTTATAAATTCGTTTTAAATTCATTTCAATTGAATTCAAATTTCGATTCAATTTGAATTCATTTCAAATCGATTTCTATTCTATTTCAATTCGTTTTCAATTCAATTCGAATTCGTTTTATATTCAATTCAATTCGAATTGGTTTCATATTCAATTCAATTCGAATTCGTCATATATTCAATTCAATTCGAATTCGTTATATATTCAATTCAATTCGAATTCGTTTTATATTCAATTCAATTCGAATTCGTTATATATTCAATTCAATTCGAATTCGTTATATATTCAATTCAATTCGAATTCATTTTATATTCAATTTAATTCGAATTCGTTTTATATTCAATTCAATTATATAAAAACGAATATAATCGATATAAATATCGTTCGCGTCAAAATAGCGCATCTTTAATCAACACGGCTTTATATTTTTCAATAACTTCGTTATTTTATTCAACAAATGAATCTATATTTCTTTCAATACATGACTCTATATTTTTGTCAACACACGACTAATCTCAACGAATGAGTACTGTCCACGTGTGACTATTTTTGTTATTTAATATATTTTATAAAAATTATGGTATCTATCGTTTGATTTCAAATCAGACTCCAACCGTAAACTAGTAAGAGAAGATTCCCTGAATATTAACCCCGAAGGCCGAAACCAACATCAGATCAATATCCAGGAGACCACTCATCTTATCTATTTTCCAATTAGTTTCTAATTTTATATATGATAAAGATGTAAATTTTATTTTTAAAATATTTCGTTCAACACATGACTAATCTCAACGGATGAGTACTGTCAACACATGAACCTTTATTTTATAATATAAAGATGTAAATTTTATTGTTAAAATATTTCGTTCAACACATGACTAATCTCAACAGATGAGTACTGTCAACACATGAACCTTTATTTTATAATATTCTTTATTTTCTAAATTGGAATGAGGCCCAATCAATTACCATATAGCGTTAACTATATGGATTCCATACAACACATGTATATAATAGCGACGATAAATAATCAACCATCATCCAAAGTGCACTACACTGTATAAGCATCAAATATAGATATCTAACGCTTATAACAGTCTGTCGATCCATCGATCGACATACAACTAATTATTGGGATTAGTGTATGCCGTATTTTATCCCAATACCCGTGTGGGGTTTCAAATCAACAAACATAGATTTTTATTTGTTCAGTTGGGCGATGTGTAAAATTTATCGTCCCAATCAATGTCCTTCAAATAGGTGTACATAAACAAACCGTCCGGTTTGTAAATGAATATTTATTTATTCACATTCACGTTAAAAATTATATTTTTAACGACCAAATTATTTTATTCAACCTATGAATATATTTTATTATCTATTTCACATCAACATCAAATAATCTAACCAACTACACAACCAAACAAACAAGTCCATGGTCTGTGGACGATGGTGTCGGGTGCTACTAAACACCGTCTGCATCCTAGTATATATTTATAACTAGTAAAAGAAATTTAGAGTGAGAAGTTCTCACCAATATCTATCCCAACTCCATGACACTTCATTTATAGAAATCTTCGTCGTTCTCGCCTTTCTTCACTTTCTTTGCCCGTAGCTACTACATATATAAAAATCACATTTCTATATTGTTGCTATGTATATAAAAATTTTATTTTTATAATTACTCCATATGGATAAAAATTCTATTTTTTTCATCGCTACTATATAGATAAAAATTCTATTTTTACATCGCTATTCTATAGATAAAAATTCTAATTTTATCACGCTATTCTCTATATAAAGGTTTCACCCTTTCAAATATAAAGATTTAATTTTTATTTCATCACTATAAAAATCACCTCTTTGTTTCAACATATATATAATAAAAATCAGATTTTTATTTTGCTATATTTATAAAGATGATATTTTTACTATCTTACCTATATAAAAATTATATTTTTATTAATAAAAATCAATCCTTTCTTCTTATTTTAAAGATCTACTCTTTTCTATAACAAAAATTTATTCTTTTCTATTCTAAAAATCCGACCTTTTCTCCTATTAAAAATCCGATTTTTTTCCTCTATTAAAAATCATAGATTTTCATAACTGAAAGTCATATATTTTCCTAGCATAAAAATCAGATTTTTCATAGTTTAAAAATCCGAAAACTTACAGAGTTTTGATCTAGGAAGGCGTCGGAGTAGGAGATCCTGAAGGCGACGACATCTGGTTTCAGCGAGGAGCCGCATCAGGGGGGAGTTTCATGGATCGAAATGGGGGAACGGGGGTTTCCTGCGCTGGCGGACGTTCAGGTGGGTGGTGGAGGTGATGGCCGGTCCGAAGTGGAGGGTGGGGTCGGCGGTGAGGTCAGGGGGTGTTGTGGGATCTTCAGGGTGGCGGCGGTGACTCTCAGGTGGAAGAGGGGTTTGGGGATTCGCGGCTTCGTGGCTTGAACGGAGGTAGGAGGAGTAGTGGGGCAGCGGGCCACCGGAGTTGAGGGGAGGCGGAGCGACGGGGCGGCGGTCATGGGCGATGCACAGTGGACGGCGATCGATGGCGATGGCCATCGCCTTTTCTGATTTGGGCTCGATTTTTTTTTTTTTTGAGGAGAATTATAACGGGGAGGGGGGGTTATCTATATTTTATATATTATTATTTTATGATTTTAATTTCCAACTTGGTTGACTTTTATTTTCGACCTCGAAACGGGACCCACCGCCTGTCGTCCCTAGCGTATTACCCCCGTTCCGAACACAATGGGATATGTATCGTAGGCTGATTCGATCGTTATGATCAGTTTTCATCACTATATTGAATTTTAAACGTACATTTCACATTACCAGGGTCACATAGTAACTCGAAAAATTCCAAGAAAATATTTTCTAGTTTCGTATTGACGATATGGTCCTAACAAAACTAATTTCGTCAAATTCTGAGACCGTTTGAAAAATGGCTATTTTCCAGTCGATTAAAATCAACTGAAACTGGTCAAACGCGTTTTCCTTTGCCACGCTCACATATTGATTCGAAAAATTATGAAAATTGGAATCAAGTAATAACTTGACATCATGGATCCAGCAAAAGTGGTTTCGTCGAAATCTGAGGTCGTTTGCAAAATTTCCATTTTTAAGGGCCTGAATTCCATAGCGACTATTCAGAATTTTCAACTGGACATATCTTTTGATTCCCTGTATGAAATTTCAATTTTTCGGGTTCATTGGAAAGATATTCACAAATAGATTCTAATATTTTTGGTTTCACTAAAGTCCGGTTTATTTTGCACCCGGTACATTCAATTGAAGTTTGAAATCGAATTATCGAACTACCGCGCCATTTTCAATTCCTATTATAATTAAAATAAAATATTTATATTCTAACGACGACGTGTATAAATATATACGTTCGAATTCTATTCAAAATAAATTTCTCGTCGATATTATTTAAAATAATTTATTTTAAATAATCAAAATTCGCTAAAATTGCCAAAATAAAAAATTTAAACTGGCTCGCATTTCCGGGTTATTACATAATCCGTCACTCAGTAACTCGAAAATGAACACCGATAATGGCGCGCTTCATCATCGGAATTATTTTCCAGCAATCGAAGTGAGTTCAATACTATATTTCTTTCGAAAACTCATTTTAAAACACTTTATTTTGAAATTACATCAAAATATTCTTTCAAAATTCTTGGAAAAACATTTTTAAATCCCTAGGATTTTAAAATTCCCATATATTTAATCCAACATTATTTCCAACCTTTTTCCAAGTTTCCAGAGTTTTAATTCCCAATTCTGGTTTTGAGCTCAGATTTTATCTATCTGATTTTGTATATTATACTTGTATAATATTTCGATTGGTTATTTATATAACCAACTTAATTACAAATCTTATTTGATCATAATAACGAACAATACTATAATAATCTCAAGATATATACTCCTTTTTATATTAAAATATATTTTGGGCAAAATTATTTCATTTACACTCTTTTCAAAACATACTGTGTCGAATTACTATGTTCAAGAGTTTAGAAACACCTATCGACACAATTTGCATTACTGTTTCGACCAGAATTTATAAACCACACAACTGACTAGTCAACACAATATAAAACAGTTTTTTATATTAATTTACAAATACGTTCACTCGTATATATACACTCAAACTCAATCTAGAGTATTTCTAACTCCATCTTTATTGAGTTATGCCATAGAGCCAAGGTAATCACTTAAACTTCAGCTCTAATACCAACTGTAATGGCGCAGAATTTTCGATCCAGAAAATCAACATAAATACACTGTCAATTACTCAAGCATCGAAAATACCGGAACATTATTAGAAGAATTTAGAGGGTGAGAAAGAAAAGATAGAACTAATAGAATAGAAGAAGAAGAAGATCACAACTGAACAGAATCAGAGTAAACACGAATCTCATAGCGGAACGAAATAAAATGTATTATATAACATAACTTTGAATTACAAAATTGAATTTGTATATACATACCATATATCAGAGTACAATACATTATGTCATAGTGGAAATAATCTCTACATATTAACGGTGAAAGCTCCTGCTTTGAGCCCCTCCAAGTGAATCTGTAAAATCCTGAAACACTTGACTGCCCGTACTAATTTGGGCACCCAAGATTTTATGGAAAACAACAAAATAAACTCTGGGTCAGTCATGGGACTGGTGTGAGTAAATTCCAACCATGCTGTTTAACTTTGAGTATCCTTTTCAAATAAGAAGATAATAGTAGAACCATCCCACACATAAACATGGACGGTTTTTACCTTACTATAATCCAAAATATTCATGATATCAAAATCCAGTGATATTATGATAATGTCTAAACAAATAGTTATCCAAGTAGCAGAACGCTTGCATCTCACGTTCCACATAAATATAGTGTAAAATCATAAACCGCATGGGGCTTATTGGAGATTGGATTTCCAGCAGACAAGGTATGGGAGCACCTTCTGATCAGTGTACTCTAGAGGGGATACGCTCAGGGTTCAACAAGAACGTCTTGCAACCCGGCCACACATGACCGACCACTCATTTAGCTTGAGTGTATCGAATATATTGCCACCACGGTTGTAGGCCATCCAACCGTCATCCGAAGATACAGAATTGAAAACAAGTATAAATATGAATTTTCTCTAGATCGGTGACAATACACCCTGCTTGGGGATGACCCAACTAGCCATGCTGCCCAGCCCAACTTTTGTTACTTCCTGGTTGTGAGGCTAGAGGCTACGTCTATTTTCAGAACATCTGATCACCATTCACTTTGGATGCCACATCGTCAAATCTGTAATCACATATTGATTACACAAGTGCACACTGGGTGTAGAATAAAGAGAAGTTACCTTCTCCCTACCAACTTGGTATATTCGTAAAAATCAACGGTGTGACCGTTGGAAATACTCTGTCAGACACTCGTCCATATAAGTTGTCCTGGGACTGGGCAAACAAAAACACCATTCTAGAACTGGACGACCCTTGCATTTAACTCCATCTTCAATTATCTTCAGCATATCTAATTCGCAGCGCTTATGCCTATACGGAGTGGTTTCAGATAATAAATCCAACCTGTCTCTCCGTATTGATAACGATGGTCAAAACACTTTGATAGTTGGTTATTTAACTATCGAAGTAAAACAAACGTTCATTCAAATGAACAACTAAACGCACACAACCACGGGCACCTTTTATTTAACATTCGTTTTTATTATTCGAATTCCCATATTTTACCGGATATTTCTCTAATCCCGTTTTACCCTTTTCACATTCTTGGAAAACATTCGCAGTTATTATCAACTCTTATTCTCCCATATTTCAGATGTATACGTTATTAATGTTTGAAACATTTCCATTCGTTTCACGTTCTTTATTTCCTACACTTGGATAATCTACACTATTTACATTGGAAAATATTCCGATTTCATTATAAACATTTTAATATGTCCAACGTTCATTTTTAAAACACTATTCACTTTAAAAGGTGAATATCATACTATTATAGAAATCTGAACACCGTTATCAAATAACTCTTTATTTAGAAAATCAATACCATTATCACGTTTACCGAAATCTCCTTCATACTTTGTATTCCCATTCTACTTTATAAACTCTGTTCTTTAAGACAACTTCTTATCAAGTTTATAACTAAATACTAATTACATATCCTATTATAATTTATTGGTTTAAGCTAAGTATTAACGATCCTATCAGATTATAATTCCTAAAATAATTTACCTTTAATGCATTCGACATCGTCGAATTCTAGTTCCAAATCCTAATGGTTAAATTCTAATCACATTTCGAACATCGAAATGCTGGCATCGTTTTCTAACGCGATTCCCTAATTCCCTTCCTAACTCATTCTCATATTTCTTTAAACCAACGTCGTTACTTATCACTTTAGACTAAGTGGATTCCAAACCAAATGTTTTCATTCCCTAGGAAGTGTTGCTATATATAAAAATCACACTTAAGTTTGCTTAACAGCGTTAATCTATCGTTACATTTCAAAACCTGTCATACGCTGTAATATTCTCCTTTATAACTAATCTTGACATAACAGTCACGCTTAAGCCTAATCAACAGCGTTTATTTTATCGCTATAGTCCTAAGACTTGCATACGCTGCCATATTCCTTTTATACTAGTCTTGACATCTATTTCCGTCACAAACTGATATCATTCCTCGATAATAGTGAAGCCGTTCAAGTTGGGGTATTCTATTTACCTCTCAGACCTTGATCGACAACGTTCTTACCTTAGAACAGATATAAGTCTGTATTCTAATTCCTTATTACTTATAATATATATCAAATCGTATTTCCTTGTTTTATTTTGTAATATGGTTTTATAACACCATATTCATACTTTGAAATCTTCGTTGTTTATGGCTATTTATGTGACTGCCCGCCCCGCACCAACCGACATTTACTCTAAAGGCGCGCTGTACACATGTCCAGTAAGCACGGAACGGGTCGCCAGAAGGAAAAAGAAGAAGGAAATGAACTAACAAAGAACCTGTAGAATATCTCACAGCGCATAGAACAAAATATAATAATAACATACTTGACATAAAACAGGAGAGACAGTGCATAAGCTAAAAACCAGAACTAAGCATCATAGCAGCGGAAATCCAAAATATAGCTTATTACAACTTTCAACTGTCTCAAAGCAAAAGCAAGATAAAGGAGGTACACTACTAATGCCCAAGTAGCGACCACTAATGACACAGGGAGAATGTGTATATATATATCATACGTGGAAGCCTCCTGCCCGCCTCCGAATCAGCTACTTGCGCATCACCAGCTAACCTGTCTCTAGTCTGCTCGTGTGAGCACCCAGAGTAATAAGAGGAGACATAAAACTCTGGGTCAGACATAAAGCCTGGTATGAGCGATAAGCATCTAAAGTGAACAATAACAGGTAAACTAAAACATACCTGAACCTGGACCTGCAACCAAAGAGTTAGCACTACATACTGTACAACACTCTAAGGTGCCATATCAAACAGTGTAAAGATACGGAGGTGGGGGAGGTGTGCATGTCATAGTGATGGCAAACAATCAAACATAGCATCCATCCTTACATCTCTCACTCAGTGCATAAAGCATACGATATTCACCACTTCGATCACCCACCCTTGCTACGATCACTTTGCCCCATGAAGTCATAAAATGGCTTCAGTGCACTGATATCATAGCCACTAATCCTTCGCTATGTCCACTTGCCCCATGGAGTTATTCACCCCATCTACGCTGGCTCATAGCCTTACCAATCCTTGCTATGTCCACTTGCCCCATGGAGTTATTCACCCCATCTGCGATGGCTCATAGTCTTACCAATCCTTACTATGTCCACTTGCCCCATGGAGTTATTCATCCCATCTGCGCTGGCTCATAGTCTTACTACGCATCACCTTGCCCCTCAAGTCATAATGACTCTACTGCACTGATAACGTAGTCTTGCTACCATCACCTTGCCCCTCGAGTCGCAATGACTCTACTACACTGATAAGTAGCCCATCATTCATTTTTAGTGGTGAATCGAAGTTATGAACGTCGACAACTCCTTAGCACACGTCCCGCAGCAAAGTCCAACCATGAAGTGAACTCATCGGTTCCCAACTGGATCCTGAGTTCTAACTTCCCATATTAGACTACCTTTGCATCTCGGGTTATTGGTCAATACTGGGTCGGGTTGGGTTCCTCCTCAAGCCATCGGTTCGGGTCGGGTATCCTCCATCGGTTCGGGTCGGGTATCCTCCGTCGGTTCGGGTCGAGTATTTCTCCTCGGGTCGGGTCGGGTGCCATCCCCCTCCAGTTCGTGCTTCCGCTCTGATCCGCCTCCTCATCCTTCACATGCTCCTATCTGATCCATCTTTATGCTTCCGCTCTGATCCATCCTCCTTAATCCGATCCGATCCCAGTTCAGTTAGCGTGGCCTTCCTTTTTGCCAATTTTCCCAAGTGTCAGGTTCCAATCCGATCGAATCCCTTGCCCAGTTCAACATATCCGATCCGAGCCCCATATCCGATCCGATCCGAAACCTACACTATTTTCTGAAACTGTTCCAGCAAGTTTTTATGCCATTCGACGACGTTTTCGACCATTCTAACTATTGAAATCAATCACAAAACATATCATACAGTCACAGCAACATGCATAATCAACCACAAACATCAAAACATCAATATGATAGATTAAAATGGATCAAACATACCCAAAACCCCATATTTTCCCCTTAAGCATGTTTAGGTGAAACTAATGATAGGATTAGCAAAACTTAACCAAATTAACCCAAATTCATATCAGAGGTCTAAAACATCATTTAAGAATTTATGAACATTTTTCCCGAATTTTTATCATGCTTAAATTCGCTAATTAACACTAATTACCCTTAACTAGCCATAATTAGTGTAAAACTATGCAAATCACTCATCTTAGCCACAAACAAAACTAAGATCTGAAATAAATCTCTGATTTGATGCAAATCTCAATGCTAAACAGCAGCTCCAATGTTGATTTAGTGTAGATCTCCCTTGATTAGATGTTGCTCAGCCAAATCCTTGACCAAAAGGTGATTTAGAGGTGATTTAGAGGTTAGAGGCCATTTTTAGGGTTCCTTGGTGATAAGTGGAGGCTAGAAAACTAAAATGGAATGATGCTCTATCTCATTTCAGCCTTCCCATAACCCTAATCCCGAAATGGGTTATGGGCCTACTCACTAATCACCCGATTTGGCCCGGTTAAGCAGTTTTTCACCCTTCAAACCTTATTTCAGCCATATCTCCCAAACGGTAAGTCCGTTTGGCTATTATGACCACTCTACGGAAAGGTAAACCATCAAACGAATCTAATGGAGGTGGTTTCAGGTCAAAATTCATTTCCAATCAAAAGTTATGGCCAAAACAGTACCAACTAGGGGCAAAATGGTCATTTAAAAATCGACAAAAATCATGAACATGGGAAATGACTCTAATAGATGTTTCCCAAAGTTACATGATCATACGACTTCACATGGGAAAGAAATAAATATTTTACGATCCTACGATGTGTAGAATACGGGTCGTTACACTCTCCCCCCCTTAAGAAATTTCGCCCCCGAAATTCCCTAACCAAAACAAACAAAAGGGTCCCGCATGCCTATCAATCATAAAACAACAATAAAACATGAAACCAAGCAAAACAAGTCTACCCTAGCATGCGGAAAACTAAATTGCAAAGTAAGTCTTACCAGGCAAAGAGTTCTGGATATGCCTTCCTAATGCTCTCCTCTGTCTCCCAAGTACAATCATTCTCGTCCTCGCCCCACTGAACCTTGACTAGCTTCACCGCCTTCCTTCGAAGTTGCTTCGTATCGTGCCCCACAATACGAATCGGCTTGCAGTTCCCAACCGCCTCGGGTTCTACTTCGAAGTCCTCTAACTGATCAGGTGAAATAGTCATATCTGGGTCGTGAACGAACTTCCTTAATTGGGAAACATGAAACACATTGTGAACTCCCGCCATCTTCTCTGGTAAGCCAACTCTATATGCCAAATTCCCGACTAGTTCAAGGACAGGGAAGGGGCCAACAAATCTTGGTGCTAACTTGCCTCTCCTGCCAAATCGTATCACGCTTTTCAACGGAGAAATCTTGACAAACACCAAGTCACCAACGGAGAATTTTAAGTCTCTTCTCCTCTTATCAGCATAGCTCTTCTGCCTATCTTGAGCAGCTTTCATTCGTTGTTGAATGATCTTGATCTTATCGGAAGTTTCTCTCACCACATCTGGTCCAAGTACAAACTTCTCGCCAGTCTCTATCCAACATGATGGTGAGTTGCACGGTCTTCCGTACAAAGCTTCATATGGAGCCATACCGATACTGGATTGGTAGCTATTATTATATGCAAACTCTACTAGATGCAAATGGTCATCCCATGATCCACCAAAATCCAATATACAAGCTCTCAAGAGATCTTCCAATATACGATTCACCCTCTCCGTCTGACCGTCGGTCTAAGGATGATATGCGGTACTGAGATGTAATCCTGACCCTAGAGCCTCTTGTAAGCTCTTCCAAAACCCACTAGTGAGCAACAGGTCTCGGTCACTCACAATGCTTTTGGGTACTCCATAAAATCTCACTACCCACTTCATATACAATTCTGCTAACTTAGCTGCCGTTCTGGTCGATTTGACTGGTATAAATCTTGCACTTTTAGTCAATCGATCCACAAATACCCAAATGCTATCATATCCCGATTTAGTCCTTGGTAAACCATCGATGAAATCCATCGAGACTTGCGCCCATTTCCATTCGGGAATTTCTAATGGTTGCAATAACCCACTAGGCTTCTTTTGCTCGGATTTAACTAGCTGGCAATTCATGCATTTGGATGTAAACTTCCCAACGTCTCTTTTCATCCCTTCCCAGTAGTAAGTCTGCTTCATGTCTCGATACATCTTATTACCACCGGGATGTATAGTCAGTTTTGAGTGATGACATTCTCTAAGCACTTCATCTCTCAAACCATTCACGTCGGGCACAACTAGTCTTCCATTCTTCCGATGCCATCCATCTCGATCAAGCCCATACACATTCATCTCCTCACCGTCGATGTTCATCTCTAACTTGGAGATGATTTCCAATAGATTAGGATCGTCCCTCTGGTTGGAACCAATCCGCTCTATCAAAGTGGGTCTGATCGTCAAACTAGCTAGCATAACTGGATCCAATTCCACTTTGGTCTGAAATCAAACCCCGCGATATACTCCAGTTGCTTCCATTCAAGAAACATTGCCCCTAAACTGGCATGTCTCCTACTCAAGGCATCGGCTACCGCATTACCTTTCCCAGGTGTGTATGCGATATCAAAATCATACGAAGCCAAGAACTCTAACCATCTCTGTTGACGGAGATTCAGATCTTTCTGAGAGAAGAGATACTTTAACGATTTATGATCGGTAAACAACTCAAATCTTTCTCCCAAGAGATAGTGTCTCCACATCTTCAGCGCAAACACGATCGCTGCTAATTCCAAATCATGGGTAGGATACTTCTTCTCATGCGGCTTTAGTTGTCGACTAGCATAAGCTACAACCCTACCTCCTTGCATCAATACAACACCCAGTCCGGTACCACAAGCATCCGTGTATACCATCATCTCTTCATTCCCTTTAGGAATGACTAACACTGGCGCACGCGTCAACTTCTCTTTTAGACTCTTAAAGGCATCCTCACACACTCCGTCCCAGACGAAGGACTGATTCTTCTTAGTCAATTGAGTCAACGGTGCTGCTATCTTGGAGAAGTCCTGGATAAACTTTCGATAATATCCAGCTAATCCCAAGAAACTTCTTACATCTGTTGCATTCTTGGGCGTAGGCCAATCCTGTACCGTAGCCACCTTCGCAGGGTCCACGGCAATACCACTCTCGGAAACAACATGACCCAAGAATCTCACTTTCCTTCTCCAAAAATGACACTTAGAGAATTTCGCTTTCAATTGGTGTTTCCTCAACACCTCCATCACTATCCTTAAGTGTCCCTTATGTTCCTCCTCTGTCCTTGAATAAACAAGGATGTCATCCACGAACACGAGAACAAACTTATTCAACTGATCTCTGAATACTCGATTCATAAGATCCAAAAAATAGGCTGGTGCATTGGTCAACCCAAATGGCATGACCAACCACTCATAAAATCCAGACGGCGTCCTAAATGCCGTTTTCGGAACACTCTCATCCGCTACTCGTAGCTGATGAAATCCTGTCGCGAGGTCCAACTGGGAGAACACTCTTGCTCCTTCCAGTTGATCAAACAAATCATTTATCCGCGGTAGAGGATACTTATTCTTCCTCGTTACCTTATTCAACTCGCGATAGTCCACACACAAACGAAGGGAACCATCTGCCTTAGTGGAAAACACAACTGGTGTTCCCCACTCGGAGACACTCCTTCTAATAAATCCCTTCTTCAAAAGATTACTGACTTGCGCCCCGAGCTCTCGCTGCTCCCTTGGTGCCATACGACGAAGTGGCATCACTATAGGTCTGGCATCTTTCACTAAATCAATACGGAACTCAATCTCTCGGTGTGGTGGAAGCCCGGTCACCTCCTCGAAGACGTCCGGATACTGGCCAACCACGGGCACATCTGACAACTCATCCTGCGGGATGTCGAGGGAATTTACAAAACTAGTCATAACCCCATCACTAGGTAGACTACCAAACACTACCCTCCGCCCGTCATCCGCCCTCACTGTCACCAAAAAGCCCTCACAGTCTACCACCACCCAGTATCTTTGGAGCCAATCGACTCCCAATATAATGCCATACCCAGTAAAGCCCAAAACAAAGCAATCACAAACAAACATACATCCATGACTCGATAAGACCAAATTTCTGCAAATCATACTAAGGCTAGTCGAACCACCAATCGGGTTCGTCACAACCAATGGTCTATCGACTATCTCGGGTTCCAGTCCCAACCTATCTACCAGGTCACTAGATATGAAGGAATGGGAAGCCCTAGTATCAAACAAAACTTGAACTGGTACATCATAAATAGAAAGCACACCTTGAATAACAACATTCTTTCCTTTCTCCGCCGCAGTTGGGGCATTCGACGAAGAAGGAACAACATCAATAGCATATGCTTTCACAATCTATTTCTCCTTAAGAGGTTGCGGACACTTATCCTTGAAATGTCCCACTTGACCACAGTTGAAGCACTTCTTATCCGCTGGCTTGGCCCGACAATCTTTAGCATAATGGCCCTTCTTACCACAGCTAAAGCACTCAACATCCTTCTTGCTCTTTTTCTGGCCACCCTTAGATTGGTCCTGCTTCCTCTTATTCTGAGAGTTATTCTTGCCTCCACCGCCTGCTTGCAGCTTTGGCCCTTCTGCAGATGCAGCCTCAGTCTTTGACTTAGGGTAGAGACTCTCTGATCTCAAAGCTTTCCCCACGATCGATTCAAAAGTCTCATCGATGTGATTGATAAGCCTTTCCCCCAAGTATCCATCCAAACCTGTAACAACCCGTATTTTTGAATAACATGTCATAACATAAACCAAGGCAGAATTAAACTGTAAAATCTGAATCAAGGGAAACGGGCTATGCCGTTGCGTTCGTCTCGAAAAAATACGCGAAATAGAGTCCGAGTTTTCGAAAATCGGGGTCCGTATGACCAAGTTATGGCCCGTCAAAGTTTTCAGAAAATTACAAGTTCAAAAACAGTTCAAATTTGAATTTAGAATTCAAATTCAGCCAAAACAGACTGGGCGGGAAAACTCCCGCCCAGACAGGTTGACTGGGGGGTCGACACTAGGGTCGACCTCCCCCCAACCAGGTCGACACTAGAGTCGACCTGGGGGTCGACCTCCCTGGTCGGCCAGGTCGGCCTGGTGCACCTATTTTGGCTGTTTGGACCTGTCCTGGAGGCTTGTGACGGGATTTGATGGCTCGGATTGGATCTACGGTTAATCCTATGGCTAATACTATCCTAATCTTCTATAAAAGGACCCCTAAGCCTAGCCTAAATCACCATTATTCAACCCTACAACTAAACAATGCCAAATTTGTTCCTCTCATGGCCTCCACTCTCATGCTAAAATTCCTAAGTTTATTTGTATGAGAGATCTTGAGTTCATACAAGTATTTTCAAGCTTGTATGAGTGTTCTTAGTTTGCATTCAAGTCAAGTTGCAACATTTCTATTACAAAGCAAGGGTTTTTATTGATTTGGCTCAAGGGTTTTTCATTTGGAGCTTTCATATTTGGGTCTTTTTGGTGATTGCATAAGGGCTTCGTCTCAATCTTTATAATAAATATTCATTTGTGTCTTCATAGCATTGTAAGCCCTTTTCTACTCTTTTTGTTGAACTCTAAAGTTAAATGAATGATGCAAGTTTGGGTTGATCATTGTGATATGCAAGTTTGGTTGATCATTATGTTATGCAAGTTGGTTTAATCATTATGTATGACACATGTTGCTATGTTATGCAAGTTTGGGTTGATCATTATACACATGTTATCATGTTATGCAAGTTAAACTTGAGTTTGTGAGCTTAAAGCTTCAAGCTTTATATTAAAGGTTGCATTTTGGCAACATGGAAGTTATCATACCCCTTATGATAACTTGCATGTGAGGCTAAATGCGAACTTCTAGCAACTTCTACATGTCATTTATCACCATGCATCACTTATATGCTAAGTTTGGTTTTATGCATACTTTTGAAGCCTAATAATGCAATATGCAAGTATATGAACATATGTACATTTCATAAACCACCATGTTAAACTTGTGGCTTCAACACCTTTTTGTCATGATTACGCCAAGTTCCCTATTTTATCCTTTATGCGTTGTTGCGATTATGTAAACGATGGGATTACGTTGGGGTTGGGTAACATTATGGCATAAACATGCTTTTTATAACATGACGTGATATGTTAGCTTTTAATTATATTTTGGAAACATAATGGACATGACACTTAGAAAATATGAGTGTGGCCAACTCGAGGTTGGGTTGAGTTTGTAGCATAAATCTACCCGGACCCGCCCGGCTTAACTAGTGGCTACAAACAATAGGACCCAATGTGAGAAGTTGGTCATGTTGTGCTCGAACCCGAGGTTAGACCAAGTTGTGGTGTAAAGCTACCCGGACCCGCCCGGCTTAACTAGTAACCACAACAAGGTCTGATGTGAGAGGTTAAAGCACATTAAGTTAATTAATGCTTCCTGATTAGGGTTAAGTCATGGTCCACTTAATACTTAACCAGTTTGGGCTTGATGGGTTAATCGGGGTTAAGTCATGAACCTTGGGTACACTTAACCAATTTAATCCACGTTTGGATCGGGTTAACCACATTTAACCCGTTAAGAAACCCTAGTTGCGTGGTCCTTTTCAGCAGTAACCCTCTTGATAGTATCATAAGACCCTAGGGACTAGGCTAGGGTGGGGCACGATTACTGGGCTGACATGTAAGCGACCAAAACGACGGCTGAGTAGGTACGCCGGTGTAGGTCCAGGCGGACTATGGTCGTGCACATAGTCTGGAATTGGAAAATCAGGCACGGGTACCAGTAGATCTAGACTGTGCATACTTGATTTGTGTCCGAGGTTGACACCCTAGGGCTTGATACACCCTAGGGTGGACCTAGCGCAGTTAACTACATTTCATGTTTGGGCCGTATGACACCGACACTTGACGAGTTAGGCTTATAGGGAGCCGATCAACTAGACCGTGTAGTTGGACCTTGATTTAGGTCACCTCATGATGTTGGGCCAAGCTTGGGCCAAGGGATCAATTCTTGTTTTTTTTTTACTTGACATGTTAGAATGCTAGTACACCCGTGGTGCAAAACTTAACCTTGATTATGCGATGACACCTTTATCTATCTTGTTAGTTAATCATCATGCCAGTATGTTGTTATCCTTATGTTCATCTCAGCTTCTCATGTCAGTTAACTTTACCAGTTCATGGACAGATAGTAGTTAGGGCTTACCAGTCTTTTTGACTGACCTGTTTTCTTTCGCCTCTTTTCTTCCGTTCCCCCCCCCCCTCAGGTCCTCAGGGTGGGAACATTGGAGCTTAGCTTGGATGTTTATAGCTTGCTTACTGGATTTGCTCATGTATGGTTTTGGACATTGAGCTAGCTATGGTTTATCACTTCACTTTGGGGATAGTACTTTATGTATTTCAGTTTTTCAGTTTATGCTTTTCTCTAGACTTTGTTTGTTGGAAAATAATGATCAAGTACTTTGTTGTAACGTGACTATGGTTTTGAAATGCTAGTTTAATCCGCTGCTTTATTTACTCTGTTTTACTTATATGTTCTGTCTTGTGATATCTGCATGCATGTTTACCTTGTTTAACGCCCCTCCGAAGCTAGTGTGCTTGCAAGAGTTACCCTGGCGGAGGTGGGGTGTTACATTTGGTATCAGAGCATAAGGTTTACAAGATTTGAGCAAAAGTGTTTTTGAAACTTACCTTTTGAAAAACTATTTTCAAAACCAATTAAGTATTTCCCAAGAAAAGTCTAGTTTATTTTAAAAGGCTATTCCCCAAAAGCCATTAGCACTATCCTTCGTTTCTTCGTTCTGAATCTATCTTTTTCTTCGTTTTAGTATGGCCGATCGCTTTAACATCCCGAAAGGCGTACAAGTACCCATCTGGTTCTGGAGATTTATGGAGGCAAGGGCGAATGAAGCCGGCCCCGCGAACATTCCTCCTCCTTCCCCCATCGCTAACTCTCCTCCTCCCGTAGCTGAGGTTCCTCCTCCCCCTCAGCATCCGCAAGAGGATTTCGCAAAAGTTTGCAAGGTCTTTAAGGCGATGGGTGGCAAGAATTTTGTCGGGACGGAGACTTTTGTTGAGGCAAGAAACTAGTTGAAGGAAATTGAAGACCACTTTGCTATCTTTGATATAGAAGACCATAGGAAAGTTCTGTTAGCGGTATGGCTGCTGAAAGGGGAAGCTGCATATTGGTGGGTGGTCACCACCACTACTAGGCCAATTCAGACTTGGGATGACTTTAGGAGAAGGTTCAGATTGAGATTTCTATCATCAACGGAAGAGAACCTTCGGATGGAGAGGTTCCTATCTCTAAAGCAAGGGAACATGACAGTTAGGGAATACGTGGATATGTTTAATCAACTTGCTCAGTTCGGTCTAGAATTGGTTAACACAGCTCGGAAGAAGGCCCTACACTTTGCTCTAGGATTGAATGAGCCATTGCGTGGTTTGGCCATGTCTCATATACCCCTGGGGGCGACCTTCGAGAGTTTGGTGAATATGGCCCTACTTCAAGAGGAAGATAAGAGTGGAAAGAAGGAGGTCAAGGCAAATGAGTCCCAAGACAAGAACAACAAGAAGGGGAACAAGGGAAACAACAATCGCTATAACAACAAGGCAAGAAAAACAAGGAAGTGCAAGTTTTGTGGGATCGTTGGGCACATAGCCAAAGATTGTAGGAAGAAGAAGAGGAAGCTGGGAGAATGCTTTCATTGTGGAGAGTCTGGACACTATAGCAAGATTTGCCCGAAAAAGCGAGGACAAGGAAAAAGGCAAACTCAGCAAGCAGGACCCTCTGGAGGGCGGTTGCAGGCTCTCCTCACTCTTGATCGAGGTAGTGTTTCTGGAAAAAAAGTCATGTTTACATTTCTGATTTCCCTGTTCATACCTTATTTGATTCTGGCGCATCGCATAGTTTTATTTCTGATCTTGTTGAAAGTTTTGCACCTAAGTACTAGTTTAGTTGAGGTCCCGTTAGTGTTTCAAATCCAATTGGGGGTTCCGCCCATCTACCTGTGATTTGTGTGGATTTGAAAATCTCTATCTTGAGCATAGAATTCATGTGTAATGTTTATGTTCTCGGGTTCACGGGATACGGGTTGATCTTGGGCATGGATTGGTTGTCCAGTTATGGAGCCATCCTCGATTGTGAACATAGGGTGGTGAGGCTCATGACTCGCCTCGGTAATACCCTAGAAATTTCTTGTAACCCTAGAGGTCCCGTCATGTTATGTTATCTTGAATCTCTTGACTCGTCCATCGATGATCTGCAATCTGTAAGGGTGATCCGAGACTATCCCGATGTCTTTGAAGAAGGTAAGGGGTTACCCCCTAAACGAGAGATAGATTTCCGCATTTATCTAGTTGATAATGCCAAGCCAGTATAATTGCCCGTTAGGCATATGGCCCCTCGTGAAAGAAGGGAGCTCAGTAAGCAAATCAAGGAGTTGCTTGAGAAGAATTTTATTAGGCGAAGCATTTCTGAATGGGGTGCTCCGGTGGTATTCGCTACTAAGGCGGATGGTTCACTTCGTCTATGTGTTGATTATCGAGAGTTGAACAAACTGACAAAGAAGAATAGGCACCCTTTACCGAGGATAGATGATCTCTTTGACCAGCTCGTTGGTGCTTCTATTTTCTCTCAGCTTGATCTAGCCACCGGATTCCATCAGCTTAGAGTAGCTGAGGATAACATTGATAAAACTGCGTTCAGGACTCCAGATGGATTCTTTGAATGGCTTGTCATGCCATTCGGATTGACTAATGCACCCGCCTACTTCGTAGACTTGATGAGTAGGGTGTTCAGGGAGTTCCTTAACAAGTTCGTGGTTGTCTTCGTGGATGATATTCTGATCTTCTCAAAGGACGAGGAAGAACATGCCAAACATCTCAAGGAAGCGATGGATACGCTTAGGGCGCATCAATTGAAAGCCAAGTTCTCCAAATGTCATTTTTGGAGAAGGGAAGTTCGGTTTCTTGGACATATAGTTTCTAAGCAAGGCATAGCGGTGGATCCCGCGAAAGTGGTTGTTGTTCAAGACTGGAAGACTCCTAGGAATGCAACCGAAATAAGAAGCTTTCTCGGTCTGGCGGGCAGCTATAGGAAGTTCATCAGGGACTTCGCTAAGATTTCGGCACCTCTTACTAAGTTGACGAAGAAGAACTTAGTCTTTGCATGGGACTTGGAGTGTGAGCTTGCTTTTTAAAAGCTCAAAAGAGCCCTTACCTCAGCACCAGTTTTGGCATTACCCGATAGTGGTAAGATGTTTACCGTGTACACCGATGCATATGGCACGGGGTTAGGTGTTGTTCTAATGCAAGAGGGAAGAGTGATATATTATGGGGGTAGGCAACTTAAAGTTCATGAGAAGAACTATCCTACTCATGATTTGGAGTTAGCGGCGATCGTCTTTGCACTCAAATCCTGGCGCCACTATCTTCTAGGCGAAAGGTTTGAGTTGTATACTGATCACAAGTCACTCAAGTACCTCTTCTCGCAAAAAGATCTGAATCTAAGGCAGCAAAGGTGGATGGAATTCTTGGCATCTTATGACTTCGAGATAGCTTATACCCCTGGCAAGGTTAATGTTGTGGCAGATGCACTAAGCAGAAGGAGGTTGACTTTGAGCCCCTTGTTCATTGAGATGAAGAACTTAGAATTCTTGGCAACCTTTGATTTCACGACGGCTGTTGAGTCAATGACGGGTTCATTAGCATCCCTTGAGCTTAGACCCACACTTCTTGATCAAGTTGGGGCTTCGCAGAAGGAAGATCCACAGATAGTCGAGGTCATGGACAAGTTGATTCGTGGTGAGACGTCTAGTCACCTTGCTAGATATACTATTGATGACAAGGGTTGGCTAAGGCGTGATGGAAGGCTATGCGTTCCACAAGTAGGAGACTAGGTGCATAAAGTTCTTGAAGAAGCACATCACTCGAAGATGACTATACATCCGGGAGGAGATAAGATGTATAGAGATATGAAGCGCATTTTCTTTTGGGCCGGAATGAAGAGGGATGTGGTAGAGTATGTTTCAAAGTGCATGGTGTGCCAACAAGTGAAAGCCGAGTCAAAGAAACCAGGTGGGCTATTACATCCATTGGAGGTCCCGCAATGGAAGTGGGAGAGTATTTCTATGGATTTTGTAGATGGATTGCCTATGTCAAGAAAAGGGAATACAAGCATATGGGTCATAGTTGATAGACTTACGAAGAGTGCTCATTTCATTCCTGTAAAGAGCAAGAGGACCGCATCATGGCTAGCATCTATTTATCTTTGGGAAATAGTGCGGTTGCATGGAATTCCTTCTAGCATAGTTAGCGATCGTGACCCAATTTTCACTAGCCAGTTCTGGAATAGTTTGCAAGAAGCGATGGGTACGCGATTGAATCTGAGTACAGCCTATCACCCCCAGACGGATGTCCAAACCGAAAGGGTGAATAGAGTGCTAGAAGATCTCTTGAGGCTTTGTGTTCTCGACTTCGGTGGTACTTGGGAAGACCACCTTCCTCTTGTAGAGTTTGCGTATAATAATAGCTATCAAGCCAGTATAGGGATGGCACCATTTGAAGCTTTGTATGAGAGGCCGTGTAGGTCACCATCTTGTTGGTCGGAGACAACAGATAGACTTATACTTGGGCCCGATATGATATGGGACACATCCGAGAAAGTTGAATTAGTGAGAAGAAGGATGAAAGCGGCCCAAGATAGACAGAAATCCTATGCTGACAAGCGAAGGGCAGATTTGGAATTCGAAGTGGGAGACATGGTTTTCGTGAAGGTTTCTCCTTTGCGTAATGTGGTACGTTTTGGAGCAGTTGGGAAGCTGGCACCAAGGTTCGTAGGACCCTTCCCTATCGTAGAGTGAATTGGAAAGATGGCCTATAAGGTGGAATTGCCAGAGAAGCTAGCCGGAGTGCATAATGTCTTTCATGTCTCGCATCTCCGAAAGTGTATACATGAGTCCGCTGAGGTGGTTGAACCAAGCATCCTCGAAGACGTGGAGGTAGAGAAAGATGCAACCTTGAGAAGAGCTCTGATTCGTATCTTGGGAACAGAGATCAAGAAGTTAAGGAATCGAGAGGTCAAATTGGTGAAAGTTCAGTGGAGTGAAGCCGATGAAGATGCAACTTGGGAAACCGAGGAGAAGATGCGTGGGCTTTATCCATTCCTTTTTGAGGGTACATTCTCAATCTCCTTTCCTAATTAGCATATCTTCCTTTTTGCTATCCATGTTTATCCTGTTTATCTTGTTATCTCGTTAATCGTGGCATGAGAACCTTAGGTAGAAACCCTTTGGATGAAACATGTATTTGAAACATGTTATGCTTGATGTTTGCAAGTGGTTGCAAGTGTTTGCAAGTGGATACTCGTGGATGCATGATACACATTATGCACTAAGATCGGCTCACACACTTTCATGTTGCATATGCATGAGTGCTTATACTTATTCATGGATGAAACTTGTTATGCTATCACGTGGATGTTGCATATGGATGAATGTTATGTGCACTCATGTAGAGACTATGAGTTATGTTAGGAATTTGCATACATATGGACTCATTTCACTAACATACTTTGCATTAAGGAGGTTTACTCTATCAGTAACCGCCTGATTTTTGCATTAGATAAGTACATATACACACACCTTTGCATATGATCATACAACATTTAGAATCCTTTAAGGACAATGACTGCACGTGGATGATGTTTTGAGTAGATGGATGATGGATGGTAGGATACGTTCTTCCTAACATGGAGATTTCGGGGATGAAATCCTTTAAGGAGGGGAGAATGTAACAACCTGTATTTTTGAATAACATGTCATAACATAAACCAAGGCAGAATTAAACTGTAAATCTGAATCAAGGGAAACGGGCTGTGCCATTGCGTTCGTCTCTGAAAAATACGCGAAATAGAGTCTGAGTTTTCGAAAATCGGGGTTCGTATGACCAAGTTATGGCCCGTCAAAGTTTTCAGAAAATTACAAGTTCAAAAACAGTTCAAATTTGAATTTAGAATTCAAATTCAGCCAAAACAGACTAGGCGGGAAAACTCCCGCCCAGACAGGTCGACTGGGGGGTCGACACTAGGGTCGACCTTACCCCAACCAGGTCGACACTAGAGTCGACCTGGGGGTCGACCTCCCTGGTCGGCCAGGTCGGCCTGGTGCACCTATTTTCACTGTTTGGACCTGTTTTGGAGGCTTGTGACGGGATTTGATGGCTCGGATTGGATCTACGGTTAATCCTATAGCTAATACTATCCTAATCTTCTATAAAAGGACCCCTAAGCCTAGCCTAAATCACCATTATTCAACCCTACAACTAAACAATGCCAAATTTGTTCCTCTCATGGCCTCCACTCTCATGCTAAAATTCCTAAGTTTATTTGTATGAGAGATCTTGAGTTCATACAAGTATTTTCAAGCTTGTATGAGTGTTCTTAGTTTGCATTCAAGTCAAGTTGCAACATTTCTATTACAAAGCAAGGGTTTTTATTGATTTGGCTCAAGGGTTTTTCATTTGGAGCTTTCATATTTGGGTCTTTTTGGTGATTGCATAAGGGCTTCGTCTCAATCTTTATAATAAATATACATTTGTGTCTTCATAACATTGTAAGCCCTTTTCTACTTTTTTTTTTGAACTCTAAAGTTAAATGAATGATGCAAGTTTGGGTTGATCATTGTGATATGCAAGTTTGGTTGATCATTATGTTATGCAAGTTGGTTTAATCATTATGTATGACACATGTTGCTATGTTATGCAAGTTTGGGTTGATCATTATACACATGTTATCATGTTATGCAAGTTAAACTTGAGTTTGTGAGCTTAAAGCTTCAAGCTTTATATTAAAGGTTGCATTTTGGCAACATGGAAGTTATCATACCCCTTATGATAACTTGCATGTGAGGCTAAATGCGAACTTCTAGCAACTTCTACATGTCATTTATCACCATGCATCACTTATATGCTAAGTTTGGTTTTATGCATACTTTTGAAGCGTAATAATGCAATATGCAAGTATATGAACATATGTACATTTCATATGCCACCATGTTAAACTTGTGGCTTCAACACCTTTTTGTCATGATTACGCCAAGTTCCCTATTTTATCCCTTATGCGTTGTTGCGATTATGTAAACGATGGGATTACGTTGGGGTTGGGTAACATTATGACATAAACATGGTTTTTATAACATGACGTGATATGTTAGCTTAAAATTATGTTTTGGAAACATAATGGACATGACACTTAGAAAATATGAGTGTGGCCAACTCGAGGTTGGGTTGAGTTTGTAGCATAAATCTACCCGGACCCGCCCGGCTTAACTAGTGGCTACAAACAATAGGACCCAATGTGAGAAGTTGGTCATGTTGTGCTCGAACCCGAGGTTAGACCAAGTTGTGGTGTAAAGCTACCCGGACCCGCCCGTCTTAACTAGTAACCACAACAAGGTCTGATGTGAGAGGTTAAAGCACATTAAGTTAATTAATGCCTCCTGATTAGGGTTAAGTCATGGTCCACTTAATACTTAACCAATTTGGGCTTGATGGGTTAATCGGGGTTAAGTCATGAACCTTGGGTACACTTAACCAATTTAATCCACGTTTGGATCGGGTTAACCACATTTAACCCGTTAAGAAACCCTAGTTGCGTGGTCCTTTTCAGCAGTAACCCTCTTGATAGTATCATAAGACCCTAGGGACTAGGCTAGGGTGGGGCACGATTACTGGGCTGACATGTAAGCGACCAAAACGACGGCTGAGTAGGTACGCCGGTATAGGTCCAGGCGGACTATGGTCGTGCACATAGTCCGGAGTTGGAAAATCAGGCACGGGTACCAGTAGATCTAGACTGTTCATACTTGATTTGTGTCCGAGGTTGACACCCTAGGGCTTGATACACCCTAGGGTGGACCTAGCGCAGTTAACTACATTTCATGTTTGGGCCGTATGACACCGACACTTGACAAGTTAGGCTTATAGGGAACCGATCAACTAGACCGTGTAGTTGGACCTTGATTTAGCTCACCTCATGATGTTGGGCCAAGCTTGGGCCAAGGGATCAATTCTTGTTTTTTTTACTTGACATGTTAGAATGCTAGTACATCCGTGGTGCAAAACTTAACCTTTATTATGCGATGACACCTTTATCTATCTTGTTAGTTAATCATCATGCCAGTATGTTGTTATCCTTATGTTCATCTCAGCTTCTCATGCCAGTTAACTTTACCAGTTCATGGACAGATAGTAGTTAGGGCTTACCAGTCTTTTTGACTGACCTGTTTTCTTTCGCCTCTTTTCTTCCATTCCCCCCCCCCCTCAGGTCCTCAGGGTGGGAACATTGGAGCATAGCTTGGATCTTTATAGCTTGCTTACTGGATTTGCTCATGTACGGTTTTGGACATTGAGCTAGCTATGGTTTATCACTTCACTTTGGGGATAGTACTTTATGTATTTCAGTTTTTCAGTTTATTCTTTTCTCTAGACTTTGTTTGTTGGAAAATAATGATCAAGTACCTTGTTGTAACGTGACTATGGTTTTGAAATGCTAGTTTAATCCGCTGCTTTATTTACTCTGTTTTACTTATATGTTCTGTCTTGTGATATCTGCATGCATGTTTACCTTGTTTAACGCCCCTCCGAAGCTAGTGTGCTTGCAAGAGTTACCCTGGCGGAGGTGGGGTGTCACAAAACCAATAATGAACTTCTCATTCTTCTTCTCAGGAGTGTCAATGAGAGTCAGTCCATACTTCGACAAAGTGTCGAACTCAGCAATATAGTCAGAAACCGCCCTCCCATTCTGCTTGAGTTCCAAGAACCTCTTGAACAATACTGACTTCTGGGCAGTTGGAATAAACTTCTCGCTAAAGCAAGCCTTAAACTGAACCTAAGTAACATGATCCTCTGGAGTAGCTGTTCTAATGGCATTCCACCGATTCATCGCTCGCTCTTTCAGCTGACGAGACGCTAGCCTTCTGTTCATCGCATCCTCAAGGCCCAAGTCATCGAAGATACGATCACAGCTATCCATCCAATCTTGAACATCTGTGGCCGACTCCGTCCCATGGAACGGCTTTCCACCAAGGTTAGTGTAATCCTTGCACAACTTGGCGAAATCGACCCTAGGTGCCTGCACTACTGGGCCAACACCAACTCCGGGATTGGGAACTGCCCCTTGCACTTTTCTAAGCATGTCTCTCATGAGGTTAGTAAACATCGCCCTCATGTCAGCGGCATTCCCATGGTTGGTCCCTCTACCAGCACCCCTCGTGTCTCGGCTCATCGTCAATCTGAAAAAGGGAAGCGATTAACGACCCCATAGTGGTGCTAGTGTAGTGCGACTTCATTCTTATACTACTATAGTGTATATATATATATATATAGCTTTTGATAACCAAAGTAATCACAAATACGCGCTCTCATATACGTACTTTCTCTCCCTAGTGTCTTTCCCTAGGTTAACTACGCAACCTAGAGCTCTGATACCAAGTGTGACGGCCCGCCCCACACCAACCGACATTTACTCCAAAGGCGCGTTGTACACATGTCCAGTTAGCACGGAACGGGTCGCCAGAAGGAAAAAGAAGAAGGAAATGAACTAACAAAGAACCTGTAGAATATCTCACAGCGCATAGAACAAAATATAATAATAACATACTTGACATAAAACAGGAGAGACAGTGCATAAGCTAAAAACCAGAACTAAGCATCATAGCAGCGGAAATCCAAAATATAGCTTATTACAACTTTCAACTGTCTCAAAGCAAAAGCAAGATAAAGGAGGTACACTACTAATGCCCAAGTAGCGACCACCAACGACACAGGGAGAATGTGTATATATATGTCATACGTGGAAGCCTCCTTCCCGCCTCCAAATCAGCTACTTGCGCATCACCATCTAACCTGTCTCTAGTCTGCTCGTGTGAGCACCCAGAGTAATAAGAGGAGACATAAAACTCTGGGTCAGACATAAAGCCTGGTATAAGCGATAAGCATCTAAATTGAACAATAACAGGTAGACTAAAACATACCTGATCCTGGACCTGCAACCAAAGAGTTAGCACTACATACTGTATAACACTCTAAGGTGCCATATCAAACAGTGTAAAGATACGGAGGTGGGGGAGGTGTGCATGTCATAGTGATGGCAAACAATCAAACATAGCATCCATCCTTACATCTCTCACTCAGTGCATAAAGCATACGATATTCACCAATTCGATCACCCACCCTTGCTACGATCACTTTGCCCCATGAAGTCATAAAATGGCTTCACTGCACTGATAACGTAGCCACTAATCCTTCGCTGTGTCCACTTGCCCCATGGAGTTATTCACCCCATCTGCGTTGGCTCATAGCCTTACCAATCCTTACTATGTCCAATTGCCCCATGGAGTTATTCACCCCATCTGCGCTGGCTCATAGTCTTACCAATTCTTACTATGTCCACTTGCCCCATGGAGTTATTCACCCCATCTGCGCTGGCTCATAGTCTTACTACGCATCACCTTGCCCCTCAAGTCATAATGACTCTACTGCACTGATAACGTAGTCTTGCTACCATCACCTTGCCCCTCGAGTCGCAATGACTCTACTGCACTGATAAGTAGCCCATCATTCATTTTTAGTTGTGAATCGAAGTTATGAACATCGACAACTCCTTAGCACACGTCCCGCAGCAAAGTCCAACCATGAAGTGAACTCATCGGTTCCCAACTGGATCCTGAGCTCTAACTTCCCATATTGGACTACCTTTGCATCTCGGGTTATTGGTCAATACTGGGTCGGGTCGGGTTCCTCCTCAAGCCATCGGTTCGGGTCGGGTATCCTCCATCGGTTCGGGTCGGGTATCCTCCGTCGGTTCGGGTCGAGTATTTCTCCTCGGGTCGGGTCGGGTGCCATCCCTCTCCAGTTCGTGCATCCGCTCCGATCCGCCTCCTCATCCTTCACATGCTCCTATCCGATCCATCTTCATGCTTCCGCTCCGATCCGTCCTCCTTAATCCGATCTGATCCCAGTTCAGTTAGCGTGGCCTTCCTTTTTGCCAATTTTCCCAAGTGTCAGGTTCCGATCCGATCGAATCCCTTGCCCAGTTCAACATATCCGATCCGAGCCCCATATCCGATCTGATCCGAAACCTGCACTGTTTTCTGAAACTGTTCCATCAAGTGTTTACGCCATTCGACGACGTTTTCGACCATTCTAACTATTGAAATCAATCACAAAGCATATCATACAGTCATAGCAACATGCATAATCAACCACAAACATCAAAACATCAATATGATAGATTAAAATGGATCAAACATACCCAAAACCCCATATTTTCCCCTTAAGCATGTTTAGGTGAAACTAATGATAGGATTAGCAAAACATAACCAAATTAACCCAAATTCATATCAGAGGTCTAAAACGTCATTTAAGAATTTATGAACATTTTTCCCGAATTTTTATCATGCTTAAATTCGCTAATTAACACTAATTACCTTTAACTAGCCATAATTAGTGTAAAACTATGCAAATCACTCACCTTAGCCACAAACAAAACTAAGATCTGAAATAAATCTCTGATTTGATGCAAATCCCAATGCTAAACAGCAGCTCCAATGTTGATTTGGTGTAGATCTCCCTTGATTAGATGTTGCTAAGCCAAATCCTTGACCAAAAGGTGATTTGGAGGTGATTTAGAGGTTAGAGGCCATTTTTAGGGTTCCTTGGTGATAAGTGGAGGCTAGAAAACTAAAATGGAATGATGCTTTATCTCATTTCAGCCTTCCCATAACCCTAATCCCGAAATGGGTTATGGGCCTACTCACTAATCACCCGATTTGGCCCGGTTAAGCAGTTTTTCACCCTCCAAACCTTATTTCAGCCATATCTCCTAAACGGTAAGTCCGTTTGGCTATTATGACCACTCTACGGAAAGGTAAACCATCAAACGAATCTAATGGAGGTGGTTTCAGGTCAAAATTCATTTCCAATCAAAAGTTATGGCGCAAACCGTACCAACTAGGGGCAAAATGGTCATTTAAAAATCGACAAAAATCATGAACATGGGAAATGACTCTAATAGATGTTTCCCAAAGTTACATGACCATACGACTTCAAATGGGAAAGAAATAAATATTTTACGATCCTACGATGTGTAGAATACGGGTCGTTACAATTTATATTAAACATTTCTCTTCGCTTTAAGTTCATTCCATCAGTAACGTCGTTAACTGATTTTATCTACTTCTTACCATTAGATTAATATAATTAATCAAATGATATTCCTTAACTGTTTATTTTAAAATAATTATCCAAATTATTTACTTGTTGGATAATTACCGCTTCATACTTATTTAACTAGATAATCATTTATATTTACTTTATAAAACGAACTAAAAAAAATACTAATTTATAATAGAACTTCTATTATAATTAAAACTTTGCTTTAATTATAAAAATATAACTTTTATAATTAACTTCGTTGATTTGCCTGACGGCCAATCACTTCTTAACAAAACGATGGTTTTACGGTCGACTGTTACCACCTTCTTAATCGATATTGTTTATTTATTTATCAAAGCAAATGTTGAATTTTCATTCAACGTTAATTATTCACACGGGGTTTTAAATGTAATTCGGGTTCAAACAATGCATATAAAACAAATAGTACATATAAATATCGAGGAATCCGGTCGGATTCCTCCAACCGGTTTCCCGCATCCACAGATGTTAGTCAAACAATTTTCACTGATTCCATACTATGGAATATATAATCGATGGGATCAGTACCCACCAAATGATGTGTATGTATATGACGATATTCAATCAATTTAAAATGTAATTTACCTAATCAACCATCACGCAGCATTCAAACAACATTAGAAAATAATTATAATACTTTAAAACAGATCAGAGTTAGTGAATTTACTCACCTTGGCGCGTTAAACGTTAAATAACGATTTGCGTTGGTCGATTGAACCGGGCGTTCAATCCTACCATCGTTCACGCTGAAACATCTGTCGGCTTGCTCAAGACATGAACGCTTCACACTGCTACTTCGCTTTAACATGTATGACCATTCTCTTCCCAATACCGAAATCAAATGCCGCTCCTACTTTTTATTTTCTTGTTACTTCAGTTTTCTTTTGTGGCTCCTCTCTTTATAATTTTTCTTTTATTTACACGAAAACTGCATGTACTTCATTTAACTCCAAACGTATACTGTCTCTCTTCCTTTCCATTTACGGTCATCCATTGCAAATTTTATTTTTAATCCTTACTTCCCGCGCAGAAAAAACACAGCACCATCATTTCTTTGAGTGCCTGTTCCCTCCTTTTTCCACCGTAAACCCACTTATGTTCTACCACTTATTTTCTCCACTGAGATGACTGTGCTGCTCCACTTCATTTTCTCTCATGAACCCCAATCTCATGCTTCTCCCAAAAAACATTTCCTTCCCTTGAAAAGCACACACAACTCTCCCCCAAGACCACCGAACTCCTCCTTCATTAAAACTTCCCATCCACTTATAAACACAGTACCTCTCCTCCTCCAGTATTTGAACATGTCCACTTCCCACCTCAGCATCTACCCCCAACCACCAAAGACCGCAACAGTATCTTCCACAAATCACATGCATGAACATCACCATGTATACATGGGACAACCTCCCACATTTTCGAGCTGCTCCTCCACTGTTTTCCACGTGAATACCACCTTTTGCCCAATCTCTCTTATATATATATAGTTTGGGGTTTTCAGGATGGAGGAATAGAGGCGGTGAGCTCAAGTTTATATAGCAGAGGATGCTTAAGGTCTAAGGTAAGAAAAGCATAGGGAGGATAGGATTCGTAGCATGTAGTTCCCTGTTTCATTTACTGTGTATGCGTGTATGTGAAAAGATGGGGTACGATTTCTTAATTGCTAAGGAAACAAAGATATTTTTCTTTATTATAGGGTTGGTCACTGTGCTTTTTCTTGGTCATCACGGTTCCACAATTTAGGGTGGTATTATCCGGGGTAGGCAGTGCGCTTTTGCTTCAGCGCAAAGGATTTGAATTAAATATTTAAAACATGCCTTAGATGTTAAGGAAACTAAAACTAGTATAATTTAGCAGTATATATGTTTTGTGTGTCCTTTATTCCCATATTCTTTCGATGGCATGTGCATTGTTACCCATATGTAAATACGTGGAACACTTTCATGTTTCTTTGGTGGACTGGAAAATATTTGTAATCATTGTTTTCAATAGCGTAGCCAAAACCCATTGAAATTCGGTGCTTGAAGTTGGAAGTTGACGGTTAAAACTCTTCATTTTGTTCTTGTTAGATTTTTAGCGAACTCCGTTACGGTGAATTCCGTTCATGAACGAACTCTTACGGATAGAAACTAGAGTACGATCGTGTCCAGCAAGGTACCACAATCCCAAAAATATAATAATATCGGTAGGTTGATTCATATTTTGAAATCCCGAAATACCGATACAGTGTGCAAAATACCTCAAATAAAAAGTTGTATATTTAATTCATTAAAAATTACAGTAAAATTCTAAAAATTAAATTATCGCTATGTCCCAAAAGAACCTTGTCCAAATTCAAATCCGATATCTAGTTATATCGAATAAACCGTTACGGTCGATATACGATTTCATAGCGACTTTCTAAAAATTTGATTTGGACATAACTTCCACTCTGTAACACGAAATCTTGGTTTTTCACTTCTGTTAGAAAGATACTATTAAACACATTCCAACGTTTCTTGTTTTGAAGAAATCCGACTAATAACAGGTCTTGTACACTCAGTTGAAGTTCAGAACGTTAAATCACGAACTGCAGCGTCATTGTGAGCTCAATTATAATTAATATATATTTTTATACGTTCAACTTCGTTTTAATTAACATATACGTCCACTTATATTAAGAATTCAATATTTAAACTGATTTAAATATTCAAATTCAACCCGATATAAATGCGGGACATTACAACACTACTACAAAAGTGGACATATTCGACACTATTTTTCTGTGGCCGTAGATCAAAAAAGCGTTGTCGTAGGCAATTTTTTCAAATAGGCAACACCAGGGGGCGTGACATCCGCGGTCTTTGCATTAGCCCTCTAAGGCAACGCTTTTGCTTATCTACTACGACGGAAAGAAAGTATTGCATTATAACTATACTGCAACACTATTAGTAAGTAATGCAACAAAATACAGCATTGCCTTAAGAATAAGTTACAACCTGGCTTCCATGTCATAATAGTGAGGGCCACGTCAGCATCCACGTAAGATGCCCACGTGTCACCCACCACATCAGCTCTCCACATCAGTTGCCCACGTGTCACATGCCACATCAGCTGTGGGGCCATGTGGAATTAATAGTATTTTATTTAATGCAACACCACTGTATTATGTAATGCAACACCATTATCCTAAAATGCAACATCAGAAAAAAGAAAATGCAACAATAGAAGAAAGCAAATACAACGCTTCAATTAATTTTTTTGCAATGCCATATAATCCTTTTCAATTGAACTATATAATCATTTTCATATATACATACATATATACATACATATATACATATACATATGAAAAACATGAACGTAACCACGTTCTAATAATACAAAAAATAAAACTAAAAATCTATCTCCAACCGCGACCATTTCTACTTGTCTAGACTGCCTTCTCGCCATCTCGCACACTTTTCAGAGCGGATGTACATCAACTCAGGGTGATAAGGTTTGCTGCAATAGGAACAAATAATTAGACTCGGTACACACTTTTTGGAATAATTTATAAACATTGCTTGCTAGATCAAAATCAACACTATGATAGCTTTTTAGTCTTAGGTATGCAATTTAATGAGGGTTGAATCAAACATAATATGTAAATCCCGATGCTAAACTGAATTGACATAATATGTAAATCCAAACACTAAATTAAACCAGACATATTAATAATACACAAACCAGTTGCACTCCATCCAATAAATTATCAGAACATGGAAGAAGACAGTGGAGAAAATGGTGATGCAAAAGACATGTTTAGTCCAACATTTAAATTACATGTTTAGTGTTTTTCCAAATAATATGTGTGCATCCATCATGAGATGACTATATAATTTAATCATTGTTTCATTAAAAATGGATAGATGATGCAAAAGACCTTACCTTAAGTTCAGTCTCAATGTTTCTTTTTGAAAATAGCAACCATTCCTGCACTTCATCCCATCCCTCCAAGATTATAACTCATAACATTCTCTCTTACTTTATAATGATTCAGGATCACAGCTAATAATGAAGGCGTCGGGTTAAAACAACTAGAATTCATGATCAGAATCCCAATATCTTTCACCTTCACCGTTGTCTTCTTTAACAAATCATCTATCGACCCAAACAGTACCAGCTCCGCCAACTTCCTCGCTTCTGCCAAGCACGGGTTCACATTTGCACATGTAACAGCCAAAAGAATCATCTAAGTTTGATATTTGATATATATATATATATATATATATATATAACACTGCAATTTGACTTAAAGCCTAAGAATAATTGCAAGACAGTACAATAAAAGGGAAATACACCACAACAAAAATCAAGTCAGTGTAACGACCCAGAAAATCTGAACCAATTTAAAAAAATTAAATTGGCTAAAATAATGGATTTTAAATATTTAAAATAAATATTTTAAATAATGGCAATGGAAAGTGAGTTTGAATCGACAATTGAAAACGAATATAATTAATTATAATTATAAACAAGGCCTGAAATGGCGCTACAGTTTCAAAAATTGAATTCAAACTTTGTCGGACTGTACCGGGTGCAAAACAAAACGGATTTTAGCGAAACCAAAAATATTTAAATCTGTTAGTGAATACCTTTCTAACGAATCTGAAAAATCGGATTTTCATAATGGAAAGCAAAAGTTATGACAAGTGAATTTTCAGAAAGGTCGCTATGGAATTTATATAGCCCGTGAAATTGGCCATTTTGCATACGACCTCGGAATTCGACGAAACCACTTTTGTTGGATCCGGGATGTGAAGTTATTACTAGGTTTCATATTTCATAATTTTTGAAGCTAGTATGTGAGCGTGACAAAGTAAAACGTGTTTTGGTCAATTATAGTTAAATTGGATCGACCAGAAATGGGCCTTTTTGCAAACGGTCTCAGAATTTGACGAAACTAGTTTTGTTGGGACCGTATCGTCAAAACATAGCTAGATTTATTTTTCTGGAATTTTTCGAATCAGTTTGTGGCCCTGGCAAATTGAAATGTACGTTCAAATCAAATATTGAATGTTATATATTTTAATTTGAAGGAAAACTGACTGAAACAGTCAAATGGGCCTACGAAACATATCCCATTGTGTTCGGAATGGGGGTAAAACGCTAGGGACGACAGTCGTTGGGTTTGAATTGGTGTTCGTGTGTGAAAGAGGGTATTTTCGGATTTTTAAAAATATATAAATAAACAAAAAAAAATCATTGGTCAGAAATTCTATTTTCTCTCTCCCCGAAGTTTGACCGAAGGCGGAAAACGTTCGATTCCTTCTCTCTTCATTTTCTCCCTCTACAAGCAAAATCAGTCCCTCCTCCAGTTGAAGATTTTGTAGAGATAGGAGAGATCTTCAAATCCATATAAGGTTTGGATTTTTTCATTGCGTGGTTTGGGAGAACGGACGTCGGGAAGTTAGCGCGTTCAAGCCGCCGTCGCCGCCGCCTCAGGCGATCGAACGCCACCGCACACCCTGCGCTGAAAGCTCTCTCCTTCCCCTTCGACACTGCGTAGGCCGATCGAGCTATCGATTCACGGATTTCACGAAATCGCGTGACCTAGTTTTGAACATTTCAGAAAGGTATACGGCTTGTTTTATTTTCAGCTGTTTTAACACCTTTAAACCGTTGCAAACTTTGAAAAATCATATCTTTTTGCTGTGTTGACGAAATTCAGTGAAACAAAAGACAGTGGACTCGTGTGGACGTCTGCTACCTTCTAGAAGAGACCGCATATTTTTCTGAGCCTTCTGCTATTTTTGGTGGAGTGGAACCCAATGTGAGATTTCTAATTTATAAACGATATGGGAAACGACGATGTATAAATTATATAGTCGATGTATGAGTTATATAAGCGTTGTACACCTCTTGTATAAGCGTTGTATAAGTTGTACGTTCGATGTATAAGTTATATATGCGTTGTAAAAATTATATATGTGTTGAAATAGAAGTGAATTGCTATAAATAAATATATATATATACGCCCCTCGTCCACAAACCATGGACGATATTTATTGGATGTGATTGGTGTGAAAATTGATTGATAGTGAATGGTTGGTTGGAATTGTTTGTGGTTGATATTGATTGATTGTGGTTGAAAAATACTCATTTGTGGTTGAGAAATATTTGGTGGAAACCACATAGGATTAGTTTGTGGAAATGAAATAAATATATACATGCCGCCTGCGTGCGAACTAGATGCATGATCCCCATTGTCAAAAACCGCGAGGTTTTTAAGGTAGAGCGAGGAGCCGTACTAGGGACGGTCCCGGTTTTAACTACCCTGCCATTATGCTGCCGAAATTTTGAATAATATTCATGTGTTTGAATTATTTTCATTTGCTGAAACTATATTTATTCGTTGAATAGAAAACCTTCATGTGTTGAATCGATATTCATTCGTTGAATTGAAATTCATGTGTCGAATGGTATTCGTGTTTTAAGTATAAAAATCACATTTTTATCTATATATAGAAACTATGGAAAACCTTCATGTGTTGAATCGATATTCATTCGTTGAATTGAAATTCATGTGTTGAATGGTATTCGTGTTTTAAATATAAAAATCACATTTTTATCTATATATAGAAACTATAGAAAACCTTCATGTGTTGAATCGATATTCATTCGTTGAATTGAAATTCATGTGTCGAATGGTATTCGTGTTTTAAATATAAAAATCACATTTTTATCTATATATAGAAACTATAGAAAACCTTCATGTGTTGAATCGATATTCATTCGTTGAATTGAAATTCATGTGTCGAATGGTATTCGTGTTTTAAATATAAAAATCACATTTTTATCTATATATAGAAACTATGGAAAACCTTCATGTGTTGAATCGATATTCATTCATTGAATTGAAATTCATGTGTTGAATGGTATTCGTGTTTTAAATATAAAAATCACATTTTTATCTATATATAGAAACTATAGAAAACCTTCATGTGTTGAATCGATATTCATTCGTTGAATTGAAATTCATGTGTCGAATGGTATTCGTGTTTTAAATATAAAAATCACCCTTTATCACCTATATAAACTATATAAAATAATAGTGTTTTGAAATGAATTGTTTTACAATAAAAATCACCTTTTTATCACCTATATAAACTATATAAAATAATAGTGTTTTGAAATGAACTGTTTTACAATAAAAATCACGTCCTAATTATATACCTGAATTGTTGAAATGTGAAGTGTTAAAAATAGCCACTCGTTCAAATAAATATGCATGAGTTGAAATATTCATTAATTAGCTAATGATATGATTTTTGCCTATGCATGCAACATTAGAATGAATGGTGTTTTTTTAAACCAAATGGAATCAAATATGAAGTTGAATGGAAAATAATAAGTGATAAGAACTGTATATCTGTACATGCATATTTATTTGAACAGGTTATAGCAAAGGGGCTAGAGAAGAGGAATAAAATTTTGTGCCCGACAAATAGGTACACATTTACTGTTTTGTTTGGGTGATGATTTTATGAACCTGTTGGCTAGCCGCTAGGCTTTTTCTTTTTCTTTTTCTTTTTGACATGAGAAGCCCGTGTGGCTATTTGGGAATTTTCCCAGCCCCTCCCGTACAAAGGAGGTTATGGCGAAATTTTCCAAAATTTAAAGGCGTTAGTCAAATATTAGAAGTGGAAACAATATAGGAATTTTTGAATGAACTATATATATAATTATATAAATTTAAATAAAATTAAAACGAAACGTGGCCGTGCAGTTCGCATTTTGAAACCGTGATTTCAAACGATTATACCGGGAGATCCGACCATCGGATTTTCCTGAAATCGCAACCGCTGGGTTCGCTTTGGAAAAATCTTTCCGACAGCACCAACTTTGTAAAAATCCAACGGTTGGATTGTCTGGAATGTTTAATTCAAATCTGAAGAAAAACAGCACCAGAATCGATTATATTTATATATATATAATTATATTTTATCGAATAACGACGCTGCAGTTCGTATTTTGAAATTGAAACTTCAAACGATTGTACCGGGAGATCCGACCGTCGGATTTTCCCGAAACTAGAACCGTTGGATTCATTTTGAAAAGACCTTTCTAATGATGTAAATTTTGTGAAGATCCAACGGTTAGATATTCAGATATGTGTAAATCAAATCTGAAGAAAAACAGCGCCACGGCCGCGTTATGACCCGAAGCGTCGTTTTGAATAAATTGGCAATTTTAAAATAAATAAAAATAGCGATAAATCGTTATAAAATATCATAAACGATATGGAATGGAAATAAACTGAATGTGCTCGATTTACGTGGTATTTGATGGTTGAATGTGTTTGGTGTGAAAATTACATTAAAGAACAAAATTGGTGTTGTCGAATGATTTAACCATTGAAATAAATCGATTTGAAATTCTAAATATACGTGAATTATTTGAAAAGCCCGAGTTAATTCCCATTTCAAATAATTGACCGACGATTGAAAGTCGAAGATGAAGACGGTGGTCGTAGACCGGAGATCTTCACCTCGTTTGGATGGTAACCGAGGTCCTGATTGGGAGGCATCCCGAAATATGGATAATGAGTGGTGATCGTCCAGACGTACGTCGTGATCGATGGGTTTGCGAGGTATTTAGTGCCTCCGGTTTCGTTCAGGCCCAGAACGGACTTGTAAATGGACTGTGTGTCTGACATTGGATTTTATTCTGTGTTGATTGATCTCTATTAAATATACATCTGTTTGGCGGCGGAAAATTTATTCTTTTGCTTAACGCCTTTCTCTGAAACGCACGAGTTCAAAGGTTGTATATCGATGGACATCAGTCGCATGTCATGAATTGCCTGTGTGGCATGCTAAGATGCAGTAATTAGGGCTTCTGTTGAAAAGCAAAGTCTTGTGGTGATGATCAAAGCAACGCCGGTGTGGCATAGCTTTGTGTATAACGTAAAATCGCGAGCCTCACACCCCGGTATGAACCAGAAACGGGAGAGGACATCAGGGAGGGCCTGCATTTCTTTCTAGCTAGGGTGGTGTCAGTGACCTACCAGCCCTGACATTTATATACTTTTCACCTGTGTGGTTGTTGCTGTTGCGAGGCGTTTCGGTTTGATCGGACGATCCGGGTCCGATGGAGTCATTCGTTGGCTCGTTTACGCCCCAAAGGGCGGGGAGACGTAGTGTTCAGGCATAATAATCCACATCGGTGGACCGGCCCTGACGATCCAAGGGGCAGTTGTGGCTGTTCCTGAAACACGGGCTAGAGCGTCTCGAATTCGGTAAGGACTATCTTTTGCCTTGGTTCAGGACGGAAATCCAATTTCCAAATACGACATCATGCGGTTTTGATTTTATACCTATATATGGTGACATAGTGGTATGGGGCATTAATGCCGTCTATGATTGATAGTTATGATTCGAAATTGTTCTCAAAATATATAAACACTAGCAATAATATCAAGTGACTTTGTTTTATTCGTATCAAGCATATTTTGGCCGTTATAAGGTAAAAACTCTATCCTCCGGTTTGCGTTGCATTGTGTGATGGGAACTGAGTCTTATAATGGCTTCATTTTTATAAAAAGCATTGCGATGTTTAAAAGAACGATTTGTTTTAAAGCACTGGCAATCCAATGGAGTAAACCCGTTCCACGAAAGTGGCGTGGTCCTTTGATTAGCCATATTATAAATGTGTTGAGTAGATTTCTCATACCAGTCCCATGACTGACTCGTAGTTTGTTTCACTTCTAAACTCGGGTGCCCCTATTTCTATACGGGCAGCCTTGTGTTTAGGTTTAGCAGGCTTTATCTGGATAGCTGGAGCTGAAGATGGATTCTATCATTTATCTCTTTTTATGCTGTTCAGCTCCTATTGTACATATTGTTTGTTTTCCGCTGTAAACATTTATGTATAGCTGAACTGTAATTGTACTAAGTAAGATCCTGTATACTGTGTAACTCTGATGGTTACTTTTATCCAGTATATTCTATTGTTCATTATCTGGTGTATTTATTTATTTCTATTCTTCTATTATCCGTTCCTGTGTTATATTCCACGGATTACCCTTGCCACCATCTGTACGGGGTTTGGGGTCGTCTCAGTCAGACAATATTTGGATAGGCAACATTTTGGAGTTAAGGATGCAACATGTAATGATAGGAGCATATGGAGATGTCACATAACTAACTAAAAAAAAGGACTACGCAGGTAGTACATGTAGTGAGTACCCAGTTCAAGAGGTACATGAAGGAACAACAACCATACAATTAACATATGCGGTTTATAAACGGTGCAGGAAAATTACTAACCCAAGCATTAAATTTAGTTCGGTTCCTCAGTCAAAGGCACTAACGGTTTTCCAAAATAAATCCCAGCATCTAAATTAAACTATGCAAGTGGATAGTGATATGTAAATAAAATATTATGGCATGATCTGGTAGCAATTTGACATAACAAGTTATCCTTGAAAGAAAGTTTAGTAACCGAAGAACACTAAATTTGGACATAAAATCGAGTGGCAGAACTGGTGTTAATGAGGGGAAAATGCTCACTCTCACTCAAAATGAGATCAACGTTGACAATATTGGCCATGAGAGATTGTGTATGCTGTTTTCTTTGAATTCTGTGCTTGTCTCTTGTATTATTTGCCTACTTTTACCTCCATTTCTGTCTATGGCCTGCTGTATCCATGGGTCATAAACGTATATGTATGTGTGTAAATAATTAACAATAGTCTACTTAAAGGTACCATTTAGTACACTTACATCGAGGAAGGAGACATCTCTACCCTGGTCCCGGCCCTTTCCATTGTGGATTGATTCGAAGGCCTATTTCTTTTAATGGATCATTGTCGTTCATAAATTACATTAAAGAGCTTGAATTCCCTACATTATGATAAAGGGGTACATTGAACATATGCATGTAATATCTAGAATATCCGTATGAAATGGAAACATATGCGTGTGGTTCGTCCTACTGATATATCACAAGTAGGAATCATTTACAGAGTCCATATATGTTTGGACAATCAACTGTAGTAGAATTGTAATATCCTCATTTTCATAAAAAATGATGATACAAAATCATCAAGTTTGTTAATTTAATAACTCCTTTTTTGTTAATTTCTGAAGAAACATTAGAAGGTATTCGTTGAGTGGTTCTCATATATCACTTTCTATGCACCACACTAAGGTGGAAGTAACCCTGCACACCACCGACCAAATGAATGACCATATGGAAAAGGGCAAAGTTAAAGGCCCTGAGTTAATATCTAATATGGAGAGCAATAGTTTGTTTCCAAATATGCATTGTTTAAAAATCAAATATGTACTTGCTATTCAAGGAAGATAGAGCTATGTTATATATACGGTTTTCACAACTCTCATTGCAAATGTTACACTTCTACATCCATATGCATATTTCATCAATTAAGGAACATAATGGATTGCATAACCTATAGAAGTTTCGGGAAGCTTTAGAATAATATGCAATGACAATTCATGCATTTGAAGACCAGCTTGTGCTCCGCTTTTTTATTTGTTTATATCAAGTCAGCAATACGATAAAATAAGTTCACTGGGAAGGAGAACCCAAAAAAAAATTGTGTATTTTTATTTCTTTTATTGTATACACCTCTCTCATAACTAAATGATGAAACAAACCATAAACGGGACAAGATATCAAGCAGCAGCAAATGCTGAAGACAACCAGTCCTTCTTTTTCCCAAAAGGTATGAACACTTGGTAAGTTAGAAAAGAACGATTAGCAGATAGGTAACGTAAGAAGCATAAGAAGTGAATAAATAATACCCTCATCTTTTCTTTGCCTGATTCCATTTTTAATAGCTTTTTGAGGTCTTCCACTTTTTTAAAACAACAATCTGAGATGATTCAGACAAAACATAGGATTCAAAGAAGAGGCAGAACATAAAAAGGTTTTTAAAATATAAGGTTTTGAGGAATTTAAAATTGAAAAGGAAGAGCTTTAATTCAAATGTATAAAACCCAGATACGATTTGGTTTGAAGTCTTACCCAACAGGCATTAGCACAGATTGAAAAGCGTATCAATTTTGGGTAACTCTGAAAAGTGGAGATTCGATTCCTAAGCTTATCGATTGAGTGGCATAATGGATGGTGTATCGATTGAAGATGGGGAGGAGGTTGGTTAGAGTGAAGATGAGAAGAGGAAAGTGGAGAACGAAACATCATTCAAGAGGAAATAAAATTCTTTGCGGATGAAAAAAAAAGAACGATTAGCATGACCATGGTATTTCGAGGAGGAGGGAAAAGTGCCGCCAAAATTTTAGATACTAAAACAATGCAATGAGTTGGCTGTCATTGAACAGTTGATGGAGGTAATGTTCAGATAGGAAGCACGAATTAATTTGAACCATTGGATTAATCATGCATCTACAGTTGGGGTTTTGTTTATGCTGATAACGCGGATCGCTGAGTTGGATTGTAAATATATAAAGTTACGCTTTTAACTAGTGTTGCACGTCAAAACACTAGAATTCCCACCGCAACAGTGCATTCACGTCTAATGCAACAACATATGAATATTGTTGCAGAAGATCAAAGAAAGCAAAGCTTTCGCCACACTTTTCATGCAATGCACACAAATTAGTGTCGAATATGCCCACTTTTGTAGTAGTGCAATAAACGATTGTATATGGGAAACAACCTTGCTTAATTTCCATAAAAAACGAATAAACATTCAAGGCACTATCAAGATCATGAAGCATGATAAATAGTTGAAGCACGGTTAACCCATATAAACGGCTTCTAATCCCTTTCTCATTTAATTAATCTTTCATTAATTAAAAACTTCTTTTATTAGTAAAACTTCTTTTATTAGTAAAGCTTCACTTGTCAAATAAGACTTCACTTATCTAATAAGACATCACTTATTAATAAGACATCATTTATTAATCAATAACTCATACTCGATTAATATCCCTTTATATACTAGTGTATATATTCAATTAGACATATAAAAGGTATATATGTATATATTCTATTAATTCACTATTCCTTTATAGTCTAGACTACTAAAAAGGTTTTAATATACTTAAACCCTCCAGTATAAGTATAATTATTATTCCATTTCAATATTTTCTTTTTAGCTTCAATGCCTCAAAATATTTTCTTCATTTCTAAGATTTCTTAAAATATAATCAGAGAGGTTAAAACCATTGTTTAGTAAAGAACCTCTTCTCTTTTTTATAAGTTTAACATCTTATTCAGTATCTTTATTTTAATAGATTTCCATATTGGGTTCTAACTTAAAATCAGTTATTAAAGATCTAAGTATACTCAAAATCATCAAACCATATATTCCAATTTAACTATATTCCAAGGTTTTAAAAACAAGTGTTGCTAAAACACTTTTAATACAAACCAAAAACAAATCTTTATAATCATCTTTAAATGTTCGTTTAAAGATTCAATTGATATAATATGAGAGGGTTAAAGACGAATGTAATTAACACATCGTCTTGACAAACCAAAAACCATTTTATGTTTATAGAAATTACACTTCGTACACTTTACTCGTTTCCGACATTATCAACTTAGCTATCCCTCGGTCAAGAGTGAGGCTAGGTAAGTTAGTGCACTGGTTTATCACCCCTTGTAGACACCCCATTTTTGACACTCACAGATAGATAAGCCTACTCGTCAGCTAATTAGAATTAAGCACAGTAATCATGATATTTAATAAACAAGTAAGTAATCAACATGTTAACATGTTTCCAACATTCCCGACCTATCTATTCCTCGGTCAAGAGGGAAGCCGATAGGTTAGAGCTCTATTGCTCCGTCCCTACTCGACATCAATAGATAAGCCTAATTCGTTGGCATATTAGTGTTAAGCATTATCAATTACCTTTTTAATCTAGTGACTTATTCATGACAAGGTTTAGCAATTCATAACCCTTTCTAACCTTTGTTTTATTTGGGAAACGGGTAGTTTTGCACTAGTGAAGTTTTGGTCATTTTTAATGGGTTACTTAGCATTTTACTAACCAATAACTTAAGGTAGTAAACATACAAGTAAAAAAAGATTAAATATGATAAGAAATCGCTAAGAATTCCATTACAAGGTTCCATACGAAGTGTTGAAAACACAACAATTCAAACTGCATCTATAGCGACTATCGTTATAAGTGCACTTTCAAGTTCAAGTCCACAATATGTCAATTCCCTACTAATCCTTATGTGATTTGTTTCAAGTCCATTCCACTTTTTATGCAAGTCAATTCAAGTCCATTAAAGTCCATTCCAATCCATTAACATGGATCACATATGTCTTTTACTTTTAAAGTAAGAATCAAGTTAACATTTTTAACATAAGTTAACATTCAAGCAACTTTAAGCATAGTTAAAGACATGCAAAAGGGTTTATGTTTGTTGTCCTAAATAGTGAGTAAACTCACCTTAATCCTTAAAAAATCCAAGATCCAAGAATAAGAATAAAGATCCAAGAATAAGAACAAAGATCCCAGCTAGCAACCTCCTTCTTTTCCTTGCTTTTCCCTGCTTCCTTCCTTATATAGCTCACGACCAAAGATGGAAATTGAGAGGGTCTTGAATTTTTCAATTTCTAACTTGCTAGAAGTTCTTGTAATGATGTAATAAGGCTTAACTCAAAGTTTGAGTTGATTTAGAGTTTCTGTGAGTATAGTTTGAGAAAGTTAGTAAGGAAGAGAAAGAAGTAGAGAAGCCATTAAAGGAGCTTCATTTTGCTTAGGAATTTTGTGAATGAAAAGAGAAGGCATACCCTTCCTTATATAGGAAAAGAAAGATGGATGGGAAAAGACTAAAGTACCCTTAAAACCTTAATAATCATTAATGAGAGATGGGATGGTGTGTAAGGTGAAGGGAAAGATGTGTAAGAGAAGTGAAAGGTGTGTAAGAGATTGTAAGTTTGCTTTTTCAAAGCTTAAACATTAAGCATCCTTTTGTATACATATAAGAAGCTTATACACATACACGTAGGATATTTTATAAACCTTTGATGTGACTAATTATGCATACATACATACATATATATATATATATATGTGTGTGTGTGTGTGTGTATGTGTGTGTGTGTGTGCATGTATATAAATGTACCAAACAATGTTGCACGATACAAAATAACTTCTGTTCAACGATGGAAGTTGAATCTCGATCATATTTTTAGTTCTTTATCAAATGATTTATTTAAGTAAACAAAACTTAGAAATAAATTCATTAACTTATTTAAATAATTACAAAAAAAAGCATATTTGTATTATAAATCACTTATTTGAATATTTAAATACCCAAAATACAAAAACTTTCCTTAAATGCTCATTTTTTAAAATGATGACATCATCAAAATAGTTAGCCATAAATATGAAAAATACTTTTATTTGCTAATTACTATCCTAATGATTAATTATATATTCATTTAAATTTTCAACAACTTTTATTGAGAATATATATATGTATGGATGTATGTATATCGATAAAACGGTTTTCGGTCACATTTTCTACATTTTTCCAAAAAATATATTTTTGAAAGCATTTTTCCGAAATGAGTCTAGGATCATTAATTATTAATTAAATGATGTTTAACAAGGTTATAAAATCACGTTTATAACATTTAACAATTTAAAAAATTGTTACGATATTCAAGGATTAAGTGTTCGATTTTTCCGGGTCTTTACAGCAATGTAGAGCAATATGGTTAGATTTGTATGGTTTTTTGGTTAAACTGGGGATAATTTAGGTGATGAAAAGTGAGTGATGGTTTGATATAAAAGGGATATAGGTAGCTTTGTGGGTCTTGAAGGAGTTGTAGCTGATTGGGTGCTTGGCTGTATATTGGAAGTGGTTGTCAATGATGATGTTTGCAAAGTGGTGTTTGAATGTGTAGAGTGATGATGCTTGTTTACAGAGTAAAGTATGAGTTTGTTAAGGATGTTGTTTGTGAAAGTGAAGGAGTTGAATTGTCGTGTTTTGCAGTAGTTCTGATTAGGGTTTTTTTTCCTTTTTCTGCTATTTTTCTTTCAAATATTTCTGAAATTTCCATTTTTCGCGTTCTTCCAAAATAAACAGATCGAAAGGAATTCCTTTCGATACATAGCGATAAAAGTGCAGAAATTTCCAAGTTTTCCGCAGTACTTCCTCTCCCTCCTACTTTTATACATTTGCCGCTTAATCAGGCTTGGCCTAACGTCTTCCGTTTACTTCTTAGAAATCTTTGTAACTTTGTTTCTTTCCTATTGCCTCCTAAAACGTAACCCTAATTTCCCATTCGTCACTTAGTTTCTCTCCATCTTCGTCTTGAGATTTATTGTAACGACCCAGATTTTATTATGGAATATTTAATTGATCTAAATATTGAAAACAATTTATTTTAAGAATTAACGACTTGGAATTTATTTAATTTAAAGATTAAATGTATAATTTATAATATAATTAAAACCGAGCTCGCAGTGGCGCGGTAGTTCGTAATATTACATTTTGATCTTTAAATGAATGTATAGGATCCAATATAAGTCATAATTCGTTAAAGGACAAATTTTCAAAATAGGCTAACTTTTAAAACTAATAGCAAGTATAGGCCTATTTGAAAACTATTAGCAAATATAGGCCAGTTTTTGCCACCTCAGCGATGAGGTGGCAATTTTTTTTAAAAAGTATACGGGGGCGCACTTGGCAAGTGCGCCCCTTGTAAATCATATGGGCGCACTTGTCAAGTGCGCCCGTATATTTTTTTTTTCTCCCCCTTTAATCTCTACCTCCTACCTGCTACCTTCTGTCATTCTTCTTTTTTACTATTTCGGGTTAAAAAGTACCCAATCGTACCAATCTTCCACTGGCTCCAAAAAACCCTAAAATCTTCATAAAAAATCAAATTAAGCAAGGGTTATTGATTGTGTTACTTATACCAGCTATTCGGCAACAATTTGAAGGTATTGATTTAGTTTAAACTCAAACCCTAGCTCAATTTTTTTTGTTTCTCAATTACATTCAATCTCTATGTTAAGTTTTTTTCTTTTTTCTATGCTTTTTTATGTTACTAATGTTTGTGTAACAATTAATTATCCTTATTCCTTGCAAATTTTCCATTGTAGACTATGTCGGAGTTCATCCCTATTATTTGCTATTTTGATGGGAAGTTGAATTTGAAAGAAAATAATACGCCGGTGTATGTTGGTGGCAAACAAAAGGGTTCAAAGGTCAAAAATTTTTGCTCCTATCATGAATTAAAAGAAACGGTATATAGGGTTACAAAAATTGATTCGCAAAAATACGACGTAAGATTAGTAAGCAAGTGGGTGACGGAGTCTGGATCGTCTGCTATTGATGTAAATGACGATGAAGATGTCGATGCAATGTTTTCAGTTAATATGAAAGTTATAGAGTTATTTGTAGTAAAAGAGGAGTTGAGACATTATGAAGAGGCAGCTAATACTAATGTAAACCAACACTCTACTCAAATTATCGGAACCATTCCGAGTTGTGCTCATCAAAGCACTCCAAGTCCAATATTTCCTACATCCGTGAATACAAAGTAAGTTTGTAAATTTTACATTTGAATATTTAAATTTCGTAGTGTTCTAATCTCATACTTTTGTTAATAGTCATACGGTTCATGCGGGTGGTTCAAGTTCTAGACCCGCAAACGATGATGTAGGTTGTGCTCATCAAAGTAATCCAAGTCCAATATTTTCTACATTTGTGAATACAAAGTAAGTTTGCAAATTTTACATTTAAATAGTTAAAATTTGTAGTGTTCTAATCATATAGTTTTTGTTAACAGTTATACGGCGCATGCTGGTGGTTCAAGTTCTAGACACGCAAATGATGATGCAGGGTGTATCTCACCACATATTGATAGCATGCAAATTGTTTCGATGGACAATGATGTGGTACGGATGGAAAATATGGAAGCTAACAATGATCCCTTGAGTTTGGAATTGGTAATGAAAATGAAAACGAAAATAATGAAGCATCATTGGTGCAAGAAGATGAAGACGAGATCAACGAACAAATGGAATTTGAGATGCCTTTGACAGATGATTTATGTAGTGCACAAATCATGGCAACATCGTTGATTCAAAATGTAGCTCCTATTAGAGACACATTTACCGCAGATTGTGTTGATTCGGGCTTTCACGTTGGGATGCAGTTTCAAACCAAGGAAATGCTTATTCAACAACTTAGTGAGTGGTCTATTAAAAATTCTGTCTCTTTTAAGCCTATAAAATCCCGCACAAAACAGTACACTGCAATTTGTAATGTTGATAACAATTGCAAGTGGAGAATACATGCTATTATCCCAAAAAAATCATTGACGGGAAGGTGGGAAGTTAGGAAATATGAGGGCAATCATACTTGTGTTAATCCGGTCATCAATTCTAATCACAAGCAAGCGACGAGTAGATTTGTTGCTAATAAAATACTTCCTTCTGTGAAATCGGATTTGAATACTACTCCTTCTGCGATTCAAGTTTTAATGTCGGAAACTTTTTTCATCAAAATTAGCTACTTCAAGGCGTATAGAGCATTGCGGAAAGCACTTGAGACGGTTTTTGGAGATTAGGAAACATCATATGTTGAGTTGCCACAATATTTGGCTGCTATAAAAAAACATAATCCAGGAACCGTTTTTAAGATTGAATATGAAAGACTTACGAATGACAAAGTTCTTTTCAAAAGTGCATTTTGGGCATTTGGTGCTTCTATAGATGGTTTTGCGCATTGTCGACCGTTAATTTGCATTGATGGTACACATTTATACGGGAAATATCAAGGCACATTGTTAGTTGCAACCGGAGTTGATGCAAATGATGGTATATTTCCATTAGCATATGCAATTGTAGATTCCGAATCAAAAGATAATTGGGATTGGTTTCTTAGATGCATGTACTATCTCATACATAGTGTTCGCAATAGATGTTTGACTTTCATATCCGATCGAATGAAAGGTATTCCGAGAGCATTAGAAAATTGGCCTCAAAATCACCATCACCGCTTTTGCGCTAGGCATCTCAAAGCTAACTTTCAAGTTGCCGGATTTACTCAAAAAAACTTGGTAGACTTATTCTATTCATGTGCTAGCGCTACGGATGAGTTGCAATACAAAGAGTTAAGAGGCCACTTGAAAACCATTTCGCCGGATGCACATGCGTGGATTGAAAAGAGTTTGCGAGGTGCGGAAGAAAATTGGGCTCTATGCAAGGATAATGGTGGACGATTTATGATGATGACAACAAACGTATCCGAAAGTTTTAACGGAGTTTTACGAGGTGCTCGTGCTTTGCCGGTCAATTCTTTAGTAGCACGAACGTTTTACCGTTTGAACGACTATTTTATGAAACGTCGTTCCGACGCCGAAGGATTTGTAAAGCAAATGACTCCAAAAGTTGAAGCTCTTTTAGACAAAAGAGCAAAACAAGCACGACATTGTGGAATTGTTAGATTCAATCAAAGCGAATGGCAAGTGAACGATCAATTTGGAAGAGCATTTACCGTGACTTTACATGATAATGTATGTACTTGCACTTGCAACATTCCGCTATTGCAAAAATTGCCATGCTTGCATGTAATGGCCGCTTGTGCTCAAGCCGTTGGAGGAGCAAATATATCGTACTATGATTTTTGTTCATCGTGCTTTTCCGTTGAAAAATATAAAGCAAGTTACGCTCCAAGCTTTCATCTGATTCCCGATAGTAGATATTGGGATGCTTATCACGGTCCGACCATATTGCCTCCGCGTACAAAAAGAAAGACGGGACGTCCGCGTTCGACAAGAATTAAAGGTATGATGGATAAAATGGGAGGAAGTAAACAAAACACTTGCAGCAAATGCGGTCAAAAAGGTCATAAAAGATCGACATGTCCGTCAAAATAAGTTCTATTTGATTGAAGTGAGCACTTTGTAAGAGAATGTTTGGAAATGTATTTTGAGATTTTGTTTGAATGATTTGTAATGTAATGAACAATTTGTAATTTCAGTTTGATGAATGAATGATTTCCATGTCAATAGCGAATGTTCGCATTTTATAAGCGTATGAAATGTAGCTGAGTGGTTGTATGATCAGTTTTGCAAACTGATAGACAAAAGTTAAGGTACCAGTTTTCTGGTTTTTGTTCTCGGCCAGGGCGCACCTGCAAGATGCGCCCGTGTAAATATAGACGGGCGCACTTGCCAAGTGCGCCCGTGTATATTTACACGGGCGCACTTGACAAGTGCGCTCGTCTATATTTACACGAGCGCATCTTGCAGGTGCGCCCAAGCCGAGCTGTTATATGCCACTCAGCAGCCTCATTTGCCTCATTCCATCCATACACTCCTACCTCTCCAAAATCCCTAAAACGAAAAAACCCAAAATTCTACTCTTCCAAACTTTCAAATACTCCAATCCTTCATTACTTATACACTAAATTAGTTCTATAATGGAAGGTTCATCCTCCTCTTATGCGGTTAGAGGTAAATACTTCAATTGTTCAACCCTAGTTCATTATTTGGCCATTTACTTGTTTATGGTGATTTGGTTGTTCATTACAATAGGAAGTTCATTACGATATGGTGATTAGCTTGTTCATTACAATAGAAAGTTCATTACAATATGGTGATTTGCTTGTTTTACAACCTAGCTTCAGTCAAAACTTTCATGTATTTTTAGTGAAAATACATTTTTTTTCTTATAGAGTTGGAACCGGGTCCTATCGACGCAAGTGTTTTGTATCTACAACATGAACATAGAAGCAACAATCTCGAATTAATGAAGGTATTTCAAATACATTTTTTCTTGTGTTTTAGTTAAGAACTTTTATTTTCTATGCGCTAACCAATTGCGTTCGTCCCTTATTGAATTTGCAGAGTGACGAGCCTCTAGATTGTCAAGACCATTCTAGCAAGTTAAGACATATTACATCAAATTCACCAAGAGTTCAACTAGCTTTAAGACGAGCCGGATTCCAAGAAATATCTCGATTGGGCTTTTTTAAGATAGATCATGCACTAATAACCGCATTGGTAGACAGGTGGAGACCGGAGACTTCAACCTTCCATCTTCCCACCGGTGAAATCACTATCACGTTGCAAGATGTTAGCTGTTTGTTGGGTGTTGTAGTGGAAGGAAATGCCTTGACTGCTACACATCTCAGTAACTACGAAGATGTTTGTTATGAGTGTTTAGGAGTGGTGCCAAATCAGAATGAAGTTAGAGGCGCAACAATTAAGATGACTTGGCTTCGTAAAATGTTTGAAAATGAACCATCAGAGGATGCGTCAGACGAGGAAGTTGAACATCATGCAAGGGCCGTTATTTTACACTTGATTGGTTCTCGTCTTTGTCCCGATCATTCTAAAGGACGAGTAAACCTTTTTTGGCTATTATTTATAAGAAATTTGGATGAATGTGCACAATATTCATGGGGTAGCGCTATATTAAGTACATTATACACTGAGCTAACAAATGCCGCGCTCTGTAAATTTAAATCAATAGCCGGTTGCCTTTCTCTTCTACAGGTAAATATTAATATGTACAATTATTAATGGCCATATGTAGTATGCAATCCTTCCATATTAATGTTTTATTTATTTTACAGCATTGGTCATGGACACATCTTCCTATAGGTCGACCAAATGTGGCTTTATCTACGCAGATCGACAGGACATTACCGTATAGTGCAAGGTATTTTGTTTTGAGAAATTAGATTACTCATTTCATTTACACCTAAACAGGACGAGTATAAAGCTTGTACATGCCTTAGTTGTCATGAGTATTGTGTATGAACAATTGGATTACTCGTATCACTTACGGCTAAACATTAGTCTTTTCAATTACAAATATTATGCTTACATACTTTATTTACATTTACTTCGTATCGTAGGTGGTTTGGAAATAGGAGTTGGATTGAGTCTCCAAAGCAAGTTACCACTTACTATCGTGATCAGCTCGACATGCTTACAAACGATGTTGTTGTGTGGAATCCCTACACACAGGATGTGCTAGCCGATCTTCCTCAAATATGTATAAATGGCATGCCTAGTTGGCTTTGCAAGACACCGATCATATGCATGCGAACTGTAGAGATGTATAATTCGGATCGAGTGATGCGACAATTTGGTCTTCAACCACACATCCCTGAGCCTTGCGAACAGAAACCAAATTTGGATTTTGCTATCATTCGATGGAACGATAGGCATAACCGTATTGTTCGTCAACGTATTCCTCCCGATGGGCTTTCAAATTACATGAGTTGGTATTGGACGATCACTCGAAGATTCATTATCGCGGATCGGACCGCTCACGAACGAACATACACCGCTCGTGCACCGCTTGAGCGAGATGTTGTAAGTATTTAACTTTGCTTTGTTGTTTTACTATATGCACTTAAAATTTTCAATTCCTAAATTTAAGAAATTATATGTGATTAAATAACCCAATTTGTAGGTTGACGTGCTAGAGACAGTGGGAAGGGGCTTGGAGGATGTTGGACGTGGTCGAGTGCCGGAGCGCGACGTCCGACCACGATGTATGAGCTTGAAGAAACTAATTGATACATTACTTGGTAGACATAGACTAGAACGCCCCGGGGAGCGAAGAACGAAAAGAAGACACGATACTTCTCAACCTCCACATGACCCAACTCAATCGCAAATATCAGGACCTTCTCAACCTCCACCAACTCAAGATTAAACGTCACCATGAGCGTTCTTTTTTAAGTGTTTGTATTAGTGTGTTTGTAAGTGAATCATGTCCGCTTTGAATTTGTGATCGAATTTTATTTGTGTTTATGTTTGTAATCGAATGTTAATTTGATTTTATGTATTTGTGTTTGAAGTTGATTTATATTCATGTACGACATGCTGATTTTATGTTTGATATCATTTGCGGTTGAAGTTGAGGTTGAAAAATGAGGTGGAGTAGCAGCTAGCTGAAGCTGCTGCTTAGCAGGAAAATATGGGCGCACTTGACAAGTGCGCCTTTGTTATTTTTCATGGGCGCACTTACCAAGTGCGCCCATATATTTTAACAAAGGCGCACTTGACAAGTGCGCCCGTATGATTTACAAGGGGCGCACTTGCCAAGTGCGCCCCCGTATACTTTTTAAAAAAAATTGCCACCTCATCGCTGAGGTGGCAAAAACTGGCCTATATTTGCTAATAGTTTTCAAATAGGCCTATACTTGCTATTAGTTTTAAAAGTTAGCCTATTTTGAAATTTTGTCCTTCGTTAAAACAAGAAATGTTTGAATTTATTGAACTATAGTTTTCTAATGAAAGTGAAAAATGGAGATATGATATTATAGATTGTGAGTTATGTCCAAATCAAATTTTCAGAAAGTCGTTATGGAATCGTTTATAGAACATAATGATTTATTAAATGAAATAAAGGGAATTTTTTTTACATAATGTGAAACACTCGATACAAAACTGATCAATTCAAAAACCATCAAACCAAAATAAAACGACGCGCTGATAAAATCAAGCACACAGAAGAAGTGCTTCCAACTACAGCCAAGGATGACCTAGAGCCAGACCCAACAACAAATACATATTCATAGTGTCTCAAAATCGCATGTTGGACTAAGATCAACACAAAAGATATAACAAAGCAGTCCAAGCCTAGTGCATGCCATAGCGGACAACAAAGACAAGGATGAAGAAGTGCCACCAAGATACATCAAGCCAAGCTCCAAAGAAGAACAACAATCAACATGATATATGGAGTTAAGAAGAAGCAGGCGACAAAACTGGAAATGCACAACCTCAAAGACCATCAAGATACTTTGGCAAACACTGGACAAAGACGACCATACTACATCAACTAGAAAGATCAAGCACCAATAGCTCGAGCAGATAAAAGCAAATCCGACCCAAAAGCAGGATAGTATAAAGTGGTACCAAAAGCTCCATTACATCTCGTAAGCTCTAAAATTAGATACGCAGCGGTAAACCATTCATGGAGGCATGAAAACTCAGCAAACTTGAGGTGGGTACAGGAGCATCACCAATAATAACATGAACCAAGACACTGGCATAAAACACAATCCTCCAATCCACCAACAAAAAAATATAGATCCAAGTAACAAAAGAAACAAAAATCCAACTACAGGAAGTCGCAAAGAGCAAAGACAGAAAAAACAGTGTACTCTTAAGATTGAAAGCAGATGCACCAAAATGACTCTAATCACAACAGTAGAAAAGATACTCTCATATTGGGTAAGAAACTGGCCACGCTGTAATGATCTGGTCAAAGTAACTATGCCAGAGTCAACCGTCTTCGATTCAACAGAGCCTGTGGAAAAGGGATGAAAGAATCTTCGCAAAGCAGATCCGAAAATCGAGCACGAAGGAATTAGAGGAGGCGACAGGCCGAGTCACAGGCAAGACAAAAACTAGGGTTGAAGGAAGAGGTGAAATGAGTTGAAGTGGAGCGAAAGAGAATTGAAGAGAACGAAGTGAATGAGGCGGTTGAAACAAACCCTAGTCCCCTTTTCCATATCTCAGACCAAGTCGCCATTTTTTTAATCAACTTTTCCTGTTTGAATGAAATAAAGCGATTTTTTTCAAAGGGATTTTAAAATAATTTGAATATCTATTTATCTTGAGAAGGGACTATTGTGTTTAAAATCCAATATAGTTTATTTTGGAGATATATGGAATTTCATTTAAATATATATGATTATAGTAATATATTTACAATAGATTTGATTATTTCAAATTTAAATTACATTTTATCGATTTAATTAAATAGTAAAAATAACCATTTTGCAAATGATCTCGGATTTCGACGAAATCAGTTTCGTCGGATCTAGAATAGTAAATTATTGTAAGAATTCAAATTTCATGCCAATATGAGTTAGTATGTGAGCAAGACAATTTAAATGTGAGTCAAAAATTTATTTGAAATTAATATATGAATCAACCGGTAATTTGAACTCAAACTCGCGCTATTTGAGCAAATGGACTCGGATTTCAACGAAAGAAGTTTCGTCGGAACCGTAATGTCAAATCATAGCTGTATATCCATTTTCATCGCGAACGAAGTTCCTATGTGATCATGCGAGTTAATAAACATCGAATGAAAAGGGTGATAGACAAGAGGTATTATAGTAATCGAAAAAAATAAAATTAAACCAAAATATCTCACTTATATAATATCTTTAACTCCCTAACCCTCATTCACTTCTTCTTCTCCACATTTTGCAACCACCACCGTCCTTTATTTCTATATTTGCAAATACAACCTTTTTAATTTTAATTCCTGAACGAGGGAGAATCAAAGGAAGTGTCCAAATGAAAGTCATTGTGCTCGAGGAGCTCGACCTTCTGCTAAAATTTGGCGGCCAACGAGCAACTGAGGTGGCCGGGATTTGACCAGGACCGTGAAGTGGTGACTTTCGGATTTTGTTATTTTGCGTGCAAATGATGGAGATTTAGGTGTTGGTGTCTGAAGGCAAGTTGTAGAGGTAAGAGAGGCCTACAAGTTTCATGTTGGCCGGTTGGCCTGAAATGGGTCGTGGTGGCCGTGGCGGTGCGTTAATCGGAGGTGAACATTTTTGGGTGTTGTGATCGGAAATTGATGTTTTCTGGCGATGTGGTGCCATATCAGGGGAGGTGGTCAATAGGATAAATGTGTGTGGTGGTAAGGTGCGTCTACTGGTGAAGTTTCATGGCCACTGGTGGCCTGAGGCTGTGGCAGCGATGTTCGAACAGTTTTCGTTTGAAGTTGATTTTCTGATCGTCGGCGACAAGAGGGGGTCGGAACCTGCAGGCGTGGCGACGGCGTGGAAGGGGAGCACGACAGTGGTGAGTGACGGCGTTCCGGTGCACTATAGCGGCGGTGGCGAGGCTCTGATAGTGGTGAGCACGAATGTGATGGGGTGGAAGAAGGATAACTAGAAGGTTAATTATTTTATTAATTTAAACTAATGACGTAGTTAACTTATCTAAGTCTGAACTATTATATCTTGCTTGTATGAAATCAGAATTCGACGAAACAAGTTGCTATGTAATCGTGGAGAAGAACATACTGCTATGGAACTGATTTGGACGAGTTTTGAGGTAACTGGAATTTTGTATCAAATTAAACCCGTGCTTAATTTAATTTAAAACAATCGTTATTTCAATGATCAACCGTCAATGTGAGAACTCTCTTGTTTCAACTTTAAAGTTATTATAATCATTATATGATTATATATTGACTGCTTGTGGTTGCTTCGTGAATGATGGATGTTTATTATAGTTTATATTTATTGTTTGTGTACGTATAAGTGTTAACGATTATAACACTTATATTATAATTATTGATTGATGAATGATAACTACGGTTTTTATTATAATCGTTCACACAATTCACATCAACACTACAAGAAAACACTGATTTTGCAGTAGACGAATCCATCGCAAATATGTCCCTAAACATGTACTAGCGATGGATTTGTGACGGATAACACTGGTCGGTAAATTTCACATCGGTATTTTAGTGACCATTTTGTAACGGAAGTTAACGTCAATTCTCCGACACTTTACAGTCATTTGTCGAAACATTTAAATTTAACTTTAAATTTTTTTATCGATATTTTACCGACGGATATATATTTCTTTAATATATTTAAAAAAAATCCATTGGAGATCCCTTGCTAAACATCAAGGGATTAGAAACGGATAATTTCAACTTTTTCTTCACCTTAAATATCTGTTGGTAATTCATCACAAATGCTAACATTTTAACAAGGTTATTGGTGACATTTGTTTTTATTTCCGTCGGCAATTACACGCAAATTTGCAAAACCAACTTGTATTCCCTTTCTATTCCCTCGGTAAATGTTATTACAATAAAATATTAATTTACAACTGACGGACGCCAATGTTAATTAAGATACTTAGTTAATATGAACTCAAAAACAACACCACTCATAATCAAATAACGATATAAAATATCAATTAACATACAAGCACAATACATAATTAAGTTGCTAAGTTCAATACATAATCAATAATTTCATTACAATTGTGGAATAATAAAAGACAATGTATATTTCATAGTGAAATTATACAAATTTAAAAAATAAGAATAGCACACAGGAGCATCAAAATTGACTCGCCAAAGAACGCAAACCACCAATGGAGATAGCATACAAGACATGTAATCTGCAATGCAGGCAGTATCAGATGTAACTCGTACTCAAGCATAATCTGTAAAATGCTGAGCTATTAGAAATGGAGACGAGGGCAATACTCTACGTAGTGGAAATAGCTTAGGTTAGTCAGGTAGCAGTCACAGGCTACTGCAACAAATTAAATATATATATATATATATATATATATATGCGGTGTGACAGCAGTATAAAGACGTACAGTAAACAATAAATATGGAATTCATGGTCACATTTACATACGGTCGTCAATTTCTAACACGACTCGTAACCCGCGCGAAAAAAACTGACCCGACCCAACCCATTTATAAACGGGTCAATTTCGGGTCAACCCGCTCCGACCCGTTTAATAAACAGGTTGGCCCGGCCCGACCCGACCCATGAACCCGCCATGACCTGTTTAATATAAAACATTTTTATAACTCTACAATCTACAAAACATAGGCTCAGCCCGGTCTACTACCTGTTTGCCGCTTTACCCTAATTTACCAATTACTTGGTCGCCACTCATTCAGTCATTCTAATTTCAACGGTTCCACCTCTTCACTGATTCACTCCTTCACGTTTTCATGTTTATTCCCACATTAACAACTTTTTACATTTTTATTCTCATCTTAGCTTGCAATAAGTGAATGACGACAACACCCTTCTTTCATATTTTCATCTTTTTATACAAATATTTTTCTTAACGGGTTACAAGAATCAAAACCGAAACCCGTACGATTATAAATTGGTCAACCCGAAACCGACCCGTTTAATAAACGGGTTGAGCTGACACGACCCGAACACGACTTGGCCCGACCCGAACCCGACCCAACCCGACCCATTGACAGCCCTACATTAACGAAGTAGAGAATATGATTCAACATTATAAATCTTGAAACAAATAGTAAAACTACTAACTTCAGACGTTAGTAAGCACTAAAAACATAAAATGGTAGAAAAACATGTGCATTAATTTTCAATCGGGCAAAAAGTGCAATGAAATAGTGCTGAAGTAATTTACAGTCTGTAGGGAAGTTTATATACAAAATGGAATTGTGATAGTTAAACAAGTGATTGACAGATGTAAGTTAAGGAAGAAGTAGGTCTAATTAATGAATTAGGAAGCATAGTAGATAAATCTAAGAACATTAATAATTAACGAAGTAGGTCTAAATCATTTTGTAATTAGACCAAAATGAACATACTGAAGTAAATTAAAAAAAAAAAAAAAAAAAAAAAAAAAAAAAAAAAAAAAAAAAAAATGATATTGAAGCAGTAACTAAAATCCCAAGCTTGCTTTACTCCAAACTAAAAGCATGCATGCTTGAGGTAGTGACTAAACGTAAGTAAGAGGAATAAGTATGTGTAACTATTAAGGTAATCAGTTACGATTCCACAATTGAGCAATAAGTGTGGAAATGGATAAAGCCAAGAACTTGGTCGGACGAGGCTTAAAATGGATCGGGCAGTGGCTGCAGCACACTTGAAGTAGTGACTAAACGTAAGTAAGAGGACCCAGATATGCCCTTTTTGAAATTTTAACTTGCATACATGCGTAAAACTCTAACTCTATATTCTATGCAGCACAAAATTCTAATTCTACTTTCAATTCGACTGCGTGCTTTTTTTAAAAATCCTTGAGATAATGTCACTCGAATAGGTGCAATAGTGAAAATTAGGTACGTAGCTTAGTAGGCTTAGAAGTCATTAGCGATCTCTTATGACATACCATTAGTTGATACTTTCCAATAGTGTTTTACTGAAATTCAACAATAATTAACCATTTATCTCATTGATGAGGCCTATAGGATTAAAATACATTTCCAGATAAAAAAATTATACTCATCGGGTGAACTTATCTATCAATTTAAGGCTGTACTCAACGCTTAATGAAAATGTGTACCCATGCATGCATTGTGGACTAAAAAAATCTTGTTAGCTAATGGAGATATAATTGCTACAACCAATTGTAATGAATTGTAAGAATGCAAACTACTCAAATTCAATCGATAATCCAGTTTCACACAGCTTTGGTATCAAAAACTATTTAAGAAAGCAACTGCTCAAATATTCCTAAATAAACAACAATCGTTTAAGCATGCATGTATGTTCCAACAACCTAAACCAAATGATACACATGAAGTACAAAGGCTATAGATATGCTATCATTTCGTTATAAATTCCATTCCAATTGTATGATATAATACAAATATATTTTGCATGATTGTTAATTGTTCCAGTCCTAACTTATTTTCATTTCCTCGCTGGCTACAAGCCAGTGCAAACCACAAATCAACAAGATAAATCAATATTAAGTCGGATAAAGAAATGAACTTAATTTATTTTTGGTAATATAAGTGAACTAATGTAACTATAAGTGAAAATTACTGCTCAACCAAATATGATGTCAATCATATAATTTGGCTCTCCTGAACCTGAAGTTTCTAAATGCAACGGTAAATTAGTCTTATTGAAAAAGGAGCAAGTCAATGACAAATTTGGAAGCAAATAAAGATAGGAAGAAAAATCTTTTAGTGGGTGCAATTTAGTAGTTATTGCCTAGGCTAGCTGAATAAATTATCTTAATGAAGCGAATATTTGAATTATGGTTACTACAATGGCATACATGTCCTTTTTGCTTAAACATGCATGCCCTTTTTGCTTAAATATGAGAAATGTACCCTTTTTGCTTAAACATACATGTCCTTCGTTTTTGTTGACTTTGGAACAAAACCAAATCGCTTGTGATATTCGCATGTATCGAAGAGTGAGAAACCAGCCAGCATTTTCTAACGTAAAACTAAAGTTTTAAAAAAATGACGGCTATGCAAATGCAAGCAAAACATTCAAGCTATTTACCACCGACCAAACTGATATCACTGTCCCTTATCAACATTGTGTACATTTATTTAAACATTAAATAATTTAGTGGATTGATTGGAAATCAGCAATACATTTCATGTTTTATCTACTATGTGCGGAGTAAAAATGAAGATGATAATTTTAGTTCTAATTGCCTTAATAGTTACACACTTTCTAATGAACAAACATGTATGCTTTTAGTTTGGGGTAAGGAAGCTTGGGATTTTAGTTATTGCTTCAATATGTTCACTTTGGTTTGAAAATTCAGTTGCTTTAAACCAGTGCTTATTGTGCGGTATAAAGATCATAGAATGGCATCCATGAGTTGTTTGAGATTAAGTAGTTTTTTAAAGATAAACAGTGGTTGAATGGAAGATTTGTTGGGATTAAGGATCACTTCGATTAGGATTACGATGTTTAGAAGTAAAATATTGGATTTGGTTCTGATGCAGATTAATAAGAGGGTTGTTATAGTTGGAGTGTTCATGAGGCAAGCATGAATGTTTTCAGTGAATTTTTAGTGCATATGAATAAAAGAGTGGTAATTTATACGAAGATTATCATTTAAAATGTGCAGCTGATTATTTGCATCATAGTTTCCTATATGGGTAAAAACTAGTGGCAGAGAAAAAAAAAAAAAAAAAAAAAAAAAAAAAAAAAAAAATTGCAGATGTGCTCAGTAATTGTTTATGTTTTGTGTGGGTTTGCAACTCTGTTGATATTAATGTAGGATGCATAAATGCTTTCATGCCCATTTAAGGCATCAAATTGACAATTGCTGGCATCATACACTTGAGTTAGATAGTTAATTAACGAAGTACATCTAAATCATTAATAATTAAACCGTACACAAAGCAAAATTAATGAGTTAGAAAGCATAAAATTACACACAATCAGTGAGAGCGCAATACACATGATGGTTGGAAAAATGAAACATTAGAAGAAGAAAGGGAGAGATCTAGGTTGAGAACTTTGTAAAATTAATGGAATCTAGATTTCTGTAACATGAACACAGAAGAAATGTATAAGAAACCAGACATGCATGCAACATATATCAGAAGTTATTAAGTGATTGCAATTGGCATGAAATAATGTAAATAAGCTTTAAGATAACAAATGTAAGTGCCATGTTTAAGTTTCCCAATATAGCAATCACAATTTCAACTGGGAAAATATGAAATTAGAAAATAAAATGAAATTTTGTGGAATGCCAAAATAACATTTAAATTTCAAACCAATATGAATAAGGAATTTATTCTTGATATGAAGCACTTAACATGGACTCATTCACATCTCAGCGATAATAACTTTGAACCAAATTTTCTGATATTATATAGGGGTTTTTAGACACAAGGACAAACCCAACAAAATTTTTATTCTTAAGAACAAGAGGTAAAAATTTTAACCATAAGGACAATTTTCAGTGCAAAAGGAGGAATTCAGGGGCCCAAAAGTGGATAGACATTCAAGACCAAAAAAAATTCGTAGATCCTCAATAATAAATGATTCGCATAGAATATAAAATAATTATTGCACAAATTCTGTTACTATTACAAAATGGAGACACTAAAAATGGAGTTTTTTTAGGTGATAAGGGGAAAAGCTGAAAGGAAATAGAAACATTAGTTTTCAGTTTAATTTTGTGTAGAAATTCAAGAGCACGAAACGTCATTGTACTTGAAATACATGTCCAATAAAATACGTAATGGGTAGCAAAAACTTAAAAATAAGATAAAGTTTCAAAATTTAACTGCATTTTTTGCTTGAATGACATGAACACATCCAGATACGTGTGAACACATCCAGATACATATCAATACTTTAGCCATATAAGCTTCACTGCTTCAGCAACAAATTTAAATCATAAGTTTCAGGAACAAAAAAAAAATGTAAGTGAGTTAGACTTAAAATCTTATGGAGATGTTTGAAAAAAGTAAACAGATTACACAAATAGTAATCTATTTCAATATTTCCAGATTAAACAAGTTGGAGATTACCGGGATAAATATTAACAACTAATATGGAATCACACTGCACAAGATAAACCTACCCCTTATTTTATATGCTTCTCAAATATCATTTATATTCGTATTTATCATGTGTCAATCTGAAACTAAACAAAATATGATGTTAGATGACCTTGCTCCCACCAACATAGAATTCATAAAAGAAACAAAATGAGTTTTAATATTTTTATTCATTCAAACCTGTAAATGGGGCTAAATCACTAAAATTATTTATTGGGTTTGTTTGCTTTGTGTTTACGAAGGAAAACAATTCTCTTAAAAGAAATACAGCACGCAAAATCAATCGTGATATTTATAAATGTTGCTGCTACTAGTTTTAAATATATAAACTAGATATCATTTGTATATGCAAAAAATGCTAACAAAAACATATGGAAAAAATTGTAATCAAGTATACAAAGAATTATATGGATATAAACGATTTAAGGAAATCACATTAGCAATTGATATACTCTGAACAATTGTGAAAAAGGCAATTACGTCTAACCAGGGAAATTTACCTTTGATTTTGATCCAGGGAAAATAGAAATTTGTCGGATCTGTCTTTTCCAACTGAGCAACTCTATCACGTCGATAGTGAGAAAGAAAACTTGAACAACATATTTCCTAATAGTGTGTTGTTTAAACTTAAAAAAAACTGAATAACTCTTAAGAAAAATTTCGCTCTACCTCTCGCAGCCATGGCTGCCAATGTAATTCCCCCTAATTTCTCTCCTGATGATAATCCCAAACAGACTGGGACCTCTCCTCCTATTCCTTCTTCTAGGTCTCCTCCTGCTTCCGGCTTTAACCGTAAGACAACTCATCCGGATTTCATTGCGGATGAAGATGGATTCATTACGGTGAGAAATCGCAAACACAAAGCAAAATCTGATCAAAACATGCAGAATTCTAATCGGTTTAGAAAAGGAATTGGCAAATCTCAAGAATACCCAATGAGGGTTAACAAAAAACCTTACCCAACATCGAGCGGGAATCGTTTTCAAGGCAAGAAACCAATCGATCAAGCCAAGAAACCCATTGAGCAAGCCAAGAAACCCGCCGATCATGTTCAACATCGAGCGACAACCTCTACTTGGGCAGATCTAGTCAAGAAAGAGGCCAAGATTCTGACCTAGACCTAACATACATAGCTCGGACTTCTACTATAGGTGAAGAGAATATTGTTATTGTCAATGAGGAAGTCAGTATTCGTACAAAATTTAAATGGGGATTCTCTATTGTTGCGTATGTATTTGGAAAACATCCGCCATATTATCATTTTAGAGCTTTCGTTGATAGAACATGGAATCCAAGTGGTTCTTTTGAAATTTTTACAAGGGAAAATGGATTTTTCATTATCCGATTTACTAACATCGAAGACCATGAAAAACTTCTGAGAAGAGGCCCCTATTTTATCAACGGAAAGCCGATAATATTAAAAAAGTGGAACAAGAAATCAGTTCTTGAAAGAGATTTGCTGAGTATTATGCCAATATGGATAAGGTTGCCTGAACTAAGCCTAAAAATGTGGGATAAAGAAGCGTTTAACGCCATTGCAAGTGTTGTAGGGATACCATTAAACCTTGATGAGCAAACGGCGAAAGAAACTAGATTCAGCTACACTAGAATTTTAGTAGAGATAAAAGCTGATGCGGATTTACCAAATGAGGCTACGATTTATTTACATGATGGTGAAATTATAACATAACCGATTACGTATGAACTGATACCCGATAGATGTAAGAACTGCGAATGCTTTGGTCATTCAACTGCAAGTTGCGTATTCAACAAAGATACAGTGGAAAGGCCAAACGAATCTGCAAATCTTGACAACTCAGAGAGTGACAAAAATGGTATCAGTTCATACGAGACACAGTCTAAAACCATCGATTCTACATTGTTTTCGCATACTGCTGAGGATGATAACATGAACATAGATCCTCTGACAGTCCTAGAAAAGAATCGAATCAATAGCACTATGGCTAGTACGGAAAATGCTCAAGACAGTGCAAGGGTAAATGGTAAAACACAATCTGATATGGCTTATAATAAAACTGAGAGTACTATGAAGGCAGTACACACAAAGTTAAAGGAGCAAAATGTGTCAGAAAGAGATTCAAAAATAATTGCAGAAGGGAGAACAAATAAGCAGTTCATTGGATCATCTTTTTTGTAAAGGATCCTAGATTATTTACAAATTCTGGAAAAATCAGTCCTAATTCTACAGGTTTGGAACAGTGCTCGGACCTTCTTGCAGCTGAACAAAATTTCACCAACTCTGATTTGCTTTTTGGAGATCTTGCTGCTTCTAATTCCTGCATCTCTTTGGAAGATATTCAGAATGCTGTAAATAAATCCATGGCCTCACCTAAAGCAGCTCCTAAACGTGCATTATAAAAAAGAAGAGGACCAGAACCAAGAGTCTCTCTGACCAATTGAAGAGGTTGAGGACAAGAAAAATCATGACTTCAAGAAAAAATACATTGCAAAAAATTCAAACTGGGAAAAACAGTTGAAAGCCACAGAAAAACTAATTTCAAGAAAAGTGGTAAGCAATCTGAAGTGAAAGGGGATGGTAGTAAGACAGCGACCCACTATAACTTGCAGTGTATATTTTATTGTATCCTTTCATAGATTTTTTATTTTTATATATGGATATTATAGCTTGGAACATTAGAGGTTTAAATTCTCCTGGTACGAAGTTGGATCTGCTCAATTTTTTGAGCAATTATACGCCTAGCATTATTGGTCTGATTGAGAAGCTCAATGATATTAATATTGCTAACTTTCACACTAGAAGCCTATCTAATTGGCACATGATTAATAATAACCATATGGGGGTAATGGCAGAATTTTGGTTCTCCATAATCCTAATGTGTGATCTTTAGATAGCTATTTTGTTGTTCTTCAATACATTCACTGCAGTTTTAAAAATAAAGGTGGTTTTACTTTAAAAATCACTTTTGTTTATGCCTCAAATCTGGAAACAGAGAGGCACTCTCTTCGGAATAGTATTGAACTTTTTAGTTTGAATACTAATTGTCCTTGGATTGTTATTGGTGATTTCAATACTGTTTTTCATGGTTTTGAAAAAAGAGGTGGTAATCCCATTCCATTTTACAAACTTAAAAAAATTGTTAACTTTACTATTAGGTCTAGTTTGATAGAACCTCCAATTAGTGGAAACAATTTCACTTGGAAATCAGGTGAATTTAGGAATATCCACTGTAAATTAGATATGTTTTTATTAAATCAGAATTTTTTTAGCAATTTTTCTAAAGTTAGCTGTTGTACTCTTCCTCAGAACTCTAGTGACCACACTCCTATTATAGTTACCTTTAATAATAGAGATAAGAGGGGTGTTAAGTCTCCCTTCAGATTTGTTAATAGTTGGGTATTTGAAGAGGGTTATAAAGAGATTGTATCTAACAGTCTTAACAATAATCTATTTGGAACTGCCCAATACAAATTTAACAAATCTCTTCAAATTATTAAAGGTAATTTTAAAAACTGGAATTGCTCAAGGAATAAATCTATTGTTAAGGTCAAAAGAGATAATTGTGAGAGGCTTCAGAATGCTTTACACAACAATAGCTCAGATAGTAATATAACATCTCAATTTTTTGAAGCTCAAGCTAATTTGGTTAAATCATTGCACATTCATTCAATTAATATTAAGCAGAAAGCCAAGATTGACTGGTTAACTACAGGAGATGAAGATAGTAATTTTTTTTATGCTAGAATGACTAGTAGAAAAAAATAGAAATAATACTGGGAAGCTGATAAATACAGATGGTAAAATAATTAACGATGCTCTTCTTCTTGAAGAAAAAGCTATTAATTATTTTAACACTCTGTACAATTCTGAAAATAACACAAGCAATTTTCCTAATATTATTTTTAAATACACTGTTAATGATAATAGTGTTGATTTACTTCTTGCTCCTATTAAAGAAGAGGAGATTAAAAACATCATATTTAATGCTAAATATGATAAAAGTCCTGGCCCAGATGAATTTGGTGTTAAATTCTACAAGAATCATTGGATTGAGATTAAAACCCCTCTGATTGACTCTATAAAAGAACTTTTTAGCTCTGGTAAGATTTTAAAAAATTCTAATCATACTTATATTACTTTAGTCCCTAAGGTGGAATATCCTTATTTCTGAAAATCAGAGTGACTTCATTCCTGATAGGCTTATTTCTGAAAATACTTTACTTGCCCATGAGCTTATTAGAGATTTCAATAAGAAGGATAAAAATATTATGTGTATCAAAGTTGATCTTCAAAAAGCTTTTGATAAGATTAATAGAAAATTTATTGCCTTTGTCAAGAAACAGATGGGTTTTAATAACAAATTTTGTGACTTAATTGAAGAATGCATAAGTAATGTCACCTTTTCAGTGATGGTTAATGGCTCTCCAAAAGGATTTATTCATAGCAATAGAGGTATAAGGCAGGGAGATCCATTATCTCCCTACTTATTCTCTATTGTTATGGAGTACTTTTCAATTCAGATGGAGGCTGAATTGCTAAAATGCAACATAAAACCTATCAGTAGAAACAGGCCTCACATCACACATCTGTTATAGGCAGATGATATGCTTGTTTTTTGCAAAGCTGATAGGAAAAGAGCTTCTTCAATTAAAAGCATTCTTGATAATATGGAAAAATATGTAATGAGTAAAAACAAAATATATTTCAGTAAAGATTCTGTTTATAAATATGATGTTCTTAATCTTATGAAATTTAAAGAAGGAAAGGTACCTGTCAAGTATCTTGGCTTGCCTCTTAGTATTAATCAAATTAAGGATAGGGACTGCACTAGACTTTTTGATATTATTCAGAGTAAGCTTGAGGAATGGTCAAGTAAGCTCCTATCTGTAACAACCCAGAAAATACGAGCCAATTAAAAAATTTTAGATTGGTCATTTCAAAGGAATTTGAACAATTGAAATGGAATATTTCAATAAAATAGTGAATTAGAAATAGTGGGGCAGTTTGAAAATTTGAATTCAAAATTTGACTGATTGCACCGGGTGTAAAATATAACGGATTTTGGTGAAACCAAAAATATTTAAATCTGTTAGTGAATATCTTTCTAATGAATCTGAAAAATCGAAGTTTCATAGAGGGAATCAAAAGTTATGGCCAAATGAATTTTCAGAAAGGTCGCTATATAGAATATATAGCCCTTGAAAATAGACATTTTGCAAACGACCTCGGAATTCGACGAAACCACTTTTGTTGGGTCCAGGATGTCAAACTATTGCTAGTTTTCAAATTTCATAATTTTTGAAGCTAGTATGTGAGCATGGCAAAAGAAAATGTGTTTGGTCAATTTCTGTTAAATAGGATCGACTAGAAAAGGGCCATTTTTCAAACGATCTCAGAATTCGACGAAACTAGTTTTGTTGGGACCGTAGTGTCAAAACATAGCTAGATTTATTTTTCTGGAATTTTTCGAATCAGTTTGTGGCCCTGGCAAATTGATGTTCGAATTAAATATAAAATGTTTTATACATTAATTTGAGAAATAACTGACTGTAACAGTCGAATTAGCCTACGAAACATATCCCATTGTGTCCGGGATGGGGTATTTAGCTAGGTCCGACAGTCGTTGGATTTGAATTGGTGTCCGTGTGGAGAAACAATATTTTAAAATATAATAAAACCACGGGCCAATGGAAAAATTCCTTTCATAATTTTAAAAATAAAAAAAACCTCGTTCTCCCCCGATAGACGGCCACGCGACTTCCTTCCTTCCCAGCCCAATCGCCGTCGCCTCAGCCACCTTCAAGCACCGCAACCACCTGCAATCGACGCTGCCACCTCTCCTCTTCAAATCCAACCCACCCTCGTCTCCTCCCTCCTCCCCATCGACAAGAACGAGGCCCAGGAAGTTCCGACCTTCCCAGCGCCGCCTCCGCCGCTACAGGCGTTCGCTCCGGCCAAGACCACCACCGACCGACTCCCCTCTCTTTCCTTTTCCATGCTGTACCCTCCGATCATCGTATCGTGCCTCAGTTTTCGCGAAAACTGAAAACCTAGTTTTGAACAGTCGTGAAAGGTGAGACCTTTATTATATTTGAACTTTGAAAAATCATATCTTTATGATGTTTTAACGAAATTCGATGAAACAGGAAACATTGTGACCGCAAGGAGGCTCTCTACCACATAGAAGAGACCACGGATTTTTCTGATCCATCTACGTATTTTAGCACTTCGAAAACCAAGGTGAGAAATCTAAATTAAATAAAATTGAATGGAAAATGTCATGTATAAATTATATAAGCGAAATATAAATTATACACGTGTTGTATACCTCATGTACATGCATTGTGTAAGCTATATGAGCGAAGTATGAACTATACATGCATAGTATAAATGATATGTGTGTTGAAATGCAAGTGAAATATATATATATATATATATACACACACACACTCCCCTCGTCCACAAACCATGGACGATATTTATTATTGTGAATTGGTGTGAAAAATTGGGTGGAAAAATGTGAATGGTTGAATAATCGTTTGTGGTTGATATTGTTTGGTTGTGGTTGAAAAATACCCATTGGTGATTGAAACAAATTGGAAATAATTGTGGAAATGAAAATAAAACATGCCGCTTGCGTGCGAACTAGATGCATGAAATCCCCATTGTCAAAAACCGCGAGGTTTTAAGGTAGCGCGAGGAGCCGTACTCGGGATGGTGCCGGTTTTAACTACCCTGCCATTATGCTGCCAAAATTTTGAATAATGTTCATGTGTTAGAATTATTTTCATATGTTAAATTTATTTTCATGCATTGAAACTAAAATCATGTGTTGAAACTATATCCATGTGTGGAAATGCTCATGTGTTGAGAAGTGATGTGTGAAAATTAAATTCATGTGTGAATGAATAAAGTGTTTAAACAATAAAAATCACCTTTTTATAATATATATGAAGTATGTAAAATATTCGCCTTATATATAGATAGTTTCAACAATAAAAATTTCATCTTTCTTGTATGAACAAACTATATAAAATATCCATGTGTGGAAATGCTCATGTGTTGAGAAGTGTGTGTGTTGGAAAGGTTCATGTGTTGAATCAAAGATCGAACAATGAAAATTACATTTTTATTGAAATTATGATGTGTTAAAAACATTCATGTGTTGAATAAATATTTTAGATGATGAGAATACCATTTTTATCATATATTTGATTTGCTAAAAATATGCGAGGGTTGAAATAAATATTTGTGAAATGAATATTATTTTTAACATGTATAGGAACTAAATAAAATAGTCATGTGTTGAAATATATTTTAGTTCACCAAAATTATCGTTTTTGAAATGAAGGTTAAAAATAACCACTTGTTCAAATAAATATGCATGAGTTGAAATATTCATTAATTAGCTAATGATATGATTTTTGCCTATGTATGCAACATGTGAATGAATGGGGTCTTTAAACCAAATTGAATCAAATATGAAGTTGAATGGAAAATGACAAGTGATAAAAATTGCACATATGTACATGCATATTTATTGAACAGGTTATAGCAAAGAGGCTAGAGAAGAGGATTAAAATTGTTTGCCCGACAAATAGGTACATGTTTATTGTTTTGCTTGGGTGATGATTTTATGCGCCTGTTGGCTAGCTGCTTGGCTTTTTCTTTTTCTTTTTGAGATGAGACGCCCGGGTGGCTATTTGGGAATTTTCCCAGCCCCTCCCGTGCAAAAGAGGTTATGGCGAAATTTTCCAAAATTTAAAGGTGTTAGTGAAATATTTGAAGTGAAAACGATATAGGAATTTTTGAACGAACTATATTTATATAAATATAAATAAAATTAAAACGAATCGTGGTCGTGCAGTTCGTGTTTTGAAACCGTGATTTCAAACGACTAGTGCGGGAAATCCGACCATTGGATTTTCCCGAAATCGCAACCGTTGGGTTCGCCTTGGAAATATCTTTCCAACGGCACCAACTTTGTAAAGATCCGACGGTTGGATTCTCTGGAATGTTTAATTCAAATCTGAAGAAAAATAGCGCTAGAATCGATTATATTTATATATAAATATAAATATAATTAAATTAAATCGAATAACGATGCTGCAGTCGTAATTTGAAATCGTAACTTCAAATGACTAGTGTGGGAAATCCGACCGTCGGGTTTTCCCAAAACTGAAACCGTTGGGTTTTTTTGAAAAGATCTTTCTAATGGAATAAAATCTGGGAAGATCCAACGGTTAGATTTTTAGCTATGTGTAAAAAAAATTTAGTGAAAAACAACGCCAGTGCCTCGGCACGACCTGAAACGTCGTTTAATTAAATTTAGTCGTTTTCAAATAAATAAAAATGGAGATACATCGTTATAAAATATTATAGACGATGTAGAACGGAAATAAACCAATTCTGTTGTGTTTGCTTGATATGTGATGGTTGAATGTATTTAACATGAAAATTATACTAAGGAACTGAAATGTGAATGTTGAGTAATTTAACCATGTGAAGAATTGATTTAAAAATCTAAATATACGTGGATTATTTGAAAAGGACGAGTTAATTCTCATTTCAAATAATCGATCGATGGTGAGAAGTCGAAGAGATGAAGACGGTTCAAGACCGACGATCTTCACAATGGATGAATGGGCGCTACTGATGCTCATGATTGGAGTAGCTACCTTGAAGGAGTGGAAGTAGTAGCCGTCCAGACGTATTGTTGATTGTGCGGATAAGCGAGGAATTTGGTGCCTCCGGTTTCGTTCAAACCCAGAACGAACTTGTAAATGGACTGTGTGTCTGACATTGGATTTTGTTCTGTGCTGATTGATCTCAATTAAATATATATCTGTTTGGCGGCGGAGAATTTATTCTCTTGCTTAACGCCCTTCTCTGAGACATACGAGCTCAGAGGTTATATATTGATAGAAATCAGTCGCATGGAGTGTGAAACACCCCACCTCCGTTAGGGTCACTCTCAAAGGGAATGCCCTAATTTTGGTGGAGGTTTATAAGTACAAGTCACAGATATACAAGACAGATATAAGAAAACATATTTGTAGGCAGCGGAAAATCAACAAACTTTTATTTCATAAAAGCAAATACGTGTTACAACAACAACACCATAATAGTCTTACACTTTTTCCAAAACATAACATAACACTTTCATAATCTGTCTTGATTACATTATTTAAAGAAGCATAAATAAAACATAGATAAACTGCAAAAGTCCCCATAGTGGATTGTCCAAAGCCATAGTTCAAAACAGGAAAGTCCAAGCAATACATTTCTCTTCTTCAAGCTGGATGTTAAGGATGGTCAAGCTGCTGTGTTCCCTCCCTGTGGACTTGGGGGGGGGAAACGGAAGAAAAGAAGACGAAAGAAAAGTAGAGTCAGACATAAAGCCTGAGTAAGTCTAGTACTATTTTGTCTATGAATAAAGAACTGGGTATGATAAGTATAAACAAGAAGTGGGCAAACACTATAAACTTGGTTAAGTTGTCTAGGGTCGAATATACTATCGTACCCCCTGTTAATCTCTGATCCCATATAAACTAGTTTCCAACTGGCACCCCATAAATCAGGGTGATGTGATCCATTCAATGATGATCGGCTCCTACTCGCATAGTTACATGTGTCTTACGGCCCCCGATGTTGTAGTTACCTATGCTGGTCCCACCATGAGGTGTATCAAGTCCCATAGTGGCAACCCGACACAATCCTAGAGTGCACAGGTATGCTACTGGTGTCCAGTGCCTTATTTTTCTGCGCCGGAGTGTGTGCACGCCCGCACTACGTTAGAACCTACACTGCTACACCACCGCCGTCGCTTTGACCTCTTACAATCAGCCCAGTAATCGTGCCCCACCCTGCCTAGTTTCAGGGTATCCTGATACACCTTCTAGGGTTACTGCTGAAAAGGGTCCCCCGTTACTAGGTTTTCTATCTCTAGCCAACATGCTAAGTTGGTTAAGTGTTTTTCTAACCTAACCCCACCAGTCCGTTTAGTCTAGCATGTTCCATTTTGATTAAGTCTTTAGTTCACTTAATCCTATCAATCCTGACTCAGCCTTAATTGTCTTATTAAGGCCCTGACCTCTCACATTAGACAGGTATTGTTGTGGCTGCCTGTTGCCGGTTGGTTCCGGGCAGTCTTACGCCACAACTCAGTCTAACCTCGGGTCCTTGCTGGGCTCCATGTTTAACCTCCCACATTGGATAGGTATTGTTGTGACTACTGGACAGCCGGGCGGTTCCGGGCAGGTTTACATCACAACTCAATCCAACCTCGGGTTAAACACATCGTATGTTCTACATTTACATATTTTGTCATTCCTCTTTATTTCTTATATGTAAATATTTGCGGCCAATTAAGTTAATGGTGTAAAGGTTACACCAATCATGGGCCCAACCCATACTTGAATTTGGGCCCTTCTATTTTATATTTTCATTCATTAGTAATTTTAACCCAACGTTATTTTCCCCCGTTTAACACGTCCGTTTATTATATATATATTGGGCTTAGCCTTTTAAAGCCCAACTTAGCCATGCGAAAGGGGAGGCTTAAAGCGTGATTACATACACAAAGAGGGGAAGGTGAGCGCATGAACTTGCAATATGACGTTGGAAATACAAAATAGAAACTGGTGTACTTGCATATATACTTTGGTCATAAAGCATAGGTGACATGAATCAAAGCATGTGAACTTGTAGTTGAGATATGAATCTAAATTGGGTATCATTATTGACACATAGTCATAACTACAACATGGACCTATGTTTTTATTTAGGCATAATGTCAAACATAAGCATGGCATAAATATCTCTAACATAAGCATGACATAATGTCAAACATAAGCATGGCATAATATCAAACATAAGCATGGCATAAGTATAGTCAAATTTGTTCACATAACCATGGCATAAATATTTCTAACATGAAATCATGATTCTTACTTTAGTCATGTAAACTTGCAAAAAGGGATTTTTGAGCCTAACCTAGCTATGTACCACATATGTCATCATAAAATTCTTGTAAACAAGATAGACTTAATCATGGATTTCAATTATGCCAAATATCATTCATAGCCTAGCCATATTCATAGGTTTGCAAATAGGTTTTCTAGTACAAAAGCATGGCTTAATACATGATGCCCAATTTTCAACATATGGATTATGATAACCCAAACCTATTCCAATTACTTCATAAAAATGACGTTTGTATAAAAATACATATTATGATGGCATAATAGCAAAGCCCCAAACTTGCATGAATTTAAATCAACTACATACATGTAGCTTCAACATGGATTACATAATTTGCGAAATATTCCAAACGTATACTTGCATAGAACTACCGCATGTAGTTCTTTATAATTGAATAACATAATTCAAGAATATCCAAACGTATATAAATTGATAAGAACGCACAAATATGAATTACTTTATTGCCACAATTCAAGCATACAAACCAACACAATTGTTTATTCATACCAAAGTAATACTCTACTTACAATCGTTGCGGCGAATTCTCTAATTTATGAATTTAGAGATGCGACTCCTTATGACGTAGGCGTTGATTTGCTTTGTTTGAATTGCTTTAGGCTTTAGAATTTTCCTCCTAATCATCTCTCTCTCCAATTGGCGGCTACTCTTAGTCGTTCCTCAGCAACATCGCGGCTTTGTTCTTATTTTTGAATGAATAGATTAGGGTTAGTCTAGGGTTGTTTATATAGAGGTTATGAACTGATTAGGACCATTGATGTTGCTTGGATTGATCGTAGCCATTCATTCGCAAGAGAGACCAATTAGAGCCTGCCACCTAGCCCTAATGACAAAGCAAGCTTCTGAAAATCGGCCAAACACAAACCTGGCCAGCAGGTCATTTTTGACCTGGGCGCACTTGGCAGGTGCGCCAGGTCAAAAATGTACTGGCGCACTTCACAGGTGCGCCAGTTCATTTTTGTTCTGGCGCACTTCCCAAGTGCGCCAGTGCATTCTGACCCTTTTTCGGTTTTTCGCCCAACTTCGTTCGTCCATAACTTCTTCATACGATATCCGTTTTTCGAAAACTCGGACTCTATTTCGCGTATTTTTCCGAGACGAACGCAATGGCGTATCCCGTTTCCCTTAGTTCTTTGATTTCAAATTAATTATACTTTAATTTGTTAATTTCACAGTTATAGAATTTGCGGGGTGTTACATTCTCCCCCACTTAAAAGGATTTCGTCCCTGAAATCTTCAAGTTAGGAGGAATGTATATCCTAACATCAAATCATCCATCTACTCATCCATCAAACACGAGCATCCATTGTCCTTAAAAGACTTCTAATGCTTCATGATCATATGCGAAGTGTGTGTGTACATGTACTTATCTAATGCAAAATCAGGCGGTCTACTGATTCAGTTGACCTCCTTAATGTGAATTATGTAAGTGCCATGAATCCATTATGTATGCAAATTTTCCTATTTAAGATTCTACATGAGTGCACAATCATTCAATACAAATGCAACATCCACATGACAACACATTAGAGTTCAACCATATACGAATGCAAACATATATGCATATGCAATATGAAGTGACTGAGCCGATCTAAAACCTAGATTGTGTGTGTATATGCAACCACGAGCAACCACTAGCAATCACTTGCAACCACTTGCAACCATCATCCATAACATGTTTCAATTACATGTTTCCATCCAAAGGGTTTCTACCTAAAAGATAGGGTCGAGGAAATATACCTAAAAAGATAGATAAAAGCGCAACTTAAGGAAAAGGAAAGATCAAGGATGTACCCTCGAACAGAAAAGGGTAGGCAGTGCGTATTCTAGCTTCCGTTTCCCAAGTCGCGTCTCCCTCGGCTTCGCTCCACTGAACTTTGACGAGTTTGACTTCGCGGTTGCGTAGCTTCTTCACTTCCGTTCCTAATATGCGGGTTGGAACTTTTCTTATGGTTGCTTCGCGTTCCACTTCGGCCTCTTCGAGGATATTTGGCTCTACCACTTCAGCAGACTCATGTAGACATTTTCGGAGATGTGAAACGTGAAAAACGTTGTGGACTCCAGCCAACTTCTCGGGTAGCTCTAATCTATAGGCCATTTTCCCAATTTTCTCGATGATAGGGAATGGCCCTACGAACCTTGGTGCTAGCTTTCCTGTGGTTCCAAAACGAACAACGTTTCTTAGTGGTGATACCTTGAGAAAAACTCTGTCTCCAACCTCAAATTCAAGGTCAGTCCTTCTCTTGTCGGCATAGGACTTCTGTCTGTCTTGGGCCGTCTTCATCCTTCTTCGTATTAAGTCTACTTTCTCTGAGGTCTCTCGGATCATATCTGGTCCAAGTATGAGCTTATCCGTGGACTCCCACCAACAAGTGGGCGATCGGCACGGTCTTCCATATAAAGCTTCGAAGGGCGCCATTCCGATGGTTGCTTGATAGCTGTTGTTGTAGGCAAATTCCACCAAAGGAAGGTGGTCTTCCCAAGTCCCTCCGAAGTCAAGGACGCACAATCTTAAAAGGTCTTCCAAAACTCTGTTCACTCTCTCTGTTTGGCCGTCGGTTTGGGGATGATAGGCTGTGCTCAAGCATAACTGCGTTCCTACCGCTTCTTGCAGACTCCGCCAAAATTCACTGGTGAAGATGGGGTCTCGGTCACTAACAATGCTAGATGGTATTCCATGGAGTCGAACGATTTCTTTGAGGTAAAGTGATGCTAGGGATGAAGCAGTTCTTTTACTTTTGACAGGTAAAAAGTGGGCGCTTTTAGTAAGCCTATCCACTATTATCCAAATGCTAGTGTTGCCTCTCCTAGACCTAGGCAGCCCATCGATGAAGTCCATTGAGATGCTATCCCACTTCCACTGCGGGACCTCCAAAGGATGTAGCAGTCCGCCAGGCTTTTTCTGTTCCGCCTTAACCTGTTGGCACACCATACACTTAGAAACGAACTCTGCCACGTCCTTTTTCATGCCGTTCCAGAAGAAAGTCCTTTTTATGTCTTTGTACATCTTATCTCCGCCTGGGTGTATCGTCATCTTGGAGTGATGTGCTTCCTCGAGAACCTTCTTTATTAAATCTTTTGTTTGTGGAACGCACAGTCTTCCGTCTCGTCTTAGCAAACCCTTATCGTCGATGGAGTATCTGTTGAGGTGACTTGAAGTCTCACCCCTAATTAGCCTATCAATTGTTTCCACAAGCTGAGGGTCTTCGCGTTGTGCTGTCCCCACTGAATCCACTAAAGTTGGGCGCACTTCGAGAGATGCTAGCAAGCCTGGTACGAAATCGGAGGAAGGCCTAAAGTCGAAGCTGGCTATAAACTCTAGGCTTTGTCTTTCAACAAACAACGGGCTTAGGGTCAATTTCTTTCGGCTCAACGCGTCTGCTACTACGTTGCCTTTGCCCGGAGTGTAGGAGATTTCGAAATCGTACGAGGCAAGAAACTCCATCCATCTTTGTTGCCTCAAGTTAAGATCCTTCTGCGAGAAAAGATATTTCAACGATTTATGGTCAGTGTAAAGTTCGAACTTCTCACCTAGGAGATAGTGTCGCCAAGACTTGAGTGCAAAGACGATGGCGGCTAACTCAAGATCGTGGGTTGGGTAGTTCTTTTCGTGCACTTTCAACTGCCTCCCGCCATAAGCTACTACCCTTCCTTCTTGCATTAGGACGGCGCCTAGCCCTGTCCCACATGCATCCGTATAAACAGTGAACATCTTGCTCCCATCTGGCAGCGTCAAAACTGGGGCTGTTGTGAGAGCCCTTTTCAGTCGTTGGAAAGCAAACTCGCAATCCAAGTCCCAATTGAACACCAGATTCTTCTTAGTCAATTTCGTGAGCGGAGCTGAGATTTTCGCAAAATTCCTTATAAACTTTCGATAGAAACCTGCTAGTCCTAGAAAACTTCGGACCTCAGTTGCATTCCTTGGTGTCTTCCAATCCTGTACCGCCACTACCTTAGCAGGGTCCACTGCTAACCCTTGTTTGGATACTATGTGCCCAAGGAACCTCACCTCTTCTCTCCAAAAGTGGCATTTGGAGAATTTGGCTTTTAGTTGATGGACTCGCAAAGTTTCCATGATTGCCCTTAAGTGCTGAGCATGTTCCTCTTCACTCTTTGAGAAGATAAGGATATCATCTACGAAGACTACTACGAACTTGTTGAGGAAATCTCTAAATACCCTACTCATTAGGTCCACGAAGTACGCAGGTGCATTGGTCAAGCCGAAAGGCATGACAAGCCATTCAAAGAAGCCGTCTGGGGTTCTGAACGTCGTTTTATCGATGCTATCTTCAGCCACCCTTAGCTGATGAAAACCGGTTGCTAAATCGAGTTGGGAGAAAACAGACGCTCCTACAAGTTGGTCAAACAAATCGTCAATTCTAGGGAGAGGGTGCCTATTCTTTTTCGTTAGCTTGTTGAGCTCCCTATAGTCAACACATAGACGGAGTGAACCATCCGCCTTTGTAGCGAACACCACTGGAGCGCCCCATTCTGAAATGCTCCTCCTAATGAACCCCTTTTCTAGAAGCTCCTTAATCTGTTTACTGAGCTCTTTCCTTTCTCGTGGAGCCATGTGTCTAACGGGCAACGCAACGGGCTTTGCATTATCTACAAGATATATGCGGAAGTCTATTTCCCGCTTCGGAGGTAAGCCCTTCACCTCTTCGAAGACATCCGGATATTCCCGGACCACTCTAACTGATTGCAAATTTTCAACAGAGGCATCTAGCGATTCAAGATAACTAAGCATAACCGCATACGAGGGATTACAAGAAATTTCCAAAGTATTACCGAGCTGGGTTAGGAGCCTAACAACCCTTTTCTCACAATCAAGGATGGCCCCATTACTGGATAGCCAATCCATACCCAAAATCAAACCATAACCCGAAAAGCCCAAAACAAAGGCACTACATAGAAATTCTACGCTTAGAATAGAAATTTTCAATCCCACACAGATCATAGACAAATGAGCTGGGCCCCCAATTGGGTTTGAAACAATTAAGGGGTCCTCTACCATACTAGTTTTTAGGTGCAGAGATTCTACTAAGGCAGACGAGATAAAGGAGTGTGATGCGCCAGAATCAAATAAAGTGCGAACGGGGTGATCACAAAGATAAACTACACTTTCTACAGAAGTATTTATACCTCGCTGTTGCAGAGGTGGCGCTTCCAGCACATGAACTTGTGCCCCTGGGGTGGATCCAGCCCTCTGCCCCTGTCCTCGTTTCTTTGGGCAGTCCTTAGCCCTGTGGCCTGTCTCACCGCAAGAAAAGCACCCACCATTCTCCTTGGCCTTCTTTTTCCGGCAGTCCTTTACTAAGTGCCCCACTTTGCCACAGAAATTGCACTTCCTCTTTTCTTTGTTGCCTTTCCCGCCCTTCTTAAAGTCTGTCTTCTTAGGCTGCAAACCTTCTTTCTTCCCTTGAGAGCTTTCTGCCTTTGTCCCCTTCTTGCCCTTATCCTCTTCATTCAGCAATGCCATTTGCACCAATCTTTCATACGTGGCTCCCATGGGTATATGGGTCATGGCCAAACTGTGTAATGGCTCATTTAACCCTTTGACGAAACGGAGAGCCTTCTTGTGCGGGGTGTTGACTAGGTCAAGCCCAAACCTAGCCAGCTCATCGAACTGATTCACATACTCTTTGACTGTCTCATCCCCTTGCTTAAGAAATAAGAATTTTTCCAACTGCAAACTTCTTTCCGCATCTGAGAGAAACTTAGTCTCAAATCTTACCCTAAAGTCCTCCCATGTCTCCACTGGTCTTTCAGCATTAGTGACTTCCCACCAGTAGGAAGCCTCGCCCTTCAATAGCCACACTGCCAATTGTACTTTTTGTCTATCCTCTACCTCAAAGATGATGAATAGGTCCTCCGTTTCTTTCAGCCAATTTCTGGCTGCCACGAAGGACTCAGTTCCATAGAAATCCCTTCCTCCCATAGCTTTAAAATCTTTACATATCTTAGCAAAAGTGTTTCCCCGAGGAGGAGGTGGAGGAAAAGGTGCCGCTGCAGCTGGATGATTTCCTTCCGCTAGGGGAGGAGGAATGGTAGGACCTGGCTGAGTGGCCCTTGCTTCTAAGAACCGTCTAAACCAACCAGGTATTGGCACCCCTTCCGGCAAGTTAAGATCTTCGGACATGCTGAAACAAAAAGGATAGATTCAAAACGAAGGATAAGAGATAGTACCTATGGCTTTGGGGAGTGGACTTTGCCTTTTTAAAATAAAATAATATTTTTCTTTTAAAATGCTTCTTTAAATTTTCTTTTTGAAAATAATTTTCCAAAACTTTTTATCTTATCTGGTAAACCTATGCTCTGATACCAAGTGAAACACCCCACCTCCGTTAGGGTCACTCTCAAAGGGAATGCCCTAATTTTGGTGGAGGTTTATAAGTACAAGTCACAGATATACAAGACAGATATAAGAACACATATTTGTAAGCAGCGGAAAATCAACAAACTTTTATTTCATAAAAGCAAATACGTGTTACAACAACAACACCATAATAGTCTTACACTTTTTCCAAAACATAACATAACACTTTCATAATCTGTCTTGATTACATTATTTAAAGAAGCATAAATAAAACATAGATAAACTGCAAAAGTCCCCATAGTGGATTGTCCAAAGCCATAGTTCAAAACAGGAAAGTCCAAGCAATACATTTCTCTTCTTCAAGCTGGATGTTAAGGATGGTCAAGCTGCTGTGTTCCCTCCCTGTGGACCTGGGGGGGGGGAAACGGAAGAAAAGAAGACGAAAGAAAAGTAGAGTCAGACATAAAGCCTGAGTAAATCTAGTACTATTTTGTCTATGAATAAAGAACTGGGTATGATAAGTATAAACAAGAAGTGGGCAAACACTATAAACTTGGTTAAGTTGTCTAGGGTCGAATATACTATCGTACCCCCAGTTAATCTCTGATCCCATATAAACTAGTTTCCAACTGGCACCCCATAAATCAGGGTGATGTGATCCATTCAATGATGATCGGCTCCTACTCGCATAGTTACATGTGTCTTACGGCCCCCGATGTTGTAGTTACCTATGCTGGTCCCACCATGGGGTGTATCAAGTCCCATAGTGGCAACCCGACACAATCCTAGAGTGCACAGGTATGCTACTGGTGTCCAGTGCCTTATTTTTCTGCGCCGGAGTGTGTGCACGCCCGCACTCCGTTAGAACCTACACTGCTACACCACCGCCGTCGCTTTGACCTCTTACAATCAGCCCAGTAATCGTGCCCCACCCTGCCTAGTTTCAGGGTATCCTGATACACCTTCTAGGGTTACTGCTGAAAAGGGTCCCCCGTTACTAGGTTTTCTATCTCTAGCCAACATGCTAAGTTGGTTAAGTGTTTTTCTAACCTAACCCCACCAGTCCGTTTAGTCTAGCATGTTCCATTTTGATTAAGTCTTTAGTTCACTTAATCCTATCAATCCTGACTCAGCCTTAATTGTCTTATTAAGGCCCTGACCTCTCACATTAGACAGGTATTGTTGTTGCTGCCTGTTGCCGGTTGGTTCCGGGCAGTCTTACGCCACAACTCAGTCTAACCTCGGGTCCTTGCTGGGCTCCATGTTTAACCTCCCACATTGGATAGGTATTGTTGTGACTACTGGACAGCCGGGCGGTTCCGGGCAGGTTTACATCACAACTCAATCCAACCTCGGGTTAAACACATCGTATGTTCTACATTTACATATTTTGTCATTCCTCTTTATTTCTTATATGTAAATATTTGCGGCCAATTAAGTTAATGGTGTAAAGGTTACACCAATCATGGGCCCAACCCATACTTGAATTTGGGCCCTTCTATTTTATATTTTCATTCATTAGTAATTTTAACCCAACGTTATTTTCCCCCGTTTAACACGTCCGTTTATTATATATATATTGGGCTTAGCCTTTTAAAGCCCAACTTAGCCATGCGAAAGGGGAGGCTTAAAGCGTGATTACATACACAAAGAGGGGAAGGTGAGCGCATGAACTTGCAATATGACGTTGGAAATACAAAATAGAAACTGGTGTACTTGCATATATACTTTGGTCATAAAGCATAGGTGACATGAATCAAATCATGTGAACTTGTAGTTGAGATATGAATCTAAATTGGGTATCATTATTGACACATAGTCATAACTACAACATGGACCTATGTTTTTATTTAGGCATAATGTCAAACATAAGCATGGCATAAATATCTCTAACATAAGCATGACATAATGTCAAACATAAGCATGGCATAATATCAAACATAAGCATGGCATAAGTATAGTCAAATTTGTTCACATAACCATGGCATAAATATTTCTAACATGAAATCATGATTCTTACTTTAGTCATGTAAACTTGCAAAAAGGGATTTTTGAGCCTAACCTAGCTATGTACCACATATGTCATCATAAAATTCTTGTAAACAAGATAGACTTAATCATGGATTTCAATTATGCCAAATATCATTCATATCCTAGCCATATTCATAGGTTTGCAAATAGGTTTTCTAGTACAAAAGCATGGCTTAATACATGATGCCCAATTTTCAACATATGGATTATGATAACCCAAACCTATTCCAATTACTTCATAAAAATGACGTTTGTATAAAAATACATATTATGATGGCATAATAGCAAAGCCCCAAACTTGCATGAATTTAAATCAACTACATACATGTAGCTTCAACATGGATTACATAATTTGCGAAATATTCCAAACGTATACTTGCATAGAACTACCGCATGTAGTTCTTTATAATTGAATAACATAATTCAAGAATATCCAAACGTATATAAATTGATAAGAACGCACAAATATGAATTACTTTATTGCCACAATTCAAGCATACAAACCAACACAATTGTTTATTCATACCAAAGTAATACTCTACTTACAATCGTTGCGGCGAATTCTCTAATTTAGGAATTTAGAGATGCGACTCCTTATGACGTAGGCGTTGATTTGCTTTGTTTGAATTGCTTTAGGCTTTAGAATTTTCCTCCTAATCCTCTCTCTCTCCAATTGGCGGCTACTCTTAGTCGTTCCTCAGCAACATGGCGGCTTTGTTCTTATTTTTGAATGAATAGATTAGGGTTAGTCTAGGGTTGTTTATATAGAGGTTATGAACTGATTAGGACCATTGATGTTGCTTGGATTGATCGTAGCCATTCATTCGCAAGAGAGACCAATTAGAGCCTGCCACCTAGCCCTAATGACAAAGCAAGCTTCTGAAAATCGGCCAAACACAGACCTGGCCAGCCAGGGCTAGACCAGACCTGACCAGCAGGTCATTTTTGACCTGGGCGCACTTGGCAGGTGCGCCAGGTCAAAAATGTACTGGCGCACTTCACAGGTGCGCCATTTCATTTTTGTTCTGGCGCACTTCCCAAGTGCGCCAGTGCATTCTGACCCTTTTTCGGTTTTTTGCCCAACTTCGTTCGTCTATAACTTCTTCATACGATATCCGTTTTTCGAAAACTCGGACTCTATTTCGCGTATTTTTCCGAGACGAACGCAATGGCGTATCCTGTTTCCCTTAGTTCTTTGATTTCAAATTAATTATACTTTAATTTGTTGATTTCACAGTTATAGAATTTGCGGGGTGTTACAGAGTGGATTGCCAGTGTGGCATGCCTAAGTGGCATATGATCAAGGCTTCTGTTGCAAAGCAGAGTCTTGTGGTTGATGATCAAAGCATGGTCTGTGTGACGTAGCTTTGTGTATAACGTGAATTCGCGAGCCTCACACATCGGTATGAGTCAAAAACGGGATAATGACTGCAGGGAGAGCACGGCGTTTCTTTCTAGCTATGGTGGTGTCAGTGACCTACCAGCCCTGACATTTATATCTACTTTTCACCTGTGTGGTTGTTGGAATGCGAGGCACCTCGATTATAGGTCTGTAAGGACCGGGAAACGTGTGTTCAAGAATAACTAATCCTGAAAAGTAAGAGAGGACCGACCCTGAAGATCCAGGGATTGCTGTGTGCGGTCCTGTGGCATTTGTTAGAGTGTCTCGAACGGAGAGGAGCTTGCCCCTTGCCTCGACTCATGATGGAATCCAATTTCCAATACAAAATGGCGGATGTTATTGTATTACTAGTATGGCGACATGATATATGGTACCCATGCCGTCTAGGATTGATATTTATGATTGAATTTTCTTTTGAAAACATATATGCACTAGTAATAATATCAAACACTTTTGTTTTATACGTATGAAGCATTTTTGGCCATTATAAGGTAAAACTCTATCCTCCGGCTTGCATTGCATTGTGTGATGGGACCTGAGTCTTATAATGGCTTCATTTTTATAAAAAGAATTGCGATGATTTAATCATTTACTTTATTTCATGCACTAGCACTCATTGGAGTAAACCCGTTCCGCGAAAGTGGCGTGGTCCTTTGATTTGCCTTATTATTGTTGTTTAATAAGTTAAGTAGATTTCTCATACCAATCCCATGACTGACTCGTAGTTTGTTTTACCTTGCAAACTCGGGTGCCCTCATTTACACACGGGCAGCCTAGTTTCAGGTAGCTGATATATTTTGGCTTGGTACCGCAGTAAAGGTGCACTTTTGGACTCATGGCGAGGCTCAACTACACCGTGATGACTATGACTTTTTCCGCCATTATTGTATATGTATTATGATTCTGCCACTGGTGATGTTTATTTTATGTATTCTCTATGTATGATTCCGCCACTGGCAATGTAGACTGGTTATGTACTGTTATGCACTAAGTAGTATCCTGCACTGCGCTCTCTGATGTGGTGATATCTATATGATTCTGCTGTCATATGTGTGTAAATTATTCTAACACTTGTTTATGCTATTATCTGTGATCTGCTAATGATGATTAATGTGTTATATTCCAATGATTATCCTTAACACCGTGCCACGGGGTTTTGGGATCATCACACTATCTATGGCTGGTGGAATGGAGCTTACTCATACTGTCATCACTGCTATCATTGTCTATTGGGTTCAAACTCACAACATCCCCATCAATGTGATTCAAAAAATAGAGAGAATTTGTGCTAATTTTATTTGGAAAGGTAAATATCACAAAATTTCTTGGGATAAATTTTGTAAGCCTAAGAAATTTGGTGGATTGGGCCTTAGAAATATTAGAGACCTTAATGAAGTTAGCAAGTTAAAACTGTTTTGGAAATTTTTGGATGGTAAATCTCTTTGGGCTAGATGGATGAAGGCTAAATATTTGAAATCTAAAAACTTTTGGACTGTCAAAAAAGAAAACCACCATTCTTATGTTTGGAAAAATATTTTGGACTGTAGAAATATTGGGAGAAGATTAATAGAGGGGAAACTAAAGGATGGAAGTCAAACCAGCCTATGGTTTGACCCATGGATCTTTGGCAACTCTCTTATTAACCTTTTGGAATGGAATAATTTACACATTTTAGATGGAATAAAAGATACAGTTCAAAGTATTATTCAAAACAATGGCTGGTATTTAAATTATAGTCAAGCTGCATCCATTTATAAATCTGCTATTCATAAAATCCCCATTGATAGTGATTGCTTCAAAGACCATTGGAACTGTAAGTTAAATTCCAAAGGTAAATTCTCTTTTAAAAAAGTTTGGGATTTTTTTATTGGTTAGGAGGTGGAAGTAAATTGGCATAGGGTTATTTGGTGCAAATCTAATTGCCCAAAAATGGCTCACTGTGCTTATTTTGCTCTTGTTAATAAGCTTCCTACTAGAGATAAGTGTGTTAAGTGGAATAAAGACTTTGATGTGTTTTGCCTTTTATTTAAAAATGAATTGGAGTCTTCTAATCACTTTTTTTGACTGCCCTTACTCTCAGTTCATTTGGTTTAATGCTAAATGCAAACTGAATTTCAATTTAAATATTCCTACTTTAAACATAAGGGACAGTGTTGACTATATTATGAAGTACTTTAATCCTAAATCCATGCCTTTTAAGAGTGCATGAGTTTTATTCACTATTGTTATTTATCACATTTATAGAGAAAGGAATCAAAGACTTCATTATCAAAAGAATTCATTTGCAATCATCTTTGGAATAACATTGTTACTGATAGTCAAATCATTATTAAAAAAGCATATAGGCTTAGTAATAATAAGAACATTAATCAGACTATTCTTTGCAATGATGAATTTCAAGTTGAGAATTTTTTACTTAATGAGAGGATCAATTTAAGCAAATCCAAAGACCATCAGTGCATTTCAGGGAGCTGCTCAAACAAGCTATCTGGTAGTAATAACCATGCTAATTAGTTCGATTATGCTGGTGGTTGCAACCACATTCTCAACATCAGTTCTACCTGCAAGGGGAGTAATTAATTATTTGTTAACAATAATACTCTTGTTAGTCATAAATGGACAGTAATTGGCTTAATTTACCGGATGTAGAGAAAGACAGTGGCCACTCAATCAGTACAATTAGCAAATCCGGGAATAACCAGCACATTTGCGAGATTAAAAACAACAGGCAATTTGAAAAGCTCTCTAGTTTCCTTCCTGGGGATAGCAGCACTAGCCTCTATATCAACAACCTAAAGGGAAATAAACAGGTTAATATGATTCAGTGAGACTTTATGGGTTATAGATTAAATAATAAGCACCCTTTTTCACTTGATGCAGAGATTAGGGCTTCGGCTTCCTCCAGAAGTGATCCAGAGCGAGCTTTACTGCTGTCATTAGAAGAAAAAGAGAATAAAGCTCATAGTTTTCTTAACAAAGTAGGAGATAATCACTGTAAAAGTGAGATTAATGGAATTATGTATCACTTATCTTTCTGGCAAATGGGTGAAGGAAGTGGTGTTAAGAGCTCATATGAAGATAGAAGCCTAAAGAGGCAAGGAGATAGCTTGATTAGCCTGTGGAGCGTGAAGAAGGGTAGATCTGAAGACAATAGGAGCTTTGATGATAGGGAGTGCTCGTCTAGAACAAACCCTAGCTTATATAGAGGTGTGGTGGAGATGAACGAAGACTATATCTGGCAGGCGCCATAATTTCATTGTTTTTGAGCGAACAAATGGTGGATTGCTTGATCATCTGCAATTTTTGTTTTCTTTTTCTCGAGAGAGATTTCTGCTGTCGGCTAGGGTTTCCTATGCCTTTTGTAATTTGTTTCGGGTAGTACCCGACTTATTTAGGCTTTGGGCCTTGTTTTTTCTCTGTTTCAAAAAAAAAAACTTGAACTGTAAAATTAAGAACAGACTGAGTGGCACTTTGGTTGCTTTCACTTTATAACCATTAGTTTTGTTTAATATATGGACCTCGTATTTCATTAGAGATAATTGGGGAATTAGGAGAAGATAGGGTTTGCACTGTAGGGAACGAAATGAGGAAATATCTTGAAAAGATGAACGAAAAGGGATTCGGAGAATTGACTTTGTTTCCTATTTCTATCAACAGATGTCTGGTATTGTAAGATGGAACAAAGATCAAACGGTTAAGGTTCCGCCCGATAGTAGCACGCAAATCAACAAGAAGGTAAGACTTAATTTTCATTACTTGCTGCTTCTTGAAATAGATGATTCCTAGATCCATGAGTGAGAATTTAAAGGCATAATTTAAAGCCTGTTAACGATACAATGAAATTTTTTAAAGCAATAATTAACAAACTAAAGGCTTTTTTTCTATTTAACTTATATTATTTGAAATTTGAAAATTTAACCTTCAAATGTTTTTTTCTCTTTGAAGTCCAAACTTTATTTAAAATTCAATAGTTTTAAGCATTCTTGATTTTCCAAGGATTCCATTATAGTGTTTCTATGATACAAATTTTTGATTCGAAATTTTTACGAACCTATTGTTATTAGGGAAAACATTTTTTGAAGTTGGATGTTTTATGTTGTTTAGCTATTTAAAAAAAAATATTTTAAGGTCGTGTGAATATTAGTGAAGTGTGTCACTTTACAATAGACAAAATATATTTTGATCTCTTGGGTATCTATAATAATAGATACTTATTTGTGAAATAAGTAAATTTCATAAAACACTTTCTTTTTGTTAAGTCAAATTTCATAGTTTATTTTTAGTTAACTACGAAAATATGGTTTTATGGTAATTAAAGTATTCCATCTAATTACAAAATATAACAAAATCTGACAAGCACAGATGGTAGCAAGATCGGGAATAGAGGCAGCTTCTTCTTCAACCAAGAGCAGCGACAGCTTTGATATGTTCAGAATTAGAGATTAATTTTGAGAATGAAACTGAACTTTTTAGATATAGGAATAAATAAATATAAATCAATGACAAGCTATGACATTTGAATGAAACCCGAACAATGGAGCCAAAAGTTTCACGCGTTGGAGCCAAAACTTCACCTGCGGAGCCAACGCTTAAAAAAATATATACTTTGTCTTAGTCAGAATTTATAGAAAATTTTAAAATTAGAATATGAAGCATCATACAATTTAAATTAAACTATTAAATGAACTTTTCAATATTTGAAAGTTTAGAAATTTTTGTTATTAAATGTCAAACAATAATTGGTTTTAGAAACTATATGATTTATTTCAAATTTAATCAAGATGATTTCAAATTTTTAAATTTTTCGAAACATAAAATATAATTATCAGATATAGTTATAAAATATAAGTATCAACTATAATTATCAATTGTAATTATTAAATACAATTATTTAAAATTAGTTACTGAATACTAGACATCATTTCATAAGTATTAAATTTTATTATTAATTATTAAATAATTATTATAATAAACTGCTATTTTCATCTCTTGCAAATCTATTGGAATTCTGTTGCAAAATAGGTTCGATAAATATTCATTGGTATTTTGCATAGACTTGCAGCAGAAATTTTCTGTTGGCAATTTGACGCAATTTGCAATGGCTTAATGTGGGATAGCAGAAGACGATGGTAATAAATAAAAGTAAAAAAGTTGAAAAAACAAAAAATTATCCCTTGTAGATCACATGGGAATTCGTCGCAGATTATCGACGAAAATTTCCGTTTCTAAATATCGGAAGCCAAATCATTGTTTTCTTGTAGTGCATGAATTTGGAATTAGTTGGGAACTGATCTTGTTCCATTTGGAATACTAAAGGAAAATATATTCATTTAAGTGAAATAAGACGTGAAAATAAAAATTGGATTTTTATATTCAAAACGATTTGGAAATGATATTGAGATGATATCAAACAACTTTTGAAAAGGTTGAAATGAATTTGAAAGAGTTTTGAATTAAAAAATGGCTTGTTCTAATTTGTAATCGATTTTGAATAGTAAATTTACTAGTGAATTTGAGTTGGATATATAAACGACGCTTTTTACTCAAATTGTTTATTCTGTTATTCTTATACAACGTTTAAATGAATTTTTAAAAAGTTTGGATTCCTAAAGTTTTAATTTTGAAAAATATTATTATTTTAATATTATAATAATAGAATATTCAATTTCGATTTTTTTTGGCAAAGCCGAACGGTTTTTATAGTGTTCCATAACACAGTTTATTAAAGAAAAAAAATTAAAATACAAGGGAGTTCAGGTGATATACACACAGTATATCAACTACGCGCTCCACGCAAGGAGAGCAGATCATGACTAAGACTCTTATGACTAGCGCCAAAACTACATGGCTAAACACATTACAAATTATAAATTTTATGACATGCAAGAACAAAAGATCTTGCTCACTGGAAGGTCACTTCAGCTAACCTTTTTCAAGAAAACTATTCAACATCTCTTTTTTTAGGGAAATTCAAATTTGATTTGTTATTGAATTTGATGTTGGAATTTGATGATATCACTTTTAAATGAGTTTATAAATGTCTATAAAATAGATTTCGATTGAATTGAAGGAGTTTATTTTAAATAATGATATAGTTTGAATGGGACATGTCAGGCAGTGATAATTCACGAATTTTGACCTTAAATTTCAAACGACCATGACTAATGCAATTTAAATCAAATTCCCAAAATGGAAAAGGTTTGTTTTCTATTAACGATAACTTTCAAAAGAAAGAAGAAATTTTGAATTTCAACTTATAGATTTCAAGTTATGTTTAAATCTATTTTGAAAAGGTCGCTCTAAATGCATTTCGATGACTGTAATTGGAAATCGATCGAAATGACCTCATATTTTTTTTAAAAATATGGAAAAAATTATGATAAATTATTTTAAAGTGATTTGAGAAAGAAATATGAAGTTTTGAACTAAATTTCGATATTTGTGTTTTAATCCGAACTTGCTAAATAAGGTAAGACGACGTTTCGAGAATTTAAGTTGAATGAACTAAAGATGTCTAAATATTAGTTTATTGGATTTGAAAGATGTGTTTTGAGAAATCTTTTAATTAAGAATTAATTGGAATAAATTTTTTAAAAGTATGTAATAAAGTTATTTTTACAATTAATGAATTTAAATTGGAATTGAATGAGAATCGATTTAGTGATACTAAAGATGAGTCTCTGTGGATGAACACCTTTACTATTTAAGTAATTTAAAAGCTTTGTTGTTATTCCTTACAGTATTAGTTCGATATGGGAATTCATATCGATTGTGAGCCAATATGATTTCCGTAAAGATTTCATTCATAATAAAAGTATGATTTTGATTTTATCATGAATGATGTTTTAAATAACATTTATTCTTTAACCTATTTAAAGAAGAAGATTATTTACCAAGTTAAGTTGAAGTGAAATCTTTATTTAATTTGACTATAAAATTTAATGAAATCGTTTCCCTCAGCAAACGATGATGGGAACAAAGTTTAATTATTGCTTAAAAGAGGTAAGCGTGTTTTCGCGAAAAGATAAGACTAAATCTTAAATAATATTTTGGGGTGAAGAAAGACATTGAAACTTGATTGTTTTATGGTTGAGTTAGGTTATCTTCTGCGTGTTTGATCTGAGGTTGGTTTAGGCCTTCAGGGATATGCACTTGTTAGAATATTCTCTTGGCATTTTCTGATTGAGAACTAATCCTAGTTAATGAATAGTTTTCCCTAATGATAAGATTAAGATAAAATAATCTTCCTTAATCAATGATTAATGAATGGATTGGGTTTGGGTAAATATGTTTTCTCGAAAAGATAATTGAAATCTTTAATCATATTTGGAATGAAATACCGGTATTGATGAAGATAATTAAACTTACCCAAATACGAGGGTAACTAGATATGGACTACAACTGATTTTGCTCCATGGGATGAATAGAATGAAAATGGAATAATGATTTGAGATATTACCCTTTTCAAGGTTCAATAATCCCGATAAAGCATAGAAACCTTGGTTTAAGTTAAATTTGTAAAATGAGATTTTATAATCATTTGAAAATATTTCCGAGGAAAGATTCAAATAAGAGTTTAAAATATGTAAATCTTGGACAAGATTTAAATCGGTATACCCCATATAAAGAATGGTCTGAACAAAAGAATATTCCAAAATGGAATGAGACTCGTGATATTTTTGTATATCAATTATTGTGTGTAAAGATGCACTAGTTATTCAAAGTTTCAACCCATAATGAATAACTATACAACGAGTAATGAGGATTTTGAATACGGTGGTTGAAGACCGGAGATCTTCACATTGTTTGGATTAATTGCTTATGTCTCAATTGGTATGTACACCCAAGATGAGGTATGAGTGGAGATGGTTTGGAAGTTCTTGTAGATTGTTCGGATGTTCAAAGGCCTATCTCCTTTATTGAGCGAGGAATAAGGTGCCTTCAGTTTCGTTTACAACCGAGAATGAGCTTGTACTTGATGTAGTCTGACATTGTATTTTACGACATAAACAGTTGGTTTCTATTGATGATATATCAATTGGTGGCGGATGATCTATCCTCTTAGATTAACACCCTCCTCTGAGATATATGCACTCAGAGGGTTATGTATTAATAGACACTAAGTATATTTTGTAAGTTGACAGTGTGGCATGTTAAGTGCTGATGTCAGATTGATCAAAGCTTTTTTGAAAAGCAGAGCTTTGTGGAACGTGACTTCAGGGCCTCACAACCAGTAATGAGCCGAAACAGGATGAAATACCATAGAGTTAGGGACTAGTGTTTCTTTCTAGTTGAGAAAGTGATGCTATGGTATGGAGCCTAAACAATTAACTTAGTGGATGATAGATCAAGATGCCTCGGATAATGGTCTACAACGACCGGGAGACATTATGTTCTAGAGAAACACGAACTACACTTGGTATAAGTTGGCTATCTTTTTCGATACAGAAGGAGCATTTTTTGATCGTAGGACATCCCGCTGGAGGTATAACTAATCATGTTTAAGGAAGATCATTTGCCTTGTCATCGATGGAACCTAACTTCCAATATGAACCTTTACGTTTTTAGTTGTAATCTATGTATGTATATGTAATACATGGCTACCTACTTCTTCTAAGATTTATACATTTGCTTTCGAAAGTTATTTCCATACTATGAACTAGTAATAATAAAAGATACCATCATGTATCAAGCATATTTGGTTATTATAAGGTAAAACTTGCTCCTAATGGTGTTTGCATTGTGTGATGGGATGCGGGTCTTATGGTAGCTTCATTTTCAAAAAATATTGTGAGTTATATGACTGGTGTTCATGAGGGGAACATGTTCCGTGTTATACGGCGTAGTCTTATGATTTAATTGACTTTAAAATAAAAGTAAATAACTGTTTTAGTTCTCACACTAGTCCAATGATTGATCCGGAGTTTATTGTTCATCCACCTAAACTCTAGGTGCCGATATTTTCAATACGGGTAGCTTAGTAGTTTCAATTTGTAGATATTTTATAGAGCAGGTGTTGGATTAAAGTTAAAGTTGTGTCCAAAGCATTTTATTTCTTCCACTGAGTTGTGTATTTTCTGTTGTGCATGTATTTACTATTATACTATGATATATTTCTTTACTTTGATGTAAAAGTTATTGTAATAATAATAAAAAAGTTGTTTTTTTTGTTCTAATGCGTTGTATACCCAAAGGCCAATATGTCTGGTTGATCAGTTTAAGTCGCTTTAATTATTGGTTTGAACCGGGAAGGCAAGCGGGTCGTCACGTCTGGTAACAGAGCTTTGGGGTACGACTCATTTGAACAGAAGGAAATAACTCATCAGAGATAGAACGAGTAACATCTTATAAGAGGAACTCATTAGAGATCGGGTTAGTAATGCCCTAGAAGGAGTTGAAGAGTATTATATATAGAAGGCAACGAATTTGCGTATTTATAAAAATGAATTTAGATTTGTAACAACCCGGCTTTTAACGACTTTGGTTATCGACATAAACTCAATGACGACTAACCAAACATCGAAAAATACCGGTAGTTAATGAAAGAAATTAGAGGATGAGAATAGATAAGATAGAAACTTAGAATAGAAGAAGAAGAACAGCACAACATCAGAGTAACACGAACCTCACAGCGGAACGAATAACATGTAATATATAACATAACTTTTGAAATATCAATCTGTACTTGAATATACATATCATTTCCAAAGTACAACACTTACAACACAGTGGAAAATAACCATAGCTATATAATTCTGAAGCCTCCTGCTCCAGATCTTCAAGTATCTGTAAATCCCGACTACTTGACTGCCCCTATGAAATTGGGCACCCAAGAGTTTAGGGAAACAAAACAAAATAAACTCCGGGTCAGCCATGGGACTGGTATGAGTAAAACAGTTAAAAACAATCTGGTAAACGATATCTCATAAGACACGCCATATAACGGAATAGGTTTTTCCCTTGTGAGAATCCAAAACATATTTATATCAAAAACCTTTTGATATTATAATAATGTCTATTAACCACAATATAATAATCATCTAGCAGAAACGCTTTCATCTCACGTTCTACATATATAGTATACAATCAAAACCGAAACACGTATTAGGTAATGGATTTCCAACTATGACAAGGTATGGAACCACCTTTCGCTAGTGTACCTCTAGAGAGGAAAACACTGGGTTCAACAAGAACATCTTGCAACCCAGCCACACATGACCGACCACTCATTTCGCTTGAGTGTATCGAATGTATATCACCAACGGTTAGGATTAGCAACCGTTTCCCAAATGGGACATCATCGAACATAGATTTTTAGAAGTAAATGAAACTCTAAATCAGGTGTATAACACCCTAATAGGTCCGACCTACATAGCCATGCTGCCTGCCCGATTTCGGTTATTTCTCGGTTGTGAGGCTAGAGGCCACGCTTATCTTTGACAGATCACACGTTTATTCACTTAGAATGTCATATCGTCATACCCGCCAAATCACAAATTGATTTCCCCAAAAATACCATGGGTATACAGCCAAGAGAAACGAATTCCTCCGCCACCAAACGTAAATACGTTCGAAGAGATCAACATATGCGATCTATTAAATATACTCTGTCAGACATTCTTCCATACAGGTCGTTGTGGGACTGGACAAACCGAAGGCACTATTCAGTACAACCATCTTAGGCAATCTTTAACTAAGATTTATACAACATCCCTTACACTTTACTCCGTCTTCAATTATCTTTGGCATATATGATTCGCAATGCTTATGCCAATACAGAGTGGTTCTTCGGATAGTAATCCAACCGATCTCTCCATATTAACAACGTTAAAATGGTCAAAAACTTCGATAGTCGGTGAGTTAACTATCAAAGAAAAACACGTGTGCAAACAACGATATTATTTCCAAACGGAAATTATATCGATTAATCATCAACCATATATATTCATATTTCCTTATTTTCTACATTTAGAAAATAAACGTTATTAACATTCGAAACGTTTCCATAACTTATTCACGCATCACTACCATTCCACAACTATTAGTCCCTAACCGTAAACTAGTAAGAGAACAATTCTCCAAGTATAAACCCCGAAGGCCGAAACCAACATCAGATCATACTCAGAAAACTATTCGACTTAACTAATCTCTAGTCAGTTTCTAATCTTGTTTCACTCTTTTTCGATTAACTCTAGTTGAATAATTCTATTTGCTTAACTCTTATTCGAATAACTAATATTCGAATTACTCTAGTTGCTTAACTCTTATTCAAATAACTAATATTCGATTTAACTCCATTCGCTTAACTCTAGATCGTAGCGATCACAATGGTTACGCCTAATTCCCTCAGGAAACATCTGACCACCGTAGGCTATCTGCAACCCTACGAATTACACTAGCAGTCGTGAAAAATGGCAACTTATCCTAAATAACTATGTTTGACTAACTCTATTCGACTAACCATACTCGATTAACTTGGCTTCGAATAACTAAATTCGATAAACTGTTTTATATCTCGTCAACTTCCTTTTTTATAAATCTTGTTTATTTTCCCAATAAATATTCCTTTTATAATTCTATTTACTTTCTAAATAAATACCCCTTTATTCTATTTATTTTCTAAATAAATATTCCATTATTAATTCTATTTATTTCCTAAATAAATATTCCTTTCTTAATTCTATTTATTTACTAAATAAATATTCCTTTAATAAAATCCTTCGATTTTGTAAATATTTTATTTTCAATATACTTTGAAAAATCCCTTTTTACATTCACGTATTTCTTACGGTATTTAAAATACCAAATAACAGTGATCAATATCATTCAAAAACACATAGTCAACAACAAATTATATATCACATCATATATCACAATATATGAAATAAAACAGTATTTTATATATTGAGGAACCCAGTTGGATCCCTCCAACGTGTTTCCTTGCATCACAGATGTTAAATAATATAATTAACATCGATTTCATTTCAATATGAAATATTCTGCTAAACAGAATCAACATTTGATTAACGATTTATATATATATCATTATTTATAATTTCAACCAATACATAAGCAATTCAACCAAACAGTTAACACACATCAATCAACAGATAATTATCAGTTCTAAGAATATGTTATAAAAATATAACTGTTCAGAGTTGGTGAGTTTTACTCACATTGGACGATCATCGTTAATAACGATAACCATCGCTTGATTCAGACGGACAATTTATTTTGCTATAAATTGTAACGAGCTCCGATGGACTTTCATTCAGTTCCATCGTGTAGCGTCCGTCCATACAATCCCAACGTGAACGGTTTCGTCCAATTCCTTTTATTTAGTTAATCACGTGCTATACCACGCAGGCCTTCTTCTCCGATTCGAAATGCACAGCACGAGCAAACTCCACCAAGCCGTGATCATCAAGTCCCTAGGCAAAACTCCACCAAGCCGTGACCTTCAAGTCCCCATTCTCCTTAGTTGCTTCATGAAACCAAAGAAAATCTCACGTCCATTTTCCAGTATCATCAAAACAAGACTCGACTCCTCCAATTACAGAAAACATCTCCTTCAAGTTCTCTATCTTCTTGTTTTAAATCCTGCTACTTCAGAACCATTACCGTGAAAAAGTCCGCACCCCCACCTTCCTTTACACACACCAAAAACAAACAGCACCACCACTGTTTAAATTCTCATCTCCATGCACCTGTACGTTTTCCCATTCCTCTCATACTCCTATCTTTCGATTTCTTCCCAAACTAAACTCCGACCCCACAACGAACTCCAACCAGCGTCACCTCTTATGAACGATGGCCAGAACAGCCACAGTCTTGAACTGCTCAACCCTTGTTCGTATAAAATAAGACCAACGCTACTAGCAACTGCCAACGTCCGTTCATCACTTAACTGCCACCAATCGACTCGTCCTCCTGTCCTAGCCACGCTGTGCCACTACCAGTGAGCGAACATAAAAGCTTTCGAATCCAGTGTTGTTCGATATGATTTTTAGAAGTTCAGAAAAGAAGTTCAGAAAAGAAAGAAAGGTCTCCTTGCGCCGATGTATTTATAGCTTATAAATCCTTCGTCATTAAGAAATAGGGAAGAATTTATTTGGTTGCTAAGAAATACACGTACATATATTGCTGTGGAACACGACAGTGAATTAAGGGGCATAGCTATGTCTGGTCTTAAATCATAGATCATGCATGTTTAGCTTTTGGTTCACAGAGTGGGTGGGTTGTTTTCAGACGTTAGCATTAGTAGGTGCGTAGTCTTCACAGTAATATTCATTTAGTGGCTAAGGCAACTTACAATTCATTTTTATTATGTCCTATCATGTTTGATTCTGAAACTCGCGTATACGACTGTTACCGATGAATATAAAAATACAGTCTTGACAAACATTGTGTCACGATCCCAAAAATATAATAATATAGGTTCGTTAACTTATTCTGTGAAACCCCGAATTATTGATATAGGATGTAAAATACTCCAAAATAAAAAGTGTTTATTTAATTAATTAAAAATTACAGTGAAATTCTAAAAATTAAATCATCACTACGTCTCAAAAGAATCCTTTCTAAATTCGAAACTGGTATCTAGTTATATCGAATAAACCGTTATGGTCGATAAATGATTATAGCGACTATTTTAAAATTTGATTTAGACACAACTCACTATCTACACGACGAAATCCCGATTTTTCTCTTCCCCTAGAAAAATATACTTCACCAGCTCCTAACGTTTCTTATTTCACAGAAATCTGATTTAAAATGGCTTCTATATATTCTTTTAAAGTTCGAATCGCCAAATTACGAACTGTTGCGCCATTTCGAGCTCGATTATATTTATAATATAATTAATACGTTCAACTATCGTTTATATAATATATTCGTCAATATAATTCACTATAAACGGAATTATACATATTTTAACTTGTCCAATTCACCAGTATTGTGAATTATGTTATTTTCCATTATTTATATTAATTAAATATAATTATTATTTAATTCCATTTATCGATATCGCATACTTGATATTTAATAATCAAATTAATTAATTATTCGACAGCTAAAAATGCGGGTCATTACAATCTTTCTCCCTTAAAATAATTTTGTCCTCGAAATTGCTAAGGTAGGGGACGAACCTATCTATTGGGTAAAAATTTATCTGTTTACCTATTATCTCCTGTTTCTCTGAACCAATTAATATCGAATAAAATATTAATTCCTTTCGACTAACTAAAGTTTTCAAAAATTCTGAAAATTTTCTAACACCTTAAATTTTCGGAAAATTTCGCCATAACCTCCTTTGTACAGCCCTATCGGTAAAACCACAACTCGCCTCTCTAGGCCTTCTTCAACCCAAAAGAAAATCAAACAGCCAAGCGGCTTGCCAAATCAGCTCATAAAAATTTCATACCCAATATAAATATAAACTTGTACCTTTTTGTCGGGCATATCGTTTATATCCTTTGCACCTGTTACCAATTCAACATATACCAATATTATTCCAATCAATTTCCAACCAATTTAAATCAACTAACTCTCAACACAATTATTCGCTTATCTCGAAGCTCAATTTCATTCCAATCCCGATCATAATTTCCAACTCTTAACTTATCTCTCAATTCCATTCTAAATTTTCTCTAACCTAATCCAGTTTTATTTAACTTGGTTCACGTTAAATGCTAATTTACTTATTTATCTTTACCATCACGATTTATTTAACTTAATAAGTTAAATTTAAATTCTAGAATTTAAATTCCTAGGTTTCTATTTCAAATCAATTTGAAATCATAATACCAATTCAAAACCTTTGAATTTCTAAACAATTTGTTTCCTTACAACAATTCGAAAACAAAATCTTCGGTAGTAATCCGTCACTTAGAACTTGAAAATGAACACTGAGGATGTGGCCAGCATCGTCAGAGTTTTTTCCCAGCTATCAAAGTGAGCTCAATACTATATAACTTTGTAAAACTCATATTTAAACATTTCCATTTTGAAATCAATTCAAAATATCATTCTCTAAACAATTTAAAATCTCCCAGGATTTTAAAATTCTCATATATTATACTTATATGAAATTCTGATTAGTTATATACATAACCATTTAATTTATAATCTTACTCGATTATAATAACAACCAACATATCCAATATATTATAATCATTCCAATATAAATCCTTTATATCAAAATATAATTTGGATAAATTATTTCGTTTTACCCTCTTTTCAAAACATGCCATGACGGTTCATCGTATTCAAGTGTTCAGAAACTCCTACCGATACAGTGGATTAAACTGATCGACTAGAATTTATAAACCACTCAACCAATAGATCTCCACAATATAAAATAATTTATTTTTTTATATCAATAACAAATACGTTCACTCGTATATATACACTCAACTCAATCTAGGGCATTACTAACCCCATCTCTACTGAGTCACGCCACAAAGCCAAGTAATTACTTAACCTTAAGCTCTAATACCAACTGTAATGTCCCAAAAATTCGAGTAGGCTTTGCAACCATCCTCTCCTCCCCAAAGCAGCAAAGTAATACCCCACTGTGGCTCACATTGGTACCCCAGTCCATATTTTACAGCCAGTCTTTCGAATTCACAATCAACCCTCATTTTCGGGACATATAGGGGTAAGAGTCTCCCGTTCGCCACCTAACGAAAAGCGAGAACCCCCTATCATGCGCACATGCACTAAGCACGCATCATGGACTAGTATGAGTAAAATAGTTAAAAACAGTTTGAATAAGTAAACGATATTTCATAAGACCACGCCGTATAACGGAACGGGTTTTTCCCTTATGAGAATCCAAAACATCTTTATATCAAAATCCATTTGATATTATAATAATGTCTATCAACCACAATATTATAATCATCTAGGAGAAACGCTTTCATCTCACGTTCTACAAATATAGTATACAATTAAAACTGCAAGCACGTATTGGGTAATGGATTTCCAACTATGACAAGGTATGGAACCACCTTTCTCTAGTCTACCTCTAGAGAGGAATACACTCGGTTCAACAAGAACATCTTGCGACCCGGCCACACATGACCGACCACTCATTCACTTGAGTGTATCGAATGTATATCACCAACGGTTGGGATCAGCAACCGTTTCCCGAATGGGACATAATCGACAATAGATTTTTAGAAGTAAGTGAAACTCTAGATCAGGTGATTATACACCCTAATAGGTGCGACCTACATAGTTATGTTGCCTGCCTGATTTCTGTCATTTCCCGGTTGTGAGGCTAGAGGTCACGCTTATCTTTGACAGATCACACGTTTATTCAATTTGAATGTCACATCGTCATACCCGCCAAATCATAAATTGATTTCACCAAAAATACCACGGGTATACATCTAAGAGAAACGAATTCCTCCGCCACCAAACGTAAATACGTTTGAAGAGGTCAACTTACGCGATCTATTAAATATACTCTATCAGACATTCTTCCATACAGGTCGTCCTGGGACTAGACAAACTGAAGGCACTATTTAGTACATCCATCTTAGGCAATCTTTACCTAAGATTTATACAACAGCCCTTGCACTTTACTCCATCTTTAACTATCTTTGGCATATATGATTCGCAACGCTTATGCCAATACAGAGTGGTTCTTCGAATAGTAATCCAACGGTCTCTCTATATTAACAATGTTAAAATGGTCAAAAACTTCAATAGTCGGTGAGTTAACTATCAAAGAATAACACATGTGCAAACAACGATATTATTTCCAAATGGAAATTATATCGATCAATCATCAACCATATATATATATATATATATTCATATTTCCTTATTTTCTACATTTAGAAAGTAAATGTTATTAACATTGGAAACATTTCCATAGCTTATTCACGCATCACTACCATTCCACAACTATTAGTCCCTAACCGTAAACTAGTAAGAGAACAATTCTCTAAGTATAAACTCCGAATGCCGAAACCAACATCAGATCGATACTCAGAAAACTATTCGACTTAACTAATCTCTAATTAGTTTCTAATCTTGTTTAACTCTATTTCGATTAACTCTAATTAAATAACTCTATTTTCTTAACTCTTACTCGAATAACTAATATTCGATTTACTCTTGTTGCTTAACTCTTATTCGAATAACTAATATTCGATTTAACTCCATTCGCTTAACTCTAGATCGCAGCGATCACAATGGTTACGCCTGATTCCCTCAGGAAACATCCGACCGCCGTAGGCTATCTGCAGCCTTGCGAATTACGCTAGCAGTCGTGAAAAATAGCAACTTATCCTGAATAACTATGTTTCACTAACTCTATTCGACTAACCATATTCGATTAATTCGACTTCGAATAGCTAAATTCGATTAACTCTTTTATATATCGTCAACTTCCTTTTTTATAAATCTTGTTTATTTTCCCAATAAATATTCCTTTTATAATTCTATTTACTTTTTTAAATAAATATCCCTTTATTCTATTTATTTTCTAAATAAATATTCCTTTATTAATTCTATTTGTTTCCTAAATAAATATTCCTTTATTAATTCTATTTATTTCCTAAATAAATATTCCTTTAATAAAATCCTTCGATATAAATATTTTATTTTCAATATACTTTGAAAATTCCCTTTTTACATTCACGTATTTCTTACGGTATTTAAAATACCAAATAACCGCGATCAATATCATTCAAACACACATAATCAACAATAGGTTATATATCACATCATATATCACAATATATGAAATAAAATAGTATTTTATATATTGAGGAACCCAGTTGGGTCCCTCCAACCTATTTCCCTGCATCACAGATGTTAAACAATATAATTAACATCGATTTCATTTCAATATGAAAAATTCTGCTAAACAGAAACAATATTTGATTAACTATTTATATATATATCGTTATCTATAATTTCAACAAATACATAAGCAATTCAACCAAACATTTAACACACATCAATCAACAGATAATTATCAGTTCTAAGAATACGTTATAAAAATATAACTGTTCAGATTTGGTGAGTTTTACTCACATTGTACGATCATCCTTATTAAAGATAATCATTGTTTGATTCAAACGGACAATTTATTTTGCTACAAATTGTAACAAGCACCGATGGACTTCCAGTCAGTTCTATCGTGTAGCATCCATCCATACAATCCCAATGTCACTAGTTTCGTCCAATTCCTTTTATTTAATTAATCACGTGCTATACCCTACAGGTCTTCTTCTCCGTTTCAAAATACACAGCACGGGCAAACTCCACCAAGCCGTGACCTTCAAGTCCCCATTCTCCTTAGTTTCTTCATGAAAACCAAAGAAAATCTCATGTCCATCTTCCTGTATCATCAAAACAAGACTCGACTCCCCCAATTACAGAAAAAAATCTCCTTCGAGTTCTCTATCTTCTTGTTTTAAATCCTTCTACTTCAAGACCATTTCCGTGAAAAAGCTGCACCCCCACCTTCCTTTACACACACCAAAAACAAACAGCACTGCCACTGTTTAAGTTCTCATCTCCATGCACCTATACGTTTTCCCATTCCACTCGCACTCCTATCTTTTGATTCCTTCTCAGACTAAACTCCGACCCCACAACGATCTCCAACCAACGTCACCTCCTATGAACAATGGCCAGAACAGCCGAAGTCTTGAACTGCTCAACCCTTGCTCGCCTAAAATAAGACCAACGCCACTAGCAACTGCCAACGTCCGTTCATCACTTGACTGCCACCAATCGAATCGTCCTCCTGTCCTAGCCACGTTGTGCCACTACCAGTGAGCGAACATAAAAGCTTTTGAACCCAATGTTGTTCGATATGATTTTCAGAAGAGAAGAAAAGAAGTTCGGAAAAGAAAGAAAGGTCTCCTTGCGTCGGTGTATTTATAGCTTATAAATCCTTCGTCATTAAGAAATAGGGTAGAATTTACTTGGTTTCTAAGAAATACAAGTACATATATTGTTGTGGAACACGACAGTGAATTAAGGGGCATAGCTATGTCTGGTCATAATTCTTAGAGCCTGCGTGTTTAGCTTTTAGTTCACAGAGTGGGTGGGTAGTCTTCAGACGTTAGCATTAGTAGGTGCGTAGTCTTCACAGTAATATTCATTTAGTGGCTAAGGAAACTTACAATTCATTTTTATTATGTCCTATTATTAATCTTGTAAACATAGAACGTCAGGTTAGTGCTTTAAATGTCATGCAAATATCATTATGAAGGGTAATTGATGCACCTTGGATTCTCGAGGATGCTACGCAAAAAGTCACCCAAGTCTTGTTCAATAGAATATGCAAAGCATTTTCAAGACTGTATGAGAGCCTTTTATCGGCCTTAATCAAATAGATGGGAGTGTGAGCTTTCCATGTTTGATTCTGAAACTTGCATATACGACTGTTACCGATGAATAGAAAAATACAGTATTGACAAACATTGTGTCACGATCCCAAAAATATAATAATATAGGTTCGCCAACTTATTCAAGAAACCCCGAATTGTTGATATAGGGTGTAAAATACTCCAAAATAAACAGTGTTTATTTAATTAATTAAAAATTACAGTAAAATTCTAAAAATTAAATTATCACTACGTCTCAAAAGAGTCTTGTCTAAATTCGAAACTGTTATCCAGTTATATCGAATAAACCGTTACGGTCGATAAACGATTCTATAGCGACTATTTTAAAATTTGATTTGGACACAACTCACTATCTACAAGACGAAATCCCGATTTTTCTCTTCCACTAGGAAAATATACTTCACCGGCTCCTAAGGTTTCTTGTTTCACAAAAATCCAATTTAAAATGTCTTCTGTATAATCGTTTAAAGTTCGAATCGCCAAATTACGAACTGCCACGCCATTTCGAGCTCGATTATATTTATAATATAATTAATACGTTCAACTATCGTTTATATAATATATTCATCAATATAATTCTGTATAAACTGAATTACATATTTTTTAACTTGTCCAATTCACCAATATTGTGAATTCTGTTATTTTCGATTATTTATATTAATTAAATATAATTATTATTTAATTCTAGTTATCGGAATCGCCAACTCGATATTTAATAATTAAATTAATTAATTATTCGACAGCTAAAAATGTGGGTCATTACAGGATTTGAAAGATTATTAAAAATGAATATGGATAACTAACATGATTATCTTATAATAAGAGTTTGAGTTATTTATTTGATGTTGAGGTTGGCCTATCGAGTATAAGAAGATTTTGAATATACACCTAGCTAACAGTTATACGAAGTCTTAAATATACCAGATAGATATAGAATCACATTCTAGTCACTTGAAAATAATTCTGATAATGATTGCTACACCATCAGTGTTTATTTTTGAGTTTCGAAAGTAGGATGACTATACAATTCCAATTGAAATGTTAAGATATGCTTAAACTCATTTAGATAAGTGTTTGAAAATGATTTGAATTGCCAGGATAGAGGAAAGAATAACCTTAAACTAAGAACTTGGTTAAAATTTACTGTTTGTAATTTAGGAAACGATTAGGATGATTTGAACTTTAAATTTAACAGGTATAAGTTAAATAGATTAAAGTGAATCAAATGAATTAAAATTTGACTTAAGTGAAGTTAAATAAAATTGAATTGGATTTGAAATAATCTTGAGTGGAATTGAATATAATTAAACGAAGTTAAACAAATTTGGAAGAATTTTGAGGGTTTAAATTTCATAATTTATAAATTGGAAATTAGTTGGAACTGGACATGTATATGTTGAACAAGTTATTGAATGGAAGCTAAGGTGAAGAATAAAATTGAATTCTCGTCTAAAAGGTACATGTTTACCATATTAGTTGAGTTTAATGATTTTATGGGCTTAGTTGGCAAGCCGTTTGGATTTTTGGTTTTCTTTTTTATTAGTGAGGGCCTAGAGAGGCGAGTTGTAAATGTACCAATTAAGACGTACAAAAGGGGTTAAATTCGAAAATCTAAGGCGTTAGAAAAAATCGAGAATTGGGAAATTTTTATGAAACTAAAAAGCTAAAGAACTTAAGTTAGTTAGAATAAAGGCTTTGTTGGTTAAGTAAACGACCTTTTGTTTCGTCTTCGATTTTGAGGACGAAATCTTTTTAAGTGAGGGAGGTTGTAACAACCCAGATTTCATTAAGGAATATTTAATTGATTTAAGTATTGAAACCGATTTATTTTAAGAATTAACGACTTGGATGAAACCGATTTAATTGATTTAAGGATTGAATGTATGATTTATAATATAATTAAAAATAAGCTCGCAGCGGCGCGGTAGTTTGTAATATTACATTTTGAACTTTAAATGAATGTATATGATCCAATATAAGTTAGAATTTGTTGAAACATAAAACAATCAAATCTGTTGAGTTGTAGTTTTCTAATAACAGTGAAAATTGGTGATTTCATATTGTAGATTGTGAGTTTATGTCCAAATCAAATTCTCAGAAAGTTGTAATGGAATCATTTACAGACCATAATGATTTATTAAATGAAATAAAGGGACTTTAAAATAAACTGAATATCTGTTTAGCTTTAGACAAAGATATGGAGTTTAAAATATAATATAGTTCATTTTGAAGATATATGGAATTTCATTTGAATATATAAGATTATAGAAATTTATTTAAAAAAGAGTTGATTATTTTGAATTTAAATTATATTTTATCGATTTAATTGAATATTGAAAAATAGCCATTTTGCAAACGATCTTAGCTTTCGACAAAATTAGTTCCGTCGAATTTGAAATATTAAATTATTCTAAGATTTCAAATTTCATGCAAATTAGAGTTAGTATGTGAGCGTGCGGAATTTAAGCGTGTGTTGGAAATTGATTTGAAATTAATATATGAATTAATTGATAATTTGAACTCAAACAAGCGCTATTTGATCAAATGGACTTGGATTTAGACGAAACAGGTTTCATTGGGACCATAATGGCTAACCATAGTTGTATATCCATTTTCATTGCGAACGGAGTTCCTATATGATCAGGCAAGTTAATAAACATCGAACGAAAAGGGCGATAGGCAAGAAGTAATATAAGCAAGAAGTAATATAATCATTGAAAAAAAATATTATTAAACCAAAATATCTCACATATATAATATCTTTAACTCCCTAACCCTCATTTACTTCTTCTTCTCCACATTTTGCAGCCACCACCCTCCTTAATTTCTATATTCCTAAATGAGTCAGAATCAGAGGAAGTGTATAATATGAAAGTTGTAGTGCTTGAGAAGCTTGAACTACTACTAAAATTTGGTCGCCAAAGGACACCTGAGATGGCTAGGATCTGATCAAGACCGTAAAGTGGTGACTTTCAGATTTTCTTGATTTGCTTGCAAATGGCATAGAGTTAGTGTTGGTGTTTGAAGGGAAGTTGTAGAGGGGAGAGACCTACAAGTTTCATGTTGGTTGGTTGGCCTGAAATGGGTTGTGGTTGCCCTAGCAATGAGTTAATCGGAGGTGAACGTGTTTTGGGTGTTGCAATCGAAAATTGATGTTTTCTGGTGGCCATATTAGGTGAGGCGGCCAATAGGAGAAAGGCGTGTGGTGGTGAGGCAGTCAACAGGAGAAAGGCACGTTGTGATGAGGCGTGCATGCCGGTGAAGTTTCATGGCCAATAGTAGCCTGAGGCTGTGGCAACGGCGTTCTAACGGTTATTTGTTCGAGGTGGGTTTTTTGATCGTCGACTGCGAGAGGGGGTCGACACCTCCAGGTGCGGCGGCGACGTGGAAGGGGGAGCACGTCGGCGGTGAGCGGTGGAGCTCCGGTGAACTATAGCGGCAGCGGCGATGCTCCGATGGTGGTGAGCACGAACGTGACACGGTGAAAGAAGGATAATTAGAAGGTTAATTATTTTATTAATTTAAACTAATCATGGGAAAAAAGTCGGAGGATCGCTTAAAAGAGGATAAGCATATTTTCATATAAAGATAAGATTGAATCTTAAATAAGATTTTGGGATAAAGAAAGACATTGAAACTTGATTGTTTTATTATTGAGTTTATGACGACCTCCCATAACCCCTTCACTAAACTAGAAGAATAATGCGCTGGAGGATATGCCAGACAGAAATGAACGACCATCAAAGTAGGTATATAACATCAAAACCTATCATAAAACTCACAGCGCAAGGACAAAATATAATAAAACATATACAACAGGTAATAGTAATGAAGCATCATTTAGCAAACTTTTGAAACTTTCTCAACATCCTGAAAGATTATCCAACTGATACCAAAGTTTGTACATAAGGCCTCACTATAACCCTCATAAAGCACTCATACAGTGGAAACATAAATACTAGATAGTAATAAAACTGGTACGCCAGTCTCCTGCTTGCCTCCGCATAGCAGCATCGTCCTCACTAATCACTTATAACCTGCTACTTAGTCTGCCCATCCACAACCGAATGAACATCCCAAGGTAATAAGAGGAGACATAAAACCTTGAGTCAAACAACAGTCTTAGTAAGCGATAAAATAGCTAGCAAACTTCAACTATAAAGTATATGAGCATGGGTAGATAAGCATACTAAACTACCCACAACACCAGTGAAGAATTCAACCCAACCTTCCCCACATCGAACGGTGATAGCCTTTACAATAACATTTCAACCGCACACTCATGGAAACAAGAACACCCATTTGACCATGGAAAAGCACTTATGACATCCAAATTATAGGTATCTCACGTAAACCATCCTAATCGAATTTAACATTTCTCAAGCATAAGCCCTAGAGATCTAAACCAATATCGAACAAGCACCCAAGAAACATCTTCTTCGATGTTGAACGATTCACGTGAGACAGTACAAACAAGGAAACTAATCAACCATGGCAGAATTTTGCTATCACCGCCAATCCTGCTTCGAAACCATCATTAATCGCTTGAGGGCCAATGTTGCCATTCGTCAAGGGCTAACGGTAACCCTAGTTCTAGCATAAACTCCATATGTCTAACCTTGACAATGTCTAGCCTTGACAACTAGGCCTTTCTACAAGACCTAGGGTACTTGACATACAACCGGTCTTTTAGACGTCTCTAATGTACCCTTGCTTCGAGCCTACTAGACCTTACGACAACGAAAATCTCTCGGCCCTCGCATCTCCAGTCATCCAACCCGACGACTTTTCATAACTCAAGCAACCTTCTCGAGCAACCATTGTCCACCAACTCACGAGCTTTGAGTTGTCACTTCATTCGCTGTTCTACACTGATCAATGAATACCTTTCAACATTTTGAACCTCCATACTTGAATTCACTTCGAAGTCACGCCATCACCGAGCCAAAATGTCAAAACAGCCTTCTACAGTTCTTCTGAAATGCTATTATTTCTCCTGGCTCAATTCGGCATCAACCTGTCACCGATCCATCACTGATCCGTGACTGATCAGTCCGTCGCTAACCTAAGCTGATCCATTCCGTCATAGATCTAAGCCATCCATTCCATTACTGATCTATCACTGATCTGGACCATCCATTCCGTCATTGATCCGTCACTGGACCAGTCACGATCCATTTATGAATCGATCACTTATCCATTACTGGATCAGCCACTAATCGGTCATCGAATCGATCACTAATCCATCACTAGATCAGCCACCAATCGTTCAGTCACTGAACCATCACTGGATCAGCCACTGATCGACCACTGGATCGGTCACTGATCCATCACTGGATCAGCCACCGATCGGTCGGTCACTGATCCATCACTGGATCAGCCACCGATCGGTCGTTGGATCGGTCACTGATCCATCACTGGACCAACCACTGATTGGTCACTAGATCGGTCACTGATCCATCACTGGATCAGCCACCGACCAGTCGGTCACTGATCCATCACTGGATCAGCCACCGACCGGTCGGTCACTGATCCATCATTGGATCATCCACCGATCGGTCACTGGATCGGTCACTGATCCATCACTGGATCAGCCCCCGATCGGTCGGTCGTTGATCCATTACTGGATCAACCAACGATCGGTCACTGATCCATTACTGCATCTACCACCGATCAGTCAGTCACTGATCCATCACTAGATAAACTACCAATAGGTCACTGGATCGGTCACTGATCCATAACTGGATCATCCACCGATCGATCACTAGACTGGTCACTGATCCATCACTGGATCAGCCACCGATCCAACTCCAAATCCAACCAAAACTTCGCCAAACAACTTATCGACGAAATCTAGATCTACGATTTCCCTCCTTGGATTTTTTATTTTCAATGGTGGAAATGTTTTAGAGGAAGGAGAAGCACAAGACCACCAAATGAGAGAGTGGGGAAGTAAACTATTTCCCATACCTCTCACCCTCTATTTATAGTTTCCACCAGCCCATTAATGGGCCTCTCCCAAATCAGACCATAGGCTCCTAAAATATAGACAACCAACTGAAAAAAAAACCTTATAACAGCGATTTCTCCCAAATCGTTGAGCCAAATCTTTAATGTAACCACTCTACAGAAGGGCAATCATCAATTCTTTTCCAATGGCATAGGTCTCACCCTCTGATTCGATCTAAGTCAAAAGTTATACCTTGTACAAGACTGATAGGGGCAAAATCGTAATAAACAAAATTGGTAAAAATTATGGATATGACTAACATCCCCATAAGAAACATATCAAAAGATGAAAATGATCCAACCCTCAGGGAATAAAATAAAAATATTTTATGATCTTCCGATTCGTAAAATGCGGGCTGTTACATTCTCCCCCCTCCCCCCACCTTTTAAGAATTTTGTCCCAGAAATTCCAAGCAATCACAACAATTCCGCGTTCCTATCATCGATGAGCAACCAATTATATCATCCAAACTAGCAACCATCAAGCTATGCACCCATAGCCTTATCCTAGTATGCGGAATTCTACCAAACAACAATGAGATGCAACTATATAACGATGATACAATATCAAAGGGTCCTATCGACGAAGAGTTCTTGATGAGTCTCTTTCATGCTTTCTTTCGTCTCCCACGTACAATCGTCTCCATCTTCACTCCACTATACCTTGACTAACTTAACCGTCTTCCTCCTAAGTTGTTTCGTTTCATTCCCCATAACAGGAAGTGACTTACGAGGTTTCGTAACTGCTGTCTCCACTTTAAGGTCTTCATACTGTTCTGGAGGTACCACCACATTCGAATCATGCACAAACTTCCATAGAAACGACACATGGAGAACATTACCTCCTCCATTACCCCCTTCAGGCACAGCTTCTCCCCTAGCAGAATGGCTCGTATAACGTCTACTCATTCTAAGTCTACAAATTAGAATGATTAGCCACTTGCAAGAAAACTATTAATGAAGTACAAATGCTACTATACTATATGATATCATATTATATACATCCAACCGAAATCTACAAGTATGCCTCTTATACGTGATTACGTCTTAGAACTATGGATAAAATCGTTAACTAGAGTTCTGCTACCGAATGTAACGATAGCCCATAACCCCTGCACTAAACTAGAAGAATAATGTGCTGGATGGTGTCCCAGGCAGCTATGGACGATCATCAGAGTAGGTAAACAACATCAGAACCTGTCGTAAAACTCACAGCGCAAGGACAAAATATAATAGAACTTGTACAATAGGTAATAGTAATGAAGCATCATATAGCAAAGTTTTGAAATTTTCTCAACATCCTAAAAGATTATCCAACTGTTACCACAGTTTGTACATAAGGTCTCACTACAACCCTCATAGAGCACTCAAACAACGGAAATAGGAATACTAGATAGTAATAAAACTGGTACTTCAGCCTCCTTCTCGCCTCCATGTAGCAGCATCATCCTCATTAATCACCGGTAATCTGCTACTTAGTTTGCCCATCCGCAACCGGATGAACAACCCAAGGTAATAAGAGGAGACATAAAACCTTGAGTCAGACAACAGTCTTAGTGAGCGATAAAACAACTAACAAACTTAAACTATAAAGTATATGAGCATGGGTATATAAGCATACTAAACTACCCACAACACTAGAGACGAATTCAGCCCAATTTTCCCTACATTGGACGGTGATAGCCTTTACAATTACATTTCAACCATACACTCATGGAAACCAGAACACCCATTCGACTATGGCAAAGCACTTATGACATCCCAATTATAGGTATCTCACGTAAACCATCCTAATCGAATTTAACATTTCTCAAGCACAAGCCCCAGATGCCTAAACCAATACCAGACAAACACCCAAGAAACATCTCCTTCAGTGTTGAACAATTTACGTGAGACAATACAAGCAAGGCAACTAATTAACCATGATAGACTCTGGCTATCACCGCTAATCCTGCTTTGAAACCATCGTTAATTGCATGACGACCAACCTTGCCATACTTCAAGGGCTAATGGTAGCCCCAGTTATAGCATGAACTCTATATGTCCAACCTTGACAATGTCCAACCTTGACAATTAGGCCTTTCTACAAGACCCAAGGTGCTTGACCTGCAACCGGTCTTTTAGACGTCTCTAATGTACCCCTGCATCGAGCCTGTTAGAACTTATGACAACAATAATCTCTCGGCCCTCCCATCTCTTGTCATCCAACCCAATGACTTTTGATTGCTAAAGCAACCTTTTCGAGCAACCATTATCCACCAACTAACGACCTTTGAGTTATCACCTCACTCGATGTACTACACCGATCAAGGAACACCTTTCAAGACTTTGAACCTTCCTACTTGGAATTTACTTCGAAGTCACACCATCACCTAGCCAAAATGTCAAAACAACCTTCTGCAGCTCTTCTGAAATGCTATTATTTCTCCTGGCTCAATTCTACATCAATCCATCACCGATTCATCACTCATCCATCACTGATCCATCACTGATTAGTCCATCATTGATTAGTCCGTCACAGATCCGTCACAGACCTAAGCTGATCCATTCTGTCCCAGATCCGTTAGAGATCCGAGCCATCCATTCCGTCACTGATTCATCACTGGTATGGACCATCCATTCCGTCACTGATCCATCACTAGACCGATAACGATCCATTTATGGATCGATCACTGATCGGTCACTGATCCATCACTGGATCAGCCACCGATTGGTCACGGATCCATCATTGATCAGCCACCAATCGGTTGGTCACTGATCCATCACTGGATCAGCCACAGATTGGTTACTGGATTGGTCATTGATCCATCATTGGATCAGCCACCGATCGCTTACTGATCCATCACTGGATCAACCATCGATCGGTCGATCACTGATCCATCACTGGATCAGCAACTGAACGGTCACTGGATCGGTCACTGATTCATCACTGACCAGCCACCGATTGGTCGATCACTGATCCATCACTGGATCAGCCACCGATCGGTCACTGGATCGGTCACTGATCCATCATTGGATCAACCACCGATCGGCTGGTCACTGATCCACCACAGGATCAGCCATCAATCGGCCACTAGATCGGTCATTGATCCATCACTGGATCAGCCACCGATCGGTCGATCACTGATCCATCACTAGATCAACCACCGGTCGGTCACTGGATCGGTCATTGACCCATCACTGGATCAACCACCGGTCCAACTCCAATTCCTTCCAAAACTTCGCCAAACAACTATGTCGAGGAAATATACTCATCCAATTCATCCAATAAAATCATAAGAATGTTATGGAACTACTAACACCATGAAAATGAAAATTATTATCAAACTATGCAAATTTCACCAAAACCATAGTAAATGAACATGTGATCTAAATTGCGGATCTAACTTGCATAAACATGTAAAATGGCATAAGAATTTTCAGTTTTACACATGCTAACTAGATCATAGGGTGATTCATATGAAAATGAACTTAAAATGGCAAAAATATGTGGAAAACAATTAAATTTAATGAAAAACACGATCAAACACTCATACACTTCATTGAATCCATATGAGAGATGTAAACGACTCATCGATTCTCCAAAACAAGCTAATTGATGAGATATGAATCCGGACAGCAAGTATCTTGCACCAAGTTCCTTGATCCGATGAATCCTTTCTTTAATTGATGTAGATCTATCCTCCAATGGTGTAGATCTATAATTTCCCTCCATGGTTTTTGATTTCCAATGGTGGAAAAGAGTTTGAGGAAGGAGGAGCACAAGGCCACCAAATGAGAGAATGGGGAAGTAAACTATTTCTCATACCTCTCACCATCTATTTATAGTTTCCACCAGCCCACTAATGGGCCTCTCCCAAATCAGCCCATTAGGCTCCCAAAATCTGAACAGCCAACAGAAAAACCTTAAAACAGCGATTTCTCCCAAATCGCTGAGCCAAATTTTTAATGTAACCAATCTACGGAAAGGCAATCATCAATTCTTTTCCAATGACACGGGTTTCACCCTCTGATTCGACCTAAGGCAAAAGTAATGCCCTGTACAAGACTGACAGGGGAAAATCATCACAAACAAAATTGGTAAAAATTATGGACATGTCTCACATCTCCATAAGAAACATATCAAAAGATGAGAATGATCCAACCCTCAGAGAATAAAATAAAAATATTTTACAATCTTCCAATACATAAAGTGCGGACTGTTATAGAGTTGGGTAATTTGTGGTTAGCTTAGGCCTTCGGGGTCATACACTTGATATGTTATTCTCTTGGCATTGTGAGAAATAATTCTAGTTAATAAATGGTTTTGCCGAACAATACGATCAAGAAAGCGTAAATACGATTTTGGACAAGAGATATGATCAACGAAAGATAAAGTAGTCTACCCTAATCAATGATCAATGAATGGATTGGGTTTGGCGAAATATGTTTTCCAGCTAAGGTATTGAAATATTTAATCAAATTTGAAATGAAAGAAGGGTATTAATGAAGGTAATTACACTTACCAAAATACGAGGGCAACTAGATGTGGAGTACTATCAGGTTTTCTCCATGGGATGAATAGGATGGGAATACGATAACAATTTGATAAATTACCTATTTCGTTTAGTTCAATAATCATGATAAAGCGTAGAAACCTTGGTTTGAGTTAAATTTGCAGAATGAGATTTTAATATCATTTGAAATGATTTCCAAAGAAAGATTTAACAAGAGTTTAAAATATGTAAATCTTGGATAAGACTTAAATAGGTATACCAATATAAAGAATGATTTGAATAGAAGAATATTCCAAAATGAAATGAGACTCATGATATTTTTGTATGTCAATTATGGATTATAAGATGCGCTAATTATTCGGAAAGACTTGGTTTCAACCCATTCTGAATAACTATACGATAAGTAATGAAGATTTTGAAGATGGTGGTTGAAGACCGTGGATCTTCACATCATTTGGATTAATTGCTGATGTCTCGATTGGGTTGTACACCCAAGACGAGGTTATGAGTCGCAGTGGTCCGGATGTACTTGTATATTATCCGGATATGCAAGGATCTCTCTCCTTTATTGGATGAGGAATAAGGTGCCTACGGTTTCGTTCACAAACCAAAACGAACCTGTATTGGATGTATGTATGACATTATATTCTACAACATAACCATTGGTATATATTGATGATATATAAGTTGGTGGCTATGAATCTATCCTCTTGGCTTAACACACTCCTCTAAGACATATATACTCAGAGTGTTATATATAGTTGACACCGATTACATGTTGTGAATTTACAGTGTGGCATGTTGAGTGCCGATGGCAGATAGATCAAAGCTTTTGTTGAAACCAGAGCTTTGTGGAACGTGGCTTTAGGGCCCCACAACCGGTGATGAGTCAAAACAAGATGAATTACCATAGATTTAGCGACTAACGTTTCCTTCTAGTTGAGAGTGTAACACAATGGTATAGATCCCAAGCAATTTACATAGTGGATGATAGATCGAGGAGCCTTGGATAATGGTCGACAATGACCGGGAGACGCTATTTTCAGGGGAAACCCGAACTACACCTGGTATAGGTGGGCTAGCTTTGCCGATACAAAGGATCATTTATTGTTCCTTGGACATCCCGCTAGAGGTGTTCCGAATAGCAGTTGAGGAATATCCTTTTCCTTGGTCATTGACGAAACCCAACTTCCAATACTAACATTTACAGTTTTAGTTGTAAGCTATGTATGTAAACGTAATATATGGGTATCTATGTCTTCTAAGATTTAAACATTCACTTTCGAAAGTGATTTCCACACTATGCGCTAGTAATAATAAAAGAGACCTTTGCGTATCAAACATATTTGATTATGGTAAAACTTCTCCTAATGGTGTATGTTTGCATTGTGTGATGGGTTGTGACTCTTGTGGTAGCTTCATTTTCAAAAAACATTGTGAGTTATATGACTGGTGTTCATGAGGGGAAACCCATTCCGTATTATACGATGTGGTCCTATTTCTGTTTTAGTGCTCACACTAGTCCCATGACTGATCCGAAGTTTACCGTTCTTCCACCTAAACTCTGGGTGCCCAAATTTTCAACATGGGTAGCCTAGTAGTTTTGGTTTGTAGATGCTTTATAGAGAAAGTGTTGGATTGGACCTAAAGTTGTTCCTAGATCATTTTATTTCTTCCGCTAAGCTGTGCATAATTTACTATTGTACTCTGATATATTTCTGTACTTTGATGTAAAAGTTATTGTAATAATAATGAAAAGGTTATTTTGTTCAGTTCTTATGCGTTGTATACCCAAAGGCGAATCTGTTTCATTGATCGGTTATATTATTGGTTTGAACTGGATAGGAAGTCGAATCATCACATTTATGTTACCAGGTTGTGAATTTTTGTCATCGCCATCTCCGTTCCTGCCGATTGCCCTAATTTCATTGCTTCACGTCATTATACTTCGCCAACTACTGCAGAAACCCGTAAGTCATATTCGTCATTTCCCATTCCATTGTCTTATTACTCGGTAACCTTCACCAAGTTGGCTTATTCACAACTATTTGCTTTCTATTTCTATTTTTTCTATCACAAAGTGCATTAATTGATTTTGATTTCAAGAAATTCTAACAGTTGCAACTATTTAAATGTGGGTAAAGTAGTGGAAGTGGAAAGGATATGCGATGTTGTAGTAGGGAGGATAGGGGGCGATGGAAGAGTCAGTTTGGTTGGATTGTGGTAAGGTAGTTTTGGGTTGAAAAGAGATGAAGATGTTGTATGGAAAAATTTGTAATAATTGTTGAACAAAATGAAGTGCAATTTCTTAAGAAGTATGCTATAGTGTAGAAAAATAAATCCAGAGACTTATAATGCTTATGAAAACTAACTGATAATGGCAACAAAAATTTAGAAAAATAACAAAATGCACAAACTTAGAATGCACATAATGAAAAAAGAATAGTGAACTAACACTCTAGAATGAAAATGAACTAATAGAATGAAAAAAGCTTGGAATGAAAAAAATAAACTAACAGAAAGAGTGCATAGAATGGAAAACAACAAATGAAAATGAAATTGATAACAGTTACAACAAATGAGAAAATACAAACAACATATGTTTTTTATATAAAAATCATAAAATAAACAAGAACAAGAAACACAAATGCAACAAAAGACCTATACATAAAATCTATCCACAAATGCAATGTTTTTTTAAGAGAATGCAAAATGAAAAAACACAAATGAACTACATCGACAAAACACTTTTTTTAAGATGAAACAAAACATAACAAACAAAAACAACACAAAATAAAAAGAAACAACACAAAAGAAAATTTTCACAAACAAACGCAAGAACACACAAGACTGAATAAAAAAAGTTGACAAGGACAAAAACAAATTTTTATTTTATTTTTGTAAAATTAATTCAAAAAGTAAAAAAAAAAAATCTACAATTCTCTGGAAACGATGCTAAAGGACAAAAACAAAATTTTATTTTATTTTTGTAAAATTAATTCAAAAAGTTAAAAAAATCTATAATTCTCTGGAAACGATGCCAAAAATTTGGTCGTCGACGGAAATTCTGTCGGTTTAGTAAACTGTCAAACGAATTTAGAAATTATAAAACCACTAGTGCATGACGTACGATCATAGTATGTGACGAATATAGATTGATCCACAAGGAAAGAATTAACTCTAATTGTACTCAGTCAAGATTTTAGAGCAAACGGATATGTAGCACGAGACTACACAGCTGATTATATAATAGATAGTAGTAGTAGTTTTCCAACTGACATACCCAGTTGGTGGTCCAAAAAATACATCCAGTCTAACCCCTTGGGCAATACATCATCATATAGCAACAAACATATACGACTTAGCTACTTGGCATCTTTAATTTTACATAGATAATATCCAATACTAGAGAAACACCTTAAACCATCACACAATTTCTCTGCTGGAAGCTGGGTCATTGCTATCAACCGAGTCAGATGAAGAGGAGGCCTGAGGCAAAGCAAATCTGAAAGCTGCAGCATGACTGCCACCAGAACCTGTCCATGTAGTAAAAAATATGGATAATGCGATGACATATATTTGTAGTTGAGCTAACTTTATTTCTAAAAATCCTTGCATTTCTTTCTTTCCACACACACCAACTATAAACACCAAGGAAAGCATCCACAAGCGCGTTAGCTGGTGAGAATTCCCAGTGTTCGAAAAAGGAGGAGATGTCAGGGATGAAGCCAAGAAGGAAAGAACTTGAAGCAGCCCAAATAGGATAGGTACATTCGCAGGAAAAAAAAGGTGGTGGATGGATTCTGCATGCATATTACAGTAAACACAGTTGGGATCAGATGCAATGTTACATCTGAACAGCTTCTCTCTAGTATTGATCTTCTCGTGAATCAAACACCATTGAAAGAAGAGAATTCTTAGAGCCAGTTTGCATTTCCACAATCTTTTAAACTTGAACCTTCTTCCAGAGAAATTCAAAAAATTGTAGCAATAGGAAACAGAGAAACCTCTAGATGGGGATAATGACCAAACAAAGTGATCAATCCTCTCATTGAGCCGAGTTTTGCGCAGGATTACAAAGATATTCAGCAATTGTGAGAGAGTATTCCAATCAAATAGTGAACCTGGAACTAAACTTGCATGACCATTGTTAAATGCATCAACTACAATAAGCAATGAATGAGTTTGAAGAGAAAAGAGGGAAGAAAAAGAAGAAGATAGAGGTACCTGACCATGCCAAATGTCGTGCCAAAAAAGACAGGATGAACCACCCCCCAAGGAGACATGAAACAAAGATTTGATATGACGGAGACAAGAAAGAACACGATGTAGAAAAGGAGAAATTCTCATGGAAGGATGATGATGAAGGAGAAGGTGAGCGTTTGAGGAAAAATGATATGCTAAAATCCAGTTTTTCCAAATGAAATCGCCTGGACAAAGAAGCCTCCAGATCCATTTAGCAAGTAAAGCAATATTAAATGATGTAGGTCTAGAACACCAAGACCCCCCTGATCGGTTTGTAGGCAAACAGTCTTCCAATTGATCAACTTCTTTACTTTATGGCCATTCCAGAGAAAGGAGCTTCTAATTGAATCAATCTTGTTAATTACCCATATAGGGAGTTTGTGGAAAGACATCCAATAAGTGGGGATGACAAAGCTAATAACCATAAAAGCTGAGTGAAAATCATAAATTAAATGACAACTTATAAATAAATCTACTTCTATATCACATGAATCAACGTAAAATAAAACCATGATCATTTTTGTAGTTAGTTTAGTTAATGTGATTATTATAAGCATGATTTATTTATGCTATTATTTAGCACAAAATAAACCATCAAACTATAACACATCCACTAAAAGACTTTACTAGATTTCTTGAAAAATGACAACAAGTTGAAAAGCGAAACGTACTTTAAGTATGACTTAATATCTATTTATTAAAAATATAGATCGTCAAAATTTGATTTTAGCCTTCACTTAATCCACATCATCGTATGTATATGAAGTGGTAAGATGTAATTAGTGAGCATATGACTAACCATAGCCTATTTGATGTAAACAACATAGGTTATCAGACTCAATACTGAACATATATAAACCATAAACATCAACATGGCATGCATCACAAAAAAAACCATGAATAACCAAATTATGTTTAAGCTATATGATTAAAGATAACTTTATTATCCCTTAATTGTAAGGATTTAGCCTCTTATATTTGTTATCAAATCAACAAATGCAGCATTCAACATGGTATAAAAACAAAAGAAAAATGCAGGGTAAGTGAAATAAAAAGAGAGGCAATTAACCAACATAAACTTAAACTAATCTACTTGCATGGAATTAAACTACATTAATTGCATAAAGTAAAAAACAAGAATTAAATTGCATAAAAATGAAAATTACATAAAAAAATATAATGGTAATATAAATGGAGGCTCTCTGCTGACTCTCGTTCTCGTCTCTCCAAAATCTTTCTTCCTTAGCGAACAATCTTCTCTCCCTGCTTCTTTCTAACTAGTTCTAAGATTTGCAAGGCATTTATCGTGCTCACTCTCTGTGGTATGAAATCAGAATTTTCTGGAAAAAAAATCGTGGTTTTAGGCTCCTTTCTCAAAACATGCCCTAGTTTCGACTCTATTACAAAGGCTTTATTGGAAATTACGGTCAACCCAATTTCAATGGTATTTTCCGGCAAGGCATCGATAGAGATAGGGCTATTCTCCCTATCAGCGTTTGACCAACTTCTTCGCCACAGGTTCATAGAAGTAGATGGGTGCTTCCTTGAACTGTCTACATGCTTCCAAGGCTCGCTAGTGAGCTCTTTGACACCGCGTAGATCAGATATCCTCTCTGTTGCTGAAGTGGCTTCGGTAGCAAGTCGCTGTTCTGAGGCTTATTTTGGCAAGCAGGAAGTGACTACCCACTTTAAACAAAGACTGTGCTTCAGATCCATTGACGAGGCTCCAATTGCAGCAGTTTATGGCTTCCTTATTGGCTCTATTGCCTGTGGGGGTGCTTTCAGGCCCTGAATCAGCAATGTTGTCTCTGATGATGTGTTAAACAATGGGGATTTGACCACCCCACCCTTGAATTATGTGCCGGAAGGTTTTGTGGAGCCTGTTGTTGGAGGCATTGGTGGTTTGCAGAATTTTTCTAAACGGCGCAGATGTAGAGCGCACCATCCGAGGCTAGGGAGAAAGGCTCCTTTTGTCACCGGCTTAAGACTTCAACTCAATCAATGTCGAGAATTTAGGCAACCCCTGTTCTTGACCTCGAAAATTCTTTCTCGATGTCGGAGCAACTTTTGGCGCCTTCTTCCTCTTCCGTATCTGTGCAGCAAGATCACGGTGACCCTGGTCTATCTACGGCGCTGCCTGGTATTTTTCTGCGTCGTGAGAGAAGACAGTGGTCGTATGCACTTCTTCAGCAAAGGCTCAGGGTTTTCAAGGGGCAGTGCAGCGTATTAGGACAGAAAGTTTGGTGTGTGCAGATGGTGTTGCTTCTGGCTTGCGTGAGAACTGATAGGAGTTCAGCGATTGTTGGTAATAGAAGCATCACTCTAGATGCTCTGATTATCAGAGAGGTACGTTTTTCTTCCTTTATGCTTTCTCCCTATGGCCTCTTTATCAGTACTATGGTTTCCCCATTCACTTTTGCTTCTGTGCTTGACTATGGGAATAGTTTTTCTGTCCTATCTCGGAATATGGACGTTATTCCAGACTTTGTACTAAATGTGCATGGCCTTGCTTTTTGTTTCCAAGTGGTTAATGATCTGGTTTCTTTTTTGCATGTTAGTGGGGAGGTTGGGTTTGTGTGGGATGTTTTGAGCATTAACACTATTATGTGTTTTCTCCCTGACATGGTTGCACAAACTGTGTTTGCGCCTATGTTTTGTCATGTGTGCGTGATTTGGGGTGTGTTTGTGGCTTTTTTCCCTGTTGTGATGGTGATCAATGGTTCGGCTTTCAAAGGGCAATCTTACTCTTCTGTGTTTTGGTCCTTTCTGTGCTCTTTTCCTGGTGGTCTAGTGGGTCTAACTCTTGGTCGGTCTGGTACCTACTTTTTTTTGGTTGGTCCATCTCAAGGCGTGTATTAGCCATTTTCTGTGGCCTATACGACTGGTCGGAGCTTATCAGCATCGACTGGCTCTTATGGGTATTTGCTTTCTGGTAGGGGTCCGCTGTAACAACTCAGAAAAATCTAAACCATTTTAGAAAATTTTAATTTGGCTATTTTAGTGGATTGTGAATATTTAAAATAAATTATTTTAAATAATAATGACCAAAAATCTATTTTGATCGAAGTTATAGAGAATATTTTTATTTTAATTATAAAACAAGGCCTGAAATTGCACAGCAGTTTGAAAATTTGAATTTGAACTTTGACCGACTATACAGGATGCAAAATAAAACGGATTTTAGCGAAACTAAAAATATTTTAATCTGTTTATGAATATCTTTCTAAGAATTTGGAAAAACGAAATTTCATAGTCGGAATCATAAGTTATGGCCAAATGAATTTTCAAAAAGGTCGCTATGGAGTTTATATAGCCCTTGAAAATAGCCATTTTGCAAATGACCTCCATTTTCGACGAAACTACATTAGTTGGATCCGGGATGTCAAATTATTACTAGGTTTCAAATTCCATAATTTTTGGAGTTAACATGTGAGCGTGGCAAAGGAAAATGTGTTTGGTTAATTTTAGTCAATTTGGACCGACCAGAAAATGACCATTTTTCAATCGGTCTCCAAATTCGACGAAACTAGTTTTGTTGGGACTATATCATCAAAACAGAGCTAGATTTATTTTTCCAAAATTTTGTTGGCATTAGTATGTGGCCCTGGTAAATTGAAATGTACGTTCAAATAAAATATTAAACGATTTATATTTTAATTTGAAGAATAACTGATTGTAACGGTCGAATGGGCTTACGAAACATATCCCATTGCATTCGAAATGGGAGTATTTAGCTAGAGGCGAAAGTCACTGGGTTTGAATTGGAGTTCGTATGGAGCGAGGGGTATTTTCGGATTTAAATAAATTAAAAATAATTAGTAAAACCCTTGGCCAATCATAGTTCACCATCTCAACTCTCTCTCCCCGATACTCCAGCTCGCGAATGACGGAAGTGCTCCCCTCCTTCTCTCCTCTTTTTCTCCAAATCTACTCGGTAAAATCACCCCATCCAGTTGAGGTTTTTGTAGATCGCACCACGAGCTTTAAATTCGTACCCTATTTGGATTTTTTTCTTGAAGTATATGCTGAGAATCACCTCCCCGAAGTTCCAACCTTCGAACCGTCACCGCCCCTACCCTGGTGCACCGAAGTGGACCCCACTATCACGAGTGGAGGCGACTCTCCTCCCTCTTCGACGTGGCATTGGCCTATCCTCCTATAGTGCAACGGATTGGAAGATAAATGCAAACCTAGTTTCGAACCTCTTCTGAAACGTAACGGATGAAAATAAAGTTAATTGTTTATAGTATTTTAAAGCGCTACGAATTATGAGTTTACAATAAAAATCATATCTTTTTGCTACGTGGTCGAAATCCAGTGAAACAAGAGACATTGGACTCATGTGGATGTTTTCTACATTTTAGAAGAGACCAGAAATTTTTTGGAGCTTCCTACAATCTTTGAAGGAGGGGAACCCAATGTGAGATTTCTGAATTATAAACGATAGAGAGTGACGATGTATAAATTGTATAATCGATGTATGAGTTATATAAGCATTGTACACCTCATGTATAAGTGTTGTATAAGTTGTATGTGCGATGTATAAGTTATATATGCTTTGTAAAAATCATATATGCATTGAATGGAATTGAAATGAAATCGAAATATATTTATATACGTATATATATATATATACATATATATATATATATATACATACATACACTCCCCTCGTCCACAGACCATGGACGATATATATTGGTTGTGATTGTTTGGATTTGGTTGATGTGAAATTTGGTTGATAAATACGAATGGTTGATATGATTGATTGTGGTTGAAATCCCAATAGGATTAGTTTATGGGAAAATTCGTCTGCATATGAACAAGATATTGAAATCCCCATTGTCAAAAGCTGCAAGGCTTTTAGGTAAAGCGAAGAGCCGTACTCGGGACGGTGCCGGTTTTAACTACCCTGCCGTTATGCTGTCAAAATTTTCTGAAATATTCCAGTGTTTGATTTATATTCATGCATTGAAATATATTCATGTATTAGTAAAATATTCATATGACGAATAAAATGTTTGAAAGATAAAAATTACATTTTATCATGTAGATGAAGTGTTAAAAATAATCATGTTTGAAATAAATTGTTTTAACAATAAAAATCACATTTTTATAATATATACGAAGTGTTAAAAATAATCATGTTGGAAATAAATTGTTTTGACGATAAAAATTACATTTTTATTATATACATGAAGTGTTAAAAATAGTCATGTGTGAAATAAATATTTGTTGGATAAAAATATTATTTTTATCAAATATATGAAAAGAAAATGGTTTGGAATTCGAAGAATGGATTATATTTATATATATAAATATAATGAAAATAAATTGAATAACGAAGCTGCGGTTCGTATTTTGAAACCGTGATTTCAAATGATTGTACCGGGAGATCCGACCATCGGATATTCCCGATACAGAAACCGTTGGGTTCTCTTTGGAAATATCTTTCCAACGATACCAACTTTGCAAAGATCCAATGGTTAGATTGTCTACAATGTTAAATTAAAATCTGAAAGAAAACAGCGCCAGAATGGATTTTATATATATATAATTAAAATAAATCGAATAACGATGCTGAAGTTCGTATTTTGAAATCGTAACTTCAAACGATTGTACCGGGAGATCCGACCATCGGATTTTCCCAAAATTGGAACAATTGGGTCCACTTTGAAAAGATCTATCCAATGGTATAAAATTTGTAAAGATCCACCGGTTAGATTTTCATATATGTGTAAATCAAATCTGAAGAAAAATAGCGCCATGGCTGTGTTATGGCCTAAAGCGTCGTTTGAATAAATTGGATATTTTTAAATAAATAAAATAGCGATAAATCATGATAAAATATTATAAACGATATGGAATGGAAATAAACCTATTTTGCCCTGTTTATTGGATATTTGATGTTCGAATGTGTTTGACGTGAAAACTACATTAATGAACTGAATTATAGATGTTGAATAATTTAACCAGGAGTTGAATTGATTTGGATTCTAAATATACGTGAATTATTTGAAAAGGGCGAGTTAATTCTCATTTCAAATAATTGATCGACGGTTAGAAGTCGAAGATATGAAGACGGTGCAAGACCGATGATCTTCACATCGAATGGATGGCTACTGATGCCTTTGATGGGAGTTGCTGCCCTGAAGGGGTTACAGTTGTGGTTGTCTGGACGTACTTGTTGATCGTTCGGATGTGCGAGGGCCTCTCTCTTGTATTAGGCATACGGGAGAGGAATAAGGTGCCTCCGGTTTCATTTAGACCCAGAACGGACTTTTAAATGGATTGTGTGTCTAACATTGGATTTCATTCCGTGTGATTGATATACGTTAGTTGCATGGTGTGAATTTCCTGTATGGCATGCTGAGATGCAGTGATCAATGCTTTCGTTGAAAAGCAGAGTCTTATGGTTAATGATCAAAGTAGGGCTTTAAATAGATAGCTTTGTATTTAGCGTTGATTCGCGAGCCTCACACCTCGGTATGGACCAGAAACGGGAGAGGACTTCAGGGAGGACCTGCGTTTCTTTCTATCTAGGAGTGATGTTTTGGGTTTTACATGCCCGGGCATTTTACTTATGTTGATGATGTATAGCGAGGCATCTTGGTTATATCGGTCGCTCCAGGGCCGATGGTTTGGTCGGTATATGACTAGTTTACGCCCCATAGGGTGGGGAAACGCAATGTTCAAGCATTTTAATCCACTCCGTATGGACCGGCCCTGATGATCCAAGGGCCCACTTGAGTCTGGGCCCTGAGACATGGTAGGCTAGATTGTCTCGAAGCGGTAAGGACGATCCCTTGGCCTTGTTCACGACGGAAATCCAATTTCCAAATACGACATCGTGCGGTTTTGATTGTAAACCTATATATGGAGACATTATATATGGTACCCATGCCGTCTATGATTGATACTTATGATTGAAATTGTTTTTGAAACATATAAACGCTAGTAGTAATATCAAATGCTTTTGTTTTATTCGTATCAAGCATATTTTGTCCATTATAAGCTAAAACTCTATCCTTCGGTTTGCGTTGCATTGTGTGATGGGAACTAAGTCTTATAATGGCTTCATTTTTTATAAAAAGCATTGTGATGTTTAAAGGATTTACTTGTTTTAAGCACTGGAAATCCAATGGAGTAAACCCGTCCCACGTTAGCGGTGTGGTCCGGTGATTGGCCTTATTATAAAATAAGTTAAGTAAATTTCTCATACCAGTCTCATGGCTGACTCGTAGTTTGTTTCACTTGCAAACTGGAGTGCCCTATTTTCTACACGGGCAGCCTTGTATTCGAGTTTTAGCAGGCTCTTTCTGGATAGCTATGGAGCTGAAGATGGATTCTATCATTTCTTTCTTTTTATACTGTTCAGCTCCTGTTGTACATATTATGTTTTGATTCCACTATAGACATTTTATGTAAAACTGAACTGTATTTTTGTACTAAGTATGCTCCTGCGTACTATGTAACTCTGATGATTGTTATTTCCATTATTTGTTTTGTACATTATTTGGTGTATTTATATATTTCTGTTTTGCTATTATTTGTTTATGTGTTATATTCCAAAGATTACCCTTCCCACCGTGGAACGGGGGTTTGGGGTCGTCACAGCGTGGTATCAGAGCTTTGGTTAAGCTTAGTTCTGGAATATAACATATTAACGAACTCGTCAGAAATAGAATCAGAAGTATTCTATGATGGATAACTCATTTCAAATACGATCAGTAATATCCTAGAATGAGTGTAGCAGAATGGAATACACCCTGATAGACACATTTACATTCAAGTATATATGTCCCTATGCTTTAAAATACCTTTTCTGTTGGCCTAACACTTTGTCTGTTATTTGCAGACATAGGAAAATGAGTGGCAGAGGCAGAAGAAATAATCCTATGGTTCAACAATTTAATGAGCCAGTTGTGCTTCCGCAGCCAGGATCAGATATAGAAGCTCTGTTAAAGAGATATCGAAATCTGGGTGGATACCATTCTCGTGCAATGAGTCCGTTATTCAAACTCAGGCTTGGATACGTTCTGCTGAATGAATATTTGAAGGCTTCAAGCTGAGAGATGATCAGAAAAGATTACTGGCATTTTGGGCACTCAAAGACGAAGCTTTAATCTGGTGGGAAACTGTCACTAAAGATAATCCAGAAGGTGATATCACCTAGGGTAGATTCAAAGAAGTTTTCAATGAAAGATTTATTCCTCCAGAAGCAACTAAGCGGTTAAGTGATGAATTCTATTATCTGATACAAGGAGATATGACCATTCCGGAATATCATAAGAAATTCAATGAGCTTTCTCGTTTTGCCCCGCATCTCATTCAAAATCCAAAGATGAAGAATCTGAGGTTTATTAACGGGCTTCAAAGAAAGTACCAAAGTAGGGTAACTGCACATGTGCAACAATCTTTTTCTAAAATGATATACATGGCTTATCAATATGAAAGTATGGATAAGCAAGGTCTTTTAGTCGATGAAGAGGAAGTCAGTTCTAGCAACAAAAGGAAATTTGAACCTGATAGTACAGAGACAAGTACACAGCCTGAGGCCAGTACGAAGTCTGAGTTCAGAAAGAAGCCTAAAGTCGATAAGAAAAAGGTTAAATCTGAGGAAGTACCAATAACGACTGCCACATGCTCGAGCTGCAATAAGCAAGGACATTTGGCGATAAATTGCAAATCTTGGAATAAACGAAAGAAGGATAAACCTGAATCCATGAAAAAGCTTCTAGAGAATAGAAAATGCAATCTTTGCCATCGGGTTGGCTATGTAAAGCAAGATTGTCGACTATTAATGAAATCTGAAGTAGTGCTGGTAAATGAAGTGGCAGAAACTTCTGCACCCTCAGCTAGTCAGGGAAGGCCGGATGTTTTAAAAGGCACACTTAATGTCAGAGATATTCCAGTTAAAGTACTATTTGATACAGGCGCGTCACGAAGCTTTATTGCAAGTAATGCGGTTAAGAAACTGAATTTGAATTTGAAAAACCTCAAAACACCCATGACTGTCCATAATCCGGTTGGGGGTTCCCTCGATCTTAGTTGGATTTGTGGGGTGCCTGTCTCTTTTCCCGTTATCGGTTCCCTACCATCGCGATCGTCATGAATTTTACAGAGTTTGATCTTATCTTGGGATTGGACTGGTTAACCAAATATGGAGCTGAGGTTAAATGCGCCGACAGAGTCATTAAGGCGAAGATTAAATCAGGAGACTGTATGGCCATTCCATGTGAAGGTCCGAATTCTGATAGAAAATATTTTTGGTCAGCTCTTGATGTTTCACCTGCTCAATTAGAACCTGTTTTTGTCGTTACTGAGAATATTCTGGTCGACATTGAAAATATCCTTATCGTGAAGAACTATGCGGATGTGCTCGAAGAAGTTGTTAGCTTACCTCTACGTAGAGAAATCGATTTCAAAATCTCTTTAATTCTAAATGCAAGGCCAACAGTTCACACTATTCAGAATGACCATGAAGGAGAAAGAAGAGTCAAATAATCAAACTCGACAGCTTGTATGGAAGGGTCTGATCAGGCCTAGTTTCTCTAATTGGGGGGCAGCAGTGGTGTTTGTCCCAAAGTCAGATGGTATTCTCAGACCATGTGTGGATTATCGTGACTTGAACAAGCAGACGCTGAAGAATAAATATCCATTGCCGCGAATTGATGATTTGTTGGATCGATTTGTAACGACCCTTGTTTTTAGCAATCAAATATTTTATTTAATTTATTATTTTAAATATTATATTTGGAATATTAATAGAATTAATATTGAATTCATTATTAAAATGAAGTTTGAACGTTATATATTTATATAATTATAAATTGAGCTCGAAATGGTGCGGCAGTTCGTAAAATGAAGTTTTGAACTTCATCTGAATGTACAGAGTCCGATATAAGTCAGATTTTTGTGAAACAAGAAATGTTGGAGTCATGCTGATGATAATTTTCATATGAAAGAGAAAAATCCAAATTTCGTGTTGTAAATTGTAAGTTATGGCCAAATCAAATTTTAAAATAATCGCAGTGGAAATCGTTATTAAATTATAAGCCTTTAAAATTGCCATTTCGCAAACAGTCTCTATTTGTGATGAAACCAGTTTCATTGGAACCGTAACTTTAAACTATTGTATGGTATTAAATTACATGGCAAACCGATGTCGCATGTGACCACGTAGCCGTAAACGCCCAATCTATTTCTATAGCGGTTAATTAATTTAATTTAATTTAGTAAAGAGATATTTGAGTGTAATTTGAGCAGACGGTCGAATTAAGCAACGAAACTAATTCCGTTGAATTCGTATCGACGATTAGAGTCAGGATAGGTATATAGTTTGTTATGTTTGAAGAGCAGGTAATTTGGTGTCCAAAATGGCATTGCGGTACGTATAAAAATAGCCTACCAGGAAAACAGTCTTAGAATGCGACGAAATTGGTGACGTTGGGTTCATATTGATTAATTATTATGGGATTTAAAAGTTTCAAGTTGATCGGATTTATTTAGTGATCATGGAAAATTGAAATGCGTTTTTATTTCTGGTTTTATAAAGGAATTTTTTTCCAATGATGTCGGAATTAGACGAAACCTATCCCATTAGGTCCGGAATATTTTTCTATGCTAGGATTAGTTTTTTTACAAGAAAACATAAGTCAATTGTGGATAGTTTAAGTGTTACTTTAGCGTGAAGTTTCGTTAAATTTTAATAATATAAAAATCCATCCCTCCCTATAAATATACTCACTCACACAACCCTAAATCGGGTCAAAACGTCTCTCCTGGTCAACGATCATTTTAGCCGCCGCCCACCTTAAATCAACGAACAGCAGTTTACCAAAATTCCTCCTTCGTTATCTCGAATACCTTCCTCCTTTTGTAGAATCTTCGACCGGAAACATGTCAAGCTAGCCGAGCTCTTGATCGCAGACGGTGGTGATCAGAGATGGGGTACTGAGGTAGTCGGAAAAGGAGCTGGAAGGCGTAGGGTTCCGGGTGTTTTTGATGGTGGTTAGCTGGCTTAGAGGGGACCGTACTCTGGTCGAAGGCGGAGGTCAGTTAGGCAATGGGGATGGCAGTCTCAGATCGGGTCAGCTCGAGGGAAAAGGGGGTATCAGCGGCGATCAGGTTGGAACGAGGTGAAAGACTGTTGTTCGAAGGCTAGGAAATTGGAAACGAAACTAACGAAGGGATTAAAGAAGGGTATACGGGACCTTGAAGCCGTACGGTGAATAGTTTTGAACGAACTGGGTAATCTAATTAAACGTAATTAGTAGTTTATCCGTTGATTTAAAACAATCACTAAGCTTTGATTAAATTAAACTTGATCATATCACCGGTTGTGTATCACAGGATCGGATGGGTTAAACTAGAGAACGAATGAGCAGATAAACAAAGAGATGATCGGCCTTGTTAGAGAACTAAAACGTAATTAGCCCAACTAAATCTTGGTTAATTACTATATTTAGACAGTTACAAATTTTAAATATTTTTAAATGGTGCACAGGTTTTTAATTTGGGATCAAAACAAAAGGGAAAAAGTCGACCCTGTTTAGTTCCCGAATCATGGTCCTCGGATGTCGAACATTTTAAAACAAAGCCGGAGAAACGAACAAACATGTTTGGTCTGGGGTTTCAAATGGGTCAACTGAATTATGTCTCAACCACAGTAATGAGCATTAAACTATATGATTTAGAAGTATTTAATTTTACTACATATTATAAATGATAGTGTAACGTTGAACTTGACAGGTTTTAACAAATGTTGGCTAGGGTTCAAGGAAGTGAAAAGCGGGTTTTACATACCTGGGAAGTGTCGGCCTTGTCATTTCTGACTAAAAGTAATTAGAGTAATTTGAATTAATTAATTACATTGATTAAAGGAGTAAATTAAATTAATTTAAAACCGTACGCTTATATTTTATATAACTCTCACATTTGTGATCAGAATTTGACAGAACATACTACATTAAGACCATATTGCTGAATACTACATTTTGGAACAGAAATGGATAGAGCTGGAATCAACTGTGATTTTCAGTTAAATTAAATACTTGTTTAATTTAACTGGAATGAACCGGTTCAACCGCGAATCAGATCAAGGTGAGTTAAACTCACGCAGTTTTTTCCATTTATATTTTATCCAAATTGGGTTTTTATTTTGTGTGTTCTGTTTGCCAATGGTTGACTGTTTGCTAGTTATATTTATTTGTTGATTTAACTGACGAAATTAAACCGTTGTTTAATTTCAATATTAATAACAAATCGTTATTCTAACGATTGGTTCCAATAAAGGTAACTTACTTTGTTGGTCACGTTTATAAAATAAACGTGTTTAAATTGTTTGAACTACTTGTGAATTGGCTGTTGTTAATTGGTCGTTACTTATTAAATAAAATTGAATGAATTTGATTTGAGATAACCGTTGAATATAGGGAAGAACAGGTTGGAGGGATCCAACGGGATTCCTCAATATATTAATTATTTCATATTATCAACATATGAACTGTCCTGTTTGGGTTGATTGATTTGATTGTTGATTTTCGATGAAATTTCAACATCTGTTTAGTTTAAACCAATGGGCGGTATTGGTTGAGTATTTGGCGACATATGGCCTACAAAATCAATCGTTTTGTAAATGTTGATTTACCATCGGGCAAATCGACAGAGATAAAGTTATAAAATTTATTTTGTAACTGGAGATAGATTTTGAAATATATTATTTTGTATTAACTTTATTAAAAGGAAATGAGTATTTATGTTTATAATTAATTATAAATTGATTTTACAAAGTAAATTATGGGATTTATCAGATAGATAAATATGAAAATTTAATATAACCTTAACGGTTAAAATTTGGAAAATTGGTTATTGAAACTTAATTAAATGGAATCATTTAAATTAATTATATTATTAATTAATTTAAAGTGAGAATGGATTGGAATGGGTTAACGAAATAACCGGGCCTTGAGTTGACTAAGTCAACCATTGTGATTGAAACTGATTTTAAATTAGTTTGATTTGAATTATATAACAAAATAGTTTAGTGAATATTGTTTTAAATTTTAATAAGATCTTTAAAAGGGAAATTACTAATTATTTTAGTAAATAAAGGAATTAACTACGGAGGTAATTAACCATTGAAGTAAATTATTATTTTAATTGATAATAATTTAGGGAAATACTTTTTAAAATTCATTTAAAAAGTAATCGAAGGTGAAATGGAATCCAACTGAATGGTGAAAGGAGTTTATGAGCAAAATTTTATTTTAAATTGAGTTTCATAACAAAGTTGTAAATGAAGTTTTAAGCGAATATTATAGCTTGAATAATTGTTACTTAATTATTTGAATTAAGTAAAGGGAAGTTTAGATAAAAGGGTTTTATAATAAACCAAAGTTATATAAAAGAGGCTTGAAGTGTTATATCGTTAATTCTAAATTAACATTACTTAAAAATGTGATTGAGTAAAGTGGGAGATTGGAATAAGAGTTTCAAAGCGGGAAATGGTTGAATGGATTTGGAAAGGAATTAGTAAAAGTGAATTTGGTGAAAGAAGTGGATCATAGGATTTGGTAACGAAATCCAAATCATAAAATGAATCGTTCAAAGAGATAGAGGTTAAAAAGGTGGTGTTTTATAAAGTACTCAAATTATTGAATTAAGAAAAGAATGGGTATAGTCGAGAAAGAGGTTTCAAAAGAGATACGCAGATTATATGAAACCATATTTTGAAACAAATAGTTAAATGGTATTTGAATTGGGATTAGAATGAAATATTGGCTTGAATTACAACTCGTATCCATCTTGAGATATGAACGTTGTTGATCAAGGTCTGAGAGGTAATTAGAATACCCCAACTTGAATGACTTCAGGATTATCTGAGGATGATATTAGTTGTAATGGTAAAAGAGGTTGGTAATAATTTATTATTTCATTAGAGAAATAATAACGCAACATTTGGGTGGGAATTTGGAAATATATACATAATAATGATCCCAAGGGAAAAGGGAAATTTAAGGGGGATGACGTGAAGTTTTAGCGATATTCACAAGATAGAAAGGAAACGTAAAGTTGAATTCCAAGAATGAGCATGGATTGTTGTTTTCAAGTAATAAATAAAAGATATTTCGTAACTTTGTTTTACTAGAAATAAGTTGAAATGATTTCCCAAGATTAGATAATAATGTGAATAGTGATTTGAAAGTGGAAATAGAAAACTGAATATAATATAAGATTTTACTAAGTATGAACTTGTATAAAGAAAAGTCCTATGATAAATAAAGAAGCGAGAAAACTATATTTATAATATCGAAGTATTTAAGAATTCTAAATTTACATTTGTTTTTAATTAAAAGGCTAAGTGATGCTGAATACTGAACCAGTAAACTCATTGGATTGTCATGATTGAAACACTGATTGTTTTGATAGATAAATCACCGACTATCAAATTTGTCCAATCTGATTGTTGGTACGGAAAGAGTGGGATCGAATTTATATTCGAATACCATTCCGACCAACAAATACGTGAAGATATCAAAATATGATCGAGATGGAGTGATGAAGACCGTAGATCTCCATAAAATGGAAGAATCGCTAATAATCTTTGGTGAGCTCCCAAAGATAAGTTGTGGTTCCGTCGGAGTTGGAATCTACGAATTTCAAGGACTACTTGCTACTAATCTATAGGGTGATTCCTTGGATGTAGTAGGAGGGTGCCTTCGGTTCATCCTGTTCCTGGATGACTTGTATGGACAGATGTCTGACAGAGTATTTCCAAAGGGATCGCGTACGTTGATTTCTTCAAACGTACCATATTTGATAGCAGAGAAACAGTTTTGTCTAGCCAAATAACTAGAGTATGTTTGTGGACTTCAATTAGTGATATATGGAGGATCTAACGATGTGGCATTCAAAGTGAATGGTGACCTGATATTTCAAAAAGGAAATTCAAACCTCAAGCCTTATCAACCGGGAAATGACAAAAATCAGGCAGGCAGCATGGCTATGTGGGTCGCTCCCATTAGGGTGTATAATCACCTATTTAGAGAAATTCCTTTTGCTCCTTTAATCTATTTCGATGATGTCCCTTTTCGGGAAACGGTGGTTTGAGCCTAACTGTTGGTGATATACATTCGATACACTCAAGCAAAATGAGTGGTCGGTCATGTGATGGCCGGGTTGCAAGACGTTCTTGTTGAACCCAGTGTATTCGCCTCCAGAGATACACTATCGACAGGTGGTCCCATACCTTGTCATATTCGGAATTTAATCTCCAATAAGCGCCCGTGGTTTTGATTGTATACTATATATGTGGAGCGTGAGATGCAAGCGTTCCGCTAGATTGATATTTACTTATATTTAGACATTATTATAATATAAGAAAAGATATTGTTTCCAAAAAAAATTTGGGTTATCGTAAGGTAAAATACGTCTGTATTTATGTGCGGATTTGGTCTTATGATTGTCCTTTTCTTCGAAAAGATTTTGGCTTTAAAATCAAGTTGTGTGATAACCTTAATACTATGCGATTTTTTTTCTCACTCTGGTTCACCAGACTGACTAGGTGTCTTGTAAATGCTCGAGTTAGCCCGGGGTGCACAGGTTCAGGTTATTGAATGCTATGAAGAGACGAGCTAGAAGAGTCCAGACATATGATATTATATAGCTACTATTTCGCTGTGTATTGTATACGGGACAGATATTTATAACTGTCCAGAGATGTTGATGTACTCTGATATCGTAAGTTTTTTAAAAGCTCTCAATAAAGTTTTATTTCTGTATTATATTTTGTTCCGCTGCGATGTGAGACTCTGATTCTGTGTTGTGCTAGTTCTTCTTCTATTCTTATATTTCTTTCTTTCTTATCTCATCCTTTAAATTATTTCTAATAACATTCCGATGTTTTTCGGTGTTTGGAAGGTCGGCATGAGGTACGGGAAATGTACTTATGTCGATTTCCGGGGCCGAAAATTCTTGGGTCGTTACACGATTGAATGGAGCACAGGTATTTTCACGAATGGACCTAGCTACAGGTTTCCACTATCTTCGTATTGTCGAAGAGTTTATTCCTTTGACAGCATTCAGAGGTCCAGACTTATTTTACAAGTGGTTAGTAATGTCATTTGGCTTATGTAACGCTCCATCTTATTTTGTCGATCTAATGAACCGGGTATTCAGAGAGGTATTGAATAAATTCGTACTGGTTTTCATTGATGATATATTAATCTTACCTAAGACAAAGAGCAAGCATTCAAAACATTTGGAACAAGTGTTAGAGATTCTGAGAAAGAATGTTTTGAAGGCAAAATTTTCCAAATGTATATTCTAGCAAGAAGAGGTAAAATTCCTTGGTCACGTCGTATTAAAGGAAGGAATTTCTATGGATCCCAGTAAAACCTCTGCTATTCAGAATTGGAAACAACCTACTATGCCCACAGAAGTCCGAAGTTTTCTTGGATTGGCTAGTTATTATCGGAAGTTTGTTAAGGATTTTTCGAAGATATCTAGTTTGTTAACAAAGCTTACTAAGAAACATTCAAGGTTTCATTGGACTCCAGAATGTGAGGCGGCTTTCCAAAAGCTGAAGTTAAGGTTGACAATGGCTCCAATGTTAACAATTATCGATGGCAATCAAGACTTGAAAGTCTGGATAGATGCTTCTAAAGAAGGTCTTGGTGCTGTATTAATGCCAAAAGGCCAAGTAGTCGCTTATGCTAGCCGTCAATTGAAGTCACATGAGAAGAATTATGCAACTCACGATCTTGAATTATTAGCCATCATGTTTGCTATGAAAATCTGGAGACATTATCTGTTGGGTGAGAAATTTGAGTTATATACCGATCATCAATCGTTGAAGTATTTGTTCACCCAGAAGGATCTGAATATGAGGCAACAACGTTGGTTAGAATTTCTCGCGGCATATGATCTTGATATTTTATATACTCCGGAGAAAGCTAATGTTATGACTGATGCGCTCAGCAGAAAGAATGTAATCATCGCCAGTCTTATCATCACGCCTTCGTTGATTGATAACATATCTTCTCTTCAGAATGATGATCACTTCATTTAGAAGATCAGAGAGAAAATTCAGAAAGGCGAGCCCTTGGATTTTCAGATTGATAACGATGGGATTCAGAGCTTAAAGGGTCGGAAGTTTGTTCCAAACATTCCAAAACTCCGGAGAGAAGTACTGTATGAATGTCACAAATCCAAACTAAGTATCCATCCAGGAGTGAGAAAAATGTATAATGATATCAAATGCACCTTCTGGTAGAGATCTGTGAAACGAGACATTTCCTTGTACGTTAGCCGGTGTACTACTTGTCACTAAGTCAAAAGCGATCAATAGAAGCTCGCTAGATTGTTGCAACCGTTGGAAATTCCAGGTTGGAAGTGGGAACAAATTTCTATGGATTTCATAGATGGTTTGCCCAGAAACCGGAAAGGAAATGGCAGTAATTGAGTGATCGCAGATCGTTTCACGAAGACCGCCCATTTCACACCTGTCAGATCAAATAGAACCGCTCAAAGTATGGCGCAGATTAAACATTTATTTAAATCGAAGTATGAAAGAATATATTTATTTTAATTTTAAAAGGAATTAGAAATAGTAGGGCAATTTGAAAATTTGAATTTGAACTTTGAATGAGTGTATAGGTGTAACACCCCGAATTTTCTATGAACATAAGAGTAACAAAATGAAGTATAATTAATGTTAAATTTGAGAATTAAGGAAAACGGGTTACACTGTTTCGTTTGTCTCGGAATTCTGCTTGAGATAGAGTCTGAATTTGCGTAAATCAGACTCTGTATGAAGAAGTTATGGCCTTCGGAAGTTTCTGAAAATATAAAACAGCTCGAAAATAAATTCCAAATTCGAAATTCAAAAATCGGAACCCAGAAGCGGGATGGGGGGAAATTTCCCGCCCAGGACCCAGGTCGACCTGGGGGTCGTCCTTAGTGTCGACCTTCCCCTACAGGTTGACCTATTTTGCCCAGATCTGATTTTCTTCGGCGTGTGACGTGATTTTGGCTGTTCTGATGGTCTGGATTGGTTCTAGGTTAATATCTAAGGCTCTGGACACTTCTATTCTCCTATAAATACATCCCTAAGCCAAAACCTAAATCTTCTACATTATTCTCTAGCCTCCATAGCTCTCTTCCTCTTAGAAAATAAAATAATGGCGTCGCTACTCTACTTAAACCTAGGATAAAACTATAGCACCTTCTTCCAAACTGAATAGGATTAAAAGAACAACTAGTCTACATCAAAGGAGCGCTATTCAGTTTCGGAACACAGATTCCAGAATATAAGAATCGTTCCCTTTTTGTGAGTACAGTTATTTTCAGATATGAAATTTAATAATTATCTTGACATTTTTGTGAATCTGTATCTGAGGTTAAGCATACTTTTCTATGGATTTATCTTGATTGTGACTATTCTGTATCTATTCCCTCTTTTCTTTCTTTATGTTTATAGCCAGGCTACCACGAGCCTGTGCCAAATCTCATAAGAGATTAATGCACAAACGCTAAATTTTGGGACAAATAATGGATAATGCATAATTGGACATGACTGATCTTTGACTGATTTGGAAAAAGAATTATTATATGATAGCATATGACTTGGAATTTGGAATGTAGTGCATGTTATAATGCAAGATCTGATTGTGAGGACATAACACATGATTAAAATTTAAGATCTAGATTTGGGCATATTTTATATCATGATCTATGACTTGAAAAGAAAAGAAGGATTTGTGACTTAGGAATAAAGATCTATGTTAAAATAAGATAACTATTAATGTGAATGCACCTAAATATGGGTTTTTGATATTTGACATCTCAGGCTATAATTTAGCATAATTCATATTGTTTGGGGATTTTTGAGAATATTCCGTACTATGCAAAGCTTAACTAAAATTTGGGGCATATGTTGTATTATGAATTATGGCCATGATTTAGGCATGTAAGGTTAGGCTTAATTTAAGATTAGGAAGGATATGTAAATAGAATTTTAGAAATGTTTAATCTGTTGAATTTCCTAATCTTCTATCTGCTAAATCTGTTTAATTGCCTAATCTGCTAAATCTGTTATCTGCTAAACTTGTTGAATTGCCTAATATGCTAAATCTGTTATCTACTAAATATATTGAATTGCCTAATCTGCTAAATCTGTTATCTGCTAAATATGTTGAGTTGCCTAATCTGCTAAATCTGTTATCTACTAAATAGGTTGAATTGCCTAATCTGCTAAATCTGTTGAATCGCCTAATTTGTTACATCTATTATCTGTTGAGTTGCCTAATCTGTTGAAGGCTAAATAGTTGTAATTTGGGGACGAAAATCCGTAGGCTCGATCTAAGATTGAGTAAAAACATGGAAATCTGATAAATCTGCTATAACCTATAATGAAGTTTAATCTGTTAAAAAAGCATAATTAGTCTGATATTTGTATAATCTGTATTGGAATAAATTGGCTATGACATGAGGTTTGACTCTGTTTGTGGTAGGAGCATGCCCGGAACCAACCGGCGTAACCAGAAATCGCAAATTGTCAGTCTAATGTGTGAGGTCGTAGGCATAAATAAAATATGCTTAGACACGAGGTTAGGTCTGGCTTGTGGCAGAAGTCTGCCCGAAACCGCCCGGCATATCCAGCGGCCACAAGCTACCGACCTAATGTGAGAGATCTGTGCACTAATATTTAATTAATGCAAATCTGAGATAAATATGATGTCTAAAATATGTTGGGTGGATAGGGTTAAACCAACTGGACTGATGAATCTAATAAAACCGTTTCGTGAATCTGTAGGCCCAATACAAAGTTAGACAATCTATAAGTCTGTTAAATCCGTACATCTGATCTGTTAATCTGGAAACTTGTTAACTTGATAGTCTGATCTGTGAACTAGAAATCTGAACTCTGTTAAAAAGTTAATCTAAAATCTATTAGTCAGGGGACACAAGGTTACGAGGGGAATTGCTTGTATCATCTGTTGTATGGAACTCATATTAGTCAGTAACCCTTTCTGGTATCAAAAGTTTGACTCCATGCTATGTGGGGGTCCGGGCACACTTACTGAACTAATTATAAGCAGTTCATTCTGATAATGGCGAGTGGTGTTGATGGCGCGTTCCAATCGGGTCATGTGCGTGCATGGATCCAGTCTGTTCTGAGGATGTAAGACACCGTGACATCTGTAAATAGATCTATGCCAATAGGTTGCCACTTTAGGGAGTGATACACCCTACTGTTTGGCCGACACAGGGTATTTACGTATCAGCGAGCCGATCGCTTGGGGTAGGACTTAGGGTACACTTAGTTCTGTCTATTTCTGTTGGTACCGTCTGTTTCTGTTTGGTGGTAACACCTATTTGTTTCTGCGTGGTACCGTCTGTTGGGGTGGTAAAGGCCCATTACTAGTGTATACCTAATTCTAACATTCTGTTTCCATAGGGATTATTACGTTTCTGTCTCTGATTCCATTTTCGATTCTATTTCTGTACCTTTTATCTATTGGGGTGGTGAAGGCCCATTAGTTGGGTGGTAAAGACCCATTATTAGTATTCTGTTTCTGTACCGTCTATCTGTTCGGGTAATAAAGGCCCATTACTATCATTTCTATTTCTGTAGAGATTATTCTCTTTTCGTTTCTGTTTCGGTTTAGATATTAGGGTAACACCTAATCATGTTATACTAGTATTAGTGCAGAGAAATGAAAAGCTTAGCTTAGCTTATATCATTCCATTCCTTCCGTTAACCTGCCATTTCTGTTACGGTTATCTCTCATCTAGTTTTATTTACATGTCATGATGCTTTTATCTGTTTATACGCTGAAAGTCACTGGACTCACCAGACTTATGTCTGACCTAGTTTGTTTCGCCTCTTTTCTTTCCGTTTCCCCCCAAGGTTTTTAGGGTGGAAACATAGGAGCTTGATTCAGATTCTCTCTGCTTGAAGTGTTTGAAGTATTGCTTGGCTTTGGTTCTATCTTTCCATGGCAGTTTATATCGGGGATTATGGCTTTGAAAACTATGCATTCTGAAGGCTTTTGTACAAGACTGATATTTGTGTACTTGAATTACGATATTATGATTTTGAAAGATGTAACTAAACTCATTTATGTTTCTGTTGTAATAAAGTTATAATTTTTTTTCAGTGCTACTTTATCTATCTTGTAAATTTCTGTTTGTCAACTGAAAACGCTCCACCAAAGTTAAGGCATTCCCTTTGCGAGCGACCTTAACGGAGGTGGGTTGTTACACTTGGTATCAGAGATGAAGGTTACCAGATTGGATAAAAAGTTATTGAAAATTATTTTCAAAAAGGTTTAGAAAGGAAGTATTTTCAAAAGTAACATTTATTTTGAAAAACATAATCCCCAAAGCCATAGCCTATCTTTCTATCCTTTGTTTTGAATCTTTCCCTTTCTTTAGTTTCAGCATGTCTGGGGATCTTAACCTTCCGGAGGGCGTAATGATACCTGGCTGGTTCAGGAGGTACCTAGAAGCTATGGCTAATGATGCGGGCCCAACAAACGTCCCTCCTCCTCCAGCTGCAGCGGTTCCTCCTCCTCCTCCTCCGCACGTGAATACTTTCCCGAAGATATGTAGAGACTTTCGAGCCATGGGGGGGAAGAACTTTAATGGAACTGAATCTTTCGTGGAGGCAATGAACTAGGTCAAAGAAACTGAGGATTTGTTCGTTATCTTCGAGGTGGACGATAGGCAGAAGATACAATTGACGGTAATGGTTGCTTAAGGACGAAGCTTCTTTTTGGTGGGAGGTCACAAATGGAGAGCGTCTGGTAGAAAGGTGGATGGATTTCAGACATAGGTTCGAGATGAAATTTCTCTCACAAGTGGAAGAGAGTCTATACGTGGAGAGGTTCTTGGCATTAAAGGGGAATTTATCAGTGAGAGAGTACGTCAACAAGTTTAATCAGTTGGCAAGATTCGGCTTAGATTTGGTAAATACACCGCATAAGAAGGCACAAAGGTTTGCTAAAGGTTTGAACGAGCCGCTACACGGATTGGCAATGTCCCACATTCCTATGGAGGCTACCTTAAAGAAATTAGTTGACATGGCATTGATGCATGAAGAGGAAACCAAAAGTGAGAAGAAAGAAGAAAAGCTTGAAGGACCACAGAACAAGAAAGCGGGGACCAAAAAGGAAACACAAAAGTAGGATGAGAAATCTAAAGACAAGAAGGAGAAGAAGTGCTTTACTTGTGGAAGCTCGACCCATCTGAACAAGGATTGCAGAAAAAGGAAGGGCACCTGCTTCAACTGTGGAGAAATGGGGCACTTCACTAGGGACTGCCCAATGAAACAAGGACAAGGGGGCAGGACTAACTTCTGAAGGACAGGCGAATACCCTCGAGGCTCGTAGATAGGATAGAAATAGGAAAACTATTTGTAGAAGGTTTAATTTCCTTATCTGATTATGGAGTTAAAACTCTTTCTAATTTTGGCATTTTGATTCTGTAATTGAAACTCTGCACTTTAATACTAGTCTTGTTTCTGATTCCACTATAGTCTTAAACCCCGTTAAGGTTACGACTTATCTGTTTGTGATAAGTTGGGGATTCAGGGTATCTGTGTTGGGCGGTAAGCTGACTATGACGCATATATTTTGGGATTTTTTCGTGCTTAGTTTCCTAAGAATCGTTTGGTAATCTGATCTGTATCAGTAGTCTGTAGGTATCTGAATATTTCTGAAAATGATAGGAGTTTTAACTCAAAGCGTGAAATAGATTTCCAGTTGGGCATTTGTTTAATGGGAGTGATTCTCTGAGTGTTAATCTGATGATGATTTCGGTCTTCGGGGTTGATACTTAGGGGGTTATTCTCTTAAATCGATGTCTAACGGGAACCTAGCTTTAGTTTTAATTATACATGCTTCTATCACTCGACTTTATCCTATCGATCGAATCTTCGACCTTTAGGTAGAAACTAATGGGTGTAAACAAGTGTTTGAGACATTTTATGTTTGACGGTTGCAAGTGGATGCAGGTGGTTGCTAGTGGTTGCTCGTGGATGCATATACACACACTAGGCACTAGATCGGCTCATAAACACTCTCATACTGCATATGGATGTGTGTGCATTTTTCAATTTTGTGGATGAAAAATGGTCGGTTCAGCACATGGATGTTGCATATGAATGAATAGTTGTGCACTCTTATAGAAATGATATGTATAAAATAGGAAATTGCATACATGTTGGACTCATGGCACTGACATAATTCGCATTAAGGAGGTCAACTGAATTAGTGGCCTGCCTAATCTTTGCATTAGATAAGGAACATATACAAACACTTTTGCATATGTTCATACAACATTAGAAGTTTTCTAAGGACAATGGATGCTTGTGGATGATGGTTGAGTAGATGGGTGATTGGATGGTAGGACACATTCTTCCTAACTTGAACATTTTGGGGACGAAATCCTTTAAGGAAGGGAGAATGTAACACCCCGAATTTTCTGTGAACATAAGAGTAACAAAATAAAGTATAATTAATTTTTAATATGAGAATTAAGAAAAACGGGTTACGCCATTGCGTTCGTCTCTGAATTCTTCATGAGATAGAGTCCGAGTTTGCGTAAATCGGACTCCGTGTGAAGAAGTTATGGCCTTTGGAAGTTTCTGAAAATATAAAACAGCTCGAAAATAAATTCCAAATTCGAAATTCAAAAATCTAAACCTAGAAGCGGGCTGGTCGGGAAATTTCCCGCCCAGGACCCAGGTCGACCTGGGAGTCGACCTGGGGGTCGACCTGGGGGTCGACCTGGGTAGGCAGGTCAACCATAGGGTCGACCTGGGGGTCGAGCTTAGTGTCGACCTCCCCCCTACAGGTCGACCTGTTTTGCCCAAATCCGATTTTCTTCGGCGTGTGACGTGGTTTTGGCTGTTCTGATGGTTTGGATTGGTTCTAGGTAAATATCTAAGGTTTTGGACACTTCAATTCTCCTATAAATGCATCCCTAAGCCGAAACCTAAATCTCCTATACTATTCTCTAGCCTCCATAACTCTCTCCCTCTTAGAAAATAAAATAATGGCGCCGGTACTCTGTTGAAACCTAGGATAAAACTAGTGCATCTTCTACCATACTGAATAGGATTAAAAGAACAACTAGTCTACATCAAAGGAGCGCTATTCAGTGTCATAATACAGATTCTAGAATACAAGAATCGTTCCCTTTTTGTGAGTACAGTTATTTTCAGATATGAAATTTAATAATTATCTTGATATTTTTGTGAATCTGGATCTGAAGTTACGCATACTTTTCTGTGGTTTTATCTTGACTGTGACTATTCTGTATTTGTTCCCTCTTTTCTTACTTTTTGTTTATAGCCAGGCTACCATGAGCCTACGCCAAATCTCATAAGAGATTAACGCACAAACGCTAAATTTTGGGGCAAATAATGGATAACGCATAATTGGACATGACTGATCTTTGACTGATTTGAGAAAAGAACATAGGATGTGAATTAAGATCTGGAATCAGTGCATACTATGTATGATAGACTGTGATTTGGAAGAAGAATTATTATATGATAACATATGACTTGGAATTTGGAATATAGTGCATGTTATAGTGCAAGATCTGATTGTGAGGACATAACACATGATTAAAATTTAAGATCTAGATTTAGGCATATTTTATATCACGATCTATGATTTGAAAATAAAAGAAGGATTTGTGACTTAGGAATGAAGATCTATGTTAAAATAAGATAACTATTAATGTGAATGCGCCTTAATATGGGTTTTTGGATATTTGACATCTCAATCTATAATTTAGCATAATTCATATTGTTTGGGGATTTTTGAGAATATTATGTACTATGCAAAGCTTAACTAAAATTTGGGGCATATGTTGTATTATGAATTATGACCATGATTTAGGCAAGTAAGGTTAGGCATAATTTATGATTAGGTAGGATATGTAAATAGAATTTTAGAAATGTTTAATCTGTTGAATTTCCTAATCTGCTATCTGCTAAATCTGTTGAATTGCCTAATCTGCTAAATCTGTTATCTGCTAAATCTATTGAATTACCTAATCTGCAAAATCTGTTATCTGCTAACTATGTTGAATTGCCTAATCTGCTAAATCTGTTATTTTCTAAATATGTTGAATCGCCTGATCTGCTAAATATATTGAATTGCCTAATCTGCTAAATCTGTTATCTGCTAAATCTGTTGAATCGCCTAATCTGTTAGATCTGTTATCTATTGAGTTGCCTAATCTGTTGAAGGCTAAATAGTTGTAATTTGGGTACAAAAATCCGTAAGCTCGATCTAAGATTGAGTAAAAACATGGAAATCTAATAAATCTGTTGTAACCTGTAAAGAAGTTTAATCTGTTAAATAGACATAATTAGTCTGATATTTTTATAATCTGTATTGGAATAAACTGGCTACAACGTGAGGTTAGACTCTGTTTGCGGTAGAAGCCTGCCCGGAACCAACCGGCTTAACCAGCAACCGCAAACTGTCAATCTAATGTGAGAGGTCGTAGGCATAACTAAAATAAGCTTAGACACGAGGTTAGGTCTGGCTTGTGGCAGATTCTGCTCGGAACCGCCCAACATATCCAGCGGCCACAAGCTACCGACCTAATGCGAGAGGACTGTGCATTGATATTTAATTAATGCAAATCTGAGATAAATATGATGTCTAAAACGTGTTGGGTGGATAGGGTTAAACCAACTGGACTGATGAATCGAATAAAACCGTTTCGTGAATCTGTAGGCCCAATACAAAGCTAGACAATCTGTAATCTAGTAAATCCGTACATCTGATCAGTTAATCTGAAAACTTGTTAACCTGATAGTCTGATCTGTGAACTAGAAATCTGAACTCTGTCTGAAATCTGTAAACAAGTTAATCTGAAATCTGTTAGTCTGGGGACACAAGGTTAGGAGGGGAATTACATGTGTCATCTGTTGTGTGGAACCCATATTAGTCAGTAACCCTTTCTGGTATCAAAACTTTGACACCACACTATGTAGGGGTCCAGACACACTTACTGAACTAATTATAAGTGGTTCATTCTGATAATGGCGAGGGGTGTTGATGGCGCGTTCCAACCGGGTCATGTGCGTGCATGGATCCGGTCTGCTATGAGGATGTAAGACACCGTGACATCTATAAATAGGTCTGTGCCAATAGGTTGCTACTTTAGGGAGTGATACACCCTACTGTGGGGCCAACACAAGGTATTTACGTATTAGGGAGCCGATCGCTTGGGGTAGGACTTAGGTTACACTTAGATCTGTCTGTTTCTGTTGGTACCGTTTATTTCTGTTGGGTGGTAACACCTGTCTGTTTCTGCGTGGTACCATTTGTTGGGGTTGTAAAGGCCCATTACTAGTGTATGACTAATTCTAACATTCTGTTTCTATAGGGATTATTCTATTTCTGTCTCTGATTCCGTTTCTGATTCTGTTTCTGTACCTTCTGTCTGTTGGGGTGGTAAAGGCCCATTAGTTGGGTGGTAAAGGCCCATTATTAGTATTCTGTTTCTGTACCTTCTGTCTGTTCGGGTAGTAAAGGCCCATTACTAGCATTTCTATTTATGTAGAGATTATTTTGTTTCCGTTTCTGTTTCGGTTTAGATATTAGGGTAACACCTAATCCTGTTATACTAGTATTAGTGCAGAAAAGTGAAAAGCTTAGCTTAGCTTATATCATTTCGTTCCTTCCGTTAACCTGCTATTTATGTTACGGTTATCTCTCATCAAGTTTTATTTACATGTCATGAAGCTATTATCTGTTTATATGCTGAAAGTCACTGGACTCACCAGACTTATGTTTGACCTAGTTTGTTTCGTCTCTTTTCTTTTCGTTTCCCCCTAGGTTTTTAGGGTGGAAACATAGGAGCTTGATTCAGATTCTCTCTGCTTGAAGTGTTTGAAGTATTGCTTGTCTTTGGCTCTATCTTTCCATGGCGGTTTATATTGGGGATTATGGCTTTGAAAACTATGCATTCTGAAGGCTTTTGTACAAGACTGATATTTATGTACTTGAATTCCGATATTGTGATTTTGAAAGATGCAACTAAACTCATTTCTGTTTCTTTTGTAATAAAGTTATAATTTTTTTTAAGTGCGACTTTGTCTGTCTTGTAAATTTCTGTTCTATCTATTAAAAACGCTCCACCAAAGTTAAGGCATTCCCTTTGCGAGTGGCCTTAACGGAGGTAGGGTGTTACAACAAGATGCAAAATAAATCGGATTTTAGTGAAACCAAAAATATTAGAACCTGTTTAAAAATATAATGCTAATGAATCCGAAAAATTGAAATTTCATAGCGGGAATCTAAGTTATGGCCAGTTGAATATTCAGAATAGTCGCTATGGAATTTAATATAATATATAGCCCGTATAAATAGCCATTTTGCAAATGACCTCCATTTTTGAGGAAACCACCCTGCTTGGATCCGGAATGTCAAATTATTGCGAGATTCCAATTTTCATAATTTTTGGAATTAATATGTGAGCGTGGCAAAGGAAAATGTGTTTTGTCAATTTAAGTCAATTTGGATCGACTAGAAAATGGCCATTTTTCAAACGGTCTCCAAATTCAACGAAATTAATTTTATTAGGACTGTATCGTCAAAACATAGCTAGATTTACTTTTCGGTAATTTTTAGAGTCAATATGTGGCCCCGGTAAATTAAAATGTTCGATCAAATTAAATAATTAAATGCTTTATATTTTAATTTAAAGAAAAACACATTGTAACAGTCGAATTGGGTTACGAAACATATCCCATCGTGTTTGGAATAGGGGTATTTAGCTACGGCCGACAGTCATTGGGTTTCGTTTGGAGTTCGGATGGTTTAACAAGTTATTTCTGAATTTAAAAATTAAATAATACATAATATACACTACAAATACTAGTATATACGGTAAAACCATAATTCTACTATACTGTAGCCGCTAGTTTCAATTTTAATGGCCCAAAAGCTACGAAATTAAATCCTTATCTTCTCCAAATCCGACTCGAATTTCCTTCCAACTTTTGAACGAAAAACAAAGAGATCTTCGAGATCTTTCATTTGGTATAGATAAGAATGGGTCTGGGTTTTATTTTGTTCGGAATCATCGCCCAAAGCATCGTCCTTTGAACCCGATTTCGTGGATAGTGGGACCCTCGAGCTCGACGCAACGGTAGGCAGTGGTGGAGAATGGGAGGGGCCGTACATCGGGATGGTGCCGGTTTCGATTTCCCTGCCGTTATGCTGCCGAAATTTTCTGAAATATTCTTGTGTTATAAATATTCATGTTAATATATAATAATTATTTGAATAATATGAAAATTAGATTTTTAATATTTATATATGAATATGAAAATGAACAATATATGTCAACATAAAATTCATACTTTTGTTTTAAATCAAAAATGATCATTTGTTTTCTAAAATGAATTTATATTTGAATTTACATTTTTAATGTAAATGAGACATTAAAAATAAACATTTAGATATAAAAATGAATTTATATTTGAATTTACATTTTTAATGTAAATAAGACATTAAAAATAAACATTTAGATATAAAAATGAATTTATATTTGATTTTACATTTTTAATGTAAACGAGACATTAAAAATAAACATTTAGATATAAAAATGAATTTATATTTGATTCTACATTTTTAATGTAAATGAGAAATTAAAAATAAACATTTAGATGAGACATTAAAAATAAACATTTAGATATAAAAATGAATTTATATTTTATTTTATATTTTTAATGTAAATAAGACATTAAAAATAATCATTTAGATATAAAAATGAATTTATATTTGATTTTACATTATTAATGTAAACGAGACATTACAAATAAACATTTAGATATAAAAATGAATTTATATTTGATTCTACATTTTTAATGTAAATAAGACATTAAAAATAAACATTTAGATATAAAAATGAATTTACATGTGATTTTACATTTTAAATGTAAATAAAACATTAAAAAAAATAAACATTGTGATATAAAATAAGTTACATTTGGAATTTACATTTTTATTGTAAATGAAACATTAGAAATGTCCGTTGTTATATAAAATATGTTTTCTTTGAAATATACATTTTTAATATAAATGGAACTTTGAAAATGATCATTAGTTAAACAAATATGTAATTATGTGGAGATACACATTTTTAATGTAATGCAAAATTAAAAATAGTCATTTGTTAAATAGAAATGTAATTATATTGAAATTTACATTTTTAATGTAATGCAATATTAAAAATAGTCATTTGTTAAATAGAAATGTAATTATATTGAGATATACATTTTTAATGTAATGCAACATTAAAAATAGTTATTTGTTAAATAGAAATGTAATTATATTGAAATTTATATTTTTAATGTAATGCAACATTAAAAATAGCCATTTGTTAAAAAAAAATGTAATTATATTGAGATATACATTTTTAATGTACTACTACATTAAAAATAAACATTTCGAAAATGAAAAAATGTAGTGATGTTGAAATTTTCATTTTTAATGTAAATGAAACATAAAAATGTCCATTGTTATATAAAATGTCTTTTCTTTGAAAATTTACATTTTATTGTAAATGGGAACAATAAAAATGGCCACTGTTATATAAAATGTATTTACATAGGAAATTTACATTTTTAATTTAAGAAAAGATTACACAGAAAATTTACAACTTGAACGTAAGAAAAGATTACGTAAAAAGATTACATTTTTCAATGTAACAATATATTGAAATAAAAGATTACATTTTTCAGTGTAATAATATATTGAAATAAAAGATTACATTTTTCAATGTAACAATATATTGAAATAAAATATTACATTTTTCAATGTAATAATATATTGGAATAAAAGATTACATTTTTCAATGTAATAAAAAGAATGAATAAAAGATTACATTTTTCAATGTAATAAAAAGAATGAAATTTTTCAATGTAATAATATAATGAAATAATAGATTACATTTTTCAACGTAATAAAGGGATAAATAAAAAGATTACAATTTTAATGTAATACATGAATGATAAAACAAATTACATTTTTATGTAATATATGAATCATATAAAAGATTCAATGTTGGAAGAAATTGTATTAACATTAAAAATTCATTTTTAATGTAATATATGATTTCATATATAAAAGAAATCAATGTTAAATTGAAAATGGTTTGAAATCGTTGAACGATTTATATTCATATATTTATATATCAATATAAATTAAAATAAAACGAATCGCGCAGCTGAAGTTCGCGTTTTGAAATCGTAACTTCAAACGATTATACTGAAAGTCCCGACCGTCTGATTTTCCCAAAAATAGAACTGTTGGGTTCGTTTTAGAAATAACTTTCCAATGATATAAAGTTTTCTAAGACCCAACAGTTAGATTTTGAGAAATGTGTAAATCAAATTTTGGTGAAAACAGCGCCAGGGCCATGTAATGACCTGAAGCGTCGTTTAATTTAAAATGACTATTTTAAATGAATAAAAATAGCGATAAATCATTATAAAATATTATAAATGATATGTAATGAAAAGAATTGATTTAAATTATATATATTCGAGAATTATTTGAAAAGGCCGAGTTAAATCTCATTTCAAATAATTATACGATGATTGGAAGTGGAAGATTTGAAGACGTTGATAAAAGACCAGCAATCTTCACATCGAATGGATGACTACTAATGCCTTCGATTGAGTTGCTGCCTTAAGAGGGTTACAGTGGTAGTTGTCCAGACGTACTTGTTGATTTGTCTGGATATGCAAGAGCCTCTCTACCGTATTGGACATATGGGACAAGGAACAAGGTGTCTCCGGTTTTGTTTAGACCGAGAACGGACTTGTAAATGGATGTATGTCTGACATTGGATTTTATTCTGTGCTGATTGATTACTATTTAATATATATCTGTTTGGTGGCAGAGAATTTATTCTCTTGTTAACACCCTTCTCTAAGTTGTATGAGCTCAGAGGTTATATATTGATAGATATCAGTCACATGGCGTAAATTGTTAGTATGGCATGCCAAGATGCAAATGATCAAGGCTTATTTTTGAAAAGCAAAGCCTTGTGGTTGATGATCAAAGCACAACTTTACTTAGCATAGCTTTGTGTATAACGTTACTTCGCGAGCCTCACACCCCGGTATGAACCAGAAACGGGAGAAGGATCCAGGGAGAACATGCGTTTCTTTCTAGCTAGAAGTGGTGTCTGGGTTTTACAAGCCCAGATATATTTACTTATGTGGATGATGGAAAGCGAGGTACCTCAGATTTGGAGTCCCTAGTGGCTCTATTTATGCCCCATAGGGCGGGGAGACGTATTGTTCAAGTGTAATAACCCACTAACAGTATGGACCGACCCTATGGCTCCTAAGGGCTTGACTGAGTACTTGTCCTGAGACATGGGCTAGATTGTCTCGAATTCAATAAGGATGATCCCTTGACTTGGTTCATGATGGAAATCCAACTTCCATTACGACACCATACGGTTTTTATTGTTAAACTAGTATGGTGACATAGTATATGGTAGCTATGCCGTCTATGATTGATACATTATGATTGAAATCTTTTTGAAAATATATATACACTAATAATAAAATCAATTCCGTTTTATCATATCAAGCATTTTTGACCATGATAAGGTAAAACTCTATCCTCCAGTTTGCGTTGCATTGTGTGATGGGACATCAGTCTTATAATGGTTTCATTTTTCTAAAAAGCATCACGTTGTTGAACGATTCACTTTATTTATGCACTAAGGAAATCCAATGGAGTAAACCCGTTTTGCATTAGCAGCGTGGTCCTGTGATTAGCTTATTATTAAATAGGTTAAGTAAGATTTCTCATACGAGTCCCATGATTGACTCGTAGTTTGTTTCACTTTGCAAACTCGGGTGCTCTCTTTTCTACACGGGCAGCCTTGTATACAGGTTTTAGCAGATTCATTATAGATAGCTATGGAGCTGGAGATGGATCTTTCATTTCTATTATGTTGTTTAGACTTCATTTAGTATATTATGTTTGATTCCGCTGCAGACATTTTATATTAAGTTGAAACTGTATTTTGTACTAAGCATGATCCTATTCTGCTGTGTAACTCTGATGATATATTATTCCCAGTGTAATTTGATGTACTTTTTCTGCTGTAATTCTATATTTCTATTCTGTTGTTATTGTTTATGTGTTATATTCTAATGATTATCCTTGCTTTCGTACTACGGGAGTTTGGGGTTATCACAGTTGGTATCAGAGCTTTGGTTAAACTTAGATCGGAATATAACATATAAATAAACTGGACAGAAGTAAGATCAGCAGTATTCTAAAATGAATAACTTGTTATAGATAGGACTAGCAATGTCCTAGAATGAGTATAACAGAATAAAATAAACTACCATAGATTCATTTACATTTAAATATATGTCTCTATGCTTTACAGTATCTATTATGTTGGCCTGACTCTTTGTCTGCTATTTGCAGACATAGTAGAAAATGTATGGTAGAAACAGAAGAAGTAGTTCTATGATTCGACAAATTAGTGAGCCAATCATGCTCCCACAACCAGAACCCGACCTAGAAGCTCTAGTGATGAAATATCAAAATCTGGGTGGAGTACAATTCTCGGGCAAAGAATCCGTGATTGAAACACAGGCATGGATGCATTCTGCTGAGAGAATTTTTGGAGGCTTAAAGTTGAGAGATGATCATAAAAGATTAATGGCTTCTTTGGTACTCAAAGATGAAGCTTTAATCTGGTGAGAAACTGTTACTGAGGAAAATCCTGATGGTAATATTACCTGGGATAGATTCAAAGAAATTTTCAAAGAAAGATTTATTCCTCCAAAAGCAACTGAGCAGCTATATGATGAGTTTTACCATCTAAAACAAGGAGATATGTCCATCCAAGAATATCAGAATAAATTCAATGAACTTTCTTGCTTTGCCCCAGAACTAGTTCAAGATCCTACAAGGAAGAATCCGAGATTTATCAAAGGGCTACAAAAGAAATACAAAGGTAGAGTACTTGCTCATGTGAATCTCCCATTCTCTGAAATGATACAAATGGCTTACCACTGTAAGTATATTGATAAGCAACATGGTTGGGAAGATAAAGAAGAAGGCAGCTCTAGCAGCAAAATGAAGTTTGAAACTAATAGCCCTAAGGCAAGTATAATGCTTGAGGTCAGTAAGAAGCCTAAAGATGATAAGAAAGAGTTTGAATCTAAAGAAGAACCGTTAACGACTGCCATATGTAATAACTGCCATAAGCAAGGGAATTTGTTAAGGAATTGCAAATCTTCGAAGAAACAAAAGAATGATGGATCTAAATCCATTAAGAAGCAAAAGAAATCTCATAGTAAAAGTAAGTTCCATAAGTGCCACCAAACAGGTCATGTTGCTAGGGATTGCCTGCTGTTAAAGGAGTCTATAATAGCTCATGTAAATGAAGTAGCAGAAAATCCAACACTCTCTGCTAGTCAGCAAAGGCCAGATGTTTTGGAAGGCACTCTAACTGTCAACAATATACCAGTTAAAGTATTGTTTGATACGAGCGCATCTCAAAGCTTTATTTCGAGTAACACAATCAAGAAGCTAAATCTGAAATTGAAAGATCTTAAAGAATACCTTAGGGTTCATAATCCGATAGGAGGTTCTCGGGTCCTTAGTACGTGTTGTAGAGTGCCCATCTCTTTTTCCCATTATCGGTTTTCTTGTATCTTGATCGTTATGGATTTTTCTGAATTTGACATCATTCTTGGGTTGGATTGGCTAACTAAATATGAAGCCGAAGTTAAATGTGTAGAAAGAGTTGTTAGAATTAAAACGAAGCTTGCCGATGTTGTTATACCTTGTGTAGGCTCAGATTCAGACAGAATTTTTTTTTGGGTTTTTGGGCCACTCTTGAGGTTTCTCCTACTGCTATTGAAGATATCCCTATCACCAAAAATTATGCGGATGTGTTCGAAGAAGTTGATAGCTTACCTCCGCGAAGAGAAATCGACTTCAGGATTGATTTAGTCCCAAATGCAAGGCCAGTGGTACATCCTATTCGAAGAATGACATGGAAAGAGAAAGAAGAATTGCGCAATCAAACTAAACAACTTTTATGGAAAGGTCTGATCAGGCCGAGCTTTTCAAATTAGGGTGCAACAGTAGTGTTTGTCCCAAAGTCAGATGGTAGTCTTAGACTATGTGTGGATTACCGAGATTTAAACAAGTAGACACTCAAGAATAAATATCCATTGCCCCGTGTAGATGATTTGTTGGATCGGTTGAATGGAGCTAAAGTGTTTTCTAAAATGGACCTATATACAGGTTTCCATCAACTGCGTGTTGCCGAAGAGTGTGTTCCTTTGATAGCTTTCAGAGGTCCAGACATATTTTATGAGTGGTTAGTAATACCGTTCAGCTTATGCAACGCTTCAGATTATTTTTTCGATCTAATGAACAGAGTATTTTGCGATGTCCTAAATAAATTTGTGCTGGTTTTCATCAACGACATTTTAATCTTCTCTAAGTCAACTGCCAAACATGAAAAGCATTTACAACAAGTTTTGGAAATTCTGAGAAAGAATGTATTAAAAGGAAAATTTTCTAAATGCGTATTCTGACAAGAAGAAGTGAAGTTCCTCAGTCATGTAGTGTCAAAGGAAGGAATTTCAATGGATCCTAGCAAAATCATAGCTATTCAAGATTGGAAGCAGCCTAGCATGCCTACCGAAGTCAGAAGTTTCCTAGGATTGGCTGGCTATTATCGGAAATTCGTTAAGGGTTTTTCGAAACTATCTTGTCTATTAACAAAGCTTACAAAGAAGAACACAAAGTTTAATTGGACACCTGAATGTAAGGCTACTTTCCAAGAGCTGAAATTGAGGTTGACTACTGCTTCAGTGTTGACTATTATTGACGACAATCAAGATTTGAAAGTCTAAAAAATTCTTCTATTGAAGGTATTTGTGAAGTTTTAATGCAAAGAGACAAAGTAATTGCTTATGTTAACAGTCAATTGAAGCTACATGAGAACAGATATCCTACTCATGATCTCGAGTTGTTGGCCATCATGTTTGCTTTAAAGATATGGAAGCATTATCTTTTAGGCGGGAAGTTTGAATTATATACAGATCATAAATCCTTGAAGTATATGTTCACCCAAAGGGACTTGAATTTGAGGCAGCAACGTTGGTTAGAATTTCTAGTGGCATATGATCTGGACATCTTGTACACTTCAGGGAAAGCCAATGTTGTAGCCGATGCGCTCAGCAGAAAGAATGCGGTCGTCGCCAGTCTTATTATCACCAACCTTATCATTACGCCTTTACTGATTGATAAAATCTCTGATCTTCAGAAGGATGATGAATTTATTCAGAGAATTAGTAAAAGAGTTTGGTAAGGCGAACCCTCGAGTTTCCAAATTGATAACAAGGGAGTTCTAAGATTAATAGGCCAAATTTGTGTCCCGAATATCCTTGAGCTCAGAAGAGAAGTAATGGATGAATGTCACAAATCCAAGCTTTGTATCCATCCAGGGGTGAGTAAGATGTATCATGATCTAAGCGCACATTTTGGTGGGAATCTATGAAAAGAGACATTTCCTTTATCTTAGAAGGTGTTCTACTTGCCAACAAGTCAAAAGTGATTAGTAGAAACCTGCTGGATTGTTACAACCACTTGAGGTTCCAAGCTGGAAGTGGGATCAAATCTCCATGGATTTCATAGATGGCTTGCCCTGAACTAGAAATGGAAATGACAGTATTTGGGTGATCGTAGACCGTTTCACAAAGTCTGCCCATTTTATTCTTATCAGATCAACTAGAACAGCTCAAAGTCTGGAGAAAATTTATTTCAAAGAAATTGTCTGACTGCATGGAGTTATAAGTAGCATTGTTAGTGATCCTGACCCTGTATTCGCTAGTAAATTCTGGTAAGCATTCTAAGAGGAGCAGGGGACAACATTAAATTTGAGCACCGCATATCATCCTCAAATAGATGGCCAGACTGAGAGGGTGAACCGTATACTGGAAGACTTGTTGCGGGCATGTATTCTTGACTTTGGCAGATCATGGGAAGATCACTTGCACTTGGTTGAGTTCTCTTATAATAACAGTTACCAAGCAAGCTTGCAAATGTCGCCATTCGAAGCATTGTATGCCAGGCCTTGTAGCTCTCCTGCATGTAGGGTTGAACCAGGCAATAGACTAGTATTGGGTCCCGATATGATTCGAGAAGCTTCGGATAAAGTTGATTTTATTAAGAAGAGATTACTAGCAGCTAAGAGCTGACAGAAAAGTTATGCAGATACGAGAAGAAGGGATTTGGAATTTGCTGATGGTGATTATGTATACTTGAGAGTTTCTCCATTAAGAGGAGTAGATCGTTTTGGGAAAACCAGGAAGTTGGCTCCTAGATTCATTGGTCCATTCCCTATTCTAGAAAGAATTGGAACTCTCACTTACAGGGTTCAGTTATCTGACTGGTTGCCAGGGGTACATGATGTATTCCATGTGCTTCAAGTTCGGAAGCATGTACATGATCCAGACTTGATTGTGGAGGAAGCTGCACAGCAAGATTTGGAGATTACCCCGAGCTTAGTAGTAAGAAGAGAGCCGGTAAAGATCATTGGGAAAGAAACCCGAGTTCTAAGGAACAAAAGAATTCATCTAGTCAAAGTGCAGTGGAGCGGAGATCCTAGAGACTGTACATAGGAGACCTAGGATAGAATCAAACAGGCATATCCCCAGTGTAGAGTGGATATCTATGAGTAGATCTAGTGCAAGGTACATTTACCCTATTTTGCGTTTTTCGTTTTGTTTCGTACTTTACTATTGTTTCCTTTTCGAGGACGAAAAGTTTTTAAGTGGGCGAGATTGTAACAACCCGGAAAATCAGAACCAATTTAAAAGTTTTGTTTTGGCTATTTTGTTGAATTTTGAATAGTTTAAATAATTTAATTTAAATAATAACTATTAAAAATTTATTTAAATCGAAGTTTGAAAGAATATTTTTATTTTAAAAGGAATTAGAAATAGCGCGACAGTTTGAAAATTTGAATTTGAACTTTGAATGAGTGTACATGATGCAAAATAAATCGAATTTTAGTGAAACCAAAAATATTAGAATCTGTTTAAAAATATCTTTCTAATGAATCTGAAAAATTGAAATTTCATAGCGCGGATCAAAAGTTATGGCCAGTTGAATATTCAAAATAGTCGCTATGGAATTTAATATAATATATAGCCCGTATAAATAGCTATTTTGCAAATGACCTCCATTTTCGACGAAACCGCCCTGGTTGGATCCGGAATCTCAAATTATTGCAAGGTTCCAATTTACATAATTTTTGGAATTAATATGTGAGCGTGACAAAGGAAAATGTGTTTTGTCAATTTCAGTCAATTTGGATCGACCTGAAAATGGCCATTTTTCAAACGGTCTCCAAACTCGATGAAATTAATTTTGTTAGGACTGTATCATCAAAACATAACTAGATTTATTTTTCGATAATTTTAAAGTCAGTATGTGGCCCCGGAAAATTAAAATGTTCGATTGAATTAAATAATTAAATGCTTTATATTTTAATTTAAAGAAAAACATATTGTAACAGCCGAATCGGGTTACGAAACATATCCCATCATGTCCGAAATAGGGGTATTTAGCTAGGGGTGACAATCATTGGGTTTTGTTTGGAGTTCGGATGGTTTAACAAGTAATTTCTAAATTTAAAAATTAAATAATATATAATATACACTATAAATACTAGTATATACAGTAAAACCCTAATTCTAATATACTGTTTCCACCAGTTTCAATTTTAATGGCCTAAAAGCAATGAAATTAAATCCTTATCTTCTCGAAATCCGATTCGAATTTCCTTCCAACTTTTGAACGAAAAACAAAGTGATCTTCGAGATCTTTCATTTGGTACAGATAAGATCGGGTAAGGGTTTTTATTTTGTTCGGAATCATCGCCCAAAGCGTCGGCCTTTGAACCCGATTTCATGGCCAGTGGGACCCTCGAGCTCGATGCAACGGCATGAGGTGGTGGAGCATGGGAGGCTCGCCGACGTAGTGATTTCTGGTGATTGTCCAAGTGCCTTAGTTGGCGTGCGATAAGGGGAGATTTGGAGGAGTTTGGTTCGCGATATGCTGTGTTGAACGAGGAAGAAAGGGTAGGGGTACATAGGGAATAAATAATTATTTTAATTACAATTTAATTACTTTGAATTGTAATCAAATGTATTAATTATGATAACTTTTGCAAACGATTACAGAATTTGACGAGGTTGGATTCGTTGGGACTGTAAATTCAAGATCTACATTTCAGAAGAGACCGCAGAATTTTTGAAGCCTTCTACAATTTTAGAATAAATAAAAAGTGATGTGAGATTTCTGAATCCGAATTAAATAAATAAAATTATATTCAGTTGCAGACGCAGTTTAGAAACACCCGTCGTCCACGGACCATGGACGACTTGATTGTATTGTGTTTTGGAATTGGTTGATTTTTGTTGTTTGATTGTGGTTGAAATGAAATTGGTTGATATTGTGGCAATAGATTGCCTAAAAAAATGTATTAGGAAATTAAACCCCTTGTAAACGGCGCGAGGCCTAAGGAAGTGCGAGGAGCCATACATCGGGACGGTGCCGGTTTTAATTTCCCTGCCGTTATGCTGCCGAAATTTTCTGAAATATTCTTGTGTTATAAATATTCATTTTATTATATATTAATTGTTTGAATAATATAGATTTTTAATATATATATATATATATATATGAACAGGAAAATGATCATTATATGTCAACATAAAATTCATACTTTTGTTGTAAATCAAAAAAAGATCATTTGTTTTCTAAAATGAATTTATATTTGAATTTACATTTTTAATGTAAATGAGACATTAAAAAAAATTAGATATAAAAATGAATTTACATTTGATTTTACATTTTTAATGTAAATGAGACATTAAAAATAAACATTTAGATATAAAAATGAATTTGTTTTTGATTTTACATTTTTAATGTAAATGAGACATTAAAATAAACATTTAGATATAAAAATGAAATTATATTTGATTTTACTTTTTTAATGTAAATGAGACATTAAAAAAAAACATTTAGATATAAAAATGAATTTATATTTGATTTTACATTTTTAATGTAAATGAAACATTAAAAATAAACATTTAGATATAAAAATGAATTTACATGTGATTTTACACTTAAAATGTGTGATCTCTGATCTTATTGGTGCTGAGCAATAAGCTTTCATTCATGGACGTTGCATTTTCGATTGTATTGCGGCTACTCGAGAGGTAATTTCTTACTGTCACAATACTAATACACCAGGTGTCCTCCTAAAATTAGACTTTTCAAAAGCGTTTGATTCAGTAAATTGGGAATTTATTTTACAAATGTTTAAGCACAGGGGTTTCTCTCAACACTGGTGTAATTGGATTGACTGTGTTCTTAGAACTTGTCATTCAACCATTTCTATTAATGCCATTACTGGTGGTTTAATTAAATCCAATAGGGGCTATGGCAAGGAGATCCATTATCTCCTCTCATATTTGTGTTAATTGCATATGTATTCAGTCAAATGGTCAAGAGAATGATTGCAAACAACTACTTTGATGGAATTCATCTTCCAAATGCTTCTCAAACAATTTCTAATCTTCAATTTGCTGATGATACATTCATTTTTTCTTCTCCTAACCTTAATTATACTCACTGTCTTAAACTGGTGCTTTTATGTATTTGAACTTATTTCGGGTCTTTCCATTAACTTTTCGAAAAGCTCAATTATAATGCTAGGTAAAGGTGACCTTTTAGGACCTTCCATCTCTTCTATCCTCAATTGTTTGATTCATAAGTTTCCAATAGTTTATTTGGGAATTCCTCATTGACCTACCAAACTTCATAGATCGGATTGGTTGCCTCTCATACATAAAATTGAACAGAGGTTATCTTAGTGGAAGGCTAATACTTTATCCTCAGTTGGTTGTTTAGTGTTGGTTAAAGCTGTATTATCTGCTTTGCCAACTTGTTGGATGTCTTTTCACAAGCTACCTAAGTGGGTAATCTCGAAAATTGATTCAATAAGGGATGCTTTTTTATGGAATGGAAATAAGGTCAAAAGATTGGTCAATTGGAAAACTGTGTGCTTACATATTGATCAAGGGGGCTTGGGAATAATTAACCTCTTGAATTTCAATTTGGCTTTATTATTAAAATGGTTATGGAATGCGGTTTCTCCAGGTTCCTTCATATGGAAAGACTGGATTCTTTCTGTTTATTACTCCAGCAACTCTCTCCTTTTAGTGCATTCTTTCCCCACTGTCAAACCTTCTCCATTTTGGTCGGGTGTAATTTCTTGTAATCCTTGAATTAAAAACATGTTTCATGCCAGGTTGGGTGATGGGGATTCTTTTTTATTCTGGCATGATATTTGGCATGGTCATGTCTCTCTTTCTCAAGTTTTTCCTGCTCTTTTCTCTCTCCAGTGAGTTCTCTTCAGTGGCGAGTTTGATTCATTTTGGTCCCCCTTCTCTTTGCCCTTCATCATTATTTGATGTCCAAGTTCGTGATAATTTCCTGGATATTTTTAGTTTGATTTCGCAAACTCATATCCTTCGCTCTCCTGATTGTTATGTTTGGGTTCTATCACCAAGAAAGGGATTTTTAGTTGCTTCATTGTACGATTATATCAATTTTTTGGTAGGTCTTTTGTGACGACCCCAAACTCTCGTGTAACGAAATAAGGAAAATCGTATGGAACATAGCATAACTAGAACAATAATAGATCTCAGAGTATAGCAGAACATATAAATCATTGCAGCTGAAAGAAATGTCATCACAAACATCATCACTGAAACACCAGAGTATGCAGCACAGAATTACACTTAACAAAATAGATGTCTTAAAAGGAAAAGAAATAGAGTCTCAATCTCTCAAATTACATCAATACTAAGTACTGTCTCAAAGTCTTAAGCAGAAAATAAAAGATAAAAAGAAAGTTTCTTCAGCATCTCCATCAGCAAGCTTCCATCCAGCGAATATCCAAGCCTAACCTGTCACTTGGCTGCCCGTGTAGAAAGAGGGCACCCGAGTTTGCAAAAGGTGAAACAAACTACGAGTCAGTCATGAGACTGGTATGAGATATCTTAATTAACTAACGGGTTTGACAATCACGAGGATCACGCCGCTATCGCGGAACTGGTTTACTCCATGGGATTATCAATGCAATAAATAAAGTATAACGTTAAATAACGCAATTCTTTTTAGAAAAATGAAACCATTATAAGACCCAAGTCCCATCACACAATGCAATGCAACGCAAACCGGAGGATGGGGTTTTACCTTATAATGGTCAAAAAATGATAAATACGCAAAATACGATATTATTATTAGTGTGTATATGTTTGAAGAAAATATTTCAATTATAATATTAATCCTAGACGGCATAGCAACCATCTACTATGTCGCCATACTAGTTATGCAATCAAAACCGCATGGGATGTATTGGGAATTGGGTTTCCATCATGATTCAAGGCTAGGGAGGAGCTCCTGACCGATTCGAGACACTCTAGCAATGTCTAAGGATTCAGACGCTGGCGAACCCTTGGATATAGTCGGGTCGGTCCACAAATACTTTAGTGGATTAGTTATGCCTGAACACACGTTCCCCGATCCTATTGGACCTACAAATCGGCCGAGGGCGACCGATAAGAATAAACCGAGGCCTCGCAAAAAAATTCCAACAACCACATAAGTAAATGTCAGCCAGTTTAAGCACTGAAACCACTTCTAGATAGAAAGAAACGTGTGCACTCCCTTCGTTCCCTTCTCCCGTTTTAGACTCAACCGGTGTGTGAGGCTCGCGAAGTCACGATATACACAAAGCTATGCCTAAATAGGCTATGCTTTGATCATCAACCACAAGGCCTGCTTTTCAACAAAGCCTTGATCATTTGCATCTTAGCATGTCCCGTTGACAATCCATGCCATGAAATTAACAACTATCAATACACAACCTCTAAGGGTGTTGAGCGAAAGAATAAATTCTCTTGCCACCAACGGTTGTATATTAAACAGAAATCAGTTTACATGGTACGAAGTTCAACGTCAGACATGCATCCATTTACAAGTCCGTTCTGGGTCTGAACGGAACCGGAGACACCTGCGAGGCTCTCGTATATCCGGACAGTCATCACATACGTCCGGACGACTACCGCCGAAATCCCTTCAGGGTAGCTACTCCTATCGAGGACCTCAGTAGCAATACATCCGTTCGATGTAAAGACCGCCGGTCTTCAACACCGTCTTCGTCCCTTCATCGACGTATAATTATTTGAAATGAGTAGAACTCGGGATTTTCAAATAATTATCGAATAATTATTATTTACAACATTTCATATCATTAATATTTATTTAAAACGACTTATCGCTATTTTTATTTATTTAAAAATAGCTCAATAGAATCAAACGACGCTTCGGGTTAAATGTGGCTTTGGCGCTGTTTTTCTCAACATTTGATTTACATATATCTTGAAATCTAACCGTTGGAATTTGACAAAATTTGTCTTATTGAAAAGATCTTCCCAAAGCGGTCCTAACGGCTCCGGTTTTTGGGAAAATCCGACGGTTGGATCTTTCGATACAATCGTTTAAAGTCACAATTGCCGAAACGCGACCTGCCGTGTGCGATTCGTTTAATTTCTATTTATATTTATATATATAATTCCTTAAGCGATTACATTCACGTGAATATCACACCAAATAAAGGTGTGAATTATATACAAATCATATATTCATGTTTATTACGTTAGCTAAAATGTGTTTCATACACCAATTTGATAGTATATTGACTATAAATTGTATTGTTCATTCATTCATGATTTTTAATGTCAATTCATGTTTCAACTTCCGTACCTATACCAAGTGTAAATTTCTTTTAAAATAAACAAATTGCATATTTTACTCATTTTAATTTAAGGAGTGAAATTGTTTATTTCCATCCAATGAAAAAAAATGAATATTTTTGTTTAATCCCTTTTATGAACAAAAAGTGAATTCCTTCCTATGCTTCTAACCTTACATTAAAATTGTATTTAATACAAAACATATTTCTAAATGAAATATGATTCTTATTCTCTTCCTTTTTAAAATTACCTTAAAAATGCAACCTCTAATTCTCATATTTTATTTGCATTAGGGACTGCAAATAAGAATGTATATTATCCTATTCATGATTTATTTGCGTTGAGAAACGCAAATAAAAATGTATCTTTAAATTTGTAATTTTATTTACAACAAGGAATGTAAATAAAGTATAACTCTTTATTTCATGTTTATTTATATTAAGGGATGTAAATAAATAAAAGAAAAATGTAATCTTTCTTTTAATATTTTGTTCGCATCAAGATTCCTTCTACTAATTCGTTTGCATCTAAAATTGCAAACAAAAATGTATCTTTTTATTTATAATTTGTTTGCATATAAAATTGCAAACAAAAATGTATCTTTTTATTTATAATTTGTTTGCATCTAAAATTGCAAACAAAAATGTATCTTTTTATTTAAAATTTGTTTGCATCTAAAATTGCAAACAAAAATGTATCTTTTTATTTAAAATTTGTTTGCATCTAAAATTGCAAACAAAAATGTATCTTTTTATTTATAATTTGTTTGCATCTAAAATTGCAAACAAAAATTTATCTTTTCATTATTAATTTGTTTTATTTTCATGGAAAATACAAATAAAAATATATTTTCTGTTCTCTATGTTTTGTTTGTATAGTAGAAGGCAAATGAAAATGTGAATTTTTTATTTACATGCATTGTTTGCATTGTAGAATGCAAACATAAAATAAAATCTCTTTTCTCTTTTTCCTTTTTGTAACGTTTGCATTTTGGAATGCAAACACAAAATGAAATTTTATATTTTTATTTTCTATCTCATTACATTAAGAAACGCAAAGATGATATTTTATCTTTCTACAGTTTGTTTCATTAAGGAATGCAACAAAAATGATGTTTCCTATTTCTAAATTTTGTTTGCATTAGGGAATGCAACAAAAATAATAATTTATTTTTCTACATTTTGTTTGCATTAAGGAATGCAAAAAAAATGATAATTTAGTTTCTACATTTTGTTTGCATTAGAGAATGCAAAAAAATGATAATCTATTTTCTACATTTTGTTTGCATTAAAGAATGCAACAAAAATGATAATTCTTTTTCTTGTCCTTTTTACATTAAAAAGGGTAAACAAAAATGTACTACTTTTAAAACATATTTTACTTGCGTTGGAGAACACAAATAAAAATACATTTTTTTTGTCGATATTTTAATTGTATTTGAGAACACACTAAAAAGTCATTCAAATTTTTTATGAAATATTTGGGTATATGGACACAAATAAAATGCAATTAAATGTTCTATGTAATATTTGTGTTTAGGGACACAAATAAAATGCAATTAAATGTTCTATGTAATATTTGTGTTTCAAATAAAAATGTAATCCAATGTTCTAGGTAATATTTGTGTTTAGGGACACAAATAAAATATTATTCAATATAAGATGTATATATTTGTGTAGAAACACAAATAAAAAGAATAACTTGTTTTCGATGTATATATTTGTGTTGAAACACAAATAAAAAGAATAACTTATTTTTCTATGTGTATATTTGTGTTGAAACACAAATAAAGAGAATAACTCATTTTTCTATGTGTATATTTGTGTTGAAACACAAATAAAAAGAATAACTCATTTTTCTATGTGTATATTTGTGTTGAAACACAAATAAAAAGAATAGCTCATTTTCTATGTTTGGTTCAAACAAATCAATTCAAATTGAAAGGCAATTTTATTTTCTCTATATTGAATTGATTAACCAGATCAGTTCAAATAAAAGCAATATTTATTTTCTCTATATTGAATTGATAAATTAGATCAATCACTCTACGAAGCAAATTGTATGATTTGATATTGAATCGATGATCTAAATCAATTCAATAATAATATTATTATTATTAATATTTACCACATGTAGATCTATGATTATTCAATATATCAATAAATATTGAATTGATTATCTAACTCAATTCAATTAAAGAGGATAAGTGATAAAAAATATATTTGAATAACACATGACAACCAATCATAATAATCCATCATACAACAAACAAACTCATACAACATCTACACAATCAGATCTGAAGATGAATAACTATAAATAAAAAAATTAATTCATTCATTCATTCATTTAAACAAGAGATATCTCACAGTCGTTTGTGATTTTAGCCAAAATTCCAACTGCTCAAAAATTCCCTGTTTCAGTCTAGATCTGTAGTTCAAGATCGTATGAGTCCAACGCTTCAGAAATTGTGTAATTCTGAGTTTATTTGACAAAGTTATGGGTAAAATACGATTATGAATTAATTTAATTATTAAATTAAGTAAAAATAATTAGTTATTCCATCTTCCTCCTTACAATGTTCTCGGCCGACACCTTATCCCTTTGTTCAAAACTAGGGTTGCCTTTATCTTCCAATTCAAGCCACTAGTGTTCGATCAAAGTATGATGCAGCGAAGAGGACGGAGAGGCACACGCGTAGGGCCCGGAGTGGCTGAACTCAGCTTTTTCTAGGGGGGTGCGAAGTGGGTTGTAGGCGGTGGCTATGGTGCATGGTTCGAGGAGAAGGTGGCACCAGAGAAGATCTAATCGTATGAGATTGTAGAGGAGGAGAATATCTTCAGTATGGGATAGAGTTTGGGATTTAATTCGTTGTGGATTGGAAGAAAATGAATGGGGAAGTTTCGGCCATTGAAAGGGGGGGGGGGGGGGCGGCTGTAGAGGATGATGAATAGTGGGATGGAAATTAGGGTTTTACAATCTTTTTGTAATATTAAAATGTTATTTTTACAAAAAAAAACCAAATCTCTTCAGATATTCAGAATCTAGTCCAACCAGAAGCTACCCTACCCAATAACCCCTATTTCGGATCCATCAAACCATGTCTCGCAGGCCCAAGAGGTCAACTCAGCCCCCGTTTTTCAAATTTAAAATTAATTCTTTTTATTATTAATTTTTGACATATTCAAAAATCCACCGGAGCCACATACGAACCCCGAAAAATCCAAAAAATATATTTTTGGCTATGTCTTGACGATACGAATCCAACAAAATTAATTTCGTCGAATTCTGAGACTGTTCGAAAAATGGCTATTTTCCAGTCGTTCAATTTTGACTGTATTTGACCAAACACAGTTTCTGTTGCCACGCTCACATACTAAGTCGGAAAATTCTAAAAATTGAAACCTAGCAATAATTTGACATTCCGGTTCCAACAAAAGTGGTTTCATCTAAAACAGAGGTCGTTTGAAATTTGACTATTTTCACTGGCTTTAATATTATTTAAAAATAGAATTTTTAAATTTGGGCACATTTTCTAACCAATTTATTAAAAATAAAAATTTTAAATTGGTTCGGATTTTCCGGGTTGTTACAGTCTCCCCCACTTAAAAAAATTTCGTCCTCGAAAAGGGAAATAAAAATAAAGTAGGAACAAAACGGAAAATGCAAGGTATTATGAATGTACCTCAACATAAAGCTATTCGAAGATATCCACTCTACACTTGGGATAGGCTTGCTTGAAGCTATCCTCGGTCTCCCAAGTGCAGTCTCTTGGATCCCTGCTCCATTGGACCTTGATGAGGTTGATCTTCTTATTCCTCAAATCTCTGATTTCCTTGCCCACAATTTTTAGTGGCTCTCTCTTTACGACTAAGCTCGGAGTAATTTCCAAATCTCGTTGTACTTATTCCTTCACAACTAAATCTGGATCATTAACATGCTTCCTGAGTTGGGACACGTGAAATACATCGTGCACCCCTGGCAGCCAGTTGGGCAACTGTACTCGATAAGCTAGAGTCCCAATCCTTTCAAGAATAGGGAATGGACCAATGAACCTCGGTGCCAACTTTCCGGTCTTTCCAAAGCGAATTATGCCTCTTAATGGAGAAACCTTCAAGTACACAAGATCACCAACAGAGAATTCTAGATCTCTTCTTCGAGTGTCTGCATAACTCTTCTTTCGGCTTTGAGCAGCCAGCAAACGCTTCTTAATAAAATCAACTTTATCCGATGCTTCCCGAATCGTATCGGGGCCCAAGACTATTCTATTGCCTGGCTCCACCAAACATGCCGGAGATTTGCATGGCCTGCCATATAAAGCTTCGAATGGCGACATTTGCAGGCTTGCTTGATAGCTGTTATTATAAGAGAATTCCACTAAGTGTAGATGATCCTCCCATGAACCGCCAAAGTCAAGGATGCATGCTCGCAACAAATCTTCTAAGATGCGGTTTACCCTCTCAGTCTGGCCGTCTGTCTGAGGGTGATAAGATGTACTCATATTCAACTTGGTTCCTAGCTCTTCTTGGAAAGCTTCCCATAACTTGCTAGTAAATATTGGATCGCGGTCACTGACAATGCTGCTGGGAACTCCATGAAGCCTGACAATCTCTCTCAAATAAAGTTGTGCCAAACTTTGAGCCGTTCTATTGGATTTGACAGGAATGAAATGAGCAGCTTTCATCAAGCGATCTACAATCACCCATATGTTATCATTCCCTCTCCTAGTCCGAGGCAAACCATCAATAAAGTCCATAGAAACTTCGACCCACTTTCAATTAGGAACTACTAATGGCTGCAATAGACCTGCTAGCTTTTGCTGATCACTCTTGACCAGCTGACAGGTGGGGCACTTGGCAACATATATGGAGATGTCCCTCTTCATTGCTCTCCACCAAAAGGTACGCTTAAGATCGTGGTACATCTTGCTTACTCCTGGATGAATACTAAGCTTGGATTTGTGTCATTCGTCCATAATATCCCTTCTTAGTTCAGGAATGTTTGGGACACAAATCCGGCCTCGTAGCCTCAAAACTCCTTTGTCATCAATTTGGAAGCTCGTGGGTTCGCCTTCTCGAATTCTTTTGCTAATATTTTGGATAAACTCATCATCTTTTTGAAGGACAGAGATCTTGTCGATCAAAGAAGGAGTAATAATGAGATGGGCAAGGATAAGATTGGTGCTGGCCATGTTCTTTCTGCTGAGAGCATCTGCCACTACATTTGCTTTTCCCGGAGTATATAGGATATCCAGGTCGTAGGGTGCAAGGAATTCAACCCAACGTTGTTGTCTCAGGTTTAAAACTCTTTGGGTAAATAGATGCTTCAAGGATTGGTGGTCCGTATATAGCTCGAACTTTTCCCCCAAGAGATAATGCCTCCATATCTTTAGAGCGAATACAATGGCCATTAGCTCAACATCATGAGTGGCATAACTCTTTTCATGTGGTTTCAATTGCCTGCTAGCGTATGCTACCACTCTACCTTTTTGCATAAGCATTGCACCAATATCTTAAATAGACAAAAAGGTAACATGTTAAAATGAGATTTGACATCAAAAGAAAATGTTATCTCAGACATGTTTTATTCAGATAAAGAGAATGACCTTCTTTGGAAGCGTCTGTCCAGACTTTCAGATCCTCATTGCCATCTATGATGGTCAACACAGGAGCAGTGATCAATCTCTGTTTCAGCTCTTGGAATGCAGCCTCACATTCAGGTGTCCAAACGAACTTTGAATGTTTCTTAGTTAATTTCGTCATTGGGCAAGATAATTTTGAAAAATCCTTAACGAACTTTCGATAATAACCAGCTAGTCCTAAGAAACTTCAGACTTCTGTGGGAGTGGTAGGCTGCTTCCAGTCTTGGATGGCCGAGATCTTTCCTAGATCTACTGACATGCCTTCTTTTGATACCACGTGGCCGAGGAATTTCACCTCTTTTTGCCAAAATATGCATTTGGAAAATTTAGCTTTCTGCACATTCCTCTGCAAAATCTCCAACACTTCTTTCAAATGTTTTTCATGTTCAGCAATGGTTTTGGAAAAGATAAGGATATCAACAATGAACACAAGCACGAATTTATTTAGAACCCCACGAAATACTCTATTCATCAAATCTACAAAGTATGCTGGGGCATTGCATAGACCGAAAGGCATTACTAGCCATTCGTAAAATAGATCAGGCCCTCTAAAAGCACTTAAGGGGATACTCTCTTCTGCAATGCGTAGTTGATGGAATCCTACGGCTAGGTCCATTTTAGAGAATACATGTGCTCCATGCAGACGGTATAATAGATCATCAATCCGAGGCAATGGATATTTGTTTTTCATCGTTTGCTTGTTTAGATCGCGGTAGTCTACACACAGACGGAGTGTGCCATCTGACTTTGGGACAAACACCACCGCTGCACCCCATTCTGAGAAGCTAGGTCTAATCAGACCCTTGGCTAAAAGCTGCTTAGTTTGATTGCTCAGCTCTTCTCTTTCTTCTGGCGACATTCGCCTAATAGGATGCACCACATGCCTTGCATTAGGAACCAAGTTAATTCTGAAATCGATTTCTCTACGGGGAGGTAAGCTGTTTACTTCTTCAAACACATCAGCATAGTCTTTGACGATGGGAATAGTTTCGATAGAAGGAGGGGTGACTTCTAAAGAAGACCAGAATTCTTTTCTATATGTGGTTGATCCGTGGCACGGTATAGTCATTATATTTTCAAATTTCATTTTAATTTTAACTACCCTTTCAACACACAGCAACTCAGCCCCATACTTCGTTAGCCAATCTAGCCCGAGTATGACATCATATCCAGAAAAGTTCATGATGATTAAATTGAAAGGAAATAGGAAGTGAGAGTAAGAAACGGGCACTCTACAGTATTGATCAAGAATAAGTGAACCTCCTATCGGGCTATGGGCTTTAATCGGTTCTTTAAGTTTTCTTGGTTTCAGTTTAAGCTTTTTAATAGTATCACTTGATATGAAACTTCTAGATGCACCAGTATCAAACAAGACAATAATGGGAATATCCTTAATGTTAAGAGTACCGCCTAAAACATCAGGCTTACCTGCTCCTTCAGAGTAAGCCGGTGCAGCCGTATCTTCGTAGACGTGGGCTACTTCAAATTTCTTGAGTAGAGGGAAATTCTTGATAAGGTGTCCAGGCTTGTGGCAGTTGTAGCACTCTTTTGGACCACAGGAATTCTGTCCACTGCTTTGGCTCGGCCCAGACTCGTTCCTCTTTGGCTTCTTCGGGGCCCTGCACTCGTAGTCGCAATGTCCCATCTTCTGGCAGTTGAAGCATCTGACTTTAGACTTCTCTCTCTTCTTGTTTCCTTGAGGTTTTGTGGTCTAATAACTGCCTTTCCCTGGTTTCTTGTCCGCCTCCTTCTTCTTATTAGCTTGATTCCTGGCCTTTTCTAGCTGAGCACCCTTCTGATCAATTTCTTCGTACCTGCATGCCATCTCTATCACCTTGGCAAATGGGCTCTCAATATGGGTTGTCACTCTGTTATGGTATCGCCTTGCAAGCCCATTTATGAACCTCTTATTTTTCTGTAAGGCGTCTTGCACTAGCTCAGGGGCATACCTAGAAAGCTCCTCAAATTTCTTCACGTACTCCGCAATGGTCATGGTGCCTTGCTGCAGGTTAGCAAATTCATTGTGTAGACGTTCTACTTCATGAGGCGGGATAAACTTTTCATTAAAAAGCTCTTTAAATCTTGTCCAAGTTATCTCTGCAACGTCTCTCCCTATCATGGCTGTTTCCCACCAAGTCTGAGCCTGTCCTTGCATGAACCATACTGCCATAAAACGCTTCCTGTGATCCTCAAGCTCCAAACCTCCCAATATCTTTTCCATCGTCTTAAGCCATTCTTGCGCTTCTACCACCGTCTCTCTACCAGTGAAATGCACTCCTCCAAGATTGTTGATTTTCTTCGCCACTTTATCCAGGTCAAAAGCAACTGTGGGTGGTGGTGGTGGTGGCTCCTTGACCTCAGAATTGGGTTGGTCTTGCTCAGTTGGGGGTGTATCTCTCCCTCTACCCCTACCAGCTACTCCGCCACAACCTCTTCCTCTTGTCCTAGCTCTTGTACTCATCTTTCAATCAGTCTGTACCATCAAGGAAAGAGTCAAACCAAAGGAAATGATAAATTCAAAGAGAAGGTTAAAAGTAGAGACATGTCCAGGTGATAATGAAGTAGTGACTGATAAATATGTGCTATTCTATTTAAGTTCATTCTAGGATATTGTTAATCCTATCTCTAATGAACCTCTCGTCTTTGAACACTACTGATTCTATCTAGACGAATTGTTCTAAAAATGTTATATTCCAAAGCTAAGGTTAACCAAAGCTCTGATACCAAATGTGACAACCCCAAACTCCCGTGTAACGAAAGTAAGGAAAATCGTATGGAACATAACATAACTAGAACTATAACAGATCTCAGAGTATAACAGAACATATAAATCATTGCAGCGGAAAGAAATGTCACCAAAAACATCATCACTGAAACATTAGAGTATGCAGCACAGAATTACACTTAACAAAATAGATGTCTTAAAAGGAAAAGAAATAGAGTCTCAATCTCTCAAATTACATCAATACTAAGTACTGTCTCAAAGTCTTAAGCAGAAAGTAAAAGATAAAAAGAAAGTTTCTTCAGCATCTCCATCAGCAAGCTTCCATCCAGCGAATACCCAAGCCTAACCTGTCACTTGGCTGCCCATGTAGAAAGAGGGCACCCAAGTTTGCAAAAGGTGAAACAAAATACGAGTCAGTCATGGGACTGGTATGAGATATCTTAATTAACTAACGGGTTTGACAATCACGAGGATCACGCCGCTATCACGGAACGTGTTTACTCTATGGGATTATCAGTGCAATAAATAAAGTATAACGTTAAATAACGCAATTCTTTTTAGAAAAATGAAACCATTATAAGACCCAAGTCCCATCACACAATGCAATGCAACGCAAACCGGAGGATGGGGTTTTACCTTATAATGGTCAAAAAATGATAAATACGCAAAATACGATATTATTATTAGTGTGTATATGTTTGAAGAAAATATTTCAATTATAATATTAATCCTAGACGGCATAGCTACCATCTACAATGTCGCCATACTAGTTATGCAATCAAAACCGCATGGGATGTATTAGGAATTGGGTTTCCATCATGATTCAAGGCTAGGGAGGAGCTCCTGACCGATTCGAGACACTCTAGCAATGTCTCAGGATTCAGACGCTGGCAAACCCATGGATACAGCAGGGCCAGTCCACAAATACTTTAGTGGATTAGTTATGTCTGAACACACGTTCCCCGATCCTGTTGGACCTACAAATCCGCCGAGGGCGACCGATAAGAATAAACCGAGGCCTAGCAAAAAAATTCCAACAACCACATAAGCAAATGTCAGCCAGTTTAATCATTGACACCACTTCTAGCTAGAAAGAAACGTGTGCACTCCCTGCGTTCCCTTCTCCCGTTTTTGACTCAACCGGTGTGTAAGGCTCACGAAGTCACGATATACACAAAGCTATGCCTAAATAGGCTATGCTTTGATCATTAACCACAAGGCCTGCTTTTCAACAAAGCCTTGATCATTTGCATCTTAGCATGTCCCGTTGACAATCCATGCCATAAAATTAACAAATATCAATACACAACCTCTAAGGGTGTTGAGCGAAAGAATAAATTCTCTTGCCACCAACGGTTGTATATTAAACAGAAACCAGTTTACATGGTATGAAGTTCAATGTCTGACATGCATCCATTTACAAGTCCGTTCTGGGTCTGAACGTAACCGGAGACACCTGAGAGGCTCTCGTATATCCGGACAGTCATCACATACGTCCGGACGACTACCGCCGAAATCCCTTCAGGGTAGCTACTCCTATCAAGGACCTCAGTAGCAATACATCCGTTCGATGTAAAGACTGTCGGTCTTCAACACCGTCTTCGTCCCTTCATCGATGTATAATTATTTGAAATGAGTAGAACTCGGGCTTTTCAAATAATTATCGAATAATTATTATTTACAACATTTCATATCATTAATATTTATTTAAAACGACTTATCGCTATTTTTATTTATTTAAAAATAGCTCAATAGAATCAAACGACGCTTCGGGTTAAATGTGGCTTTGGCGCTGTTTTTCTCAACATTTGATTTACATATATCTTGAAATCTAATCGTTGGATTTTGACAAAATTTGTCTTATTGGAAAGATCTTCCCAAAGCGGTCCTAACGGCTCTGGTTTTTTGGAAAATCCGACGGTTGGATCTTTCGATACAATCGTTTAAAGTCACGATTGCCGAAACACGGACTGCCGTGCGTGATTCGCTTAATTTCTCTTTATATTTATATATATAATTCCTTAAGCGATTACATTCATGTGAATATCACACCAAATAAAGGTGTGAATTATATACAAATCATATATTCATGTTTATTACGTTAGCAAAAACGTGTTTTTATTTCATACACCAATTTGATAGTGTATTGACTATAAATTGTATTGTTCGTTCATTCATGATTTTTAATGTCAATTCATGTTTCAACTTCCGTACCTATACCAAGTGTAAATTTCTTTTAAAATAAACAAATTGCATATTTTACTCATTTTATTTTAAGGAGTGAAATTGTTGATTTCCATCCGATGAACAAAAATGAATATTTTTGTTCAATCCCTTTTATGAACAAAAAGTGAATTCCTTCCTATGCTTCTAACCTTATATTAAAATTGTATTTAATACACAACATATTTCTAAATGAAATATGATTCTTATTCTCTTCCTTTTTAAAATTACCTTAAAAATGCAACCTTTAATTCTCATATTTTATTTACATTAGGGACTGCAAATAAGAATGTATATTATCCTATTCATGATTTATTTGCGTTGAGGAACGCAAATAAAAATGTATCTTTAAATTTGTAATTTTATTTACAAAAAGGAATGTAAATAAAGTACAACTCTTTATTTCATGTTTATTTACATTAAGGGATGTAAATAAATAAAAGAAAAATTTAATCCTTCTTTTAATATTTTGTTCGCATCTAGATTTCTTCTACTAATTTGTTTGCATCTAAAATTGCAAACAAAAATGTATCTTTTTATTTATAATTTGTTTGCATCTAAAATTGCAAACAAAAATGTATCTTTTTATTTAAAATTTGTTTGCATCTAAAATTGCAAACAAAAATGTATCTTTTTATTTGTTTGCATCTAAAATTGCAAACAAAAATGCAATTTTTTTATTTATAATTTGTTTTATTTGCATGGAAAATACAAATAAAAATATATTTTCTATTCTCTATGTTTTGTTTGTATAGTAGAAGGCCAATGAAAATGTGAATTTTTAATTTACATGCATTGTTTGCATTGTAGAATGCAAACATAAAATAAAATCTCTTTTCTCTTTTTCCTTTTTGTAACGTTTGCATTTTGGAATGCAAACATAAAATGAAATTTTATATTTTTATTTTCTATCTCATTACATTAAGAAATGCAAAGATGATATTTTATCTTTCTACAGTTTGTTTCATTAAGGAATGCAACAAAAATGATATTTCCTATTTCTACATTTTGTTTGCATTAGGGAATGCAACAAAAATAATAATTTATTTTTCTATATTTTGTTTGCATTAGGTAATGCAACAAAAATGATAATTTAATTTCTACATTTTGTTTGCATTAGAGAATGCAACAAAATGATAATTTAGTTTCTACATTTTGTTTGCATTAGAGAATGCAACAAAAATGATAATTCTTTTTCTTGTCCTTTGTACATTGAAAAGGGTAAATAAAAATGTACTACTTTTAAAACAAATTTTATTCGCGTTGGAGAACACAAATAAAAATACATTTTTTTTGCCGATATTTTAATTGTATTTGAGAACACACTAAAAAGTCATTCAATTTGTCTATGAAATATTTGTGTTTATGGACACAAATAAAATGCAATTAAATGTTCTATGTAATATTATTGTTTAGGGACACAAATAAAATGCCATTAAATGTTCTATGTAATAATTGTGTTTCAAATAAAAATGTAATCCAATGTTCTAGGTAATATTTGTGTTTAGGGACACAAATAAAATATTATTCAACATAAGATGTATATATTTGTGTTGAAACACAAATAAAAAGAATAACTTGTTTTCGATGTATATATTTGTGTTGAAACACAAATAAAAAGAATAACTTATTTTTCTATGTGTATATTTGTGTTGAAACACAAATAAAAAGAATAACTCATTTTTCTATGTGTATATTTGTGTTGAAACACAACTAAAAGAATAACTCATTTTTCTATGTGCATATTTGTGTTGAAACACAAATAAAAAGAATAACTCATTTTTCTATGTGTATATTTGTGTTGAAACACAAATAAAAAGAATAGCTCATTTTTCTATGTTTGGTTCAAACAAATCAATTCAAATAGAAAGGCAATTTTATTTTCTCTATATTGAATTGATTAACCAGATCAGTTCAAATAAAACCAATATTTATTTTCTCTATATTGAATTGATAAATTAGATCAATCACTCTACGAAGCAAATTGTATGATTTGATATTGAATCGATGATCTAAATCAATTCAATAATATTATTATTAATAATATTTACCACATGTAGATCTATGATTATTCAATATACGAATAAATATTGAATTGATTATCTAATTCAATTCAATTAAATAGAATAAGCGATAAAAAATTATTTGAATAACACATGACAACCAATCATAATAATCCATCATACAACAAACAAACATAATACAACATTTACACAATCAGATCTGAAGATGAATAACTATAAATAAAAAAAATTAATTCATTCATTTAAACAAAAGATATCTCGCAGTCGTTTGTGATTTTAGCCAAAATTCCAACTGCTCAGAAATTCCCCGTTTCAGTCTAGAATTGTAGTTCAGGATTATACGAGTCCAACGCTTCAGAAATTGTGTAATTCTGAGTTTATTTGACAAAGTTATGGGTAAAATACGATTAGGAATTAAGTTAATTATTAAATTAAGTAAAAATAATTAGTTAATCCATCTTCTTCATTACAGTGTTCTCGGCCGACACCTTATCCCTTTGTTCAAAACTAGGGTTGCCTTTATCTTCCAATTCAAGCCACCAGTGTTCGATCAGAGTATGCCGCAGCGAAGAGGACGGAGAGGCACATGCGTGGGGCCCGGAGTGGTTGAACTCGGCTGGGTCTAGGGGGTGCGACATGGGTTGTTGGCGGCGGCTATGGGTGCGTGGGTCGAGGAGAAGGTGGCACCAGAGAAGATCTAACTGTATGAGATTGTATAGGAGGAGAATATCTTCAGTATGTGATAGAGTTTGGGTTTTAATTCGTTGCGGATTGGAAGAAAATGAATGGGGAAGTTTCGGCCATTGAAAGGGAGGCGGCGGTTGTAGAGGATGATGAATAGTGGGTTGGAAATTAGGGTTTTACAATCTTTTTATAATATTAAAATGTTATTTTTACAAAAAAACCAAATCTCTTAAGATATTCAAAATCCAGTCCAACCAGAAGCTACCCTACCCAATAACCCCTATTCCGGATCCATCAAACCATGTCACGCAGGCCCAAGAGGTCAACTCATTCCCCCTTTTCAAATTTAAAATTAATTCTTTTTATTAATAATTTTTGACATATTCAAAAATCCACCGGAGCCACATACAAACCCCGAAAAAAACAAAAAATATATTTTTGGCTATGTCTTGACGATACGAATCTAACAAAATTAATTTCATCGAATTCTGAGACTGTTCGAAAAATGGCTATTTTCCAGTCGTTCAATTTTGACTGTATTTGACCAAACACAGTTTCTGTTGCCACGCTCACATACTAAGTCAGAAAATTCTAAAAATTGAAACCTAGCAATAATTTGACATTCTGGTTCCAACAAAAGTGGTTTCGTCGAAAACAGAGGTCGTCTGAAATTTGACTATTTTCATTGGCTTTAATATTATTTAAAAATAGAATTTTTAAATTTGGGCACATTTTCTAACCAATTTATTAAAAATAAAAATTTTAAATTGGTTCGGATTTTCCGGGTTGTTACATCTTTCTCTTTTTCAAGACTTCGGAAAATTCGTCTGCCTCCAAGGATCTCTTCTTTAATTGGTGCTTGATACATGGTAAAATTAACACGAGAGCTAAGTTGCATAGGCTCAATTTGATTGATGATCCTCACTGTGCTTTTTGTACAAGGTATGAAGAATCTGTTGATCATTTTTTTTGGAATGCGAGTTCTCTTTCCCTATTATAGTTGCCACTAGTTTTTATCTGCTTGGATCAGTACCTAATATATCATCAGTGTTTGATTATTAGCAATATTGTGCTGTCAATAATGTTTTAGACTCCTTCCTATTAATATACTGTTGGTGCATTTGGAAAGAAAGGAATGCGGTTGTATTTAACAAACCCCTGAAGAAATTTGAGGGTTTATGCAGACTCATTATTTACTACTTTCACTCTTGGACAGGGCAATCTTCTTCAGTCAGGTTTATGCTTGGTTTGCTAGCGACTAATAGCCCAGCTGAATCAGTGGGTTCAAATCATGGAGACTCGAGTCCAGACTTGCATTAGCTTGGTTATGGTTGCATGGTTTAGTCAGTTCTTATGTGTGTTTATATTTTGGCTTGAGTATGAACTTTGTTTTCTGTTAATCGCTCCTGGTTTCTTTGGTTTCTACTGTAAACGTTGATATGGTGGGTACTTATGTATAATTATCTCTCTTTAGAACTTTTAGCCACGAGTTGGGCTTGCCAACTGAGTTATATATATTAATATTATGCTTAATCGGCTGCGTAGTTTCGCGCTACACATCCGTCCTACTAAAAAAAAGTAAATAAAACATTAAAAAAATAAACATTGTGATACAAATTAAGTTACATTTGGAATTTACATTTTTATTGTAAATGAAAGATTAAAAATGTCTGTTGTTATATAAAATATGTTTTCTTTGAAATATACATTTTTAGTATAAATGGAAGTTTGAAAATGATCATTAGTTAAACAAATATGTAATTATATTGAGATATACATTTTAAATGTAATGCAACATTAAAAATAATCAATTGTTAAATAGAAATATAATTATATTGAAATTTACATTTTTAATGTAATGCAACATTAAAAATTGTCGTTTGTTAAATAGAAATATAATTATATTGAGATATACATTTTTAATGTAATGCAACATTAAAAATAGTCATTTGTTAAATAGAAATTTAATTATATTGAAATTTACATTTTTAATGTAATGCAACATTAAAAATAGTCATTTGTTAAATAGAAATGTAATTATATTGAGATATACATTTTTAATGTAATGAACCATTAAAAATAAACATTTTGAAAATGAAAAAAATTATTGATGTTGAAATTTACATTTTTAATGTAAATGAAACATTAAAAATGACCACTGTTATATAAAATGTGTTTACATAAAAGATTTACATTTTTAATGTAAGAAAAGATTACATAGAAAATTTACATTTTGAAAAAGATTATGTAAAAAGATTATATTTTTCAATGTAACAATATATTGAAATAAAAGATTACATTTTTCAATGTAATAATATATTGAAATAAAAGATTACATTTTCCAATGTAACAATATATTGGAATAAAAGATTACATTTTTCAATGTAATAATATATTGAAATAGAAGATTTCATTTTTTTAATGTAATGAAAAGAATGAATAAAAGATTACATTTTTCAATGTAATAAAAAGAATGAATAAAAGATTACATTTTTCAATGTAATAATATATTGAAATAAAAGATTACATTTTTCAATGTAATAAAGGGAAAATAAAAAGATTACAATTTTAATGTAATAGTTGAATGATGAAACAAATTACATTTTTATGTAATATATATGAATCATATAAAAGATTCAATGTTGGAAGAAATTGTATTAACATTAAAATTTTCATTTTTATTGTAATATTTGATTTCATATATAAAAGAAATCAATGTTAAATTGAAAATGGTTTGAAATTGTTGAACGATTTATATTTATATATTTATATATAAATTAAAATAAAACGAATCGCGTTGCTACAGTTCGTGTTTTGAAATAGTGACTTCAAACGATTATATCGAAAGATCCTACCATCGGATTTTCCCAAAACTGGAACCATTGGGTTCATTTTGGAAAGATCTTTCCAACGATATAAAGTTTGCTAAGATCCAACAGTTAGATTTTGAGAAATGTGTAAATCAAATTTTGGTGAAAACAGCGCCAAGGCCATGTAATGACCTGAAGCATTGTTTAATTAAAAATGGCTATTTTTAAGTAAATAAAAATTGCTAGAAATCATTATAAATCTTATAAACGATATGGAATGAAAAGAATTAATTTAAATTATACATATTCGAGAATTATTTGAAAGGCTGAGTTAAATCTCATTTCAAAAAATTATACGACGCTTGGAAGTTGAAGATTTGAAGATGGTGATTGAAGACCGGCAATCTTCGCATCGAATGGATAACTACTGATGCCATTGATTGGAGTTGCTACCTTGAGAGTGAAACACCCCACCTCCGTTAAAGGTCACTCACAAAGGGAATGCCTTAACTTCGATGGAGCATTATAGGTAAAAGACACAGAAAATTTACAACACAGAAATATAAGTAGCGGAAAATAAAACTAACTTTTATTTCGTACGGGGTTCAATACAAAAACCACAACAGTAAATTGTCTCAACATAACTTCCGAAACATTCCGTCATAATCTCTGTCTTGATTAAAACATAAAGAAGCATATAACATAAGTAAAACTGCATAAATCCCCAAGTCTAGTGTGTCCAAAGCCATAGCCAAAGTTAATAGGTTCCAAGACGTACATCACTGAGTCTTCAAGCTTGGAAAGATGAACGGTCCAAATTAAGCTGAGCTATTCCCTACCTGGCTACTTGAGGGGGAGAACGGAAGGAAAGAAGATGAAAGAAAAATGGGTCAGACATAAGTCTGAGTAAGTCAAGTGACTTTTCAGTGTGTGAATAAGGAAAAGGGTCATGGTAGGAATAAACTGAAAATAGGACAGTACCAGAACAACAAACTAACATAAAACTATATAAGGCAGGATAACCGAATATACATCGCACCCATGTTTAATTATCTCCACCTACTTATACTTGTCCAACTAGCACCATGTGTTCATGGTGAAATGATTCCCTTATATCAATCAGCTCCTACTCGCATACATTTATCACGTGTGTCCTTGGGCCCCCGCTTGACTGTAGATACCTGTGATGGTCCCACTACAGGCGTATCAAATCCTATGGTGGCAACCCGACACGATTCAAGTTGCACGGTGTATGACTACTGATGCCCAGTACCTGCTTTTTCCACTCCACAGTACGTGCACGCCCGATACTCCGCCGGAACCTACACGGATGGACCACCGCCGATATTTTTGACCACTTATAATCAGCCCAGTAATCGTGCCCCATCCTTCCTAGTTCAGGGTCCCATGATGCATCTACGTGGGTTACTGCTGAAATGGGTCCTCGTTACTAGGGTTTTTCTAGCCAGCATGTTAAATTGGTTAAGTGTCTAAATTCACCTAACCCTACCCATCAGTTTAGCTAACATGTTGAATTGCTTGAGTGTTTCCTTAATTTACTTAACCCTACCACTCTTGACTTAGCTTTATTAGAGCACCAACCACTCACATTAGACAGGTATTATTGTGGTCACTAGACGTGCCGGTCGGTTCCGGGCAGTTTTACACCACAACTCAGTCTAACCTCAGGTCCATTTTGGGCTCAATGCATTAACCACCCAAATTAGACAAGTGTTGTTGTGGTCACTGGATGTGCTGGTCGGTTCCAGGCAGTTTTACACCACAGCTCAGTCTAACCTCGGGTTAGGCATATTCACCTTTTCTAAATTTATATTTTATCCTTTTATGTTTATATGTAAATTTGTCAAAAATTTATTATCATGGTCCACTTCCTTTCTAAGTCAAATTCATAATTTTTGGTAAGTAAATTATTCCATTTTAATGCCATACCATTTATATGGTTATGAGCCAAATATGTTAATTATAATTCTTATGTTTTCCCCAACGTTACCCCCGTTGTATGTTCGCAAAATTACATAAGATGTTAGGCTCGACATTTTAGCCTAACTAATAAACTAAAAAGAGGAACTTGCAACATTCCAACATCATACAAAAATATGGATCTATCTACAGATGTGTCACATGAACTTGGCATAATATACTTTTAATTATGAACTTGCAAACTAGATCTATGCAACATGAATCATAAAATAATAGTATTACATAGAACTACCAAAATCTAATTAGACATGTAGTGGTGAACTTGCATAGGTTGAATCGTGCTAATATTGATCTAACATAAAGGCATATGGTTCTAACGTGTAAAGTTGTAGATCTAAACATATAGGTTTACATAGTCATGTTTTTAACCTATAAATTTGCATGTATTCATAACATGATAGCATCACTTAACTTGCATAAACATGGCATAATTTCTAAATTGACGTACAACATATAGCTGTCATCACAAGGTCGTAGATCTAAACATGACATAATGATAATTTCATAACATCATAGGTTTATTCACCAATTTCCACATAACATGATAGACCACAATAATTCATAGGCATATACGATAGAATGGACATGAATAAACATAAATCAGCATCACATACAATTTGATACAATTCTATTTTACAATCTATTACAAACCACGTCTTTAATTCATTCACGTTGAAAGATAACTAAACTTACAAACAAAAAGGAATTCTTGAGTTCTGGGATCTGTATTCTGAAATTGAATTGCTCGCCTTTGATGTAGATCGTTGAATTTTCTTAATCGAATTAGATTAGATTCAATTTTGACGCAGCTTCAATCTTGCCTTTGAGTTGAAAGGATGACAACTATTCTAGGTTCACCATTGACGGCATGACTGCTCTTGGTATGAATATTTGTGATTTAGAGTTGAGATTAGGTTGTTTTTATAGAGGTTTAGTTAATTTAGAGCCGTCAGATTAACCCTAGAAATAATCAAGACCATCTAGTCAAGATAGGATAACACATCATCCTTAATGACTCAGCAGGAAGTCAGAAATCGTCATCCTTTCAGATCTACCCCCGGAGGGGGGGGGGGGGTAGGTCGACACTAGGGTTGACCTGGTCTGGGCGGGAATTTTTCCTTCCCTGCCCTCTTCTGAGTTTAAATCTGAATTTTGAATTTTTTTTTGAAACTTCCAAAGGCCATAGCTTCTTCATACAAAGTCCAATTCACGCAAACTTGGACTCTATCTCAACCAGAATTCCGAGACGAACGCAATGGCGTATCCCGTTTCCCTTAATTCTTACATTTAGAATTAATTATTCCTTACTTTGTTACTTTAAGGTTTATCGAAAACACGGGGTGTTACATTGTCCCCTCCTTAAAGGATTTCGTCCCCGAAATCTACAAGTCAAGAAGATTGCATATCCTACCGTCCAATCGTCCATTTACTCAACCATCAAACACAGGCGTCCATTATCCTTAAAAAACTTCTAATGCTTCATGATTATATGCATAGTGTGTGTACATGTCCTTATCTAATGCAAAATTAGGCGGTCTACTAATTCAGTTGACCTCCTTAATGCAAGTCCTGTTGGTGTCATGCGTCCATAGTGTATGCAATCTTCCCTAATCATACTTTCTACATGAATGCACAATCATTCATACAAATGCAACATCCACACGATAACACATCAAGTTTCGATCATATACAAGTACATATATGTATATGCAATATGAAAGTGACTGAGCCGATCTAATACCTAAAGTGTGTGTATATGCATCCACGAGAAACCGCTAGCAATCACTTGCAACCACTTGCAACCATCAATCATAACATGTTTCAAATAAATGTTTACATCCATTGGTTTCTACCTAAGGATCGAGAACGGTATTGAGGAAAATATTAAAAAGATATATATGAGTATGAACAAACTTAAGGAAAAAGAGATCAAAGATGTACCCTCAAAAAGAAAAGGGTAGGCTGCGCGTATTTTGGCCTCAGTCTCCCAAGTCGCATCTTCCTCAGTGTCACTCCATTGAACTTTTACAAGTTTGACTTTGCGGTTGCGTAGCTTTTTGACTTCTGTACCCAAGATATGAGTTGGAACTCTTCTCAAAGTTGCCTCTCGTTCTACTTCTACGTCCTCTAATATGCTTGGTCCCACCACTTCCGCAGACTCGTGTAAGCACTATCGTAAGTGAGAAACATGAAAGACATTATGAACTCCAGCCAATTTTTCAAGCAGCTCTACTCTATAAGCCATCTTTCCGATCCTTTCAATGATAGGAAACGGCCCTACAAATCTTGGTGCCAAATTTCCTGCGGATCCGAAGCGAACGACGTTCCTCAAAGGAGATACTTTAAGGAAAACCCTGTCCCCAACCTCAAACTCAAGGTCGGTCCTTCTCTTGTCTGTGTAGGACTTCTGTCTATCTTGGGCAATCTTCATTTTTTTTCATATCAAGTCCACTTTCTCTGAAGTTTCTCTAATCATATCTGGTCCAAGTATGAGCTTATCTGTAGACTCCCACCAACAAGTTGGTGATCGGCACGGTCTTCCATATAAAGCTTCGAAGGGTTCCATACCAATGGTGGCTTGGTAGCTATTGTTATAGGAAAACTCCACCAAAGAAAGATGATCCTCCCATGTTCCTCCGAAGTCAAGAATGCATAATCTCAAGAGGTCTTCTAACACTCTGTTCACTCTTTCTGCCTAACCATCGGATTGTGGGTGATAGGCCGTGCTTAAGCATAACTGTGTGCCTACCGCTTCTTGCAAGCTCTTCCAAAACTCGCTCGTAAAGATAAGATCTCGATCGCTAACAATGCTGGAGGGTATCCCATGGAGTCGGACTATCTGTTTAAGATATATGGATGCTAAAGATGAGATAGTCCTTCTACTCTTAACGGGTATGGATTGAGCGCTTTTTGTGAGCTTGTCCACTATAACCAAATTATTGGTATTGCCTCTTCTTGACCTAGGCAGCCCATCAATAAAGTCCATTGAGATGCTATCCCATTTCCACTGTGGGACCTCTAGAGGATGAAGCAAACCACCAGGCTTCTTTTGTTCCGCCTTGACTTGCTGGCACACTAAGCACTTCAAGACGAATTCAGTTACATCACTCTTCATGCCATCCCAAAAGAAAATCCTTTTGACGTCTTTGTACATTTTGTCTCCACCGGGGTGTGTGGTCAACTTGGAATGGTGTGCTTCTTCAAGAACCTTCTTCACCAAATCCCTTACTTGTGGGACGCATAGCCTTCCATCCCACCTCAACTAACCCTTATCATCGATGGAGTATCTATTGAGGTGACTAGAAGTCTCACCCCTACTTAACTTATCTATCACATCAACTAGTTGAGGGTCTTCACGTTGTGCAGTCCTTATTTAGTCCAAAAGAGTAGGCCGCACCTCTAGCGATGCTAACAAACCAGTCACATGATCGACAGAGGATCTAAAATCAAAGTTGGCTATACACTCCAAGCTCTGCCTTTCAACAATGAGAGGGCTTAAGGTCAACTTCCTTCTACTCAAGGCGTCCGGTACTTCATTGCCCTTGCCAGGGGTATAGGAAATCTCGAAATCGTAGGATGCCAAGAATTCCATCCACCTTTGTTGCCTCAAGTTAAGATCTTTCAGTGAGAAAAGGTACTTCAACGATTTATGGTCAGTATATAATTCAAATTTCTCACTTAGGAGAAAATGGCGCCAAGACTTAAGCGCAAAGACGATGGTAGCCAACTGTAGATCGTGGGTTGGGTAGTTTTTCTCATGTACTTTCAATTGCCTGCCTCCATAAGCTACTACCTTCCCCTCTTGCATTAAAACAGCACCTAGTCCCGTACCACAAGCATCCGTGTATACGGTAACCATCTTTCTCCTATCCGGCAATGTCAGAACTGGGGCTGTTGTCAGATCCCTTTTCAAGCGTTGGAAAGCAATATCGCAATCCAAATCCCAAGTGAAAGTTAAGTTCTTCTTAGTCAATCTTTTTAGTGGAGCTGAGATTTTCGCAAAATCTTTGATGAACTTCCGGTAAAAGCTCGCTAACCCGAGGAAGCTTCGGACTTCGATTGCATTCCATGGGACCTTCCAATCTTGCACCGCAACTACTTTTGTGGGGTCCACAGCTAATCCTTCTTTGGACACCATGTGTCCAAGAAACCTTACTCCTTCCCTCCAGAAATGGCATTTCGAAAATTTGGCTTTTAACTGGTGTGCACGAAGAGTATCCATGACTTCCTTTAGATGCTGAGCATGCTCTTCTTCACTCTTCGAGAAAATCAAAATGTCGTCTACGAAGACCACCACAAACTTATTGAGGAACTCCCTAAACACCCTGCTCATCAAATCGACGAAATAAGCGGGTGCGTTTGTCAAGCCAAAAGGCATGACAAGCCACTCGAAGAAACCATCCGGAGTTCTGAACGCGGTCTCGCCAATGCTGTCTTCAGCTACTCTCAGCTGATGAAACCCGGTAGATAAATCTAGTTGGGAGAAAACCGATGCACCTACAAGATGATCGAACAAGTCGTCTATTCTTGGAAGTGGGTGCCTATTTTTCTTGGTCAGCTTGTTTAGCTCCCTATAATCAACGCCTAAGCGAAGTGAACCGTCTGCTTTAGTTGCGAACACTACTGGAGCACCCCATTCGGAAATACTCCGCCTTATAAACCCCTTCTCAAGCAGCTCTTTAACTTGCTTGCTGAGTTCTTTCCTCTCCCTTGGAGCCATGTATCTAACGGGTAGGGCAACGGGTTTTGCATTATCAACGAGGTATATGCGGAAGTCTATCTCCCATTTCGGAGGAAACCCTTTAACCTCTTCAAAGACATTCGAATATTCATGGACTACTCTAACAGACTACAAATTCTCAATAGACGCATCAAGAGATTCTAAATAGCTAAGCATAACAGAGTTCATGAGATTACAAGAAATTTTGAGAGTGTTACCAAGGCGAGTCATGAGTCTAACCACTCTCTTTTCATAGTCGAGCATAGCACCATTACTGGATAGCCAATCTATGCCTAGAATCAACCCATAGCCCGTAAAGCCCAAAACATAGGCATTGCATTTAAACCCCATACTTAATATAGAAATTTCCAAATCCAAACAAATCATTGACAAATAAGTTGAGCCCACAATTGCATTTGAAACAACCAAGGGATCCTCTACTAAACTGGTGTCTATGTGCAGAGATTCAACTAAAGCAGTAGATATAAAAGAGTGCGATGCGCCAGAATCAAAGAGTGTACGAATAGGATGATCAAAAAGATAAACTAAACTCTCAACAAAAACACATCTACCTTTTTCTTGCGGAGGTGCCATGAGAGCGTGAACCTGCCCTCCAGAAGTAGATCCAACTCTCTGCCCTTGCCCTTGCTTTCTTGGGAAGTCCCTAGCCATGTGTCCTACCTCGTCGCAATGGAAACAGCAACCTATCTTCTTTTTCTTCTTCCTGCAGTCCTTAACCAGATGTCCAGGAATGCCACAAAAATTACATTTCCTCTTATCACGGGTTTTGCTGTTTTTCCCGCCCTTCTTAGCATCTGTCTTCTTGCTCTGTGATCCTTCCGCTTTCTTGTCCTGAGATGCTTCCACCTTTGTCTCCTTCTTGACAACCTTATCTTCTTATTGTAACAGTGCCATGTCCACCAGTCTTTCATAAGTCGCACCCATAGGTATATGGGACATAGCTACGCTGTGCAATGGCTCATTCAATCCTTTAACAATGCAGAGAGCCTTCTTATGTGGAGTGTTCAATAACTCCAATCCGAACATAGCCAGCTGATTAAATTGGTTAATGTATTCCTTGACCGACATACTTCCCTGTTTGAGAGCTAAGAACTTCTCCATCTGTAGGCTTCGTTCAGCTTGTGAGTGGAATTTCATTTCAAACCTCATCCTAAAATCCATCCAAGTTTCAATTAGTCTTTCAGCGTTATTGACTTCCCACCAATAGGAAGCTTCGTCTTTGAGCAACCATATCGCCAACTGTATCTTCTGCCTATCATCCAGATTGAAGATCTCGAACAAATCCTCAGTTTCTTTGATCCAGTTTCTTGCTTCCGCGAAGGATTCATTTCCATTAAAGTTCTTTCCACCCATGGCTCGAAAGTCCCTACATATTTTTGAGAAAGCATTTGCACGAAGAGGAGGAGGAGGAGGAACTGCTGCAGCTGGGGGAGGAGGAATGTCTGCTAGGCCTGCGTCGTTGGCCCTAGCCTCTAGGTACCTCCTGAACCAGCCGGGTATCAGTACACCCTCTGGAAGGTTAAGTTTTCCTGACATGCTGAAACGAAAAAGGAAAGATTCAAAACAAAGGATAGAAAGATAATGCATATGGCTTTGGGGGATTATGCCTTTTAAAGTAAAATAACACTTTTTCTTGAAAAATGCTTCTTTTTAAAAATAGTTTTCAAAAACTTATATCTAATCTAGTAAACCTTTGCTCTGATACCAAGTGAAACACCCACCTCCGTTAAGGTCACTCACAAAGGGAATGCCTTAACTTCGATGGAGCATTATAGGTAAAAGACACAGAAAATTTACAACACAGAAATATAAGTAGCGGAAAATAAAACTAACTTTTATTTCGTACGGGGTTCAATACAAAAACCACAACAGTAAATTGTCTCAACATAACTTCCGAAACATTCCGTCATAATCTCTGTCTTGATTAAAACATAAAGAAGCATATAACATAAGTAAAACTGCATAAATCCCCAAGTCTAGTGTGTCCAAAGCCATAGCCAAAGTTAACAGGTTCCAAGACGTACATCACTGAGTCTTCAAGCTTGGAAAGATGAACGGTCCAAATTAAGCTGAGCTATTCCCTACCTGGCTACTTGAGGGGGGGGCACGGAAGGAAATAAGACAAAAGAAAAAATGGGTCAGACATAAGTCTGAGTAAGTTTAGTGACTTTTCAGTGTGTGAATAAGGAAAAGGGTCATGATAGGAATAAACTGAAAATAGGACAGTACCAGAACAACAAACTAACATAAAACTATATAAGGCAGGATAACCGAATATACATCGCACACATGTTTAATTCTCTCAATCTACTTATACTTGTCCAACTAGCACCATGTGTTCATGGTGAAATGATTCCCTTATATAGATCAGCTCCTACTCGCATACATTTATCACATTTGTCCTTCGGCCCCTGCTTGGCTGTAGATACTTGTGCTGGTCCCACCACGGGGTGTATCAAATCCTATGGTGGCAACCCGACACAATTCAAGATGCACAGTGTATGACTACTGATGCCCAGTGCCTTCTTTTTCCACTCCAGAGTATGTGCACGCCGGATACTCCGCCGAAACCTACACTGATGCACCACCGCCGATGTTTTTGACCTCTTATAATCAGCCCAGTAATCATGCCCCACCTTGCCTAGTTCAGGGTGCCATGATACATCTACGTGGGTTACTGCTGAAATGGGTCCCCGTTACTAGGGTATTTCCAGCCAACATGTTAAATTGGTTAAGTGTCCAAATTCACCTAACCCCACCCATCAGTTTAGTTAGCATGTTGAATTGGTTGAGTGTTTCCTTAATTGACTTAAACCTACCACTCTTGACTTAGCTTTATTAGAGCACCAACCACTCACATTAGACAGGTATTGTTGTGGTCGCTGATATGCCGGACGGTTCCGGGCAGTTTTACACCACAACTCAGTCTAACCTCGGGTCCTTTTTGGGCTCAATGCACTAACCACCCACATTAGACTGGTATTGTTGTGGTCACTGGATGTGCCGGTCGGTTCCGGGTAGTTTTTCACCACAACTCGGTCTAACCTCGGGTTAGGCATATTCACCTTTAATAAATTTATATTTTTATCCTTTTATGTTTATATGTAAATTTGTCAAAAATTTATTATCATGGTCCACTTCCTTTCTAAGTCAAATTCATAATTTTTGGTAAGTAAATTATTCCATTTTAATGCCATACCATTTATATGGTTATGAGCCAAATATGTTAATTATAATTCTTATGTTTTCCCCAACGTTACCCCCGTTGTATGTTCGCAAAATTACATAAGATGTTAGGCTCGACATTTTAGCCTAACTAATAAACTAAAAAGAGGAACTTGCAACATTCCAACATCATACAAAAATATGGATCTATCTACAGATGTGTCACATGAACTTGGCATAATATACTTTTAATTATGAACTTGCAAACTAGATCTATGCAACATGAATCATAAAATAATAGTATTACATAGACTACCAAAATCTAATTAGATATGTAGTGGTGTACTTGCATTGGTTGAATCATGCTAATATTGTTCTAACATAAAGGCATATGGTTCTAACATGTAAAGTTGTAGATCTAAACATATAGGTTTACATAGTCATGTTTTTAACCTATAAACTTGCATGTATTCGTAACATGATAACATCACTTAACTTGCATAAACATGGCATAATTTCTAAATTGACATACAACATATAGATGTCATCACAAGGTCGTAGATCTAAACATGTATCCATAATGGATCTAATCAATTAGGCATATACTTCATGACTTAGCCTAAAACTTGTATAATATCACCAAACTTACATATGATAATTTCATAACATCATAGTTTTATTCACCAATTTCCACATAACATGATAGACCACAATAATTCATAGGCATATATGATAGAATGGACATGAATAAACATAAATCAGCATCACATACAACTTGATACAATTCTGTTTTACAATCTATTACAAACCACGTCAAGGAATTCTTGAGTTCTGGGATCTGTATTCTGATATTGAATTGCTCGCCATTGTTGTAAATCGTTGAATTTTCTTAGTCGAATTAGATTAGATTTAATTTTGACGTAGCTTCAATCTTGCCTTTGAGTTGAAAGGGGTGAGGGCTATACTATGTTTACCATTGACGGCATGGCGGCTCTTGGTATGAATATTTGTGATTTAGAGTTGAGAGTTAGGTCATTTTTATAAAGGTTTAATTAATTTAGAGCCGTCAGATTAACCCTAGAAATAATCAAGACCATCCAGTCAAGATAGGATAACACCTTAGCCCTAATGACTCAGCACGGAGTCAGAAATTGTCATCCTTTCAGATCTTCCGGGGGGGGGGGGGGGGTACGTCGACCCCCAGGTCGACCCGTAGGATAGGTCGACACTAGGGTCGACCTACTGGTCGACCTGGCTTGGGCGGGAATTTTTCCTGCCTTGCCCTCTTCTGAGTTTAAATCAGAATTTTGATTTCTTTTTTTTTTGAAACTTCCGAGGGCCATAACTTCTTCACACGAAGTCCAATTCACGCAAACTCGAACTCTATCTCAACCAGAATTCGAAGACGAACGCAATGGCCTATCCCGTTTCCCTTAATTCTTACATTTAGAATTAATTATTCTTTAATACATTACTTTAAGGTTTAATGAAAACATGGGGTGTTACAGAGTGTGTTACAGTGGTAGTTGTCCGGACGTACTTGTTGATTGTCCGGATATGCGAGAGCCTCTCTTCCATATTGGACATATGGGACGAGGAATAAGGTGTCTCCGGTTTCGTTCGGACGCAGCACGGACTTGTAAATGGATGTATGTCTGACATTGGATTTTATTCTGTGCTGATTGATTTCTATTTAATATATATCTGTTTGGTGGAGGAGAATTTATTCTCTTGCGTAACCCCCTTCACTGAGACGTATGAGCTCAGAGGTTATATATTGATAGATATCGTCGCATGGCGTGAATTGTTAGTGTGGCATGCCAAGATGCAAATGATCAAGGCTTATTGTTGAAAAGCAGAGCCTTGTGGTTGATGATCAAAGCACAACTTTATTTAGCATAGCATTATGTATAGTGTTACTTCGCGAGCCCCACACCCCGATATGAACCAGAAACGGGAGAAGGATCCGGGGGAACATGCATTTCTTTCTAGCTAGAAGTGGTGTATGGGTTTTACAAGCCCAAATATTTTTACTTATGTGGATGATGGAAAGCGAGGTACCTCGAATTTGGAGTCCCTAATGGCTCTATTTATGCCCCATAGGCCGGGGAGACGTATTGTTCAGGAGTTATAATCCACTAACATATGTGTGGACCGACCCTGTGGCTCCTAAGGGCTTGACTGAGTACTTGTCCTAATACATGGGCTAGATTGTCTCGAATTCAGTAAGGATGATCCCTTGACTTTGTTCATGATGGAAATCCAACTTCCATTACGACGCCATACAGTTTTGATTGTAAAACCAGTATGGCGACATAGAATATGGTAGCTATGCCGTCTATGATTGATACATTATGATTGAAATGTTTTTGAAAATAAATATAAACTAATAATAAAATCAAATCCATTTTATCGTATCAAGCATTTTTGACCACTATAAGGTAAAACTCTATCCTCTGGTTTGTGTTGCATTGTGTGATGGGACTTGAGTCTTATAATGGTTTCATTTTTCTAAAAAGCATTGCGTTGTTGAGCGATTTACTTTATTTATGCACTAGCAATCCAATGGAGTAAACCCGTTCCGCATTAGTGGCTTGGTCTTGTGATTAGCCTTATTATTAAATAGTTTAAGTAAGATTTATCATACCAGTCCCATGACAGACTCGTAGTTTGTTTCACTTTGCAAACTCGGGTGCCCTCTTTCCCACATGGGCAGCCTTGTATACAGGTTTTAGCAGATTCATTCTGGATAGCTATGGAGCTGGAGATGGATCTTATCATTTCTATTATGCTGTTCAGACTTCATTTAGTATATTATGTTTGATTCCACTGTAGACATTTTATATTAAGTTGAAACTGTATTTTGTACTAAGCATGCTCCTATTCTGCTGTGTAGCTCTGATGATATATTATTTCCAGTGTAATTTGATGTACTTTATCTTCTGTAATTCTATATTTCTATTCTACTGTTATTGTTTCTGTGTTATATTCCAATGATTATCCTTGCTTTCGTACTATGGGAGTTTGGGGTCATCACAGAAATGAATTTAATAGAGTGCCAGTTTGTAAATATGCTTATGAAATATGTAGAACATTGCAAGTTACTCATGAAGGAACCAATATAGTTAAACTGATAAAGATATCAATGCAAAACAGTCAATTTGAATTGTTTAAAATGAACGAGAATGAATCTGTCTCCGATATGTATTTCAGATTTCAGGAAATTGTGCATTCATTAATGGCTCAAGGAAAGACTTTATTAGAAGAAGACAAAGTCAAAAAAATAATTAGTTCATTAAATCCAGAATAGGATAAGAAACACTAGCGATTGAAGAAGCCAACAATGTCAGTGAAATGAAGATTAAGGAGTTAATTGGAAATCTGATGTCGTTTGAAGTTCAATTACAGAAAAGAAAATAAGCCCATAGAAAAGAAATCTATAGCATCCAAAACAAAAGCAAATGGTGTTGATTCAAGTAGTGAAGATGATGAAGAAACTGCTTTAATGAAAAGAAATTTCAGAAAATTTTTGATATATAAAAGGAGAAATAATTTTCAGAGAAATAATCAAGGAAATTTGGGAAGAAATGATGACAGATGTTACAACTGCACCAAACTAGGACATATAAAGAGAATGTTTCCATATCCAGATAAATCAAATCAACATGCAGACAATAGTAATTCATCAAAGAAGAAAAAGAGGATGTATGCAGCAACTTTAGACGATTCAGATTCATCATCAAGTGATGAAGAGCCAGAAACCCGAAAGTTAAATATGTGTTTCACAGCGATTCAAAATTCAGAAAATATCGAAAAATGGATCTAAAAACCAGGTACACCTTAATTAGTTTTTATTTTTTTAGTTGATTTGGATGGAAGGATGTTTTATTTGTTTGCCTTGTTTGAATTTGAAATTAAAATTTTAAAATTTGAAATTTAAATTTAAATTTAAAATTCGAAATTAAAATTAAAATTTTTAAATTCAAATAATAATAATTAATTTTTTGGTTGTTAGGATTAATATTATTTCAGGAAATAATAAACCTGAAATATAAAACGTTAATATAATAAAACAAAGTCGAAAATCACCATGTCTTTTAAAAACCAATATATATGTCGACATACCCAAATAGACATGTCGACATATGTACCAGAAAATGAAATTCAGATTTTGAGATTCAATTATTTGAACTTTCAAACATCCCTCCATCTTTTCACCAACTCCTAAGGTTTAAAAAGGTGTCTTTAATTTTAGAAAAGTTATGCCGTATCAATCTCTATTTATTTATCTATTCAATTCAATTCTCTCTACCTTTCATTAAAAATTCAAAACAACTATTTTCATTATATTCTCTTCAAAACATATCTCCAATGGGTTCCTCTAGCACACTAAAAAATATGAGATTGACCAAAACTCTCAAGGTTCATCTCTATAATGATAAAGAAGCTATTCAGGCCTATGTTGACTATACAGCAAATGGAAAAGTCAACAGGGGAGCCTTCGCTATGTTTGAAGATTTTCCCTCCTATGATCTTCGTTCTCTTTTTCATCAAAATGAATTTCTAAGCTTGTTTGACGCTCGGGATAACAATGAAGTATGTTACCCGAACCTTTTCAAAATGTTTTACGCAAATTTGAATCATGGCTTTTACAAAGGAGATGAGAATCAATTATGGAGTAGCGTAAAAGGAACTCAAATTGTTTTGGATTGTGAACTTTTGGGTATTATTTTAATTGGTAAGTGTACGAGCTTGGATTTTTCGAAATTCGAAATTGATGAAATGGATTTGGCAACTTATCATGAAATTTCTGAAGGCGGCGAAAACATGGATTTCAAAAATCACTTTTCCGCCCAAAAGCAAGAATAGTCAACCTCCTCCTTCAACATACTCTCACACCTTGTTCCAGAAATTTCAATAACCCTAACCTTAAAGTCCAAAAAGCCCTCTTTGCTTTTTTTTGGTTTTTATGATACAAATTGGGACAATTTAAATTTAAAAGAATTTAAGCCCAAAAAGATGTCCACCAAGGAAAACACTCTTTATCATGGAGTTTACTTTGCTTAGATTTTAAGTATTTTGGGGTGGATCTCAAAGGAGAAAAATTTGTGTTAAGAAAGGTGTTTAATTCGACAAATATAAATCTTATGCAAATTCCAATTGTTTTTAAGTCTTATGGAACATTTGAGGACAAACAAGCAAGAATGCAACAAGGGGATAATCCAATGGAAATTGATGAAGTAGAAAATTCCTCTTTAGAAAGTGTAGAATGTCCTATAAATGCTAGAACCATAACCAAAGAAATACTGGTTCAAAACCAAGTTAAATTAGCCAAGAACGAAAGAAGAACAAGAAGACTCTTACCCAAATGTCTAAGTTCATTGGCAAAATAGGAAGAAAACTTGGAATATGATCTTCCTCCTCATCATCCACTGAAATCTAAGCTTATCTAGCTTATATTATCTTTCGTATTTGCTTGTATTTTCTTTCGAATCTCGTATTTAGTACCTTGTATTAGTTGAATGTATTTTCTTTCATGTAGTAATGAATGATGTTTATTTCTTCAATCAATCTTTAATTTACTATAAAACACATTAGAACTAAATAAACTAATATAATATAATAATATATAACTTAAAATTGTGTAAAAAATAAAATACCCAAAAATCAACGTGGGTATGTCGACATGTAAATATGGACATGTCGATATATAACTACCAGAAATTGAAATTAATACAAAAATTGGTTTTTGAATAACTAACTAGTGTCTCTTCATTTTAAACGAATTCCAAACCCTGAAAATACCTCTTTCTTCTAGAGAAACTTATTCTCAACTTTCTTCTTCTTTTCTAAACATTCCTTTTCTATAATATCAAATTATGGCAAATCCCATTCATAATTTGAGTGAGAATATTGAAGAAACACTCGATTCATTCAAGAATGTCCTATCTATAATACTTCGTAATCAACGTCATCTTAAATTGAGTCAAATAAAGATGGTTGAACATCAAGAGAAGCACTATGATGTCATTCGTTGCTAATATCTTCTCTTTTCAAAGACGAAGACAATAACCTTGCTAAAGCACCTCCCATAAAAGAAGATGAGGATTGGGAAGTCATCAAGAAGGATCCAATCTTTCGAGGAGATTGATGGGTACATGTTACAAGAGTTGTTTGAATTTTATTTGAATTGGTTGATATGATATGATTTTTGGATTTGAATTTGCTTGAAAATATTGCTTGATTTGGTTGGGCTTGAAACTTTATATAATTGATTGAAATACTTCTAAATATTGACTAAAATGCTTGAATTGTGTTATTTGTTTACACTTTTTCTTGTTAGGATTAGAATAATATAGCCATAGGGAATCCTAATTTTGTGGAAAGGCATTAGAATAATTTATTTAGGGGGAATATAGACATAGAAATTCTTTTTTTTATGACAAAAGGGGAGAAATTATAAAATATGGATTAGTTAGGCTTAGTTAAGGGGGAGTATGTAGGATTCAAGGTGAAAGGCGGAGTATTCGAAGCATTTGATCAACAAGTATTAACATGTATGAATATTTTATAAATCAAGGTTATCATCATCAAAAACAGGGAGATTGTTGGAGAATGGAGTTTTAATGACAACAACCTTATTTCAAATTGTAAAATATATACTAACATCTCTATCAAGAATATATATATATATATATATATATATATGCAGGGTTTATATACAAGATTTAATACTGATGACTATACAGTTTAAGAGTTCCAAGAGATTCAAGATTCAAAGAGATTCAAGACTCATGAGTATCAATATATCAAGATTTCAAGAGCTCAAAAAAATATAGTAATTAAGTCTAGTTTATATGTAAGTCTCTAAATACTACGTCATTTTCAAATTCTGTTTTTCGTTTTCATTTTTTGATTTTCAAATTCTGCTTATCAAAATTCAAAGTCTGTTTTCAAAATTTAAATTCTAATTTCAAGTTATTTCAAACTACTTTTAAATGATTTCAAATATATATTTATTGTTTACAAAGTTTTATAATAATATGCTTATAATATATATAGTTTTATAGTTTTAAATCATATAACTTTATAAATATGTTTATATCATAAATCGCTATGTTTTTATACTTTAGAAACTTCATTTAAAACATTAGTTTTGATTCAAAAATTTCCAGAAAATATATATATATATATATATATATATATTAATTAGTTTAAACACATGAAAAAAGATTTTTTTTTAAAATACTCTATATATGCCGACATACACATATGAGCAAGTGAACATATAACTGTTATATTTTTAATTTTCAAAGAAAGTGTCTTTTCACTATTTGAAACGTTTCATAAAGGTTTCAACCTTTGGGATACTATAAAAAGTAGTTGATTTAGAATTTTTAATCATTCTTTCTTCTTCTTCTTCTTCACCACTTTTACCACCATTAATATGCATAAAATTCTTTATTTCTACGCTTATACTCTGCTGATTTCAACTAAATTTATATCATTCTTCTTCTCTTCTCAATCGCTATCAACTACTCTCTGTTTGAAGTGCTATCGAAGAGTTCTAGGGATATTATAATCATTTGGAATTATTTGGAAAATAGTGTGTTCATTGTAGCCCTGAAATCAAGGAAAGAGAACAGTGTTAACCTTGTAGCCGTAAAATCAAGGGGGTGGAATCGATGTTAACCTCGTAGCCGTGAAATCAAAGGTGTTGTACTAGGACATTGATAATAATAAAACTCTGCGCAATCCAGCTCTGCGTAGGATTGGACATAGGAGTAATACGAACCGGTATAAAATCCGATGTGTTCTTTCCTTTTCTACATTTTTATTTACTTATTTCTGTGTTTGTGATTTTTTTTTCTATGTTTGTTATCATTTCTGGTGTCATAATCATTGTGTGATTCATGTAGCAATTCAAGTTAGTTTAAGATTTCTATAAATTTCCCATAAACACTATTCACCCCCCCTCTAGTGTTAATTCTGCTTTAAGATCCGCATTCTGCATCCTTAACAAAGGTGTGGGGTGTTACAAGTCCCCAAGAAACATAAAGTTGAAAGCTACACTAACTCGACAACACTTGTCAACCTCATTAAAGAAGACAAAGAAATCCTAGCAGCAATGAGCATACACAACAAATCAAGCATAACAAGAAGACGAACTCAGAAAATCACCAATTCAATGATGTAAGAATAAAGACTCACGATTCTAGCTAAGCCACTACAACACTTCCATATAGTTACAAGAGAAGATTGCAACCAGTGATTCTCCATCCATTATGGAGGAGTGCAAAACTCATAAAAATTGCAAGCAAACCAAACATTGACAAAAATCAAAATGTGACCAGCAAAAATTCACTTAAGCATCAACAAAGAAATCCAAAGATGAACAACGCACAATGGCATGGAACTATATCACCTGAAAGTCTACAGAAATGCACCTAACCACCAACTAGGAACAAGAAACAACCAAAAGAAACAAAAAACCTCAGTAACTGCAAAACAAGAGAAACTACCAAACCTCAAAACCAAAGAAGGCCATACCAATTCCCTAGCCAAGTTATAAAGAGAACAAGATCAAATCACAAAAATGCTAGATCCAGCCAAACACGTCGAAAGTCGATCCAAGTCCATCACCCTAATTGATTGAGTATGTGAATGGACCTGCTTTGCGGAAAAGAAAAGGACAAGTGAAAAATGAAGTTATACTCAACCGATGAAGATGCAACATATAGTACAAGGAATTAAAGGTGAAAGGATGCAAGATTACTCAAAAATAGAAAACAGAGGGGAACCTTGATCGATTGGAGTTAAATAAAGGGTTTAAAATAGGGTGAATAAGGGGAGGAGACACTCGATCCTAACAGCATAGAGAATATCTAGGCTAGGGTTGGATTAATCATTTGAGAAGAGTAGAAAATGACAATTAATGATGAAGAGAAAGCAGACGGCGGAGAGACATAAACCTAGTTCCCAATGATGAGAGGAAACAAACGTTTGTTTGTTCATACTTTTTCAATTAGTCTCCTCAATAACTGTGAAACCATTAACTCTATGGATAGTAATGGTAGGATGTTTGCTCTATGGATCTAAATAAACTACAAAAACGTTTTATGAACTTGCAACGCGTTCATTGAAAATTCAGAAACAAATAGAGTCTTTCGTTAAAAATAACTTTTATTTATGACCTCAACACTGAAAAGGGAAGAGAAATGCTATGGAAGCATTTGGAAAATTTAAATAGGAATATCTCTAACCCATGGTTCATGAATCATAATTGTGCATTCTTATGTAAAAAGGGAGGTATCTGGTGTAACAACCCGGAAAATTCGAACCAATTTAAAAATTTTGTTTTGGAAATTCTGATGAATTTTAAATATTTAAAATGATTTATTTTAAATAATAACGATGAGAAATTTATTTTGAATAGAATTAGAAAGTATATATTTATTTGAATCAACGTTGGAATATAAAATATTTATTTTAATTATAAAAGGAATTGGAAATGGCGCGGTAGTTTGAAAATTCGATTTCAAATTTCAAATGAATGTACAAGATTCAAAATAAACCGGATTTTGGTGAAACCAAAAATATTAGAATCTATTTGAAAATATCTTTCCAACAAATATGTAAAATTGAAATTTCATAGCGGGAATAAAAAATTATGTCCAGTTTAAAATTCGGAATAGTCGCTATGAAAATATAGCCCTTAAAAATAGCCATTTTGCAAACGACATCCGTTTTCGACGAAACCACTTTTGTTGGATCCTGGATAGCAAATTATTGCTAGATTCCAAAATTCATAATTTTTGGGATCAATATATGAGCGTAGTGCAGTAAAACGTGTTTTGGCAGTTTCGGTCAATTTGGATCGACCAAAAATTGACCATTTTTCAAACGATCTCCAAATTTGACGAAATTGGTTTTGTTAGGACCGTATCGTCAAAACATAACCAGATTTAATTTTCTGGAATTTTTAGGGTTCGTATGTGGCCCCGATAAATTAAAATGTGCGTCTGAATTTAAAATATAATGATTTATATTTTAAATTTAATGGAAACTGATCGAAACGGTCGAGTTGGTTTAAGGGACATCTCCCATTGTGTTCGGAATGGCGGTATTTGGTTAGGGACGATAGTCGTTGGGTCCGATTTGGGATTCGAAAGAAAAGCCAACTTTAAGTGAATAATAAAATAAATTAAGTAATATATATAAGGGGCTATAACCCTAGATTTTCCTCAGACTAAAAATTGCGTCCCTCTTTCTTGAAAACTAGTTGCCCTCTCAGCCTTACACCCATGTCGATCGTTCTCCCCTTCCCCCCTTCCAGCGTCGCCGCCAACCGCGCCTCCCCACTAACCACCCTCTCCTTCTCCTCTCTTTTCTCTCTCCTCTTCCATCTCCTTAAACCCCAAAGCCCCCCAACCCTAGCTCCGCGAAGACAACCGTCGCAACCACAATGGGTCCGGCCCCCTCGCTATTGCTCCTCAGCCTCTCTTTTGGCCATCCCCTCAGACACGAGCAAACCCCCTTCCTCCCCCTTTGAACTGTAAGTTTTACTTTTAATTTGTTTTAAATTCTTAGCTTAATTAAATTAAATAGCAATGTGTTTAAATCAATTTTCAGGAACATAAGGACTTGATTTTCATTTTTTTTTATTTAGAGAAAGATTACATTTTTATATAGAGAAAGATTATATTTGTATAATATAAAAAGATTACCTTTTTATAAATAAAAAGACATGATTTTTGTGTAGTTTCAAAGTACAATTTTTAATCATATAATGATAGGGTTTTAAATCGTATAAAGTTAAGATTTTTATACATATATAGTTATGATTTTTATTGTTTGAATAACAAAGTGAAGTTTATATTTTTAAACTAGCGAGATTTATTTTTTTAAAACTAGTGAAGTTTAGATTTTCTTTAAATTAGAAAAGAAATGATTTTTAATGATGTAAAAATATGATTTTTATATTATAGAGATAATAAATATATGATTTTTATATAATAGAGAAAATAAAATTCTGATTTTTATATGGGTAGCGTAGTAAAGATATGATTTTTATTTATTCGTTGGCGATAGAAAAATATGTTTTTTAACTATGTAGCGTTGTTATAAAAATACGAAATTATTTAGAAAGATAAAAATATAATTTTTAGCCTATGTATGTTTATAAAATAATCATACAAAGAAATAATTATTGATTGGTTAAAAATATAATTTTTAACGTAGGTACACTACATAGATCGACAATCAAAGCACGGCGGAGTGGAACCCAAAGGTGAGAATTCCTCACTATTATTTTGTATACAGTTATTTATTTTATACCTGCATATATGAACTGCTCCCCGTCGTCCACAGACTATGGACGACTTGTTTGATTGCTTGGTTTGGTTGATTTATTTGTTTGAATTGGTTTGGCATGAGAATTGAATTGAATTGTTATGTGTGTATGGCGCGAGCGATATCAGGAGAGGGGTAATGCTAGACATTACCCGATTTCAATATCGTGCTGTTATGCCGCCCAAAATTTTCTAAAATATGTTAGAACAATAAAAATATCATTTTTATTGTGTGAATGAACCGAATAAATATTTTATCGTTAAAAATATAATTTTTAACGGGTATATGAATAAAATAAATATTCATTTACAAATAAGACGATTTGTTTCTATACACCCACTTGACTGATATTGATTGGGACGATAAATTTTACACATCGCCCAACTGCACAAATAAAGTTCATTGTTTGTTGATTGAAACCCCACACGAGTGTTGGGATGATATTTGACGTACACTAATCCCAACTGTTTAGTCGTATGTCAATCGATAGGTTGACAGACTGTTGTAAGCGTTAAATATTTCTATTTAATGCTTATATAGTGTAGAATGCACTCTGGATGATGGTTGACTGTGTTTGGTTGTTGTTGTGTACAAGTGTTGTATGAAATCCATATAATCAAATTATATGGTAATTGGCTGTGTCTGATACCAGTTCAGCAAGAATGAATATTTTAAAATAACTAACATTTTAAAATATTGAATATTTTTAAATAATATTCAGTAAAAGATCAAAATCTAGTTTTGAAGTCCGATTTGGGATGGACACGAATATATTTAAATATATAAAGCCGTGTTGATTAGATTAACGCTATTGGACGTGAATGATATTTATATCGATTTTATTCATTTCTATAATGAATATCGAAAAGGAAATGATTTCAAAATATAATGTTTTGAAAATACTATCATTTATATATATCGATGATATGGAATATTAAATTTTGATTTGAAATTGAATATGAAGTTGAAATCGTTTTGAAAAAGAATTTAAAACGATTTGTAAAATGTGTTTTAAATGGAAATCGACGAAATATATATTATATATATTTTATATATAATATAATGGCCTGAATAGAACGCGCCGTGTCGCGGCAGTTTGCGAATTTCGACCATTGACTTCGAACGGACATTACGGGAGATCCGACCGTCGGATTCTCCTAAAACCGGAACCGTTGGGTTCGTATCGAAATAAAGAATATAAGAAATTAGAAATCTAACAGTTGGATTTGGAATTATGTCCAAATCAAATTTGGAAAAGGTCATTGTAAGTGCAACTCGATGACCGTTTATGGAAATCGACTGTATGGGCCTTGATAAAATTATTAAAAATATCAATAATTAGTATAAAATCATAAGAAATGATTTGGAAAGAATAAGGATGAAAAATTACATATTTGAAAAGATAAAAATATACTTTTATCGAAACGAACTAGTTATGAACTAGAATTAAGAAATCCAATATTTTTAAATAAATAAATTGAATTTGAAATGGTTTTAAAATAACCAGAATTTCCAATATATGAAGTGGAATGGATTTAAATTGAAATTATCTTCAGAATATTTTGATATTGAATTCCGTGATTATACGGATAGTGTGGAGGAATTTGAAAGATATATATATATATATATATATCAATATTCTAATACGGTATTTGTTGATTCCAGAATTTGATATTGAATATAAGCCGATATATTTTCTATTCAGAGTCTTGTATTTAATATCAAATGTGATTTTGGGTTTGTTGTCAATGGTGTCTTCATTAACACTATTCTTGAACCCAGTTGAGAAAAGATTAAATCTTTTTATTTATATTTAACGAAGTATACCAATTAATTAATATTTAATTGGAATTGAATTGAAATTGGTCTTTGGGTTTATCGTGAACGGTGTTTTAAATAATACTTGTTCTTTAACCCGATTAATAATGGAATAAGATTGTGGGTTGTCGTGAATGGTATCTTTAATAATACTGTTCCTAGACCCAGTGGAGTTTAAAAAAATCAGAAACTAACTGGAGATTAGTTAAGCTGAATGGTTTCCTGGGTATTGATATGATGTTGGTTTCGGCCTTCGGGGTTAATACATATGGAATTGTTCACTTTCTAATTTACGGTTAAAGGCTGATGGAATGGAATGTGATTTTGGGTTTATCGTGAACGATGCTTTAAATAACACTTGTCCTTTAACCCGATAAACAATGGAATAAGATTTTGGGTTGTCGTGAGTGGTATCTTTAATAATACTGTTCTTAGACCCAATGGAGTTAAGAAAATCAGAAACTAACTGGAGATTAGTTAAGTTGAATGGTTTCCTGAGTATTGATCTGATGTTGGTTTCAGCCTTCAGGGTTAATACTTAAGGAATTGCTTACTTGCTAATTTACGGTTAAAGGCTAATGGAATGGAATGTGATTTCGGGTTTATAGTGAACCGTGTTTTAAATGACATTGGTTCTTTAACCCAATTAAAATGTAATTACCTGCATCTTCAGGGGTATTATAATTAATTAATTTAATTATATAAATAGTGATTTAGAGAATATAATGGTCGTTGAATTAAATAAGAGTGAATATTTAATTTAAATAATAATTAAATAATATATTTAATTCTGAAATAGTCGAAAATAGTGAATTGACAATATAATGTGAACTAGACAATTCAAAGTATATAATTCAGTTTAGAGTTGAATTATAATAACGAATATATTATTTGAACGACAGTTTGAACGTATAATTATATTATGTGCTGCAATTCGTAATTTGGCGATTTGAACTTCAACTGAATGTACAGGATTCGTTTTAAGCCAAATTTCTGTGAAACAAGAAACGTACGGATCTGGTGGAGTATAGCTTTCTAGTGGAAGAGAAAAATCAGGATTTCGTCGCGTAGATTTTGATTTATGTACAAATCAAATATTCAGAAAAACAATGGTATATTCGTTCGTGGCCATAACGGTTATTTAAAAACATTTGAATATCGGGTTTGAATTTGGACAAGGTTCTTTTGAGACATAGTGATAATTTAATTTTTAGGATTTTATAGTAATTTTTAATTAATTAAATAAGCAACTTTTTATTTGGAGTATTTGGCACCCTATATCGACATTTTGAGGTTTCAAAATATGAGTTCACCTACCGATATTTTTATATTTTTTGGATCACGACACATTACTCGATTTAATGATATGTTCATATCAGTCCGTGGACAAGCAGAGTAATGTACAACAACTGATCAACGAGAACCCAAAATATCCTAAGGTGGCCTTATAAAATGAATTAAACAATATATTGATGTACAATGCCTCCTATTACTTAATGCAGAAGTACCCAGCTCTAAAAAAAAGTATTCTCAAGTGTCTTGTTTTGTCACAAGTTCTTGAGTGGTAAGAAAACAAAACTGGTGGACGAAGGAACACCAAGCAATATATATTGGCCCCGAATCACCAAACAGAAGAATGCCACGAGGCTTTAATTTCTACCACAAGACTTTGAAGGCCTGTGACATTCCACCGCGACCTATTATCCAATTCTTGGCACTTAAGTAATCAACTTCTATAAAACTACACGCAAGGAAGACTCCCTTTTCCTTTTTTGCTTCAGGGAAATCGAAATCAATAAAATATGCTGAGAGCTTCGGAAATCAAACACAACGAAATCGAACCAAATTAGATTCCTTGGACAGTCTGTTGATGGGAAGTTGCTACGTGATGGAGTTTCAACTGTGGTGAAGAGGGGTGAAAGGCACAGCTCAACGTTGGGTCAAAATGGTGTTGACGGCATGGCTCCTCGTGAAGCAGCGGGGGGGGGGGGGGGGTCGATGTCTCCATGCAGGCGGATCTCAAGCGTCAGAGGTGGCAGCAAGTGATGTTGAGTGGGCTTAGAAGGTGACGGAGTAGAAGAGAGCTGGAGGGAGAGAAGCTTCAAGAATCGGCGGATGGCACTTCATACAGGAGTTGTTGTTTATACGTGAGTAGTGGGAATCATAAAGCTATAAAACTAGTGGAGGCCGTCAGGCATTTGGCCAGAGCGTCGGTTGTTCAGGTGTGAGGAGAATGATGAAGTGAAGGTGGTAGGGAATCTCAACAAAACCTGTGTAGCTATTCGAGATTGCTATAGGGAAAAAATGGTATTTTTGTTGTTTGTATTGAATGGAGGGAGACATGAGGATCAGGACATGGTGTGGAAATGGCAAAATGTTGGATAGTGCGTGTATATCCAGAAGATAGTAGGGTGGTACTGTACGAATTGGCATCAACAGGCGGTAACAGGTGCATGTAAACATATGAATAGAGTTGTGTGACATTTGAATGAAGGCAATGATGTGTTCAATGCTTGTACTATCGGCATGGGATGGGGTCTGAAGCAAGACGTTAGAGGGGAGGAACGAGTTTAAATTGTTGGTGAGGAAGAAAGAAACTTTCAGGTTCGAATGTATATTATATAGGGTATTGGGCCAAGATGTTTTGGGTAGCCCAGTTTTAAAGAATAAAGAAAAAATGGAAGTAAAAGAAATTGAATGGAACGTTTCTTATTGGGATGATGGAAAATAAATACATGTGACGCATGCATAAAAGATTGGGGAGAAGTCTCTTGGTCGGCAGGTTGAGTTTTCATCGTTAAGTTGGGCCGGATATAAAGAGTAAGGCCCAGTTTATAAATTAATATTAGTTTAATTAAGTTCCAATAACGTATTAACCTTAATTTTCATATCTTTCTCTTGTGGTGACGAAATTCAACAAAACAAGATCCGTTGGGATCGTATGGACGGACACTACCCAATGGAACTGACTGGGAGTGAAACAGAGTTCGTTACAACTTATAGCGAAATAAATTGTCCGTCTGAATCAAGCGATGGTTATCGTTATCAACGATGATCATCCAATGTGAGTAAATCTCATTAACTCTGAACAGTTAATAATTTCATGTTGTATTTTTATAACTGTTAAATATTGGCTGATTGACTGTGTGTTGACTGTTTGATTGAACTGCTAGACAGTTAGTTGAATTTCTATATTGATTCTGTTTACCAGGATAAGTCATATCGAACTGAAAGTGATGATAATCATATTGTGTAATATCTGTTGATGCAGGGAAATAGGTTGGAGGAATCCGACTAGATTCCTCAACATTTATTTTAAAGTTTTTTATATATTGTGATATATGATGTGATATATAATCTGTTGTCAGTTATATGTGTTTGGACGATATTGATCATCGTGATTTGATATGTTGAATACCATAATATACCGGAATGTTGATAAGGGAATTTGCAAAGTAATATTGAAAATAAAATATTTATAAACTAGAATGTTTATAAAAAGGAGATATTTAGAAAGGGTATAATTATAAAATCAAAGAATTTTATAAAACGATTATTTACTTAGCAAGTAAATAGAAGTGTAAAACGATATTTATTTAAGAAGTAAATAGAAGTATAAAGAAAGATATTCACATAGAAAGTAAATCAATAGAATAAAGGAATATTTAGTTGATAAATAAATAGAATAAAGGAATATTTATTGGGAAAATAAATAGGATTATAAAAGGAAATTAACGAGATAGAAAAGAATTAGTCGATTAGAGTTATCAAATAGAGTCATCAAATAGGAGTCAATTGAACATAGTTATTCAAAAGGAGTCAATTGAACATAGTTATTCAAAAGAAGTTAATCGAACATAGTTAAAAGAAATAGAGTTAAACAAGATTAGAAACTGACTAGGGATTAGTTAAGTTGAATAGTTTTCTGAGTATCGCGGCCTTCGGGGTTTATACTTAGAGAATTGTTCTCCTACTAGTTTACAGTCAGGGACTGATAGTTGTGAAATGATAGTGATATATAAATAAACAATGGAAATGTTTTCCAGTGTTAATAACATATATTTTCTAAACATAGAAAATAAGGAAATATATATATATATATATATATATATATATATATATATATATATATATATATATGATTGATGATTGACTGATCCATTTGGAAATAATATCATTGTTTGCACACGTGTTTTTCTTTGATAGTTAAATCACAGACTATCAAAGTTTTGACCATTTTAACGTTGTTAATATGGAGAGACCGGTTGAATTATTATCCAAAGAACCACTCTGTATTGGAATAAGCGTTGCGAATCATATATGCCAGAGATAATTGAAGACGGAGTAAAATGCAAGGGCTATTGTATAAGTCTTAGATAACAGTGCCTAAGATGGATGTACTGAATAGTGCCTTCGGTTCATCCTGTTCCTGGACGACTTGTATGGATGAATGTCTGACAGAGTATTTCCAGAAAGGTCACCTACATTGATTCCTTCAACCGTACCAAGAGTGGAAGCGGAGAAGGAAACTTCTTTAGCTAACACGTAATGTACTGTTGTAGACGTCAATTAGTGATTTTCGAGAAAATGTGGCATTCGAAGTGAATCTGATGTGATGATAAAGCGTAACCTCAAGCATCATTAACCGGGAAATGATAGAAATCGGGCAGGTAGCATGGCTATGTAGGTCGCACCTATTAGGGTGTATAATCACCTGATCTAGAGTTTCATTTACTTCTAAAAATCTATAGTTGATACTGTCCCATTCGGGAAACAGTTGCTGATCCCAACCGTTGGTGATATACATTCGATACACTCAAGCGAAGTGAGTGGTCGGTCATGTGTGGCCGGGTTGCAAGATGTTCTTGTTGAACCCAGTGTATTCCTCTCTAGATGTACACTAGCGAAAGGTGGTACCATATCTTGTCATAGTTGGAAATCCATTACCCAATACGTGCTTGCGGTTTTGATTGTATACAATATATATAGAACGTGAAATGAAAGCGTTTCTGCTAGATGATTATTATATTGTGACTGATAGACATTATTATAATATCAAAAGCTTTTTGATATAAAGATATTTTGGATTCTCATAAGAGAAAAACCCGTTCCGTTATACGGCGTGGTCTTATGAGATATCACTTAATGACTCAAACTGTTTTAAACTGTTTTACTCATACCAGTCCCATGACTGACCCGGAGTTTATTTTGTTTTGTTTTCCCTAAACTCTTATGTAACGACCCGCATTCTACGCATCATAGGATCATAGAATATTTATTTCTTTCACATACGAAGTCGTATGGTCATGTAACTTTGGGGGACGACTATTGGGGTCATTTCCCATGTTCATGATTTTTCCCAATTTTTAAATGACCATTTTACCCCTAGTTGGCACTGTTTTGGCCATAACTTTTGACTTGAAAGGGATTTTGACCTGAAACCACTTCCATTGGCTGCAGATGATGGTTTCTCTTTCCGTAGAGTGGTCACATTAGCCAAACGGACTCACCGTTTGGGAGATATGGCTGAAACAAGTTTCAGATGGTGAAAAACAGCTTAATTGGGCTTAACCGGGTGATTAACAGCTAGGCCCAAAGGGGAATTTCGGGATTAGAAGTTTAAAAGGGCTGTTAGGGTTTGGAGAGTACTTTTTTCTCATTTTTCAGCCGTCACTATTCATTCCTCTTAACCTAGCCATGGCCTCCACTCTCTAAATCTCTCTTAAAACACCCAAAATCACTTCCTAATCAAGGATTAAGGCTTAGAGGCATCAAATCAAGGAGGATTGGCACAAGGACCGAGGTAGAGCTGCTGTTATATATTGGAATTCGTGCAAATCAGAGGTTCACTTCAGATCTGAAAGTTTTATTGTGGCAAAGGTGAGTGATTTGCATAGTTTTTGCACTAATTACGGTAATTAAGAGTAATTAGTGAAGATTAGCGAATTTATACACTAATAAATTCTGGAAAAATGTATAGTAATTCTTAAATAATATTTTATGCCTCTGTTAGGAATTTGGTTCGATTTGATTGAGTTTTGTTAACCCTATGATTAGATTTACTTAAACATGCTTAAGGGAAAATTTGGGGTTTTGACCATGTTTGATCCACTTTACATGCTATGATTTGTGTTATGGTGTTCGTGGTCGATACTATACGTTGCTATGACTGTATGAGATGTTTTGTGATTGTTTAGAAGTGTTAGTTTGGTCAAAAACGCCGTCGAATGGCGAAAGACTGTCGCTGGAACGAAGTGCAGGAATTTACCCGGATCGGATCGCCCCCTTTGAGCACGATCCAATGGAAGCTCACGCCACGATCCGTTTCACTTCGAAGGCCACGAACCGATGCAGCGCCGTGTCCAAACTAAAGTACCCCGATCTGAATCGCTCCAGCTTGGTGGACCACGAACCGATCAGAAGGTGCGATCCGAGATGAGGCGCGACGATCCAGACGAGGTAGCACGACCCGAACCCAATGGGTTGCCAGCGCCACGAGCTGTTGAGGCGCGATCCGTATGGCGCGACACGATCTGATGGAGCTGGAGCACCACGAGCTAGCAGGAACTCGACCCGATCCGATTGGGGAGGCGTGCCACGAATCGAACCATCCAAGGGAGCACGATCCGGAGGTGAAGACCAAAACCCGAGATGCAAAGGAAGTACAAATGAGAAGTTAGAGCTCAAGATTCAGATGGGAATCAACGAGTTCGCTTCATGGTTGGGCTTTGCTGCGGGACGCGTGCCAAGGAGTTATCGACGTCTATAGCTTTGGACCACTATGGTAGGAGGTACGAAGACGGATTCAGGGCCATTATGGCATCGGTAGAACCAAGGGCTACAACCAATGAGGTGGGTCATTGAAATGTTTGGTCATGACTCCATATGTTTAGCTTGGTCATAGCAGGGTTTCTACAAGTCGGGATTCGTCGTTACCTCAGTTTGTCTAGTGTTCCAAAGTGGTAGATGTCGTACGCTTCACGCACTGAGTGAGAGATGTGAGGATGGTTGCTATGGATGATTTGTTTGCTATCATTATGACATGCACACCCCACCCCCGTATTCTTACACTATTTATTATGGCACCTTAGAGCATTGAATGGTATGTGGTACTAACTCTTTGGTTGTAGGTCCAGGTTCAGGTATGGTTTAGTATACCTGTTATTATTCTGTTTAGATGCTTATCGCTCATACCAGGCTTTATGTCTGACCCAGAGTTTTATGTCTCCTCTTATTACTCCGGGTGCTCACACGAGCAGACTAGAGACAGGTTAGCTGGTGATGCACGGGTGGATGATCCGGAGACGAGCAGGAGGCTTCCACGTAATATATATATATATATAATATTCTCCCTATGTTGTTGAAGATCACTGCTTGGGCATTGGTGGTGCATCTTCTACTTTAGCTTTCTTTTGTTTAGAGACAGTAAATTTGGAAAATTGTAATAAGCTGTGTTTGGATTTCCGCTGCTCTGATGATGGATGTTGATTTTAGTTATCAGCTTATGCACTGTCTCACCTGTTTAATGTCAAGTATGTTATTATTATATTTTATTCCATGCGCTACGAGACATTCTACAGGTTCCTTGGTTAGTTTATTCCCTTCTTTCCTTTCTTTGGCGACCGTTCCGTGCTAGTCGGGCATGTGTACAGCGCACTTTCGGAGGAAATGCAGGCTGGTGCGGGGTGGGCCGTCACACTTGGTATCAGAGCTCTAGGTTGCGTAGTTAACCTAGGGAAGTTATCAGGGAGAGATAATATACGTATACGAGAGAGCGTATTTGTGATTACTTTGGTTTTTAAAAGCTATATATATATATACTATTACTAGTATAACGATGAAGTCGTACTGCACTAGCACCACTATGGAGTCGTTAATCGTTTCCTCTTTCAGATTGACGATGAGCCGATATACTAGAGGTGCTGGTAGGGGAGCCAATAATGGGAATGCTGCTGACATGAGGACGATGTTTACTGACCTCATGAGAGAGATGCTTAGAGATGTACAGAGGGCAGCTCCCAATGGTGGAAATGGTGGTGGTCCAATAGTGCATGCGCCAAGAGTCGACTTCGCCAAGCTGAATAAGGATTATACTAGCCTTGGTGGGAGGCCGTTCAACGGAACGGAGTCGGCCACGGATGTTCAGGATTGGTTGGAGAGTTGCGAACGTATCTTCGAGGATTTGGGTATCGAGGATGCAATGAAGAGAAAGCTAGCGTCCCGTCAGCTGCAAGGGCGGGCAATGAATTGGTGGAATGCTATAAAGGCAGCTACTCCCGAAGATCAGATTACTTGGGAGCAGTTTAAAGCTCGCTTCAGCGAGAAGTTCATTCCAGCTGCTCAGAAGTCAGTGCTGTTTAAGAAATTCTTGGAGCTCAAGCAGAACGGTAGAGCTGTCTCGGAGTACATTGCTGAATTCGACACTTTGTCGAAGTATGGGTTATCTCTTATTGATACTGCCGAGGAGAAGAATGAGAAATTCATAACTGGTTTGGATCAGTACTTAGGGGAAAAGCTTATTAACCACATCGATGAGACGTTTGAGTCGATTGTGGGGAAAGCATTAAGATCAGAAAGTCTCTACCCTAAGTCGAAGACTGAGGTTGCATCTGCAGATGAGCCAAAGCCACAAGCAAGTGGTGGAGGCAAGGGTGGTTCCCAGAATAAGAGAAAGCAGAACCAAGCTAAGGATGGCTAGAAGAAAAAGAATAAGCAAGATGTGGAGTGCTTCAGCTGTGGTAAGAAGGGCCATTATGCTAGTAATTGTCGGGCCAAGCCAGCGGATAGGAAGTGCTTCAACTGTGGCCAAATGGGACATCACAAGGACAAGTGTCCACAGCCCCCTAAGGAAAAGAAAATGGTGAAAGCCTATGCTCTTAATGCTATTCCTTCTTCGTCGAATGCCCCAACAGCGGCGGAGAAGGGAAAGAATGTCGTCATTCAAGGTATGCTTTCTGTTTATGATGTTCCTGTTAGAGTTTTGTTTGATACCGGAGCTTCCAGTTCTTTCATATCTAGTGACCTGGTAGATAGGTTGGGATTGGAGCCCGAGATTGTCAATACACCTTTAGTAGTGACGAACCCGATTGGTGGTTCGACTAGCCTTAGCATGATTTGTCGTAATGTGGTCTTATCGAGTCATGGATGCATGTTTGTTTGTGATTGCTTTGTTTTGGGCTTTACTGGGTTTGGCATTATTTTGGGAGTAGATCGGCTCCAAAGATACGGGGTGGTGGTAGACTGTGAGGGCTTGTTGGTGACAGCTAGAGCAGATGATGGGCGGAGGGTAGTGTTTGGTGGTCTACCCAGTAAGGGGGTATTGGCTAGTTTTCTAAACTCCCTCGACATTCCGCATAGTGAGTTGTCAGGTTTGCCCGTGGTTGGCCAGTATTCGGATGTTTTCGAAGAAGTGACCGGACTTCCACCACACCGAGAGATTGAGTTTCGTATTGATTTGGTAAAGGATGCCAGGCCTATAGTGATGCCACTTCGTCGTATGGCACCAAGAGAGCAGCGAGAGCTCGAGGTGCAAGTCAGCGATCTTTTGAAGAAGGGATTTATCAGAAGGAGTGTTTCTGAATGGGGAGCACCAGTTGTGTTTGCTACCAAGGCGGATGGTTCCCTTCGTTTGTGTGTAGACTACCGCGAGTTGAATAAAGTGACGAGGAAGAACAAGTATCCTCTACCGCGGATAGATGATTTGTTCGATCAGTTGAGTGGCGCGAGAGTATTTTCTCAGTTGGATCTCGCGACAGGTTTTCATCAGCTTAGAGTGGAAGCTGAGAGTATAGCTAAAACGGCATTTCGGACGCCGTCTGGATTTTATGAGTGGTTGGTCATGCCATTCGGGCTGACCAATGCCCCAGCATATTTTGTGGATCTTATGAATAGGGTATTCAGGGATTAGTTGAATAAGTCTGTCCTTGTGTTCGTTGATGATATTTTGGTCTATTCGAGGACAGAGGAAGAACACAAGGAACATTTAAGAGTAGCGATGGAGGTATTGAGAAAACACCAATTGAAAGCAAAGTTTTCTAAGTGTCACTTCTGGAAGAGGGAAGTGAGGTTCTTGGGCCATGTTGTATCAGAGAATGGTATTGCCGTGGACCTGGCAAAGGTGGCTACGGTACAAGATTGGCCTACGCCCAAGAACGCAACAGATGTAAGAAGTTTCTTGGGATTAGCTGGATATTATCGTAAGTTTATCCAAGGTTTCTCCAAGATAGCAGCACCATTGACCCAGTTGACCAAGAAGAATCAAGCTTTTGTCTGGGATGAAAGGTGCGAGAATGAATTCAAGAGTCTAAAGGACAAGTTGACAAGCGCACCAGTGTTAGTCATTCCTAAGGGGGATGAAGAGATGACGGCATACACGGATGCATGTGGTACCGGACTAGGTGCTGTACTGATGCAAGGCGGTAGGGTTATAGCTTACGCAAGTCGGCAATTGAAACCCCACGAGAGAAGATACCCTACCCATGATTTAGAACTGGCAGCGATCGTGTTCGCGTTAAAGATGTGGAGACACTATCTCTTGGGAGAAAGATTTGAGCTGTTTACAGATCATAAGTCGTTAAAGTATCTCTTTTCTCAGAAAGATCTGAATCTCCGTCAGCAGAGATGGTTAGAGTTCTTAGCTTCCTATGATTTTGACATCGCATACACACCGGGAAAGGGCAATGCGGTGGCTGATGCATTGAGTAGAAGACATGCCAGCTTAGGGGCTATGTTCCTTGAATGGAAGCAACTGGAGTTTATCGCGGGGTTTGATTTCAGACCAAAGTGCGAATTGGATCCAGTTATGCTAGCTAGTTTGACGATCAGACCCACTTTGATAGAGCGGATTGGTTCTAGCCAGAGGGACGATCCTAATCTATTAGAAATCATCTCCAAGTTAGAGATGGGTATCGATGAGGAGGTGAATGTGTATGGGCTTGATCGAGATGGATGGCTTAGAAAGAATGGAAGACTAGTTGTGCCCAACGTGAATGGTTTGAGAGATGAAGTGCTTAGAGAATGTCATCACTCAAAACTGACTATGCATCCCGGTGGTAATAAGATGTATCGAGACATGAGACAGACTTACTACTGGGAAGGGATGAAAAGAGACGTTGGGAAGTTTATATCCAAATGCATGAATTGCCAGCTAGTTAAAGCCGAGCAAAAGAAGCCTAGTGGGTTGTTGCAACCATTAGAAATTCCCGAATGGAAATGGGAGCAAGTCTCGATGGATTTCATCGATGGTTTACCAAGGACTAGATTGGGATATGATAGCATTTGGGTAATTGTGGATCGATTGACTAAGAGCGCAAGATTTATACCAGTCAAATCGACTAGAACGGCAGCCAAGTTGGCAGAATTGTATATGAAGTGGATAGTGAGATTTCATGGAGTACCCAAAAGCATTGTGAGCGACCGAGACCCGTTGTTCACTAGTGGGTTTTGGGAGAGCTTACAAGAGGCTCTAGGGTCAGAGTTACATCTCAGTACTGCATATCATCCTCAGACCGACGGCCAGACGGAGACGGTGAATCGCATATTGGAAGATCTCTTGAGAGCTTGTATATTGGATTTTGGTGGACCATGGGATGACCATTTGCATCTAGTAGAGTTTGCATATATTAATAGCTACCAATCCAGTATCGGTATGGCTCCATATGAAGCTTTGTATGGAAGACCGTGCAACTCACCATCATGTTGGATAGAGACTGGCAAGAAGTTTGTGCTTGGACCAGATGTGGTGAGAGAAACGTCGGATAAGATTAAGATCATTCAGCAACGAATGAAAGCTGCTCAAGATAGGCAGAAGAGCTATGCTGATAAGAGGAGAAGAGACTTGAAATTCTCCGTCGGTGACTTGGTGTTCGTCAAGATTTCTCCGTTGAAAAGCGTAATTCGATTTGGCAGGAGAGGCAAGTTGGCACCAAGATTTGTTGGCCCATTCCCTGTTCTTGAACTAGTCGGGAATTTAGCATACAGAATTGACTTACCGGAGAGGATGGCGGGAGTTCACGACGTATTTCATGTTTCCCAACTAAGGAAGTTCGTTCACGACTCAGATATGACTATTTCACCTGATCAGTTAGAGGACTTCGAAGTAGAACCTGAGGCGGTTGGGAACCGCAAGCCGGCCCGTATTGTCGAGCACGACATGAAGCAACTTCGAAGGAAGGCGGTGAAGCTAGTCAAGGTACAGTGGAGCGAGGACGAGAATGATTGTACTTGGGAGACAGAGGAGAACATTAGGAAGTCACACCCAGAACTCTTTGCCTGGTAAGATTTTGACTTCGATTTAGTTTTCCGCATGCTAGGATAGGCTTGTTTGCTTGTTTTGCATGATTGATTGTTGTACGTGGTTGTTAGGCATGCGGGATCCTTTGTATGTTTTGGGTTAAGGAATTTCGGGGGTGAAATTTCTTAAGGGGGGGAGAGTGTAACGACCTGCATTCTACGCATCATAGGATCATAGAATATTTATTTCTTTCACATACGAAGTCGTATGGTCATGTAACTTTGGGGGACGACTAATGGGGTCATTTCCCATGTTCATGATTTTTCCCGATTTTTAAATGACCATTTTACCCCTAGTTGGCACTGTTTTGGCCATAACTTTTGACAGGAAAGGAATTTTGACCTGAAACCACTTCCATTGGCTCTGGATGATGGTTTCTCTTTCCGTAGAGTGGTCACATTAGCCAAACGGACTCACCGTTTGGGAGATATGGCTGAAACAAGTTTCAGATGGTGAAAAACAGCTTAATTGGGCTTAACCGGGTGATTAACAGCTAGGCCCAAAGGGGAATTTCGGGATTAGGAGTTTAAAAGGGCTGTTAGGGTTTGGAGAGTACCTTTTTCTCATTTTTCAGCCGTCACTATTCATTCCTTTTAACCTAGCCATGGCCTCCACTCTCTAAATCTCTCTAAAAACACCCAAAATCACTTCCTAATCAAGGATTAAGGCTTAGAGGCATCAAATCAAGGAGGATTAGCACAAGGACCGAAGTATAGCTGCTGTTATATATTGGAATTCGTGCAAATCCGAGGTTCACTTCAGATCTGAAAGTTTTATTGTGGCAAAGGTGAGTGATTTGCATAGTTTTTGCACTAATTACGGTAATTTAGAGTAATTAGTGAAGATTAGCGAATTTATACACTAATAAATTCTGGAAAAATGTTTAGTAATTCTTAAATAATATTTTATGCCTCTGTTAGGAATTTGGTTCGATTTGATTGAGTTTTGTTAACCCTATGATTAGATTTACTTAAACATGCTTTAGGGAAAATTTGGGGTTTTGACCATGTTTGATCCACTTTACATGCTATGATTTGTGTTATGGTGTTCGTGGTCGATACTATACGTTGCTATGACTGTATGAGATGTTTTGTGATTGTTTAGAAGTGTTAGTTTGGTCAAAAACGTCGTCGAATGGCGAAAGACTGTCGCTGGAACGAAGTGCAGGAATTTACCCGGATCGGATCACCCCCTCTGAGCACGATCCGATGGAAGCTCACGCCACGATCCGTTTCACTTCGAAGGCCACGAACCGATGCAGCGCCGTGTCCAAACTAAAGTACCCCAATCCGAATCGCTCCAGCTTGGTGGACCACGAACCGATCAGAAGGTGCGATCCGAGATGAGGCGCGACGATTCAGACGAGGTAGCACGACCCGAACCCAATAGGTTGCCAGCGCCACAAGCTGTTGAGGCGCGATCCGTATGGCGCGACACGATCCGATGGAGTTGGAGCACCACGAGCTAGCAGGAACTCGACCCGATCCGATTGGGGAGGCGCGCCACGAACCGAACCATCCAAGGGAACACGATCCGGAGGTGAAGACCAAAACCCGAGATGCAAAAGAAGTCCAAATGAGAAGTTAGAGCTCAAGATTTAGATGGGAATCAACGAGTTCGCTTCATGGTTGGGCTTTGCTGCGGGACGCGTTCCAATGAGTTATCGACGTCTATAGGTTTGGACCACTATGGTAGGAGGTACGAAGACGGATTCAGGGCCATTATGGCATCGATAGAACCAAGGGCTACAACGAATGAGGTGGGTCATTGAAATGTTTGGTCATGACTCCATATGTTTAGCTTGGTCATAGCAGGGTTTCTACAAGTCGGGATTCGTCGTTACCTCAGTTTGTCTAGTGTTCCAAAGTGGTAGATGTCGTACGCTTCACGCACTGAGTGAGAGATGTGAGGATGGTTGCTATGGATGATTTGTTTGCTATCATTATGACATGCACACCCCACCCCCGTATTCTTACACTATTTATTATGGCACCTTAGAGCATTGTACGGTATATGGTACTAACTCTTTGGTTGCAGGTCCAGGTTCAGGTATGGTTTAGTATACCTGTTATTATTCTGTTTAGATGCTTATCGCTCATACCAGGCTTTATGTCTGACCCAGAGTTTTATGTCTCCTCTTATTACTCTGGGTGCTCACACGAGCAGACTAGAGACAGGTTAGCTGGTGATGCACGGGTGGATGATCCGGAGACGAGCAGGAGGCTTCCACGTAATATATATATATATATAATATTCTCCCTGTGTTGTTGAAGATCACTGCTTGGGCATTGGTGGTGCATCTTCTACTTTAGCTTTCTTTTGTTTAGAGACAGTAAATTTGGAAAATTGTAATAAGCTGTGTTTGGATTTCCGCTGCTCTAATGATGGATGTTGATTTTAGTTATCAGCTTATGCACTGTCTCACCTGTTTAATGTCAAGTATGTTGTTATTATATTTTATTCCATGCGCTGTGAGACATTCTACAGGTTCCTTGGTTAGTTTATTCCCTTCTTTCCTTTCTTTGGCGACCGTTCCGTGCTAGTCGGTCATGTGTACAACGCACTTTCGGAGGAAATGCAGGCTGGTGCGGGGCGGGCGATCGCATCTTAGGTGCCCAACTTTGTAGGGGTAGTCAAGTAGTCGGGATTTACAGATACTTGAAGAGATGGAGCAGGAGGCTTCAGGATCATATAGCTATAGTTTATTTCCACTGTGTTGTAAGTGCTGTACTTGATGATGATATGTATATTCAAGTACAAATCTTTTATTTCAAAGATATGTTATCTATTATATGTTATTCGTTCCGTTGTGAGGTCCGTGTTACTCTGATGTTGTGTTCTTCTTCTTCTTCTTCTATTCTAAGTTTCTATCTTATCTTTCCTCACCCTCTGTCTTCTTTCTATTAATTTCCTGGTTTCCAGTGCAATTTGGTGTTGGACTTGTGTTATTTAGTCAGCTCAAATTGGACCAAATTTTCGGGTCATTACATAAAGACAGGATATTATTTCCCAAGTTAAACAGTATTAATATTGATTTTTCAGAAGTTTAAACCAAGTGGAGTTTTAATGAATCTTTAATTAGATTGAAATGATCGAGAATGGTATATCACCAGTTTTGCTCCAGCCGATAGTTTGGTCGGGATATGACCAGTTTACGCCCCATAGGGTGGGGAAATGCAGTGTTCAGGCATTTTAATCCACTCCGTGTGGACCGACCCTGACGATCCAAGGCTTGTCTACGCGCTTGCCTGAGGCTCAGGCTAGAGAGTCTCGAAGCGGTAAGGACGATCCCTTGCCTTGGTTCACAGATGGAAATCCCACTTCCAATACATGACATTTGCAGTTTTGATTGTAGAGCCTAGTATTGGCGACATGATATATGATACCCATGCCACCTAGGACTGATATATTTATATTTGAAATCGTTTTATACACTATGCACTTATAATAGTATCAAATGAATTGATTTAACTTACCAAGCATGTTTGGCTATTGTAAGGGAAAACCCTATCCCCCGGCTTACGTTGCATTGTGTGATAGGACCTGAGTTTTATAATAGCTTCTTTTTTCCAAAAAGCATAGCGTTGTTTTGTTATATGCACTGGTATTCTTGGGAAGTAACCCGTTCCGTGTTATACGGCGTGGTCCCTCGATATATTTAATTTAAAGATTTAAATAACTATTTTAGTTTTCACACCAGTCACATGACTGACCTGGAGTTTATTGTTTTAACCTAAACTCTGGGTGCCCCTATTTTCCGCACAAGCAGCTAATAGTTTTGGTTTTGCAGATTTATATTCACAGGATCCTGATTTACAGCTGAAGCGATATTCGGAAAGCTCTGTATCCGTGTATTACTTTCAGTTGTGTTTTGTATTGTTTTCCGCTGCAATGTATTTAAATGTAATTTAAATCTCTGATATTGATCAAATGTATACGATTTATTCATACTCTGTTATATTCTTATATTCTGATGGAATTGTTGTAATAAGCAATGAAATGTTCTTCTGTTTGTTTTCTGATTCGTCTTGTTCTCAAAGAAATCCGTTCTTCCTCTTCTCTTCGGAGACCAGGGAAGTTCAGGTTTCTTACATCTGGTTTCTTTGAAGAAATTAGAATTTCTCTCTTAGTTTGTGTTAGAAACTAGTTTGATTATACCAGTTACTATGGGTAACATATTTATTTGAAAATCTGGTAAATTCATAAATATATATTGTCAACTGATGGAAATCTTTTAAATCAATTGTTTATCAATACATTCCCAAATTTAAAATGTTACCCTTTGCCTCTCTACATAAGTGATGATACTCCTCTTCCTTTTTTTCTCTTAAAAAATATTATTAATAAATGTTTTCCTTTAGATTTAAAAATGTAAACTTTGTATAAGGATTACAAAGTTATTATCAAAAATAATATCCAGTTTCAATCAAAGGGCACTACCTAATTCCAAATTAGGATACACTTTTAGAAAATAAAAGAAAGATTAAAACTCTAGATAAGGAGAAAAGGAATACAAATAAAATAATCTTACTAGAGATGAATCTGTGCAATTATAAAACAATAATGACTTCGATAACTCAAACAGTTCTGAAGATTGAAGAATCTTTTCATTTTCAAAACCAGCTTATCAACGATTAGAATTCTAGAGTTGTTAGTATGAAACAGAAAGTTAAAATTAATTGGCTATCTAATGATGACACCAGTAGTAAAAATTTTTATGCCTAGATTTCAATAGAAAACATGACGTAGGAAAAATACTTAATGATAAAGGTGTAACCAAAGCTAAGTAATCAGCAGAGGGGGCTATTAAATATTTTACTAATATTTGTAGTACTAAGAATTAGCCAACTTTTTTTTCTAAATGTAATTTCATCTTTAATGCCAGTGATGATAAAAGCCCACACCCTTATGACTTTGGTGCTAGGTTTTATAAATACAATTAGGAAGATATTAAGAATGATCTTTTTGATGAAATACATAATTTATTTACATTTGAATTTTTTTTTGAAGAGTATAGATCATACATTTATTACATTTGCCCTAAAGTGAATTCACTTATTAATCTTGAAGGTTCTAGATCTATTGTTTATTTTAATTTCTTTTATAAAATAATTTCACAATATTATGTAATAGCGTAAAATTTTTACAATTTCTAATTTTTTGAAAATCAAAGTGCTTATGCTCCTGGCAAGAAATTCTGGAAAACAACCCTTTAGCTCATTTCAATCAAGGTAATAAAAATAAGATGTGTATAAAGATTGATTTACACAATGAATGTGATAAAATAAAAGGGTGGTTTATATTACATACGACGAGGCAATTAGGATGCATGAAAACTTCCGTAAAATAGTCAAAGAATGATTTCAAAGTGTTATGTATTCAATACTTATTAATGGATTTCCACGTGGTTTCATTAAATGTAACAAAGGTATTATAAAAGGTGATCTCCTATGATCTTGTCTTTTTATTATAGTTATGGAACACTTATCTTTACAAATGGATAAGAAATAATTGATTAAAAACCTAAAAAATTTAAATACAATTGTTCCTCGTATTACTCATTTGCTACATGCCAGTGACTTTTTTTGAATGCATATATTGAAAATGCAAATCTCAAAACTTATGTTAGTCTACAAATCGATGAAAGAAATAACAAAATTTACTTTTGTAAAATGTGCAGCTAGAAAAGAGGAAAGCATCATAATTTTGAAATTTAAAGAAGGATAACTACCTATTGAATATTAAGAATTTCCTTTTAGCTCAAATAAGATAAAAGAAAGGGACAGTGGTATAATAAACGATACTATTCAAAGAAGATTTGTTAGCTAGTTAGGCAATCTACTGTTTACTAGCAGGCTCGAACTCAGCCTACATTCATCACAGTTGTAATCACGTATTGGATTCAATATCACAATAGTCATACTAAATCAATAAAGAGAACAGAAAAAATATGGTATTTTTATTTGAAAAAGGAAAAACTATAACACAACTTGGAGTATAGTAACCAAAACAAAGAAAGCAGATGGCCTCGGACGCAGAAATCTAAAGGACATTTATCAGTACTTTGAAGTTCTTCTAGAAATTCACTGAAGGAAATCTATTTAGGACAGACGGACGAAAGGAAAATATGTGATTTTTTTATTATGACAACTGAAAATCATCATTCTCAGACATGGAAAAACATTCTAAAATTTAAAATAACTATGTTAAAAGTGTTTATAATAAGATTTAAAGAAGGCAAGCAAACAAACCAATCATTTGATGTTTTGATCAATGGTAAGTCAGTAACACACTTATTAGGATAGAGCAACCTTTATGAATTTTGAGAAGCTAATGCAAATGTTGTTATTGCTGTCCAAAATTCAAATTAGGATACTCAATCACAACCAGTATTAAGTGTATTTAATAAAGACATAAGCAATTTAGATATTGATTCTAGCACCAATGAAGATAGCTGGAGTTGAACCTTACTTCAAAAAGAAAGTTCTCTTTTTAAAAGACTTAGGAATTTATTAAAGGTAAAGAGAATGAAGTGGATTGGAATAACACAATTTAGAATATGCAAGCTGTTCTCAAATGGCTCAGTGTGCATACTTGGCAATAATCAACACATCCAATAAGAGAAAGATGCATAAAATGAAACAAAAATGAAAGTCAGATTACCTCATATGTAATATTTAATATGAAATCATATATCATTTACTTTTTTGTTTTCCTTTATTCCAAACTCATTCGGTTTGCAACAAAAAAGTAGAATGAATCTCAATCAACAATTATCACATCAAAACATCAAAGAATGTGTTATAGACATATAAAAAGTCTTCAAAGGCAAGATAAAGGACTTCAACAAAGAAAACATCATTTTAACAGTTGTTATATACTATGTTTTGGAAAGAGAGAAATAATGGACTAAATTCAAGAAAAGCAAAGAATGACACCCAATTTTAGAAAATTATTGAGACTAAAGTCAATATATTATTTCTTAAAAGCAGCAGGAATTCAAATAATACTATGTAGAACTGAAGCATATGTGATTTAGATAATTATGAAAAGAGGATTGAGGTTACTTAAAGAGCGGGTAGATAACCTCGAAGATCTCCTAAAGGAGAATAATATGTTATTTTTCCCATAACGATTGTAATTCCTTTGACTATAACATATAGGACAAGAGAGATTTTTTCGATGGCATAACCAATAGAGGTGGCTATCACGATATTTAAAACAACGGAAAATTCTACAAGGAAAATAACATGGTACAATTAATTATACTCCTAAATATATAAAATAATACCACTAATTCCAATTCGAAACCTGTTTTGAATGGGAGTTACCGTGTAGCCAGAGAAGAAATACTCTCTACAAAAACAGAATTTTATCCAAGTTATTATGAATAATCAATGAATTAATGACAATTTCTATTGAAATAATATAAACAATCAAATTTATCATTTATTTGTCTAGTGAAAATGGAAAAGCGATAAGACTCAAAGTAAGGCCAAGCCATCCGATCAAGAGACTTCTTTTGACAATTAGCTAATATTTCTAGCATCGAACATGTCAAAACATCAGATCCAAGTATTGTTGCTATGAATCGCTCGGAATCAAACATTCTTTCAACTTTTACTTGTAATAATGATGTAAAGCAAAGAGATAATTAAGAGTTTGTCTTTGTTTTGAAAAGAAGTAAATGACCCAAGGCCAACGATTATAAATTGGGCCTAAAACCCAAAAACTTAAAAGGTGAACAAATATACAAAAGTCAGCAAACCCTAGCTGCACACATTACAACATTTCAATGCCCTAGTTCATCACTAATGGAGACCAGAGATGATCAAGCAACCTCTCCTCCTTAAATCATCCAATAATGAATTAAGGCGGCTTCCATCTCTTATCATTTAAAATCCTCGAAGTCCGATTCAAGCTATTTGATGATTCAGCTAACGAAATGTCATCGCCATCTTGCTATGCTTTCAAAATATTTCATCTATATCTGCTCTTTTATTCTCCGATTCGAATTTTTGCTCGACTAATTACAATAGTTGGTTGCTGTCGGCTATGTTGTTGCAACTCTCTCTCTCTCTCTTGCTCCAAATAGATATGTGATATATTTTGTTATTGATCCTTCATTTGAAAAATATTTCCTTATGCTTGGAATGTATTCATCCTACCATGTGATATCCTTCTCTACCGTGTTCAAATGCTCCATAGGAACACTACTAGTTGCGAAGTAGATCTGTTGCATACCAGGTTATCTGGTAAGTATTTACCAGTATAATTTTTATAATAGTCATTTTTTTAAGTCACTAATTGAATGTTAACTTTCCTTATATGAACAACTTCTGATTGCATTGGTTCGGCCACCACCACGGAGGGCGCCTATCAGAGCTAATCAGGAAATATCAAGATTGAGTTTCCTGCAATGTGAGGAAGCTTTTACCATTTCTTTATAATTGTCAAATCTAATTAGGTCTGAATATACATTGTCATTAAAAGATTATTATTTAATAGCTTTTTGATGATAATTTGGCAATCAACAGACATAATTTTCCAAAGCTAAAAAAAACTGTTTTTATTTTGATGGAGTCTCTAATTTCTTTCTCTCTGGATATAGTTTATCATGACAGATTGATATACTGATACTTTCTTGAGTCCATTGATTTTCTTTGAAGTTTTTCAGGGTGAAAGAGATGATTTCTCTTCTATTTTGAATTAGGATTTTCTGAATGAAGTTTAATTTATTTTTGGTAGAATACCATATATATCTTAAATACATGTAATCGAAAAACATATGCTCAATCATCCACACAAAGTAGGCACCTGATTTCAGAAATTTTATTCCATTTTAAACTCCTATCTCTAGTTGGAAGATTATTAGTTGTTGCAAAATAAGCACAACATGACAACTTTGGGCAATTTATTTTGTTTTTAATAACATTATGCCAATCTAGTATTGATTATGTACTTTTAAAAATTTGTGAACTTTATTTTGAGTTCTCCAAGCATACTTCTGAATGATGCTTTAAATGATAATCATTTGTATTATCCAAGATATAAAGATATTTCCAACAAAGCAGATTTATTAATAAATTACCGTGTATTGATGGATTAAACCGTAAACATTTTTGTTTTCCATCTCTAAATTTCCTTTCAAGATTTTAACTCTAATATTTCTATAACCAAGAATGTTTTTCCAAGGGAAAGAGCTATTGTTTTCTATTCTTGTAGTCCAATTTTTATTCATTCTGAGATATTTATCTTTCATCCATTTTTCTTAAAGAGATTCCCTTAGCGAAGGACTCCATGCTTTTTTGTTTTACAAACATTATCCCATGATATTTTATGATGCTTTCCTTTTCATATAAAATTAGCAGACGTTCTTTCAATTTTAGGTATGGCATTGGCTGGAGTGTTATGAGACCAAATGCAATAGATGATAACTATTGTGATGGGAGTGTGTGCTACCTCCATTCCGTTAACTATAAATAATAGTTTACTAGATCAATATTCTAATCTATTTTGAATCATATCATGTAGTGCGGTGCATCTCTATCATTAATCTGGTTAGTACTAAGTTGAAGGCTAAGATATATGACTGCCAAAGTTTTATAATCTTAAGCATATCATCATTACAGTTTCATCCTTTACTAAAGTATATATTTTATTTTTATTAACTTCTAAACCTATTTTTTTTTCTAACAAATATATTAACCAATGTAATAACACACTTAGATTCAGCTTTCAGAAAGACCAGTAAATCATCTACATACTGCAGATGAGTTACTTTTCACTTGACTCTATTAATGGCTTTTATATTACTATTTAATAATCTAATTTCCATTAAAATGGAAAAATACTGCATAACAATGGTAAAAAGGAAGGAGACAAAGAGTCACCTTGTCTTATAACTCTATTATTATTGTTAAATCCTTTTGGAATTCCATTTATTATAATAGTAAATGTAAATTTTTCTATACATTCTTTTATTAAATCAAACAGTCTACTATTGAAATCTAATTCTTTGATTATATGAATAATGAATTTTTATTAATTTTATCAGAATCTTATGTACATAAATTTTTAAACACATGAGATTTTTGTTTTCAACACTAAAATTTCTTAACATTTCTTGGGCAAGCAAAGTATTATCATAAATTAACCTACCCAGAGTAAAAAAAACTTTATTTTCATAATTATATATTTTAGAAAAAAATTAGTCTACTGTTGAATATAGAACATATAATTTGGTACATAAAATTACAATAAGATATACGTCTATAAGATTATTAGGAATATTGAATTTAGAAACTAAAATATTTAAAGTATGATTAAAGCTTTTTAACATTTTACCTTTCTTGAAAAATTCAAAAATAGCATAAAAAACAATAGCCTCAATGTCACTATGTGTTTTGTAAAAAAAAAAAAAAATCCCTAAACCACCAGGCCTTGGAATTTTATCCACATTAGCATTAAAGACGACATGGTTAACTTTTTTCAATTCAATCAGGAGCATTGATAATTTAGCCACAATCTTTGGAAATGTAGCGGGTTATGAATCAACATTGTATAGGTTTGTAAAACATGTAATTGCTTCATTCACTTTCTATGATAGAGGCTTCATTTACATTCATAACCATACTGTCTTATATCTTCCTAGTTTGGCTTTTATTTCTACTCGTTGTCATTCTAGAATAAAAAATTTGATAGCAACACCCCAATTTGAAAGCTGGTCAATTTAACCTGTCTACCTTAGATTAACTGATGAAATATAAAGCAAGCTAACTAATAAAGACCGAGCATTGAAAAAATTGCTAATTAATTTAGGGTCTAAGAAGTTATCATCTAATTCATTTTGGTGCCTCTCATATTCTTGTCTAATGTTATTAATATTATTTTAGCTTTATATGTATTCTAACTTTTCAATTTTGTCACTACATTTTAGTGAATTTTATTTTGCTTGTATTGGGAGGTGCCTTTTAAACTGAAGTTTAAACTACTTTATAATATTTTAGAATAAATTTTTCTAGCACCCAAACATTACAAATATGAAAGGTGGTTTTCTTTTGAACAAATTATTTGAGATAAGATAATTTTGATAGGAGTAAAATCACTAGTAGCTTTTGGAAAATTATGCAATTAAAATAAAGAATGAGTTTAGAAAAGCTTGGTTTAAAATTCAATCTGATTTACAATGAATATTTCTATATACCCCAGATTTTCGGATTTATTTATTTGCAAAAATAGGTTCAATTAAACCAATTTGAAGAATAAAATTGTTTAAAACTTCAAGTTTTAGGAAAGGAACAAGGCTACCACCTCGTATTTAAAAGCACACATTATTGAATTAAAGTCCCTCATAAGAAGCCATGGATTTTATATTTTCTTTCTTAACAATAACATTATTATTCCAAAGTATCATCTATTATTTTCACTATTCGATGCATAAACAAAATTCATTTTTGAAAGAAAGCCTCCTTGTTTTAGTAGAAAGAACATTTAAATTGTTAGTCTATAGTTTATTTAGAGAAACTCCAAATATTGGGATCCATAGATCATTATTCTGCTATTTCGACCCACTAGATTAGTGCTGATAATATTACAATTACAAAAAATTCTAAATTTGAAGTCAATTTTTTTACTTGTGCCTAATTTATGTTGCAAAATTCCAATAATATAAAGATATGTGAAAGTACAAATTTAGACAGATCTAATTTTCTCTTAGGGGAACTAAGCCCTCTTATATTCTAAGCAATAATTGATAATATTAAATATTAAAATAAAAATAAAAATATTACAAGTATAAACAAGGGATAAAGGAGGATACAATGAAACATTGTGTCAGACTCTCATATCTTTCTTAACCTGCAGCTTTATTGATTTCCTTTTGCAAGAAGTGTATCTATTTTATTTTTAGTTTTTCTTCCCATGTATCATTTCTACTATTATATTTTCTATAAATAACATGATTGCTAAATGCAATAAAAAATTTCTCCATACAGTAAACGGCAATTACAGATTAGCCCTTGCTAATATTAAATGACCCGATGGCTCATTATTGGAGTAGACAGCTGAGCGACACCATTTCCCAAAAAAACACTGATGGTGATTACTGCATGGAGGAAATTTTTACTGCATTTAGCAAGGGCACAGAAAATAAGTGAAGGATATTACAGTAAATTAGACCAATTTTTGATTACTGCATGGAGGAAATTTTTACTGCATTTAGCACCACCCATAAATAAAGATTCCATTGAATATTCACACTCATTTTTCTATGAATGAGGAGTATCTTTATTGGTAGCAGATCTTGCCTTTTCTTTACATAAGATAATTTCATTCAGATTTTTGGTTCTCTTTTTCTTTTTTTTCTTTTTAGTATCTTTGAAGAAGAAAATAAGTTTGATTTTTCCTGGATATGCTGAGAACCATTATCTTCATTACTTTTAACACCATGTTGTCTTTATTTAAAGAAGATTTATTAGTCTAAAAAAAATTGAGTTTTCTATAGCTTTTTTAAATGCTTCTTTATCCATATAAGCGTCGGACAATGCATATTTCTCTTGTGAAATCATTTCTAAATTTTCCTCCTCCTTTTGAGCAATTTGCTCCATCTTTCTATTATTTGATTTCTTCTTTAAGAACTCTTTTTTCAGAAACTCCTTGAGTGTTAATTTCCTTTTTCCCTTTAGGCAAGCAGTCTTCATCTGCATTCATTTCTAGAGTACATTAATGTTCATTTCATGAGTGCTTCTCCATCCAATTTAATTTAGCCAAACAGTTGTCAATGATATGACCAAAAAAATTGCAATTTAGGTATTTTGGGTGATCCACTCATAGTCTATCTTTTGAGTAATGATTTCCCCATTGTACTTTGAGATAACTTCCTCATTTGGAAGTTTAATTTCTGCATTTACCACCACTAAAATTCTTGCAAAATTTTAGCATTATTTCATTAGCTATGTGTTTATATTATCTAAGAGGAACACCTATAATACTGGTAGTACTTGTGAATGCTTCCTTATAACGCAATCCGAGATTTAATTCAGGCAGCTTGATCTATATTGGAATAGTAAAAGCGCATCTTTATCCATCTTTACTTTACTTTTTTTGATTTTTTTCAAGACTATTAAATTCCCATTTATAAAATAGGGACATCATTTTTCTCACAATAATCTTGATTGTAAATTTGATAACGAGAAACACATTATTTCTTGCATATATATACATATACATATAAATACATACATATGCATAATATATACATACACACACGCGCGCGCACACACATATCAAAACTACTTCTCTGATTCTAAGTTTTTGCTATACACTATTTGAAATGATGATAAGTTGGTTGGTTGCCGAAGAGATATGCAAGAATCGATATACTCCATTTGTTCTTTATCCATTTATTGATAACCTCGTTCATAATAGTTAGTTTCTTACCATTCATATTTAATGCAGGTACATAATTCATATCAAAATCCTATGCTAACCACTACTGATTTTAATCAGATCTGTTCTTATTGTTAAGGTTTTTCTATAGATAAGAGACTAGTAGATTTTGTATTTTCTTTTTTTACGATTATTTGGATTTACCATTGTTTCTATTCCAGTATTGTTTATAAAGTCATTTGAACAATATTGGTCATTCAATAATTTATTTGCTGGCTTTCGAGTTGATTATGAAAGATTCTAGAATTTTTAAAGATTTTCTTTTGGAGTTTGTCAGTGCATCATTCTTAAAGAAATTCCCTATCAGATTCAAGGTACTTGAAGAACAAGATTTCTTCTTGTTTTGGACCAAAGTTAATCCATCTTCATCTACGTTAAATGATTTTTCCTTGAATAAACAGTAATAGCTACCATTAGAGGCAGAAATGTGATGAGAAAGGCGAGTCTGATCAGTAGTAAAATCTTGAATCTAATTTTGTAATGAATTTTCAAAAGAAACAGATGAATTAATATTGGATTTGATATTTGTATTAGATAAGTTCACCATTAAAGTTGAATGTAAGCTATGAGAACGAAGCAGGTTTTGGGTAGTTTCGAAGACATTATCTTTTATTCAAGGACTTCTAGAAAACATAACGTCAGGTATAAAAATTGGAAGCCATCTTAAAGCACCATTCGAATTTGTGAAGATATCATAGTAAATTCATCTTTAATTTATATTCGGGGTTCAGTCTTTTTATTTTCCACAGTCTTCATTCATATTCAATGGCTAGGATTTTGTATATCGTTTATATGTTTCAAGTGGGATAATTTCCCCTTGCCTGCTTATGTAACTAGGCGTTTGGCCTCCTTAAACATTTTCCAACCAAAAAAAGAAAAAAAACAAATAAATCACATGGTGCATGAAATTATTAATATTTTCTAGGATTTTCTGTTTCTTTGCATGGACGTTACAAAATCGTTGCATATGCAATGTGTTTTGTGTTGTCCTTCGGTATACTGGTTGATTGTTACTGTTATATTATCTTAGTTTTGTTAGTGCTATATACAATTGATTCTTCTACGATTACCTTTGAAAAAAAATCATGTTTTTATGTGTATTAAAAGTTACATGCACCTCAATTCTTAATAATGGACACTTCTTTCAGTAACGCAGATGTGAGATTATCTAGTGCTCTCTTTGAACTTTTTCAAAAAATCTTTAAGCTGCATAAAAATTATTTGAAGACTTGACTTAAGTTAACGTTTCTTATAAAAGTGAAAAAAACTAAGTAACGTCACATAAATTTCAAAAATTTCACTTATTGTTATTTCAATTAGTTTGTACTTATTAATTTTATTGATATTTTCTAGGATTTCTTGTTTCTTTGCATGGACGTTACAAAATTGTTGCATTTGCAATGTGTTTCATGCAGTCCTTTTTGACTATCGGTATACTAGTTAGTTGTTACTATTATATTATCTTAGTTTTGTTAGTGCTATATATAATTGATTCTTCTACGATTAACATTGAAACAAATTTTACTTTTTGGTGTTTTAAAAGCTATTTGTACCTCATTTCCCAATAATGGATGCTTCTTTGAGCAACTTGGATGTGAGATTATCTACTGCTGGAATTATCTTTTAAATGCCTTTTGTCTCTCTAATTTCTCATTCTACTTCAGCATTTTCTGTATAAATAACATATGTTAATATCAATGTCTTTTCTTAGGTCGAAGCGCACAATAATGTTAGAAAGTCATTTTCTAAGTTACGGAAAATGTGTCTTATCGTCAACTTCTTTTTAGCTTCAAGTAAATTCGTGTACTTTAAATTTCTACTGTACACATTAGTATTTTTTTATTCATTTTACACGGTACTATTCTGAATAATGAAAAACCGCTTGCATTTGATAATATATGCCTACTAATTTATTTTGCACATGCTTTCACAGGCACCGCTTGTTGAAAATGGAGAGAATGAAAGAAATGATGCAGATTTGATAAACAATCTAGAGAATGGAAGCCAGATCGAGAGTGAAAATCTTGGTGGAAAAAGAAACGTGTATACAAAATACACAGCTGAACAAAATATGAAACTGCAAGAGTATAAATAATTCTAAACACAAAATTTGAAAAAAATCTTTTTCTTTCGCTCCATTTCATGTATGCTATTAATAATCATGAATTGTTATTGCCTTTAATATGCATATCAGGTTTTACGAACAAAACAATCATCCTGATCAAGCTGAACGGGACATCATTTGCGCCACACTTGGACTCGATCAAAAAAGAGTCAAGTTTTGGTTTCAAAACTATAGAACCCAAATGAAGGTCAATTTTATCTACATAAGATTTGATGTTAATATTTCAAGCCAACAAATCAATTTTTATTAAGTTTGTTAATATGCAACAGAGGAAAAGCGACAAGTCGCTAAACCAGACACTGAAAGAAGAAAATGAGAGACTTCGAGTCGAAAATGAGACGTACAAATCCTATCTTTTAAGTGCCTTATGTGGACATTGCCATGGCAAATCTATTCAAAACGAGGCTTCCAGAATTGAACTTCTCAAGGTTGAAAATGCATACATGAAGAATGAGGTAGTCAATAATTCCAACTTCTAATTTATTTCAATTACCTATAATTTATCTCTAAGAATGCATCGTGAATATTTTTACAGATTGATAGGATTAATGATATGCTTTCAAAATGCGGTGACATTGGGAGAAGTCCACAGCACCAACCATACCCTTCAAATGTGAGTTCTTGTAATGATGATGAAATGGGAGAAAATCATTCCTGAGCAAATTTTCTATTATGATGATAAATGTGATCGACTTCAAAGCATAAATTTAATAAGGGTTGGTTAATTGTAGAAGTTGTTACTAGAACATTGTACTTGTTGCATTAAAATGCATAAGGATGTTTAAGAAATAATCAATGTTAATGCTAGTAATTCTATCCTAGGTCGGGAGTCATAACTTGTTGTCCCCAGTTATTTCAATTTATTTACCTGGTATTGAATGCTTCTTTATTATATAATATATTAATGTTAAAAAATTATATTTACTAAAATAGAAATGGGGCCACATATTATTATTTCTAGGCATAAACCATACTATAATACGGAAATCCTCCCAAGACCATACCGTAAAAACAGTGCAAAAAACCGAACTGAATCCTCCCTATAAAGCAAATACCCTAAACCGAACTGACCCACAATGATATAGCTCGGTTGCGCTTTGCACTATTGACCCAACCGTACTTAACTGAATTGAACCGAATATTGCACTAACAATCTTATGATAAAAATACAACTAGTTCCTATCTAATTTTTTATGTTAATAATGTATATTCTATTTTCAGCATATGTTGTATAACAATAATAACCATTATCAAAAGGAAAAAAATCATAGTTTTAATATAATAGTTTTCATATTTTTTTATATTGCTAATTATAAAGTATTCATACAGTTAGAATCTAATCTTTCAATTCAGGATAACACTGTGTCTTTTAACCTTTTAAGTATAACGTCACACAATAGTAAATTGATTGTTGATGGAAGTGATTCTCTTATTTCATAATTAATACGGGTTCATACTGGACTGAACCAAAACCGTACTGTATTACAATAAAAACAAGTTGCTTGAACAGTTAGTATAATGGTTTGTGTTTTTGACCAACCGTTTGATAAGGTGCGGAAGCAGTTTAGACTCTAAACTGCACCAGGTTGAACCAAGCCTACCCTTGTTTCCAAAACGTTAAATGTATATTTCCCTCTTTTCCACGTCTCCTTTTGTCTTCGCCGTCAATTTTTGTATGAAGTTATCATTTTTCTCAAAAAATAGATCGTTGTCGATTATGCCGACCATTATCATAATTCATTTAACACCCTTTACCGAAATTGATTGTGGAGTTATCACCTTGCAAGTTGAAACAAACTTTTTTTAAGGAATTTAATGGAACAACAAGTTAAATTGCAGTTATAAAATTATAATATATAAAAACTTATTCATAAGCAATTTCAGACCAATGTTAAATTAAAATCTCTGTCTCATGAAACCTAACATATGGAAAGTGTTACGCCCCCGAATTCGCCCGACCTCTGAAGAGGCGGGAGAACACGAATTGTAATGATAACACGACACGTTGGAACACAAACATGAAAACATTTCATTGCTATTACAACAATTTATATCAGATTACAAGATATCAGAGTTCAAATAAATAATATTTAGTGGAAAAAATCATAGATTAAAATAACAAAACCGCGGAAACATACATATATATGTATATGTATATATACAAAAATTTATGTGCATCGAAAAACACCAACTACCATAACTGAAAGAAATACATGGATACAAAGCATTTCGAATATAGCTCCAGCTGTAATCCAGAATCTTGTGAAAAGAAATATCGGCAAAACCAAAACTACAAGTTGCCCGTGTGGAAAATATAGACACCCAGAGTTTAGGGAGAAACAATAAACTCCAAGTCAATCAGGGGACTGGTGTGAGAACTCAGAACAACCATTAAACTTTTACTTTAAAGTAAGGTACATCACAGGACCACGCCGTATGTCACAGAACGGGTTCACTTCCATGAATACTCTGAATTAAAACAATTTATAAACAATGCAATGCTTTTTGAAAAATGAGGCTATTATAAGACTCAGGTCCCATCACACAATGCAACACAAGCCGGAGGATAGAGTTTTACCTTATAATAGCCAAACATGCTTGGTACGATTTAAAACAAAATATTTTTTAATTACTATAAGTGCATATTGTCAAAAACAACTTCAAATATAAATGTATCAATCATAGACGGCATAATACCCCATCCTAGTATGTCACCATATAAGTTTACAACTAAAATCGAAAGGTTGCGTATTGGAAATTGGATTTCCATTTATGAGTCGAGGAAAGGGATCTTCCTCTCCGATTTCGGGCCAACTCTGGTGGGATGCCCAGGACTTAGACTCTGGTGAGCCCTTGGATCTTTAGGGTCGGTCCTCTCTTACTTTTGAGGATTAGTTATTCATGAACAATATGTTTCCCGGTCCTATCGGAACTATCACTAAGCCTTTTAGTCGGCTCGAAATCTGAGGTGCCTCGCAATCCAATAACCACGTAAGTAAAAGTGTCTGGGCTCCATACCATGACACCACTTCTAGCTAGAAAGAAACATATGCACTCCCTACAGTCACTCTCCGGTTTTTGACTCATACCGGGGTGCGAGGCTCGCGAATTAACGCTATACACAAAACTATGCTAATTAAAGCCGTGCTTTGATCATCAATCACGAGACACTGCTTTTTAACAAAAGCCTTGATGAATTGCATCTTAGCATGCTACGTTGTCAATCTATACTATAACATTGATTTCCACCAATACATAACCTCTAAGCTCGTACGTCTCAGAGAAGGGTGTTAAGCAAGAGAATAAATTCTTCGCCACCAAACATGTATGTATTTAGCAGAGATCAACGAATACATCATAAAGGAATACAATGTCAGACACACCATCTATTTACAGGTCCATTCTGGGCCTAAACGAAACTGGAGGCAGCTTATTTCTCGTCCCATATGTCCAACACATGAGAGAGGCCCTCGCATATCCGGACAATCTCCAAGTTAGTTTGGAAAATCACTAATTATTACCCTGTCTTGGGTGTACAGCCCAATCAACACATCAGTAATCATCCAAACGATGCGAAGATCTTCAGTCTTCAACCACCGTCTTCAAATGTTCGACTTTTAGTCATCATATCAGTTATTCAGAATGGGTTAAACCTGATCATTCCAAATAACTCACCTGTCTTATAATCAAGGGCTATAAAAATACATCATATGCCTTATTCCAATCCAGAATATTCTTTTATTCAAATATTCATTATATTGGGAATTGTTCCCAAAAATCTTATCAAAGATTTAATTCATTTAAACCACTAGTTTAAATCTTTCTTTGAAAAGCATTGCAAAAGATTTTTATTATCTTTTAATAATCTTAAACCAAATTAAGGTTTATCAAACTAGTCGGGATTAACGAGCCTTACCGAAGTAATCATTCATTTTATTGTCTCAGTCCCAACCTATTCATCCTATGGAGAAAAACTGGTAGCACTCCATATCTAACACCCATTGTGTTATCGGTACATTCAACTACCACTTAATGTTCAAATCTGATTAAAGATTTAACTATCGCATGGAGTAAAACTGGTGATACTCCATTCTAGAACATTTCTTGAATTCAATAAACTTAATTACCTTATTCACTTTTCAGTCTTATTAAAGATACGTTAAAACTCCAATTAGTTTTAATCTAAAAAATCATTAATTAATAATTATTCAAATTTATGAACTAAATCCTACCTTTAATTGGGTTAAAAAACCAGTGTCATTTAAAACACAGTTCACGATAAACCCAAAATCATCTTCTTAACGAAAATCATAACAGTATATAATTGATATAAATTTCCGTATCTGCCTAATACTATTAGTGGAATAACAACAAGGCCTTTTAAATTCCATAAATAGTAAATGCCTTCCTTCACAGAAACTCATTTTGATTATCACTAAATCGAATTCCACTCAATTCCAACTTAATATATTAAATTGGAAAAACTTTACTTTGGAATATTCTATTAATCTTAATTAAAAGGTTATAAATTCCAAATCATAACTTCACCTTCAATTGGGTTTAAGAACTAATGTCATTTAGAACATCATTCACAAAGAACCCAAAATCAAATTTTAGTTAATTCTAATTATATTCATTAGTTGGAAAATCTCATTAAATCTTAATGAAAAGACTTATTCTATTCTCAACTGGGTTTAAGAACAGTATTATTAAAGATACCATTCACGATAAACCCAAAATCCAATTTGATATTAAATGCAAGGCTCTGAATAGAAATCATATCGACTTATATTCAATATCAAATTCTGAAACCAACAGATATCATATTGGGAATAACGATATCTATATCTTCCAAATTCCTCAACAATATCTGTATAATCACAGAATCCAGTATCGAAATATTTCGAAGATTATTTCCATTCAAATCCTTTCTAATTCATACATTGGAAAAATTCTAGTTATATTAAAACTGTATCAATTTTTATTCTAGTTGTTAACCATTTCATTAAGATAAAAATAACTTTTATCTTTTCAAACTTGAAGTATTTCAATATTTTAGTTTCCATCCAAAATCAGACATCAAAATCATATTTCGATTCTTCACTGAATATTATTTTAAAATATTCGTTATTTCTGAAGTGGAAAAAGACTCAATCAATTGCCATATAATTTTATTACTATGGATTCAAGACATCGCATATATGCAGAAAAGTGATAAATAAGTATTAAACATTCAATTCACATCCAGAGTGCAATTTGCAACTGTATAAGCATTAAATAATTAAATATTGCTTACTACGGTCTACCAACCAATCGATTGACATACAACTAAACACAAGGGGGATGTGTGAAGTTATTATCATCTCCAGATCCGTATGGGGTTTTCAAACAACATCCAATGATTATTATTTGCACAATTGGACGACATGTAAATTTATCGTTCCAATACCCGTGTGGGGTTTACATCACAATCCATGTGAAGTTATCTATTGGGAGACGGGTGGGTAAATTGTCATCCCAGAATAATTCATAATATAAAGATTTTATTTGGCAACGTATATATATAAACAGTTTATTAATAATAACATTAAAACTGTTAACATCCATCATCCACCAAAAAAATATTGCATCCCCAGGCAATCAGTACATATTTAGTTATAAAAATAAACAACTGTACAAGAGATTTGAGTGAGAGAGTTCTCACATTGATCGGTTCTGAAATCGTTAAATAGCGGTAAACAATCGATTGTTTACAATGGACATTTTTCTCTGCCAAGAATTGCCACAAGCTCCAAATCACACCAAATCAGTTTCATTGCAAATCTCTCATCTATATGGTTCTAATGGATCCTGTTTCGCTGAATTCTGACAAATTTGAAAAAGTTATGATCGTTTTAAAAATAATAATTATTTTGCCCTTTGACAGACGTCTGTTGCTTTAGTTCAGACGTCTGACTGAAGTAATTGATTATCTCCCGAGAACTTTAACAGATGTCTGTTGCTTCGGTTCAGACGTCTGAGCTGAAGCAAATGATTATTTTTTCTAGAGAGCTTTGACGGATGTCTTTTGCATCGGTTCAGATGTCTGAACTGATGAAAATAATTATTTCTTTCCAGAGAGCTCTAACAGACGTCTGTTGCTTCGGTTTAAACGTTTGAACTAATGCAAATTGCAGGAAACAAGTTCCCAAGAGCTTTGACAGACGCCTGTTGCATCGGTCAGATGCCTGAGCTGACGCAAATGCAACATTTTGCCTAGGTAATAATGTGCAATCGGTCCTCGGACGATCTCGGATCAACGGCGATGACTTATAACATTTCATAAGCTTAAATGAATCCTCTTTAGCTCACAAAAACGACTCAAGAGGACATGCACAATCATATATATATATATGATTGCAATGATTTCGACTATAAACTCCAAAATGACTACATTCTCTAACAGAAACACCCCGCCTCCGTAAAGGTCACTCACAAAGGGAATGCCTTGACTTCGGTGGAGCATTATAGGTAAAAGATGCAGATAAATTACAAGACAGACAAATAAAGCAATGGAAAATAAAGTCATTTTATAAACAACTTAATTCAGTTAAGATTTTACAACAATTTTCTCAAATCATACTTAAAAGTAATACATAGAACTTCTGTCTTGATTTATTAACTTCCGCAAATAAAAGAAGCATAAAAATAACAACGATTTATTCCCCAATAGAGTAAAGCAAGCCATAGCTGAAATGAGATTGAATCCAAAGCAATACATGATGATCTTGAAGCAATAAGTAATCCAAGCTAAGAAGAAGTGTTTCCTCCCTAAGAACCTTGGGGGGGGGGGAACGGAAGAAAAGAGGCGGAAAAAAACTAGGTCAAACATAAGTCTGGTAAGTCCAGCTACTTTCAGCATAGAACAAGCAAGAACAACATGACATGAATTAAACTGAATAAAGACATAAGCATGATGATATGGAACATAGGATGCACAGGATAAGCAACAGGCAAGATAAACTAAGTATCACATCGCATGTTAACTATTCTCTGCTTCGCTACTACCCTATTATTTTGATTTCTATATTTCTGCACTACCTAACGAGTGCCCCAACTAGTAATTTGTATAAAGGATAATATTACAACGTGATCCCAATCCCCGCAATTGTGGTAGCCTTCAGGTGTACATCTATTATGAGGATTCCACCTCAATCAGCCTAATTGCCATGAAGATGTTAGATGTACCCTTACTACCCTATCGATCGACTCCCTACTTGTACCAATGTTCCATGTGTCTGTGTCAATCCGCCCCCTCTTTCGTGTAGATACCCTGTGTTGGTCCCACCATAAGGTGTATCAATCCTTATGATAGCGACCCGACAAAAATCAAGATGCACAGTGTATAACTACTTGTACCCAGTGCCTGCTTTTTCCCACTCCGGAGTACCTACACGCCTGTAAACTGTCAGAACCTACACTGACGTACCCTCTGCCCTTTTTTTGACCGCTTTTAATTAGCCCAGTAATTGTGCCCCACCTTGCCTAGCTCAGGGTACCGTGATACATCTATGTGGGTTACTGCTGAAATGGGTCCCCGTTACTAGGGTTTCCAACTAGTTAAGTTTGTGGGCCTATATTTACTAATATTAGCCACCAACCCGATATGTACTTAACCCTCCCACCGATTCAAGCATGTTTATTTAACGGTTAAGTTTTGTGGGCCTATATGTACTAATATTACCCACCTGCACGAGATGTACTTAACCCTCCCATCGATTCAAGCATATTTATTTAACGGTTAAGATTTGTGGGCCTATATGTACTAATATTAACTACCAACTCGATATGTACTTAACCCTCCCACCGATTCAAGCATGTTTATTTAACGGTTAAGTTTTGTGGGCCTATATGTGTTTACTAATATTACCCACCAACCTGACGTGTACTTAACCCTCCTACTCGTCATGCCATGTTGGTTAAGTGGTTCTTATTAACTTATCCTTCCTCACTTATCATGTTGGATTGGTTAAGTGTGATTTATTAACTTAACCATATTCATTCATCAGGTTATATTGGTTAAGTATTTCCCATTTAACTTAACCCCATTCGTTCATCAAGTTATATTAGTCAAGTGTCATTAATCAATTCAATTTAACTTAACTCACCCCCTCGTCTTGTCATGTTGGTTAAGTGTTTCCTTCTGGTGTTAACTTGACCCTACCACAAATCATGTTATATTGGTTAAGTGGTGCCCTCTCGTGTTAACTTAACCCTTTCCATACATCGTGTTATATAATTGGTTAAGTGTTTTCCTCTTGTATTACTTAACCTCACCACATGTCATTATATATTGGTTAAGTGTATCCTCTTGTGTTACTTAACCCTACCACAAGTCATTATATATTTTGGTTAAATGTTACTTTAGTTAAATTAACCCTATCATCTGTTTTAGTTAACATGTTATGACAGTTAAGTGTTCCCTTAGTTAACTTAACCCTACCCTATGTCATGTCTTGTTGGTTCAGTGTCCTTTGTCCATTCATGTTTAACTTAACCCACCAATATGTCATATTGGTTAAGTACCAATTAACCTAAACCTCCCATATTTGCATGTGTCAATAGCATTAATTCATTCATTAAAGCAGCAACCACTCACATTAGACAGGTATTGTTGTGGCCACTGGATGTGCTGGTCGGTTCCGGGTAGTTTTACACCGCAACTCAGTCTAACCTCGGGTTCTTATTGGGCTCAATGCCCAAACCTCCCATATTAGATATGTATTGTTGTGGTTACTGGACAGCCGGGCGGTTCCGGGCAATTTTACACCACAACTCAAATTAACCTCGGGTTAGGCATATTCATTTTTCCTACAATTTACATATTTCATATTTATAACAAATTCCACATGTAAACTATTCCCAATTTAATTATGCCATAATTATCCTTTTAATTATGCTCACAATTAATGGTATACTAAATATACCATTTCGTGAACCAATCTATGCCATGTAATTTTCATATTTATCCTTCATATTTATATGTAAATTATAAATCAATTATTGTCATGGCCCACTTTCCTTCTAAATCATGTTCATAATCTGTGGTATATAAATTATACCGTTACATGCCGTAAACCATGTACATGGTTATGAGCCAAATGTGTCAACTACATGAAATTTCAAGTTATTAATCAAAATAGGCATACCCCGTCTTCCTAAACTTGCAATAATAGTCATTCCCAAAATCACTATGTCATATATTTGGCGTTCCAAATCAATAGTTAAGTCCAATCTAGTTTTAATATTCTAGTTTATAGTGTATGTCCAGAACTTGGTTTACAAGCCAACTAACCCAAACTTGCAGTTATAATGATAACAATGCCCCAATGTCAGTTATAAATTTTTGTCCAACCATTTCACCAAATTTGTTATGTTCAGTTACTTTCCCAATTATATTATGCCAATATTGTCAATCTCATTGTTAGCCTACTTTGTGAACTAGGCTACACAAAGATTAAAAGATCAAATATTGAAGATACTCACTCAATAAAGTCGGTTCAGATCGGAGGTCCACTAGCCAAGGCAAAGTTATCCAAAGCAGAGGAAGACAATGCACAAACCGGACCGGATCGGAAAGAATAAGGCCGATCCGAACCCCACACCATTCCGCTCCGACCCGAATCCAGAACCAAAGTACTCATTCCTACGTTCCCTTAATACTCGGAACGGTTATGCCCACGATCTACCCACGTTTTGCCACTAACCTGTTGTGTTGTCACCGTCACAATCCATCTGAAGCCGATAGCAACGGGATTAGTGCCACGTTGATCCAAACGGATCCCTCTCCAAGAACATTTTACACCTATAAATACACCATCAAGAGGCATTTGGGGGGGATCTTTTGGCACTTTCAGGATTGAAACTCCTTTGCAACCCGAATTTTATCAACTTATTCTGACTACAATTACCTTTCAAGTCATATTGCAATGGAAATTGAGTGAATCAATATATGTAATGAGTGAAAATTGAGTGAAAATCATTATTGTACTCGCATTCAAGACATCAATCAAAAAAGAAGAAAAGTGGACGTAGGCTATTTAATGTCGAACCACTATAAATTGTGTGTTTTCTTCGTTTTAATTTTCATTTCATTAGAATCTTTACTAGTTTGGGTGTTAGAGCCAATTTTGGATCTAACACTTTGGTGCTTTCAATGAGAAATATTTGAATCCTCAGCTTTTTGGGATTATCATTCTACTATTTAGACCCTCAAGTTCAAAGAAGTTAATCCTATGTTTCTGACATCTTTAAGTACTTGTTTACTAACTGTTGAAGAATCGAATATTATGGCCAAGACAAAAGGAAAAGAAGTGCAAGGCGCTAGGGGAAACGATGCTAGAGAAGATCAACAAGCCATCGTGCTAATGAGGTCACATGCTCAAGACTCTGGAGCAGGCCGCTCCGGTCAGGGAGGTCCGAACCGGATGGAAGGTCCTGATCCGATCCGGTCCAGTGAAGTTGTGGGCACTCATTCTTTTCATCTGAATCGCTCCGGCCAGGCCACTACACTCCGATCCGAACCAGAATGAAGCTGGAACTTCTACTCGAGCTCCCCCCAATGCTCCGATTCCATCCACGATGACTAATGTTCATCCTGATCCATCTACACCCGTTACACAGGGAGATTTTTCACGCTTTCTTGACATGCTCCAGAGCACTAAAGAGGCATTGGAAGCCCAAAGGCGTGACAGCCTTCGCATGTAGGAAAACATGATCACTATGGGTAGAGAACTCCAAGAGCTCCGGGGGTAGAAGACTCCTTCCCCAACACGCCTCCTTGCTACAGATGATTCGTCTTCTTCAGACGAGGGACGCCCTTGTGAAAGAAGGCCGCTTGAACGACCTCAGAACCTCGATCAGTTAACTTTTGGATCTTTACGATCCTGAGAAGACGCCGCTCGTGTATTAGGGCCTGATGACCCAAGCCTGCAACTGCCTATGTTGCTACCCATGTGTGGATCCCACGTCCTACCCAGGGATCCTAATATTACCAACCCTACGCAACAACAGCTTCTTCAACCTCTACCTCCTGAGATCGACTGGGAGCGCAGAGAGCAGTGTTGAGCAGCTACCGCTAGAAACAGGAGGTTATCCCCTAATCAAGAACCCAGGGGTAATTCGAACATCAGACCTAGAGAACCTGTGCAGACATTAACAAATGCCAATGTATGGGAAATGGTGCTCCATATTATGTCCGAGAGCCGATGGTATACTAAAGAAGATTTGGGCATTGAGCGAAGTCATACCACTTCATGGATGATATATTGGACTTCCAGTTCCCTCGGCGATTCAACTTGCCTCAGATGGATCGATATTTAGGAAGAACTGACCTAGGGCAGCATCTGATGAGGTATGCATGGTTGATGAATGCAGCAGTAGCTCCAGATGCTGTAAAATGCAAAGCCTTTCCAATTTATCTTGAAGACGTGGCGTTAATGTGGTTCACCCGACTCCCCCCTCGGTTGATATCAAATTTCACAGAATTGAGTGAGCACTTCATGAATCAGTTTCGACTTCATGCCCGAAAGTCCAAGAGCGTCATAGAGTTGTCACGGATTCAATAGGCCCCAGGAGAATCTTTGAAGTCATATTTAGATCGCTTCAACCTGGCCATCACCGAAGTTAGTGATCCTCATGAGCCCACTATCCTGATGGCCTTGATAGAAGGGGTAGACCCTGACACAGAATTCGGGGATTACTTATCTGGGAAACCGCCTCCTAGTAGGGAATTGTTCTATGAAAAAGCTAATATCCGCTTAAGGCCAGAAGAAGCTCATGCAAATAGGAAGAGAAAGTCCTAAGGGGCCTTGAGGGAAGGTGTCCAGAGTAATGTTGCTGTGAAACAATCTGGTGACAGTTCAGAGAAGGTTGAAGTAAATGTTGGCAACCAAAGTGGGGGTAATAGCAACAGAAATGGGAACGACAACAGAAGGAACAGAAACCGAGGGAATAGCTCTAGTAAAAGACGCAAATTCTAGACTTTTGAAAATTATATGCCGTTAAATGATACAATGGAGAATATTCACTTGGTTACATATAGCATATTGCATTACAAAAAACCACCACCCCGAGACTCCACTGAGAAAGAGATCTCAACGGGAAAGTTTTGTTTGTTTTATGGAACTCACGGTCATTCCACCAACGAATGCCGTCATTTGAGAGATATAGTCGAAAGATTGCTATGGGAAGGGAAGTTAGATGAGTACAAGGTTGCCCCAAGGGACAGGGGGCATGGGGGACAAGCCCCGGACCAAAACCAGCCTACTTCAAAACCCACAGCCCAGCAGAAAGTTAAAGGGATCGTTATTAATACCATTATAAGCAGACCCCACCTAGTTGGTCATAATTTTAAAGCAATGGATCAGTACATCAATGCCGCCAAGCATTTTAAGGTAGGAGAATGCAGTAGCCTCGAAGACATTACTCCAGTGAAATAACAAAAGACAATGTCAGACGACGTCGTATTCCTCAGTAGAGATGATTCCGGAGTTCAATCCCCAACTGACGATCCACTAGTGATTACCACGACAATTGGCCCTGCTTTAGTCCATAAAGTGTTAGTGGACAAGAGGAGCTCGATCAATATCCTCTTCAAGAAAGCTTTCGAACAAATGAGACTCAAAGCAAAAGATCTAAAGTCATGCAAAGGATGGATACGTGGCTTCAACGGAGCGTCGACAACTCCGGTGGGCTACATGGCATTACCGGTGACATTAGGGCGGGGGATCGCCTGAGAGTGAGGATCCTTCCGTTTGTTGTTTTGGATGTGGAGTCCCCCTACAATGCCTTCCTAGGCCAATTGGGCCTTGTCGAGTTTAGGGCATGTATTGCACCTTGGTGCTTGCTGTTTAAATTCCCGACTGACTCAAGAATTGGGGTGATGAGGGGCGACCAAGCTACGGGACGAGCTTATTACATGACGGAGTTAAAGATGCTAATGAAGGGGTTGAATATAGAAACTAAGGATGATTATGCCCCTCAAAAGAAGAACTCAGCATAGCAATTAAGGGGTCTTGCCCCAAGAGAGTCGCCCTTAGATGTGCTCGAGGATATAGATCCCAGAGAGGATAGAGAACCCGAGGATAGGAAGATGACTCCCAACGAAATAACAGTAGATATACCTATTGATGAGACATATTCGAAAAAAGGTACTAAAGATCGGCTTGCAACTACATCCAGTTCAAGCGAAAGAGTTGGCTGATTTTTTAAAGGAAAATATGGATGTGTTTGCTTGGACTCACGCTGACATGTGTGGGATTTCGCCTGCCATCATGAGCCATTCTTTGTGTATTAATCCAAAGCACCCACCAGTCAAACAGAAGAGACGGATGTTAGGCCCAGAGCGGTCAGCAGCTTTAAAAGAAGCGGTAGAGAAATTAAAAGATAATGGATTCATTAAGGATTCGAAATATCCCGACTGGATATCAAATCCTGTCCTGGTCAAAAAGTCAAATGGGAAGTGGCGTATTGACTTTTCTGATTTGAACAAGGCTTGCCCGAAGGATAGCTTTCCTCTCCCCAAAATTGATCAGGTAGTAGATTCGACGGTCGGGCACGAGGTTTTATCCTTTATGGACGCCTATTCTGGGGACAATCAAATTCCCATGCACATACCAGATCAAGGGCATACAAGCTTCATCACAGACTTGGGGTTATATTGTTATGTAGTAATGCCATTTGGGTTAAAGAATGCAGGAGCCACGTATCAGCGCTTGGTCAACCACATGTTTTATAATCAAATCGGGAAAACCATGGAGGTTTATGTGGATGACATGCTTGTGAAGTCTAAACAATCTTCTGACCATACAAGGGACTTAGCTGAAATGTTTGATATTCTTCGAAGGTATGGGATGAAGTTAAACCACCTAAAATGTTCGTTAAGGGTCGCACCTGGAAAATTCCTTGGGTCTATTGTGAGTTCTCGAGGAATTGAGATAGATCCTAGCCAAATAGCAGCAATAAGGGATATTGAAGAACCACGCAAGATTAAAGACGTTCAAAGCTTGGCCAGAAAAGTCGCTGCATTGAGTAAGTTTATCTCCAAAGCTACAGATAGATGTGTACCTTTCTTCGATCTCATAAGACAAGGAAAGCGAAATTTTGAGTGGACCACCGGTTGTGTGGAGGCGTTCCAGAATCTATTAGACTTATTAGAAAAGCCTCCAATATTATCAAAACCCGTGGAACATGAGGATTTGTTTGTCTACTTAGCGTTATCATCCCACGCCGTCAGTAAGGCATTAGAACGTGAAGAGGATAAAGTCGAGAAGCCTGTATATTACGTGAGCATAAAGCTAGCTACTGCGGAATGTAATTATCCGAAGATAGAAAAGCTTGTTCATAGCCTCCTGATTGATTCCCGCAAACTTCGCCATTATTTTCAGGCTTACCCGATAGTTGTATATACCGATCAACCTTTAAGACAACTGTTGCAAAAACCCGAAGCATCGGGGCGGTTACTTAAATGGAACATCAAGCTGAGTCAATTTGATTTGAATTTTCAGCCATGAAGATCAATAAGGGGGCATGCACTAGCTGACTTTATAGCTAAATTTACAATTCCCGAAGAGGAAACGGTGGGTGACAAGGTAGTTACTTTGGACCAAGAATTAGAGCTTAGTCCGTGGAAGCTATATACGGATGGAGCCAAAAATGATCGAAAGTCCGGCGCCGGAGTTGTTTTAATAACTCCTTAAGGAGGATCTATTTACTATGCATTACGATTAGAGTTTGCTGCTACTAACAACGATTTCGAGTATGAAGCCCTGATTGTCGGACTGAAACTCGCCAACGAATTGGGAGTGAATACTCTAGATATATATTGTGATTCCAAAATAGTTGTATGCCAGGTTCGGGAAGAATTTACTGCTAAAGGACCTCGACTCATTACTTATCTCAAAAAGGTAAAGGAGTTGTTGGGAAGTTTGGAGCATTACAGCATAACGCACATTCCAAAAACAAAAAACCAGAAAGCAGATCGACTGGCGAAGTTGGCAAGTTCTGATAATCCTAAAGAAACTAAAATGGTTCCGATAGAGGTTTTGGAATCACCGAGTTTTGACCTAATGGAAGCAAAACTGGCCTTGGAATTCAACACAGAGAGAGAATCCTGGATGACATTGATCAAGAATTTTCTCAAGAATGGAACCCTCTCGTTGAAAAAGAGCGAAAGGCGAGCTTTAAGACGCAAGGCTGCAAGATACGTTTTACAGGACGATGTCCTTTATCGTCAAGGGTTTTCAAAGCCCCTATTACGGTGTATTGCACACGACGACATTAAATGTGTACTGTAAGAAGTACATGAAGGTGAGTGTGGAGGCTACACTGAGGGCCAAACCTTAGCAAAGAAAGTATTACAGTATGGATATTTCTAGCCTACCGTGAATAAAATGCGGCTGATTATTCACGTCACTGCGATAGATGTCAAGGATTTGCCAAAGTTCATAAAGCACCTCCGACTCAGCTCAAGTCGATGGTAAGCCCATGGCCGTTTGCCATGTGGGGAATTGACATTATTGGAGTGTTACCTATTGCTAGAGGAGGAGCTAAGTACGTGATCGTTGCCGTGGACTATTTCACAAAATGGGTGGAAGCTAAACTTTTAACAACCACCACGTCGAGGAAGGTAATCAGTTTTGTGGTCAGAAACATTATTTGTCAATTTGGGATACCGAAGACCATCATAACCGATAATGGGACACAGTTTGACAACATCGAATACAGGAACTTCTGCCAGAAGTACAAGATTGATAAACGATACACAGCAGTAGCTATCCCGCAATCAAATGGCTAGGTCGAAGCCATAAACAAAGTCGTTAAATCTATTCTGAAGAAGCGGTTGGAGCGGGCCAAAGGAAAATGGGTAGATGAGTTGCCACTAGCTTTATGGGCCTACATGACAACCTTTAAAACGGCTACCGGCCATACTCCTATGCACTTTCCTTTGTATCAGAAGCAATGATTCCGGTAGAATTGGAAGTCCCTTCTCATCGAGTCGCGTATTATAACCCAATGACAAATAGGACACTCCTCCTAGAGTCTCTTGAAATGATTGAAGAAAAAAGAGACGAAGCAGACTTACATGCCTCGAGACATCGACATCAAGTAGCACGTTATTATGACAGGAAAGTTTGCTTCAAAACTATTGAACCAGGAGATCTAGTATTGAAACGAGTCTTCCCACCTTCGGCCCAATTGGGTCCAAAATGGGACGGGCCATACATCATCCAATGGAAGCTTGATACAGGAGCATTTAAGCTAACGACCGTGGACGGTGAAGAGATTCCCAGAGCTTGGAATGCTCAGCACTTACGACGATATCTGAGCTAAATATGAAATGTCTTCCTTTTTGTTTTTATAAGCTGTGTAAAAAGGCACGACTTGCCTTAAAAAGTCTGTTTATATGAACAAAGGATTATAAAGTGGATGTAGGCTACGACTTAGCTGAACCACTATAAAAATATCGCGTGTCATTTATTTTCCTACATTATCTACATATTTGACAATCATTCTATCATGACCATGAAATACGAAACATTAAATTAAATCTGGAAAATTGGAAATAACCTATGTGCAGGAGTGAACAAAATGACCGCTTGCATGATAGAATGCAAAAGAATGGGAAGATGACATTCTTAACTCTAACTCTCATGAATCGAGAGAGAGTATAAAGGACGGGAAGACGATGTCCTTTGGGGCGTGAAGGTGCACCCGGATGAGAGACCGCCCCAACAATACTCTAACCTGGTTATGGGACAGGAGAGTATAAAGATGCTAGAAAGAATAGGCATTAATGACGAAAGAAAAATGGCCCCGTCGGAGAATTATGGGCAATTGGATTTTGAATTTAATCAATCTTGAATAATTCTTGCTCAGTTATCCAGGATTGATTGGGGGCAAATATGTGTACACATATTCCCCTCAACAATGACTTTATTATATAACTGTAATATGACATGCTTTTGCCTTTTACTTAAGTATTAAACTGACAACTATCAGACATTGCAGGTAATAAACTATTATTATTTACAAACACGTGATTTTGTACAGGGAAATAAAGAAAAAGATGTGAGGGCCGCACTCGCTGCAACAATTGCAGACCAATTGAATTTCAAAATAAAACAAAGCACTTCATCACTTAGGCTTTGGAGCGGACTTGGATTTTTTGGTAGCCTTGTGAGTAGCCCTAGCCTCTTTTTCAGCATCAGTTATAAGACGCTTTGGCTTCTTCTTCTCCGTAGTTGAAGTACCAGAATCGGTGGATTTCTTCCCAGGAGTCGGAATGCTGGAATCAAGAGAAGATTTTTTAGAAAGCTCTTCTGTAATAGACCTAGTTGAAAGCTTAACAACTAACCTTGATCCAGGATCCACCACTGCAAGGGGCTTAAGGCTTTCGGGGTTCAAGTCTTTAGTTTTTAGCTGCATGCGTTTGTCTTGATCGGCTTTCATTTCAGCCAAAGTAATGTCATCGGCACTTTTTGAATCCCCAATTATAGCCACTTCAGGATATTCTTCATGCCCCTCATTACCACCGTCGTCTTTTAAGGCATCTATCATCTCGTCATCATGAGAAGTGTCGGCCTTAGACAGTTCAGTGCCTTCTCCGGATTCAGTGGTAGCAGGCTTATCCTGTCCTCCCTAAGCCTTTTTCACAGATTCCTCTCTAATAGAGGATCCCTGAGGCTCATCGAAATTCTCGGCTTGTCCAGCACCTACAGAATGAGAAGCAAAAGATATCAACTCAGAAGAAAATAAAGGGATTGCCCAATTATGTGATGAAAGGTGGAGACGACCTTGACAAATTAAGGTGAAAAGGTAGAAATACCTTCCGATGGTTTCTCAATTGGGGTGACTACCGTCTCTGACGCTGATTTGGGTATAGGGGATAAAAGAGACGCCTTAGGAATTACCGTGTTCTCGGGATCATATCCCTCGACTTCAGTAGTTTCAGTGGTAGCGAAAGAAGAACCAGCCTCAGGGATACTCTTTTGTTTGGCCAGGCGCTTCTCCTCCTCCATAGCAGCGGCAATAAGGCGACGCCCCTCGATCAGGCATGCCGGTTCATCATCTCTCAGGTACTTCTCCATAAGTTTATCTTCATCAACGAAGTCTACCTTAAGTTCCTCTTTCTCCCATTCGATGATTTGACTCCATACGTGAACTAAGGTAGTTGGATAGTCTTCAATGCAAGAGAAGTTTCGGCGACGAATTATGTGCGCAAAGAATTCAATCAGTAATTCGCCAAAACCGTGCACTTCTTCCTAAGCCTCTAATAGCTGTCTACGGGTCTCTTCAGCAGACTTAATGATGTTCTCCACATTCCCCTCAGCTAGGGCAGCCCTATTCTCGGCTTCCATCAACTTGGACTCCAAGTCAGCGTTTCGTTTCTCCAGTTCAGCATTTTTTCTCGCTAATTTGGCTTTTTCTTGCTCAAGAGTATTATAATCCAGTTGCATTTTGACATTGTCCGACTGAGCGTCTTCCGCTTGTTTCTTCAACTCCAAACGCTCTTGACTATGAGAATCCAACAAGTCATGATAACGCTTCTGTAACTCCTCAAATTACTGTTTGAAGTTGTTGGCGTCTCGTTGAGCGATGACGAGTTGAGCCTGTGTGTCTTCTAGGTCCTTCTCCAAATTTTTCAAGGCTTTCTCATTGGAATCCGCAGTCTTTTTCATCGAATTAACATATGTAATTAAAGTCCGAATAATTCTGGAGAGATTGCTTGAATATTTGAACATCTCTGAGTATTACTTCTCAACTGCATCAATCTTTGCTTTAGCCTCATCTGCCCACTTTGAGGAAATAGGCTCGAGTGCAGGTAAAAAAGTCAGATTCTCGAAGTAATGATCTGGGAACTGCTTCTCCAGATATGCCAGCTTAACTTTGGACTCAGCATCCAGTGGTGGAGGTTTGTAGTATGTTAGTTCAATGTCTTTTCGCTTAGTCGGGATGATGGCTGTATCACCCTTTCCAGATCGCTTCTCGGAAACCTTCTGTTTATCTCGTGAATTGGTATGTTTCAGTGGATTCTTTCGAGACTGTGTTTGTCTTGAGGAGAAGTTCGGTCTTTAGGCTGCGACGTATCTTCTCCTTGACGACTCTGGTAGCTCTTATATCTTTCTGGATCCGACCAGATGGGGGAACGAGAGCGCGAGGTATGTGGTCGATAAGAATCATGAGGCCTTCTGTCATCTCTTCCCCGGCTCTCACGGTGATCATGCTCGATATCGGAAGGAGGTCTAGACATGCTACGGCGCATTTTTCTGACATTGTGGTAAGGGCGAGACATTGTACCTGCGCAAAAATGTAAGTGCAATTCAGAATCAGTGTTCACATAAGAAGTGAGTGCTACGATGTGTGGTGCTAATGTGTTGAGTGCATCCTAAGTGGTGTTCCCCCCGACAAACCCGAGTCTGAAGCCAAACTAGTGTGAGTGGGCTCTTTGGCATTCACGGGAGTAGTCTCCTCTGAAGAAGTGAAAGTTAAAGGATTTGTGCCAAAGTCCTCTAAAGTATAGATGGTTTCAGGCGGGGGAGATCTCATAAATCCTTAAATGTGGAATCTTCGGTAGTAGGGGCATCTCCTTGAGAAGTGTCTGTTGGCACCTCTTTAGGAGATGTTGACTTCTCATGAGAAATAGCATCATCAGGGACGGTATACCCTTCTCTGTGCTTTTTAGCTATGTTGGCGAACTCGTCATCCTGAGTTGAAGATGGAGAATGTGAAGTCCGAAGAGGTATTGTTGGACCTTTCGAGCCCTCACCCATCTCAAGAATAATGTCTACTAGGGGTATGTACACATATGGACCCGTCCCATGATCTATGCTATGGGTAATGGATAGTAACCCATGATGATGGAGATACTCATCCTTAAGAACTTCGTCAATGGTTAGAAATTTTTGATCGCCATTGAGAAGCCAATGCAAACGATCAAAGTACAATTGATCTGATATTTGCTTTGGGTTATCAACTGCGAATAAAAAAGAAAGCAGGTTAATGCGTTGGCATGAACATTTAAAATTAAGATCTAGAAAATCGGTGCTTTACTTGACTTGGTCCATCTTCTGCCGCATCCCCGCTGTTGCCTGATATAAAACCATTCGAGCTTAGAATCTCCAGCCTTGCTGCTAAACGGAGCTGTAATAATTTTGCTTTCTGGGACTGATTCAAAATAAGAGAAGGAAGGAGTCTCTTGAGTCCGATGCTTGAAATTATAAAAAAAGTGGACGTCATCGAAAGTAGGCTCTATACCTAAAACCTCTTTGTATGCTATATATAAGGTGTATAAATAAGCATAAGAGTTGAGATGTAACTGCATTGGGGCAATCCGCATCTGTCTCAGAAAGTCGACAACAAAAGGCGAAAACGGTGGAATAGCCCCAAACATACACATCAATCGGGTAATTGCCATAAATCCTTCCAGAGGACTGTGGAGACGATCTACTTTCGATGGCACCGGGTATCTCTTTTCAGTATCCCATGCTTTAGACATATTCGAACAAGTCTGTCATCATCAATCGTCGATTCAACAGAATCTTTGGGTAACTCTAATACAATGGCAGACTCAAACTCATCAGGAGCCCGATTATCTCCTATCCCTCCTTCCTCTTCATCGCCAAGAGAAACATCACTATCAGAAAGTATTTCACTATTGTGTGATTCTACTTCATAATCTGGGACCTCATCGTCCCATTCAGGGTCTGAGGGAGAGGATATGTCATTAAGAGTAAATTTCTCGGAACTTTCTGCAACTTCTATCTTCTCTGCTAACCTAGATGAACGTCTCTCTGCCATGATCACTAAACTACTGAAGAAGCAATAGCATAAGTTATAGTAAGATAGCCCGTATCCCCCCGTGTGTTTGTGTGAATTAAAGTGTGTGCTATTTATGCAAAATATGCAAAGTAAACACACAAGAGCGTGATGCAAAGGTTCGATAAAGCAGTAATGTCCAGAATAGTCCTTGATGTTCATTTATGTTCATAAGGCGCTATCCTAACAGTTCTTTAAGTTGAAGGTTATGTCAAACATTGATTTAGCCAATTGGACAAATTCTTATGAATTAAGATGGACTACTTCGGTTCAGTTCGGATGTATGTGTTAGGATCGGATCGGGAGGCAAAGCCATGTTTTGGCCTGAAGCAAACATTCACACCCAGCAAGCAAAACCGGATCAGTTCGGAATTAGGGGTTCGAAGCGGTCCGGAGTGACTTGAGCATCCATACCTCTCTTCCTTCTTGTTTCACACTCCGAGCTGACCCGGTCAAGTGAGCTTTGTTTCCCCTCTTTGCTTTTTACTCCGACCCGACCCGGTCATATGAACCATTCTCCCTTTTTTCCCTTCACTCTAACGTTTCTCCATCCAAACCGATCCCAGCTCCTCTCCTCCTTCTCTTCTTCTCCATCTTCCATCTCACTCAACCACCACCAAACCCAACTCCACGTCAAAAACCCCAATTAAGACCGAGCACTTATGTGCTCAAATATCCAACAATAGAACCTAATCCCATCTCCAAATGCCTCGAGGTGATAGCGGAGCCACCAACGACGATGGCAAGGGAAGACGAGGCCACTGTGTCGAAGCCAAGCAAATACCATGCCCAAATTGTTCAAATTGACCGCAAATTGAAACTGAAATCAGTTATTATGAAAGTAATCAGAGTTTTAAACCTACCAGAGCGTTTAATTTGAAGATTAACGAGAGGTTTTTGGGGGTTTTGAAGGTTAGGGTTTCGGTGCAAAATCCACTAGGCGAGAGCAATGAAAGAAGAAGGAAGAAATAGATAGGTGATGGGTTTATATATATATTTGCATTGGCCCTTCGTATTCTCGGCCTGTCATCCCATTCGGACCGGAGTACAAGCCCATGGACGTCTATTAACTTGTTGATCCAATATTAAACAAAGTGAAAAGGAAAATGGATTCGGATCGGAGTCCGAACCCGTAGGGAATTATACATGTTGACTTGGCATGCAAATTAAATTCAAAGAAAAAATAATAATAAACGAGGAGCTTACCTGGAAGAGTCATTAGACATCAAGGAGAAATCTCTTAATAATATGAAATGAAGAAAATAATTCGCACATTTCATGATGTATATATATAAGCAGCAAGAGAACCGACTTTATGGAGCAACGCATCCCTACACGCAAATGGAAACGACTATTAAACAGTTCCAATTCAAAGACCAATAGGCAAATAATGTCAAAGCATGCTTCATCTTCAACAGAAACGTCCTTTGAGGGGGAAAAATGTTAGCCTACTTTGTGAACTAGGCTACACAAAGATTAAAAGATCAAATATTGAAGATACTCACTCAATAAAGTCGGTTCGGATCGGAGGTCCACTAGCCAAGGCAAAGTGATCCAAAGCAGAGGAAGACAGTGCACAAGCCGGACCAGATCGGAAAGAATAAGGCCGATCTGAACCCCACACCATTCCGCTCCGACCCGAATCCAGAACCAAAGTACTCATTCCCACGTTCCCTTAATACTCGGAACGGTTATGCCCACGATCTACCCACGTTTGCCACTAACCTGGTGTGTTTTCACCTTCACAATCCATCTGAAGCCGATAGCATCGGGATTGGTGCCATGTGGATCCGAACCGATCTCTCTCCAAGAACATTTTCCACCTATAAATACACCATCAAGAGGCATTTGGGGGTACTTTTGGCATTTCAGGATTGAAACTCCTTTGCAACCTGAATTATATTAACTTATTCAGCCTAAAATTATCTTTCAAGTCATATTGGGAAGGAAATTGAGTGAATCAATGTATGAAATGAGTGAGAATTGTGTGAAAATCATTACTGTACTCGCATTCAAGACATCAATCAAAAAAGAAGAAAAGTGGACGTAGGCTATTTAACGCCGAACCACTATAAATTGTGTGTTTTCTTCTTTTTAATTTTCATTTCATTAGAATCTCTACTTGTTTGGGTGTTAGAGCCAATTTTGGATCTAACACTCATGTTTATGCCCCAATAACCCAAACCTTCCACATATTCCCATCGTACGTATATCGCGATTCAACCTAGGTTATAGGTCAATCTAGATTCACAAATAAAAAGGAACAAATAGGAATAATATGACAATAATAGGCATAAGAACTGGCACAAGATGATAGCCCCAAACACACAAGAATTACTGATCTAATAGAATTGCAGCATAACTGAATAAACCGATTTAGAATAATTGCATGCATATAGATCTGATTATGAACAATATTATGGACATGAAAGGCTTGAATAATGAACTGAGTTCGACAACTTGTATAGGTTCTATTGGATCGATAAGAAGCAACCCAAAGTCATAGATTCACAAAGGCTAAGAATAGATCCAACTTGAAAATCAAGCATAGGTCCAAATTCATTTCATTCCATGTCCATACTATAATCGGTTGTCTAAATCTGAAAGTAATCGTGAACTTGCAAAATAAAGACAAGTCTTGTTTTCTGTAATCTGTATTTTGAAACTGAATTACTCGCCTTTGATGTAGACTAATTGTTCTTTTAATCCTATTCAGATTGGAAGAAGAAGAAGTACTAGCTCTAGCTTAGGTTTCAGCAGAGTAGCGACGCCATTGATTTATTTTTAGAGAAGGAGAGAGCAATGGAGGCTAGAGAATAATATAAGAGATTTATTTTGTGGCTTAGGGAAGTATTTATAGTAGAACAGAAGTGTTTAGGGCCTTAGATATCAACCTAGAACCAATCTGGACCATCAGAACATCCAAAACCACGTCACAAGCCAAAGAAAATCGGATCTGGGCCGAAACATGTCGACCAGTTGGGGAGGGTCGACCCCTAGGTCGACCTCCTGGTCGACCTATGACCCAAGTTGACCCCCAGTTCGACCTCACTGGGTAGGTCGACCGCCAAGTCAACCTGCCTGGGTATTTTTCTATGTAAATTCTGATTTTTGTTGAATCTTCCGAAGGCCATAACTTCTTCATACGAAGTCCGATTTTCAAAAACTTGGAGTCTATTCCAAGTAGAATTTCGAGACGAACGCAATGGCGTAACCCATTTCCCTTAATTCTTACATTTGAAATTAACTATTCTTTAATTTGTTATTTTAATATTCTCAGAAAATACGGGGTGTTACATTCTCCCCTCGTTAAAGGATTTCGTCCCCGAAATCTTCAAGTTGGGTCGCACGTATATCCTACCATCCAACATCCATCTAATCAGCCATTCAATCACAGGCATCCATTGTCCTTAAAAAGGTTTCTAATATTTTTCATGAACATATGCATAGTGTGTGTATGTTTCCTTACCCAAATGCAAAATCAGTCGATCTACTGATTCAGTTAACCTCCTTAATGCGAATCATGTCGGTGCCATGAGTCCATCATGTATGTAATTATTCCTAATCGTACTTTATAACTTCTACATGAGTGCACATCATTCATACAAATGCAACATCCATATGATAACACTCCAAGTTTCAATTCATATATATATAAATTCACTCATGCATATGCAATATGAAAGTGACTGAGCCGATCTAGTGCCTAATGTGTGTATATGCATCCGAAAGAAACCACTAGCAAACACTTACATCCATTTCCATCCTCCAAACATAACATGTTTCAAACATATGTTTACATCCATTGGCTTCTACCTAAGGATCGAGGATAGGATCGAGAGGATATACTTAAAAGATTAAGACTAGCATGCAAATAAATATTACAAAAAAAGAGGAATCAAGGATATACCCTCAAAAAGGGTATGATGCGCATATCTAGTCTTCAGTCTTCTAAGTCGCATCTTCTTGAGCTTCACTCCATTGTACCTTAACTAATTTAACTTTACAATTGCGAAGCTTCTTGACCTCCATTTCCAAAACCCACTAGTAAAGATAGGACCTCGATCACTTACTATGCTAGAGGGTATCCAATGTAGTCGAACTATCTTTCCAAGATAAACAGATGTTAACCATGATACCAAGATTATATACTAAGATGATTAAAGTTCTCTCCTCTACTTAGCTTATCCATCATGTCACAAATCTGAGGGTCGATATCTCTCACGCAAACCATCCTAGTCGAACTTGACATCCCTCAAGTACAAGCCCCAAAGGCCTAAACCAATATCAGACAAGCACCCAAGGAATACCTCCTCCGAATTTGGATGATTTATGTGAGATGATACTAGCAAAACAACCAAACAATTGAGAACTTAACCGACTCTGGCTATCCTCGCCAATCTTGCTCCAAAACTATCGTTGATTGCATAACTGGCTTTGTATTGTCAACTAACATATGCGGAAGTCTATCTCGAGTTTTAGGGGGAAAACCCCTATCCTAATCAAAACATCCTCATACTCATAGGCTATTCTGATGGATCGCAAATCGTCGATAGATGCATCAACTGATTCTAGGTAGTTAAGCCTAACTGATCTCCTTAGGATCGCACAAAATCTCGATGGTGTTCCCGAGGCAAGTAAAAAGTCTAACTACCCTCCTTACTAGCTAACCAACCCATTCCTAGAATAAACCTGTAGCCCATGAAACCAAAAACATAAGCATAACGCTTAAACCCAATACTTACGATAGATATTCTCAAATCCTTACAAACCAAAGTTTAATGAGCCGAGCCAACAATTAGATTTGAGACAATAATAGGATCCTCTACTATACAAGCACTAAGGTGCAGAGTCTCAACTATGGAAGCAGATATAGACGAATGTGAAGCGCTAAAATCAAAAGAGTACTAACAGGATGATCAAAAGAAAAACTAAACTTTTTCAACGGAAACTTTACTACCACTCTCAGGTATGCTGGCGATGAGAGCATGCATTTTCCCTTCTGAAAATCCTGTCATTTTTTCTTGCCCTTGCCCTCAATTATACGACCCGTTATACCATAATAAAGATACTTCCTCTTGTCTTAGGTTTTTCTATTCTTTCCTTCCTTCTTGTCCTGATTCTTCCACTTACACCTCTTTCTTTTTACCTTCGTTGTGAACCAAGTCTATATCCATGAGTTCCTCATCCTTGGGTTGTGCTCCTTAGCCAAACTCCCTCATTCTCATTTTTGCCATCCTTGTGTAACTTGTTGACAAGTCTCTTGAAATCTGCCTCCGTCGCATGAAAAATCCTACAAAGCTCGAAAGAAAATTAGCCGTAGGTGAAACTACAGCGGCTATAGATAGAAGTTGGGCACTTATTTTCCCTTTGACAAGTGTCGTAGTCTCGTCGAGCCTACGGAACCATGCCGCGATGAGGTTACCTTCTAGAAAGCCAGGAGCCCCGGAGACTTAGGAAAGAAGGAAACTAGGATTCAAAAAGAGAATTAAAAGATAATGTTTATGGCTTTAGGGAATCTTCCTTTAAAATAAAAAAAATCTTTTGAAAATGCTTCTTTTAAAACCGTTGAAAATAATTTTTCAAATCTTTTATCTGATCCGGTAACCTTCAGCTCTGATACCACGTGAAACACCCCGCCTTCGTTAAGGTCACTAACAAAGGGAATGCCTTGACATCGGTGGAGCATTATAGGTAAAAGATGCAGATAAACTACAAGAAAGACAAATAAAGCAATGGAAAACAAAGTAATTTTATAAACAACTTAATTTTGTCAAGCTTTTACAACAATTTTCTCAAATCATACTTAAAAGTAATACATAGAACTTCTGTCTTGATTTATTAATTTCCAAGGATAAAAGAAGCATAAAAATAACAATGATTTATTCCCCAATGGAGTAAAGCAAGCCCTAGCTGAAATGAGATTGAATCCAAAGCAATACATGATGATCGTGAAGCAACAAGTAATCCAAGCTAAGAAGAAGTGTTTCCTCCTTAAGAACCTGGGGGGGACATAAGAAAAGAGGAAAAACAAAACTAGGTCAGACATAAGTCTGGTAAGTCCAGCTACTTTCAACATATGAAAAAGAAAGAACAACATGACATGAATTAAACTGAATAAATACATAAGCATGATGATAAGGAACATAGGATACACAGGTTAAGCAACAGGTAAGATAAACTAAGTATAACATCGCATGTTAACTATTCTCTGCTTCGCTACTACCCTATTATTCTGATTTCTATATCTCTGCACCACCTAACGAATGTCCCAACTAGTAATCTGTATAAAGGATAATACTACAACGCGATCCCAATCCCTGCAATTGTGGTAGCCTTCAGGTGTACATCTATTATGGGGATTCCACCCCAATCAGCCTAATTGCCATGAAGATGTTGGATGTGCCCTTACTACCTTATCGATCGCCTCCCTACTTGTACAAATGTTCCATATGTATGTGTCAATCGGCCCCCTCTTGTAGATACCCTCTGCTAGTCCCACCATAAGGTGTATCAATCTTTATGATAACGACCCGACACAAATCAAGATGCACAGTGTATAACTACTGGTACCCAGTGCCTGCTTTTTCCCACTCCAGAGTACATGCACGCCTGTAAACTATCGGAAACTACACTGATGTACCCCCCTGCCGTAGTTTTGACCGCTTATAATCAGCCCAGTAATTGTGCCCCACCCTGCCTAACTCAGGGTACCGTGATACATCTATGCGGGTTATGGCTGAAATGGGTCCCCATTACTAGGGTTTCTTACTGGTTAAGTTTGTGGGCCTATATTTACTAATATTACCCATTAACCCGATATGTACTTAACCATCCCACTGATTCAAGCATGTTTATTTAACGGTTAAGTTTTGTTGGCCTATATGTACTAATATTACCCAGCTACACGAGATGTACTTAACCCTCCCATCGATTCAAGCATGTTTATTTAACGGTTAAGTTTTGCGGGCCTATATATACTAATATTACCCACCAACTTGATATGTACTTAACCCTCCCACTGACTCAAGCATGTTTATTTAACGGTTAAGTATTGTGGGCCTATATGTATTTACTAATATTACCCACCAACCCGACATGTACTTAACCCTCCTACTCTTCATGCCATGCTGGTTAAGTGGTTCTTATTAACTTAACCTTCCTCACTTATCATGTTGGATTGGTTAAGTGTGATTTATTAACTTAACCTTGTTCATTCATCACATTATATTGGTTAAGTATTTCCCATTTAACTTAACCCCATTCGTTCGTCAAGTTATATTGGTCAAGTGTCATTAATCAATTCAATTTAACTTAACTCGCCCACTCGTCTTGTCATGTTGGTTAAGTGTTTCCTTCTGGTGTTAACTTAACCCTACCTCAAATCATGTTATATTGATTAAGTGTTGCCCTCTCGTGTTAATTTAACCCTTTCCATACATCATGTTATATAATTGGTTAATTGTTTTCCTCTTGTATTACTTAACCCTACCACATGTCATTATATATTGGTTAAGTGTATCCTCTTGTGTTACTTAACTCTACCACAAGTCATTATATATTTTGGTTAAGTGTTACTTTAGTTAAATTAACCCTATCATCTGTTTAGTTAACATGTTATAACAGTTAAGTGTTCCCTTAGTTAACTTAACCATACCCTATATCATTTCTTGTTGGTTAGGTGTCCTTTGTCCATTCATGTTTAACTTAACCCACCCATATGTCATATTGGTTAAGTACCAATTAACCTAACCCTCCCATACTTAGCATGTGTCAATAGCATTAATTCATTCATTAAAGAACCAACCACTCACATTAGACAGGTATTGTTGCAGTCACTGGATGTGCCGGTCGGTTCCGGGCAGTTTTACACCACAACTCGGTCTAACCTCGGGTTCTTATTGGGCTCAATGCCCTAACCTCCCACATTAGATATGTATTGTTGTGGTTACTGGACAGTCGGGCGGTTCCGGGTAGTTTTACACCACAACTAAATCTAACCTCGGGTTAGGCATATTCATCTTTCCTACAATTTACATATTTCTTATTTATGACAAATTCCACATGTAAATTATTCCCAATTTAATTATGCCATAATTATCCTTTTAGTTATGCTCACAATTAATGGTATACTAAATATACCATTTCATGAACCAATCTATGCCATGTATTTTTCATGTTTATCCTTCATATTTATATGTAAATAATAAATCAATGATTGTCATGGCCCACTTTCCTTCTAAATCATGTTCATAATCTTTGGTATATAAATTATACCGTTACATGCCATTAGCCATTTACATGGTTATGAGCCAAATATGTCAATTACATGAAATTTCAAGTTATTAATCAAAATAGGCTATATCCCGTCTTCCCAAACTTGCAATAATAGTCATTCCCAAAATCATTATGTCATATTTTTGGCATTCCAAATCAATAGTTAAGCCTAATCTAGTTTTAATATTCTAGTTACAGTGTATGGCCAAAACTTGGTTTACGAGCCAACTAACCCAAACTTGCAGTTATAATGATAACAATGCCCCAATGTCAATTACATGTTTTTGCCCAACCATTTCACCAATTATGTTATGTTCAGTTACTTTCCCCAATTATGTTATGCCAATATTGTCAATCTCATGTTTATGCCCCAATAACCCAAACCTTCCCCGTATTCCCATCGTACGTATATCGCGATTCAACCTAGGTTATTGGTCAATCTAGATTCACAAATAAAAAGGAACAAATAGGAATAATATGACAATAATAGGCATAATAATTGGCACAAGATGATAGTCCCAAAACACAGGAATTATAGATCTAATAGAATTACAGCATAACTGAATAAACTGATTTAGAATCATTACAGGCATATAGATCTGATTATGAACAATATTATGGACATGAAAGGCTTGAATAATAAACTACGTTCAACAACTTTTATAGGTTCGATTGGATCGATAAGAAGCAACCCAAAGTCATAGATTCAGAAAGGCTAAGAATAGATCCAACTAGAAAATCAAGCATAGGTCCAAATTCATTTTATTCCATGTCCATACTATAATTGGTTGTCTAAATCTGAAAGTAATCGTGAACTTATAAAACAAAGGCAAGTCTTTTTTTATGGAATCTGTACTCTAAAACTGAATTGCTCGCCTTTGATGTAGGCTAATTATTCTTTTAATCCTATTCAGATTGGAAGAAGAAGAAGTACTAGCTCTAGCTTAGGTTTCATCAGAGTAGCGACGCCATTGATTTATTTTTAGAGAAGAAGAGAGCAATGGAGACTAGAGAATAATGTAAGAGATATAGGTTTTGACTTAGGGATGTATTTATAGGAGAACAGAGGTGTTTAGGGCCTTAGATATCAACCTAGAACCAATCTGGACCATCAGAACAGCCAAAACCACGTCACAAGCTAAAGAAAATCGGATCTGGGCCAAAACAGGTCGACCTGTAGGGGTGAGGTCGACCCCCTAGTCGACCTATGACCCAGGTCGACCCCTAGGTTGACCTCCCTGGGTAGGTAGATCCCCAGGTCGACCTGCCTGGGTATTTTACTATGTAAATTCTGATTTTCTGTTGAATCTTCCGAAGGCCATAACTTCTTCATACGAAGTCCGATTTTCGAAAACTTGGACTCTATTCCAAGCAGAATTTCGAGAGGAACGCAATGGCATAACCCTTTCCCTTAATTCTTACTTTTGAAATAAATTATTATTTAATTTGTTATTTTAATATTCTTAGAAAATACGGGGTGTTACACTAACCAAAGAATCAAATGCGATATAAGCGAATTGTGAAGTCTTAGAACTTGCTGGTGCGATAATGGGGCCTTACAATATCGCTAAATCAACTCATAGCATACGCATTCGATTGTGGGCATGATCTAAATGGGAAATTTCAACTTAATGAAACTAGAACTAATGAATCGGAAAGTGTATAATTATCTAACCAATTCATATGCATATACACAAATCAATATGAACCTAAACTACACTTTATGAGCCAATAACTTGTGGCATAAACACGAAGAACTCAACTATGGCTCTTGAATGACAAGAACAAGCCTCTAAACTCGCTAGGAATCCAATATCTCATCAATTCTTCACTCTAAATAAGAAATAGAGACATAAGAACAGTTGCACAAAATCCGAAATTTGAGAAGGTAGAGAGATAAAGGAGGAGTTGAGAGAGCATACACAACTTGTCTCTCCAAATTAGCACTTGATTTGCGCTTGGAATCAAGAATCCTAGCTTAGGAATTTTGATTTCCCTTTCCCAATCCTAATTTCTATTTTTGTTTTGAAAAGAGGAATAGAATGAGGGAGAGTGGGCTGATTTGAGCGTTATATGGAGGGCTAGGTTAGGTAAACCAAAACCCAACCCAAGTGCCAAAACACTGAAGCTCGGAGTATATTGAAGTTTATAGTTTTTGAACACGTAAACGACATTTTGAACTCAAGGAAGTGGTTTCGAGTCCAAATTCGTCCATATGCAAAATGGCTATTTTTAAGGGCTATATATAATATTGAAATATATATATATATATATTCCATAGCTACTATTCTAAATTTTAATTAAGTCATAACTTACAATTTTTAAAGTGAAAACTCAATTTCTTACATTCGTTAGAAAATTACAATTCAAAATAATCCAATGTTTCTTATTTTATCGAATTCTGATTTATATTGAATTCTATATATTCATTCAAAGTTTATAACCAAATTTTCAAACTACCGCGCCATTTCGAGTTCGTTTTAATTAAGCTTTAAATTTATTCGCACGAACTTCGATTAAAATAAATTTTAAGTCATTTATGCTCAAAATAATTCACCTAAAATTTTTTATTTTTATGAAAATCAATTAAAAATAAATTTTAAATTGGTTCCAAAAATGCGTGCTATTACAATCTCCCCCACTTAAAATCTTTTCGTCCCCGAAAAGGTAGAAGGAAATGATGGTCGCGTACTTAACTAACTTAAACTTTGCTTGACTCAATTTCTTCGACTTTTCAGTTTCTAAGAACTTTCTAATTTCTCAAAATTTAGCTAACGCCTTAAATTTTCGAATTTTTTTGCCATAACCTCCTTTGTACGGGTTGATCGGTACAACTACAAATGGCATCTACAAGCTCTCATACATCAAAAGAAAATCCAAAAGCCAAACGGCTAGCCAATTGGCTCATAAAATCATCAAACCCAATAAATACAGTAAATATTTACTTATTTGTCGGGCATACAATTTTTTTCCTCTTCTTAGCTTCTGCGCAATACCATGTACAACATATATACACACATGTGTGTGTGTGTATATATAACCAATTCGAACTTATTTTCAATTCAGTTCAATATAAATTCAATTTGGTTTAAATTACCTTTCATTTTCACATTGGTTTTATTATTTCAATATTTTAATTAGTCAAATCAATTATCATCCATCACAACCATCAATCAATTAGTGATTAGCTTTTCAAATGCATAACTTATATATATATATATATATTCAAAAATGATATTTCAATGCCATATCAAAAACATAAACCCTAACTAAGTTATTGGTTCTCACACCAGTCAATTGGAAATATATATATACCCTACTTTCGAAACTCGAACATAAACACTGATGATGATGCATCATCATCAGAATTATCCACGGGCCCTTAGAGTGTTATTCTATATCTATCCAATATATTTGAGACTTCGAATATATGTTCATGATGCGTATATGCAAAATCTTCGTATACTCGATAGTTCAAACTCAAATAAAATACTTAAATCTTATAATAAGATATAATTTTTCAAATCTAAATTCGTTTTTATAAATAACACTCTTCAAACTCATTGTAGGGCATACTACACCTATCTCTAGTGAGTTACACTTATAGGATATTACTAATCCTATCTCTGATTAATTCTTTTGTTTGGTTCAAATGTATCTTGTTCTCGAGCTTTATGAACCAAAGCTCTGATAACAAACTGTTACACCAAAAATCGCTCGACCTCCGAAGAGATGGGAGAACGCGGATTGTAATGAGAACACGACACGTCGAAACACAAACATGAAAATTTCATTGCTATTACAAAAAAATGTATTAGAGTACAAAATATCAGAGTTCAGAAAAATAATATACAGTGAAAAATATCAAAGATTTAAATTACAAAACAGCGGAAATGTATATATGCATAAATGTAATGTGCAGCAGAAAACATCAACTACCACAACTGAAAGAAATACACGGATACAAAGCATTCTGAATATAGCTCCAGCTGTAATCTAGGATCTTGTGAAAAGAAATATCTTCAAAACCAAAACTACTAGCTGTCCTGTGGAAAATATGGGCACCTAGAGTTTAGGTAGAAACAGTAAACTTCAGGTCAGTCATCTGACTGGTGTGAGAACTCAAAATAGCTACCAAACGTTACTTAAAAATAGGGTACATCATGGAACCACGCCGTATGTCACGGAATGGGTTCTGTAACACCCCGTATTTTCTGTAAACATTAAGGTAACGAATTAAAGAATAATTAATTACAAATGTGAGAATTAAGGGAAACGGGTTACGCTATTGCGTTTGTCTTGGAATTCTGCTTGAGATAGAGTGCGAGTTTGCGTGAATCGGACTCCGTATGAAGGAGTTATGACTTTCAGAAGATTCAAGAATTTAAATAAGCAGCTCAGATTAAAGTTTAGAAAATTCAAATTTCAAAATCAGGAGCCGAAGCGGGCTGGGCGAGAATTTTCCCGCCCAAGGCCAGGTCAACCAGGAGGTCGACCAGGGGGGCGACCTCTGTAACACCCCTAAGTCCCACATCGTGGAAGCCTGTGTGAAGTGGGTACTTATATAGTAGAGCCCATCTCTTATTAATGCCGAGGCCTAGCGGTGGAAAACCCCACACCTATACGGTGGCTAAGTTGGGCACAATATCTTGCATGAATGGAGGTGCGGGTTATTACAGTGGTATCAGAGCCAATACTCAGCCGGAATTGTGGCTCCTGTGTGGACCACAACACCTAGGTGAGGTGTTTGTGAGCCAACGAGGACATTGGGCTCTGTAGGAGGGGAGAATGCAACACCCCTAAGTCCCACATCGTGGAAGCCTGTGTGAAGTGGGTACTTATATAGTATAGCCCATCTCTTATTAATGCCGAGGCCTAGTGATGGAAAACCTTACACCTGAGAGGTGGAAAAGTAGGGACAATATCGGTGTTAGTAGAGAGGTTGGCTCAGCCAGTGTGGCAACGCCATGTGTTGGAAAATCTTGAAACATAGTCGAGGCCTTTTGAGGAACAAAACCCCACAGCTATACGGTGGCTAAGTTGGGGACAATATCTTGCATGAACGGAGGTGCGGGTTGTTACCACCTCCCCCCATACAGGTCAACCAGGGGGTCGACCTAGGGGTCGACCTCCCCCTCGGGCCAGATCTGAAATCTGACGTGTTTCTTCTTGTGACGATTTGCTGTGTCATTAGGGCTTGTGTGGCAAGTTCTGGTTTGTTCTCTTAGGTTTGAATGGTTTTGATTTGCCTAAGGTTGATCTGACGGCTCCTATTAAATCAAACTTCTATATAAGCAACCTAAATCCAAACCCTAAGCCAAACAAAAATAGTCCTAAGACCGTCATGCTGTCAGAACTCAACCTAGAGTAGCCTCCATTCTCCTTCAACTAGAAAGCAAGTTAGGAATTCCAAATCAAATCTAATTCAACTAAGAGAATTCAACGTCTACAACAAAGGAGAGCTATTCAATTTCAAAATACAGATCCCAGAATGCAAGACTAGTCTCCTTTTTGTAAGTCTAGTTATCATTTAGACCTAAACGATATTAGAATTGTGACTAAATAACTGGATGTAGAAAAACGCCCTATGTAAATTTAAGCGTATCCTTTTTGTTAAACTGAATTGATTAAGACTATGACTCTTATCATGATTAAGTTTGTGATTATGTTGCATGTGATTTGATGATAAATGTTAAATGCTTGACAATGAATCAATATGTTGTATAATTTGGCTATGACATATATGTTGTGTAATTTGGCGATGACATATTATGTTGTATACTTTGGCAATGACATATCATGTTGAATAAATTGGCGACGACATACTATGTTGTATAATTTGGCAATGGAATAACATGTTGTGAAATATGGCGACGACATACCATGTTGTATACTTTTGGCGATGACATATCATGATGACACCTATATGTTGTGTGTCAATTTGGGAATTTTGCTATGTTTATGCAAGTTCAACCATGATCACATATATAACCAAAACTACATGCTAATATGATTAAGCTCATGTTAAATTTGATCTAACTAAATTAGCAAGTTCACAACTACATGCCTAATTTAAGTTTATGTAGTTCTATGTAAAACCCCTATTTTATGTTTCATGATGAGTAGATCTAAATTTGCAAGTTCATAATTAAACTGTATATTGTTTTATGCCACATGTGTAGTTAGATCCATATTTTTTTATGATGTTGGAATATTACATGTTCCTCTTTTTCCCCTTTTATGTATAAGTTAGGCTATGTATCGAGCCTAACATTTTATGTGATTTATGTGAACGTTTAACAGGGGTAACGTTGGAGAAAAACATGAAATTACATATAATGGGCATATTTGGCTCATAAGCATGTAAATTTTTTATGGCATAAAGTGGTATAAATTTTTATACCTAAAATTATGAACTTGATTTAAAAGGGAAAGTGGGGCTTGACTTGAATGACAATAATTTACATATAAATATAAAGAGGTAAATATGTGTATTTAGAAAAGGCGAATATGCCTAACCCGACGTTAGATTGAGTTACGGTATAAGACTGCCCAGAACCGCCTGGCGCATCCAACAACCATAACAACATATATCTAATGTGGGAGGTTAGTGCATCGAGCCCAAAAGAACCCAAGGTTAGACTGAGTTGCGGTGTAAAACTGCCCGGACCCGACCGACACATCTAGTAACCGCAATAATACCTGTCTAATGTGAGTGGTTGGTGATTTAATGAATGAAATAAACCAAAGTCGGGAATGGTAGTGTTAAGTTAATTAAGGCAACACTTAACCAATACATGTTGACTAAACTGATGGGTGGGGTTAGGTTAACTTGGACACTTAACCAATTTAATATGTTGATTAGAAAACCTTAGTAATGTGGACCCATTTCAGCAGTAACCCACATAGATGTATCATGGTACACTGAACAACACTTACAATAGCACTTATCAGAGTACAACACTTACAACAACAGCGGAAATAATAATAGCGATAGAATCCTGAAGCCTCCTGCTCCAAGCTCTCCAAGTGTGTCTGTAAAATCCCGACTACTTGACTGCCCGTGCAAATTTAGGCACCCAAGAGTTTAGGGAAAACAACAAAGTAAACTCCGGGTCAGTCATGGGACTGGTGTGAATAAAACTCCTAATACTTGGTTTAATAATGGATATATCATAAGACCACGCCGTGAAAACGGAACGGGTTTTCCCTTATGAAAATCCAAACAACTTTGTGAAGCAATATCATTCGGATATTATAATAATGTCTAAGTACAAATAGATATCAATTTAGCAGAAACGCTTTCATCTCACGTTCTACTATATAGTATACAATCAAAACCGTAAGCACGTATTGGGTAATGGATTTCCAACTATGACAAGGTATGGAACCACCTTCCGATCAGTGTACTCTAGGAACGATACGCTGGAGTTCAACAAGAACATCTTGCAACTCAGCCACACATGACCGACCACTCATTTTGCTTGAGTGTATCGAATGTACATCACCAACGGTTGGGATCAACAACCGTTTCCCGTATATATATGAGACAACATTGATAGATTAAAGAAGCAAATGAATATTCTCTAGATAGGTGATTATACACCCTACTTCGGTGCGACCGACTTAGCCATGCTGCCTGCCCGATTTCTGTCATTTACCGGTTGTGAGGCTAGAAGCTACGCTTTATCATCACATCAGATTCACTTTGAATGCCACATTGTCAGATCCATCGAAAATCACTAATTGACATCTACAATAGTACATTACGTGTTAGCTAAAGAAGTGCCCTTCTCCGCTTCCACTCTTGGTACGGTTGAAGAAATCAATGTACGTGACCTTTCTGGAAATACTCTGTCAGACATTCATCTATACAAGTCATCCAGGAATAGGATGAGCAGAAGGTACTATTCAGTACATCCATCTTAGGCATTGTTATCTAAGACTTATACAATAGCCCTTGCACTTTACTCCGTCTTCAATTATCTTTGGCATATATGATTCGCAACGCTTATGCCAATACAGAGTGGTTCTTTGGATAATAATCCAACCGGTCTCTCCATATTAACAACGTTAAAATGGTAAAAACATTGATAGTCTGTGATTTAACTATCAAAGGAAAACTCGTGTGCAAACAACGATATTATTTCCAGATGGAAATTATATCAACCAATTATCATTCTACATTTATCTCTTTAGTTCATTACTTACTTGTCTCCTGTTTCCTTATATTCAACATTTCTTGTTTTTCTATTATCAAAAACATTTCTGATTCTTATTTGGAAAACATTTCCAAAGTTCCTTCATTGAATTTCAACAAATGTTTAAATAAACATAGCTATGCCAACTCAAACTATTTACTGAATTCACTTAACCATCATTCACTATCAAACCTTACCATTCCTTAGTTAAGAAGGAAGTCAATCAAGTTGGGGTATAATTACCTCTCAGACCTTAACAGAACAACGTTATAACTTCGAAATAGTAACAGTTTATATTTTAAACCTTTAACAACTTCTTTACGTAACTCTCGGATTCAATTTACGAATCCACTTCTTTATTGAAAACATTTATTATAACGATAACGTTATAATCCCTACTTTCGAAATATCTAACTTCAATTATAACCTTTATTCTTTAATTCGAATAATTAAACCTAACCCTAATTTATTAGTGTATACTCTTGATTTAAAAACCGGAAAGTAAATATTACTTCCCCGAATTCGATATAATTGAATTCGACGTATAATTCTCTTTTGAGTAAATCTCTATTTGATTAACTCTTCTTCGAATAACCTATATTCGATTATCTCTCTTCGAATAACTTATATTCGAAATCTCTCTCTTTCGAATAAACTATATTCGATCTCTTTCTTTCGAATACGATATATTCGATAATCTCCTTTCGATTAAACTAATCGATAGCTCCTTTCGATTAAACTATAATCGATAACTCCTTTCGATTAAACTATAATCGATAACTCCTTTCGATTAAACTATAATCGATAATTCCTTTCGATTAAACTATAATCGATAACTCCTTTCGATTAAACTATAATCGATAACTCCTTTAACTCTATTCGAATAAACTATATTCGACTAACTCTATTTAACTCCGTTCGAATAACTACTATTTGATTAACTCTATTTAAATCCATTCGAATAACTAATATTCGATAACTCTATTTAACTCCATTCGAATAACTAATATTCGATAACTCTATTTAACTCCATTCGAATAACTAATATTTGATAACTCTATTTAACTCCATTCGCTTGACTCTAGATCGCAGCGATCACAATGGTTACGCCTGATTCCCTCAGGAAACATCTGACCGCCTTAGGCTATCTGTAGCCCTGCGAATTACGCTAGCAGTCGTGCTAAATGGCAACTCATTTGGATTAACTTTAACTGATTAACTCTAACCGATTAACTCTAACCGGTTTACTCTAACTGTTTAACTCTAACTGGTTAACTCTAACTGTTTCACTCTAACTGGTTAACTCTAACTGGTTAACTCTAATCGATTTACTCTATTCAACTAACTCGACTCGACTAACCCCTTTCGAATCACATATACGATTAACTAACTTCGAATACCATATTCGATTAACTAACTTCGAATACCATATTCGTTTTACTAACTTCGAATACCATACTCGATTTCTCCTTTTTGATTTAACGTTTATCCATATATAGAAAGATTCCTTTTTAACAACGTTTATTCATTTATAAAGATTCACTTTTTAGTAACGGTTCTTCACTTTATAAATGTTCATTTAATAACGTTTTACTTTTTATAATGGTTTCCTTTTATAACATCTTATTCCGTTATAAACCAATTTCCTTTTTATTAACTCTATTTATTTTCTAAATATTCCCTTTCAATTCTATTTGTAAATGGTTTACAAATATTTCTTTTTCGATTTTATTCTATTTGCAAATGGTTTTCAAATATTCCCTTTTCAAATTTATTCATAAAAATATTCTAACTCCTTAAATTCCCGGGAAAATTCTCCATAACCTCCTTCGTATCGGGAGCATCGGGAAAATCCCCAAACCCGCCACATAGGCCTTTCCATTCAAAAAGAAAATGTTTTGAAATTATTTCCTTTCTAAATATCTCCTATTTATAAATATTCAAATTTATAAATATTTCTTATTTATAAATATTTCTATTTATAAATATCTCTTATTTATAAATATTCCATTTATAAATATTTTATTCTTAATATCACTTTGAAAATCTCTTTATCAACATTTCGGTATGTTATGGTATTCAATCATATCAAATCCCGATGTTCAATATCGTCCAAGCACACAAAATCGACAACAGAATATATACCACATCATATATTACAATATATGAACAGAACGGTATTATAAATATTGAGGAGTCCAGTTGGACCCCTCCAACCTGTTTCCCTGCATCACAGATGTTAAACCATATAATTAACATCAACTTCATTTCAATATGAAATGTTATGATGAACAACATCAATATATATATATATAATGGTTTATATATAAATATTTTCAACTAACTGACTAGCAGTTCAATCAACCAATCAACACACATAAATCAACAGATAATTATTAGTTCTAAACTACGTTATAAAAATATAACTGTTTAGAGTTGGTGAGTTTTACTCACCTTAAACGATCATCGTTAATAACGATAACCATCGCTTGATTTGAACGGACAAATTATTTTGCTATAAATTCATACGAGCCCCAATCCACTTCCAGTCAGCTTCTTTGTGAAGCTCTCGTCCATACGGTTCCAACGCAACTTACGGTTCGTGATTCTGATTTCATATGAATAAGATATTCAATTTATAAGTTACACTAGTATTTAAATTTAAATTAAACTTTAAAACAACTCTTATTGGGCCTCTCACCCATTAAACTGGCCCATCCACGTTGCAATCCAGACCGAACCATCTCTTCTTCCTCCCTTGAAGAAAATGCGACCTGGAGCTTCTCAAAACCCATACCCGTGTACTCCACGTTGAACTCCCCGATCAACTCCCCCATCACTTCACAATACCTGCTGGTGAATTCTCATTCACAAGTCCACCCCACATACCCGGTAATTTCACCAAAAACTCTTGTTTTCAAATATCTGGTAAAAACTCGGGTTTAAATGCAAAACAATTTATCAACTGCAGTGACCAACATTGTAACTGACTTGCCCACTCTTCCGCCTTTTCTAGACGAGCGGACAATATTGCAAAGAGCGTCAATAACACCGGGGCAACTAGCAACGGGTCCTCTACCAAGCTTATTTCTATTTCAATAAAACTCCCTTAACACAGTAAGCTTTCCTCCTTCCTTGCGATGACTGCAGACAAGTGAAACTGCCCCCCTTTATTTACCACCGACGGATCTGAGAGCACCGCGTCATTTCCCACTCCGACCAGTCCAAGCCCCTACCTCCTCCTTCCCTCAATCTTCACGCACCCCAGGTAACTAACCCCCTATACTTAAAACCCCAATAGCTCCTTAAACCCGCTCCTCTTTCTTACTGACCACCGAAAAGTCTACTTGCCACCTCGAGCTTGCCATCCATTCGCCTTGCGGTTGCCTAAATTATTCTGCTCGAAATCGGTTATCCAAACAGAAATTGATCGAGTTGCATCTATTTGGTATCATGTTGAAGCCGACGAAATAATGTGTTCAGCGAATAAACAAATGGTTGAATTTGCTGTGTATTTGAATTAAAAGGTGGATTTTTGAGGATAACGATTATGTTTACTGAGGGAAAAGGGTGGAGGCGGATTGTGCTTTGACCACAGAAGGCGTTGAATTAGGTTTAGAGAGGTTTTGTGAGGAGTGATTTATAGAGAAATTTTGGGCCATTTTTATTATTTAATTATATAAAAGCTTCACCGCGAAGTCTCGTATAAATATAACCTCATACAATATCTGTTTTTGACAAACTTAGCTAATCCTAGCATAGAAAAATATTCCGGACCCAATGGGACAGGTTTCGTCGAATTCCGACACCGTTTGCGAAAATCCCTTAGAAAATATCGATGAAAAACACCGAGCATTAATTCATTAAAATTACAGAAAAAATCCTAAAAATATGAGGCCTTGACGTTTCACTAGACCTTTTCCTAAGGTTTCGTATGAAACTTGTTTCGTTGAATTTCGAGTTCGTTTGACTAGTTAACCATTCAGTTTAGTTTGTTTTAAGTTAAAAACATAGCGTACCCCCACTATGAAATATTCTGTTCACGTAGGGACTGTTATGGACAGAAACAAAAATACCATTAAAATGAGTGATGTGCTCTGGTCCCAAAAATGTAATAATACCGGTAGAGAACTCATATTGTGTAACCCCGAAATGTCGATACAGGGTGCCAAATACTCCAAATAAAAAGTTGATTATTTAATTAATTAAAAATTACAGTAGAATTCTAAAAATTAAATTATCGCTATTTCCCAACAGGACCTTGTCTAAATTCAAACCCGATCTCTAGTTATATCGAATAAACCGATACGGTCGATAAACGATTCTATAGCGACTATTTCAAATTTTGATTTGGACATATCTCAAAATCTACACGACGAAATCCAGATTTTTCTCTTCCATTAGAAAACTATTATCAAATCGGTCCTGACGGTTCTTGTTTCACAGAAATCCAACTTAAAACGGACCCTGTATATTCAGTTGAAGTTCAAATCGCCAAACAGCGAACTGCAGCGCCATTTCAAACTCGTTTTTAATTATAATATAAATTATAAATTCAACTGGCTTATATAAATATATTCGTCAATATAATTCAATATAAACTGAATTATATATTTTCAACTGTCCAGTTTACACAATATTGTGAATTCCGTTATTCCCGATTATTCCGGAAATATATTATCCTATTATTTATATAAATTAAATATAAATATTATTTAATTCCAGTTATTGATATCGTTAAATCGATATTTAATAATTAAATTAGTTAATTATTCTCCTGCCAAATTACGGGTCATTACAATCTTTCCCCCTTAAAAATAATTTTGTCCTCGAAATTGCTAAGGTAGGGGACGACCCTATCTAATGGGTAAAAATATATCCGTTTACCTCTTATCTCCGGTTCCAACTAAACCAATTAATATCGACTAAAATATTAATTTATTCCGAATAACTAAATTTTCAAAAATTCTGAAAATTTTCTAACACCCTAACTTTTCGAATTTTTTTTGCCATAACCTCCTTTGTATAGCCCTATTGGTAAAAACTCCAACTCGCCTCTCTAGGCCTTCTTTAACCCAAAAGAAAATCAAACAGCCAAACGGCTTGCCAATTCGGCTCATAAATCCCAAACTCATATCAAATCTAAACTGGTACCTTTTTGTCGGGCATATCAACTCTATCATTTCCATATGCTATCAACTCATCATATACCAGTGTTATCTCAATCAAATTCCAATCAGTTTATATCCTCGAATCCAAATCGAATTTCATTCGAACCCCAATATCAAATTTCAAATTCTTAACTCATCAACCTAATTCCATAACAGATTATTCTCTAATCCAATTCAATTCTATTTAACTCAGTTCAAGTTAAATTTCAATTTATTTTTACCATCTCATTTTATTTAACTTCATTAGTTAAATTTTAATTCCAGAACTTAAATTCCTGGGTTTTCTTTCAAATCAATTTGAAATTATAATACCAATTCAAAGCCTTTGAATTTCTGAACAACTTGTTTTCTCAAAACAATCCAAAAACAAAACCTTTGGTAGTAATCCGTCACTTAGAACTCGAAAATGAACACTGATGATGTCGCGATTCATCATCAGAATCTATTTTCCAGCTATTGAAGTGAGTTCAATACTATATCACTTTCAGTTTGAAAAACATTTTCAAAATCTCCCAGGAACTTAAAATTTCCTTATTTTAATTCCAAATCTGATTTAAATTCAGATTTACTTCATCTTATTTCATATACTTTACTTATATGAATCTGATTAGTTATTTATAACCATTTCACCTTTTAGAATCTTATTCGATTATAATAACAACCAACACAACCAATATACTATATCAAATATATTTGGGTAAAATCATTTACCCTCTTTTCAAAACATACCGTGCCGGTCCATCGTATTCAAGTGTTTAGTAACCCCTATTGATACAGTGGATCAAACTGATCGATCAGAATTCACAAACAACTCAACCAATGAATCTCCACGATATAAAACAAATTTTTATATCAAACTAACAAATACGCACTCGTATATATACACTCAAATTCAGTCTAGGATATTACTAATCCCATCTTTACTGAATTACGCCACAGAGCCAAGGTAATAACTAAACCAATGCTCTGATACCAACTGTAACGACCCGGAAAATTTCGACTTTGGATATCCGATATACAACACATATCGAAGATCAAGAGTCGAAAATAACCGAATAGTTAATGAAAGAAATTAGAGGGTGAGGATAGATAAGGTAGAACTTATAGAATAGAAGAAGAAGAAGAACATCATCATCAGAGTAAACACGAATCTCACAGCGAAACGAATAAAATATAACATAACTTTTGAAATACAAACAGATATATATATATACAATAGCACTTATCATAGTACAACACTTACAACAACAGCAGAAATAATAATAGCTATAGAATCCTGAAGCCTCCTGCTCCAATCTCTCCAAGTGTATCTGTAAAATCCTGACTACTTGACTGCCCGTGCAAATTTAGGCACCCAAGAGTTTAGGGAAAACAACAAAGTAAACTCCGGGTCAGTCATGGGACTGCTATGAATAAAACTCCTAATACTTGGTTTAATAACGGATATATCATAAGACCACGCCGTGAAAACGGAACGGGTTTTCCCTTATGAAAATCCAAACAACTTTGTGAAGCAATATCATTCGGATATTATAATAATGTCTAAGTACAAATAGATATCAATTTAGCAAAAACGCTTTCATCTCACGTTCTACTATATAGTATACAATCAAAACCGCAATCACATATTGGGTAATGGATTTCCAACTATGACAAGGTATGGAACCACCTTCCGATCAGTGTACTCTAGGAACGATACGCTGGAGTTCAACAAGAACATCTTGCAACTCAGCCACACATGACCGACCACTCATTTCGCTTGAGTGTATCGAATGTACATCACCAACGGTTGGGATCAGCAACCGTTTCCCATATATATATAAGATAGCATTGATAGATTAAAGAAGCAAACGAATATTCTCTAGATAGGTGATTATACACCCTACTTCGGTGCGACCGACTTAGCCATGCTGCCTGCCCGATTTCTGTCATTTACCGGTTGTGAGGCTAGAAGCTACGCTTTATCATCACATCAGATTCACTTTGAATGCCACATTGTCAGATCCATCGAAAATCACTAATTGACATCTACAACAGTACATTACGTGTTAGCTAAAGAAGTGCCCTTCTCCGCTTCCACTCTTGGTACGGTTGAAGAAATCAATGTACGTGACCTTTCTGGAAATACTCTGTCAGACATTCATCTATACAAGTCATCCAGGAACAGGATGAAAGAAGGTACTATTCAGTACATCCATCTTAGGCACTGTTATCTAAGAATTATACAATAGCCCTTGCACTTTACTCCGTCTTCAATTATCTTTGGCATATATGATTCGCAACGCTTATGCCAATACAGAGTGGTTCTTTGGATAATAATCCAACCGGTCTCTCCATATTAAGAACATTAAAATGGTAAAAACATTGATAGTCTGTGATTTAACTATCAAAAGAAAACTCGTGTGCAAACAACGATATTATTTCTAGATGGAAATTATATCAACCAATTATCATTCCACATTTATCTCTTTAGTTCATTACTTACTTATCTCCTGTTTCCTTATATTCAACATTTCTTGTTTTTCTATTATCAAAAACATTTCTGATTCTTATTTGGAAAACATTTCCAAAGTTCCTTCATTGAATTTCAAAAGATGTTTAAATAAACATCGCTATGCCAACTCAAACTATTTACTGAATTCACTTAACCATCATTCACTATCAAACATTACCATTCCTTAGTTAAGAAGGAAGTCAATCAAGTTGGGGTATAATTACCTCTCAGACCTTAACTGAACAACGTTATAACTTAGAAATAGTAACAGTTTATATTTTAAACCTTTAACAACTTCTTTACGCAACTCTCGGATTCAATTTACGAATCCACTTCTTTATTGAAAACATTTATTATAACGATAACGTTATAATCCCTACTTTCGAAATATCTAACTTCAATTATAACCATTTTTCTTTAATTTGAATAATTAAACCTAACCCTAATTTATTAGTGTATACTCTTGATTTAAAAACCGGAAAGTAAATATTACTTCCCCGAATTCGATATAATTGAATTCGACGTATAATTCTCTTTCGAGTAAATCTCTATTTGATTAACTCTTCTTCGGATAACCTATATTCTATTATCTCTCTTCGAATAACTTATATTCGAAATCTCTCTCTTTCAAATAAACAATATTCGATCTCTTTCTTTCGAATACGATATATTCGATAATCTCCTTTCGATTAAACTAATCGATAGCTCCTTTCGATTAAACTATAATCGATAACTCCTTTCGATTAAACTATAATTGATAACTCCTTTCGATTAAACTATAACCGATAATTCCTTTCGATTAAACTATAATCGATAACTCCTTTCGATTAAACTATAATCGATAACTCCTTTAACTCTATTCGAATAAACTGTATTCGACTAACTCTATTTAACTCCGTTCGAATAACTACTATTCGATTAACTCTATTTGACTCCATTCGAATAACTAATATTCGATAACTCTATTTAACTCCATTCGAATAACTAATATTCGATAACTCTATTTAGCTCCATTCGAATTACTAATATTCGATAACTCTATTTAACTCCATTCGAATAACTAATATTTGATAACTCTATTTAACTCCATTCGCTTGACTCTAGATTGCAGCGATCACAATGGTTACGCCTGATTCCCTCAGGAAACATCCGACTGCCTTAGGCTATCTGTAGCCCTGCGAATTACGCTAGCAGTCGTGCTAAATGGCAACTCATTTGGATTAACTTTAACTGATTAACTCTAACCGATTAACTCTAACTAGTTTACTCTAACTATTTAACTCTAACTGGTTAACTCTAACTGTTTCACTCTAACTGGTTAACTCTAACTGGTTAACTCTACTCGATTTACTCTATTCAACTAACTCGACTCGACTAACCCCTTTCGAATAACATATTCGATTAACTAACTTCGAATACCATATTTGATTAACTAACTTCGAATACCATATTCGTTTTACTAACTTCGAATACCATACTCGATTTCTCCTTTTTGATTTAACGTTTATCCATATATAAAAAGATCCCCTTTTAACAACGTTTATTCATTTATAAAGATTCACTTTTTAGTAACGGTTCTTCACTTTATAAATGTTCATTTAATAATGTTTTCCTTTTTATAATGGTTTCCTTTTATAACATCTTATTCCGTTATAAACCAATTTCCTTATTATTAACTCTATTTATTTTCTAAATATTCCCTTTCAATTCTATTTCTAAATGGTTTACAAATATTTCTTTTTCGATTTTATTCTATTTGCAAATGATTTTCAAATATTCCCTTTTCAAATTTATTCTTAAAAATATTCTAACTCCTTAAATTCCCGGGAAAATTCGCCATAACCTCCTTTGTATCGGGAGCATCGGGAAAATCTCCAAACCCGCCACACAGGCCTTTCCATTCAAAAAGAAAATGTTTTGAAATTATTTCCTTTCTAAATATCTCATATTTATAAATATTCAAATTTATAAATATTTCTTATTTATAAATATTTCTATTTATAAATATTTCTTATTTATAAATATTCCATTTATAAATATTTTATTCTCAATATCACTTTGAAAATCCCTTTATCAACATTTCGGTATGTTATGGTTTTCAATCATATCAAATCCCGATGTTCAATATCGTCCAAGCACACAAAATCGACAACAGAATATATACCACATCATATATTGCAATATATGAACAGAACAGTGTTATAAATATTGAGGAGTCCAGTTGGACCCCTCGAACCTGTTTCCCTACATCACAGATGCTAAACCATATAATTAACATCAACTTCATTTCAATATGAAATGTTCTGATGAACAACATCAATATATATATATATATAATGGTTTATATATATATATATATATATTCAACTAACTGACTAGCAGTTCAATCAACCGATCAACACACAGAAATCAACAGATAATTATTAGTTCTAAACTACGTTATAAAAATATAACTGTTTAGAGTTAGTGAGTTTTACTCACCTTGAACAATCATCGTTAATAACGATAACCATCGCTTGATTTGAACAGACAATTTATTTTGCTATAAATTCATACGAGCCCCAATCCACTTCAGTCAGCTTCATTGTGAAGCTCTCGTCCATACGGTCCCAACGCAACTTACGGTTCGTGATTCTGATTTAATATGAATAAGATATTCAATTTATAAGTTACACTAGTATTTAAATTTAAATTAAACTTTAAAACAACTCTTATTGGGCCTCTTACCCATTAAACTGGCCCAACCACGTTGCAATCCAGATCGAACCATCTCTTCTTCCTCCCTTGAAGAAAATGCGACCTGGAGCTTCTCAAAACCCATACCCGTGTACTCCTCCACGTTGAACTCCCCCATCAACTCCCCCATTACTTCACAATACCTGCTGGTGAATTCTCATTCACAAGTCCACCCCACATACCCGGTAATTTCACCAAAAACTCTTGTTTAAAAATATCTGGTAAAAACTCGGGTTTAAATGCAAAACAGTTTATCGACTGCAGTGACCAACATTGTAACTGACTTGCCCACTCTTCCGCCTTTTCTAGACGAGCGGACAATATTGCAAAGAGCGTCAATAACACTGGGGCAATTAGCAATGGGTCCTCTACCAAGCTTATTTCTATTTCAATAAAACTCCCTTACCACAGTAAGCTTTCCTCCTTCCTTGCGATGACTACAGACAAGTGAAACTGCCCCCCTTTATTTACCACCGACGGATCTGAGAGCACCGCGTCATTTCCCACTCCAACCAGTCCAAGCCCCTACCTCCTCCTTCCCTCAATCTTCACGCAGCCCAGGTAACTCACCCCCTATACTTAAAACCCCAACAGCTCCTTAAACCCGCTCCTCTTTCTTATTGACCACCGAAAAGTCTACTTGCCACCTCGAGCTTGCCATCCATTCGCCTTGCGGTTGCCCAAATTGTTCTACTCGAAATCGGTTATCCAAACAGAAATTGATCGAGCTGCATCTATTTGGTATCATGTTGAAGCTGACGAAATAATGTGTTCAGCGAATAAACAAATGGTTGAATTTGTTGTGTATTTGAATTAAAAGGTGGATTTTTGAGGATAACGATTATGTTTACTGAGGGAAAGGGGTGGAGGCGGATTGTGCTTTGACCACAGAAGGCGTTGAATTAGGTTTAGAGAGGTTTTTTGAGGAGTTATTTATAGAGAAATTTTGGGCCATTTTTATTATTTAATTATATAAAAGCTTCACCGCGAAGTCTCGTATAAATATAACCTCATACAATATCTGTTTTTGTAAAACTAAGCTAATCCTAGCATAGAAAAATATTTCGGACCCAATGGGACAGGTTTCGTCGAATTCCGACAATGTTTGCGAAAATCCCTTAGAAAATATCGATGAAAAACACCGAGCATTAATTCATTAAAACAGAAAAAATCCTAAAAATATGAGGCCTTGACGTTTCACTAGACCTTTTCCTAAGGTTTCGTATGAAACTTGTTTCATTGAATTTCGAGTTCGTTTGACCAATTAACCATTCAGTTTAGTTTGTTTTAAGTTAAAAACATAGCGTACCCCACTATGAAATATTCTGTTCACGTAGGGACTGTTATGGACAGAAACAAAAATACCATTTAAATGAGTGATGTGTTCTGGTCCCAAAAATGTAATAATACCGGTGGATGAACTCATATTGTGTAAACCCGAAATGTCGATACAGGGTGCCAAATATTCAAATAAAAAGTTGCTTATTTAATTAATTAAAAATTACAATAAAATTCTAAAAATTAAATTATCGCTATTTCCCAAAAGGACCTTGTCTAAATTCAAACCCGATCTCTAGTTATATCGAATAAACCGATACGGTCGATAAACGATTCTATAGCGACTATTTCAAATTTTGATTTGGACATATCTCAAAATCTACACGACGAAATCCAGATTTTTCTCTTCCATTAGAAAACTATTATCAAATCGGTCCTGACGGTTCTTGTTTCACAGAAATCCGACTTAAAACGGGCCCTGTATATTCAGTTGAAGTTCAAATCGCCAAACAGCGAACTGCAACGCCATTTCAAACTCGTTTTTAATTATAATATAAATTATAAATTCAACTGGCTTATATAAATATATTCGTCAATATAATTTAATATAAACTGAATTATATATTTTCAACTGTCCAGTTTACACAATATTGTGAATTCCGTTATTCCCGATTATTCCAGAAATATATTATCCTATTATTTATATAAATTAAATATAAATATTATTTAATTCCAGTTATTGATATCGTTAAATCGATATTTAATAATTAAATTAGTTAATTATTCTCCTGCCAAATTACGGGTCATTGCAGCATCAGTAGTTATACACTGTGCATCTTGAATCGTGTCGTTTACCACCACAGGATTTGATACACCCCATGGTGGGACCAGCACGGATATCTACAATCGACCAGGGCCATATGACACAAGTGGTAAATGTGTGCGAGTAGGAGCCGATCAATAAAAAGGGATCACTGGGTTTGAACTCATGATGATGGTTGAAATATCTGGTAGGTGCAGAGAATATGGATATGAGTGCGATAGTATGATTAGTTTATCTTGCCTTGTTTACCTTGCCTTATCCTACGTTACCTTATTTTATTTGTTACTGTCCTAAGTCCAGTTTATTCATGTCATGGTTATCTTACCAGTTTACATGCTGAATAATCACTGGACTTACCAAACTTATGTCTGACCCATTTTTCTTTCGCTCTCTTATCTTCTGTTTCCCCCCTCAGGTAGCCAGGGAGGGAATAGCTCAGCTTAATTTGGACCGTTCATCTTTCCAAGCTTGAAAACTCTGTGATGTATAGCTTGGAACCTCTTATCTTTGGCTATGGCTTGGGACACACTACTACTTGGGGATTTATGCAGTTTTATTTTGTTTTATGCTTCTTTATGTTATAATCAAGACAGAGATTTTGATGTAATGATTTGGAAGTTGTTTTGAGACAGTTTGCTGTAACGTTTTGTTATGAACCACGTATGAAATAAATTTAGTTTTTCCACTGCTTATATATGTCTGTCTTGTAAATTATCTATGCCTTTTACCTATAATGCTCCACCAAAGTTAAGGCATTCCCTTTGTGAGTGACCTTAACGGAGGTGGGGTGTTTCACTTGGTATCAAATCAAAGGTTTACCAGATAAGATAATTTTTTTGAAAACTGTTTTCAAAAAGAAGATTAAAGAAACAATTTTCAAGAAAAAGTGTTTTTAGTTTAAAAAGTCATAATCCCCCAAAGTCATATGCACTATCTTTCTATCCTTTGTTTTGATTCTTTCCTTTTTCGTTTCAGCATGTCTGGGGATCTTAACCTTCCAGAGGACGTGCCGGTACCTGGCTGGTTCAGAAGGTACCTAGAGGCTAGGGCTAATGTCACAGGCCCAGCAGACGTTCCTCCTCCACCAGCTGCAGCGGTTCCTCCTCCTCCTCTGCATGCAAATGCTTTCTCAAAAATATGTAGGGACTTTCGAGCCATGGGTGGAAAGAACTTTAATGGAAATGAGTCCTTCGTGGAAGCAAGAAACTGGCTCAAAGAAACTGAGTATTTGTTTGACATCTTCAAAGTGGATGATATGCAGAAGATACAGTTGGTCGTATGGTTGATTAAAGACAAAGCCTCCTACTGGTGGGAAGTTACTAACGCTGAAAGACCAGTTGAAACTTGGATGGATTTTAGAATGAGGTTTGAAATGAAATTCCTCTCACAAGCTGAATGAAGCCTACAGATGGAGAAGTTCTAAGCTATCAAACAGGGGAGTATGTCGGTCAAGGAATACGTTAACCAATTCAACCAACTGGCTAGATTTGGATTGGAGTTTGTGAACACTCCACATAAGAAGGCTCTCCGTTTTGTTAAAGATTGAATGAGCCACTGCACAACGTAGTTATGTCCCATATATCTATGGGTGTGACTTATGAGAGACCGGTGGACATGGAATTGTTACAAGAAGAAGATAAGGTTGGCAAGAAAAAGAAAAAGGTCGAAGTACGTCAAGATAAGAAAGTGGAAGGATCACAGAGCAAGAAGACAGATTCCAAGAAGTGCGGGAAGAACAACAAACCCCATGACAAGAGGAAGTGTAATTTTTGTGGCATTCCTGGACATCTGGTTAAGGACTGCAGAAAGAAGAAGAGGAAGACGGGTGGCTATTTACATTGCGGCGAGACGGGACAGATGGCTAAGGACTGCCCAAGAAAGCAAGGGCAAGGGAAGAGAGTTGGATCTACTTCTGGAGGGCAGGTTCACCCTCTCATGGCACCTCCGCAAGAAAGAAGTAGAAATGTTTCTGTTGGGAGTTTAGTTTATCTTTTTGATCATCTTGTTCGTACACTCTTTGATTTTGGCGCATCGCACTCTTTTATATCTACTGCTTTAGTTGAATCTCTGCACTTAGACACCAGTTTATTAGAGGATCCCTTGGTTGTTTCAAATCCAATTGGGGGATCAACTTATTGGTCAATGATTTGTTTGGATTTGGAAAATTCTATACTAAGCGTTGGGTTTAGATGTAATGCCTATGTTTTGGGCTTCACGGGCTATGGGTTGATTCTTGTCATGGATTGGCTATCCAGTAATGGTGCCATCCTCGATTGTGAAAGGAGAGTGGTTAGACTGATGACTTGCCTCGGTAACACTCTCGAAGTTTCTTGTAATCCCATGAACTCTGTTATGCTTAGCTATCTAGAATCTCTTGATGCGTCTATTGAGAATTTGCAGTCTGTTAGAGTAGTCCGTGAATACTCAGATGTATTTGAAGAGGTAAAGGGGTTACCTCCAAAGCGGGAGATAGACTTCTGCATATACCTCGTTGATAATGCAAAACCCGTTGTTTTACCCGTTAGACACATGGCTCTAAGGGAGAGGAAAGAAATCAGAAAGCAAGTTAAAGAGTTGCTTGAGAAAGGGTTTATAAGGCGGAGTATTTCTGAATGGAGTGCTCCAGTAGTATTCGCAACCAAAGAAGATGATTTTCTTCGCCTATGCGTTGATTATAGGGAGCTAAACAAGCTGACCGAGAAGAATAGGCACCCACTTCCAAGACTAGATGACTTGTTCGATCAGCTTGTAGGTGCATCCATTTTCTCCCAACTAGATCTAGCTACCGGATTTTATCAGTTAAGAGTGGCTGAAGACAACATTGATAAGAGAACGTTCAGAACTCTGGATGGTTTCTTCGAGTGGCTTGTCATGCCTTTCGGCCTGACAAGCGCACCCGCTTACTTCGTTGACTTGATGAGCAGGGTGTTCAGGGAGTTCCTTAATAAGTTTGTGGTAGTCTTCATAGATGACATTTTGATTTTCTCAAAGAGTGAGGAACAGCATGCTCCGCATTTAAAAGAAGTTATGGATACTCTTCGAGCACATCAGTTGAAAGCCAAATTCTCCAAATGGAACTTCTGGAGAGAAGAAGTAAGATTTCTCGGATGTGTGGTATCCAAGGAAGGATTAGCTATGGACCCCAGTTCTGACATTGCCGGATGGAAACAAGATGTTTACCATATATACGGATGCATGTGGAACGGGACTAGGTGTTGTCTTGATGCAAGAAGGGAAGTTAGTAGCTTGTGGAGGCATACAGTTGAAAGTACATGAGAAAAACTACCCAACCCACGTTCTAGAATTGGCTGCCATCGTCTTTGCTATTAAGTCTTGGCGCCATTATCTCCTAGGTGAAAAGTTTGAATTGTATACTGACCATAAATCGTTGAAGTACCTTTTCTCATAGAAAGATCTTAACTTGAGGCAACAAAGGTGGATGGAGTTTTTGGCATCCTACGATTTCGAGATTTCTTATACCCCTGGCAAGGGCAATGTAATAGCAGACGCCTTGAGTAGAAAGAAGATGACGTTAAGCCATCTCTTTGTAGAAAGGCAAAGCTTGGAATACATAGCCAACTTTGACTTTGGATCCTCCATTGGTCATGTAACTGGTTTGTTAGCATCGCTAGAAGTGCGTATTACTCTTTTGGACTCAATAGGAACCACGCAACGTGAAGACCCTCAGCTAGTTGATCTGATGGATAAGCTAATTAGGGGTGATACTTCTAGTCACCTCAATAGATATTCCATCGATGATATGCGTTGGTTGAGGCGGGATGGAAGGCTATGCATCCTACAAGCAAGGGATTGTTGAAGAAGGTTCTCGATGAGACACACCATTCCAAGTTGACTATACACCCAGGTGGAGACAAGATGTATAAAGACGTTAAAAGGGTTTTCTTTTGGAATGGCATGATGAGGGATGTAGCGGAATTCGTCTCTAAGTGCTTAATATGCCAGCAAGTCAAGTCGGAGCAAATGAAGCCTGGTGGTTTGCTTCATCCTCTAGAGGTCCCACAGTGGTAATGGGATAGCATTTCAATGGACTTTATCGATGGGCTGCCTAGGTCAAGAAGGGGCAATACCAGTATTTGGGTAATAGTGGACAGGCTCACAAAAAGCGCTCACTTTATACCCGTTAAAAGTAGAAAGACTGCCTCATCTTTAGCGTCCATTTATCTTAAAGAGATAGTTCGACTCCATGGGATACCCTCCAGCATTATGAGTGACCGAGATCCTATCTTTTCGAGCGAGTTTTGGAAGAGCTTGCAAGAGGTTGTAGGCACACAGCTATGCTTAAGCACGACCTATCACCCCCAAACTGATGGTCAGACGGAAAGGGTGAACAGAGTATTAGAAGACCTCTTGAGATTATGCATTCTTGACTTTGGTGGAAAATGAGAGGATCATCTTCCTTTGGTGGAGTTTTCCTACAACAATAGCTACCATGCCACCATAGGTATGGCACCCTTCGAAGATTTATATGGAAGACCATGCCGATCACCAACTTGTTGGTGGGAGTCTACAGATAAGCTCATACTTGGACCAGATATGATTAGAGAAACTTCAGAGAAAGTGAACTTGATACGAAGAAGAATGAAGACTGCCCAAGATGGACAGAAGTCCTACGCAAATAAAAGAAGGACCGACCTTGAGTTTGAGGTTGGGGACAGGGTATTCCATAAAGTATCTCCTTTGAGGAACGTCGTTCGCTTCAGATCCGAAGGAAAGTTGGCACAAAGATTTGTCAGGTCGTTTCCTATCATTGAAAGGATTGGAAAGATAGCTTACAGAGTTGAGCTGCCTGAAAGATTGGTTGGAGTTCATAATGTCTTTCATGTTTCTCACCTGCGAAAGTGCTTACATTAGTCTGCGGAAGTGGTGGAACCAAGCATATTAGAGGAAGTAGAAGTGGAACGAGAGGCGACTGTGAGAAGAGTTCCAACTCGTATCTTGGGTACAGAATTCAAAAAGCTACGCAATCGCGAAGTCAAACTTGTTAAAGTTCAATGGAGTGACGCTGAGGAAGACGCGACTTGGGAGACTGAGGCCAAGATACGCACAGCCTACCCTTTTCTTTTTTAGGGTACATCTTTGATCTCTTTTTCCTTAAGTTTGTTGATGCTCATATCTATTTTTTTAGCATTTTTCCTCAGTGTTGTTCTCGATCTTTAGGTAGAAACCAATGGATGTAAACATGTATTTGAAACATGTTATGATTGATGGTTGCAAGTGGTTGCTAATGGTTGCTCGTGGATGCATATTCACACACATTAGGTGTTAGATCGGCTCAGTCACTTTCATATTGCATATGCATATATGTATTTGTATATGATTAAAACTTAATGTGTTATCATATGGACGTTGCATTTGTATAAATGATTGTGCACTCATGTAGAAAGTATGATTAGGGAAGATTGCATACATAATGGATGCTTGACACTGACATAATTTGCTTTAAGGAGGTCAACTGAATTAGTAGACCGCCTGATTTTTCATTAGATAAGGACATGTATACACACTATGCATATGATCATGAAGCATTATATTTCTTTTAAGGACAATGGATGCCTGTGTCTGATGGTTGAATAGATGGACGATTGGATGGTAGGATGTACGTTCTTCTTGACTTGAAGATTTCGGGGACAAAATCCTTTAAGGAGGGGAGAATGTAACACCCCGTATTTTCTGTAAACATTAAGGTAACGAATTAAAGGATAATTAATTACAAATGTGAGAATTAAGGGAAACGGGTTACACCATTGCGTTCGTCTTGGAATTCTGCTTGAGATACAGTCCGAGTTTGCGTGAATCGGACTACATATGAAGGAATTATGACTTTCATAAGATTCAAGAATTTAAATAAACAACTCAGATTAAAGTTCAGAAAATTCAAATTTCAAAATCAAAAGTAGAAGTGGGCTAGGCGGGAATTTTCCCGCCCAAGCCCAGGTCGACCAGGAGGTCGACCAGGGGGTCGACCTCCCCCCATACAGGTCGATCAGGGGGTAGACTTGGGTGTCGACCTCCACTCGGGCCATAACTGAAATCTGATATGTTTCTTCCTATGACGATTTGCTGTATCACTAGGGGTTGTGTGGCAAGTTCTGGTTGATTCTCTTAAGTTTGAATGGCTTTGCTTTGCCTTAGGTTGATCTAACGGCTACTATTAATCAAACTTCTATATAAGCAACCAAAATCCAAACCCTAAGCCACACAAAAATATTCCTAGGATCGTCATGCTATCAGAACTCAACCTAGAGTAGCCGTCATTCTCCTTCAACTAGAAAGCAAGTTAGGAATTACAAATCAAATCTAATTCAACTTAGAGAATTCAACGTCTACAATAATGGAGAGCTATTCAATTTAAGAATATAGATCCCAGAACGTAAGACTAGTCTCCTTTTTGTAAGTCTAGCTATCATTTAGACCTAAACGATATTAGAATTGTGACTAAATAACTGGATGCAGAACAATGCCCTATGTAAATTTATGCCTATCCTTTTTGTTAAACTGAATTGATAAAACTATGACACTTATCATGATTCAGTTTGTGATTATGTTGTATGTGATTTGATGATAAATGTTAAATGTTTGGCAATGAATCCATATGTTGTATAATTTGGCTATGACATATATGTTGTGTAATTTAGCGATGACATATTATGTTGTATACTATGGCAATGGCATATAATGTTGAATAAATTGGCGATGACATATTATGTTGTATAATTTGGCAATGGCATATCATGTTGTGAAGTTTGGCGATGTACCTATGGAGATGAATACATTGGGGTTCAACAAGAACATCTTGCAACCTAGACTAAACATGATCGGCCCGTCACTTCGCTTGAGAGTACCAAATACATCATTACCAAGGTTGGGGGGCCAACCAACCGAACCGATAGAATAAGTATAAAATAAAGGGACAACCGAAGGAATCTGATTTCACCTGATCAGGTAATGATATACCCCTTTGATGGGTGCGACCCACATAGCCATGCGACCTACCCGATTTTAACCATTTCCTGGTTAATGAGGCTTGAGGTCACATTTATTTATTTTTATTTTAGAACATCTGGTTTATTCTTCAGAATAGAACATCTCCATCCACTTTGAATGCAACATTGTCAGATCTGTGGGTATTACTAGTTGATGTCCACAAAAATACTCAAGTCGATAAGCTAGGAGAAGTTCCCCTCTCCGCCATCAACTATAGTACGTTTGAAGAAATCAACGTACGTGATCCCTTTGGAAATATTCTGTCAGACATCTGTCTATACAAGTCATCCAGGAAAAGGATGAATTGATGACACTCTCCTACTGCATCCTTGAGTTACCCTTCGGATCAGGAGCGAGTAGTTCTTGCAATCCGTAAATTCTCAACCACGACCGCATCACGTCAGAATACCTCTTGTTGACATTCCAGAGAATATTCGACAAGTAATCCTTCCGCTTATGAAGATCCACAGTCTTAAATTGCTCCATCTTGAATCAGAATCTTCACACATTTGCTGGTTCAGAATGGTTTTAAAATATAATTTCAAGCCTGGTCTTTCCGTACCAGCAATCGTATGGTCATGCTTGATAGTAGGTTATTTAACTATCAAATAAACAAAATAAAATCAAATGAGTTTAGTGATTTAGTACTCAGCATTACTTGGCCTCTTTAATTAAAAATAATTAACGAATGTAAATTTAAAACTCTTTAAATATGTCAATATTACGAATATAGCTTTTCTCTTCTTATTTAACATAAGATTACTTTCAAAATATTTTTATACCATTTCTCATTATCTATAATTGGGAAAATTAATTCAACTTATCCTTCGTAAAATAATGTAATGAATCTATTTTGTTTTATTACTTGAAACAATGTCCAACTCTTATTCTTACAAAATAAATTCATTTCACAATTCAACCTTCCATTTCCTTTTACTTTGAAAATATCGTTATATTTTCACGAATTTTCTTTTATTTCTGTTACTTTGGAAATTTCATACCAACTGCCTGCTAACTTCTTTTCACTTACCTTCTTCGTTATTAGTCATTACATAAATCACTGCTCACTTGCTAATCAATCTTAATAATATAAGAATTAGCTTTATAAATCATTTAATAATTAATATAATGCACGTGCTTCGCACACGGATAGATCCGTTACTTTGGATACCTCATTATACGTTTTAATTCCATTCACTTCACTTGATTTCATTTTTTAAGTATCGTAAACTTAAAAGTAACTTAAAATCAATGTTATATATTCACATCTCTTTTATAAACAATGTTTATAAACTCAGATATAATATAAATCCCTTTCTATATCAATTTCCTTTTACTTAATTCAAATGTTAAGTAAACAATCATTTTTAAACCATCGGGTTTGCTTAAAAAAATCCCTTTTGCGACTTCGTTGTAATTATTCGGATTTGATGTAAATCCCATTTATAAGCTCTTTTCAAAACTCAACTATATTCCTTTTCAAAATCTATTACTTACACAAATGGATTTCATTTAAGAAAGTAATCCTTATATTATTAATTAAATTAATAATTTACTTTATCACTTACCAGAATAAAAGTTAAATTTCTTATTAAATTCTTATTAATAATTAGTCAAATATTTGTTAAATCATTTCATTAAAACAATTTAATCCAAAAGCAAATTTCAAACAAAACAATCGACTTAGTCAACTTAAAATACAGTTATTTCGTTAACCAATTCCAATGAGTCATTCCATTAAATTAATAATATAATTAATTTAAATAATTGCATTTAATTGTTTCTTAAAAACAATTATCCAATTCTTAACCATTAGGTTGATTTCTGTTTGTTTGCTTATAAATCTCTATAACATGAGAATTTTCTTCATAAAATCATTTAATAATTCCTTATAAACATAAATAATAAATATTGAATATTTATTTCTTTTTAATAAACTTTTATTCAAATAATAGATTAATCTATTTCAGTTATAAATTAATTTTATAACTTCATTCCTATCGATTTACTTGACAGTAAATCGATATATAGAAACTGATTGATTTATAGGCCATATACTGCCAATTACTCAACCAATATTACCCATTGATTTAAACAAAAAAATGTTGATTTTCAGTCCATAATCAACAATCAAATCAATCATTCAATCCGAACAGTTCATATAATGATAATACTAAAATAAATAATATCTAATATATTTGAGGAATCCAGTTGGATCCCTCCAACCTGTTCTTCCCTGTATCCAGATAGATTATCTCAAATAATATCATTCAATTCCATTAAATAGTGATTTTCATAACAGTAAATAACGACTGTTTAATATCAACCAATTAACACAACAATTCCAATAAATCATTAAATTAACATGTTTATTTTATAAACGTGACCAATAAGGTAAGTTACCTTCATTGGATCCAATCGTTAGAATAACGATTTGGTGTTCTACTGAAATTAAACAACATTTATTTTCATTGGAGAAATCAATATATGAATATATATTTAACAAACAATCAACCATTAGCAACCATAGCACACAATTATAAAACCCCAACTTATGTAAAATATAAGTGGGAAATACTGAGTGAGTTTAACTCACCTTGATTTTATTTGCTGTTAAAATGGCTTGTTTCAGTTAAATTAAACCAGTGTTTAATTTAACCAAAAATCCAATTGTCTCCAATTATATCTAGTTTTGCTCCATAATGCAGTGTTCGTTGAGACGAGTCCTTTGTCTTTTGAATCGTCCAATTTTGACCATATTTGCATAAGTTGTGAGTATTTATAGATAAATGATTTAGTTTAAACCCTAATAACTTAATTATATACTTAATATAAATATTTTAAGTTAATATAATTTAAATAGAAATTAAATAACTAATTTTCCTTAATCAAAATCGTTATGAAATTAATTACATTAGTTATCTTTATTAGGGCCGAACAAGTTCCCTTTCACTGTTTCCGAAAAATGCAGACCCGATCCTCTCCCCGTGTATTTCCTGCGCAATTCAGGATTCAATCAAAATGATTTAATTGATGATTAACCAATTCTTAGTTATACAAATCAGTAGACTAATTGCGTTTTATTATTATGGCTGACCCCTTCGATTTGGAAAAGCACAGCTCGATACTATTCCATTTACACCGTCCAGTCCCCCTTCTCTTATCTAATACTACCTTTTGTTCAACTTTCTTTCCAATTCTTTGTCCAACCCGTCACGCCTCCTCTTCTTCTTTTTTTCTTCATTTTTTCAATTCAAAAAGCCTTATCCCAAACAATTTTCTTCCGGCCTAACTCCTATCCCGAACGTAAACAACTGCTACCCAATACTTCCCATTCCTCTTCCATACACGTCCCACAATCACTTCCTCCTTTTAAAAAAATTTCCCCTTCCAGTTTTAGTTTATAGCAACTCCTTCCATTTCTTACCGTTCCCATACTGCTTCACTAGTTCACTTCTATTCTATTATTTTTATTTATTTATTCCTTTATAGTAATGGAAACTTGCAAATTTTCACCCTCCATCAACCATGGCTACACCGTCTCCTTCCCACATCGCCGACGACCTTAGGCCACTGCTTCCACCTTGCACCCAACCCTCCCGTTCACCAGAACAAGTATAGCGCACCTCCCTCTTCACCTCGACTTCACACTTCATGTAACCGATTTCATACACTGCTGCACCGATCTCAGCCACCCATCGCACCTAAGTGCCGCCGTATGCCTGCTTGACAACCATCACCTCCTCCCCGTATGCACGAACAATTGCTGGATTTTTTCCATTTTCCCCATTTGGAAACTTGCGTGTAAAGGATATAGCAGAGGAGAGGATTTGTACATGGAAGCTCGTGTTATTTATTTTTACAAAGGGGAGCTTGGTTTTAATTGAAGCGGAGAGGAAAGATTATTTTCCTGGAACAAAATGAAGTACGCAAGGCATGTATATTTATAGACAGAAGGATGTTTGAAGATAGGAAGACCGTTACAGGCAACAGTACAATTAGGTTCTGCGCTGGTCTAAAACTAGCTAAGTTTGATTTAACAATACGAGGTGGGCTGTGTAAAATTTTATGTTTGTAGGGTAGACGAGTTGTACTAGATAGTTTACTTAAACATGAAGACTTGTTTGGGTAGGCTGTATTCCTAGGGTAGCTGATCAGGAAAATAAAAGGTGGCAACAGTCGTACTCGTACATTATTTAGTTTATTTAGGCATGTAAAAAGAATGGAGAATGAATGTGCATTTTTATATATATAGGAAACAATATCGCATAAATAGAATTGGTGACTGGGTTTAATTAATTAGAGTAGGCAAGGCTGTTTTTAGTTACTCTTGCCACATTCATTATATTTTTTCTTATGATTTAAGCAATAGGGCAGAGGTACTTTCATATTGGTTAGGCCTGCACTATGCATGCGTTCCTAGATGAAGGCTTTGACATGGCGGTATATACATTCAGGGCAGACAACTTTACTTAGAGGGTACGTAGCTGCGCGTTTTAAATTGGGGTTTACTACTTTTACTTAGTCTTTAAGTTTTAAATATTTAATTTATTTATACATTTTGCTTTCATTCGGTATGTTTTGCTCTACACGATTATTTAAATCCTACTGCTAATTATTTACATTAACCATTAAATTCGCACTGACACACTCAAATAAAACAATACCAATTAGCTCCAAATTGGAAACATAACAGTAATTAGCTATACACATTCAATAAAATTCGTTTTCACCTAAAATGGAGATCATTTGAAAAATGGTTATTTCTAAGGCTTATATAAGTTCGATAAAATATTATATAAATTCCCAAATAATTCAACTAAATAATAATAAATTATTATTAACGTATATATCCAAATAAAATTATCAGATAACTCCAAATATAATGTATATGGATTGTAAAACTAAGTATTACAATTTCTGAGTTAAAAATACTTTTTAAATATATTAAATAAACGTTATATTTTAATAATGATTTCCATAGCAACTATTTAAAATTTTTAATTGGACATAACTAACAATCTATAATATGAAATCTGAAATTTTCTCTTTCTTTAGAAAAATATAATCAACAAGATCCCAACGTTTCTTGTTTCACAGAAATCCGACTTAGTCGGATCATGTATAATCAATAATCCACTGAAGTTCAAAACTCCATATTACAAACTGCCACGTCATTTGGAGCTCGTTTTAAATTAAATAAAAATTTAATGTTAAAACTTCATTTTTAATAACGAATTAAATATTAAATCCATTAGTATACCAAAATTATATTAAAAGTATATGTAACAACCTAGAAAATCAGAACCAATTTAAAAATTTTATTTTAACAATTTTATTGGATTTTAAATATTTTAAATAATTTATTTTAAGTAATAATGATAAAAATTTATTTAAATCGAAGTTAAAATGAAAATTATTAATTTAATTATAAAAGGAGTTTAAAATAGCACTATAATTAGAGAATTCGATTTCAAATTTCAAATGAATGTACAGGATTCAAAATAAATCGGGTTTCAGTGAAACAAGAAATATTTGAATATGTATATAAATATATGTTTCTAATGGATTTGAAAAATTGAAATTTCATAGCAGGAATAAAAAGTTGTGGCCAGTTAAAAGTTTAGAATAGTCGCTATGGAATTTATATATATTTTTTAATATTATAAATTGTCATTTGCAAACGACCTCCATTTCCGATGATACCACTTTTGTTGGATCCAGAATGTCAAATTATTGCTAGATTCCAATTTTCATAATTTTTTGAATTAATATGTGAGCATGGAAAAAGAAAATGTGTTTTGTCAATTTCAATCAAATTGGATTGACCAAAACTGTGACGGCAAGGAATTTCGCTCGGTCCGAACCAGTCGCTAAACCGACCCAGACCGTTCGAGACACCCTATCGTTTGAGAATACGACAAAATAGAACGCATATAGAAGAACGTTTCATTGTATATTACAACAATGCATCAGATTACAAGAATATACAGAGTATGAATAATTATTACACAGAAATATCAGAGATTTAAATTACATTTAAATACATAGCAGCGGAAAATAATACAATACACAACTAGAAGTAGATATACGGATACAAAGCTTTCCGGATATCGTTCCAGCTGTAAACCAGGATCCTGTGAATATAAATCTGCAAAACCAAAACTACTAGCTGCCCGTGTCAAAATAAGGGCACCCAGAGTTTAGGTTAAAACAATAAACTCCAGGTCAGTCATGGGACTGGTGTGAGAACTAAAACAGTTAATCTTTATTTTAAAGTTAGGTAAATCAAGGGACCACGCCGTATAACACGGAACGGGTTTCCTCCCAAGAATACCAGTGCATAAAACAACAGCGCAATGCTTAATAAAGAAAAATGAAGCTGTTATAAGACCCAGTTCCCATCACACAATGCAATCGCAAGCCGGAGGATAGGGTTTTTACCTTATAATAGCCAAGAATGCTTGATACGTTTAAAAGAAATCATTTGATATTATTATAAGTGTATAGTGTATAAAACAACTTCAAATCATAAGTATCAATCATAGGCGGCATGAATGCCCCATACCATTATGTCACCATACTAGGTTCTACAATTAAAACCGCAAATGTCACATATTTGGAAATTGGATTTCCGTCTATGAACCGAGGCAAAAGATTGTCCTCAACCGATTCGTGACTCTCTAGCCCGAGCCACCGGAACAGCCGCAACTGCCCCTTCGATCGTCAGGGCCGGTCCGCCGATGTGGATTATAGTGCCTGAACAATACGTTTCCCCGCCCTTTGGGGCGTAAACGAGCCAACTAAATGACTCCATCGGTTCGAGAACGACCGATCAATCCGAGGCGCCTCGCAACAGCAACAACCACATAAGTCAAACTCGTCAGGGCGTGTAAAACCACTGACGCCACTTCTAGCTAGAAAGAAACGTAAGTCCTCCCTGATGTCCTCTCCCGTTTTTGGTTCATACCGGGTGTGAAACACGCGAGGTAAACGTTACACAAAGCTACGCCACAAAGGTCGTGCTTTGATCATCACCACAAGACTTTGCTTTTCAACAGAAGCCTTGATCATTTGCATCTTAGCATGCCACACAGGCAAACCATCCTATGCAACCGATATCAGTCACACAGAATGAAATCCGATGTCAGACACACAGTCCATTTACAAGTCCGTTCTGGGTCTGAACGAAACCGGAGGCACCTAGTACCCCGCATATCCATCGATCTCCAAGTACGTCTGGACGATCACCAACTGTTTCCATCTTCTTGGGTGTACAGCCCAATCAAGATCATCAGTTATCACCCAAACGACGTGAAGACCTCCGGTCTTCGACCATCGTCTTCATCTTCGACTTATCGTCGCATCAGTTATTCAGAATGGGATAAACCCGGTCTTTCCGAATAACTCGCGTATATATTATAAAAGTGTTACACAAACACAACATACGCCTCATTCCAATTCATTAGTCACTAACCGTAAATTAATCAAGAGAATAATTCCCCAAATATTAACCCCGAAGGCCGAAACCAACATCAGATCAATATCCAGAAAACCATTCTGCTTGGCCAACCGACAGTTAGTTTCTAAATTTCACATCCATAGGGAAAGATTCCCATTAATTTTATCAAAGATAAATTCCTTGAATTTATTCTTTAGTCCATTTTTGAATATCAATTCAAACTAGTCGGGATTAGCGAACCTTACCGAAGTAATCATTTGTTTTAATTTCCCAATCCCAACCTATTCATCCCATGAAGTAAAACTGGTAATACTTCATATCTAACACCACAGTGTTATCGGTAAATTCAATTACCATTTCACGTTCAAATCTAATTAAAGATTTAACTATCGCCTGGAGCAAAACTGGTGATACTCCATTTTCGATCTTTTCAATCTAATTAAAGATTCATTAAAACTCCACTTAGTTTTAATCGTTAACTGGGTTAAAGAATCAGTGTCATTTAAAACACGGTTCACGATAAACCCAAAATCACATTCCATTAATTATCGGGTTAAAGAACAAGTGTTATTTAAAACACTGTTCACGATAAACACAAAAATCAATATCCATTCAATTCCAATTAAATATTATTTAATTGGTACACTTCATTAAATCTAAATAAAAAGATTTAATCTTTTCTCAACTGGGTTCAAGAACAGTGTTAGTGAAGACACCATTCACGACAAACCCAAATCACGTTTGATATTCAATATAAGGCTCTGAATAGAAAATATATCGGCCTATATTCAATATCAAATTCTACGATTAACAAATGTCGTATTGGGAATAACGATATAAATATATATCTTTCAAATTTCCGTAACAACATCCGTATAATCACAAATTCCAACATCGAAATATTCCGAAGACAATTTCGATTCAAATCCACTCCAATGCAATCATTGGAAATTTTGGTTATTTTCAAAACCCTTTTCAAATTCAATTTATTTATTTAAAAATAAATAGAATTATAATTCTAGTTCAAAACTAGTTCATTTCGATAAAAATCTATTTTTATCTTTTCAAATAGGGAGTTTTTCATCCCAATTCTTTCTAAATCATTTCTTATGATTTTACACAAATTATTACTATTTTTAATAATTTTATCAAGGCCCGTACAGTCGATTTCCAACAATGGCCATCGAACTGCACTTACAACGACCTTTTTCGAATTTGATTTGGACGTATCTCCAAATCCAACCGTTAGATTTCAAATTTCTAGTATTCGTTAGAAAGCTCTTTTCGATACGAACCCAACGGTTCCGGTTTTAGGAGAATCCGACGGTCGGATCTCCCGTAATGTCCGTTTGAAATAAATGGTCGAAATTCGCGAACTGCCGCGGCGCGGCGCGTTCTATTCAGGCCATTATATTATATATATAATATATATAATATATATTTCGTCGATTTCTATTTAAAACGAATTATATAAATAGTTTTAAGTTCGTTTCAAAAGCAATTTCAACTTCCTTTCCAATTCAAATCAAAATTGAATTCTTCTTTATAAATTCGTTTCAAAATTCATTTCTATTCAATTCAAATTTCAATTCAATTTGAATTCATTTCAAATCGTTTTCAATTCAATTCATTTCGAAATCGTTTTCCAATATTCATTTTTAAAATGAATAAAATCGATACAAATACCGTTCACGTCAAAATGGCGTCAATCTAATCAACACGGCTTCATAAATTTCTATTTTCAAATTTTCTTTATTTTTCAAATTGGAATGAGGCCCAATCAATTACCATATAAAATTAATTATATGGATTTTCATACAACACATGTATATAATAGCATTGAAAATAATCAACCATCAACCAAAGTGCACTACACTGTATAAGCATCAATTATAGATATTCAACGCTTATAACAGCCTGTCAATCAATCGATCGACATATTTAATCAATCAGGATGAGTGAACTTCAAATTTCATCCCAACACCCGTGTGGGGTTTCAAACAATCAAACGCCTATTTTATTTGTGCTGTTGGGCGATGTGTAAAATTTATCGACCCAATCAATGTCAGTCAAATCAGTGTACATAAACAAACCGTCTGGTTTGTAAATGAATAATTTATTTATTCGCATTCACGTTAAAATTTGTATTTTTAACGATAAAACATTTTATTTCAACCTATGAATTTCTATTCAATTCATTTATTCAATAAAATGATATTTTTATTTTTCTAACATATTTTAGAAAATTTCGGCGGCATAACGGCACGATACTAGAAACGGGACAAGGCCTAGCCTTATCCCCGGTCTAGTGAAGGCCCACGCCATTCACACATCAATCAAATTCACCAAACAACCAAATTCAAATCAAACCATATAACTAAGCTATGCAACCAAACAAACAAGTCCATGGTCTGTGGACGATTGTGTCGGGTGCTACTAAGCACCGTCTGCATCCTAGTATATATATATATAACTAGAAAATAAATGGAAGAGTGAGAAATTCTCACATATAGCTATCCTAGCTCTACGGCTCTTCATTTGCAGAAGTCTTCGTCGTTTCGCCCTTTTTGAACCTTCGTTGTCCGCTTTCACTACCTATGTAAAAATCGAATTTTTACTTCGCTATTCCATATATAAAAATCGAATTTTTATTTCTAAAAGTTCAATATATAAAAATCGAATTTTTATTTCAAAGTTCAATATATAAAAATCGAATTTTTATTTCAAAGTTCAAATCCTTTCCTTTTTAAAATCTAAATCTTTCACTTTTTAAAGTTTAAATCTTTTCACCTTTAAAGTTTAAATCCTTTCACTTTTTAAAGTTTAAATCTTTTCACCTTTAAAGTTTAAATCCTTTCACTTTTTAAAATCTAAATCTTTCACTTTTTAAAGTTTAAATCTTTTCACCTTTAAAGTTTAAATCTTTTCTTCATTTAAAGTTTAAATCTTTTCTTCATTTAAAGTTTAAATCTTTTCTTCATTTAAAGTTTAAATCTTTTCTCTTTTAAAGTTTAAATCTTTTCACTTTTAAAGTTTAAATCTTTTCTCTTTTAAAGTTTAAATCTTTTCACTTTTAAAGTTTAAATCTTTTCTCAAATCAAAGTTTTTAAAATTCCTAAAATCAGTTTTAACTTTTAAAACAAAATCAGTTTTATAAATAAAGTAAAAATTAGTTTTATAAATAAAGTAAAAATCAGTTTTATAAATAAAGTAAAAATCAGTTTTATAAATAAAGTAAAAATCAGTTTTATAAATAAAGTAAAAATCAGTTTTATAAATAAAGTAAAAATCAGTTTTTAACATTAAACAAAAATCAGTTTTTATTTTTAAAAACAAAATCAGTTTTTATTTTTAAAAACAAAATCAGTTTTCTATATTCTTTTTTTTTAAATTCTGTTTTTCAAATCCTAAAACAAAAATCAGTTTTTTTTTTTTTTTGCCTTTATAAAAATGCAGTTTTTAAATCCTTTATAAAAATGCAGTTTTTAAATCCTTTATAAAAATGCAGTTCTGTTTTTATATCATAAAAAGAAAATCCAGTTTTTAGTTTCTTCTTTTAAAACAGTTTTTATTTTTCTTCTTTTAAAATAGTTTTAAAACTCCTTAACCAAAAATCAGTTTTTAATTCTTTAAAAATGCAGTTCATATATTAAAAAAAAAGTTTTAAAACCTTGAAAAAAACAGTTTATATATTTACTGTAAAACAAAAACAAAAGCAAAACAAAATAATTTAAACGCTCACCGATCTTGCGAAGGGGAGGAGGAATCGTCGGCGGTGGTCCAGTGGTGCTCGCGATGTCTGGAGTTCGATGGTGGAGGCTCCGATTGGGGGCTGCTTCGTCGGTGATGTCTCGAGGGGGGGGGGGCTTCGAGGTACGGCGGCGATGATGGGCTCGTCGGCGTCAGGTCTTTAGGGGGGCGACGGCTTCGATTGCTCTAGGGTTTTTTTTTTTTCGCTTTCTGATTTGAAATTATAATGAACGGGGGGGGGGGGGGGGGGCAAGCAGAAGGAAAAGGGGGAGAAAGAATATATTTTATATTATTTTTTTTTTTAATTATTTAATTATTCAAAAAGGTTGACTTTTACATACGACGTCGAAACGAGGTCCACCGCCTGTCGTCCATAGCGTTTCACCCCCATTCCGAACACAATGGGATATGTATCGCAAGCTGATTTGATCGTTACAGCCAGTTTCCTTTTGAATTTTCATTTAAATCATTATATTGAATTTTAAACGCACATTTCAAATTACCGGGGTCACATACTAACTAGAAAAATTCTAGAAAAATATTTTCTAGCTTCGTATTGACGATACGGTCCTAACAAAACTAATTTCGTCGAATTCTGAGACCGTTAGAAAAATGGCCAATTTCCAGTCGATTAAAATCAACTGAAACTGGTCAAACGCGTTTTCCTTTGCCACGCTCACATATTGATTCGAAAAATTATGAAATTTGAAACCTAGCAATAACTTAACATCACGGACCCAACAAAACTGGTTTCGCCGAAATCCGAGGTCGTTTGCAAAATTCTATTTTTAAGGGCCTTATATATATAAAAATATATATAAATTCCACAGCGACTATTTCTAATTTTAAACTGGACATATCTTATCATTTCTAAGATGAAATCCCAGTTTGCTAACTTCGTTACAAAGATATAGTTATACAGATTCAAATATTTCTTGTTTCGTTCAATTCTGACTTATATTGAATTCTGTATATTCATTTGAAATTAGAAATCGAATTTTCGAACTACCGCGCCATTTTCAATTCCTTTTATAATTATATATAATTATTATATATTCTAACGACGACGCGTATAATATATACGTTCGAATTCTATTCAAAATAAATTTCTCGTCGATTATATTTAAAATAATCTATTTTAAATATTCAAAATTCGCTATAATCGCCAAAATAAAAATTTTAAACTGGCCCAGATTTTACGGGTTGTTACAATCTCCCCCACTTAAAACTTTTCGTCCCCGAAAAGGAACAAAGTCGAAAGTGGTTTGATTAATCAACTCTACGTTCGATTTGGTTTCCATTCTCCAACTTTTTAGTTTCTGAGAATTTTCAAAATTTCAAAAATTTGGCTAACACCCTAAATTTTTGAAAAATTTCGCCATAACCTCCCCTGCACCGGGAGCATCGGGGAATTTCAAATAACTTCCCCGGTCCTTCAGATCTCAAAAAGAAAAAGAAAAAGCCAAGCGGCTAGCCAATAGGCTCACAAAATCATCATCACCCAAACAAAACAGGAAATTATGTAGTAAACATGTACCTATTTGTCGGGCAAACAAATTTTATTCTCGGCTCTAGCCTCCTTGCTATGACCTGTTCAATGTAAGTATATGTACATGCAAGCAAATGCAACCAATTTTCCATACAATTCAATATGTGTTTCAATTAGGCTAAATGGCTAAAAATTAGCAAACAAATAAACAAACAACACAACATCAATCAATTAGTGAATTAGAGTTTCAAATTCATAACTTTGATACATAGTCAAAAATCAGGTTTTTGATGCCAATTCACAACAATAGATCCTATATAGTTTTTGGTTCTCACACCAGTCAATAGGAAATATATAGGAATCTCACTTTCGTCACTCGAATATAAATGCTGATGATGATGCACCATCATCAGGATCATCCCCGGGTGACTAGTGTGTGGTCCCATATCTATCCAATATATTAAAACTTTGAATACACGCGGATCAGACGAATACGCAAAATCTATATACACTGGATTGTCCACGTCAATATAAATAAATAACCAAATACGAATAATTGATTTAAATTTTCAAAACAACTTTTGTTTTCATTTGAAAAATATACTCTTCATACTCGTTCTAGGATACTACTGATCCTATCTCTAACGAGTCATTCTAATTGGATATTATTAATCCAATATCTGATGAATTCTTTCGTAGGGTTCTAATGTGTCTTGTTCTCTGAGCTTTGTAAACCAAAGCTCTGATACCAACTGTGACGGCAAGGAATTTCGCTCGGTCCGAACCAGTCGCTAAACCGACCCAGACCGTTCGAGACACCCTATCGTTTGAGAACACGACAAAATAGAACGCATATAGAAGAACGTTTCATTGTATATTACAACAATGCATCAGATTACAAGAATATACAGAGTATGAATAATTATTACACAGAAATATCAGAGATTTAAATTACATTTAAATACATAGCAGCGGAAAATAATACAATACACAACTAGAAGTAGATATACGGATACAAAGCTTTCCGGATATCGTTCCAGCTGTAAACCAGGATCCTGTGAATATAAATCTGCAAAACCAAAACTACTAGCTGCCCGTGTCAAAATAAGGGCACCCAGAGTTTAGGTTAAAACAATAAACTCCAGGTCAGTCATGGGACTGGTGTGAGAACTAAAACAGTTAATCTTTATTTTAAAGTTAGGTAAATCAAGGGACCACGCCGTATAACACGGAACGGGTTTCCTCCCAAGAATACCAGTGCATAAAACAACAGCGCAATGCTTAATAAAGAAAAATGAAGCTGTTATAAGACCCAGTTCCCATCACACAATGCAATCGCAAGCCGGAGGATAGGGTTTTTACCTTATAATAGCCAAGAATGCTTGATACGTTTAAAAGAAATCATTTGATATTATTATAAGTGTATAGTGTATAAAACAACTTCAAATCATAAGTATCAATCATAGGCGGCATGAATGCCCCATACCACTATGTCACCATACTAGGTTCTACAATTAAAACCGCAAATGTCACATATTTGGAAATTGGATTTCCGTCTATGAACCGAGGCAAAAGATAGTCCTCAACCGATTCGTGACTCTCTAGCCCGAGCCACCAGAACAGCCGCAACTGCCCCTTCGATCGTCAGGGCCGGTCCACCGATGTGGATTATAGTGCCTGAACAATACGTTTCCCCGCCCTTTGGGGCGTAAACGAGCCAACTAAATGACTCCATCGGTTCGAGAACGACCGATCAATCCGAGGCGCCTCGCAACAGCAACAACCACATAAGTCAAACTCGTCAGGGCGTGTAAAACCACTGACGCCACTTCTAGCTAGAAAGAAACGTAAGTCCTCCCTGATGTCCTCTCCCGTTTTTGGTTCATACCGGGTGTGAAACACGCGAGGTAAACGTTACACAAAGCTACGCCACAAAGGTCGTGCTTTGATCATCACCACAAGACTTTGCTTTTCAACAGAAGCCTTGATCATTTGCATCTTAGCATGCCACACAGGCAAACCATCCTATGCAACCGATATCAGTCACACAGAATGAAATCCGATGTCAGACACACAGTCCATTTACAAGTCCGTTCTGGGTCTGAACGAAACCGGAGGCACCTAGTACCCCGCATATCCATCGATCTCCAAGTACGTCTGGACGATCACCAACTGTTTCCATCTTCTTGGGTGTACAGCCCAATCAAGATCATCAGTTATCACCCAAACGACGTGAAGACCTCCGGTCTTCGACCATCGTCTTCATCTTCGACTTATCGTCGCATCAGTTATTCAGAATGGGATAAACCCGGTCTTTCCGAATAACTCGCGTATATATTATAAAAGTGTTACACAAACACAACATACGCCTCATTCCAATTCATTAGTCACTAACCGTAAATTAATCAAGAGAATAATTCCCCAAATATTAACCCCGAAGGCCGAAACCAACATCAGATCAATATCCAGAAAACCATTCTGCTTGGCCAACCGACAGTTAGTTTCTAAATTTCACATCCATAGGGAAAGATTCCCATTAATTTTATCAAAGATAAATTCCTTGAATTTATTCTTTAGTCCATTTTTGAATATCAATTCAAACTAGTCGGGATTAGCGAACCTTACCGAAGTAATCATTTGTTTTAATTTCCCAATCCCAACCTATTCATCCCATGAAGTAAAACTGGTAATACTTCATATCTAACACCACAGTGTTATCGGTAAATTCCATTACCATTTCACGTTCAAATCTAATTAAAGATTTAACTATCGCCTGGAGCAAAACTGGTGATACTCCATTTTCGATCTTTTCAATCTAATTAAAGATTCATTAAAACTCCACTTAGTTTTAATCGTTAACTGGGTTAAAGAATCAGTGTCATTTAAAACACGGTTCACGATAAACCCAAAATCACATTCCATTAATTATCGGGTTAAAGAACAAGTGTTATTTAAAACACTGTTCACGATAAACCCAAAAATCAATATCCATTCAATTCCAATTAAAGATTATTTAATTGGTACACTTCATTAAATCTAAATAAAAAGATTTAATCTTTTCTCAACTGGGTTCAAGAACAGTGTTAGTGAAGACACCATTCACGACAAACCCCAAATCACATTCATTAATTATCGGGTTAAAGAACAAGTGTTATTTAAAACACTGTTCACGATAAACCCAAAAATCAATATCAATTCAATTCCAATTAAATATTATTTAATTGGTACACTTCATTAAATCTAAATAAAAAGATTTAATCTTTTCTCAACTGGGTTCAAGAACAGTGTTAGTGAAGACACCATTCACGACAAACCCAAATCACGTTTGATATTCAATATAAGGCTCTGAATAGAAAATATATCGGCCTATATTCAATATCAAATTCTACGATTAACAAATGTCGTATTGGGAATAACGATATAAATATATATCTTTCAAATTTCCGTAACAACATCCGTATAATCACAAATTCCAACATCGAAATATTCCGAAGACAATTTCGATTCAAATCCACTCCAATGCAATCATTGGAAATTTTGGTTATTTTCAAAACCCTTTTCAAATTCAATTTATTTATTTAAAAATAAATAGAATTATAATTCTAGTTCAAAACTAGTTCATTTCGATAAAAATCTATTTTTATCTTTTCAAATAGGGAGTTTTTCATCCCAATTCTTTCTAAATCATTTCTTATGATTTTACACAAATTATTACTATTTTTAATAATTTTATCAAGGCCCGTACAGTCGATTTCCAACAATGGCCATCGAACTGCACTTACAGCGACCTTTTTCGAATTTGATTTGGACGTATCTCCAAATCCAACCGTTAGATTTCAAATTTCTAATATTCGTTAGAAAGCTCTTTTCGATACGAACCCAACGGTTCCGGTTTTAGGAGAATCCGACGGTCGGATCTCCCGTAATGTCCGTTTGAAATAAATGGTCGAAATTCGCGAACTGCCGCGGCGCGGCGCGTTCTATTCAGGCCATTATATTATATATATAATATATATAATATATATTTCGTCGATTTCTATTTAAAACGAATTATATAAATAGTTTTAAGTTCGTTTCAAAAGCAATTTCAACTTCCTTTCCAATTCAAATCAAAATTGAATTCTTCTTTATAAATTCGTTTCAAAATTCATTTCTATTCAATTCAAATTTCAATTCAATTTGAATTCATTTCAAATCGTTTTCAATTCAATTCATTTCGAAATCATTTTCCAATATTCATTTTTAAAATGAATAAAATCGATACAAATACCGTTCACGTCAAAATGGCGTCAATCTAATCAACACGGCTTCATAAATTTCTATTTTCAAATTTTCTTTATTTTTCAAATTGGAATGAGGCCCAATCAATTACCATATAAAATTAATTATATGGATTTTCATACAACACATGTATATAATAGCATTGAAAATAATCAACCATCAACCAAAGTGCACTACACTGTATAAGCATCAATTATAGATATTCAACGCTTATAACAGCCTGTCAATCAATCGATCGACATATTTAATCAATCAGGATGAGTGAACTTCAAATTTCATCCCAACACCCGTGTGGGGTTTCAAACAATCAAACGCCTATTTTATTTGTGCTGTTGGGCGATGTGTAAAATTTATCGACCCAATCAATGTCAGTCAAATCAGTGTACATAAACAAACCGTCTGGTTTGTAAATGAATAATTTATTTATTCGCATTCACGTTAAAATTTATATTTTTAACGATAAAACATTTTATTTCAACCTATGAATTTCTATTCAATTCATTTATTCAATAAAATGATATTTTTATTTTTCTAACATATTTTAGAAAATTTCGGCGGCATAACGGCACGATACTAGAAACGGGACAAGGCCTAGCCTTATCCCCGGTCTAGTGAAGGCCCACGCCATTCACACATCAATCAAATTCACCAAACAACCAAATTCAAATCAAACCATATAACTAAGCTATGCAACCAAACAAACAAGTCCATGGTCTGTGGACGATTGTGTCGGGTGCTACTAAGCACCGTCTGCATCCTAGTATATATATATATAACTAGAAAATAAATGGAAGAGTGAGAAATTCTCACATATAGCTATCCTAGCTCTACGGCTCTTCATTTGCAGAAGTCTTCGTCGTTTCGCCCTTTTTGAACCTTCGTTGTCCGCTTTCACTACCTATGTAAAAATCGAATTTTTACTTCGCTATTCCATATATAAAAATCGAATTTTTATTTCTAAAAGTTCAATATATAAAAATCGAATTTTTATTTCAAAGTTCAATATATAAAAATCGAATTTTTATTTCAAAGTTCAAATCCTTTCCTTTTTAAAATCTAAATCTTTCACTTTTTAAAGTTTAAATCTTTTCACCTTTAAAGTTTAAATCCTTTCACTTTTTAAAGTTTAAATCTTTTCACCTTTAAAGTTTAAATCCTTTCACTTTTTAAAATCTAAATCTTTCACTTTTTAAAGTTTAAATCTTTTCACCTTTAAAGTTTAAATCTTTTCTTCATTTAAAGTTTAAATCTTTTCTTCATTTAAAGTTTAAATCTTTTCTTCATTTAAAGTTTAAATCTTTTCTCTTTTAAAGTTTAAATCTTTTCACTTTTAAAGTTTAAATCTTTTCACTTTTAAAGTTTAAATCTTTTCTCAAATCAAAGTTTTTAAAATTCCTAAAATCAGTTTTAACTTTTAAAACAAAATCAGTTTTATAAATAAAGTAAAAATTAGTTTTATAAATAAAGTAAAAATCAGTTTTATAAATAAAGTAAAAATCAGTTTTATAAATAAAGTAAAAATCAGTTTTATAAATAAAGTAAAAATCAGTTTTATAAATAAAGTAAAAATCAGTTTTTAACATTAAACAAAAATCAGTTTTTATTTTTAAAAACAAAATCAGTTTTTATTTTTAAAAACAAAATCAGTTTTCTATATTCTTTTTTTTTTAAATTCTGTTTTTCAAATCCTAAAACAAAAATCAGTTTTTTTTTTTTTTTTTTGCCTTTATAAAAATGCAGTTTTTAAATCCTTTATAAAAATGCAGTTTTTAAATCCTTTATAAAAATGCAGTTCTGTTTTTATATCATAAAAAGAAAATCCAGTTTTTAGTTTCTTCTTTTAAAACAGTTTTTATTTTTCTTCTTTTAAAATAGTTTTAAAACTCCTTAACCAAAAATCAGTTTTTAATTCTTTAAAAATGCAGTTCATATATTAAAAAAAAAGTTTTAAAACCTTGAAAAAAACAGTTTATATATTTACTGTAAAACAAAAACAAAAGCAAAACAAAATAATTTAAACGCTCACCGATCTTGCGAAGGGGAGGAGGAATCGTCGGCGGTGGTCCAGTGGTGCTCGCGATGTCTGGAGTTCGATGGTGGAGGCTCCGATTGGGGGCTGCTTCGTCGGTGATGTCTCGAGGGGGGGGGGCTTCGAGGTACGGCGGCGATGATGGGCTCGTCGGCGTCAGGTCTTTAGGGGGGCGACGGCTTCGATTGCTCTAGGGTTTTTTTTTTCGCTTTCTGATTTGAAATTATAATGAACGGGGGGGGGCCAAGCAGAAGGAAAAGGGGGAGAAAGAATATATTTTATATTTTTTTTTTAATTATTTAATTATTCAAAAAGGTTGACTTTTACATACGACGTCGAAACGAGGTCCACCGCCTGTCGTCCATAGCGTTTCACCCCCATTCCGAACACAATGGGATATGTATCGCAAGCTGATTTGATCGTTACAGCCAGTTTCCTTTTGAATTTTCATTTAAATCATTATATTGAATTTTAAACGCACATTTCAAATTACCGGGGTCACATACTAACTAGAAAAATTCTAGAAAAATATTTTCTAGCTTCATATTGACGATACGGTCCTAACAAAACTAATTTCGTCGAATTCTGAGACCGTTAGAAAAATGGCCAATTTCCAGTCGATTAAAATCAACTGAAACTGGTCAAACGCGTTTTCCTTTGCCACGCTCACATATTGATTCGAAAAATTATGAAATTTGAAACCTAGCAATAACTTAACATCACGGACCCAACAAAACTGGTTTCGCCGAAATCCGAGGTCGTTTGCAAAATGCTATTTTTAAGGGCCTTATATATATAAAAATATATATAAATTCCACAGCGACTATTTCTAATTTTAAACTGGACATATCTTATCATTTCTAAGATGAAATCCCAGTTTGCTAACTTCGTTACAAAGATATAGTTATACAGATTCAAATATTTCTTGTTTCGTTCAATTCTGACTTATATTGAATTCTGTATATTCATTTGAAATTAGAAATCGAATTTTCGAACTACCGCGCCATTTTCAATTCCTTTTATAATTATATATAATTATTATATATTCTAACGACGACGCATATAATATATACGTTCGAATTCTATTCAAAATAAATTTCTCGTCGATTATATTTAAAATAATCTATTTTAAATATTCAAAATTCGCTATAATCGCCAAAATAAAAATTTTAAACTGGCCCAGATTTTACGGGTTGTTACAAAAAAATGGCCATTTTTCAAACGGTCTCCAAATTCAACGAAACTAGTTTTGTTAGGACCGTATCATCAAAACAAAGCTAGAAATAATTTTTCTGTAATTTTTGGAGTTAGTATGGGGCCCCGGTAAATTAAAATGCACGTTTAAATTAAATATACGTTGATTTATATTTTAATTATAAGAAAAATCGATATTAACAGTCGAATTGGCTTACGGAACATATGCCAATATGTCTGGAATGGGGGTATTTAGCTAGGGGCGACAGTGTTAGTTTCGATTAGGATTGATAGCAACGAATGAATATTTTTCAAGTTAAAAGAATTAAAATTAATAAATTATATTATAAATAGCCTATTAGCCAAAACCATAAATCCTCGTTTCAATTATTGAGCCGCCATCTACATTCTTCAATGGCTAGAAACGATTATCCTTCCCCCATCAAAATCTCATAATCCCCTCAATAATCACAAGCACTTATAAAATGAAAATGGTTTGTCTCAGCGAGATCTCGGATTACACCGGTCAAGATCATCTTTCGTTTGGGTTTTTGCTCAGATTTTGCGCCAGAACTGATTTCATTCGTTGTCGTTTCTGTTGGGGGGCGAGCCATCGAAGTGGAAGGTGGTTTGGGTGACTATAGGTAATGCGGCGGTGCTTCACATGGCAGTGTCAGATCGGGTTCAGGGGTGTCAAGGAGGCATGTGATTTCAGATGGAAGATGGGGTCTTCTTTCGTGACCTGGTAGCAAACTGACGGGGTGAACTAATTAACAAAGGAAGATGAAATCACAATGGAAGGTAGCGGTTTTGAAAAAGTTTTATAAACGTTGTTAAGTATTAAATTTAATTAAATATATATTTAACTATCCAAAGCAAATAACATATTTTAAATCTGAAATTTGTAAAATATATAACAATGTTTTGTAAATATATATAACATTGTTTTGAAAATAAAAAAAGAATATTGTTTTGAATTAAAAAAAGAATATTTATTTAAGTCAAAAAGAACATTGTTTTTTATATAGAAATCACATTGTCTTTAATATAATAATCGCATTGTTATCAATATGAAAAATCGCATTATTTTTAATATAATAATCACATTCTTTTCAATATAGAAAACACATTGTTTTTAATATAATCGCATTGTTTTTAATATAATAATCGCATTGTTTTCAATATAGAAATCATCTTTGAAATAGAAATAGCAATATAAAAATATGATTTTTACCATATATATAGATCAACATTAAAAATATGATTTTTAATACAAACTGTGTGAAACAGATTTGCGTTGGGATCACAGTGAAGAACACGGCGCACTGGAGCAAATCCAAAAACAATCGTCCGCTAAAGAATGACGAAGTGAAAACGAAGGTGAGAATCCTCACTAAAAATTTCTGCATAGTTATTTATTTATTTTCATAACCGAAAAATATATAGAATTGCCAGTTTAGATTTTGTATCAGTTAAATCATCATAAATCGTATACGGTGCATGGTAGATCACTTCCCTCGTCCACAGACCATGGAAGATTTAAATTGACTGTATTGTGTGTTTTTTGTGATGTTGTGATGACTAACATATTAAAAATAATGTTAATATTAATGTAGTGGTTGGAATTAAATTATAAACAATCATTTATAATTTGAGTAGTGAAAATTAGTTAAACAGAAAAATAATTCAAACTGAATTATAATTGGTTTAATTTGTTAACCAATTATTTATTTAGATAAACTGCTGATGTTTGAAAACCCCACACGGGTCTGGGATGATAATTTATTCACATCTCCCCTGAATTTAATTATATGTCAATCGATGGATTGACATTCTGTGATTACCGTTATTTATTTATTTATTTTAATTCTCACACAGTTGTAAATTTCACTTTGGATGTGAATGGACTGTTTAATGGTTATTTATCATTATTGTTGAATGGATGCAGCGAGTGAAATCCGTTTAACTAAAATTATATGGTAATTGGTTGAGTTGCATTCCGATTCAGAAATAAATAAATAATGTTTTATAATAAATAATGCTTTATGAATCATTGTAGAATAAAATATCATTTTAGAATAAAATAATAGTTTAGAGTAAAAGACATTTTAGTATAAAAAGACATTTTAGTAATAAAAGATATTTTAGTATAAAAAGACATTTTTAATAAAAAGGGACATTTTAATGAAAAGAATATTTTAAAATAAAATGTTGAAACAATAAAAATTACATTTTTATTAAATGTAAAAAATATGAAAAATACTCATATATGAAATGAAAAGTGTTTGAAACAATAAAAATTATATTTTTGTTGAATGTACAAAATATGAAAAATATCCATATAAGAAATGAAAATTGTTTGAAGCAATAGAAGTTATATTTTTATTGTATGTACCAAATACTAATTGTTTGTAGAAAAAGGTTTGCATTTTTATTGTGTATAAGAAATATGTAAAATGATCATTGTTTTGAAAAAAAAGGTTAACAATAAAAATTTACATTTTTATTGTTTATAAGAAATGATCATGATCTGAAATAGAAAGATTTAACAATTAAAAATTTACATTTTTATTGTATATATATATATATATATATATATATATATAAAGATTCTAGTTTAATAAATTGGTGTTTACATTAAAAAGTACAATTTTAATGTTAGATGAATCATATAAAAAGATCCTAGTTTGATAAAATTGTGTTTATATAAAAATTACATTGTTAATGTAAAGAATGAATCATTAAAAAGATTCAATATTGACAATTCAATGCTTACATTAAAATGATCATCAAAAATTACATTTCAATGTAAAAGAAACATTTTTGTGTAAAGAATCATTTTTATATAGAAGAATCATTTCAATGTAAAAGAAACTTTTTAAATTAAAGAACCATTTTTATGTAAAAGAACATTTTAATGTAAAAGATCATTTAATATGAAGAATATTTTTAAATAATGAATATTTTAAAATAACGAATATTTTAAAAATAACATTCAATGAAGAATAAAATTATGACTTTGATGTCCGTCTTTAGATGGACACAAAAATATAAAAATATGAAGCCGGGTTAAGTATAGAAACGCCATTTTAACCCAAATGGGTTTATCGATCTATTTTATTCATTTTGAAATGAATATCAAAATGAACTAATTTCAAATTTTAATATTTTAAAAATATTATCATTTTAATACGATAAAGATATAGAATATTCAGTTTTGATTTAAAATTGAAAATGAAATTTAAATCGTTTTGAAATGAAATTATAAATATTTTATAAATACGTTTTAAATGGAAATCAATGATGTAACAACCCGAGAAATCAGAACCAATTTAAATTTTTATTTGACAATTTTAATGAATTTTGGAAATTTAAAATGAATTATTTTAAATAATAACGACGAGAAATTTATTTTATATAGAATTAGAACGTATATATTTATTTGAATCAAAGTTAGAATACAAATATTTATTTTTAATTATAAAAGGAATTGAAAATGGAGCGGTAGTTTGAAAATTCGATTTCATATTTCAAATGAATGTACAAGATTCAAAATAAACTGGATTTTAGTGAAACCAAAAATATTTGAATTTATTTGAAAATATCTTTCCAACGAATCTTAAAAATTCAAATTTTATGGCGGGAATAAAAGGTTATGCCCAGTTGAAAATTCAGAATAGTTGCTATGGAATTTTGGCCCTTAAAAATGGTGATTTTGCAAACAACCTTCGTTTTTGATGAAACCAATTTTGCTAGATTTGGGATGTCAAGTTACTGCTTGATTCCAAAATTCATAATTTTTCGAATCAATATGTGAGCGTGGCAAAAGAAAACGTGTTTTGACAGTTTCAGTCAATTTGGATCGACCAGAAAATAGGCATTTTTCAAACGGTCTCCAAATTTGATGAAATTTGTTTTGTTAAGACCGTATCGTCAATAGGAAGCTAGAAATATTTTTTCGGGAATTTTTAGAGTCTGTATGTTGCCCTGGTAAATTGAAATGTGCGTTCAAATTCATTATATAGATTTATATTTTGATTTTGACGGAAACTGATCCAAACCGTCGAATTGGCTTACCGGACATATCCCATTGTGTTCGGAATGGGGGTAATACGCTAGGGACGACAGTCATTGGACCTCGTTCGGGGTTCAAAAGAAAAGTCAACCTCTTTGAAAAATAAAATAATTAAATAAATAAATATTTATATAATTCCTTTTCACTTACCCTCCCACCCCCCCCCCCCCCCACATTCTCTCCCTCAGATCTAAAAAGAAAAAAGAAAAAAACGCTCGACGGAGGGGGAGATCCACCGCCGCGCCGCTCTCCAGACGGACCCGCCGCCTCCACGTGCACAAGCGAGCCCCTTCTTCTTCCCCCTCCTCTCCCTATCTCGAAGAACCCTACCCAAACTACCCCAACACGCTGTCGTGAGCCACCCTATCCCGCCTCCGGTCTGGCACACCACACCTCCAGCCGCTCGACCATCTTCCAGCCCCCCTTGGCCTCCACCGCCACCAACAACGCCTCCTCCTCCTTTAATCAGAAAAAACCCGCCAAACCTCCTAATAGCCGCTGCTCCAGCCAATGTGGGCCCGTCACCACCACACCACCGACCACTTGATCCTCCCTCGGCCTCCACGGACCACCTCATTCTCCGGTGAGTGTTTGATTTCAATTTTTATACGTTTATGCAATCAAAAATTAGTTTTTTATATGTTAAAAAAAATTATTATTAGATTTTTATATTATAAAGGTTTGAATTTTTATATATTGAAAGTTTAGATTTTTACTTATGGAAAGATGGGATTTTTTTTTTCATGCTAGCGAAATAAAAGTATGATTTTTATTGTTGAATGAAAGTATAAAAATATAATTTTTATATAGAAAGAAGTGTAGTAAAAATATGATTTTTACATATGAAGTAACGATATAAAAATGTGATTTTTCTTTATATGATGTGAAATAAAAATATGAACTTTATTTTATATAAGGCTAAATAAAAATAGGATTTTTATTGTGAAGAGATGCGTTAAAGATTTGATATTTAACATTAGAAATATTTGATTTTTATATATGTAGTGAATTAAAAATATGATTTTATTTATGTAGAGCAACAAAAATATAATTTTAATATTATAGAGATAATAAAAATATGATTTTTATATTATAGAGGTAATAAAAATACGATTTTTATATTATAGAGATAATAAAAATATGATTTTTACATATGAAGTGACGATATAAAAATGTGATTTTTATCATATATGTAGCAAAGTAAAAATACGATTTTTATCGTTTGAATGGCAATAAAAAAATGTGAATTTTATATATTCATTTGCAATAGAAAGAGTCGATCTTTATCTATATAGTAGCAATATAAAAATATGATTTTTATCTATGCAGCATTTTTATAAAAAAATGAAATTATTTTTAGAAAGATAAAAATATAACACTTAGCCTATGTATATTATTTGTAGAATATTCATACAAAGAAATAAATATTGATTGGTTAAAAATATAATTTTTAACGTACGTATACTACATAGATCGACAATCAAAGCACGGCGGAGTGGATCCCAAAGGTGAGAACTTCTCACATTAATTTATTTTCTAGATAGAAATATATACTATGATGCAGACGGTGCTTAGCAGCACCCGACACCCGTCGTCCACAAACCATGGGCGACATGTTTGATTATGATGTATTGTGAAAATTGATTGCGATGTGGAATGATAAAATATATTCATGTGCTGAATGAAAAAATATTCATGTGTTGAATAAGGTGTTAGAACAATAAAAATATGAATTTTATTTTATAAATGAATGAAATAAAATATTTACTGAAATGAAGATAAATATTCATTTACAAATCACACGATTTGTTTATGTACACTCATTTTACTGATACGGATTGGGACGATCAATTTTACACATCGCCCAACCGCACAAATAATAATCAGTGTTTGTTGTTTGAAAACCCCACATGGGTATTGGGATGATATTGGACATGCATAAATCCCAATATTTAGTTGTATGTTAATCGATGGGTTGACAGGCTATTGTAAGCGTTAATTATTTATATTTTGTGCTTATACAGTTGTGAAATGCACTTTGGATGATGGATGATTGTTTATCTTTTTTATGATATACATGTGTTGTATGGAATCCATATAATTAACATTATATGGTAATTGTTTGGGTCTCATTCCAATTTGGAAAATAAAGAATATTTTAAAAGAATAATCATGTGTTAAATAAAATAAATGTTCATGTGTTGAATAAAATAATATGTTCATGTGTTGAATATGATATATTCATGTGTTGAATAAAAAAGAATATTCATATGTTGAATAAAATAAATATCCATGTATTGAATAAAAGCTGTTTGATTAGATATGCGCCAGTTTGACAAGAACGATATTTATATCGATTTTATTCATTTTTATAATGAATATCGAAAAGGAAATGATTTCAAAATATAATATTTTGAAAATATTATCAATTATATATATATATATATATATATATATATATCGATGATATGGAATATTCAATTTTGATTTAAAATTGAATATGAAGTTGAAATCGTTTTGGAAATGAATTTAAAACGATTTAAAAAATATGTTTTAAATTAGAATCAATGGAATATATAATATATATATATATATATATATATTATATATATATATATATATATATAATGGCCTGAACAGAACGCGCCGCACCGTGGCAGTTCGCGAATTTAGACCATTGACTTCGAATGGACATTACGGAAGATTCGACTGTCGGATTCGCCTAAAACCGGAACCGTTGGAATCGTATCAAAAAGAGCTTTCTAACGAATACAATAAATTAGGAATCTAATGATTGGATTTGGAATTATGTCCAAATCAAATTTGGAAAAGGTCGTTCTAAGTGCAGTTCGGTGGCCGTTATTAGAAATCACCTGTACGGGCCTTGATAAAATTATTAAAAATATCGATTATTTGTGTAAAATCACAATAAATGATTTTTGAAGAATTGGGATGAAAAATTCCATATTTGAAAGAATAAAAATATATTTTTATCGAAATGAACTAGTTATGAACTAGAATTAAAAATCCAATATTTTTAAATAAATAAATTGGGTTTGAAATGGTTTTAAAAATAACTAGAATTTCCAATAGATGAATTAGAATGAATTTGAATCGAAATTAACTTCGGAATATTTCGATATTGGATTCCATGATTATACGGATATTGTGGAGGAATTTGGAAGATATATATATATATATATATCATTATTCCAATACGATATTTGTTGATTTCCGAATTTGATATTGAATATAAGCCGATATATTTTCTATTCAGAGCCTTGTATTTAATATCAAATGTGATTTTGGGTTTGTCGTGAATGTTGTCTTCATTAACACTGTTCTTGAACCCAGTTTAGAAAATATTAAATCTTTTTATTTAGATTTAATAAAGTATACCATAATTAATTGGAATTGAACTGAAATTGGTTTTTGGGTTTATCATGAACAGTGTTTTAAATAACAATTGTTCTGTAACCCGATTAACAATGGAATGAAATTTTGGGTTGTCGTGAATAGTATCTTTAATAATAATGTTCTTAAACCTAATTGAGTTAAGAAAATTAGAAACTAACTTGAGATTAGTTAAGTTGAATGGTTTCCTGGGTGTTGATCTGATGTTTGTTTCGGCCTTCGGGGTTAATACTTAGTGAATTGTTCACTTGCTAATTTACAATTACAGGCTGATGGAATGGAATGTGATTTTGGGTTTATCGTGAACCGTGTTTTAAATGACATTGGTTCTTAAACCCAGTTAAAGACAGGATTTCCCAAGTTAAATAATCATTAATACTGATTTTTGGGAAGATTAAAACTAAGTGGAGTTTTCATGAATCTTTAATTAGATGAAATGTGAATTGATAATTTAGATTATCAAATTTGGAAAATGATCGAGAATGGAGTATCACCAGTTTTGCTCCGAGCGATAGTTAAATCTTATTTAGATTTGAAAGCGAAATGGTAATTAAATTTACCGATAACACCGTGGTGTTAGATATGGACTATGACCAGTTTTGCTCCATGGGATGAATAGGTTAGGATTGAGAAATAAAATAAATGATTACTTCGGTGTGGTTCTCTAATCTCCACTAGTTTGGAAAACCTCAACATGGCTTGAATTGACATCCAAAGGAAGATTGAAGAATAAATTTAAAGAATTTATCTTTGATAAAATTAATGGGAACCCTCCCCAAAGTACATGAACATTTGAATAAAAGAATATTCAGGGTTGGAATGAGGCGTATGTTGTGTTTGTGTAACACTTGTTTATTATATACACAGGTTATTTGGAAAGGCCGGGTTTATATCCATTCTGAATAACCAATTTGACGATAAGTCGACGATGAAGACGGTGGTTGAAGACCGGAGGTCTTCACATAATTTCGATGATTACTGATGTCCTGATTGGGCAGTACACCGGAGACAAGGTAATAAGTGGTGATCGTCCAGACGTACTTGGAGATCGACTGATATGCGAGGGCCGTTCTACTGTATTGGACATATGGGACGAGGAATAAGCTGCCTCTGGTTTCGTTCAGACCCTGAACAAACTTGTAAATGATTGTGTGTGTTTGACATTTGATTTTATTCTTTGTTGATTAATCTCTATTAAATATATATCTGTTTGGCGGCGGAGAATTTATTCTCTTACTTAACGCCCTTCTCTGAGACGTACGAGCTCAGAGGTTGTATATCGATAGACGTCAGTCACATGGCGTGAATTGACTGTGTGTCATGCTGAGATGCAAATGATCAAGGCTCCTGTTGAAAAGAAGAGTCTTATGGTTGATGATCAAAACATGGCCTGTGTGGCATAGCATTGTGTATAGCATTAATTCGCGAGCCTCACACCTCGGTATTAGTCAAAAACGGGATCGTGACTGCAGGGAGTGCACGTCGTTTCTTTCTAGCTATGGGTGGTGCCAGCGTTTTACAAGCCCTGACATTTATATTATTTTTACTTGTGTGGTTGTTGGAATGCGAGCCGCCTCAGATATATCGGTCTCTACGGAGCCAATGGGTAGGTCCTGTAGGACCGGGAAATGTGTGTTCAGGTATAACTAATCTGTTATGTGTGGACCGGCCCTGAAGATCCAAGGGTTCGCCAGCGTCCGAACCCTGAGGCGCTAGAGTGTCTTGAAGCCATCGAGGATGATCCCTAGCCTCGACTCATGATGGAAATCCAATTTCCAATACGTGACATTCAGTTTTATTTGTAGAGCCTAGTATGGCACATAGTGGGATAGGGCACTATGCCGTCTATGATTGATACTGATTAACATAGAAATGTGTTTATTTTATGCTCTTATATTTTATCTTTTGTAAATAAATAAATGATACTTTGGGTACTTTTGTGTGTTTTTACAGGTTGTCAAGAAATGCCTCCTTCGTTTCAAATTAAAGGCCAACTACAAATAAAAAGCTACTTCCCCGTATTAAAGCCATCTCAATTACAAAAGACGTTGTAGCTCACTGGTAAATTCATAGAGATTTGTACTGAGAGACCTGAGTTCAATCCCCGTCGAGCTCACTTTTTGCCAAAGAACGGAACTTTCACACTGCCCCATTGCTATGAAGAATATATTAATTAGTGTTATATTATATATATACATATTCATGTGTATGTATGATATTCACTAATAGACAATTCAGGAGTAGTCATGGAAATCAATTCAGAACATCCATTTTTTTCAATTCCCAATTAGAAGAAATTTTGATTGATTTATTGCCAAGAAACGATCAATTTTGAAGATTTTATCCTTTGTTGCCTTTGGAGTCCAATAAGTATCCTTGTTTGGAAGAATTAATCACATGCAATCTGCTCATCAATCAATCAATCAATTTGCCACATGGAAGATAAGGAAGATTTGGAAGATATTCACCGTGATTTGCTTTCCAATCAAGCTTGGTCAAGAAAGGCAAGAGATATATGGATGATGAGGCCCATTTATTCATAGACTTAATTAGGATTTTTCCTATCTCATCTATAAATATACGTTGTAACCATTGTAAGAGGATCCCAATTTTTGTACTCTCTTTTAGTTTTAATAAAGCTCTTCTTCATCTACTTTATTTGCTTTACTTTCATAACAATTTGTGTTTTACTCAATTAGTTTTGATAGACAGAAATTGTTATTGTTATTTCTATTGCTTATTAGTGATTAGTCGTTTGATTAGTTTCAACGACAATCCTAATTTACTTTTTGTTGTTCTTCTTTTCCTGCAATTTTAATTTCTGCATTTTATTTCTGTTTTGCATTTTAATTTCCAATTGATAATTGTGATTTGATCGTCGGTTCAATTAGATTTGTTCTGAATCGGATCACAGTTTCAATTTCGTTTGCTTTCAAAACCAACCTCAAAGATTTGTCTAACTCGCCCAAGAGATTATTAAATAATTTGATTGAATTTGCATCCCTGTGTTCGACCTGTATGCTACACACCTGTATGCTTGCAGTAATTTAATTTAAATATCGCGCTTCTCTAATTCATAGGAAGCGTCGATCAAGTTTTTGGCGCCGTTGCCGGGGAAGCAATAATTGAATTTTATTATTTATTTAATTTCTGATTCATGTTAGTTTTTTATTTTATTTTATTTCCTTCTTTTTTCTTGTATATATAGAAAAAAAATCTTGATTGGCTTGATTTGGTATTAATTATTGGTACCATAATCCTCCAAATAAGAAAAAAAAACTTTCACTTTTTCTTTTATTTTCTTGCCTACTTTTCTGATCTCTTTCCTTTTAACTTTCTTCTCCTTCTTGCAATACATTGAATTCTCTTTTATTTCAAAAAAAAATAACAAAAAAAATCCTTTGCCATTTTTTTGTTTTATTTCTTTCCCTTTTTCCCAATCAATTTCTTTCTATTTACAATTGCTTCCCTTCTTTTAAGCATTTCCATAAATATATTAAACAAAAAAAAAACTTTTGTTCTTTTCCTTCTCCTGTGCTTTTATTTGTTGTATTTCTTCCCTAACAACAGCTCGCACAAACCACTCAAACCAAATCTCCACTACCATCTTACCATAACCTCGTCCATCATTCAAATTTGAAACACTGCCAAACATCCCATCCACGCACAAAGTATCGTCACCACCCTTTGCCTGTGTTTCCCCTGCGTCAATACCACCACTTGCCTGTGTTTCCCCTGCTTCAATCCCTAATCACAACCACTCAGCAATGTTCCAAAACCCACACCCAAGTGAAACACTTCACCGACCCAAAACTCTAGTGCCTTCATCGCACAGAATACCACGTTCTCTACACTACTCAGATCAACCAACATCCAAACCAAATTCACCATCTTTCTGTCTTTATTTTATTTCTTTCCTATTTTTAGCATAGTTTCCTTCCTTTACAAAAAAAAACAATATTGTTTTTGCATTTCTTTCTATTTCTTCTCAGTCAAAATCTTCACGTCCATCTAAAGTCCTTTCCATAATTACTTCCTTCTTCCTTTACGTCTGATTTCTTTGCAAAAACAAAAAAAAAATCATTGTGTTTTTCTCTATTGCTTTAAATCCTTGCTTCTCTCTGAAATCAACCTCTCAACACAGTAACCACACCATCTGTCCTCAACAAATACCGCACTGCAATTCCACCGTTCCCCTCTTACCTGATACTAACAACCATCCCACGTTCTACAACAACACACACCCATAGTCCATCTCCATTTTCTCACCATCACCAGTTCCCACAAATCACGGCCACAGTGAACTTCCACAATAATATCACATTGTTGCCTTCACACAGCCAATTTTCTTCGCAAGCTAAGAAAACCATACCCGATTCGAAGATAACCCAATACCCAGCGTGAGTCATACCCATACTCAAAACCGCAGCTACATAAAAACCAAACTCCTCATCGCTGAAAGTCACATCGCGAAAACCAAAATCACCCTAGTCGGCTTCAGCTCCAAACCGAAAACCCCATCAGCCGATTCGAACTTCAGTTATTGCTGAGTTCCTGAGTTTTCAATTATTATTATTTATTTATTTTTGGGTTCAATTTGGGTTTTTATTTGGGGTACGATTCTTGTGTTGTTGAGAACTAGGGGGCGTGCGTCCTTTTTATATACTCCCACCCTTTTGTGTTCACTTTTCCTGAATTGGTGCGTGATTCATTAGTGGTGCATGAGTTTTAAATCCGCAATTTTAATTTGGTGCGTGGTTGTCAGTGTATTATTATTGTTTTTTTTCTTATTTTAGTTGAGTCCCTTGTCTATTTTTTTTAAGCTTAGTTTTAGTTCTTTTTTTGGGTCTAGTTTTATTTATTTTTATTTTCTAGTTAGTCTTTTGCTTTTGAGTTTTTTTATTGTTTTCAAAAAAAAAAGGGTGAAATATCAAATCAAAGGCCAAAGGTGGGAGCAAACAAAAGTCAAGGAAGGCTAGAAAAGTTTTAAAGCAAACGGATCAAGAAATTCACAGTGTCAAACAAGTTGGGATTTTAATTGTTGAATCTACTCAACTTCTCGGGACGGACAGCCACACCCCACTGTAAATTTCTTTTAACTCTACAGCTGCTCTGCTGCAAAGAAAAAAATATAGACAATTGTTGTAAAAAAAATCTGCAGGGACAGCGGCTTGAATGTACAATTTTTAATTTCTGCAATTATTTTGTGTGATTGTTGTTATTTCTGCATTCTTTTATTCATTCTGTTAAGGGCAATACCCCAATTCACATAAGGTGAGGGATTTCATCACCCTTTCCTTAGCCCACAAATTGCATTTCATCGTAGAATCTGACTAATAAAAAAGGTTAGACGTTGGACTTAAGGGAGTCACGGACTCATCTAGGGCTTAATTATATTGCGATAATTGATTCATTTGGAATGAATTATTTCTTGGTGCCTAGACTACGGCAGAGAAATAACCGTTTATAAATATTACGGTGAATCGTAAATATTATATCGGTTGTTACTCTGAAGGTACTTAAACCTTCGGCTGCATTGCTAGGGTGATTCCTGGTGCACTGATAACTCCTGTCCGTTAACTGGCTGAGAAATCTTTTGATCTAAGTAATCAAACGCGTCACTTTATAATTTTGGGTTAGGAGCCATTAAGGACAGAAAATTTCATTGTAACTGATTTATGTGCTTGCATTAAACAACAATGAGTGAAAAAAGCGTTGGCCAACAAAATTCTCCTAGGGGTTCTCGAATCAACCAAAATTTTCCAACCGAATTGGATAAAAATCGAGTGAATCAAAACTTTCCAAACTTTGGGGATCAGAATCAAATAAATCAAAATTTTCAAAATCTCAATATCCAAATGGATAGACCCTTGTCTCTTCGTGATCGATGTTATCCGACTAGGACCGTCCAACCCTCTATCATCGTGTTCCCACCAGCTGAAGGAAACAATTTTGAGCTTAAACATTCTTTTATTCAAGGGGTACCGAAGTTTACTGGGTCTGAAAACGCTTATGAATTTCTAAGTGAATTTGAATTATATGCGTCCACAACAAAAATGCAACAATTCTCTAATGAATCGATCAAGCTGAGGCTAATTCCATTTGCACTACTTGAAAGCGCTAAAAGATGGCTATATTCTCTTCCAAAACATTCCATAAGAAGTTGGGATGAATTTGTCACTGCATTCTTGAAAAAGATTTTCCCTTTCCATAAAACTCTCAAAATTCGAACCGAGATAAATCAATTTTGTCAAAATGAGGGGGAAACTTTTTCAAAATACTTTGAAAGATTCAACCAACTATTATATAGTTGTCCTAATTATGGAATTCTAAAAGACCACTTATGTGACGGCCCGCCCCGCACCAGTCGACAATGCGCTGTACCGATGTCCAACCAGCACGGAACGGTCGCCAAAAGAAAGGAAAAGGAAAGGGATTTGAAGAACTGAATTAGCACAGAACCTGTAACATATCTCACAGCGCATGGAATAAAATATAATAATAATATACTTGACATAAACATGCGAGACAGTGCATAAGCTGAAAACTAAATCAGAACCATTATAGCAGCGGAAATCCAAAATACAGCTTATTACAACTTAAAAATACTGTCTCTAAAGCAAAAAAGGAAAGGTACACTACTAATGCCCAAAGTAGTGACCAGCTGCGACACAGGGAGAATATCTATATATCATACGTAGAAGCCTCCTGCTTGTCTCCGGATCAGCTACTCGTGCATACCACCTAACCTGTCTCTAGTCTGCTCGTGTGAGCACCCAGAGTAATAAGAAGAGACATAAAACTCTGGGTCAGACAAAAGTCTGGTATGAGCGATAAGCAACTAAACAGAACAATAACAGGTATACTAAACCATACCTGAACCTGGACCTGCAACCAAAGAGTTAGCACTACATACTGTACAATACTCTAAGGTGCCTCAAAACAAGTGGTGTAAAGATACGGGGGTGGGGGTGTGCATGTCATAATGATAGCAAACATATCAATCATAGCAACCATCCTCACATCTCTCACTCAGTGCGTAAAGCATACGATGTCCACCACTGTCAATCACTAGACCCGTTGAGGTAGTGACGGAGTTCGACTTGTACAACTACTGCTACTACCAAGCTTACCACATGGAATCATGACCAAACCTTTTCAATGATCCCACTTCATTGGTCTATAGCTACTTTTAGTCGTACCTAGGTCACTACATACTGTGACCCTGAATCCGTTCACGTACTTCCCATACATAGTGATCCAAAGATACAGACATCGACAACTCCTTAGCACACGTCCCGGAGCAAAGCCCAATCATGAAGTGAACTCATTGGTTCCCAACTGGGTCCGGGATCCTGAGCTCTAACTTCCATTTGGACTACCTTTGCATCTCGGGTTTTGATCGAATTGGAGTTGGTCTTCAAAAGAGTAGTCGCATAGAAGTGGTCCTGAATTCGATTCGGTTCGGATATATACGTATAACACGGTTCGGTTCGGTGATCCTTCCCCTTTAGACGTCGGTTCGGTTCGGATGTCACGCTCCAGTCGGTTCGTTTCGTCCCTCCTTCTCTAGCTTGCCTGCTCCGATCCGATCTTGTTCCCTGGCCTACTCCGATCCGGTCCTGCTCCATAGCTCTGATCCGATCCCCCTCGCTTGCCTCCTCCGATCCGATCTCGCTCCCTAGCCCACTCCGATCCGATCTCGCTCCCTAGCCCACTCCGATCCGATCCTGCTCCATGGCTCCGATCCGATCCTCTGCCCAACTCCAACTCAAAGCAGTGGCCTTCCTTCTTGCCAACCTTCTTTGTACCAGATTCCAGTTCGGGTCGGGTTCCTTGCCCAGCTCCCTATCCGATCCGAGCCCATACCCGATCCGATCCGAAACCCTGCACAGCTTTCTACAACTTTTTCCAGCGACTGTTTACGCCATTCGATGGCGTTTTTGACCAAACTAACACTTCTAAACAATCATAAAGCATACCATACAGTCATAGCAACATATAGTATCGATCGCAAACACCAAAATATAAATCATAGCAAGTGAAGTAGATCAAACATACCCAAAAACCATATTTTTCCCTTAAGCATGTTCAAGCAAACTTAATGATAGGATTAACAAAATTTAACCGAATTAGCCAATTTTTCTAACAGAGGTCTAAAATAATATTTTAGAATTTATAAATATTTTTCCAGATTTTTAACATGAATAAATTCGCTAATTTCCACTAATCACCCCTTAATCCCCTAAATTCCGGGATTAGCAAAATTAGTCGAAATTAACCCAAATTCAAATCAGAGGCATAAAATGATGTTTTAGAATTTTAGGAATTTTTCTAGATTTTTCTGAGTTATAATTTCGCTAATCTTCGCTAATTACCCTAATTAGCCGTAATTAGTGTAAAACAAAGCAAATCACTCACATTTGGCACAATTAAACTTTCAGAACTGAAACTCCTCTGATATAGATCCAATCTCTATGTATTCCAGCAACTCTCTCTCTGATTTGGTGCTAATCCCCTTTGGTTTGATGTAGTTTTGCTTAATCTTTGATTAGAAAGTGATTAGAGGTGATTTGGAATGATTCTAGATGTTGGAGGCCATGACTAGGGTTGAAGAAAATAAGTGGCGGTTGGAAAAATGAAGTAAAAACCGAAATCCTAACCCTAGCAGCCCTTAATTACCACTAATCCCGAAATCCCCCAATGGGCCTAATTACTAACTACCCGGTTAAGCCCAATTAGCTGAAAATAACCCTTTAAACCTTAATTCAGCCATATCTCCCAAACGGTAAGTCCGTTTGACTAATGTAACCACTCTACGGAAAGAGAAACCATCATTCGAATCCATTGGAAGTGGTTTCAGGTCAAAACTCCTTTCCAGTCAAAAGTTATGGCCAAAACAGTACCAATTAGGGGCAAAACGGTCATTTAAAAATCGACAAAAATCATGAACATGGGAAATGACCCCAATAGTCGTCTCCCAAAGTTACATGACCATACGACTTCATATGTGAAAGAAATAAATATTCTACGATCCCATGATGCGTAAAATACGGGTCGTTACACTCTCCCCCCCCCTTGAGAAATTTCGCCCTCGAAATTCCCTAATCAAAACACACACAATGGTTCCCGCATGCCTATCAACCATAAACAACAATCAACATGCAAAACAAGTCTATCCTAGCATGCGGTTTACTAACAAGGGAAAGAACTATCACTACCAAAACCTTACTAGGCAAAGAGTTCTGTATACTTCTTCCTTATATCCTCCTTTGTTTCCCAAGTACAGCCTTTTTCATTCTCTCCCCACTGAAGCTTTACTAGTTTCACCGCTTTCCTTCGAAGTAGCTTTGTATCGTACTCGACAATACGCATCGGCTTGCGGTTCCTTACCTCCTCAGGTCCTACTTCGGCATCGTCCAACTGACCAAGTGAAATAGTCATATTGGGGTTGTACACAAACTTCCTTAACGAGGAGACTTGAAATACATTGTGAACTCCTGCCATCTTGTCTGGTAACTCTACCTTATATGCCAAATTTCCAACTTGCTCAATAACCGGGAATGGACCAACAAATCTTAGTGCCAACTTTCCTCTTCTACCAAAACGAATCACACTCTTCAACGGAGAAATCTTGACGAGTACCATGTCACCCACGGAGAACTTAAATCTCTTCGTCTCTTATCAGTATAACTCCTCTACCTATCTTGAGTGGTCTTCTAATACTCGATTCACCCTATTTGTTTGACCGTCGATACCCACCTCCCTCCTGGAGATGATTTCCAATAGGTTAGGATCGTTCCTGTGACTGGAACCAATCCATCAACCAAAATCGATCTAATCGTCAAGCTTACTAGCGTTTCTGAATCCAATTCGCTCTTAGGTCTAAAATCATATTCCGTGATATACTCTAGTTGCTTCCAACCTAGAAACATAACCCTTAGACTGACATGTCTCCAACTCAATGCACTCGATGAAAAATCGCCACAACTATTTATCTCTCACGTAAACCATCCTTGTCGGACTCGACATTCCCAAAGCACAAGCCCCAAAGGCCTAAACCAATATCAGACAAGCACCCAAGGAATATCTCCTCCGAATTCAGAAAATCTACGTGATATGATACTAGCAAAACAACCAAACAAAAGCTTGATTCTTCTTTGTCAAATGAGTCAACGGTGCTGCTATCTTGGAAAAATCTTGGATGAACTTACGATAATGTCCAGCTAATCCCAAGAAACTTCTTACGTCTGTTACATTCTTGGGCGTAAACCAATCTTTCGCCGTAGCCACTTTTGAAGGATCAACGGCAATACCACTCTCTGAAATGGCATGGCCCAAGAATCTCGCTTCTCTTCTCTAGAAGTGACACTTAGAAAACTTCGCCTTCAGTTGGTATTTTCTTAACACCTCCATCACTACCTCCAAGTGTTCCTTGTGTTCTTCCTCTGTCCTCGAGTAAACCAAGATATCGTCCACGAACACAAGAACAAACTTATTCAACTAATCTCTGAATACTCTATTCATGGGATCCACAAAATATGCTAGTGCATTGGTCAGCCTGAATGGCATGACCAACCACTCATAAAATCCAGACAGCGTTCGAAAGGCCGTTTTATCTATACTATCAGCTGCCACCCTGAGTTGGTGAAATCTTGTCGCAAGGTCCGACTGGGAGAACACTCTCGCTCCTTCCAGTTGATCAAACAAATCATCTATCCGCGGTAGAGGATACTTATTCTTCCTCGTCACTTTATTCAATTCGCGGTAGTCCACACACAATCGAAGGGAACCATCGGCCTTGGTAGCAAACACAACGGGCGCTCCCCACTTAGAAACACTCCTTCTGATAAATCCCTTCTCAAAAAAAAAAAAATTTGCTGACTTGCACCCTGAGCTCTCGCTGCTCCCTTGGTGCCATACGACGAAGTGGCATCACTATAGGTCTGGCATCTTTAACTAAATCAATACGGAACTCAATCTCTCGGTGTGGTGGAAGTCCGGTCACTTCTTCGAAAACATCCAGATACTGGCCAACCACGGGCAAACCTGACAACTCACTATGCGGAATGTCGAGGGAGTTTAGAAAACTAGCCAATACTCCCTCACTGGGTAGACCACCAAACACTATCCTCCGCCCATCATCCGCTCTAGCTGTCACCAAAAAGCCCTCACAGTCTACCACCACCCCGTACCTTCGGAGCCAATCTACTCCCAAAATAATGCCAAACCCAGTAAAGCCCAAAACAAAGCAATCACAAACAAACATGCATCCATGACTCGATAAGACCAAATTCCTGCAAATCATACTAAGGCTAGTCGAACCACCAATCGGGTTCGTCACTATCAATGGTCTATCGACTATCTCGGGTTCCAGTCCCAACCTATCTACCAGGTCACTCGATATGAAGGAACGGGAAGCTCCGGTATCAAACAAAACTCTAACAGGAACATCATAGACAGAAAGCATACCTTAAATGACGACATTCTTTCCTTTCTCCGCCGCAGTTGGGGCATTCGACGAAGAAGGAATAGCATTAAGGGCATATGCTTTCACCATTTGTTTTTCTTTGGGGGGTTGCGGACACTTGTCCTTGCGATGTCCCATCTGGCCACAGTTGAAGCACTTCCTATCCGCTGGCTTGGCCCGACAATTACTAGCATAATGGCCCTTTTTGCCACAACTAAAGCACTCGCCATCTTTCTTATTTTTCTTTTTCTGACCATCCTTAACCTGGTCTTGTTTCCTCTTGCTCTGAGAATTCTTCTTGCCTTCACCAGTTGCTTGCGGCTTTGGCTCCTCTGTAGATGCAATAGCAACCTCAGTCTTCGACTTAGGAAAAGGCTCTCAGACCTTAATGCTTTTCTTACAATAGACTCAAACGTCTCATCGATATGGTTTACAAGTCTTTCCCCCAAGTATCCATCCAAGCCAATTATAAACTTCTTGTTCTTCTTCTCGACTGTATCGATAAGGGACAATCCATATTTCGATAAAGTGTTGAATTCAGCAATATACTCCGAGACTGCCCTGCCATTCTGCTTAAGCTATAAGAACCTCCTGAACAATTCTGATCTATGGGAAGCTAGAATGAATTTTTCGCTGAAATGAGTCATAAACTGATTCCAAGTAACTTGATTCCCTGGAGTAGCTGCCTTAATAGCGTTCCACCAATTCATAGCTCGTCCTTGCAATTGACGGGATGCTAGCATTCTCTTCATCTCATCCTTGATTCCCAAATCTTCAAAGATGCGCTCACAACTATCAAGCCAATCTTGAACTTCTGTAGCCGACTCCGTTCCGGGGAACGGCTTCCCACCAAGACTAGTATAATCCTTGTTAAGCTTGGCGAAATCGGCCCTAGGCGCCTGCACCGCTGCACCACCACCATTAACAGTATTAGGGACTGCTCCTTGCACTTCCCTAAGCATCTCTCTCATGAGGTTAGTAAACATCGTCCTCATCTCAGCAGCATCCCCATTATTAGCTCCTCTACCAGTACCCCTCGTATATCGGCTCATCGTTCAATCTGTACAGAGAAAACGATTAACCCTCTTCTTTGTGGTGTCGGTGCAGTGCAACCTTATCTTCATCTATACTAGTAGTATATATATATAGCTTTCTGAAAACCAAAATAATCACAAATACGCGCTCTCATATACGTGTACTATCTCTCCCTAGTGTCTTTCCCTAGGTGAACTACGCAACCTAGAGCTCTGATACCAAGTGTGACGGCCCGCCCCGCACCAGTCGACAATGCGCTGTACCGATGTCCAACCAGCACGGAACGGTCGCCAAAAGAAAGGAAAAGGAAAGGGATTTGAAGAACTGAATTAGCACAGAACCTGTAACATATCTCACAGCGCATGGAATAAAATATAATAATAATATACTTGACATAAACATGCGAGACAGTGCATAAGCTGAAAACTAAATCAGAACCATTATAGCAGCGGAAATCCAAAATACAGCTTATTACAACTTAAAAATACTGTCTCTAAAGCAAAAAAGGAAAGGTACACTACTAATGCCCAAAGTAGTGACCAGCTGCGACACAGGGAGAATATCTATATATCATACATAGAAGCCTCCTGCTCGTCTCCGGATCAGCTACTCGTGCATACCACCTAACCTGTCTCTAGTCTGCTCGTGTGAGCACCCAGAGTAATAAGAAGAGACATAAAACTCTGGGTCAGACAAAAGTCTGGTATGAGCGATAAGCAACTAAACAGAACAATAACAGGTATACTAAACCATACCTGAACCTGGACCTGCAACCAAAGAGTTAGCACTACATACTGTACAATACTCTAAGGTGCCTCAAAACAAGTGGTGTAAAGATACGGGGGTGGGGGTGTGCATGTCATAATGATAGTAAACAAAAAAATCATAGCAACCATCCTCACATCTCTCACTCAGTGCGTAAAGCATACGATGTCCACCACTGTCAATCACTAGACCCGTTGAGGTAGTGACGGAGTTCGACTTGTACAACTACTGCTACTACCAAGCTTACCACATGGAATCATGACCAAACCTTTTCAATGATCCCACTTCATTGGTCTATAGCTACTTTTAGTCGTACCTAGGTCACTACATACTGTGACCCTGAATCCGTTCACGTACTTCCCATACATAGTGATCCAAAGATACAGACATCGACAACTCCTTAGCACACGTCCCGCAGCAAAGCCCAATCATGAAGTGAACTCATTGGTTCCCAACTGGGTCCGGGATCCTGAGCTCTAACTTCCATTTGGACTACCTTTGCATCTCGGGTTTTGATCGAATTGGAGTTGGTCTTCAAAAGAGTAGTCGCATAGAAGTGGTCCTGAATTCGATTCGGTTCGGATATATACGTATAACACGGTTCGGTTCGGTGATCCTTCCCCTTTAGACGTCGGTTCGGTTCGGATGTCACGCTCCAGTCGGTTCGGTTCAGATGTCACGCTCCAGTCGGTTTGGTTCGTCCCTCCTTCTCTAGCTTGCCTGCTCCGATCCGATCTCGTTCCCTGGCCTACTCCGATCCGGTCCTTCTCCATAGCTCTGATCCGATCCCCCTCGCTTGCCCCCTCCGATCCGATCTCGCTCCCTAGCCCACTCCGATCCGATCTCGCTCCCTAGCCCACTCCGATCCGATCCTGCTCCATGGCTCCGATCCGATCCTCTGCCCAACTCCAACTCAAAGCAATGGCCTTCCTTCTTGCCAACCTTCTTTGTACCAGATTCCAGTTCGGGTCGGGTTCCTTGCCCAGCTCCCTATCCGATCCGAGCCCATACCCGATCCGATCCGAAACCCTGCACAACTTTCTGCAACTTTTTCCAGCGACTGTTTACGCCATTCGATGGCGTTTTTGACCAAACTAACACTTCTAAACAATCATAAAGCATACCATACAGTCATAGCAACATATAGTATCGATCACAAACACCAAAATATAAATCATAGCAAGTGAAGTAGATCAAACATACCCAAAAACCATATTTTTCCCTTAAGCAAGTTCAAGCAAACTTAATGATAGGATTAACAAAATTTAACCGAATTAGCCAATTTTTCTAACAGAGGTCTAAAATAATATTTTAGAATTTATAAATATTTTTCCAGATTTTTAACATGAATAAATTCGCTAATTTCCACTAATCACCCCTTAATCCCCTAAATTCCGGGATTAGCAAAATTAGTCGAAATTAACCCAAATTCATATCAGAGGCATAAAATGATGTTTTAGAATTTTAGGAATTTTTCTAGATTTTTCTGAGTTATAATTTCGCTAATCTTCGCTAATTACCCTAATTAGCCGTAATTAGTGTAAAACAAAGCAAATCACTCACCTTTGGCACAATTAAACTTTCAGAACTGAAACTCCTCTGATATAGATCCAATCTCTATGTATTCCAGCAACTCTCTCTCTGATTTGGTGCTAATCCCCTTTGGGTTGATGTAGTTTTGCTTAATCTTTGATTAGAAAGTGATTAGAGGTGATTTGGAATGATTCTAGATGTTGGAGGCCATGACTAGGGTTGAAGAAAATAAGTGGCGGCTGGAAAAATGAAGTAAAAACCGAAATCCTAACCCTAGCAGCCCTTAATTACCACTAATCCCGAAATCCCCCAATGGGCCTAATTACTAACTACCCGGTTAAGCCCAATTAGCTGAAAATAACCCTTAAACCTTAATTCAGCCATATCTCCCAAACGGTAAGTCCGTTTGACTAATGTAACCACTCTACGGAAAGAGAAACCATCATTCGAATCCAATGGAAGTGGTTTCAGGTCAAAACTCCTTTCCAGTCAAAAGTTATGGACAAAACAGTACCAACTAGGGGCAAAACAGTCATTTAAAAATCGACAAAAATCATGAACATGGGAAATGACCCCAATAGTCGTCTCCCAAAGTTACATGACCATACGACTTCATATGTGAAAGAAATAAATATTCTACGATCCCATGATGCGTAGAATACGGGTCGTTACAACTTATGTCAAATTTCATATGAAGGGCTAAACTATCAGACTAGAACTCAATTAGAATCAATGTGTGGAGAAGACTTTATGTCTAAAACGGCCGATGAAGCTTGGAAATTCTTAGAAGATTATTCTGAAAAGGACATGCAGTAGGAATCGATTCGTGTTCCCATTTGTACTTCTACTAAAAGAGTGCATGTCGTGGACCCAAGTCAAATTCCTTTAGAAAATCAAACTCCTCAAGCCAGAGAAGGGTTACCCTACTATTACACTCAGGACCAAGCTAATACTATAGCTCAAAATAATCCTTACTCATCCACATACAATCCTGGTTGGAGGAACCACCCAAATTTTTCTTGGTCAAACCCAAATAATTCGGCTAACCCATCTCACGTGCAACCCTTTATTCCCAACCCAAATTATCAAGCTCCACCTCCAATTTCTCAAACCTCTCAAATATCATCTCAATCCAAACAACATTATAGGCACCCCAATTTTCAATCATCAAACCAATCCTCTCAATCTTCTCAATCGTCACCAGAAACTGTGCGTTTAGAAAAACAAATGGAACAAATGATGAATATGATAAAGGAACTAGAGAAAAATAACGAGAAAGGAAAGCCGCGTAGTCAACCTGAGGTGAATCCAAAATATAACTCTCGTGCTGTAAATTCTTGTGAGGACGAAAACCATAATCCAGTCAATGCTGTTACAACCCTTCGATCTGGAAAGAGGATTGATAATAACGTGGGCGACCCTGACGAACCTTCTAACTCGCCCTCAATGCCAAATCTTGATGATCACTCATTGGCTTCGAATGCCAATTCCTCTAAACCTCAAGTTCCCTTAAATGTTGGCAATCCCAACAATTCTTCTTCCAGTGTCGGCAAACCCGACCCACCTTCGAAAAATAATATTGGCAATACCAGCATTCCATCTTCTGTAACCTTACCACCTTCTTTTTCCTTGGATAAACCTTCTTCCTCGAATGATGAAACTCATCACAGAGTCGAAAGACCAATAGCTCCATTTCCCCATAGACTCAAAAATAAGAAGAAAGCGGCAAATTTCGATAAAATTTTGGAAATTTCAAACAAGTCCGTGTGAACATTCCTCTTTTAGACACAATTGAACAAATTCCTCAATATGCTAAATGTCTTAAGGAATTGTGCACACAAAAACGTGCGACTAATGTCCCACAAACCGCCTTTCTAACTGCGAATACAAGCTCTGTTCTTTCGAATCTTACCCCAGTCAAGTACAAAGACCCTGGCTGCCCTACGATTGATTGCAAAATAGGAAACACCCATATCTCTCGTGCCCTACTCGACCTTGGTGCCAGTGTCAATCTTCTTCCTTATACTGTTTATTGTCAACTTGGGTTAGGGGAAATTAAACCAACAAACATCGCTCTTCAGTTAGCCGATCGATCTGTCAAAAAGCCATTGGGAATTATCGAAGACGCCTTGATACAGATTGAACAGTTTTACTTCCCTGTCGATTTCATAGTTTTAGACACAGAGCCCGTCTCAAATCCCAAAGTTCAAATACCGTTGATTTTAGGACGGCCCTTCTTAGCAACCTCAAATGCTGTCATTAATTATAGGAATGGTCAGCTTCGACATTCCTTCGGGCAGCTGACCATTAAGCTAAATATTTTCAATCTCAACAAACAACCTAGGGATTTTGAGACTGATGAGATCGACATGATTCAAACCATAGTTGACAAAACCTCTAATGACACTTCTGAAGCCCTAAAAATGTGTTTGGAACATTTCGACTCCGATTTCGATGAACTTGAATACATTTCTGAACTGAATGAATTTCTTGACTTAAATCCTTCGTCTTCTGAATCTAACCAAGGAATGTTAACCAATGTTAACACTCAAGAACATCCTAAGTTAGATCTCAAACCCTTGCCACAAGACCTTAAGTACGCATACTTAGACTCCTCAGAAACTCTTCCCGTAATCTTGGCCTCTGATCTTACCGAGGACCAGGAAGAAAAACTCTTAGAAATTTTGCGGGAAAATAAAGATGCCTTGGGGTGGGAACTGAGCGATATAAAAGGAATTAGCCCGTCAATTGTGGAACATCGCATACACTTAGTTGATGAGGCTAAACCCACCCGTGAGGCTCAAAGGCGATTAAACCCAAACATGAGATAAGTGGTCAAGGAGAGATAATCAAATGTCTAAACAATAACATCATCTATCCCATCTCTGATAGTACCTGGGTGAGTCCGGTACAAGTCGTACCAAAGAAATCAGGAGTCACAGTGATCAAAAATGAAAATAATGAGCTCGTCCCAACAAAAATCAAAACAAAATGGCATGTGTGTATCGACTATCGAAAGCTCAACTCAGCCACACGAAAAGACCATTTTCCCTTACCTTTTATTGACCAAATGCTCGAACACTTAGCGGGTCATGAGTACTATTGTTTTCTCGATGGATACTCTGGCTATAACCAAATCCCTGTTGCTTTAGAGGATCAACATAAGACCACCTTTACTTGTCCCTTTGGAACCTTTGCTTATCGTCGCATGCCTTTTGGTCTTTGTAATGCCCCCGCGACTTTCCAAAGGTGTATGATGAGTATTTTCTCTGATATGGTGGAAGAATTCTTGGAAATATTCATGGATGATTTTTCAATCTATGGATCATCTTTTTCCCAATGCCTCACTCATTTAGAACTCGTCCTAAAACGTTGTAAGGAAAAATCACTCGTACTTAATTGGGAAAAATGTCACTTCATGGTAAAAAGGGGGATAGTTCTAGTTCATGTCGTCTCCAAAGATGGCCTTGAAGTCGATAAATCAAAAATCGATTTGATTGCTAATCTGCCTCCTCCTAAGTCTGTTAAAGACGTTCGTTCATTTCTTGGCCACGCGGGATTCTATAGAACATTCATTAAGGATTTCTCGAAAATTTCAAAACCCCTCTCAAATTTACTTGCCAAAGACGCTAAGTTCGAATTCTCCAATGACTGCAAAACATCTTTTGAAACTCTTAAATCAATCTTAACCACAGCTCCCATCATTCAACCTCCTGATTGGACTCAGCCCTTCGAACTTATGTGCGACGCTTCTAACTTTGCAATTGGAGCCATCTTAGGTCAGCATATTGATAAACTCCCTCAAGTCATTTATTACGCTAGCAAAACCTTAAACGAGGCCCAATTGAATTACTCAACTACTGAAAAGGAATTTTTGGCAGTTGTCTTCGCTCTTGAGAAATTCAGACCATATCTCATAGGATCCAAAGTCATAGTTTACACTGATCATGCTGCCCTACGATATTTGCTTTCTAAGAAGGATGCTAAGGCCCGCTTGATTCGTTGGATCCTTCTTCTTCAAGAATTCGATATAGAAATACGAGATAAAAAGCGTTCTGAGAATGTTGTAGCTGGTCATCTCTCTCGAATTGTGCACGAAAATGTTGTTGACACCCAAATCGATGTTTATTTTCCTGACGAACAAGTCCTTTCGATCTCTAACACACCTTGGTACGCTGACATTGTGAATAATCTTGTCACGCAACAAACACCCGCTGAATGGTCGAAACAAGATAAACAAAAATTTCTCTCGAAAGTTCGAAACTTCTATTGGGACGACCCATATCTTTTCAAATACTGTCCAGATCAAATCATTCGAAGGTGTGTGCCCGATCATGAACACCAAAGTATTCTCTCTTTCTCACATGACCATGCTTGTGGCGGTCATTTTGGAGCAAGAAAAACTGCTGCAAAAGTTTTGCAAAGCGGTTTTTATTGGCCCACATTGTTTCGTGATGCTTTCGAATTTTGCTCTAAATGCGATCGATGTCAAAGAACGGGTCGAATCGCTAAGCGAAACATGATGCCTCTCAACCCCATTTTAGTGATTGAGTTATTCGATGTTTAGGGCATCGATTTCATGGGACCATTCCCTAATTCATTTGGGAATCTTTACATCTTGCTTGTAGTAGATTATGTCTCAAAATGGGTTGAAGCCATTCCGACCAAAACCAACGACAACAAGGTTGTTGTCAAATTCCTCAAAGAAAACGTCTTTTCGCGCTTTGGCACACCTCGAGCTATCAATAGCGATAATGGCACTCATTTCTGTAATCGTGCTTTTGAGTTCTTGCTCAAGAAATACTCAATCACACACAAGTTGTCAACCCCTTACCATCCACAAACTAGTGGACAAGTAGAAGTTTCCAATAGACAAATCAAACAAATTCTTGAGAAAACCGTGAATTCCAATAGAAAAGATTGGTCCTTAAAACTGACTGATGCACTTTGGGCTTTTCGCACTGCTTATAAAACCAATCTAGGGATGTCACCATATCGATTAGTCTTTGGAAAGGCCTGTCACTTACCTCTTGAATTAGACCATCGTGCTCTTTGGGCCATAAAATTTTTGAATTTTGACTTAGAGAAAGCCGGCTCACATAGGAAGTTACAAATTTCTGAATTAGAGGAATTAAGAAATAAGGCGTATGAAAATGCGAAAATCTACAAAGAAAGAACCAAAGCCCAACACGACAAAAACATACTTCGTAAGGAATTCAACGTAGGTCAAAAAGTTCTTTTATACGACTCTAGACTTCACTTGTTTCCAGGAAAACTCAGATCTCGATGGACTGGACCTTATGTTGTGAAAACAGCATATCCTCATGGAGCAGTCGAAATTGAAAATCCTAGGGATGGAAAAGTCTTCAAGGTAAACGGACAACGACTGAAACCATTTTTAGAATTCGAGCAATATGACAAAGATGACCTTATCGATCTTCATGAGCCTGATCATCCACCATGAAATCAGGTGGTACACGTCCTTTTTCATTTTTGTTTTTCTGCCATTTTGGTCTGCATACCTTAGACAGTTGGGACACTGTCTCAATCTAGTGTGGGGGAGTCAAGTCTGCATCACATCTTCTTCATCTAAAAAAAACAACACACACACACACAATCACACCGACACGACTCATTTTAGAGTGATACCACGAAATAAGTTTACAACCTTTAGTCAGTTGATAGTATTTTTTTCTCTCAACTAAGTTCGAATTTGAAATATAATGAAAAGTTTAATTTTGAGGGATAATAGTGTAACCAGTACATAGGGAGATTCTAAGGTGATGGCCATGAAATCTATTCTATATTGCAGACTTTGTTTAAATAAGTGGAGGACTTAAAATACTTATAATGGCTTGTCAAATCTTTAAAACTAAGTTGTGTTAAGTTGAATTCGCGTTACTCTCTTTTTGTGCTTATAAATTCTATAATAATAATAGTAATCCAAGGGTATCCAACATTGCTTGTATATCGAGCGTTGGTGTGCAAACCCGCCAATCTCTATCCGACACGTTGTTGACAAAGTCAGCGTTGGAATATCTTGGTCTCATTTTATGAGATTGGACACCTAAGGATTACCGACACGTTGTTGAAAAAGTCAAAGTCGGCCTGCACAATCCGCCATGCTCTTTACCCACTCTTCGTTAGTCCGCGAGGCAGTGTATGGGTGGTAAACCTTGGTCTTCTAAGTTAGGTGTATGTACTTAATCATAAATTTTAAAATTTTATAGAATAAAGAATAAGAATAAGCGATGATGCCCAAACACTTCTTGACCTTATTGATTTGAATAGCCATACACAAGGAAATTAGAATACCACTTTATAAACTGTGCCAAGCAAACTAAGAATCTATTTCATTGCTGCACTATGTTATCGACCGAACTAACTGGCCAAACTGGGATTTACCATTTGAAAACTTGAATTGTGTTGAAAATTTGTGACAAATTGAGGTATCTAAAATAAAATCAACTGACTAGAAATTGTAAACTTAATTTATTGTGCCACTTTCCTGAAACAAGTCGTGTTGTCATTCTTGTTGTCTTTGTTTTTTTGTATATAACCATTGCATTCATATAGTTACATTAGATCCACACATTTCGGATTTTGTGGGTAATATCCGCTGAAAACCCTCATGAGACACCACTCGTCCTGCTAGGGACACCTAGAGGTTTAACGGCTTGTTGCATACGCTCAATGCAATCGTGTTTCCTACTAAAGTGTGACCTATCTAGTTAGTTTTCCATTTTCTTTTTTTACTCGAGGGTGAGTAAAAGATAAGTGTGGGGGTATTTGATTAACAAAGAAATGTGTTTATTTTATGCTCGTATATTTTATCTTTTGTAAATAAATAAATGATACTTTGGGTACTTTTGTGTGTTTTTACAGGTTGTCAAGAAATGCCTCCTTCGTTTCAAATTAAAGGCCAACTACAAATAAAAAGCTACTTCCCCGTATTAAAGCCATCTCAATTACAAAAGATGTTGTAGCTCACTGGTAAATGCATAGAGATTTGTACTGAGAGACCTGAGTTCGATCCCCGTCGAGCTCACTTTTTGCCAAAGAACGGAACTTTCACACTGCCCCTTTGCTATGAAGAATATATTAATTAGTGTTATATTATATATATATACATATTCATGTGTATGTATGATATTCACTAATAGACAATTCAGGAGTAGTCATGGAAATCAATTCAGAACATTCATTTTTTTCAATTCCCAATTAGAAGAAATTCTGATTGATTTATTTCCAAGAAAAGATCAATTTTGAAGATTTTATCCTTTGTTGCCTTTGGAGTCTAATAAGTATCCTTGTTTGGAAGAATTAATCACGTGCAATCTGCTCATCAATCAATCAATCAATTTGCCACATGGAAGATAGGGAAGATTTGGAAGATATTCACCGTGATTTGCTTTCCAATCAAGCTTGGTCAAGAAAGGCAAGAGATATATGGATGATGAGGCCCATTTATTCATAGACTTAACTAGGATTTTTCCTATCTCATATATAAATATACGTTGAAACCATTGTAAGAGGATCCCAATTTTTGTACTCTCTTTTAGTTTTAATAAAGCTCTTCTTCATCTAGTTTATTTGCTTTACTTTCATAACAATTTGTGTTCTACTCAATTAGTTTTGGTAGACAGAAATTGTTATTGTTATTTCTATTTCTTATTAGTGATTAGTCGTTTGATTAGTTTCAACGACAATCCTAATTTACTTTTTGTTGATCTTCTTTTCCTGCAATTTTAATTTCTGCATTTTATTTCTGTTTTGCATTTTAATTTCCAATTGATAATTGTGATTTGATCGTCGGTTCAATTAGATTTGTTCTGAATCGGATCACAGTTTCAATTTCGTTTGCTTTCAAAACCAACCTCAAAGATTTGTCTAACTCGCCCAAGAGGTTATTTAAATAATTTGATTGAATTTACCTCCCTGTGTTCGACCTGTATGCTACACACCTGTATGCTTGCAGTAATTTAATTTAAATATCGCGCTTCTCTATTTCATAGGAAGCGTCGATCAGATACATTTATATTTGAAGTTGTTTTCATACACTTTATACTATAATAGTATCTAAATGATTTGTTTTAAATGTACCAAGCATGTTTGGCTAATATAAGGTAAAACTCTATCCTCCAGCTTGCATTGCATTATGTGATGGGACCTGAGTCTTATAATAGCTTCACTTTTCCAAAAAGCATTGCGCTGTTTGTTTTATGCACTGGTATTCTTGGGAGGAAACCCGTTCCGTGTTATATAGCGTGGTCCCTTGATTTACTTTATTTTTTAAAAGTAAAGAATTAATAACTGTTTTTGTTCTCAAACCGATCACATGACTGACCTGGAGTTTATTGTTTTAACCTAAACTCTAGATGCCTCGATTTTCCACGCGAGCAGCTTGTAGTTTTGGTTATGCAGATTTATATTCATAGGATCTTGGTTTACAGCTGGAACAATATTCGAAAAGCTCTGTATCCGTTTATCTCTTTCAGTTGTGTTTGTATTGTTTTTCCGCTGCTATGTATTTAAATGTAATTTAAATCTTTGATATTTATCAAATGTATGTTATTCATTCATACTCTGTTATATTCTTGTATTCTGATGGAATTGATGTAATAAGCAATGAAATGTTCTTCTGTTTGTGTTTCGATTTGTCTTGTCTTCAAAGCAATCCAGTCTTTCCTTTACGGGGAAGTTCGGGTCGCCACATTTGGTATCAGAGCTTTGGTTTACAGTTCTCGAGAACAAGACACATTAGAACCAAACGAAAGAATTTAGTGGAGATTGGACTAGTAATATCCAATGAGAATGACTCATTAGAGATGGGATCAGTAGTATCCTAGAACGAGTGTGAAGGGTATATTTTTAAAATGAAAACAAGCTTTGTTTTGAAAATTTAAATCGTATTATACGTATTTGAATATTTATTTTATACAGAATTTGGATAATCCATTGTATAAAGGTTTTGCATATACGCTTTGCAAACGTGTATTCTAAGTTTTGATATATTGGATTGATATAGAATCATGCTCTAGTCGCCCGGACATGATTTTGGTGATGCCCGAGCATCATCAGTAATTGTGTTCGAGTTTCGAAAGTGGGATTTCTATATGATTCCAGTTGATTGTGTGAGAACCAAAACTAGATAGGGCTTATTGTTGTGATTAGGCATCAAAAATCTGATTTTTAGACTATGTATCAAAGTTATGAATTTGAAAACTAATCAACTAATTGATTGATGATTGAGTTGTGTGATTATTTATTTAATTCAACATGTGAAAGAAAGGTGAATTTGGGCCAAATTGTATCACGTATTGAACTGTATTGAAAATTGTTTGGAAATGCATGCATGTGTGTGTATATATATATATATATATGTGTGTGTGTGTGTGTGTGTGTGTGTGTGTGAACAGATCATAGCAAGGAGGCTAGAGAAGAGGAATAAAATTGTATGCCCGACAAATAGGTACATGTTTACTAATTTCTTGGGTTTGGATGATTTTATGAGCCGATTGTCTTTTTCATTTTCTTTTTGAGATGAGAGGACCTGTGTGGCAGTTTGGGGATTTTTCCAGTGCTCTCGTACAAAGGAGGTTATGGCGAAAATTTTCGAAAATTGTGGTGTTAGCCAAATTTTTGAAAAATTTGAAAAGTTCTTAAAACTGGAAAGTTAAAGAACTTAAGCCATAATGAAAATAATGAAAGTTGAGTTGATTAGTTAAACAACTTTCAGCTCCGTTCCTTTTCGAGGACGAAAAGATTTTAAGTGGGGTAGATTGTAACAACCCCGAAAATCTAAACAAATTTAAAAATTTTATTTTGACAATTTTAATGAATTTTGGAAATTTAAAATGAATTATTTTAAATAATAATGAAGAGAAATTTATTTTGAATAGAATTAGAACGTATATATTTATTTGAATCGAAGTTAGAATATAAAAATTTATATTTAATTATAAAAGGAATTGAAAATGGCGTGGTAGTTTGAAAATTCGATTTCAAATTTCAAATGAATGTACAGGATTCAAAATAAACCGGATTTTAGTGAAACCAAAAATATTTTAATCTATTTGAAAATATCTTTCAAACGAATCTGAAAAATCCAAATTTCATACTAGGAATAAAAGACATTATGGAATTCTTGCCCTTAAAAATGGCGATTTTGCAAACGACCTCCATTTTTGATGAAACCACTTTTGTTGGATCTGGTATGTCAAGTTATTGCTTGATTCCAAAATTCATAATTTTTCGAATCAATATGTGAGCGTGGCAAAAGAAAACATGTTTTGACAGTTTTAGTAAATTTGGATCGACAAGAAAATAGCCATTTTTCAAACGGTCTCCAAATTTGACGAAATTAGACTTGTTAAGATCGTATCGTCAAAAGGAAGCTAGAAATAATTTTTTGGGAATTTTTAGAGTCTGTATGTGGCCACGGTAAATTGAAATATGCGTTCAAATTCAATATATAGATTTATATTTTGATTTTGATGGAAACTAATCGAAACCGTCGAATTGGCTTACCTGACATATCCCATTGTGTTCAGAATGGGGGTAACACGCTGGGGACGACAGTCGTTGGGCCTCATTTGGGGTTCAAAAGAAAAGTCAACCTTTTTGAAAAATAAAATAATCAAATAAATATTTATATAATTCCTTTTCACTTACCCCCTCCCACGTTCTCTCCCTCAGATCTGAAAAGAAAAAAAACGCTCGACAGAGGGGGAAATCCACCACCGCGCCGCTCTCTCGACGGACCCAACGCCTCCTCTTGCACAGGCGAGCCCTCCTTTTCCCCCTCCTCTCTCCATCTCGAAGAACCCCGCCCCAAACTACCCCAACCTATTGTCGTGAGCCACCCTAGCCCCGCCGCCAGTCTGGCACACCACCCCTCTAGCCACTCAACCATCTTCCGTCCCCCCTGTCCTCCACCGCCACCAACAGCGCCTCCTCCTCCTTTTACCAGAAAAAAGTTGCCAAACCTCCTAATAGAAGCTGCTCCGGCCATGTGGGCCCGTCACTGCCACATCACTGACCACCTGACCCACCCTCGGCCTCCACCGACCACCTCATCCTCCGGTGAGTGTTTGATTTCAATTTTTATACGTTTATGCAATCAAAAATTAGATTTTTATATGTTAAAAAAAGTTATTATTAGATTTATATATGGTCAAGTTTTGAATTTTTATAAGTTGAAAGTTTAGATTTTTACTTATGGAAAGATGGGAATTTTATTTACATACTAGCGAAATAAAAATACGATTTTTATTATTGAATGGAAGTATAAAAATATAATTTTTATATAGAAAGAAGTGCAGTAAAAATATGATTTTTACATATGAAGTAACGATATAGAAATGTGATTTTTCTTCATCTGAAGTGAAATAAAAATATGAACTTTATTTACATAAGGGAAAATAAAAATAGGATTTTTATTGTGAAGAATAGCATTAAAGATTTGATTTTTAACATTAGAAATATTTGATTTTTATATAAGTAGTGAATTAAAAATATGATTTTTATTTATATGGAGCAATAAAAATATGATTTTTATATGATAGAGATAATAATAATATGATTTTTATATTATAGAGAAAATAAAAATATGATTTTAATATTATAGAGATAATAAAAATATGATTTTTACATATGAAGTGACGATATAAAAATGTGATTTTTATCATATATGTAGCAAAGTAAAAATACGATTTTTACATTTGAATGGCAATAAAAAAATGTGATTTTTATATATTCATTAGCAATAGAAAGATTCGATCTTTATCTATATAGTAGCAATATAAAAATGTGATTTTTATCTATGTAGCGTTGTTATAAAAAATTGAAATTATTTTTGGAAAGATAAAAATATAATTTTTAGCCTATGTATATTATTTGTAGAATATTCATACAAAGAAATAATTATTGATTGGTTAAAAATATAATTTTTAACATAGGTATACTACGTAGATCGACAATCAAAGCACGGCGAAGTGAATCCCAAAGGCGAGAACTTCTCACTTTAATTTATTTTCTATTTAGAAATATATACTAGGATGCCGACGGTGCTTAGCAGCACCCGACACCCGTAGTCCACAAACCATGGACGACTTATTTGATTATGATGTGTTGTGAAAATTGATTGTGATGTGAAATGATAAAATATATTCATGTGTTGAATGGAAAAATATTCATGTGCTGAATAAGGTGTTAGAACAATAAAAATTTCATTTTTATCGTATAAATGAATGAAATAAAATATTTACTGAAATGAAGATAAATACTCATTTACAAATCAGACGATTTGTTTATGTACACTCATCTTACTGATATGGATTGGGACGATAAATTTTACACATTGCCCAACCACACAAATAATAATCAGTGTTTTTTGTTTGAAAACCCCACACATGTATTGGGATGATATTAGACATACACTAATCCCAATATTTAGTTGTATGTCAATCGATGGGTCGACAAGCTGTTGTAAGCGTTAATTATTTATATTTAACGCTTATACAGTTGTGAAATGCACTTTGGATGATGGATGATTATTTATCCTTGTTATGACATACATGTGTTGTATGGAATCCATATAATTAACATTATATGATAATTGATTGGGTCTCATTCCAATTTGGAAAATAAAGAATATTTTAAAAGAATAATCATGTATTGAATAAAATAAATATTCATGTATTGAATAAAATAATATGTTCATGTGTTGAGTATGATATATTCATGTGTTGAATAAAAAAAGAATATTCATATGTTGAATAAAATAAATATTCATGTGTTGAATAAAAGCCGTGTTGATTAGATATGCACCATTTTGACGCGGACTATATTTATATCGATTTTATTCATTTTTATAATGAATATCGAAATTATTTCAAAATATAATATTTTTAAAATATTATCATTTAAATATATATATATCGATGATATGGAATATTCAATTTTGATTTAAAATTGATTATGAAGTTGAAATCGTTTTAAAAATGAATTTAAAACGATTTATAAAATATGTTTTAAATTGGAATCGAAGAAATATAATATATATATATATATATTATATATAAATATAATGGCCCGAATAGAATGCGCCGCGCCAGGGCAGTTCGCGAATTTCGACCACTGACTGCGAACGGACATTACGGGAGATCCGACCATCGGATTTTCCTAAAACCAGAACCGTTGCGTTCGTATCGAAAAGTGCTTTCTAACGAATACAAGAAATTTAGAAATCTAATGGTCGGATTTGGAATTATGTCCAAATCAAATTTGGAAATGGTCGCTGTAAATGCAGTTCGGTGGCCGTTATTGGAAATCGCCTGTACGAGCCTTGATAAAATTATTAAAAATATCGATAATTTATGTAAAATCATAATAAATGATTTGGAAAGAATTAGGATGAAAAATTCCATATTTGAAAGGATAAGAATATATTTTTATCGAAATGAACTAGTTATGAACTAGAATTAAAAATCCAATATTTTTAAATAAATAAATTGGGTTTGAAATGGTTTTAAAAATAACCTGAATTTACAACAAATGAATTGGAATGAATTTGAATCGAAACTATCTTCGGAATATTTCGATATTGGATTCCGTGATTATACGGATATTACGGAGGAATTTGGAAGATATATATATATCGTTATTCCAATACGATATTTCTTGATTTCTGAATTTGATATTGAATATAAGTCGATATATTTTCTATTCAGAGCCTTGTATTTAATATCAAATGTGATTTTGGGTTTGTCGTGAATGGTGTCTTCATTAACACTGTTCTTGAACCTAGTTGAGAAAAGATTAAATCTTTTTATTTAGATTTAATGAAGTATATCAATTAATTATTATTTAATTGGAATTGAATTGAAATTGGTTTTTGGGTTTATCGTGAACGGTGTTTTAAATAACACTTGTTCTTTAACCCGATTAACAACGGAATGAAATTTTGGGTTGTCGTGAATGGTGTCTTTAATAATACTGTTCTTAGACCCAATGGAGTTAAGAAAATCAGAAACTAACTGGAGATTAGTTAAGCTGAATGGTTTCCTGGGTATTGATCTGATGTTGGTTTCGGCCTTCGGGGTTAATACTTAGGGAATTGTTCACTTTCTAATTTACGGTTAGAGGCTAATGGAAAGGAATGTGATTTTAGGTTTATCGTGAACCGTGTTTTAAATGACATTGGTTTTTTAACCCAGTTAAAAACATGATATGATTTCCCAAGTTAAATAATCATTAATATTGATTTTTAGGAAGATTAAAACTAAGTGGAGTTTTAATGAATCTTTAATTAGATTGAAATGTGAATTGATAATTTAAATTATCAAATTTGGAAAATGATCGAGAATGGAGTATCACCAATTTTGCTTCGAGTGATAGTAAAATCTTTAATTAGATTTAAACATTAAATGGTAATTAAATTTACCGATGACACTGTGGTGTTAGATATGGACTATGATCAGTTTTGCTCCATGGGATGAATAGGTTGGGATTGAGAAATAAAATAAATGATTACTTTGGTGTGGCTCGTTAATCCCGACTAGTTTGGAAAACCTTAACATGGTTTGAATTGACATCCAAAGGAAGATTAAAGAATAAATTTAAAGAATTTATCTTTGATAAAATTAATGGGAACCTTTCCCAAAGTATATGAATATTTGAATTAAAGAATATTCAGGATTGGAATGAGGCGTACGTTGTGTTTGTGTAGCACTTGTTTATTATATATGCGGGTTATTCGAAAAGTCCGGGTTTATACCCATTATGAATAACTGATTCGACGATAAGTCGACGATGAAGATGGTGTTTGAAGACCGGAGTTCATCACATCGTTTGGATGATTACTGATGTCTTGATTGGGCAGTATGCCCAAGACAAGGTAATAAGCGGTGATCGTACAGATGTACTTGGAGATCGACGGATATGCGAGGGTCTCTCTCCTGTATTGGACATACGGGACGAGGAATAAGATGCCTCCAGTTTTGTTCAGACCCAGAACGAACTTGCAAATGGACTGTGTGTCTGACATTGGATTTTATTCTGTGTAAATTGATCTCTATTAAATATATATCTATTTGGCGGCGGAGAATTTATTCTCTTGCTTAACGCTCTTCTCCGGGACGTACGAGCTCAGAGGTTATATATCGATAGACATCAGTCGCATGGCGTGAATTGCCTGTGTGGCATGCTGAGATGCAAATGATAAAGGCTCTTGTTGAAAAGTAGAGTCTTATGGTTGATGATCAAAGCACGGCTTGTGTGGCATAACTTTGTGTATAGCGTTAATTCACGAGCCTCACACCTCGGTATGAATCAAAAAGGGGATCGTGACTGCAGGGAGTGCACAACGTTTCTTTCTAGCTATAGGTAGTGTCAGCATTTTACAAGCCCTATCATTTATATTATTTTTACCTGTGTGGTTGTTGGAATGCGAGGTGCCTCGGATATATCAGTCTCTACGGAGCCGATGGGTAGGTCCTATAGGATCGAGAAACATGCATTTGGGTATAACTAATCCGCTATGTATGGACCGGCCCTGAAGATCCCAGGGTTCACCAGCATCCGAACCCTGAGGCATTTGCTGGAGTGTCTCGAAGCCGGCGAGGATGATCCCTTGCCTCGACTCATGACGAAAATCCAATTTCCAATACGTGACATTCAGTTTTATTTGTAGAGCCTAGTATGGCGACATACTAGGATGGGGCACTATGCCATCTATGATTGATACATTTATATTTGAAGTTGTTTTAATGCACTTTAGACTATAATAGTATCAAAATGATTTGTTTTAAACGTACCAAGCATATTTGGCTATAATATGGTAAAACTCTATACTTCGGATTACGTTGCATTTTGTGATGGGACCTGAGTCTTATAATAGCTTCATTTTTCAAAAATGCATTGCGCTGTTTGTTTTATGCACTGGTATTCTTGGGAGAAAACTCGTTCTGTGTTATACGGCGTGGTCCATTTATTTACTTTATTTTTTTAAAGTAAAGAATTAATAACTGCTTTAGTTCTCACACCAGTCACATGACTAACCTGGAGTTTATTATTTTAACCTAAACTCTGGGTGCCCCTATTTTCCACACGGGCAGCTAGCGGTTTTGGTTTTGCTGATTTATATTCACAGGATACTAGTTTACAGCAGGAACGATATTCGGAAAGCTCTGTATCCGTTTATCTCTTTCAGTTGTGTTTTGTATTGTTTTTCCGCTGCTATGTTTTTAAATGTAATTTAAATCTATGATATTTATCAAATGTATGTTATTTATTCATACTCTGTTATATTCTTGTATTCTGATGGAATTGTTGTAATAAGCAATGAAATGTTCTTCTGTTTGTGTTCCGATTCGTCTTGTCCTAAAAGCAATCCGGGCTTTCCATTACGGGGAAGTTGGGGTCACCACAGTCGATATATATAACATATATTATATATACTTAGATGACCTGAATAGAACGCGGCACGCTGCGACCGTTGGCTAATTTCAACCATTAATTTCAAAATGATGTAAGGGGAGATCCAACAGTCAGATTCTCCTAAAACCGGAACCGTTGGGTTCGTATCGAAAAGATCTTTCCTTTGAATGTTAGATATTTGAATTCTAACGGTTATATTTGGCGATATGACCAAATTAATTTCATAAAAGGTCGCTATGGATGCAGTTCGGTGGCCGTTATTTGAAAACGATTGTACGGGCGATAATAAAATTATTAAAAATATGGAAAAAATATGTCAAATCATAATAAATGATTTTGAAATATTTTTGATGAAAATTTCCATTTTTAAAAAGATAAAAATATATTTTTATCGAAATGAACTATTTAATGAACTAGTTATTAACTAGAATAATAATTTAATTATTTTTAGCAATAAATAAATTGGATTTGAAAATGGTTTTAAAATAATAAGAATTTTCCAATATATATTTATATATATTGGAATGGATTTAAATGGAAATTATCTCCGGAATATTTCGATATTGTATTCCGTTATTACACGAATATTGTGAGGAATTTGGAAGATATATACATCGTTATTCCCAATACAATATTTTCTGGTTTCAAAATTTGATATTGAATATAAGACGATATAATTTCCATTCAAAACCTTATATTTAATATCAAATTGGATTTTGGGTTTGTCGTGACTAGTGTCTTCAATAACGCTATTCTTAAACCCAGTTTAGAAAAGAATAAATCTTTTAATTAAGATTTAGGAAATTTTTCCAATTAATTAATATTTGATTGGAATTGAATTGAAATGTGAATTGGGTTTATTGTGAGAGGTGTTTTAAACGATATTTGTTCTTTAACTCAATTAACAGTGAAAATATAATTTTGGAATTTATAAATCTTTTATTAAGATTTAAATGGAAATTTTCCAAAGTAACGTTTTCCAAATTAATATATTAAATTGGAATTGAACGGAATTCGATTTGGTAATAATCGAGATAAGCTTCTATAAAAGAAGATCGTTACTATATATGGAATTTAAAAGGCCTTGTCGTTATTCCATTTATATTATTAGTTTGATACAAAAATTTATATCGATTATATATTGATTGATCTGATTTCTGTGAAGATTCCATATTTAATGGAAGATGATTTTGGGTTTGTCGTGAACTGTTTTTTTAATGATAATTGTTCTTTAACCCAGTTAAAGATAAGATTAATTTCTTAAATTTGAACAACCATTAAGTAATGACTTTTTGAAGATTAAAACCAAATTGGTGTTTTAATGTATCTTGTTACTTTCAGGATATGCGAGGACCTCTCTCCTGTATTGGATATATAGGACGAGGAATAAGGTGCCTCCGGTTTCATTCAAACCCAGAACGGACTTGTAAATGGATGGCATGTCTGACGTTGTATTCCTTTATGCTTTATTCATTGATCTCTACTAAATACATATTTGTTTGGTGGTGGAGATTTATTCTCTTGCTTAACGCCCTTCTCTGAGATGTACGAGCTTAGAGGTTATATATTGGCAGAAATCGATGGTATGGTATGGATTGACAATGTGGCATGCTAAGATGCAAATGATCAAGGCTTATTGTTGAAAAGTAGAGCCTTGTGGTAGATGATCAAAGAACAGCCCATTTTAGGCATAGCTTTGTGTACAGCATTACTTCGCGAGCCTCACACCCCGGTATGAACCAGAAACGGGAGAAGGACCCCAAGGAAATGGACATATGTTAATTTCTAGCTAAGAGGGGTGTCAGTGTTTAAAAGCCTTGGCATTTTACTCATGTGGATGTTGCTTACTATTACTTAATGGATATAGAGGCGCCTCGGATATTGTTATGGTCGACATTACTGACTAGATTTTATGCCCCATAGGGCAAGCTAACATATAGTTTATGGCATAACTAATCATCGACGAATGACCGGCCTAGCGCTTCCTAGGGCTCACCTGAGTCTAAGTCCTGAGACATGGGCTAGAGTGTCTCGAATTCGTTAAGGACTATCTCTTTCCTTGGTTCATGATGGAAATCCAACTTCCAATATGACACCGTACGGTTTTGATTGTAGAACTAGTATGTCGACATGATATATGGTACCCATGCCGTCTATGATTGATACATTTATATTTGAAGTTGTTTTTGACACTATACAATTATAGTAATAATTAAAGATGAAATTTCGCGTATCAAGCATTTTTGGCTATTATAAGGGAAAAATCTATCCTTCGACTTGCGTTGCATTGTGTGATGGGACCTGAGTCTTATAATATCTTCATTTTTCAAAAAAACATTGCGTCATTTTATTTTAAACTAGGGGTCATGTGGAGTAAACATGTTCCCTGTTATATGACGTGGTCCCGTGATTCACCTAACTTTAAAATCAAGTTAATAACTGTTTTAGTTCTCACACCAGTCCCATGACTGACCTGGAGTTTAGTTGTAACACCCCGTGTTTTCGATAAACCTTAAAGTAACGAATTAAAGAATAATTAACTCTAAATGTGAGAATTAAGGGAAATGGGCTACGCCATTGCGTTCGTCTCGAAATTCTAGTTGAGATAGAGTCTGAGTTTGCGCGAATTGGACTTCGTATGAAGAAGTTATGGCCTTCGGAAGTTCCAAAAATATAAAATTCAAATTTAAACACAGAAGAGGGCAGGGCAGGAAAAATTCGTGCCCAGGCCAGGTCGACCCTAGTGTCGACCTACCCTATTGGTCGACCTGGGGGTCGATCTGGGGGTCGACCTACCCCCCCAGGCAGATCTGAAAGGATGACGATTTCTGACTCCCTGCTGAGTCATTAGGGCTGAGGTGTTATCCTATCTTGACTGGATGGTCTTGATTACTTCTAGGGTTAATCTGACGGCTCTAAGTTAATTAAACCTCTATAAAAGCAACTTAACTCTCAACCCTAAATCACAAATATTCATACTAACACTAGTAAAAAACTGGCTTATTGCTATACCTCATTTGCATCGGTTGTTAGTACAACTGAAGCAATTGACACTATATGCTTCGGTTGTTAATACAACCGAGGCAAATGCAATGAAGCAAATGATGTGATTTCCAGTTGCTTCACTGCATTTGCTTTGGTTGTATTCAAAACCAAAGAATATAGTGTCAATTGCTTCGATTATATTCACAACCGAAGCATATAGCGTCAATTGCTTCGATTATCTTCACACAGTGTCAATTGCTTCAGTTATATTAACAACTGATGCGAATGAGGCGAAGCAATTTATGCAAGTTTGCTTCGGTTCCTCTTACAACCGAAGAAACTAGTGTTACTTGCATCGGCTCCATAAGAACCGAAGCTTCTGCGGGGAAACAAATATTTTTATTTGCATCGGTTTCTTAGGAACCGAAGTAAATGCATCGAAGCAACTGTAAATCAATAAAAGCGCACATATCAATAATTATAAACAATAGCTTACATATGTTAGTTTTTATAATTTATTTTTAAATAAGTAATATTTCTATTTAATATTTAATTTTATTTATAACGTGATATTTCATATTTAATAGTTAATTTTTAATAATAAAGATTATTAAAAAATTAAGTATTAATAAAAAATCAATAATTTATTTTAATAGTTAAGTAATAATTTAGACTAATATTTAATAATTAAGAATAAAATTTAATACTTATAAAGTTAAATCTAGTATTTAATAACTTATTTTAAATATTAATTATTTGGTATTGATTGTTTAAAATTTAATAATTTTTATATGAACAGCTAGATATTTAATTATTTATAATTTATTACTAATTATTATTAATAAACAACTTATAATTAATAATTATTATTTATAATCAATAATAAATTTTATATTTAATAATTTAACAAATAAATTATAGTTAATATTTATTAATCAAACATAACAATGAATAAATATAATCAATAAATCTAGTTGGTAATTAGTAATTAATAATTAGTAACTCATTAAATGATTAATATTAAAGAAGTAATAATTAAATATAATTAATAAGTAATATGTAATAAGAAATAAAAACAAAAAACTAATAATTACTATTAAATAAGTAATAGCATAAGGTTATATTTTAATTAAGTTCAAAAATTTTCTAATAAATTTAGAATAAATCATTAAAAAAATCGAAATTTCATCGAATTACAATGTGAAATAGAATTAGAAATTTTAGAAAATTTGAAAATTTATAAGCTTTAACCATTTATATATAATTATTTGTTATTGATGATTATTATTACTTACTATGTCATATTTAATAATTATTAATTATATTTAATAGTTAAAAAATATAATTAATAAATCTTTATATATAAAATCAAAATAAATATGTAGTGATTAATTAATATATTTTGGCGCTTATTGTTAATAACTAATAGCTAATAAACATAATTAATAAGATAAAAGTAAATAAGTAACAATCGGTAAACATAATTAATTGTTAAAGGATAATTTACAATTTTCTTCCGCTCGTGCTACCACATTCAAAAATTAGCAGTTGAATCAATTGTGGAAACAATTAGTGCCGTCAACGTGATGCATCGAAGTGAACGAAGGCAAGTGTTTGTTAATTGAGATGAAGAGGTTTATCATAGGAGCCAGTTTAGATTTTTAAATGAATTTCTATAAAGGACTATTTGGAGGTAACATTTATAAATATAAATTGATTTAAATGATTTTAAATGCACTTACACTACTTTGGTCGTGGAAAAATAATTCTGATGATGATTGCAGCATCGTTTATGTTCATTTTTAAGTTTCTAAGTAAGAGCTTGCTACCATCGATAAGTTGTTTGAATTAAAACGAAATTTTGTTTGGATGATTGGAACATTTGTTCGGAATATACGAATACATCTATATTAAGACAATCGATATTTGTTTGCGTGATTTATTTAATTGGTTATTTGAATGACTTTTTGTTTTTTTACACAAACTCTAAATCAATTTTTTCTTCATAATTTAATCCAACAATTCATTCTCACCTAACACCAAAAAAACATCCATATAATACTTGCACAGAAAAAAGTGTTTTTTGTTCGGAATATCAGAGAAAGCGTCAATGATGTATTTTCATTGTCAAGAGGAAAGCATGAATGATCGCTGTCATGTATTCATATTTACATTAAGAGAGGATTTAACAATTCTCATGCTGTAATAATAATAATAATATGTTAATCCATTAGAACAAAAAGATAATGTTGACGTTACTTAGATAATTGCATTCATGGATAATTTCTCCTTTATCCTTTCTATTGTTCAATTGGATGCAAGTTAGAGTATTTTGTTTATCATCCTTGTCTGCCTTTTCACGTATGTAAGGAGTCTTGCAAAGCTAAATTAGCGGTGTTCTTAGTTTAGGTTGGGTTGCTATGTAACAAAACATAAATTAGTCTGCTGTGTTTACAAAATATATTTTGGTCTGCTTTTTCACGTATCCCTCGAAATCAACTTTTGCTGCTTTGCAAATAGAAAATATGTTCCCTCCAAATTAATTTTCATTTCCCGCTTAACTTTTTGTTTCCCGCTATCTTCTTCATCCTCTCTTTCTAAGAGCATCTCCAACAGTGTTACGGGCCGTAACGTTACGGCCCGTAACATTACGGGAGATATCTTTGATATCTCCCAACAGGCGCGAGCTGATTTTATCAGCTCGCAGCCTGCGAGCTGATTTTATCAGCTCGCGAGCTCGCGAGCTGATAAAATCAGCTCGCGCCTGTTCCCGAGCCTATATATGGCTCGGGAGGGGGGGGGGGTGGTTTGGTTATATTCATTTAATTTTAATTTCCTCCTTTTTAATTTCTTTTTTAATCGTTCCAACGTCGGGATGCCGCCACGCGTGACGAAGAGCGGGAGACGCACAGTTAGAGTTATGCCAGACGACATGTCTGGTCCAATACACCTTCCTCCACCAGAGGGGACGACGATTGAGGACTTACGTATCCTCCACGAGATGCCACAGGGATTCACCCATCGATCAGTTACCGCGCTGGACACCGTTCAGGTATTAGTTTTACTTTATAGTTTTACGTTATAGTTTAGTGCATGTACGTTCTATGGTCTAGTAGTTTGAACGTCAATAGTCATTTAAATAGTATACATTATTGCATGTACTAGTTAAATATTGATTTAGCTGTTAAATAGTCTTTTAACTGTTAAAACTTTATCATGTAGTAGTTTGTTATACGTTAGTAGTACGAACTTTAATACTCATTTAACTGTTAAATAGTCATTTAGTGCATGCACGTTATCGTTTAGTGCATAGGCGTGCTTGGTTTTATAGTCGTTTAACTGGTATTATTTTAATAGACTCGGTATGTAAACGTTCGCGGGAGTTGGGCGAAGTTTGTAGCATCAGCCTTAGACATATTACCTCTGGATATTCGAGGGAGACTATTTGGCAGTCCATTTGGACGTTTTTTTACGTATTATACCTCCCCAGTCCTTCGATCGACCTTTGGTCGAAGCCTTATCAGAGAGATGGTGGCCTACGACACACACCTTTCACTTCCCGGATTTTGAGCTAGGTATCACCCCAGCCGATTTTTACATGCTTTCGGGGATTGAGATAGGCCTTCCAGATAGAGTCATACCTCCATTTGATTCCCAGTTTGAGTCACCCGAGTCGTACATACAGTATTTGCCAGGTTTGGATGCGGCTCGTGTAGCTAATGGTGCCGTTCCCTGCACATATTTACTTAATTATATTACAGCGCATGTAGATGCGGTAGATTTCCACGACATACTGTACAGGGCTACCATTTTATACTTCCTTGGTTCGACGTTCTTTACGAACCAACAGAGTTCGATTAGGCTTGGCTACCTTGCAGCACTAGTCGATTTAGATCATCTGCATATGTTTGATTGGGGCTCTGCCATACTGGGTTATCTATACACCGCTCTTGACTCCTATGCTTTTAGAGAGGTTCAGCAGATGTATGGTTTTTGGTACATGTTACCGTGCTGGTACTACGAGTACACGGCCAACATGCACCCACACATACAGCCCACCGCCAGTCATGCTGCTGAGGCCTTTTTCCCACGGATGCGTAGATGGAAGAGTTTGCACGTAGTTCAGCGTTCTCCTTCTGGTGTGAGACACGACTTGATGGAGGCTCGTACCCAGTTGGATATGAGGGAGAGGGGGAACATATTACGAGCACCTTGGGCTTCTTATTGGATGTTACTTGCAGCCGGTGGCCCAGTACCTGATGCCCATCCATTAGTCATTGCATGCAGCTTATCTACTCGACGTGTCCTCTTCTTCCCACCGGCCCACCTTCCTGTTTGGTACTTGGGAGACCGATGCTATTACCAGAGTACCGGTGAGTTGCGCGTACCCGTAGATCCACCTTTGCCACTTGATATGTTCGGGCCGCAGCGTGTTATAGGGAGACAGTATGTGGCTGGATTGAGACAGGCAGGATGGGTAGATACGACCGACTTTCACTTACCCGACGCAGAGTTTGGTCCTTACTGGGTTCGGGTAGCTCCTAGACAGTACTTGCTGCCGGATTATGTGCGGGGTGTGAACTCCGATCACATTGGACCCCGATTGGTCAGTGGTAGAGTTCACCCTCCGTCGTTTACTTTCGACCCGACCCCTTCACAGATATCCGACCCTCCGCAGGATTTTGCTCTCGCCGATACATTCCAGACATATGATCTTAGCGGGACACAGATATCCCTGCCTATTGTTTACCCACCTGCATACATGGTGTATGGTGTCCCTACTGCTGGATTATATCCGTCACTAAAACCAATAAACATACACTTAAAACCAATAAACATACACTTAAACCAATAAAGAGACACACAAACCAATAAAGAGACACTCAGACCAATAAAGAGACACACAAACCAATAAAGAGACACTCAGACCAATAAAGAGACACACAAACCAATAAACATACACTCAAACCAATAAAGAGACACACAAACCAATAAAGAGACACTCAGTCCAATAAAGGAATCCAATAAAGAGACACTCAAATCAAACCTTATATATAACAGCAACATTGTCATACATATCTCAAATCAAAACTAACTAACAAATATAAATGGATTCCAGTTTTACAAAATGCTTACTGGCTTTTGCTAGCGATTCAGAGGAAGATGAAATCCTTCAAGAGGAAGCAGAAGAAATACAAGAAATACGGGACCTATACCGTGAAGCGTACGGTTCATCGTCCACAACTAGAGGGGGATCGGTTCCTGGAAGGAGGTTTATACACCGAAATCATGCTAAATACCACAAGTCTTTGATGCAAGATTACTTCGATGAGGATTGCACTTACGGGCCTGATATGTTTCGTCGAAGATTCAGGATGCGGAGAAACCTATTTCTTCGGATATTGGCTAGTATTCAAGGTAACAATGATTACTTTAAGTACAAACATAATGCATCGAAGACACAGGGATTGTCCGGTGAACAAAAAATGACGGCAGCTATGAGAATGTTAGCTTATGCCACTCCAGCCGATGCTTTGGACGATGCATACCGCATAGCAGAGAGCACGGCACTAGAAACACTTGAAACTTTCTGTCAAGCAATTGTGGACGTCTACGGAGAAGAATACTTACAGTCTCCAAACGAAGCAGATGTAGTGCGAATCAGAGAGATGCACGAAAGCAGGGGTTGGCCGGGAATGTTAGGAAGTCTGGACTGTATGCACTGGGAATGGAAGAACTGTCCTAAGGGATTACAAGGTGCGTACAACGGCAAGGAAAGACGACCAACCATCATTTTGGAAGCTGTGGCATCGTACGATCTGTGGATATGGCACGCTTTCTTCGGAATGCCCGGGTCTAATAACGACTTAAATGTTGTGGAAAGATCTCATTTGTTCAATGATATTGCTAAAGGCCAGGTACCTCCTTTAACATTTACCCTAGGCCAAAATACTTACAACCATGGCTATTACCTAGGTGACGGCATTTACCCGAAATGGAGCACCATTGTTAAAACATGTCCAAATCCATTAACTCCTAAACAAGTCATGTTCGCGGCGATGCAAGAGGGACAAAGGAAAGATGTGGAACGTGCTTTCGGTGTTTTACAATCTAGATTTGCAATGATAAGTAATCCATGTCGGCTATGGCGTAGGAGTAAGATGTCTACAATCATGTTTGCTTGCATCGTTCTTCACAACATGATTATAGAAGATGAAAGAGATATGGATGAAGATCAACGTCACTGCGATTACGAGGGTGCTTCGCTACCACCTCCAGTATTCCGACAAAACCAACCACTAACAGAGGAGGACTTCAACGTTCATTTGAGCCGTCAAGTTATCTACAGAGATGCAGAACTCCATAACCGGCTACAGAAGGATCTTATGACTCATTTATGGAACCACCACGGCGATACCTAGTTATGAAGAACCATTACCTGAATGTGTTTTATTTTATGTTTGTCTGAACTTATCGATTATGTATGCAGTAAAGATGTTCCTAAGTTATTAATCATCTATTGTACGAACTCCTTTTCTACTATTACTTCTCTTGTACGAACTCCTAAGTTATTAATCATCGATTATGTTTCATTTCCTAAGATGTTCCTAAGTTATTAATCATCGATTGTGTTTCATTTTCTATTATACAAACTCCTTTTCTTGTATTCGTACGAGTTATTAATCATCTATTATTATGTTCCTAAGTTTATTTTACAAATTACATATCGGTTATGTTTTTGTATACAACAAACTAGGGTAAAACGTTAAAAAAAAAAAATTGGTTTTGCTCTTAGTAATCAAATATTATTATTATTATGTTTCGAAGTTTATTTTACAAAAAAATTAATGCATTTGGTATTGTATATGGTAAAAATAGTTGGGAAAAAAAAAAAGGCCACGAGCTGATTTTATCAGCTCCTGAAGTCGCGAGTTGATAAAATCAGCTCGCGACATCACGAGCTGATAAAATCAGCTCGTGCGCCCTATTACGAACTCTGAATCCAGCCCGTAACATTTGCCTTCATATTACACCGTGTAACAACTGTTGGGTGCAAAAATAAGGGATATTACACCCCGTAACATGAATATCCTCCACTGTTGGAGATGCTCTAACAAAAACTCATTGCTCAAAAATCAAATCCACTTCATTTTTAAAATGCAATTTTCGTTCTTGTCAAATCTAAAAGGTCAATGCCAGGAAGGAGAAAACTTCATCGCTTTAATTATGGTTGAAGTTTGTGTAAGTTTGCAACTAAGCTTATATAAAAATCTCATTCAACAGAAAAGATCCTCTCCAGCTCCTACTACCGCTCCAGAGATTTAGTCTCCATCCCTCTCCTCCTCCCACCTCCTCATCCCATTCACCACCATCCCCACTCCCATCACCACCAAAAGCAGTTCCCTCCCACCCCATCTGGTGTTGTACTGGGATCTTGGTAGATGATGGCGTTTGGCAGAGGGGGGGACAACAGCGGCAGCGGAGGGACAACGGAGTCGTCGAGCGAGAAAGGGTTGAATGCCGGAGGGTGTGAGCCGTTGAGAAGTAGGCTGATGAGATTCTACTTGCAGTGGCATAAGGAAATAAAACATTTTCTAGTAAAAATATATTCATAATATATTTTACTTGAAGTCTCATTATGTTACACTTGCTATGTTTGGCCATTCAAACTCGCATAAGGGGAAAAAAAATCTTCAATTCATATACTGGCATGCATATACAACTGTAATTGTTTGAAAGTTTAGTGATTAGTTGTTGCAATTTCAGTTTTTGATTCCATATATGAGCTATTGTTTGCTAGTGAACTGCTTCTTTGGATACTAGAATGCATTATACCTTAGCTCTCTATGTTACGTTTGTTTATCTTTTATCCGTGTGTATGCCATGACTTATCTTGGTGTATGTAGCGACTGTCCTTTATATTCGAAAAATATTTGGTGTGATAAAGGAAATTTTTAGTAATGCTAAAACTATGTTTAGCGGAATAATCCTTAACTTCCAAGTTATGTATTTGTATGCTTGAAAGTGTCTTAAGTAGAAGATTTGAACATGATGTGAAGTTTCATCATTCTTTTCCACATGTCAAATTATTATTTTGCTTGCTTTGCGAGAAATAAGGATGGAGATTAAACACGGTATATGTGTCTATTTTGAATCCAAGTTTGAACTAGTTCTTAGCTATTTTCTTACAGTAAAGAGAGACTGGCATCTAAATTATGACTACTTGCTTTTACTAATACTACCAAATCATCATTCTCATTCATCGTACGATTGTGTATCCTTTGCAATGATATCCAAATACGTACTAGTCCAACTACTTCTAGGAAGGTCTGTCATAATAAAAATACAAACTTTCGAATTCGATTGCAATGTCTTGATCTTCTCTTCTACTATACTTCTTTTCCCTTACGTTATGTCTGTTGCTCAGCTGATACTTCCATAGAACCACCTTTTCCACATTTAACAAAACCCATACTGAATGGATCACCTCACTCACTTTGCTGAAACCAACCCATGCTTCACCACAACGCTCCTCATTCTTGCCACCTTCGACTGTTTCCCTATATACACTTCTTTCCTGCTAATAAACTTTCCATGTTGACCTTTTTTTTCTTACATGTAAAAATACCCACCTTCTAAAACTAATGTAACTTGCTCCAGTATTTTCAACCCATCATAGAACGTAACATGACAAACTCCTTCACACTGGCCTGAAGCCATGTCTACGCCACCGGCAACCGCCACATTCCTCTTCCGTCATCGCTCTACCACCTCAAAAACGCCACCATCGACAATAACATCTCCTACCATCTGCAAGTTTCGGGTAATGGTAACCTTAAGACACCATCATCCACTACGGTATCAGCCCATTCGCAGATATTTCCATCATCTCTCCTCAGAACATCATGGCCAACCTATCATGTGGCTTGCGTTTCTCCTTAATGACATAAAAAGCAAGAGAGGCAATCATTGATTGTTCAGTCACCCTTATCATTTGTCCTTCCTTTTACATTAAAAAGGAGTTCAGCAAAATCATGCACATCATTAGACCAATAATCTTTATCCATTAAAACAATAATCTTTTGGTATCCTTTATTGTCTTGAATAAAATTATAAGCAGTAAATGTATTATTTTGTGATTAACATGTATTGATTAGCCTTTCCTTTCACTGAGATTCTACTTACAGTTGTAAAACATCATAGTAATATAGTCCAATGATAACTTATTTCTCAAATAACTGGTGCAATTTTAAAGTTTGTTGGACTGACAGAAGAAGTTCCTGATATCAACCTGCTGAAAAACCTTATCTCGGAGAAGATAAAGCTTGTTGTTACTCATCATGTTTCCGACATGCTTGGTTCTGTTATGCCCATTGATGAGATTATATCTAGATGTCATCATGTTGGGGAAAAAGTTCTCGTCATTGCTTGTCAAAGCGGGCCACACGGTGATAAAACAGCAACGCACTATCAGGTATTTCTTGAGGATTAAATGCACTTGGTAGTTATGCATTACATGCCTATTGATGTTTGGTTAATTACAAATTTAAATGTACTCCATCAATTACTACTTTTGCTTATGGTTAGTTGCTAAATAGTATTAACTCATAGGGTCCAATTATCAATAGCTTCAAAGTAGGGTGGTGGTTTAAATTCCATTTCATGTTAATTTAAATGTCCAATTATCCAAGTCATGTCATGTCAGTTCCCAACATAGGTTTTGTTTCTTTGTTGTGTAAGCGAGTTTCTTACTACTTATTCCATCTATAACATTATTAATATTGTTAAAAACCAAAGTGCCAAGCTGCTATTTGTTAAGTTCCCGCCACAATTATGTATGTTATCACTAATCTTACATTCTTGTATGGTCTGTTACAGAATTGAAGTCAAATATCTTTTTTGCAGCATGATAGTTGCGCAGCTCGTTAGTTGTCTTTGTTTGGAATTTGGTTAAATCTTTTATTGCGTTTATAAGTAATAAGTAAGCATATGATGTTTTTTTAGACAGCTTAGTAGATTTGTAACTGTTTAAAACATTGTCAATTTTAGATGTACATACCTTTTAATCAAGAAAATCGGAAGTTTGTTTATTTTAAAAATAGGTACACTACTGTAACGACCCGCATTCTACGCATCACAGGATCGTAGAATATTAATTTCTTTCGGATAAGACGTCGTATGGTCATTTAACTTCGGGAGACGACTATTGGGGTAATTTCCCATGTTCATAATTTTTGTCATTTTTTAAATAACCGTTTTGCCCCTAGCAGATACTGTTTTGGCCATAACTTTTGACTGGAAAGGAATTTTGACCTGAAACCACTTCCATTGGCTCCAGATGATGGTTTACCTTTCCATAGGGTGGTCACATTAGCCAAACGGACTCACCGTTTGGGAGATATGGCTGAAAAAAAGTTTCAGAAGGTGAAAAACTGCTTAACTGAGCCAAATGAGGTGATTAGTGAATGGGCCCATAACCCATTTCAGGATTAGGGTTATGGGGAGGCTGAAATGAGTTAGGTTTTCATTTCATTTCAGTTTTCCAGCCGCCACAAACCCTCTCTTCAACCTAACAATGGCCTCTAACATCTAAATACACATTTAATCACTTCTTAATCAAGTTTTGGCTTAAACTACATCAAATTAAGGAGAGAAAACACCAAAGCAAGGTTAGAGCTGCTGTGTTGCATTGGGAACAACGCCAAATAGAGATTCATTTCAGATTTGATATTTTATTTGTGGCCAAGGTGAGTGATTTGCATAGTTCCTCACTAATTATGGTTAATTAAGGGTAATTAGTGATAACTAGCGAATTTATACATGTTAAAAATCTGGAAAAAAATTGATAAATTTCGAAATATTAATTTAGGCCTCTGTTAGAAGTTTGGGTTAATTTGGTTAAGTTTTGTTAATCCAATGATTAGTTTTTCCTAAACATGCTTAAGGGAAAATATGCGGTTTTGGCTATGTTTGATCCAATTTACATTCTTTGGTTGTTGTTTTGATGTTTATGGTCACTTCTATACGTTGCTATGACTGTATGATATGCTTTGTGATTGTTTAGAATAGTTAGAATGGTCGAAAACGCCGTCGAATGGCGTAAAACAGCTCGCTGGACAAAGTGCAGGAACTCGGATCGGATGGGGGATTGAGGGCTGGATCGGATCGCCCTATGGGGTCGTAGAGACACATCACGAACCAAGCCATCTCCTCCGAACCGAACCATCTGTGTGAGGTCCACGAACATCAACTGTGAACTGCCTCTCGTACCCGATCTGAATAACTCAAGAGAAGGAGTCCGACCCGAACCGCCTGGAAGCACGTGAAGAGATGGCCATGAAGAATCTAAAGTCAGAGCGCCCTATTTGGACCGAACCGCGTCTCCGAACCGACCCGAGTGGTCACTCGCAACCTTAACCGATGCACCATGGAGGAGCTTGAGGTACCCGATCTGATCCAGTGAAGAGTATTAGTCATGAACCGTGTTGATGACTGCGAGCTGAAGACCGAGCCGAACCGATGGCTAGGAGGAGATCCGAACAGATCCGGAGATGAAGACCAAAACCCGAGATGCAAAGGTAGTCCAATGGGAATTTTGTACTTAGGATCCAGTTGGGAACCAACGAGTCGACTACATGAGCTGGGCTTTGCTGCGGGACGTGTGCTAAGGAGTTGTCGATGTCTACATGTAACAACCCGGAAAATCTGAACTAGTTTGAAATTTTTAAATTGGCTATTTTAGTGGATTTTAAATATTTAAAATAAATATTTTAAATAATAACGATGAAAAGTAAGTTTGAATCGATGTTTGAAAATGAATATAATTATTTCTAATTATAAACAAGGCCTGAAATGGCGCTGTAGTTTCAAAATTTGAATTCAAACCTTGACTAACTGTACCGGGTACAAAATAGAACGGATTTTAGTGAAACCAAAAATATTTAAATCTTTTAGTGAATATCTTTCTAACAAATCTGAAAAATCGAAGTTTCGGGAAGAAAAAGTTATGGGCAAATGAATTTTCAGAAAGGTCGTTATAAAGTTTATATAGCCCGTGAAAATGGCCATTTTGCAAACGACCTCCGAATTCGACGAAACCACTTTTGTTGGGTCCGGGATGCCAAATTATTGCTAGGTTTCAAATTTCATAATTTTTGAAGCTAGTATGTGAGCGTGGTAAAGGAAAATGTGTTTAGTCGATTTTTGTTAAATTGGATCGACCAGAAAAGGGTCATTTTTCAAACAGTTTCAGAATTCGACGAAACTAGTTTTGTTGGGACCGTATCGTCAAAACATAGCTAGATTTACTATTCTGGAATTTTTAGAATCAGTATGTGGCCCCAGCAAACTGAAATGTACGTTCAAATTAAATATTGAATGTTTTATATTTTAATTTGAAGGAAAACTGACTGAAATAGTCGAATGGGCCTATGAAACATATCCCATTATGTTCATAATGGGGGTATTTGGCTTGGGACGACAGTCGTTGGGTTTGGACTGGAGTTAGTATGTGAGGAGGGGTATTTTAGAGATTTTAAAAATATATAAATAAATAAATCCTATTGGTCAGAGCAGATTCTCTCTCCCCTCTTTCTCTCTCTCCCTCCCCCGATCGACGACGATAACAGCTCAAAACTTCCCGGTCATTTTCTGATCAAACCACGCATCGATAGCCTTCCATCCAGTTGAGCTTTTTGAAGAACTTTCTCCACTCTTCAAATCAATACCTACTTCTCCACCTACCGTCGCGTATATATGGAGAACCGCGCTATGGAACTTCTGCCGTTTCGAGCCCTTTTCCTCCACCTGGGCCGCTACGAACTGGACCCCACCACCACCGTTGTGTATGTCTCTCGGAGCTCTCTGAGGCTGTGTAATCCGATTGTGGTATAACTTCAAGGTTTGGACAGAAATCCAAGACCTAGTTTTGAAAGTGAGTTGAGAGGTAAAGGCCTTGTTTATTCTAAACGGTTTCAACAGTTTAAAACCGTCGCGAATGTTGCTTTTACAATAAAAATCCTATCTTTTTCGTTTGTTAACGAAATTTGATGAAACAGGAGATAGTGGACTCATGTGGACGTCATCTACATTCTAGAAGGGACCACATATTTTTCTGAGCCTTCTGCTATTTTTGGTGGAGTGGAACCCAATGTGAGATTTCTGATATGGAAATGACGATGTATAAATTATATATTCGAAGTATGAGTTATATAAGCGTTGTACACCTCATGTATAAGCGTTGTATAAGTTGTATGTTCGATGTATAAGTTATATATGCGTTGTAAAAATTATATATGTATTGAAATAGAAGTGAAATATACTTATATAAATATATATATATATATATATATATATATATATATATATATATATGCCTCTCGTCCACAAACAGTGGACGATATTTATTGGTTGTGATTGGTGTGAAAATTGGTTGATAGCGAATGGTTGATTAGAATTGTTTGTGGTTGAAATTGATTGATTGTGGTTGAAAAATACCAGTTCGTGGTTGAGAATTATTTGGTTGAAATCACATAGGATTAGTTTGTGGAAAAGAAAAAAATAAACATGCCGCCTACATGCGAACTAGATGCATAAAATCCCCATTGTCAAAAGCTGCGAGGCTTTAAGGTAGAGCGAGGAGCCATACTAGGGACGGTCCCGATTTTAACTTCCCTGCCGTTATGCTGCCGAAATTTTCAATAATATTCATGTGTTAGAATTATTTTCATGTGTTGAAACTATATTCCTGTGTTGGACAGAAATTCATGTCTTGAATAGAAATTCATGTGTTGAACGACATTCATGTTTTGAAATAAATTGTTTTATAATAAAAATCATATTTTTATCATCTATATGAATTATATAAAATAGTCGTGTTTTGAAATAAATTGTTTTACAATAAAAATCACATTTTTATTATAAACATGAATTGTTAAATATAGTGAAGTGTTGGAATAAATGTTTGTTGGATAAAAATATTATTTTAATCAAATGTATGAAAAGAATATGGTTTTGAAATCGAAGCATAGATTATATTTATATATATATAATCAAAATAAATCGAATAACGAAGCTATAGTTCGTGTTTTGAAACCGTGATTTCAGACGATTAATGCGGGAGATCCGACCAATGGATTATCCCGAAACCGAAACCGTTGGGTTCGCCTTGGAAATATCTTTCCAACACACCCACTTTATGAAGATCCAACGGTTGGATTGTCTGGAATGTTTAGATCAAATCTGAAGAAAAATAGCGCTAGAATCATTTATATATATATATATAATTAAATTAAATCGAATAATGACGCTGCAGTTCGTATTTTGAAATCGAAACTTCAAACGAGTGTACCGGGAGATCCAACCGCCGGATTTTCCCAAAACTGAAACCGTTGGATTCGTTTTGAAAAGATCTTTCTAATGATAAAAATTTTGTGAAGATCCAACGGCTATATTTTCAGATATGCGTAAATCAAATCTAAAGAAAAACAGCACCACGGCCGCGTTATGGCCTGAAGCGTCGTTTGAATAAATTGGCTATTTTTAAATATATAAAAATAGCGATAAATCGTTATAAAATATTATAAACAATATGGAGTGGAAATAAACTGAATTTACCTGGTTTATTAGATATTTGATGGTTGAATGTGTTTGACATGAAAATTAAACTAAAGAGTTTACCTTTGATAAAAATAATGGGAACCTATCCCTAAGAATGTGAAATTTATAAACTAACTGAAGGTTAGCTAAGTCGAATGGTTTCCTGGGTTTTGATCTGATGTTGGTTTCGGCCTTCGGGGTTAATATTTGGGAAATCGTTCTCTTACTAATTTACGGTTAGTGACTGATGAATTGGAATAAGGCGTATGTTGTGTTTGTGTAGCACTTGTTAATTATATACGCGAGTTGCTCAGAAAGACCGGGTTTATCCCATTCTGAATAACTGAATCGACGATAAGAAGTCGATGATGATGACGGTAATTGAAGACCGGAGATTTTCACCTTGGTTGGATGATAACTGATGTCTTGATTGGGAGGCATCCCGAAATATAGATAATAAGTGGTGATCGTCCAGACGTACGTGAAGATCGATGGATATGCGAGGTATATAGTGCCTCCGGTTTCGTTCAGACCCAGAACGGACTTGTAAATGGACTGTGTGTCTGACATTGGAATTCATTCTGTGTGATTGATGGCATCAGTTGCATGGTGTGAATTTCCTGTGTGGCATGCTAAGATGTAGTGCTCAAGGCTTCTGTTGAAAAGCAAAGTCTTGTGGTTGATGATCAAAGCACGGCCTGTGTGGCATAGCTTTGTGTATAACGTGAATTAGCGAGCCTCACACCCCGGTATGAGCCAGAAACGGGAGAGGGCCTCAGGGAGGACATGTGTTTCTTTCTAGCTAGAGGTGGTGTTAGTGCTTAAACTGGATGACATATATATTATTTTCACCCGTGTGGTTGTTGCTGTTGCGAGGCGCCTCGGATATATCGGTCGATCCGGGACTGATGGAGTCATTCGTTGGCTCATTTACGCCCGAAAGGGCGGGGAAACGCAGTGTTCAGGCATTTTAATCCACATCGGTGGACCGGCCCTGACAATCCAAGGGTTTGACTGAGTACTTGCCCTGAGGCTTGGGCTAGAGAGTCTCGAATTTGGTAAGGACTATCTTTTGCCTTGGTTCATGACGGAAATCCAATTTCCAATACGACATTGTGCGGTTTTGATTGTAAACCTATATTTGGCGACATAGTGGCATGGGACGCTCATGTCGTCTATAATTGATATTTATGATTGTGTATAAAATTAGAAACTAACTGGAAATGAGCTAAGATGGGTGGTTTCCTGGGTATTGGTCTGATGTTGGTTTCGACCTTTGGGTTTAATACTTAGGGGATCGTTCTCTTACTAATTTACAGTTGGAGTCTAATTAAGAATTAAACGACAAAATTTACATTTTAAGTGATTTTACTTTACACGTATTAAGCATATCTTGGTCGATATAAAGTAAAACTCTATCCTCTGGTTTGCGTTGCATTGTGTGATGGGATTTGAGTCTTATATCGGCTTCATTTTTATAAAAAGAATTGCGATGTTTAAAAGATTTACTTGTTTTAAAGCACTGGCAATCCAATGGAGTAAACCCGTTTCGTGAAAGTGGCATGGTCTTGTGATTAGCCATATTATAAAATGTGTTAAGTAGATTTCTCATACCAGTCCCATGGCTGACTCGTAGTTTGTTTCACTTGCAAACTTGGGTGCCCCTTTTTCTACACGGGAAGCCTTGTGTTCAGGTTAGCAGGCTCTTTCTGGATAGCTGGATGTAACACCCCACGCCCGCTATGGTCACTCACTAAGGGAATGCCATAGCATCGGTGGAGTAATTTAGTGAATATAGAACAGAAAAATTACACAAAGACAGATATAAATAGTACTTGAAATTTAAAACATCATCTCATAACAGCGGAAATAAACATGTCTGGTTACATCATAAAACCATGATAAAAGTCAAGTACAATATCCGTCAAAATAAAGAAGTACATAATCCCACTCTCTCATACAATAGCCATAACAAAAGAAAAGATAACTGGATAACTGGAGCTTTACATCTACCCAAGCTCCTAAAGACTGGAACAGCAATCTGATCAAGCTCTACTACCGCTAGGATCCACCGTAGGACCTGAGGGTTGGGAAAAAGATAAAAACAACGGGGTCAGACATAAGTCTGAGTGAGTCCTATAACTTTAACAATACAATCATTAAAGTAACCAGAGAAGACATAAACTTGACCTACGGTAATATCTGGGGATGAATGGCTACACTAAGTAGCTTGGTAGACTTAGGATAAACTAAGATAACCGTCAGGACGCATCTACCCACCCAAGGATAATTACTAACTGCACCACACTAGTCATTCCTACTTAAAGGTTGATCCCTTCCAAGGACTTAGAAAATTTTCCCCAAGTAATTTCGTGTACCCCTAGCCCACTACATAGGTGCCGTTTGCCCCTATCTCCACTAGGTGTACTCAGTAATTCTTACCCAGTAGTTTCGTGTACCCCTACATAGGTGCCGTCTGCCCCTATCTTCATTAGGTGTACCCACTACTCCCCAAGCGATCGGCTCCCTACCGTAGATACCCGTGCTGGTCCCACAGTGGGGTGTATTACTCCCCTAAAGTGGCTACCCAATGCTAACGGTGCACGGCTTTATATCTACACGATGCAACAACGGCTTATCTACCAGCCCGGGCCCACACACGCATATGAAACCCGTTGGACTTGCGTTGCCACCGCTAACCCGTTTTGGCCTCTTATAATCAAGCCCAATATGCGTGTCCCGTCACTCGACATGGGTCGAGCCCACAAAGATACGTTTGGGATATTGGTTGAAATGGGCCCCCACAAGCTACCCACCCAAGCTTGTCATATATCTAGTGTATCCCACTTAACCCTTTAATCATGTTTAATTACATGTTTCTCTTGGTTAAGTATTCTAATCGTATTTTCTATTGCCACCCAAGGCAACCCACTAGATTCCACATGCCACCCAAGGCAACCACAAAATTTCCACATGCCACCCAAGGCACCCACTTAACCCCTCATGTCCCACTACATGCTAATATGGTTAAGTGTTTCTTAATTAATTAAGACCGTGATCTCTCATAAAGACCTCCCACATTAGACTGACTGTTATGACCGCCTGGTTAAGCCGGTAGAGTCCGGGCAGTCTTACGTCATAATAGAGTCTAACCTCGTGTCTTTACCTTAATCACGTATTTAATTCATGGCTAAGACCTCTCACATTGGGCTGACACTTGTAGCAACTGGTTAAGCCGGTCGGGTCCGGGCAGTTTTACACTACAAATGAGTCCAACCTCGTGTCTTAGTCGATTAATTACACCTAATTAATCACCCCCATATTAATTATCCCTAATCAATATCAAGTTTTCCATAACATGGGTAGACCTAACTCAGTAGGTAAATTCCCATGGGGTAGACCTAACTCAATAGGTAAATTCCCACTTATGGTAATTTATTTTTATGGTATGCTTAATCATACCCAATCATTCATTTATTAACATATTTACCAACCCCATCGTTCCCCACGTAAATCGTTCTCATTACATGACATAATAAAGGGGAAGATCCATCACAAATGTCATGGGTTTAGCATATAACTTTGTCATGGGTTAAGAGGATGTCAACTTGCATATATGAACACATATTAACCCAACCACATTTAACCCAAACTTGCATATTATCATACACATGATTTGCATAACATGTTGCATATGAACTTGCATATTATCATACACATATCTTGCATAACATGTTGAACTTGCATATAGACCTTCTCATAACTTGCATAACATGTTAAACATGCATTTAAGCATACACATAACTTGCATAAGCATTCACATACTTGCATAAGCATTCACATACTTGCATAAGCATACATAACTTGCATAAACATGCATAACTTGCATATCATGTCATTTAAGCATATACATATCTTGCATAAGCATTCATATACTCGCATAAGCATGCTTAACTTGCATATCACATAAATCTTGCATTTAAACATATACTTAACTTGCATAACTCACTTTGTTAAACATGCATAATTCCACTCATTAAATATGCATAAATCCACTTGTTAAGCATGCATAAACCAACTTGTTAAACATGCATAAACCAACTTGTTAAACATGCATAAATTAACTTATTAAGCATGCATAAACCAACTTATCAAGTATGCATAAACATAGAACAACATAGAGTAACATATCATTATAAATGATTCAAACTCACTAATCCGCATTTAAGACCATAAGTCTCATTACACCCAATCTACTTACTTTAACAATTGATGTTAAAGTGATAGAAACTCACCAAACCCAAAATTAACCAACTTATGAAGAGGGATTAGTTGCTAATTATGAAGATGGTGATGATTAGAGAATGATTTGAGAGGAATTAGCTTGAAACTTCCTTCCTAGATTAATGGAGACTCCTTCTAGGATTTAATTTGGCGGCATGAGGCCTTCATTTCTATTTTTAGTATGGATTAAGGTAGGTTTAGGGTGTATTTATAGATTAAGAGAGTGTTTTAGGCCCTTAGATTAACCCTAGATTAATTTAGGTCCGTTAGATTTAGGAAACCTCTAGAACCAAGCCCAGCCCTAGCCAGAAAACCAGATCTGGTGCACCCAAGCACCCTGGTTCGACACGCCATGTCGACAGGCAAGTCGACAGGCATGTCGACACCCCTGTCGACACCCCTGTCGACATGCTTAGGGCGGGAACATTCCCGCCTGGCCCCGCTGGTTCTAATTTAAAATTTAAATTTAAATTCCTAAATCTGTTTTTAGCTCTAATTTTTCTGCAAACTTCTTTGGGCCATAACCGGGCCATACGGACTCCGATTCTCGAAAACTCGGACTCTATTTCGCGTATTTTTCCGAGACGAACGCAATAACGTAGCCCGTTACCCCCAATTCCCACGTCTGAGATTATTTATCTTGTAATTAGTGAATTTTAGTATTAACTAAAATTCGGGGTGTTACATTCTCCCCTCCTTAAAGGATTTCGTCCCCGAAATCTCTAAGCTAAGGAGAACGCATATCCTACCATCCAAACAACCATCTACTCAAATCATCAACCACGGGCATCCATTGTCCTTAAACAGTTTCTAATGATGTATGAGCATATGCAAACGGTGTGTGTATATGTTCCCTATCTAATGTATGAACATATGCAAACCATGATAGTGCCATGCATCCATTATGTATGCGAGAAAACCCTATCGACACATACAATATCTACATGAGTGCACAATCATTCACCAAAATGCATCATCCATGTGATAACACAACCATTATACATCCATGAATATATTTTCCTACACACAATGTTATGCAATATGCAATATGAAGTGACTGAGCCGATCTAGTGCCTAGAGTGTGTGTATATGCATCCACGAGCAACCACTAGCAAACACTTGCATCCACTTGCATCCATCAACCATAACATGTCTCAAACACATGTTTCAATCATAGGTTTACCCTATCTAAAGGTCAAAGGTACTAGCGAGAGGACATACCAAAGATAAGATAAGTACTAGACAAGCTATAAAGGAGAAAGTAAAGACATACCCTCAAAAAGAAATGGGTACAATGAACGCATTTTCGCTTCCGTCTCCCAAGTTGCGTTGCTCTCATCTTCTCCCCATTGCACCTTGACTAGTTGAACCTCTCTGTTTCTCAACTTCCTAGTCTCTGACCCAAGGATGCGAGTAGGAGCTCGTCGAATAGTCGCATCACGCTCTACCTCTACATCTCTAAGCAAGCTCGGCTCTACCACCTCTGCCGTCTCATGTAAGCACTTCCTCAGATGTGATACATGGAATACATCATGAACACCACTAAGTCTGTCGGGCAACTCCACCCTATATGCCATCCGCCCAATCCTTTCCTTGATAGGAAACGGCCCAACAAACCTCGGTGCTAACTTCCCAATGGATCCGAAGCGAACAACATTTCTCAACGGAGATACCTTAACAAAAACCATATCTCCAACCTCAAACTCAAGATCCGTCCTTCTCTTGTCCGCATAAGATTTTTGCCTATCCTGCGCTGCTTTCATCCTTCTTCGAATCAAGTCAATCTTCTCAGAAGTCTCCCTAACCATATCAGGCCCAAGCAAGATCTTATCCGTAGATTCCCACCAACATGTAGGTGATCGACAAGGCCTTCCATAGAGAGCTTCGAAAGGAGCCATACCAATACTGGACTGAAAGCTGTTATTATATGCGAACTCCACCAATGGAAGATGCTCTTCCCATGTACCTCCAAAATCTAAGATACAAAGCCTCAAAAGGTCTTCTAGAACACGATTCACCCTCTCAGTCTGGCCGTCCGTCTGAGGATGATATGCGGTGCTCAGACACAATTGAGTCCCCACTGCTTCTTGCAGACTTCTCCAGAACTCGCTAGTGAAGATAGGATCTCGATCACTTACTATGCTAGAGGGTACCCCATGTAATCGAACTATCTCTCGAAGATATACTGAAGCTAGCCATGGAGCAGTCCTCTTACTCTTCACAGGTATGAAATGGGCGCTCTTAGTAAGTCTATCTACCACCACCCAAATTCCTGTATTACCCTTCCTCGACCTGGGTAACCCGTCAATAAAATCCATCGAGACACTATCCCACTTCCATTGCGGAACCTCCAATGGGTGAAGCAACCCACCTGGTTTCCTTTGCTCCGCCTTCACTTGCTGGCACACCAAACATCGAGCGACATACTCGGCCACATCTTTCTTCATACCGGCCCAGAAGAAAACCCTCTTCATGTCTTGGTACATCTTGTCCCCACCGGGATGAATGGTCATCCTAGAACGGTGTGCGTCATCAAGAATAGCCTTCCTCAAACCCTCGTCTTGCGGTACGCAAAGTCTACCGTCTCTACGCAAGTACCCCCTATCGTCTAGGGTGTACCTACTCAAATGGCTGGACGACTCCCCCCTTATGAGCTTCTCTACTAACTCAACCAACTGTGGGTCGCCCCTCTGTGTTTCTCCAATCCGCCCCAAGAGAGTAGGTCTAACTTCCAAAGAAGCTAGCAAACCGGGTACATAGTCAACGGAAGATCTGAAATCAAACATCGAGATAAATTCCAAGCTTTGTCGTTCCACGAACAATGGACTCAAGGACAACCTCTTCCTGCTCAAGGCGTCCGCCACCACGTTACCCTTGCCAGGGGTATACGCTATCTCGAAATCATAGGATGCTAAAAACTCCATCCACCTTTGCTGTCTTAAGTTTAGATCCTTCTGAGAGAACAAGTACTTCAAAGATTTATGGTCAGTGAACAACTGGAATCTCTCACCAAGAAGATAATGGCGCCAAATCTTAAGCGCAAAAACAATGGCGGCTAGCTCTAGATCATGGGTAGGGTAATTTTTCTCATGTGCCCTCAACTGCCTTCCACCATAGGCTATTACCCTTCCCTCTTGCATTAAGACTGCGCCAAGTCCTGTCCCACAGGCATCGGTATAAACAACAAATGGCTTGCTCCCATCTGGCAACACTAAAACTGGAGCCGTGGTTAAAGCTCTCTTTAACCGTCGGAACGCATCATCACAATCTACGTCCCATGTGAAAACAAGATTCTTCTTTGTTAAGCGGGTTAATGGGGCTGATATCTTCGCGAAGTCTTTAATAAACTTCCTATAATAACCCGCCAACCCCAAGAAACTTCTTACTTCGGTAGCATTCTTCGGAACCTTCCAATCCTGAATTGATACTACCTTCGCGGGATCCACAGCTATCCCTTCCTTGGAGACCACGTGCCCCAAGAATCGTACTTCCTTCCTCCAGAAGTGACATTTAGAGAATTTAGCCTTAAGGCTATGTGCTCGAAGAGTCTTCAACACTTCCCCAAGATGTAGGGCATGCTCTTCTTCACTCTTAGAAAATACTAAGATATCATCCACAAAAACTACCACGAATTTATTAAGGAACTCCCTGAACACCCTACTCATCAAATCAACAAAGTATGCAGGGGCGTTCGTCAACCCAAATGGCATCACCAGCCACTCATAGAAACCATCCGGAGTCCTAAAGGCAGTCTTGTCTATGCTATCCTCAGCCACCCTCAACTGATGAAACCCCGTGGCTAAGTCCAACTGAGAAAATACTGAAGCGCCAACCAACTGATCGAAAAGATCATCAATTCTCGGCAATGGGTGTCTATTCTTCTATGTGAGCTTGTTGAGTTCTCTATAGTCTACACAAAGTCTGAGGGACCCATCTGCCTTCGTAGCAAATACTACTGGAGCACCCCACTCCGATATGCTCCGTCTTATGAACCCCTTCTCAAGCAACTCCCCTACTTGCTTATGGAGTTCCCTCCTCTCACGAGGAGCCATGTGGCGCACTGGTAAAGATACCGGTTTGGCATTATCCACCAAATATATTCGGAAGTCAATCTCCCGCTTCGGAGGTAAGCCCTTCACCTCCTCAAACACATCCGGATATTCCCGGACCACTCTCATAGATTGCAAACTCTCGACCGAAGCGTCAAGCGATTCAAGATAACTTAGCATAACAGAGTCCATGGGATTACAAGAAATCTCGAGAGTGTTACCCAAGCGGGTCATCAGCCTAACAACTCTCCTTTCGCAATCAAGAACGGCACCATTACTGGATAACCAGTCCATGCCCAAAATCAACCCATAGCCCGTGAAGCCCAACACAAAAGCATCACATCTAAATTCAATGCTAAGTATAGAAATCTTCAAACCCAAACATATCATGGACAAATAAGTGGAGCCCCCAATTGGGTTTGAAACAACCAAGGGATCATCTACCAGACTGGTGTCTAAGTGCAGTGACTCAACTAATGATGATGAGATAAACGAATGCGATGCGCCTGAATCAAACAATGTACGGATAGGATGGTCAAATAGAAAAACCAGACTTTCAACGGAAATAGTTCTACCTCTCTCCTGAATCGGTGGAACCGCGAGAGCCTGTACTTGCCCCCTAGCCTGACTCGGTGCCATAAGAGCTTGCACCTGTCCTCCTGAGGTAGACCCCGTCCTTTGCCCCTTCTTAGGGCAATCCTTCACTAAATGCCCTGCTTCGCCACAGTGGAAGCAGCCAGTCTTCTTCTTCTTGCGACAATCCTTGCTTAGGTGGCCAGGTGTCCCACAATTGAAACACTTCTTCTTCTTGCCCTTGCCACCGTTGCCTTTCCCACCTTTGCTTTGCTGTTGTTGAGGTCTCTTTTGATCTCCCTTCTTCTCGGGTGCCTTATTAGCATTAGGACCCTTCTCTTCCTCATACATGAGTGCCATGTCAACTAGCTTCTCAAAGGTGGCCCCCATAGGGATGTGAGTCATAGCCAACCCATGCATCGGTTCATTCAAGCCTTTCACGAACCTCAAAGCCTTCTTCTCCGGTGTATTCACCATGTCTAGGCCAAACCTTGCCAATTGATTAAACTTGTTAACATATTCCTTCACCGAAAGATTTCCTTGCTTTAGAGTCAAGAATCTTTCCATATACAAGTTTTCCTCCGCCCTTGAGAGAAACTTTGCCACAAATCTTTGCCTAAAATCCGCCCAAGAGTCAACGGGGCGTTCTCCATTTGTGACCTCCCACCAGAATGAGGCCTCTCCCTTCATTAACCAAGCAGCCAACTTGACTTTCTTTCCTTCTTCCATCTCAAAGATATCTATCAACTCTTCCACCACCTTAAGCCAATCTCTAGCCTCCACAAAAGTTTCAGATCCTTGAAAAGGTTTCCCTCCCATAGCTTTAAATTCCTTGCAAGTCTTAGCAAAGGTATCCGTGCGAGGAGGAGGGGGAGGAGGAAGATCGGGTGCTACGGTTGGTGGAGGAACATTTGCTGGACCCGTAGTGGTGGCCCTAGCCTCCATCAATCTCCTATACCATACTGGTACCGTCACACCCTCCGGAAGATTAAGATTCTCGGCCATGCTGAAACGAAAAAGGAAAGATTCAAAACGGAGAATTCGAAGGATATAGATATGGCTATTGGGGATTATGCTTTTCTTTCAAAAACTTTTTCTCTTAAAAGACATGTTTTTGAAAATATCTTTTCCAAAAATGTTTTAGAAAAATAGTTTTCTAAAAATTTTATCTGTTCCGGTAACCTTTGCTCTGATACCACGTGTAACACCCCACGCCCGCTATGGTCACTCACTAAGGGAATGCCATAGCATCGGTGGAGTATTTTAGTGAATATAGAACAGAAAAATTACACCAAGACAGATATAAATAGTACTTGAAATTTAAAACATCATCTCATAACAGCGGAAATAAACATGTCTGGTTACATCATAAAACCATGATAAAAGTCAAGTACAATATCCGTCAAAATAAAGAAGTACATAATCCCACTCTCTCATACAATGGCCATAACAAAAGAAAAGATAATTGGATAACTGGAGCTTTACATCTACCCAAGCTCCTAAAGACTGGAACAGCAATCCGATCAAGCTCTACTACCGCTAGGATCCACCGTAGGACCTGAGGGTTGGGAAAAAGATAAAAACAACGGGGTTAGACATAAGTCTGAGTGAGTCCTATAACTTTAACAATACAATCATTAAAGTAACCAGAGAAGACATAAACTTAACCTACGGTAATATCTGGGGATGAATGGCTACACTAAGTAGCTTGGTAGACTTAGGATAAACTAAGATAACCGTCAGGACGCATCTACCCACCCAAGGATGATTACTAACTGCACCACACCAGTCATTCCTACTTAAAGGTTGATCCCTTCCAAGGACTTAGAAAATTTTCCCCAAGTAATTTCGTGTACCCCTAGCCCACTACATAGGTGCCGTCTGCCCCTATCTCCACTAGGTGTACTCAGTAATTCTTACCCAGTAGTTTCGTGTACCCCTACATAGGTGCCGTCTGCCCCTATCTTCATTAGGTGTACCCACTACTCCCCAAGCGATCGGCTCCCTACCGTAGATACCCGTGCTGGTCCCACAGTGGGGTGTATCACTCCCCTAAAGTGGCTACCCAATGCTAACGGTGCACGGCTTTATATCTACACGATGCAACAACGACTTATCTACCAGCCCGGGCCCACACACGCATATGAAACCCGTTGGACTTGCGTTGCCACCGCTAACCCGTTTTGGTCTCTTATAATCAAGCCCAATATGCGTGTCCCGTCACTCGACATGGGTCGAGCCCACAAAGATACGTTTGGGATATTGGTTGAAATGGGCCCCCACAAGCTACCCACCCAAGCTTGTCATATATCTAGTGTATCCCACTTAACCCTTTAATCATGTTTAATTACATGTTTCTCTTGGTTAAGTATTCTAATCGTATTTTCTATTGCCACCCAAGGCAACCCACTAGATTCCACATGCCACCCAAGGCAACCACAAAATTTCCACATGCCACCCAAGGCACCCACTTAACCCCTCATGTCCCACTACATGCTAATATGGTTAAGTGTTTCTTAATTAATTAAGACCGTGATCTCTCATAAAGACCTCCCACATTAGACTGACTGTTATGACCGCCTGGTTAAGCCGGTAGAGTCCGGGCAGTCTTACGTCATAACAGAGTCTAACCTCGTGTCTTTACCTTAATCACGTATTTAATTCATGGCTAAGACCTCTCACATTGGGCTGACACTTGTAGCAACTGGTTAAGCCGGTCGGGTCCGGGCAGTTTTACACTACAAATGAGTCCAACCTCGTGTCTTAGTCGATTAATTACACCTAATTAATCACCCCCATATTAATTATCCCTAATCAATATCAAGTTTTCCATAACATGGGTAGACCTAACTCAATAGGTAAATTCCCATGGGGTAGACCTAACTCAATAGGTAAATTCCCACTTATGGTAATTTATTTTTATGGTATGCTTAATCATACCCAATCATTCATTTATTAACATATTTACCAACCCCACCGTTCCCCACGTAAATCGTTCTCATTACATGACATAATAAAGGGGAAGATCCATCACAAATGTCATGGGTTTAGCATATAACTTTGTCATGGGTTAAGAGGATGTCAACTTGCATATATGAACACATATTAACCCAACCACATTTAACCCAAACTTGCATATTATCATACACATGATTTGCATAACATGTTGCATATGAACTTTCATATTATCATACACATATCTTGCATAACATGTTGAACTTGCATATAGACCTTCTCATAACTTGCATAACATGTTAAACATGCATTTAAGCATACACATAACTTGCATAAGCATTCACATACTTGCATAAGCATTCACATACTTGCATAAGCATACATAACTTGCATAAACATGCATAACTTGCATATCATGTCATTTAAGCATATACATATCTTGCATAAGCATTCATATACTCGCATAAGCATGCATAACTTGCATATCACATAAATCTTGCATTTAAACATATACTTAACTTGCATAACTCACTTTGTTAAACATGCATAATTCCACTCATTAAATATGCATAAATCCACTTGTTAAGCATGCATAAACCAACTTGTTAAACATGCATAAACCAACTTGTTAAACATGCATAAATTAACTTATTAAGCATGCATAAACCAACTTATCAAGTATGCATAAACATAGAACAACATAGAGTAACATATCATTATAAATGATTCAAACTCACTAATCCGCATTTAAGACCATAAGTCTCATTACACCCGATCTACTTACTTTAACAATTGATGTTAAAGTGATAGAAACTCACCAAACCCAAAATTAACCAACTTATGAAGAGGGATTAGTTGCTAATTATGAAGATGGTGATGATTAGAGAATGATTTGAGAGGAATTAGCTTGAAACTTCCTTCCTAGATTAATGGAGACTCCTTCTAGGATTTAATTTGGCGGCATGAGGCCTTCATTTCTATTTTTAGTATGGATTAAGGTAGGTTTAGGGTGTATTTATAGATTAAGAGAGTGTTTTAGGCCCTTAGATTAACCTTAGATTAATTTAGGTCCGTTAGATTTAGGAAACCTCTAGAACCAAGCCCAGCCCTAGCCAAAAAAGCAGATCTGGTGCACCCAAGCACCCTGGTTCGGCACGCCATGTCGACAGGCAAGTCGACAGGCATGTCGACACCCCTGTCGACAGGCCTGTCAACAGCCCTGTCGACATGCTTAGGGCGGGAACATTCCCGCCTGGCCCCGCTGGTTCTAATTTAAAATTAAAATTTAAATTCCTAAATCTGTTTTTAGCTCTAATTTTTCTGCAAACTTCTTTGGGCCATAACCGGGCCATACGGACTCCGATTCTCGAAATCTCGGACTCTATTTCGCGTATTTTTCCGAGACGAACGCAATAACGCAGCCCGTTACCCCCAATTCCCACGTCTGAGATTATTTATCTTGTAATTAGTGAATTTTAGTATTAACTAAAATTCGGGGTGTTACACTGGAGCTGAAGATGGATTCTACCATTTATCTCTTTTATGATGTTCATCTCTTATTGTTCATATTATGTTTGTTTTCCGCTGTAGACATTTATGTATAGCTGAACTGTATTTGTACTAAGTATGATCCTGTATACTGTGTAACTCTGATGATTATGTTTATCCAGTGTATTATTTGTACATTATCTGGTGTATTTATTTAATTCAGCTCTGCTATTATCTATTTATGTGTTATATTCCAAAGATTACCCATGGCACCGTCGTACGGGTTTTTGGGGTCGTCACACTATAACTTTGGATCACTATGTTTAGGGGGTACGTGAACGGATTCAGGGCCACAGTTGCCTAGGTACGACTGAAGAGCTATGGACCAATGAAGTGGGGTCATTTGTAAAGGTTTGGTCATGACTCCATGTGGTAAGCTTGGTAGTAGCAGTAGTTGTACAAGTTGAACTCCTTCACTACTTCGATGGGTCTAGTGATCGAAGTGGTAGATATCGTATGCTTTACGCACTGGGTAAGAGATGTGAGGATGGTTGCTATGTTTGATTTTTTTGCCATCATTATGACATGCACACCCCCACCCTCGTTATCATTACACCATCTGTTCAGTGGCACCTTAGAGTGTTGTACGGTATGTAGTGCTAACTCTTTGGTTGCAGGTCCAAGTTCAGGTATGGTTTAGTATACCTGTTATTGTTCTGTTTAGCTACTTATCGCTCTTACCAGACTTTTTGTTTGACCCAGAGTTTTATGTCTCTTCTTATTACTCTGGGTGCTCTCACGAGCAGACTAGAGACAGGTTAGGTGGTATGCACGAGTAGCTGTACTGGCGACGAGCAGGAGGCTTCCACGTATGATATATATATATAGACATTCTCCCTGTGTTGCTGCAGTCAATACTTTGGGTATTAGTGGTGTACCTTTCTTTCTTTTGTTTAGAGACAGTAATTTGGAAGGTTGTAATAAGCTGTATTTGGATTTCTGCTACTCTGATGATGATGTTGATGTTGGTTTTAGTTATCAGCTTATGCACTGTGTCGCCTGTTTTATGTCAAGTATATTATTATTATTATATTTTGTTCCATGTGCTGTGAGACATTCTACAGGTTTTCGATTTGTACATTCTCTTCTTTCCTTTCTTTGGCGACCGTTCTACGCTAGTCGGGCATGTGTACAATGCACTTTCGGAGGAAATGTCGGCGGGTGCGGGGCGGGCCGTCACACTTGGTATCAGAGCTCTAGGTTGCGTAGTTAACCTAGGAAAAGACACCAGGGTGAGATAATACATATATAAGAGCGTGTATTTGTGATTATTTTGGTTTTCAAAAGCTATATATACAAGGATGAAGTTGCACTGCACTGACACCACAAAGAGGATGGTTAATCGTTTTCTCTTTACAGATTGAATGGTGAGCCGATACGCAAGGGGTACCGATAGAGGAGCCAATAATGGGAATGCTGCCGAGATGAGGACAATGTTTACTGACCTCATGAGAGAGATGCTTAGAGATGTTCAGAGGGAAGCTCCCAATGCTAGTAATGGTGGTGGTCCAATAGTGCAGGCGCCTAGGGCCGATTTCGCCAAACTGAATAAGGATTATACAAGTCTTGGTGGGAAGCCGTTCAATGGAACGGAGTCGGCTACGGATGTTTAGGATTAGTTGGATAGCTGCGAGCATATCTTCGAAGATTTGGGTATCAAGGATGCGATGAAGAGAAGGCTAACATCCCGTCAGCTGCAAGGACGGGCGATGAATTGGTGGAATGCTATAAAGGCAGCTACTCCCGAAGATTAGATTACTTGGGATCAGTATAAGGCTCGCTTTAGCGATAAGTTCATTCCAGCTGCTCAGAAGTCAGTGCTGTTTAAGAAATTCTTGGAACTCAAGCAGAATGGTAGAGCTGTCTCGGAGTATATTGCTGAATTCGACACTTTGTCAAAATATGGGTTATCTCTTATTGATACTGCCGAGAAGAAGAACGAGAAGTTCATAACTGGTTTGGATGGATACTTGGGGGAAAGGCTTATTAACCACGTCGATGAGACGTTTGAGTCGATTGTGGGGAAAGCATTGAGGTCAGAGAGTCTTTACCCTAAGTCAAAGACTGAGGTTGCATCTACAGAGGAGCCAAAGCCGCAAGCAAGCGGTGGAGGCAAGAATGGTTCTCAGAATAAGAGAAAGCAGAATCAGACCAAGGATGGCCAGAAGAAAAAGAATAAGTAAGATGTTGAGTGCTTCAGCTGTGGTAAAAAGGGCCACTATGCCAAAGAGTGTGGGGCCAAGCCTGCGGACAGGAAGTGCTTTAACTACGGCCAAGTGGGACATCACAAGGACAAGTGTCCGCAACCTCCTAAAGAAAAGTAGATTGTGAAAGCATATGATATCAATGCTATTCCTTCTTCATTGAATACCCAAACTGCGGGGGAGAAAGGAAAGAATGTCGTTATCCAAGGTATTCTTTCCATTTATGATGAACCAGTTAGAGTATTGTTTGATACCGGAGCTTCCAATTCTTTCATATCTAGTGACCTGGTAGATAGTTTGGAATTGGAGCCCGAAATTGTCGATAGACCTTTAGTAGTGACGAACCCTATTGGTGGTTCGACTAACCTTAACATGATTTGTCATAATGTGGTCTTATCGAGTCATGGATGCATGTTTATTAGTGATTGCTTTGTTTTGGGCTTTACTGGATTTGGCATTATTTTGGGAGTCGATTGGCTCCAAAGATATGGGGTGGTGGTAGACTGTGAGGGCTTTTTGGTGACAGCTAGAGTGGATGATGGGCAGAGGGTAGTGTTTGGTTGTCTACCCAGTGATGGGGTAATGGCTAGTTTTATAAATTCCCTCGACATCCCGCATAGTGAGTTGTCAGGTTTGCCCGTGGTTGGCCAGTATCCGGACGTCTTTGAGGAAGTGACCGGGCTTCGACCACACCGAGAGATTGAGTTCCGTATTGATTTAGTGAAAGATGCCAGACCTATAGTGATGCCACTTCGTCGTATGGCACCAAGGGAGCAACGAGAGCTCGGGGTGCAGGTCAGCGATCTTTTGAAGAAGGGATTTATCAGAAGAAGTGTTTCTGAATGGGGAGCACCAGTTGTGTTTGCTACCAAGGCAAATGGTTCCCTTCGTTTGTGTGTAGACTACCACGAATTGAATAAACTGACGAGGAATAACAAGTATCCTCTACCGCGGATTGATGATTTGTTTGATTGGTTGAGTGGCACGAGAGTATTTTCTCAGTTGGATCTCGCGATCGGTTTTCATCAGCTTAGAGTGGAAGCTGAGAGTATAGCTAAAATGGCATTTCAGACGCCGTCTGGATTTTATGAGTGGTTGGTCATGCCATTCGGGCTGACCAATGCCCCAACATATTTTGTGGATCTTATGAATAAGGTATTCAGAGATCAGTTGAATAAGTTTGTCCTTGTGTTCATGGATGATATTTTGGTCTATTCGAGGACAGAGGAAGAACACAAGGAACATTTAAAGATAATGATGGAGGTGTTGGGAAAACACAAATTGAAAGCAAAGTTTTCTAAGTGTCACTTCTAGAGAAGGGAAATGAGATTCTTGGGCCATGTTGTTTCAGAAAATGGTATCGCCGTGGACCCTGCGAAGGTGGCTACGGTACAAGATTGGTCTACGCCCAAGAGTGCAATGGACATAAGAAGTTTCTTGGGGTTACCTGGATATTATTGTAAGTTTATCCAAGACTTATCCAAGATAGCAGCACAGTTGACTCAATTAACCAAGAAGAATCAAGTTTCGTCTGGGATGAAAAGTGCGTGAATGCATTCAAGATTCTAAAGGAAAAGTTTACGTGTGCACCAGTGTTAGTCATTCCTAAGGGGAATAATGAGATGACGGTATAAACGGATGCATGTGGTACCGGACTAGGTGTTGTACTGATGCAAGGAGGTAGGGTTGTAGCTTATGCAAGTCGGCAACTGAAACCGCATGAGAAGAAATATCCTACCCATGACTTGGAATTAGCAGCGATCATGTTCGCATTGAAAATATGGAGTCATTACCTATTGGGAGAAAGATTCGAGTTGTTTACCGATCATAAACTGTTAAAGTATCTCTTCTCTCAGAAAGATCTAAATCTCCGATAGCAAAGATGGTTAGAATTCTTGGCTTCCTATGATTTCAATATCACATACACACCAGGAAAGGGCAATGCGTTAGCTGATGCATTGAGTAGAAGACATGCCAGCTTAGGGGCTATGTTTCTTGAATGGAAGCAACTGGAGTACATCGCTGGGTATGATTTCAGACCAAAGTGCAAGTTGGATCCAGAAATGTTAGCAAGTTTGATGATCAGACCCACTTTGATTGAGCGGATTGGTTCCAGCCAGAGGGACGATACTAACCTATTGGAAATCATCTCAAAGTTAGAGATGGGAATCGACGAAGAGATGAACAAGTATGGGCTTGATCGAGATGGATGGATTAGAAAGAATGGAAGACTTGTGGTGCCCAATGTCAATGGATTGAGAAATGAAGTGCTTAGAGAATGTCGTCACTCAAAACTGACTATACATCCTGGTGGTAACAAGATGTACCGAGACATGAAGCAGACCTACTACTAGGAAGGGATGAAAAGGGACGTTGGGAAGTTTATATCCAAATGCATGAATTGCTAGCTAGTTAAAGCTGAGCAAAAGAAGCCGAGTGGTTTATTACAACCATTAGAAGTTCCAGAATGGAAATGGGAACAAATCTCAATGGATTTCATTGATGGGTTACCAAGGACTAGAACGGGCCATGATAGCATTTGGGTGATTGTGGACCGATTGACTAAGAGTGCAAGGTTTATACCAATCAAGTCAAACAGGATGGTAGCTAAGTTAGATGAACTATATGTAAATTAGGTATTGAGATTTAATGGAATACCCAAAGGCATTGTGAGTAACCGAGATCCGTTGTTCACTAGTGGATTTTGGAAAAGCTTACAAGAGGCGTTAGGATCAGAATTACATCTCAGTACCGCGTATCATCCTCTAACCGACGGACAGACAAAGAGGGTGAATCGAGTGTTAAAAGATCTCTTAAGAGCCAATGTATTAGATTTTAGTGGATCATGGGATGACCATTTGCATTTAGTAGAGTTTAAATACAATAATAGTTATCAATCCAGAATTGGTATGGCTCTACTTGAAGCTTTGTAAGGGAGACCATGCAACTCACCGTCATGTTGGGTAGAAACTGATGAGAAGTTTGTGCTTGGACCCGATGTGATAAGAGAAACTTCAGCTAAGATTAAGATTATCCAACAGGGAAAGAAGGCTACCCAAGATAGGTAGAAGAGTTATGCTGATAGGAGGAGAAGAGAATTAAATTCTCCATTGGCAACTTGGGGTTTGTCGAGATTTCTTCATTGAAGAGCGTGATACGATTTGGCCGAAGAGGCAAGTTAGCACCAAGATTTGTTGGTCCATTCCCAGTTCTTGAGCAAATTGGGAATTTGGCATATAAAGTTGTATTACCAGAGAAGATGGCAGGAGTTCACAACGTATTTCATGTTTCCCAATTAAGGAAGTTCGTTCACGACCCAGATGTGGCTATTTCACCTGATTAGTTGGATGATATCGAAACTGAACCCGTGGCAGTTGGGAACCGCAAGCCTGTGCGTATTGTTGGGAACGATATGAAGCAACTTCAAAGGAAAGTGGTGAATCTAGTCAAAGTTCAGTGGGGCGAGGATGAGAATGACTGTACTTGGGAGACAGAGGAGAGCATTAGGAAGACGTATCCAGAACTCTTCGCCTGGTAAGATTTTAACTTCGATTTAGTCTTTCCGCATGCTGGGATAGGCTTGTTTTGTTTGTTTTGCATGATTGATTGTTGTATATGGTTGGCAGGCATGCGGGATCCTTTGTATGTTTTGGGTTAAGGAATTTCGAGGACGAAATTTCTTAAGGGGGGAGAGTGTAACGACCCGCATTCTACGCATCGCTGGATCGTAGAATATTTATTTATTTCACATAAGAAGTCGTATGGTCATGTAACTTCGGGAGACGACTATTGGGGTCATTTCCCATGTTCATGATTTTTGTCGATTTTTAAATGACCGTTTTGCCCCTAGTTGATACTGTTTTGGTCATAACTTTTGATTGGAAAGGAATTTTGACCTGAAATAACTACAATTGGCTTTGGATGATGGTTTACCTTTCCATAGAGTGGTCGCATTAGCCAAACGGACTCACCGTTTGGGAGATATGGCAGAAACAAGTTTCAGAAGGTGAAAAACTGCTTAACCGGGCCAAATGAGGTGATTAGTGAATGGGCCCATAACCCATTTCGGGATTAGGGTTATGGGGAGGCTGAAACGAGTTAGGTTTTCATTTCATTTCAGTTTTCCAGCCTCCACAAACCCTCTCTTCAACCTAACAATGGCCTCCAACATCTAAATACATCTCTAATCACTTCTTAATCAAGTTTTGGCTCAAACTACATCAAATTAAAGAGAGAAAACACCAAAGAAGGGTTAGAGCTGCTGTGTTGCATTGGGAACAGCGCCAAACAGAGATTCATTTCAGATTTGATATTTTATTTATGGCCAAGGTGAGTGATTTGCATAGTTCCTCACTAATTATGGTTAATTAAGGATAATTAGTGATAATCAGCGAATTTATACATGTTAAAAATCTGGAAAAATATTGATAAATTTTGAAATATTACTTTAGGCCTCTGTTAGAAGTTTGGGTTAATTTGGTTAAGTTTTGTTAATCATATGATTAGTTTTGCCTAAACATGCTTAAGGGAAAATATGGTGTTTTGGCTATGTTTGATCCAATTTACATGCTTTGGTTGTTGTTTTGATGTTTATGTTCGCTTCTATATGTTGTTATGACTGTATGATATGCTTTTTGATTGTTTAGAATAGTTAGAATGTTCGAAAATGCCGTCGAATGGCGTAAAAGAGCTCGCTGGACAAAGTGCAGGAATTCAGATCGGATGGGGGATTGAGGGACAGATCGGATCGCCCTAAGGGGTCGTACAGCCACATCAAGAACCAAGCCATCTCCTCCGAACCGAACCGTCTGTGTGAGGTCCACGAGCATCAACTGTGAACTGCCTCTCGTACCCGATCCGAACCACTCAAGAGAAGGAGTCCGACCCGAACCGCCTGGAAGCATGTGAAGAGATGGCCTTAAAGGATCTAAAGTCGGAGCGCCCTATCCGGACCGAACCGCGTTTCTCAACCGACCCGAGTGGTCAATCGCGACCCGAACCGATGCACCATGGAGAAGCTTGAGGTACGCGATCCGATCCAGTGAAGAGTATTAATCACGAACCGTGTTGATGACTGCGAGATGAAGGTCAAGCCAAAATCGATGGCTAGGAGGAGATCTGAACCGATCCGGAGATGAAGACCAAAACCCGATATGCAAAGGTAGTCCAATGGGAAGTTTGTACTCAGGATCCAGTTGGGAACCAATGAGTCAACTTCATGAGTTGGGCTTTGCCACGGGACGTGTGCTAAGGAGTTGTCAATGTCTATAACTTTGGATCACTATGTGTAGGGGGTACGTGAATGGATTCAGGGCCACAGTGGCCTAGGTATGACTAAAGAGATATGGACCAATGAAGTGGGGTCATTTGTAAAGGTTTGGTCATGACTCCATATGGTAAGCTTGGTAGTAGCAGTAGTTGTACAAGTTGAACTCCGTCATTACTTCGATGGGTTTAGTGATCATAGCGGTAGATATCGTATGCTTTACGCACTGGGTAAGAGATGTGAGGATGGTTGCTATGTTTGATTTGTTTGCCATCATTATGACATGCACACCCCACCCCCGTTATCTTTACACCATCTGTTCAGTGGCACCTTAGAGTGTTGTACGGTATGTAGTGCTAACTCTTTGGTTGCAGGTCTAGGTTCAGGTATGGTTTAGTATACCTGTTATTGTTCTGTTTAGCTACTTATCGCTCATACCAGACTTTTTGTCTGACCCAGAGTTTTATGTCTCTTCTTATTACACTAGGTGCTCTCACGAGCAAGCTAGAGACAGTTTAGGTGGTATACACGAGTAGCTATACCGGAGACGAGCAGGAGGCTTCCACGTATGATATATATATAGAGAGACATTCCCCCTGTGTTGTGCAGTCACTACTTTGGGCATTAGTGGTGTACCTTTCTTTCTTTTGTTTAGAGACATTAATTTGGAAGGTTGTAATAAGCTGTATTTGGATTTCCGCTACTCTGATGATGATGTTGATGTTGGTTTTAGTTGTCAGCTTATGCACTGTCTCACCTATTTTATGTCTAGTATATTATTTTTATATTTTGTTCCATGCGCTGTGAGACATTCTACAGGTTTTCGATCAGTAAGTTCTCTTCTTTCCTTTCTTTGGCGACAGTTCTGTGCTAGTCGGGCATGTGTACAGCGCACTTTCAGAGGAAATGCCGGCTGGTGCGAGGCGGGCTGTCACAACTACAATCAAGTTATTTTATTGATCTGTAACTATATGTATCAAATAACACTAATCACAAGTACAAAAGAATGTACAAAGGGAAGGTATATTTTTAATTCTCATTAGTTGCTCTCAGTAGCAGCATTATGCAGTTTAGTTAATTTATTATGTTGAAAATATTTGTGTCAAATATTTTTGTATTTTTATGTCAAATATTTGTGCAATATTTCAAATTTATCATGTTGAAAATAAACATCACTGATTATCTTTGTTACGTCATTTCAGGTTCTTGTTTTGGATTGAAGTTGTCGCTTAGAAGGATGGCATCTATGGATAACACATTTATTAAGTAATGGGTACTATGTAATTATATTGGTGTAGCTAACAATGTGAACTATATTACATCTTAGTGATTGCACTGAAGATCTGAATCATATTACTATTTTGTATGGTTTATGAAAACATTATACCTGAAATATATATGTTTTACCATTATATATGTTCAATTTATGTCATTTAGTTGTATTTTAAATGATTATGCAATTACCAGCTTGTCTACTATTATATATATATATATATATATATATATATATATATGTATGTATGTATGTATGAATGAATGAATGTATGTATATGTGCATGTGTGTGTGTGTGTGGTTGTATTATGTATTATTTGAGAATTTCATGATTTAGGTAGGGAAGGAGATTTTTGTAGAAGACGAACATTTTGCATCAGTTGTTAGATTAGCCAATGCAAAAATAAAATATTGAAAATGATACTTTTTTAGCATCGGTTATAAATAGAAATCAATGCAAAATTGTATTTTTTTTGTATCGGAATTTAAACAACCGGTGCAAAATTTATGACTTTACTTAGCAAAAGAGTCAGTTTTGCATCATCTGTTACTGAAAACCAATGCAAAAAAAATCATTTGTTGCATCGGGCGCTTTCAAACATTCGATGCAAATATATGATTTTGCATCGGTTTTATAACCGATGCAATAGAAAAAAGTTTTTTGCATCGGTTGTTGAACCGATGCAACAGGGGGTAAACAACCGAAGCAATTGGTCTGTTTTGTACTAGTGCAAGAGCCACCATGTTGTCAATGGTGAACCTAAAATAGTCGTCATCTCTTTCAACTCAAAGGCAAGATTGAAGCTACATCAAAATTAAATATAATCTAGTTCAACTAAGAAAATTCAACGATCTATGTCAAAGGCGAGCAATTCAATTTCAAAATACAGATCCCAGAACTCAAGAATTCCTTTTTGTTTGTAAGTGTAGTTATCTTTCAGATGTGAATGAATTAAAGACATGGTTTGTAAAATAGAATTGTATCAAGTTGTATGTGATGCTGATTTGTGTTTATTCATATCTATTCTATCGTATATGCCTATGAATTATTGTGGTCTATAGAACCTATCATGTTATGTAGAAATTGATGAATAAACCTATGGTGTTATGAAATTATCATATATACGTTTGGTGATATTATGATACATACAAGTTTTAGGCAAAGTCACGTCGTTTATGCCTAATTGTTTAGATCCATTATGCATACATGTTTAGATCTATGACCTTATATAATTTGGTGATTATATCTATATGTTGTATGCCAATTTAGAAATTATGTCATGTTTGCGCAAACTAAGTGGTGCTATCATGTTATGAATACATGCAAGTTTATAGGTTAAAAACATGATTATGTAAACCTATATGTTTAGATCTACAACTCTATATGTTAGAACCATATGCCTTTATGTTAGATTAATATTAGCATGATTCAATCCCTGTGCAAGTTCACCACTACATATCTAATTAGATTTTAGTAGTTATTTGTAAAACTATTATTTTATGACTCATGTTGCATAGATCTAGTTTGCAAGTTCATAATTAAAATTATATTATGCCAAGTTCATGTGACAAATCTGTAGTTAGATTCATATTTTTGTATGATGTTGGAATGTTGCAAGTTCCTCTTTTTCCCCTTCTTAGTTTATTAATTAGGCAAAAATGTCGATCCTAACATCCTATGTAACTTTGCTAACGTACAACGGGGGTAACGTTGGGGAAAACTTGAAACTATACGTAATTAACATATTTGGCTCATAACCATGTAAAAGGGTATAGCATTGAAATGATATAATTTACTTACCAAAAAATTATGAATTTGATTTAGAAAGAAAGTGGGCCATGACAATAAATTGTTGACAAATTTACATATAAGCATAAAAGGATAAATATGTAAATTTAGAAAACACGAATATGCCTAACCCGAGGTTAAACTGAGTTGTGGTATAAAACAGCCCGGAACCGACCGACTGTAACGACCCCGGATTCCGCCCGACCCGATCGTTTGATCGACTAAGGCCGTTCAAAACACGGGTACGTTAACTTTGGGAATACAACAACAGCAGAACAATAACAGCAGACTTTTATAAACATTACAATAATGTCACATCAGAGTACAGAATATCAGAGTCGTCGAATAAAATTACAGCAGAAGATAAATTACAATATTATATACAATAAACAGCGGAAGACTTCTATGCTCTGGACACAGCTTTAGGCTTCGATCCAGAATCCTGCTCAAGAGATACTCGACTGCCCATGTGGAAAAGAGGGCACCCGAGTTTGCAAAGTGAAACAAACTACGGGTCAGTCATGGGACTGGTGTGAGAATTCTTAACTAATACAACTAATAGCAATAAGGAAAATCCAAGGACCACGCTGCTAAGGAGGAACGGGTTTTATCCCAATGGATTGCCGTGCATAATTAAAGGTAAATCGTAAAACAACGCAATGCTTTTTGGAAAAATGAAACCATCATAAGACTCAAGACCCATCACACAATGCAACACAAACCGGATGATAGAGTTTTACCTTATAATGGTCAAAAATTCTTGATACGTTAAAAATGAATTTGATATTATTATTAGTGTATATATGTTTCAAAAACATTTCAAAGTAAATGTATCAATCCTAGGAAGCATAGCTACCATATACTATGCCTCCATATTAGTAATACAATCAAAACCGCATGAGGTCGTATTGGAAATTGGGTTTCCATAATGAGTGAAGGCTAGGGAGGAGCTCCTTACCGATTCGAGACACTCTAGCTAATGTCTCAGGATTCCCCTCAGAGAACCCTTGGAAAGCTGCAGGGCCGGTCCACACTTGCGGTTTGTGGATTGGCAATTCCTGAACACACGTTTCCCGGTCCTACAGGACCTATCATCCGAGGCGCGCCACATTCCATCATCCACATAAGTAAATATCAGCCAGTTTAAGCACCGACACCACTTCTAGCTAGAAATAAACGTGCTGCTCTCCCTGCTTTCCCTTCTCCTGTTTTAGACCCAACCGGGTTGTGAGGTTCGCGAAGTAACGTTATAACCACAAGGCCTGCTTTTCAGCAAAGCCTTGATCATCTTCATCTTAGCGTGCCACGTTGATAATTCACGCCATGCGATTGATAACTATTAATACACAACCTCTAAGGGTGTTAAGCAAGAGAATAAACTCTCCACCACCAATGGTCGTATATTAATAGAAATCAATTTACATAGAAAAAAATTCAACGTCAGACACAAATCCATTTATAAACTTATGCTCTGGGTCCGAGCGAATGCCAAATCCATACAAATCAACACTACGTCCGGACGGCCTCCACTGTAGCCCCTTCAAGGTAGCTAGTCCAATCACGGGCATTAGCAGTCGTCATCCATTCGATATGAAGATTGTCGATCTTCTATCGTTGTCTTCAAAACTGGAATTTTAAACGTAGCTTAAATTATTTAGAATGAGATAGATTCGGACTTTCCAAATAATTCTCGTATATATATATATAAGTTGGAAATCATTTCATATCGTTATTAGTAATTTATAACGATTTATCTTTATGTTTATATATATAAAAATAATTAAATTACATTTCATTAACGAAATTATATAACAAGTAGTGAATGTTTTGTTTCACAACCTATCGAAATGTTTATAATGTGTAATGAAATGTATTTTATTTCATTACATTTTGCTAACGAAAAATATTCCTATTCGTATATACAATATTAAGGTACAATGTACACACCATTTATTTTCATACAGATACACATCTTATACACAACAATGTACATTTTCTTATTTCATCTTTCGAATTACACAAAATGTATATTTTGTTTATCATACCAATTCCAACAAAAATGAGCATTTTTGTATTTCATTTCAATTTCAACAAACGAATATTTCTTTGTTCATTCACATTTACTTCTACAAGAATGTGTATTTTTGTTTGTTTATTTCAATGTAACAAAATTGATAATTTTATTATCTTTTCAATGCAAAACAAAAATAATAATTTTATATTACAAACAATACGATAATTTTGGGTGTTAATTTATTTACGTGAAAATATAATTTTCATATCTTTAATCTTTTTAATGAAAACCTAATTCATTAAGATATAAATTTCATATCCTTATTTTTATTTTTATGAAAATCCAGTTACATAAAAAATGTAATTCCATATCCTTATTCTTTTTAATCAAATTCCAATTACATAAAAAATGTAATTTTCCACTTTTAATCTACATGCATGAAAAATGTAATTATTCCCTTTTAATCTAATTTACATTAAAAATGTAATTTTTACCTTTAATCTTAATTTCATAAAAATGTAAATTTCTTACCTTTGGTTTTAATTACGTAAAGATGTAATTTTCTTTCTTTCTCTTCATCTTAATTACGTAAAAATATAAATTTCTTCTTTTAATCTAATTACATAAAAATGTAATTTTCTCTTCTTTAAACATGACAGTGAAAATAATGTAACTTTCTAATTTAACTCATGACGGTGTAAATAATGTCCATTTTCTATTTAACCATTTATATTTTAATATGGGCCAGACCTCTCACATTAGGCCTGCAACTTGTGAATGCTGGATGGGCCGGTCGGTTCCGGGCAGACTTATCAAACAAGTTGGGCTTAACCTCGTATCTTGACCCTTTTTGTATTTGCGCACTTGGACCTCTCACATTGGGCCCAACATTTGTGGCTGCTGGATATGCCGGTCTGGTCCGGGCAGACTTCCACCACAAATGTGACCTAACCTCGTGTCCAAGTATAATATTAATTAATCATTATAATTGTTCTACTAAAAATGTTATTTTAAACTATTTCTCATTTCAAAATATCTTAATTTTGGAATATTCCATATTTCCAAAATAACTTGATTTCAAATACTATAACTTACCTGTTCAAATCTTAATAAACTTAGGACTTTCTCAATTATTATATTAATAACAATAAACCTTTCAAAATGTCTAATTCTGAATCTAATCTTCTTATCTTAGCATACTGACAGTAAAGATAAAATCTTTTTAATTGAATCCCTTTTTATTTATGACTCATATTTCATTTACATTGAAAATGCAAATTCTTATGTTAACAAAATTCCATTCTTACTTTAATGATTCATTCTTATGTTAACACAATTCCATTCTAGCTTGAATATTTTAATGAATTCCATTTTTAACATAAAAATGTGATTTTATAATATTTACATTTCTAACACAAAAATGTGATTAATCACGAAGTGAAAATTTCCATCTTTTTAAATTACATAAAAAGGTGATTTTGATTCCATTGTCAAATTGCTCTTTTTACTTATGCTTTAATTACATATAAAATGCAATTTTATTTAATGTAAATTCTTATTCTTTAATTACATATAATATGATTCTATTTCTTTGTAATCTTGGTTACATAAAAATGCAATTCTCTTTCTTTAAATCTTGATTACATAAAAACGTAAATTTTCCTACTTTTAATCTTAAATACATAAAAATGTAATTTTCTCCCTTACCATTATTTAAATGATAAATGTAAAATTTTCACTTATAATCTAATTCACATGGAAATTGACTTAATTACATAAAATGTAATTTTTATGTTCTTTTATTTCACTACATACAAAAATGACTTTTGTCCTTTTATTTTATTTAGAAACAACAATTAATATCTTTATTTAACCACGAAAGGTAAAATCTCTTATTCAACAAAGAAAAATAAATTATTTTAATTTGCAAACAAAAGTTAATGGTTTTCATTTACAAACAAAAGTTAATATCTTTTCATTCGCAAACAAAAGTTAAAATCTTTCATCATGTTTACAAACAAAGTTTCAAATCTTTTATTTATAAAGTTACAATCTTTTTATTAATAAAGTTACAATCTTTTTATTGTCAAAAATAAGTTTCAATCTTTTTATTGTTAAACCAAGTTTCAATCTTTTTATTGTTAAACCAATTCTAACATTTCAACAAAAACAAATAAAAAGATACTTTGTTTATCGTCAATTTTAACACAACAAAATATATAAAGATGATATATTTTGTCTACTTAACATTTTATATCTAATTTGTTATTGTAACCAATCTTAACGTGTTATAACTAAAATGTTAATGAATGTTTAGTTTTACATGCCTTTCTATTTAACAAAATAAATACTTTGTTTTACATGCTTTCAACAAAGACATTAAAAATAAGTTTAATTTCATATCTTAACTTGACGCTAAAAATATGTTTAATTTTCATGTTAACACATAACGCTAAAAGTATCCTTATGTTCATATTAACATATAATGCTAAAAATATCATTTTTCCATGAAATCACATATGGTGTACATTTCCATAATACTTCAAGTAACATATAATTTTGGTGTAAATATTCATGTCACAATATAGGATAACAATGTATGATTGGGTATCAAGTCTCATGTCAATCTTCTCATTCTATTTTTTTTATTGAATATAAAATAACAAATAGAATGATAATTTAAAATCTTCTATTTTTTTTTATTGTATGACAATAAAATTAATACTTATGTTTCAACTCTTTTCGTTTTAACCAATTGAAAATAAAATCTTTATTTCGGTACTATCTCATATTGACAAAACTAATGTTATAATTTGTTCTGACTATTCTATTTCATCGCAATAATCCATCACGTTAGATAAATCAACAAACAGCATTACAATCAACAATCAAAAAATTCCAAACATCACCACAGATCTGATTAAATAAGTATACACACATGAAACTTAAATAACGAGGGATAATTTAATTTTTACTATTTTAAAATATAGAAATCTCACCGGATAATTCAGATCTGAAATTTGTTGAATTTCTAAGTTGCTCTGTTTACGTTCTAATCTGTTCCATAGTCCAGATCTTGTCACAAGGATTCCAACGCAATTCGCTTCGTTGAATTCGTTGCTTTCTTAATTACTCATCTTCTGCGTCGAATACTCCAGGAATAAGGTCGCCCTTTTGAACCCATCGTCGCATAGACCAACTCCACCACGCACCTCCACTCGAACCACCATCCACCGATCAAAGACCATCACCTCGTACCCCTTCGCAACCCCACCTAGTGCCAGTAACATGGTTGAACTCGGCCTCGTCATGGCACTTGAAAAGCCCTTAAATGCCATCACCTCCATTAAATCTTTAGATCTCATTGGGATGAATAGTTTCGTTTTACAAGTTTTAGGAAATACATTTGGATTGAGGGAAATTTAGGCATTCATTTTGGAGTTTCGTGGCCATTGGTTTGGGTAGAGGGCAGCTGGTTTAGTTTTGAAGATTGTAAATACAAGAGAAGAGAGAACAAAAGGATCAAAAAGGGGGAATAAAGGGAATAATTTTATATCTAAAAATGAATTTGAGTGATAAATAGAAGAGGAGAGAGAGTAGAGAATAAATGCACAAATTATTTTCCCTATATGCCTCTTTGTATTTACAAACACATTAAATGCTTGCTTTATTTTATCTAATTGTTCAAATTGTGCAATTTTTTCAAAACATATATTATTAAGTAACATGTATCAAAAGGTTTTACATAAATAATGGACACAAAGTAATATTCTTATATTTAATATTTTTATACTTACTCTAAAAAAAATCATTAACATGCAATAAATAAAAATTAAACAATGAAAATTGATAAAGACTAAACATGTTTATACAGAAATGGAACAGAAATGACCACATGAATATATGGACAATTACAATGGAAAGAAACGTAAGTGCAAGATTTAACGTTTCCTTGTCTTTTCCTTATATATATATATATATATATATATATATATATATATATATATATATATATGTGAACACTATGGATAATAAAGGGGCAAACATTGCATGGTTCTTTTTATTTTTAGTATACGAAGAATTCAAAATAAGGGAGCATTTACATACGTTGAAAATAATGAAGGAATATAGAAAGCATGACCTAACGTTTTAAGAAACGCATGCATGTCTCCAACGTGACAATTTAATGAAAGGAAGGAAAAAGAAAAAAAATTAATGTGCATAGAATTAAATTGCATGCATACGAAGATATAAAACATTGTGACAAGTTTTAAATGTGCATAATGCATGAAATTTATTGTAGTGTGTCATTCTTTATTTAATGCTCATATATGGTGCGTTGATTAGATAATTATCTATTTCTTTTCAAAATTCAAGGGAACAATTCACATTTGGGAATTTATTAATGAATGATACAATTAGAATAGATTGGGGAAAGTATTAAAAATAATAGCCAAAGATATATATATATATATATATACACATACATGTATATATATATTGTCAGAATTTATTTCATTTAGAACCTACACATTATTTTAATTCAATAAATTAATAGATTTTATTAAAATTCCAAAGGCATATTTTTCCCTTGGCATGTAGTCAAAGATTTTAATACAAGGATAACATCCTTGCTATTAACATTTAATTAAGGAAGTATTTTTAAGTTATTATATTTTTTTCCTTTGAATATTTAGAATGTGCATTAAACAAGCGCCTACATGAATTATGTCAATCAACATTTTAAATCTTAGGATTTAACTTTTCCATCATTAAATGTAATCTTACAATCAAACTTAAATAATTTTTCTTTCCGTTGTTAGTAGTTAAAATAAATTATTTTAAATATAAAAAAATCCATTGAAATTTCTAAAATAAAAATTTTAAATTGGCCCCAAATTCCGGGTTGTTACAATCTCCCCCACTTAAAATCTTTTCGTCCTCGAAAAGGAACGAAGCTAAAAGTGTTTTGTTATCCTACTCAATTTTCCGCTCTTTATTATTCATTCATTGGTTTAAATAATTTTATAGCTGAACTAATAATTACACTACACAATCATCAATCAATTGGTTGATTAACTTTTTAAAAATTTATAACTTTTATATATTCAAAAATCATATTTTATGAAATAGATTATAATTACAAATACGTATATTATAAGCTTGTTACTCTCAACTCACTCTAGGGCATACTAACCCCATCTCTAATGAGTTTTCCCATTCTAGGATACTACTGATCCTATCTCTAATGAGTATCCTTATTGGATATTACTAATACAATCTCTTATGAGTCTTTTGTTCCATTCTAATGAGTTGTACCCCAAAGATTTGAGCTAACCAAAACTCTGATACCAACTTTAACGATACGCATTTTGCCCGACCTTAATCGATCAGTAGATCGACTAAAATCGTACAAATCCGAACACTTTAACTCTGGGAATACAACAACATCAGAACAATAACAGCAGACTTTTATAAACATTACAATAATGTCACATCAGAGTACAGAATATCAGAGTACATCGAATAAAATTACAGCGGAAAATAAATTACAATATTAAATACAATAAACAGCGGAAGACTTCTATGCTCTGAACACAGCTTTAGGCTTCGATCCAGAATCCTGCTCAAGAGATAAATATCTACAAAAAGCTACTTGACTGCCCGTGTGGAAAAGAGGGCACCCGAGTTTGCAAAGTGAAACAAACTACGAGTCAGTCATGGGACTGGTGTGAGAATTCTTAACTAATATAACTAATAGCAATAAGGCAAATCCAAGGACCACACGGCTAACGCAGAACGGGTTTTATCCCAGTGGATTGCCATGCATAATTAAAGGTAAATCGTAAAACAACACAAAGCTTTTTGAAAAAATGAAACCATCATAAGAATCAAGTCCCATCACACAATGCAACGCAAACCGGAGGATAGAGTTTTACCTTATAATGGTCAAAAATGCTTGATACGTTAAAAACGAATTTGATATTATTATTAGTCTATATATGTTTCAAAAACATTTCAAAGTAAATGTATCAATCCTAGGAAGCATAGCTACCATATACTATGCCTCCATATTAGTAATACAATCAAAACCACATGAGGTCATATTGGAAATTGGGTTTCCATCATGAGTCAAGGCTAGGGAGGAGCTCCTTACCGATTCGAGACGCTCTAGCTAATGTCTCAGGATTCCCCGCAGAGAACCCTTGGAAAGCTGCAGGGCCGGTCCACACTTGCGGTTTGTGGATTGGGAATTCCTGAACACACGTTTCCTGGTCCTATAGGACCTATCATCCGAGGCGCGCCACATTCCATCATCCACATAAGTAAATATAAGCCAGTTAAAGTACCGACACCACTTCTAGCTAGAAAGAAACGTGCTGCTCTCCCTGCGTTCCCTTCTCCCGTTTTAGACCCAACCAGGTTGTGAGGTTCGCGAAGTAATGTTATAACCACAAGGTCTGCTTTTCAACAAAGCCTTGATCATCTTCATCTTAGCGTACCACGTTGATAATTCACGCCATGCGATTGATAACTATTAATACACAACCTGTAAGGGTGTTAAGCAAGAGAATAAACTCTCCGCCACCAACGGCCGTATATTAATAGAAATCAATTTACATAGAATAAAATTCAACGTCAGACACACATCCATTTAAAAACTTATGCTCTGGGTCTGGGCGAAAGCCAAATCCGTACAAATCAACACTAAGTCCTGACGGCCTCCACTGTAGCCCCTTCAAGGTAGCTACTCCAATCACGGGCATCAGCAGTCATCGTCCACTCGATATGAAGATCGTCGGTCTTCTATCGTTGTCTTCAAAACTTGAATTTTAAACGTCGCTTAAATTATTTGGAATGAGATAGACTCGGACTTTCCAAACAATTCTCGTAAATATAACTTGAAAATCATTTCATATCGTTATTAGTAATTTATAACGATTTATCTTTATGTTTATATATATAAAAATAATTAAATTACATTTCATTAACGAAATTATATAACAAGTAGTGAATGTTTTGTTTCACAACCTATCGAAATGTTTATAATGTGTAATGAAATGTATTTTATTTCATTACATTTAGCTAACGAAAAATATTCCTATTCGTATATACAATATTAACGTACAATGTACACACCATTTATTTTCATACACATACACATCTTATACACAACAATGTACATTTTCTTGTTTCATCTTTCGAATTACACAAAATGTATATTTTGTTTATCATACCAATTCCAAAAAAAATGAGCATTTTTGTGTTTCATTTCAATTTCAACAAACGAATATTTTTTTGTTCATTCACCTTTACTTCTATAAGAATGAGTATTTTTGTTTGTTTATTTCAATGTAACAAAATTGATAATTTTATTATCTTTTCAACGCAAAACAAAAGTAATAATTTTATATTACAAAAAATAAAACAATTTTGTGTGTTAATCTATTTACGTTAAAATATAATTTTCATATCTTTAATCTTTTTAATGAAAACCTAATTCATTAAGATATAAATTTCATATACTTATTTTTATTTTTATGAAAATCCAGTTACATAAAAAATGTAATTTCATATCCTTATTCTTTTTAACTAAATTCCAATTACATAAAAAATGTAATTTTTCACTTTTAATCTACATGCATGAAAAATGTAATTATTCCCTTTTAATCTAATTTACATTAAAAATGTAACTTTTACCTTTAATCTTAATTTCATAAAAATGTAAATTTCTGACCATTGGTTTTAATTACATAAAGATGTAATTTTCTTTCTTTTCTTCATCTTAATTACATAAAAATATAAATTTCTTCTTTTAATCGAATTACATAAAAATGTAATTTTCTCTTCTTTAAACATGACGGTGAAAATAATGAAACTTTCTAATTTTACTCATGACGGTGTAAATAATGTCCATTTTCTATTTAACCATTTATATTTTAATATGGGCCAGACCTTTCACATTAGGCCTCCAACTTGTGAATGCTGGATGGGCCGGTCGGTTCCGGGCAGACTTATCCCACAAGTTGGGCTTAACCTCGTGTCTTGGCCCAATTTGTATTTGCGCACATGGACCTCTCACATTAGGCCCAACATTTGTGGCTGCTGGATATGTCGGTCGGGTCCGGGCGGACTTCCACCACAAATGTGACCTAACCTCGTGTCTAAGTACAATTTTAATTAATTATTATAATTGTTCTACTAAAAATATTATTTTAAACTGTTTCTCATTTCAAAATATCTTAATTTTGGAATATTCCATATTTCCAAAATAACTTGATTTCAAATACTATAACTTACATGTTCAAATCTTAATAAACGTGGGACTTTCTCAATTATTATATTAATAACAATAAACCTTTCAAAATGTCTAATTCTGAATCTAATCTTCTTATCTTAGCATATTGACAGTAAAGATAGAATCTTTTTAATTGAATCCCTTTTTATTTATGACTAATATTTCATTTACATTAAAAATGCAAATTCTTATGTTAACAAAATTCTATTCTTCCTTATATACTTTAATGATTCATTCTTATGTTAACACAATTCCATTCTAACTTGAATATTTTAATGGATTCCCTTTTTAACATAAATATGTGATTTTCTAATATTTACATTTCTAACACAAAAATGTGATTAATCATTACAGTGAAAATTTCCATCTTTTTAAATTACATAAAAAAGGTGATTTTGATTCCATTGTCAAATTGCTCTTTTTACTTATGCTTTAATTACATATAAAATGCAATTTTATTTAATGTAAATTCTTATTCTTTAATTACATATAATGTGATTCTCTTTCTTTGTAATCTTGATTACATAAAATTGCAATTCTCTTTCTTTAAATCTTGATTACATAAAAACGTAAATTTTCCTACCTTTAGGCTTAATTACATAAAAATGTAATTTTCTCCCTTACCATAATTTAAATGATAAATGTAAAATTTTCAGTTGTAATCTAACTCACATGGAAATTGACTTAATTACATAAAATGTAATTTTTATGTTCTTTTATTACACTACATACAAAAATGACTTTTTCCATTTATTTTATTTAGAAAAAAAATTAATATCTTTATTTAACCACAAAAGGTAAAATCTCTTATTCAACAAAGAAAAATAAATTCTTTTAATTTGGAAACAAAAGTTAATGGTTTTCATTTACAAACAAAAGTTAATATCTTTTCATTCGCAAATAAAAGTTAAAATCTTTCATCATGTTTACAAACAAAGTTTCAAATCTTTTATTTATAAAGTTACAATCTTTTTATTAATAAAGTTACAATCTTTTTATTGTCAAAAACAAGTTTCAATCTTTTTATTGTTAAACCAAGTTTCAATCTTTTTATTGTTAAACTAATTCTAACATTTCAACAAAAACAAATAAAAATATACTTTGTTTATCGTCAATTTTAACACAACAAAATATATAAAGATGATATATTTTGTCTACTTAACATTTTATATATAAATTGTTATCGTAACCAATCTTAACGTGTTATAACTAAAATGTTAATGAACGTTTAGTTTTACATGCTTTCTATTTAACAAAATAAATACTTTGTTTTACATGCTTTCAACAAAGACATTAAAAATAAGTTTAATTTCATATCTTAACTTGACGCTAAAAATATGTTTAATTTTCATGTTAACACATAACGCTAAAAGTATCCTTATGTTCATATTAACATATAACGCTAGAAATATCATTTTTCCATGAAATCACATATGGTGTACATTTCCATAATACTTCATGTAACATATAATTTTTGTGTAAATATTCATGTCACAACATAGGATAACAATGTATGATTGGGTATCAAGTCTCATGTCAATCTTCTCATTCTATTTTTTTTATTGAATATAAAATAACAAATAGAATGATAATTTAAAATCTTCTACTTTTTTTATTGTATGACAATAAAATTAATACTTATGTTTCAACTCTTTTCATTTTAACCAATTGAAAATAAAATCTTTATTTCAATACAATCTCATATTGACAAAACTAATGTTATAATTTGTTCTGACTATTCTATTTCATCGCAATAATCCATCACGTCAGATAAATCAACAAACAGCATTACAATCAACAATCAACAAATTCCAAACATCACCATAGATCTGATTAAAATAAGTATACACACATGAAACTTAAATAACGAGGGATAATTTAATTTTAACTATTTTAAAATATAGAAATCTCACCGAATAATTCTGATCTGAAATTTGTTGAATTTCTAAGTTGCTCTGTTTACGCTCTAATCTGTTCCATAGTCTAGATCTTGTCACAAGGATTCCAACGCAATTCGCTTCGTTGAATTCGTTACTTTCTTAATTACTCATCTTCTTCATCGAAGACTCCAGGAATAAGGTCGCCCTTTTGAACCCATCGTCGCATAGACGAACTCCACCACGCACCTCCACTCGAACCACCATCCACCGATCAAAGACCATCACCTCGTACCCCTTTGCAACCCCACCTGGCACTTGAATGCCACCACCTCCGTTAAATCTTTAGATCTCATTGTGCTGAAGAGTTTTCGTTTTACAAGTTTTAGGAAATGCATTTGGATTGAGGGAAATTTAGGCATTCATTTTGGAGTTTCGTGGCCATTGGTTTGGGTAGATGGCGACTGGTTTAGTTTTGAAGATTGTAAATACAAAGAGAAGAGAGAAAAAAAGGAACAAAAAGGGGGAATAAAGGGAATAGTTTTATATCTAAAAATGAATTTGAGTGATAAATAGAAGAGGAGAGAGCGTAGAGAATAAATGCACAAATTATTTTCCCCATATGCCTCTTTGTATTTACAAACACATTAAATGCTTGCTTTATTTTATCTAATTGTTCAAATTGTGCAATTTTTTCAAAACATATATTATTAAGTAACATGTATCAAAAGGTTTTTCATAAATAATGGACACAAAGTAATATTCTTAAATTTAATATTTTTATACTTACTCTAAAAAAAATTCATTAACATGCAATAAATAAAAATTAAACAATGAAAATTGATAAAGACTACACATGTTTATGCAGAAATGGAACAGAAATGACCACATGAATATATGGACAATTACAATGGAAAGAAACGTAAGTGCAAGATTTAACATTTCCTTGTCTTTTCCTTTATATATATATATATATATATATACATATATATATATATATACATATATATATATATATATATGTTTGAACACTATGGATAACAAAGGGACAAACATTGCATTGTTCTTTTTATTTTTAGTATACGAAGAATTCAAAATAAGGGAGCATTTACATACGTTGAAAATAATGAAGGAATATAGAGAGCATGACCTAACGTTTTAAGAAATGAATGCACGTCTCCAACATGACAATTTAATGAAAGGAAGGAAAAAGAAAAAAATTTAATTAATGTGCATAGAATTAAATTGCATGCATACGAAGATATAAAATATTGTGACAAGTTTTAAATGTGCATAATGCATGAAATTTATTGTAGAGTGTCATTCTTTATTTAATGCTAATATATGGTGCGTTGATTAGATAATTATCTATTTCTTTTCAAAATTCAAGGGAACAATTCACATTTGGGAATTTATTAATGAATGATACAATTAGAATAGATTGGGGAAAGTATTAAAAATAATAGCAAAAGATATATATATATATACACACACACACATACATATATACACACACGCATATATATATTGTTAGAATTTATTTAATTTAGAACCTACACATTATTTTCAATCAATAAATTAATAGATTTTATTAAAATTCCAAAGGCGTATTTTTCCCTTGGCATGTAGTCAAAGATTTTAATATAAGGATAACATCCTTGCTATTAACATTTAATTGAGGAAGTATTTTTAAGTTATTATATTTTTTTTCCTTTGAATATTTAGAATGTGCATTAAACAAGCACCTACATGACATTTTAAATCTTAGGATTTAAATTTTCCATCAATAAATGTAATCTTACAATCAAACTTAAATAATTTTTCTTTCCGTTGTTAGTAGTTAAAATAAATTATTTTAAATATAAAAAAAATGCATTAAAATTTCTAAAATAAAAATTTTAAATTGGCCCCAAATTCCGGGTTGTTACAATGGCACATCCAATGACCACAACAATGCATGTCTAATGTGGGTGGTTAGTGCATCGAGCCCAAAAAGGACAAGAGGGTAGACTGAGTTGTGGTGTAAAACTTCCCGGAACCAACCGGCACATCCGGTGACCACAACAACACATGTCTAATGTGAATGGTTGGTGCTCTAATAAAGCTAAGGCAAGAGTGGTAGGGTTAAGTCAGTTAAGGAAACACTTAACCAATTCAACATGTTAGCTAAACTAATGGGTAGGGTTAGGTAAACTTGGACACTTAACCAATTTAACATGTTGGCTGGAAAACCCTAGTAACGGCGACCCATTTCAACAGTAATCCACATGATGTATCATGGGACCCTGAACTAGGCAGGGTGGGGCACGATTACGGGGCTGATTATAAGCGGTCAAAAACATCGGCGGTGGTGCATCAGTGTAGGTACTAGCGGAGTACGGGGCATGCACGTTCTCCAGAGTGGAAAAAGTAGACACTGAGCATCGATAGTCATACACTGTGCATCTTGAATCGTGTCGGGTTGGCACCATAGGATATAATACACCCCATAGTGGGACCAGCACAGGTATGTACAGTCAAGCGGGGGTCGAATGACACACGTGATAAAAAGCAAGTGAGTAGGAGTCGATCGATATAAGGGGATCATTTCACCATGAATACGTGGTGCTAATTGGACAAATATAACTAGATGCAGAGAATTAAACATGGGTGCGATGTATATTCGGTTTATCCTGCCTTATATAGTTTTATGTTAGTTTTTTGTTTTGGTACTGTCCTATTTTCAGTTTATTCCTATCACGGCCTTTTTCTTATTCACACACGCAAAAGTCACTAGACTTACTCAGACCTATGTTTGACCCATTTTTCATTCGTCTTCTTTTCTTTCGTCCCCCCCCCTCCCCCAGGCAGCCAAAGAAGGAATAGCTCAGCTTAATTTGGACCGTTCATCTTTCCAAGCTTGAAGACTCTGTGATGTACGGCTTGGAATCTCTTATTTTTGGCCATGGCTTTGGACACACTAGACTTGGGGACTTATGTAGTTTTATTTATGCTTCATGCTTATTTATATAATAATCAAGACAGAAATTATGATGTAATGATTTGAAAGTTGGTTTGAACAGTTCGCTATAATGTTTTGTTACAAACCACATTTGAAATAAAGTTAGTTTTATTTTCCACTTCTTATATATATATATATATATATATATCTGTCTTGAAAATTTTCTGTGTCTTTTACCTATAATACTCCACCAAAGTTAAGGCATTCCCTTTGTGAGTGACCTTAACGAAGGTGGGGTGTTTCACTTGGTATCAGAGCAAAGGTTTAATAGACCAGATAAAAGTTTTTGAAAACTATTTTCAAAAAGAAGCATATTTCAAGAAAAAGTGTTATTCTATTTTAAAAGGCATAATGCCCCAAAGCCATATGCATTATCTTTCTATCCTTTGTTTTGAATCTTTCCTTTTTCGTTTCAGCATGTCTGGGAATCTTAACCTTCCAGAGGGTGTACCGATACCCGGCTGGTTCAGGAGGTACCTAGAGGCTAGGGCCAACGGCGCAGGCCCAACAGACATTCCTCCTCCACTAGCTGCAGCGGATCCTCCTCCTCCTCATGCAAATGCTTTCTCAAAAATATGTAGGGACTTTTGAGCCATGGGTGGAAAGAACTTTAATGGAAATGAATCCTTCGTGGAAGCAAGAAACTGGCTCAAAGAAACTGAGGATTTGTTCGATATCTTCGAAGTGGATGATAGACAGAAGATACAGTTGGCGGTATGGTTGCTCAAAGACGAGGCTTCTTATTGGTGGGAAGTCACTAACGCTGAAAGACTAATTGAAACTTGGATGGATTTTAGGATGAAGTTTGAAATTAAATTCCTCTCACAAGCTGAGTGAAGCCTACAGATGGAGAAGTTCTTAGCTCCCAAACAGGGAAGTATGTCGGTCAAGGAATACGTTAACCAATTCAATCAGCTTTCTAGGTTCAGAATGGAGTTAGTGAACACTCCACATAAGAAGGTTCTCCGCTTTGTTAATGGATTGAATGAGCCACTGCACAGCGTAGTTATGTCCCATATATCTATGGGTGCGACTTATGAGAGACTGGTGGACATGGCACTATTACAAGAAGAAGATAAGGTTAGCAAGAAGGAGACAAAGGTGTAAGCATCTCAGGATAAGAAAGGGGAAGGATCATAGAGCAAGAAGACAGACTCCAAGAAAGGCGGGAAGAATAACAAAACCCATGACAAGAGGAAGTTCAATTTTTGTGGCATTCCTGGACATCTGGTTAAGGACTGCTGGAAGAAGAAAAGGAAGATGGGTGGCTATTTCCATTGCGGCGAGGCAGGTCACATGGCTAGGGACTACCCAAGAAAGCAAGGCAAGGGCAGAGAGTGGGATCTACTTTTGGAGGGTAGGTTCACACTCTCATGGCACCTCCGCAAGAGCAAGGTAGAAATGTTTCTGTTGAGAGTTTAGTTTATCTTTTTGATCATCCTGTTCGTACACTCTTTGATTTTGGCGCATCGCACTCTTTTATATCTACTACTTTAGTTGAATCTCTGCACCTAAACACCAGTTTAGCAGAGGATCCCTTGGTTGTTTCAAATCCAATTGGGGGCTCAACTTATTTGTCAATGATTTGTTTGAATTTGGAAATTTCTATATTAAGTGTGGGGTTTAGATGCAGTGCCTATGTTTTGGGCTTCACGGGCTATGGGTTGATTCTAGGCATGGATTGGCTATCCATAAATGGTGCCATCCTCGACTATGAAAAGAGAGTGGTTAGACTCATGACTCGCCTTGGTAACACTCTCGAAATTTCTTGTAATCCCACGAACTCTGCTATGTTTAGCTATCTAGAATCTTTCGATGCGTCTATTGAGAATTTGCAGTCTGTTAGAGTAGTCCGTGAATAGTCGGAAGTCTTTGAAGAGGTTAAAGGGTTACCTCCGAAACGGGAGATAGACTTCCGCATCTACCTCGTTGATAATGCAAAACCCGTCGCTCTACCCGCTAGACACATGGCTCCAAGGGAGAGGAAAGAACTCAGCATGGAAGTTAAAGAGCTGCTTGAGAGGGGGTTTATAAGGCAGAGTATTTCTGAATGGGGTACTCCAGTAGTGTTCGCAACTAAAGCGGACGGTTCGCTTCGCCTATGCGTTGATTGTAGGGAGCTAAACAAGTTGACTAGGAAGAATAGACACCTACTCCCAAGAATAGACAACTTGTTCGATCAGCTTGTAGGTGCATCGGTTTTCTCCCAACTAGATTTAGATACCGGGTTTCATCAGCTGAGAGTGGCTGAAGAGAGCATTGACAAAACCGCATTCAGAACTCTGTATGGTTTCTTCGAGTGGCTTGTCATGCTTTTTGGCTTGACAAACGCACCAGCTTACTTCGTCGATTTGATGAGCAGGGTGTTCAGGGAGTTCCTCAATAAGTTTGTTGTGGTCTTCGTAGACGACATTTTTATTTTCTCGAAGAGTGAGGAAGAGCATGTTCAGCATCTAAAGGAAGTCATGGACAATCTTCGTGCACACCAGTTAAAAGCCAAATTCTCAAAATGCCACTTCTGGAGGAAAGAAGTAAGGTTTCTTGGACACGTGTTGTCCAAAGAGGGATTAGCTGTGGACCCCGCAAAAGTAGTTGCAGTGCAAGATTGGAAGGTCCCACGGATTGCAACCGAAGTCCGAAGCTTCCTCAGACTAGCGGGCTTTGACCGTAAGTTCATCAAAGATTTTGCGAAAATCTTAACTCCACTTACAAAGTTGACAAAGAAGAACTTAACTTTCACTTGGGATTTGGATTGCGATATTGCTTTCCAACACTTAAAAAGAGCTCTAACAACAGCCCTAGTTCTGACATTGCCGGATGGGAGCAAGATGTTTACCGTATACATGGATGCTTGTGGTATGGGACTAGGTGCTGTCTTGATGCAAGAGGGGAAGGTATTAGCTTATGGCGGCAGGCAGTTGAAAGTACATGAGAAAAACTACCCAACCCACGACCTAGAGTTGGCTGCCATCTTCTTTGCGCTTAAGTCTTGGCGGCATTATCTCCTAGGTGAGAAGTTTGAATTATATACTGACCATAAATCGTTGAAGTACCTTTTCTCGTACAAAGATCTTAACCTGAGGCAACAAAGGTGGGTGGAATTCTGGGCATCCAACGATTTCGAGATTTCCTATACCCCTGGCAATGGCAATCTAGTAGCAGATGCCTTGAGTAGAAAGAAGCTGACCTTAAGCCCTCTCTTTGTTGAAAGGCAGAGCTTGGAGTATATAGCCAACTTTGATTTTAGACCCTATGTCGATCATGTGACTGGTTTGTTAGCATCGCTAGAAGTGCGGCCTACTCTTTTGGACTCAGTAGGGACCGCACAACGTGAAGACCCTCAGCTAGTTGATGTGATAGATAAGTTAAGTAGGGGTGAGACTTCTAGTCACCTCAATAGATACTCCATCGATGATAAGGGTTGGTTGAGGCGGGATGGAAGTCTATGCGTCTCACAAGCAATGGATTTGGTGAAGAAAGTTCTTGAAGAAGCACACCATTCCAAGTTGACCATACACCCCGGTGGAGATAAGATATATAAAGATGTAAAAAGGGTTTTCTTTTGGGATGGCATGAAGAGGGATGTAGCTGAATTTATCTCGAAGTGCTCAGTATGCCAGCAAGTCAACGCGGAACAAAAGAAGCCTAGAGGTTTGCTTCTTCCTCTAGAGGTCCCACAGTGGAAATGGGATAACATCTCGATGGACTTTATTGATAGGCTGCCTAGGTCAAGAAGAGGCAATACCAGTATTTGGGTAATAGTGGACAGGCTCACAAAAAGCGCTTACTTCATACCTGTTAAGAGTAGAAGGACTGCCTCATCTCTAACATCCATATATCTTAAAGAGATGGTCCGACTCTATGGGATACCCTCTAGCATTGTTAGCGACCGAGATCCTATCTTTATGAGCGAGTTTTGGAAAAGCTTCCAAGAAGCTATAGGCACACAGTTATGCTTAAGCACGGCCTATCACCCCCAAACCGATGGTCAGATGAAGAGGGTGAACAGAGTATTAAATGACTTCTTGAGATTATGCATTATTGACTTCGGAGGAATATGGAAGGATCATCTTCCTTTGGTGGAGTTTGCCTACAACAATAGCTACCAAGCCACCATAGGTATGGCACCCTTTGAAGATTTATATGGAAGACCGTGTTGATTACCAACTTGTTGGTGGGAGTCTACAGATAAGCTCATACTTGGACCAGATATGATTAGAGAAACTTCAAAGAAAGTGGACTTGATATGAAAAAAAAGAAGACTGCCCAAGATAGAAAAAACTCCTACGTAGATAAGAGAAGGACTGACCTTGAGTTTGAGGTTGGGAATAGGATTTTCCTTAAAGTATCTCCTTTAAGGAACGTCGTTCGCTTCGGATCCATAGGAAAGTTGGCACCAAGATTTGTAGGGTCATTTCCTATCATTGAAAGGATTGGGAAGATGGCTTATAGAGTAGAGCTGCCCGAAAGATGGGCTGGAGTTCATAATGTCTTTCATGTTTCTCACTTACGAAAGTGCTTACATGAGTCTGCGGAATGGTGGAAAGCATATTAGAGGACGTAGAAGTAGAACGAGAGGCGACTGTGAGAAGAGTTCCAACCCGTATCTTGGGTACAAAAATCGAAAAGCGACGCAACCACGAAATCAAACTTGTAAAAGTTCAATGGAGTGACGCTGAGGATGACGCGACTAAGAGACTGAGGCCAAAATACACGTAGCCTACCCTTTTATTTTTGAGGGTATATCTTTTGTAACACCCCGTATTTCTATTAACACTAAATTAACAAATTAAAGAATAACTAATCTCAAAGGGAAACAGGTTGTGCCATTGTGTTCGTCTTGGAATTCTGGTTGCATAAATTGGACTTCGTATGAAGAAGTTAAGGCCATCGGAAGTTTCACTAAAATTTAAACAGATTTCAAAAATTCGAATTTCAAAGTCAGAATGGGCTAGGCGGGAAATTTCCCGCCAGGGCCAGGTCGACCAAGGGGTCGACCTGGTGGTCTGACCACACAGGTCGACCTGCCCCCCTCCTCCAGGAAGATTTGTTTGACGACCTTTTTATGACTGTATGCTGAGTCATTAGGGTTTTTGATCTGGTCTGAATGGCTGGGGTTAATTCTGGGTTGATCTAACGGCTTAAATTAATCCTAAACTCTATAAAAACACATGTAGACTCAAACCCTAAAATCAAATAAAAATTAGAATCATGGCCTCCATGCCATCACCTTGCAACCTAGAATAGCCGCCACCAATTAGAGAGGAAGAAAAGCTAATCAAATTCAATTCTAATCTAAACCGCAACAAATTGTCTTCTCCAAAGGAAAGCTAAACCAATTTTAGAACTCAGATTTCAGAACTCAAGACCTTCTTTGAGTTGTGAGTTCGATTTCTTTAATAACATAATTAACGATTTAATTGGGTTGAGCTATAATTTGTATTATATGATTATGTTGTGAATCATTGACTGTATGTTACTATCTATGTTGTAAATTCTATGATGTTATCATCTATGTTGCAAATTCTATGATGTTATTATCTATGTTGTAAAGCTGTGATTTTATCATCTATGTTGTAAATCTATGATTCATAATGATGTTTCATATGCTAGTTTGGTTACGTTGTTGGAACTAATTCATATGTTAAATCATATGTATGTATGCAAGTATAGATGTTAATTTAGATCTGGATCATATGCAAGTTAGTCAAAATTATATACAACCTTACATGTTTCATGACCTCTATTTTATGTGTAAATTGGATCTAAAGTTAGGCTATGACATGTGTGAGTTATATGCTAGTATACAAAATTCTATATGCTAGTTTACATGTTTAGATGTAAGTTTACAGTATCATTTATGTTGCATAAATCACATATGCAAGTATGTATATATATGTTTGGTTATTGCCTATGCAAGTTTACACCTTATGATTAGATCTATGACATACATGGTTTATGAAAGTTTGTGACTATTACCTAAACAAGTTTACACCTTTAGATTTAGATCTATGACATATGTAGTTTTATGCAAGTTTGTGACTTTGGCCTATGCAAGTTTTTAGATGAAGAACCTCATTCACACATGCAAGTTCACCCCTTATGTTTAGATCTAGTTTTATTTCTATGTATGTTGTGATGTTTTCTCTTTATTCCATAAGTTAGACTATTCGAGTCTAACGTATATTTTACGTTAAAGAAGGAACATACAACGTGGGGCCATAGGATAATATTAAAAGATTTAATATTGAGAATTGGCATAAATGCCTTAAATGGCATAAAATAAATTGATGATGATAATTGGTATAATTTTGCAAACCATAAATAGATGGACATAATTGAGTCAATTATGGACATAGTTAAATTTGGAATTAATTGATACTTTGAATAGGGAAACTAATTCAAATTGGGGGATAATTAATTTTGTGTAATTAATCGTCTCAGACACGAGGTTAGGCTCTTTTGTGGTGTAAGACTGCCCGGACCCGCTCGACAAATCTAGCTGCCACAAATGCCAGTCTAATGTGGGAGGTCTTAGGCATAAATTAAATGCTTAACAGTTGTAAAGACACGAGGTTAGGCTCTTTTGTGGTGTAAGACTACCCAGACCCGCCCGGGAAATCCAGCTGCCGCAAATGCCAGTCTAATGTGGGTGGTCTTTACAAGGTTACAGTGTTAATGAATTAAGAAACACTTAACCAGATAAACATGTAGTGGGGCATGAGGGGTTACGTGGGTGCCTTGGGTGGCATGTGGAATTTAGTGGGTGCCTTGGGTGGAATTTGAAATACGACTAGAAACACTTAACCAAAAATTGAAAAATGTAAGTGAACATGAATAAGAAGAGGGTTAAGTGGGATGCACTAGAGGGGACCAAGCTTGGGTCAAGTAATGGGGGCCCGTTTCAACCAGTAACCCATAAGTATCTTTGTGGGCTCAACCCAATTCGAGGACGGGACACGCGTACTGGGCTTGTCTGTAAGAGGCCATAACGGGTTAGCAGTGGCAATGCAAGTCCAACGGATTCATATGCGTGTGTGGGCCTGGGCTGGTAGGTAAGACGTTGTTGCATCGTGTAGGTATAAGCTGTGCATTGTTGGTGGTATCGGGTTGCCACTTTGGGGAGTGATACACCCCAATGTGGGGCCAGCACGGGCATCTACGAGTTAGGGAGCCGATCGAATGGGGGTAGCGGGTACACCTAGTGGAGATAGGGGTAGGCGGAACCTATGAAGGCAATTAGGGGTGCACGAAACTACCATTATCATTATTAAGTCTTGTAGGAGGGATCAACTTTTAGGGTGTTTGGTATGGTGCAGTGTAATAATTATCTTTTAGCGACTAGGTGCACCATTAGAGTTATCTTTTTTCATCTTATTTCCTTTAGTTTGCTCTGCCATACTCAATCGTTCACAGTCATTTCCTTATTTTCCAACTTATACCTTAGCCTATGTAACACCCCACCCCCGCTACGGTCACTCACAAAGGGAATGCACTAGCTTTGGTGGAGCATTATCTAGGTAAACATACACAGAAATATTACAAGACAGAACATATTAAACAGCGGAAGAAGAACAAAATTTCATTGCTTTAAAATCTAGAAAGGTCTAAAGCCTTTTACATCAAAATGCTATTAAACCCATTACATCAAAATTTGTCTTGCAATAGTAAAGAAGCATAAAACCATAGTCATAAATCATTCCCCAATAAAGCAGCAAAGCAAGCCATAGCCAAGAGAAATCCAAGCAGTACATGAAAGAGCCTTGGAGCTTGGTAAGATCCGAACTAAACTGTATTCCTACCCTGCGAACCTTGGGGGGGAACGAAAGAAAAAGAGGCGAAACAAACTGGGTCAGTCATAAAGACTGAGTAAGCCCTAGTGGCTTTCAACATAAAAACATGTGAAGATTATATGGCATGAATAAACTGGAAGTAAACATAAGCATGACAAGGTAAGCTACAGGCATGATGAATCAAGTATAACATCCCATGCTTCCTATCAAGAGTATCAAGGTTCCTACCAAGTATCACATTGCAAGGTTTCTACTAAGTATAACATCGCCAGATTTCTAAGCTTCACCGTTCCACTATTTTCTTTGATTTCCTATGTTCTCTGCACCATTTATACTAGTACCCCAACCCGTATCATCCTTTCCATGTATATGTACAGTCCCTTGCTGTATATCGTACGGGTTTCATCACGTATTTCTATTCTACTTCAACGTAGTGCCACCACTCTTGAAATCGTTTGGACAGCCACCCTTGTTCTGGCTAGGTTTCCTTATCATGAACTATCACGTGTTCAACTAGGATTTATGACACCTAGGACCACTAGGGATTTTGCTACCTATTGAACGTTTTCTAGATTCGATTAGGGTTTATGCCACCTAGGTACACTAGGGATTATGCTACCTAACGAATTCCACGTAACGATCTATTAATCGATCGACTCCCTACAAGTCCTAGCTCGTTCATGTGTCTGTGTCATACGGCCTAATCACGAAATGTAGTCACCTGTGCTAGGTCCACCATAGGGTGTATCAAGCCCTAGGGTGCCAACCACCGACATGAATCAAGCATGCACAGTGTAAACCTACTGGTGCCCAATGCCTGCTTTTTCAACTTCGGACTACGTGGACGACCATAGTCCGCCTAAACCTATAATGGCGCACCAACTCAGCCATCGCTCTGTTCGCTTACAATCAGCCCAGTAATTGTGCCCCACCCTGCCTAGTTCCAGGGAACCGTGATACATCTAGTGGGTTACTGCTGAAAAGGACCGCGCAACTAGGGTTTTTGTCCGGTAGGTTAAGTATTGTCATTTAATTCGAGACTTAACCCCAGCAGTCTAGCATGTCAAGTTGGTTAACTATTGTCATTCAAGTTCGTGGCCTAACCCGCCTACGTGTCATGTCAAATTGGCTAAGTGTTGTCGTTCAAGTTCGTGACTTAGCCCTACGAATCATCTGTCAAGTTGGTTAAGTATATTCAATCGGTTCGTGACTTAACCCTATCAAATCGTCGTGTCTAATTGGTTAAGTACATTCAAGCGGTTCATGACTTAACCCTATCAAATCATCATGTCAAATTGGTCAAATATACTCAAGCGGTACATGACTTAACCTTATCAGGTCATCGTGTCAAATTGGTTAAGTATATTCAAGCGGCTCGTGACTTAACCCTATCAAATCATCGTGTTAAATTGGTTAAGTATATTCGAGTGGTTCATGACTTAACCCTATCAAGTGGCATTAATTCATTAATGCACCCCCAACCTCTCACATCAGACCTGTTCTTGTGGTCACTGGATATGCCGGGCGGTTCCAGGCAGTTTTACACCACAACTCAGTCTGACCTCGGGTTTTCAAGTGCGATATGACCAACTACCCACATTGGACATATTGTTTGCAGTAACTGGATTTGTCGGGCGGTTCCGCGCAGAATTACACTGCAAGCTCAACCCAAGCTCGAGTTGGCCACTTTCAAGTTCATTCTAAGTGCCATGACCATGTTCAATTTTCATGTCAAGTTCGTGTTAAGTTTTAAAGGCAAATTTCGTGTCAAGTCGATGTCAAGTTCGTGTCCATATCCAGGTTCAAGTTATAGCAGCGTTCATGTTTCAACTTTTGCCTTTTATCAAGTTCATAATTGATGTTCATAACCAATTCATGTTTTTGCCTATTCTACCCAAATCGTATTCCCATCGCATGTGAACGTGAATCGATCTATACTACAAATAAATCCAAATCTCGAAATAGATGGAATAGCTTCAAAACTATGATAGGCAAAAGGGACTAGCATAAAGCAATAAAAGGGGATACAAGACTAGCATGACATAACTTAAGATAATTGGTTACAACATCACTGGCATATAGGATTTCAAATCTACCAAGATAAGTTGATAGTCATGGTAAACGCTGACACAAAAGAATAGACATGCAAAAGCAAGCCAAATACAAGGATAATGGATCCAATGGTTTTGGTGTACATAATAGCGAATAAACTAAGCAAGCCACACCCTTGGTATGAGATCCAACAAAATGCCAATTCGGTGTACAACATGGGTTTCAATCAACTATAATAGTCCCAGGTAATTAACCCCAACAGTCATGGACATGGTCATAGGTAGAAATCTCATAATTAAGAACACTAAGCGATTAATCACAATAGTCATGGTTAATTATCCAAAATAGTTCTAGGCAATAGTCATAGGCAATTAAAAATAACAGTTTCAAAGTCATGGTCATAGATAATGGCCTTATGTTCATAATCATAGGTAATAATTCCCATAGTCAAGAGTCATAGGTGATTAGCCACAATTGTCCTTGTCACAGTCATAGGTAATAGCCTTATGTTCACTGTCATAGGCATAGGCATATGCATAGTCTTATGTTCATAGTCATAGTCATAGGCATAGGCAAAATCTTATGTCCACAGTCATAGGCATAGTCATAGTCTTGTGTCATTAACAATAGTTTCAACGTTGTAGATAATATTCCCAATAGTCAAGATGCGAGAATTTATGTTACAATCTAGCGTTTGAACTAGGTCCAACAACATGAATAGGCATGATTCAATCGATAAGAAATAACCCAAAATCGTAGATTCAAGAAGAGACAAGAACAGATCCAAATAGATAATCAAGCTTAGGTCCAGTTTCATTTTATCCCATGTCCATATTAAATTTAACAAGTTTCAATCTAAAAGTAACTAGAACTTACAGAGTGCGGGTCGAGAATTAGAGTGCAGAGATTTGATTCTAGAAACGGTTGTTGCAGTTGTTAAATCTCTATTTGTTTAGTATTGATCTAGTTGAAAAAACCCCAATTTGCAATTCCTAGTTGTTGTCTTGACGAAGAGGAAGTAGTCTCTTTTTGATTTTCACAGAGGTAGCATAAGGACAGAATGAAATGGTGTGGGGAGAATGAGGCAAGGGGTGAGTTTATATAGGATTAGGAAGACGAATCTGGATAGAAAACGAGGTCAAATACATCAGAATGCATCAGGTTCAGGAAGTGAGCTCGGGAGGCAGGTCGACCCCCAGGTCGACACTATGGTCGACCTAGTCCCTGGGAGGTCGACACTATGGTCGACCCCCATGTCGACCTAGTCCCTGGGCGGGAGTTTTCCCGCCCAGCCTATTCTGGGGTTTGAATTCAAATTTCGAATTCGAATTTCGAGCTGATTTTGATTCTGAAAATTCCTGAAACTTCGGAGGGTCATATCTCCCTCATACGGACTCCGATTTTCGAAAACTCGGACTCCATTTCATGTAAAATTTCGAGACGAACGCAATGGCGTAACCCGTTTCCCCTGATTCTGATTTTAAAATTTAATTCTGCCTTCGGGTTGTTACATTCTCCCCCCTTAAAGGATTTCGTCCCCGAAATCTTCAAGTTAAGAAGAATGTGTCCTACCATCCAATCGGCCATCTACTCAATCATCAATCACAGGCATTCATTGTCCTTAAGAGATTTCTAATGCGGTATGAACATATTCCGAAAGTGTGTGTGTATGTTCCTTATCTAATGCAAATGATCAGGCCTTATTTATCTTCTTAATGCAAAATATGTTTAGTGCAATGAGTCCAACATGTATGCAAATAGTCCTAGTCACATAAACACTATATGTGTGCACAAACATCCATCCATATGCATCATCCATATGATAACACATCCAGTTTCATCCATAAAAAAGTATAAACACTCATGCATATGCAATATGGAAATGTTTCTGAGCCGATCTAGTGCCTAATGTGTGTTATGCAATCACGAGCAACCACTTGCGACCACTTACAATCACTTGCAACCATCAATCACAACATGTCTCAAACACATGTTTCACCCAATTGTTCCTACCTAAATGTATAGTCGAACGATAGAAGCAAGTGAAAACCTTGTGCCCATTAGGCAATGTCAAAACTGGAAATCTATGTCACATATATACTGATTTGGAGAAGAACTCCCTAAGCACCAGCCCCGAAGGCCGAAATCAACATCAGGCTGACACCCAAAGAATTACTCAACCCAACGGACACCCTCAAGCCCCAACATGTATTACTAACAGATGATCCCTATGGGGTTTTGCACCAGAAATAGGATTGAGAATAGGACCGAGAGGTTATACTTAAAAGATAGCACACAAGTAAGCTCTACAGGAAAAGTGGGATCAAGGATATACTCTTAAAAAGAGATATGATGCGCGAATCTAGTCTTCAATCTTCTAAGTTGCGTTTCCTTGAGCTTATCTCCATTGTGCTTTCTCCGTCTTTAACTTCATAATTTCTTAATTCTTTTTTCCAAAATATGAATTGGAACTCATTTCACTGTTGTCTCTCATTCCACTTTTGCTTATTCTCTTTCTAGTATACCCGATTCAAACGTAACTACGTACTCATGGTTTCGTGCAAGCTCTCCAAAATTCACAATTGAACCTTGGATCTCATTCACTTACTAGAAGGTATTCCACATAAATGAATTATCTCTTGAAAATAAACAAATGCCAACCATGTTGCCAAGTGTACTTACTAAGGTGATTTTCTATAACTCATGCATAAGCGAAATGAACCATCCGCCTTAGTGGCGAACACTACTCGAGCGGATCAATAAATGTGTCAAGAGATTCTAGGTAACTAAACATGGCAGAACCCTAAGGGTTACACTAGACTTCGAGGGCATTACCAAGGCAAGTCGAGCGTCTAACTACCGTCTTTTCATACTCGAGAATGGTACCATTTCAGGACAACCACTCCATCCCTAGAATCAACCCATAGCCCAAAACCATAATCTTTACTTCTAAACTCAACACTTAGCATATGCATTCTCAAATCCAAACAAGTCATGAATAAATGAGCCGATTCCCCAACAGGATTTGAGACAAAAATGGGATCCTCTACTACGCTAGTACTAAGGTGCAGAGACTCAACTATCGAGGCAGAATTAAAAGGATGCGATGTATAAAAACAAAGTTCCCACGGTATGATAGAAAAGAGAAGCTAAACTTTTAACAGAAACGTTACCACCTCCCTTAGGTATACTAGTAGTGAGAGCATACAATTGCCCTTTCGACGATCTTGTTCTTTGCACTTGTCCTTGTCTTTTAATACTTAACTACATATCCCTTTTTACCATACTAAAGATACTCTCTCTTGTCATGGGTTTTATTATTCTCCCACTTTGGCCTCTTTCCTTTCACCTTTTCCCTCCTTCGTGGATTAATCCCTATCAAAAGTTTCTTATCCTTAGGCTTGTGTTCTTTTATCCTCGTTCTTACTATCCTTGTATAACTTGTTGACAAGTTTCTCGAAAGTTACCTCCATCACACGGCAACCCTACAAAGCTTGAAATAAGATTAGTTGCAAGTAAAACTACTGCGGCTACAGATGGAGGTTGGACACTACTTTGCCCTCCAACATGTGTCGCATGCCTACAAACTATGGTGAAAAAGAAAGAGAGAAGAGACTCAAGGAGAGAATCAAAAGATAGTGCATATGGCTTTGGGGAATATGCCTTTCGTAAAACAAAACTTTTCTTTAGAAAAATGCTTCTTTGTAAACGTTTTGAAAATAATTTCAGAAGGTTTTTAAAAGCTTTTGCCCAGTCTGGTAACCTTTTGCTCTGATACCAAATGTAACACCCCACCTCCGCTAGGATCACTCAAAAAAGGAATGCACTAGCTTTGGTGGAGCATTATCTAGGTAAACATACACAGAAATATTACAAGACAGAAAATATTAAACAACGGAAGAAGAACCAAATTTCATTGCTTTAAAATCTAGAAAGGTCTAAAGCCTTTTACATCAAAATGTTATTAAATCCATTACATCAAAATTTGTCTTGCAATAGTAAAGTAGCATAAAACCATAGTCATAAATCATTCCCCAATAAAGCAGCAAAGCAAGCCATAGCCAAGAGAAATCCAAGCAGTACATGAAAGGGCCTTAGAGCTTGGTAAGATCCGAACTAAGCTGTATTCCTACCCTGCGAAACCGGGGAGGGGGAAAACGAAAGAAAAAGAGGCGAAACAAACTGGGTCAGTCATAAAGACTGAGTAAGTCCTAGTGGCTTTCAGCATAAAAACAGGTGAAGATAATATGGCATGAATAAACTGGAAGTAAACATAAGCATGATGACAAGGTAAGCTGCAGGCATGATGAATCAAGTATAACATCCCATGCTTCCTATCAAGAGTATCAAGGTTCCTACCAAGTATCACATTACAAGGTTTCTACTAAGTATAACATCGCCAGATTTCTAAGCTTCAACGTTCCACTATTTTCTTTGATTTCCTATATCCTTTGCACCAACTGTACTAGTACCCCAATCCGTATCATCCTTTCCATGTATATGTACAGTCCCTTGCCGTATATCGTACGGGTTTCATCACGTATTTCTATACTACTTCAACGTAGTGCCACCACTCTTGAAATCGTTTGGACTGCCACCCTTGTTCTGGCTAGGTTTCCTTATCATGAACTATCACGTGTTCAACTAGGATTTATGCCACCTAGGACCACTAGGGATTTTGCTACCTACTGAACGTTTTCTAGATTCGATTAGGGTTTATGCCACCTAGGTACACTAGGGATTATGCTACCTAACGAATTCCACGTAACGATCTATTAATCGATCGGCTCCCTACAAGTCCTAGCTCGCTCACGTGTCTGTGTCATACGGCCTAATCACAAAATGTAGTCACCTGTGCCATGTCGACCATATGGTGTATCAAGCCCTAGGGTGCCAACCACCGACACGCACGCACAGTGTAAACCTACTGGTGCACAATGCCTGCTTTTTCAACTCCGGACTACGTGCACTACCATAGTCCGCCTGAACCTACAATGGCGCACCAACTCAGCCATCGTTCTGGTCGCTTACAATCAGCCCAGTAATCGTGCCCCACCCTGCCTAGTTCCGGGGTACCATGATACACTAGTGGATTACTGCTGAAAAGGACCGCGCAACTAGGGTTTCCGTCCAGTATGTTAAGTGTTGTCATTTAAATTCGAGACTTAACCCCATCAGTCTAGCATGTCAAGTTGGTTAAGTGTTGTCATTCAAGTTCGTGACTTAACCCGCCTACGTGTCATGTCAAATTGGCTAAGTGTTGTCGTTCAAGTTCGTGACTTAGCCCTACGAATCATCTGTCAAGTTGGTTAAGTATATTCAATCGGTTCATGACTTAACCCTATCAAATCATCGTGTCCAATTGGTTAAGTATATTCAAGAGGTTCATGACTTAACCCTATCAAATCATCGTGTCAAATTGGTTAAGTATACTCAAGCGATACATGGCTTAACCCTATCAGGTCATCGTGTCAAATTGGTTAAGTATATTCAAGCGGCTCATGAGTAAACCCTATCAAATCATCGTGTTTAATTGGTTAAGTATATTCGAGTGGTTCATGACTTAACCCTATCAAGTGGCATTAATTCATTAATGCACCCCAACCTCTCACATCAGACCTGTTGTTGTGGTCACTGGATATGCCGGGCGGTTCCGGGCAGATTTACACCACAACTCAGTCTAACCTCGGGTTTTCAAGTGCGATATGACCAACTACCCACATTGGATCCTATTGTTTGCAGTAACTGGATTTGTCGGGCGGTTCCGCACAGAATTACACTACAAACTCAACCCAAGCCCGAGTTGGCCACTTTCAAGTTCATTCTAAGTGTCATGACCATGTTCAGGTTTCATGTCAAGTTCGTGTCAAGTTTTCAAGCCAAATTTCGTGTCAAGTCGATGTCAAGTTCGTGTCCATATCCAGGTTCAAGTTATAACAGCGTTCATGTTTCAACTTTTGCCTTTTATCAAGTTCATAATTGATGTTCATAACCAATTCATGTTTTTGCCTATTCTACCCAAATCGTATTCCCATCGCACGTGAACGTGAATCGATCTATACTACAAATAAATACAAATCTCGAAATAGAGGGAATAGCATCAAAACTATGATAGGCAAAAGGGACTAGCATAAAGCAATAAAAGGGGTTACAAGACTAGCATGACATAACTTGAGATAATTGGTTACAATATCACTGGCATATAGGATTTCAAATCTAGCAAGATAAGGTGATAGTCATGGTAAACGCTGACATAAAAGAATAGGCATGCAAAAGCAAGCCAAATACAAGGATAATGGATCCAATGGTTTTGGTGTACATAATAGCGAATAAACTAAGCAAGTCACACCCTGGGTATGAGATCCAACAAAATGCCAATTCGTTGTACAACATGGGTTTCAGTCAACTATAATAGTCCCAGGTAATTAACCCCAACAGTCATGGTCATAGGTAGAAATCTCATAATTAAGAACCCAAAGTGATTTATCACAACAGTCATGGTTAATTATCTAAAATAGTTCTAGGAAATTGTCATGGCAATTAACAGTAATAGTTTCAAAGTCATGGTCATAGATAATGGTCTTATGTTCATAATCATAGGTAATAATTCCCATAGTCAAGAGTCATAGGTGATTAGCCACAATTGTCCTTGTCACAGTCATAGGTAATAGCCTTATGTTCACTGTCATAGGCATAGTCTTATGTTCATAGTCATAGGCATAGGCAAAATCTTATGTCCACAGTCATAGGCATAGTCATAGTCTTGTGTCATTAACAATAGTTTCAACGTCGTAGACAATATTCCCAATAGTCAAGATCCAAGAATTTATGTTACAATCTAGCGTTTGAACTAGGTCCAACAACATGAATAGGCATGATTCAATCGATAAGAAATAACCCAAAGTCATAGATTCAAGAAGAGACAAGAACAGATCCAAATAGATAATCAAGCTAAGGTCCAGTTTTATTTTATCCCATGTCCATATCAAATTTAACAAGTTTCAATCTAAAAGTAACTAGAACTTACAAAGTGTGGATCGAGAATTAGAGTGCAGAGATTTGGTTCTAGAAACATTTGTTGCAGTTGTTGAATCTTTATTTGTTTAGTCTTGTTCTAGTTGAAAAACCCCCCAATTTGCAATTCCTAGTTGTTGTCTTGACGAAGAGGAAGTAGTCTCTTTTTAATTTAAATATTATCATTTTGATTTTCATAGAGGTAGCATAAGGACAGAATGAAATGGTGTGGAAAGAATGAGGCTAGGGGTGAGTTTATATAGGATTAGGCAGACGAATCTGGACAGAAAACGAGGTCAAATACATCAGAATGCATCAGGTTCAGGAAGTGGGCTCGGGAGGCGGGTCGACCCCCAGGTCGACACTATGGTCGACCCCCAGGTCGACACTATGGTCGACCTGGTCCCTGGGAGGTCGACCTGGTCCCTAGGCGTGAATTTTCCCGCCCAGCCTGTTCTGGGGTTTGAATTTAAATTTCGAATTCGAATTTCGAGCTGATTTTGATTTTGAAAATTCCTGAAATTTCGGAGGGTCATATCTCCCTCATACGGACTACGATTTTCGAAAAGTCGGACTCTATTTCATGTAAAATTTCGAGACGAACGCAATGGCATAACCCATTTCCCCTGATTCTGAATTTAAAATTTAATTCTGCCTTGATTTCTAGTTTTAACAGGTTATTAAAACACGAGTTGTTACAGCCTAGTTATTTTGATAATTATATTGTTAAAGTTATTGCACTCACCAGACTTTATGTCTGACCCCCTTTGTTTCCACCTCTTTTCTTCCTCCCCCCCCCCCCCAAGGTGCTCAGGGTGGAACTAGCACCAGTGGAGCTTGATTTTGGATAGCTGTATCTCTTGCTTTTAGAAGTTGCTTGGATCGCTGATGTAAAAGTTCAGCCTATCTTATTTATGGCTATTTTGTGTTGGGGTTATGTCTTTCAATTTATGTACTCTAATTTAGTCAAGATGGATATTATGTACTTTGACTCTGGTTTTTGATGATGTAATCAAAACTATGTGTTTACCACTGCAATGAATAAAAATTTTAAGTTTTAAGTACTGTTTGTATCTGTCTTGTTGTTAAGTTTCTGTTCTATACACACTTAAAACGCTCCATAGAAGTTAATGCATTTCCTTTGTGACTGACATCAATGGACGTGGGGTGTTACACGTGGTATCAGAGCTGAAGGTTACCAGAACAGATATGAATTTTGAAAAACTGTTTTTCAAAAACACTTTTATAAAGAAGTACCTTCAAAAGTATGTTTTAAGAAAAGTATTTTCAAGAGAAAATCTTATTTTAGAAAGCATAACCCCAAGAGCCATATATCTTTCCTTCGGTTCTTTTATATCGAATCTTTCCTTTTTCGTTTCAGCATGTCTGGAATTCCCGAGATACCCGAGGGAATAACGATACCAAGATGGTTTAGGAGGTATTTGAGACTAGGGCCACCACCGCAGGTCCAGCAAATGCTCCTCCTCCTCCTCCACCTCCTCGTGTTGATACTTTTGCAAAGATATGTAAGGACTTTCGGGCAATGGGTGGAAAACCTTTTCACGGGACAGAGACATTTGTTGAAGCTAGAAATTAGCTAAAGGAGGTGGAAGAATTGTTTGGGATCTTTTAAGTGGAAGATGGAAGAAAGGTCCATCTAACTACCTGGTAATGAAGGATGAGGCCTCGTTTTGGTGGGAGGTCACTAATGGAGAGCGTACAGTTGATACATGGCCAGATTTCAGGTGGAGGTTTGAGGCAAAGTTTCTCTCTCGAGCTGAAGAGAATTTATATATGGAAAGATTTTTGAAGCGAGGGAATCAATCAGTGAAAGAATACGTCAACAAATTCAATCAGTTGGCGAGATTTGGCTTGGACTTGGTGAATACACCAAAAAAGAAGGCCTTGAGATTTGTTAAGGGTTTGAACGAGCCACTTCATGGGTTAGCTATGACCCACATTCCCATGGGGCTACCTTGTAGAGACTAGTTAACCTGGCGCTTATGCATGAAGAAGGGAAGGGCATCAATGCTAATAAGGCACCCGAGAAGAAAGGGGATCAAAAGAAACCGCAACAGCAAGAACAGAACAAGAAAGGTGGTAAAGGCAACAATGGTAAGGGAAAGAAAAGATGCTTTAACTGTGGGACACCGGGCCATCTAAGCAAAGATTGTAGGAAGAAAAAGAAGACTGGTTGTTTCCACTATGGCGAAGCAGGACATCTGATTAAGGACTGCCCAAGGAAAGGGCAGAGGGCAGGGTCTACCTCGGGAGGACAGGTGCAGGCTCTTATGGCACCAGGGCAGGCAAGGGGGCAAGTTCAGGCTCTCGTGGTCCCACCGCTGCAACAACGAGGTAGAACGATTTCTGTTGAAAGTTTATCTTTTGATCATCATGTCCGTACTTTATTTGATTCTGGCGCATCACATTCGTTTATCTCTACATCATTAGTTGAAACACTACATCTAAATACTAGTTTATTTACAGATCCCGTAGTAATCTCAAATCCTTTTAGTGATTCGGCTCATCTTTCTATGATTTGTCGGATTTGAGAGTGTCTATCTTCGGCGTTGGGTTTGAATGCAATGCCTTTGTTCTTGGCTTCATGGGCTACGGTTTGGTTCTAGGTAAGGATTGGCTAACTAGATATGGGGCCATCCTAGATTGTGGAAGAAGGGTAGTTAGATTGTTGACTCATTGTGGAAAGACCCTTGATATTTCTTGTGACCCTAGAGGTTTAGTAATGCTTAGCTACCTAGAATCCCTTGATGCATCCAATGATGATTTACATTCTATTCATATAGTCCATGAATATGTTGATGTCTTCGATGAGGTGAATGGTCTACCCCCCAAAACGTGAGATAGACTTTCGAATATATCTAGTAGATAATGCAAAGCCAGTTGCATTGCCAGTGCGCCACATGGCTCCAAGAGAGAGAAGAGAACTCAGGAAGCAAGTGAAAGAATTGCTTGAGAAGGGGTTCATAAGACGTAGTATATCGGAGTGGGGTGCTCCAGTGGTATTTTCCATGAAGGCAGATGGGTCCCTTAGACTTTGTGTGGACTATAGTGAACTTAATAAGCTTACTAAGAAAAATAGGCACCCACTGCCGAGGATTGACGATCTCTTCGATCAGTTAGTTGACGCCTCGGTGTTTTCGCAGTTGGACTTAGCCACGGGTTTCCATCAGTTGAGAGTGGCTGAGGATAGCATAGACAAGACTGCATTTAGGACTCCGGATGGCTTCTTCTAGTGGCTTGTGATGCCCTTCGGTTTGACAAACGCCGCCGCATACTTTGTTGACTTGATGAGTAGGTTGTTTAGGGAGTACCTTAATAAATTCGTGGTAGTCTTTGTGGACGACATCTTGATCTTTTCTAAGAGTGAGGAAGAGCATGCCCTACATCTTAGGGAAGTGTTAGAGACCCTTCGAGCGCATAGCCTTAAAGCTAAATTTTCTAAATGTAACTTTTGGAGAAAGGAAGTGCAATTCTTAGGGCATGTGGTTTCCAAAGAAGGGATAGCTGTGGATCCCGCAAAGGTAGTGGCCATCCAAGATTGGAAGGTCCCTAAAAATGCTACCAAGGTGAGGAGTTTCTTTGGGTTGGCTAGCTACTATAGGAAGTTTATCAAAGACTTAGCAAAAATATCAGCCCCATTAACACGCTTGACGAAGAAGAACTTAATTTTCACATGGGACGTAGACTGTGATGATGTGTTCCAACGTTTAAAGAGAGCTTTGACCACAGCCCCAGTCTTAGTGTTGCCAGATGGGAGTAAGCCATTTACCATTTATACCGATGCTTGTGGGACATGACTAGGCGTAGTCTTAATGCAGGAGGGAAGGGTAATAGCCTCTGGAGGAAGGCAGTTGAGAGTGCATGAGAGAAGCTACCCTACGCATGACCTAGAGTTGGCCGCTATTGTTTTCGCGCTTAAGTCTTGGCGCCATTATCTTCTTGACGAGAAATTCGAATTGTTCACTGACCACAAATCGCTAAAATACTTGTTCTCTCAGAAGGACTTGAACTTAAGGCAGAGCGTCCTACGATTTCGAGATAGCATATACCCCTGGCAAGGGTAACGTGGTGGTAGACGCCTTAAGTAGGAAAAGGTTGTCCTTGAGTCCATTGTTTTTTGAGCGGCGAAGCTTAGAGTTCATCTCTGCATTTGACTTTAGACCTTCCATTGACTTTGTACCCGATTTGCTAGCATCCTTAGAGGTCAGACCTACGCTTTTGGGATGGATTGGTGAGGCACAGCGAGATGACCCACAATTGGTTGAGTTAGTAGAGAAGCTCAAAAGGGAGGAGTCATCGAGCCATCTCAGTAGGTATACCGTAGATGATAAGGTTTGGTTACGTAGGGACGGCAGACTTTGTGTACCACGAAACGAGAACTTGAGGAAGACCATTCTTGATGATGCACATCGTTCGAAGATGACCATTCATCCCGACGTGGATAAGATGTACATGGACATGAGACGAGTTTACTTTTGGGCCGGTATGAAGAGGGATGTGGCTAAGTTTGTCGCTAGATGCTTGGTATGCCAACAAGTAAAAGCAGAGCAAAAGAAGCCCGGTGGGTTGCTTCACCCGTTGGAGGTCCCACAATGGAAGTGGGAAAGTGTCTCAATGGACTTTATTGATGGGTTAACAAGATCGAGGAAGGGTAATACGGGGATTTGTGTCATGGTAGACAGACTTACTAAGAGCGCCCATTTCATTCATGTGAAGAGTAAGAGGACTGATCCATGGTTAGCCTCTGTATACATTCGAGAGATAGTTTGTTTGCACGGTGTTCCTTCTAGCATAGTGAGAGACTGTGATCCTATCTTTACTAGCGAGTTTTGGAAGAGCTTGCAAGAGGCGGTAGGGACTCAGTTATGTTTGAGCACCGCATATCATCCTCAGACGGACGGCCAGACCAAGAGGGTGAATCGTATTCTAGAGGACCTATTGAGGTTGTGTGTCTTAGACATCAGAGGTACATGGGAGGAACATCTTCCATTGGTGGAGTTCGCATATAATAATAGCTCTCACTCTAGCATTGGCATGGCACCGTTCGAGGCTCTTTACGGACGGCCGTGTCGTTCACCTACATGTTAGTGGGAATCTACAGATAAAATCTTGCTTGGGCCCGATATGATTAGAGAGACTTCGGAAAAGATCGATTTGATTCGAAGGAGGATGAAGACGGCGCAAGATAAGCAGAAATCTTATACGGACAAGAGGAGGATAGATCTTGAGTTTGATATTGGGGACATGGCCTTTGTCAAGGTGTCTCCATTACGGAATGTTGTTCGCTTTGGGTCCGTTGGGAAGTTAGCACCAAGGTTCGTAGGGCCGTTTCCTATTAAGGAGAGGATTGTATAGATGGCATATAGAGTGGAGTTGCCCGAGAGACTTAGTGGTGTACACGATGTATTCCATGTATCACATTTGAGGAAGTGCTTGCATGAGACCGCGGAAGTGGTAGAGCCGAGCTTGCTTAAAGAGGTGGAGATTGAGCGTGATGCGACGATTCGACGAGCTCCCACGTGGATTCTTGGGTCGGAGATTAAGAAGTTGAGGAATCGAGAGGTCAAGCTAGTCAAAGTGCAATGGGGAGATGATGAGAGCAATGCTTCTTGGGAGATGGAAGAGAAGATGTGTTCAATGTACCATTTTCTTTTCGAGGGTATGTCTTTTAATTTCTTCTTTATCGCTTAGCTTGTACTTGGTTTATCTTTAGTATGTCCTCTCGCTAGTATCTTTGACCTTTAGATAGGGTAGTCCTATGGTTGAAGCATGTGTTTGAGACATGTTATGTATGATGGATGCATGTGGATGCAAGTGGTTGCTCGTGGTTGCTCGTGGATACATATGCACACACTTTAGGCACTAGATCGGCTCAGTCACTTCATATTGCATATTGCATATAAATTTGTGTACATATTTAAGTTAATGGATGTATAATGGTTGTACAATCATATGGATGCTGCATTTTGGTGAATGGTTGTGCACACATGTAGAAATAATGCGTATCGATAGGATTCTATTGCATACATAATGGACGCATGGCACTATCATGGTTTGCATTAAGGAGGTCAACTGAATCAGTAAACCGACTGATTTTGCATTAGATAAAGGACATATACACACACTTCTTGCATATGTTCATACAACATTAGGAATTTTATAAGGACAATCGATGCCTGTGTTTGATGGTTGAGTAGATGGTTGATTGGATGTTAGGATATGCATTCTCCTAAACTTGGAGATTTCGGGGGTGAAATCCTTTAAGGAGGGGAGAATGTAACACCCTGTATTTCTATTAACACTACAATAACTAATTAAAGAATAACTAATTTCAGATGTGAGAATTAAGGAAAACGGGTTGCGCCATTGTGTTCTTCTTGGAATTCTGGTCGAGATAGAGTCCGAGTTTAAAATTGGACTTCGTATGAAGAATTTATGGCCATCGGAAGTTTCACTAAAATTTAAACAGATTCCAAAATTTTGAATTTCAGAGTCAGAATGCACTACGTGGGAAATTTCCCGCTAGGGCCAGGTTGACCAGGGGGTCGACCTGGGGGTTGACCTACCCACACAGGTCGACCAGGAGGTCGACCTGCACACCCCCCCCCCCGGGCAGAGTTGTTAGATGACCTTTTTATGACTGTATGCTGAGTCATTAGGGTTTCTGATCTGGTCTGAATGGCTGGGGTTACTTCTGGGTTGATCTGACGGCTTAAATTAATCCTAAACTCTATAAAAACGCATGTAGACTCAAACCCTAAAATCAAATAAAAATTAGAATCATGGCCTCCATGTCGTCACCTTACAACCTAGAATAGCCGCCACCAATTAGAGAGGAAGAAAAGCTAATCAAATTCAATTCTAATCTAAACCGCAACAAATTGTATTCTCCAAAGGAAAGCTAAACCAATTTTAGAACTCAGATTTCAGAACTCAAGAACTTCTTTGAGTTGTGAGTTCGATTTCTTTAATTATATATGTAACACCCCAAATTTTCTGTTAACTGTTAATTAACAAATTTAAGTATAATTTATCCTTAACGAAAGAATTATGGGAAACGGGTTAAGCCATTCCGTTCGTCTCGGAATTCTGCTTGAGATAGAGTCCGAATTTGCGTGAATCGGACTCCGTATGAAGGAGTTAAGACCTCCGGAAGTTTCAGAATTCAAATTAAAATTCAAACAGTTCAAAACAAAGTTCAATTCTCGAATTCAGACCCAAAATGGACTGCACGGGAAAATTCCCGCCCAGGCACCAGGTCGACCTGGGTGTCGACCTGGGTGACTCGGTCGACCATAGGGTCGACCTAGGGGTCGACCTGCCCAGCCGACCTGGTTTGGCCCTGGCTGGCCTGGTCTGGTTCTGGTCGATTTCTGAGGCTTGGCTGTATCACTAGGGTTGACATGTCGCATTTTGGTTGGCTCCTCTCGAAGTGAATGGTCTAGATTTGTCTGTTATCATCTGACGGCTCAAATCAATCTGAAATTCTACAAATATAACTCAACACTCCAACCTAAATTCACATAAGAAATTAGAGACGTAGCCGCCATGCTGTCGAGAGAAAACTAGGAGGAGCCTCCACTTGTAGAAAAGCTTAGAGACGAGCCAAATTAAAGTTAAAACAATAATCAAATCATCGTTAGTCTACCCAAAGGAAAGCAATTTAAATTCAGAATTCAGAAACCAGAAAACAAGACCGTTGTTCGTTGTAAGTATAGTGACTTTTCCGATGTAAATAAAAGTTTGGATTTGATTCGATGTAAAATGGAAATGGAATTGTGTTATTATGTAACAATGATGTTAATTCACAACTATGTATTGAAATGATTGTGGTATTGTGATGTTTGTGGTATAGTTGAGTTGATATTGATCCTATTGTACATATAGAATCACATGCAAGTTGTATAGTTCATATTGTAATCGACACCTATATGTTTATGTGATTATATAGGTTGTATGTGATTAAGATTTCATGTATATATATGCTACAACCTTTATGCCTAAACGATTATGTTCACATACATGCTAGTATGTTTGAAGAAAGTGGCAAGTTCCAAAATTGGATACATGTCAAGATCCACTTTAATATGTGTTTCATGTTGAAATTAGACATATGATTGGATCTAGTTCACACCCTTGTCATAAAATTATACTTACTTTATGAATTTATCATATTCTTATCATATGCTAGTTATGCTCGATGTTATGCCTAGATCCAAAAACAAGTTTAGGCTTATGTTATGTAAATCATATGCTAATTTATGTGACACCTATTTGGTTAGATACCTATTTCAATGTAAGTTCACATATATGTTGATTTAGGCTATGTTGCAAGTTCACATTCATGTTGACTATTTTGCAAGTTCACACCTATGATGTTCATATTGACTATGCCAAAAATGCCAACTTTACACCTATGTCATGCTTATGTTTATGAATTCCCTTATGCCAATTTGTGTGCGCTAAATTAGGCTAAGTTTTTAGCCTAATATTATATGTTAAAAACCATGCGAACGAAAATTAGGCTAAGATTGTTAGCCTAATGTTTAAATGGGGTAACGTTGGGAATATTTGTAAAACTTGACATAAAAATATATGAAATTGGCATGTTTGTCACATGCCAAAATTGGTGGCATTTAAATGGTATAAATTCTTATACCAAAAAGGATGAACTTGGATAGTGGGCCATAACATTAAATTTACATATATTAAGTAATAAAGACAAATATGTAAATTTAGAAAATACGAATATGCTTAACACGAGGTTGGATTGAGTTGTGATGTAAACCTTCACTGACCCGCCCGGCTATCCAGTAGTCATAGCAATACCTATCCAACGTGGGTGGTTAAGCATGGAGCCCAATAAGGACCCGAGGTTAGACTGAGTTACGGTGTGAACCTTCCCGGAACCGACCGACACATCCAGTAACCGTAACAATATCTGTCTAATGTGAGTGGTCGGTGCTTTAAGAACCTAAGGACAGTCTGTCAGGATGGTAGGGTTAAGTTAACTAAAACACTTAACCAATTTAACATGTTAATGAAATTGAAGGGTGGGGTTAGGCAAATACAGACACTTAACCACTTAACATGTTTGACTAGAAAACCCTAGTAACGGGGACCCATTTCAGCAGTAACCCAATTAGGTATCATGGTACCCTGAAACTAGGCAGGGTGGGGCACGATTACTGGGTTGATTGTAAGCGGTCAAAAGCGATGGCGGTGGGTGCAACAGTGTGGGTTCTAACGGAGTGCGGGCGTGCACACACTTTGGAGCAGATAAACAGGGCACTGGGGGTACCAATTGTATAACCTATACATTCTAAGGATTGTGTCGGGTCACCACCATGGGACTTGATACACCCTATGGTGGGGCCAACATAGCTATCTACAATCTTTGGGGGCCGTAAGACAAAGATGATTATGCGAGTAGGAGCCAAAAGTGGATCACTTTACCTCCAGCATGAGGTGCCAGTTAAGACAATACAAGTAGGTGCAGAGATATAGTATGGGGTGCGATAGTATATTCGATTCAAACTGCTTTGTCTTAGTTTATGACACTCTCCTATTTCCAGTTTATACTTATCATGCCCTTATTCTTATTCTCATACCGAAGAGTCACTAGACTTACCAGGCTTTATGTCTGACCCTATTTTCTTTCGTCTTCTTTTCTTCCATTCCCCCCCCCCCCAGGTCCATAGGGAGGAAACAACTCAGCTTAGTCAGACTCTTTGCAAACTTCAAGATAGTAGATGTACGGTTTGGACTCTCTCTCCTTGGCTATGGCGGTTGGACACAATCATGGGGATTTATGCAGTTTTAAGCATGTTTTATGCTTCTTTATTTAATAACCAAGACAGAAATGATGTTGTAATATTTTGGAAGTTGTTATGAGACAATTATGGAAATATTTTGTATGAACAAGTATTTTATGGAATAAAAGTCTGTTTGTTTCCGCTGCTTATATATATATATATATATATATATATATATATATATATATATATATATGTGTGTGTGTTTATATCTGTCTTGTGTTTTATTTGTGACTTTTACTTACAAACCTCCACCAAAGTTAAGGCAGTCCCTTATGAGTGGCCTTAATGGAGGGTGGGGTGCTTCACTTGGTATCAGAGCACAGTTTTACTAGACTAGATAAAAAATTTGAAAACTATTTTCGAAAGAAGTTTAAAGAAGCATTCTTTTTCAAGAAAAAGTCTTGTTTTTAAAAGGCATAATTCCCCGAAGCCATACGCACTATCTCTCTCTATCCTTTTGTCTTGAGTACTTTCCTTTTTGTTCCAGCATGTCTGGAGATCTTAACCTTCCTGACGGAGTACCGATCCCTGGCTGTTTCTGAAGGTACCTAGAGGCTAGGGCCAATGGTGCGGGCCCAGCAGACATTCCTCCTCCAACAGTGGCAGCGGTTCCTCCTCCTCCTCCGCGTGGAAATACTTTCGCTAAGACATGTAGATACTTCAAAGCTATGGGGGGAAAGGACTTTTATGGAACTGAATCATTTGTGGCAGCAAGGAACTGGCTGAAGGAGACCAAGGACTTGTTCGTCATCTTCGAAGTTGATGACAGGCAAAGGATATGGCTAGCATTGTGGTTGCTTAAGGATGAATCTTCCGACTGGTGGGAAATTACCCATGCTGAAAGGCCGGTGGAAACTTGGGAAGATTTTAGGACGAGGTTTGAGATGAAATTCCTCTCCCGAGCTGAAAGAAGCTTGCAAATGGAGAAGTTCCTAACTTTGAAACAATGAAGTATGACGATCAAGGAGTACGTCAATTAGTTTAATCAGCTGGCCAGATTTGGGTTGGATTTGGTAAACACCCAACATAAGAAGGCCCTTCGCTTCGTCAAAGGCCTAAATGAGCCTCTACACAGCCTTGCAATGACCCATATACCCATGGGAGCAACTTATGAAAGCTTGGTGGACATGACGCTGCTACACGAGGAAGATAAAGGCAAGAAGTAGGCAAAGGTGGAAGTGCCTCAAGAAAAGAAAGAAGGTTTTACAGGCTAAGAAAACAGACTTCAAGAAAGGCGGGAAGAACAACAAAACATGTGAAAAGAGAAAGTGCAACTTCTGTGGAATTGTGGGACATATAGCAAAAGACTACAGGAATAGGAAGGCAAAGATGAATGGGGGTTGTTTCCATTGTGGAGCGATTGGACACTTGGCTAAGGACAGCCCTAAGAAGCGGGGGCAGGGACAGAGGACTGGATCCACCTTAGGAGGACAGGTTCACGTGCTGGTGGCACCTCCACAGGAATGAGGTAGAAATATTTCTATAGAAAGCTTAGTTTATCTTTATGATTATCCATTTCGCACTCTCTTTGATTCTGGTGCATCACACTCCTTTATCTCATCTGCTTTAGTAGAATCTATGCACCTAGACACTAGTATGGTAGAAGATCCCTTGGTTGTTTTGAATGCAATTGGGGGCTCGGCTTATTTGTCGATGGTTTCCTTGGATTTGAAAATCTCTATTCTAAGTGTTGAATTTAGATGTAGCGCCTTTGTTTTGGGTTTCTCAGGATATGGACTGATCTTAGGCATGGACTGGTTATCCAGTAATGGTGCCATTCTTGATTGTGAGAAAAGAGTAGTTAGGCTCTTGACTCGGCTCGGTAACACTCTAGAAATTACTTGTAATCCCTTGAATGCTGTTATGCTTAGTTATCTAGAGTCGCTTGATGCTTCTTTTGAGAATTTGCAGTCGGTTAGAGTGGTCCGGGAATATCCAGATGTCTTTGAAGAGGTGAAAGGCTTACCTCCGAAGCGGGAAATAGACTTCCGCATATACCTTGTTGATAATGCAAAGCCCGTAGCTCTGCCTGTTATACACATGGCTCTAAAGGAGAGAAAGGAGCTCAGTAAGCAAGTTAAGGAGCTTCTCGAGAAGGGGTTTATGAGGAGAAGTATCTCGGAATGGGGTGCTCCAGTGGTGTTCGCCACCAAAGCGGATGGTTCACTACGTCTTTGTGTGGACTATAGGGAGCTAAATAAGCTGACTAAAAATAATAGACACCCTCTTCCCAGAATAGACGATTTGTTTGATCAACTTGTAGGTGTGTCGGTCTTCTCCCAACTTGATCCGGGTACTGGGTTCCATCAGCTAAGGGTAGCTGAAGATAGTATTGATAAAACGACGGTCAGAACCCCAGACGGTTTCTTCGAGTGGCTTGTTATGCCTTTCGGTTTGACAAACGCACCCGCTTATTTCGTAGACCTAATGAGTAGGGTGTTCAGAGAATTCCTCAATAAGTTCGTTGTGGTCTTCGTAGACGATATTTTGATCTTCTCAAAGAATGAGGAAGAACATGCTCAGCATCTGAAAGAGATCATGGATACTCTCCGTGCACATCATCTAAAAGCCAAATTCTCCAAGTGCCACTTTTGGAGAGAAGAAGTAAGATTTCTGGGGCATATAGTGTCCAAAGAGGGGTTCGCTGCGGACCACGCGAAAGTGGTGGCAGTGCAAGATTGGAAGAAACCAAGAAATGTAACCGAAGTCCGAAGCTTTCTTAGGCCAGCTGGTTTTTACCGAAAGTTCATTAGGGATTTCGCGAAAATCTCAGCTCCACTCACAAGGCTAACAAAGAAGAATTTGCCATTCGCTTGGGATTTAGACTGTGATATTGCTTTCCAACGCCTAAAAAAGGGATCTCACAACAACTGCAGTTCTAACTTTGCCAGATGGAAGCAAGTTGTTCACAGTATACACAGATGCTTGTAGTACGGGACTAGGCGCCGTTTTGATGCAAGAAGGGAGGGTAGTAGCTTGTGGTGGAAGACAACTGAGAGTTCATGAAAAGAACTACCCAACCCACGATCTTGAGTTGGCGGCCATCGTCTTTGCGCTTAAGTCTCGGCTCAATTATCTCCTAGGTGAGAAATTCGAATTATATACTGACCATAAATCGTTGAAGTATATTTTCTCGCAGAAAGATCTTAACTTGAGGCAGCAAAGGTGGATGGAGTTCCTTGCCTCGTATGATTTTGAGATTTCCTATACTCCCGACAAAGGCAACGTAGTAGCAGATGTGTTCAGCAGAAAGAGGCTGACCCTAAGCCCTCTCTTTGTGGAAAGGAAAAACTTGGAGTGTATAGCCAGTTTCGACTTTAGGTCCTCCTCAGATTTTATACCTGGTTTATTGGCATCCCTAGAAGTACGGCCCACTCTTTTAGACTCAATAGGGGCCGCACAATGCAAAGATCCTCGGCTTGTGGATGTGATTGATAAGCTAATTAGGGGTGAAACTTCCAGTCACCTCAATAGGTACTCCATCGATGATAAAGGTTGGCTGAGGCGAGATGGAAGACTGTGCGCCCCTCAAGCAAGGGATCAGGTAAAGAAGGTTCTCGAGGAAGCACATCATTCCAAGATGACAATACACCCAGGTGGGGACAAGATGTACAAGGACGTAAAGAGAGTTTTCTTTTGGGACGGCATGAAGAAGGACGTGGCAGATTTCGTTTCTAAGTGCATGATATGCCAACAGGTCAAGGTGGAAAAGAAGAAGCCTAGAGGACTGCTTCATTCTTTAGAAGTCCCGCAATGGAAGTGGGATAGCATTTCAATGGACTTCATTGACGGGTTGCCTAGGTCAAGAAGAGGCAATACTAGCATTTGGGTAATAGTGGAAAGGCTTACTAAAAGCGCCCACTTTATACCTATCAAGGGTAGAAGGACTGCTTCGTCTTTAGCTTCTCTTTATCTCAAGGAAATAGTTCGACTCCATGGAATACCCTCTAGCATAGTGAGTGATAGAGATCCCATCTTTACGAGCGAATTTTGGCGGAGTCTGCAAGAAGCTGTAGGCACACAGTTATGCTTGAGCACGACCTATCACCCCCAAACTGATGGTCAGACAAAATGGGTGAATAGAGTGTTAGAAGATCTTTTGATACTATGCGTTCTTGACTTCGGAGGGACATGGGAGGATCAACTTCCTTTATTGGAATTCGCCTACAACAACAGTTACCAGGCCACTATCGGTATGGCGCCCTTCGAAGCTTTGTATGGAAGAACGTGCCGATTGCCAACGTGTTGGTGGGAGTCTACTGACAAACTTATACTTGGGTCGGACATGATTCGAGAGACTTCAGAGAAAGTGGATTTGACACGAAGGAGAATGAAGACAGCCCAAGACAGACAAAAATCCTACGTAGACAAAAGAAGGACCGACCTTGAGTTTGAGTTTGGGGACAGGGTTTTCCTTAAGGTATCTCCTTTAAGGAACGTCGTTCACTTTGGATCCGCGGGAAAGCTAGCACCAAGATTTGTAGCACCATTCCCTATCATCGAGAAGATTGGGAAAATGGTTTACAGAGTAGATCTGCCCGAAAGGTTGGCTGGAATTCACAACGTCTTTCACGTTTCTCATCTCCGGAAATGCCTATATGAAACTGCGAAAGTGGCGGAGCCAAGCATTCTAGAAGAAGCCGAAGTGGAACGCGAAGCAACTATAAGAAGAGTTCCAACTCCAATCATAGGAACTGAAGTGAAAAAGCTAAGCAACTGCAAAGTCAAGCTCGTCAAAGTTCAGTGGAGCGATGCCGAGGAAGACGCAACTTGGGAAACCGAGGACAGAATACGTGCGGCCTACCCTTTTCTTTTTTAGGGTATATCTTTGATCTCTCTTTTTCCTTAAGTCATGCTTATATCTATCTGTAGGTATATTTCCTCGATATTATCATTTATCCTTAGGTAGATACCCTTTGGATGTAAACATGTATTTGAAACATGTTATGGTTGATGGTTGCAAGTGGTTGCAAGTGTTGCTAGTGGTTGCTCGTGGATGCATATACACACACAACCTAGGTTTTAGATCGGCTCAGTCACTTCATAATTGCATATGCATATGTGTATTCATATTTGTATGTGGTTGAAAGTTTATATGTTGTCATATGAATGTCGCATTTATATGAATGGTTGTGCACTCATGTAGAATTGTGAATAGGGAAAATTTTGCATACATAATGGATTCATGGCGCTTTCATGATTCGCATTAAGGAGGTCAACTGAATCAGTAGACCGCCTGATTTTACATTAGATAAGGACATGTACACACACTGTGCATATGATCATGAAGCATTAGAAGTCTTTTAAGGACAATGGACGCCTGTGTTTGATGGTTGAGTAGATGGATGCTTGGATGTTAGGAATTACGTTCTCCTAGACTCGAAGATTTCGGGGACGAAATCCTTTAAGGAGGGGAGAATGTAACACCCCGAATTTTTTGTTAACTGTAAATTAACAAATTTAACTATAATTAATCCTTAATGAAAGAATTAAGGGAAATGGGTTACGCTATTGCGTTCGTCTCAGAATTCTGCTTGAGATAAAGTCCGAGTTTGCGTGAATCGGACTTTGTATGAAGGAGTTATGACCTCCGGAAGTTTCAGAATTCAAATTAAAATTCAAACAGTTCAAAACGAAGTTCAAATTTCGAAATCAGACCCAAACTGGACTGGGTGGGAAAACTCCCGCCCAGGCACCAGGTCGACCTGGGTGACCAGGTCGACCTGGGGGTCGAACTGGTTAGGCCCTGGCTGGCCTGGTCGGGTTCTGGTCGATTTCTGAGGCTTGGTTGTGTCACTAGGGCTGACATGTTGCATTTTGGTTGGCTCCTTTCGAAGTGAATGGTCAGATTTGTCTGTGATCATCTGACGGCTAAAATCAATCTGAAATTCTATAAATATAGCTCAACACTCCAACCTAAATTCACATAATAAATTAGAGACGTAGCCGCCATGCTGTCGGGAGAAAACTAGGAGGAGCCTCCACTTGTAGAAAAGCTTAGAGACGAGCCAAACTAAAGTTAAAACAATAATCAAATCAATGTTAGTCTACCCAAAGGAAAGCAATTCAAATTCAGAATTCAGAAATCAGAAAACAAGACCGTCGTTTGTTGTAAGTATAGTGACTTTTCCGATGTGAATAAAAGTTTGGATTTGATTCGATGTAAAATGGAAATGGAATTGTGTTATTATGTAACAACGATGTTAATTCACATCTATGTATTGAAATGATTGTGGTATTTGATGTTTGTGGTATAGTTGAGTTGATATTGATCCTATTGTACGTATAGAATCACATGCAAGTTGTATAGTTCATATTATAATCGACACCTATATGTTTATGTGATTATATAGGTTGTATGTGATTAAGATTTCATGTATATATATGCTAGAACCTTTATGCCTAAACGACTATGTTCACATACATGCTAGTATGTTTGTAGAAAGTTGCAAGTTCCAAAATTGGATCCATGTCAAGATCCACTTTAATATGTGTTTCATGTTGCAATTAGACATATGATTGGATCTAGTTCACACCCTTGTCATAAAATTATACTTACTTTATGAAATTATCATATTCTTGTCATATGCTAATTATGCTTGATGTTATGCCTAGATCCAAAAACAAGTTTAGGCTTATGTTATCTAAATCATATGCTAATTTATGTGACACCTATTTGGTTAGATACCTATTTCAATGCAAGTTCACATATATGTTGATTTAGGCTATGTTGCAAGTTCACATTCATGTTGACCATTTTGCAAGTTCACACCTATGATGTTCATATTGACTATGCCAAAAATGCCAAGTTTACACCTATGTCATGTTTATGTTTACGAATTCCCTTATGCCAATTTGTGTGCGCTAAATTAGGCTAAGTTTTTACCCTAACGTTATATGTTAAAAACCATGCAAACGAAAATTAGGCTAAGATTGTTAGCCTAATGTTTAAACGGGGTAACGTTGGGAATATTAGTAAAACTTGACATAAAAATGCTTGATTGTTTGTGGGTCCTAGGGGGGTGCGAGTGGGGCCCGGGTCTCGGCGCAGGTGTGTCTCGAGGTGGCCGACGAGGTGGTGGCTTCTGATCGTGGTCCGGGTGCTTGTGGTGGGGTGCGACATGAAGGAGGGAGGAGCAAATTGGTTCGGCCGTGAGAAACACGAGGGTGAGGAAGAAGGTTGCGTCCCTTTTTTTTTATTATTATTTTATTATTTAATTATTTAATTAACCGATCTTCAAAAATTCATAACTCTTTCCTACGAGGTCCGTTTGACGAACCGTAAATTGCGTTGGAATCACAAAATTAAGAGTTTCGCGATGGCGCAGACCGCAGTTGAAAAGGAGACAGTAAAATTTTGGCCAAAAATCTAGGTGAGAATTCTAACTTTTGATTATTTAATTAATTATAAATTGTTTTCTCGCGTTAAAATAATTGTATTATTATACTTATTCAATTCTGAAATGTTCTGTGTTGTGTGAATTATTGATTGTGCTGGTGATGTGATTTGTTGTGTACGATGTGTTAGATTTGCATTGAAATTGCATACATTATTAAATTTATTCTTAGTTAGAGGATTAGATCTAAAATTAGATCTAAAACATAGTTATGTCAGATTTAATCGTATATATTCAGATTTAGATGTTGAAATTTATTTTGTATAAATTAAATATTATTTTTATTTATTGATTCAACAATAGAATTAGAACAACAAATAAAATATTATTTTTATTGTTTATTTACAATAGAATTTGAACAATGAATAAAATACATTTTCTATTTGTTTAAATTAAAAGGAATGAATTAAGAAGAATATATTCTTAATGTAAATTTGTTACATTAAGAAGAGTAAATTAAAAAGCATTTATTTTCAATATGAAATTGTTTCTTTAAAAAGAATGAAATTAAAAAGATTACATATTTTTTTTTTCTTTTTTTCATATTAGGATTGAAATTAAAGATTTGATTTTTATTGTCTATTGTTTTCAATAATAGTGATTTCAATAAAGAGTCATATTTTATTTGTCACCTTGATTTCAATAAAAGTTGTAACATTAAAAATCTCACTTTTAATGTAATATTGTTTCGATAAACGAAGTAACATTAAAACTTCATTTTTAAGGTAATAGTGATTTCAATAAAAGAAGCAATGTAAAAGATTATATTTTTTTGTGTTGATTGTTTTCAATAGAAAGACGTTGCATAAAAAGATTATATTTTTAATGTGATGTAGATTTCACTGTAAAGACGAAAATAAAAAGATTATATTTTTATTTTCATTTTGTCGCCATGAAAAGTTCATAAGCTAAGATTACATTTTTATTGTAATTTTATCCATTGTAATAAATAGAAAAGATTACATTATATGTAATGAAAGAATAAATAAAGAAGTTATTATTTTCATTGTAAAATAGAAAAGGTCAATATTATTTTCATTGTAAAATAGAAAAAGACATATTTTCTTTGCATAACAAAAGTTACATTTTTATATGTGCTTTATATATGAATTTGCACTGTATGACAAAAATTGCATTTTTCTATGATATAAAAATGTAAATTTACATTGCATGATTTAAATTACATTTTTCTATGTAATTTAGAGATGAATAATAACGGTAGAATGAAAATTACATTTTTTTCCATGTAATTAAAATGTGAATTTGCGTTGTAGGATAAAAACTACATTTTTAGATATAATTTAAATATGAATTTATGTCGTATGATAGGAATTACATTTTTCTATGTAATTAAAATATGAATTCCCATCGCATAATAAAGATTACATTTTTCTATGTAATTTAGAGGTGAATTAGAACGATAAAATAAAAATGACATTTTTTTCTATGTAATTTATATATGAGTTATAACGGTATGATAAAAATTTAGAAATGTATTTATTTACATTTTCTTATGTAAGTAAAAGAATAGAAATTGAAAATGCAATTATTTACATTCTCTTATGTAAATAAAAAGAATAGAATCTAGAAATATATTTATTTACATTTTCCATAGTAGGAAAACTAGAATTGTTAATGTTGAATATTTTATCGTCATTTTGAATGCGGTAAAAATAGAATTGTTAATGTTGAATATTTTATCGTCATTTTGAACGCGGTGAAAATAGAAGGGTTAATGTTGTCATTTTTATCGACATTTTTAGTGCGATAGAAATAGACAATGTTAGTGATTCATTTTATTCGACATTTTTTATGCGATATAAATAGCGATGTTAATGGTACATTTCTATCGTCTTTTAGTTGTGATAAAAAAAAAAAAAAATGAGAATCTTTTTATTTACATTTTCTATGGAAATGAAAAAGAACAAAATAATGAGAATCCTTTTATTTACATTTTCTTTTGTAAAAGAAAAGAACAAAATTGTGTGAACCATTTTATTCACGTTTTCTATTGTAAAGAAAAAGTAAAAAGAGAGTTATATTTCTTATTTGCATTTTTAGATGCAAATAAAGCATAGAAAGCAAATTATACTTTTATTTGTCATTGTTTTGTTAAATAAAAGTAAAAAGTTTAAAAGACATTTTATTTACCATTGTTTGTTTAAATAAAAGTACAAGATATAAAAGAACATTTTTATTAACATTGTTTTGTCAAATAAAAGACAAATACATGAGATACACTTTTATTTGTGTTTTATGTACAAATAAATGTACAAGATTGGAAACACACTTTTATCTACACTGTATTTGTTGAAATAGAATTGCTAACAAAATGAGTATATCACTTTCACTCATCTTGGTAGGAAACACAATTTATGTGCAAATATAAGGATTACTTTTATTTGCATAATATACAGTAGGAATTGGTTAAACCTATTAACCAATCATGTATTTACTTATTTATATGAACTGTTGTTGGCTGAAAACCCCACACGGGTATTGGGACGATACTTGACTGACACAAATCCCAATGTTATTTATATGTCTATCGATTGATCGACAGGCTGCGATGAGCGTTATTGTTTTATTTTAATGCTCACACAGTTGACATTGTCACTCTGGTTGTTAATGGATGGATTGAGGATTATTTCCTATTATTACCCTATACATGAAATGTATGAAACCCATATGACCCAAATTATATGGTACATGGTTGAGTTGCATTCCAATGCAGAATTTCTTTTTAAATAAGAATTTTTATATAATAAAAAGATTTTTGTAAAATAAAAGATTTTGTATTATAAAGTATATTTTACATTCAGAATCTTTTATATATAGAATATTTTATTGATTATTTTAAAATATGTTTTTTTTATATAGTAATGAATTAATATCTTTAAGATAAATCTTTTATTTAAGATTATTAGATTTTAACAATTATGTTTGGTGATTGATATGTAGATTGGATTTGTAGTGGACGATGTTTAAATAACATTTATCCTTTAATCCAATTTACATTGAAATTACTATTTGAAATTTATAAATCTATTTTATAAATTAAATCAAAAATTGGAATATTAATAAATCTTTTTAGAAAGATTAAAATGTAATTTATTTTATCTTTGATAAAATTAAGGAGAACCTTTTAACATAAATAATAATTTTTATTTAAAAGGATATTCAAAGTTGGAATGTGGCGTTTGGTTGCTTTTAATTACAAATACGCGAGTTATTCAGAAAGACCGGGTCTAACCCTTTCTGAATAATCATCACGACGATCAAGAGTCGAAGATGAGGACGGTGACTGAAGACCGGAGAGCTTCACATCGTTTGGTTGATGGTGACTAATATCTTGAATTGGGACTGATCCCCCAAGGCAAGGTAAAAGTGATGATCTTCCAGACGTACTGGAGATCGACGGATACGTTGTCTCGTTCAGACCCAGAACGGACTTGTAAATGGATAGCATGCCTGACATTGAAATTTATTTCATGTAATTAAATTGGTTTTTATTTAATATATAAATGCATGGTGGCGGAGGATTTATTCTCTTGCTTAACACCCTTTTGTATGTTAAATAATTACCGATCGCATGATATGAGTTGTTGATGTGGTATGCCAAGTTGCACTTGATCAAGGCTTATTGTTGCAAAGCAGAGCCTTGTGGGATGATCAAAGCATAGTCTATTTAGGCATAGCTTTGTGTTACGTGACCTCACGAGCCTCACAGCCCGGTAGAGTCTAAAACGGGAGAAGGGAACGCAGGGAGTGCGCACGTTTCTTTCTAGCTAGAGTGGTGCCAGGGACCTACCAGCGCTGGCATTTATTCATTGTGGTTGTTGGATTGTTCGAGGCCTCGGTTTATGCGGTCGCTACTGGCCGTAGTATAGGTCCAAAAGGACCGGGAAGCGTGTGTTCAGGAATTGCCAATCCACAAAAGTAAGTGTGGACCGGCCCTGCAGGATCCAAGGGTTGGACAGAGTACCAATCCTGGGGCATTTGCTAGAGTGTCTCGAATCGGTAAGGATCTCCTCCCTAGCCTTGACTCAGATGGAAACCCAAATTTCCAATACGACATCACGCGGTTTTGATTGTATACCTATATATGGCGACATAGTGGGATGGGGCACTCATGCCGTCTAGGATTGATACATTTACTTTGATGTATTTCAAATTGTTTGCACACTATTATTATATAATATCGGGTTTATCGTATCAAGCATTTTTTGACCATTATAAGGTAAAACCCTATCCTCCGGTTTGCGTTGCATTTTGTGATGGGACTTGGGTCTTATAATGGTTTCATTTTTCTAAAAAGCATTGTGTTATTTTGACGATTTACTTTAGTCATGCACTGGCAATCCATAGGAGAAAACCCGTTCCGCGAAAGTGGCGTGGTCCTGTGATTAGCCTTATTATATTATGTAGGTTAAGTAGAATTCTCACACCAGTCCCATGACTGACCTGTAGTTTTATCCACTGGCAAACTCGGGTGCCCATATTTTCCACACGGGCAGTCGAGCAGCTATTTTTGCAGATATAATAAACAGGATTCTGGGTTGAAGCTTAAAGCTGTGTCCAGAGATAGAGAGTCTTCCGCTGTGTTCTTCCGTTGCAGTATATTACTTTTTTTTGTATTTATCTTCCGCTGTAATTATATTCCAATGTACTCTGATCTGTATATTCTGTACTCTGATGTAACATTATATGATATGTTATAAAAATCTTCTGTTGTTGTTTTAATATGTTGTATGCCCAAAGTTAAAGTATTCGTAGGTTTTCACTTTTTGGGTCAGACCTGTGTGGTTTATGGTCGATCCAAAGGGTGGGAATTTGCGGGTCTTTACAGTTGGTATCAGAGCTCTGGTTAGCTCAAATCTTTGGGGTACAACTTGTTAGAACTGAACAGAAGACTCATCAGAGATTGGATTAGTAATGTCCAATAAGAATACTCATTAGAGATAGGATCAGTAGTATCCTAGAATGAGTAAACTCGTTAGAGATGGGGTTAGTAATGCCTTAGAACGAGTTCAGAGTTACGAATTTATAATTAACGTATTTTTGATATTTATAATATATTTTGTGAAATATGATTTTTATTATAAATATAAAGTTGTATATATTTTGAAAGGATAATTAACCATTAAAATTTAAAATTAAGATAGTTAATTTTACAATTTTTAGATACGTTCCTTTTCGAGGACGAAAAGTTTTTAAGTGGGGGCGATTGTAACAACCCGCAAAATCAGAACCAATTTAAAATTTTTATTTTAGAAAATTTTAATGAATTTTGACAATATAAAATAATTTATTTAAATAGTAATGATCACAAATTTGATTTAAATCGAAGTTAGAATGAATGATTTAATTATTATTATAAAAAGAGTTAGAAATAACGCGGTAGTTTGAAAAGTCAAACTTGAACTTTGACTGACCGTACAGGATGCAAAATTTAACGGATTTTAGTGAAACCAAAAATATTAGAATCTATTTAAATTTATCTTTCCAACGAATCCGAAAAATCGAAATTTCATAACGGAAATCAAAAGTTATGACCAATTCAATTTTTAGAAAGGTCGCTATGAAATTTATAAGGGCCAAAATGCTACATTTTGCAGAATAAGGAATTAGGACCCGAAACCATCTCCATTGGTTTTAGAATGTTGTTTACATATAAAAATGACTATAAGAACTTATATTTTTGAGTTTCGGAAAAATTCCACTATTTTTGGTATTTTTAAATATTAAATATATTGGCCTTAAAAATAGTCATTTTTCAAACGATCTCTGTTTTCGACGAAACCACTTTTGTTGGAACCGGAATGTCAAATTATTGCTAGGTTTCAATTTTCAGAATTTTTCGAATTAATATGTGAGCGTGGCGAAATAAAATGTGTTTTGACTATTTACAGTTAAATTTGAACGCCTTAAAAATAGCCATTTTTCAAACAGTCTCAGAATTCGACGAAAATAATTTTGTTGGATTCGTATCGTCATAAAAAAGCTAAAAATATTTTTTTTAGAATTTTCTGAGGTCGTATGTGGCCCCGACGCATTTAAATGTGCGGTAGAAATTAAATAATTAATTTAATATTGTATTTTAAATTAAAACCGAAAAAAAAACGTGTAGACATCAGAATTGGACATTGGGACATAGCCCATCGCGTTCAGAAGGCCTCAAAACGTTAAGATCGACAGTAAGCAGGCCCAAATCCGAGAAAGTTCAAAAATCCACTTTATTTCACGAAATTCGGAATTTAATATTAAAATAATATAAAAATCCGAAAAAACCCTAACCCTAATACTGTTCATGGCAGCCGCCGCCCTTATTTTCGAAGGCCAGAAAACACCGAACTTCAAACGCTAATATCTCCCAATCCGTTCAACGAAAATTTATGTATGACCTACCAAATCGAAGAGAATTCAGAGACCTTTCAATCTATACGGTTAAGATCGGATTTTGGTGCATGGATTTCGCGAATTTTGACCGGGAATGGGCTGCGTTTATGGGTTATTTGTGGGTCCTAGGGGGGTGCGAGTGGGGCCCGGGTCTCGGCGCAGGTGTGTCTCGAGGTGGCCGACGAGGTGGTGGCTTCTGATCGTGGTCCGGGTGCTTGTGGTGGGGTGCGACATGAAGGAGGGAGGAGCAAATTGGTTCGGCCGTGAGAAACACGAGGGTGAGGAAGAAGGTTGCGTCCCTTTTTTTTATTATTATTTTATTATTTAATTATTTAATTAACCGATCTTCAAAAATTCATAACTCTTTCATACGAGGTCCGTTTGACGAACCATAAATTGCGTTGGAATCACAAAATTAAGAGCTTCGCGATGGCGCAGACCGCAGTTGAAAAGGAGACAGTAAAATTTTGGCCAAAAATCTAGGTGAGAATTCTAACTTTTGATTATTTAATTAATTATAAATTGTTTTCTCGCGTTAAAATAATTGTATTATTATACTTATTCAATTCTGAAATGTTCTGTGTTGTGTGAATTATTGATTGTGCTGGTGATGTGATTTGCTGTGTACGATGTGTTAGATTTGCATTGAAATTGCAGACATTATTAAATTTATTCTCAGTTAGAGGATTAGATCTAAAATTAGATCTAAAACATAGTTATGTCAGATTTAATCGTATATATTCAGATTTAGATGTTGAAATTTATTTTGTATAAATTAAATATTATTTTTATTTATTGATTCAACAATAGAATTAGAACAACAAATAAAATATTATTTTTATTGTTTATTTACAATAGAATTTGAACAATGAATAAAATACATTTTCTATTTGTTTAAATTAAAAGGAATGAATTAAGAAGAATATATTCTTAATGTAAATTTGTTACATTAAGAAGAGTAAATTAAAAAGCATTTATTTTCAATATGAAATTGTTTCTTTAAAAAGAATGAAATTAAAAAGATTACATATTTTTTTTTTCTTTTCTTTTTTTCATATTAGGATTGAAATTAAAGATTTGATTTTTATTGTCTATTGTTTTCAATAATAGTGATTTCAATAAAGAGTCATATTTTATTTGTCACCTTGATTTCAATAAAAGTTGTAACATTAAAAATCTCACTTTTAATGTAATATTGTTTCGATAAACGAAGTAACATTAAAACTTCATTTTTAAGGTAATAGTGATTTCAATAAAAGAAGCAATGTAAAAGATTATATTTTTTTGTGTTGATTGTTTTCAATAGAAAGACGTTGCATAAAAAGATTATATTTTTAATGTGATGTAGATTTCACTGTAAAGACGAAAATAAAAAGATTATATTTTTATTTTCATTTTGTCGCCATGAAAAGTTCATAAGCTAAGATTACATTTTTATTGTAATTTTATCCATTGTAATAAATAGAAAAGATTACATTATATGTAATGAAAGAATAAATAAAGAAGTTATTATTTTCATTGTAAAATAGAAAAGGTCAATATTATTTTCATTGTAAAATAGAAAAAGACATATTTTCTTTGCATAACAAAAGTTACATTTTTATATGTGCTTTATATATGAATTTGCACTGTATGACAAAAATTGCATTTTTCTATGATATAAAAATATAAATTTACATTGCATGATTTAAATTACATTTTTCTATTAATTTAGAGATGAATAATAACGGTAGAATGAAAATTACATTTTTTCCATGTAATTAAAATGTGAATTTGCGTTGTAGGATAAAAACTACATTTTTAGATATAATTTAAATATGAATTTATGTCGTATGATAGGAATTACATTTTTCTATGTAATTAAAATATGAATTCCCATCGCATAATAAAGATTACATTTTTCTATGTAATTTAGAGGTGAATTAGAACGATAAAATAAAAATGACATTTTTTTTCTATGTAATTTATATATGAGTTATAACGGTATGATAAAAATTTAGAAATGTATTTATTTACATTTTCTTATGTAAGTAAAAGAATAGAAATTGAAAATGCAATTATTTACATTCTCTTATGTAAATAAAAAGAATAGAATCTAGAAATATATTTATTTACATTTTCTATAGTAGGAAAACTAGAATTGTTAATGTTGAATATTTTATCGTCATTTTGAATGCGGTAAAAATAGAATTGTTAATGTTGAATATTTTATCGTCATTTTGAACGCGGTGAAAATAGAAGGGTTAATGTTGTCATTTTTATCGACATTTTTAGTGCGATAGAAATAGACAATGTTAGTGATTCATTTTATTCGACATTTTTTATGCGATATAAATAGCGATGTTAATGGTACATTTCTATCGTCTTTTAGTTGTGATAAAAAAAAACAAAATAATGAGAATCTTTTTATTTACATTTTCTATGGAAATGAAAAAGAACAAAATAATGAGAATCCTTTTATTTACATTTTCTTTTGTAAAAGAAAAGAACAAAATTGTGTGAACCATTTTATTCACGTTTTCTATTGTAAAGAAAAAGTAAAAAGAGAGTTATATTTCTTATTTGCATTTTTAGATGCAAATAAAGCATAGAAAGCAAATTATACTTTTATTTGTCATTGTTTTGTTAAATAAAAGTAAAAAGTTTAAAAGACATTTTATTTACCATTGTTTGTTTAAATAAAAGTACAAGATATAAAAGAACATTTTTATTAACATTGTTTTGTCAAATAAAAGACAAATACATGAGATACACTTTTATTTGTGTTTTATGTACAAATAAATGTACAAGATTGGAAACACACTTTTATCTACACTGTATTTGTTGAAATAGAATTGCTAACAAAATGAGTATATCACTTTCACTCATCTTGGTAGGAAACACAATTTATGTGCAAATATAAGGATTACTTTTATTTGCATAATATACAGTAGGAATTGGTTAAACCTATTAACCAATCATGTATTTACTTATTTATATGAACTGTTGTTGGCTGAAAACCCCACACGGGTATTGGGACGATACTTGACTGACACAAATCCCAATGTTATTTATATGTCTATCGATTGATCGACAGGCTGCGATGAGCGTTATTGTTTTATTTTAATGCTCACACAGTTGACATTGTCACTCTGGTTGTTAATGGATGGATTGAGGATTATTTCCTATTATTACCCTATACATGAAATGTATGAAACCCATATGACCCAAATTATATGGTACATGGTTGAGTTGCATTCCAATGCAGAATTTCTTTTTAAATAAGAATTTTTATATAATAAAAAGATTTTTGTAAAATAAAAGATTTTGTATTATAAAGTATATTTTACATTCAGAATCTTTTATATATAGAATATTTTATTGATTATTTTAAAATATGTTTTTTTTATATAGTAATGAATTAATATCTTTAAGATAAATCTTTTATTTAAGATTATTAGATTTTAACAATTATGTTTGGTGATTGATATGTAGATTGGATTTGTAGTGGACGATGTTTAAATAACATTTATCCTTTAATCCAATTTACATTGAAATTACTATTTGAAATTTATAAATCTATTTTATAAATTAAATCAAAAATTGGAATATTAATAAATCTTTTTAGAAAGATTAAAATGTAATTTATTTTATCTTTGATAAAATTAAGGAGAACCTTTTAACATAAATAATAATTTTTATTTAAAAGGATATTCAAAGTTGGAATGTGGCGTTTGGTTGCTTTTAATTACAAATACGCGAGTTATTCAGAAAGACCGGGTCTAACCCATTCTGAATAATCATCACGACGATGAAGAGTCGAAGATGAGGACGGTGACTGAAGACCGGAGAGCTTCACATCGTTTGGTTGATGGTGACTAATATCTTGAATTGGGACTGATCCCCCAAGGCAAGGTAAAAGTGATGATCTTCCAGACGTACTGGAGATCGACGGATACGTTGTCTCGTTCAGACCCAGAACGGACTTGTAAATGGATAGCATGCCTGACATTGAAATTTATTTCATGTAATTAAATTGGTTTTTATTTAATATATAAATGCATGGTGGCGGAGGATTTATTCTCTTGCTTAACACCCTTTTGTATGTTAAATAATTACCGATCGCATGATATGAGTTGTTGATGTGGTATGCCAAGTTGCACTTGATCAAGGCTTATTGTTGCAAAGCAGAGCCTTGTGGGATGATCAAAGCATAGTCTATTTAAGCATAGCTTTGTGTTACGTGACCTCACGAGCCTCACAGCCCGGTAGAGTCTAAAACGGGAGAAGGGAACGCAGGGAGTGCGCACGTTTCTTTCTAGCTAGAGTGGTGCCAGGGACCTACCAGCGCTGGCATTTATTCATTGTGGTTGTTGGATTGTTCGAGGCCTCGGTTTATGCGGTCGCTACTGGCCGTAGTATAGGTCCAAAAGGACCGGGAAGCGTGTGTTCAGGAATTGCCAATCCACAAAAGTAAGTGTGGACCGGCCCTGCAGGATCCAAGGGTTGGACAGAGTACCAATCCTGGGGCATTTGCTAGAGTGTCTCGAATCGGTAAGGATCTCCTCCCTAGCCTTGACTCAGATGGAAACCCAAATTTCCAATACGACATCACGCGGTTTTGATTGTATACCTATATATGGCGACATAGTGGGATGGGGCACTCATGCCGTCTAGGATTGATACATTTACTTTGATGTATTTCAAATTGTTTGCACACTATTATTATATAATATCGGGTTTATCGTATCAAGCATTTTTTGACCATTATAAGGTAAAACCCTATCCTCCGGTTTGCGTTGCATTTTGTGATGGGACTTGGGTCTTATAATGGTTTCATTTTTCTAAAAAGCATTGCGTTATTTTGACGATTTACTTTAGTCATGCACTGGCAATCCATAGGAGAAAACCCGTTCCGCGAAAGTGGCGTGGTCCTGTGATTAGCCTTATTATATTATGTAGGTTAAGTAGAATTCTCACACCAGTCCCATGACTGACCTGTAGTTTTATCCACTGGCAAACTCGGGTGCCCATATTTTCCACACGGGCAGTCGAGCAGCTATTTTTGCAGATATAATAAACAGGATTCTGGGTTGAAGCTTAAAGCTGTGTCCAGAGATAGAGAGTCTTCCGCTGTGTTCTTCCGTTGCAGTATATTACTTTTTTTTGTATTTATCTTCCGCTGTAATTATATTCCAATGTACTCTGATCTGTATATTCTGTACTCTGATGTAACATTATATGATATGTTATAAAAATCTTCTGTTGTTGTTTTAATATGTTGTATGCCCAAAGTTAAAGTATTCGTAGGTTTTCACTTTTTGGGTCAGACCTGTGTGGTTTATGGTCGATCCAAAGGGTGGGAATTTGCGGGTCTTTACAAAAACAAGAATAAATATGAATCATACATAAATCAATTCTAATTTAACATGCCCATATTAGATTTATAGTTTTTATCTAAAAGTAACTGGAACTTACTGATCGTGGTCTAAGTAATTTAAATGCAGAAGTCAAGTCTAGAATTTTGTCGTAGAACGTTACGGTGTCGCTGATCTATTCTCTTGAATTGTTGTAGAAGCGTTGATCTTTGATTTGAATCGAGTTTGAATGCTTAAGCTTTAATTTGGAGGCGGCAACCGTGGTTCAAGGGGTAAATTAGCAGCATAATAGTGTAAGAATGATTTGTATGAATTAGGCTTGGTCTTAGGATGTATTTATAGGGATAGCAACTTGTTTAGGCCCTTAGATTAACCTTAGAATCAATCCGGACCATCAAAACACGTCTCAGGCTTCAAAAATGGGTTCTGGGTCAAAACAGGCCGACCAGGTCGACCTGTAAGGGGGGGAGGTCAATCACATGGTCGACCTAGGGGGTAGGTCGACCCTAAGGTCGACCATATGGTCGATATGACCCCAAGGTCGACCCCTAGGTTGACCTGCCCGGTCCTGTGCTGCCTGAAATTTGCTGAATCTTCTACAGGGAATAACTTCTTCATCCGGACTCCGATTTTCGAAAACTCAGGCTCTATTTCATGCAATATTCCGAGGCGATCGCAATGGCGTAACCCATTTCCCCTAATTCTCATTTTAAAAATTAATTATACCTTGATTTATTGTTTTAACATGTTATTAAAATTCGGGTTGTTACATTCTCCCCTCCTTAAAGGATTTCGTCCCCGAAATCTTCAAGTTAAGAAGAATGTGTCCTACCATCCAATCATCCATCTACTCATTCATCAATCATAGGCATCCATTGTCCTTAAGAGATTTCTAATGCTGTATGAACATATGCAGAAAGTGTGTGTATATGTTCCTTATCTAATGCAAATGATCAGGCCTGATTGATCTTCCTAATGCAAAATATGTTTAATGTCATGAACCAAACATGTATGCAAATAGTCCTAGTCACATAAACACTATGTGCACAAACATGCATCCATATGCAACAACCACATGATAACACATTCAATTTCATCCATAAACAAGTATAAACACTCATGCATATGCAATATGAAAATGTGTCTAAGCCGATCTTGTGCCTAATGTGTGTTATGCAACCATGAGCAACCACTTGCGACCACTTGCAACCATTTGCAAACATCAACCATAACATGTTTCAATCACATGTTTACATCCAAAAGGGTTCTACCTAAGGTTCTCAAGATAGGATTAAGAAGATAAGCAAGATAAAACAAAGCATCTAGGAGAAGAAGTTAAAGATGTACCCAGAAGGTCCTGCTTGCGGGGCTTGCCCTTGTTTCTTAGGGCAGTTCTTGCTGATATTCCTATATCACCACACTGAAAGCATGCTCCCATCTTCATCTTCCTCTTTCTACAATCCTGGACTATATGCTCCTCAATACCGTAGAAGTGGCATTTTCTTTTTTCACGTGTCTTGTTATCATTATTGTTGTTATAGTTCTTGCCTCCCTTCTTGGGGTCTACCTTCTTGTTTGGAGACTCATTCGCCTTGACCTCCTTCTTTCCATTTTTGTCTTTTTCGTTTAAGAGCACCATGTCTACTAACTTTTCATAAGTAGCCCCCATAGGTACGTGGGTCATAGCCAAGCTGTGAAGTGGCTCATTCAATCCTTTGACAAAGCAGAGAGCCTTCTTATGAGGGGTATTCACTAAGTCTAGTCCAGACCGAGCTAGCTGATTGAATTGATTGACGTACTCCTTGACTATCATACTTCCGTGATTAAGAGATAAGAATTTTTCTAGCTGTAAACTTTGTTCAGCCTGCGAGAGGAATTTCATCTCAAACATTGTCCAAAAGTCCATCCATGTGTCAACAGATCTTTCAGCGTTAGTTACTTCCCACCAATAGGAAGCTTCGTCTTTGAGCAACCATACCGTCAACTGTACTTTCTGCCTATCGTCCACCACGAAGATAACGAACAGATCCTCCGTTTCTTTGAGCCAGTTCCTCGCTTCTACAAATGATTCAGTTCCCTTGAAATCCTTTCCACCCATGGCCCTAAAATCTTTACAGATCTTTGAGAAAGCAATTGCACGAGGAGGGGGAGGAGGAGGAATCGCTGTTGCTAGAGGAGGAATATCTGCTGGGCCTGCATCGTTGGCCCTAGCCTCTAAGTACCTCCTGAACTAGCCAGGTATTGGCACACCCTTTGGAAAGTTAAGATTCCCAGACATGCTGAAAAGAAAAAGAAGGGATTCAAACGAGGAAACAAAGGATAGTGCAAACGGCTTTTGGGGAATAGCCCTGTAAATAAAACAAGACTTTTCTTGAAAAATGCTTTTTTGTAAACGGTTTTGAAAAGAGTTTTAGAAGGTTTTTTTTTTTTAACTTTTGCCCAGTCTGGTAACCTTCTGCTCTGATACCAAATGTAACACCCCACCTCCGCTAGGTTCACTCACAAAGGGAATGCACTAGTTTTGGAGGATCGTTATCGTGGTAAATAATCACAGAATTATTACAAGATAGAACATAAATAAAACAGCGGAAGATTCAAAAGCTAAATTTCATTACTTTCAAAAAGAGTCAAAACCTTTTACATCAAATATCCAAGGTCATTATTTTCCATTAAAATAAATTCTGTCTTACATAAATAAAGAACCATAAACTTGAAACAACAAAAGGAGCTTAATTCGAAATGCAGCCATAGCATAGCTTAAGATCGAACCGTACATGAGCTGAACCGAAAGCAAGTGAAATCCAAGCTAAGTGCTAGAGTTTCCTCCCTGAGAACCTGGGGGTGGTGGGGGGGGGAATGGAAGAAAAAGAGGCGAAAGAAAACGGGTCGGTCATAAAGACTGGTAAGTCCAAGTGTCTTTATGCATAAAAACAGATAAAGTTAACATGACATGTATAAACTGAAAGTAAACATAAGGATGCTGTCAAGTTGGGCAAGATAGACTAAGATAACATGATAAATCAAGTATAAATCAAGTATAGCATCACATATTCAAGGTTCGCTGCATCAACTGTACTAGAATCCCAAACCCATGTCTTATATAAACCATGAAATAATCCCTTGGCCCAATATCATGAAATGACCCTTTTCTAGGTTCAACGAAATGATCCACTGATCGATCGACTCCCTACAAGTTCTAGCTCGTCATGTGTCTGTGTCATACGACCCTATCACGAATGTAGTCACCTATGTTAGGTCCACCATAGGGTGTATCAAGCCCTATGGTGCCAACCACCGACACGAATCAAGCATGCACAGATAAACCTACTGATGCCCAATGCCTACTTTTTCAACTCCAGACCACGTGAACGACCATAGCCCGCCTGAACCTACACTGCCGCACCAACACAGCCGTCGTTCTGGTCGCTTACAATCAGCCCAGTAATCGTGCCCCACCCTGCCTAGTTCCAGGGTACCATGATACATCTAGTGGGTTACTGCTGAAATGGACCGTGTAACTAGGTTTTTCGTCCAATAGGTTAAGTGTTGTCATTTAAATTCGTGACTTAACCCTTATCAGTCTAGCATGTCAAGTTGGTTAAGTGTTGTCATTCAAGTTCGTGACTTAATCCGCCTACGAATCATGTATCAAGTTGGTTAAGTGTTGTCTTTCATATTCATGACTTAACCCTATCATGTGGCATTAATCCATTAATGCACCCCAACCTCTCACATCAAACCTATTGTTGTGGTCACTGGATATGCCGGGCGGTTCCGGGCAGAATTACACCACAACTCAGTCTAACCTCGGGTTTTCAAGTGCGGTATGATCCTCTACCCACATTGGATCCTATTGTTTGCAGTAACAGATTTGCCGGGCGGTTCCGGGCAGAATTACACTGCAAACTCAACCCAACCTCGAGTTGGCCATTTTCAAGTTCATTCTACTGTCATGCCCATGTTCAAGTTTCATGTCATGTTCGTGTCAAGTTTCAAGGAAAGTTTAATGCCCACATCCAGATTCAAGTTATAACAATGTTCATGTCAAGTTTCATGGCGAGTTTCATACCAAGTTTCCTATAGTTACCAATTTTTCCCAACGTTACCCCGTCTGAATATTAGGCTAACAATCTTAGCCTAATTTTATGTCCGTATGATTTTTTTGGCATAATATTAGGCTAAAAACTTAGCTTAATTTAACGTACACAAAATTTGCATAAAGAAATTCATTAACATGACATAGGTGTAAACTTGGCATTCTTGGCATAGTCAATATGAACACCATAGGCGTGTACTTGCAAAATAATCAACATGAATATCATAGGTGTGAACTTGCAATGTTGACTAAACCAACATACATATATGTGAATTTGCAACATAGACTAAATCAACTTACATATATGTGAACTTGCAAATCAATCACGAACATATGAATAAGTGTGAACTTGAAATATGACATAGGTTTAACATGTACACATAAACATGTAGATCTAACATTTGGTCACATATGTGATATGATTTCACAACCTAAAACTTGCATAACATGATAAACTACGCAACTTGTCATCACGGGTTATACTCCAAGTTCATATACATATGAATGGACTTATTCATTAATTCCCAATTCAGCATGATGATAAAATAGAACCACATGCATAGATCAACATAATAAACATTGCACTATTATCAATTTATTTCCAAGGCATGACCTAACTGAATAAATTGATTAAAACATCGCAGGCATAACATTATGAACATAAAAAAGGTTTGAATAATAATCTAGATTCAAGAACACAGATAGATCTAACTTAAATAGAAAAATCACCAAAATCAAGAAAAATAAAGAAAATAGGCCTGAATAGAAAATCAAGCTTATATCCAATTTCATAGTCATAATCCTAGGCAATAACCTCATAGGTGATTAGCCACAGTTATAGGCAATAATCTTATATTCACAGTCATAGGCATAAGCATTGTCTTATGTTCACCGTCATAGTCATAGGCATAGTCCTTATGTTTACCGTCATAGTCATAGGCATAGTCTTATGTTCACAGTCATAAGCATAGTCATGGTCTTATGTTCACAGTCATAGGCGTAGTCATAGTCTTATGTTCACAGTCATAGGCGTAGTCATAGTCTTATGTTCACAGTCATAGGCGTAGTCATAGTCTTATGCCATTAACAATATTTTCAATGTCATAGACAATATTCTCAATAGTTAAGATCCAAGAAGAAAACAAGAATAAATATGAATCATACATAAATCAATTCCAATTAACATGCCCATATTAGATTTATAGTTTTATCTAAAAGTAATTGGAACTTACTGATCGTGGTCTAAGAAATTTAGATGCAGAAGTCAAGTCTAGAAATTTGTCATAGAACGTTGCGGTGTCGCTGATCTATTTGCTTGAATTGTTGTAGAAGCGTTGATCTTTGATTTGAATCGAGTTTGAATGCTTAAGCTTTAATTTGGAGGCGGCGACCATGGTTCAAGGGGTAAATTAGCAACATAGCAGTGTGAGAATGATTTGTATGAATTAGGCTTGGTCTTAGGATGTATTTATACGGGGTAGCAACTAGTTAAGGCCCTTAGATTAACCCTAGAATCAATTCGGACCATCAAAACACGTCTCAGGCTTCAAAAATGGGTTCTGGGTCAAAACAGGCCGACCAGGTCGACCTGTAAGGGGGGGGGGGAGGTCAACCACATGGCCGACCTGGGGGGTAGGTCGACCCTAAGGTCAACCGTATGGTCGACCTGACCCCCAGGTCGACCTGTCTGGTCCTGTGCTACCTGAAATTTGCTGAATTTTCTACAGGCCATAACTTCTTCATATGTACTCCGATTTTCAAAAACTCGGACTCCATTTCATGCAAAATTCCGAGACGAACACAATGGCTCAACCCGTTTCCCATAATTCTCAATTTAAAAATCAATTATACCTTGATTTCTTGTTTGAACATGTTATTAAAATTCGGGTTGTTACACAATGGTGGATAAATGAAGGATCTTTAAGCTTGAAAATGAATGAGATGCTCTTAGACAAGGCAAGAACACTATCTCTTCAACCAAAACGCAAGAATCATCAACCTAGGATCATATGAACATGCTTGGTAAGAATTATGTCTAGGAAAACATACAAATTCAAGAGGAGTAGGGTTAAAGAAGATAGAGATGGAGCTTACCTAAGCTTCTCCATGGATTTGCACAAGATCCCAACAAGAATCAGAGATTCTAGGATGAACTAGGGCTTAGGGAATTTCCATTTCCCTTTCCCTCTCTCATTTCTATTTCTTTGAAGTGTTGGAGAATGAATGAAGAGGAGTGGGCTATGGGAGGTGCTATGTAGGGCTGAAATGGGTTAGTTTGGCTAACCCAAGCCCTGCCCGAAGTCCCGAATTTCACAATCTCCAAACATATTGAAGTTTATACTTTTCAAACCCCTAAATGACGTTTTGAACTCAATGGAAGTGGTTTCGAGTCCGAATTCAACCATATGCAAAAGGTGACTTTTTGGATACACATTCAATTAACGATTAAGGACGTTATATTTAAATAAAATACTTAAATATATTATCGTAAAATATGCGGGTTGTTACATGTTTTAATACGGATCGAGTGTAATGACCCGCATTTTCAGTGGTATAATAATTAATTTATTTAACTATTTAAAGGGTGAATTAAAGGATTTAATGGTCGTGGTAGTAAATAATGGTGAATATTTAATTAAAATAATAAATTAAATAATATATTTAATTATAAAATAATCAGAATTTGGCTAAAATGGCGATATGGTGTGAACTAGATCATCTGTGATATTTAATTCAGTTTAGAATTGAATTAGAATAACGAATATATTATTTGAACGACAGTTTGAACGTATATTTATATTATAATTAAAATCGAGCTTGAAATGGCGCTGCAGTTCGTAATTTGACAATTTGAACTTCAACTAATTGTACAGGATTCGTTTTACGCCGGATTTCTGTGAAACAAGAAATGTTAAGAGCTGGTGGAGTATACCTTTCTAGTGGAAGAGAAAAATCGGGATTTCATCGTGTAGATTTTGATTTATGTCCAAATCAAATTTTAGAAAAGTCGCTGTGGAATTCCTTTACAATTTATAAAGGAATTATTCATGTTTTAAAAAGAAATTTCAATACAAATCGAATATCGGGTTGACTCAGATTTGAAATATCGAGTTAGAAATCCATATAGGATTTTCTAAGCTGTATGATATTCCTCGGTAAATATATACGATAATATTTATTTATAAATATTTAATTTTATTTTATTTAAATATATTTATATATTTAAATGGGTCATTTAGGGCTTTAAAAAAAATCCACTTTTGCAAACGAAGTTGGAATTCGACAAAACTAATTTAGTTGGATCCGCAATGTTAAATAGTTGTTAGATTTCCAGTTTCGTGATTTTTAGAGTCACTGTGTGGCCATACGGATTTTTAGAGTGAGAAACAATCAGTATTTCGACGGTTAAAAATACGCTGTGTGAGCATACGAAGTCGGAATTCGACGAAACCAGTTTCGTTGGGACCGCAATGTTGAACTGTAGCTGCATGTCCAGTTTGGTGATTTTGGGTATCGTGTGTAGTCGCAGGGATTTTTAAGGACTCCGGATGAGTATAAAATCATGAAAATAAAATATAAAAATTCAAAATAAAAATATCCTAAAATTTTAAGTGGTGATAGCAAGGCCACACCTTCATTCTTCTCGGCCACTACTTACAGTATGAAGAACCTGCTCCGACGTCCTCTTCTGAAACCGTATAAAACCAAAAACCATCCACTTTTAAAATGAAAATCATAGGAAATAAAATCATACAAATCCTATTCTGTATATATTTGGATTCAGTGAGGTTCGCCCTTCAATTCTGGGTATGTATTGTTGAACTCGACGGGGTTTTCATCACTATCCATCTTTGAGCGAGGAACTAGGGTCCGGGTTTGAGGGGATTTTGGTTGTTTTCGAGCGAAGTGAAGGTTGTTTTTGGGTTCAGGGTAGGATTTAGAGCCGACGAGCAAAGTTTGGGGAGGAACGGTGATTAAAGATGTCGGTGGCTGTAGCTCAGGCCAGTTCGACGGAAAAGGGAATCAGCGATCGAGTTCGGCCATTTTGGGTTGAGGCCGAAGTTTTCGCGAAGAGGAACATGGTGGTTAATTAGTTTTGGGTTTCATTGACGGATGAAGGATCAGTGAGGTGACGAAAGGGACGGAAATGGTTTTCGTGGTTCAGTTAAGGTCTGAGAGGTAGCTATACCCCAACTTGATTGACTGCGTTTTAAATTAAGAAATGGTTATGGTTCGAGTGTGAAGTGGATTTAGTAATTTAGTATAGTGGTTTGAGTCGTCATAACAATATAGTTTTAACCATCTGTTTATATCCCAATTAAGAAGTTTTGGAAATGTTTTCCAAGCGAGAATTAGAAATGTCTTCTGATAATAGAAAATAAGAATTTAGAATATATGGAAACAGGAGATACGTAAATTAATGAAATAAAGAGATAAATGTTGAATGATGATTTATCGATATAATTTCCTCCTGGAAATAATATTGTTGTTTGCACACCTGTTTTTCTTTGATGATTAAATCACAGACTATCGAAGTTCTGACCATTTTAACGTTGTTAGTATGGAGAGACTGGTTGGATTATTATCCAAAGAACCACTCTGTATTGGCATAAGCGTTGCGAATCATATATGCCAAAGATAATTGAAGATGGAGTAAAGTGTAAGGGCTATTGTATAAGTCTTAGATAACAGTGCCTAAGAGGGATGTACTGAATAGTGCCTTCGGTTCATCATGTCCTTGGGTGACTTGTATGGATGAATGTCTGATAGAGTATTTCCAGAAAGGTCACGTATATTGATTTCTTCAACTGTACCAAGAGTGGAAGCAGAGAAGGAAACTTCTTTAGCTAACACGTAATGTACTGTTGTAGACGTCAATTAGTGATTTTCGATGGATCTGACAATGTGGCATTTGAAGTGAATCTGATGTGATGATAAAGCATAACCTCAAGCCTCACCAACCGGCAAATGACAGAAATCGGGCAGGTAGCATGGCTATGTAGGTCGCACCTATTAGGGTGTATAATCACCTGATCTAGAGTTTCATTTACTTCTAAAATCTATTGGCGATGCTGTCCCATTCTAGAAACGGTTGCTGATCCCAACCGATGGTGTTATACATTCGATACACTCAAGCGAAATGAGTGGTCGGTCATGTGTGGTCGGGTTGCAAGATGTTCTTGTTGAACCCAGTGTACTCCTTTCTAGAGGTACACTAGCGAAAGGTGGTTCCATACCTTATCATAGTTGGAAATCCATTACCCAATACATGCTTGCGGTTTTGATTGTATACTATATATGTAGAACGTGAGATGGAAGCGTTTCTGCTAGATGATTATTATATTGTGGTTGATAGACATTATTATAATATCAAAAGGTTTTTGATATAAAGATATTTTGGATTCTCATAAGGGAAAACCCATTCCGTTATACGGCGTGGTCTTATGAGATGTCGTTTACTTGTTCAAACTGTTTTAAACTGTTTTATTCATACCAGTCCTATGACTGACCCGGAGTTTATTTTGTTTTGTTTTCCCTAAACTCTTGGGTGCCCAATTTTGTACGGACAGTCAAGTAGTCGGGATTTATAGATACTTGAAGCGTTGGAGCAGGAGGCTTCAGGATTATATAGCTATAGTTATTTCCACCGTGTTGTAAGTGCTGTACTTTGATAATGATGTATATTCAAGTATAGATGTATATTTCAAAGTTATGTTATGTATATTATATGTTATTCGTTCCGCTGTGAGATTCGTGTTACTCTGATGTTGTGTTCTTCTTCTTCTTCTTCTTCTTCTATTCTAAGTTTCTATCTTATCTATTCTCACCCTCTAATTTCTTTCATTAACCATCTGGTATTTTCGACTCTTGTTGTTCGATATGTGTTGTATATCGGATAACTAAGATCGCAAATTTCCGGGTCGTTACAGTTGGTATCAGAGCTTAAGGTTAAGTGAATTACCTTGGCTCTGTGGCGTGACTCGGTTTAGATGGGGTTAGGAATACCCTAGATTGAGTTGAGTGTATATATATATGAGTGAACATATTTGTTATTTGATATAAAAATGGTTTTATATTGTGGAGATTTATTGGTTGAGTTGTTTATGAGCTCTGGTCGATCAGTTTGATCCACTGTATCGGTAGGAGTTGGTAAACACTTGAATACAATGAACCGTCATGGTATGTTTTGAAAAAAGGGTAAATGAAAATAATTTTACCCGAGGTATATTTTGATATATATTGGTTGATATTATAATCGAGTAAGATTATAAAGTGAAATGGTTATGTAAATAATCGATCAGAATTCATATAAGTGAAATATATGAAATTGAAATGAAATAAATCTAAAATTTAAATCAGAATTGAAATTGAAATCCCAAAAATTTGGAATAGAGTTTGTAAATAGACTTGGATTAAATATATGTAAATTTTAAGATCCTGGGAGATTTTAAAATTGTATTCCAAGAAATTTGAATGATATTTTGAACTGATTTCAAAATAAAAGTGTTTAGAATGGTTTTGAAAGTAATATATTATTGAACTCACTTCGATAGCTGGGGAATAACCCTGATGATGAATTGCGACATCATTAGTGTTCATTTTCGAGTATGTAGGTGACGGATTACTACCAAAGGTTTTGTTTTGGAAATGTTTTGCGAAAACAAGTTGTTTGAATTTCGAAAAGGATTGTTGGATTTTTGAGAAAAGTAAAGTTATTTAAAACTAACGGGAAGAGACTGTTTGAATTAAAAACAAATTAAACAAAAATTTGTGAAAGAAAATTGGAATTGAAATAAAGTCAGTTAAGTGGTAACTGAAATTGAATAAGAATGATATCGAGACAAATTGAATTTGTGAGATTCGCATTTGAAGTGTAATTTGATAATCAAGTTAAGAATTTGGAATCGAGAATGAAACTCGAGTTTAAAATGATATGTGGCTTGGATATAAGCGAATGGTTGTGTTGGAGATAAAACTGATTGGAGTTTGATTGGGATGATATTTGTATATGCTGAATTAACAGCAGATGTAAAGGATATAATGATATGCCCGAAAAAAAGGTACAAGTTTATATTATATATGGATTTGAGATTTTGATGAGCCGAATTGGCAAGCCGCTTGGCTGTTTGATTTTCTTTTGGGTTGGAGATGGCCCAGAGAGGCGAGTAGGAATTTGACCTATTGACCAGTACAAAGGAGGTGCTGGCGAAATTTTTCGAAAAGTTAAGGCATTAGAAAATTTTCAGGATTTTTGAACATTTTCGTTGATGAGAATTAATTAATAATTTAATTGAAATTAAATTGGTTCGGTTGAAACTAAATTTAAGAAGTGAACAAATAAGTTCTAACCAGTCAATAGGGTTTGTTTTCTACCTTAGCAATTTCGAGGACGAAATTATTTTAAGTGGGGAAGAATGTAACGACCCGCATTTTCAGCGGTATAATAATTAATTTATTTAATTATTTAAAGGGTGATTTAAAGGATTTAATGGTCGTGGAATTAAACAATGGTGAATATTTAATTAAATAATAAATTAAATAATATATTTAATTATGAAATAATCAGAATTTGGCTGAAATGGCGATATGGTGCGAACTGGATCATCTGTGATATTTAATTCAGTTTAGAATTGAATTAGAATAACGAATATATTATTTGAACGACAGTTTGAACAAATAATTATATTATAATTAAAATCGAGCTTAAAATGGCGCTGCAGTTTGTAATTTGGTGATTTGAACTTCAACTGAATGTACAGGATTCGTTTTACGCCGGATTTCTGTGAAACAAGAAACGTTAGGAGCTAGTGGAGTATACCTTTCTAGTGGAAGAGAAAAATCGGGATTTCGTTGTGTAGATTTTGATTTATGTCCAAATCAAATTTTAGAAAAGTCGCTGTGGAATTCCTTTATAATTTATAAAGGAATTATTTATATTTTAAAAAGAAATTTCAATATAAATCGAATATCGTGTCGACTCAGATTTGAAATATCGAGTTAGAAATCCATATAGGGTTTTCTAAGCTGTATGATATTCGTCGGTAAATATATACGATAATATTTATTTATTAATATTTTATTTTATTTTATCTAAATATATTTATATATTTAAATGGGTCATTTAGGGCTTTTAAAATAGCCACTTTTGCAAACGAAGTCGGAATTCGACAAAACTAATTTTATTGGATCCGCAATGTTAAATAGTTGTTAGATTTCCAGTTTCGCGATTTTTAGAGTCATTGTGTGACTGTACGGATTTTTAGAGTGAGAAACAGTCAATATTTCGATGGTTAAAAATACGTTGTGCGAGCATACGAAGTCGGAATTCGACGAAACCAGTTTCGTTGGGACCGTAATGTCGAACTGTAGCTGCATGTCCAGTTTGGTGATTTTTGGTTATCGTGTGTAGTCGCATTGATTTTTAAGGACTCGGGACGAGTATAAAATCATGAAAATAAAATATAAAAATTCAAAATAAAAATATCGTAAAATTTTAAGTGGTGAAAACAAGGCCACACCTTCATTCTTCTCAGCCACTACTTATAGTATGGAGACCCTGCTCCCACGTCCTCTTCTGAAACCATATAAAACCAAAAACCATCCACTTTTAAAATGAATATCAAGGGAAATAAAATCATACAAATCCTATTCTGTATATATTTGGATTCAGTGAGGTGCGCCCTTCAAGGTATGTATTGCTGAACTCGACGGGGTTTTCATCACTTTCCATCTTCGAGCGAGGAACTAGGTTTCGGGTTTGAGGGGATTTGGGTTGTTTTCGAGCGAAGTGAAGGTTGTTTTTGGGTTCGGGGTAGGATTTAGAGCCGACGAGCAAAGTTTGGGGAGGAACGGTGATTAAAGATGACGGTGGCTGTAGCTCGGGCCAGTTCAATGGAAAAGGGAATCTGCGATCGAGTTCGGCCATTCTGGGTTGAGGCAGAAGTTTTCGCGAAGAGGAACATGGTGGTGTAATTAGTTTTGGCTTTCATTGAAGGATTGAGGATCGGTGAGGTGATGAAAGGGAAGGGAATGTTTTTCGTGGTTCAGTTAAGGTCTGAGAGGCAACTATACCCCAACTTGATTGACTGCGTTTTTAATTAAGAAATGGTTACGGTTCTAGTGTGAAGTGGATAAGTGGATTTAGTAATTTAGTATAGTGGTTTGAGTCGTCATCGCAATAAAGTTTTAACCATCTGTTTAAATCCCAATTAAGAAGTTTTGGAAATGTTTTCCAAGCGAGAATCAGAAATGTTTTTCTGATAATAGAAAATAAGAATTAAGAATATTTGGAAACAGGAGATAAGTAATTTAATGAAATAAAGATATAAATGTTGAATGATGATTTATCGATATAATTTCCTCCTGGAAATAATATCGTTGTTTGCACACCTATTTTTCTTTGATGGTTAAATCACAGACTATCGAAGTTTTGACCATTTTAACGTTGCTAGTATGGAGAGACCGGTTGGATTATTATCCAAAGAACCACTGTAACACCCCGTATTTTCTGTGAACGTATAAGTAACAAGTCGGAGAATAATTAATTTTTAAATTAAGAATCAAGGGAAATGGGTTGCGCCATTGCGTTCATCTCGAAATTCGGCTTGAAAACGAGTCCGAGTTTTCGAAAAACGGAGTCCGTATGACCAAGTTATGACCCTCCGAAGTATCAGGAATTTAAATAAAATAAAACAGCTCGAAAATAAAGCCAGAAATTCGTAATTCAAACCCAGAGAAGGCTAGCGGGAAAATTCCCGCCCATATACCCAGGTCGACTGGGGAGTCGACCCCCCGCAACCAGGTCGACTGGGGAGTCAACTGGGGTGTCGACCTCCCCATTACCAGGTCGACTGGGGAGTCGACCTGGGGGTCGACCTGCTCCCGAAACCCAATTTTTGAACCTGGTTCATTCTGATGTATTCGGTCTCGTTTTATGTCTAGATTCGTCCGCCTAATCCTATATAAACAGCCCCTAGCCTCATTTTCTCTACACAATTTCATTTTGTCTATATTCTGCCTCTATTCTAATTAAAAATAAAAATCGCGTCGCTACTCTGCTGGAATCAAAACTAGGACTGAGGCATCTTCTTCCAACCTGAATAGAATTAAAAGCTAATTCAAATCTCAAATCAAAGTTTAAAGCTACAACAATAATTAAAGAGGAATAATTCAGCATTTCTGCATAAAAAACAGTTTATTATCCTTTCTTAAAACCACGAAAGGCAAGTACAGTTATTCTCCACTATAAACTGTATCTATAATTGTGACATGATTGTAAATCTGAATTTGAGGTTGTGTACATTCTGTTCTGATATATTTTATTCTGTATCTCTTTCTTCTTTCTCCCCTATAGCCAGGCTACCATGAGCCTGCGCCACATCTCATAAGAGGTTAACGTACGAACGCTAAATTTTGGGACAAATAATAATGCATAATTGGACATGAAACTGTTGCTTATGAGACTGTTGTCTATGACTATAATTCATGCCTATAAGACTATTGCCTATGACTATGATTCATGACTATGAGACTATTTCCTATGACATTGAATAAGAAACTACTGTAATTAGTTGCCCATGACTATTGTGGTTAGTTGCCTATAACTATTGTAGTTAGTTTCTTATGTCTATTCCCTTAATGATGTTAGATCTCATATTTAGTATGTAACTTTGCTAGTTTATTCCCATTCATTGTTATGTATATCGAGCCTAGAGGGGCCATTATCATTGTATTTGGTTCATTATTGCATGCCTATTCTTTCTTGTGTTTATCCCCTATTCCTTTTGCTAGGGCCATTTCATGAGTATTTAGAGAACTTGTGGGAACATGTTACACGGGGATTGGGCATAGCCTAATTAAGTTAATTTGGCATAGCAAATATGTTGGCATAATCTGAATTGGCGAATGATTTACATGTGTATTTGTTCTGGACATAAATGGTGAACTAGAATATTAAATCTAGTTTTGACATGAACTGTAAATGGGAATATTAAGGCTAAAATTTGGGGCATATATTATGAATTATGACCTTGATTTAGGCATGTAAGTTTAGGCTAAATTTATGATTAGGCAAGATATGTAAACAGATTTTTAGATATATATAATCTGCTAAATCTGTTATCTGCTAAATCTGTTAAATTACCTAATCCGTTATCTGTTAAAACTGTTGAATTGCCTAAACTGCTAAATCTGTTATCTGCTAAATCTATTGAATCGCTTAAACTGCTAAATCTGCTACCTGTTGAATTGTCTGATCTGTTGAAACTAGATAATGGTAATCTGGGTATGGAAATCCGTAGGCTCGACCTAAGATTTAGTAGAACATGGAAATTTGATTAATCTGTTATATCCTATGAAGAAGTTTAATCTGTTAAATAAACAGAATTAGTCTGATATCTGAAAAATCTGTATTGGAATGAATTGGCTATGACACGAGGTTAGACTCTGTTTGCGGTAGAAGCCTGCCCAGAACCAACCGGCTTAACCAGCGACCGCAAACTGTCAGTCTAATGTGAGAGGTCGTAGGCATATCTAAAATATGCTTAGACACGAGGTTAGGTCTGGCTTGTGGCAGAAATATGCCCGGAACCGCCTGGCATATCCAGCGGCCACAAGCTACCGACCTAATGTGAGAGGTCTGTGCATTAATATTTAATTAATGCAAATCCGGGATAAATATGATGTTTAAAACGTGTTGGCTGGACAGGGTTAAACCAATTGGACTAATGAATTTAACAAACCCGTTTCGTGAATCTGCAGGCCCAATTACAAAGTTAGACAAATCTGTAAATCTGTTAAATCCGTATATCTGATCCGTTAGTCTGAAAACTTGTCTGATCTGTGAACTAGTTGATCTGAACTCTGTATGTCTGAACTTGTAAACAAGTTAATCTGAAATCTGTTAGTCTGGGGACACAAGGTTAGGAGGGAAATTACTTGTGTCATCTGTTGTTTGGGAACCATATTAGTCAGTAACCCTTTCTGGTTTCAAAACTTTGACCCAACAGTAGGTAGGTTCCGGGCACGCTTACTGAACTAATTATAAGCGGTTCATTCTGATAATGGCGAGGGGTGTTGATGGTGCGTTCCAACCGGGTCATGTGCGTGCATGGATCCCGATCTGCCTCTGAGGATGTAAGACGCTGTGACATCTGTAAATAGGTCTGTGCCAATTGGTTGTCACTTTAGGGAGTGATACACCCTACTGCGGAGCCGACACAGGGTATTTATGTATTAGGGAGCCGATCGCTTGGGATAGGGTTTTAGGGTACACTTAGTTCTGTCTGTTTCTGTTGGTACCGCCTGTTTCTATTGGGTGGCAACACCTGTCTATTTCTGCGTGGTACCATCTGTTCGGGTGGTAAAGGTCCATTTACTTGTGTACACCTAATTCTACATTCTGTTTCCGTACGGAATAATCTGTTTCTGTACCTTCCGTTCGGGTGGTAAAGGCCCATTATTAGTATTCTGTTTCTGTCTGTTTTTGTTGGGGTGGTAAAGGCCCATTATTAGCATTCTATTTCTGTCTGTTTCTGTTGGGGTGGTAAAGGCCCATTACTAGCATTCTCTTCTGTGGAAATTATTCTGTTCCCGTTTCTGGTTCAGTTTAGACATTGGGGTGACACCTAATCCTGTTATACTAGTATTAGTGCAGAGAAATGAAAGGTAATATTATTCTGTTTCTTCTGTTTAACCTAAGTACATCTGCTGCTCCTGTTACCGTTATCTCTCATCCAGTTTTATTTGCATGCCATGATTATTATTATCTGTTCATATGCTGAAAGTCACTGGAGTTGCCAGAATTTATGTCTGACCTTGCTTGTTTTCGCCCGTTTTCTTCCGTTTCCCCCCAGGTTTTCCAAGGAGGGAATACTTTAGCATGACCCGGATTTCTTCTACTTGAAGTACTTGAAGTGCGTATAGTATGGCTTAACTTCTTATGGCATCTACAGTGGGGATTATGATTTGAAAGTTTTGTACTTTGATGACTTTCTGAACAAGACTGATATTTATGTACTTGAGTTTTTGGTAAAGATGTAACCATACTGATTTCCGTTTTCTGCTGTAATAAATTTATAATTTCTCAAGTATTGTTTATCTGTCTTGAAATTTTCTGTTCTGTTTACTAAAATACTCCACCAAAGTTAAGGCATTCCCCTTGTGAGTGTTCTTAATGGAGTTGGGCTGTTACACTTGGTATCAGAGCCGAAGGTTACCAGATTGGGTAAAGTTTTTGAAAACTATTCTCAAAAAAAAAGTTTTAAAAGGAAGTATTTTCAAAAATAAAGTTTATTTTGAAAAACATAATCCCCAAAAAGCCATATATCTATCTTTTCAGTTCTCCGTTTTATCTTTTTCTTTCATTCCAGCATGTTTGGGAATCTTAACTTTCCAGAGGTCGTGCCAATACCTGGCTGGTTCAGGAGGTACCTAGAGGCTAGGGCCAACGATGCAGCCCCAACAAATATTCCTCCTCCAGCTGCAGCGATTCCTCCTCCTCCGCCCCCTCCTCGTGCAATTGCTTTTTCAAAAATCTATAAAGATTTTAGGGCCATGGGTGGAAAGGATTTCAAGGGAACTGAATCATTCGTAGAAGCAAGGAACTGGCTCAAAGAAACTGAGGATCTGTTCGTTATCTTCAAGGTGGACGATAGGCATAAGGTACAATTGGCGGTATGGTTGCTCAAGGACGAATCTTCCTATTGGTGGGAAGTCACTAAAGCCGAGAGACCGGTTGAAACATGGATGGATTTCAGAACAAGGTTTGAGACGAAATTCCTCTCGCAAGCGGAACGAAGTCTACAACTGGAAAAGTTCTTATCTCTTAAGCAAGGAAGTATGACGGTCAAGGAATACGTCAACTAGTTCAACCAACTGGCTAGGTTCGGACTGGATTTATTCAACACTCAACATAAGAAGGCTCTCCGCTTTGTTAAAGGATTGAACGAGCCACTGCACAGCCTAGCCATGACCCATGTACCCATGGGAGCGACTTACGAGAGATTGGTGGACATGGCACTACTACACGAGGAAGACAAGGGCAAGAAAGAGGCAAACAAGGAAGAACCACAGAACAAGAAAGCATGGCCCAAAAAGGAAACACAAAAGAAGTGTGAAAAGTCTGAAGATAAAAAGGAGAAAAAGTGCTTTACTTGTGGAAGCTCGACTCATCTGAACAAGGATTGCAGAAAAAGAAAGGGAACTTGCTTCAACTGTGGTGAGATGGGACACTTCACTAGGGACTGTCCGAAGAAACGAGGGCAAGGGCAGAGGGCAGGACCAACTTCTGGAAGGCAGGCGAACACTCTCGACGCTAGTGGATGGGATAGAAATAGGAAAACTTTCTATAGGAGGTTTAATTTCTTTATCTGATTTTTGAGTTAAAACTCTTTTCTGATTCTGGCATTTCGATTCTGTAATCGATACTCTGCACTTGAATACTAGTATTGTTTTTTATTCCGCTGTAGACTCAGACCCATAAGGGTTATGACTCATCTAAGCATGGTAAGTTGGGTATCTTTGTTGAGCGTTAAGTTGACTATGACGCATACATTCTGGGTTTTTATCATGCTTAGTTTCCTAAGAATCATTTAGTAATCTGATCTGTACTGGTAATCTGTAAATATCTGAATATTTCTAATAAGGTTGAGATTTCCAGTTTTGACATTGTCTAAAGAGGGTAATCCTATGGGTGTCAATATGATGTTGATTTCGGTCTTCGGGGTTGATACTTAGGGGAATTTGTCTCTCAACCAAGGTCTAATGGAAACCAAGTTTTTGTTTATCTACACTCGCTCCCATCACTCGACTGTATCCTATCAATCGAGTCTTCGACCTATAGATAGGAATCCTATGGATGTAAACATGTGTTTGAGACATGTTATGTTTGATGGTTGCAAGTGGATGCAAGTGGTTGCTAGTGGTTTCTCGTGGATGCATATACACACACTAGGCACTAGATCGGCTCGAAAACACTCTCATACTGCATATGGATGTGTGAGCATTCTCAATTTTTGTGGATGTAAAATGATTGACTCATCACATGGATGTTGCATATGAATGAATGGTTGCCACTCGTATAAGAATAATATGTATCAAATAGGAAAATTGCATACATGTTGGACTCATGACACTGACATAGTTCGCATTAAGGAGGTCAACAGAATCAGTGGACCGCCTGATCTTTGCATTAGATAAGGAACATGTACACACACTTTTGCATATGTTCATACAACATTAGAAGTTTTCTAAGGACAATGGATGCTTGTGGAGGATGGTTGAGTAGATGGATGACTGGATGGTAGGACACATTCTACTTAACTTGATGATTTCAGGGACGAAATCCTTTAAGGAGGGGAGAATGTAACACCCCGTATTTTCTGTGAACATATAAGTAACAAATCGGAGAATAATTAGTTTTCAAATTAAGAATCAAGGGAAACGGGTTATGCCATTGCGTTCATCTCGAAATTCTACTTGAAAAAGAGTCCGAGTTTTCGAAAAACGGAGTCCGTATGACCAAGTTATGACCCTCTGAAGTTTCAGGAATTTAAATAAAATAAAACAGCTTGAAAATAAAGCCAGAAATTTGAAATTCAAACCCAGAGAAGGCTGGCGGGAAAATTCCCGTCCATATACCCAGGTCGACTGGGGAGTCGATCCCCCCAACTAGGTCGACTGGGGAGTCGACTGGGGTGTCGACCTCCCCATGACCAGGTCGACTGGGGAGTCGACCTGGGGGTCGACCTGCTCCCGAAACCCAGTTTTTGAACCTGGTTCATTCTGATGTATCCGGTCTCGTTTTCTGTTTAGATTCATCCGCCTAATCCTATATAAATAGCCCCCTAGCCTCATTTTCTCTACACAATTTCATTCTGTCTATATTCTGCCTTGGTTCTAATTAAAAATGGCATCGCTACTCTGCTGGAATCAAAACTTGGACTGATGCATCTTCTTCCAACCTGAATAGAATTAAAAGCTAAATCAAATCTCAAATCAAAGTTTAGAGCTACAACAACAATTAAAGAGGAATAATTCAGCATTTCTGCATCAACAACAATTTATTATCCTTTCTTAAAACCACAAAAGGCAAGTACAATTATTTTCTGCTATAAACTGTAACTATAATTGTGACATGATTGTAAATCTGAATTTGAGGTTGTGTATGTTCTATTCTGATATATTTTATTCCGTATCTCTTTCTTCTTTCTGTTCTATAGCCAGGCTAACACGATCCTGCGCCACATCTCATAAGAGGTTAACGCATGAACGCTAAATTTTGGGACAAATAATAATGCATAATTGGACATGAAACTGTTGCCTATAAGACTATTGCCTATGACTATAATTCACGCCTATGAGACTATTACCTATGACTATGATTCCTGACTATGAGACTATTGCCTATGACATTGAATAAGAAACTATTGTAATTAGTCACCCATGACTATTGTGGTTAGTTGCCTATAACTATTGTAGTTAGTTTCTTATGCCTATTCCCTTAATGATGTTAGATCTCATATTTAGTATGTAACTTTGCTAGTTTATTCTCATTCACTGTTATGTATATCGAGCCTAGAGGTGCCATTATCATTGTATTTGGTTCATTATTGCATGCTTATTCTTTCTTGTGTTTACCCCTATTCCTTTTGCTAGGGCCATTTCATGAGTATTTAGAGAACTTGTGGAAACATGTTACACGGGGATTGGGCGTAGCTTAATTAAGTTAATTTGGCATAGCAAATATGTTGGCATAATCTGAATTGGCTATAATAGAGAATGATTTACATGTGTATTAGTCCTGGACATAAATGGTGAACTATAATATTAAATCTAGTTTTGAAATGAACTGTAAATGGGAATATTAAGGCTAAAATTTGGAGCATATATTTTGAATTATGACCTTGATTTAGGCATGTAAGTTTAGGCTAAATTTATGATTAGGCAAGATATGTAAATAGAGTTTTAGATATATATAATCTGCTAAATCTGTTATCTGCTAAATCTGTTAAATTGCCTAATCCGTTATCTGCTAAAACTGTTGAATTGCCTAAACTGCTAAATCTGTTATCTGCTAAATCTGTTGAATCGCTTCAACTACATTTCCACTTCTATGGCCAACACATGTTGAGACATTGGTATAAAAATGTTTATATAACCTATTAATGCAAATCGTGAAATATGAACATGAAATGTTGGCATGCAGCTATTAATACATGTAAAGGGCCACACCAGCTATATGGATTGGTTTAGAGAAAACGTATGTGGCAAATAAAATGGACTACGACGTACACATGCAGCATACTTTGGATCGACATGCACCCGTGCCAGCTGCCAACAACTCAACAAATGTTGGATCGTGCATCATATTTGGGTTGGTCTTCACCTGCTGTTCGGATAGGTCGGCAGCTCCAAGTTGGGTCGGTCGACAACTCCAAGTTGGATCAGTCGTTCATTGTAGATGGATTAGTTGCTCATTGTTGGAATAAGCGGAGACTTGCGTACGTGATTCCACTTGGCATTGTGAGTGGATAAATCATATGGGCACAATGAAATCTAAAATATATCTCTGGACAAAGTGTGAATAAATATATATATGGAGTTGCATATAATACAAGCAAATTAATTGGATCGGTCATTCAGAAAGGCGGCTTCAGCAGTTTATGAAACAATGGATCGACACTTTAAGTAATAAGGTGGCAAAGTTGTAAATAATGGATCGGTAGCAAATTATTTGGATCAATCGGTAGAAATAATTATGGTCGATCAGTAGCTTAATTAAGGATCGGTTGGTCATATTACAGTTGGTACAGCTAGATGGACCGATCATGGATCAATGGCACTTTCGTAAATAAATTTATGGCTGATCCAAACCCTACACACCATATTTTCATCTTCGCCACTACCTCCAAACCACACATGTACCCCACTTCTCAACCATTCAAGGGAGGAATTTTTTGTGATGACCGGGAATTTCGCTCGATCTGAATCAGTCGCTAAACCGAACCAGACCGTTCGAAACGCCTGATTGTTTTGAGAACACGACAAAATAGAATGCAGGCGGAAGAACATTTCGTTGTTAATTACAACAATTCCATCAGAATACAAGAATATACAGAGTATGAATAAATAATATACATCACAATTTATCAGAGATTACAATAAATTACATAGCAGCGGAAAATAATACAATACACAACTAGAAGAGATATACGGATACAAAGCTTTCCGGATATCATTCCAGCTGTAAACCAGGATCCTGTGAATATAAATCTGCAAAACCAAAACTACTAGCTGCCCGTGTCAAAATAAGGGCACCCAGAGTTTAGGTTAAAACAATAAACTCCAGGTCAGTCATGTGACTGGTGTGAGAACTAAAACAGTTATTAATCTTTATTTTCAAAGTAAGGTAAATCAAGGGACCACACCGTATAACACGGAACGGGTTTCCTCCCAAGAATACTAGTGCATATAACAAAACAGCGCAATACTTTTTGGAAAAAATGAAGCTATTATAAGACCCAGGTCCTATCACACAATGCAACGCAAGCCGGGGGATAGGGTTTTCCCTTATAATAGCCATACATGCTTAGTACGTTTAAAACAAATCATTTGATACTACTATAAGTGCATAGCGTGTAAAACAACTTCAAATCATAAGTATCAATTATAGACGGCATGGGTACCATATATCATGTCGCCATACTAGTTCTACAATTAAAACCGCAATATTGCGTATTGGAAATTGGATTTCCGTCATGGTGGCTCCTGATTCGAAAGATCGATCGCGTAATGCAATTCCCGACGGCTTACGTCCCAACAAGAGAAAACACCGTCTGCACATCCGCACTTTTGGGACCAGAGTATCACTGAGGCTTACGTCCCAGCGAGAGAAAACACCGCTTACTCTATATATCCCTGAGCACTAAGCTCATCTCGGTCGACCGAATCCACGACACCACTAAGGTGTCCATCCACTAAAAAGCATACTGATCAAACCATCAGTTTACCACCATACCGGGGTGTGAGGCTCGCGAATCAACGCTATACACAAAGCCATGCTATATTAAAGCTGAGCTTTGATCATCATCCACCAAACTTTGCTTTTCAACAAAAGTCTGGATCACTGCATTTCGGCATGCCACACTATCAATCCATATCGTACCACTGATTTCTGCCAATATATAACCTCTAAGCTCGTATGTCTCGGAGAAGGGCGTTAAGCAAGAGAATAAATTCCCCGCTGCCAAACAGATATATATTTCGCAGAGATCAACGAATACAATATAAAGGAATACAATGTCAGACACACCATCCATTTACAAGTCCATTCTAGGTCTGAACGAAACCGGAGGCACTATCCTTGCATATCCGTCGATCTCCAAGTACGTCTGGACGACCACCAACTGATTCCCTCATCTTGGGTGTACAGCCCAATCAAGATCATCAGTAATCACCCAAACGATGTGAAGACTTGCGGTCTTCGATCACCGTCATCATCTTCGACTTATCGTCGAATCGGTTATTCAGAATGGGTATAAACCCGGCCTTTCCGAACAACCCGCGTATATAGTAAACAAATGTTACACAATCACAACATACGCCTCATTCCAATTCATTAGTCACTAATCGTAAATTAGCAAGGGAACAATTCCCCAAATATTAACCCCTAAGGCCGAAACCAACATCAGATCAATACCCAGGAAACCATTCTTCTTAGCTAACCTACAGTTAGTTTCTAAATTTCACGTTCTTAGGGAAAGGTTCCCATAATTTTATCAAAGATAAATTCTTTAAAATTTATTCTTTAATCTTCCTCTGGATATCATTTCAAACCAAATTATGATTTTCCAAACTAGTCGGGATTAGCGAACCACACCGAAGTAATTATTTATTTTATTTCCCAATCCCAACCTATTCATCCCATGAAGCAAAACTGGTAATACTCCATATCTAATACCACGGTGTTATCGGTAAAATTAATTACCATTCCACGTCTAAATCTAATTAAAGATTTAACTATCGCTTTGGAGCAAAACTGGTGATACTCCATTCTCGATCTTTTCAATCTAATGAAAGATTCATTAAAACTCCACTTAGTTTTAATCTTTAACTTGGTTAAATAATCAGTGTCGTTTAAAACACGGTTCACTATAAACCCAAAATCACATTACATTTCAATCAGACCCTAACCATAAATTAGCAAGTGAGCAATTCCCTAAGTATTAACCCCGAAGGCCGAAACCAACATCAGATCAATACCCCATAAACTATTCAACTTAACTAATCTCCAGTTAGTTTCAAATTTTCTTAACTCCTTTGGGTCTAAGAACAGTATTATTGAAGATACCGTTCACGACAACCTAAAATCACATTCCATTAATTATCGGGTTAAAGAACAAGTGTTATTTAAAACACTGTTCACGATAAACCCAAAAATCAATGTCAATTCAATTCCAATTAAATATTATTTAATTGGTACACTTTATTAAATCTAAATAAAAGATTTAATCTTTTCCTCAACTGGGCTTAAGAACAGCGTTAATGAAGACGTCATTCACGACAAACCCAAAATCTCATTTGATATTAAATACAAGGCTCTGAATAGAAAATATATCGGCTTATATTCAATATCAAATTCTACGACCAACAAATATCGTATTGGAAATAACGATATAAATATATCTTTCAAATTTCCCATAACAATACCTGTATAATCACAAAATCCCACATCGAAATATTCCGAAGACAATTTCGATTCAAATCCATTTCCAATCTATATATTGGAAATCCTGGTTATTTTCAAAACCATTTCAAATCCACTTTATTTATTTTAAAAAAATAAATAAATTATTATTCTAGTTCAAAACTAGTACATTTCGATAAAAATCTATTTTTATCCTTTCAAATATGGAGTTTTTCATCCCAATTCTTCACAAATCATTTCTTATGATTTTACACAAATTATTATTATTTTCAATAATTTTATCAAGGCCTGTACAGTCGATTTCCATCAACGGCCATCGAACTGCACTTACAGCGACCTTTTCCAAATTTTATTTGGACATAATTCCAAATCCAACCGTTATATTTCAAATTTCTAATATTCGTTAGAAAGCTCTTTTCGATACGAACCTAAAGGTTCCGGTTTTAGGAGAATCCGACGGTCGGATCTCCCGCAATATCCATTTGAAGTCAATGGTCGAAATTCACGAACTGCCGCGGCGCGGTGCGTTCTATTCAGGCCAATACATATATATATAATATATATATATTTCGTCGATTTCCTTTTTAAAACAAATTTTATAAATCATTTCAAATTTGTTTCAAAAACAATTTCAACCTTTATTTCAAATTCAAATCAAAATTGAATTTTCCCTTATAAATTCTTTTTACATTCACTTCTATTTGATTTCAATTCAAATCGATTTCAATTCGTTTTCAATTGAATTCAATTCAATTCGGTTTTGTTTTATATTCGATTCAATTCAAATTCGTTTTCAATTCAATTCAATTCGAATTCGTTTTCTATTCAATTCAATTCGAATTCGTTTTCTATTCAATTCAATTCGAATTCGTTTTCTATTCAATTCAATTTGAATTCGTTTTCAATTCAAATTCGAATTCGTTTTCTATTCAATTCAATTCGAATTCGTTTTCTATTAAATTCAATTCGAATTCGTTTTCTATTCAATTCAAATTCGTTTTCTATTAAATTCAATTCAAATTCGTTTTCTATTCAATTCAATTCGAATTCGGTTTGAATTTCAATTCTTTTCAAAATATCAGATTTTGAAATCACTTTCGATATTCATTATAAAATGAATAAAATCGATATTCATTATAAAATGAATAAAATCAATATAAATATCGTTCACGTCAAAATGGCGTCAATCTAATCAACACGGCTTCATATATTTCTGTTTTCAAATATTCTATTTCAAATATTTCTTTTTCAAATATTTCTATTCAAATATTTCTTTTCAAATATTTCTATTCAAATATTTCTATTCAAATATTTCTATTTCAAATATTGAATGAAGCCCAATCAATTACCATATAATGTTAATTATATGGATTTTCTACAACACATGTATACAATAACAACGATGAATTATCGACCATCATCCAAAGTGCATTCTACACTGTATAAGCATCGAATATAAATATTTAACGCTCATAACAGTCTGTCAATTAATCGATCGACATGCAACTAAATGGTCGAGATTAGTGTACATCAAATATCATCCCAATACCCGTGTGGGGTTTCAAACAATCAAACACAGATTTTATTTGTGCAGTTGGGCGATGTGTAAAATTTATCGTCCCAATCAATATCAGTCAAATGTGTGTATATAAACAAATTGTCCGATCTGTTTATTTTTATTTCATTTCTTATACACGTTAAAAATTCTATTTTTAACTATAAAATATTTTCCACTATAAAATATTTTATTTCAACTATATAAATGTTTTGTTTCATTTCACGTCACATCACACAATCAACTACAGATCAAAATCAAACAAACAAGCATACAAGCCGTCCATGGTCTGTGGACGACGGGTGTCGGGTGCTACTAAACACCGTCTGCATCCTAGTATATATTTCAACTAGAAATAATATTAAAAAGTGAGAAATTCTCACAGAGGTTTCCACTCCTCCATTTTGTTTCTGAATTTCTAACCAGCCTGGATTTGCCCGATATTCCAACTTCATTTTCACGCTGTTCATATTAAAAATCACATTTTTAATATGCTGTTAATATTTTTAAAGATCGCATCTTTAAACTTTCTATATATATTAAAATCATATCTTTTTTTTGTTTATCAAAGCTATTTTATTTTTATAAACTGGAAATAAAATTCCATCGTATTTATTTTAACATTTGCAAATAAATACACTGCTTATTTAGATTAAAAGCTAAAAATAAATATCAGTTAACCATCTTCTACCATATTAAAAATTCTATTTTCATCCTATGCTATTTATCCTTTCTTTTTCTTTTTTAATATTCAAACAAAATTTCTAAACAAAGTGATTTTATTTTTCTAAGACAAAGTGATTTTATTTTTCTAAGACAAAGTGATTTTTTCCTAGAAAAACTAGATTTTTAAACAATGATAACATAAATAATTAAAATAAAATAAATAAATTATAATAATTACCCTAATTAATTACCATTTCACTAATCAAGTCATTAGGGTATCTTTAAACCCGTCGTCCTCACTGTATTGGCCTAGAACAAGAACCCATCGAGCCCGAATGGAAGATCCACCTGGGCGGGCCACCAGCTTTAACCGAACGATGATCCAACAGCACCCCCTCGCGCGCCTCCAGATGCTCCTCCTCCACCAGTAACCGCGTCGAAGTCGACGCCGCTTCCTTGCCAGAAAACCACGCCAAACGACAGGACTTTGAGGCCCGATTGCTGTTGATTCACGCAACTAGGCACCATCATAGCCGTTGGATTGCAAAGAGGGCGCTTCGATTTTCATTTATCAAGTTGGATTAATTTTGAGGGGATTGGATGAATTTTTGATTTGAAATCTGGAGCGATTTCGGTCGTCGAACACGATGAAGAGCGGCTGATAGGGGCGTTGACCATTTTGACTAGGTTTTGGGGAGAAAGGTTGATATTTATATTAATTTTTATAATATTTTATTCCTTTTTTTTTGCATATGAACTCCAATTCAAACCCAACGAATGTCGCCCCTAGCTAATTACCCCCATTTCGAACATAACGGGATATGTATCGTAGGCTGATTCGATCGTTTCGATCAGTTTTCATCAAAATCAACATATAACTCTATATATTGAATTTGAACGCACATTTCAATTTACTGGGGCCACATACTAACTAGAAAAATTCCAGAAAAATATTTTCTAGCTTCGTATTGACGATACGGTCCTAACAAAACTAATTTCGTCGAATTTTGAGACCGTTTGAAAAATGGCCATTTTCCAGTCGATTAAAATCAACCGAAAGTGGTCAAACGCGTTTTCTTTTGCCACACTCACATATTGATTCGAAAAATTATGAAATTTGAAATCTAGCAATAATTTGACATCGCGGATCCAACAAAAGTGGTTTCGTCGAAATCCGAGGTCGTTTGCAAAATTTCCATTTTTTAAGGGCCTGAATTCTATAGCGACTATTCAGAATTTTCAAGTGGACATATCTTTTTATCCCCGCTATGAAGTTTTGATTTTTCGGATTCGTTGGAAAGATATTATCAAATAGATCCTATTATTTTTGGTTTCACTAAAATCCGGTTTGTTTTGCACCCAGTACATTCATTTGAATTTTGAAATCGAGTTATCGAACTACCACGCCATTTTCAATTCCTTTTATAAATATAAATAAATATTTATATTCTAACGACGATCTATATAAATATATTCGTTTGAATTCTATTCAAAATAAATTTCTCGTCGATATTATTTAAAATAATTCATTTTAAATATCCAAAATTCGCTAAAATTGCCAAAATAAAATTTTTAAACTGGCCCAGATTTTCGGTTGTTACATTTTTCGACCCCGAAGATCTGCCTAAATCATTTCTCCATCCAAATCATTTCTCCACCACTCTCAAGCACTCCAAGCTCGGTTAATGGCTTCTCAGACCAGTCCATCTTCCTCCAACAACAAATTGATCAAATCTTCTCCAAACTCCATTAGAAATTTCTAAAAATCAACTCAATTAATCCATAACCTCCATTAATTCTCTCTCAAGACTAGATCTAACACAAATTCACCATGGAGCTAATGAAGATCGTCTAATTGTTTAAGTGATCGAAGATCTACAAAACTATCATCACAAGTCAAGAGATCTCGCCGATTCCTTCATGAATTCAAGTGAAATCAAGAGCAAAAATACAGAAAATAGAGGGGATCATTATAAATGAGAGAACTGAGTGATATGAGTGAAGTCATGTGCTTTGTAAATCCAAAACCGATAATGAAAGATCTTCCTATAGTGGACGCAGACTATTTTTAAGCTGAACCACTTTAAATTCTTTGTTTTCTACTATTTTCCTTTTGTTTTGTGTTTGTGGCTCCATAATCTCGGATTCTGCCTTTTGGTGAAGTGTTTCCATAACACCTTGGGTGTTGGTACCATTTTTTATATCAACAATAAGATAAAATATGGTATATAAGAGTAATATAAAGTGGCAATTGATAAAGGAAACTTTGATTCCAACCCATCTTCATTTAAACAGACGCTTCAAATCACCCATCTAAAACTATTTTTGTCATGTACATCAATATTTTTAACATTGAAAATATGTTAATACACAATTGTAGCAGAGAAAAAATTTATTTTACTGTGAAATTGCGAATAATAGAAAATATTTGTAGAATTTTTGCAAATACACTCATGTTAGCAAATGTTTGCCGACAAAGCAATATGGTAAATTTTTTATTATTGACTTGATCATTTTTTTTACACTTAGTTGAAATGTTGATTAATTAAGAGTGGAATCAAAGAACCTGTGTTCTTGCATGTTGTTTTAATTATTTCTCTACTATTCATGTCATATTCAAAGAATGGAGGTGTGCTTTATAAGAATTATTTCAGATGAAATTTCACCTATTTTAAAACTTTTTATGTTTGTTTTCCAATGATCACTAATACTAGATGCACATAATTTAAGAATAAGGTAAACTACGTGTAGATTTTTGCAAATCTCTGTTATTCAATGTAACGACCCGTATTCTACACATCATAGGATCGTAGAATATTTATTTCTTTCCCATGTGAAGTCGTATGGTCGTGTAACTGTGGGAAACATCTATTAGAGCCATTTCCCATGTTCAAGATTTTTGTCGATTTTTAAATGACCATTTTCCCCCTAGTTGGTACTGTTTTGGCCATAACTTTTGATTGGAAAGGAATTTTGACCTGAAACCACTTCCATTGGATTCGTTTGATGGTTTACCTCTCCGTAGAGTGGTCATAATAGCCAAACGGACTTACCGTTTGGGAGATATGGCTGAAATAAGGTTTGGAGGGTGAAAAACTGCTTAACCGGGCCAAATAGGGTGATTAGTGGATAGGCCCATAACCCATTTCGGGATTAGGGTTATGGGGAGGCTGAAATGAGTTAGAGAATCACTCCATTTCAGTTTTCTAGCCTCCACTTATCACCAAGGAACCTAAAAATGGCCTCCAACCTCTAAATCACCTCCAAATCATCTTTTGGTCAAGGATTTGGCTTAGCAACCTCTAATCAAGGAAGATCTACACCAAAGCAACATTGGAGCTGCTGTTTAGCATTGGGATTCACATCAAATCAGAGATTTATTTCAGATCTTAGTTTATTTGTGGCTAAGTTGAGTGATTTGCATAGTTTTACACTAATTATGGTTAGTTAAGGGTAATTAGTGTTAATTAGCGAATTTAAGCATGATAAAATTCGGGAAAAATGTTCATAAATTCTTAAATGATGTTTTAGACTTCTGATATGAATTTGGGTTAATTTGGTTAAGTTTTGCTAATCCTATGATTAGTTTCACCTAAACATGCTTAAGGGGGAAATGTGGGATTTTGGGTATGTTTGATCCATTTTAACCTATCATATTGATGTTTTGATGTTTGTGGTTGATTATGCATGTTTCTATGACTGTATGAAATGCTTTGTGATTGGTTTCAATAGTTAGAATGGTCGAAAATGTCGTCGAATGGCGTAAACACTTGCTGGAACAGTTTTAGAAAACAGTGCAGGTTTCGGATCGGATCGGATGTGGGGCTCGGATCGGATATGTTGAACTGGGCAAGGGATTCAATCGGATCGGAACCTGACACTTGGGAAAATTGGAAAAAAGGAAGGCCACACTAACTGAACTGGGATCGTATCGGATTAAGGAGGACGGATCGGAGCGGATGCCTGAAGATGGATTGGATAGGAGCATGTGAACGATGAGGAGGCGGATCAGAGCGGAAGCACGAACTGGAGGGGGATGGCACCAGACCCGACCCGAGGAGAAATACTCGACCCGAACCAGAGGAAGACCCAACCCGAACCGATGGAGGATACCCGACCCGAACCGATGGCTTGAGGAGGAACCCGACCCGACCCAGTATTGACCAATAACCCAAGATGCAAAGGTAGTCCAATATGGGAAGTTAGAGCTCAGGATCCAGTTGGGAGCCAATGAGTTCACTTCATGGTTGGGCTTTGCTGCGGGACGTGTGCTAAGGAGTTATCGACGTTCATAACTTCGATTCACCACTAAAAATGAATGATGGCTACTTATCAATGCAGTAGGGTCATTATGACCTGAGGGGCAAGGTGATGGTAGCAAGACTACGTTATCAGTGCAGTAGGGTCATTATGACCCGAGGGGCAAGGTGATGCGTAGTAAGACTATGAGCCAGTGCAGTGGGTTCATTGCGACTCCATGGGGCAGAGTGGACATAGTAAGGATTAGTAAGGCTATGAGCCAGTGCAGTGGGGTTCTTGTGACTCCATGGGGCAAAGTGGACATAGCAAAGGATTTGTGGCTACGTTATCAGTGTAGTGAAGCCATTTATGACTTCATGGGGCAGAGTGATCGTAGCATGGTATGTTGGGTGATCGAAGTGGTGAATATCGTATACTTTACGCACTGAGTGAGAGATGTGAGGATGGATGCTATGTTTGATTGTTTGCCATCACTATGACATGCACACCTCCCCCACCTCCGTATCTTTACACTGTTTGATATGATACCTTAGAGTGTTGTACAGTATGTAGTGCTAACTCTTTGGTTGCAGGTCCAGGTATGTCTTAGTCTACCTGTTATTGTTCACTTAAGATGCTTATCGCTCATACCAGGCTTTATGTCTGACCCAGAGTTTTATGTCCCCTCTTATTACTCTGGGTGCTCACACGAGCAGACTAGAGACAGGTTAGCTGGTGATGCGCGAGTAGCTGATTCGGAGGCGGGCATGAGGCTTCCACGTATGATATATATATATATATATATATATATATATACACATTCTCCCTGTGTCGTTGGTGGTCGCTACTTGGGCATTAGTAGTGTACCTCCTTTATCTTGCTTTTGTTATGAGACAGTTTGAAAGTTGTAATAAGCTGTATTTTGAATTCCCGCTGCCATGATGTTTAGTTTTGGTTTTCAGCTTATGCACTGTCTCTCATGTTTATGTCAAATATGTTATTATTATATTTTGTTCTATGCGCTGTGATACATTCTACACGTTCCTTGTTAGTTCATTTCCTTCTTCCTTTTCCTTCAGACGACCCGTTCCGTGCTAACTGGACATGTGTACAGCGCACCTTTGGAGTAAATGTCAGCTGGTGTGGGGCGGGCCGTCACACTTGGTATCAGAGCTCTAGGTTGCGTAGTTAACGTAGGGAAAGACACTAGGGAGAGATAGTACATATATGAGAGCGCGTATTTGCGATTACTTTGGTTTTCAAAAGCTATGTATATATATATACTATTAGTAGTATAAGAATGAAGTCGCACTGCACTAGCACCACTATGGGTTGTTAATCGTTTCCCTTTTTCAGATTGACGATGAGCCGAGACACGAGGGGTGCTGGTAGAGGGACCAACCCAGGGAATGCCGCTGACATAAGGGCGATGTTTACTAACCTCATATGAGACATGCTTAGAGAAGTGCAAGGGGCAGTTCCCAATCCAAGAGTTGGTATTGGCCCAGTAGTGCAGGCGCCTAGGGTCGATTTTGCCAAGTTGTGCAAGGATTACACTAACCTTGGTGGGAAACCATTCCACGGGACGGAGTCGGCCACAGATGTTCAAGATTGGATGGATAGTTGTGATCGTATCTTTGATGACTTGGGTCTTGAGGATGCGATGAAGAGAAGGCTAGCGTCTCGTCAGCTGCAAGGGCGAGCGATGAATTGGTGGAATGCTATTAGAACAGCTACTCCAGAGGATCAGGTTACTTGGGATCTGTTCAAGGCTCGCTTTAGCGAGAAGTTCATTCCAGCTGCCCAGAAGTCAGTGTTGTTCAAGAGGTTCTTGGAACTCAAGCATAACGGAAGGGCAGTTTCTGATTATATTGCTGAGTTCGACACTTTGTCGAAGTATGGACTATCTCTTATCGATACTCCTAAGAAGAAGAACGAGAAGTTCATTACTGGTTTGGATGGATACTTGGGGGAAAGGCTTATCAATCACATCGATGAGACTTTTGAATCGATTGTGGGGAAAGCTTTGATATCAGAGAGCCTTTACCCTAAGTCAAAGACCGAGGCTGCATCTGCGGAAGGGCCAAAGCCGCAAGCAGGCGGTGGAGGCAAGAATAGCTCTCAGAATAAGAGGAAGCAAGACCAATCTAAGGGTGGTCAGAAAAAGAGCAAGAATGATGTTGAGTGCTTCAGCTGTGGAAAGAAGGGCCATTATGCTAAAGAATGTCGGGCCAAGCCAGCGGAAAGGAAGTGTTACAACTGTGGTCAAGTGGGACATCATAAGGATAAGTGCCCGCAACCTCTTAAGGAGAAACAGATTGTGAAAGCATATGCTATTGATGTTGTTCCTTCTTCGTCGAATGCCCCAACTGCGGTGGAGAAAGGAAAGAATGTTGTCATTCAAGGTATGCTTTCTATTTATGATGTACCAGTTCGAGTTTTGTTTGATATTGGGGCTTCCCGTTCCTTCATATCTAGTGACCTGGTAGATAGGTTGGGACTGGAACCCGAGATAGTCGATAGACCATTGGTTGTGACGAACCCGATTGGTGGTTCGACTAGCCTTAGTATGATTTGCAGGAATTTGGTCTTATCGAGTCATGGATGTATGTTTGTATGTGATTGCTTTGTTTTGGGCTTTACTCGGTATGGCATTATATTGGGAGTCGATTGGCTCCAAAGATACGGGGTGGTGGTAGACTGTGAGGGCTTTTTGGTGACAGTGAGGGCGGATGATGGGCGGAGGGTAGTGTTTGGTAGTCTACCTAGTGATGAGGTTATGGCTAGTTTTGTAAATTCCCTTGACATCCCGCAGGATGAGTTGTCAGATGTGCCCGTGGTTGGCCAGTATCCGGACGTCTTCGAGGAGGTGACCGGGCTTCCACCACACTGAGAGATTGAGTTCCGTATTGATTTAGTGAAAGATGCCAGACCTATAGTGATACCACTTCGTCGTATGGCACCAAGGGAGCAGCGAGAGCTCGGGGTGCAAGTCAGCAATCTTTTGAAGAAGGGATATATTAGAAGGAGTGTCTCCGAGTGGGGAGCACCAGTTGTGTTTTCCACTAAGGCAGATGGTTCTCTTCGTTTGTGTGTGGACTATCGCGAGTTGAATAAGGTGACGAGGAAGAATAAGTATCCTCTACCGCGGATAGATGATTTGTTTGATCAACTGGAAGGAGCAAGAGTGTTCTCCCAGTTGGACCTCGCGACAGGATTTCATCAGCTACGAGTAGCGGATGAGAGTATTCCGAAAACGTCATTTAGAACGCTGTCTGGATTTTATGAGTGGTTGGTCATGCCGTTTGGGTTGACCAATGCACCAGCCTACTTTGTGGATCTCATGAATCAAGTATTCAGAGGTCAGTTGAATAAATTTGTTCTTGTGTTCGTGGATGATATCCTTGTTTATTCAGGGACAGAAGAGGAACACAAGGGACACTTGAGGATAGTGATGGAGGTGTTGAGGAAACACCAATTGAAAGCGAAATTCTCTAAGTGTCATTTTTGGAGAAGGGACGTGAGATTCTTGGGTCATGTTGTTTCCGAGAATGGTATTGCCGTGGACTCCGCGAAGGTGGCTACGGTACAGGATTGGCCTACACCCAAGAATGCAACAGATGTAAGAAGTTTCTTGGGATTAGATGGATATTATCGTAAGTTTATCCAGGACTTCTCCAAGATAGCAGCACCGTTGACTCAATTGACTAAGAAGAATCAGTCCTTCGTCTGGGACGAAGTGTGTGAGGATGCCTTCAAGAGTCTAAAGGAGAAGTTGACGCGTGCGCCAGTGTTAGTCATTCCTAAAGGGAATGAAGAGATGACGGTATACACGGACGCTTGTGGTACCTGACTGGGTGCTGTATTGATGCAAGGGGGTAGGGTTGTAGCTTATGCTAGTTGACAGCTAAAGCCTCATGAGAAGAAATATCCTACCCATGATTTGGAATTAGCAGCGATCGTGTTTGCGCTGAAGATGTGGAGACATTATCTCTTGGAAGAAAGATTTGAGTTGTTTACCGATTATAAATCGTTAAAATATCTCTTCTCTCAGAAAGATCTGAATCTCCGTCAGCAAAGATGGTTAGAGTTCTTGGCTTCGTATGATTTTGATATCGCATATACACCTGGGAAAGGTAATGCGGTAGCCGATGCCTTAAGTAGGAGACATGCCAGCATAGGGGCTATGTTTCTCGAGTGGAAGCAACTGGAGTATATCGCGGGGTTTGATTTCAGACCAAAGTGCGAATTGGACCCAGTCATGCTAGCTAGTTTGACGATCAGACCCACTTTGATAGAGCGGATTGGTTCCAGCCAGAGGAACGATCCTAATCTATTGGAAATCATCTCCAAGTTAGAGATGGACATCGACGGTGAGGAGATGAATGCGTATGGGCTTGATCGAGATGGATGGCTTCGGAAAAATGGAAGACTAGTTGTGCCCAACGTGAATGGTTTGAGAGATGAAGTGCTTAGAGAATGTCATCACTCAAAACTGACTATACATCCCGGTGGTAATAAAATGTATCGAGACATGAAGCAAACCTACTACTGGGAAGGGATGAAAAGAGACGTTGGGAAGTTCATATCCAAGTGCATGAATTGCCAGCTAGTTAAAGCCGAGCAAAAGAAGCCTAGTGGGTTGTTGCAACCATTAGAGATTCCCGAATGGAAATGGGAGCAAGTCTCGATGGATTTCATCGATGGCCTACCAAGGACTAGATCGGGACATGATAGCATTTGGGTAATTGTGGATCGATTGACTAAGAGTGCAAGATTTATACCAGTCAAATCGACCAGAACGGCAACCAAGTTGGCAGAATTGTATATGAAGTGGGTAGTGAGATTTCATGGAGTACCCAAAAGCATTGTGAGTGACCGAGACCCGTTGTTCACTAGTGGGTTTTGGAAGAGCTTACAAGAGGCTCTAGGGTCAGGATTACATCTCAGTACCGCCTATCATCCTCAGACCGACGGTCAGACGGAGAGGGTGAATCGTATATTGGAAGATCTCTTGAGAGCTTGTATATTGGACTTTGGTGGATCATGGGATGACCATTTGCCTCTAGTAGAGTTTGCATATAATAATAGCTACCAATCCAGTATCGGTATGGCTCCATATGAAGCTTTGTACGGAAGACCGTGCAACTCACCATCATGTTGGATAGAGACTGGCGAGAAGTTTATGCTTGGACCAGATGTGGTGAAAGAAACTTTGGATAAGATTAAGATCATTTGCAACGAATGAAAGCTGCCCAAGATAGGCAGAAGAGTTATGCTGATAAGAGGAGAAGAGACTTGAAATTCTCCGTTGGTGACTTGGTGTTTGTCAAGATCTCTCTGTTAAAGAGCGTGATTCGATTTGGCAGGAGAGGCAAGTTGGCACCAAGATTTGTTCGCCCATTCCCTGTTCTTAAACTAGTCGGGAATTTGGCATATAGAGTTGGCTTACCAGAGAAGATGGCGGGAGTTCATAATGTATTTCATGTTTCCCAACTAAGGAAGTTCGTCCACGACTCAGATATGACTATTTCACCTGATCAGTTAGAGGACTTCGAAGTAGAACCCGAGGCGGTTGGGAACCGCAAGCCGATTCGTATTGTGGGGCACGATACGAAGCAACTTCGAAGGAAGGCAGTGAAGCTAGTCAAGGTTCAGTGGGGCGAGGACGAGAATGATTGTACTTGGGAGACAGAGGAGAACATTAGGAAGACATATCCAGAACTCTTTGCCTAGTAAGATTTACTTTACAATTTCCACATGCTAGGGTAGATTTGTTTTGCTTGTTTGCATGTTTGATTGTTGTTTTATGATTGATAGGCATGCGGGACCTTTGTGTGTGTTTTGATTAGGGAATTTCGGGGGCGAAATTTCTTAAGGGGGGACAGTGTAACGACCCGTATTCTACACATCATAGGATCGTAGAATATTTATTTCTTTCCCATGTGAAGTCATATGGTCGTGTAACTGTGGGAAACATCTATTAGAACCATTTCCCATGTTCATGATTTTTGTCGATTTTTAAATGACCATTTTGCCCCTAGTTGGTACTGTTTTGGCCATAACTTTTGATTGGAAAGGAATTTTGACCTGAAACCACTTCCATTGTATCGTTTGATGGTTTACCTTTCCGTAGAGTGGTCACAATAGCCAAACGGACTTACCATTTGGGAGATATGGCTGAAATAAGGTTTGGAGGGTGAAAAACTGCTTAACCGGGCCAAATAGGGTGATTAGTGGATAGGCCCATAACCCATTTCGGGATTAGGGTTTTGGGGAGGCTGAAATGAGTTAGAGAATCACTCCATTTCAGTTTTCTAGCCTCCACTTATCATCAAGGAACCCTAAAAATGGCCTCCAACCTCTAAATCACCTCCAAATCATCTTTTGGTCAAGGATTTGGCTTAGCAACCTCTAATCATGGAAGATCTACACCAAAGCAACATTGGAGCTGTTGTTTAGCATTGGGATTCACATCAAATCAGAGATTTATTTCATATCTTAGTTTATTTGTGGCTAAGGTGAGTGATTTGCATAGTTTTACACTAATTATGGTTAGTTAAGGGTAATTAGTGTTAATTAGCGAATTTAAGCATGATAAAATTCGGGAAAAATGTTCATAAATTCTTAAATGATGTTTTAGACTTCTGATATGAATTTGGGTTAATTTGGTTAAGTTTTGCTAATCCTATGATTAGTTTCACCTAAACATGCTTAAGGGGGAAATGTGGGATTTTGGGTATGTTTGATCCATTTTAACCTATCATATTGATGTTTTGATGTTTGTGGTTGATTATGCATGTTGCTATGACTGTATGAAATGATTTGTGATTGGTTTCAATAGTTAGAATGGTCGAAAACGTCGTCGAATGGCGTAAACACTTGCTGGAACAGTTTCAGAAAATAGTGCAGGTTTCGGATCGGATCGGATGTGGGGTTCGGATCGGATATGTTGAACTGGGCAAGGGATTCGATCGGATTTGAACCTGACACTTGGGAAAATTGGTAAAAAGGAAGGCCACACTAACTGAACTGGGATCGGATCAGATTAAGGAGGACGGATCGGAGCGGAAGCCTGAAGATGGATCAGATAGGAGCACGTGAAGGATGAGGAGGCGGATCAGAGCGGAAGCACGAACTGGAGGGGGATGGCACCCGACCCGACCCGAGGAGAAATACTCGACCCGAACCAGAAGAAGACCCGACCCGAACCGATGGCTTGAGGAGGAACCCGACCCGACCCAGTATTGACCAATAACCCGAGATGCAAAGGTAGTCCAATATGGGAAGTTAGAGCTTAGGATCTAGTTGGGAACCAATGAGTTCACTTCATGGTTGGGCTTTGCTGTGGGACGTGTGCTAAGGAGTTGTCGACGTTCATAACTTCGATTCACCACTAAAAATGAATGATGGCTACTTATCAGTGCAGTAGGGTCATTATGACCTGAGGGGCAAGGTGATGGTAGCAAGACTACGTTATCAGTGCAGTAGGGTCATTATGACCCGAGGGGCAAGGTGATGCGTAGTAAGACTATGAGCCAGTGCAGTGGGGTCATTGCGACTCCATGGGGCAGAGTGGACATAGTAAGGATTAGTAAGGCTATGAGCCAGTGCAGTGGGGTTCTTGTGACTCCATGGGGCAAAGTGGACATATCAAAGGATTTGTGGCTACGTTATCAGTGTAGTGAAGCCATTTATGACTTCATGGGGCAGAGTGATCGTAGCATGGTATGTTGGGTGATCGAAGTGGTGAATATCGTATGCTTTACGCACTGAGTGAGAGATGTGAGGATGGATGCTATGTTTGATTGTTTGCCATCACTATGACATGCACACCTCCCCCACCTCCGTATCTTTACACTGTTTGATATGATACCTTAGAGTGTTGTACAGTATGTAGTGCTAACTCTTTGGTTGCAGGTCCAGGTTCAGATATGTCTTAGTCTACCTGTTATTGTTCACTTTAGATGCTTATCGCTCATACCAGGCTTTATGTCTGACCTAGAGTTTTATGTCTCCTCTTATTACTCTGGGTGCTCACACGAGCAGACTAGAGACAGGTTAGCTGTTGATGCGCGAGTAGCTGATTCGGAGGCGGGCAGGAGGCTTCCACGTATGATATACATATATATATACACATTCTCCGTGTCGTTGGTGGTCGCTACTTGGGCATTAGTAGTGTACCTCCTTTATCTTGCTTTTGTTTTGAGATAGTTTGAAAGTTGTAATAAGCTGTATTTTGAATTTCCGCTGCCATGATGTTTAGTTTTGGTTTTCAGCTTATGCACTGTCTCTCCTGTTTATGTCAAATATGTTATTATTATATTTTGTTCTATTCGCTGTGAGACATTCTACAGGTTCCTTGTTAGTTCGTTTCCTTCTTCCTTTTCCTTCTGACGACCCGTTCCGTGCTAACTGGACATGTGTACAGTGCACCTTTGGATTAAATGTCGGTTGGTGCGGGGTGGGCCGTCACATTCCAGTTATGAAATTAGTCTAATGTATTAGTCTGTGATATATTCAAAACTCAATTATGCCATGCATAAAAATATACATGAGTCATAGTAAACATAATTAAATAAATTCCTTTATGAAATTCAACCGTTCAATGAATATAAAATTACACATAACATTTTTTTCAAATGGTATTCAATTCATAATAAAAAAGTTCAACTTTTAGTCATAAAATATTGAAATAAATTTCTTATTATATATATATATATATCAAAATATCTAACACGTCATATAAGTCTAATCTTAAGAACAATAAGATAAAATAAAATACCCCTTGCCTTGTACACATTTCACGCAAAAAATAGGACACTAATAGCTATACATGTCATGAGTTAAAGCAGACATACACAGCGTAATCCCTTCCTTGGAGTTAGCCATTTCACCGACCCTCCCGTAAGTCCCTTACATTAGGGAGTTTCTAAAAAAAATACAATATATTAGAAGTACTATACAGTGATAAGTAACTGGACTCTCTTATTTTGAAATTTAGCTTATACCCTTTCAATCCAAAACCTTAGATTACCCACTATAACTAGCTTACAGTTTTTATTCACATTTGAAATCTATACAATATCGCGATTGTGTCTAAGAAATAAAAATATGACTGGCCATATAGGTTTTGATAACTCTTGACAATTCATAATGGGATGCAACATATTATTCATATTTCAATCATGCTACACACACATACATATACATATGCATACACATACACAAAGATACATACATACATCCATATATATATATATATATATATATATATATATATATAGACACACACATGCGTGTGCCCAAACATGTATATATACATATATATACACACTCTCTATTTTTTCCATGAAATTCAATCATGGCATAGATATCAAAATATCCATAAGCTTCCTAGTAGAGATTATAATAGTACTTTGTATAGTATATAAGGTCAAAATATCTAGCAAGAAAGCTTGTTGTATAAGTTTAATTCTAAATTGCATACCACAAAAATGAAAAAATAAACAACAAGAACATATAATAAGAGAAATATAAAATACAATCTATTAGGAACCATGTAAATACAAATATGTTATGAGTAAGGTGGATCCAAATATATATATGCCTTAATATGACTCTAAAAATGATTTTTTGAATATCATGTAAATATACGAAGAATGAGATAAAATAAAATATATTGGAATGATATAAATCCACATATATTTGGAAAAAGGTAAATCTGCATTTAGCTTTTAATACAACACTTGAATATTAAAAATGGAAAATTAATGAATATGGCTAGTAATTTGATACATTATTAAGAATTGAAATATGAGCAACGCACATATACATGTATGTGTGTAGCAATGGATTTTTGTTGCTGCTATAAAACGTGGAAAACGAAATTTTAGACTTGCACTTGTAGAATAAGTAAGTTCTTGGCTTCTTGTAGATATTATACATCTCAAGTCCAAAATATCAAACAGAAAAAAAGAGCAAGTAATATGGTAAAAACAATAACCGTCATCCTCTTCGATGACTAAGAAAAAAATTACTTTTTTCTTGAAAAACTAAATAATTAGGTGGCTCAAACATAGTCAAATTAATTTTCTTGATAAACTAATTTGTGTCGTATATACGAAAGCATCAATAAATTTTTCTTCATGATACAAAAATTATAAATCATTTTCTTATGGCGAACACAATATGAAACATGTTGGAGTTGAATAAATCTCTAAGAATAAGTCATTGTTAGTGTTGCGTTAGTTTTTTGTAGTTTCGGTCAATAAAGCTAAGTTATAGGTGATAAGGATTGACATAAATATCATTAATGAAATTAATGAATATCATTAATGATATCCTTATCAATAGGAACTGAGCCACGCGCTAAGTTATAGGTGTTAAGGATTGACATATATATCATTAATGATATCCTTATTAATAGAAACCTAGCCATATTATTTTTGCTTTGATTGTTCTGGTTTCTTTTTTTTAGTTTGTTGTAAGGCTATTTAAAAGCCATTTCTGTTTCAGTTTAATGTATTAGAGAATACCCTCTCAAAAATCTACAAGTTTTTTTTTTACAATGTAATATCAGAGCCCTCTCAAAAGGGATCTAAAGGAGTGAAATTTAAGTGAGAAAGTGTGCAAGAGTGAGCAAAGAACAAACGAGTGAGAGATGGATGCTAAATCTAGTAATTTTAGTTCCCCATGTGTGCCAAAATTTGATGGAGATTATGATCATTGGAGTTTACTCATGGAGAATCTGTTGCGTTCAAAGGAGTATTGGAGTGTGATTCAACCAGGCTATAAATAAACTAGATCTGATGAAGTGCTGTCGGCAGCACAACAGAAGAAGTTGGAGGAAGAAAAGCTGAAGGACTTGAAGGCAAAGAATTATTTGTTTCAGTCCATTGACATGTTTATTCTGAAAACAATCACGCAAAAGGCGATGACAAAGAAACTTTGGGATTCCATGAAAGTCAAGTACCAAGGTAATGATTGAGTAAAGCATGCTCAATTGCAGAGGCTGAGAAGAGTGTTTAAAACACTGGAGATGAAGATAGGAGAGACGGTGACAGAATATTTTGGGAGAGTCATGGTCACAACCAATGATATGAGAAATTGTGGAGAGAATATGGAGGATGTGAAGATAGTTGAGAAAATTCTTTGAACATTGACGGAGAATTTCAATTATGTCATGTGTTCAATTGAGGAGTCGAATGATATCGACAAGATTTTTGTTGATGAATTACATAGCTCGCTGCTCGTACACGAGTAGAAGATACAATGAAAGAGACCCAAAGAACAAGTACTCAAAGTCGAGTACGATTACAATTCTGGACGAGGAAGAGGAAGAGGTAATGTTGGAAGTGGTGGTGACAGTACTTCAAGTGGAAGAGGGAGAGGAAGAACAGGTCTTATCAAAGCCAATATTGAAAGTGTCCCAACCTATGGCAGTTGAAACATTCAATATTGGCTTTGTTAAGACCTATTCTTCCTCTTCCTCTTCCTCTTGAAGAACCATCACCACCACTTCCAGCATTACCTCTTCCTCTTCCTCATCCAGAATTGTAATCGTACTCGACTTTGAGTACTTGTTCTTCAGGTCTCTTTCGCTATATCTTATGCTCGTGTACGAGCAGCGAGCTATGTAATTCATCAACAGAAATCTTGTCGATATCTTTCGACTCCTCAATTGAGCACAAGACATAATTGAAATTCTCCGTCAATGTTCGAAAAAATTTCTCGACTACCTTCACATCCTCCATATCTCTCCCCAATTTCTCATATCATTAGCTATGACCATGACTCTCCCAAAATAATCTATCACCGTTTCTCCCGTCTTCATCTCCAGCATTTCAAACACTCTTCTCAGCCTCTGCAATTGAGCACACTTTACTCTATCATTACCTTGGTACTTGACTTTCATGGAATCCCAAAGTTGCTTTGTTGTCGCCTTTTGCATGATTGTTTTCAGAATAAACTTGTCAATGGACTGAAACAAATAATTCTTTGCCTTCAAGTCCTTCAGCTTTGCTTCCTCCAACTTCTTCTGTTGTGTTTGTAATAACCCGAAAATCTGGGCCAGTTTAAAATTTTTTATTTTGGTAATTTTAGCGAATTTTGAACATTTAAAATGAATTATTTTAAATAATATCGACAAGAAATTTATTTTGAATAGAATTCGACGTATATATTATACGCGTCGTCGTTAGAATATGAATATTTATATATAATTATAAATAGAATTGAAAATGGCGCGGTAGTTCGATAATTCGATTTCAAACTTCAATTGAATGTACCGGGTGCAAAACAATCCGGATTTTAGCGAAACCAAAAACATTGTGATCTAATTGATAATATCTTTCCAACGAATCCGACAAGTTGAAATTTCGTAGCAGGAATCAAAAGATATGTCCAGTTGAAAATTCTAAATAGTCGCTATGGAATTCAGGCCCTTAAAAATGGACATTTTGCAAACGACCTCGGATTTCGACGAAACCACTTTTGTTGGATCCGCAGTGTCAAATTATTGCTAGGTTTCAAATTTCATAATTTTTCGAATCAATATGTGAGCGTGGCAAAGGAAAACGCGTTTGACCAGTTATAGTTGATTTTAATCGACTGGAAAATGGCCATTTTTCCAACGGCCTCAGAATTCGACGAAACTAGTTTTGTTAGGACCGTATCTTCAATACGAAGCTAGAAAATATTTTTCTGGAATTTTTCTAGTTAGTATGTGACCCCGGTAATTTGAAATGTACGTTTAAAATTCAATATAGTGATTTAAATGTAAATTTAACGGAAACTGATTCAAACGACCAAATCAGCTTACGGTACATATCCCATTGTGTTCGGAATGGGGGTGAAACGCTATGGACGACAGGCGGTGGGCCTCGTTTAGAGGTCGTATGTAAAAGTCAACTTCTATGAAAATAAAATAATTAAATAAGAAAAATAAAATAAAAAAAACACTTTCTCTTCCCTCCATATACCCCCCCCCCCGATTCATTTCAGAAGCAAAAGAAAAAAAAAGAAAAAAAAAAAGAAAAGAAAGGGGCAGCAGCCCGTCGATCTAAGTCGCCGCCCAAGGGGGCCATCACCGCCGCCGCAAATTCCTCCTCCCCCGTCGATCTTGCCTCACCTTCACCTCCTTCCTCGATAGCCTGGCGCGAACTCCCTCCTCCAACCAGAATCCACATCGCCCCACATCCCCAAACCGACCACCGCACTAAACCCTAGCCGCTGCGCCTTTGGCCGGACACCCACCCGACCTCCACCCAGACGCGCTCCACCCGGGGAGCACTGAAGCCGTCCCCCCCCCCCCCCCCCCCTTGAAAAAAACCTGTAAGTTATCAGTTATTTTTATTTAGTTTTTTTATATATATAGCAAAAATAAATCAGTTATTTATTTGTATTATAGCAAAAGTAAATCAGTTTTTTTTTTACATTAGAGTAAGCTAAAGAACTGATTTTTTTTTAATTATTTTTGAATAACGCTTAAGCATTGATTTTTAAATTAGAAAAGATTTGATTTTTAAAAATATAAGAGATTAGATTTTTAAAAGAAAAAAAACGATATTTTTAAAACTGAAAAGACGATATTTTTAGATGAGTAGTAAAGTAAAAATATGTTTTTTACTTCGAGAAAAATATAATTTTTATATAAGGAAGATAATCAAAATAGGATTTTTATATTTTTAAAGTATTAAAAATATAATCTTTATAGGATAGAGAATATAAAAATATCATCTTTGTGTATGTAGCAAAATAAAAATCTGATCTTTATTTTCTATACGTCGAAATAAAGTGCTGATTTTTATAAAGATGAAATCTTTATAGTTGAAAAGGCGAGATCTTTATATATAGAATAACGATGTAAAAATAGAATTTTTATCTATATAGTAGCGGTGTAAAAATAGCATTTTTTTTCCATATAGCGTGAAAGTAAAAATGTGATTTTTATATATTGAACTTCGAAATAAAAATTCGATTTTTATATATTGAATAACGGAATAAAAATTCGATTTTTAAATATATGAAGTGATTATAAAAATATGAATTTTAAATCGAAAGTGAATAAATAAAAATGTGATTTTTATTTTAAAAACATTGAAATATAAAAATGTGTGATTTTTATATATATAGTGACTGCGGGCAACGAAGATGACGAAGATGGGATAATGAAGAAGATTTCTGTCAATGAAGTGTCGAGAAGTTGGATAGCTATCTATGAGAACTTCTCACTCTTCAATTTCTTTTTCTAGTTATATTTATATACTAGGATGCAGACGGTGCTTAGTAGCACCCGACACAATCGTCCACAGACCATGGACTTGTTTGTTTGGTTGCATAGATTAGTTAGATGATGTGATTTGAAATTGAATTGTTTGGTGAAATGAATGGATTGATTGATGTGTGAATGGCGTGGGCCTTCACTAGACCGAGGATAAGGCTAGGCCTCGTCCCGTTTCTAGTATCGTGCCGTTATGCCGCCGAAATATTCTAAAATATGTTAGAAAAATAAAAATATCATTTTTATTGTGTAAATGAACTGAATAGAAATTCAAGTGTGGAAATAAAATATTTTTGTCGTTAAAAATATAATTTTTTTTCGTGAAAGTGAGTAAATAAATATTTATAAACAAATCGGCCGATTTGTTTATTTACACTGATTTGACTGATATTGATTGGGTTGATAAATTTTACACATCGCCTAACTGCACAAACAAAAATATGTGTTTGTTGATTTGAAACCCCACACGGGTGTTGGGATGATATTTGGCGTACACGAATCCCAATTATTTAATTATTGTCAATCGATTGGTCGACAGACTGTGTAAGCGTCGACTATTTATATTTGATGCTTATACAGTGTAGTGCACTTTGGTTGATGGTTGATTATTTTTCAATGCTATTATATACATGTGTTGTATGGAATCCATATAATTAACATTATATGGTGATTGATTGGGCCTCATTCCAATCGGGAAAGTAATGAATATTATAAAAGAAAATTCATGTGTTGAGGATAACAATAGTGATGTGTTGACAGTACTCATGTGTTGAGATTAGTCGTGTGTTGAAATAAATATAGATTCATGTGTTGAATGGGATAAATATTCATTTGTTGGATAGAATAAAGAAGTTTTGAAAATATAAAGCCGTGTTGATTAGATTGACGCCATTTTGACGTAAACGATATTTATATCGATTTTATTCATTTCGAAATGAATTGAATTGAAAACGATTTCGAAATGAATTGAATTGAAAACGATTTCGAAATGAATTGAATTGAAAACGATTTCGAAATGAATTGAATTGAAAACGATTTCGAAATGAATTGAATTGAAAACGATTTCGAAATGAATTGGATTGGAAACGATTTCGAAATGAATTGAATTGGAAACGATTTCGAAATGAATTGAATTGAAAACGATTTCGAAATGAATTGAATTGAAAACGATTTCGAAATGAATTGAATTGAAAACGATTCCGAAATGAATTGAATTGAAAACGATTTCGAAATGAATTGAATTGAAAACGATTTCGAAATGAATTGAATTGAAAACGATTTCGAAATGAATTGAATTGAAAGCGAATTCAAATGAATTCAAATGAATTGAATAGAAATGAATTTTAAAACGAATTTATAAAGAAGAATTCAATTTTGATTTGAATTGGAATGGAATTTGAAATTGTTTTGAAATGAATGTAGAACTATTTATAAAATTCGTTTTAAAAGGAAATCGACGAAATATATATAATATATATATATTATATATATAATGGCCTGAAAAGAACGCACCGCGCCGCGGCAGTTCGTGAATTTCGACCATTTATTTCAAACGGACATTGCGGGAGATCCGACCGTCGGATTCTCCTAAAACCGGAACCGTTGGGTTCGTATCGAAAAGAGCTTTCCAATGAATATTAGAAATTTGAAATCTAACGGTTGGATTTGGAGTTATGTCCAAATCAAATTCGAAAAAGGTCGCTGTAAGTGCAGTTCGATGGCCGTAGATGGAAATCGACTGTACGGGCCTTGATAAAATTATTAAAAATATCTATAATTTGTGTAAAATCATAATATGTGAATTGGAAAGAACGGGGGTGAAAAACTCCACATTTGTAAAGATAAAAATAGATTTTTATCGAAATGAACTAGTTTTGAACTAGAATTAAAATCAATTTATTTTTGAAATAAATAAATTGAATTTGAAAGTGATTTTAAAAATAATCAATACTCCCAATACGTGGATTGGACTGGAATTGAATCGAAATTATCTTCTGGATATTTCGATGTTGGATTTCGTGACTATACAAATATTGTTATGGGGATTTGAAAGATATATTTTATATCGTTATTTCCAATACGATATTTGTTGGTTTCAGAATTTGATATTGAATGTAAGCCGGTATATTTTCTATTCAGAGCCTTGTATTTAATATCAAATGTGATTTGGGTTTATCGTGAGTCGTGTTTTAGATGACATTGGTTCTTTAACCCAGTTAAAGACATAATATCGATTTCTGAAAAGATTAAAACTAAGTGGAGTTTTAATGAATCTTTAATTAGATTAAAATGTGAATTGATAATTTTAATTATCAAAATCTGAAAAGTGATCGAGAGTGGAGTATCATCAGTTTTGCTCCAAAGCGATAGTTAAATCTTTAATTAGATTTGAACGTGAAATGGTAATTAATTTTACCGATAACACCGTGGTGTTAGATGTGGAGTATTACCAGTTTTCTCCATGGGATATATAGGTTGGGATTGGGAAATAAAATAAATAATTACTTCGGTGTGGTTCGTTAATCCCGACTAGTTTGAAATGATATCCATAGGAGGATTAAAGAATAAATTTAGAAGAATTTATCTTGGATAAAATTAATGGGAACCTTTCCCTAAGAATGTGATTTTGTGAATAAAATAATATTCTGAATTGGAATGAGGCGTTTGTTGTGTTTGTGTAACATTCGTTTATTATATACGTGGGTTATTCAGAAAGGCCGGGTTTATACCCATTCTGAATAACCGATTCGACGAGATGTCGAAGATGAAGACGGTGGTTGAAGACCGGAAGTCTTCACATCGTTTGGGTGATTACTGATGATCTTGATTGGGCTGTACACCCAGGATGAGGGAATCAGTTGGTGATCGTCCAGACGTACCTGGAGATGGATGGATATGCGAGGAAAGTGCCTCCGGTTTCGTTCAGACCCATAACGAACTTGTAAATGGATTGTGTGTCCGACATTGTATTCCTTTATATCGTATTTGTTGATCTCTGCTAAATATATATCTGTTTGGCGGCGGAGAATTTATTCTCTTGCTTAACGCCCTTCTCTGAGACATATGAGCTCAGAGGTTATATATTGGCAGAAATCAGTGGTACGATATGGCTTGATATTGTGGCATACTGAGATGCAGTGATCCAGACTTTTGTTGAAAAGCAAAGTTTGGTGGTTGATGATCAAAGTGCAGCTGATATAGCATGGCTTTGTGTATAGCGTTGATCCGCGAGCCTCACAGCCCGGGATGGTGGTAAACTGATGGTTTGATCAGTATACATTTTTAGTGTAGTGGATTCGGTCGACCGATATTGAGCTTCGTGCTCGGAGGGATAGAGTAAGCGGTGTTTTCTCTTGCTGGGACGTAAGCCGCGGTGATACTTGAGTCCCAAAAGTGCGGATGTGCATAGCGGTGTTTTCTCTCGCTGAGACGTAAGCCGCGGTGATTTGTACTACGCGGTCGATCTTTCGAATCAGGAGCCACCATGATGGAAATCCAGTTTCCAATACGTGTATTTCGGCTTTATTTGTAGAGCCTAGTATGGCGACATAGTGGGATGGGGCACTCATGCCGTCTATGATTTATATTTATGATTGAAATGGTTTTTGACACTATACACTTATTATAGTATCAAATGATTTGTTTTAAACGTATCAAGCATGTTTGGCTGTTATAAGGTAAAACCCTATCCTCCGGCTTGCGTTGCATTGTGTGATGGGACCTGGGTCTTATAATAGCTTCATTTTTCGAAAAAGCATTGCGCTGTTTATTCTATGCACTAGTATTCTTGGGAGGAAACCCGTTCCGTGTTATACGGCGTGGTCCCTTGAATTACTCTCTTTTAAAGTAAAGTTTTAAATAACTGTTTTAGTTCTCACACCAGTCACATGACTGACCTGGAGTTTATTGTTTCAACCTAAACTCTGGGTGCCCTTATTTTCCACACGGGCAGCTAGTAGTTTTGGTTTTGCAGATTTATATTCACAGGATCCTGGTTTACAGCTGGAATGATATCCGGAAAGCTTTGTATCCGTATATCTCTTCTAGTTGTGTATTGTATTATTTTCCGCTGCGATGTATTTAAATGTAATTTAAATCCCTGATATTTCTGTGCAATATTCTTTTATACTCTGTATATTCTTGTAATCTGATGCATTGTTGTAATATACAATGAAATGTTCTTTTGTTTGTGTTCTGATTTGTCTTGTCCTCACATTAATTCGTTCTTTCTCATCTCTTCGGAGACCGGGGAAGTTACGGGTCGCTTCAGTGTTGCCGACAGCACTTCATCAGATCCAGGTTCTTTGTAGCCTGGTTGAATCACACCCCAATACTCCTTTGAACACAATAGATTCTCCATGGGTAAACTATAATTATCATAATCTCCATCAAATTTTGACACACATGGAGAACTGAAATTACTAGATTCAACATCCATCTCTCACTCGTTTGTTCTTCACTCACTCTTGCACACTTTCTTGATCATAATCTCCATCAAGAGGAAGTGGAAGAGGAAGAATAGGTCTTAACAAAGCCAATATTGAGTGTTTCAACTGCCACAGGTTGGGACACTTTCAATATGAATGTCCAGTGGTTGAAAAGGGAGCAAATTGTGTTGAGATTAATAAAGAATAAGCATTACTTCTTATGACACATGAAGAGATTAAAGAAGCTGAGCATAAAGGAATATGGTTTTTCGATTCGGGCTGCTCTAATCACATGACGGGAAATAGAGAGTGGTTTGTAGAGCTTGATAAGAGTTTCAGGCACGTTGGGAGACTAGGAAATAGCTCAAAAATGGATGTTCTAGGAAATGGAAACATCAAATTTGAGATTAAAGGAGTGACTCTAATTGTAAGTGATGTATACTTTGTTCCAAATTTAACAAACAATCTACTAAGTATTGGGCTATTGCAAGAGAAAGGTGTGGATTTTTTGATCAGCAAAGGAGTGTGTGAAATGTTTCATCCTAAAAGAGGCTTGATTGTGAACACTAAAATGTCTGCAAACCGTATGTTCATGGTGTCTGCAACAATGAAAGTTGGTCATAGTACATGTCCGAAGATTGAAGACGACAAAACGGCGTATTTGTGGCACAAACGTTATGGAAATTTAAATAATACATCTATTCGGATTATGCATGACAAACAACTTGTGAAAGGGTTGTTTCAAATGAAAGAAGTCTCGAAAGTTTGCAAAGTGTGCAACATTTGAAAACAACATCGTGAAGACATAACCAAGAAGGGTCAATGGAGAGCAACAAAAAGGTTACAGCTCATTCATGCGGAATTGTGTGGCCTTATATATCCAGTATCTCACAGTGGAAAGAGGTACATCTTTCTTCTAATTGATGACTTTAGTCGCAAGAGCTGGATAAATCTTCTCTTGGAGAAAAATGAAGCGTTTGAAGCTTTCAAGATATTCAGAAGTTTTGTGGAAAAGGAAGCAGGAACTGGTATCAAGGTTTTAAATCTCGAATATCGGTCGTGTTTCATCTCGGGGATTTTATAGACTCGGTCTCGTATCGGGGGAGATCTCGGATGAGATGAGTTTAACTCAGGAGTTCATCTCGGATTTTCATCTCGGGTCTGAAAGTTCATATCGGAACAATCTCGGGGTACATGATATGTTAAAAATGATATTTTAACAAAATGATTTTTATGAATGTTATCAAAAACATAGTAACTTAAACATAAAATGCAAAATAACTTTATTATTCTTTATTTTGCGAAAGATCATTCATACCCTAATCGTAATATGCTTAAAACATGAATATTGTTAGGGAGGAAACATTAAAAGGATCCAAAACATTAAAAAAAATCCAGCATAAATAGACCATAAAATACATAATTTCATAAGTAACATGTATGTAAAAAGATGAATATAAAAATCATAAGCATTGTAAAACATATACGAACATACAATATAGTCATTTAATATGCAAAATGTAAAATAACAAAAGATTGATATGGCTAGATTTGAGTTTTTTAATTATAGTTCCAGTTTAGGCACAAATTTTAATTTTAACCAAAAAAACTAAGACTCGGACGATATTCCTGTATTTCGTCTCGGTCAGTATATTGTTCGATATTGCAATATCTCGAGCGATATGTTCGAAAGGAGATTTAGAGTGATATTTGCTGTTCCATTTCGGAAGGAGCCCAAAATGAGATCTCGGAGGAGATCTCAGGCGATATTTGCGAGATTTGAAACAGTGACTGGTGTATGCTGTTTAAGGACAGATAGGGAGGAGAGTTCACTTCAAACACTTTCAATCAATTCTGTGTGGAACACGAGATTAGGTGATAATTAACCGCAACAGCTTATACACCACAACAAAATGGTGTTGCCGAGAGAAGAAACCGCACTATAATGAATACGGTTCAATGTTTTCTCACAGAGAAGAACATGCCAAAGATTTTTGGGCTAAGGCTACAAAATGGGCATGTCATGTTCTAATAGAAGTGCAACAACTGCAATAAAAGATATGGTGCCAGAAGAATGTTGGAGTGGGATCAAACCCATAGTGAGCTATTTCAGAGTCTTTGGCTGCATTTGTCAGGTGCATATTCCTGAGCAACGAAGAGTGAAGCTTGATAACAGGAGCCGCAAGTGTGTTCTTTTTGGAGTGAGTGAAGAATCCAAAGCATATCGACTTTATGATCCAATCTTAAAAGAAGTGGTCATAAGTCGGGATGTAGTATTTGAGGAAGAAGGAAAATGGAAATGGAGTATAGAAGAAAATGATTCCAGTGACTTTCTGGACTAGGAAGAAGAAAATCCAATTGGAGAGGGAGACTTAGAAGCATTTGAAGCTGGTGAAAGATGTGATGCGGGAGAAGATCAGCTTGTTAATGAAGAAAATGCAGGAATTCTCCACAACCAGAGATTTAGAAGAAAAGAAATAGGAGACAACCAGCATGGTTGCAAGATTACAGGAGCTTTGAAAGGATCTCAGATGAAGCGGCTGAAGCAGAAATGGGGATGGCGCCATTTCTGTCTCATGATGATCTAGTGAGATTTGCAGAGGCAAATAAAGAAGAAAAATGGATGGATGCAATGAGAAGTGAGATTCAATCCATAGAGAAGAACGAAATTTGAGTAAACTTGCTAGCAGATGCGAAAAAGCATATCGACGCGAGGTACCACTACCTAAGTAGTCTTACAAATCAAGAAGTTGTAAAGTTGGTGTTTTGTGAAATAGGAGAACAAATTGCAGACATCATGACGAAACCGGTGAAGCTGGAGACTTTTATCAAGCTGAGAAGTCCTCTGGGAATGCAAGCACAGGGAGTTTAAACTAGATGTTAGCATAACATGTCCATTTTAAGGGAGGGATTTTTTGAAATTGAATAAATCTCTAAGAATAAGTCATTGTTAGTGTTGCATTAATTTTTGGTAGTTTCGGTCAATAAAGCTAAGTTATAGGTGATAAGGATTAACATAAATATCATTAATGATATTAATGAATATCATTAATGATATCCTTATCAATAGGAACTGAGCCACGTGCTAAGTTGTAGGTTATAAGGATTGACATATATATCATTAATGATATTAATGAATATCATTAATGATATCCTTATCAATAGGAACTGAGCTACATTATTTTTTCTTTGATTGTTTTGGTTTCTTTTTTAGTTTGTTGTAAGGCTATTTAAAAGCCATTTCTATTTTAGTTTAATGTATTAGAGAATACCCTCTAAGAAATCTACAAGTTTTGTTTTTACAAAACAACAAACTAAAGTCCAAGTTAAAGCATTATCTTGGGCATTCTAACACTGTAACAACCCGCAAATTCTGAACCAATTTAAAAAATTTATTTTAGAAAATTTTAATGAATTTGGAGAATATAAAATAATTTATTTAAATAGTAATGGCGTTAATTTTAGTTTCCTTTTCATTCTGACGTACTTTAAAAAAAAAGTAATTATGAAATAATAAAGATATAATTTTGCCAGTAATGTAATGAGGTTACATGAAATTAAAATGTAATAAAAATGTAAAGGTATGATGCAATTAAAACACAATGCATATAAATTACCTAATAATATGGAAAGGAATATTAGTATTGGGGTCAGAAGAAATGTAGGAAGTGACATTTATTTCAAACGCAAATCACAAAGAGATAGTTCTAGTCATTTATTTGCGCTATAATATAAAATGGTTAAAATTAATATATATATATATAGAATGATAAGAGATAAATATGGGTAATAAGTGCATTAACTCACAAACATACATACTTTATTCATCCAAAACATGTATAATAAAGGCTAGTTATCATTACTAAATAGGTAAAGGTTTAGGTTAGGTTGGAATTTGAAATGTCCCTCATTTATTACTACAACATATAATAAAAGGAATATTAACAATTATAACCATGTAGATTTGAGAGAAGTAAATGTACTAATAAATTAGTATGGAATTAGTGTGTTTAGCTTTATATAATTTTATTATTTGTTTGTTCATGCTCCTTTGTATTTATGCCTAACATTCTGCCCTTCGATTACATTACTTGTATTTGACAAATTTTAGTATTTTAATTTTGCTGTCTAACTTAACATATTTATCTATTTCAACTCGAATCTATTTATGTTGTAAACCATTGTATTTACTGGTTTTATATTAGAAACATCTATTTTTAACATAGTATTTACTCTGGAATTGAAAATACTTTTGAAAATTTATTTTTCTAATGTAATGTTCTAGCATAATTTACATCATTAACAAGTTTGAATATTCAATATCAGAATTCTTTAATGATAAGAATTTTTCTTAAATATAATACTTTCCCTAGTTGTTTTAACTATAATGTTCATTAATGTGGAAAGTTGCAACAAGTTTTCAATGCGTTTTCCCTTCCTTATTTCAAGCGCATGCATCCATGCTATATATTTAGTGTCATTTTATAAACATAAATAAAAAGATTTTTTTTTTTTGCAATTAAATTGAATGTAGTAAATGGTAATATGTGATTATAACTATAGCAAATGTGAACGTGATTTGAAATTCAAAAGGTTACAGTTAATTTGAACATAATAAGTGTTTTCAACTTTAAAGGAAAGTAAACAGAAATTTAATTTGAGAAAAATTAAACATACAAGGGGGAAATTTCCTCTCCACTATAAAATATCCTATACACTCTAAACCTAATTCTAATTGCCCAGTCGCCACTCTTATTCCTCAATGGCCATGAACCTCCGATTCAAATTCATCAATTTCTTTTTATCCACTGCGAATTAAAATATAAAAAGGGAATCGAAGAGATTCTTCCACTCTTTGATTTTATACCACTATGATCGTTTCTCGTTCAAAGTTTGGGGGGTTCTCAACACTCAAAGGCGCTGTGTTTACACGCTTTTCTAGTCCGATGGGGGTGCAAGTTGCAAGCTTTTTGGGGTGGTGGTGAAGCTCGCCGAGGCGCACGTCGTAGTGGTGGACGATGGCGGTCCGATGGTGGCGTTGGTGGTGCGTTCTAAAGCGAGGTGAGATCTCTAAAATTCAATTTTTAATTTAGAAAATATATTTATGGTAAAAAAAATCATTGTGATCGCAATTAATTGATTGAATTATTGTGGTTATGAATGGTTGATATTGGTTGCGACGAAATCGATTGCATTTGTGGTGAATTCACATGTTGTGAAAATGGATTGAATTGTGTAGATCTAGAATTTGCTTATTCATTTGAACCTGCTTATAGAATAAAAACCATGTTTTTTATTGTATATATGTAGTTGAAATAATCATGCCAATGATAGGAATTGTTTTACAATAATAATATTATTTTTATTGTAATATGTATATGTTAGAATTTGTTGAACAATAAAAATCATTTTTTTTTGTGTATTTATGTCATGAAAATGATTTAAATGTTAAGTAGATTATTAACACAATAAAAATCATATTTTTATCATGTATTTATGTCACAAAAATGATTCACATGTTAGTATATTATTAATGCAACAAAAATCATATTTTTTCTATGTTTATGTCATTAAAATGTTAATATGTCATGTAATATATTACTAGTGCAAGAAAAATCATATTTTTATTGTATTTTTGTTTTATAAAAATGTTCACTAGTTACTAAAATTGTTGTATGATAAGAATTCACATTTTTATCATAGTTTATGCCATCAAAAATGTTCATAAGCCACTGAAAATATTGTATGATAAAAATTCACATTTTTATCATATGTTTTTGTTATGAAAAATGTTCGTAAGTTATTAAAAATATTTAAACATGACAATTCACATTTTTATTGCATGTTCACTTCATTAAAAATGTGCATTTGTCATATAATATGTTAATACAATAAAAATCATATATTTATTGTATGATTGATTCATAAAAGGATCGTGTTTAAAATAAAGCGTTAAAACATGAAATGTTACATTTTCATTGCATGTTTGATTCACTAAAAAGAAGCATGTTTTAAATAAAAACATGAATTAAAAAGTTACCCTTTTATTTGCATTTAGATGTAAATAAAAGATAATATTTAAAAGTTACATTTTTTTTTTCATTTTAGTTGTAGTGAAATGTTAACATTAAGCATTGAATTTGTAAACAATATAGATATTCATTCTTTATTCGTCAAGTTAAACATTGAAATTTGTGTACGAGTAAGGAGAATCATTTTTTTATTTGGTTATTAGGATTATAAGTATGTATGTAGACAATATAAAATTGTCCTTCTTGTTTGAAATTAGAATGGACATATTAGAACTGAATGATCTAATTCGAATAAATGACAAATCACATTTTGTCAATTTTAATTAAACATGCATGACATTTATAATTTAAACATGCATGGCATTTATGTTTATCAATTTAAACATGCATGACATTTATGTTTGTCAATTCAAACATGCATGGCATTTATGATTTATCAATTTAAACATGCATGACATTTATGTTTATCAATTCTAATTAATCATGTCGTATTGGTAAACAAATATATATCTTCAACATGACAAGTAAATATGTGAATTTTCATTTACACAAAATTCTACCTATAACATAACAAAGTAAAAATAAGCATTTATTGTCATTAACATACATAGGAAATTGTTTATAAATAAAATAAGCATTTATTGTCATTAACATACATAGAAAATTGTTTATAAACAAAATAAGCATTTATTGTCATTAACATACATAGAAAATTGTTTATAAATAAAATAAGAATTTATTGTTATTAACATACATAGAAAATTGTTTATAAATAAAATAAGCATTTATGTGTCATTAACATACATAGGAAATTGTTATAAATGAAATATACATTTATGTATCATGAATACACATAGAAATTTGATTTCAAATAAATGACTATTTATTTGTCATTTGTATAACATAGACATTTGATTTCAAATAAATGACCATTTATTTTTCACATGAATAACATAGAAAAATTGGTTACGAATACGAATTGGGCAAAGACACGAGGTTAAGCCCAACAAGTGGAATAAGTCTGCCCGGAACCAACCAGCATATCCAGCATCCACAAGTTGTAGGTCTAATGTGAGGGGTCTGGCCCATTATAAAACATAAATGGATGAGAAACAATTTAATATGAAGATCATTTATAATATAAAGAATACTTTGAAATAATATGCTTTAGTAAAATAATCAATTATTAATTATAATTGTACCTGGACACGAGGTTAGGTTATATTTGTGGTGGAAATCTGCTAGGACCTGACCGGCATATCCAGCAGCCAGAAATGTTGAACCTAATGTGAGAGGTCCAAGTGCACAAATACGAAACGGGCCATGACACGAGGTTAAGCCCAACTTGTGGGATAAGTCTGCCCGGAACCGACCGGCACATCCAGCATCCACAAGTCGTAGGCTGAGGGGTCCAACCCATTATAAAAAAATATGGATAAGATAATGAATTGGACTGTTCAATCTGTTTTAAAATAGCGACGCCATTTTTTAACCCGAACGAGTTTATCAATTTATTTTATCCATGTTATAATGAATATTAAAAGAGGAATAATTTCAAAATGAATATTTTGAAAATTATATTATTTTAATATGAGAAACATTTAGAATATTTAAATTGGATTTAAATGGAAATTATCTATGGATTATTTTATTATTGGATTCTGTGATTATACATATATTATTTTAGGAATTTGGAAGATATTTAGTATCGATATTTCTGATATGATATCCATTGGTTTTAGAATTTGACATTAATATAAGTCGATATAATTCCTATTCAAAGCCTTATATTTAATATCAAGTTAGATTTTGGGTTTGTCATGAATAATGTCTTAAATAACATTATTCTTAAATCCATGTGAGTAAAGAATAATATTTTTTATTAAGATTTAAATGAGATTTCCAAATCTTTTTTTTATTTATTTGAAATAAAAAGGAAATTAATTATGGGTTGTTTGTGAACAATGTAATATAAAGATTGCATTGTATAAAAGGTAAAAAGAATATCATTTTTATGTAATATAAAAAGATTACATTTCATTGTAAGTGAGTCAACATTAGAATTTACATTTTTTTTATAAACTTTACTCCGAAGAGTAAAGCTAGGGGACTCCACTGTCCGCCACATGGGCCCCCCTTTTTACCCAGCCCAACAAGGAGCATCAATCCCCAAACCGTTTATGGCAAACTAAGGGGATAACCGCTCCAAGCCTTACAAAAGAGAGCATAGCGTGCAACCGCCAAGGATCGAACCCGCAACCTCCAGGAAACTTTGTTTCCATGATTGCTAAGCGCCCTTGCCAACTGAGCTACACCCCGTGGACAGAATTTACATTTTTGGTATAAATGAATCAGTAGAAAGGATTCATTGTTTTGATAAATTATGAATTTATGTTGTTATTATATATGAAATGATCCATCATTATATATGTTTCTGATGCTAAAATGTTACACCTCCATTTACAAGTTACCCGACGTGTTTATGTGATTGGGTCGATAATTTTCGCACATCGCCCAAGTGAACAAATAATTTATTATTTGTTTGTTGGTTGAAACCCCACACGGGTGTTGGGATAAAAATTGACATACACTAATCCCAATGTTTATTTTTATGTCGATCGATAGATCGACAGGCTGCGATGAGCGTTATTATTTCATTTCAATGCTCACACAGTTATAGATTGCACACTGGATGTTAAATGGATGGTTGGATAATATTCATCATTACTGTCATGTACATTCAATATATGAAATCCCTGTAACCAAAGTTATAGGGTAAATGTCTGAGTCGCATTCCATTTCAGGATTTCCTTTAAATAAAGAATATCTTTTAAAATAAAAACATTGTAATGTAAAGATATTTTAAAATAAAGAGTATTGTATTACAAAGAATATTTTATATTAAGAATCTTTTTATATAAAGATTATTTTTAATATTAAATATTTTAAATGATATTTAACAAAGAATAATTCTATGTCCGTCCTTGGATGGACAAAAGATAAATATATTTTATAGAAATAAACTAGTCATTAACTAGGATAATTCTTTAAGTTAAGATTTAATGAAGTCTTCTAAATTGAATAATATTTCATTGGAAGTAAATAAATGAATTCGATTTGGGTTGTCGTGAATGGTGTCTTAAATAACATTGTTCTTAAACCCCATATTAAAGAATAAAATCTTTTAATTAAGATTATAGTGTTTCCATCGTATTTAGTAATTGAAATAAAACGATATGTGAATTGGGTTTATCGTGAAATATGTTTTAAACGACTTTTGTTCTTTAACCCAATTTACATTGAAATGTGATTTAGAATTTATAAATCTTTTTATCAAGATTTAAAAAGAATATTCCAAAGTTTAGTTTTCCAATTTAATATAAATTAAATTGGAATTGAATGGGAATTCGATTTGATAATATTCGAGATAGGCTTCTGTAAAAGAAGACTGATAATACATATGGAATTTAAAAGGCCTTGTCGTTATTCCATTTATATTATTGGTCTGATACAGAAATTTATATCGATTATTCATTGATTTGATTTCTGTGAAAATTCCATAATTAATGGAAGACGATTTTGGGTTTATCGTGAACAATGTTTTTAAGTGACATTGATTCTTTAACCCAAATTAAAGACAAGACTTATTTCTTAAGTTGTAATAATCATTTAATAATGATTTTGATATTAAACCCTCATTGGAGTTTAATGAATCTTTAAAAAGATGATAAAAGGTAAATTTTAAAGGAATTTATCTTTGATAAAATTAATGGGAATTTTTCCCTAATAATATGAATATTCTATTTAAAAGAATATTCTGAATTGGAATGAGACGTTGGATGTGTTTTTATAGCATTTGACTTTTAATTATAAATACGCGAAGTATTCGGAAAGACCGGGTTTAACCCATTCCGAATATTTATCACGACGATGAAGAGTCGAAGATGAAGACGATGGTTGAAGACCGACGATCTTCACATCGAATGGATGAGGACTACTGATGCTCTGGACTGGGTCGCTCCCAGCACTGGGATAAAGTGGTAGTTGTCCGGACGTAATGTTGATTGTTCGGATATGCGAGGTATAATGCCTCTGGTTTCGTTCAGACCCAGAACGGACTTGTAAATGGATTGTGCGTCTGACATTGTATTCCTTTCTACTGTATTTGTTGAACGCTACTAATTATATATTTCTGCTTGGTGGTGAAGAACTTATTCTTTACTTATCACCCTTCTCTAAGACGTATGAGCTTAGAGGTTATATATATATTGGTAGATGATCAGTGATATGGTAGGGTCTGACAATGTGGCATGCTAAGATGCAAATGATCAAGGCTCTTGTTGAAAAGCAGGCCTTGTGGTTGATGATCAAAGCATAGCCTATTTAGGCATAGCTTTGTGTATATCGTGACTTCGCGAACCTCACACACCGGTTGAGTCTAAAACGTGAGAAGGGAAAGCAGGGAGTGCACACGTTTCTTTCTAGCTAGAAGTGGTGTCAGTGCTTAAACTGGCTGAAATTTACTTATGTGGATGATGGAATTTTTGCGAGGCCTCGGTTTATTCTTATCGGTCGCCCACGGCCGATTTGTAGGTCCAATAGGATCAGGAAGCGTGTGTTCAGGCATAACTAATCCACTAAAGTATTTGTGGACCGGCCCTGCAGGATCCAAAGGTTCGCCAACGTCCGAATCCAGAGACATTGCTAGAGTGTCTCGAATCAGTAAGGATCTCCTCCCTTGCCTTGACTCATGATGGAAACCTAATTTCCAATACGCCTTTTGCGGTTTTGATTGTATAACTAGTATGGCGACATAGTAGATGGTAGTTATGCCGTCTAGGATTAATACATTTATTTTGAAATGTTTTTATTAAAATATATACACACTAATAATAATATCGTTTTTAAGTATCAAGCATCTTTTGACCATTATAAGGTAAAACCCTATCCTCCGGTTTGCGTTGCATTGTGTGATGGGACTTGGGTCTTATAATGGTTTCATTTTTCTAAAAAGCATTTCGTTATTTGATGATTTACTTATTTTATGCACTGCCGATCCAATGGAGTAAACCCGTTCCGCATTAGCGGCGTGGTCCTGTGATTAGCCTTCTTATTAGATAAGTTAGGTTAGATTTCTCACACCAGTCCCACGACTGACCTGTAGTTTGTTTCACTTTGCAAACTCGGGTGCCCTCTTTCCACATGGGCAGTCGAGTAGCTCTTTGCAGATATATTAAGAAGGATCCTGGATTGAATTCTGAAGCCGGGTCCAGAATATTGATAGCCTTCCGCTGAAATTGTTTTCCGCTGCATTGTATTACTTTTGTTGTAATTTATCTTCCGCTGTACTTTATAAAATGTACTCTGATATATTCTGTACTCTGATGTAACATTTATTATTGATGTTATAAAAGTCTGTGTTGTTATTCTGAAGTGTTGTATGCCCAGAGTTGATGCATTCGAGGTTTCCAACTTTGGATCAGACCTGTGTGGTTTATGGTCGGTTCCAAGGGTAGGAATTTTCGGGTCATCACAAACACCCATAATTATCAGTAGGAAGTTGCATATCAAATCCTAATATTAACTAATGCATAAAAAATTGTAAACTAAAAACATACTACTTAGGATAAGGAAAACAAACACACAACGATTGCCGATTCGTAGACATGAGGATCAAGAGTATTATTGGACTGAATTTAATGCTGACCTCCGACAAATTCATATGAACTACAAACCCTAAGCCACAACCCCCCGTCCAACCTCCCGCTTCTTCTCCTTCTAGTCAGCCGCCGCCACCAATTGCTAAGCATCTTGATCCCCCTGACCCGCTCCCTCCTCTCATGGAATTTCTATCTAACATCGATTCTCTCTCCGACCTACCTCCTCTGATTGCTATATCACAATTTTATTAGGAAGGATTTCAATTAGTTGTGTCACAGAGAAATCAGAAATCACTCTCTTCGAATCATCGCCTACAAGCTCCAATTGATGTTGTTTCTTCATCCCCTCAACGCTTGCATTCACCTTTTATGCCTTTTTGGCAAGGCGCCTTTCAACCGGGGTGATTTTTCTCCTTTGGAGACTACAAGGAAAGCTTTAGTTTATAAACCAACGAAGACATCTTATCCTTTTGGCTTTACATTTCACTCTTCTTGTCTTCCTCTGCCTAAACCTTCCACTTCTACTTCGAGGATGCCAACAAATGCTACTAAACATACTCAGAAAACTAGTCGTACTTGAAAAGACAACGTTTCAAGTGACAACATTACTATTTATATATCTCTTAAATTTTACATTTAGAGGAGCTTCAAAATATCTGTTGTGCAAAAGTGATATTAGATATTGTCCAAAAGGCTCAGTAACAATGGGAAAACGTAATTGTCATTTATATTGTCGGTTCTAAACCACATTATCCATTTTTTTAAAGATTATATTCATAATGTATGATAGCAAATGTGTGATTTTACGATTAACTCTAAGGAGGATGGTTTCAACATTATCAAATTTGATAGTAAAGATGATTGTGACAAGATTTTAGAAGGAGATCCGTACTTCCATGATAAATATTAATGATGATGAAACGGTGGTCGTTGGGCATGAATCTATATAAAGGTATATTATAAATTATTCTTATATGGATTCGACTACCGGGATTGTCTCTTGATTTTTGATCGAAAGAGGGAATAAGTTGTATTGTATCTGCACTTGGTAAACCTCTAAAGCTCGACAAATTTACGGAAGGTATTAGAAAAATTACCTTCGCCCGTGTATTTGTTGAGGTTTCTAGTAAGTTTTTTATCCTAAGAAAATTCCATAATTGTCGGAAGACAATAAGTTAGTAATACAAAAGGGTTAATATGAGTGGTTTCCTCCTAAGTGCTTAAACGATCGTAGTTTTAGTCACATGAAAATGCTAAACCCTAGGTACTTTAGGTATTGATTTTGATGACAACAACCATATAAACATTACTATTAACATATTTTGAGTTGTGCAGTTACATTAGATATATTTTGGAGATATTTAAATAAGAGTACAAAAGAATAATTATAGAAGAAGAATAATCATAATAATTGAAGACTAAAGAAGTCCACAGCCTATCTGAGAAGAATGTTGAAGAACATAGGTGTTTGAAGTGATGAGGAGTTGGCTGAACCTTAGAATATCTTGTTAAAGATCCCATGGCATTTATACTAGAAGACAATTAAGCATTGACCTCAGTCGAATAAACAAAATCCACAAATATAAGGAAATTTGAAGTGCAGGAAATTTGCGACATTTATAAGTGTTGCTGGCATATTTGCAACACAAGTATCTCGACATACCCTTTTTCGTATGTCGACATATAACAGTTAGGTCAGATTTTCAAATTCAATTTGAGTAGTTATTTCCCTCCACCCTTTCACCAAAAGACACATCCTTTCATACGCTATTTAAAGGCCTCTAGTAACACATTTTTACTCATTAATTTCACATTATCTTCTACTCCTTCTTCTCCATTTATTCTCTACAAAATTCCATTGAGAACTATACCATTACTCTTGCAAATTCACTCTCTTTCACTCTTATTCTTCGTTGATTTGCAAGCCACACAATATCAGAGAGTTGTACTTGAATTCATATCATTCTCTCCCTCTGAGTTAATCCTATTTCCTCAAAAAATTAAAAGATATATTGCCATTGGAGGTCTATAGGATCATCATACCAGATCTGAAAGAATATGTATTGAAGATACATCTACTTGCCATTGTTTGTTGTTGTTGATAAGGAGAAGGTGTATCTTATAGCCCGTGAAATCAAGGTTGTGAAGGTGTTCTTACCACCTGTGGGAAGTAAGTGATTATAGTGAAATTCTGTACGGTGGAGTGCAGGACTGGATGTAGGATTGGTTAATCTGAACCAGTATAAAAATCCTGGTGTAATTTACTTTACAGCATTTTATTTTATTACTTATTTCTTTTGATTTGAATTTGAGTAGATATAGTTTGTGTCCCTAGTGTCTGAGTAACCTTAAGGTCCTAATAATTGGTATCAGAGCAAGGTTTTTCAAAAAGTTCATAATATCATTTTTGAAAATTTTAAATGGAAATTTTTGAACATTAGTTTGAATTTATGTATTTCATCAGTATTAGATAAAGTCTGCATTCAATTTTATTGAAAATCAAGTTTCTATGATTTGATTTTTGAAATTTTATTTATTTATTTATTTTTTGAATGTTTTTTTATATATGGATATGTTACAAAACCATCATGATATTATTGTAGTTATTTACTTTGAAAAGTCATTAGATTACTTGAAAAGTCATTTGATTATTAGAAAAGTAATTTGAATTATTTGAAAAGTAACTTGATTCTTTGAAAAGTTGTGTTGTTTTATAGGAAAAGATGTATTATTTGGCTATTGGAAATTCAAACTCTGAAAAGATGGGTGATGTAGCTATTGGTAATTCAAACTCCAAAATGGTGGCTATTGAAAATTCAAATTCAGAAAAGAAAACAAAAAGCGGAGAAGGGTAATGATGGTTGGTGTAGAGACATCAAGAAGAAATGGATATATATATAATATAAATCAGCAAAGAAATGGGTACCTGTTAAATTTACAACTTTGGATTTTCATCTACAACTTATCTTCATACAGTACTTCTCGTCATTTGCTTCGCAATACTGCTGAATGTGAGTCCATCAAGAACTGATCAAGTAATGATCAAATGAAGTTTTGGTGAATAAAAGAGAGAAGGAAACCAAAACTTCCAACAATAATCTTCAAATTGCATCCACATGTTAGACTATTTTGTGCCAAATACTTTTTCAGATTGTAGTTCTCGTTCTTGCGGTCGTTTTGATGGGTAGATCATCAAATTCCGATAAAAATTGAATGAGAAATGGCAACTCGATGTTGATATTCAAAACAGAAAAACTATTACGGGATTTTCTGTTTTCGTCTTCCTCTTTCGACTTGCTACACCCCAATACCATCCAAATTCATGCCCAAACTTCTACTGATCATAGTCCTCGAATTCCTCTTCAATTTGCCACTGATTTCGATCGATCTGTTAAGAAACGAAGAAGTTATGCTTCTTGAAATTTAATTGAAAATGAAAAATCAGAAGAAGAAGAGATTGTGAAGAGACATGAATTTTGGGCCTTTATATAGTAGTTGAAGTGTCCATTCATTCAAAATTCAAAATTCAAATTCAAATTTTGGCGCCAAGTTGGTTGAACTACTGAATCTTTGATATCTTTCTCAAGCGGTGTTCAAATTCAGCAAATAACTACACTAAAAACGAGCCTGTCGCAATAAAGTAGATGTCAACATCAAATTCCAGAAGATCAATTCAGAATTCAAAGAATATTGAAGAAATGGATCTAAAAACTAGGTACGCCTTAATTAATTTTTAATTTTTTGTTAAGCGTATGCGTTGATTGTCTTGCTTGTTTCCTTTGCTTTAAATTTGAAATTTAAAACTTTAAAACTCAAATTTGAAATTTAAAATTCGAATTTGAAATTTAAAATTCAAATTTTACTTTTGAATTTTTAAATTCAAATTATTAATAAAATAATAAAATAAATTTTTATGTTGATGAATGCTATTTCAAGAAATAGTTAAACCTGAAATTTAAATCAATAATATAAAACCAAGATTTAAAAACAATATGTTTTTTGATTTTCTACATATATGACAACATACAAAAATGATCACGTCGACATAATGAAATTTAAATTTTGAATTTAAAGAATTTAAACTTTCAAACTTCCCTCCATGTTTTAAATAAGTAAATGCAAGTTCAAATTATAGTTATTAACTTTTCTGTCTACTTATTTTCTTATATCTTATTTCAATATATATATGTGTGTGTATATATATATATATAAATTAATAAAATTATTAATATGATTGAAATAATTTGAGCTTTTCAAACAATTGATATTGTTATAAAATACTAGTTTATATATCTTTAGTTTAAGCATACATAGTTTAACTTATATATTTTTCACATATAATAACAATTTTGGGTTACATTATAATAAATATTATTTGTAACTACGTACTAATTTTGATTTATATACTTAACTTCATATTTTGGTATAAAAATATTTATATATATGATTTTTATGTCTTAAAAAATATATTTTAAATATAAGAAATTATAGCTTTATATATTACATCATATTATCAGTTTTCATTAAAGTAATTTTGTTATAACTATAGATTTATTTTAAAATTTTAACATATAAATTGTTTTTTAGCAAATAAATATGTTTGGATGTCTAAATTTTAAATTTAATATTAATATATATATCTCATAATAAATTGAATTTTAAGTTCTTTTAAAAAAATTAGTTTTATATACTTTATGAATATATGTTTATAGTTTTTCTTTATATGTTACATTTTTTATATTATAATCTATCTTTAAATGTATCTTCAATTTTACTACAACAAGCATCCTACTTAGATTAGTTAACTCCACATTTCTCATAGAATTATTTTATATATATTTATTATATATTATGAATACCATAAAACTTTATCATTACTATCTTTTCAATCTCTTTCATAAGTATCGTTGACCTAAGTCGAGCAATTAATATATATTACCCTTGTTTAATTCAAGTAATGTATAATACATATGCGTATGCATAAATAGTTAAACAATACTTTGAATATATGCTACATAGGTATAATTATAATTACCAAATCATTCTGCATACTATCATTACACATCTTACTTCATATCATACATCATTATTAGAGTACATCTCAAATTAAAATCATTCACATCCAAGTTGCATTTCATTCAATATATCACTTCATACAATTTTGCATATAACGTACTGCATTATAACTAACACACTGCATTACATGTTAATTTTAACTCCACAAACAACAAATATATAGTATGGAAAGTTTTTATCTAATTAGAAATTCAAGATTATTAATCAAATACATAACATATTTCCTTTGTCTTGATTAACTTGACTGATTTGTTTGGCTTGGTCAAATTGATTGAACTGACTGAATAAATTGACTTATTTGGTTTGCTTGATTTGTTTGACTTAAATAACTTGATCGACTTACTTGACATGGTTAAATTTTACTAGTGGTTGAGAGGTTTGTTAGAAATAAATTTATGCATTTGTAGTTAATAGAAGCTTTATAGGTTTTAGGATAAATAGAAGTTACAAGAAATGTTTAGTTTCATGTTTGAGTTGATGTTTTGTGACGATAAAGCTTAAATTGATTGATTGATTGGATTGAATTGCTTTACTTATACAATAATTTTAAGGATATCTTATCAGAGTTATTTCTAAGACTAGATTAAGGTCTTATTATAGTTTTACGGGAATTAGAGTTTAGGATAGGTTTAGTCTTGTATTAAATTAAGGGGGAGTTTTAGAGTTTCTAAGGATTGGTTGATGGTTCTAGAGTACTTTGGTTGATTTAATTATTTAGATTGATTGTTTGAATTGCTTGTTTGCTTAAATTATTTGCTTAAACAGCTTATTTGCTTGAATATTTTGCATGAATTGCTTGTTTGAATTTCTTGTTTGACTAGTGTAGTCATAGATTTAGGGGGTGTTATAGTAAATTATAGAAAATTATATATTAAGAAAGAGTTATAGACTTAGGGGAAGTTATATATAGAATTAGGATAATATATAGGCATAAATTTAGGGGGAGTATTTTATAAGGTATAGATAGATTTCGGATTCAGTGGAATATTTTATGCTAGGATATATGGACAGATTTAGGATTTAGGGGGGTTTATTTATATACCTTAGAAATTTAGTATAGATTTAATTATAAGTTATGTTTAGATAGTTATACGATTTAAGGGGGGTATCTTTAGAATTTCTTTTTGATAATACCAAAGGGGGAGAAGCTATAAAATATAGATTTAGTTTATGGGATTCATATAGACAGGTGGAGTATTTGAAGGATCATCATCAATAGGTATATATATGTATGATATTTTATAAACTAAGGTTGTCATCATAAAAAAAGGGGAGACTGTTAATACATTAGGTACCCTAGGTATTGATTTTGATGACAACAACCATATAAACATTACTATTAACATATCTTTGAGTTGTGCAGTTACATTAGATATATTATAGAGATATTTAAACAAGAGTACAAAAGAATAATTATAGAAGAAGGATAATCAAAATAATTGAAGACTAAATAAGTCCAACGCCTATCAGAGAAGAATGTTGAAGAACATAGGTGTTTGAAGTGATGAGGAGTTGGTTGAACCTTAGAATATCTTGTTAAAGATCCCATGGCAATTATACTTGAAGATAATCAACCATTGACCTCAACCGAATAACCAAAATCCACAAATATAAGGAAATTTAAATTAAAGGAAATTTGCGACCCTTATAAGTGTTGCTGGCATATTTGCAACACAAGTATGTCGACATACCCTTTTTTGTATGTTGACATATAACGGCTAGGTCAGATTTTCAAATTCAATTTGAGTAGTTATTTCCCTCTACCCTTTCACCAAAAGACACATTCTTTCATACACTATTTGAAGACCTCTGATAACAAATTTTTACACATTAATTTCACATTTCCTTCTACTCCTTCTCCATTTATTCTCTACAAAATTCCATTGAAAACTATCCTATTACTCTTGCAAATTCACTCTCTTTCACTCCTATTCTTCATTGATTTGCAAGCCACACAATGTCAGAGAGTTGTACTTTAATTCATATCATTATTGTAATAACCCGAAAATCTGGGCCAGTTTAAAATTTTTATTTTGGCCATTTTAGCGAATTTTGGAATATTTAAAATGAATTATTTTAAATAATATCGACGAGAAATTTATATTGAATTGAATTCGACGTATATATTTATATACGCCGTCGTTAGAATATAAATATTTATATATAATTATAAATAGAATTGAAAATGGCGCGGTAGTTCGATAATTCGATTTCAAACTTCAATTGAACGTACCGGGTGCAAAACAATCCGAATTTTAGTGAAACCAAAAATCATAGGATCTAATTGATGATATCTTTCCAACGAATCCGAAAAATCAAGATTTCATATCGGGAATCAAAAGATATGTCCAGTTGAAAATTCTGAATAGTCGCTATGGAATTCAGGCCCTTAAAAATGGACATTTTGCAAACGACCTCGGATTTCGATGAAACCAGTTTTGTTGGGTCCGGAATGTAAGGTTATTGCTAGGTTTCAAATTTCATAATTTCTCGAATCAATATGTGAGCGTGGCAAAGGAAAACGCGTTTGACCAGTTTCAGTTGATTTTAATCGACTGGAAAATGGCCATTTTTCCAACGGTCTCAGAATTCGACGAAACCAGTTTTGTTAGGACCGTATCGTCCATACGAAGCTAGAAAATATTTTTCTGGAATTTTTCTAGTTAGTATGCGACCCCGGTAATTTGAAATGTACGTTTAAAATTCAATATAGTAATTTAAATGTAAATTCAACGGAAACTAATCGAAACGGTCAAATCAGCTTGAGATACATATCCCATTGTGTTCAGAATGGGGGTTAAACGCTATGAGCTACAGGCGGTTGGTTCGATTTCGAGTTCGTATGTAAAAGTCAATATAAATTGAAAATATAATAATAAAATAAAAAATAAAAAACTTTCTTCCCCTTATCTCCTTTGGCCCCCCCGCCCCCCCCCCCCCCCCCCCCGTCCAAATTCAATCGACGGAAATCAAAGAAAAAAAAAAAAAAGAGAACGCTGAAGCCCTAGGGGCGCCAGCCGCCGCCATAGCGGGTGGCCACCGCCACCACCGCTTCGTCGCCCCTCCTCCTCTTCCTCCATCTCCCTCCGCTCCTCCGATCCCTTCTCTCCCCTCTTCTCCAGGAAATCGACGCGCGCCCCAATCCACGCGACATCGCCACCACCCACCGACGTCGGCCCACCTTCACACTCCAGCCACCGCCCCTTTTTCCCCCCCTCCGCCGAGCTCGACAGTCACCCCCCCTCTTTCGCGACAATGTGAGTATTTTATTTATTTTATTTTTATTTTAATTCTGTAATGCTGATTTTTTTTTTAAAGGGTTAAAACTGTTTTTTTTAATAGATTTTAAAACTGATTTTTTTTAAAAGAAATTAAAAACTGATTTTTAAAAGAAATTAAAAACTGATTTTTTTTAAAAGAAATTAAAAACTGGTTTTTTTTAAAAGAAATTAAAAACTGATTTTTAAAAGAAATTAAGAACTGATTTGTAAAAGAATATAAAAAAACTGATTTTTAAAGGAAAAGAAAAATGATTTTATTTTAAGGTTTAAAATAGAAAAAAAAAGTTTAAACTTTGAAAAAGAAAAAGGTTTAATCTTTTAATAGAAAAAGATTTGAACTTGCAAAAATAAAGATCATATTTTTAAAAAGAAATAAAAATAGAATTTTTATATAATGAACTTCGAAATAAAAATAGAATTTTTATATATTAAACATCGAGGTAAAAACATGATTTTTATATATTGAATAACATAGTAAAAAATTCGATTTTTACATATGTAGAGAATACGGGCAACAAAGCGACAAAGGAGAGATTGGCGAAGATTTTATGCAAGGAAGTGCGGTGGAGCTTGGATAGCTATAGGTGAGAATTTCTCACCTTTCAATTTATTTTTCTAGTTATATATATATATACTAGGATGCAGACGGTGCTTAGTAGCACCCGACACAATCGTCCACAGACCATGGACTTGTTTGTTTGGTTGTGTTGTTAGTTAGATTGTTTGAGTTGATTTGAATTGTTTGGTGAAATGAAATTGATATGATTGATGTGTGAATGGCGTGGGCCTTCACTAGACCGGGGATAAGGCTAGGCCTTGTCCCGTTTCTAGTATCGTGCCATTATGCCGCCAAAATTTTCTAAAATAAGTTAGAAAAATACAAGTATCATTTTATTTAAAGAATGAATTGAATAGAAATTCATATGTTGAAATAAAATGTTTTGTCGTTAAAAATATAATTTTTAACGTGAAGTGAATAAAATAAAATATTCATTTATAAACCGGACGGTTTGTTTCTGTACACCTATTTGAATGACATTGATTGGGACGATAAATTTTACACATCGCCCAACTGCACGAATAAAAATATGTGTTTGATTGTTTGAAACCCCACACGGGTGTTGGGATGAAATTCGAAGTTCACTCATCCTGATTGATTAAATATGTCGATCGATTGATTGACAGGCTGTTATAAGCGTTGAATATCTATATTTGATGCTTATACAGTGTAGTGCACTTTGGTTGATGGTTGATTATTTTCAATGCTATTATATACATGTGTTGTATGAAAATCCATATAATTAACTTTATATGGTAATTGATTGGGCCTCATTCCAGTTTTAAAATAGAAATATTTGAAATAGAAATATTCGAAATGGAATATTTGAAAATATCAATATACGAAGCCGTGTTGATTAGATTGACGCCATTTTGACGTGAACGATATTTATGTCGATTTTATTCATTTTAAAATGAATATTAAAAAGTAATTTTGAAATTGAAATATTTCGAAATGAATTGAATTGAAAACGATTTCGAAATGAATTGAATTGAAAACGATTTCGAAATGAATTTAATTGAAAACGATTTCGAAATGAATTGAATTGAAAACGATTTCGAAATGAATTGAATTGAAAACGATTTCGAAATGAATTGAATTGAAAACGATTTCGAAATGAATTGAATTGAAAACGATTTCGAAATGAATTGAATTGAAAACGATTTCGAAATGAATTGAATTGAAAACGATTTCGAAATGAATTGAATTGAAAACGATTTCGAAATGAATTGAATTGAAAACGATTTCGTAATGAAATGAATTGAATTGAAAACGATTTCGAAATGAAATGAATTGAATTGAAAACGATTTCGAAATGAATTGAATTGAAAACGATTTCGAAATGAATTGAAATTTGAATTGAATAGAAATGAATTTTAAAACGAATTTATAAAGAAGAATTCAAATTTTGATTTGAATTGAAAAGGAAGTTGAAATTGCTTTTGAAACTTATTTAAAACTATTTATATAATTTGTTTTAAATAGAAATCGACGAAATATATATTATATATATATAATATATATAATATAATGGCCTGAATAGAACGCGCCGCGCCGCGGCAGTTCGTGAATTTCGACCATTTATTTCAAACGGACATTACGGGAGATCCGACCGTCGGATTCTACTAAAACCGGAACCGTTGGGTTCGTATCGAAAAGAGCTTTCTAGCGAATGTTAGAAATTTGAAATCTAACGGTTGGATTTGGAGTTACATCCAAATCAAATTTGAAAAAGTTCGCTGTAAGTGCAGTTCGATGGCCATTGTTGGAAATCGACTGTACGGGCCTTGATAAAATTATTAAAAATAGTAATAATTTGTGTAAAATCATAAGAAATGATTTGTGAAGATTTGGGATGAAAAACTCCATATTTGAAAAGATAAAAATAGATTTTTATCGAAATGAACTAGTTTTGAACTAGGAATATAATTCTATTTATTTTTAAATAAATAAATTGAATTTGAAAAGGGTTTTAAAAATAACCAGAATATCCAATGATTGCATTGGAGTGGATTTGAATCGAAATTGTCTTCGGAATATTTCGATGTTGGAATTCGTGATTATACAGGTGTTGTTATGGAAATTTGAAAGATATATTTATATCGTTATTTCCAATACGACATTTGTTAGTCGTAGAATTTGATATTGAATATAAGCCGATATATTTTCTATTCAGAGCCTTGTATTGAATATCGAATGTGATTTGGGTTTGTCGTGAATGGTGTCTTCACTAACACTGTTCTTGAACCCAGTTGAGAAATGATTAAATCTTTCTATTTAGATTTAATGAAGTGTACCAATTGAACGATATTTAATTGGAATTGAATTGGTATTGATTTTTGGGTTTATCGTGAACGGTATTTTAAATAACACTTGTTCTTTAACCCGATAATTAATGGAATGTGACTTTGGGTTTATCGTGAACCGTGTTTTAAAATGACACTGATTCTTTAACCCAGTTAACGATTAAAACTAAGTGGAGTTTTAATGAATCTTTAAATAGATTGAAAAGATCGAGAATGGAGTATCACCAGTTTTACTCCAAGCGATAGTTAAATCTTTAATTAGATTTGAACGTGAAATGGTAATTGAATTACCGATAACACTGTGGTGTTAGATATGAAGTACTACCAGTTTTACTTCATGGGAGGAATAGGTTGGGATTGGGAAAATAAAATAAATGATTACTTCGGTGTGGTTCGATAATCCCGACTAGTTGGAATTGATATTCAAAGGAGATTAAAGAATAAATTTAAAGAATTTATCTTGGATAAAATTAATGGGAACTTTTTCCCAAAGTATAGGAATATTTGAATAAAAGAATATTCTGAATTGGAATGAGGCATATGTTGTGTTTGTGTAACACTTTTATAATATATACGCGAGTTTTTCAGAAAGACCGGGTTTATCCCATTCTGAATAACTGATTCGACGTGGTGTCGAAGATGAAGACGGTGGTCGAAGACCAGAAGTCTTCACGTCGTTTGGGTGATTGCTGATGATCTTGATTGGGCTGTACACCCAAGAAGATGGAAACAGTTGGTGATCGTCCAGACGTACTTGGAGATCGATGGATATGCGGGGTACTAGGTGCCTCCGGTTTCGTTCAGACCCAGAACGGACTTGTAAATGGACTGTGTGTCTGACATTGGATTTTAGTCTGTGTGATTGATTTCTATTAAATATATATCTGTTTGGCGGCGGAGAATTTATTCTCTTGCTTAACGCCCTTCTCTGAGACGTACGAGCTCAGGGGTTATGTATTGATGGATATCAAACGCATGGAGTGAATTGCCTGTGTGGCATGCCTAAGTGGAAATTGATCGAGGCTTCTGTTGAAAAGCAAAGTCTTGTGGTGATGATCAAAGCACGGCCTTTGTGGCGTAGCTTTGTGTAACGTTTGCTTCGCGAGTTTCGCACCCCGGTTGTAAACCAAAAACGGGAGAGGACCTCAGGGAGGGCATGCGTTTCTTTCTAGTTAGAAGTGGCGTCAGTGGTTTTACACGCCCTGACGAGTTTAACTTATGTGGTTGTTGCTGTTGCGAGGCGCCTCGGATTGATCGTTCGTTCTCGAACCGATGGAGTCATTTAGTTGGCTCATTTACGCCCCAAAGGGCGGGGAAACGCATGTTCAGGGTTTAAGTTTAATCCACATCGGTGGACTGGCCCTGACGATCCAAGGGTCACTCGAGCTCTGATCCTGAGGCTCGGGCTAGAGAGTCTCGAATCGGTTGAGGACTATCTTTTGCCTCGGTTCATAGACGGAAATCCAATTTCCAAATATGTGACATTTGCGGTTTTAATTGTAGAACTAATATGGCGACATGATATATGGTACCCATGCCGCCTATGATTGATACTTATGATTTGAAGTTGTTTTATACACTATGCACTTATTGTAGTATCAAATGATTTGTTTTAAACGTATCAAGCATTCTTTGGCTGTTATAAGGGAAAACCCTATCCCCCGGCTTGCGTTGCATTGTGTGATAGGACCTGGGTCTTATAACAGCTTCATTTTTCTTTATTTAGCATTGCGCTGTTTGTTTTATGCACTGGTGTTCTTGGGAGGAAACCCGTTCCATGTTATACGGCGTGGTCCCTTGATTTACCGAACTTTAGAAATTAAAGATTAATAACTGTTTTAGTTCTCACACCAGTCACATGACTGACCTGGAGTTTATTGTTTTAACCTAAACTCTGGGTGCCCCTATTTTGACACGGGCAGCTAGTAGTTTTGGTTTTGCAGATTTATATTCACAGGATCCTGATTTACAGCTGGAACGATATCCGGAAAGCTTTGTATCCGTATATCTCATTCTAGTTATGTATTGTATTATTTTCCGCTGCGTTGTATTTAAATGTAATTTAAATCTCTGATATTTCTGTGTAATATTTATTCATTTATACTCTGTATATTATTGTAATCTGATGCATTGTTGTAATATACAATGAAATGTTCTTCTGTTTGTGTTCTGTTGTGGCTTGTTCTCGAACTATCCGCGCTTTCCTTTACGGGGAAGTTAAGGGTTTTTACACGTGGTATCAGAGCTTTGGTTTACAAAGCTAGAGAACAAGGCACATTAGAACTATACGAAAGAATTCATCAGATATTGGATTAGTAATATCCAATTAGGATGACTCGTTAGAGATGGGATCAGTAGAATCCTAGAACGAGTGTGAAGAGTATATTTTTAAAGTGAAAACAAATTTTTGTTTTGAAGATTTAAATCAATTATTCGTATTTGATTATTTATTTATATAGATGTGGACAATCCAGTATATATAGATTTTGCGTATACGTCTGATCCGCGTGTATTCGAAATTTTAATATACTGGATAGATATAGAATCACACTCTAGTCGCCCGGGGATGATGCTGATAATTGTGATCACATTATCAGTATTTATATTCGAGTGATGAAAGTGAGATTTCTATATATTCCTATTGACTGGTGTGAGAACCAAAATTAGATAGGGCCTATTGTTGTGATTTGGCATCAAAAATTTGATTTTTGTATATGTATCAAAATTATCAATTTGAAAAGCTAATAAACTAATTGATTGATGTTTGTGTTGTTTGTTTATTTGTTTGCTAATTTTGAACCATTTAGCCTAATTGTATCAAATATTGAACGATATTGAAAATTAGTCGCATTTGCTTGCATATGCATATATATCATTGAACAGGTCATAGCAAGGAGGCTAGAGCCAGAGAATAAAATTTGTTTGCCCGACAAATAGGTATATGTTTACTACATAATTTCCTGTTTTGTTTGGGTGATGATGATTTTGTGAGCCTATTAGCTAGCCGCTTGGCTTTTTCTTTTTCTTTTTGAGATCTGAAGGACCGGGGAAGCTATTTAAAATTCCCCGATGCTCCCGGTGCAGGGGAGGTTATGGCGAAATTTTTCGAAAATTTAGGGTGTTAGCCAAATTTTTGAAATTTTGAAAATTCTCAGAAACTAAAGGGTTGGAGAATGAAAGCTAGATCGAACGTAGAGTTGATTAGTCAAACCACTTTCGACTTTGTTCCTTTTCGGGGACGAAAAGTTTTAAGTGGGGGAGATTGTAATAACCCGAAAATCTGGGCCAGTTTAAATTTTTTATTTTGGCCATTTTAGCGAATTTTGGAATATTTAAAATGAATTATTTTAAATAATATCGACGAGAAATTTATATTGAATTGAATTCGACGTATATATTTATATACGCCGTCGTTAGAATATAAATATTTATATATAATTATAAATAGAATTGAAAATGGCGCGGTAGTTCGATAATTCGATTTCAAACTTCAATTGAACGTACCGGGTGCAAAACAATCCGAATTTTAGTGAAACCAAAAATCATAGGATCTAATTGATGATATCTTTCCAACGAATCCGAAAAATCAAGATTTCATATCAGGAATCAAAAGATATGTCCAGTTGAAAATTCTGAATAGTCGCTATGGAATTCAGGCCCTTAAAAATGGACATTTTGCAAACGACCTCGGATTTCGATGAAACCAGTTTTGTTGGGTCCGGGATGTAAGGTTATTGCTAGGTTTCAAATTTCATAATTTTTCGAATCAATATGTGAGCGTGGCAAAGGAAAACGCGTTTGACCAGTTTCAGTTGATTTTAATCGACTGGAAAATGGCCATTTTTCCAGCGGTCTCAGAATTCGACGAAACCAGTTTTGTTAGGACCGTATCGTCCATACGAAGCTAGAAAATATTTTTCTGGAATTTTTCTAGTTAGTATGCGACCCCGGTAATTTGAAATGTACGTTTAAAATTCAATATAGTAATTTAAATGTAAATTCAACGGAAACTAATCGAAACGGTCAAATCAGCTTGAGATACATATCCCATTGTGTTCAGAATGGGGGTTAAACGCTATGGACGACAGGCGGTGGGTTCGATTTCGAGTTCGTATGTAAAAGTCAACATAAATTGAAAATATAATAATAAAATAAAAAAAAACTTTCTTCCCCTTATCTCCTTTGCCCCCCCCCCCCGTCCAAATTCAATCGACAGAAATTAAAGAAAAAAAAAAGAGAGAGAACGCTGAAGCCCTAGGGGCGCCAGCCGCCGCCATCGCGGGTGGCCACCGCCACCACCGCTTCGTCGCCCCTCCTCCTCTTCCTCCATCTCCCTCCGCTCCTCCGATCCCTTCTCTCCCCTCTTCTCCAAGAAATCGACGCGCGCCCCAATCCACGCGACATCGCCACCACCCACCGACGTCGGCCCACCTTCACACTCCGGCCACCGCCCCTTTTTCCCCCCCTCCGCCGAGCTCGACAGTCACCCCCCCTCTTTCGCGACAATGTGAGTATTTTATTTTATTTATTTTATTTTTATTTTAATTCTGTAATGCTGATTTTTTTTTTAAAGGGTTAAAACTGTTTTTTTTAATAGATTTTAAAACTGATTTTTTTTAAAAGAAATTAAAAACTGATTTTTAAAAGAAATTAAAAACTGATTTTTTTTTAAAGAAATTAAAAACTGATTTTTTTTAAAAGAAATTAAAAACTGATTTTTAAAAGAAATTAAGAACTGATTTGTAAAAGAATATAAAAAAACTGATTTTTAAAGGAAAAGAAAACTGATTTTATTTTAAGGTTTAAAATAGAAAAAAAAAAGTTTAAACTTTGAAAAAGAAAAAGGTTTAATCTTTTAATAGAAAAAGATTTGAACTTGCAAAAATAAAGATCATATTTTTAAAAAGAAATAAAAATAGAATTTTTATATAATGAACTTCGAAATAAAAATAGAATTTTTATATATTAAACATCGAGGTAAAAACATGATTTTTATATATTGAATAACATAGTAAAAAATTCGATTTTTACATATGTAGAGAATACGGGCAACAAAGCGACAAAGGAGAGATTGGCGAAGATTTTATGCAAGGAAGTGCCGTGGAGCTTGGATAGCTATAGGTGAGAATTTCTCACCTTTCAATTTATTTTTCTAGTTATATATATATATACTAGGATGCAGACGGTGCTTAGTAGCACCCGACACAATCGTACACAGACCATGGACTTGTTTGTTTGGCTGTGTTGTTAGTTAGATTGTTTGAGTTGATTTGAATTGTTTGGTGAAATGAAATTGATATGATTGATGTGTGAATGGCGTGGGCCTTCACTAGACCGGGGATAAGGCTAGGCCTTGTCCCGTTTCTAGTATCGTGCCGTTATGCCGCCAAAATTTTCTAAAATAAGTTAGAAAAATAGAAGTATCATTTTATTTAAAGAATGAATTGAATAGAAATTCATATGTTGAAATAAAATGTTTTGTCGTTAAAAATATAATTTTTAACGTGAAGTGAATAAAATAAAATATTCATTTATAAACCGGACGGTTTGTTTCTGTACACCTATTTGAATGACATTGATTGGGACGATAAATTTTACACATCGCCCAACTGCACGAATAAAAATATGTGTTTGATTGTTTGAAACCCCACACGGGTGTTGGGATGAAATTCGAAGTTCACTCATCCTGATTGATTAAATATGTCGATCGATTGATTGACAGGCTGTTATAAGCGTTGAATATCTATATTTGATGCTTATACAGTGTAGTGCACTTTGGTTGATGGTTGATTATTTTCAATGCTATTATATACATGTGTTGTATGAAAATCCATATAATTAACTTTATATGGTAATTGATTGGGCCTCATTCCAGTTTTAAAATAGAAATATTTGAAATAGAAATATTCGAAATGGAATATTTGAAAATATCAATATACGAAGCCGTGTTGATTAGATTGACGCCATTTTGACGTGAACGATATTTATGTCGATTTTATTCATTTTAAAATGAATATTAAAAAGTAATTTTGAAATTGAAATATTTCGAAATGAATTGAATTGAAAACGATTTCGAAATGAATTGAATTGAAAACGATTTCGAAATGAATTGAATTGAAAACGATTTCGAAATGAATTGAATTGAAAACGATTTCGAAATGAATTGAATTGAAAACGATTTCGAAATGAATTGAATTGAAAACGATTTCGAAATGAATTGAATTGAAAACGATTTCGAAATGAATTGAATTGAAAACGATTTCGAAATGAATTGAATTGAAAACGATTTCGAAATGAATTGAATTGAAAACGATTTCGAAATGAATTGAAATTTGAATTGAATAGAAATGAATTTTAAAACGAATTTATAAAGAAGAATTCAAATTTTGATTTGAATTGAAAAGGAAGTTGAAATTGCTTTTGAAACGAATTTAAAACTATTTATATAATTCGTTTTAAATAGAAATCGACGAAATATATATTATATATATAATATATATAATATAATGGCCTGAATAGAATGCGCCGCGCCGCGGCAGTTCTTGAATTTCGACCATTTATTTCAAACGGACATTACGGGAGATCCGACCGTCGGATTCTCCTAAAACCGGAACCGTTGGGTTCGTATCGAAAAGAGCTTTCTAGCGAATGTTAGAAATTTGAAATCTAACGGTTGGATTTGGAGTTACGTCCAAATCAAATTTGAAAAAGGTCGCTGTAAGTGCAGTTCGATGGCCATTGTTGGAAATCGACTGTACGGGCCTTGATAAAATTATTAAAAATAGTAATAATTTGTGTAAAATCATAAGAAATGATTTGTGAAGATTTGGGATGAAAAACTCCATATTTGAAAAGATAAAAATAGATTTTTATCGAAATGAACTAGTTTTGAACTAGGAATATAATTCTATTTATTTTTAAATAAATAAATTGAATTTGAAAAGGGTTTTAAAAATAACCAGAATATCCAATGATTGCATTGGAGTGGATTTGAATCGAAATTGTCTTCGGAATATTTCGATGTTGGAATTCGTGATTATACAGGTGTTGTTATGGAAATTTGAAAGATATATTTATATCGTTATTTCCAATACGACATTTGTTAGTCGTAGAATTTGATATTGAATATAAGCCGATATATTTTCTATTCAGAGCCTTGTATTGAATATCGAATGTGATTTGGGTTTGTCGTGAATGGTGTCTTCACTAACACTGTTCTTGAACCCAGTTGAGAAATGATTAAATCTTTCTATTTAGATTTAATGAAGTGTACCAATTGAACGATATTTAATTGGAATTGATTTGGTATTGATTTTGGGGTTTATCGTGAACGGTGTTTTAAATAACACTTGTTCTTTAACCCGATAATTAATGGAATGTGACTTTGGGTTTATCGTGAACCGTGTTTTAAAATGACACTGATTCTTTAACCCAGTTAACGATTAAAACTAAGTGGAGTTTTAATGAATCTTTAAATAGATTGAAAAGATCGAGAATGGAGTATCACCAGTTTTACTCCAAGCGATAGTTAAATCTTTAATTAGATTTGAACGTGAAATGGTAATTGAATTACCGATAACACTGTGGTGTTAGATATGAAGTACTACCAGTTTTACTTCATGGGAGGAATAGGTTGGGATTGGGAAAATAAAATAAATGATTACTTCGGTGTGGTTCGATAATCCCGACTAGTTGGAATTGATATTCAAAGGAGATTAAAGAATAAATTTAAAGAATTTATCTTGGATAAAATTAATGGGAACTTTTTCCCAAAGTATAGGAATATTTGAATAAAAGAATATTCTGAATTGGAATGAGGCGTATGTTGTGTTTGTGTAACACTTTTATAATATATACGCGAGTTTTTCAGAAAGACCGGGTTTATCCCATTCTGAATAACTGATTCGACGTGGTGTCGAAGATGAAGACGGTGGTCGAAGACCAGAAGTCTTCACGTCGTTTGGGTGATTGCTGATGATCTTGATTGGGCTGTACACCCAAGAAGATGGAAACAGTTGGTGATCGTCCAGACGTAATTGGAGATTGATGGATATGCGGGGTACTAGGTGCCTCCGGTTTCGTTCAGACCCAGAACGGACTTGTAAATGGACTGTGTGTCTGACATTGGATTTTAGTCTGTGTGATTGATTTCTATTAAATATATATCTGTTTGGCGGCGGAGAATTTATTCTCTTGCTTAACGCCCTTCTCTGAGACGTACGAGCTCAGGGGTTATGTATTGATGGATATCAAACGCATGGAGTGAATTGCCTGTGTGGCATGCCTAAGTGGAAATTGATCGAGGCTTCTGTTGAAAAGCAAAGTCTTGTGGTGATGATCAAAGCACGGCCTTTGTGGCGTAGCTTTGTGTAACGTTTGCTTCGCGAGTTTCGCACCCCGGTTGTGAACCAAAAACGGGAGAGGACCTCAGGGAGGGCATGCGTTTCTTTCTAGTTAGAAGTGGCGTCAGTTGTTTTACACGCCCTGACGAGTTTGACTTATGTGGTTGTTGCTGTTGCGAGGCGCCTCGGATTGATCGGTCGTTCTCGAACCGATGGAGTCATTTAGTTGGCTCATTTACGCCCCAAAGGGCGGGGAAACGCATGTTCAGGGTTTAAGTTTAATCCACATCGGTGGACTGGCCCTGACGATCCAAGGGTCACTCGAGCTCTGATCCTGAGGCTCGGGCTAGAGAGTCTCGAATCGGTTGAGGACTATCTTTTGCCTCGGTTCATAGACGGAAATCCAATTTCCAAATACGTGACATTTGCGGTTTTAATTGTAGAACTAATATGGCGACATGATATATGGTACCCATGCCGCCTATGATTGATACTTATGATTTGAAGTTGTTTTATACACTATGCACTTATTGTAGTATCAAATGATTTGTTTTAAACGTATCAAGCATTCTTTGGCTGTTATAAGGGAAAACCCTATCCCCCGGCTTGCGTTGCATTGTGTGATAGGACCTGGGTCTTATAACAGCTTCATTTTTCTTTATTTAGCATTGCGCTGTTTGTTTTATGCACTGGTGTTCTTGGGAGGAAACCCGTTCCGTGTTATACGGCGTGGTCCCTTGATTTACCGAACTTTAGAAATTAAAGATTAATAACTGTTTTAGTTATCACACCAGTCACATGACTGACCTGGAGTTTATTGTTTTAACCTAAACTCTGGGTGCCCCTATTTTGACACGGGCAGCTAGTAGTTTTGGTTTTGCAGATTTATATTCACAGGATCCTGATTTACAGCTGGAACGATATCCGGAAAGCTTTGTATCCGTATATCTCATTCTAGTTATGTATTGTATTATTTTCCGCTGCGTTGTATTTAAATGTAATTTAAATCTCTGATATTTCTGTGTAATATTTATTCATTTATACTCTGTATATTATTGTAATCTGATGCATTGTTGTAATATACAATGAAATGTTCTTCTGTTTGTGTTCTGTTGTGGCTTGTTCTCGAACTATCCGCGCTTTCCTTTACGGGGAAGTTAAGGGTTTTTACAATTATCTCTTTGATTTAATCCTATTTTCTCAAAGAATTCAAAGATATATCGTCGTTGGAGGTCTATAGGATCATTGCACCAAATCTGCAAGAATCTATATTGAAGATATGTCTACTTGCCATTGTTTTTTGCTGTTGATAAGGAGAAGGTGTATGTTGTAGCCCGTGAAATCAAGATTGTAAAGGTGTTCTTTCCACCCATGGTGTAACGGCCCGGATTTTAAACCTTTTTATTTAACATTTTAAAATGGTTTTAACTGTTGTTTTATTATTTAATTATCTTGAATTCAATAATTTTGAATATTCTATTAATATAAATAATAAAATAATAATTTAAAATTCCGGAATGCACAGGATTTGTTGGATTTGGAATATAATGTGAACTGGCAATTTAAAAGGGTTTAATTTTGTCTGGTCTTGAATTATATTAAAGATTTCGTTTATTAAACGATGTTAGAACGTTTAATTTATAATTTAATTTTAAAACGAACTGCAGTGGCGCGGTAGTTCATAAAATAATGTTTTGAACTTTAAATGGTTATACAAGGTCCAAAATAAGTCGGATTTCTTCGAAATAAGAAACGTCTGAATCTATTTAATAATATTTTTCTAATGGAAGAGAAAAATCGAATTTTCATATTGTAGATTTTGTTTTATGTCCGAATCAAATTTTGAAATAGTCACTATGGAATTCATTTATTAATTATAGCATTTATTTATATTAAATAAAGGGATTTTCAATATATTTAATATCGAGTTGGCTTAGATATCAACTCGAGATAATTTATTATGAAATTACATGAAATTCTGGTCAGGTATGGCCAATTATAATATTTTAGTATTATCATATTGAGGTATTTTAAATTTCATTTATTTCAGTTCAAATTGGATCCTTAGAAAGGAACCTTATTCAAACGACCTCCGTTTTCGACGAAACAAAATTTATTAAGACCGCAATAGCTAATTATTGCTAGATTTCAAGTTTCGCATCAATCAGAGTGATTATGCGAGCATAGCAAAATTAATTGCAAATAAATCGACCATTTAGAATCAGATGAGCACCGTTCGAGCAAACAAACTCGGAATTGGACGAAACAAGTTCCATAAAGACCGGAATGTCAAATTATAGCTGGGTGTACATTTTTAATGCAAACGGATTTCGTATGTGATCATAAAAATTTATATACGTCGAATGGAAATGGCGATAACTATTAGTGAATATAATAATCGAATATAAAAACAATAAACTAGCCCTATGTTACTATTTGGCTTCTCTTAGAAGAAGAAATTTGTTGCTTTCAACTTTCTCCCAGAAGCAAAAATTTTGACTTCTCGGTCGCATCTATTCTATTAAGGTTAAGCGATTTTTTCCATCAACTACGCGGTGATTTCTCTCCCAAATTCTTTGCAAAGGTACAATATTTCTTATATTATTTGTTTTAAATGCTTTCGATGTATCTTCTGTTCTCTCAATCATTTCATTTTACTTGTGTTTGTTTGATTAATCACGAATTTGTTGGATAGTTCAGATTTTTTTTTATTGTTTGTTTGTCACGCTCGAAACTCTAATCTATTTTTGTGTTTAGTTGTAAGAAGTTGCGATTTGAAACCCTAATCTATTTATTTATTCTTTGCGTGCTTGATTTTGTGTTCTAATGGGATGATAATTAGATGCATGAATTATGTGGTTATCAGGCAAAGCTTGTGGTGTAGTATTAGAATAAACATCATCTAATAAAAATATTTCTCCATTTATACATTTCAACTGAAAAATACGATTGTCAATTTTCTGGATTTATTCATTCATCATGTGCTCATTCTTTGTCCATTTCGATAAGGAAAATTTCTATGTATCTTCATTATTATTTTTTAATATGATACGAAAGTTTTTCAAATTTTGGAACTAGCTGATTTTAAACTACTGTAACTGAAAACTTGAAACTGTTATTTAAATATGCAACCTTTCAGAAAAAACTAGCCACACAACTAGAAATGCATGCTAATTATATAGCTTTCAGTCAACCATGGCAAGTGAATAGCCCTGTATTTTTTCTTAATATGACAGAACTTGAGTGAAGAAAACGATGTTAAAAAGGTAAATTAAATCCATTTTATTTGAAAGCGTTTATGGATGTGTTGTATTGCCATGATAGGATAAACCCAAAAATGCTCTTGTATTCAATTGAAGATGGAAAGCACCATTTAAATGACAGTATTGTAAAGAAAAACCATAGACATGTTATGATTTCGAGATGGCTGATATCAATAGTATGATAAAATTAATTGTAGGCATATTATTATTATTATTATCATTTCTATGGTCATTAATATGATAGTGTATGGATTTCTATCAGACTTCAGAAAAACAATCATTTGTGTTAACAAAAACGATCGTAAAAATGTCCATTCATGTGTAAAGTAGCAAGCTCTTTAGTTATTCCTATATCCATGATGTTTTATATGTTTATCAAGAATCTTATTTTTATGATATCTAAAGAGAGTCTGTTTATTAATTTATAATGCTCGGGTCTATTTCAATCTTTGTTGTTGCCCTTAATTTGAGAATTGAATTTATAATATAAAGTATGAACTTCCCACTAAATTCCAACAAAAAGATGCAATTATTTAAAATCCCTTCATCGTAAGCGTAAAGACCTCGACAAGGCTGCATGTTTGAAGTTAATGATTTGGAATTTGAAAATTATCTCTACTGTTAGTTTTTATAAAATTGATACCAATTATTAACAAAAAAATATTCACTGTATGTTTCAGTGGAGTTGAGGCCTTCTACTTTCATGAGCTATTTCCATGTCACTGTAGTAAATATGATACCAATATCTTGCATAAATGATACCAATAATTTGTTTGTTTGAAGTTTGTAGTTTATGAATTCTTTCACTGTTTTTTGCATCAAATCTGATACTAATATTTAAAATAAAAAATGATACATATAGTATATTTGTTTGAAGCTGGTGCTTGGTAATTGTAGAAATTGGTTTTTGCTATCTTTTGGAACAAGAAATTGCATCAGTAAATTGAAATAATAATACATCCTAATCGGCTTAATGCAATTTTTATACAATAGGCTGATAATGATTTCGTTGACCCATGCCCAATAAGCGTGAAAATGGTATCAGAAGTAAAGGAAAAAAAAGTAAAGAAGTAGCAAAAGTTTTGGTAGATGGACCTATCTATAAGATTCCATGCTTGAAGGAAATTACTAGGTATATAATAAACTACGTGTTATTAGAAAAACTTGGATTAAAATCAGTTTCATAATTGTTTTACTACACCAAAAAATGCTCAGTTTCCTAACACTACCCATTTTGTGCTTGCTGCAATACTCTTTCTCTCTGCATTTGAAATACTGATTTTGTTTAAATATGTTTCATAATGGGGAATATAGGGATTACTCGTTTTTCTCTGCATTTGCAAGAATGAAGTCTTTGCCATCAAATTACTTTAGCATTGAATCATTCACCATGCTTATATTTTTAACGGCATCTTTGTTAATAATTCCATTTATTCTTCCTCCATTGCCTCAACCTCCAGATTTGTTGTTGCTTCTTCCAATAGTGATACTTGTTGTGCTCTTGATTTTGGGATCCATGCCTTTTGATGTTCGAGATATTGCATCATCTTACTTGTAATTATATGCTATTCAGTGTTTGTTACATTTCTTAAATGAATAATGTGTACTATGCTGAACAGATGCACTGTAACAAACCGCCTTTTTTGCCCAATTCTCGCCGGCAATTAAACCAACTTAAATCGTTCAAAAAGACGAATTGTTATGGGTACATACATACATTGAACAAAATAACAGAACCTTTACTGCATAATTCCATATTACATCAGAGTTACATGGAATTATCAGAGTTACAACATAAACATATACAGCGGAAGAAAGAAAATATACTCTCAACGGAAGATCAAAATGATACAGCGGAAGCTTCAAACCCCAGTGTGGACTCCAACTCAGAAATTGCTTTGAACCTCACTCCAACGAATCATAACTGCAAAACTAAACTGCTGGCTACCCACGTGAAAATTTATGGGTACCCAGAGTTTAGAAAGGAACAATAAACTCTAGGTCAGTCATGGGATTGGTGTGAGAACATAAAACAGTTGGTTTAAGGTTTATTTTAAAGTTGGGAAATTCACCGGACCACGCCGCTAATGCGGAACGGATTTACTCCATGTGAACACCCGTGCATATAAATACACAATGACCCTTTTGAAAATGAAGCCAGCATAAGCTCGTCCCACATCACACAATGCAAGCACACACAAAATGGGCGAGTTTTATCTTATGATAACCCAAATTGCCTTCATACGTAAAATTCTCTTTTCATATTATCATATAGTGAGGAAAACCATTTCGCAAATAAATGTATTAATCCTAGACGACATAATACCCATATATTATGTCGCCGTATATATATACAACCAAAACCGTGTGGCACGTATTGGAGATTTGGGTTTCCAACTTGATGATTCCTAGCACAAAAGATCAATCGGAACACAAGGAAAATGTAATCAGGGTTTTTCATCCATACGCAGACACCAATACAAGTCGCGAGGTAGATCAACAGTTTTCAACCAGACACGGCCCCCCGAACATACCCTATTCCATAAGTCATAAGTGGTTTCCCACTGATGCAGCGTCATCATCAATTCTTATATATATACACAACCTAACCGCCTGTTTCTCATCATCCAGGGTGTGAGGTTTGTTGATGTCACGTGATACGCAAAGCATCCCAAGAAAAGCAGTGCCCTGATCGTACAAGCTCATTTCATATCTTAAGTATGTCACATTATCCATTCACAACATGACCACTGATTTCAATCCATACATAACCATTTTGAGCTCGTACGTCACAAACCAGAAACAGATCAGTGGAAATCAGTGTAATGCCATCAATTATAATGTTAGACACACAATCTATGCAAGTTCACTCTGGGTCCGAATGAAACAAAATCCGAAAATCTACAAATATATTCAGACCTCATGCCACTTATAACCTCGTATTGGGGGGTCAACCCAACCAAGACATCAGCAATCAATCCAAATACATTCAAAGATCCTTGGTCTTCACTCATCTTTTGCCGAGTCTTAAATTCTTCATTCATCATATTATTGCTTGGAATGGTTTTCGAAATAATATTCGATCCCGGTCTTTCTAAGTAGTAAGCGTACTTAAAACAATAGTCATGGACCACACGGAATTCTCAATTCAAATCTCCTTCCAATTATTATCAATTCATTTACAAATCAAGGTTGGATTTATTTCCAATTCCTTAAATCCATTACAACCTTTATACTACCTTGGAAATCTAATATTCATTTCAAAATCATGATCCTTTACTCGTTGTTAACCTCTTCATAAATTTCAAAAATACCAAATCTTAACTTGGGCTTAAATTCTATTCATGGTAACTAAAACATTTTATATTTTAAATAGAGTTAAACGACATATTATAGAAATCAATTCACAACCCAAGCAACTATTGGGTTCCCATTTGCATTTCTTCCCATATTTTAAAGCTCGACTAACCTTGACCCAAATCGTCTTTTACGTTTCCAACTTAATATCTTACTTAAAATCAGAAATATTCAAATATATTTCATACGAACTAATTTTTAAACTCTTTCCAATCTTTGAATTATTTAACAACACTTCCCATAAATTTTAAATAATAATTCATGGTTATAGTTCTTTATGCTTTGTTAGATCAAAATTTGGACCTAACACCCAAATTGTTCTGATTCGTAAAGAATTATAACTGGAGAATGAAGAAAAAGCAGAAAACACACAGAATTTATAGTGGTTCAGCGTTAACGAGCCTACGTCCACTTTATATGTTATCGATTATACTTTGAATGCTAGTACAATCAATGATTTCCTCAAACTCACTCTTACAATTGTGATTTCTCTCAGTAATCTCGTAGTAAAACTGATAAGAAATAGTGGTATGACAGTAATGGTGGAATCAGCGCTCAATACTGCCAAGGCTCCTGAAAAATGCCAGTCTCTGGGCTATTTATAGCTGATTTTGCCAGACGGTTCGCAGCCACACGTGGCGTAGATCATGAGAAAATCGGATCAGATCGAGCAAGGAGGAGGAAATGGTCAAAGTGACAGTTGGGGACACGTGTCGCTGGATCCGTGCATCTCAGATCGCCGAAGACTAGCTCGTGCTTGAACAGGTCAGAGGCTTCGCTGTGCGTCCGGGGATCGGATCGGTTTGTGCAGGGTAGTGGTGTAAGTGCGGATCGAGTCATGTGGAGGTAGACGGATCTCTGATGCTATGGGGGCGATCCGCTGGTGCGATCCAATCCTTCATGGACTTAAGGAACGTAGTTTCATACTTTCTTCTTGTGTGTAAACCTTGGTGCCTTGATCAAAAAGCTAGCCAACATTTTTCCCCCTCGAAGCATTGTTTCATTGATGGAACATGCTTCAAAGTTGCAGAGATATCTATTTGCGAGGCGATGCAATCAAATGGTCGCGCCTGTCTGAAAAGCCTTGTTACTTCGGAAAGGTCGTATCTCTTGGCAAGTATAAATATCGGATGAATCTTCGATCATTCCTTGTTCATTGAACAATTCTTTTCTGGAACTTTTTTGGAGGCTTTATCGTCGGGTCTACCAGGTAAATTTCTGAACTTTCCTTCTCTTCTCCCTTCTTTCTTTTCTCTCTTTTTTTTCGGTTCGGATCGCTCCATGTCACCGCGATCCGTAAGTACGTCCTTCGTCACGATCCAGTGATCGAGCGGGCTTCTTCACGAAGGGTGATGGGCCTTGATTCGCGGCCCGTTCGGATCGAGTAAGACAAAAAGAAGAAGGCGAATGGTCACTGCTTTCCCTATATAAACCAAGCCATCCTCCTTCTTTTCCCTTCTTCTTTTCGCCGCCGCCAGCCTTCAGCTTCGTCTTTCAATCTTCAGTTCGCAATTCCTTCTCTCGTTTAAAACTAAAACAAATAGGTAATCTTGCTAGAAATGTTCTAACGCATCTCCCTCCCTTTGTTTCCTTCCGATTTGACTAGTTTAAGTGGGAAAATGGTGAGTTTTGTCGGTGGTCAAGACTCTAAAGGACGATGAGGAGCCATTAATCTCTTCATTTTAGCTTGGAGGTGGAGAGGAGACTGGAGGAGGAAGAAGAAGGGAGAGGAGTTGAGCAGGTCAGATCGTGAGCGAGGTTTGGGCACGGATCATGGGTGAGGAGGAAAGAGGAAGTAAAAGAAGGTCAGCGGCGAGACAAGGGACCGTGATGATGGCGGAGGCGCAGACCGTGGCAGTGGCCAGGGAGCGGATCGTGGAGGAAGTAAATGGAAGGAGTTGGAGTTGGAGAGCAAGCAGCGAATCGCAGCGATGTGATGAGGGGGCGGATCGCTACGAGCATATACCGACCCGATCCGGAGCATTCCTGGGAGTTTGCGTCTGTCTCTGATTCATGCTTGTCTCGTGAATCCAGCCATATGCCACGATCCGCACCCCAATCTCGCGATCCGAAGAGGTATCACGAACCGATGTTCCCTTCCAAGAGGTGACGGTTTCACGATCCGAGGATGCATACGATTCCAGTTAGTGCAACCTGAATGAGGGCGATCCATCCGTCCCGTGATCCAATCGTACCCTTCTAACGAAACGAGTCTTCAACCCACGATCCAAACATGTTTTTAACTTCAAACAATACACTGTTATAATGAGAATCTGGACAGTTAGGCTAGAGCCTTCACAATAGAATTTCTGGACTGAACAAAATGCATAATCTATCAGCGAACAACAACCAATGTCTTGATGATCTTGTTGACCTTCTTACTTTTCTTTAATGCACGCACAAGCACACACCGGCACTTGCACACACACGGGGGATGGGTAATTATAATTTTATTTCTCATGTTTACTCGCCTAAACAGTAATGTCGGATAATCATTCCCCTTCAAGATCTGACACAGAGACGGATCCCGAGGTGTATGAGCATCTCAACCCCAAGGTTCTTCCATCCAATCCAGAGGGTGCGGATTCTGGATCCGAATATGAGGCAGAAACAGAATCGAATCCGTCTGAGAGTACCTCGCTTGATGAAGAATCAGAGGTAGATGGCCGAGCTCCCGACGAAGTCCCTGGTGCAATAGAAATATAGAAATTCACAGACTCTCTAGCTTCCAAACTCGACGACATAAAGCTTAAGAGGATTTGCTTGAGACATTGGATCCCCTGGGATGATGTGAGGACACCCGACAGCGAAGATAGGCCTCACTTAGCTCCGGAAGGGTATATGACAGTTAGCCGACTCATGTGCTGGGTAGGAGCTATTCCTCCGTTTCCCCCAATCGTCATTGAGACCTTAAAGCGATTGGGTATTGCTCCGATGCAGCTTCATCCCAATGCCTACGCGGCTCTATACACTCTATATATCGCATACGCGGAAATCCTGCATACCGAGCTCACATTTAAAGATTTAAAATTCTTTTATCTTTTCAAGCATCGCTCCTCAGCAACCCCAAATTTCTCTTTCTTCGAATCAGTAGCAAATAGGAAGGTTCTGTCTGACGGATACAGCAATATAGGGGATCCCAAGGCTGATTGGTTCTATATAAAGAGACAGGCTGGGTGTTCGAGAAGATGGCTTAAATCAAGTAAACTTTAATCTTTTGATTGAATAACTTGCTTAAGAGATCAAAGCACTAACACGTCCCCTTTTTTTAAGCAGATCACATCTTTCCCAAGACGGAAGGCTCGGTATACAATAATCGACTGTCTCTTCTTCTACAAAGAAAATCCGATTTTTTAAAGATCAAGAAGTGCATTACTGACGAGAACCTTCACAAGCATCGCCTTCTGGATATAAGGTTTGGACTTGGTGCAGGCGGCAAACTCTACAAATACGTGCCCTCAACGGAGGGAGAAGGAACGTCACGGGCAGTAGAAACAATTAGATTCCGTAAGAGTCCTTCTCCAATAATCATCCAGGACGACGAGGACCTAAACATATATAGAGGAGATGAGGCCCGTGGTGATTAGTCTAAGGAAATCCCAGTTTCTCCAGGGGGTTTCCCCTCAAGGGCCTCTCTTCTGATTGAACCTGCCGCTTCCGATGATTTAACAGAAGAACAACTATTTAAAGAGCTGAGCAAAATTCCTTTGCCTGATGATGTATACACACAGGGAGACTTTGAAGGGGAGTCGTTTTTCCCTGTTTCTGAGGAAACAACCGCTCCAGTTGGGGAACGAGAGACTACCCAGACGTGCCTGACTTCGGGCCCTGGTCTGTTGGGGGGGGATTATATGGGATGCACAAATCACACGCACTGCCTGACCCCACACTTTTATATCAACAGCATTCAGGGTTTTAATGTGCTCTTTTATCTTTTGCAGGAAAGATGTCTCGCAGGCGGTCTTATTCTTATCGCTCTCTTCGTGAAGGCACACCTAGCCTTCATCCAAATCCTGAGCGTTCTCGCGGTCTTTCTCACAAGCCTACTTCTTCACAATCCCGGTCTCCATCAAAACCGACCTCTGGCAAGCTTCCCAGTTATTCGGTGCCACCTACAGGGGGAAAACAACTTCCCAAAGAATTAACCCCTCCGAAGAGTGCACCCTCTCACAGCAGGTTATCAAAAAGACACTACGAGCCCAAGGATAAAAGCAAGCATCCAATCAAGGATTCTGAGAAGGAGAAAATTAACATTGTCCCTTCGAGCCAGCAAGATTTGGTTGCCCCCGGGTCACGAGATTACATCCATGGTCCTGAAACTCAGGCTAAGCTGGAAAAGTTGCGAGAACAATTCCCTAACATCTTCTTCGAAAGGATGATGTTTGTTCCAGCTTTGGAACCAGTCCCTAGGAACTGGGATACTGAGGTCATCGGGCACATTCGCCATGTAGCCAGGCAGTATGAAGTGATGAAGAAACATGCTGTTAATCTTTCAGAGGTCATCCGCACGCTTGAAATGGAAGCACACAGATCCAAAGTGAAGATAGATAACAATGAAAGGGCCAGGAGAAAAATGGAGAAGGACTTGGAAGACGCTCAATCCCAACTTGCTTTAGCGCGGAGAGATGCTGAAAATTATAAGACTGAACAGGAGAATGCTAGGAAACGCTTTCATTATGAACTCGACTCAAATAGTCAAGAAAAAATGGCCTTAAAGAAGGAGGGAGAAGATCTTAAAATGGCCAACATTGATTTGAAGATGGCACAGGGCCATTTTGAAGCTGAGAGAGCTGCTTGGGAGAAAGAAAAAGCAAGTTTGAAAGAAAGTCTAGCTTTGGCCGAAGCAGAGAAGATGATTTTGAATGATCAAGTTGCGGATGCGGAGAGGCGCGCGGCTCTCGCCGAAAAGAATGTAGAAAGTGCCATTCAAATGGCTACTGCTTCTAACAACAAGCTCCTCGAGAGAGAAAAGGATATCGAAGGGTTTGAAGAGATGATATTTGACTTCCTCGGCCACGTCCTCAAAACCCGTAACATCTCGTGGATCCCAGACTACCACGTCACTTTAGCCAACATATGGGACGCCATCATCGAAGGTGAGAAGCAGAAATTAGGAGTTGAAGAGATTGACGAAGATGAGATGATGAGGACCATTCTGAGGGATAACGAGCCCGAGGATTTGGCAGAAGGCCGGCGCCTAATTCAAGAAGAAATCGAAAAGGAGAGGGCCCTGGCCAAAGGCAAAAACAAGATTGACGAAGGTTCGAGCTCAGCTGTAGAGCCCAAGGCCTCCGGAGTTGAGGAATACAATCCTGATGATCCATTAATTCCTTTGGGCCTGACTCCTGTAGTTGTCGGAGCTTCTGCAGCTAGCCTGGATGGAGGGTCAACAGAAGGTATCTCCCTTTTTTCCCCACAATTTGTCAAAACAATTGTGAGTTGTCGTCGTCTGGTGGAGCAACCAATCAAATTAATAACATGTGTTCCCCATAATACAGGTGGCGAGCCTGTCGACAAGGACGTCGAGAAGAGGACAGAGGCGGAGAAGATTGTCGTCTCGCCTAGCGCCGGTGTTGATATACCGAAGCAGGCTGAAGGTACAACAGCGGAGAAGGGCGTCCTGGCACCCAGTGCTGATGCTCCCAAGGATGATGAAACCATCGATGCCTTGTAAGATATGGACGGGCGCCATGTAGATGATGAGGAGGATATCATTAGTACCAAAGAAGTCGAAGACGATGACGGCGAAACTTTGGCTAAAAGAAAGGCTAGGCAGGAAAAGCAGCTGGCTTTAAAGAAGGTGGGACAAGAGCCTTTGAACGTAGCTCCTATCTCGGAGTTTAATCCCAAAACTGGGATGGTTCTGAAACTCCAGCTCAAATCCATCAGCAAACAACTTCATTTTGCGAACCCTGATGATTTCCCAGCCTCCTTTACTGATAAAAGAAAGAGAAAGGAGGAGGAGGAGGAGTCTTCTGATGAGTCGGACGTTCCTCTTATAGACAAAAGGAAAAGAAAGAAGGGTGATCAATCCGACACTGACAAGGCGAAGCTGGAGAAGCAGAAACAGGATAAGAAGTCCAAGCGTAAATAGGATATTGTCGCTTGTCTATATTTTGTTTTTAGGCTTCCCTACTGGCCATGAAATGTAATTGTGAGACTGGCCCTCACTTTTGTTTTAGGTTGTTTTTCACTTTGTAGGCTTGCAGTTTATAAATGAAAGTTTATCTCTTTTGGATCATCGTGTACCTGCATTTAATAAACTTTTCATGCTTAGTCATAGATCATCTGATTATAACCACAAATCAGTCAAGCAACAGAAAGAAAAATTTAAATTTTTTTGTGCTGCATCAAGGTTCATGTGTATATGTATATGCCCCCAGTCAATCGTTAACGTAGCGCCTAACCAGGACTTATTAAGGATTGATTAGTGTTGTTTGCACGTTGCCCCCTATTTCTGAATATGGGGGACTTAGAAAATTTAGTAAGATAACTATCCTTGTGGTGCTGAGTTTCCGGCACCTTTCTCAGCGCTCAATCGGAGATGCTTTTATACTCTCTCTCTGCTCTGGAGAGTTAGAGTTCGAGCTCAGCAGTTCAATCGCTCCCCGATCCTTCAGCGGGGTAGGAGCTCTTTCTCAGCGCTCAGTCGGAGACGCTTTTATACTCTCTCTCTGCTCTGGAGAGTTAGAGTTCGAGCTCAGCAGTTCAATCGCTCCCCGATCCTTTAGCGGGGTAGGAGCTCTTTCTCAGCGCTCAGTCAGAGAGGCTTTTATACTCTCCTGGCAGTTGCCGAGGTTAGAGTTCCGTCAAGGCGGTTCCGATCATGGTACACCACCATGATTTACGGACATCGCCTTCATGTCCGTTATGCTCTCTCTCGGCTCTGGAGAGTTAGTGCGCTATCAATGATATGATTTACTTTATCGCACCTTCAGAGTTTTGACCAGTGATTGCATTCCATTCTGATGGAAGGCACCTATAATTATACGCTTCTGTGATCGTTGCATGGTTCACAGCAATTTCCATAAAAATAAAAAGGCAGATAAATAACAGTGCAATAAAGGTAAACGACACACAATGTTTTTATAGTGGTTCGGCCGAATCATGACCTACGTCCACTTTATAATTTTTTGCTTAAGAAATCGGACTATTCTAGGCAAGTCATGCCTTGTACATGGTCCTTAATAAAGCAAAAGAACAGATCTGACATCTTCACGTTAGATACGGCCGTAAATGTTGGGCATTCCACACTCTGGGGATTTCCTTTCCATTTACGGTTGCTAGCTTGAAGGTTCCATTATCAAGCTTGCACAGAATGGAGTACGGTCCTTTCCACTTCGCACCATATGAGTTGGGGCTGGAAAGACACGCTTCAGAACCAAGTCTCCGGGTTCAAAGGTTCGGGCTCGAACCTTTTTGTTGTAGTATCGGGCGACCTGTTGTTTGCATCTCAAGGCACGCAGGTCTGCTTCGTCCCTCTTTTCTTCGATCATATCCAGGGATTCAAGGAGCAATTCGTTATTAGTCATCGAATCATAATAAGTCACTCGGCGAGAAGGTACTTTTATTTCAACCGGGATGACTGCTTCTGCTCCAAAAGCAAGGGAGAAGGGGGTATGTCCCGTTGCCGATTTATACGTTGTCCTGTAGGCCCATAATGCTAAGGGTAATTCATCAGCCCACATGGCTCTGGCCCGTTTCAGTCTTCTTTTCAAAATGGACTTAATCACTTTGTTCGCCGCTTCGACCTGTCCGTTCGACTGCGGATGCGCCACAGAGGTATACCGTTTCTCAATGTGATATTTCTGGCAGAAGTCTCTGAATTCAGTGCTATCGAACTGAGTTCCGTTGTCAGTTATAACAATCTTTGGAATCCCAAATTGATAGATGATGTTCCTAACGACGAAGTTGATCACTCGATTGGTTGTGATTGTAGTCAATGGCTCTGCCTCGACCCACTTAGTGAAATAGTCTACAGCTACAATAGCGAACTTCGCTCCGCCCTTAGCTATGGGGAGACTTCCGATGATATCAATTCCCCACATAGCGAAAGGCCATGGGCTCGTCATCGTTTTTAATTGACTAGGAAGTGCCCTAGGTATCTTTGAAAATCTCTGGCATGCATCACACCGTCGTGCGTATTTCGCAGCATCTTTGTTTATGGTAGGCCAGAAATAACCATGCCGCAACACCTTTTTTGCCAATGTTTTCCCTCCAGTGTGATCGCCACATTCGCCCTCATGTACCTCCTGCAGTACACGCTTGATGTCGTCATGAGCTATACACCGGAGAAGGGGCATCGAAAATCCCTGTCTGTAAAGAACTCCGCCTTGCAGAACGTATCGGGCAGCTTTACGAATTACTTTACGCCTCTCGCTTTTCTTGGTCGGAAGCGTTCCATTCATCAAGAAATTCTTTAGAGGGGTCATCCATGACTCCCTTTCTGGTTCTGTCTCTAGTACCGGATCAACTTCCATCTGATCTATACTAGGAGACCGAAGTACTTCAACTGGGGCTAGCCCGGTCTCTTCAGGATCGTCGGAACTAGCCATCTTTGCCAACTTATCCGCTTGTTGATTCTCTGACCGCGGAATATGAGATATGCTGTAGTGATCGAAGCCGTTCAGCAACTCCTTTACTTTCTCCAAGTATAAAATCAATCTTGGGCTTTTGGCTTGGAATTTTCCAGTAACCTGGTTCACAACTAACTTGGAGTCGCAAAATATGTCTAGCTTTGTGATTTCCAATTCCTTTGCGATCCTTAGCCCGGCTATCAGGGCTTCATATTCGGAGTCGTTTTTAGTGGCGTGAAACTCCATCCGGATAGCATAGGATATCAGCCGTTTCTCGGGAGTTTCAAGCACTACTCCAGCTTCGGTATACAATCTCCAGGCACTGGGGTCAAGAAGTAACTTTGAGGGGTCAACTTCTTCGTTCGTTATATCTTCCTCTGGGACAGTAAACTCTGCAATGAAGTCGGCTATCACTTGCCCCCGTATTGACCGCCGGGGCTGAAAGTTCAGATCAAATTGACTCAACTCAATGTTCCATTTGAGTAGTCTTCCAGACACTTCTAGTCTCTGTAGAACTTGCTTGAGTGGATGATCAGTGTATACGGTAATGGGATGAGCCTGAAAATAATGTCGAAGCTTTCTAGACGCAATCAGCAAACTGTACGCCAACTTTTCTATCCTTGGATAATTACGCTTTGCTGCCGTCAATTTTTTGCTCACGTAATACACTGGTCTTTGAACTTTATCTTCTTCTCTCACCAATGCTGAGCTGATCGCGTGGGATGACACTGCCAAGTACACGAATAAGTCCTCGTGATCCACCGGCTTAGATAATATCGGAGGTTTCTCCAGGTGACTCGACAAGTTCTGAAATGCTTCTACGCAGTCGGGCGTCCATTTGAAGTGGTGTTTTCCTCGCTTTATCAATTCGAAGAATGGGATGCATTTGTCCGTAGCCCTGGAGATGAATCTTCTTAGTGCAGCTACTTTCCCTGCAAGGCTTTGCACATCTTTAATTTGCCTAGGCTCCTGAATGTCTCTGATTGCTGCGATCTGATCTGGATTAATCTCAATCCCATGAGAACTGACGATGAATCCCAAGAATTTTCCGGAGGCGACCCCGAATGAACATTTTGTTGGGTTGAGTTTCATCCCGTACTTTCGAAGAATGCCAAACATCTCTCCCAAGTCCGTAGTGTGATTGGAGGATTGCCTGGACTTAACCAACATGTCGTCGACGTATACTTCCATTTTTTTCCCAATCTGGTTATAGAACATTATGTTCACTAACCGTTGATATGTAGCGCCTGCGTTCTTCAAGCCAAAGGGCATTACCACGTAGCAGTATAATCCCAGATCCGTAATGAAGCTAGTGTGTTCTTGATCTGGTACATGCATTGGAATCTGGTTATATCCTGAATAAGCATCCATAAAGGAGAGAAGTTCATGACCCGCCGTTGAGTCCACCAACTGATCGATCCTGGGTAACGGAAAACTGTCTTTCGGGCAGGCTTTATTCAAATCCGAGAAATCGATACACGTTCGCCACTTCCCGTTGGCCTTCTTTACCAGAACTGGATTTGAAATCCAGTCCGGATAGGTTGAGTCTCTGATAAATCCATTACTCTTTAGCTTTCCAACTTCTTCTTTCAAGGCAGCGGACCTCTCTGGGCCCAGCATTCGCCTTTTTTGTTTTACCGGAGGATGCTTAGGGTTAATGCTTAATGAATGACACATGATTGATGGAGATATCCCGCACATGTCTGCGTGGGTCTAAGCAAATACATCCAAATTATCGTTCAAGAAATCCGTCAATTCTTTAGCTAAATTCGGATTTAACTGGGATCCAATCTTAAGGACCTTCTCTGGGTCACTATCATCGATCGGTACATCCACAGTTGTCTCGTTGGGAGTCGCCATTCTACCCCCAGGTTCTTTGTCCTCTCTGGGATCTATATCCTCGGGAAACTCTCTGGGTGACTCTCCTACGATTATCTTCTTTAATTGCTATGAGGTCTCTGCCCTTGTGGGGGGAGAAGTGCCCTTGGTTTCTATGTCGCCTCCGTTGCGGAGTAACTTCAGCTCTGCAATATAACATGCTCGTGCGGCAACCTGATCTCCTCTGACAATACCAACACCAGCTTCTGTAGGAAACTTCAATAACAAGCACCAGGGGCTATACAGGCTCTAAACTTTGCAAGGGCCGGTCGGCCCAAGAAGGCATTATAGGGTGATTCAATATCCAAAACCACGAAGGGAAGAATTCTCACTCTCTGGCGTTCTCCTTCCCCAAGCGTAACTGGTAGCTCTACATAACCCATTGGAGCGGTGGATGCTCCGTTAAATCCACGGATCCATCCCTCACAGGGCTTCAAGTCTTTTATCTCGAGATTCATCTGGTCGAATGTCTTTTTGAAAAGAATGTTGACGGAACTCCCGTTATCCACCAAGACTTTATGAACAGTGGCCGGGCCAATAGGTACTGTGATTACAAATGGATCTTCGGTCGGAGCATGGACTCCAATGCTTTCTCGTTCGCGGAAAACGACGTCGTCGGACATCATCTTTTGTTGCTTTACTGGGACGTTGTCCTCACGGTTGCTACACTCCCCTACCCCGAGGTGCTACTTGGCTGCATTGACAAATTGATCCAATGACTTGGAACCGTGCCCGGCGAGGTAAAGCCCTCCGATTATGGTATTGATAACAAGGTCCTTTCCCTTTTGCTGGGCAGTTGGCCTGACAGCAGGTTGATTCTAGTTCTGATTTGGGGCTTGTACGGCTTGCCCCCTGTCTCTGGGTGTCACTCTGTATTCATCCAATTTTCCTTCTCAGAGAAGCCTCTCGACCACATCTCTTAGGCGACGACATTCATTTGTCGAATGGCCATGAATCTGATGGAAAAGACAAAACTTCCCCGTTTCACGTTCTTTCTCCATCGACTCTCTAGGAGGAGGCCTTTTATTTTGGAGGACGTTGTACGAATCCATGAAGATATTCTCCAAAGTATCGTTTATTGGCGTATGACTCTCAAAAGTCCTGGGACGAGTCCTTCTCTAGGAGTCGTTCCCTCGATTCCTCTTCCGGTTATTGCCATTACTGTTATTACCATTGTTTCCTGACTGACAACCACCCTGGTTCTGATTTCCGACATTAACCTCGACCTTCCCCGAGCTGTCTCCGGTCTGCTTAATGGCGACATTGCTCTGAATTTCCTCCTTATCGGCCACTTTTCCCTTTCGGTTAGCATATACCTCCTCTCGGCGTAAGTGCACGTTAGCTTTTTCATAGAATAACTCTCTAGTATGAGGTGGCTTGCCGGCCAGGTATCTCCCAAATTCGGTGTCTTTATCTACCCCATCAATTAGGGCTGCCACAATAGTTGGCTCATGAGGATCTTTGACTTCAGTAGAGGCTAGGTTGAAACGGTCTAGATACACCCTCAAACTCTCGCCTGGTCGTTGCTTGATAAGGAACAAGTCAATCACACTCTTCGTCTTTTGTGCATAGATGCGGAACTGTTCCAGAAACCTTTCACTCAACTCCCTGAAGCTGGAAATTGATCTTGTTGGTAAGCGAGTAAACCATAATAATGCTACATCCTCCAGGAATATGGGAAATGATTTGCACTTGACAGCGTCGGAAGCTGCGGCAGCGGTCATTGACCAAGAATATCTCATCAGATGTTGGACGGGATCAGATCTACCCGCGTAACGGTTCATCTGAGGCATGTTGAAGCACCTCGGGAACGTCGCATCTAAAATGTCATCAGTGAAAGGGGTGTGACTATGGTCAATTCCCCAATCTTCATTCCGTTGTCCACGGCTATCTGCCAGAATTTGATCGATCATAGCTGCAACATTTGCACTGGTCAGCGGAGGCTCGGGGTCAGCGCTTCTTGCTCGGTGGGGTTCTCTAATCTCCCTTCCAGGAGAGGCCATGAAATCCGGGGCTCGGATTGGGCTTCGCTGCCCCCTGTTATCATGAGCATTTGTATGGAGACGGGGCTGAGGTAGTCTATTCTGAACAGGGCTGTCCACACCTCGAGCTCTGGGAGTTGCGGCGCAATCATTCACATTGCGGTTTGAGGGCCCTGCACCCAGTGCCTCTTCTTCCCATGATGGAAGGGTTCCAAATCGAAGCTGCTCTATGTTTTCAGGCCTCTCATATGGTCGCCGCAGAGGTCTCGGCGATTCCTCAGACGAAGAAGAGTACTCTGGGGTGAGCGGACAAACTGGGGGCGTCCTTTGCCTTGCGAGATCATTGAGCCTTCTATCCATAACAGTCAAGTTCTGTCGTAGTACGGAGCTCTCCTGCCATTGAGCAGCCAATTCATCAAACAGCCTCTCCCACATTTCAGAAAAGCGAGAAAGATCTCCCTCAGTAACGGGAGCAGAAGGGTCATATTGATCATCATCATTTTCTCTTATGCACAAAGAGCTTGAGCCAGGTCGAGTGGAGGGGCCAGGACGGTAGGAGCGAGCCATAGGCTCCTTTCCAGGTCGAGGTGTAGTCTGGTCATCAATTCGGATCACTGTGGATCGAGGTCGGTGGCTCGCAGCGCCCCCCTGGGATCGGTTCGTGGTAACAGGGGGTAGAGGGTTAGGTGCGTTGTGTTGGGATCGGGTCACAACCCCTTCAGCAGTCCGGATCGCATTGTCCTCGTCGACTTGGAGCATGGCACCTTCATCGGATCGGTTCGCGACGCCACGATTGGATCGGTTCGCCCCCTGCGCTCCGCGATCCGAGGGTCCTTCATTGACCTGCTCGTGCACACTTTCTTCAACTGCTTCATTCGCGACTTCATTCGCCCGTAAATCTCGTACTTCCTTAGACTTCTTTCCAGCCATGATATCAGATGTCACTGGAATCTTGAAAAATTTGAACAGTGAAGTTTTGGGAATGTTTTCTTCGGACTTTCAAATCCAAATAGTAGAATAGCAATCCGGTTGGCTGAGAATTGAACTCTCAGTGAAAGAACCAAAATGTTAGATCAAAATTTGGACCTAACACCCAAATTGTTCTGATTCATAAAGAATTATAACTGGAGAATGAAGAAAACGCAGAAAACACACAGAATTTATAGTGGTTCGGCGTTAACGAGCCTACGTCCACTTTATATGTTATCGATTATACTTTGAATGCTAGTACAATCAATGATTTCTCTCAAACTCACTCTTACAATTGTGATTTCTCTCAGTAATCTAGTAGTAAAACTGATAAGAAATAGTGGTATGACAGTAATGGTGGAATCAGCACTCAATACTGCCAAAGGCTCCTGAAAATGCCAGTCTCTGGGCTATTTATAGCTGATTTTGCCAGACGGTTCGCAGCCACACGTGGCGTAGATCCCGAGAAAATCGGATCGGATCGAGCAAGGAGGAGGAATTGGTCAAAATGACAGTTGGGGACACGTGTCGCTGGATCCGTGCATCTCGGATCGCCGAAGACTAGCTCGTACTTGAACAGGTCAGAGGCTTCGCTGTGCGTCGGGGGATCGGATCGGTTTGTGCAGGGTAGTGATGTAAGTGCGGATCGAGTCGTGTGGAGGTAGACGGATCGCTGATGCTATGGAGGCGATCCGAGAGGGGCGATCCGCTGGTGCGATCCGATCCTTCATGGACTTAAGGAACGTAGTTTCATACTTTCTTCTTGTGTGTAAACCTTGGTGGCTTGGTCAAAAAGCTAGCCAACAATGCTAGATTATCTGCAAGGAAGAAAAGTTATAATCATTCGAAAGTTAAACATATTAAATCTCAAAACCAGGTTCTAATTTCCAAATCTCCTTTTGAATTAAATTGATCTAAATATAAAATAATACTTTATCAACTTATTTCAATAACCATACAAAACAAATACATGATTCAAATTATTTCCAATCCAAATTCAAATTCAATTCAAAATAACTTACAAGTGGTTGGAATTGTTTCAAACCCTTTTTATTTCATGTGAAAATCGTTTACTCAATTTTGATTTGCAAACAGTTTAAAAAATTAAATTCAAACTAAATTCTTAACATATGATAATAACAACTCTTTATTTAATGGAAGGAGAATTTAAATTAATCATCTGTATGCTTCCACAACTAAGTGTGTGAGATTTCATGCAATCATAATCCTTCAACCATTTATGCTAGCATGAGTACATCCATTACAAACACAGCCATAACAAACATTTCAACTTGTGCACAAGCGTTACGGATAATAACGCTAATCGGTGTTCTGTATGTTCTTAGCTACATGCACATCCATTCAAACATTTTACACAACATCCAAATCTAACTAAACTATAACAACCCGAACTTCCCCGTGATGGAAAGCCCGGATTGCTTTGAGAACAAGCCACATCACAGCACAAACAGAAGAACATTTCATTGTTAATTACAACAATTCCATCAGAATACAAGAATATACAGAGTATGAATAAATATTATACATCGGAGAAATATCAGAGATTTAATTACATTACTGCAGCAGAAAAATAATACAATACACAACTAAAAGAGATATACAGATATAGAGATTTCCGGATATCGTTCTAGCTGCAAACCAGGATCCTGTGAATATAAATCTGCAAAACCAAAACTACTAGCTGCCCGTGTCCAAATAAGGGCACCCAGAGTTTAGGTTAAAACAACAAACTCCAGGTCAGTCATGTGACTGGTGTGAGAACTAAAACAGTTATTTAAAACTTTACTTTAAATCAGATATATCAAGGGACCACGCCATATAACACGGAACGGGTTTCCTCCCAAGAATACCAGTGCATAAAACAAAACAACACAATGCTTTTTGGAAAAAATGAAGCTATTATAAGACCCAGGTCCTATCACACAATGCAATGCAAGCCGAGGGATAAGGTTTTCCCTTATAATCGCCAAACATGCTTGGTACGTTAAAAACAAATCATTTGACACTATAATAAGTGCATAGTGTCGAAACAATTTCTATCATAAATATCAATCATAGACGGCATAAGTGCCCCATACCACTATGTTGCCATATATAGGTTTACAATTAAAACCGCAAAATGTTGTATTGGAAGTTGGATTTCCATCTGTGAACCAAGGCAAGGGATCGTCCTTACTGCTTCAAGACTCTCAAGCCCGAGCCTCAGGCAAGCGCACAGGAAAGCCTTGGATCGTCAGACCCGGTCCAGCCGATGTGGATTATAACGCCTGAACACTGCGTTTCCTCGCCCTATGGGGCGTAAATGAGCCAAATGACTCCATCGGTCCCGGATCGACCGATATAATCGAGGCGCCTCCTATCCATCATCCACATAAGTAAAATGTCAGGGCGTGCAAAATGCTGACACCACTCCTAGCTAGAAAGAAACGCAGGCCCTCCCTGATGTCCTCTCCCGTTTCTAGTTCACACCAGGGTGTGAGGCTCGCGAATTGACGCTACACAAAGCTACACTACAAAGGCCGTGCTTTGATCATCAACCACAAGACTCTACTTTTCAACAGAAGCCTTGATCATTTGCATCTCAGCATGCCACACAGGCAATTCATGCCATGCGACTGATGTCTATCGATATATAACCTCTGAGCTCGTACGTCTCAGAGAAGGACGTTAAGCAAGAGAATAAATTCTCCGCCGCCAAACAGATATGTATTTAATAGAAATCAACCAACGCAGAATAAAATCCAATATTAGACACACATCCATTTACAAGTCCGTTCTGGGTATGAAGGAAACCGGAGGAACCTTATTCCTCGCATATCCATCAATCTCCAAGTACGTCTGGACGATCACCAACTGATTCCCTCCTCTTGGGTGTACAGCCCAATCCAGATCATCAGTAATTATCCAAACGATGTGAAGACCTCCGGTCTTCGACCACCGTCTTCATCCTCGACATATCGTCGAATCAGTTATCCAGAATGGGATAAACCCGGTCTTTCCGAATAACTCGCGTATATAATAAACAAGTGCTATAAAAACACAACATACGCCTTATTCCAATCCAGAACATCTCTTTATTCAAATATTCTTATACTTTGGGAAAGGTTAATTTTATCAAATATAAATTCTTTAAATTTATTCTTTAATCTTCTTTTGAATATCCATTCAAACCAAATTATATTTTATCCAAACTAGTTGGGATTAACGAACCTTACCGAAGTAATCATTTGTTTTAATTTCCCAACCCCAACCTATAAGTAAAACTGGTAATACTTCATATCTAACACAACAGTGTTATCGGTAAATTTGTAACGTCCCGTATTTTTGGCCATCAAATATTATTTTAATTTGTTATTTTAAATATTATATTTGGAGTATTAATGTATTTTAATATCTAGTTCATTATTTAAAACGAAGGTTGAACGTTATATAATTATATTAATATAAATCTAGCTTGACATCACGCAGCAGTTCGTAATATTTGGTTTTGAACTTCCACTCGATATATAGAATCTGATATAAGTCGGATTTCTGTGAAACGAGAAACGTTAGAACCGTATTGATTATAATTTTCATATGAAAGAGAAAAATTCAGATTCTGTGTTATAATTTGTTAGTTATAGCTAAACCAAATTTCAAAATAGTCGCTATGGAAATCATTATTAAAATATACGCGTTAAAACAGCCGTTTTGCAAACGGACTCAGATTTCGACGAAATAAGTTTCATTGGGACCGTAGCGTTAAATTATTGTATGGTGTTGAATTGCATGGCTAACTGATGTCGTATGTGACCACGGCAGCCAAAAACGCCCGTTCAATTTTTATAGCGCGTAATTAATTTAATAAAGGGTTATTTGGGTATAACCTGAACAGACGATCGAATTAGGCAGCGAAACCAATTCCGTTGAGTTCGTATCATCAATTATATTCAGGATAGGTATATAGTTTGTTATTTTTGGAGACCGGTTAATTTGGTGTTCGAAATGGTATTGCGGTGCGCGTAAAAATAGCCTACCGGGGAAACAGTCTCAGAATGCGACGAAACTGGTGCCGTTGGGTTCGTATTGAAAAATTATTGTAGGATTTCAAGGTTTCAAGTTGATTGGGTTTATTTGGTGATCGTGGAAAATTTAAATGCGTGTTTATTTCTGGTTTTATAAAGGAATTTTTTTCAAACGAGGTCGGAATTCGACGAAACTTGTCTCATTGGGTCCGGAATATTTTTCTATGCTAGGATTAGCCTTTTTATCAGAAAATGGAGATCGTATGCGGTAAATTTTGGTGTTACTTCACGAAGAAGTTTCAATTAATAATAATATCAAATAAATTTTCCACCTTTATAAATACAAGTCAGTCCACAACCCTAAGGGGTTTCTCGCATGGTCAAAGCAGACCAGCCGCCTCCTATAACATTCAACGATCAGAATTTATCCACCCTTCTCCTCCTTAAAAATCGTGATTCCTTCACTATTATCAAACATCCCTAGCTATGAAAATGACGAGTGCTGCGAGATTTTGAAACTAACCCATGATGATCGAACTTTGTTCAGCAAGGTGACCGGAATTCCACAAAAATAGCGGTTGGGCTCGTGGTGAACTGGGGCTGATTGGGGACGTTGGGATGGGAGGTGTTGGGCGCGAGGATAGGATAGGACAAGGCGAACCTGCTGGTGGTGTCAGATGTAAGGCCGATGGTCTGTGGTAGAAGCGGCAGCATTGTATCGGGGCGAGGGTTCATGAAAAGTACGGGAAAATGAAGATGGAGCGATGATGATCAAGTTCTGGCATTTGTTCTGGTAGGAATCAGTACTCGAAGTGGCATCAGTCACGGTGACTTTGGGGCTTCCTTACTGCATCGAGTTCAAAGGCGTTTTGGGCGGATGTTGTGCACGCCAAGGCGCAACTCACGACAGTCCCAGATCGGCGTTCAGGTGATCTATGGGGAAAGTGTGACGACTTCTAGTTTTGGCAGCATGATGATGTTCTGGATGAGGAGGACGGGAACGATACAGTGGAACTGGATTTGAGAAGTGAATAGAAGATGCGAAGATGAAGGCCGGAAAGTAACGAGTTTATTGGCCTGGTATAACTAATTACAACGCAATTAACTTTAGGATAAAACACATATTAGAAAGTTAATTATAAATTAAACTATATTAACTAAGTTATCAAATTTTCACAGCCTTTGGTAAGAGCCTGACTGGAACACAAGGATGAAAGCATGGGGAGATTAAAAAGAGGATCGACCGCATGCTTATTTATAAACGAAATTAATTAGGGTTGATTATAATTAGGATATTTAATTAGTAATTAAATCATATAAATCTTTAAAACGTTAATTACATTCTCCTTTTTGCAGGTTGGAAAACAAAGCATTGTAAAGAGGGAAAAGTCGGACTGTCTTCTTTTCCGGCTTAACACTTAAAAATGTAATTAGTTAATTTGATTAGTGTAAGCTTAGTGATTAAAAATAATCAGTTATATTTAAATCGTATAACTTTAAACAGTGATAACTCAATCATATGATATCAGAATTGGACAATCTGTATGCTATTGGAATCATCTTCACGAGTATGACACCATAGAACATGAATGGGACGGGATTGGAATCAACCGTGGTTTTCAATTAAATTAAACGCTTGTTTAATTTAACTGAAATGAATTATGGTAACCGCGAATCAAATCAAGGTGAGTTAAACTCACTCAGTTCTCCCCATTTATATTTTATATAAATTGGCTTTTTATTTTTGTGCTATGTTTACTGATGGTTGACTGTTTGCTAATTATATTTTTATAGGTTGATTAAACTGATGAAATTAAACCGTTGTTTAATTTCAGTGAAATACCAAATCATTATTTTAACGATTTGATCCAATAGAGGTAACTCGCTTTGGTTGGTCACGTTTATAAAATAAACGTGTTTTAAACTGTTTGAATGGTTTGCATTGCTTGTGAATTGGTCGATGTTAGTTGTTCGTTGTTCGTTATTATCAGTTAAATGAAATTGAATGACCTGTTTGAAGATAACCATTTGAGTACAGGGAAGAACAGGTTGGAGGGATCCAACGGGATTCAAATATATGATTTATTTTCATATCATCATATATGAACTGTCATGATTGGGAGATTGCTTTGATTTTTGATCATTAATTGAAAATTTAACCTGTGTTTTGTTTTAACCAATGGACAATATTGGTTGAGTAATCGTCAGTACATGGCCTAAGAATAAATTATTTGGTTATATTGATCTATCGTCAGGTGAATCGATAGAATTGAAGTTATAAAATTATTTTATAACTGGAAGTAGATTTTGAGAATATATTATTTTGAATAGTGGTTTATAAAAAGGAAATAAATATTTATTTTTCATTATTTAAATTTATAATTGATTTTATAAGGAAATTCTGATGTTAATCAGACTGATACACAAGTGAATAGAAATTAACCTCACGATTTAAAATTTGATAATTGTTAAGAAATAATTAAAAGAAATTATTTAAATTAATTATTAATTAATTTAAAGTAAGAACGAATTGGAATTGGTTAATAAAATGACCGTGATTTGAGTAACTAAATTAACCGTTTTAAATTGGGGATGAAGATTAAATTAGTGTATTTTAAATAAAATAGTTTAATGAATATTATCTAATTTTTAAAAAAGATTTTAAAAGGGGTTTACTATTTATTTTTGTTAATAAAGAAATTAACTACGGGAGTAGTAAATGATCGGATTAAATTATTATTTTAATTAATAATAATTTAGAAAAATTCCTTTTGATTGGAATTCATTTAAAGGGAATCGAGATTTAAATAAAATCTAGTCGAATGGTGAAAGGAGACTATGTACGGGATTTATATTTAAAACCCAAATTCTTATAACGAAGCTATAAAAGAGAATTTCAATTGAATATAATAGCTTGAAATAAATGTTACTTAATTAGAAGAATTAAGTCAAAGGAGATTGAAAAAAAATGGTTTATATTAAACCAGAGTTAGATAAATGAAGTTTTAAAGTGTTAAAGCGTTAATTTTACATTAATGTTATGTAGTAATGGGATTAAGTAAAAGTGAGGAATTGAAATGTGAATTTCAAGGGAAAAATGGTCGAAAGGATTTGGAAAGGAGTTGGAAAACTAAATTTGACAAAAGAAGTGGATCGTAGGATTTTGTAATAAATCCGAATTAAAAAACGAATTTGTTTAAAGAGGCCGAGGTTAAAATGTGGTATTTTATGGAAAATTATTTAATTATTGAATTAAGGAATAATAAGGAAGAGATTTTGAAAAGGATAAGAAGGTTGTATGAAACCATATTTTGATCAAAATAGTTAAAAGGAATTTGTACTTACATTAGAATGAAATGTGGGTTTGGATTACAACTCGTATTTTTCTTAGGATATGAACGTTGTTGATTAAGGTCTAAGAGATAATTAAATTACCCAACTTGAACGACATCAGGATTATCTGAGGATAGTATTAGTCGTAATGGGAAAAGAGGTTAATAGTAAATTATTATGCCATTAGAGAAATAATAACGCAACCCAATTGTGAAAATTTGGCAAGTATATATATAATGAAATTCCAAAGTAAAAAGGGAACAAAAAGGGGATTTTGTGGAGTTCTAACGGAAATTTCGAGTTAGAAAGGAAATGTAAAAGTCAAGTTTTATTCAATAAGAATAAGCGTGGAGTATTGTTTCAAGTAATGAAATAGAAGATATTTTGTAACATTATTTTATAAGTAATAAGTTGAATGATTTCCCAATATTAGATAATAAAGTGGTTAATGTTTTGTAAGTGAAAATAGACAACTGAATATGATATAGGATGTTCCGAAGTATATGAATCAATTTGTGTAAGAGTAAATCTTATGTTAAATAAGAAGCGAAACTATATTTATAATATCGAAGGATTTAAGAGTTTTGAATTTACATCAGTTTAATTAAAAGGCCAAGTGATGCTGAATACTGAACTAGTGAACTCACTGGATTGTCAAGATTGAAACACTGTTTTATTTTGATAGTTAAATCACCGACTATCAAATCTGTCCATTACGGTTGTTGGTACGGAAAGACTGGGATCGAATTTATATTCGAAAACGATTCCGACCAACAAATACATAAAGATATCAAAAGACGGTCGAGATGGAGTGTTGAAGACCTTAGATCTTCATAAAACGGAAGAACCGATTATAATCTTTGGTTAGCTCCAAGAGATAAGCTGTGGTTCTATCGTGGTTGGAATCTACGGGTTGCAAGGTCTTATCGCTATTGATCCATGGGGTGATTCCTATATTGGATGCAGTGGGAGTACCTTCGGTTCATCCTGTTCCTGGATGACTTGTATGGACAGATGTCCGACAGAGTATTTCCAAAGGAATTACGTACGTTGATTTCTTCAAACGTGCTATAGTGGTTGGCGGAGAATGGTTGTTCTCTTAGCTTACCTGCTAAAGTATTTTTGTGGATGTCAATTAGTGACGTCTGACGGATTTGACGATGTGGCATTCAAAGTGAAAAATGACCGGATGTTCCAAAAAGGAATTCAAACCTCAAGATCATCAACCGGGAAATGACAAAAATCGGGCAGGCAGCATGGCTATGTGGGTCACTCCTATTAGGGTGTATAATCACTTATCTAGAGAAATTCCATTTCATTCTTTAATCTATTTCGATGTTGTCCCTTTTCGGGAAACAGCGGGTCGCTCCCAACCGTTGGTGATATACATTCGATACACTCAAGAGAAATGAGTGGTCGGTCATGTGAGGGTCGGGTTGCACGATGTTCTTGTTGAACCCGGTGTATTCGCCTCTAGAGATACACTATCGGCAGGTGGTCCCATACCTTGTCATAATTGGAATCCAATCTCCAATAAGCGCCCGCGATTTTGATTGTATACCATATATGTGGAGCGTGAGATGCAAGCGTTCTACTAGATTCTATTTACTTGTATTTAGACATTATTATAATATCAGACAAGATATTGGTTTTAAAAAATGCTTTGGGTTATCGTAAGGTAAAAACCGTCCATATTTATGTGTGGATTTGGTCTTACGATTTTCATTTTCTTTAAAAGATTTTAACTTTAAAATCCGGTTGTGTGATACCCTTAATACTGTGCGAGTTTTTTCTCACTCTGGTTCACCAGACAGACCCGATGTTTTGTAAATGCTCGGGTTAGCCCAGGGTGTACAGGTTCAGGTTATCAGATGCTGCGAAGTCTAGAGACGAGCTGAAGGTGTTCAGATGTATGATATTATATAGCTACTATTCAGCTGTGTGATTGTATATGAGGACAGATTATTATAACTATCCAGATGTATTATTATACTCTGCTATTGTAAGTTTTATTTTAAGCTCTCAGTGAAGTTATTTCTGCATTATATTTTGTTCCGCTGCGATGTGAGATTCTGTGTTGTGTTGGTTCTTCTTCTTCTTCTATTCTAATCTTTCTTTCTTATCTCACCCTCTAAATTCTTTCAAATACTATCATGTGTTTTCAGTGTTTGGAAGGTCGGTAAGAGTTACAGTAAAGGTATTTATGTCGATTTTAAGGGCCGAAATTCCTGGGTCGTTACAGTGATATCAGAGCCAGGTTTAGTTTGTATTAACCTTGGCTATGTGGTATAACTCGATAGAGATAGGGTCAGTAATACCTTAGATCGAGAGTGAGTGTGTATATATGGGAGCGTATTTGTAAATTTTATATATATATATGTTTTGTATTGTGTTGTTTGATTAGTTCAAGTGTTGAGAAGCAAAGAACTGTCAATTGATACAATATTGTTTTGAAAAGAGGGTAAATGAAATAATTTTACCCAAATTATATTTTTGTATAGAAAAGAAATAATTTTCTCAATTTATTGAGATATTGGTGTATTTGATGTGTTTTCGATTCGGATAAATTCAATTTGATTAAGAATTTGAATTGGACTTAGCTTGTCTAAGTGGAATTGAATTAAGTATGATAATGAAATATAATAAAACAAATTTGGAATTTGGGAATTGATGGGATAATAAATAAATAGAAATCGATTGGATATTAACCAATTATTGTTCAAACATGTGAACCACAGTAAATATTAATATTTAATATTAATAGTTAATAGAAGGTGGTTGATTGGTTAAGTTGGTTGTTGATTAATTATTGATTGTATGCTTGATTAGCCAATGGTAAATAAGAGTTGAATGAATAAAAAAATAAATTCCAGTGTTAAAAATTGGAATGAAACCGAATATGAATTGAAATAAATGATTTCACCATGTATTTATAAGTGAATTAATGCTCATGTTTGATTGTGGAATTGGTGCAGTTATAATTGTTGATTAGTGAAATATTATCGCAGTTATTACTCATATGTGAATTGAGTTAAGTACAGGTGCCAGATGTCTAGCCAGATTAATACTGGTTGGGTTAATCGTATATACGTCGAGCAGATATGCTCAATAGCGCTCGTTAAAGGTACACCTATGCAGAATATGAAATTTTGGTTTTTATTTGGGCTTTGAGTTTGGTTTTTGAATTTTTTCGACCCTGTTGGTCGATGTATATATACTTCTTGTACCTGCGATATTGCAGATGTCCTCCGTACAGGGGAGACTCTGCCAAAATTTAAGGTGTTAGAAAATTTTTGAAGTTTTTCAGAAAATTCTTTTATTTGAATTCAATTTGTTTTAAAACCAATTAGATTAGTTTGGAAAATAAAAATGAGTTTTGACTAAATATTTTTATAAAGATAACGGGTTTGTAACGTTCTTTCCTAGCTTAGCAAATTCGAGGACGAAAATATTTTAAGGGGGAAAGAATGTAACGTCCCGTATTTTTGGCCATCAAATATTTAATTTAATTTATTATTTTAAATATTATATTTGGAGTATTAATGGATTTTAATATTTAATTCGTTATTTAAAATGAAGGTTGAATGTTATATAATTATATAAATATAAATCGAGCTTGACATCGCGCGGCAGTTCGTAATATTTGGTTTTGAATTTCCACTCGATATACAGAATCTGATATAAGTCGGATTTTTGTGAAACGAGAAACGTTAGAACCATATTGATTATAATTTTCATATGAAAGAGAAAAATTCAGATTCCGTGTTATAATTTGTTAGTTATGGCCAAACCAAATTTTAAAATAGTCGCTACGGACTCAGATTTCGACGAAATCAGTTTCAGTGGGACCGTAGTGTTAAATTATTGTATGGTGTTGAATTGCATGGCGAACCGATGTCGTATGTGACCATGGCAGCCTAAAACGCCCGTTCAATTTCTATAGCGCGTAATTAATTTAATAAAGGGTTATTTGGGTATAACCTGAACAGACGATCGAATTAGGCTGCGAAACCAATTCCTTAGAGTTCATATCATTGATTATAGTCAGGATAGGTATATAGTTTGTTATTTTTGGAGACTGATTAATTTGGTGTCCGAAATGGTATTGCGGTGCGCGTAAAAATAGCCTACCGGGGAAACAGTCTCAGAATGTGACAAATCTAGTGTCGTTCGGTTCGTATTGAAAAATTATTGTAGGATTTCAAGGTTTCAAGTTGATTGGGTTTGTTTGGTGATCGTGGAAAATTTAAACGCGTGTTTATTTCTGGTTTTATAAAGGAAATTTTTTCAAACGAGGTCGAAATTCGACGAAACTTGTCCCATTGGGTCCAGAATATTTTTCTATGCTAGGATTAGACTTTATATCAGAAAACGGAGATCGTATGTGGTAAATTTTGGTGTTACTTCATGGCGAAGTTTCAAATAATAATAATATTAAATAAATTTGCCACCTTTATAAATACAAGTCAGTCCACAACCCTAAGGGGTTTCTTGCGTGGTCAAAGCAGACCAGCCGCCTCCTATAACATTCAACAATCAGAATTTATCCACCCATCTCCTCCTTAAAAATCGTTATTCCTTCACCATTATCAAACATCCCTAGCTACGAAAATGACGAGTGCTGCGAGATTTTGAAACTGACCCATGATGATCGAACTTTGTTCAGCAAGGTGACCGGAATTCCACAAAAATAGCGGTTGGGCTCGTGGTGAACTGGGGCCGATTGGGGACGTTGGGATGGGAGGTGTTGGGCGCGAGGATAGGGTAGGCCAAGGCGAACCTGCTGGTGGTGTCAGATGTAAGGCCGATGGTCTGTGGTTGAGGCGGCAGCATTATATCGGGGCGAGGGATCATGAAAAGTATAGGAAAATGAAGATGGAGCGATGATGATCAAGTTCTGGCATTTATTCCGGTAGGAAACAATACTCAAAGTGGCATCAGTCACGGTGATTTTGGGGCTTCCTTATTGCATCGAGTTCAAAGGCATTTTGGGCGGATGTTGAGCACGCCAAGGCGCAACTCACGGTAGTCCCTGATCGGCGTTTAGTTGATCTATGGGGAAAGTGCGACGACTTCTAGTTTTGGCAGCGTGATGATGTTTTGGATGAGGAGGACGGGAACGATACGGTGGAACTGGATTTGAAAAGGGAATAGGAGATGCGAAGATGAAGGCCAGAAAGTAACGAGTTTATTGGCCTGGTATAACTAATTACAACGCAATTAACTTTGGGCTAAAATACATATTAGAAAGTTAATTATAAGTTAAACTATATTAACTAAGTTATCAAATTTTCACAGCCTTTGGTAAGAGCCCGACTGGAACGCAAGGATGAAAGCATGGGGAGACTAAAAAGAGGACCGACCGCATGTTTATTTATACACGAAATTAATTAGGGTTGATTATAATTAAGATATTTAATTAGTAATTAAATCATATAAATCTTTAAAACGTTAATTACATTCTCCTTTTTGTAGGTTGGAAAACAAAGCAATGTAAAGAAGGAAAAGTCGGACTGTCTTCTTTTCCGGCTTAACACTTAAAAATGTAATAATTAATTTGATTAGTGTAAGCTTAGTGATTAAAAATAATCAATTATATTTAAATCGTATAACTTTAAATAGTGATAACTCAATCATATGATATCAGAATTGGACAAGCTGTATGTTGTTGGAATCATCTTCACGAGTATGACACCATAGAATAGGATTGAAACCAACCGTGGTTTTCAGTTAAATTAAACGCTTGTTTAATTTAAATGAAATGAATTGTGGTAACCGCGAAACAAATCAAGGTGAGTTAAACTCACTCAGTTCTCCCTATTTATATTTTATATAAATTGGGTTTTTATTTTGTGTGCTCTGTTTACTGATGGTTGACTGTTTTCTAATTATATATTTATTGGTTGATTTAACTGATGAAATTAAACCACTGTTTAATTTCAATGAAATACCAAATCATTGTTTTAACAATTTGACCCAATAGAGGTAACTCACTTTGGTTGGTCACGTTTATAAAATAAACGTGTTTTAAATTGTTTGAATGGTTTACATTGCTTGTGAATTGATTGATGTTAGTTGTTCGTTGTTTATTGTTATCAGTTAAATGAAATTGAATGACCTATTTAAAGATAACCATTTGAATATAGGGAAGAACAGGTTGGAGGGATCCAACGGGATTCCTCAACTATATGATTTATTTTCATATCATCGTATATGAACTATCATGATTGGGTGATTGCTATGATTATTGATCATTAATTGAAAATTTAACGTGTGTTTTGTTTTAACTAATGGACAATATTGGTTGAGTAATCGGTAGTACATGGCCTAAGAATAAATTATTTGGTTATATTGATCTACCGTCAGGTGGATCGATAAAACAAAAGTTATAAAATTATTTTATAACTGGAAGTAGATTTTGAGAATATATTATTTTGAACAGTGGTTTATAAAAAGGAAATAAATATTTATTATTTAAATTTATAATTGATTATAAATTGATTTTATAAGGAAATTCTGATGTTAATCAGACTGATACACAAGTGAATAGAAATTAACCTCATGATATAAAATTTGATAATTGTTAAGAAACAATTAAAAGAAATTATTTAAATTAATTAATAATTAATTTAAAGTAAGAACGAATTGGAATTGGTTAATAAGATGATCGTGATTTGAGTAACTAAATTGACCGTTTTAACTTGGGGATAAAGATTAAATTAGTGTATTTTAAATAAAATAGTTTAATGAATATTATCTAATTTTAAAAAATAATTAAAAAGGGGTTTACTATTCATTTTTGTTAATAAAGAAATTAACTACGGGAGTAGTAAATGATCGAATTAAATTATTATTTTAATTAATAATAATTTAGAAAATTTCCTTTTAATTGTAATTCATTTAAAGGGAATTGAGATTGAAATAAAATCTAGTAGAATGGTGAAAGGAGACTATGTACGGGATTTATATTTAAAACCCAAATTCTTATAACGAAGCTATAAAAGAGAATTTCAAGTGAGTATAATAGCTTGAAATAAATGTTACTTAATTATACAAATTAATTCAAAGGTGATTGAAAATAAATGGTTTATATTAAACCAGAGTTAGATAAATGAAGTTTTAAAGTGTTAAAGCGTTAATTTTACATTAACGTTATGTAGTAATGGGATTAAGTAAAAGTGAGGAATTAAAATGTGAATTTCAAGGGAAAAAAGGTCGAAAGGATTTGAAAAGGAGTTGGAAAAGTGAATTTGATAAAAGAAGTGGATTGTAGGATTTTGTAATAAATCCGAATTATAAAATGAATTTGTTTAAAGAGGTCGAGGTTAAAATGTGGTATTTTTTGGAAAATTATTTAATTATTGAATTAAGGACTAATAAGGAAGAGATTTTCAAAAGGATAAGAAGGTTGTATGAAACCATATTTTGATCAAAATAGTTAAATGGAATTTGTACTTACATTAGAATGAAATGTGGGTTTGGATTACAGCTCGTATTATTTTAGGATATGAACGTTGTTGATCAAGGTCTGAGAGGTAATTAAAATACCCCAACTTGAACGACATCAGGATTATCTGAGGATGGTATTAGTTGTAATGGGAAAAGAGGTTAATAGTAAATTATTATGTCATTAGAGAAATAGTAACGCAACCCAATTGTGAAAATTTGGCAAGTATATATATAATGAGATTCCAAAGTAAAAAGGAAACGTAAAAGTTGAGTTTTATTCAATAAGAATAAGCGTGGAGTATTGTTTTAAGTAATGAAATAGAAGATATTTCGTAATGTTATTTTATGAGTAATAAGTTGAATGATTTCCCTATATTAGATAATAAAGTGGTTAATGTTTTGTAAGTGAAAATAGACAACTGAATATGATATAGGATGTTTCGTAGAATAGGAATGAATTTGTGTAAGAATAAATCTTATGTTAAATAAGAAGCGAAACTATATTTATAATATCGAAGGATTTAAGAGTTTTGAATTTACATCTGTTTAATTAAAAGGCCAAGTGATGTTGAATACTGAACCAGTGAACTCACTGGATTGTCATGATTGAAACACTATTTTATTTTGATAGTTAAATCACCGACTATCAAATCCGTCCATTACGGTTGTTGGTACGGAAAGACTGGGATCGAATTTATATTCGAAAACCATTCCGACCAACAAATACGTGAAGATATCAGAAGGCCATCGAGATGGAGTGTTGAAGACCGTAGATCTTCATAAAATGGAAGAATCGCTAATAATCTATGGTTAGCTCCCAGAGATAAGCTGTGGTTCCATCGTGGTTGGAATCTACGGGTTGCAAGGGCTTCTCGCTACTGATCCATGGGGTGATTCCTATATTGGATGCAGTAGGAGAGTACCTTCAGTTCATCCTGTTCCTGGATGACTTGTATGGACGGATGTCTGACAGAGTATTTCCAAAGGAATTACGTACGTTGATTTCTTCAAACGTGCTATAGTGGTTGGCGGAGAATGGTCGTTCTCTTAGTTTACCTGCTAATGTATTTTTGTGGATGTCAATTAGTAATATCTGACGGATTTGACGATGTGGCATTCAAAGTGAAAAATGACCGGGTGTTCCAAATAGGAATTCAAACCTCAAGCCTCATCGACCAGGAAATGACAAAAGTCGGGCAGGCAGCATGGCTATGTGGGTCGCTCCCATTAGGGTTTGTAATCGCCTATCTAGAGAAATTCCATTTCATTCTTTAATCTATTTCGATGTTGTCCCTTTTCGGCAAACGGTGGGTCGCACCCAACCGTTGGTGATATAGATTCGATACACTCAAGCGAAATGAGTGGCCGGTCATGTGAGGGCCGGGTTGCAAGGCATTCTTGTTGAACCCAGTGTATTCGCCTCTAGATATACATTATTGGCAGGTGGTCCCATACCTTGTCATAGTCGGAATCCAATCTCCAATAAGCACCTGCGGTTTTGATTGTATAACATATATGTGGAGCGTGAGATGCAACCGTTCTACTAGATTCTATTTACTTGTATTTAGACATTATTATAATATCAGACAAGATATTGGTTTTAAAAAATGCTTTGGGTTATCGTAAGGTAAAAACCGTCCATATTTGTGGATTTGGTCTTACGATTATCCTTTTCTTTAAAAGATTTTAACTTTAAAATCAGGTTGTGTGATACCTTTAATACTGTGCGAGTTTTTTCTCACTCTGGTTCACCAGACTGACCCGGTGTTTTGTAAATGCTCGGGTTTGCCCGAGGTGTATAGGTTCAGGTTATCAGATGCTACGAAGTATAGAGACGAGCTGAAGTTGTTCGGACGTATGACATTATATAGCTACTATTCCGCTGTGTGATAGTATATAAGGACAGATTATTATAACTGTCCAGATGTATTGCTGTACTCTGATATTGTATGTTTTATTTAAAGCTCTCAATAAAGTTACTTCTGTATTATATTTTATTCCGCTGCAATGTGAGACTCTATGTTGTGTTGGTTCTTCTTCTTCTATTCTAATCTTTCTTTCTTTCTTATCTCACCCTCTAAATTCTTTCAAATACTATCCAGTGTTTTCAGTGTTTGGAAGGTCGGCAAGAGTTATAGTAAAGGTATTTATGTCGATTTTCAGGGCCGAAAATTCCTGGGGCGTTACAAAATTCAATTACCATTTCACGTTCAAATCTAATTAAAGATTTAACTATCGCCTGGAGCAAAACAGGTGATACTCCATTCTCGATCATTTCTTGAATCTGATAACGTTAGTTATCAAATTCACCTTTCAATCTATTTAAAGATTCATTGAAACTCTAATTTAGTTTTAGTTTATGAAAATCATTACTTAATGATTATTTAAATCCAGGAAATAGATCCTGTCTCTAACTGGGTTAAAGAACTAATGTCATTTGAAACACAGCTCATGATAAACCCAAAGTCACATTCCATTAACAGTGGAATCTTCACGGAAAACAGATCAATATATATAATCAATATAAACTTCCATATCCGACTAATAATATAAATGGAATAACGGCAAAGCCTTTTAAATTCCATATATATTAGCAGTCTTCCTCCACAGAAATTCACTTCGATTATTACCATATCGAATTCCATTCCATTCCAATTTATTTTATTAAATTGGAATGCTTTACTTTGGAAAATCTCCTTTAAGTCTTATCAAAAAGATTTATAAATTCCAAATCCCATTTCACTGTAAATCGGGTTAAAGAACGAATATCATTAAAACACAGTTCACAATGAACCCAATTCACATTCCATTAATTATCGGGTTAAAGAACAAGTTTTGTTTAAAACACTGTTCACGATAAACCCAAAAATCAATTCCAATTAAATATTATTTAATTGGTATACTTCATTATATCTAAATAAAAAGATTTAATCTTTTCTCAAATGGGTTTAAGAACAATGCTAATGAAGACACCATTCACGACAAACCCAAATACCATTTGATATTAAATACAAGGCCCTGAATAGAAAATATATCGGCTTATATTCAATATCAAATTCTACGGCCAACAAATATCGTATTGGAAATAACGATATAAATATATCTTTCAAATTTCCATAACAATATCTGTATAATCACGAAATCCAACATCGAAATATTCCAAAGACAATTTCGATTTAAACCAATTTCCACTTTATATATTGGAAATTCTAGTGATTTTTAAAACCATTTCAAATCCACTTTATTTATTTTAAAAATAAATGGGATTATAATTCTAGTTCAAAACTAGTTCATTTCGATAAAAATCTATATTTATCTTTACAAATATGGGATTTTTCATCCCAATTCTTTCCAAATCATTTCTTATGATTTTACACTAATTATTGATATTTTTAATAATTTTATCAAGGCCCGTACAGTCGATTTACATAAACGGTCATCGAACTGCACTTACAACGACCTTTTCCCTATTTGATTTGGACATAATTCCAAATCCAACCATTAGATTTCAAATCTCTAATATTCGTTAGAAAGCTCTTTTCAATACGAACCCAATGGTTCTGGTTTTAGGAGAATCCGACGGTCGGATCTCCCATAATGTCCGTTTGAAGTCAATGGTCGAAATTCGCGAACTGTCGCAGCGCGGCGCATTCTATTCAGGCCATTATATTATATATATAATATATATTTCGTCGATTTCCATTTAAAATGAATTTTATAAATCGTTTTAAATTCATTTCAAAATGATTTCAACTTCCATTTGTAATTCAAATCAAAATTGAATTTTTCCTTATAAATTCGTTTTAAATTCATTTCAATTCAATTCGGATTTCAAATCCATTTCAATTTAATTCGAATTTCAATTCAATTTAAATTTCAATTTCAATTCTATTTCAATTTCAATTTGAATTTCAATTCTATTTCAATTTCATTTCGAATTTCAATTCTATTTCACTTTCAATTTGAATTTCAATTCTATTTCAATTTCAATTCGAATTTCAAATCCATTTCAATTTAATTCGAATTTCAATTCCATTTCAATTTAATTCGAAAATCAATTCTATTTCAATTTCAATTCGAATTTCAATTCTAATTTCAATTCTATTTCAATTTCAAATTGAATTTCAATTCTATTTCAATTTCAATTCAATTTCAAATTTATTTCAATTTCAATTCGAATTTCAATTCGAATTTCAATTCTATTTCAATTCCAATTCAATTTTAAATTTATTTCAATTTACCATATCATTTAAATATTAAAACGGTAATATTTTCAAAATATTTGATTTTGAAATCACTTTTCGATATTCATTATAAAATGAATAAAATCGACAAAATTCCCGTTTGTGTTAAAATGGCGTTTAACTACTTAACACTGCTTTATATATATTCGTGTCCATCCTAAATCGGACATCAAAATCAAATTTTGATCTTTTACTGAATATTATTTGAAAATATTCGTTGTTTTAAAATAATTGTTATTTTAAAATATTCATTCTTTCTGAACTGGAATCAGACACAGTCAATTACCATATAATTTGTTATATGGATTTCACACAACAAATGTGTATAACAACAATGAAAAGAGCAATCCATCATCCAGAGTGCATTTTACACTGTATAAACATTAAATATAAATATTCGACGCTTATACAGCCTGTCAACCAATCGATTGACATACAACTAATTATTAGGATTAGTGTATGTCCAATATCATCCGAATACCCATGTGGGGTTTCAATCAAAAAATAATGAATTTTATTTGTGCAGTTGGGCGATGTGTAAAATTTATCGTGCCAATCGATATCAGTCAAATCAGTGTACATAAACAAATTGTCTGTAAATGAATATTTATTTTATTCACATACACGTTAAAAATTATATTTTTAACGATAAAACATTCATTCGGTTCATTTACACATTAAAAACAATATTTTTATTGTTCTAATATATTTTAGAAAATTTCGGCGGCATAACGGCGCGATACTGGAAACAGGATAAGGCCCAGCCTTATCCCTAGTCTAATAATGGCCCACGCCATACACATACCAATCTAATCAATTCCATTCCAATTTTCTAACCAAATTCAACCAAATTATCCAATCAACCAAACCAACCAAACAAACAAGTCGTCCATGGTTTGTGGACGACGGGTGTCGGGTGTTGCTAAGCACCGTCTACATCCTAGTATATATTTCTAACTAGAAAATAAAATTTAAAGTGAGAAGTTCTCACCTTGGGTTCCACTCCGCCAATTTTACTTCTGAACTTCTGAACCATTTGGATTTGTTTGAAATTCCAATGTAGTCCATACCACGCTGTTCATAATAAAAAAAATATTTTTATTGGTTCATTCCAATAAATAAAAATCACATTTTATTTCTACATCATATATTTTTACTATGCTTCTTTTTATATAAAAATTATATTTTTATATTTCTACTTCTTATATAAAGATCGAATTTTTATTTTGCTTCATATATAAAAATCTCGCCTTTCTATATATAAAAACATCGCCTTTCTATGATAAAAATGTAATATTTTCATCGCTACTTCATATATAAAAATCGAATTTTTATCGATACTATATATATATATATATAAATTGAATTTTTCTATCGCTAATGAATATATAAAAATCACATATTTACATTGTCATTCAAACGATAAAAATCGTAGTTTTACTTCGCTACATATATAAAGATCAAATTTTTGTTATCTATATATTATATAAATCATATTTTTATTATTCCTATAATATAAAAATCACATTTTTATTATCTCTATAATATAAAAATCATATTTCTATAATCTCTACTATATAAAAATCATATTTTAAAACAAACAAAGATTTATTTTTTCAAAAATCATAACTTTACATACATAAAGATCTCATCTTTATGTTAATAAAAATCCATTCTTTTTATTTAAAAAAATCACTTCTTTATCTAAGTGAAAATCACAACTTTATCTTCAATAAAAATCCGATCCTTACATACAATAAAAATTGTATTTTTAATTCTAGAATCATTTCAAAAAACCCAATCCTTTTCCATTTATATAAAAATCAAAACTTTTATTTATTTTATATATAAATACAGAAAAGAAAATTAAATAAACAAAACACAAACAAAAATAAGTAAATAAACACTTACAGTAAAAAGGAGGAGGGGTGTTTGGCGTTCGTCGGAGGGCTGCAAGGTCGAGGAAGTGGTGCTAGGCACTGACGAGGTCGGGGAGGCGACGGGGTCCGGCGAGGCTAGGGTTTGGCTGCGGTGGTTCTGGGTTGAAAGGGGGATTTGGGCATGGGTTTCTGCAGAGAGAAGGGGAGGAAAGAAAGGCGGGTCGGAGCTGAGAGAAGGGGGCGGTTCCCTCCGGCGGCGGCGCCAGAGGCGCGACGCCCTGGGGACCGTGGTGGCGGCAATCCCCCCTCCCCCACGTTCTTCCTTCCTTCTTTTTTTTTGCTTGATCTATTAATGAATGGGGTGGTGGTATGTTTGAGGAGAGAGAAGGCTAAAGGGTGAGTTAACTTTTTCATTTATTTAATTTAATTTTTAAATTCCCCGTTAAAGTTTATTTTAAATTCGAACTCCAAATTGAACCCACCGACTGTCGCCCATAGCTAATTACTCCCAATCAGAACACAATGGGATATGTATTGTAAGCTGATTCGACCATTTCGATCAGTTTCTGCCAAAATCAAAATATAAATTTATATATTGAATTTGAACGCACATTTCAATTTACCGGGGCCACATATGAACTCTAAAAATTCCCAAAAAATATTTTCTAGCTTCGTATTGATGATACAGTTCTAACAAAACTAATTTCGTCAAATTCCGAGACCGTTTGAAAAATGGCCATTTTGTAGTCGATTGAAATTGACAGAAACTGTTAAAACACGTTTTACTTCGCCACGTTCACATATTAATTCAAAAGATTATGAATTTTGGAATCTAGCAATAATTCGACATTCCGGATCCAACAAAAGTGGTTTCGTCGAAAACAGAGGTCGTTTGCAAAATTTCCATTTTTAAGGGCCAGAATTCCATAGCGACTATTCTGAATTTTCAATTGGGCATATCTTTTTATTTCTGCTATGAAATTTCAATTTTTCAGATTCATTGGAATATATTTTCAATTAGATTGTAATATTTTTGGTTTCGCAAAAATCCGGTTTATTTTGAATCCTGTACATTCATTTGAAATTTGAACTCGAATTTTCAAACTCCCGCGCCATTTTCAATTCCTTTTATAATTAAAAATAAAATTTATATTCTAACGTCGATTTATATAAATATATATGTTCTAATTCTGTTCAAAATAAATTTCTCGTCATTATTATTTAAAATAAATCACTTTAAATATTCGAAATTCATCAAAATTGCCAAAATAAAAATTTTAAATTGGTTCTGATTTTCCGTGTTAATACAATCTCCCCCTCTTAAAAGTTTTCGTCCCCGAATAGGGACGAAGTTGAAAGTTGTTTAACTAATCAAATCAACTTTCAATATTTTCTTTATGGCCTAAGTTCTTTAACTTTTCAGTTTCTAAGAACTTTTCAAATTTTCAAAAATTTGGCTAACACCCTAAATTTTCGAAAAATTTCTCCGTAACCTCCCCTGCACGGGAGCACCGGAAAAATTCCGAAATTGCCATACAGGCCTCTCCAATCCAAAAAGAAAAAGAAAAAGAAACAGTCAATCGGCTCATAAAATCATCAAAAACCCCAAGAAATACAATAAACATGTACCTATATGTCGGGCAAACAATTTTATTTTTCTGTTCTAGCCTCTTTGCAATGACCTGCTCAATGGATACACATGTATATGCATGCAATTTCAAACAATTTTTCATACAGTTCAATATTCGGTTCAATTTGGCCTAAATTCACCTTTCTTTCACACAGTGGTTTTAAAGGAATAATCATACAACACAACCATTAATCAATTAGTTGATTAGCTTTTCAAATTCATAACTTTGATACATAGTCCAAAAATCAGATTTTTGATGTCAAATCACAACAATAAGCCCTATCTAGTTTTTGTTCACACACAAATCAATTGGAAATATATAGAAATCCCACTTTCGAAACTCGAACACAAATACTGATAACGCTGCAGCATTACCAGAATCATCCCCGGGCGACTAGAGTGTGATTCTATATCTATCCAGTATATTAAAACTTCAAATACACGTGGATCAGACGTATATGCAAAAATCTTTATGTTCCTGATTGTCCAAATCAATATGAAAATAATATCCAAATACGAATAATTGGTTTAAATTTTCAAAACAAAAATTGTATTCATCTTTATTTGAAGAAAACTCTCTTCCGAATCATTCTAGGATATTACTGATCCCATCTCTAACGAGTCATTCTCATTGGATATTACTAAACCAATATTTGATGAATTCTTTCATTTGGTTCTAACGTGTCTTGTACTCTGAGCTCTGTAAACCAAAGCTCTGATACCAAATATTACGACCCGAACTTCCCCGTGACGGAAAACCCGGATTGCTTTGAGAACAAGCCACATCACAACACAAACAGAAGAACATTTCATTGTTAATTACAACAATTCCATTAGAATACTAGAATATACAGAGTATGAATAAATATTATACATAAGAGAAATATCAGAGATTTAATTACATTACTACAGCGGAAAAATAATACAATACACAACTGAAAGAGATATACGGATACAGAGCTTTCCGGATATCGTTCCAGCTGCAAATCAGGATCCTGTGAATGTAAATCTGCAAAACCAAAACTACTAGCTGCCCGTGTCAAAACAAGGGCACCCAGAGTATAGGTTAAAACAATAAACTCCAGGTCAGTCATGTGACTGGTGTGAGAACTAAAAAACAGTTATTGAAAACTTTACTTTAAATCAAATATATCAAGGGACCACGCCATATAACACGGAACGGGTTTCTTCCCAAGAATACCAGTGCATAAAACAAAACAGCGCAATGCTCTTTGGAAAAATGAAGCTATTATAAGACCCAAGTCCTATCACACAATGCAACGCAAGCCGGGGGATAGGATTTTCCCTTATAATAGCCAAACATGCTTGGTACATTAAAAACAAATCATTTGATACTATAATAAGTGCATAGTGTCAAAACAATTTTAATCATAAATATCAATCATAGACGGCATAAGTGCCCCATACCACTATGTCGCCATATATAGGTTTACAATTAAAACCGCAATATGTCGTATTGGAAGTTGGATTTCCATCTGTGAACCAAGGCAAGGGATCTTCCTTACCGCTTCGAGACTCTCTAGCCGAGCCTCAGGCAAGCGCGCAGGCAAGCCTTGGATCGTCAGGGTCGGTCCACCCGATGTGGATTATAAAGCCTGAACACTGCGTTTCCCCGTCCTATGGGGCGTAAATGAGCCAAATGACTCCATCGGTCCCGGATCGACCGATATAACTGAGGCGCCTCCTATCCATCATCCACATAAGTAAAATGCCAGGGTGTGCAAAACGCTGACACCACTCCTAGCTAGAAAGAAACGCAGGCCCTCCCTGATGTCCTCTCCCGTTTCTGGTTCACACCAGGTGTGAGGCTCGCGAATTAACACTACACAAAGCTACACCACAAAGGTCGTGCTTTGATCATCAACCACAAGACTCTGCTTTACAACAGAAGCCTTGATCATTTGCATCTCAGCATGCCACACAGGCAATTCATGCCATGCGACTAATATCTATCAATATACAACCTCTGAGCTCGTATGTCTCAGAGAAGGGCGTTAAGCAAGAGAATAAATTTTCCGTCGCCAAACAAATATATATTTAATAGAAATCAATCAACATAGAATAATATCCAATGTCAGACACACATCCATTTACAAGTCCGTTCTGGGTCTGAGCGAAACCGGAGGAACCTTATTCCTCGCATATCCATCGATATCTAATTACGTCTGGACGATCACCAACTGATTCCCTCCACTTGGGTGTACAGCCCAATCCAGATCATCAGTAATTATCCAAACGATGTAAAGACCTCCGGTCTTCGACCACCGTCTTCATCCTCGACATATCGTCGAATCAGTTATCCAGAATGGGATAAAGCCGGTCTTTCCAAATAACTCGCGTATATAATAAACAAGTGCCATACAAACACAACATACGCCTTATTCCAATCCAGAACATTTTTTATTCAGATTTTTTATACTTTGGGAAAGGTTCCCATTAATTTTATCAAATACAAATTCTTTAAATTTATTCTTTAATCTTCTTTTGAAAATCCATTCAAACTAAATTATGGTTTATCCAAACTAGTTGGGATTAACGAACCTTACCGAAGTAATCATTTGTTTTAATTTCTCAACCACAACCTATTCATCCCATAAAGTAAAACTAGTAATACTTCATATCTAATACCACGGTGTTATCAGTAAATTCAATTACCATTTCACATTCAAATCTAATTAAAGATTTAACTATTGCCTGGAGCAAAACTGGTGATACTCCATTCTCGATCATTTCTTGAATTAGATAATTTAGTTATCAAATTCACCTTTCAATCTATTTAAAGATTCATTAAAACTCTAATTCAGTTTTAATTTCTGAAAATCATTACTTAATGATTATGCAAATCTAGGAAATAAATCATGTCTCTAACTGGGTTAAAGAACTAATGTCATTTAAAACACAGCTCACGATAAACCTAAAGTCACATTCCATTAACAGTAAAATCTTCATGGAAAACAGATCAATATATATAATTGATATAAACTTCCATATCCGACTAATAATATAAATGGAATAACGACAAAGCCTTTTAAATTCCATATATATTAGCAGTCTTCCTCCACAGAAATTCACTTCGATTATTACCATATCGAATTCCATTCCATTCCAATTTATTTTATTAAACTGGAAAGCTTTACTTTGGAAAATCTCCTTTAAATCTTATCAAAAAGATTTATAAATTCCAAATCCCATTTCACTGTAAATCGGGTTAAAGAACGAATGTCGTTAAAACACAGTTCACAATGAACCCAATTCACATTCCATTAATTATCTAGTTAAAGAACAAGTGTTATTTAAAACAGCGTTCACGATAAACCCAAAAATCAATTCCAATTAAATATTATTTAATTGGTATACTTCATTAAATCTAAATAAAAAGATTTAATCTTTTCTCAACTGGGTTTAAGAACAATGTTAATGAAGACACCATTCACGACAAACCAAAATTCCATTTGATATTAAATACAAGGCTCTGAATAGAAAATATATCGGCTTATATTCAATATCAAATTCTACAACCAACAAATATCGTATTGGAAATAATGATATAAATATATCTTTCAAATTTCCATAACAATATCTGTATAATCACGAAATCCAACATTGAAATATTCCAAAGACAATTTCGATTCAAATCCATTTCCACTTTATATATTAGAAATTCTGGTTATTTTTAAAACCATTTCAAATCCACTTTATTTATTTTAAAAATAAATGGGATTATAATTCTAGTTCAAAACTAGTTCATTTCGATAAAAATCTATTTTTATCTTTTCAAATATGGGATTTTTCATCCCAATTCTTTCCAAATCATTTCTTATGATTTTACACTAATTATTGATATTTTTAATAATTTTATCAAGGCCAGTACAGTCGATTTCCATAAACGGCCATCGAACTGCACTTACAACTACCTTTTCCAAATTTTATTTGGACATAATTCCAAATCAAACCGTTAGATTTCAAATCTCTAATAATTTTTAGAAATCTCTTTTCAATACGAACCCAACGGTTCCGATTTTAGGAGAATCCGACGGTCGGATCTCCTGTAATGTCCGTTTGAAGTCAATGGTCGAAATTCGCGAACTGCCGCAGCGCGGCGCGTTCTATTCAGGCCATTATATTATATATATAATATATATAATATATATTTTGTCGATTTCCATTTAAAACAAATTTTATTAATTGTTTTAATTTCATTTCAAAACGATTTCAACTTCCATTTCAAATCAAAATTGAATTTTTCCTTATAAATTCGTTTTAAATTCATTTCAGTTCAATTCGAATTTCAAATCCATTTCAATTTAATTCGAATTTCAATTCTTTTTCAATTTCAATTCTATTTCAATTTCAATTCGAATTTCAATTCTATTTCAATTTCAATTCGAATTTCAATTCGAATTTCAATTCTATTTCAATTTCAATTTCAATTCTATTTCAATTTCAATTCGAATTTCAATTCCATTTCAATTTAATTCGAATTTCAATTCCATTTCAATTTAATTCGAATTTCAATTCCATTTCAATTTAATTCGAATTTCAATTCTATTTCAATTTCAATTCGAATTTCAATTCTATTTCAATTTCAATTCGAATTTCAATTCTATTTCAATATCAATTCAATTTCAAATTTATTTCAATTCGGATTTCAATTCAATTTCAATTCAATTTCAAATTTATTTCAATTTACCATATCATTTCAGTATTAAAACGATAATATTTTCAAAATATTCGATCTTGAAATCACTTTTCGATATTCATTATAAAACAAATAAAATCGACAAAATTCTTGTTCGTGTTAAAATGGCGTTTAACTACTTAACACGGCTTTATATATATTCGTGTCCATCCCAAATCGGACATGAAAATCAGATTTTGATCTTCTACTAAATAATATTTGAAAATATTCGCTTTTTTAAAATAATCGTTACAACAACAACAACAAAGCCATATATCCCAAACAAGTTGGGGTTGGCTAGATATGGAACCCAAAAATAAAAGAAATAATAATGATAACAATATATATATATATATAAGGGTTTAAAATAACCAAACCGATAAAAGGTTCAATAAAAGTAAAATAAAGTCTAAAATAGTAATGAAAGAAAAGTTAAAAGGTTCAACAAAAGTGAAATAAAGTCTTAAAAAAAACCTAAGGTTCTGGTACATGGATTGCCAACTTCCATGCCCTCCTATTCACTACCACCTCTTCAGATATACTCCAATTACTAAATCTCTCTTTATTATCTCCTCCCATGTCATTTTAGGTCGACCTCTACCTCTCTTTGGGCCTTTTGTGCGGCCTATAATTCCAACGCGCACAGCTGCATCGTATGATCTACGTTGGATATGTCCAAACCATCTCTAGCGGTGTTGGACTAACTTCTCTTCAATAGGTGCAACTCCAAGTTTTTCCCGAATATCCTCATTTCTAATCCGATCTCGTCTGGTATGCCCACAACTCCAGCGCAGCATCCGCATCTCTGCTACACTTATCTTCTGAACGTGTTGCCTCTTAGTAGGCCAACATTCTGCACCATATAACATTGCGGGTCTGATTGCTGTCCTATAAAACTTTCCTTTAAGCTTCTGAGGAATCTTCCTATCACAGATAATGCCAGATGCTAGTCGCCATTTCACCCATCCTGCTTGAATTCTAAAACTAACATCCTTATCAATCTCCCCATCAAACTGCAACATAGATCCTAAGTGACGAAACGACTCCTTCTTGGGTACTACTCTACCGGCCAGGGTGACCTCTCCGTCATCTGACCTGGCACCACTAAACTCACACTTCATATACTCTGTTTTAGTTCTACTAAGCCGGAAACCCTTTGATTCCAAGGTCTCCCTCCACAACTCCAGTTGTCGATTAACTCCTATTCTACTCTCATCAATCAGCACAACATCATTGGCAAAGATCATACACCAAGGAATCTCCCTTTGTATATCTTTTGTGATTTCGTCCATCACTAATGCAAAAATTAAGGGGCTCAAAGCCGAACCTTGATGTAACCCTATGTTAATTGGAAAGTCTCTGGTCTCACCATCGCATGCTCTAACACTAGTCACAACCCCCTCGTACATATCCTTGATAAGGGTAATATACTTTGATGGCACTCTCTTCCTTTCTAGCACCCACCACGTAACCCTCCTTGGCACTCTGTCATAAGCTTTCTCCAAGTCAATAAAAACCATGTGGAGATCTTTCTTCTGCTCCCTGTATCTCTCCATAAGTTTTCTAACCAAGAAAATCGCCTCAGTGGTTGACCTTCCAGGCATAAAGCCAAATTGGTTCCTAGAGACTGTTGTCAACCTCCTCAAACGCTACTCGCAAACTCTCTCCCAAAGCTTCATTGTATGACTCATAAGCTTAATTCCTCTATAGTTTGTGCAACTTTGAATATCTCCTTTACTCTTGAAGATTGGAACTATAATGCTTCTCCTCCATTCATCTGGCATTTTATTTGATTTGAAAATATTATTAAAGAACTTAGTTAGCCATGTTATCCCTGCATCTCCAAAGCTTCTCCACACCTCAGTAGGAATGTCATCAGGCCCTACCGACTTGCCTGATTTCATCCGCTTCAACGCCCCCTTTACCTCAACTTCTTGAAATCTCCGCACAAAATGTATATTGGTGCTGTCGGCAAAGTCTTCCAACTCGATCGAAGAGCTATCACTTTCTTCATTGAAAAGCTTATCAAAGTATTCTCTCCACCTATTCTTTATCTCATCATCCTTCACCAAAAGTCTATCATTCTCATCCTTAATGCATTTAACCTGATTGAAGTCCCTTGTCCTCCTCTCGCGTATCCTAGCTATTTTGTAAACGTCTTTTTCACCCTCCTTTGTACTTAGCCTTTGATACATATCTTCGTACGCTCGTCCCCTTGCTTCACTCACTGCTTTCTTTGCAGTCTTTTTTCCCACTTTGTACCTGTTTATGTTCTCTTCGCTTCTATGGTGGTGCATGCATTTGTAGCATTCCTTATTCTCTTTGATAGCCTTTTGCACCTCGTCATTCCACCACCACGAATCCTTTGGTTCTCGCTTGCTTCCTCTTGTTATCCAAAATACCTCAGTAGCGACTCCCCGAATGCAAGATGCCATCGCATTCCACATGACATTTGCTTCACCTTCTACATTCCAAGCTCTTTCTCCCATCACTCTATCTTTAAACACCCATGAAGCATCACCTTTGAGTTTCCACCATTTCGTCATGCTAATCTTCGCTCTCTTATCCTTCACCACCCGAAGACGAAACACACATACCAAGAGATGGTGTTGTGAGACGACACATTCTCTAGGTATGACCTTGCAATCAACACAATCTCGCTTACTGTCTCTTCTAGTTAGGACAAAGTCAATCTGGCTAGCCTGTTGGCCACTACTGAAGGTGATCAGATGTGATTGCCTCTTTCTAAAGAAAGTATTAGCAATCATGAGATCAAAAGAGAGAGCGAAATTCAATATATCTTCGCCCTCTTGGTTCCTACTACCAAAACCATAGCCACCATGCACTCGCTCAAAACCCCCGCTAGATGAGCTAACATGGCCATTGAAGTCTCCTCCTATAAAAAGTTTCTCGCTACTATGCACATTTCTAACCATGACTTCCAAGTCCTCCCAGAATTTCCTCTCGGCTTCTTCACTTAGACCTACCTATGGGGCATATGCACTAATGACATTCAAAACCGCCTCATCAACTACTAGCTTAACTAGGTATTTTAAAATAATCGTTATTTTAAAATATTCATTCTTTCTGAACTGGAATCAGACACAGTCAATTACCATATAATTTGATTATATGGATTTCACACAACAAATGTGTATAACAACAATGAAAATAACAATCCATCATCCATAGTGCATTCTACACTGTATAAGCATTAAATATAAATATTCAACGCTTATACAGCCTGTCAACCAATCGATTGACATACAACTAATTATTGGGATTAGTGTATGTCCAATATCATCCCAATACCCGTGTGGGGTTTCAATCAGCAGATAATGAATTTTATTTGTGCAGTTGGGCGATGTGTAAAATTTATCGTCCCAATCAATACCAGTCAAATCAGTGTACATAAACAAATCGTCTGATTTGTAAATGAATATTTATTTTATTCACATACACGTTAAAAAATATATTTTTAACGATAAAACATTCATTCGGTTCATTTACACAATAAAAATAATATTTTTATTGTTCTAATATATTTTAGAAAATTTCGACGGCATAACGACGCGATACTAGAAATGGGATAAGGCCCAGCCTTATCCCCGGTCTAATAATGGCCCACGCCATACACATACCAATCTAATCAATTCCATTCCAATTCTCTAACCAAATTCAACCAAATTATCTAATCAACCAAACCAAACAATCAAACAAGTCATCCATGGTTTGTGGACGACGGGTGTCGGGTGCTGCTAAGCACCATCTGCATCATAGTACATATTTCTGACTAGAAAATAAAATTTAAAGTGAGAAGTTCTCACCTTGGGTTCCACACCGCCAGTTTTACTTCTGAACCGTTTGGATTTGTTTGAATTCCAGTGCAGTCCTTACCACGTTGTTCATAATAAAAATTATATTTTTAATGCTTCATTCCAATAAAATAAAATCACATTTTTATTTCTACATCATATATTTTTACTACGCTTCTTTCTATATAAAAATTATATTTTTATATTTCTACTTCTTATATAAAGATCGAATTTTTATTTCGCTTCATGTATAAAAATCTCGCCTTTCTATATATAAAAACATCGCCTTTCTATGATAAAAATGTAATCTTTTCATCGCTACTTCATATATAAAAATCGAATTTTTATCGCTACTATATATATATGTGTGTGTGTATATATATATATAAATCGAATCTTTCTATCGCTAATGAATATATAAAAATCACATTTTTACATTGTCATTCAAACGATAAAAATCGTATTTTTACTTCTCTACATATACAAAGATCAAAATTTTATTATCTATATATTAAAAAATCATATTTTTATTATGCCTATAATATAGACATCATAATTTTATTATCTCTATAATATAAAAATCATATTTTATAATCTCTACTATATAAAAATCATATTTTTAAACAAATAAAGATTATATTTTAAAAAAAAAATCATAACTTTACGTACATAAAGATCTCATCTTTATGTTAATAAAAATCCATTCTTTTTATTTAAAAAAAAATCACTTCTTTATCTAAGTAAAAATCAGAACTTTATCTACAATAAAAATCCAATCCTTACATAAAATAAAAATCGTATTTTTAATTCTAGAATCATTTCAAAAAACCCAATCCTTTTCCATTTATATAAAAATAAAACTTTTATGTATTTTATATATAAAAATAGAAAAGAAAATTAAATAAACAAAACACAAACAAAAATAAGTAAATAAACACTTACAGTAAAAAGGAGGAGGGGTGCTTGGGGTTTGTCGGAGGGCTGGAAGGCCGAGGAAGCGGCGCTAGGCATTGGCGAGGTCGGGGAGGCGACGGGGTCCAACGAGGCTAGGGTTTGGGTGCGGCGGTTCTGGGTGGAAAGGGGGATTTGGGCGCGGGTTTCTGCAGGGAGAAGGGGAGGAGAGAAAGGCGGGTCGGAGCTGGGGGGGTTTCCTTCGGCGGCGGCGCCGGAGGCGCTGCACCCCTAGGGACCGCGGCGGCGGTAATTCCCCCTCCCCCACGTTCTTCCTTCTTTTTTCTTTTTTTTTGCTCGATCTGTTAATGAACGAGGTGGGGGTATGTTTGAGGAGAGAAAGGGCTAAAGGAAGAGTTGACTTTTTCTTTTATTTAATTTAAATTTTAAATTCCCCATTAAAGTTACTTTTATATTCGAACTCCAAATCGAACCCACCGACTGCCGCCCATAGCTAATTACTCCCATTCCGAACACAATGAGATATGTATCGTAAGCTGATTCCACCGTTTTGATCAGTTTCTGCCAAAATCAAAATATAAATCTATATATTGAATTTGAACGCATATTTCAATTTACCGGGGCCACATACGGACTCTAAAAATTCCAGAAATATATTTTCTAGCTTCGTATTGACGATACAGTTCTAACAAAACTAATTTCATCAAATTCCGAGACCGTTTGAAAAATGGCCATTTCCTAGTCGATCGAAATTGACTGAAACTGTTAAAACACGTTTTACTTCGCCATGCTCACATATTAATTCGAAAAATTATGAATTTTGGAATCTAGCAATAATTTGACATCCCGGATCCAACAAGTGGTTTCGTCGAATACAGAGGTCGTTTGCAAAATTTCCATTTTTAAGGGCCAGAATTCCATAGCGACTATTCTGAATTTTCAACTGGGCATATCTTTTTATTCCCGCTATGAAATTTCAATTTTTCATATTCGTTGGAAAGATATTTTCAATTAGATTCTAATATTTTTGGTTTCGCTAAAATCCGGTTTGTTTTGAATCCTGTACATTCATTTGAAATTTGAAATCGAATTTTCGAACTACCGCGCCATTTTCAATTCCTTTTATAATTAAAAATAAATATTTATATTCGAACGTCGATTTATATAAATATATACGTTCTAATTCTATTCAAAATTAATTTCTCGTCGTTATTATTTAAAATAAATCATTTTAAATATTCGAAATTCATCAAAATTGCCAAAATAAAAAATTTAAATTTGTTCTGATTTTCCGGGTTATTACATAAGCATTATCCAATAACTGCTAATTTGAACAAATCAATAAATTTGATGTTCTCATCGGCATTGTTCTAAAACGTCGATCCATTGTTCCCATCTCCATCATTGTCTCATTCTTCATTCATTCTCTATTCTACATCCCCTAATGTTCCCACCCGTCCAATGCGACGAATGACGGTTTAGATCTAACATGGGTTAAAATTTTCGTTTATAGGATTCCAAGCGCTGATTAACTATTCTAAAACTCATTAAATATATAATTAAAGAAAAAAAAATTAAGATTACCAACTCCTAGTCACACCAGATAACAAGCGCAACCCTTCCTCCCAAGAGTCCCCGCATGCTTGACTTCCATTTCTTCCATTGATCACTTCACTAGGTGAAGTATACCCCATGCCTCAAAAGCCTATTTGTGAGCATCTTCCAAACATTCAACTCCGCAAAACAAACCTTTCCAAAATCACTATATAATTGGAGCCATACCAGGTGAAATCAGTCTTTTATTTCTCCTTTTTGGGGCATCACTTCATCAGTCCCCGTTAACCATCCACCCTTGCATTTCACATGGATTACACTTCATCAACACATAAAAGTAGTTGTCTTTCTCTCCTTAGTTGGCTAGTGAAGTTCCTAATTTTTCCAACAACTTTACTTCAACTGCACGTACGTTGCAGTTTCAGTAGTAACCCGCCTCATCTCAAATGGCAAGGAATGGCCCTTGGTTCACCAGTAACACATATCATACCAACTACGTCAGCTCATTGATGTCCGTAACTACACTCTTCAATTTATTACATATTCAATTTGCATCACAAATAAACTTTAGCAATCCTACACCATAGTGTAACATTTAGTTGTACATTGCAACTTCAACACCTCCCAACATGTCGCAATCATCAGTGTGCATGTAAGCATCTCTTTTCTTTTGAAGCATGCATCACTAGTCATTGTATCATGTCGTTATAGTCCTACAATGTAACTTAAAACATCCTCTCATCCTATATCTGCACATAAAAAGAAAGCACGAAGTGCCACAGCGATTATACAGTAGTTATTGGCAAGGTAGCTTGGCCTCGGTTAGGCAGAAGGGGTTAGAGTTCCGGTAGCTACGATGGCAGTAGGTCATTGGTGGAGAAGCGACGTAATGACGGCGCCGGAGGTGGCAGGGTGATCGACGAGGGAAGACTGGCGAAGAGGATTTAAGGGTGCTGCATGCAAACAGAAGGGGAAGAAAGAGAGATCGTGGTTCTTTACATGGGAAGAGAGTTACATGAGGCGGGTATGAAGAAGTGTGGTTCGGTGGAGGCTGCTGCGGTTTCTGAGGAGAGGAGAGAGGACATGGTGGTGAGTGTGTAACGGACATGCGAGAGCATGCAGGTGATGAAAGCAACAGAAGACACGAGGCTGAAGCATGGGGCATTCCACTTCTTTGTTTCGCATTCCTGCATATTTGTTTTGATTTGTTTTTTTAAGGCTTACCGCTTGCGTGGAGGGATGGGAAGAGGAGGGGTACACTGCCGTTCAAGTTGAGGAAGAAGACGTTGTTCTGTTTTTTTTTTATTAATTTTTTATATGAATATGGATGGGTGTAAAAATCGGAAGAATATCATGATAAAAGAAAAGAGAGGAGAGGGCATGTGTTAAACAATCTCGGACACTTAACGACATATGTTGTTTTACACCTGCCAATGCTACACGTGCCACACACCTAGAAAAGGAAATACACATATATCCTAGCCTTGTTTAATATGTTTCAGAGCTCATTATTTCAAATGTAACATGAGAAAATGAAAGCAGGGAAGACCGTTGGCTTAAGTGTACCGATTTATTTTGGTTACGAATGGTAATGAAATTAGGGTCATAACAATGATGTGTACATACCACAAAACCATAGTATAACAAAGTAAACTGATTGATAGCTTCCGTAAAACGTCAAAGAACCACAATTGTCTTGGAATACGCTAGAATTTTTTTTTGTTTGTTTCCGAAATAAAAAAAATTACAATAAATTTTTTATAAAATATTTAAATACTGCGCGTTTTAAAACTGAATGATTATTTGAAACAGATATTTAATTATAATTTATATTCTAATTCTGATCGTTTCTATTAACTGAATCTCAAACCGTTGAGACAACCCAACTAACTACGAACTAATTAGTAAAACAAACATTGGTTTAAATTTATACAGATATCAAAATTATTGTAATAAATTATAATTACAACTTATAAATCCAAAATATATTTTAATAAATATACATATGATCAAAATGATACATTACTTAAGTCTAAAATAAAGTTTAAATACTTAAAGATCTTCATAAAGATCATATCAAAATTAAATATCATTTCTTATTAGTATAAAATATACACAAAACTCTTTAAATAAATAAATTTATATCTTTGCGATCACATGTTACCACAATAACATCACTTTAAAATATTTCATGTTTGGATAAAATCTTTAGAAATAAATCATACTTTAAAGAATCTATATTTATAAAACAAAACAAGAGATTTAATTAGGAATTATTTAAATCAAAACTCATATTTAAACCTTTGTTAAATCAAATTTATATTCAGATATCCAAATAAATTTCACATTAAGTCATTTAGAAAATTGAAATTATATCATATATTAACATTAAAATATTGAATTGTTACATGCACATTCAAATCTTGCAGTAGTATAATGCCCAATAGATATATTGAAGTGTTACTTTTGTATCATATTTTTACGAGTAAAGAGTAGCTGTCTGGAATATAAAGGAAAATGAAAATCAGACGAAGGATCTATTATGATTTCAACAACAACAATCTTGAATCTAATCAAAGTTTGGTTGGAGTGGATTCAACTCAAGGAGGAAGACAAGATTTCAACAACAAAAGAGAAGAAATCAGATGAAGCATGGTCGCGTTTTATCATTTGCCATTTTAGATTCCGTATGATTTTAGTAGTTTTCAATATTTTGATTGTAATGCTTGAAACTTGTAAGTTAAAATCATAAGATTTTAGTAGTTTTATTTTATTACGTGTTTTGTTGTTTGATTTTGTAAGTTAAAATGGACTTAGCTGCTTGGATTATGTGCGAATAACATGCAAGTTTTTATGTCATATTTCCATTCAATATCTTATGATTTATATTTTGTCATTTTTAGTTAATTAGTTGTAATATATACTTTTAAAAATCTAAATGATCTTACATTTTATTTCAATATTCTTACACAATAGCCAAAAAGCTATTATGAAATAAAAATTCTATCCATACTGGCTTTTCATTTTTTTGACTTCGTTATAGTGCCAAACAAGCTTTTTGACTTTTTAATTTGCACTTTTCAAATAAGCATAAGTACTTCTACTTTGACTTGCCAAACAGACCCTGTATATTATTGTTTGCCTTACCCATACCCTTCAGACAAATCCTTTCCCGTATTCTTCGAGCCGCCATCAAAAAAAAATTGGGATTTCACCATCCAATAATCGGTAAAAGAAAAGAAAAATCTGTATATTATGAAATTAAAGGATCTCAGATCCATTAACATTATTTCCTCAAAAGCTTCAAGCTCGAGTGTTTTCCCGAGGTCCGATTGTTTCCTGTCATGCGCGAGTTCTTGAAGACCGTGGCTAGGGCAGATGTTTGTCGTCGATGGGGAGAACCGCAGTCGGTCTCAGCATGGAGAGGATGGCCAGTGAGGCTCTGACCGAAGTATCATAGATGATGCGAGTGGGATGTTCAGGTGGCCAATGGAGTTGGCAAAGGGTTGTGAGCGTTCTAGTGACATCGGTTCGTCGGACAATGATCTAAGGTGGGAGTCCGTAATGCTTTAGGTCTTAGTTCACTATAAAGGGGACTATGTTGAGAAACCATCAGTGATGGGTTTGTTTTGTACAGGAGATGCCGGAGAACGCAGGTAGCAAGGTGGTTGTTGGATGAGCAAGGTGAACCTGAGTTGTTCGATGGTGTCGGTGGAGTTCGGTGATGACCACATGATTTTTGCCGAGAAGAGGAGTGAGAGGAGTTTGGAAATATGGTCATGGCAGTGGAGAACTGAAGCAGGTGGTGTACAAGGAAGAAGGAAATGGTGAAGTCTAATGATCGGGTGAGGGAGCTTTAGTTGTGTTAAGACAGTAGAAAATTTTGGGTTATTTGTTTTTCTCCTTTCGGTTAGAACTGGGGAATGAATGGGGCCTCTGATGATCGTCGTTTGAGGGTGTAGGTGCATGAGTTCTTGTTTTAAAAAGGGTGGTCATGTTTTGCTGTAGTCTATGAATTAATGAGCAGATTTTAGTGTGGATCAGGAAATCATTTTTTACAGGAACATGTTGGTGAATGTTGGATTTGGTTTATACATTGGATTATGGTTTTCAGGTTTTGTGTTCAAGCTGGTGATTGTTGTGATGGCATCGCCTATGGAGGAGAATAAGGGAAGTGGCGACATGGGCTGTTTGTGTTGTTTTTCCCGTAGCAAGAGCTAAGAATCAGGGAGGGAGGAGGATAAATCGTGATTAAGTGTAAAACATAATTAAAGTTTAATTAATAATGGACTAATGACATTATAAATTGTTTTAAAACTATAATATTAATATCATATTTATTTCATACATGAACAGAATTTAATGTCGTCAGTGGAGTTGGATTCATGACAGTAATACTTACACGTACGAGCTGAATTAATGGGGAGAAAAGGATGTCAGAATATTGTTTAATTTTAAACATTGTTTAAAATTAAATGAAGCAACGTTGAGATGTCGATCGAACGATTGGTGAGTTAATTTTCACACTTTTCTGGACTGTTGTGATGTGTTAAATTCATATAATTATAATTTATAGTTGATAATATAAATAGTGAGTGCTTGGATGATACTGGTTGATTATTGCTTGATTGGATGATGTTAATTATATTAATGCTGTTTAAATACATTGAATTGAATTTCTATCATATATATGTTATTATAAAGTGTTATAACGAGATGTGATGTAGGGAAGAATAGGTTGGAGGGATCCAACCGGATTCCTCAAGTATTTTATGTGTTGTTTATTTTTATATTGTATATATATAAACTGATTGAACCCCATGAACATTGAAAACCCTGTTTGGATGTTGACGTTGAATGGAAATTCAACGTTGTTGTGATTTGAATAAATATATGGTATTGATTGAGAGATTGGCAGCTAATAGGCCTAAAATCCACATTTTTGTTAAAACGTTGATTTATCGTTAGGCAAATTGACGAAATTTAGTTAATAAATTTATTTTAAAATTGAAGCAAGCTTTTATTTTTTATTTATTATTATAATGAAGTTTAAAAATGAATTGATGTTATAAACTGGTTTATAAAATATTACGAAGTGATCATTCGATGTTTAAATCGATTTGTATGCGAAATAAGTTATAATTAACCTTCTGGTTAATATTTTGGAAATAATTATGTTAAAGTAAATAAATAAGAAGTATTATTAGATTAATATTATTAATCTAATAAAAAGAGGTAGTTGAAATTGGTTAACAAATTAACCAATGATTTAGGGTTGACTAAGTCTACTGCGTGATCAGAAGTGGTTACTAATGAATAGTCATTTCAATTTAATAAGATTTCCTAAGTTATAATTTACTTTTATTAATAATGTTTAAAAGTTATTGAAATTAATTAATGTAGTTAATTATTGTTTATAATATCAAAGATGCTTAGCTATCTATTTGGTAGACAAGGAAGTAAACCATTATTACTTTAATCAATGGTGAAAGCGATTTCTCGTTAAACGAAATTTATTTAAGATAAAATCAAGTAAATGAGTTCTGAAAGAATTTATGAAGGGTTTTTGGTAAATTTCGGATTTCATAAATAAAATATTTGACTAATGTGATTGTTTAAATGGATAATTATATCGAAATTGGGTTTTGAGTTAAAATAAAAGTTTCCAGAATGATAGAAAGAAAAAATATACTTTCAAATTTGGGTAGAAGAGATAGTTGATGGTTTGTTAATCTAAGTCGAGTTATTCTAAGAAGTTAATGATTTTGAGAAAATAAGTTATAAATGGATTAATTATTCAATTCAAGAACTTGTTTTACAATTTGTGTTGGCTGGTCTTACTATTATTCTTTTCTTTAGAAAGGGTTTTCTAAAGTTTAGCAAGTTGTTTATGCTATGAATTTATCACTAAAAGTATTTCAGACTGATCTGGGTGAATTTTTCTTTGCTTTAAATGTGCTCGGGTCAGGCCGAGTATATTTCCAGGTTAGGTTTCGCTTAGAGTTTTCGAAGAGGAGTTGAAGTCGACACGTACTTACGGGTACTAGTTTATTCTGCTATGTGTTAAATTGAGATGCGTGTATACTCTGAAGTTGTAAAATATATATATACAGTTTTCTTTTTGTATAAAGTATTATTGATTATTATATTTTGTTCGTCCCGCTATGAGACTCTAATCTTCTTATTCTTCTGTTCTAGTATTTCTTTCTTTCTTATCTCACCCTCTAATTTCTTTCTAATAGTATTCTGTTTTTCTGTGCAATTTGAGTTGACATGAATTGTTAGATGTTGGCTTAAACTGTATGGAAAAGTGGGTCGTTACACGTGGAAAGTAAGCGATTATAGTGAAATTCTACATGCACTACTACAAAACAGGTCATTTGCATCAGTTGGTAAACCCCCTATCGCATCAATTGTTCAACTGATGCAAATGAAGATCAGTTGAACAACCGATGCAAATGATCTTAAGTTGCATCGGTTGTTCGGTACAACAGTTGCCATAAAGCAGATGCAAATGGTTGTATTTCCTTTTCAATACTAGATGTATTGCCTCGGCATTTTTTAACAACCGACACAACTAAACAGATGCAGAAAAACGAAAAATTTAACAATCATAATGTATTGCATCAGTTGCTTATCCTATTACAACTGAAGCAAGGAAAAAAATCCATTTTCATTAGAGTTTTAAGCCTGACACAATATCAAATAAAACTAAAAATTCAGTAAATGCATTATTGCAACGAATCTGATCAAACAAACAATATAAGTGTATTATCAATCAATATAATGTATGTGTACAAACCAAAAAAACATAAATACACACTCCGCCATGAAACAAAAGTCAACGTACATAAAAAAAGATCAACTACATCCAATTATCCATGATATAACTGGCTAAGTTACCTCAAACCTCGTATATCTCTTGCTGGTTACAAGAACCATGTTGTGCAAAACCCTACAGTTTATAAGATGATATTATTTCAAAATGTACGTTATTAACATGTAATAATCAGAAATGAAACAAATAAAGTTGTGGCTTTTGAAAATTGATGCTTTAACTATGTCCTGCATACACTTCATCACATAATATACACAATCTTTGCTTCAGATTACTGCGGACATTGATAATATTATAAGATAATATTATAGTTAGTTTAAAATGAATAGAAACAAAAAAACACAGTTTGAACTTTGAATAAAAAATGAACAGATTAAATTATGATGTTTTTGATGTAAAAATGCGATGTCTTGTAACCAAGGGAACATTGAACAATGAATATTTTTCTTACTTGAGCAAGGATTTTACTGCCAAAAATTTGTACTGGGTGATTATGAGATTATTCCAAATTTTTAAAGTTTGAATAGACAAGCATATGAAACCAATAAAATTCCCTAAAAGATACGTACCTATATTTTTTACAGCCAAGATTAATTTTTGTTTCATTTGAGTGCACTATTCTCATTATTTTTTATTAACTTAATTGCAGACTGATTGTTATAAGCACAAACAATTTGCATTGTTAACTTAGCGCATCATCCTTAAATCAACTTATTTTTTCCACTTAATACCTTAACAAAAGTAATATTAAATTTATGAAATATGGCTTTTAAAAAAAATATGGTAACACTGTATACACGTGTAAACAACTTGAACAACACTTTGTACTGTTATATTTAATATGTCAACTTTCTCAACTTTCAGTAAATTGGAAATCAACGTTTCTTTACATCCGATTTCTGGACTGTGGAGTAGATAACCTCTGTTTCATCTCCTTCCACTGTTTCTTTACATATTTAACTTAGCTGATCCTCTGCTATCTTTCAAATTATTTACCATGTCATACTACAACCGTGTGGACTTTAATTACATAATTATGTGCAAACTACTTTCTACAACATTTCAATTCCAAAATTATGTTTCTATCCAATGTTTCTTAAGTTCATTAATTTGCACTAATCTCTTTATCATTACTCACATTCTAAAATTTAACCGTGTGTGAAGCATAGGTATTTTATGATCTGGTTTTGATGTATACTATTATTTTATATTCTACACACTTGCAGTGGTATATAACACTATACTAGTCATTGTGAAACCCATATAAAACTGAATTTGATGTTCCCTTTGTTACTGGACTCATAGATGCACAATATTCATAAATTTAGGTTGACATAATTCTTACAACTCATACTCCCCTTCATTTTCTAAATATTATTGACAATAACCAGCATTTGCATCTCTGTTTACCATTTTTCTAAATAAAAAAAGCAATAATGTGTCTATGATCCTTTACCTATAGTTTAAGTCTATAAAACAACATAGCCAAATGTTCTATAGAATATCAATATGTAATGAAGACAGACCTGATAAGATCATGGCAATTGCTATGCATAACATACCTGCAAAGTATATTAGCATTCCTGCAAAGCATATTAAGTGTAACAAAAACATAAGTGGAGAATTAATGTGAATATATAGGAGCTAAAAATAATTAGTTGTGAGGTTCTTACAGTACCTTTTTTTGGATTGATGAGCGATCTGTCCTGTGCTTTTAGTAGTTCCATACATGATTGTATCTAAAGAAAGGTAACTTCATATATGTAGATGAATATCGACCACTATTACAAAATATCAGTATTCATCACAATTATGCTAGTTCCACGTATAAATTTGCAGTTTCTTTATAATGAATTGATATAACAAAATATGCTTTTTCTACATACTGAACAGTAAATAGGGCTGAGAAGTCATCGGTACATCACAACATCCTCTTATCTAACTAAATATCAGTTGCAGCCTGCTGGCAGATTTTGGAAACTATTTTTGCAGTAACTTAAATTAAGCAATAAATAAGTGCAGATTTTTTCTATGTTATGGATGTTTAAAAGGGGAAGAACAAACTTTTTTTTTTAATAATACATCTCACTGCCGGTAACTGTAAACCTTCCTTGATGAGAACTGATGGCATCTATTTTTATATTATTATCACTTGCGCAGCAATCTGAATTTCAACCTTAACAGAGATTTCATTTTTTAAACATACTCAAAGTTATAATTCAAATCTTATAATCATTTATGCAATGAAGTGCTCTTTAACTCACTTTCGTGAGAATACTAACTCACAAAACTCAAAACAAACGATAACTGCAATTGATTGAGATGATTTCAAACTATATAAACACGTAACATCATCAACTACCATGTGGGAAATATATTTCCACAGCAAACACCAAATGCAGTTTCCCTGTTCATACAATCATAAATATCTACCTAAATAAAAAAACCAAATTATTTTAAAGAAAATAGGCAATTCAACATGATCCTCGGTTCAAAATTCTATTTAAGCTTCAGATTCATTACAACTAGGATGGAATGGATATGATAATTGATGGTTAAGAAACCAATAAGTCTCATAATTAATACCCGCTAAGGACCAACGATTTCAATCGCTTGTCAAATATCAATTTTTAATGAATTTAGTACCCATTAAAATTTTAGCAGAAACAAGCTATCCATAATGGTTCCACCAGCGAATCTGAGCATCCCCAACTTGGAACCAGTACTGTGTTCCTATTGTTGGAAGGTTGATTAATAAGTTGATGTCATGCGCGACGAGGGAAGGGAAGAGGAAGAAGCTGAAGGAGACGACCTACATACCGAGGAGGTTCCGGAGGAAGTCGGCTTCGGTGTCAAAGGTGGAGGAACTCCCGAGGCTCTTCTAACCATGGGAGATTCGAGAGAGGTCGACGAAGACGGAAATGGTGAAGAGGGAATTGAAGTCGATGTCGGTTATTGATGCGGACATGGATTTTTTTTGTTTGGGTGAATTTTTTGGATCTAAAAATAGGATATAATAGATGCATGTGGAAGATTGGGTCAAAAGATGAAAATTTGAAATGATTTATGGGCTTTTGTCGGAGGTGGAACGAAAGTTAAGCAGGAACTAAAAATTATCGGCGGGAAATGAAAAGAAAAGCCGGGAAAAGAAACCATTGTTTTTTCGCATGCGTTCCAGAAAGTTCAAGTGAGCCATGACTCACCATAACGTTATCATATCATGAGTTCAATATCCGTAAGCATTCATTTATCATTTACTATAGTTGTAATTTGTAAATAATTACCGCTCTAAGTTTTCATTAACAAATAATTAAATTCTAAGTACCAACTAAAAATTAGTTACAAAATACTAATCGTAGTTAATAATTATTAGAAAATTATTTAATTGCAAATTATAATTAACTAAATTATTTATTTAAAAGTAATTATTATTATCGAAAATTAAATATTCAAGGGTAAATATTAATTAGTAACTGTTAAGTAGTAAGTGTGTATTATTGACTAGCAATTATTTTAAATTAATTATTTAATAGCTGTAATTTATTAAATACTACTTATTTTCCTTTGCTTTATTAATTAATACCTATATTTATTAACTGCTAATTATAAATTATAAAATTTTAACTTTTTAATAATCGTTATTAGTTAATAATTATTTAAATTTAATTAGTATATTAAATATCACTCTGTAGGTATTAATATTTATAAATTTTCAAATAATTGTAACAATTAATTAATATGTTAAATATTTATTATTAAATGTGTAACATTACTTCTTAATTATTAGATATTACTTATTAATTAGATATAAATTGTTAAACAACATTTATTTAATATTGATTATTAAGTATTCATTATTTTATATTGATAATTGAGTTATTTATAAATTCTTAAATCTAATTTATAGGCTTTAACAATAATTTACTAATTATTAGCAAGTAGCTTTAATGAATTATCAAACATAGAAAATAATTACTGATTATTCATAATAATTAGTAATTGTAAATTATTTAATGATAATTATTAATTATCGTAAATTATAAATAATTACATATATTTATTATTGTTTATGATTATTGATATGTGCATTTGCTCTAATTAAAATAATTTTTACTTGCTTCGATGCATTTGCTTCGGTTCCTGATGGTTTGTTGCAAATAAAACTATTTGCTTCGCAGCAGTTGCATCGATTGCTAAAGAACTGATGTAAATAAGACAATTTGCTTTTGTGCATTTGCATTGGTTATTTACACAACTGAAGCTAATAATACTATTTGCATCGGTTGTGAGCACAACCGAGGCTACTGTACTGAAGTAACTACAAATAGCACTATTTGCTTATGTGCATTTTCTTCATTGTTAGCATAACTAGAGAAAATGATACTGATTTGCTTTAGTTATTAGCATAACCGATGCAAATGAGGCGAAGCAACTGGCATGTTTTGTACTAGTGATGGTGGAGTGTAGGACTGGATGTAGGATTGGTTATTCCGAACCAGTATAAAAATCCTTGTGTTATTTACTTTACTACATTTTATTTTACTGCTTATTTCTTTTGATTTGAATTTGAATAGATATAGTTTATATCCCTAGTGTCTGTGTAGCCTTAAGGTCCTAACAGAAAAATTAGTGTTAGTTCACTAAAGTTTGGGGCTCGAAACAAATGTATTCATAAATTTGTAATTCCAATTTGATGGAGATTGATCCAGCTTTTCATTCTTCTGAAGTTCATAATTACGAATTTCCCTATGCTGAAAATTAATAGATCTTGCCCCGATTATAGGTGCTGAAAAAATATCATATTTCTGTAGACATTGATAGGCATATTGATCAGTTTGATCCTCAGATACAATTTCCATTCAAAATGAATGTAAAGGGATAGCTCATGTATCTGAGGATACTCCCTTGGATGCAGTGAATGAAGATATGGAGACTTTTAAAGGAAAAAATTCTGAATGCATAAATTCAAGGTTACAAGATAATAGATACAAAGCAACTCATAAGGTATGAACGAATGAAGCTTCTTTTGAGTTTTAAGCTGCGTTCACCCATGATGTCATTGAAAATCCTGTTTGGAATTCAACGGCATCTCATTTCAAATAGAAAAAGGAAAAAAATGAAAAAGTTAAAAAAAAGTCTGAATCTATTTTTTTTAGATGATATAGTTATTCCTGATAATGTTAAGGAAGTTTACCTATGTTGTACTTGGACATTTCTTGTGCTTTAAAAGTTTAGATGTTAGTTGTTCTCTTTAAGGTTTGGGTATATTGATGTCCTGAGATTGTACCTTTAGTTTGTGAATGTTTGTTAGTATGAGTGAGTTTTCAAGTTGAGTGTTGTTCACTTGTTTTGATAATGTACAATTAAAGGCATAATCTCTTACTATATACTAGTCATTTCAAGTTGAGTGTTTTTCTCTTTAAGGTTTGGGTATATTGATGTCCTGAGGTTGTACCTTTAGTTTGTGAATGTTTGTTAGTATGAGTGAGTTTTCAAGTTGAGTGTTGTTCACTTGTTTTGATAATGTACAATTAAAGGCATAATCTCTTACTATATACTAGTAATAAAATACCAATTTTCTTTGAAAAAGGAAAGAGAAGAAGAACAACCATGAATACCACAATCATGAATCATTCAAATACAACAATATACTAATAAACAAAGAAATCACCAATTGAAAATCCAATTTTTTGTATAGAAAACATTATAAAAGTAGGAATGGACAACCATAGATTACTAAAAGTATGCAATAAGTTCACTGGCATGATCAAGTTAAGAGCTCATTGCATTCGATATAATATTAGAAGATATATAGTCACTTATTATCATGTACATGCTTCCCAGTAATATGGGCACACACTAAACAATTGCGAAGACCAAAATTTTATGAGACATAAAGACTTTGATTTGACACTGGTCCATAATATGCTTACTAATTACTTCTCATAATTCAAAGCAAAGTAAAATTGAATTAGCTATAAAGGGTTAACGAAAATGTACAATTCGTTTCTAGGTCATCAAAATAATTAGACGTCAAACAGAACAAAAACAAAAGCAAAAGAAAAAAAAAAAATCAAAACTAAATGGATAATAACTATTTCAATTATATGGTTACTGTTTTCGTAGCATACATTGACTAAAAAGCCATGGATATCAGATGGAGCCAAAATAGATGTTCTTTCACTAACGTGATCCGGTTACATGCTTAATGTTTGCCATAGTATTATTAATCTAATGAATGCATACTATTTTCACGCTTTCCTAGAAAGATGTGTGAATGTCAACTTTCTGCAACAACCCATATTTTTGGAACCAATTTGCAATTTATTTTTAATTGATTTTCATAGAAATTAAAGTTTTCAGATGAATTATTTTGAGAATAAATTACTTAAAATTTATTTTAATCAAAATCAGAACGTATAAATTTAAAGTTTAATTAAAACAAACTCGAAATGGTGCGATAGTTTGAAAATTTGATTAAAAAATTTGAATGAATGCATAGAATTTGATAAAATAAGAAATATTTTAAATTGTAATTTTCTAACGAATGTAAGAAATTGAGATTTCACTTTATAAATTGTAAGTTATGTCTAAATTAAAATTTAGAATAGTCACTATAATATATATGTGTGTGTGTGTGAGTATATATATATATATATATATATATATATATATATATATATATATATATATATTTCAATATTATATGTAGTCCTTAAAAATAGCCATTTTGCATATGGACAAATTTGGACTCGAAACCACTTGCATTGAGTTCAAAATGTCATTTACGTGTTCAGAAACTATAAATTTTTATATATTCTGCGCTTTGGAGCTTTGGCACTTGGGTTGGGTCTTGGTTTGGCTAACCTAGCCCTCCATATAACTCCCAAATCAACCGACTCCCCCTCATTCTCTTCGTCTCTTCAATACAAAAATAGAAATGGGGATTGGGAAAGGGAAATCAAAATTCCTAAGCCAGGGTTCTTGATTCCAAGCACAAATCAAGTGCTAATTTGGAGATACAACTTGTGTAAGCTCTCTCTACTCCTCTATCGCTCTACCTTCTCAATTTTTGGATTTTATGCGACCCTAATTCATATAAGTTCTCTTATGTGTGTATTTGTTGTTTAGAGAGAAGAATTGATGAGATATTGGATTCCTAGCCAGTGTAGAGGCTTGTTCTTGTCATTCAAGAGCCATAGGAGAGTTCTTCGTGTCTATGCCATAAGTTATTGGCTTGTAAAGTGTAATTTAGGTTCATACTGATTCGTGTACATGCATATGAATTAGTTAGATAAGTATACACTTTCTGATTCATTAGTTTTAGTTTCATTAAGTTGAAATTTCTCGTTTAGATCGTGCCCACAATCGAATGCATATGCTATGAGTTGATTTGACGATACTGTGAAGCTCCGTTGTTGAACTACCAAGTTCTAAGACTTCACAATTCGCTTATATCGCATATGATTGCTTTGGCTAAAGAATTTAGTAGTTTTTGAGTTTATAATTGAAATCATTGCAATCTTTTGTATATACGGTTGTGCATGTGTTCTTATGCAGTTTCGGTGAGCTAAAGAGGCTTCATATTAGCTTATGAAACGTTATAAGCCATCACCATTGATCCAAGATCGTCCGAGAACCGATTGTGTAATGACATAGATTTTCGGGTATTTAAATTCGAATATTTAAATTATACTGAAACGACCCAAACTTCCCCGTAAAGGAAAGTACAGATTGAATTAAGAACAATACTCATCAGAATACAAACAGAAGAACATTTCATTGCTTATTACAATAACTTACATCAGTGTACAAGAATATCTCAGAGTACGAATAAATATTACACATTGGAAATACAATATCAGAGATTTAAATTACACAAATTGTAGCGGAAAAATGATACAAAATAAAACTAAAAGAAATACACGGATACAGAGCTTTCCGAATATCGCTTCAGCAATAAACTAGGATCCTGTGAATATAATATCTGCAAAACCAAAACTACTAGCTGCACGTGTGGAAAATATGGGCACCCAGAGTTTAGGTTAAAACAATAAACTCCAGGTTAGTCGTGGGACAGGAGTGAGAACTAAAACAGTTATTAACTTGATTTTAAAGTTAAGTGAATCACGGGACCACGCCGTATAGCACGGAACGGGTTTACTCCACATGACCGCTAGTTTAAAAGGAAACAATGCAATGCTTTTTTGGAAAAATGAAGCTATTATAAGACTCAGGTCCCATCACACAATGCAACGCAAGCCAAATGATAGAGTTCTCCCTTATAATAGCCAAAAATTCTTGATACGCGAAATTTAATCTTTTATTATTACTATAAGTGTATAATGCCAAAAACAACTTCAAATATAAATGTATCAATCATAGACGGGCATGAGTACCATATATCATGTCGCCATACTAGTTCTACAATCAAAACCGTACGGTGTCGTATTGGAAGTTGGATTTCCATCATGAACCAAGGAAAGAGATAGTCCTTACCGAATTCGAGACACTCTAGCCCGTGTCTCAGGACTCAGACTCATGTGAGCCCTAGGAAGCGCCAGGGCCGGTCATCCGTCGATGACTAGTTATACCATATACTATATGTTAGCCTGCCCTATGGGGCATAAAATCTGGTCAGTAATGTCGACCATAACAATATCTGAGGTGCCTCTCTATCCATCAAGTAATAGTAAGCAACATCCACATAAGTAAAATGCCAGGGCTTGTAAACACTAACACACCTCCTAGCTAGAAACTAACATATGTCCATTTCCCTGGGGTCCTTCTCCCGTTTCTAATTCATACCGGGGTGTGAGGCTCGCGAAGTAACGCTGTACACAAAGCTATGCCTTAAATGGGATGTTCTTTGATCATCTACCACAAGGCTCTGCTTTTCAACAATAAGCCTTGATCATTTGCATCTTAGCATGCCACATTGTCAATCCATACTATACCATCGATTTCTGCCAATATATAACCTCTAAGCTCGTACGTATCAGAGAAGGGTGTTAAGCAAGAGAATAAATCTCTGCCACCAAAAGACATGTATTTAGCATAGATCAATGAATACAACATAAAGGAATACAACGTTAGACATATCATCCATTTACAAGTCCGTTCTGGGTCTGAACGAAACCGGAGGCACCTTATTCCTCGTCTCATATGTCCAATACGGGAGAGAGGTCCTTGCATATCCGTCGATCTACAAGTACGTTCGGACGATTAGCACTTGCTACCTTGTCTAGGGTGTACGGCCCAATCAAGACATCAGTAATCCCAAATGATGTGAAGAACTCCTGTCTTCAGCCACCTTCTTCATCTTCGACCCTTGATCGTCGTATTAATTATTCAGAATGGATTAAACCTGGTCTTTCCGAATAATTCGTATAATCAAGTGTTTAAAAACACATACGCCTCATTCCAATTCAGAATATTCTTTTAATAAAATATTCACATTATTAGGGAAAGGTTCCCATTGATTTTATTAAAAATAAATTCTTCTAAATTTATTCTTCCTGAAATTAACAAGATACATTAAAACACCAATTTGGTTTCAATCTCCAAAAAATCATTACTTAATGATTGTTCAAATTTAAGAAATTAATCTTATCTTTAACTCGGTTAAAGAACTAGTGTCATTAAAAACACAGTTCATGATAAACCCAAAATCATCTTCCATTAAATATGCAATCTTCACAGAAATCAGATCAACCAATATATAATCGATATAAATTTCTATATCAAACTAATAATATAAATGGAATAACGGCTAGGCCTTTTAAATTCTATATATAGTAACGGTCTTCTTTTACAGAAGCTTATCTCAATTACTACCAAATCGAATTCCGTTCAATTCCAATTTGATATATTAAATTGGAAAACTTTACTTTGGAAAATTTCAATTTAAATCTTAATAAAAGATTTATAAATTCCAAAATTATATTTTCACTGTTAATTGGGTTAAAGAACAAATGTCGTTTAAAACACCGCTCACAATAAACCCAATTCACATTTCAATTCAATTCCAATCAAATATTAATTAATTGGTAAAATTTCCTAAATCTTAATCAAAAGATTTATTCTTTTATAAACTTGGTTTAAGAACAGTGTTATTAAAGACATTATTCATCACAAACCCAAAATCCAATTTGACATCAAATATAAGGTTCTGAGTAGAAATTATATCGGCTTATATTCAATATCAAATTCTGAAACCAACAAATATTGTATTGGGAATAAAGATATATATATATATATATATATACATCTTCCAAATTCCTCACAATATTCGTGTAATAACGGAATCCAATACCGAAATATTCTTGAGATAATTTCCATTCAAATCCATTCCAATATATATAAATATATATTGGAAAATTCTGGTTATTTTAAAACCATTTACAAATCCAATTTATATATTTCTAAAAATAATTAAATTATTATTCTAATTAATAACTAGTTCATTTCAATAAAAATATATTTTTAAAACTGGAATTTTTCATCAAAAATCTTTCCAAATCATTTATTATGATTTTACATAATTTTTCCATATTTTTAATAATTTTATTATTGCCGGTATAGTCGGTTTCCAATAACGACCACCGAACTGCATCCATAGCGACCTTTTCTAAAATTAATTTGGACATATCTCCAAATCTAACCATTAGATTGAAAATCTCTTACATGCATTGGAAAGCTCTTTTCGATACGAACCCAATGGTTCCGGTTTTAGGAGAATCCGACGGTCGAATCTCCCGTTACATCAATTTGAAGTTAATTGTCGAAATTCGTGAACGGTCGCGGTGCGGCGCGTTCTACTCAGGCCATTTAAATAAATATAATATAAATATTATATATATCGTCGATTTCCATTTAAAACGTATTTATAAAATATTTTTAATGTCATTTCAAAATAATTTCTACTTCATTTTCAATTTTAAATCAAAATTTAATATTCTATATCTTTATCATATTAAAATGATAATATTTTCAAAATATTAAATTTTGAAATCACTTCCTTTCAATATTCATTTTAAAATGAATAAAATCGATCGATAAAACCGTTCGGGTCAAAATGGCGTTTCTATACTTAACCTGGCTTCATATTTTTATATTTTTGTGTCCATCTAAAGACGAACATCAAAGTCAAAATTTTATTCTTCACTGAATGTTATTTTTAAAATATTCGTTGTTTTAAAGTGTTCTTTATTTAAAAATATTCTTTACATTAAATGTTCTTTTACATTAAAATGTTCTTTTACATAAAAATGGCTCTTTAATTTAAAATGTTTCTTTTACTTTGAAATGATTCTTCTATATAAAAATGATTCTTTACACAAAAACATTTCTTTTACATTGAAATGTAATTTTTAATGATCATTTTAATGTAAACATTGCATTGTCAACATTGAATCTTTTTAATGATTCATTCTTTACATTAACAATGTAATTTTTATGTAAACACAATTTTATCAAACTAGGATCTTTTTATATGATTCATCTAACATTAAAAATGTACTTTTACCAATTTATTAAACTAGTATCCATATATATATATATATATATATATATATATATATATATATATATATACAATAAAAATGTAAACTTCTAATTGTTAAATCATTCTATTTCAAATCATGATCATTTCTTATAAACAATAAAAATGTAAATTTTTATTGTTAACTATTTTTTTTCAAAACAATGATCATTTTACCTATTTCTTATACACAATAAAAATGTGAATTTTTATTGTTAAACCTTTTTTTACAAACAATGAGTATTTGATACATCAACAAAAATATAACTTTTATTGCTTCAAACAATTTTCATTTCTTATATGAATATTTTTCATATTTTGTACATTCAACAAAAATGTAATTTTTATTGTTTCAAACACTATTCATATCATATATGAGTATTTTTCATATTTTGTACATTCAATAAAAATGTAATTTTTATTGTTTCAACATTTTATTTTAAAATATTCTTTTAATTAAAATGTCCCTTTTTTATTAAAAATGTCTTTTTATACTAAAATGTCTTTTTTTACTAAAATGTCTTTTTATACTAAAATGTCTTTTATTCTAAACTGTTATTTTATTCTAAAATGATATTTTATTCTACAATGATTCATAAAACATTATTTATTTATTTCTAAATCGCAATGTGACTCAACCAATAACCATAAAATTTTAGTTATATGGATTTCACACACTACATATATTCAACAATAATGGTAAATAATCATTAAACAGTCCATTCACATACAAAGTGAAATTTACAACTGTGTGAGCATTAAAATAAATAAATAACGCTCATCATAGACTATCACTCCATCGATTGACATATAATTAAACTCTGGGGAGATGTGAATAAATTATCATCCCCAGACCCATATGGGGTTTTCAAACACCAGTAGTTTATCTAAACAAATAATTGGTTAATAAATTAAACCAATTCTAATTCAGTTTGAATTATTTTCATTTTAACCAATTTTCACTACTCAAATTATAAATGATTACTTATAATTTAATTCCAACCACTATGTTAATATTAACACTATTTTTAATATGTTAATCATCACAACATCACAAACAACAAACAATACAGTCAATTTAAATCGTCCATGGTCTATGGACGAGGGAAGTGATTGTAACAACCCGCATTCTACACATCGGAGGATCGTAGAATATTTATTTCTTCTTTATATGAGGTCGTAGGGTCATGTGGCTTTGAGAAACGACCATTGGGGTCATTTCCCATGTTCATGATTTTTGCCGATTTTTAAATGACCGTTTTGCCCCTAACTGATCTTGTTTCGGCCATAACTTTTGATTGGAAAGGAGTTTTGACCTAAAACCACTTCCATTGGCTTCGGATGATGGTTTACCTTTCCGTAGAGTGGTCACATGTGCAAAACGGACTTACCGTTTGGGAGAAATGACTGAAATACGGTTTGGAAGGTGAAAAAACTGCTTAACCGGGCCAAATAGGGTGATTAGTGAATGGGCCCATAACCCATTTCCGAATTAGGGTTATGGGGAGGCTGAAAAGAGTTAGGGTTTCATTCCATTTCAGTTTTCTAGCCTCCACTTACCTCTTAGAAACCCTAAAAATGGCCTCTAACCTCTAAATCACCTCCAAATCACTTTCTAATCAAGGATTAAGCTTAGCAACATCAAATCAAGGGAGATCTTCACCAAATCAAGATTAGAGCTGCTATTTAGCATTGGTATTCGCCCCATATCAGAGATTTATTTCAGATCTAAGGTTTATTTGTGGCTAAGGTGAGTGATTCGCATAGTTCCTCACTAATTATGGTCAATTAAGGGTAATTAGTGAAGATTAGCGAATTTATGCATTAATAAATTCTGGGAAAAATATTTATAAATTCTTAAATAACGTTTTAGACCTCTGTTAGAAATTGGGTTTGATTTGGTTAAGTTTTGCTAATCATATTATTAGTTTTACCTAAGCACGCTTAAGGGAAAATATGGGTTTTTGGCTATGTTTGATCCATTTTAACCTATCATATTGTTGTTTTGACGTTTGTGGTTGATTATACATGTTGCTGTGACTGTATGGTATGCTTTATAATTGATTTGAATAGTGGAATGGTCGAAAACATAGTCGAGAGGTGTATAAACTATCGCTGGAAGTTGCAGGAAAATGCAGGAAACCGGACCGGATCGTATAGCCCGACCCGACCCGACCCGATCGTGGTTAGTCTCTCCGGACCGAACCGCCTAGAGTTATCCAACCCAATCCGCCAGATGCACCCCCGACCCGATCCGTCAACGTTCTATGGCTAGGCGACTTGGAGATTACGACCTGACTCGGTGTGCTCTGATGGAGGACGATCCGATCCATCATTAGATGAAGACCTCTGAACCGATCAGAAGAAGCTTGGCACGAATCGATCCAGTGGGGGACACTGAAGGCCGAACCGAACCGATGGCTGTGAGGAGATCTGAACCGATCCGGTGATGACCAGTAACCCGAGATGCAAAGGTAGTCCAAATGGAAGTTAGAGCTCAGGATTCAGTTGGGAACCAATGAGTTCACTTCATGATTGGGCTTTGCTGCGGGACGTGTGCTAAGGAGTTGTCGACATTCATAACTTCGATTCACCACTGAAAAGGAATGATGGGCTACGTATCAATGTAGTAGAGTCACCGCGACTCCAGGGGCAAAGTGATCCTAGTAAGGCTATGAGCCAGTGCAGTGGAGCCATTATGACTCCATGGGGCAGAGTGAACATAGTAAAGGATTAGTAAGGCTATGAGCCAGTGTAGTGGTGTGTGTATGACTCCATGGGGAACGTGGACATAGCGAAGGATTAGTGGCTATGGATCAGTGCAGTGAAGCTGTTGTGACTTCATGGGGCAGAGTGATCATAGCAAAGTATTGGGTGATCGAAGTGGTGGATATCATATGCTTTACACACTGAGTGAGAGATGTGAGGATAGTTGCTATGCTCGATTGTTTGCCATCACTATGACATGCACACCCCCACCCCCGTATGCTTGTATACCATATGTTAGTGGCACCTCAGAGTGTTGTACAGTATGTAGTGCTAACTCTTTGGTTGCAGGTCCAGGTTCAGGTATGGTTTAGTATACCTGTTATTGTTCTGTTTAGCTGCTTATCGCTCATACCAGACTTTTGCCTGACCCAAAGCTTTATGTCTCTTTTTGTTACTCTGGGTGCTCCTAAACGAGCAGACTAGAGACAGGTTAGCTGGTGATGCACTAGTAGCTGATCCGGAGGCGAGCAGGAGGCTTCCACGTATGATATATATATATATATTCTCCCTATGTCATTGGCGGTCACTACTTGGGCATTAGTAGTGTACCTTCCTTATCTTGCTTTTAGAGACAGTTTTAAAAGTTGTAATAATGATGTTGTGGAACATAAGCTGCATTTGGATTTTCCGCTACTATGATAGTTTGTTTTCAGCTTATGCACTGTCTCACCTGTTTCGTGTCAAGTATATGTTATGATTATATTTTATTCCATGCGCTGTGAGATATATTACAGGTTCTTTATTGATTCTTCGTCTTCTTCCTTTTCTTCTGACGACCGTCCCATGCTAATTGGACTTGTGTATAATGCACTTTTGGAGTAAATGTCGGTTGGTGTAGGGTGGGCCGTCACATTTGGTATCAGAGCTCTAGGTTGCATAGTTAACCTAGGAAAAGACACTAGGGAGAGAAAGTACGTATATGAGAGTGCGTATTTGTGATTACTTTGGTTTTCAAAAGCTATATATATATATATATACTATTAGTAGTATAAGGATGAAGTCGTACTGCACTAGCACCACTATGGAGATAGTTAATCGTTTTCTCTTTACAGATTGAACGATGAGTCGAGACACGAGGGGTGCTGGTAGAGGGGCCAATAATGGGAATGCTCCTGACATGAGGACGATGTTCACTGACTTCATGAGAGGGATGCTTAGGGATGTTCAGGGAGCAGTTCCCAATGCCGGTAATGGTGGTGGTCCAGTAGTGCAGGCGCCTAAGGCCGATTTCGCCAAGCTGTGCAAGGATTACACTAACCTTGGTAGAAAGCCGTTCCATGGAACGGAGTCGGCCACGGATGTTCAGGATTGGTTGGATAGTTGTGATCATATCTTCGACGATTTAGGTATCTAGGATGCGATGAAGAGAAGGCTCGCGTCTCGTCAGCTGCAAGGGCGAGCGATGAATTGGTGGAATGCTATTAAGACAGACACTCCAGAGGATCAGGTTACTTGGGATTAGTTTAAGGCTCGCTTTAGCGACAAGTTTATCCCAGCTAATCAGAACTCGGAATTGTTTAGGAAGTTCTTGGAGCTTAAGAAGAATGGTAGGGCAGTCTCAGACTATATTGCTGAGTTCGACACTTTGTCGAAGTATGGATTATCCCTTATCGACACTCCTGAGAAGAAGAATGAGAAGTTCATTACTGGTTTGGATGGATACATGGGGGAAAGGCTTATCAACCACATCAATGAGACTTTTGAATCGATTATGGGGAAAGCTTTGAGATTAGTGAGTCTTTACCCTAAGTCAAAGACTGAGGTTGCATCTGCAGAAGGGCTGAAGCCGCAAGAAGGCGGTGGAGGCAAGAATAACACTCATAACAAAAGGAAGCAGAATCAAACTAAGGATGGCCAGAAAAAGAGCAGGAAAGATGTTGAGTGCTTCAGCTGTGGTAAGAAGGGCCATTATGCCAAAGAATGTCGGGCTAAGCCAGCGGATAGGAAGTGCTACAACTGTGGCCAAGTGGGACATCATAAGGATAAATGTCCACAACCTCTTAAGGAGAAGCAGATTGTGAAAGCATATGCTATCAATGCTATTCCTTCTTCGTCGAATGCCCCAACTGCGGCGGAGAAAGGAAAGAATGTCGTCATTCAAGGTATGCTTTCTATTCTTGATGTACCTGTTCGAGTTTTGTTTGATACTGGGGCTTCCCGTTCCTTCATATCTAGTGACCTGGTAGATAGGTTGGGACTGGAACCCTAGATAGTCGATAGACCATTGGTTGTGATGAACCCGATTGGTGGTTCAACTAACCATAGTATGATTTGCCGAAATTTGGTCTTATCGAGTCATGGATGTATGTTTGTTTGTGATTGCTTTGTTTTGGGCTTTACTGGGTATGACATTATATTGGGGGTCGATTGGCTCCAGTGATACGGGGTGGTGGTAGACTGTGAGGGATTTTTGGTGACAGTTAGGGCGGATGATGGGCGGAAGGTAGTGTTTGGTAGTCTACCTAGTGATGGGTTAATGGCTAGTATTGTAAATTCCCTCGACATCCCGCATGATGAGTTGTCAGATGTGCCCGTGGTTGGCCAGTATTTGGACGTCTTCGAGGAAGTGACTGGACTTCCACCACACTGAGAGATTGAGTTCCGTATTGATTTAGTGAAAGATGCCAGACCTATAGTGATGCCACTTCATCGTATGGCACAAAGGGAGCAGCGAGAGCTCGGGGTGCAAGTAAGCGATCTTTTGAAGAAGGGGTTTATTAGAAGAAGTGTCTCTGAGTGGGGAGCACCAGTTGTGTTTGCCACTAAGGCAGATGGTTGTTTTCGTTTGTGTGTGGACTATCGCGTGTTGAATAAGGTTACTAGGAAGAATAAGTATCCTCTACCACGGATAGATGATTTGTTTAATCAACTGGAAGGAGCAAGAGTGTTCTACCAGTTGGACCTCGCGACAGGATTTCATCAGCTCCGAGTAACGGCTGAGAGTGTTCTGTAAACGACATTTAGGACGCCGTCTGGATTCTATGAGTGGTTGGTCATGCCATTTGGGTTGACCAATGCACCAGCATACTTCGTGGATCTTATGAATCGGGTATTCAGAGATCAGTTGAATAAGTTTGTTCTTATGTTCATAGACGACATCCTTGTTTACTCGAGGACAGAGGAAGAACACAAGGAACATTTGAAGATAGTGATGGATGTGTTGAGAAAAAACCAACTGAAAGCGAAATTTTCTAAGTGTCACTTCTGGGGGAGGGAAGTGAGATTCTTGGGCCATGTTGTTTCAGAGAATGGTATTGTTGTGGACCCTGCGATGGTGGCTACGGTACAGGATTGGTCTACTCCCAAGAATGCAACAGACATGAGAAGCTTCTTGGGGTTAGCTGGATATTATCGTATGTTTATCCACGACTTCTCCAAGATAGCAGCACCGTTGACTCAGTTGACTAAGAAGAATCAAGCCTTCGTCTGGGATGAAGTGTGTGAGAATGCATTCAAGAGTCTAAAAGAAAAGTTGACATGTGCGCCAGTGTTAGTCATTCCTAAAGGGAATGAAGAGATGACAGTATATACGGATGTTTGTGGTACCAGACTAGGTGCTGTATTGATGCAAGGAGGTAGGGTTGTAGCTTATGCTAGTCGGCAACTAAAGCCGCATGAGAAAAGGTATCCTACCCACGATTTTGAACTGGCAGCGATCGTGTTCGCGTTGAAGATGTGGAGGCATTATCTCTTGGGAGAGAGATTTGAGTTGTTTATCGATCATAAATCGTTAAAGTATCTCTTCTCTCAGAAGGATCTGAATCTCCGTCAGCAGAGATGGTTAGAGTTCTTGGCTTCGTATGATTTTGATATCGCATATACACCTGGGAAAGGCAATGCGGTAGCCGATGCCTTGAGTAGGAGACATGCGAGGGGGCTATGTTTCTTGAATGGAAGCAACTAGAGTATATCGCGGGGTATGATTTCAGACCAAATTGCGAATTGGATCCAGAAATGTTAGCTAGTTTGACGATCAGACCCACTTTGATTGAGCGGATTGGTTCCATTCAGAGGGACAATCCAAATCTATTGGAAATCATCTCCAAGTTAGAGATGAATATCGACGGTGAGGAGATGAATTTGTATGGGCTTGATCGAGAAAGATGGCTTCGAAAGAATGGAAGACTAGTTGTACCCAACATGAATGGTTTGAGAGATGAAGTGCTTAGGGATTGTCATCACTCAAAACTAACTATACACCCCGGTGGTGATAAGATGTATCGAGACATGAAGCAGACTTACTACTGGGAAGGGATGAAAAGAGACGTTGGGAAGTTTATATCCAAGTGCATGAATTGCCAGCTAGTTAAAGCCGAGCAAAAGAAGCCTAGTGGTTTGTTGCAACCATTAGAAATTCCCGAATGGAAATGGGAGCAAGTCTCGATGGATTTCATTGATGGTTTACCAAGGACTAAATCGGGACATGATAGCATTTGGGTAATTGTGGATCGATTGACCAAGAGTGCAAGATTTATACTAGTCAAATCGACCAGAACGGCAGCTAAGTTAGCAAAACTGTATATGAAGTGGGTAGTGAGATTTCATGGAGTACCTAAAAGCATTGTGAGTGACCGAAACCCGTTGTTTACTAGTGGGTTTTGGAAGAGCTTACAAGAGGCTCTAGGGTCGGAATTATATCTCAGTACCGCGTATCATCCTCAAACCGACGGTCAAACATAGAGGGTGAATCGTATATTGGAAGATCTCTTAAGAGCTTGTATATTGGATTTTGGTGGATCATGGGATGACCATTTGCATCTAGTAGAGTTTGCATATAATAATAGCTACCAATCCAGTATCGGTGTGGCTCCATATGAAGCTTTGTATGGAAGACCGTGTAACTCACCATCATGTTGGATAGAGACCGGTGAGAAGTTTGTGGTAGGACAAGATGTGGTAAGGGAAACTTCAGATAAGATTAATATCATTGAACAACGGATGAAGGCTGCCCAGGATAGGCAGAAAAGTTATGCTGATAAGAGGAGAAGAGACTTAAAATTCTATGTTGGTGACTTGGTGTTTGTCAAGATTTCTCCGTTGAAGAGCGTGATACGATTTGGCAAGAGAGGCAAGTTGGCCCCAAGATTTGTTGGCCCATTCCCAGTTCTCGAACAAGTTGGGAATTTGGCGTATAGAGTTGATTTACCCAAGAAGATGGCAGGAGCTCACAACGTATTTCATGTTTCCTAGCTAAGGATGTTCGTGCCCGACCCAGATATGACTATTTCACCTAATTAGTTAGAGGACTTCAAAGTGGAACCCGAGCCGGTTGGGAACCGCAAGCCAATTCGTATTGTCGAGCACGATACGAAACAACTTTGAAGGAAGGCGGTGAAGCTAGTCAAGGTTCAATGGGGCGAGAACGAGAATGACTGTACTTGGGAGATAGAGGAGGGCATTAGGAAGACGTATCCAGAACTCTTTGCCTGGTAAGATTTACTTTGCAATTTAGTTATTCCGCATGCTAGGATAGACTTGTTTTGCTTGTTTTGCATGTTTGATTGTATTTTAATGGCTGATAGGCATACGGGACCCTTTGTGTGTTTTGGTTAGGGAATTTCGGGGGCGAAATTTCTTAAGGAGGGGAGAATGTAACAACCCGCATTCTACGCATCGGAGGGTCATAGAATATTTCTTTCTTTCTTATATGAGGTCGTAGGGTCATGTGGCTTTGGGAAACGACTAATGGGGTCATTTTCCACGTTCATGATTTTTGCCAATTTTTAAATGACCATTTTGCCCTTAGTTGATCTTGTTTCGGCCATAACTTTTGATTGGAAAGGAATTTTGACCTGAAACCACTTCCATTGGCTTCGGCTGATGGTTTACCTTTCCGTAGAGTGGTCACATGTGGAAAACGGACTTATCGTTTGGGAGAAATGGCTGAAATAAGGTTTAGAAGGTGAAAAAACTGCTTAACCAGGCCAAATAGGGTGATCAGTGAATGGGCCCATAACTCATTTCGGGATTAGGGTTATGGGGAGGCTGAAAAGAGTTAGGGTTTCATTCCATTTCAATTTTCTAGCCTCCACTTACCTCTTAGAAACTCTAAAAATGGCCTCCAACCTCTAAATCACCTCCAAATCACTTTCTAATCAAGGATTAAGCTTAGCAATATCAAATCAAGGGAGATCTTCACCAAATCAAGATTAGAGCTGCTGTTTAACATTGGTATTCGCCCCATATCAGAGATTTATTTCAGATCTAAGGTTTATTTGTGGCTAAGGTAAGTGATTCGCATAGTTCCTCACTAATTATGGTCAATTAAGGGTAATTAGTGAAGATTAGCGAATTTATTCATTAATAAATTCTGCGAAAAATATTTATAAATTCTTAAATAATGTTTTAGACCTCTGTTAGAAATTGGGTTTGATTTGGTTAAGTTTTGCTAATCATATCATTAGTTTTGCTTAAGCACGCTTAAGGGAAAATATAGGTTTTTGGCTATGTTTGATCCATTTTAACCTATCATATTGTTGTTTTGATGTTTGTGGTTGATTATACATGTTGCTATGACTGTATGGTATGCTTTGTAATTGATTTGAATAGTTAGAATGGTCGAAAACGTCGTCGACAGGCATATAAACTGTCGCTGAAAGTTACAGGAAAATGCAGGAAACCGGACCAGATCTTATAGCCCGACCCGACCTGATCGTGGTTAGTCTCTCCTGACCGAACCGCCTAGAGTTCTCTGGCCTGATCCACCAGAAGCACCCCCGACCCGATCCGTCAACGTTGTATGGCGACGTGACTTGGAGATTACGACCCGACCCGGTGTGCCTTGATGGAGGCGGGTCCGATCCATCATTAGATGAAGACCTCCGATCCGATCCGAAGAAGCTTGGCACGAATCGATCCAGTGGGAGATACTGAAGGCCGAACCGAACCGATGGCTGTGAGGGGATCCGAACCGATCTGGTGATGACCAATAACCCGAGATGCAAAGGTAGTCCAAATGAAAGTTAGAGCTCAGAATCCAGTTGGGAACCAATGAGTTCACTTCATGATTGGGCTTTGCTGCGGGACGTGTGCTAAGGAGTTGTCGACATTCATAACTTCGATTCACCACTAAAAAGGAATGATGGGCTACGTATCAGTGCAGTAGAGTCAACGCGATTCGAGGGGCAAAGTGATCGTAGTAAGACTATGAGCCAGTGCAATGGAGCCATTATGACTCCATGGAGTAGAGTGGACATAGTAAAGGATTAGTAAGGCTATGAGTCAGTGCAGTGGGGTGTGTACGACTCCATGGGGCAAAGTGGACATCGCGAAGGATAAGTGACTATGGATCAGTGCAGTGAAGCCGTTGTGACTTCATGGGGCAGAGTGATCATAGCAAAGTATTGGGTGATCGAAGTGGTGGATTTCGTATGCTTTACGCACTGAGTGAGAGATGTGAGGATAGTTGCTATGCTTGATTATTTGCCATCACTATGACATGCACACCCCCACCCCTATATGCTTGTACACTATATGTTAGTGGCACCTCAGAGTGTTGTACAGTATGTAGTGCTAACTCTTTGGTTGCAGGTCCAGGTTCAGGTATGGTTTATTATACCTGTTATTGTTCTGTTTAGCTGCTTATCGCTCATACCAGACTTTTGTCTGACCCAGAGTTTTATTTCTCTTCTTATTACGCTGGGTGCTCCTGAACGAGCAGACTAGGGACAGGTTGGATGGTGATGCACGAGTAGCTGATCCGGAGGCGAGCAGGAGGCTTCCACGTATGATATATATATATATATACATACATATTCTCCCTGTGTCGTTGGCGGTCACTACATGGGCATTAGTAGTGTACCTTCCTTATCTTGCTTTTAGAGACAGTTTTAAAAGTTGTAATAATGATGTTGTGGAACATAAGCTTTATTTGGATTTTCCGCTGCTATGATAGTTTGTTTTCAGCTTATGCACTGTCTCACTTGTTTCGTGTCAAGCATATGTTATGATTATATTTTATTCCATGCGCTGTGAGATATATTACATGTTCTTTATTGATTCTTCGTCTTCTTCATTTTCTTCTGACGACCGTCCCGTGCTAACTAGACATGTGTACAACGCACTTTTGGAGTAAATGTCGGTTGGTGCAGGGCGGGCCGTCACAGTGATCTAACATGCACCATATACAATTTATGATGATTTAACTGATACAAAATCTAAACTGGCAATTCAATTATGAAAATAAATAAATAACTATGCAGAAATTTTTAGTGAGGAGTTCTCACCTTCATTTTCACTCTAGCATTCTTTAGCGGACGATTGTTTTTGGATTTGCTCCAATGCACAGTGTTCTTCACCGTGATCCTAACGCAAATCTGTTTCACATAGTTTGTATTAAGAATCATATTTTTAATGTTGTTCTATTTATATGGTAAAAATCATATTTTTATATTGCTATTTCTATTTCAAAGACAATCTGATTTCTACATTGAAAACCATGCGAGTATTATGTTAAAAACAGTGCGATTATTATATTGAAAACATTGCGATTATTATATTAAAAACAATGTGATTTCTACATTGAAAACAATGCGATTATTATATTGAAAACAATGCAATTTTTTATATTGAAAACAATGCGATTATTATATTAAAGACAATGCGATTTCTATATTGAAAACAATGTTCTTTCTGATTCAAAACAATATTCTTTTTTTTTATTCAAAAAAATATTCTTTTTTTTTTCAAAAGATGTTATATATGTTTACAAAACAATGTTACATAAATTTACAAATTTCAGATTTAAACTATGTTATTTGCTTTAGATAGTTAAATATATATTTAATTAAATTCGATACTTAACAACGTTTATAAAACGTTTTCAAAACCGCTACCTTCCATTGTGATTTCATCTTCCTTTGTTAATTAGTTCACCCTATCAGTTTGCTACTAGGTCACAAAAGAAGACCCATCTTCCATCTGAAATCGCACGCCTCCCTAATAGCCCTGAACCCGATCTTACACTGCCATGTGAAGCACCTTCACGTCACCTCCAGTCGCCCAAACCGCCATCCACCTCGGTGGCTCGTACCCCAACAGAAACGGCAACGAACGAAATCAGTTCAGGCGTAAAATCCGAGCAAAACCCCAAACAAAAGATGATCTTGACCAGTGGAATTCGAGAACTCACTGAGACAAACCATTTTAGTTTTATAAGTTCTTGTGATTATTGAGAGGATTATGAGATTTTAAGGGGGAAGGCCAATCGTTTCTAGCCATTGAAGAATGTAGATGGCGACTCCAGAATTGAAACGCGGATTTAGGGTTTTGGCTACTAGGCTATTTATAATATAATAATATTTTATTAATTTTAATTCTTTTAACTTGAAAAATATTCGTTCGTTGCTATCAACTCTGAATCGAACCCAACAACTGTCGCCCCTAGCTAAATTCCCCCATTCCGGACACAATGGCATATGTTTTATAAACCAATTCTACTGCTAATATCAGTTTTTCTTAAAATTAAAATAGAAATCAAAGTATATCTAATTTAAACGTACATTTTAATTTATCGGGGCCACATACTAACTCCAAAAATTAGAAAAATTATTTTTAGCTTTGTTTTGACGATACGGTCCTAACAAAATTATTTCATCGAATTCGGAGACCGTTTGAAAAATGGCCATTTTCTGGTCGATCCAATTTGACTGAAATTGACAAAACACATTTTCTTTTGCCACGCTCACATATTAATTCCAAAAATTATGAAAATTGGAATCTAGCGATAATTTTGCATTCCGAATCCAACAAAAGTGGTCTCATCGGAGATGGAGGTCGCTTGCAAAATTGCTATTTATAATATAAAAAAAAAATATTCCATAGTGAATATTTTGAATTTTTAATTGGCCATAACTTTTTATTCCTGCTATGAAATTTCAATTTTTCAGATCCGTTAGAAAGATATTTTTAAAAAGATTCAAATATTTTTGGTTTCACTGAAATCCGATTTATTTTACATTCATTTGAAATTAGAAATCGAATTTCCAAATTACCGCGCTATTTTAAGCTCCTTTTATAATTAATTTAAAAGTTTTCATTCTAACTTCGATTTAAATAAATTTTTTGTCGTTATTATTTAGAATAAATTATTTTAAATATTTAAAATCCATTAAAATTGTTAAAATAAAAATTTTAAATTGGTTCTGATTTTCCCGGTTGTTACAATCTTCCCCACTTAAAATCTTTTCGTCCTCGAAAAGGAACGCAGTAGAAAGTTGTTTAACTAACCAACTCAACTTTCAATTGTAATCAATTTCAATTCAGTTCAATATTAAATTCGATTTAGATAAATTTATCATTCTAATAATTTTGTTAATTTAACTAATAATCAAACATCACAACCAACAATCAATTAGGTGATTAACTTTTCAAATATATATAACTTTTATATGTAGTAAAAAATCATATTTTTAGTACAAATCATAGCAATAGACTCTAACTACATTTTGATTCTCACACCAGTCAATTGGAAATATGTAGACATCCCACTTTCGTAACTCGAACATAAATGCTGGTTATGGTCGATCGATCATCAGAATCATCTCCGGGCAATTAGAGTGTGATTCTATATCTATCCAGTATATGTGAGACTTTGTATACCCGTGGATCAGACGTGTACGCAAAATCTTTATATACTTGATTGTCCAAATTAAATTAAAATAATATATTAAAATATGAATAATAAGGTTTAAATTTTCAAAACAAAATTTGTTTTCATCTTTATTTTAAAAATAATACTCTTCCAACTCATTCTAGGATACTGTTGATCCTATCTCTAATGAGCCATTCGTATTGGATATTATTAATCCAATCTTTGATGAATTCTTTCGTTCGGTTCTAATGTGTCTTGTTCTCGAGCTCTATAAACCAAAGCTCTGATACCAAATGAAACGACCCAAACTTCCAAATAAAGGAAAGTACAAATTGAATTGAGAACAATACTCATCAGAACACAAATAGAAGAACATTTCATTGCTTATTACAACAACTTACATCAGAGTACAAGAATATCTCAAATTACAAATAAATATTACACATTGGAAATACAATATCAGAGATTTAAATTACACTTAAATTACAGTGGAAAAATGATACAAAATGCAACTGAAAGAAATACACAGATACAGAGCTTTCAGAATATCGCTTCAATTGTAAACCAGGATCCTGTGAATATAATATCTGCAAAACCAAAACTACTAGCTGCCCTTGTGGAAAATATGGGCATCGAGAGTTTAGGTTAAAACAATAATGAAACACCGCACCTCCGTTAAGGTCACTCACAAAGGGAATGCCTTAACTTTGGTGGAGTTTTATAGGTGAAAGACACAAAAAATTTACAAGACAGATATATATAAGCAGCGGAAAATAAAACTAACTTTATTTCAAACGTGGTTTATAGCAAAACATTACAGCAAACTGTTCAAACCAAATTTCAAATCATTACATCATAATTTCTATCTTGATTACTATATAAAGAAGCATGAAGCATAAATAAAACTGCATAAATCCCCAAGTCTAGTGTGTCCAAAGCCGTAGCCAAAAATAATAGATTCCATGCCGTACATCACAGAGTCTTCAAGCTTGGAAAGATGAACGGTCCAACTTAAGCTGAGCTATTCCCTCCCTGGCTGCCTGAGGGGAAGGGGGAATGGAAGAAATGAGGACGAAAGAAAAATGGGTCAGACATAAGTCTGAGTAAGTCTAGTGACTTTTCAGTGTGTGAATAAGAAAAAGGTCATGATAGGAATAAACTGAAAATAGGACAGTACCAGAACAGCCAACTAACATAAAACTATATAAGGCGGAATAAACCGAATATACATCGCAACCATGTTTAATTCTCTACACCTACCTATGTTTGTCCAACTAGCACTACGTGTTCTTGGTGAAATGATCCCCTTATATCGATCAGCTTCTACTCGCATGCTTTTTATCATGTGTGTCATTCAGCCCCCGCTTGATTGTAGATACATGTGATGGTCCCACAACGGGGTGTATCAAATCCTATGGTGGCAACCCGACACGATTCAAGATGCACAGTGTATTACTATTGATGCCCAGTGCCTACTTTTCCCACTCCAGAGTATGTGCACGCCCGTACTCCGCCGGAACCTACATTGATGCACCACCGTCGATGTTTTTGACCGCTTATAACCAGCCCAGTAATCGTGCCCCATCCTGCCTAGTTCAGGGTCCGATGATACATCTATGTGGGTTACTGCTGAAATAGGTCCCCGTTACTAGGGTTTTCCAGCCAACATGTTAAATTGGTTAAGTGTCCAAGTTTACCTAACCCTACCCATCAGTTTAGCTAACATGTAGATTTGGTTAAGTGTTTCCTTAATTGACTTAATCCTACCACACTTGCCTTAGCTTTATTAGAGCACCAACCACTCACATTAGACAGGTGTTGTTGTGGTCACCGGATGTGCCGGTAGGTTCCGGGAAGTTTTACACTATAAGTCAGTCTAACCTCGGATCCTTTTTGGGCTCGACGCACTAATCACCCACATTAGACAGGTATTGTTGTGGTCCCTGGATGTGCCGGTCGGTTTCGGGCAGTTTAACACCACCACTCAGTCTAACCTCGGGCTAGGCATATTCGTCTTTTCTAAATTTACATATTTATCCTTTTATGCTTATATGTAAATTTGTCTACAGTTTATTGTCATGGCCAACTTTCTTTCTAAATCAAATTCATAATTTTTGGTAAGTAAATTATATCATTTCAATGCCATACCCTTTTACATGGTTATGAGCCAAATATGTTAATTACGTATAGTTTCAAGTTTTCCCCAACGTTACCCCCGTTGTACGTTCGCAAAGTTACGTAGGATGTTAGGCTCGACATTTTTGCCTAACTAATAAACTAAGAAGGGGAAAAAGAGGAACTTGCAACATTCCAACATCATACAAAAATATGGATCTAACTACAGACGCGTCACATGAACTTGGCATAATATACTTTTAATTATGAACTTGCAAACTAGATCTATGCAACGTGAGTCATAAAATAATAGTTTTACAATGAACTACCAAAATCTAATTAGACATGTAGTGGTGAACTTGCATAGGGATTGAATCATGCTAATATTAATCTAACATAAAGGCATATGGTTCTAACATATAGAGTTGTAGATCTAAACATATAGGTTTACATAATCATGTTTTTAACCTATAAACTTGCATGTATTCATAACATGATAGCATCACTTAGCTTGCATAAACATGGCATAATTTCTAAATTGACATACAATATATAGATATAATCACCAAATTATACACAAGGTCATAGATCTAAACATGTATGCATAATGGATCTAAAAAATTAGGCATAAACGATGTGACTTAGCCTAAAACTTGTATGTATCATAATATCACTAAACGTATATATGATAATTTCATAACACCGTAGGTTTATTCATCAATTTCCACATAACATGATAGGTTCGATAGACCACAATAATTCATAGGCATATACGATAGAATAGATATGAATAAACACAAATCAGCATCACATACAACTTGATACAATTCTATTTTACAATTCATTACAAACCATGTATTTAATTCATTCACATCTGAAAGATAACTACACTTACAAACAAAAAGGAATTATTGAGTTCTGGGATCTGTATTTTGAAATTGAATTGCTTGACTTTGACGTAGATCGTTGAATTTTCTTAGTTGAATTAGATTAGATTTAATTTTAACGTAGCTTTAATCTTGCCTTTGAGTTGAAAGAGATGACGGCTATTCTAGGTTCATCATTGACAGCATGGCGACTCTTGGTATGAATATTTGTGATTTAGGGATGAGAGTTAGGTTTCTTTTATAGAGGTTTAATTAATTTAGAGCCGTCAGATTAACCCTAGAAGTAATCAAGACCATCCAGTCAAGATAGGATAACACCTCAGCCCTAATGACTCACCAGGGAGTTAGAAGTCGTCATCCTTTCAGATCAGCCCCGGGGGGAGGGGGGGAGGGGCAGGTCGACCCCCAGGTCGACCTGTAGGGTAGATCGACACTAGGGTTGACCTAGCCTGGGCGGGAATTTTTCCTAGCCTGCCCTCTTTTGTGTTTGAATTTTAAATTTTTGAAACTTCCGAAGGCCATAACTTCTTCATACGAATTCCAATTCACGAAAACTCGGACTTTATCTCAACCAGAATTCCAAGATGAATGCAATGGCATAACCTGTTTCCCTTAATTCTCCCATTTAGAATTAATTATTCTTTATTCGTTACTTTAAGGTTTATCGAAAACACGGGGTGTTACATTCTCCCCCCTTAAAGGGTTTCGTCCTTGAAATCTTCAAGTCAAGAAGAATGTATATCCTACCATCCAATCGTCCATCTACTCAACCATCAAACACAAGCGTGCATTGTCCTTAAAATACTTCTAATGCTTCATGATCATATGCATAGTGTGTGTATATGTCCTTATCTAATGCAAAATCAGGCGGTCTACTGATTCAGTTGGCCTCCTTAATGTAATTCATGCTAGTGTCATGCGTCCATAATGTATGCAATCTTCTCTAATCATACTTTCTACATGAGTGCACAATCATTCATACAAATGCAACATCCACCTGATAACACAACAAGTTTCAATCATATATAAGTACATATATGCATATGCAATATGAAAGTGACTGAGCCGATCGAATACCTAAAGTGTGCGTATATGCATCCACGAGCAACCACTAGCAATCACTTGCAACCACTTGCAACCATCAATCATAACATGTTTCAAATACATGTTACATCCATTGGTTTCTACTTAAGGATCGAGAACGGCACTGAGGAAAATACTAAAAAGATAGATATGAGTATGAACAAACTTAAGGAAAAAGGAGATCAAAGATGTAACACCCCACATCCATTGATGTCACTCACAAAGGGAATGCATTAACTTCTATGGAGCATTTTAAGTGTGTATAGAATAGATACTTAACAACAAGACAGATATAAACAATACTTAAAACTTAAAAATATATTCATTGCAGCGGTAAACACATAGGTTTGATTACATCATCAAAAACCAGAGTCAAAGTACATAATATCCATCTTGACTAAATCAGAGTACATAAATTGAAAGACATAACCCCAACACAAAATAGCCATAAATAAGATAGGTTGAACTTTTACTTCAGCAATCCAAGCAACTTCTAAAAGCAAGAGATACAGCTGTCCTAAATCAAGCTCCACTGGTGCTAGTTCCACCCTGAGCACCTGGGGGGGGGGGGAGGGGAGGAAGAAAAGAGGTGGAAACAAAGGGGGTCAGACATAAAGTTTGGAGAGTGCGATAACTTTAACAATATAATTATCAAAATAACTAGGCTAAGGCATAAGTTGAAAAATAAGGAAATGACTGTGAACAATTGAGTATGGCAGAGCAAACTAAAGGAAATAAGATGAACAAAGATAACGTTAAAGGCACACCTAGTCGCTATAAGATAATTACTACACTGCACCATACCAAACACCCTAAAAGTTGATCCCGCCTACAAGACTTAATAATGATAATAGTAGTTTCATGCACCCCTAGTTGCCTTCATAGGTGCCGCCTTCCCCTATCTCCACTAGGTGTACCCACTACCCCCATTCGATCGACTCCCTAACTCGTAGATACCCGTGCTGGCCTCACAGTGGGGTGTATCACTCCCCCAAGTGGCAACCCGATACCACCAACTGTGCACGGCTTAAACCTACACGATGCAACGTCTTACCTACTAGCCTGGGCCCACACATGCATATGAATCCGTTGGACTTGCGTTGCCACCGCTAACCCATTTTGGCCTCTTACAGTCAAGCCCAGTACGTGTTAGGGCTGCACAAAGTATGGGTTGGGTCGGGTTGGACCAAATACTACATCCGACCCACATAGTTATGGGTTTAAATAGTTCAACCCGTACCCGACCCTATATAAGGTTGGATATGGGTTGGGTTGAAGTATGGGTTGGGTCGGGTTTAGTAGGGTTGGGTTGGGTTGCTTGAATATAATAAAAAATGAGAATATGAGGGATTTTTTTAAAAAAAAAATAATATTAAAATATTCAGCATAATATATCAGATTTTTTTCTAGCATGACGTGTTTAAAATAACTGATTCATTATAAGACATATTTTATTAAAATTTCATTATAAAAAACATCATACGAAATCAATTTACTACATAGTAGAACGAGTGTTTCATTTTAAGATACATTAAATTGCTGTTTAAAATATATTTACTAAATTCTATCTAGTTTGGATTGACATGAAATATGTTTTTTTTTGTAAATTTACTATAGAATAGATTAACATTATTATAGGATTATACTATTCTAATTTTAAGTGGGTTGACATTAAATTAGTTTTATAATATTGGGTTGGGTTGGATTAAAATAAGGTTGGGTCGAACAAAATATCAAACCCGACCCGTATATAGTATGGGTTAAAAATTGTAACCTGTTTTCGACCCAAACTAGGATGGGTTGGGTTGGATTTATGTCGGTTAGGTCGGGTTTGTGGGTTGGGTCGGATTGGATATGGGTTGTGTACAACCCTAGTACGCGTGTCCCATCCTCGACTTGGGTTGAGCACACAAAGATACTTACGAGTTACTGGTTGAAACGAGCCCCCATTACTTGACACAAGCTATCCACCTAAGCTTGGTCCCCTCTAGTGCATCCCACTTAACCCTCGTCCAATTCATGTTCACTTACATGTTTCAATTTTTGATTAAGTGTTCCTAATCGTATTTCAAATGCCACCCAAGGCACCCACTAAGTCCCACATGCCACCCAAGGCACCCACTCAACCCCCTCATGTCTGTTTATCTGGTTAAGTGTTTCTTAATTCATTAACACCGTAACCTTGTAAAGACCTCCCACATTAGACTGGCATTTGTGGCAACTGGATTTGCCGGGCGGGTCCGGGAAGTCTTACACCACAAAAGAGCCTAACCTCGTGTCTTTAAAACTATTACGCATTTAATTTATGCCTAAGACCTCCCACATTAGACTGGCATTTGTGGCAGCTGGATTTGCCGGGCGAGTCCGGGCAGTCTTACACCACAAAAGAGCCTAACCTCGTGTCTTAGACGATTAATTACACAAAATTAATTATCCCCCAATTTGAATTAGTTTCCCTATTCAAATTATCAATTAATTCCAAATTTAACTATTTCCATAATTTACTCAGTTATGTCCATCTTTTTATGGTATGTAAAATTATACCAATTATCATCATCAATTTATTTTATGCCATTTAAGGCATTTATGCCAATTCTCAATATTAAATCTTTTAATATTATCCCATTGCCCCACGTTGTACGTTCGTTCGTTTAATGTAAAATATACGTTAGACTCGAATAGTCTAACTTATGGAATAAGGAGAAAACATCACAACATACGTAGAAATAAAACTAGACCTAAACATAAGGGGTGAACTTGCATGTGTGAATGAGGTTCTTCATCTAAAAACTTGCATAGGCCAATGTCACAAACTTGCATAAAACTACATATGTCATAAATCTAAATCTAAAGGTGTAAACTTGTTTAGGTAATAGTCACAAACTTGCATAAATCATGTATGTCATAGATCTAATCATAAGGTGTAAACTTGCATAGGCAATAACCAAACATATATATACATACTTGCATATGTGATTTATGCAACATAAACGATGGTGTAGACTTACATCTAAACATGTAAACTAGCATATATAATTTTGTATACTAGCATATAACTCACACATGTCATAGCCTAACTTTAGATCCAATTTACACATAAAATAGAGGTCATGAAACATGTAAGGTTGTATATAATTTTCACTAACTAGCATATGATCCAGATCTAAATTAACATCTAGACTTGCATACATACATACATATGATTTAACATATGAATTAGTTCCAACAACATAACCAAACTAGCATATGAAACATCATTATGAATCATAGATTTACAACATAGATGATAGCATCACAGCTTTACAACATAGATAATAACATCATAGAATTTGCAACATATATGATAACATCATAGAATTTACAACATAGATAATAACATACAGTCAATAATTCACAACATAATCATATAATCCAAATTATAGCTCAATCCAATTAAATCGTTAATTATGTTGAAACACCCCACCCTCCATTAAGGTCACTCACAAGGGACTGCCTTAACTTTGGTGGAGGTTTGTAAGTAAAAGTCACAGATAAAACACAAGACATTTATAAACACATATATATAAGCAGCGGAAACAAACAGAATTTTATTCCGTAAAATACTTGTTCATACAAAACATTTCCGTAATTGTCTCATAACAACTTCCAAAACATTACAACATCATTTCTGTCTTGGTTATTAAATTAAGAAGCATAAAACATGGTTAAAACGGCATAAATCCCCATGACTGTGTCCAACCGCCATAGCCAAGGAGAGAGAGTCCAAACCGTACATTTACTATCTTGAAGCTTGCAAAGAGTCCGACTAAGCTGAGTCATTTCCTCCCAGTGGACCAACGGAGGCGGGGGGGGGGGGGGGGGGGACGGAAGAAAATAAGACGAAAGAAAATAGGGTCAGACATAAAGCCTGGTAAGTCTAGTGACTCTTTAGTATGATGATAAGAATAAGGGCATGATAAGTATAAACTGGAAATAGGAGAGTGTCATAAACTAAGACAAAACAGTTTGAATCGAATATACTATCGCACCCCATACTATATCTCTGCACCTACTTGTATGGTCTTATCTGGCACACTATGCTGGAGGTAAAGTGATCCCCTTTTTCTAAAGATCGGCTCCTACTCGCATAATCATATGTGTCTTACGACCCCCAAAGAATGTAGATACCTATGCTGGCCCCATCATGGGGTGTATCAAGTCCCATGGTGGCGACCCGACACAATCCTTAGAATGCATAGGTTATACTACTGGTGCCCCCAGTGCCCTGTTTGTCTGCTCCGAAGTGTGTGCACGCCCGCACTCCGTTAGAACCCACATTGTTGCACGCACCGCCGTTGCTTTTGACCGCACACAATCAGCCCAGTAATCATGCCCCACCCTGCCTAGTTTCAGGGTACCATGATACCTAATTGGGTTACCGCTGAAATGGGTCCCCGTTACTAGAGTTTTCTAGTCAAACATGTTAAGTGGTCAAGTGTCTGTATTTTCCTAACCCCACCCATCAATTTCATTAACATATTGAATTGGTTAAGTGTTTTAGTTAACTTAACCCTACCATCCTGACAGTCTGTCCTTAGCTTCTTAAAGCACCGACCACTCACATTACACAGATATTGTTACGGTTATTGGATGTGCCGGTCGGTTCTGGGCAGGTTTACACCGTAACTCAGTCTAACCTCGGGTCCTTATTGGGCTCCATGCTTAACCCCCACATTGGATAGGTATTGATGTGACTACTGGACAGCCGAGCGGGTCCGGGAAGGTTTACATCACAACTCAATCCAACCTCGTGTTAAGCATATTCATATTTTCTAAATTTACATATTTGTCTTTATTACTTAATATATGTAAATTTAATGTTATGGCCCTCTTTCCAAGTTCATCCTTTTTGTATAAGAATTTATACCGTTTAAATGCCACCAATTTTGTCAAGTTTTATGTATGGCGACATAGTGGTATGGGCATTCATGCCGCTTATGATTGATATTTATGATTTTATATAAAATCAGAAACTAACTGGAAACTAGCTAAGATGGGTGGTTTCCTGGGTATTGGTTTGATGTTGGTTTCGGCCTTCGAGGTTAATACTTACGGAATCGTTCTCGTACTAATATACGGTTGAAGTCTGATTAAGAAATTAAAAGATGAAATTTCATATACCAAGCATTCTTGGTTTTTATATGGTAAAAACCCTATCCTCCGACTTGCGTTGCATTGTGTGATGGGACCTGGGTCTTATAATAGCTTCATTGTTCTTTATTTAGCATTGCGCTGTTGTTTTATGCACTGGTATTCTTGGGAAGAAACCCGTTCGGTATTATACGGCGTGGTCCCTTGATTTACCTAACTTTAAAATAAAGATTAATAACTGTTTCAGTTCACACACCAGTCACAAGACTGACCTGGAGTTTATTGTTTTAACCTAAACTATGGGTGCCCTTATTTCGACACGGGCAGCTAGTAGTTTTGGGTTTGCAGATTTATATTCACAGGATCCTGATTTACAGCTGGAATGATACTCAGAAAGCTCTGTATCCGTGTATTACTTCTAGTTGTGTATTGTATTATTTTCCGCTGCTATGAAATGTATTGTAATCTCTGATATTTATTTAATGTGTAATATTTATTCATACTATGTATATTCTTGTATTCTGATGGAATTGTTGTAATAAGCAATGAAATGTTCTTCTGTTTGCGTTCCGATGTAGCTTGTTCTCAACTTAATCCGTGATTTCCCATAAGGGGGATTTCGGGTCGTTTCACGGTCTTTTCGAAACAACACGTCAAAAGGTCTAGTAGAATAACTCGTTTGATATTCGGTTATTTAACTATCAAATCATAACAGTAAAGATAAGTAAATTGGCAGCTCTAGTCATTTATATTAAAATAATTCTTTAATCCATCCATCGATTCTTATAATTGATTTCATAACTTCTATCTTGACAAATTCGTCTGGTTAATTGCTTTAGAATATTTAATCGGCAATCTCTTTGGAATAACGTCTTTATCAACTCCACTTTTTATTTTCTTTGTCTAGGAATATTCCTATATTCATACAACATCTTTTATTTCCTTTATGGTTCTACATTCACAAACACTTTTTATGTTTTTCTTATATTTAAGAATATTGCTGTAGTTTCATAAACCCCTTTCCATTTCTTTTACCCTTGGGAATATCGTTCAATATACTTAACTAGTCACTATAAGTTTCCTTACCATTCTTATGTGGTTAAAATAATGTCAATTGACGTACTTCTTCTAAAATCGTGGATGGTTATTTTAACTTTAAAACAATCGCTCTTCTAGAGATTATAGTTTTATTTCCAATATATGATACTATTTCAAAACCAATATTACTCTTTATTTCTCTTGTTTCAATGAAAACCAAAATTTTATCGACTTATTTCTTTTAATACACGGGCTTACCAAAACATACTATTTCATTACTTCGGTAATAGTGCTACATATCTAATCACATTATATATAAGTATAATCATATTTTGTTTTAATCCACGAAATGTCAAATGAACTTTGCTTATTAAAACCCACTAGTTTTATTACATTACTAAGTCCTTACAAATTAGTATTTCCATGTTTTTCCTCAATAGATTATTTCCATCACCCTCTACCATTACAAACAGATATCATCTTTTAATAATAGTGAGGCCATTCAAGTTGGGGTATTTTAATTACCTCTTAGACCTTGATTGACAACGTTCTTATCACAAGACGATAAAAGTTTATAACCCAAAAACATGATATTCCATTCCTATTTCCCTTTACTATGATTTTATAAATCCATTTTCATTTATTTAGGAAACCACTTTACATGTTAATTCCCTTTTCTTGATTAAGTAACTTCTCTTAAACAAATATCATTTACTATTGGATTCAGAGACGGTTTTATAACCTATTTCTTTTAGTGGTAACCTCTTTATAATCCCTTACCTAATTTATTAAGTAAGTACTTACCAAACCATACTCATTTTTATCAATTAAGTAAAACCTTATTTAGATTCTTGAATTAGCTTATAAATCCAATTTACACACCTTGTTCAGAATCATGGATTATAAATTCTTTAATAAACTCTTATTTTACATAATTCAAAAACTTATTTCTATTTGATCACTTTTTAATTTAATTTTCAATTAAAAAGTAATCACTTTAATTACTATTATTTAAAATAATAATTTACTTTAACCTTTCATTGACTACGTTAATCGTAGCTAATTTCATTATTAACTAGAAATAGAAGGATTAATCATTATTAAAAGATTTTTAATATAATAATTGATTTTATTAACAATAATCCACTTGGTAATCGCTTTTAAAAATATAGTTAATCAAAGATTAACCTATTTTTAACAACATTCATTAAGTTTAATACATATTCGAAAACTATTGATTTGAATAATTTAAATCAAATCAACCAAATCGTCAACTTTAATTAAAACGGTCTCCTTTGTGGACTATAGCATCAGCTAACTATTAACTGAGCTCTAGTCATCTTTCATCTTTCCCTTAAATTAATTAATAACTTAATTAATTTAAAAAAAACATCATTTAATTGTTTTATAAAAACAATGATTTTATTTTGACTAACCATAGGATTAGTTTCCAACTTCATGTTCTAAAAATGATATTATAATTCGTTATAAAAACGTTTGATGCGTTCTTTTATAAAACATGATGATAAATATTAATATATTTTTAAAATTTCTATTTTATCAGGTTATATAAAACAACTTAAAATATCATTTCAGTTATAAAATGAATTTATAACTTAAATATTCGTCAGTTCACCTAACGGCAAACGACATCATAAATAATAGATTTTAGGCCATCACTTCCAACCACTTAATCAATACTGTCGATTGATTAAAATCAAAGCAATCATGAACATCCATTCAATCCGAATAGGTTTTGATATCATTTGGGGTAACAGTTCACATATATGAATAATATGATCAATAAATAACGTACAATAAATTTGAGGAATCCGATTTGATTCCTCCAACCTGTTCTTTCCTACACCACACCAACGGTTGATAATAATACACGAACTGATTTCATAAATATAATGCATTCAAACCGACGGAATATAATTAACGTCAACCAATCAAACAATAGCAACCAATAGCACCCATAATATCAAATCAACCAATTTATATTATCAATGGTGTGTAGTAATTATATGAATTTAGCACATCACAGTATTTCAGAAAAGTGTGAGAGTTAACTCACTCTGATTTGATTCGACAGTTCAGTTTGTTTTTATATGATTTCAAATGAGCGCTTGAAATAATATAAAAATCCAGGTGCATTTGAATCACTTCGAACCCACTCAGCAATATAGTACTTTCTAACACGATTCTAATGAATTCAGTTTCGCATAATTCTATCATTGTACGGATAAGTTATTGCCAATTTTAAGTTTTAACTTAGTTTAATTATAAATAAATTTCTTAACGAAAATTTTAGTTAAATTACAAGTACATAAATAAATTACTTGTAACGGCCTGAAAACACATACCAATTTAAGCTGACTAATATCCTACACATTTAACTCAAAATGCACGAACATTCAATATCATTAATAGAAAGAATTTAGAGGATGAGATAGAAAAGATAGAACTAATAGAATAGAAGAAGAAGAAGAAAAACTCAACTAAACAAAATCAGAGTAAACACGATACTCACAGCGGAACAATAAATTGTATTATAACATTACCTTTTGAAATACAAATATGAATTTGTATATATACATACTATATCATGATATACATCATAGTGGAAATAATCTTTATATAACTAATGGTGAGATCTTCTGCTTTTAGCTCCCCCAAGTGAATCTATAAAATCCTGAAACACTTGACTGCCCGTAAAAATTTGGGCACCAAAGATTTTAGGGAAAAACAACAAAATAAACTCTGGGTCAGTCATGGGACTAGTGTGAGTAAACTCCAACCATTTGTTTAACTATGAAAATCCATTTGAAAGAAAAGGATAATAGTAAGACCAGCCCAAACATAAACATGGACGGTTTTTACCTTACTATAACCCAAAATATCTTTGATATCAAATCAAGTGATATTATGATAATGTCTAAACAATTAAATATCCAAGTAGCAGAACGCTTGCATCTCACGCTCCACATACACATAGTATAAAATCAGAAATCGCAGGGCGCTTATTGGAGTTTGGATTTCAACAGATAAGGTATGGGAGCACCATCCAATCAGTGTACTCTAGAGGGTATACACCTGGGTTCAACAAGAACGTCTTGCAACACAGCCACACATGACCGACCAATCATTTAGCTTGAGTGTATCGAACATATTACCACCCACGGTTGTTGGCCATCCAACCGTAATCTGAAGATACAAAATCGAAAAAGAAGAACAAATATGAATTTTCTCTAGATCGGTGCCAATACACCCTGCTTGGGGATGACCCAACTAGCCATGCTGCCCAGACCAACTTTTGATACTTCCTGGTTGTGAGGCTAGATGTAATAACCCAAAAATTCGAGCCAATTAAATTTTTTTATTTTTGTGATTTTAATGAATTTTGAATATTAAAATGATTTATTTTAAATAATAATGACGAGAAATTTATTTTGAATAGAATTAGAATGTATATATTTATATATATCGTCGTTAGAAAATAAATATTTTATTTTAATTATAAAAGGAATTGAAAATGGCGCGGTAGTTTGAAACTTCGATTTCAAAGTTCAAATGAATGTACAAGATTCAAAATTAACCGGATTTTGGCAAAACCAAAAATATTAGAATCTATTTGACAATATCTTTCCAACGAATCAAAAAAATCAAAATTTCATAGCGGGAATCAAAAGTTACATCCAGTTGAAAATTCAGAATAGTCGCTATGGAATTTTGGCCCTTAAAAATGGAAATTTAGCAAACGACCTCGGTTTTCGACGAAACTACTTTTGTTGGATCCGGGGTATCAAGTTATTGCTAGGTTCCAAAATTCATAATTTTCTGAATCAATATGTGAGCGCGGCAAAGGAAAACGCGTTTGACCAGTTTTAGTTGATTTTAATCGACTGAAAAATGACCATTTTTCAAACGGTCGCAGAATTTGACGTTAGGAACATATCGTCAATACGAAGCTAGAAAATATTTTTTGGAAATTTTTAGACTCTGTATGTGACTCCGGTAAATTGAAATGTGCGTTTAAAATTCAGTATAAGGATTTAAATGTTAATTTAACAAAAACTAATCGTAACGATCGAATTGGTCTACGTGACATATCCCATTGTGTTCGCAATGGGGGTAATTAGCTAGGGATGACAATCGGTGGGCTTGATTTCGTGTTCAAAATAAAAAGGTACTTTTAGAAATTTAAAAATAATAAAATATATTTATATAATCGGGGGCTTAATCCCTAATTATCTCCCACAATTAAAATCGTGCCCCCTTTCTGAAAAGAATCCCGTCGCCTCTCCCTGTCGTTCAGCCATCGTCCATCGCCTCAGGGCTTCCATCGCCGCGCCTCCACGTTAGGGACCCGCCGTCGCCACCTCTTCCTCCCTTCCCTCTCTCCTCTCTCTACCTCCTCTTCTGATATGATCGTGTTCCCCAAAAACCACACCACCCACCGCCTGTAGCACCACTTCGATAGCCACAACCCCCTCAAACCCGAATCCGCCACCTCCACTAGGCCAGCTCCGACCCCGGAACCCTCCTCCGCCAAAAACAGTGAGTTTTACCTTCTTTTATTTATTTTATCATCTTTATCTTGGTTAATTAGAGTAATAACATGAAAATCAGTTGTATTTTTTTTGTATAATATAGTTTGGATCTGAAATTTTCATAAAAATATGATTTTTATATAATAGAGAATATAAAAATATGATTTTTATATACTAGAGAATATAAAAATGTGATTTTTATATGAGTAGCGATATAAAAATATAATCTTTATTAGAAGAAGAGCGATATAAAAATATATTTTTTATTATGAATTTAGTGTGACAAAAATATGATCTTTATTATATGGACAGCAGTATAAAAATGGAATTTTTATCTATATAGTAGCGGTATAAAAATAGAATTTTTATCTTTATAGTAATAGTATAAAAATGTGATTTTTATCCATATAGCGTAGTTATAAAAATGTGATTTTTATATACATAACAATAATATAAAGATGCGATTTTTATATATGTAGTGGATACGGACAACGAAAGTGATAAAAGGCGAGCACGACGAAGATTTTCTACATATGAAGAGTCGCGGTGTTTGGTTTAGCTAATCGGTGAGAACTCCTCGCTTTTATTTTAATTTCTAGTTAAAATATATACTAGGATGCAGACGGTCCTTAGCAGCACCCTACACCCGTGGTCTACAGACCATGGATGACTTGTTTGTTTAATTGATGTGTTGTGAAAGTTGATTGTGTGAAGTGGAATCAATAAAATATTTTATAGTTAAAAATATAATTTTTAACGTGTATATAAAACAAATATTTATAAACAAATCGGACGATTTGTTTATATACACCAATTTGACTGATATTGATTGGGACGATAAATTTTACACATCGCCCAACTGCACAAATAAAAATCTGTGTTTGTTGATTTGAAACCCCACACGGGTATTGGGATGATATTTGACGTACACTAATCCCGATTGTTTATTTGTATGTCAATCGATGGGTTGACAGACTGTTTAAGCGTTAATTATTTATATTTAATGCTTATGCAGTTGTGTAGTGCACTTTGGATGTTGGTTGATTATTTATCATTGCTATTATATACATGTGTTGTATAGAACCCATATAAATAACATTATATGGTAATTGAGTGGGTCTCATTCCAATTTAGAAAATAAATTATATTCATGTGTTGAATAAACAAAATTGTCATATGTTAACAATACTCATGTATTGAGAAAATTCATGTGTTGAATAAAATAAATACTCATGTGTTGAGAAAATTCATGTGTTGAATAAAATATATACTCATGGGTTGAGAAAATTCATGTGTTGAATAAAATATATATTCATGTGTTGAATAAAAGAAAACCGAGGTGTTGAAGAAAATATTCATTTGTTGAATAGAATAACGAAGTTATTGAAAAATATAATTCCGTGTTGATTAGATATGCGCCATTTTAACGAGAACGATATTTATATCGATTTTATTCATTTTTACAATGAATATCGAAAAGGAATAGATTTCAAAATATAATGTTTTGAAAATATTATCATTTGTATATCGATGATGTGGAATATTCAATTTTGATTAGAAATTGAATATGAAGTTGAAATCGTTTTGAAAACGAATTTAAAACGATTTATAAAATACATTTTAAAAGGAAATCGACGAAATATATATAATATATAAATTATATATATAATGGCCTGAATATAACGCGCCGCGGTGCGGCTGTTCGCGAATTTCGACCATTGACTTCGAATGGACGTTACGGGAGATCCGACCGTCGGATTCTCCTAAAACCAGAATCGTTGGGTCCGAATCGAAAAGCGCTTTCTAATGAATATTAGACATTTGAAATCTAACTGTTGGATTTGGAATTATGTCCAAATGAAATTTGGAAAAGGTCGTTGTAAGTGCAATTCAATGGCTGATGATGGAAATTGACTGTACGAGCCTTGATAAAATTATTAAAAATAGTAATAATTTGTGTAAAATCATAAGAAATGATTTGTGAAGAATTGGGATGAAAAATTCCAAATTTGAAAAGATAAAAATAGATTTTTATCGAAATGAACTAGTTTTGAACTAGAATTATAATCCCATTTATTTTTAAAATAAATATAGTGGTTTTGAAATGGTTTTGAAAATAACCAGAATTTCCAATATATAAAGTGGAAATGGATTTGAATCGAAATTGTCTTTGGAATATTTTGATGTTGGATTTCATGATTATGCGGGTATTGTTATGGAAATTTGAAAGATATATTTATATCGTTATTACCAATACGATATTTGTTGGTCGTAGAATTTGATATTGAATATAAGCCGATATATTTTCTATTTAGAGCCTTGTATTCAATATCAAATGGGATTTAGGTTTGTTGTGAATGGTGTCTTCATTTACACTGTTCTTAAACCCAGTTGAGAAAAAGATTAAATCTTTTTATTTAGATTTAATGAAGTATACCAATTAAATGGTATTTAATTGGAATTGAATTTGAATTGATTTTTGGGTTGTCGTGAACGGTATCTTTAATACTATTCTTAGACCCAACAGAGTTAAGGAAATTAGAAACTAACTGAAGATTAGTTAATTTGAATGGTTTCTTGGGTATTGATCTGATGTTGGTTTTGGCCTTCAGGGTTATTACTTAGGGAATTGTTCACTTGCTAATTTACGGTTAAAGACTGATGGAATAGAATGTGATTTTGGGTTTATCGTGAACCGTGTTTTAAATGACATTGGTTCTTTAACCCAGTTAAAGACAGGATATGATTTCCCCAGTTAAACAATCATTAATATTGATTTTTGGGAAGGTTAAAACCAAGTGGAGTTTTAATGAATCTCTAATTAGATTGAAATGATTGAGAATGAAGTATCATCAGTTTTTCTCCAAGCGATAGTTAAATCTTTAATTAGATTTGAACGTGAAATGGTAATTGAATTTACCGATAACACCATGGTGTTAGATATGAAGTATTACCATCTTTACTTCATGGGATGAATAGGTTGGGATTGGAAAATTAAAACAAATGATTACTTTGGTAAGGTTCGCTAATCCCGGGTTTGAATTGTTATTCAAAGGAAGATTAAAGAATAAATTTTAAAGAATTTATCTTTGATAAAATTAATGGGAACCTTTCCCAAAGTATAAGAATATTTGAATAAAAGAATATTCTGAATTGGAATGAGACGTATGTTGTGTTTGTGTAACACTTGTTTATTACATACGCGAGTTATTCAGAAAGACCGGGTTTATCCCATTCTGAATAACTGATTCGAAGATGTGTCGAGGATGAAGACGGTGGTCGAAGACAGGAGGTCTTCACATCATTTGGATAAAAACTGGTGATCTTGATTGGGCTATACACCCAAGAGGAGGGAATCAGTTGGTGATCATCCAGACGTACCTGGAGATCGATGGGTATGCGAGGTACAAGGAGCCTCCGGTTTCGTTCAGACCCAGAACGAACTTGTATGGATTGTGTGTCTGACGTTGGATATCATTCTGTGTGATTGATTGATATCGGTTGCATGGAGTGGTTTGCCTGTATGGCATGCTAAGATGCAAGTGATCAAGGATTCTGTTGAAAAGCAGAGTCTTGTGGTTGATGATCAAAGAACGGGCTTTGTGGCATAGCTTTGTGTAGCGTTAATTCGTGAGCCTCACACCCCGGTTGTAAACCAGAAACGCGAGAGGGCATCAGGGAGGGCATGCATTTCCTTCTAGCTAAGGTGGTGTCAATGGCCTACCAGCCCTGATATTTATATTATTTTCACCTGTGTGGTTGTTGGATTGCGAGGCGCCTCAGATATATCGGTGACTATGTGGAGCCGATGGATTTATTTGGCTCATTTACGCTCCAAAGTGCGGGGAAACATAGTGTTCAAGCATTTTAATCCACGTCTGTGGAACGACCCTGACAATTCAAAGGCTTGACATAGTACGTGCCTAAGACTCGGGCTAGACAGTCTAGAATTCAGTAGAGGACTATCTTTTGCCTCGGTTCACAGATGGAAACCCAACTTCCAATACGTGACTTTGCGGTTTTGATTGTAGAGCCTAGTATTGGCGACATGATATACTGTACCCACGCCGTCTATGATTGATACTTATGATTGAAATTATTTTGACACTATACACTTATAGTAATAATAAAAGATGAAATTTAGTGTATCAAGCATTCTTTGGCTATTGTAAGGTAAAACCTTATCCTCCGGCTTGTGTTGCATTATGTGATGGGACCTGAGTCTTATAATAGCTTCATTGTTCTTTATTTAGCATTGCGCTGTTGTTTTATGCACTAGTGTTCTTGGGAGGAAACCCGTTCCGCGTTATACGGCGTGGTCCCTTGATTTACCTAACTTTAAAATACAGATTAATAACTGTTTTAGTTCTCACACCAGTCACATGACTGACCTGGAGTTTATTGTTTTAACCTAAACACTGGGTGCCCCTATTTTCCGCACGGGCAGCTAGTAGTTTTGGTTTTGTATATTTATGTTCACAGGAAATTGGTTTACAGCTGGAATGATATTCGGAAAGCTCTGTATCCGTGTATTACTTTCAGTTGTGTTTTATATTATTTTTCTGCTGTAATATAATTTAAATCTCTGATATTTTTCTGATGTATAATATTTATTCATACTCGGTATATTCTTGTATTCTGATGGAATTGTTGTAATATACAATGAAATGTTCTTCTGTTTGTGTTCCAATTTGTCGTGTTCTCAAAATATTCAGGGGTTTCTAACGGTCTTAGTCAGTTTAGCGATCGGTTCGGATCGAGCGTAAATCCTTATTGTCACATTTGGTATCAGAGCTTTGGTTTACAGAGCTCGGAGAACAAGACACGTTAGAACCATACGAAAGAATTCATCAGAGATTGGATTAGTAATATCCAATAGGAATGACTCATTAGAGATGGGATTAGTAGTATCCTAGAACGAGTGTGAAGATTGTTAACTTTTCAAAATAAAATTGAAAACAAGTTTTGTTTTGAAAATTTAAATCAATTATTCGGATTTGATTATTTATTTTATATTGAATTTGGACAATCTAGTATATAAAGGTTTTGCGTATACGTCTGATCCGCGTGTATTTGAAGTTTTAGTATACTGGATAGATATAGAATGACACTCTAGTCGCCCGTGGATGTTCTGATGGTGGTTCGAAACATCATCAAAATTTATGTTCGAGTGACGAAAGTGGGATTTCTATATGTTTCCAATTGACTGGTGTGAGAACAAAAAGTAGGTAGGGGTTATTGTTGTGATTGGCATCCAAAAACATGATTTTCTGTATATATATCATAATTATGTGTTTGAAATGATAATCAACTAATTGATTGCTGGTTGTGTTGTTTGATTATTAGTTGATTAATTAAAATTTGAACCATTTAGCCAAATTGAACCAAATAGTGAGTTGTATTGAAAATTTGTCGCATTTGCATACATATACATGTACTTACACTAAGCAGGTCATAGCAAGGAGGCTAGAGAAAAGGAATAAAATTGTTTGCCCAACAAATAAGTACATGTTTATTGTATTTCTTGGGTTTTTGATGATTTTATGAGCCGATTGGATAGCCGCTTGGCTGTTTCTTTTTCTTTTTGGATTGGTAGGGGCCATGGAAGGCTATATCCCGAAGCTCCCGGTGCAGGGGAGATTATGGCGAAATTTTTCGAAAATTTAGGGTGTTAGCCAAATTTTTGAAAAATTTGAAAAGTTCTTAGAAACTGAAAATTTGAAGAACTGAAGCCATAAAGAAAATAATTAAAGTTGAGTTGGTTAGTAAAACAACTTTCAGCTTCGTTCCTTCTCGGGGACGAAAAGTTTTAAGTGGGGGAGATTGTAATAACCCGGAAATCCGAGCCAATTTAAATTTTTTATTTTGGTGATTTTAATGATTTTTGAATATTTAAAATGATTTATTTTAAATAATAATGACAAGAAATTTATTTTGAATAGAATTAGAACATATATATTTATATAGATCGTCATTAGAAAATAAATATTTTATTTTAATTATAAAAGGAATTGAAAATGGCGCGGTAGTTTGAAATTTCGATTTCAAAGTTCAAATGAATGTACAGGATTAAAAATAAATTGGATTTTGACGAAACCAAAAATATTAGAATCTATTTGAGAATATCTTTCCAACGAATCCGAAAAATCAAAATGTTATAGCGGGAATCAAAAGTTACGTCCAGTTGAAAATTCAGAATAGTCGCTATGGAATTTTGGCCCATAAGAATGGATATTTTGCAAATGACCTCGGTTTTTGAAAAAACCACTTTTGTTGGATCTGGGGTGTCAAGTTATTGCTAGGTTCCAAAATTCATAATTTTCTGAATCAATATGTGAGCGTGGCAAAGGAAAACGCGTTTGACCAGTATTAGTTAATTTTAATCGACTGAAAAATGACCATTTTTCAAACGGTCTCAGAATTTGAGGAAATTAGTTTTGTTAGGATCGTATCATCAATACAAAGCTAGAAAATATTTTCTGGCATTTTTTAGAGTCCATATGTGATCCCGGTAAATTGAAATGTACGTTTAAAATTCAATATAAGGATTTAAATGTTAATTTAACGAAAACTGATCGTAACGATCGAATTGGCCTACGTGACATATCCCATTGTGTTCGAAATGGGGGTAATTAGCTGGGGACGATAGTCGGTGGGCTTGATTTCGAGTTCAAAATAAAAAGGTACTTTTAGAAATTTAAAAATAATAAAATATATTTATATAATAGGGGGGGTTTAAACCCTAATTATCTCCCACAATTAAAATCGTGCCCCCTTTCTGAAAAGAATCCCGTCGCCTCTCCCTGTCGTTCAGTCATCGTCCATCGCCTCAGGGCTTCCACCGCTGCGCCTCTACGTTAGGGACCCGCCGCCGCCACCTCTTCCTCCCTTCTCTCTCTCCTCTCTCTCTCCCTCCTCCTCTAATACGACCGTTTTCCCCAAAAATCACACCACCCACCGCCTGTAGCCCCACTTCAATAGCCACAACCCCCTCAAACCCGAATCTGTCACCTCCGCTAGGCCAGCGCCGCCCTAGCTCCGACCCCGGAACCCTCCTCCGCCAAAAACATTGAGTTTTACCTACTTTTATTTATTTTATCATCTTTATCTTGGGTAATTAGAGTAATAACATGAAAATCAGTTGTAATTTTTGTATAATATAGTTTGGATTTGAAATTTTCATAAAAATATGATTTTTATATAATAGAGAATATAAAAATATGATTTTTATATAATAGAAAATATAAAAATGTGATTTTTATATGAATGGCGATATAAAAATATAATCTTTATTAGAAGAAGAGCGATATAAAAGTATAATTTTTATTAGCGTGATAAAAATATGATCTTTATTATATGAACAGCGGTACAAAAATAGAATTTTTATCTATATAGTAGCGGTATAAAAATAGATTTTTATCTATATAGTAACAATATAAAAATGTGATTTTTATCCATATAGCGTAGTTATAAAATGTGATTTTTATATACATAACAACAATATAAAGATGCGATTTTTATATATGTAGTGGATACAGACAATGAAAGTGACAAAAGGGGAGCATGGCAAAGATTTTCTACATATGAAGAGTCGTGGTGTTTGGTTTAGCTAATCGGTGAGAACTCCTCGCTTTTATTTTAATTTCTAGTTAAAATATATACTAGGATGTAGACGGTGCTTAGCAGCACCCGACACCCGTTGTCCACAGACCATGGATGACTTGTTTGTTTCATTGATGTGTTGTGAAAGTTGATTGTGTGAAGTGGAATGAATAAAATATTTTATAGTTAAAAATATAATTTTTAACGTGTATATAAAATAAATATTTATAAACAAATCGGACGATTTGTTTATGTACACCCATTTGACTGATTTTGATTGGGACGATAAATTTTACACATCGCCCAACTGCACAAATAAAAATCTGTGTTTGTTGATTTGAAACCCCACACGGGTATTGGGATGATATTTGACGTAAACTAATCCCGATTGTTTAGTTGTATGTCAATCAATGGTTTGACAGACTGTGTAAGCGTTAATTATTTATACTTAATGCTTATGCAGTTATGTGGCGCACTTTGGATGATGGTTGATTATTTATCACTGCTATTATTTACATGTGTTGTATAGAACCCATATAAATAACATTATATGGTATTTGAGTGGGTCTCGTTCCAATTTAGAAAATAAATTATATTCATGTGTTGAATAAACAAAATAGTCATGTGTTGAGAAAATTCATGTATTGAATAAAATAAATACTCATGTATTGAGAAAATTCATGTGTTGAATAAAATATATACTCATGTGTTGAAAAAATGCACGTGTTGAATAAAATATATATTCATGTGTTGAATAAAAGAAAACTGATGTGTTAAAGAAAATATTCATTTATTGAATAGAATAACGAAGTTATTGAAAAATATAAATCCGTGTTGATTAGATATGCGCCATTTTAACATGAACGATATTTATATCGATTTTATTCATTTTTATAATGAATATTGAAAAGGAATAGATTTCAAAATATAATGTTTTGAAAATATTATCATTTGTATATCGATGATATGGAATATTCAATTTTGATTAGAAATTGAATATAAAGTTGAAATCATTTTGAAAACGAATATAAAACGATTTATAAGATACGTTTTAAAAGGAAATAGACGAAATATATATATTATATATATAATGGCATGAATAGAACGCGCCGCGCTGCGGCAGTTCGCGAATTTCGACCATTGACTTCGAATAGACGTTACTGGAGATCCGACCGTTGGATTCTCCTAAAACTGAAACCATTGGGTTCGTATCGAAAAGAGCTTTCTAATGAATATTAGATATTTGAAATCTAATGGTTGGATTTGGAATTATGTTTAAATCAAATTTGGCGAAGGTCGCTGTAAGTGCAGTTCGATGGCCGTTGATGGAAATCGACTGTACGAGCCTTGATAAAATTATTAAAAATAGTAATAATTTGTGTAAAATCATAAGAAATGATTTGTGAAGAATTGAGTTGAAAAATTCCAAATTTGAAAAGATAAAAATAATTTTTTATTGAAATGAACTAGTTTTGAACTAGAATTATAATCCCATTTATTTTTAAAATAAATAAAGTGGATTTAAAACGGTTTTGAAAATAACTAAAATTTCCAATATATAAAGTGGAAATGGATTTGAATCAAAATTGTCTTTAGAATATTTCGATGTTGGATTTCGTGATTATGCAGATATTGTTATGGAAATTTGAAAGATATATTTATATCGTTATTTCCAATAGAAATTTGTTGGTCGTAGGATTTGATATTGAATATAAGCCGATATATTTTCTATTCAGAGCCTTGTATTTAATATCAAATTTTGGGTTTGTTGTGAATGGTGTCTTCATTTACACTGTTCTTATATCCAATTGAGAAAAAGATTAAATCTTTTTATTTAGATTTAATGAAGTATACCAATTAAATGGTATTTAATTGGAATTGAATTTGAATTTGAATTGATTTTTGGGTTGTCATGAACGGTATCTTCAATAATACTGTTCTTAGACCCAACGGAGTTAAGGAAATCAGAAACTAACTGAAGATTAGTTAAGTTGAATGGATTCTTGGGTATTGATCTGATGTTGGTTTAGGCCTTCAGGGTTATTACTTAGGGAATTGTTCACTTGCTAATTTACAGTTAAAGGCTGATGGAATAGAACGTGATTTTGGGTTTATCGTAAACCGTGTTTTAAATGACATTTGTTCTTTAACCCAGTTAAAGACAGGATCTGATTTCCCCAGTTAAACAATCATTAATATTGATTTTTGGGAAGGTTAAAACCAAGTGGAGTTTTAATGAATCTTTAATTATATTGAAATGATCGAGAATGGAGTATCACCAGTTTTGCTCCAGGCGATAGTTAAATCTTTAATTAGATTTGAATGTGAAATGGTAATTGAATTTACCGATAACACCGTGGTTTTAGATATGAAGTATTACCATTTTTACTTCATGTGATGAATAGGTTCAGATTGGGAAATTAAAACAAATGATTACTTCGGTAAGGTTCGCTAATCCCGACTAGTTTGGATAAACCATAATTTGGTTTGAATTGATATTCAAAGGAAGATTAAAGAATAAATTTAAAGAATTTATCTTTGATAAAATTAGCGGGAACCTTTCCCGAAGTATAAGAATATTTGAATAATAGAATATTCTGAATTGGAATGAGGCGTATGTTGTGTTTGTGTAACACTTGTTTATTATATACCCGAGTTATTCAGAATGATCGGGTTTATCCCATTCTGAATAACTGATTCGACGATGTGTCGAGGATGAAGACGGTGGTCAAAGACCGGAGGTCTTCACATCATTTGGATAATTACTGATGATCTTGATTGGGTTGTACACCCAACAGGAGGGAATCAGTTGATGATCGTACAGACGTACTTGGAGATCGATGGATATGCGAGGTACAAGGTGCCTCCGGTTTCGTTTAAACCCAGAACGAACTTGTATGGACTGCGTGTCTAACATTGGATATCATTCTGTGTGATTGACGGATATCGGTTGCATGGAGTGGCTTGCCTGTGTAGCATGCTAAGATGCATATGATCAAGGCTTCTGTTGAAAAGCAGAGTCTTGTGGTTGATGATCAAAGCACGACCTTTGTGGCATAGCTTTGTGTAGCGTTAATTCGCGAGCCTCACACCCCGGTTGTGAACCAAAAACGGGAGAGGACATCAGGGATGGCATGCGTTTCCTTCTAGCTAGGGTGGTGTCAGTGACCTACCAGCCCTGACATTTATATTATTTTCACCTGTGTGGTTGTTGGATTGCGAGGCGCCTCAAATATATCGGTGACTATGTGGAGCCAATGGAGTCATTTAGCTCATTTACGCCCCCAAAGGGCGGGGAAACGCAGTGTTCAGGCATTTTAATCCACATTGTGAACCAGCCCTGACGATCCAAAGGCTTGACAGAGTACTTGCCTGAGACTCGGGCTAGACAGTCTTGAATTCGGTAGAGAACTCTCTTTTGCCTCAGTTCACAGATTGAAACCCAACTTCCAATACGTAACTTTGCGGTTTGATTGTAGAGCCTAGTATTGGCGACATGATATATGGCACCCATGCCGTCTATGATTGATACTTGTGATTGAAATTGTTTTGACACTATACACTTATAGTAATAGTAAAAGATGAAATTTAGCGTATCAAGCATTCTTGGGCTATTATAAGGTAAAACCCTATCCTCCGGCTTGTGTTGCATTGTGTGATGGGACCTGGGTCTTCTAATAGCTTCATTGTTCTTTATTTAGCATTGCGTTGTTGTTTTATGCACTGGTGTTCCTGGGAGGAAACCCATTCCGTGTTATACGGCATTGTCCCTTGATTTACCTAACTTTAAAATAAAGATTAATAACTGTTTTAGTTCTCACACCAGTCACATGACTGACTTGGAGTTTATTGTTTTAACCTAAACTCTGGTTGCCCCTATTTTCCGCACGGACTGCTAGTAGTTTTGGTTTTGCAGATTTATGTTCACAGGAACCTGGTTTACAGCTAGAATGATATTCGGAAAGCTCTGTATCCGTGTATTACTTTCAGTTGTGTTTTGTATTATTTTTCCGCTGTAATGTAATTTAAATATCTGATATTTTTCTGATGTGTAATATTTATTCATACTCTATATATTCTTGTATTCTGATGGAATTGTTGTAATATACAATGAAATGTTCTTCTTTTTGTGTTCCAATTTGTCGTGTTCTCAAAACAATCAAGGGTTTCGAATGGTCTTGGTCGGTTTAGCAATCGATTCGGGCGCGAAATTCCTTGTTGTCACACTAGAGGCTACGTCTATCTTCGGCACATCTGATCACCATTCACTTTGAATGCCATATCGTCAAACTCGTCAATTCACAAATGGATTTCCAAAAATATCATGGGTATAAAGAGCTTAAAGGAACGAATTCCTCCGCCACCAGACGTAATACCTTTAAGAGATCAATCATACGTGATTTGTTAGGTATACTCTGTCAGACACTCGTCCATGCAAGTTGTCTTAGGATTGGACAAATAGAAAACACCATTCTGGAATAGAATGACCCTTGCATTTCACTCCGTCTTCAATTTTCTCCAGCATAATATAATTCGTAGCACTTGCCTATACAGTGTGGTTTTCAGATAATATATCCAACCGGTCTCTCCGTATTGACAAGGCCAAAACACTTCGATAGTCGGTTATTTAAATATCGAAGTAAAAACAAACATCCAATCTAATGTATAACTAACATCACACAATCACTGGCCCTTTTATTTTAACACTAAATTTCCAGTTTCCTATATCTTCCTAGATATTTCCCCAAAACCCGTTTAAGCTTTTCACTTCTTGGAAAACATTTCCAGTTTTTCATTATGACTATTTCATTTGCAACATTCGCCATTTTAAACACTATTCACTTTAAAATGTAAATATAATCCATTTAGAGAATCTGAACATGTTTATCAAATAAATCTTCAATTAAGAAATACCCTTACCTTGTTTACCTAATCTCTTTCATAATTCTATATTCCTATTCCACTTTATAAACTCAGTTTCTAAATTAACTTCTTGTTAACTCAATATCAAGTTTATAACTAAATCTTGATAACCTTCCTGTTATAATTTATTGTTTTAAACTAAATATTAACTGTCCTATCAGATTAAAATTCCTAAAACAATTTACTTTAATACATTCGACATCGTCGAATTATAGTTCCAATTCCTAATAGTGTTATATATAAAATCACGCTTAAGCTTGGTCAACAATGTTAATTTATCATTACAGTTCAAAAACTTGTCATACGCTGTAATATTTTCTTTACAACTAATCTTGATATAACAGTCACGCTTAAGCCTAGTCAACAACGTTATTTTATCGTTATAGTTCAAAAACTTGCAATACGCTGCTATATTCTTAATCGATATCGTCTATTTATTAAATCAACATAACGTTGAATTTCCATTCAACAAGGTTCAAACAGTGCATATATAAAACAAACAGTACATATAAATATTGAGGAATCCGGTTGGATTCCTCCAACCGGTTTCCTGCATCCACAGATGTTAGTCAACACAAATCACATAAATTTCATAGTATGGAATATTTTAATCGATGGAATCAGTATCCAACCTATGATGTGCATATATACGACGATATTCAAATAATTTAATTGTAATTTACCTAATCAACCATCACACAACATTCAACCATTATTTTAAAATATAATTATAATATTTTAAAATAAAACAGAGTTAGTGAATTTACTCACCTTCACGCGTTAACTGTTAAATAACGGTTTGCGTCAATCGATTATACCCGGCGTTCAGTTCTGTCATAAGTCGTAACAATCTCCAATTCTCTTCAGACTGATTCCATCGTTTAGCCAATTTAAGACAGTTCATTAATTCACGTACCGCGCCCGCATCCTTTTCTTCTCTAGTATTTCCAATGGCAAACATCACGTTTTTACCACGCTGTTCTCCTTCTTCTGGATTTTAAAAACCCTTCTGCTCCACATAGTGAAACTAGCTCCAGTGAAAATTCTGGATACCATCGTTTGCAATACAGTACAAAAAAATATTGTTTCCTCCACTTAACTATCAGTTTACTTTTTCTTCTTAGATTTCCTTGGGCCATACGTTAGATCCTGGCCCATACCCGCATTATTCGGCACCCTTAAACATGAACAGTTCTTTATTCATCATTCCCATTTAATAGAAACTGCTCCTATACCAATATTTACCATTTCAAAACTTTCAGCCTTCCCCAACGTATTTGATCCATTCTCACTTCCCTATCCATGCGCATTTACCAATTTTACACCCTTCCCTCACGTTACACAGTCTTCCTTACTGCTTTGCTCCACCCACTTTTTGTTTCAACACCCTTCTCCCATGTTCATTGAACCGCACCCCCTGTACAAACGCAGGCAACCTCCACCTACCAGTTTCTAAACAACATAACTCAGTCGCGCTCAAGGCTTCATTTACGAAATAAAGTAAACCATCCCTATTTGCCGTCACTTTGATTACCATTTCCACTATTGCCAAAATTTCATGTCATCCATTATTCACACCCAACTCTTCACTTTCAAGTCCTTCAGCATGTCATTACTTACGTCCCATAACCATGCACCCTATTTTCCTCACACATCCACGTCCCTACAGACATCACTCCCCAATGTACCAAAACAAACCAATTGCCCTAAAAAATACACACTACGTTCCCCAGAAATGCTTCCCCTCAGCTCGTGCATACCCATACACTCCCTCTTCTTTCCATCCACACAGTTTCACAAGATCCGTCGTGCTTCACTTCGTACCACACTCCTTCGAAAACTTTACGCTTCCTCACATACACATGAACTACCAACACCTACAGGCACTATATACATCACGCCTTCCTCCAAACATTTAGCACACCTTCTTTTCAAATAATACACTTGTATGTATTACGAAAACCACTCCTCTCCATGATGTTGCACTTACTCAAGAAATCAAAGTCGCATTAACTCCTGTGCTTAGTTTTAAAACCGCACTCCTCCTCTTGCCATCGCTTCACTTGTTGGAGCAGCACTCATGCCCGATGAGCCGCGTTTCTAACTACCACCGTCTGTCCGAATACACTTCTGATAACCGCACTGTTCAACTTCTCGCATCTTACCCTTCATGCTATTTACGTTCGAACTCTGAAGCAGTCGCATCGCGCCTCATAAAGCATGGACGAGGACGAGGAGCAAGTCATACGGGTTTCGTGTACATGAGTCTCAAGATTTCAGTGGATGATTTAATCTGATCTTAATATTATTATTTTGTATGAAGAAGCATTTCAGTTTCGAATAAAAGAATAGAGAAAGGAGGCTGAAGTTTTTGGTTTCAGAAGATGGAATCAGGTACTTATATAAAAGAAGATTTTGCGTCGTTAGTACGCGGTAGGCCCTTTTTTTTTCCAATCATAGGCAATGGGCAATTGTATAGGGTTATGGTTGTCTAATTCCTTCATAGGCAAGGTATTTAGTCCTACAAACTTAGCTTAGGTAGGCAGGCACTGTATAAGCATGGTGTGCCATGTGTTTGAGCTTTCATTTCCAATGTATAACTTGCGTGCTTCATTAATAGCCTATACCAAGTCTTCGGGGAGAAGGAACCTGTAATACCCCACCTCCGTTAAGGTCACTCACAAAGGGAATGCCTTAACTTTGATGGAGCGTCTTAGTAGGCAGAACAGAAATTTACAAGACAGATAAAACAGCATTTGAAAAATTAATAACTTTATTACAACAGAAACCGAAGTAAGTTTGGTTACATCTTTTCAAATCACAATATCAGAATTCAAGTACAAAATATCAGCCTTGTACAAATGCCTTCATAATGCATAGTTTTTAAAATCATAATCCCCAACATAAACTGCCATGGAAAGATAGAGCCAGGGCCAAGCGGTACTTCAAGCAGAGAAAATCCGAATCAAGCTCCTATACTCCCACCCTAAAAAACCTGGGGGGGGGGGGGGAACAAAAGAAAAGGGGCGAAAACAAGCAAGGTCAAACATAAAGTCTGGCAAGTCCAGTGACTTTCAGCATATGAACAGATAATAATAATCATAACATGAAAATAAAGCTGGATAAGAGATGACAACAACAAGAGTAACATATATACTTAAACTAAACAGAAGAAACAGGATGATATAAGCTATTACTTTTCACTTCACTGCACTAATACTAGTATAACATGATTAGATGTCACCCCAATGTCTAAACTAAAACAGAAACGGGAACAGAATAATTTCCACAGAAGAGAATGCTAGTAATGGGCCTTTACCACCCCAACAGAAAGTACAAAAACAGAATGCTAATAATGGGCCTTTACCACCCGAACAGAAGGTACAGAAACATAAACAGATTAATCCCAATGGAAACAGAATATAGAATTAGGTGTACACTAGTAAATGAGCCTTTACCACCCCAACAGACCATACCATGCAGAAACAAACAGGTGTTACCACCCAATAGAAAACAGACGGTACCCGACAGAAATAGAGAGAGCTAAGTGTACCCTAAGTCCTATCCCCTGCGATCAGCTCCCTAAATCCTAAATACCCAGTGCCAGCCCCACAGAAGGGTGTATCACTCCCTAAAGTGGCAACCTTTGAATGACACAGACCTATAAATAGATGTCACGGTGTCTTACATCCTCAGAGGAAGACCGGGATCCATGCACGCACATAACCTGGTTGGAATGCACCATCAACACCCCTCGCAATTATCAAAATGAACCGCTTATAATTAGTTCAGTAAGCGTGCCTGGACCCTACCTACTGTTGGGTCATAGTTTTTGATACCATAAAGGGTTACTGACTAATATGGGTCCCAAACAACAGATGACACAAGTAATTTCCCTCCTAACCTTGTGTCCCCAGACTAACAGATTTCAGGTTAACTTGTTTACAAGTTCTGACATATAGAGTTCAGATCAACTAGTTCACAGATTAGACAACTAAGTAAATAAGTTTTCAGACTAACGGATCAGATATACGGATTTAACAGATTTACAGATTTGTCTAACTTTGTAATGGGCCTATAGATGCAAGAAACGGGTTTGTTAAATTCATTAGTCCAGTTGGTTTAACCCTATCCACCCAACAGGTTTTAGACATCATATTTATCTTATATTTGCATTAATTAATTATTAATGCGCAGACCTCTCACATTAGGTTGCTAGCTTTTGGCCACTGGATGTGCCGGGCGGTTCCGGGCAGACTTCTGCCACCAGCCAGACCTAACCTCGTGTCTAAGCATATTTTAGTTATGCCTACGACTTCTCACATTAGATTGACAGTTTGCGGTTGCTGGTTAAGCCGGTTGGTTCTGGGCAGGCTTCCACCGCAAACGGGGTCTAACCTCGAGTCATAGCCACTTTATTCCCTTACAGAAAATATCAGACTAATTATGTTAATTTTCAAATTTAACTTCTTCTCAAGTGGCAGCAGATTAATCAAATTAACATGTTTTACTCAATCTTAGGTTGCCTACAAATTAGAATTATTCAGCTTTTCAACAGATTTAACAGATTAGGCGACACAACAGATTAGGCAGTTTAACGTAATTAGCAGATTTGGCGTTTCAACATATTTAGCAGTTTAGGCAATTCAACAGATTAAACAGATAACAGATTTAGCAGATTAGGCAATTCAATAGATTAAACAGATTTAGCAGATCTAAAACATTCCTTAAGGTTTCATTGACAATTCTTGCTTAATTATAAATTAGGCCTAAATTCACATGCCTAAATCATGGTCATGACTCATAATATGACATATACCCAAATTTTAGTTAAATTTGCATAGTACATAATATGCTCAAAAATCCCAATCGTGATTCACACATAAATTATGCCAAATATAACCACTAATTACAATGCATGCCACATCTCCAAAAATCACCATTTAGGTGTATTCACACTTAATAGTTATCAAACCTTAATATAGATTTTTACACCTAAGTCATATGCAAATTAATTCTTTTTTTTTCAAATTACGAACTATAATATGTATAGTATGTCCAGATCTTGATCTTGAATTACAACTTGTACTATGCATCCAAATCCGTTACATGTTCATAGTTAAATTTTACGCCACAAATCCTATGTCATATGTCCAATATTCTTTGTACCTCAAAACTATGTTCAATTATATGCCTCAGATTTATGTTTTTAAATTGCAACCTGTTTTATGTTTTAAGTCACAATAATCCTCTTTTTCCAAGTCATGGGTCATCTTATGCAATATGTCTCAAATTTATGTCCAGAATTACAACATGCGTTGTGTCCTCAAATTAGTTACAAATCAATTATGCCCAAATATGCCTCATTCAATATTCTTCCCAAAATTTAGCGTGTATGCTTTCATCTCTTATGAGATCTGGCTCAGGCTCGTGGTAGCCTGGCTATCAAACAAAAAGAAAGGAAGGAGGAAGAAATACAGAACAAACAAAATAATAAAACAGAGGAACATATCTGATAAATAGAAAAAAGGCATAATCTCAGATTCAGTTTTATAATTATGTCAAGATCATGATCAAAATTCATATCGGAAAATAACTGCACTTACCTTGATTGAATTATAGAGGAAGAGTTGCAGTAGATCTCTTTTAATCTTATTTAGATTTGGAAGAAGATGCACTAGTTCTAGTTTTGATCCCAGTAGAGTAGCGACGCCATTATTATATTTATTTATTATAGAGGCAGAGTATAGGCAGAATGAAATAGTGTGGAGAGAAAGTGAGGTTTAGGGGTGTTTTTATAGGAGAATAGGGTGATTTAGAGCCTTCAGATCACTCTAGAATCCATCTAGGCCTTAGAAACCAAGAAATGATGTCAACAGACCAACCAGAAATCGCCACCTAAGCCCTAAAACATAAACTTTCATCATAGACCTTTTAGGGTCGACGGGACTTATTTCAACCCTCCTGAGTCGACCCTGGGGTCGACCCAGCGGGTCTCGGGTCGAGGGTCGAGGGTCGACCCATAAAATAGGTCGGTTTGGTGTTTTGCCTTCCCGCTTCCGCTGTTTTGAATTTTTTTCTTAAATTTTATGTTGAATTTTATTTTATTTTTCTATATATATTTATATATATATATATTTCTATCTTCCTAATTAACCATTTTCACACTAAACTACTTTTTGAACTGCGTTCACACTAAGCCGCTTTTTAGCCATTCCCCTAAAACAAAAATACGGCATTGGCGGGGATCGAACTCTTTACCTCTTGTACGCAAGTCACATGTTCTAACCAAATGAGCTACTAAGTCTTTTGCTTACAAACCTTAGAAAAATGCTAAACATTATTCTTTTCTCATTCCTTTTTTTCAAATTAATTATTCTTTAATTTGTTATTTTAATATTCTCATAAAATACGGTGTGTTACATTCTCCCCTCCTTAAAGGATTTCGTCCCCGAAATCTTCAAGTTAAGAAGAATGTATCCAAACATCCAACATCCATCTACTCAACCATTCAATCACAGGCATCCATTGTCCTTAAAAGGTTTCTAATGTCATATGAACATATGCAAAGTGTGTGTATATGTTTCTTATCTAATGCAAAATAAGGCGGTCTACTGGTCCAGTTTACCTCCTTAATGTGAATCATGTTAGTGCCATGAGTCCAAATATGTATGCAAGAAATCCTATTTGATACACATCATTTCTATATGAGTGCATAACCATTCATCCAAATGCAACATCCATGTGAAGATTCAATCATTCTGCATCAACAAAAATTGAAAAATGCACACATCCATATGGAGTATAAGAGTGTTTTTGAGCCGATCTAGTGCCTAGTGTGTGTATAAGCATCCACGAGCAACCACTAGCAACCACTTGCATCCACATGCATCCATCATACATAACATGTCTCAAACACATATATATGACCCTCGGGGTTATGCTTTCTAAAATAAGCTTTTTTTCTTGAAAATACTTTCCTTAAAACAAATTTTTGAAAGTATTTCTTTATAAAATGCTTTTGAAAAATAGTTTTTCAAAATCTCATACCTGTTCTGGTAACCTTCAGCTCTGATACCACGTGTAACACCCCACCTCAGTTAAGGTCACTCACAAAGGGAATGTCATAACTTTGATGGAGCGTTTTAGTAGGCAGAACAGAAATTTACAAGACAGATAAAACAGTATTTGAAAAATTAATAACTTTATTACAACAGAAACCGAAGTAAGTTTGGTTACATCTTTTTAAATCACAATATCAGAATTCAAGTACAAAATATCAGCATTGTACAAAAGCCTTCATAATGCCTAGTTTTTAAAATCATAATCCCCAACATAAACTGAGATGGAAAGATAGAGCCAATGCCAAGCGGTACTTCAAGCAGAGAAAATCCGAATCAAGCTCCTATACTCCGACCCTAAAAAACCTGTGGGGGAAACGAAAGAAAAGGGGCAAAAACAAGCAAGGTCAGACATAAAGTCTGGTAAGTCCAGTGACTTTCAGCATATGAGCAAATAATAATAATCATAATATGAAAATAAAGCTGGATAAGTGATGACAGCAACAAGAGTAACAAATATACTTAAACTAAACAGAAGAAACAGGATGATATAAGCTATTACTTTTCACTTCACTGCACTAATACTAGTATAACAGGATTAGGTGTCACCCCAATGTCTAAACTGAAATAGAAACGGGAACAGAATAATTTCCACAGAAGAGAATGCTAGTAACGGGCCTTTACCACCCCAACAGAAAGTACAGAAACAGAATGCTAATAATGGGCCTTTACCACCCGAACAGAAGGTACGGAAACAGAAACAGATTAATCCCAACGGAAACAAAATGTAGAATTAGGTGTACACTAGTAAATGGGCCTTTACCACCCCAACAGATGGTACCACACAGAAACAGACAGGTGTTACCATCCAACAGAAAATAGACGGTACTCCACAGAAACATACAGACCTAAGTGTACCCTAAGTCCTATCCCCTGCGATCGGCTCCCTAATACATAAATACCCTGTGCCAGCCCCACAGCAGGGTGTATCACTCCCTATAGTGGCAACTTTTGAATGACACAGACCTATTTAAAGATGTCACGGTGTCTTACATCCTTAGAGGCAGACCGGGATCCATGCACGCACATGACCCGGTTGGAACGCACCATCAACACCCTTCGCCATTATCAAAATGAACCGCTTATAATTAGTTCAGTAAGCGTGCCCGGACCCTACCTACTGTTGGGTCATAGTTTTTGATACTAGAAAGGGTTACTGACTAATATGGGTCCCAAACAATAGATGACAAAAGTAATTTCCCTCCTAACCTTGTGTCCCCAGAATAACAGATTTCAGGTTAACTTATTTACAAGTTCAGACATAAAGAGTTCAGATCAACTAGTTCACAGATCAGACAACTAAGTTAACAAGTTTTCAGACTAACGGATAAGATATACGGATTTATCAGATTTGTCTAACTTTGTACTGGGCCTACAGATGAACGAAACGGGTTTGTTAAATTCATTAGTCCAGTTGGTTTAACCCTATCCACCCAACACGTTTTAGGCATCATATTTATCTTATATTTGCATTAATTAATTATTAATGCGCAGACCTCTCACATTAGGTTGCCAGCTTGAGGTTGCTGGATGTGCCGGGCGGTTCCGGGAAGACTTCTGCCACAAGCTAGACCTAACCTCGTGTCTAAGCATATTTTAGTTATGCCTACGACCTCTCACATTAGACTGACAGTTTGCGGTTGCTGGTTAAGCCGGTTGGTTCCGGGCAGGCTTCCACCGCAAACGGAGTCTAACCTCGAGTCATAGCCACTATATTCCCTTACAGAAAATATCAGACTAATTATGTTCATTTAAAAAAATTAACTTCTTCTCAAGTCGCAGCAAATTAATCAAATTAACATGTTTTACTCAATCTTAGGTTGCCTACAAATTACAATTATTCAGCTTTTCAACAGATTTAACAGATTAGGCGACACAACAGATTTAGCAGATTAGGCAGTTTAACATAATTAGCAGATTTTGCGTTTCAACATATTTAGCAGTTTAGGCAATTCAGCAGATTAAACAGATAACAGATTTAGCAGATTAGGCAATTTAATAGATTAAACAGATTTAGTAGATCTAAAACATTCCTTAAGGTTTCACTGACAATTCTTGCTTAATTATAAATTAGGCCTAAATTCACATGCCTAAATCATGGTCATGATTCATAATATGACATATACCCAAATTTTAGTTATATTTGCATAGTACGTAATATGCTCAAAAATCCCAATCGTGATTCACACATAAATTATGCCAAATATAACCACTAATTACAATCCATGCCACACATCCAAAAATCCCTATTTAGGTGTATTCACACTTAATAGTTATCAAATCTTAATATAGATTTTTACACCAAAGTCATATGCAAATTAATTCTCTTTTTTTTTCAAATTATAGACTATAATATATATAGTATGTCCAGATCTAGATCTTGAATTACAACTTGTACTATGCATCCAAATCAGTTACATGTTCACAGTTAAATTTTACGCCCCAAATCCCATGTCATATGTCCAATATTCTTTGTACCTCAAAACTATGTTCAATTATATGCCTCAGATTTATGTTTCTAAGTTGCAACCTATTTTATGTTTTAAGTCACAATAATCCTCTTCTTCCAAGTCATAGGTCATCTAATGCAATATGCCTCAAATTTATGTCCAGAATTACAACATGCGTTGTGTCCTCAAATTTGTTACAAATCAGTTATTCCCAAATATGCCTCATTCAATATTCTTCCCAAAATTTAGCGTTTATGAGTTCATCTCTTATGAGATCTGGATCAGGCTCGTGGTAGCCTGGCTATCAAACAAAAAGAAAGAAAGGAGGAAGAAATACAGAACAAACAGAATAATAAAACAGAGGAACAGATATGATAAACAGAAAAAGGGCATAATCTCAGATTCAATTTTATAATTATGTCAAGATCATAATTAAAATTCATATCGGAAAATAACTGCACTTGCCTTGATTTGATTATAGAAGAAGAGTTGCAGTAGTTCTCTTTTAATCTTATTCAAATTTGGAAGAAGATGCACTAGTTCTAGTTTTCATCCCAACAGAGTAGTGACGCCATTATTATATTTATTTATTATAGAGCCAGAGTATAGGCGAAATGAAATTGTGTGGAGAGAAAGTGAGGTTTGGGGGTGTTTTATAAGAGAATAGGGTGATTTAGAGCCTTCAGATCACTCTAAAATCCATCTAGGCCTTGGAAACCAAGAAATGATGTCAATAGACCAACCAGAAATCGCCACCTAAGCCCTAAAAAAATAAAAAAATTTCATAGACCATTTAGGGCCGACGGGACCAATTTCATACCTCCTGAGTCGACCCTGGGGTCGACCCAGCGGGACTTGGGTCGACCCATAAAATAGGTCGGTTTGGTGTTTTGCCTTCCCGTTTCTGCTGTTTTGAATTTTTTTCTTAAATTTTAGGTTGAATTTTATTTTATATATATATATATATTTCTATCTTCCTAATTAACCATTTTCACACTAAACTACTTTTTGAACCGCGTTCACACTAAGTCGCTTTTTAGCCATTCCCCTAAATCAAAAATATGGCGTTGGCGAGGATCGAACTCTCTACCTCTTGTATGCAAGTCACATGTTCTAACCAAATGAGCTACTAAGTCTTTTGCTTACAAACCTTAGAAAAATGATAAACATTATTCTTTTCTCTTTCCTTTTTTTCAAATTAATTATTCTTTAATTTGTTATTTTAATATTCTTAGAAAATACGGGGTGTTACAGAACCCAAACATATACTAATATTATTTGTTTCTTAAATTGTTTATATATTGAATGTATATATATAAGTGAATGTAATCGTTAACGATAGGATAGTTAGTTCCTTGTATCATGTCTATACCCAGTTAAGTCACGTTGGTAGTATGCTTCATTGTTAAGGTAGTATAATTTTATATTTTTATTTACTTATATATGTATATCTAACATTAAAGTGGTACAGGTTACAAAGGATTTTATTTATTTCCCCACTATTGTGGACAGAAATAAAAATACAGTTGTGTCCAGCGAGGTGCACCGATCCCAAAAATTTAATAATATTGATAGGTTAACTCATATTGTGAAACCCCAAAATGCTGGTTAAGGGTACTAAATACTCCAAATAAAAAGTTGCATATTTAATTAATTAAAAATTGCAGTAAAATTCTAAAAATTAAATTATCACTATGTCTCAAAAGAATCTTTTCTAAATTCGAAACCGATATTTAAATATATTTAAATAATCGTTATGGCCGAAAACGATTATGCCACTGCTTTTCTGAATATTTAATTTGTACATAACTTAAAATATATAACGTGAAATCTTCATTTTTCTCTTCCATTTGAAAGTTACAGTTTATTGGATTCAAACATTTCTTGTTTCGAGGAAATCCGATTTATAACGAATCTTATACACTCAGTTGAAGTTCAGAACGTTAAATTATGAACTGCCGCGATATTACGGGCTTGATTATATTTAATATGTATTTTTATACATTCAGCTTCGTTTTAATTAATATATATACATATCCACTTATATTACGAATTCAATATTTAAATTGATTTAAATATTCAAATACAAACCGGTAAAAATACGGGATGTTACATTACTAATTACCTTATTAGAGCTTAACACGTCATTAACGAACTCTTACTCCATGCGGTTTCACCCCAACATCTGCCATAACCTAATCTTCCTTATCTCTTCGATACCAACGACTCTTCGAACTGTTTAATGTTGAAATTAGTATAATTAACTATAGAACAACATACGTTAAATAACAAAACTATAATTAACCTAAGTGTTCCACGTCTCCAGGTATCTAATCTAGTGCCCTTCTTCCTTCGGATGGAAAGCCTTCCCCCTCATCACAATATTTTGAAATGAAACGGAACCACATCTCATCACATTACTTCGTTACCACTCCAACTTCATGCTTCCTTTCCACGCCATAACCACACGCAAGCTCACATAAACAATGGCCATGTTAAACCCTTCCTTCCTTTTCACTGATGAAACAACCAACATCACCACGTCCTGCTAACTCCCCTTCTCCTGTACGTTCTAATTTTTTAAGCCCTACTCTACTTAAAACACTCCATCTTCTCAACTCCGTATCACCTCCCCTTCTCATCAAATCTTAATGTCACCACCCCTATCTCCTCTTCGCAGAACCACGCGCTCTTGTCATCACCACACGCCAATTTTTCTTCTTCATTCACTCATACGAAATGCTCAATTTCATTTGCTTCTCACGTGTAACTTCTTGTCATTATTTTGTGGACCCGCACCAGCTTTAATTCCACCACATACCCCTTCTGCAATGCAGCAGCGCCACCAACGGCTTCCACTGGTCTCATCAGGCTGACCTCGACTACCTCCAAACTCACCACCTAGCCTCCTCGTCATTTCCCTCTCAAAATCTTCTTCGTTAACCAACAAAAACGGACTTTAATCCGGTTCCTTCTCGCTGTTAATTTCCCATCGACAAGAAAATTTCCACCGAACACAAAACTTATTTCAGGCAAGACCCGTAAATTCGGATGAACTCACTAATCGGTGATTTCCGGCTACGATCTTATTTGATTTTGTGAAAGTTGGTTGTTTGTTGTCATATTGCATTCAAATGGATAGAAAAGAATAAAGGTTTTCGCTCCTTACCATTTGCAAAGTGGTACAGTTACAATGGAGTAAGAAAAACTGATAAGTGCTACAAAAATGGCGAAACAGATGTATATATATAGAGAAAGGAGCGGACGGGATAAGAATGACATCCTTCAAGAACAGTGGAGTTAGTACAACATAGAGTGCAAATTTTTCTCTCACAGGTCATGCGTGATCCTGTGCTGAAGGGAAATGTAAAACCCTGAATTTTCTATGAATATTAAAATTAACAATCCTAAGAATACTTAATTATCAAAGTGAGAATTAGGGGAAATGGATTATGCCATTGCATTCATCTCGGAATTCTGCTTGAGATAGAGTCCGAGTTTGCGTGAATTGGACTCTGTATGAAGAAGTTGTGGCCTTTCGAAGTTTCAGAATTCAAATAAATTAAAAACATTATGGAATAATAAATTTGAAATTCAAATTCAAATTCAAATAGGGGAGCAGGCTGGGCGAAAATTCTCCTGCACAAGGGCCAGTTCGACCAGGGGGTCGACCTACCCATAAAGGTCGACCAGGGGGTCAACCTGCCTCCCTCCCCCGGGCAGATATAAAATGTGATGATTTCTGACTCTGTCCTGTGTCATTAGGGATGATGTGGCTGTTCTAGATAAATATATCTAGTCATGGATGGTTAGGATTGTTCCTACGATAATCTAACGGCTTAGGTTGATTCAAACTTCTATAAAAGAGTGCTTAGACGAAAACCCTAAATCAAAACAAAATTTGTCTCATGGCCACCATGTTGCTCCTGGGATAGCCTCCTTCCTAAAGCTTAGGATTTAACAAGTCAGAATTCCAATTCAAAATATGAACAAATCATTCTCTTCTCTAACCTATCTTTGTGAGTACTATTTCTTTCACAATATAATTATTAAATTAAATATGATGGGTTGTAATTGGATTATGAGAACATGTCTGTTGAATCACATAATGTTGTTTAACTTGGGGGATCTATTTCATATTTAACTTTATTCATTTTATGCAAGTTTGGGATGTTAAATCATATGTTAATTCATATGTGAATATTATGCAAGTTTGGGATGTTAAACCATATGTTAATTCATATGTGAATCTTATGCAAGTTTGGGATGTTAAATCATATGTTAATTCATATGTGAATCTTATGCAAGTTTGGGTGTTAAATCATATGATAATTCGTATGTAAATTTTATGCAAGTTTGGGATGTTAAATTGTATGCTAGTTTGAATATGAATCTTATGCAATTCTGTATGTGAATTGTACACAAGTTTATATGTGAATCAAGTATATACATATGCTAGTTTATATGCAAAATCATGTGATAAATTCATATGCAAGTTGTAGAAATTCATATGCAAGTTATAGAAATCGATATGCAAGTTTAGGTGAAAAACAATATTCGCGTTTTTGGGTTAAAATTATATTCATATATGCAAGTTAAGCGAGACCCATAATTTATATATGCAAGTTCACAATTTCATGTTTAGATCTATATTTAGATCCATGGTAGTTTATGCAAATATATGATTCTATATGACATTGTCTATTCAAATTGTTGGCTATGCAATTTTACGTTAGAATTCCTATTTGCAAGTTAGATCTATTTTTATGTGTTATGCAAGTTGTGATGTTCCTTTTTTTATAAGTTAGACTATTTGCAAGTCTAACATATTTCATATTTCAACGTATGAATAGCATGGGGACAAATGGGAAAATACTAATTATGTAAATTGTGAATTGGCATAAAATGGCTTTAAAAGCATAAAATTAAATTGTGACATTAATTGGTATAATTTTTATACCTAAAAAGTATGGACATAATTTAGGTGACAATTATGGACATAATTAATTTGGAAATTATTGGAAATTTGAATAGGGACGATTAATTCATATTGGGGTGAAATAATTTGTAATAATAAACGCCTAAGACACGAGGTTATACTCGTTTGTGGTGTAAGACTGCCCGGACCCGCCCGGCAAATCCAACAACCACAAACGGTAGCCTAATGTGAGAGGTCAAAGGCATAAATTAAATGCGTAACAGTTGTAATGACACGAGGTTAGACACGTTTGCGGTATAACACTGCCCGGACCTGCCCGGCAAATCCAGCAACCGCAAATGGGAGTCTAATGTGGGAGGTCTTACAAGGTTACGGTTATAATGAATTAAGTAAGACTTAACCAAGATAAACATGTAGTGGGACATAGGGGTTAAGTGGGTGACCTGGGTGGCATGTGAAATACGATTAGAAACACTTAACCAAATTGAAACATGTAAAGAAGACATGAATAAGAGGGGGTTAAGTGGAAAATTCTAGTGGGGACCAAGCATAGGAGGAAAGCTTGTGTCAAGCATGGGGGACCCACTTTAAACCAGTAACCCATTAAGTATCTTTGAGAGTTTAGATTAAAGACGGGACATGCTTACTGGGTTTGATTGTAAGAGGTCGAAACGGGTTAACGGTGGCAATGCAAGTCCAACGGAGTCATGTGCGTGCGTGGGCCCGGGCTGGTAGGTAAGACGTTGTTGCATCATGTAGATATAAGTCGTGCATCTTTAGTGGTATCGGGTTCCCACTTTGGGGAGTGATACACCCCACGGTGGGACCAGCACGGGTATATACGAGTTAAGGAGCTGATTGCATGGGGGTTGTGGGTACAACTAGTGAAGATAGGGGCAGGCGGCACCTATGAAGACAGCTAGGGGTACACGAAACTACCATTATGATTATTATGTAGGCGGGATCAACTCTTTGGGTGACTAGTAGTGGTGTAGTATAGTAATTATCCTATAGTGATTAGGAGCGAGATTAACACCAGAATATTCTTCCTGGTTGTTTTGTCTTGCCCATTTGTTTCACAATCATTCCTTATTTTACCAGTTTATGCCTTATCCTAATTACTTTAATAATTGTATCGTTAAAGTTATGGTACTCGCCAGACTTTATGTCTGATCCCCTTTGTTTTCACCTCTTTTCTTCCTTCCCCCTCCCAGGTTTTCAGGGTGGGACTAGTACTAGTGGAGCTTGATTTGGATCTTTCTCTCTTTTTTCGAAGTGCTTGGATTGCTGAAAGTAAATTTCAGCTCATCTCTTTTATGGCTACTTATGTTGGGGTTATGCTTTTTATTTTATGTACTCAGAAAACAATTTTCAAGACGGTTACTAAGTGTAATTGGTTTTTTTGTCGATTTATGATTTTGTTGTAATCAAACTATTTCTCCGCTTCAATAAATGTTGTTTTGAAAATTTCCAAGTACCAATATACGTATCTGTCCTGTTATATTATGTTCTATTCACCAATAATACTCCATGAAAGTTAATGCATTCCCTTTGAGAGTGACATTAATGGACGTAGGGTGTTACACGTGGTATCAGAGCCAGGTTAACAGAAAAGATAAGAGATTTTGAAAAACTGTTTTTCAAAAGTGTTTTATAAAGAAATACTTTCAAAAGTATGTTTTAAGGATAGTATTTGCAAGAGAAAAGTTTGTTTTAAAAACATAACCCCCAAAAGCCATATATCTTTCTTTCGAATTCTCCGTTTTGAATCTCTTTTTTCTTTTCAGCATGTCTGGGATACCCGAGATACCCGAGGGAATACCGATACCAACCTGGCTCAGAAGGTATCTAGAGGCTAGGGCCATCGCCACAGGCCCAACAAACATCCTTCCTCCCCTAGCTGCAGCCGCTCCTCCTCCCCCTCCCCGTGTTGATACTTTTTCAAAGATATGTAAAGACTTCCGAGCAATGGGCGGAAAACCTTTTCATGGATCAGATACATTTGTTGAAGCTCGAAATTGGCTTAAGGAGGTAGAAGACTTATTTTGTATCTTCGAGGTAGAAGATGGAAGGTGTAACACCCCGTAATTCTATTAATATTAATATTCACAAATTAAAGAATAACTAATCTCAGATGTGAGAATTTGGGAAACGGGTTGCGCCATTGTGTTCGTCTCGGAATTCTGGTTGAAATAGAGTCCGAGTTTGCATGATTTGGACTTCGTATGAAGGAGATATGGCTATCGGAAGTTTCAAAAAATTCAAAACAGATTCCAGAAAATTTAAATTTCAAATTCGGAGTCAAATCAGGCTAGGCGGGAAATTTCCCGCCTAGACCCAGGTCGACTGGGGAGTCAACTGGGCAGTCGACACCCCAGGGACCAGGTCGACTGCGCAGTCGACCTGGGTGTCGACCTGGTCCAGTCAGCTAGGGTTTGATTGAGCCCAATCTTGAGCTGCTGATGTGTCTTTAGGGCTGAGTAGGCAAATTAAATGGTTCAGGTTAGTTCTGAGTTGATTTGACGGCCTAAATAAATCCTAAACTCTATATATACCTAGGTAGTCTCTCACTGTAAAGTCACATGAAAAATAGAATAGCCACTGTCATGCCATCGCCATGGAACTCAGTGTAGCTACCGCCAACTAAGAAGGAAGAAGCTAATCAAAACCCTAATTCTACTCAACTCTAAAGCAAATCAAGACTCTCTTTCTTCTCTAATTGTGAGTATGATGATCTTAACAAGATTATTAACAAACTAATTAGATTAAGATGTGATATGGATCATAAGAAAATGATGTGAATTGTCATATATGTTGTTGTAAACCTTATGCTATCATGTATGTTGTAAATCCTATGTTATGTGATGATGATATTCTATATGTGGTAAATCATGCTATGATGATATTGTATAGGTTGTAATTTTCTATGCTAAGTTGTGTCAAATCATACATGTTATAAAGTCATGATGTTATTATCTATGCTAATTAGTTCATGTTAAACAAATCATAATGTTGATATTATTTGGGCTATGATGGTTCACATGATAAATCACATGTACCTATTTAGATTGATTAGTATGTATAGTCTCACATATCCTATGGCATCTATTTAGACCTAAAATTAGGTTATAACATGTGTGAGTTCTATGGGTTAGATGCTAATTCACACCATCATTATGTTGCATAAACCACATATGCAAGCTTACACATGAATTTGGATTATGATCATATTATGTAAATTGTGACATTTTACCAAACAAGTTGACACCTTTAGATCCATGACATGTGTAGCTTTATGCAAGTTGTAGTTTTTGCCTATGCAAGTTTAGGTGTTGGACATCTATCACACATGCAAGTTTCACCCCTATTATGATTAGATCTATTTTATTTGTCTATATGTGGTGGTAATTTATCTTTGTGCTATGAGTTAGACCATTCGAGTCTAACGTATATTTTGTGTTGAATAAGCGAACGTATGACATGGGGTAGGGGTAATATTAAGGATTTAATATTAAGAAATTGGGGTGCAATTGATATGATTTTGCATACCGTAAGTGGATGGCCATAATTGAGTCAATTATGGACATCATTAAAATATGAAGTAATTAATGATTTGAATAGGGATATATTTAAAACTGGGGTAAAAGATTATAAGTGTTAATCAATGCTTAGGACACGAGGTTGGACTCGTTTGTGACGTAAAACTGCCCGGACCCGCCCGGTAAATCCAGTAGTCACAAATGTCAGCCCAATGTGAGAGGTCCTAGGCCCAAATTAAAGCATAACAGTTGTAAAGACACGAGGTTAGACTCTTTTATGGTGTAAGACTGCCCGGACCCGCCTGACGAATCCAGCTGCCATAAATGTCAGTCTAATGTGAGAGGTTTTATAAGGTTATGGCCTGAATGAATAAAGAAATACTTAACCAAATAAACATGTGAAGTGGGTCATAGGGGTTAAGTAGGTGCCTTGGGTGGCATGAGGAATCTAGTGGGTGCCTTTAGTGGCATATGAAATATGATTAGTAAGACTTAACCACACACACATGTAAATGAACATGACTAAGAAGAGGGTTAAGTGGGATATACTAGTGGGGACAAGCTTAGGTGGATAGCTTGTGGGGGGGCCATTTCAACCAGTAACCCAAACATATCTTTGTGGGCTCGACCGAAGTCGAGGACGGGACACGCATACTGGGCTTGACTGTAAGAGGCCAAACGGGTTAGCGGTGGCAACGCAAGTCCAACGGGTTTCATATGCGTGTGTGGACCCGGGCTGGTAGGTAAGATGTTGTTGCATCGTGTAGGTATAAGCCATGCATTCTCAAGTTGTATCGGGTTGCCACTTTAGGGGAGTGATACACCCCACTGTGGGGCCAGCACGGGTATCTACGTGTAGGGAGCCAATCGAAAGTGGGTAGTGGGGTACACCTAGCGGAGATAGGGGCAGGCGGCACCTATGTAGTCAGCTAGGGGTACACGAAGTTATTTATAAAATTTCTAAGTGAAGCAAGTGGGATCAACCTTTAGGGTGACTGGTGTGGTGCAGTGTAGTAATTATTCGTTAGTAATTAGGTGTGCCTTTAACGTTACCTTTATCTGCTCTTCCATACCTAATAGTTCATAGACATTTCCTTGTTTTCCAGCTTATGCCTTAGTCTAGTTATTTTGATAATTGTATTGTTAGAATTATCATACTCGCCAGACTATGTCTGACCCCCTCTATTTCTACCCTTTTCCCCCTCCAGGTCCTTAGGGTGGGCCCAGCTCTAGCGGAGTTTGATTGGTTTGCTTTATCTCTCTTTTGGAAAGCTTGGACCGCTGAAGTAAAGTCCAGCTTGTTATCTTCTTTAATGGCTATTTATGTAATGGGGTTATGTATTTTGTTTTATCAAGATGGATATTGTACTTGACTCTGATTTATGGTTTTATGATGTAACAAACATATTTAATTTCCGCTACAATAAAACAAAGTTTTAGATTTCCAAGTACTACTTATTATCTGTCTTGCTGTAATTTTTCTGTTCTATATTCACTTAAAACCTCCATGGAAGTTAATTCATTCCCTTTGTGAGTGACATTAATGGACGTGGGGTGTTACAGAAGGAAGGTCCAATTGGCCGCTTGGATAATGAAGGACGAAGCCTCGTTTTGGTGGGAGGTCACGAATGGAGAGCGTCCAGTAGAGACGTGGATGGATTTCTGACATAGGTTCGAGATGAAATTTCTCTCACGAGCAGAAGAGAATTTATACATGGAAAGATTCTTGGCATTGAAGCAGGGGAATTTATCGGTTAAGGAGTACACCAACAAGTTCAATCAGTTGGCATGGTTTGGCTTAGACTATGTGAACACACCTTAAAAAAAGGCCTTGAGGTTTGTTAAAGGTTTAAATGAGCCGCTACATGGGTTAGCTATGACCCACATTCCTATGGAGGCTACCTTTGAGAAACTGGTCGACATGGCGCTTATGCATGAAGAGGAGAAAGGCGCTAATGCTAATAAGGCTCCAGAAAAGAAAGGGGATAAAAAGAAGTCACAGCAGCAACCTGAGAAAGGTGGTAAAGACAATAATAGCAAAGGAAAGAAAAGGTGCTTTAATTGTGGAACACCAGGCCATCTGAGTAAGGACTGTAGGAAGAAGAAGAAGACTGGTTGTTTCCACTGTGGAGAGGCAGGACATCTAATTAAAGACTGCCCGAGGAAACAGGGACAAGGGCAAAGAACAGGATCTACTATTGGAGGAACGATTCAGGCTCTCATGGCACCAGGGCAGGCAAGAGGGCAGGTTCACACTCTCATGGCACTAGGAAAGGAGAGAGGTAGAAACATTTCTGTTCAAAGTTTGGTTTTTCTGTTTGATCATCCTGTGGATTTGAGAGTGTTTATCTTGAGCGTTAAGTTTGAATGCAATGCCTTCGTTCTTGGCTTCACGGGCTATGGATTGATTCTAGGCATGGATTGGTTATCCAGTAATGGTGCCATCCTCGATTATGAAAAGAGCGTGGTTAGACTTATGACTCGCCTTGGCAACACTCTCGAAATCTCTTGTAACCCCATACATTCTGTTATGCTTAGTTACCTAGAATCTCTTGATGCATCTGTTGAAAACCTGTAGTCTGTTAGAGTAGTCCGTGAATACTCAGATGTATTTGAAGAGGTGAAGGGCTTACCTCCAAAGCGGGAGATAGACTTCTGCATATACCTTGTTGATAATGCAAAACCCATAGCTCTACCCGTTAGACACATGGCTCCTATGGAGAGAAAAGAGCTCAGTAAGCAAGTCAAAGAGCTGCCCAAAAAGGGGTTTATAAGGCAGAGTATTTCTGAATGGGGTGCTCCAGTAGTATTCGCAACCAAAGTGGATGGTTCACTTCGCCTATGCGTTGATTATAGGGAGCTAAACAAGCTGACCAAGAAGAATATGCACCCACTTCCTAGAATAGATGACTTGTTTGATCAGCTTGTAGGTGCGTCTGTTTTCTCCCAACTGGATTTGGCTACCGGGTTCCATCAACTAAGTGTGGCTGAGGACACCATTGATAAGACCGCGTTCAGAACCCCGGATGGTTTCTTCGAATGGCTTGTCATGCCATCCAGCTTGACAAACGCACCCGCTTACTTCGTTGACTTGATGAGTAGGGTGTTTAGAGAATTCTTTAATAAGTTTGTGGTGGTCTTCGTAGACGACATTTTGATCTTCTCGAAGAATGAAGAAGAGCATGCTTTGAATTTTAGGGAAGTCATGGATACTCTTCGTACACATCAGGTGAAGGCCAAATTCTACAAATGCCATTTCTGAAGAGAAGAAGTGAGGTTTCTTGGACATGTGGTGTCCAAAGAGGGGTTAGCCGTGGACCTTGCAAAAGTAGTAGCGGTGCAAGATTGGAAGGTTCCACGGAATGCAACCGAAGTCCGAAGCTTTCTCTGGCTAGCGGGCTTTTACCAAAAATTCATTAAAGACTTTGCTAAAATATCAGCCCCATTCACAAGATTAACGAAGAAGAACCTAACTTTTGCTTGGGATTTGGATTGCGATATTGCTTTCCAACATTTGAAAAGGGCTCTGACAACAGCCCCAGTTTTGACATTGTCGGATGGGAGCAAGATGTTTACCATAAGCACGGATGCATGTGGTACGGGACTAGGTGTTGTCTTGATGCAAGAAGGGAAGGTAGTAGCTTATGGAGGCAGACAGTTGAAAGAACATGAGAAAAACTATCTGACCCACGATCTAGAGTTGGGTGCCATCGTCTTTGCGTTTAAGTCTTGGCGCCATTATCTCCTAGGTGAAAAGTTTGAATTATATACGAACTATATATTATTGAAGTACCTTTTCTCACAGAATGATCTTAACTTAAGACAGCAAAGGTGGATGGAATTTCTGGCCTCTTAAGATTTTGAGATTTCCTGTACCCCAGGCAAGGGCAATGTGGTACCCGATGCCTTAAGTAGGAAGAAGCTGACCTTGAGTCCTCTCTTTGTAGAAAGACAAAGCTTGGAGTATATAACAAACTTTAATTTTAGACCCTCCTCTGAAATTGTGCCTAGTCTGTTAGCATCACTAGAGGTGCGGCCTACTCTTTTGGAGTCAATAGGAACCACGAAACGAGAAGACCCTCAGCTAGTTGATGTGATGGATAAGCTAGTTAGGGGTGAGACTTCTAGTCACCTCAATAGATACTCCATCGATGATAGGGGTTGGTTGAGACGGGATGGAATGCTATACGTCCCACAAGTAAGGGATTTAGTGAAGACGGTTCTCGAAGAGGCGCACCATTCTAAACTGACCAAACACCCAGGCGGAGACAAGATGTATAAAGATATAAAAAGGGTTTTCTTTTGGAATGGCATGAAGCGTGATGTAGCTGAGTTCGTCACTAAGTGTTTGATATGCCAGCAAGTCAAAAAGGAGCAGAAGAAGCCCGGTGGTCTGCTTCATCCTCTCGAGGTCCCACATTGGAAGTGGGATAGCTTTTCGATGGACTTTTTAGATGGGTTTCCTAGGTCAAGAAGGGGCAACACCAGTATTTGGGTAATAGTGGACCGGCTCACTAAAAGCGCTCACTTTATACCTATTAAAAGTAGAAGGACTGTAATGACCCAGATTTCCATAACATCCGAGTTGACTATATACATCATACGTCCAACCCAAATATCACGAAAATACGAAACATTTTTTTTAGAAGAAAGAGATAGAAGAAGAACAGAAATAACAACACAAAATCTCACATCGCAGCGGAATAAAATATAATATATTATAACTTTTGAAATACAAAATCTCAACTGTATAACATACACTTATCAGAGTACAACACCTACAACATAGTGGAACAAAACTCTATATAACTAACGCTGAAGCCTCCTGCTCCAAGCTCCTTTATATAGATCTGTAAAATCATGAACTACTTGACTGCCCGTACAAATTTAGGCACCCAAGAGTTTAGGTAGAACAAAACAAATAAACTCCGGGTCATTCATGGGACTGGTATGAGTAAACAGTTTAAAACAGCTTGAACAAGTAAACGATATCTCATAAGACAACGCCGTATAACGGAACGGGTTTTTCCCTTATGAGAATCCAAAATATCTTTATATCAAAAACCTTCTGATATTATAATAATGCCTAATTACAAATAGATATTAATCTAGTGGAACGTTTGTATCTCACGTTCCACTTATATAATATACAATCATAAACCGCAAGCACGTATTGGGTATTTGATTTCCAACTATGACAAGGTATGGAACCACCTTCCGCTGGTATATCTCTAGAGGAGAATACACCGAGTTCAACAAGAACATCTTGCAACTCAGCCACACATGACCGACCACTCATTTGTCTTGAGTGTATCGAATGTATATCACCAACGGTTGGGATCAGCAACCGTTTCCCGAATGGGACAGCATCGACAATAGATTTTTGGAAGTAAATGAAACTCTAGATGGGGTGATTATACACCCTAATAATTGCGACCTACATAGCAATGCTGCTTGCCCGATTTTTGTCATTTACCGATTGATGAGGCTTGAAGCTACGCTTTATCATCACACCAGATTCACTTCGAATGTCACATCGTCAGATCCATCAAAAATCACTAATTGACGTCTACAACAGTACATTACGTGTTAGCTAAAGAGGTTTCCTTCTCCGCTTCCACTCTTGGTACGGTTGAAGAAATCAATGTACGTGACCTTTCTGGAAATACTCTGTCAGGCAATCATCCATACGAGTCACCCAGGAACAAGATGAACCGAAGGTACTATTTCTATTAATAGAAAAAGTCCTTGCACTCTACTCCGTCTTCGATTATCTTTATATAATCTGATTCGCAACGCTACTACCAATACAGAGTGGTTCTTCGGATAATAATCCAACCAGTCTCTCCATATTAACAACGATGGTCAAAACTTCGATAGTCTGTGATTTAACTATCGAATAAAAATAAGTGTTTCGATAGTCGATGATTTAACTATTGAAGAAAACAAGTGTTCATCCAATTATCAAACAGTCACTGAGCCCTTAATTAATATTCCATTAATTAAATCACTTCTCTATTTCTTTATCAATATTTGTTAACCAAATATTTTCAATAACTATATTGGCCTTTTACGTTATTTGGAAAACATTTCCGAATATCGCCTTCCTTTATTTTCTAACTTTAGAAAATATATGTTATTTATAAATGGAAAATATTCCAATTACTTATCTCTTTCTGATCTCATTTATTTCTATACTTAGGAAATATTTAACATCAATTCCCAAGCTTATATTTATTTGGGTTAAAACGGATGTTGTGTAAAACATCGTTACGACAACCCAAATACTATATTCAACTAAATCTTATTCAACATTGATCTTCGAGCCTGAAATCTTACTATTTATTTGTTAATAATGAAATCAATCAAGTTGGGGTATAACTACCTCCCAGACCTTGACTGAATAACATTTATAACGTCAAAACAGATAAGACTACTTACTCGAATAATCAATACCATACAACTACTTATTCACTTTTAAACACGTATACACTTTCTCTTTATATTCTTACTAGATTTTATTCTTAGACTTCTTTTTTGATTATACTATTCTATGTTTAAGTTCGCTTCCTTATCGACTTCTATATATATCGATACGTTGATTTCTAACTATTAAATTATCTTAAAAATATTCTAACTCTTTAAATTCCCGGAAAAATTCGCCATCACCTCCATTGTACCGGGAGCTTCGGGAAAATCCCCAAACTACCACACAGGCCTTCTCCAATCAAAAAGAAAAAGAAAAGCCAAGCGGCTAGCCGATACGGCGCATAAAATCTCATATGTGAATTAAATACATACCTTTTTGTCGAGCAATCTATATATATACCTTCTAACACTTTATTCAAATCCTGTCTCATGTAAATTTATACCTGCCAATCTATTTTAACTATACCAATCATTTTAACTAAATTTGTTAAATAAATTTGTTACTTAACTCTTCAGTCTATTTCACCTTCATATTTGAACATGACATGTTCAAATATATTTTAACTTGCATATTAACAAATTCTAATTATACTCATACTCTCGTTTCCTTTTCGACTTCTTATTCAAATTCCAATTCAATTCTATTTGAATTCTCTTTATTTAAACTTCATTTGAATTCTATTTTCAAATTCTATAGTTTAAAGTCCATTTGAATTCTATATTCAAATTCTATAGTTTAATGTCCATTTGAATTCTATATTCAAATTCTATAGTTTAAAGTCCATTTGAATTCTATATTCAAATTCTAAAGTTTAAAATCCATTTGAATTCTATATTCAAATTCTATAGTTTAAAGTCCATTTAAATTCTATATTCAAATTCTATGCATTATTTATAAACAACGTGTATAACTTTACTTAAAATCCCCCATTATATATATTTATAAACAAAGTTTATAAATTCAATTCAAATCCCACCTTTTCGTTTATAAACAGAGTTTATAAATTCAATTCAAATCCCATATCTTAATTTATAAACAAAGTTTATAAATTCAATTCTCGTTTTATATATCTTCAAAACAAGTAAATATTTTCTATAGTTCATTAAAAATTCAAATTCTATTTATAAAAATAGAATTCCCTTTTTAAATCTCAAATACCCTTTTCGATATTTTTATAAATCAATATTCAAGCCCCAGTGATATTTTAAACAATCAAATCAACCAATTTTCAATCATTTGAATTTTTACACATCATATATAAATATATATGAAATCAAACAAACAAACAGATAATATATATTTTTGAGGAATCCAGTTGGATTCCTCCAACCTGTGTTTTCCTGCATCCAAAGACGTTAGCACACAAATAATACCCATTCTGCTTCGTGGCAGAATATCGCGGTATAAAGGTCATCCACTATCACAGCGTGGGGCGCATAGGGTAATCATCCACTAATGGTACCGCGGGCATCCGCTAATGAAACTGCGGGAATCAATCCAATCAATCAACCCAATATATATATAATAGTTAAGCCTAAATAACTATATATATTTAAATCAACCACAGTAATATTTCAATGCATACAAACCATCAACCATTTCATTTTGAACGCTAAAAATAAATTAACGAGTGAGAGTTTACTCACCAGAATTTCCATTGGAACGGCGATTATTTTGATTAGTTCCATATTACTCCAACTCAGTATGTATGCAGACCTTTGCTAATTCGAATCCAAAATAATCATTTTCACTTGATTCTGGAAATATATTCAAAGGTTATATATTTTATAAGTTTGCTAATTTACTGAATTTAATTTAATTAAATTACTTTAAAATTAGAAAACAATAACTAAACGAACTTTAAATTACCTTAATGTCGAACACATTATGTTGCCTTTTTTCAACATCTCGATTCGAACACCTATGACCATCGACCAAGGCCAGTACCATCACCATTGTTGTGAACTCAGACATTGATCATCGCACCCTTCCCAGCATCTTACTGCTGGTTCCCTAAACGATCAGGGAAAAATATGGATCCGAAAAAATCCATCTGGTTCATTTGCCACAACCACCATCTAGGAAATGATCATTACGCCTTCAATCCTCACTGTCAAACAGTTCACCAAATATTACACGGACTCCTTCCAGAGTCCGTCACCATTCCTCCATCATTGACTTCATCAGCTCTCACCACCATCTGACGTTGCTGACAATGTCCAGACCCAACAACATCGCACCACTTTTCCCCCTTTCAGACTAGCATCGGCTTCCACCAAATCACCCAGATCTTCGTCGAAATCCAAAACACCAGACTACCGGACCTCGCCCTTCTAAAACTATCACGGCCGTCTCTTCCTAAATCGATCCACCGTGGAGAATGATGACCTTGCAGACCACAACGTAACGCTCCAGTCTTCTCAGCGACGATGAAACCACGAGCGACTCACTCAAGCTCGCCAATTTCAATGTCGAACTCTCAAATCTTGCGTGCGTCTCTCCAGTACTCCTAAACCCTCAGATATGAACTCGAATAAAGGATGGGCCATTTTCCTTTGATTTGGCAGAGAAACAAAAATGAATGAATAAGGGAAAGTTTGTGAATTTATGATGAAGAGGGTGGTTGCGATTTGTGGTAAAAGGAATGGCACGGTTTCTGTTTGTTTTGTGGTAGAAGGAATGGCATGGTTTTTGTTTGTTTTGTGGTAGAAGGAATGGCACGGTTTCTGTTTTGGTCCACACCACACTTATATTTTATTTTAATTTAATTTAATTTTAATTAAAAATTGTATCTTTAAAAATTAAATAACCCTTGACTCCGAACTCCTTTCTGAACCCAACAACTGTCAATCCTAGGGTAACACCACTATTCCGGACATACTGGGATAAGTATCGAAGTCCAGTTCGATCAACCAGCACAGATATTAATTTAAATTGATATAGATTAAATTCAACACAATTTATTCTGCGATAATAAATTAATATTATCGTTTCTAATTCGAACAGAAGTCTGAACTATATTTAATTCAGTTTTAAATCTCGAATTGAATTATATTTTCGCATTACGATGATTTAATATATTCGATATTAAATCGAAATTGATTATTAAATTAGTAACTTAATATAAAATTCCACTTATATTATCCACCCAATATTTAAATTAAATGTTAAATATTCAAAAACTAACCCCTAAGGATCCGGATCATTACAAGGACTTCCTCGTCCCTAGCATCCATTTATCTAAAAGAAATAGTTCGACTCCATGAAATACCCTCCAGCATAGTGAGTGATCGAGATTCTATCTTTACGAGCGAGTTTTGGAAGAGTTTGCAAGAGGCGGTAGGCACACAATTATGCTTAAGCACGACCTATCACCCCCAAACCAATGGTCAAACAGAAAGGGTGAACAGAGTATTAGAAGACCACTTGAGATTGTGCATTCTTGACTTTGGAGGGACATGGGAGGATCATCTTCCTTTGGTGGAATTCGCCTACAACAATAGCTACCAAGCCACCATAGGCATGGCGCCCTTTGAAGCTTTATATGGAAGACCATGCCGATCACCAACTTGTTGGTGGGAGTCTACAGATAAACTTGTAATTGGGTCAGACATGATTAGAGAAACCTCAGAAAAGGTGGACTTGATAAGAAGACGGATAAAGGCTGCACAAGATAGACAGAAGTTCTACGCAAACAAAAGAAGGACCGAACTTGAGTTTAAGGTTGGAAATAGGGTGTTCCTTAAATTATCTCCCTTGAGGAATGTCATTCGCTTTGGGTCCGTAGGGAAGCTAGCACCAATATTTGTAGGTCCATTTCCTATCATTGAAAGGATTGGGACGATGGCTTATAGAGTAGAGCTACCCGTGAGACTGGCTGGAGTCCATAATGTTTTTCATGTTTCTCAACTACGAAAGTGCTTAAATGAATCTGCAGAAGTGGTGGAGCCAAGTATACTAGAGGAAGTAGAAGTGAAATGAGAAGCAATTGTGAGAAGAGTTCCAACTCGTATCTTGGGTATGGAAGACAAAAGGCTACGCAACCGTGAAGTCAAGCTTGTTAAAGTTCAATGGAGTGATGCTGAGGAAGACGCGACTTGGGAAACTGAGAGGAAAATACGCGCAGCCTACCCTTTTCTCTTTGAGGGTACCTCCTTGATCTCTTTTTCCATAAGTTTATTCATGCTTATATCTACCTTTTAAGTATATCTCCTCAGTTCTATTCTTAATCCTTATGTAGAAACCGATGGATGTAAACATGTATTTGAAACATGTTATGATTGATGGTTGCGAGTGGTTGCAAGTGGTTTCTCGTGGATGCGTGTACACACACTTCAGGCACAAGATCAGCTCAATCACTTTCATATTGCATATAAATGTGTGTGCATATTTAAATTAATGGATGTATAATGGTTGTGTTATCGTATGGATGCTGCATTCTGATGAATGGTTGTGCACACATGTAGAAGTAATATGTATCGTTAGGATTCTTTTGCATGCATAATGGACGCATGACACTATCATGATTTGCATTAAGGAGGTCAACTGAATCAGTGGACCGCTTGATTTTGCATTAGATAAGGAACATATACACACACTTTTTGCATATGTTCATATGGCATTAGAAATCTTGTAAGGACAATGGATGCCTGTATTTAATGATTGAGTAGATGGATGATTGGATGTTAGGGTATACATTCTCCTTAACTTGAAGATTTCGGGGACGAAATCCTTTAAGGAGGGGAGAATGTAACACCCTGAATTTTCTATGAATGTTAAAATTAACAACCTAAGAACACTTAATTATCAAAGTGGTAACTAAGGGAAATGGTTTACGCCGTTGCGTTCGTCTCGGAATTCTGCTTGAGATAGAGTCCGAGTTTTCTTGAATTGGACTCCGTATGAAGAAGTTATGGCCGTTCGAAGTTTCAGAATTCAAATAAATTAAAAACAGTTCAGAATAATAAATTTGAAATTCAAATTCAAATAGGGGAGCAGGCTAGGCGGGAATTCTCCCGCCCAAGGGCCAGGTCGATCAAGGGGTCGACCTAACCATACAGGTCGACCTACCCCCTCCCCCGGGCAGATCTGAAATGTGACGATTTCTGACTCTGTGCTGACTCATTAGGGCTAATGTGGTTGTTCTAGATAACTCTATATAGTCATGGATGGTTGGGATTGTTCCTATGATAATCTAATAGCTTAGGTTGATTCAAACTTCTATAAAAGAGTGCCTAGACTAAAACCAAAAATCAAAACAAAATTTGTCTCATGGCCACCATGTTGCTCCTTGGATAGTCTCCTTCCTAAAGCTTAGGATTTAACAAGTCAGAATTCCAATTCAAAAGACGAACAAATCATTCTCTTCTCTAACGTATCTTTATGAGTACTATTTCTTTCACAATATAATTATTAAATTAATTATGATGGGTTGTAATTGGATTATGAGAACATATCTGTTGAATCGCATGATGTTGTTTTACTTTGTAGATCTATTTCATATTTAATTTGATTCACTTTATGCAAGCTTGGGATGTTAAATCGTATGTTAATTCATATGTGAATTATATGCAAGTTTGCGATGTTAAACCGTATGTTAATTCATATGTGAATCTTATGCAAGTTTGGGATATGGTAATTCATATGTGAATCTTATGCATGTTTGGATGTTAAATCATATGCTAATTTGTATGTGAATTTTATGCAAGTTTAGGATGTTAAATTGTATGTTAGTTTGAATATGAAGCTTATGCAAGTCTATATGTGAATTGTACACAAGTTTATATGTGAATCAAGTATATACATATGCTAGTTTATATACAAAATCTTGTGATAAATTCATATGCATGTTGTAGAAATTCATATGCAAGTTGTAGAAATCCATATGCAAGTTTAGGTGGAAAACTATATTCACATTTTTGGATGAAAATTATATTCACATATGCAAGTTAAGCGAGACCCATAATTTATATATGCAAGTTCACAATTTCATGTTTAGATCTATATTTAGATTCATGATAGTTTATGAAAATATATGATACTATATGACATTGTCTATGCAAATTGTTGGCTATGCGATTTTATGTTAGAATTCCTATTTGCAAGTTAGATCTATTTTTATGTGTTATGCAAGTTGTGATGTTCCTTCTTTTATTAGTTAGACTATTTGCGAGTCTAACATATTTCATATTTCAATGTACGAATAGCGTGGGGACAAATGGGAAAATACTAATTATGTAAATTGTGAATTGGCGTGAAATGGCTTTAAAAGCATATAATTAAATTGGGACATTAATTGGTATAATTTTTATACCTAAAAAGTACGGACATAATTTAGGTGACAATTATGGACATAATTAATTTAGAAATTATTGGAAATTTGAATAGGGATAACTAATTCATATTGGGGTGAAATAATTTGTAATAATAAACGCCTAAGACACGAGGTTAGACTCGTTTGTGGTGTATGACTGCCCAGACCAACCCGGCAAATACAACAACCACAAACGGTAGTCTAATGTGAGAGGTCGAAGGCATAAATTAAATGCATAACAGTTGTAATGACACAAGGTTAGACACGTTTTCGGTATAAGACTGCCCATACCCGCCCGGCAAATCCTGCAACCGCAAATGGGAGTCTAATGTGGGAGGTCTTACAAGGTTACGGTTATAATGAATTAAGTAAGACTTAACCAAGATAAACATGTGGTGGGACATGGGGGTTAAGTGGGTGACCTGGGTGGCATGTGAAATATGATTTGAAACACTTAACCAAATCGAAACATGTAAAGAAGACATGAATAAGAAGGGGTTAAGTGGAAAATTCTAGTGGGGACCAAGAATAGGTGGAAAGCTTCTGTTAAGCATGGGGGATTCATTTCAAACCAGTAACCCATTAAGTATCTTTGTGAGCTCAAGTTAGATCGAGGACGACACGCTTACTGGGTTTGATTGTAAGAGGTCAAAACGGGTTAGCGGTGGCAACGCAAGTCCAACGGGGTCATGTGCGTGCGTGGGCCCAGGCCGGTAGGTAAGACGTTGTTGCATCGTGTAGATATAAGGCGTGCATCTTTAGTGGTATCGGGTTGCCACTTTTGGGAGTGATACACCCCACGGTGGGTCCAACACATATATCTACGTGTTAGGGAACCGATCGCATGGGGGTAATGGGTACAACTAGTGGAGATAGGGGCAGGCGACACCTATGAAGACAGCTAGGGGTACACGAAACTACCATTATGATTATTATATAGGCGGGATCAACTCTTAGGGTGACTAGTAGTGGTGCAGTATTGTAATTATCCTATAGTGATTAGGAGCGAGATTAACGCCGGAATATTCCTCATATTTGTTTTGTCTTGCCCACTTGTTTCACAGTCATTCCTTATTTTACCAGTTTATGCCTTATCATAATTACTTTAATAATTGTATCGTTAAAGTTATGGTACTCTCCAGACTTTATGTCTAACCCCCTTTGTTTTCGCCTCTTTTCTTCCTTTGCCCCCCCCCCAACCTAGGTTCTCAGGGTGGGACTAGTACTAGTGGAGCTTGATCTGGATCTTTCTCCCTCTTTTGGAAGTGCTTGGATTGCTGAAAGTAAAGTTCAGCTCATCTCTTTTATGGCTACTTATGTTGGGGTTATGCTTTTTATTTTATGTACTCAGAAAATAATTTGTCAAGTTGGTTACTAAGTGTACTTGGTTTTTTTTGTCGGTTTATGATATTGTTGTAATCAAACAATTTCTCTGCTGCAATAAATGTTGTTTTGAAAGTTTTCAAGTACTAATATATGTATCTGTATTGTTATATTTTGTTCTATTCACCAATAATACTCCATGAAAGTTAATGCATTCCCTTTGAGAGTGACATTAATGGACGTGGGGTGTTACATGAAATGTTGGGCTACAACATTTGATTTTATTTAAAACATTTCTGAAGTTGTGAAATCTAGGGGAGGTGCTGCGTTTTAATATTTCAGGAAGAAGATGTAGGTGTTTTATATATCCAAGGAAGCTTCTCTGCTATGCTTCACTTTTACAACAATGACTACAATGAGGCAGATTATAATATTACACTATTATATATATATATATATATATATATATATATATATATATATACAGATAGGTATGTATCACAGCCGTCGTATTTGACTGAGGAGCAACTGTTTATTTGCCCAGATGTTTAAAAGCTTTTGTCACGATGTACTCTTTATATAAAACAGACTATTTAGTTTTGATTTAGTCCAGAAGCATATGCATCCGACCACCTTGAACAACTTAGATTTTTATAAGATTTGCACAGAAGATTTTGATATGTGATTGTTCACATGGACTCATAGATTTGAAATTAGAGTCAAAAACCTTTGTCAAAATCAAGCGTTGAATCATGATGAACAGTCGTTGAACATATATCCTATGCAAGAAAATTTCATTCATGCACTGAATTTATATTAGATTTAAAAAGATTTTCACACTTTGCCACGCAACATCTTGTAGGATTTTTGTACAGAATATATTCATAGATACCTATTTTCTTTTAGAGCTTGCATGTGCGAAGATTTGGCAAACAGATTGAAGAAGAAAAAAGATATGGAAAGATGCCGGTTTTCATGAGATTTGAAACCGATGCATTTAACATAAATTCTTATTTTACAAAATATTTTGCGGTTACAGACACCAAACAAAATATTGCAACTGACGTTTCTATGTTTTAATTACTATTTTAAATATACAGAAACAAGTTTCGAAGTTTAGTTTGAACTTATGTAAAAGATATGAATTTTTATTTAACGATTTAAATTCATTTTAATTAAATTGTTTTTCCACGTGTTTATAATTCGTACGGCCAAAAAGTAAACTCACTTATTATTCCAATAAAAACAATATTAATTCCTTTTATGTTGCCAATTCACATTATACTACCAATTCAACATTTTCCAAATATCTTGGATTTAAAATATTATTGTTTTACCTATTTTCAAAATTATTAAATCCAACTATTTAAATTTGAATCAACATTTAAAGCAATAAAGTAAATTCAAATAATTAGCCCGAAAATACGAGATGTTACACTATTAGTGTCCTATTTTTTACGTGAAATGTGTACAAGGCAAGGGGTATTTTATTTTGTCTTATTGTTCTTAAGATTAGACTTAAAAGACGTGCTAGATATTTTGATATTATATATAATAAGAAATTTATTTCAATATTTCATGAATAAAAGTTGAATTTTTTTATTATGAATTGAATACCATTTTAAAACAATGTTAGAGAAAAATTAAGAAAATTAAGTGTAGTTTTATATTCATTGCACGATTGAATTTCTTAAAAGGAATTTATTTAATTATGTTTACTATGCCTCATGTATATTTTTATGCATGGCATAATTGAGTTTTGAATATATTATAGACTAATACATTAGACTAATTTCATAACTTGAATAGTAGAGATTTGCAAAAATATACACATGGTTTATCTTATTCTTAAATTATGTGTATTTAATATTAGTGAACTTTGGAAAACAAACATAAAATGTTTTATAATAGGTGAAATTTCATCTGAATTAATTCTTATAAAGCACACCTCAATTCTTTGAGTATGACATGAATCGTTGAGAAATAATGAAAAATAAGCATGCAAGAACACATGTTCATTGATTCATCTCTTAATTAAACAGCATTTCAACTAAGTGTTAAAAAAATGATCAAATCAATAATAAAAAATTCACGATATTACTTTGTCAGTAAACAATTGCTAACATGAGAGTATTTGCAAAAAAATCTACAAATATTATCTATTATTTGCAATTTCACATTAAAAATATTTTTTTTCTCAGCTACAGTTGCATATTAATGCAGTTTAACTATTAAAAATAATGAAGTACATGCCAAAAATAATTTTACATGGGTGATTTGAAGCGTCTATTTAAATGAAGATGGGTTGGAATCAAAGTATCCTATGTTAATTGCCACTTTATATTAATCTCATATACCGTATTTTATCTTATTATTGATTTCAAAAATGGTACCAACACCCAAGGTGTTATGGAGACACTTCACCAAAAGGCAGGATTCGAGATTGTGGAGCCACAAACACAAAATAAAAGAAAAATAGTAGAAAACAAAAGAATTTTAGAGTGGTTCGGCTTAAAAATAGCCTACATCCACTATAGGAAGAGCTTCCATTATCACTTTTGGATTTACAAAGTACATGACTTCACTCATATCACTCATTTCTCTCATTTATAATGACCTCCTCTATTTTCTCTCTTTTAGCTCATGATTTCACTTGAATTCACAAAGGAATCGGCGAGATCTCTTGATTTATGATGATAGTTTTGTAGATCTTCGATCACTTGAACAATTAGACGATCTTCATTAGTTCTATGGTGATTTGTGTTAGAACTAGGCTTGAGAGAGAATTAATGGAGGTTAGGGTCACTTGAGTTGAGTTTGAGATATTTCTAATGGAATTTGGAGAAGATTTGATCAATTTGTTGTTGGAGCAAGATGGATTGGGTCTGAGAAGCCATTATTACAGCATGGAGTGCTTGTGAGTGGTGGAGAAATGATTTTGAAAGCCCTTCGGAGTCGAAAAATCCCTCTCTTGAATGGTTGAGAAGTGGGTATTTATAGGTGTGCTTTGGAGGTAGTGGTAAAGCTAAAAATATGGTGTGTAGGGTTTGGATTGGCCATAAATTTATTTATGAAAATGCCACTGATCCATGACCGATTCGTCCAGCTGTACCCAGTTGTAATATGACCGACCAATCTTTAATTAAGCTACCGACCGACCATAATTATTTCTACCTACCGATCAAAATATTGTGCTGTCGATCCATTATTTACAACTTTTCCAACTTATTACTTGAAGTGCTAATCCATTGTGTCATAAACTGCTAAAGCCGCCTTTCTGAATGACCAATCCAATTAATTTGCTTGTCTTATATGCAGCTCCATATATATATATATATATATATATATATATATATTCACACTTCGTCCAGAGATATATTTTAGATTTCATTGTGCATATATGATTTATCCACTCACAACGCGAGGTGGCATCACATACGCCAGTCTCCTCTTGTTCCAACAATGAGCAACTAATCCATCTACAATAAATGATTGATCCAACTTTGAGTTGCCGACTGATACGACTTGGAGCTGCCGACAGATCTGAATAGCAGGTGAAGACCGACCCAAATGTGATGCACGATCCAACATTTGCTGAGTTGTTGACAACTAGCATGGGTGCATTCCGATCCAAAGTATGTTGCATGTATACGTTGTAGTCCATTTTATTTACCACATGCGTTTGCCCTAAACCAATCCATATAACTGGCGTGTCCATTTACATGTATTAATAGCTGCATGCCAACATTGCATGTTCATATTTCACGGTTTGCATTAGCAGGTTATATAACCGTGTTTATACCAATGTCTTAACATGTGTTGGCCATAAAAGTGACACTGTAGTTGTCATGTAGCGAATGTTATGACCCAATATTACCGACCGAACCATGAATGAAGAATATGCCGACCCATATAAAGATGTTTGCCATCATGTGTTGCATGTTGATGTGGCATTCTCTTTCACTATGAGCACTGAGTCTATATAAATGCTTTACATAAAATGAAATGAAGCTTATTTTATGCTCATGTGCTAGAACAATATATTATCCAAGTGAAGCAAACGTTAAATTTCCCATTTTTAAGTGAACCGATCCATGTGATTGTTAATTTGACCAGCCCATGTTAAAGCTTGATGCAGTCCCGACCGATCCATAGTTTATAGAGGTCGACCGATCCATCAATGAAGTGGATGGTCGATCCTTCACCAGTAAAGGCACCTGATCCACCAGCTGATAACAGATCGATCCATAATACCATTTTATGTCCGATCCATACAAAATTCTTGTCCAATCCATTATATAATTTACGCCCGACCCATATTAAATCATCACTCGGTTCATTGTTTTAATATAAATAATCTATCATTCTTGTGCACAATAAAACATGAGTTTTAGACCGCATTTTTTAACAAAGTTAACATTTTCCCTTCGAAATTTATTTTTTCTTGTGAAAAAAATAAATTTCAAAATAACTGCCTTGACCAGTGTTAGTGCATACTTATAGATCATCTGTACTTATTTTTGATGAATGGAAATAATGATTCTTTTAAATATTCATGGGCTGAGTGCTTACTGTATTTTGGATCATAACATACATGTATGTATCGGACACTTTATTGTGTATCGAATTGGAAAAAAATTCTGATAGTGGATTAGATACAGGTTAATTTTGGGGATCATTTTCCTGGTCACTGGTGTCTCTGCTGTTGAATCGGAGGTTAGAATTTGGAAGAACCCGAAACTTCCCCGGTCTCCGAAGAGAAGAGGAAGAACGGATTGCTTTGAGGACAAGATAAATCAGAACACAAACAAAAGAAAATTTCATTGCTTATTACAACAATTCCATTAGAATATAAGAATATACGAAGTATGAATAAATATTACACATCATAAAATATCTTAGATTAAGCACACTACATAGCAGCGGAAAATAATACAAAACACAACTGAAAGAGATAAACGGATACAGAGCTTTCCAGATATCATTCCAGCTGTAAACCAGGATCCCATGAATATAAATCTACAAAACCAAAACTACTTGCCGCCTATGTGGAAAATAGGGGCACCTAGAGTTTAGGTTAAAACAATAAACTCCAGGTCAGTCATGTGTCTAGTGTTAGAACTAAAATAGTTATTAATCTTTATTCTAAAGTTAGGTAAACCAAGGGACCACGCCGTATAACATGGAACAGGTTTCCTCCCAAGAATATTAGTGCATAAAACAAACAACGCAATGCTTTTCGGAAAAATGTAGCTATTACAAGACTTAGGTCCCATCACACAATGCTACGCAAGCCGGAGTATAGAGTTTTACCTTTTAATAGCCGAACATGCTTGGTACGTTTAAAACATATCATTTTGATACTATTATAGTGTAAAGTGTATGAAAACAACTTCAAATATAAATGTATCAATCATAGACGGCATAGTGCCCCATCCCACTATGTCTACATACTAGGCTTTACAAATAAAACCGAAATGTCACGTATTGGAAATTGGATTTCCGTCATGAGTCGAAGTAAGGGATATACTCCTCTCCGCTTCGAGACACTCTGGCAAATGTCTCAGGACTACACACTCTGGGTAACCCCTGGAATCGGCTGGGCCGGTCCTCCCTTACGTTTGAGGATTTGTTATTCCTGAACACATGTTTCCAGGTCCTATCAGACCTATTCATCGGCTCCGAAGAGACCGATATATCTGAGGCGCCTCGCATTCCAACATCCACAAAGGTATAATAATCAACAATGTCAGGGCTAGTAAAACGCTGACACCACCCACAACTAGAAAGAAACGTCGTGTTCTCCTAGCGGTCCTTATCCCGGTTTTAACTCATACTGAGGTGTGAGGCTTGCGAATTAACGCAATACACAAAGCTACGCTGTATTAAAGTCGTGCTTTGATCATCAACCACAAGACTCTGCTTTTCAACAAAGGCCTTGATCACTGCATCTCCACATGCCGCACAGGCAATTCATGCCATGCGACTGATATCTATCAATATATAACCTTTGAGCTCATACGTCTCAGAGAAGGGCATTAAGCAAGAGAATAAATTCTCCACCACCAAATGGATATATATTTAATAGAAATCAATCAACACAGAATAAAATCCAATGTCGGACACACAATCCATTTACAAGTTCATTCTGGGTCTGAACGAAACCGGAGACATCTTATTCCTTATCCCGTATGTCCAATACAGGAGAGAGGTCTCCGCATATCCGTCGATCTCCAAGTATGTCTGGACGATCACCACTTATTACCTCGTCTTGGGTGTATGAGACGACCCCAAATCCCTTACTGACGGAGAAAAGGGTTATCTTTGGAATATAACACAGAAACAGATAATAGCAGAACAAAATAATTAAATACACCAGATAATGAACAATAGAATATACTGGATAAAAGTAATCATCAGAGTTACACAGTATACAGGATAATACTTAGTAAAAATACAGTTCAGCTATACATAAATGTCTACAGCGGAAAACAAACATAATATGTACAATAGGAGCTGAACAGCATAAAAAGAGATAAATGATAGAATCCATCTTCAGCTCTAGCTATCCAGAAAGAACCAGCTAAACCTGAATACAAGGCTGCCCGTGTGGAAAAAGGGGCACTCGAGTTTGAAAGTGAAACAAACTACGAGTCAGTCATGGGACTGGTATGAGAAATCTACTCAACACATATATAATATGGCTAATCACAGGACCACGCCACTTTTGTGGAATGGGTTTACTCCATTGGATTGCCAGTGCTTTAAAATAAATCTTTCTTTTAAACATCACAATGCTTTTTATAAAAATGAAGCCATTATAAGACTTAGTTCCCATCACACAATGCAACGCAAACCGGAGGATAGAGTTTTTACCTTATAACGGCCAAAATATGCTTGATACGAATAAAACAAAGGCATTTGATATTATTGCTAGTGTTTATATGTTTTGAAAACAATTTCAAATCACAACTATCAATCATAGACGTCATTAGTGCCCCATACCACTATGTCGTCATATATATATGTATACAATCAAAACCGCACGATGTCGTATTTGGAAATTGGATTTCCATCCTGAACCAAGGTAAAAGATAGTCCTTACCGAATTCAAGACGCTCTAGCCCGTGTCTCAGGCAAGTACTCAGTCAAGCCTTTGGATCGTCAGGGCCGGTCCACCGATGTGGATTAAAATGCCTGAACAATACGTTTCCCCGCCCTTTGGGGCGTAAACGAGCCAACGAATGACTCAATCGGACCCGGATCGTCCGATCTAACCGAGGCGCCTCGCAACAGCAACAACCACACAGGTGAAAAGTATATAAATGCCAGGGCTGGTAGGTCACTGACACCACCCTAGCTAGAAAGAAACGCATGCCCTCCCTGAGGTCCTTCTCCCGTTTTTGGTTCATACCGGGGTGTGAAGCTCGCGATTTTACGTTATACACAAAGCTACGCCACACCGGCGGTGCTTTGATCATCACCACAAGACTTTGCTTTTCAACAGAAGCCCTGATCACTACATCTTAGCATGCCACACAGGCAATTCATGCCATGCGACTGATGTCCATCGATATACAACCTCTGAGATCGTGCGTTTTAGAGAAGGGCGTTAAGCAAAAGAATAAATTCTCCGCCGTCAAACAGATGTATATTTAATAGAGATCAATCAACACAGAACAAAATCCAATGTCAGACACACAGTCCATTTACAAGTCCGTCCTGGGTCTGAACGAAACCGGAGGCACTAAATATCTCGCAAACCCATCGATCACCACGTACGTCTGGACGATCACCACTCATTATCCATATTTTGGGATGCCTCCCAATCAGGACCTCGGTTACCATCCAAACGAGGTGAAGATCTCCGGTCTTCGACCATCGTCTTCATCTTCGACTTTCAATCGTCGGTCAATTATTTGAAATGAGAATTAACTCGGCCTTTTCAAATAATTCACGTATATTTAGAATTTCAAATCAATTTATTTCAATGGTTAAATCATTCGACAACACCAATTTTGTTCTTTAATGTAATTTTAATACCAAACACATTCAACCATCAAATTCTACATAAATCGAGCAAATTCAGTTTATTTCTATTCCACATCGTTTATGGTATTTTATAATGACTTATTGCTATTTTTATTTATTTTAAAATAGCCAATTTATTCAAAACGACGCTTCGGGCCATAACGCGGCCGTGGCGCTGTTTTTCTTCAGATTTGATTTACACATATCTGAAAATCTAACCGTTGGATCTTCACAAAATTTACATCATTAGAAAGGTCTTTTCAAAATGAATCCAACGGTTCCAGTTTCGAGAAAACCGACGGTCGGATCTCCCGGTACAATCGTTTGAAGTTTGGATTTCAAAATACGAACTGCAGCGTCGTTATTCGATTCAATATAATTATATTTATATACATAAATATAATCGTTTCTGGCGCTGTTTTTCTTCATATTTGAATTAAACATTCTAGACAATCCAACCGTTGGATTTTTACAAAGTTGGTGCAATTGGAAAGATATTTCCAAGGCGAACCCAACGGTTGCGTTTTCGGGAAAATCCAATGGTCGGATTTCCCGCACTAGTTGTTTGAAATCACGGTTTCAAAACACGAACTGCACGGCCACGTTTCGTTTTAATTTTATTTATATTTATAAATTTATATAAATATAGTTCATTCAAAAATTCCTATATCGTTTTCACTTCAAATATTTCACTAACGCCTTTAAATTTCGGAAAAATTCGCCATAACCTCCTTTGTACGGGAGGTGCTGGGAAAATTCCCAAATAGCCACACGGGCGTCTCATGTCGAAAAGAAAAAGAAAAAGCCAAGCGGCTAGCCAACAGGCTCATAAAATCATCACCCAAACAAAACAGTAAATGTGTACCTATTTGTCGGGCACAAAATTTTATTCCTCTTCTCTAGCCCCTTTGCTATAACCTGTTCAATAAATATGCATGTACATATATACAGTTCTTATCATTTATCATTTTCCATTCAACTTCATATTTGATTCCATTTGGTTCAAAAACACCATTCATTCTAATGTTGTATGCATAGGCAAAAATCATATCATTGGCTAATAAATGAATATTTCAACTCATGCATATTTATTTGAACGAGTGGCTATTTTTAACACTTCACATTTCAACAATTCATGTATATAATAAAAATGTGATTTTTATTGTAAAACAATTCATTTCAAAACACTATTATTTTATATAGTTTATATAGGTAATAAAAATAGGATTTTTCTTATAAAACAATTTATTTTAAAATATGAATACCATTCAACACGTGAATTTCAATTCAACGAATGAATATCGATTCAGCACATGAAGGTTTTCTATAGTTTCTATATATAGATAAAAATGTGATTTTTATATTTAAAACGCGAATACCATTCAACACATGAATTTCTAATCAACGAATGAATATCGATTCAACACATGAAGGTTTTCTATTCAATGAATAAATATAGTTTCAGCAAATGAAAATAATTCAAACACATGAATATTATTCATAATTTCGGCAGCATAACGGCAGGGAAGTTAAAACCGGGACCGTCCCTAGTACGGCTCCTCGCTCTACCTTAAAACCTCGCGGTTTTTGACAATGAGGATCATGCATCTAGTTCGCACGCAGGCGGCATGTATATATTTATTTCATTTCCACAAACTAATCCTATGTAGTTTCAACCAAATATTTCTCAACCACAAATGGGTATATTTCAACCATAATCAATCAATATCAACCACAAACAATCCCAAACAACCATTCGCTATCAATCAATTTTCACACCAATCACAACCAATAAATATCGTACATGGTTTGTGGACGAGGGGCGTATATATATATATATATAGCAATTCACTTCTATTTCAACACATATATAATTTTTACAACGTATATATAACTTATACATCGAACATACAACTTATACAACGCTTATACAAGAGGTGTACAACGCTTATATAACTCATACATCGACTATATAATTTATACATCGTCGTTTTCCATATCGTTTATAAATTAGAAATCTCACATTGGGTTCAACTCCACCAAAAATAGCAGAAGGCTCAGAAAAATATGCGGTCTCTTCGAAAATGTAGAAGGCGTCCACACGGTCACGATGTTCCCTGTTTCATCGAATTTCGTTAACACAACAAAAAGATATAATTTTTCAAAGTTTGCAACGGTTTAAAGGTGTTAAAACTGTTGAAAATAGATCTGGCCGATACCTCTCTGAATTCTTCAAAACTAGGTTTTGAATTTTCTTCAAATCCGTGCAACTATATGACGATCAGCCTGTGCCATCTCGAAGAGCTAGGAGAGGCGCGCCTAAGCCTTGAACGGCGGCGAACTCAGTGGTCAGAATCAGGCGCGGCGGCGAACTGAAGGCGGCGACTTCTCGGCGTCCGTTCTCCCAAAATACACAATGAAAAAATCGAAACTAGGTATGGATTTGAAGATCTCGAGGAGCTCTACAAAATCTTCAACTGGAGGAGGGGCTAATTTTGCCTGGTTTGGTCGGAAATTGGATGGGAACGGCGAGGAGGGTTTTCGCCGTCGATCGGCTGTTACGGGGAGAGAGAAAAAGGATTTTTCTATTTTTTTTATTTGAATTCTGATTGGTTGGTAGATTTTATAAGGGGTTTTCTGACGCGATCACCAATCCAAACCCAACGACTGTCGTCCCCAGTGTTTTACCCCCATTCCGAACACAATGGGATATGTATCGAAGGCCCATTCGAATGTTTCAGTCAGTTTTCCTTCAAATTAAAATATAAAACATTCAATATTTAATTTGAACGTACATTTCAATTTGCCAGGGCCACAAACTAATTCAAAAAATTCCAGAAAAATAAATCTAGCTATGTTTTGACGATACGGTCCGAACAAAACTAGTTTCGTCGAATTCTGAGACCGTTTGCAAAAAGGCCCATTTCTGGTCGATCCAATTTAACAATAATTGACCAAAACACATTTTCCTTTGCCACGCCCACATACAAGCTTCAAAAATTATGATATTTGAAACCTAGCGATAAATTCACATCCCGGATCCAACAAAAGTGGTTTCGTCGAATTCCGAGGTCGTATGCAAAATGGCCAAATTCCCGGGCTATATAAATTCCATAGCGACCTTTCTGAAATTTCATTTGGCCATAACTTTTGCTTTCCGTTATGAAAATTCGATTTTTCAGATTCGTTAGAAAGGTATTCACTAACAGATTTAGATATTTTTGGTTTCACTAAAATCCGTTTTGTTTTGCACCCGTACAGTCCGACAAAGTTTGAATTCAATTTTGGAAACTGCAGCGCCTTTTCAGGCCTTGTTTATAATTATAATTAATTATATTCACTTTCAATTGTCGATTCAACTCACTTTTCATCTCTATTATTTAAAATATTTATTTTAAATATTTAAAATCCATTATTTTAGCCAATTTAAAAAATTTAAATGGGTTCAGATTTTCTAGGTCGTTACAATCTCCCCCACTTAAAACTTTTCGTCCCCGAAAAGGAACAAAGTCGAAAGTAGTTTGATTAGTCAACTCTACGTTCGATCTGGCTTCAATTCTCCAACTTTTCAGTTTCTGAGAAATTTCAAATTCTTCAAAAATTTGACTAACATCCGGAATTTTTGAAAAATTCCGCCATAACCTCCCTTGTACGGAGAGAGGTTTGGAAATTTATTGGGTAGTTACCCAATAAATCCTAATAAGCATACACATATTTATAGTGATATATTCTGGTGTTTACAGGGGAGCATGTACTGATAATAACTCCAGAGAATAAATTCTCGTCACCCTGCCCCGTGTGGGAAATAAATAGTCCATGTGCCGTATCTAATAACTAGAGAGACGTGATTATTGTCAACTCCAGACCCGTGTGGGGTTTTTATTATTCTAGCAATTTAATCGTTATAATTTAAATAGTCCATATCAGTCATCAGTTCAACCTGTAAAATATAGTCATCGCCATACAAGTCTCTCGCTCGTATGGTAAATCTTCCACCTCGTCACACAAGCTCCAAATGCTTATGTGGTATATGATGAAGTATGCCTATCTTCAGAAGTATGCCATGTAATGTAGTTCAAAATTAATTGTTACTATCCTATGGCGACGTTTATTATTTCACACAGAAAAACCAACACTCCGCATCCAATGGCATTCGCAGGAGTTGATATAGTAATATTTCGCATCCAACCCATTAAGGTTTACCTATTTGTCGGGCACGCAAATAAATCTTTACTCAACAGCTAATCCATTTACCTGTTCAAACATATATAATGCACAAGTATATATATTTCCATCTATCTTTAAATCAGTTCAATGTGTGATATAATCGAATAAATTACAACATTATTCTATTGTGGATTCAATTAACTATCGTTTCAATAATTTTAATTAATCAAATTTACTAACACACAACACAACCAACAAGCAATTTGTTTTTAACTTTTCAAAACCATTTAAATTAATTCCTATTCTCCTTTTAAAATCATTCAGACTATAGAGTTAACAGTGCACATCCATGAAAAGAAATTAACAACAGAGTAGAGAATTAAATGGTAATGCAAAGTAGGGTAAATGTACCTTGCACCAGAGTCAATCAGAGATATCCACTCGGCGTCTAGGATAAGCTTTCTGAATGCTCTCCTCAGTTTCCCAAGTACAATCTCGCAGATCTCCACTCCATTTCACTTTGACTAAGTGAACCTTCTTGTTCCTCAACTCTTTGGTTTCTTTGCCGATAATCTTTAGCGGCTCTCTTCTCACATCTAATTCGGGAGTAATTTCAATATCGTGTTGAGCTGCTTCTTCCACGATCAAGTCTGGATCATGAACGTGCTTTCTAAGTTGAGATATGTGAAATACATCATGAACTCCAGGCAACCAATCCGGCAATTTAACCCTATAAGCGAGAGTTCCGATCCGTTCCAGAATAGGAAACGGACCAATGAATTTGGGCGCCAACTTTCCAGTTTTACCGAACCGGATAACTCTTCTCATCGGCGATACTTTCAAATATACATAGTCGCCAATAGCAAAGAATATATCTCTTCTTCTCCTGTTTCTGACACTCATTTTTTTTCTACTACCTCTGCAAATAGCAGATCAAGTGTCAGGTCACAGAAAGAGTATTTTAAAACATAGAAACATATACTTCAAATGTAAATGGGTCTATCGAGGTGTAATTTCATTCTGCTTTACTCATACTAGGATATTACTGATCCTATCTGTATAGAGTTACCCGTCCTAGAACACTACTGGTTCTATTTCTGACGAGTTCATTCAAATGTTATATTCCAGAACTAAGCTTAACCAAAGCTCTGATACCACGTTGAGACGACCCCAAATCCCGTACTGATGGAGACAAGGGTTATCTTTGGAATATAACACAGAAACAGATAATAGCAGAACAGAATAATTAAATACACCAGATAATGAACAATAGAATATACTGGATAAAAGTAATCATCAGAGTTACACAGTATACAGGATCATACTTAGTAAAAATACAGTTCAGCTATAGATAAATGTCTACAGCGGAAAACAAACATAATACGTACAATAGGAGCTGAACAACATAAAAAGAGATAAATGATAGAATCCATCTTCAGCTCCAGCTATCCAGAAAGAACCAGCTAAACCTGAATACAAGGCTGCCCGTGTAGAAAAAGGGGCACCCGAGTTTGAAAGTGAAACAAACTACGAGTCAGTCATGAGACTGGTATGAGAAATCTACTCAACACATATATAATATGGCTAATCACAGGACCACGCCACTTTCGTGGAACGGGTTTACTCCATTGGATTGCCGGTGCTTTAAAACAAATCTTTCTTTTAAACATCGCAATGCTTTTTATAAAAATGAAGCAATTATAAGACTCAGTTCCCATCACACAATGGAACGCAAACCGGAGGATTGAGTTTTTACCTTATAACGGCCAAAATATGCTTGATACGAATAAAACAAAGGCATTTGATATTATTGCTAGTGTTTATATGTTTTGAAAACAATTTCAAATCATAACTATCAATCATAGACGGCATTAGTGCCCCATACCACTATGTCGTCATATATATAGGTATACAATCAAAACCGCACGATATCGTATTTGGAAATTGGATTTTCGTCCTGAACCAAGGCAAAAGATAGTCCTTACCGAATTCGAGACGCTCTAGCCCGTGTCTCGGGCAAGTACTCAGTCAAGCCTTTGGATCGTCAGGGTCGGTCCACCGATGTGGATTAAAATGCCTGAACAATACGTTTCCCCGCCCTTTGGGGCGTAAACGAGCCAACGAATGACTCCATCGGACCCGGATCTTCCGATCTAACCGAGGCGCCTCGCAACAGCAACAACCACACAGGTGAAAAGTATATAAATGTCAGGGCTGGTAGGTCACTGACACCACCCTAGCTAGAAAGAAACGCATGCCCTCCCTGAGGTCCTTCTCCCGTTTCTGGTTCATACCGGGGTGTGAGGCTCGCAATTTTACATTATACAAAAAGCTACGCCACACCGGCGGTGTTTTGATCATCACCACAAGACTTTGCTTTTCAACAGAAGCCCTGATCACTACATCTTAGCATGCCACACAGGCAATTCATGCCACGCGACTGATGTCCATCGATATACAACCTCTGAGCTCGTGCGTTTCAGAGAAGGGCGTTAAGCAAAATAATAAATTCTCCGCCGCCAAACAGATGTATATTTAATAGAGATCAATCAACACAGAACAAAATCCAATGTCAGACACACAGTCCATTTACAAGTCCGTCCTGGGTCTGAACGAAACAGGAGGCACTAAATACCTCGCAAACCCATCGATCACCACGTACGTCTAGACGATCACCACTCATTATCCATATTTCGGGATGTCTCCCAATCAGGACCTCGGTTACCATCCAAACGAGGTGAAGATCTCCGGTCTTCGACCATCGTCTTCATCTTCGACTTTCAATCGTCGGTCAATTATTTGAAATGAGAATTAACTCGGTCTTTTCAAATAATTCACGTATATTTAGAATTTCAAATCAATTTATTTCAATGGTTAAATCATTTGACAACACCAATTTTGTTCTTTAATGTAATTTTCACAACAAACACATTCAACCACCAAATTCTACATAAATCGAGCAAATTCAGTTTATTTCTATTCCACGTCGTTTATGATATTTTATAATGATTTATTGCTATTTTTATTTATTTTAAAATAGCCAATTTATTCAAAACGACGCTTCGAGCCATAACGCGGTCGTGGCGCTGTTTTTCTTCAGATTTGATTTACACATATCTGAAAATCTAACCGTTGGATCTTCACAAAATTTACATCATTGGAAAGGTCTTTTCAAAACGAATCTAACGGTTCCAGTTTCGGGAAAATCCGACGGTCGGATCTCCTTGTACAATCGTTTGAAGTTTCGATTTCAAAATACGAACTGCATCGTTATTCGATTCAATATAATTATATATATATATAATCGTTTCTGGCGCTGTTTTTCTTCAAATTTGAATTAAACATTCCAGACAATCCAACCGTTGGATTTTTACAAAGTTGATGCCGTTGGAAAGATATTTCCAAGGCGAACCCAACGGTTGCGGTTTTGGGAAAATCCAATGGTCGGATTTCCCGCACTAGTTGTTTGAAATCACGGTTTCAAAACACGAACTGCACGGCCATGTTTCGTTTTAATTTTATTTATTTTTATATATTTATATAAATATAGTTCATTCAAAAATTCCTATATCGTTTTCACTTCAAATATTTCACTAATGCCTTTAAATTTCGGAAAAATTCGCCATAACCTCCTTTGTACGGGAGGGGCTGGGAAAATTCCCAAATAGCCACACGAGCGTCTCATGTCGAAAAGAAAAAGAAAAAGCCAAGCGGCTAGCCAACAGGCTCATAAAATCATCACCCAAACAAAACAGTAAATGTGTACCTATTTGTCGGGCACAAAATTTTATTCCTCTTCTCTAGCCCCTTTGCTATAACCTGTTCAATAAATATGCATGTACATATATACAGTTCTTATCATTTATCATTTTCCATTCAACTTCATATTTGATTCCATTTGGTTCAAAAACACCATTCATTCTAATGTTGTATGCATAGGCAAAAATCATATCATTGGCTAATAAATGAATATTTCAACTCATGCATATTTATTTGAAAGAGTGGCTATTTTTAACACTTCACATTTCAACAATTCTTGTATATAATAAAAACGTGATTTTTATTGTAAAACAATTCATTTCAAAACACTATTATTTTATATAGTTTATATAGGTAATAAAAATAGGATTTTTCTTATAAAACAATTTATTTTAAAATATGAATACCATTTAACACATGAATTTCAATTCAACGAATGGATATCGATTCAACACATGAAGGTTTTCTATAGTTTCTATATATAGATAAAAATGTGATTTTTATATTTAAAACACGAATACCATTCAACACATGAATTTCTAATCAACGAATGAATATTGATTCAACACATGAAGGTTTTCTATTCAATGAATAAATATAGTTTCAGCAAATGAAAATAATTCAAACACATGAATATTATTCAAAATTTCGGCAGCATAACGGCAGGGTAGTTAAAACCGGGACCGTCCCTAGTACGGCTCCTCGCTCTACCTTAAAACCTCGCGGTTTTTGACAATGGGGATCATGCATCTAGTTCGCACGCAGGCGGCATGTATATATTTATTTCATTTCCACGAACTAATCCTATGTGGTTTCAACCAAATATTTCTCAACCACAAATGGGTATTTTTCAACCACAATCAATCAATATCAACCACAAACAATCCCAAACAACCATTCGCTATCAATCAATTTTCACACCAATCACAACCAATAAATATCGTCCATGGTTTGTGGACGAGGGGCGTATATATATATATATATTTATTTATATATAGAAATTCACTTCTATTTCAACACATATATAATTTTTACAATGTATATATAACTTATACATCGAACATACAACTTATACAACGCTTATATAAGAGGTGTACAACGCTTATATAACTCATACATCGACTATATAATTTATACATCGTCGTTTTCCATATCGTTTATAAATTAGAAATCTCACATTGGGTTCCACTCCACCAAAAATAGCAGAAGGCTCAGAAAAATATGCGGTCTCTTCTAAAATGTAGAAGGCGTCCACACGGTCACGATGTTCCCTGTTTCATCGAATTTCGTTAACACAGCAAAAAGATATTACTTTTCAAAGTTTGCAACGGTTTAAAGGTGTTAAAATTGTTGAAATAGATCTGGCCGATACCTCTCTGAATTCTTCAAAACTAGGTTTTGAATTTTCTTCAAATCCGTGCAACTATATGACGATCGGCCTGTGCCATCTCGAAGAGCTAGGAGAGGCGTGCCTAAGCCTTGAACGGCGGCGAACTCGGTGGTCGGAATCAGGCGCGGCGGCGAAGTGAAGGCGGCGACTTCTCGGCGTCCGTTCTCCCAAAATACACAATGAAAAAATCGAAACTAGGTACGGATTTGAAGATCTCGAGGAGCTCTACAAAATCTTCAACTAGAGGAGGGGCTAATTTTGCCTGGTTTGGTCGGAAATTGGATGGGAACGGCGAGGAGGGTTTTCGCCGTCGATCGGTTACGGGGAGAGAGAAAAAGGATTTTTCTATTTTTTTAATTTGAATTCTGATTGGTCGGTATATTTTATAAGGGGTTTTCTGACGCGACCACCAATCCAAACCCAACGACTGTCGTCACTAGCGTTTTATCCCCATTCCGAACACAATGGGATATGTTTCGAAGGCCCATTCTGATGTTTCAGTCAGTTTTCCTTCAAATTAAAATATAAAACATTCAATATTTAATTTGAACATACATTTCAATTTGCCAGGGCCACAAAATTATTCGAAAAATTCCAGAAAAATAAGTCTAGCTATGTTTTGACGATACGGTCCCAACAAAACTAGTTTCGTCGAATTCTGAGACCGTTTGCAAAAAGGCCCATTTCTGGTCGATCCAATTTAACTGTAATTGACCAAAACACATTTTCCTTGGCCACGCCCACATACAAGCTTCAAAAATTATGAAATTTGAAACCTAGCGATAACTTCACATCCCGGATACAACAAAAGTGGTTTCGTCGAATTCCGAGGTCGTATGCAAAATGGCCAATTTCCCGGGCTATATAAATTCCATAGCGACCTTTCTGAAATTTCATTTAACCATAACTTTTGCTTTCCGTTATGAAAATTCGATTTTTCAGATTCGTTAGAAAGGTATTCACTAACAGATTTAGATAGTTTTGGTTTCACTAAAATCTGTTTTGTTTTGCACCCGGTACAGTCCGACAAAGTTTGAATTCAATTTTTGAAACTGCAGCGCCTTTTCAGGCCTTGTTTATAATTATAATTAATTATATTCGCTTTCAATTGTCGATTCAACTCACTTTTCATCTCTATTATTTTAAATATTTAAAATCCAATATTTTAGCCAATTTAAAAAAAATTAATTGGTTCAGATTTTCTGGGTCGTTACAGTGTACAGCCCAATCAAGACATCGGTAATCATCCAAGTGATTTGAAGACCTCTGGTCTTCAACCACCGTTCTCATTGTTGACATATCGTCGATTCAGTTATTCAGAATGGGTATAGACCCGACCTTCCCGAATAAATCGCGTATATAATAAACAAGTGCTATAAAACACAACATACGCCTTATTCCAATTATAAATAATCTTTTATTCAAATATTCATATACTTTGGGAATGGTTCCCATTAATTTTATCAAAGATAAATTCTTTAAATTTATTCCTTAATCTTCCTTTGGATGTGAATTCAAACCATGTTATGATTTTCGAAACTAGTCGGGATTAGCGCACCTTACCGAAGTAACCATTTATTTAATTTCCCAATCCAAACCTATTCATCCCATGGAGCAAAACTGTAATCACTCCAAAACTAACACCACGGTGTTATCAGTAAATTTAATTACCATTTCACGTTCAAATCTGATTAAAGATTTAACTATCGCTAGGAGCAAAACTGGCGATACTCCATTCTCGATGATTTCCCAAATTTGATAATTTAAATTATCAATTCACATTTCAATCTAATTAAAGATTCATAAAAACTCCACTTAGTTTTAATCTTCCCAAAAATCAATATTATTGATTATTTAACTTAGGAAACACAACACATGCCGCATCGACAATCTACATCCTACTATTGATTTCTGCCTATACACAACCTCTGAGCTCGTACGTCTCAGAGAAGGGCGTTAAGCCAGAGAATAAATTCTCCGCCACCAAATAGATATAGATTTAGCAGAGATCAACCATACAGCTTGAAATATAATGACAAACATGTAATTCTGCCTTTAACTGGGTTAAAGAACTAATGTCATTTAAACACAGTTCACGATAAACCTAAATCACATTCCATTAATTATGGGATCTTCACGAAAAAACAAATCAATATCAATTTCCGTATCAAACCAATAATATAAATGGAATAGCGGCAAAGCCTTTTAAATTCCATATGTATTAACAGTCTTCCTCCACAGAAGTTCACTTCGATTATTATCGAATCGAATTCCATTCAATTCCAATTTAATATATTAAATTGGAAAACTTTACTTTGGAAAATTCCCATTAAATCTAAATAAAAAGATTTATATATTCCAAATCACATTACACTGTAAATAGGGTTAAAGAATGAATGTCGTTAAAAACACAGTTCACAATAAACCCAATTCACATTCCACTATTTATCGGGTTAAAGAACAAATGTCGCTAAAACACAGTTCACAATAAACCCAAAAATCAATTCCACTTCAATTCCAATTAAATATTAATTAATTGATATACTTCATTAAATCTATATAAAAAGATTTAATCTTTTCTCATCTGGGTTTAAGAACAGTGTTAATGAAGACACCATTCAAGACAAACCCAAATCTCATTTGATAATAAATACAAGGCTCTGAATAGAAAATATATCGGCTTATATTCAATATCAAATTCTGAAACCAACAAATATCATTTTGGGATAACGATATATATATATATATATATATATATATATATATATATATCTTCCAAATTTCTGCACAATATTCGAACAACCACGGAATCCAATATCGAAATATCCCGAACATAATTTCGATTCAAATCCATTCCAATTCTGGTTATTTTTAAAAACATTTCAATTCCAATTTAATTGTTTTAAAAATATTGGATTTTTAATTCTAGTTCATAACTAGTTCATTTCGATAAAAATATATTTTTATCTTTTCAAATATGGAATTTTCCAACCCAATTCTTTCCAAATCATTTATTATGATTTTACAAAAATTATTGATATTTTCAATAATTTTATCAAGGCCCGTACAGTCGATTTCCGTAAACGACCATCAAACTACACTTACAGCGACCTTTTCCAAATTTGATTTGGACATAATTCAAAACCCAACTGTTAGATTTCAAATCTCTAATATTCTTGGAAATCTCTTTTCGATACGAACCCAATGGTTCCAGTTTTAGGAGAATTCGATGGTCTGATCTCCCGTAATGTCCGTTTGAACTCAATGGTCGAAATTCGCGAACTACCGTGGCGCGATGCGTTCTATTTAGGCAATTATTTATCATATATATATATATATATATTATATATTTCATCGATTTCCATTTAAAACGTATTTTATAAATCGTTTTAAATTCGTTTTAAAAACGATTTCAACTTCAAATCAAAATTGAATATTTCTTACCATCGATATATAAATGATAGTATTTTCAAAACATTATACTTTGAAATCAATTCCTTTTCGATATTCATTATAGAAATGAATAAAATCAATATAAATATCGTTTACGTCAAAATGGCATTAATTAAATCGACACGGCTTTATATACTGAAATATATTCGTGTCCATCCCAAATCGGACATCAAAATCAGATTTCGATCTTTGACTGAATATTATTTTAAAATATTCATCATTTTAAAATATTCGTTATTTTAAAATATTTGTTCTTTCTGAACTGGAACCAGACACAGTCAATTACCATATAATGTGATTTATATGGATTTCATACAATACATGAACACAACATCAATGATACCCAATCAACCATCATCCAAAGTGCATTACACAACTGTATAAGCATTAAATTTAAATAATCAACGCTTATAACTTCCTATCAACCAATCGATTGAAATACAACTAAATATTGGGATTAGTGTATGTCCAATATCATCCCAATACCCGTGCGGGGTTTTCAAACAACAAAAACAGATTTATTTGTGCAGTTGAGCAATGTGTAAAATATATCGTCCCAATCAATATCAGTCTAATGTGTGTACATGAACAAATCGTCCGATTTGTTTATGAATATTTATTTTATTCATATACACGTTAAAAATTATATTTTTAACTATAAAATATTTTATTCCATTCCACATCACACAATCAATTTTCACCACACAAACAAACAAGCATACAAGTTGTCTATGGTCTGTGGACGACGGGTGTCGGGTGCGGCTAAGCACCGTCTGCATCCTAGTATACATTTTAACTAGAAAATAAAATAAAAGTGAGAAGTCCTCACATTTGGGTTCCACTACGTTGTGCTTTGATTGTCGATCTATGTAGTATACCTACGTTAAAAAATATATTTTTAACCAATCAATAATAATTTCTTTGTATGATTATTCTATAAATAACATACATAGGCTAAAAATTATATTTTTATATTTCTAAAAATAATTTCATATTTTTATAACCATGCTACATAGTTAAAAATCAAATTTTTCTACCGCTAATGAATGTATAAAAATCACATCTTTATTTTGCTATCTATATAACAAGCATATTTTTATTATCCCTATAATACAAAAATCATATTTTTATTATCTCTATAATATAAAAACCATATTTTTATTATCTATATAATATAAAAATCATATCTTTTCATGACAAAAAAAATCAAATCTTTTTATGCGTTCTCTTTCAACACAAAAATCTTACTTTTACAATGCTATTTTCTATACAAAGATTATGTTTTTTTAAAACGCTATTTTTTTATACAAAGATTATATTTTTTTATAACATCGCTTATATGATAAAAATCTTATTTTTATTTTGACTATATATATATATATAAATCATATTTTTAAGCATATAAAAAATCTATGTTTTCTTCTATAAAAATCGATACTTTTCTATTAAAAAATCAAATCTATTTATTATTAAAAATCAAATCTTTATTTAAAAATCATTCATATAAAAATCCAATCTTTATTTAGATTAAAAATATAATTTTTATTCTCTGATAGTTTATATAAAAATTCTTTTTTTATAACTTTATACATATATAAACTGAAATAAAAAATCAGATTATATATTAAAAAACACACACCTTTTTTTGTTTTGCTTTTACAAAGGAGGGAGGGAGAGTTCATCACAATCACCTAGGGGGGTGTTCACGTGGCTGAAGGGTGGTCGAAGGAGGGAGTTCGCCTGAGCTATGGGGTGGCGCGGCATCAGGTGGAGGAACGACGTCGTTCTTCTCGTGGTGGGGGCACAGGGTGTTCTCGCGCTGGAGACGGGGTCACGGTGAGGGGAGAGAAGCGAGGAGAGGAAGGGAGACCAAGAGAGAGGGAGGCGGCGATGGGGAGGCCGACCTCCGGCGGTGGCTGGCGGATGCGACAGGGCTCCACCCCTTTTCTTTTTTTATTTTTCTATTCGGTTTGAACTGATTTGAATAGGGGGTGTTGACCGAGTAAGTAGAGAGGGTTAGAGGAAGAATATAAATATATATTTATTTAATTTTAATTTTAAAATCCAAAAAGTTACTTTTTAAATTCGAACTCTAAATCGAGCCCACCGACTGTCGTCCACAACTAATTACCCCCATTTCGAACACAATGGGATATGTCTGGTAAGCTGATTCAACTATTTCAATCAGTTTCCATCAAAATCAAAATATAAATCTATATATTGAATTTGAACGCACATTTCAATTTATCGGGGCAACATACGGATCCCAAAAATTCCCGAAAAATAGTTTCTAGCCTCGTAATGACGATACGGTTTTAATAAAACTAATTTCGTCAAATTTGGAGACCGTTTGAAAAATGGCCATTTTCTAGTCGATCCTAATTGACTAAAACAGTCAAAACACGTTTTCTTTTGCCATGCTCAGACATTGATTTAGAAAATTATGACTTTTGGAATTTAGCAATAATTCGACATTCTGGATCCAACAAAAGCAGCCTCGTCGAAAACAGAGGTCGTTTGCAAAATTTCCATTTTTAAGGGCCAAAATTCCGCAGCAACTAATCTAAATTTTCAACTGGGCATAACTTTTTATTCCTGCTATGAAATTTTGATTTTTCAGATACATTGGAACGATATTCTCAAATAGATTCTAATATTTTTGGTTTTGCTAAAATCCGGTTTATTTTGAATCCTGTACATTCATTTGAAATTCAAAATAGAGTTTTCAAACTACCGCGCCATTTTCAATTCCTTTTATAATTAAAAATAAATATTTATATTCTAACTACGATTCTAATAAATATTTCCTTTATAATTCTATTTGAAATAAATTTCTCATCGTTATTATTTAAAATAGATCATTTTAAATATTCAAAATACCATATAATTGCTAAAATAACAATTTTAAATTGGTTCGGATTTTCTGGGTTGTTACATCTCCCCCACTTAAAATCTTTTCGTCCTCGAAAAGGAACGAAGCTGAAATTTGTTTTACAAACCAACTCAACTTTAAGTTTGGCTTTCATTCTTCAACTTTTCAGTTTCTAAGAATTTTCCAATTCTTTAAAAATTTGGCTAACACCCTAAATTTTCGAAATTTTTTGCCATGACCTCCTTCGTATGGGAGCACCCGGAAAATCCCCAAACCACCACACAGGCCCTCACATCTCAAAAAGTAAAAGAAAAAGCCAAGCAGCTAGCCAATCGTCTTATAAAATCATCCAATCCCAATAAATTATTAAACATGCACCTATTTGTCGGGCATACAATTTTGTTCCTCTGCTCTAGCCTCCTTGCTATGACCTGTTCATACATATATATGTATATGCATGCATTTCCAAACAATTTTTCAATATAGTTCAATATTTGGTACAATTGGGTTATATGTACCGTTCTTTCACATAATGGTTTTATTAGATAACAAATAATCACACAACACAACCATCAATCAATTAGTGAATTAAAGTTTCAAACTCATAATTTTAATATATATACAAAAAATCATGTTTTTGATGCCAATTCACAACAATATACCCAATCTAGTTTTGGTTCTCACACCAGTCAATTGGAAATATATAGATATCTAACTTTTGAAACTCGAGCATAAATACTGATGATGGCGTGCCATCATCAGAATCATGTCCGGGCGACTAGAGTGCGATTCTATATCTATCCAATATATTAAAACTTCGAATATACGTTTGCAAGGCATTTATGCAAAATCTTTATATATTGGATTGTCCAAATTCAATACAAATAAATATCCAAATAAGTATGAAATAGTTTAAATTTTCAAAACAATATTTGTTTCCATTTTTATTATAAATATAACAATCTTCACACACGTTCTAGGATACTACTGATCCTATCTCTAACGAGTCACTTTCATTGGATATTACTAATCCAATCTCCAATGAATTCTTTCATTTGGTTCTAACGTATCTTGTTCTCCGAGCTCTGTAAACCAAAGCTCTGATACCACTGTAAGAAACCCGAAACTTCCCCGGTATCCGAAGCAAAGATGAAGAACATATTGCCTTGAGGACAAGACAAATTAGAACATAAACAGAAGAACATTTCATTGCTTATTACAACAATTCCATCAAAATACAAGAATATACAAAGTATGAATAAATATTACACATCATAAGATATCAGAGATTAAAGCATATTACATAGCAGTGGAAAATAATACAAAACATGACTGAAAGAGATAAATGGATACGGAGCTTTCCGGATATCGTTCCAGCTGTAAACCAGGATCGTGTGAATATAAATCTGCAAAATCAAAATTACTAGCTGCCCGTGTGGAAATTAGGGGCACCAAAGTTAAGGTTAAAAAAATAAACTCCAGGTCAGTCATGTGACTAGTGTGAGAACTAAAATAATTATTAATCCTTATTTTAAAATCAGGTAAATCAAGGGACCACGCCGTATAACAAGGAACGGGTTTCCTCCTAAGAATACCAGTGCATAAAACAAACAACGCAATGCTTTTCGGAAAAATGCAGCTATTATAAGACTTAGGTCCCATCACATAATGCAACGCAAGCCGGAGGATAGAGTTTTACCTTATAATAGCCAAACATGCTTGGTTCATTTAAAACAAATCATTTTGATACTATTATAGTGTAAAGTGTATGAAAACAACTTCAAATATAAATGCATCAATCATAAACGGCATAGTGCCCCATCCCACTATGTCGCCATACTAAGCTCTACAAATAAAACCGAAATGTCACGTATTGGAAATTGGATTTTCATCATGAGTCGAGGCAGGGGATATACTCCTCACCACTTCGAGACACTTTAGAAAATGTCTCAGGACTACACACTCTGGGTAACCCCTGGAATCGGCTGGGCTGGTCCTCCCTTACGTTTCAGGATTAGTTATTCCTGAACATACGTTTCCCGGTCCTAGGACCTGTCCATCGGCTCCGAAGAGACCGATATATCTGAGGCACCTCGCATTCCAACATCCCGGTCCTAGGACCTATCCATCGTCTCCGAAGAGACCGATATATCCAAGGCACTTCGCATTCCAACATCCACAAAGGCATAATAATCAACAATGTCAGGGCTAATAAAACGCTGACACTACCCATAACTAGAAAGAAACATCGTGTTCTCCCAGCGGTCCTTATTCCGTTTTTAACTCATACCGAGGTGTGAGGCTCGCGAATTAACGCAATACACAAAGCTACGCTGTATTAAAGTCGTGCTTTGATCATCAACCACAAGACTCTGCTTTTCAACAAAAGCCTTGATCATTGCATCTCAGCATGCCACGCAGGCAATTCATGCCATGCGATTGATATTTATTGATATATAACCTCTGTGCTCGTACATCTCAAAGAAAGGCATTAAGCAAGAGAATAAATTCTCCGCCGCCAAACAGATATATATTTAATAGAAATCAATCAACACAAAATGAAATCCAATGTCAGACACACAATCCATTTACAAGTTCGTTTTGGGTCTGAACGAAACCGAAGGCACCTTATTCCTCATCCCGTATGTCCAATACAAGAAAGAGGTCCTCGCATATCCATCGATCTCCAAGTACGTCTGGACGATCATTACTTATTACCTCGTCTTGGGTGTACAGCCCAATAAAGACATCAATAATCATCCAAACGATGTGAACACCTAGGGTCTTCAACCGTCGTTCTCATCATTAACATATGGTCGAATCAGTTATTCAGAATGGGTATAAATCCGGCCTTCCTGAATAACTCGTGTTTATAATAAACAAGTGCTATAAAACACAACATACGCCTCATTCCAATTCTGAATATTCTTTTATTCAAATATTCATATACTTTGGGAAAGGTTCCCATTAATTTTATCAAAGATAAATTCTTTAAATTTATTCCTTAATCTTCCTTTGGATGTCAATTCAAACCATGTTATGATTTTCCAAACTAGTCGGGATTAGCGCACCTTACCGAAGTAACCATTTATTTAATTTCCCAATCCCAACCTATTCATCCCATGGAGCAAAACTGTAATCACTCCATAACTAACACCATGGTGTTATCGGTAAATTTAATTACCATTTAACGTTCTAATCTGATTAAAGATTTCACTAGGAGCAAAACTGGCGGTACTCCATTCTCGATCATTTCCCAAATTTGATAATTTAAATTATCAATACGCATTTCAATCTAATTAAAGATTCATTAAAACTCCACTTAGTTTTAATCTTCCCAAAAATCAATATTATTGATTATTTAACTTTGGAAACACAAACATGCCGCATCGGCAATCTACACTGTACTATTGATTTCTGCCTATATATAACCTCTGAGCTTGTACATCTTAGAGAAGAGCGTTAAGCAAGAGAATAAATTCTCCGCGGCCAAGCAGATATACATTTAGCAGAGATCAACCATATAGTTTGAAGTACAATGACAAACATGTAATCCTGCCTTTAACTGGGTTAAAGAACAAATGTCATTTAAAACACAGTTCACGATGAACCCAAATCACATTCCATTAATTATGGAATCTTCACAGAAAAACAAATCAATATATAATCGATATCAATTTCCGTATCCGACAAATAATATAAATGGAATAGCGGCAAAGCCTTTTAAATTACATATGTATTAACAGTCTTTGAGACGACCCGAAATCACGTTCCGACGGAGATAAGGGTTATCTTTGGAATATAACACAGAAACAGATAATAGCAGAACAAAATTAAATAAATACACCAGATAATGAACAACAAAATATACTGGATAAAAGTAATCATCAGAGTTACACAGTATATAGGATCTTACTTAGTACAAATACAGTTCAGCTATACATAAATGTCTACAGCGGAAATAAACAAAATATGTACAATAGGAGCTGAACAGCATAAAAAAGAGATAAATGATAGAATCCATCTTCTGCTCCAGCTATCCAGAAAGAACCAGCTAAACCTGAATACAAGGTTGCCCGTGTAGAAAAAGGGGCACCCGAGTTTGAGAGTGAAACAAACTACGAGTCAGTCATGGGACTGGTATGAGAAATCTATTCAACACATATATAATATGGCTAATCACAGGACCACGCCACTTTCGTGGAACGGGTTTACTCCATTGTATTGCTAGTGCTTTAAAACAAATCTTTCTTTTAAACATCGCTATGCTTTTTATAAAAATGAAGCCGTTATAAGACTCAGTTCCCATCACACAATGCAACGCAAACCGGAGGATAGAGTTTTACCTTATAACGGCTAAAATATGCTTAATACGAATAAAACAAAGGCATTTGATATTATTGGTAGTGTTTATATGTTTTGCAAACAATTTCAAATCATAACTATCAATCATAGACGGCATGGGTACCATATATCATGTCGCCATATATATATACAATCAATACCGCACGATGTCGTATTTGGAAATTGGATTTCCGTCATGAACCAAGGCAAAAGATAGTCCTTACCGACTTCGTGACTCTCTAGCCCGAGCCACAGTGTCAGAGCGCATCGACCCTTGGATCGTCAGGGTCGGTCCACCAATGTGGATTAAAATGCCTGAACAATACGTTTCCCCGCCCTTTGGGGCGTAAACGAGCCAACGAATGACTCCATCGGACCCGGATCGTCCGATCAAACCGAGGCGCCTCGCAACAGCAACAACCACATAGGTGAAAAGTATATAAATGTCAGGGCTGGTAGGTCACTGACACCACCCTAGCTAGAAAGAAACGCATGCCCTCCCTGAGGTCCTTCTCCCGTTTCTAGTTCATACCGGGGTGTGAGGCTCGCGAATTTACGTTATACACAAAGCTACGCCACACAGGCGGTGCTTTGATCATCACCACAAGACTTTGCTTTTCAACAGAAGTCCTGATCACTGCATCTTAGCATGCCACACAGACAGTTCATGCCATGCGACTGATGTCCATCGATACACAACCTCTGAGCTCATGCGTTTCAGAGAAGGGCGTTAAGCAAAAGAATAAATTCTCCGCCGCCAAACAGATGTATATTTAACAGAAATCAATCAACACATAATAAACTCCAATGTCAGACACACAGTCCATTTACAAGTCCGTTCTGGGTCTGAACGAAACCGGAGGCACTAAATACCTCGCAAACCCATCGATCACCACGTACGTCTGGACGATCACCACTCATTATCCATATTTCGTGATGCCTCCCAATCAGGACCTCGGTTACCATCCAAACGAAGTGAAGATCTCCGGTCTTCGACAGTCGTCTTCATCTTCGAATTTCAATAGTGGGTCAATCATTTGAAATGAGAATTAACTCGGCCTTTTCAAATAATTCATGTATATTTACAATTTCAAATCAATTTATTTCAATGGTTAAATTATTTGACAACACCAATCTTGTTCTTTAATGTAATTTTCACACCAAACACATTCAACCATCAAAAGCCACATAAATCGAGCAAATTCAGTTTATTTCCATTCCATATCGCTTATGATATTTTAAAACTATTTATCGCTATTTTTATTTATTTTAAAATAGCTAATTTATTCAAAACGACGCTTCGGGCCATAAAGCGGCCGTGGCGCTGTTTTTCTTCAGATTTGATTTACACATATCTGAAAATCTATCCGTTGGATCTTCACAAAATTTACATCATTAGAAAGGTCTTTTCAAAACGAATCCAACGGTTCCAGTTTCGGGAAAATCCGACGGTCGGATCTCCCGGTACAATCGTTTGAATTTCGATTTCAAAATACGAACTGCAGCATCGTTATTCGATTAAATATATAATTATATTTATATATATATAAATATAATCGCTTCTGGCGCTGTTTTTCTTCAGATTTGAATTAAACATTACAGACAATCCAACCGTTGGATTTTTACAAAGTTGGTGTCGTTGGGAAGATATTTCCAAGGCGAACCCGACGGTTGAGGTTTCGGGAAAATCCAATGGTTGGATTTCCCGTACTAGTTGTTTGAAAACACGGTTTCAAAACACGAACTGCACGACTACGTTTCGTTTTAATTTTATTTATATTTATATATTTATATAAATATAGTTCATTCAATGATTTCAATATCGTTTTCACTTCAAATATTTCACTAACGCCTTAAAATTTTGGAAAATTTCGCCATAACCTCCCCTGCACCGGGAGCGTCGGGAAATCGCAAATAGCTTTCCCGGTCCTTCTAATCTCAAAAAGAAAAAGAAAAAGCCAAGCAGCTAGCCAACAGGCTCATAAAATCATCACCCAAACAAAACAGTAAATGTGTACCTATTTGTCGGGCACAAAATTTTATTCCTCTTCTCTAGCCCCTTTGCTATAACTTGTTCAATGAATATGCATATACATATATATAGTTCTTATCATTTATCATTTTCTATTCAACTTCATATTTGATTTCTATTTGGTTTAAAAACACCATTCACTCTAAGGTTACATACATAGGTACAAATCATTTCATTAGCTAATTAATGAATATTTCAACTCATATATGTTTATTTGAACAAGGCTATTTGTAACACTTCACATTTCAACGATTCATGCATACAATAAAAATGTGATTTTTATTGTAGAACAACTCATTTCAAAACACTATTATTTTGATATACTTCATATTGGTGATAAAAATAGGATTTTTATCATAAAACAATTTCTTTTAAAACGAGATTATTTTACATAGTTCATATAGTCGATAAAAGGTGATTTTTATTATCAAACAATTTATTTCATAATATGAATACCATTCAACACATGAATTTCTAATCAACGAATGAATATCGATTCAACACATGAAGGTTTTCTATAGTTTCTATATATAGATAAAAATGTGATTTTTATATTTAAAACGCGAATACCATTCAACACATGAATTTTTAATCAACGAATGAATATCAATCCAACACATGAAGGTTTTCTATTCAATGAATAAATATAGTTGAAGCAAATGAAAATAATTCAAACACACGAATATTATTCAAAATTTCGGCAGCATAACGGCAGGGTAGTTAAAACCGGGACCGTCCCTAGTACGGCTCCTCGCTCTACCTTAAAACCTCGCGGTTTTTGACAATGGGGATCATGCATCTAGTTCGCACGCAGGCGGCATGTATATATTTATTTCATTTCCACAAACTAATCCTATGTGGTTTCAATCAAATATTTCTCAATCACAAATGGATATTTTTCAACCACAATCAACCAATATCAATCACAAACAATCCCAAACAACCATTCGCTATCAATCAATTTTCACAACAATTTCAATCAATAAATATCGTCCATGGTTTGTGGACGAGGGGCGTATATATATATATTATATATAGCAATTCACTTTTATTTCAACATATATATATATATATATATAGAAAAAGAAATTGAAGAGTGAGAAATTCTCACCAATAGCTATCCAACTTCACGACACTTCTTTTATAGAAATCTTCGTCGTTCTGCCTCTTGTCACTTCATTGCCCGTATTCTCTACATATGTAAAAATCGAATTTTTACTTCGTTATTCAATATATAAAAATCGAATTTTTCTTCGCTATTCAATACATAAAAATCGAATTTTTCTTCGCTATTCAATATATAAAAATCTCGCATTTTCAAATATAAAGATTTCGCCTTTTCAAATTTAAAGATTTAATCTTTTCTAGTTTAAAATCTAATCTTTACTTTGCTAAAAAATCCGACTTTTACTTTGCTAAGATCATAACTTGATCGCCACTCATATAATTAAAAATCATATTATTATTTTTTACGAAGCTATTTTATATTTTTAAAAATCATCCTTTTCTAATTTCAAAAATCATCTCTTTACATTTTCAAAAGCGATGTATATTTTTAAAGACCAATTTAAATTTATATTTCAAAACCATTTCTATTTTACTCTAAAAACTGCATTTTTTCTTCATACAATATTATTTCATTTACCAATCTAAAATTTTAATCCTAAACTAAGTTAATCAATAATTAATTAATTCATACCTAAACCCTTCTTCGACATTAAATTGCTTCAGGCGATTCAGTCAAACCCTCGTCGCCATAAACAGTCCATCATCGCACGCCATCCAAAGCCCTAACCACAGATCTGACATGCCCATGTTGCTCGCCTCCGTGTGCTCCACGTCCGCCCGAAGTCTGGTGAGGTTCGGTCCCCTTTCCGGCTTTGAAACTGAACTCGAACGGCCCGGGTTTAAATGGAGATTCCGACCACGTCAGTTCACAATCGATGATCACCACAGATGGAACCGAAGCTCACATCGAGCTGATAAATTTCATAGTGGGAAATTTTGGATTAATAGAAGGGATTGGGAGAAAGTCGATCGAGAAGGAATTGAAAGGATGGCCGTCGTTTTTGTGAAGAGGGTGGAGGCGGATTTATTTTCCCAGTTGACCACGAAATGTATTTTGACCGTATATTAGGGTTGGACCATATCCTATAGTATATACCTACTATATTATTTAATTTAATTATTTTAATTCTCTAATTAATGGTAATTTCGTCTGAACTTCAAATCAAACCCAACGGCTGGCGCCCCCAGCTAATTACCCCCATTCCGAACACAATGGGATATGTTTCGTAACCCAATTTGGTCGTTTCGATCAGTTTTCATCAAAATTAAAATATAAATCAATATATATTCAATTTGAACGCGCATTTCAATTTACCGGGGTCACATACTAACTAGAAAAATTCTCGAAAAATATTTTCTAGCTTCGTATTGACGATACGGTCCTAAAAAACTAGTTTCGTCAAATTCTGAGACCGTTTGAAAATTGGCCAATTTCCAGTCGATTAAAATCAACTAAAACCGGTCAAACGCGCGTTCCTTTGCCACGCTCACATATTGATTCGAAAAATTATGAAATTTGAAACCTAGCAATAATTTGACATCACGGATCCAACAAAAGTGGTTTCATCGAAATCCGATGTCGTTTGCAAAATGTCCATTTTTAAGGGCCTGAATTCCATAGCGACTATTCAGAATTTTCAATTGGACATATCTTTTGATTCCCGCTATCAAATTTCGATTTGTTAGATTCGTTGGAAAGGTATTCACTAACAAATTTAAATATTTTTGGTTTCACTAAAATTCGTTTAGTTTTGCACCCGGTATAATCCGACAAAGTTTGAATTCGATTTTTGAAACTACAGCGCCATTTCAGGCCTTGTTTATAATTATAATTAATTATATTCGTTTTCAATTGTCGATTCAAACTCAGTTTTCATCGCCATTATTTATAATATTTATTTTAAATATTTAAAATCCATTATTTTAGCCAATTTAAAAATTTTAAATTGGTTCAGATTTTCTGGGTCGTTACAGTCTTCCTCCATAGAAGTTCACTTCGATTATTATCAAATCGAATTCCATTCAATTCCAATTTAATATATTAAATTCGAAAATTTTACTTTGGAAAATTCCTGTTAAATCTAAATAAAAAGATTTATATATTCCAAATCACATTACACTGTAAATAGGGTTAAAGAACGAATATCATTTAAAAACACAGTTCACAATAAACCCAATTCACATTCCATTATTTATCGGGTTAAAGAACGAATGTCGCTAAAAATACAGTTCACAATAAACCCAAAAATCAATTCCACTTCAATTCCAATTAAATATTAATTAATTGGTATACTTCATTAAATTTATATAAAAAGATTTAATCTTTTCTCAATTGGGTTTAAGAACAGTGTTAATGAAGACACCATTCACGACAAACCCACATCTCATTTGATATTAAATACAAGGCTCTAAATAGAAAATATATCGGCTTATATTCAATATCAAATTCCGAAACCAACAAATATCGTATTGGAATAACGATATATATATATATATATATATATATATATATATATATATATATATATATATATATATATATCTTCCAAATTCCTCCACAATATCCGTACAATCACGGGATCCAATATCGAAATATCCTGAAGATAATTTCGATTCAAATCCATTCCAATTTTGGTTATTTTTAAAACCATTTCAAATCCAATTTAATTATTTTAAAAATATTGGATTTCTAATTCTAGTTCATAACCAGTTCATTTCGATAAAAATATATTATTATCTTTACAAATATGGAAATTTTCAGCCCAATTATTTCCAAATCATTTATTATGATTTTACACAAATTATTGATGTTTTTAGTAACTTTATCAAGGCCCGTACAGTCGATTTCCATAAACGGCCATCGAACTGCACTTACAACGACCTTTTCCAAATTTGATTTGGAAATAATTCCAAATCTAACCGTTAGATTTCAAATCTCTAATATTCATTGGAAAGCTCTTTTCGATGCGAACCCAACGGTTCCAGTTTTAGGAGAATCCGACCGTCGAATCTCTTGTAATGTCCGTTCGAAGTCAATGGTTGAAATTCATGAACTGCCGCGGCGCGACGCGTTCTATTCAGCCTATTATATATAATAATATATATACTTTGCATATTTCGTCGATTTCCATTTAAAACGTATTTTATAAATCTTTTTAAATACGTTTTCAAAATGATTTCAACTTCATATTCAATTTCAAATCAAAATTGAATATTCCATATCATCGATATATAAATGATAGTATTTTCAAAACATTATATTTTGAAATCAATTCCTTTTCAATATTCATTATAGAAATGAATAAAATTGATATAAATACCGTTCACGTCAAAATGGGGTCAATTAAATCAACACGGCTTTATATATTGAAATATATTCGTGTCCATCCCAAGTCGGACATCAAAATCAGATTTCGATCTTTGATTGAATATTATTTCAAAATATTCATCATTTTAAAGTATTCGTTATTTTAAAATATTTATTCTTTCTAAATTGGAATCAGACACAGTCAATTACCATATAATGTGATTTATATGGATTTCATACAATATATGTGCACAACAACAATGATACACAATCAACCATCATCCAAAGTGCATTACACAACTGTATAGGCGTTAAATATAAATAATCAACGCTTATAACAGCCTGTCAACCAATTGATTGACATACAACTAAGTATTGGGATTAGTGTTTGTCTAATATCATCCCAATACCCATGTGGGGTTTTCAAACAACAAACACAATTTTATTTGTGCAGTTGGGCAATGTGTAAAATATATCGTCCCAATCACTATCAGTCAAATATGTGTACATAAACAAATCATCTGATTTGTTTATGAATATTTATTTTATTCATATACACGTTAAAAATTATATTTTTAACTATAAAATATTTTATTCCATTCCACATCACACAATCAATTTTCACCACACAAACAAACAAGCATAAATTCGTCCATGGTCTACGGACGACGTGTGTCGGGTGCTGCTAAGCACCGTCTGCATCCTAGTATATATTTTAACTAGCAAATAAAATAAAAGTGAGGAGTCCTCACCTTTGGGTTCCACTCCGCCGTGCTTTGATTGTCGATCTATGTAGTATACCTACATTAAAAATTATATTTTTAACCAATCAATAATGATTTCTTTGTAAGATTATTCTATAAATAACATACATAGGCTAAAAATTATATTATTATCTTTCTAAAAATAATTTCATATTTTGATAACCACGCTACATAGTTAAAAATTACATTTTTCTATCGCTAATGAATATATAAAAATCACATCTTTATTTCGCTACCTATATAAAAATCATATTTTTATTATCTCTATAATATAAACATCATATTTTATTATCTATATAATATAAAAATCATATCTTTTCATGATAAAAAAAATCAAATCTCTTTATGCATTCTATTTCAACACAAAAAACATGCTTTTACAACGCTATTTTCTATACAAAGATTTTATTTTTTAAAATGCTATTTTTTTATATAAAGACTATATTTTTAATAACATCGCTAATATGGTAAAAATCATATTTCTATTTCGACTTTTTATATATATAAAAATCGTATTTTTATTTTGACTTTTTATATATATAAAAACCATATTTTTATGCATATAAAAATCTATGCTTTCTTCTATAAAAAATCTATACTTTGCTATAAAAAACATCAAATCTATTTATTATTAAAATCAAATCTTTATTGAAAAATCATTCATTTAAAAATCCTATCTTTATTTAGATTAAAAACATAATTTTTATTCTTTGATAATTTTTATAAAAATTATGTTTTTTTTATAACTTTATACATATATAAACTGAAACAAAAATCAGATTATATATAAAAAAACACATACCTTTTTTTGTTTTTCTTTTACAAAGAGGGAGGGGAGTTCAATACCGTCACCTTGGGGGGAGGGGGTTCACGTGGTTGAGGGGTGATCGGAGGAGGGAGTTCGCCTGAGCTGTAGGGTGGCACGACATCAGGTGGAGGAACGACTTCGTTCTTCTCGTAAGGGGGCGCAGGGTATTTTCGCGCTTGAGACGGGTCATGGCAAAGGGAGAGAAGCGAGGAGAGGAAGGGCGACCAGGAAAGAGGGAGGCGGCGCTGGGGAGGCCGACCTCCGGCGGCGGCTGGCGGATGCGACGGGGCTCCGCCCCTTTTTCTTTTTTCCTATTTTTCTATTCGGTCTGAACTGATTTGAACAGTGGGTTTTAGCCGAGTAAGTAGAGAGGGTTAGAGAAAGAATATAAATATATATTTATTTAATTTTAATTTTAAAATTCGAAAACTTACCTTTTAAAGTCAAACTCTAAACCGATCCCACCGACTGACGTCTGTAACAGATTACCCCCATTCTGAACACAATGGTATATGTCCGGTAAGATGATTCGACTGTTTCGATCAGTTTCCATCAAAATCAAAATATAAATCTATATATTGAATTTGAACGCACATTTCAATTTATAGGGGCCACATACGGACCCTAAAAATTCCCGAAAAATATTTTCTAGCCTCGTATTAACGATACGGTTCTAACAAAACTAATTTCGTCAAATTTGGATACAATTTGAAAAATGGCCAATTTTTGGTCGATCTAAATTGAATAAAACTATCAAAACACTTTTTCTTTTGCCACGGTCACATATTGATATGAAAAATTATGATTTTTGGAATCTAACAATAATTCGACATCCCGGATCCAACAAAAGTGGTTTCGTCGAAAACGGAGGTCGTTTGCAAAATTTCCATTTTTAAGGGCTAAAATTCCATAGCGACTATTCTGAATTTTCATTGGGCATAACTTTTTATTCCCGCTATGAAATTTTTGTTTTTCAGATTCATTGGAAAGATATTCTCAAATAGATTCTAATATTTTTGGTTTCGCTAAAATCCAGTTTATTATGAATCTTGTACATTCATTTGAAACTTGAAATCGAATTTTCAAACTACCACGCCATTTTCAATTCCTTTTATAATTAAAAATAAACATTTATATTCTAACTACGATTCAAATAAATATTTCCTTTCTAGTTCTATTCGAAATAAATTTCTCACCGTTACTATCTAAAATAAATCATTTTAAATATTCAAAATACCATAAACTTGCTAAAATAAAAAATTTAAATTGGTTTGGATTTTCCGGGTTGTTACAGAATTTTAGAGTTTGAGCTTGATCTTTGGGATTGAGCTGAATGGTCAATCTCAATGTTTTACAGTTGAGACCAGATCACAACTCTACCAGTTTAGAGTTTGAAAGCATGGGTCGCGGAGTTATCTTTGATGCTGGTTCATGCCGTAGTATTTGCTGCTTGTAAGCAATGAAGGCTTCAATGATGTGTTTAGAATTCCATCTTAGTTTTTTGAGCTTTAAGTTTATCTTTAAAATGCTCGGAACTCATTGTTATCGTAAGGATTTTTGTATTGGTGGGCAACCAATGATTTGTCTTCGTAACAGATAACCAAAGCATGTTTTTTCAGTGCTACGTCCTGTTATGTAATAACAGAAGACCATTGCATATTTTTGGGCGAATATTTTGCTATCGACTGCTCTTACCGATAACAGATTAGTTAATCATTAAAACTTTAACTATGGCGAATTTTATGATTTGAATTGAATGACGTATCTACATAGAATCTTTCTGTTTGATCATTTATAGCTTGTCAAATATTACTTGTGTAGATACAACATCCTAATATGAATTCACGGTGATGTTTGAAACCGACTAACCGGCACATACCGATTGTAGATTCCAATCGTTGACTTTTAATGACCTATATAACCTTGTACGACGTTTCGTAGACTATGAAACGTGTGCCTGTTCAAGTTGGAACTTTCAATTTGAGTTTTCTGAGGTTAGGGTGACTATAGCTTTTGGATTGTAAATGAATCAGTCATTGGTTAGTCCTTATCCTCTTGAAAATTTGCCAGTAGGATGCCATTCTGTGCTAACCCACTATGTTTTTAATCATGAGCACACTTATTTTTGCATTCCCGAATTCGTCGCAAGTTTGTTTGGGAAATAAAAATTTGCTGATTGTCTATTTTTATACCTACTACATTAACTCAGTTAGATTTAGAAATCTAAATTTGAATTTGCTTAGACACCAAAAAATCATCTTGGGATATATAAAATTTTGAATCTCCGTTTCACGACGACTTTCCCTAGTGCTTAATTATCGCCCAATCTCCTTTTTATATCATATATTGAAACTGTTGAGGGTATTGGCTTCAATTCCTCGAGAAGCATTACTGCTCTATTAGATTCGAACTATGCCATATTCACATAGTTGCTTTTTAAGCACCGCTTCTCTTCAGATTTGAAGCAAAATATCATCGGTTTCTTTTGTGAGTTATTTATGGTTGGAGCTTTGCAGATGGTGATGCTTTTGTGTTAAGAGATTCTAATTGGGTCTCCCAGGTTGATCTTTATTGGTGTAGTGAGTTTTATCGACATATTGATTTTGCCGAATTTTTCAAATTCCCCATTTTTGAGGGCAAGTTCAAGCCTAGTGTATTGGCTTCCTTGATGAGAGTTTATTGGTTTTTGGCTTGTTACAATGTCATGATGGACCTGAGGTATTTTCCCTAGGCATTATTCAACTCTTATGTGGTTGTGTTGCCTTAGTATTATGGGTCGTCACGAGTAGCAAGAGCTCGACGTGATCAGCTTGTCAAGTTTTCCTAGATTGTGGTTGACGCGCTAGAAGCTCTACTTTGTTGGCTAAAGTTATTTAAACTTGTCAACCATGTGTAGAGCCACCGAACTTGTCAACTCAATAGGAATCTAACTTTACTAACTGGTTTAATTCTTCTACTTGGAGAAGTTTATATATATTTGTGCCCCGCTAGGGAGGACTTATATCTTGTGCCCCTAATAGGGGAGGACTTTGGATTTAGTGCCACCGCTCGGGGAGGCTTTTATATTTAGAGCCCCCACTCGGGCAAGTCTTGGGATTTTGGCCTAACACTTGTCGCGTCTAAGGTACTTAGACACTACGTGAGTTAATTGGAGGCCCAACATTCTTCACATATGAGGTAATTAGATGCTACACAATTGGATTTCGTCATTCTTGACATCTGAGATGATCAGATACTACGCGAACGGATTCCCTCATTCTTCACATCTGAGGTGATCAGATGCTATGCAAATGGATTTCATCATTCTTCACATCTGAGATGATCAGATGCTACACAAATGGATTTCATCATTCTACACATCTGAGATGATCAGATGTTATGCAAATGGATTATGTCATTCTTCACATTTGAGATGATCAGATGCTACACAAATGGATTTCATTACTCTTCACATCTGAGATGATCAGATGCTACGCAAATGGATTTCATCATTCTTCACATTTGAGATGATCAGATACTACGCAAATGGATTTCGTCATTCTTCACATCTGAGATGATCAAATGCTACGCAAATGAATTTCTTTATTCTTCACATCTGATATGACCAGATGCTATGCAAATGGATTCCCTCATTTTTCACATTCGAGATAATCATATGCTACGCAAATGAATGTCGTCATTCTTCACATTTGAGATAATCAGATGCTACATAAATGGATTTCACCATTCTCCACATTTGAGATGATCAGATGTTACGCAAATGAATTTGATGGCTGTTGTATCGTTCCACGGGGCAAGCACCGATTCCTTTGTCGGACGCTTGATTTGGCAGGCTATCTTTGTTTAGGAACTGGGGCTTTGAACCTCTCACTTGGGGAAGTGCCCCTTCGACGAAAATTTCAACCCTCTCATTTGTTTATCGAGGTATTGTTTGTTGTTTGAACATTTGCGACTCCTCCCATTCACTTTTCAAGGCAGTGCTTTTCTATTTTGGCATTTGTGCATGTTGATATTTTGTAGCATTTGGCTCTTGAACTAGTGTTGTTGGGGTCACCATGTTTCATTACATTTTAAAGGAACAAGCGCTCGACAGACAACCTGCAATATGAAATCATCTTTTAAGCAAGTTTTGGTTTAACATAAAAAATTTCAAGTAAAAAATTTATTCAGGCAGATATGCTCTTAGTCATAGAGCCAATATTCACTACATCGTTTGTAAAATATTACCGACTATTTTACGAGAATTTTGAGTACAACATGATCAATAAAGATAAATTTGTGGCGATGATGATCGCTTATTCTGAGTCATTGAAATTAGAGCACCACCATTGGTTATCAGTTGATCACTGGCCTTGCAATGGTTTGAGCGGGAGCTCCGTTGCTTGGACCAGATTGATCATTTGATATCCCATGCCCCTGGGGAGTTGCATAAGGATTCATGGCCTACAGATTCTTTACATACTGCTGCAGCCTGTTTTTCCTAATCAATTCCTCTATGAGGTTCTTTAAATGTCAGCATTCATTAGTGTTATGACCAGGTTAGTTATGAAACCTACAGGGCTTTCTTGAGTTTGCCGCCTTAATGCCTACCCTTATTGGATTTGGTTCCATATATTCTTCAGAAATCTTTGTTGCAAGATAGATATTTTCAGGAGTTTCATTCAAAGGCATTAACTCTGACAAGCTGGAAAGGCAGTACTTCTTGCTGTCTCTATTATCTTTCCCGTTGTTTCCTCTCTTTTGGCATCCGGGATTCTTTTTATTGTATTGAGTAGCAGCATTTTTGGGAGCTTCAAGAAACAGGTTAGCATCAATACTCTGAAGAGGCATAGGATTATTGTCCATTCTCATATACTCCTCTGCTTTTTTATAAAAAAATTCGAACATGCTTAGCTCTTTCATTTTAATCCATCTACTAAATTCTTTCTTCTCGTCTTTGGAACTGATTAGAGACATTAATATCATACGGGGTTCGGGATTCCCCACCTCGGACAAGGCAGTGTTGAACCTCTTGAGGAAATCTTCAACAGACTCTCCTGGATTTTTCTTCATTGATGTCAGAGAGATAACATCCTTAGCCTTCGTAGTTTGCGGCCTAAACGGCTCCTTGAATTATAGAGTCAAATTATCAAACTGGTCAATGGATTTGGGCGGCAGCCATGTGAGCCATAATGATGCCACACCTTCTAGATAGAGAGGGAAGCATGGGCATTTGATCTCATCTGTCTCTTTGGCTCCATTCATATGCCATTCGTATCTATACAGGAAATGATTCGGATCAGAAGTCCCGTTGTATGAAGGCAGAGTAGATTGAGTGAACTTTTTAGGGAATTTAGCTTTGGGGATCCTGTTCGTGAATGGATTTTTGCTGGGGGAGAAATCCCATTCCCTCTCACTATCATTATGAGCCTTGCTTATCTTTCATGATTTGATTTACCATATCCTCGATATACTCCTTCGAGTTGTGTTGTTCCGAAGAGCGGACTTCGGTCTCTTTTTCGGATAATCGTCTCGGCGAGCGATCGCGATTAGAGAATCTAGGTCTTTTCCCTCCACTGTAGGGAGGTGCCCCATTGGCGAGACTTGAAACTCTTCGGATATTTCGCTCGGAATGGATTTTAGTCTTCAGCTTCGATCTTAAACATCAGCATCACCTTTATTACTTTCTCGGCCATCAAGCCCTTCCGTGTTATCGTTATGATGATGATCGGGGGCTAACGAATTCACGTTATCCTCAAGGTTGACGTGAATTCATTGAGGAGGAGCGGGATTCGCTTGTGCATTCAGAAAAGCATTCAACTTCCAGATAAGAGCCTGATTAGCGTCCATTAAAGTTTTAGTGGAAGTCTCCATGCACTTTGATTTAGATTGGCAATGATAGCATCTAATTCAACTGTAGTTACTCCGACTTTGCTTGTTGAGTTTTCTCAAACTTCAAAGCGGCTGGTAAGTGGTGTACATTCGACGTTAGCAACGTTGTCGAGTGCTCCAACAGTTCTACTTGCAGTTTTCTTAGATTTAGTCATTATTTCGGACAAGTGTCTCAACTTTGTGGGAGAGGATTCGTCAGATGGCCTGGATCTTAGATTTAGAAAATCTAACATGGAAGCAGGCTTAAAATTTCCTTAAGAATGTAAATCGGGGCCCCAACGTGGGCGCTAAAATGTTAATGTCAAAAATGGTACCAACACCCAAGGTGTTATGGAAAGACTTCACCAAAAGATAGGATTAGAGATTATGGATCCACAAACATAAAATAAAAGGAAAATAGTAGAAACCAAAGAATTTTAGAGTGGTTCGGCTTAAAAATAGACTACGTCCACTATAGGAAGAACTTTCATTATCACTTTTGGATTTACAAAGTACACGACTTCACTCATTTCTCTCATTTATAAAGATCTTTTCTATTTTCTCGATTTTTTCTCTTGATTTCACGAAGGAATCAGCGAGATCTCTTGATTTGTGATGATAGTTTTGTAGATCTTCAATCACTTGAATAATTAGATGATCTTCACTAGTTCCATGGTGAATTTGTGTTAGATTAAGACTTGAGAGAGAATTAATGGAGGTTAGGGATCACTTGAGTTGAGTTTGATATATTTCTAATGGAGTTTGGAGAAGATTTGATCAATTTGTTGTTGGAGGAAGATGGAATGGGTCTGAGAAGCCATTAATGGAGCTTGGAGTGCTAGAAAGTGGTGGAGAAATGATTTGGATAGCCCTTCGGGATCAAAAAATCCCTCCCTTAAATGGTTGAGAAGTGGGGTATTTATAGGTGTGGTTTGGAGGTAGTGGCATAGTTGAAAATATGGTGTGCAAGGTTTGGGTTGGCTATAAATTTATTTACGAAAGTGCCACTGATCCATGACCAGTCCGTCCAGCTATATGCAGTTGTAATATGACCGACCGATCCTTAATTAAGCTACTGACCGACGATAATTATTTCTACCGACCGACCCAAATATTTTGCTGCCAATCGATTATTTACAACTTTCCACCTTATTACTTAAAGTGCCAATCCATTGTTTCATAAACTGCTGAAGTCACCTTTCTGAATGATCGATCCAATTAATTTGCTTGTCTTATATGCAGCTGCATATATATATTCACACTTCGTCCAGAGATATATTCTAGATTCCCATTTGATTTATCCACTCACAATGCCATGGGGCATCACATAAGCAAGTCTCCTCTTGTTCCAACAATGATCCATCTACAATGAATAACCGATCCAACTTGGAGCTGCTGACCGATCTGAATAGCAAGTGAAGACCGACCCAAATGTGATGCACAATCCAACATTTGTTGAGCAGTTGACAGCTGGCATGGGTGCATGCCAGTCTGTAACGACCCGACTTTTCGAACCTTGAAAGTCAACACTAAATACATCTACGGTATTCATGTGCCAAACATCCAAGTGCCGGAAAGTCGAATTGTTGGGTAAAATAAAAAAAGAAGTAGAACAAGGAAGAAAGAATAGAACATCAGAATCTCACATCGGAACGGAAATATATAATATCAACATAGTACAAAGGGTTACTTTAAATAAAGGAATTTCAGAGTTACAATAACCTAAGTACCATAATCATCCTGGACAGTTATAACTGCATGTCCTCACAATGCTGATATGTACATAACTAATATAGTACAACTGAAATAGAAATAAGTAGATAGATAATGGAAGCCTCCAGCTCATTTTCCAAACTTTAAAGCATCCAAAGTAAAATCTGCCATACTCAGCCTACTCGAAGGAGTACATGAGTATTTTAGGGAAAACAAAAACAAAGCGTCAGACATCAGTCTGGTATGAGAAAACTCAAGATTGCATGTAACAATATTAAGGGGACAGTGCAGATAACCGCTCCGGTTTTCCTCTCAAAAGAAACCAACCATTTATTAATTTTACTATAGTTGTATTATAGATAATGTCTAAGGTGTAGAATATAAATAAATCACATAGATGGAATGGTTACATTGGTTACATTCGACAACTGTTAAGTGTACAAACAAAACTGCAAAGGTGCGTTCGTATATTGGATTTTCCGTTGGAGATCTCTCAATACAGATCCAAAATCCATGCACAAGGGTCGGAAAGTACCTCCGAGCGTCACATATCTCTAGATAAAATGTACCATAAGGTAAACACAACTGGCCCACGCACGAAACACTGAAGTGCACCACGTGGAACCAAATATATCCAACTCCCGCGCGCAACTTCGAGGAGCTCCCGCACGATTCAATATAAGCATATAGTAGAAATGGAGTCAATATATCCTGCCATAGGTTAGCAAAACCTCAGATTGTGCTCCTGCTCTGTTTTTAGCCATATCCGATGTCGAGGTTTCGTTCGACATCTTTCACACAAGTCTTCATCACTCGAACATAACACGAATCTGAATTGGATTCCTACTTCTCGAACAGATCACGAATCACTACTTTGATCTGAGCATCACGAGAAGTTTCCCAATCTTCATATAGATTTACTTTTCTTCTTCAACCGCGTCCAAAACGTAGAACTCGTACTCTAGTTTTGAAGTGGTATTCGATGAGTAAAACACTTATCGATCCCGGACTCTTCAAAACTAATCGATGAATTTCCGGTTAACTCAATTCCGATTCTTTCAAAAGTAAGTGAATGCTAGATTCGTTTCATACCAACACTCCTCCCCGGGGGTTCTCATTGGTATGGAATTGTGAAGCTTTCCCGATACTTCTTAAGTTATAATGGTATAGTTCGATAGTAGACTAATTGACTATCTAGTCAAAACAATAGCTTATAGAAACCACGGTTCGTACACTTAACTCGTTTCTGACATTATCAACTTAACTATCCCTCGGTCAAGAGTGAGGCCAGGTAAGTTAGAGCACTGGTTGCATATCACCTCTTGCCTAGATACCCCATTCTTGGCACTCACAGATAGATAAGCCTACTCATCGGCTTATTAGAATTAAGCACAATATCCATGATATTCAATAAACAAATAAGTAATCAATATGATTAACACATTTCCAGCATTCCCAACCTATTTATTCTTCGGCCAAGAGGGAAGCCGGTAGGTTAGAGCTCTATTGCTCCGTCCCTACTCGACATCAATCTTAACTCTCACAAATAGATAAGCCTACTTCGTTGGCTTATTAGTGTTAAGCATTATCAATTACCATTTAATCTAGTGACTTAATCATGACAAGGTTTAGCAATTCATAACCCTTTCTAACCTTTGTTTTATTTGAAAAGATATTTTAGAAAGAAGATATTTTAGAAAGAAGATATTTTGAAAAGAAGATATTTTAGAAAGAAGATATTTTAAAAAGAAGATATTTTAAAAGGAAGATATTTTAGAAAGAAGATATTTTGAAAGAAGATATTTTTAAAAGGAAGATATTTTAGAAAGAAGATATTTTAAAAGGAAGATATTTTGAAAAGAAGATATTTTAGAAAGAAGATATTTTATACTTCAAAATAATCTTGTAAGAATTAAGAAATAATATTAAAAAGATAAGACAATTTACATAAGCTTAAAGTGCCTTTACAAAACTTTAAAATCTAAAAACAAGGTTAAACGGGTACTTTTGCACTAGTGAAGTTTTGGTCATTTTTGATGGGTTACTTAGCATTTCACTATTCAATCACTTCAACGTAGTAAACATACAAGTAAAACAAGATCTAATATGATAAGAAATCACTAAAATGTCATTACAAAGTTCCATACAAAGTGTTGAAAACACAACAATTCAAACTGCATCTATAACGACTATCGCCATAAGTGCACTTTCAAGTTCAAGTCCACAATATGTCAGTTCCCTATGAATCCTTATGTGCTTTGTTTCAAGTCCATTTGACTTGTTATACAAGTCAATTCAAGTCCAAATCCAAGGTCATTCAAGTCCATTCCAATCCATTAACATGGATCACATATGTCGCTTACTTTTAAAGTAAGAATCAAGTTAACATTTTTAACATAAGTTCTAACATTCAAGAAAGTTTAAGCATAGTAAAGGACATGCAAATGGTTTTTATTTTCTGTCCTAAATAGTGAGTGAACTCACTTTAGTCCTTAGCAAATCCAAGCTCCAATAATAATAATAAATATCCAAGCTAGTAAGCTCCTTCCTTTCCTTGCTTTTCCTTGCTTTTCCTTACTTCTTCCTTGTATATAGCGCACGGCCTCAAATAGAATATAGAGAGGTTCTTCGATTTTTCAACTTCTAACTAGCAAGAAGGTCTTGAAATGGTATAAGAAGGCTACACTCTAAGTTTGGGTTGATTTGGAGTTGGTTTGAGTATAGTTTGAGAAAGTTAGTAAGGAAGAGAAAGAAGATGAAGATAAGCCATTAAAGCTTCAATTTTTGCTTAGGAATTTTGTAAATGAAAAGAGAAGGTATGTCTCTTCTTTTATAGGAAAAGCAAGGTAAATGGGAAAAGACCTAAAAGCCCCTAAAACCCTAATCTTATGTCATCTTGCTTATGTCATCTCGCTTATGTCATCTTTCTTATGTCATCTTCCTTATTTCCTAAATATCTTGCGTATGTCATCTCGCTTATGTCATCTTGCTTATGTCATCATAAATATTTAGTTAACCCTAAATATGAAAAATATTTTTATTTTCTAATTACTTTCCTAATGATTAATTAGAAATCATTCAAATTTTCAACAACTTTTATTGAGAAAATAGCTATAGATCGATAAAACAGTTTTCGGTCACATTTTCGACAATTTTCCAAAAAATATATTTTTGAAAAAAAAGTTTTTCGAAATGAGTTTAGGATCATTGAATATTAATTAAAATATGTATAACAAGGTTATAAAATCATATTTATAACATTTAACAATGTTCCAAATAGTTACGATATTTGGAGATTAGGTGTTCTAATTTTCCCGGTCTTTACATTCTCCCCCACTTAAAACATTTCGTCCTCGAAATTCAAACGAGAATGGAAATCAAAGAAGAAGAAGAATAAGAAGAAGAAGAAAAAGATGCATATATAGATTACTTCCAAAAACTTTATACAAACTAAACAACAAAAGACATACAATACTAAGATAGGAAATCCCTAGTCTAAGATCAAGTCTGGATAAGACTTCCTCAGATTGTCCTCCGTTTCCCATGTACAATCAAGAGCATACTCACTCCATTGTACCTTGACTAACTTCACAACCTTAGTCCTAAGCTGCTTTATATCTCTATCCACAACTCGAACCGGCTGTCTCAATATAGTCAAATTCGGCTCTACCTCCAAGTCTTCCTGTTGCGACGCTTCTACTATCACCGAGGGATCATGCACATATTTACGCAAATGTGATACACGAAATACACTATGCACTCCGGATAACCTAATTGGTAACTTGATTCTATATGCGAGTGTACCGATCCTCTCCAGAATTGGGAACGGTCCAATATAACGAGGAGCCAACTTCCCTGCCCTTCCAACCCGGACAACACTTCTCATCGAGGAAACTTTTACAAATACAAAGTCTCCAACTGAGAATTTCAAATCTCTTCTCCTTTCGTCTGCATAGCTCTTCTGCCGATTCCGTGCTTCCTTGATTCGCTTCCTAATATCTGAAACCTTATCAGATGCTTCTCGAATCATATCTGGTCCAAGTATAAGACGATCTCCAGGTTCTACCCAACATGATGGAGATTTGCAAGGTCTTCCATACAATGCTTCAAAAGGTGCCATTCCAATGCTGGCTTGGTAACTATTGTCGTATGAAAACTCAACAAGTGGTAAATGCTCTTCCCATGAACCTCCAAAATCTAAAATGCATGCCCGAAGTAAATCTTCTAATACTCGGTTCACCCTTTCCGTTTGCCCATCAGTCTGCGGATGATAAGCGGTACTCAAACTGAGCTCGGTACCCAATGTATCATGCAATCCCTTCCAGAAATGACTTGTGAAGATTGGATCTCTATCACTCACGATACTACTTGGAATGCCATGAAGCCTAACTATCTCTTTAATATACAACAATGCTAAACTAGAAGCAGTCCTTGTTGCCTTTACTGGTAAGAAGTGCGCGCTTTTGGTTAACCGATCTACAGTAACCCATACACCTTCATTACCTCTCCTCGTCCTAGGCAACCCATCAATAAAATCCATAGAAATCTGATCCCATTTCCACTTAGGAATCTCGAGTGGCTGAAGTAGCCCGACCATCTTTTGATGACTACCCTTCACTTGTTGGCAGTTTGCACACCTACTTACAAATTTCGAAACATCCCTTTTCATGAACTCCCACCAGAATGTCCGCTTCATGTCTTGATACATTTTAGTTACACCTGGATGTATCGTCAATCGTGAATGATGACTTTCCATTAGAACCTCTTGCCTTATTCCATCTGTTTCCTCTTAGCCTCCATATAGTTCTGAGCAAAATGGCCCTTCTTCCCGCAATTATGACAAGTAAACCTAGATATATCTTTACTTGATTGAAACTTCCTCTTATTCTCCCCAGTTGGTGTCGAATTAGCTGACTTTGGAATTAAACCTTCAAACCTCAACCCCATGTTTACCAAATCCAAAAAGGATGCCATGATATGGTTTGTCATGTCTCGATGAAACTTCGGACGCATTCCTGTAATGAAGTTATCATTCTTCTTCAGTGGTGTATCAATCAAGTCTGGTCCGAACAAAGACAATGTAGTGAATCGCTTCTCATACTCTGCTACCGTCATAGCCCCCTGCTTCAAGTCCATGAAACTCTTGTATAATAAGGTCTTCCCAGCTTCCGGAACATATTTCTTTTCAAATTCCTCCTTAAATTGGGCCCAAGAAAAGTCGTTCTCTTGGACACCCAAAATAATCAGATTCCACCAATCCATAGCTGTATCAGTTAAATGTCGTGATGCCAATCAACGTTTCATTGCATCATCTAGCTCCATATCCCCAAATATACGGTCGCTTATCTTGAGCCAAGTCTGAACTTCTACAATCGACTCCGAGCCACTAAACCTCCTCCCCCCAAGCCTCTCATAGTCACGGAAAAGTGAAGCAAATCCCTTCTGAGGAATGACTTGCACGACCTCGTCTACAACACCTACTATTGGTTCCTCCACAGAAGCTGCATTCCTCGGTGCACGATTCTCACCATTAGTGACAGTACTAGCTCGGCCACCTCTACCTCCGTCTCCTCTAGTATTTGCAGTACGAGTACTCATAGTTTACTACCTGAATTATAGTAAACATCTTTATAATACTTGAAGATAGAATTATTTCAAGGAAACGATACAAAGAAGGGTTTACCACTAAGAAGGACCATATTCAAGAAAGGGCTGCGAGAAATAGACATTCCTAAGGAATATTTTCAAAGTCTAGTTTTCAAAATACAAAAACGCACTCATATGTATAATAAACTCGACTCATTCTAGGGTGTCGCTTACCCCATCTCTAATGAGCCATACCTAACCAAAGCCAAGGTGTTCGCTCAACCTTGTGCTCTGATACCGTCTGTATTGACCCGATTTTTCGAACCTCGAAAGTCAACACTAAATACGTCCACGGTATTCGTGTGCCAAACATCCAAGTGCCGGAAAGTCGAATTGTTGGGTAAAATAAAAAAAGAAGTACAACAAGGAAGAAAGAATAGAACATCAGAATCTCACAGCGGAACGGAAATATATAATATCAACATAGTACAAAGGGTTACTCTAAATAAAGGAATTTCAGAGTTACAATAACCTAAGTACCATAATCATCATGGACAGTTATAACTGCATGTCCTCACAATGCTGGTATGTACATAACTAATATAGTACAACTGAAATAGAAATAAGTAGATAGATAATGGAAGCCTCTAGCTCGTCTTCCAAACTTTAAAGCATCCAAAGTAAAACCTGCCATACTCAGCCTACTCGAAGGAGTACGTGAGGATTTTAGGGAAAACAAAAACCAAGCGTCATACATCAGTCTGGTATGAGAAAACTCAAGATTACATGTAACATAATTAAGGGGACAGTGCAGATAACCGTTCTGGTTTTCCCCTCTAAAGAAACCAACCATTTATTAAGTTTACTATAGTTGTATTATAGATAATGTCTAGGGTGTAGAATATAAATAAATCACATAGATGGAAGGGTTACATTGGTTACATTCGACAACTATTAAGTGTACAAACAAAACCGCAAAGGTACGTTCGTATATTGGATATTCCGTTGGAGATCTCTCAATACAGATCCAAAATCCATGCACAAGGGTCAGAAAGTACCTCCGAGCGTCGCATATCCCTAGATAAAATGTACCATAAGGTAAACACAACAGACCCACGCACGAAACACCGAAGTGCACCACGTGGAAACAAATATATCCAACTCCCGCGTGCAACTTCGAGGAGCTCCCGCACGATTCAATATAAGAATACACTAGATATGGAGTCAATATATCCTGCCATAGGTTAGCAAAACCTCAGATTGTGCTCCTACTATGTTTTTAGCCATATCCGATGTCAAGGTTTCGTTCGGCATCATTCACACAAGTCTTCATCACTCGAACATAACACGAATCCCAAATTGTATCCTACTTCTCGAACAGATCACGAATCACTACTTTGATCCGAGCATCACGAGAAGTTTCCCAATCATCATATAGATTCACTTTTTTTCTTCAACCGTGTCCAAAACGTAGAACTCGTACTCTAGTTTTGAAGTGGTATTCGATGAGTAAAACACTTATCGATCCCGGACTCTTCAAAACTAATAGATGAATTTCCGGTTAACTCAATTCCGGTTCTATCAAAAGTAAGTGAATGCTAGATTTGTTTCATACCAACACTCCTCCCCGGGGGTTCTCATTGGTATGGAATCGTGAAGCTTTCCCAATACTTCTCAAGTTATAATGGTATAGTTCGATAGTAGACTAATTGAATATCTAGTCAAAACAATAGCTTATAGAAACCATGGTTCGTAAACTTAACTCGTTTCCGACATTATCAACTTAACTATCCCTCGGTCAAGAGTGAGGCCAGGTAAGTTAGAGCACTGGTTGCATATCACCTCTAGCCTAGATACCCCATTCTTGACACTCACAGATAGATAAGCCTACTCGTCGGATTATTAGAAGTAAGCAAAATATCCATGATATTCAATAAACAGATAAGTAATCAATATGATTAACACGTTTCCAGCATTCCCAACCTATTTATTCCTCGTCCAATAGGGAAGCCGGTAGGTTAGAGCTCTATTGCTCCGTCCCTACTCGACATCAATCTTAACTCTCAAAAATTGATAAGCCTACTTCTTTGGCTTATTAGTGTTAAGCATTATCAATTACCATTTAATCTAGTGACTTAATCATGACAAGGTTTAGCAATTCATAACCCTTTCTAACCTTTGTTTTATTTGAAAAGATATTTTAGAAAGAAGATATTTTAGAAAGAAGATATTTTGAAAAGAAGATATTTTAGAAAGAAGATATTTTAGAAAGAAGATATTTTAAAAGGAAGATATTTTAGAAAGAAGATATTTTTAAAAGGAAGATATTTTAGAAAGAAGATATTTTAAAAGGAAGATATTTTGAAAAGAAGATATTTTAGAAAGAAGATATTTTATACTTTAAAATACTCTTGTAAGAATTAAGAAATAATATTAAAAAGATAAGACAGTTTACATAAGCTTAAAGTGCCTTTACAAAACTTTAAAATCTAAAAACAAGGTTAAACGGGTACTTTTGCACTAGTGAAGTTTTGGTCATTTTTGTTGGGTTACTTAGCATTTTACTATTCAATCACTTTAAGGTAGTAAACATACAAGTAAAACAAGATCTAATATGATAAGAAATCACTAAAGATGTCATTACAAAGTTCCATACAAAGTGTTGAAAACACAACAATTCAAACTGCATCTATAACGACTATCGCTATAAGTGCGCTTTCAAGTTCAAGTCCACAATATGTCAGTTCCCTACGAATCCTTATGTGCTTTGTTTCAAGTCCATTTCACTTGCTATACAAGTCAATTAAAGTCCAAATCCAAGTTCATTCAAGTCCATTCCAATCCGTTAACATGGATCACATATGTCGCTTACTTTTAAAGTAAGAATCAAGTTAACATTTTTAACATAAGTTCTAACATTCAAGCAAGTTTAAGCATAGTAAAGGACATGAAAATGGTTTTTATTTGCTGTCCTAAATAGTGAGTGAACTCACTTTAGTCCTTAGCAAATCCAAGCTCCAATAATAATAATAAATATCCAAGCTAGCAAGCTCCTTCCTTTCCTTGCTTTTCCTTACTTCTTCCTTGTATATAGCGCACAGCCTCAAATAGAAAATAGAGAGGTTCTTCGATTTTTCAACTTCTAACTAGCTAGAAGGTCTTGAAATGGTATAAGAAGGCTACACTCAAAGTTTGGGTTGATTTGGAGTTGGTTTGAGTACAGTTTGAGAAAGTTAGTAAGGAAGAGAAAGAAGATGAAGATAAGCCATTAAAGCTTCAATTTTTGCTTAGGAATTTTGTAAATGAAAAGAGAAGGTATGTCTCTTTTTTATAGGAAAAGCAAGGTAAATGGGAAAAGACCTAAAAGCCCCTAAAACCCTAATCTTATGTCATCCTGCTTATGTCATCTCGCTTATGTCATCTTGCTTATGTCATCTTCCTTATTTCCTAAATATCTTGCGTATGTCATCTCGCTTATGTCATCTTGCTTATGTCATCATAAATATTTAGTTAACCCTAAATATGAAAAATATTTTTATTTGCTAATTACTTTCCTAATGATTAATTAGAAATCATTCAAATTTTCAACAACTTTTATTGAGAAAATAGCTATATATCAATAAAACAGTTTTCGGTCACATTTTCGACATTTTTCCAAAAAATATATTTTGAAAAAAAGGTTTTCCGATATGAGTTTAGGATCATTGAATATTAATTAAAATATGTTTAGCAAGGTTATAAAATCATATTTATAACATTTAACAATATTCCAAATAGTTACGATATTTGGAGATTAAGTGTTCTAATTTTCTGGGTCTTTACATTCTCCCCCACTTAAAACATTTCGTCCTCGAAATTCAAACGAGAACGGAAATCAAAGAAGAAGAAGAAGAAGAATAAGAAGAAGAAGAAAAAGATGCATATATAGATTACTTCCAAAAACTATATACAAACTAAACAACAAAAGACATACAATACTAAGATAGGAAATCCCTAGTCTAAGATCAAGTCTGGATAAAACTTCCTCAGATTATCCTCCATTTCCCATGTACAATCAAGAGCATCCTCACCCCATTGTACCTTGACTAACTTCACAACCTTAGTCCTAAGCTGCTTTATATCTCTATCCACAACTCAGACAGGCTGTCTCAATATTGTCAAATTCGGCTCTACCTCCAAGTCTTCATGTTGCGACGCTTCTACTATCATCGAGGGATCATGCACATATTTACGCAAATGTGATACATGAAATACATTATGCACTCCGGATAACCTAATTGGTAACTTGATTCTATATGCGAGTGTACCGATCCTCTCCAGAATTGGGAACCGTCCAATATAACGAGGAGCCAACTTCCCTGCCCTTCCAAACAGGACAACACTTCTCATCGGGGAAACTTTTACAAATACAAAGTCTCCAACTGAGAATTCCAAATCTCTTCTCCTTTCGTCTGCATAGCTCTTCTGCCGATTCTGTGCTTCCTTGATTCGCTTCCTAATATCTGAAACCTTATCAGATGCTTCACGAAACATATCTGGTCCAAGTATAAGACGATCTCCAAGTTCTACCCAACATGATGGAGATTTGCAAGGTCTTCCATACAATGCTTCAAAAGGTGCCATTCCAATGCTGGCTTGATAACTATTGTTGTATGAAAACTCAACAAGTGGTAAATGCTCTTCCCACGAACCTCCAAAATCTAAAATGCATGCCCGAAGTAAATCTGCTAATACTCGGTTCACCCTTTCCGTTTGCCCATCAGTCTGCGGATGATAAGCGGTACTCAAACTGAGCTCGGTCCCCAATGTATCATGCAATCCCTTCCAGAAATGACTTGTGAGGATTGGATCTCTAACACTCACGATACTACTTGGAATGCCATGAAGCCTAACTATCTCTTTAATATACAACAATGTTAAACTAGAAGCAGTCCTTGTTGCCTTTACTGGTAAGAAGTGTGCGCTTTTGGTTAATCGATCTACAATAACCCATACACCTTCATTACCTCTCCTCATCCTGGGCAACCCGTCAATAAAATCCATAGAAAGCTGATTCCATTTCCACTTAGGAATCTCGAGTGGCTGAAGTAGCCCGACAGTCTTTTGATGACTACCCTTCACTTGTTGGCAGTTTGCTTACCTACTTACAAATATCGAAACATCCCTCTTCATGCCCTCCCACCAGAATGTCCGCTTCATGTCTTGATACATTTTAGTTACACCTGGATGTATCGTCAATCGTGAATGATGACTTTCCATTAGAACCTCTTGCCTTATTCCATCTGTTTCCTCTTAACCTCCGTACAGTTCTGAGCAAAATGGCCCTTCTTCCCGCAATTATGACAAGTAAACCTAGATATATCTTTACTTGATTGAAACTTTCTCTTATTCTCCCCAGTTGGTGTCGAATTAGATGACTTTGGAATTAAACCTTCAAACCTCAACCCCATGTTTACCAAATCCAAAAAGGATGCCATGATATGGTTTGTCATGTCTCAATGAAACTTCGGACGCATTCCTGTAATGAACTTATCATTCTTCTTCAGTGGCGTATCAATCAAGCCTGGTCCGAACAAAGACAATGTAGTGAATCGCTTCTCATACTCTGCTACCGTCATAGCCCCCTGCTTCAAGTCCATGAAACTCTTGTATAATAAGGTCTTCCCAGCTTCCGGAACATATTTCTTTTCAAATTCCTCCTTAAATTGGGCCCAAGAAAAGTCGTTCTCTTGGACATCCAAAATAATCAGATTCCACCAATCCATAGCTGTATCAGTTAAATGTCGTGATGCCAATCAACGTTTCATTGAATCATCTTGCTCCATATCCCCAAATATACGGTCGCATATCTTGAGCCAAGTCTGAACTTCTACAATCGACTCCAAGCCACTAAACCTCCTTCCCTCAAGCCTCTCATAGTCACGGCAAAGTGAAGCAAATCCCTTCTGAGGAATGACTTGCACGACCTCGTCTACAACACCTACTATTGGTTCCTCCATAGAAGCTGCATTCCTCGGTGCACGATTCTCACCATTAGTGGCAGTACTAGCTCAGCCACCTCTACCTCTCCCTCCTCTAGTATTTGCAGTACGAGTACTCATAGTTTACTACCTGAATTATAGCAAACATCTTTAGAATACTTGAAGATAGAATTATTTCAAGGAAACGATACAAAGAAGGGTTTACCACTAAGAAGGACCTTATTCAAGAAAGGGTTGCGAGAAATAGACATTCCTAAGGAATATTTTCAAAGTCTAGTTTTCAAAATACAAAAACGCACTCATATGTATAATACACTTGACTCATTCTAGGGTGTCGCTTACCCCATCTCTAATGAGCCATACCCAACCAAAGCCAAGGTGTTCGCTCAACCTTGTGCTCTGATACCGTCTGTATTGACCCGACTTTTCGAACCTCGAAAGTCAACACTAAATACATCCACGGTATTCATGTGCCAAACATCCACGTGCCGGAAAGTCGAATTGTTGGGTAAAATAAAAAAAAGAAGTAGAACAAGGAAGAAAGAATAGAACATCAGAATCTCACAGCGGAACGGAAATATATAATATCAACATAGTACAAAGGGTTACTCTAAATAAAGGAATTTCAGAGTTACAATAACCTAAGTACCATAATCATCCTGGACAGTTATAACTGCCTGTCCTCACAATGCTGATATGTACATAACTAATATAGTACAACTAAAATAGAAATAAGTAGATAGATAATGTAAGCCTCCAGCTCGTCTTCCAAACTTTAAAGCATCCAAAGTAAAACCTGCCATACTCAGCCTACTCGAAGGAGTACGTGAGGATTTTAGGGAAAACAAAAACCAAGCGTCAGACATCAGTCTGGTATGAGAAAACTCAATATTGCATGTAACAATCTTAAGGGGACCGTGCAGATAACCGCTCCGGTTTTCCCCTCAAAAGAAACCAAACATTTATTAAGTTTACTAGTTGTATTATAGATAATGTCTAGGGTGTAGAATATAAATAAATCACATAGATGGAATGGTTACATTGGTTACATTCGACAACTATTAAGTGTACAAACAAAACCGCTAAGGTACGTTCGTATATTGGTTTTCCGTTGGAGATCTCTCAATACAGATCCAAACTCCATGCACAAGGGTCAGAAAGTACCTCTAAGCGTTGCATATCTCTAGACAAAATATACCATAAGGTAAACACAACTGGCCCACGCACGAAACACTGAAATGCACCACGTGGAACCAAATATATCCAACTCCCGCGCGCAACTTCGAGGAGCTCACGCACGATTCAATATAAGCATACACTAGATATGGAGTCAATATATCCTGCCATATGTTAGCAAAACCTCAGATTGTGCTCCTACTCTGTTTTTAGCCATATCCGATGTCGAGGTTTCGTTCGGCATCTTTCACACAAGTCTTCATCACTCGAACATAACACGAATCCCAAATTGGATTCCTACTTCTCGAACAGATCACGAATCACTACTTTGATCCGAGCATCATGAGAAGTTTCCCAATCTTCATATATATTCACTTTTCTTCTTCAACCGCGTCCAAAACGTAGAACTTATACTCTAGTTTTGAAGTGGTATTCGATGATTAAAACACTTATCGATCCCGGACTCTTCAAAACTAATCGGCGAATTTCCGGTTAACTCAATTCTGGTTCTTTCAAAAGTAAGTGAATGCTAGAGACGTTTCATACCAACACTCCTCCACGGGGGTTCTCACTGGTATGGAATCGTGAAGCTTTCCCGATACTTCTTAAGTTATAATGGTATAGTTCGATAGTAGACTAATTGACTATCTAGTCAAAACAATAGCTTATAGAAACCATGGTTCGTACACTTAACTCGTTTCCGACATTATCAACTTAACTATCCCTCGGTCAAGAGTGAGGCCAGGTAAGTTAGAGCACTGGTTGCATATCACCCCTTGCCTAGATACCCCATTCTTGACACTCACAGATAGATAAGCCTACTCGTCGGCTTATTAGAATTAAGCACAATATCCATGATGTTCAATAAACAGGTAAGTAATCAATATGATTAACACGTTTCCAGCATTCCCAACCTATCTATTCCTCGGCCAAGAGGGAAGCCGGTAGGTTAGAGCTCTATTGCTCTGTCACTACTCGACATAAATCTTAACTCTCACAAATAGATAAGCCTACTTCGTTGGCTTATTAGTGTTAAGCATTATCAAATACCATTTAATCTAGTGACTTAATCATGACAAGGTTTAGCAATTCATAACCCTTTCTAACCTTTGTTTTATTTGAATAGATATTTTAGAAAGATGATATTTTGAAAAGAAGATATTTTAGAAAGAAGATATTTTAGAAAGAAGATATTTTAGAAAGAAGATATTTTAAAAGGAAGATATTTTAGAAAGAAGATATTTTAGAAAGAAGATATTTTTAAAAGGAAGATATTTTAGAAAGAAGATATTTTAAAAGGAAGATATTTTAGAAAGAAGATATTTTATACTTTAAAATACTCTTGTAAGAATTAAGAAATAATATTAAAAAGATAATACAATTTACATAAGCTTAAAGTGCCTTTACAAAACTTTAAAATCAAAAACAAGTTTAAATGGATACTTTTGCACTGTGAAGTTTTGGTCATTTTTGATGGGTTACTTAGCATTTTACTATTCAATCACTTCAAGGTAGTAAACATACAAGTAAAACAAGATCTAATATGATAAGAAATCACTAAAGATGTCATTACATAGTTCCATACAAAGTGTTGAAAACACAACAATTCAAACTGCATCTATAGCGACTATCGCTATAAGTGCACTTTCAAGTTCAAGTCCACAATATGTCAGTTCCCTACGAATCCTTATGTGCTTTGTTTCAAGTCCATTCCACTTGTTATACAAGTCAATTCAAGTCCAAATCCAAGTTCATTCAAGTCCATTCCAATCCATTAACACGGATCACATATGTCGCTTACTTTTAAAGTAAGAATCAAGTTAACATTTTTAACATAAGTTCTAACATTCAAGCAAGTTTAAGCATAGTAAAGGACATGCAAATGGTTTTTATTTGCTGTCCTAAATAGTGAGTGAACTCACTTTAGTCCTTAGCAAATCCAAGCTCCAATAATAATAATAAATATCAAAGCTAGCAAGCTCCTTCCTTTCCTTGCTTTTCCTTACTTCTTCCTTGTATATAGCGCACGGCCTCAAATAGAAAATAGAGAGGTTCTTCGATTTTTCAACTTCTAACTAGCTAAAAGGTCTTGTAATGGTATAAGAAGGCTACACTCAAAGTGTGAGTTGATTTGGAGTTGGTTTGAGTATAGTTTGAGAAAGTTAGTACGGAAGAGAAAGAAGATGAAGATAAGCCATTAAAGCTTCAATTTTTGCTTAAGAATTTTGTAAATGAAAAGAGAAGGTATGTCTCTTCTTTTATAGGAAAAGCAAGGTAAATGGGAAATGACCTAAAAGCCCCTAAAACCCTAATCTTATGTCATCTTGCTTATGTCATCTCGCTTATGTCATCTTGCTTATGTCATCTTCCTTATTTCCTAAATATCTTGCGTATGTCATCTCGCTTATGTCATCTTGCTTATGTCATCATAAATATTTAGTTAACCCTAAATATGAAAAATATTTTTATTTGCTAATTACTTTCCTAATGATTAATTAGAAACTCATTCAAATTTTCAACAACTTTTAATGAGAAAATAGCTATATACCGATAAAACAGTTTTCAGTCACATTTTCGACATTTTTCCAAATAATATATTTTTGAGAAAAAAGTTTTCCGAAATGAGTTTAGGATCATTGAATATTAATTAAAATTTGTTTAACAAGGTTATAAAATCATATTTACAACATTTAACAATATTCCAAATAGTTACGAAATTTGGAGATTAAGTGTTCTAATTTTCCGGGTCTTTACACAGTCCAAAGTCTGTTGCATGTATACGTTGTACTCCATTTTATTTACCACATGCGTTTTCTCTAAACCAATCCATATAGCTTGTGTGGCCCTTTACAAGTATTAATAGCTGTATGCCAACACTTCATGTTCATATTTCATGGTTTGCATTAGCAGGTTATATAAAAATGTTTATCCCAATGTCTTAATGCATATTGGCCATAGAGGTGGCACTGTAGTTGTCATGCAGCGAACATTATGACCCAATATTACTGACTGAACCATGAATGAAGAATATGCCAACCCATATGAAGGTGTTCGCCATCATGTGCTCATGTTATATGCTACAATAGAGCAACATTATGCCCATACGTTCAGTGTTGCTTGTTGACGTGCCATTTCCTTTCACTATGAGCACTGAGTCTATATAAATGTTTTACATAAAATGAAATGAAACTTGTTTGACGCTCATATACTAGAGCAACATATTATCCAAGTGAGGCAGACATTATCTTTCCCATTTTTAAGTGAACCGATCCATGGGATTGTTAATGTTGACCGACCCATGCTGAAGCTTGAAGTGGTCCTAATCGATCCATAGTTTACCAAGGCCAGTGAAGTGGATGATCGATCCATCACCAGTAAAGGCGCCTGGTACATCAGTTGATAACCGATCGATCCATGCTACAATTTTATGTCTGATCCATACAAAATTCCTGACCGATCCATCATATAATTTACGCCCGGTGCATATTAAAACATCACTCGGTTCATTGTTTTAATAAAATAATCTATCACTCTTGTGAATAATAAAACATGATTTCTAGACCTCATTTTTAACGGAGTTAACACTTATACTATTATATTCAGTTACTCTTTGTATTCTTTTTGTCATGATTTTTCAAAATTATACTTATATAACACATGCTAGTTTTTTTTTTCAAAACACCATGCTAAATTGTTATATTAGAAGTAAGAAAAATTATGTATATTTCACATATGGCATGATTTTCATATTTCATTTTATTTGTGAAGCTGGATGGTCGCATAACAACTAAGACATGTAAAAAAAATATTTGGATTTCAGTAGCACTATCATTATATGTTTTCATATTTATGGATAATAACATACCAATTGTTTAATTGTCGTCGACTACTGCTACTTTTTTTTAAGATACCTCATTTGGAAAATATATGGACCAACTTTTGTGGATATGTTTGTTGGTTGATCCCAGTTTACACATGCGCATTGCATGCATACACACACACACACACACACACTTTGTGTTCCGTTCAAACTTATAGCTATGTCAAGACCAATATGTGTGTGAGTAAAACCACTAAAATGTTTAACTATCATTAACTATGACGAATTTTATCTAGTTACCGATTTAAAAATAATTGGGTTGGTTTGGTGTGTAATTTTCATTCTATGTACTCAACCCACTCTCTACATAAAAGAGCTGTTTGGTATTTTTCATCTATTTCTTAATCAATTAGCCATGCATTGATACAAATTAACTTGGACTGCCAATAAACCACACTTAGGGTAAAAAGAAGACGGTTTAGAAAGCTCTTTTCTTGCACGATCTTCTCTTTTATTATGTTGACAGGTTAAAGAATGTAAATTCAAATACTTTTTCTTTTCTATAATAGAACTAAGTTAATCAAGCAATATTTTTCTAATGGTTATTCTAACTAGTATTTACTATGTGTTTGAGTTGTCAGAATGTGTGAGTCTAAAAGAGATTATTGGCTACTTAGAAACTAAACATCTTATTTAATTTTTAAGTATGGATTATTTCTTCTATAATAACAATTGACAAGTAAATTGAGATTTGAGTTCTGTCTTTTTGGGTAAAGTAGTTTATGTGCAAATGGATGTTATTTCGAATTTTCTTTGTTATCATTTCATAGGGATTTATATGGAGATAAACATAAATCTAAGGTTGATATTCAGAATGTCATCCTATGCCATCTTAAACTTACAATCTTCACCAAATTATAACCCTCTAAAACTTACAAATGGATGTTTCTTTTTGGGTAAAATAGTCAAAGGTTGATAGTCATCTGAGGTAAAGAAAATGATAGTAACCAAATCATAACCATATTAAACTTACAATCTTCACCAAATTGATCACATTTGGTTAGATTTTTTTTCCTATTAATATTCTACTGTACATCCATAGTGCATCTTATATATTGGTAAATTAATTGAGATTGCCCTTATTATTATGATCTTAATATTGTATGCTTTTACAAAATTTATTTCCTTTTTGTAAGCTATAATAAAATATGTCGACTGCATCGTATTAGCTAAAGTTTTATATGATAAACATTGTATTGGGCTAGGCTTTTTACACCCGCCTTTTTATTTCTTTTTCTCTTTTGTATGTTACACAAGGACAATGCCTATATATATGTACTCACCATGTACATAACATTTACTCTCTCATTATTGAATAAAGCTTTTACATTTTCATTGACAAATACAAATAAAAAATCATCAAAATATTTCTTGCCATCAGAGCATAACCGCCTTACGACATTTGTGATTTTGCAATTGAGTTTTTCAGATCATCATATCCATCGGAGTATAGCATCATCATTTGGATATGGCTCACTAGAGGGGATCCCTTTTCATTTGAGAGAAGATACACTTCGATTATGCAGTGCCACGCTTGAAATTGTGTTGACTAGGATGCATCAAAACAATCCGATATATCTCCTATTATCAGTAACAAAGATCGCTAGGAGATAAACCAAGAATTCAAGAAATAATCAAAACAAGTAAGAGTCGTGCCTAGAGAAATCTTCAGAAACGGTACATATTGAATTAGAGTTTATTCATCATTAGAAATCTCTGGTTGTTGCATACCTGCCTGAGAAATACTTTGATTCTTGATTCATAGCGGTATTCTTTGTTCTAATTTTTTCTTGATAATTCTGTCTTCATTTGCCCATTGTTATAGGTGATCAAACATCCACTACGGCATCAGACAATGGTCTGAACGTTTGCAACGAATATGGACCTGTAAATCCAATAGTAAAGACTGTCATTAGTCTTAAGAGTCAGTTAATTACAATACATCTTGAAGAAGATAATAATCTTCATTGGAAATTACAAGTTGAAACAGCTATTCAGGGTTATGGTCTCAAAGGATATATCTTTGGCACTGTAGATATACCAGAAAAATTTGTTATAGATGAGAATAACAGAACCATAGCAAATAAAAGTATGTACAATATCATAGGCAAGACAGACTCATCAGTTCTTGGTTGTTATCATATATAAGTGCAAGTTTATTACCATAAGTCATTGGGTGTACCTCTACTAATGACATTTGGGCAACAGTTGAAAGAGAATTTAAAAATCAATGTTCTGCTAAAGTCCTTCATTAAAGAACCAATTGCAAAGTGTTAAAATGGAAAATTGTTCCATGAGAGAATATATTGCAAAGGTTAAAAGGGTATGTGATTTGCTAAATGCTACTAGAAACAGAGTTTCTAACAGTGATCAAGTCTTGTACTTAGTCAATCGACTTAACAATGATTATAAAGCAGTAGTTGCTGTAATAACTTCTTAAAAAATTGTGCCTCCCATCGATAAGGTACATTCTATTCTATGTTCTCTTGAGGCAAGAATAAATGTCAAGAAACCTCGAGAATCAGAGTATGCAGTGAAATTTACTACAGGATTCAAAGGCAAAAACCAAAACATTAATAACAACAGAAATGATCAGCCTTACCAAAGAGGTGGTAGTGCAAGCAAAGGACGTGGAAGAGGTAGATTGTAACAACCCGGATTTCGATGGACCAATTTTTTTTTCAAAAATCCAATCCACCAAAACCCGAGTTGGTTGCTCTGGTATCCTACAGAAAAAGACAGAGAAAAGCGATAAGTCAGAGTTCGGAAAACACCTCACAGTGGAAGGAGTAAAATATAATATATTTAAAACATAGCTTTACCTTAATCACAATACTGCTAAATCAGTATTCCCAAAGATATAAGTCTCTGTCTAACCTACGAAAGTTATGAGGAGGGGGCCAGAACATAAGTTCTGTGTGAATGAATTTAAACTACACTTCTTGAATAATCCTACATATACCATTCAATTACACTTTCTTATTTATTAGGTTATATGTGTTATTAGCACTCAAAGCTTACAAACACATCCCACCTATCTACCCCCTAGTAGATTAACCTAATATAGTGTATATATAGCTACCCCCAAACTGAGGTACACCCCATGATACCCCACTCACACGGTCTCCTCCGTATTGCTACAGTAATGTGCACAGTCTCATCCTATGCCATAGTAACGTACAACGCTACATCCGCATAGAACCACTATCGCTGTGCTACGTAAGCGTACTGACTGATATCCTCGAACTATTCGATCGAGTTTGGTTCCATCACCGAATAATGCCCTCTAGTCTAGGAAACACCAACCATAGCAGACATGGTTGTACCTAAACTTTCCCACGTACGTATCATCAATCGTTGTAACACCCCGAATTTTTAGTTAATACTAGAATTCACTAATTATAGGATAAATAATCTCAGACGTGGGAATTGGGGGAAATGGGCGGCGTCATTACGTTCGTCTCGGAAAAATACGCGAAATAGAGTCCGAGTTTTCGAAAATCGGAGTCCGTATGGCCCAGTTATGGCCCGATGAAGTTTGCAGAAAATTCAAAACTAAAACAGATTTAAAAATTTAAAAATTCAGATTTGGAATGGGCCAGGCGGGGTCAGGCGGGAAGCTTCCCGCCTAACCCATGTCGACAAGGCTGTCGACAGGCCTGTCGACAGGGGTGTCGACATGCCTTTCGACTTGCCTGTCGACAGGGTGGCGCCGTTCTGTGAACCTGGGTGCACCAGGTTGCACCAGGTTGGGTTTCAGGCTGGCTAGGAGGGCTGGTTCTAGAGATTTCCTAAATCTAAGGGTCCTAATCTAATCTAGGGTTAATCTAAGGGCCTAAAACACTCACCTAATCCTATAAATAAGACCCCAACCCTACCCTAATTCATTCATAATTAAGTCTTGTAACTAAACTATGGCAAAATGAAATTTGAGCATGGCCTCCACTAGTTCATAAAGAAAGTTGCAAGCTAATTCCTCTCTAATCAATCTTTAATCATCATTATCTTCATAGTTAGCAACTAATTCTACTTCATAAGGTTGCTAATCTTGAGTTTGGTGAGTTTCTATCACTTTAACATCAATTGTTAAAGTAAGTAGATTGGGTGTAATGAGACTTATGGTCTTAAATGCGGATTAGTGAGTATGAATCATGTATAATGATATGTTACTCTATGTTGTTCTATGTTTATGCATATTTGATAAGTTGGTTTATGCATGCTTAATAAGATGATTTATGCATGTTTAACAAGTTGATATATGCATGTTTAATAAGTGAATTTATGCATGTTTAGCAAAGTGAGATATGCAAGTTAAGTATATGTTTAAATGCAAGTTGAAAGTGACATGCAAGTTAAGTGTATGTTTAAATGCAAGTTGAAAGTGATATGCAAGTTATGCATGCTTATGCAAGTGTATGGATGCTTATGCAAGTCATATATATGTTTAAATGCAAGATTTATGTGATATGCAAGTTATGCATGCTTATGCGAGTATATGAATACTTATGCAAGATATGTATATGCTTAAATGACATGATATGCAAGTTATGCAAGTATGTAAATGCCTATGCAAGTATGTGGATGCCTATGCAAGTATGTGAATGCTTATGCAAGTTATGTGTATGCTTAAATGCATGTTTAACATGTTATGCAAGATTGAGAATGCCTATATGCAAGTTTAACATGTTATGCAAGATATGTGTATGATAATATGCAAGCTCATATGCAACATGTTATGCAAATCATATGTATGATAATATGCAAGTTTGGGTTGTATGTAGTTGGGTTAATATATGCTCATATATGCAAGTTGACATCCTCTTAACCCATGACAAAGTTGTAGGCTAAACCCATGATATTTGTGATGATCTTCCCCTTATTATGTCATGTAACGAGAACGATTTACGTGGGGAACGATGGGGTTGGTAAATATATTAATAAATGAATGTTTGGGTATGATTAAGCATACCATAAAAATAAATTACCATAAGTGGGAATTTACCTATTGAGTTAGGTCTACCCCATGGGAATTTACCTATTGAGTTAGGTCTACCCATGTTATGGAAAACTTGATATTAATTAGGGATAATTAATATGGGGGTGATTAATTAGGTGTAATTAATCGACTAAGACACGAGGTTGGACTCATTTGTAGTGTAAAACTGCCCGGACCCGACCGGCTTAACCAGTTGCTACAAATGTCAGCCCAATGTGAGAGGTCTTAGCCATAAATTAAATACGTGATTAAGGTAAAGACACGAGGTTAGACTCTGTTATGACGTAAGACTGCCCGGATTCTACCGGCTTAACCAGGCGGTCATAACAGTCAGTCTAATGTGGGAGGTCTTTACGGGAGATCACGGTCTTAATTAATTAAGAAACACTTAACCATAATAGCATGTAGTGGGACATGAGGGGTTAAGTGGGTGCCTTGGGTGGCATGAGGAAATTTGGTGGTTGCCTTGGGTGGCATGTGGAATCTAGTGGGTTGCCTTGGGTGGCAATAGAAAATACGATTAGAATACTTAACCAAGTGGACACATGTAATTAAACATGATTAAAGGGTTAAGTGGGATACACTAGATATTGGACAAGCTTAAGTGAGTAGCTTGTGGGGGGCCCATTTCAACCAATATCCCAAAACGTATCTTTGTGGGCTCGACCCATGTCGAGTGACGGGACACGCATATTGGGCTTGATTATAAGAGGTCAAAACGGGTTAGCGGTGGCAACGCAAGTCCAACGGGCTTCATATGCGTGTGTGGGCCCGGGCTGGTAGATAAGCCGTTGTTGCATCGTGTAGATATAAAGCCGTGCACCGTTAGCATTGGGTAGCCACTTTAGGGGAGTGATACACCCCACTGTGGGACCAGCACGGGTATCTACGGTAGGGAACCGATCGCTTGGGGAGTTGTGGGTACACCTAGTGGAAATAGGGGCAGACGGCACCTATGTAGGGGTACACGAAACTACTGGGTAAGAATACTGGGTACACCTAGTGGAGATAGGGGCAGACGGCACCTATGTAGTGAGCTAGGGGTACACGAGACTACTGGGGAAATTTTCTAAGTCCTTGGAAGGGATCAACCTTTAAGTAGGAATGACTGGTATGGTGCAGTTAGTAATTATCCTTGGGTGGGTAGATGCGTCCTGACGGTTATCTTAGTTTATCCTAAGTCTAACAAGCTGCTTAGTATAGCCATCCATCCCCAGATATTACCGTAGGTCAAGTTTATGTCTTCTCTGGTTACCTTAATGATTGTATTGTTAAAGTTATAGGACTCACTCAGACTTATGTCTGACCCCGTTGTTTTTATCTTTTTCCAACCCTCAGGTCCTACGATGGATCCTAGCGGTAGTAGAGCTTGATCGGATTTCTGTTTCCAGTCTTGAGGAGCTTGGGTAGATGTAAAGCTCCAGTTATCCAGTTATCTTTACTTTTCTTATGGCTATTGTATGAGAGAGTGGGATTATGTACTTCTTTATTTTGACTGATATTGTACTTGACTTTTATCATGGTTTTATGATGTAACCAGACATGTTTATTTCCGCTGTTATGTGATGATGTTTTAAAATTTCAAGTACTAGTTATATCTGTCTTGTTGTAATTTTTCTGTTCTATATTCACTAAAATACTCCACCGATGCTATGGCATTCCCTTAGTGAGTGACTATAGCGGGTGTGGGGTGTTACACGTGGTATCAGAGCGAGGTTACCGGAACAGATAAAATTTTTAGAAAACTATTTTTCTAAAACATTTTTGGAAAAAGATATTTTCAAAAACATGTCTTTTAAGAGAAAAGTTTTTGAAAGAAAAGCATAATCCTCAATAGCCATATCTATATCCTTCGAATTCTCCGTTTTGAATCTTTCCTTTTCGTTTCAGCATGGCCGAGAATATTAATCTTCCGGAGGGTGTAGCGGTACCAGTATGGTATAGGAGATTGATGGAGGCTAGGGCCACCACTACGGGTCCAGCAAATATTCCTCCACCAACCGTAGCACCCGATCTTCCTCCTCCCCCTCCTCCTCGCACGGATACTTTTGCTAAGACTTGCAAGGAATTTAAAGCTATGGGAGGGAAACCTTTTCAAGGATCTGAAACCTTTGTGGAGGCTAGGGATTGGCTTAAAGAGGTGGAAGAGTTGATAGATATCTTTGAGATGGAAGAAGGGAAGAGAGTCAAGTTGGCTGCTTGGTTAATGAAGGGAGAGGCCTCATTCTGGTGGGAGGTCACTAATGGAGAACGCCCCGTTGATTCTTGGGCGGATTTTAGGCAAAGATTTGTGGCAAAGTTTCTCTCAAGGGCGGAGGAAAACTTGTATATGGAAAGATTCTTGACTCTAAAACAAGGGAATCTTTCGGTGAAGGAATATGTTAACAAGTTTAATCAATTGGCAAGGTTTGGCCTAGACATGGTGAATACACCGGAGAAGAAGGCTTTGAGGTTCGTGAAAGGCTTGAATGAACCTATGCATGGGTTGGCTATGACTCACATCCCTATGGGGGCCACCTTTGAGAAGCTAGTTGACATGGCACTCATGTATGAGGAAGAGAAGGGTCCTAATGCTAATAATGCACCCGAGAAGAAGGGAGATCAAAAGAGACCTCAACAACAGCAAAGCAAAGGTGGGAAAGGCAACGGTGGCAAGGGCAAGAAGAAGAAGTGTTTCAATTGTGGGACACCTGGCCACCTAAGCAAGGATTGTCGCAAGAAGAAGAAGACTGGCTGCTTCCACTGTGGCGAGGCAGGGCACTTAGTGAAGGATTGCCCTAAGAAAGGGCAAAGGACGGGACCTACCTCAGGAGGACAGGTGCAAGCTCTTATGGCACCGAGTCAGGCTAGGGGGCAAGTACAGGCTCTCGCGGTTCCACCAATTCAGGAGAGAGGTAGAACTATTTCCGTTGAAAGTCTGGTTTTTCTATTTGACCATCCTGTCCGTACATTGTTTGATTCAGGCGCATCGCATTCGTTTATTTCATCATCATTAGTTGAGTTACTGCACTTAGACACCAGTCTGGTAGATGATCCCTTGGTTGTTTCAAACCCAATTGGGGGCTCCACTTATTTGTCCATGATATGTTTGGGTTTGAAGATTTCTATACTTAGCATTGAGTTTAGATGTGATGCTTTTGTATTGGGCTTCACGGGCTATGGGTTGATTTTGGGCATGGACTGGTTATCCAGTAATGGTGCCGTTCTTGATTGCGAAAGGAGAGTTGTTAGGCTCATGACCCGTTTGGGTAAGACTCTCGAGATTTCTTGTAATCCCATGGATTCTGTTATGCTAAGTTATCTTGAATCGCTTGACGCTTCGGTCGAGAGTTTGCAATCTATGAGAGTGGTCCGGGAATATCCGGATGTGTTTGAGGAGGTGAAGGGCTTACCTCCGAAGCGGGAGATTGACTTCCGAATATATTTGGTGGATAATGCTAAACCGGTATCTTTACCAGTGCGCCACATGGCTCCTCGTGAGAGGAGGGAACTCCATAAGCAAGTAGGGGAGTTGCTTGAGAAGGGGTTCATAAGACGGAGCATATCGGAGTGGGGTGCTCCAGTAGTATTTGCTACGAAGGCGGATGGGTCCCTCAGACTTTGTGTAGACTATAGAGAACTCAACAAGCTCACAAAGAAGAATAGACACCCATTGCCGAGGATTGATGATCTTTTCGATCAGTTGGTTGGCGCTTCAGTATTTTCTCAGTTGGACTTAGCCACGGGGTTTCATCAGTTGAGGGTGGCTGAGGATAGCATAGACAAGACTGCCTTTAGAACTCCGGATGGCTTCTATGAGTGGCTGGTGATGCCATTTGGGTTGACGAACGCCCCTTCATACTTTGTTGATTTGATGAGTAGGGTGTTCAGGGAGTTCCTTAATAAATTTGTGGTGGTCTTTGTGGATGATATCTTAGTATTTTCTAAGAGTGAAGAAGAGCATGCCCTACATCTTGGGGAAGTGTTGAAGACTCTTCGAGCACATAGCCTTAAGGCTAAATTCTCTAAATGTCACTTCTGGAGGAGGGAAGTGCGGTTCTTGGGGCACGTGGTCTCCAAGGAAGGGATAGCGGTGGATCCCGCGAAGGTAGTATCAATTCAGGATTGGAAGGTTCCGAAGAATGCTACCGAAGTAAGAAGTTTCTTGGGGTTGGCGGGTTATTATAGGAAGTTTATCAAAGACTTCGCGAAGATATCAGCCCCATTAACCCGCTTAACAAAGAAGAATCTTGTTTTCACATGGGACGTAGATTGTGATGATGCGTTCCGACGGTTAAAGAGAGCTTTAACCACCGCTCCAGTTTTAGTGTTGCCAGATGGGAGCAAGCCATTTGTTGTCTATACCGATGCCTGTGGGACAGGCCTTGGCGCAGTCTTAATGCAGGAGGGAAGGGTAATAGCCTATGGTGGAAGGCAGTTGAGGGCACATGAGAAAAATTACCCTACCCATGATCTAGAGCTGGCCGCTATTGTTTTTGCGCTTAAGATTTGGCGCCATTATCTTCTTGGTGAGAGATTCGAGTTGTTCACTGACCATAAATCATTGAAGTACTTATTCTCTCAGAAAGATTTAAACTTAAGACAGCAAAGGTGGATGGAGTTCTTGGCATCTTATGATTTCGAGATAGCGTATACCCCTGGCAAGGGTAACGTGGTGGCGGACGCCTTGAGTAGGAAGAGGTTGTCCTTGAGTCCATTGTTCGTGGAACGACGAAGCTTGGAATTTATCTCGATGTTTGATTTCAGACCTTCTGTTGACTATGTACCCGGTTTGCTAGCTTCTTTGGAAGTTAGACCTACTCTCTTGGGGCGGATTGGAGAAGCACAGAGGGGCGACCCACAGTTGGTTGAGTTAGTAGAGAAGATCATAAGGGGGGAGTCGTCCAGCCATTTGAGTAGGTACACCCTAGATGATAGAGGGTGCTTGCGTAGAGACGGTAGACTTTGTGTACCGCAAGACGAGGGTTTGAGGAAGGCTATTCTTGATGACGCACACCGTTCTAGGATGACCATTCATCCCGGTGGGGATAAGATGTACCAAGACATGAAAAGGGTTTTCTTCTGGGCCGGTATGAAGAAAGATGTGGCCAATTATGTCGCTCGATGTTTGGTGTGCCAGCAAGTGAAGGCGGAGCAAAGGAAACCAGGTGGGTTGCTTCACCCATTGGAGGTTCCGCAATGGAAGTGGGATAGCGTCTCGATGGATTTTATTGACGGGTTACCCAGGTCGAGGAAGGGTAATACAGGAATTTGGGTGGTGGTAGACAGACTTACTAAGAGCGCCCATTTCATACCTGTGAAGAGCAAGAGGACTGCTCCATGGCTAGCTTCAGTATATCTTCGAGAGATAGTTCGATTACATGGGGTACCCTCTAGCATAGTTAGTGATCAAGATCCTATCTTCACTAGTGAGTTCTGGAGAAGTTTGCAAGAAGCAGTGGGGACTCAATTGTGTCTGAGCACCGCATATCATCCTCAGACAGACGGCCAGACTGAGAGGGTGAATCGTGTTCTAGAAGACCTTTTGAGGCTTTGTATCTTAGATTTTGGAGGTACATGGGAAGAGCATCTTCCACTGGTGGAGTTCGCATATAATAACAGCTTTCAGTCCAGTATTGGTATGGCTCCTTTCGAAGCTCTCTATTGAAGGCCTTGTCGATCACCTACATGTTGGTGGGAATCTACGGATAAGATCTTGCTTGGGCCCGATATGGTTAGGGAGACTTCTGAGAAGATTGACTTGATTCGAAGAAGGATGAAAGCAGCGCAGGATAGGCAAAAATCTTATGCGGACAAGAGAAGGACGGATCTTGAGTTTGAGGTTGGGGATATGGTTTTTGTCAAGGTATCTCCGTTGAGAAATGTTGTTCGCTTCGGATCCGTTGGGAAGTTAGCACCAAGGTTTGTTGGGCCGTTTCCTATCAAGGAAAGGATTGGACGGATGGCATATAGAGTGGAGTTGCCTGACAGACTTAGTGGTGTCCATGATGTATTCCATGTGTCCCATTTGAGGAAGTGCTTACATGAGACCGCAGAGGTGGTAGAGCCAAGCTTGCTTAAAGATGTAGAGGTAGAGCGTGATGCGACGATTCGACGAGCTCCTACTCGCATCCTTGGGTCAGAGACTAGGAAATTGAGGAATCGAGAGGTTCAGCTAGTCAAAGTGCAATGGGGAGAAGATGAAAGCAACGCGACTTGGGAGACGGAAGTGAAGATGCGTTCATTGTACCCATTTCTTTTTGAGGGTATGTCCTTACTTTCTCCTTTATCGCTTGTCTAGTACTTATCTTATCTTTGGTATGTCCTCTCGTTAGTACCTTTGACCTTTAGATAGGGTAAACCTATGGTTGAAACATGTGTTTGAGACATGTTATGGTTGATGGATGCAAGTGGATGCAAGTGTTTGCTAGTGGTTGCTCGTGGATGCATATACACACACTCTAGGCACTAGATCGGCTCAGTCACTTCATATTGCATATTGCATAAGATTGTGTGTAGGAAGATATATTTATGGATGTATAATGGTTGTGTTATCACATGGATGCTGCATTTTGGTGAATGATTGTGCACTCATGTAGATATTGTATGTGTCGATAGGGTTCTCTCGCATACATAATGGATGCATGGCACTATCATGGTTTGCATATGTTCATACATTAGATAGGGAACATATACACACACCGTTTGCATATGCTCATACATCATTAGAAACTGTTTAAGGACAATGGATGCCTGTGGTTGATGATTTGAGTAGATGGTTGTTTGGTTGGTAGGATATGCATTCTCCTTAGCTTAGAGATTTCGGGGACGAAATCCTTTAAGGAGGGGAGAATGTAACACCCCGAATATTTAGTTAATACTAGAATTCACTAATTATAGGATAAATAATCTCAGACGTGGGAATTGGGGGAAACGGGCTGCGTCATTACGTTCGTCTCGGAAAAATACGCGAAATAGAGTCCGAGTTTTCGAAAATCGGAGTCCGTATGGCCCAGTTATGGCCCGATGAAGTTTGCAGAAAATTCAAAACTAAAACAGATTTAAAAATTTAAAAATTCAGATTTGGAATGGGCCAGGCGGGGTCAGGCGGGAAGCTTCCCGCCTAACCCATGTCGACAGGGCTGTCGACAGGCCTGTCGACAGGGGTGTCGACATGCCTGTCGACTTGCCTGTCGACAGGGTGGCGCCGTTCTGTGAACCTGGGTGCACCAGGTTGCACCAGGTTGGGTTTCAGGCTGGCTAGGAGGGCTGGTTCTAGAGATTTCCTAAATCTAAGGGTCCTAATCTAATCTAGGGTTAATCTAAGGGCCTAAAACACTCACCTAATCCTATAAATAAGACCCCAACCCTACCCTAATTCATTCATAATTAAGTCTTGTAACTAAACTATGGCAAAATGAAATTTGAGCATGGCCTCCACTAGTTCATAAAGAAAGTTGCAAGCTAATTCCTCTCTAATCAATCTTTAATCATCATTATCTTCATAGTTAGCAACTAATTCTACTTCATAAGGTTGCTAATCTTGAGTTTGGTGAGTTTCTATCACTTTAACATCAATTGTTAAAGTAAGTAGATTGGGTGTAATGAGACTTATGGTCTTAAATGCGGATTAGTGAGTATGAATCATGTATAATGATATGTTACTCTATGTTGTTCTATGTTTATGCATATTTGATAAGTTGGTTTATGCATGCTTAATAAGATGATTTATGCATGTTTAACAAGTTGATATATGCATGTTTAATAAGTGAATTTATGCATGTTTAGCAAAGTGAGATATGCAAGTTAAGTATATGTTTAAATGCAAGTTGAAAGTGACATGCAAGTTAAGTGTATGTTTAAATGCAAGTTGAAAGTGATATGCAAGTTATGCATGCTTATGCAAGTGTATGGATGCTTATGCAAGTCATATATATGTTTAAATGCAAGATTTATGTGATATGCAAGTTATGCATGCTTATGCGAGTATATGAATACTTATGCAAGATATGTATATGCTTAAATGACATGATATGCAAGTTATGCAAGTATGTAAATGCCTATGCAAGTATGTGGATGCCTATGCAAGTATGTGAATGCTTATGCAAGTTATGTGTATGCTTAAATGCATGTTTAACATGTTATGCAAGATTGAGAATGCCTATATGCAAGTTTAACATGTTATGCAAGATATGTGTATGATAATATGTAAGCTCATATGCAACATGTTATGCAAATCATATGTATGATAATATGCAAGTTTGGGTTGTATGTAGTTGGGTTAATATATGCTCATATATGCAAGTTGACATCCTCTTAACCCATGACAAAGTTGTAGGCTAAACCCATGATATTTGTGATGATCTTCCCCTTATTATGTCATGTAACGAGAACGATTTGCGTGGGGAACGATGGGGTTGGTAAATATATTAATAAATGAATGTTTGGGTATGATTAAGCATACCATAAAAATAAATTACCATAAGTGGGAATTTACCTATTGAGTTAGGTCTACCCCATGGGAATTTACCTATTGAGTTAGGTCTACCCATGTTATGGAAAACTTGATATTAATTAGGGATAATTAATATGGGGGTGATTAATTAGGTGTAATTAATCGACTAAGACACGAGGTTGGACTCATTTGTAGTGTAAAACTGCCCGGACCCGACCGGCTTAACCAGTTGCTACAAATGTCAGCCCAATGTGAGAGGTCTTAGCCATAAATTAAATACGTGATTAAGGTAAAGACACGAGGTTAGACTCTGTTATGACGTAAGACTGCCCGGATTCTACCGGCTTAACCAGGCGGTCATAACAGTCAGTCTAATGTGGGAGGTCTTTACGGGAGATCACGGTCTTAATTAATTAAGAAACACTTAACCATAATAGCATGTAGTGGGACATGAGGGGTTAAGTGGGTGCCTTGGGTGGCATGAGGAAATTTGGTGGTTGCCTTGGGTGGCATGTGGAATCTAGTGGGTTGCCTTGGGTGGCAATAGAAAATACGATTAGAATACTTAACCAAGTGGACACATGTAATTAAACATGATTAAAGGGTTAAGTGGGATACACTAGATATTGGACAAGCTTAAGTGAGTAGCTTGTGGGGGGCCCATTTCAACCAATATCCCAAAACGTATCTTTGTGGGCTCGACCCATGTCAAGTGACGGGACACACATATTGGGCTTGATTATAAGAGGTCAAAACGGGTTAGCGATGGCAACGCAAGTCCAGCGGGCTTCATATGCGTGTGTGGGCCCGGGCTGGTAGATAAGCCGTTGTTGCATCGTGTAGATATAAAGCCGTGCACCGTTAGCATTGGGTAGCCACTTTAGGGGAGTGATACACCCCACTGTGGGACCAGCACGGATATCTACGGTAGGGAGCCGATCGCTTGGGGAGTAGTGGGTACACCTAGTGGAAATAGGGGCAGACGACACCTATGTAGGGGTACACGAAACTACTGGGTAAGAATACTGGGTACACCTAGTGGAGATAGGGGCAGACGGCACCTATGTAGTGAGCTAGGGGTACACGAGACTACTGGGGAAATTTTCTAAGTCCTTGGAAGGGATCAACCTTTAAGTAGGAATGACTGGTATGGTGCAGTTAGTAATTATCCTTGGGTGGGTAGATGCGTCCTGACGGTTATCTTAGTTTATCCTAAGTCTAACAAGCTGCTTAGTATAGCCATCCATCCCCAGATATTACCGTAGGTCAAGTTTATGTCTTCTCTGGTTACCTTAATGATTGTATTGTTAAAGTTATAGGACTCACTCAGACTTATGTCTGACCCCGTTGTTTTTATCTTTTTCCAACCCTCAGGTCCTACGATGGATCCTAGCGGTAGTAGAGCTTGATCGGATTTCTGTTTCCAGTCTTGAGGAGCTTGGGTAGATGTAAAGCTCCAGTTATCCAGTTATCTTTACTTTTCTTATGGCTATTGTATGAGAGAGTGGGATTATGTACTTCTTTATTTTGACAGATATTGTACTTGACTTTTATCATGGTTTTATGATGTAACCAGACATGTTTATTTCCGCTGTTATGTGATGATGTTTTAAAATTTCAAGTACTAGTTATATCTGTCTTGTTGTAATTTTTCTGTTCTATATTCACTAAAATACTCCACCGATGCTATGGCATTCCCTTAGTGAGTGACTATAGCGGGTGTGGGGTGTTACAATCGTACTCGATGTTTCTACTGCACATAACCTCTACTTGTGCACCCAAGTTCCGTGGCATGGCTATACCTGAAAACACAGAACTAGATCAGGAGCTTTTCTATATCTGTACGGGCCGCCTCTAAGAGTGTCCAATGTACAGATATCCCTCGGGTCTGGTTTTTCTATGGTGGCTATGGCCCCACCTCAGTCCCTCCCTCAACTAGTAAAGACCACATGAGCTTAGGGACCGCCCCTAACAAGCAAACGATCTAAACATCCATGTGGGGTCTCCCCGCACCCGTCCCTTGATAGCAAAGGATAACGATCTCTAGGGGTTAGCTCTTGTCTTTTCGCATTCCTTAGGCTGCTGGTGACAGGCGTCCGACGATCTTGCTATCGTTTGGTCTTGACCCTCCACCTTTGCCTGAGGCAATCGCCAAACCACCCTTAATGCCACAACGTACAACATTCTGACTTCCCCCTACTTGTGCAGTCAAGGCCAACCCACCTAGTAGTTCCGTGCAGACCCAACCTCTGTAATCCTAGCCCGAAGCTAAACCGCTACAGAGGACTACCAAGAGCACCTTTAACGTCTCAGAAAGCCGCGTGCTTCCCCTTCCAGTCCGTTGGAGCCACCAAAATAGCGAACGTGCGCTCTCATCGTGCCTTGTGACACCATCATGACCTACTTCTTAGGGTTCTTCATCCTACAACGTACGGACTGCTTCAAGCGCCTTAGTTTTTTTGATGTCTTTAGACCCTAAGTCTGACCATTTATTTCATGCTTGTGCTACCTCGTCAACTTTCTCATTTAACTTGGTTATTCACTTTAGCTTCCTTTTTTTCGTATTCACCAAATTACCCTTGCTTATTAATTCAATATATACTTAACCCACTTAAGTCCATTAATAAGCCCACAACATGTTATTTTCCAATTTCATAAATTATTCCCTTTTTGGGTTATAGCAACATGTTATACTTAATTCATAGTTAAGTATGCCTTATCCCACATACATACTGATTAGGAGAATAACCCTCTAAACACCAGCCCCGAAGACCGAAATCAACATCAGACTGACACCTAGAGAATTACTCAACCCAACCAAAATATATGATTCTAATTTACTTATTTTCCACTCATATAACTTATATCATTTTTAATTTCACATTTCTCCTTTCCAAACCACTTAATTTAAGTATATCTTTACATATAAGTTATCTCATCTTCCTTATCCTTTCCTATAACTTATCCTATCCCATAAGTTATAATTTCCACTTATTAACCTTTCTTGCCTTATTTAAGTTTATTCATAATATGTTATTTATCATTCCCCATTTCTTGTAATTAAATTTAGATTTGACTTATTTCATAGTATAAGTCGTCCCACCCTTCAAGTCTTGTATTACATCTTAAGTCATAACCTTCCCTTTTCCTGCCTATTATTTAATTTTACATCACTGCAACTCAAGTTTATAATAGGTAATTATCATTCCTCCATTACTGTGTCATTAATTTTAGATTTGACTTAACCCTTCCTTTTACTTAACCTGTTACTTCAATTTTACCCAGTTCAATTAATTTATGATACCGTTACGGGTCCCATTTGGTTAAGCATATCTAAATTCTATTTTACATGTCATACGTGTCCCACTTAACCCCCTTTATTATAGTTTCAATATCTTACACATGTCTTACTACGGTTAAGTCTACCTTAGTCATGTTTTACATCACATGTCTTACAACGGTTAAGTCCACATTAGTCATGCTTTACATGTCATTTATATCACCGACTTAACCCTCTAATCGTACCCATGTCACCCACATGCCTTACTATGGTTAGTATTTCTTAATTTATTTATAATGCCGTAACGATGTATTACCTCTGACATTAGACGTTCGTTCGTGGCTGCTAGATTTGCCGGGAGGTTCCGGCCAGTCTTACACCACAAACGCGCCTAACCTCGTGTCATAAATCGTTACGCCTCTAGTTCTTGTCGTTGACCTCTCACATTGGACGTCTGCCTGTGGTTGCTGGATTAGCCGGGCGTTTCGAGGTAGTCTTACACCACAAATGCATCTAACCTCGTGTCATAGGCGTTCCGTAACAATCGTCTCTCACCCAAACCTCAAATTCATGTCATATGTTCCAAACTTTACTTAATTAAATTTCATTTTTATGCCTATTTCTAATTTGCCATTCACTATACCAATTAAATAATAGTTAGCCAATTTTCATGTTACCCATATTATCCAATTATAGCCAAATTCACTAATTCCATGTAATTCATACCCAAACATGTCAATTTCCGATATCCAATTATACCCAATTTCATATAATCAATATTTTCCTAATATATATATATATATATATATATATATATATATCCCAACATTCTCATGTTCATACATATAATCTAATTCACCCACTAGGCTTACTTTTTAAGTCACCAATAAATTTCACCAATCCATGTTATCTAATTACATGTTGTTAATATTGAATTATACCAATTCCATATCCAATAGTTCCAAATAAATTTACACAATTTCATGTTAACATCATAAATCAAAATTCATAGTTGCGCATTATTCAGCATAGATTATATTCCTCGACTGCATAAAATAGATTATGCCCAATACATGCAATAATAATTGTTATGCCACAAACCCCAAAATTTCAGATTATAGTCCAATATCCCCATATTTCAATCATGCGTATTGTATAATAAGATTTCGTCTAGGTTCGAGATAACCTTGATCCAAAAATAAAACGGGAAAGGATAAAACGGAGAGAACTCAAACGTAGGCATAAATAAATTAACAGATCTTATTAAATTAACATCATATTCATTATGATGAATGGTAAAAAATAGAAGCAACATTATACAACAAATATAGTTCAAATCCACTCACATTGACTGGATTAGAGAAATAAGTGATTTGTCGTTGATGTAGAATGCTGATTTAATCTTCTTATTTGATTGTTGGTGAAGAGCATGAATTGTTGATGAAGAACTTTGCTACTTGATTTGATTAAACTCCAAAGTTGATGAAGAACTTGCAAATTAATTAAGGGTTTCGAGGCGGCGGCCATGTTTGGTTGAAGTTTAGCGGCATGGAAGCGTCATAGAGAATTTTTATGAATTAGGTTAGGTCTAGGCACTATTTTATAGGTGTAGAGAGTGTTCTAGACCATTTGATCGCCCTAGAAGCCATCCGGTTCGTCCAGCACATCAAAAATTGTCACTGTCCAGATCTGGAAAAAACCAGGGGGAGGTCGGCACTAAGGTCGACCCCCAGGTCGACCTCCCTGGTAGGTCGACCTCCCTTGGTAGGTCGACCCCCAGGTCGACCTGCTTGGGTATTTTTCTAAATTTGTGTTGAATCTTCCGTAGGCCATAACTCTTTCGTACGTAGTCCGATTTTCAAAAACTTGGACTCTATTCCAAGCAGAATTCCGAGACGAACGCAATGGTGATGTCCGTTTTTCTTATTTCCTGATATTTAAATTAAGTATCCTTATTTCATATTCTTTCTGTTATGTACACTGTTATCGAATAATTTTTCCTTCTCTTCCATGTATTAATTAATTTTTCATTATACATTACCATTATTTACCTATCTATGCATATACACATATTTTTACATATTTTTAATTATATTAAAAATGCGGGGTGTTACATTCTCCCACCCTTAAAGAATTTCGTCCCCGAAATTTGATAAGAGTTAAATAGATAACCCCTCGCAATATCCATCCATCAAGTGTGCATCCAATTGTTTCAACCATTGTGCACATGTGCAAAGTGAGATACATCATAGTAAAGTATGTATTCCTAATTTGGATCCACCTGTATGTATGCAAACTTTAAAAACTCTTTCAAAACATGACGCTCACATCCTAAATATACTTGCAGTTCTATATGAATGCAATATTTTTGAAAAATCAAAACATTTTTCATCCAAATTTTCCTACACTCTTACAGAGTAATAACATAGTTCATCCAATTTTCGCATCCAAAACCCTACCAACCATCATTAAATTCGAAATTTAGAAAAATCTTATTTTCAAAATTCGATTTCTTATGTTATGAAAACGGAAAATTTTACATCCTCCGTTTTTCTTTTCTAATTGCACTTGGATTTTTACATAACTATTCTATAAAGATTTCCTATTTTCCTATCCAAGTACAACCACATAATAAAATTTCTTCTCTTTTTCCACTTATCTTGGAAAAATTTCATATTTATTCATCTTTTTCTTAAGATTTCCATTTTCTTTTCCCGTCTCGTTTTTGCTTCTTGATTGATTCTATTATTTTCTTTTTATTTAGGCTAGTTTCTTTCATAGCTTATTTGACTTAATCAAATTACTTAAGTCCATTATTTTCAAATAAGCCTTTTCGTTTTCAACTCAAACAGCATCCTACACAGCTACTACTATGGGCCAAGAATCTTAGGACTTATGTCACGAGTCCACTCAACAGGATCCATACACTTGCTTGCCCTTCACTACCTAGTAGTCACCACTAGTCCATGCTATGTATTACTAGCCTTTACTTCACTTTCAAGCAACAATCCTTTTTCTTTTTCTCAAGCAACAAACCTAGGTTTCCCAATGTTTATGCAATCTACAGGAATTTTCTATTAGTTTAATATTAGCTAATCTTTGACCGGAAATTAGTAAGAGAATAATTCCCTAAGCATCAACCCCGAAGACCGAAATCAACATGGTTGATGACCGAAATCAACATCAGATTGATACTCAGAGAATCACTCAACTCTACCAATCTCCAGTTAGGTTCTATTTCTTTAATTCATAGTCTTAAATTTATCTCGATCTTTCTAGGCCGTAATCCTTACCTACCCCATTCTTTTAAAAATATGGTTTGGCCTCCTTCTTTGCACTGCATATTTCTTCCAAAAATTAAAAGTGTTAAAACTTTATTTTCTCTTCTCAAAAACTTGCTTTTGCCAAACCATAAAAACATGCTATAAAGTAAAATTGCAATTTTTTTTTCAAATAACAAGAACTGGAGTAGACAAGGACAACTAATGGGTTACACTGTTCCTGTTTACAATGTTAACTTTTGTTGCTAAGGTGCAAATATCTATTCTATTCTTACACTCTACCGCTTATTTTGTTCACCCAACAAAATTTCGTTTTAAAACAATAATCAAAATTTATTGGTAATAGAATAGAATTTCAAAACTTGGTTTCATATATGAAAACTAGCAAGCTATTTATGCTCCATAATATGCACCTTTTTTTGAGAGAATTCTTTTAAAACAAGAAATCATCGTTTTACACAATATACCTCACTTTACTTTAAAACCCAATATACATTTATCAAAATACTTATAAGATTAAATCTTGGAAAATAACACAAATCCTTTTTTTCAAATTCAAGTTCTTAAAAGTTTATCATTAGGTTAGACTCAAAGCCGGTCTTCAACTCAACTACGCTTTCCTAGGCACTTTCACGAATTCAATTCTCTCGACTATATATATTCCTAATCCATTTTTCATTTTTCAATTTTTTCTAGTTTTCTAAGGCTACACTTCTAAACCCACTACTCTAATATTTCCGTTTCCGCTTTATGGGATGCTTTCTTTCTCCAATGCCAAGTCATATTGTACACTTTCCAACCTGTAACAGCCCATAAAATCTGAACCAATTTAAAAAATTTAAATTGGCTATTTTAGTGTTTTTTAAATGTTTAAAAAAAATATTTTAAATAATAATGATGAAAAGTAAGTTTGAATCGATGTTTGAAAATGAATATAATTATTTCTAATTATAAACAAGGCCTGAAATGGCGCGGTAGTTTCAAAATTTGAATTCAAACTTCGACTGACTGTACCAGGAGAAAAAGAAAATGGATTTTAGTGAAACCAAAAACATTTAAATCTGTTAGTGAATATTTTTCTAACAAATCTGAAAAATCGATGTTTTGTAGCGGGAAGCAAAAGTTATGGCCAAATGAATTTTCTGAAAGGTCGCTATAGAGTTTATATAGCCCATGAAAATGGCTATTTTGCAAACGACCTCAAAATTCCGATGAAACCACTTTTGTTTGATCTGGGATGTCAAATTATTGCTAGGTTTCAAATTTCTTAATTTTTGAAGCTAGTATGTGAGCGTGGCAAAGGAAAATGTGTTTGGTCGATTTCTATTAAATTGGATCAACCAAAAAAGGGCCATTTTTCAAACGGTCTCAGAATTAGATGAAACTAGTTTTGTTGGGACCGTATCATCAAAACACAGCTAGATTTATTTCTCCGGAATTTTTAGAATCAGTATGTGGCCCCGTCGAATTGAAATGTACGTTCAAATCAAATATTGAATGTTTTACATTTTAATTTGAAGAGAAACTGACTCAAACAGTCGAATGGCCCTATGAAACGTATCCCATTGTGTTCGGAATGGGGGTATTTAGCTAGGGGCGATAGTCGTTGGGTTTGGATTGGAGGTCGTGTCAGAAAACCATCTTTTAAAATTTTTAAATGGCTCCCGGCCAATCAGATTTTTATAAAAAAAAGTGGAAAATTCTCTCTCCCCGACATCGCGATAAACAACGGAAAGCCGCTCAAACCTTCCCAGCCGATTTTCGACCGCGTCGTCCATCTTCAGACCTCCCACCAGTTAAGTTTTTCATAGATCTCTCCTCAGGCTACCAATCCATACCCGATTTACCCTCCCCCGTGGCGAGAATCTCGAGATCAGAACCTCGAAAGTCGTGCCCTTTAAAGCGCCGTTAAGCTCGCCTCAGGCAACCAAAGTGGGCCCTACTTCTGGCACAGGAGCGCCCCTCCATTCCCTTCCACGTGGCAGTGGCGGATCGTCGTATCGAGCAACGGATTTCACGAAAAATCAAAACCTAGTTTTGAACATATTTTGAAAGGTACGGCCTATTTTATTTTAAACTATTCTATAGCGCTTTAAAGCGCTACGGTTTGTGACTTCACTATAAAAATAATATCTTTTTCATTTGTTGACGAAATTCAGTGAAATAAGAGACAGTGGACTCGTGTGGACGTCTTCTACGTTCTAGAAGAGACCGCATATTTTTCTGAGCCTTCTGCTATTTTTGGTGGAGTGGAACCCAATGTGAGATTTCTAAATTATAAACGATATGGAAAACAACGATGTATAAATTATATAGTCGAAGTATGAGTTATATAAGCGTTGTACACGTCATGTATAAGCGTTGTATAAGTTGTACGTTCGATGTATAAGTTATATATGCGTTGTAAAAATTATATATGTATTGAAATAGAAGTGAAATTTACTTATATAAATATATATACAAACGCCCCTCGTCCACAAACCATGGATGATATTTATTGTTTGTGATTGGTGTGAAAATTGGTTGATAGAGAATGGTTGATTTGAATTGTTTGTGGTTGAAAAATTTTTTTGATGCAAAAAGGTAGTGAATCGCTAGATTCACATCTTCATTCATTAAACGTAAATCAAGTACAACATGTTTAGTTCAGCATACAGAAGACTAGCTACTACTATATACATGAATATGTACAACCCAAAAAGAAATACATGCACGCAAGCATGATAACATAGCGCCCATAATATACATAAAACAACTACAAAGTAGCTAATAAACCCAACAATCTGAAGCAAGGCTGCATCAAGCTCGGCTGCCATGAGCCCTATCCATGACTCGAGCGCCAATTGTGTCCCCAAATTTGATCTCCTCCTTGACTGACCAATGGGAAACAAATTTAAGAATGCGAAAAATAACTGAGTTGGGCTGTTTCATTTTACATTTAAACTTTCATGAGCTACGTTCATGCCAAAGGATCCAAACATAAGCAAAGCTCAAGAGAGCAAACATATGTCGCATGTGTGTATCAGGCAGTGAAATAATAGTGCTATTACAAAAAAGAAATTGATCGGTGATGAAATGGGACCAATCTAAGCAGATATTAAGGCTAACTAAACACTTCGTCCACACATAGAACGCGAAATCGCGATCAACGAATAGAAGCTGGTAGTTCTCGTCGTCATTAGCGCAAAAAACACAGCCCCCAGTGACTTGAACTCCTTTTTGACGTAATCTGCTCACCGTATTAAGCTTGTTATGCATGATCGTCCACATATGAATCTTGACCTTAGTGGGTACAGCCTTAAAATCCACATTCTCATGAATCCATCATATTTCCTTCCTGCAAAGTTCATCATCTTATAAAGTTCACTAACACGAAAGTTATCTCCACCAATCTTCCATACAAATTCATCATCCTCATTGTCATGATGTTGTACATCTTCTAACAAACGAACCAGACCACATAGCTGAATCAAAGCATTACCAGCCAATAGACGACAAAAAGTCAGGTTCCATTTAAAATTGGCAGAATTCGCATTATACATTGCACTGACTGAAGCTCTTCTGTTGCATGCAATATCAAAAAGATTAGCAAATTCAACACGCAAAGGGATAGGGAGCAACCAGCAGTCTGACCAGAAAGAAACATTGCGACCATTTTTTACTACAACATCAGCCCCAATCTTCATCCAGTGAACGTTTGCCATAACACCACGCCAAAATACCGAGCAATGAGAAACATCCGCGTTCCAATCAAAACTTCCGCCATAGCAAGTGTTTAAGATCCACTCCTTCCAAAGAACTATCTTGTCACTAAGCATAGTCCACAGCCATTTACAAAGCAATGCAGAGTTCATGTTTTTCAAGTTTATAACTCCCAAACATCCCTGATCTTTAAACTTGCACACCTGGTCCCACGACACTAGACAACTTACTTTACGCGTGTCCTTCATATCAGTCCAGAAAAAATTCCGATGAACATCATCAATCTTCTGAATTACCCATCCAGGACATGAATAAAAAGAAAGCCAATACAAAGGGATAGCAGACAAAACAGAATTCACCTACACCAGCCGTCAAGCCTTTGATAAACAATTCCCCTACCATCTCGCCAAACACCTATCAACTTTATCAACCACATACTGCCAATCACTCTTCAACAGCCTTTTTGGACAGATGCAAGCCCCAAGAAAATTAAGAGGGAAAGAATCTGCCTTGCAGTTAAGCATTTCAACACATTTCCTGTTCACGTCAACACTACAGCCCAAAGTGTAAACACTACTCTTATGAAAATTAATCTTTAAGCCAGATAAACTTTCAAAAGCATAAAGCAAAATTTTTAAAGAGGCAATGTACTTGCAATCCGGGTTGCAAAAGATAATAGTGTCGTCAGCATATTGTAGTGAATTAATACCCTCAATGATGTGATCTCTCCCGAAGCTTTGGATGATATCATTAGCACTTGCCACCTGAAGGATTCGACAAAAGACATCGGCAGCCAAGTCGAGAAGAAGTGGGGAAAGTGGGTCACCTTGACGCAACCCACGCTTGGAGACAATGGTCTTGCCAGCCACTCCATTAACACAAATGTTGGATCTGCTTGATGTTAAAATGCAATGAATCAAGTTCAGCCATCTACCCGGAAAACCTCTCGCGCTAAGTAAATCCATGATGAACCTCCAATCAACGGTATCAAAGGCCTTAGCAAAATCCAGCTTCAAAATTGCGCAAGGCACATTATGTCTATCACTATGGGAGATAACTTCCTGGACAAGTGCCGCTCCATCAAGAATAAACCTACCCTTAATAAATGCTGTCTGTGAAACATCGATCAGATCATCCATCTTCGCTTTCAGCCTGTTTGCAAGGTCCTTAGTGATCAACTTGAAGCTACTGTTCAAAAGGCTGATTGGCCGAAAGTCCGCAGCAGAGACATTTCCTCCTTTCTTAGGGATCAAGACTACGTTAGCATACCCCAACATATCCAATCTCAAGGAACCAGAGTGAAATTCATTGAAAATATTGATAACATCATGTTTAATCAATTCCCAGTATTTCTTATAAAAGAAGTTTGGAAAACCATCAGGGCCAGGGGCTTTATCACCAGGCATCTCGTTTAAAAGCGCGGCAATTTCTTCTTCCGAGAACTCAAAATCAATGCCACTAAGATCAACATAAGAAGGATACAACACACTCCAATCAACGTTTACATGGTTCTCATTTCATTCTCCAAAGATACCCTTATAAAATTCAGTAAAAACTTCTCCTATCCTTTATTGATCACAAATTTCATCTCCGTCTTTCCAAATACTACATATCGTGTTCGTTCTCCGTCTACCGTTTGCAACTTTGTGAAAAGAGTTACTATCACCATGCTTCAGCCACTGAGTTCTCGATCTCTGTTTCCAAAAAATCTCTTCTTGGTCAATCACAGTTAGAAGCTCCTTTTCTTTAATTTTTAACAGGGCTCGCTTAGCTTCATTCAAACTACGTGCTTCCTCAAGCACATTCAGTTCCATAATCTCATATTCAAGTCTTTGTTTCTTAATTCTGATGTTCCCAAAGACTTCGCGATTCCATTTGGCTAAAAAAATTCGCAACAGTCTCATTTTTCTACAAAAATTGCTAGCTGCATCCCCAAATCCACAAAATTCCATCCATTTCTGCCGAAGCATCTCGTAGAAATTTGGCTCAATGCACCATATATTCTCGAACTTAAAAAAGATTTCCTTCTATAATCAGCGTTAGTGTTTAGGGCAACTGGGCAATGGTCAGAAATAAGGGACATAAGACCTCTCTGAAGAGTCAGGGGATGCAAGTCTTCAAAAGCAGAGTTAATGAAGAAACGATCAGGGCGAACTAAAGTAGGAGGGGTCCTACCGTCAATCCATGTAAATTTTCTATTAGTCATGTGTAAGTCAATAAGGCCACAGTTTCCAACAAAGTCACTGAAATCATTCATATCACCCAAGCCAGAATTTTTCACTACATTACGTTCGGACATAAATCTAGTGACGTTAAAGTCTCCATCAATTACCCAAGGACCATACATGAGGTTATGAAATTCCAAACCCTCTGCCCACAAAGTTATTCTTTCTCGTCTTGTGTTAGGTCCATAAACATTAGAAAGGAAATAAAGAACATTTGTAGATTTACATTCAAGAGCCAAATGCAGACAATAAGTTTGTTTAATTTCTTGCTTAATCGCCCAAGGATTGCTACTCCAACCAGTAGAAATGCCACCCGAGGTTCCTACAGTAGGAATAAAAGCCCATTCATCAATAACACCCCACCCCAAACATTTAAAAATAAATGGTTCAGGGTTCTCTATTTTAGTTTCTTGAAGCATGATGATATTAGGTTTTACAGATTTGAGACAATTCTTAACCCTAAGACACTTATCAAAAGTTCCTAGGCCTCTAACATTCCATGTGACAATTATCATGATGAACCATTAACCCTCTCATTTTCTTTGTTCCTAATATCACGTATCACATCATCATTCAACACAAAACCAGATTTACTTGCAATGTCATGAAGTTGATCACTAGACAGAGTATTAAGAATAGCAGGAACAAAAATGCTACCTGCCATAGGGTGGCCTATCCCCCTTGCACTACGTCGCAGCATTACCACTCCTTGGTCCGTTGCACGTTTGCCTTTGTCTCTTGTTGCCGAGCATTCCCCAGAGCTGGTTGGAGCCATAAACCTCCAGCCAAGGTTAGATCTTGTGATTCATTATCCATGACCTGTTCATCCATTGCCTCCCTGGCACCATGCACATTGTCTTCCTCCTCACAATCTTGCAAGCCAACACTATCATTCTCATTGACAACAATGATCTCTCTAAAATTTGCACCCACACCCACTATGTTGCCATCTACATCAACCTCCACTTCCACCCCGTCATCAAAGCGAACCACATAATTGTCGTTATTACCCCTTGCGTCAACAGTACCTCCTTCTACATTAGCCAATGAATCACCCACCGAGTCACTAACCTCATCAACATGCATTTTAGCTCCCCGTCTTTACTACACATAACTTTAAGCTTCCCATTGCTATCAGTTGTAAATACCCTTTGCTTAAAAAGAGGAACATTAATTTTGGGCGGTGAGTCCTCCTCGCATAGGATTAGTTTGTGGTTGAAATTGATTGTTTGTGGTTGAAAAATACCCGTTTGTGGTTGAGAATTATTTGGTTGAAACCACATAGGATTAGTTTGTGGAAAAGAAATAAAATAAACATGCCGCCTACGTGCGAACTAGATGCATGAAATCCCCATTGTCAAAAGCTGCGAGGCTTTAATATAGAGCGAGGAGCCGTACTAGGGACAATCCCGGTTTAACTACCCTGCCGTTATGCTGCCGAAATTTTCAATAATATTCATGTGTTAGAAATATTTTCATGTGTTAGAATTATTTTCATGTGTTGAAACTATATTCGTGTGTTGAATAGAAATTCATGTGTTGAATTGAAATTCATGAGTTGAACGACATTATGTTTTGAAATAAATTGTTTTATAACAAAAATCATATTTTTATCATCTATATGAACTATATAAAATAGTCATGTTTTGAAATAAATTGTTTTATAATAGAAATCATATTTTTGTCATCTATATGAACTATATAAAATAGTCGTGTTTTGAAATAAATTGTTTTACAATAAAAATCATATTTTTATCATCTATGTGAACTATATAAAATAGTCATGTTTTGAAATAAATTGTTTTATAATAGAAATCATATTTTTATCATCCATATAAACTATATAAAATAGTAGTGTTTTGAAATAAATTGTTTTACATTAAAAATCACATTTTATTATATGCATGAATTGTTAAAAATAGTGAAGTGTCGAAATAAATGTTTGTTGGATAAAAATATCATTTTTATCAAATGTATGAAAAGAATATGGTTTTGAAATCGAAGAATAGAATATATTTATATATATGTATAAATATAATTAAAATATATCGAATAACGAAGCTGCAGTTCGTGTTTTGAAACCGTGATTTCAAACGATTAGTGCGGGAGATCCGACCATCAGATTTTCCCGAAACCGAAACCGTTGGGTTCGCTTTGGAAATATCTTTCCAACGACACCCACTTTGTGAAGATCCAACGGTTGGATTGTCTGGAATGTTTAATTCAAATCTAAAGAAAAACAACGCCAGAATCGATTATATATATATATATATATATATATATATATATAATTAAAATAAATCGAATAACGACGCTGCAGTTCGTATTTTGAAATCGAAACTTCAAACGAGTGTACCGGGAGATCCGACCGTAGGATTCGTTTTGAAAAGATCTTTCTAATGATATAAAATTTGTGAAGATCTAATGGTTAGATTTTTAGATATGTGTAAATCAAATCTGAAGAAAAACAGCGCCACGACCGCGTTATGGCTGAAGCGTCGTTTTAATAAATTGGCTATTTTTAAATAAATAAAAATAGCGATAAATCGTTATAAAATATTATAAACGAAATGGAATGGAAATAAACTGAATTTACCTGGTTTATTAGATATTTGATGGTTGAATGTGTTTGACATGAAAATTACACTAAAGAATTTATCTTTGATAAAAATAATGGGAACCTTTCCCGAAGAATGTGAAATATATAAACTAACTGAAGGTTAGCTAAGTCGAATGGTTTCCTGGGTTTTGATCTGATGTTGGTTTCGGCTTTCCGGGTTAATACTTGGGAAATCGTTCTCTTACTAATTTACGGTTAGTGACTGATGAATTGGAATAAGGCGTATGTTGTGTTTATGTAGCACTTGTTAATTATATGCGCGAGTTGCTCAGAAAGACCAGGTTTATCCCATTCTGAATAACTGAATCGACAATAAGAAATCGATGATGAAGATGATGGTCGAAGACCGGAGAGCTTCACGTCGTTTGGATGATTACTGACGTCTTGATTGGGAGGCATCCCAAGATATAGATAATTAGTGGTGATCGTTCAGACGTACTTGTAAATCGATGGGTATGCAAGGTATATAGTGCCTCCGGTTTCGTTCAGACCCAGAACGAACTTGTAAATGGACTGTGTGTCTGACATTGGATTTCATTCTGTGTGATTGATAGACGTCAGTTATAGGGCATGAATTGCCTGTGTGGCATGCTGAGATGTAGTGATCAAGGCTTTTGTTGAAAAGCAGAGTCTTGTGGTTGATGATCAAAGCACCACTTGTGTGGCATAGCTTTGTGTATAACGTGAATTCGCGAGCCTCGCACCCCAGTATGAAACAGAAACGGGAGAGGACATCAGGGAGGGCATTCATTTCCTTCTAGCTAGAGGTGGTGCAGTGCTTAAGCTGACTGACATTTATATTATTTTCACCTATGTGGTTGTTGCTGTTGCGAGGCACCTCGGTTATATCGGTCGATCCGGGACCGATGGAGTCGTTCGTTACCTCATTTACGCCCCCAAAGGGTGGGGAAACGTAGTGTTCAGGCATAATAATCCGCATCGGTGGACCGGTCCTGACGATCCAAGGTGCAGTTGCAGCTGTTCTTGAGACTCAGGCTAGACAGTCTCGAAGTTGGTAAGGACTATCTTTTGCCTTGGTTCATGATGGAAATCCAATTTCCAAATACGTGACTGTGCGGTTTTCATTGTATACCTATATATGGTGGCATGATATATGGTACCCATGCCGTCTATGATTGATACTTATGATTTGAAATTGTTTTTGAAACATATAAACACTAGTAATAATATCAAATTCTTTTGTTTTATTCGTATCAAGCGTATTTTGGCCATAAGGTAAAACTCTATCCTCTGGTTTGCGTTGCATTGTGTGATGGGAACTAAGTCTTATAATGGCTTCATTTTTATAAAAAGATTTGTGATGTTTAAAAGATTTACTTGTTGTAAAGCACTGGCAATCCAATGAAGTAAAACCGTTCGGTGAAAGTGGCGTGGTCCTGCGATTAGCCATATTACAAAATGTGTTAATTAGATTTCTCATACTAGTCCCATGACTGACTCGTAGTTTGTTTCACTTGCAAACTCGGGTGCCCCTTTTTCTACACGGGCAGCCTTGTATTCAGGTTTTGGCAGGCTCTTCCTGGATAGCTGGAGCTGAAGATGGATTCTATCATTTATCTCTTTTTATGCCGTTCATCTCCTATTGTACATATTATGTTTGTTTTCCGCTGTAGACATTTATGTATAGCTGAAATGTATTTGTACTAAGTATGATCCTGTATACTGCGTAACTCTGATGATTATGTTTATCCAGTGTATTATTTGTACATTATCTAGTGTATTTAATCAATTATGTTCTGCTATTACCTGTTTATGTGTTATATTCCAAAGATTACCCTTGCCACCGTCGTACGGGGTTTTAGGGTCGTCACACAACCAATCCTCTTAGGGGTCTCAAAATTTATGTGTTCAATCCTTGAGTGTACAAACTAGATATCCCAACTCTTTTTATGTCTAGTGGGCCACTATATGGATCTAGGTTTATATATATATATATTTGAAGATACAAATATGCTCACTCGTTATCTATATAGGAATCGTAAACCTATGCTCTGATACCAGATGTAGCAAACCAGATTCCGATGGACCGATTTTTTTCCATAAAATCCAATCCACCGAAACCCGAGTTGGTTGCTCTGGTATCCTGCAGAAAAGACAGAGAAAAGAGATAAGTCAGAGTTCGGAAAACACCTCACAGTGGAAGGAGTAAAATATAATATATTTAAAACATAGCTTTACCTTAATCACAATACTGCTAAATCAGTATTCCCAAAGCTATAAGTCTATATCTAACCTGCGAATGTTATGAGGAGGGGTCAGAACATAAGTTCTGTGTGAATGAATTTAAACTACACTTCTTGAATAATCCTACATATACAGTTCAATTACACTTTCTTATTTTTTTAGGTTATACGTGTTATTAGCACTCAAAGCTTACACACACGTTCCACCCATCTACCCCCTAGTAGATTAACCTAATATAGTGTATATGTAGCTACCCCCAAACTGAGGTACACCCTGTGATACCCTACTCGCACGGTCTCCTCCGTATCGCCACAGTAATGTGCGCAGTCCCTTATCCTATGCCATAGTAACGTACAACGCTACATCCGCATAGAACCACTATCGCTGTACTACGTAAGCGTACTAACTGCTATCCTCGAACTATTCAATCGAGTTTGGTTCCATCACCGAATAATGACCTCTAGTCTACGATACACCACCCAGAGCAGACATGGTTGTACCTAGACTTTGCCACGTACGTATCATCAATTGTACTCGATGTTTCTACTACACATAACCTCTAATTATGCACCTAAGTTCCGTGGCAGTGCTACATCTGAAAACATGGAACTCGGTCGGGAGATTTCTATATCTATACAGGCCAGCCTTTAAGAGTGTCCAATGTACAGATATCCCTCGGGTCTAGTTTTTCTATGGTGGCTATGGCCCCACCTCAGCCCCTCCCTCAACTAGTAAAGACCACACGAGCTAAGCAACCACCCCTAATAAGCAAACAGTCTAAACATCCATGTGGGGTCTCCCCGCACCTGTCCCTTGATAGCAAAGGTTAACGATCTCTAGGGGTTAGCTCTTGTCTTTTCGCATTCCTTAGGATGCTGGTGACAGGCATCAGATGATCTTGCTATCGTTTGGTCTTGACCCTCCGCCTCCGCCTGAGGCAATCGCCGAAGAACCCTTAATGCCACCACGTACAACATTCTGACTGCCCCCTACTTGTGCAGTCAAGGCCCACCCACCTGGTAGTTCCGCGCAGATCCAACCTCTGTAATCCTAGCCCGAAACTAAACCACTACAGAAGACTACCAAGAGCACCTTTTACATCTTAGGAAGTCGCATGCTTCCCCTTCCAGTCCGTTGGAGCCGCCAAAATAGAGAACGTGCGCACTCCTCGTGCCTTATTACACCCTCATGACCTACCTCGTTGGGTTATTCATCCTACAACATACGGACTGCTTCAAGCGCCTTAGTTTTTTTATGTCATTAGACCCTAAGTCTGACCATTTATTTCACGCTTGTGCCACCTCGTCAACTTTCTCATTTAACTTGGTTATTCACATTAGCTTCCTTTTTTCGTATTCACCAAGTTACCCTTGCTTATTAATTCAATGTATACTTACCCTACTTAAGTCCATTAATAAGCCCACAACATGTTATTTTCCAATTTCATAAATTATTCCCTTTTTGGGTTACAGCAACATGTTATACTTAATTCATAGTTAAGTATGCCTTATCCCACATACATACTAATTAGGAGAATAACCCTCTGAACACCAGCCTCGAAGACCGAAATCAACATCAGACTGGCACCCAGAGAATTACTCAACCCAACCAATATATATGATTCTAGTTTACTTCTTTCCCACTCATATAACTTATATCATATTTAATTCTACATTTCTCCTTTCCAAACCACTTAATTTAAGTATATCTTTACATATAAGTTATCTCGTCTTCCTTATCGTTTCCTATAAATTATCCTGTCCCATAAGTTATAATTTCCACCTATTATCCTTTCTTGCCTTATTCAAGTTTATTCATAATAGGTTATTTATCATTCCCCATTTCTTGTCATTAATTTTAGATTTGACTTATTTCATAGTATAAGTCGTCCCACCCTACAAGTCTTGTATTACATCTTAAGTCATAGCCTTCCCTTGTCCCTATGAAAAGTTTGCCTATTATTTAATTTTACATCACCGCAACTCAAGTTTATAATAGGTAATTATCATTCCTCCATTACTGTGTCATTAATTTTAGATTTGACTTAACCCTTCTTTTATTTAAACCGTTAATTAAACTTTACCCAATTCAATTAATTTATGATACCGTTACAGGTCCCATTTGGTTAAGCATATCTAAATTCTGTTTCACATGTCACACGTGTCCCACTTAACCCCCTTTATTATAGTTTCCATATCTTACACATGTCTTACTACGGTTAAGTCTACCTTAGTCATGTTTTACATCAGATGTCTTACAACGGTTAAGTCCACATTAGTCATGCTTTACATGTCATTTATATCACCCACTTAACCCTCTATCCATACCCATGTCACCCACATGTCTTATTATGGTTTGTATTTCTTAATTTATTTATAATGCCGTAACGATGTATGACCTCTCACATTAGACGTCCGTTCGTGGCTGCTGGATTTGCCGGGCGGTTCGGGGCAGTCTTACACCACAAACGCGCCTAACCTCGTGTCATAAACCGTTACGCCTCTAGTTCTTGCCATTGACCTCTCACATTAGACGTTCGCTTGTGGTTGCTGGATTTGCTGGGCGGTTCCGGGCAGTCTTACACCACAAACGCGTCTAACCTCGTGTCATAGGCGTTATTTAACAATCGTCTTTCATCCAAACCCAAATTCATGTCATATGTTCCAAATTTAACTTAATCACATTTCATTTTTATGCATATTTCCAATTTGCGATTCACTACACCAATTACATAATAGTTAGCCAATTTTCATGTTACCCAAATTGTCCAATTATAGCCAAATTCACTAGTTCCATGTTATTCATACCCAAACATGTCAATTTCCAATATCCAATTATACCCAATTTCATATAATCAATATTTTCCCCAATGTATATATATCCCAACATTCCCACGTTCATACATATAATCTAATTCACCCTCTAGGCTTACATTCAAGTCACAAATAAATTTCACCAATCCATGTTATCCAATTACATGTTGTTAATATTTAATTATACCAATTCCATATCCAATAGTTCCAATTAAATTTACACAATTTCATGTTAACATCATAAATCAAAATTCATAGTTGTGCACTATTTAGTATAGAATATATTCCTCGACTGCATAAACTAGATTATGCCCAATATATGCAATAACAATTATTAAGCCACAAACCCCAAAATTTCAGATTATAGTCCAATATCCCCATATTCTAATCGTGCATATTGTATAATAAGATTTCGTCTAGGTTCGAGATAACCTAGATCCAAAAATAAAAAGGGGAAAGGATAAAGAGGAAAGAACTTAAACGTAGGCATAAATAAAATATCTGATCTTATTAAATTAACAACATATTCATTATAGGGAATGGTAAACGATAGAAGCAACATTATACAACAAATATAGTTCAAATCCACTCGCATTGACTGGATTAGAGAAATAAATGATTTGTCGTTGATGTAGAATGTTGATTTAATCTTCTTATTTGATTATTGGTGAAGAGCATGAATTGTTGCTAAAGAACTTTGCTACTTGATTTGATTAAACTCCAAAGTTGATGATAATTGCAAATTAATTTAGGGTTTTTGAGGCAGTGGCCATGTTTGGTTGAAGTTTAGCGGCATGGAAGCATCATCGAGAATTTTTATGAATTAGGTTAGGTCTAGGCACTACTTTATAGGTGTAGAGAGTGTTCTAGAGCCATTAGATCGCCCTAGAAGCCATCCGGTTCATCGAGCACATCAAAAATCGTCACTGCCCAGATCTGGAAAAAATCAGGGGGGAGGTCGACACTAAGGTCGACCTCCCTGGTAGGTCGACCCCCAGGTCGACCTACCTGGGTATTTTTCTAAATTTTTGTTGAATCTTCCGCAGGCCATAACTCTTTCGTACGGAGTCCGATTTTCGAAAACTTGGACTCTATTCAAAGAAGAATTCCGAGACAAATGTAATGGTGATGTCCATTTTTCCTTAATTCCTGATATTTAAATTAAGTATCCTTATTTTATTGTCTTTTTGTTACGTACACTGTTATCGAATTAATTTTTCCTTCTCTTCCATGTATTAATTAATTTTTCATTATACATCACCATTATTTACCTATCTATGCATATACACATATTTTTACATATTTTTAATTATATTAAAAATGCGGGGTGTTGCATAGATGGACTAATACAAATAACCCAAAGTGTCAAAGCTGTGAAAGAATAGGTCACACAGCATTGAACTGCTACTTTAGATTCAACACTAGTTACACATCTAACTAGAATCAGAGAAACAATGGTAATCCTAGTGTGAACATGGCTTTATCTCAATCTGAAAACAACGGTCAAGATAATACAAGAAACAGTGGTAATCAAAATGACATAACAAAGCTTGAAACTGTGCATGATGATAGTTGGTATCCAGATTCAGGGGCTACTCATCATATTACAAACAATCTTGACAATTAAAATCTCGGAAACAGAGACTATAGAGGTAATCATTCTATTTTATCAGGCAATGGTAAAAGTATTTCTATTACTCACATTGGTAATGCTAGCATAAGTGGTAAGAGACAATTATATCTATACAATCTGTTAAGTGTTCCAAAGATCAAGAAAAATTTAATAAGTGTTTCTCAGTTGGCTCATGATAATAATGTCTTCTTTGATTTTTACCCTAATATTGTTTACTTAGGGACATTCTAACTAGAGAACCCATTTTATAGGGTAACATGACAAGAGGTCTATACAAGTTCAACGTTGTTAAGAGTAACAGTGTGATAAGAGGAGAAAAACACTGTAATTTGAATGTACTTGACAATGCTGAAAGAAGCAAAAAAGTTTTTGATCTTTAGCACTACAAACTTGGTCATCCAAGTGCTAAGATTGTAACGAAAATGTTAGCTGAACAATATTCAATATAATGATGTCTCTTTACCATATATTCGTGAGTATTATCAAGTAGGTAAAGGTTATATATTACCCTTTATTGACTCTAAAACCGTTTATACAGAGCCATTGCAGTTAATTGCAACTGACTTATATGGTCCAGCTCCTATAAGTTATGACTTTGGATTTAAGTACTATATTGCCTTTGTGGATGCATATTCAAGACACATATGGATTTATTTTCTAAAAGCCAACAAACTATTATTGTTTTCATTAACTTTATCTCTGTGGATGAAAGACAATTTAATATCTTAGTTAAAACTATTCAGTCTGATGGTGGAAGTGAATTCAAAATTTTAAATCATTATTTTACTAAGAAAGGAATTGTTCATAGAATCAATTGTCAATATACTTCTCAACAAAATGGGCTGGTTGAACAAAAACACATACATATTGTTGAGTCTGGTTTGACATTACTAGCACAAGCAAAATTACCCGCCTTCAATACATCTGTATACTTGATTAATAGGCAACCAACAAAGGTACTAAAGGATATAACACCAATAGGAAAATTATATAATGTAAAACAAGACTACAATTGCCTAAAACCATTTGGATGTCTGTGTTTTCCGTATTTAAGGCCCTACAATTCTAACAAGTTAGATTTTAGGTCAAAATCCTGTACTTTCCTGGGATATTCCACTAAGCAAAAGGGGTACAAGTGCCTTGATGAAATTGGTAAAATATACATAAGCAGACATGTTGTATTTGATGAAAATGTATTATCTTTTAGTAGTAGAAATGTCTCACTACTAGTAAGGTAATAAATCCAAATGTTTCAATACCTGAGATCTCAATTTATTCTGAAAATAGGACAATAATGATGAAAGTGAGGCTGCTGAGTCCAGTAAAACATCACAACCTCATTCTAAAGAATGTGATGAGTCACAGCAACCCATCCTCGCCATGCACAATCCTGAAAATTCAGAAAATCAAAGGTTAGAAGGAAATGCTAGTTCACAAAGTACAAGATCAGATTTCTCGTCAGATTCAGATAATGACAGCAGCTCACCATCATCAGATACACCAATTCAGACTAGCCATCCTATGATTATTAGAGCAAAAAGTGGTATTTTCAAACCAAAAGCATGTATAGCTTCATCCAGTAATTGTGAACCTGATTCCTTTTAATAGGCTATTAAAAACAAAAAATGGAAGACAACCATGGATGAGGAGTATAATGCACTCATCAGAAATAGACCTGGGAGCTTGTATGTCCACCTGCCAATAAAAATATTGTGTGGGTGCAAATGGACATACAAACTTAAAAAGAAACTAGATGGGTCAATTGATAAGTACAAGGCCAGGTTAGTTGCAAAGGGTTTTACTCAAGATTGTGGGTTTGATTTTAATTAAAACTTCTCACCTGTAGTAAAACCCACCACCATTAGACTCATACTTACCATTGCCTTAAGTAAAAAGTGGCATGTTAAATATTTAGATGTTAACAATGCATTCTTAAATGGTGTATTTAAGGAAGAAATATATATGAAGCAACCGCAAGGCTACAATCTCAGTCAAAATTTAGTATGTAAACTGAATAAAGTTGTTTATGGCACAAAACAAGCCCTTCGAGTTTGGTTTGACAGACTGAAAAATACCCTGATTAAATTAGGATACCAGTCTACCAAATCAGTTAGTTCATTATTTACTAAAATAAATAGCTCTTCAACAATCTACATACTAATATATGTAGATGATCTCATTATAACTGGAAATAATATTGATGATATTGACAAGCTAACTCAGTATTTAGACCAACAGCCTTCTATTAAAAATTTAGGAGAGTTGAATTATTTCCTTCGCATAGAAGTGTCCAGAACTGAATCAAAAATAATTCTATGTCAAATGAAATATATAACTGAGTTGCTTGTCAGAACAAAAATGCTAAATGCCAATCCTTAACCTACTCTAATGGTAAGTAGTCAGAATTATTCTAAGTATGGGAGAGAGGCTATTTCTAATGTAACAGAATACATGAGTATTGTTGGTTCTCTTCAATATGCAACAATAACACGTCCTGATATATCATACAGTTCGAATAAACTATTTCAATTTATGCAGAAACCCATGGACACACACTGGAAGGCAATTAAAAGGGTTCTGCGCTACTTAAAAAGCAACAATTAATTATGTGCTAAGGCTAAAGACTAGCCAACATTTGCATATAACTGGATATGCAAATGCTGACTGGGCTTCATATCTTGATGATCGCAGATCAACTAGTGGATACTATATCTACTTTGGTCAAAGTCTAATATCTTGGTGTTCAAAAAAACAGCCTACAATTTCTAGATCTAACACTGAAGCTGAATATAGGAGTATAGCCAATGCAACAGCTGAAATTAAGTGGCTACAATCCTTACTATTTGAGCTCAAGCTAAAGTCTACAGTTAAACCTATTCTATGGTGTGATAACCGAAGTGTCGTATACATGACTGAGAATCCCATTCAACACGCTAGAACAAAGCATATTGAAATAAATGTTCTTTTTGTCATAGAATTAGTTCAAAGGGGAGAGATAGAAGTAAATCATATAACTCGATTTTATCAAAGAGCAAATATTTTGACTAAAAAATATCATTGAAAAATTATACTAGATTTAGGGCTGAACTCAATGTCACTGACCAAGCAAGTGATCAAAAGAATGATATTGAAGATGAAGCTAAGCCAGGAATCATCACAGTCAAAGCAAAGCCACGCAAAGCTCAAATCTTAGAAGTTGAAGACGATGCTTCAAAAAATCCACTGACAAGAGCAAGCAAGTTATCAGATAACATCGAAGCACAAAGATCCGGGCCAAAGAAGTATCATAAAAGAAAAAAGAGTTGAAGCGCCACACCAATTTGACTGATTTTTAGCTCGACATGACAAAACTAAAGTTTCAGAAACCCTAAATTTCATGGGGGCTTAATAAGATATGTCGGCTGCATCGTATTAACTAAAGTTTTATATTATGAACATTGTATTAGGCTGTGCTTTTTACACCTGCCTTTTTATTTCTTTTTCTCTAATACACAAGGCCAATGCCTATATATATGTACTCACCATGTACATTACATTTACTCTCTCATTATTGAATAAAGCTTTCATATTTTCATTTACAAATACAAATACAAAATCATCAAAATCTTTCTATCTAGGATTCATACCAAAGTCAGAGGGAAAAGGTTGCAAAAATATATAGTAACATATAGATATTAGGATTATATGGAAGGGGAATAATACTCTAGCAGTGAACTGCATTTTGAAGACCATACCCAACAATTGCATTCGCTCCGAAGATTAATTTTCGAACAAATTAAAAGATATTTTCTTCATATAAATGTAGGTATTACCACTATGATATTTGAATCGTCTTACTTTGAATATTGCAAGTGAATAAATAAATGGAAAAATATAAGGAAGCAAAAATAACATTATACTAATCAAATATCATATGAAACTGATTTTCTATCTTTGCAGAGTAATTTCATTTTCTTTCTTTGCAATGTAACTAGTAATGGGTAATTTTATTTTCCTTTTTTGTAGAGTCATATATGCGTCCGCTTAATGTATTCATCGTTCGGTACCTGAAACCTTCAATTATTATGTAATTTCTTTATAATATCTTTATGATGAAGATCACAACATGTACCCGATTATATCACTAAACATCTTAGAAGTTTCCATTATAAAAAAGAGTTGGACGTTTGCACTTTCATGATAGTAGACTAAACATTATCAAGTTATATATATATATATCAGTCAAATTTGCTTTGGTGTACTTTTATTTTATCTTTATATAAATCATTAGTCTAAGGTATCAAGTATGGGTGTACATTGCCTATGGTTTTTGTTTGAATACTTAATTTGTATGAGACATTTAACTGGCTGCTTTTCTATTTTATTTTTGAGCTGGATTGTATTCTTCATATTAGTTTGAATATTTTTTGTTGTTGATATATTATTTTTCTTTTTGCTTTTATTTTCTTTGCCATGTGTATGGTTTTGTTTGGTTTGCTGTAAGGCATATACATACTAGTTCTTATACTATCCGAAATGATGAAGATAAATAAAATGAAACTTTACTTTTTCTTCACCTGTTAATGGCTGATTTAGGTTAATATGGCATCAGAGAACAATTTCATTAGCTCTTTATTTTTCTTCTTCTTTTTTCCTTTATTTTTTCCTTATCGCATCCAAGAATCTATAGGAGATTCCGATTATATTCTCTGATTTGGATCTGGAGTCTCGATTGCTGATACTAGCAATCCGATGTATGTACATCCTTTAGATCATCTGGGTTTTTCTCTTATTTCTCAAGTTTTTGATGGAAAATTTTATAGTGAGTGGCGTAGATAGGGCCAGCCCTGGGCCTAGGCTGTATGGGTGACCGCTCAGGGCCCAACTTTTGAAATTGACATTATATAAATAGGTAATGGCTACTTGCTTACATGATTTAGTTTGGGTTGCTTGGTAACAATCTTAGCTAATGGACGCAAGGTGTAGAGTTCAAGTCCTGATAGCAACAAATTTCTATACCTATTGTTCTCCTTTTTTTGATGCAATCAACTACTTTCAAATTAATTTACCATGTTTGCCCAGGGCCCAAAAATATCTTGGACCGAGCCTGGGCGTAGATCTGTTAAGGTTGCGTTGTCTGCGAAAAATAAACTTTGCTTCAATGATGGAACCTTTGCAAAACCTAGTCCAGAATCAGATCTAGTGAAAAATTGGGAGAGATGTAATGATCTTGTTTTTTCATGGTTGTTGAATGGTCTTAGCCAAGAAATTCTTAGTAGCGTGATATACTTTGATCCAGCAAAAGAGATCTGGGATGAATTAGAAAGTAGATTTGGAGTATCAAGCGGTGCTCAGTTGTATTCCATCCATAGAGAATTAGGAAGGAACTCACAAAATTCAGCTTCAATTTCTACTTATCTCACCAAAATTAAATCATATTGGGATGAATAAGCAAGCTTGAAACAAAAAGTTTGATGCCATAAATGTGGTGCTGTTCAAGACGTTAGCAAATAAGGCGATGAGCAACATCTGATTCAATTTATTGTGGGGCTGAATGATACTTATGCCACAGCTAGAGCAAATTTACTGATGATGCGGCCTTTACCTAAAGTTTCATATGCATACTCTATTTTAGCTACAGAAGAAGTGCAAAGAGGAGCAAGCACTAATTCCAAAAGCTTGATTGAGACCTCATCCTTTTGTGTTAATACACAGAAAGATAACACTATTGCTGTTGTGGTGCAAGCAGGGAATCAAAAACCTAAAGATACTAGAGTTTGCAACTATTGTAAGAAAACTGGTCATGTGATAGAAAGGTATTTTAAGCTCCATGGATTTCCAACAAATTTCAAGTTTACCAGATCCAAGAGCAAGATAGCATCTGTAGTTCAAGGCAAAGTAACATCTGTTACTGTTCCAGGCTTTACGAACGCTCAGTATGCTAAACTCATGAATATTCTGAACTCATCTAACAATCAGACAATCTCTGGATTAGCAGGTGTTGTCCAATCAGATACTTAATTCACCATGGTTGATACAACTTTTTCTACTTTTACGATTATTAGATCATGGCTTATAGATAGTGGAGCTAGTAATCATATGTGATGCGATATGAGCTTATTCTCGTCCACTAGTAAACTTCAAGTTCCATATTTTGTTATTCTGCCAAATGGAAATAAATTAATGGTAGAATATAAAGGAAAAGTTAATCTGGTTGATCAAGTTTTGCTTGAAAATGTTCTATAATTCCACTCTTCGAATTCAATATATAGTCAGTTGTAAGGTTCATTGAATAGAATCATTGTAGTCTGTTGTTTACAAAAAATGGATGCGTTACACAGGACCTTTTAGTGAAGAAGCAAGTGGAAATTGGTAAAGCAATCAAAGGTTTGTATCTTTTATATCTTGGCTCGTCATCTGCAAAAGTGACAAGTTCTGCTGCTATGTCTAGTATACATAAGCCATTGAATAATTACTTGTCATGGCATATTAGACTCGGTCATCTTCCAACTTATAAGCTGAAGCATTTTACTTTTGTTAAAAATGTTGATATGAATTCTATTTTAGCTTGCGAGGTTTGTGCGAAGGCAAGACAACACAGACTTTCTTTTTCTTTGAGTAGAATTAATACTACACTTGTTTTTCAGATTTTTCATATAGATATATGGGGACCTTATCATACATCTATATATAATGGATATAAATATTTTTTTAACTATTGTTGATTATTTTAGTCGTGCAACTTGGACATTTCTACTAAGTACTAAGGGTGGTGCTTTTGATATTATCAAAAAATTTGTTGCAATGACTGAAAGACAATTTGGGCAACAAGTCAAGATTATAAGGTCAGATAATCCTTTGGAACTTGGTTCTAGCTTTGCATCTTCTGGGTTTTTGAAGCAAAAAGGCATATTACGTCAAACTTCTTGTGTAGCTACACCATAACAAAACGGTGTTGTAGAGAGAAAGCGTAAACATATGTTGGAGACATCATGGGCACTTGTACATTAGTCAGCTATTCCTTTGACTTATTGGGGAGAATGCGTTTTAACTGCTACACAATTGGTCAACATATTTCCTTCCAAGCTTTTGAAGGATCGTTCACCATATGAGTTACTTTTTGGAACTAAATCTAATTATAATTCAATTAAATCTTTTGATTTCTTATGATACGCTTCAACTTTGAAACATGGGAGAGACAAATTTGAAGCTAGAGCAGTGAATTGTGTTTTCCTAGGCTATCCATTTCGAAAGAAAGGATATAAACTTGTAAATTTAGAATCCAAACAAATTTTTCTTTCCAGGTATGTGACATTTCATGAATCCATCTATCCTTTCCTTGCAGACAAGTCATCATGTCCTACACCACTTTTCCCTTACTACTCTCCTATTGTAGAGGAACTTTCCATTTCATCCGCTAACACATTTGAACCTCCCACTTCACATACTTCCCCATCTACTTCCCAAAATGAACATGCTACTCCATCCACTTCCTCGGCTGAACCACACACTTGACATGTTAACAATCCCACTCTTAGAAGGTCTACAAGAGTCATTCATCCACCTTCATAACTAGATAATTATGTTTGCAGTTCCACTACATTTTCGCAATCATCGCCTTCTTTTTTGTCCTCATACGCTACCCAACATTTATCCACAATGCTTTGCCTTTCACACCATTGCACCTGATTCTGATTCTTTAGAGAGGGAACCCATTAGTTATGATGAAGCTACACTAGATTCTAGATGGATTTATGCAATGTCACAAGAATTTGAAGCTTTACAGCTTAATATAACCTGGGATTTAGTGTTGTTACCTAAATGTAAAAGGCCTATAGGCTGTAATGGGTTTATAAAACCAAGAAGAGGGCATATGGTAGCATAGAAAGATTTAAAGCCCGCTTAATGGTAAAAATTTACAAACAAAGAGAAGGAGTAGACTATATAGAGACCATTTCTCATGTAGTGAAGATGACAACGATGCGCAACCTAGTTATTCTTGCAGCTAAAAAGAAGTGGAGTGTATTTTCGCTTGATGTGAACAATGCATTCCTTTATGAGGAATTACATGAAGAGGTTTACATAAAGCTTCCATAGGGATTAACAGTTTCAAATCAAAATTTAGCATGTAGATTAAAAATATCACTTTATGGTTTGAAGAAAGCTTCAAGACAGTGGTATGCTCGTTTATTTGTAGCATTGAAATCACGAGGATATCAACAGTCACTCAGTGTTTATTCCTTGTGCCATAAAAAGGCATCTTCATCTTCGGGTTTTCTGGTAATATATGTTGATGATATATTGGTGACTGCTGATAATTCATTAGAAATTACAGCTTTGAAAATCTTTCTTAATGTTGAATTCAGGATAAAAGATTTCGGTCTCCTTCATTTATTCTTGGGTATTAAATTTTTGACTCATTCAAAGGGGTTAATCATGTTGCAAAGACAATACATAGCAGAGCTTTTAGATGAGTTTAATTATGCTTCAACAACACCATTGGTTAAGCCTATGGAACTGAATTGAAAATTATCACATGATGATGGAGAGCTTTTGTCTACGCAGTCGCTTTACAGATGACTTATTGGTAAACTAAATTTTTTGATTCATAATAGACCAAGCATTACTTTTACTGTTCAATTTCTTAGTCAATATCATCAAGCTCCACGACAACCTCATTTTGATGCAGCTGTTCATACATTGAGATATTTGAAAGGAACCTTGAAAATGGGTATTTTACTTAATGATTCACATTCTTTCAAGCTGCAGGCATTTCGTGATGCAGATTGGGCTGCTTGCCCTTGTACAAGGAGGTAAGTCAGTGGTTTTATTGTGTTCATGGGTCAAATTCCTATATCGTGGAAGTCAAAGAAGCAACAAACAGTGTCCTTGTCATCAGCTGAAGCTGAGTGTAGATCTATGAGAAGAGTATGTGTTGAATTGGCTTGGTTGAGTAGGCTTTTGTATGAATTGGAAGTAGAAGATATGACTCCTATAAATCTGAAATGTTACAATAAAGCATCAATCTATATTGTGAAGAATCCAGTTTACCATGAAAGAATCAAACATATTGATCTGGATTGTCACTTTGTTCTGGAAAAACTATCGGAAGGTTTAATTTCCTTGTCACGTGTGCCAACAAAGGAGCAATTGGCTGATATTTTGATGAAGTCTTTGACTGGTTTGCAACATCATAGTATCTTGTCCAAGTTGGGGATAACTTTGTGATATCCTCCAACTTAAGGCGGGGTGTTGATATATTAGTTTTCTTTTGCGTTAATTTTCTTTGCCACGTGTATGGTTTTGTTTGGTTTGCTGTAAGGTATATACATACTATAACATCCCGAGATTTTGTGACAATTTAGAATATTAAATTCAGTGTGCTTTTGAAAAAATTTATTTTAGATGTTAAAATTTTTATTTTGTTTATTTTGTTTTATAATGAAAGTTGAAACTTAATATTTAAATATTTTGATTTGTGTAAATTATAATTGAAATATAAAAACTGGAGTATTTGATAATTAATATTAAAATTCATATAAAAAGAAAATTTATTTATGAAATTTATTTGAATTCTATTTTTTTGATTTGATTAGAGATTATAAACCTTTGAATTTAATTTTAAGAGAACAAGTGAAAACTGAATATTTTATTAATAAATATTGAAATTTGACATTATTATAAACTAGCTCAAAGCTTGATGAGACCAATTTTTTTTGGATTCATAATAACAAATTATTGTCGTGTTTAAAAATTTGTGCCAAAAGGACTCAGTATGTGGCCGTGTGAAGCAAAACCATCTGTTCAAAAATAGGCGATTAGTTTACAAAGGAACGTAATTGAGACGATCTCAGAATTTGATTCCACTTTTTTTTCTAGATTCGTATCGTCGAATAATGGTACGATTCTAAGTTTCGTGATTTTTAGAACCAATATGTAGTTATGCGTGATTTTTAAAGTGAAATACAAACAAAATTTTGACATTAAAAATCCGCTGTTTGTGCATACGGACTCGGAATTCGACAAAACAAGTTTCCTTGGGTCCGTAATGTCAGAGAGTAGCTACCTATCAAATTTCATCGAAAACGGAATCCGTAGGTGGTCACACGAGTTAAAATGAGTGATATTTGGTACAATAAAATATAAAATTAATAAAAATATATTTTATCTCCACTATAAATTATCAGTTCCACTTCATAACTTAACCACAAACCTAAAAATCACGCACCCCTTCCTTTATCTAAAATGATAGCTTTCTTCCCTTTCAAAAATCATAGAAACCAAAATACTCTTCTATAAATCATAAGACAAATATATTTGTGATCCTCGAAGCATTCCCTTCGATGTAGTATGGGTATTGGAGGGGCTAGAAGTGGTTTTGGTCACTGAAATTTTTACAGCTTGGAGTTCATGTGGCTAGGGTTGAGATTTTTGGTGAATTGAAGCTTTAATGCATGTTTTGATGTTTACATTTGAGTTTATGGTAGGAATTGTGAGTTGTATGCAAAGTTTGGGGAAATTCGAAGAGAATTTTTGTCGAGAGGATTGCCATGTACATTCGTTTTGGGTCTGTAAATGTGGAATGGTGATGGAGTTTGAGTTTTTGTGTGTGTGTGCATGAAGATGAAGAGAGGAAGAAGAGAAGTTCAACAAAATTAACGGCTTGTGATTTCATGGAGAACTGAGTGAGAATGGGTGACGTGAATGTTGCGGTAATGGGAGGAATGGGGCTGCTGTGTACGTGATGTTTTGGGAGAGAAGAAGAGTAGAGGAAGAGATTAGAAGCTTATTAAGGTAATTAATTAATTACTTAAGTTAATGACATATATGTACATAGAAACTTGTAAAATGCATAACTTTTTCATTTGAACTTGGAGTTCAGCGAAACATGATCCTTTAGATTCGTATTGATGAGCTCTTCATGATGGCACTGATTTGGACTGATTCTGAAACTGTTGTTTTTTGGAGCTTATTCGGATTTCAGTCTCGTTTAGAACCAAAGTTGAGTGATATAATTCGCTCACTTCTAACTAAAATATTTGATTGTTAGTTAAATTAAATTCATGTGTTTGCTGTTTGATTGTTTAAATTGCATGTTTATGTTAAATCTGCATAAACTGTATAATTTAATTTGACTGTTATATAAATTGTACTATTATAGATTAATTTCTATTTAAAAAAACGAACCTCATACCTAGTGACTAGTAACTGATACTATTGTACTGTTTAGCTGTGTTGATTTTGATGTATGCCTTGAATTTATTTATCTAATGTGTTAATATATAATCCATCTTGTTGTCGACATTGTTTATGTACGTTATTGGTTTTTTTTTTATTAATCCCAACCGTTACCCTAGATGTTACAGGCATCAAATAAACCCGGGAATAATCATTAAAATGAATTAAGAATGTAGGTTGAAATGATAAATACCTATGACCCTGCTTTGGATTGAAATGATACATATCCCTTCCCAAAATACTAAAATTAAATTTTAAGTATTACTTGGCCATAAGATAGAAAATTATGCATGAACGCCGGTTGGTTAAATAAAAATTATTTTTAACCTTGAATTTTGAAATTTTGTTTTAAAGACAAATAAATGATATTATTAATCTAATTTCTTTAAATTTGAACTTTAAGCCTTGAAATTAAAATTTTAAATTTTAAGTAATTCATATATGTGAATAACTAAATTTGAAACCGAATTGAATATAAAATATAAATTTATCGAAATTGAATCTTTGATATTTAGTTTAAATTAACTTGATTTATAGTAATAATTGAACTATGAACTCGAGATTTTTATAAACGAATAATTCAAAGTGAGAATTATAATTGAAATTTAATTATTAAATTTATTTATTAAATCGAATTGTTTGAAATCGAACTGTTGAATCATATTGAATATGAATGGGAAGTCAAATTCTATTAAATTAAGGTATCGAAATTTAGTCGAATTGATTTGAAACTGAAATATGATTTCCTGTTTGGTTAAATTTTTGAAGATATGATTCTAATACCAACTATAATATTTTTAAACCATTTTATAAACTATTTTATTTTTATAATAATAATTTTATTTATAAACTATATACCTTATAACTATTTTATTTTATTGTTTATTGTAAATCAACTATTTCAATATTTAACTATTTATTTTATAAACTATTTTAATATTTTACCTATAGATTTTACTAAATTAGAAATTGTATTTTAAATGCAAATTATTTATTTTCAGACTATTTATATCATTTATTTAAGCTAATTTTTTAACTATTTTAAATTATTTTAAAGTTGGAATTGTTTCAATATTTTAAATTAGTAAAATGTAGATTTTATGATGAATAATATTCTCTCTTGAATATTGAAATGATTTTTTATGAAAAGTTGATATTTTGATATGAAGTACGAACCCCTTTAAAATGTAAAATAGCCGACCGATGTGAAAATGTAAACGATTATTTGTTAAAGAGACCAAGATCGGATATTGTCATACTCTCTGCCAATACTGAAAACCACTTTAACAATTGTGTACGCGGTGGAGTTTCAGAATGAAGTAGGTTAATTTGGAGGTGATTACCGGATTTGAAGAAAGAGAACGATGATGGGTGTCCTTTACCTTCGGGTCATAATTAAAATGACTAAAACAGGGTTATACCGTGAACAAGTGGAGTTAGCTACCTCCATCAACAACACTTCTTCATTTATTACTATTGTCCCTTGGATTGATTAATTTGATTTGATGCACATCCGTGATTTGGGAGTGTTGTCCAAGGTGGGCGGTAGTTGCGGCTATGTGTTACCACCAGTCCGGGCATGCAACCAGTATATTCCTACTTTGGGCATTCCTCGTGTGCCTTGTCATATTATCCTGGTCGAGCCCCCTACGACTTTGATTTGTACCTTACCTATGGAGTGCCCTCTGATAGCCACTAAGTATTGTGGACTTTTCGGTATCTGTAATGACTATGGTATTACAAACGGTGTAAGGGTAATAATGGTAATCCCGCTTACGCAGTTTTAATATTTTATAGTTAACCATAGACACTATCGTATTATATTTTATAATATCTAGTTTGACGGATCCTTAAGAGATGGATTGTAATAACCCGGAAATTCTAAGCCAAAATTTTTGGCAATTTTGATGAATTTTGAATATTTAAAATGAATTATTTTAAATAATAGCATCGAGAAATTTATTTTGAATAGAATTCGAATGTATATATTTATATAGATCATCGTTAGAGTATAAATATTTATTTATAATTATAAAAGGAATTGAAAATGGCGCGGTAGTTCGATAATTTGATTTCAAAGTTCAAATGAATGTACCGGGTGCAAAATAAACCGGATTTTGGCAAAACCAAAAATATTTGAATCTAATTGAGAATATCTTTCCAACGAATAAGAAAAATCAAAATTTCATAGCGGGAATCAAAAGTTACGTCCAGTTGAAAATTCAGAATAGTCGCTATGGAATTCTGGCCCTTAAAAATGGAAATTTTGCAACCGACCTTGATTTTCGACGAAACCACTTTTGTTGGATCTGTGATGTCGAATTATTGCTAGGTTTCAAAATTCGTAATTTTCTGAATCAATATGTGAGCGTGGCAAAGGAAAACGCGTTTGACTAGTTTTAGTTGAATTTAATCGAGTGGAAAATGGCCATTTTTCAAACGGTCTCAGAATTTGATGAAATTAGTTTTGTTAGGACCGTATCATCAGTACGAAGCTAGAAAATATTTTTGGGAATTTTCCTGGTTAGTATGTTGCCCGGGTACATTGAAATGTGCGATCAAATTCAGTATATAGAGTTATATTTTGATTTTGACGAAAACTGATCGAAACGATCGAATCAGCTTATGATACATATCCCATTGTGTTCGGAATGGGGGTAATTAGCTATGGACGACAGTCGGTGGGTTCGATTTCGAGTTCGAAATTAAAAGCTGCTTTTTGAAATTATATAATTATATATATATATATATATATATATATATATATATTAATATACCCTCCCCCCTTTATCACCGTTCAGCCCCCCCCCCCCCCCCCCGGTTCACTTTTTCTTAAAAAAGGAAGATGAAGGAATAGCCGTCGCTCCTCCGATCAGGGCGCCGCCGCGCCTCCTAGCGCGCCGCCATCGGAGCGCGAGCCCCCCTTTTCTTCCCCGATCCTCCTCCTCCCCTTCTCTCAGTAGAAAACCGCGCAAACCCCCCTTCCGGCCATCTCCCTCCCCCTTAACCCGTTTCCACCTAAATCCACTGCCAAATAAACCCCACGCCCCGAGCCTCTGACCACAGCGACAACCTCTGATGATCTCCAGCCCCGACGTCCCTTTTGCTCCACCTCGTCAACCACTACAATGTAAGTAATTCAAATTGAATTTTTAGATCAGTTTTAATTATATGTAACATGAAAAAAATTGATTTTGTCTATATGAATAGCGGACAAAATGATTAGATTTTTGTTTGACTAAAAAGATTAGATTTTTGTTTGATTAAAAAGATTAGATTTTTATAAAACATAAAGAGATGATTTTTATACATGAAGTTATATAATAAAAATTCGATCTTTATTATGTAGAAGAAGCAAAGATGTGATTTTTATATAAGTGACGATATAAAAATATAATCTTTATTATATGAACACCATTATAAAAATAGATTTTTTATCTATATAGCAGCAGTATAAAAATAGATTTTTTATCTATATAGTAGTGATATAAAAATAGAATTTTTATCTATATAGTAGCGGTATAAAAATAGATTTTTTATCTATATAGGAGTGGTATAAAAATAGAATTTTTATCTATATAGCAGCGGTATAAAAATAGATTTTTTATCTATATTGTAGTGGTATAAAAATAGAATTTTTGTCTATACAGTAGCAGTGTAAAAATGTGATTTTTATATACATAGCAACAATATAAAAATGTGATTTTTATATATATGTAGTGGCTACGGACAATGAAATTGTCAAAAGGAGAGCACGACGAAGATTTCTACATATGAAGAGTCGTGGTGTTTGGTTTAGCTAGTCGGTGAGAACTTCTCACTTTTAATCTTGTTTTCTAGTTAAAAATATATGCTAGGATGCAGACGGTGCTTAGCAGCACCCGACACCCGTCGTCCACAGACCGTGGACGACATGTATGCTTGTTTGATGTGTTGTGAAGTTTGTTCGTGATGTTGATGTGAAATGGATAATAAAACATTCATGTGTTGAAATAAATTAATCATCATTAAAAATATATTTTTTAACGTGAATGTGAATAAATAAATATTCATTTACAAACCGGACGGTTTGTTTATGTACACCGATTTGAAGAATATTGATTGGGACGATAAATTTTACACATCGCCCAACTGCACAAATCATATTCGGTGTTTGTGAATTGAAACCCCACATGGATGTTGGGATGATATTTGGCGTACACTAATCCCAATTATTTAATTGTATGTCGATCGATTGGTCGACAGACTGCGTAAGCGTTAATTATTTATATTTAATGCTTATACAGTTGTGTGGTGCACTTTGGATGATGGTTGCTTATTTATCGTTGCTATTATATACATGTGTTGTATGAAATCCATATAATTAACATTATATGGTAATTGATTAGGCCTCATTCCAATTGGGAAAATAAAGAATATTATAAAATAAAGATTCATGTGTTGAATAGAATAAATAATCATGTGTTGACGATGCTCATGTGTTGAGAATATTCATGTGTTGAAAGGATAATAAAATATTCATGTGTGAAAGAAAAATATATATTCATGTGTTGAAAGAAAAATATATATTCATGTGTTGAAGAAAAAATATTCATTTGTTGAATAGAATAACGAAGTTATTGAAATATATAAAGCCGTGTTGATTAGAGATGCGCCATTTTGACGCGAACGATATTTATATCGATTATATTCATTGTTATAATAAATATAGAAAAGAAAGTGATTTCAAAATATAACGTTTTGAAAATATTATCATTTTTATATCGATGATGTGGAATATTCAATTTTGATTCAAAATTGAATATGAGGTTGAAATCGTTTCGAAAACGTAATTTAAAACGATTTATAAAATACGTTTTAAAAGGAAATCGACAATATATATATAATATATATATTATTTGACCGCAAAACGGGACCCACCGCCTATCATCCATAGCTAATTACCCCCATTCCAAACACAATGGGATATGTATCGTAAGCTGATTCGACAATTTCGATCAGTTTTCGTCAAAATCAAAATATAAATCTATATATTGAATTTGAACGCGCATTTCAATTTACCGGGGCCACATACTAACTCGAAAAATTCCAGAAAAATATTTTCTAGCTTCGTATTGACGATACGGTCCTAACAAAACTTGTTTCGTCGAATTCTGAGACCGTTTGAAAAATGGCCATTTTCCGCCGATTAAAATCAACTGAAACTGGTCAAATGTGTTTTCCTTTTCCATGCTCACATATTAATTCGAAAAACTATGAAATTTGGAATCTAGCAATAATTTGACATCCCGGATCCAACAAAAGTGGTTTCGTCGAAAACCGAGGTCATTTGCAAAATTCCCATTTTTAAGGGCCAGAATTCCAAAGCGACTATTCTAAATTTTTAACTGGACATAACTTTTTATCCCCGCTATGAAATTTTTATTTTTTTGATTCATTAGAAAGATATTCTCAATTAGATTCAAATATTTTTGGTTTCACTAAAATCCGGTTTATTCTGCACCCGGTATGTTCATTTGAAGTTTGAAATCGAATTATCGAACTACCTCGCCATTTTCAATTCTTTTTATAATTATAAATAATAATTTTATATTCCCACGACGACGTGTATAAATATACGTTCTATTTCAATTCAAAATAAATTTCTCGTCGCTATTATTTAAAATAATTCATTTTAAATATTCAAAATTCGTCAAAATTGCCAAAATAAAAATTTTAAATTGGCTTGCATTTTCCGGGTTGTTACAATCTCCCCCACTTAAAACATTTCGTCCCCGAAAAGGAACGAAGCCGGAAGTTGTTTAACTAATCAACTCAACTTTCATTATTTTCATTACGGCTTAAGTTCTTCAACTTTTCAGTTTCTAAGAACCTTTCAAATTTTTCAAAAATTTGGCTAACACCCTAAATTTCCGAAAAATTTCGCCATAACCTCCCCTGCATCGGGGACTTCGGGATATTTCATATAGCCTCCCATGGCCTTCTTCAATCCAAAAGAAAAAGAAAAAGCCAAGCGGCTAGCCAATCGGCTCATAAAATCATCATCACAAAAAAAAACAGTAAATTATGGTAAACATGTACCTATTTGTCGGGCAAACAATTTTATTCTTCTGCTCTAGCCTCCTTGCTATGACCTGTTCAATAGATACACATGTATATGCATGCAATTGTAATCATTTTTCCATATAGTTAAACATTTAGTACCATTAGGCAAAATGGGTCAAATTTTTAATTAATCAAAACAATAATCATATAACACAACCAGCAATCAATTAGTTGATTATCATTTCAAATTCATAGCTTTGATACATATACAGAAAATCATGTTTTTGATGCCAAATCACAACAATAGATCCTATCTAGTTTTGGTTCTCACACCAGTCTAATGGAAATATATAGAAATCCCACTTTCGAAACTCGAACACAAATACTGATGATGTTGCAATCATCATCAGAATTGTCCCCGGGCGACTAGAGTGTGATTCTATATCTATCTAGTATATTGAAACTTCGAATATTCGTTCATGACGTGTATATGCAAAATATTTATATATTGGATTGTCCAAATTCAATATAAATAAATATTCAAATACGTATAAAACAATTTAAATTTTCAAAACAATATTGTTTTCATTTGAAAAATATACTCTTCACCCTTGTTCTAGGATACTACTGATCCCATCTCTAACGAGTTATTCTAATTGGATATTACTAATCCAATATCTAATGAATTCTTTCGTTCGGTTATAATGTGTCTTGTTCTCGAACTCTGTAAACCAAAGCTCTGATACCACCCTATAACAACCCGAACTTCCCCGTAAAGGAAAGCCCGGATTGAGATGAGGACAAGACGAATCAGAACGCAAACAGAAGAACATTTCATTGCTTATTACAACAATTCCATCAGAATACAAGAATATACAGAGTATGAATAAATATACATTCGATAAATATCAGAGATTACAATAAGTTACATAGCAGTGGAAAAATAATACAAAACACAACTGAAAGTAATACACGGATACAGAGCTTTCCGAGCATCGATCCAGCTGTAAATAAGGATCCTGTCAATATAAATCTGCAAAACCAAAACTACTAGCTGCCCGTGTGGAAAATAAGGGCAACTAGAGTTTAGGTGAAACAATAAACTCCAGGTCAGTCATGTGACTGGTGTGAGAACTAAAATAGTTATTAATCTTTATTTTAAAGTTCGGTAAATCAAGGGACCACACCGTATAACACGGAACGGGTTTCCTCCGAAGAATTCCAGTGATCGTCGCTTTCCTATGAATTAGAAAAACGCGAATTTTAAATTAAATTACTGCAAGCGCACAGATGTGTAGCATACAGGTCGAAAACAGGAAGGCAAATTAAATCAAACTATTTAAATAATCTCTTGGGCGAGTTAGACAAATCTTTGAGGTTGGTTTTGAAAGCAAACGAAATTGAAACTGCGATCAGATTCAGAACAAATCTAATTGAACCGACGATCAAATCACAATTATCAATTGGAAATTAAAATGCAAAACAGAAATAAAATGCAGAAATTAAAATTGCAGGAAAAGAAGAACAACAAAAAGTAAAGTTAGGATTGTCGTTGAAACTAATCAAACGACTAACCGCTAATAAAAAATGTAAAATACAATTGGTGTTCTACCAAAACTAATTGTGAAGACAACACCAATTGCTAAGAAAAAGAAAATGTAGAAAAATAAAAGAGAACTAGAAACTTTATTAATGGAGAAGAAGAGAAAATAGGATGGTGGCTACAATGATATTACAAGGGTAGTTATAGGAGATAACCAAACCCTAACCCTAATCCTAATACAATGATAAATGGGCCTTAGGGAATTCACAAAAGAGTTTACAATGAGAATTACAAATGGGCCTTAGTGAAATCTAGTAAATTTGGCCTTTCTTCTTTTCCTCTTGGTTCTTTGACAAGCCTCCCTTGATTTGAGATGTGCATGGCCTTTTTATCAATCATTTTCTTGTGCAACAGCAACTAGATGTGAGATCTTCATTTACAATTCTTCAAAATGTAAATATATAGCAATCTGATCTCCATTTCTCTACTTTTCTGGTTGCATGCGGGCTGGGTTGGAATATCTGTAAAAGTAACAAAACAGTACCTAAGTAATATTTATTTGTATACAAAAGATAAGATATAAGGGCATAAAATAAACACATTTCTATGTTAATCAAATACCCCTGCACTTATCTTTTACTCGACCTCGAGTAAAACAAGAAATGAAAACCTAAACTAGATAGGTCACACTTTCGTAGGAAACACGATTGCATTGAGCGTATGCAACAAGCCGTTAAACCTCTAGGTGTCCCTAGTAGGACGAGTGGTGTCTCGTGAGGGTTTTCAGCGGATACTACCCACAAAATCCAAATGCAGTATGCTATGATTCTAATGAAACTACATGAATGCAATGGACATATGCAAATAAAAACGAAAAATGAAAACACGACTTATTTCAGGAAAGTGGTACAACAAATTAAGTTAATAATTTCTAATCAATTGATTTTATTTTAGATACCTCAACTTGTCACAAATTTTCAGTATAAATCAAGTTTTCAAATGTTAATTCCAGTTTGGCCAGTTAGTTCGGTCGATAACATAGTGCAGCCATGAAATAGATTCTTAGTTTGCTTGGCACAATTTGCAAAGTGGTATTATTTTTTTCTCATGTATGGCTAGTCAAATCAACAAGGTCAAGAAGTGTTTGGGTATCATCGCTTATTCTTTATTCTATAAAATTTTAAAATTTATGATTAAGTACATACACCTAACTCAGAAGACCAAGGTTTACCACCCATGCACTGCCTCGCGGACTAACGGAGAGTGGGTAAAGAGCTTGGCGGATTGTGCAGACCGACTTTGACTTTGCCAACAACGTGTCGGTAATCCTTAGGTCTCCAACTCATAAAATGAGACCAAGATATTCCGACGCTGACTTTGTCAACAACATGTCAGATAGAGCTTGGCGGGTTTGCACACCAACGCTAGATATACAAGCAATGTTGGATACCCTTGGATTATTATTATTATTACTGAAAATATAAGAACAAGAGAGATTATGCGAATTCAACTTAACACAACTTAGTTTCAAAGATTCGAAAAGCCAATATAAGTATTTTAAGTCCTCCACTCATTAAACAAAGACTATAATTTAGAATAAACTTCATGGCCATCATCTAAGAATCTCCCTATGTAGCGGTTACACTATTATCCCTCAAAATTCAACTTTTCATCATATTTCTTATTTGATCTTATTTGAGATAAAAAAATACTGTTAACTGATTAACAATCGTTAACTTATTTTTTTGTATCAATCTAAAATGAGTCGTGTTTCAAAAAAAAAATAGCATGTTACTACAATCTAAAATGCACGACGGTCCTATTTAAATGGCTGAAAATGAAAAGAAAGAAAAATAAAGAAAAAAACGAAAATGAATGAAATGCAGACTCCCCCCCCCCCACACTAGAACTAAACAGTGTCCACACTGTAAACGTTTCCTAAATTTGAAAGATTGAACCCAAAGATGGATTAAATGCAATATGATTTGTAAAATGAAATGCAATTTAACCACTATATGAGTGTGCCAATTGTATGAAAAATGAAATCTACGATGATGGTGAATATTTTGTGGTGAATGATTCCTTCTTTTCCTCCCACACTTGCCTCTATCGAAGATGATGCACAATGATTTCTTATTTGATTTGTGAGTTGCAATAGGCTTGTTAGTGCATTCTGAAATGAAAATTCTTCCGAAGAAAATTTTGTCGAGCCAATGATTTATAAAATTCAGATGTAGATTATCATAATCACATCCTAATGCCCCTTTATTTTCTCGTAAAATTTTCAAAGATTTTTCTTCTTTGTCCTCGGTATGATCAATGGCCATAATTATGAGAAAATTTTCTACAGAGTCCAAGTAAGTATACTTAAGGTCTTGTGGTAGGGGTTTGTGGTCTAACTTAGGAAGTTCATGTGTGCTAATATTGGTCAACATTCCTTGGTTAGATTCAAATGACGAAGGTTTCGAGTCAAGAAGTTCATTTAGCTCAGAAATGAATTCAAGCTCATCGAAATTAGAGTTGAAATGGTCAAGACACATTTTCAAGGCTTTAGAAGTGTCATTAGAGGTTTCAACAATTGTTGTGTGAATCATGTCAATTTCATCAATTTCAAAATCAATAGGAGAATTATGATGGCTAAAACTCTTTTCACTCATCGTTGTCGAGTGTAGAAAATCCAAAACTTAAAGTTGGCACACGTAACTCTTATTACAAAATAAATAACGTACTCAAGTATATCTTATTAGTTGATAATCTCGATTTGAAGGGGGAAGACGGTCTTATGGACGTTCACGTATAGTATAAATACTAAGGGATACGACCAATGTTTTACGGGTAGTATGCAACCTCTTTTGCTAGAAGTTCAATAAATTGAACTAATATATATCCACGATCAGACCCTTGAGAGAAACAATTTCACAAAATACACTATTGTAGTTAAAAATTTGCAACGTCAAATCAAGTTTTATAATGAAAAATCGACGAGAGTAATGATTTTAATTATGGAAATTCAGAAATTTAAGCCACACCACAATCAGACAAAAATAACTGAAGAAATAAAATATTTGTACAAGCAAGCCACTGCCCCTATAGAAGATTTTTACAAGCAATTTCTATATTTTTCTTTGCAGCAAAGCACCTGTAGAGTTTAGAAAATTTTACAATGGTGTATAGATGTCCAGAACGATTGAAAAGCACTAGCAATTCAATTCAACTGCTTGTTGATCGACTGACTTCTGTATTCCTTGTTCGCGTTTCTTGAACTCTCGCTCACTTTGGTCTTCGAACTTTTGAAATTCCTCTCTTTTCTTTTCTTTCTTTTTTAAGAAAAGAAAAGGAATTAAGAAAACAAATTACAAACTAAAAAAAACTAAAACAAGAAAGAAATAAAGGAGATCTACAACGAGTAAAAATCAGAAGACAAATTCCACTATTTAGTACATGGCCGTGCCAACAACCTAAACAAGAGAACTAAACCCAAAATAATTCTAAAACAAACAGCCCTCACATGCATAAAAGAAGAAAAAAAAGGCCAGGATTCAGTCAATAAATATAGTACTTCCTCGCAAAATTTGGCAAAATTAAAAAATAATTGGAAATTACTGATTTCCAGAAATCACGCTCCTTTACCCCTTCTCTCTCTCTTTTTTTCTTTTCGAAATCGGACCCTAACAATTACGGAGCCAGATTTGATTTTTTGTAATGAGGGAAGGGTTGCGACGATTATGCAATGGGTGTTTCGAGGTGGATTTGGGTTCGATTTGTGGTAGATTGGTTGGTATGGATAGTGCGATGATGGTTTAGAAGGTGGGAACGATGGTAGGTGGCGTGATTTGCGCTGAATATGGTCTTGAAAGTTGCATGAAAAGATGGCAGGACTTGGACGTGGGTAGGAAGGGACTGTGATGTGGTGGGTAGAAAGGGAAGTGGAGTTTGTTGCTGTGGTGAGATGAAGAGGAGTCGAGGTGATTGTTGTTTGAATGAGGATGGTACAAGGTTGGCTTGCGTGATTGTGTTGTGGAGAAGATGGAAGGAGAAGGTTTTGAGGTCGCTGTTGTAATACCAAAGGAAAAAAATGTAAATAAATAGGGTAAGAGCAAAAGTGGGAAGAATCAAATGACAAAGCAAAGAATTAGCTACAAGGCAGAGAATGGAAAGATTTCAAAAAGAGAATTTGTATTTATTATTATTTATTTATTTATTTAAAAAAAAGTAGAAATCAAAATATTGGAAAGAGTAAAGAGCAAAAAGGAAAGAAATAAAGGAGAAGATGGCAAGATTTTTATTATTTTTATTTTTTATGGATGAGATTTGTAAAAGAGAGGAGTTTATAGAAAATTGGGAAGAATTAAATGAAAGAAACGGAAAGAAATTGTATGATGTAAAGAAATAAATAAAAGAAGGGAGATGAAATGGATGAAAAGACAAGAAATAAACTGAAGGAAAAGTTGGCAAGTATTAAAATTTTTTTTGGAACTTGTAAAATAGTGAAGAGAATGTAAAAATAAAATGGGAAGAAAGTTGAAAGATGGAAAGAAACAAAGGATTTTTTTGTTTATTTTTGTAAGAGAATGAAAACCAGTATATTAACAAATGGAAGGAAGTAAAAGGAAAGAAGGAATAGATGGAAAGAAATCAAAGAAAAATTGGAAAATTTGGCAAAATAAATGAACAATACCAATGAATAATGAAGTAAAAATTGGAAAGAAGGATAGATGGAAAGAAGGAATAGATGAAGAAAGGAAAAAAATGAAAAGGGGAAAGAAATAAATTGAAAAGAAAAGGAAAGTAAATCAAGGGAATTTGGCAATCAATTTTTTTCTCTTGTTAGGAAGATTACGATATCAACTTATAATACCAAATCAACCAGTCAAGATTTTTTTTTATATCTATACACAAGAAAACAAAAGGAAAAAATAAAAATAAAAACTAACACGAATCGCAAATTAAACAAATAATAAAATTTAAATGTTGCCTCCCCGGCAACGGCGCCAAAAACTTGATCGTCGCTTTCCTATGAATTAGAAAAGCGCAAATTTTAAATTAAATTATTGCAAGCGCACAGGTGTGTAGCATACAGGTCGAACACAGGAAGGCAAATTAAATCAAATTATTTAAATAATCTCTTGGGCGAGTTAGACAAATCTTTGAGGTTGGTTTTGAAAGCAAACGAAATTGAAACTGCGATCAGATTCAGAACAAATCTAATTGAATCGACGATCAAATCACAATTATCAATTGGAAATTAAAATGCAAAACAGAAATAAAATGCAGAAATTAAAATTGCAGGAAAAGAAGAACAACAAAAAGTAAAGTTAGGATTGTCGTTGAAACTAATCGAACGACTAATCGATAATAAAAAATGTAAAATACAATTGGTGTTCTACCAAAACTAATTGCGAAGACAACACCAATTGCTAAGAAAAAGAAAAATGTAGAAAAATAAAAGAGAACTAGAAACTTTATTAATGGAGAAGGAGAGAAAATAGGATGGTGGCTACAATGATATTACAAGGATATTTATAGGAGATAACCAAACCCTAACCCTAACCCTAATACAATGATAAATGGGCCTTAGGGAATTCACAAAAGAGTTTACGATGAGAATTACAAATGGGCCTTAGTGAAATCTAGTAAATTTGGCCTTTCTTCTTTTCCTCTTGGTTCTTTGACAAGCCTCCCTTTATTTGAAATGTGCATGGCCTTTTTATCAATCATTTTCTTGTCCAACAGCAACTAGACGTGAGATCTTCATTTACAATTCTTCAAAATGTAAATATATAGCAATCTGATCTCCATTTCTCTACTTTTCTGGTTCTACCAAAGATTTGTTTTGAATTATTTTCAAATATTTTGAATTGTTATTATTATATGTAAATATATATATATATGATTTCAAAATGATTTGAAATAAAATCCAGGAATTTGAATTCTGAAATCTCAATTTAACTTGTGAAGTTAAAAAGTTAGAAATGATAAAAGTAAATAAATGAATTAGAGTTTAACTTAAACTAGGTTATATAAAAAGTGGAACTGAATTGAAGCCAATTAAGTGGAAATCGCATTGGAATAGAATTGAATTCATGAAATAAGATTTTGGCCTGGAACTGCGCTTGGTTATGGAATTTGATTACTGAATAAGAGTTTGGAATTGAGATTGGAACTTAAATTTGGAAATACAATTTGGCTTGGATAAAAACGAATGATAGGATGAGAGGATGAATTGATTAGAGTTCGGTTGGAAATTCTTGAATATATGATGGATTGATACCAAACGGGATAGAAAGACTTGAATGCCCAACAAAAGGTACATGTTTAAATAATATGGAGTATGAGATTTTTGAGTTCTTTTGGCAGGCCACTTGGCTATTTGATTTCTTTTGGGATTGGCGATGGCCTAGATAGGCGAATTGTAGTAGTACTGATTTAGCTGCGAAAAGGAGATACTGGCGAAATTTTTCGAAAATTTAAGGTGTTAGAAAGTTTTCAGAATTCTTGAAAATATTTGTTAGTAAGGAAATAATATTTTAAATTGAAAATAAAAAAGTTCAGTTGAAATTGAAGATGAGAAGTAAAATAAAGGATTTTTAACCTGGTTATAATAAGGGATTGCAACATTTTTCGTACCTTAGTAATTTCGGGGACGAAATTCTTTACAGAAAGAAGGTATGTATCGTCCCGGAATTTTAGCAGTTTAATAATTAATTTATTTAGTTATTTTAATATAGTGGATTGGAAATTTAAACGGTTTGAATTCAAATATTTCGAATATTAATTAGTTTAAATAATGGTATAATAATAATAATTTAATTTTCAAAATAATCGGAAATAGCAGAATTGACAATATGGTGTGAATTGGATAATTTGATAGATTTAATTCAGAATAGAATTGGATTATAATAAAGAATTTATTTATAATGACCGTTGAACGAATATATATACGCCTACCTTAACACAGACTACACGATGAAAAAGGAAATGCACGTGCCTACTCAAATGATAGCTCATGCCTACATAGGAATGCTTTCTGCAAACCACATCCCATCCCCTCATACATATAACAGTAACACTAAACATGGCTAATTTGCAGGCTAAGATGGAGATCTAAATTTATAGAAGACAGCTTAGTTAATTTGTAGTACAGTTTAGCATGGTGTTTTCTTGAATATATCAGTATATATGTCCAATGCGTAGGTGGACCGAACTGACCTTAAATGGTTTTCAAATAGATACATATAGGTACAATCTTATACCCCTTTTATTTATCTATACATATACTAGTAAAGCAACATTTACTCTTTTGAATACTTAAGTGGACAATCTGTAATTCTCGATGGGTAAAAATAAAAAGAACCATATAAGAGACGTTTTATGAAACTATGAAACATCCCTTATTCGTGAAAGCTTGCACGTCCTTTTTTCGAAGTATTTTAGTGTATATATTTTCATATCACATATGCCTATTGCCTTACCCATCCCCTACGTGTACCTCAGCAGCCAGTTCCAACACAATTGTGCCAAAGCCATGCAATGGAAAGTGTACGACCATGTAATTGCTTGAGCACTAAGCCAATGAATGAATGAACCATTCATGAAAGCTGCACGTCCTTTCCCTCGATCAGTATATGTATAATGAATGAACCTTCATAGCTAAGCGTGCATTTTTCTACCTTAGTCTAACCTACCAACTTTATAAATGGAACAGGCACCTATCCCTTAACACCAAGCTTTCTACCCTTATAGATATGCGAACTATTTCCTCATTTCTTCTCCAGCAAGCTCTTTCCTCTTCTTACGCAGTAGTTTCATTTGTTCTTAATGTTGCAAAAAACAAAAACGAATAGGAACGGACTGATGGTGAGGCAAAACAAACAACAGATAGTCACCAGCAAAGCAATCACAGATCTAGCAATAAAAGAAATAACACAAGATGTTTATAGTGGTTCCAATAACTCTTGTTAGTGCACGTCCACTTGGGGAGAGGAGATTTTATTACTTTTCTCAATAAGAAAAATTACAAGACTGATAGTAGGGAAGAAGAAGAACTTTTAGAGATGGTACACCTCACATTTTTGAGATGATAATACATTCACCTAATCCCTATCCTAATATAAGGATTAATGCTTGGGGTTGAAGTAATTGATTTATGATATAAATTAATGCCTAATTAATTATCCAATTCTCCTGATAGGCTTCCATGTTTAATCAACCAATTAGGGAATTAATTCCTTACTTCACTATCCCAAAAAGAAACCTTCTTCAAATCCTTCCACTTATGCAGGTAATTTATTGCCTATCCCTTTTACAAAATAAAAGAGCAATAAATTTCTGATATCTTCTAAATCTTCTTCAAAATGGAAATATTATATTACTCAAATTAACAATATTTCCCAATTCTTCTCTAATTGGAAATATTCTATCACCATAAATAATATATTCCAATCTTCGGCAATGGAAATATTGTATCATAAATTCTAACAATCTTCACCTTGATACTATATTTCCTTGAAAGCATACCAACTCCACCTACTTCCTCTTACTCTAAGCATCTTCTTAGAAAAGACCACATGGTTACTTCCCCCAATGAGCTTGGGCTTGGCCATCACCCATTGCGCTTTGTTAACAAACTCCGGCAACGCCACTGCCTGCCAACAAAGTGTACAAAGCAACCCCTTCAAGTAAGACCTATCAATCTTCACCAGGAAACCAAATGTCTCCATGAACCATCTCAACCCTCTCCCCACACCATGCCACCACGTGGCACCTAGCATTCCGATAAGCGATTCCAGTTTGAGCAACGCCTGAACTTAGCATTCTGCAAAGACTTATGATTATCCACTGCTTTCTCCTTTGATCTCTGGCCAACTTCAGATGATCCCTTCTTCTGCTTATCAAGCACACCCTCTTGTAAAAATCCCACCTTGTTGAAGCTTTCCCATTTGATCATATTTTGCCTATGCAGACATTCGAAGTCCCCTCTCGTATGCCTAGCTTTGACATCTTTCCACGAGAACTGTAGGCGCTAACCCTTGACTCTCCAAGCACAGTGCTTCCCATCTCTTGACTTTATTTTCTTCTTCTTCTTCTCCCCTCTCTCCATACCAGCTAATACGGTTTTCGTAATACTTCCTATTCTACCTTCACTCAGCTCCTTTGTCTGATCCTTCAAGTCCTCAGATAGAAGACCTGCCTTCACATCAAGATGTGCCTTAACTGAAGTACCCTCTCTCATCCGCATGGTGAAAAACGTCTTCAGCAAAATCAGATGGTTGGTCAGTGACTTCTTTAAATAGAGTTTTTCCAGCTTGGTCCAAATGTCCTTAGCAGTGGTCTCACTGATAATCTCTGAAATGACATTTTCTCCCATTGCCAATTGTAGAGTAGTAAACGCTCATCGTTCCATCTCCTTCCTTTCGACGGCTGAAAAATCATCCGTCAACTCCTCAGGGGCAAGCACCACAAGATGAACATTGTTTCTCATCAGAACAACTTTCATCCTCCATTTCCACTTCTCGAAGTCTTTATCCCCATTACATCTTTTTATTGCTAACTGAGATCATGCTGACATATATATCCCTTTGACATATGGCCTTGGTGCAATTGCTGAATTCTCCTTATCTCTTGCCATAATACCTAACACCCTTTCTCAATCAACCTGTAGCTCTGATACCAATTGTTGTAAAAAATAGAATAGGAATGGATTGATGGTGAGACAAAACAAACAACAGATAGTCACCAGTAAAGAAATCACAGATCTAGAAATAACACAAGAGGTTTATAGTGGTTCCACTAACTCTTGTTAGTGTACGTCCTCTTGGGGAGAGGTGATTTTATTACTTTTCTCAATAAGAAAAATTACAAGACTGCTAGTAGGGAAGAAGAAGAACCTTTAGAGATGATATACCTTACATTCTTGAGATGATAATACATTCACCTAATCCTTATCCTTATATAAGGATTAATGCTTGGGGTTGAAGTAATAGACTTATGATATAAATCAATGCATATTTAATTCTCCAATTCTCCTGATATGTTTCCTTGTTTAATCAACCAATTAGGGAATTAATTCCTTACTTCACTATCCTAAAAAGAAATCTTCTTCAAATCCTTCCACTTACACAGGTAATTTATTGCCTATCCCTTTTACAAAATAAAAGAGCAATAAATTTCTTATATCTTCCAAATCTTCTGCAAATTGGAAATATTATATTACTCAAATTAACAATATTTCCTAAATCTTCTCTAATTGTAAATATTCTATCACCATAAATAATATATTCCAATCTTCAGCAATGGGAATATTGTATCACAAATTCTAACACTTAACCCTTTACTGTGCAATCAAAATGATTTCTTCACGAAATCAGAATAACCCAAATCCGTTAGCTCGTATGACTCCAATACTTTAGTCTCTTATCCTTTCTATGTGATGCGATACTGCTCGGCAATGATGACAGCGAGATGAGGGCTCACTCTTGAGTAAATATCGTTGGATTTGGCAAGTCCTTTTGTCACCCGAATTCGGGAGCAGCGAGTCTTGGGTGGAGACATTGAGGAGTAGTGATGGCAGAGGTCAAACTAAAGATGGCGTATGATTCTGGGGACATGACGAGAGAAATGGTAAAGTGAGGTGAAGTGGGTTTCGGTGGCGGTTACTATGTGATATTTTGGAGGAAGATGAGGCTGTGAAGTGCGGTGCATGGTGAATATCTGTACAGTAGCGTGGTTTTGGGAAATAATGAGGCACTGCAGTATATGTGAGTTTAAGACACATCCAAAGGTGATGAAGCAGGCCACGCGGGCTTAGAGTTTGTACAAGCGGGCTGTTGAATGGAAAAGGGAGAAGAAGCTCAATGGGGTTGGCAGTTTCATTCGAGGTCAGTGGGGGGTTGAAGGCCGACGAGACACATTTGTTTGGAACGAAGCGAAAGAGGAGTTTACTGGTATTAGTGGCAAGTTGCATGTGCAATATATGGACGAGTTTTCGAAGAGCGTTGCATTTGTGGTTTCAAAAGCAATGAAGAAACAAGCGAGAAAGGGAGCTGAAAGATTAGTAAATAGCTTTCGAATGGTATAATACTGGGGCGGAGTGTATCACTGTAGAAGAAGAGGCTGTGGCTTTAAGTAGCCTAGGTGATGCATGGAAATGGGTATAAGACTTGCGTAGGATTTTTGTGGAAGAGGAAATTTTTATAAATGGGTCAATGCATGAAAGGAGGGAGATGAAAAATTGTAGCGGGTTTTGTTCTTACTGTGCCACCGATTACAGGAACCGTGGAGTGTTGGAAGCTGCTTGGGGCATGCGTGTATTGTAAGTGCAGATATGTATAGAAAGAAAGATGTGGCCGTGACCTCGTAGTCCGAGCTTAAACAGATGGCGATGAGGTAGAAGATCATATGCAAGTATATGTTTCAGACGTTGGAGCAGGCATGCCTTTCGGAGTGGTACAGGCGGTTCCATACGTTTCAGTGGAGAGGGGATGTGCTATAGAGAAGAGAGAACCAGAAGCTATTTTGGGGAGAGGGCGTTTAATTTGGTAATGGGCCGACATATAAAGTTGAAGCCCAATATAAATATATTTATTAAGTTTAATTAAAATGGGTGAAGTAATGCTTGCTTGGCAGTAAATATGTTGAAAGGTTTCAGGGGTTCTAAAAAGTTAACTGAAGAAGAAGGCACATAGACGGGTCGAGTGCATGGGTGCATGTGTCAGTTTAAAGAAAGTAAGGCCCAAGTTGATATTTCATTTAAATAAATTTAAGTGTTAATGCTCGTAAATACATAGTTCATTCGTAATTTGATAGAATTTGATGTCGTCGGTTGCATTTGGTTCGTGTTGACGCAGGCTACACAATAAAACTGGTTTCGATCAAACTGGAACTAGTCAGAATTTCAGAGAAATTAAAGCGGCTGGTTAAAGTCAATGAACATTAACCGTTATTCAACGGTAAACGACCAAGGTGTGTAAACTCATTAACTCTATTCATTTTTATAATATTATAAACATTATTTAATATCGAAAAATAATGGTTGAATGTTGTGTGATGGTTGTTTGGCTGAATTAGTTGAAATAATTTATATAGTTCTATATATAAAACATTGACTGAATATTAATGCTGTTATTATTATATTTCATATTGATCTAAAATTAGGGTTATTTATGTGACTAACATCTGTGGATGCAGGGAAATAGGTTGGAGGGATCCAACTGGATTCCTTAACAAAGTATATTATTGTTTATCATATATTGCATCATATGATCTGTTATTGATTGTTGTATGTTTAGAAAGCTGAATAACATCGGCTTTAAAATAAATTGATATTTAAATATTTTAGGGACATATTAGAAAAGGAATTTGAGTTTTAAAAGGAAAGAAAATCTATTTTTTTTAAATAATAGAAATCGAATCTTGACTGGGTTAGAATAAAGTAACTTGTAGTTAATTTGTAAACGATTTTTCGAGACAAGTGGAATAGTTATTATCGAAAAATTTGGAAACCTAAGAAGAAATTTAGAAAGGGAAATTGGAATTATTTTCCATTTGTAAATAATGTACATTATCTAAAAGTGTAGATAATAAGAAATATGAAGAGGTGGGGAATGTTTTCGGACGTTAAAAATGTATATTTTCGTGAATTTGGGCAAATAGGGGTTAAATACTTGGAAATGCATTTTTAAAGAAGTGTGAAGAGCTAAACCAGGTTTTGAGAAATAACTGGAAGAACATGGGAAGTTGGAAAATTAATATTAATTAAAAAGGGCCAGTGTTTGTTTGATGGATGTTTATTTTTCTTTGATAGTTAAATCACCGGCTATCAAAGATTTTTGACCATCGTTGTCAATACGGAGAGACCGCTTGGATTTATTATCTGAAAACCATTCCGTATAGGCATAGGCATAGGCATTGCGAATTAGATTCTACTGGAGATAATTGAAGACATAGTGAAATGCAAAGGTCATCCTGTTCCAGAATAGTGCTTTTTGTTTGTCCAGTCCCAGGACAACTTGTATTGGCGAATGTCTGACAGAGTATTCCTAATGGATCACATAAGACGATCTTTTTAAGGTATTATGTCTGGTGGCGGAGGAATTCGTTTCTCTTAGCTTTTATACCCATGATATTCTTGTGAAGATCAACTAGTGATTTGATAGGTTTGACGATGTGACATTCAAAGTGAATGGTGACCAGATGTTCTGAAAAGATAGTCCTAGCCTCTAGCCTCACAAGTAGGAAGTGACAAAAATCGGGCAGGCAGCATGGCTAGTTGTGTCATACCCAAGCATGTTGTATTATCACCAGTCTAGAGAAAATTCATATTTGTTCTTCTTTCGATTCTGTATCTTTGGATTACAGTTGGATGGCCAACAACTGTGGGTGACAATATATTTTCTACACTCAAGCTAAATGACTGGTCGGTCATGTGTGGCCGGGTTGCAAGACGTTCTTGTTGAACCCCAGTGATTACCCTCTAGAGTACACTGATCGAAAGGTGACTCGATACCTTGTCTGTTGGAATTCAATCCTCATTAAGCGCCTTGCAGTTTTTGATTTTATACTATATATGTAGAGCGTGAGATGCAAGCGTCATACTATTTGGTTATTTATGTGATAAGACATTTTTATAATATAACTGGATTTTGATATCAAAGTGTTTTGGGTTATCGCAAGGTAAAAACCGTCCATGTTAATGTGTGGGCTGGTCTTACTATTATCCTTTTTCTTCAAAAGGATTTTCAAAGTTAAAAAATATCGTTGGAGTTTACTCACACCATGTTATCCACAAATTTACATGTGCATTGATATGGAGCGGGTCAGTATGGTTTGACTCGGGTCGAGGCAGATCAGCCAGTTCAGTTCTTCACATTGGATCGGGTCGGACTGCTCATGAGGAATGGGTCTGGTCGGTGTGTCTCGTCGATCGGGTCGGTTAGTTCTTGAAGAGGTGGCTCGGGTTGATCTACTTTCATAACAACTGGATCGGTCTGAATTGCTTTGGATCGGGTCAGACAACGCCTGGTCGGGTCGTCCCATAGCAACACAAAGAGAATTGAAGTACACTTTTCTGGAGCGGGTCGGTATGGTTTGACTCGGGTCGGGGCACTTCTGTCTCGAGTCGGGGTAATCTAAATCGGGTTGGCACTTGAAAGCTGGCAATTAGCTGGCGACAACTAGCAGTGGCATTTCTGTAAATATTGAACATCCCGAGCCAAAACCTGAAGACCCATATTTCAGCCATCCCTCATTTCTATAAATAGAGGTTCAACTCCACTTTTGAGGGGGGGCTAGGAAGTGATCCCGAAGGGCTGTTAAACTCTATTCTCAACCTCTTCCAAGCAATTTGATCATCTCAAACATTTCAATTCAAGGATTCATTTCCGGATTCATTATGAAGACATGAAGATTCATCAAGACTTCTGAGAGAGTTTGAGTTAATTCTATCAAAATCAATACTTGGAGGATCTCATTTATTTCTCATAGGAACTTTACTAAGTCAAAGAGTGAGAAAGGTGAGGAATCATGAATGTATCGAGAGTTTATGTTTGCTTTGTATTCCTAAATACAATAATGGAATCATTTAGCAAAGTGGATGTAGATCACGTTTGATCGAACCACTATAAAAACTTTGTGTCTCTCTTTACTCTCCTTTTTCTTTGGTTTTCTTGGATCCATTCTTAGTATTCTTGTGGATATTGTGAAGTGCATCTTGCAACCTTGTTGCTGACTCAAATTTTGAGATCAACAATTGGCGCCCACCGTGTTCTATCCTCTGTCTTCTTTCATTCTTCCACAAATTTTGAAGCCTTGCATTAGAAAGATTAAATCCTATTTTACTACGATCTACCCCAAGCCTTTGCCTAAGCCATGGGTAAACCGGGTAAACCATCAAAAAGGCTCATGGATCAAAATGCCGAGAATGGTGATAATAACGTCGATCGTGAAACTACTCCTCCTATCACCCGATTTGAGGTCAGAGAAGGTTCCGGGGCTGGAGCCTCCATAACAAGACGAGTGTTAGATGGAGTGGCCGCTACTTTGACCAACCAAACGAATATTGCAAATGAGACCATGATGAAGAGACTAGAAACGATGTTCGCCATGCAAGCCGCTACGGCAAAAGTCACCATGAAGACTGCTCATGCTAAATCCATACAGACTCCACATATAGAAAACACCGGTTCCTCTTCTTCAAGCCCAATCTGAGGAAATTCTGTCCAAGAGATGAAGAATCCTAACCATAAGGAGGCAAAGCTACCCGCTCGCGATCATCTTGATAAAGCGACTTCTCAACACGTGCTCGGTTCCGCCAAAGGGGCACCTCTCCAAGCGGGAGGTTCAGGGCCCCGAAATCTGAACCGTGACCCTCTGCTTAGGTAGACATCCGGTAAGGAGGACGTCGTCCGCCCCGCGGACCAACAAAATGAGGAGGAGCGAATATCAGAAATGATCCATAAAATCATGGAGAGAGATCAGAAAAAGCAAGATGATGAAAAAGAATGGGGATTTGCTCCCACAAAAACTCCGCTCACTGAAAGAATCAAAATGGCTCCATATCCAAAAAAAATCAAGCCTCTAATAGTGCAAGCTTATAATGGGACAACTGATCCAAATGTGTTTCTGTTAAAATACGACCAACACATGGATGGGGCTTGTGCCACTGATGAGTTGAAGTGTTTGTACTTTCCGACTTACCTTGAGGGGGTGGCGTCGCTTTGGTTCACCAAATTTCCACCGAGGTCAATGGACGATTTCGCTACCCTGGCCAAGTTGTTCAGAGAGCAATTCAGAGTTCAAGCCACAAAAGTGCGATATGTTATGGAATTGAATGAACTTGAGCAAAGACCAGGAGAATCCGTTAGGGCCTTCCTTACTCGCTTTAATACCGCTGCAGCTGAAGTAGGAAACTATGAGCCTCGCTTGGCTCTGATGGCCTTAAAGGGGGCTATAAGTAAGAAAACCAAGCTCGGACAGTGGATTAAAAAGAAAAAACAAAGCACTCTAGAGGAGTTGTTTGATAAGGCTGAGGAATACATGGGTGTGGATGAGGATCCTGCCTATGCTATGGACATCCCGGAAAGCAGATACAATCTGAAAAGAAGAATAATGATGCAGAAAGCAACCAGAAAAACCCTGGAGGTCAGAAACGTGGTAATGATGGGAAAGACAATCGAGTCAACAAAAAGTTCCGCTTCTTCAAGAACTCGGAGTTGAATCCACTGAACGAAACGGTGGAAAATATTTACATGGCCACCAAGGAGACCGAAGAGTACCCTATACCAAAGCAGATAAAGGTCAGCGATGCCGCCATAAAATCCTGGAGATTCTGCCGGTTTCTTTACCAACCAGGTCATAGCACAAATGAGTGTAGGCACCTAAAGAGCTTAATCGAAGAACTAATAAGGAAGAATAGACTTCAGCAATACACGAAGAATCTGCAAAGTATTCAAGCTCCCCAAGGTCAAGGAACATCCATAGGATAACCAAAGCGTAGTGATAATGCTGCAAACGCTGTAATGCCAAGATTGATCATTAACACCATTTCAGGAGGTCCGCACCCCCACTGGGAAAAATTGTGGGGACACTGTGAAATATGCCAATGAGATGAAAAACCTCCTGACGGGAGAAGAACTCATGATTATGGATGAAGCTTTTATGGCAAAGATACCAAGGTCTCACTGGGATGACATTGTGTTTAAGGATCGAGACTCAGAGTGATTGATGACTCCAACCGAAGATCCAATGGTGATAACTATAGGCCTGGGTCATTCCATTGTTCGAAGAGTTCTAGTTGATAGTGGAGCATCCGTTAATGTCCTTTTCGTCAGTGCTTTTCAAAGGATGAAACTCTCTATGGAAGATGTGAAAGCTTGTCAGAGCAAAATCCATGGATTCACTGGACAAGCTGTTCAGCCAGTCAGAGTCGTCAATCTACTTGTTGAGCTTGGAGAAGGGGAAAACAAGGCGGCACCGAAGAAAGATTTCGTCGTGAACGATGAGTGGTCCACTTATAACGCTTTCCTTGGAAGGCCAACCCTCACAGCTTTCAGAATAACAATGGCGCCATGGTGCCTAACGATGAAGTTTCCCACTGAAAAAGGGCTTGGAATAGTCAAAGGCAATCAGCAAGTAACAAGGGAGTGCTACCTGATGGAACTTACCGAGGCAAGGAAGAAAGAAATGAAAAAGAATGTGGAGCTTCCACCCCGCATTCATGGACCGCCTTATAACAATTAAGGCGGGTCCCTCATAATGGGGAGCGTAGTGGGGCTCAGAAGGAAATCGACCCAAGAAAAACCAGTATGGGGGAAGACAGAGCGGTGCCGGCCAAAGATACCATTTCTATTTCAATACATGATAAAGATCCCGACCGAGTCTTAAAGATAGGTTCTCAGTTGGGTCAAAATCTACAAAAGGATTTGATATTGTTTCTAAAAGCAAATTTAGATGTCTTTACGTGAATGCACTCTGACATGTGTGGAATATCAACGGATGTAATTGTTCATAAATTGAATATTAATCCCAATTTAACTCCTGTAAAACAGAAACGATGAACTCAGGGGCCTAAAAGATCAATGGCGTTAAAAGAAGAAGTAGATAGACTTTTTAATAATAATTTCATACGAACATCAACATATCCTGACTGGGTCTCGAATCCAGTTCTCGTCAAGAAGTCTAATGGCAAGTGGAGAGTATGCATAGATTATTCAGACCTTAACAAAGCATGTCCCAAGGACAGTTTCCCTCTGCCTAAAATCAATCAGCTTGTCGATGCAATCGCAGGGCATGCACTATTATCTTTCATGAATGCGTATTCTAGATACAATCAAATTATGATGCATGAACCGGATCACGAGAACACAAGTTTTATAACTGACAGAGGCTTGTACTGTTATAAGGTTATGCCATTCGGACTAAAGAATGCAGGAGCAACATACCAACGTCTTGTGAGCTCCATGTTCAAGCCTCAGATTGGGAACACTATGGAGGTTTACATCGACGACATGTTAGTAAAGTTTAAGAAGGCTGAAGATCACCTAGAGGATTTAGCAGAGATGTTTCATATCCTAAGAAAATTCGACATGAAGTTAAATCCTTTAAAATGCTCATTCGGGGTTTCTTCAGGAAAATTTCTCGGGTTCATAGTCAATGCCAGAGGCATTGAGGCAAATCCTTCCCAAATCACGGCATTATGAGAAGTGCAAGCGCCAAAAACGATAAAGGAGCTTCAGATCTTGAATGGGAAGATTATTGCCCTTAACCGCTTCATTTCTAAAGCAATAGATCGTTGCATCCCATTTTTTAACGCTTTAAGAAAAGGAAAGAAAGACTTCCAATGAACCCAAGAATGTCAAATGGCTTTCGAACAGTTAATTCAACATTTGGAGTCTCCACCGATTCTTTATAAACCCAGAAATGGAGAAGATCTATTCCTATACTTGGCTATATCACCACATGCATTGAGCGTCGCGCTCGTTCGCGAGGATGCTAAGATCCAACGGCCAGTCTACTATGTTAGTAAATGGCTTACTGGGGTAGAATTGAACTACCCAAGGCTTGAAAAACTTTCATATTGTCTACTCTTCGCCTCAAAGAAGTTGAGACCATATTTTCAATCCCATCCATTAAAAGTCCTCACGGATCAGCCGCTAAGGCAAATTCTCTTCTGTCCGGATACCTCAGGGAGGCTATTAAGATGGAATATCGAGCTCAGCCAATATGACATCACTTATCACCCCCGAAGAGCTATCAATAGGCAAGCTTTAGTAGATTTCATTGCCGAGTTTATGGACAGAGGTGATGGAGTTGATGTACCGGCAAGGATAATCCCTAGTTGATACTATACATTGATGGCTCAAAGAATGATTACTGTTCAGGAGCCGGAATTGTCATAGAAACTCCAGAAGACCATTCCTTGCGTTAGGCATTAAGGTTGGAATTTCCATCAACCAATAATAAGGCCGAATACGAAGCATTGATAAACAGATTGAAACTAGCAAAAGAGCTGAATTTAAAAACCATGCAGATCTTTAGTGATTCCCATTGGTAGTGGGTCAGGTCCTAGGAGAATTCTGAACCAAAGTTGGAAATCTTCCTTCTTATCTTGTTAAAGCTACAGAACTTCTCAACAACTTCGATCACTACACCATATCTCACATTACAAGAGAAAAAAAATGCAAAAGCAGACTCTCTCTCGCTAAATATGCTAGTTCTTCTAATGCACACTTGCTTGGGCTAATACCCATTGAAGTCCTTACAACCCCTGCCACTTGAGGAGGAAGACGTTGACTGGATCATGGAAACGGTTGAAGAACCTATGTCCTGGATGACACCGATTAAGGAGTATATCCTTAACGGAATGATTCCTAAGGAACCAAAAAAGCGGAGGAAAATACTGCGCAAGGCTCCGTTATATCTTGTTCAGGACGGGAGGTTGTACAGACGAGGATTCTCTATGCCATTACTACGATGTGTGTCCAAGGAAGAGTCAAAAGTAATCTTGACAGAACTGCATGAGGGACACTGCGGAGGTCACATTGGTGGTCAGACTTTAGCCAAGAAAGCTTTATGATACAGCTATTTTTGGCTTAGTGTAAACTTAGATGTGATGAATTATACCAAAAGATGCGACAAGTGTCAAAGATTTGCGAAAATTCCGAGAGCACCGCCAACAGAATTGACCCAGATGGTCAATCCGTGGCCATTTGCTCTCTGGGGCATAGATTTGATTGGGGCACTACCCACTGCAAAATCTAATATGAAGTACGAAATAGTGGCAGTTGACTATTTTACTAAATGGGCTGAAGCTGAGCCACTAGCCACTATTACTTCGAAGAAGCTTTGTTTTGAAAAACATCATCTACAGGTTTGGCATACCACAGAAAATAATCACTGATAATGGGACTCAGTTTGAGAGCGCTGAGTTCCTAGACTTTTGTGCCAAATACAAGATCAAGAAAAGCTTTTCAGCCATCGCCCATCTGCAAGCGAACGGGAAGGTTGAGGCAATCAACAATATCCTGAAGTCAGCCATCAAAAAACGACTTGAGAAGGCCAAGGGAAGTTGGATTGATGAGCTTCCACTTGCACTATGGGCATATCGAACTACCCATAAACTGCAATAGGACACACTCCGTTTTCCCTCACATATGGATCCGAAGCAATGATCCTGGTTGAGTTAGAAGTTCAGACTCATAGAAGGATCTAGTTCAGCCAAGCGAAAAATGAGAAACTTCAACTCGAAACGCTTGACTTACTCGAGGAAAAAAGAAAAGAATCAGAACTCAGAATTATGGCACATCAGAGAAGAATAGCTCGTCATTTCAATGCTCGAGTTAAGCGAAGGACCTTCCAAGTTGGGTACCTTGTTCTCAAGGGAATCGTGACGGGAACCGGGGTACTAGGACTCAATTAGGAGGGGCTATGTGTGATGAGCCAAAAAAATTTCGGATGGTACATTTGAACTTAAAACAACAGACGGATTCCAACTCCCAAGGGCATGGAATGCTATACATCTCTGTCGCTACTTCTTTTAGTGTTTCTTTCGTAGCATTTGTAAACAACATGCATTGTACATACCATGCAACGCTATTACAAGTTTTGTAAATATAAATCGAATTACTTGCCTAAATTGTACATTTGCAAAGTACTCGCTAAAGATCGATTTTGATTGCAGGTCCTCTAAAAGATACACTGATACCACTATAACCTGATTAGTCCTTGAGGCTATCGGTCATCGCTTAATGCTCAAAAGCATCATTCGCAATTAGCTCAGTGACATGAAAAGCACAGTGGTGGAAGCACAAGACACCAAGGTTAGGACTGTCAAATGACATGACACTTAAATCACAAACAAAACTGCAAGTTTCACCGAAGGGCCACCTTCTTAATCACAAACAAATCGTGGCAAAACCCAATAAATGAACTAGTGTCTGCCCTGTGGGACAGCGCAGCCAATAAACCATAGTCCTCCCCAAGGGGCACCTAGTCAATCGCCAGTACCATTAGTACGTGGTCTAGCTGCGACATATACTGGGCCTTTAAACCAAAGACCTCCCCAAGGGGCACCTGGTTCATCGTCGATGCCAATAGTACATGGCTGGATAGCGATATAAACACTGGGTTCAAAAAGACCTCTTCGGGGGCATCCGACCAGATGTTGGGTCTTCCAAACCCAATTATTAACTTTGGATATTTCAAATCCAGTTACTGGCGGACTTTAAAAAGACCTCTTCGGGGGCATCTGACCAGATGTTGGGTCTTCCAAACACAACTATTAATTATGGATATTTCGAATCTAGTTACTGGTGGACTTTAAAAAGACCTCATCGGGGGCATCCGACCAGATGTTGGGTCTTCCAAACCCAACTATTAATTCTGGATCTTTCAAATCCAGTTACTGGCGGACTTTAAAAAGACCTCTTCGGAGGCATCCGACCAGATGTTGGTCTTCCAAACGCAACTATTAATTCTGGATCTTTCAAATCTAGTTACTGGTGGACTTTAAAAACACCTCTTCGGGGGCATTCGACCAGATGTTGGGTCCTCCAAACCCAACTATTAATTCTGGATCTTTCAAATCCAGTAACTGGCAGACTTTAAAAAGACCTCTTCGGAGGCATCCGATCAGATGTTGGATCTTCCAAACCTAACTATTAATTATGGTTCTTTCAAATCCAGTTACTGGCGGACTTTGAAAGACCCCTACGGGGGCATCCGATCATAAGCCGGGTCTTCCAAATTCGGTTAGCAACGGACCCAAAGGCCTTCACAGAGCCACCCTATAGATTCTATAAGCGGCTGAGTAATTCAGTCACAATGAATAAAGGGTTTACAAATATTCCATCAAGAAAGCAAAAAATATAAGACCTCTCAAACAGGGGCACAAAGGACCAAAAACTCATCCTCCTTTTGAGGGTATGAGTTGAAGCTGTTAGGCCGGGATCCCATAATCATGATCACGCCAAAAATCAGTGATAGCGAGAGTGCGTGATTCAAAGGGTCCGGAGGAAGTCAACCACAAAATTTGCCATAACTTGAGATCGAAGGCTCAACCTAAGTTGAACCCCGAAATGGATGTAACGCTCGAGAACTTCAATACCGTGACAAGCAAATAAGTGGTTATTTGTGAAGAAGAAGTTTTTGGGGTTGATTTAGCGAAAATCAAGAAGGGGCGATGGAAAAAATCGGTTGAGCAGATTCATCTAGCAATAACTCATGGCTGCGGTCAAAAATTAGTGCTACAAGATCAATCTTATACCAAGTATTGCATTAACAAGTAATCTATAGTTTAAAATCTTTGTGTTGCAATCATGAAGAGATGATTAGTGCAGAATGCAAAGCAGTCAAACATAACGAATAACATACAGTTTCACTTTAGCAACACAAAGTCATATCGCAAATTCACAATTCAAACACAAAACATAAGAATAATGTGCGAGGGCTGGCACCCGTATATACAACTGGTCTAAATGCAGTACATTAAAAGATAAGGAGATAAAGAAAGCTGGTCGTAAGCACTACTTCTTCTTTCCATCCTTCGAACTCCCGGACCTCAAATTTGGTCTTTCGGTATTAGAGGGAGGAGTTGGATCAGCTGACTGGCCTATGCCTTTGGTTATTGGCCCACTGGGACTCTCTTGAGAAGATATTGTGATAACGCCCTTCCTTTTCTTCTTGATAACCTCCTTCTTACCTTTGAGACTCGACAATAATTCCCGTTTTCCTTGAGCCTCAATGCCACGTAGCGTAGATTCGTCGGTTTCTTCAGAATCCTCTTCGCTTGGGAGATAGTCATCATCATCTAGATTGGCAGTTGCCCCAATTTTAGTATCCTGATCCTAGGGTCTTAGCGTCAGGAGTGTTAGCTGGCGCAAGTGGTGTCGATATCAAAATCGAATTAGTAGTCTCAGCCATCATATTAGTAAACCCCCCGGGAGGAGGCATAGGTGAAATCAAACCTAAGGAAGTCAAACAATGAGCCCAATATGTGGTCGTACCAGGAGAAAGGAACAAATAGTCTAAGTTCAGTATAATATGAGAAACTTCAGCTTTACCTGTAACTGTAAGACTCACCTCGATATTCTTTTGAGCTTCAACCTCAAACTCTCCTGCTTCAGGGGAACTATCATCATCATCGTCTTCACCTCTGTCTTTCTGAGGGCGGAGAGCTTAGAAAAGGTCCGTAAGACGGTAGCCTTGACATCAACAGATACTACTTGAACTTCAGTATTTGTGTCATGAATGGTCCCTCTCGAAGGCCCGGCTTCGTCATAAAGAAAGCTCCTTGCCCTTGCTAGCTTAGCTCTTTTATAACCAGGGCATCACGGGATTCTGGTCTAAGAGGTCTGCAAGAAGGTCGTTTTCATCATGCTCGCCCTTATTGATCTCTAAGATTCGTTCCCAGGCAAGAGCCAGAGTAATAGCAAATTTGTTTTTTAAGTAGCGTAAACTCCATTTATTCATAACACTGAAGACATAAAAGTTGAATAAAGAAGCATCAGAATTCAAGTGGGCTTTTTTGAGTTCAGCGGCAGCTCTAAGTTTTTCATCGTCTAGGGCTTGTTGTGCTAAACAAAGGGTTGTGTTTAAAGAAGAGACTCTTTCGCGGATGATAGTATTCTCCTTCTGGTGAGCGGCGGAAGTGTTCTTTTCCATGCTTATTTGGGATTTAGCAAAATCTCGAGTAGCTTGAGCTTCATGGAGCTGCGTTGTTAATGTGTTTTCCTTCTCCCGCACGACATCGAGTTCTTCTTTGAGTTTTTTGTTTTCTTCTTCTAAGCTCTGCAATTCGTTATCCTTCTAGGTGTGAGAGACGATGGTCCTTTCTTGTGACTTAATGACCTTAACTAGCTCAGCTTTATCATTTTCTAAGGTGGCGAGGCGTACAAAAGCGATACCATTAACCCTTGAAAGCTCATGAGAAAAAGTATACCACTGACTCAGTAGTTTCTCGGCTTGGATTTTAATTTTACCCAATTTTACATCAAACCGACTCTTAGCTACCTCTAAATGATTATGGGCTACGTTAAATTGAGAAGACATATTGCCTTCCAGATCGTCAAAATCTCTATGCATATCTCGTTTATCATTTGAGTGAATGTCTAAGTTAAATCACACTCCTCTTAGATCCCATTCTGGGAACCGGTAGCCAAGAGTGAAGTCACTTGAACTAGGGAGATATTGAGGCCTATTTATGATCATCTCAACGTCTGCAGAGGTAGGAGTGACTGATGGAGTAGCTAAGGATATCTCTTTAGGAGAAGTATGAGGGTTAGCCATTGGAAACTTATCCGATTTGTGGCGCTTCTCGCAGCCACTGTCGTCTTTGCTGCTCCTCCCCCTCTTCTTGTGGTCTTTCTTCCCTTGCTTTTCCTGTTTCTTCTTCTCTTTAGCTTCTTCCATTGCAAAATCCTTGAGCCTCCACCTCCTCTGTTCCTCAGTCTCAATAAGATCATCAATTTGGTGGGGTTAGTAGGAAGACTGCAGGTGTACAGAGTGTTTTGAATGTTGTGAAGGATGGGATTTCTTCAAGAAACGCTTTGGGTCTTGGAGACTTGTTATTTCGTTGGTATTTTTCATGAATTAGGCTTTAGGCATTGTTTTTGTACCTAAAGGAAACAATGCTGCAAGAATTTAGTATTTATATTCACAAGAACCGAAAGTAATTTGGAAAGCAAGTACAGAGAATTGCAAGCAATGCAAAAAATAAATGTTCGACAATGTGTCCCGAGCAACAAACCATTTTTTTCTAAGATAGGCAAGGTAACAGGAGATTCGACTGTTTTCCCTATAACTTGAGGCATGGAAGGTTGGATAACAACTTCGCCCTGGATAATGTCTCTGGCTGAGCTCAGGTCACTCAAGTTCTTATAAGTGTCCGTCAAACTCTCCCCTTGAGTAACCTGAACAGTTGGACCCTTGTCTGGATGGTTTACAACATCCTTCGGAGATTTTGGGTTCCCAGTAGGATTGATCGCCGGACCGGGAGAAACTCGTACCTGAATTTTTCCCTTTTTGCTTGTTTACTTTTGCCCTCATGTGAATTAGAATCACCTTCCTCAATAGAAATCAGTTTGGGTTTGGGCAGTGTCTTGCTACTGCCTGAAACATCGGAGCACTTTTGCAAAGGAGGTGTTCTAGCATGATATTTGCCAGCAACCTCTTTCTTAGGGAAAAGATTAAATTTGAGAGTGTGAGAAGGATCGAGCAAATGATATTGGTAAAGAAACTCTTCCGTGATCAATTATCTCCTACTCCTTTTTGTCTCATTTATAGCAAGCAAAGCATCATGCAATTCATCGCCAGTGGCATCTCTTGAATCAGAAGGAGGAAGTACTGCCAAAATCAAAATAATTTAGTATCGGGAAACTAGTTGCAAAGGTAAATGCGTGAATATGCTCTTACCTCCTTCCATCCACCTTCCATAAAAACTATCGGGGCAGCGTACGAAACAATAATTCTCTAATAACCCTTGGCACTATCCATTAGATCAGTTACAATCATAGGGTATTTTCCTTCCAAGTAACGATCGATGGTGAAGGTTGTTTCTTTTTGAAAGAATACAATGAACAGACTTCTTCGAAGGTAGGGGGACGTTCCTTAATCCTCATAAACAGTATGTAGAGACAGGTTAAAATGGCAAAACCATTTGGATGTAATTGCATATGAACGATAGCTAAATGCTTTAAGAGCATCAATATGATGGGATTACAAGGAGGAATGCCGCCCATTGTCACTATATATCGATTAATAGCGACAAATCCTGTAATGACCCGCACTGGCAGAGGTATTATGATTAGTTTATTTTATTATATCAATGGTGGTTTAGTGAATTAAATGATCGTTGATTTAAATAATGGTGAATATTTTATTTAAATAATAAATTAAATAATAAATTAAATAATATATTTAATTCTGAAATAATCAGAATTGGCTGAAATGGCGATATGGTGTGAACTGGATCATCTGTGATATTTAACTCAGTTTGGAATTGAATTTGAATAACGAATATATTATATAAATGACAGTTTGAACGTATAATTACATTATAATTAAAATCGATCTTGAAATGGCGCTGCAGTTCGTAAATTGGCGATTCGAACTTCAACTGAATGTACATGATTCGTTTTAAGCCGGATTTCTGTGAAACAAGAAACGTACGGAGCTGGTGGAGTATATCTTTCTAGTGGAAGAGAAAAAAATCGGGATTTCGTCGTGTAGATTTTGAGATATGTCCAAATCAAATTTTAAAATAGTCGCTATAGAATCGTTTATCGACCATAACGGATATTCCAAAATAACTAGATATCGGGTGTGAATTTAAACAAGGTTCTTTTGGGAAATAGTGATAATTTAATTTTTAGAATTTTATGGTAATTTTTAATTAATTTAATAAGCAACTTTTTTTATTTGAAGTATTTCGCACCCTGAAATCAACATTTTGAAGTTTCAAAATGTGAGTCCATCTACAGGTATTATTATATTTTTGGGATCGGGAGATGGTGTTGATCACAACGGTATATTTATTTCAGTCGGCAGCACTCGTAGATGGATATAATTGTACGTTGAACGGTTATAATTTAAAACAACACTAAAACCTAGTATCACTTTCTCAACGCGGTCAAAACAGGAGCCACGTTCTTCGTTCCCTTGCCACTTATTCTCTTCAGCAAGAAATCAAATGTGGACGATATCCATCCACTAAATCTAAAATGTTAACCCCCTATATAATAGTTTTTCTTCTATCTAACCTAATTCTTTTTCTGCAAAGTAAAAGGAGGCGCCTCCTCTATAATATCTTCTTCTGAAAATCAAACAACTTCCTTCTATTCATACCGACTTTATTCCCCAAATTGGTATTGTTTCATACGTCCTCAGCATATCAAACCGAAAGGAACTCGCAGCTATTCAAACACTGGAAGAATTTGAAGTGAGTTACTGTCCAGATCTGTTCTGTAGCCGGAAGCTAAAGCTAGGCGTCGGGAGTTTAATGGACCGGAGGTGTGCCTTGCCTGTCCGCTTGAGTACGTGATGGAATATTAGAGGGAGGAGGAGTACTCGAGTGGAGATGGAGACGCGTTGGTTGACGAGGGGATGGGAAATGACGGAAACAAATGTGAGGAGACGGAGGTGGTCTGCTGTGTATGAAAGAGGAGCTCGTTGTAAATGTTTTTGGAAGGGAATGTGAAGAGAAGGACGCTGGAGTTCTCGGATGTGGTGTTTGAGTTTTCTGGAGTTCGAAAGGAGGAGGAGCAGGTTCATGGTTGTAAGTTTTGGGGAGGATAATGTACGCTGGTTTGGGAGTATTACTGAGTAAATGTCCAAACTGGTGCACGCAGTTTTACTGAGAGGAGGGAATGGAGGAGATAAGTCGGATGGGGGGGACTTCGGTTCTGAGTAACAGACGTGGTGATGGAGATTGTGAAGGGGTAATGATGGAGGAATGGTTCTTGGCATTGGGTATTTGGTTTAAGTTGGTGAAGGCTTAGTTGTAAATGGGATGGGATGCGGCAATAGTGGATCCAACTAGATGATTCTTGATGAGTTCGTTTTTTTGTCGTGTTGAGTATGGAAGTGGCATTGTGTTTTCAAAAGGGTGAGACCATGTCCGAATTTCTTTACTGTAGTGAGGAAATTTGTTGAAGAAAAGAGGAGAAAGTAAGGGTGATGGGAGCTTTGGAAAATATGGGAGCATCATTTTTGTGTACTGAAGTTTCAGTTTGGGAAGAAGGACATCGGGTCTAAAAGGGAGCAAATGGGTCGGGTTTCTAAAATGGGTGAGGCCCAGTTGTCATTTAAAACCAAGTTATTTTATTTTAAATGAATATCCAAACTTGTATAAGTCATAACATTGCATACATCATCAGAATTGAGCGAAACAAGATCCGTTGGGATCGTATGGACGGGAGCAACACAATGAGACTGACCGGGAGTGAATCCGAGCTCGTTACAATTTATGGCGAAATAAATTGTCCAACTGAGTCAAAGAACGCAAACCGATTATATAACGGTAAACGCGCCAATGTGAGTAAATCTCACTAACTCTGAACAGTTTATAAATTCATGTTGTATTTTTAGAACTGTTAGATATTGGTTGATTTACTGTATGTTGACTGTTTGATTGAACTGCTAGTCAGTTAGTTAAATTTTCTATATTGATTCTGTTTAACAGAATATATCATATGGAGCTGAAAGTGATGTTATATTATATTGTTTAACATCTGTGATATAGGGAAAAAGGTTGGAGGAATCCAACTGGATTCCTCAACATTATTTTACTGTTTTCATATATTGTGATATATGATGTGTTATATAATCTGTTATGGATTATGGGTGTTGGAATGATGTTGATCATTGTTATTTGATATTGTAAATATCATAAGAGACCCTGGGATGTAAAAAGAAGTATTTCAATGTATATTGAAATAAAGGAATTTTATAAAATCACAGGATTTTATAAAAGGAATTATTTATAAAACGAACATGGTTTTATAAAAGGGATATTTATTTAGAAAATAAATAGAAATAGAAAGGAATATTTATTTAGAAAATAAATAGAAGTTATAAATAGGAAATATTTGTAACGGTAAATAGAAGTTATAAATAGGAAATATTTGTAACGGTAAATAGAAGTTATAAATAGGATATATTTGTAACGGTAAATAGAAGTTATAAATAGGATATATTTGTAACGGTAAATAGAAGTTATAAATAGGATATATTTGTAACGGTAAGTAAACGTTATAAAAAGGAAATAGTTGTAACGGAAAACGTAGTTTATAAAAAGGAGCTAATCGATGTTAGTTTAATCGATTAGTGAGAAAGTTAAAAGGAGCTAATCGATGTTAGTTAATCGATTAGAGTTAAAGCAAAGGAGATAATCGATGTTAGTTAATCGATTAGTGTTAAAGTAAAAGGAGATAATCGATGTTAGTTAATCGATTAGTGTTAAAGTAAAAGGAGATAATCGATGTTAGTTAATCGATTAGTGTTAAAGTAAAAGGAGTTATCGAATATAGTTTATTCGATAGGAGTTAAGTGAAATGAGTGAATCAATAGTGTTAGTCAAATAGAGTTAATCCAATAGTGTTAGTCCAATAGAGTTAATTGATAAGGGTTAATCGAATAGAGATTTATTAGAAGGAGGGTTAAGTAAGGAAGTTAGAAAAAGGAATAAAGTGAACTTTGCTAATTTCAAAGTTAGAAATGTTGTTCAGTTAAGGTCTGAGAGGTAGTTCTACCCCAACTTGATTGGCTTCGTTTTTAACTAAGGAATAGTTAAGGTTCGGCAGTAAAGGAAATTGTTTGAGTTGGCATCGCGATGGTTTGTTTAAACATCTGTCTAAGTCCAATGAAGAAGCTTTGGAAATGGTTTCTAAATAAGAAACCAGAAATGTTTTCCAATAAAGAAAACAAGAAATGGAAATGTTTTCCATTTGTAATAACATATATTTTCTAAATTTAGAAAATAAGAAATATTGAATATAGGGAAACAGGAGATAAGTAAATTTATGTAATAAAGAGATAAAGGTTGAATGATGTTTGATCGATATAATTTCCATTTGGAAATAATATCGTTGTTTGCACACCTGTTTTTATTCGATAGTTAAATCACAGACTATCGAAGTTTTGACCATTTAACGTTGTTAATATGGAGAGACCGGTTGGATTATTATCCAAAGAACCACTCTGTATTGGCATAAGCGTTGCGAATCATATATGCCAAAGGAAATTGAAGACGGGGTTATGCAAGGGCTATCCTATTTACAGAATAGTGCCTTCGGTTCATCCTGTTCCTGGATGACTTGTATGGACGGATGTCTGACGGAGTATTTCCAGATGATCACATATATTGATTTCTCCAACTGTACCAAGAGTGGAAGCGGAGAAGGAAACTTCTTTTAGCTAACACGTAATGTAGGGTTGAGGACGTCAATCGGTGATTTGATGGATTTGACGATGTGACATTCAAAGTGAATCTGGTATGATGAAAGCGTAGTTTCTAGCCTCATCATCCGGTAAATGACAGAAATCGGGCAGGCAGCATGGCTAAGTCGGTCGCACCGAAGTAGGGTGTATAATCACCTGATCTAGAGTTTCATTTACTTCTAAAAATCTATTGTTGATGCTGTCCCATTCGGGAAACGGTTGCTGATCCCAACTGTTGGTGATATACATTCGATACACTCAAGCGAAATGAGTGGTCGGTCATGTGTGGCCGGGTTGCAAGATGTTCTTGTTGAACCCAGTGTATTCCTCTCTAGAGGTACATGAGCGAAAGGTGGATCCATACCTTGTCATAGTTGGAAACTCATTACCCAATACGTGCTTGCGGTTTTGATTGTATACTATATATGTAGAACGTGAGATGAAAGCGTTTCTGCTAGATGATTATATATATACTGTGGTTGATAGACATTATTATAATATCAAAAGGTTTTTGATATAAAAAGATAAATTTGGATTCTCATAAGGGAAAAACCCGTTCCGTTATGCGGCGTGGTCTTATGAGATATCGTTCACTTGTTCGAACTGTTTTTATACTGTTTTACTCATACCAGTCCCATGACTGACCCGGAGTTTACTTTGTTGTTTTCCCTAAACTCTTGGGTGCCTAAATTTGTACGGTCAGTCAAGTAGTCGGGATTTACAGATATACTGGAAGAGCTTGGAGCAGGAGGCTTCAGGATCATATAGCTATAGTTTATTTCCGCTGTGTTGTAAGTGCTGTACTTTGATAATGATATGTATATTCAAGTACCAAGTTTGTATTTCAAAGTTATGTTATGAAATATATTTATTCGTTCCGCTGTGAGATTCGTGTTACTCTGATGTTGTGTTCTTCTTCTTCTTCTATTCTAATTTTCTATCTTATCTTTCCTCACCCTCTAATTTATTTCACTAATTACCAGGATTTCTCGACGTTTTGGTTGTCGGCATCGTGTTTATGTCGATAACCAAAGTCGCTCGAAATCCGGGTCGTTACAAATCCGAAAGGAGGAACGTCCGCAAACTCATTTTCCTCAGGATACTTAGCTTCAGTCTCTGGTATACTAAATTGAGCCAGTAAGGTTTTATATGCACGATCGCCCATTTTATTTGGTTTCCTATCACCTGGCGCTTTAGTTTAGGGTTTAGCAATAGGAAACTCCAGATTGGGATCACTAGTAGTAGAAGCTTCATCTTGTGTAGATTTTGATGACTTTTCATATTATTGGCGTGATTTATGTCTGGTATCCATTTCTACACAAACAACTGTGTTTAACAGCAAACTACAGAAAAATGCTCTTGAATTACAGAATGAAAACCAAAGCAGGAAAAGAGCAAAATAGTTAAAATCGATCCAACCAGAATCAACTATGAATAACCGGACCGGGTCGGTCATAATTGACCTCGATCGAGTCGGTCATAATAGACCCCGGTCGGGTCGGATGTGATTGACCCCGATCAGATCGGTTATGATCGAACCCGATTGGGTCGGTTGTGATTGACTCCGGTCAGGTTGGTCGTGGTTGACCCCGGTCGGGTCGGTCATAACTGACACCGGTCGGGTCAGTCATATTTGAGCCTGATCGGGATAGTTGAAACCAACCTGAGCCGAGTCAGTCACAACCCACCAGAACTAGTCGCTTTAATCTGCTAGTGAAGGGTCAAGAAGCGTGATCTCGTGTGATCCATGGTAACTAAAGCATGGTGATTCAAAGCAAACACAACATCAAAAGAACGACATCACAATTACAAAGCATGATCACGATAGCAAACTAAGTATAAGAGCTCAGAAATTTTAGACAATTATATACTTCGGGCATTTCACCAAACGCGTTGAATGCATTATTCCAAGACCAAAGTTCAATGGATTTTATACAATGTAAACCCATTATCTACAACATCAAACTCTTCATACATATGCAAGTTCATCGCAGATATCTTTAAAAACATTTAATAGCGCATCAACACAAGAATTCTCGACTTTAAAAACCTAATCTGCTTCTCAATCCCAAATCGGACCAATCCAAAACCCAATAACCCGGAAAATAAACCCATGCTGATGATTCACAAGCTTCTTTACACCCAAATGATCACCTTGGCCCCAATTCTTTCCAATTCAAAACCAAAAACAAAATTGCAAAGAAAATATCGAAAATTACCTGCAAGTAGAAATGTGGTTTGGGTCCAGGGGTCACGGGTTTGGGGGAGTTGAATCGACGACTTGAATTGATCGGGAGTCGAGAACAATTTGGGTGTGAATCAAGGTAGAAAGATCTCTTCTGAGGGGGGTGCTGCTGCCGTTGAAATATTCGGAGGAGGATTGTGTGAAATAAAGGAGAACGAAAGGCCAAAAAGTCTTTTATAGCTGACGTGTAAGGTGAACCGGGCTGAGTTAATGCAAATGGCCCAACTCAATCAGTATAAACTGTTCGACCCGGATAATTATTTGCCAACCCATCGTCCAAGCCCACCGTGGGTGATCCAGGGAATAACATGATTAAAGTGTCTATTTCGGAGCTTATAATTTTTAGCAACAATCATAAACTCCGAGGGGAAAAATATTATCCACAAATTTACATATGCTTTGATATGGAGCGGGTCGGTATGGTTTGACTCGGGTCGAGGCAGATCAGCCAGTTCAATTCTTCACATTGGATCGGGTTAGACTGCTCATGAGGAATTGGTCTGGTCGGTGTGTCTCGTCGATCGGGTCGGTTAGTTGTTGAAGAGGTGGCTTAGGTTGGTCTACTTCCATAATAACTGGATCGGTTTGAATGGCTTTGGATCGGGTCAGACAGCGCCTGGTTGGGTCTCCCTATAGCAACACAAAGAGAACTGAAGTACTCTTTTCTGGAGCGGGTCATTATGGTTTGACTCGGGTCAGGGGACTTCTGGCTCGGGTCGGGGTAATCTGAATCGGGTTGGCACTTGAAAGCTGGCAATTAGCTGGTGACAACTGGCGACAAATAGCAGTGGCATTTTTGTAAATACTAAGCAGCCCGAGCCAAAACCTGAAACCATATTTCAGCCATCCCTCATTTCTATAAATAGGGGTTCAATTCCACTTTTTGAGTGCGGGAGGGGGCTGGGAAGTGATCCCGAAGAGCTGTTAAATTCTATTCTCAACCTTTTCTAAGCAATTTGATCATCTCAAACATTTCAATTCAAAGATTCATTTCTAGATTCATTGTGAAGACATGAAGATTCATCAAGATTTGTGAGAGAGTTTGAGTTAATTCTATCAAAATCAATACTTGGAGGATCTCATTAATTTCTCATAGGAACTTTTACTAAGTCAAAGAGTGAGAAAGGTGAGATGAATCATGAATGTATCAAGAGTTTATGTTTGCTTTGTAATCCAAAATACAATAATGGAATCATTTAGCAAAGTGGATGTAGATCACGTTTGATTGAACCACTATAAAAACTTTGTGTCTCTCTTTACTCGCCTTTTTCTTTGGTTTTCTTGGCTCCATTCTTACTTTTCTTGGGGATATTGTGAAATGCATCTTGCAACCTTGTTGTTGACTTAAATTTTGAGATCAACACACCAGTTCCATGACTGACCCATAGTTTATTTGTTTGTGTTTTCCCTAAACTCTTGGGTGCCCAAATTTGTATGGGTAGTCAAGTGTTCAGGCTTTGCAGATACATTTGGAGGAGCTTGAAGCAGGAGGCTTCACCATCAGTTATTTAGAGATTATTTCCACTTTGATGTATATGTGTTATACTCTAATATAGTATGTTATACAAATTCAGATTTTGTATCCCAAATTTATGTTATATATTATATTTTATTCGTTCCGCTGTGAGATTCGTGTTCTTCTTACTCTTCTATTCTATTAGTTCTATCTTTCTACTTCTCATCCTCTAACTTCTTTCTCTTAACATTCTGCTTTTCTGTATAATTTGGGTTGACAGTGGTAGTAAAACGTCAGCTTAAATTGGTATGGAAAAGTGGGACGTTACAAGTTTTTCATTAAAGAAGGTTAGAGTTTTAGTCTTGTATAAATACCCCACATGTTCATGTAAATAGTTTCATGATTTATGACACAAAATCACATGTATGTTAAAGAAGACGGTACTTGGAATTAATATATGATAGAGGAGATAGTTTGAAAATTGAAGATCGGAGAAGATAGCTTTGGTTTTAGCTCAGACGTATGGAAGGTTGGTCAGACGTCTGAGAATGCTCGCTAGAATTTCCCGATAGGTTGGACACACCTTGGACCAACCTTGTCAAACTCTAGGCTAGAGAATATTATTTTGACCTAGTTTTTCACATCTTTAATCAATGAATTTTTTGAGAGGAAAATTGGATATTTTGCCTAGGCCTTCTATTCTCTTATATAAGCATCTTCTAGGTTTGGATTATTTATAATGTAAGTGGATGGGGTTCAGACCGAAATAGTTGATCCAAGAGTTTGCCTTCATTCTTCATTGTTCTCCTTCTCCAACAATAGTTGTAGTCATCTAGATACTTTTTGCCTTTCTCCATAAGGTTATTGATTCATATTGTAGTTTGTTTACTTTTTGTTTTTGGTCCACTGAGTTTAAATAAAAATTTGTTTTGGATGAATCAATAAAGAGGGTGGTTGGGGAATATCTTGCGTTTGTGCGTGTAATTTCGTATCTGTATTGTTTTCAATTAAAATCAACCTTAAATATTTGAGTGAATAAGATCCTGGATGCTTCTTCAAAAGGTACACAATTTACACAACAGTTGATATCAGAGCTAAATCATCGCAAAACTTAGAGTGGTTTTGGATTGGGAAAAAATTGATTTTTTAATGCTAGATGTAATGATGTTTCTTGTGTAATCAAATGATGTTTCAAAGATGGCTATTTTTGATGGATGAAATTCGGGGATTTGGAAGCCTAAGATGGAGGATGTGCTTTATCTCAATGTTCTTCATGATCTGATTGATTGAGATGGGAAGAAGCCCTCGGATGTGTATGAGGGAAAGTGGTAGAAGATGGATAAGAAGGCAATTGCCTTGATTCGACAGTACCTTGATGATTCGGTATTCCATCATGTGGCTAGTTGTGAATCTACCAAGGTATTATGGGACAAGTTGGTATCTTTGTATGAGTCTAGGAGTGTCATGAGTAAGGCTTTTCTGGTTTGAAAGCTAGTGCAGTTGAGGTTGGATGAAGAAATGTTTGTTGCTGATCATTTGAACGAATTTCAAGATGTGATCAATCAATTAGCAAATTTGAAGGTTATTTTTGATGATGAGTTGCAAGCTCTTTTGTTGATGTGTTCGCTTTCTGAAAGCTAGGAGACTTTGGCTGTTTCATTGAGTAATTCCAATGCTAATGGAGCTATCTCTTTGTAAATGGCAAGAAGCAGCCTTTTGAATGAGGAACTAAGGAGAAAAGGGCCGGGTTTTAAATTAGTTCAAGGTGAGGCTATGGTAGCAAGAGACTCGAAGAAAGATACAAGATGGAAGAAGAAGGGGTCTAATGGTAAACATGCTATCAATTGCCATTATTATGGTAAGGAAGGTCATATACGCAAAAATTATTATGCCTATAAGAAAGATCAGAAGAAGGTTGCAGATAGTGATAGTAGTGATGATGCACATGCAGGTTTTGCTGAAGGTTCGATTAGTGATGCTTCTTGTGAATCGAGTCAAACCATTTATAAATGGGTCGGGTTAAGGTTGAGAAAAAAAATGACCTATTTAATAAATGGGTTAAACCGACCCGTTTATAAATCAACCCGAAACTGACCCGACATGACCCGTTGACAACCCTACTTGTAACGTCTTGTTTAGTTAAGCTAATACTTGGAAGATGGATTTGGGAGACTGTATTCACATTTGTAAGGATGTAAATTGTTTTTCTTCTTATGAGAAGAATGTTGACATAAATAGTTAGACCTATGAAGTAGAGCTATCGGTTTGTGGTATTGGATCTATCCGGTTTTGTATGTATGATGGTGTGGTAAAAGATGTCTCTAGAGTTAAACATGTACCTTCTAGTTCGCATAATCTTATTTCTCTCGGCCAGTTGGATCATCGTGGTTGCAATTAAGATACTCAAGGTGGAGTTTTGAGAGTGAAAAAGGGTGATCGTGTTATGATTAGAGGAATTTTGTAGGAAGGAAACCTTTATAGAATGGTTGGTTCTATGATCGACTATGGAAGGCGAGTGACGGATGAAGAACCTAGTCCAAAGCAAGGTGGAGAGGTTAATTTGGTCACTGCTGATGTTTTAGACATGGGTCTTCATGTTAATGATGCTCGAGGGCTCCAGGATGATCAAGGAAAGAGCTCAGGTCACATTAGAGACATGTATCGATTTGGAAAATCCACAAAGACAAGACATAGATCTTTGTGGGATTACAAACATTTTTAAGACAGTTGGTTTTCGTGTGGCGTAGCTCATGGTGGAAGATGCATCACTTGCAGGTGTTGGATTGAGTTTGCAATGGTTTTAATTGAGAGTAGGTGTTTGTTGAAAGAGCTAGGTGACTTCTTTGGTGGTTGTTGGAGTGTTGATGTGATTTCATACGAAGGTGGAGTGTTGTGATTTATGACATAAAATCACATGTATGTTGAAGAAGACGATGCTTGGAAGTGCTTTGTGATAGAGGATATAGTTTGAAGATTGGAGACCAGAGAAGATAGCTTTGGTTTTAGCTGAAATGTCTAATAGGTAGGTCAGACGTCTGAGAATGCTCTTTGAAATTTCCCGAGAGGTTGGATAGACGTACGACTAACCCGGTAAGACGTCTTAACTGAAAAATATCACTTTGACCTAGTTTTTCCATCTTTAATTTGTGATATTTTTTAGGGGAAAATTGTATATTATTCCTAGGCCTTCTATTCTCTTATTCAAGCAGCTTCTAGATTTGGATTATTTGTACTGGAATTTGATAGGATTGAGACCGAAGTAGTTGATCCAAGGGATTGTCGTCATTCTTCATTGTTCTCGTTCTCCAACAATAGTAGTAGCCATCTAGATATTCTTTGCCTATCTCAATAAGGTTATTGCGTATTGTAGTTTGTTTATATTTGGTTTTTCAACCATTGAGTGTAAACAAAAATTTCTTTGAATGAATCAATAAAGAGGGTGGTTAGGTGGAATATCTTGCGTTTGTGCATGTAACTTCATATTTATATTATTTTCAATGAAAATCATCTTTAAGTAATTGGGTGAATAAGATCTTGGTCGCTTCCGCCAAAGGCACACATTTTACATAACAAATAGAATCCTCACTTTTAGTTAGTTTTGTTATAGGATCAAAGCTCTCTTTTCTTGGCTACTTAGGCATTTTTATTTCCATGTAATTTTCCTTTTTTAATGTAATGTTAATCAATGCCCTTTTATTTCATGTTCTTTTCTTTATGTTACTAACTTAGATTTGCTTTCATGCAAATAGTGTAGCTTTATTTTTATACAGTTAGTTTAGTAGTTAATCCCTTTTCTTCATTGCTTTGATTCTAGTTCTTTTATTGTTTTCATGTTGAAATCTATTTATGTTGAAATGATAACGCTAATGCAAGGCTAAATCTCATAAATTTAGATATAATGAAGCTCTCTTTAATCATGTAGCTTCAAATAATTTGCTTATTCATGCTTACTTTTTTTGCTTCATGTTATGTTGACGTTTATGGTTTTTATGTGTTCATTATTGAGTCGGATAACGAATGTTGTTTACACCAAATAGACTATGCTTAGTCATATGTTCACTAATCATCTCTTCAGCTACATATAATGATGGTGATTGAGTGAAGGTTGAAATCAAAATTTGATGGTCTATATCTATAATTAATAGTTAATAGGCCATGCTTAAAGTACATTTCAGTTTCATCTTGTTGTCATGTTTCATAAGAAGTGATTTAGTTGGTATACTATAGTTTGATGGTTTAATTTGTGCTAATTAATAGCACAAATAAGATATTCTTATGATAATCATACCAACTAAATTCACAAATGACCAAAAGAGAGATCATGGTTTCATTTTATGTTGATTCATGTGATCTAGAGAGTGGATTTATTCCTAAATTATCATTTGATTTCATAGTCTTTATTCAACTTTTGTAGTTATTAGTTTATTAAAACTCTCATTAGACTTAAGTTTAATTTGATTGAATAAAATTAAAACTATTCTTTCTCCACAGATCGACCCGTATTTGCCACATACTATAAGTGTATGCCATTCGCTTATGGTTTATTACCCCTTCATGCAAAAAATTTATAAATAAATAGAAATTTATGTAGCATCAGACAAGTTTTTGGCACTATTACACGGGAAAAAAATAATTTTGATTTTATTCTTCGAATTAATTTTCTTGTTTTTTCTCTTTTCTTAAAAAAAAGGTGGGTTATGTGAGTTGCATTTTGTGTTTGTTGTTTTTGTTCATTTGAGTGTCATTTTGTTTTTGTGTATGTTTCTTTCTTTGTTTTATTTGAGTTTAAATTCCTTTTAAAGTATTGCATTTATTTTTTGATTTTGTGTGCAATGTGTTTCTATTCACTAGATTAGTTTTGTTTTTGTGTTTGATTGTATTTCTTGTTCATTTTTATAAATGGTTGGTCTTGTTCATTGATTGTGTGTTTATTCACTTGTCATGTTCATTTGTGTGTTGTTGCATTCGTTTGTTCGCTTTTGTTTTTGTTGTTGTCTTTTGTTTTGGTAATGTGTATATCTTTCTTTGCTTTGTTTGTGTTAGCTCCAGTAAAAAACTCTACTGCTTGCACTACACCGTCTGCTGTAGTTGTTACCTATTTCAATCTCATTTTTTGTTTTTCATTCTATGTTTCTTTGTATAGGTTCATTTTGTGCATTCCAAGTTATTTTTTGTTCATTCTTTTCGACTTCTGTTTTCTACCTTTAGCGTTCTATTTTTTACTTCTCCTGTTTCTAAACTTCATTGAACAGTGAGACAAACAATTGAGACAAGGCATTTGCTTCGTTTTATTTTAATAGATTTCAAAACTTTACAAAATCTTTACAAAAACCCTCCAAGTTTGCAAAATATTTTCTACATTTCTAGCTTCATAAATAATTGATATTTCTTCTCCTGCTTCTCAACATTCGCCTTATTCTGCCAAGTTTCAACACATACTACACCAACCACTACATCAACCATACTACAACAACAACTTCTTTTACCAACCCAAACTACAAAAGTCACGCCTCCCCTTTTTTCACGATAAAACTACAGCCATCTCCTTCTATTCAACTCCAAACTGAACTCACAACCTTCCAGCTACATTCACTAACACCATTCACAACCCTAGTACTGCCTTCAAACTGACCCTTCCTTCACTACAACTTGCGCCATAACAAATTCCACAGCCCATCAAAATAAACGTGCATCATTTAACCCAACTCAGCTCCATCAACAAACAGAATAACTATAGCTTCCACAACCCTTCACCATTCCATACATATACAAAACGCCATACATATTACTACCTACATAAAACTTCATCACCAATCCACAATTCCAAAACTGCACAACTACGCCTACTACCACAACATTAACCTTTCACAACCTCCTTTCAACACATCAGTCACACTTTGCTTCTTCACCTTCACAATAATTTCCACCTTACTCAACTCTGCATCTTCCATACTTTACTACATCAATATAGCTTCCCATCATTAACACTTCGCAAACCATAGAGGATTTTTAACCCTCTCTCAATTCTGATCAACCAAACATCCATATTCCCTATAACAATTCCCTTACAATCAACATACCACATGCATCCTCATTTTCATCACCATTCAATAAGCTCTTACAACAAACTTCTCACCAAGTCTAGCTCGCAACCCTCGCACCACACTCACTCTTGAATGACATCTACCTCTGTCTCCTTCACAAATCCACAACTTCCTTCACCAGCCTTTACATCCCAGAACAGACACTGCCCTCCAATTCCCATCATCGTCCACTTTAATTAACAACAAACCATAGACTACAAGGTCAAACAAACACTTCATCCTCCTCACAAACCATTGCCATCACAATCATCACTTAACCTTCCTTCACTTACCGATTCCAAACACAAACTATCACACCAAAACTATCAGACCAACATAAGTTGATCATACTCTCCACTCAAATAACCACACTAACCATCATATCAAACCACATCACAATAGAACCATCAACTCTATATTGTCAAATGCTTCATCGTCGAACCACAAATCGCCTACTTCACACTGCTCAATGGTCCTTTTCATCATTCTCCTGCCACGATTACCACAATCAGAAACCAACCCAAAGTTCCGAATCCAAAATCGCGTCGCCCCTCACCCTCCTCCCCAATTATCTCCAAGTCGAAATTGAAATCTCTTGCAGTTAACCATCATACAACTATGACTTCAAAAGCCTCTTTACCAACTCAAAACCACTCTCAAATTTCTCTTGAAACTACAACACACCGTAGCTAAATTCGCGAACCCTCTAATTCACAGCTAACCATATTATAGTAATTGTGACTTAACTATTAAATGACCATAGTATTGTAATTCTTACTAATTGTGGATCTTGGGCTTCCTTCTTGTTGTTGGGCTGAGTTTGAATAAACTTATTTTAAGTTTTATTTTATTTCATTTTTCCTTAAATCCTTTAAGTTCCTTTTTCTTTTTCTTTTTCTTTGAAAAAATAGTTTTATTTGGTTAGCTCGGGTTGAGTTTATACTTTTATTTTCTTTTATTCTTTTGGTTCGAAAATAAATCATCTTATTTCAGTTGGCATTATCAAAAAAAGGCTAAACAAAAGGAACTGCATTGTTTTGAGTTTTCGACTCCTTTTGTGGTTATGTAAAATCAACAGATGGAATTACTAGCTAAAGATGACTTGCTTGCTTTGCTTCTTGCTTAAAAACATTTGCTGCTAAAGGAGTAAATTAAAAATAAATTTTTGCATGCTTAGGTATTGTGTTATGACTCTTTTTTATTTCCTTGCAATGTTGTTTGCTTGCATTTGCATTTGAGAAAAAATCATTTGTAGTTGCATTGGTAATTCACGTTTATTTTTCGCAGCATTCATCTCATTTTGTTCTTTTTTTACAAAGGATATTATTATATTTTGACAAACTGATTTCTTTGTAATTAATTATTTCTCGGTGTCTAACCTATGGAAGACTAATAATTGTTTATAAATATTATAGCGATTCATAAATATTATAGCGAATGTTTCTCTTAAGGTACTTAAACCTTCGGCTGCATTGCTAGGGTGATTCCTGGTGCAATGATAAACCATGTCTGTTTCCTGGTTGAGAAATATTTTATTGAAATTAATCAAACTGTCACAATAATTTTAGAAAAAAAATGTAAGCAGAACATTTGTATTCAAATAGTTGCATTACGTTCATTCATATATATATATATATATATATATATATATATTAGGTTCACCAATTGTGCTGACCAATCCAAATACTATCTCACTGTAATTTATGCTCCAATTCGTGTGCTTCCAGACAAATTCTTTTCAACACTTTACCAGCTTTTAGATAGAATTCTCATCCTTGGATAGTACTAGGCGACTTCAATTGCTGTTTCATCTTAGATGATAAGCACGGTGGAGCCCCTCTTCTTCCTAGGGATATCTTGCAAATGAATAATGCCATCAGAGATTCTAATCTTTTTCAAATGAGTATTTCTGGAGTAAGGTACTCCCGGAACAATTGTAGTAGGAGTGGAGTCAGAACTTACACTAATATAGATCATGCCTACATCAATTACAAAACCCTGATAACCTGGCCTAATCTCAGTGTCAACTTACCAAATCCAATCCTTTCCGATCACTCACCTATCCTTGTAATCCCGGGAACGTCTATGAGAGGGGTAAAAAGAAGTTTCAAATTTTTTAACTAGTGGATCAATGATTCTGAGTACTCTCGTAAAATATCACTCTGTTGGTCTCTGCAATTCTTTGGTAATCCCATGTACATTTTATGAATGAAGTTGAAAGAAACTAAGCACACCGTAAGGAGTTGGGCAAGTTTAAAGTTTGGAAATGGGTCCAAACTGTCTGACCAACTAAAGATAACTTTGCAGCAAGCTCAAAACAATATGCACAACAATCTTGACGATCCGGAATATGCCATGGAAGAACTAAATTTTTTTAATGAATTAATTGAGGCTCTTGAGGCTGAAGCTAGCATGAAAAAGCAGCAGCTCAATCTGAAGTAGAAGCAAGAGGGTGATAGGAATACGCAGTTTTATCTTGCGGCCATAAGAATTAAGCAACCCAAAAAATTTATCCACAATATTACTGATGAAGCGGGTACTCTTTTCAATACTCAAGATGGCATTGAAGCCGCCTAACTTCATTACTTCACTGATTTACTAGAAAATGGTGATGCTTTTGTCCCAAATCTAGAGCTTATTGACAATGTTACCTTACCTTTTCTTACTGCTTCCCAGTCTGAATCCCTTACTGCTAATGTCACTGATGCGAAAATCAAAAATGCTTTATTTTCTATGAACAAGAAATTGAGCGGTAGGCTTGATGGCTACATTGTTAATTTCTTTATTACTTCTTGGAAGGTGGTTTCAACTGACTTTTATAAGGCGATACATAATTTCTTTGATAAATGCAATAATTTATCCGAGGTCAGTGCCACAAATCTTGTTTTAATTCCTAAAAGCAAGCATCCTATCACTGTTTCCTCCTCTAGGCCGATATCCTGTTGGAACGTAACTTACAAGTGTATCGCCAAGATTATCTCGAATCTTCTATTTGTTGTCTTGCCTTTCCTGATATCAAATAAGCAGGCTGCATTTCTTCCTGATCGAAGCACCATTGACAACATAGCCCTCATGCATGAACTAATCAAAGGTTACTCCAGAAATAGCGCACCCTATGCTGCACTTCTCAAGCTTGATATACGTAAAGCCTATGACTCTATCCAATGGACGTCCATTGTGCGAATATTGGCAAGAATGAATTTTCCAAAAAAATTGTTGCTTGGATATATTGTTGCATTTCAACCCCTCACTTCTCACTAGTATTTAACTGCAAAGCATCAGGATATTTTAAGAGTAACCAAGGAATCCGACAGGGTGATCCGATTTCATCATATTTGTTTATTTTGGTGATGGAACTTCTCTTAGTGATGTTTAGAAAAAAAATACGACAACGACCTAATTCAATACCACCTCAAGTGTAAAGATCTGCCCATCACCTTGCTACTTTTTGCGGATGACATCATGGTATTTACAAGACCTGTGGCTTCTTCTTTAACACAAATGCTTGAAACTTTAGAATCTTTTCACTCGATGGTTGGGTTGAAACTAAATTACTCAAAGTCCAACGTCATGTACGCGGGTATTAATGATACCGTTTCTGCTTCCCTATGTGCTATGTTGGGCATGAAACTAATGGAATGAGGAGCTACATATCTTGGATTATCATTATGTACATCTAGAATAACAAAAGCAGCTTGTATTCCCTTGTTTAACAAAATCACGGCTGCTCTGAATGGATGGGCTAATAAATTCTTAACTCAAGTTGGTCGTTTGGTTCTCGTAAAGAGGATAGGCTTCTCTATTTCTGTATATTGGGTAAGAGCGTATGTGCTACCTAAGAAACTTTTATCCATGATAAATACTGCGCTGCTACGCTTTCTCTGGACTGGTAACCTGCACAATAGAAAACTTATTCCATTTTATTTCTCTTCCGTATTGAAACCGAAGCGTTATGATGGGTTGGGTTTATTCTCCTTGCCCTAATGGAATCACACTGCAATAAGCTCATTATTTCATTCTTCCATCGCTAAAAAGAACTGCCTTTGGTTTCACTGTTTTGGATGTTTAACATGAGAAGCAAAAGTTTCTGAGTAATGGGTGCTTCGGTAATTGCAAGTTGGTTATGGCGTTGTTTCTTGCACCTACGAAGCAAGTTCTTGCCCAAAATATAGTATGGTATTTGTAACAAGGGGAGAGTTTTTGGGATGATTCGTGGATCAAGCAAGGTGTGATCCTATCGAATTTAGTACCGCATGAACACATTGTGCAATCTGGCATCACATGACTACGAAGGTTTCACATTTCATAATATTGGGCATTGTTTCCTTACCATACACGACCAATTGTGTACTTTGAAATCTTTGGGACAACCTAATACAATATGTAAGCCTAAATGATCATGAAATCATCAAATGGGGTGGTTTTGATCATTCTATCAAGTGTGTGTATGCACTGCTTTTGGGTCTCGCTGCAATGCCGAAGTGTCAATGGTCTAATCTTGTATGGAATAAGGCTTCTTCACCTAATGAAAATTTCATGTTTTAGAAAGCCAAACAGGGTGCTCTTCTAATATGGCAGAAGCTTCTTTCATTTGGAATGAATATCCCTTATGAATGTCTTTTTTCTGAAGTATGTGATGAGTCTGTTGCCTATCTTTTTTTGAATGTAGTAACATCTACTTCTTATGGTGTAGCTTACTGCAATGCTTTGGAATAGCTGATCTATCGACTTCTTCTTATCTTCAATGGCTTGTAATTCTTAAGTCAACTAGGTGGTGAAATGATCTGCCCAACCTTATCCTGCTTTGCGTCAAAAAACTTGTAAAGCTGGTTTGGGTTGAAAGAAATTGCAGAGTCTTCTTGCACAAGAGGAGAAGTAATGAAGAAATATGGCAATTGCTCAAGTACGAAAATAGGAAGGAGCTCTCTGCTTCCTCTTACCCCTTTGTCAGTGACTTTGTTGTCGGCTGGCTTGTACTGTTTTTGTAACTTTCTTTTCCTCTTTTCTGTATGTTTGTTTGTTTCATCTTCTTAGTGTGTTTTGTTTCTGTGTTGTTTCCTTTTTATAATAAAAGCGGTAGGGGACCACTCAACCCCGCTTGCCTTGCAAATACATGCATATATATATATATATATATATAAATACTAAAATGTTTAAAAAAACATCTTCTTTGTATAAATTTTGTCCCTTTCCTTTTCCCTTTTTAAAAAAGAAAAAAATTTACATTTGTAAATTACCTCTTTTTTTTAAAGCATTTCATTCTAAAATAAATATTCAAAAATCAAAAAAAATTGAAAAACCTTTTGTAAATAATTATTTCCTTTTCTCATTATTTTTTTAAAAAAGGAAACTATTTTCTTAAAAACGTCCCAATTTCCTTACTCGCTAAAATTTTTTGACAGTTGTGAAAGCAATGTAATCCATATAATTTCACACCAAATTCATATGGATATTTTAATAACAACTATCATACAAACAATTTAGATTTTGCACCACAAAATTTTTAAAATGACAATCAACCCTCAAATCTTGAAATGAGTATTGAATCTGTACTTGAAATCAACACATAACAAAATCAAAGAACAAATGTATGGTGTAATTCATACTTGTTTAACAATTTAAGTCAAAATTTTCAAAATAGTCAAAAATTTGAATTCACTTCCAAATTCAAATGATTTTGACTATAACCCTTCCCATTTTAATTTCGAACTCCAAAATGAATATCAAATTCAAAATGGAAACGCGAATCACTTTTCAAATGATTTTGGCTACAAAAATAATTTCAATTGTAGTGAAACTAATATGTTTTGTTCTCAACAATTTTCAAATTGAAAATTCTCAAATTAATAACTATAAATTTGATTTTGCGAAATAAATGAACAAAATTTATGATAATCACATGGATTTGTTGTTTGAAACCTACTTGAATTTTCGTGAGAAACAAAATCAAATCCCATCGTGTGACAGGTCAAACAATAATCCATCTTTTACTACAATCGATGATTTGGAAATAACTACTTTTGAAATGGAAAATGATGATCTTAATGAAGGTTGTTAATAATATGGTAATAGAGTTGGATTTTAATACATTTAAATGTGCGGAACCAAATTTAGAATTTGATCTTCCTTGTCCCAATTTCGAAAATTTAAAAATAACCACCTTAGCTTTTGAAAATAATGTATGCATTGAAGTTGTTGATAATTCACTAAAGGAAGACAAACTAAATGAGCACAAATTTATTGGCCTTTTCGAAGATGAGTTGAACTCTAAAGAGGTAGAGTTATCATTGGGATTTTGAAATCAATCATTTTGAATAATTTTTCAATGATAAGTTAGAAATTCAAATTAGTGAAAATAAACATGAACTTCAACTAATTATTCAGTCTACCCTAAAAATCATCGAAAATATATTAACTCATTTGATATTTAGTAAAACACACTCGTTTTTCCAAATAAACATTCAACTTCGAAATCTTTTATGGTTTGGTTTTCCATTCTTAAGCCGTGTCTATCATACTTAAAAAGAGAAATGAATCGGCCTTTGGAAAACCATTTCATTTACTTCTTTGCTGTGTTCTTTCCGATGTAGTGTAAATGTAATGACCTAGATTTTTGACCATTCAAATCAACATTGATCCTCAAGTGTCGACTTAAACAAATCAAAAATATTGATAGTTATTGGGTTTTATGTAAGAAAACGAAGAAAGAAGAAAAAAATCACAGAATCTCACAGTGGAAGGACAAAAGATAATAAATAAACAACAGTTCATGAAGCTGTTAAAACATACATTTGATTATATTTTACAATAATTATCAGAGTTTACTATCATAAACATACAAATATTTGCAGCGGAGCAATAATAATAAATACGTCTGTTGAGCTCCGTCTTCATCATCATAACGTTGTCTTTAATAATTGAATAACTCAGGCCGACCCAAGCACAAATGAAAAGGAAAAAACACTCGGGTCAAAACTAAAATATTCTCATATTAGTTAAATCAAATTCATGTGATAATATGAGTGCAATAACTTAAGATATGTTACAGGAATTTCCATCTCCTAAGGATCCATTAAACTAGATACTATATAATACAATACACAATTATAATTGTGTCTATGTTTAAATAAAAAATATTAAAATAGCGTAAGCATGATTATATTTTTACCCTTACACTGTTTATAATACCGTAGTCTATATAGATACCGTAAAGTCCACTATAAACCAGTGGCTATCAGAGGGCACTTCATAGGTACTGAAACGATCCGAAATCCCCCAATCCTTGAAGAGACGGAAAAGGATGGATTGCTTTGAGAACAAGACTCATCGGAACACAAACAACAGAACATTTCATTGCTATTACAACAATTACATCAGAGTACAAGAATATATCAGAGTTTCAATAAATAATATACATTGAAAAATATCAGAGATTTAAATTACAAAACAACGGAAGATACATACATAAATACAATGTGCAGCAGAAAATATCAATAACGACAACTGAAAGAGATATACAGATACAAAGCTTTCCAAATATAGCCCTAGCTGTAATCCAGGATCTTGTGAAAAGAAGTATCTGCGAAAACTAAAACTACTAGCTGTCCACGTGGAAAATATGGGCACCCACTGTTTAGGTTAAAACAATAAACTCCATGTTAGTCATGGGACTGGTGTGACCTAAAATAGTTATTAGCTTTTATTTTAAAGTTAGGCAAATCAAGGGACCACGTCGTATCACATGGAATGGGTTTATACCTAATAAATACTAGTGCATAAAACAAACAACGCAATTGTAATAACCCGGAAAATCCGAACTAATTTAAAATTTTTATTTTGGCAATTTTGATGAATTTTGAATATTTAAAATGAATTATTTTAAATATTAACAACGAGAAATTTATTTTGAATAGAATTAGAATGTATATATTTGTAATAACCAGGAAATTTGACCAAATTTAAAATTTTATTTTGGCAATTTTAATAAATTTTGAATATTTTAAATAATAACGACAAGAAATTTATTTTGAATAGAATTAGAACATATATATTTAGTTGAATTGTCGTTAGAATATAAATATTTATTTTTAATTAAAAAAGGAATTGAAAATGGCGCGGTAGTTTGAAAATTCGATTTCAAATTTCAAATGAATGTACATGATTCAAAATAAACCGTATTTTAGCGAAACTAAAAATATTAGAATCTAATTGAAAATATCTTTCCAACGAATCCGAAAAATTGAAATTTCATAGCAGGACTAAAAAGTTAGGTCCAGTTGAAAATTTAGAATTGTCACTATGGAATTTTGGCCCTTAAAATAGAAATTTTGCAAACGACCTCTGTTTTTGATGAAACCACTTTTGTTGGATCTGGGATGTCAAGTTATTGCCAGATTCCAAAATTCGTAATTTTTGAAATTAATATGTGAGCATAGCGAAGTAAAATGTGTTTTAACAGTTTCAGTCAATTTCAATCGACTAGAAAATGGCCATTTTTCAAATGATCTCAGAATTTGACGAAATTAGTTTTGTTAGAATTGTATCGTCAATACGAAGCTAGAAAATATTTTTCGGGAATATTTAGGGTCCGTATATGGCCCCGGTAAAATGAAATGCACATTCAAATTCATTATATAGATTTATATTTTGATTTTGACGAAAACTAATCAAAACGATCGAATAAGCTTATGAAACATATCCCATTGTGTTCGAAATAGGGGTATTTATCTAAGGGCGACAGTCGGTGGGGTTCGATTTGCGATTCGAACGGAAAAGTTATTTATAAATTTTCAAAACCCTAATTTTTTATTAAATACAAATAAATATAGAATTTTATAAAAACCCCACCCCCTTTTTCCTTCTGTCCAAACCCGTAACTTCCCTTCTTTCAGGAAAACCCCCATCACCCCTCGAAAGCACCGCCGCCACCCAATATTTGGCCACCGCGCCTCTCCCCATCGACCACCTCCCTCTCTCCTCCGCCTCCATCCTTCTTCCCCAAACACAAACCCTAGCAAAAAGCCTCCGCCAGACCACCCGGTCGCCCCCCTCTTCTCCTCCACCGCCACCCAGTTTCGCCACCACCACCACTTCCCGGACCTCCAGTCGCCCAGCGCCGCCCCCCCCCCCCTTCATTTCCACCTGTAAGTCTTTTTTTTTAGTATATTTTGTTGTTTTATATTTATTTATTTAAAGCATATAGGTTTTAAGATGATTAAAAATTTACTTTTTGCTTTAAAAATAGTAATGTAATTTCAAATATAAAGAAAAGGATTTTTATTTATTATAAGATTTGATTTTTAAGTTAATGAAGAATATGATTTCATAGAAATGAAAAATCAGTTTTTTTATGTATAGAAATGAAATTATTTGATTTTTAGATGTGAAATTATTTGATTTTTAGACGTGAAATTATTTGATTTTGAGATATGAAGTTATAAGATTTTTTCATTAGGAAAAGATACGGTTTTTCATAGGAAAAAAAATATGGTTTTTGATTGTATGAAAAAGGTGATTTTCATTTATGTGGCAAAGTAAAAATATGATTTTTACCTTATGAACATCAATATAAATACGTTCTTTATTATGAAGTAGTGAAATAAAAATACTATTTTTGTATATATGCTGTAGCGAAATAAAAAATTCGATTTTTATATGAGTTGCGGATTGAAAATAGAATTTTTATATACTAGAGAATATAAAAATGTAATTTTTATATATGTAGCGAACACGGACGACGAAAGTGACAAAAGGCGGGCACGGCTAAGATTTCCTACATATGAAGCATCGTGGTGAATTGGTTTAGCTAGTCGGTGATAACTCCTCACTTTTATTTTGATTTCTAGTTGAAATATATACTAGGATGCAGACGGTGCTTAGTAGCACCCGACACCCGTCGTCCACAGACCATGGATGACTTGTTTGTTCGATTGCTGTGTTGTGAAATTTGATTGTGTGATGTGGAATGAAATAAAATATTTTATAGTGGAAAATATTTTGTAGTTAAAAATATGATTTTTAACGTGTATGTAAAATAAATAGTAATAAACAAATCGAACGATTTGTTTATGTACACCGATTTGACTGATATTGTTTGGGACGATAAATTTTACACATCGCCCAACTGCACAAATAAAATCTGTGTTTGATTGTTTGAAACCCCACACGGGTGTTGGGATGATATTTGACATACACTAATCCCGATTGTTTAGTTGTATGTCAATCGATGGGTTAACAGACTGTGTAAGCGTTAATTATTTATATTTAATGCTTATGCAGTTGTGTGATGCACTCTGGATGATGGTTGATGATTTATCGTTGCTGTTATATACATGTGTTGTAGAAAATCCATATAATTAACATTATATGGTAATTGATTGGGCCTCATTCCAATTTGGAAAATAAGGAATATTATAATAGAAAATTCATGTGTTGAATAGAATAAATATTCATGTGTTAAATAGAATAAAAATCCATGTGTTGAATAGAATAAAAATTCATGTGTTGAATAGAATAAAAATTCATGTGTTGAATAAAAATATATATTCATGTGTTGAAGAAAATATTCATTTGTTGAATAGAATAACGAAGTTATAGAAATATATAAAGCCGTGTTGGTTAGATATGCGCCATTTTGACGCGAACGATATTTATATCAATTTTGTTCATTTTTATAATGAATATAGAAAAGGAAGTGATTTTAAAATATAACGTTTTGAAAATATTATCGTTTATAGATTAATGATATGGAATATTCAATTTTGATTATAAATTGAATATGAAGATGAAATCGTTTCGAAAACGAATTTAAAACGATTTATAAAATACGTCTTGAAAGGAAATCGACGATATATATATATAATATATATTATATATATAATGGCCAGAATAGAACGCGCCGCGCCGTGGCAGTTCGCGAATTTCGACCATTGACTTCGAATGGATATTACGGGAGATCCGACCATCGGATTCTCCTAAAACCAAAACCGTTGGGTTCGTATCGAAAAGTGCTTTCTAACAAATATTAGAGATTTGAAATCTAACAGTTGGATTTGGAATTATGTCCAAATCAAATTTGGAAAAGGTCACTGTAAGTGCAGTTTGAAGGCCGTTGATGGAATTCGACTGTACGGGCCTTGATAAAATTATTAAAAATAGTAATAATTTGCGTAAAATCATAAGAAATGATTTGTGAAGAATTGAGATGAAAAATTCCAAATTTGAAAGGATAAAAATAGATTTTTATCGAAATGAACTAGTATTGAACTAGAATAATAATTTATTTACTTTTAAATAAATAAATTAGATTTGAAAGGGTTTTAAAAGTAACCAGAATTTCCAATAATTGAATTGGAATGGATTTGAATCGAAATTGTCTTTAGAATATTTCGATGTTGGATTTCATGATTATATAGATATTGTTATGGAAATTTGAAAGATATATTTATGTCATTATTTCCAATACGATATTTGTTGGTCGTAGAATTTGATATTGAATATAAGCCGATATATTTTCTATTCAGAGCCTTATATTTAATATCGAATGGGAATTGGGTTTATCGTGAACTGTTTTTTAACAACATTTGTTCTTTAACCCGATTTACAGTGAATTGTGATTTGGAATTTATAAATCTTTTATTAAGATTTAAAGGAGGTTTTACAAAGTAAAGTTTTCCAATAAAATAAAATAAATTGGAATGGAATAGAATGTGATTTTGGGTTTATAGTGAACCGTGTTTTAAATGACATTGGTTCTTTAACCCAGTTAAAGACAGGATATGGTTTCCCAAGTTAAACAATCATTAATATTGATTTTTGGAAAAAATAAAACCAAGTGGAGTTTTAATGTATCTTTAATTAGATTGAAAGGATCGAGAATGGAGTATCACCAGTTTTGCTCCAGATGATAGTTAAATCTTTAATTAGATTTGAATGTGAAATGGTAATTGAATTAACCGATAACACCGTGGTGTTAGATATGAAGTATTACCAGTTTTACTTCATGGGATGAATAGGTTGGGATTGGGCAATAAAATAAAGGATTACTTCGGTGCGGTTCGCTAATCCTGACTAGTTTGAATTGATATTCAAAAGAAGATTAAAGAATAAATTTAAAGAATTTATCTTTGATAAAATTAATGGGAACCTTTCCCAAAGTATAATAATATTTGAATAAAAGAATATTCTGAATTGGAATGAGGCGTATGTTGTGTTTGTGTAACACTTGTTTATTATATACATGAGTTATTCAGAAAGACCGGGTTTATCCCATTCTGAATAACTGATTCGACGTGGTGTCGAGGATGAAGACAGTGCTCGAAGACCTGAGGTCTTCACATTGTTTGGGTGATTACTGATGATCTTGATTAGGTTGTACACCTAAGAGGAGGGAATCAGTTGGTGATCGTCCAGACGTACTTGGAGATCGATGGATACGCGAGGTACAAGGTGCCTCCACTTTCGTTCAGACCCAGAACGAACTTGTAAATGGACTGTGTGTCTCACATTGGATTTTATTATGTGCGATTGATTTATATTAAATATATATCTGTTTGGCAGCGGAGAATTTATTCTCTTGCTTAATGCCCTTCTCTGAGACGTACGAGCTCAGGGGTTATATATTGACGGATATCAATCGCATGGAGTGAATTGCCTGTGTGGCATGCCGAAGTGGCAATTGATCAAGGCTTCTGTTGAAAAGAAAAGTCTTGTGGTTGATGATCAAAGTACCGCCTGTGTGGCATAACTTTGTGTAACGTTGATTTGCGAGCCTCACACCCCGGTTGTGAACCAGAAACGGGAGAGGACATCAGGGAGGGCATGCGTTTCATTCTAACTAGGGCGGTGTCAGTGACCTACCAGCCCTGACATTTATATTATTTTCACTTGTGTGGTTGTTGCAGTTGCGAGGTGCCTCGGATATATCGGTGACTATGCGGAGCCGATGGAGTCATAGGACTCGTTTTCGCCCCAAAAGGCGGGGGAACGCAGTGTTCAAGCATTTTAATCTACATCGGTGGACCGGCCCTAACGATCCAAGGGTCACTCGAGCTCTGATCCTGAGATATGGTAGGCTAGATTGTCTCGAATCGGTAGAGGACGATCCCTGGCCTCGGTTCACAGACGGAAATCCAATTTTCAATACATGACAATTGCGGTTTTGATTGTAAACCTATATATGGCGACATAGTGGTATTGGGCACTTATGCTGTCTATGATTGATACTTATGATTGAAATTGTTTTGACACTATACACTTTAATAAAAGATGAAATTTAGCGTATCAAGCATTCTTTGGCAATTATAAGGTAAAACCCTATCTTCCGGCTTGCGTTGCATTGTGTAATGGGACCTGGGTCTTATAATAGCTTCATTGTTCTTTATTTAGCATTACATTGTTGTTTTATGTGTTGAGTCAAGAACTTTTAATGATCGTTTTGAATAATGAGGAGAAGAAGCTTCATGATCGACAAAAAGAAGATTCAATGGTTTCATAGGTTAGAAGTTGGTTATTTAGAATATTTTATGTAAAATCTATCCTCAAATAATCATACTTCTCATTGATTTCAAAATTATACATGAAAACTCGTTTTTATTGTATATTGACAAAAACAGGTCAACCTGTAAAAAATAACAGGTCAACCTATTTTTAAATATAACAGGTCAACCTGTTAAAATTAACAGGTCAACAGTTTTTTGAAATAACGGTCAAAAACCTGTCAACCTATTAATTTTTCCTGTCGACCTATTTTTGAATTTCATGAAGAGTCATCTTCTTTCTTGAAAAGTTGCATCCATTTCTCTTCATTTAAAATCATTTCTTTTGATTGCAACTTTTCACTAATAATTGCAACTTCTCAATTACTATAAATACATCAGTTTTCAATCAATCAGGTTGCCAAATTTTCTCTCCATTCTCTGATCTATATTGTATTATTCTTAGCATTCAAAAAGCACTCAAAAGCATTCAATTATCGTTTGAATCTCCAAGCATATTTAACACACTTGTGATTCAACTCGATAATACACTTCCAAATCTTTGCAAACATCAATATATATTTGAGAATAAGATTATAGGAAGGTTGTACTCAATCATTGACTAATCAGTGTTGAAGAAAGAACACATTCAAGGTCAAACTCTTTTAATCGTCTTGTGGGTAAGATTGTAGCCCGTGAAATCAAGTGGGTAAGCTTGTAGCCCGTGAAATCAAGTGGGTAAACTTGTAGCCCGCAAATCAAGTAGTGTTGTGAACCTGTTCCTCCGGGTGAAGCAAGGGTGTTGTTTAGTGAAAAGCCGAAGAGGAGCTTCGGGACTAGACGTAGGACGGGAGGTCCGAACCAGTATAAAAATCCTGGTGTCATTACTCTACTTTACTTTATCTACAGCATTTATATCTGTTAGTGATATATTTCTTGTTTGTGAATTTTTACCTGCGTAACTATTGAATAGCTTAAGTTATCACATACATTCCGCATAGCCATATTATAGATCCTGCACATGTCGTACACAACCGACTCTTTCAATTGGTATCAGAGCCAGGTTCCGAGTCTGAAGAACACTACTCCCCTAAGACACCGGAATACCCTCCTGGCTTTCATCAGAATTCTCGTACACCTGGAAATACTCCAACATCGAAATGATGCTAGAAGGCTCTTTTCTGTTCCCCACGAACCAATGAAAAGGTTGACGAGATACACCACTATCAAAAACACCAAGTCGATCTCCAAAGGGAGATGTACTATGAGCAAAAACTGACTTCCTCTCTTTTGACGTATCTCGAGCAAATAGCTTCACTTTTCTGTAGTTCCAACAAGCATAACGTTCATGAGCCAATACATATGCCATCATCATCAAGAACACCCAATTCATGGGATAGAAATTTCAACAACAATGAAGGAGCAAGCGGAAAATATTATCCCTGGGAACCAAGTAAATAATGATTATATTGAGTCTAAGGAGATTTCTTTATATTCCGTTTAATAATGTTGTTAGTTCATTTTTCATGAGTTTACTTCCTTTTATTATAATAAAAATTTATTTGAGTATTGATTTTATTCAAAATATAGCCGAATGAACAGTTTTATAAATATCATGTCGACCTAATATATAAAGCTGTCGACCTAAATAGATAAATTTCATTCCAGAGAGTTTTTCTGTTGACCGGTCATAAAATTCATGTTGACCGGTTCTTGTTTTTCACTTTACAGAGAAGAATTAGGCCGACCGGTCATAAATATTATGTCGACCGATTTTGTTTCAGGAAGATTTCGGTCAACCGGTAGTAAAAATTAGGTCGATCGGTTTAACATTTTTTTCAAAACCGAAACTTTTTAGGTCGACCGGTACATATTTTTAGGTTGACCGGTTCCGTTTCAGAAACAAAATTGGTTGACCGGTTGATCATTTCGGTCGACTGAATTGTATTTTTTCTTCCATTTTTTTCAACCCGAGACTTTTTCGGTCGACCGCCTTGATTTAATAGGTCGACCGGTTTCTGCTGAGACTGTTTTTTTTTTTATAAAGACATGTCGATTCACACATTTTTAACCACCGCACCTTTTCATTCACTACTTCATCAAAATTTCGAAACTCCTTTTCTCTCAAGCCCTAACTTCTAAAAATTACATTTCTTCCATTCTCCAATGGCTCCAAAGGCAAAAAATCAAAACCTTCTTCCTCCTCCACATCATTTCAACCCATTGATGCTCAAATCAAAAATTGGCTTATGGATCCATTAGCTGTAAGAATATGGAACAAAATGAAAGATTATACCTTTCACCAAGGAGTGTTTATTAAATTCAACGATTTCTTCCTCTATAATGTTAGAGAAATAGAAAACAGAGCAGGAATCGAGTCTCTCCTTAGTTTTGAAGATAACAATGTTGAGATTAATCATATCATGATTAAACTATTCTATGCTAATCTCAACTTGGAAAAATTCAAGCCAGAGAACTCATCAAATTGCTTATGGTCAGTGGTCTGTGGCCAACATGTGTTTATCTCTAAAGATAGAATGGCTGAAGTTCTTCAATCTCCAAATGATGGTATATCCTTTTCAAATGACTTCTGTCCTGTTCATATTAGAGATAAAGTTAGTCACTTATTCATTGAAGATCATAAGTCAAGTGCAAAAGGAGTTAATCTATGACCTACGCCGAGAATTCTTCATCATAGCCTCACTCATTCAATTTTACCAAGAACCGGAAACTTTGACGCAATTTACAGAGATAATTTTAGGGCATTGTACGCCATCTATGGAAATATCAATATAAATTGGATTGAGTTGATATTTGATGAGATTTTAACGGTAAACAGACTCTCTCGTCCTCATATTTTTTACAATGAATACATTATGCGTCTTTTAATAAATTGCGGAGTTACAACTCCAGAATCCAAAATTTCAAAGCCGAAATGTATAAATAAAGCTTCGAAGAAGAGAATGAAACTTCCACAGCCATACCTGAACATTATTCCTTATGAGCAATACATACATCAAGGTCCTCCTGAACCTTCTACATCACATGTTCCTACGTCGGGTCCTCCTGAACATTCTACATCACATGTTCCTACGCCGAGACCAGAAGATGTTAAGATTCCTTCACCCACTTCTACAACAAAGGAATCTCTTGAACAAATAGCAAGGAATCAATTTCTACTGGAAGCACGACTTAAGCGAACCGATAAAAAGCTTGATAGCTTAGATACCAAGATGGACAAACGATTCAACAAACTTAAGTCCTTTTTCAGCGTTCTCTGGGGAGCAATTTCATGTGGAGCTTCTTCCCCAACCACACATGTTCAAAATCCAGGAAAACAACCAATGCCTCCTACTTTCACATGGTCTACTTCGGAGGAGACCACTAGCCCTGGAGAAAGTACTCAGCATAGTCGTGGTCATGGAATCTCATATGTTGAACCAAGTAGGCATGAGGGAGAAGAAGAACAATTTGATGATGATAAGGAAGAAGAAGGAGAAAAAGAAGAAGCAGATAAGGAGAAGGAAGTAGAAGGAGATGAGGAAGAGGAATCCTCAGAAGAAGAAACAGATGAGGAGGAAGGATCATCAGAAGAAGAAGGAGACGAAACCGACTCTGATATACCTCCTCAGTAGTTCTATCTATCTATGGTTATGATATTATGTCTTTAAAAAAAACACTATTAGCTTTTCTATGTGTTTTGTTTTATGTTTTCTACGAAAAACTTGGGGTGGTCTTGTATATTTTGTTATTGTGTGTAATGTATAATATACTCTGGATGTGGTGTCTTATGCTATTTAATCTCTCTCATGTTTATTATACCCTTTTTGTCGATGACAAAGGGGGAGAGAATGATTACTAACCTTCTTTTTGCAGAGATTTAGTTATTTTTTGTCCAGGGAGATCATATACTCAGGGGGAGTTAGAGCATATATACAGGGGGAGATAGCAATGGAAATCATATTTTAAAAGCTATGTTGTCATCAATCAAAAAGGGGGAGAATGTTGAGTCAAGAACTTTTAATGATCGTTTTGATTAATGACGAGAAAAAGCTTCATGATCGACAAAAAGAAGATTCAATGGTTTCATAGGTTAGAAGTTGGTTATTTAGAATATTTTATGTAAAATCTATCCTCAAATAATCATACTTCTCATTGATTTCAAAATTATGCATGAAAACTCGTTTTTTTTGTATATTGACAAAAACAGGTCAACCTGTTAAGAATAACAGGTCAACCTATTTTTAAATATAACAGGTCAACCTGTTAAAATTAACAGGTCAACCGCTTTTTGAAATAACGGTCAAAAACCTGTCAACCTATTAATTTTTCCTATCGACCTATTTTTGAATTTCATGAAGAGTCATCTTCTTTCTTGAAAAGTTGCATCCATTTCTCTTCATTTAAAATCATTTCTTTTGATTGCAACTTTTCACCAATAATTGCAACTTCTCAATTACTATAAATACATTAGTTTTCAATCAATCAGATTACCGAATTTTCTCTCCATTCTCTGATCTATATTGTATTATGCTTAGCATTCAAAAAGCACTCAAAAGCATTCAATTATCGTTTGAATCTCCAAGCATATTTAACACACTTGTGATTCAACTCGATAATACACTTCCAAATCTTTGCAAACATCAATATATATTTGAGGATAAGATTATAGGAAGGTTGTACTCAATCATTGACTAATCAGTGTTGAAGAAAGAACACATTCAAGGTCAAACTCTTGTAATCGTCTTGTGGGTAAGCTTGTAGCCCGTGAAATCAAGTGGGTAAACTTGTAGCCCGTGAAATCAAGTGGGTAAACTTGTAGCCCGCAAATCAAGTAGTGTTGTGAACATGTTCCTCCGGGTGAAGCGAGGGTGTTGTTTAGTGAAAAGCCCAAGAGGAGCTTCGGGACTGGACGTAGGACGGGAGGTCCGAACCAGTATAAAAATCCTGGTGTCATTACTCTATTTTACTTTATCTACCGCATTTATATCTGTTAGTGATATATTTCTTGTTTGTGAATTTTTACCTGCGTAACTATTGAATAGCTTAAGTTATCACATACATTCTGCATAGCCATATTATAGATCCTGCACAAGTCGTACACAACCGACTCTTTAATTATGCACTGGTATTCTTGGGAGGAAACCCGTTCTGTGTTATACGGCGTGGTCCCTTGATTTACCTAACTTTAAAATAAAGATTAATAACTATTTTAGTTCTCACACCAGTCCCATGACTGACCTGGAGTTTATTGTTTTAACCTAAACTCTAGGTGCCCTTATTTAGACACGGGCAACTAGTACTTTTGGTTTTGCAGATTTATATTCACAGGATCCTGATTTACAGCTGGAATGATATCCGAAAAGCTCTGTATCCGTATATCTTGTTCAGCTGTGCTTTGTATTATTTTCCGCTGCGATGTATTTAAATGTAATCTAAATCTCTGATATTTTCTGTGTAATATTTATTCATACTCTGTATATTCTTGTATTCTGATGGAATTGTTGTAATATACAATGAAATATTCTTCTGTTTGCGTCCTGATGTGTCTTGTCCTCAAAGTATCCCGGCCTTCCTTACCGGGGAAGTTACGGGTTCTTATAATATTTATTTGAATCGATGTTAGAATATAAATATTTATTTTAATTATAAAAGGAAATAAAAATGGCGCGGTAGTTCGAAAATTCGATTTCAAATTTCAAATGAATGTACAGGATTCAAAATAAATCGGATTTTAGTGAAACTAAAAACATTTGAATCTATTTATGAATATCTTTCCAATGAATCAAAAAAATTGAAATTTCATAGCAGGAATAAAAAGTTATGCCCAATTGAAAATTCAAAATAGTTGTTATTGAATTTTGGCCCTTAAAAATGGAAATTTTGCAAATGACGTCCGTTTTCGACGAAACCACTTTTGTTGGATCTAGGATGTCTATTTATTGCTAGATTCCAAAATTCATATTTTTGGGCTTAATATGTGAGCGTGGCGAAGGAAAACGTGTTTTGAAAGTTTCAGTCAATTCGGATCGACCAGAAAATGGCCATTTTTCAAATGGTCTTCAAATTTGATGAAATTAGTTTGTTAGGACCGTATCGTCAATACGAAGCTATAAATAATTTTTTTGGAATTTTTAGAGTCAATATGTGGCCGCGATAAATTGAAATGTATGTTAAAATTAAATATACATTGATTTATATTTTGATTTCAGTGAAAACTGATCGAAACGATAGAATTGGGTTATGAAACATATCCGGAAACACCCCACCTCCGTTAGGGTCACTCTCAAAGTGAATGCCCTAATTTTGGTGGAGGTTTATAAGTATAAGTCACAGATACACAAGACAGATATAAATGCATATATTTTTGAACAGCGGAAAACAACAGCAACTTTTATTTCACCAAAATACGTGTTATACAAACCATGCCATAATTGTCTTACAATACTTCCAAAAACATTACATTTTCATAACTGTCTTGATTTCATAACTTAAAGAAGCATAAAAACATAAGTAAACTGCATAAGTCCCCATAGTTGCTATCCAAAGCCATAGTCCAAAACGAAAGAGATCAAAGCAATACGTTCTTTCTCTTCAAGCTGGATGTGAAAACTGGTCAAGCTGCGGTATTCCCTCCCTGTGGACCTTGGAGGGGGGGGGGAAACGAAAGAAAATAAGACGAAAGAAAAGTAGAATCAGACATAAAGCCTGAGTAAGTCTAGGACTATTCAGTCTATGAATAAAGAAATGAGCATGATAAGTACATACTGGAAATGGAAAGCACTATAAGCTAAGTTAAGTTGTCTAGAGTCGAATATACTATCGTACCCCATATTAATCTCTGCACCCCTATAAACTAGTTCCCAACAGGCACCCCAAAATCAGGGTGAAGTGATCCATTTCTAATGATCGTCTCCTACTCACATAGTTACATGTGTCTTACAGCCCCCGATGTTGTAGCTACCTATGCTGGTCCCACCATGGGATGTATCAAGTCCCATGGTGGCGGCCCGACACAACTCTAGAATGCACAGGTATACAACTGGTGCCTAGTGCCTAATTTTTCTGCGCTGGAGTGTGTGCACGCCCGCACCCCATTAGAACCTACACTGCTGTACCACCGCCGTCGATTTGACTTCTTACAGTCAGCCCAGTAATCGTGCCCCACCCTGCCTAGTTCAGGGTATCCTGATACACCTTGTAGGGTTACTGCTGAAAAGGGTCCCCCGCTACTAGGTTTCCTATTTCTAGCCAACATGCTAAGTTGGTTAAGTGTTCTGTATAAACCTAACCCCCACTCAGTCTGTAGAGTTTAGCATGTTCAGTTTGATTAAGTATTAATTCAATTTACTTAATCCTATCAATCCTCACTCAGCCTTAATTGTCTTATTAAAGCCTCGACCTCTTAGATTAGACTGGTATTGTTGTGACTTCCTGTTGCCGGTTGGTTCCGGGCAGTCTTACGTCACAACTCAGTCTAACCTCGGGTCTTTATTGGGCTCAGTGTTTAACCACCCACATTGGATAGGTATTGTTGTGACTACTGGACAACCGGGCGGTTCCAGGCAGGTTTATGTCACAACTCAATCCAACCTCGGGTTAAACACATCGTATTTTCTAAGTTACATATTTTGTCTCTTTTCTTTTTTTATATGTAAATATTTGCAGACCATTATTCAAATCCATCTTTATTGGGTAAAATTAATTTATACCCCTTAAATGTTCTCAAGGTCATTGGCATGCGTCAGACATGCCAACACATATGTTTTATATTTTTAACCCAACGTCATTACCCCCGTTTTATATGTTCGCTATAATATAACATATGTTGGGTTTAACATTTAAGCCCAACTTAGCCACATGAAAAAGGGGAGGCTTAGAACATGGTGTTTATATATTCTAAGTAACATCAAAAGGGGTGTGTGAATGCATGAACTTGCAACATAACGATCTAATTAACATAAATTAAGCACTTGTGAACTTGCATTGTAATAGCATATAATCTTGACATGAAACATACCTAAACATGCATCATGGTTTTAATCTAGTCATGTAAACTTGCATTTAAATTGTGAACCTAACTCAAATTATGTGTCACATATATTATCACATGATTTTGATAACGACATAGGCCTAAAACATATTTTCAATCAGGCATAACACCAAACGTAATCTAGTCATGTTTATAGAGTCAACACAAGTTCACAAAGATGCTTACTTTTGTCACTAATACAAAAGTATGTCTTTTTTTCACTAGAATCAAAATTCCTATTTGAACATAAATTCATATAAATCATAATACCCAAATGGATCCAACTACACTAAACATGATCATAAAAATATACAGAGAAGGGTCTAAAATCATGTTGGCATAATAGTGAATCACATACTTGCATGAATATCAACTTTGTTGTAATAAACTACCACAAACATATAGTCGTTAACTTTCAACATGAATCATATACTTGCAAATATCCAATAGGTCTAACATCATTATGCCACAACATCCCAAATCTATTCATAATTAGAATCATAGCAACATACAATTATGAACTATCATCACCACAAATTAAGTACAGTTCCATTTCTCATTTCACACAAATCAAAACTCAATTATTCATTCATATCGGAATAGCACTCTACTTACAACGTATGACGAATCTTCAATTCAGGATTATGAATTCTGAATTTGGAGATGCTATCCTTTGTTGTAGGCGTTGATTTGATTTAGTTGTCATTGCTTTAAGCTCTTAAATCGACTCCTAATCGTCTCTCAATTTTGATGGCTGCTCCTAGTATTTCTTCAGCAGCATGACGGTCTCATTCTCATTTTTATTTGTGTGAATTAGGTGGAGTCTTAGGTCCTTTTTATAGAGTTTGTGAATTGATTAGAACCGTCGATGGAGCTTAGATTAATATTAGCCGTTCGTTTGAAAGAGAGACCAATCAGGAGCTGACACCTAGCCCTAGTGACAAGACAAAGCTCAGAAATTCGGCCAAGCATAGACCAGGCCAGCCAGGAAGGGCTGGGTTCGAACTGGCTCAGGGGCCAGGTCGACTACCCAGTCGACCCCCAGGTCGACTATGTAGTCGACCTGGGTGCCCCAGGTCGACTACCCAATCGACCTGGGTGCCTTGGGCAGGAAAATTCCCGCCCAGCCCAATCTGGGTCCGATTTTTTTGAAATTTGAACTCATTCTGAACTATTTCTGTCTGTTTGAATTTTAAACTGAATTCTGAAACTTCCGGAGGTCATATCTCACTCATACGGAGTCCGTTTTACGCAAACTCGGACTCTATCTCAAGCAGAATTCCGAGACGAACGCAATTGCGTATCCCGTTGCCCTTTATTCATTGATTTGAAATTAATTATACTTTAATTTGTGAATTTCACTGTATAGAATGCACGGGGTGTTACATTCTCCCCCACTTAAAAGGATTTCGTCCCCGAAATCTTCAAGTTTAGGAAGAATGTATATCTTAACATCCAAACGTCCATCTACTCATCCATCAAACACGAGCATCCATTGTCCTTAAAAGACTTCTAATGCTTCATAATCATATGCAAGGTGTGTGTACATGTACTTATGTAATGCAAGATCAGTCGGCCTACTGATTCAGTTGACCTCCTTAATGCAAATTATGTAAGTGTCATGAATCCATTATGTATGCAAATTTTCCTATTCATGATTCTACATGAGTGCACAATTATTCATATATAAATGCAACATCCATATGACAACACATTAAACTTCAACCATATAAGAATGCAAACACATATATGCATATGCAATATGAAGTGACCGAGCCGATCTAAAACCTGGATTGTGTGAGTATATGCAACCACGAGCAACCACTAGCAGTCACTTGCAACCACTTGCAACCACTTGCAACCATCATCCATAACATGTTTCAATTACATGTTTTCATCCAAAGGGTTTCTACCTAAAAGATAAGGTCGAGGAGATATACCAAAAAAGATAGATAAAAGCGTAACTTAAGGAAAAAGAAAGGTCAAAGATGTACCCTCAAAAAGAAAAGGGTAGGCTGCGCGTATTCTAGCTTCAGTTTCCCAAGTTGCGTCTTCCTCGGCGTCGCTCCACTGAACTTTGACAAGCTTGACTTCGCGGTTGCGTAGCTTTTTCACTTCCATTCCTAATATGCGGGTTGGAACTTTCCTCACGGTTGCTTCGCGTTCCACTTCAGCTTCTTCTAGGATGTTTGGCTCTACCACTTTAGCAGATTCATGTAGACATTTCCGGAGGTGCGAAACATGAAAGACGTTGTGACCTCCAGCTAGTTTTTTAGGTAGCTCTAATCTATACGCCATTTTCCCAATTTTCTCGATAATAGGAAACGGCCCTATGAACCTTGGTGCTAGCTTTCCAGTGGATCCAAAACGAACAACGTTCCTTAGAGGAGATACCTTAAGAAAAACTCTATCCCCAACCTCAAATTCAAGGTCGGTCCTCCTCTTGTCAGCGTAGGATTTCTGTCTGTCTTTGGCTGTCTTCATCCTTCTTCGTATCAAGTCTACTTTCTCTGAAGTCTCTCGGATCATATCTGGTCCAAGTATGAGCTTATCAGTAGACTCCCACCAACAAGTGGGCGATCAGCATGGTCTTCCATATAAAGCTTCGAAGGGCGCCATTCCGATGGTGGCTTGGTAGCTGTTGTTGTAGGAAAATTCCACCAAAGGAAGATGGTCTTCCCACGTCCCTCCGAAGTCAAGGACGCACAGTCTTAAAAGGTCCTCCAAAAATCTGTTCACTCTTTCTGTCTGGTCGTCGGTTTGGGGGTGATAGGCTGTACTCAAGCATAACTGTGTGCCCACCGCTTCTTGCAGACTCTGCCAAAACTCACTTGTGAAGATAGGGTCTCGGTCACTAACAATGCTGGAGGGTATTCCATGGAGTCGAACAATTTCCTTGAGATAAAGAGATGCTAGGGATGAGGCAGTTCTTTTACTCTTGACAGGTAAAAAGTGGGCGCTTTTAATAAGCCTATCCACTATTACCCAAATGCTAGTGTTGCCTCTTCTAGACCTGGGCAGCCCATCAATGAAGTCCATTGAAATGCTATCCCACTTTCACTGCGGGACCTCTAGAGGATGGAGCAGACCGCCAGGCTTCTTTTGTTCCGCCTTAACTTGTTGGCAAATCATACACTTTGAAATGAAATCTGCCATGTCCTTCTTCATGCCGCTCCAAAAGAAAGTTCTCTTTATGTCCTTGTACATTTTATCTCCACCTAGATGTATCGTCATCTTGGAGTGATGTGCTTCCTCGAGAACCGTCTTTACTAAATCCCTTGTCTGTGGGATGCATAGTCTTCCGTCTCGCCTTAACCAACCCTTATCGTCGATGGAGTATCTGTTGAGGTGACTTGAAGTCTCACCCCTAATTAGCCTATCAATCGTCTCCACAAGCTGAGGGTCTTCGCGTTGTGCTGTCCCTATTGAGTCCACTAGGGTCGGGCGTACTTCGAGAGATGCTAGCAAGCCCGGTACAAAATCGGAGGAGGGCCTAAAGTTAAAGCTGGCTATAAACTCTAGGCTTTACCTTTCAATAAACTGCGGGCTTAGGGTCAGTTTCTTTCGGCTCAATGCGTCTGCCACTACATTGCCTTTGCCCAGAGTGTAGGAGATCTCGAAATCGTACGAGGCAAGAAACTCCATCCATCTCTGTTGCTTCAAGTTAAGGTCCTTCTGCGAGAAGAGGTACTTCAAAGATTTATGGTCAGTATACAGTTCGAATTTCTCACCTAGGAGATAGTGTCGCCAAGACTTAAGCGTAAAGACGATGGCGGCCAACTCAAGATCATGGGTTGGGTAGTTCTTTTCATGCACTTTCAACTGTCTGCCGCCACAAGCTACTACCCTCCCTTCTTGCATCAAGACAGTGCCTAGCCCTGTCCTACATGCATCTGTATAAACTGTGAACATCTTGCTTCCATCTGGCAATGTCAGAACTGGGGTTGTTGTAAGAGCCCTTTTTAAGCGTTGGAAAGCAAACTCGCAATCCAAGTCCCAATTGAACACTAGGTTCTTCTTTGTCAGCCTTGTGAGTGGAGCTGAGATTTTCGCAAAATCCCTTATGAATTTTCGGTAGAAGCCTGCTAGCCCGAGAAAGCTTCGGACTTCTGTTGCATTCCTTGGTGTCTTCCAGTCCTGCACCGCTACTACCTTAGCAGGGTCCACTGCTAACCCTTCTTTGGATACTATGTGCCCAAGAAACCTTACTTCCTCTCTCCAAAAGTGGCATTTGGAGAATTTGGCTTTTAGCTGATGGACTCGCAGAATTTCCATGATTGCCCTTAAGTGCTGAGCATGTTCTTCTTCACTCTTTGAGAAGATCAAGATATCGTCTACGAAGACCACTACGAACTTGTTGAGGAATTCTCTGAACACCCTACTCATCAGGTCCACGAAGTAAGCGGGTGCGTTTGTCAAGCCGAAAGGCATGACAAGCCATTCAAAGAAGCCGTCTGGGGTTCTGAATGCTATCTTATCGATGCTATCTTCAGCCACCCTTAGCTGATGAAATCCGGTCGCCAAATCAAGTTGGGAGAAAACAGACGCTCCTACAAGCTGATCAAATAGATCGTCAATTCTGGGGAGAGGGTGCCTATTATTTTTCGTTAGCTTGTTGAGCTCCCTATAGTCAACACATAGACGGAGTGAACCATCCGCCTTTGTGGCGAGCACCACTGGAGCACCCCATTCTGAAATACTCCTTCTAATGAACCCCATCTCTAGATTCTCTTTAATCTGTTTATTGAGCTCTTTCCTTTCCCGTGGAGCCATGTGTCTAACGGGCAACGCAACGGGCTTTGCATTATCTACAAGATATATGCGGAAGTCTATCTCCCGCTTCGGAGGTAAGCCCTTCACCTCTTCAAAGACATCCGGATATTCACGGACCACTCTAACCGATTTCAAACTCTCAATAGAAGCATCTAGCGATTTGAGATAACTAACCATAATCGCATACGAGGGATTACAAATAATTTCCAGCGTGTTACCGAGTTGGGTTTGAAGCCTAACCACCCTTTTCTCACAATCAAGGATGGCACCATTACTGGATAGCCAGTCCATGCCCAAAATCAAACCATATCCCGAGAAGCCCAAAACAAAGGCACTACATCTAAATTCTACGCTTAGAATAGAAATTTTCAATCCCATACAGATCATAGACAAATGAGCTGGGCCCCCGATTGGATTTGAAACAATTAAGGGGTCCTCTACCATACTAGTTTCTAGGTGCAGAGATTCTACTAAAGCAGATGAAATAAAGGAGTGTGATGCGCCAGAATCAAATAAAGTGCGAACTGGGTGATCATAAAGATAAACTACACTTTCTACAGAAGTATTTATACCTCGCTGTTGCAGAGGTGGCGCTTCTAGCACATGAACCTGTGCCCCTAAGGTGGATCCAGCCCTCTGCCCTTGGCCTCGCTTCTTTGGGCAATCCTTAACCATGTGGCCTGTCTCACCGTAAGAAAAGCACCCACCATTCAACTTGGCCTTCTTTTTCCGGCAATCTTTCACTAAATGCCCCACTTTGCCACAGAAATTACACTTCCTCTTCTCTTTGTTGTCTTTCCCGCCCTTCTTAAAGTCTGTCTTCTTAGGCTGTAAACCCTCTTTCTTCCCTTGAGAGCTTTCTGCCTTTGTCTCCTTCTTGCCCTTATCCTCTTCGTTCAGCAATGCCATCTGTACCAATCTTTCATACGTAGCTCCCATGGGTATACGGGTCATGGCCAAACTGTGTAACGGCTCATTCAATCCTTTGACAAAGCGGAGAGCCTTCTTGTGCGGAGTGTTGACTAGGTCCAGTCCGAACCTAGCCAACAGTTTGAACTGATTAACATACTCTTTGACTGTCATATTCCCTTGCTTAAGAAATAAGAATTTTTCCAATTGAAGACTCCTTTCAGCTTCTGAGAGAAATTTAGCCTCAAACCTTGCCCTAAAGTCCTCCCATGTTTCCACTGGTCTTTCTGCATTGGTGACTTCCCACCAGTAGGAAGCCTCGCCTTTAAGTAGCCATACTGCCAGTTGTACCTTCTGCCTATCTTCTACCTCAAAGATGACGAATAAGTCCTCGGTTTCCTTCAGCCAATTCCTGGCTGCCACGAAGGACTCGGTTCCATGAAAGTCCTTTCCTCCCATAGCTTTAAAATCTTTACATATATTAGCAAAAGTATTACCATGCGGAGGAGGTGGAGAAAGAGGTGTTGCTGCAGCTGGATGATTTCCTGCAGCTAGGGGAGGAGAAATAGTGGGACCTGGATGATTGGCCCTTACTTCTAAGAATCGTCTGAACCCTAGTATTGGTACACCCTCTGGCAAGTTAAGTTCTTCGGACATGCTGAAACGAAAAGGATAGATTCAAAACGAAGGATAAAAGATAGTACCTATGGCTTTGGGGGACTATGCCTTTTTAAAATAAAATAACATTTTATCTTTAAAAATGCTTCTTTAAATTTTCTTTTGAAAATAAATTTTCAAAACTTTTTATCTTATCTGGTAAACCTATGCTCTGATACCAAGTGAAACACCCCACCTCCGTTAGGGTCACTCTCAAAGGGAATGCCCTAATTTTGGTGGAGCTTTATAAGTATAAGTCACAGATACACAAGACAGATATAAATGCACATATTTTTGAACAACGGAAAACAACAGCAACTTTTATTTCACCAAAATACGTGTTACACAAACCATGCCATAATTGTCTTACAATACTTCCAAAAACATTACATTTTCATAACTGTCTTGATTTCATAACTTAAAGAAGCATAAAAACATAAGTAAACTGCATAAGTCCCCATAGTTGCTATCCAAAGCCATAGTCCAAAATGAAGGAGATCCAAGCAATACATTCTTTCTCTTCAAGCTAGATGTGAAAACTGGTCAAGCTGCGGTATTCCCTCCCTGTGGACCTGAGGGGGGGACGAAAGAAAAGAAGACGAAAGAAAAGTAGAGTCAGACATAAAGCCTGGGTAAGTCTAGGACTATTCAGTCTATGAATAAAGAAATGAGCATGATAAGTACAAACTGGAAATGGAAAGCACTATAAGCTAAGTTAAGTTGTCTAGACTTGAATATACTATCATACCTCATATTAATCTCTGCACCCCTATACACTAGTTCCCAACAGGCACCCCAAAATCAGGGTGAAGTGATCCATTTCTAATGATCGGCTCCTACTCGCATAGCTACATGTGTCTTACGGCCCCCGGTGTTGTAGCTACCTATGCTGGTCCCACCATGGGGTGTATCAAGTCCCATGGTGGCGGCCCGACACAACTCTAGAATGCATAGGTATACTACTGGTGCCAAGTGCCTAATTTTTCTGCGCCGGAGTGTGTGCACGCCCGCCCCCCGTTAGAACCTACACTGCTGCACCATCGCCGTCGATTTGACCTCTTACAGTCAGCCCAGTAATCGTGCTCCACCCTACCTAGTTCAGGGTATCCTGATACACCTTGTAGGGTTACTGCTGAAAAGGGTCCCCCGCTACTAGGTTTTATATTTCTAGCCAACATGCTAAGTTGGTTAAGTGTTCTGTATAAACCTAACCCCCACTCAGTCTGTATAGTTTAGCATGTTCAGTTTGATTAAGTATTAATTCAATTTACTTAATCCTATCAATCCTGACTCAGCCTTAATTGTCTTATTAAAGCCTCGACCTCTCACATTAGACAGGTATTGTTGTGACTTCCTGTTGCCGGTTGGTTCCGGGCAGTCTTACGTCACAACTCAGTCTAACCTCGGCTCTTTATTGGGATCAGTGTTTAACCACCCACATTGGATAGGTATTGTTGTGACTACTGGACAGCCGGGCGGTTCCGGGCAGGTTTATGTCACAACTCAATCCAACCTCGGGTTAAACACATCGTATTTTCTAAGTTACATATTTTGTCTCTTTTCTTTTTTTATATGTAAATATTTGCAGCCCATTATTCAAATCCATCTTTATTGGGTAAAATTAATTTATACCCCTTAAATGTTCTCAAGGTCATTGGCATGCGTCAGACATGCCAACACATATGTTTTATATTTTTAACCCAACGTCATTACCCCCGTTTTATACGTTCGCTATAATATAACATATGTTGGGTTTAACATTTAAGCCCAACTTAGCCACATGAAAAGGGGGAGGCTTAGAACATGGTGTTTATATATTCTAAGTAACATCAAAAGGGGTGTGTGAACACATGAACTTGCAACATAACGATCTAATTAACATAAATTAGGCACTTGTGAACTTGCATTGTAATTGCATATAATCTTGACATGAAACATACCTAAACATGAATCATGGTTTTAATCTAGTCATGTAAACTTGCATTTAAATTGTGAACCTAACTCAAATTATGTGTCACATATATTATCACATGATTTTGATAACGACATAGGCCTAAAACAAATTTTCAATTAGGCATAACACCAAACGTAATCTAGTCATGTTTATAGAGTCAACACAAGTTCACAAAGATGCTTACTTTTGTCACTAATACAAAAGTATGTCTTTTTTTTCCACTAGAATCAAAATTCCTATTTCAACATAAATTCATATAAATCATAATACCCAAATGGATCCAACTACACTAAACATGATCATAAAAATATACGTAGAAGGGTCTAAAATCATGTTGGCATAATAGTGAATCACATACTTGCATGAATCTCAACTTTATTGTAATAAACTACCACAAACATATAGTCGTTAACTTTCAACATGAATCATATACTTGCAAATATCCAATAGGTCTAACATCATTATGCCACAACATCCCAAATCTATTCATAATTAGAATCATAGCAACATACAATTATGAATTATCATCACCCCAAATTAAGTACAGTTCCATTTCTCATTTCACACAAATCAAAACTCAATTATTCATTCATATCGGAATAGCACACTACTTACAACGTATGACGAATCTTCAATTCAGGATTCTGAATTCTGAATTTGGAGATGCTATCCTTTGTTGTAGGCGTTGTTTTGATTTAGTTGTCATTGCTTTAAGCTCTTAAATTGACTCCTAATCGTCTCTCAATTTTGACGGCTGCTCCTAGTCTTTCTTCAGCAGCATGACGGTCTCATTCTCATTTTTGTTTGTGTGAATTAGGTGGAGTCTTAGGTCCTTTTTATAGAGTTTGTGAATTGATTAGAACCGTCGATGGAGCTTAGATTAATATTAGCCGTTCGTTTGAAAGAGAGACCAATAAGGAGCTGACACCTAGCCCTAGTGACAAGACAAAGCTCAGAAATTCGGCCAAGCACAGGCTAGGCCAGCCAGGAGGGGCTGGGTTCGACCTGGCTCAAGGGCCAGGTTGACTACCTAGTCGACCCCCAGGTCGACTACGTAGTCGACCTGGGTGCCCCAGGTTGACAACCCAGTCGACCTGGGTAGCCCAGGTCGACTACCAAGTCGACCTAGGTGCCTTGGGCGGGAAAATTCCCACCCAGCCCAATCTGGGTTTGATTTTTTTGAAATTTGAACTCATTCTGTGCTGTTTCTGTCTGTTTGAATTTTAAACTGAATTCTGAAACTTCCGGAGGTCATATATCCCTCATACGGAGTCCGCTTTACGCAAACTCGGACTCTATCTCAAGAGAATTCCGAGTCGAACGCAATGGGTATCCCGTTTCCCTTATTTCTTTGATTTGAAATTAATTATACTTTAATTTGTGAATTTCACTGTTATAGAATACACGGGGTGTTACATATCCCATTGTCTTTGGAATGGGTGTAATTAGCTATAGACGACAGTCGTCGGGTTCGATTTGGAGCTCAACAGAAAAAGTAACTTTATGGAATATAATTAAATTAAATATATTATTTATATATAACACCCTTATCTTTCCACCCCCTTTTATCTCCAAGTTAAAGTCAAATCCCCAATCCATCGTTCCAACCCGAAAATCAAAAAGAGAAAGAAAAAAATCACGATTACCAGCCATCACACCGCCACCCAACGATTCGTCACCGGCCTCCAAATCCGCCGCAACCCCAAGACACCCCACTCCTTTCCCCCTTCTCTCACTTCCCCCTTCTGAAGCCCTAACCGCGGACAGGAAGCCGCAGAGACCACCGCGAGCTCGAAGACCGCGCCACCTTCGCGAGCACCCACCGCCGCACGACTTCCGCAACCACCAACGACGAACACCCCCTCCAACCAGCGAACCTCCCCTCCTCCATTGATTAACATGAGTTTTTATTTATTTACTTTTTTTTTACTTTTTCTTTTTATGACTTTTAATTGTACATAAATCTGATTTTTCATGAATATATAAGTTTTGATTTTTATGGATATATTGTATTTTTAATAAGTTATAAAGATTATATTTTTAATAAGAAAAATTAGATTTTTCTTTAAACGAATGAAGTATAATAATTAGATTTTTCTTTAAGAGAATGAAGTATAAAAATTAGATTTTCTATGAGCGAATGAAGTAGAAAAATTAGATTTTTCTTTAAGCGAATGAAGTACATAGATTAGATTTTTCTTTAAGCGAATGAAGTATAAAAATTAGATTTTTCTTTATGTGAATGAAGTAGCATCATAAAAGTATATGATCTTTACTATATAAAGATATGATTTTTATGTTATAAAGATACAATCTTTAATTATGTAAAAATTCATTCTTTTTATATGTAAAGTGTTGTCATAAAATTATGATTTTTATATTATAGAGATAATAGAAATTCGATTTATATACATGTAGTAGCGATAAAAATTCGATTTTTATATATATGAAGTGGAAATAAAAACATGATTTTTATGTACATGTAGTGATAATAAAAATGTGATTTTACTATGAACAGCGAGAAAAGATCGCATTGAAATTTTGGGAAAATTCAAACCGTTTAAAATTAAAGAATGACGGAGTGGAACTCTAAGGTGAGAACTTCTCACTTTTAATTTGTTTTCTAGTTAAAATATATACTAGGATGCAGACGGTGCTTAGCAGCATCCAACGCCCGTCGTCCACAGACCATGGACGACTTGTATGCTTGTATGATTTTATGTTAAAAATTGATTGTGTGATGTGGGGTGGAATAAAATATTTTATAGTTAAAAATATATTTTTAACGTGTATAAGAATTAAATAAATATTTATAAACAAATCGGACGATTTGTTTATGTACACACATTTGACTGATATTGATTGGGACGATAAATTTTACACATCGCTCAATTGCACAAATAAATTTGTGTTTGTTGTTTGAAAACCCCATACGGGTATTGCGATAATATTAGACATACACTAATCCCAATAATTAGCTGTATGTTGATCGATCGATTGACAGGCTGTTGTAAGCGTTAAATATTAATATTTGATGCTTATGCAGTGTAGAATGCACTTTGGATGATGGCCGACTGTGTTTGATTGGTGTTGCGTACATGTATTGTATGAAATCTATATAATCAAATTATATGGTGATTGACTGTGTCTGATTCCAGTTCAGAATTATCAAATATTTTAAAATAATATTCAGTGGATATTGAAATGTGAAGCCGTGTTAAGTAGTTAAACGCCATTTTAACACGAATGGGAATCTTGTCGATTTTATTCGTTTTACAATGAATATCGAATAGTGATTTCAAAATCTGATAATTTGAAATTGAATTGAAATCGAATATAATTGAAATCGATTGAAATGAATTGAAATTTAATTGAAATCGAACAGAATTGAAATTGAATTGAAATCGATTTGAAATGAATTTAAAACGAATTTATATTGGAATAATCAATTTTGATTTGAATTTGAAATGGAAGTTGAAATCGTTTTTGAAACGAATTTAAAACGATTTATAAAATTCATTTTAAATGGAAATTGACGAAATATAATATATATATATATTATATATATTATAATGGCCTGAATAGAACGCGCCGCGCAGCGGCAGTTCGCGAATTTTGATGATTAATTTCAAATGGACATTACGGGAGATCCGACCGTCGGATTCTCCTAAAACCGGAACCGTTGGGTTCATATCGAAAAGAGCTTTCCAATGAATACAAGAGATTCAAAATCTAACGGTTGGATTTGGAATTATGTCCAAATCAAATTTGGAAAAGGTCGTTGTAAGCGCAGTTCGATGACCGTTTATGGAAACCGACTGTACGGACCCTGATAAAATTATTAAAAATGACAATAATTTGTGTAAAATCATAATTAATGATTTGGAAAGAGTTCTGATGAAAAATTCCAGTTTTGAAAAGATAAAAAAATATTTTTATCGAAATGAACTAGTTATTAACTAGAATAATTATTTATTTATTTTTAAATAAATAAATTGGGTTTGAAATGGTTTTAAAAATAACCAAAATTTCCAATATAAAGATTGGAATGGATTGGAATCGAAATTATCTTTGGAATATTTCGATATTGGATTTCGTGATTATACAGATATTATGGACGAATTTGGAAGATATATATATATATATATATATATATATATATATATATATATATATATATCGTTATTCCAATACGATGTTTGTTGGTTTCAAAATTTGATATTGAATATAAGCCGATATTTCTTCTGTTCAGATTCTTGTATTTAATATCAAATTGGATTTTGGGTTTATCATGAATGGTATCTTTAATAATACTGTTCTTAGACCCAATGGAATTAAGAAAATTAGAAACTGAATGGAGATTAGTTAAGTTGAATGGTTTCCTGGGTATTGATCTGATGTTGGTTTCGGCCTTTGGGGTTAATACTTAGCGAATTGTTCTCTTACTAATTTACGATTGGAGATTAATGAGATTTTGGGTTTATCGTGAATGGTATCTTCATCAACACTATTCTTTAACCCAGTTGAGAAAAGATTAAATCTTTTTATTAAGATTTAATGAAGTTTACCAATTAATTAATATATTTAATTAGAATTGAATTGAAATTGGTCTTTGTGTTTATCGTGAACGGTGTTTTAAATAACATTTATTCTTTAACCCGATTAACAATGGAAATAAGATTTTGGTTTTGTCGTGAATGGTATCTTTAATAATATTGTTCTTAAACCCAATGGAGTTAGGAGAATTAGAACCTAACTGGAGATTAGCTAAGTTGAATGGTTTCTTGGGTATTGATCTGATGTTGGTTTCGGTCTTCGGGGATAATACTTAGGGAATTGTTCTCTTACTAATTTACGGTTAGAGGCTGATGGAATGGAACGTGATTTTGGGTTTATCATGAACTGTGTTTTAAATAACATTGGTTCTTTAACCCAGTTAAAGATGAGATCAAAGAATAAATTTAAGAGAATTTATCTGTGATAAATTAATGGGAATGGGGCGTATGATGTGTTGTTATAGCAATTGATTATAAGACACGTGGGTTATTCGGAAAGGCCGGGTTTATAACCATTCTGAATAACTGATTCGGCGATAAGTTAAAGAGATTGAAGACGGTGCAAGACCGGCGATCTTCACATCGAATGGATGGGTGCTACTGATGCTCATGATAGGAGTAGCTACCTTGAAGGAGCTGAAGTGGTAGCCGTACGGACGTACTTGTTGATTGTACGGATATGCAAGGGCCTCTCCCCTGTATTGGACATATGAGGGAGGAATAAGGTGCCTCCTGTTTCATTAAGACCAAGAACGGACTTGTAAATGGATGGTGTGTCTAACATTGTATTTGTTTATACTGTACTCGTTGATCTCTGCTAAATATATATCTAATTGGTAGCGGAGAATTTATTCTCTTTTTTTACACCCTTCTCTGAGACGTATGAGCTCAGAGGTTATATATTGGCAGAAATCAGTGGTACGGTATGGATTGATAATGTGGCATGCTGAGATGTAGTGATCCAAACTTCTGTTGAAAAGCAAAGTTTGATGGATGATGATCAAAGTGCAGCTTTAATATAGCACAGCTTTGTGTAGCGTTAATTCGCGAGCCTCACACCCCAGTATGGTGGAAAACTGATGGTTAGATCTGTGTTTTTTTTTTAGGATGGGCACCTTTGTGGTGTCGTGGATTTGGTCTACCGAGGTGAGGGATAGGGCACACCCCCCCCCCTCGATTCCCTAATGGAAAGATAAAGCGGTGTTTTCTCTCGACGGGACGTAAGCCTCAGTGATACTCGATTTCCCAAAAGTGCGGATGTGCATTACGGTGTTTTCTCTCGCTGAGACGTAAGCCGTTTTGGATTTTACTACGTGTTTGATCTTTCGCATCAGGAGCCACCATGTTGGAAATCCAATTTCCAAATACGACATTTTTCGGTTTTGATTGTATACTATATATGGCGACAAAGTGGTATAGGACATTCATGCCGCCAATGATTGATACACTTATATTTGAAGTTGTTTTCTTTATTTATAGTAATAATAAAGGATTAAATTTCACGTATCAAGCATTATTTGGCTATTATAAGGTAAAACCCTATCCTCCTGCTTGCGTTGCATTGTGTGATGGGACCTGGATCTTATAATAGCTTCATTGTTCTTTATTTAGCATTGCGCTGTTTATTTTATGCACTGGTATTCTTGGGAGGAAACCCATTCCGTGTTATACGGCGTGGTCCCTCAATTTACCTAACTTTAAAATAAAGATTAATAACGGTTTTAGTTCTCACACCAGTCACATGACTGACCTGGAGTTTATTGTTTTAACCTAAACTCTGGGTGCCCCTATTTTCCACATGGGTAGCTAGTAGTTTTGGTTTTGCAGATTTATATCCATAGGATCCTGGTTTACAGCTGAAGCGATATTCACAAAGCTCTGTATCCGTGTATCTATTTTCAGTTGTGCTTTGTATTGTTTTTCCGCTGCAATGTATTTAAATGTAATTTAAATCTCTGATATTTTTTTCTGGTGTATAATATTTATTCATACTCTGTTATATTCTTGTATTCTAATGGAATTGTTGTAATTAGCAATGAAATGTTCTTCTGTTTGTGTTTTGAATTGGCGTGTTCTCGAAGCAATCCGGGCTTTCCTTAACAGGGAATTTTGGGTCGCCACAGCAACGCTAAACAGCAAAAGGAAGCTATAACAAGACTCAAGTCCCATCATGCAATGCAATGCAAGCTGGAGGATAGAGTTTTCCCTTATAATAGCCAAATATGCTTGATACACGAAATTTCACCTTTTATTACTACTATAATTGAAGAAATCAACTTCAAATATAAATGTGTCAATCATAGGCGGCGTAGGTACCATTATATTACGTCGCCATATATATATATATATATATATATATATATACAACTAAAACCGTAAAACCACGTATTGGAAATTAGGTTTCCATCTATGAACTGAGGCAAGGGAACATCTTCACTGATTTCAAGACACACTAGCAAGCGCCTCAGGATCACACCTACGGGAAACCCTTAGAAGTGGTAGGGCCTGTCATCCGTCGATGATTAATTATACAATAAACTATATGTTAGCCGATTCTATCGAACCTCCAAAATGGTCAGTCAAATCGACCATATCGAGAGCCATTTAAGGACATACCTTTCTTCCTAGATACCTCGTTTATCCATCAAATAATATGCAACATCAACATGAGTAAACAGTCTGGGCTCCATAACATGACGTTACTCGTAGCTAGAACTAACATATGTCCATTTCTCTACGATCACTATCCCTTTTTGGTTCATACTGGGGTGTGAGGCTCGCGAATTAACACTACACAAAGCTATGCTAATTAAAGCTGTGCTTTGTTCATCAACCACAAGACTCTTCTTTTCAACAGAAGCCTTGATCATTTGCATCTCAGCATGCCATACAGGCAATTCATTCCATGCGACTGATATCTATCGATATATAACCTCTGAGCTCGTACATCTCAGAGAAGGGTGTTAAGAAAGAGAATAAATTCTCCGCCACCAAACATATATATATATATATATATATATTTAGCTGATGTCAATGAATACAGTACAAAGGAAAACAACGTCAGACATACCACCCATTAGCATGTCCCCCCTGGGTCTGAACGAAACCGGAGGCACCTTATTCCTTATCCCATATGTCCAATCCAGGAAATAGGCCCTTGCATATCCAGTGATCTCCAAGTACGTCTGGATGATCACCACTTATTACGTTGTCTAGTACATCCCGATCAAGACATCAATAATCAGCCAAACGATGTGAAGATCTTCGGCCTTCAGTCACCGTCTTCATTGTCGACTTTTAATCGTCGTATTAATTATTCAGAATGGGTTAAACCCGGTCTTTCCAAATAATTCACATATCTTATAACCAAGTGCTATAAAAACACATCATATACCGCATTCCAATTCATAATATTGTTTTATTAAAATATTAATATCCTTTGGGAGAGGGTACCATTAATTTTATCAAAGATAAATTCTTTAAATTTATTCTTTAATCTATCTTTGGATATCATTTGAAAGATTTTATCAACTAGTTGGGATTATCAAGCCTTACCGAAGTAACCATTTATTTTATTTTCCAATCCTAACCTATTCATCCCGTGGGGAAAAACCGGTAGTATGCCATATCTAACACCCATGGTGTTATCGGTAAATCTAATTATCATTTCACGTTCAAATCTAATTAAAGATTTAACTATCGGATGGAGTAAAACTAGTGGTACTCCATTCTCGAACATTTCTTGAATTTGGTAAATTTAATTACCTCATTCACATTACCATCTAATTAAAGATTCATTGAAACTCTAGTTTAGTTTTAATCTCAAAAATCATTACTTAATGATTATTCACTTTTTAGGAAAATTAATCCTATCATTTACCGGGTGAAAAAACCAATGCCATTTAAAACATAGTTCACAATAAACCCCAAAATCATATTCCATTAATTAATTATGGAATCTTCATGGAAAATAGATCAATATATATAATTGATATAAATTATTGCATCAGACTAATAATATAAATGGAATAATGGCTAAGCCTTTTAAATTCCATACATAGTACCGGTCTTCTTTAATAGAAGCTCATCTCGATTATTACCAAATCGAATTCCATTCAATTCCAATTTAATATATTAAATTGGGAAACTTTACTTTGGAAAAATCCCATTAAATATTAATAAAAGGATTTATAAATTCCAAATCATCTCTTCACTGTTAATTAGGTTAAAGAACAAATGTCATTTAAAACACCGTTCACGATAAACCCAAAATCCTATTTTAACTCAATTCCAATTAAATATTAATTAATTGGTAAATTTCTCTAAATCTTAAGTAAAAGATATATTCTTTTCTCGTCGGGGTTTAAGAACAGTGTTATTAAAGACCCCATTCATGACAAACCCAAAATCCAATTTGGTATTAAATACAAGGCTATAAATAGAAATTATATTGGCTTATATTCAATATCAAATTCTGAAACTAACGGATATCGTATTGGGAATAACGATATCTGTATATTCCAAATTCCTCAATAATATATGTATAATTATGGAATCCTATATCGAAATATTCCAAAGATTGATTCTATTCAAATCCATTTCAAATCATCCATTGGAAATTCTAGTTATTTTAAAACCCATTTCTCAATCCAATTTATTTATTTAAAAACATTGGATTATTATTCTAGTTAATAACTAGTTCATTTCGATAAAAATATTTTTTTATCTTTTCAAAACTAGAATTTTTTATCCAAAATCTTTCCAAATCATTTATAATGATTTTACATAATTTTTCCATATTTTTAATAATTTTATTTAGGCCCTTACAGTCGGTTTCCAATAACGACAACCGAACTACATCCATAGCGACCTTTTCTAAAATTGATTTGGACATAACTCCAAATCCAACCATTAGATTTCAAATCTCATATATTCATTGGAATGTTCTTTTCGATACAAACCCAAGGTTCCGGTTTTAGAAGAATCCGACAGTCAGATCTCCCGTTACATCAATTTGAATTTAATGGTTGAAATTTGCTAACGGTCGCTACGCGGTGCGTTCTATTCAGTCCATTATATATATAATATATATATATCGTCGATTTCCATTTACAACATATTTTATAAATTTGTTTATAAATTAATTTTAAAACCACTTCAACTTCATTTTCAAATTTAAATCAAAACTGAATATTCTATATCATTAAAATATTAAAAAGATAATATTTTCAAAATATCAGATTTTGAAATCAATTCTTTTCGATATTATTTTAAAATGAATAAAATCGATTGATAAACCCATTCGGGTTAAAAATAGTGTTTCTATACCTAACCCGGCTTCATATTTTTATATATTGTCATGTCCATCCAAAATCGAACATCAAAATCATATTTTGATTATTCACTGAATATTGATTTAAAATATTCGTTATTTTAAATTATTAGTTATTTTAAAATATTCTTTATTTTAAAATATTCTTTATTTGTAAATTGGAATGCAACTCAATCAATTACCATATAATTTCAGTTATATGGATTTCGTACATTGCATGTATTCAACAATAATGATAAATAATCATTACACATTCAAGCAACATCCAGAGTGCATTCTACAACTGTAAAAGCATTAAAATGAATAAATAACGTTCATCACAGCCTGCCAACCCATCAATTGACATAAAACTAAATATTGGGACTAGTGTATGTCAAAAATCATCTCAATACCCATATGGGATTTTCAAACAACATACTGATTATTATTTGTGCAGTTGGGCGATGTGTAAAATTTATTGTCGCAATCAATATTAGATAAATAGGTGTACATAAACAAGCCGTCCGACTTGTAAATGAATATTTTCCAGTTTCTTTTTATGAAAATTTTACATACCTTTTATATAAATAATCTATACATTTCAGTTTCACAAAAAATCGGCATTATAACGACGCAGTACTAGAACCGGAATAATGTTTAGCATTATCCCTCTCCTGATACTGGCTCGTGCCATACACAACAATTAATCAGTCCAATACTACCACAATAAAATCAAATTTTCCACAACACAATCATATCACACAAATCATTCAAGGTTTGTACAAAAAGTGGCGTCAGGGGATACTAAGCCCCATCTGCAACCTAAGATATAATAACTGAATGAAAATAGTTCGAGTGAGGAGTTCTCACCTTTGGTTTCCACTCCGTCATTCTTTAATTGACGGTTTGGTACCATTTGGATTTAAATTTATTCCAAATTCAAACAAGCTCCAAATTGGACCTTGTTAGTTTTGTTGCGAAGCTCTCGACTCCATGATCGCAATGGATTCAGTTTCGTGCGATTTCGAGTTCGTATGCAAAAGATATTGAGTTACGAAGTTTGAATACAAGAATTCAATAATTATTAAATAAAATAAACTTTAAAATTACCCCCAATTTCTGATTTACGTCGTCCCCCTTCTCCATCAGCTCGCCGCCTCCAATTCCGACCACCTAGACGTCGGCCAACCACCCCAACCTCTCCCTTGCTCCACGGCGCCGCTGCACCCTGAAGGGCGGGCCCCAGTTCGTCGTCGTTGGCCTGAAATTACCTAAAGCCCCAAATCGACTTCGCTAGAAAATTCTCTGCCACCTCGCCAAGCCACGGACGGACCGCCACCAAAATCCGTGTGTCCTCATGTCGCACCACCTTCCTTCAGCGACCCTCGCCTGAAAACACCTCTAGCGCCGCCACATGTTTAAAATACGACCGCCGCTTCGCCAGAAAATACTTCCCTATTCACCTCTAATTTCTGATCACCTCGTCCACTTTCAGACCAACCATCCAAATACAAAGTCATAGCCCTTCCTCTCCTCTACTATTTTCTCTTTGGTGCCACTATCAAATACTTCTTCGTTTGATCAGAAAATAGCCAAAACCGAAACCTATTTTCTGCCTTTGACCATCGATTTCTCCCAACCCGTGCAATGATATCCCAACCAATTTTTATGTAGGTAGAGATCATCGTGATCTATAATACACAGAAGCCATTTGGGATAATTACTTATAGATTGTGAGATATTAATCTTTTTTTTGGGGTTTTTTTGCAAAATTACGAGAGAGAGATGGAGAGAGGGGCTGCTGCCAATTTTTGGAGGGAGATGAGAAGTGAGGGTTTGTGGAGAGAAAAGATATTATATAGTGAAGGGTTTATTATTTTATTAATTTCTTAGTTCACGCTCTCTCTATTCGACAGTTATTTATGCCACGGTCACATACGAACTCCGTTGGCGATGAAAATTGACATGCTGCTTTGTCTTGACGATACGGTCCCAACAAAATTGGTTTCATCGAATTTTGAGTCAATTTTCTCAAAAAGCTCAGTTTTTGGCTTAAATGGCTGACTGATTCAAATATTTCTGGTTTTACTGAAATCTGATTTATTTTGAATCATGTACATTCATTTGAAATTTAAAATCGAATTTTCAAACAACCACGCCATTTCAGGCACGTTTTGTATTTAAAATAATTTTATATGTTCTAACTTTGATTTAATTAAATTTCTAGTCGTTATTATTTCAAATAAACAATTTTAAATATTCAAAACCCATTAAAATAGCTAAAATCAAAATTTTAAATCGATTTAGAAATTTTGAGTTGTTACAATCTCCCCCACTTAAAACCTTTTCGTCCTCGAAAAGGAATGGAGCTGATAGTTGTTCAACTAATCAACTCAACTTTCATTCTTCAACTTTTCGGTTTCTAAGAATTTTCAAATTTCTCAAAAATTTGGCTAACACCCTAAATTTTTGAAAAATTTCGCCATAACCTCCTTTTACAGCCCTATCGGTAAAAACACAACTTGCCTCACAGGGATCTATCAATCAAAAATAAAAATAAAAAGCCTAGCGAGTAGCCAATCGGCTCATAAAATCATCAAACCCCAATAAATACAGTAAATATGTACCTATTTGTCGGGCATACAATTTTATTCCTCTTCTTAGCTTCCATGCTATGACCTGTTCATTATATACACATGTACATATATGCAATTTCAATAAAATTTCAATTTATTTCAACATTTGATTCATTTCAACATTTATATAAGTTTGATTCGTTTGGCTTAACTTACCTTTCATTCTCATATTTGTTACATTAATTATCATTCCAATATTTTTTATAGTTTAAATTAAAAATCACACAACACAATCAGCAATCAATTAGTTGATTGAATTTTCAATCATATAATTTTGATATACTCAAAAATCCTATTTCGATGCCAAATCACAAACAATAAATTCTAACTACGTTTTGGTTCTCACACCAGTCAATTGGAAATATATAGATATCCACCTTCGAAACTCGAACATAAATACTGATGATGGGACCCCATCATCAGAATCATCTCTGGGCGACTAGAGTGTGATTCTATATCTACCCAGCATACTTGAGGATTCATATACATGTGGATCAGAAATATATACAAAATCTTATTATACCCGATAGTCCAAAATCAATTTAAAATAAAATACTCAAATACGTATAATAAGGCATAGTTGTTTTTTTAGAAATAGCACTTTTCAACTCATTCTAGGATATTACTGATCCTATCTCTAACGAGCTATTCTTATAGGATGTTACTAATCCTACCTTTGATGAATTATTTTGTTTGGTTCTAACGTGTCATGTTCTCGAGTTTTGTAAAACCAAAGCTCTGATACCAAACTGAAACGACCAGAAATCCCCAGATCCCCGAAGAGACGAAAAAGGATGGATTTCTTTGAGAACAAGACTCATCGGAACACAAACAACAGAACATTTCATTGCTATTAAAACAATCACATCAGAGTACAAGAATATATCAGAGTTTCAATAAATAATATACATTGAAAAATATTAGAGGCTTAAATTACAAAACAACGGAAAATATATACATAAATACAATGTAAAACGGAAAATATCTACAACCACAACTGGAAGAGATATACGGATACAAAGCTTTCCGAATGTAGCTCCAGCTGTAATCCAGGATCATGCGAAAAGAAGTATCTGCGACAACCAAAACTATTAGTTTCCCGTGTGGAAAATGTAGGCACCTAGAGTTTAGGTTAAAACAATAAACTCCGAGTCAGTCATGGGGCTAGTGTGAGAACTAAAACAGTTGTTAGTTTTTATTTTAAAGTTAGGCACATCACGGGACAACGCCGCATAACACGGAACGGGTTTATCCCCCTTGAATACCAGTGCATAAAGCAAACAGTGCAATGCTAAACAGAAAAAAGAAGCTATTATAAGACTCAGGTCCAATCACACAATGCAACACAAGCAAGAGTTTAGAGTTTTCCCTTATGATAGCCAAATATGCTTGATACGCGAAATTTCGTCTTTTATTATTACTATAAGTGAAGAAATCAACTTCAAATATAAATGTATCAATCATAGGTGGCGTAGGTACCATTATATTACGTCGCCAAATATATTTTTTCAACTAAAACCGTAAAATCACGTATTGGAAACTGGGTTTCCATCTATGAACCAGGGCAAGGGATCATCCTCACCGATTTCGAGACACACTAGCAAGTGCCTCAGGATCACACGTACGGGCAACCCTTGGAAGCGGCAAGGTCGGTCATCCGTCGATGATTAATTATACCATAAACTATATGTCAGCCGGTTCCATCGAACCTCCAAAATGGTCAATCCAGTCGACCATATCGAGATCCGTTTTAGGACTTACCTCGCTTCCTAGGTACCTCATCTATCCATCAAATAATATGCAACATCCACATGAGTAAACAGTCCGGGGTTCATAACATGACATTACCCATAGCTAGAACTGACATATGTCCATTTCCCTACGGTCACTATCCCATTTTTGGTTCATACCGAGGTGTGAGGCTCGCGAATTAACTCTACACAAAGCTATGCCAATTGAAGTTGTGATTTGATCATCAACCACAAGACTCTGCTTTTCAACAAAAGCCTTGATCATTTGCCTCTCAGCATGCCACACTGTCAATCCATACTGCACCACTGATTTCCATCAATATATAACTTCTGAGCTCGTACGTCTCAAAGAACAGTGTTAAGCAAGAGAATAAATTCTCCACCACCAAATAGATATATATTTAGCAGAGATCAACGAATACAGTACAAAGTAAAACAATGTCAGACATACCATCCATTTGCAAGTCCGCTCTGGCTCTGAACGAAACCAGAGGCACCTTATTCCTCGTCTCATATGTCCAATATAAGAGAGAGGCCCTCGCATATCCGGTCGATCTCCAACTATGTCTGGATGATCACCACTTATTACCTTGTCTTGGGTGTACATCCTAATCAAGATATCAATAATCATCCAAACGATGTGAAGATCTCCGGTCTTCAACCACCGTCTTCATTGTCGACTTTTAATCGTCGTATTAATTATTCAGAATGTGTTAAACCCGGTCTTTCCGAATAATTCACGTATCTTATAACCAAGTGCTATATAAACACATCATACGCCTCATTCCAATTCAGAATATTCTTTTATTAAAATATTCATATCCTTTGGGAAAGGTTCCCATTAATTTTATCAAAGATAAATTCTTTTAAATTTATTCTTTAATCTTCCTTTGGATATCATTTCAAAGATTCTATCAACTAGTCGGGATTATCGAGCCTTACCAAAGTAATCGTTTATTTTATTTTCCAATCCCAACCTATTCATCCCATGGAGCAAAACTGGTAGTACCCCATATATAACACACACAGTGTTATCAGTAAATTTAGTTACCATTTCACGTTCAAGTCTAATTAAAGATTTAACTACCGCATGGAGTAAAGCTGGTGGTACTCCATTCTCGAAAATTTCTGGTATTCAGTAAATTTAATTACCTCATTCACATTTCCATCTAATTAAATATTCATTAAAACTCTAGTTCAATTTTGAATCTCAAAAATCATTACTTAATGATTATTCACTTTTTAAGAAAATTAATCTTGTCATTTACCGGGTTAAAGAATCAATGTCATTTAAAACACAGTTCACAATAAACCCCAAAATCATATTCCATTAATTATGGAATATTCACGGAAAACAGATCAATATATATAATTGATATAAATTTCTGTATCAAACTAATAATATAAATGGATAACGACCAAGCCTTTTAAATTCCATATATAGTACCGGTCTTCCTTTACAGAAGCTCATCTCGATTATTACCAAATCGAATTCCATTCAATTCCAATTTAATATATTAAATTGGGAAACTTTACTTTGGAAAAATCCCATAAATCATAATAAAAATATTTATATATTCCTGATCATATCTTCACTGTTAATTGGGTTAAAGAACAAATGTTATTTAAAACACTATTCACGATAAACCCGAAGTCCCACTTCAATTCAATTCCAATTAAATATTAATTAATTGGTAAAATTCTGTAAATCTTAATTAAAAGATTTATTATTTTCTCATCGAGGTTTAAAAATAATGTTATTAAAGACACCATTCACGACAAACCCAAAATCCAATTTGATATTAAATACAAGGTTCTAAATAGAAATTAAATCGGCTTATATTCAGTATCAAATTCTGAAACTAATGGATATCGTATTGGGAATAGCAATATCTGTATCTTCCAAATTCCTCAACAATATCCATGTAATCACGGAATCCAATATAGTAATATTCCGAAGATTATTTCTATCCAAATCCATTCCAATTCATCCATTGGAAAATTTTGGTTATTTTAAACCCATTTCTCAATCCAATTTATTTTTTAAAAAACGTTGGATTGTTATTCTAGTTAATAACTAGTTCATTTCGATAAAAAAATATTTTTATCTTTTTAAAACCTGAATTTTTCATCCAGAATCTTTCCAAATCATTTATTATGATTTTACATAATTTTTCCATATTTTTAATAATTTTATTTAGGCCCTTACAGTCGTTTTCCAATAACCGCCACCGAACTACATCCATAGCGACCTTTTCTCGAATTCATTTGGACACAATTCCAAATCCAACCGTTGGATTTCAAATCTTTTATATTCACTGGAAAGCTCTTTTCGATATGAACCCAACGGCTCTAGTTTTAGAAGAATCCGATGGTTGGATCTCCCGTTACATCAATTTAAAGTTGATGGTCGAAATTCACGAAGAGTCGCTGCACGGCGCGTTCTATTCAGGCCATTATATATATATATATATATGTATGTATGTATGTATGTATGTATGTATATGTATATATATATATATATATATCGTCGAATTCCATTTAAAGCATATTTTTTAAATTCGTTTTAAAACGATTTCAACTTCGTTTTCAAACTTAAATCAAAATTGGATATTCTATATCATTATAATATTAAAATGATAATATTTTGAAAATATCAGATTTTGAAATCAATTCTTTTCGATATTATTTTAAAATGAATAAAATCGATCGATAAGCCCGTTCGGGTTTTCTATACTTAACCCGACTTTATATTTTTATATATCTTCGTGTCTATCCAGAATCGGGCATCAATATCATATTTTGATTATTCACTGACTATTGATTTAAAATATTCATTATTTTAGAATATTCGTTACTTTAAAATATTCTTTATTTTAAATTAATCTTTATTTTAAAATATTCTTTATTTCTAAATCAGAATGCGACTCAATCAATTACCATATAATTTCAGTTATATGGATTTCATACATCGCATGTATTCAACAATAATGACAAATAATCATTACATATTCAAACATCATCCAGAGTGCATTCTACAAATATATAAGCACTAAAATGAATAAATAACGCTCATCACAGCCTTTCAACCCATCAATTGACATATAAATAAATATTGGGATTAGTGTATGTCAAAAATCATCCTAATACCCGTGTGGGGTTTTCAAACAACAAATACTGATTATTATTTGTGCAGTTGGGCGATGTGTAAAATTTATCATCCCAATCAATTTCAGATAAATAGGTGTACATAAACAAGTCGTCCGATTTGTAAATGAATATTTATTCCAATTTCCTTTTATGAAAATTTTGTATACCTTTTATATAAATAATTTATACATTTCAGTTTCAGAAAAATTCGGCATTATAACGGCGCAATATTAGAACCGGAATAATGTCTAGCATTATCCCCGCCATACACAAAAATCAATAAATCCAATAATACCACAATAAAATGAAATTTTACAAAACACAGTCATATAACACAATTCATTCAAGGTTTGTACAAAAAGTAGTGTCAGGAGCTACTAAGCCTCATCTGCAACCTAAGATATAATAACTGGATGAAAATAGTTTAAGTGAGGAGTTCTCACCTTTGGTTTCCACTCCGTAAGTCTTTGATTGACGGTTTTGGTACCGTTTGGATTTAAATTTTCTCCAAATTCAAACAAACTCCAAATTGGACCCATTCAGTTTTGTTACGAAGCTCTCGACTCCACGATCACAATGGATCTAGTTTCGCGCGATTTCGAATTCGTACACAAAAGATATTAAGTTACGAAGTTTGAATACAAGAATTAAATATTTATTAAATTAATTAAACTTTAAATTAACCCTTATTTCTGATTTACTTCGTTCCCCTCCTCCATCAGCTCGTCGCCGCCAATTCCGACCACCTGGATGTCGGCCAACCACTTTAACCTCTCCCTTGCTCCACGACGCCACTGCACCCTGAAGGGCGGGCCCTAGTTCGCCGTCGTTGGCATGAAATTGCCAAAATCCCTAAATCGACTTCGCCTGAAAATTCTCTACCACCTCGCCAGGCCACGGTCACGGACCTCCACCAAAAGCCATGCCTCCTTATGTCGCACCACCTTCCTTCAGCCACCCTCGCCCTAAAACACCTCCAGTGCCGCCACGAGTTTAAAATATGACCGCTGCTTTGCCAAAAAACACTTCCTCGTTCATCTCTAATTTTTGATCACCTCGTCCACTTTCAGACCGACCACCCAAAGACAAAGTCGTAGCCCTTCCTCTCCTCTACCATTTTCTCTTTGGTGCCACTATCAAATACTTCTTCGTTTGATCAGATAATGACCAAAACCGAAACCTATTTTTTTCCTTTGACCGTTTATTTCTCCCAACCTGTGTAACGATAGCTCACCCAATTTTTGTGGTAGGTAGAGATCATCATGATTTACAATACCTAGAAGCCGTTTGGGACAATTGCTTATAGATGGAGAGATATAAATCATTTTGTTTTCAGGGGCTTTTATGCAAAACTACGAGAGAGAGGGAGAGAGGGGTTGCTGCCAATTTTGGGAGGGAGATGAGAAGTGAGGTTTTGTAGAGAGAAAAGATATTATATAGTGAAGGGTTTATTATTTTATTAATTTCTTAGTTCATGCTCTCTCTGTTCGACAGTTATCGATGCTACGGTCATATACGAACTCCGTTGGCGAAGAAATTTGATATGTTGCTATGTCTTGACGATACGGTCCCCACAAAACTGGTTTCGTCGAATTTCGAGTCCATTTTCTCAGAAAGCTCTATTTCTGGCATAAATGGCTGATCGATTCATAATTTATTGTGCACGACCACATACTAGCTCCAAAAATTACGAAATCTGGAATTCTCGCTATGTTTTTCAAATATGGATTCAACAAAACAAATTTTGTCGAATTTGGAGACCGTTCGAAAAATGGCCTTTTTAACTAGTCGATTTAATTCAAATTTAAATTGAAAATACATTTAAATTTACTGTGCTCACATATTAATTCCAAAAATTGGAATCTAGCTATAATTTGACATTTCAGATCCAACGGAAGTGGTTTCGTCGAGAACAAAGCTCGTTTGCAAAATGGCTATTTTTAAGGGTAATATATTATATTAAAATATATATAAATTCAATAGCGACTATTTTGAATTTTAAATTGGACATAAATTTCAATTTATAAAGTGAAATATCAGTTTCTTACATTCGTTAGAAAGATATAGTTAAACAGATTCAAATATTTCTAGTTTTACTAAAATCCAATTTATGTGCATTCATTTGAAATTTAAAATCAAAATTTCAAGTTATCACGCCATTTCAGGCACGTTTTATAATTAAAATAAATTTAAACATTCTGACTTCAATTTAAATAAATTTCTAGTTGTTATTATTTAAAATAAACCATTTTAAATATTCAAAACCCATTAAAATAGCTATTTTTTTTAAATTGGTTCAGAAATTCCGGGTTATTACAGGTATGGTGCAAATCAAAGTCATAGGGGGCTCGATAAGGATAATATGAGAAGGCACACAAGGAATGCCCAGAGTAGGAATATACAAGTTGCACACCGGAACTGGTAGTAACGCATAGCCGCGGCTACCGCCCACATCGAACAACACTCTCAAATCAATGAAACTGAGGGACTATAGTAATAAAGGAAGAAGTGCTGCCGATGAAGGTAGCTAACTCCACTTGGTCGGGTATAGCCCTATTTTAGTCATTTTAATTATGACCCGAAGGTCAAGGACATCCATCATCATTCTCTTACTTCATTCCAGCAGCGTTCGCCAAAACAACCTACTTCAATCTGGTTTCTCCCCCACGTACTCAGTTGTTAAAGTGGTTATCGGTATTGGCAGAGAGTATGACAATATCCGATCCCGGTCTCTTTAACAACCAAATGTTTACATTTTTCACCCCGATTAGTTCTTTTCATTTCAAATAGGTTCATACTTCATATCAAAATATCAGATTTTATTAAAAATCATTTCATTATTCAAGCTAGAATATCATTTGTTTTAAAATCTCCACTTAAAAACCAAACTTGGAATCTTGGAATAATTCCAATTCCAACTCATTTGACTATTTAAAATTGTAGAAAAGTATGTTAAAATAATTTAGATATATATATATTAGTTAGGAAATGTATAGTAATAAAGTTTAAATATAAAAATAGTGTTCATCAAAATTTTGGAAAATACTTGTGTATGAAGTAAAATACACAGTAGTTTGTAAAATAAACAATTGTTTATTAAAATAGTTTATTAAATAGTAAACATATATAAGAGAAAAAAAACAAGTTTATAAAAATTATTACAACATAAATATATGTTTAATAGTATATTTGTAAAATAAAATAAATATTTTGTAAAATAGCTTATGAAATGGTTTAAAAAATTATAATTGGTATTGTTCGTTCTGAATAACTTGAAGTCAAGTTTCAATTTCAAATCAATGTAGCTCAATTTCGGTATTTCAATTCGATCCAGCCTTTTTTTCTTCAATTCAATAGAAAATCTAGTTAAATGTTTTAACGTTTTAATATAGAAATTCCTTTTGGAATCATTTCAGTTATAGCAAATCTAGAGTTCACTATTCAAATTTTACTTCAAATAGGATTAATTTAAAGTAAATTTAAAGATGGAAAATTGTTTATATTTTAAACAATTCAATTTCAATTGGTTCAATTCATGCTAAATTACAAATATTTAGCTTCGGTTAACAACAAAATAATAATAATCATTTAACTTTAAATTCCAAAAAATTTAAAGTTCAATTTTGCAGGAAATCAACTCATAAAATCTCATTTACTACTTTTAGAACTATATTTCAAAATTCAAGTTTACAAAAAATTTATTTAACCAATCGGTGATCGCATATAATTTTCTATCCGACGGCCAAATAATACTTAAAACTTAATTTTAGTATTTTCGGAAAGGATATATATCATTTCAACCCAAATCAGGGTCATAGTTGTCTATCATTTCAACCTACGTTCTTAATTCATTTTAATATTAATACTGCATTTATTTGATGCTCGTAACATCTAGGGTAATGGTTAATGTGATACCCCACGTCCGTTAATGTCACTCACTAAGGGAATGCATTAAGTTTCGTGAAGCATTTTAGGTAAACAGACATAGAATATTACAAGACAGATATAAAATTTTGTAGCGGAATAAAACAACTTTATTAATCATATGATACCGTGGTCCAAAGTATCATTTGTCTGAAATATAAAATCCATTACAACATAAAAACCACTGTCCTATACTTCCGAAATATCAGAGTACATAAAAGAAATAAAATTCCCCAAGAACAAAATATAGTCATAGCAACAAGGATAGGAGCTTGAGCCATACATATCAGCAACTCCAGCAAAATAAACAGAATCACGGTCAAGCCTGAGTGTTTCCTCCCTAAGAACCTGGGGGGGGGGGGAACGGAAGAAAGAAGGAGAAACAAAAAGGGTCAGACATAAAGTCTGGCGAGTCTAGTTACTTTAACCAGTAAATAAATAAAAGTAACATGATAGGCATATAAAGTGGACAAGAGAGATCACTACATAAATGGCAGGTGTGACAAGGTAGACAGGAAGGTGTATATGCTTCTAATGATTACTCTGCACTGTTAATAGTATATCTAGAAAGAGACGATCCCTTGAACTATAAGGTGGTAGACTTAGGTATACGTCCAAATGTATCCTAACTACTACCCTGATCAATCGACTCCCTAACCCTCGTAGATACCTTGTGTTGGCCCACAGTAGGAGGTATCACATCCTAAAGTGGCAACCCCTCGTCCTAATAATGTGCACAACCATATCTACTCGTGTCATGGTCGTCTTATCCCCCACTGCCCGGCTCATGCACGCACATGGCCCGGTCGGTTTGCGACGCCCACACCGTCCTCCACGTTTGGATCTCTTATAATCAGTTAGTAAGCCTGCCTCTTCTCTGCTAGTACAGAGTACATTATTTGATAGCTACTCCAGGTTACTGACTGAAATGGGTCCTACAAAATATGATACAAGCTCTCCCCTTTGTCTTGTACCCCCCACTAGGTGTTCACTGACTACGTATACCACTAGGTGTCTTTAATTACATAGCCTTATTTATTTCTACTAGTTATGCTTACCCTAAAGGGTGTCTTTAATTACATAACTTTACTATTTCCTCCGGTTATTTATACCACTAGGTATCTTTAGTTACATAACCTTAACGGGTTAAGTTTGTGGGCCTATATGTGAATATTACCCACCCCCACTCAGATTTACTTAACCCACCCCTTTTGTTCAATCAAGTTTACTTAACCCCCAACTTAAATTTAAGTTCATACAATCCCTATGGATTAACTTAGGTTAAGTAGTCCAATTCATTACCATGTCCATTTATGGTTTATAATGGGTTAGACCTCCCACATTAGGCCTACAACATGTGGATGCTGGATATGCCAGTTGGGGCCGGGAAGACTTATTCCTCAATTAGGCCTAACCTCGTGTCATAGCCCGATTCATATTTACGTACTTAGGCCTCCCACATTAGGTTCAACATTAGTGGCTGATGGATATGTCGGTCGGGTCCGAGCAGACTTCCACCACTAATGCAACCTAACCTCATGTCATAAGTACAATTACAATTCCTAACTCTAATTACTAAACATTCCATTTTAATTAATTAATCAATTAATTAAACCTTTCCCTTTTATAGGTGTTAATGCCCACTCCATTAATTTGAATTATATGTCCAAAAATGTTCATATTCAAATTATGCCAATATTAACCCATTTTCCCTCGTTCCCTAACTAGCGCACTCATGAATTGGCGGCATGCCTAGGGTAGATAATATCCTAGTCATAAACGATAATAGGGAAAATAATGGGAATATAACCAAAGTGATCATTTTTAACATAACTTGGCATAAACATAAACATAAGGTGAACATACATACTGTCATGGACATGTAATTAACATCATAACAAGGTGGACATAAAACTAATGAACCTGTGGTAGTCAGTTGGTTCTAATATAACTATGATATTCAATAAGCGTAGTGAGATCTAAATTAGCAATTTAGATGTCCAATTGGTTTAGATCTAACATGATAAATACAACGTGATACTCTAGATCTGACCAACAGTTTCAATATCCACATAAATTAGATCTACTGGTTTAGAAATAGGTCTACACAAATCCACATCATAGCATGTCATAGAAGTTACAATTAAGATAATGATTTAGATCAAATCCTAGCCAATTCAAGGTGACATATGTTCATGATTTACATAAATGATTAGATTTATCCAATGATATAACTGTCCAAATTAACAGATTTATATTAACTATAATTTAGTTACAAACCAAGATCCACAATAATAACATAGTAGAATAATCACAATTGAAATGGATCTAGAGAAATAGATCTATCATGACATAGAATATATTATAATCGATTCATGGTTTACACATATTCAAATCGCAGTTTTTCATAATTTACTTTTATTTATTTAAAATTAAAAAATAACCAACTCACTGTGATTAGATTGCTAAGATGATAGAAAAGAAGTTGGTGTTGAATCTATGCTTGAATCTTAGAATTTAATTTACAAAACTGATAATTGTTTGAAGAAAACGGATCCGTCTTATTTCTTACTCCGGTAGAGTTTGGCCATCATTGTTTCTTTGTGAAGAAAACAAGGGAATCGCAATATATTTATAGCTGCTAGGTTACAGAATTCGAATGCCACCTCAACCTTAAAGGAATTGGCTCATGGGTGTCCACCCACTTGAAAAGAGCCCGGATACCCAAAAACTATTATAGGCGCACTTTACAGGTGCGGCAGTGTAAAATTGCCTTGGCGCACTTGTCAAGTGCGCCAGTTATCCTGATTTTGATCATCAAACTTTTACCGTTCATAACTTCATCATGCGTTATCCATTTTACGCAAACCAGGTGTCTATCTTGACCCGAATTTCGAGACAGATGCAATAACGTAATTCATTTCCCTTAATTCATGATATTAAGTTAATTATTCTTTAGTTAATCCTCTTTAATGTCGTTAAAAATTCAGGGTGTTACATTCACCCCTACTCAAAGGAATTCATCCCCGAAATCTCTAAGTTGAAAAGAATGTATCCTACCATCCATCATCCATATACTCATCCACCAAACACTGGCATCCGTTGTCCTTAAAGATTTCTAATGCTTGTATGAGTATATGCAAAGGTGTGTGTATATGTCCCAATACTAATGCGAAGATCTGGCGGTCTACTGTTTTAGTTGACCTCCTTAATGCAATGTAAGTTAGTGCCATGAATCCAATATGTATGCAAATAATCCTATTATAACATGTAAGTTCTATATATGTGCACACTCATTCGTCCAAAAGCAACATCTATATGCTAGTACATCCATTTCCATCCATGAAAGAAAAGAAAATGTACACACAGTCATATGTAGTACGAGAGTGCCGATCTAGTGCCTAATGTGTGTGTTTATGCATCCACAGACAGTCACGAGCAAACACTTGCATCCATCAAGCATAATACGTCTCAAACATATGTTTACATCCATAGGATCCCTATCTAAAGGTCGAAAATACTATGGATAGGATATACTCAAATGATAAAAACTAGTATAGATAAAACTTTGGAAAAAGGAGTTAAGAACATACCCTCGAAAAGGAAAGGGTACGAAGCTCAAGTCTTGTCTTTGGTCTCCCAAGTCGCATCCTCTGGGTTATCTCCCAATTGAACCACTAGCAACTTGATCTCTTTATTGCATAGCTTCCTAACTTCTGATCCAAGAATACGGGAAGGAACTCGTCTGACTGTCGCCTCCCATTCCACTTCTACTTCTTCCAACACACTCGGCTCAACAACTTCTGCCGTGTAATGTATACATTTCCCCAGATGAGAAGCGTGGAAAACATCATGAACACCGGGTAGACTTTCTAGGAGTTTTATTCTGTAAGCCATTTGGCCAATCCTCTCGGTTATGGGAAATGGTCCCACAAAACTAGGTTCCAACTTCCCCACCGATCCGAAGTGAACCACATTCCTTAGAGGTGATACTTTGATAAAAATTAAGTCTCCTACTTCTAATTCGATGTTAGTCCTTCTCTTGTCTACATAGGATTTCTGCCTATCTTGAGCTGTCTTCATTCGCCGTCGAATAAGGTCAATCTTTTTGGATGTTTCTCTAACCATATCTGGTCCAAGTAATAATCTTTCTGTAGATTCCCACCAACAAGTTGATGATATACAGGGTCGTCCGTACAATGCTTCGAAGGGTGTCATGCTGATGTTGGCTTGGTAGCTGTTGTTATAGGCAAACTCTACTAAAGGAAGGTGCTCTTCCCAAGTCCCTCCAAAGTCTAGAATACACAACCTTAATAGATCCTCTAGAATTTTGTTCACCCTCTCTGTCTGAGGATGATAAGTGGTGCTCAAACACAACCGTGTACCTAATGCCTCTAGCAGGCTCCTCCAAAATTCGCTAGTGAAGATGGGGTCATGATCGCTTACGATGCTGGAAGGTACTCCATGAAGACGAACTATCTCACGAACATAAATTGCTGCTAACCATGATGTTGTCCTCTTACTCTTAACGGGAATAAAGTGAGCGCTCTTAGTGAGTCTATCTACCATAACCCAAATACTGGTGTTGCCTTTCTTCGATCTAAGCAAACTATCCATGAAATCCATAGAGACGCTCTCCCACTTCCATTGAGGAACCTCCAAAGGATGAAGTAATCCACCAGGCTTCTTTTGCTCAGCTTTAACTTGCTAGCAAACTAAACATTGGGAAACAAATTTGGCCACATCTTTCTTCATCTCAGCCCAATAGAAAACCCTTTTCATGTCTCTGTACATCTTATCACCGCCAGGATGAATGATCATCTTAGAACGGTGGGCTTCTTTTAGGACTGCCTTTATCAAGCTTCCTCTTTAAGGAACATAAAGCCTTCCATCTTGTCGCAACCACCCCTTTTCATCTATGGTATATCAACTGAGGTGACTAGAAGTCTCCCCTTTTCGGAGCTTATCCATGATGTCTAAAATTTGTGGGTCACCTTGTTGCGAAGCTCCTATTTGATCCATAAGAGTTGGTCATATTTCTAATGATGCAAACAAGTCAGGCAAAATCTCGATGGAGGGCTTAATATCAAAAGTTGAGATGAACTCCGAGCTCTTCCTCTCCTCGAACAGAGGACTTAAGGCCATCCTCTGCCTACTTAGTGCGTCAGCCACCACATTACCCTTACCAAGTGTATAAGCAATCTCAAAATCATATGAAGCTAGGAACTCCATCCACCGCTGTTGCCTTAAAGTGAGATGCTTTTGCGAGAACAAATACTTGAGAGAATTATGATCGGTATATAGCTCGAACTTCTCTCTAAGTAGATAGTGACGCCACGTCTTTAACGCAAATACTATGGCAGCTAGTTTTAGATCATGGGTGGGGTAGTTCTTTTCATGAACTCTCAACTATCTAACCCCATAACATACTACTTACCCCTCTTGCATTAGAACCACACTAAGTCCTGTACCACACGCATCAGTGTAAACGGTAAACACCTTACTCCCGTCAGGCAAGGTCAAGACTGGGGCTGTTGTCAGTGCCCTCTTCAGTCGTTGGAAAGCAACATCACAATCTATATCCCATGAAAACGCCAGGTTCTTCTTTGTCAGCCTGGTGAGTGGGGCTGATATCTTTGTGAAGTCCTTAATGAACTTCATATAATAACCTGCCAGCCCAAGAAAGCTTCTCACCTCGGTTGCATTTTTAGGAATCTTCCAATCATGTACTACAACCACCTTCGCTGGATCTACACCTATCCCTTTTTTGGAGAAAACATGCCCTAAGAATCCTACCTCTTTTCTCCAAAAATGACATTTGGAGAACTTTCCTTTAAGCTGATGTGCACAGAGAGTTTTCAAAACTTCTGTCAAATGCTGGGCATGCTTTTCTTCGCTCTTGGAGAAGATCAAGATATCATCAACGAAGACTACGACAAATTTGTTTAGGAACTCCTGAAACACCCTACTCATCAAATCAACAAAATAGGCGGGTGCATTCATCATCCCAAAAGGCATAACTAGCCACTCAAAGAAACCATCCGGAATTCTTAAAGAAGTCTTATCTATGCTATCCTCAGCCACCTTCAACTGATTAAACCCCGTGGCCAAGTCTAACTGAGAAAATACCGTGGCACCAACAAGCTGGTCAAATAAATCATCAATCCTCGGAAGTGGGTGCGTATTCTTCTTAGTGAGTTTATTCAACTCTCTATAGTTAATACACAAACAAAGTTAACCATCCGCCTTGGTCGCGAATACCACTGGAGCACCCCATTCAATTATGCTTCATCTGATAAACCCTTTCTCAAGTAGCTCCCCTACTTGCTTACTCAACTCCCTCCTATCCCTTGGATCCATGTGGCGCACTGGCAATGCAACTGGCTTTGCATTGTTCACCAAATATATATGAGAGTCAATCTCGTGCCTCGGAGGTAAACCCCGAACCTCATCAAAAACATCCGAATAATCTCGGACTACCGGAACATATTGCAAGTCATCGATAGATGCATCAAGAGATTCTAGGAAACTAAGTATAACCGACCATTGTGGGTCACAAGAAATCTCGAGGGTCCTCCCATGACAAGTCAGAAGCCTAACAACCCTCTTCTCACAATCTAGAATGGCACCATACGTGGTAAGCCAATCCATTCCTAGAATCAACCCATGGCCCATAAACCCGAGCACATACGCGTTGCATTCAAACTCGACGCCTAACACAGATATTTTCAAACCCCGACAAATTATAGATAAACGAGCCAAACCATCAATGGGGTTTGAAACAACTACAGGATCCACTACCATACTAGTAATTAAGTGCATAGATTCAACTATAGAACTTGATATAAAGGAGTGTGAAGCACCAGAATCAAAAAGGGTTCTAATAGGTTGGTTTGAAAGAGAAATTAAACCTTCTACAGAAATTTTTCTACCTCTATCAGGAGCACTGATCGCGAAAGCATGCACCTGCCCTCCAGAAGTCCCTGTCCTTTGAGCTTGTCCCTATGATCTCTGTTTCTTCGGTCACTCCTTAGCAAGTTTCCGACTTCTCTACAGTTGAAGTAGTTGTTCTTCCTCCTCTTATAGTCTTTGATCAAGTGACCTTCTTTCCCACAACTGTGACATTTTCTCTTATCCTTGCCTTTGTCATTCTTCCCTCCTTTCTTTTGTTGTTTTTTACTATTGCTGCTGCCCCTTCTTGGGCCACACCTTCCTATTTTGCGATGTCCCCTCAGCCTTTACCTCCTTCTTTTCTCCCTTGTCCTCTTCATGCATCAGGGCCATATCGACAAGCTTTTCAAAAGTGGCCCCCATTGGAATATGGGACATGGCTAACCCATGAAGGGGTTCATTCAACCCTTTAGCAAACAACAAAGCCTTTTGTGCGGCACATCCACCAATTCTAACCCGAACATTGCTGGCTAGTTGAATTTGTTCACATATTCTTTCACCGTCAAGCTTCCTTGTTTGAGTGCTAAGAACCTCTCCATCTGCATGCTTTTCTCGTCTTGGGAAAGAAATTTCATTTCAAATCTTTGTCTGAAATCTTCCTAAGTTTCCACCGGACGTCTAGCTTGGGTGACTTCCCACCAAAATAAGGCTTCGTCTTTCAATAGCCAAGTAGCTAACTGAATCTTCCTTCTATCCTCTACTTCAAAGATTACAAACAAGTCCTCGGTCTCCTTGAGCCAATTCCGAGCTTCAATGAATGTCTCATTCGCATGGAATGGCGTCCCTTCCATAGCATGGAAGCCCTTGCAACTCTTGGCGAAATTATCTGCTCTTGGAGGGGGAGGAGGAGGATTGACGAGTGCAGTTGGGGGAGGAAAATTTCCTTGGTCTTTGGCAGGCGCCGTGGCCTCCAAATACCTACGGAACCATCCGGGTATTAGGATGCCCTCTGGGATATTAGGAATGTTTTGTTCCCCAGAAATGCTGAAAAGAAAAAGGAAGAGATTTAGACAAAGGACCGAAGGGTATTACATATGGCTTTTTGGGGAATGTTTTTCAAAATAGACTTTTATTTTTGAAAATATTTTCTTTTAAAAATCATTTTGAAAACAATTTTCAAAAACTTTTATCTAATCTAGTAACCTTCAGCTTTGATACCAAGTGTGACACCCCACATCCGTTAATGTCACTCACTAAGGGAATGCATTAAGTTTCGTAAAGCGTTTTAAGTAAATAGACATAGAATATTACAAGACAGATATAAAATCTTGCAGCGGAATAAAACAACATTATTAATCATAAGATACTGTGGTCCAAAACATTATTACTCCAAAATATAAAAGCCCATTACAACATAAAACCACTGTCTTGTACTTCTGAAATGTAATGACCCAGGGATTTTCGACTCTGAAAATCGACACAAATACCAATGACGACTATTCTGACATCGGAAATACCGGATAGTTAATAGAAAGAAGATAGAGGGTGAGAATAGATAAGGTAGAACTATTAGAATAGAAGGAGAAGAAGAACACAACAACATCAGAGTAGCATGAATCTCACAGCGGAACGAATAAAATATAATATATAAAATAACATTGAAACACAAGTCTATATTTGTATATTAGAGTACAACACTTACATCACAGCGGAAATAAACAATAGCTATATAATGCAGCTGAAGCCTCCTGCTCCAAGCTCCATCGAGTGTATCTGTAAATCCCGACTACTTGACTGCCCATACAAATTTTGGCACCTAAGAGTTTAGGGAAAATAAAATAAAATAAACTCTGGGTCAGTCATGGGACTAGTGTGAGTAAACTCCAATCATTTGGTTTAACTTTTCAAAATCCTTTTCAAAAGAAATGATAATCGTAAGACCGATCCACACATAAATACGGATGGTTTTCACCTTACCATAACCCAAAACATTTTCAAAATCAATACTTTTCTGATATTATAATAATGTCTAATCACAAGTAAATGCAATCTAGTAGAACGCTTGCATCTCATGCTCCATATATATAGTATATGATCAAAACCGCAGGCACTTATTGGAGATTGGATTCTGACTATGACAAGGTATGGAACCACCTGCCGATAGTGTATCTCTAGAGAGGAATGCGTTGGGTTCAACAAGAACATCTTGCAACCCGGACCACACATGACCGACCACTTATTTCTCTTGAGTGTATCGAATATATTATCACCTACGGTTGCTAGCAACATAACCATTCCCTGGAGATATAGAAGCGAAAAGAAATAACAAATATGAATATTCTCTAGATAGTGACAATACACCCTAATGGGGGCGACCCACTTAGCCATGCTGCCTACCCGATTTTTGTCATTTCCCGGTTGATGAGGCTTGAGGTGATAACGTATTTTTTGACAGATCATACATTCATTTACTTTGAATGCCACATCGTCATACCGCCAATTCACAAATTGATTTCCACAAAAATACCACAGGTATAAAGCTAAGAGAAACGAATTCCTCCGCTACTAAACGTGGATACGTTTGAAGCAATCAACTTACGTGATCCATTAGATACACTCTTCCGACATTCGTCCATACACGTTGTCTTGGGACTGGATAACCCGAAGGCACTATTCCGTAAATCCATCTTAGGCAATTTCTACATAGGATTGCCAGAACAGCCCTTGCATAAACTCCATCTTCAATTATCTTCAATATATTTGATTTGAAACGCTAATGCCCATACGGAGCGGTTTTCAGATAATAAATCTGTACCCGGTCTCTCCGTATTGACAACGGAAAATGGTCAAAACTTTGATAGTCAGTGATTTAACTATCAATGGAAAACATGTGTGCAAACAACAATTGTATTTCCAAATGGAAAACTTACCGATCAATCATCAATCAACACTGACCCCTTTACTTTAATTTGCCATTCAATTATTTATTTCCCTAACTCCGTTCCATATATTTGAAAATATATGTTATTAATCATTGGAAAATATTTCCATATTTACTCCCATTTCTTATTTTCTATATTAGTAAACATTTCTGATTCTTATTTGGAAAACATTCCCAAAACTCCTTCATTGGATTTAAATAGATGTTTAAATAAAACAGCGCTATGTCGACTCGAACCATTAACACTTATTAACTAAATTCGATTAACTAACCTTCACTATCGAACTTTAACCATTCCTCATTTAAAAATGGAGTCAATCAAGTTACGGTATAATTACCTCTCAGACCTTAACTAAACAACATTTCTAACCTCGAACTAGACAAAGTTCACATTTTAAATCTTCAACAGCCTTCCTTACGTAACTCTCGGATTCCATTTACGAATCCACTTCCTTTACAGAAATCATTTGATTATATAATAGTGTTATAATCCCATACTTCCGAAATATAATAACTAGAATATAACTATTATTACTTAATTTAATTTGGATAAATAATTAAACAACTAATTTATTGCATAAATAAATCTTGATTTAAAAGTCGGAAAGTAAAAAGTACTTTCCTACATTCGATATAGTCGAATCCCAATGTATAATTTTCTCCCGTCAAATCTCTATTTGATAATTCTCTTTCTCGAATAAACTATATTCGATCATTTCTCTTTTCTCGAATACGCTATATTCGATTATCTCTCCTTCGAATGAACAATATTCGATAATATCTCCTTCCTCAAATAAACTATATTCGATAGCTCTTTTCTTCGAGTAAATTATATTCGATTACCTCTCTTCAAATAACTTATATTCAATTATCAAATATGCAATTTACTCTAATTCGAATAACTAATGTTCGGTTAACTAATTTTGATTAACTTTAATTGATTAACTCTAATTCGATTAAATCTAATTGATTAACTCTAATCGATTCAACTCTACTTGAATTAACTCTAATCGATTAACTCTATCTCATTCAAATTCCCATTTGAATTTCTATTTTAAAATCCCAATTTTTCTTTTTAAATGTTTTAATTTATAAAATAATTATTTTAATCCATTAATCACATAAAATGTGAATAATATTTCTTATATATATACCAACTCAGTTTGATTTCATATTTAAAAATAATATTCCATTTCCAAATTCTATTTATACTTTTATTTCTACAAATCCTCCTTTTAACTTCTAATAGTAAAAATCTCATTTAAATTCCCTTTCATAAATGTTGAATTTAAATTCTATTAACTTATCGGTGTTAAAACCAATTTCTACTTCTTTATATAAATTCAGATTTATATATTCAAATTATCCAATGGTAAATATTTTCCTTAACTTATAAACATCATTTATAAATTAATCTTCTCAATTTAACTGTAAATTAAAAAACAGATTAATTATACTTTAATTTAATATTTTCCACTTATTCTCTTTTATAAAATTCTATTCATTTTATTAAATACTTCCTTTTATAATACACTAATTATTTCCCAAATATTTACTTTTCTAATTATCCTATTTATTTTCCAATATTCCCTTTTCAATTTTAATGTAAATGATTTACAAATATTTTCCCTTTCAATTCTATTTGTAAATGTTTTATAAATATTTCCCTTTCAATTCTATTTGTAAATGCTTATACAAATATTTCTATTTCACTTCTATTTATAAATGTTTTACAAACATTTCTTTTTATAAAATCCATTGATCTTATAAAGTCCTAAAGTTCAATATCCACTTTGAAATATCTTTGTATAATTCTACTTATTTTCCCAATAAATATTCCTTTATGATTCTATTTATTTACTAAATATTTATTCCTTTTATAACTCTATTTATTTTATAAATAAATATTTCTTTTATAAAATCCTTTGATTTTATAGATATTTCCTTTTATAAAATCCTTTCATTTTATAAATATTCCCTTTTCAATATACACTTTGAAAATTTCCTTTCTACATTCCCGTATCACTTATGGTATTACAATACCAAATCAAAGGATCAATCATCATCCAACACACAAAATCAATAACAGATTATATACAACATTATGTATCACAATATATGAAAAAACTATATTGTAAGTATTGAGGAATCCAGTTGGATCCCTCCAACCTGTTTCCCTGCATCTACAGATGTTAAACTATATAATTAACATCAATTTCATTTCAACATGAAATATTGTAATCAATAGAATCAATATTTAATTAACGATATATATATATATATATATATATTTAACTATATCGATATTTTCAACCAATCAATTAGCAGTTCAACCAACCAATCAACACACAACAATCAACCAATATTTATCAATTCTAAAAATACGTTATGAAATATAAACTGAGCAGAGTTAGTGAGATTTACTCGCACTGGACGATCATCGTTAAATAACGATAACTATCAGTTGATTCATACAGACAATTTATTTTGCTATAAAATGTAACGAGCTCCAATTCACTCCCAGTCAGTTCCATTGTGTAGCCATCGTCCATACAATCCCAACGGATCCTGTTTTGTTGAATTTCGATAACGTATGAGTAAGTTATCACGTTAACAAGTTCTATACATTATTTAAATTAAATAAAAACTAAATTCTATTCAAATTTGGGCTTTACCCTTTTTAACTTGTCCCGTTCCCCTTCAAATCCTATGACCGCAATATATCCTTTCTTCGTCCTGTATACTACTGCACCTGCTCCTCCTTCAGAGATTTTCATGCACCATTGCTCCGTTTTCAAATCCAAACCGCACCTTCACCCTACCTTTAAAAGCTAAAATAAAAATACTTTCTAGCTCCTCTTCGAATTCTCTACCACCCCTTACCAACAACATTGAACTCGAACCATCCTACCCAAACGCGTCTTACCAGGTTCACGCACTGGCTCCAATGTTCGAGCAACTCTTTTGGTTCCAGAATTTCACCATAAACCCTCGGTTGATGCTAAATCCAATAAAGAACTCAAATCTGGCATTCGATTAACACATTGTCGCCTCAATCACACTAAAACTCGAACCCTAGCCTCTGTGAACCCTCGACTTCGATGGAAATAAAATTCGAATGCCGAAAACTTCATACTAGTTTGAAGAGAACAAGCTCAGGAACTCCAATACATATAATTAGTAATTTATAAATGTTCATTTGGATTTCTTTTGATTTTAGAAGTTGCGTTTTTCTTTGATGGAGGAAAATGATGCGGCATACTTCATTTGTCCAGAGGAAAGTGTTTTTAGGGTTAGCGGAGTTAGTAGGTTATTTATAAGATATATTTTTGGCTTGCTTTGGAAGCTTCATCAAATTTTAATATTAATTTAAATTCGATTTTACTCCATTTATTATTTTTAAAATTCCTATGATCACACACGATATCCAAAAATCACGAAAATGGACCTACAACTAGAGTTTGACATTACAGACCTAACGAAACTGGTTTCGTCGAATTCCGACTCCGTTGGCTCACACAGCGTTTTTTTAACCATCAAAATACTGACTGTTTTTCACATTGAAAATCCATACGGCCACGCACTGACCCCAAAAATCACGAAACTTGAAATCTAACAATAATTTGACATTACGGATCTAACGAAATTTGTTTTGTCGAAAATGGAGTTCGTTTGCAAAACTGGCTATTTTAAAGCTCTAAATAAATCCTTTTAAATATTTAAAAATAATTAAATTAAATATAAATAAATTTGTATTATCATATATATTCACAATAGAATATCATACAGCTCCAATTGAATTTATAATTTGATATTCAAATCCTGGTTGAATCGATATTCAATTTATATTGAAAAATCCATTTAAAATATAAATAAATCGCTATAAATTATAAAGGAATTTCATAGCGACTATTTTAAAATTTGATTTGAACACAACTCAAAATCTACATGACGAAATCTCGATTTTCCCCTTCCACTAGAAAATTTTACTTCACCAGCTCCGAACGTTTCTTATTTCACAGAAATCCGACTTAAAACGGATTCTGTGTATTCATTTAAAGTTCGACTCGCCAAATTACGAATTTCAGTGCCATTTCGAGCTCGATTATAATTATAATATAATTATATGTTCAAACTTTGTTTAAATAATATATTCGTTAATATAATCCGACTCTAAACTGAATTATATATTATATATGATCCAATTCACACAATATTGTGAATTCCACTATTTTTGATTATTTCGGAATTATAATATAATTTTATATTATAAATATTAATTAAATATCCAATATTATTTAATTAAATAACCATTTAAATTTCTAAACCACTATTTAAATAATTTAAATAATTAATTATTACATCGTAAAAATACGGGACATTACATTCTTCCCCCCTTAAAATAATTTCGTCCTCGAAATTGCTAATGTAGAAAATAACCCTATTAACTGGTTTAAAATTATTCTTTACTTTCTTAATTTCAGTTTCAAATGAATTAATTTATTTCAATTAAAATATTAATCCATTTCTATTAACGAATATTTTCAAACATCCTAAAAATTTCCTAACACCCGAAATTTCTGAAAAATTTCCCCAGCACCTCCCTTGTACGACTCAATCGGCACAACTACAACTTGCCTCTCTAGGTATTCTCCAACCCAAAGAAAATCAAATAGCCTAGTGGCTTGCCAAACAGGCTCATATATCACCAAACTCATATAAAAGTAAATGTGTACCTTTTTGTCGGATATATCATTATATCCTTTGCATCGGTCACCAATTCTGCATATACCAATGCCATTCCAATCAAACTCCAATCAATTTATCCTCAACACAACTATTCGCTTATACAGGCCAAATTCCCTTTCAAACTCAAGTTTCATTTTTGAAGCCAAACTCTTAACCCACCAACCCAATATCATTTCAAACTCTAGTTCCATTTTCGATTTCAAAACTGTACTCCACTATTCTGGTTCCATTTTAAATTCCGATCTCATAATTCAATTTTCACTTAACTGGCTTTAATCAAAATTTCAATTTCTATTGATGTAACAACCCGTAAATTCTGGGCCAGTTTAAAATTTTTATTTTGGCAATTTTAGTGAATTTTGATTATTTAAAATGAATTATTTTAAATAATATCGACGAGAAATTTATTTAGAATATAAATCGAACGTATATATTATACGCGTCGTCGTTAGAATATAAATATTTATATATAATTATAAAAGGAATTGAAAATGGCGCGGTAGTTCGAAAATTCGATTTCTAATTTCAAATGAATATACAGAATTCAATATAAGTCAGAATTGAACGAAACAAGAAATATTTGAATCTGTATAACTATATCTTTGTAACGAAGTTAACAAACTGAGATTTCATCTTAGAAATGATAAGATATGTCCAGTTGAAAATTAGAAATAGTCGCTGTGGAATTTATATATATTTTAATATAATATATGGCCCTTAAAAATAGCCATTTTGCAAACGACCTCGGATTTCGACGAAACCAGTTTTGTTGGATTCGCAGTGTAAAGTTATTGCTAGATTCCAAATTTCATAATTTTTCGAATCAATATGTGAGCGTGGCAAAGGAAAACGCGTTTGACCAGTTTCAGTTGATTTTAATCGACTGGAAATTGGCCATTTTTCAAACAGTCTCAGAATTCGACGAAACTAGTTTTGTTAGGACCGTATCGTCAATACGAAGCTAGAAAATATTTTTCTGCAATTTATAGAGTTATTATGTGACCCCGGTAATTTGAAATGTACGTTTAAAATTCAATATAGTGATTTAAATGTAAATTTAACGGAAACTGATTCAAACGGTCGAATCAGCTTACGATACATATCCCATTGTGTTCGGAATGGGGGTAATTCGCTATGGACGACAGGCGGTGGGCCTCGTTTCGAGGTCTTAGGTAAAAGTCAACTTTATGCAATTAAATTAATAAAAAAAAAAAAATATCTTTCTCTTTTATCCTCCAGGCCCCCCCCCCGTTCAAAAAATTAAATTTCAGAATAAAAAAAAAAAAGAGGGCGGAGCCCTAAAACCGCTCGACGGAGCCACATCGCGCGAGGCGCTGCTCCCCCCATCTCCGACAACTCCTCCGCCGCCCTCTCAGGTGAACCCCCCCTCGTGAAAACAACCGAGCGCCTCCCCTTGAAGCCCTCGACGCCGACGAAGAAGCCGCGCCACCCCCCCCCCTCGAAGCAGCCCCTCCTGCCACCACCGATCGAAGACCCAAGCCGCCGACGAACTGCGAAGACCTCCCCCCCCCTCTCAGTAAGAATTTCTGTTTATTTTATTATTATTATTTTTTTTTTATTTTTTTTAAAAACCGATTTTAATAATGATTTTGTTTTAAAAATAAAAACTGAAAATGTTTAAAAGTAAAAAACTAAATATTTTTAAAGGTATAAAACTGAATATTTTTAAAAGGAATTTTTAAAAGTAATAAAACAGGAATTTTTAAAAAGTATTAAAAACTGGAATTTTTAAAAGCATTTTAAAAACCTGAATTTTAAAACATAGAAAAAAAAACTGATTTATTTATAAAGTATTAAAAACTGAAATTTTTATAAAGTATAAAACTGGATTTTTTTTATAAAGTATTAAAACTGAATTTTTTTTAGAAATAAAAACTGGTTTTTGAAATAAAGGATAAAAACTGAATTTTATAAAAAAAAAAATAAAAACTGATTTAGTTTTAAAGGTAAAAGCTTTAACATGGGAAGAAAGGTTTGAACTTTCAAGCAAAGTAAAAATCATATTTTTATATGGTGAAAGCAAAAGTAAAAATCATATTTTTATGTGTTGAAAGTCGAAATAAAAATCATATTTTTATATGTTGAAAGTCAAAGTAAAAATCATATTTTTATATATTGAATAGCGAAGTCAAAATTCGATTTTTACATATTGAGTAGCATAGTAAAAATTCTATTTTTACATATGTAGAGGATACGGGCGAAAGCGACAATAGGCGAAGATTTCTATTAAGAAGAGCCGTGGAGCTAGGATAGCTATAAGTGAGAATTTCTCACCTTTCAATTTATTTTTCTAGTTATATATATACTAGGATGCAGACGGTGCTTAGTAGCACCCGACACCCGTCCACAGACCATGGACTTGTTTGTTTGACTGTTTGGTGATTGATTGTGATATTGGTTTGAATGTGGTTTGTGGTGTGAAAAATCGAATCGATAAATTGGTTAGGATTAGACGTGCGCCGTTATAAGGCGAAGGAGTAAGGCTAGGTTAGACCCTTACTCCAAAGTTTGTGGTTTGCATAACGAATTGATTTGATTGATGTGTGAATGGCGTGGGCCTTCACTAGACCGGGGATAAGGCTAGGCCTTGTCCCGTTTCTAGTATCGTGCCGTTATGCCGCCGAAATTTTCTAAAATAAGTTAGAAAAATAAAATTAGCATTTTATTTAACGAATGAACTGAATATAAATTCATATGTTAAAATAAAATGTGTTATCGTTAAAAATATAATTTTTAACGTGAATGTGAATAAATAAATATTCATTTACAAACCAGACGGTTTGTTTATGTACACCTATTTGAATGACGTTGATTGGGTCGATAAATTTTACACATCGCCTAACTGCACAAATAAAATATGTGTTTGATTGTTTGAAACCCCACACGGGTGTTAGGATGAAATTTGAAGTTCACTCATCCTGATTTATTAAATATGTCGATCGATTGATTGACAAGCTGCTATAAGCGTTAAATGTCTATATTTGATGCTTATACAGTGTAGTGCACTTTGGTTGATGGTTGATTATTCATCGTTGTTGATATATACATGTGTTGTAGAAAATCCATATAATTAACATTATATGGTAATTGATTGGGCCTCATTCCAGTTTCGAGAAAAATAGAAATATTTGAAATAGAAATATTTGAAATAGAAATATTTGAAATAGAAATATTTGAAATAGAAATATTTGAAATAGAAATATTTGAAATAGAAATATTTGAAATAGAAATATTTGAAATAGAATATTTGAAAATAGAAATATGTGAAGCCGTGAGGATTAGATTGACGCCATTTTGACGTGAACGATATTTATATCGATTTTATTCATTTTAAAATGAATATTGAAACGTGATTTCGAAATCGAATATTTTGAAATGAATTGAATTGAAAACGATTTCGAAATGAATTGAATTGAAAACGATTTCGAAATGAATTGAATTGAAAACGATTTCGAAATGAATTGAATTGAAAACGATTTCGAAATGAATTAAATTGAAAACGATTTCGAAATGAATTGAATTGAAAACGATTTCGAAATGAATTGAATTGAAAACGATTTCGAAATGAATTGAATTGAAAACGATTTCGAAATGAATTGAATTTTAAAACGATTTCGAAATGAATTGAATTGAAAACGAATTCAAATGGAATTGAAAGCGAATTGAAATGAATTCAAATTGAATTGAAATTTGAATTGAATAGAAATGAATTTTGAAACGAATTTATAAAGAAGAATTCAATTTTGATTTGAATTGAAAAGGAAGTTGAAATTGCTTTTGAAACGAATTTAAAACCATTTATATAATTCGTTTTAAATAGTAATCGACGAAATATATATTATATATATTATATATATAATATAATGGCCTGAATAGAACGCGCCGCGCTGCGGCAGTTCGCGAATTTCGATCATTTGTTTCAAACGGACATTACGGGAGATCCGACCGTCGGATTCTCCTAAAACCGGAACCGTTGGGTTCGTATCGAAAAGAGCTTTCTAATGAATGTTAGAAATTTGAAATCTAACGGTTGGATTTGGAGATACGTCCAAATCAAATTCGAAAAAGGTCGCTGTAAGTGCAGTTCGATGGCCGTTAATGGAAATCGACCGTACGGGCCTTGATAAAATTATTAAAAATAGTAATAATTTGTGTAAAATCATAAGAAATGATTTGTGAAAGTTTGGGATGAAAAACTCCATATTTGAAAAGATAAAAATAGATTTTTATCGAAATGAACTAGTTTTGAACTAGAATTATAATTCTATTTATTTTTAAATAAATAAATTGAATTTGAAATGGTTTTGAAAATAACCAAAATTTCCAATGATTGCATTGGAGTGGATTTGAATCGAAATTGTCTTCGGAATATTTCGATGTTGGAATTCGTGATATTACAGGTGTTGTTATGGAAATTTGAAAGATATATATGTATATCGTTATTTCCAATACGACATTTGTTAATCGTAGAATTTGATATTGAATATAGGCCGATATAGTTTCTATTCAGAGCCTTGTATTGAATATCGAATGTGATTTGGGTTTGTCGTGAATGGTGTCTTCACTAACACTGTTCTTGAACCCAGTTGAGAAAAGATTAAATCTTTTTATTTAGATTTAATGAAGTGTACCAATTAAATGATATTTAATTGGAATTGAATTGATATTGATTTTTGGGTTTATCGTGAACAGTGTTTTAAATAACACTTGTTCTTTAACCCGATAATTAATGGGATGTGACTTTGGGTTTATCGTGAACCGTGTTTTAAATGACACTGATTCTTTAACCCAGTCACAGATTAAAACTAAGTGGAGTTTTAATGAATCTTTAATTAGATTGAAAAGATCGAGAATGGAGTATCACCAGTTTTGCTCCAGGCGATAGTTAAATCTTTAATTAGATTTGAATGTGAAATTTAGAAACTAACTGGCGGTTAGCCAAGCAGAATGGTTTTCTGGATATTGATCTGATGTTGGTTTCGGCCTTCGGGGTTAATATTTGGGGAATTATTCTCTTGATTAATTTACGGTTAGTGACTAATGAATTGGAATGAGGCGTATGTTGTGTTTGTGTAACACTTTTATAATATATACGCGAGTTATTCGGAAAGACCGGGTTTATCCCATTCTGAATAACTGATACGACGATAAGTCGAAGATGAAGACGATGGTCGAAGACCGGAAGTCTTCACGTCGTTTGGGTGATAACTGATGATCTTGATTGGGCTGTACACCCAAGAAGATGGAAACAGTTAGTGATCGTCCAGACGTACTTGGAGATCGATGGATATGCGGGGTACTAGGTGCCTCCGGTTTCGTTCAGACCCAGAACGGACTTGTAAATGGACTGTGTGTCTGACATCGGATTTCATTCTGTGTGACTGATATCGGTTGCATAGGATGGCTTGCCTGTGTGGCATGCTAAGATGCAAATGATCGAGGCTTCTGTTGAAAAGCAAAGTCTTGTGGTGATGATCAAAGCACGGCCTTTGTGGCGTAGCTTTGTGTAACGTTTACCTCGCGTGTTTCACACCCGGTATGAACCAAAAACGGGAGACGGACCTCAGGGAGGGCATGCGTTTCTTTCTAGCTAGAAGTGGCGTCAGTGGTTTTACACGCCCTGACGAGTTTGACTTATGTGGTTGTTGCTGTTGCGAGGCGCCTCGGTTATATCGGTTTCGGCCGAATGCATTCTGGTCGGCTGACGGACCAGACTTACACCCCATAGGGTGGGGAGACGTATTGTTCAGGCATAATAATCCACTCCGTGTGGACCGGCCCTGACGATCCAAGGCTTGCCTGCGCGCTTGCCTGAGACATGGGCTAGATTGTCTCGAATCGGTTGAGGACTATCTTTTGCCTCGGTTCATAGATGGAAACCCAATTTCCAAATACGAGACTTTGCGGTTTTGATTGTATATCCTATATATGGCGACATAGTGGGATGGGGCGCTCATGCCGCCTATGATTGATACTTATGATTTGAAGTGTTTTATATACTATGCACTTATAATAGTATCAAATGATTTGTTTTAAACGTATCAAGCATTCTTTGGCTGTTATAAGGGAAAACCCTATCCTCGACTGCGTTGCATTGTGTGATGGGACCTGGGTCTTATAACAGCTTCATTTTTCTTTATTTAGCATTGCGCTGTTGGTTTTATGCACTGGTATTCTTGGGAGGAAACCCGTTCCGTGTTATACGGCGTGGTCCCTTGATTTACCTAATGATTTGAAATAAAGATTAATAACTGTTTTAGTTCTCACACCAGTCACATGACTGACCTGGAGTTTATTGTTTTAACCTAAACTCTGGGTGCCCCTATTTTCGACACGGGCAGCTAGTAGTTTTGGTTTTGCAGATTTATATTCACAGGATCCTGGTTTACAGCTGGAACGATATCCGGAAAGCTTTGTATCCGTATATCTCATTCTAGTTGTGTATTGTATTATTTTCCGCTGCTATGTATTTAAATGTAATTTAAATCTCTGATATTTCTGTGTAATATTCATTTATACTCTGTATATTCTTGTAATCTGATGCATTGTTGTAATATACAATGAAACGTTCTTCTGTATGCGTTCTGCTGTGGTTTGTTCTCGAACTATCCGACGCTTTCCTTTACGGGGAGGTTGCGGGTCGTCACATTTGGTATCAGAGCTTTGGTTTACAAAGCTAGAGAACAAGACACATTAGAACCATACGGAAGAATTCATCAGATATTGGATTAGTAATATCCAATGAGAATGACTCGTTAGAGATGGGATCAGTAGTGTCCTAGAACGAGTGTGAAGAGTAAATTTTTAAAGTGAAAACAAATTTTGTTTTGAAAATTTAAATCAATTATTCGTATTGGATTATTTATTTATATTGATGTGGACAATCCAGTATATATAGATTTTGCATATACGTCTGATCCGCGTGTATTCGAAGTTTTAATATACTGGATAGATATAGAATCACACTCTAGTCGCCCGGAGAAGGTACTGATGATAGCACGTGCATCATCAGTATTTATGTTCGTGTTTCGAAGGTGTGATATCTATATATTTCCATTAGACTGGTGTGAGAACCAAAACTTATATAGTTAGGAACACATTGTTGTGAATTGGTATCAAAAACATGATTTTTTGTATATGTATCAAAATTATGAATTTGAAATTCTAATTCACTAATTGATTGATGTTTGTGTTGTTTGTTTAGTTGTTTGCTAATTTTGAACCATTAGCCTAATTGAACCCAATATTGAATTGTATTGAGAATTAGTTGCATTTGCTTGCATATACATATATATCATTGAACAGGTCATAGCAAGGAGGCTAGAGCAGAGAATAAAATTTGTTTGCCTGACAAATAGGTACATGTTTACTACATAATTTCCTGTTTTGTTTGGGTGATGATGATTTTGTGGGCCTATTGGCTAGCCGCTTGGCTTTTTCTTTTTCTTTTTGAGATCTGAAGGACCGGGGAAGCTATTTGAAATTCCCCGATGCTCCCGGTGCAGGGGAGGTTATGGCGAAATTTTTCGAAAATTTAGGGTGTTAGCCAAATTTTTGAAATTTTGAAAATTCTCAGAAACTGAAGAGTTAGAGAATGGAAGCCAGATCGAGCGTAGAGTTGAATTATCAAACCACTTTCGACTTTGTTCCTTTTCGGGGACGAAAAGTTTTAAGTGGGGGAGATTGTAACAACCCGTAAATTCTGGGCCAGTTTAAAATTTTTATTTTGGCAATTTTAGTGAATTTTGATTATTTAAAATGAATTATTTTAAATAATATCGACGAGAAATTTATTTAGAATATAAATCGAACGTATATATTATACGCGTCGTCGTTAGAATATAAATATTTATATATAATTATAAAAGGAATTGAAAATGGCGCGGTAGTTCGAAAATTCGATTTCTAATTTCAAATGAATATACAGAATTCAATATAAGTCAGAATTGAACGAAACAAGAAATATTTGAATCTGTATAACTATATCTTTGTAACGAAGTTAACAAACTGAGATTTCATCTTAGAAATGATAAGATATGTCCAGTTGAAAATTAGAAATAGTCGCTGTGGAATTTATATATATTTTAATATAATATATGGCCCTTAAAAATAGCCATTTTGCAAACGACCTCGGATTTCGACGAAACCAGTTTTGTTGGATTCGCAGTGTAAAGTTATTGCTAGATTCCAAATTTCATAATTTTTCGAATCAATATGTGAGCGTGGCAAAGGAAAACGCGTTTGACCAGTTTCAGTTGATTTTAATCGACTGGAAATTGGCCATTTTTCAAACAGTCTCAGAATTCGACGAAACTAGTTTTGTTAGGACCGTATCGTCAATACGAAGCTAGAAAATATTTTTCTGCAATTTATAGAGTTATTATGTGACCCCGGTAATTTGAAATGTACGTTTAAAATTCAATATAGTGATTTAAATGTAAATTTAACGGAAACTGATTCAAACGGTCGAATCAGCTTACGATACATATCCCATTGTGTTCGGAATGGGGGTAATTCGCTATGGACGACAGGCGGTGGGCCTCGTTTCGAGGTCTTAGGTAAAAGTCAACTTTATGCAATTAAATTAATAAAAAAAAAAAAAATATCTTTCTCTTTTATCCTCCAGGCCCCCCCCCCCGTTCAAAAAATTAAATTTCAGAATAAAAAAAAAAAAGAGGGCGGAGCCCTAAAACCGCTCGACGGAGCCACATCGCGCGAGGCGCTGCTCCCCCCATCTCCGACAACTCCTCCGCCGCCCTCTCAGGTGAACCCCCCCTCGTGAAAACAACCGAGCGCCTCCCCTTGAAGCCCTCGACGCCGACGAAGAAGCCGCGCCACCCCCCCCCCCTCGAAGCAGCCCCTCCTGCCACCACCGATCGAAGACCCAAGCCGCCGACGAACTGCGAAGACCTCCCCCCCCCTCTCAGTAAGAATTTCTGTTTATTTTATTATTATTATTTTTTTTTTATTTTTTTTAAAAACCGATTTTAATAATGATTTTGTTTTAAAAATAAAAACTGAAAATGTTTAAAAGTAAAAAACTAAATATTTTTAAAGGTATAAAACTGAATATTTTTAAAAGGAATTTTTAAAAGTAATAAAACAGGAATTTTTAAAAAGTATTAAAAACTGGAATTTTTAAAAGCATTTTAAAAACCTGAATTTTAAAACATAGAAAAAAAAACTGATTTATTTATAAAGTATTAAAAACTGAAATTTTTATAAAGTATAAAACTGGATTTTTTTTATAAAGTATTAAAACTGAATTTTTTTTAGAAATAAAAACTGGTTTTTGAAATAAAGGATAAAAACTGAATTTTATAAAAAAAAAAATAAAAACTGATTTAGTTTTAAAGGTAAAAGCTTTAACATGGGAAGAAAGGTTTGAACTTTCAAGCAAAGTAAAAATCATATTTTTATATGGTGAAAGCAAAAGTAAAAATCATATTTTTATGTGTTGAAAGTCGAAATAAAAATCATATTTTTATATGTTGAAAGTCAAAGTAAAAATCATATTTTTATATATTGAATAGCGAAGTCAAAATTCGATTTTTACATATTGAGTAGCATAGTAAAAATTCTATTTTTACATATGTAGAGGATACGGGCGAAAGCGACAATAGGCGAAGATTTCTATTAAGAAGAGCCGTGGAGCTAGGATAGCTATAAGTGAGAATTTCTCACCTTTCAATTTATTTTTCTAGTTATATATATACTAGGATGCAGACGGTGCTTAGTAGCACCCGACACCCGTCCACAGACCATGGACTTGTTTGTTTGACTGTTTGGTGATTGATTGTGATATTGGTTTGAATGTGGTTTGTGGTGTGAAAAATCGAATCGATAAATTGGTTAGGATTAGACGTGCGCCGTTATAAGGCGAAGGAGTAAGGCTAGGTTAGACCCTTACTCCAAAGTTTGTGGTTTGCATAACGAATTGATTTGATTGATGTGTGAATGGCGTGGGCCTTCACTAGACCGGGGATAAGGCTAGGCCTTGTCCCGTTTCTAGTATCGTGCCGTTATGCCGCCGAAATTTTCTAAAATAAGTTAGAAAAATAAAATTAGCATTTTATTTAACGAATGAACTGAATATAAATTCATATGTTAAAATAAAATGTGTTATCGTTAAAAATATAATTTTTAACGTGAATGTGAATAAATAAATATTCATTTACAAACCAGACGGTTTGTTTATGTACACCTATTTGAATGACGTTGATTGGGTCGATAAATTTTACACATCGCCTAACTGCACAAATAAAATATGTGTTTGATTGTTTGAAACCCCACACGGGTGTTAGGATGAAATTTGAAGTTCACTCATCCTGATTTATTAAATATGTCGATCGATTGATTGACAAGCTGCTATAAGCGTTAAATGTCTATATTTGATGCTTATACAGTGTAGTGCACTTTGGTTGATGGTTGATTATTCATCGTTGTTGATATATACATGTGTTGTAGAAAATCCATATAATTAACATTATATGGTAATTGATTGGGCCTCATTCCAGTTTCGAGAAAAATAGAAATATTTGAAATAGAAATATTTGAAATAGAAATATTTGAAATAGAAATATTTGAAATAGAAATATTTGAAATAGAAATATTTGAAATAGAAATATTTGAAATAGAAATATTTGAAATAGAATATTTGAAAATAGAAATATGTGAAGCCGTGAGGATTAGATTGACGCCATTTTGACGTGAACGATATTTATATCGATTTTATTCATTTTAAAATGAATATTGAAACGTGATTTCGAAATCGAATATTTTGAAATGAATTGAATTGAAAACGATTTCGAAATGAATTGAATTGAAAACGATTTCGAAATGAATTGAATTGAAAACGATTTCGAAATGAATTGAATTGAAAACGATTTCGAAATGAATTAAATTGAAAACGATTTCGAAATGAATTGAATTGAAAACGATTTCGAAATGAATTGAATTGAAAACGATTTCGAAATGAATTGAATTGAAAACGATTTCGAAATGAATTGAATTTTAAAACGATTTCGAAATGAATTGAATTGAAAACGAATTCAAATGGAATTGAAAGCGAATTGAAATGAATTCAAATTGAATTGAAATTTGAATTGAATAGAAATGAATTTTGAAACGAATTTATAAAGAAGAATTCAATTTTGATTTGAATTGAAAAGGAAGTTGAAATTGCTTTTGAAACGAATTTAAAACCATTTATATAATTCGTTTTAAATAGTAATCGACGAAATATATATTATATATATTATATATATAATATAATGGCCTGAATAGAACGCGCCGCGCTGCGGCAGTTCGCGAATTTCGATCATTTGTTTCAAACGGACATTACGGGAGATCCGACCGTCGGATTCTCCTAAAACCGGAACCGTTGGGTTCGTATCGAAAAGAGCTTTCTAATGAATGTTAGAAATTTGAAATCTAACGGTTGGATTTGGAGATACGTCCAAATCAAATTCGAAAAAGGTCGCTGTAAGTGCAGTTCGATGGCCGTTAATGGAAATCGACCGTACGGGCCTTGATAAAATTATTAAAAATAGTAATAATTTGTGTAAAATCATAAGAAATGATTTGTGAAAGTTTGGGATGAAAAACTCCATATTTGAAAAGATAAAAATAGATTTTTATCGAAATGAACTAGTTTTGAACTAGAATTATAATTCTATTTATTTTTAAATAAATAAATTGAATTTGAAATGGTTTTGAAAATAACCAAAATTTCCAATGATTGCATTGGAGTGGATTTGAATCGAAATTGTCTTCGGAATATTTCGATGTTGGAATTCGTGATATTACAGGTGTTGTTATGGAAATTTGAAAGATATATATGTATATCGTTATTTCCAATACGACATTTGTTAATCGTAGAATTTGATATTGAATATAGGCCGATATAGTTTCTATTCAGAGCCTTGTATTGAATATCGAATGTGATTTGGGTTTGTCGTGAATGGTGTCTTCACTAACACTGTTCTTGAACCCAGTTGAGAAAAGATTAAATCTTTTTATTTAGATTTAATGAAGTGTACCAATTAAATGATATTTAATTGGAATTGAATTGATATTGATTTTTGGGTTTATCGTGAACAGTGTTTTAAATAACACTTGTTCTTTAACCCGATAATTAATGGGATGTGACTTTGGGTTTATCGTGAACCGTGTTTTAAATGACACTGATTCTTTAACCCAGTCACAGATTAAAACTAAGTGGAGTTTTAATGAATCTTTAATTAGATTGAAAAGATCGAGAATGGAGTATCACCAGTTTTGCTCCAGGCGATAGTTAAATCTTTAATTAGATTTGAATGTGAAATTTAGAAACTAACTGGCGGTTAGCCAAGCAGAATGGTTTTCTGGATATTGATCTGATGTTGGTTTCGGCCTTCGGGGTTAATATTTGGGGAATTATTCTCTTGATTAATTTACGGTTAGTGACTAATGAATTGGAATGAGGCGTATGTTGTGTTTGTGTAACACTTTTATAATATATACGCGAGTTATTCGGAAAGACCGGGTTTATCCCATTCTGAATAACTGATACGACGATAAGTCGAAGATGAAGACGATGGTCGAAGACCGGAAGTCTTCACGTCGTTTGGGTGATAACTGATGATCTTGATTGGGCTGTACACCCAAGAAGATGGAAACAGTTAGTGATCGTCCAGACGTACTTGGAGATCGATGGATATGCGGGGTACTAGGTGCCTCCGGTTTCGTTCAGACCCAGAACGGACTTGTAAATGGACTGTGTGTCTGACATCGGATTTCATTCTGTGTGACTGATATCGGTTGCATAGGATGGCTTGCCTGTGTGGCATGCTAAGATGCAAATGATCGAGGCTTCTGTTGAAAAGCAAAGTCTTGTGGTGATGATCAAAGCACGGCCTTTGTGGCGTAGCTTTGTGTAACGTTTACCTCGCGTGTTTCACACCCGGTATGAACCAAAAACGGGAGACGGACCTCAGGGAGGGCATGCGTTTCTTTCTAGCTAGAAGTGGCGTCAGTGGTTTTACACGCCCTGACGAGTTTGACTTATGTGGTTGTTGCTGTTGCGAGGCGCCTCGGTTATATCGGTTTCGGCCGAATGCATTCTGGTCGGCTGACGGACCAGACTTACACCCCATAGGGTGGGGAGACGTATTGTTCAGGCATAATAATCCACTCCGTGTGGACCGGCCCTGACGATCCAAGGCTTGCCTGCGCGCTTGCCTGAGACATGGGCTAGATTGTCTCGAATCGGTTGAGGACTATCTTTTGCCTCGGTTCATAGATGGAAACCCAATTTCCAAATACGAGACTTTGCGGTTTTGATTGTATATCCTATATATGGCGACATAGTGGGATGGGGCGCTCATGCCGCCTATGATTGATACTTATGATTTGAAGTGTTTTATATACTATGCACTTATAATAGTATCAAATGATTTGTTTTAAACGTATCAAGCATTCTTTGGCTGTTATAAGGGAAAACCCTATCCTCGACTGCGTTGCATTGTGTGATGGGACCTGGGTCTTATAACAGCTTCATTTTTCTTTATTTAGCATTGCGCTGTTGGTTTTATGCACTGGTATTCTTGGGAGGAAACCCGTTCCGTGTTATACGGCGTGGTCCCTTGATTTACCTAATGATTTGAAATAAAGATTAATAACTGTTTTAGTTCTCACACCAGTCACATGACTGACCTGGAGTTTATTGTTTTAACCTAAACTCTGGGTGCCCCTATTTTCGACACGGGCAGCTAGTAGTTTTGGTTTTGCAGATTTATATTCACAGGATCCTGGTTTACAGCTGGAACGATATCCGGAAAGCTTTGTATCCGTATATCTCATTCTAGTTGTGTATTGTATTATTTTCCGCTGCTATGTATTTAAATGTAATTTAAATCTCTGATATTTCTGTGTAATATTCATTTATACTCTGTATATTCTTGTAATCTGATGCATTGTTGTAATATACAATGAAACGTTCTTCTGTATGCGTTCTGCTGTGGTTTGTTCTCGAACTATCCGACGCTTTCCTTTACGGGGAGGTTGCGGGTCGTCACATTTGACTTGTGAAAATTCTACTTTAATTTGTTTTAATTCAAATAATCTATTTCAGGAGTTTTTAAACAGATTAGCCTTTTCCAAAAATCAAAGTATTCATTTTGGAATATCAAAACAACTTGTTTTCTCAAAACAATTCAAAAACAATATCTTTGGTAGTAATCAGTCACTTAGCAACTCAAAAACGAACATTAATGATGTCATGATTCATCATTAGGGTTATTTCCTAGCTACCAAAGTGATTTCAATATTATATCACTTTTAAAACCATATTCAAACATTTCCATTTTGAAATCAATTTTAAAATATCCTTCACAATGCTTGTAAACAATTTAAAATCTCCTAGGATTTTAAAATTCTCATATATTTAATCCAAATCCATTTACAAACTCTTTTCCAAATTTTCAGGGTTTTAATTCCAATTCTAATTTAAATTCAGATTTAATTCATCTGATTTCACATATTTCACTTATATGAAATCTGATTGGCTATTTACATAACCATTTCACATTTTATAATCTTATTCGATTATAATCACAACCAACAAATCCAAATTACTATAATACTTCAAATATCTATACTTTGTTTATATCAAAATATAATTTGGGTAAAATTATTTCATTTACCCTCTTTTTAAAACATACTGTGTCGGTTTATCGTATTCGAGTGTTTATAAGCTCCTATCGATAAAGTGGATCAAACTGATCGATCAGAACTCATAAACAACTCGACCAATAAATCTCCACAATATAAACCATTTTTACATTGAATAACAAATACGTGCTCACATATATACACTCAACTCATTCTAGGGTATTACTGACCCCATCTCTACTGAGTTATGCCACAGAGCCAAGGTAATTACTTAACCTTCAGCTTTGATACCGCTGTAACGACCCGAGGATTTTCGACTCCGAAAATCGACGTAAATACCAATGTCGACTATTCAGACATCGAAAATACCGGATAGTTAATAGAAAGAAGTTAGAGGGTGAGAATAGATAAGGTAGAACTATTAGAATAGAAGGAGAAGAACACAACAACATCAGAGTAACACGAATCTCACAGCGGAACGAATAAAATATAGTATGCAAAATAACATTGAAACACAAGTCTGTATTTGTATATTAGAGTACAACACTTACATCACAGCGGAAATAAACAATAGCTGTAAAATGCTGCTGAGGCCTCCTGCTCCAAGCTCCATTTAGTGTATCTGTAAATCTCGACTACTTGGCTGCCCATACAAATTTGGGCACCCAAGTGTTTAGGGAAAACAAAATAAAATAAACTCTGGGTCAGTCATGGGACCGGTGTGAGTAACCACCAATCATTCGGTTTAACTTTTCAAAATCCTTTTCGAAAGAAACGATAATCGTAAGACCAATCCACACATAAACACGGATGGTTTTCACCTTACAATAACCCAAAACATTTTCAAAATCAATACTTTTCGGATATTATAATAATGTCTAATCACAAGTAAATACAATCTAGCAGAACTCTTTCATCTCACGCTCACACATATATAGTATACAATCAAAATCGCAGACGCTTATTGGAGATTTGATTCCGACTATGACGAGGTATGGAACCACCTGCTGATAGCGTATCTCTAGAGAGGAATACACTGGGTTCAACAAGAACAACTTGCAACCCGACCCATACATGACCGACCACTCATTTCTCTTGAGTGTATCGAATATATTGTAACCTACAGTTGCTAGCAACATAACCGTTCTCGGGAGATACAGAAGCGAAAAGAAGTAATAAATATGAATATTCTCTAGATGGTGACAATACGTCCTAATGGGGGCGACCCACTTAGCCATGTTGGATGCCCGATTTTTGTCATTCTGGTTGATGAGGCTTGAGGTCATAACGTATCTTTTGACAGATCATACACTCATTTACTTTGAATGCCACATCGTCATACCCGCTAAATCACAAATTGATTTCCACAAAAATACCATGGGTATAAAGCTAAGAGAAACGAATTCCTCCGCCACCAAACGTGGATACGTTTTATAACAACCCATAATTTTTAGTATATTTAAATTTAGAGTTAAAATAAATAAATTGAATAATATTGGATAAAATCGAAGTTTGTGGATTATAATAATAACGGTCATTTAAATTCAGCATAAACAATTTTTTTTATTTAATTTATACTTAGAATGGTTGTAATTTGAAGATTATATTTTATTTATTAAATAAATTTGAGTTGTTTAGTTTTAAATGGGAATTCAAATTTAATTTGTTAATTGGAGAAATTCTAAGTAATTTAATTATAATTGAGATATGAATTTAAATGTGTAGATAAATTAATTCGGGAATTTAAAATGTGTGAAATAAATTATAGAACTTTATTTAAGTTATAAATGATTTAAATGGGATTTTATGGATATTTAAATTGAATTAAAAAAAGTTAAATGAGAAATTGAGTATTTTATTAATAGATTAACTGTGGAATTTTATGGTTTTGGCGACTGTCTCAGAATTCAGCGAAACCAGCGCCATCGGATCCGGAATGGTGGATTGTTGTAGAGTTCCAAATTTGGTTACAATCGGACTTGTCGTTCGGCCAACTGGATAAATTGTGAAAGAGAATCAATGTAATAGGATAACTGTGTGTTGATCATTTTGGGCCTCCTTTATATATATAAATAAAATTCCCTTCCACCTCATCAGCCTATTTCATTCATACATATTTTTTCCATCGTCAAAAGTTCTCTAATGGCAGAACAAATTTTCCAACCCTAGCAAATAAAAATTTCAACTTCAAAAGTCAAATCTCCTCAAATACCAACATATTATATATCGTTTCAAAGCTCTTGACGATATGCAGCTACGGGTATGGTTTGTTTTGACATGCACTGAGTGATTTTGCCGGAATTCTTAGTCAAAGGTGTCTGAATTGGAAACCCTAGAAGCAAAATTGGGGGTTCTCGATTTGTGAGTCAATCGAGAAATTGGGCATCTGGGTTTCGTAAAGGAGAACCATATGAGTCTAGTGGTGGCGGTTGGAGGGTCTATTGTCTAGCAGATTGCCGGAATTTGGTGGTTCAATGTCAGAAAACATCGTAGATGGCGGGTGTCGCACGAGCTGAGTGGTTGACCGAAGATCACGTCATGGGCATGGTTGGAGGCGCAGGTTGACGAGCTTCGGATTGCTGGTGGTCGGAGCCGATGATTCGGTTGGAGGGAGGAGCATTTCTCGATCAAAGTTCCTGGATTTTGGGTCCTTTTTGCGTTCATTACTGTTCACATGAAAAAGGAGGAGCGGGAAGGACAAATCGAGGTGCTGACGTGTCGAGAGCTAGTTGGTGAGGAATACTTTTTTATAATTTTTATATATTTCAAAAATTCAAAAGGTAAAACACTGATAACTTCTTCATATTAACTCAGATTTGGACGCGGTTGCGTTCGTTGGGATCGTGGCGGAATTGCGGACGTTTTGGCACTAACCAGGCTGCGTTTAGAGACTGTAAATTTTTGGCCTTTAATTGGACGTTCAATCAACTAAGGACCCGAAGATGAGTGGTTTTTTCCACTCACAATGAACTGAATTATTACCATATTTATTGAATTAAATTGCGAAATAAGTTTGGTTAGATGGTTGTGTTTCACTGATGATTTGATTCTTAGAAATTGACATGCTAGTATGTTAATCTGAAATTTTAGGCCAATAATTATTTATTTAATTTAATATCTAGTTGGAAATTATGATTCTTGCAATCCCGTAGAACAGATTAATACTGATTAATTTGCTAAATTGTTGTGATGGATGCTTTGGGTGATTTCAGGAAATGTGTCGATTTTGTTAGATTTCATCTCCTTGAATCTTGAACTTTGAAGGACTATGAATGCGGTTAAAGAAAATTTTCCTATGACAAATTTGGGATTCTGAATTTGGAACTTGAATATGATTTGAAATTTTTTCAATAATTGAGGTAGACTCGAATTTTAAATAAATTCTTATTGAATTTGATTTTTGGGTAAAGAAAATCGATGTTACTTGGAGTTGATTTAACTGAAGATGAATATGGTTTTAAATTGTCTAAATTTAAAGATGAGTTGAAATGGTGTTAGATAAGAGGTTGAATTATGTCTCTCCATTGAGACTGGGGTATGGGTTCAGGTACTTGGAATTTGGAAGAAAGGACTGATTATGATTAAAGAATTTTAATATATATATATATATTCATTGTTTGATTTCAAATAAATTTTTCTTTCCTTAAATTTATTATTTAACCTTTACCTATAAACTATTTTATTTTAAATAAATTTCCCTTATGTTTTATTCTTCAAACTATTTAGTAAATCTTTAGTTTATGTTTATACATAATATTTTAATTATTTTATTTACCTTTAATTTATTGTATTATATATGTATTTATTCGTATAAGATTTTCCTATAAACTTTTATTTTCATAAGTATTTTTAAATTTTGAATTCCTTCCGAATGAAAAGTGTTGGATTCAAACCATTGGTTCAAAGGGAGTTGGGATTTAAGTTATATCCTCTTTGAGTATGAATCGATTTTAAATCGATTTTAATATGGAAATGTGAATTATGTTCTATCCGAATATTTATCCCCTAAGGAATTTAAAATGGGTTATGAGGTATCTAAATTCTACTGAATATGAATAGATTTGAACATAAGCGATTTGAGGTAAGTATAATCTTGGATATGAATTATATTCTATTTTGAATATAAGTTGGTTGAAATATTATATGAGTATAATATAAGAATATGGAAATATATTCTAATTTTGAATATAATCGGTTTGAAATGATTGAGATACGTTGATATGAAATTATATTCTACGTTTGAATATAAATTTGGTTCGAAACAAAATATGATATTTTGGGGTATGAAAGCGAACCTTTGTGAAATGTAAAAGAACCGACCGATGTGGAAAAATGTAAGCGTTGGTTGTTAAAGAGACCGGAGTTGACAAATGACATACTCTCTATTAGTGTTGATACCACTTTAACAACTGTGAACGTTATGACGTATCCCGAATTAATGTGATGACTTAGAGGCAATTGCTGGATTGAAGAAGATGAATGATAACGAATATAGCCTTGACCTTCGGGTCATAATTGAAATGACTAAAACAGGAGCTATACCATGATTAATTGAGGTATCACCTTTGATCGGACGCACTTCTTCGATACCATTTCTACGACTATGATGATGATGATTTGAGGCCCCTTTATGATTATGGGAGTGTGTTCCGAGGTGGGCGGTAGTGGCTGCTATGCGTTACCACCGGTCCGGGTGTGCAATTGGTAGAATCCTACCCTGGGCATTGCCTCGAGTGCCTTGTCATATTTATCCTTATCGAGCCCCATACGATTTTGATTTGGTGTTGCCTTCTATGGAGTGCCCTCAGATAACACCAGTACGGTGAATTTACGGTACTGTATAGACTGTTGATACCTGTAAACGGCGTAAGGGTAATATGGTTATCCCGCTTACGCTATTTTTGTAATATTTAATTTACAGGATAGACACTATCATAATAGCGTATGATACTATGTATGTATTATTTTAACGAATCCTTGAGAGATGGAAAAATCCTGTAACATATCTTGAATTACTACACCCATGACACTCAGTTTATTTCATATTTTAATTTGACTAATATGATGATTTAGTGCTGATCCGAATGTTTGTTGTGTTTTCTTTCTATGCAATACGCTCGGGTCAGTAGGCCTTTGCAGTTTGCCGAAGATGAAAGTGCTTTGGAGATCGAGGACGAAGATGGTATATATATATATATATATATATATATATATATATATATATATATATATGTTTTTCCGCTGCTGTGACGGCCCGCCCCGCATCAACCGACACTTACTCCAAAAGTGCGCTGTACACATGTCCAGTTAGCACGGAACGGGTCGTGAGAAGGAAAGGGAAGAAGGAAATGAACATACAAAGAACCTGTAGAATGTCTCACAGCGCATAGAACAAAATATAATAATAACATACTTGACATAAAACAGGAGAGACAGTGCATAAGCTGAAAATCAGAACTAAACATCATAGCAGCGGAAATCCAAAATACATCTTATTACAACTTTCAAACTGTCTCAAAGCAAAATTAAGATAAAGGAGGTACACTACTAATGCCCAAGTAGCGACCACCAACGACACAGGGAGAATGTGTATATATATGTCATACGTGGAAGCCTCCTGCCCGCCTCCGAATCAGCTACTCGCGCATCACCAGCCAACCTGTCTCTAGTCTGCTCGTGTGATCACCCAGAGTAATAAGAGGAGACATAAAACTCTGGGTTAGACATAAAGCCTGGTATGAGCGATAAGCATCTAAAGTGAACAATAACAGGTAGACTAAAACATACCTGAACCTGGACCTGCAACCAAAGAGTCAGCACTACATACTGTACAACACTCTAAGGTACCATATCAAACAGTGTAAAGATACGGAGGTGGGGGAGGTGTGCATGTCATAATGATGGCGAACAATCAAACATAGCATCCATCCTCACATCTCTCACTCAGTGCGTAAAGCGTACGATATTCACCACTTCGATCACCCAACATACCTTGCTACGATCACTCTGCCACATGAAGTCATAAATGGCTTCACTGCACTGATAACGTAGCCACAAATCCTTCGCTATGTCCACTTTGCCCCATGGAGTCACAAGAACCCCACTGCACTGGCTCATAGCCTTACTAATCTTTACTATGTCCACTCTGCCCCATGGAGTCGTAATGACCCCACTGCACTGGCTCATAGTCTTACTACGCATCACATTGCCCCTCGGGTCATAATGACCCTACTGCACTGATAACGTAGTCTTGCTACCATTACTTTGCCCCTCAGGTCATGATGACCCTACTGCACTGATAAGTAGCCCACCATCCATTTTCAGTGGTGAATCGAAGTTATGAACGTCGACAACTCCTTATCACACGTCCCGCAGCAAAGTCCAACCATGAAGTCCACTCATTGGTTCCTATCTGGATCCTGAGTCAATACCCCTCATTTGGACTACCTTTGCATCTCGGGTTATCAGTCTTCATCGGTTCGGTTCGGATCAGAATGCTCGTTCTTCACTGGATCGGGTTGGATCGCCATCACCCCTGGCGGATCGGGTCGGGTCTCCAGCTTGCCACGGTTCGGATCGTCATCGCGGTCCTCTTTCTCTTTACTTCGGATCGTGCTCCTTTCCTCGGTTCAGATCGGAATACCCCATACGGGTCGGATCGCGCTCCTCCTACTCGTGGCTCCCCCTAGTTCGAATCGGCGTCTCGTAGTGCATCGAATCGTGGATGCTGCTTCCCTCTAGTCGGATTGTGATGCGAAACACAAGTGGATCGGATCGGGTAGCAGTTCGCGGTTGGTGCTCGTGGGCCTTGCGCAGATGGTTCGGTTCGGAGGAGATGACTCGACTCGTGGTGATGTCCCACGATCCCATAGGGAGATCCGATCGACCCTCAATCCCCTATCCGATCCGAATTCCTGCACCTTGTCCAGCGAGTTGTTTACGCCTCTCGACGGCGTTTTCGACCATTCCAACTATTCTAATCAGTCACAAAGCATACCATACAGTCATAGAAGCATGTATAATCAACCACAAACATCAAAACAACAATATGGTAGACTAAAATGGATCAAACATACCCAAAACCCCATATTTCCCCTTAAGCATGTTTAAGTGAAACTAATGATAGGATTAGCAAAACTTAACCAAATTAACCCAAATTCATATCAGAGGTCTAAAACATTATTTAAGAATTTATGAACATTTTTCCAGAATTTTATCATGCTTAAATTCGCTAATTAACACTAATCAACCCTAATTAGCCATAATTAGTGCAAAACTATGCAAATCACTCACCTTAGCCACAAATAAACTAAGATCTGAAATAAATCTCTGATTTGATGTGAATCTCTATGCTAAACAGCAGCTCCAATGTTGATTTGGTGTAGATCTTCCTTGATTAGAGGTTGCTAAGCCAAATCCTTGACCAAAAGGTAATTTGGAGGTGATTTAGAGGTTGGAGGCCATTTTTAGGGTTCCTTGGTGATAAGTGGAGGCTAGAAAACTGAAATGGAATGATCCTCTATCTCATTTCAGCCTCCTCATAACCCTAATCCCGAAATGGGTTATGGGCCTACTCACTAATCACCCGATTTGGCCCGGTTAAGCAGTTTTTCACCCTACAAACCTTATTTCAGCCATATCTCCCAAACGGTAAGTCCGTTTGGCTATTATGACCACTCTACGAAAAGGTTAACCATCAAACGAATCCAATGAAAGTGGTTTCAGGTCAAAATTCCTTTCCAGTCAAAAGTTATGGCCAAAACAGTACCAACTAGGGGCAAAATGGTCATTTAAAAATCGACAAAAATCATGAACATGGGAAATGACTCTAATAGATGTTTCCCAAAGTTACATGACCATATGGCTTCACATGGGAAAGAAATAAATATTCTACGATCCTATGATGTGTAGAATACGGGTCGTTACACTCTCCCCCCCTTAAGAAATTTCACCCCCGAAATTCCCTAATCAAAACACACACAAAGGTCCCGCATGCCTATCAACCATAAAACAACCATCAAACATGCAAAACAAGTAAAATAAGTGTATCCTAGCTTGCGGAATAACTAAATCGTAAAGTAAATCTTACCAGGCAAAGAGTTCTGGATATGTCTTCCTAATGCTCTCCTCTGTCTCCCAAGTACAATCATTCTCGTCCTCGCCCCACTGAACCTTGACTAGCTTCACCGCCTTCCTTCGAAGTTGCTTCGTATCGTGCCCCACAATACGAATCGGCTTGCAGTTCCCAACCGCCTCGGGTTCTACTTCGAAGTCCTCTAACTGATCAGGTGAAATAGTCATATCTGAGTCGTGAACGAACTTCCTTAGTTGGGAAACATGAAACACATTGTGAACTCCTGCCATTTTCTCTGGTAAGCCAACTCTATATGCCAAATTCCCGACTAGTTCAAGAATAGGGAATGGGCCAACAAATCTTGGTGCCAACTTGCCTCTCCTGCCAAATCGAATCGCGCTCTTTAACGGAGAGATCTTGACAAACACCAAGTCACCAACGGAGAATTTCAAGTCTCTTCTCCTCTTATCAGCATAACTCTTCTGCCTATCTTGGACAGCTTTCATTCGTTGCTGAATGATCTTGATCTTATCGGAAGTTTCTCTCACCACCTCTGGTCCAAGCACAAACTTCTCGCCAGTCTCTATCCAACATGATGGTGAGTTGCACGGTCTTCCGTACAAAGATTCATATGGAGCCATACCGATACTGGATTGGTAGCTATTATTATATGCAAACTCTACTAGATGCAAATGGTCATCCCTTGATCCACCAAAATCCAATATACACGCTCTCAAGAGATCTTCCAATATACGATTCACCCTCTCCGTCTGACCGTCGGTCTGAGGATGATATGCGGTACTGAGATGTAATCCTGACCCTAGAGCCTCTTGTAAGCTCTTCCAAAACCCACTAGTGAACAACGGGTCTCAGTCACTCACAATGCTTTTGGGTACTCCATGAAATCTCACTACCCACTTCATATACAATTCTGCCAACTTGACTGCCGTTCTGGTCGATTTGACTGGTATAAATCTTGCACTTTTAGTCAATCGATCTACAATTACCCAAATGCTATCATATCCCGATCTAGTCCTTGGTAGGCCATCGATAAATTCCATCGAGACTTGCTCCCATTTCCATTTGGGAATTTCTAATGGTTGCAACAACCCACTAGGCTTCCTTTGCTCAGCTTTAACTAGCTGGCAATTCATGCATTTAGATATAAATTTCCCAACGTCTCTTTTCATCCCTTCCCAGTAGTAAGTTTGTCTCATGTCTCGATACATCTTATTACCACCGGGATGTATAGTTAGTTTTGAGTGATGACATTCTCTAAGCACTTCATCTCTCAAACCATTCACGTTGGGCACAACTAGTCTTCCATTCTTCCGAAGCCATCCATCTCGATCAAGCCCATACACATTCATCTCCCCATCGATACCCATCTATAACTTGGAGATGATTTCCAATAGATTAGGATCGTCCCTCTGGCTGGAACCAATCCGCTCTATCAAAGTGGGTCTGATCGTCAGACTAGCTAGCATAACTGGGTCCAATTCGCATTTTGGTCTAAAATCAAACCCCGCGATATACTCCAGTTGCTTCCACTCAAGAAACATTTCCCCTAAGATGGCATGTCTCCTACTCAAGGCATCGGCTACAGCATTACCTTTCCCAGGTGTGTATGCGATATCAGAATCATACGAAGCCAAGAACTCTAACCATCTCTGCTGATGGAGATTCAGATCTTTCTGGGAGAAGAGATACTTTAACGATTTATGATCGGTAAACAACTCAAATCTTTCTCCCAAGAGATAGTGTCTCCACATCTTCAGCGCAAATACAATCGCTGCCAATTCCAAATCATGGGTAGGATACTTCTTCTCATGCGACTTTAGCTGTCGACTAGCATAAGCTACAACCCTACCTCCTTGCATCAATACTGCACCCAATCCAGTACCACAAGCACCCGTGTATATCATCATCTCTTCATTCCCTTTAGGAATGACTAACACTGGCGCACGCGTCAACTTCTCCTTTAGAATCTTGAAGGCATCCTCACACACTCCGTCCCAGACGAAGGACTGATTCTTCTTAGTCAACTGAGTCAACGGTGCTGCTATCTTGGAGAAGTCCTGGATAAACTTACGATAATATCCAGCTAATCCCAAGAAACTTCTTACGTCCGTCGCATTCTTGGGCGTAGGCCAATCCTGTACCGTAGCCACCTTCGCAGGGTCCACGGCAATACCACTCTCTGAAACAACATGACCCAAGAATCTGACTTCCCTTCTCCAAAAATGACACTTAGAGAATTTTGCTTTCAATTGGTGTTTCCTCAACACCTCCATCACTATCCTCAAGTGTCCCTTGTGTTCCTCCTCTGTCCTTGAATAAACAAGGATATCATCTACGAACACAAGAACAAACTTACTCAACTGATCTCTGAATACTCGATTAATAAGATCCACAAAGTAGGCTGGTGCATTAGTCAACCCAAATGGAATGACCAACCACTCATAAAATCCAGACGGCGTCCTAAATGCTGTTTTCGGAACACTCTTATCTGCTACTCGAAGCTGATGAAATCCTGTCGCGAGGTCCAACTGGGAGAACACTCTTGCTCCTTCCAGTTGATCAAACAAATCATCTATCCGCGGTAGAGGATACTTATTCTTCCTCGTCACCTTATTCAACTCGCGATAGTCCACACACAAACGAAGGGAACCATCTGCCTTAGTGGCAAACACAACTGGTGCTCCCCACTTGGAGACACTCCTTCTAATAAATCCCTTCTTCAAAAGATTGCCGACTTGCACCCCGAGCTCTCGCTGCTCCCTTGGTGCCATACGACGAAGTGGCATCACTATAGGTCTGGCATCTTTCACTAAATCAATACGGAACTCAATCTCTCGGTGTGGTGGAAGCCCGGTCACCTCCTCGAAGACGTCCAGATACTGGCCAACCACGGGCACATCTGACAACTCATCCTGCGGGATGTCGAGGGAATTTACAAAACTAGCCATAACTCCATCACTAGGTAGACTACCAAACACTACCCTCCGCCCATCATCCGCCCTCACTGTCACCAAAAAGCCCTCACAGTCTACCACCACCCGGTATCATTGGAGCCAATCGACTCCCAATATAATGTCATACACAGTGAAGCCCAAAACAAAGCAATCACATACAAACATACATCCATGACTCGATAAGACCAAATTCCTGCAAATCATATTAAGGCTAGTCGAACCACCAATCGGGTTCGTCACAACCAATGGTCTATCGACTATCTCGGGTTCCAGTCCCAACCTATCTACCAGGTCACTAGATATGAAGGAACGGGAAGCCCCAGTATCAAACAAAACTCGAACTGGTACATCATAAATAGAAAGCATACCTTGAATAACAACATTGTTTCCTTTCTCCGCCGTAGTTGGGGCATTCGACGAAGAAGGAACAGCATCAATAGCATATGCTTTCACAATCTGCTTCTCCTTAAGAGGTTGCAGACACTTATCCTTCTGATGTCCCATTTGACCACAGTTGTAGCACTTCCTTTCCGCTGGCTTGGCCCGACATTCTTTAGCATAATGGCCCTTCTTCCCACAGCTGAAGCACTCAACATCCTTCTTGCTCTTTTTCTGGCCACCTTTAGATTGGTCCTGCTTCCTCTTATTCTGAGAATTATTCTTGCCTCCACCGCCTGCTTGCGGCTTTGGCCCTTCTGCAGATGCAGCCTCAGTCTTTGACTTAGGGTAAAGACTCTCTGATCTCAAAGCTTTTCCCACGATCGATTCAAAAGTCTCATCGATGTGATTGATAAGCCTTTCCCCCAAGTACCCATCCAAACCAGTAATGAACTTCTCATTCTTCTTCTCAGGGGTGTTAATGAGAGACAGTCCATACTTCGACAAAGTGTCGAACTCAACAATATAATCAGAAACCGCCCTTCCATTCTGCTTGAGTTCCAAGAACCTCTTGAACAACACTGACTTCTGGGCAGCTAGAATAAACTTCTCGCTAAAGCGAGCCTTGAACTGATCCCAAGTAACCTGGTCCTCTGGAGTAGCTGTTCTAATGGCATTCCACCAATTCATCGCTCGCCCTTGCAGCTGACGAGACGCTAGCCTTCACTTCATCGCATCCTCAAGACCCAAGTCATCGAAGATACGATCACAGCTATCCATCCAATCTTAAACATCTGTGGCCGACTCCGTTCCGTGGAACGACTTTCCACCAAGATTAGTGTAATCTTTGCACAACTTGGCGAAATCGACCCTAGGCGCCTGCACTACTGGGCCAACACCAACTCCGGGATTGGGAACTGCCCCTTGCACTTCTCTAAGCATGTCTCTCATGAGGTTAGTAAACATTGCCCTCATGTCAGCGGCATTCCCTTGGTTGGTCCATCTACCAGCACCCCTCGTGTCTCGGCTCATCGTCAATCTGAAAAAGGGAAACGATTAACGACCCCATAGTGGTGCTAGTGCAGTGCGACTTCATTCTTATAATACTAATAGTATATATATATACATAGCTTTTGAAAACCAAAGTAATCACAAATACGCGCTCTCATATACGTACTATCTCTCCCTAGTGTCTTTCCCTAGGTTAACTACGCAACCTAGAGCTCTGATACCAAGTGTGACGGCCCGCCCCGCACCAACCGACACTTACTCCAAAAGTGCGCTGTACACATGTCCAGTTAGCACGGAACGGGTCGTGAGAAGGAAAGGGAAGAAGGAAATGAACATACAAAGAACCTGTAGAATGTCTCACAGCGCATAGAACAAAATATAATAATAACATACTTGACATAAAACAGGAGAGACAGTGCATAAGCTGAAAATCAGAACTAAACATCATAGCAGCGGAAACCCAAAATATAGCTTATTACAACTTTCAAACTTTCTCAAAGAAAAAGTAAGATAAAGGAGGTACACTACTAATGCCCAAGTAGCGACCACCAACGACACAGGGAGAATGTGTATATATATGTCATACGTGGAAGCCTCCTGCCTGCCTCCGAATCAGCTACTCGCTCATCACCAGCCAACCTATCTCTAATCTGCTCGTGTGAGCACCCAGAGTAATAAGAGGAGACACAAAACTCTGGGTCAGACATAAAGTCTGGTATGAGCGAAAAGCATCTAAAGTGAACAATAACAGGTAGACTAAAACATACCTGAACCCGGACCTGCAACCAAAGAGTCAGCACTACATATTGTACAACACTCTAAGGTACCATATCAAACAGTGTAAAGATACGGAGGTGGGGGAGGTGTGCATGTCATAATGATGGCGAACAATCAAACATAGCATCCATCCTCACATCTCTCACTCAGTGCGTAAAACATACGATATTCACCACTTCGATCACCCAACATACCTTGCTACGATCACTCTGCCCCATGAAGTCATAAATGGCTTCACTGCACTGATAACGTAGCCACAAATCCTTCGCTATGTCCACTTTGCCCCATGGAGTCACAAGAACCCTACTGCACTGGCTCATAGCCTTACTAATCCTTACTATGTCCACTCTGCCCCATGGAGTCGTAATGACCCCACTGCACTGGCTCATAGTCTTACTACGCATCACCTTGCCCCTCGGGTCATAATGACCCTACTGCACTGATAACGTAGTCTTGCTACCATCACTTTGCCCCTCAGGTCATGATGACCCTACTGCACTGATAAGTAGCCCACCATCCATTTTCAGTGGTGAATCGAAGTTATGAACGTCGACAACTCCTTAGCACACGTCCCGCAGCAAAGTCCAACCATGAAGTCCACTCATTGGTTCCTATCTGGATCCTGAGTCAATACCCTTCATTTGGACTACCTTTGCATCTCGGGTTATCAGTCTTCATCGGTTCGGTTCGGATCAGAATGCTCCTTCTTCACTGGATCGGGTTGGATCGCCATCACCCCTGGCGGATCGGGTCGGGTCTCCAGCTTGCCACGGTTCGAAGCGTCATCACGGTCCTCTTTCTCTTTACTTCGGATCGTGCTCCTCTCCTCGGTTCGGATCGGAATACCCCATACGGGTCGGATCGCGCTCCTCCTGCTCGTAGCTCCCCCTGGTTCGAATCGGCGTCTCGTAGTGCATCGGATCGTGGATGCTGCTTCCCTCTAGTCGGATTGTGATGCGAAACACAAGTGGATCGGATTGGGTAGCAGTTCGCGGTTGGTGCTCGTGGGCCTTGCTCAGATGGTTCGGTTCGGAGGAGATGACTCGACTCGTGTTGATGTCCCACGATCCCATAGGGCGATCCGATCGACCCTCAATCCCCTATCCGATCCGAATTCCTGTACCTTGTCCATCGAGTTGTTTACGCCTCTCGACGGCATTTTCGACCATTCCAACTATTCTAATCAGTCACAAAGCATACCATACAGTCATAGAAGCATGTATAATCAACCACAAACATCAAAACAACAATATGGTGGACTAAAATGGATCAAACATACCAAAAACCCCATATTTCCCCTTAAGCATGTTTAAGTGAAACTAATGATAGGATTAGCAAAACTTAACCAAATTAACCCAAATTCATATCAAAGGTCTAAAACATCATTTAAGAATTTATGAACATTTTTCCAAAATTTTATCATGCTTAAATTCGCTAATTAACACTAATCAACCCTAATTAGCCATAATTAGAGCAAAACTATGCAAATCACTCACCTTAGCCACAAATAAACTAAGATCTGAAATAAATCTCTGATTTGATGTGAATCTCTATGCTAAACAGCAGCTCCAATGTTGATTTGGTGTAGATCTTCCTTGATTAGAGGTTGCTAAGCCAAATCCTTGACCAAAAGGTAATTTGGAGGTGATTTAGAGGTTGGAGGCCATTTTTAGGGTTCCTTGGTGATAAGTGGAGGCTAGAAAACTGAAATGGAATGATCCTCTATCTCATTTCAGCCTCCTCATAACCCTAATCCCGAAATGGGTTATGGGCCTACTCACTAATCACCCGATTTGGCCCGGTTAAGCAGTTTTTCACCCTACAAACATTATTTCAGCCATATCTCCCAAACGGTAAGTCCGTTTGGCTATTGTGACCACTCTACGGAAAGGTAAACCATCAAACGAATCCAATGGAAGTGGTTTCAGGTTAAAATTCCTTTCTAGTCAAAAGTTATGGCCAAAACAGTACCAAATAGGGGCAAAATGGTCATTTAAAAATCGACAAAAATCATGAATATGGGAAATGACTCTAATAGATGTTTCCCAAAGTTACATGACCATACGACTTCACATGGGAAAGAAATAAATATTCTACGATCCTATGATGTGTAGAATACGGGTCGTTACCGCTGCCATGTGATGAAATCTGTTTATGTATAACTCTGATAGTCATTGTATATATATCTCAAATGTTTTAACTGTACTTAATTATTATATGTTATCATTCCGCTGTGAGGTCTCTGTGTTGGTTTTTCTTCTTTCTTCTTTTCCAATAACTAAGTGTATTTGAGATTTGTTTGGGTCGACATGTGTGGTTTATTGTCGATTTGAACGGTCAAAAATTCTGTTCAATACACGTTTGAAGCGATCAACTTATGTGATCCATTAAATATACTCTGTCAGACATTCGTCCATACACGTTGTCCTGGAACTGGACAACCCGAAGGCACTATTCTGTATATCCATCTTAGGCAATTTCTACCTTGGATTGCCAGAACAACCCTTGCATAAACTCTGTCTTCAATTATGTTCAATATATTTGATTTGAAACGCTAATACCCATACGGAGTAGTTTTCAGATAATAAATCTGATCCCGGTCTCTCCGTATTGACAACGGAAAATGGTCAAAACTTTAATAGTCGGTGATTTAACTATAAAAGGAAAACATGTGTGCAAACAACAGTTGTATTTCAAAATGGAAAACTTACCAATCAATCATCAATCAACACTGACCCCTTTACTTTAATTTTCTATTCAATTATTTATTTCCCTATCTCCATTTCCATATATTCGAAAATAAAAGTTATTAATCATTGGAAAATATTTCCATATTTACTCCCATTTCTTATTTTCTATATTAGTAAACATTTCTAATTCTTATTTGGAAAACATTCCTAAAACTCCTTCATTGGATTTAAACAGATGTTTAAATAAAACAGCGCTACGCCGACTTGAACCATTAACACTTATTAACTAAATTCAATTAACTAACCTTCACTATCGAACTTTAACCATTGCTCAATTAAAAATGGAGTCAATCAAGTTAGGGTATAATTACCTCTCAGACCTTAACTGAACAACATTTCTGACCTCGAAATAGACGAAGTTCACATTTTAAATCTTCTACAACTTTCCTTACGTAACTATTGGATTCTATTTACGAATCCACTTCCTTTTGTAGAAATCATTTGATTATAATAATAGTGTTATAATCCCATGCTTCCGAAATATAATAACTTGAATACAACTATTATTTCCTAATTTAATTTGGATAAATAATTAAATAACTAATTTATTACATAAATAAATCTTGATTTTAAAATCGGAAAGTAAAAATTACTTTCCTACATTTGATATAGTCGAATCCCAATGTATAATTCTCTCTCGTCAAATCTCTATTTGATAATTCTCTTTCACGAATAAACTATATTAGATAATTTCTCTTTTCTCGAATACGCTATATTCGATTATCTCTCCATTGAATGAATAATATTCGATAATATCTCCTTCCTCGAATAAACTATATTCGGTAACTCTTTTCTACTAATAAACTATATTCGATTACCTCTCTTTAACTAACTTATATCCGATTATCAAATATGCAATTTACTCTAATTCGAATAACTAATTTTGATTTACTTTAATTGATTAACTCTAATTCGATTAACTCTAATTGATTAACTCTAATCGATTCAACTCTATTTCGATTAACTCTAATCGATTAACTCTATCTCGTTCAAATTCCTATTTGAATTTCTATTTTCAAATCCCAATTTTTCTTTATAAATGTTTTAATTTATAAAATAATTATTTTAATCCATTTTTCACATCGAATGTGAATAATATTTCTTATATATATACCAACTCAGTTTGATTTCATATTTAAAAATAATATTCCATTTCCAAATTCTATTTATACTTTTATTTCTATAAATCCTCCTTTTAACTTCTAATAGTAAAAATCTCATTTAAATTCCCTTTTATAAATGTTGGATTTAAATTCTATTAACCCATCGGTGTTAAAACCGATTTCTACTTCTTTATATAAATTCAGATATATATATTCAAATTATCCAATGATAAATATTTTCCTTAATTTATAAACATCATTTATAAATTAATCTTCTCAATTTAACTGGAAAAAAACAGATTAATTATACTTTAATTTAATCTCTTCCACTTATTCTATTTTATAAAATTCTATTCATTTTATTAAATACTTCCTTCTATAATACACTAATTATTCCCTAAATATTTACTTTTCTAATTATCCTATTTATTTTCCAATATTCCATTTTCAATTCTATTGTAAATGTTTTACAAATATTTTCCCTTTCAATTCTATTTGTAAATGTTTTACAAATATTTCCTTTTCGATTCAATTTGTAAATGCTTTTACAAATATTTCTATTTCACTTCTATTTATAAATGTTTTACAAATATTTCTTTTTATAAAATCCATTGATTTTATAAAATCCTAAAATTCAATATCCATTTTGAAATATCTTTATATAATTTTACTTATTTTCCCAATAAATATTCCTTTATGATTCTATTTATTTACTAAATAAATATTTCTTTTATAGCTCTATTTATTTTCTAAATAAATATTTCTTTTATAAATTCTTTTGATTTTATAGATATTTCCTTTTATAAAATCCTTTGATTTTGTAAATATTCCCTTTTCAATATACACTTTGAAAATTTCCTTTCTACATTCCAGTATCACTTATGGTATTACATTACCAAATCAAAGGATCAATCATCATCCAACACACAAAATCAATAACAGATTATATACCACATTATATATCACAATATATGAAAAAAAAACAGTATTATAAGTATTGAGGAATCCAGTTGGATTCCTCCAACCTGTTTCCCTGCATCCACAGTGATAAATAGTATAATTAACATCAATTTCATTTCAATATGAAATATTCTAATCAACAGAATCAATATTTAATTAACGATATATATAACTATATCGATATTTTCAATTAATCAATTAGGAATTCAACAAACCAATCAAGACACAGCAATCAACCAATATTTATCAGTTCTAAAAATACGTTATGAAATATAAACTGAGTAGAGTTAGTGAGATTTACTCACATTTGACGATCATTGTTAAATAACGATAACTGTCGGTTGATTCAGAAAGACAATTTATTTTGCTATAAATTGTAACGAGCTCCAATTCACTCCCATTCTGTTCCATTATGCAGCCGTCGTCCATACGATCCTAACGAATCTTGTTTTGCTGAATTTCGATAACGTATGAGTAAGTTATCACGTTAACAAGTTCTATACATTGTTTAAATTAAGCAAAAAATAAATTCTATTCAAGTTTGGGCTTTACCCTTTTTAACTTGGCCCATTCCCCTTTAAAACCCATTACAGCAATATACCCTTTCTTACTCCTGTATACTACCGCACCTGCTCCTCCTTTAGAGATTTTCACGCACCATTGCTCCGTTATCAAATCCAAACCGCACCTTCACCCTTCCTTTAAAAACAAAAATAAAAATATCTTCTAACTCCTCTTCGAATTCTCTACCACCCCGTACCAACAACATTGAACTCGGACCATCCTACCCAAACACGTCTTACTAGGCTCACGCACTGGCTCCAATGTTCGGGCGACTCTTTTGGTTCCAGAATTTCATAAAAAACCCTCGGTTGATGCTAAATCCAACAACGAACTCAAATCAGGCATTCGATTAACACATTGTCGCCTCAACTGCACCGGAACTCAAACCCTAGCTTTTGTGAACCCTCGACTTTGACGGAAATAGAAGTTGAATGCCAAAAACTTTTCACTAGTTTGAAGAGAACAAGTTCAGGAACTTTTCTTTTGATTTTAGAAGTTGAGTTTTTCTTTGATGGAGGAAAATGATGCAACGGACTTCATTTGACTAGAGGAAAGTGTTTTTTGGGTTAGTGGAGTTAGTGGGTTATTTATAGGATATATTTGGCTTGCTTTGGAAGCTTCATCAATTTTTTTTATTAATTTAAATTCGATTTTAACTCCATTTATTATTTTAAAAATTCCTATGATTACACATGATATCCAAAAATCACGAAAATGGACTTACAACTAGAGTTTGACATTACAGACCCAACGAAACTGGTTTCGTCGAATTCCGACTCCGTTTGCTCACACAGCGTATTTTTAACCGTCAAAATACTGACTGTTTTTCACATTCAAAATCCGAATGGCCACACACTGATCCCAAAAATAACGAAACTTGAAATCTAACCATAATTTGACATTACGAATCCAACGAAATTAGTTTCGTCGAAAACGGAGTTCGTTTGCAAAACTGGCTATTTTTAAAGCTCTAAATAAATCCTTTTAAATATTTATATATTTAAAAATAATTAAATTAAATATAAATAAATTTATATTATTGTATATATTCACAATAGAATATCATACAACTCCAATTGAATTTATAACTTGATATTCAAATCCTAGTTGAATTGATATTCAATTTATATTGAAAAATCCATTTCAAATATAAATAAATCGCTATAAATTATAAAGGGATTTCATAGCGACTATTTTAAATTTTGATTTGAACACAACAAAAAATCTACAAGACGAAATATCGATTTTTCTCTTCCACTAGAAAAATATACTTCACCAGCTCCGAACGTTTCTTGTTTCATAGAAATCCGGCTTAAAACGGATTCTGTTTATTCATTTAAAGTTCGAATCTCTAAATTGCGAACTGCAGCGCCATTTCGAGCTCGGTTCTAATTATAATACAATTATATGTTCAAACTTTGTTTAAATAATATATTCATTAATATAATTCAACTCTAAACTGAATTATATATTATATATGATCCAATTCACACAATATTGTGAATTCCACTATTTTTGACTATTTCGGAATTATAATATATTTTAGTATTATAAATATTAATTAAATATTCAATATTATTTAATTAAATAACCATTTAAATTTCTAAACCACTATTTAAATAATTAAATTAATTAATTATTACACCGTGAAAATACGGGACATTACATGAAATATCAGAGTACATAAAAGAAATAAAATTCCCTAAGAACAAATTATAGCCATAGCAACAAGGATAGGAGCTTGAGCCATACACATCAGCAACACCCGCAAAATAAGCAGAATCATGGTCAAGCCTGAGTGTTTCCTCGCTGAGAACTTGGGGGGAGGGAACGGAAGAAAGAAGGAGAAACAAAAAGGGTCAGACATAAAGTCTGGCGAGTCTAGTTACTTTTAGCCAGTAAATAAATAAAAGTAACATGATAGGCATATAAAGTGGATAAGAGAGATCACTACATAAATGGCATGTGTGACAAGGTAGACATGATAAGATTTATATGCTTCTAATGATTACTCTGCACTGCTTCTAAGCAATCATATCATAACATGAATTTAATTTAACTAACAATCAAATATTTTAGTTCGGTGTGAGTGGGTTCAATCACTCACCTTTGATTTCAAACAAGACTGAAATTCAAATCTTAGCCCGAAAATCGACAGTCTCAGAATCTGTTCAATCCCGCGGCATCGAGAAGAGCTCATCAATACAAGTCCAATGCAATTTATTTCATCTAAAACCAACCTCATAGCAGAAAGTTATAAACATTCAAACATATGGATTTTTAATTAAATAATAAAAAATCAACACATCCTCACCATCTAAATAAACTGCCATGTCAGCCCCTTAAAGTTCCTCTTCTCCTGCGTGAATTTCACATTCCAGGAACCGTAACCCACTCTCTTTCAAAAGCAACAAATCATGCACCCCAAATCACAAGATGGCTCACAATCAACGAGTGCCACACAATGTGCCTCTCGAACCTTTAACTTCAACCAGAAAATGATGTCATTCGGTTGCGCCAATGCTTCAAAATTCACTCCTAAATGTGCTGCCTTTCTCAATGAATTCTGGTGAAATTTTCAACTTTTAATATTAGTCAAGCATATGTATTGAAAGCTATCACGAAGCTCTACGATTTTTGTTTTGGAACTTTTCAATTTCGTTGTTTGGATTGGTAGATATTAATCATGAAAGATTTGAAGATTATGACCATCAAAATTCTTAGGTTGGCGGCGAGAAGTAGATTAGGGCTTGTGAAATAAAATATTATTATTTCATCGTTTAGCGTGATATTTAAGCCAAAATTTGGACTGAGTCCAAATCAGGCCTGCTTATAGCCAAACAATAGGTTCTGACGCCTTCTGAATGCAATGGAATACGTTTTCAAAGCCCAATTACAAAGCTCTAGCAGTTTATTCTATAACTCAATTATTTAATTAAATTGTACATACAAATTTCTACATGTTTTAATTTCTTACAATCAAAAGAATATTTCGATGGATACGAAATTTTAGATCATATAATAATTTACAATTCCGGATCCAATAAAATTAATTTCATCGAATTCTTAGATCGTTTGCAAAATAACAATTTTAACCAGTTCATTAATATATTAAAATTTTCATTTTCGTTTATCGACCAATAAATTAAATTCAAAGATTTATAAATTATATTCAAATCGAAATCAAATTCATATACACTTATAAATTAAAAAAAAATTACCATGAATTCGATTTTCGTTATTTACCAAATTTAAATTTTATTTCAATTATAAATTACACCAATCAATTTCACTAAAATATATAAATATTAAATTCCAACTTTCAATATTTCACAAATTTATTTGGAATCAATACAAGTCATAATTATCAAAATAAGTTAAAATTAATTACTTAAACAATTTAATGAAGTTTCCACTATAAATTATTGAAATTTCAATATTTGAAGTTTAATTATAAATTTATTGGCTTAATTAAATAAAAATAATTTAGTTTTAATTTTAGTCCTCAAAATTTACAAAATAACCAAATTATAATTAACTTTACAATAAATGCATATAATTACATTTACTACAAGTTGAAATTTCACTGCACAATCAAATTTGTTTATATTAATTCCACATTCCATAAATTAGAACTATCAATATAAAATAAATCACAAAATCAGTTAGTCCATTTTGTTTTGTTAATCCAACATTACTACAAATCACAAAATCAATTAAACATAGGTCAATATCATATATAGCCACAGGAATTCATCGTTTTACAAGTCAATCTTAGTTCATACCTTATCAATATATGACATAAATCATTAATTTTTATATTTAAAACAATTTTTTTCAAAATCACATTAAATTTAATATTTTAAATTGTCGCAAAATCTCGAAATGTTACACTCTCCTCCACTTAAAACTTTTCGTCCTCGAAAAGGCATAGTAAGAAAGTTGTAAATTAAATCATATGATTTCTTATTTAACTTGAAAACAATTATCTATACAAAATTATTAAAATATAGGTACGAAAACTCAAATTTCCACAAAATTTTCTAAGTCATTAATTCACAAAAAAAATCGGTAGAGTCTCATTTGTGCGGTTAGGCCCGGAAAACAACAATATATATATATATATATATATATATATATATATATAAAATCACAAATATACATCTCATCTCAGTGATGAGGAATCCCAAAAATGGGGAGACAATATATAATGCCAAAATACGATATATACTTCGATATACGTACCTTTCATTTGTGTTATTAGCGATTTAATTTATTTTTAAGTAAGCAAAAGCAATAATTTGCGCAAGCAGCTCGAAAAGCGTGTAAATGTCGTCGGTACCTACTAAAACTCAACATCCAAATAAGAAAGTATATATAAGAAATAAATATATATATCTACAATAAACATTTATGAAATAACAAATACAATCAAAGTGATAAATAAAACATCCAGCATTCACACTCATCCAAATAAGCAAAATAATAAATTTCAATGTCAATATATATTTATACAATTCTATTTGGTTTATTCCAATTGTATATCAATCACATTTCCAAATGTTAATATTTAGTTTATTAACATTATTATAAGCATAGTCTATTTCATACACGTTAATAATTTAGTTATTCCAAATTTCAACATATTCTATGATTAGCCAAGTGTATAAACACTAACATGTTCATTTTATTCAACTTAATTGGTTCAAAAACTTCGAAACTGAGTTTAACTTATTCTTTCTCAAATTCTATATTTCAAATCATTTATTTTATTAATTTTAGTTTTAAATTGTGAATTACCCTACTGCGATTTTTCCGATAATTTGATTTACACATATCATAAAATTCTACAAGTTGAAATCTAAAATTTTCTTTTTCATTAGAAAATTATATTCCAATAGATCTGGAAGATTCTTGTTTCAAAGAATTTCAACTTATTTTGGATCTTATACATTCATTTAAGCTTCAATTCGAAAAATTACGAACTACCACTACGCGACTAGCTCATTTTAATTAAATTATTTAATTCATACAACCTTCGTTTAAGTTCATAAACTATAAACCAATTCACTTTTATTTTCACAAAACAAGTTAAACATTTGTATTCGACTTGGAAATATAGATTATCCTAATTCGTCGAATATCTAACCATGATTATCAATACATATAATTTATTACTAAACAGTTTACTTAATAAGCTCATTCATTGATTCATTCTATTTGCGTTACTTAGTTAATTGAATTCAATCTCAAACATAATTAAGTACATACTGGTTACTTCATAACTTACGTTTCATTCGTATTTATAAACCATCAATTTTTTCATCTTTCCTTATTCTTACCAATACCTGTATATTTTTCAATTGGTTATTCCTGTAACATTTTAACTTCTATAAAAATTCATCGAGTTATATATATATATATATATATATATGATATGGAAAAAGATTGATATTGTAACAACCCGGAAAATATGAACCGATTTAAATTTCTTATTTTGGAAATTTCAATAAATTTTGAATATTTAAAATGAATAATTTTAAATAATGACAACGAAAAATTTATTTTGAATAGAATTAGAATGTATATATTTATTTGAATTGAAGTTAGAATATAAATACATATTTTAATTATAAAAGGAATTGGAAATGGCGCAGTAGTTTGAAATTTCAATTTCAAATTTCAAATGAATGTACAAGATTCAAAATAAATCGGATTTAAGCGAAACCAAAAATATTTGAATCTATTTGAAAATATCTTTCCAACGAATCCAAAAAACTAAAATTTCATAGCAGGGATAAAAAGTTATGCCCAGTTGAAAATTCAGAATAGTCGCTATGGAAAATATAGCCCTTAAAAATGGAAATTTTGCAAACGATCTCCATTTTCGACGAAACCATTTTTGTTGGATCCGGGATGTCAAATTTTTGCTAGGTTCCAAAATTCGTAATTTTTGAAATCAATATGTGAGCGTGGCGAAGTAAAACGTGTTTTGTCATTTTCAGTCAATTTGGATCGACCAGAAAATGACCATTTTCCAAACAGTCTCCAAATTTGACGAAATTAGTTTTGTTAGGACCATATCGTCAATACGAAGCTAGAAATAATTTTTCTGGAATTTTTAGGGTTTGTATGTGGCCCCGATAAATTGAAATGTGCGTTCAAATTCAATATATTGATTTATTTTTTGATTTCTGCAAGAACAGATCGTAACAGCTGAATTGGCTCACGATACATATCCCATTGTGTTTGGAATGGGGGTAATTAGCTAAGGGCGACAATCGTTGGGTTTGATTTAGAGTTTGAACCAATAAACCGTTAATTAGAGAATTTAAAATTAATTAAATTAAAATTAAAATTATATACACCCTCCTTTCGTTGTTCTCTCTCTAAACCTAAATCAAAACCCGTCAGCCCCAAACCAATCCCTCGGTTCAAATCGAAGCCGCTACCCGTCACCAGTGGCGATCCGCGCCACCACACCCCTTTTCTCTCTCCGCCGCGTAACCCCGCTTCCTCCCTCCTCTTCTCGATCTTCTCCTTCTCCAAACCACATCGTCCAAGCCCTAGGCCCCAAAAAAAATCGAACCCCGCGCTAGCTGCTTGAAACCGCTGCCTGCTCTGTACCCCACCACCTCGATGTTGAACCCCCCTCTTTGAACTGTAAGTTTTTTATGTATTTTATTTAGTTATTTATTTTATTTAAATAAATTATTTTAAAAATGATAAAGATCAGTTTTATATATATTATGACATAGAGAAGAATATATATAATTTTTAGTTATATAGTTATAAATTTAAAAGCGAGGTATGATTTTTATTTAGATAAAGATTTGATTTTTGTAAGGCGAAAATATAAACTTTATATAAGGAAAGATTTAATCTTTATAACAATATGAAAATAGATTAATTTTAAACATAAAGATGTAATTTTTCATTATATAAAAATTTGATTTTTATATATAAGTTAGCGAATTAAAGATTAGATCTTTATAAATATAAAAGCGACATAATGATGTGATTTTTATATGAAAAATAACAATATAAAAAGTATATCTTTATATAAGAAGTAGAAATATAAAAATATAATTTTTATATAGAAAGAAGCATTGTAAAAATATATGAAGTAGAAATAAAAATATGATTTTTATTTATTAGAATGAAGCGATAAAAATATGATTTTTATATTATAGTGATAATAAAAATATGATTTTTATATTATAGAGATAATAAAAATATGATTTTTTTACCTAGGAAGCGAAGTAAAAAGGTGATTTTTATCGTTTGATTGACAATGTAAAGATGTGATTTTTATATATTCATTAGCGATAGAAAGATTCGATTTTTATCTATATAGTAGCGGTATAAAATCTGATTTTTATTTATGTAGTGTTGTTATAAAAATATGAAAATATTTTTAGAAAGATAAAAATATAAATTTTAGCCTATGTATGTTATTTATAAAATAATCATGTAAAGAAATAATTATTGATTGGTTAAATATACAATTTTTAACGTAGGTATACTACATAGATCGGCAATCAAAGCACGATAAAGTGGATCCCAAAGGTGAGTACTTCTCACTTTAATTTTATTTCTAGTTAAAATATATATTAGGATGCAGACGATGCTTAGCAGCACCCAACACTCGTCGTCCACAAACCATGGACGACTTGTTTGATTTGATTGTGTTGTGAAAACTGATTGTGTGTTGTGGAATGGAATAAAATATTTTATAGTTAAAAAATAATTTTTAACGTGTATATGAATAAAATATACATTCATAAACAAATCGGACGATTTGATTATGTACACACATTTGACTGATATTGATTGGGACGATAAATTTAACACATCGCACAATTGCACCAATAAAATTCATTATTCATTTATTGAAACCCCACACGGGTATTGGGATGATATACGACATACACTAGTCCCAATAATTAGTTATATGTCAATCGATTGGTTAACAGACTGTTATAAGCGTTGAATATTAATATTTAATGCTTATACTGTGTAGAATGTATTCTGGATGATGGTTGACTGTGTTTGATTGTTGTTGTATACATGTGTGTATGAAATCCATATAAATCAAATTATATTGTAATTGACTGTGTCTGATTCCAGTTCAGAAAGAATAAATATTTTAAAATAACGATTATTTTAAAAGAATGAATATTTTGAAATAATATTCGGAAAAGGATCAAAATATGATTTTGATGTCCGATTTGGGATGGACACGAATATATTTAAATATATAAAGTCGTGTTGATCAGATTAACGCCATTTTGACATGAACGATATTTATATCGATTTTATTCATTTTAGAATGAATATCGAAAGGAATCGATTTCAAATGTAATGTTTTGAAAATATTATCATTTATATATCGATGATATGGAATATTCAGTTTTGATTTGAAATTGAATATGAAGTTGAAATCATTTTGAAAACGAATTTAAAACGATTTATAAAATACGTTTTGAAAGGAAATCGATGAAATATACATAATATATATATATATATATATATATTACGTATATATAATGGCCTGAATAGAATGCGTCGTGCTGCGGCAGTTTGCGAATTTCATCTTTTGACTTCGAACGAACATTACAGGAGATTCAACTGTCCGATTCTCCTAAAACCAGAACCGTTGGGTTCGTATCGAAAAGAGCTTTCTAACTAACATTAGAGATTTGTAATCTAACGGTTGGATTTGTAATTATGTCCAAATCAAATTTGGAAAAGGTCGTTATAAGTGCAGTTCGCTGGCCGTTGGTGGAAATCGATTGTACGGGCCTTGATAAAATTATTAAAAATATCAATAATTTGTGTAAAATCATAACAAATGATTTGGAAAGAATTGGGATGAAAAATTCCATATTTGAAAAGATAAAAATATATTTTTATCGAAATGAACTAGTTATGAACAAGAATTATGAAATCCAATATTTTTAAATAAATAAATTGGATTTGAAATAGTTTTAAAAATAACCAGAATTTCCAATATATGCATTAGGACGGATTTGAATCGAAATTATCTTCGGAATATTTCGATATTGGATTCCGTGATTATATGGATATTATGGAGGAAATTGGAAGATATATATATTGTTATTCCAATATGGTATTTGTTGATTCCAGAATTTGATAATGAATATAAGCCGATATATTTTCTATTCAGAGCCTTGTATTTATTATTAAATGTGATTTTTGGTTTGTCGTGAATAGTGTCTTCATTAACATTGTTCTTGAACCCAGTTGAGAAAAGATTAAATCTTTTTATTTAGATTTAATGAAGTATACCAATTAAATGATATTTAATTGGAATGGAATTGAAATTGGTCTTTAGGTTTATTGTGAACGGTGTTTTAAATAACACTTGTTCTTTAACCCGATTAACAAAGGAATAAGATTTTGGGTTGTCGTGAATGGTATCTTTAATAATACTGTTCTTAAATCTAATGGAGTTAAGAAAAATAGAAACTAACTGGAGATTAGTTAAGTTAAATGGTTTCCTGGGTATTGATCTGATGTTGGTTTCGGCCTTCGGGGTTAATACTTAGGGAATTGTTCACTTGTTAATTTACGGTTAAAGGCTGATGGAATGGAATGTGATTTTGGGTTTATCATGAACCGTGTTTTTAAAGGACATTGGTTCTTTAACCCAATTAAAAGCAGGAATAAGTTTTGGATTGTCGTGAATGGTATCTTTAATAATATTGTTCTTAGACCCAATGGAGTTAAGAAAATCAGAAACTAACTGGAGATGGTTTCCTGGGTATTGACCTGATGTTGGTTTCGGCCTCCGGGGTTAATACGTAGGGAATTGTTCACTTGCTAATTTACAGTTAAAGGCTGATGGAATGGAATGTGATTTTGGGTTTATCGTGAACCGTTTTTTAAATGACATTGGTTCTTTAACCCAGTTAAAGGCAGGATATGATTTCCTAAGTTAAACAATCGTTGATATTGATTTTTGGGAAGATTAAAACCAAGTGGAGTTTATTGCATCTTTAATTAGATTGAAATGATATCCAAAGGAAGATTATAGAATAAATTTAAAGAGTTTTTCTTTGATAAAATTAATGTGAACCTTTCCCAAAGTATAAAGGAATATTCTGGATTGGAATGAGGCGTATGTTGTATTTTTATAGCACTTGTTTGTTATATATGTGAGTTATTCATAAAGACCGGGTTTATCCCATTCTGAATAACTGATTCGACGATGTATCGAGGATGAAGACAGTGGTTGAAGACCAGAGGTCTTTACATCATTTGGATGATTACTGATGTCTTGATTGGGTTGTACACCCAAGACGAGGTAATAAATGGTGATAGTCCAGACGTACTTGGAGATCGACGGATAGGTAAGGGCTTCTCCCTTGTATTGGACATATGTGGGAGGAATAAGGTGCCTCCGGTTTCGTTCGGACCTAGAACGAACTTGTAAATGGATGTGTGTCTGCCATCGGATTTCATTCTATGTGATTGATAGACATCGGTTGCGGTTGCATAGCGTGAATTGCCTGTGTGGCATGATGAGATGCAAATGATCAAGACTTCTGTTGAAAAGAAAAGTATTGTGGTTGATGATCAAAGCACGACATTAATATAGCGTAGCTTTGTGTAGCTTTGATTCGTGAGCCTCACATCCCGATGTCAACCGGAAACGGGAGAGGACATCAGGGAAGGCATGCGTTTCCTTCTAGCTAGGAGTGGTTTCAGCCTTTTACTAGCCCTGACATTTTACTTATGTGGATGATGGATTGCTAGGCGCCTCGGTTATATCGGTCGTTCCGGGGCCAATAGTTTAGTCAGGATATGACCAGTTTATGCCCCAAAGGGCGGGGAAACGCAGTGTTCAGGCATTTTAATCCAAATCGAGTGGACCGGCCCTGATGATCCAAGGCTTGTTTGCACGCTTGCCTGAGACATGGGCTAGATTGTCTCAAAGCGGTAAGGACGATCCCTTGCCTTGGTTCATAGATGGAAGTCCAACTTCCAATATGACATTTTGCGGTTTTAATTATAAACCTATATATGGCGACATAGTGGTATGGGGCACTTATGTTGTTTATGATTGATACTTATGATTGAAATTGTTTTGACACTATCACTTATAGTAATAATAAAACATGAAATTTTACGTACCAAGCATTCTTGGCTGTTATAAGGTAAAAACTCTATCCTCTGGCTTGCATTTCATTGTGTGATGGGTCCTGAGTCTTATAGTAGCTTCATTGTTCTTTATTTAGCATTGCGTTGTTGTTTTATGCACTGGTATTCTTAGGAGGAAACCTGCTCCATGTTACACGGTGTGGTCCCTAGATTTACCTAACTTTAAAATAAAGATTAACAACTGTGTTAGTTCTCACACCAGTCACATGACTGACCTGGAGTTTATCGTCTTAACCTAAACTCTGGGTGCTCTTATTTTCCACATGGGCAGCTAGTAGTTGGGTTTTACAGATTTATATTCACAGGATCCTTGTTTACAGCTGGAATGATATTCGGAAAGCTCTATATCCGTTTATCTCTTTCAGTTGTGTTTTTGTATTATTTTCCGCTGCTATGTAATGTAAATTGAATCTCTGATATTTTTCTGATATATAATATTTATTCTTACTCTGTATATTCTTGTATTCTGATGAAATTATTTAAATGAAATGTTCTTCTGTTTGTGTTCTGATTCATCTTGTTCTCAATGCAATCCGGGTTTTCCTTCACGGGGAAGTTCGTATTGTTTCATTTTGGTATCGGAGCTTTGGTTTATAGAGCTTGGGGAATAAGACACGTTAGAACTAAACAAAAGAATTCATCAGAGATTGGATTGGTAATATCCAATGAGAATGACTCGTTAGATATGGGATCAGTAGTTACCTAGAATGAGTCGGAAGAGAGTTGTTTTCAAATAAAGATGAAAACATTTTTTTGTTTTGAAAATATAAATCAATTATTCGTATTTGAATATTATTTTTATATATTGATTTCGGCAATCAAGTATATAAAGATTTTGCGTATAAGTCTGATCCGCGTGTATCTGAAGTTTTAATATACTGGATAGATATAGAATCACACTCTAGTAGCCCGTAGATTTTCTGATGGTGGTTCGAAACATCATCAGAATTTGTGTTTAAGTTTCGAAAGTGGGATACCTATATATTCCAATTGACTGGTGTGAGAACCAAAATATAGTTAGAGTATATTGTTGTGACCTGGCATCAAAAACATGATTTTTGACTATGTATTAAAGTTATATGTTTGAAAACAATAATCCACTAATTGATTGATGGTTGTGTTGTTTGATTTTTAGTTTAATTAATGGGATTGTTGAAACTAATATGTACATGAATGGTTCGTATAACCAAATTGTATCAAATGTTGAACTGAATTGAAAATTGTTTGAAACTGCATGCATATACATGTATATACATTGAACAGGTCATTGCAACGAGGTTAGAGAAGAGGAATAAAATTGTTTGCCCGACAAATAGGTACATGTTTATTGTATTTCTTTGGGTTTTTGATGATTTTATGAGCCGATTGGCTATTTCTTTTTCTTTTTGGATTGGAAAGGCCAGTGTGGCAGTTTGGGGATTTTCCCGGTGCTCTCGTACAAAGAATGTTATGGCGAAATGTTTCGAAAATTTAGGGTGTTAGCCAAATTTTTGAATAATTGGAAAATTCTTAGAAACTGAAAAGTTGAAGAATGAAAGCCAAACTAAAAGTTGAGTTGATTAGTAAAACAACTTTCAGCTCCGTTCCTTTTCGAGGATGAAAAGATTTTAAATGGGGGAGATTGTAACAACCCGGAAAATCTGAATCAATTTAATTTTTTTATTTTGGCAATTTCAACGAATTTTGAATATTTAAAATGAATAATTTTAAATAATGACGACGAGAAATTTATTTTGAATAGAATTAGAACATATATAATAATTTGAATCGACGTTAGAATATAAATATATATTTTAATTATAAAAGGAATTGGAAATGGCGCTGTAGTTTGAAATTTCAATTTCAAATTTCAAATGAATGTACATGATTCAAAATAAACCGGATTTTAGCAAAACCAAAAATATTTGAATCTATTTGAAAATATCTTTCCAATGAATCCAAAAAATTTAAATTTCATAACTGGGATAAAATGTTATGCCCAGTTGAAAATTCAGAATAGTCGCTTTGGAAAATATAGCCCTTAAAAATGGAAATTTTGAAAATGACCTCCGTTTTCGACGAAACCACTTTTGTTGGATCTAGGATGTCAAGTTATTGTTAGGTTCCAAAATTCGTAATTTTTGAAATCAATATGTGAGCGTGGCGAAGTAAAACGTGTTTTGTCAGTTTTAGTCAATTTTGATCGACCAGAAAATGACCATTTTTCAAACGGTCTCCAAATTTGATGAAACTAGTTTTGTTAGGCCCGTATCGTCAATACGAAGCTAGATATAATTTTTCTGGAATTTTTATGGACTGTATGTGGCCCTGGTAGATTGAAATGTGCGTTCAAATTCAATATATTGATTTATGTTTGGATTTTCACGAGAAACGATCGTAACAGCCGAATTGGCTCACGATACATATCCCATTATGCTTGGAATGAGGGTAATTAGCTGGGGGCGACAGTTGTTGGGTTTGATTTAGAGTTCGAACCAATAAACCGGTAATTAGAGAATTTAAAATTAATTAAATTAAAATTATATATACCCTCCTTTCACTATTCTCTCTTTAAACCTAAATCAAAACTCGTCAGCCCCAAACCAAGCCCCCCCCCCCCCCGTTCAAATCGGAGCCGCTCCCCGTCGCCAGTGGTGATCCGCGCTACCCCACCCCTTCTCTCTCTCCGCTGCGCAACCCTGCTTCCTCCCTCCTCTTCTCGATTTTCTCCTTCTCCAGACCACATCGTCCAAGCACTAGGCAGAAAAAAACCGAACCCCGCGCCAGCTACTTGAATCCGCCTCCTACGCCGTACCCCGCCACGGCCACCTCGATGCCGGACCCCTCCTCTTCCTCCCTCTTTGAACTGTAAGTTTTTTATGTATTTTATTTAGTTATTTATTTTATTTAAAGAAATTAGTTTAAAAATGATAAAGATCAGTTTTATATATATTATGACATAGAGAAGAATATATATGATTTTAAGTTATATAGTTATAAATTTAAAAGTAAGGTATGATTTTTATTTAGATAAAGATTTGATTTTTGTAAGACTAAAGTATAAATTTTATATAAGGAAAGATTTGATCCTTATAACAATATGAAAATAGATTATTTTTAATCATAAAGATGCAATTTTTCATTATATAAAAATTTTATTTTTATATATAAGTTAGCGAATTAAAGATTAGATCTTTATAAATATAAAAGCGACATAATGATGTGATTTTTATATGAAAAATAGCAATATAAAAATTAGATCTTTATATAAGAAGTAGAAATATAAAAATATAATTTTTATATAGAAAGAAGCGTTGTAACAATATATGAAGTAGAAATAAAAATATGATTTTTATTTATTGGAATGAAGCGATAAAAATATGATTTTTATATTATATAGAATAAAAATATGATTCTTATATTATAGAGATAATAAAAATATGATTTTTTTATTATAGAGATAATAAAAGTATGAATTTTATTATCTTGGAAGCGAAGTAAAAAGGCGACTTTTATCGTTTGATTGACAATGTAAAGATGTGATTTTTATATATTCATTAACGATAAAAACATTCGATTTTTATCTATATAGTAGTGGTATAAAAATGTGATTTTTATTTATGTAGCGTTGTTACAAAAATATGAAAATATTTTTAGAAAGATAAAAATATAATTTTTAGCCTATGTATGTTATGTATAAAATAATCATACAAAGAAATAATTATTTATTGGTTAAAAATACAATTTTTAACGTAGGTATACTACATAGATTGGTAATCAAAGCATGATAGAGTGGATCCCAAAGGTGAGAACTTCTCACTTTAATTTTATTTCTAGTTAAAATATATACTAGGATGCAGACGGTGCTTAGCAGCACCCGACAACCGTCGTCCACAAACCATGGACGACTTGTTTGATTTGATTGTGTTGTAAAAATTGATTGTATGTTGTGGAATGGAATAAAATATTTTATAGCTAAAAATATAATTTTTAACGTGTATATGAATAAAATAAATATTCATAAACAAATCAGACGATTTGTTTATGTACACACATTTGACTGATATTGATTGGGACGATAAATTTTACACATTGCCCAACAGCACAAATAAAATTCATTATTCGTTGATTGAAACCCCATACGGGTATTGGGATGGTATACGACATACACTAGTCCCAATAATTAGCTGTATGTCAATCGATTAGTTGACAGACTGTTATAAGCGTTGAATATTTATATTTTATGATTATACAGTGTAGAATGCACTCTGGATGATGGTTGACTGTGTTTGATTGTTGTTTTATACATGTGTGTATGAAATCCATATAAATCAAATTATATGGTAATTGACTGTGTCTAATTCCAGTTCAGAAAGAATAAATATTTTAAAATAACGATTAATTTAAAAGAATGAATATTTTGAAATAATATTCAGTAAAGGATCAAAATATGATTTTGATGTCCGATTTGGGATGGACACGAATATATTTAAATATATAAAGCCATGTTGATTAGATTAATGCCATTTGACGTGAACGATATTTATATCGATTTTATTCATTTTTAGAATGGATATCGAAAAGGAATTGATTTCAAATGTAATGTTTTGAAAATATTATCATTTATATATCGATGATATGGAATATTTAGTTTTGATTTGAAATTGAATATGAAGTTGAAATCGTTTTGAAAACGAATTTAAAACGATTTATAAAATACTTTTTGAAAGGAAATCGACGAAATATATATTATATATATATATATATATGTATATGTGTATATATATAATGGCATGAGTGCATTTGTTTTCTCCAGTTTTCATCATGCATGAGGCTCCTCCTCATTTTTCATCACCTTACTTCACCTGATTTACTACAAATCACTTTCCTTCAGCAAACTTCAACGATTTTTCGTTGATAATACGTATGTTTTTCATCTATTTTCCAAAACTACGTTTTCAGATCTGAATCTCATTTCACCTTTTTCGAACCCGAACTCCATGGAAGTCTAGATCTGCTTCAACTGGTGCTAGATCTGCCTTTTTAACTATCACGTATCAATTTCCTTCTTCTAGCTTTCAGATCTATGTGTATTTCAGATCTGAATCAAAGTTGATGAGGAGCGATCGATGATCGCGTTAGATCTGGGATATGCTAGGGTTTGTGTTGATCGTGGTCTTCTATTTGTTTTGGCTAAACAGATTTAGGAACCTACTGTTTACCTTATGTTTGTCTCTGAAGTTTAACTTTCAGTATTAGTTCAATAAGTCCTTGTCAATGATTACTTATGAAGAAGTTTTACTTCTTCATGTTATCTGTTTGTTCATGGTATTCCTAAAAGCTTTTATGTGATTAATTGAAGATGTACATTGCAGAACAGTGGTTATTGTGTTTCCAGTATCTCCAATTTAATCAAGAGTTGCTCATGTTTTCTCTGGAAATCTGAGATTGACTCTAGATCTGATTTGTTAGAAGATTTTCTTGGGTTGCAAGTTTCAAGAGCAGCTGGGTTTCTTGTTTTATAAATTTTCATCCAAAGCCTGTTTTCAGATTACAGTTATATGGAGTTTTTTGCTACTATGAAATTCAAAAAATCAAAATGGAAATTCTAGCACCAGGATTGATTCATAGAAGTCTGTGAATCATCAACCAGACCTTGTGATTGGAATTGAATACATTTGGGATTTCATTTGAAATGGGAGAGGCAGTCTATATTTCTGTTAAGAGCTTAAGTTAGCTTTGATGGACGTTTTGCTTAGAAAAAAGGACTGGAGTTTAATTCTGCATGAAGAAAGTTCTGCATACATGAAGGGTAATTGACATGAGGCGTGTGCAGAGTTTGCACTTAAGCATGATGATGGCCACTTTGTGGATTGTATTTTTGTTGCTTTATCTTGCAGTTGTTTTATTTCCGTTTTTAATATTCTCTTTTATATTGTAAAGGTTAGTATGCTAACCTGTTTGTTGTACTTTCTTTTTAGTAGAAATAAAGTGAACCAATTTTGGGAAATAATAATGGCCTGAATAGAACGCGCCGCGTTAGTTCATGAATTTCGTCCTTTGATTTCAAATGAACATTACGGGAGATCCGTGATTATACGGTTGGATTTGGAATTATGTCCAAATCAAATTTGGAAAAGGTCGTTGGAAGTGCAGTTCGATGGCCGTTGGTGGAAATCGACTGTACGGGCCTTGATAAAATTACTAAAAATATCAATAATTTGTGTAAAATCATAATAAATGATTTGGAAAGAATAGATGAAAAATTACATATTTGAAAAGATAAAAATATATTTTTATCGAAATGAACTAGTTATGAACTAGAATTATGAAATCCAATATTTTTAAATAAATAAATTGGATTTGAAATGGTTTTAAAAATAACCGGAATTTCCAATATATGAAATTGGAATGGATTTGAATCGAAATTATGTTCTGAATATTTCGATGTTGGATTCCATGATTATACGGATATTGTGGAGGAATTTGGAAGATATATATATCGTTATTCCATCCAGAATTTGATATTGAATATAAGCCGATATATTTTCTATTCAGAGCTTTGTGCTTAATATTAATTGTGATTTTGGGCTTGTCGTGAATAGTGTCTTCATTAAGATTTTTCTTGAACCAAGTTAAGAAAAGATTAAATCTTTTTATTTACATTTAATGAAGTATACCAATTAATTGATATTTAACTGGGAAGGAATTGAAATTGGTCTTTGGGTTTATCATGAACGGTGTTTTAAATAACACTTGTTCTTTAACCCGATTAACAAAGGAACAAGATTTTGGGTTGTCGTGAATGGTATCTTTAATAATACTGTTCTTAGAACCAATGGAGTTAAGAAAATCAGAAACTAACTGGAGATTAGTTAAGTTGAATGGTATTCTGGGTATTGATCTGATGTTGGTTTCGACCTTTGGGGGTAATACTTAGGGAATTGTTCACTAGTTAATTTACAGTTAAATGCTGATGGAATGGAATGTGATTTTGGGTTTATCGTGAACCGTGTTTTTAAAGGACACTGGTTCTTTAACCCAGTTAAAGACATGAATAAGATTTTGGGTTGTCATGAATGGTATCTTTAATAATACTGTTCTTAGACCCAATGGAGTTAAGAAAATCAGAAACTAGCTGTAACGACCCGGAAAATTGGCGATCTTGGTTATCCGATATACAACACATATCGAACATCCAGGGATCGAAAATACCGGTCATAAATGAAAGAAAACTGAGGGTGAGGGATGATAAGATAGAAACTTAGAATAGAAGAATAAGAAGAACACAACATCAGAGTTACACGAACCTCACAGCGGAACGAATAACATATAATATATATAACATAACTTGAAATATACATCTGTACTTGAATATACATCATTATCAAAGTACAACACTTACAACACAGCGGAAATAAACTATAGCTATATGATTCTGAAGCCTCCTGCTCCAGCTCTTCAGGTATATCTGTAAATCCCGACTACTTGACTGCCCGTACAAAATTGGGCACCCAAGAGTTTAGGGAAAACAAAATAAAATAAACTCCGGGTCAGTCATGGGACTGGTATGAGTAAAACAGTTTAAAACAGTTTGAACAAGTAAAGGATATCTCATAAGACCATGCCGTATAACGGAACGGGTTTTTTCCTTATGAGAATCCAAATTATCTTTATATCAAAAACCTTTTGATATTATAATAATGTCTATCAACCACAATATAATAATCATCTAGCAGAAACGCTTTCATCTCACGTTCTACATATATAGTATACAATCAAAACCGCAAGCACGTATTGGGTAATGGATTTCCAACTATGACAAGGTATGGAACCACCTTTCGCTAGTGCACCTCTAGAAAGGAATACACTGGGTTCAACAAGAACATCTTGCAACCCGACCACACATGACCGACCACTCATTTCGCTTGACTGTATCGAATGTAAGTCACCAACGGTTGGCATCAGCAACTGTTTCCCGAATGGGACAGCATCAACAATAGATTTTTAGAAGTAAATGAAACTCTAGATCAGGTGATTATCCACCCTACTTCGTAGCGACCGACTTAGCCATGCTGCCTGCCCGATTTCTGTCATTTACCGGATGTGAGGCTAGAAGCTACGCTTTATCATCACACCAGTTTCACATCGAATGCCACATCGTCAAATCCATCAAATCACCTATTGACGTCCTCAACAATACATTATGTGTTAGCAAAAAGAAGTTTCCTTCTCCGCTTCCACTCTTGGTACGGTTGGAGAAATCAATATACGTGATCATCTGGGAATACTCTGTCAGACATCAGTCCATCCAAGTCATCCAGGAATAGGATGAACCGAAGGCACTATTCAATACATCCATCTTAGGCACTATTATCTAAGACTTATACAATAGCCCTTGCACTTTACTCCGTCTTCAATTATCTTTGGCATATATGATTCACAACACTTATGCCAATACGGAGTGGTTCTTTGGATAATAATCCAACCGGTCTCTCCATATTAACAACGTTAAAATGGTCAAAACTTCAATAGTCGGTGAGTTAACTATCAAAGGAAAACACGTTTGCATACAACGACATTATTTCCGGGAGGAAATTATGTCGATCAATCATCATTCAACATTTATCTCTTTATTTCATAAATTTACTTATCTCCTGTTTCCCTATATTCAACATTTCTTATTTTCTAATTTTACAAAATATATGTTATTACCATTGGAAAACATTTCCATTTCTTGTTTTCTATATCAGAAAACATTTCTGGTTCTTGTTTGGGAAAACATTTCCAAAACTCCTATGTTTGGATTAAACAGATGTTTAGACAAAACATCGCTATGACAACTCAAACCATTTCCTTTAATTACTAAATTCACTTAACCATCCTTTACTGCTGAACCTTAACCATTCCTTAGTTAAAAACGAAGCCAATCAAGTTGGGGTAGAACTACCTCTCAGACCTTAACTGAACAACATTTCTAACTTTGAAATAGGCAAAGTTCACTTTATATTTCTTTAACAAACATCCTTATTTAACCTTTCTTTTGGAATAACTATATTCGATTAGCTCCTTTTTTGATTAGCTCTATTTGATTAACTCTATTTGATTTACTCTATTCGATTTACCCTGTTGCATTCACTTTAACTGATTAACTTTATTTAATAAATTCTTCTCGAGTAATCCTTTTCGATTAATTCTTTCGACTAACTCCTTTGGATTAACTAACTTCAACTAACTCCTTTGGGTTAACTAGTTTAACTAACTCGATCAACATGGTTTGATCAATTCATTTAACTTGGTTTGATAACTTATTTGACAATCTGGTTTAACTAACTCATTTGACAAATCTAGTTTAACTAACTCATTTGACAATCTGGTTTAACTAACTCATTTGACAAATCTGGTTTAACTAACTCATTTGACAAAATGGTTTTAACTAACTCATTTGATTAATTTATTCCCTGAATAAATACTCCCTTTTAATAATTCTATTTATTTAACAAATAAATATTTCTTTTATCTATCCTATTTATTCTAACCAATAATATTCCTTTTATATCTATTATATTTATTCTAACCAATAAATATTTCCTTTATTATAACTTATCCTTCGATTTTATAATTATTCTCTTTTAAAAAAATCCTTTTCCTTTTCTATACAAAATCCATCGATTTTATATAAATAATTCATTTTCAAAATACACTTTGAAAATCCCCTTTCCCACATCCAGTATTTCTTATGGTATTTAACATACCATATAACAACAATAAATATCGTCCAAACACACATAATCAACAACAGATTATATATCACATCATATATCACAATATATAAATCATAGTAAAATAAATGTTGAGGAATCCAGTTGGTTTCCTCCAACCTGTTTCCCTGCATCACAGATGTTAAACAATATAGATAACATCACTTTCAGTTCCATATGATATATTTTGTTAAACAGAATCAATATAGAAATTCAACTAACTGACTAGCAGTTCAATCAAACAGTCGACACACAGTCAATCAGCCAATATTTAACAGTTCTAAAAATACAACATAAAATTATAAACTGTTCAGAGTTAGTGTGATTTACTCACATTGGACGATCATCGTCAATAACGATAACCATCGCTCGATTTGACTCGGATGGACAATTTATTTTGCTATAAATTGTAACGAGCTCCGATGGACTTCCAGTCAGTCTCATTGTGTTGCTCCCGTCCATACGATCCTAAAGGATCTTGTTTCGCTGAATTCTGATTATATATGACCGAGTTATAACATTTCGAAGTTTATAAACTAATTTGAATTTAAAATAAAACATAGTTTTAATTACTTTGAGCCTCACCACAACACCTTGGCCCATCCCCTTAACGTAAAAAACCCGGACTCGTTCAAGCCTCTTCTTCCCCGTTACTTTCCTTGCCATGCCCTGCTCCTCAAAACAAACCATGACCGCGATTTTTGAACCCCCCCCAAACCTCATCATTTCTCAATGGAAATCAAAACCGACACCATCATATTCTTCCTCATCTTGTTCTCGATCCACCTATGCCACCATTACCCAACTCGAGCTCCTCTTTCAACATCCGTCCTCAACCCATATGTGGCCTCCCAGTGACCACAGCGTCACTTTTCATCGCAGAATACCCCAAAAATAGCACGCAAGGTACGGATTTGCCTCCTCATCCCGAATCCGAGATCGAAACAATCCCAAGCTCACTCACTCACGAGCATTTCCCAACCCTAACTCCCGCCTCAAACAGAACATCGAACTACAGGGACTACAAACCCCTTAAAAGCTACTTCAGATCGAAGAGCGACTCACAGGCATTTCAAAAACAATACTCTCAAGATTTATTGATTTTAGCTGGAATTCTTTCGATTTGTTTTTCTTGCCATTTTTCTGTGAAGAAATGATAAGAGTAGCGGCAGAGAGGTTTTGATCGGAGAAATGAATAAGTTAGGTTTAGAAATGTTTGAAGGGGGTATTTATAGAAGGTATATATATCTATATATTAATTTAGATATTTTTATTTATCTTTTTATATACGTTTTCGCCTTCTAAAAATTCGTGTGCTCATACACGATATTCAAAAATCATGAAAATTGACATGCAGATACAGCTCGACATGACGAACCCAACGAAACTGGTTTCGTCGAATTCGGACTCCGTTTGCTCACACAACATATTTTTAAAGGTCAAAATATGACTGTTTTTCACTCTAAAAATCCGTACAGCCACACAGTGACTCTAAAATCACGGAACTGGAAATCTAACAACTATTTGGCATTGTGGATCTAACAAAATTAGTTTCGTCGAATTTCGACTTCATTTGCAAAATTGGCTATTTTTAAAGTCCTAAATAACCTATTTAAATATATAAATATATTTAAATATAATTAAATTAAATATTTATAGATAAATATTATCGTATATATCCACAGTGGAATACCATACAGCTCTACTAGGATTTATAAATTGATATTTCAAATCCCGATTAAATCGATATTCGATTTATATTGAAATTCCTTTTAAAATATAAATAATTCCTTTATAAATTATAATGGAATTCCATAGTGATTTTTCTGAAATTTGATTTGGACGTGAATCAAAATCTACACGACGAAATCCCGATTTTTCTCTTCCACTAGAAAGATATGCTCCACCAGCTCCACACATTTCTTGTTTCAAAGAAATCAGGATTAAAATGAATCCTGTACATTCAGTTGAAGTTCAAATTGCCAATTTACGAACTACAGCGCCATTTCAAGCTCGATTTTAATTATATTATAACTCTATGTTCAAACTGTCGTTTATAAAATATATTCGCTATTCAAATTCAATTCTAAGCTGAATTAAATATCACAGATGATCCAGTTCACACCATATCGTCATTTCAGCCAATTCTGATTATTTCAGAATTAAATATATTATTTAATTTAATATGTTAATAAAATATTCACCATTATTTAATTCCACAACCATTATATTCAATATATCACTATATATATAATTAAATAAATTAATTATAATACCTCAGCAAATGCGGGTCATTACAATCTTCCCCACTTAAAATAATTTTATCCTCGAAATTGCTAAGGTAGAGAACGACCTTATCGACTGGTCAGAACATATTTGTTCACTTCTTAACTTCAGTTTCAACTGAACCAATTTAATTTCAATTAAATTATTAATTAATTCTTATCATCGAAAAATTTCGCCAGCACTTCCTTTGTACTGGTCAATCGATCAAACTCCAACTCGCCTCTCTGGGCCATCTCCAACCCAAAAGAAAATCAAACAGCCAAGCGGCTTGCCAATTCGGCTCATAAATCTCATGCTTATATCGAATATAAACTTGTACCTTTTGTCGGCATATCAACTCTATCACTTCCATATGCTATCAACTCAGCATATACCAATGTTATCCCAATCAAATTATGAAATCACTTTTATCTCCAACATAACCGTTCGCTTTTTTACCATGCCAAATTTTTATGTCAAACTCAAGTTCCTTTCTTGATCCCCAACTCTTAACTTGATTATCACATTACATTTCATATTTGAATCTCACAATCCAATTCGTCTTGATATCATTCTAATTCAATCTCAGTTACCACTTTACTGGCTTTACTTTAATTCAAATTTGCTTTCACAAATTTATGTTAAATTTGTTTTTAATTCAAACAGTCTTTTCTGGGAGTTTTTAAACAGTTTACTCTTTTCAAATATCAAATTTTTCCTTTTTGAAATTCAACATAACTTATCTTTCCCAAAATTCAAAACAGTATCTCTGGTAATAATTCATCACTTACAACTCGAAAATGAATACTGATGATGTAGCTGTCATCATCAGAATCTATTTTCCAGCGATCGAAGTGAGTTCAATATTATCAAACCATTTCTACACATTTCCACCTTGAAATTCATTTCAAAATATAATTCACACTGCTTGTAAAACAAGTTAAAATCTCCCAGGATCTTAAATTTTCCTTATTTTTAATCCAAATCCATTTACAAACACTTATCAAATTTTCCTGAATTTTAATTCAATTTCTGGTTTAAATTTCAGATTTAACTCATCTTATTTCACGTATTTCACTTATATTAATTCTGATTGGTTATTTACATAACCATTTAATTTATAATCTTACTCGATTATAATAACAACCAATATATCCAATATATTATAATTTTGATATATATATCTTATTTCAAGATATACCTTGGGTAAACTTATTTTAATTTACCCTCTTTTCAAAACATATCGTGTCAACCCATCGTATTCGAGTGTTTAGTAACTTCTACCGATACAGTGGATCAAACTGATCGACAGAACTCATAAACAACTCAACCAATAAATCTCCACAATATAAAATCATTTTATATTGAATAACAAATATGTTCACGTGTATATATACACTCAAACTCAATCTAGGGTATTACTAACCCTATCTCTGCTGAGTTACGCCACAGAGCCAAGGTAATTCACTTAACCTTAAGCTCTGATACCAACTGTAACGAACTAGAAATTTGGCGATCTTGGTTATCCGATATACAACACATATCGAACCACCAAGGATCGAAAATACCGGTCATAAATGAAAGAAAACAGAGGGTGAGGAAAGATAAGATAGAAACTTAGAATAGAAGATGAAGAAGAAGAACACAACATCAGAGTAACACGAACCTCACAGCGGAACGAATAACATATAATGTATATAAAATAACTTGAAATATACATCTATACTTGAATATACATCATTATCAAAGTACAATACTTTCAACACAGCGGGAATAAACTATAGCTATATGATCCTGAATCCGCCTGCTCCAGCTATTCAGGTATATCTGTAAATCCTGACTACTTGACTGCCCATACAAAATTGGGCACCCAAGAGTTTAGGGAAAACAAAACAAAATAAACTCCGGGTCAGCCATGGGACTGGTATGAGTAAAACAGATTAAAACAATTTGAACAAGTAAAGGATATCTCATAAGACCATGCCGTATAACGGAACGGGTTTTTCCCTTATGAGAATCCAAATTATCTTTATATCAAAAACCTTTTGATAGTATAATAATGTTTATCAACCACAATATAATAATCATCTAGCAGAAACGCTTTCATCTCACGTTCTACATATATATTACACAATCAAATCTGCAAGCACGTATTGGGTAATGGATTTCCAACTATGACAAGGTATGGAACCACCGTTCGCTAGTGCACCTCTAGAAAGGAATACACTGGGTTCAACAAGAACATCTTGCAACCCGGCCACACATGACCGACCACTCATTTCGCTTGAGTGTATCAAATGTATATCACCAACGGTTGGGATCAGCAACTGTTCATCAACAATAGATTTTTAGAAGTAAATGAAACTCTAGATCAGGTGATTATCCACCCTACTTCGGAGCGACCGACTTAGCCATGTTGCCTGCCCGATTTCTGTCATTTACCGGATGTGAGGCTAGAAGCTACGCTTTGTCATCACACCAGATTCACTTCGAATGCCACATCGTCAAATCCATCAAATCACCGATTGACATCCTCAACAATACATTATGTGTTAGCTAAAAGAAGTTTCCTTCTCCGCTTCCACTCTTGGTACGGTTGGAGAAATCAATATGCGTGATCGTCTGGGAATACTCTGTCAAACATCCGTCCATACAAGTCATCCAGGAACAAGATGAACAGAAGGCACTATTCAGTACATCCATCTTAGGCACTGTTATCTAAGACTTATACAATAGCCCTTGCACTTTACTCCGTCTTCGATTATCATTGGCATATATGATTCCCAACGCTTATGCCAATACAGAGTGGTTCTTTGGATAATAATCCAACCGGTCTCTCCATATTAACAATGTTAAAATGGTCAAAACTTTGATATTTGGTGAGTTAACTATCAAAGGAAAACACGTATGCAAACAACGACATTATTTTCGGGAGAAAATTCTATTGATCAATCATCATTCAACATTTATCTCTTTATTTCATAAATTTACTTATCTCCTGTTTCCCTATATTCAACATTTCTTATTTTCTAATTTTAGAAAATATATGTTATTACCATTGGAAAACATTTCCATTTCTTGTTTTCTATATCAGAAAACATTTCTGGTTCTTGTTTGGGAAAACATTTTCAAAACTCCTACGTTTGGATTGAACAGATGTTTAGATAAAACATCGCTATGCCAACTCAAACTATTTCCTTTAATTACTAAATTCACTTAACCATCCTTTACTGTTGAACCTTAACCATTCCTTAGTTAAAAACGAAGCCAATCAAGTTGGGGTAGAACTACCTCTCAGACTTTAACTGAACAACATTTATAACTTTGAAATAGGCAAAGTTCACTTTATATTTCTTTAACTAACCTCCTTACTTAACCTTTCTTTTCAAATAACTATATTCGATTAGCTCCTTTTTTGATTAGCTCTATTTGATTAACTCTATTTGATTTACTCTATTCGATTTACCCTATTGAATTCACTTTGACCAATTAACTTTATTTGATAAATTCTTCTCGAGTAATCCTTTTCGATTAATTCTTTCGACTAACTCCTTTGGATTAACTAACTTCGACTAACTCCTTTGGGTTAACTAGTTTAACTAACTCGATCAACTTGGTTTGATCAACTCGTTTAACTTGATTGGACTAGCTCATTTGACAATTTGGTTTAACTAACTCATTTGACAAATCTGGTTTAACTAACTCATTTGACAATCTGGTTTAACTAACTCATTTGACAAATCTGGTTTAACTAACTCATTTGACAAACTGGTTTTAACTAACTCATTTGATTAATTTATTCCCTGAATAAATACTCCCTTTTAATAATTCTATTTATTTAACAAATAAATATTTCGTTTATCTATCCTATTTATTCTAACCAATAATATTTCCTTTTATATCTATTCTATTTATTCTAACAAATAAATATTTCCTTTATTATTACTTATCCTTCGATTTTATAATTATTCTCTTTTATAAAAATCCTTTTCCTTTTTCTATATAAAATCCAACGATTTTATATAAATAATTCATTTTCAAAATACACTTTGAAAATCCCCTTTCCCACATCCAGTATTTCTTATGGTATTTGACATACCATATAACAACGATAAATATCGTCCAAACACACATAATCAACAACAAATTATATATCACATCATATATCACAATATATAAATCTCAGTAAAATAAATGTTGAGGAATCCAGTTGGATACCTCCAACCTGTTTCCCTGCATCACAGATGTTAAACAATATAGATAACATCACTTTCAGTTCTATATGATATATTCTGTTAAACAGAATCAATATAGAAATTCAACTAACTGACTAGCAGTTCAATCAAACAGTCAACACACAGTCAATCAACCAATATTTAACAGTTCTAAAAATACAACACGAAATTATAAACTATTCAGAGTTAGTGAGATTTACTCACATTGGACGATCATCATCAGTAACGATAACCATCGCTCGATTTGATTCGGATGGACAATTTATTTTTCTATAAATTGTAACGAGCTCCGATGGACTTCTAGTCAGTCTCATTGTGTTGCTCTCGTCCATACGATCCTAAGGGATCTTGTTTCGCTAAATTTCGATTATATATGACCGAGTTATAACATTTCGAAGTTTATAAACTAATTTGAATTTAAAATAAAACATAGTTTTAATTACTTTAGGCCTCACCACAACACCTTGGCCCATCCCCTTAACGTAAAAAACCCGGACCCGTTCAAGCCTCTTCTTCCCCATTACTTGTCGTGCCCTGCTCCTCAAAACAAACCATGACCACGATTTTTGAACCCCCCAAACCACATCATTTCTCAATTGAAATCAAAACCAACACCATCATATTCTTCCTCATCTCATTCTCGATCCACCCATGCCACCATTACCCAACTCGAGCTCCTCCTTCAACATCCGTCCTCAACCCATACGTGGCCTCCTAGTGACCACAGCGACACTTTTCATCGCGGAATACCCCAAAAACAGCACGCAAGGTGCGGATTTTCCTCCTCATCCCGAATCCGAGATCGAAACAATCCCAAGCTCACTCACTCACGAGCATTTCCCAACCCTAACTCTCGCCTTAAACAGAACATCGAACTACAGGGACTTCGAACCCCTTAAAAGCTACTTCAGATTGAAGAGCGACTCACAGGCATTTCCAAAACAATACTCTCAAGATTTATTGATTTTAGCTGGAATTCTTTCGATTTGTTTTGCTTGCCATTTTTCCATGAAGAAATGATAAGAGTGGCGGCTGAGAGGTTTTGATCGGAGAAATGAATAAGTTAGGTTTACAAATGTTTGAAGGGGGTATTTATAGAAGGTATAAATATCTAGATATTTATTTAGATATTTTTATTTATCTTTTTATATACGTTTTCGCCTTCTAAAAATTCATGTGCTCATACACGATATTCAAAAATTATGAAAATTGACATGCAGATACAGTTCGACATGACGAACCCAACGAAACTGGTTTCGTCGAATTCCGACTCCGTTTGCTCACATAACGTATTTTTAAAGGTCAAAATACTAACTGTTTTTCACTCTAAAAATCCGTACGGCCACACAATGACTCTAAAAATCACGGAACTGGAAATCTAACAACTATTTGACATTGCGGATCCAGCAAAATTAGTTTCGTCGAATTCCTACTTCATTTGCAAAAGTGGCTATTTTTAAAGTCCTAAATAACCTATTTAAATATATAAATATATTTAAATATAATTAAATTAAATATTTATACATAAATATTATCGTATATATCCACAGTGGAATACCATACAGCTCTACTGGGATTTATAACTTGATATTTCAAATCCCGATTAAATCGATATTCGATTTATATTGAAATTCCTTTTTGAAATATAAATAATTCCTTTATAAATTATAAAGGAATTCCACAACGACTTTTCTGAAATTTGATTTGGATGTGAATCAAAATCTACACGATGAAATCCCGATTTTTCTCTTCCACTAGAAAGATATACTCCACCAGCTCCCCACGTTTCATGTTTCAAAGAAATCTGGCTTAAAACGAATCATATACATTCAGTTGAAGTTCAAATCGCCAATTTACGAACTGTAGCGCCATTTCAAGCTCGATTTTAATTATATTACAACTCTCCATTCAAACTGTCATTTATATAATATATTCGTTATTCAAATTCAATTCCAAGCTGAATTAAATATCATAGATGATCCAGTTCACACCATATCGTCATTTTAGCCAATTCTGACTATTTCAGAATTAAATATATTATTTAATTTATTATTTTAATAAAATATTCACCATTATTTAATTCCACGACCATTATATTCAATATATCACTATATATATAATTAAATTAATTAATTATAATACCTCAGCAAATGCGGGTCATTACACTAACTGGAGATTAGTTAAGTTGAATGTGTTCCTGGGTATTGACATGATGTTGGTTTCGGCCTTCAGGGTTAATACTTAGGGAATTGTTTACTTGCTAATTTAAAATTAAAGGCTGATCGAAAGGAATGTGATTTTAGGTTTATTGTGAACCGTATTTTAAATGACATTGGTTCTTTAACCCAGTTAAAGGCAGGATGTGATTTCCCAAGTTAAACAATCGTTAATATTGATTTTTGGGAAGATTAAAACCAAGTGGAGTTTTAATGCATCTTTAGTTAGATTGAAATGATATCCAAAGGAATATTAAAGAATAAATTTAAAAAAATTATCTTTGATAAAATAAATGGGAACCTTTCCCAAAGCATAAGAATATTTGAATAAAGGAATTTTCTGGATTGGAATGAGGCGTATGTTGTGTTTTTATAGCACTTGTTTATTATATACGCGAGTTATTCAGAAAGACCAGGTTTATCCTATTCTGAATAACTGATTCGACGATGTGTCGAGGATGAAGACGGTGGTTGAAGACCGGAGGTCTTCACATCGTTTGGATGATTACGGATGTCTTGATTGGGCTGTACACCCAAGATGAGGTAATAAGTGGTGATCGTCCAGATGTACTTAGAGATCGACGGATAGGCGAGGGCTTCTCCCCTGTATTGGACATATGGGGGAGGAATAAGATGCCTCCGGTTTCGTTCGGACCCAGAACGAACTTGTAAATGGATGTGTGTCTAACATCGGATTTCATTCTGTGTGATTGATAGACATCAGTTGCATAGCGTGAATTGCCTGTGTGGCATGCTGAGATGCAAATGATCAAGGCTTCTGTTGAAAAGCAGAGTCTTGTGGTTGATGATCAAAGCACGGCTTTAATATAGTGTAGCTTTGTGTAGCGTTGACTAGCGAGCCTCACATCCCGGTGTAAACCAAAAACGGGAGAGGACATCAGGGAGGGCAGGCATTTCCTTCTAGCTAGGAGTGGTGTCAGCATTTTACTAGCCCTGACATTTCACTTATGTGGATGATGGATTGCGAGGTGCCTCGGTTATATCAGTCGTTCCGAAGCCGATAGTTGGTCGAGATATGTCCGGTTTACGCCCCATAGGCCGGAGAAACGCAGTGTTCAGGCATTTTAATCCACATCGAGTGGATCGACCCTGACAATCCAAGGCTAGTCTGCGCGCTTGCCTGAGACATGGGCAAGATTGTCTCGAAGCGGTAAGAACGATCCCTTTCCTTGGTTCACAGATGGAAATCCAACTTCCAATACGACATTTTGCGGTTTTAATTGTAAACCTATATATGGCGACATAGTGGTATGGGATACTTACGCCATTTATGATTGATACTTATGATTGAATTTGTTTTGACACTATCACTTATAGAAATAATAAAACATGAAATTTTACGTACTAAGCATTCTTGGCTATTATAAGGTAAAAACTCTATCCTCCGGCCTGCGTTGCATTGTGTGATGGGACCTGAGTCTTATAATAGCTTCATTGTTCTTTATTTAGCATTACGCTGTTGTTTTATGCACTGGTATTCTTGGGAGGAAACCCGTTCCGTGTTATACGGTGTGGTACGTGGACTTACCAAACTTTAAAATAAAGATTAACAATTGTTTTAGTTCTCACACCAGTCACATTACTGACCTGGAGTTTATTGTCTTAACCTAAACTCTGGGTGCCCTTATTTTCCACACGGGCAGTTACTAATTGGGTTTTGTAGATTTATATTCACAGGATCCTGGTTTATGGCTGGAATGATATTCAGAAAGCTCTGTATATGTTTATCTCTTTCAGTTGTGTTTTTTTATTATTTTCCGCTGCTATGTAATGTAAATTGAATCTTTGATATTTTTCTGATATATGCTATTTATTCAGACTCTGTATATTCTTGTATTCTGATGAAATTGTTGTCATGAGCAATGAAATGTTCTTCTATTTGTGTTCTAATTTGTCTTGTTCTCAACGCAATTCAGGTTTTCCTTCATAGGGAAGTTCAGGTCATTTCAGATTATTAGACAAGTTTAATAATTTCCAATTTGTTTCAAATCCACTATTACAAATTCATAGGGTTTCTAATTAAATTAATATTTCTTTTATGCTCATTTTCTTATTTCATAGTTCATAAGTTTAAAATTTTCAAGTTTGGTTCATTTTCTCATTTTGAAAATCGTTCACTACTTGAGGACTTAAGAATTCAACTTCGGGTTCATTTCTAAATCAAATTTCAAAATATTATATATATATATATATATATATATATTATATCTTTTATATAAACCATACTATAAACAATTCAAATGAATTTTGATTTCTCAAAACAAGGTATAAAACTTCTAAGTGGTCTCCCCGACTCAAACTCTTGAAAATGAGCGTCGACGATGCATGCAGTCATCACCGAAATCATTTCCAAAGACAAGAGGGGAGCATACATTTATTTCAATTAAATCATTTGAAACCAATATCTATATGAAACAACTTTTTAAATATATTGACATTATTAAGAAAAAATCATTTTTAATCAATATTGCAAAACCATCCAAAATAAAATTCTCAAATTCATATTTAACTTCGTATTTCATTGCGAATTAAATTTTCAACATTTCATTTTTCTTAAATCTTTCAATAACCAGTAGTTTTATTTATTGATTAATCAAATAATAAATGATGAAAATCCAATATTATCATCAACAAAAATCAAAATTCATAGATTTTCAAATAAATTTTTTATATATAAAATATTATCAAAAACAATATTATGTCAATAAGCCCAATTCGATTGTTTAGAAATCCCTATCGATGCCTTGGTGTCCCAAGTACCGCCCAGAATTCATAAATACTCAACGGAACAAACCAACACAATACAAAATCATTTTATATCAAAATTACAAATAAGCTCTCTCATATACACTCAAACTCATTCTAGGGTATTACTACCCTATCTTTAATGAGTTAATCCCAAATAGAGCCAAGTTTTTCGCTAAACCAAAGCTCTGATACCAAATGTAACGAACTAGATTTTTGACCATTCAAATTGACATTGATCCTCAAATGTCGACTTAAACAAATAAAAAATACAGATAGTTATTGGGATTTATATAAGAAAAAAAGAAGAAAACAATCAGAGAATCTCACAGCAGAAAGACAAAATATAATAAATAAATAACAGTTCATGAAGCTGTTAAAACATACCAATACTTGCAGCGGAATAATAATAATAAATACATTTGTTAAGCTCCATCTTCATCTTCAAAAGTTGTCTTCAATAACTTAAAAACTCAGGCTGACACGAGCACAAATGAAAAGACAAAAACATTTGGATCACAACTAAAATATTCTCGTATTAGTTAAATCAAATTCAGGTGATAATATGAGTGCAATAACTTAAGAGATGTTATAGGAATTTCCATCTCCTAAGGATCCTTTAAACTAGATACTATATAATAAAATACGCTATTATAATAACATTTATGTTTAAATATAAAATATTAAAATCACGTAAATGGGATTACATTTTTACCCTTACACTATTTATATTACCGTAGTCTATATAGATACCGTAAAGTCCACTATAAACTAGTGGTTATCAGAGGGCACTTCATAGGTACGGTACAAATTAAAGTCGTTGGGGGCTCCATCAGGATAATATAACAAGTAACACGAGGAATGCCCAGAGTAGAATATACTAGTTGCACGCCCGACTTGTGGTAACGCATAGCCGCGACTACTACCCACCTCGAACAACACTCCTAAATCAAAGATGCACATCAAATCAAATCAATCAAACTGAGGGACTATAGTAATAAAGGAAGAAGTGTTGCAGGTGGAGGTAGCTAACCCCACTTGGTCCGGTATAGCCCTGTTTTAGCCATTTTAATTATGACCCGAAGGTCAAGGATATCCATCAACGTTCTCTTACTTCATTCCCGTACAATTCGCCAAAACAACCTACTTCATTCTGGATTCTCCACCACGTACACAGTTGTTAAAGTGGTTTTCGGTAATGGCAGAGAGTATGACAATACCCGATCTCGGTCTCTTTAACAATCAAACATTTACATTTTTCACACCGATCAGTTCATTTCATTTACAAGAGGTTCATACATCATGTCAAAATATCATATTTTCTTAAAAATCATTTCAACATTCAAGCCAGAATATTATTCATATTAAAACCTCCACTTAAAAACCAAACTTAGAATCTTGAAACAATTCCAATTCCAACTAATTTGACTATTTAAAATAGTAGAAAAGTATGTTAAAATAATTTAGATATATATATATATACATATATATATATATAAATAAAAATAGTTAGGAAATAAATATTTATATAATAAAGTTAAATATAATAGTGTTTATCAAAATTTTGAAAAATACCTATATATAAAAAGTAAAATATATAGTAGTTTGTAAAATAAATAATTGGTTATTATAAGAGTTTATTAAATAGTAAATATATATAAGAGAAAAAAATAGTTTATAAAATTTAGTACAACATAATATACATTGAATAATATAGTTTGTAAAATAAATAAATATTTAGTAAAATAGCTTATAAAATGGTTTAAAATATTATAATTGGAATTGGTATTGTTCCTTATGAATAACTTGAAGTCAAGTTTCAATTTCAAATCAATGCTGCTCAATTTCAGCATTTCAATTCGATTCAACCTTTCTTTCTTTTTTCCAATTCAATTCAGAAAATCTAATGCAAATTTTTTAAGTTTAATATAGATTTTTTTTGGAACTATTTTAGCTATAGCAAATCTAGAGTTCACAAATCAAATATTACTTTAAATAGTATTAATTTAAAGTAAACTTAAAGATGGACAATTGTTATATTTTAAACAATTCAATTTCAATAATTCAATTCATTCTAAATTACAAATATTTAGCTTTGCTTTACAACTAAAGAATAATAATCATTTAATTTTAAATTCCAAAAAAAAAATTAAAGTTCAATTTTGTAGGAAATCAATTCATAAATTCTCATTTACTACTTTTAAAACAATATTTCAAAATTCAAGTTTACACAAAATTTATTTAACCAATTGGTGTCAGTATATAATTTTCTATCCCATGGCAGAATAATACTTAAAATTTAATTTTAGTATTTTGGGGAAGGATATATATCATTTCAATCCAAATTAGGGTCATAGGCGTCTATCATTTCAACTTACGATTTTAATTCATTTCAAAGATGAATCTCGGGTTTATTTGATGCCCGTAACTTCTAGGGTAATGGTTGGGATTAATCAACAAAATTAATAAGCATATATAAACAATGTCGATAATAAGATAAATTACATATTAATACACAAAACTCCATAGATGGTCTATTGCAACGAAAATCCAAGTTGTTGCCAGCTATAATGTTGCCACAGCTATGCTAATTTTTGCCTATTGAACGCACTCTTTAATGTGTTAGCGTAGATATAAAATTGTGTTGTAGTAGCTTTAGATATATTATAATAAAAAAATAAAAAAATACACCTCAGCGATCCACACCATTAGTTAAAATAAAATCTCAACCATCCATTCGTATGTGCTACTCTTCTTCTGTCTCCCGCTAAGCATTTTCATTCCCGTGCTTGCTTTTCATTTCATTCTCTCCAAATTGCAAATTTTGAGATCTAAACTTCTAAACATTATTTGGTGAATCAAAAATGATGTGGTGACTTCAGTTCTTCCTCTTTCTCCTCAATCCGTGTTCTCCTCAATCTGCGACTTGTAATCACTACGTCTTCTCTAAAGCCAAAAATTAGGGTTTAAGTCCTCAATTCGCCTTTCCGCTTCAAATTCGATTTGCATACTCCAAGGTTGAAAATGTTACTCCATATTCAAGATAACACAAATCTACAGAGATGCTCAAATTTAATCTCCTAGGTACTCAATAACTTGTTTAGTATGGGGGCTTAGGGTTTAATTCTCAAGTCATAGTTACCCAACTGTTGTTAGTAGGAGTTTTGGGAAAGACGTAAAAAGAAACAAGTTAGATTTAGTTATAAGTAAAATTGTTCTATGTAAAATTTTGGTCTTGTTTGGAGCGAGTTGTAAACCCATATGGAAACCCAGAAAACTTTCATGTGATGTATGCAAGATTGTCCATTGAGTTTGACACAAATAGTATATTGTATTTGGTGAATGCTTACCAAATGTGGTACTATTTTCTTAGATATACCCATATTCCTTTTTACAAGATTTAGTCTTGTTTGGAGTGATTATTTTGCAACTTATATTTATTTATTATATTTTCACAATGAAAAAGTATGTAACTTATTTATGCTTCAGTAAATGTTATCTAAGTTAACCAAATAAACTTCAGATTTGACTAGACACGTGTTCTTAAGATAAATGCAAACAGACAATGGAAGAAAAAATGTAGTTTTTAAAACTACAAAGCATATCTTGTATAAAGAATTAATAAGCAAGCTCAATGCACCAATTGTTTAAGTCTTAATAAGTACCTAATTTTATTAACGCATATGAATGAATGATTGATCAATGCACCAATGGTTAAAGCTGCGTTGTTTAGACAAAATGTGAGTAACAACTTCTCTGGCATCTATTTATGCTCGCCTTGTTGGTGCTCATAAATCCAACAGTTGGGCAAGTTTGAGAGCCACATCGATCAACTTTGTTGGTGCTGCATGTTGATATGATTATGCATCCTATTTTTATGGATTGCTATGGTTGGTGTCTTATGAGTATTATAATTACTCTGCTTATTTACATTAGTTTAATTTGTTGAGCAGGAAAAAGCACCTTACTTAATCACCGTTCAAAACTAACTTTAAAGAAATGGATGCTTTTAGAGGATAGTACATGGATATCAAAATGTGTCGGCATCGAACCTTTCACACTAGTTGCAAGCTTAGAAGGTACAGATGGTAGAGAAAGAGGAGAGGTAATTTTGTTTCTTCTTAAAGTCATGTAAACCAGAATCAGATCAGGTCCATAAAATCATGAAAATATGTGTTGATCCAGCAAAATATGAACTTATATCGTTTAATTTGCTCTTTTTCTTTGGCCTATTGATTAAATTTTGTTTTCCCTTTTGTTTGGTTTTAGGATGATACTGCATTTGAGAAGCAAAGTGCCCTTTTTGCTTCGGCAGTATTGGATATTGTTCTTATCAATATGTGAATGGTTCTTTCGTGAATTTTTTATTAGCCGGTATTATTTGATTGATATGTGAAGCTAGAGTATTCATAACATAAGCTTATAATTTTCATGATAGGTGGTGTCATGATATCAGTAGGGAACAAGCTGCTAGCAAGCCTCTATTGAAAAATGTTTTTCAGGTACATTCACCTGAATATTGTACACTCTCTCATTTTGTAGTATCTGATCATACACTACTGTGCATGTGTGTATCATTTATATTTAACCAATTATATTTGAAAATATAGATCTTGATTTTTGTTCTAAGTACTAAGTATTTTTTACTAATTCATTGGCTGAAATCAGATAGAGCAACTTTGATATTTGAAACTGAACTTGTTTCCGTGGAGTTAGTGGGTTTGCTGATCCGCTACATCAACTAATGATGAATTTATGCCTACAACTAGAAAGTTCTTAAAACTTACCTAACAGGCCACTAGAATGTTTAATAAGTGCAACTGAGTTTGAACAAATTATAAGGTCTCTGAAAAGAAACCTCATCAATCGTCAAACATTAGCGCTCGCTCTAAAAAACTCTTTTTCTTTCTAACGGTGGTCGATGAAGCATCACTAAATTTCATTCAACATAATGTTAGCGTTACACTTGACTCATCAGAAGGAAAGTGGGTTAGGATTTGGCATCTTATAACTTTACACAATCCACCATACGATGAACCTAGAAGTGGCAAAGTTCCTAAGTTATTAACACAAACTATTTCCTCAAGCTCGTTACACTATTTGGATCGATGGGAAAATGGAGTTAATTGTTGATCCTTTGCTTATGCTTGAAAGGTGGGATCCTATTTTGTTTCTTCCATTTTTCTAATTTACACAAACCACTTAGGCAATATATAACCTGTTTTATAGATACCTTTTGGCGGTGGAAGTACACCTTTGCAATCGTATGTCATAAACATCATGGAAGTATATAGGAAGAGGGTGATGCAATCAAGAGAAGAAAGCGCTATGCTCGACTTTGGTTGATCTTCATATGAAAATATACTACTTGAGGGAATGAAACCTGGAACCCTATAAAGAGGACTATTAGCGGTCTGTGAAGTACATTTTATATAAGTACTTGCACATAAATCATATATCCATTATATAGGGGATCACATGCACTTGCTAACTGAACTGGTGATAACAATGCTGATGTACCTTAAGGTGCAATAATAATACGCGACCACACAGCGTTGGCAAACTTGTTCAGCCGCCTATGGTTCAATGAAGTGAATTTGTTCACGCCAACAGATAAAATAAGCTTTGGCTTGGTTAAACTTCCAGATATTAAAAGATCATCCTTTGCTACATCAATATCGGCAACAATAAAAAAATGTCTTAGATCCTCCTCTATGAGTCCATCTATGAAAGTTGCATGCACGCTATACCAGAATGGAAAAATAAAGGTAGTAGTTTATATAATCATTTTCATGTATTTTTTCTTGCTTATGGCTATATGTGTGAGTCTGCATAGGAGTGAATCGAGTGACAATGTAGTGAGGAATGTAAATATGAATGATTGTGTAATATACGAGTGAATGTACAATAGTGGAGTTAAAAAAATTGTACCATTTGAAATAAAATATTTATTTGAATAAAATACTATGTTATAATAATATTTATTATAATATTATGAAATCTTTGAATAATAGCAGTTGAGGTATAATTACTTTTAGCAGTTGTAAAACAAAATTTAACAACTGCTAGAAAAAGTTGTAAAAAAGGTAGACTTTATTATGATTGTCAGTTGTACTAGACATATTACAACTGTTTTTTGCAGTTGTGAAAGGATTTTTTTTTGTTGTATTGGTACATATGGCAACACCTGTACCGATATTGCCATAGGGTCGCAAAGGTGTTGCCTTTGACTTAAAGGCAATGCGGTAAAAGGCAACCCCAACAAAGTGTTGCCACAGATCATTTTTTGCCTATAGCAACACTTTTTGGCACTACTGCGCCACTTCTCTGGGGTTGCCATAGGCCATCTACGGCGTAGTGACACTAAATATAAAATCGAAGACATCCATCAAAATCAGTACATCTAAACAGTTCATTATAATAACAGTTTACTAGTCATCAAGTATGAGGTTTTTAAACAAGAAACTAATTTATATCTGTACAATTTTTATCAACAGTTAAATTAAATTACACAGTTTATGCAGATTTAACATAAATAACAAATTTAAATAGTCAAACATCAACCAAAGCAATCATATCATAACATGAATTTTTTAATCACTCACCTTTGATTTCAAACGAGATTGAAATTCAAATCTTATCCCAAAAACCTATAGTCTCATAATCTGTTCAAACTAATGGCATCGCGGAGAGCTCGTCGATACGATTCCAACGCAATTTATTTCGTTCAAAACCGACCTCATAGCAGAAAGTCAGAAACGTTTGAACATATGGATCTTAAATTAAATAATAAAAAAACCACATCCTCACCATCCAAAAAAACTGCCGTGTTAGCCTCTTAAAGTTCCTCTTCTCCTTCGTGAGTTTCACGATCCAGGAACCATAACCCACTCTCGTTCAAAAGCAATAAATCACGGACCCCAAATCACAAGTCGGGTCACGATCAATGAGTGCCATGCAATGCGCCTCTCGAACCTCCACCTTTGGCCAGAAAATGATATCACTCGGCTGCGCCAGTGCCTCAAAATTCACGCCTAAAGGCACTACCTTTCTCGATGAATTCTGGCAAAATTTTCAACTTTTAATATTAATCAAGTGTATGGATTGAAAGCTATCGCGAAGCTCTATAATTTTTGTTTTGGAATTTTTCGATTTTGTTGTTTGGATTGGAAGATATTAATCATGAAAGATTTGAAGATTATGGCCATCAAAAGTCTTAGGGCGGCGGCCAGAAATAGATTAGGTTTTCCGAAATAAAATATTATTATTTCATCATTTAGCATGATATTTAAGCCAAAATTCGGGCTGAGTCCAAATCGGGCCTGCTTATAGCCTAATAATAGGTTTTGATGCCTTCTGAACGCAATGGAATAGGTATCAAAGCCCAATTCCAAAGTCTCTAACAGTTTATTCTAAAACTTTATTATTTAATTAAATTGTACATACAAATTTCTACATGTTTTAATTTCTTAAAATCAAACGATAATTCTGATGGATATGAAATTTTAGATCATAAAATAATTTACAATTCTGGATCCAGTAAAATTAATTTCGTCGAATTCTGAAATTATTTGCAAAATGACAATTTTAACCAGTTCATTAATATATTAAACTATTCATTTTTCGTTTATCCACCTTTAAATTAAATTCAAAGGTTTATAAATTGTATTCAAGTCGAAATCAAATTCATATGCACTTATAAATCAACAATTGTTTATCATGAATTCGATTTTCATTATTTACCAAATTTTAAATTTATTTCAATTATAAATTACACCAATCATTTTCATTAAAATATATAAATATTAAATTCCAACTTTCACTGTAAATCAGTATAAAAAAATCACCCATTTATTTGGAATCAATAGAAGTCATAATTATCAAAATAAGTTAAAATTAATTACTTAAATAATTTAATTAAGTTTCCACCATACATTAATGAAAATTTAATATTTAAAGTTTGTTACAATTTTATTGACTTAATTAAATCAAAATAATTCAACATTAATTTTGGTCCTCAAAATTTACAAAACAACCAAACTATAACTAACTTTATGATAAATGCATATAATCACATTTACTACAAGTTTAAATTTCATTGCACAATCAACTTGATATATATATATTAATTCCACATTCCATAAATTAGAATTATCAATATAAAATAAATCACAAAATCAATCCATTTTGTTTTGTTAATCCAACATTACTACAAATTTCTAGATAATTAAATAATTAAATAGTGGTCATTATCATATATATAGCCACTGGAATTCATTGTTTATCAAGTCAATCTTTGTTCATACCTTATCAATATACAACATAAATCATTAACTTTTATATTTAAAACAATTTCGTTCAAAATCACATTAAATTTAATATTTTAAATTGTTGCTAAATAACATTTGCGTCATGTAAATATTGTTCATTTTTTAAAAATTTCTCTTTTTTGTCCATTCACTTGGATTGACTGTGGGGACATAGTCAAAATCAAGTGTGGAGGGATTTCATATTTATTTTGATTTTGAATGAATCTTTCTTTACTTTTTCATTCAAAAAAAAATTCTTTTGAATGGGCATGATGAAGTTCGTGTTTTTTGGTTATTAAGTTGAAATTTTAAATCAATTACTTATCTTAGCGAGGTACAAATTTAAAAGTAAAATTTTAATCAGTTTTAGCTAAACTAGTATATAGAACGATTCATATGTGATTATTATGATATTTATTCTTAATTAAAATCATTATTTAAATGAGTGTTATTTTAAAGTACTTGTGTAACAACCCGCATTTTTGCATCGTTGAATTTGAATTTAAAACAGTTTTAAAATTAAGAATTAAATAATAAATGTAACTTACAATGTACTTGTTTTGAAATTTGAACATGAAATCAATTTATAATGAAACATTTATTTATAAAGTTTATCATTTTCATAAAGCAGTGATTTAAACAATTTTGTACTGAAAATGTCAAAATTTGGCCGCTTTGTTATAATCGATTTTTGATGATTGAATTAAGGTACCAACAACCGATATATCATAAATAATAATAATAATGTAAAATAGAAATAAAAATCCGAAATTAATTATTTGGGGTATGTCTAACTAGAAAAATCATAGAAATAAATTTCGTGAAAAAATACGCAAGTTGCTCCATTAGTGTTAATTTAATTAAGAATTTAATAAATCACTATGAATAAAATGTTGTTGGAATTCGAGCGAATTTGAACAAAAAATATTAGATTGTATTATAAGAATAACACTATTTTTCGTTTCGTGAAATTCAAATGTATATTGTCCCGAATTAATGATTTTGTGTTTGATACGTGCGGAAAGAACAGTGTCAGTTTTGTGTTGTTTTTGCACATGTGTACAGGTTTGTGTCCTCTTTTCTTCTAGAACAAATAAAAAATACAAATTTTTATTTGAAGTATTTACGTTCTATATCAGTGTTTTTGTAGTTTCACAAAATAAGTTATTTTGTCTATTTTATTATAGTTTTGGGATCGCGACATGTTACTTGACACAACGATCGCGCCATGTTACTTGACACAATGGTTTTTTAGTTTTGTTGTTAGTGATTCTTATATGAACGGATTTTTCTGTAACGTGCATTGTAAGGCTTTTAATAAACTAACTTTTCAAAAAAATAAAACAACACGTCCCTTGTTTTGATTTAATTCAAAGGCAATATTTCCATCACTTCATATATTTGCACTCGTCACCTTCTGTACCTAGCGTCCCCTCTCTATGACCTTACCCTTTGATTCTCCTACACCTTAGTCTGCATTTAATTATTTTATCCTACAATTCATTAGCTACTACATCTCGTAATGTAGTTCATTCAAAGAAGCAAAGGTGCATTCACATTTTCTAGAAAAAACAAAGCCATCTTTTATTATTTTGGGGACACCATTCATTCATTTTCTCTTCAATATACTCTCACTCACCTGATTCTCTCTTACCTTCTCACTGTCCTCCTCACGCATGAAACAAAGACATAGCTATTTCCATTTTCCTACTCTTAATTTCCATTTCTTTTCTCATTCTTTCCTCTATGTTGTATGCGTGAGTTTTAGGATGCATGGCTTTGAAATTTCATATATGCATTAAAAAAATGTAGCAGCGTGGCAGCCTCAGGTGGGGAGAGGCAGTAGTGAGATGAAGTGGAAAGGAGGAGTTACTGTCGTTTGGAGGAAATACATGTTTCATGCGAAAATGTAAACATGAATATGGGTTGTTTTAATGTGATGGGCCATGCTACTTGTTTGAGAGTGGGGTGAGATTGTCTGGCTAGTTTTATTTAATGTTTAATTAAGTTAGTGTGTTTGTTTATAATTGAATTAGTGTGACATCCCATCATTTTGACCGTGCCGAATCGACAAAACATGTCAACTCGGACCATCCAAAAACAACAGATTGTTATTAGTTCTGAGGTTAATAGAATAAATCATAGAATCAGGATCACAAACACGTAAACAGAGTAATATAATATCTCACAGCGGAAAATACAATAGTATTTCATGAAGTTACTAAATAAATTTTTACATCAGAGTTTACATAAATAATACAGTGGAAATCTAATACAATAAATAATTGATAACTGTCTAAAACAGAACGACAAAAATAACTTAACGACTGAAACAACTGTTCAACAGATAGATATAGGTGAGAAAATCCAATATAAGCTCCAACTCCAAGGATAAATCTTGAAACTGGAATACTCGATCTGACCCGAACAATAATGCAAAACAAAACAACATGGATCAGGACTAACATTCTCATGGAAGTAAATCAACTCAAATGAAATGTTCGATGAAATGCAATCAGTAACTTAGAGGATATTTGGGATCAACATCCTCTAAAGATCCATCAAACTAATATTATATAGTATAATACGCTATATACAATAGTGTCTATTAGTAAAGTAAAAATATCAATATAGCGTAAGCAGGATTGCCATGATTACCCTTACACCGTTTATATATTCCCGTAGTGTAACAACCCGTATTTTCAATAACCTGTTATAACATAAATGGAGGCAGAATTAAACTGTAAAATCTGAATCAAGGGAAACGGGCTATGCCCTTGCGTTCGTCTCGGAAAAATACGCGAAATAGAGTACGAGTTTTCGAAAATCGGAGTCCGTATGACCAAGATATGGCCTCGCGAAGTTTCACGAAAAATTCCCAAATTAAAGTATACTTAATTAAGTGAAATGGGTTGCGTAGAGAAATATATATATATATATTGATATATATATATAATTGAAAATTAAATAAATAAATATGCAAAAATATTCAAAATAGCGAATTGGGAGAGGGGAATAACCGAACCGGCCGATTTTTGAGGTCCACCCGAGCCCGCTGGGTCGACTAGGGGTTAATCCAGGGTGTTTGGTTGTCAACCCGTAGGCCGATTCGCTCAAATGCAGATTTTGCATTTGGATGGTTCTCATGGTTCATCTTTAATCTAAAGGCCCTAGATGGTTCCTACACTTGACTTCTTCCCCAAGACATGCTTTGATGGCTTGGATTGAATCTAGGTTTAATCCTATGGCCTAAAACACTTGCCTAATCTATAAATAAGACCCTAACCTATCCTAAATCCTCATTATTCATTCATGCAACTAAACTATGGCAAAATTTTACCTCTCATGGCCTCCACTCTCTTCATAAAATTTCTAAATGGTTTCTATGAGAGATTTTCCATGCATACAAGTGTTTTCAAGCTTGTATGAGTGTCTTTAGCTTGCATTCAAGTCAAGTTTCTATCTTTGCATCATAAAGCAAGGGTTTTGATCATTTTGGCTCAAGGGTTTTTATGTTAGAGCTTGCATTTTGGGTCTATTTGATTGCATAATGGCTTTGTCATATCTTTTGTGCCATCATAGCAATGTAAGCCCTTTCCCTACTCTTAGATATTAACTATGAAGTTAAATGTTCATGTTGCAAGTTTGGGTTTGATCATTGAGTATAATACATGCTATCATGTCATGCAAGTTTATGAAGTCATTATCTTGATCTTGTGAGCTAAAAGATACAACCTTTATGTTGAAATGTTGCATTAGGCAACATGAGAACCCTCATAACCTTTATGTCAACTTGCATACGAAGTCATAACCCTTATATGATGATATATGTGAGTTACTAGTCATCATTCCATATCTTTTGTCACCATGATTCGCTTATGTGCCAAGTTTGGGTTTATGCATGTTTTGAGGCTTAAGAATGTAACATGCAAGTTAATGAACACATTTGTGCCTCATTTGCCACCATGATTAACTTGTGGCTTAATATCCATTTTTGTCATGCCTTTGCCAAGTCTCTTCTTTTAATCCATTACGTTGTCGCGAACGTATATGCGAGTTTAAAAGCGTTGGGTTATGTTATGGGTAATTTCTAATGACATGAAAATACAACTTGAAAACATGACTTGAAATATAACATGGAAGTTGACATGTAAGTATGCATAAAAACATAAGCTTGGGAATTTACCTATTAAGTTAGGTCTACCCTTTGGGAATTTACCTATTAAGTTAGGTCTACCCAAATGCTTGAAAACTTGTAACATGTTTTGGGAAACATGATGGACATGACACTTAGATAATATAAGTGTGGCCAACTCGAGGTTGGGTTGAGTTTGCAACGTAAAACTACCCGGAACCGACCGGCCTAACTAGTAGTTGCAAACAATAGGACCCAATGTGAGAAGTTGGTCATGTTGTGCTTGAACCCGAGGTTAGACCAAGTTGTGGTGTAAAGCTACCCAGAACCGACCGGCTTAACTAGTAACCACAACAAAGTCTAATGGGAGAGGTGAAGGTGCATTAAGTAATTAATGCCACATGATAGGGTTAAGTTAATTTGATTAATGACTCTTAACCAAATATGACATGGACAAATGGGTTAAGTAATTTGATTAGGCTAATGATACTTAACAAAACATGACAAGGTTGGGTAGGTTAAGTAACTTGATTTGCCTAATGACACTTAACCATTTTTATATGACTAGTGGATGGGGTTAAGTCAACCAACACTTAATCAATCCAACGCGATAACTTGGTAAGGTTAAGTAAGTTTTCTTAATGACGCTTAACCGAAAAATACGGTTAACGAATGGGGTTAAGATTAGACTCAACTAGTCTAAACATGGAAATCGGATGGGGTTAAGTTAGCCTAGACTTAATTAATCCCACTTGGTAGTTTAATGGGGTTAAGTTAAACACTTAACTAATCTAAACATGATGAATTGATGTGGTTAAGTGACCTATACATATCCAATCTAACTCGTTAATTTATTGTGGTTAAGTTAACCAATACTTAACCAATATAACGTGAAAACATGATAAGGCTAAGTCACGAATCGCTTGAATACACTTGACCGATTTGACTAAGTAAATTGATAGGGTCAAGTTAATATATACTTAACCAATCTAGAATGATAATTGGACGAGGTTAAGTCGTGAATTGCTTAATATACTTAACCAACTTGAGCATGGTTTGTAGGGTTAAGCCTTGAACTTGGATACTTAGCCAATTTTGACAGGATTTGTAGACGGGTTAAGTCATGAACTTAAGTGACACTTAATCCATTATGTAAACCCTAGTTCTGAGGATTAGGTGGATAACCGTAGTTAACAAGGATAACGGGAACAATGCTAAGTGGTAAACCTTAGTTGAAGAATAACTAAGTAATGATTCTTAGTCAAGGAAATTTAGACCAGTTCATAGATAGATGAGTAACCTGATACGGTAGGTCATCGTTTAAGTATACGAGTAGGAGCAAGTATCTGATTTAGATAAAGGCTCCAGCGAACTGGGTAACGAAGCAGCGGCTTCGGGGAACGTGAGGATATACTTGGTATCCCTCTATGAGCTGCCAGGTGATTATACTAGGCTCATGAGAGGTTAAGGTCTGCGTTAGAAGAACCAAGAGTATGCCTTGGTTGCTATACGAGCGACCTAAAGACGGGGATGGATAGGGGATAGTCGACGATACACGGTCGTACCCTAGATAGCATTTCGTCAGGCTACCTACCATCTTTGGTCAAGCGTGTACGTACGGAAAGGCAGAGAACACCCAAAAGACCATAATTGCTATCTAATTATGGTTGCGGTAAGGCTTGGATGTGGGTTGGCCAGTGTTGTGTTCTCATAGAGGATTTATCCTGTCTTGTCTTTCACTAGTTGAGGGAGTGGTCTCGTGGGACCATAGCCACGTATAAGAAAAACAGACCTTAGCATCTGCATCGGCAGATAAATCGAAAGCTCCCGACCGAGTCCTGTATTTCTTGATTTGCCCTGTGACAGGACTCGGATGGCACGATGTGATACATGTGCATACAGTCATGGAAAAGCGATTCACGATGAATGCGTGGGAAAAAGGGCGCGGTTGGCGGTTAGCGTAATCCCTAGTGGCCCTAGGGGGTTGAACCCAAACCAAGATACGAAAACGTGCAATAGGTAAGCATAATCCCTAGCAGCCCTAGGTAGCATAAGTCCTAGTTGTACAAACAATAATTCATGTTGGAAGACCCTAGCTAGGTTTAGGGTAACAGTCCAAACCGATCTTAAGGATCATGGAACTATGTTAAAGTAATATAGAATCTCATGGGAAAGCCCGTATGGTCTACGGCAAGGGACTGAACATTTACATGGATTAAAACATACAAGTTGAGTAACCTATATATGCGATATTTTAGGTTGACATGGACCATTACACGACTTTTGAGTGAGGGTCATTCTTGGTTAACACATGACACGGTGGGGATACTAGTACGGTAGGTGCAGAGCTAAAATACAGGATAGATATCACGGGGCGTTATACGTGACAGATATCTTGGGGATATTATACTTGATAGAAACCTGACGATGTGATACCTTGTTTTATCTTGACATCGTAATTTATCATGACACCTTAGTTTATCTGAGTTCAGTAGTTCATCCTGTTATTTTGATTTAGCTTATCTATCTTGTTATCATGCTTATGTTCATCTCAGTTTCTCATGTCAGTTAACTTTACTAGTTTTTGTGCTAATAGTAGATAGGGCTTACTCAGTCTTTTTGACTGACCCGTTTTGTTTCGCCTCTTTTCTTCCGTTTCCCCCCCCCCAGGTTACAGGGAGGAAATACTATTGTTTAGTTCGGACTTCTGCTGCTTGAAGGTCATCATGGATGGCTTGGACTTTTCTTGGCTAATGGCTACTTTACTGTTTTTACTTGGGGAATAATTTATGAAAATGTCTTTATGCTTCTTTACTATTGCAAGACAGGTTTTGATGTACTCTGATGTAAAAGGCTTTAGACCTTATTTATTCATGTTATGAAAGTTTGATTTTACTTCCGCTATTTTATATGTTCTGTCTTGTGATATTTCTGTGCATGTTTACCAATAATGCCCCTCTAAAGCTAGTGCATTCCTTTGCGAGTGACCCTAGCGGAGGCGGGGTGTTACACGTGGTATCAGAGCCAGGTTACCAGACTGGGCAAAAGTTTTTAAAGACCTTCTGAAAACTATTTGAAAAAAAACCGTTTACAAAGAAGCATTTTTCAAGAAAATTTTCTTTTAAAAGAAAAAGGCTATTCCCCAAAGGCCATTAGCACTATCCTTGTTTCCTTAATTGAATCTCTTTTCCTTTCTTTCCTACATCTTTAGTCACAGTAGTTTTAACTGCGACTAGTCTTTTCTACCTACGAAAGTGCTTTCCATACGATGGAGGTGGTTCTCGAGAGACCAGTGGCCGCGTTATAAGAAAGGATCGTGAGAAAGAAGGATAAAGGATACGAGCTTAAGGATGAGCAACTTGTTGGTATGGCTTAGTCCTCAAAGGAGGGAGAAAGATGAACAATGAAACCCATGACGAGAGAGTACCTTTGGCATGGTAAAACGGGGCGGATAGTTAAGTATTATGGGACAAGGACAAGATCATCGGGAGGGCAGTAGTATGCTCTCATTTCTAGAGTACCTCGGAAGGAGGGTAACGGTCTTGTTAAAGGTTTAGCTTTTCTTCTCTATCATCCCGTTAGGACTTCGTTGTTCGTATCATTTAAGTCTGCTTCGATAGTTGAGTCTCTGCACCTTAAGTACTAGCGTAATAGAGAATCCCATTTTTGTCTCAAAGTCCTATTGGAGAATCAGTCCATTTATACATGACTTGTTTGGATTTGGGAATGTCTATGCCAAGTATTGTGTTTGGAAATAATGCTTATGTTTATAAGCTATGGATGGATTCTAGGGATGAAGTGGTTATCCAGTAGGGGGTGCCACTCTCGGTTTTGATAGGAGGGAAGTTAGACCTTTTGACTAGCCTTGGTAATGCCCTCGAAGTATCGGGTAACCTTTTTGAGGTTCTGTCATGACTAGTTACTTAGAATCCCTTGATGCCTTTATTGGAAATTTGAAGCCCGATCAAGTGGTGTTCGCCAATAAGACGGATGGTTTACTTCATTTATGCATGGGTTATAGAGATCACCCTAGTAAGTGCGCATGATAACCTGATTGACATCTGTTTACTTTCAAGAGAAAGTTCTTCTACATGGAATGCCTTATAGTATATAAACGAGATCCAAGATTCACTAGTGAATTTTGGAAAGCTTGCATGAGATCATGAGTACGCAGTCATGTTTGCGTCAAGTATTCTAGGAAAAGGATAAGTGCAAGTGGAACGAGAGGCGACGAAGAAATGAGTTCCAGCTCATGTTATGGAAACAGGAATAAGAAGCTACAAAATCGCGAAGTTAAAAGACGACTTTGATGGTCAAAGACTAGATACGCGCATGATATCTGTTTTTAGGAGTATATCCTTGATCCCTGTTTTCTGTAGAGCTTACTTGTAGGCTATCTTTTGTGGACATCCTCTCGGTCCTATTCTCCTTACCAACCCTGTAAGGAGTTTGTCCTGTATCTCTTCTCGACCCTGTTTTAGGGAATTCTAGGTAGAACCCTATGGATGTAAACATGTATTTGAAACATGTTATGATTGATATGGTTGCAAGTGGTTGCAAGTGGTTGCTCGTGGATGCGCGAATACACATTAGATACTAGCTCGACTCGGTCACATTTCATATTGCATATGCACGAGTATTTATACTTGTTTATGGATGAAATCGAATGTATTATCATGCGGTTGTTGCATATGAATGAATGATTGTGCACGCATATAGTATCTATATGACTAGGACTATTTGCATACATGTTGGATTCATGGCACTATACATATTTTGCATTAGAAAGATTATTCAGGCCTGATCATTAGCATTAGCTAAGGAACATGTACACACATGTTTTGCATATATTCATACAGCATTAGAAATCATCTAAGGACAATGGTTGCTTGTGGATGATGTTTTGAGTAGATGGATGATGGATGGTAGGATATGTTCTTCCTAACTTGGAGATTTCGGGGACGAAATCCTAAAAGGTGGGGAGAATGTAACAACCCGTATTTTCAATAACCTGTTATAACATAAATGGAGGCAGAATTAAACTGTAAAATCTGAATCAAGGGAAACGGGCTATGCCATTGCGTTCGTCTCGGAAAAATACGCGAAATAGAGTCCGAGTTTTCGAAAATCAGAGTCCGTATGACCAAGATATGGCCTCGCGAAGTTTCACGAAAAATTCCCAAATTAAAGTATACTTAATTAAGTGAAATGGGTTGCGCAGAGAAATATATATATATATATTGATATATATATATATATATAATTGAAAATTAAATAAATAAATATGCAAAAATGTTATAAACAGCGAATTGGGAGAGGGGAATAACCGAACCGGCCGATTTTTGAGGTCGACCTGAGCTCGCTGGGTCGACTAGGGGTTAATCCAGGGTGTTTGGCTGTCAACCCGTGGGCCGATTCGCTCAAATGCAGATTTTGCATTTGGATGGTTCTCATGGTTCATCTTTAATCTAAAGGCCCTAGATGGTTCCTACACTTGACTTCTTCCCCAAGACATGCTTTGATGGCTTGGATTGAATCTAGGTTTAATCCTATGGCCTAAAACACTTGCCTAATCTATAAATAAGACCCTAACCTATCCTAAATCCTCATTATTCATTCATGCAACTAAACTATGGCAAAATTTTACCTCTCATGGCCTCCACTCTCTTCATAAAATTTCTAAATGGTTTCTATGAGAGATTTTCCATGCATACAAGTGTTTTCAAGCTTGTATGAGTGTCATTAGCTTGCATTCAAGTCAAGTTTCTATCTTTGCATCATAAAGCAAGGGTTTTGATCATTTTGGCTCAAGGGTTTTTATGCTAGAGCTTGCATTTTGGGTCTATTTGATTGCATAAGGGCTTTGTCATATCTTTTGTGCCTTCATAGCAATGTAATCCCTTTCCCTACTCTTAGATATTAACTATGAAGTTAAATGTTCATGTTGCAAGTTTGGGTTTGATCATTGAGTATGATACATGCTATCATGTCATGCAAGTTTATGAAGTCATTATCTTGATCTTGTGAGCTAAAAGCTACAACCTTTATGTTGAAATGTTGCATTAGGCAACATGAGAACCCTCATAACCTTTATGTCAACTTGCATACGAAGTCATAACCCTTATATGATGATATATGCGAGTTACTAGTCATCATTCCATATCTTTTGTCACCATGATTCGCTTATGTGCCAAGTTTGGGTTTATGCATGTTTTGAGGCTTAAGAATGTAACATGCAAGTTAATGAACACATTTGTGCCTCATTTGCCACCATGATTAACTTGTGGCTTAATATCCATTTTTGTCATGCCTTTGCCAAGTCTCTTCTTTTAATCCATTACGTTGTCGCGAACGTATATGCGAGTTTAAAAGCGTTGGGTTATGTTATGGGTAATTTCTAATGACATGAAAATACAACTTGAAAACATGACTTGAAATATAACATGGAAGTTGACATGTAAGTATGCATAAAAACATAAGCTTGGGAATTTACCTATTAAGTTAGGTCTACCCTTTGGGAATTTACCTATTAAGTTAGGTCTACCCAAATGCTTGAAAACTTGTAACATGTTTTGGGAAACATGATGGACATGACACTTAGATAATATAAGTGTGGCCAACTCGAGGTTGGGTTGAGTTTGCAACGTAAAACTACCCGGAACCGACCGGCCTAACTAGTAGTTGCAAACAATAGGACCCAATGTGAGAAGTTGGTCATGTTGTGCTTGAACCCGAGGTTAGACCAAGTTGTGGTGTAAAGCTACCCAGAACCGACCGGCTTAACTAGTAACCACAACAAAGTCTAATGTGAGAGGTGAAGGTGCATTAAGTAATTAATGCCACATGATAGGGTTAAGTTAATTTGATTAATGACTCTTAACCAAATATGACATGGACAAATAGGTTAAGTAATTTGATTAGGCTAATGATACTTAACAAAACATGACAAGGTTGGGTAGGTTAAGTAACTTGATTTGCCTAATGACACTTAACCATTTTTATATGACTAGTGGATGGGGTTAAGTCAACCAACACTTAATCAATCCAACGCGATAACTTGGTAAGGTTAAGTAAGTTTTCTTAATGACGCTTAACCGAAAAATACGGTTAACGAATGGGGTTAAGATTAGACTCAACTAGTCTAAACATGGAAATCGGATGGGGTTAAGTTAGCCTAGACTTAATTAATCCCACTTGGTAGTTTAATGGCGTTAAGTTAAACACTTAACTAATCTAAACATGATGAATTGATGTGGTTAAGTGACCTATACATATCCAATCTAACTCGTTAATTTATTGTGGTTAAGTTAACCAATACTTAACCAATATAACGTGAAAACATGATAAGGCTAAGTCACGAATCGCTTGAATACACTTGACCGATTTGACTAAGTAAATTGATAGGGTCAAGTTAATATATACTTAACCAATCTAGAATGATAATTGGACGAGGTTAAGTCGTGAATTGCTTAATATACTTAACCAACTTGAGCATGGTTTGTAGGGTTAAGCCTTGAACTTGGATACTTAGCCAATTTTGACAGGATTTGTAGACGGGTTAAGTCATGAACTTAAGTGACACTTAATCCATTATGTAAACCCTAGTTCTGAGGATTAGGTGGATAACCGTAGTTAACAAGGATAACGGGAACAATGCTAAGTGGTAAACCTTAGTTGAAGAATAACTAAGTAATGATTCTTAGTCAAGGAAATTTAGACCAGTTCATAGATAGATGAGTAACCTGATACGGTAGGTCATCGTTTAAGTATACGAGTAGGAGCAAGTATCTGATTTAGATAAAGGCTCCAGCGAACTGGGTAACGAAGCAGCGGCTTCGGGGAACGTGAGGATATACTTGGTATCCCTCTATGAGCTGCCAGGTGATTATACTAGGCTCATGAGAGGTTAAGGTCTGCGTTAGAAGAAACAAGAGTATGCCTTGGTTGCTATACGAGCGACCTAAAGACGGGGATGGATAGGGGATAGTCGACGATACATGGTCGTACCCTAGATAGCATTTCGTCAGGCTACCTACCATCTTTGGTCAAGCGTGTACGTACGGAAAGGCAGAGAACACCCAAAAGACCATAATTGCTATCTAATTATGGTTGCGGTAAGGCTTGGATGTGGGTTGGCCAGTGTTGTGTTCTCATAGAGGATTTATCCTGTCTTGTCTTTCACTAGTTGAGGGAGTGGTCTCGTGGGACCATAGCCACGTATAAGAAAAACAGACCTTAGCATCTGCATCGGCAGATAAATCGAAAGCTCCTGACCGAATCCTGTATTTCTTGATTTGCCCTGTGACAGGACTCGGATGGCACGATGTGATACATGTGCATACAGTCATGGAAAAGCGATTCACGATGAATGCGTGGGAAAAAGGGCGCGGTTGGCGGTTAGCGTAATCCCTAGTGGCCCTAGGGGGTTGAACCCAAACCGAGATACGAAAACGTGCAATAGGTAAGCATAATCCCTAGCAGCCCTAGGTAGCATAAGTCCTAGTTGTACAAACAATAATTCATGTTGGAAGACCCTAGCTAGGTTTAGGGTAACAGTCCAAACCGATCTTAAGGATCATGGAACTATGTTAAAGTAATATAGAATCTCATGGGAAAGCCCGTATGGTCTACGGCAAGGGACTGAACATTTACATGGAATAAAACATACAAGTTGAGTAACCTATATATGCGATATATTAGGTTGACATGGACCATTACACGACTTTTGAGTGAGGGTCATTCTTGGTTAACACATGACACGGTGGGGATACTAGTACGGTAGGTGCAGAGCTAAAATACAGGATAGATATCACGGGGCGTTATACGTGACAGATATCTTGGGGATATTATACTTGATAGAAACCTGACGATGTAATACCTTGTTTTATCTTGACATCGTAATTTATCATGACACCTTAGTTTATCTGAGTTCAGTAGTTCATCCTGTTATTTTGATTTAGCTTATCTATCTTGTTATCATGCTTATGTTCATCACAGTTTCTCATGTCAGTTAACTTTACTAGTTTTTATGCTAATAGTAGATAGGGCTTACTCAGTCTTTTTGACTGACCCATTTTGTTTCGCCTCTTTTCTTCCGTCCCCCCCCCCCCCCCCCAGGTTACAGGGAGGAAATACTGTTGTTTAGTTCGGACTTCTTCTGCTTGAAGGTCATCATGGATGGCTTGGACTTTTCTTGGCTAATGGCTACTTTACTGTTTTTACTTGGGGAATAATTTATGAAAATGTCTTTATGCTTCTTTACTATTGCAAGACAGGTTTTGATGTACTCTGATGTAAAAGGCTTTAGACCTTATTTATTCATGTTATGAAAGTTTGATTTTACTTCCGCTATTTTATATGTTCTGTCTTGTGATATTTCTGTGCATGTTTACCAATAATGCCCCTCTAAAGCTAGTGCATTCCTTTGCGAGTGACCCTAGCGGAGGCGGGGTGTTACACGTGGTATCAGAGCCAGGTTACCAGACTGGGCAAAAGTTTTTAAAGACCTTCTGAAAACTATTTGAAAAAAAACCGTTTACAAAGAAGCATTTTTCAAGAAAATTTTCTTTTAAAAGAAAAAGGCTATTCCCCAAAGGCCATTAGCACTATCCTTGTTTCCTTAATTGAATCTCTTTTCCTTTCTTTCCTACATCTTTAGTCACAGTAGTTTTAACTGCGACTAGTCTTTTCTACCTACGAAAGTGCTTTCCATACGATGGAGGTGGTTCTCGAGAGACCAGTGGCCGCGTTATAAGAAAGGATCGTGAGAAAGAAGGATAAAGGATACGAGCTTAAGGATGAGCAACTTGTTGGTATGGCTTAGTCCTCAAAGGAGGGAGAAAGATGAACAATGAAACCCATGACGAGAGAGTACCTTTGGCATGGTAAAACGGGGCGGATAGTTAAGTATTATGGGACAAGGACAAGATCATCGGGAGGGTAGTAGTATGCTCTCATTTCTAGAGTACCTCGGAAGGAGGGTAACGGTCTTGTTAAAGGTTTAACTTTTCTTCTCTATCATCCCGTTAAGACTTCGTTGTTCGTATCATTTAAGTCTTCTTCGATAGTTGAGTCTCTGCACCTTAAGTACTAGCGTAATAGAGAATCCCATTTTTGTCTCAAAGTCCTATTGGAGAATCAGTCCATTTATACATGACTTGTTTGGATTTGGGAATGTCTATGCCAAGTGTTGAGTTTGGAAATAATGCTTATGTTTATAAGCTATGGATGGATTCTAGGGATGAAGTGGTTATCCAGTAGGGGGTGCCACTCTCGGTTTTGATAGGAGGGAAGTTAGACCTTTTGACTAGCCTTGGTAATGCCCTCGAAGTATCGGGTAACCTTTTTGAGGTTCTGTCATGACTAGTTACTTAGAATCCCTTGATGCCTTTATTGGAAATTTGAAGCCCGATCGAGTGGTGTTCGCCAATAAGACGGATGGTTTACTTCATTTATGCATGGGTTATAGAGATCACCCTAGTAAGTGCGCATGATAACCTGATTGACATCTGTTTACTTTCAAGAGAAAGTTCTTCTACATGGAATGCCTTATAGTATATAAACGAGATCCAAGATTCACTAGTGAATTTTGGAAAGCTTGCATGAGATCATGAGTACGCAGTCATGTTTGCGTCAAGTATTCTAGGAAAAGGATAAGTGCAAGTGGAACGAGAGGCGACGAAGAAATGAGTTCCAGCTCATGTTATGGAAACATGAATAAGAAGCTACAAAATCGCCAAGTTAAAAGACGACTTTAATGGTCAAAGACTAGATACGCGCATGATATCTCTTTTTGGGAGTATATCCTTGATCCCTGTTTTCTGTAGAGCTTACTTGTAGGCTATCTTTTGTGGACATCCTCTCGGTCCTATTCTCCGTTACAAACCCTATAAGGAGTTTGTCCTGTTTATCTTCTCGACCCTGTTTCAGGGAATTCTAGGTAGAACCCTATGGATGTAAACATGTATTTGAAACATGTTATGATTGATATGGTTGCAAGTGGTTGCAAGTGGTTGCTCGTGGATGCGCGAATACACATTAGATACTAGCTCGACTCGGTCACATTTCATATTGCATATGCACGACTATTTATACTTGTTTATGGATGAAATCGAATGTATTATCATGCGGTTGTTGCATATGAATGAATGATTGTGCACGCATATAGTATCTATATGACTAGGACTATTTGCATACATGTTGGATTCATGGCACTATACATATTTTGCATTAGAAAGATTATTCAGGCCTGATCATTAGCATTAGCTAAGGAACATGTACACACACGTTTTGCATATATTCATACAGCATTAGAAATCATCTAAGGACAATGGTTGCTTGTGGATGATGTTTTGAGTAGATGGATGATGGATGGTAGGATATGTTCTTCCTAACTTGGAGATTTCGGGGACGAAATCCTAAAAGGTGGGGAGAATGTAACAACCCGTATTTTCAATAACCTGTTATAACATAAATGGAGGCAGAATTAAACTGTAAAATCTGAATCAAGGGAAACGGGCTATGTCATTGCGTTCGTCTCGGAAAAATACGCGAAATAGAGTCCGAGTTTTCGAAAATCGGAGTCCGTATGACCAAGATATGGCCTCGCGAAGTTTCACGAAAAATTCCCAAATTAAAGTATACTTAATTAAGTGAAATGGGTTGCGCAGAGAAATATATATATATTGATATATATATATATATAATTGAAAATTAAATAAATAAATATGCAAAAATGTTCAAAACAGCGAATTGGGAGAGGGGAATAACCGAACCGGCCGATTTTTGAGGTCGACCCGAGCTTGCTGGGTCGACTATGGGTTAATCCAGGGTGTTTGGCTGTCAACCTGTGGGCCGATTCGCTCAAATGCAGATTTTTCATTTGGATGGTTTTCATGGTTCATCTTTAATCTAAAGGCCCTAGATGGTTCCTACACTTGACTTCTTCCCCAAGACATGCTTTGATGGCTTGGATTGAATCTAGGTTTAATCCTATGGCCTAAAACACTTGCCTAATCTATAAATAAGACCCTAACCTATCCAAAATCCTCATTATTCATTCATGCAACTAAACTATGGCAAAATTTTACCTCTCATGGCCTCCACTCTCTTCATAAAATTTCTAAATGGTTTCTATGAGAGATTTTCCATGCATACAAGTGTTTTCAAGCTTGTATGAGTGTCATTAGCTTGCATTCAAGTCAAGTTTCTATCTTTGCATCATAAAGCAAGGGTTTTGATCATTTTGGCTCAAGGGTTTTTATGTTAGAGCTTGCATTTTGGGTCTATTTGATTGCATAAGGGCTTTGTCATATCTTTTGTGCCTTCATAGCAATGTAAGCCCTTTCCCTACTCTTAGATATTAACTATGAAGTTAAATGTTCATGTTGCAAGTTTGGGTTTGATCATTGAGTATGATACATGCTATCATGTCATGCAAGTTTATGAAGTCATTATCTTGATCTTGTGAGCTAAAAGCTACAACCTTTATGTTGAAATGTTGCATTAGGCAACATGAGAACCCTCATAACCTTTATGTCAACTTGCATATGAAGTCATAACCCTTATATGATGATATATGCGAGTTACTAGTCATCATTCCATATCTTTTGTCACCATGATTCGCTTATGTGACAAGTTTGGGTTTATGCATGTTTTGAGGCTTAAGAATGTAACATGCAAGTTAATGAACACATTTGTGCCTCATTTGCCACCATGATTAACTTGTGGCTTAATATCCATTTTTGTCACGCCTTTGCCAAGTCTCTTCTTTTAATCCATTACGTTGTCGCGAATGTATATGCGAGTTTAAAAGCGTTGGGTTATGTTATGGGTAATTTCTAATGACATGAAAATACAACTTGAAAACATGACTTGAAATATAACATGGAAGTTGACATGTAAGTATGCATAAAAACATAAGCTTGGGAATTTACCTATTAAGTTAGGTCTACCCTTTGGGAATTTACCTATTAAGTTAGGTCTACCCAAATGTTTGAAAACTTGTAACATGTTTTGGGAAACATGATGGACATGACACTTAGATAATATAAGTGTGGCCAACTCGAGGTTGGGTTGAGTTTGCAACGTAAAACTACCCGGAACCGACCGGCCTAACTAGTAGTTGCAAACAATAGGACCCAATGTGAGAAGTTGGTCATGTTGTGCTTGAACCCGAGGTTAGACAAAGTTGTGGTGTAAAGCTACCCGGAACCGACCGGCTTAACTAGTAACCACAACAAAGTCTAATGTGAGAGGTGAAGGTGCATTAAGTAATTAATGCCACATGATAGGGTTAAGTTAATTTGATTAATGACTCTTAACCAAATATGACATGGACAAATGGGTTAAGTAATTTGATTAGGCTAATGATACTTAACAAAACATGACAAGGTTGGGTAGGTTAAGTAACTTGATTTTCCTAATGGCACTTAACCATTTTTATATGACTAGTGGATGGGGTTAAGTTAACCAACACTTAATCAATCCAACGCGATAACTTGGTAAGGTTAAGTAAGTTTTCTTAATGACGCTTAACCGAAAAATACGGTTAACGAATGGGGTTAAGATTAGACTCAACTAGTCTAAACATGGAAATCGGATGGGGTTAAGTTAGCCTAGACATAATTAATCCCACTTGGTAGTTTAATGGGGTTAAGTTAAACACTTAACTAATCTAAACATGATGAATTGATGTGGTTAAGTGACCTATACATATCCAATCTAACTCGTTAATTTATTGTGGTTAAGTTAACTAATACTTAACCAATATAACGTGAAAACATGATAAGGCTAAGTCACGAATCACTTGAATACACTTGACCGATTTGACTAAGTAAATTGATAGGGTCAAGTTAATATATACTTAACCAATCTAGAATGATAATTGGACGAGGTTAAGTCGTGAATTGCTTAATATACTTAACCAACTTGAGCATGGTTTGTAGGGTTAAGCCTTGAACTTGGATACTTAGCCAATTTTGACAGGATTTGTAGACGGGTTAAGTCATGAACTTAAGTGACACTTAATCCATTATGTAAACCCTAGTTCTGAGGATTAGGTGGATAACCGTAGTTAACAAGGATAACGGGAACAATGCTAAGTGGTAAACCTTAGTTGAAGAATAACTAAGTAATGATTCTTAGTCAAGGAAATTTAGACCAGTTCATAGATAGATGAGTAACCTGATACGGTAGGTCATCGTTTAAGTATACGAGTAGGAGCAAGTATCTGATTTAGATAAAGGCTCCAGCGAACTGGGTAACGAAGCAGCGGCTTCGGGGAACGTGAGGATATTCTTGGTATCCCTCTATGAGCTGCTAGGTGATTATACTAGGCTCATGAGAGGTTAAGGTCTGCGTTAGAAGAACCAAGAGTATGCCTTGGTTGCTATACGAGCGACCTAAAGACGGGGATGGATAGGGGATAGTCAACGATACACGGTCGTACCCTAGATAGCATTTCGTCAGGCTACCTACCATCTTTGGTCAAGCGTGTACGTACGGAAAGGCAGAGAATACCCAAAAGACCATAATTGCTATCTAATTATGGTTGCCGTAAGGCTTGGATGTGGGTTGGCCAGTGTTGTGTTCCCATAGAGGATTTATCCTGTCTTGTCTTTCACTAGTTGAGGGAGTGGTCTCGTGGGACCATAGCCACGTATAAGAAAAACAGACCTTAGCATCTGCATCGGCAGATAAATCGAAAGCTCCCGACCGAGTCCTGTATTTCTTGATTTGCCCTGTGACAGGACTCGGATGGCACGATGTGATACATGTGCATACAGTCATGGAAAAGCGATTCACGATGAATGCGTGGGAAAAAGGGCGCGGTTGGCGGTTAGCGTAATCCCTAGTGGCCCTGGGGGGTTGAACCCAAACCGAGATACGAAAACGTGCAATAGGTAAGCATAATCCCTAGCAGCCCTAGGTAGCATAAGTCCTAGTTGTACAAACAATAATTCATGTTGGAAGACCCTAGCTAGGTTTAGGGTAACAGTCCAAACCGATCTTAAGGATCATGGAACTATGTTAAAGTAATATAGAATCTCATGGGAAAGCCCGTATGGTCTACGGCAAGGGACTGAACATTTACATGGAATAAAACATACAAGTTGAGTAACCTATATATGCGATATATTAGGTTGACATGGACCATTACACGACTTTTGAGTGAGGGTCATTCTTGGTTAACACATGACACGGTGGGGATACTAGTACGGTAGGTGCAGAGCTAAAATACAGGATAGATATCACGGGGCGTTATACGTGACAGATATCTTAGGGATATTATACTTGATAGAAACCTGACGATGTGATACCTTGTTTTATCTTGACATCGTAATTTATCATGACACCTTAGTTTATCTGAGTTCAGTAGTTCATCCTGTTATTTTGATTTAGCTTATCTATCTTGTTATCATGCTTATGTTCATCTCAGTTTCTCATGTCAGTTAACTTTACTAGTTTTTATGCTAATAGTAGATAGGGCTTACTCAGTCTTTTTGACTGACCCGTTTTGTTTCGCCTCTTTTCTTCCGTTTCCCCCCCCCCCCCCCAGGTTACAGGGAGGAAATACTGTTGTTTAGTTCGGACTTCTTCTGCTTGAAGGTCATCATGGATGGCTTGGACTTTTCTTGGCTAATGGCTACTTTACTGTTTTTACTTGGGGAATAATTTATGAAAATGTCTTTATGCTTCTTTACTATTGCAAGACAGGTTTTGATGTACTCTGATGTAAAAGGCTTTAGACCTTATTTATTCATGTAATGAAAGTTTGATTTTACTTCCGCTATTTTATATGTTCTGTCTTGTGATATTTCTATGCATGTTTACCAATAATGCCCCTCTAAAGCTAGTGCATTCCTTTGCGAGTGACCCTAGCGGAGGCGGGGTGTTACACGTAGTATATACAGTACCTTAATTCCTCCGTAAACTATAGGTTTATCAGAGGGCACTCCATATAAAATAGTACAAAACAAAATTGTAGTGGGCTCATATAAGGCATGTGACAAGGCACGCAAGGAATGCCAGGGTTGATTCACTGTTTGCAGAGCCGGTGTAACGACTCGAATTTCGCCCGACCTGATCGATCGCAAAATTGATCTAGACCGCTCAAAACCCGAATATGTTAACTTTGAGAATACAACACATCAGAACAAATAATAACAGACTTTTTTAAACATTATAATAATGTTACATTAGAGTACAAAATATATCAGAGTACATTGAATATAATAATACAGCGGAAGGTTAAATTACAATAAATGTAATACATTACAGCGGATCAAATAATTAAATCAATCACAGCGGAAGACTACCAATGCTCTTGACACAGCTCTAAGCTTCGATCCAGAATCTTGCTCAATATATCTGCAAAATAAGCTACTCAACTGCCCGTGTGGAAAAGAGGGCACCCGAGTTTGAAGAGTGAAATAAACTACGGGTCTGTCATGGGATAGGTGTGAGAAATCTTTACTTAACTTATCTAGTAAGGAGGCTAATCACATGACCATGCCTCTAACGCGGAATGGGTTTACTCCATTGGATTTCCAGTGCATAAATAAAGTAAATCGTTAAAACAACGCAATGCTTTTTTGAAAAATAAAACCATTATAATACTCAAGTCCCATCACACTATGCAACGCAAGCCGGAGGATAGAGTTTTACCTTATAATGGTCAAAAATGCTTGATACGATAAAAACAGATTTGATATTATTAATAGTGTATATATGTTTTTAAAAACCTTTCAATCGTAATATATTAATCATAAATGACATAGCTACCATATACTATGTCGCCATACTAGTTCTACAATCAAAACCGCATGGTGTCATATTGGAAATTGGGTTTCCATCAAGAGTCAAGGCTAGGAACGATCTCCTGACCAATTCGAGACACTCTAGCAATGTCTCAAGATTCAGACGTTGGCGAACTCTTGGATCCTACAGGGCCGGTCCCCCAATAGTGCAATGGGTTGGATTGGCAATTCCTGAACACACGCTTCCCGATCCTATTGGACCTATTAATTGGCCATTACGGCCAATAAAAATCCGAGACGCCTCAATATCCATCAACCACATAAGTAAAATGCCGGGCGTGTTAAACCCAAATACCACTTCTAGCTAGAAAGAAACGTGTGCACTCCCTGCGCTCCCTTGCTCCGTTTTTGACTCTACTGGGATGTGAGGCTCGCATGGCAACAAAATACACAAAGCTATCCCTAAATAGGCTATGCTTTGATCATCATCCATAAGGCTCTGCTTTTTAACAAAAGCCTTGATCAATTGCATCTTCACATTCCACATTGACAGTCCACACCTTGCGATCAATAACTACTAATATATAACCTCAGAGCTCATGCGTCTCAGAGAAGGGTGTTAAGCAAGAGAATAAATTCTCTGCCACCAACATATATATATATATTAAATAGAAACCAATTTACATGGAATGAAATCCAGTGTTAGACACACATCCATTTACAAGTCCATTCTGTGTCTGAACGAAACCGGAGTCACCTAAGTGCCCGCGTATCCGGACGATCAACAAATACGTCTGGACAAACTACCACTTTAACCCTTTACTGGGAGTAACCCATTATCAGGCATCAGTAGTCGTCCATTTGATGTGAAGGTCATCAGTCTTCATCCACCATCTTCAATGTCTTCGACTTTTAATCGTCGTAGTAATTATTCAGAATGGGTTAAACCCGGTCTTTCTGAATAACTCACGTATTTTTATAATTAAAAATCAAGTGTTATAAGGACACATCCAACGCCTCTTTCCAATTCAGAATATTTTTTAAAATATAATATTCATATTATTAGGGAAAGGTTCCCATTAATTTTATCAAAGATAAATCTTTCAAATTTATTCTTAAATCTTAGTTTCAAAGATTTATTAATATTCCAATTCAGTTTTAATATCAAAAAAATCACTACTTTACAATTATTCCAATTTAAGAAATAAATTTTATATTTAACTGGGTTAAAGAATCAATGTCATTTAAAAACATTATTCATGGTAAACCCAAAATCATTTTCAAATAAATAAATATAATTGAAATACAAATAATCTTAGTTGAAAGATTTATTCTTTATTTAAAAGAAATTCTTTGTTTAAAAAATATATTCCTTATATGAAGGATACTCTGAATCGGAAAGCGACTCAATCATTTACCATATAACTTTGGTTATATGGATTTCATACATCATATGTAAATGACAACAATTGATAAATAATCATCAAACCATCCATTCAACATCCATATTGAAGTTCTCAACCGTGTGAGCATTAAAATGAGATAATAACGCTCATCGCAGCCTGTCAAACTATCAATTGACATACAAATAAACATTGGGACTAGTGTATATCAATTATCATCCCAATACCCGTGTGGGGTTTTCAGCCAACAATAGTACATATAAATAAATAATTGGTTAATTAATTTAACCAATTTTAATACTATCAACATGTTGATAATGATGGACAAAACATGATATTATATTCCTAGCGTCGAATAAAAATATATTTTACTCGTACAATTTCCTTATATTTTTCTAATATCTAATAGAACATAATTTATTTATGTGACAATACTGCGGATGACAAATAAAAGATAATTTTCATTATATTTTATTTGTATGTAATTATTCTTAATTTTAACACATAAAAGAAATAATCCCAATTGTACATGTTTCAATGTATAACTCAATACATAAAATGTTTATTTTGAAGTGCATACAAATTCTAATGTATGCATTAACATATAGAAATGTCACTTTAACACGCTTATACATTCTAATGTATATTTTGACCAATAATATGACTTATAATTGGATATAAGCTCCAATGTAAGTTTGCAAAATAAAAATGATTTTTATATTCGCATATAAATTCTATTTTATGTTATGCAAATAAAAATGATTATTTGATTTGCATATAAATTCTATTTTATCAAACTGCTATTTTTGTTTAATTCTTATTTGAAAAAATATCCTTTTTGGTTTCAACCATTATAATTCGACAAAATGAATGTTTGATTCAACTAATATAAATTGACAAAAGTGAATAATTTTGTTTCAACTAATGTAAAGTGACAAAAGTGATTACTTTGTTTCAACTAATGTAAATTGACAAAAGTGATTATTTTGTTATAACCTCTTTTTTTATCTTCTCTAGTTTAAAAGTAAAAATGATATTTTAATCCTATTCTTTTAATTATATATCAATTGTAATAAAAGTGTAACTTCTTAAACTATGCTTTTTATTTGCATCTAAAATGCAAATAAAAAAGATGATATATTAATTTATGATTTATTTGTATCAAAGAATGCAAATGAAAATACAACTTTTAACCTCGTGTTTTATTTGCATCAAAGAATGCAAATAAAATGCAACTTCTAATTCAAGGTTTTATTTGCATCTAAATTTGCAAATAAAAATGTAACTTCTAATCCAATATTTTATTTGCATCAACGAATGCAAATAAATATGCAATTTCTAATTTAATATTTTATTTACATCAAGGAATGCAAATAAATATGCAACTTCTAATTAAATATTTTATTTGCATCAAGGAATGCAAATAAATATGCAAATTTTAAATTTCATATTTTATTTCCATCAAGGAATGCAAATAAATATGCAACATTTAAATTTCATAGTTTATTTGCACCAAAGAATGCAAATACAAATTCAACTTTTAATACGTAGTTTATTTGCATCAAAGAATGCAAATGAAAATTCAACTTTTAAATACGGTGTTTATTTGCATTAAAGAACGCAAATAAAAATATAATCTTTTAACTACGATGTTTATTTGCATTTAAATATGCAAATAAAAATATAATCTTTTTTTTATGCTTTATGCTTTGTCTGCAACTAAATTTACAAACAAAAATGTAACTTTTGAAATCATATTTTTTTTCTATCTAAAATACAAAATAAAAATGTCATATTCATTCTAATGTTTTTGGTTTGCATTTATAATTGCAAAAATGTAATTTTAACTCTAATGTTTGTTTGCATCTAAAATTGCAAATAAAAATATAGTTTTACTTCTAATGTTTTGTATGCATCTAAAATAACAAACAAAAATATAGTTTTACTTCTAATGCAAATAAAAGAACATTTTTATTTTCTATGCATATTTGCATAAAAGAATGCAAATAAAAGATCATTTTATATTTCTATGTATATTTGCATAAAAGAATGCAAATAAAAGATCATTTTATATTTTTATGTATATTTGCATAAAAGAATGCAAATAAAAGATCATTTTATATTTTTATGTATATTTGCATGAAAGAATGCAAATAAAAGATCATTTTATATTTTCTTCAATGTATATTGCATTGAAAATGCAAATAAAAGAACCATCTTTATTCTTCAATATATGTATTTATATTTCTATCTCAATTCAATGACTTGTTCACAATTGTATTGATCATTCTATTAAATCTAATAAAATGAAAAAAAAATTACATTGAATTTACAATTCTATTTCAATTAAATAAAAAAAGGTGAAATAATGTTTTATGTGAGATTGACAATTCTATTTTAATTAAAATAAAAATGATAATGTAATGTTTTACATTGAATTGGTCATTCTATTTCAATTCAACAAAATAATCCAAATGATGTTTTTATATTGAGTTGACAATCTAATTCAATTCAATAAAATGATCGAAATAATGTTTTTATGTTGAATGGCCAATCTAATGCAATTTAACAAAAATGTTCAAAATAATGTTTCAATGTTGAATTGACAATATAAACCAATTCAACAAAAATAATCAAAATAATGTTTCAATGTTGAATTGACAATCTAAACCAATTCAACAAAAATAATCAAAATAATTTATTTATTTATTTTTAAAGGGAAATTTTAATCCAAACCAATAACCCAACAATATGATTTATTTTTATTGAAATGGAAATTCTAATCCAAATCAATAAATAAACAATATGGCTGTTTTTATTGAACACATACAAATCTGTGTTTATACATCACCCACAAACAGATAAATCATCCACAATATCATCACATAACAGATCGGAATCATACACATTCAATCGTCACATAACAAATAAATTAGATAATTAATTAATTAATTAAAAAGAAGAAATCTCACATCGATCGGTTTTCAGATATCGTTTCGTTCGTGTTCAAATTTGGCTGAGTTTTCAAAGTCCTCAGTTTCAGATCCGGTCTGTTCCATGTTGAAGATCTCGTTTTTCTGATTTCAACGCACCTGAAATCATTAGATTCTGTCGCTGTTTGAAAGAGTTATGATGATTAGAATCTTAATTTCATTTGTTAAAACAATAATTAAAATAATTAATTACAAAATTGCCCCTTGACCTTCTTCTTCCTACTGTCGTTGTTTTTAGGAACCCGTAAACCCATTCACACCGTCCTAGGGCTCGAGGCCGCGCCCTCCTCCATGCTCGAGACCACGATCAGAGACCAACACCTTGTCGGCCGTTCAACCCTCTACTCGCGCCCCCAACCTGGTGCAACTCGCACCCCCCTCGGCCTGCACTTCCATCACGAACGACGCCACTTTCTAGTGGGATTCCGGCCACCACAAGCTACTAAACTCGATCATCTTCATATGGAATCATAGCTTAGGAGATGCTCTTCGATTTTCTCTAAAAAACCATATGCTAATTCGTAACCATTTGTGAGAGATTAGAGGATTACTAAGGGACGGTTCTGGCCAGTGAAATAGTGGGCGACGGCTAGGTCATTAGAATTAGGGTTTTGTTTAGATTTTTTTTATTATTTATAATATTTAATTGTTAAATTTGCAAATAAATCCATAATCTCTCAACAACTCTGATTTCAGCCCAACGAAGGATGTTCCTAGGCAAATACCCAAGTTCCGGACTCAATGGTCTAGGTCCCATCTTCCCAAACTATAACAACCCAGAAATTCTCCAATTTAATTTTTTTTTTTGGCAAGTTTTATGAATTTTGGTTATTTAAAATAATTTATTTTAAATAATAACAACGGAAATTTTATTTTTGATGAAGTTAAAACGAATAATTTTATTTTAATTATGTAACGAGCCTGAAATGGCGCGGTAGTTTGAAAATTTGATTTCGAATTTCAAATGAATATACAGAATTCATTTTTAAGTCAGAACTAGACGAAACAAGAAATATCTAAATCTATTTGATGATATCTTTCTAACGGATATAAGAAACTGAGATTTCACTTTAGAAGTTGAAAGATATAGAGTGTGAATCTGGGATGTCAGATTATTGCTAGGTTTTAAAATTCATAATTTTCTGAATCAGTATGTGAGTGTGGCGAAGTTAAACGTGTTTGAACAGTTTCAGTCAATTTGGATCGACCAGAAAAGGGCCATTTTTCAAATGGTCTCAGAATTCGACGAAATTAGTTTTGTTAGGACCGTATCGTCAATACGAAGCTAGAAATAATTTTTCTAGAATTTTTAGAGTCAATATGTGGCCCCGGTAAATGGAAATGTGCATTCAAATTCAATATATAGAGTTATATTTTGATTTTGATGAAAACGGATCGAAACGGCCAAACTGGCTTACGATACATGTCCCATTGTGTTTGGAATAGGGGTAATTAGCTTGAGGCGACAGTCGTTGGGATCGGTTTGGGGTTCGAACGAAAAATTTACTTTTTGGGGATAAATTAAATAAATAAAAATATATATTTATAAAGGGAGTTGACTTCCCTCTCCTCTCAAGCTATTCCTTCAGCTCAATTCGAAAATTAAAAAAAAAACGATGCTGTAACACCCCACCTCAACTAGGGTCACTCACAAAGGGAATGCCCTAGTTTTGGAGGGGTATTATCTAGTAAACAGACACAGAGATAACACAAGACAGAACATAGATAAAATAAAGTATATAAAGCAGCGGATATAAACTTTAAAACCAAATCTCATTACTGAAAAATAGAGTAAAAACCTCTTACATCAAAATGCCAAGTCATTATTTCATTACATCAAGTTCTAAAGAAGCAAAGTACTTAAAACAACATAAGTAAAATATTATTCCCCAAAAAGTGCATGAGTGCAGCCATAGCATAGCTCAAGACCAAACCATACATGAGCTGTCAGAAAGCATGAAAAGTCCAAGCTAAGAGCTAGAGTTTCCTCCCTGAGAACCTGGGGGGGGGGGGGGGGGGAAGGGGACGAAAGACAAAGAGGCGAAAGAAAACGGGTCAGTCAAAAAGACTGGTAAGCCCTAGTGACTATCAGCATAGAAACTAGTAAAGTTAACAAGACATGAATAAACTGGAATTAAACATAGGAATGATGATAAGTCTGACATGATAACTAAGCTAACAAGATAACTCAAGTCTAACATTGCGTATTCAAGGTTCGCCATACCAACTATACTGGTATACTAATCCCGTGTCAACTATAAATCAAGAAATAATCCCTTGGCACAATATCGTGAAGTGACCCAATTCGGGGTCCAACGGTATGATCTAATTGATCGGCTCCCTACAAGTCTAGCTCGTCGTGTGTCTGTGTCATACGGCCCTATCACGAATGTAGTCACCTGTGCTAGGTCCACCATAGGGTGTATCAAGCCCTAGGGTGCCAACCACCGACATGAATCAAGAATGAACAGATAATCCTACTAATGCCCAATGCCTGCTTTTTCAACCCCGGACTAAGTGCACGACCCTAGTCCGCCTGAACCTACAATGGCGCACCAACTCAGACGTCGTTCAGGTCGCTTACAATCATCCCAGCAATCGTGCCCCACCCTGCCTAGTCCTAGGGTACCGTGATACATCTAGTGGGTTACTGCTGAAAAGGACCACGTAACTAGGGTTTCGTTCGGCAGGTTAAGTTGTCATTTAAAATCGAGACTTAACCCCATCTACGTGTCATGTCAAATTGACTAAGTGTGTCGTTCTAGTTCAAGACTTAGTCCTACGAAACATGTGTCAGGTTGGTTAAGTGTGTTCAAGCGGTTCATCACTTAACCCTATCAAATCAACGTGTCAAATTGGTTAAGTATATTCAAGTGGTCCATGACTTAACCCTATCCAGTGGCATTAATTTACTTAATGCTCCCCTAACCTCTCACATTAGTCTTGGTTATGGTTACTGGATGTGCCGGGCGGGTCCGGGCAGTTTTACACCATAACCTAGTCTAACCTCGGGTTTCGAGTGCGATATGACCAACTACTCACATTGGGTCCTATTGTTTGCAGTTACTGGATTCGTCGGGCGGTTCCGGGCAGATTTATACTGCAAACTCAACCCAACCTCGAGTTGGCCACGTTCAAGTTATCTAAGTGTCATGTCCCAAATTCATATTTTCAAGTATAATTTCATGTTAAGTTCATGTTCCTATCCAAGCTCAAGTTATAACGATATTCATGTTTTTAAGTTCATACTAAATTCAAGTTTTCCTAAACTACCCAAATCGCATCCCCAACGCTCGTGAATTCGAATCAAGGCAATAGATGTAACTAGGGAATAACATAACAAGGATGGGTATAAAGTGGCAAAGGTGATTTCAAGGCAAGCATGGTGTAACTTGAGATATGATCATAACATCACTGACATATGAAATAGGGTGATAAACATAGCAATAAATGACATAAGATGATAATCCTAAACTTGTGACTAGCAAAAGTTTCAACATCACAACATCACAGGCATGTTAAAATAATGATAGGGTTTAGGTTATCACATGAACAGGCCCCTAAATCAAGTTCTTATCAGTATTCCACAAATCAAGGTTCAATATGAACAGTACTAGGTTCAAGGTGAATAGATCTAGGGTGAACAAGAGTAGATCTAAAATAATAGATCAAAAAGGAATAGTCATAGATCAAAATATACAAGAGTAGGTCTCAAGTAGTTATCATGTTTATGTTCAACTTCAATTTACACATGTCCATATTAAGTTTAGAGTTTAGATCTAAGAGTAACTGGGGATTACAGATCGTGGTTTTTGAGAACTAAAAACAGAAATTGTCGTAGGATCGTTGTTGAGATGTTGATCTATTCCCTTGAATTGTTGTAGAAACGTTGGCCTTCGATTTGGATCGAGTTTGAATGTTTAAGCTTCAAGTTGGAGGCGGCGGCCATGGTTCAAGAGGAGACTTAGCAGCATAATGTTGTTAGTAAGATTTGTTGTGGATTAGCCTAGGTCTTAGGGTGTTTTTATAGTTGCAACAACTAGTTTAGGCCATAGGATAAACCCTAGAATCGATCTGAACCGCCAAAAATCGTCACAGGCCCTCAAACAAGCCAACAGGGTCAAGCAGGAGCAACTAGGCCCAAACCAGGTTCGGGGACCAGGTCGACACCCAAGTCGACTGCGTAGTCGACCTGGTCCTGGGGGTGTCGATTGCCCAGTCGACTCCCCAGTCGACCTGGGGTGCTGGGCGGGAAATTTCCCGCCTAGTCTGTCTGGGTTTTGAAATTCGAATTTGAACTCGAATTCGAACTGTTTTGAACTCAGAAAATTTCTGAAACTTTGGGGAGCCATAACTTGGTCATACAGACTCCGATTTTCGAAAACTCGGACTCGATTTCATGCAGAATTCCGAGACGAACGCAATGGTGCAATCCGTTTCCCTTGGTTCTTATTTTAAAATTTAATTCTGCCTAGATTTATGATTATAACACGTTATCAAAATACGGGTTGTTACATTCTCCCCTCCTTAAAGTATTTCGTCCCCGAAATCTCTAAGTTAGGAAGAACGTATCCTACCATCCATCATCCATCTACTCAAAACATCATCCACAAGCAAACATTGTCCTTAAGAGATTTATAATGCTTTATGAACATATGCAGAAAGTGTGTGTATATGTTCCTTATCTAATGCAAATGATCAGGCCTGATTGATCTTTCTAGTGCAAAATATGTTTAGTGTCAATCCAACATGTATGCAAATAATCCTAGTCACGTAAGCACTATATGTGTGCACAAACATTCATCCATATGCAACATTCATATGATAACACATTCAATTTCATCCATAAATAAGTATAAACACTCATGCATATGCAATATGAAAATGTGTCTGAGCCGATCTAGTGCCTAATGTGTGTTATGCAACCACGAGCAATTACTTGCAACCACATGCAATCATTCGCAAACATCAAGCATAACATGTTTCAAATACATGTTTACATTCATAGGATTCTACCTAAGGTTCTCAAGACAGGATCAAAAGGATATACAAGATAAAACAGAGTATCTAGGGAAAAGAATTTAAAGATGTACCCCTAGAAGGTCCTTCTTGCGGGGCTTGCCCTTGCTTCTTAGAGAAGTTCTTGCTGATGTGTCCAGTTTCACCGCATTGAAAACATGCTCCTATCTTCATCTTCTTCTTCCTACAGTCCTGGACTATATGCCCGTCAATACCACAGAAGTTGCATTTTCTTTTCTCACATGACTTGTCATTCTTGTTGTTGCTGTTCTTTCCTCCTTTCTCGGAGTTTAGCTTCTTGTCTTGAAACTCATTCGCCTTGACCTTCTTCTTGTCATTCTCATCTTCTTCATGAAGTAGGGCCATATTTACCAAGCTTTCAAAGGTCGCCCCCATGGGTACATGAGTCATGGCCATAGTGTGGAGTGGCTCGCTCAATCCTCGAGCAAAGCGAAGAGCCTTCTTCTCAGCCGTGTTGACTAAGTCCAAACCAAACCGAGCAAGCTGATTAAACTTATTCACGTATTCCCTAACTGACATGTCCCCTTGCTTGAGTGCCAGGAACCTCTCCATCTGAAGGCTCGCTTCTGCGGATGATAAAAAATTAAGCCCAAACCTCTCTCTAAAATTTGCCCAAGTCTCAATTGGCCTGGTAGCGTTGGTGACTTCCCACCAAAATGCAGCTTCCTCTTTCAACAACCATGCTTCCAACTGAACTTTCCTATGATCCTCCATATCGAAAATAACAAACAAGTCTTCAGTCTCTTTTATCCCGTTTCGCGCCTCAATGAAGGTTTCAGTTCCAACGAAGTTCTTGCCGCCCATTCCTATAAAGTCCTTGCATATTTTGGCGAAGGCGGTACCCGGAGGAGGAGGAGGAGGAACCGTGGCCACCGGGGGAGGAGGAGGAGGGATATCTGCCGGGCCCGCGCCGTTGGCCCTAGCTTCCAAGTATCTTCGGAACCAGCCAGGTATGGGTACTCCCTCAGGAAGGTTAAGATCAGACATGCTGAAAAGCGAAAAGGAAAAAGATTCAAACGAGGAAACAAAGGAAAGTGCTAATGGCTTTTGGGGAATAGCCTTTTCTTAAAAATAAATCTTTTCTTGAAAAATGCTTCTTTATAAACGGTTTTGAAAATAGTTTCAGAAGGTTTTTAAAACTTTTGCCCAGTCTGGTAACCTTCTGCTCTGATACCAAATGTAACACCCCACCTCCGCTAGGGTCACTCACAAAGGGAATACCCTAGTTTTGGAGGGGTATTATCTAGTAAACAGGCACAGAGATAACACAAGACAGAACATAGATAAAATAGAGTATATAAAGCAGCGGATATAAACTTTAAAACCAAATCTCATTACTGAAAAATAGAGTCAAAACCTCTTACATCAAAATGCCAAGTCATTATTTCATTACATCAAGTTCTAAAGAAGCAAAGTACTTAAAACAACATAAGTAAAATATTATTCCCCAAAAAGTGCATGAGTGCAGCCATAGCATAGCTCAAGACCAAACTGTACATGAGCTGTCAGAAAGCAAGCAAAGTCCGAGCTAAGAGCTAGAGTTTCCTCCCTGAGAACCTAGGGGGAATGAAAGACAAAGAGGCGAAAGAAAACGGGTCAGTCAAAAAGACTGGTAAGCCCTAGTGACTATCAGCATAGAAACTAGTAAAGTTAACAAGACATGAATAAACTAGAATTAAACATAGGAATGATGATAAGTCTGACATGATAACTAAGTTAACAAGATAACTCAAGTCTAACATTGCGTATTCAAGGTTCACCATACCAACTATACTGGTATACTAATCCCGTGTCAACTATATATGAAGAAATAATCCCTTGGCCCAATATCGTGAAGTGACCCAATTCGGGGTCCAACGGTATGATCTAATCGATCGGCTCCCTACAAGTCTAGCTCGTCGTGTGTCTTTGTCATACGGCCCTATCACGAATGTAGTCACCTGTGCTAGGTCCACCATAGGGTGTATCAAGCCCTAGGGTGCCAACCACCGACACGAATCAAGAATGCACAGATAATCCAACTGATGCCCAATGCCTGCTTTTTCAACTCCGGACTAAGTGCACGACCTTAGTCCGCCTGAACCTACAATGGCGCACCAACTCAGCCATCGTTCTGGTCGCTTACAATCAGCCCAGCAATCGTGCCCCACCCTGCCTAGTCCCAGGGTACCGTGATACATCTAGTGGGTTACTGCTGAAAAGGACTGCGTAACTAGGGTTACATTCAGCAGGTTAAGTTATCATTTAAAATCTAGACTTAACCCCATCTACATGTCATGTCAAATTGACTAAGTTTGTCGTTCTAGTTCAAGACTTAGTCCTACGAATCATGTGCCAGGTTGGTTAAGTATGTTCAAGCGGTTCATGACTTAACCCTATCAAATCAACGTGTCAAATTGGTTAAGTATATTCAAGTGGTCCATGACTTAACCCTATCCAGTGGCATTAATTTACTTAATGAAACCCTAACCTCTCACATTAGACTTGGTTATGGTTACTGGATGTGCCGGGCGGGTCCAGGCAGTTTTACACCATAACCTAGTCTAACCTCGGGTTTCGAGTGCGATATGACCAACTACTCACATTGGGTCCTATTGTTTGCAGTTACTGGATTCGCCGGGCGGTTCCGGGCAGATTTATACTGCAAACTCAACCCAACCTCGAGTTGGCCACGTTCAAGTTATCTAAGTGTCATGTCCCAAATTCATATTTTCAAGTATAATTTCATGTCAAGTTCATGTTCCTATCCAAGCTCAAGTTATAACGATATTCATGTTTTCAAGTTCATACTAAATTCAGGTTTTCCTAAACTACCCAAATCGCATCCCCAACGCTCGTGAATTCGAATCAAGGCAATAGATGTAACTAGGGAATAACATAACAAGGATGGGTATAAAGTGGCAAAGGTGATTTCAAGGCAAGCATGGTGTAACTTGAGATATGATCATAACATCACTGACATATGAAATAGGGTGATAAACATAGCAATAAATGACATAAGATGATAATCCTAAACTTGTGACTAGCAAAAGTTTCAACATCACAACATCACAGGCATGTTAAAATAATGATAGGGTTTAGGTTATGACATGAACAGGCCCCTAAATCAAGTTCTTATCAGTATTCCACAAATCAAGGTTCAATATGAACGGTACTAGGTTCAAGGTGAATAGATCTAGGGTGAACAAGAGTAGATCTAAAATAATAGATCAAAAAGGAATAGTCATAGATCAAAGATATACAAGAGTAGGTCTCAAGTAGTTATCATGTTTATGTTCAACTTCAATTTACACATGTCCATATTAAGTTTAGAGTTTAGATCTAAGAGTAAATGGGGCTTACAGATCATGGTTTTTGAGAACTAAGAACAGAAATTGTCGTAGGATCGTTGTTGAGATGTTGATCTATTCCCTTGAATTGTTGTAGAAACGTTGGCCTTCGATTTGGATCTAGTTTGAATGTTTAAGCTTCAAGTTGGAGGCGGCGGCCATGGTTCAAGAGGAGACTTAGCAGCATAATGGTGTTAGAAAGATTTGTTGTGGATTAGCCTAGGTCTTAGGGTGTTTTTATAGTTGCAACAACTAGTTTAGGCCATAGGATAAACCCTAGAATCGATCTGAACCGCCAAAAATCGTCACAGGCCCTCAAACAAGCCAACAGGGTCAAGCAGAGCAACCAGGCCCAAACCAGGTTCGGGGACCAGGTAGACACCCAAGTCGACTGCGCAGTCGACCTGGTCCTGGGGGTGTCGACTGCCCAGTCGACTCCCCAGTCGACCTGGGGTGCTGGGCGGGAAATTTCCCGCCCAGTCTATCTAGGTTTTGAAATTCGAATTTGAACTCGAATTCGAATTGTTTTGAACTCTGAAAATTTCTGAAACTTTGGGGAGCCATAACTTGGTCATACGGACTCCGATTTTCGAAAACTCGGTCTCGATTTCATGAAGAATTCCGAGACGAACGCAATGGCGCAACCCATTTCCCTTGCTTTTTATTTTAAAATTTAATTCTGCCTAGATTTATGGTTATAACACGTTATCAAAATACGGGTTGTTACAGATGCCCCTTTGAAAACTCATCGTTACCTCCTCCTTCTAATCGCCACCCTGTTGACACCCCGCGACCTCCTCCTTCCTCCGCCTCCCTTCTTCTCCATCGCCCCCTTCTTCCCCCATCTCCTCCCTCCCTGATTCAATTCGCGAGCACCCTCTCCCGCTTCCTTAACCGCGACGCCACCAAACCCTCAAACCGCCACCACCTCGCGCCCCCCTGCGCACAACCCCCCTTCAGCCATCTCCTTCCCCTCCGACACCGTTACCCCTCCTCTCCTCTCCCTTGTGTTATGCAAGCTTCCTCATATAAAAAAAAGAAAAAGAAAACAAAAAGAGAGGAAAGAACGCCGGTCAGCAAACACCCGCGCCGAAGCAACCCTAGTCGACGCAGCCCCGGACTCCGCTTGAAGCCGTCGCATCTTCCTCCTATTTCCTCGTGAGTAAATTCTAATTTTAAACTATGATTTCAATACGAATTCCCATTGAATTTATTTAAGCATTAATGTAAATTCGCATTGAATTTTGATTTCAGTTTTTAAAGGATATGAAGTATTGTTAATAAAAATATAATTTTTATATAAGTAGGAAGTTAAAAATATAATTTTTATATAAATAGGAAGTTAAAAATATGATTTTTATATAATGTAGAGAGTAAAAATATGATTTTCATATAATAGAAAATATAAAAATATGATCTTTATATATGTAGCGAAATAAAAATACGATTTTTAGTGAAGTAAAAATAGAATTATTATACACTAGGAAATATAAAAATGTGATTTTTATAGATGCAGTGAATACGGGAAATGAAAGTGACAAAAGGCGAGCATGGCGAAGATTTCCTACATATGAAGAGTCGTGGCGTTTGGTTTAGCTTGCGTAAGAACTCCTCACCTTTTTATTTATTTTCTAGTGGAAATATATACTAGGATGCAGACGGTGCTTAGTAGCACCCGACACCCGTCGTCCACAGACCATGGATGACTTGTTTGTTTGATTGATGTTTTGTGAAATCTGATTGTGTGATGTGGAATGAGATAAAATATTTTATAATTAAAAATATAATTTTTAACGTGTATATAAAATAAATATTTATAAACAAATCGGATGATTTGTTTATATACATTTGTTTATATACACTGATTTGACTGATATTGATTAGGACGATAAATTTTACACATCGCCCAACTGCACAAATAAAATTTGTGTTTGTTAATTTGAAACCCCACACGGGTATTGGGATGATATTTGACGTACAATAATCCCGATTATTTAGTTGTATGTCAATCGATGGGTTGACAGACTGTGTAAGCATTAATTATTTATATTTAATGCTTATGCAGTTGTGTGGTGCACTCTGGATGATGGTTGATTATTTATCATTGCTATTATATACATGTGTTGTAGAAAATCCATATAATTAACATTATGTGGTAATTGATTGGGCCTTATTCCAATATTGAAAATAAATTCATGTGTTGAATTGTAAAATATTCATGTGTTGAATAAAAGCCGTGTTGATTAGATGGACACCATTTTGACGTGAACGATATTTATATCGATTTTATTCATTTTTATAATGAATATAGAAAAGAAAGTGGTTTCAAAATACAATGTTTTGAAAATATTATCATTTGTATATCGATGATGTGGAATATTCAATTTTGATTAGAAATTGAATACGAAGTTGAAATCGTTAAGAAAACGAATTTAAAACGGTTTTTAAATTACGTTTTGAAAGAAAATCGACGAAATATAAAATATATATGAATATATATATATATATTATGTATATAATGGCCTGAATAGAACGTGCCGCGCCGCGGCAGTTCGCGAATGTCGATCGTTGACTTCGAATGGATATTACGGGAGATCCGACCGTCGGATTCTCCTAAAACCGGAACCGTTAGGTCGTATCGAAAAGAGATTTCTACAGAATATAAGAAATTAGAAATCTAATGGTCGGATTAGGAATTATGTCCAAATCAAATTTAGAAAAGGTCGCTGTAAGTGCAGTTTGATGGCCGTTGATGGAAATCGACTGTACGGGCCTTGATAAAATTATTAAAAATAGTAATAATTTGTGTAAAATCATAAGAAATGATTTGTGAAGAATTAGGATGAAAAACTCCATATTTGAAAAGGTAAAAGTAGATTTTTATCGAAATAAACTAGTTTTGAACTAGAATAATAATTTATTTATTTTTAAAGTAAATAAATTGGATTTGAAATGGTTTTGAAAATAACCAGAATTTCCAATAATTGAATTGAAATGGATTTGAATCGAAATCATCTTTGGAATAGTTCGATGTTGGATTTCGTGATTATACAGATGTTGTTATGGAAATTTGAAAGACATATTTATATCATTATTTCCAATACGATATTTGTTGGTTTCAGAATTTGATATTGTATATAAGCCGATATATTTTCTATTCAGATCCTTGTGTTTTATATCAAATGGGATTTTGGGTTGTCGTGAACGGTATATTTAATAATACTTTTCTTAAACCCAAATGTAGTTGGGAAAATTAAGAACTAACTGGGGATCATTTAAGTTGGATGGTTTCTTGGATATTGATCTGATGTTGGTTCCGGCCTTCGGGGTTAATGTTTAAGGAACTGTCCTCTTACTAATTTACGTTTAAGGACTGATTGAAATGCTATGAGATTTTGGGGTTTATCGTGAACCATGTTTTAAATGACATCGGTTCTTTAACCCAGTTAAAGAATAAAACTAAGTGGAGTTTTAATGAATCTTTAATTAGATTGAAAAGATCGAGAATTGAGTATCACAAGTTTGCTCCAGGCGATAGTTAAATCTTTAATTAGATTTGAACGTGAAATGGTAATTGAATTTACCGATAACACCATGGTATTAGATATGAAGTATTACAAGTTTTACTTCATGGGATGAATAGGTTGGGATTGGGAAATAGAATAAATAATAACTTCGGTGTGGTTCGTTAATCCCGACTAGTTTGAATAGATATTCAAAAGGAAGATTAACGTATAAATTTAAAAGAATTTATCTTTGATAAAATTAATGGGAACCTTTCCCTAAGAATGCGAAATTTAGAAACTAACTGGGGATCAGTTAAGTTGAATGGTTCCGGGGTATTGATCTGATGTTGGTTTCGGCCTTCGGGGTTATTGTTTGGGGAATTATTCTCATGCTAATTTACGGTTAGTGACTGATGAATTGTAGTGAGGCGTATGTTGTGTTGATGTAACACTTATTTATAAAATACGTGTGTTATTAAGGAAGACCAGGTTTATCCCATTCTGAATAATTGATTCGACGATGAGTCAAAGATGAAGACGGTGGTTGAAGACCGGAGGTCTTCACGTCGTTTGGGTGATTACTGATGATCTTGATTGGGCTGTACACCCAAGAGGAGGGAATCAGTTGGTGATCGTCTAGACGTACTTGGAGATCGATGGATATGCGAGGTACAAGGTGCCTCCGGTTTCGTTCAGACCTAGAACGGACTTCTAAATGGATGTGTGTGTGACATCGGATTTAATTCTGTGTGATTGATATCGGTTGCATAGCGTGAATTGCCTGTGTGGCATGCTGAGATGCAAATAGATCAAGGCTTCTGTTGAAAAGCAGTCTTGTGGTTGATGATCAAAGCACCTCCTGTGTGGCATAGTTTTGTGCAGCGTTGATTCGCGAGCCTCACACCCCGGTTGTGATCCAGAAACGGGAGGACCTCAGGGAGGACATGCGTTTCTTTCTAGCTAGAAGTGGCGTCAGTGGTTTTACACGCCTTGACGAGATTGACTTATGTGGTTTTTGCTGTTGCGAGGCGCCTCGGATATATCAGTGACTATGTGAAGCCGATGGAGTCATTTGTTGACTCATTGACACCCCAAAGGGTGGAGAAACGCAGTGTTCAGGCATTTTAATCCACATCGGTGGACCGGCCCTGACGATCCAAGGGCCCACCGGAGTCTGGGTCCTGAGACACGGGCTAGAGCGTCTCGAATCGGTAGAGGACTATCTTTTTCCTCGGTTAACAGATGGAAATCCAGTTTCCAAATACGTGACTTTGCGGCTTTAATTGTAGAGCCTAGTATGGCAACATGATATATGGTACCCATGTCGTCTTTGATTGATATTTATGATTGAAATTGTTTTATACACTATACACTTATAGTAATAATAAAAGATGAAATTTAGCGTATCAAGCATTCTTTGGCTATTATAAGGTAAAACCCCATCCTCCGGCTTGCGTTGCATTGTGTGATGGGACCTGGGTCTTATAATAGCTTCATTTTTCTTTACTTAGCATTGCGCTGTTGTTTTATGCATTGGTATTCTTTGGAGGAAACCTGTTCCGTGTTATACGGCGTGGTCCCTCGATTTACCTAACTTTAAAATAAAGATTAATAACTGTTTTTGTTCTCACACCGGTCACATGACTGACCTGGAGTTTGTTGTTTTTACCTAAACTCTGGGTACCCTTATTTTGATAGTTTTTGTTTTGCAGATTTATATTCATAGGATCCTGATTTACAGCTGGAACGATACTCAGAAAGCTCTGTATCCGTGTATTACTTTTAGTTGTGTATTGAATTATTTTCCGCTGTTATGTAATGTATTGTAATCTCTAATATTTCTCTGATGTATATTATTTATCTATACTCTGTATATTCTGGTATGCTGATGAATTGTTGTAATTAACAATGAAATGTTCTTCTGTCTGCGTTCTGATTTGTCGTGTTCTCAAAACAATCAGGGGTTTCGAACGGTCTTGATCGGTTTAGCGATCGATTCAGATCGAGCGAAATTCCCGATCGTTACAGTTGGTATTAGAGCTTTGGTTTACAAAGCTTGAGAACAAGACACGTTAGAACAAAATGAAAGAATTCATCAGAATTGGATTAGTAATATCCAATAAGAATGACTCGTTAGAGATGGGATCAGTAGTATCCTAGAATGAGTGTGAAGAGTAAATTTCTAAAATGAAAACATGTTTTGTTTTGAAAATTTAAATCGAATTATTCGTATTTGAATATTTATTTATATTGATTTGGACAATCCAGTATATATAGATTTTGCATATACGTCTGATCCACGGGTATTCTAAGTTTTAATATACTGCGTAGATATAGAATCACACTCTAGTTGCCTGGAGATGATGCTGATAATGACCATGGCATCATCAGTGTTGTGTTCGAGTGACGAAAGTGTGATATCTATATATTTCCATTAAACTGGTGTGAGAACCAAAATTAGATAGCGCTTATTGTTGTGATTTGGCATCAGAAATCTGATTTTTGGACTATGTATCAAAGTTATGAATTTGAAATGATAATCAACTAATTAATTGCTAATTGTATTGTTTTATTATTGGTTGATTAATTAAAATTTGAACCATTTAGCCAAATTGAAACAAATAGTGAATTGTATTGAAAATTATTCGCATTTGCATGCACATACATGTACTTGCATTGAACAGGTCATAGCAAGGAGGCTAGAGCAGAAGAATAAAATTGTTTGCCCGACAAATAGGTACATGTTTATTGCATTTCTTGGGTTTTGGATGATTTTATGAGCTGATTGGCTAGCCGCTTGGCTTTTTCCTTTTCTTTTGGATTGAAGAAGGCCATGGGAGGCTATATGAAATATCCTGAAGTCCCCGATGCAGGGGAGGTTATAGCAAATAATTTCGAAAATTTAGGGTGTTAGCCAAATTTTTGAAAAATTTGAAAAGTTCTTAGAAACTGAAAAGTTGAAGAACTTAAGCCATAATGAAAATAGTGAAAGTTGAGTTGATTAGTTAAACAACTTTCGACTTCGTTCCTTTTCGGGGACAAAAAGTTTTAAGTGGGGGAGATTGTAACAACCCGGAAATTCTGAGCCAATTTTTTTTATTTTATTTTGGCAATTTTTATGAATTTTGGTTATTTAAAATAATTTATTTTAAATAATAACGAAGGAAAATTTATTTTCGACGATGTTAAAACGAATAATTTTATTTTAATTATATAACGAGCCTGAAATGGCGTTGTAGTTTGAAAATTCGATTTTGAACTTCAAATGAATATACAGAATTCGTCTTAAGTCAGAACTGGACGAAACAAGAAATATCTAAATCTGTTTGGCGATATCTTTCTAACGGATGTAAGAAACTGAGATTTCACTTTAGAAGTTGAAAGATACGTCTAGTTTAAAATTCAGAAAAGTCGATGTGGAATTATATATATTTTAATATATATAAAGGCCTTGAAAATAGCCATTTTGCAAACGACATCTATTTTCGACGAAACCACTTTTATTGGATCCGAGATGTCAAATTATTGCTAGGTTTTTAAATTCGTAATTTTCTGAATCAGTATGTGAGTGTGGCGAAGTTAAACTTGTTTGAACAGTTTCAGTCAATTTGGATCGACTAGAAAAGGGTCATTTTTCAAACAGTCTCAGAATTCGACGAAATTAGTTTTGTTAGGACCGTATCGTCAATACGAAGCTAGAAATAATTTTTCTAGAATTTGTAAAGTCAATATGTGGCCCCGATAAATGGAAATGTGCGTTCAAATTCAATATATATAGTTATATTTTGATTTTGATGAAAACGGATCGAAACGGCCAAACTGGCTTACGATATATGTCCCATTGTGTTCAGAATAGGGGTAATTAGCCAGCGGCGATAGACGTTGGGCTCGGTTTGGGGCTCGAACGAAAAATTAACTTTTTGGGGATAAATTAAATTAAATATATATATATATATATATATATTTATAAAGGGAGTTGACTTCCCTCTCCTCTCTCTCAATTCCTTCAGCTTGATTCAGAAAGAAAAAAAACGATGCCCCTTTGAAAACTCGTCGTGGCCTCCTCCTTCTAATCGCCACCCTTCGCCACCCCGTCGACGCCCCGCCACCTCCTCCTTCCTCCGCCTCCCTTCTTCTCCATCGCCCCCTTCTTCCCCCATCTCCTCCTTCCCCGATTCAATCCGCGAGCACCCTCTCCCCTGTAATAACCCGGAAATCCGAGCCAATTTAAAATTTTTATTTGGGCAATTTTAGCGAATTTTGATTATTTAAAATGAATTATTTTAAATAATATCGACGAGAAATTCATTTTGAATAGAATTAGAACATATATATTTATGTACGTCATTGTTAGAATATAAATAATTATTTATATATATAAAACGAATTGAAAATGGCGTGGTAGTTCGATAATTCGATTTCAAACTTCAAATGAATGTACCGGGTGCAAAATAAACCGGATTTTAGTGAAACCAAAAATAATAGAATCAAATTGATAATATCTTTCCAATGAATTAGAAAAATATAAATTTCATAGCGGGGACAAAAAGTTATGTCCATTTGAATTTTCAGAATAGTCGCTATGGAATTTCGGCCCCTGAAAATAGCCATTTTGCAAACAACCTCGAATTTCGATGAAACCACTTTTGTTGGATCCGTGATGTCAAATTATTGCTAGGTCTCAAATTTCGTAATTTTTCGAATCAATATGTGAGCGTGGCAAGGGAAAAACGCGTTTGACCAGTTTCAGTTGATTTTAATCGACTGGAAAATGGCCATTTTTCAAACGGTCTCAGAATTCGACGAAACTAGTTTTGTTAGGACCGTATCGTCAATACGAAGCCAGAAAATATTTTTTTGGAATTTTTCGAGTTAGTATGTGGCCCCGGTAATTTGAAATGTACGTTTAAAATTCGGTATAATGATTTAAATGTAAATTCAATGAAAACTGATCGAAACGATCGAATCAGCCTACGTGGCATATCCCATTGTGTTCGGAATGAGGGTAATTAGCTAGGGACGACAGTCAGTGGGTTTGATTTCGAGTCTGAATTTTAAAGTTGCTTTTTAGAGAATAAAATATTAAATAAATAAATATTAAACAATATTCTCTCTCCTTAACCCCCCACCTTCCCCGTTGACTTCATAAGAAAAAAAAAAGAAAAAAAACCCAAAGCGATCGAATCACGCTCCCCCTCCTCCAGCTCTCGCCGTCGACGCCACGGGGGGATAGCCGCCGCCGCTCGCGCCTATTCCCACCCCCGACCCCCTCTAAATCGGCGCTCCTCTCTCTCCCCCTTCTTCGAACAGAAACCGTCGCCCCCCTCAGCCCCAAACTGAGACCCCCCACGTTCCACCACCGCACGAGCCAGTGTGCCACCACCCCTTCCTGACCGCCTGAAACCCTACGACGCCGGCAAGTGCAGCACCCCGAGCCCCCTTGCCTCTATCGAACGCAGTAAACTTCTTTCTTTCTTTCTATTTACTGTATTTTTATTTTTGTTTTTATTTCTACTTATTTATTTACATATAAAGCAATTCAAAGTTATAAAAATAGAATTTTTATATTTTGAATGTATGAAGAAAATAACTGATATTTATAAAAGAAAATTTTGATTTTTATATGAAGGGAAAATTAGATTTGTATTTAGAAGAAAAAAAATTCGATTTTTAAATATTCATAGCGAAGAAAAAGTGGATTGTTACATATATGATTTTGACATAAAGGTTCGATTTTTACTAGTAAAAGGGTTGGATTTTTACTAATAAAAAGAAATGATTTTTTATAGCAAAAGAAACGTTTTTATTTTCGTAAAGACATGATTTTTAAAACGTTAAAAAGGATGCAATTTTTAGGAAATAAAAAGCTTAGATTTTTAGTAGATAAAGGAACGATTTTTATTTATAGTTATAAATAATAAAAATATAATTTTTATGTAGAAAGAAGCATTGTGAAATATATGAAGTAGAAATAAAAATATGAATTTTATTTATTTAAAATGAAGCAATAAAAATATAATTTTTATTTGAACAGCGGGACAAAGACTGCATTGGAATTACAAATGGATTCAGGCGATTCAGCAGTTCAATAGCAAAGCACGGCGGAGTGGAACCCTCTGTGAGAACTTCTCACCTTTTAATTTTGTTTTCTAGTTAAAATATATACTAGGATGCAGACGGTGTTTAGTAGCACCCGACACCCATCGTCCACAGACCATGGACGGCTTGTATGCTTGATTGTTGGATTTTGATGTGTAGTTGATTGTGTAATGTGATGTGAAATGAAATAAAATATTTATATAGTTGAAAATATTTTATAGTTAAAAATAGAATTTTTAACGTGTATATGAAGTGAAATAAAAATAAACAAATTGGACGATTTTGTTTATATACACGCATTTGACTGATATTGATTGGGACGATAAATTTTACACATCGCCCAACTGCACAAATAAAATCTGTGTTTGATTGTTTGAAAACCCCACATGGGTATTGGGATGATACTAGTCCCAATAATTAGCTGTATGTCGATCGATTGATGGACAGACTGTTTTAAGTGTTAAATATTTATATTTGATGCTTGTACAGTGTAGAATGCACTTTGGATGATGGTTGATTATTCATCGTTGTTATTGTATACATGCTTTGTAGAAAATCCATATAATTAACATTATATGGTAATTGATTGGGCCTCATTCTAGTTTTGAAAAAGAAATATTTGAAAGGAAATATTTGAAATAGAATATTTGAAAATAGAAATATATGAAGCCGTGTTGATTAGATTGACGCCATTTTGACACGAACGAGATTTATATCGATTTTATTCATTTTTCAATGAATATTGAAAAGAATTGAAACTCGAATTATATTGAAAAGAATTAAAATTCGAATTATATTGAATTGAATTGAATATAGAACGAATTCGAATTGAATTGAATGTAAAACGAATTCGAATTGAATTGAATATAAAACGGATTCGAATTGAATTGAGTTGAAAAGAAAATGAATTCAAATCGAATTAAAATCGATTTGAATTGAAATCAATTTGAAATGAATTTAAAACGAATTTATATTGGAAAATTCAATTTTGATTTGAAGTTGAAATCGTTTTGAAAACGAATTTAAAATGATTTATAAAATACGTTTTAAAAGGAAATCGACGAAGTATATATTATATATATAATATAATGGCCTGAATAGAACGCGCAGCGCCGCGGCAGTTCGCGAATTTTGACCATTGACTTCGAATGGATATTGCGGGAGATCCGACCATCTGATTCTTCTAAAACCGGAACCGTTGGGTTCGTATCGAGAAGAGCTTTCTAACGAATATTAGAAATTAGAAATCTAACGGTTGGATTTGGAATTATGTCCAAATCAAATTTGGAAAAGGTCGGTGTAAGTGCAGTTTGATGGCCGTTGATGGAAATTGACTGTACGGGCCTTGATAAAATTATTAAAAATAGTAATAATTTGTGTAAAATCATAAGAAATGATTTGGGAAGAATTAGGATGAAAAACTCCATATTTGAAAAGATAAAAATATATTTTTATCAAAATGAACTAGTTTTGAACTAGAATTAAAATTCTATTTATTTTTAAATAAATAAATTGGATTTGAAGTGGTTTTGAAAATAACCAGAATTTCCAATAATTATATTGGAATGGATTTGAATCGAAATTGTCTTTGGAATATTTCGATGTTGGATTTCGTGATGATACATATATTGTTATGGGAATTTGAAAGATATATATATCGTTATTTCCAATACGATATTTGTTGGTCGTAGAATTTGATATTGAATATAAGCCGGTATATTTTCCATTCAGAGCCTTGTATTTAATATCAAATGTGATTTGGGTTTGTCGTGAATGGTGTCTTCACTAACACTGTTCTTAAGCCCAGTTGAGAAAAGATTAAATCTTTTTATTTAGATTTAATGAAGGGTACCAATTAAAACATATTTAATTGGAATTGAATTGGTATTGATTTTTGGGTTTATCGTGAACAGTGTTTTAAATGACACTGATTCTTTGACCCAGTCAAAGATTAAAACTAAGTGGAATTTTAATGAATCTTTAATTAGATTGAAAAGATCGAGAATGGAGTATCACCAGTCTTGCTCCATGCGATAGTTAAATCTTTAATTAGATTTGAACGTGAAATGGTAATTGAATTTACCGATAACACCATGGTGTTAGATATGAAGTATAACCAGTTTAACTTCATGGGATGAATAGGTTGGGATTGGGAAATTAAAACAAATGATTACTTCGGCAAGGTTCGCTAATCCCGACTAGTTTGAATTGATATTAAAAAACAGATTAAAGAATAAATTTAAAGGATTTATCTTTGATAAAATTAATGGGAACATTTCCCTATGAATGTGAAATTTAGAAACTAACTGTCGGTTAGCTAAGCAGAATGGTTTTCTGGATATTGATCTGATGTTGGTTTCGGCCTTCGGGGTTAATATTTGGGGAATTATTCTCTTGTTAATTTATGGTTAGTGATTGATGAATTGGAATGAGGCGTACGTTGTGTCTGTGTAACACTTATTTATTATATACGCGAGTTATTCGGAAAGACCGGGTTTATCCCATTCTAAATAACTGATACGATGATAAGTCGAAGATGAAGACGGTGGTGAAGACCGGAGGTCTTCACGTAGTTTGGGTGATTACTGATGATCTTGATTGGGATGTCAACCAAGAAGATGGAAACAGTTGGTGATCGTCCAGACGTACTTGGAGATCGATGGATATGCGGGGTACTAGGTGCCTCCGGTTTCGTTCAGACCCAGAACGGACTTGTAAATGGACTGTGTGTCTGACATTGGATTTTAGTCTGTGTGATTGATTTCTATTAAATATATATTTGTTTGGCGACGGAGAATTTATTCTCTTGCTTAAGGCCCTTCTCTGAGACGTACGAGCTCAGGGGTTATATACTGATGGATATCAAACGCATAGAGTGAATTGCCTGTGTGGCATGCCTAAGTGGCGAATGATCAAGGCTTCTGTTGAAAAGCAAAGTCTTGTGGTTGATGATCGAAGCACGACCTTTGTGGCGTAGCTTTGTGTAACGTTTAGTTCGCAAGTTTCACACCCGGTATGAACCAAAATCGGGAGAAGGACCTCAGGGAGGGCATGCGTTTCTTTCTAGTTAGAAGTGGCATCAGTGGTTTTACACGCCCTGACGAGTTTGACTTATGTGGTTGTTGTTGTTGCGAGGCGCCTCGGTTAGATCGGACGATCCAGGTCCGATGGAGCCATTCGTTGGCTCATTTACGTCTCATAGGGCGGGGAAACGCATGTTCAGGCATTTTAATCCACATCGGTGGACCGACCCTGACGATCCAAGGGCCCACCTGAGTCTGGGTCCTGAGGGGCAGACTAGGGCATCTCGAATCGGTTGAGGACTATCTTTTTCCTTGGTTCATAGATGGAAATCCAATTTCCAAATACGTGATTCTGCGGTTTTATTTGTAGAGCCTAGTATGGCGACATAGTGGGATGAGGCGCTTATGTCGTCTATGATTGATACTTATGATTTGAAGTTGTTTTATACACTATGCACTTATAATAGTATCAAATGATTTGTTTTAAATGTACTAAGTATGTTTGGCTATTATAAGGGAAAACCCTATCCCCCAGCTTGCGTTGCATTGTGTGATAGGACCTGGGTCTTATAATAGCTTCATTTTTTCAAAAAGCATTGCGCTGTTTTGTTATATGCACTGGTATTCTTGGAAGGAAACCCGTTCCGTGTTATACGGCGTGGTCCCTTGATATATCTGATTTAAAGTAAAGTTTTAAATAACTGTTTTAGTTCTCACACCAGTCCCATGACTGACCCGGAGTTTATTGTTTTAACCTAAACTCTGGGTGCCCCTATTTTGACACAGGCAGCTAGTAGTTTTGGTTTTGCAAATTTATATTCACATGATCATGGTTTACAGCTGGAACGATATCCGGAAAGCTTTGTATCCGTATACCTTTTCTAGTTGTGTATTGTATTATTTTCCGCTGCTATGTAATTTATTTAAATCTCTGATAATTTCTGTTTTATATTTATTCATACTCTGTATATTCTTGTATTCTGATGGAATTGTTGTAATATACAATGAAATGTTCTTCCGTCTACGTTCTGTTTTGTCGTGTTCTCAAAACAATCAGGCGTTTCGAATGGTCTGGGTTGGTTTAGCGACTGATTCGGATCGAGCGAGATTCCTGGTCGTCACATCCCCCTTCCTTAACCGCGACGCCACCAAACCCTCAAACCGCCACCACCTCGCGCCCCCCTACGCACAACCCCCCTCCAACCATCTCCTTCCCCTCCGACGTCGTTACCCCTCCTCTCCTCTCCCTTGCATTGCGCAGGCTTCCTCATATAAAAAAAAGAAAAAGAAAAAGAGAGAAAAGAACGCAGGTCAGCAAACATCAGCGCCGAAGCAACCCTAGTCGACGCAGCCCCAGACTCCGCTTGAAGTCGTCGCATCTTCCTCCTACTTCCTCGTGGGTAAATTCAAATTTTAAACTATGATTTCAATATGAATTCCCATTGAATTTATTTAAGCATTAATGTAAATTCGCATTGAATTTTGATTTCAGTTTTTAAAGGATATGAAGTATTATTAATAAAAATATAATTTTTATATAAGTAGGAAGTTAAAAATATAATTTTTATATAAATAGGAAGTTAAAAATATGATTTTTATATAATGTAGAGAGTAAAATATGATTTTCATATAATAGAAAATATAAAAATATGATCTTTATATATGTAGCGAAATAGAAATACGATTTTTGTGAAGTAAAAATAGAATTTTTATACACTAGGAAATATAAAAATGTGATTTTTATAGATGCAGTGAATACGGGGAACGAAAGTGACAAAAGGCGAGCACGGCGAAGATTTCCTACATATGAAGAGTCGTGGCGTTTGGTTTAGCTTGGGTGAGAACTCCTCACCTTTTTATTTATTTTCTAGTGGAAATATATACTAGGATGCAGACGGTGCTTAGTAGCACCCGACACCCGTCGTCCACAGACCATGGATGACTTGTTTGTTTGATTGATGTGTTGTGAAATCTGATTGTGTGATGTGGAATGAGATAAAATATTTTATAGTGGAAAATATTTTATAGTTAAAAATATAATTTTTAACGTGCATATAAAATAAATATTTATAAACAAATCGGACGATTTGTTTATATACACTGATTTGACTGATATTGATTAGGAAGATAAATTTTACACATCGCCCAACTGCACAAATAAAATCTGTGTTTGTTGATTTGAAACCCCACACTTGTATTGGGATGATATTTGACGTACACTAATCCCGATTGTTTAGTTGTATGTCAATCGATGGGTTGACAGACTGTGTAAGCGTTAATTATTTATATTTAATGCTAATGCAGTTATGTGGTGCACTCTAGATGATGGTTGATTATTTATCGTTGCTATTATATACATGTGTTGTAGAAAATCCATATAATTAACATTTTATGGTAATTGATTGGGCCTCATTAAAATATTGAAAATAAATTCATGTGTTGAATTGAAAATAAATTCATGTATTGAATTGTAAAATATTCATGTGTTGAATAAAAGCCGTGTTGATTAGATGGACGCCATTTTGACGTGAACAATATTTATATCGATTTTATTCATTTTTATAATGAATATAGAAAAGAAAGTGATTTCAAAATATAACGTTTTGAAAATATTATCATTTGTATATCAATGATGTGGAATATTCAATTTTGATTAGAAGTTGAATATGAAGTTGAAATCGTTTTGAAAACGAATTTAAAACGATTTATAAATTACGTTTTGAAAGGAAAGCGATGAAATATATAATATGTATATATATATATATATATTATATATTGGCCTGAATAGAACGCGCCACGCCGCGGTAGTTCGTGAATTTCGACCATTAACTTCCAATGGATATTACGGGAGATCCGACCGTCGGATTCTCCTAAAACCGGAACCATTGGGTCGTATCGAAAAGAGATTTCTAACGAATATAAGAAATTATAAATCTAACGGTAGGATTAGGAATTATGTCCAAATAAAATTTAGAAAAGGTCGCTATAAGTGCAGTTCGATAGCCGTTGATGGAAATCGACTGTACGGCCCTTGATAAAATTATTTTAAATAGTAATAATTTGTGTAAAATCATAAGAAATGATTTGTGAAGAATTGGGATGAAAAACTCCATATTTGAAAAGATAATAGTAGATTTTTATCGAAATAAACTAGTTCTGAACTAGAATAATAATTTATTTATTTGTAAAATAAATAAATTGGATTTGAAATGGTTTTGGAAATAACCAGAATTTCCAATAATTGAATTGGAATGGATTTGAATCGAAATCATCTTCGGAATAGTTCGATGTTGGATTTTGTGATTATACAGATGTTGTTATGGAAATTTGAAAGATATATTTATATCGTTATTTCCAATACGATATTTGTTGGTTTCAGAATTTGATATTGAATATAAGCCGATATATTTTCTATTCAGAGCCTTGTGTTTTATATCAAATGGAATTTTGGGTTGTCGTGAACGGTATCTTTAATAATACTGTTCTTAAACCCAAATGTAGTTAGGAAAATTAAGAACTAACTTGGGATCAGTTAAGTTGGATGGTTTCTTGGATATTGATCTGATGTTGGTTTCGACCTTCGGGGTTAATGTTTAGGGAACTATCCTCTTACTAATTTACGGTTAGGGACTGATTGAAATGCGATGAGGGGTTTATTGTGAACCGTGTTTTAAATGACGTCGGTTCTTTAATCCAGTTAAAGATTAAAACTAAGTGGAGTTTTAATGAATCTTCAATTAGATTGAAAAGATCGAGAATGGAGTATCAGTAGTTTTGCTCCAGGCGATAGTTAAATCTTTAATTAGATTTGAACGTGAAATGGTAATTGAATTTACCGATAAAACCGTGGTGTTAAATATGAAGTATTACCGGTTTTACTTCATGGGATGAATAGGTTGGGATTGGGAAATAGAATAAATAATTACTTCGGTGTGGTTCGCTAATCCCGACAAGTTTGAATTGATATTCAAAAGGAAGATTAAAGTATAAATTTAAAAGAATTTATCTTTGATAAAATTAATGGGAACCTTTCCCTAATAATGTGAAATTTAGAAACTAACTGGCGATCAGTTAAGTTGAATGGTTTCCTGGGTATTGATCTGATGTTGGTTTCGGCCTTCGGGGTTAATGTTTGGGGAATTATTCTCTTGCTAATTTATGGTTAGTGACTGATGAATTGGAATGAGGCGTATATTGTGTTGGTGTAACACTTATTTATAAAATACGCGAGTTATTCAGAAAGACCGGGTTTATCCCATTCTGAATAACTGATTCGACGATGAGTCGAACATGAAGACAGTGGTTGTAGACCGGAGGTCTTCACGTCGTTTGGGTGATTACTGATGATCTTGATTGGGCTGTACACCCAAGAGGAGGGAATCAGTTCGTGATCGTCCAGACGTACTTGGAGATCAATGGATATGTGAGGTACAAGGTGCCTCCGGTTTTGTTCAGACCCAGAACGGACTTGTAAATGGATGTGTGTCTGACATCGGATTTCATTCTGTGTGATTGATATCGGTTGCATAGCGTGAATTGCCTGTGTGGCATGCTGAGATGCAAATAGATCAAGGCTTCTGTTGAAAAGCAGAGTCTTGTGGTTGATGATCAAAGCACCGCCTGTGTGGCATAGCTTTGTGTAGCGTTGATTTGCGAGCCTCACACCCCGGTTGTGAACCAGAAACGGGAGAAGGACCTCAGGGAGGACATGCGTTTCTTTCTAGCTAGAAGTGGCGTCAGTGGTTTTACACGCCCTGACGAGATTGACTTATGTGGTTTTTGCTGTTGCGAGGCGCCTCGAATATATCGGTGACTATGTGAAGCCGATGGAGTCATTTGTTGACTCATTGACACCCCAAAGGGTGGGGAAACGCAGTGTTCAGGCATTTTAATCCACATCGATGGACCGGTCCTGACGATCCAAGGGCCCACCGGAGTCTGGGTCCTGAGATATGGGCTAGAGCGTCTCGAATCGGTAGAGGACTATCTTTTTCCTCGGTTAACAGATGGAAATCCAGCTTCCAAATACGTGACTTTGCGGCTTTGATTGTAGAGCCTAGTATGGCGACATGATATATGGTACCCATGCCGTCTTTGATTGATATTTATGATTGAAATTGTTTTATACACTTATAGTAATAATAAAAGATGAAATTTAGCGTATCAAGCATTCTTTGGCTATTATAAGGTAAAATCCTGTCCTCCGGCATGCATTGCATTGTGTGATGGGACCTGGGTCTTATAATAGCTTCATTTTTCTTTATTTAGCATTGCACTCTTGTTTTATGCACTGGTATTCTTGGGAGGAAACCCGTTCCGTGTTATACGACATGTTACCTCGATTTATTTAACTTTGAAATAAAGATTATAACTGTTTTTGTTCTCACACCGGTCACATGACTGACCTGAAGTTTATTGTTTTAACCTAAACTCTGGGTGCCCTTATTTTGACACGGGCAGCTAGTAGTTTTGGTTTTGCAGATTTATATTCACGGGATCCTGATTTACAGCAGGGACGATACTCGGAAAGCTCTATATCCGTGTATTACTTTTAGTTCTGTATTGTATTATTTTCCGTTGCTATGTAATGTATTGTAATCTCTGATATTTTTCTGATGTATATTATTTATCTATACTCTTTATATTCTTGTATTCTGATGAATTGTTGTAATTAACAATGAAATGTTCTTCTGTCTGCGTTCTGATTTGTTGTGCTCTCAAAACAATCAGGGGTTTTGAACGGTCTTGATCGGTTTAGTGATCGATTCGGATCAAGCAAAATTCCTGATCGTTACACAAATGAATGTCTTCAGCCTGTTTTATTTAATTTAATATTTAAATCATTTATTTAATTAATTCGATCGTACATTTTAATTTACCGGGGCCACATATGACCTCAAAATATTCCAGAAAAATTATTTATGTTTTTACGAAACGGTTCTAACAATACTAATTTCGTCGAATTTTGAGACCGTTTGAAAAATGGCCATTTTCTGGTCGATCGAATTTGACTGTAATTGACAAAACACGTTTCTTTTGCCCTGCTCACATATTAATTCTAAAAATTATGAGAATTGAAACCTAGCAATAGTTTGATATTACGGTTCCAACAAAAGTGGTTTAGTTAAAAACGGAGGTCGTTCGAAAAATGGCTATTTTTAATATTAATATATATATATATATAAAAATTCTACAGCGACTATTCTGAATTTTAAACTGGGCATAACTTTTGATTCCCGCTATGCAATTTCAATTTTTCAGATTCGTTGGAAAGATATTTTTAAATAGATTCTAATATTTTTAGTTCACTAAAATTCGTTAAATTTTGAATCCAATACATTCGGTCAAAGTTCAAGTTTGACTTTTCAAACTACCGCGCTATATCTAACTCCTTTTATAATAAAAATAAAATTTTCGTTCTAACTTCGATTTAAATATATTTTTAATCATTATTATTTTAAATAAATTATTTTAACTATTAAATTCCATTAAAATTTCTAAAATAAATTTTTTAAATTGGTTCAGAATTTACGGGTTGTTACAGCCGGACTGGTGGTAACGCATAGTTGCTACTACCGCCCACCTCGATATACTCTCCCATAATCAAAGGGCCCAAATCAAATCTCAACAGTAATAGAATAATATCGAAGAAGTGTGCTCAATAAGAGGTTTGACCTCACCCGGTTCGTGCGTAGCTCCTGTTTTAGCCACATCAAGCTGTCCCAAGGTAGTCAGGGTATCGTAATTAATATGAAATAAAATAAAATGAAGTCGTTCGCCAAATCGTCCCCTTCATTTTGGAACTCCACCGCGTTCACAGTTGTTAAACTGGTTTTCGGTATTGGCAGAGAGTATGACAATAGCCGATCCTGGTCTCTTTAACAACCAACCGTTTACATTTTTCGCACCGTGTCATTATTTTATAAATCACTTTATAAAATAGTTTATACAAAATCTCATATTCGAATTTTAAATCAAATTTAAATATCTAACTTCGATTGTATTTAAATTTGGAAATAACTCATTTATATCACTTTAAATCAAATCGATTTGGAAACATATCGTAGTGATCTCAATATAGTATAAACTAATACTATAACATTTAACCTCGATTATAGTTTTCGAAAGTATTTGCATAACGAAGTTCTAATCCAAAATCGACTTATATATGAATCATAACTTTTAATGATCTAAATTTCATTTATATCGATACCAAAATATTTAAATACGATAATAAGTTTGTTTGATTTATATTCGCAAAAAAAAAAATCCAAGTTGAGAACAATTCGAATTATTCCATTTTTACCATAAAAAAGAAATCGCTCAAGTCCATTCATAAAATCCAACCATTTAGTTCGAGATCAATATAAACAATTCAAATCCAAAAAAACTTACATTTTCAATTTAATGAAATCGTATCATGTACTGAAATTTAAGTCATACAATTTGAAATCAAAATTTTTGTGTCTCAGTTTAAACTAAAACATATCATATTATAACTCAAGCCAAAAGTTCAAATTCATCACTATAAAGTCAAGACCTTATATTTCACTTCAAACAGTTCATACAAATTTTAAACCATTCTTATGAGTTCCATTTCACAAATATTCCAATTCAAACCATACGATTATAAAATCAATATCATATATAAAATCTATATATTCAAATTCACATTCGATTACTTAAAATCGAATTCATTCCAAATTAATTATAAACTCAAATTCATTTTCTCTTAAATTCGAAAGATTCAAATTTAAAATCAATTTCACAATTCAAATTTATCGCATATAAGCTCAAGTCAATTCGAATTCAAATTTATTTCATATTTTTACCCAACTCAAATTCATCTCTACTAAAAGTTCGTATCAATTCGAATCCATAACTTAATATGAGTTCATTCGTTATTCAAATATCATTATATAAATTTACATCTTAAACTTCGAATATAATTGCGAAATCTAACTTATCCGTCTTGAGTTTATTATTAAAGTTATAAGATATACATAAGAAAAATAAATTTTGAAAATAGACATGTGTGTATATATATATATAAGTTTATAAAATTCTAAAATTAATTAGAAATAGATTATGAACATATATAAGTTTAAAATAATATAGAAAATAAGTTTAAATTAATTATTTAGTACAATATAAAAGTTAAAAAATACTTATATAATTAAATTATATAAATTAAAATAAATAAAGTATAAGTATAACTTAAATAAGCATTAAATATATGTTTACTTATAAAAAATTATTTTAAACATATAATTCAAAATTTATAAAATTTTAAATTAAAACTTTAAAATGTAAATATAGATAAAATAAAAATAAATATTAAGTTAAATTCCAATTCAGTTTACTATGAAAACGAGACCAACGGTGTCTGTATATAATTTTCTACCCTATGGTCAAGTGATACAGATATTTATCATTTCAACCCGTAATTTAAAAAATTTCTACGGGTCAATCATTTCAACCCACAATCCCAAATTCAGTAAAAACCGTTTAGATCTATCATTTCAACCCATAACGATTTTTCCCTATTCTAATGTCTGTTTGGGTATGTATCATTTCAACCCTTAGTGATTTTTTTTCCTAAAGTAGGGGTTTTTACAATCCCAAACAACAATCACATAGCATCACAATATATATATCTTCAGTATAACTATGTGTCATATGAATATATCGTGCCACATATAAAATGTGCATATATATCAAATCAAACAATTTCTACCAGCAATCATATACATTTCATATAACAGTACATTATTGATCTAACGTCCATGAAAATGTAAGTCAGATGTGAGATAAACTCAACTTTCATGGCATAGAAAAGGAGACAGCAGACGGATGGACACAGACTGAGATGACGACATTCAAACACGATTCGAAATGGATTCAGCTATATAATCACTCAATATTTATTTATTTTAAGTGGAAGCCAGGGATTTTAAATAGATTGGTACGGCTATTTGGTCTGGAACAGTATGGTTATTAGGTTTTGAACGGTCTCCAAACTCAAACCCAAGGTCAATTCAAAATAAACACGATGAATTTTACAAAACAATTTATATTTATATATAGGTACATACAGCAAAATATAACATATGTATATATATTTAAAAATTCAATGAACACCGAAATATATATATTCATATTTATTATAAATTATATATATAAACACACATAAATCATATACAATATATATAAATACATATAATTTTGTTAAAAACAATTAAACTCAAAAACAACATACACCAACAAACAAATAAACATATATGAACTCACGCAACAAACACGTGAACATAAATTCACACATATATACACACAACGCCACACGCCTATTAACCCCAAATGTACACACATGCTAACAAAGTAACACACGCCAGAAAAAGACACACAGAACTCTCGCTCAGCACCAACACAGCATACCAAGAAAACACACATGCCAGAGAAATAAAACAATAAACCCACGCAGAAGAATATAACCACACATGCAGACGTAGGGGGAAAATGGCGATATAGGTGTTGTTGTTGGAGTTGGCACAGAGGCTAGGTGTTTCTGTTGGAGTTGGCTCAGAGGAAATTTCGAGTAGTTCGGATCTGCAGGGGTTTGGGAGGTGGAAGAGTTCGGTTGACATGCCAGTGGGCTTCAGAACTGGGTGAAAAATGGAGCAGGGTTTAGGGCGTGAGCGAGGCTGAGGAGATGGAAGTGGGGAAGTTACGGTCTTGGATGTGATCTGAGCTATGGGCGAGTTGAGGGGTGCAGGACTGGTCGGCTTCGGATTCCATGCATTGGAGCTAGGGTTCGGTGAAGGTAGCACAACTTAGGTGAGTTCGGCAGTTCGGGTGCTGGTCGGTGGAGACGGACGTCACGAGCTTGGGTCTGCAGGGGAGGCACGACAACGGTTTTGTGGTGAAGTGGTGAGACTGCGGCGGACGCGGAAGGGGATCGGACAGGAGTTACGGTGGTTCAGGCATAGGAAAGGCCTCACGGTGAGGAGTCATTGGTGATTTCAGCAGCTTCAGAATTCGAATTCCTTTTTTTTTGGAGATGGCAAATGGATTTTTTTGTAAAGTGGATAAAATGTAAGAGGAGTCACGAGATAAAAGGAACAGTAAAAGAGGTGTAGTTCTATGGGAGATACAAGTGCACCATTTGAATTAAATTGGATGGCGTCTGCTTGAACGATTCTCAAGGCCATCACGTTTTAAAAAGGAATAAATTGTTTAATTGAGGCTTTTAAGGGATGGAGCACAGAAAACGTTAGTGTAATTATAATCTTTGGAACCAGTCAAATTCCGATTAGGAAGGAAATGCGTCCGTTCGAATGAAATGGTTTGAAACCGCACTTATTATTGAAATAACCAACCGTTTTATGAAAGTTTGGAATGAAAATTTTATTTTGAATGGACGAAAAAATGGATTTTAATAGATAAGAATTCAAACGATGTCTGCACCAACAAAGATCAACACAAACGACTTATCAAGAGAATTGGTTGAAACAAAAATCAAAGATATAATTTAATAAATATTGAAATTGAATTATATAATATTAGTAAATAAAATAAGAGGCAAATGTTTAAAATAAACTCTTATGAATGAGTTCGAATTCAAATGAATAAACTCAATAAATTAAATAAATAAGATCTTAATGGCAAATACTGATTTGTATCATTAAATTATATTCATATCAAAACGAATTCATTCGCTATATAAAACCAAAATAAATTTTAGTTTCATATAACAAATCAAAATAGTTATTTCAATAAATTCAAAAAAAAATTGTTTTAAATAAATAAAATGAAATCAAAAATTTAAATTAAATAATTAAAAAAATACTAAAAATGTTGGTCATTACAATTAGTAAGCTAACTGTTAAATGTTTAGAATTGTTTATCTCATTATTTAGAATTCGTATAATCTGCGGGTTTCGACGTTGTGATCGTATCTGCAAATAGAATACGCTAGCTGACACATATTGGTTAAACGTAAAATATCAGTTAAATCTTGTCAGTTGAATTTAATTACAATTACCATAATTAAATAACCATATGTGTTTAGCGAAACCTGTTAACAGAATCAAACACCCTTCTGCTATTAATTTAGACAAATGTTGCGTTGTCGTTTGTCGTGTGACTGGTGTGAGTAAACTCCAATCATTTGTTTAACTTTTACAATCCTTTCTAAAGAAATGATAATCGTAAGACCGATCAACACATAAACATGGATGGTTTTTACCTTACGATAACCCAAAACATTTCTTTAAAATCAATACTCTTCTGATATTATAATAATGTCTCAATCAAATAAATAGCAATCTAGTGGAAACGCTTTCATCTCAAGTTCCACATATATTATATACAATGAAACACCGCGGGCGCTTATTTTGTAATGGATTTCCAACTATGACAAGGTATGGAACCACTTTCCGATCAGTGTACTGTACAAGCGATACACTGGAGTTCAACAAGAACAACTTGTAACGCGACCACACATGACTAGCCATTCAATTAGCTTGAATGTTTCGAATATATTATCACCTTATGGTTGGTATACCAACATAACCGTTCCCCGGAGATACAAAAGCGAGAGAAGTAACAAATGTGAATATTCTCTAGATGATGAAAATATACCATACTTGGGTGCGACCCACTTAGCAATGCTGCCTGCTCGATTTTTGTCATTTCCTAATTGATGAGGCTTGAGGTCATAACGTATCTTTTAACAGATCACTCCTTCATTTACTTTGAATGCCACATCATCATACCCGTCAAATCACAAATTGATTCCCCTAAAAATACAACGGGTATAAGCCAAGAGAAACGAATTCTCCGCCACCAACGTAAATACATTTGAAATGATCAACTTACGTGGTCTACCATATATATTCTATCATACATTCGTCCATTCAAGTTGTCCTAGGACTAGACAATCCAAAGGAATTATTATGTAAATCCATCTTAGGCAATTTCTACCTAGGCTTTACTGAACAGCCTTTGCATGACTCCGTCTTCAGTTATCTTCATCATATTTGATTCGCAACGCTAATGCCATACAGAGTAGTTTTCAGATAATATATCTGATCCCGGTCTCTCCGTATTGACAACAGAAATGGTCAAAATCTTTGATAGTTGGTGATTTAACTATCAAAGGAAAACATGTGTGCAAACAACGATATTATTTCCAGATGAAAATTCTATCGGTCAATCATCAATCAACATTTATTCATTTCCCCATTTCTCATTTCCATATATTCATCAAATCCTTATTTTCTATTTTTAGAAAATATACGTTATTAACTTTGGAGAATGTTTCCATTTCTAATTCACGCATCAATATCTTCCCGCCTCTATCAGTCTGAAACGACCCAGGGAAAAATTCGACGCTCGAATTTTCGACAACAATACATAACCCGTATTACTTGCCAAAAACCCAAGTATTGAATCCCAGATTTGTTAATAGGAAGAATTTAGAGGGTGAAAAAAGAAAGAAAGAATATTAGAATAGAAGAAAGAAGAAGAACACCACATCAGAATCTCACAGCGGAACAGATAAAATATAATATATCAAACTCTTTATACAAAAGAAAAACTGGATACACATACCAATCATCAGAGTACAACATATATCAGACACAGCGGAAAAATAACTTTATAAAACTAGCGGTGAAGCCTCCTGCTTCTAGCTCCTGAAACTCCAAGCCAACCTAACCTAGAAATACACTCGGTCTTACCCGAGCATATTTGAAACAAAGCAAAATACACCGGGTCAGTCTGGAATACATTCAGTGACAAATTCACAGTACAAACAACTTGTTTAACTTTGGAAAATCCTTTATGAAATCAAAGGATAATAGTAAGACCAGCCCACACATAAACACGGACGGTATTTACCTTACTATAACCCAATTTTTTTTTGAAATCATAACTTATTCTGATATTATGATGGTGTCTAAATACAAGTAAATAACAATCTAGCGAAACACTTGCATCTCATGCTCCACATATATAGTATACAAACCAAAACCACGGGCATTTATTGGAGGATGGGTTCCAACTATGACAAGGTATGGGATAACCTGCCGATAGTGTATCTCTAGAGGCGAATACACTAGGTTTAACAAGAACGTCTTGTAACCCGGCCCACACATGTCTGGCCACTCATTTCGCTTGAGTGTATTGAATGTATATCACCGACAGTTGGGATCAGCAACCGTCTTCCGAAAAAGGGACATCGTCGAATATAGATTAAAGAAGCAAATGGAATTTCTCTAGATAGGTGATTATACACCCTAATGGGAGCGACCCACATAGCCATGCTGCCTACCCGATTTTTTTGTCATTTCCCGGTTGTGAGGCTTGAGGCTAGAATTCACATTTAGAACATCTGGTCATCATTCACTTTGAATGCCACATCGTCAGATCCACCGGATATCACTAATTAATGTCCACAAAAATACTCTAGTAGGGAGCTAACCAACTATGATACGTTTGAAGAAATCAACGTACGTGGTCTTTTGGAAATACTTTGTCAGACATTCGTCCATACAAGTCATCCAGGAACAGGATGAACCGAAGGCACCCTCCTACCGCATCCAATATAGGACTCACCCCATGGACCAGTAGCGAGAAGTCCTTGCAAATCCGTTGATTTCAACCACAACAGAGTCACAGTATATACTGCGTTTCAACACAGAGATTTTAAACAATTCTTCCACTTGTGAAGATCACGGTCTTCAATGCTCCATCTTCACTCTTCATGATTTCGTATTTGCTAGTTCGAAATGGTTTTCGAATATAAATTCGATCCCGGTCTTTCCGTACCAACAATCATATTGGTCTGGTGTGATAGTCGGTGATTTAACTATCAAATAACAAATGTGTAAATAAGTTTATCGATTCAGTACTTGGCATGACTTGGCCTATAAAAATATATTTATCAAAATCATTAATAACTTATACTTCTTCCTATATATTCAAACATTATTCTTATTTAATTATACAAAACTATTTTACACATTTCAGAATATGTATATATATATATATATACTCAGCTTTCCATTTCCTTTAGGAATATCGATATATTTCTTCAAAACCCTTTTTCCCTTTTCTTATTTCCAGGCATCTCACTATATACATATATGTATTATACTTAATGGTATAAAACAAATTATCGATTTTGATATGGCAAAACAAATGTCAAACTATAATTTAAAACAAGTATTTTTATTGACTTTATAACTAACATGGTAGTATTATTCATTTTCCAAAATCCCGCACTCATGTTCAATATTCTTCTTTTGGGTTAATAAACAAATTTCCACACTTTCTGCTCACCACAAACGAATATAATTCCTCGATAATAGTGAAGCCGTTCAAGTTGGGGTATTTTATTTACCTCTCAGACCTTGATCAACAATGTTCTTACCTTAGAATAATATTAGTTTGTTACTTAACCACAGATATTAAAATCTTATTACCACCTCAATTTAAAAACTGGTTTTAAAAGCCGTTTCTTATATTTGGAACCCTCGCTCAATGCTCTTTTTAATTAATTTCCTTAATTAAGTAAATATTTACTAAATACCCCTTTTCACTTAAAGCACTACTACGCTTATAACCATTGGGTTTAATAATAAATATCCCTTGTCAAATGTTTTGCTTCAATCAATTTGGCATTTTAATAATGAAACTTATTTTGGATTTTATAAAATCCGCTTACCACTTTTTCTACAATAAGACCCCTTTTAACTTGGATTTCATTTCGAATATCCATTAATCAATATTTAATATCAAAGCTCTTTTATGTGATTCACATTGTGTTTGAAATCCTTATTTCAATTATGGTGCTTCGCTTAATTAAATTCAGTAACATTCAAAGTCATTGTTCGGTTTAAAGCCCTTTTTATACCTGGTTTGGATTTCTATTCCATCACTTACAATAATCCTTTAAGCATCTTAAACAACTTCTTACATTTGATTCTAAAACCATTAACATATTCCAATCTATTACTAATATATTTATCATCTCCTTTAATCATTTCTATTCAATTTATTTCTCTTTTTAACAATTTAGTAAAATCTAATTTAAATCCCTATATTCTCTTACCAATTCCATTTTCCAATCTCGTTTGAACACTTGGTTTATAATTCCTTTTATAAACTCTTATTCCCCTTTTTTCCAAACCTTATCATTAATTAATCACTTGTTAATTGAATTCCTTTTTAAAATCCCTTGTTTTAATTATTATTAACTAAAATAATAATTAATTTTATTGTTAATCATAATAAAAATAAATAACTTTGCTATTACTAAAAATAGAATAATTATCACCTTTAAAAGCTTATCAAGTAATAATTAATTTTATTAACACTAAATACTTCAAAAATTCCTTAATTTATAGTTAATCAAAGATTAACTAATAATTTTACACTATTCATTAAATTTTAACGAATATTCAAAAACCCAATTAATCCCATTATCAATTTAATCCCATTATAAGTTCCAATTAAATTCGGTTGATTTTGCCAACCGTACATCTCAGTTAACTATTAACTGATTTTCATTTGTCATTTCCCCCTTTTAAATTAATTGAATAACTTAATTAACTTAAAAACACTATTTAATTGTTATAAAACCAATTATTTAATTTTACCAACCGTAGGTAAATCCTTGGGTTTCTACCTTTGGAACTCGTATCGATCATAAAGTTTCATTACATGAACCCCTTAAATAACTCTTTTATAAACTTGATTTGAAATATATATTAACAAATTTATAATTTAATTACTTGTATAAAATAACAACAAAGCTTCAATTCAGTTATAAGATAATTTATAATTTTAAAATTTGTGTCGATTCACCGAACGGTAGAACGACATCTAAAACAACACATTTTAGGCCATTCACTACCAATTACTCAATCAACACTGTCGATTGATCTTAAACACAACAAAAGTGAATATCCGTTCAACCATCACGTTTCAAACAGGTTTTACTACCATCTGGGTTTCAATTCAGTTCATATATCAACAATATAAAAAAACAAACAACATATGTAATATTTGAGGAATCTGGTCGGATCCCTCTAACCTGTTCTTCCCTGCACCACAGCTCATTATACATTTCATAGTAATATATGAAATAAATTTCAATAATATAATATTTAAAACGATGAAATGTAAATAACAACAACCAATCAAACAATAAACAACCAATAGCAACCAATCAACCAATTTATAATTTTAATGGTAAATTATATTTTAATATGAATTTACCACATCACAGGATTCTAGAAGGCATGCGAATTAACTCACCAGATTATTCAGTTGGCGGTTGACGCGTTTGTTCCTTTTAATTTGAAGCGAACGTTCAAAATTAGCTGGAATTTTAACTGCGTCAGATTAGTGCCATCACCTAGGCTTCGTCCCTGCGATCCCAACAGATCCAGTTTCGTTAAATTTCGTTGCCGTATGAGGAATTTACACTAATTTAAAGTCACACACACACATATATATATAACTTGATTGCTAATCAATAAATTAATTAAATAATTGAATTATCATTACCTTAATTACCATTATAATCCATGCCACGTCAGCCCATCATTAAACCCCAATGCGTTTTCTCTTGGTTGATTAACAAAACCCAATCCTTCTCAAAATGATGTCACCGAAACCCAACTCCCCTTCGATTTTCCATCACCACCGACGATTGCGATCACCGGACACCACGACAAACACCCCACCATAACTGCCTTGACGAGGCGCCTCCCCGCCAAAGCACCAGCCCCCAATTCGCCTCCGTCTTCCATGATTTTCCAATTGAACAGAAAATGCTTCTGGCCCCGATTCTCTGACCATCGATACCCATAGCCGATCGCACCGCCTCAGATCTGACCGTCGTCCATCCCTCGACACTTCCCCTTCAGCCCCCCAGCCCAACACGTCGTCCTCCGCCGTGAAAATCACCAAACCCGACCGCCACCTGAAAACCAAACCCAAAATCAAAGCCTTCGTTCATCCCAGTTTTCCGACCACCACACCCAGTTTCAGACACTCCGACCGACAGCCAAAAGACCCACATTCCCTCCTCTACAAGACTTGCTTTGGACCCATCATCAAACGACAACCCAAATCGCCGAAAACTACCCAAAAACGAAACTGAATCTCCACGGTTTGGCCTCGATTCTGGTCACCTCTGACCACCTTTCCACCCCAACTTTTTGCTGAAGCTAGATCTCACTCTGATCTACCACTTTACTTCAGATTCCCCTAGCTGATTCCCTCTGTAATGACCCGCATTTGCAGAGGTATTATAATTAATTTATTTAATTATATAAATAGTGATATAGTGAATTAAATGGTCGTTGAATTAAATAATGATGAATATATAAATAAAATAATAAATTAAATAATATATTTAATTCTGAAATAATCAGAATTGGCTGAAATGACGATATGGTGTGAACTGGATCATCTGTGATATTTAATTCAGCTTGGAATTGAATTTGAATAACGAATATATTATTTGAACGACAGTTTGAACGTATAATTATATTATAATTAAAATCGAGCTCGAAATGGCGCTGCAATTCGTAAATTAGCGATTCGAACTTCAACTGAATGTACAGGGTTCGTTTTAAATCGGATTTCTGTGAAACAAGAAACGTATGGAGCTGGTGGAGTATATCTTTCTAGTGGAAGAGAAAAATCGAGATTTCGTCGTTTAGATTTTGATTTATGTCCAAATCAAATTTTAGAAAAGTCGCTGTGGCATTCCTTTTTAATTAGTAACGCTTTATTTACATTATAAAAGGGTTTTCAATATATTTGAATATCGGGTTTGTATTTAAACAAGGTTCTTCTGAGGCGTAGTGATAATTTAATTTTTAGAATTTTATGGTAATTTTTAATTAATTAAATAAGCAACTTTTTATTTTGAATATTTGGCACCCTATATCGACATTTTGGGGTTTCACAATATGAGTTCATCTGCCGGTATTATTACATTTTTGGGATCGTGGGGCATCACTGATCACAACGGTATGTTTATTTCTGTTTATAGCAGTTCGTAAACTCACGAAATGAAGCACCCTTAATAAGTAAGTAGTAACGTAAATAAGAAATATATTTATTTTGGCCATACATTACTCATTTGGTACGTGGAGTGTTAATTAACACATGACTTACCTACGAACTAGAAAAATACATACTGTTGGGCGATGGAAAGTGAATGAATTGTCATCCATCCAACATTTACCTACTCTAGAAACCCTCCATTCTAATGGGCATATACTTTTTGTGTATACAAGTTATAATAGTAATATGAGCAGGCTAGTACAAAATGGTTTGAAGCTAATTAAATATTAGGCTACCAAAATGTGAATATGGAGGGGTAAATTATCACAAACAAATACATGGTATTCCTCTTGACACACCTCACGCCTGCTACCACATATAATCCCCTGTATAAATACCCCTTTAGCAAATTCCTTAAAGACAAAAAAAAATCGTTCTTCAGCAAACAACAGAACGGAGGCCGCCTCCATTTCAAAAATTTCAGGAAATAAAATCTCCCTCTATAAGCTATGAAATTGGACAACCTTGGATTCGTTAAACTCATACAAGAAGGAGCTTCGCATGGGTGGTCTTCATTCTCGGTTCGAGTGGATTTTGGGGTCGCACAAAATGGCAAAGTGACAACGGAAACTGGGTTTCATCGGGATTGGGCGGATGTAGGCCACAGCGAGGGCGTCAAAGGACTTTTGGAGGTTGGGCGCCTGGTCTGAAGTGGGTTTGGGCTACTCCGATAAACGGAGGTGAGGCTCGATGTGCTATTTTCCCGGATTGGAGCATCAGGTCGGTTTTTAGATGAGGGGGCGAGTGTGACTTTTGGGGTGACAGACGGTTACAGGTTGCAAAGGGAAATTGGTTAGTGGTGGTTGCGGCTTGGGCAGATGACCAGGGAGGAGGCGGTTGTTGGTCAAAGGGTTAAGTCAAGGGGGAGGTCGCGTGGTTTTTGTCTGGAGGAATAAAGGAGTTGGCGGGTAGGCTTGAGTGGAGTGGGCCGATTGTTTTAGAGTGAGGCCCATCTTTATTTAATTCAAGTCTTGAATAGTTTTTAGTTTTAAAATATAATAGTGCATTAACTTGTGAACGTGATAACTTATCCGTATGTTATCGAAATTCAGCGAAACAAGATTCGTTAGGATCGTATGGACGGACACTACCCAATGGGACTGACCGGGAGCGAATTGGAGCTCGTTTGAATTTACGGCGAATTAAATTGTTTAATTCAAATCAAACAAACAGTTTATCGTTCTTTAACGATGAACTGCCAATGTGAGTAAATCTCACTAACTCTGAACAGTTTGTAATTTCATGTTGTATTTTTAGAACTGTTAAATATTGGCTGATTGACTGTGGGTTGACTTTTTGATTGAACTGCTAGTCAGTTAGTTGAATTTTTATATTGATTCTGCTTAACAGAATATATTATATGGAACTGAAAGTGATGTTTTCTATATTATTTAACATTTGTGATGCAGGGAAACAGGTTGGAGGAATCCAACTGGATTCCTCAAAATTTATTTTACTGTGATTTATATTGTGATATATAATCTATTGTTGATTATGTGTGTTTGGATGATATTTATCGTTGTTATATGGTATGTTAAATACCATAAGAAATACTGGATGTGGGAAAGGGGATTTTCAAAGTGTATTTTGAAAATGAATTATTTATATAAAATTGATGGATTTTGTATAGAAAAGGAAAAGGGTTTTTGTAAAAGAAAATAATTATAAAATCGAAGGATAAGTTATAATAAAGGAAATATTTATTTGTTAGCATAAATAGAATAGAATATAAAAGGAGATATAAATCTGTTAAAAATAGAGATGAAAGGGATATATTTGTAAACCATTTACAAATAGAAAAGATAAAGAAAATATTTATTTGTTAAATAAATAAGAAAGATAAAAGAAATAATTATTTGTTAAATAAATAGAATTGAAAAGGGAATAGTTATTTTTTAAGTAAACAAATAGATAAGGGAATGAGTTAATCGAATATTAGTTGTTCGATTAGAGTTAATCGAATAGAGTATGTGTTAGAGTTAACCAGTTAGAGTTAATCAATTAGGGTTGATCAGTTAGAGTTTATCAGTTAGAGTTATCAGTTAGAGTTAACCAGTTAAAGTAGAGTAAACGAACAGAGTAACTAAATAGAGTTAATCGAACTAGAATAAATCGATTAGAGTTAGTCGAATAAATAAGAGTTATTCCAATTAGTTATTTGAATAGAGTTATATAAATAAGAGTTATTCGAATTAGTTATTCGAATAGAGTTAAACACATAAGAGTTATCGAATTAGTTATTCGAAAGGAGTTATCGATTATAGTTTTATCAAAGGGAGTTATCGAATTAGTTATTTGAAAGGAGTTAAGTAAGGTGTTAAGTAAAAAGAGTTAATCGATAGGGTTAAATAAATAGAGTTAATCGAATTTAGTTTATTCGAAGAAAGGTTTTCGAATCTAGTTATTCGTAAGAGAGATTATCAAATATAGTTATTCGAAGGAAAGAATTATCGAATGGAGATGATTCGAAAGAGAGTTACGTAAGGAAGTTTGTTAAAGAATTGAAAGGTGAACTTTGTCTATTTCAAGGTTAGAAACGTTGTTTAGTTAAGGTCTGAGAGGAAGTATTACCCCAACTTGATTGACTTCATTTTTAACTAAGGAATGGTTAAGGTTCGATAGTGAAGGTGGGTTAAAGGAATTTAGTTAATAAGCTTAATGGTTTGAGTTGGCATCGCGATGGTTTGTTTAAACATCTGTCTAAGTCCAATGAAGGAGTTTTGGAAATGTTTTCCAACTTAGAACTAGAAATGTTTTCTGATATAGAAAACAAGAAATGGAAATGTTTTCCAATGGTAATAACATATATTTTCTAAATTTAGAAAATAAGAGATGTTGAATATAGGGAAACAGGAGATAAGTAAATTAATGAAATAAAGAGATAAATGTTGAATGATGATTGATCGATATAATTTCCTCCTGGAAATAATGTCGTTGTTTGCGCATGTATTTTTCTTTGATAGTTAAATCACAGACTATCGAAGTTTTGACCATTTTAACGTTGTTAATATGGAGAGACCGGTTGGATTATTATCCAAAGAACCACTCTGTATTGGCACAAGCGTTGCGAATCATATATGCCAAAGATAATTGAAGACAGAGTAAAGTGCAAGGGCTGTTGTATAAATCTTAGATAACAATGTCTAAGATGGATATACTGAATAGTACCTTCGGTTCATCCTGTTCTTGGATGACTTGTATGGATGAATGTCTGACAGAGTATTTCCAAAAAGGTCACGTACATTGATTTCTTCAACCGTACCAAGAGTAGAGGCGGAGAAGGAAACTTCTTTAGCTAACACATAATGTATTGTTGTAGATGTCAATTAGTGATTTTCGATGGATCTGACAATGTGGCATTCGAAGTGAATCTGATGTGATGATGAAGCGTAACCTCAAGCCTCATCAACCGGTAAATGACAGAAATCGGGTAGGCAACATGGCTAAGTCGGTCGCTCTGAAGTAGGTTGTATAATCACCTGATCTAGAGTTTCATTTACTTCTAAAAATCTATTGTCGACGCTGTCCCATTCGGGAAATGGTTGCTGATCCCAACCATTGGTGATATACATGCGATATACTCAAGCGAAATGAGTGGTCGGTCATGTGTGGCCGGGTTGCAAGATGTTCTTGTTGAACCTTGTCATAGTTGGAAATCCATTACCCAATACGTGCTTGAGGTTTTGATTGTATTCTATATATGTAGAACGTGAGATGAAATCGTTTCTGCTAGATGATTATTATATTGTGATTGATAGACATTATTATAATATCAAAAGGGTTTTTGATATAAAGATAATTTGGATTCTCATAAGGGAAAAACCCGTTCCATTATACGGCATGGTCTTATGAGATATCGTTTACTTGTTCAAATTGTTTTAAACTGTTTTACTCATACCAGTCCCATGACTGACCCAGAGTTTATTTTGTTGTTTTCCCTAAATTCTTGGGTGCCCAATTTTGTATGGGCCGTCAAGTATTCAGGATTTACAGATACTGGAAGAGCTTGGAGCAAGAGGCTTCAGGATTATATAGCTATAGTTATTTCCACTGTGTTGTAAGTGTTGTACTTTGATAATGATGTTTATTCAAGTACAGATGTATATTTCAAATTATGTTATATATATTATATGTTATTCGTTCTGCTTTTAGGTTCGTGTTACTCTGATGTTGTGTTCTTCTTCTATTCTAAGTTTCTATCTTATCTATCCTCACCCTCTGTTTTCTTTCTATAAATTTCCTGATTTCCAGTACAATTTGGGGTTGGACTTGTGTTATTTAGTCAGCTCAAATTCTACTGGATTATCGGGTCATTACAGTTGGTATCAGAGCATAAGGTTAAGTGAATTACCTTGGCTCTGTGGAGTAACTCAGTAGAAATGGGGTTAGTAAAACCCTAGATTGAGTTGAGTGTATATATACGAGTGAACGTATTTGTTATTTGATATAAAAATTTGCTTTATATTGTGGAGACTTATTGGTTGAGTCGTTTATGAGTTCTGGTCGATCAGTTTGATCCACTGTATCGGTAGGAGTTTATAAACACTCGAATATGATGGGTCGACACGATATGTTTTGAAAAGAGGGTAAATTAAAATAAGTTTACCCAAGTTATATCTTGATATAGTGAAGATATGTATATCAAAATTATAATATAATGGATATATTGGTTGTTATTATAATAGAGTAAGATAATAAATTAAGTGGTTATGTAAATAACTAATCAGAATTTATATAAGTGAAATACGTGAAATCAGATGAGTTAAATCTGAAATCTAAACCAGAAATTGAATTAAAATTCGGGAAAATTGGATAAGTGTATGTAAATGAATTTTGATTAAAAATAAGGAAAATTTAAGATCCTGGGAGATTTTAAATTGTTTTACAAGCAGTGTGAATTATATTTTGAAATGAATTTCCAAGTGGAAATGTTTAGAAATGGTTTTATAGTATTGAACTCACTTCAATCACTGGAAAATAGACTCTGATGATGATAGCTTCATCATCAGTATTCATTTTTGAGTTGTAAGTGATGGATTACTGCCAGAGATACTGTTTTGAATTTGTTTTGGGAAAGACAAGTTGTGTTGAATTTCAAAATGGGATTTATAATATATAATTTGAATAAATAGAATTTGAATATAGAAATTCAAATGGGATTTATAATATAGAATTTGAATAGAATTTGATACATAGAATTTGAATAATAGAATTTGATATATAGATTTGAATAATAGAAGTAATATAAAGTTTGAATAGAAATTGAATAGAATTAACTAAGTCGAAGAGAAATTAGTTAATCGAGTTTTGAATTTGAAGTTGAACTTTGAAAGGTGAATTGGATTTGAAAATAGATATTCGAAATCGAATATAGAACTTTAATTTGAAATTTGGATTCAAATTAGTTAATAAGCAAGTTAAAATATATTTGAACATGTCATGTTCAAATATAAAAGTGAAATAGACTAAAGAGTTAATTAACAAATTAATTAACGAATTGAGTTAAAACGATCACGTATAGTTAAAATAGATTGGGCAGGTATAAATATACATGAGATAGGTATGAATAAGGTATGAAGGTATATAAATAGAATGCTCGACGAAATGGTTTGTATTTAATTCATATATGAGATTTTATGCGCCGTATCGGCTAGCCGCTTGGCTTTTTCTTTTTCTTTTGGATTGATGAGGGCCATGGGAGCCTATTTGAAATATCCCGATGCTCCTGGTACAAAGAAGGTTATGGCGAATTTTTCCAGGAATTTAAGGAGTTAGAATATTGTTAAGATAATTTGATAGTTAGAAATCAACATATCGATATATCATTAGAAGTCGATAAGGAAACGAACTTAGAAATAGAATAGTAAAATCAAAAAGGAAGATTAAGAATAAAATCTAGTAAGAATAGAAAGAAGAAGTGTATACGTGTTTAAAAGTGAATAATTAGTAGTATGGTATTGATTATTCGAATAAGTGGTCATATCTCTTTTGACGTTATAAATGTTATTCAGTCAAGGTCTGAGAGGTAGTTATACCCCAACTTGATTAATTTCATTATTAACAAATAAATAGTAAGATTTCAGGCTCGAAGATCAATGTTGAATAAGAGTTAGTTGAATATAGTATTTGGGTTGTCATAACGATGTTTTACACAACATCCGTTTTAACCCAAATAAGTGTAAGCTTGGAAATATAATAAAGAATATTTCCTAAGTATAGAAATAAACGAGATTAGAAAAGAGATAAGTAATTGGAATATTTTCCAATTATAAATAGCATATATTTTCTAAAGTTTAGAAAATAAAGGAAGGCAATATTCGGAAATGTTTTCCAAATAACATAAAAGGCCAATATGGTTATTGAAATATTTGGTTAACAAATATTGATAAAGGAATAGAGAAGTGATTTAACGAATGGAATATTAATTAAGGGCTCAGCGACATGTTCAAAGGAAATTTTGATTTTTGAAAAGAGTAAACTATTTGAAAACTCCCAGGGAAAGACTGTTTGAATTAAAAACAAATTTAACAGAGATTTGTGAAAGCAAAATTGAATTAAAGTAAAACCAGTAAAGTGGTAACTGAGGTTGAATTAGAATGATATCAAGACAAATTGGATTGTGAGATTCAAATTTGAAGTGTAATGTGATAATCAAGTTAAGAGTTGGGAATCGAGAAGAAACTCGAGTTGAAATGATATTTGGCTCGGATATAAGCGAATGGTTGTGTTGTGGATAAAAGCAGGTTGGAATTTGATTGGGATGACCCTTGTATCTGCTGAATTGATAACAGGTGGAAAGGATATAATGATATGCCGACAAAAGGTACAAGTTTATATTTCTATTGGATATAAGATTTATGAGCCGAATTGGCAAGCCGCTTGGCTGTTTGATTTTCTTGTGGGTTGTAGATGGCCCAGAGAGGCGAGTTGGAGTTTGACCTATTGACCAGTAAAAAGGAGGCGCTGGCGAATTTTTTTGAAAAGTTAAGGCATTAGAAAATTTTCAGGATTTTCGAAATTTTTCGTTCATAAGGAATGAATAAATATTTAATTGAAATTAAATTGGTTCGGTTGAAACTAGAGTTAAAGAAGTGAACAAATATGTTCTAACTAGTCGATAGGGTCGTTCTCTACCTTAGCAATTTCGAGGACGAAATTATTTTAAGTGGGGAAGAATGTAATGACCCGCATTTGCAGAGGTATTATAATTAATTTATTTAATTATATAAATAGTGATATAGTGAATTAAATGGTCATGGAATTAAATAATGATGAATATTTAATTAACATAATAAATTAAATAATATATTTAATTCTGAAATAATCAGAATTGGCTGAAATGACGATATGGTGTGAACTGTATCATCTGCGATATTTAATTCAGCTTGGAATTGAATTTGAATAACGAATATATTATTTGAACGACAGTTTGAACGTATAATTATATTGTAATTAAAATCGAGCTCGAAATGGCGCTGCAGTTCGTAAATTAGCGATTTGAACTTCAACTGAATGTACAGGGTTCGTTTTAAATCGGATTTCTGCGAAACAAGAAACGTACGGAGCTGGTGGAGTATATCTTTCTAGTGGAAGAGAAAATTCGAGATTTCGTCGTGTAAATTTTGATTTATGTCCAAATCAAATTATAGAAAAGTCGCTGTGGAATTCTTTTTTAATTAGTAACGCTTTATTTATGTTATAAAAGCGTTTTCAATATATTTGAATATCAGGTTTGTATTCAAACAAGGTTCTTCTGAGGCGTAGTGATAATTTAATTTTTAGAATTTTATGGTAATTTTTAATTAATTAAATAAGCAACTTTTTATTTTGAATATTTGGCACCCTGTATCGACATTTCGGGGTTTCACAATATGAGTTCATCTACCGGTATTATTACATTTTTGGGATCGTAGGGCATCGCTGATCACAACGGTATGTTTATTTCTATTTATAGCAGTTCGTAAACTCACGAAATGAAGCACCCTTAATAAGTAAATAGTAATGTAAATAAGAAATATATTTATTTTGGCCATACATTTCTCATTTGGTAAGTGGAGTGTTCATTAACACATGACTTACCTACACACTAGAAAAATACATACTGTTGGGCGATGGAAAGTAAATGAATTGTCATCCATCCAACACGTACCTACTCTAGAAACCCTCCATTCTAACGAGCACATACTTTTTGTGTATACAAGTTATAATAATAATATGAGCAGGCTAGTACAAAATGGTTCGAAGCTAATTAAATACTAGGCTACCAAAATGTGAACGTGGAGGGGTAAAGTATCACAACCAAATACATGGTATTCCTCTTGACACACCTCACGCCTGCTACCACATATAATCCCCTGTATAAATACCCCTTTGGCAAATTCCTTAAAGACAAAAAAAATCGTTCTTCAGCAAACAACAGAACGGAGGCCGCCTCCATTTCAAAAACTTCAAGAAATAAAATCTCCCTCTATAAGCTATGAAATCAGACAATCTTGGATTCGTTAAACTCATACAAGAAGGAGCTTCGCATGGGTGGTCTTCATTCTCGGTTCGAGTGGATTTTGGGGTCGCACAAAATGGCATAGCGACAACGGAAATTGGGATTCATCGGGATTGGGCGGACGTGGGCCTCAGCGAGGGCGTCAAAGGACTTCTGGAGGTTGGGCGCCTGGTCTGAAGTGGGTTTGGGCTACTCCGGTAAATGGAGGTAAGCTTCGACGTGCTGTTTTGCCGGATTGGAGCATCAGGTCGGTTTTCAGATGAGGGGGCGAGTGTGACTTTTGGGGTGACGGACGGTTTCAAGTTGCGAAGGGAAATTGGTTGGTGGTGGTTGTGGCTTGGGCAGATGACCAGGGAGGAGGCGGTTGTTGGTCAAAGGGTGAAGTCAAGGGGGAGGTCGCGTGGTTTTTGTCTGGAGGAAGAAAGGCGTTGGCGGGTAGGCTTGAGTGGAGTGGGCCGATTGTTTTAGAGTGAGGCCCATCTTTATTTAATTCAAGTCTTGAACAGTTTTTAGTTTTAAAATATAATAGTGCATTAACTTGTGAACGTGATAACTTATTTGTATGTTATCGAAATTCAGCGAAACAAGATCCGTTAGGATCGTATGGACGGACACTACCCAATGGGACTGACCGGGAGCGGATTGGAGCTCGTTTGAATTTACGGTGAATTAAATTGTTTGATTCAAATCAAACAAACAGTTCATCGTTCTTTAACGATGAACTGCCAATGTGAGTAAATCTCACTAACTCTGAACAGTTTATAATTTCATGTTGTATTTTTAGAACTATTAAATATTGGCTGATTGACTGTGGGTTGACTGTTTGATTGAACTGCTTGTCAGTTAGTTGAATTTCTATATTGATTCTGTTTAACAGAATATATCATATGGAACTGAAAGTGATGTTATCTATATTGTTTAACATCTATGATGCAGGGAAACAGGTTGGAGGAATCCAACTGGATTCCTCAACATTTATTTTATTGTGATTCATATATTGTGATATATGATGTGATATATAATCTGTTGTTGGTTATGTTTGTTTGGACGATATTTATCGTTGTTATGTGGTATGTTAAATACCATAAGAAATACTGGATGTGGGAAAGGGGATTTTCAAAGTGTATTTTGAAAATGAATTATTTATATAAAATCGATGGATTTTATATAGAAAAGGAAAAGGGTTTTTATAAAAGAAAATAATTATAAAATCGAAGGATAAGTGATAATAAAGGAAATATTTATTTGCTAGAATAAATAGAATGATGAAAGAGATATATTTGTAAACCATTTACAAATAGAAAAGATAAAGGAAATGTTTATTTGTTAAATTAATAAGAAAGATAAAAGAAATATTTATTTGCTAAATAAATAGAATTGAAAAGGGAATAGTTATCTGTTAAGTAAACAAATAGAAAAGGGATAAATTAAAGGAGTTAATTCGAAAAGTTAATCGAAATGAGTTGATCGAATATTAATTGTTCGATTAGAGTTAATCGAATAGAGTATGAGTTAGAGTTAACCAGTTAGAGTTAATCAATTAGGGTTGATCAGTTAGAGTTTATCAATTAGAGTTATTAGTTAGAGTTAACCAGTTAAAGTAGAGTTAACCAATAGAGTAATTAAATAGATTTAATCGAATTAGAATAAATCGATTAGAGTTAGTCAAATAAATAAGAGATATTCGAATTAGTTATTCGAATAGAGTTAAACAAATAAGAGTTATTCGAATTAGTTATTCTAATAGAGTTAAACACATAAGAGTTATCGAATTAGTTATTCGAAGGAGTTATCGATTATAGTTTTATCGAAGGGAGTTATCGTATTAGTTATTCGAAAGGAGTTGAGTAAGGAGTTACGTAAAAAGAGTTAATCGATAGGGTTAAATAAATAGAGTTAATCGAATTTAGTTTATTCGAAGAAAGGTTTTCAAATCTGGTTATTCGTAAGAGATATTATCAAATATAGTTATTCGAAGGAAAGAATTATCGAATAGAGATGATTCGAAAGAGAGTTACATAAGGAAGTTATTTAAAGAATTGAAAGGTGAACTTTGTCTATTTCAAGGTTAGAAACGCTGTTCAGTTAAGGTCTGAGTGGTAGTATTACCCTAACTTGATTGACTTCATTTTTAACTAAGGAATGGTTAAGGTTCAATAGTGAAGGTGGGTTAAAGGAATTTAGTTAATAAGCGTAATGGTTTGAGTTGGCATCGCGATGGTTTGTTTAAACATCTGTCTAAGTCCAATGAAGGAGTTTTGGAAATGTTTTCCAACTAAGAACTAGAAATGTTTTCTGATATAGAAAACAAGAAATGGAAATGTTTTCCAATGGTAATAACATATATTTTCTAAATTTAGAAATAAGAGATGTTGAATATAGGGAAACAGGAGATAAGTAAATTAATGAAATGAAGAGATAAATGTTGAATGATGATTGATCGATATAATTTCCTCCTGGAAATAATGTCGTTGTTTCCACACGTATTTTTCTTTGATAGTTAAATCACAGACTATCGAAGTTTTGACCATTTTAACGTTGTTAATATGGAGAGACCGGTTGGATTATTATCCAAAGAACCACTCTGTATTGGCATAAGCGTTGCGAATCATATATGCCAAACATAATTGAAGACGGAGTAAAGTGCAAGGGCTGTTGTATAAATCTTAGATAACAGTGTCTAAGATGGATATACTGAATAGTACCTTCGGTTCATCCTGTTCTTGGATGACTTGTATGGATGAATGTCTGACAGAGTATTTCCAAAAAGGTCACGTACATTGATTTCTTCAACCGTACCAAGAGTGGAGGCGGAGAAGGAAACTTCTTTAGCTAACACGTAATGTATTGTTGTAGACGTCAATTAGTGATTTTCGATGGATCTGACAATGTGGCATTCGAAGTGAATCTGATGTGATGATGAAGCGTAACCTCAAACCTTATCAACCAGTAAATGACAGAAATCGGGCAGGCAGCATGGCTAAGTCGGTCGCTCCGAAGTAGGGTGTATAATCACCTGATCTAGAGTTTCATTTACTTCTAAAAATCTATTGTCGACGCTGTCCCATTTGGGAAACGGTTGCTGATCCCAACCGTTGGTGATATACATTCGATACACTCAAGCAAAATGAGTGGTCGGTCATGTGTGGCCGGGTTGCAAGATGTTCTTGTTGAACCCAGTGTATTCCTTTCTAGAGGTACACTAGCGAAAGGTGGTTCCATACCTTGTCATAGTTGGAAATCCATTACCCAATACGTGCTTGCGGTTTTGATTGTATTCTATATATGTAGAACGTGAGATGAAAGCGTTTCTGCTAGATGATTATTATATTGTGATTGATAGACATTATTGTAAAATCAAAAGGGTTCTTGATATAAAGATAATTTGGATTCTCATAAGGGAAAAACCTGTTCCATTATACGACGTGGTCTTATGAGATATCGTTTTCTTGTTCAAACTGTTTTAAACTGTTTTACTCATACCAGCCCCATGACTGACCCGGAGTTTATTTTTTTGTTTTCCCTAAACTCTTGGGTGCCCAATTTTGTATGGGCAATTAAGTAGTCAGGATTTACAGATACTGGAAGAGCTTGGAGCAGGAGGCTTCAGGATTATATAGCTGTAGTTATTTCCACTGTGTTGTAAGTGTTGTACTTAGATAATGATGTATATTCAAGTACAGATGTATATTTCAAGTTATGTTATATATATTATATGTTATTCGTACCGCTGTGAGGTTCGTGTTACTCTAATGTTGTGTTCTTCTTCTTCTATTCCAAGTTTCTATCCTATTTATCCTTACCCTTTGTTTTCTTTCTATAAATTTCCTGATTTCCAGTACAATTTGTGGTTGGACTTGTGTTGTTTAGTCAGCTCAAATTCTACCGGATTTTCGGGTCATTACACCCTCTTGATTTGAAGATATAAATTAAAACATGATGAGGGGTTTTATTGTAAAATTTATGGACGGAAAATGGAGTTTGGATGGAAATTCTGATTTGGAGGGGGTTTATATAAGTGTGTTTTATTATATTTTATCTTGATGTGACAAGCGATGTTGACTAACGATTTTTATTTCGTGTCTATTGCAATTTTAAATGTTGTTTATTTGCTCCAGTGCTCACAAACAACCTCATTCGAGACGCGAATGGACGGCATAGTATAATTCGATGTTATGGTCCTAATGAAACTTGTTACGTCAAATTCCGAGTCCGTTTGCTCAAATGGTGTTCGTTCACGTTCAAATAGTCATTTTTATTTGTATTTTATTTTGCCACGCTCACGAAATAACCCCTGTTGACGCGCCACTTGAAATCTAGCAATAATTTACTGTTAAGGTCCCAATAAAATTTGTTTCGTCGAAAATGAAGGTCGTTTGAAAAAAGTCCCTTTTTTAACTGCCCAATTCAAATAAAATAAACCAATTTTAAAATACCTCAATATAATGTTAATAAAATATTTAAATTGGCCATACACGAGAAGAATTTCATATATTACCAAAATAAAATATCTCTGGTTGAATTCCAAGCCAAATCGATATTATAAATATTTAAAAACCTCTTTATTTAATATAAATAAACGTTATAATATATAACGAAATTCCATAACGACTATTTCAAAATTTGATTTGGACATAAAATAAAATCTACGCTATGAAAACTGGAATTTTCTTCTCCATTGGAAAGATATCGTCAAACAAATTCTAGCGATTCTTGTTTCGAGAAAATCCGGCTTATTTTGAATCCTGTACAGCCGTTTAAAGTTCAAAACGCCAAATTACAAACTACCGCGCCGCTACCGCTCGTTTTATAATATAATTATAAATTAAACGTTCTGACGTCGTTTTAATAACGAATATATTAATATAACTCAATATAAACCATATTTAAACCATTTTAAATTGCCCGTTCACAATATACTTCAAATTCAACATTTTCCAAATATCCCGAAAATAATAAAAATATTATTATATTATTAATATAAATAATATTCAAAGTAAAAATAGTTAAATTCAATTATATAAACTCAAATCAATATTTTAAATAAATAAAATATTTCAAATAAATGGTCAGAAAATACGGGACATTACATTCCTGCCCCCATAAAATAATTTCGACCTCGAAATTGCTAAGGTAAAAAGACCGCTACATCCCATTATCTTATAAAAATAATAAATTTAAAATTCAATTTTATTCCCAAAACAAATCTAAGTGGTCGTAAAACCAAATGAATTCAAATAGAAGAATTTCCCAAAAATCTTCAAAAAAAATTCTAACACCTTAAATTTTGGAAATTTTTTGGCAGAGTCTCCCCTGTACGGAGGACATCTGCAATATAACAGGTTCAAGAAATAAATATACCTCGACCAACACGGTCAGAAAAATAAAAAATTCAAACCTAAATAAAAACCAAAATTTTATATTTTCGTAGGCGTACCTTTTTGTGAGCATTATTATGTGATAAGCGATATATTATACTAGAGCTTGCTTAATTCTAATGCAGCTTTATTCAAACTGGATTCAATTAACTCCAGAATTCCCCTTGGATGGATTTTAAAGCTGAATTGGCACTTCTGCACCTGTTCTCAACTCAAATGAATTCATCAGTCATCACAACAATGCCAGTTATATTCAAAACATCAATACCATTCATTCTGACCAATTCTACACACAATTCAATCCACATGAGGTTATAATTATTTATGATCAAGTCTTAATAATTCATTTGTTCCATTAATTATCCATTCAATTTCATTAGAGTTTGATTTATTCATTGGTCCTCAATCAAATTTCAAATTAATATCCATATAACCAACCAAACATTTCATTGATTTCAAATACTCCGTTGACTTACTCTTTTCCAAACACAAGTCAAATTCTGAAATTTTCAACTATGATTACATCTTATACAGTTTACTTTAACTTTGAATAAGTTAGATTAAATATTAACATTCCCATTAACACATCTCATATTTGAGATTTCTTTTAAATATCTACTCAGATTCTACTTATTCATTGATTTCAAACAAGTCCATCTATTTTCAGATTCATATTCAAGCAATCAACAACACAAATCCAAGCATATCATTCAAATAAATATTAACAAATACGATTGATTTCCCATATTATAATAGCTTATGAAAATCAATACTTTTAATATTTTATAAAATAAATTGGGCAAAAATAGTTTCAAAAATAATTTTATATGAAATTACAAATACGCATCCTCATATATACACTCAACTCAATCTAGGGTATTGCTAACCACATCTCTATTGTGTCACGCCACAGAGCCAAAATTATCACTAAACCAATAGCTCTGATACCACTGTAACGACCCGGGGAAAATTCGACGCTCGAATTTTCGACAATAATACATAACCCGTATTACTTGCCAAAAACCCAAGTATTAAATCCCAGATTTGTTAATAGAAAGAATTTAGAGGGTGAGAAAAGAAAGAAAGAATATTAGAATAGAAGAAAGAAGAAGAACACCACATCAAAATCTCACAGCGGAACAGATAAAATATAATATATCAAACTCTTTATACAAAAGGAAAACTGGATACACATACCAATCATCAGAGTACAACATATATCAGACACAGCGGAAAAATAACTTTATATAACTAGCGGTGAAGCCTCCTGCGTCTAGCTCCTGAAACACCAAGCGAACCTAACCTGGAAATACATTTGGTTTGACCCGAGCACATTTGAAACAAAGCAAAATACACCGGGTCAGTCTGGAATACTGTCAGTGACAAATTCACAGTACAAACAACTTGTTTAACTTTGGAAAATCCTTTATGAAATCAAAGGATAATAGTAAGACCAGCCCACACATAAACACAGACGGTTTTTACCTTACTATAACCCAAAATGTTTTTGAAATCATAACTAATTATGATATTATGATAGTTTCTAAATACAAGTAAATAACAATCTAGCGGAATGCTTGCATCTCACGCTCCACATATATAGTATACAAACCAAAACCGCGGGCGCTTATTGGAGAATGGGTTCCAACTATGACAAGGTATGGGACCACCTGCCGATAGTGTATCTCTAGAGGCGAATACACTGGGTTCAACAAGAACGTCTTACAACCCAGCCCACACATGACCGACCACTCATTTCGCTTGAGTGTATCGAATGTATATCACCGACAGTTGGGATCAGCAACCGTCTTCCGAAAACGGGGCAACATCGAATATAGATTAAAGAAGAAAATGGAATTTCTCTAGATATGTGATTATACACCCTAATGGGAGCGACCCACATAGCCATGCTGCCTGCCCGATTTTTTGTCATTTCCCGGTTGTGAGGCTTGAGGCTAGAATTCACATTAAGAACATCTGGTCATCATTCACTTTGAATGCTACATCGTCAAGTCCATCAGATATCACTAATTGATGTCCCAAAAAACACTCTAGTTAGGAGCTAACCAAATATGATACGTTTGAAGAAATCAATGTACGTGGTCTTTTGGAAATACTTTGTCAAACATTCGTCCATACAAGTCATCCAGGAATAGGATGAACCGAAGGCACCCTCCTACCGCATCCAATATAGGAATCACCCCATGGACCAGTAGCGAGAAGTCCTTGCAAATCCGTAGATTTCAACCACGACAGAACCACAGTATTTCTCTGCGTTGCAACACAGAGATTTTAAGCAATTCTTCCGCTTATGAAGATCACGGTCTTCAATGCTCCATCTTCACTCTTCATGATTTCGTATTTGCTGGTTCAGAATGGTTTTCGAATATAAATTCGATCCCGGTCTTTCTGTACCAACAATCGTATTGGTCTAGTTTGATAGTCGATGATTTAACTATCAAATAACGAATGTGTAAATAAGTTTATTGATTCGGTAATTAGCATGACTTGGCCTATTAAAATATATTTATCAAAATTGTTAATAACTTATACTTCTTCCTATATATTCAAACATTATTCTTATTTAATTATACAAAACTATTTTACAAATTTCAGAGTATGTATATATATATACACTCAGCTTTCCATTTCCTTTAGGAATATCAATATATTTCTTCAAAACCCTTTTTCCCTTTTCTTATTTCCAGGCATCTCACTATATACATATATGTATTATACTTAATGGTATAAAACAAATTATCGATTTTGATATGGCAAAGCAAACGTCATACTATAATTTAAAACAAGTATTTTTATTGACTTTATAACTAACATTGTAGTATTATTCATTTTCTAAAATCCCGCACTCGTGTTCAATATTCTTCTTACGACTTAATAAACCAATTACCACACTTTGTGCTCACCACAAACGAATATCATTCCTCGATAATAGTGAAGCCGTTAAGTTGGGGTATTTTATATACCTCTCAGACCTTGATCGACAACATTCATACCTTAGAATAATATTAGTTTATCGCTTAACCACAGATATTAAAATATTATTACCACCTCAATTTCAAAACTAGTTTTAAAAGCCGTTTCTTATATTTGGAACCCTCGCTCAATGCACTTTTTACTTGATTTCCTTAATTAAGTAAATATTTACTAAACACCCCTTTTCACTTAAAGCACTACTACACTAATAACCTTTGGGTGTAATAATAAATATCCCTTGTCAAATGTTTTGCTTTTATCAATTTGGCGTTCTAATGATGAAACTTATTTTGGATTTTATAAAATCCGCTTACCACTTTTTCTACAATAAGACCCCTTTTAACTTGGATTTCATTTCAAAAATCCATTAATCAATATATAATACCAAAGCTCTTGTATGTGATTCACTTGTGTTTGAAATCATTATTTCAATTATGGTGCTTCGCTTAATTAAATTCATTAACATTCAAAGTCATTGTTCGGTTTAAAGCCCTTTTTAAACCTGGTTAGGATTTCTATTCCATCACTTACAATAATCCTTTAAGCATCTTAAACAACTTCTTATATTTGATTCTAAAACCATTAACATATTCCAGTCTATTACTAATATATTTGTCATCTCCTTTAATCATTTCTATTCAATTTAATTCTCTTTTTAACAATATAGTAAAATCTTATTTAAATCCCCATATTCTCTTACCAATTCGATTTTCCAATCTCGTTTGAACACTTGGTTTATAATTCCTTTTATAAACTCTAATTCCCCTCTTTTTCCGAACCTTATCATTAATTAATCACCTGTTAATTGATTTCCCATTTAAAAGCCCTTGTTTTAATTATTATTAACTAAAATAATAATTAATTTTATTATTAATCATATTAAAAATAATTAACTTTGCTATTACTAAAAATAGAATAACTATCACCTTTAAAAGCTTATCAAATAATAATTAATTTTATTAACACTAAATACTTCAAAATTTCCTTAATTTATAGTTAATCAAAGATTAACTAATAATTTTACACTATTCGTTAAATTTTAACGAATATTCAGAAAACCCAATTAATCCCATTATCAATTTAATCCCATTATCAGTTCCAATTAAATTCGGTTGATTTTGCCAACCGTACATCTCAGTTAACTATTAGTTGATTTTCATTTGTCATTTGTCATTTACCCCTTTTAAATTAATTGAATAACTTAATTAACTTAAAAACACTGTTTAATTGTTGTAAAACCAATTATTTAATTTTACCAACCATAGGTAAATCCTTGGGTTTTTACCTTTGGAACTCGTATCGATCATAAAGTTTCATTACATGAATCCCTTAAATAATTCTTTTATAAACTCGATTTGAAATATATATTAATAAATTTCTAATTTAATTACTTGTATAAAATAACAATAAAGCTTCAATTCAGTTATAAGATAATTTATAATTTTAAAACTTGTGTCGATTCACCGAACGGTAGAACGACATCTAAAACAACACATTTTAGGCCATTCACAGCCAATTACTCAATCAACACTGTCGATTGATCTTAAACACAACAAAAGTGAATCCGTTCAACCATCACATTCAAATAGGTTTTACTACCATCTGGGTTTCAATTTAGTTCATATATCAACAATATTAAAGAAAACAAACAACATATGTAATATTTGAGGAATCCGGTCGGATCCCTCCAACCTGTTCTTCCCTGCACCACAGCTCGTTATACATTTCATAGTAATATATGAAATAAATTTCCATAATCTAATATTTAAAACAATGAAATATAAATAACTGCAACCAATCAAAAAATAAACAACCAATAGCAACCAATCAACCAATTTATACTTTTAACCGTAAATTATATTTTAATATGAATTTACCACATCACAGGATTCCAGAAGGCATGAGAATTAACTCATCAGATTATTCGGTTGGCGGCTGACGCGTTTGTTCCTTTTAATTTGAAGCGAACGTTGAAAATTAGCTGAAATTTTAACTACATCAGATCAGTGCCTAGTCAGTGCCATCAACTAGGCTTCGTCCCTGCGATCCCAACGGATCCAGTTTCGTTAAATTTCGTTATCGTATGAGGAAGTTACACTAATTTAAAGTTTCATATATATATATATATACACAATTATTAACTTGACTGCTAATTAATAAATTAATTAATTAATTAAATTATCATTACCTTAATTACCGTTATAATCCATGCCTCGTCAGCCCATCATTAAACCCCAACGCGTTTTCTCTTCGTTGATTAACATAACCCGATCCTTCTCAAAATGATGTCACCGAAACCCAACTCCCCTTCGATTATCCATCACCACCGCCGATTCCGATCACCGAACACCACGGCAGACAACCAGCCAGAACCGCCTTGACGAGGCGCCTCCCGTGCCGAAGCATCAGCCCCCAATTCGCCTTTGTCTTCCGTGATTTTCCAGTTGAACGAAAAATGCGTCTAGCCCCGATTCTCTAACCATCGATACCCATAGCCGATTGCACCACCTTAGATCTGACCGTCGTCCATCCCTTGACACTTCCCCTTCAGGCCCCCAACCCAAAACGTCGTCCTCCACTGTGAAAATCACTAAACCCGACTGCCACCTGAAAACCAAACCTAAAATCAAAGCCTCCGTTCATCCCAGTTTTCCGACCACCACACCCAGTTTCAGACACTCCGACCGACTGCAAAAAGGACACCCATTCCCTCCTCTACAAGACTGGCTTTGGACCCAACATCAACCGACAACCCAAATCGCCGGAAACCACCCAAAAACGAAACTAAATCTCCACGGTTTGGCCTTGATTCCGGTCACCTCCGACCACTGTTCCACCCCAACTTTTTGTTGAAGCTAGATCTCACTCCGATCTACCACTTTACTTCAGATTCCCGTAGCTGGTTTCCTCTTGATTTGAATATATAAATTAAAACATGATAAGGGGTTTTATTGCAAAATTTATGGACAGAAAATGGAGTTTGGTTGGAAGTTCATATTTGGAGGGGGTTTATATAAGTGTGTTTTACTATATTTTATCTAGATGTGACAAGCGATGTTTACTAATGAGTTTTATTTCGTGTTTATCGCAATTTTGAACGTTGTTTGTTCGCTCCTGTGCTCACATACAAACCCTGTTTGAGACGGGAATGGACGGCATAGTATAATTCGAAGTTACGGTCCTAATGAAACTTTTTTCGTCAAATTCCGAGTTCGTTTGCTCAAATGGTGCTCGTTCACGTTCAAATGATCATTTTTATTTGTATTTTATTTTGCAACGCTCACAAAATAACCCCGATTGACGCGCCACTTGAAATCTAGCAATAATTTACTGTTACGGTCCCAATAAAATTTGTTTCGTCAAAAACGAAGGTCGTTTGAATAAAGTCCCTTTTTTAACTACCCATTTCAAATAAAATGAACCAATTTTAAAATACCTCAATATAATGTTAATAAAATATTGAAATTGGCCATACACGAGCTGAATTTCATATATTACCAAGATAAAATATCTCGAGTTGAATTCCATGCCAAATCGATATTATAAATATTTAAAAACCTCTTTATTTAATATAAATAATCGTTATAATATATAACGAAATTCCATAGTGACTATTTCAAAATTTGTTTTGGACATAAATAAAATCTACGCTATGAAAACTGGATTTTTCTTCTCCATTAGAAAGATATCGTCAAACAGATTCTAGCATTTCTTGTTTCGAGAAAATCCGGCTTATTTTGAATCCTGTACAGCCGTTTAAACTTCAAAACGCCAAACTACGAACTACCACGCCGCTGTAGCTCGTTTTATAATATAATTATAAATTAAACATTCTGACGTTGTTTTAATAACGAATATATTAATATAACTCAATATAAACTATATTTAAACCATTTTAAATTTCCCGTTCACACTATACTTCAAATTCAACATTTTCCAAATATCCCGAAAATAATAAAAATATTATTATATTATTAATATAAATAATATTCAAAGTAAAAATAGTTGAATTAAATTATATAAACTCAAATCAATATTTTAAATAAGTATAATATTTCAAATAAATCGTCAGAAAATACGGGACATTAAACAGTCTCTAATTGTAAACTAGTAAGAGAACAACCCCCTACGTATTAACCCCGAAGGCCGAAACCAACATCAGATCGATACCCAGAAAGTCATTCAATTCAACTAATTTTCAGTCAGTTTCTAATTTCAGTACTTCCATTTTAAATTCCTATTTGAAATCCCAAATTTCTTTATAATATTTTATTTGCAAAATATTTACTTTAAATCAGTATCATGTTACCCCAGTGTGCGAAGCATGAGTCTAAACCTTCCTAATGTAAAATTCTCTTTTTATAAAACTCTATTCATTTTCCGAATATTTCCCTTTAAAAATTCTATTTACTTTCTAAATCTATATTCCTTTTATATTTCTATTTATTTTATAAATATTTCCTTTTATATAATTCTATTCGTTCTATATAAAACCTTTTATATAATTCTATTCATTTCCGAATTTTCCATTTATTATATTTTCCAATATTTGTTTTTCCAATATTACCTTTTATAATATCCTATTTCTTTTATACATATATATATATATATATATTTAAGTTTCAGTATTCACATTGAAAATTTCCTTTTTACATTCCGGTATTTCATATGGTATTTAAAATACCTAATAACATGACCAGTGTCATCCTAATCAATCACAGATTATATATCACAATATATGAAAACAAACAGTACTATAAATATTGAGGAATCCATTTGGATCCCTCCAACCTGTTTCCCTACATCACATATGTTAAACAATATAAATAACATCGACTTCATTTCAATATGAACTATTTTGATAAACAGAATTAATATTTGATTAACGATTTATATATATATCGTTATCTATAATTTCAACCAATACATCAGCAATTCAACCAAACAATCAACACACAACAATCAATCATCATTTATCAATACTAGATTATATTTATAAAAATATAAACTGTACAGAGTTAGTGAGATTTAGTCACATTAGACAGTTATCATTAAATAACGATTAACTATCTTTGATTTAGACAGACGTTTTATTTTTCCGTAAATTGTACCGAGCTCCAATTCACTCCCTGTCAGTTCCATTGCGTAGCCCAGTCCATACGATCCTAACGGATCTTTTTTTGTTGAATTCTGTTAACATACGAATAAGATATGATTAATTATAGTTAATACATTATTTAGACTAAAACCAAACTTAAATTTAAATCATTTGGGCTTTACCCCTTTTGACCCGGCCTATCAACCCTTTACCCAAGTCCTCCTTCTTCCACTTCCAGGAAACTTACAACCCGCTGCTTTGCCACTCTGTGGCCGACGTTTCTTCCACCCATCCTCCCTTCTCCTCTTCATGAATCCACAAACTAATACCATCATTCAACTTCACTTCGAAATCTCTACACCTCCATCCTAGTTTTATAAAACTCAACATCAGGATCCATGTTGCGTCTCAGCTCGAAACCACGACATCCATCAAAGGCATCGACACTTTTGGGTGTCAATCTCACTGAAAATTTTCACATAAGTGCCTCTTCACCTTACAAACCGGATTTCAACAACCATAACATCAAACATGTACAAAATCCTCGAAGTCGCTAACCCTAGGTCACGCTGGAAGTCTGGAGCTCTAGGAAAGCAGCGACACACCACAAACAACCTACCCCAAATCGAAGAGTAACACATAACGATTCTGAATATATTTCTATTTTGATTTGTAAAATTATATTGGATTTTCTAATGATTTTTAAACTTTCCGTTTTATTGTAAAAACGAAGAATAGAGAGCGGCGGAAATTTATTTGACCAGAGGAGAGTAGAAACTAGGTTTGGGATTGTAAGGGTATTATATAGGTGGGTTTTAATAATTTTTTATTCGATTATTTAATTAATATTTAACTTAACACTGTCTTTGTTTTTCTTTAAAATTCCTGTGATCACATACGATATCCAAAAATCACGGAAATTGACATGCGCCTTCAGTTTGACATTACGGACCAAACGAAACTGGTTTCGTCGAATTCCGACTTCGTTTGCTCACACAGCATATTTTTAACCATCAAAATACTAACTGTTTTTCACAATAAAAATCGGTTCCGTACGGCCACATACTGACTCCAAAAGTCACAAAACTTGGAATCTAACAATAATTTAATATTACGGATCCAACAAAGTTAGTTTCGTCGAATACGGAGGTTGTTTGCAAAAGTGGCTATTTTTAAAGCTCTAAATCACCCATTTAAATATATAAATATATTTAAAAATAATTAAATTAAATATTTATAAATAAATATTATCGTATATATTCACATAAAATATCATATAACTCCAAAATATTCCTATATGAATTTCTAACTCGATATTTCAAATCCCGGTTAAATCGATATCTAATTTATATTAAAAATCCTTTTATATTATAAATATATATTTATAAATTTCAAAGGAATTCCATAGCGAATTTTCTAAAATTTGATTTGGACATAAATCAAAATATACACGATGAAATACCAATTTTTCTCTTCCATTAGAAAAATATACTTCACCAGCTCCGAACGTTTCTCGTTTCATAAAAATCTGATTTAAAACGGACCTTGTATATTCAGTTGAAGTTCGAATCGCCAATTAACGAACTGTCGCGCCATTTCGAGTTCGATTATAATATAATTTAATTTATACATTCAACCATCGTTAATTAAATATATTCGTTATCATAATTCACTTTCAAACTGAATTATATCTTAGAAATAATCCAATTTACAAAAAATTATGAATTTAGCTATTTTCGATTATTTCAGAATTAAATATATTATTCTATTATTTATATTAATTAAATATTCAGTATAATTTAATTAAACAACCCATTTAATTCTCTAAATCGCTATTTAAATAATTAAATAAATTAGTTATATATCGTTGGAAATACGGGTCGTTGCAATTACGCTCGACCGGTTTATGAGCAAATATTGTTTCTATTTTAGCATTGGGTAGTGTAGATAATATTTGTGTGTAAACTCCTTGTGATTAATTTCACGATTTTACTATAAGGTGTCTAGCGACAATATTGATTCATTTAATTTATGAACGTAAACTGGAATGAATGTTTTTGACAGATAATTTTCCATAAAACAATAGGAATGAAAATTTTGATTTCAAAAAGTATAAAATATTTGAAAATAAGAAATATTTGTTAGCTAATGCCTTGTGATTTATTACATGATCTGATTGAAATGCATTTAGTGACAATATTTATTAATTTAATTTGTGAATGTTAATTTAAATGAAACATATTTGAAGATTTGTTTCATAAAATAATATGAAATGAAGTATTGATTTTTAAGAAATCCAAAATATTTGGAAATAAATATTTTGAAGATAAATAAATGGTTCATAAAAGAAGTTTTATAAACAAAGAGAATCTCGATGGATAGAACCCCAATGTTTAAGTGATTTAGAAAATTGCAACACTATGATTTGAAGATATTTGTGATTAACATTGTGAAATGATTTATCACTTCGGGATAGAAATGATTTGATGTGTTACCCATGATTCGGGTAACCCATGACTAAAAATCTGGGTAAAACAAGTATGTAACTCTCTGGTTATAGATGGACATACCGTATGGGACTCTTTGGTTATACAGGGACATACATAGATTATTGAGGAGATGAGAAGTTTAGGACCCAGTTGCCTTGTTATCGAGAGAAACCTCCCGATCTGGTGACATATCTGTTGATATGCTTGTATTGTAGATATTTGAGATTTTCAAATTTGATTTGTTTATAAATCCTAAAGTGGAGTATGATTTGATATGAAACAAATATATCTAGTATTTCAACAATTTGAAATAAATTGGGATTTTAAGCTCGAAGATATTCACTTTAAAAGAACGAATTTGAAAATAATAAGGTTGACTAGATTTCATAAATCTAAGTTTGAAGATTAAGCCTGAAGGGTAGTTTGGGAATTGCATTGTTGGTTGTTGCATCGTAGGCTCCATAAGTTTATTTATGGTAGGATAACTACATTGGCTTGATCATGTATTTAATTGGGTACCCAATTAGATAGGGGTACTAGGCAGTCACAAGTGGTAGTGATGCAGCATCTTAAATAACTTAACCCTTTTTTGTTTGTTGTTTTTATTAATTTTGTAATGTGATCTCATTCATGCTTACTATTATTCCACATTTGACTTGTTTGTTGAGTTCTTAGGAGTTGTCATTATTGTCTTCTCATTAGAGTAGTGCCGTGGTAGATTTATTTATTTATTTAAGTTTTCTTTTATCATAGCATGCCTAGCGTATTAAAAGATCTCTGATAATTTGTATAATCAAATTGTATCCTATACATTTAGCAATGCTGAATATTTATCAAATATTGTAGTAAGTTGGTAGTTTTCATTCGTAGTTTTAGAAACAGATGGATTTTTCGGCATTTTCATTGGTCCAAAAATCTAGGTCATCACAACTTGCGATAACATTCTTGATTTTGTTTAAGTTAAAGTGGTGCTAAAATATTCTCGTTTAACTCTCCCTCTTACCAAAAACAACTGTATATATGTACATACATTTTTGAAATAATAAAGCCTAGCGTCCTCATGATTATGTTTTCACTCTCATTTAAAAATCCTCGCGGTTATGCATGGGTGAATACCATTAACCTTTCTTATATTTTCTTTCATTCTCATTTAAAAGTCCTCATGGTTTTATGGATGGAACTTATATAAGAGAAGAATAAAAGTCTAAGTATTCTCCTATGCTCATTCAAAAGTCCTCACAGTTGTGCATGGTTAAAAATACTAGACGGTTTCCTCAGTTTACATGAGCTAAGCATGTAAATATAATGTTAATGTCACTAATTTTTTAAAATCATAACAAGAGAGAGTAAGCAATGGAAATCCAAGCACCATCTTCATTTATTTTATTGAACTTGTTATTACAAAAGAAATAAAAACGTTACTTTGCAAATGTTGATAGTCGATTATAGAATTCAATTCATAATTGCACCATGTTTTCATTCGAAACAAATAGCTAAGCTAGAGAAAATTGTAGCGTTAAATTAACTTTTGTTTGAAGTTTTGATTTGTAAATGACTAAAATTTCATGGTGATGTCCCATATAAAGTACTCTTCTCAAATCTAAAAGTAAATTCTCCGTTTATAAGTGCTTTTGTAACGACCCGTATTCTACGTATCATAGGATCGTAGAATATTTATTTCTTTCACATACGAAGTCGTATGGTCATGTAACTTTAGGAGATGACTATTGGGGTCATTTCCCATGTTCATGATTTTTGTCGATTTTTAAATGACCATTTTACCCCTAGTTGGCACTGTTTTGGCCATAACTTTTGACTGGAAAGGGATTTTGACCTGAAAGCACTTCAATTGGCTCCAGATGATGGCTTACAATTCCGTAGAGTGGTCACATTAGCCAACCGGACTCACTGTTTGGGAGATATGGCTGAAACAAGTTTCAGATGGTGAAAAACAGCTTAATTGGGCTTAACCGGGTGATTAACAGCTAGGCCAAATGGGGGATTTCGGGATTAGGGTAAGGAGGAGGCTGAAATCAGTTAGAGAACGATCTTGTCCTCATTTTTCAGCCGCCACTTTCATTCTTGAACCCTAACAATGGCTGCCAATGTCTAGAAACATCCCCAAATCACTTTCTAATCAAGTTTTGGCTTAATCTACATCAAATTAAGGAGAGAAAACACGAAAGCAAGGTTGGAGCTGCTGTTAGATGTTAGAATTCACCCAAATCAGCGAGGTTTCAGTTCTGAGAATTTCATTTGTGGCCAAGGTGAGTAATTTGCATAGTTTTTGCACTAATTATGGTAATTAAGGGTAATTAGTGAAGATTAGCGAATTTATACACTAATAAATTCTGGAAAAAAATATCTATAAATTCGAAAATAATATTTTATGCCTCTGGTAGAAATTTGGTTAAGTTTTGTTAACCCTATGATTAGTTTTGCTTAAACATGCTTAAGGGAAAATATGGGGTTTTGGGTATATTTGATCCATTTTGACATGTAAATCCATTGTTTTGGTGTTTGTGGTTATTTTGCCATGTTGCTATGACTGTTTGAAACGATTTGTGATTGATTAGAATAGTTAAATTGGTCGAAAACATCGTCGAATGGCGTAAAACACTTGTTGGAAAAGTGCAGGTTCTGGACCGGATCGGATCGGATATGGAGGCTCAGATCGGATGAGTTGAACTGGGCAAGGAATCTGATCGGATCGGAACTTGACACTTGAGACAACTGGCAAAAAGGAAGGCCACGCTAATTGAACTGGGATCGGATCGGATAAAGGAGGAGAGATCGGATCGACTGAAGGACGAAGGGCTCGGACTGAAGTAAGGCGAAGGGATCGGATCGGAGCAAATGAAGGACGAGGGAGCGGATCGGAGCAGAAGTACGAACTGGATGGGAGATGGCACCCGACCCGACCCGAAGTGGGACACCCGACCCGAACCGATGCAACGCTGTGGACTCGACCCGAACCGACGCAACGCCGTGGACCCGAACCGAACCGCTACAGGAGAAGACTACGAACAGAACCAACTCAAGGTAGAGGACCCGACCCGAATTGATGGCTAGAATGGGGACCCGACCCGACCCAGTGTTGACCGATAACCCGAGATGCAAAGGTAGTCCAATATGGGAAGTTAGAGCTCAGGATCCAGTTGGGAACCGATGAGTTCACTTCATGATTGGGCTTTGCTGTGGGACGTGTGCCAAGGGGCAGTCGATGTCTGTGACTTTGGATCACTATGTATGGGAGTTACATGAACGGATTCAGGGCCAAAGTGGCCTAGGTACGACTAAAGGGCTATAGACCAACGAAGTGGGGTCTTTTGTAAAGATTTTGTCATGACTCCATGTGGTAAGCTTGGTAGTAGCTGTAACAACCCGAATTTTAACAACACGTTAAAACAAGAAATCAAGGTAGAATTAAATTTTAAAATTAGAATTAGGTAAAATGGACATCACCATTGCGTTCGTCTCGGAAAAATACGCGAAATAGAGTCCGAGTTTTCGAAAATCGGAGTCCGTATGACCAAGATATGGCCAAAACAAGATTTCAGCAGACTTTCTGGCAGACTGACCCGTGTCGACTGTAGTGTCGACACCCAAGTCGACCTGCCCCCCCCTTGTGTCGACTGTAGTGTCGACTTCCCCCCTGTACAGGTCAACCTGGTCGGCCTGGGGTGGCCCAGAACCCATTTTTGAGGCCCGGGATGAGTTTTGTTGGTCCGGATTGACTCTAGGGTTGATCTAAAGGCCCTAAATGGTTCCTACACTTGACTTCTTCCCCAAGACATGCTTTGCGTCTAGTTTGTTGGCTTGTGATGGATTTAGATGGCTAGGATCTAAACTAGGGTTTATCCTACGGCCTAAACTATCCTAGTCATCTATAAAAAGACCCCTAACCCTACCTTAAACCCTCATAAATTGATCCTACAACTAAACTATGCCAAAATTTCTAATGATCATGGCCTCCACTCAAGCCTCCATCCTCTTGTCATAAATTCTATCTTCATTCACATGAGAGATTACATGATCATATGAGAGTATGAGAGTTTCTATGTTCATATGAGAGCATCTAAACTTGATTTCAAGGCAAATCTTCATCAAAGCAAGGATCTTTCTTATTATTTTCTCAAGGGTTTTATTGGAGCTTATTGATTTGGGGTTTTTGCTAGTGTGGCTTCGTCTCAATCTTTTTATGTATTGATTTGTGCCTTCATAGCATTGTAAGCCCCCTCCTACTCTTAGATATTAACTATGAAGTTAAATGTTCATGTTGCAAGTTTTGGGTTTGAACTTGAGTAGGTTACATGCTTAGAAACTATCATGTTATGTGTAGATTTATCCTATGCATATTCGTAAAGTCATCACCTTGATTTTGTGGGCTAAAAGCTATAAGCTTTATGTTGAAATGTTGCATTATGCAACATAAGAACTCTCTTATCCCTTAAGTAAACTTGCATAGAATGCTAGATGCGAACTTCTAGCCATTTTTCTATGTCATCTATCAACATGATTCACCTATATGCTAAGTTTTGGGGTTATGCATGTTTTTGGGGCTTAATAATGTAACATGCAAGTTTGTGAACACATTATGTCTCATATGCCACCATGTTTAACTTGCGGCCTTATACCCCTTTTGTTATACCTTTGCCAAGTTCCTTCTTTTAATCCATTTTGCGTTGTTACGAATGTATATGCGAGTTTAAAAGCGTTGGGGTTACGTTATGGGTAAACTTTAATGACATGAAACATGATTTGGGTAAATTGGTATAAACATGACAACATGTAATTTTGGCTATGAACATGGGACTTGAAAACTTGACACGTATGGGTTGTAAGTTTAATAAGACACTAGACCAAACATGAAAGTGGCCAACTCGAGGTTGGGTTGAGTTTGTAGCATAAATCTACCCGGACCCGCCCGGCTTAACTAGTGGCTACAAACAATAGGACCCAATGTGGATAGTTGGTCATATAACACTTAAAACCCGAGGTTAGACTAGGTTGTGGTGTAAATCTACCCGGACCCGCCCGGCTTAACTAGTAACCACAGCAAAGTCTAATGTGAGAGGTTGGGGTGCATTAATCTAATTAATGCCACATGAAAAGGTTAAGTAATTTTGATTAATGACACTTAACCGATATGACACGAATGGGTAGGTTAAGTTAAACCGGACTTGGTTCCTTAATGACACTTAACCATATAAGACAATTAGGGGATGGGGTTAAGTAATTTACACATAACTAATCCGACTTGGTAATTAGATGGGGTTAAGTAACCTACACTTAACTAATCTAAACACGGTAATTAGATGGGGTTAAGTAATCCATACTTAACTAATCTAACACGGTAAATTCGATGGGGTTAAGTAATTTACACTTAACTAATCCGACTTGGTAATTAGATGGGGTTAAGTAACTTAGACTTAACTAATCTAAACACGGTAATTAGACGGGGCTAAGTAACCTTCACTTAACTAATCTAAGCACGGTAATTCGATGGGGTTAAGTTAAACAATTAACCAATCTAAACTTGGTAATTTAATGAGGTTAAGTAACCAATACTTAACCAACTTAACATGATAATATAATGGGGTTAAGTAACTTATACTTAACCAATTATACATGATGATTTGATGAGGTTAAGTGACCTATACTTAACCAATCTAATATTCGGACTTGATAAGGTTAAGTCACAAGACCTTTTAAATTAGGTTTAACCATTGTAATACGATTAGTGGATGGGGTTAAGCTAACCCATACTTAACCAATCCGACTCGATAATCTGATGGGATTAAGATAATCTATGCTTAATCAATCTAACATGATAATCTGATAGGGTTAAGACAAATAAATACTTAACCAATTTGACTTGATAGGGATAAGTCATGAGCTTCTTGGTACACTTAACCAACTTGTAGGGCTAAACCTTGAACTTGAGTACTTAGCCAATCTTGACATGATTCGTGGGCGGGTTAGGTCATGAACTTGAAGGACAACACTTGACCCATTAGACAAAACCCTAGCTCAGGGGACTAGGTTGAAAATCATAGTTAACAAGGATAGTGGGAAGAGAAGCTAAGTGGTAAACCTTAGTTAAGGATAACTAAGTAATAATTCTTAGCCAAGGACATGGGACTAGTTCATAAATAGATACGGTAAGTCATCGCTTAGTATACGAGGAGGAGCAACTTATCTGACTTGGATAAAAAGCTCCAGCGAACTGGGTGACGAAGCGGTAGCTTCGGGGGACGTGAGGGTACTCTTGGTATCTCTCTGTGAGGTGGCGGGTGGTCCATGAAACCCGGCCTCACAGAGGTTAAGGTCTGCGGTAGAGGAGCCAAGAGTATGCCTTGGTTGCTATGCGAGCGACCTAAAGACTAGGATGGATTAGCGTGGAGTTGACGATACTTGTTTTTGCCCTGGATAGCACGTCGCCGACTACCTACCATCTTCAGTTAATCGTGTACGAACGGAAAGGCAGAGAACTCCCAACAGACCATGTTCTTGCTATCGAGTCATGGGTGAGGTTGGCCCAAAGGAAAGTGGGGCTATAGTGGGGCCGGGATGTAGTTCTCATACATGATTTTTCTTGGATTGCCTTTAAGTAGTTGAGGGTGGGGTCACGTGGGACCATAGCCACGGATACAAAAACAGACCTTGGTATCTGCATCAGCAGATGACTTAAATCTCCCGACTGAGTTCCGTATTTCTTGATTTGCCATGGCACGGAACTCGGGTGGCACATTGAGATACATGTGCGTCTAGACATGGAAACGATTCACGATACATACGTGGGATAAAGGGCGCAGTTGACGGGTTGCATAATCCCTAGTGGCCCTAGGTGGCTTGAACCAAAAACACGGAAACGTTCATTAGGTATCATAATCCCTAGTGACCCTAGGTGGCATAAATCCTAAGTGAACACGCGATAGTTCATGGTTAGAAAACATAACCAAATCAAGGGTAGCAGTCCAAAATAACCTCAAGGATAAAACGGTACTACGTTGAAGTGGTATAGATTTACATAAGAAAGCCCGTACGGCCTACGGCAAAGGACTGAACTTATGCATGGAAAGAATCATACGAATCAGGAAACCTACATATACGATATATTAGGATGACATGGACCATTACATGACATTGGGCAAGAGACATTCATAGTTAACACATGACGCGGGCCGGGATACTAGTACGGGAGGTGCATAGCGAATATACATGATAGATACCTTGCGATATTGTACTTGATAGAAACCTGATGATGTGATACCTTGACTTATCTTGACACCGTAGTTTATCATGACACACTTGTTTATCTTGGTACAGTAGTTCATCATGTTATTTTGGTTTAGCTTATCTATCTTGTCATCATACTTATGTTCATCTCAGTTCCTCATGCCAGTTAACTTTACTAGTTTATATACTGATAGTAGATAGGGCTTACCAGTCTTTATGACTGACCCCGCTTTGTTTCGCCTCTTTGTCTTCCGTTTCCCCCCAGGTTACAGGGAGGAAATGCTATTGTTAGTTCGGACTTCTTCTGTTTGAAGGTCATCATGTATGGCTTGGACTTTTCTTGGCTATGGCTACTTTACTGTTTCACTTAGGGAATAATTTATGAAAAGGTTTTTATGCTTCTTTACTATTGCAAGACAGGTTTTCATGTAAGAAATTCTCTGATGTAAAAGGCTTTAGACCTTATTTACTAATGATATGAAAGTTGGTTTTACTTCCGCTATTTTATATTTTCTGTCTTGTAATATTTCTGTACATGTTTACCAATAATACCCCTCTAAAGCTAGTGCATTCCTTTGCGAGTGACCCTAGCGGAGGTTGGGTGTTACATTTGGTATCAGAGCAGAAGGTTACCAGACTGGGCAAAAGTTTTTAAAACCTTCTGAAAACTATTTGAAAAACCGTTTACAAAGAAGCATTTTTCAAGAAAAGTTTTTAAAGGCTATTCCCCAAAAGCCATTAGCACTATCCTTTGTTTCCTTGATTGAATCTCTTTTCCTTTCTTTCCTACATCTGTAGTCACAGTAGGTTTAACTGCGACTAATCCTTGTCTAACTACGTGAGTGTTTTCCTCGTGCGATGGAGAAAGTTCTCGAGAGACCTGTTTCCGAAGTTATAAGAAGGGATAATAAGAGCAAGGATAAAGGACATGAGCTTAAGAATAAGCCACTTGTTGGTATGGCTTGATCCACAAAGGAAGATAAGGACAAGATCAGCGAGAGGGCAATTGTATGCTCTCATTTCTAGCGTACCTAAGAGAAATGGTACCGTTTCTGTTAAAGGCTTAGCCTTTCTTTTCTATCATCCCGTCCAAACTTTGTATTGATCATCGCATCATTTAAATCTGCCTCGATAGTTAAGTCTCTGCACCTTAGTACTAGCATGGTAGAAGATCCCACTTATGACCCAAAAATCTGGTTGGAGAGTCGGTCCATTTATTCATGACTTGTTTGGAATTGAGAGTGTAAATGTCAAGTGTTGATATTAGAAGCAATACTTCTATTATTGAGCTAGGGATGGATTCTAGGGATGAAGTGGTTATCCAGTAAGGGATGCCATTCTCGGTTTTGAAAGGAGGGTAGTTAAACTCTTAGCTTGCCTTGGTAATACCCTTGAAGTCTCGTGTAACCTTTTGGGTTCTGTCATGGTTAGTTACCTAGAATCTCTTGATGCATTTATCGGAAATCTCTGATCCGATCGAGTAACGTTCGCCACTAAGGCGGATGGTCCATTCCGCTTAAGCATGGGTTATAGGAATCACCCTAGTAAGTGCACGTGGTAACATGGATTGGCATTGGTAAATGAGATCCAGAATTCACTAGTGAATTTTGGAGAGCTTGCATGAGTACGTAGATATGGTTGAGCCAAGTATACTAGGGAAAGAATAAATGAAAGTGAAACGAGAGGCGACAGTGAAAAGAGTTCCGACTCATACCTTGGAAATAGGAATCAAGGAGCTACGAAATCATGAAGTCAAAGGCAGTCAAGGCACACTGGAATTAACCTCAAGGAAATGCGGCTTAGACGCGCGCATCGTGTCTCTTTGTAAGAGTATATCGTTGATCCCTGGTTCTTTTGTAGAGCTTGCTTGCATGCTATCGCTTGGTGGATATCCTCTCGGTCCTGTTTCTGTTGCAAACCCCGTAAGGAGTTTGTCTTGTTTATCTCCTCGATCTTATCTTGGGAACCTTAGATAGAACTCTATGGATGTAAACATGTATTTGAAACATGTTATGATTGATATGGTTACAAATGGTTGCAAGTGGTTGCTCGTGGATGCGCGAATACACGTTAGATACTAGATCGACGCACTCACATTTTGCATTGCATATGCACGAGTATTTAAACCTGTTTGAATGTTAATGTGTTGTCATGCGGATGTTGCATATGAATGAATGTTTGTGCACGCATGTAGTACTTATATGACTAGGATTATTTGCATACATGTTGGATTCATGGCACTAAACATACTTTGCATTAGAAAGATCATTCAGGCCTGATCATTAGCATTAGCTAAGGAGCATATACACACATGCTTTGAATATGTTCATATGGCATTAGAAATCATCTGACGACAATGGTTGCCTGTGGATGATGTTTTGAGTAGATGGATGATGGATGGTAGGATACGTTCTTCCTAACTTGGAGATTTAGGGGAAGAAATCCTTTAAGGAGGGGAGAATGTAACAACCCGAATTTTAACAACACGTTAAAACAAGAAATCAAGGCAGAATTAAATTTTAAAATTAGAATTAGGTAAAACGGACATCACCATTGCGTTCGTCTCGGAAAAATACGTGAAATAGAGTCCGAGTTTTCGAAAATCGGAGTCCGTATGACCAAGATATGGCCAAAACAAGATTTCAGCAGACTTTCTGGCAGACTGACCCATGTCGACTGTAGTGTCAACACCCAAGTCGACCTTCCCCCCCCCCCCCCCTTGTGTCGACTGTAGTGTCGACTTCCCCCCTGTATAGGTCAACCTGGTCGGCCTGGGGTGGCCCAGAACCCATTTTTGAGGCCCGGGATGAGTTTTGATGGTCCGGATTGACTCTAAGGTTGATCTAAAGGCCCTAAATTGTTCCTACACTTGACTTCTTCCCCAAGACATGCTTTGGGTCTAGTTTGTTGGCTTGTGATGGATTTATATGGATAGGATCTAAACTAGGGTTTATCCTACGGCCTAAACTAACCTAGTCATCTATAAAAAGACCCCTAACCCTACCTTAAACCCTCATAAATTGATCCTACAACTAAACTATGCCAAAATTTCTAATGATCATGGATTCCACTTAAGCCTCCATCCTCTTGTCATAAATTCTATCTTCATTCACATGAGAGATTACATGATTATATGAGTGTATGAGAGTTTCTATGTTCATATGAGAGCTTCTAAACTTGATTTCAAGGCAAATCTTCATCAAAGCAAGGATCTTTCTTATTATTTTCTCAAGGGTTTTATTGGAGCTTATTGATTTGGGGTTTTTGCTAGTGTGGCTTCGTCTCAATCTTTTTATATATTGTTTTGTGCCTTCATAGCATTGTAAGCCCCCTCCTACTCTTAGATATTAACTATGAAGTTAAATGTTCATGTTGCAAGTTTTGGGTTTGAACTTGAGTAGGTTACATGCTTAGAAACTATCATGTTATGTGTAAATTTATCCTAGGCATATTCGTAAAGCCATCACCTTGATTTTGTGGGCTAAAAGCTATAAGCTTTATGTTGAAATGTTGCATTATGCAACATAAGAACTCTCTTATCCCTTAAGTTAACTTGCATAGAATGCTAGATGCGAACTTCTAGCCATTTTTCTATGTCATCTATCACCATGATTCACCTATATGCTAAGTTTTGGGGTTATGCATGTTTTTGGGGCTTAATAATGTAACATGTAAGTTTGTGAACACATTATGTCTCATATGCCACCATGTTTAACTTGCGGCCTTATACCACTTTTGTCATACCTTTGCCAAGTTCCTTCTTTTAATCCATTATGCGTTGTTACGAATGTATATGTGAGTTTAAAAGCGTTGGGGTTACGTTATGGGTAAACTTTAATGACATGAAACATGATTTGGGTAAATTGGTATAAACATGACAACATGTAATTTTTGCTATGAACATGGGACTTGAAAACTTGACACGTATGGGTTGTAAGTTTAATAAGACACTAGACCAAACATGAAAGTGGCCAACTCGAGGTTGGGTTGAGTTTGTAGCATAAATCTACCCGGACCCGCCCGGCTTAACTAGTGGCTACAAACAATAGGACCCAATGTGGGTAGTTGGTCATATAGCACTTAAAACCCGAGGTTAGACTAGGTTGTGGTGTAAATCTACCCGGACCCGCCCGGCTTAACTAGTAACCACAACAAAGTCTAATGTGAGAAGTTGGGGTGCATTAATCTAATTAATGCCACATGAAAAGGTTAAGTAATTTTGATTAATGACGCTTAACCGATATGACACGAATGGGTAGGTTAAGTTAAACCGAACTTGGTTCCTTAATGACACTTAACCATATAAGACAATTAGGGGATGGGGTTAAGTAATTTACACTTAACTATTCCGACTTGGTAATTAGATGGGGTTAAGTAACCTACACTTAACTAATCTAAACACGGTAATTAGATGGGGTTAAGTAATCCATACTTAACTAATCTAACACGGTAAATTCGATGGGGTTAAGTAATTTACACTTAACTAATCCGACTTGGTAATTAGACGGGGTTAAGTAACTTAGACTTAACTAATCTAAACACGGTAATTAGATGGGGCTAAGTAACCTTCACTTAACTAATCTAAGCACGGTAATTCGATGGGGTTAAGTTAAAAACTTAACCAATCTAAACTTGGTAATTTAATGAGGTTAAGTAACCAATACTTAACCAACTTAACATGATAATTTAATGGGGTTAAGTAACTTATACTTAACCAATTATACATGACGATTTGATGAGGTTAAGTGACCTATACTTAACCAATCTAATATGCGGACCTGATACGGTTAAGTCAAAAGACCTTCTAACTTAGGCTTAACCATTGTAATACGATTAGTGGATGGGGTTAAGCTAACCCATACTTAACCAATCCGACTCGATAATCTGATGGGATTAAGATAATCTATGCTTAATCAATCTAACATGATAATCTGATAGGGTTAAGACAAATAAATACTTAACCAATTTGACTTGATAGGGATAAGTCATGAGCTTCTTGGTACACTTAACCAACTTGTAGGGCTAAGCCTTGAACTTGAGTACTTAGCCAATCTTGACATGATTCGTGGGCGGGTAAGGTCATGAACTTGAAGGACAACACTTAACCCATTAGACAAAACCCTAGCTCAGGGGACTAGGTTGAAAATCGTAGTTAACAAGGATAGTGGGAAGAGAAGCTAAGTGGTAAACCTTAGTTAAGGATAACTAAGTAATAATTCTTAGCCAAGGACATGGGACTAGTTCATAAATAGATACGGTAAGTCATCGCTTAGTATACAAGGAGGAGCAACTTATCTGACTTGGATAAAAAGCTCCAGCGAACTGGGTGACGAAGCGATAGCTTCGGGGGACGTGAGGGTACTCTTGGTATCCCTCTATGAGGTGGCAGGTGGTCCATGAAACCCGGCCTCACAGAGGTTAAGGTCTGCGGTAGAGGAGCCAAGAGTATGCCTTGGTTGCTATGCGAGCGACCTAAAGACTAGGATGGATTAGCGTGGAGTCGACGATACTTGTTTTTGCCCTGGATAGCACGTCGCCGACTACCTACCATCTTCAGTCAATTGTGTACGAACGGAAAGGCAGAGAACTCCCAACAGACCATGTTCTTGCTGTCGAGTCATGGGTGAGGTTGGCCCATAGGAAAGTGGGGCTATAGTGGGGCCAGGATGTAGTTCTCATACATGATTTTTCTTGGATTGCCTTTCAGTAGTTGAGGGAGGGGTCACGTGGGACCATAGCCACGGATACAAAAACAGACCTTGGTATCTGCATCAGCAGACGACGTAAAGCTCCCGACCGAGTTCCGTATTTCTTGATTTGCCCTGGCACGGAATTCGGGTGGCACATTGAGATACATGTGCGTCTAGACATGGAAACGATTCACGATACATACGTGGGATAAAGGGCGCGGTTGACGGGTGGCATAATCCCTAGTGGCCCTAGGTGGCTTGAACCCAAAACACGGAAACATTCATTAGGCAGCATAATCCCTAGTGACCCTAGGTGGCATAAATCCTAAGTGAACACGCGATAGTTCATGGTAAGAAAACATAACCAGATCAAGGGTAGCAGTCCAAAATAACCTCAAGGATAAAACGGTACTATGTTGAAGTGGTATAGATTTACATAAGAAAGCCCGTACGGCCTACGGCAAAGGACTGAACTTATGCATGGAAAGAATCATACGAATTAGGAAACCTACATATACGATATATTAGGATGACATGTACCATTACATGACATTGGGAAAGAGACATTCATAGTTAACACATGACGCGGGCCGGGATACTAGTACGGGAGGTGCAGAGCGAATATACATGATAGATACCTTGCGATATTGTACTTGATAGAAACCTGACGATGTGATACCTTGACTTATCTTGACACCATAGTTTATCATGACACACTTGTTTATCCTGGTACAGTATTTCATCCTGCTATTTTTGTTTAGCTTATCTATCTTGTCATCATACTTATGTTCATCTCAGTTCCTCATGCCAGTTAACTTTACTAGTTTATATACTGATAGTAGATAGGGCTTACCAGTCTTTATGACTGACCCCGCTTTGTTTCGCCTCTTTGTCTTCCGTTTCCCCCCCCCCCCCCCCCAGGTTACAGAGAGGAAATGCTATTGTTAGTTCGGACTTCTTCTGTTTGAAGGTCATCATGTATGGCTTGGACTTTTCTTGGCTATGGCTACTTTACTGTTTCACTTAGGGAATAATTTATGAAAAGGTTTTTTTGCTTCTTTACTATTGCAAGACAGGTTTTCATGTAAGAAATTCTCTGATGTAAAAGGCTTTAGACCTTATTTATTAATGATATGAAAGTTGGTTTTACTTCCGCTATTTTACATGTTCTGTCTTGTAATATTTCTGTACATGTTTAACAATAATACCCCTCTAAAGCTAGTGCATTCCTTTGCCAGTGACCCTAGCGAAGGTTGGGTGTTACAGTAGCAGTAGTTGTACAAGTTGTACTCCGTCACTACTTCGATGGGTCTAGTGATTGACAGTGGTGGACATCGTATGCTTTACGCACTGAGTGAGAGATGTGAGGATGGTTGCTATGGTTGATTTGTTTCCATCATTACGACATGCACACCCCACCCCTGTATTCTTTACACTATCTATTATGGCAACTTGGAGTATTGTACGGTATGTGGTACTAACTCTTTGGTTGCAGTTCCAGGTTCAGGTATGGTTTAGTATACTTGTTATTGTTCTGTTTAGATGCTTATCGCTCATACCAGACTTTATGTCTGACCCAGAGTTTTATGTATCTTCTTATTACCCTGGGTGCTCACACGAGCAGACTAGAGACAGGTTAGTTGGTGATGCACGGGTAGATGATCCGGAGACGAGCAGGAGGCTTCCACGTATGATATATATAGTATTCTCCCTGTGTTGTTGAAGATCACTGCTTGGGCATTAGTAGTGCATCTTCTACTTCAGTTTTCTTTTGTTTTAGAGACAGTAAATTTGGAAAGTTGTAATAAGCTGTATTTGGATTTCCGCTGCTCTGATGTTGATGTTGGTTTTAGTTATCAGCTTTTGCACTATCTCACCTGTTTTATGTCAAGTATGTTATTACTATATTTTATTCCAGACGCTATGAGACATTCTACAGGTTCCTCGTTAGTTAATTCCCGTCTTTCTTTTCTTCTGACGACCGTTCCATGCTAGTCGGGCATGTGTACAGTGCACTTTCGGAGGAAATGCAGGCTGGTGCGGGGCGGGCCGTCACACTTGGTATCAGAGCTCTAGGTTGCGTAGTTAACCTAGGGAAGTTATCAGGGAGAGATAGTATACGTATACGAGAGAGCGTATTTGTGATTACTTTGGTTTTTAAAAGCTATATATGTATATACTATTAGTAGTATAAAAATGAAGTCGTACTGCACTAGCACCACTATGGGATCGTTAATCGTTTCCCTTTTTCAGATTGACTATGAGCCGATATGCTAGAGGTGCTAGTAGGGGAGCCAATAATGGGAATGCTGCTGACATGAGGACGATGTTTACTGACCTCATGAGAGAGATGCTTAGAGATGTGCAGAGGGCAGCTCCCAATGGTGGTGGTCCAATAGTGCAGGCACCTAGAGTCGACTTCGCCAAGCTGAATAAGGATTATACTAGCCTTGGTGGGAAGCCGTTCCACGGAACGAGTCGGCTACGGATGTTCAGGATTGGTTGGATAGTTGCGAAAGTATCTTCGAGGATTTGGGTATTGAGGATGCGATGAAGAGAAAGCTAGCGTCCCGTCAACTGCAAGGGCGGGCAATGAATTGGTGGAATGCTACAAAGGAATCTACTCCCGAAGATCAGATTACTTGGGAGCAGTTTAAGGTTCTCTTTAGCGAGAAGTTCATTCCAGCTGCTTAGAAGTCAGTGCTGTTTAAAAAGTTCTTGGAGCTCAAGCAGAATGGCAGAGCTATCTCGGAGTATATCGCTGAATTCGACACTTTGTCGAAATATGGGTTATCTCTTATTGATACTGCCGAGAAGAAGAATGAGAAATTCATAACTGGTTTGGATCAGTACTTGGGGGAAAGGCTTATTAACCACATCGATGAGACGTTTGAATCGATTGTGGGGAAAGCATTGAGGTCAGAAAGTCTCTACCCTATGTCGAAGACTGAGGTTGCATCTGCAGAGGAGCCAAAGCCACAAGCAAGTGGTGGAGGCAAGGGTGGTTCCCAGAATAAGAGAAAGCAGAGTCAGACTAAGGATGGCCAGAAGAAAAAGAATAAGCAAGATGTTGAGTGCTTCAGCTGTGGTAAGAAGGGCCATTATGCTAGTAATTGTCGGGCCAAGTCAGCGGATAGGAAGTGATTCAACTGTGGCCAAATGGGACATCACAAGGGCAAGTGTCCGCAACCCCCCAAAGAAAAGCAAATGGTGAAAACATATGCCCTTAATGCTATTCCTTCTTCGTCGAATGCCCCAACCGCGGCGGAGAAGGGAAAGAATGTCGTCATTCAAGGTATGCTTTATGTTTATGATGTTCCTGTTAGAGTTTTGTTTGATACAGGAGCTTCCAGTTCTTTCATATCTAGTGACCAGGTAGATAGGTTGGGATTGGAGCCTGAGATTGTCGATAGACCTTTAGTAGTGATGAAACCGATTGGTGGTTCGACTAGCCTTAGCATGATTTGTCATAATGTGGTCTTATCGAGTCATGGATGCATGTTTGTTTGTGATTGCTTTGTTTTGGGCTTTACTGGGTTTGGCATTATTTTGGGAGTAGATTGGCTCCAAAGATACGGGGTGGTGGTAAAGATACGGGGTGGTGGTAGACTGTGAGGGCTTTTTGGTGACAGCTAGAGCGGATGATGGGCGGAGGATCGTGTTTGGTGGTCTACCCAGTGAGGGGGTATTGGCTAGTTTTCTAAACTCCCTCGACATTCCGCATAGTGAGTTGTCAGGTTTGCCCGTGGTTGGCCAGTATCCGGACGTTTTCGAAGAAGTGACCGGGCTTCCACCACATCGAGAGATTGAGTTCCGTATTGATTTGGTGAAAGATGCCAGACCTATAGTGATGCCACTTCGTCGTATGGCACCAAGGGAGCAGCAAGAGCTCGAGGTGCAAGTCAGCGATCTTTTGAAGAAGGGGTTTATTAGAAGGAGTGTTTCTGAATGGGGAGCACCAGTTGTGTTTGCTACCAAGGCGGATGGTTCCCTTCGTTTGTGTGTAGACTACCGCGAGTTGAATAAAGTGACGAGGAAGAACAAGTATCCTCTACCGCGGATAGATGATTTGTTCGATCAGTTGAGTGGCACGAGAGTATTTTCTCAGTTGGATCTTGCGACAGGTTTTCATCAGCTTAGAGTGGAAGCCGAGAGTATAGCTAAAACGGCGTTTCGGACGCCGTCTGGATTTTATGAGTGCTTGATCATGCCATTCGGGCTGACCAATGCCCCAGCATATTTTGTGGATCTTATGAATAGGGTATTCAGAGATCAGTTGAATAAGTTTGTCCTTGTGTTCGTTGATGATATTTTGGTCTACTCGAGGACAGAGGAAGAATACAAGGAACATTTAAGAATAGTGATGGAGGTGTTGAGAAAACACCAATTGAAAGCAAAGTTTTCTAAGTGTCACTTCTGGAGGAGGGAAGTGAGGATCTTGGGTCATGTTGTTTTCGAGAATGGTATTGTCGTGGACCCTACGAAGGTGGCTACGGTATAGGATTGGCCTACGCCCAAGAATGCAACAGATGTAAGAAGTTTCTTGGGGTTAGCTAGATATTATCGTAAGTTTATCCAAGGTTTCTCCAAGATAGCAGTACCATTGACCCAGTTGACCAAGAAGAATCAAGCTTTTGTCTGGGATGAAAGGTGCGAGAATGCATTCAAGAGTCTAAAGGACAAGTTGACATGCGCACCAGTATTAGTCATTCCTAAGGGGAATGAAGAGATGACGGTATACACGGATGCTTGTGGTACCGGACTGGGTGATGTATTGATGCAAGGCGGTAGGGTGGTAGCCTATGCAAGTCGGCAATTGAAACCGCACGAGAGAAGATACCCTACCCATGATTTAGAATTGGCAGCGATCGTGTTCGCATTAAAGATGTGGAGACACTATCTCTTCGGAGAAAGATTTGAGCTGTTTACAGATCATAAGTCGTTGAAGTATCTCTTCTCTCAGAAAGATCTGAATCTCCGTCAGCAGAGGTGGTTAGAGTTCTTAGCTTCCTATGATTTCGACATCGCATATACACCGGGAAAAGGCAATGCGGTGGCTGATGCATTGAGTAGGAGACATGCCAGCTTAGGGGCTATGTTTCTAGAATTGAAGCAACTGGAATACATCGCTGGGTTTGATTTCAGACCAAAGTGCGAATTGGATCCAGAAATGTTAGCAAGTTTAACGATCAGACCCACTTTAATTGAGCGGATCGGCTCTAGTCAGAGGGACGATCCTAACCTATTGGAAATCATCTCCAAGTTAGAGATGGGTATCGATGAGGAGATGAACAAGTATGGGCTTGATCGAGATGGATGGCTTAGAAAGAATGGAAAGCTTGTTGTACCCAATGTCGATGGATTGAGGGATGAAGTGCTTAGAGAGTGTCATCACTCAAAACTGACTATACACCCTGGTGGTAATAAGATGTATCGAGATATGAAGCAGACCTACTACTGGGAAGGGATGAAAAGAGACATTGGGAAGTTTATATCCAAATGCATGAATTGCCAGCTAGTTAAAGCTGAGCAAAAGAAGCCTAGTGGGTTGTTGCAGCCATTAGAAATTCCCGAATGGAAATGGGAGCAAGTCTCGATGGATTTCATCGATGGTTTACCAAGGACTAAGTCGGGATATGATAGCATTTGGGTAATTGTGGAACGATTGACTAAAAGCGCAAGATTTATACCAGTTAAATCGACCAGAACGGCAGCTAAGTTAGCAGAATTGTATATGAAGTGGGTAGTGAGATTTCATGGAGTACCTAAAAGCATTGTGAGTGACCGAGACCCGTTGTTCACTAGTGGGTTTTGGAAGAGCTTACAAGAGGCTCTAGGGTCAGAGTTACATCTCAGTACCGCATATCATCCTCAGACCGACGGTCAGACGGAGAGGGTGAATCGTATTTTGGAAGATCTCTTAAGGGCATGTATATTGGATTTTGGTGGATCATGGGATGACCATTTGCATCTAGTAGAGTTTGCATATAATAATAGCTACCAATCCAGTATCGGTATGGCTCCATATGAAGCTTTGTACGGAAGACAGTGCAACTCACCATCATGTTGGATAGAGACTAGCGAGAAGTTTATGCTTGGACCAGATGTGGTGAGGGAAACTTCAGATAAGATTAAGATCATTCAACAACGAATGAGGGCTGCCCAAGATAGGCAGAAGAGTTATGCTGATAAGAGGAGAAGAGACTTAAAATTCTCCGTTGGTGACTTGGTGTTTGTCAAGATTTCTCCGTTGAAGAGCATGATACGATTTGGCAGGAGAGGCAAGTTGGCACCAAGATTTGTTGGCCCATTCCCTGTTCTTGAACCAGTCGGGAATTTGGCATATAGAGTTGACTTACCAGAGAAGATGGCGGGAGTTCACAACGTATTTCATGTTTCCCAACTAAGGAAGTTCGTTCACGACCCAGATATGACTATTTCACCTGATCAGTTAGAGGACTTCGAAGTAGAACCCGAGGCGATTGGGAACCGCAAGCCGGCCCGTATTGTCGAGCATGACATGAAGCAACTTCGAAGGAAGGCGGTGAAGCTAGTCAAGGTTCAGTGGGGCGAGGACGAGAATGATTGCACTTGGGAGACAGAAAAGAGCATTAGGAAGACATATCCAGAACTCTTTGCCTGGTAAGATTTTAACTTCGATTTAGTTTTCCGCATGCTAGGATAGGCTTGTTTGCTTGTTTTGCATGTTTGATTGTTGTATGTAGCTGTTAGGCATGCGGGATCTTTTGTATGTTTTGGGTTAAGGAATTTCGGGGACAATTTCTTAAGGGGGGGAGAGTGTAACGACCCATATTCTACGTATCATAGGATCGTAGAATATTTATTTCTTTCACATACGAAGTCGTATGGTCATGTAACTTTGGGAGATGACTATTGGGGTCATTTCCCATGTTCATGATTTTTGTCGATTTTTAAATAACTATTTTACCCCTAGTTGGCACTGTTTTGGCCATAACTTTTGTCTGGAAAGGTATTTTGACCTGAAACCACTTCCATTGGCTCCGGATGATGGATTACAATTCCGTATAGTGGTCACATTAACCAAACGGACTCACCGTTTGGGAGATATGGCTGAAACAAGTTTCAGATGGTGAAAAACAGCTTAAATGGGCTTAACCGGGTGTTAACAGCTAGGCCCAATGGGGGATTTCGGGATTAGGGTAAGGAGGAGGCTGAAATCAGTTAGAGAACGATCTTGTCCTCATTTCTCAGCCGCCACTTTCATTCTTGAACCCTAACAATGGCTGCCAATGTCTAGAAACATCCCCAAATCACTTTCTAATCAAGTTTTGGCTTAATCTACATCAAATTAAGGAGAGAAAACACGAAAGCAAGGTTGGAGCTGCTGTTAGACGTTAGAATTCACCCAAATCAGCGAGGTTTCAGTTCTGAGAATTTCATTTGTGGCCAAGGTGAGTGATTTGCATAGTTTTTGCACTAATTACGGTAATTAAGGGTAATTAGTGAAGATTAGCGAATTTATACATTAATAAATTCTGGAAAAAAATATCTATAAATTCGAAAATAATATTTTATGCCTCTGGTAGAAATTTGGTTTAATTTGGTTAAGTTTTGTTAACCCTATGATTAGTTTTGCTTAAACATGCTTAAGGGAAAATATGGGGTTTTGGGTATATTTGATCCATTATGACATGTAAATCCATTGTTTTGGTGTTTGTGGTTATTTTGCCATGTTGCTATGACTGTTTGAAACAATTTGTGATTGATTAGAATAGTTAAATTGGTCAAAAACGTCGTCGAATGGCGTAAAACTCTTGCTGGAAAAGTTGCAGGAAAAGTGCAGGTTCTGGACCGGATCGGATTGGATATGGAGGCTCAGATCGGATGAGTTGAACTGGGCAAGGGATCTGATTGGATCGGAACTTGACACTTGAGACAACTGGCAAAAAGGAAGGCCACGCTAATTGAACTGGGATCGGATCGGATAAAGGAGGAGAGATCGGATCGACTGAAGGACGAAGGGCTCGGACTGAAGTAAGGCGAAGGGATCGGATCGGAGCAAATGAAGGACGAGGGAGCGGATCGGAGCAGAAGTAAGAACTGGATGGGAGATGGCACCCGACCCGACCCGAAGTGGGACACCCGACCCGAACCGATGCAACGCTGTGGACTCGACCCGAACCGACGCAACGCTGTGGACCCGAACTGAACCGCTACAGGAGAAGACTACGAACAGAACCAACTCAAGGTAGAGGACCCGACCCGAACCGATGGCTAGAAGGGGAAACCGACCCAACCCAGTGTTGACCAATAACCCGAGATGCAAAGGTAGTCCAATATGGGAAGTTAGAGCTCAGGATCCAGTTGGGAACCGATGAGTTCACTTCATGATTGGGCTTTGCTGCGGGACGTGTGCCAAGGGGCAGTCGATTTCTGTGACTTTGGATCACTATGTATGGGAGTTACGTGAACGGATTCAGGGCCAAAGAGGCCTAGGTACGACTAAAGGGCTATAGACCAATGAAGTGGGGTCATTTGTAAAGATTTGGTCATGACTCCATGGGTAAGCTTGGTAGTAGCAGTAGTTGTACAAGTTGAACTCCGTCACTACTTCGGTGGGTCTAGTGATTGACAGTGGTGGACATCGTATGCTTTACGCACTGAGTGAGAGATGTGAGGATGGTTGCTTTGGTTGATTTGTTGCCATCATTACGACATGCACACCCCACCCCCGTATTCTTTACACTATCTATTATGGCCCCTTGGAGTATTGTACGGTATGTGGTACTAACTCTTTGGTTGCAGGTCCAGGTTCAGGTATGGTTTAGTATACCTGTTATTGTTCTGTTTAGATGCTTATCGCTCATACCAGGCTTTATGTCTGACCCAGAGTTTTATGTCTCTTCTTATTACTCTGGGTGCTCACACGAGCAGACTAGAGACAGGTTAGCTGGTGATGCATGGGTAGATGATCCGGAGACGAGCAGGAGGCTTCCACGTACGATATATATAGTATTCTCCCTGTGTTGTTGAAGATCACTGCTTGGGCATTAGTAGTGCATCTTCTACTTCAGTTTTCTTTTGTTTTAGAGATAGTAAATTTGGAAAGTTGTAATAAGCTGTATTTGGATTTCCGCTGCTCTGATGTTGATGTTGGTTTTAGTTATCAGCTTATGCACTATCTCACCTGTTTTATGTCAAGTATGTTATTACTATATTTATTCCAGGCGCTGTGAGACATTCTACAGGTTCCTCGTTAGTTAATTCCCTTCTTTCTTTTCTTCTGACGACCGTTCTGTGCTAGTCGGGCATGTGTACAGCGCACTTTCGGTGGAAATGCAGGCTGGTGCAGGGCGGGCCGTCACAGCTTATGTAAAACTTGCATTCATTTTGTAAATAAACCTTCATTTAGGAACTTGTTATATTGCATTAGGATATTTGGTTAGTATCCGCTGAAAACCCTCACGAGACAACACTCGTCTGACTGAGGACACTTAAAGTTCTAACGACTTGTTACAAACTCTAAATGCAATCGTGCTTCCTACGAAAGCGACTTATACTACTTTTTTCCTTTATTTGAGGAAGAATAAAAAGATAAGTGTGGGGATATTTGATATGCACGTAGTTGTGCACATTTTTACTTACATATTTAATCTTTTTTTAGTGAAATAAATTGGCATATATGTTGTTTTAACATGTTTATAACCTAATTTCTATTATTTTCAAATCGTCACATATTCATCTTCTTCTTTTTAACAAAAAGGAATTATATACTAAAAGGGAGGAAAATAGTCTTTCTCCAATGGCACACAAAAACAGATTTGTAATTTATAGACAACAACGAAATCTGTTCCTTAATAACTATAAATGCATAGCTGAAATAAAAAGAAGAGAAAGACAAGCTCTCAAAAATAGTTGTTGGAGGGTGTTGGAAAGCGAGCCTAGTCTCTTACTCAAAAGAACTCCAAAAGAAGCGGAAGGACACCGGACGCTGTAGTGAAAAACAACAGAAGATGGAAAATAACCCCCAATCCATAGGGACCCAGAGAACTGAGTATCGCCTCATCCTGAGAAAATGCAGTCCAAGCCAGCCTTCTCCAAGCAAAAGCTCCTGCTCTAACAACTAAGCAAAATCCAAAAAACCTATAATCCAGTTTCTGCTCCAATAAACCTGGCTGGGATAAAGCACTGAAAACACCAACTAGCACCAGACAGACCAAATCCAAAAACTTATAATCTAGGTTTTGCATAACTAGCAAGTGAGATAAGTTCGATTCGTAGGGTGGAGCAGTGTGAGAGCAGTGTGAGAAAATGACAACAGTAGTAGTAAACATATAAGTAAAAAAATCAACCAATACATGCCCTGAGAGTGACCGATACTAAGGAAACACCAAAGGTAACAGCCAAACTCCTAGGTCGGGAGCAAAGGCCGCCCTTGAAAGGCTTACCTAGAAATGCAAGGAATACAACGATCCTTACTATCTGGATAATGGTAGGAGGATCCATAGCCACTTCATCAAATACTTCCTTATTCCGCGAGCACCAGATGTGCCAACAGACAAGATACAGAATTAGATGAAGCAGAATCTAGCAAAAAGATTTATCTGAGATGTCGGTTCCCCAGGATCTCAATAAACCTTCAAGCGAGGTGCTATTACCTCGGCAGCCCATTAGATTCCCGAAGTAATTTCAAACAGACCTGGTACAAGACCCAGAGAACAACAAATGAAAAGAAGATTCCGAGCATCCAGTACTACAACACCTGCAATGGGACACAAAAGGGATGCTGATTCTCTAGAGTTTCTCATCTATTAGTAACCCGTCATGCAAGATTCTCTACATAAACAGAGAGACCTTCGAAGGAATTTGAACATTCCAACCGAAAGGGAAAAAATGGAGACGTGGACACGGTGTCCTCACCGAATTCCACGCTGCCTTTAGCGAGAAGGGACTACCGTCCTAAATGGTCTCGCTACCATGAGCATCTGTTAAGGCCTTCACGGATTGCATCTGTTTCCACGTCTCACTAGCATAGGACGGGATACTGCTGTAATACCAGATAGCCTGTGGTACTTAACGTGGAGGAACATCGCCCGAAGGGAGTCGTTCGCCCCCAACCTCGCTCATAGCCAGCAAGCAAAAGATGAACAGATATCCTTAATGTTACCAAGGCTCGGGCCTCCCTCACTTTTATTCTTCACAATTTGAAATTGAAAATTGTCAAATAAATACATATAAATTTGATTTTGTTCAGTAAATGGATGAAGTTTACAACAATCACACAGATTTGTTGTTTGAAACCTCCATGAAACATTGTGGGCAAAATAATCAGTTTTGAACGTGTGATAATTCGAATAATAATCCACATTTTTTTGGTGTATGGATGTTTTGTTGGTTGATATGAGCCGTTGTGTGTATTTTGGTTTGGTATGTGAATGTGCTGGATATATGTATTTCGTGGTATATTTGTTTGGTTTTTGAGATTTGTGTGGGTATGTATTGTAGAGTTAAGTATACATGGTATGCGGTATTATAAGATATGGAAATCTATTGTAGAATTGAGTGTATAAGAGTTGTGGAATGATTGAAAATGAGTATCGCGAGTATGTATGGCTGGAAGGCAACAAGGAGGCTGAAATGCTAAGAATCAGTTTTAAATTAGTAATGGCTAGCAATGGCTTATAGGTTACGCATGGTGTTGCTTAGTGATGGCTAGCATTGGATTATTTTTCCAGGCTTGCTACCATTAGTGACAGCTGGTGTAAGAAAATATTGGCAGGTTTGCTACGGTTAGCGAAGGCCAACGATAGCAACCAAAGAGCCCACAAATTAACACAAGTCTCCTTTAACTATCGCCAACCATCATTAAACTGGCTATGAAAATGGACACTAAATGCATTGCTATTTTATTAGCATCTAGGTATACAGCAACGACTTATGGTGTCAGGAGGCGACGGTAGTCATGGTTTTTAGCCGTCGCTAATAGCAGCCATTCTTGTAGTGAAAAAGTTTGTAGAAAAAGAAAATCTACACTAACTTTGACATAGACATACAACATTAGCAGTCCATTTTGCCTCTTTTTGTGGCATCAAATATCATAGTACAGATTCCTTTTTTATCAAATTGGTACTTTATGTTATATATATATATATATCGAATTTGTTCAGGAGGGAAACCGACCGAAGTCGTAAAACCCTCCGTAGTGCACCTAGCTTGAGCTGGGGGCACCACATAAGTGGCTGATCTTAGCGTATGCACATGGTAAGCTCTTAGCATGGAATTCCGGGTTTTGAACTCACGCCACTGTTACCATGGTGTAAAGTCCTTAACCGCTGGACTATTGCTATGGACATATATATATATGTATATATGTACGTATATATGAAAGTCTATATGAACACAAATTTGGACACAATAAATCTCAGCTATTAGATCCTTCCATGAATTCCACTTTCCACATAAAGACAAACAAATCTAATGACTTACAATTTGTGCCTTAACATTTATGTTCAATTTTGTGTTCTAATAGCCGCTGCCTATACACACACATTTTACATCATTAGTAGTACAATTTTAAAACAAGTGACAGAACCCTCGATCTGAAAAACTCATTCATACTGAAAACTAGCACATACTAAAGATACAAAATCCAAAGAAACTTTTAGACTCAAACCTAAACTAGACCAAACACTAGACAAACATATATAACCCATAGAAGAGAGGCATATGAAAAGTCAGTGTGTACGACTTAAGCAGGATCTTGAATATGGCTATGCGGAACATGATATAATAACTTGTATTATACAATAGTTATGCGGATAAATATTCGCAAACAAAATATATCATAGGTAAATGTAAATGTTGTAAATAAAGTAAAGACACCAGAAAATTTTTATACTTGTTCGGAGCACCGTCCTATGTCCAGTCCTAGACTTCCTTCTCTGGATTTTCACTAATCAATAACCTCGCTTCACTCGGAGGAACAGGTATACAACACCTGGGCAACCGAACGGGATTTCACGCCTCAACAACACTGAGGACTTCAACACTTGCCTCTTACAACACTGAGGACTTCAATCACGACGAATACAATTGTTTGTTGACAACTTGTGATCTTTATAACATGGATTTGTTACCTGTAGTACACCCTTCCTGTAATCTTATCCTCAAATAGAATTTGATGTATGTGAAGATTTGGAAGTGGATATCATATTGAATCACAAGAGTATTAAATAAATTCTGAGGATTAAACGATATTTTGTTGAATATGAGCAGTTTTAGAATATCAAGTATAAGATAAGATAGATGATAGAATTTAGATCAGTTCAACTGTTTGGATGATGGTTTAACGATGATTATATAATAGATAAACAGTTGTAACTATTGGTGAAGAGAAACAAAGAATAGAAATGATCTTTGGTGAAAAGGAATAGAAACAACTATTGATGAAAGGAGGTGTCTATTCGAAAAGTTGCTCTCTGGAAAAAAATGGTCGACAGGCTAAAAATCACCAGTAGACAGGAATTTGAAAATATATATACGTTATATATATGTGTGCATGTTCATTGGGTTTTCTGGGCAGAATCGGTCGACCGCTGGTATTTGACCGGTCGACCGGTTTTGACCAGAAAACCATATAAATGTGCACACACACATATTATATATATATATTCCCAATACTGAGGGATATAATTATTTGAGGATAGGTTTTAACATTAATAACACTACTAAATCACCAAGTAATCAACCTCTTATATAAAATACCATATGAAGTTCTTCGTGTCTTTGTCGAACCATTGATCATCTCTTTTTGTCGATAATGATTCATCTCTTTGTCAATTATCAAAACTTCATGACTTCCTTGACTCAACATTCTCCCCCTTTTTGATTGATGACAACATAGCTCTTGAAACTTTAAGAATTCCCCTTGTATAAAATCTCCCCCTGAATTTAAGCACTTATAATATAATTCCTGCACAACACTGTTAGTACCACTTTTCTCCCCCTTTGTCATCGACAAAAAGGAGTCGATAAACAAAATAGATAAGAGTGAATATGATACCAGCAGATGAAATACATACCATAATTGTATCATACAACATACCACACATAACGTACCAACAAACATACCTAAGAGTCATAACATACACAACCAAGTCTATGTCAAATAAAATACACAGCACTATTTACGTACAAGTGCTAGTTGATGTCTTAATATAGCAAGATAAAGTCGTAAAACATAAGCAAGAGGTAAAATAAACCAGTGAGATGCAAATCTAAGACTTGAATTTGGTTTCCTCATCTTCTTCTTCTTCCTCTTCTTCAACACGAGACTTACCACGACCACGTCCATGGCTAGTCCCAGAGCTTGCCGCCTCATCGGAAGATGTCCAATTGTAAAAAGGAGGTGCTGGACGTTTTCCGGGATCTTGAGCTTGCGATGTTGAAGGACCACAAGAAATCGCTTCCCATAAAGTTATAAAGAAAGGTTTTATTTTGTTAAAGCGTTTTTCTATTTTCGTATCCATGCGCTTAAGACGTGTTTCAAGCAAGAATTGATTACGCGCAATTTGGTCAAGCGATTCTTTAGTCGAAGTAGATGGTCCAAGAAGTTTTACTTCTTTCGGTTTTGGCCTAGATGATTATGAAGTGGTGTCTCCATGACTTCTCTCCTTCCATTGTTCAAATGACATAATTGAGAAGTAAGGTGGAGGTAGCTTCATCCTTTTGATTGACGCTTCGTTGATGCACTTACGCCGTGAGGATGGAGACTCGGGAGGAGTAATACCACGGTCGAGTAAGAGACGCATAACGTATTCATTATACAATATTGTCGGTCTTGTAGAATCATTAATGCTCAAGATTTCGTCAAAAATCATTCCAATCCAGTTTATATTGACATCTCCACAAATAGCGTATAATGCCTTCTTCTTTGTAAACGGCGTCGAAATTCCCTAGTCTTAGGAACAAGGAATGCATAAGTACATGATGTAAAACTCTTGCCGTAACGGCGTCGAAATTCCCTAGTCTTAGGAACAAGGAATGCATAAGTACATGATGTAAAACTCTTGCCGTAGGCCTTAAACCAATAGGTTTTGTGTCGTTGCTATCATATTCAATGAATTGATGACTTACACTATTTCGTACATGAACCGGACAGAAATTACTTGAGAATATTTGACCATAAAATGAAGATTCAAGAACTTGTGCCATCCTTGCACATGAAATGAAAACTTCTTTACCACAAACAACCGTCCAAAGGCATTGCGTTGGATTCTCAGTTATATATTTCTCCAAATTTAGATTAGCATAGAAAGGTTTAATCATAACACTATTAATCTCTACATTATTTTTATCGAAATCTAGTAGAGACTCGAGTTCAGCCTTCCTTGCAAGATTGAGAACATGATAACTTGAAAAATCCGAGAATTTAATATGCGAACCTTGGTATATTTTGTAATCCTTCATTTGATTCCATCTTTTTACAGCTATGTGATCCATTAGCCATTTTTTGATGTTGGAATCAATAGGTTATGGTTGTGATTCGGATGTAGAAGATTTCTTTGATCTTTTTTGTAGAGGAGCCATGGTGAAATTGAAAGAGATTGGAGAATTTTGAAGCTAGGCCATTTGGGGTTTTTTCTTTTTTTAGAACGTTGAAAGTAGAAATGAATGGGTGAGAGGGTGGAACCGATGTGGTGTTTCATTTCAAAAACAGAAAAAACCTCGACCGTTCGTCCATTGGGAATATACTGGTCGACTGTTTTTAGACAGAGATCAAAACGGTCGACTGATCTATATTCGCCGGTCGAATGGTCCTTCAGAGTTTTGTTTTTCCAGATTTCCAGATTATTATATTGTTCCAACAAAACATATGAAGTGAAATTTATTCAAAAAAACATTAAAATGAGAATAATACAAGGAGTATAATCACCTATATAAAGTGATTAACATGAATTGAAATGAAACAAAACATATGAAATTTATAAAATAAACTTAGTTGGAATTTTTTTAGAAAATTATTTCTCCTTCGATCCTTCATTCCTATTATAATTCGTGTCCCATGAATTTAAGCTCCTAGACGATGACGACACGTTCGGCATGGGCTCGTGTACATTATGTTTATTAGAGCTACAGAAAAACATAGCCATCCTTTCGAGAAACGACAAACGACCGAAGGTTAATTTTTGCTCGTAGTAAAGTTGTTGTTGAAGATCGATATTTTGTTTCTGATTGTGATGTATTTCGTCAATCTTTTGCTTGGTATGTAGAGAGCAAAACAAAGCTTTCTTTGATTGTTTTGTTGTGGGTGTTGTGTTGGGAGTACGACTACTATGATGGTATCGTAATTTGTGGTCGGAGGTGAGTTCAGGAGTTTTTGAAGAATAGTGATCTCCAGATTTAGAGTAGTGACAGAAATGTGGGAGTTTTGTGCGCATTGATCACATATATGTGCCATTATAAAGACGGTAGATATGAGAAAAATGAAATAATTAAGCTTAGTATATATAGTGGTTTACCATATATGAATACGAGGCCATGAAAACTCATAGAATTTTGATTGCAAAATGAAAAGAGGCTCATATTCATTTGCTAACAATAGCAAATGTAAAAAAAAATGCCAAGTAAAAAAAATGAAAATAAACTATAACATGCATATTTCAGCTTTTAATATAACACGAAAAAGAACTTAGATAAAATAAAATAAAGGAATACTAATTTTCAAGTTCTTTTCGGGATATAAGTCCAAGCTCTCTACGCAATTTAATAAAACTAGATTCTAGTAGAGGCTTAGTGAAGATGTCTGCTAGTTGATTTTCCATTTACACATATTCAAGACTTATATTCCCTTTTTCAATATTATCTCTCAGAAAATGATGTCGAATATCAATATGTTTAGTTCGAGAGTGGTTTACCGGATTTTTGGATAAATTTATTGCACTTTTGTCATCACAATATATAATTGAATTTGGTAGATTAATATCAAAATCTCGAAGTGTTTTTTGCATATATATAACTTGAGTACAAGCAAGAGCCGTCGATATATATTCAGCTTCACATGTCGATAGTGAAACACAATTTTGTTTCTTACTAAACCAAGAGACAAGTGAATTTCCAATAAAATGACACGTACCACTTGTACTCTTTCTATCTGTTTGAGAGCCTCCGAAATCAGCATCTCTATATGAATTCAAATGGACAATCTTTTGGATAGAGAAGACCGAAATCTTTGGTATTCTTAAGATATCGAATTTTTTGTTTCACTTCTCGTAAACATGATTCCTTTGGATCCGCTTGAAAATGTGCACACAAACAAAACTCATCATAATATCTGGACGACTAGTTGTAAGATATAAAAGAGAACCTATCATGCTACGATATAATTTTGTGTCTACAATTTTACCGTTTTCATCTTTTTCAAGATTTATAGATGTACTCATAGGAGTAGGTTTTCCAGAAGTGTTTTCAAGACCGAAACGTTTGATAAGATTTCCACAATATTTTTCTTGGTTAATAAATATACCGTTCGGAAGTTGTTTAATTTGAAGACCAAGAAAATATGATAGTACTCCCATATGAGACATTTCAAACTCTTTGGTTATAATATCCGCAAATTCTTTATAGAGTTTATCATTTGTTGAACCAAAGATTATGTCGTCTACATATATTTGGATAACTAAGATATCTTTTTGAGAATGTTTAATAAATAAAGTTTGGTCGACTTTCCCTATTTGAAATCCTGAGTCAATAAGATAGCTACGTAAAAGCTCATACCAAGCACGATGTGCTTGTTTTAAACCATAGAAACCTTCTTAAGTTTGAAAACATGACCAGGATATTTTTCATGTTTAAACACAGGGGGTTGTTCGACATATACATTCTCTTTGATAAATCCGTTAAGAAACGCACTCTTGATATCCATTTTATATAATTTAAAATTATGGTGACAAGCAAAAGATAACAAAATTCTAATAGACTCTAGTCGTGCAACAGGTGCAAAAGTTTCCTCATAATCGATACCCGATTCTTGATTATAACCTTGCGCTACTAACCGTGACTTATTTCTGGTGATGTTCCCTTGCAGCCTTATTTTTATAAATCCATTTAGTTCCTATAACTGACTGATCAGTAGGCCTTGGAAAAAGTTCCCATACATCATTAAGCTCGAACTGATTTAGTTTTTCCTACATGGCAATGATCCAGTAGTCATCGGTAGCAGCTTCTTTAGGATTTCCAGGTTCGATATCTGAGAGAAAAGCGACATGTCCCATTTGATTTAGTTGACTTCTTGTTCTAACTTGTGATGTTACTTCACTAATTATATTTTGTAGTGGATAATCTCTTAAAACTCGCGGTGGTGATTGTAACTTACGTGGTTGAGAAACATTTTCAACAATCATTTCAGATTCAGAATCAGTATTTGTGACGACTGGATTATCGGTGACTATAACTTCGTCATCATCTAGTATATTATTATGATGGTGTTTATAGAATTCATCAAATGAAATATGATGTGATTCTTCAATAGTTTTAGTTCTTTTATTATACACAAGATAAGCCTTGCATCGTTCTGAATAACCGACAAATATCCCTTCGTCATCCTTTGGATCAAATTTTCCTAGTTGGTCTTTCGTGTTTAAAATAAAGCATTTAGAACCGAAAATTTTGAAGTAAGAAATATTTGGCTTTCTTTTATTAAATAATTCATAAGATGTATTCTTCGTGAGAGGTCTAATGGAGACACAATTCAAAACATAACACGCAGTTGCTACATCTTCTGCCCAAAAATATTTCGGTAAAGTGCTTCCATTTAATAATGTTCTTGCACATTCTTGTAACGTCCGATTTTTCCATTCTACAACCCCTTTTTTTGTGGAGTTCTAGGAAACGAAAAATTATGAGATATACCTTTCTTTGTACAAAAATGTTCAAATTCATTATTTTCGAACTCTCTGCCATGATCACTTCTTATATTTTTAACTTTAAGCCCTTTCGATTTTTGAATTCTTTTGACGAATGATTTGAATTTTTCGAAAGTGTCACTTTTATTTTTCGGGAAAATAGTCCAAGTATAACGAGAGTAATCATCAACAATTACAACACATATGGACTATGGTTTATTGATTGTACCTGAGCAAATCCGAATAAATCCATATGCAATAATTCAAGTGGTCGTAGTGTTGATATCACCTTTTTGCATTTAAATGATGATTTGGTCAATTTTCCTAATTGACATGCATCACAAAGATTGTCAACATTAATACTTAATTTGGGTAAATCTTTGATTAGATCATTTTTAGCTAGCTAGTCAATAGTTCCGAAGTTTATATGACAAAAACATTTGTGCCATAGCCATGAATCGTTATCATGAGCTACAAGACACATATCTGAATTATGATTAATATTCATATTAAAAATATATATGTTTCTGTCTCTATATCCTTCGAAAACTAAATTATGATCTTTATCGAAAATATTACATTTATTATCTGAAAAGGAAATTATAAATCCCTTATCACATAATTGACTAATGCTAAGCAATTTATGTTTTAGATTTTTAACTAGCATGACATTGGTAATAAGAGGTAAGTTAGATGTACCACAATTGCTTACATCGCCTTTGCCGTTGATATAGCCTTTTGAATTATCTCCAAAAGTGACGGAGCCGCCATCTAAGTAAGTAATATTTGTAAACAAGCTCTTGTCTCCAGTCATATGCTTCGAGTAACCACTGTGCAGCATCCACTTTCCTCTTTTCTTAAGTGGGACCTGCAAAAAATAAGATTAAGTCCACGGTACCCACTTTTTCATGGGGTCCTAAGAGTTAGGTCTTAGGAGTCCAAACCCATACGGGTCTGGTATCCCCTTTGTATAAATAATTTGAATTTAAATGCACAGAATCCATGAAATTCCCAATATATTTGTTCCTAATCAAATTGTTATTTGTTTTAGGAACCCATATTTTAATAATTTTGACAATTTTCCTATGAGAGTTCACAACCGGTTTTGGTTTGGAAGATAAACTAAGATTTTTCTTAGCTTTGTTCTTTTGAACAGTCTTCTCCTTTTTAAAGCTAAGATGCTTTTTGATATCTTGTTTCTTATATCCCAAACCTTGCTTATTTAAAGTAGATTGCGAATTCTTAATAATTTTTGTCAAGTTTTCTCTACCTTTGTTGAAGTTAGAAACATTTTGAGTGATATCATCTAACTTATTTTGTAAACAAACTTTTTCTACATCTATAATTTTGATTTTTGCCTTAAGCTCATGATTTTCTGTAGCAAGAGCATTGTTTTTCTCTTTTTGGGTTTTAATTTCTTGACTTAAAAAAGATAATTGAGAATCAATATTAGATGATGATTCTTGAAGTTTTTCAAGTTCTTCTTCTAATATTTTCTTCTCGTCTTTTAACATATCTCGCTCAAACTTTGCTCCACTCAAATCAGCTTTGGCTTCTTTACATTGTTGTTTCATATCTTTAAATTTAACTATTAATTCAGCATTAAAATCAAGTACTTCTTCAAATGTAGGAATTTGTACCTCATCTTCTGTTGCCATGAAACATACATTAGCTTGTTCACTTTCTGAGTCACTATCACTTTTTGATGAAGATGAGTCAGAATCATCTCATGTTACTGAGAATGCAAGTTTCTTCGATTTGTCCTTTTTGAATTTTTCTGATTTCTTCTTTTGCTCTAGACAATCCTTTTGCATGTACCCCTTTTTGTGACAGTTAAAGCATTCTATATTTGATGATGAAGGTTTAATTGATCCAATTTTCTTTTTGTTATATCGACTAGCTTTTCGTTGCTTCAAGAATTTCTTGAATCCTTTTTCAATGAATGCTAGATCTTCATCTTTGGAATCTGAATTGTCTTCATTTTTTTCAGCATGAAAAGCTACATTTTTCTTTTCTTCTTTTTTTTTCCTTTCTGGCCTGCAAATATGCTTCATAGGACATTAGATTTCCTATCAATTCATCTGGTTTCATGGTGGAAAGATCATTAGCTTCTTCGATCGCTAATACTATTCCCTCCCATTCACTAGTCAGAGAATGTAGGACTATTGAAACAACATCAAAATCAGAATATTCTTGTCCTAGAACGATGAGAGATTGATGAATAGTTTGAAATCGTGAATACATTTCATATATTGTCTCATTCGGTTTCATCTTAAAATTTTGAAACTGACTATTCAGCATGGCAATTTTATCTTTTTTTACCTTGCTAGTACCTTCATGAGTAATTTTTAGCGTTTGCCGAATTTGATATGGTGTGGTACAGATATTAACACGGTTATATTCATTTTGATCTAATGCACAAAACAACATGTTTATTGCTTTTGCATTTACAGCTACTGCTGTTTTCTGAGCCTATGTCCATTCTGAATAATCATTTGTAGGATTAACTATCTCTGTTTGGTAGCATTCCATGCATCATAATTTGTTGATTGCATAAAGAATGACATTCGTGTTGCCCAATAGCTATAGTTAAGTCCATTGAAAAATGGAGGTCTTTGTGTTGATTGACCTTCTGTGTAAGTGGTAGTGCTGGTGCTTGCGTTATTAGCCATATTACTAGAATATATCAAATAATTGTGTTACGGTTATATGATGACCGTGCTCTGATACCAAATGAAAAGTCGATGTGTATGACTTAATCAGGATCTTCAATATGGCTATGCGGAATATGATATAATAATTTTTATTATACAACAGTTATGCAGATAAATATTCGCAAACAAAATATATCACAGATAAATGTAAATGTTGTAAATAAAGTAAAGACACCAGAAATTTTTATAATTGTTCAGAGCACCGCCCTACGTCCAGTCCTAGACTTCCTTCTCTGTATTTTCACTAATCAATAACCTCGCTTCACCCGGAGGAACAGGTTTACAAAACCCGAGCAGCCGAATGGGAATTCATGCCTCAACAACGCTGAGGACTTCAACACTTAACTCTTACAACACCGAGGACATCAATCACGACGAATACAATTGTTTGTTGATAACTTGTGCTCTTTACAACATGGATTTGTCACTTGTAGTACACGCTTCCTATAATCTTATCCTCAAATAGAATTTGATGTATGTGAAGATTTGGAAGTGGATATCATATTGAATAACAAGAGTATTAAATAAGTTCTGAGATTCAAACGATATTTTGTTGAATATGAGCACGTTTAGAATATCAAGTGTAAGATAAGATAAATGATAGAATTTAGATCAGTTCAGTTGTTTAGATGATGGTTTAACGATGTTTATATAATAGATAAACAGTTATAACCATTGGTGAAGAGAAACAAAGAATAGAAATGGTATTTGGTGAAAAGGAAGAGAAACAACTATTGATGAAGGGAAGTGTCTATTCAAAGAGTTGCTCTCTGGAAGAGAATGGTCGACAGGCTAAAAATCACCAGTAGACAGGAATTTGAAAATATATATACGTTATATATATGTGCATGTTCACTGGGTTTTCTAGGTAGAATCGGTCGACCGCTGGTATTTGACCAGTCGACCGGTTTTGACCAGAAAACCATATGAATGTGCACATACACATATTATATATATATATATATATATATATATTCCCAATACTGAGGGATATGATTATTTGAAGATAGATTTTAACATTAATAACACTACTAAATCACCAAATAATCAACCTCTAATATAAAATACCATATGGAGCTCTTCATGTCTTTGTTGAACCATTGATAATCTCTTTTTGTCGATAATGAATCATCTCTTTGTCAGCAATCAAAGCTTCATGAGTTCCTTGACTCAACAACATAATCCTCCACCCCACAAAGAAGCAAACACTAAGAACTGGAGGAAGCACCTAGACCAGAGAAAGAAAGATTTGCCATCTTTCTAAACTTTTTACCCTCTTATTCTTTTCCTTTATATGACCAACGAATGAATTCCATTCAGGGTTATCAATCACTCCATATCTATATCTGCTTTAAATTTGAAAGACGTCTCCTCTGTCCTAACCTTTTGTGTTATCTTTCGTCTTTTCCTATTATGTTCAGAAGCTTTGTTATCCATGCTATTGTCAACAAGGGTTTCCACATCATCTGAAATGGTCGTTGAATCATCAGGCTCAGCAGAAGGCATAGCACATTCATTTTGCAAAAAGGAAGTTGCTTCTGGGACTCGCTACTATCCTCATGCTGCACGGAAGAGCAATTGAGATCCTGAGATGGGGGACCTACAAGAGTCTGAAAACTAGTATAATGCACATTAGTGTCAATATCTACTACATTAGGAGGACAAGAACGAGAAGTCGTTTGCTTGGAGATCCAAACTTTAGTAAACTAGCAAACATTTTCTAGAAGCCTAAAACAATGACAGCTCGAGCACCTAGGTGGAAACCATTCGTATTCAACTTCCTGCACAATTAATTGATCATCTTCTTACAAAATTGAAATATGCTTAGGATATGAAAACAAACTAGAAATTTTAACTTACGCCCAAGCAAATGCAATTTTCCAAATTTCTTCCGTAAACTTATCAAGTTTAAGAGGGTTGTTAATAACAGACACATTACGGCTTATTCAATCTTCTATCCAGTAGTAAAGAGGCAATCCAAAGGAAGAGAGACATAAATAGGTATAGAATATAATATTTCGTTATTAGGCTAAATACCCACCAACCGAAGCTTCATCATCATTAATTTCCTATTATAAAATAATCATCTCCCTTCAAAATCCTATCACAGTCTTCGTTTCTATCAAATTTGATAATATAAAAGTCATAGAGTAAATAGCAAAATCACATGTCGGTTTCCATACCCTATGTTAATAGGCTTTGAAGACATGGTAATTCGGTCTGTAATCAATAACATAAACAACTATATCATTATCCTATTGTTGCATATCTTTTAGGACTAATTCGACATACATTTTTGCACAAGATATACTTTGAAATTGCTTAGGCTCATAAAACTTTAGAAATAAATAAAGAAGTTTATTACCTGATACATCTTTCCTTGCTAGGCTTGTCACCGGTGTGAATTTGCAAGTATTCTATAAGTGGCTTGATTGTCCAACTAACTTGGAAAGTGGAAGATAAAGAATACCAAGAGGAGAAGCATGCTGGCAGTTGTTACGCACTGTCGATTGAACCCTTGGGTTTCCTTCATCTGGCAAATGACCAGTAGTTGACTATCTAGAGGGCATATTTTATTTTGAAGGTGAATTTGGCTACCCTCGCACAAATGAAGAGGGAGTTAAACCGAAGAAAGCACGACACGATCTCGGTGGTCTCTTGGTGACAAGAAGCTAAAAGCCATGTTGATCCAAATCGCTAGTAGAAGATGTCAACGTGAGGTTGGGATCTGGAGGGTCTGAAGGGAGAGGGGAAGCCGACGACAGGCTTGGAGGAGTACAGAATGGCGGTTGACATGGAAACAGGGGGCTAGGAGAAGGAGGCAAGTATGTGTTTTCCAAGCCTGCAAACAAGTTATACTTACCTGGCTGAAAACATGTAATTCATCTTGAGCAGTTAGCCAATTTTTTTTATTATTACTAATTATTATTATTTGCATATCTTGACTCAAAATCATATCTCAAATAACACAAGATGGACCCAGATGAAAATCCCTTGTTCATATAATGGTAAAGCCAACATAGATTAAATTTATAACTACATATGATAGGGGAAAATTCAATGTTTTTGTTGAGCTGGAAGAGTATGCAACCAAAGGTGGAATAAAAACGGGTCATGCTAGTATATAAAGGAATCAAATATAACTTATGCAGTGCCAAATAAAATTTGTGTGTAATTATCACACCAGAACAAGGTGAAAACAGACCACAATAAAGTCAATATTGAATGAAAATCACATAATTTGCATATAAAAATTTGCAAGTTTAGCAATCTATTCCTATCAATTTCATTTAGGTAATCCAATGTCTTATCGTGCTACTAATTTTTCTCAAATACTCAAAGTGAAATAAGAGGGAAATGGGGGAGAGAAGGAATATAAATACATTGTCCAACCAATCAAAATGTAGAAGATAACTTATAAGTGGTTAAGTTAATTTATAATTCATTAGTTTAAAATTTAGCATTCAATGCGATTGAAGTTGGTCTATATTATCCATCTTTATAGTGGATCATCTATAAGGTTGGAAAATGTTCTGTTTTCCATGTAATTAAAATTTAAATTTGTTTGAAGCCTTAAAAAATATTAACTAAATTGGATTAATTTGTTACTTTGAACAACAATTACTTTAAAAAATGAAATTCAGTGCCAACTCAATAGTGATTAATACAGAGGTGTTAACTGCAAAATGTAAGCTTATTTATTAAAAGACCGCACTCATCTTCTTTATATGTTCATACATGCACCAAAATACAAATATGCTAATTGCCATCATTAAATCATGTACATACATGTACACATTTAATACATATAAACAAAGTGTTAACCTAAATCGGCCATTAACAGGTGAAGAAGAAATTAAAGTTTCATTTTATTTATCTTCATCATTTCTAATAGTACAAGAACTACTATGTGTAACATTCGAGATTTTTGACTGTTCAAATCGACAATGATCCTCATTGTTTACTTAAACAAATCAACAATACGAATAGTTATTGAGATTTATATAAGAAAAAGGAGAGAAGAAGAAAACAAACAAAAAATCTCACAACGGAAGGCAATAATTAAATAACAGTTCATGATGCTGTTAAAACATAGATTTGATTTTATTTTAGAACAGTTACCAGAGTTAACTATCATAAACATACCAATGTTTGCATCGGATTAATAATAATAAATACGTATGTTGGGCTCCGTCTTCATCTTCATAACATTGTCTTCAATAACTGAAAACTCAGGCTGACCCGAGAACAAATGAAAAGACAAAAAATACTTGCACTGGAACTAAAATATTCTCATATCATTTAAATCAATTTCATGTGATAATATGAGTGCAATAACTTAAGAGATGTTATAGGAAATTCCATCTCTTAAGGATCCGTCAAACTAGATACTATATAATATAATACGCTATTATAATAGTGTTTATGGTTAAATATAAAATATTAAAATAGCGTAAGCGGGATTACTATTATTACCCTTACACTGTTTATAACACTGTAGTCTATACAGATACCGTAAAGTCCACAGTACGTAGTGGCTATCAGAGGGTACTCCATAGGTAAAGTACAAATCAAAGTCGTAGTGGGCTCGATCAGGATAATATGACAAGGCAAACTTGGAAAGCCCAGAGTAGGAATATACTAGCTGCATGCCCGGATTGGTGGTAACGCATAGCCGCAACTACCGCCTACCTCGGACATGACTCCCAAATCACGGATGCACATCAAATCAAATCAATCAAACCGAGGGACCATAGTAATAAAGGAAGAAGTTTTGTCGATGGAGGTAGCTAACCCCACTTGGTCACGGTATAACCCTGTTTTAGTCATTTTAATTATGACTCGAAGGTCAAGGACATCCATCATCATTATCTTTCTTCAAATCCAGTAATCGCCTCCAAATCAACCTACTTCATTCTAGAATTCCACCACGTACACAATTGTTAAAGTGTTTTTGGTATTGGCATAGAGTATGACAATATCTGATCCCATTCTCTTTAACAGCCAATCGTTTACATTTTCACACCGATCAGTTCATTTACATTTTAAGGGGGTTCACACTTCATATCAAAATATCAACTTTTCGTAAAAAATCATTTCAATATTCAAGAGAGAATATTATTCGTCATAAAATCTACATTTTACTAATTTAAAATCTTGAAACAATTCCAACTTTAAAATAATTTAGAATAGTTATAAAAAAAATTAGTTTAAATGTATGATATAAATAGTTTGAAAATAAATATTTTGTATTTAAAATAGAATTTCAGATTTAGTAAAATCTATGGGTTGAATATTAAAATAGTTAATAAAATAAATAGTTAAATATTAAAATAGTTAATTTAAAATAAATAACAAAATAGTTTACAAAATGGTTTAAAAATACTATAGTTGGAATTAGAATCGTATCTTCAAAATTTTAACCAAATAGGAAATCATATTTCATTTTCAAATCAATCCGACTAAATTTCGACATCTTAATTTAAAAGAATTTGACTTCCCATTCATATTCAATACGATTCAGCAGTTCGATTTCAAATAATCCAATTTAATAATAAAATTTCAATTATAATTCTCAGTTTGAATTATTCATTTATAAAATCTCGAGTTCATAGTTCAATTATTACTATAAATCAAGTTAATTTAAAGTAAATATCAAAGATTCAATTTCGACAAATTTATATTTTATATTCAATTCAGTTTGAACTTTAGTTATTCACATATACGAATTCCTTAAATTTTAAAATTTTAATTTCAAGGCTTAAAGTTCAAATTTAAAGAAAATAGATAAATAATATCATTTATTTTTCTTTAAAACAAAATTTCAAAATTCATGGTCAAAAACAATTTTTATTTAACCAACCGGTGTCCGTATATAAATTTCTATCCTATGGCCAAGTTATACTTAAAATTTAATTTTAGTATTTTGGGAAGGGATATATATATCATTTCAATCCAAATCAGGTTCATAGGTATTTATCATTTCAACCAACATTCTTAATTAATTTTAATAATTAATCTCGGGTTTATTTGATGCTCGTAACATCTAGGGTAATGGTTGGGACTAATCAAGAAAAATCAGTAACGTACATAAACAATGTCGATAACAGGATGGATTATATATTAACACATTAAATAAATTCAAGGCATACATCAAAATCAACACATCTAAATAGTTCAATAGTATCAGTTACTAGTCATCAAGTATGAGGTTCTTTTTTTTAAATAGAAATTAATCTATAACAGTACAATTTATATAACAGTCAAATTAAATTATATAGTCTATGCAGATTTAACATAAACATGCAATTAAACATTCAAACAGCAAACAATACCATCATATCATGACATGAATTTAATTTAACTAACAATCAAATACATTAGTTAGATGTGAGTGAATTTAATCACTCACCTTTGGTTTTGAACGAGACTGAAATCCGAATAAGCTCCAAAAATCAATGGTCTGAGAATCAGTCCAAGTCTGTGCCATTACCAACAGCTCGTCGATACGATTCTAACGGATCCTGTTTCGCTCAATTCCGAGTTCGTATGAAAAAGTTATGCATTTTACAAGTTTCTATGTACATAAACGTCACTAAATTAAGTAATTAATTAACTACCTTAATAAGCTTCTAATCTCTTCCTCAAGTCTTCTTCTCTCCCTGAACATCAGGTACACAGCAGCGGGCATCCCCATGTCCTCCCATTACCGCAACATTCATGTCACCCATCCTCACTTATTTCTCTGTGAAATCACAAGTCGTTAATTCTGTTGAACTTCTCTTCTTCCTCTCTTCATCTTTATGCACAGAACTCAAACTCCATCACCATTTCACATTTACAAACCCAAAACGCACGTACATGGCAATCCTCTCGACAAAAATTCTCTCTGTAACACCCCAAACTTTGCATGCAACTCACAATTCCTACCACGAACTCAAATATAACCATCAAAACATGCATTAAAGCTTCAATTCACAAAAAATTTCAACCCTAGCTACATGAACTCCACGCTGTAAAAATTGCAATGACCAAAACCACTTCTAACCCCTCCAATACCCACACTAAATCGAAGAGAATGCTTTGAGGATCACAAATATATTTATCTTATGATTTATAGAAGAGTACTTTGGTTTCTATGATTTTTAAAAGGGAAGAAAGCTCTCATTTTAGAAGAAGGAAGGGGATGGGTGATTTTTGGGTTTAGGGTTAGGTTATGAAGTGGAAATGATAATTTATAGTGGAGCCATAATATATTTTTATTAATTTTATATTTTATTATACCAAATATCGCTCATTTTCATCGTTATAAAAATCCATGTGACCACGTATGGATTCCGTCTTCGATGAAATTTGACATGCAGCTACTCTCTGACATTATGGACCCAAGGAATTTTGTTTCGTCGAATTCCAAGTTTGTATGCATAGACAATGAATTTTTGAAGTCAAAATATTGTCTATTTTTCACTTTAAAAATCACGCACGACCACATATTGATTCTAAAAGTCATGGATCTTGGAATCTTACCATTATTCGACGATACGAATCCAAAAAAAAGTGAAATCGAATTCTGAGATCGTCTCAATAACTTTCCTTTGTAAACCGATCGCCTATTTTTGAACAAATGGTTTTGCTTTGCACGGCCACTTAACGTTTGGCTCGAATTTTGAAACCGAACAATAGTTTGTTATTACGAATCCAAAAAAATTTGGTTTCGTCGAATTTTGAGATCGTTTACAATAATGTTAAATTTCGATTTTTATTAATAAAATATACAGTTTTCACTTATTCTCTTAAAATTAAATTCAACAGTTTATAATCTCTAATCAAATCGAAAAAATTGAATCCAAATGAATTTCATAAATAAATTTTCTTTTTATATGAATTCTAATATTGATTATCAAATACTCCAGTTTTTAGATTTCAATTATAATTTACAAAAATCAAAATATTTAAATATTAAGTTTCAACTTTCATTATAAAACAACATAAACAAAATAAAAAATTTAATATTTAAATTAGTTTTTCTCAAAAACACACTTAATTTAATATTCTATATTGTTGCAAAATCACGGGATGTTACACTCTCCCACACTTAAAACTTTTCGTCCTAAAAAAGGCGTAGTAAGAAAGTTGTCAATTTAGATATATTTAGCCATATAATTTCTTATTCAACTTGTCTCGTTCTATAGTTTACATAACTAATTTGATTAATAATTTAGTTTTGAATCGTGAATTATCGAACTGCGATTTTTTTGAAAATTTGAATTACACATATCTTAAAATCTACAAGTCGAAATCTAAGTTTTTCTCTTTCATTAGAAACTTATATTCCACTATCCAAAAGATCCTTGTTTCAAAGAATTCCGACCTATTTTGGATCCTATACATTCATTTAAACTTCAATTCGGAAAATAACGAACTACATCTTCGCGAAGAGCTCGTTTTAATTAATTCGTTTAACAAACGTTAAATTTTATAAATTATAAACCAATTCACTTTTATTTTCATAAGACAAGTTGAGCATTTATTTTAGACATGGTAATATCGATTATCTTAGTCAGCGAATATCTAACCATCAATAGCTATACAATTTAATTCATAACCAAACAATTTATTTTACTAGCTTATTTCATTGATTTGGTTTATCTTCATTTCCTAGTTGAATTAAATTTCAAACATAACCAGGTATATATTGTTCATTTCATAACTTAAATTTCATTCGTATATATAACCCATCAAATTTTTCAACATTCTTTATTCATGTCGATACTTGTGTATTATTCAATTGCTTGTTCCTATAATATTTCAACCTTTATTAAGTTATAAATTATAAACCAATTTCTACTTGTTTCACTTTATTACCAATGCATTTTATAACAATTCACTCTAATATTTTTCTTTTTAATTGATCTAGGGCATTTACTTTACTTGGGTTAACTTCAATGCAAATTAAGTATATATTGTCTTAAAATCACGACTTAAGTTTTATTCAAATTTATAAAACATAACATTTGTCTATTGTTCGATTCCTTATTCTCATAACATTTTAACTTCTTAAATAAATTTGGTAAGTTATATATGCAACGGAAGAAGATTGATTATTATCCCAGCTCAATTGTCTCCAATTTATTTCAAATCCACTATTATAAATTTCAAAGGATTTCTTATTCAGTTTATTTATCTTATGCTCATTTCCTTAATTTGAAAATCATACGTTACTTGAGAACTTAACAATTAAACTTCGGGTTCATTTCAAAATCATTTTTTCAAAATATTATATATATTATATCTTTATATAATCCATATTATATAGATGAATTTCAATTTCTCAAACAAGGTAAAACTTCTAAGTGATCTCCCCCACCTAAGTTCTTGAAAATAAATGTCGACGATGTGTGCACTCAACACCGAAATCAATTTCCAAGACAAGAGGGGCGTATACACTTATTTCAAAAATTCATTGAAAACAATTTCTATATGAAATAACTTTTTAAAATATAAATATATTATTTCAAACCATTTGAAAAACAGTATTACAAGACCACCCGAAATTAAATTCTCAAATTCATATTTAATTTCTTGTTTCATTGCTGAATTAGTTTTCTATATTTCATTTTTCCTAAATCATTCAGTGACCAATAGTTTTAAATTATTGATCAATCGAATGATAAATGATGAAAATCTAATATTATCATCAACAAAATCAAAATTCATATATTTTCAAATAATTCTATATATAAATAAAATATAATTCAAACAATGTTATGTCAATGAGTCCTATTCAAGTGTTTAGGAATCCCTATCGATGCCTTGGCATTCCAAGTACCGACCAAAATTCATAAATACTCAACATAACAAACCGACACAAATAAAAATCATTTTATATCAAAATTACAAGTACATTCTCTCATATACACTCAAACTCATTCTAGAGTATTACTACCCTATCTCTGATGAGTTAATCCCAAATAGAGCCAAGGTATACGCTAAACCAAAGCTTTGATACCAAATGTAACATCCGGCATTTTTGACAGTTCAAACCGACAATTATCCTCAATGTCGACTTAAACAAATCAAAAATACGAATAGTTATTGAGATTTATATAAGAAAAAGGAGAGAAGAAGAAAAACAAACCCAAAATATCACAGTGGAAGGAAAAAATATAATAATTAAATAACAGTTCATGAAGCTGTTAAAATATACATTTGATTTTATTTTACAACAAATATCAGAGTTAACTATCATAAACTTACCAATGTTTACAGCTGAGTAATAATAAAAAATACGTCTGTTGAGCTCCATCTTCATCTTCATAACATTGTCTTTAATAACTGAAAACTCAGGCTGACCGGAGCACAAATAAAAAGAAAATTTTACTCATATCAGAACTAAAATATTCTCATATCAGTTAAATCAATTTCAGATGATAATATAAGTGCAATACCTTAAGAGATGTTACGGGAAATTCCATGTAACGACCCGAACTTCCCCGTGAAGGAAAGCACGGATTGCTTTGAGGACAACACACATCGGAACGCAAACAGAAGAACATTTCATTGTTTATTACAACAATTTCATCAGAATACAAGAATAGTATGAATAAATATTACACATTCGATGAATATCAGAGATTACAATAAATTACATAGCAGCGGAAAAACAATACAAAACACAACTGAAAGAAATACACGGATATAGAGCTTTCTGAGCATCGTTCCCATTGTAAATCAGGATCCTGTGAATATAAATCTGCAAAACCAAAACTACTAGCTGCCCGTGTGGAAAATAGGGGCACCTAGAGTTTAGATTAAAACAATAAACTCCAGGTCAGTCATGTGACTGGAGTGAGAACTAAAACAGTTATTAATCTTTATTTTATGTAACGACCGGGAATCTCGCTCGATCCGAATCAGTCACTAAACCGATCTAGACCGTTCGAAACGCCTGATTGTTTTTGAGAACACGACAAAACAGAACGCAGACGGAAGAACATTTCATTGTTTAGTACAACAATTCCATCAGAATACAAGAATATACATAGTATAAATGAATATTACACAGAAATATCAGAGATTTAAATTACATTTAAATACATAGCAGCAGAAAAATAATACAATACACAACTGAAGGAGATATACGGATACAAAGCTTTCCGGATATCGTTCCAGCTGTAAACCAGGATCTTGTGAATATAAATCTGCAAAACCAAAACTACTAGCTACCCGTGTCAAAATAAGGGCACCCAGAGTTTAGGTTAAAACAATAAACTCCAGGTCAGTCATGGGACTGGTGTGAGAACTAAAACAATTATTTAAAATTTTACTTTAAATCAGATATATCAAGGGACCACGCCGTATAACACGGAACAGGTTTCCTCCCAAGAATACCAGTGCATGTAACAAAACAGCGCGATGCTTTTTGGAAAAATGAAGCTATTATAAGACCCAGGTCCTATCACACAATGCAACGCAAGCCGGGGGATAGGGTTTTCCCTTATAATAGCCAAACATGCTTAGTACGTTTAAAACAAATCATTTGATACTATTATAAGTGTATAGTGTATAAAACAACTTCAAATCATAAGTATCAATCATAGGCGGCATGGGTACCATATATCATGTCGCCATACTAGGCTCTACAAATAAAACTACAAAATCACGTATTTGGAAATTGGATTTCCATCTATAAACCGAGGCAAAAGATAGTCCTCAACCGATTCGAGACTCTCTAGCCTGAGCCTCAGGATCAGAGCTCGAGTGACCCTTGGAGCGACAGGGCCGGTCCACCGATGTGGATTAAAATGCCTGAACACTGCGTTTCCCCGCCCTTTAGGGCGTAAATGAGCCAACAAATGACTCCATCGGACCCGGATCGTCTGATCAAACCGAGGCGCCTCGCAACAGCAACAACCACACAGGTGAAAAGTATATAAATGTCAGTGCTGGTAGGTCACTGACACCACCCTAGCTAGAAAGAAACGCATGTCCTCCTGAGGTCCTCTCCCGTTTCTGGTTCACAACTGGGGTGTGAGGCTCGCGAATTCACGTTACACAAAGCTATACCACACAGGCGGTGCTTTGATCATCAACCACAAGACCCTGCTTTTCAATAAAAGCCTTGATCATCTGCCACTTAGGCATGCCACACAGGCAATTCACTCCATGCGATTGATATCCATCAATATATAACCCCTGAGCTCATACGTCTCAGAGAAGGGCGTTAAGCAAGAGAATAAATTCTCCGCCGCCAAACAGATATATATTTAATAGAAATTAATCACACAGACTAAAATCCAATGTCAGACACACAGTCCATTTACAAGTTCGTTCTGGGTCTGAACGAAACAGGAGGCACCTAGTACCCCGCATATCTATCGATCTCCAAGTACGTCTGGACGATCACCAACTGTTTCCATCTTCTTGGGTGTACAGCCCAATCAAGATCATCAGTAATCACCCAAACAACGTGAAGACTTCCGGTCTTCAACCACCGTCTTCATCTTCGACACCACGTCGAATAAGTTATTCAGAATGGGATAAACCCGGTCTTTCTGAACAACTCACGTATATATATAATAAACACGTGTTACACAAACACAACATACGCCTCATTCCAATTCAGAATATTCTTTTATTCAAATATTCTTATGTTTTGGGAAAGGTTCCCATTAATTTTATCAAAGATAAATTTTTTATATTTATTCTTTAATCTCCTTTGAATATCAATTGAAACTAGTCGGCATTAGCGAACCACACCGAAGTAATCATTTATTTTAATTTCCCAATCCCAACCTATTCATCCCATGAAGTAAAACTGGTCATACTTCATATCTAACACCACGGTGTTATCGGTAAATTCAATTACCATTTCACGTTCAAATCTAATTAAAGATTTAACTATCGCCTAGAGCAAAACTGGTGATACTCCATTCTCGATCATTTCAATCTAATTAAAGATTCATTAAAACTCCACTTAGTTTTGATCTTCACAGAAATCAATATCCTGTCCTTAACTGGGTTAAAGAACCAATGTCATTTGAAACACGGGCCACAATAAACCCAAAATCACATTCATTAATTATCGGGTTAAAGAACAAGTGTTATTTAAAACACTGTTCACGATAAACCCAAAAATCAATACCAGTTCAATTCCAATTAAATATTATTTAATTGGTACACTTCATTAAATCTAAATTAAAAAGATTTAATCTTTTTTCTCAATTGGTTTAAGAACAGTGTTAATGAAGACATTATTCACAACAAACCCAAATCACATCTGATATCAAATACAAGGCTCTGAATAGAAAATATATCGGCTTATATTCAATATCAAATTCTACGACCAACGAATATCGTAATGGAATTAACGATATAAATATATCTTTCAAATTCCCATAACAATATCTGTATAATCACGAAATTCAACATCGAAATATTCCGAAGACAATTTCGATTCAAATCCATTCCAATTCAATTACTGGAATTTCTGGTTATATTTCAAAACCATTTCAAATTCACTTTATTTATTTCAAAAATAAATGAATTATAATTCTAGTTCAAAACTAGTTCATTTCGATAAAAATATATTTTTATCTTTTCAAATATAGAGTTTTTCATCCCGATTCTTCCCAAATCCTTTCTTATGATTTTACACAAATTATTGATATTTTTAATAATTTTATCAAGGCCTGTACAGTCGATTTCCATCAACGGCCATCGAACTGCACTTACAGCGACCTTTTCCAAATTTGATTTGGACATAATTCCAAATCCAACCGTTAGATTTCAAATTTCTAATATTCGTTAGAAAGCTCTTTTCGATACGAACCCAACGGTTCCAGTTTCAGGAGAATCCGATGGATGGATCTCCCACAATGTTCGTTCGAAGTTAATGGTCGAAATTCGCGAACTGCCGCGGCGCGGCGCGTTCTATTCAGGCCATTATATTATATATATAATATATATAATATATACTTCGTTGATTTCAATTCAAAACGCGATTTATAAATCGTTTTAAATTCATTTTCAAAACGGTTTCAACTTCATATTCAAATTCAAATCAAAATTGAATATTCCAATATAAGTTCGTTTTAAATTCATTTCAAATCAATTTCAATTCTAATTGATTTCTAATTCAATTTCAGTTCGTTTTCAATTCAATTCAATTTCAATTCGAATTCCTTTATATTCAATTTCAATTCGAATTCATTTCTATTTAATTTCAATTCGAATTCATTTCTATTCAATTTCAATTCGAATTCATTTCTATTCAGTTTCAATTCGAATTTCATTTCAAAATATTCGATTTTGAAAGCATCTTTCAATATTCATTATAAAAACGAATATAATTGATATAAATATCACACACTTCAAAATGGCGTCAATCTAATCAACACGGCTTCATATGTTTCTATTTTCAAATACTCTATTTCAAATATTTCTATTTCAAATATTTCTATTTCAAATATTTCTATTTCAAAACTGGAATGAGGCCTAATCAATTACCATATAATGTTAATTATATGGATTTTCTACAACACATGTATACAATAACAGCGATGAATAATCAACCATCATCCAAAGTGCATTCTACACTGTATAAGCATCAAATATAAATATTCAACGCTTATAACAGTCTGTCAATCAATCGATTGACATACAACTAAACAATCGGGATTAGTGTACGTCAAATATCATCCCAATACCCGTGTGGGGTTTCAAATAATCAGACACAGATTTTATTTGTGCAGTTGGGCGATGTGTAAAATTTATCGTTCCAATCAATATCAGTCAAATGTGTGTATATAAACAAATCGTCCGATTTGTTTATTTTTATTTCATTTCATATACACGTTAAAAATTCTATTTTTAACTATAAAATATTTCCCACTATAAAATATTTTATTTTGTTTCATATCACATCACACAATCAACTACACATCAAAATCAAACAAACAAGCATACAAGCCGTCCATGGTCTGTGGACGACGGGTGTCGGGTGCTACTAAACACCGTCTGCATCCTAGTATATATTTTAACTAGAAATAAATTAAAGAGTGAGAAGTTCTCACCGATTAGCTAATCCAAACGCCACGACTCTTCTTATGTAGAAATCTTCGTCGTTCTCGCCTTTTGTCACTTTCTTTGCCCGTAGCCACTACATATATAAAGGTGATATTTTTACTATCCTACCTATATAAAAATTACATTTTTATACTTCTACAATATAAAAGATTATATTTTTATAACTCTACAATATAAAAGGTTATATATTTATAACTCTACAATATAAAAGATTATATTTTTATAACTCTACAATATAAAAGATTATATTTTTATAACTCTACAATATAAACGATTATATTTTTATAACTCTACAATATAAAAGATTATATTTTTATACTGCTATTCATATGACAAAAATCATATTTTTCTACTTGTTCTTCATATTAAAAATACAAACTTTAACATGTCATTCATTTTCTAAACTGAAATTATAATCAAATAATAAAAACAAAAAAAGGGAAAGAAGAACTTACAGCGCACAGGGGGGGTTTCACTGTCACCTGAAGTCGGAAGGGGTCGGGGGTGCGGATTTCAGAGGAGAGGGGGTCGAGCTGAAGGGGGGTGCGCATCTCAGCAGGAAAAGAGGGGTGCGCGGCTCAGCAGGAAGGGGGGGTGAAGTAAATCGCGGCGCCGCAGGAAGGGAGGGTGAAGTAAATCGCGGCGCCGCAGGAGCCTGGGGTGGGAGTAAATCGCGGCGCCGCCGGCGCCTGGGGGGGGGGGGGTCGTTGCGATTGATTAGGTTTTTTTTCTCTTGGTTGACTGTAATGAACAGGGGGGGCTGAGAGGGTAAGGAGATAAAGAGAGAAGGTTTTTTTATTTAATTATTTTAAATTTCAAAAAGGTACTTTAAAATACGAACTCGAAATGAGACCCACCGACTGTCGTCCATAGCTAGTTACCCCCATTCCGAACACATTGGGATATGTATCGCAGGCTGATTTGACTGTTTCGATCAGTTTTCGTCAAAATCAAAATATAACTCCATATATTGAATTTGAACGCGCATTTCAATTTACTGAGGTCACATACGAACTCTAAAAATTCCTGAAAAATATTTTCTAGCTACGTATTGACGATACGGTCCTAACAAAACTAGTTTCATCAAATTCTGAGACCGTTTGAAAAATGACCATTTTTCAGTCGATTAAAATCAACTAAAACTGGTCAAACACGTTTTCCTTTGCCACGCTCACATATTGATTCGAAAAATTATGAAATTTGAAACCTAACAATAACTTTACGTCACGGACCCAACATAAGTGGTTTCGTCGAAATCCGAGGTCATTTGCAAAATTTCCATTTTTAAGGGCTTGAATTCCATAGCGACTATTCAGCATTTTCAACTGGACATATCTTTTGATTCCCGCTATGAAATTTCAATTTTTCGGATTCGTTGGAAAGATATTCTCTATTAGATTCTATTATTTTTGGTTTCACTAAAATCCGGTTTATTTTGAATCCTGTACATTCATTTGAATTTCGAAATCGAATTATCGAACTACCGCGCCATTTTCAATTCCTTTTATATTTTAAAATAAATATTTATATTCTAATGACGATCTATATAAATATATTCGTTCGAATTCTATTCAAAATAAATTTCTCGTCGTTATTACTTAAAATAATTCATTTTAAATAATCAAAATTCACTAAAATTGCCAAAATAAAAATTTTAAACTGGCCCAGATCTCCGGGTTATTACATTTTAAAAGAGAGTAATTCAAGGGACCACGCCGTATAATACGGAACGGGTTTCTTCCCAAGAAAACTAGTGCATATAACAAAACAGCGCCATGCTTTTTGGAAAAATGAAGCTATTATAAGACCCAGGTCCTATCACACAATGCAACGCAAGCCAGAGGATAGGGTTTTCCCTTATAATAGCCAAACATGCTTGGTACATTTAAAACAAATCATTTGATACTATTATAAGTGTATAATGTCAAAACAATTTCAATCATAAATATCAATCATAGAAGACATGGATACCATATATCATGTCGCCATACTAGGCTCTACAAATATAAACGCAATGTCACGTATTGGAAATTGGATTCCATCATGAGTCAAGGCAAGGGGCAAGCTCCTCTTTGTTCGAGACACTCTAGCAAAAGTCTCAGGACCACACACAACGATCCTTGGAATCGGTTGGGCCGATTCTCTCTTACTTTTGAGGATTGGCAATTCCTGAACACACGTTTCCCGGTCCTATAGGACCTATATAATGGTCTGTACGTCAGCTCACATAGTGCCAGTTATCGACCATATATTCGAGGCGCCTCTCATTCCAACAACCACACAGGTAAAAAGTATATAAATGTCAGGGCTGGTAGGTCACTGACATCACCCATAGCTAGAAAGAAACGTCGTGTTCTCCCAATATTTCGTATCCCGTTTTTGACTCATACCGAGATGTGAGGCTCGCGAATTCACGTTATACACAAAGCTATGCCACACAGGCCGTGCTTTGATCATCAAACGCAAGACTTTGCTTTTCAAAAGAAGCCTTGATCATTTTCCACTTAGGTATGCCACACAGGAAATTCACTCCACGTGACTGATGTCTATCGATATACAACCTCTGAGCTCGTACGTCTCAGAGAAGGGCGTTAAACAAGAGAATAAATTCTCCGCCACCAAACAGATGTATATTTAATAGAGATCAATCAACACAAAATAAAATCCAATGTCAGACACACAATCCATTTACAATTCGTTCTGGATCTGAACGAAACCGGAGGCACTTTCCTCGCATATCTATTGATCTCCAAGTACGTTTGGACGATTACCAACTGATTCCCTCCTCTTGGGTGAACAACCCAATCAAGATCATCAGTAATCACCCAAATGATGTGAAGACATCCGGTCTTCAACCACCGTCTTCATCTTCGACTTATCGTTGAATCGGTTATTCGAAATGGGTATAAACCCGACCTTTCCGAATAACCTGCGTATATAATAAACAAGTGTTACACAAACATAACATACGCCTCATTCCAATTCAGAATATTCTTTTATTCAAATTTTCACATTCTTAGGGAAAGGTTCCCATTAATTTTATCAAAGATAAATTCTTCTAAATTTATTCTTTAATCTTCCTTTGGATATCTTTCAAACCATGTTAAGGTTTCCAAACTAGTCGGGATTAGCGAACCACACTAAAGTAATTATTTATTTTATTTCCTAATCCCAACCTATTCATCCCATGGAGCAAAACTGCTAATACTCCATATCTAACACCACAGTGTTATAGGTAAATATCAATTACCATTTCACGTTCAAACCTAATTAAAGATTTAACTATCGCCTTGGAGCAAAACAGGTGATACACCATTCTCGATCACTTTCCAAATTTGATAATTTAAATTATCAATTCACATTTCAATCTAATTACAGATTCATTAAAACTCCACTTAGTTTTAATCTTTCCACAAATCAATATCCTGTCTTTAACTGGGTTAAAGAACCAATGTCACTTAAAACACGGTTCACGATGAACCCAAAATCACTTTCCGTTGTTAATCGGGTTAAAGAACAAGTGTTATTCAAAACACCGCTCACGATAAACCCCAAAAACCAATTTAAATCCAATTCCAATCAAATACTAATTAACTGGACAATTTCACTAAATCTTAATTAAAAGATTTATTCTTTTCTAAACTGGGCTCAAGAACAGTGTTATTCAAGACACCATTCACGACGAACCCAAAATCCCATTTGATATTAAATACAAGGCTCTGAATAGAAAATATATCGGCTTATATTCAATATCAAATTCTGAAACCAACAAATATCGTATTGGAAATAATGATATAAATATATGTTTCAAATTTCCATAACCATATCTGTATAATCACGAAATCCAACATCGATATATTCCGAAGATAAATTCGATTCAAATCCATTCCAATTCATGTACTGGAAATTCTGATTATTTTCAAAACCATTTCAAATCTAGTTCAAACCTAGTTCATTTCGATAAAAATATATTTTAACCCTTTCAAATGTGGGATTTTTCATCCCAGTTCTTCACAAATCACTTCTTATGATTTTACACAAATTATTGATATTTTTAATAATTTTATCAAGGCCCGTACAGTCGATTTCCATCAATGGCCATCGAACTGCACTTATAGCAAACTTTTCCAAATTTGTGGACATAATTCCAAATCCAACCGTTAGATTTCAAATCTCTAATATTCATTGGAAAGCTCTTTTCGATACGAACCCAACATTTCCGGTTTTAGGAGAATCCGACGATCGGATCTCCTGTAATGTCCATTCGAAGTCAATGGTCAAAATTCACGAACTGCCGCAGCGCGGCGTGTTCTATTCAGGAGATTTAATATATATAATATGTAACAACCCGGAAAATGCGAGACAATTAAATTTTTTTATTTTGGCAATTTAAACGAATTTTGAATATTTAAAACGAATTATTTTAAATAATAGTGACGAGAAATTTATTTTGAATAGAAATAGAACGTATATTTATACACGTCATCGTGGGAATATAAATATGTTATTTATAATTATAAAATGAATTGAAAATGGCGCTGTAGTTCGATAATTCGATTTCAAACTTCAAATGAACATACCGGGTGCAGAATAAACCGGATTTTAGTGAAACCAAAAATATTTGAATCTAATTAAGAATATCTTTCTAATGAATCTGAAAAATCAAAATTTCATAGCGGGGATAAAAAGTTATGTCTAGTTAAAAATTCAGAATAGTTGCTGTGAAATTCTAGCCCTTAAAAATGGGAATTTTGCAAACGACCTCGGTTTTCAACGAAACAACTTTTGTTGGATCCGGGATGTCAAATTATTGCTAGATTCCAAATTTCGTAATTTTTTGAATTAATATGTGAGCGTGGAAAAGGAAAACGCATTTGACCAGTTTCAGTTGATTTTAATCGACTGAAAAATGGCCATTTTTCAAACAGTCGCAGAATTTGACGAAACAAGTTTTGTTAGGACCGTATCGTCAATACGAAGCTAGAAAATATTTTTCAGGAATTTTTCGAGTTAGTATGTGGCCCCGATAAATTGAAATGTGCGCTCAAATTCAATATATAGATTTATATTTTGATTTTGATGAAAACTGATCGAAATGGTCGAATCAGCTTACGATACATATCTCATTGTGTTCGAAATGGGGGTAATTAGCTGTGGACAACCGGCGGTGGGTCCCGTTTTGAGGTCAAAATAAAAAGTACCTTTTTGAAATTAAATTAATTAAATAATATATATTATTATATATCTCCCCCTCACTTACCTCTCTCCCTCCACGTTCATTTCAGTTTCAAAAAAAAAATCGCCAACCCTAAATCAACTTCACCGCCGCCCAGGGGCGTGCTCCACCCACTGCGCCGCGGGCGCTCAGGCCAGGCAGCATCCCCGTTTGTAACACCCCACCTCCGCCAATGCCACTCTTGCAAGGACATTAGCTTTGGAGGGGCGTTAAACAAGGTAAACATGCATGCAGATATCACAAGACAGAACATATAAGTAAAACAGAGTAGTAAAACAGCGGATAAAACTTAGCATTTCAAAACCATAGTCATGTTACAACAAAGTACTTGGTCATTATTCTCCAACAACAAAGTCTAGATAAAAGCATAAACTGAAAAACTGAAATACATAAAGTACTATCCCCAAAATGAAGTGATAAACCATAGCTAGCTCAATGTCCAAAACCGTACATGAGCAAATCCAGTAAGCAAGATGTAAAGATCCAAGCTAAGCTCCAATGTTCCCACCCTGAGAACCTGAGGGGGGGGGGAAACGGAAGAAAAGAGGCGAAAGAAAACGGGTCAGTCAAAAAGACTGGTAAGCCCAACTACTATCTGTCTATGAACTAGTAAAGTTAACTGGCATGAGAAGCTGAGATGAACATAAGGATAACAACATACTGGCATGGTGATTAACTAACAAGATAGATAAAGGTGTCATCGCATAATCAAGGTTAAGTTTTGCACCACGGGTGTACTAGCATTCTAACATGTCAAGTAAAAGCAAGAATTGATCCCTTGGCCCAAGCTTGGCCCAATATAATGAGGTGACCTAAATCAAGGTCCAACTACACAGTCTAGTCGATCGGCTCCCTATAAGCCTAACTCGTCAAGTGTCGGTGTCATGCGGCTTAATCATGTAATGTAGTTGACTGTGCAGGGTCCACCCTAGGGTGTATCTGGCCCTACGGTGTAACCCTCTGACACCATACCATGATGCACAGTCCAAACCTACCGTTGCCCGTGTTCAACTCTGGACTTGATGTGCACGACCATGGTCCGCCTAAACAACCGGGGCATCATTCAGCCGTCTCTTTTGGTCTCTTACAATCAGCCCAGTAATCGTGCCCCACCCTAGCCTAGTCCTAGGGTCTTATGATACAACTAGAAGGTTACTGCTGAAAAGGACCACGCAACTAGGGTTTCTTAACGGGTTAAATGTGGTTAACCCGATCCAAACGTGGATTAAATCGGTTAAGAGTACCCAAGGCTCCTGACTTAACCTCGATTAATCCATCAAGCCCAAATTGGTTAAGTATTAAGTGGACCATGACTTAACCCTAATCAGGAGGCATTAATTAACTTAATGCGCTTTAACCTCTCACATTAGACTTTGTTGTGGTTACTAGTTAAGCCGGGCGGGTCCGGGTAGCTTTACACCACAACTAGGTCTAACCTCAGGTTCGAGCACAACATGACCAACTTCTCACATTGGGTCCTATTGTTTGTAGCCACTAGTTAAGCCGGGTGGGTCCGGGTAGATTTATGCTACAAACTCAACCCAACCTCGAGTTGGCCACACTCATATTTTCTAAGTGTCATGTCCATTATGTTTCCAAAACATAATTACAAGTTAACATATCACGTCATGTTACAAAAATCATGTTCATGTCATTATGTTACCCAACCCCAACGTAATCCCGTCGTTTACATAATCGCAACAACGCATAAAGGATAAAATAGGGAACTTGGCATAACCATGACATAAAGGTGTTGAAGCCACAAGTTTAACATGGTGGCATATGAAATGTACATATGTTCATATACTTGCATATTGCATTATTAGGCTTCAAAAGCATGCATAAAACCAAACTTAGCATATGAGTGATACATGGTGATAAATAACATGTAGAAGTTGCTAGAAGTTCGCATTTAGCCTCACATGCAAGTTATCATAAGTGATATGATAACTTTCATGTTGCCAAAATGCAACCTTTAACATAAAGCTTGAAGCTTTAAGCTCACAACTTCAAGTTTAACTTGCATAACATGATAACATGTGCATAATGATCAACCCAAACTTGCATAACATGATAACATGATCAACCCAAACTCGCATAACATGATAACATGATCAACCCAAACTCGCATAACATGATAACATGATCAACCCAAACTTGCATAACCTGGCAACATGTGTCATACATAACTTGCATAATGATCAACCAAACTTGCATATAATGATCAACCAAACTGGCATATAATGATCAACCAAACTTGCATATAATGATCAACCAAACTTGCATATCATAATGATCAACCCCAAACTTGCATCATTCATTTAACTTTAGAGTTCAATAAAAAGAAAGTAGAAAAGGGCTTACAATGCTATGAAGACACAAATAAATATTTATTATAAAGATTGAGACGAAGCCCTTATGCAAGCACCAAAAACCCAAATATGCAAGCTCCAAATGAAAACCCTTGAGCCAATTCAATAAAAACCCTTGCTTTGAAATAGAAATGTTGCAACTTGACTTGAATGCAAGCTAAGAACACTCATACAAGTTTGAAAACACTTGTATGAACTCAAAATCTCTCATAGAAATTAACTTAGAAATTTTAGCATGAGAGTGGAGGCCATGAGAGGAACAAATTTGGCATAGTTTAGTTGTAGGATTGAATAATGGTGATTTAGGCTAGGTTTAGGGTTTTTTTATAGAGTTTTAGGATAGTATTAGCCATAGGATTAACCCTAGATTCAATCCAAGCCATCAAAGCATGTCTTGGGGAAGAAGTCAAGTGTAGGAACCATCTAGGGCCTTTAGATTAAAGCTGAACCATGAGAACCATTCAAATGCAAAATCTGCATTTGAGCGAATCGACCCATGGGTTGACAGCCAAACACCCTGGATTAACCCCTAGTCGACCCAGCAAGCTCGGGTCGACCTCAAAAATCGGCCGGTTCGGTTATTCCCCTCTCCCAATTCGCTGTTTTGAACATTTTTGCATATTTATTTATTTATTTTTCAATTATATATATATATATATATATATATATATTTCTCTGCGCAACCCATTTCACTTAATTAAGTATACTTTAATTTGTGAATTTTTTGTGAAACTTCGCGAGGCCATATCTTGGTCATACTGACTCCGGTTTTCGAAAACTCGGACTCTATTTCGCGTATTTTTCCGAGACGAACGCAATGGCACAGCCCGTTTCCCTTGATTCAGATTTTACAGTTTAATTCTGCCTCCATTTATGTTATAACATGTTATTCAAAAATACGGATTGTTACATTCTCCCCTCCTTAAAGGATTTCGTCCCTGAAATCTCCAAGTTAGGAAGAACGTATCCTACCTTCCATCACCCATCTACTCAAAACATCATCCACGTGCAGTCATTGTCCTTAAAGGATTCTAAATGTTGTATGATCATATGCAAAGGTGTGTGTATATGTACTTATCTAATGCAAAAATCAGGCGGTTACTGATTCAGTAAACCTCCTTAATGCAAAGCATGTTAGTGAAATGAGTCCATATGTATGCAAATTCCTAACATAACTCATAGTCTCTACATGAGTGCACATAACATTCATCCATATGCAACATCCACGTGATAACATAACAAGTTTCATCCATGAATAAGCATAAACACTCATGCATATGCGGTATGAAAGTGTGTGAGCCGATCTTAGTGCCTAATGTGTATCATGCATCCACGAGTATCCACGTGCAAACACTTGCAACCACTTGCAACCATCAAGCATAACATGTTTCAAATACATGTTTCATCCAAAGGGTTTCTACCTAAGGTCCTCATAACATGATTAACGAGATGACAAGATAAACAGGATAAACGCGGATAAACAGAAAGATATGCTAATTAGGAAAGAGGTCGAGAATGTACCCTCAAAAAGAAATGGATAAAGCCCACGCATCTTCTCCTCGGTTTCCCAAGTTGCATCTTCGTCGGCTTCACCCCACTAAACTTTCACCAATTTTACTTCTCGATTCCTCAGTTTCTTGATCTCTGTTCCCAAGATACGAATCGGAGCTTTTCTCAAGGTTGCTTCTTTCTCTACCTCAATGTCTTCAAGAATGCTTGGTTCAACCACCTCAGCGGACTCATGAAGGCACTTTCGGAGATGCGAGACATGAAAGACATTATGCACTCCGGCTAGCTTTTCGGGCAATTCCACCTTATAGGCCATCTTTCCAATTCTCTCTGTGATAGGGAAAGGTCCTACGAACCTTGGTGCCAGCTTCCCCACTGCTCCAAAACGAACCACATTACGTAAAGGAGAAACCTTTATGAAAACCATGTCTCCCACTTTGAATTCCAAATCTGCCCTTCGTCTGTCAGCACAGGATTTCTGTCTGTCTTGGTCCGCTTTCATCCTTCTTCTCACTAATTCAACTTTCTCGGATGTGTCCCGTATCATATCGGGCCCAAGTATAAGTCTATCTGTTGTCTCCCACCAACAAGATGGTGACCTACACGGCCTCCCATACAAAGCTTCAAATGGTGCCATCCCTATGCTGGCTTGATAGCCATTATTATAAGCAAACTCTACAAGAGGAAGGTGGTCTTCCCAAGTACCACCGAAGTCGAGAACACAAAGCCTCAAGAGATCTTCTAGCACTCTATTCACCCTTCCGGTTTGGCCATCCGTCTGGGGGTGATAGGCTGTACTCAGATTCAATCGTGTACCCATCGCTTCTTGCAAACTGTTCCAGAACTGGCTAGTGAAAATTGGGTCACGATCGCTAACTATGCTAGAAGAAACTCCATGCAACCATACTATCTCTCGAAGATAAACAGATGCTAGCCATGATACGGTCCTCTTGCTTTTCAACGGAAAAATGGGTTCACTTCGTAAGTCTATCAATTATTACCCATATCCCATAAAGCCCAAATAGTTTGGTGACGAACTTCTTCACCCCAACCATATATCACAAATAGGCTAGTCATACTCCTTAGGGGGTTTGCAATAGATCTAAGATTGAGGATAGGGCCGAGAGGATATACTTAAAAGATAGCATGCGAGTAAGCTCTACGGAACAATAGGGATCAAGGATATACTCTTAGAAAGAGATTAAATGCGCGTATCTAGTCTTCGATCTTCTAAGCCGCATTTTCTTATGCTTAATCCCATCGTGCCCTGACCGTCTTTTAACTTCGCAATTCCGTAGTTCTTAATTCTTGTTCCCAAAATATGAGTTAGAACTCATTTCACCGTTGCCTCTCGTTCCACTTCCACTTATTCTTTGCCTAAAATACTTGGCTTAAACATAACTGCGTGCTCATGGTTTCGTGCAAGCTTTCCAAGATTCGTTAGTGAATCTTGGATCTCGTTTACATATTATACGGTATCCCACGCAGAAAACTATCTCTTGAAAATAGTGCTAATCCACGTTGCCAAACTAGAGCTGAGGTAAGGGTTCTCTTGAGCCTTTGAAAAGCAAGCTCACACTCCAAGTCCCATGCAAATACTAAGTTCTTCTTCATCAACTTAGTAAGAGGGGCCGAAATCTTAGCGAAGTCCCTGATGAACTTCCTATAGTAGCCCGCCAAACCGAGAAAGCTTCTTACTTCGGTTGCATTCCGAGGAGTCTTCCAATCTTGAACCACAACCACTTTCGCGGGATCCACCGCTCTGCCTTGCTTAGAAACTATATGTCCAAGAAACCGAACTTCCCTTCTCCAGAAATGACATTTGGAGAACTTGGCTTTCAACTGATGCGCTCTAAGCGTATCCATCACTTCCTTGAGATGTCTGGCATGCTCTTCCTCATCCTTTGAGAAGATCAGAATATCATTCACGAAAACAACAACAAACTTGTTGAGGAACTCCCTGAACACCCTACTCATCAAGTCTACGAAGTATGCGATTGCATTAGTCAAACCGAATGGCATGACAAGCCATTCAAAGAATCCATCCGGAGTCCTAAACGCAGTATTGTCGATGCTGTCCTCAGCCATTCTAAGCTGATGGAATCCGGTGGCTAGATCGAGTTGAGAGAAAACAGAAGCACCTACAAGCTGGTCAAAGAGATCATCAATCCTCGGTAAAGGGTGCCTATTCTTCTTTTTCAGCTTGTTCAACTCTCGATAATCAACACATAGACGAAGCGAACCATTCGCCTTAGTAGCGAATACCACCGGAGCACCCCATTCAGAAATGCTTTGTCTAATAAAATTCTTCTCAAGCAACTCCTTGATTTGCTTACTGAGCTCCCTTCTTTCACGAGGGGCCATGTGCCTAACAGGCAATGATAATGGCTTGGCATTATCAACCAGATAAATGCGGAAATCTATCTCCCGCTTAGGGGGTAGCCCCCTTACTTCTTCAAAGACATCAGGATAGTCTCGGACCACCCTTACAGATTGCAGATCATCGATGGACGAGTCAAAAGATTCAAGATAACATAACATGACGGGACCTCTAAGGTTACAAGAAATTTCTAGGGTATTACCGAGGCGAATCATGAGCCTCACCACCCTATGTTCACAACCAATCCACACCCAAATCAACCCGTATCCCATAAACCCGAGAACCTAAGCATTACACATGAATTCTATGCGGAAGATAGAGATTTTCAAATCCACACAAATCACAGATAGATGGGTGGAACCCCCAATTGGATTTGAAACACTAACGGGATCTCAACTAGACTAGTACTTAGGTGCAAACTTTCAACAAAATCAGAAATAAAACTATGCGATGCGCCAGAATCAAACAAGGTATGAACAGGGAAATCAGAAATGTAAACAAGGTTTTCTACAGAAATACTACCTCGATCAAGAACTGGAGCGATGTTGAGAGTATGCACTAGCCCTCCAGAAGGTCCTGCACGCTGATTCTGCCCTTGCCCTTGTCCTTGCTTCTTGGGGCAATCCTTGCTAAGATGTCCAGGCTCTCCACAGTGAAAGCATTCGCCCAACTTCCTCTTCTTCTTCCTACAGTCTTTGGCTATGTGCCCCGTAATCCCACAGAAGTTGCACTTCCTTCTTTCTCTTGACTTGTTGTCCTTGCTATTGTTATTGTTCTTATCTCTTTTCTCGGTATCTTCCTTCTTGCCTTGGGACTCATTTACCTTGACCTCCTTCTTGACACTCTTATCTTCTTCTTGAAGTAGGGTCATATTCACTAAACTCTCGAAGGTCGCCCCCAGGGTTATATGAGATATGGCCAAACCGCGCAATGGCTCATTTAATCCTAGAGCAAAGCGTAGGGCCTTCTTCTGAGGGGTGTTAACCCATTCTAGACCGAACTGAGCAAGTTGATTAAACTTATCCACGTATTCTCTAACTGTCATGTCCCCTTGCTTTAGAGATAGGAACTTCTCCATCTGAAGATTCTCTTCTGTCGATGATAGTAACTTTAGTCCAAACCTTCTCTTAAAGTCATCCCAAGTCTCAATGGGTCTAGTAGTGGTGGTGACTACCCACCAATAAGCGGCTTCCCCTTTCAATAGCCATACCGCCAACAGAACTTTCCTACAATCTTCCACATCCAAGATATCAAAGAGGTCTTCAGTTTCCTTTAACCAGTTTCTTGCCTCCACAGAAGTCTCCGTTCCGTCAAAATTCTTGCAACCCATCGCCTTAAAGTCTTTGCAAATCTTAGCGAAATCTGCTTGCGGGTTCTGAGGAGGAGGAATGTTTGCGGGGCCGGCTTCAATCGCCCTTGCCTCCATACATCTCCGGAACCAGACGGGTACTTGTACACCTTCCGGGATGTTAAAACGATCGGCCATACTAAAACGAAGAAAAAGATAGATTCAGAACGAAGAAACGAAGGATAGTGCTATGGCTTTTGGGGAATAGCTTTTTAAAATAAACTAGACTTTTTCTTGGAAAATACTTAATTGGTTTTGAAAATAGTTTTTCAAAAGGTAAGTTTTAAAAAACATTTTGCTCGAATCTTGTTAACCTTATGCTCTGATACCAAATTTAACACTCCACCTCCGCCAATGTCACTCTTGCAAGGACATTAGCTTTGGAGGGGCGTTAAACAAGGTAAACATGCATGCAGATATCACAAGACAGAACATATAAGTAAAACAGAGTAGTAAAACAGCGGATAAAACTTAGCATTTCAAAACCATAGTCATGTTACAACAAAGTACTTGGTCATTATTCTCCAACAACAAAGTCTAGATAAAAGCATAAACTGAAAAACTGAAATACATAAAGTACTATCCCCAAAATGAAGTGATAAACCATAGCTAGCTCAATGTCCAAAACCGTACATGAGCAAATCCAGTAAGCAAGCTGTAAAGATCCAAGCTAAGCTCCAATGTTCCCACCCTGAGAACCTGAGGGGGGGGGGAACGGAAGAAAAGAGGCGAAAGAAAACGGGTCAGTCAAAAAGACTGGTAAGCCCTACTACTATCTGTCTATGAACTAGTAAAGTTAACTGGCATGAGAAGCTGAGATGAACATAAGGATAACAACATACTGGCATGGTGATTAACTAACAAGATAGATAAAGGTGTCATCGCATAATCAAGGTTAAGTTTTGCACCACGGGTGTACTAGCATTCTAACATGTCAAGTAAAAACAAGAATTGATCCCTTGGCCCAAGCTTGGCCCAATATAATGAGGTGACCTAAATCAAGGTCCAACTACACAGTCTAGTCGATCGGCTCCCTATAAGCCTAACTCGTCAAGTGTCGGTGTCATGCGGCTTAATCATGTAATGTAGTTGACTGTGCAGGGTCCACTCTAGGGTGTATCTGGCCCTACGGTGTAACCCTCTGACACCATACCATGATGCACAGTCCAAACCTACCGTTGCCCGTGTTCAACTCCGGACTTGATGTGCACGACCATGGTCCGCCTGAACAACCGGGGCATCATTCAGCTGTCTCTTTTGGTCTCTTACAATCAGCCCAGTAATCGTGCCCCACCCTAGCCTAGTCCTAGGGTCTTATGATACAAATAGAAGGTTACTGCTAAAAAGGACCACGCAACTAGGGTTTCTTAACGGGTTAAATGTGGTTAACCCGATCCAAACGTGGATTAAATCGGTTAAGAGTACCTAAGGCTCCTGACTTAACCTCGATTAATCCATCAAGCCCAAATTGGTTAAGTATTAAGTGGACCATGACTTAACCCTAATCAGGAGGCATTAATTAACTTAATGCGCTTTAACCTCTCACATTAGACTTTGTTGTGGTTACTAGTTAAGTCGGGCGGGTCCGGGTAGCTTTACACCACAACTAGGTCTAACCTCGGGTTTGAGCACAACATGACCAACTTCTCACATTGGGTCCTATTGTTTGTAGCCACTAGTTAAGCCGGGCGGGTCCGGGTAGATTTATGCTACAAACTCAACCCAACCTCGAGTTGGCCACACTCATATTTTCTAAGTGTCATGTCCATTATGTTTCCAAAACATAATTACAAGTTAACATATCACGTCATGTTACAAAAATCATGTTCATGTCATTATGTTACCCAACCCCAACGTAATCCCATCGTTTACATAATCGCAACAACGCATATAGGATAAAATAGGGAACTTGGCATAACCATGACACAAAGGTGTTGAAGCCACAAGTTTAACATGGTGGCATATGAAATGTACATATGTTCATATACTTGCATATTGCATTATTAGGCTTCAAAAGCATGCATAAAACCAAACTTAGCATATGAGTGATACATGGTGATAAATAACATGTAGAAGTTGCTAGAAGTTCGCATTTAGCCTCACATGCAAGTTATCATAAGTGATATGATAACTTTCATGTTGCCAAAATGCAACCTTTAACATAAAGCTTGAAGCTTTAAGCTCACAACTTCAAGTTTAACTTGCATAACATGATAACATGTGCATAATGATCAACCCAAACTTGCATAACATGATAACATGATCAACCCAAACTTGCATAACATGATAACATGATCAACCCAAACTCGCATAACATGATAACATGATCAACCCAAACTTGCATAACATGGCAACATGTGTCATACATAACTTGCATAATGATCAACCAAACTTGCATATAATGATCAACCAAACTTGCATATAATGATCAACCAAACTTGCATATCATAATGATCAACCCCAAACTTGCATCATTCATTTAACTTTAGAGTTCAATAAAAAGAAAGTAGAAAAGGGCTTACAATGCTATGAAGACACAAATAAATATTTATTATAAAGATTGGACGAAGCCCTTATGCAAGCACCAAAAACCCAAATATGCAAGCTCCAAATGAAAACCCTTGAGCCAATTCAATAAAAACCCTTGCTTTGAAATAGAAATGTTGCAACTTGACTTGAATGCAAGCTAAGAACACTCATACAAGTTTGAAAACACTTGTATGAACTCAAAATCTCTCATAGAAATTAACTTAGAAATTTTAGCATGAGAGTGGAGGCCATGAGAGGAACAAATTTGGCATAGTTTAGTTGTAGGATTGAATAATGGTGATTTAGGCTAGGTTTAGGGGTCTTTTTATAGAGTTTTAGGATAGTATTAGCCATAGGATTAACCCTAGATTCAATCCAAGCCATCAAAGCATGTCTTGGGGAAGAAGTCAAGTGTAGGAACCATCTAGGGCCTTTAGATTAAAGCTGAACCATGAGAACCATTCAAATGCAAAATCTGCATTTGAGCGAATCGGCCCACGGGTTGACAGCCAAACACCCTAGATTAACCCCTAGTCGACCCAGCAAGATCGGGTCGACCTCAAAAATCGGCCGGTTCGGTTATTCCCCTCTCCCAATTCGCTGTTTTGAACATTTTTGCATATTTATTTATTTAATTTTCAATTATATATATATATATATCAATATATATATATATATATATATATATTTCTCTGCGCAACCCATTTCACTTAATTAAGTATACTTTAATTTGTGAATTTTTTGTGAAACTTCGCGAGGCCATATCTTGGTCATACGGACTCCGATTTTCGAAAACTCGGACTCTATTTCGCGTATTTTTCCGAGACGAACACAATGGCACAGCCCGTTTCCCTTGATTCAGATTTTGCAGTTTAATTCTGCCTCCATTTATGTTATAACATGTTATTCAAAAATACGGATTGTTACACCGTTGCCCCACTCTCCCCCTCCGACGTCCTCCTTGTTCCCCTCTTCTGAAACGCGCCAACACCCAGAACCCTAGCCCGACCACCGCCCATCCCCCTGTGCCGCATCGGCCTCCCACCACCGCCACAGCGCGAGCGCAGACCCCCCTCCTCTCAGTCGACCATCCTCCCTCCACAATCCCGCCTCTCTCTCCGTTCAAGGCCCAAATCACCACCACCTTCGCGCCAATCCAGTCAGCTCCGAGCTGTTCAAGGCTGCTGCAAATGGCAGTGGGACCGGAAACCCCCTCCAGCTCGAGATCGATATTTAAAGTGAGTTTCCTATTTTTTTCTATATAAAAGACTGATTTTTAATTAGGTTAAAAATATGAAACAATCCATATATGTTTTGTTTAAAGAAAATGTAATTTTTATATTTAAAAAGTTGTGATTTTTATATGATAAAGTTTATATTTTTCGTTATAGAAAAGTTTGATTTTCAATTAAAGAAAGGTAAGATTTTTATTATAAAAGATATGATTTTTAAAAATGTAAAAGAATCGATTCTTAGTTAAGAAAAGGCGAGATTTTTAGTTAAGGAAAAGATTCGATTTTACCGTTTGAAAGGAATCATACAAATACGATTTTTAATGTATGAAAGGTCGAATTTTTACAACATGAAAAAAATTGAATTTATATATGTTGAAAGATTATATTTTTATATAGGTAAAAGTTATGATTTTTATCGTTCAAGTAGTAGGATAAAAATATAATTTTTATTTAGGTAGAGTAATAAAAATATAATTTTAATTTAAGTAGTGAAGTAAAAATTTGATTTTTACTTCGATAAAAAGAGGATTTTTATATAGTAGCGAATATAAAGATTTGATTTTTATATCATAGTGATATTAAAAATATGGTTTTTATATTAATAAAGTATTAAAAATATAATTTTTATGGGATGAAGAGAATAAAAATATGATTTTTATTTATTGAATGAAATGATAAAATATAATTTTTATTATGAACAGCGGAACAAGGATGGCATTGGAATTTTAAACCGATCCAGATGGTTCAGCAGTTCAACAGTAAAGCACGGCGGAGTAACTTTAAATCTTGTTTTGTAGTTAAAATTATATACTAGGATGTAGACGGTGCTTAGCAGCACCCGACACCCATCGTCAACAGACCATGGAAGGCTTCTATGTTTGATTGTTTGATGTGTTTTGAAATTTGATTGTGTGAGGTGAAATGAAATAAAATATTCATATAGTCAAAAATATTTGATCGTTAAAAATGTTATTTTTAACGTGTGTGTGTGAATAAAAATATGTGTTTGTTGATTGGAAACCCACATGGGTGTTGGGATGATATTTGACGTACACTAATCCCAATAATTAGTTGTATGTCGATCGATTGATTGACAGACTGTTATAAGCATTAATTATTTATATTTAATGCTTATGCAGTTGTGTGGTGCACTTTGGATGATGGTTGATCATTAATCGTTGCTATTATATACATGAGTTGTATGGAAACCATATAATTAACATTATATGATAGTTGGTTGGGCCTCATTCCAATTGGGGAAATAAAAAAAAGATAAATAATAATGTGTTGAAAATTATCATGTATTGAAAGAAATATTTTAACAATAAAATTTACATCTTTATCATATTTAAGATTAGAAACTACTTTACGGTTAGTGTCTGATTAAAAATCAAACGATAAATACCATAATTTTATAAAATATATTACATAACAAAAATAGTCATGTGTTGACAGTACTCATGTGTTGAGATTAGTCATGTGTTGAAAGAAATATAGATTCATGTGTTGAATAGAATAAATATTCGTTTGTTGAATAGAATAACGAATTTATTGAAATATATAAAGCCGTGTTAACTAGAGATGCGTCATTTTGACGTGATATATATTTATATCAATTATATTCGTTTTTAAAATGATTATAGAAAAGGAAGTGATTTCAAAATATAACGTTTTGAAAATATTATCATTTATATAGTAATGATATGAGATATTCAATTTTGATTTGAAATTGAATATAGAGTTGAAATGGTTTTGAAAACGAATTCAAAACGATTTATAAAATACGTTTTAAAAGGAAATCGATGAAATATATAATATATATTATATATATAATGGCCTGAATAGAACGCGCCGCACTACGGTAGGTCGTGAATTTCGACCATTGACTTCGAATTGATGTTGCAGGAGATCCGACCATCAAATTCTCCTAAAACCGAAACCGTTGGGTTCGTATCGAAAAGAGCTTTCCAATGAATATTAGAAATTTGAAATCTAACGGTTGGATTTGGAATTATGTCCAAATCAAATTTGGAAAAAGGTCGCTATAAGTGCAGTTCGATGGCCGTTGATGGAAATCGACTGTACGGGCCTTGATAAAATTATTAAAAATATCAATAATTTGTATAAAATCATAAAAAGTGATTTGTGAAGAATTGGGATGAAAATTTCCAAATTTGAAAAGATAAAAATAGATTTTTATCGAAATGAACTAGTTTTGAACTAGAATTAAAACTCAATTTATTTTTTTAAAATAAATAAACTGAATTTGAAAGTGGTTTTAAAAATAATCAGAACTTTTAATATACGAATTGGAATGGATTTGAATCGAAATTATCTTCGGAATATTTCGATGTTGGATTTTGTGATTATACAGATATGGTTGTGGAAATTTGAAAGATATATTTTATATCGTTATTTCCAATACGATTTTTTTTGGTTTCAGAATTTGATATTGAATATAAGCCGGTATAGTTTCTATTCAGAGCCTTGTATTTAATATCAAATGGGATTTCGGGTTCGTCGTGAATGGTGTCTTGAATAACACTGTTCTTGGACCCAGCGTAGAAAAGATTAAATCTTTCTATTTAGATTTAATGAAGTGTACCAATTAAATAATATTTAATTGGAAATTAAAATCGAATGTGATTTTGGGTTTATCGTGAATCGTGTTTTAGATGACATTGGTTCTTTAACCCAGTTAAAGACAGGATATTGATTTGTGGGAAGATTAAAACTAAGTGGAGTTTTAATGAATCTGTAATTGAATTGAAATGTGAATTGATAATTTAAATTATCAAAATTGAAAAGTGATCGAGAATGGAGTATCACCAGTTTTGCTCCAAAGCGACAGTTAAATCTTTAATTAGATTTGAACGTGAAATGGTAATTAATATTTACGGATAACACCGTGGTGTTAGATATGGAGTATTACCAGTTTTCTCCATGGGATGAATAGGTTGGGATTGGGAAATAAAGAAAATAATTACTTCGGTGTAGTTCGCTAATCCCGAGTAGTTTGGAAAACCATAAAATGGTTTGAAATGATATCCAAAGGAAGATTAAAGAATAAACTTAGAAGAATTTATCTTTGATAAAATTAATGGAAACCCTTCCCTAAGAATGTGAAATTTTGATTAAAAGGATATTCTGAATTGGAATGAGGCGTATGTTGTGTTTGTGTAACACGTGTTTATTATATACGCGGGTTATTCGGAAAGGCCGGGTTATACCCATTTTGAATAACCGATTCGACGATAAGTCGAAGATGAAGACGATGGTTGAAGACCAGAAGTCTTCACATCATTTGGGTGATTACTGATGATCTTGATTGGGCTGTACACCCAAGAGGAGGGAATCAGTTGGTGATCGTCCAGACGTACTTGGAGATGGATGGATATGTGAGGAAAGTGCCTCCGGTTTCGTTCAGACCCAGAACGAACTTGTAAATGGACTGTGTGTCTGACATTGGATTTTATTCTGTGTTGATTGATCTCTATTAAATATACATCTGTTTGGCGGTGGAGAATTTATTCTCTTGCTTAATGCCCTTCTCTGAGACGTACGAGCTCAGAGGTTGTATATCGATGGACATTAGTCGCATTTAGTGAATTGCCTGTGTGGCACGCCTAAGTGCAGATGATCAGGGCTTCCGTTGAAAAGCAAAGTCTTGTGGTTGATGATCAAAGCATGGCCTGTGTGGCGCAGCTTTGTGTATAACGTGAATTCGCGAGCCTCACACCTCGGTATCAGTCAAAAACGGGATACGGACCGTTGGGAGAACACGACGTTTCTTTCTAGCTATGGGTGATGTCAGTGACCTACCAGCCCTGACATTTATATACTTTTTACCTGTGTGGATGTTGGAATGCGAGGCGCCTCGGATATAGGTCTGTTAGGACTGGGAAACGTGTGTTCAGGAATTGCCAATCGTCCAAAGTTAGGTGAGGACCAGCCCAACCGATTCCAAGGATCATAATGGGGTCCTGAGACATTTGCTAGAGTGTCTCGAACGGAGAGGAGCTTGCCCCCTGCCTCGACTCATGACGGAAATCCAATTTCCAATACGTGATATTGTGGTTTTATTTGTAGAACCTAGTATGGTGACATAGTGGTATGGGTCATTCATGCCGCCTATGATTGATATTTATGATTGAAATTGTTTTGACACTATACACTTATAGTAATATCAAAATAATGTATTTTAAACGTATCAAGCATGCTTTGGCTATTATAAGGTAAAAACCCTATCCTCCGGCTTGCGTTGCATTGTGTGATGGGACCTGTGTCTTATAATAGCTTCATTTTTCTTTATTTAGCATTGCGCTGTTTGTTTTATGCACTGGTTGATTAACATAGAAATGTGTTTATTTTATGCTCTTATATCTTATCTTTTGTATATAAATAAATATTACTTGGGTATTGTTTTGTTACTTTTACAGATATTCCAACCCAGCCCGCATGCGTAATCTGTCACTTAGAAACTCGAAAATGAACACCGATAATGCCATGGTTCGTCATCGGAATTATTTTCCAGCCATCAAAGTGAGTTCAATAATATATCACTTTTCCAGCTCATTTTAAACACTTCCATTTCAAAATATATTACAAAATGCTCGAAAAACAATTTCAAATATCCCAGGATTTTAAATTTCCATATACTTAATTCAACCTCCATTTACACCACCTTTTCAAGCTTAGGGTTTTAATTTCCAATTCTATTTAAATTCAGATTTATTTCATCTGATTTTGTATATTATTCTTATACAAATTTCGATTGGTTATTTACATAACCAACCCAATTATAATTTTATTCGATTATAATAATGATCAACACATCCAATATACTATAATAATCTCAAATATATACTTCTTTTTATGTCCAAAATGTTTTTTAGGTAATACTATGTCGAATTACTCTATTTAAGAGTTTAGAAAAACTTTCCGATACAGTGTGCACAACCATATCGACTAGAATTTTTAAACCACTAGACAAACCAATCAACACAATATAAAACAGTTTTTATAACAATTTACAAATACGAACTCGTATATATACACTCAAACACAATCTAGGGTTTTACTAACCCATCTCTATTGAGTTACGCCACAGAGCCAAGTTAATTACTTAACCTTAAGCTCTGATATCACGTTGTAACGTCCCACTTTTCCGTACCAATTTAAGTTGACATTTTACTACCATGGTCAACCCAAATTATACAGAAAAGCGAAATGTTAAGAGAAAGAAGTTAGAGGATGAGAAGTAGAAAGATACAATTAGTAGAACAGAAGAGTAAGAAGAACATGAATCTCATAGCGGAACGGATAAAATATAATATATATTTGGAATACAAAATCTGAATTTGTATAACATACCATACTAGAGTATAACATATATACATCACAGCAGAAATAATCTCTAAATAACTGATGGTGAAGCCCCCTGTTTCAAGCTTCTCCAAGTGTATGTGCAAAGCCTGAACACTTGATTGCCCGTACAAATTCGGGCACCTAAGAGTTTAGGGAAAACACAAACAAATAAACTCTGGGTCAGTCATGGGGCTGGTGTGAGTGAACTCCAACCATATTGTTTAACTATGAAAATCCTTTTGAAGAAAAAGGATAATAGTAAGATCAACCCATACATAAACATGGACGGTTTTTACCTTACTATAACCCAAAACACTTTGATGCCAAAATCCAGTGATATTATAATAATGTCTAATCACATAAATAACCAAATAATAAAATGCTTGCATCTCACGCTTTACATATATAGTATCAAATCAAAATACGTAGGGCACTTATTGGGGGTTGGATTCCAATAGACAAGGTATGGGATCACCTTCCGATCAGTGTACTCTAGAGGGTATACACTGGGGTTCAACAAGAACGAATTGTAACCCGGCCACACATGACTGCCCACTCATTAGCTTGAGTGTAGCGAATATTTTTTCATCCACGGTTGTTGGCCATCCAACCATAATCCAAAGATACGGAATCGAAAGAAGAACAAATATGAATTTTCTCTAGACCGGTGACAATACACCCTGCTTGGGTATGACCCAACTAGCCATGCCGCCTGCCCGATTTTTGTCATTTCCTGGTTGTGAGGCTCTAGCCTACGTCTATCTTTTCTGAACATTTGGTCACCATTCACTTTGAATGTCACATTGTCAAAACCCGTCAAATCACTAGTTGATCTTTGGAAGAATATCATGGGTATAAAAGCTAAGAGAAACGAATTCCTCCGCCATCAGACGTAATACCTTAAAAAGATCGTCTAATGTGATCCGTTAGGAATACTCTGTCAGACATTTGTCCATACAAGTTGTCCTGGGACTGGACAAACAAAAAGCACTATTTTGGAACAGGACGACCTTTTGCATTTCAATCCGTCTTCAATTTTCTCCAACAGAATCTAATTCACAATGCCTATGCCTATACGGAGTAGTTTTCGAATAATAAATCCAAGCGGTCTCTCAGCGATGGTCAAAAATCTTTGATAACCGATGGTTTAACTATCAAAGTAAAATAAACATCCATCAAACAAATAATGGACCTTTTTAATTAATATTAATTTTCCAACTTCCCATATTCTTCCAGTTCTTTCTCAAAACCCGTTTTAGTCCTTCACACTTCTTTAAAAATGCATTTCCAAGTATTGTAACCCCTATTTTCCCAAATTCCCGAAAATATACATTTTTAACATCCGAAAACATTCCCCTCCTCTTCATATTTCTTATTATCTACACTTTTAGATAATGTACATTATTTACAAATGGAAAATAATTCCAATTTCCCTTTCTAAATTTCTTCTTAGATTTCCAAATTGTTCGATAATAACTATTCCACTTGTCTCAAAAAAATCATTTACAAATTAACTACAAGTTACTATATTCTAACCCAGTCAAGATTCGATTTCTATTATTTAAAATAATAATAGATTTTCTTTCTTTTTAAAACTCAAATTCCTTTTCTAATATATCCCAAAAGTATTTAAATATCAATTCATTTTAAGGCCAATGTTATTTAGCATTCCAAACATACAATAATCAATAATAGATCATATGATGCAATATATGATAAACAATAATTTAATTTGTTGAGGAATCCAGTTGGATCCCTCCAACCTGTTTCCCTGCATCCACAGATGTTAGTCACATAAATAACCCTAATTTTAGATCAGTATGAATTATAATAATAAAAGCATTAATATCCAGTCAATGTTTTATATATAGAAATATATAAATTATTTCAACCAAACAACCACCACACAACATTCAACCATTAGTTTTCGATATTAAATAACGTTTATAATGTTATAAAAATGAACAAAGTTAGTGAGTTTACCCACCTTGGTCGTTTACCGTTGAATAACGGTTAACGTTCGTTGACTTTGACCAGCCGCTTTAATTTCTCCGAAATTCTCACTAGTTCCAGTTTGGTCTAAACCAGTTTTATTGTGTAGTCCGCATCTACATGAACCCAATGCAACGTATGCATAAACTATGTATTTACGAGCACTAACACTTAAATTTATTTAAATGAAATATCAACTTGGGCCTTACTTTCTTTAAACTAACCCATGCACCCATGCACTCGACCCGTCTACGTGACTTCTTCCTCAATTAACCTTTTGGAACCCTTGAAACCCTTCAACATATTTACTGTCGAGCGAGCATTCCTTCACCCATTTTAATTAAACTTAATAAATATATTTATATTGGGCTTCAACTTTATATGTCGGCCCATTACCAAATTAAACCCGCTCCAACCAAAATAGCTTCTAGTTCTCCCTTCTCTACTACACATCCCCTCTTCACTGAAATGCATGGAACCGCCTGTACCTCTCCGAAAGGCATGCCTGCTCGAACGTCTGAAATATACACTTGCATATGATCTTCCACCTCATCGCCATCCATTCAAGCTCGTACTACGAGCTAACAGCCACCTCTTTCTTTCTATACTAATCTGCACTTACAATACACACATGCCCTAAGCAGCTTCCACCCCTCCACGGTTCCTGTCATCGGTGGCACAGTAAGAACAAAACCCGCTATTGTTTTTCATTCCCCTCCTTTCATGCATCGACCCATTTATACAAATTTTCTCTTCCACAAAAATCCTGCGCAAGTCTTATACCCATTTCCGTGCATCACCTACGCTACTTAAAGTAACAACCTCTTCTTCTATAGTCAGGCCCGGCCCTTTGGTAAAGCGGATAAAGCAACCGCTTAGGGCACCAGAATGATTTAGGGCATCAAATTCATCCATAAGAAACCAGATTAAAAAAATTATTGAATCGCAATTCCAGGATTCACGAGCAACGGACGAACCCAGCCATCGTTGACGACTTCAGCCATCGACCGCAGGCGGGCAGCGAGGAACATCGACTAACTCCAGGCGGTGAGCGATTTGCAGATCATGATTCATGGAATCGCGAACATCGTCTCTAACTAGGGCACAATAAGACGAACTTCACAACGTAAACCTCAATTTCAGGCCGACTTTCATTGAAGCAGAAGGGTGGAGACTTGAAGGTGTCGGCTGTATTAATTTCAATTTCAATTTTGTATGTTGTAGCTTTATTTGGAATTGTTTCGGCCATTGCTCTTCCAAGTTTATATCTAGATTGTTTTTGTATTTTTATTTTCTGCATATTGGCAAAACTGACAGGTTGATACCATAAAATATTCACGTTTGTAATGTCATGTTTATGCGAAATAGATTAAAGAAAACTGATAAACCAGTCAACTAATTAAGACCCAAATTGTAGTGATAGCTAAAAAGGTTATAAAAGTTACAAATAGAATGTTAGGACTTTATGTAATTTATAATGCTAGGAATTTGTACGATTTGGAAAGGTGGGCTGATAATTGTAGTGGCAAAGTCATGTCCAAATATTTAGTTGTTGAGCATGAGTTGGTGAGTTGTAGCAGTGTATTGATTTTGTATAATAAAACAATGCACTTTTTTTTTTCTTTTCTCGTTATTTTTTAATAATATAAATTGCTTTAATGAAAATACATTAGCTTTTTTTCAGGAGGGCATCATTTTCGCATTTTGCTTTAGGCACCAAAACACATATGACCGGCCCTGTCTATAGTGATACACTCCGCTCCAGTATTATACCATTCGAAAGCCATTTCCTAATCTTCCAGCTCCCTTTCTCACTTGTTTCTTCATTTCTTTCGAAACCACAAATGGAACACTCTTTGAAAACTCCTCCATATATTGCACATGCAACTTGCCACCAAAACTCGCAACTTCCTCTTTCGCTTCGTTCCAAACAAATGCCTCTTGTCAGCCCTCAACCCCCCACTGACCTCGAATGAAACTGCCAACCCTAGTGAGCTTCTTCTTCGTTTTCCGTTCAACAGCCCGCCTATACAAACTCTAAGCCCACGTGGCCTACTTCATCACCTTTGGATGTGTCTCCAACTCACATACACTGTAGTGCCTCATTATTTCCCAAAAGCCACGCTACTGTACAGATATTCACCATGCACCGCACTTCACAGCCTCATCTTCCTTCAAAACATCATGAAGTAACCGCCACCGAAACCCACTTCACCTCGTTTCACCATTTCTCCCATCATGTCCCCAGGAATCATACGCCATCTTCAGTTCGACCTCTGCCATCACTTCTCCCCAACGTCGCCGCCCAAGACTCGGTGCTCTAGCATTCGAGTGACAAAAGACTTGCCAAATCCAACTATATTTACTCGAGAGCGAGCCCTCATCTGGCTCTCATCATTGTCGAGAAGTATCGCATTGCATGCAAAGGATAAGAGATTAAAGTATTGGAGCCATACAAGCTAACAGATTTGGGTTATTTCGATTTTGTGAAGAAATCATTTTGATTGTACAGTAAATGGTTAAGAACGAATGAAACTACTGTGGAAAAAGAGGAAAGAGCTTGCTGGAGAAGAAACAAGGAAACAGTTCGCATATTTATAAGGGTAGAAAGCTTTGGCGTTAAGGGATAGGTGTTTGTTCCGTTTGTATAGTAGATAGGTTAGACTAAGGTAGAAAAATGCACGCTTAGCTATGAAGGTTCATTCATTATACGTATATTGATCGATGGAAAGGACGTGCAGCTTTCATGAATAGTTCATTCATTCATTAGCATAGTGCTTAAGCAATTACACGGTCATACACATTCCATTGCATGGATTTGGTACAGTTGTGTTGGAACTTGCTGTTGAGGTACACGTAGAGGATGGCTAAGGCAGTAGGCAAATGGTGATATGAAAATATATACACTAAAATACTTCAAAAAAAAGGACGTGCAAGCTTTCACGAACAAAGGATGTTTCATAGTTGCTTAAAACGTCTCTTATATGGTTCTTTTTATTTTTACCCATCGAGAATTACATATTGTCCACTTAAGTATTCAAAAGAGTAATGTTGCTTTACTAGTATATGTATAGACAAATAAAAGGGGTATAAGTTTGTACCTATATGTATCTATTTGAAAACCATTTAAGGTCAGTTCGGTCCACCTATACATTGGATGTATATGTTGATATGTTCAAGAAAACACCATGCTAAACCATACTACAAGTTTTTTTTTTTTGGAAAATCCAGGAGAACCCGGCGGGCCGGTAAACTCCTGAGGAGGGTACAGTAAAGTCGTCCGCTAATCCAAACCCCCATACCCCCGGATAAATTTATGTAGGATGGGGAAGCGCATGGTAGGAATTGAACCATCGACCTTTTACCAGAAAGTTAGGCCTCCTTTCCACTGCGCCGCACCCGCGGACAACCATACTACAAGTTAACTAAGCTGTCTTCTATAAATTTAGATCTCCGGCTTAGCCTGAAAATTAGGCATGTGTAGTGTTACTATTATATGTATGAGGGGATGGGATGTGGTTTGCAGAAAGCATTCCTATGTAGGCATGAGCTATCATTTGAGTAGGCACGTGCATTTCCTTTTTCATTGTGTAGTCTGTGTTAAGGTAGGCGTATATATATTCGTTCAACAGTCATTATAAATAAATTCTTTATTATAATCCAATTATATTCTGAATTAAATCTATCAAATTATCCAATTCACACCATATTGTCAATTCTGCTATTTCCGATTATTTCGGAAATTAAATTATTATTATACCATTATTTAAACTAATTAATATTCGAAATATTTGAATTCAAACCATTTAAATTTCCAATCCACTATATTAAAATAACTAAGTAAATTAATTATTAAACTGCTAAAATTCTGGGATGTTACAGAACTACCCAAAATACCCTCTTCAGGAAGCTTTCATGTTATCTATAGCCACTAATAATTCAGTAAAAAGTGTATAAAGTTTTTTTTATCTCCTTTAGCTAATGCATTAGCCTCTAATTGTAGTCTTAAGGAAAGTGCTTTAGGTGGGTAAGTGGGGTCCTTCACTAATTTGCGTGTGAATTATATCCATCTTCGTTCTGTTATCTCCTCTCTATGTGTGCATATCCTTCAAGAAAACACTTGTATTTGATGCCAAATTCCTATAAAACAATGTAGAAATTTCCAATTTAAATTTATCAATTTAACATGTGCATAAAGATAACCATTTTTCCCTTAGGTGGAGATGAATCTGTGATGATTTGAAATAATTTGAGTTTTGGTTTAAACATGTTAAAATACCCTATATGTTCATGTATTTAACTAAAGAAAGATTAAATACAGTCGTAAAAATGTGAGAATTTACACGCACATCATGTAGACAAACACTTACTCTTTTATGATGCTAGAACTACTGTTTTATCTATTTTCTTTTGCTAATCAGTCATGCTAGAAATCACTATAGCTCATCATACTTTTTATCCGACCTATTTCTCCTTTTTCTCCCCCCAAGGCTATCACGGAGTAATTGCTTAGCTTGGGCTTCTTAGTTTATTTTATCTTGTAGGACTCTTGTAGAGATGCATTGTTTATTTTCATTCTAGGGTTTTCTTGTAACTTTTTGGATATTGTGGATATTACTAATATTGTAATATAATATTTCTATTATGACTGAGATTTGAGACATGATATTTTAAGGCAGTATGGTTTGGAAACAATTATAAAGATGGTTTAGTTATTTTTAATATAAATTGTATTTTTCTTTTAGTGTGAATTTATTTTATGTCTTGTGAAATCTTAGTCTTTGCGATGATTATTTGTCTTCATACCTAACACGCCCCATATTTCTTAATGAGATACTATGCTAGAATAACGTTTATAGTGTCGGATGTTACAAGTCCCCAATAAACAGAAAGTGGCAAGCTATACTAACTCAACAATGCTTATCAACCTCACAAAAGCAAACCAAGAAATCTTCGTAGTAATGAGTAGTCATAACAAACCAAGCATAACAAGAATAAGAACTCAGAAAATCAGCAATTCTAAGCAGTCAAAAAAGATCGTCATAAATCTAGCTAAGCCACTACAGCACTTTCATATAGTTACAAGAGTAGATTCCAATCACTAATTCTCCATGCACTAAGGAGGATGGCAGAACTCACAAAAAATGTAAGCAAACCAAACATTAATAAGAAGGACAACGTGACCAACAGATATTCACTTAAGCATCAAGAAAGAAACCCAAAGATGAACACAACACCATTGCATGGATCTATATCACCTGAAAGTCCACAGAAATGTACCTAACCACCAACCAGAAACAAGAGATGACAAAAAGAAACAAAAACCCTTAGTAACTACGAAACAAGAGGACCACATACCAAATCCCGAGTGAAGATAAAAAGAGAACAAGATCGAATTACAAGAATGCTAGATCCAGCCAAGCACGTCGAAAGTCGATCCAAGTCCATCACCCTAACTCGATTGAGTATGTGAATGGACCTGCTTTGCGGAAAAGAAAAGGACAAGTGAAAAATGAAGTTATACTCAGACGATGGAGGTGAGGTCTATAGTACAAGGAACTAAAAGTGAAAGGATGCAAGAATACTCAAAAATAGAAAACACAGAGGAACCTTAACCGACTGGAGTTAAATAAAGCGTTTAAAATAGGGTGAATAAGGGGAGGAGACACTCAATCCTAAGAACTTAGAGAAAATCTAGGCTAGGGTTGGATTAATCTTTTGAGAAGAGCAGAAAATGACAATTGATAATAAAGAGAAAGAAGACGGCGGAGTGACATAAACCTAGTTCCCCCATGATGAGAGGAAACAAACATTTGTTTGTTCACACTTTGTCAATTAGTCTCCTCAATAATTGTGAAACCATTAAATCTATGGATAGTAATGGTAGGACGTTTTCTCTATGGATCTAAATAAACTACAAAAATGTTCTATGAACTTGTAGCGCATTCATTGAAAATTCAGAAATAAATAGGGTATTTCGTTAAAAATAACTTTTATTTATGGCCTCAACACTGAAAAGGAAAGAGAAATGCTATAGAAGCATTTGGAAAATTTAAATAGGAATATCTCTAACCCATGGCTCATGAAACATAAATGTGCATTCTTATGTAAAAAGGGAGGGTATCTGGTTTCTTTGAAGAAATTGGAATTTCTCTTTAAATTTGTGCTAGAAACTAGTTTGATTTCACCAGTTATTATGGGTAACAAATTTATTTGGAAATCTGGTAAATTCATAAATATATATTGTAAATTTATAGAAATCTTTTAAATCAATTGTTTGTCTATACATTCCCAAATTTTAAATGTTACCCTTTGCCTCTCTACCAGGGGAGAATCTATTTTAGTCTGACAATGGTCAGCTGACCCCCCCCCCTTAAATATTGTGTGCTTGATAGTTTTTTGTATCTTTTTAATGAAATTATGCATATTTATGTATATTTTATTAACACTATTCACAATATCCTGCCCCCTCTCAAATATTGATCCTCCTTAAATGGAGAGTTGGATTCAGCCCTGCTCTCTACATAACTGATCATACTTCTCTTCCTTTTTTTCTCTCAAAAAAAGTATTATTAATAAATGTTTTCCTTCTAGATTTAAAAATGACTAGAATTTATATGAGGATTATAAAGTTATTATCAAAAATAATATCTGGTTTCAATAAAAGGGCACTACTCAATTCCAAATTAGGATTTTTTTTAGAAAATAAAAGAAGGATTATAACTCTAGATAAGGAGAAGAGGAACACAAATAAAATAATCTTACTAAATACAAAACAATAATGACTTTGATAATTCAAACAGTTCTGAAAATTAAAGAATCTTTTCATGTTCAAAACCAGCTTGTCAATGAATAGAATTTTGGAGTTGTTAGTATGAAAGAGAAAGTTAAAATTGATTGGCTATGCAATGATGACACTAATAGTAAAAATATTACGCCCAGATTTCAATAGGAAACATGACGTAGGAAAAATATTTAATGATAAAGGTGTAACCATTAATGAAGCTAAGTAATTAGCAGAGGGAGTTATTATATACTAGACTAGCTAGTATTTGTAAGAGTGCAATTTTGTTGACACCCAAAAAGGATGTCAACAAAACTTCCACCCCTGATTGGTGGAAATCAGGGGGGCCCATATGAGTCCTCCTGATTTCCACCAATCAGGGGTGGAAGTTTTGTTCACACCCCCTTTTTGGGTGTCAACAAAATCGTATTCGTATTTGTAATACTAAGGATTAGCCAACTTTTTTTCTAAATGTAATTTCATCTTTAATGCCAATGATGGTAAAAGCCCACACCCTTATGACTTTGGTGCTAGGTTTTATAAATACAATTAGGAAGATATTAAGAAAAAAATCTTTTTGATGCAATAAATGATTTATTTACGTCTGATTTTTTTGAAGAGTATGGGTCATACATTTATTACTTTTGCCCTAAAGAGAATTCACCAATTAATCTTGAAGGTTTTAGATCTATTGCTTATTGTAATTTCTTTTATAAAATAATTGCACAATACCATGTAATAGCATATAAATTTTACAATTTCTAATTTTTGAAAATCAAAGTGCTTTTGCTCCTGGCAGACAATTCTAGAAAACAACCTTTTAGCTCATTTCAATCAAGGTTATAAAAATAAGATGTGTATAAAGATTGATTAACACAATGAATGTGATAAAATAAAACGATGGTTTATATTACATACGACAAGGCATTTAAAGTACATGAAATTTTCCGTAAATTAGTCAAAGAATGATTTCAAAGTGTCATGTATTCAATACTTATTAATGGATTCCCATTTGGTTTCATTAAGTGTAACAAAGGTATTATACAAGGTGATCTCCTATCACCTTATCTTTTTATTACAGTTACGGAACACTTGTCTTTACTAATGGTTAAGAACAATTGATAAAAAACCTAAAAACTTTAAATACAATTGTTCCGCATATTACTCATTTGCTACGCGCCAGTGATTTTTTTTGAACGCAGATATTGAAAACGCAAAAATAATTTCAAAGTTAAATGACAATCTCAAAACTTATGTTAGTCTACAAATCAATGAAAGCAATAACAAATTTTACTTTCGTGAAATGTGCAGCTAGAAAAGAGGAAAGCATCATAATTTTGAAATTTCAAGAAGGAGAACTACCTATTGAATAATAAGAATTTACTCTTTGAAAGAAGATTAGGTAGCTAGTTAGGCAATCTACTGTTTATTAGCAGAGTAGAACTCAGCCCACAGTCATCACAGTTGTAATCACTTATAATGGATTCAATATCACAACATTCATACTAAAGCAATAAAGAGAATGGAAAAAATATGGTATTTTTATTTGAAAAGGAGAAAACTATAAAACAACTTGGAGTACAAGTATTAGTAGTTTGCAACTCTTCTAGAAATTCACAGAAGGCAAATCCATTTAGAACAGATGGATTAAAGCAAAATATGTGATTTTTTTTATTATGACAACTGAAATTCATCATCCTCCAACATGGAAAAACATTTTGAAATTTAAAATAATTAGGTTAAAGTGATTATAAGAAGATTTAAAGAAGCAAGCAAACAAACCTATCATTTGATCTTTTGATCAATGGCAAGTCAGTGACACACTTATTAGGATAGAGCAGCCTCAATGAAAATTGAGGAGCTAATGCAAATGCTGATAGTGCTATCCAAAATTAAAATTAGGATACTCAATCACAACCAGCAGTAAGTATATGTAATAAAGAAATAAGCAATTTAGAAATTGATTCTGGCACCAAAGAAGATAGTTGGGGTTGAACCTTACTTCAAAAAGAAAATTCTCTTTTTAAAAGGCTTAGGGATTATTAAACGTAAAGAGAATGAAGTAGACTGGTATAACATAATTTAGAATAAAATGAAACAAAAAGGGACGTCAGATTGCCTCTTATGTAATATTGAATCTGAAATCATAGATCATTTTTTTTCTTTATTCCAAACTCATTTGGTTTGCACCAAAAAAGTAGAATGAATCTCAATTAATAATTATCATGTCAAAACATCAAAGAACGTGTTGTAGACATACAGAAAGCCATCAAAGGGAAGATAAAGGACTTCAAAAAAGAAAACATCATTTTAACGGTTGTTATATACTATGTTTTGGAAAGAGAGAAACAATGGTCTAAATTCGAGCAAAGCAATGAATGACACCCAACTTTAAAAAATTATTAAGACTAAAGTCAATATATTATGTCTTAAAAGCAGCAGGAATTAAAATCATAATATGTAGAACTGAAGCATCTATGATTTGGATAATTATGAAAAGAGGATTTAAGGTTACTTAAAGAGAGGGTAGATAACGTCGGAGATCTCCTAAAGGAGAATAATATGTTATTTTTCCCATAACGATTGTAATTCCTCTGAGATATAGGACAAGAGAGATTTTTCCGACGGCATAACTAATAGAGGTGGTTATCACGATATTTAAAACAAAAGATATTTCTACAAGGAAACAAACAGGGTACAATTAATTATACTCCTAAAAATATAAAATATAGTAGCACTAATTCCAATTCGAAACCTGTTTTGAATGGGAATTGTCGTGTAGCTAGAGAAGAAATACTCTCTATAAAAGAGAATTTTATCCAAGTTATTATGAATAATCAATGAATTAATGACAATTTCTATTGAAGTAATCTAAACAATCAAATTTATCATTTATTTGTCTAGTGCAAATGGAAAAGTGATAAGACGCAAAGTAAGGCCAAGCCATCCGATCAACAGACCTCCTATGACAAGTTAGCTGATTTTTCTAGCATCGACATGTGAAAACATCAGATCCATGTATTGATGCTATTAATCACTCGGAATCAAACTTTTTTTTGACTTATACTTGTAATAAGATGTAAATCAAAGAGATAACTAAGAATTTGTCTTTTTTTGAAAAGAAGTAAACGACCCAAGGCCTACGATAATGAATCGGGCCTAAAACCCAAGAACCTGAAAAGGTAAACAAATATATAAAGTCGGTAAACCCTAGCCGCCCACATTACAACATTTCAATGCCCTAGTTTGTCTACAATGGAGAATGGAGACAATCAAGCAACGCCTCCTCCATAAATCATCCAATAATGAATTACGGCGGCTTCCATCTCCTATCATTTAAGATCCCCGAAGTCCGATTCAAAGTTGTTTGATAATTCGATTAACGAAATATCATCGTCGTCTTGCTATGCTTTCAAAATAGTTCATCCATATCTACTCTTTTATTCCCCATTCGAATTTTGGCTCGACTAATTACAATAGTTGGTTGCTATCAGCATGTTGTTGCAACTCTCTCTTGCTCCAAATAGACTTGTGATATATTTTGTTATTGAGCCTACATTTGTAAAAATATTTCCTTATGCTTAGAATGTATTCATCCTACCATGTGATATCCTTCTCTACCATGTTCAAATGCTCTATAGGAACACTACTAGTTACCAAGTAGATCCATTGCATACCAGGTTATCAGGTAGGTAATTACCAGTATTATTTCTATAATAGTCATTTTGTTTAAATCACTAATTTAATGCTGACTTTCCTTATATGAACAACTTCTAATTGCATTAGTTTGGTCACCACCACGGCAAGCGCCTATCAAAGCTAACCGGGAAATATCAAGATTGAGTTTGCTGCAATGTAAGGAAGCTTTTACCATTTCTTCATAATCATCAAATCTGATTTGATCTGAATATAAGTTGTAATTAAAAGATTGTTGTTTAATAACTTTTAGATGATAATTTGGCAGTCAACATCCATAATTTTCCCAAGTTAATAAACAAACTGTTCTTTATTTTGATGGAGCCTCTAATTCCTCTCTCTCTCTCTAAATATAGTTTATTATGGCAGATTGATATACTGATACTTTCTTGAGTCCATTGATTTTCTTTGAAGTTTTTCTAAGTGAAAGAGATGATTTCTCTTCTATTTTGAATTAGGAATTTCTGAATGAAGTTCAATTTATTTTTAGTAGAATACAATATATATATTAAATACATGTAATCATAAAGCATATGCTCAATCATCCACACAAAGTTTGCACTTGATTTCAGAAATTTTATTCCATTTTAAACTCCTATCTCTAGTTGGAAGTTTATTAGTTGTTGCAAAATAAGCACAACATGAAAAATTTGGGCAATTTATTTTATTTTAAAAAACATTATGCCAATCTACTATTGGTTATGTACATTGTAAAAATTTGTGAACTTTATTTTGAGTTTTCCAAGCATACTTCTAAATGATGTTTGGCTAATTCTATCTAAACCCAGGAATTCACTGAGTATACCTAGAAAAAACAATGACAAAACTGCCCCTGCTTTGCAATATTTTCTTTTTAATTTTCAGCATACCTCGGAGAGCCCCTACGAGATTCTTTACTCTATCACGTAGAGTCACTACGAGATTCTTTACTTTACCTCACAGGGACTCTACGAGATAAAATAAAGAATCTCGTAGGGGATCTACGAGGTAGACAAAAGAATCACCTAAATCCCCTATAAGGGATGGTGAAGATGATTTTTTTAAAATAATACATGGGTAAACTCAGCAAAACGTTGGGTTCACCATGTTTTTTCAGATATATTGGGTTTACTCAACAAATCCTTGGGACCAAATAGAATTTGCCATGATGCTTTGAATGATAATCGTTTGTGTTACCCAAGGTATAAAGATTTTTCCAACCAAGCAGATTTTAATAAATTACCATGTATCCATGGATTAAATCGTAAACTTTTTTATTTTCCATCCCTAAATTTCCTTTCAAAGATTTTAATTTTAATATTTCTATAACCGATAATGTTTTTCCAGGGGAAAGGGCTATTGTTTTCTATTTTTGCAGTCCAATTTTTGTTCTTTCTGAGATATTTATCTTTCATCCATTTTTCCAAAAGAGATTTTCTTAGCAAAGGATTCCAAGCTTTTTTGTTTTACAAACGTTATCCCATGATATTTATGATGCTTTCCTTTTCATATAAAATTAGCAGACATTTTTCAATTTTAGGAATGGCTTTGGCTGGAATGTTACGAGACCAAATCCAATAAATAATAACTATAAATAATAGTTTACTAGATCAATATTCTAATCCAGTTTGAATCATATCATGCAGTCTGGTGCATCTCTATCATTAATCTGGTTAATACCAAGTTGAAGACTAAGATATTTAACTAGCAAGTTTTTCGAATCTTAAGCATATCATCATTACTATTTCATCCTTTACAAAAGTATATATTTCAATTTTATTAACTTCTAAACCTCGAAATTTTTTCTAACAAAGATATTAACCAAAGTAATAACACTTTCAGATTCAGCTTTCACAAAGATTAGTAAATCATCTTCAAACTGAAGATGAGTTACTTTTCACTTGACTCTATTAATGGCTTTTATATTACTATTTATATTAAATAATCTAGTTTCCATTAAAATGGAAAAACATTGCATAACAATGGTAAAAAGGAAGGCGACAAAGAGTCGCCTTGTCTTATACCTCTATTATTATTGTTAAACCCTTTTGGAATTCCATTTATTATAATAGAAAATGTAATTTATTCTATACATTCTTTTATTAAATCAAAGAGTTTGTTATTGAAATCTAATTCTTTCATTATATGAGTAATGAATTTTTATTAATTTTATCAAAATCTTATGTACATAAATTTCTAAATCCATGAGATTTCTATTTTCAACACTAAAATTTCTTGACATTTCTTGGGCAATCAAAGTATTATCATAAATTAACCTACGTAGAGTAAAAATTTTTATTTTCATAATTATATATTTTAGAAAAAAATTAGTCTACCATTGAAAATAGTGGATATAATTTGGTACATAAAATTACAATAAGATATATGTCTACAAATTTAAAGATTATTAGGAATATTGACTTTAGAAACGAAAATATTTAAAGTATGATTAAAACTTTTTAACAGTTTACCTTTCTTGAAAAATTCAAAAATAGCATAAAAAACAATAGTCTGAATGTCACCCTATGTGCTTTGTAAAAAAAAAAAAATCCTTAAACCATCAGGCCTTGGAATTTTATCAACATTAGCATTAAAGACGACATGCTTAACTTCTTTCAATTCTATCAGGAGCATTGTTAATTTAGTCACAATATTTGGAAATGTAGTGGGATATGAATCAACATCGTATAGGGTTGTAAAACATGTAATTGCTTCTCTTTCTATGATAGAGGCTTCATTTACATTCATATCCTTAATTTCTTTAATCTTCCTAGTACGACATTTATTTCTCCTTGTTGTCATTCTAGCATAAAAAATTTGATAGCAACACCCCAATTTGAAAGCTGGCCAATTTTATCTGTCTACCTTAGATTAACTGATGAAATATAAAACAAGCTAACTAATAAAGAACGAGCATTGAAAAAATTGCTAATTTATTTAGGGTCTGAGCAGTTATCATCTAATTCATTTTGGTGCCTCTCATATTCTTGCCTAATATTATTAATATTTTTTTAGCCTTATATGTATTCTAACTTTTCAATTTTTTCTTTACATTTTGGAGAATTTTATTTAGATTGTTTTGGGAGGTGCCTTTTAAACTGGAGTTTAAATTACTTTATGTTATTTTAGAATAATTTTTTCAAGCACCCAATCATTACAAATATGAAAGGTGGTTTTCTTTTGAACAAACAATTTGAGATAAGATAATTTTGATAGGAGTATAATCACTAGTAGCTTGTGGAAAAGTTAAGCAATTAATAAAATAAAGAATGAGTTTAGAAAAGCTTGATTTAATATTCTATCTGATTTACAATGAATATTTCTATACACCCCAGATTTTCGGATTTATTTATTTGCAAAAATAGGTTAAATTAAACCTATTTGAAGAATAAAATTATTTAAAATTTCAAGTTTTTGGAAAGGAACAGGGCTACCACCTCTTTTTCAAAAACATGCATTAATGAATTAAAATCCTTTATAAGAAGCTAAGGCTTGTCTATTTTCTTACTTAACAATACATTATTATTCCAAAGTATCATATATTATTTTCACTATTTAATGCACAAACAATACTGATTTCTAAAAGAAAGATTCCTTCTTTTAGTAGAAAGGACATTTAAATTGTTAGTCCATAGTTTATTTAAAGAAACTCTGAATATTGGGATCCATAGATCATTATTCTTCTATTTCGACCCACTTGATTATTGTACAATTACAAAAAAAATAAAAACTAATTTTCAATTCAAATTTTTTTACTTGTGCCTAGTTTATGCTGTAAAATTCCAATAATATCAAGATATGTAAAAGTATGAATTTAGACAGAACTAATTTTCTCTCAAGGGAATTAAGCCCTCTTATATTCCAAGCACTAATTGATATTATTAAAAGATTGAAATAAAAATAAAAATATTACAAGTATAAACAAAGGATATAAGGAGGATAAAATGAAATGTTGTGTCAATCTGTCATATCTTTCTCCACCTGCAGCATTATTGATTTCTTGTTGCAAGAATTGTTTCTATTTTATTTTTTGTTTTTCTTCGCATTTATCATTTCTACTAGTATATTTTCTATAAATAAGGATTCCACTAAATATTCACACTCATTTTCCTATGAGTGAGGAGTATCTTTATTAGTAGCAGATCTAGTCTTTTCTTTACGCAAGATAATTTCATTCAGATCTTCGTTTTTCTCTTTCTTTTTTCTTTTTAGTATATTTCGAGAAGAAAATGAGTTTGATTTTTCCTGAATATTTGAGAGCCATTGTCTTCATTACTTTCTACTCCATGTTGTCTTTGTTTAAAGTAGACTTATTAGACTCAAAAGAAACTAAGTTTTCTATAGCTCTTTTAAATGCTTCTTCATCCATATGAGTGTCGGACAATGCATCACCTATTGTATAATTCATAGTAAAAGTGAAGTTCAATTTCTCATATGAAATCATTTCTAAATCTTCCTATTCCTTTTGAGCACTTTGCTCCATCTTTCTATTATTCGGTTTGTTATTTAAGAACTCTTTCTCAAAAACTTCTTGTGTGTTAATTTCCTTTTTCCCTTTAGGAAAGTAGTCTTCATCTGCATTCATTTCTAGAATATATTTATGTTCATTTTATGAGTTCTTCTCCACCCAATTTATTTTAACAAAACAGTTGTCAATGCTATGACCAAAAAAATTGCAATTTAGGAAATTTGGGTGATCCACTCATAGTCTATCTTTTGAGTAATGATTTCTCCATTGTACATTGAGATAACTGCCTCATTTGGAAGTTTTAATTTCTATATTTACCTCCATTGAAATTCTTGCAAAATTTTAGCATTATTTCATTATCTATGTGTTCATATTATTTAAGAGGAAAACCTATGATACTGATAGTACTTGCCAATGCTTCCTTATAATGCAATCTAAGATTTAGTTCGAGCAGTATGATCCATATTGGAATAGTAAAAAGGACGTCTTTATCCAGCTTTGCTTTACTTCTTTCGTTTTTTCAAGAATACTAAATTCCTACTTATAAAATATGGACAGCGTTTTTCTCACAATAATCTTGATTGTAAATTTGATAACGAAAACCTATTATTTCTTGCATATATATATATATATGTATATGTTATGCATGTACATATACATACATACATACATAACACCCCCCCCCCCCCCACACACACACACACACATATATATATATATATATATATATATATATATATATATCAAAACTAACTCTTTGATTCTAAGTTTTTGCTATACACTATTTGAAATGATGATAAGTTGGTTGGTTTCCAAAGAGATATGCAAGAATCGATATACTCAGTTTCTTACCATTCATATTTAATGGAGGTACATAACTCATATCGAAATCCGATGCTAGGCCCTAATGATTTTAATCAGATCAGTCCATATTGTTATGGTTTTTCTATGGATCAGAGACTAGTAGATTTAACATTTGCATTTTTTAAGAGTATTTCGATTTACCATTGTTTTTAGTCCAGTATTGTTTATGAAGTCACAATACTGGTCATTCAAGAATTTATTTGTTGGTTTTTGAGTTGATTATGAAAGATTCTTGAATTTCTTGAGATTTTTTTTTTTTTGGAGTTTGTCAATGCATCATTCTTGAAGAAATTCCCTTTTGAATTCAAGATGCTTGAAGAACGCGATTTCTTCTTATTTTGGACCAAAGTTAATTCATCTCCATCTACATTAGATGATTTTCCATTGAATAAACTGTAATAGCTATCATTAGAGGCAAATAAGGTATATTTGATATTTGTAATGAATTTTTAAAAGAGACAGATGAATTCATATTGGATTTGATATTTGTATTAGATAAGTTCACCATTAAATTTAAATGCAAGCTATGAGAGCGAAGCTATTTTTGGGTAGGTCTAAAGACATTATCTTTTATTCAAGGATTTCTAAAAAACATAACATCAGGCATAAAAATTGGAAGCCATCTTAAAGCACCACTTGGATTTGTGAAGATGTCATAGTAAATTCATCTTTAATTTATATTCCTAATCGAATCGGGGTTCAGTCTTTTTATTTTCCATAGTCTTCGTTTATATTCAATGGCTAGGATTTAGTATATCATTTAGATGTTTCAAGTGGGATAATTTCTCCTTGCCTGCTTATGTAACTAGGCATTGGGCCTCTTTAAAAAATTTCCAACCATAAAAAGAAAAAAGGAAAAAAAAACAAATAAATCCCATGGTGCATAAAATTATTTGAAGACTTGAATTAAGTTTATGTTTCTTTGGAGAGTGAAAAAAAACTAAATAACGTTACATAAAATTTTAAAATTGCAATTATTGTTATTTCTACTAGTTTGTGCTTATTTACTTTATTGACAATTTGTAGGATTATCTGTTTATTTGCATGGACATTACAAAATCATTGCATATGCAATGTGTTTCATGCTGTCCTTTGGTATACTGGTTGGTTGTTACTGTTATATTATCTTAGTTTTGTTAGTGCTATATACACTTGATTCTTCAACGATTACCTTTGAAACAAATCATGCTTTTACGTGTATTATAAGTTATTTGCCCCCCAGTTCTTAATAATGGACACTTCTTTTCGTAACTCAGATGTGAGATTATCTAATGGTCTCTTTGAACAATTTAAAAAAAAACCTTAATCTGCATAAAAATTATTTGAAGACTTGACTTAAGTTAATGTTTCGTAGAAGAATGAAAAATAACTAAGTAATGTCACATAAATTTCAAAAATTGCACTTATTTTTATTTCTGTTAGTTTGTACTTATTAATTTTGTTGATGTTTTCTAGGATTTCTTGTTTCTTTGCATGAACGTTACAAAATTGTTGCATGTACAACGTGTTTTGTGCAGTCCTTTTTTGACTATCAGTATACTGGTTAGTTGTTACTATTATATTATCTTAGTTTTGCTAGTGCTATATATAATTGATTCTTCTACGATTAACTTCGAAACAAATCTTACTTTTGTGTGTGTTGAAAGCTATTTGTACCTCAGTTCCCAACAATGGATGCTTCTCTGAGCAACTTGAATGTAAGATTATCTACTGCTAGAATTATCTTTTCAGCACCTTTTTTCTATCAGATTTCTTATTCTACCTCAGGATTGTTTGTATAAAGAACATATATTAATATCAATGTCTTTTCTTAGGTCCAAGCGTACAATAATCTTAGAAAATAATTTTTTAAGTAATGGAAAATGTGTCTTATCGTCAACTTCTTTTTATCTTCAAGTGATTTCATGTACTTTAAATTTATAGTGTATATATTAATATATATTTTTATTCTTTTTACACGGTATTATTCTGACTAATGAATAACCTCTTGCATTTGATAATATCTGCCTACTAATTTATTATGTACATGCTTTCACAGGAACAACTTGTTGAAAATGGAGAGAATGAAAGAAATGATGCAGATCTGATAAACAATCTAGAGAATGGAAGCAGGATCGAGAGTGAAAATCTTGCTGGAAAAAGAAATGTGTATACAAAATACACAGCTGAACAAAATATGAAATTGCAAGAGTATATATAATTCTAAACATAAAATTTGAAGAAAATTCTTTCTCTCCATTTCACGTATGCTATTAATAATCATGAATTGTTAATGCCTTTAATATGCATATCAGGTTTTACGAACAAAACAATCATCCAGATCAAGCTGAATGGGACATCATTTGCGCAACACTTGGACTCGATCAAAAAAGAGCCAAGTTTTGGTTTCAAAACTATAGAACCCAACTGAAGGTAAATTTATCTACATAAGATTTGATATTAATATGTCAAGCCAAAGAATCAAATTTTATTAAGTTTGTAAATATGCAACAGAGGAAAAGCGACAAGTCACTAAACCAGGCACTGAAAGAAGAAAATGAGAGACTTCGAGTCGAAAATGAGACGTATAAATCCTATCTTTTAAGTGCCTTATGTGGACATTGCCATGGAAAATCTGTTCAAAATGAGGCTTCCAGAATTGAACTTCTCAAGGTTGAAAATGCGTACATGAAGAATGAGGTAGTCAATACTTCCAACTTCTAATTTATTTCAAATACCTATAAGTTATTTCTAAGAATGCATCATGAATCTTTTTACAGATTGATAAGATTAATTATATGCTTTCAAAATGCTGTGACGTTGGGAGAAGTCCACAACACCAACCATACCCTTCAAATGTGGGTTCTTGCAATGATGATGAAATGGGAGAAAATCATTTCTGAGCGAATTTTCTATTATGATGATAAATGCGATCGACTTCAAAGGATAAATTTAATAAGGGTTAATTAATTATAGAAGTTGTTACTAGCACATTGTACTTGTTGCATTAAAATGCATAAGGGTGTTTAAGAAACAATTAATGTTAATGCTAGTAATTCTATCCTAGGTTTGGAGTCATAATGCGTTGTCCCAAGTAATTTCAATTTGTTTACCTGGTATTGAATGCTTCTTCATTATATATATTTGTTTATGTTAAAAAATTATATTTAATAAAATAGGGTCGGTGTAACATATTATTGTTTCTAGGCATAAATCGTACTACAATACAGAAATCCCCATACCAGACCGCGAAAACGGTGCAAAAAAACAAACTGAATCCTCCATATAAAGCAAATACCCTAAACCGAACCGACCCGCAATGATATAGTTCGGTTGTGCTTTGCACTGTTTACCTAACCGTATTAAACTGAACTGAAACGAATATTGCACTAACAATCTTATGATAAAAATATAACTAATCCCTATCTAATTTTTTATCTTAACAACGTATATTATATTTCCAATATATGTTGTTATATTAATAATAACCATTATCACAAAGGAAAAAATTACAGTTTTAATATAACAGTTTCCATATCTTTTTTTATATTGCTAATTATTATTTTATTTCAGTTATATTACTTGATGTTTATGCATTAATTAACGCTGATTTTTGGTTAATGTAATAGAACAATTTTACCTTTCATTAAACCTAAATTAAAGTATTCATATAGTTAGAATCTAGTCTTTCAATTCAGGCTGACATTGTGTGTTTTAACCTTTAAGTAACAACATTACACAATTGTAAATTGATTGTTGATGGAAGTGATTCTCTTATTTCATAATTAATACGGGTTCATACTGGACTGAACCAAAACCATACTGTATTACAGCAAAAACAAGTTGCTTGAACGGTTAGCATAATGGCTTGTATTTTTGACCAAACGTTTGATGCAGTGCAAAAGCAGTTTAGACTCAAAACTACACTAGATTGAACCACGCCCACCCTTGTTTCCCAAACGTTAAATGTATATTTTCCTCTGTTCCACATCTCCTTTTGTCTTCACCGTCAATTTTTCTATGAAGTTATCATTGTTCTCAAAAATAGATCGTTGTCGATTATACCAACCATTATCATAATAGATTTAACACCCTCTACCAAAATTGATTGTGGATCTGATTACGGATCCATTGATTCATCTCATCTGAGGTAAAATCCAAGGTAGGTTTTGAACTAGTTACTGTTCCAAACTTATTTTGTAGGATAATTCATCTGATTTGTGATCGAAGATGAGTTTGAATCTATCGAAATTTATTAATGGACCGTCGCACTAAACTTGTATTCATACACTAAAATATGCAATTATGTTGCACTTTGTTTTAGTTTTTTTCAAATATTACGTGCAATTTAATTGGAATAATGTTATATAAATTATTATGTTTAAATTTGAATCATGCGTAATGCTTTACTGAAAGAAATATGTGTCTGTTGTTCTGCATGAACTGTGATATCACCTTGCAAGTTGAAACAATCTTGTTTTAAGGAATTTAATGAAACAACAAGTTAAATTGTAGTTATAAAATTATAATATGTAAAAAATATTCATAAGAAATTTTAGACCAATGTTAAATTAAAATGTCTATCTCATGATACCTAGCATATGGAAAGTTGGCATTCACATATCTTGCTAGGAAAGCATGAAAATAGTATTCATTCATTCGATTAACAATACTATGGCAAACAGTAAGCATGTAACCGGATCATGTTAGTGAATGAACATCTATTTTGACTCCATCTGATATCCATCGCTTTTTGGTGAATGTATGCTACGAAAACAGTAACCATATAACTGAATAGTTATTATCCCTTCTATTTCGATTTTTTTTTTTTTTTTTTTTTTTTTTTTTTTTGCTTTTGTTTTGTTTGACGTCTAATAAATTTTGATGCCCTAGAAAACAAATTGTACATTTTCATTAACCCTTTATAGTTAATTCAGTTTTACTTGGATTTGAATTATGAGAAATAATTAGTAAACGTATTATGGACCAATAGCAAATCAAAGTCTTTATGTCTCATAAAACTTTGGTCTTTGCATTCATTTAATGTGTGCCCGTATTACTAGGAAGCATGTACTTGATTATATGTGACTATATATCTTCTAATATAATGTCGAATGCAACGAGCTCTTAACTTGATCATGCCAATGAACTTATTGCTTATTTATTAGTAGTCTATGGTTGTCCATTCCTACTTTTGTAATGTTTTCTATTCAAAAATTGGATTTTCAATTGGTGATTTCTTTGTTTATTAGTATATTGCAATGTTTGAAAGATTCATGATTGTGGTATCCATTGTTGTTCTTCTTGTTTTTTTTTTCAAAGAAAATTGGAAATTTATTACTAATATATAGTAAGAGATTATGCATTCAATTGTACATTATCAAAACAAAGAAGGAGGATATGAGTTTAGATGGCCTTGCACATTATTTGCAAGTTGAACAAAAACTGAGGCAGAAAGATGCTCAAGACAAAACAGTTGTTGATACATCAAAATTCCATATGGTGGAGGAAAAGAAAGAAAATAATGCTTCGAATAACTCTTCTAATAAGAAGAGGAAAGGGTAGAACAACAATAATTCCCAAAACAAGAAAAGAAAAAAAATGTTTGCTACTTTTGTGGTAAACTAGGACATTTCAAAAGGGATTGTCGCTTCTGGAAAAAGAAGCAACAATCAGAAAAAGAAAAGTTTGCAGCTGTCATATCAGAAGTGAATATGGTTGAACAAAGCAATTCTTGGTGGATCAATTCTGGCACTACTAAGTATATCTGCATATAAAAGAATCACTTCAAGAAATTGTAACCAACCAAAGATGAAGAATACCTGTACATGGGAAATTCAGCAAAGGTGGAGGTCAAAGGGAAGGGGACTGTGGATTTGGAATTCACATCCGGAAAAGTCTGACTTTAAATGATGTATATTATGTACCTGAAATTAGGAAGAATCTTTTTCTGGGAAGTCTTCTTAATAAGGAAAACTCACTCATACTGATAAACATGCACAAACTAAAGGTACAACCTCAAGACATCAACATAGCCAAACGATAAAGAGCACAACTGACATCTAAATTTCTAAAGCCCAAGAAATGTCCAAGTACAACATAGGAAAATTCCTTAACATTATTGGAAAGAACTAGATCATCTAAAGAAATAGACTCGAACTTTTTTAACTTTTTCATTTTCTTCCTTTTTCTCTTTGAGATGAGATGCCATTAAATTCCAAACAGGATTTTCAATGACATTATGGGTGAAGGCAATTTGAAACTCAAAAGAAGCTTCGTCCGTTCATACCTTACGAGTTGCATTGGTTTTATTATCTTAATGTCTTGAATTTACGCATTCAAAATTTCTTCCTGTAGTAGTCTCCATACCTTCATTCACTGGATCCAAGGGAGTCTCCCCAGAAACATGAGCTACCCCTTTACATTCATTTTGAATGGAAATTGTATCTGAGGATTAGACTGATCAATATGCCTCTCAATGTCTATAGAAATATGATATTTTTTCAGCACTTATTATCATGGCAAGATCTATTAATTTTGGGCATAGGGAAATTCAGAATTATGAACTTTAGAAGAATCCAAAGCTGGATCAATCTCCATCAAATTGGAATTAAAAATTTATGAATACATTTTTTTGGGGACCCAAACTATTGACATCTGAAGTTGGTCACTTGTGATAGTCAAACCCTAATCGTGTGAAGAGCTCATGAAGAACGATTATGAAGTACAGTAAAAGTAAATAAAACAGGGAACACACAAAACTTTTTATAGTGGTTTGGCGAAGATGTTGCCTAAGTCCACTTTATATGCATTGATTTACATTTGTTTACAAGTATAATTCTATTTCCTTTTGAAGAAAACTGGGAGATGAGAAGTTTTCTAGAATGAGAATTGGATATTTGAGGAATAAGCCGAAAGTAATCTTCTTCCAGAACTTGGAGTCCCAAAAATGGCGTGAGCTCCTTCCAAAATTACATGCCCCTCTCTTCTTTAGGGAAGAGGGTATTTATAGATGGGAAAGTCGGCTAAGACTGGTGTGACATGGCCCACGCTTTCGTGGAAAGCTTGGACATGTGGATTTCATTCTTTGGTCAGAAGTGCGGCTGGAAGACTGGCTCCACTATTCATAAATAGTATCTTTGGAAATAGTGGCCTACGTGGCATTCAAGGTGAGGTGTATTAAAATGAGAGCTTTGGTTGGATACGTTTGTCCGCCTTTGTTGCCTTGAGAATTGGTCTGAGTAATGAACGATCCAGTTTGAAATTTCTAGGCAAGCCCGAGATATTTGGTCGATCCGCTTTTGACAGAAGCCTTTGACTTGGTTGAATGAGAACGATTCTCCCAGGCTCGATGAATGGAAGCTTGAGGATAATCAAACAGAACTGAAACTAGGTCGTCCTCGAAGGAAGCCGGTTTGGGTCGAATCTTGCCTGGGCTTTCCAAAGCGCGAGCTGCCATGTTGGCCGATGGGCCGATGCTGGATAGAGTTTCTGGATATTGGGCTTCAATCCGGACCATGATAGCTTTTGGTAAAAATTTGGTCAACACAAACTTTAGTGAACTAGCATTGATTTTTCAAGTGACTAAAACTTTGATAGTTTAAGCACTAAGGAGGAAACCACTCATATTCAACCTTTTGTATTACTAACTTATCATCTTTCGATAAATATGGAATTTGCTTAGGATAAAAAACTTACTAGAAACCTCAACAAGTACACGGGTAAAGGTAATTTTTCTAGTACCTTCCATAAATTTGTCGAGCTTTAAAGGTTTACCAAGTACAAATAAAATACAGCTTATTCCCTCTATTAATCAAAAATCAAGAGATAATCCGTAGTCGAATACATATAGGAATAATGTATAATATATCTTTTTTGAGATTCATGCATGATGACCAACGTTTCATTATCTTTAATATTTATTTTGGAAGTACAGATCTCCTTCTAAAATCTTTTAAGAATCATCTTTACTATCAAACTTGATAATGTAGAAACCATCTTCCTTAGAGTAAATAGTGAAATCACGCACTTGCTTTCATTCATTATGAATATAAACCTTAAAAATGGATAATGGGGTTTAGAACCGACAACATAACTTACAACTACGTTTTCCCATTATTATTGAGCCTTTCGGACAATATCTAATATCACTTTCGCACAACTCATATTTTGAAGCTCCTTTGAATGTAAAATTTAAGAGGTATATAGACTGGAACGTTGTCACTTGAAATGATGTCTTTTCAAGTATGGCTACTTTTCCAAGTATGTTTAGTAGCAATTGTTGGCATCCTCGAAGTGGAAGCAGAAAATTTAGGCGGACGAAGACAAGGAGCATGAAATGTAAAGCCGGATGGAGAAGATGTCTTCGCTGGTTTCTAAACTGGAGCTTTCCTTGCAGTCTCTAAAGGAGAAAAATCACCTCGATTGAAAGATGTCTAGCCAAAATGGAATAGAAGATGGATGCAAGCATTGATGGGATGAAGAAACAACATCATCTGTAACTTGTAGGCGATGATTCAAAGAGGGTCATTTCTGATTTCTCCATGACACAACTAATTGAAATCCTTTCTAATCAAATTGTGATATAGAAATCGAAGGAGACAGGCGGGGGGGGGGGGGGGGGGAATTTATGTTAGATATAAATTTCGAGAGAGGAGGGAGCGGGTCGGGGGATCTAGAGGCTTAACAATTGGTGGTGGTAGATGACTAGAAGGAGAAGAAGCAGGGGGTTGGACGGTCGACTGTGGTTTATGGTTTGTATTCCGTATGAATTTGCTGGAGGTCGGCATTAAAGTCGGTCCAATAATACTCTTATTTCTCATGTCGCTTAGGACTGATTCCATAAATTTCACGACATTTTGGTTTCTATGTCCAAGGATTAAAACCAAAACCACGAGCCAACAATCGTTGTGTGTTTATTTTGTTTTACCCTAAGTAGTATGTTTTAACTGTACTATTTTGTATGCATTAGTTAATACTAGGATTTGATATGTAACCTCCTACGGATAACTATGGGTACTAAAATGCCCACAATATTGCTTTAACTTTGACTTTAGTTTGTTGTTTCATATTGTGTCCACCATTAGAAAATGGTTTATAATTTTTGTATCACAAAGAAAAATTTATTATTGTTTTCATATATGTGGCATGAATTAATTTGTCAAAGAAATTATTTTGACTATGTTTGAGCTAACTCATGATTTAGTTTTTCAAGAAGAAAGTTAAAAAATTCTTAGACGTTGAAGAAGATAGCAGTTGTTATATTTACCATATTTTTATCACCTGCTCTTTTTTCTGTTCGTTATTTTATATTTGAGATGTATAATATCTGTTAGAGGCCAAGAACTTACTTATTCTACAAATGAAAATCCTCATGTTGTATGGGCTATAATATCTTTGCACTGTCCACCAAGTATATCTGGAAATCAATCTCACGTCTTGGAGGTAAGCTCCTTACCTCATCAAAAATATTTGGATACTTATAGACTACGGGTACAGATCGCAAATCATTGACATAAGCATCAAGTGATTCTAGGAAACTAAGCATGACAGGCCCCTTTGGGTCAGAGGAAATCTTGAGAGTCCTCTCTTGGCAAGTCAAAAGTCTAACGACCCTCCTCTCATAGTCTAGGATGACTCCATACATGGCTAGCCTATCCATCCCTAGAAACAGACTATAGCCCATAAAATCAAGCACATACGCATTACACTCAAACTAGACGCCTAACATAAATTTTCTCAAACCCCGACATATCATAGACAGATGAGTCATGCCCCAATGGGGTTTGAGAAAACAATGGGATCGGAAACAATACTAGTACTAAGGTGCAGAGACTCAACCACAGAATAAGATATAAAAGAATGAGAAGTGCCAGAATAAAAAAGAGTCCTAACTGGATGATCGAAAAAGGGAAATCATACCTTCAACAGAAACTTTCCTACCTCTGTTCGGTCCACTGGCCTCGAGAGCATGCACCTACCCTCCAGAAGGTCCTGTCCTTTGCCTCTGTCCTTGCTTCTTTGGGCATTCCTAGTATAATATCCAACTTCACTACAGCTGAAACAAGCATTCTACATTTTTCTGCAATCCATGACCAGATGAACCAAGCTCTCACAACCATGACATTTCTTCTTTCCCTGAGCTTTGTCGTTCTTTCCACCCTTCTTTTGAGTTCTCTTTTGGGCCACACTTTCTTGTTTTGAGTCTCATCAGTCTTAATCTCTTTCTTTTCATCTTTATCTTTTTCGTGCATCAATGCCATGACAACAAGCCTCTCAAAAGTTTCCCCTATCGGTATATGGACAATGCCAATGCTTGGAGAGGTTGATTTAATCCTCTCTCAAACCTTAAAGCTTTCTTGTGCGGAATATTCACTAGTTCCAGACCAAACCTTTCCAACTGATTGAACTTATTGACATGCTCTTTAACATAAATACTTCCTTGCTTAAGTGCCAAGAATCTCTCCATCTGCACACTCTCTTCTGTCTGAGAAAGAAATTCGTCTCGAATCTCTGTCGGAAATCAACCCAAGTATAAATTGGACGCCTTACTTGCGTCACCTCCCACCAAAATGAAGCCTCATCCTTAAGCTGTTATGCGCCAACTGTATCTTCCTGCGGTCATCGAGCTCAAAAAGCCTAAACAGGTTCTTTGTCTCTCGCAGCCAATTCTATGCTCCCACAAAGCCCTTAGTTACATGGAATGGTTTTCCTCCCATATCACAGAAGTCCTCGCATATTTTAGAGAAATTATTTACTCGCAGAGGTGGATGAACAATGGCCGTAGCTAGGGGATGGGCATCACCTTGGCCTCCGGAAGGTGTCGTAGCCTCAAGATATCTACGGAACTAAGCTGGTATCTGAATGCCCTCGGAAAAATTTGGTTCCCCAGACATGCTAAAAAGAGAAGAAAAAGGGATTCGAACAGAGAATCAAAAAGATATTTTGTATGGCTTTGGGGAATATGTTTTTCAAAAATAGAATTTTCCTTGATGATACATTATTCTTGAAAACAATTTTCAAAACTTTTATCCGATCTTGTAACCTTGAGCTCTGATACCAAATGTGACACCCCACACCTGTTAATGTCACTCTTTATCAGAATGCATTAAGTTCCATGAAGCGTTACAGGTAAACAGATGCAGAATCTCACAAGATAGAAATAAAAATAGCAGTGGAAATTTAAAACTTCATTATACAGTAGAAAAACATCGTAGTCTCAAAAACCAGTTACAATATCAGGCAAAAATACTGAAACCAAATACATCAAACCAAAACATTTGTCTTGCGCTAAAAATCATTAGTGTACAAAAATGTAAAATCATAATGTAACACCCCGAATTTTTGAATAATCAGATTAACTAAATTTAATAATACTTAATTTCAAATGTGGGAATTAAGGGAAACGGGTCATTCCATTGCGTTCGTCTCGGAATTCTGCTTGAGATAGAGTTTGAGTTTGCGTAAAACGGATACCGTATGAAGAAGATATGGACGAACGAAGTTTGTAAAAAAGAAAAAAAATGCACTGACGCACTTGGGAAGTGTGCCAGTACAAATTTGCATTGGCGCACTTCCCAAGTGCGCCCAGGCCGAGGGAAAACCTGCACAGCCATCTGGTTTGAACGGTGAGTCAGTGCTGAGTCATTTCTGACTAGTTAATGAGTCATTAGGGTTTCTGGATAGTTCTAATCTGGACTGAGTGGTTTTGATTAACCCTAAGATCATCCGACGACTATAATTAAATTAAAATTCTATATAAACATGTGAAGACCCAAAACCTAGAATCAAATCAAAAATTAGATCAGTAGTCGTCATGTTGTCACTCCAAACCCTAGAGTAGCCGCCACTAACTAGAAGCAAAGTAAAGCAACTCAATACAAATCAAATCAAGCCTAAAACTACAACAATGTAATTGTCTACAACAAGGGAACGCTAATCAATTACAGAATTCAGAACCCAGAACTCACGACCCCTTATTCAGTGAATTCTAGTCACTTTTAGGTTTAAATAAATAAAAGTGAATTGTGGTAGACTATGATCTTGGTATATGTTGTTTGTAGTTATGCAAGTTTATTATTGTTGTGAATCATGATATGATGCAAGTTTTTTATTGTTGTGAATCATGATATGATGAAAGTTTATTATTGTTATGAATCATGATATGATGCAAGTTATTATGTTGAGAAACTATGAATCTATGCAAGTCGTTATGATGAATCTATGCAAGTTTTTATCATGAATCTATGCAAGTCGTTATTATGTAAGTTGTTATCATGAATCTATGCAAATTATTATGAGATCATGCAAGTTACCTATGCAAGTTATTGTGTGATGAATTCATGAACCTATGCTAGTTGTTATGTTGTGGATCATGAACATATATAAGTCACCTATGTAAGAAGTTATGTTATGAATCATGCAAGTTGTTATATTGTGAATCTTGAACCTATATAAGTTGTTGACTATGATGAGAATCATGAACCTATGTTAGTTGTTAATTCATGAACCTATGCAAGTTGTTATGAATCTATGCAAGTTGTTAATTATGTGGTGAATCATAATTATATGCGAAGTTATCATGTCATTTTCCCTAGTTGTCATGCTTATGCCAAAAATTGTACTGAAAATGATCACCTTGTCATTCCCTTTATTTTAGTGTTATGGCGAGACTATTTAGTAGCCTTGATGACGCCAAAACGCAAATGGTTACGCTAGTTAAGAAACGGGAAAAAGGGGAATTTGTAATAGGCATAATTTACATAGTGATCATGTAAACTGGACACATGATTCTAGTAGGGAAACACACAGATATTTACCTATTATGACATAGGTAAAATTGGGTAAAAATGGTACAATTTGAATATGACCATTTATGGAAAGGGAATTCAAATTGTCAATAAGATAGGTATTGACACCTATAAAAAGAGGAAAGGATTAATTAATTTAATTAATCAAAAGAGGAATGTTTATGCAATTAAAGTCTGAAGATTTAATATTGAGAATTGGCATAAAATAAATTTGTGATGGAATTGGTATGATTTTTCATACCATAAATAGATGGACATAATTGAGTCAATTATGGCTATAGTGAAATTTGGAATTAATTGATAATTTGAATAGGGAAAGAAATTCAAATTGGGGAAAGATTAATTAGGAGTAATTAATCGTCTAAGACACGAAGTTAGGCTCTTTTGTGGTGTAAGACTGCCCGGACCTACCCGGCAAATCCAGCTGCCACAAATGCCAGTCTAATGTGGGAGGTCTTAGGCATAAATTAAATACGTGACAGTTGTAAAGACACGACGTGTAATGACCCAGGATTTCGACCAACTAATTTTAAATATTTAGAATGGATTTAAATATTTAGCTGATAATATAAATGAATTTTTATATTTATGTTATCGATTTAAATATCGATTTCGATTTAATATCGTATATATTAAATTATCAAAATAAGGAATCAGTGAATAACTGAATTCGAAGTGAAAACTGATTTGAAAACAGTTCAGATAATCAATACATAATTCTGTTTGAATTAGAATAATAATATTCAATAATTATCGAAGAATTTAAATGGTTTGAAATTTAAATTAAATTGATTTAAATTAATATCTGTTCAGGGTGATCGAACTGGACTTCGTGACCTATCCCAGTGTGTCCGGAATAACTGTTTTACCCTAAGATCGTCAGTTGTTGGGTTCAGAAAGGAGTTCGGTATCAACGGGAAAATTTATTTAATTAAATCGCATTGGTTAATTAAATTTAAAATAGAATATCAAAATGTGTGGTCAAAGACAAAACAACAAGCAGAAATCTAAGAACCTTGTAACACCCCACGTCCATTAATGTCACTCACAAAGGGAATGCATTAACTTCCATGGAGGTTTTAAGTGAATATAGAACAGTAAAATTACAACAAGACAGATATAAAATAGTACTTGGAAATTCAAAAACTTTATTTCATTGTAGCAGAAGTCAAAACATGTTTGATTACATCATAACACCATATTCAATGTCAAGTACAATATCTATCTTGATAAAACAAGTACATAATCCCATTACATGAATAGCCATTAAAAAGAAAGATAACAAGCTGGACTTTACTTCAGCAGTCCAAGCTTTCCAGAAGATAAGCGATCCAACTAGACTCCACTAGAACTTGGCCCAACCTGCGGACCTGAAGGGAGAAAAAGGATGGAAAAGAGGGGGTCAGACATAAAGTCTGGTGAATATGATAATTCTACAATACTATTACCAAAATAACTGGACTAAGGCATAAGCTGGAAAACAAGAAAATGTCTATGAAGAGCAGATTAAGGACATAGACAATCGCTAAAGGCAACGTTATAGGCGCTCCTAAATACTAAAGGATAAACACTATACTGCCCCACACCAGTCACCCTAAAGATTCATCCCACTTAGCTTCACTTAGAAACTTTCCCAATGGCTTTACGTACCCCTAGCTGACTACATAGGTGCCGCCTGCCCCTATCTCCACTAGGTGTACCCTACTTCCCATTATTCGATCGGCTCCCTAACTCGTAGATACCCATGCTGGCCCCACAGTGGGGTGTATCACTCCCCTAAAGTGGCAACCTGATACAACGGACATGCACGGCTTATACCTACACGATGCAACAACGTCTTACCTACCAGCCCGGGTCCACACACGCATATGAAACCCGTTGGACTTGCGTTGCCACCGCTCCCTGTTTTGGCCTCTTATAGTCAAACCCAGTATGCGTGTCCCGTCCTCGACTTGGGTCGAGCCCACAAAGATACGTTTTGGGATACTGGTTGAAATGGGCCCCCACTATTTACCACAAGCATTCCACCTAAGCTTGTCCCCATTAGTCCATCCCACTTAACCCACTTAGTCATGTTCATTTACATGTGTGTTTGGTTAAGTCTAATCGTATTTCAAATGCCTCTAAAGGCAACCACCAGATTCCTCATGCCACCCAAGGCACCTACTTAACCCCCATGTCCCACCTTACATGATTATCTGGTTAAGTATTTCTTAGTTCATTAAGGCCATAACCTCATAAAGACCTCTCACATTAGACTGGCATTTATGGCAGCTGGATTTGCCGGGCGGGTCCGGGCAGTCTTACACCATAAAAGAGTCTAACCTCGTGTCTTTACAACTGTTATGCTTTAGTTTGGGCCTAGGACCTCTCACATTGGGCCGACATTTGTGACTACTGGATTTGCCGGGCGGGTCCGGGCAGGTTTACATCACAAACGGGTCCAACCTCGTGTCCTAAGCATTGATTATTAATAATAATCCACTTTCCCCCAATTTTAATAATTCCCTACTTGAATTATTAATTACTTCCAATTTTTAACAATGTCCATAATTGACTCAATTATGGACATCCATTCATGGTATGCAAAATCTTACAAAATTGCACCCAATTTATTAATTCCTAATATTACCCCTACCCCACGTTTGAACGTTTATTCGCAAAATATATGTTAGACTCGAATAGCCTAACTCATAGCATAAAAGAGATTATCATAATAACAACATGTATATGTGACCAAATGAATCATAATAAGGGGTGAAACTTGCATATGTCCAACTTGCATAGATTATACATGTCATGGACCTAAAGGTGTCAACTTGTTCAAAATTCACCTAATATAATCTCAATCAATTTTCATAAACTTACATATGAACATGTGTGAATCAACATCATCTAATTTTTTAACAACATGGTTTTATATGGGTACACCTAACTCAATAGGCAAATTCCCGTAATCAAGTTTTATTTAATTATAGTTTCAAGTTTATGGGTACACCTAACCTAATAGGCAAATTCCCATAAACAAGATCCATTTAAATTAAGAAAAAAAAACATAACTTTAAGCATGATCCAACAACATGATTTTTCAACATAATATAGCATGATTTATAACATAGCATAGTATGATAGTATAACATAGCTTGACATGATTCTCAACATAGCACGACATAGCATAAGAGAATTTACAACATAGCATGACATAGCATATATAATTTACATCATACGACAACATAATAACATAATAAGAGATCCACAATATATAGAATTTACAATTACAAATCACATCACTTTCTTGTGATCCATTCATAACTGAGTCAAATTAGTTTGTAATAGTCTTGTGAGAATCATCATACTCACCAACAAAAGAAAAGAATTAGAGAAAGAGAGATCTTTTGATTTGATTTGTGTAGATTTAGTTGTAGATGATTAGGCTTCCTCTTCTTAGTTTGTGACGGCTACGCTGAACTCCATGGCAGCAGCATGACGGTAGCTTCTCTAATTTTACAAGTGATTTAGGTTTAGGGTCTACCCACTTATTTATAGATTTTAGAATGCATTTAGGCCATTAGATTTAACCTAGAAATAACCGCAGCCGTTCAGACAAGATGGGGTTTATCTTGTTGACTCAGCAATGAGTCAGAAGTGACTCAGCAAACACTCAGCAATATATATATATATATATATATATATATATATATATATATTCTACAATGTACACATTAGATACATCCCCCTTTACTTATTATTGTTTTTATATACATATTAGATACATCCCCTCTCTCACACACTTATTAATATTTTTATATTCATATTAGATACATCCCCTCTCTTACACTCTTATTAATATTTTTATATTCATATTAGATACATCCCCTCTCTTACATACTTATTAATATCTTTATATTCATATTAGATACATCCCCTCTCTTACATACTTATTAATATTTTTATATTAATATTAGATACATCCCCTCTTCTACACACTTATTATTATTTTAGCAACTTTAGTGTTAATAGAAAATTCGGGGTGTTACATTCTCCCCTCCTTTTAGGATTTCGTCCCCGAAATCTTCAAGTCTGGAAGAATGTATATCCTACCATCCAAACGTCCATCTACTCATCCATCATACACAGGCATCCATTGTCCTTAAAAGACTTCTAATGCTTTATGATCATATGCAAGTGTGTGTACATGTCCTTACCTAATGCGAAATCAGGCGGTCTACTGATTCAGTTGACCTCCTTAATGCAAATTATGTAAGTGTCATGAATCCATTATGTATGCAAAAGATCCTAATTGCTTACATACTACTTCTATATGCGTGCACACCCATTCAACCGAATGCAGCATCCATATGATGGTACAACCATTATACATCCATTATACTAAATACATCCATATATATGCAATATGCAATATGAAGTGACTGAGCCGATCTAGTGCCTAAAGTGTGTGTATATATGCATCCACGAGCAACCACTAGCAAACACTTGCATCCATTTTGCATCCATCAGACATAACATGTCTCAAACACATGTTTCAACCATAGGATTATCCTAACTAAAGGTCAAAGATACTAATGAGAGGACATACTAAAGATAAGATAAGATAAGCTAATCGATAAAGGAGAAATTAAAAGACATACCCTCAAAAAGAAAAGGGTACAACGAACGCATCTTCTCTTCTGTCTCCCAAGTTGCGTTGCTCTCATCATCTCCCCATTGCACTTTAACCAGTCCGACCTCTCGATTCCTCAACTTTTTGATCTCCGACCCAAGAATGCATGTAGGAGCTTGTCTAATTATTGCATCGCGCTCTATTTCCACCTCTTTAAGCAAGCTCGGCTCTACCACCTCCGCGGTCTTGTGCAAACACTTCCTCAAATGTGATACATGGAATACGTCGTGTACTCCACTAAGTTTCTCAGGCAACTCCACCCTATATGCCATCTTCCCAATCCTGTTTTTTTTTACAGGAAACGGCCCTACAAACCTTGGTGCTAATTTCCCCACGGACCCAAAGCGAACAACATTCTGTAACGGAGACACTTTGATAAAAACCATGTCCCTAATGTCAAACTCAAGATCTGTCCTCCTCTTATCAGCATACGATTTTTGCCTATCTTGTGCTGCTTTCATCCTCCTTCGAATCAACTCAATCTTCTCCGAGGTTTCCCTAACCATATCGGGCCCAAGTAGGATTTTATCGGTAGATTCCCACCAACATGTAGGCGAACGGCAAGGCCTTCCATAAAGAGCTTCGAAAGGTGCCATGCCAATACTAGACTGAAAGCTATTATTATATGCGAATTCTACTAACGGAAGGTGCTCTTCCCATGTACCCCCAAAGTCTAGGATACAAAGCCTTAAAAGATCCTCTAGAATGCGATTCACCCTCTCGGTCTGGCCGTCTGTCTGAGGATGATATGCGGTGCTCAAACATAGCTGAGTCCCTACCACCTCTTGTAAACTCTTCCAAAATTCGCTAGTAAAGATGGGGTCACGGTCGCTTACTATACTAGAAGGAATACCGTGCAAACGAACTATCTCCTTAATGTATACAGAAGCCAACCACGGAGCAGTCCTCTTACTTTTCACGGGAATAAAATGGGCGCTTTTAGTAAGTCTATCTACTATAACCCAAATCCCCGTGTTACCCTTCCTTGATCTTGGTAATCCATCCACAAAATCCATTGAGATGCTTTCCCATTTCCACAGTGGAACTTCTAATGGGTGAAGCAACCCACCGGGTTTCTTTTGTTCTGCTTTAACTCGTTGGCACACCAAGCATCTAGCGACGTACTCGGCCACATCCTTTTTCATACCGGCCCAAAAGAAAACCCACTTCATATCTTTGTACATCTTATCCCCGCCGGGATGAATGGTCATTTTTGAGCGATGAGCATCATCAAGAATGGCCTTCCTTAAGTCTTCGTCTTGTGGTACACAAAGTCTATTATCCCTTCGTAACCAACCCTTATCGTCTAGGGTATACCTACGAAGATGGCTTGATGACTCCCCCCCTTTGAGCTTTTCTACTATCTCAACCAACTGTGGGTCGTCTCGCTGTGCCTCACCAACCCGTCCTAGAAGTGTAGGTCTAACCTCCAAGGATGCTAACAGACCGGGTACTAAGTCAACGGAGGGTCTAAAGTCAAACATAGAGATGAATTCTAAGCTTTGTCGTTCAACAAACAACGGACTCAAGGACAACCTTTTCCTACTTAAGGCGTCTGCCACCACGTTACCCTTGCCCGGGGTATATGCTATTTCAAAATCGTAGGAGGCTAAGAATTCCATCCACCGTTGCTGCCTTAAATTCAAATCCTTCTGAGAGAATAAGTATTTTAATGATTTGTGGTCAGTGAACAGTTCGAATTTCTCACCAAGAAGATAGTGACGCCAAGACTTAAGCGCGAAAACAATTGCGGCTAGCTCTAAGTCATGCGTGGGGTAATTCTTTTCATGAACCCTCAACTGCCTTCCACCATAGGCTATTACTCTTCCCTCTTGCATGAGGACCGCGCCAAGTCCCGTCCCACAAGCATCAGTATAGATGGTAAACGGTTTATTCCCGTCTGGCAGCACTAAGACTGGGGCTGAAGTTAAGGCTCTCTTTAAACGTTGGAACGCATCATCGCAATCTTTGTCCCACGTAAAAACCAGGTTCTTCTTCGTTAACCGTGTTAATGGAGCTGATATTTTTGCGAAGTCTTTGATAAACTTCCTATAATAGCCAGCCAACCCCAAGAAACTTCTTACTTCGGTTGCATTTTTAGGGACCTTCCAATCTTGGATGGCCACCACCTTTGCGGGATCCACTGCTATCCCTTCTTTGGAAACCACGTGCCCTAAGAACCGTACTTCCTTCCTCCAGAAGTGACACTTAGAAAATTTTGCCTTAAGGTTATGTGCTCGAAGGGTTTCCAACACTTCCCTAAGATGTAGGGAGTGCTCTTCTTTATTCTTAGAAAAGACTAAGATGTCATCCACAAAGACTACCACGAATTTGTTAAGGTATTCCCTAAACACCCTACTCGTCAAATCAACAAAATATGCAGGGGCGTTTGTCAAACCAAAGGGCATCACTAGCCATTCATAGAATCCGTCAGGAGTCCTAAAAGCAGTCTTATCTATACTATCCTCAGCCACTCTCAGTTGATGAAAGCCAGTGGCTAAGTCCAACTGCGAAAACACTGAGGCGCCAACTAACTGATCAAAGAGATCGTCAATCCTCGGCAGTGGGTGTCGGTTCTTTTTAGTAAGCTTGTTTAGTTCTCTATAGTCCATACAAAGTCTAAGAGACCCATCCGCCTTTGTGGCAAAAACTACTGGAGCACCCCACTCCGATATACTACGTCTTATGAACCCCTTCTCAAGCAACTCCTTTACTTGCTTATTGACTTCCCTCCTTTCACGAGGAGCCATGTGGCGCACTGGCAAAGATACGGGTTTAGCATTATCCACAAGATAAATTCGAAAGTCTATCTCCCGCTTTGGAGGTAAGCCCTTCACCTCCTCAAACACATCCGGATATTCCCGGACCACTTCTACCGATCGCAGGTTCTCTACAGACGCGTCAAGCGATTCAAGATAACTTAGCATAACGGAATTTATGGGATTACAAAAGATGTCGAGAGCATTACCAAGGCGAGTCACAAGCCTAACTACTCTCCTTTCACAATCAAGAATGGCCCTATTTCTAGACAACCAATCCATTCCTAAAATTAGCCCATAGCCCGTGAAGCCCAATACATAAGCATCATATCTAAATTCAATGCTAAGTATAGAGATTTTCAAATCCAAACATATCATGGTCAAATGAGCCGAACCCCCAATTGGATTTGAAACGACCAAGGGATCCTCTACTAAACTGGTGTTCAAGTGCAGTGATTCAACTAATGATGCAGAGATAAACGAATGAGATGCGCCAGAATCGAATAAGGTACGGACAGGATGATCAAACAGAAAAACTAAGCTTTCAACAGAAATTGTTCTACCTCTTTCTTGTAGTGGTGGGGCCGCAATAGCCTGAACTTGCCCCCTTGCCTGCCCTGGTGCCATAAGAGCCTGCACCTGTCCTCCCGAGGTAGACCCTTCCCTCTGCCCCTTCTTTGGACAGTCCTTCACTAAATGTCCCGCATCTCCACAATGAAAACAACCAGTCTTCTTTTTCTTTCTACAATCTTTGCTGAGATGGCCAGGCGTCCCACAATTGAAGCATTTCTTCTTCCCTTTGCCATTATTGTTTTTACCACCCTTCTTATTTTGCTGTTGGGGTTTCTTCTGATCCCCTTTCTTTTCAACTGCCTTATCCTCATGCATAAGTGCCATTTCTACTAGCTTTTCAAAGGTGGCTCCCATAGGGATGTGGGTCATAGCCAACCCTTGCAACGGTTCATTCAAGCCTCTAACGAACCTCAAAGCTTTCTTCTCTGGCGTGTTCACCAACTCCAAGCCAAACCTTGCTAACTGATTAAATTTATTGACATATTCCTTTACTGATGAGCTCCCTTGCTTTAGTGCCAGGAATTTTTCCATATTTAAGTTCTCCTCTGCCCTTGAAAGAAACTTTGCCTCAAACCTTCGTCTGAAATCCGCCCATGAATCAACTGGACGTTCCCCGTTAGTGACCTCCCACCAAAACGAGGCCTCTCCCTTCATTAACCAAGCAGCTAAACGGACTTTCCTCCCATCTTCCACTTCAAAGATATCCAACAATTCCTCAGTCTCCTTAAGCCAATCTCTGGCCTCCACAAACGTCTCAGTCCCTTGAAAAGTTTTTCCTTCCATAGCCTTGAATTCCTTGCACGTCTTTGCAAAAGTGTCAACACGAGGAGGAGGAGGAGGAATGGGTGCAACTAGGGGTGGAGGAGTATCCGATGGGCCTGCAGTGGTGGCCCTAGCCTCCAAGTATCTCCTAAACCACCCTGGAATCGTCACACCTTCTGGGAGATTAAGATCTTCAGCCATGCTGAAACGAAAAAGGAAAGATTCAAAATGGAGAATTTGAAAGATAAAGATAAGGATGTGGCTATTTGGGATTATGTTTTTCATAAAAACTCTCTTTAAATAACATGTTTTTTTTTGAAAGCACTTCTTCCAAAAATACTTTAGAAAAAAAAAATATTTTTCTAAAAAAAAAAATTTATCTGTTCTGGTAACCTTATGCTCTGATACCACGTGTAACACCCCACGTCCATTAATGTCACTCACAAAGGGAATGCATTAACTTCCATGGAGGTTTTAAGTGAATATAAAACAGTAAAATTACAACAAGACAGATATAAAATAGTACTTGGAAATTCAAAAACTTTATTTCATTGTAGCAGAAGTCAAAACATGTTTGATTACATCATAACACCATATTCAATGTCAAGTACAATATCTATCTTGATAAAACAAGTACATAATCCCATTACATGAATAGCCATTAAAAAGAAAGATAACAAGCTGGACTTTACTTCAGCAGTCCAAGCTTTCCAGAAGATAAGCGATCCAACTAGACTCCACTAGAACTTGGCCCAACCTGCGGACCTGAAGGGAGAAAAAGGATGGAAAAGAGGGGGTCAGACATAAAGTCTGGTGAATATGATAATTCTACAATACTATTACCAAAATAACTGGACTAAGGCATAAGCTGGAAAACAAGAAAATGTCTATGAAGAGCAGATTAAGGACATAGACAATCGCTAAAGGCAACGTTATAGGCGCTCCTAAATACTAAAGGATAAACACTATACTGCCCCACACCAGTCACCCTAAAGATTCATCCCACTTAGCTTCACTTAGAAACTTTCCCAATGGCTTTACGTACCCCTAGCTGACTACATAGGTGCCGCCTGCCCCTATCTCCACTAGGTGTACCCTACTTCCCATTATTCGATCGACTCCCTAACTCGTAGATACCCATGCTGGCCCCACAGTGGGGTGTATCACTCCCCTAAAGTGGCAACCTGATACAACGGACATGCACGGCTTATACCTACACGATGCAACAACGTCTTACCTACCAGCCCGGGTCCACACACGCATATGAAACCCGTTGGACTTGCGTTGCCACCGCTCCCTGTTTTGGCCTCTTATAGTCAAACCCAGTATGCGTGTCCCGTCCTCGACTTGGGTCGAGCCCACAAAGATACGTTTTGGGATACTGGTTGAAATGGGCCCCCACTATTTACCACAAGCATTCCACCTAAGCTTGTCCCCATTAGTCCATCCCACTTAACCCACTTAGTCATGTTCATTTACATGTGTGTTTGGTTAAGTCTGATCGTATTTCAAATGCCTCTAAAGGCAACCACCAGATTCCTCATGCCACCCAAGGCACCTACTTAACCCCCATGTCCCACCTTACATGATTATCTGGTTAAGTATTTCTTAGTTCATTAAGGCCATAACCTTATAAAGACCTCTCACATTAGACTGACATTTATGGCAGCTGGATTTGCCGGGCGGGTCCGGGCAGTCTTACACCATAAAAGAGTCTAACCTCGTGTCTTTACAACTGTTATGCTTTAGTTTGGGCCTAGGACCTCTCACATTGGGCCGACATTTGTGACTACTGGATTTGCCGGGCGGGTCCGGGCAGGTTTACATCACAAACGGGTCCAACCTTGTGTCCTAAGCATTGATTATTAATAATAATCCACTTTCCCCCAATTTTAATAATTCCCTACTTGAATTATTAATTACTTCCAATTTTTAACAATGTCCATAATTGACTCAATTATGGACATCCATTCATGGTATGCAAAATCTTACAAAATTGCACCCAATTTATTAATTCCTAATATTACCCCTACCCCACGTTTGAACGTTTATTCGCAAAATATATGTTAGACTCGAATAGCCTAACTCATAGCATAAAAGAGATTATCATAATAACAACATGTATATGTGACCAAATGAATCATAATAAGGGGTGAAACTTGCATATGTCCAACTTGCATAGATTATACATGTCATGGACCTAAAGGTGTCAACTTGTTCAAAATTCACCTAATATAATCTCAATCAATTTTCATAAACTTACATATGAACATGTGTGAATCAACATCATCTAATTTTTTAACAACATGGTTTTATATGGGTACACCTAACTCAATAGGCAAATTCCCATAATCAAGTTTTATTTAATTATAGTTTCAAGTTTATGGGTACACCTAACCTAATAGGCAAATTCCCATAAACAAGATCCATTTAAATTAAGAAAAAAAAACATAACTTTAAGCATGATCCAACAACATGATTTTTCAACATAATATAGCATGATTTATAACATGGCATAGTATGATAGTATAACATAGCTTGACATGATTCTCAACATAGCATGACATAGCATAAGAGAATTTACAACATACCATGACATATCATATATAATTTACATCATACGACAACATAATAACATAATAAGAGATCCACAATATATAGAATTTACAATTACAAATCACATCACTTTCTTGTGATCCATTCATAACTGAGTCAAATTAGTTTGTAATAGTCTTGTGAGAATCATCATACTCACCAACAAAAGAAAAGAATTAGAGAAAGAGAGATCTTTTGATTTGATTTGTGTAGATTTAGTTGTAGATGATTAGGCTTCCTCTTCTTAGTTTGTGACGGCTACGCTGAACTCCATGGCAGCAGCATGACGGTAGCTTCTCTAATTTTACAAGTGATTTAGGTTTAGGGTCTACCCACTTATTTATAGATTTTAGAATGCATTTAGGCCATTAGATTTAACCTAGAAATAACCGTAGCCGTTCAGACAAGATGGGGTTTATCTTGTTGACTCAGCAATGAGTCAGAAGTGACTCAGCAAACACTCAGCAATATATATATATATATATATATATATATATATATATATTCTACAATGTACACATTAGATACATCCCCCTTTACTTATTATTGTTTTTATATACATATTAGATACATCCCCTCTCTCACACACTTATTAATATTTTTATATTCATATTAGATACATCCCCTCTCTTACACTCTTATTAATATTTTTATATTCATATTAGATACATCCCCTCTCTTACATACTTATTAATATCTTTATATTCATATTAGATACATCCCCTCTCTTACATACTTATTAATATTTTTATATTCATATTAGATACATCCCCTCTTCTACACACTTATTATTATTTTAGCAACTTTAGTGTTAATAGAAAATTCGGGGTGTTACAAACCTTGCTGTTCAAAATTTAGCCGCACCTTCCCTTCTTAAATCACGATCTCCCTCACTCCTTTCCATTCATTTCTTCTATCCTCAGCTCCTCAAAATAAAAGACCCGCAAATACCATTTCACTCCATATTAATTTACAAAATCGAAAAGCTTCAGCTCAAATCAAAATGGCCATCAAAATCGAAATCAGTTTCGCCCCTTTTCCCTCTTCTTAAAGGCGCTCTCCATTACAGGATAAGGGTTGGTGTTCGAACGAACGGGAGTGACAGGGTGCGATTCGAATCAGCGTCACGGAGCTCGACTCGATGAGGAAGACGACTTCGCTGGCGAGCTTAGAGTTGCGAGAGGGTCTGTTCAACGTCACGAGAAGAGGTTTCAGTCATCGGAGATGACTCTCGATAACAACAAATCGCTAATAACAGATGTCCGATTTAGGTCTAGAAACCGAGAAGGGCGTTACCAATATCTGCAGTGCGATGGTTTGGGTCGCGATAGAGTCTGGACGGCGTTGAGATCTGGACTAGGGTGGATTTGATGTCATCGCAGAGGTTGAAGGAGGACTGAACTGGGAGTTGGGGCTAGACAGTGAGGTTTGGTAGCTCGTTGGTAGTGGGTCGATAGGCATGGAAAGGGATTAAAGGTGAAAATTATTCATTTAATTTAAGTGATTTTTGCTTATTCCATTAAAAATGAAAAGAAAATAACAATTTAAAATGTGTTATTTATTTGTTCAAGTAAACCTAACATATATATTTATTTATGTTTAACAATACATTGGTTTGGTTAAGCATATTGGTTAAGTTAGAAGTGATTTAGTAACCATTAGAAGAAGAAAAATATAAAGGAAAGTTATTTATTTATTCAAATAATTAATTTAAATAAATAAATGTTTAATTGGTAAATTTGAATAAAATCATCGCAGGTGTGAATTTATTCGAGAAAATTCATATCCGAGATGAAATGGAAATTTATTTGGTTCTTCGGCAATTTAAATTCTGGTGAGTAAATCTCACTCACCATTTATCTAGAATTTATTTTTATATAGTTAAAAATAATTGTCTGTGCTTATTTGAATGCTGTTTGATTGTTTTAAAATATATATATAGTTATTTAGGATTGGTTGACTATTATATATATATATTGGGTTGATGATTGGTTGGATTCCCGCAGTCTCATTAGCGGATGCCCGCAGTTTCATAGCGGATGATTACCCTATACGCCCCACACTATGATTAGCGGATGACCTTCTATACCGCGATATCCTGCCTCGAAGCAGGATGGGTATTACTATGTTGACTAACATCTGTGGACGCAGTAAAACAGGTTGGAGGAATCCAACTGGATTCCTCAAAAATATATATTATCTGTTGTTTGTTTGATTTCATATATATACATATATGATGTGTTAAAAATCAAATGATTGAAAATTGATTGATTTGATTGTTTAAAATATCCCTGGGGCTTGAATATTGATTTATAAAAAATATCGAAAGGGGTATTTGAGATTTGAAAGGGGAATTCTATTTTTATAAATAGAATTTGAATTTTTAAATAAAACTATAGAAAATATTAACTTGTTTTGAAGCTATTAAAAAAACAAGTAATCGAATTTATAAACTTTGTATATAAATGAAAATATGGGATTTGAATTGAATTTATAAACTTTGTTTATAAATGAAAATATGGGATTTGAATTGAATTTATAAACGTTGTTTATAAATGGAAAGGTGGGATTTGAATCGAATTTATAAACTTTGTTTATAAATGAAAATATGGGATTTGAATTGAATTTATAAACGTTGTTTATAAATGGAAAGGTGGGATTTGAATTGAAGTTATAAACGTTGTTTATAAATAATGCAGAGAATTCAAATGGACTTTGAATATAAGGAATTGAAATAGAATTTGAATATAGAATTCAAATGGACTTTAAACTATAGAATTTGAATATAGAATTCAAATGGACTTTAAACTACAGAATTTGAATATAGAATCCAAATGGACTTTAAACTATAGAATTTGAATACAGAATTCAAATGGACTTTAAACTATAGAATTTGAATATAGAATTCAAATGGACTTTAAACTATAGAATTTGAAAATAGAATTCAAATGAAGTTTAAATAAAGAGAATTCAAATAGAATTGAATTGGAATTTGAATAAGAAGTCGATAAAGAAACGAGAGTATGAGTATAATTAGAATTTGTTAATATGCAGTTAAAATATATTTGAACATGTCATGTTCAAATATGAAGAGAAATAGACTGAGAAGTTAAGCAACAGATTTAATTAACAAATTGAGTTAAAACGATTGGTATAGTTAAAATAGATTGGACATGCATAAATATACAGGAGACAGGTATGGAATAAAGTATAGAAGTGAAATAAATAGAATGCCCGACAAAAAGGTACGTATTTAATTTCCATATGAGATTTTATGCGCCGTATCGGCTAGCCGCTTGGATTTTTTCTTTTTCTTTTTGAAATGAGAAGGACCGGGAAAGCTATTTGAAATTTCCCAATGCTCCCGGTACAAAGGAGGTTATGGCGAATTTTTCCGGGAATTTAAGGAGATAGAATATTTTTAAGATAATTTGATAGTTAGAAATCAACATATCAAATTATATAGAAGTCGATAAGGAAACGAACTTAGAAATAGAATAGTATAATTATAAAGGGAAGTATAAGAATAAAATCTCGTAGGAATAGAAAGAGAAAATGTATATGTGTTTAAAGGTGAATAATCAGTTGTATGGTATTGATTATTCGAGTAAGTAGTCTTGTCTGTTTTGACGTTAAATGTTATTCAGTCAAGGTCTGAGAGGTAATTATACCCCAACTTGGTTGATTTCATGATATACCGATAAGTAGCAAGATTCAGGCTCGAAGATCAATGTGGAATAAGAATTAGTTAAATACTGTATTTGGGTTGTCGTAACGATATTTTACACAATATCTGTTTTAACCCAAATATGTGCAAAGCTTGGAAACAGAATAATGAATATTTTCTAAGCTTAGAAAAATAAAAGAAGGCGATATATGGAAATGTTTTCCAAATAACGTATAAGGCCAATATGGTTATTGAAAATATTTGGTTAACAAATATTGATAAGAAATAGAGAAGAGATTTAATTAATGGAATATTAATTAAAGGCTCAGTGATTGTTGGATGTTTGGATGAACACTTGTTTTATTCGATAGTTAAATCATCGACTATCGAAACACTTGTTTTTATTCGATAGTTAAATCACAGACTATCGAAGTTTTGACCATCGTTGTCAATATGGAGAGACCGGTTGGATTATTATCCGAAGAACCACTCCGTATTGGCAGTAGCGTGCGAATCAGATTATATAAAGATAATCGAAGACAGAGTAGAGTGCAAGGACTTTTTCTATTAATAGAAATAGTGCCTTCGGTTCATCCTGTTCCTGGGTGATGTGTATGGATGAATGTCTGACAGAGTATGTCCAGAAAGGTCACGTACATTGATTTCTTCAACCGTACCAAGAGCGGAAGCGGAGAAGGAAACTTCTTTTAGCTGACACGTAATGTACTGTTGTAGACATCAATTAGTGATTTTCGATGGATTTGACGATGTGGCATTCGAAGTGAATCTGGTGTGATGATAAAGTGTAGCTTCAAGCCTCATCAACCGGTAAATGACAGAAATCGGGCAGGCAGCATGGCTATGTAGGTCGCACCTATTAGGCTGTATAATCACCTGATCTAGAGTTTCATTTACTTCTAAAAATCTATTGTCGATGCTGTCCCATTCGGGAAACGGTTGCTGATCCCAACCGTTGGTGATATACATTCGATACACTCAAGCGAAATGAGTGGTCGGTCATGTGTGGCTGAGTTGCAAGATGTTCTTGTTGAACTCGGTGTATTCTCCTCTAGAGATATACCAGCGGAAGGTGGTTCCATACCTTGTCATAATTGGAAACCCAATACCCAATACGTGCTTGCGGTTTATGATTTGTATATATATGTGGAACGTGAGATGCAAACGTTCCACTAGATTGTTATCTACTTGATTTAGACATTATTATAATATCAAAAGAGTTTTGATATAAAGATAAATCAAGTGTTTGGATTCTCATAAGGGAAAAACCCGTTCCGTGATATACGGCGTGGTCTTATGAGATATCATTTAGTTTTTTTGAAACTGTTTTAAACTGTTTACTCGTACCAGTCCCATGACTGACACGGAGTTTATTTGTTTTGTTCTACCTAAACTCTTGGGTGCCTAAATTTGTACGGGCAGTCAAGTAGTTCAGGATTTTTCAGATATATCTAAAGGAGCTTGGAGCAGGAGGCTTCAGCGTTATTTAGTTATAGTGTTGTTCCATTGTGTTGTAAGTGTTGTACTCTGATAAGTGTATGTTATACAGTTAAGATTTTTGTATTTCAAAGATATGATATATTATATTTTGTTCCGCTGCGATGTGAGATTCTGTGTTGTTATTTACGTTCTTCTTCTACCTCTTTCTTCTAAAAAAAAATGTTTCGTATTTTCGTGATATTTGGGTTGGACGTAAGATGTATATAGTCAACTTTGATGTTACGGAAATCTGGGTCATTACACTTGGTATCAGAGCTTAGGTTGAGCGAATACCTAGGCTTGTTGGAATGTGCTCATTAGAGATAGGGTCAGTAGCACCCTAGAATGAGTTGAGCGTATATATATACGAGAGAGCGTACTTGTTATTTGATATAAAAACTGTTTTATATTGTGTTGACTAGTCTGTTGAGTGGATTATAAATTTTGGTCGAATCGTGGGACGCCACGATGTCGATAGGAGTTTATAAACACTTGAACAGAAGATTGAACACGATATTGTTTTTAAATAGTTGAGTTGATTGTTAGGATTATAATCGTATTAGATTATAAAACAGAAATAGTTATATATATTACCAATAAAATTTGTACATGAAATCAAATATACAAATGTGATAAATTGAAATTGAATTCCAACCAGAATTCATAATATAAAATCCTGGGAAGTTGGAAAAAAGTATATTAAAATAATATAGCTTTATTTTGGAAGGATTTTTGAATAAAAATCACTTGAATGGATTTTGAAAGAAATATAGCACTGAACTCATTCAGTAGCTGGGAAATAATTCTGATGATGGTCGCAACATCATCAGTGTTCATTTCCGAGTTTCTAAGTGATGAATTGCTGCCTTAGAAAAGTTTTGATAGAAATTTGTTTGAAAAGAAAACAAGTTGTTTGAAAATTCAAATGTTTTGAAATTGAGATAGATATAAATATATGTATATATTTATATAACTTCAAAGGAAGTGAAATGGGAATTGGAATATAGATTTCAAATAGAAGTAAAATATAAGGGAATTCAAACATAGAATTTGAACATAGAAATTGAAATAGGATTTGAATAAAGATAAATTCAAATAGAAATTGTATAAGAAAAATTGAAATGGAATTTGAATTCAAAGGAGTTCATATGGATTTGAATAAAGAAAAGTCAAATAGAGGTTTGAATATTAGAATTCAAGAAAATATAGGAGTTAAAATAGAATTTGAATTCAAAGGAGTTAAAATAGAATTTGAATTCAAAGGAATTTAAATAGAATTTAAATTCAAAGGATTTCAAATAGAAATTGAACAAAGGAATTTAAATAGAAATTGAACAAAGGAATTTAAATAGAAATTGAATAAAGGATTTCAAATGGAATTTGAATAAGGGATTTGAAATGGGTTTTTGAATGAAGGATTTCAAATAGAAATTGAAGAAAAGAAATTCAAATAGAATCTGAAGATAAGGAAATTGAATTAGAATTTGAATAGAAGAAATTCAAATAGAAATTGAATAGAAGGAAATTCAAATATAGAGTTTGAATAAAGAGATTCAAATGGAATTTGAATATTGTAAATATATAGGATTTGAATATAAGAAGTGAAATATATCAGGAATATTATGAAATGGATTTGATATATATTAAAAATATATCAGAATGAAGTTGAATTTATTATAAACGAAGTTAAACGTTTATATTTATAAATATAATTAAAACGAGCTCGCCGTAGCGCGGTAGTTCGTAAATTGGCGATTCGAACTTCAATTTAGTATACAGAACTCAATTGAAGTCGGAATTCTTTGAAACAAGAATCGTCGGGACCGGTTGAACAATAGTTTTCTAATGGAAGAGAAAAATCTGGATTTCGTCGTATAGATTTTGAGTTATATCAAAATCAAAATTTTAGAAAAAGCAGCGCCATAACCATTATAAAACCATAACGGTTTAATTAAATAAATAAAAGGATTTTTAGGAAATAAAATCAGAATTGACATTAGAAAAATCCAGACTGGAGATATAAAATAAATATGAACTCCAGTGAAGTAAGTGAAATGATTTTTAAGACAAAAATCATATTTTAAATGGTTAAATAGAATTAACTAAATTGGAGAATAATTAGTTAAAGGAAATTTGAATCGAAATTGGGTTTTTGATAAGTAAAAGAGATTGAGAGTTTATATTCGAAATCGAATATATAACTCGAGTTGAAAATATAATTAGATTAGTTTATAACTAAGTTGACATATATTTGAACAAGTTATATTCGAATAAAAAGGGTGAAATAGGCAAAACGGTTAATTAGCAACTAGTTAATGGGAATTTGAATGATTGAAATTAAATTTAACTTAAGTAAGTTAAATGGATCGAAATGAATAAATTGAGTAAAATCAATGTGAATGAAATATAAATTGGGTGTGAATAAAGGAAAAATATTTGTAACACAAATACCAAGGAAGTTATGTGCAAACGAATAGGAGGAGAAATATTTGTGAAAACATTTACAAATAGAATTTAAAAGGGAATAATTGTAAGACATTTACAAATAGATTCAATGGAAATATTTATTTATAGAAAATAAATAGAATGTTATAGATGAGATATTGGTTAAATAAGTAGAATTTAATCAAAGGAATATATAGAAGATGAATAGAAAATGGAAATCTGTTTTAACAGATAAATAGAAAGGATTAATTTATAAATAATAGTTTATAAATTAAATTAAATATTTATCATTCGATAGATGGAATATATAAGTCTGAACTTATATAGAGAGGAGATATTGGTTTTTAACACCGATAGTTTGAAATAGAAGGGGTATGCAACACTTGTATAAGTGGAGTAACATTATTAAAGAGAACATTTATAAAGTGAAGAACCGTTACTGAAAGTAAATCTTTATAAATGAATAAACGTTATCCAATAGGAGTTATTCGAATAGGAGAAGTCGATTAGAGTTAGAAATAATCGATTAGAGTTAGAATAAATCGATTAGGATAAGAATTAACCAGTTAGAGTTAATCAGTTAGGGTTAATCCGTAGAGTAAATTGAATATTAGTTATTCAATTAGAATTTATCGAATATTTGTTATTCAAATAAAGAGTTAACCAGATAGAGTTAATTGAACATAGTAAATCGAATTAGGATTTAATGGATTGTTAGTTATTCAATTATAGTTGATCGAATATAGTTATTGAGATAGAGTTAGTCAAAAATAGTTACTCAGGATAAGTGCCATTTCGTACGACTGCTAGCGTAATTTGCAGGGCTGCATATAGCCTAGGGCGATTGGATGTTTCCTGGGGGAATCAGGCGTAACCATTGTGATCGCTGCGATCTAGCATCAAGAAAATGGAGTTAAATCAAATACGAGTTATTCGAATAGAATTAAAGTGAGTTATAAATATTGGTTATTCGAAGGAGTTATCGAATATAGTTTATTCGAAAGAAATTATCGAATTTGGTTATTCGGAAGGAGTTGTCGATTATTAGTAAATCGAAGGAGTTTTCGATTATTTGTTAATCGAAATGAGTTATCGATTTTAGTTTAATCGAAAAGAGTTATCGATTAGTTTAATCGAAGTGAGTTATAGAATATTGGTTATTCGAAGGAGTTATCGAATTTAGTTATTCGATGGAGTTAATCGAAAAGAGTTAAATCCAATAGAGTTAACTGATAAGAGTAAATTGAATAGAGTAAATCGAATATAGTTTATTCGAAGAAAGGTTTTCGAATCTAGTTATTCGAAAGAGAGATTATCGAATATAGTTATTCGAAGGGAGGAGTTATCGAATAAGGATTCATTCGAAAGAGAGTTACGTAAGGAAGTTGAAATGTTGAGTATCAACATAAATAAGATTTTGAAAAGTTAATGGGTTTGTAGCACTTTTTCTACCTTAGCAATTTCGAGGACGAAATTATTTTAAGTGGGGAAGATTGTAATGACCCGGGATTTCGACCAACTAATTTTAAATATTTAGAATGGATTTAAATATTTAGTTGATAATATAAATGAATTTTTATATTTATGTTATCGATTTAAAAATCGATTTCGATTTAATATCGTATATATTAAATTATCAAAATAAGGAATCAGCGAATAACTGAATTCGAAGTGAAAACTGATTTGAAAACAGTTCAGATAATCAATACATAATTCTGTTTGAATTAGAATAATAATATTCAATAATTATCGAAGAATTTAAATGGTTTGAAATTTAAATTAAATCGATTTAAATTAATATCTGTTCGGGATGATCGAACTGGACTTCGTGACCTATCCCAGTGTGTCCGGAATAACGGTTTTACCCTAAGATCGTCAGTTGTTGGGTTCAGAAAGGAGTTCGATATCAACGGGAAAATTTATTTAATTAAATCGCATTGGTTAATTAAATTTAAAATAAAATATCAGAATGTGTGGTCAAAGAAAAAACAACAAGCAGAAATCTAAGAACCTTGCTGTTCAAAATTTAGCCGCACCTTCCCTTCTTAAATCACAATCTCCCTCACTCCTTTCCATTCATTTCTTCGATCCTCAGCTCCTCAAAATAAAAGACCTGCAAATACCATTTCACTCCATATTAATTTACAAAATCGAAAAGCTTCAGCTCAAATCAAAATGGCCATCAAAATCGAAATCAGTTCCGCCCCTTTTCCCTCTTCTCAAAGGCGCTCTCGATTACAGGATAAGGGTTGGAGTTCGAACGAACGGGAGTGACAGGGTGCGATTCGAATCCGCGTCACGGAGCTCGACTCGATGAGGAAGACGACTTCGCTGGCGAGCTTAGAGTGGCGAGAGGGTATGTTCAACGTCACGAGAGGAGGTTTCAGTCATCGGAGATGACTCTCGATAACAGCAAATCGCTAATAACAGATGTCCGATTTAGGTCTGGAAACCGAGAAGGGCGTTACCAATATCTGCAATGTGATGGTTTGGGTCGCGATAGAGTCTGGACGGCGTTGAGATCTGGACTAGGGTGGATTCGATGTCATCGCAGAGGTTGAAGGAGGACTGAACTGGGAGTTGGGGCTAGACAGTGAGGTTTGGTAGCTCGCTGGTAGTGGGTCGATAGGCATGGAAAGGGATTAAAGGTGAAAATTATTCATTTAATTTAAGTGATTTTTCTTATTCCATTAAAAATGAAAAGAAAATAACAATTTAAAATGTGTTATTTATTTGTTCAAGTAAACCTAACATATATATTTATTTATGTTTAACAATACATTGTTTTGGTTAAGTATATTGGTTAAGTTAGAAGTGATTGAGTAACCATTAGAAGAAGAAAAATATAAAGGAAAGTTATTTATTTATTTAAATAATTAATTTAAATAAATAAATGTTTAATTGGTAAATTTGAATAAAATCATCGCAGGTGTGAATTTATTCGAGAAAATACATATCCGAGATGAAATGGAAATTTATTTGGTTCTTCAGCATTTTAAATTCTGGTGAGTAAATCTCACTCACCATTTATCTAGAATTTATTTTTATATAGTTAAAAATAATTGTCTGTGCTTGTTTGAATGCTGTTTGATTGATTTAAAATATATATATAGTTATTTAGGATTGGTTGACTATTATATATATATATAAATTGGGTTGATGATTGGTTGGATTCCCGCAGTCTCATTAGCGGATGCCCGCAGTTTCATAGCGGATGATTACCCTATACGCCCCACGCTATGATTAGCGGATGACCTTCTATACCGCGATATCCTGCCTCGAAGCAGGATGGGTATTACTATGTTGACTAACATCTGTGGACGCAGTAAAACAGGTTGGAGGAATCCAACTGGATTCCTCAAAAATATATATTATCTGTTGTTTGTTTGATTTCATATATATTCATATATGATGTGTTAAAAATCAAATGATTGAAAATTGATTGATTTGATTGTTTAAAATATCCCTGGGGCTTGAATATTGATTTATAAAAAATATCGAAAGGGGTATTTGAGATTTGAAAGGGGAATTCTATTTTTATAAATAGAATTTGAATTTTTAAATAAAACTATAGAAAATATTAACTTGTTTTGAAGGTATAAAAAAAACAAGTAATCGAAATTATAAACTTTGTTTATAAATGAATATGGGATTTGAATTGAATTTATAAACTTTGTTTATAAATGAAAATATGGGATTTGAATTGAATTTATAAACGTTGTTTATAAATGGAAAGGTGGGATTTGAATCGAATTTATAAACTTTGTTTATAAATGAAAATATGGGATTTGAATTCAATTTATAAACGTTGTTTATAAATGGAAAGGTGGGATTTGAATTGAAGTTATAAACGTTGTTTATAAATAATGCAGAGAATTCAAATGGACTTTGAATATAAGGAATTGAAATAGAATTTGAATATAGAACTCAAATGGACTTTAAACTATAGAATTTGAATATAGAATTCAAATGGACTTTAAACTATAGAATTTGAATATAGAATTCAAACGGACTTTAAACTATAGAATTTGAATATAGAATTCAAATGGCCTTTAAACTATAGAATTTGAATATAGAATTCAAATGGACTTTAAAGTATAGAATTTGAATATAGAATTCAAAAGGACTTTAAACTATAGAATTTGAATATAGAATTCAAATGGACTTTAAATAAAGAGAATTCAAATAGAATTGAATTGGAATTTGAATAAGAAGTCGATAAAGAAACGAGAGTATGAGTATAATTAGAATTTGTTAATATGCAGTTAAAATATATTTGAACATGTCATGTTCAAATATGAAGGTGAAATAGACTGAGAAGTTAAGCAACAGATTTAATTAACAAATTGAGTTAAAATGATTGGTGTAGTTAAAATAGATTGGACAGGCATAAATATACAGGAGACAGGTATGGAATAAAGTATAGAAGTGAAATAAATAGAATGCCCGACAAAAAGGTACGTATTTAATTTCCATATGAGATTTTATGCGCCGTATCGGCTAGCCGCTTGGTTTTTTTCTTTTTCTTTTTGAAATGAGAAGGACCGGGAAAGCTATTTGAAATTTCCCAATGCTCCCGGTACAAAGGAGGTTATGGCGAATTTTTCCGGGAATTTAAGGAGATAGAATATTTTAAAGATAATTTGATAGTTAGAAATCAACATATCAAATTATATAGAAGTCGATAAGGAAACGAACTTAGAAATAGAATAGTATAATTATAAAGGGAAGTATAAGAATAAAATCTCATAGGAATAGAAAGAGAAAATGTATATGTGTTTAAAGGTGAATAATCAGTTGTATGGTATTGATTATTCGAGTAAGTAGTCTTGTCTGTTTTGACGTTAAATGTTATTCAGTCAAGGTCTGAGAGGTAATTATACCCCAACTTGGTTGATTTCATGATATACCGATAAGTAGCAAGATTCAGGCTCGAAGATCAATGTGGAATAAGAATTAGTTAAATACTGTATTTGGATTGTCGTAACGATATTTTACACAACATCTGTTTTAACCCAAATATGTGCAAAGGTTGGAAACAGAGTAATGAATATTTTCTAAGCTTAGAAAAATAAAAGAAGGCGATATATGGAAATGTTTTCCAAATAACGTATAAGGCCAATATGGTTATTGAAAATATTTGGTTAACAAATATTGATAAGAAATAGAGAAGCGATTTAATTAATGGAATATTAATTAAAGGCTCATTGATTGTTGGATGTTTGGATGAACACTTGTTTTATTCGATAGTTAAATCATCGACTATCGAAACACTTGTTTTTATTCGATAGTTAAATCACAGACTATCGAAGTTTTGACCATCGTTGTCAATATGGAGAGACCGGTTGGATTATTATCCGAAGAACCACTCCGTATTGGCAGTAGCGTGCGAATCAGATTATATAAAGATAATCGAAGACAGAGTAGAGTGCAAGGACTTTTTCTATTAATAGAAATAGTGCCTTCGGTTCATCCTGTTCCTGGGTGATGTGTATGGATGAATGTCTGACAGAGTATGTCCAGAAAGGTCACGTACATTGATTTCTTCAACCGTACCAAGAGCGGAAGCGGAGAAGGAAACTTCTTTTAGCTGACACGTAATGTACTGTTGTAGACATCAATTAGTGATTTTCGATGGATTTGACGATGTGGCATTCGAAGTGAATCTGGTGTGATGATAAAGCGTAGCTTCAAGCCTCATCAACCGGTAAATGACAGAAATCGGGCAGGCAGCATTGCTATGTAGGTCGCACCTATTAGGCTGTATAATCACCTGATCTAGAGTTTCATTTACTTCTAAAAATCTATTGTCGATGCTGTCCCATTCGGGAAACGGTTGCTGATCCCAACCGTTGGTGATATACATTCGATACACTCAAGCGAAATGAGTGGTCGGTCATGTGTGGCTGAGTTGCAAGATGTTCTTGTTGAACTCGGTGTATTCTCCTCTAGAGATATACCAGCGGAAGGTGGTTCCATACCTTGTCATAATTGGAAACCCAATACCCAATACGTGCTTGCGGTTTATGATTTGTATATATATATATGGAACGTGAGATGCAAACGTTCCACTAGATTGTTATCTACTTGATTTAGACATTATTATAATATCAAAAGAGTTTTGATATAAAGATAAATTAAGTGTTTGGATTCTCATAAGGGAAAAACCCGTTCCGTGATATACGGCGTGGTCTTATGAGATATCATTTAGTTTTTTTGAAACTGTTTTAAACTGTTTACTCATACCAGTCCCATGACTGACCCGGAGTTTATTTGTTTTGTTCTACCTAAACTCTTGGGTGCCTAAATTTGTACGGGCAGTCAAGTAGTTCAGGATTTTTCAGATATATCTAAAGGAGCTTGGAGCAGGAGGCTTCAACGTTATTTAGTTATAGTGTTGTTCCGTTGTGTTGTAAGTATTGTACTCTGATAAGTGTATGTTATACAGTTAAGATTTTTGTATTTCAAAGATATGATATATTATATTTTGTTCCGCTGCGATGTGAGATTTTGTGTTGTTATTTATGTTCTTCTTCTACCTCTTTCTTCTAAAAAAATGTTTCATATTTTCGTGATATTTGGGTTGGACGTATGATGTATATAGTCAACTCTAATGTTACGGAAATCTGGGTCATTACACGACGTTAGACTCTTTTGTGGTGTAAGACTGCCCGGACCCGCCCGGCAAATCCAGTTGCCACAAATGCCAGTCTAATGTGAGAGGTCTTTGTAAGGTTACGGCCTTAATGAATTAAGAAACACTTAACCGGATAAGCATGTAGAGGGACATGAGGGGGTTAAGTAGGTGACTTGGGTGGCATGTGGAGTTAAGTGGGTGCCTGGGGTGGCATGTGAAATACGATTAGATATTTCAATAATTAATTAATGCAAATCTAGGACAAATATGATTTCTAAAACGTGTTGGGTGGATAGGGTTAAACCAACTGGACTGATGAATTTTACAACCCGTTTCGTGAATCTGTAGGCCCAACACAAAGTTAGACAATCTGTAAGTCTGGTAAATCTGTACATCTGATCTGTTTGTCTGAAAACTTGTTAACTTGATTGTCTGATCTGTGAACTAGTAAATCTGAACTCTGTATGTCTGAAACTTGTAAACAAGTTAATCTGAAATCTGAAGTCTGTTAGTTTGGGGACACAAGGTTAGGATGGGTAATTACTTGTGTCATCTGTTGTCTGGGACCCATATTAGTTAGTAACCCTTTATGGTATCAAAACTATGACCCAACAGTAGGTAGGGTCCGGGCACGCTTACTGAACTAATTATAAGCGGTTCATTCTGATAATGGCGAGGGGTGTTGATGGTGCGTTCCAACCGGGTCATGTGCGTGCACGGATCCCGGTTTGCCTCTGAGGATGTAAGACGCCGTGATATCTATAAATAGGTCTGTGTCATTCAAAGGTTGCCACTTTAGGTAATGATACACCCTTTTGTGGGGCTGGCACAGGGTATTTATGTATTAGGGAGCCGATCGCGTAGGGTAGGATTTAGGGTACACTTAGTTTTGTCTGTTCTATGGGGTATCGTCTGTTTCTGTTGGGTGGTAACACCTGTCAGTTTCTGCATGGTACCGTCTGTTGGGGTGGTAAAGGCCCATTTACTAGTTTACACCTAATTCTAACATTCTGTTTCCGTAGGGATTATTCTGTTTCCGTTTCTGTCTCTGTTAGGGTGGTAAAGGCCCATTATTCTGTTTCTGTTTAGACAATAGGATAACACCTAATCTGTCATCTGTTTCTGTTTAGGCCCATCACTCTGTTAGGGTGGTAAAGGCCCATTATTCTGTTTCTATTTCTGTTTCTGTTTAGACATTAGGGTAACACCTAATCCTGTTATACTAGTAATAGTGCAGAGTAGTTTGTAGTGAAGCATACATCTTACCTTATTTGTCCTATCATACCTGCCATCTGTACCGTGAATTCCCTTATCCACTTTGTATGCCTGCCATGTTTACCTTTATTTATTTACTGGCTAAAAGTTACTGGACTCACCAGACGTATGTCTGACCTAGTTTGTTTCTCCTCTTTTCTTCTGTTCCCCTCCAGGTTATCTAAGGAGGGAATACTTTAGCTTGATCTGGATTCCTTCTGCTTGAAGTACTTGAAATATGGCTTGTCTCTTTATAGCTTCTGTTCTGTGGGGATTATGATTTTAAAAGTTTTGTACTCTAACGGTTTTGAACAAGGCTAATATATATATGTACTCAAGTTTTTGGTAAAGATGTAACCATATTGGTTTCTGTTTTCCGCTGTAATAAAGTTATAATATTTCAATTATTGTTTATCTGTCTTGAAATTTTCTGTTCTGTTTACGAAAACGCTCCTACAAAGTTAAGGCATTCACTTTGTGAGTGACCTTAACAGAGGTGGGGTGTTACACTTGGTATCAGAGCAGAAGTTTACCAGATTAGATAAAGTTTTTGAAAACTATTTTTAAAAAGGTTTTAAAAGGAAGTATTTTCAAAAATAAAGCTTATTTTTGAAAAACATAATCCCCAAAAGCCATATATCTATCTTTTGATCCTCTGTTTGAATCATTGTTTCCTTCTTTCTCCGAGGTTCCCGGCTTTCTGAGTGGTAACCTCATCGCGGCATGGTTCTGTAGGCTTGATAAGACTACGACAACGGTCAAAAGGCAAATAAGCGCCCGACTTCCATCTGTAGCCGTAGTAGTCTCACCTATGGCTAATTTTCTTTTAAGTTTTGTAGGATTTTCCATGCGATGGAGGCCGCTTTCGAGGGACTTGTCAACGTGTTACACACAGATAATAAAGATGAGAATGAGGGAGTTTGGCTAAGGAGCACAACCCAAGGATGAGAAACTCATGGATATGGACTTGGTTCACAAAGGAGGCAAAAAGGAAACACAAAAGAAGGAAGAAAAGTCTGAAGATAAAGGAGGAGAAAAGTGCTTTACTTATGGAAGCTTGACTCATCTGAACAAGAATTGCCGAAAGAGGAAGGACACTCACTTCAACTGTGGTGAGATGGGACACTTCACTAGGGACTGCCCGAAGAAACGGGGGCAAGGACAGAGGACATGACCTACTTCGGGAAGGCAGGTGAATGCTCTCATAGTTGGTGGATAGGATAGAAGTAGGAAAATTTCCATAGAGAGTTTAGTTTCCTTATCTGATTATTGAGTTAGAACTCTTTCCGATTATGGCATTCTGATTCTGTAGTCGAGTCTCTGCACCTTAATACTAGTCTTGTTTCTGATCTAGTTATAGTCTCAAACCCCATAGGGGTGACGACTCATCTGTTGGTGATAGGTTGGGGTTTGAGGGTATCTGTGTTAGGCGTCAAGTTGATTTTAATGCATACATTCTGGGTTTTTAAGGGATATGGTGGGATTTTCTCATGCTTAGTTTTCTAAGAATCATTTGATAATCTGATCTGTACTAGTAGTCTATAAGCATTTGGATATTTCTGAAAAGGTTAAGATTTCCAGTTTTGACATTGTCTAAAGAGGGTAATCCTCTGGGTGTCAATCTGATGTTGATTTTGGTCTTCGGGGTTGATACTTAGGGGGAATTATTTTCTCAACCAAGGTCTAATGGGAACCAAGTTTTTATTTTATCAGTACTCGCTTCCATCATTCGACTATATCCTATCGATCGAGTCTTCGACCTTAGATAGGAATCCTATGGATGTAAACATGTGTTTGAGACATGTTATGTTTGATGGTTGCAAGTGGATGCAAGTGGTTGCTAGTGGTTGCTCGTGGATGCATATACACACACTAGGCACTATATTGGCTCGAAAACACTTTCATATTGCATATAAATGTGTCTGCATATTTAGTCTAATGGATGAATAATGGTTGTGTTATCATATAGATGCTGCATTTTGATGAATGGTTGAGCACACATGTAGAAATAATATGTATCGATAGGATTCTTTCGCATACATAATGGACGCATGGCACTATCATGGTTTGCATTGAGGAGGCCAACTGAATCAGTAGACCACCTGATTTTGCATTAAATAAGGAACATATACACACTTTTGATATGTTCATACAACATTAGAAGTTTTCTAAGGACTGGAAGATGGTTGAGTAGTTGGGTGATTGGATGGTAGGACACATTCTTATTAACTTGAAGATTTCGGGGACGAAATCCTTTAAGTAGGGGAGAATGTAACACCCCGAATTTTTGAATAATCAGATTAACTAAATTTAAGAATACTTAATTTCAAAAATGGGAATTAAGGGAAACGGGTCATTCCATTGTGTTCGTCTCGGAATTCTGCTTGAGATAGAGTTTGAGTTTGCGTAAAACGGATACCGTATGAAGAAGATATGGACGAACGAAGTTTGAAAAAAAGAAAAAATGCACTGGCGCACTTGGGAAGTGCGCCAGTACAAATTTTCATTGGCGCACTTCCCAAGTGCGCCCAGACCGAGGGAAACCTGCACAGCCATCTGGTTCGAATGGTGAGTCAGTGCTGAGTCATTTCTGACTAGTTAATGAGTCATTAGGGTTTCTGGATAGTTCTAATCTGGACTGTGTGGGTTTGATTAACCCTAAAATCATCCGATAGCTATAATTAAATTAAAATTCTATATAAACATGTGTAGACCCAAACCCTAGAATCAAATCAAAAATTAGATCAGTAGCCGTCATGTTGTCACTCCAAACCCTAGAGTAGCCACCACCAACTAGAAGCAAAGTAAAGCAACTCAATACAAATCAAATCAAGCCTAAAACTACAACAACGTAATTGTCTACAATAAGGGAACTCTAATCAATTACAGAATTCAGAACCCAGAACTCAAGACCTCTTATTCAGTGAGTTCTAGTCAATTTTAGGTTTAAATAAATAAAAATGAATTGTGGTAGACTATGATTTGGGTATATGTTGTTTGTAGTTATGCAAGTTTATTATTGTTGTGAATCATGATATGATGCAAGTTTATTATTGTTGTGAATCATGATATGATGCAAGTTTATTATTGTTGTGAATCATGATATGATGAAAGTTTATTATTATTGTGAATCATGATATGATGCAAGTTATTATGTTGAGAAACTATGAATCTATGCAAGTCGTTATGATGAATCTATGCAAGTCGTTATCATGAATCTATGCAAGTTATTATTATGTAAGTTGTTATCATGAATCTATGCAAATTATTATGAGATCATGCAAGTTACCTATGCAAGTTATTGTGTGATGAATTCATGAACCTATGCTAGTTGTTATGTTGTGGATCATGAACCTATATAAGTCTCATATGTAAGAAGTTATGTTATGAATCATGCAAGTTGTTATATTGTGAATCTTGAACCTATATAAGTTGTTGACTACGTTGAGAATCATGAACCTATGTTAGTTGTTAATTCATGAACCTATGCAAGTTGTTATGAATCTATACATGTTGTTAATTATGTGGTGAATCATAATTATATGCGAAGTTATCATGTCATTTTCCTTAATTGTCATGCTTATGCCAAAAATTGTACTGAAAACGTTCACCTTGTCATTCCCTTCATTTTATTGTTATGGCGAGACTATTTAGTAGCCTCGATGACGCCAAAACGCAAATGGTTACGCTAGTTAAGAAACGGGGAAAAAGGGGAATTTGTAATAGGCATAATTTACATAGTGATCATGTAAATTGGACACATGATTCTAGTAGGGAAACACATAGATATTTACCTATTATGACATAGGTAAAATTGGGTAAAAATGGTATAATTTGAATATGACCATTTATGGAAAGGAAATTCAAATTGTTAATAAGATAGGTATTGACACCTATAAAAAGAGGAAAGGATTAATTAATTTAATTAATCAAAAGAGGAATGTTTATGCAATTAAAGTCTGAAGATTTAATATTGAGAATTGGCATAAAATAAATTTGTGATGGAATTGGTATGATTTTTCATACCATAAATAGATGGACATAATTGAGTCAATTATGGCCATAGTAAAATTTGGAATTAATTGATAATTTTAATAGGGAAAGAAATTCAAATTGGGTAAAGATTAATTAGGAGCAATTAATCGTGTAAGACACGAGGTTAGGCTCTTTTGTGGTGTAAGACTGCCCGGACCCGCCCGGCAAATCCAGCTGCCACAAATGTCAGTCTAATGTGGGAGGTCTTAGGCATAAATTAAATACGTGACAGTTGTAAAGACACGAGGTTAGACTCTTTTGTGGTGTAAGACTGCCCGGACCCTCCCGGCAAATCCAGCTGCCACAAATGCCAGTCTAATGTGAGAGGTCTTTATAAGGTTACGGCCTTAATGAATTATGAAACACTTAACCAGATAAGCATGTAGAGGGACATGAGGGGGTTAAGTGGGTGCCTTGGCTGGCATGTGGAGTTAAGTGGGTGCCTGGGTGGCATGTAAAGTACGATTAGATATTTCAATAATTAATTGATGCAAATCTGAGACAAATATGATTCTAAAACGTGTTGGGTGGATAGGGTTAAACCAACTGGACTGATGAATTTTACAACCTGTTTCATGAATCTGTAGGCCCAATACAAAGTTAGACATTCTTTAAGTCTGTTAAATCTATACATCTGATCCGTTAGTCTGAAAACTTGTTAACTTGATTGTCTGATCTGTGAACTAGTAAATCTGAACTCTGTATCTCTGAAACTTGTAAACAAGTTTATCTAAAACCTGAAATCTGTTAGTCTAGGGACACAAGGTTAGGATGGGTAATTACTTGTGTCATCTGTTGTGTAGGACCCATATTAGTCAGTAACCCTTTTTGGTATCAAAACTATGACCCAACAGTAGGTAGGGTCCGGGCACGCTTACTGAACTAATTATAAGCGATTCATTCTGATAATGGCGAGGGGTGTTGATGGTGCATTCCAACCGGGTCATGTGCGTGCACGGATCCTGGTCTGCCTTTGAGGATGTAAGACGCCGTGACATCTATAAATAGGTCTGTGTCATTCAAAGGTTGCCACTTTAGGTAATGATACACCCTTTTGAGGCGCTGGCACAGGGTATTTATGTATTAGGGGGCCGATCGCATGGGGTAGGATTTAGGGTACACTTAGTTCTGTCTGTTCTGTGGGGTACCGTCTGTTTCTGTTGGGTGGTAACACCTGTCAGTTTCTGCGTGGTACCGTCTTTTGGGGTGGTAAAGGCCCATTTACTAGTGTACACCTAATTCTAACATTCTGTTTCCGTAGGGATTATTCTGTTTCCGTTTCTGTCTCTGTTAGGGTGGTAAAGGCCCATTATTCTGTTTCTATTTCTGTTTAAACATTAGGGTAACACCTAATCTGTCATCTGTTTCTGTTTAGGCCCATTATTCTGTTAGGGTGGTAAAGGCCCATTATTCTGTTTCTATTTCTGTTTCTGTTTAGACATTAGGGTAACACCTAATCCTGTTATACTAGTAATAGTGCAGAGTAGTTTTTAGTGAAGCATACATCTTACCTTATTTGTCCTGTCATACCTGCCATCTGTACCGTGAATCCCCTTATCCACTTTGTCTGCCTGCCATGTTTACCTTTATTTATTTACTGGCTAAAAGTTACTGGACCCACCAGACGTATGTCTGACCTAGTTTGTTTTGCCTCTTTTCTTCCGTTCCCCCCAGGTTATCCAAGGAGGGAATACTTTAGCTTGATTTGGATTCCTTCTGCTTGAAGTACTTGAAGTATGGCTTGGCTCTTTATAGCTTCTGTTCTGTGGGGATTATGATTTTAAAAGTTTTGTACTCTAATGGTTTTGAACAAGGCTGATATATATATATATATATATATATATATATATATATATATATATATACTCGAGTTTTTGGTAAAGATGTAACCATATTGGTTTCTATTTTCCGCTGTAATAAAGTTAAATATTTCAAGTATTGTTTATCTGTCTTGAAATTTTCTGTTCTGTTTACGAAAACGCTCCTCCAAAATTAAGGCATTCCCTTTGTGAGTGACCTTAACGGAGGTGGGGTGTTACACATAATCCCCAATAATAGCCATAATAAAGTAGACAAGTAGACTAGGTGATACATCAAAGTATATCCAAATCCAAGCAGAAAAAGAAGAGAGAGAAAGTCCTAATCATGTCTGAGCGTTCCCAGCCTAAGAACTTTGGGGAAAGAAAGAGAGAGAAAAGGAAACAAAAAAGGTCAGACATAAAGTCTGGCGAGTCCAGTGAATTTTAGCATATAAAAAAGTAAAAGTATTATGACAGGCATATAAAACTGGATGAAAGATAATAATATACAAAAGGTATAAACCGGATGAACAAGATAAGCAGAATAAACAGAGTAAACTATGCTTCTCAACTACTTTTCTCTGCACCAATACTAGTATTACATATATGTGACAGGATTAGGTGTTCCCTAATATATATAACAGAAACCGAATGATACCAACAAAAATATAACGGTAGTTTTAGGTATACTCTAGTTTCATAACAGGTTTTACCCCAAATAGAAATAACTGGTACCTTAACAGAATATAATGGATGTTACCTCCCAAATAGAAATAACAGATACCTTAATAGAAACAGACAGGACTAGATTTAACCTAATTAATTAACAAAAACAGAATGATCCCAACAGAAATATAATGGTTAGTTTAGGTGTACTCTGTTTACATAACGGGTTTTACCCCCAAATAGAAATAATAGGTACCTTAACAGAATATAACTAGTGTTACCCCCAAATAGAAATAACAGGTACGTCAACAGAAACAAGCAGGACTAGATGTACCCTAATTACTACCCCTAAGCGATCGGCTCCCTAACATGTAAATACCCCGTGTCGTCCTTACAGTAGGGAAAGTGGCAACCTACAGAAGGACACATACCTATTTACTGTTGCTACAACGGCTTATTATCCCCCACATACCAGACCCTTGCGTGCTCATGATTCCGTTGGAATGCACCCGTATACACCCCCTTTTTAGATGAACCTCTTACTGCCAGTTCAGTATGCATGCCCTAACCCTACCTAGTGCGGTGTCCCCATTTAATACCAAAATGATTTACTGAATGATATGGGCCCTACATGGCAGATAACACAAGCTAAACCCCCAAAACTTGTGTCCCCCAATTAACTAGGATTTTTAACAGGTTGAGTCTTACAGATTAATAGGTTCGCCTAACCCCCACAAATTAACAGGTTAAGTTCAGGTTAACAGTTTCATATACAATAGATTAAACAGGTTAAGTATTATAGGTTAACATGTTTATATAACCCCAACAAATTAAACAAGTTTACTTAACCCCAACAGATTAAAAAGGTTAACAGGTTCATATAACCCTAACAGGTTAAATAAGTTAACGGGATCATATAACCCCAACTGATTAATCAGGTTAAATATTATAGATTAATAGGTTTATATAACTCCAACAGATTAAAGAAGGTTTACTTAACCCCAACAGATTAAGCAGGTGTGACAAAAAGGAATTTCGCTCGATCTGAATCAGTCGCTAAACCGATCTAGACCGTTCGAAACGCCTGATCGTTTCGAGAACACGACAAAATAGAACGCAGACGGAAGAACATTTCATTGTATATTACAACAATTCCATCAGAATACAAGAATATACAGAGTATAAATGAATATACATTACACAGAAATATCAGAGATTTAAATTACATTTAAATAAATTGCAGCGGAAAATAATACAATACACAACTAGAAGAGATATATGGATACAAAGCTTTCCGGATATCATTCCAGCTGTAAACCAGGATCCTGTGAATATAAATCTGCAAAACCAAAAGTACTAGCTGCCCGTGTCAAAATAAGGGCACTCAGAGTTTAGGTTAAAACAATAAACTCCAGGTCAGTCATGGGACTGGTGTGAGAACTAAAACAGTTATTATTCTTTATTTTAAATCGGATATATCAAGGGACCACGCCGCTAACGCGGAACAGGTTTCCTCCCAAGAACACCAGTGCATAAAACAAACAGCGCAATGCTAAATAAGGAAAAATGAAGCTATTATAAGACCCAGTTCCCATCACACAATGCAACGCAAGCCGGAGGATAGGGTTTTTACCTTATAAAAGCCAAAGAATGATTGATACGTTTAAAACAGATTATTTGATACTATTATAAGTGCATAGTGTAAAAAAACAACTTCAAATCATAAGTATTTATCATAGGTGACATGAGCGTCCCATGCCACTATGTCGCTATATATGGGTTTACAAATAAAACCGCAAAGTCACGTATTTGGAGATTGGATTTCCATCTATGAACCGAGGCAAAAGATAGTCCTCAACCGATTCGAGACTCTCTAGCTCGAGCCTCAGGACCCAGACTCGGGTGGGCCCTTGGATCGTTAGGGCTGGTCCACCGATGTGGATTAAAATGCCTGAACACTGCGTTTCCCCGCCCTTTGGGGTGTAAATGAGCCAACGAATGGCTCCATCGGACCCGGATCGTCCGATCTAACCGAGGCGCTTCGTAATAGCAACAACCACACAGGTGAAAAGTATATAAATGTCAGGGCTGGTAGGTCACTGACACCACCCTAGCTAGAAAGAAACGCATGTCCTCCCTGAGGTCCTTCTCCCGTTTTTGGTTCACAACCGGGGTGCGAGGCTCGCGAATCAACGCTACACAAAGCTATGCCACATAGGCCTTGCTTTGATCATCACCCACAAGACTTTTCTTTTCAACAGAAGCCTTGATCGATTGCCACTTAGGCATGCCACACAGGCAATTCACTCCATGCGATTGATATCCATCAATATATAACCCCTGAGCTCGTACGTCTCAGAGAAGAGCGTTAAGCAAGAGAATAAATTCTCCGCCACCAAACAGATATATATTTAATAGAAATCAATCACACAGACTAAAATCTAATATCAGACACACAGTCCATTTACAAGTCCGTTCTGGGTCTGAACGAAACCGGAGGCACCTAGTACCCCGCATATCCATCGATCTCCAAGTACGTCTGGACGATCACCAACTGTTTCCATCTTCTTGGGTGTACAGCCCAATCAAGATCATCAGTAATCACCCAAATAACGTGAAGACCTCCGGTATTCAACCACCATCTTCATCTTCGACACCACGTCGAATCAGTTATTCAGAATGGGATAAACCCGGTCTTTCTGAATAACTCGCGTATATATTATAAAAGTGTTACACAAACACAACATACGCCTCATTCCAATTCATCAGTCACTAACCGTAAATTAACAAGAGAATAATTCCCCAAATATTAACCCCGAAGGCCGAAACCAACATCAGATCAATATCCAGAAAACCATTCTGCTTGGCTAACCGACAGTTAGTTTCTAATTTCACATTCATAGGGAAAGGTTCCCATTAATTTTATCCAAGATAAATTCCTTGATTTTATTCTCTAATCTTCTTTTGAATTTCGATTCAACTAGTCGGGATTAACGAATCTTACCGAAGTAATCATTTGTTTTAATTTCCCCATCCCAACCTATTCATCCCATGAAGTAAAACTGGTTATACTTCATATCTAACACCACGTTGTTATCGGTAAATTCAATTACCATTTCACGTTCAAATCTAATTAAAGATTTAACTAACGCCTGGAGCAAAACTGGTGATACTGCATCCTCGATCATTTCAATCTAATTAAAGATTCATTAAAACTCCACTTAGTTTTAATCTTTAACGGGGTTAAAGAATCAGTGTCATTTAAAAACACTGTTCACGATAAACCCCAAGATCACATTCCATTAATCACCGGGTTAAAGAACAAGTGTTATTTAAAACACTGTTCACGATAAACCCAAAAATCAATGCCAGTTCAATTCCAATTAAATATCATTTAATTATTACACTTCATTAAATCTAAATAAAAGATTTAATCTTTTCTCAACTAGGTTCAAGAACAGTGTTGATGAAAACACCATTCACGACAAACCCAAATCACATTTGATATTAAACACAAGGCTCTGAATAGAAAATATACCGGCTTATATTCAATATCAAATTCTACGACTAATAAATATCGTATTGGAAATAACGATATATATATATCTTTCAAATTCCCATAACAATATCTGTATCATCACGAAATCCAACATCGAAATAATCCAAAGACAATTTTGATTCAAATCCATTCCAATATAATTATTGGAAATTCTGGTTATTTTCAAAACCATTTCTAATCCAGTTTATTTATTTTAAAAACAAATAGAATTATAATTCTAGTTCAAAACTAGTTCATTTCGATAAAAACCTATTTTTACCTTTTCAAATATGGAGTTTTTCATCCCAATTATTCACAAATCATTTCTAATGATTTTACACAAATTATTGATATTTTTAATAATTTTATCAAGGCCCGTACAGTCGATTTCCATCAACGGCCATCGAACTGCACTTACAACGACCTTTTCCAAATTTGATTTGGACGTAACTCCAAATCCAACCATTAGATTTCTAATATTCGTTAGAAAGATCTTTTCGATACTAATCCAACGGTTCCAGTTTTAGGAGAATCCGACGGTCGGATCTCCCGTAATATCCGTTCGAAGTCAATGGTCGAAATTCGTGAACTACCGCGGCGCAGCGCGTTCTATTCAGGCCATTATATAATATATATAATATATATAATATATATAATATATATAATATATATAATATATACTTCGTCGATTTTCTTTTCAAAACGATTTTTAATTCAATTTCCAGTCGTTTTCAATTCAATTTGAATTTCAAATTAATTCAATTTCATTTCAAATTTATTTCTATTCAATTTCTATTTCAATTCTAATCGAATTCATTTCAAAACGATTTCAATTCTATTTCAATTCTGTTCGAATTTATTTCAAAATGATTTCAATTCTATTCGAATTTCAAACCATTTCAGTTTATTTCGAATTTCAAATCAATTCAATTAAATTTGAATTTCAATTCACTTTAATTTGAATAAAATCGATATAAATATTGTTCACGTCAAAATGGCGTCAATCTATCAACGCTGCTTCATATATTTCGATTTTCAAATATTCTACTTCAGATATTTCTTTTTCAAATATTTCTATTCAAATATTTCTATTTCTAATATTTCTATTCAAATATTTTATTTCAAATATATCTATTTCAAAACTGGAATGAGGCCCAATCAATTTCCATATAATGTTAATTATATGGATTTTCTACAACACATGTATACAATAACAACGATGAATAATCAACCATCATCCAAAGTGCATTCTACACTGTATAAGCATCAAATATAAATATTCAACGCTTATAACAGTCTGTCAATCAATCAATCGACATACAACTAAACAATCGGGATTAGTGTACGTCAAATATCATCCTAATACCCGTGTGGGGTTTCAAACAATCAAACATAGATTTTATTTGTGCAGTTGGGCGATGTGTAAAATTTATCATCCCAATCAATATCAGTCAAATGTGTGTATACAAACAAATCATCCGATTTGTTTATTTTTATTTCATTTCATATGCACGTTAAAAATTCTATTTTTAACTATAAAATATTTTTAACTATAAATATTTTATTTCATTTTACATCACATCACACATTCAACTACACATCAAAATCAAACAAACAAGCATACAAGCCGTCCATGGTCTGTGGACGACGTGTGTCGGGTGCTACTAAACACCGTCTGCATCCTAGTATATATTTTAACTAGAAAAATTAAATTAAAAGGTGAGAAGTCTCACAGATTAGCTAACCTAATTCAACGGCTCTTCTTATGTAGAAATCTTCGTCGTTCTTGCCTCTTGTCACTTTCTCTGCCCGTATTCTCTACATATATAAAAATCACGTTTTTACTTCGCTATTCAATATATAAAAATCGAATTTTTACTTCGCTATTTAATATATAAAAATCGAATTTTTACTTCGCTATTCAATATAAAAAAATCGAATTTTTACTTCGCTATTCAATATATAAAAATCGAATTTTTGCTTCGCTAAAAATCACTTCTTTCCGTTTTCAAAAATCATATCTTTATGGTTTTCAAATGAATAAAAATCGAATCTTTATGAATCATTACCCTATATAAAAACTGTATTTTTATAAATAAAAACATAACTTTTAAATAGATAAAAATCAAATCTTTTATTGGCTAAAACCCTAGTTTTTTTGCCTAGAATCAAAATCAGAAAAAGGGAAGAAAGGAAAGGAAATACTCACGATGATCAAAGGAAGAGGGGGTTCGTCGCGTCGGGTTGGTTGGGAGGCTTGCGGCCTGGGACAGAAGAGGGGAGGAGGAGCGCGAGGTCAGATGGGGGGCCCGCGAGTTGGTCGGAGGGTGGTGGAGGGTGGCTGGTGGTCCAGCAGGGTGGCGTGCGTGGGGGTTTCGTCGATTGAGGGATCGATCGCTGGGGGAGGGTGCTGACGCGAGGACGGAGGGCGGCTGACGTGGGGGAAGCTCCGGTGGGGATGGGAGGCGATGGCGCTTCCCGCGGTGGTGCGACAGTGCGGAGGGGCGACGATCGCTTAGGGCTACAGCGTTTTTTTTTCTTTTTTTTTATCTGAATCGAATGAACGGGGAAGGGGGGTAAAGGAGAAAAGAAAGGTTTTTTTTTATTATTTTAATTATTTAATCCCAAAAAGTTGACTTTTACATATGACCTCTAAACGAGGCCCACTGCCTATCGTCCATAGCTAATTACCCCCATTCCGAACCCAATGGGATATGTATCGTAAGCTGATTCGATCGTTTCGATCAGTTTTCGTTGAAATCAACATATAACTCTATATATTGAATTTGAACACGCATTTCAATTTACTGGGGCCACATACCAACTCTAAAAATTCCCTAAAAATATTTTCTAGCTTCGTATTGACGATACGGTCCTAACAAAACTAGTTTCGTCGAATTCCGAGACCATCGGAAAAATGGCCATTTTCCAGTCGATTAAAATCAACTGAAACTGGTCAAACGCGTTTTCCTTTGCTACACTCACATATTGATTCAAAAAATTATGAAATTTTAAACCTAGCAATAATTTGACATCACGGACCCAACAAAAGTGGTTTCGTTGAAATCCGAGGTCGTTTGCAAAATTCCCATTTTTAAGGGCCTGAATTCGATTGCGACTATTCAGAATTTTCAATTGGACATATCTTTTGATTCCCGCTATGAAATCTCAATTTTTCGGATTCGTTGGAAAGATATTATCAAATAGATTCTATTATTTTTGGTTTCACTAAAATCCAGTTTATTTTGCACCCGGTACATTCATTTGAATTTTGAAATCGAATTATCGAACTACCGCGCCATTTTCCATTCCTTTTATAATTTTATATAATTATATATATTCTAACGACGACGTATATAATATATACGTTCGAATTATATTCAAAATAAATTTCTCGTCGATATTATTTAAAATAATTCATTTTAAATAATCAAAATTTGCTAAAATTGCCAAAATAAAATTTTTAAACTGGCTCAGATTTTCGGGTTGTTACATAGGGTAACAGGTTCATATAACACTAACAGATTAAATAGGTTAACAGGTTCGTATAACCCCAACAGATTAAAAGGTTAATAGGTTCATATAACCCCAACAAATTAAATAGGTTCCACAGATTATATATACAGTTTCATGTTCCACTTAATATTTGAGTTATGCCTACAAATTTACATGTTCATACACCCCAATTTTCAGTCATATTCCACGGTACAAGATGTGCCCCAATTTTTTAGTCATATTCCGCAATACAAGATATCCCCCAATTTTCAGTCATATTCCGCAGTACAAGATATGCCCCAATTTTCCCTCTTTTAATTTTCATTCCCAAACATTTCCTAATTGTCCCAATTTCGTTCATACGTATGTCTCTTACGAGATTGGTCTAGGGTCGAAAGTAGCCTAGGCTTATAAAATAAAAAGGGAATAAGAGTGGGAGAAGAACAGAAATAGGCATAATAATAATAGAATAGGCATATAATAAAAATGAACAGCAGAACAAGTGAATGGAAAAATACATGTAATTATAGCAGAACTGTTTATATATGAATCAGTTTATTAACTAGCATAAACTTAGATCCAGGTTTATTAACAAGTCATGGTTGCTGTTAAACATTTATATCTAAAAGTAACATGAACTCATAGAAATTGTATTTAAAGAACAGAGGATAATATGTTTATGTTGCATAAGGGATTCTTGTATAAGTCAGATAAGAATTGTCTTGATCCAATCCAAGTTTCGGCAGCTCCTCCCCATCTTCATTTTATATTTTAAGAACAAGAGTTTGAGGAAGAAGTATGAAGAAGTGTAATTGATTTGATAGGAGTGCACGTCTTTACATAGAGTTTACAAGACAATCCTTAACCGTTAGATCTCTACTTCTAAATCCAATCCGTTCATAAAAATAATGAACTTGGTTAACAAAACGGTCCAGAAACAGAAGAATGTATTTTGCTAGATCGAGGTTGGGTTGACCTACCCCCACCTGGGTCGACCCATAGGTCGACCCAGACCTGGCGTGGGTCAACCCTTAGCGGGTCAAATTCCCGCCCCTTGCCGCCTTTGTTTCCCGCTTACTCATTTTGATTTATATTGAATTTTGGTTTGATTTATATTTACGTATATGCTACTTATATGTATAAAAACTTCTAAAATTTATATCTTCTTCATACAATGTTCATTTTACACAAACTTAGAGTCTATCTTAACCAGAATTCTGAGCCAAATGCAATGGTACAGTCCATTTTACTTAATTCTCAATATTTAATAAAGTATCCTTTAGTTTATTGTCATTAACGTTCTTAAAAATTACGGGGTGTTACAGTGAGAGATGACATTTTATCGCTCGTTATACCAACTAGCTGACCTTATTGAATAACCTACTTAGTCACTTATTACTTCCCGTAGGATAGGTAGCCATATCCGACAATTTAAGTTTCCTGGTTTGGGAAGGCAATACACACACATGTCGTTTAATACCCCTAAACTAAAAGACGTACTCCCAGGCGGACTCCTCGACCCAAGCTACATAAGACCCAAGGAAGCGGGCTATATGCGAATATTATTAAGTTCGTGCCCCCATTAGCCTTAATACATCCCTATTGGGATAAAGTGGATTACGTCATTTAGTCATTTCTGTCTAGTTCCTCTTTACGGAAATACTATATGTACACGATTCATTATCATCACGGGTTCATATGGTTAATAATATTTTACATTATTAACCTACGAAGTCCAATTCTATTTTTAATTATAAGTTTTATACTCAATAACATAAATAAGGAAGGTTATATTCTCTTTTCCTAGGATATTTACTTGATTTCTTCCCTAATTTGGACTTAGTATTTAAACGATAAACAATATCCATTAATCCCCTTTTTGACACCCATTTACTTTCCATTTCTTTGTTCATTGCCCTTTATGACCATAATGGTTATATTTTCCTAAGGCAACCATTTATCTTTAATATCCATTGATTACAATTAATGCCACTTATGAGCCTAACAACTATAATTTTCCTAAGACATTAATTACAATGAAATGTCCCTATTTTATCAGTCCCGAATATATTTAATTGTTGTACCCAACAGGCATTTCTAATTTTATTTGTTTATTTATTTGTTTCCTGTTATATATATATATATATATATATATATATATATATATATATATATAGGAGGGTTCCATGGCACCCCAAATTTGTAGCACCCCTAAAGCCCCTTGATGAGAGCCACTCATTTATTATTAAATAAGATAGCGGGGGGAGAAAGAGTTAGTGGGAGGAGAGAGAAGTGGGACTGTGTAGTGGAAATTGGAGGGCTAAAGGGGTGCTACATTATTTGGGGTGCTCTTGATCCTATCTCATATATATATATATATATATATATATATATATAGTTATAGTTATAGTTATAGTTATAGTTATGCATCGGACCTCTCACATTAAGTTGACTCCTTGTGGATGCTGGATTTGCCGGCCGGTTCCGGGTAGGCTTCTACCACAAGTTGAACTTAACCTCGTGCCTTAGTACATTTATATTAACGCATTAGAACCCTCACATTAAACTGACTACATGTGGTTACTGGATTTGCCGATCGGTTCCGGGCAGGCTTGTACCACAAGTGAGATAAACCTTGTGTCTAAATGCAATTATAATTCAAACTTCCTAATTGGGGTGTACAACATCAATCCAAATTAATTTTAGGAATTCTAACCATTATCCTAGCATATTCACTTTCCCCATTCAACACTCGTTTACAATTGTTATTTATTGATTTGTGGTCCTATTTATAACAATTAATCATATTGCTACAAATGGTCACCAAAAATATATTCATTTATGTGGAATACAGTTTACATAAATGATTCCATAAACGAATATTATCCACTCATTCAACATTCAATACAATATGTATATTTTACCATTTTACGCTGATTTGGATGGATGATATGTATATATTTATATTTTATGTTTTCATATGTTCAACGTAGTTATTTATTAATAATAATAATAATAATAATAATTTTTTGTTTAAATGATTTGGTTTAATCAATAACCAAACATTCCTTTTTGCATTCAATATTGCCAAAAGGTTTCCAATCTTCCAAAAAGACCATTAGCGGTAGTTATTGTAACTTAAGCCAAATTTGTGGAATAGATACAATTCAAATTCACAAGAAACATACATGTTTATATATAATTTTAGAATTGTCGATGCAAACTACGTACAAATATTAATTTTTATATTTATGCATACGTTTGCACTACTTTTCCGTTTTAGATCTTTTTGTCATACCTCTTGTGAATTCAAAATGATATCTTTTTATTCAAAAAAGAAGAAAATGGCATATTCACAGTAATTAAGACAAAACCCAACAATATTTAATACAAATAGGTATAATTACAATCACATAATTTAACAACCTTATCTTTCCAAATTCAAATAATTTTCCAATTTCATCATTTTACCCAAATTCAAATATTTTATTTTTCAACACTGAACTAAAGATATGGAATGTAGCTATATCTAATTTGTGTTTAATGGGACTCATTTCTAGATCTACAGTGTTATGCAATGTCTCTAATGCATTCTATAATATAATTGCAATATATTCCATGACATGATTGTAGGAATAGGTGTAAACCAGTTTAAGAAATCCTATAGTTCATTTTATGCATAGCCACAATGTGCAATTCACAAGTTTTACACATTTTATAACTAGATTTGATGGGTGTCAATCTAATTACAACAATTTATTTACCAGATCTAATAGGTATAGTCATAAAAATTGAATTTATTACAAATGAAATAAATACGTTATTATAAATATATATGTAAATTTCCCACTCACCTTATAGTTTCCAAATTCAATTGTCTGAAACTTTTATGCCTACAATTCCCAAATTCTTATAAATCTACAATTCTTTTAAAACAGGGAAAATTTTAGATGTGTAGAAATGTAAGAAAAGGGAAGAGAGTGAAAAATCCATTGTTGAGCATCAAATTGCATTCTTTTCCATTAAATCTATTTATCCTCTCAACTGCATATGAACTTGATTTGATTTGATATGTATGAATATATTTTTATTTTAGAATTTAGGTTAAAAGAGGGAGGAAAATGGCAGAGCTCTATTGCTGTTATAGATTTGAATGGAAAAAGAATGAGGCCTTACCCCTTTATTTATAGGGGTGGTAATGGCCTTGCATAGTAGGATTCATTTTAAATAACATTCTTCTATTTATTTTATAAAACATAACAAGAATACCCCTCAAAACCTAGCCGTCATTGGGCACTATAGGCCCAAAGCGGTCGTCACCCTCTGTGTAGCGGTCGACCGCCCTTCAGCTAAAATGCCCAATGAAGGCAAGTTAAAGAGGGAAATGAATTTATTAATTATTCTCTTCATTTATTTCCGTCTGTTTTTCGTATTTCGTCCATAACTTTTCTTATGGACTCCGTTTGCGAAACTCCAAACATGAAAGTTGGCCAGAATTCCGAGACGAATGCAATGTTAAAGTTTCGTGATCAAATTCTGTAACACCCCACATCCTTTAGTGTCACTCACAAAGGGAATGCACTAAGTTCTGTGGAGCATTTAAGGTAAAAGATGCAGATAAATTACAAGACAGACAAAATTAAAACAGCGGAAAATAAAATTTTACTTTATTGATAAAATAGTTTGTACAACAATTGTTTTCCAATATCAGAGTATCATCTGTCTTACAAAATAAAGAAGCATAAAATAACATTTATATTCCCCAATGTAGCATAAGCCAGCCATAGCAATAGAAAAAGAGAGTCCAAAGCACTTTGTCAAAGAATCTTCGAGCTTGGGAAGAGTGACGGTCCAATCTAACCTGAGCTATACTATTCCCTCCTTAACTACCTGGGGGAACGGAAGAAAAGAAGACGAAAGAAAACTGGGTCAGACATAAAGTCTGGTAAGTTCAGTTACTTCTAGCATGTGAACAAGGAAAAACAAAATGACATGAATTAACTGAATACAAGACAATACCATGATGATAGGGCCAACAAGACAGGATAAGATTAACACAAGATATGCTAATGACAAGATAAACTGGATATGCTTTAATACTTTCTCCGCTTCGCTATTAACCTGTTATTATGGTTTCTATGTCTCTGCACCACCTATCTAGTGTCCCAACTAGTAATTTGTCTAAAATGATAACGCGATCCCGATCCCAGTAATTGTGGTTGCCTTTAGGCGTACATTTATTATTTATTACCTAGATCTAATCTAGGGTTTTATATCAAAGTGCTTCCTAGATTCCACTCGAGTTTACGCGGCTTATCTAATGCTTCACAGATTCAGGGTTTATGCCACCTAGGTCCAACTAGGGATTACGCTACCTGTCGAACGATGCCCCTAGTCTAGGACACACTTCCTAGAGCGGTATATATTCCTAGACTTTCCCCACGTATGTGTCATGAATCGTTTATTGCTGTCTAGATGCACATGTCCTGAAATGTGCGACCCGAGTCCCGTGGCAGGGCTGCTCTAGAAACACGGAACTCGGTCGGAAGCTTTCAGATATCTGCCGATGCATATGCTAAGATCTGTTTTTCCAGTTGCTATGGTCCCACTTGACCCCTCCCTCAACTAATGAAAGGCACACCTTGAAAAATGAGAACTATACGCAGGCCCTTTATGCCCCCACTAACCTATGGCCGTTCGCACCCATAACTAGATAGCAAGTATATGGTCTGTTGGAGTTCTCCGCCTTTCCGCTTCACGTATCTCGATTGACTCATGTAACAATCCGAAAATCTAGGCCAATTTAAAATTTTTATTTTGGAAATTTTAGCGAAGTTTGAACATTTAAAATGAATTATTTTAAATAATATCGACGAGAAATTTATTTTGAATAGAGTTCGAACGTATATATTATATACGACGTCGTTAGAATATAATAATTATATATAATTATAAAAGGAATTGAAAATGGCGTGGTAGTTCGATAATTCGATTTCAAACTTCAATCGAACATACCGGGTGCAAAATAAACCGGATTTTACTGAAACCAAAAATAATAGTATCTAATTGATAATATCTTTCCAACGAATCCGAAAAATTGAAATTTCATAGCGGGAATCAAAAGATATGTCCAGTTGAAAATTCTGAATAGTCGCTATGGAATTCAGGACCTTAAAAATGAAAATTTTGCAAACGACCTCGGATTTCGATGAAACCACTTTTGTTGGGTCCGTGATGTCAAATTATTGCTAGGTTCCAAATTTCATAATTTTTCGAATCAATATGTGAGCGTGGCAATGGAAAACGCGTTTGACCAGTTTCAGTTGATTTTAATCGACTGGAAAATGACCATTTTTCAAATGGTCTTAGAATTCAACGAAACTAGTTTTGTTAGGACCGTATCGTCAATACGAAGCTAGAAAATATTTTTCTGTAATTTTTAGAGACTGTATGTGGCCTCGGTAATTTGAAATGTATGTTTAAATTGAATATAGAAAGAATTATACTTTGATTTAAATGAAAACTGATTCAAACAGTCGAATTGGCCTACGATACATATCCCATTGTGTTCGGAACGGGGGTAGTACGCTAGGGACGACAGGCAGTGGGTTTCGTTTCGAGTTCAAACGGAAAGTCAACTTTAAGGAGAACAAAAATAATTAAATAAATATATTTTTTCTCTCACTCCTTTATCACCCCCCCTCGGTCAGTATTAGGTTAGAAAAAAAATTATAAAATAAAAAACATACCCGCCGCCTTCATCAATCTATCGCGCCCTCCGATTGCAGCCGCGCCGCCGCTGATGGCACTCACCGCCACCTCACTCCGATTGCTACCCCCCCTCGTTCGATTCCCCATCCAAACGACGCCTGACCCCCTTCGATCGAGACCCTCCCCCCCCCCCCCCCCCCGAGCCTCAAATCACCCAGACACTGCGACCTCCACTGATGCTCCACCCTCCGACCAACACGAGCCTCCACCCCCACCTGAAGCCGCCGACCACCCTGCATTACCCTACATCGTCCTCAAATCTCCAGCCCCTCTCTGAAAAAGCAACAGTAAGTTGTTGCTTAGTTTAATTATTTTCATTGTTTTCAAATTCAGTTTATTTTTAATATGAAGCATAGTTTTAAAATTGATTTTTAATTTGAAAATAAATTTAGCGTTGATTAGAAAAATATATGATCTTAGTTATGAAGAAAATATATGATCTTTATTTTAGAAAAGATAGGAATGTTAAAAATATAATTTTTATATGACAGCAAGGTTAAAGATATAATTTTTTTCATTGTAGGAAGGTTCAAAATATAATTTTTATATAATGTAAAGTTTTCAAAATATGATTTTTATATTATAGAAGTATTAAAAATATGATTTTTATATAATGTAGATAATAAAAATATGATTTTTATACAGTAGAGATAATAAAGATATAATTTTTATACTAGTGGCATATTAAAAATATGATTTTTATTCACGTAGAGTAATAAAAATATAATCTTTATTAGGAGAAGAGCAATATAAAAATATAATTTTTATATGATGTGAAGATTTAAAAATATGATTTTTATATATGTAGTGAAAGCGGGCAACGAAAGTGACAAAAGGCGAGCACGGTGAAGATGTCCTATATAAGGAGTGTCGTGGAGTTGGGATAGCTTTGGTGAGAACTTCTCACTCTAAATTTCTTTTTCTCGTTATATATATATACTAGGATGCAGACGGTGCTTAGCAGCACCCGACACCCGTCATCCACAGACCATGGATGGCTTGTATGCTTGTTTGATGTGTTGTGAAATTTGTTTGTGTTGTTGATGTGAAATCGATAATATAAATTAATGTGTTGAAAGGAAATAAAATATTTATATAGTTAAAAATATTTTATCGTTAAAAATATAATTTTTACGTGAAAGTGAATAAATAAATATTTATAAACGAATCGGCCGATTTGTTTATATACACTGATTTGACTGATATTGATTGGGATGATAAATTTTACACATCGCCCAACTGCACGAATAAAAATATGTGTTTGTTGATTTGAAACCCCACACGGGTGTTGGGATGATATTTAGCGTACACTAATCCCAATTATTTAATTGTATGTCGATTGATTGGTCGACAGACTATGTAAGCGTTGATTATTTATATTTGATGCTTATGCAGTTGTGTGATGCACTTTGGATGATGGTTGATTGTTTATCATTGCTATTATATACATGTGTTGTATGGAATCCATATAATTAACATTATATGGTGATTGATTGGGCCTCATTCCAATCGGGAAAATAATGAATATTATAAAAGAAAATTCATGTGTTGAAACTATTCGTGTGTTGAGTAAAATATTTTAATAATAAAATTTACATCTTCATCATATTTAAAATTAGAACTACTTCACGGTGGAGTCTGATTTAAAAATCAAACGATAGATACCATGATTTTATAAAATATTTTACCTAACAAAAATAGTCGTGTGTTGAAAGAAATATAGATTCATGTGTTGAATAGAATATATATTCATTTGTTGAATAGAATAACGAAGTTTTTGAAAAATATAAAGCTGTGTTGATTAGAGATGCGTTATTTTGACGCGAATGATATTTATATCGATTTTATTCGTTTTATAATGAATATTGAAAAGTGATTTCAAAATTTAATATTTTGAAATGAAATTCAAATTAAATTAGATTAAAATTTAAATTGAAATTTTATTGAATCAATTTGAAATGAATTCGAATCGAATAGAAAATGAATTCGATTCGAATTGAATAGAAAGTGAATTTGAATTCAAATTGAATAGAAATTAATTCGAATTGAATTAAATTGAAATTGAATTAAAACGAATAGAAATCATTTTGGATGAAATTTAAGACGAACTGAAATTGAATTGAAATCAATTGGAAATGAATTCGAATTGAATTAGATAGAAGGTAAATTCAAATTGAATTGAATTAAAATGAATTAAAATTTGAATTGAATTGAAACGAATTAGAATTTGAATTGAATAGAAACGAATTTGAATTCGAATTAAATAAAATTGAAATGAATTCGAACTGAATTGAAATCAAATCGATTTGAAATTGAATGTAGCGTTGAAATGGTTTTGAAAACGAATTTAAAATGATTTATAAAATACGTTTTAAAAGGAAATCGATGAAATATATAATATATATATTATATATATAATGGCCCGAATAGAACGGCCGCGCCACGGCAGTTCGTGAATTTCGACCATTAACTTCGAATTGACGTGGCGGGAGATCCGACCGTCGGATTCTCCTAAAACCGGAACCGTTGGGTTCGTATCGAAAAGAGCTTTCCAATGAATATTAGAAATTTGAAATCTAACGGTTGGATTTGGAATTATGTCCAAATCAAATTTGGAAAAGGTCGCTGTAAGTGCAGTTCGATGGCCGTTGTTGGAAATCGACTGTACGGGCCTTGATGAAATTATTAAAAATATTGATAATTTGTGTAAAATCATAATATGTGAATTGGGAAGAACTGGGATGAAAAATTCCACATTTGAAAAGATAAAAATAGATTTTTGTCGAAATGAACTAGTTTTGAACTAGAATTAAAATCAATTTATTTTTGAAATAAATAAATTGAATTTGAAAGTGATTTTAAAAATAATCAATATTCCCAATACGTGAATTGGATTGGAGTTGAATCGAAATTATCTTCGGAATATTTCGATGTTGGATTTCGTGACTATACAGGTATTGTTATGGGAATTTGAAAGATATATTATATATCGTTATTTCCAATACGATATTTGTTGGTTTCAAAATTTGATATTGAATATAAGCCGGTATATTTTCTATTCAGAGCCTTGTATTTAATATCAAATGTGATTTGGGTTTATCGTGAATCGTGTTTTAGATGACATTGGTTCTTTAACCCAGTTAAAGGCAGGATGTTGATTTTTGAAAAGATTAAAACTAAGTGGAGTTTTAATGAATTTTTAATTAGATTAAAAATGTGAATTGATAATTTAAATTATCAAATTTGAAAGGTGATCGAGAATGGAGTATCACCAGTTTTGCTCCAAAGCGGTTGTTATATCTGTACTTAGATCTGAACGTGAAATGGTAATTAATTTTACCGATAACACCGTGTTGTTAGATATGGAGTATTACCAGTTTTGCTCCATAGGATGAATAGGTTAGGATTGGGAAATAAAATAAATAATTAGTTCGGTGTGGTTCGCTAATCCTGACTAGTTTGAAATGAGATCCAAAGGAAGATTAAAGAATAAATTTAGATGAATTTATCTTGGATAAAATTAATGGGAACCTTTCCCTAAGAATGTGATTTCATGAATAAAAGGATATTCTGAATTAGAATGAGGCGTTTGTTGAGTTTGTGTAATATTTGTTTATCATATACGTGGGTTATTCAGAAAGGCCGGGTTTATACCCATTCTGAATAACCGATTCGACGAGATGTCGAAGATGAAGACGGTGGTTGAAGACCGGAAGTCTTCACATCGTTTGGGTGATTACTGATGATATTGATTGGGCTGTACACCCAAGATGAGGGAATCAGTTGGTGATCGTCCAGAAGTACTTGGAGATGGATGGATATGCGAGGAAAGTGCCTCTGGTTTCGTTCAGACCTAGAACGAACTTGTAAACGGACTGTGTGTTTGACATTGGATTTTATTTTGTGTTGATTGATCTCTATGAAATATACATCTGTTTGGTGACGGAGAATTTATTCTCTTGCTTAACGCCCTTCTCTGAGACGTACGAGCCCAGAGGTTGTATATCGATAGACATCAGTCACATGGAGTGAATTGCCAGTGTGGCACGCGTAAGTGGCAATTGATCAAGGCTTCTGTTGAAAAGAAAAGTCTTGTGGTTGATGATCAAAGCATGGCCTGTGTGGCGTAGCTTTGTGTATAGCATGAATTCGCGAGCCTCACACCTCGGTATGAGTCAAAAACAGGATAGTGACTACAGGGAGAGCACGACGTTTCTTTCTAGCTACGGCGGTGTCAGTGACCTACCAGCCCTGACATTTATATACTTTTCACCTGTGTGGTTGTTGGATACGAGTCGCCTTGGATATAGGTCTGTAAGGACTGGGAAACGTGTGTTCAGGAATAATTAATCCTCCAAAGTTAGGTAAAGACGGGCCCTGAAGATCCAAGGATCAGAGTGGGGTCCTGGGACATTTGCTAGAGTGTCTTGAATCGGAGAGGAGCTTGCCCCTTGCCTCGACTCATGACGGAAATCCAATTTCCAATACGTGATATTGCGGTTTTAATTGTAGAACTAGTATGGCGACATGATATATGGTACCCATGCCGCCTATGATTGAAATGTTTTGACACTATACACCTATGATAGTATCAAATGATTTGTTTTAAACTAATCAAGCATTATTTGGCTATTATAAGGAAAACCCTATCCTCCGGCTTGCGTTGCATTGTGTGATGGGACCTGGGTCTTATAATAGCTTCATTTTTCCAAAGAGCATTGCGTTGTTTTGTTATATGCACTAGTATTCTTGGGAGGAAACCCGTTCCGTGTTATACGGCGTGGTCCCTTGAATTACTGTTTTTAAAGTAAAGTTTTAAATAACTGTTTTAGTTCTCACACCAGTCACATGACTGACCTGGAGTTTATTGTTTTAACCTAAACTCCGGGCGCCCCTATTTTCCACACGGGCAGCTAGTAGTTTTGGTTTTGCAAATCTATATTCACAGGATCCTGAATTACAGCTGGAACGATGCTTGGAAAGCTCTGTATCTGTGCATTACTTTCAGTTGTGCTTTTGTATATTTTCCCACTGCTATGTAATTTATTGTAATCTCTGATATTTATCGAATGTAATTTATTCATTTATACTCTGTATATTCTTGTATCTGATGGAATTGTTGTAATAACAATGAAATGTTCTTCCGTTTGCGTTCTATTTTGTCTTGTCCTCAATTCTATCCGTGCTTTCCTTCATGGGGAAGTTCTGGTCGTCTCAGTTTGGTATCAGAGCTTTGGTTTACAGAGCTCGAGAACAAGACACATTAGAACCATACAGAAGAATTCATCAGATATTGGATTAGTAATATCCAATTGGAATGACTTGTTAGAGATAGGATCAATAGTATCCTAGAAAGAGTGTGAAGAGTATATTTTTCAAACAAAAACAGTATTGTTTTGAAAATTTAAATCGTTTTATACGTATTTGATTATTTATTTATTTTGAATTTGGACAATCGAGTATATAAAGATTTCGCGTATACGCGTCATGAACGTATATTCGAAGTTTTAATATACTGGGCAGATATAGAATCACATTATAGATATCCGGGGATGATTCTGATGATGGTGCATCATCATCAGTATTCATATTCGAGTTTCGAAGGTGTGATTTCTATATATTTCCATTAGACTGGTGTGAGAACCAAAACTAATATAGCTAGAATACATTGTTGTGAATTGGCATCAAAAACATGATTTTCTGTATATATGTATCAAAATTATGAATTTGAAACGCTAATCCACTAATTGATTGATGTTTGTGTTGTTTGTTTATTTATTTGATAATTTTGACCCATTTAGCCTAATTGTATCAAATATTGAATTGTATTGAAAATTGGTCGCATTTGCTTGTATATACATGTGCTTACATTGAACAGGTCATAGCAAGGAGGTTAGAGCAAAGAATAAAATTTGTTTGCCCGACAAATAGGTACATGTTTACTATATAATTTACTGTTTTGTTTGGGTGATGATGATTTTATGAGCCGATTGGCTAGCCGCTTGGCTTTTTCTTTTTGACATCAGAAGGCCTATATGGCAATTTCGAGATTTTCCTGTGGCTCCCGGTGCAGGGGAGGTTATGGCGAAATTTTTAGAAAATTCCGGGTGTTAGCCAAATTTTTGAAGAATTTGAAAATTCTCAGAAACTGAAAAGTTGGAGAATGAAAGCCAGATCGAACGTAGAGTTGATTAATCAAACCACTCTCGACTTTGTTCCTTTTCGGGGACGAAAAGTTTTAAGTGGGGGAGATTGTAACAACTCGAAAATCTAGGCCAATTAAAAAAATTTATTTTGGCAAGTTTAGCGAAGTTTGAACATTTAAAATGAATTATTTTAAATAATATCGACGAGAAATTTATTTTGAATAGAATTCGAACGTATATATGATATACGTCGTCGTTAGAATATAATAATTATATATAATTATAAAAGGAATTGAAAATGGCGCGGTAGTTCGATAATTCGATTTCAAACTTCAATCGAACATACCGGGTGCAAAATAAACCGGATTTTAGTGAAACCAAAAACAATAGGATCTAATTGATAATATCTTTCCAACGAATCCGAAAAATTGAAATTTCATAGCGGGAATCAAAAGATATGTCCAGTTGAAAATTCTGAATAGTCGCTATGGAATTCAGGCCCTTAAAAATGAAAATTTTGCAAACGACCTCGGATTTCTACGAAACCACTTTTTTTGGGTCCGTGATGTCAAATTATTACTAGGTTCCAAATTTCATAATTTTTCGAATCAATATGTGAGTGTGGCAAAGGAAAACGCGTTTGACCGGTTTCAGTTGATTTTAATCGACTGGAAAATGGCCATTTATCAAATGGTCTCAGAATTCAACGAAACTAGTTTTGTTAGGACCGTATCGTCAATACGAAGCAAGAAAATATTTTTCTGTAATTTTTAGAGACTGTATGTGGCCTCGGTAATTTGAAATGTATGTTTAAATTGAATATACAAAGAATTATACTTTGATTTAAATGAAAACTGATTCAAACATTCGAATTGGCCTACGATACATATCCCATTGTGTTCGGAACGGGGGTAATACGCTAAGGACGACAGGCGGTGGGTTTCGTTTCGAGTTCAAACGGAAAGTCAACTTTAAGGAGAACAAAAATAATTAAATAATTAAATAAGTATATATTTTCTCTCACTCCTTTATCACCCCCTCGGTCAGTATTAGGTTGGAAAAAAATTATAAAAATAAAAATAAAAAAACCCGTCGCCTTCATCAATCCATCGCGCCCTCCGATTGCAGCCGCGCCGCCGCTGATGGCACTCACCGCCACCTCACTCCGATCGGTACCCCCCCTCGTTCGATTCCCCCTCCAAACGACGGCTGACCCCCTTCGATCGAGACCCCCCCCCCCCCGAGCCTCAAATCACCCAGACGCCGCGACCTCCACTGACGCTCCACCCTCCGACCAACACGAGCCTCCACCCCCACCTGAAGCCGCCGACCACCCTGCGTTACCCGACATCGTCCTCAAATCTCCAGCCCCTCTCTGAAAAAGCAACAGTAAGTTGTTGCTTAGTTTAATTATTTTCATTGTTTTCAAATTCAGTTTATTTTTAATATGAAGCATGGTTTTAAAATTGATTTTTAATTTGAAAATAAATTTAGCGTTGATTAGAAAAATATATGATCTTAGATATGAAGAAAATATATGATCTTTATTTTAGAAAAGATAGGAATGTTAAAAATATAATTTTTATATGATAGCAAGGTTAAAGATATAATTTTTTTTTCATTGTAGGAAGGTTCAAAATATAATTTTTATATAACGTAATGTATTAAAAATATGATTTTTATATTATAGAAGTATTATAAATATGATTTTTATATAATGTAGATAATAAAAATATGATTTTTATACAGTAGAGATAATAAATATATAATTTTTATACTAGTGGCATATTAAAAATATGATTTTTATTCACGTAGAGTAATAAAAATATAATCTTTGTTAGGAGAAGAGCAATATAAAAATATAATTTTTATATGATGTGAAGATTTAAAAATATGATTTTTATATATGTAGTGAAAGCGAGCAACGAAAGTGACAAAAGGCGAGCACGATGAAGATGTTCTATATAAGGAGTGTCGTGGAGTTGGGATAGCTTTGGTGAGAACTTCTCACTCTAAATTTCTTTTTCTAGTTATATATATATACTAGGATGCAGACGGTGCTTAGCAGCACCCGACACCCGTCATCCACAGACCATGGATGGCTTGTATGCTTGTTTGATGTGTTGTGAAATTTGTTTGTGTTGTTGATGTGAAATCGATAATATAAATTAATGTGTTGAAAGGAAATAAATTATTTATACAGTTAAAAATATTTTATCGTTAAAAATATAATTTGTAACGTGAAAGTGAATAAATAAATATTTATAAACGAATCGGCCGATTTGTTTATATACACTGATTTGAATGATATTGATTGGGATGATAAAGTTTACACATCGCCCAACTGCACGAATAAAAATATGTGTTTGTTGATTTGAAACCCCACACGGGTGTTGGGATGATATTTGGCGTACACTAATCCCAATTATTTAATTGTATGTCGATCGATTGGTCGACAGACTGTGTAAGCGTTGATTATTTATATTTGATGCTTATGCAGTTGTGTGGTGCACTTTGGATGATGATTGATTGTTTATCATTGCTATTATATACATGTGTTGTATGGAATCCATATAATTAACATTATATGGTGATTGATTGAGCCTCATTCCAATCGGGAAAATAATGAATATTATAAAAGAAAATTCATGTGTTGAGTAAAATATTTTAATCATAAAATTTACATCTTCATCGTATTTAAAATTAGAACTACTTCACGGTGGAGTCTGATTTAAAAATCAAACGATAGATACCATGATTTTATAAAATATTTTACCTAACAAAAATAGTCGTGTGTTGAAAGAAATATAGATTCATGTGTTGAATATAATATATATTCATTTGTTGAATAGAATAACGAAGTTTTTGAAAAATATAAAGCCGTGTTGATTAGAGATGCGTTATTTTGACGTGAACGATATTTATATCGATTTTATTCGTTTTTTAATGAATATTGAAAAGTGATTTCAAAATTTAATATTTTGAAATGAAATTCATATTAAATTAGATTAAAATTTGAATTGAAATTTTATTGAATCAATTTGAAATGAATTCGAATCGAATAGAAAATGAATTCGATTCGAATTGAATAGAAAGTGAATTTGAATTCAAATTGAATAGAAATGAATTCGAATTGAATTAAATCGAAATTGAATTAAAACGAATAGAAATCGTTTTGGATGAAATTTAAGACGAACTGAAATTGAATTGAAATCAATTGGAAATGAATTCGAATTGAATTAGATAGAAGGTAAATTCAAATTGAATTGAATTAAAACGAATTAGAATTTGAATTGAATTGAAACGAATTAGAATTTGAATTGAATTGAAACGAATTTGAATTCGAATTAAATAAAATCGAAATGAATTCGAATTGAATTGAAATCACATCGATTTGAAATTGAATGTAGCGTTGAAATGGTTTTGAAAACGAATTTAAAACGATTTATAAAATATGTTTTAAAAGGAAATCGACGAAATATATGTAATATATATTATATATATAATGGCCCGAATAGAACACTCCGCGCCGCGGCAGTTCGTGAATTTCGACCATTAACTTCGAATTGACATTGCGGGAGATCCGATCATCGGATTCTCCTAAAACCGGAACCGTTGGGTTCGTATCGAAAAGATCTTTCCAATGAATATTAGAAATTTGAAATCTAACGGTTGGATTTGGAATTATGTTCAAATCAAATTTGTAAAAGGTCATTGTAAGTGCAGTTCGATGGCCGTTGTTGGAAATCGACTGTACGGGCCTTGATAAAATTATTAAAAATATTGATAATTTGTGTAAAATCATAATATGTGAATTGGAAAGAAATGGGATGAAAAATTTCCACATTTGAAAAGATAAAATAGATTTTTGTCGAAATGAACTAGTTTTGAACTAGAATTAAAATCAATTTATTTTTGAAATAAATAAATTGAATTTGAAAGTGATTTTAAAAATAATCAATATTCCCAATACGTGAATTGGACTGGAGTTGAATCGAAATTATCTTCGGAATATTTCGATGTTGGATTTCGTGACTATATAGGTATTGTTATGGGAATTTGAAAGATATATTATATATCGTTATTTCCAATACAATATTTGTTGGTTTCAGAATTTGATATTGAATATAAGCCGGTATATTTTCTATTCAGAGCCTTGTATTTAATATCAAATGTGATTTGGGTTTATCGTGAATCGTGTTTTAGATGACATTGGTTCTTTAACCCAGTTAAAGGCAGGATGTTGATTTTTGAAAAGATTAAAACTAAGTGGAGTTTTAATGAATCTTTAATTAGATTAAAAATGTGAATTGATAATTTAAATTATCAAATTTGAAAGGTGATCGAGAATGGAGTATCACCAGTTTTGCTCCAAAGCGGTAGTTAAATCTGTACTTAGATTTGAACGTGAAATGGTAATTAATTTTACCTATAACACCGTGGTGTTAGATATGGAGTATTACCAGTTTTGCTCCATGGGATGAATAGGTTGGGATTGGGAAATAAAATAAATAATTACTTCGGTGTGGTTCGCTAATCCCGACTAGTTTGAAATGATATCCAAAAGAAGATTAAAGAATAAATTTAGAAGAATTTATCTTGGATAAAATTAATGGGAACCTTTCCCTAAGAATGTGATTTCATGAATAAAAGGATATTCTGAATTGGAATGAGGCGTTTGTTGAGTTTGTGTAATATTTGTTTATCATACACGTGGGTTATTCAGAAAGGCCGGGTTTATACCCATTCTGAATAACCGATTCGACGAGATGTCGAAGATGAAGACGGTGGTTGAAGACCGGAAGTCTTCACATCGTTTGGGTGATTACTGATGATCTTGATTGGGCTGTACACCCAAGATGAGGGAATCAGTTGGTGATCGTCCAGACGTACTTGGAGATGGATGGATATGCGAGGAAAGTGCCTCCGGTTTCGTTCAGACCTAGAACGAATTGTAAACGGACTGTGTGTCTGACATTGGATTTTATTTTGTGTTGATTGATCTCTATTAAATATACATCTGTTTGGCGGCGGAGAATTTATTCTCTTGCTTAACGCCCTTCTCCGAGACGTACGAGCCCAGAGGTTGTATATCGATAGACATCAGTCACATGGAGTGAATTGCCAGTGTGGCACGCGTAAGTGGCAATTGATCAAGGCTTCTGTTGAAAAGCAAAGTCTTGCGGTTGATGATCAAAGCACGGCCTGTGTGGCGTAGCTTTGTGTATAGCGTGAATTCGCGAGCCTCACACCTCGGTATGAGTCAAAAACGGGATAGTGACTGCAAGGAGAGCACGACGTTTCTTTCTAGCTAGGGTGCTGTCAGTGACCTACCAGCCCTGACATTTATATAATATTCACCTATGTGGTTGTTGGATACGAGGCGCCTCGGATATCGGTCTGTAAGGACCGGAAACGTGTGTTCAGGAATAATTAATCCTCCAAAGTTAAGTGAGGACGGGCCCTGAAGATCCAAGGATCAGAGTGGGGTCCTGGGACATTTGCTAGAGTGTCTCGAATCGGAGAGGAGCTTGCCCCTTGCCTCGACTCATGACGGAAATCCAATTTCCAATACGTGATATTGCGGTTTTAATTGTAGAACAAGTATGGCGACATGATATATGGTACCCATGTCGTCTATGATTGATATTTATGATTGAAATGTTTTGACGCTATACACCTATGATAGTATCAAATGATTTGTTTTAAATGTATCAAGCATTATTTGGCTATTATAAGGGAAAACCCTATCCTCCGGCTTGCGTTGCATTGTGTGATGGGACCTGAGTCTTATAATAGCTTCATTTTTCCAAAGAGCATTGCGTTGTTTAGTTATATGCACTAGTATTCTTGGGAGGAAACCCGTTCCGTGTTATATGGCGTGCTCCCTTGAATTACTATCTTTATAGTAAAGTTTTAATAATTGTTTTAGTTCTCACACCAGTCACATGACTGACCTGGATTTTACTGTTTTAACCTAAACTCTAGGTGCCCCTATTTTCCACACGGGCAGCTAGTAGTTTTGGTTTTGCAGATCTATATTCACAGGATCCTGAATTACAGCTGGAATGATGCTCGGAAAGCTCTGTATCCGTGCATTACTTTCAGTTGTGCTTTTGTATATTTTCCCGCTGCTATGTAATTTATTGTAATATCTGATATTTGTCGAATGTAATTTATTCATTTATACTCTGTATATTCTTGTATCTGATGGAATTGTTGTAATAACAATGAAATGCTCTTCCGTTTGCGTTATATTTTGTCTTGTCCTCAATTCTATCCGCGCTTTCCTTCACGGAGAAGTTCGGGTCGTCTCAACTCAAGATGGTAGGTAGACGACGAGTTGCTATCATAGGGCTACTGGTCTCGCCGAATCACGCTGGTCCATCCTAGTCTTTAGGTTGCCCTATATTGCAACCAAGGCATACCCTTGGTTCTTCTAACGCAGACCTTAACCTCTGTGAGCCCAGGCGGATCATCTGCAGCCTCACAGAGGGATACCAAGAGTACCCTCACGTCCCCTCGAAGCCGCATGCTTCGTCCCCCAGTTCGTTGGAGCCTTCTTTAAGATCAGATGGACGTTCGCTCCTTCTCGTGTCGTACTAAGGTTTACTACTTAGCTCCCTTAACTAAGGTTTACTACTTAGTCCCCGAACCGTCGTTTTCTTAACTAAGGTTTACAACTTAGTCCTTTTAACTAAGGTTTACTACTTAGTTCTCTTTCTCGTCAAGTTGGATTGGTTAAGTGTCATTAGTCAATTCAAGTTATCTTAACCCATTCATTTGTCATGTTAAACTATTTAAGTGTTACCAGTAATTCACGTTGACTTAACCCTACCAGCATCAAGTTATATTGGTTAAGTATTTACTTAACCCTACCCATTCATCTTGTATTGGTTAAGTGTTCCTTTTTAACTTAACCTTGCCTATCTGTTTTAAATAACATGTTATAACGGTTAAGTGTTCCTTAGTTAACTTAACCCTAACATTGGTTTGATTAACATGTTCTAATGGTTAAGTATTGTCCCTTCATGTTTTTAACTTAACCCTATTCATTTATCACACTCTGATGGTTAAGTGTTCAAGCTTACTTAACCCTACGGTCTAGTCCAGCTAACATATTAAATTGGCTAAGTGTATTAAATTTACTTAACCCTAACCTCTAGTCTAGTTAGCATGTTAAATTGGCTAAGTGTATTAACTTTACTTATCTCCAACCTCTAATCTAGTTAACATGTTAAATTGGCTAAGTGTATTGAATTCACTTAACCCCCACTTTCTAGTATGGTTAACATATTAAATTGGCTAAGTGTTTTTCTTAGTTACTTAACTCCTACAAATCTTGTCTTGTTACCATGTTAAGTTGGTTAAGTGTTCTAGTTAACTTAACCCTATCGTTCTAACTTAACCGTGTTAAGTTGGTTAAGTGTTCCTATGGACTTAACCCTCTCATTCTAGCTTAACTGTGTTAAGTTGGTTAAGTGTTCTTATGGACTTAACCCTCTCATTCTAGCTTAACATTAATTGTCCTATTAAAGCACTAGCCACTCACATTAGACAGGTATTGTTGTGGCTGCCGATATGCCGGTTGGTTCCGGGCAGTCTTACGCCACAACTCAGTCTAACCTCGGGCCTTTATGGGGCTCAATGCCTTAACCTCCCACATTGGATAGGTATTGTTGTGATCACTGGACAGCCGGGCGGGTCCGGGCAGATTTACATCACAACTCAATCCAACCTCGGGTTAAGCATGTTCGTATTGTCTAAATTTATTTTTCTCATTTAGGATAAATTCTATAAGTAAATTTTCCCTAATTTACTTATTCCATTATTACTCTTTTAATGTACATTGTCAACATTTATTATTATGGCCCATTTTCCCTATATATCATATTTATAGTTTTTGGTATGTAAATTATACCAAATTAAGTGTCACTAGCCATGATTATTCTAAACATGACAATTACTCACAATTATGAATAAATTCAAATTTTGTGCTAATATACTTATTACGCCAAATTAACTTTAATTGACCCAATTCTGATTTAACATCCTAATTTACAGTTTATGGCAAGACTAGAATTATTATTCTAGTTTACCGTTTACGCCTAAAACTTAGCTTACTTGCCAATACTAAATTTAATATGTCAAATTACATATTCCATAATTCATGTCAAATTTTCAAATTTGCGTTCTAATAAACATGCCATAATACATGTTCTAAATTATGTCAATCATAATTATGTTCATGTTCCACATTATGCCAATTTCCAAGTTTACAACCATGTTTAAGTCAAATTTATGATTTGCCCAAATCGTATTCCCATCGTTCGTGTAATCGTGATTTCATCCTAGATTATAGATAAATCTAGATTCGTGGATAAAAAGGGAATGAACCAAAATGCCATGAAAAGATAGACATAATGACTGGCAGAAGATGATAATCACTAATCACAGATCTAACAAATTACACTGAATAAATTGATTAAAGCATCGAAGGCCTATAGATCTGATAATATTATGACATAAAAAGGGTTGAACAAATAACATAGGTTCAAGTACATGGGTAGATCTAACTTAATAGATAAATTCCCATAATCAAGATCCAAGGATAATTAAGAATAAACTGAATTGATAATCAAGTTTAGATCCAATCTCACAGTCATAATCCTAGGCAATAATATCATGTTCATGAATCATAGGTAATTATCCACTATTGTCCTTGTCATAGTCATAGGCATTGGTTTATGCTCCAAGTCAAAGGCTTATGTTCATAGTCAAAGGCTTATGTTCATAGTCAAAGGCTTATGGTTTCAAAGGCCACAGTTCCATAGTCATAATCTTAAGCATCGGCAATTTAGTCACAATGTGTTCTAGGCCATAATCAAGAATCAGATCCAAAGTCATAAACAAGCACAGATTCAATGAAATAATAAGGCATATTTCTTATATTCTTTTAATTTCATGTCACAAATAGAAAAGGCATTCAAATCTAAAAAGTAACCGACTTACATTGATTGGATCTAGAAAAGAATAGGAAGATAGCTTTGCTTGAAGCCGTTGAATCTTTACTTGAATCCTAACTTGTTTTGAATCTTCTCTTGAAAGACTTGGGCAAGATATCCTCGTCTTGATTTATATTTTATTTTAATTTATTTTTTAGATTTAGAGGAAGAAGAAGAAGCCATGTCCATCAAGAATTTGTGCAGCATAAGGTTAGAGAAGAATGGTGCAAAGAGAAGAAGACTAAGGGGCTGTTTATATAGGATTGTAAGTTAATTTGAGCCGTCGTTGAAGCCAAGGTTAATCAAAGCCATCCATTCTAAAGAGAAGCCAATTATGTTCACAATTACTTTCTTAATGTACATTATTAACATTTATTATTAAATTTGTATGCACATTAGATACATCCCCCCTTTACACATTTATTATTAAATTTGTATGCACATTAGATACATCTCCCCTTTACACATTTATTATTAAATTTGTATGCACATTAGATACATCTCCCCTTTACACATTTATTATTAAATTAGTAACTTTAGTGTTAACAGAAATACGGGGTGTTACATTCTCCCCTCCTTAAAGGATTTCGACCCCGAAATCTTCAAACCAAGAAGAATGTAAATCCTACCATCCAATCATCCATCTACCCAACCATCAAACACAGGCATCCATTGTCCTTAAAGACTTCTAATGCTTGTATGTTCATATGCATAGTGTGTGTACATGTCTTTACTTAATGCAAAATCAGGCGGTCTACTGATTCAGTTGACCTCCTTAATGCAAATCATGTCAGTGTCATGCGTCCAATATGTATGCAAATCCTAATGATACATATTATTTCTATATGAGTGCACAATCATTCACTCAAATGCGACATCCATGTGATAACACATTAAGTTCAATTCATAAAAAATACATATATGTAAGTGAAATATGAAGGCGTCTGAGCTGATCTAGTGCGTAATACGTGTGTATATGCATTCACGAGCAACCACTAGCAACCATTCGTAACCATCAACCATAACATGTTTCAAATACATGTTTACATCCAAAAGGGTTTCTACCTAAGGATCGATGATACGTCCTAGAGGATATACCTTAAAAGCTAGAAATTAGTATGCATAGAATTCCTAAAAAAAAGGAATCAAGGATGTACCCTTAAGAAAAAGGGTATGAGGCGCGTATGCCTTATCTTCAATCTCCCGTATCACGTCTTCTTGAGCTTTACTCAATTGTACCTTAACAGATTCAACTTCACGTTTGTGAAGTTTCTTGAACTCCATTTCCAAAATAAACAAATGTCAACCATGATACTGAGTGTATATACTAGGATGATCAGAGGCCTCTCCTCTTAGCTTATCCATCATGCCATAACTATGAGGGTCAAAAGGTCACTACGTACTTTTTACCTCTCTTAAGGTTAGTCCTTCTCTATATAGAGCGCCTACCACAACTATTCATCTCTCAAGCAAACCATCCTAGTCGAACTCGACATCCCTCAAGTACAAGCCCCAAAGGCCTAAACCAATATCAGACAAGCACCCGAGGAATGTCTCCTCCGAATTTGGAAGATCTACGTGAGATGATCTAAGCAAAAACAACCAAACACTTGAGCACTTGTTGGGATCTTTTACTATACAAGTTCTAATGTGCAGAGACTCAACTATGGAAGCAAATATGAACAAATGCGAAGTGCTACAACCAAAAGAAAGAGTACAAACAGAAAAGCTTGACTTTTCCAACAGAACTTTACTACCTTTCTCCTAGGTACGCTTAGTGGTGAAAGCATGTAGTTGCCCTTCTGAAAATCTTGTCCTTTGTTCTTAATTATATGCCCTATTCTTCCATAGTAAATATACTTCCTCTTGTCTTAGGTTTTATAATCCCTTCCTCCTTCGTGAGCCAAGTTTACATCCATGAATTCCTCATCCTTGGGTTTTGCTCCTTAGCCAAACTCCTCATCCTCTTTCGTGTGTAATCATGTTGACAAATCTCTCGAAAGCTGCCTCCATCGTACAGAAAACCCTACTAAGCTTGAAAGAAAACTAGCCGCAGGTGAAACTACTACGGATATAGAAGGAAGTCGGGCACTACTTCGCCCTTCGATGAGGTTACCTCCCAGAAAGCCAGGAGCCCCAGAGACTCAAGAAAGAAGGGGACAAGAATTCAAATAGAGAATCAGAAGATAGTGCGTATGGCTTTTGGGGAATATACCTTTAAAACAAAACTTTTCTTTTGAAAATGCTTCTTTTAAAACTATTTGAAAATAATAATAATTTTTTTCAAATCTTTTATCTGATCCGGTAACCTTCAGCTCTGATACCACATGTAATACCCCACATCCTTTAGTGTCACTCACAAAGGGAATGCACTAAGTTCTGTGGAGCATTTAGGGTAAAAGATGCAGATAAATTACAAGACAGACAAAATTAAAACAGTGGAAAATAAAACTTTACTTTATTGATAAAATAGTTTGTACAACAATTGTTTTCCAATATCAGAGTATCATCTGTCTTACAAAATAGAGAAGCATAAAATAACATTTATATTCCCCAGTGTAGCATAAGCCAGCCATAGCAGTAGAAAAAGAGAGTCCAAAGCACTTTGTCAAAGAATCTTCGAGCTTGGGAAGAGCGACGGTCCAATCTAACCTGAGCTATACTATTCCCTCCTTAACTACCTGGGGTGGGGAACGGAAGAAAAGAAGACGAAAGAAAACTGGGTCAGACATAAAGTCTTGTAAGTTCAGTTACTTCTAGCATGTGAACAAGGAAAAACAAAACGACATGAATTAACTGAATACAAGACAATACCAGGATGATAGGGCCAACAAGATAGGATAAGATTAACACAAGATATGCTAAGACAAGATAAACTGGATATGCTTTAATACTTTCTCCGCTACGCTATTAACCTGTTATTATGGTTTCTATGTCTCTGCACCACCTTTCTAGTGTCCCAACTAGTAATCTGTCTAAAATGATAACGCGATCCCAATCCCAGTAATTGTGGTTGCCTTTAGGCGTACATTTATTATTTATTACCTAGATCTAATCTAGGGTTTTATATCAAAGTGCTTCCTAGATTCCACTCGGGTTTACGTGGCTTATCTAATGCTTCACAGATTCAAGGTTTATGCCACCTAGGTCCAACTAGGGATTACGCTACCTGTCGAACGATGCCCCTAGTCTAGGACACACTACCTAGAGCGGTATATGTTCCTAGACTTTCCCCACGTATGTGTCGTGAATCGTTTATCGCTATCTAGATGCACATGTCCTGAAATGTGCGACCCGAGTCCCGTGGCAGGGCTGCTCTAAAAACACGGAACTCGGTCGGGAGCTTTCAGATATCTGCCGATGCAGATGCTAAGGTCTGTTTCTCCAGTGGCTATGGTCCCACTTGACCCCTCCCTCAACTAATGAAAGGCACACCTTGAAAAATGAGAACTATACGCAGACCCTCTATGCCCCACTAACCTATGGACATCCATACCCATAACTAGATAGCAAGTATATGGTCTGTTGGAGTTCTCCGCCTTTCCGCTTCATGTATCTCGATTGACTCAAGATGGTAGGTAGACAACGAGTTGCTATCACAGGGCTACTGGTCTCGCCGAATCACGCTGGTTCATCCTAGTCTTTAGGTTGCCCTATATTGCAACCAAGGCATACCCTTGGTTATTCTAACGCAGACCTTAACCTCTATGAGCCCAGGCGGATCATCTGCAGCCTCACAAAGGGATACCAAGAGTACCCTCACGTCCCCTCGAAGCCGCATGCTTCGTCCCCCAGTTCGTTGGAGCCTTCTTTAAGATCAGATGGACGTTCGCTCCTTCTCGTGTCGTACTAAGGTTTTCTACTTAGTTCCCTTAACTAAGGTTTACTACTTAGTCCCCGAACTGTCGTTTTCTTAACTAAGGTTTACAACTTAGTCCTTTTAACTAAGGTTTACTACTTAGTTCTCTTTCTCGTCAAGTTGGATTGGTTAAGTGTCATTAGTCAATTCAAGTTATCTTAACCCATTCATTTGTCATGTTAAACCAGTTAAGTGTCACTAGTAATTCACGTTGACTTAACCCTACCAGCATCAAGTTATATTGGTTAAGTATTTACTTAACCCTACCCATTCATCTTGTATTGGTTAAGTGTTCCTATTTAACTTAACCTTGCCTATCTATTTTAACTAACGTGTTATAACGGTTATGTAACACCCCGAATTTTAGCTAATACTAAAATTCTCTAATCATAGGATAAATAATCTCAGATGTGGGAATTGGGGGTAACGGGCTGCGTCATTGCGTTCGTCTCGGAAAAATACGAGAAATAGAGTCCGAGTTTTCGAGAATCGGAGTCCGTATGGCCCGGTTATGGCCCAATGAAGTTTGCAGAAAAATTAAAGCTTAAAACAGATTTAGAAATTTAAATTAGGATTTGAAAATAGAACCAGCGGGGTCAGGCGGGAAAGTTCCCGCCCTAACCATGTCGACAGGCCTGTCGACAGGGGTGTCGACTTGCCTGTCGACAGGGGCGCGGCATCCAGAAACCTGGGTGCACCAGGTTGGGTTTTAGGCTGGCTTGGAGGGCTGGGTTCTAGAGATTTCCTAAATCTGACGGACCTAAACTAATCTAGGGTTAATCTAAGGGCCTAAAACACTACCTAATCCTATAAATAAGACCCTAACCCTACCCTAATTCATTCATAATTAGATCTAGTAACTAAACTATGGCAAAATGAAACTTGATCATGGCCTCCACAAATCAATGAAGAGAGTTGCAAGCTAATCAACCTCTAATCAACATCTTCTTCAACTAAAGCTACTAGTTCTACTACATAAGTTGCTAATCTTGGTTTTGGTGAGTTCCTATGGCTTTAATAATCAATTGTTAAATTGATTATGGTAGGATGTGATAAGACATGGCTATGTTTGTGGATAAATGTGTTTATGCAAGTTTGTATGATATGTGATTTGCAAGTTTTATGTTATATGCAAGGTTAATGCCATGTTTTATGATGCAAAACACTATGTTGAACATTTATGCATATGTAACATGTTATGCAAACTATATGAGAGAGTATATGCAAGTTATATGTAACATGATATGCAAGTTATGCATGTGATCTTATGCATGCTAAGTATTTGGTGTTATGCATGCTAAGTATTTGATTTTATGCATGCTAAGTATTTGATTTTATGCATGCTAAGTAGGTGGTTTTATGCATGCTAAGTGTTTGGTATTATGCATAAATCATGACATGCAAGTTTACCCTTTTAAATGTGGTGCATACATATGCAAGATGACACCTTTATATGTTATGCATGTTTACCCTCCTTTAAGATGCAAGTCATATATGCAAGTTCAACATATTATGTAAGTTATGTGTATGCTTATATGCAAGCTCAACATGTTATGCAAGTTATGTGCATGATGTTATGTAAGTTATGTGCATGTTGTTATGCAAGTTCATATGCAAGTTATGTGTATGAGGGTATGCAAGTTATGTGCATGATGTTATGCAAGTTATGTTTATGAGATTATGCAAGTTATGTGCATGATGTTATGCAAGTTATGTATATGCTTAAATGCAAGTTTAATGTGATATGCAAGTATGTGGATGCTTATGCAAGTATGTGAATGCTTATGCAAGTATGTGAATGCTTATGCAAGTTATGTGTATGCTTAAATGCATGTTTAACATGTTATGCAAGTTACGAGAATGCTTATATGCAAGTTCAACATGTTATGCAAGATATGTGTATGATAATATGCAAGCTCATATGCAACATGTTATGCAAATCATGGGTATGATAAATGCAAGTTTGGGTTAAATGTAGTTGGGTTAATTTATGCTCATAAATGCAAGTTGACATCCTCTTAACCCATGACAAAGTTATATGCTAAACCCATGATATTTGTGATGGATCTTCCCCTTTATTATGTCACGAGATGAGAACGATTTACGTGGGGGAACGATGGGGTTGGTAAATGTGTTAATAAAAGTATGATTGGGTATGATTAAGCATACCATAAAATGAATAAGCATAAGTGGGAATTTACCTATTGAGTTAGGTCTACCCCATGGGAATTTACCTATTGAGTTAGGTCTACCCATGTTATGAAAAACTTGATATTAATTAGGGATAATTAATATGGGGGTGATTAATTAGGTGTAATTAATCAACTAAGACACGAGGTTGGACCCTTTTGTAGCGGAAGTCTGCCCGGAACCGACCGGCCATCCAGCAGCTACAAATGATTGGCCCAATGTGAGAGGTCTTAGTCATAAATTAAATACATGATTAAAGTAAAGACACGAGGTTAGACCCTTTTGATGACAGAAGTCTGCCCGGAACCAACCGGCATATCCAGCAGTCATAAAAGACGGTCTAATGTGAGAGGTCTTTATGAGGTCATGATCTTAATTAATGAATTAAGAAACACTTAACCATATTAGCATGTAGAGGAGCATGAGGGGTTAAGTGGGTGCCTTGGGTGGCATGTAGTAACTAGTGGGGGTGCCTTGGGTGGCATGAGGAAACTAGTAGGTTGCCTTGGGTGGCAATAGAAAATACGATTAGAATACTTAACCAAAGTGGAACATGTAATTAAACATGATTAAAGGGTTAAGTAAGTGCCTTGGGTGGCATGTGGGAATCAAGTAAGTGCCTTGGGTGGCATGCAGAAATCTAGTGGGTGCCTTAAGTGGCAATTGAAATATAATTAGATGACTTAACCAAACCTTAACATGTAAGGGGGCATGATTATAAAAAGGGGTTAAGTGGGATGCACTAGATAAAATGACAAGCTTAAGTAGTAGCTTGTGGGGGCCCATTTCAACCAATATCCCAAACGTATCTTTGTGGGCTCGACCCATGTCGAGTGACGGGACACGCATATTGGGCTTGACTGTAAGAGGACAAAACGGGTTAGCGGTGGCAACGCAAGTCCAACGGGTTTCATATGCGTGTGTGGGCCCGGGCTGGTAGATAAGCCGTTGTTGCATCGTGTAGATATAAAGCCGTGCACCGTTGATATTATCAGGTGGCCACTTTAGGGGAGTGATACACCCCACTGTGGGACCAGCACGGGTATCTATGTTAGGGAGCCGATCGCTTGGGAGTAGTGGGTACACCTAATAAAGATAGGGGCAGACGACACCTATGTAGGGGTACACGAAACTACTGGGTAAAATTACTAAGTACACATAGTGGAGATAGGGGCAGACGGCACCTATGTAGTGGGCTAGGGGTACACAAAATTACTGGAAAAATTTTCTATGTCCTTGGGAGGGATCAACCTTTAAGTAGGAATTACTCTTGGTGGGTAGAACTGGTGTGGTGCAGTGTAGGAATTACCCTTGGGTGGGTAGATCTGGGGTGGTGTAAGCTAGTAATTATCCTTGGGTGGATAAATACGTCGTTTCGGTTATCGTAGTACATCCTGTGTTTTGTTGGCTACTTAGTGTAGTCATTATCCCCAGAGGTACCGTATCTTGTTTATATCTTACCCTAATTACTTTAATGGTTGTATTGTTAGGGTTATAGGACTCACTCAGACTTATGTCTGACCCCGTTGTTGTTTATCTTTTTCCCCACCCTCAGGTTATCAGAGTGGACCTAGCACTAGTGGGCTTGGACCAGACCGCTATATCTATCTTTTGGGGCTTGGACCGTAGAAGTAAAGCTCGGTTTATCTTTTGGCTATTATCTATGTAATGGGATTATGTACTTCTATTTTATCAGGATGGATATTATGTACTTGACTCTTGTTATGGTTTTGTGATGTAACCAAACATGTTTTGTTAATGAAATGATGTTTTAAATTTTCAAGTGTTACTTATATCTGTCCTGTTGTAATTTTTCTGTTCTATACTTACTAAAAATACTCCACCAAAACTAAGGCATTCCCTTTGTGAGTGACCTTAGCGGGTGTGGGGTGTTACAGGTTATGTGTTCCCTTAGTTAACTTAACCTAACATTGGTTTGATTAACATGTTCTAATGGTTAAGTATTGTCCCTTCATGTTTTTAACATAACCCTATTCATTTATCACACTCTGATGGTTAAGTGTTCAAGCTTACTTAACCCTACGGTCTAGTCCAGCTAACATATTAAATTGGCTAAGTGTATTAAATTTACTTAACCCCAACCTCTAGTCTAGTTAGCATGTTAAATTGGCTAAGTGTATTAACTTTACTTATCCCCAACCTCTAGTCTAGTTAACATGTTAAATTGGCTAAGTGTATTGAATTCATTTAAGCCCCACTTTCTAGTCTAGTTAACATATTAAATTGGCTAAGTGTTTTTCTTAGTTACTTAACCCCTACAAATCTTGTCTTGTTACCATGTTAAGTTGGTTAAGTGTTCTAGTTAACTTAACCCTATCGTTCTAACTTAACTGTGTTAAGTTGGCTAAGTGTTCCTATGGACTTAACCCTCCCATTCTAGCTTAACCGTGTTAAGTTGGTTAAGTGTTCTTATGGACTTAACCCTCCCATCTAGCTTAACTTTAATTGTCTTATTAAAGCACCAGCCACTCACATTAGACAGGTATTGTTGTGGCTGCCGGTATGCCGGTTGGTTCCGGGCAGTCTTACGCCACAACTCAGTCTAACCTCGGCCCTTTGTGGGGCTCAATGCCTTAATCTCCCACATTGGATAGGTATAGTTGTGATCACAGGACAGCCGGGCGGGTCCGGGCAGGTTTACATCACAACTCAATCCAACCTCGGGTTAAGCATGTTCGTATTGTCTAAATTTACTTTTCTCATTTAGGATAAATTCTATAAGTAAATTTTCCCTAAATTACTTATTCCATTATTACTCTTTTAATGTACATTGTCAACATTTATTATTATGGCCCATTTTCCCTATATATCATATTTATAGTTTTTGGTATGTAAATTATACCAAATTAAGTGTCACTAACCATGATTATTTTAAACATGACAATTACTCACAATTATGACTAAATTCAAAATTTGTGCTAATATACTTATTATGCCAAATTAAATTTAATTGACCCAATTCTGATTTAACATCCTAATTTACAGTTTATGGCAAGACTAGATTTATTATTCTAGTTTACCGTTTACGCCTAAAATTTAGCTTACTTGCCAATACTAAATTTAATATGTCAAATTACATATTCCATAATTCATGTAAAATTTTCAAATTTGCATTCTAATAAACATGCCATAATACATGTTATAAATTTTGTCAATCATAATTATGTTCATGTTCCACATTATGCCAATTTCCAAGTTTACAACCATGTTTAAGTCAAATTTATGATTTGCCCAAATCGTATTCCCATCGTTCGTGTAATCATGATTTCATCTTAGATTATAGATAAATCTAGATTCGTGGATAAAAAGGGAATGAACCAAAATGCCATGAAAAGATAGACATATTGAATGGTAGAAGATGATAATTCACTAATCACAGATCTAACAAATTACACTGAATAAATTGATTAAAGCATCGAAGGCCTATAGATCTGACAATATTATGACATAAAAAGGGTTGAACAAATAACATAGGTTCAAGTATATGGGTAGATCTAACTTAATAGATAAATTCCCATAATCAAGATCTAAGGATAATTAAGAATAAACTGAATTGATAATCAAGTTTAGATCCAATCTCACAGTCATAATCCTAGGCAATAATATCATGTTCATAAATCATAGGTAATTATCCACTATTGTCCTTATCATAGTCATAGGCATTGGTTTATGCTCCTTGTCAAAGGCTTATGTTCATAGTCCAAGGCTTATGTTCATAGTCAAAGGCTTATGGTTTCAAAGGCCACAGATCCATAGTCATAATCTTAAGCATTGGCAATTTAGTCACAATGTGTTCTAGGCCATAATCAAGAATCAGATCCAAAGTCATAAACAAGCACAGATTCAATGAAATGATAAGGCATATTTCTTATATTCTTTTAATTTCATGTCACAAATAGAAAAGGCATTCAAATCTAAAAAATAACCGACTTACATTGACTGGGTCTAGAAAAGAATAGAAAGATAGCTTTGCTTGAAGTCGTTGAATCTTTACTTGAATCCTAACTTGTTTTGAATCTTCTCTTGAAAGACTTGGGCAGGATATCCTCGTCTTGATTTATATTTTATTTTAATTTATTTATTTAGATTTAGAGGAAGAAGAAGAAGCCATGTCCATCAAGAATTCGTGCAGCATAAGGTTAGAGAAGAATGGTGCAAAGAGAAGGAGACTAGGGGGCTGTTTATATAGGATTGCGAGTTAATTTGAGCCGTCGATGAAGCCAAGGTTAATCAAAGCCATCCATTCTAAAGAGAAGCCAATTATATTCACAATTACTTTCTTAATGTACATTATTAACATTTATTATTAAATTTGTATGCACATTAAATACATCCCCCCTTTACACATTTATTATTAAATTTGTATGCACATTAGATACATCTCCCCTTTACACATTTATTATTAAATTTATATGCACATTAGATACATCTCCCCTTTACACATTTATTATTAAATTAGTAACTTTAGTGTTAACAGAAATACGGGGTGTTACAAATTCCATCGTTTGCAAAAATTTATCTTTTTGAGCTTCTAATTAAATAACTATTTATTGTCAAAATTCCGAGTTGTTACAAAGTCATATGGTACATCTCAACAAATCCAAGTCCAAGCTGTAAGAGAAGTCCTAGTCACTGTTGAGTGCTTCCACTTAGAGGACTTGGGTGAAAGAGGAAGAAAGAAGTAAAAGAAAAAGGGTCAGACATAGAGTCCGGCGAGTTCCAGTGATTTGTAAATATGCATAAAATAGAAATGCCAAGAAAGGTAAATAAGACTGGATGAGAAAGGTACAACATCATGTAAGGTAAACTAAACTTAAACAGAACAGCATGATAGACGGTAATAATAGGAATAAACTATGATTGAGTAATGCTTCACATTTAAATCCAAAACGGGTATGTTATGCAAAAAAATAAAATCCAAAATGGGTATGTCTGCACCAATACTAGTATAATAGGATTAATAAGAAACCTAATTACATAACAACAAAGTTAACAATAGAATTAACAGCAGAATTAGGCATACGCTAATTCCATAATAGGATTAGATGTTACCCTAATTGCGTAACTGCAGGATTTGATGTACCATAATTAATACTCATGTGATTGGCTCCCTACTACGTAAATATCATGTGTCAGCCCCGACAGTAGGGTGTATCTCTCCCTAACCAGCAACTATATAACACATAACTATTTATTGGTGTTACAGTTAGTTTCCCTAATCGGACTCATGCACGCTCATGACTCCATCGGAATGCGCCCGTACCCACCTTCCACATGTGAACCTCTAACTATCCAGTTCAGTAAAGCATACCTTGGCCCCAACCTAGTGTGTTGCCCCTTCTAACAAAATATCAACGGGGATACTGGCCGATATGAGTTTCAAATAGCAAATTGACACATGCTAAATCCCCCTAAGTTTGTGCCCCTAAAATTAGGATTTAAGAGTCCCTGAAACTCGATACAGCAACAGAACGAGGGACCTCTTGGCTTATTAATACTTATGTTTAACCTAGCAGATGTATGTTTACTAATAAGTATGATTGTAATATTCCATGTCATTATGTGTTTACAACCCCTCACCAAAACACCAGCCCAGATGTACACAATTTCTACAGCGCGTTGTTTTATTAACCTACGTATGGTACTTACATGTTCTAACATGTTATTTACTTAATGTTTGTATTAAGTCAAATCTAATAAGTCCAATACATATGCATACTATTCATCAACTATATTCCCAAATTACAACTTGTACAGGTTTATGCATATTATCTATTTATAGTAAATATATGCGCGTTTCTCTTTTTACCATTTTACAACAAGTCTAAACATGTTTATATTTTCCTTTTTCCCAAATTATAGTTAAACAGTCACAATTCAGTTACATGCCTATATTCCTCTTTTTTATGTCATTCATTATATGCGCACACTCAACTCGGGTATAGCCTAGGCTTCCAAAGGCCTAGGATTAGCGTAAAATAAAAAGGGAAAACAAAGAAAGAAGAATAGAATCAATTACATAATACTTGTTAATTATCCAACAGTAAAGGCATATGTTTTACTATCACTATGGCATCAGTATTTACATGTATAATATGTGTTTTACAATCACTACAGCAACACTACAACAAAGTGTATTTTTAGTTATATTATATAGTGGCGTTTGAACGCAGAATGCATCTATTGCAGATATCAATACGCGGGAATTTCTTTTTTTTGTTCCCGCTTACCTATCTTATCAAATTTTCAATACACGGGGTTTTCTTTCTTGCCTACCTCCAAAACAAAATAACCCTAAAATTTATCTCAACTCCATCTCCTATCCTCTTCCCAAATCTCTAAAATAGGAACCTAAAATTTATCTATTTGCATCAGATTGGAATTTTGGGTTATGCTAGTTAATTGCGTCATATTGGAATTTTGGGTTATGCTAGTTAATGGATCTAGGGTTGTGGGGGTTTAAGAATGTCAGAATGGTGAAGTAATTTTGTCATAGGAAGCCAGTCCCACAGCCGCAAGCGCCATAGCCACCAACCTCTGTATCACGGTCTTTCTTAAATCAATGTAAGTACCATTCTACTTAATCAATTTTCTTAAATTCGACCTTTCTAAAATCTGAAACGGAGAAACTCAATTTCTTAAGAACCATCCGAAACTAAAAGAAAGAACAATCCTTTCTGTTCAGTCAATTTTCTTAAAGGCGATCTATCTTTCAAAACTACGTAAGAACCATTTTCTCTTCATTTACTTCTAGCACTCCCAGTATTTTGGTCATTTTAGGAAACTAATCCTGCAATTTATCATGGCTTCTTCTTCTTCATTTAAATATGGTATTTTATCCTTTTTGGTTTTCAGGCTAATCAGAGGCATGCGCGAAATCCTCCTTGGTGATTTAGTAGATTAGGATCTCCGAGGTAATTTCACATAGTACATCTTAATATGGTAACTCAAATATTATCACACATAGTTTTTTTACATATATTTTGTACATTAGTTGCAAGCTTATCCGCCTTCGTTTGAATTAATGTGTTATGACAATGATTTTTTATATTCTAAATCATACATCTGAAAAAAATTGGCATTATAAACATCAAATTGTGTTCATCGGTGTTAGTCGTGATAAATTTAGTTGTATTAGTTAAGCTTCTTGATACTTGCATGAATGTCAACTTCAGTTTATCCAAATGCAAATTATTTTTCTGTCCAAGATGCAGTTCAAAATATGGAAAGTTCTTTTTTAACTGTTTATGCTACCTTTGAGCAGCAGCAGACTAAATTCTTTTTGTGTGTGTGTGAGAGAGAGAGAGAGAGGGTGTGTGAGAGAGAGATCTTGAATCCATTGTTTAATTTTCGGATGATGAAAACGGAAAATTACAATATCAATGATGGTGTAACAAGACTGAATAATTTTCTTAACACTTAGCGAAAACTTTAACGAGTAAGTACACATACCACATTTGAAATCGTTAAGCATGACTCTTGACTCTATTTTTTGTATTGAAGAGTTTATTGTTAAATGTGAAACAGAAGGTTCTAAATGTGGAAAATAAATATCAAAGGCTAAAGTTACCAAATGAAATTCAAGTTTATAAACCCAAGTAGCATAAGGTGTATATTATAACATCCCCACCTTATTCTATTTACAGTTCCATCTATACCTATTACATTTTATTGCACAAAGTCAGTAATAATCTCTCTCTCTCTCTCTATACATATATATACACACACACACACACACATATATGTGTGTGTATAGACATAAATACCAAGAATATGTGTGTGTGTGTAGACATAAATGTCAAGAAATTCTTAAAATTGTCAAATATTTAGGTGAAGGTTTTCAATTTGCCTGCACCTGGAAAGTAAGCAAAGATTTGAAACTTTTTAGGTTTGTATTTTATTCAAACTTTTTCTAGATAAAAATGTTATGATACATGATTGTTTCAAGCTAAGTAATTTCATTCTAAAAGTTTCCATTTAAGGATGATTATGAGATGTTGTGGATGACAATAACCATCAACATGGTGAAGCTTCTCAAAGTCAAATCAATTACTTGCCATGACATAATCATGAGAAGATTTTCCAATAATCAGTCTAAGCAACTTTTGCTGCACTTAACATAATGATAAGTTATTCAAGTCTTGCAATTGTAGATTATTTACCTTATTTTTCACTAAGAAAGTGTCAATCTGAAATCACGGAGATATCCCAACTTATGTTTCTTAATATCATATGTAAATGAATGTGGCTTTCTTTTATCTCCTTGCTTGTTTTTGTTAGTACTTTTGTAATTACACAATTGTATTACAAACAGACAACAACAACAATCAACGTTAATCAATTATGCTACAATTGTCACGTCAAACTGTGTGTACAATAATCACAGAAAGCATAACAAATTTTTGCACAAGACTGAAGATAAACAGAAAATATTCTGTTTCAGTAATGTCCGAGTCCGGAAGTTTTCTGTTTCCTAGAAACAATATTGCCGTCGTATGCACCAATCGACGTTGTTACAACTTGTTTCCCAGGATAAAATGGACCAACTCCATTGCATAGTGCCAGCAAACAAAGCTCTGATGAACTGAAGTTGATTATAGAAACCAGATCAGAGGATTACTTTGAAGAAGAAGAAGTAATGCAAGCATAAATTAGTAACCGTCAGAATAGGAAAGGTTACGACCCTTTAACCAGCCGGTTATTAATATGCGTCTGTTGAGAATTCAAATGGTTGTCTTTATTCAGCTAACATACATTCCTTTCGAATTCTGGACTGAACAGACACACCTTTAAAATTCTGAGAAAAAATATTCTCATGTCAGTGCACTAGCCCAATCAACAACCGTCGGCCAAATCCAATCAGGAGACCCCAAGAGCCCCAAGGCCCAAGGCCCTTATCTGTGACATTTTAATGTATTATTATGTCATGGCCAAGCCCACATCCTCATATCATCCCTCTCCTTTCTATTTTACATAAGCCTATTTGGCTTCTAATATATTAGGGGAGATTGTGCTAATATTTCTATGATGTGGGACTTTAAATGTTGCTATCTCTTTTTCTTCCTACTTTCCCCTTTCTTTGCTCATTCATTTCCAGCAATCCCCCACATGAATGAGCAGTTGATCTTAGTTTCATGAATCATTTATCGCATTGATTAAAGTAGCACATAGGCCTTGAACTTTCCTAGTGATTACCTATTTGAATCACAGGAGAATCAGTAGACATAGACTGTCCTTGAACTGTAAGCCTTTCGTGTAATTCCAAAGTAGATAACACGCGATAAATGTTTCTTATAACCCTTCTTTCTCTGTATGTGTTCATTTTTTTTTTTTTTGCCTCGAACACCTGCCTGGTCTCATGAGTGCTTAGAGAATTTGGCCTCATAATTCTCTTTGAAGCGGCTCCTTCGCACTTACGTAGGTGATTCTGTAAAGGGCATTCTCTAATTCCTCAAATGCAGACATCATTAAAAGTTCTCATACTTATCCTTATTCAACATATAATGCACTGACTTATCATAGGAATGGTTTGTGTGTAACAGTGCCATCAAGTTTCTCTTAAACTTCGTTGTCCTTCTGAACCTAGATCTTGGGATCTCCAGTCAACTAGGTGGGGTTTCCATTTTAGAAAAACCTTTAGTCTGTAGGCCTTAGCCCCATTCCCTTCGATAAGGTTTGAACTTTCTCACTTGGCAAGCCTTTTGTAAGTGGATCCGCTAAGTTATCTTTAGATCGAATGTAATCTATTGTGATAACACCATTAGAGAGAAGTTGTCTTATAGTTATATGTCTACGACGAATATGCCTAGTTTTACCATTGTATAGTGTACTATTAGCCCTTCCAGTAGCTGGTTGACTATCACAATGTATACATATTGGAGGCATAGGTTTGCTCCAATTAGGAATGTCTTCCAAGAAGCTTCGAATCCATTCTGCTTCTTCTGCATTCTTATCCATTGCAATAAACTCTGATTCCATCGTAGATCTAGCGATACAAGTCTTTTTGGGTGATTTCCATGAAATTGCTCCATTTCCTAATGTGAACACGTATCCACTTGTAGAATTTGTATCATTTGATCCAGTGATCCAATTTGCATTACTCATCCTTCCACTATTGAAGGATAGTTTGTATAGTATAGACCATAACTCTTGCATGCTTTAGCTATCCTAGAACTCTGATTATCGCTTTCCAATGATGTTTACCAGGATTGCTAGTAAATCTACTTAGTTTGCTTACAGCATAAGCGATATCAGGCCTAGTACAGTTCATAACATACGTGATACTTCCTAGTATACGAGAGTGCTCCAATTGGTTAGTACCATCACCAGTGTTCTTTACCCAATTTTGGTTCATATCTACTGGTGATTTTGCAATAGTTACATTATATTGCTTGAATTTCTCAAGTATTTTGGTGATGTAATGCGATTGGGATAATGCATATCCCTGTGGTGTTCTCAGAATTTTTACACCCAATATCTCATCAGACAGCCCTAGGTCTTTCATATCAAATCTAGAGAATAACATATCCTTTGTAGATGATATTATGGCCTAGGATCAATAGGTCATCAACATAAAGACAAACAATGACATATCCAATATGTGTATGTTTTATGTACACACATTTATCTGATTCATTTATCGTGAATCCATTTGATAACATAGTATTATCAAACTTCTCATGCCACTGTTTTGGAGCTTGCTTAAGGCCATAAAGTGATTTTTACCAGTTTGCAAACTTTATGCTCATTTTCTGTTTATCTTCAGTCTTGTGTACAAATTGGTTACGCTTTCTATGATTATTGTACACACAGTTTGACATGACTATTGTGGCATAATTGATTAACATTGATTATTGTTGCTGTCTGTTTGTAATACAATTGTGTAATTACAAAAGTACTAACAATCTTGAAACAATATTGTCGTCGTATGCACCAATCGATTTTGTTACCATTTGTTTCCCAGGATAAAACGGACCAACTCCTTTGCGTAGTGCCAGCAAACAGAGCTCTGACGAACTGAAGTTGATTATAGAAACCAGATCAGAGGATTACTTTGAAGAAGAAGAAGTGATGCAAGCAGAAAAAGGTGAATTCTGTATTGTTTTGGGCAGTGTATATATAGGCGAGGAGGAGTGCCTGTTCGCATGCATTAGTAACCGTCAGAATAGGAAAGGTTGCGACCCTTTAATCGGCCGGTTATTAATATGCGTCTGTTGAGAATTCAAATGGTTGTCTTTATTCAGCTAACAGACATTCCTTTTAAATTCTGGACTGAACGGACACACCTTTAAAAGACTGAGAAAAAATATTCTCATGTCAGTGCACTAGCCCAATCAGCAACCGTCGGCCATATCCAATCAGGAGACCCCAAGAGCCCCAAGGCCCACGGCCCTTGTCTTTGACATTTTAAAGTATTATTATGTCATGGCCAAGTCCACACCCTCGTATCATCCCTTTCCTTTCTATTTTACATAAGCATATTTGGCTTCTATTATATTAGGGGAGATTGTGCTAATATTTCTATGATGTGGGACTTTAAATGTTGCTATCTCTTCTTCTTCTTCCTTATCTCTTCTTCTTCCTACTTTCCCCTTTCTTTGCTCATTCATTTCCAACAATCCCCCACATGAATGAGCAGTTGATCTTACTTTCACGAATCATTTATCGCATCGGTTAAAGTAGCACATCGGCCTTGAACTTTCCTAGTGATTACCTATTTGAGTCACAGGTGAATCAGTAGACATAGACTGTCCTTGAACTGTAAGCCTTTTGTGTAATTCCAAAGTAGATAACAAGCGATAAATGTTTCTTAAAACCCTTCGTTCTCTGTATGTGTTCCGTTTTTTTTTTTTTTTTTTTTTTTTTTTTTGCCTTGGACACTTGCCTGGTCTCATAAGTGCTTAGAGAATTTGGCCTCATAATTCTCTTTGAAGCGGCGCCTTCGCTCTTACGTAGGTGATTCTATAAAGGCCATTCTCTAATTCCTCAAATGCAGACATCATTAAAAGTACTCATACTTATCCTTATTCAACATATAATGCGCTTACTTATCATAGGAATGGTTTGTGTGTAACAGTGCCATTAAGTTTCTCATAAACTTCGTTGTCCCTTTGAACCCAGATATTGGGATCTCCAGTCAACTAGGTGGGGTTTTCATTTTAGAAAAACCTTTAGTCTGTAGGCCTTAGCCCCATTCCCTTCGATAAGGTTTGAACTTTCTCTCTTGGCAAGTCTTTTGTAAGTGGATCCGCTAAGTTATCTTTAGATCGAATGTAATCTATTGTGATAACACCATAGAGAGAAGTTGTCTTATCGTTTTATGTCTACGACGAATATGCCAAGATTTACCATTGTATAGTGTACTATTAGCCCTTCGAATAGCTGATTGACTATCACAATGTATACATATTGGAGGCATAGGATTGCTCCAATTAGGAATGTCTTCCAAGAAGCTTCGAATCCATTCTGCTTCTTCTGCAGTCTTATCTAGTGCAATAAACTCTGATTCCATCGTAGATCTAGCGATACAAGTCTGTTTGGATGATTTCCATGAAATTGCTCCATTTCCTAATGTGAACACGTATCCACTTGTAGACTTTGAATCATTTGATCCAGTGATCCAATTTGCATCACTGTATCCTTCATTTATTGAAGGATAGTTTGTATAGTATAGACCATAACTCTGTGTATACTTTAGATATCCTAGAACTCTGATTATCGCTTTCCAATGATGTTTACCAGGATTGATGGAAAATCTACTTAGTTTGCTTACAGCATAAGCGATATCAGGCCTAGTACAATTCATAACATACATGATACTTCCTAGTATACGAAAGCACTCCAATTGGTTAGTACCATCACCAGTGTTCTTTACCCAATTTTGGTTCATATCTACTAGTGATTTTACAATAGTCACATTATATTGCTTGAGTTTCTCAAGTATTTTGGTGAAGTAATGCGATTGGGATAATGCATATCCCTGTGGTGTTCTCAGAATTTTTACACCCAATATCACATCAGCCACCCCTAGGTCTTTCATATCAAATCAAGAGGATAACATATGCTTTGTAGATGTTATTATGGCCTTGTTATTGCCTAGGATCAATAGGTCATCAACATAAAGACAAACAATGACATATCCAATATGTGTATGTTTTATGTACACACATTTATCTGATTCATTTATCGTGAATCCATTTGATAACATAGTATTATCAAACTTCTCATGCCACTGCTTTGGAGCCTACTTAAGGCCATAAAGTGATTTTTTACCAGTGTGCAAACTTTATGCTCATTTTCTGTTTATCTTCAGTCTGGTGCACAAATCGGTTACGCTTTCTGTGATTATTGTACATACAGTTTAATGTGACAATTGTGGCATAATTGATTAACATTGATTGTTGTTGCTGTCTGTTTGTAATACAATTGTGTAATTACAAAAGTACTAACAATCTTGAAACAATATTGTCGTCGTATGCACCCATCGACGTTGTTGCAATTTGTTTCCCAGGATAAAACGGACCAACTCCGTTGCGTAGTGCCAGCAAATGGAGCTCTGACGAACTAAAGTTGATTATAGAAACCAGATCAGAGGATTACTTTGAAGAAGAAGAAGTAAAGTAAGTAGAAAAAGGTGAATTCTGTCTTGTTTTGGGCAGTGTATATATAGGCAAGGAGGAGTGCATCTTCGCATGCATTAGTAACCGTCAGAATAGGAAAGGTTGCGACCCTTTAACCAGCCGGTTATTAATGCGTCTGTTGAGAATTCAAATGGTTGTCTGTATTTAGCTAACAGACATTCCTTTTGAATTCTAGACTGAACGGACACACCTTTAAAATTCTGAGAAAAAATATTCTCATGTCAGTGCACTAGCCCAATCAGCAACCGTCGGCCATATCCAATCAGGAGACCCCAAGAGCCCCAAGGCCCAAGGCCCTTATCTTTGACATTTTAATGTATTATTATATCATGGTCAAGCCCACATCCTCATATCCACCCTTTCCTTTCTATTTTACGTAAGCCTATTTGGCTTCTAATATATTAGGGGAGATTGTTCTAATATTTCTATGATGTGGGACTTTAAATGTTGCTATCTCTTCTTCTTCCTACTTTCCCCTTTCTTTGCTCATTCATTTCCAACAATCCCCCACATGAAGGAGCAGTTGATCTTAGTTTCACGAATCATTTATCGCATTGGTTAAAGTAGCACATGGGCCTTGAACTTTCCTAGTGATTACCTATTTGAATCACAGGCGAATCAGTAGACATAGACTGTCCTTGAACTATAAGCCTTTTGTGTAATTCCAAAGTAGATAACACGCGATAAATGTTTCTTATAGCCCTTCGTTCTCTGTGTGTGTTCATTTTTTATTTTTTTTCCTTGAACACCTGCCTGGTCTCATAAGTGTTAGAGAATTTGGCCTCATAATTCTCTTTGAAGCGGTGCCTTCGCACTTACGTAGGTGATTCTGTAAAGGGCATTCTCTAATTCCTCAAATGCAAACATCATTAAAAGTACTCATACTTATCCTTATTCAACATATAATGCACTGACTTATCATAGGAATGGTTTGTGTGTAACAGTGCCATCAAGTTTCTCTTAAACTTCGTTGTCCTTCTGAACCTAGATCTTGGGATCTCCAGTCAACTAGGTGGGGTTTCCATTTTAGAAAAACCTTTAGTCTATAGGCCTTAGCCCCATTCCCTTCGATAAGGTTTGAACTTTCTCTCTTGGCAAGCCTTTTGTAAGTGGATCCGCTAAGTTATTTTTAGATCGAATGTAATTTATTGTGATAACACCATTAGAGAGAAGTTGTCTTATCTTTTTACATCTACAATGAATATGCCTAGATTTACCATTGTGTAGTGTACTATTAGCCCTTCCAATAGCTGATTGACAATCACAATGTATACATATTGGAGGCATAGGTTTGCTCCAATTAGGAATGTCTTCCAAGAAGCTTCGAATCCATTCTGCTTCTTTTGCAGTCTTATCTAGTGCAATAAACTCTGATTCCATCGTAGATCTAGCGGTACAAGTCTGTTTGGATGATTTCCATGAAATTGCTCCATTTCCTAATGTGAACACGTATCCACTTGTAGACTTTGTATCATTTGATCCAGTGATCCAATTTTCATCACTGTATCCTTCCACTATTGAAGGATAGTTTGTATAGTATAGACCATAACTCTGTGTATACTTTAGATATCCTAGAACTCTGATTATCGCTTTCCAATGATGTTTACCAGGATTGCTGGTAAATCTAATTAGTTTGCTTATAGCATAAGCGATATCAGGCCTAGTACAGTTCATAACATACATGATACTTCCTAGTACACGAGAGCACTCCAATTGGTTAGTACCATCACCAGTGTTCTTTACCCAATTTTGGTTCATATCTACTGGTGATTTCGCAATAGTTACATTATATTACTTGAATTTATCAAGTATTTGGGTGATGTAATGCGATTGGGATAATGTGTAATAACCCAGAAAAAGTGAACCAGTTTAAAATTTTTAAATTAGGTTATTACCAAAGAATTTGAATTGTTGAAATAGCCTATTTCAATAAAATATAGAATTTGGTATGGTGTGGCAGTTTGAAATTTTGAATACAAACTTTGTCCAACTGTACCGGGTGGAAAATATAACGGATTTTTGCGAAACTGAAAATATTTAAATCTGTTTATGAATACCTTTCTAACGAATCTGAAAAATTGAAATTTCATAACGGAAATCAAAAGTTATGGCCAAATGAATTTTCAGAAAGGTCGCTATATAGCAGATATAACCCTTGAAAATTGATATTTTGCATACGACCTCGGAATTTGACGAAACCACTTTTGTTAGGTCCGGGATGTCAAATTATTGCTAAGTTTCAAATTTCATAATTTTTGAAGCTAGTATGTGAGCGGGGCAAAAGAAAATGTGATTGGTCAAATTCTGTTAAAATGGGTCGACCTAAAAATGGCCGTTTTTCAAACGAGCTCAGAATTCGACGAAACTGTTTTTGTTAGGACCGTATCATCAAAACAAAGCTAGATTTATTTTTCTGGAACTTTTCGATTCATTTTGTGGCCCTGGCAAATTGAAATGTACGTTTAAATTAAATATCGAATGTTTTATATTTTAAATTGAAAAATAACTGACTGTAACAGTCGAATTGGCCAACGAAACATATCCCATTGTGTCCGGAATGGGGGTATTTAGCTAGGGGCGACAGTCGTTGGGTTTAAAAAGGAGTCCGTTTGCGAAAACACTATTTAAAACTTCCTATAAAGCTCGGACCAATAGGAATTTTTCTTTAAAAAAAATACGAAGGAAACCCCAGCCGCCAGCGATTTGGACGACTCAGGAAGCACGAAGCTTCTCGTCGACTTTGCCGCCGCCTCAGTCGATTTTTCCGCCTCCGCCAGTTAAAGTTTCTGACCGCCTTAGTCCCCTCTCCACATCCGACCCAGTCTCGCCACCATCAGAGGCGCCGCCATCGAGTTCTGGCGCTCCAAAATCGGCACGTTTAAGCCGCTGCCCAGGGTTCATCTCGACGTCGAACTGGAGGAGATTGGTGGCGCCAGAAAGCTCTTCCCTCCCTCGACGACGTCCGACAATCTGATCAACCTATAGAGCAACGAATCGAGAGAAAAATCAAAACCTAAATTTGAGCAGGTTTGAAAACTAACGGGTTATATAATTTTAAACTGTTTTTACACTATAAAGCGTTGCAAAACTTTGAAAAATAATATCTTTTTCGTTCTTTAACGAAATTTGATGAAACAGGAGATACCGTGACCGCCAGGAGGCTCTCTACATTCTAGAAGAAGCCGCAGATTTTTCTGATTTTCCTACGATTTTTAGCACTACAATAACCAACGTGAGGAATCTAAACTATTTGTGCGAATGAAACCGTGTTGTATAAATTATATAAGCGAAGTGTAAATTATATACGCATTGTATACCTCATGTACATGTGTTGTATAAGTTATATTAGCATGTATAAATTATACAAGCGTTGAATGAAACATATATGCTTTGAATTGTGATGAAATGCAAGTGAATTATTATTTTATATATATATATATATATATATATATATATATACTCCCCTCGTCCACAGACCATGGACGATATTTATTGCTTGTGATTGACGTGATATTATATGGTATGACGAATGGTCGGAAATAATTGTTTGTGGTTGATAAATACCTTTGTGGTTGAAAAATACCTTTGTGGTTGAAAAATACCCTCTTGTGGTTGAAACAAAATAGAATAGGATTGTGAATTGAAAATAAAAAATGCCGCCTGCGTGCGAACTAGATGCATGATCCCCATTGTCAAAAACCGCGAGGTTTTAAGGTACGAGGAGCCGTACTAGGGACGGTCCCGGTTTTAACTACCCTGCCGTTATGCTGCCGAAATTTTCTGAAATATTTATGTGTTAGAATAATTTTCATTCGTTGAAATAAATTACATATGCTATAGCGAATATTCATGTGTTGAGTTGCAATTCATTCGTTGAGTTGAAATTCATGTGTTGAATATTATTTGAATTTAAACAAGTAGCTTTAGCGATAAAACTCACATTTTTATATATATACAAACTATATCGAATATTCATGTGTTGAGTTGCAATACATTCGTTGAGTTGAAATTCATGTGTTGAATATTATTTGAATTTAAACAAATGGCTTTAGCGATAAAAATCACATTTTTATATATATACAAACTATATAGAATATTCATGTGTTGAGTTGCAATTCATTCGTTGAGTTGAAATTCATGTGTTGAATATTATTTGAATTTAAACAAGTAGCTTTAGCGATAAAAATCACATTTTTATATATATACAAACTATATCGAATATTCATGTGTTGAGTTGCAATTCATTCGTTGAGTTGAAATTCATGTGTTGAATTTATTTGAATTTAAACAAATGGCTTTAGCGATAAAAATCACATTTTTATATATATACAAACTATATAGAATATTCATGTGTTGAGTTGCAATTCATTCGTTGAGTTGAAATTCATGTGTTGAATATTATGTGAATTTAAACAAATGGCTTTAGTGATAAAAATCACATTTTTATATATATACAAACTATATAGAATATTCATGTGTTGAGTTGCAATTCATTCGTTAAGTTGAAATTCATGTGTTGAATATTATTTGAATTTGAACAAGTAGCTTTAGCGATAAAAATCACATTTTTATATATACAAACTATATAGAATATTCATGTGTTGAATTGCAATTCGTTCGTCGAGTTGAAATTCATGTGTTGAATGTTATCATCTTTTAAAATAAAATGAATAGACAATAAAAACTACACCTTTATTGTGAATATGAAGTGTTAAAACATTCACGTGTTGAATAAATATTTTTGATGATAAAAATATTTCTTTTATCATGTATACGCTTAGATAAAAATGCACACGTGTTGAAATAAATAATAGTTTGCTAGAAATATTTTTATTAGCTTTGTTCTGCATATATATACATGTGTTGAACAGGAAAAATGGATTAGCTGTAGAGTAATGAAATTATTTGCGTGCCCGACAAATAGGTAAACCTTGATGAGTTGGCTGCGCAATTTTATTTATATATCAACTCCTGTGAATGCCATTGGATGCGGAGTGCTGGTTATTCTGTGTGAAATAATAAATAACACCATAAGATAGTAACAATTAATTTTGAACTACACTACCTGGCATACTTCTTGACGATAGGCATACTTCATCATATTCCACATAAGCAATTGGAGCTTATGTGACGAGGTCGAAGATTTACCATACAAGCAAGAGGCTTGTATGGCGATGACTATGTACTACAGGTTGAACTGATGACTGATATGGACTAAATAAATATAACGATAAATTGCCTGATTAATAAAAACCCCACACGGGTCTGGAGTTGACAATAATCACGTCGCTCTAGTTATTAGATACGGCACATGGACTATTTATTTCCACATGGAAACGGGGTGACGAGAATTTATTCTCTGGAGTGATTATCTATACATGCTCCCCCGTAAACACCAGAATATATCACTATAAATATGTGAATGCTTTTTAGGATTTATTGGGTACCTAATACGGCCCAATAAATTTCCAAACCCCTCCCCGTACAAAGGAGGTTATGACGAAATTTTTCGAAATATTAAGGCGTTAGTGAAATATTTGAGGTGAAAACGAAATTGAAAATGTAGAATAAACTATAGTTGAAATTATAGAATGAACTATATATATATATATATATATATATATATATATATATATATATATATAATTAAAAGGAATAGAGGCCGTGCAGTTCGTGTTTCGGAATCGTAATTTGAAACGATTAGTGCGAGAAATCCGACCATCGGATTTTCCCGAAACCGCAACCGCTGGGTTGGCCTTGGAAATATCTTTCCAACGGCACCAACCTTGTAAAAATTCAACGGTTGGATTGTCTGGAATATTTAATGTAAATTAGAAGAAAAACAGCATCAGAACCATTTATATTTATATATAAATATAAATATAATTAAATTAAATCGAATAACGACGCTGCAGTTCGAATTTTGAAACCGTAACTTCAAAACGACTAGTGTAGAAGATCCGACCGTCGGATTCTCACGAAACTGGAACCGTTGGGTTCGCTTTGGGAATATCTTCCCACTGATATAGACTTTGTAAAAATCCAACGGTTGGATTGTCCGGAATATTTAATTTAAATTAGAAGAAAAACAGCGCCAGAACCGTTTATATTTATATATAAATATAAATATAATTAAATTAAATCGAATAACGACGCTGCAGTTTGAATTTTGAAACCGTAACTTCAAACGACTAGTGTGGAAGATCCGACCGTCGGATTCTCACGAAACTGGAACCGTTGGGTTCGCTTTGGGAATATCTTCCCACTGATATAGACTTTGTAGAAATCCAACGGTTAGATTTTCCGACATGTGTAAAACAAATTAAGGGAAAAGCAGCGCCAGTGCCACGACACGACCTGAAACATCGTTTAATTAAATATGGCCATTCTTTTTAAATAAATAAAAATGGCGAAAAATCGTTATAAAATATTATAAGCAACATTGATTGAAAGTAAACCAATTAGGCTTGAATTGTTTGATATTTGATGGTTGTATGTGTTTGACGCGAAAATAACACTAAAAAACTGAAAGATGGATGTCGAATAATATAACCATAAAAAGAATCGATTTAAATTCTAATGACGTGAATTATTTGAAAAGGCCGAGCTAACCCTCATTTCAAATAATTTATCGAGCGATTCGAATTGGAAAATGCAAAAACGATTCAAGACCGACAATCTTCGTATCGATTGGATGGGCGCTACTGAGGTTCCTAACCGGAGTAACTACCGGAAAGGGACGGAAGTAGTAGCCGTCTGAACGTATGTGTTGATTGGACGGATATACGAGGAATTTGACGCCTCCAGTTTCGTTCAGACCCAGAACGGACTTGTAAATGGATTGTATGTCTGACATTGGATTTTGTTCTATACTGATTGATCTCTGTTAAATATATATCTGTTTGGCAGCGGAGAATTTATTCTTTTGCTTAACGCCCTTCTCTGAGACGTACGAGCTCAGGGGTTATATATCGATGGAAATCAGTCGTATGGAGTGGACGGCCTATGTGGCATGCCTAGATGTTGTGATCAAGGCTTCTGTTGCAAAGCAAAGTCTTGTGGTTGATGATCAAAGCACGGTCTACGTGACCTAGCTTTGTGTATTTCGTTGATTCGCGAGCCTCACACCCCGGTATGAGTTAAAAACGGGATACAGACCGCTGGGAGAGCACGACGTTTCTTTCTAGCTATGGTAGTGTCAGTGACTTACCAGTCCTGAGATTTATATCTATTTTTCACCTATGTGGTTGTTGGAATGCGAGACGCCTCGATTATAGGTCTGCAAGCACCGGGAAACGTGTGTTCAGGAATAAATAATCCTCAAACGTAAGAGAGGACCGGCCCAGCCGATCCAGGGTTGCCCAGAGTGCGTAGTCCTGAGACGTTTGCTAGAATGTCTCGAAGTGGAGAGGAGCTTGCCCCTTGCCTCGACTCATGACGGAGATCCAATTTCCAATACGAAATAACGGACTCGATTGTAGAACTAGTATGGCGACATAGTATATGGTAGCTATGCCGCGTATGATTGATATTTATGATGCTATTCGTTTTTGAAACATATATGCACTAGTAATAATATCAAATGATTTCGCTTTATACGTATCAAGCATATTTGGCTATTATAAGGTAAAACTCTATCCTCCGGCTTGCGTTGCATTGTGTGATGGGACTTGAGTCTTATAATGGCTTCATTCTTTCTAAAAGCATTGCGTTGTTTTAAAAGAATTTACTTTGTTTTAAATGCACTAGCAATCACTGGAGTGAACCCGTTCCGCGAAAGTGGCGTGGTCCTATGATTTGCTATTACTGTTGTTTAACTGTTAAATAGATTCCACATACCAGTCCCCATGACTGACTCGTTGTTTGTTTCACTTTGCAAACGCGGGTGCCCTTATTTTCACATGGGCAGCCTAGTACACAGGTGACCGGTTGTTTTTGGCTCTGCACTGCTGCATAGAGTGCATTTCTGGCTCATGGCGAGGCTGACTTCACAGAGGCGACTTTGACTTTTTCCGCCATTACTGTACTTATATTATGATTCCGCCACGGGCGATGCAGACTGATTTACTTTCCGTATTTCTTATTATATGTATATGTTCCGCCTTCGGCGATGTAGACTAATACCCTTATTATGTCTCACTGCATGTATGTATTCCGCCTCTGGCGATGATGACTGATCACTTTCCTTTTTATTTACTAAGTTATATCCTACGCTATGCTATTCTGATATTATTACATGTTGTGATTCCGCTGTCATATCCATGTAAAATTATTCTATTTATTGTTTCTGCTATTATCTGTACTCTGCTATGATGATTAATGTGTTATATTCCAATGATTATCCTTAATACCGCCCCTCGGATTTTGGGATCGTCACAGTTGGTATCAGAGCTTTGGTTAACCTTAGTTCCGGGATCTAACACATTAAACACCTCGTCAGAATAGAATCAGTAGTGTTCTAATGCGAGTAGCTCATTAGAGATAGGATCAGCAATGTCCTAGAATGAGCTAAGCAGATTAGCAAAACAATTTGATTAGTACATCATCATTATCTTTCCTTGTATTCCCCTGCTTTATCATTTATGAAAATTATCAAATCTGTGAGCTTGACTCTTTTCTTGCTTATACAGTATTCTCTTAGATGGCTACACGAGCAGCAGCAGCTAGAGGAGGCCGTGGAGGCCGAGGAGAGGCAGCAGGAGGACGGGGGAATATCCTCGTAGTTGTAGAAGGCCCTATTGTTCAGCCACCAGCACCCGAAGACTTTGAGCTAGACAAAGTAGCAAAGAGGTACAGGAACCTTGGGGGAAAACCCTTTACTGGCACTGGTACAGTGACCGAGGCTATAGCTTGGTTGAAGACCTGTGAGAAAATCTTTGAAGGCATGGGTATGGGAACCAACAACAAAGCACGACTTGGTATTTGGCTCCTTCAAGAAGAAGCAGAGCTGTGGTGGGATGCCATTACCTCAGAGGATGCAGCAGGTATTGTCAGAACCTGGGAGCAATTCAAAACTATGTTCAATGAGAAGTTTGTACCTGAACAGGCTCTAGAGAGGATGCGAGAGCAGTTTGCTAATCTCCAGCAAGGAGATCACTCTATTCAGGATTATCTAAACAAGTTCACCCAGTTGTCGCGCTATGCTCCAGATCTTATTATGACTAACAAAGCAAAGAACAAGAGATTCATATTTGGGCTAAAGTGCAAGTACCATGACAGAGCTATGAGCAACGTCAAACTCTCATTTTCAGAATTAGTAGAAATGGCTTGCAATTATGAAGATATGGATGAAAGGCACGCTAGTCAAGATCACACCAAAAGCCAAGCTGGGAATAAGCGCAAGGCTTCAACAGATCAACCCGAGTCTAGCATTACAGCAGCCGCTACTCAGAAACCTGCAAAGATCCCCAAAGGAAATTGCTACAACTGCGGGAAGCCAGGTCACTTTTCTAATGTATGCAAAGCCCCGAGGAAACCAAAGGCAAATGACTCAGCCGAATGGTACAACTGCCATAAGAAGGGGCACTATAGCAGGAACTGTCCTCTGAAGCAGAATGCACAAGTGGCTCATGTGTATGACGGGAAGACCCCGCCAGCTATCACCGATGGATCAGGTAAACCCGACGTCTTGGGAGGTACCCTTACCATTAAAAATATTCCTGTTTCTGTACTTTTTGATACTGGTGCATCACGTAGCTTCATTTCTGGTAACATGGTTCACAAGTTAAAATTGAAAAAAGGAAAACTTAAAGAACCAATTAAAGTTCAAAACCCGATATGAGGTTCTGTTAGTCTCAGTACATATTGTAAAGTACCTATTTCCTTTTCTCGATACAAGTTCTCTTTTAAAGTGATTGTCATGGACCTTTCCGAATTTGATATTATACTGGGGCTGGACTGGTTGACAAAGTATAGGGCCGAAGTTAGATGTGCCGAACGAATCGTTAAAGTCAAAACGAAGCTTGGACCTATATGTATACCATGCCATGGCTCCAAAATTAATAGAACAGAATTTTGGTCTTCTTTAGAAGTTACTCCCCCTTCATTAGAAAAGTTAACGGTCGTTAAAAACTACGCGGATGTGTTTGAAGAAGTGGAAAACTTACCGCCGCAAAGAGAGATTGAATTTAGAATAGATCTAATTCCTAACGCCCGACCAGTAGTGCATCCAATCAGAAGAATGGCCCCGAAAGAAAAAGAAGAGTTAAGTAGTCAAACCCGAGAATTGCTTTGGAAAGGTCTAATCAGACCGAGCTTTTCAGCATGGGGAGCAACAGTAGTATTTGTCCCGAAATCAGACGGTACTCTAAGACTTTGCGTTGATTACCGAGATCTCAATAAGCAGACACTGAAGAACAAATATCCCTTGCCCCGTATAGACGATCTGTTAGATTAATTAAATGGAGCAATAGTATTCTTCAGAATGGACCTAGCTACAGGTTTCCACCAATTACGTAAAGCAGAAGACTGTGTTCCTTTGACAGCCTTCAGGGGTCCCGATTTATTCTACGAATGGTTAGTAATGCCGTTCGGCTTGTGTAACGCTCCAGCATACTTCGTCGATCTTATGAACAGAGTGTTCTGTGGTGTATTGAATAAATTTGTGCTAGTCTTCATCGATGACATTTTAATCTACTCCAAGTCGGAAGACGAACATGCAAAACATTTAGAACAAGTGTTGAAAATTCTAAGGAGAAATGTCTTGAAAGCTAAATTTTCTAAGTGTGTCTTCTGGCAGAATGAAGTTAAGTTCCTAGGCCATGTCTTATCAAAGGAAGGAGTTGTTGTAGACCCAAGCAAAATTACAGCGATTCAGAACTGGAAACAACCTACTACCCCCACAGAAGTTCGAAGTTTCCTTGGATTGGCTAGTTACTATCGGAAATTCGTTCAGGATTTTTCAAAGATATCAGGAGTATTGACAAAGCTTACCAAGAAGCATGAGAAATTCAAATGGACTCCCAAATGTGAAGAAGCTTTCCAGGAGCTGAAACTGAAGTTGACAACTGCTCCAGTATTGACCATTATAGAAGGTAACCAAGACTTGACTGTATGGACAGACGCTTCTATTAGAGGGCTAGGCGCAGTGTTAATGCAAAAAGGCCAAGCGATCGCTTATGCCAGCCGTCAGCTAAAGCCGCATGAAAGAAACTACGCTACTCATGATCTTGACTTATTAGCTATCGTGTTTGCTTTAAGAATCTGGAGGCATTATTTACTAGGCGAGAAGTTCAAACTATTTACCGATCATCAATCCTTGAAATATCTATTCACTCAGAAAGATCTAAACTTGAGACAACAGCGTTGGTTAGAATTCCTTGCAGCATACGATTTTGAAATTCTATACACTCCAGGGAAAGCCAATGTTGTAGCCGATGCGCTCAGCAGAAAGAATGAAATCATCGCCAGTTTTGTCATCACGTCTTCATTAATAGACAGGATCTCGACCCTTCAGAAAGACGATGAATTTATTCAAAGAATCGGTCAGAGAGTCAAAGGAGGTGAATCCACAAGTTTCCGACTCGATGACAAAGGAGTTCTAAGATTAAAGGGCAGAATTTGCATCCCAAACCTCCCTGAGCTCAGAAGAGAAATACTTGATGAGTGCCACAAATCCAAATTAAGTATCCATCCCGGTGTGAGCAAAATGTATAATGATATCAAACGCACATTCTGGTGGAGGTCAATGAAAAGAGATATCTCATTATATGTAAGCAGATGCCCCACTTGTCAGCTAGTTAAGAGTGATCAGCAGAAATTGGCTGGATTGTTACAACCATTGGAAATTCCAGGATGGAAGTGGGAACAAATTTCGATGGATTTCATTGATGGCTTGCCTCGAACTAAAAAAGGAAACGACAGTATATGGGTAATCGTAGATCGCTTCACGAAGACTGCCCATTTTATACCTGTCCGATCCAACAGAACGGCTCAAAGTCTAGCACAGATTTACTTCAAAGAAATAGTTAAACTACATGGAGTGCCACTCAATATAGTCAGTGATAGAGATCCCCAATTTACTAGCAAATTCTGGGAAGCATTCCAGACAGAATTGGGAACCAAATTGAATCTAAGCACCGCTTATCACCCACAGACTGATGGCCAAACCGAGCGGGTGAATAGAATTCTAGAAGACCTACTACGGGCTTGCGTTATCGATTTTGGATGCTCATGGGAAGATCACATACATCTAGCCGAATTCTCTTACAACAATAGCTATCAAGCAAGTTTAGGAATGTCTCCATTTGAAGCATTATACGGTAGACCGTGCAGATCTCTCGCATGTTGGGTAGAACCTGGCAACAGACTTGTGTTAGGGCCCGATATGATTCGAGAAGCATCGGATAAAGTCGTTTTCATTAAGAAGCGATTGAAAACCGCGCAGAGCCGGCAGAAAAGTTATGCTGATGCGAGAAGAAGGGATATATCGTTTGCCGTTGGCGATTATGTTTATTTAAGAGTTTCTCCAATGCGGGGAGTAATCAGATTTGGCAAGACTGGGAAGTTGGCACCGAGATTTATTGGTCCCTTTCCTATACTTGAACGGATTGGAACTCTTGCGTATAGGGTTTCATTACCTAATTGGTTGCCTGGTATACATGATGTGTTCCACGTATCTCAACTTAGAAAACATGTTCATGATCCAGATCTTGTTGTGGAAGAAGCAGCGCAACATGATATTGACATAACTCCAGAATTAGCACTCAGAAGAGAGCCATTAAAGATAGTTGGCAAGGAAACTAGAGAGCTAAGGAGGAAAAAGATTCATTTAGTCAAAGTGCAGTGGAGTAGTGATCCTAGAGATTGTACTTGGGAGACGGAGGAAAGCATTAAACAAGCCTATCCCAAATGCAGAGTGGACATCTCAAACTAACTCCGGTGCAAGGTACCTTTACAATACTTTGCATTTACATTTTATTTCCTGCTTAGCTGTAATTTCCTTTTCGAGGACGAAAAGTTTTAAGTAGGGGAGATTGTAATAACCCGGAAAAAGTGAACCAGTTTAAAATTTTTAAATTAGGTTATTACCAAAGAATTAGAATTGTTGAAATAGCCTATTTCAATAAAATATAGAATTTGGTATGGTGTGGCAGTTTGAAATTTTGAATACAAACTTTGTCCGACTGTACCGGGTGGAAAATATAACGGATTTTAGCGAAACTGAAAATATTTAAATCTGTTTATGAATACCTTTCTACCGAATCTGAAAAATCAAAATTTCATAACGGAAATCAAAAGTTATGGCCAAATGAATTTTCAGAAAGATCGCTATATAGCAGATATAGCCCTTGAAAATTGATATTTTGCATACGACCTCGGAATTCGCCGAAACCACTTTTGTTGGGTCCGGGATGTCAAATTATTGCTAAGTTTCAAATTTCATAATTTTTGAAGCTAGTATGTGAGAGGGGCAAAAGAAAATGTGATTGGTCAAATTCTGTTAAAATGGGTCGACCTAAAAATGGCTGTTTTTCAAACGAGCTCAGAATTCGGCGAAACAGGTTTTGTTAGGACCGTATCGTCAAAACAAAGCTAGATTTATTTTTCTGGAATTTTTCGATTCAGTTTGTGGCCCTGGCAAATTGAAATGTACGTTTAAATTAAATATCAAATGTTTTATATTTTAAATTGAAAAATAACTGACTGTAACAGTCGAATTGGCCAACGAAACATATCCCATTGTGTCCGGAATGGGGATATTTAGCTAGGAGTGACAGTCGTTGGGTTTAAAAAGGAGTCCGTTTGCGAAAACACTATTTAAAACTTCCTATAAAGCTCGGACCAATAGGAATTTTTCTTTAAAAAAAAATACGAAGGAAACCCTAGCCGCCAGCGATTTGGATGACTCAGGATGCACGAAGCTTCTCGTCGACTTTGCCGCCACCTCAGTCGATTTCGCCGCCTCCGCCAGTTAAAATTTCTGACCGTCTTTGTCCCCTCTCCACATCCGACCCAGTCTCGCCACCATCAGAGGCGCTCCAAAGTCGGCACGTTTAAGCCGCCGCCCAGGGTTCGTCTCGACGTCGAACTGGAGGAGACTGGAGGCGCCAGAAAGCTCTTCCCTCCCTCGACGACGTCCGACAATCTGATCAACTTATAGAGCAACGAATCGAGAGAAAAATCAAAACCTAAATTTGAGCAGGTTTGAAAACTAACGGGTTATATAATTTTAAACTGTTTTTACACTATAAAGCGTTGCAAAACTTTGAAAAATAATATCTTTTTCGTTCTTTAACGAAATTTGATGAAACAGGAGACACCGTGACCGCAAGGAGGCTCTCTACATTCTAGAAGAAGCCGCGGATTTTTCTGATCTTCCTACGATTTTTAGCACTGCAATAACCAACGTGAGGAATCTTAAATATTTGTGTGAATGAAATCGTGTTGTATAAATTATATAAGCGAAGTGTAAATTATATACGCATTGTATACCTCATATACATGTGTTGTATAAGTTATATTAGCGATGTATAAATTATACAAGCGTTGAATGAAACATATATGCTTTGAATTGTGATGAAATGCAAGTGAATTATTATATATATATATATATATATACACTCCCCTCGTCCACAGACCATGGACAATATTTATTGCTTGTGATTGACGTGATATTATATGGTATGACGAATGGTTGGAAATAATTGTTTGTGGTTGATATTGTGGTTGAAAAATACCTTTGTGGTTGAAAAATACCTTTGTGGTTGAAAAATACCCTCTTGTGGTTGAAACAAAATAGAATAGGATTGTGAATTGAAAATAAAACATGCCGCCTGCGTGCGAACTAGATGCATGATCCCCATTGTCAAAAACCGCGAGGTTTTAAGGTAGAGCGAGGAGCCGTACTAGGGACGGTCCCGGTTTTAACTACCCTGCCGTTATGCTGCCGAAATTTCCTGAAATATTTATGTGTTAGAATAATTTTCATTCGTTGAAATAAATTGCATATGCTATAGCGAATATTCATGTGTTGAGTTGCAATTCATTCGTTGAGTTGAAATTCATGTGTTGAATATTATTTGAATTTAAACAAGTAGCTTTAGCGATGAAAATCACATTTTTATATATATACAAACTATATCGAATATTCATGTGTTGAGTTGCAATTCATTCGTTGAGTTGAAATTCATGTGTTGAATATTATTTGAATTTAAACAAATGGCTTTAGCGATAAAAATCACATTTTTATATATATACAAACTATATAGAATATTCATGTGTTGAGTTGCAATTCATTCGTTGAGTTGAAATTCATGTGTTGAATATTATTTGAATTTAAACAAGTAGCTTTAGCGATAAAAATCACATTTTTATATATATACAAACTATATCGAATATTCATGTGTTGAGTTGCAATTCATTTGTTGAGTTGAAATTCATGTGTTGAATATTATTTGAATTTAAACAAATGGCTTTAGCAATAAAAATCACATTTATATATATATATATATACAAACTATATAGAATATTCATGTGTTGAGTTGCAATTCATTCGTTGAGTTGAAATTCATGTGTTGAATATTATGTGAATTTAAACAAATGGCTTTAGCGATAAAAATCACATTTTTATATATATACAAACTATATAGAATATTCATGTGTTGAGTTGCAATTCATTCGTTGAGTTGAAATTCATGTGTTGAATATTATTTGAATTTAAACGAGTAGCTTTAGCGATAAAAATCACATTTTTATACATATACAAACTATATAGAATATTCATGTGTTGAATTGCAATTCGTTCGTCGAGTTGAAATTCATGTGTTGAATGTTATCATCTTTTAAAATAAAATGAATAGACAATAAAAACTACACCTTTATTGTGAATATGAAGTGTTAAAAACATTCATGTGTTGAATAAATATTTTTGATGATAAAAATATTTCTTTTATCATGTATACGCTTAGACAAAAATGCACACGTGTTGAAATAAATAATAGTTTGCTAGAAATATTATTATTAGCTTTGTTCTGCATATATATACATGTGTTGAACAGGAAAAATGGATTAGCTGTAGAGTAAAGAAATTATTTGCGTGCCCGACAAATAGGTAAACCTTGATGATTTGGCTGCGCAATTTTATTTATATATCAAATCCTGTGAATGCCATTGGATGCAGAGTGCTGGTTATTCTGTGTGAAATAATAAATAACACCATAGGATAGTAACAATTAATTTTGAACTACACTACCTGGCATACTTCTTGACGATAGGCATACTACATCATATTCCACATAAGCAATTGGAGCTTGTGTGATGAGGTGGAAGATTTACCATACAAGCAAGAGGCTTGTATGGTAATGACTATGTACTACAGGTTGAACTGATGACTGATATGGACTAAATAAATATAACGATAAATTGCCAGATTAATAAAAACCCCACACGGGTCTGGAGTTGACAATAATGACGTCCCTCTAGTTATTAGATACGGCACATGGACTATTTATTTCCACACGGAAACGGGGTGACGAGAATTTATTCTCTGGAGTGATTATCTATACATGCTCCCCCGTAAACACCAGAATATATCACTATAAATATGTGAATGCTTTTTTGGATTTATTGGGTACCTAATACGGCCCAATAAATTTCCAAAGCCCTCCCCGTACAAAGGAGGTTATGGCGAAATTTTTCGAAATAATAAGGCGTTAGTGAAATATTTGAGGTGAAAACGAAATTGAAAATGTAGAATGAACTATAGTTGAAATTATAGAATGAACTATATTTATATATATAAATATAAATATAATTAAAAGGAATAGAGGCCGTGCAGTTCGTGTTTCGGAATCGTAATTTGAAACGATTAGTGCGAGAAATCCGACCATCGGATTTTCCCGAAACCGCAACCGCTGGGTTCGCCTTGGAAATATCTTTCCAACGACACCAACCTTGTAAAAATCCAACGGTTGGATTGTCCGGAATATTTAATTTAAATTAGAAGAAAAATAGCGCCAGAACCGTTTATATTTATATATAAATATAAATATAATTAAATTAAATCGAATAATGACGCTGCAGTTCAAATTTTGAAACTGTAACTTCAAACGACTAGTGTGGAAGATCCGACCGTCGGATTCTCACGAAACTAGAACCGTTGGGTTCGCTTTGGGAATATCTTCCCACTGATATAGACTTTGTAAAAAACCAACGGTTGGATTGTCCGGAATATTTAATTTAAATTAGAAGAAAAACAGCGCCAGAACCGTTTATATTTATATATAAATATAAATATAATTAAATCAAATCGAATAACAACGCTGCAGTTCGAATTTTGAAACCGTAACTTCAAACGACTTGTGTGGAAGATCCGACCGTCGGATTCTCACGAAACTGGAACCGTTGGGTTCGCTTTGGGAATATCTTCCCACTAATATAGACTTTGTAGAAATCCAACGGTTAGATTTTCCGATATGTGTAAAACAAATTAAGGGAAAAGCAGCGCCAGTGCCACGACACGACCTGAAACATCATTTAATTAAATATGGCCATTCTTTTTAAATAAATAAAAATGGCGAAAAATCGTTATAAAATATTATAAGCAACATTGATTGAAAGTAAACCAATTGGGCTTGAATTGTTTGATATTTGATGGTTGTATGTGTTTGACGCGAAAATAACACTAAAGAACTGAAAGATGGATGTCGAATAATATAACCATAAAAAGAATCGATTTAAATTCTAATGACGTGAATTATTTGAAAAGGCCGAGCTAACCCTCATTTCAAATAATTTATCGAGCGATTCGAATTGGAAAATGCAAAGACGATTCAAGACCGACGATCTTCGTATCGGTTGGATGGGCGCTACTGAGGTTCCTAACCAGAGTAGCTACCGGAAAGCGACGGAAGTAGTAGCCGTCTGAACGTATGTGTTGATTGGACGGATATACGTGGAATTTGACGCCTCCGGTTTCATTCAGACCTAGAACGGACTTGTAAATGGATTGTGTGTCTGACATTGGATTTGTTCTATACTGATTGATCTCTGTTAAATATATATCTGTTTGGTGGCGGAGAATTTATTCTTTTGCTTAACGCCCTTCTCTGAGACGTACGTGCTCAGGGGTTATATATCGATGGAAATCAATCGTATGGAGTGGACTGCCTATGTGGCATGCCAAGATGCTGTGATCAAGGCTTCTGTTGCAAAGCAAAGTCTTGTGGTTGATGATCAAAGCACGGTCTACGTGACCTAGCTTTGTGTATTTCGTAGATTCGCGAGCCTCACACCCCGGTATGAGTTAAAAACGGGATACGGACCGCTGGGAGAGCACGACGTTTCTTTCTAGCTATGGTGGTGTCAGTGACTTACCAGCCCTGACAGTTATATCTATTTTTCACCTATGTGGTTGTTGGAATGCGAGGCGCCTCGATTATAGGTCCGCAAGGACCAGGAAACGTGTGTTCAGGAATAAATAATCCTCAAACGTAAGAGAGGACCGGCCCAGCCGATCCAGGGTTGCCCAGAGTGCGTAGTCCTGAGACGTTTGCTAGAATGTCTCGAAGCGGAGAGGAGCTTGCCCCTTGCCTCGACTCGTGACGGAGATCCAATTTCCAATACGAAATAACGGACTCGATTGTAGAACTAGTATGGCGACATAGTATATGGTAGCTATGCCGCGTATGATTGATATTTATGATGCTATTCGTTTTTGAAACATATATGCACTAGTAATAATATCAAATGATTTCGCTTTATACGTATCAAGCATATTTGGCTATTATAAGGTAAAACTCTATCCTCCGGCTTGCGTTGCATTGTGTGATGGGACTTGAGTCTTATAATGGCTTCATTCTTTCTAAAAGCATTGCGTTGTTTTAAAAGAATTTACTTTGTTTTAAATGCACTAGCAATCACTGGAGTAAACCCGTTCCGCGAAAGTGGCGTGTTCCTATGATTTGCTATTACTGTTGTTTAACTGTTAAATAGATTCCTCATACCAGTCCCCATGACTGACTCGTTGTTTGTTTCACTTTGCAAACGCGGGTGCCCGTATTTTCACACGGGCAGCCTAGTACACAGGTCACAGGTTGTTTTTGGCTCTGCACTGCTGCATAGAGTGCATTTTTGGCTCATGGCGAGGCTGACTTCACAGAGGCGACTTTGACTTTTTCCGCCATTACTGTACTTATATTATGATTCTGCCACGGGCGATGCAGACTGATTTACTTTCCGTATTTCTTATTATATGTATATGTTCCGCCTTCGGCGATGTAGACTGGTACCCTTATTATGTCTCACTGCATGTATGTATTCCGCCTCTGGCGATGATGACTGATCACTTTCCTTTTTATTTACTAAGTTATATCCTACGCTATGCTATTCTGATATTATTACATGTTGTGATTCCGCTGTCATATCCATGTAAAATTATTCTATTTATTGTTTCTGCTATTATCTGTACTCTGCTATGATGATTAATGTGTTATATTCCAATGATTATCCTTAATACTGCCCCTCGGATTTTGGGATCGTCACATAATGCATATCCCTGTGGTGTTCTTAGAATTTTTACACCCAATATCACATCAGCCAGTCCTAGAACTTTCATATCAAATCTAGAGGATAACATATCCTTTGTAGATGTTATTATGGCCTTGTTATTTCCTAGGATCAAAGGGTCATCAACATAAAGACAAACAATGACATATCCAATATGTGTATGTTTTATGTACACACATTTATCTGATTCATTTATGGTGAATCCATTTGATAACATAGTATTATCAAACTTCTCATGCCACTGTTTTGGAGCTTGCTTAAGGCCATAAAGTGATTTTACTAGTTTGCAAACTTTATGCTCATTTTCTGTTTATCTTCAGTCTTGTGCACAAATCGGTTATGCTTTCTGTGATTATTGTACACACAGTTTGACGTGACAATTGTGGCATAATTGATTAACGTTGATTGTTGTTGATGTCTGTTTGCAATACAATTGTGTAATTACAAAAGTACTAACAATCTTGAAATAATATTGCCGTCGTATGCACTAATAGACGTTGTTGCAATTTGTTTCCCAGGATAAAACGGACCAACTCCATTGCGTAGTGCCAGCAGGAGCTCTAACGAACTGAATTTACTATAGAAACCAGATCAGAGGATTAATTTGAAGAAGAAGAAGTAATGCAAGCAGAAAAAGGTGAATTCTGTCTTGTTTTGGGCAGTGTATATATAGGAAAGGAGGAGTGCCTATTCGCATGCATTAATAACCGTCAGAATAGGAAAGGTTGCGACCCTTTAATCGACCGGTTATTAATATGCATCTGTTGAGAATTCAAATGGTTGTCTTTATTCAGCTAACAGACATTCTTTTCGAATTCTGGACTGAATGGACACACCTTTAAAATTCTGAGAAAAAATATTCTCATGTCAGTGCACTAGCCCAATTAGCAACCGTCGGCCATATCCAATCAGGAGATCCTAAGAGCCCCGAGGCCCAAGGCCCTTATCTTTGATATTTTAATGTATTATTATGTCATGGCCAAGCCCACATCCTCATATGATCCCTTTCCTTTCTATTTTACATAAGCCAATTTGGTTTCTAATATATTAGGGGAGATTGTGCTAATATTTCTATGATGTGGGACTTTAAATGTTGCTAACTCTTCTTCTTCTTCTTCCTTATCTCTTCTTCTTCCTACTTTCCCCTTTCTTTGCTCATTCATTTCCAACAATCCCCCACATGAATGAGCAGTTGATCTTAGTTTAACGAATCATTTATCGCATCGGTTAATATAGCACATGGGCCTTGAACTTTCCTAGTGATTACCTATTTGAATCACAGGCGAATCAGTAGACATAGACTGTCCTTGAACTGTAAGCCTTTTGTGTAATTCCAAAGTAGATAACAAGCGATAAATATTTGTTATAACCCTTCGTTCTCTGCATGTGTTCGTTTTTTTTTGCTTTAACACCTGCCTGGTCTTATAAGGGCTTAGATAATTTGGCCTCATAATTCTCTTTGAAGCGGCGCCTTCGCACTTACGTAGGTGATTCTGTAAAGGGCATTCTCTAATTCCTCAAATGCAGACATCATTAAAAGTAGTCATACTTATCCTTATTCAACATATAATGCACTGACTTATCATAGGAATGGTTTGTGTGTAACAGTGCCATCAAGTTTCTCTTAAACTTCGTTGTCCCTTTGAACCTAGATCTTGGGATCTCCGGTCAACTAGGTGGGGTTTCCATTTTAGAAAAACCTTTAGTCTGTAGGCCTTAGCCCCATTCCCTTCGATAAGGTTTGAACTTTCTCTCTTGGTAAGCCTTTTGTAAATGGATCCGCTAAGTTATTTTTAGATCGAATGTAATCTATTGTGATAACACCATTAGAGAGAAGTTGTCTTATCGTTTTATGTCTACGACGAATATGCCTAGATTTACCATTGTATAGTGTACTATTAGCCCTTCCAATAGCTGATTGACTATCACAATGTATACATATTGGAGGCATAGGTTTGCTCCAATTAGGAATGTCTTCCAAGAAGCTTTGATTCCGTTCTGCTTCTTTTGAAGTCTTATGTAGTGCAATAAACTCTGATTCTATCGTTGATCTAGCGATACAAGTCTGTTTGGATTATTTCCATGAAATTGCTCCATTTCCTAATGTGAACACGTATCCACTTGTAAACTTTGTATCATTTGATCCAGTGATCCAATTTGCATCCATGTATTCTTCAACTATTGAAGGATAGTTTGTATAGTATAGACCATAACTCTGTGTATACTTTAGATATCCTAGAACTCCGATTATCGCTTTCCAATGATGTTTACCAGGATTGTTGGTAAATCTACTTAGTTTGCTTACAGCATAAGCGATATCAGGCCTAGTACAGTTCATAACATACATGATACTTCCTAGTATACGAGAGTACTCTAATTGGTAAATACCATCACCAGTGTTCTTTACCCAATTTTGGTTCATATCTATTGGTGATTTTGCAATAGTTACATTATATTGCTTGAGTTTTTCAAGTATTTTGGTGATGTAATGCGATTGGGATAATGCATATCCCTGTGGTGTTCTCAGAATTTTTACAACCAATAACACATTAGCTAGTCCTAGGTCTTTCATATCAAATCTAGAGGACAACATATCCTTTGTAGATGTTATTATGGCCTTGTTATTGTCTAGGATTAATAGGTCATCAACATAAAAACAAACAATGACATATCCAATATGTGTATGTTTTATGTACACACATTTATCTGATTCATTTATCGTGAATCCATTTGCTAACATAGTATTATCAAACTTCTCATGCCACTGTTTTGGAGATTTCTTAAGGCCATAAAGTGATTTTACCTGTTTGCAAACTTTATGCTCATTTTCTGTTTATCTTCAGTCTTGTGCACAAATCGGTTACACTTTCTGTGATTATAGTACACACAGTTTAACGTGACAATTGTGGCATAATTGATTAACGTTGATTGTTGTTGTTGTCTGTTTGTAATACAATTGTGTACTTACAAAAGTACTAACAATCTTGCAATAATATTGCCGTCATATGCACCAATCGACGTTGTTGTAATTTGTTTCCCAGGATAAAACGGACCAACTCCATTGCGTAGTGCCAGCAAACGGAGCACTGAAGAATTGAAGTTGATTATAGAAACCATATCAGAGGATTACTTTGAAGAAGAAGAAGTAATGCAAGCATAAAAAGGTGAATTCTGTCTTGTTTTGGGCAGTGTATATATAGGCAAGGAGGAGTGCATGTTCGCATGCATTAGTAACCGTCAGAATAGGAAAGGTTGCGACCCTTTTGACCGGCTGGTTATTAATATGCGTCTGTTGAGAATTAAAATGGTTGCCTTTATACAGCTAACAGACATTCCTTTCGAATTCTGAACTGAACGGACACACCTTTAAAATTCTGAGAAAAAATATTCTCATGTCAGTGTACTAGCCCAATCAGCAACCGTCGGCCATATCCAATCAGGAGACCCCAAGAGCCCCAAGGCCCAAGGCCCTGATATTTGACATTTTAATGTATTATTATGTCATGGCCAAGCCCACATCCTCATATCATCCCTCTCCTTTCTATTTTACAAAAGCCTATTTGGCTTCTAATATATTAGGGGAGATTGTGCTAATATTTCTATGATGTGGGACTTTACATGTTGCTATCTCTTCATCTTCCTTATCTCTTCTTCTTCCTACTTTCCCCTTTCTTCGCTCAGTCATTTCCAACAATCCCCCACATGAATGAGCAGTTGATCTTAGTTTCACGAATCATTTATCTCATCGGTTAAAGTAGCACATGGGCCTTGAACTTTCCTAGTGATTACCTATTTGAATCACAGGTGAATCAGTAGACATAGACTGTCCTTGAACTATAAGCCTTTGTGTAATTCCAAAGTAGATAACACGCGATAAATGTTTCTTATAACCCTTCGTTCTCTGTATTTGTTCATATTTTTGCCTTGAACACCTTCCTGATCTCATAAGTGCTTAGAGAATTTGGCCTCATAATTCTCTTTGAAGCGGCGCCTCCGCACTTACGTAGGTGATTCTGTAAAGGGCATTCTCTAATTCTTCAAATGAAGACATCATTAAAATTACTCATAATTATCCTTATTCAACATATAATGCACTAACTTATCATAGGAATGGTTTGTGTGTAGCAGTTCCATCAAGTTTCTCTTAAACTCCGTTGTCCTTTTGAATCTAGATCTTGGGATCTCCAGTCAACTAGGTGGGGTTTCCATTTTAGAAAAACCATTAGTCTGTAGGTCTTAGCCCCATTCCCTTCGAAATGTTTGAACTTTCTCTCTTGGCAACCCTTTTGTAAGTGGATCCGCTAAGTTATCTTTAGATCGAATGTAATCTATTGTGATAACACCATTAGAGAGAAGTTGTCTTATCGTTTTATTTCTATGACGAATATGCCTAGATTTACCATTGTATAGTGTACTGTTAGCCCTTCCAATAGCTGATTGACTATCACAATGTATACATATTGGAGGCATAGGTTTGCTCCAATTAGGAATGTCTTCCAAGAAGCTTCGAATCCATTCTGCTTCTTCTGCAGTCTTATCCATTGCAATAAACTCTGATTCCATCATAGATCTAGCGATACAAGTCTGTTTGGGTGATTTCCATGAAATTGCTCCATTTCCTAATGTGAACACGTATCCACTTGTAGACTTTGTATCATTTGATCCAGTGATCCAATTTGCATTACTGTATCCTTTCACTATTGAAGGATAGTTTGTATAGTATAAACCATAACTCTGTGTATACTTTAGATATCCTAGAAATCTGATTATCGCTTTCCAATGATGTTTACCAGGATTGCTGGTAAATCTACTTAGTTTGCTTACAGCATAAGCGATATCAGGCCTAGTACAGTTCATAACATACATGATACTTCCTAGTATACGAGAGTACTCCATTTGGTAAATACCATCACCAGTGTCCTTTACCCAATTTTGGTTCATATCTACTGGTGATTTTGCAATAGTTACATTATAATGCTTGAATTTCTCAAATATTTTGGTGATGTAATGCGATTGGGATAATGCATATCACTGTGGTGTTCTCAGAATTTTTACACCCAATACTACATCAGCCAATCCTAGGTCTTTCATATCAAATCTAGAGGATAACATATCCTTTGTAGATGTTATTATGGCCTTGTTATTGCCTAGGATCAATAGGTCATCAACATAAAGACAAGCAATGACATATCCAATATGTGTATGTTTTATGTACACACATTTATCTGATTCATTTATCGTGAATCCATTTGATAACATAGTATTATCAAACTTCTCATGCCACTGTTTTGGAGCTTGCTTAAGGCCATAAAATGATTTTACCAGTTTGCAAACTTTATGCTCATTTTCTGTTTATCTTCAGTCTTATGCACAAATCGGTTACGCTTTCTGTGATTATTGTACACACAATTTGACATGACAATTGTGGCATAATTGATTAACGTTGATTATTGTTGCTGTCTGTTTGTAATACAATTGTGTAATTACAAAAGTCTAACAATCTTGAAACAATATTGCCGTCGTATGCACCAATCGACGTTGTTGCCATTTGTTTCTCAGGATAAAACGGACCAACTCCGTTGCGTAGTGCCAGCAAATGGAGCTCTGTCGAACTGAAGTTGATTATAGAAACCAGGCAAGAGGATTACTTTGAAGATGGAGAAGAATTAATGCAAGCAGAAAAAGGTGAATTCTGTCTTGTTTTGGGCAGTGTATATATAGGCAAGGAGGAGTGCCTGTTCGCATGCATTAGTAACCGTAAGAATAGGAAAGATTGCGACCCTTTAACCGGCCGGTTATTAATATGCGTCTATTGAGAATTCAAATGGTTGTCTTTATTTAGCTAACAGACATTCCTTTCGAATTCTGGACTGAACGGACACGCCTTTAAAATTCTAAGAAAAAATATTCTCATGTCAGTGCACAAGGCCCAAGACCCTTATCTTTAACATTTTAATGTATTATTATGTCATGGCCAAACCTACATCCTCATATCATCCCTATCCTTTCTATTTTACATAAGCCTATTTGGCTTTTAATATATTAGGGGTGATTGTGCTAATATTTCTATGATGTGGGACTTTAAATGTTGCTATCTCTTCTTCTTCCTTATCTTTTCTTCTTCCTACTTTCCCCTTTCTTTGCTCATTAATTTCCAGCAGTTTTATGTACAGAAACTACTATTTAGCAATAAATCCTGAGAAATGGTAATATCACAATAAAAGTAAATGATCTATAATATCTTGCAAGAGATATTGAATATCTGTTTATAATAAAAATAAAACATATGCGACAAATAATTATAGTGGTAAATGTGCTGGACTTAGTAGACTAAAGTCGTTACTTTTAATCAAACCTAAATCCAGTAGCCTTATCATACTTGTTTTTTTAATAAAACCAAAAGTGGCTCCTACTAAAGGATGCATGTAACACCACACCTCCGTTAAGGACACTCACAAAGGGAATGCCTTAACTTTGGTGGAGCATTTTAGTAAACAGAATAGAAAATTTCTAGATAGATAAACAATACTTGAGAAATTATAAATTTATTACAGCGGAAAACAGAAATCAGTTTGGTTACATCTTTACCAAAAACTCAAGTACATAAATATCTATCTTGTTCAGAAAATCATCAAAGTACAAAACTTTAAAATCATAATCCCCACAGAAGCTGCCATAAGGAGTCAAGCCATACTTTAAGCACTCTAAGTACTTCAAGCAGAAGAAATACGGATCAAGCTAAAGTGTTTCCTCCTTGGAAATCCTGGGTGGGGAACGGAAGAAAAAGGGGCGAAAACAAGCATGGTCAGACAAAAAGTTTGGCAAGTCCAGTGACTTTCAGCGTATGAACAGATAATAATAATTATGACATGAAAATAAGCTGGATAATAGATAACAGTAATAGGAGCAGCAGATGTACTTAGGTTAAACAGAAGAAATAGAATAATATTACTTTTTATTTCTCTGCACTAATACTAGTATAACAGGATTAGGTGTCATCCCAATGTCTAAACTGAAACAGAAACGGGAACAGAATAATTTCCACATAAGAGAATTCTAGTAATGGGCCTTTACCACCCCAACAGAAACAGACAGAAGCAGAATGCTAATAATGGGCCTTTACCACCCGAACAGAAGGTACAGAAATAGAAACAGATTAATCCCTACGGAAACAGAATGTAGAATTAGGTGTACACTAGTAAATGGGCTTTTACCACCCGAACAGACAGCACCACGCAGAAACAGACAGGTGTTACCACCCAACAGAAACAGACGGTACCAACAGAAACATACATAACTAAGTGTACCCTAAAACCCTACCCCAAGCGATCGGCTCCCTAATACATAAATACCCTGTGTCGGCCCCACAGCAGGGTGTATCACTCCCTAAAGTGACAACCAATTGGCACAGACATATTTACAGATGTCACGGCGTCTTACATCCTCAGAGGCAGACCGGGATCCATGCACGCACATGGTCCGATTGGAACGCACCATCAACACCCCTCGCCCTTATCAGAATGAACCGCTTATAATTAGTTCAGTAAGCGTGCCCGGACCCTACCTACTGTTGGGTCATAGTTTTGATACCAGAAAGGGTTACTGACTAATATGGGTCCCAAACAATAGATGACACAAGTAATTTCCCTCCTAACCTTGTGTCCCCATACTAACAGATTTCAGATTAACTTGTTTACAAGTTCAGACATACAGAGTTCAGATCAACTAGTTCATAGATCAGACAAGTTTTCATACTAACGGATCAGATATACGGATTTAACAGATTTACCGATTTATCTAACTTTGTAGTTGGGCCTACAGATTCACGAAACGGGTTTGTTAAATTCATTAGTCCAATTGATTTAACCCTATCCACCCAACACGTTTTAGACATCATATTTATCTTAGATTTGTATCAATTAAAAATTAACGCGCAGACCTCTCACATTAGACTGACAGTTTGCGGCCACTGGTTAGGCCGGTTGGCTCCGGGCAGGTTTTTGCCGCAAACTGAGTCTAACCTCGGGTTTCAAGCACGTTATGACTAACTTCTCACATTAGAACCTATTGTTTGCGGCCACTGGATGTGCCGGGCGGTTCCGGGCAGGATTACGCCGCAAACTTATTCTAACCTCGAGTTAGCCATGTTTCATGTTTAGCCAATGCATTCATTTACAGACTATGCTAATATCAGACTAATCATGCTAATTTAACAAATTAACTTCTGTACAAGTTACAGCAGATTATTCGAGGTTCTATTAACAAGTTTTGCTCAATTTTAAATCGAGCCTACAGATTTAAATACTTCAAATTTCATCATTTCAATTCCAACAGATTACGCCATTCAATAGATTAAACAGATAACACACCTTGCTGATTAGGCGATTTAGCAGATCTAGCAGATAGCAGATTAGGCAATTCAATCTAATTGGTAGTTTAGGCAATATAACAGAACTAGCAGATTAGGAAATATAACAGATTTAATCATTCCTTAAAGTTTCCTTGACATATCTTGCCTAATTATAAATTTGGCCTAAGTTTGCATGCCTAAATAATTATCATGATTCATAATATGATCATATACCCCCCGTTTTTGTATTTACACGGCACAGATTATGGTCATAATTTACCATATAACTCATGTCCCAATTTTAGTTAAACTTGCCTAGTACAAAAGATTCACACATGAATTATACCAAATATAGCCATCGATTTCAATGCATGTCATATATTCAAAAATCTCCCACTTAGGTGTTATTCACATTTAACAGTTATCAAATCTTAATATAGATCTTAACACCTAAGTCATATTCTCTTTTTATCTCAAGTCATGAATTGTTATATAAAAATATACCCAACAATCTAGAACTTTAAATTATAACAGATCTTAATTCAAAATATGCGCTATGTCCAAAGTCTCAAGTCACATGTTAACATACAATGGTTCCTCTTCTTCCAATTCACAGAATTTGCATAGATCTAAACCTAGTTTACAACATCAGTCACAGATTAGCCATGTCCAATTATGCCATCATTCATTATTTGCCCTAAAGTTTTGCATTTGTGCGTTAATCTCTTATGAGATGTGGCGCAGGCTCGTGGTAGCCTGGCTATAGAACAGAAAGAAGAAAGAGATACAGAATAAAATATATTGGAATAGAACGTACACAACCTCAAATTCAGATTTTTAATCATGTCACAATTATAATTAAAGTTTATATCGGAAAATAACTGTACTTGCCTTTCTTGGTTTTAAGAAAGGGTAATAAACTGTTGTTGATGTAGAAATGCTGAATTACCCCTCTTTAATTGTTGCTGTAGCTCTAAACTTTGATTTGAGATTTGATTTAGCTTTTAATTCTACTCAGGTTGGAAGAAGATGCATTAGTCCAAGTTTTGATTCCAGCAGAGTAACGACACCATTATTTTATTTAATAAGAACGGAGGCAGAATGAAATTATGCAGCATAAGGTTAGTGAAGAATGGTTTAAAGAGAATGGGGCTAGGGGGCTGTTTATATAGGGTTTCAAACTAATTAGAGCTGTCGATGAAGCTAGAGTTAATCAAGGCCATCCATCTCAAGAGAAGCCAATCAGAAAGTGACAAGTTAGCCCTAGTGACACAGCAGAGCTCAGAAATTCGACCAAAACCCGACCAGGCCAGCCAGGGTCAAACCAAAAAGCTGTGCAGGTTTTCTCTCGACCTGGGCGCACTTGGGAAGTGCGCCAATGTAAATTTCTACTGGAGCACTTCCCAAGTACGCCAATGTAATCTTTTTTTCCCTATTTAGCCACCAAACTTCGTTCGTCCATATCTTCTTCATACGGTATCCGTTTTACGCAAACTCGGACTCTATTTCAAGCAGAATTCCGAGACGAACGCAATGGCGTAACCCGTTTCCTCGATTCTTATTTTTGTAATTAATTATTCTCTGATTTGTTACTTATACGTTCACAGAAAATACGGGGTGTTACATTCTCCCCTCCTTAAAGGATTTCGTCCCCGAAATCTTCAAGTTAAGAAGAATGTGTCCTACCATCCAGTCATCCATCTACTCAACCATCATCCACAAGCATCCACTGTCCTTAGAAAACTTATAATGTTGTATGAACATATGCAAAAGTGTGTGTGTATGTTCTTTATCTAGTGCAATGATCAGGTGGTCCACTGATTCAGTTGACCTCCTTAATGCGAACTATGTCAGTGTCATGAGTCCAACATGTATGCAGTTTTCCTATTTGATACATATCATTCTTATATGAGTGACAACCATTCACTCATATGCAATATCCATGTGATGAGTCAATCATTTTGCATCCACAAAAATTGAAAATGCTCACACATCCATATGCAGTATGAGAGTGTTTTTGAGCCGATCTGGTGCCTAGTGTGTGTATATGCATCCACGAGAAACCACTAGCAACCACTTACATCCACCTGCAACCATCAAACATAACATGTCTCAAACACATGTTTACATCCATAGGATTCCTACCTATAGGTCGAAGACTCGATCGATAGGATACAGTCGAGTGATGGGAGCGAGTGCAGATAAACAAAAACTTGGTTTCCATTAGACCTTGGTTGAGAGACAAATTCCCCTAAGTATCAACCCCGAAGACCGAAATCAACATCAGATTGACACCCAGATGATTACCCTCCTTAGACAATGTCAAAACTGGAATTCTCAACCTTATCAGAAATATTCAGATATTTACAGATTACCGGTACAGATCAGATTACTAAATGATTCTTCGGAAACTAAGCATGATAAAAACCTAGAATGTATGTGTCATAGTCAACTTAACGCTCAACACAGATACCCAACTTATCACAATTGGATGGGTCATAACCCTTATGGGTTTGAGTCTACAGCGGAATCAGAAACAATACTAGTATTCAAGTGCAGAGTATCGATTACAGAATCGAAATGCCAGAATCAGAAAAGGGTTTTAACTCAAAAATCAGATAAATAAATTAAACCTCCTATAGAAAGTTTTCCTATTTCTATCCTATCCACTAGCCTCGAGAGTGTTCGCTTTCCCTCCAGAAGTTGGTCCTGCCCTCTGCCCTTGCCCTCATTTCTTCGGGAAGTCCCTAGTGAAGTGTCCCATCTCACCACAGTTGAAGCAAGTGCCATTTCTTTTTCTACAATCCTTGTTTAGATGAGTCGAGCTTCCACAAATAAAGCACTTTTTATCCTTCTTATCTTAAGACTTTTCATCCTTCTTTTGTTTTTCCTTTTTGGGCCATGCTTTCTTGTTCTGTGGTTCTTCCTTGTTTGCCTCCTTCTTGCCCTTGTCTTCCTCGTGTAGTAGTGCCATGTCCACCAATCTCTCGTAAGTCGCTCCCATGGGTACAGGGGTCATAGCTTGGCTGTGCAGTGGCTCGTTCAATCCTTTAACAAAGCGGAGAGCCTTTTTATGCTGGGTGTTGACTAAATCTAGACCGAACCTGACCAGTTGGTTGAACTGGTTGACGTATTCCTTGACCGTCATACTTCCTTGCTTAAGAGATAAGAACTTTTCCAGTTGTAGACTTCATTCAGCTTGCAAGAGAAATTTCGTCTCAAACCTTGTTCTGAAATCCATCCATATTTCAACCGGTCTCTCGGCGTTAGTGACTTCCCACCAATAGGAAGCTTTGTCCTTGAGCAACCATACCGCCAATTGTACCTTCTGCCTATCGTCCACCTCGAAGATAACGAACAGATCCTCAGTTTCTAAGAGCCAGTTCCTTGCTTCTACGAGTGATTCAGTTCCCTTGAAATCCTTTCCACCCATGGTACTAAAATCTTTACGGATTTTTGAAAAAGCAATTGCATGAGGAGGGGGTGGAGGAGGAGGAATCGCTGCAGCTAGAGGAGGAATATCTACTGGGCCTGCATCGCTGGCCCTAGCCTCTAGGTACCTCCTGAACCAGCCAGGTATTGGCATGCCCTCTGGATAGTTAAGATTCCCAGACATGCTGGAATGAAAGAAAAAGATTAAAACGGAGAACTGAAAAGATAGATATATGGCTTTTTGGGGATTATGTTTTTCAAAATAAACTTTATTTTTGAAAATATTTCCTTTAAAATCCTTTTTGAAAATAGTTTTTAAAAACTTTACCCAATCTGGTAACCTTCGGCTCTGATACCAAGTGTAATATCACACCTCCGTTAAGGACACTCACAAAGAGAATGCCTTAACTTTGGTGGAGCATTTTAGTAAATAGAACAGAAAATTTCAAGACAGATAAACAATACTTGAGAAATTATAACTTTATTACAGCGGAAAACAGAAATCAGTTTGGTTACATCTTTACCAAAAACTCAAGTACATAAATATCAGTCTTGTTCAGAAAATCATCAGAGTACAAAACTTTAAAATCATAATCCCCACAGAAGCTGCCATAAGGAGTCAAGCCATACGTTAAGCACTCTAAGTACTTCAAGAAGAAGAAATCCGGATCAAGCTAAAGTGTATCCTCCTTGGAAAACCTGGGGGGAAAACAGAAGAAAAAGGGGCGAAAACAAGCAAGGTCAGACATAAAGTCTGGCAAGTCCAATGACTTTTAGCATATGAACAGATAATAATAATTATGACATGAAAATAAGCTGGATAATAGATAATAGTAATAGGAGCAGCAGATGTACTTAGGTTAAACAGAAGAAACACAATAATATTACTTTTCATTTCTCTGCACTAATACTAGTATAATAGGATTAGGTGTCACCCCAATGTCTAAACTGAAACAGAAACGGGAACAGAATAATTTCCGCAGAATAGAATGCTAGTAATGGGCCTTTACCACCCCAACAGAAACAGACATAAATAGAATGCTAATAAGGGGCCTTTACCACCCGAAAAGAAGGTACAGAAACAGAAACAGATTAATCCCTACGGAAATAGAATGTAGAATTAGGTGTACACTAGTAAATGTGCCTTTACCACCCGAACAGACGGTACCACGCAGAAACAGACAAGTGTTACCACCCAACAGAAACAGACGGTACCAAAAGAAACAAATTAAACTAAGTGTACCCTAAAACCCTACCCCAAGCGATCGGCTCCCTAATACATAAATACCCTATGTCGGCCCCACAATAGGGTGTATCACTCCCTAAAGTGACAACCAATTGGCACAGACCTATTTACAGATGTCACGGCGTCTTACATCCTCAGAGGCAGACCGCGATCCATGCACGCACATGACCCGGTTGGAACGCACCATCAACACCCCTCGCCATTATCAGAATGAACCGCTTATAATTAGTTCAGTAAGCGTGCCCGGACCCTACCTACTGTTGGGTCATAGTTTTGATACTAGAAAGGGTGACTGACTAATATGGGTCCCAAACAACAGATGACACAAGTAATTTCCCTCCTAACCTTGTGTCCCCAGACTAACAGATTTCAGATTAACTTGTTTACAAGTTCAGACATACAGAGTTCAGATCAACTAGTTCACAGATCAGACGAGTTTTCATACTAACGGATCAGATATACGGATTTAACAGATTTACCGATTTGTCTAACTTTGTAATTGGGCCTACAAATTCATGAAACGGGTTTGTTAAATTCATTAGTCTAATTGATTTAACCCTATCCACCCAACACATTTTAGACATCATATTTATCTTAGATTTGTATCAATTAAAAATTAACGCGCAGACCTCTCACATTAGACTGACAGTTTGCGGCCACTGGTTAGGCTGGTTGGTTCCGGGCAGGTTTCTGCCACAAACTGAGTCTAACCTCGGGTTTCAAGTACGTTATGACTTACTTCTCACATTAGAACCTATTGTTTGCAGCCACTGGATGTGTCGGGCGGTTCCGGGCAGGATTACGCCGCAAACTCATTCTAACCTCGAGTTAGCCATGTTTCATGTTTAGCCAATGCATTCATTCACAGACTATGCTAATATCAGACTAATCATGCTAATTTAACAAATTAACTTCTGTACAAGTTATAGCAGATTATTCGAGGTTCTATTAACAAGTTTTGCTCAATTTTAAATCGAGCCTACAGATTTACATACTACAAATTTTAGCATTTCAGTTCCAACAGATTACGCCATTCCACAGATTAAACAGATAACAGATCTTGCAGATTAGGCGATTTAGCAGATCTAGCAGATAAGGCAATTTAACATAATTAGCAGATTATGCAATTCAATCTAATTAGCAGTTTAGGCAATATAACAGAACTAGCAGATTAGGCAATATAACAGATCTAATCATTCCTTAAAGTTTCCTTGACATATCTTGCCTAATTAGCCTAAGTTTGCATGTCTAAATAATTGTCATGATTCACAATATGATCATATACCCCTTGTTTGCATTGAATTTACATGGCACAGATTATGGTCATAATTTACCATATAACTCATGTCCTAATTTTAGTTAAACTTGCCTAGTACAAAAGATTCACACATGAATTATACCAAATATAGCCATCGATTTCAATGCATGTCATATATTCAAAAATCTCCCACTTAAGTGTTATTTACATTTAATAGTTATCAAATCTTAATATTGATCTTCACATCTAAGTAATATTCTCTTTTTATCTCAAGTCATGAATCGTTATATAAAAATATACCCAACAATCTAGAACTTTAAATTATAACAGATCTTAATTCAAAATATGCGTTATGTCCAAAGTCTCAAGTCACATGTTAACATACAATGGTTCCTCTTCTTCCAATTCACATAATATGCATAGATCTAAACCTAGTTTACAACATCAGTCAAAGATTAGCCATGTCCAATTATGCCATCATTCATTATTTATCCCAAAATTTTGCGTTTGTGCGTTAATCTCTTATGAGATGTGGTGCAGGCTCGTGGTAGCCTAGTTATAGAACAGAAAGAAGAATGAGATACAGAATAAAATATATCAGAACAGAACGTACACAACCTCAAATTTAGATTTATAATCATGTCACAATTATAATTAAAGTTTATATCAGAAAATAATTGTACTTGCCTTTCATGGTTTTAAGAAAGGGTAATAAACTGTTGTTGATGCATAAATGCTGAATAACTCCTCTTCAATTGTTGTTGTAGCTCTAAACTTTGATTTGATGTTTGATTTAGCTTTTAATTCTGTTCAGGTTGGAAGAAGATGCAACAGTCCAAGTTTTGATTCCAGCAGAGTAACGACTGTAACACCCCGAATTTCAGTTAACACTGATATTCACTAATTACAGAATTAATAATCTCAGATGTGAGAATCATAGGAAACGGGTTACGTCATTGTGTTCGTCTCGGAAAAATACGCGAAATAGAGTCCGAAATTTTGTAAATCGGAGTCCGTATGACCCGGTTAAGGCCAAAGAAGTTTTCGGGAAATTTGAATTTCGAAACATGCAGAAATGGGGGCCAGGCGGGAAAACTCCCGCCCAGCCAAGTCGACTTGGCTGTCGACAGGGCTGTCGACTGGCCTGTCGACATGCCTGTCGACTTGGCAGTCGACAGGGCTGTCGACTGGCCCTGTCGGCTGATTCTGGCCTGGGTGCACCTGGTTGAGTTTTGGGCTGGTTGGAGGGCTTGGAACGAAATCTGACGGACCTAAACTAACCTAGGGTTAATCTAAGGGTCTAAAACACAACCTAATCCTATAAATACACCCTAAGACTACCCTAATCCATACTAAAAATAGAATCTATGCCATCATGCCACCAAAATGCAACTTAGAAGGAGCCTCCACTAATTTGTGAAGAGGATTGCAAGCTAATCAACTACTAATCCACCTCTACTTCAACTCTAGCAACTATCTAAGGAGCTAATCTTGGAGTTTGTGAGTTTCTATCACTTTAATAACCAATTGTTAAACTAAGTAGATGAGATGTGATGAGATCATATGGTTTTGCTTGCGAATCAATGGGTTTTAGGCCATATGTTATGATGCTAGTTTGCTAATCACTATGTTTAACACTTATTCATGATGACACTATGTTTATGCAAGTTAAGTGTTTGGGTTTATGCATGTTAAGTGGTGGGTTTTATGCATGCTAAGTAGTTTGGTTTTATGCATGCTAAGTGTTTGGTTTTATGCAAGTTATGATGCAAGTTCATATGCAAGTTATGATGCAAGTTCATATGCAAGTTATGATGCAAGTTCATATGCAAGTTTGTCTCTTTTTATGATATGCATAATATATGCAAGTTTGCCTCTATGTATGACATAAGTACATGTGCAAGTTCATCCCTTTTAGACCTATGACATGTATGCAAGTTGACACCTTTATGATAGGTCTATGACATGAACATTTATGCAAGTTACCATCTTTATGACATATGTGATTCATGCAAGTTTGGGTTGGTTATTTATGCAAGTTGGGTTTATGGTCATATATGCAAGTTGACACCTTTTAAACCCATGATAATGCTAATGATATGCTAAGTTGAACCCGTTGTGTGTATGATGAATCTTCTCTTTTAAAGTATGTCATGTTAACGTATTTACGTGGGGACGATGGGGTAAAAATTAATGAACACATAAAATTGTGTGAAGTGGGTATGATTAAACATACCATAAAGTGGATGGACATAATTGGGAATTTACCTATTAAGTTAGGTCTACCCATATTATGGAATTGGGAATTTACCTATTGAGTTAGGTCTACCCATATTCTTAAATATTTGTAATTAATTAGGGATAATTAATACAAATTATGGGGGTGATTAATTAGGTGTAATTAATCTACTAAGACACGAGGTTGGACCCTTTTGTAGCATAAGACTGCCCGGAACCGACCGGCAAATCCAGCGGCTACAAATGATTGGCCCAATGTGAGAGGTCTTAGTCATAAACTAAATACGTGACAAGTGTAAAGACACGAGGTTAGACTCTGTTATGGTGTAAGGCTGCCCGGAACCAACCGGCATATCCAGCTACCATAAAAGACAGTCTAATGTGAGAGGTCTTTACAAAGGTTACGATCTTAATTAATTAAGAAACACTTAACCAAATTAGCATGTAGTGAGGCATGAGGGGTTAAGTGGGTGCCTTGGGTGGCATGTAGTAACTAGTGGGGGGTGCCTTGGGTGGCATGAGGAAACTAGTGGGTTGCCTTGGGTGGCAATAGAAAATACGATTAGAATACTTAACCAAAGTGGAACATGTAATTAAACATGATTAAAGGGTTAAGTAAGTGCCTTGGGTGGCATGTGGGAATCAAGTAAGTGCCTTGGGTGGCATGTGGAAATCTAGTGGGTGCCTTAAGTGGCAATTGAAATATGATTAAATGACAAGCTTAAGTAGTAGCTTGTGGGGGCCTTAAGTGGCAATTGAAATATAATCAAATTACAAGCTTAAGTAGTAGCTTGTGGGGGCCTTAAGTGGCAATTGAAATATAATGAAATGACAAGCTTAAGTAGTAGCTTGTGGGGGCCTTAAGTGGCAATTGAAATATGATTAAATGACAAGCTTAAGTAGTAGCTTGTGGGGGCCTTAAGTGGCAATTGAAATATAATCAAATGACAAGCTTAAGTAGTAGCTTGTGGGGGCCTTGAGTGGCAATTGAAATATGATTGGATGACTTAACCAAACCTTAACATGTAAGTGGGCATGATTATAAAACGGGTTAAGTGGGATGCACTAGATAAAATGACAAGCTTAAGTAGTAGCTTGTGGGGGCCCATTTCAACCAATATCCCAAACGTATCTTTGTGGCCTCGACCCAAGTCGAGGACGGGACACGCATATTGGGCTTGACTATAAGAGGCCAAAACGGGGTAGCGGTGGCAACGCAAGTCCAACGGGTTTCATATGCGTGTGTGGACCCGGGCTGATAAGTAAGACGTTGTTGCATCGTGTAGGTATAAGCCGTGCACCGTTGATATTATCAGGTTGCCACTTTGGGGAATGATACACCCCACTGTGGGGCTAGCACGGGTATCTACGTTAGGGAGCCGATCGCTTGGGGAGTAGTGGGTACACCTAGTGGAGATAGGGGCAGACGGCACCTATGTAGTCAGCTAGGGGTACACGAAACTACTGGGTAAAATTACTAAGTACACTTAGTGAGATCAACCTTTAAGTAGGAATTACCCTTGGTGGGTAGAACTGGTGTGGTGCAGTGTAGATATTACCCTTGGGTGGGTAGATCTGGGGTGGTGCAATATAGTAATTATCCTTGGGTGGATAGGCGCGTCTTTACGGTTATCTTAGTTCATCCTAAGTCTAGTTGGCTGCTTAGTGTAGCCATTTATCCCCAGTCGTTACCGTATATCAAGCTCATGTCTTTCTCTGGTTACTTTAATGATTGTATTGTTAAAGTTATAGGACTCGCTCAGACTTATGTCTGACACCGTTGTTTTTATCTTTTTCCCAACCCTCAGGTTATCAGAGTGGGCCTAGCACTAGTGGGCTTTGATCAGATTGCTTTATCTACCTTTTGGAGCTTGGACCGTGGATGTAAAGCTCAGTTTATCTTTTCTATTATGGCTATTAGTTTATGTAGTGGGATTATGTACTTTTATTTTATCAGGATGGATATTTTGTACTTGACTCTTGTTATGGTTTTGTGATGTAACCAAACATGTTTTAGTTTCCGCTGTAATGAAATGATGTTTTAAATTTTCAAGTATTCTTATATCTGTCTTGTTGTAATTTTTCTGTTCTATATTCACTTAAAATACTCCACCGATGCTATGGCATTCCCTTAGTGAGTGACCGTAGCGGACGTGGGGTGTTACACGTGGTATCAGAGCTTAAGGTTACCAGAACAGATAAAAATTTTAGAAAAACTATTTTCTAAGAATATTTTTGAAAAGAGTATTTTCAAAAACATGTCTTTTAAGAGAAAAGTTTTTGAAAGAAAAGCATAATCCCCAATAGCCATATCTATATCTTTCAAATTCTCCGTTTTGAATCTCTTCCTCTCTCGTTTTGAGTTTCCCCTCCGCGTATGGATGATCTTTCTAAGATAGATAAGAATGGAAAACCACTTCAAGGGACTTAGACATTAGTCGGACTAGAAGTTGGTTCAAGAAGGAGGAGGACTTGTAGGTACCTATTGGATAGACGATGGGAGGAAGGCTCAAATAGTTGTTTGGTTAATGAAGAGCGAAACCTCATTTTGATGGGAGGTTACGAGTGGAGAATGGGAAGAAGAGGGCTAGTAGTTATCCTTTTTGGAGGAATAGGACACCTTATTAGGATTGTCCAAAGAGGTAAGGGCAAGGTACAGAATCTCCTGGAGGGTAGTTGTATTCCCTCACGGCTAGTGTACCAGATGGGGATAGGACCGTCTAGGTTGGAATTTGGATTTCTTTGTTATCCGGTTCGAACTTTATTTGATTCTGACGCATCGAGTTCGTTTATCTCATCATTATTAGTTGAGTCACTGCACTTAGACACCAGTTTAGTAGATGATCCCTTAGTTGTTTCAAACCCAATTGGGGCTCCATGATGTGTTTGGGTTTGAAAGTTTCTATACTTAGCGTTGAGTTTAGATGTGATGCTTTTTGGGCTTCATGGGCTATGGGTTAGTTTTGGGCATGGACTGGTTATCCAGTAGGGGTGCCGTTCTTGATTTTGAAGGGAGAGTTGTTAGGCTTATGACCCGCTTGGGTAACACTCTCGAGATCTCTTGTAATCCCATGGAATCTGTTATGCTAAGTTATCTAGAATCGCTTGACACGTCGGTCGAGAGTTTGCGATCTGTTAGAGTGGTCCGGGAATACTCGGATGTGTTTGAGGGGGTGAAGGGCTTACCTCCGGAGCGGGAGATTGACTTCCAAATATATCTGGTAGACAATGCCAAACCAGTATCTTGGCCAGTGTGCCACATGGCTCCTCGTGAGAGGAGGGAACTCCATAAGCAAGTAGGCGATTTGCTTGAGAAGGGGTTCATAAGACGAAGTATATCGGAGTGGGGTGCTCCAGTAGTTTTTGCCACGAAGGCGGATGGGTCCCTCAGACTTTGTGTAGGCTAAAGAGAACTAAATAAACTCACAAAGAAGAATAGACACCCATTGCCAAGGATTGATGATCTCTTTGATCAGTTAGTTGACGCCTCAGTATTTTCGCCATTGGAGTTAGCCACGGGGTTTCGTCAGTTGAGAGTGGCTGAGGATAGTATAGAGAAGACTTCCTTTAGGACTCCGGATGGGTTTTTATGAGTGGCTGGTGATGCCATTTGGTTTGACGAACGCCCCCGCATACTTTATTGATTTGATGAGAAGGGTGTTCAGGGAGTACCTAAATAAGTTCGTGATGGTCTTTGTAAATGACATCTTGGTCTTTTCTAGGAGCGAAATAAGTTTTCGTATGTGCTCAATAGGTTGAGCAAAGCCAGTTATGGGATAAACGGTGGTTTTTGGAGCGAGACTGGCGAGGACATCCAGAGTTGGACAAGGGCTTAATTATTTAGCCATTTTTGCTAGTATCATCTCACGTAGGTCGTCTGAATTCAAAGGAGGTATCCCTTGGGTGTTTGTCTGATATTGGTTTAGGCATTTGGGGCTTGCATTTGGGGGATGTCGAGTTCGACTAGGGTGGTCTGCGTGAGAGATGGACAGTTGTGATGATTTTGGATGGGGTAATATCCTGGTTTTCTCTAAAAGTGGAGAAGAGCATGCCCTACATCTTAGGGAAGTGTTGGAGACCCTTCGAGCGCATAGTCTTAGGACGGCAAAAAGTGGATGGGATTCTTAGCATCCTATGAGTTTGAGATAGCGTATACCCATGGCAAGGGTAACGTGGTAGCGGACGCCTTAAGTAGAAAAAGGCTGTCCTTGAGTTCATTGTTCGTTGAACGACGGAGCTTAGAGTTTATTTCTATGTTTGACTTTAGACCTTCCGTTGACTTTGTACCCGGTTTGCTAGCCTCCTTGGAGGTTAGGCCTACTCTTTTGGGGCGGATTGGCGGAGCGCAGCGAGACGACCCACAGTTGGTTGAGTTAGTAGAGAAGCTCATGAGGAGGGGGAGTCGTCCAGCCATTTGAGTAGGTACACCCTAGATGGTAAGGGGTGGTTGCGTAGAGATGGTAGACTTTGTGTACCGCAAGGCGAGGGTTTGAGGAAGGCTATACTTAATGATGCACATCGGTCGAAGATGACCATTCATCCCGGTGGGGACAAGATGTACCAAGACATGAAGCGAGTTTTCTTTTGGGCCGATATGAAGAAAGACACGGCCGAGCATGTCGCTAGATGCTTGGTGTGCCAAAAAGTAAAAGTGGAGCAAAAGAAACCCGGTTGGTTGCTTCACCCATTGGAGGTTTCGCTATGGAAGTGGGATAGTGTCTCGATGGATTACCGAGATTGAGGAAGGGTAATACGGGAATTTGGGTTGTGGTAGATAGACTTACTAAGAGTGCCCATTTCATACCCGTGAAGAGCAAGAGGACTGTTCCAAGTCTAGCTTCAGTTTACATTCGAGAGATAGTTCGGTTGCATAGGGAACATGACGTATTCCATGTGTCACATTTGAGGAAGTGCCTACATGAGACCGCAGAGGCGGTAGAGCCGAGCTTGCTTAAAGAAGTAAAGGTAGAGCGTGATGTGATTATTCGACGATCTCCTACCCGCATCCTTGGGTCAGAGATTAGGAAGTTGAGAAACAGAGAGGTTCGACTAGTCAAAGTGAAAAGGGGAGAAGGTGAGAGCAACGCTACTCGGGAGACGGAAGCGAAAATGCGTTCATTATACCCATTCCTTTTTGAGGGTATGTCTTTTAACTTCTCCTTTATCGTTTGTCTAGTACTTATCTTATCTTTAGTATGTCCTCTTGTTAGTGCCTTTGACCTTTAGATAGGGTAAACCTATGGTTGAAACATGTGTTTGAGACATGTTATGATTGATGGATGCATGTGGATGCAAGTGGTTGCTAGTGGTTGCTCGTGGATGCATATACACACACTCTAGACACTAGATCGGCTCAGTCACTTCATATTGCATATTGCATATAATTGTGTGTAGGTAGCTATATTTATGGATGTATAATGATTGTGTTATCATATGGATGATGCATTTTGGTGAATGATTGTGCACTCATGTAGATATTGTATGTGTCGATAGGGTTCTCTCGCATACATAATGGATGCATGGCATTATCATGGTTTGCATATGTTCATACATTAGATAGGGAACATATACACACACTTTTTGCATATGCTCATACATCAGTAGAAATTGTTTTAAGGACAATGGATGCCCGTGTTTGATGGATTGAGTAGATGGTTGTTTGGATGGTAGGATATGCATTCTCCTTAACTTGGAGATTTCGGGGACGAAATCCTTTAAGGAGGGGAGAATGTAACACCCCGAATTTCAGTTAACACTGATATTCACTAATTACAGAATTAATAATCTCAGATGTGAGAATCATAGGAAACGGGTTACGTCATTGTGTTCGTCTCGGAAAAATACGCGAAATAGAGTCCGAAATTTTGTAAATCGGAGTCCGTATGACCTGGTTAAGGCCCAAAGAAGTTTTCAGGAAATTTGAATTTCGAAACATGCAGAAATGGGGGCCAGGCGGGAAAACTCCCGCCCAGCCAAGTCGACTTAGCTGTCGACAGGGCTGTCGACATGCCTGTCGACTTGGCAGTCGACAGGGCTGTCGACTGGCCCTATCGGCTGATTCTGGCCTGGGTGCACCTGGTTGAGTTCTGGGCTGGGTTGGAGGGCTTGGAACGAAATCTGACGGACCTAAACTAACCTAGGGTTAATCTAAGGGTCTAAAACACAACCTAATCCTATAAATACACCCTAAGACTACCCTAATCCATACTAAAAATAGAATCTATGCCATCATGCCGCCAAAATGCAACTTATAAGCAGCCTCCACTAATTTGTGAAGAGGATTGCAAGCTAATCAACTACTAATCCACCTCTACTTCAACTCTAGCAACTATCTAAGGAGCTAATCTTGGAGTTTGTGAGTTTCTATCACTTTAATAACCAATTGTTAAACTAAGTAGATGAGATGTGATGAGATCATATGGTTTTGCTTGCGTATCAATGGGTTTTAGGCCATATGTTATGATGCTAGTTTGCTAATCACTATGTTTAACACTTATTCATGATGACACTATGTTTATGCAAGTTAAGTGTTTGGGTTTATGCATGTTAAGTGGTGGGTTTTATGCATGCTAAGTAGTTTGGTTTTATGCATGCTAAGTGTTTGGTTTTATGCAAGTTATGATGCAAGTTCATATGCAAGTTATGATGCAAGTTCATATGCAAGTTATGATGCAAGTTCATATGCAAGTTTGTCTCTTTTTATGATATGCATAATATATGCAAGTTTGCCTCTATGTATGACATAAGTACATGTGCAAGTTCATCCCTTTTAGACCTATGACATGTATGCAAGTTGACACCTTTATGATAGGTCTATGACATGAACATTTATGCAAGTTACCATCTTTATGACATATGTGATTCATGCAAGTTTGGGTTGGTTATTTATGCAAGTTGGGTTTATGGTCATATATGCAAGTTGACACCTTTTAAACCCATGATAATGCTAATGATATGCTAAGTTGAACCCATTGTGTGTATGATGAATCTTCTCTTTTAAAGTATGTCATGTTAACGTATTTACGTGGGGACGATGGGGTAAAAATTAATGAACAAATAAAATTGTGTGAAGTGGGTATGATTAAACATACCATAAAGTGGATGGACATAATTGGGAATTTACCTATTAAGTTAGGTCTACCCATATTATGGAATTGGGAATTTACCTATTGAGTTAGTTCTACCCATATTCTTAAATATTTGTAATTAATTAGGGATAATTAATACAAATTATGGGGGTGATTAATTAGGTATAATTAATCTACTAAGACATGAGGTTGGACCCTTTTGTAGCATAAGACTGCCCGGAACCGACCGGCAAATCCAGCGGCTACAAATGATTGGCCCAATGTGAGAGGTCTTAGTCATAAACTAAATACGTGACAAGTGTAAAGACACGAGGTTAGACTCTGTTATGGTGTAAGGCTGCCCGGAACCAACCGGCATATCCAGCTACCATAAAAGACAGTCTAATGTGAGAGGTCTTTACAAAGGTTACGATCTTAATTAATTAAGAAACACTTAACCAAATTAGCATGTAGTGAGGCATGAGGGGTTAAGTGGGTGCCTTGGGTGGCATGTAGTAACTAGTGGGGGTGCCTTGGGTGGCATGAGGAAACTAGTGGGTTGCCTTGGGTGGCAATAGAAAATACGATTAGAATACTTAACCAAAGTGGAACATGTAATTAAACATGATTAAAGGGTTAAGTAAGTGCCTTGGGTGGCATGTGGGAATCAAGTAAGTGCCTTGGGTGGCATGTGGAAATCTAGTGGGTGCCTTAAGTGGCAATTGAAATATGATTAAATGACAAGCTTAAGTAGTAGCTTGTGGGGGCCTTAAGTGGCAATTGAAATATAATCAAATGACAAGCTTAAGTAGTAGCTTGTGGGGCAATTGAAATATAATTAAATGACAAGCTTAAGTAGTAGCTTGTGGGGGCCTTAAGTGGCAATTGAAATATGATTAAATGACAAGCTTAAGTAGTAGCTTGTGGGGGCCTTAAGTGGCAATTGAAATATAATCAAATGACAAGCTTAAGTAGTAGCTTGTGGGGGCCTTGAGTGGCAATTGAAATATGATTGGATGACTTAACCAAACCTTAACATGTAAGTGGGCATGATTATAAAACGGGTTAAGTGGGATGCACTAGATAAAATGACAAGCTTAAGTAGTAGCTTGTGGGGGCCCATTTCAACCAATATCCCAAACGTATCTTTGTGGCCTCGACCCAAGTCGAGGACGGGACACGCATATTGGGCTTGACTATAAGAGGCCAAAACGGGGTAGCGGTGGCAACGCAAGTCCAACGGGTTTCATATGCGTGTGTGGACCCGGGCTGGTAAGTAAGACGTTGTTGCATCGTGTAGGTATAAGCCGTGCACCGTTGATATTATCAGGTTGCCACTTTGGGGAATGATACACCCCACTGTGGGGCCAGCACGGGTATCTACGTTAGGGAGCCGATCGCTTGGGGAGTAGTGGGTACACCTAGTGGAGATAGGGGCAGACGGCACCTATGTAGTCAGCTAGGGGTACACGAAACTACTGGGTAAAATTACTAAGTACACTTAGTGGGATCAACCTTTAAGTAGGAATTACCCTTGGTGGGTAGAACTGGTGTGGTGCAGTGTAGGAATTACCCTTGGGTGGGTAGATCTGGGGTGGTGCAATATAGTAATTATCCTTGGGTGGATAGGCGCGTCTTTATGGTTATCTTAGTTCATCCTAAGTCTAGTTGGCTGCTTAGTGTAGCCATTTATCCCTAGTCGTTACCGTATATCAAGCTCATGTCTTTCTCTGGTTACTTTAATGATTGTATTGTTAAAGTTATAGGACTCGCTCAGACTTATGTCTGACCCCGTTGTTTTTATCTTTTTCCCAAACCTCAGGTTATCAGAGTGGGCCTAGCACTAGTTGGCTTTGATCAGACTGCTTTATCTACCTTTTGGAGCTTGGACCGTGGATGTAAAGCTCAGTTTATCTTTTCTATTATGGCTATTAGTTTATGTAGTGGGATTATGTACTTTTATTTTATCAGGATGGATATTTTGTACTTGACTCTTGTTATGGTTTTGTGATGTAACCAAATATGTTTTAGTTTCCGCTGTAATGAAATGATGTTTTAAATTTTCAAGTATTCTTATATATGTCTTGTTGTAATTTTTCTGTTCTATATTCACTTAAAATACTCCACCGATGCTATGGCATTCCCTTAGTGAGTGACCGTAGCGGACGTGGGGTGTTACAACGACGCTATTATTTTATTTAATAAGAACGGAGGCAGAATGAAATTATGCAGCATAAGGTTAGAGAAGAATGGTGTAAAGAGAATGGGGCTAGGGGCTGTTTATATAGGGTTTCAAACTAATTAGAGCTGTCGATGAAGCTAGAGTTAATCAAGGCCATCCATCTCAAGAGAAGCCAATCAGAAAGTGACAAGTTAGCCCTAGTGACACAGCAGAGCTCAGAAATTCGACCAGAACCCAACCAGGCCAGCCAGGATCAAACCAGAAAGCTGTGCAGGTTTTCTCTCGGCCTGGGCGCACTTGGGAAGTGCGCCAATGTAAATTTGTACTGGCGCACTTCCCAAGTGCGCCAGTGCAATCTTTTTTTTCTTTCTATTTAGCTATCAAACTTCATTCGTCCATATCTTCTTCATACGGTATCCGTTTTAGGCAACTCAGATCTATTTCAACCAGAATTCCGAGACGAACGCAATGGCATAACCCGTTTCCCTTGATTCTTATTTTTGTAATTAATTATTCTCTGATTTGTTACTTTACGTTCACAGAAAATACGGGGTGTTACAATGCACCTAAGAGCTCTTCAAATATTATGTACTTTTAGCCTATCATCGGGTACGGATGCATATGCAACCATGTAGCCTTATCATACTCAGTTTTTTTTTTTTTTGGGTTAATATGCTTATAACAATTTTACAGCAGCTTTTGGGTGGGCAGTATACAATTGCAATATAATCAGGGGCATAGCATGATGATGGCCAGTGGGGGCCATGCCCCCCCCCCCCAAGATTTTATCTTCTCTTCATAAGTTGAGTACTCAAAGCTGGCATATACATTTGAAACTCACATCTTTATAGTGTTCAGACCCACCATATACATCTGAATCTCCAAATAGACTATACACTTAAATTTGGCAAAAGTAAAATGTAACTGTATCTATTTTAAAACAGGAAAATATGTATTTAAATATAAGCCCCGGTATTGGAAACTTGTGCATACACTTCAAGTCTACCTAATTCCACCTTTGTAAATTTCCATTCAAAAATTAGTTCTCAAATCAATTTTTTTTTCCTTTGTTTATTTAATTTTTTGGCACCCCCACCTTTTGATTTCTGGCTACGCCCCTGAATATAATGGGACAACCTTGGAGACGTGGATTTCATGTTTCATATTGAATTAGCAATCTGTTGGAGTGGGTCACTGACAACAATTGTTTGAAAATTTTGAAATATTTAGTGCACGGTTGGTAGAAGTAGGAAGCCTACATTGGAGATGATGCTCTTGTTTGGATCTGTATGCTTATTAATACAGTGGCTTGGATATGAGATTTGTGATGTTAGTTGAGGAGGAAAATGTTAATCTTATGGATAGCAAGAACAGTCAAGCTGTGACGTGAAATGAAAGAAAAGTTGCAACTGGAAATATATTCGAGTTTATACCATGTACGTACAAACTGCACCTGTGGGCTGGACGGGGAATATAAAGTTTTAGCCCGAAAGTGAAGAGCATGTGAGAGGGTTTTCATAAGGTTTTGGGCGGCCATCACCCTTATTATAAAGTGGGTCATGATTATTTATACATGGATTATTAAAGCTTATCTAGCTTGATTTGTGATGATCCTGGCGAAGTATGGAATTTCTTTTGTAGCTTCTATTTTTCTGCTAAATATTTGTGATAAATTGGTCATTGCCAATTTTTTTTATTAATTGAAGATTATATTTATTTTTCTTTTATGAAATGAACACAAAGATTCTAAGATTGAGTTGTATAATGCTTAATTTATGTTGGTTTTCCAAAGTAGTTGTTTAGTTCTTATTGTTCCTCTATATAAATCAATTTTGTTCCGAAATCTTATAAATTTAGATTGTTTTAACGGTTACTCTACATAAACTGGTTACGTTTTTGTGAACAAACATTACATAAACTTTCATTTTTGAAAAAAATATTATTAGAATTTTTGGGGAGGAATAGATTAATGAGAAAAAGGAATATTTGGAAAAGAGGAAAACTTTTAAATTGCTTTATTAATCTTTTCTTTTTTTAATTCTTCCTTCATACATGCATACAAATGAGACAAACTCTTATTTAAAACATACAATAAAACCTTTTAGATTTGTAATATTCTAGGAATATCTTTTCCTAATTAATAGCAACATTAAAACCTCTCATAAAACCTAAATAGCAAATTACCATTTATCTTGACCTTTCTTAAATATGTCACTAATTAATGTTTCCTATTAAAAACCAAGTTTATTTTCAACATCTCCCCTTAAACTTGGTTTTATTATTCCAAACAGATTTCTTTGTATCTCACGTGTTTTGGCAGAACTAAAGAAATTATCCAAATTTTCTTCTTTCGTTTCTTCCTCTTTCCCAATATGAAGATCTTCGATGCAATTTCTTCAACAGTGCTCCATTCTTTTTGTCCTCCTCCATTCGCACAAGACGTTCCAAAAAGTGTGTGCTCTAGCTTCCATTTAATTCCGGTGTCATTAACTTTGAATGAGTCATATAAGTCATCTTTCCATTCTTTCATAACTTCCAAATTTTTCTTGTACTTGAAATATCTAACAGTGTATTGAATTTCTTTGACTTCTTTATTTCCATTTCTTTTGTTATCACTTTTCTTAAAAGGATCACTGACTACATGACTCAAACCATGAGCTTTTGACTTTTCCATGAACTCATCATATATTTTTTCATGCATAAAAGTACGAGAACCAGCACAATAACATTGTCCCTGGTTAAAGAACAATGCAAAATGAGCAAGCTCGTTAACATCCATGTGACTAGCAAAGGCTGCACTAGTTGTGGAGCCAAAACCAGAGATCACATTAAGAACACCATCAGGACCTCCTTTACATTCTTATGCCTTCTTCGCATTTTCCCAAGCATCCTTTTTTATTGAATCATCATCGACCTTAGCATCGTCAGGGTCACTCATCTCGATATCCTTATTTTTATTATCTCCTTTGTCTTTTGTTTCTGTAACCTCTTTTATTTCACTGTAACTTTCTTCAACGTCCTTTATCCCCATGCCATCCTTTACGTCCTCTTCCGCTTCGATTATCCATTCATCTATCATGTCTTTATTCTTTTCACCATTCTCAATTTTTAAATCCTCTTTGAAGTTTACATCGGCAACTTTATCACCATTTTCCTCCTCCACATCAATAAGTTTTTCATTCGCTTTATTCTGGTCACCGACTTCTTATTTCTCTTCTTTTACGTCATCTTCTACTTCATATTCTTCCACGACTTCCTCCTCGATTTCTTCTTTAGCAGCTTTCTCTCTCATCGGCTTCTCTTCAGCTTTTAACTTCTTCTCCACCACTCGAACATCAGCATTTTTTTCTCCATAGCCTTTTGACTGATTCACATTCGCCTTCACCCTTGTAAAGTAATCCGAAGTCTATTCAGATTCACTCATCTTCATTGCTTCAAGATCACTCCTTAGCGATTGAAGCTTAACTTTCTTTACTTTCTCAACTCCTTGGAAAGATTTTTCCAAAATTTCCCAGGCTTCGTTTGAAGTGGCTGCATCCGCTACTTTTTCTAACATTGAATCATCCAAACATTGATGAATGAGGGTAAGTGCATATTGATCTTTTTCCTTCATCTTTGTTAATGCTTCCTTCTCCACTTGAGATAATGCAGTTTCATTTTCTGGCTTGTCGTAGCCTTTGTCTACGATCTCCCACACTTTTTGTCCGCCAAGTAAAGCTTTCATTCGAAGACACCATTTCTCATAATTTTCTTTTGTGAGACGAGGATATTGGAGGAAAACCATTCCATTGTTTTCCATTTTATCACACCTTCACTAATTAACCTTGCTCCGATACCACTTTGTTAGAATTTTTGGGGAGGAAAATGAATAGATTAATGAGAAAAAGGAATATTTGGAAAAGAGAAAAACTTTTAAATTGCTTTATTACTCTTTTCTTTTCTTAATTCTTCCTTCATACATGCATACAAATGAGACAAACTCTTATTTATAACATACAATAGAACCTTCTAGATTTGTAATATTCTAGGAATATTTTTTCCTAATTTATAGCAACATTAAAACCTCTCATAAAACCTAAATAGCAAATTACCATTTATCTTGATCTTTCTTAAATATGTCACTAATTATTGTTTCCTATTAAAAACCAAGTTTATTTTCAACAAATATGATATTTGAATGTACATATGGAGTGCTAAGTTTATACTCTTAAAAATACTACTTGTTCAGCTGGCTGCGTTTGCACAATATAAATTGGTGGAAAACACAAAGAAACTTAGGTAGCTCAATGTCTTGTTTTCTTTGCAGTAAGTTAGTGTTGATTAATAGAAGCCGATAATGAATCAGAGTGATAGATATAGTTGGTAGTACAAGAGGGAGGGAAGAAAAAGAGGATGAAAAGGAGTAGATTGTGGCCTAAAATGTGGGAAGTGAATATGTTGTGGCTTAAAAAGGGAAGTACTATCTTACTTAAACATACACCGAGGCCTAAAAAAGAAAAGACTATCTTATTTAACACCTTGCTTAAATCATTTTATGAGTAATTTATCAAAATTTTGATTAGAAGCCGCGCCAACTATTTGTTGTTTCTCAAAATAAAGAATCTCTAAATTTGAATTGAACAAGTAATTTTCAATCAAACACTTATTTAAGGAAAGTTGCTTGAAAGTCAAAAGCTAAAAGTAAGGTAAATGAGTTGTGTCCAAATATACTTTGGATACGATCTTGATTGAAAATAATCTTTTAAACCTCGGCAAGCAACTCTAACTTGCTCGATGACAGACCACCAAAAACATTAAATTTTAGAAGTAACTGAATGCTTATTTTAGCTGAAGGATTTCTCTACTTTTGTTTATAAAGTGTTTATGTGTAGATCTTAATTTAGAGCGATCACAAATAGACTACCAACTAAAGATCGACTACTAAAGGGACTCATTATCACTGATGGGGTATGTGAATTATGTGAAGGTAATGATAAAAATGCTGCCCATCTGTTTTTCAAATGCCTTTTTTTGCCTACATTTGGCAAAGGTGTAGATCTAAACTAGATATTCTAGTTAATTATGATGCTACCATTGTTTTAGAAAACCCGCCTCAGTATTCAAACCAAGCGAGGCTGTACCTTCAGCACAACCGCAGAGCGCATGATAATGCACGACATAAAGGAGAAGCCTGCGTATGTCGCTCTTGACTTTAAGCAGGAGTTCGAAACAGCAAAAACCAGCTCGGCCATTGAGAAGAGCTATGTTGAGATATTAAGGAAAGATATTTGGTCTAATTGAATACAATAACAAATATACCTCACACTTAATACAATACCAAATATACCTTACACTTAATACAATACCAAATATAAGGTAAGGTATTCAATTGTCCTTATCTCCAATATTAACTCATTGGTAATATCTTTCCTTAATATCTCAACAGATAATGATGTCTTTATCATAAATTTAAAACCCGTACATGCATTTATGTCAATTCTGGACAACTTCTTATGACTGAAGGAACCCAACCAAGATAAGATTCTCAAACTTTTGCACAAAAACAATGTTACCGTATTTTTTATCGAAGGCTCTGATTCAAAGGTTATTTGCATATTCCAACTGTCTAGTTGAAAAAGAGTACAGTATAACAGGATAACCAACATATAGTCGCAGTTTAGACTTTATGTGCTGAAATCAAGAAAACAAAATCCAGTTTATTGTCGTTATGTCATCATTTTGTGTAATGGCAGTAAACATAATCAAGAAAACAAAGACTATATTGTTTGCAACTGTCTTTGCTTTCCTGAAACGGACTAGCACGGATGTACAACCATGATTATCCAATTCTCAAGAAAAGGACGTAGTTTTAGAGAGTTTGTCATACCAGAATCAATCTGGAAGTGGTTTTTAAACTATTAATTTATACCGGATCCACGACAGCAATAACATCTGGTGATGCACCTTCTTAAGGATACATGACCATATATATAACAATCTTGAGTACAAAAAGTTAATTCAATAATGATCATTAAAAATATATTCTCATTTGCATAGTTGAGTTTTAGGCATTGAAAAATGAAGTTAATTTGTCTAACCTTGCATGAGATGCCATTTCAATTTCTTCTTCATAGTCAAAGCAATTGATGACTGCCGCTACACCATAACTTCCAGCAGTTGCCGCTACATGTTCATTTTCTGAGTGGAAGACTTGATCTAACCGTTTATGGCCGTAGGCTTTCTATTATTACGAGAAAGGCACATGTTTGGGAGGGTACAACTGGAATAATGTGACAAACGAGATTGAAATAGCAACGAAATTGTGAGTTAGGCGCCGTTTGACTGCAGACTGCCCGGAAAACCAACAGACAGAAAGGTGCCTGCATATAATCTAGCCCTCTACCACCTTCCAACACCACGGACAAACTCCTCTTTTATAATTGTATGAACTTAACGTAGCCTTCCTATATCAAAAACTAACCGGGTTGGTTAGCAAAGAAAGTGCAAAATTCAAAAATTATTACCCATTGGATAGTGCTGAGGGAAGCAAGTATAGACCCACCAATCCAGACACTATCAGTGATACCGCAAGCTTGATTTTCATACTAGTAGGCGCAAGACAATGATCTCCTTGCTCATCCTATTAGTGACACTGCGAAACATAGTAGATCCACTAGTAAGCATGATATTTCCATACAAATCCTTCCTAATGGAATTATAAGTGGTTTCGGGGATACCCGCAACTTCGGTTCCGTTCCTGATGGACAACTGAAAAAGCACTTTTGGGAACCTAAACCTCTCCGCTCCAATGGTGATGACCTAACGATCAGGGAACTCGTAGCTTGTTGAAATATAAGGTAAGGTATTACCAATGAGTTAATATTGGAGATAAGGACAATTGAATACCTTACCTTATATTTCAACATTATCCCTCTATGAAATCTTAGTTAATGTTTTTTTATTGTATGTTCATTCAAATCTAGCATTGTTATTAGTGAGATATTTAGGTCCTTACTATAGTACATAGATTTGCAGTTTTTTTTATATATTCACTTGTTAACAACTTGATGCTACTAGAAATTTCATATTTATATGCATATTCAAAAAATTATGATTAAATTTGTGTTTATTTTATTTTGCAAATTATAGCATACGTTGCACAAGCAGTTGGACACAATAGATGTGTACATGAAATTTCGCATAAACACTCACATGTATATTTAATATAGACTGAAATAGCAAAAGAAATATTACATGGTGATAAATTGGATAAGAATACGCACTCAAAATATGCCAGGATCTACGTGCTTCGGCAGCTTTCTTCGCAGCGTCGAAGTCCCTGACATAAGCGCTGAAGGAACCGACATTGGTGGAGGACGAGGATGCCCTGATTAGGATTACAGATTCGTGAAGCTTGGTGTCTTCTTATGCTTTGCACTGTAGAAGGAACTGACATCAGCATCCGCTTATGCTTTGCGCTATAGCAGGTGTTCCGGATATATAATCTACTCATGGTATGTTTTGAACATACAGTTTTCTTTTTAAGCTACTCAGAATAAATAACTCATTTCGTTTTATACTGTCAAACTCAAAGCATGTTCAAGTTTGATCTTTATTTTTTATTTTATACTTGAATATTTTTCCTGTTGGAACTAAACATTTCTGGGCTTTGCTTTTTGATTTTAAAGTGCTGCACAATTTTCTCCTTTCCTAAGTAGGCAGGGGAACATAGACTAGATTATCATTACTGATTTCATAACATTAAGCTCTTGCAGATTAAATTTGCTAGTATAAAAAGATGCTGCCTTTTGCCACCATAATACTTTAACATTGATAAGTTTTCTAAAACGTTAATGCATGTTTAATGGATTTAGAACATATGAAAATTTAGTTCTTAATTTTACAAGATCTATAGAAAAGGGGATAAAGAAACACAATTAACAACCTTTTCACCAAGTTTTTATATATTTCAATAAGTCAAATAGTCAATGCAAGTGATGACAATCCTTTATTTCACTATATCCAGGTTTTTACATTCCTATATATCTAATGTGATTGTAAGCAGTATTAAATGTACTTTTGGAAGAAAATTTGTCCAGAATTACTGGAAATTAACATTCAGAGTGTACTTCTCGCTTTCAAACCAGCAATTGCAGAACAATTTAGCTTTGGAAAGTCAGCATACATTGGTTTAATTTGCAGTTAATCAAACTGCTTCCAACTTATTTGCAACTCTTAGAGATCCTTGCATCGAACTAATTGGATTATTTGTAGCCTTAGACAAATGATCGGGTCTATGGATATGGCTTTAGTTGTTATACATTTTATTTTGTTCTTACTATTTGTGTAAACTTGTTTGTGAATGTTAGTGAAATGTGACATATTCTATTGAAAAATAACCATTGAATTAATTTGTAGTTAGCATGTTTTTTCAGTTATTTGAACATATGATCATATGATTGTTTATTTAAATACGATAATTATGTGATTAATTGTTGGTTTGGATATGACAATTATGTGATTGATCACTTCTTTTAATATGGATATTATACAAGCGATTGTTGGAAATGATATTAGTCACCAATGGTAGATAATTTAAAATATGCTCTCAAATAACCAGTAAATTTTAGTAGTATTTTAAAAATGATACAGAAATAAATGTAAACTAGTGTAACACCCCACCTCCGCTAGGGTCACTCTTTCGGGGGCACTAGCTTCTGGGGGGCGTTAGAACTGGGTAAGCATGCATAATGATATATCAAGGCAGAACAAGAACATAAATATATATGTAAAACAGAGTAAGTGAGAATAAAACAGCGGAATATCTCAAACCATCTCAAAACAAGTCTAGTACATCATAAAGTCAACTGCCTAAATAAACATGTCTAGTACAACATAAACAGAAATACTGAAATACATAGTGCTATCCCCAAAAATAAAGGTGATAAACCATAGCGAGCTCAATGTCCAGACATACATGAGCTATCCAGCGAACAAGCAAGCGATCCAAGCTAAGCACCACTGTTCCCTCCCTGAGAACCTAGGGGGGAAACGGAAGAAAAGAAGCGAAAGAAAACAGGTCAGTCAAAAAGACTGGTAAGCCCTACTACGATCAGTCTATAAACTAATAAAGTTAACATCATGATGGAAACTGAGATGAACATACTGGCAATAGATAAAGGTGTCATCACATAAAGAAGATTAAGCTTTGCACCACAGTGTACTAGCAAACTAACATAACAGGTATTGATCCCTCAGCCCAAACTTTGGCCCAATAGCATGAGGTGACCTTAATACAAGGTCCAGCCCACGGTCTAGTCGATCGGCTCCCTATAAACCTAACACGTCAAGTGTTGGTGTCCATACGGCCCACATATGGTTGTAGTCAGACTGTGCTGGGTCCACCTTCGGGTGTATCAAGCCCTCGGGTGTCAACCCCAGACACCTAAGCAATAATGCACAGTCTAAACCTACTGGTACCCATGCCTCGAGTTTGTCCAACACCGGACTACGTGCACGTCCTTAGCCCGCCTGGATCCGCACCGCTGTACCACTCAGCCGTCGCTTTGGTCGCTTACATCAGTCCAGTAATCGTGCCCCGCCCTAGCCTAGCCTCTAGGGTTGTGAATGATACCAAACTGGGATTACTGCTGGAGCAGACCACGTTGCTAGGGTTTTCTAAGAGGGTTAAGTGTGGTTTAACCCCTCACTAATCATGGATTAAATTAGTTAAGTGTAACCAACAGTTCACCACTTAACCCCATTTAATCCCTCGTATCCCCAAAATTGGTTAAGTATTAGTGGGCCATGACTTAACCCTAATTATGAGGCATTAATTTAATTGTACCTTAACCTCTCACATTAGACTTTGTTGCGGTTACTAGTTAAGCCGGGCGGGTCCGAGTAGCTTTACACCACAACTTGGTCTAACCTCGGGTCCCAGGTACACATGACCAACTTCTCACATTGGCTCCTATTGTTTGTAGCAACTAGTTAAGCCGGTCGGTTCCGGGTAGGTTTACGCTACAAACTCAACCCAACCTCGAGTTGGCCACACTTATGTTTTCTAAGTGTCATGTCCGCTTTATTTTCTAAACATAATCACAAGTTTAACAAATACTTGGGTAGACCTAACTTAATAGGTAAATTCCCAAGGGGTAGACCTAACTTAATAGGTAAATTCCCAATCTTATATTTTCATGTATTTTAAGTTTTACCCAAAAACCCCCCAACGTCATTCTATCGCTTACATATTCGTCATAACGCATAAAGGATAGAAAGAGGGAACTTGGCACAACATACATGATAAATCTTACATATCATAATAAACATGCATAACATGTTGGACTTGCATAACTTAGCATAGTGAACTTGCATAAACATGCATAACTTGTTAAACTTGCAAATCATGGCATAGTGAACTTGCATAAACATGCATAACTTGTTAAACTTGCAAATCATGGCATAGTGAACTTGCATAAACATGCATAACTTGTTAAACTTGCGAATCATGGCATAGTGAACTTGCATAAACATGCATAACTTATCAAACATGTGTAACATGGCATAGTGAACTCGCATAAGCATGCATAACTTATTAATCATGCATAACATAGCATAGTGAACTCGCATAAGCATGCATAACTTATTAAACATGCATAACATAGCATAGTGAACTCGCATAAGCATGCATAACTTATTAAACATGCATAAATCCCAACTTTCATCACATATTAACTTTAGAGTTTCTAAAATGAAGGTAAGAGGGCTTACAAATATTATGAAGACACAAATCTACTAACAAAGATTGAGAAGCCCTCTATGCAAGCATAAAAACCCAAAACAAAGCTCCAATTAACAAAAATCCCAAAAACTCTAGCTTAGCAAATAAAGCTTGCAACTTGATGATGTATGCAAGCTAATGATCATTCATACAACTTAGAAATGCTTGTATGAACATCAAAATCTTCATAGGAATGATTTTTGAAGAGGGTGGAGGCTAGGGTTTTTAGGTGGAGGCCATTTGAGAATTCAATTTGACATAGTTTGGTTGCTAGAATGAATAATGAGGTTTTAGGGTAGGATTAGGGGCTTATTTATAGAAGATTAGAGTGTTTTTAGCCCTAGGATTAACCCTAGGTTAGTTTAGGTCCGTCAGATTTAGGAATTCTCTAGAACCAAGCCATAAGACCAGACCAAGATCCAAAATGGTGCGCCAGGCAAAACTGCCCGGCCACCCTGTGTCGACAGGGCTGTCGACAGGGCTGTCGACACCCTAGGGACCCAGTCGACATGCCTGTCGACATGGGGGTCCTGGCGGGAATTTTCCCGCCTGCGCCAGTTTGCCCTAATTTCCCACTTTTGAACTTGAAATTCAAATCTGTTTTTACTTAGGAATTTTCTGAAAACTTCAATGGGCCTTAACTGGGTCATACGGACTCCGATTTTCGAAAACTCGGACTCTATTTTGCGTATTTTTCCGAGACGAACGCAATGGCATAGCCCGTTTCCCTTGATTCAGATTTTAGAATTAATTTCTGCCTCGATTTATGTTATAACAGGTTATTGAAAATTCGGGTTGTTACATTCTCCCCTCCTTAAAGGATTTCGTCCCCGAAATCTTCAAGTTAGGAAGAACATATCCTACCATCCAACATCCATCTACTCAAAACATCATCCACGAGCAACCATTGTCCTTAAAAGATTCTAAATGCTGTATGAACATATGCAAAAGTGTGTGTATATGTACTTATCTAATGCAAAGATCAATGCAAAATATGTTAGTGAAATGTATCCATATGTATGCAAATCCCTAACATAATGTATAATATCTACATGCGTGCTCAATCATACATCCATATGCAACATCCATGTGATTGCATACAAATTTCATCCAAGAATAAGCATAAACACTCATGCACATGCAATATGAGGAGTGTGTGAGCCGATCTAGTGCCTAATGTGTATTATGCATCCACGAGTAACCACTTGCAAACACTTGCAACCACTTGCAACCATCAAACATAACATGTCCCAAACACATGTTTCATCCAAAGGGTTTCTACCTAAGGTTCTCATGACAAGATTAGCACGATAACTAGATAAACATGGATAGCAAAGAGAAAGATATGCTAACAAAGAAAAGAGATTGAGAGTGTACCCTCAAAAAGGAATGGATAAAGCCCACGCATCTTCTCCTCGGTTTCCCAAGTTGCGTCTTCTTCGGCTTCACCCCATTGAACCTTCACCAGCTTGACCTCTCGATTCCTTAGCTTCTTGGTCTCCGTCCCCAAGATACGAATCGGAGCTCTCCTCAAAGTTGCCTCTTTCTCTACTTCCACGTCTTCAAGAATGCTAGGTTCAACCACCTCAGCGGACTCATGTAGGCACTTTCGGAGATGCGAGACATGAAAGACACTATGCACTCCGGACAGCTTCTCGGGCAATTGCACTTTATAAGCCATCTTCCCAATTCTCTCTATGATAGGGAAGGGTCCAACAAATCTCGGTGCTAACTTCCCAACAGCTCCAAATCGGACCACATTCCGCAAAGGAGAAACCTTTACGAAAACCATATCCCCAACATCAAACTCCAAATCGGATCTTCGCTTGTCAGCATAGGATTTCTGTCGGTCCTGGGCCGCTTTCATTCGTCTCCGAATCAACTCGATCTTCTCGGACGTATCTCTGATCATATCAGGCCCAAGTATGAGCTTCTCTGTAGTCTCCCACCAACATGTAGGCGACTTGCACGGCCTCCCATATAAAGCTTCAAATGGTGCCATCCCTATGCTTGCCTGATAACTGTTATTATATGCAAACTCAACAAGAGGAAGATGGTCTTCCCAAGCACCACCAAAATCCAGAATGCAAAGCCTCAACAAGTCCTTAAGTACCCTATTCACCCTTTCTGTTTGGCCGTCCGTTTGTGGGTGATAGGCCGTACTCAGGTTCAACCTCGTGCCCATAGCTTCCTGCAAACTGTTCCAGAACTGACTAGTAAAGATGGGGTCTCGGTCACTGACTATGCTGGAAGGGACTCCATGTAGTCGTACTATCTCACGAATATATACTGATGCTAGTCCAGATGCGGTCCTTTTGCTCTTCACCGGAATGAAATGAGCACTCTTCGTAAGCCTATCTACAATGACCCATATGCTCGTATTCCCTTTCCTTGACCTCGGAAGCCCATCAATAAAGTCCATAGAAATACTCTCCCACTTCCATAGTGGGACCTCTAGAGGATGCAATAGCCCACCGAGCTTCTTCGACTCGGCTTTTACTCTCTGACAAACAACACATCTAGAGACAAACTCCGCCACATCCTTCTTCATTCCAGGCCAGAAGAAAATGCGCTTCATATCCTTATACATCTTATCACCGCCTGGATGTATAGTCAACTTGGAGCGATGTGCTTCCTCAAGAACTTTCCTCACCAAGTCTTCTACCATCGGAACACAAAGCCTTCCGTCTCTCCTCAGCCAACCCTTATCATCTATAGAATATCGAGCAAGGTGACTAGATGTCTCCCCTCGAATCAGCTTATCCATGATCTCAATTATCTGAGGGTCTTCCTTCTGCGAAGCCCCAACTTGATCCAGAAGGGTAGGCCTGAGCTCAAGAGATGTTAAAGAACCGGTCATCGACTCCATCGCCGAAGAGAAATCAAAGGTTGCCAAGAACTCTAAATTCTTCATCTCAACAAATAGAGGACTTAGTGTCAACCTTTTTCTACTCAACGCATCTGCTACAACATTCCCCTTGCCAGGGGTATAGGCTATATCAAAATCGTAGGACGCCAAGAATTCCATCCACCTTTGTTTCCTCAAGTTCAGATCCTTCTGCGAAAAGAGATACTTCAAAGACTTATGATCAGTATACAGCTCAAACCTCTCTCCCAGAAGATAATGACGCCAAGCCTTGAGTGCATATACTATCGCTGCCAGCTCTAGATCATGAGTGGGATATTTCTTCTCATGCACCTTAAGTTGCCTACCACCAAAACATATAACTCTGCCTTCTTGCATCAGAACGGCGCCCAATCCCGTGCCACAAGCATCAGTGTACACGGTAAATATCTTACCACCATCGGGTAAAGCTAGAACTGGTGCTGAGGTAAGGGCTCTCTTGAGTCTTTGAAAAGCAAGCTCACAGTCCATATCCCAAGCAAAAACTAAGTTCTTCTTCGTCAACTTAGTAAGAGGAGCGGATATCTTCGCGAAGTCCTTGATGAACTTCCGGTAAAAACCCGCAAGACCTAGAAAACTTCTCACCTCGGTTGCATTCCTTGGAGTCTTCCAATCCTGAACTGCAACCACCTTAGCGGGATACACCGCTAAGCCTTGCTTGGATACGATATGCCCAAGGAATCTAACTTCTCTTCTCCAAAAGTGACACTTGGAGAACTTGGCCTTTAACTGATGCGCTCTAAGCGTATCCATCACCTCTACAAGATGCCTCGCGTGCTCTTCTTCATCCTTGGAGAAGATCAGAATATCATCCACAAAGACCACGACAAACTTGTTCAAGAACTCCCGAAACACCCTACTCATCAAGTCCACGAAATACGCGGGTGCATTCGTCAAACTGAACGGCATAACAAGCCATTCAAAGAATCCATCTGGAGTTCTGAATGCAGTCTTGTCTATATATCTTCAGCCACTCTGAGCTGATGAAATCCAGTAGCAAGATCAAGCTGAGAGAAAACAGAAGCACCAACAAGCTGGTCAAAGAGATCATCGATCCTCGGTAATGGGTGTCTGTTCTTCTTAGTCAGCTTATTCAATTCTCTATAGTCCACACAGAGTCGAAGAGAACCGTCTGCCTTGGTAGCAAACACCACAGGCGCTCCCCATTCAGATATACTTCATTTGATGAAGTTCTTCTCAAGTAACTCCTTTACTTGCTTGCTGAGCTCCCGTCTCTCACGCGGAGCCATGTGCCGAACGGGCAAAGAAACAGGGGTAGCATTATCCACCAGATAAATGTGAAAGTCAATCTCTCGTTTAGGGGGTAACCCCTTAACTTCTTCAAAAACATATGGATAATCTCGGACCACCCTTACAGACTGAAGGGCTTCCCCTGACGAGTCGAGAGATTCAAGATAGCACAACATGACGGGATCCTTCGGATTGCATGAAATCTCTAAGGTGTTGCCAAGGCGAGTCACAAGCCTCACAACCCTATGCTCACAATCAAGAATGGCTCCATATCTGGACAGCCAATCCATGCCCAATATCAATCCGTATCCCCTGAAACCAAGAACATACGCACTACACAAGAACTCTACACTGAGTATAGAGATCCTCAGATCCTCACATATCATAGATAGATGAGCAGAACCCCCAATGGGATTCGAAACACAAACGGGATCATCCACTAAGCTAGTACTAAGGTGCAAGCTATCAACAAGATCAGATGAAATAAAGCTATGTGATGCACCAGAATCAAACAAGGTACGAACTGGAAGATCGGAAACATAAACAAGGTTCTCAACAGAAACACTACCTCGATCGGGAACTGGAGCGGTATTGAGAGCATGAACTTGCCCTCCTGAAGGTCCAGCCTGTCCTTTCTTCTTCGGGCATTCCTTGCTGAAGTGTCCAGTCTCACCACAGGAAAAACACCCACCACTAAGCTTCCTTTTCTTCTTCCTACAATCCTTAGCAAAGTGTCCAGGCACACCACAATAATTGCACTTTCCCTTGCCTTTGTTATTGTTCCCCTTCTTGTTCTTGCTCTGATTCCCCTGACTGCTTTGACCACCTTGATTGCCTTTACCTTGAGAACCAGTCTTCTTTGCTTGAGTATCACTCGTCTTGACCTCTTTCTTTCCATCTCCCTGAAGTAGAGCCATATTGACCAAACTCTCAAAAGTAGCTCCATGCGGAATATGTGACATCGCCAAACCCTGCAGCGGCTCATTCAACCCTCTAGCAAATCGAAGAGCCTTCTTCTCAGGAGTGTTCACCATATCCAAACCAAAACGGGCCAGCTGATTAAACTTGTTCACATACTCCTTGACAGACATGTCACCTTGCTTTAATGCAATGAACTTCTCCATCTGTAAATTTGCCTCAGCAGAAGATAGAAACTTAGCCACAAATCTAGCCCTCAAATCGGCCCAAGTCTCAACGGGCCTCGTCCCATTGGTGACCTCCCACCAATAGGCCGCTTCATCCTTCAAAAGCCACACTGTCAATAAGATCTTCCTCTCGTCATCAATCCCAAAGATAGCAAACAGGTCCTCAGTGTCTTTCAGCCAATTCCTAGCTTCAACAAAAGATTCCGTGCCTAGGAAATTCTTGCCTCCCATCGCCTTGAAGTCTTTACAAACCTTCGTGAACTCAACCTGAGGATGCTGAGGGGGAGGAGGAGGAAGAGGAGCCTCAGCAACTGGAGGAGGAGGAACATTAGCAACGGGAGGAGGAATATTAACCACTGGAGGGACCACCGGAGGAGGGACATTAGGGGGAGGATTCTCAACTACAGGAGGAGGAGTGGGAGTAGGGTTTGCGGGGCCGGCTGCCGCCCTAGCTTCTAGAAGTCTCCTATACCAGAGTGGCACATTTACTCCATCCGGGATGGCAAGATCCTCAGCCATACTGAAACGAAGGATAAGATAAGATTAGGTCAAGGGAACGAAGGATAACGCTAATGGCTTTTTGGGGAATAGCCCTTTTTAAAATACTAGACTTTTCTTTGGAAAATACTTTATACTTGTTTTGAAAATAGTTTTTCAAAAGTCTTTTTAAAAAACTTTTTGTTCTTTCTCGTAAACCATATGCTCTGATACCAAATTTGTAACACCCCACCTCCGCTAGGGTCACTCTTTCGGGGGCACTAGCTTCTGGGGGGCGTTAGAACTGGGTAAGCATGCATAATGATATATCAAGGCAGAACAAGAACATAAATATATATGTAAAACAGAGTAAGTGAGAATAAAACAGCGGAATATCTCAAACCATCTCAAAACAAGTCTAGTACATCATAAAGTCAACTGCCAAAATAAACATGTCTAGTACAACATAAACAGAAATACTGAAATACATAGTGTTATCCCCAAAAATAAAGGTGATAAACCATAGCGAGCTCAATGTCCAGACATACATGAGCTATCCAGCGAACAAGCAAGCGATCCAAGCTAAGCACCACTGTTCCCTCCCTGAGAACCTGGGGGGGGGGGGGGGGAGGGTAAACGGAAGAAAAGAAGCAAAAGAAAACAGGTCAGTCAAAAAGACTGGTAAGCCCTACTACGATCAGTCTATAAACTAATAAAGTTAACATCATGATGGAAACTGAGATGAACATACTGGCAATAGATAAAGGTGTCATCACATAAAGAAGATTAAGCTTTGCACCACAGTGTACTAGCAAACTAACATAACAGGTATTGATCCCTCAGCCCAAACTTTGGCCCAATAGCATGAGGTGACCTTAATACAAGGTCCAGCCCACGGTCTAGTCGATCGGCTCCCTATAAACCTAACACGTCAAGTGTTGGTGTCCATACGGCCCACATATGGTTGTAGTCAGACTGTGCTGGGTCCACCTTCGGGTGTATCAAGCCCTCGGGTGTCAACCCCAGACACCTAAGCAATAATGCACAGTCTAAACCTACTGGTACCCGTGCCTCGAGTTTGTCCAACACCGGACTACGTGCACGTCCGTAGCCCGCCTGGACCCGCACCGCTGTACCACTCAGCCGTCGCTTTGGTCGCTTACATCAGTCCAGTAATCGTGCCCCGCCCTAGCCTAGCCTCTAGGGTTGTGAATGATACCAAACTGGGATTACTGCTGGAACAAACCACGTTGCTAGGGTTTTCTAAGAGGGTTAAGTGTGGTTTAACCCCTCACTAATCATGGATTAAATTAGTTAAGTGTAACCAACAGTTCACCACTTAACCCCATTTAATCCCTCGTATCCCCAAAATTGGTTAAGTATTAGTGGGCCATGACTTAACCCTAATTATGAGGCATTAATTTAATTGTACCTTAACCTCTCACATTAGACTTTGTTGCGGTTACTAGTTAAGCCGGGCGGGTCCGGGTAGCTTTACACCACAACTTGGTCTAACCTCGGGTCCCAGGTACACATGACCAACTTCTCACATTGGGTCCTATTGTTTGTAGCAACTAGTTAAGCCGGTCGTTTCCGGGTAGGTTTACGCTACAAACTCAACCCAACCTCGAGTTGGCCACACTTATGTTTTCTAAGTGTCATGTCCGCTTTATTTTCTAAACATAATCACAAGTTTAACAAATACTTGGGTAGACCTAACTTAATAGGTAAATTCCCAAGGGGTAGACCTAACTTAATAGGTAAATTCCCAATCTTATATTTTCATGTATTTTAAGTTTTACCCAAAAAAACCCCAACGTCATTCTATCGCTTACATATTCGTCATAACGCATAAAGGATAGAAAGAGGGAACTTGGCACAACATACATGATAAATCTTACATATCATAATAAACATGCATAACATGTTGGACTTGCATAACTTAGCATAGTGAACTTGCATAAACATGCATAACTTGTTAAACTTGCAAATCATGGCATAGTGAACTTGCATAAACATGCATAACTTGTTAAACTTGCAAATCATGGCATAGTGAACTTGCATAAACATGCATAACTTGTTAAACTTGCGAATCATGGCATAGTGAACTTGCATAAACATGCATAACTTATCAAACATGTGTAACATGGCATAGTGAACTCGCATAAGCATGCATAACTTATTAATCATGCATAACATAGCATAGTGAACTCGCATAAGCATGCATAACTTATTAAACATGCATAACATAGCATAGTGAACTCGCATAAGCATGCATAACTTATTAAACATGCATAAATCCCAACTTTCATCACATATTAACTTTAGAGTTTCTAAAATGAAGGTAAGAGGGCTTACAAATATTATGAAGACACAAATCTACTAACAAAGATTGAGAAGCCCTCTATGCAAGCATAAAAACCCAAAACAAAGCTCCAATTAACAAAAATCCCAAAAACTCTAGCTTAGCAAATAAAGCTTGCAACTTGATGATGTATGCAAGCTAATGATCATTCATACAACTTAGAAATGCTTGTATGAACATCAAAATCTTCATAGGAATGATTTTTGAAGAGGGTGGAGGCTAGGGTTTTTAGGTGGAGGCCATTTGAGAATTCAATTTGACATAGTTTGGTTGCTAGAATGAATAATGAGGTTTTAGGGTAGGATTAGGGGCTTATTTATAGAAGATTAGAGTGTTTTTAGCCCTAGGATTAACCCTAGGTTAGTTTAGGTCCGTCAGATTTAGGAATTCTCTAGAACCAAGCCATAAGACCAGACCAAGATCCAAAATGGTGCGCCAGGCAAAACTGCCCGGCCACCCTGTGTCGACAGGGCTGTCGACACCCTAGGGACCCTGTCGACATGCCTGTCGACATGGGGGTCCTGGCGGGAATTTTCCCGCCTGCGCCAGTTTGCCCTAATTTCCCACTTTTGAACTTGAAATTCAAATCTGTTTTTACTTAGGAATTTTCTGAAAACTTCAATGGGCCTTAACTGGGTCATACGGACTCCGATTTTCGAAAACTCGGACTCTATTTCGCGTATTTTTCCGAGACGAACGCAATGGCATAGCCCGTTTCCCTTGATTCAGATTTTAGAATTAATTTCTGCCTCGATTTATGTTATAATAGGTTATTGAAAATACGGGTTGTTACAACTAGTACAAAAAAAAAATATAGTTTCATCAAAAAACGCTACAGAAGACAACTTATGTTGCAGTATAAAGAAGTTTTAGGCGTTTACTACAACGCAATAAAAAATTCAGACTTTTAGTTGCATGTTGTATAGCAGCATTCTCTACAATGCTACTAAAAGTTTTGGTAGCGTTTTTTCTACCAATTATCTTTTCTGGTGTAGTGCAAGGGTTTAACATGTATAACATTTATCCTACAAACACTGCTTTCCTAACCTAGTTTTATTTAACTATCATGTTATAGTCTAAGAAATTAAATCTGAAAATAAAAGGGAACTCACAATGGGTCTTGGTGAAGATGAGATTAAATCTCTTATATGTACATATATACGCACACACATACACACACACAAAAAATATGCCGTAGAAAAGTCCAATCCAAGTTGTATTTATGCAAGTCCTGAGTGTTCTCTCAATAGATCTTGATCTCAGTAGCATTCCCCATTATATGTTTATATTTTTCAGAATAATTTCATAGAGGTAGAAGATATGAAGAAATAGTGTTTATTGGAATGGGAGAAGCTACCTATTTATAGTTTCACAGAGTCAACCTCAGACTTTAGATTTTAGGGTTTTAATCTTAACTGTACATGTATCGCTAAGTCAGCAACAAATATAGTCCGAAAAACAGTCCAGGTTCGTAGAATGAATCTACCTAGATATACAGTGGGTCGACACACCAACCCATAGGGTCGACCATAAGGTCGACCCAGTCGACGCAGGTCTTATGTGGGTCATCCTACAACGGCCTGTTTTCTGCTTCTTTTCCCGCTCGCCTCGTTTTAATTTTTTTTCTGAAATATATATATATATATATATATATATATATATATATATATACATACATACATACATACATATATGACCCTTATATGTATACAAACTTCTAATGCCTATAATTTCTTCATACGTTATCTGTTTTACGCAAACTTGGGGTTTATCTGAACCAGAATTCAGAGATGAACACGACGGTAATTCTGGCTTTCCTTAATTCTGAATATTTAATTACTTATTCCCAATTTTTCATCTTAATGTATGGTTATAGTATATTAACTTTTGAGGTGTTACATTCTCCCCTATTTATAGGATTTCGTCCCTGAAATCTCCATGTTAAGAAGAATGCTACTATCCTAACAACCATCTACTCATCGATCATCCACAACCATCCATTGTCCTTAAGAATTTCTAATGCTAGTATGAACATATGCAAAGGGGTTGTGTATATATATCATTACATTAATGTGAAAATCATACGGTAAACTGATTCAGTTGACCTCCTTAATGTAATATATGTTTTGTGCCATGAATCCAAAATGTGTGCAAATAATCCTAGTATAACATATATACTCTATATGTGCGCTCAATCATTCATCAAAATGCATCATCCATATGGTGATTCACCCATTTCTATCCATAGAAAATAAAAAATGCACATATATCCATATGTATTATGTAAGTGACTGAGCTGATGTAGTCCCTAGTGTGTGTGTATGCATCCACAAGCAATCAGTAGAAAACACTTGCATACACTTACAACCATCAATCATAACATGTTTCAAACACATGTTTCCAACCATTGGATTCTACCTAAGGATCGAAAGGTTCAAACGATAGGAAAAATAAACTTGCAATGATAGAAGAAAATGCAAAGTAAAAGCTTGGAAAGGAAGTCAAGAATGTACTTTCAAAAAGAGAATGATAAGAAGCGTGAATCCAATCTTCGGGTTCATACGTCTTACCTTCGCAGTCTTCTCCCCATTGTACTTTTACCAATCTGATCTCCTTGTTACGTAGCTTCTTGATTTCTGATCCAATGATATGAGTAGGAATTCTTCTCACCAATGCTTTCTTCTCAACTTCCACGCCTTCAAGAGTGCTCAGTTCTACAATCTATATTGTATCATAGAGATATTTCCTTAAATAGGAAATGTGAACCAGTCTGTCCGGTAGCTTAATCCTATAAGCCATCTGACCTATCCTCTCTACTATAGGGAACGACCCTACGAATCTCGGTGCCAACTTCAATAATAAAGCGAACTACATTCCTTAGCAGTGATATTTTAATGAAGACCATATCACCCACTTCGAATTCCAAATCATCCTCCTTTTGTCATCAAATGATTTCTGTCTATCTTGAGCGGCTTTCATTCTTCGGTTGATAAGATTAATCTTTTCGGAAGTATCTCGAATCATTTCTGGTCCCAGTAGAAATCTATCCATAGACTCCCTCTAACAAGTCGGCGATCTACAAGGTCGTCCATATAGCGCTTTGAAGAGTGCCATGCCTATGCTCGATTGGTAACTGTTGTTGTAGGCGAACTCCACTAATGGGAGATGCTCCTCCCAAGTCCCCCCAAAGTCTAGGATACACAGTCTTAGAAGATCCTCAAGAACTCTATACAACCTCTCAGTCTATCCGTCTGCCTGAGGGTGATATGTCGTGCTCAAACGTATCTTTGTACCTAACGCCTCTTGTAAGCTCTTCCAAAATACGCTAGTAAAGATGGGATTGCGGTCGCTTACTATGCTGGATGGTACCCCATGCAATCGAACTATCTCTCGAAGATATATTGATGCTATCCAAGCCGTCGTCCTCTTACTCTTGAATAAAATGAGCACTCTTCGTAAATCTATCCATTATCACCCAAATGCTCATATTGCCCTTCATTGATCGAGGCAATCCATCGATGAAATCCATAGAGACTCTCTCCCACTTCCATTATGGGACATCTAATGGCTGAAGCAATCCAGCATGTTTCTTTTTTTCAGACTTTACTCGTTGGCGTGTCAAGCATCGAGCTACAAATTTCACCACATCCTTCTTCATGCCAGTCCAAAAGAAAACCCACTTCATGTCTCGATACATTTTGTTGCCACCCGAATGGATAGTCATCCGAGAGTGATGAGCTTTCCTTTAGCACTGCCTTTAGCAATTCCACAACCTTAAGGACACATAGCCTTCCATCTCGTCTTAGCCACCCTTTCTCATCCACGATATATCTAGTAAGGTGACTACAAGTCTATCCTTTACCAAGCATGTCCAAGATGTCTGAAATTTGTGGGTCCTCCAGCTGCGTAGATCCAACTCGCTCCAATAGGGTGGGTCGTACCTCCAATGATGCCAACAGTCCTAATGTGAAATCTGTAGATGGCTTGAAATCAAAGGTCGACATGTACTCCAAGCATTGCCTTTCTACGAGTAGAGGACTCAAACTCATCCTCTTCCTACTCAATGCGTCCGCCACTACATTACCCTTGCCCGGGATATAAGCTATCCCGAAGTCGTAGGACGCTAGGAACTCCATCCACCGTTGCTGCTTTAGGTTTAGATCCTTTTGTGAGAACAAGTATTTGAGCGACTTATGATCTATATATAGCTCAAATCTCTCTCCAAGTAGATAGTGTCGCCAAAACTTCAAAGCGAACACTATTGCAGCCAACTCTGGATCATGGGTAAGGTAGTTCTTCTCATGAACCCTCAACTGTCTACTTCCATTGCATGCTACCCTTCCCTCTTTCATCAAAATGGTATCAAGCCCTGTGCCACATATATTTGTGTAGACTTTGAAAATCTTGCTTCCATATGAGAGAGTCAGAACTGGGGTTGTTGTAAGAGCCCTTTTCAATCTCTGAAAGGCATCCTCACAATCAATGCTCCACGAAAAACTAGGTTCTTCTTTGTCAATCGGGTGAGCGGGGCCGATACCCTTGCAAAGTCCTTGATAAACTTTCTATAATAGCCCGCCAACCCTAGAAAACTTCTCACCTTCATCGCATTCTTTGGAGCCCTCCAATATTGAACTATGATAATACTTTAGCGGGGTCCACTGCTATCCTGTCCTTAGAGACCAAATGCCCTAGGAACCTTCATTTCTCCAAAAGTGACACTAGAAAATTTCACCTTAAGCTAATGCGATTGGAGAGTGCTTATCCTAAGTGTTGGGAACGTTCCTCATTCTTTGAGAAAATCAGAATGTCATCCACAAAGACCACCATAAACTTGTTCAGAAACTCTGTAAACACCCAACTCATCAAGTCCACAAAATAGACGGGTGCATTGGTTAGACCAAAAGGCATAACCAACAATTCAAAGAAACCATATGGAGTTTTGAATGCAGTCTTATCAATGATGTCCTCTACCATCCTTAGCTGATGAAATCCATGGCCAAATCCATTTGCGAGAAAATTGATGTGCCTACTAGCTGATCAAATAGGTCGTCAAATCTCGGTAGCGGGTGCCTATTCTTCTTGGTGAGCTTATTCAGCTCCCTATAATCCATATATAGATGAAGTGAGCCGTCCTCCTTAATTGCAAAGACGATTAGAGCTCCCCACTTTGAGATGTTTCGCCAAATAAAACATTTCCCAAATAGCTCCCATGTTTGCTTGCTAAGCTCCCTCCTCTCTCTAGCAGCCATGTGGCGCACTCTTAGAGCACCTGGCTTCCCATTCTCTACCAAGTAAATCCAGAAGTATATTTCATGCATTGGAGGTAACCGCTTAACCTCCTCAAACATGTCTGGATAGTCTCTGATAATGAGTACAGATTGTAAATCATCAATAGTAGTATCAAGTGATTCTAGAAAACTGAGCATCACTGTCCCCGGTGGGTCATAGGAAATTTCGAGAGTTCTACCATGACAAGTAGGAAGTCTAACTACTCTCTTTTCACAATCAATAATGGCACCATACATAGCTAGCAAATCCATGCCTATAATCAAACCATAGCCCATAAAGCCTAGCTCGTATGCATCACATTCAAACTCGACACCCAAGATAGAAATTCTCAAACTGCTACACATCATGGATAAATGAGCCGATCCTGCAGGGGTTTGAGACTACTACGGGATCAGTAATTATACTAGTATTAAGATGCAGACTATGTACTACAAAATTGGATATAAACGAATGTGAAGCACCAGTATCAAATAGGGTTCTAACAGGATAGTCAAAAGGGGAAATCAAACCTTCAACCATGACTTTCCTACCTCGATCAGGTCCACTAGCCTCTAAAGCAAGCACTTGTCTAGAAGTTCCTGCCCTTTGTCCTTGCTTTCTAGGGCATTGCTTATAATTAAAGAAGGCTTTCTTCGTCTGTCTGTAGTCTTTCACAAAATGACCCATAGCTCCGCAGCCATGACACTTGTATCCTTCTTGATTTGAGCCTAGCCAGGCTTTCCGCCTTTCTCTTTCTTTTGCTTTCCTTTCTTGGCCCACCATTTCTATTTCTTGCCCTTATCATGTGCCTCTTTAGTCTTACTATCTTTCTTCACATCTTTGCCGTCTTCGTGCATAAGATCCATATCAACCTGCCTTTCAAGCATTTCTTCCATTTGTATATGCGATAAAGCAAGTCCTTAGAGAAGTTGATCCAACACTATCACAAATTTAAGCGCCTTCTTGTGGTGCGTATTCACCAAGTCTAGTCCAAATCTTTCTAGCTGGTTGAACTTATTCACATAATCCTTAATAAACATATCCCCTTGTTTCGAAGCAAAGAACCTTTGCATTTGTGATCCCTCTTCCGCTCTGATACCAAACATGTCGCCTACTTGAAAATACTTCACTTTCGAAAAAAAATTAAAAACTTATTTCTCTGGTCTTGTAACCTTCAGCTCTGATACCAAATGTGACACCCTACGTCCGTTAATGTCACTCAAAAGAGAATGCATTAAGTTTCGTGAAGCGCAATAGGTAAACAGTACAGAAATCCACAAGGTAGATATAAAATAAGCAGCGGAAATTTTTAACTTCATTATTAAAAATAAAGCATAGTTTGAAAAGTACATCAAAACCAATTACAACTAACCAAATGTCTCAAATCTGTCTCACAAAGCATCTCATGAAATAAAATATCAGGGTACATAAAATCATATCCCTCGCCATAAGCCATAATAAAATAAAGTGCAAATCAAATGGTACATCTCAAGAAATCCAAGTCCAAGCTGTAAGAGAAGTCCTAGTCATTGTTGAGTGCTTCCACTCTAAGGACCTGGGGGGAAGAGGAAGAAAGAAGCAAAAGAAAAAGGGCCAGACATAAAGTCTGGCGAGTTACAGTGGTTTTCAAATATGCATAAAATAGAAATGCTAAGATAGGTAAATAAGACTAGATGAGAATGGTACAGTGTCATGTAAGTTAAACTAAACTTAAACAGAATAGTAGGATAGATAGGAATAATAGGAATAAACTATGATCGAGTAATGCTTCACATTTAAATCCTAAATGTGTATGTCTGCACCAATACTAGTACAACAGGATTGACAGGATTAGGTGTTTAACCTAATTACATAATAAGAAAATTAACAGCAGGTTTAACAGCAAGGATTGGACGTACCCTAATTACATAACATGATTAGGTGTTACCCTAATTACATAACAGCAGAATTAGTTGTACCCTGATTACTATCCATGTGATCGGCTCCTTACTACGTAGATACCCTGTGTCATCCCCGACAGTAGGGTGTATCACTTCCTAACCCAGCAACTATATAACACATACCTATTTACTGGCATTACAACGGCTTAGTTTCCTTAATCGAACTCATGCACGCTCATGACTCCGCAAGAACACACCCGTACCCACCTTCAAAATGTGAACCTCTTACTATCCAGTTCACTAAAGCGTGCCCTGGCCCCTACCTAGTGCGAGGCCCCCTCTAACAAAATACCAATAGGGATACTGGCTGATACGAGTTCCAAACAACGGATTGACACAAGCAAACCCCCTAAGCTTATGCCCCCAAAACAAGGATTTAAGAGTCCCCAAAACCCAATACAACAGTAGAATGAGGGACCTCTTAGCTTATTAATACTCATGTTTAACCTGGCAGGTTTAGGTTACTAATAAGAGTGGTTGTAATATTACATGTCATTAAGTGTACAACCCCTCCCCAAAACACCAGCCCAGATTTATACAATTTTTGCAGCGTGTCAGTTTATTAACCTACATCTGGTACTTACATGTTCTAACATGTCATTTATTTAATGTCTGTATTAAGTCAAATCTAATATGTCCAATACATATGCATACTATTCATCAACTATATTCCCAAATTACAACATGTACAGGTTTATGCATATTATATATTTATAGCAAGTATATACATGTTTCCCTTTTTATCAGTTTACAACAAGTTTAAACATGTGTATATTACTTTTTCCCAAATTATAGTTAAATAGTACCAATTCAATTACGTTCCTATATTCCTCTTTTTATATCATTCATTATTTCCCCAATTATACGCACACTCAAATGGGGTATAGCCTAGGCTTCCAAAGGCTTAGGCTTAGCCTAAAATATAAAGGGAAAACAGAGGAAGAAAAATAAAATCAATCACATATGCATATAGGAAATACTGGAAATAAACATAAATTGTAGAAATAAGGAAAAGGAAGATAGATACATAATACTTGTTAATTATCCAACTGTAAAGGCATATGTTTTACTATCATAGCGGCATAAGTGTTTAACATGTATAACATATGTTTTACTATCACTACGGCATAAGTGTTTAACAAGTATAACATTTATCCTACAAACACTACATATCTTAACCCAATTTTATATAATTGTCATGTTATAGTATAAGAAATCAAATCTGAAAATTACAGGGAATTCACAGTGGGTCTTGGTGAAGAAGAGATTAAATCTCTTATATATATAACAATATGCTGTAAAAAAATTCCAATCCAAGTTATATGTATGCAAGTCCTGAATGTTGTCTCTGTAGATCTAGATCTCAATAGTATTCCCCCCATTATATGTTTATATTTTCAGAATAATTTCATAGAGGCAGAAGATATGAAGAAGTGGCGTGTATTGGAATGGGAGAAGTTACGTATTTATAGATTCACAGAGTTAACCTTAGCCTTTAAATTATAGGGTTTTAATCTTAACTATACATATAGCGCTGAATCAACAACGAATATAGTCCGAAAAACAGTCCAGGTTCACAAAATGAATCTGCCTAGATCGGCAGTTGGACGACCCATCAACCCATGGGGTCGACCCATGGGTCATCCCACAACCATCCGGTTTCCCACTTCTTTTCCCACTTGCCTAGTTTTTAATTTTTCTGAATTATATTTATATATATGACCCTTATATGTATATAAACTTCTAATGCCTATAACTTCTTTATACATTATCCTTTTTACACAAACTTGGGGTCTATCTGAACCAGAATTCCGAAAGGAACGCGACAATAATGCTAGTTTTACTTAACTCTGAATATTTAATTAAGTTATACTAATCATCTTAATGTATGATTATAGTGTATTAAATTATGGGGTGTTATAATGCACGTTTGTTTTGATGGGTTGTGGTGTTTGTTGTACTGCTAGTTGTAGTGAAGGAGGGGTCAATTTGAAGGTGTTGAATCTATATTAACCCTAGAGGGGGGTGAATAGGGTTTATTGGATTTTTACAAGATATTAAAAAATATCACAATATGGATTATAACAGGGAAAATAAATGTCGAAATTAAATAACACAGATTTTAATTAGCTTCGGCAAACCTTGCTTGCTGCTACATTCCTAAGATTTCTACTAGGTATTAAAACAGATCCCACTTACAAAACCCTGTAAGATTGCAAACCCTGTTCCTGTTCTAATCCTATACTCAAACCCGTAGACTGATCTTTATCCTTAAGATCATATTTTCCCTGAATTACAAACCCATAATCCGTAAAATCTAGTTAAAATCCTATAATTAGTAAACCCTAGTTTTTAAAGAAAATAAGACAAACGGATGGTCGTGTAATAATCCGAAAATCCGAGCCAATTTAAAATTTTTATTTTGGCAATTTTAGCGAATTTTGAATATTTAAAATGAATTATTTTAAATAATAACGACGAGGAATTTATTTTGAATAGAATTCGAACGTATATATTCGTTTGAATCGACGATAGAATATAAATATTTATTTATATATATAAAAGGAATTGAAAATGGCGCGGTAGTTCGATAATTCAATTTCAAATTTCAAATGACTGTGCAGGATTCAAAATAAACTAGATTTTAGTGAAACCAAAAATATTTGAATCTAATTGAGAATATCTTTCCAATGAATCCGAAAAATTGAAATTTCATAGTGGGAGTCAAAAGATATGCCCAGTTGAAAATTCAGAATAGTTGCTATGGAATTCTAGCCCTTAAAAATGGAAATTTAGCAAACGACCTCGGTTTTCGACGAAACCACTTTTGTTGGATCTGTGATGTCAAGCTATTACTATATTCCAAAATTCGTAATTTTTCGAATCAATATGTGAGCATGGAAAAGGAAAATGCATTTGACCAATTTCAGTTGAATTTAATCGACTAGAAAATGGCCATTTTTCAAAACAGTCTCAGAATTTGATTAAATTAGTTTTGTTTGGACCGTATCGTCAATAGGAAGCTAGAAATAATTTTTCTGGAATTTTTAGAGTCTGTATGTTGGCCCGGTAATTTGAAATGTACGTTTAAAATTGAATAAATTGATTTAAATGTTAATTTAAATGAAAACAGATCGAAACGATGGAACTGGCTTGCGAAACATATTCCATTGTGTCCGGAGTGGGGGTAATTAGTTAGGGGCGATAGTTGTTGTGGTTTGTTTGGAGTTAAAAGTGTCAAACAAGTAAACATGAGAATTAAATAATAATATTTATAAATTATATATATATCCACATAAGGGTCAAAACCGTCACTACAACAAAATCGTGGTCAATCCTTATGAAGCCGCCTCTATTTTCAGTCTGAACGAAACAGAAAAAAAATCCTAAATTAAAAATCGCGACCACCAGAGGGGCGTCCCTCCTCCGCCGCGTCATCCGCTAAGTGGCCACCACCGATCGAAGTGACTTCGCCTTCCGCCGAGAGCCCTGCTCCCCACACCCAAACCAGCGCTCGAGCTCCGCCGTTATGGCCATCGCGAATTCATCGTCCGCCAGGGAGGAGCGCGCAACCACCCTGTGCTCCACCTGCTGTCGAATGCGAGCTCCGACCAACGCCAGTGGCGGCGGCGGCGGCTTCTTTCAGAGGACGATGGTGAGTTTTTTTTATTTTAATTACTTTAATTATATAGCATTGTTAAAATCTGACTAGATTAATTTTGCAATAGAGAATCATGTGGGTTTTTTAATATAAATTACATAGATTAGGAAAAAAATGTATAAGCATTTTTCTATTTTCAGTTATTAAAAATGTGTAAACGTTTATATTATACATAGCTTTCAATAAAAATGTTATTGAAAATAACATTGTTTCAAATGTTCTAAAAATACGATTTTTTTATATATAACTTTGTTTTTTTATAATGTCTTAAAAATATAAGTAGCAAATGTTTTAAAAATATAAAGAGCAAATAAAAAGATTAGATTTTTCTTCTAAAAAGATAGGATTTTTATGAAGTAAAAATATGATTTTTATATTATAGAGAGAATAAAAATATTATTTTTATTATATGTGAAGATTAAAGATATGATTTTTATATAGTAGAGATTATAAAAATATGACTTATAAGATAGAGAATATAAAAATTCGATTTTTACATATGTAGTAGCGATATAAAAATATAATCTTTTCTATACAAGTAGCGATGTTAAAAATGTGATTTTTAACATGTACTGCGTGAAACAGATCTCGTGGAAAACACAACGAAGATTTTCTACATATGAAGAGTCGTGGCGTTTGGACTAGCTAGTCGGTGAGAACTCCTCACCTTTAATTTATTTCTAGTTTGAAATATATAGTAGGATGCAGACGGTGCTTAGCAGCACCCGACACCCGTCGTCCACAGACCATAGATGGCTTGTTTGTTTGATTGCTGCGTAGTGAAATTTGATTGTGTGATGGCGAATGAAATAAAATATTTTATACTTAAAAAATATGATTTTTAACGTGTATATAAAATAAATATTTATAAACGAATCGGACGATTTGTTTATATAACTGATTTGACTGATATTGATTGGGATGATAAATTTTACACATCGCCCAACTGCACAAATAAAATGTGTGTTTGTTGATTTGAAACCCCATACGGGTATTGGGATGATATTTGACGTACACTAGTCCCGATTGTTTAGTTATATGTCAATCGATGGGTTGACAGACTGTGTAAGCGTTAATTATTTATATTTAATGCTTATGCAGTTGTGTGGTGCACTCTGGATGATGGTTGATTATTTATCATTGCTATTATATACATGTGTTGTAGAAAATCCATATAATTAACATTATATGGTAATTGATTGGGCTTCATTCCAACTTGGAAAATAAGAAACATATATTCATGTGTTGAATAAAATAAAATATTCATGTGTTGAATAAAATAAAATATTCATGTGTTGAATAAAATAAAATATTCATGTGTTGAATAAAAGCCGTGTGGATTAATTGACGCCATTTTGACGTGAATGATATTTATATCGATTTTATTCATTTTTCAATGAATGTTGAAAGTGATTTTGAAATTCGAATTAAATTGAATAGATTTGAAATTCAAATTAAATTGAATAGATTTGAAATTCGAATTAAATTGAATAGATTTGAAATTCGAATTAACTTGAGTAGATTTGAAATTCGAATTAAATTGAAATTCGAATTAAATTGAAATGAATTGAAATTCGAATTAAATTGAAATGAATTGAAATTCAAATTAAATTGAAATGAATCGAAATTCAAATTAAATTGAAATTGAATAACAATCGATTTGAAATGAAATTAAAACGAATTTATATTGAAAAATTCAATCTTGATTTGAATTTGAAAAGCAAGTTGAAATCGTTTTGAAAACGAATTTAAAACGATTTATAAAATATGTTTTAAAAGGAAATTGACGAAGTATATAATATATATATATATATAATATAATGGCCTGAATAGAACGCGCAGCGCCACGGCAGTTCGCGAATTTCGACCATTGACTTCGAATGGACATTACGGGAGATCCGACCGTCGGATTCTCCTAAAACTGGAATCGTTGGGTTTGTATCGAAAAGAGCTTGCTAACGGATATTAGAAATCTAATGGTTGGATTTGGAATTATGTCCACTGTAAGTGCAGTTCGATGGCCGTTGATGGAAATCGATTGTACGGACCTTGATAAAATTATTAAAAATAGTAATGATTTGTGTAAAATCATAAGAAATGATTTGTGAAGAATGCGGATGAAAAAAAATCCATATTTAAAAAGATAAAAATAGATTTTTATCGAAATGAACTAGTTTTGAACTAGAATTATAATTTATTTATTTTTAAAATAAATAAATTCGATTTGAAATGGTTTTAAAAGTAACCAGAATTTCCAATAATTGAATTGGAATGGATTTGAATCGAAATTGTCTTGGGAATATTTTGATTTTGGATTTCGTGATTATACAGATATTGTTATGGAAATTTGAAAGATACATTTATATTGTTATTTCCAATACGATATGTGTTGGTCGTAGAATTTGATATTGAATATAAGCCGATATATTTTCTATTCAGAGCCTTGTATTTAATATCAAATGTGATTTGGGTTTGCCGTGAATGGTGTCTTCATTAACACTGTTCTTAAACCCAGTTGAGAAAAAGATTAAATCTTTTATTTAGATTTAATGAAGTGTACCAATTAAATGGTATTTAATTGGAATTGATTTTTGGGTTTATCGCGAACGGTGTTTTAAATAACACTAGTTCTTTAACCCAGTAATTAATGGAATGAGATTTTGGGTTTATCGTGAACCGTGTTTTAAATGACATCGGTTCTTTAACCCAGTTAAAGAATAAAACTAAGTGGAGTTTTAATGAATCTTTAATTAGATTGAAATGATCGAGAATGGAGTATCACCAGTTTTGCTCCAGGCGATAGTTAAATCTTTAATTAGATTTGAACGTGAAATGGTAATTGAATTTACCGATAACACCGTGGTGTTAGATATGAAGTATTACCAGTTTTACTTCATGGGATGAATAGGTTGGGGAGGGAAATTTAACAATTGATTACTTCTGTAAGGTTCGTTAATCCCGACTAGTTTGGATAAACAAAATTTGGTTTGAATTAATTTTCAAAGGAAGATTAAAGAATAAATTTAAAGAATTTATCTTTGATAAAATTAATGGGAACCTTTCCCTAAGAATGTGAAATTTAGCAACTAACTGAGGATTAGTTAAGATGAATGGTTTCCTAGGTATTGACCTGATGTTGGTTTCGGCCTTCGGGTTTAATATTTGGGGAGTTGTTCTCTTACTAATTTACGGTTAGTGACTGATGAATTGGAATGAGGCGTATGTTGTGTTTGTGTAACACTTGTTTATTATATACGCGAGTTATTCGGAAAGACCGGGTTTATCCCATTTTGGATAACTGATAAAGACGATGGTCGAAGACCGGAGGTCTTCACGTCGTTTGGGTGATTACTGATGATCTTGATTGGGCTGTACACCCAAGAGGAGGGAATCAGTTGGTGGTCGTCCAGACGTACTTGAAGATCGATGGATATGCGAGGAATAAGGTTCCTCCGGTTTCGTTCAGGCCCAAAACGGACTTGTAAATGGACTGTGTGTCTGACATTGGATATCATTCTGTGTGATTAATGGATATCGGTTGCATGGAGTGGTTTGCCTGTGTGGCTTGCTAAGATGCAAATGATCAAGGCTTCTGTTGAAAAGCAGAGTCTTGTGGAGGATGATCAAAGCACGGCCTGTGTGGCATAGCTTTGTGTAGCGTGGATTCGCGAGCCTCACACCCCGGTTGTGAACCAGAAACGGCAGAGGACCTCAGGGAGGACATGCGTTTCTTTCTAGCTAGAAGTGGCGTCAGTGGTTTTACACGCCCTTACGAGTTTGACTTATGTGGTTGTTGCTGTTGTGAGGCGACTCAGATATATCGGTGACTATGTGGAGCCGATGGAGTCATTCGTTGGCTCATTTACGCCCCATAGGGTGGGGAAACGCAGTGTTCAGGCATTTTAATCCACATTGGTGGACCGACCCTGTCGCTGCAAAGGGTTGACTGAGTACTTGCCTGAGGCTCGGGCTAGACAGTCTCAAATCGGTAGAGGACGATGCCTAGCCTCAGTTCATAGAGGGAAATCCAATTTTCAGTGCGAAACTGCGGATTTGATTTGTAACTTATATATGGCGACATAGCGGCATGGGACACTCTTGTCACTTATGATTGATATTTATGACTGTATATAAAATCAGAAACTAACTGGAAATGAGCTAAGATGGATGGTTTCCTAGGTATTGGTCTGATGTTGGTTTCGGCCTTCGGGGTTAATACTTAGGGAACCGTTCTCTTACTAATTTACGGTTGGAATTTGATTAAGAATCAAAAGATAAAATTTCGCATAACAAGCATTCTTTGGCTATTATAAGGTAAAACCCTATCCTCCGGCTTGTGTTGCATTGTGTGATGGGACCTGGGTCTTATAACATCTTCATTTTTCTTTACTTAGCATTGCGCTGTTTGTTTTATGCAGTGGTATTCTTGGGAGGAAACCCGTTCCGTGTTATACGGCGTGGTCCCTTGATTTATCGAACTTTAAAAACCAATATTAATAACTGTTTTAGTTCTCACACCAGTCACATGACTGACCTGGAGTTTATTTTTTTAACCTAAACCCTGGGTGCCCTTATTTTGACAAGGGCAGCTAGTAGTTTTGGTTTTGCAGATTTATATTCATAGGATCCTGATTTACAGCTGGAACGATACTCGGAAAGCTCCGTATCCGTGTATTACTTCTAGTTGTGTATTGTATTATTTTCCGCTGCTATGTAATGTATTGTAATCTCTGATATTTCTCTGATGTATAACATTTATTTATACTCTGTATATTCTTGTATTCTGATGAATTGTTGTAATAAGCAATGAAATGTTCTTCTGTCTGCGTTCTTTTGTGTGTTGTTCTCAAAGTATCCCCTCTTTCCTTCACGGGGAAGTTATGGGTTCTTACAGGTCGAGTACAAAACAAATTAAAACAAAACAAATATAAAACAAAAATAGAAAATACCTAAGCCCTTAATAATAAACAAGCCAACCCCTTTTTCTTTGCAAAGCTTTGTCTTAAAAAAATGTCGATCGATCTGAATATTAGGGTTTTCCCTTTCCCCTAAATCTTGATGTCCTGAATCAATGATAGCTTTTTTGGTTGATGCTTCTTGATCAATCGATTTGGGTTCTAGCAATCGAAAAATGTGAGTTTCTCTGAATTGATTTCTACAATTTGCTTTCAGTGTTTATTGCTTTGTTTTTTTGATAAAAATGCCAGTGATGATATGGTTGTTTAAATAGGATTATAAAATCCTAAATTAACTCTGATTTCACACAATGCCTTGCTTAGATTTATTGTGTGAATTTTGTGAGACTGATTCATTGATATTTGCGTGAGTTTCCCCATTGGGTTTCCTTAATTTAAAGCCGTGAATTCTGGAACCACATGAAATGATTTCTTGCTTAAAAATTAACAGTGAATTCTAGAAAAATATTTGAACATGTAAAACTATTCATGCCAAAAACTACTTGCATGATTGATTTCCTTTGTTTGCTGATGATTTTGGTTGCCATATATTTTCTCCTTGATTTGCTTGATTGAATTCTTTGGTCCCCTATGTCTTTAATATGCTTTCTTGTATGTGGCATGAACTTGTGACCTTTGAATCATATCTACAATTTTATTTCTTCCCATAACTAGCACTTTATTTTCGACCTTTTGAATTCTTTTTCAAAACTATGCAATATGTATGTTCCTGAGATATTGTGATTTGAAACTTGCTATATGACTTTCTTGCCATATATTATCCATGATTTTGTTGCCATGTATTGACAGATGTTCTTTTGGCCCTTTGGAACAATTGTCTCATTTGTTAATGCTTGCTGACATGTTGTTGTACTTGAACCTTGATGAAATTGCCAAGCTGTTTCACCTGTTGTACTACCTCTAATAAATCTTCTTTATTCAAAAATGCACCCTGATGACTTAACCATTTTTTCATGGATACTTGGCTTGCATTTATGTACATATTTGTATGGCATCTTTTCTCTACACTTTCTCCATTACTTGTTCTGGTGCATTCATGTTGCCATATACACATTGAGTTGTTATTCATGTTCATTGCTTCCTGGTATGATCTTGTGATAGGTGCTTTGATGCTAAGCCACTTGAATATTTTCCACGACCACTTTGTTGTCTTCATGATATTTCCATATTTGAATTTGCAATATTCACTTGTCAAATATGTACACAATTCAAAAATACACAAGCTTGTTTGGTATATGGAAAAACTGAAATGTCTTAAAACCTTGCCAAATATTTTTGTCCCACTGTAAAAATGATTTGTCACTTTCCCAAAAAATGCATTTGCTTTTCTGAAAACATTTCAATCTAATCTTGCTGAGTTTGATTTGTTTCATACCAAAAATCGATTGCATGATCCTCTGTTTGCCTCCATTTGATTGAACTGTTAAGTGTTTCAATTTGCTTGCTGTATGAACTTGAGTCATGTTGAATATGGAGTATCCTCTTCTCTTTATCTTATGTTGCTGCCCACGTATGCACTATTTTGTGCTTGACCTGACTTGTTTGAAACTGCATGATCACTTTGCTTTTTACCATGTCAGTGTCTATGACCTGTTTTGGCAATTATGTGCACTACTGAGACATTGGCTTGTATTCTTGATTCACCTACATGTGTATACTTGCACAGCAACCTTACATACATATTCATGTATTTTAATTTGTGTTGTCATGTGTTTCTGACTTGAACACCTGGGTACATTTTCTTTGAGCTTGCGCACTTGTGCCATTAAAAAATCATGCAGCCATGTTGCATTTGATACTACCATATATACATGTATATATATACATACATTTTTGTATATATATAACTATATATGTGCGTGTGTGTGTTCTGTGTATAGTTCATGTAGCGACCCGGGAATTTTGACACTTGAATCCAGATACTAACACGTCCCGTATCCAAACTCAAATATCAAAATCCCAGAAAGCTAATAGAAAGAAGTTGGAGGGTGAGAGAAGAAAGAAATACTAGAATAGAAGAATAAGAAGATCAGAGTCTCACAGCGGAATATACAAAATATAATAATCAGAAATACTTTATACAAAATTGTATATCACGACATCAGAGTATACATTCAGATCAATACAACATACAATGGAAATAAACTAGTACCAGTATATATATGGAATACGTCTCGACTTCAACTCCATCTCTGTTGCTTCAAGCGGAAACCTGACCTGTAAATATGCTTGGTCTGACCCGAACACATTTGATTTAAAACAAAATTCACCCGGATCAATCTAAAACACTATCAGTGATAAATTCATATAGCAACCAACTTGTTTAACTTTAAAATCCTTTTGGAACAAAGGATAATAGTAAGACCAGCCCACACATAAACACGGACGGTTTTTACCTTACTATAACCCAAATCGTTTTGAAATCAGTATCTTCTTCTGATATTATCATAGTGTCTAAATACAAGTAAATAGAATCTAGCAGAACGCTTGCATCTCACGCTCCACATATATAGTATACAATCAAAACCGCGGACGCTTATTAGAGATTGGATTTCCAACTATGACAAGGTATGGGACCACCTGCCGATAGTGTATCTCTAGAGACGAATACACTGGGTTCAATAAGAACATCTTGCAACCCGACCCACACATGACCGACCACTCATTTCTCTTGAGTGTATCGAGTATATTATCACCCTTTCGGCTTTTTGTCGCGACCACTGAAATCCCTGGGAGATACAGAAATGAAAGAAGTAACAAATATGAATATTCTCTAGATGGTGACAATACACCCTAATGGGTGCGACCCACATAGCCATGCTGCCTGCCCGATTTTTGTCTTTTCCCGGTTGATGAGGCTCGAGGTTATAATCGACTTTTGAAACATCCAGCCACCATTCACATCGTCCATACACATCATCCAGGAACAGGATAAACCGAAGGCACCCTCCTACCATATCCTAGGAATCACCCTATAGATCAGTAACGAGAAGTCCTTGCCGTCCGTAGATTTCAATCACGACAGAATCATCGTTAACTCTGAGAATCAGCCAGAGGTACAATAGTTCTTTCGCTCATGAAGACTTACGGTCTTCAATTGCTCCATCTCTATCAGCATCTTCGACGTATTCGTATTTATTGGTCGGAATGGTTTTCGAATATAAATTCTATCCCGGTCTTTCCCTGCCAATAATGTTGGGTCAGATTTTGATAGTCGGTTATTTAACTATCAAAATAAACAACCATAAAAACAAACAGATCCATTGTTTTATACACAGCATCACTTGGCCCTTATAATATATTGGTTTAAATAAGTTATATTCTCAAATCCCTTTTACTTATACCTAGAAAAAACCTTAAAATCATATCTAATTTATCCTTCGACTAGCCCTTTCAAAACGTGGCTATACCATTTCTTATTATCTTATCGATTCGACTTATCATTTAATCCTTTCGATATCTTCTTTGGCCTTATTACTTAAACACCAAAATCACCACTCGTCCTTTTAGAATAAACCCATTTAAATCTCATTTCTTAACTTTGAAAATACCGTTATACTTTCACCAGTCTCTCTTTTTATTTCTTTTATTACTGTAATCTCATTATAAGTATGTTTCCAAATCCTTCCAATACATTACACTATTATTTGCCCAAAATATTTTACTCTAACACTTTCACCATTACGACTAATATCATCCTTTGATAATCCTGGAGCTGTTCAAGTTGGGGTATTTTAATTACCTCTCAGACCTTGATCAACAACGTTCTTATCGTCAGATAGATATCTGTTGTAATACAAAAACTGATTCTCATTTCCCCATATCACAACAAATCCCATTTTGAAGAAATATTATCTCTTCTTTAAAATAGTGGTTCTATATCACATCTTTATAACGTATCTCGTTTAACCACTCTAATTCAAACTCGGATTCTACGTTTTATTTCCCATTTAATATGTCTAGTAGTTCCTAACTGTGAATTAGTCAAAAAATAATTTCCCGGCATTTACTTTATTCAAATGTCCCTTCTAATACTCGTTCCATTTATATGTTCACTAAACTTGGGTTTTATAACTTTGTATACTTGGATTCATAGATTCCGACTTACATATAATCAAGTTAAAACATAAATATTAAATCGCTTTATTAACTATAACACAACTTTAAACTCCACAAACTTTCCTTATTATGTTTTACATTTCCAAATTATCACTTCAATTATAATTAAATGACTAATAATCACGTTTCAACAAAAAAACAAAACTAGGTAACTTGACCATTAACTATTCTCTTTAAATAAATGAACTAATTAAATAAACAATTTCAGTTAACATCGTTAACTTGTTCAACTCTAAACACGGTTAACCTGTTAGTCGATCGTTATTGATCTTTACATTTAAATTAATTAATAATCAATTAATCTAAATAATTATATTCACTTTGATTTTCTATTAAATCAATAATATAAATCCCTTCTAATTGTTTCGTAAATTCTGGCCACTTGAACTAGCTAAATAAAATCGTTTAATAATCACTTATATAAGCACGTGCTTCACGCACGGTAGATTTTGGTTAAACCAATCAATGTATATATGTGGTTGGTTTATTCTCATTTTTCGGGCTATATTTAAATAATATTTTTAAAAATATATTTTTGGTTATAAAATAAATTCTATAACTATATTTCTAGCGATTCACCTGACGGTGAATCGATCTTTATAAACGGTGTATTTCTAGGTCGTCTGCTATTTTTTCTCAACCAATACTATGTATATTGGTTCAAACTCAACCACATTCAGCAACCAATAGGGTTTAAAGTCAACGGGGTTTAAACAGTTCATAAAATATGAAATAACAGCATATTAAATATTTGAAGAACCGGTTTGATTCCTCCTACCTGTTCTTCCCTGCAACACAGACCATTATAATATTTCATATCAGTACATAGAAATATTTTAACAACGATAATATAATTAATGTCAACCACTAAAGCAACCATAGGCATCCAATCAACCAATTAAATTTAATTATACGAATTTAGCACATCAAGTATTTCAGAAATGTGTGAGAATTAACTCACCTTTGCTTTTCGATTGACCATTCGCGTTGTTCGTATAATTTTAATCCAGCATCTACGACTAAACGGGAAAACCGGTTGCTTCTGTCCCTTCCTGAATCAGTGCGACAGTGTAGTGTTCTGTACCGTGATTTCAACGTGACAGTGTAGTGTTCCGTGTGATTCTGATAATATATTGACGTTATTATTATTATTATAAGTTATACATGATTTAAATAATCTTGACCTTAATAACTTACTAATTAACCTAACTAAAATTATAAAGCGTTACCACGTCATCATCATTTCATGCAGTTTCCTCTGATTGATCATAAACAGCCGAACTTCCAACCTTCATAGTGGTACCTTTCAGTAACCAGTGTTTCTACTGTTCTTCGCGTTCAACCCCATCTCCGATTTTCATTTTTTCTACATTCTTTCTTTTTCCACGTTATATTTCAAACTCCACCTAAACACCTACTTACGCCACCATCATCAAATAGTTAATCCCATGTCTCACCATTTCTATACCGCTACTTCAATATCCTTCACCGTAAAAGGCTTCCACTACCCACCGTGGCTCCCATGCTTTGCCATGACTGCTCGTACTCACTGATCATCAACGTACACTTGGTCACCCCATCTCTCCAGCACACATACGCCGAGACCCCATGCCCAATGCTCTTTTTTCTATCCACGCATGTACATGCAAGCCAATTCAGCCATGCCATCTTCAAGTCTCCTCCTTTCACATTCACGTGATCCCTCCCCAAGTCCTTTTCACGTTATAACTACTGTTGTCCTCGAAGTGTACCAACCCTTTTATTCTCTTTTTACGTCATGGGTCTAAGCCCATCAAAACAGCAAACTCGCATGTAAAAAATCTCCTGTATCACTGCAGTTTTTCCACTCGTGAACTCCACGTGAGTATGCTTCAGCATTTTACACAAGCTTCTCCATACTAACTTCGTGACACATCGCCCTATCCCGTATTCACGCCAGTACCCCCTCACGAAATACACTTGTTCTTGTTCATATAAGGAGAATCATTTTTGAAAACAGATAAGAACAGCACCATGCAGTGCTTTCTTCCCTACGCAAGCATCCAACTCCCCATTCGCCGCACAACATCAACGTCATTCAACCCCTTCGCCTGCTACTAAACCACACAAACCGCCACTTTTATCCATCCAGTGCGTGACCACCTACCACAGCAACTCGCATTCCCCTCCTCAACTCGTATGTTTATTTCCTTTTTTTCTTTTTCTTTTTATTGTTTTAGCGGTTTTTGATTTCTTATGTCTAGTTGGCTCCGTTATTTATAGGGTAATGAAGTTTGGCTCCCATGTCTTAAGGTACCATGTTGGTCCGAAGGCTTAGGGTAGTTGTGCCCATGTCTGTAGCCGTCTTCATTCTTTCAGTGATGTTTGGAAGGTGACAATTCATGGTGGATTGAAAAGAAAGGTTAGGAAATGAAATGATATAGCCGTGAGAGCTTTTCATAGGCCTGCTATGTTTTCTTTGATACGTCTGTAGCTGGTGATGGCATTCTTTTCAAAACATATAGCATAGGAGTTGAAAATAGTTGTATCTAGCTTGTGTTTCCTTTTCATGTTTTAGGGGTTAGGTAACTTTAGGCGTGGACTTCTTCTCAGGCATGTGGTTGGTGTATTTTTACTTTAGATAAGACTAAACAATGACGTTGTAATTTGTATGAAATAGAATAGGTTAGGTTCGTATGAGTGTGACGTGCTATATTTGTTTTTATTTAAATTTTCAATTTGATTTTATATGAAATGGCCCAAGATATTTATAAATGGTGACGTGCTTATCCTGCTATATAAATTTCGTCCACATACGGTTTGCTATCGACAGAAGTAAAAATACCGTCGTGCTCAGCAGTATGCCACGATCCCAAATATATAATAATATCGGTGGGTTAACCTATCCTGTGAAACCCCAAAATGTCGATATAGGGTGTAAAACACTCCAAATAAAAAGTTGCTTATTTTACGAATTAAAAATTACAGTAAAATTCTAAAATTTAAATTATGACTACACCTCAAAGGAATTGTCTGAATTCGAGATCAATATTTAATTATATTTAAATAAATCGTTATGTCGTATAAACGATTCCACAGCGACTATTTCGAAATTTGATTTGGACGTAAAATAAAATCTACAATACGAAAACTCGGTTTGTCTCTTCCATTAGAAAAATATTATCAACTAGATTTAGACGCTGCTTGTTTTACAGAAATCCGACTTAAAACGAATTCTGTATGATCAATTGAAGTTGAAATTCAATTTTACGAACTACCGCGTTGTTTTGAGTTCGTTTTATAATTAAAAATATAAATATAAATGCTTAGCCATCGTTTGATAAGCGAATTCGATATTAAATTCCAAATAAAATATTTAAAATTCATTTAAATATTCGAATTCAAATAGCCGAAAAATCCAGGTTGTTACATTCTTCCCCTCTTAAAAGAATTTCGTCTCCGAAATTACTAGGTTAAGAAGAATGTTCTAATCTTGATTATTTCCAAAATAATTCGTTTAAAACATTATCAAAAATGTTTCTAAGTCTCAAAAAAATTTAAAAAAAATTCGCCAACACCTCCTCTGTACAGTTCGATCCAAACAACTCCAATTCGACACTCCGACCCCACATTGATCCAAAGAAAATAAACGCCAAGCGGCCACCTATCTCGGGTATAAATTCAAACACCCAATCAGTAATATTTAGGTTTACCTTTTTGTCGGGCAACTTCATTCCAGTTTCGAAGCAAATCAACCAACAACTCTTCATTTTCCAATCTGTGCTTTAATCTCTGTGATCAAGTCAATTATCATAACCTTCTGGTAGTCTGCCCTTTACTCAACTTCCAATGCAAAAACTGATACCGGGTTATATCATATAATCCCATCCAAAAGCCATTATGCTAGATTTCCTTTCAATCCATTCAACTTCTTAATTAACTGCTACTGGTTTCAATTTAATCCAATCCAGCCACGTAAGCAACAATCACTTAATCCAATCATTTCCGTTCATACAAATTTTGGATTAAATAATAATTTGAGAAAATCATAAATTTGCCTTCTTATAAAATATTTTGGGCCGAAACAATATAAAAATAATTTTATATTCAAATTACATATACGCACTCTCGTATATATACACTCAACTCGATTTAGGGTATTACTAGCCCAATCTCTATCGAGTTACACCACAGAGCCAAGGTTATTCCTAAACCATTGCTCTGATACCAACTGTAGCGACCCGGGAATTTCGACACTTGAATCCAGATACTAACATGTCCGTATCCAAACTCAAATATCAAAATCCCAGAAAGCTAATAGAAAGAAGTTGGAGGGTGAGAGAAGAAATAAATAAATATTAGAATAGAAGAATAAGAAGATCAGAGTCTCACATCGGAATATACAAAATATAATAATCAGAAATACTTTATACAAAAATTGTATATCACGACATCAGAGTATACATTCAGATCAATACAACATACAGCGGAAATAAACCAGTACCAGTATATATATGGAATACGTCTCGACTTCAACTCCATCTCTGTTGCTTCAAGCGGAAACCTAACCTGTAAATATGCTTGGTCTGACCCGAGCACATTTGATTTAAAAAAAAATTCACTCGGATCAATCTAAAATACTATCAGTGATAAATTCATACAGCAACCAACTTGTTTAACTTTGAAATCCTTTTGAAACAAAGGATAATAGTAAGACTAGCCCACACATAAACATGGACGGTTTTTACCTTACTATAACCCAAATCTTTTTGAAATCAATATCTTCTTATGATATTATCATAGTGTCTAAATACAAGTAAGTAGAATCTAGCAGAACGCTTGCATCTCACGCTCCACATATATAGTATACAATCAAAACCACGGACGCTTATTGGAGATTGGATTTCCAACTATGACAAGGTATGGGACCACCTGCCGATAGTGTATCTCTAGAGACGAATACACTGGGTTCAACAACAACATCTTGCAACCCGGCCCACACATGACCGACCACTCATTTCTCTTGAGTGTATCAAGTATATTGTCACGCTTTCGGCTTTTTGTCGCGACCACCGAAATCCCCGGGAGATACAGAAATGAAAGAAGTAACAAATATGAATATTCTCTAGATGGTGACAATACACCCTGATTGGTGCGACCCACATAGCCATGCTGCCTGCCCGATTTTTGTCTTTTCCCGGTTGATGAGGCTTGAGGTTATAGTCGACTTTTGAAACATCCGGCCACCATTCACATCGTCCATACACGTCATCCAAGAACAGGATGAACTGAAGGCACCCTCCTACCATATCCTAGGAATCACCTTATAGATCAGTAGCGAGAAGTCCTTGCCATCCGTAGATTTCAATCACGAGAGAATCATCGTTAACTCTAGGGATCAGCCAGAGGTACAATAGTTCTTTCGCTCATGAAGACTTACGGTCTTCAATTGCTCCATCTCTATCAGCATCTTCGACATATTCGTATTTATTGGTCGGAGTGGTTTTCGAATATAAATTCGATCCTGGTCTTTACGTGCCAATAACGTTGGGTCAGATTTTGATAGTCGGTTATTTAACTATCAAAATAAACAACCATAAAAACAAACAGATCCATTGTTTTATACACAGCATCACTTGGCCCTTATAATATATTGGTTTAAATATGTTATATTCTCAAATCCCTTTTACTTATACCTAGAAAATACCTTAAAATCATATCTAATTTATCCTTCGACTAGCCCTTTCAAAACGCGGCTATAACATTTCTTATTATCTTATCGATTCGACTTATCGTTTAATCCTTTCGATATCTTCTTTGGCCTTAATACTTAAACACCAAAATCACCACTCGTCCTTTTAGAATAAACCCATTTAAATCTCATTTCTTAACTTTGAAAATACCGTTATACTTTCACCAGTCTCTCTTTTTATTTCTTTTATTACTGGAATCTCATTATAAGTATGTTTCTAAATCCTTCCAATACGTTACACTATTATTTGCCCAAAATATTTTACTCTAACACTTTCACCATTACGACTAATATCATCCTTTGATAATCCTGGAGTTGTTCAAGTTGGGGTATTTTAATTACCTCTCAGACCTTGATCAACAATGTTCTTATCGTCAGATAGATATCAGTTGTAATACAAAAACTGATTCTCATTTCCCCATATCACAACAAATCCCATTTTGACGAAATATTATCTCTTCTTTAAAATAGTGGTTCTATATCACATCTTTATAACGTATCTCGTTTAACCACTCTAATTCAAACTCGGGTTCTACGTTTAATTTCCCATTTAATATTTCCAGTAGTTCCTAACTGTGAATTAGTCGAAAAATAATTTCCTGCCTTTTACTTTATTCAAATGTCCCTTCTAATACTCGTTCCATTTATATGTTCACTTAACTTGGGTTTTATAACTTCGTATACTTGGATTCATAGTTTCCAACTTACATATAATCAAGTTAAAACATAAATATTAAATCGCTTTATTAACTATAACACAACTTTAAACTCCATAAACTTTCCTTATTATGTTTTACATTTCCAAATTATCACTTTGATTATAATTAAATGACTAATAATCACGTTTCAACAAAAAACCAAAACTAGGTAACTTAACCATTAACTATTCTCTTTAAATAAATGAACTAATTAAATAAACAATTTCAGTTAACATCGTTAACTTGTTCAACTCTAAACACGGTTAACCTGTTAGTCGATCGTTATTGATCTTTACATTTAAATTAATTAATAATCAATTAATCTATATAATCATATTCTCTTTTATTTTCTATTAAATCAATAATATAAATCCCTTCTAATTGTTTCGTAAATTCTGGACACTTGAATTAGCTAAATAAATTCGTTTAATAATCACTTATATAAGCACGTGCTACGCGCACGGTAGATTTTGGTTAATCCAATCAATGTATATATGTGGTTGGTTTATTCTCATTTTTAGGGCTATATTTAAAATAATATTTTTAAAAATATATTTTTGGTTATAAAATTAATTCTATAACTATATTTCTAGCGATTCACCTGACAGTGAATCGATCTTTATAAACGGTGTACTTCTAGGTCGTCTGCTATTTTTTCTCAACCAATACTATGTATATTGGTTCAAACTCAACCACATTCAGCAACCAATAGGGTTTATAGTCAATGGGGTTTAAACAATTCATAAAATATGAAATAACAGCATATTAAATATTTGAGGAACCGGTTTGATTCCTCCTACCTGTTCTTCCCTACAACACAGACCATTATAATATTTCATATCAGTACATAGAAATATTTTAACAATGATAATATAATTAATGTCAACCACTAAAGCAACCATAGGCATCCAATCAACCAATTAAATTTAATTATACGAATTTAGCACATCAAGTATTTCAGAAATGTGTGAGAATTAAGTCACCTTTGCTTTTCGATTGACCGTTCGCGTTGTTCGTATAATTTTAATCCAGCGTCTATGACTAAACGGGAAAACCGGTTGCTTATGTCCCTTCCTGAATCAGTGCGACAGTGTAGTGTTCTGTACCATGATTTCAACGTGACAGTGTAGTGTTTCGTATGATTCTGATTATATATTGACGTTATTATTATTATTGTAAGTTATACATGATTTAAATAATCTTGACCTTAATAACTTACTAATTAATCTAACTTAAATTATAAAGCGTTACCATGTCATCATCATTTCATGCAGTTTCCTCCGACTGATCATAAACAGCCGGACTTCCAACCTTCATAGTGGTACCTTTCAGTAACCAGTGTTTCTACTGTTCTTCACGTTCAACTCCATCCCCGATTTTCATTTTTTCTACTTTCTTTCTTTTTCCACGTTATATTCCAAACTCCACCTAAACACCTACTTGCGCCACCATCATCAAATAGTTAATCCCATGTCTCACCATTTCTATACCGCCACTTCAATATCCTTCACCGTAAAAGGCTTCCACTACCCATCGTGGCTCCCATGCTTTGCCATGACTGCTCGTACTCACTGATCATCAACGTACACTTGGTCACCCCATCTCTCCAGCACACATACGCCGAGACCCCATCCCCCATGCTCTCTTTTCTATCCACGCATGTACAAGCAAGCCAATTCAGCCATGCCAACTTCAAGTCTCCCCCTTTCACATTCACGTGATCCCTCCCCAAGTCCTTTTCACGTTATAACTGTTGTTGTCCTCGAAGCGTACGAGCCCTTTTATTTTCTTTTTACGTCATGGGTCTAAGCCCATCAAAACTGCAAACTCGCATGTAAAAACTCTCCTAGATCACTGCAGTTTTTCCACTCGTGAACTCCACGTGAGTATGCTTCAGCATTTTACACAAGCTTCTCCATACTAACTTCGTGACACATTGCACTTTCCAGTATTCACGCCAGTACCCCCTCACGAAATACACTTGTTCATGTTCATATAAGGAGAATCATTTCTGAAAACACATAAGAACAACACCATGCAGTGCTTTCTTCCCCATGCAAACATCCAACTCCCCATTCGCCACACAACATCAACGTCATTCAACCCCTTCGCCTGCTACTAAACCACACAAACCGCCACTTTTATCCATCCAGTGCGTGACCACCTACCATAGCAGCTCGCATTCCCCTCCTCAACTCGTATGTTTATTTCCTTTTTTTCTTTTTTTTATTGTTTTTGCGGTTTTTGATTTCTTATGTCTAGTTGGCTCCGGTATTTATAGGGTAATGAAGTTTGGCTCCCACGTCTTAAGGTACCATGTTGGTCCGAAGGCTTAGGGTAGTTGTGCCCATGTCTGTAGCCGTCTACATTCTTTCAGTGATGTTTGGAAGATGACAATTCATGGTGGATTGAAAATAAAGGCTAGGAAATGAAACGAGATAGCCGTGAGAGCTTTTCATAGGCCTGCTATGTTTTCTTTGATACGTCTGTAGCTGGTGATGGCATTCTTTTAAAAACATATAGCATAGGAGTTGAAAATAGTTGTATCTAGCTTGTGCTTCCTTTTCATGTTTTAGGGGTTAGGTAACTTTAGGTGTGGACTTCTTCTCATGCATGTGGTTGGTGTAGTTTTACTTTAGATAAGACTAAACAATGACGTTGTAATTTGTATGGAATAGAATAGGTTAGGTTCATATGAGTGTGACGTGCTATATTTGTTTTTTTTTTAATTTTCAATTTGATTTTATATGAAATGGCCCAAGATATTTATAAATGGTGACGTGCTTATCCTGCTATATAAATTTCGTCCACATACGGTTTGCTATAGATGGAAATAAAAATTTCGTCGTGCTCAGCAGTGTGCCATGATCCCAAATATATAATAATATCAGTAGGTTAACCTATCCTGTGAAACCCCAAAATGTCAATATAGGGTGTAAAACACTCCAAATAAAAAGTTGCTTATTTTACGAATTAAAAATTACAGTAAAATTCTAAAATTTAAATTATGGCTACGCCTCAAAGGACTTGTCTGAATTCGAGACCAATATTTAATTATATTTAAATAAATCGTTATGGCGTATAAACGATTCCACAACGACTATTTCAAAATTTGATTTGGACGTAAAATAAAATCTACAATACGAAAACTCGGTTTGTCTCTTCCATTAGAAAAATATTATCAACTAGATTTAGATGCTTCTTGTTTTATAGAAATCCGACTTAAAACGAATTCTGTATGATCAATTGAAGTTGAAATTCAATTTTACGAACTACCGCGCTGCTGTGAGTTCGTTTTATAATTTAAAATATAAATATAAATGCTTAGCCATCGTTTGATAAGCGAATTCGATATTAAATTCCAAATAAAATACTTGAAATTAATTTAAAATTAATTTAAATATTCGAATTCAAATAGCCGAAAAATCCAGGTTGTTACATTCTTCCCCTCTTAAAAGAATTTCGTCCCCGAAATTACTAGGTTAAGAAGAATGTTCTAATCTTGATTATTTCCAAAATAATTCGTTTAAAACATTCTCAAAAATGTTTCTAAGTCCCAAAAAAATTCGCCAGCACCTCCGTTGTACAGTTCGATCCAAACAACTCGAATTCGACACTCCGACCCCACATTGATCCAAAGAAAATAAACGCCAAGCGGCCACCCATCTCGGGTATAAATTCAAACACCCAATCAATAATATTTAGGTTTACCTTTTTGTTGGGCAACTTCATTCCAGTTTCAAAGCAAATCAACCAACAACTCTTCATTTTCCAATCTGTGCTTTAATCTCCGTGATCAAGTCAATTATCATAACCTTCTGGTAGTCTGCCCTTTACTCAACTTCCAATGCAAAAACTGATAATGGGTTATTTCATATAATCCCATCCAAAAGCCATTATGCTGGATTTCCTTTCAATCCATTCAACTTCTTAATTAACTGCTACTGGTTTCAATTTAATCTAATCTAGCCACGTAAGCAATAATCGCTTAATCCAATCATTTCACTTCATACAAATTTTGAATTAAATAATAATTTGAGAAAATCATAAATTTGCCTTCTTATAAAATATTTTGGGTCGAAACAATATAAAAATAATTTTATATTCAAATTACAAATACGCACTCTCGTATATATACACTCAACTCGATCTAGGGTATTACTAGCCCAATCTCTATCGAGTTACACCACAGAGCCAAGGTTATTCCTAAACCATTGCTCTGATACCAACTGTAGCGACCCGGGAATTTCGACACTTGAATCCAGATACTAACACGTCCCGTATCCAAACTCAAATATCAAAATCCCAGAAAGCTAATAGAAAGAAGTTGGAGGGTGAGAGAAGAAAGAAAGAAATATTAGAATAGAAGAATAAGAAGATCAGAGTCTCACGGCGGAATATACAAAATATAATAATCAGAATTACTTTATACAAAAATTGTATATCACGACATCAGAGTATACATTCTAATCAATACAACATACAGCGAAAATAAACCAGTACCAGTATATATATGGAATACGTCTCGACTTCAACTCCATCTCTATTGCTTCAAGCGAAAACCTGACCTGTAAATATGCTTGGTCTGACCCGAGCACATTTGATTTAAAACAAAATTCACCCGGATCAATCTAAAATACTATCAGTGATAAATTCATACAGCAACCAACTTGTTTAACTTTGAAATCCTTTTGAAACAAAGGATAATAGTAAGACCAGCCCACACATAAACACGGATGATTTTTACCTTACTATAACCCAAATCGTTTTGAAATCAATATCTTCTTCTGATATTATCATAGTGTCTAAATACAAGTAAATAGAATCTAGCAGAACGCTTGCATCTCACGCTCCACATATATAGTATACAATCAAAACCGCAGATTCTTATTGGAGATTGGATTTCCAACTATGACAAGGTATGGGACCACCTGCCGATAGTGTATCTCTAGATACGAATACACTGGGTTCAACAAGAACATCTTGCAACCCGGCCCACACATGACCAACCACTCATTTCTCTTGAGTGTATCGAGTATATTGTCACCCTTTCGGCTTTTTGTCGCGACCACCGAAATCCCCGAGAGATACAGAAATGAAAGAAGTAACAAATATGAATATTCTCTAGATGGTGACAATACACCTTAATGGGTGCGACCCACATAGCTATGCTGCCTGCCCGATTTTTGTCTTTTCCCGGTTGATGAGGCTTGAGGTTATAATCGAATTTTGAAACATCCGGCCACCATTCACATCGTCCATACACGTCATCCAGGAACAGGATTAACCGAAGGCACCCTCCTACCGTATCCTAGGAATCACCTTATAGATCAGTAGCGAGAAGTCCTTACCATCCGTAGATTTCAATCACGACAGAATCATCGTTAACTTTGGGGATCAGCCAGAGGTACAATAGTTCTTCCGCTCATGAAGACTTACGGTCTTCAATTGCTCCATCTCTATCAGCTTCTTCGACGTATTCGTATTTATTGGTCGGAATGGTTTTCGAATATAAATTCGATCCCGGTCTTTCCGTGCCAATAACGTTGGGTCAGATTTTGATAGTCGGTTATGTAACTATCAAAATAAACAACCTTAAAAACAAGCAGATCCATTGTTTTATACACAGCATCACTTGGCCCTTATAATATATTGGTTTAAGTATGTTATATTCTCAAATCCCTTTTACTTATACCTAGAAAATACCTTAAAACCATATCTAATTTATCCTTCGACTAGCCCTTTCAAAACGTGGCTATACCATTTCTTATTATCTTATCGATTCGACTTATCGTTTAATCCTTTCGATATCTTCTTTGGCCTTATTACTTAAACACCAAAATCACCACTCGTCCTTTTAGAATAAACCCATTTAAATCTCATTTCTTAACTTTGAAAATACCGTTATACTTTCACCAGTCTCTCTTTTTATTTCTTTTATTACTGGAATCTCATTATAAGTATGTTTCTAAATCCTTCCAATACGTTACACTATTATTTGCCCAAAATATTTTACTCTAACACTTTCACCATTACGACTAATATCATCCTTTGATAATCCTGGAGCTGTTCAAGTTGGGGTATTTTAATTATCTCTCAGACCTTGATCAACAACGTTCTTATCGTCAGATAGATATCAGTTGTAATATAAAAACCGATTCTCATTTCCCCATATCACAACAAATCCCATTTTGACGAAATATTATCTCTTCTTTAAAATAGTGATTCTATATCACATCTTTATAACGTATCTCTTTTAGCCACTCTAATTCAAACTCGGGTTCTACGTTTTATTTCCCATTTAATATTTCCAGTAGTTCCTAACTGTGAATTAGTCGAAAAATAATTTCCTGGCTTTTACTTTGTTCAAAAGTCCCTTCTAATACTCGTTCCATTTATATGTTCACTAAACTTGAGTTTTATAACTTCGTATACTTGGATTCATAGTTTCCAACTTACATATAATCAAGTTAAAACATAAATATTAAATCTCTTTATTAACTATAACACAACTTTAAACTCCACAAACTTTCCTTATTATGTTTTACATTTCCAAATTATCACTTCGATTATAATTAAATGACTAATAATCACGTTTCAATAAAAAAACAAAACTAGGTAACTTAACCATTAACTGTTCTCTTTAAATAAATGAAATAATTAAATAAACAATTTCAGTTTACATCGTTAACTTGTTCAACTCTAAACACGGTTAACCTGTTAGTCGATCGTTATTGATCTTTACATTTAAATTAATTAATAATCAATTAATCTAAATAATAATATTCACTTTGATTTTCTATTAAATCAATAATATAAATCCCTTCTAATTGTTTCGTAAATTCTGGCCACTTGAATTAGCTAAATAAAATCGTTTAATAAGCACGTGCTTCGCGCACGGTAGATTTTGGTTAAACCAATCAATGTATATATGTGGTTGGTTTATTCTCATTTTTAGGGCTATATTTAAAATAATATTTTTAAAAATATATTTTCGGTTATAAAATAAATTCTATAACTATATTTCTAGCGATTCACCTGACGGTGAATCGATCTTTATAAACGGTGTATTTCTATGCTGTCTGCTATTTTTTTCTCAACCAATACTATGTATATTGGTTCAAACTCAACCACATTCAGCAACCAATAGGGTTTAAAGTCAACGGGGTTTAAAAATTTCATAAAATATGAAATAACAGCATATTAAATATTTGAGGAACCGGTTTGATTCCTCCTACCTGTTCTTCCCTGCAACACAGACCATTATAATATTTCATATCAGTACATAGAAATATTTTAACGACGATAATATAATTAATGTCAACCACTAAAGCAACCATAGGCATCCAATCAACCAATTAAATTTAATTATACGAATTTAGCACATCAAGTATTTCAGAAATTGTGAGAATTAACTCACCTTTGCTTTTCAATTGACCGTTCGCGTTGTTCGTATAATTTTAATCCAGCATGTAACACCCCGTGAATTCTATAACTGTGAAACTCACAAATTAAAGTATAATTAATTTCAAATCAAAGAACTAAGGGAAACGGGATACGCCATTGCGTTCGTCTCGGAAAAATACGCGAAATAGAGTCCGAGTTTTCGAAAAACGGATATCGTATGAAGAAGATATGGACGAACGAAGTTGGGCGAAAAACCGGAAAATGGGTCAGAATGCACTGGCGCACTTGGGAAGTGCGCCAGAACAAAAATGCACTGGCGCACTTGGGAAGTGCGCCAGTACATTTTTGACCTGGCGCACCTGCCAAGTGCGCCCAGGTCAAAAACGACCTGCTGGCCAGGTCTGGTCTAGCCCTGGCTGGCCAGGTCTGTGTTTGGCCGATTTTCAGAAGCTTGCTTTGTCATTAGGGCTAGGTGGCAGGCTCTAATTGGTCTCTCTTTCGAATGAATGGCTACGATCAATCCAAGCAACATCGATGGTCCTAATCAGTTCATAAACTCTATAAAAATGACCCTAGACTCAACCTAATCTATTCATTCAAAAATAAGAACAAAGCCACCATGTTGCTGAGGAACGACTAGGAGTAGCCACCAAATTGGAGAGAAGATTAGGAGGCAAATTCTAAAGCATAAAGCAACTTAAACAAATCAAATCAACAAGGAATCGCATCTTCGAATCCCTAAATTTGAGAATTCGCCACACAATTGTAAGTAGAGTATTATTTTGGTATGAACAAATAACTTTGTTGGTTTGTATACTTGATTTGTGGTGATAAAGTAATCCATATTTGTGCGTTACTATGATTCTTATCGATTTGGAATATTGTATACGTTTGGATATTCTCAAATTATGTTATTCATTATAAAAACTACATGTTTGCGGTAGTTTTATGCAAGTATACGTTTGGATATTCGCAAAGCATGTTATTCATTATAAAAACTACATGTTTGCGGTAGTTTTATGCAAGTATACGTTTGGAATATTCGCAAATTATGTAATCCATGTTGAAGCTACATGTATGTAGTTGTTTAATTGAAATTCATGCAAGTTTGGGGTTTTGCTACTATGCCATCATAATGTGTATTTTTATACAAAAATCATTTTGTGAGTAATTGGAACAAATTTGGGTTATTATAATCCATATGAAATTATGTTGAAAATTTGGCATCATGATCTATGTATTAAGCCATACTTTTGTACTAGAAAACCTCTTTGTGAACTTATGAACATGACTAGGCTATGATTGATATTTTGCATAATTGAAAACCATGTTAGGTCTATATTGTCAACAAGAATTATATGATGACATATGTGGTACATAGCTAGGTTAGATTCAAAATCCCATTTGCAAGTTTGCATGACTAAAGTAAAAATCATGATTTCATGTTAGAAATATTTATGCCATAAGTATATGTGTGCCATGGTTATGTGAATAGATTTAGAATCATGATTAAGTTGGATTAATTCTAGTTGAATTATACTTTTGTATTAGTCACAAAAGTAAGCACCTTTGTAAACATGTAGTAATCTTATAAACATGATTTTCTTATGTTTGATATTATGCCTAAATAAAATATAGGTTTATGTTGTAGTTAAGCCTATGTGTCAATAGTGATATGCTTAACTTAACTACAAGTTTACATGGTTTGATTCATGTCACTTATGCTTTATGACCAAATTATATGTTACTACTATGCAAGTACACCAGTTTCTATTTTGTAGTTCCAACGTCACGTTGCAAGTTCATGCGTTCACATTCCCCTTTTTGTGTACGTAATCACGCTTTAAGCCTCCCCTTTTTGCATGGCTAGGTTGGGCTTAAAAAGGCTAAGCCCAACATATATATAATAAACGGACGTATTAAACGGGGGAAAATAACGTTGGGTTAAATTTATTAATAAATGAAAATATAAAGAAAAGGGGCCCAAATTCAAGTATGGGTTGGGCCCATGATTGGTGTAACCTTCACACCATTTATTTTTAATAATGGGCCGCAAATATTTACATATAAGAAAATAAAGAAGAAAGACAAAATATGTAAATGTAGAACATACGATGTGTTTAACCCGAGGTTGGATTGAGTTGTGATGTAAACCTGCCCGGAACCGCCCGGCTGTCCAGTAGTCACAACAATACCTATCCAATGTGGGTGGTTAAACATGGAGCCCAATAAGGACCCGAGGTTAGACTGAGTTGTGGCGTAAGACTGCCCGGAACCAACCGGCAACAGGCAGCCACAACAATACCTGTCTAATGTGAGAGGTCAAGGCTTTAATAAGACAATTAAGGCTGAGTCAGGATTGTTAGGATTAAGTGAACTAAAGACTTAATCAAAATGGAACATGCTAAACTAAACAGACTGATTGGGGGGTTAGGTTATAAAACACTTAACCAACTTAGCATGTTGGCTAGAAATAGAAAACCTAGTAGCGGGGGACCCTTTTCAGCAGTAACCCTATAAGGTGTATCATGATACCCTGAAACTAGGCAGGGTGGGGCACGATTACTGGGCTGATTGTAAGAGGTCAAATCGACGGCGGTGGTGTAGCAGTGTAGGTTCTAACGGGGTGCGGGCGTGCACACACTCCGGCGTAGAAAAATAAAGCACTGGGCACCAGTAGCATACCTGTGCATTCTAAGGTTGTGTCGGTCCGCTGCCATGGGACTTGATACACCCCATGGTGGGACCAGCATAGGTAACTACAACATCGGGGGCCGTAAGACACATGTAACTATGCGAGTAGGAGTCGATCATCATAGAATGGATCACTTCACCCTGATTATGGGGTGCCAGTTGGGAACTAGTTTATATGGGTTCAGAGATTAACATGGGGTACGATAGTATATTCGACCCTAGACAACTTAACCAAGTTTATAGTGCTTTCCCCATTTCTTGTTTATACTTATCATACCCAGTTATTTATTCATAGACAGAATAGTCCTAGACTTACTCAGGCTTTATGTCTGACTCTACTTTTCTTTCGTCTTCTTTTCTTCCGTTTCCCCCCCCCCCCCCCCAGGTCCACAGGGAGGGAACACTGCAGCTTGACCAACCTTCATATCCAGCTTGAAGAGGAAAAATGTATTGCTTGGACCTTTTCGTTTTGAACTATGGCTTTGGACAACCACTATGGGGCTTTTGCAGTTTATTTATGTTTTTTTTATGCTTCTTTAAATGATGTAATCAAGACAGATTATGAAAGTGTTATGTTATGTTTTTGGAAAGGATGTAAGACAATCATGGTAATGTTGTTGTAACACGTATTTGCTTTTATGAAATAAAAGTTGCTGTTTTTCTGCTGTTTACAAATATGTGTTCTTATATCTGTCTTGTATATCTGTGACTTATACTTATAAACCTCCACCAAAATTAGGGCATTCCCTTTGAGAGTGACCCTAACGGAGGTAGGGTGTTTCACTTGGTATCAGAGCATAGGTTTACCAGATAAGATAAAAAGTTTTGGAAAATTTATTTTCAAAAAGGAAATTTAAAGAAGCATTTTTAAAAGATAAAATATTATTTTGCTTTAAAAGGCAAAGTCCCTCCAAAGCCATAGGTACTGTATCTTATCCTTCGTTTTGAATCTATCCTTTTTGTTTCAGCATGTCCGAAGAACTTAACTTGCCAGAGGGTGTACCAATACCTGGTTGGTTTAGACGGTTCTTAGAAGCAAGGGCCACTCAGCCAGGTCCTACCGTTCCTCCTCCCCCAGCTGCAAGAAATCATCCAGCTGCAGCAGCACCTTTTCCTCTACCTCCTCCACGGGGAAACACGTTTGCTAAGATATGTAAAGATTTTAAAGCTATGGGAGGAAAGGATTTCCATGGAACTGAGTCCTTCGTGGCAGCTAGAAATTGGCTGAAAGAAACTGAGGACTTATTCATCATCTTTGAGGTAAAAGATAGGCAGAAAGTGCAACTGGCAGTATGGCTACTAAAGGGCGAGGCTTCCTACTGGTGGGAAGTCACTAATGCAGAAAGACCAGTGGAGACATGGGAGGACTTTAGGGCAAGGTTTGAGACTAAATTTCTCTCAGATGCGGAAAGGAGTTTGCAGTTGGAAAAATTCTTATTTCTTAAGCAAGGGAACAAGACAGTCAGAGAGTATGTGAATCAGTTCGATGAGCTGGCTAGGTTTAGGCTGGACCTAGTCAACACCCCGCACAAGAAGGCTCTCCGTTTCGTCAAAGGGTTGAATGAGCCATTACACAGTTTGGCCATGACCCATATACCCATGGGAGCCACGTATGAAAGACTGGTGCAAATGGCATTGTTGAACGAAGAGGATAAGGGCAAGAAGGAGACAAAGGCAGAAAGCTCTCAAGGGAAGAAAGAGGGTTTGCAGCCTAAGAAGACAGACTTTAAGAAGGGCGGGAAAGGCAACAAAGAGAAGAGGAAGTGCAATTTCTGTGGCAAAGTGGGGCACTTAGTAAAGGACTGCCGGAAAAAGAAGGCCAAGGAGAATGGTGGGTGCTTTTCTTGCGGTGAGACAGGCCACAGGGCTAAGGATTGCCCAAAGAAACGAGGACAGGGGCAGAGGGCTGGATCCACCTCAGGGGCACAAGTTCATGTGCTAGAAGCGCCACCTTTGCAACAGCGAGGTATAAATACTTCTGTAGAAAGTGTAGTTTATCTTTATGATCACCCCGTTCGCACTTTATTTGATTCTGGCGCATCACACTCCTTTATCTCGTCTGCTTTAGTAGAATCTCTGCACCTAAAAACTAGTATGGTAGATGACCCCTTAATTGTTTCAAACCCAATTAGGGGCCCAGCTCATTTGTCTATGATCTGTTTGGGATTGAAAATTTCTATTCTAAGCGTAGAATTTCAATGTAGTGCCTTTGTTTTGGGCTTTTCGGGGTATGGTTTGATTTTGGGTATGGATTGGCTATCCAGTAATGGGGCCATCCTTGATTGTGAGAAAAGGGTTGTTAGGCTCCTAACCCAGCTCGGTAATACTTTGGAAATTTCTTGTAATCCCTCGTATGCGGTTATGCTTAGTTATCTTGAATCGCTAGATGCCTCTGTTGAAAATTTGCAATCAGTTAGAGTGGTCCGGGAATATCCGGATGTCTTCGAAGAGGTGAAGGGCTTGCCTCCGAAGCGGGAAATAGACTTCCGCATATATCTTGTAGATAATGCAAAGCCCGTTGCGTTGCCCGTTAGACACATGGCTCCACGAGAAAGGAAAGAGCTCAGTAAACAGATTAAAGAGCTTCTAGAAAAGGGGTTCATTAGGAGGAGCATTTCAGAATGGGGCGCTCCAGTGGTGTTCGCTACAAAGGCGGATGGTTCACTCCGTCTATGTGTTGACTATAGGGATCTCAACAAGCTAACGAAAAAGAATAGGCACCCTCTCCCTAGAATTGACGATTTATTTGACCAGCTTGTAGGAGCGTCTGTTTTCTCCCAACTCGATTTAGCGACCGGTTTTCATCAGCTAAGGGTGGCTGAAGATAGCATCGATAAAACGGCATTCAGAACCCCAGACGGCTTCTTTGAATGGCTTGTCATGCCTTTTGGCTTGACAAATGCACCTGCTTACTTCGTGGACCTGATGAGTAGGGTATTCAGAGATTTCCTCAACAAGTTCGTAGTGGTCTTCGTAGATGATATCCTTATTTTCTCAAAGAGTGAAGAGGAACATGCTCAACACTTAAGGGCAATCATGGAAACTTTGCGAGTCCATCAACTAAAAGCCAAATTCTCCAAATGCCACTTTTGGAGAGAAGAGGTGAGGTTCCTTGGGCACATAGTATCCAAACAAGGGTTAGCAGTGGACCCTGCTAAGGTAGTGGCGGTACAAGATTGGAAGACACCAAGGAATGCGACTGAGGTCCGAAGTTTTCTGGGACTAGCAGGTTTCTATCGAAAGTTCATAAGGGATTTTGCGAAAATCTCAGCTCCGCTCACGAAATTAACCAAGAAGAATCTAGTGTTCAATTGGGACTTGGATTGCGAGTTTGCTTTCCAACGACTGAAAAGGGCTCTTACAACAGCCCCAGTTTTGACGCTGCCAGATGGGAGCAAGATGTTCACTGTTTATACGGATGCATGTGGGACAGGGCTAGGCACCGTCTTAATGCAAGAAGGAAGGGTAGTAGCTTATGGCGGGAGGCAGTTGAAGGTGCACGAAAAGAACTACCCAACCCATGATCTTGAGTTAGCCGCCATCGTCTTTGCACTCAAGTCTTGGCGACACTATCTCCTAGGTGAGAAGTTCGAACTTTACACTGACCATAAATCGTTGAAATATCTTTTCTCGCAGAAGGATCTTAACTTGAGGCAACAGAGATGGATGGAGTTTCTTGCCTCGTACGATTTCGAAATCTCCTACACTCCGGGCAAAGGCAACGTAGTGGCAGACGCGTTGAGCCGAAAGAAATTGACCCTAAGCCCGTTGTTTGTTGAAAGACAAAGCCTAGAGTTTATAGCCAGCTTCGACTTTAGGCCCTCCTCCGATTTCGTACCAGGCTTACTAGCATCTCTCGAAGTATGGCCAACTTTAGTGGATTTAGTAGGGACAGCACAACGCGAAGACCCTCAGCTTATGGAAATGATTGATAGGCTAATTAGGGGTGAGACTTCAAGTCACCTCAACAGATATTCCATCGACGATAAAGGTTTGCTAAGACGAGACGGAAGACTGTGCGTCCCACAGACAAAAGATTTAGTAAAGAAGGTTCTCCAGGAAGCACATCACTCCAAGATGACGATACACCCAGGCGGAGATAAAATGTACAAAGACATAAAAAGGTCCACAGGGAGGGAACACTGCAGCTTGACCAACCTTCATATCCAGCTTGAAGAGGAAAAATGTATTGCTTGGACCTTTTCGTTTTGAACTATGGCTTTGGACAACCACTATGGGGCTTTTGCAGTTTATTTATGTTTTTTTTTATGCTTCTTTAAATGATGTAATCAAGACAGATTATGAAAGTGTTATGTTATGTTTTTGGAAAGGATGTAAGACAATCATGGTAATGTTGTAACACGTATTTGCTTTTATGAAATAAAAGTTGCTGTTTTTCTGCTGTTTACAAATATGTGTTCTTATATCTGTCTTGTATATCTGTGACTTATACTTATAAACCTCCACCAAAATTAGGGCATTCCCTTTGAGAGTGACCCTAACGGAGGTGGGGTGTTTCACAGCATCTACGACTAAACGGGAAAACTGGTTGCTTCTGTCCCTTCCTGAATCAGTGCGACAGTGTAGTGTTCCTTACCGTGATTTCAACGTGACAGTGTAGTGTTCCGTATGATTCTGATAATATATTGACGTTATTATTATTATTATAAGTTATACACGATTTAAATAATCTTGACCTTAATAACTTACTAATTAATATAACTAAAATTATAAAGCGTTACCATGTCATCATCATTTCATGCAGTTTCCTCCGATTGATCATAAACAGCTGGACTTCCAACCTTCATAGTGGTACCTTTCAGTAACCAGTGTTTCTACTGTTCTTTGCGTTCAACTCCATCTCCGATTTTCATTTTTTCTACTTTCTTTCTTTTTCCACGTTATATTCCAAACTCCACCTAAACACCTACTTGCGCCACCATCATCAAATAGTTAATCCCATGTCTCACCATTTCTATACCGCCACTTCAATATCCTTCACCGTAAAAGGCTTCCACTACCCACCGTGGCTCCCATGCTTTGCCATGACTGCTCGTACTCACTGATCATCAACGTACACTTGGTCACCCCATCTCTCTAACACACATACGCCGAGACCCCATGCTCTCTTTTCTATCCACGCATGTACAGGCAAGCCAATTCAGCCATGCCAACTTCAAGTCTCCCCCTTTCACATTCACGTGATCCCTCCCCAAGTCCTTTTCACGTTATAACTGTTGTTGTCCTCGAAGCGTACCAGCCCTTTTATTCTCTTTTTACGTCATGGGTCTAAGCCCATCAAAACTGCAAACTCGCATGTAAAACCTCTCCTGTATCACTGCAGTTTTTCCACTCGTGAACTCCACGTGAGTATGCTTCAACATTTTACACAAGCTTCATACTAACTTCGTGACACATCACCCTTTCCAGTATTCACGCCAGTACCCCCTCACGAAATACACTTGTTCTTGTTCATATAAGGAGAATCATTTTTGAAAACACATAAGAACAGCACCATGCAGTGCTTTCTTCCCCACGCAAACATCCAACTCCCCATTCGCCACATAACATCAACGTCATTCAACCCCTTCGCCTGCTACTAAACCACACAAACCGCCACTTTTATCCATCCAGTGCGTGACCACCTACCACAACAGCTCGCATTCCCCTCCTCAACTCGTATGTTTATTTCCTTTTTTTATTGTTTTTGTGGTTTTTGATTTCTTATGTCTAGTTGGCTCCGGTATTTATAGGGTAATGAAGTTTGGCTCCCACGTCTTAAGGTACCATGTTGGTCCGAAGGCTTAGGGTAGCTGTGCCCATGTCTGTAGCCGTCTTCATTCTTTTAGTGATGTTTGGAAGGTGACAATTCATGGTGGATTGAAAATAAAGGCTAGGAAATGAAACGAGATAGCCGTGAGAGCTTTTCATAGGCCTGCTATGTTTTCTTTGATACGTCTGTAGCTGGTGGTGGCCTTCTTTTCAAAACATATAGCATAGGAATTGAAAATAGGTTGTATCAAGCTTGTGTTTCCTTTTCAAGTTTTAGGGGTTAGGTAACTTTAGGCGTGGACTTCTTCTCAGGCATGTGGTTGGTGTAGTTTTACTTTAGATAAGACTAAACAATGACGTTGTAATTTGTATGGAATAGAATAGGTTAGGTTCGAATGAGTGTGACATGCTATATTTGTTTTTATTTAAATTTTCAATTTGATTTTATATGAAATGGCCCAAGATATTTATAAATAGTGACATGCTTATCCTGCTATATAAATTTCGTCCACATACGGTTTGCTATCGACAGAAATAAAAATACCGTTGCGCTCAGCAGTGTGCCACGATCCCAAATATATAATAATATCGGTAGGTTAACCTATCCTGTAAAACCCCAAAATGTCGATATAGGGGGTGTAAAACACTCCAAATAAAAAGTTGCTTATTTTACGAATTAAAAATTATAGTAAAATTCTAAAATTTAAATTATGACTACACCTCAAAGGACTTGTCTGAGTTCGAGACCAATATTTAATTATATTTAAATAAATTGTTATGGCGTATAAACGATTCCACAACGACTATTTCGAAATTTGATTTGGATATAAAATAAAATCTACAATACGAAAACTCGGTTTGTCTCTTCCATTAGAAAAATATTATCAACTAGATTTAGACGCTTCTTGTTTTACAGAAATCCGACTTAAAACGAATTCTGTATGATCAATTGAAGTTGAAATACAATTTTACGAACTACCGCGCTGTTTTGAGTTCGTTTTATAATTTAAAATATAAATATAAATGCTTAGCCATCATTTGATAAGCGAATTCGATATTAAATTCCAAATAAAATGTTTAAAATTAATTTAAATTTTCGAATTCAAATAGCCGAAAAATCCAGGTTGTTACAGTTCACTTGCATAGTTCTTTAATTTATGCTCGAACATTTTGGGCTTGAATTTGATAACTAGCCACTTCATCGTAGCTTGACTTGATCATATGAGTTGTCCCTTTGCTTGTACTTGCATATGAGAACTTTGTAGCCATTTTGATCTTGCTGAACCATTGTTCCTACTATGTATATACATACAAACACACACACATATATTTATATACATACATATATATATATGCATAGATGTGTGTGTGTGTGTGCGTGTGTGTTTGTGTATGCACTCGTACTGGATTTCTTGGTTCATGCCCATTCACTAATTTGACCATGTTGACCCTGCACAAAAAATATGTGTATATACATACACATGTATGTGTATACATGTATTGTATATAGGCAGAATATATATATGTGTGTGTGTGTGTGCGTGCGTGTGTGCGTGTGTGTGTATGTGTGTGTGTGCACCAAAGATATTTTCTACCTTATGGTATTTCCACTTAGTCACAGTGAATATCACAAGCTATCTAGACACGGATGGATGGATATACATATCAGATCAAGTCATGAATTATGACGAGACACACACCAAACATATAATGCAAATAAATTTTAAAATAAAATTATGTCTGCTAGAATTTAATATTTTTGTTTCTGTTTATTGTATGTGATTCTGTGACAGGTAAGCAGATGACTGGACTGACTGTGAAGCTGACGGACTGAAGACAAGTGAGGGATAGTGAGTGAATTTGTATATATGAAAGTGTGTCAATGTATATAAATGAAATTATATATGAGTTTGTACAACAGAGTGAAATGTAACATATTGAAACTGAGAGTTTGTAGTGAGGAGCAAATGTAAGAGAAAATTGAATATGAAATGGAATGTATTGTTTTATAGTGAAATGTACAAATAATGGAGCTATAAGATTGTACTATTGAAATGTAGAAATGAAATATTATATTTAAGTAAAATACTGCTTGAATATTTAAATTCTTGTGCAGTAGTATTCTATTTAAATATAAATATTTAATTATGTTTATGATGTAGTAGAATAGTAAATTTACAAACACATTTATATTAATATATGTGTGTTTGTTATCATTAAAAAAAATCATAAAATTGCTATATACAACAATATTCACCTTTTGATGAAGATAAATTAATAATAAGATTTTGAATATAAAAAATGTGTTTGACAATGAATTATTGAACTCCCCCTATATGTATGCTTCCCCTACAACAAAACTCCCCCTAAATATGTGCCTTCAACAAAACTCCCCCTAAATATGTGCCTACAACAAAACTCCCCCTAAATATGTGCATGAGTGAAAAGAAAAATAATAGTTGAAACTTCAATATTAAAATATTCAAAGAATATCCACTCATCGATCAAAATCTTAACCTATTTTGCCCCTTTTGTTATCATCAAAAGGATACATAAATTAAAACAGTGATGAAAAATTGACTATAAATATAACATCAGCTTAAGAGGAAGAACATTCATCATGAATCTTGATTATTCAAACAAAAATCACAATATACTAAGAACTAGTAGAAAAATTCACATTGTAGAATGGTGGATTTACGATGAAATTTATTAAAATGGAGAGAGTTTTAAGTACACATGATTTCCAATTATTTTCAAATAAATTTTTAAAGGTAGTACAAAATAGTGATGGATTTGGACTACGATTATGAATTCAATTTAAGTGACGCAATCAAATAATCTTAAATCCCAATAGCTATCAATCAATAAATCAAAATATATCATAAAATATTAACACATTTCACAAAATAGAAAATGGATTAATAGGCTGGTTTTTACACACCAAGGAGGATTTCATATAAAAAATTTATTTATTTAATTTCCTTTTTCTTTTCTTTTAAGAGAACATCGACCACACATTACCAGATCCTGAATTTTTAAATGAGGTCAGTTGCAGCTTAAAATATAAGTAGTCTCATGACCATACATGACCAGATCTTGGATTTTTAAATGAGGTTAGAGAAACACTTATGTATATTATATTTATCATTTTCCTTTTATTTAGAAAATCTCCTCAGTATATAAAACCAATATGAATGATAGAAAAATGGTTGGTACAGAAATGATTGTGAAATAAATTTCTAAATTAATCACATTATGAAATATGCTCAACTATACCAGCATTTTGAAAATTTTCAATTATCTCTATTTCTAAAACACAAATATATCACATTTCCATCACAAATTCTGAAACTGTATATTCAGGATGATTTTCAAAAAATATTAGACTCTCCACGTTAATATAAAATCATGATGGATGATAGAAGGATGATCAGTAGAGAAGATGTTCGTGAAATAAGTTCCAAATCAAAGATATTATAACAACTGTTCAAAACATCATGAGAATTTAAATAAAACTTCCTCTTGTTGTGAAGTATATTGTAGTAACAACTCATCACAATTTCAAATTTTTGATAATAATTTTGATGAACTCTAAATACAGTTCAATTTGGTTATTGATTTCAATATCTGAATAATAATAATCAATAAATGTTTTAAAATTGAAAATCAATTACAAGAGGGATTTGAAAGATCTATTAGTTTGAAAATCAGTTTAAATCATATCAATCAAAAACAGATAAATGTAAAAAAAATCAAAAACTTCTAGTACTAATATCACCTGTTATCTCCACTAACGAGGATTTTGATACCATCCTGGTGGCTAATAAAGATATCTCAGACACTGATTTTACGTCCTGCCAAAGCCACTTGGAGTTCCTAATCATCCATAGTGGCATTCCAATGAATTTCAAACAAAAAAATTTTAAGCACCGAGCCCAAGCAAAAATATCCAATCACCAAAACCAAGCAGACAAATCTAACAAGACAGATTCAAATATAAAAGCAGCAAAACACTATGTTTCAAACCATGATTCTTAGGAAAAAATTTCACAACTATTTCTAACAAGCACAAAAGATAGATCAAAGATGCACTGGATAATTTTTAAGAATATTTTCATCAAGAATCAGAGATAATTCATGATCCAAAATTAAAAACAGTTTATTTGAAATCACTTGAATAAATGTAAATATTGAGATACAATAAATCAACCACACAAGATTATTAATTTCATATCTAAGGAGTGTGTGAGATTCAAAATATCAAAACTTTCAAATGATTTCAAACAATCAAATATCTAAGTCAAATGATCATTAATAACAATGAATTTCAAGATCCAACATACTGATTCAAGCCAAATGTTTTTCAAATCAGGATTATCCAAGCCAATCCAAAAAACAATGAAATTATCACAATTGAAAAATAATAGTGTGCTATAATGAGTATAATTTTTCAGGTCTTTCCAAAATGAATTAGAAGAAACTCAAAACAGCAGGGATGCGTGGAATGTCATTAATTTTTTAGATCTTCAAACATTTAGAATTCAAATTAACAGTGTCCAAGGTATAACAAGAATGCTTCAGCACTGTAAGGAATTCAGTAATAAAAAAATAAACTTCAAAATAATTGCAGATATTTACAAGTTTAAATTCAAGATCTGGAAATGATTAAAACATGAGAGCTTTATGCAAATGAAGTGCATTTCCAGAAAATCAAGAATTCTGCAATATGAAGTTACGGAACTCAAGAAAAAAAAATGGCAGTGACAATATAATAAACAAAATCAGAAGGATGAATAAAAGGAAACATAGAAGGGGGAAGAAGAAGAAGAGAACTCAATAAAACAGAGAATATTAACAAAGTTGAATTTAGAGAACATACCCGAATTTTCAAAAAAAAATTGTGGATTCTCTAATTCAAAACAAATTTGGCAAAGGAACGCCGAATGATACAACGATATGCAACAGCTTGAATTCAATCTCTTTTTCGTAAGCAGTTCCTCAGCCATCTTCGGCACCTAACAGTTTAGAGGATCGAGTGGTCTAACAAAATTTGTATAACCTCTCTTAATTATACATATACGTTTTGGTACCCAAACCTGTTTGTATAACAATCCATCAGAATTGACCAAAGTTCCTTTAGGGGCCCAAATCTGTTTAAATTTAACCAAATTTGTTTTATTTCCATTTGGGGTCCAAAGACGTTTAATAGGATTGTTACAAAACAATACTCATCATGTTTATGATTTAAAAATCCACTGAAATTATTAGAGTTCAAAATTTCAAAATGAACATTTCCAAAGCTATTTGAAGGATTTTTAAAATCATTAGAATTCAGCTTTTCAAACCCATTGATTTTCCCAAAGCCAAGACCATATTTATTTCCAACAGAAACTTGGTTTTGTAACAATGTATTCAACGATTTTTCCCCATTAGAGAATTTTTCCAAAGTTGATTCTAGTTGTTGAATTTTGCATTTAAGATCACCATTTTATTTTATTAAATCTGTGACACCCTACGTCCGTTAATGTCACTTACAAAGGGAATGCATTAAGTTTCATGAAGCGTTATAGGTAAACAGAAATAGAAATATTACAAGATAGACATAAAAATAACAGCGAAAATAAAAACTTTATTTATCATAAAGTAGCATAGTCAAAACATCCCATGTCTGAAATACATGAAAACCATTACATCGTTAAAACATCTATCTTATTCTTAAACATCAGAGTACAAAATAGAAGAAGCATAATCCCCAAGTGAAAACATAGCCATAGTAGCAAAGACATAAGCTTAAACGATACATCTAGCAGCTCCAAGCAAGACGATAGCAGAATCCTGACTAAGCCTGAGTATTCCCTTCCTAAGAACCGGGGGGAATGGAAGAAAGAAGAGGAAACAAAAAGGAACATACATAAAGTCTGGCGAGTCCAGTTACTTTTAGCAAGTAAATAAGTAAAAGTATCATGACTGGTATACAAAATGGATAAGAGAGATATTATCATAATAGGTAAGGGTGACACGGTAAACATGATAGAGTATATTGTGCTTCTAGAGATTTCTCTACACCAATACTAGTATAACAGATATGTAACAGGATTACATACTCCATAATTGCTTAACAGAAACAGGATGATCGCAATAGAAATATAATGGTTGTTTTAGGTGTACTCTAGTAATGGGTTTTAACCCAAACGAAATTAGCCGGTACCTAATCAGAAATAACAGGTGTTAGCCCAGACAGAAACACAGGTACCCCACAGAAACAGAAAGGACTAGATGTACCCTATTTACTACCCCCCCCCCCAATTGATCGACTCCCTATTCCGTAAATACCCTTTGTCGGCCCCACAATAGGGTGTATTACTTCCTAAAGTGGCAACCTAGAGAAGGACACAGACCAATTTATTGGTGCTACATCGGCTTATTTTCCCAGATGCAAGCCATTCTTATGCATGCATATGAGTCTGTTGGAACGCGCTAGTACATACCTCTTCTCAGATGAACCTTTTACAATCAGTTCAGTAAGCGTGCCCTGACCCCTACCTAGTGCGGGGTCCCCTTTAATACCAGAATGGGTTACTGACTAATAAGGGTCCCACACAACAGATGACACAAGCCAACCCTTACAGATCTTTTGTCCCCAACTAACAAGGATTTTGACAGGTTATGCCTAACAAATTTGACAGATTCACATAACCCCTTACAGATTTGTGGTTTAAATTTTACAGGTTAACGAGTCCATATAACCCAACATATTTAGCAGGTTAAGTATTACAGACTAACAGGTTATCTCCATTCACATTGACTTCTTTTCACTTGCCAAAATTCCACTTGCTTATTAATTTCATATAAATATAACTTAATCCATTTAAGTTTATTAATAAGCCATATCACATGTTATTCTTTAGATTGTAATTAACGGAAGTAATCTTACAATCTTTCACCCCTGGATTGTAATTAACGGAAGTAATCTTACAATCCCTTTGTATTATTCATTATCTGATTCCAATTCATTACCATTTATCCATTTATGGTTTTTATGCGCTAGACCTCCCACATTAAGCCTACAACTTGTGGATGCTGGATGTGCCGGGCCGGTCCTGGCAGACTTGTTCCACAAATCGGGCTTAATCTTGTGTCTTAGCACATCTCGTATTTGTGCACTTGGACCTCTCACATTAGATTCACCACTTCTGATCATTGGATAGGCCAGTCGGTTTCGGGCAGACGTATACCGCAAGTGCAATCTAACCTCTTGTCATAAGTGCCATTACAGTTTCTAATTACTGCAATCCTACGCATTTCAATTATTAATTAATTATACCTATGTCTTTATAGGTGTCCATGCCTTTTTTCCCCAATTATGTTCATAATTAATTATATGCCAAAATTCATGTTCATAAACATTAAGTTATGCTAAGCTTTCCATTTACAAATTATGCTAAATTTATACCCTTTTTCCCCTCGTTCCCATTTTAACGTATTTGCATAATTTAACGTCACGCCTAGGTTAGAAAGTAGCCAGGCTAAAATAAAAGGGACAAGGTGACATAAAGGATTATTCTAACAAGATTGACATAAACATGTGGTGGCATAATCATATAACAGCATAATGATAAGATGGACATATATGAACAGATCTAGTGAACATGTGATATTAGAATCAGTCTTAACATAATAGAGATGTCATAACTAGCCTGATAAGATCTAAATAATAATTTATATGTCAAACTAATAATAGATCCTATTTAACCGCAATATGATAGGAACAAGGTAATCAAAACATTGAAACTAAGGTAGACTTGTCATGACAATTAGGTGAAAGTTTAGATCGAAATCTAAAACATGTCCAACTAATGACAGATCCAAAATAACCACAACATGATAAGTACCAAATGATCTAAAAAGTGAATTAGATCCACAATCAAAACTAGATCTGACGTAAATAAGGTTAAGATCCAAAATAACCACAACATGATATGTACAAAATGATCTAAAAAGAATTAGATCCATAATCTGAAGTAGATTTGACATGATAACGGTTAAGATCCAAATCAACTACAACATGATAGGTACAAAATGATCTAAATAGAATTAGATCTATAATCAAAACTAGATCTAGCATTATAACGGTTAAGATCCAAATCAACTGCAACATGACAGGTACAAAATGATCTAAATAGAATTAGATCTATAATCAAAAGTAGATCTAAAATGATAACGGTTAAGATCCAAATCATAGTTAGTTCAGGATTTCATAGATTCACAAATTACAATAGATCCGATATGATTCAATCCTAAGAATATACCCAAATTACAGTCATATCATGTCTTACTTTTAATTATTCAATTCTAAAGGTAACTTGAACTCATAATGATCGGATCTAGAAGAATAGGAGGAGAAAAGTGAAGTTTGGATCTCAGATCTACACTTGAATCTCTAAACTTGATTAACTGGATTGCAGAAGAAGAAAGCGATTTAATTCAGTTCAGGCACCGATAACATCTAAGCCTCCATCGTTTTCAGTGTAGAAAACAAGAGAAATGGAGCCATATATATATATATACATATATCTGCCAGCCTCCAGAACTCAACCTTCCATGTCAGCCCTAGGGGTCGGCCCATGGGTCGACACCCACTTGAAGAGGTCTAAATGCCCAAAAACTAACATAGGCGCACTTTACAGGTGCACCAATGTAAAAATACCTTGGCGCACTTGTCAAGTGCGCCAGTTGTTCTTGCTTCCATCATCAAACTTCGACAGCTCATAACTTCTTTATACATTATCCGTTTTACGCAAACCAGGTGTCTATCTTGACCAGAATTTCGAGACGGACGCAATGATATAGTCCGTTTCCCTTAATTCTGAATATTAAATTAATTATTTTTTCCTCTTCAGTGTAGTTAAAATACGGGGTGTTACAAAATCAGAATAATGATTATTAGTGATCTTCCTTTCAGCATCATGTTGTTTCAAAATCAAATTTTCATTTTCAAGTAATTTAATTTTGGCTTAGGATCCGGAAATTTCAAATTCAAAATGTTATTTTTTTCAGATTCAAGTTTTTCAAAAGTTTTGAATTTTTCACTCTCGTTTTCTAGCTCTTTCAAAATCAAATCAGTTTTCAACAAGCTTTCCTTTTCAGCAATTTCATGTTTGGAATTTTTGATAGCCATAAAAAATTTAAATTCCTTTTGCAAAAAAATGTTTGCATTTTTTAGCTCAATTCGTTGTCTTTTAAAATCAAAATTTCCTCTTCAAGCTTTTGAATATTTTTATTGAGATGAACGAGATCGGTTTTCAATTTCAAACAATTTTTACAATCATAATTTTTAAATTTCCTGACGTTTTCAAGCTTTAATTCCAAACCAATATTTTTAGATTTTAGATCTTTATTTTTTCCTTGGAGTTTATCGACAGATTTAGTTAAATCAATACACATATAAACTAAATATTCATATGATAAATTTCTAGTCTCATCGTCTGGTGAGTCTCCACCGTTTGATCTAACTGAATTTTCATCTTTTTCTCCTTTCAAGCATAGATCTGAATCTGAGTTGACCTTCAGGTGTTTTGAGTTGTTGTTGTCAATTCTTCCCTACTTCGTATTGAGAGTATTCCAGATTTCATGCGCAGTTAAACAATGGGAGATAAGGCTATATTGAACATCATCAATATAAGAATATAAAATATGAGTAACACGAGAACTAAATCCAATGTCATTCCTATCTACCATATCATACCCATTAACAACAGTATTCCAACAATTAATATTAACGTATTTTAAATAGGATTCCATTTCTAGTTTCCAATTTAAAAAAATCTATACCATTAAAAATAGTTAGAATACGACTGGATTGACCCTCACTGGATTGACAACTAGAGAACACCATGACTCTAGAGTTAATGAAATACCTTCTCTAATACCACTTGTTGGATCTAGATTAACCTTAGAGGGAGATAAATAGGGTTATTGGGTTTTTATGAGATATTAAAAAAATATCATAACACAGATTATAACAGAGAAAATAAATGCCGGAAGTAAATAACACAGATTTTACCCAGCTTCGACAAACCCTACCAACTGATGCATTCCTAAGATTACTACTAGGTATTACAACAGATCTCGCTTATAAAACCCTGTAAACGTGCAAACCATGCTCCCATTTAATCCTACGCTCAAAACTCTAGACCGATCTTTATCGCCAAGATCTGATTTTCCCTAAATTACAAACCCATAATCCGTAAACCCTAATTAAAATCCTATAACTAGTAAACCCGATTTTTTACGAAAAACTAGACAAACTGATGGTCGGGTACAGAAGAAATTAAAACAAAACAATATAAAATAAAAACTAGAAAACCCCTAAGCTCTTAACAATAAACAACTTGGCCCCTTTTTCCTTGCAAAGCTTTATCTTAAAAAAATGTCGGCTGATCTGAATATTAGGGTTTTCCCTTTTCCCCAAATTGCGATGTCCTGAATCAATGATAGCTTTGTTGGTTGAGGCTTCTTGATCGATCGATTTGGGTTCTGGCAATCGAAAAATGTGGGTTTTGTTGAATTGATATCTACGATTTTCTTTTAGCATTTGTTGCTTTTTTCAAATAAAAATTCCAATGACGATATGGGTGTTTAAATAGGATTATGAAATCCTAAATTAACTCTGATTTCACATGTTGCCTTGCTCTGATTTGCTGCTTGAATTTCGTGAGACTGATTCAATGATATTTGCGTGAGTTTCCCACATTTGGTTCCTTGATTTAAAGTCGTGAATTCTGAAATCAAATGAAATGATTTCTTGCCTAAAATTAACAATGAATTTTCGAACATGTGAAATTGTTCATGCCAAAAAAATACTTGCATGGTTGATTGCCTTTGTTCACTAATGATTTTGGTTGCCATATATTTTCTCGTTGATTTGCTTGATTGAATTCTTCGGCCTACATGTCTTTAATATGTCTTCTTGCATTTGGAAGAACTTGTGGCCTTTGAATCATATCTACAATTTTATTTCTTTCCATAACTGGTACTTGATTTTTGGCCTTTTGAATTCTTTTTTAAAACCATGCCATATGTATGTTCTTGAGATATTTTAATTTGAAACTTTCCACATGAACAACTCTTTCTTGCCATATATTCTCCATGATTTTTTTGCCATATATTGACAGATGTTCTATTGGCCCTTTGGAACAATTGTCTCATTTGTTAATGCTTGCTGACATGTTGTTGCACTTGAACCTTAATGAAATTGCAAAGTTGTTTCATATGCTACCTAGAATATATCTGCTTTGTTCAACAATGCACCGTGTTGACTTAATCATTTTTGCTTGGATACTTGGCTTGCATTTCTGGACATATTTATATGGCATCTTGTATCTACACTTGCTCCATTACTTGTTCTAGTGCATACATGTTGTTTTATACACATTGAGTTGTTGTGCATGTAACTTGCTTCCTGACTTGATATTGTGATAGTTGCTTTGATGCTAAGCCACTTGAATATTTTCCATGACCATTTTGTTGTCTTCATGATATTTTTGGATTTGAATTTTCAATATTCGCTTGTCAAATATGTATAAAATTCTAAAAATACACAAGCTTGTTTGGTTTTTGGAAAAACTGGAATGTCATAAAAACTTGCCACATATTTCTATCCCACTGTAAAAAAGATTTGTCCCTTGACCAAAAAATGCATTCACTTTTCTGAAAACATTTTGAACTAATCTTGCTGAGTTTGAGTTATTTCATCCCAAAAATCGATTGCATGATCCTTTTTTTGCCTCCATTTGATTGAACTGTTAAGTGTTTCAATTTGCTTGCTATATGAACTTTAGTCTTGTTGAATGTGGATCATCCATTGTCTCTTTATCTTATGCTACTGCACATGTATCACTGTCTTGTGCTTGACCTAACTTGTTTGAAACTGCATGACACTTTTCTTTTTACCATGTCGGTGTCCATGACCTGTTTTGGTAATTATGTGCACTGCTGAGACATTGGCTTTTATTCTTGATTCACCTACATGTGTATACATGCACTGTAACCTTACATACATATTCATGTATTTTACTTTTTGTTGTCATGTGTTTTTGACTTGAACACCGAGGTACATTGGCTTTGAGTTTGCACACTTGTGCCACTAAAAATTCATGCAGCCGTGTTGCATTTGATACTACCATGTATACATGTGTATATATACACACACATTTTTGTGTGTGTGTTTGTGTGTTCTATGTACAATCCATTTGCATAGTTCTTTAATTTATGCTCGAATATTTTGGGCTTGAATTTGAGAACTAGCCATTTCATTGTAATTTGACTTGATCGCATGAGCTGTCCCTTGGCATGTACATGCATATGAGCTCTTTGTAGCCATTTTGATCTTGCTGAACCATTGTTCCTACTATGTATTTGCATACATACATACATATACATATATACGTATATATATATGCACAAATGTGCATGTATATTTGTGTGTGCGTGTGTTTGTGTCTGCATTTGTATTGGATTTCTTGGTTGATGCCCATTCACTGAATCGACCATGTTGACCCTGCACAAAAAAATATGTGTACATACGTACACATGTATGTGTATACATGTATTTTGAACAGGTATAATATATGTATCTGTGTGTGACCACCTGAGATATTGTCTACCTTATGGTATTTAAGTGAATTGTAGTGAATATTACAAGCTGTCTAGACACAAATGGATGGATATATATATATATATATATATATATATATATCAGATCAAGTCATGAAATTTGATGAGAAACTCACCAAACTTCTAAGGCAAATAAATTTTAAAATAAAATTATATTTACTAGAATTTAAAAATATTTGTGTTCCTGTTTACTGTGTGTGTTTCTGTGACAGGTAAGCAGATGACTGAACTGACTATGAAGCTGTCAGAATGAAGACAAGTGAGGGACAGTGAGTGAATTTGTATATATGAGAGAGTGTCAATGTATATAAATGAAATTTTATATGAGTTTGTATAACAAAGTGAAATGTTACAGAGTGAAACTGAGAGCTTGTAGTGAGGAGCAAATGTAAGAGAAAATTGAATATGAAATGGAATGTATTGTTTTACAGTGAAATGTACGAATATTGGAGTTATAAGATTGTACTATTGAGATGTAGAAATAAAATATTATATTTAAACAAAATATTGTTTGAATATTTAAATTCTTGTGCAGTAGCATTCTATTTAAATATAAATATTTAATTTTGTTTGTGATGTAGTAGAATAGTACAATTACAAACACATTTATAATAATATATATGTTTGTTATCATCAAAAAGAATCATAGAATTGTTATATACAACAGAAGGCAGTACAACGATTGTAATGGAGTTAGTGGATGTAGCTTGAAGGTTGTGAGTTTGGTTTGGAGTTGAATAGGAGGAGATGGTTGTAGTTTTATCGTGAAAGAGGGAGGCTCGAATATTGTAGTATGGTGTTGTAGTTTGGGTTGGTGATAGTAGTTGTTGTAGCATGGTTTATGTAGTGGTTCATGTAGTGTGTATTGAAACTTGGCAAAATAGGTTGAATGTTGAGAAGCAGGAGAAGAAGTATCAATTTAGGGCTGTATACTAGACAAGACAGTTCGTTGTCCAGCTCGGTCCGAGGGTATAAGGTGTCTAGTCTGTGTCCGTATGATTCTCTTATTGGATAGAGCTTGGACATACCATGTTCCAGTCCGATCCAAAATGTTCAATGTTTTTCTATTGTCCAAACGTTGTTCATCCGTTATCCGCTTGTACGAACGGTGTTCGAACTTAATGCTTGTCCGGTCCATGTTCGTTTGAGTCTCTTATAGGACAGAGCTTGGGCACACTTCCGTCCGGTCCGATCCGACCCGTTTACACCCCTAATCAATTGTTTATGAAGTCAGAAAATGTTTTGTAAACTGGAGGGTAGTTGAATTTTTTTTGTAAAGTTTTGAAATTTATTGAAATAAAATGAAGTGAATGCCTAGTCTCAATTGTTTTTTTCACTGTTTAATGAAGTTCACAAGCTAAAGAAGTGAAAAACAGAATGAAAGAAAAAACAACTAGATTGCACAAAATAAACTGACAGAAAGAAACATAAAATGGAAAATAACAAATGAGAATGTAATGGGTAACAACTACAGAAAATGAGGTAGTACAAGCAGTAGATTTATTTTTCTTGAAGGGAGCCAACAAAAAACAAAGCAAAGAAAGAAATACACAAAACCAAAATAAAAGAAAACAACAAAAACAAGAGTGAACAAACAAATGCAATAACACACAAATAAACAAGACAAGTGAACAAACACAAAATTTATGAACAAGACCTTTAAAAAAAAGGATGAACAAGAAAAAAAGCACACAAAAACAAAACTACTCAAGTGAACAAAAATATAATGCACACAAAATAAATAAATAAATGCAATATCTTTTTAAAGTAATTTAAACTCAAACAAAACAAAGAAAGAAACACACACACAAAAAAAAACACTCAAATGAACAAAAACAACAAACACAAATTGCAACACAAAACCCACCTTTCATTAAGAAAATAGAATAAACAAAGAAAATTAATTTGAAGCATAAAACCAAAATTAAATTCCTTTTCCGACAACGGCACCAAAAACTTATTCGTCGCTACATAAGTTTATATTTAATTAGAAATACATCGCGAGAATTGAGATAAACCACAAGCACACGGCGTACATGTATAGTACATGGCGAATACGTGTTGATTCACAGAGAAAGAAATAATTTTGATTCTATTCAATCAAATTAAACCAAAGTTGAGTGAGAACTTTAAAAAACTAATAACTACAAAAGTTGAATGAAAACTATGAGATTAAATGACAACTTAGGGATAAATCCACTCCTTCAATCAAATGAAACAACATAAAATGAAACCATGATCTCGCTTTTGGTCATTTGTGAATTTAGTTGATGTCATTATCATAAGCATAGCATATTTGTGCTATTAATTAGTACAAAATAAACCAGCAAACTATAACATACGCACTAAATCGCTTAACTAATTCTCATGGAAAATGAAAACAAGTTGAAAGTGAAATGTACTTTAAGCATGGCCTATTAACTATTACTTATAAATATAGACAATAATTTTTTTATTTCAACCTTCACTTAATCATCATTATCATATGTAGATGAAGACGTAATTAGTGAACATATAACTATGACTAAGCATAGCCTATTTGGTGTAAACAACATAGACTATCAAACACAATAATGAACACAAAAAACCATAAACATCAACATAACATAAACCACAAAAAGAGAGCATGAATAAGCAAACTATGTTGAAGCTACATTATTAAAGAGAACTTCATTATCATTAAATTGTAGGGATTTAGCCTCTCATTAGTGCTATCATATTAACACAAATAGATTTCAACATGAAAACAATAAAAGAAGTAGAATCAAAGAAATGAAGAAACGGGATTAACTACTAAACTAATTGCATAAAAATAAAGCAACACTACTTGCATGAAAGTAAATTTAAGCTACTAACATAAAGAAATGAACATGAAATAAAAGAGCACTAATTAACAATGCATTAAAAAAAGGAAAGTTACACGGAAATAAAAATGGCTAAGTAGCCATGAAAAGAGAGCTTTGATCCTACAACAAAACTAACTAAAAGAGAGGATTCTATTTACATGAACATATGGAGTATTTAAACCAACCTAAAACCCTAATCTTACTTTTGGGGAACTACCCAAAATACCATCTTCATGAACCTTCCATATTATATTTAGCCATTAATGATTCATTAGAAGTGTATGATGTTTAGCAAATGCATTAGCCTCTAAATGTAGCCTTAAAGAAAGTAGGTTAGGTTGGTAGGTGGGGTCCTCCACTAACTTGTGTGTAAATTAAATTCATTTTCATTCCTCTATATCCTCTTTATGCATGCATATCCTTCATAAAACCACTTGTATTTGAAGCCAAATTCCTAAAAAAACAATATTGGAATTTCCAACTAAAATTTATCAATTTAATATATGCATAAAGATGACCATATGGCTGTTGAACGAAGATGAATATATGACGGTTTGAAAGTAATTTGAATTTTGGTTTAAACATGTTAAAATACCCTATATGTTCATTTATTTAACTAGAACAAGATTAAATATGATAGTAAAAATGTGCACATTTACGCGCACATCATGTGAAAAGACACTTACCCTTTTATGATACTATAACTACTTTTTTATCTATCCTTCTTTCGCTTATCATTCATGTCAGAAATCACTACAACTCATCAAGCATTTTGTCTGGCCTATTTCTTCTTTTACTTTTCCCTGAGAAAATGCTTAGCTTGGACTGCTTAGTTTATTTTATCCTATAAGATTCTTGTAGAGATGTATTGCATATTTTCTTTCCAAGGTTTACTTGTAACTTTTTGGCTATTTGGGTATATTACTATTATTGTACACTGATATTTTTTTTTTTAATTGTTCAAGAGGGAAACCGATCGGAGTCATAAAACCCTCTCTAGTGCACCTAGCTCGGCCCGCGAGCACCACATTAGTAGCTTATCTTACCGTATGCATATTGTAAGCGCTTAGCATGCCATTCCGGGTTTCGAAACCACGTTCGTTGTTACCAGACGCAAAGTCCTTAACCGCTAGGCTACTACTGTGGACGTACTCTGATATTTCTATTGTGACTGGATTTGAGACATGGTATTTTAAGACAGATTAGTTTGGAATAAATAATAAAGATGGTTTGGTTATTTTTAATGTAAATTGTCTTTTTCTTCCTTTGTAAATTTATTTTATTTCTTATGAAATCTTAGTCTATGTGATGATGATTATTTGTCTTTATACCATCAAAGCTCCATATTTCTTAATGAGATCATATGTTAGGATAACGTTAAGGGTGTGGGATGTTACAAGTTCCTAATAAACAGGAATTAGAAAGCTACACTTACTCGGTAATACTTGTCAACCTCACTGAAGCAAACCAATAAATCCAATTAGCAATGAGTAGTCACAATAAACCAAGCATAACTAGAAGAAGAAATTAGAAAATCACCAATTCCAAGCTGTTGTAAAAAAGACTGTCATAATTCTAGCTAAGCAACTACAAAACTTTCATATTGGGAGCATTCCTAGCAGTCGGTGGGAAATCGAGTGGGAACGATGTCTAAAGCGGCAACTCTTCCCAACATTCCAACAGTGGGTGGGAGGACGATGGAAAATAATTTTTTTTATTTAAGATCCTTAAACGATTTTCTGAAAACTGTTTAAATAAAATTAAAAAAATGCTCTATATGATTTAAAAAAAAAGCGCATAGACATCACCACTCTAAATTCGCAAATGGTGATGCTTCCCGTTTCTGATGCTTCCCCACGCTCGTCCCTTCACTACTGCAGTGCGAGTTACTCATTTTCTCTCCCATTCTACTCCTTTCTCACACTACTGGGAATGCTCTTACAAGAGAAGATTGCAACCACATATTCTATATGCACTAAGGAGGAGTGCAAAACTCACAAAAATTGTAAGCAAACCAAACCTTGACAAGAAGCACAACCTGACCAGCAAACATTCACTTAAGCATTAACAAAGAAACCCAAAGACGAACACAACACTATGACATGGAACTATATCACATGAAAATCCACAGAAGTGCACCTAACCACCAACCAAAAACAAGAAACGACTAGAAGAAACAAAAACCCTCAGTAACTGCAAAACAAGAGAAACAACCAAACCTCAAAACCAAAGAGGACCACGTACCGGATCCCAAGAAAAGATGAAAAAAGAGAACAAATTTGAATCACAAAAAAGCTAGATCTAGCCAAGCGCGTTGAAAGTCGATCCAAGTCCAATATCCTAACTCGATTGAGGAGGCGAATGGCCCTTCTTTGCGGAAAATAAAAGGATAAGTAAAAAGCGAAGTAATACTCAGCCAACGGAGGTGAGGCGGATAGTAAAAGGAACTCAAGGTAAAAGGATGCAAGAATACTCAAAAATAGAAAATAAAGAGGAATCTTGACCAACTGGAGTTAATTGAAGCGTTTCAAGTAGGACGGATTAGGTGAGAAGACACTCGATCCCAACAGCATAGAGAAAATCTAATCTAGGGGAGGATAGATCATTTGAGAAGAGGAGAAAATGACGATAGATGATAAAGAGAAAGAAGACGGCGGAGATACATAAACCTAGTTACCCATGATGAAAGGAAATGAATGCTTGTTTGTTCATACTTTTTTCAATTAGTCTCCTCAATAATTGGGAAACCATTAATAATAACTCTATGGGTAGTAATGGTAGGACGTTTGCTCTATGCACCTAAGGGTGCGTTTGATTTTGAATGGGAAAGGGCATTTGGAAGAGTTATTTTGAAGGGGTATCTGAAGGGGAATTGTTGTGAACGGGGAATGTGTTTTTTTACAAAAGGGGAAAATTGGAAGGGGTAGAGTTATTATTTTATTATTTTTGTTTATTGTTTGTGTTTGTATATTCATTCTCGAACAAAATAGTAAAATGCAGAATAAAAATTGCAGAATTCAAAGTATGGAATACAAATTGACAAATACAAATTACATAAATATAAAATATAGAAAACAAGCTACTGAGGTATATATTGAGGTGGGTATTGGGGTGGATACTAGGGGGGATTCATCTTAAATGCCCATATCGGATTGCTTACTTGCGAACCTCGATGTCATAACACAACCAGTTTTCTGCTTTGTCATTAGGAAGAACCATGAACGTATCTTAATTTTCCTTACTTTTGGGAATTGATATCGCGTGGGTTATGTCAATACCATAAAATATTCTTGCATGGTCTGTTGCATGCTTCACAATCGGAATTTCAATAGGCTGTGGGCTTGCATTAGACAAGGGAGAATTACTAGCATTCATAGATGGATATTCAGACTGTCGGATTCAGAATGAGCTTTCTTGCTTAGTTTCCTGGAGTGTATCATATCAACAATTTCTTCCACCTTCAAAGAAGTTTCAGTTCTTCCTCTTCTGCCAGAACGAGGTCTAGATGAAGAACTTGCACCCATGGTTGGTTATGAGGCTCATGAAACGATTGTTGAGTCTGGAAGTATTCTATGGCGCTTGAGATTCATCGAAGAACGTAGGTTGTACAAACTCGAGTGGAGGAGAACGTGGCTCTTGTTGCATGTTCTAACTTGTAGAACCTGGAGTGTAAGCACCAGAACCTGTTGCAACACTATTGCCTAAAATTTGCTCCAGTTCAGTCAAATTTTCAATTGGGCGCGTCTTGTACTTTAACACCATAGGGTCGTACTCCTAAATAGACATTTATATTAATTACCGAACGTTTAAACTGTAAACTTGTAGACGAAATACATTACTAAACTGGAGTTAAAATGTTTTACTGCCACTTGATTAACCAACTAACCTTCGCTTCCATTATCTGTGTTGTGTTTATGATCCCATCCAGCACCCGTTTTCTCATTCAAATTGCGCCATACAGTCCATTTCTTCTTATAAGCGTCATATTTAGTCGTTACATGTTCAACAAAGACTGGTATCTCAGTCGGTGATGTTGCTAAATCCTCGTTCAGAGCAATTTCATTCCTCTTATGAATCCCTTTTTTGTTCTTTCCAGCTGTTTGGTAAACATCAACAGCTATACGGATAAACTCTGAAGTTGCAAACGGAGACCACACTTTCGGGGGTTGGCGAAATGTTGCTTTCGAACGAGTTACTTCATCCATTGTTGTGCAATGTTGAAGGAAATAGGATGGAAGGGGGTTGATTTTATAGGATGGAAAAAAACAGTCGTTAGAAATGTTTTAGTTGGCATGAAACGTTGCGTCCGACGTGTCGGACGCAAAAGCTACGATTCTAACCATTAAGGTCAACTGGGCAAAGTGGTGGTCCCACGTTAGATGCGTCTGATACCGACGCCAACGTAACATGCACCTTCCAGAAGTCAAACGCTACCTAAATAAACTACAAAAACGTTTTATGAACTTGTAGCGCATTCATAAAAAATTCAGAAATAAATGGGGTCTTCCATTAAAAATTACTTTTATTTATGACCACAACACCAAAAAGGAAAGAGAAATCTTATCCAAGCATTTGGAAAAATTAAATAGAAATATCTCTAACCCATAGCTCATGAAACATAATTGTGCATTCTTATGTAAGAGGGGAGGGTATCTAGATTCTTTAAAGAAATTAGAATTACTCTCTAATTTTTTGCTAGAAATGTAATAACCCGGAAATCTGAGCCAATTTAAAAATTTTATTTTGGCAATTTTAGTGAATTTTGAATATTTAAAATGAATTGTTTTAAATAATAATGACAAGAAATTTATTTTGAATAGAATTAGAACGTATATATTTATTCGAATCGTCGTTTGAATATAAATATTTATTTTAAATTATAAAAGGAATTGAAAATGGCGCGGTAGTTCGATTTCTAAGTTCAAATGAATGTACAGGATTCAAAATAAACCGGATTTTAGCGAAACCAAAAGTATTAGAATCTATTTGAGAATATCTTTCCAAGAATCCAAAAAATTGAAATTTCATTGTGGGAATCAAAAGCTATGTCTAGTTGAAAATTCAGAATAGTCGTAATGGAATTCTGGCCCTTAAAAATGGAAATTTTGCAATCGACCTCGGTTTTCGACGAAACCACTTTTGTTGGATTCGGGATGTCAAGTTATTGCTAGGTTTCAAAATTCGTAATTTTTCGAATCAATATGTGAGCGTGGCAAAGAAAAACGTGTTTAGACAGTTTCAGTCAATTTCGATCGACCAGAAAATGGCCATTTTTCAAATGGTCTCAGAATTTGACGAAATTAGTTTTGTTAGGACCGTATCATCAATACGATGCTAGAAATAATTTTTCTGGAATTTTTAGAGTTAATATGTGGCCCCGGTAAACTGAAATGTGCGTTCAAACTCAATATATAGAGTTATATTTTGATTTTGACGAAAACTGATCGAAACGGCCAAATTGGCTTACAGAACATATCCCATTGTGTTCGGAATTGGGGTATTACGCTAAGGACGATAGTCGGTGGGCTCAATTTTGAGTTCGAATTTTAAAGTAACCTTTTAGAGAATAAATAAAATAATATATATAATTAAACTCCATCACCCCCTCTCCTTTTCTTTTCAAAGTCAAACCTCTCCCTTACCAGTTCATTTCAAACCCGATAAAAAAAACAAAGGGCGACGGAGCCCTAATCCACCGCCGGTGGAGGCGTAAGCCCCACCAACAACCGCCGCGACGAGGGCCCCCCTGATCTTGCCGCGACCCTCCCCTCCTATTACTCCCTTCGTTCGACACTCAACACCCCACAAAACCGCCTGAACCACCCCACTGCGCCAAACCCCTGCCATAGCTCCGCCGGCGGCCAAGGAGCCTTCCTCCGACTCTAGCGTGAAACCTCCCCCCCCCCCCCCTTGATTTACGCTGTAAGTTTTTTTATATCTTCTTTTTTTCCTTTGATTATGTTTTCTTGTTTATAAATTTAGGTTTTTAAAGTAAATAAAAAACTGATCTTTAATGTAGAAATAGTTTGGATTTTTTATTGAAGTAAAGGGAATGGATTTTTCATAGTAAAGTTAACATTTTTATATAGAAGAAAATTATTTTTATTTATGTGTAAGGCATAATAAGGTTTGGTTTTTAATAATGAAAAAGATTAGATTTTTAAAGAAGTAGAAAGATTTGATTTTTAGAAATATAAAGCTATGATTTTTGCATATGAAAAAAATATGATTTTTGTTCATGAAACAATATGATTTCTAAGGTTAATGAAAACAAGATTTCTTTGAATTGAGAATGTGATTTTATTTGAATAAAAAGATAGGATTTTTCATTAGAGAAAGATATGATTTTTCATTATAGAAATTATGATTTTTATGATGAGAAAGACAAGATTTTTGAATTATATGAAGAAGGAATAATCTTTATATCAGATAATAAAAATATGATTTTTATTTAATTAGATAATAAAAATATGATTTTTTATGTAGTAGAGATTATAAAAATACGATTTTTATAATGTAGAGAATATAAAATTTTGATTTATATATATATGAAGTAGCGGTAACAATTCGATTTTTATATAGGAAGCAGCGTTGTTAAAAATATAGTTTTTAACACAAACGGCGTTGAACAGATCTCGTTGGAGACACGATGAAGATTTCCTACATATGAAGAGTCCCGGCATTTGGTTTAGCTCTTGGTGAGAATTCCTCACTTTTAATTTATTTTCTAGTTGAAATATATACTAGGATGCAGACGGTGCTTAGTAGCACCCGACACCCATCGTCCACAGACCATGGATAATTTGTTTGTTTGATTGCTATGTTGAGAAATTTGATTGTGTGATGTGAAATGAAATAAAATATAGTGGAAAATATTTTATAGTTAAAAATATAATTTTTAACATGTATATAAAATAAATATTTATAAACAAATCGGACGATTTGTTTATATACACTGATTTGACTGATATTGATTGGGACGATAAATTTTACACATCGCCCAACCGCACAAATAAAATATGTGTTTGTTGATTTGAAACCCCACACGGGTATTGGGATGATATTTGACGTACACTAATCCCGATTGTTTAGTTGTATGTCAATCGATGGGTTGACAGACTGTGTAAGCGTTAATTATTTATATGTAATGCTTATACAGTTGTGCGGTGCACTCTGGATGATGACTGATGATTTATCGTTGCTGTTACATACATGTGTTGTAGAAAATCCATATAATTAACGTTATATGGTAATCGATTGGGCCTCATTCCAATTTAGAAAATAAATTCATGTGTTGAATAGAAAATAAATTCATGTGTTGAATAGAAAATAAATTCATGTGTTGAATAGAAAATAATTTCATGTGTTGAAATAAAATAATTTCACGTGTTGAATAAAAGCGTGTTGATTAGATTGACGCCATTTTGACGTGAACGATATTTATATCGATTTTATTCATTTTTATAATGAATATAGAAAAGAAAGTGATTTCAAAATAAAATGTTTGGGAAATATTATCATTTGTATATCGATGATGTGGAATATTCAATTTTGATTAGAAATTGAATATGAAGTTGAAATCGTTTTGAAAACGAATTTAAAACGATTTATAAAATACGTTTTAAAAGGAAATCGATGAAATATATATAATATATATACTATATATATATATATATATAGAATGGCCTGAATAGAACGCGCCGTGGCCGTTCGTGAATTTCGACCATTGACTTCGAATGGATATTACGGGAGATCCGTCCGTCGGATTCTCCTAAAACCAGAACCGTTGGGTTCGTATCGAAAAGAGATATCTAATGTATATTAGAGATTTGAAATCTAACGGTTGAATTTGGAATTATGTCCAAATCAAATTTGGAAAAGGTCGCTGTAAGTGCAGTTCGAAGGCCGTTGATGGAAATCGACTGTACGGGCCTTGATAAAATTATTAAAAATAATAATAATTTATGTAAAATCATAAGAAATGATTTGTGAAGAATTGGGATGAAAATTTCCATATTTGAAAAGATAAGAATAGATTTTTATCGAAATGAACTAGTTTTGAACTAGAAGAATAATTTATTTATTTTTAAATAAATAAGTCGAATTTTAAAGGGGTTTTAAAAATACCCAAAATTTCCAATAATTGAATTGGAATGGATTTGAATCGAAATTGTCTTTGGAATATTTCGATGTTGGATTTCGTGATTATACAGATATCGTTATGGAAATTTGAAAGATATATTTATATCGTTATTTCCAATACGATATTTGTTGGTCGTAGAATTTGATATTGAATATAAGCCAATATATTTTCTATTCAGAGCCTTGTATTTAATATCAAATGGGATTTGGGTTTCCGTGAACGGTATCTTCAATAATATTGTTCTTAGACCCAACGGAGTTAAGAAAATCAGAAACTAACTGGAGATTAGTTAAGTTAAATGGTTTCTTAGGTATTGATCTAATGTTGGTTTCGGCCTTCGGGGTAAATACTTAGGGGATTGCTCACTTGCTATTTTACGGTTAAAGGCTGATGGAATGGAATGTGATTTTGGGATTTATCGTGAACCGTGTTTTAGATGACATCGGTTCATTAACCCAGTTAAAGATTAAAACTAAGTGGAGTTTTAATGAATCTTTAATTATATTGAAATGATGAAGAATGGAGTATCACCAGTTTTGCTCCAAATAATAGTTAAATCTTTAACTAGATTTGAACGTGAAATGGTAATTAACTTTACCGATAACACCGTGGTGTTAGATATGAAGTATTACCGGTTTTACTTCATGGGATGAATAGGTTGGGATTGGGAAATAAAATAAATAATTACTTCGGTGTGGCTCGCTAAACCCCACTAGTTTGAAGTGACATTCAAAGGAAGATTAAAGAATAAATTTAAAAGAATTTATCTTTGATAAAATTAATGGGAACCTATCCCTAAGAATGTGAAATTTAGAAACTAACTGTAGGTTAGTTAAGAATAATGGTTTCCTGGGTATTGATCTGATGTTGGTTTCGGCCTTCAGGGTTAATATTTGGGGAATTATTCTCTTGCTAATTTACGGTTAGTGACTAATGAATTGGAATGAGGCGTATGTTATATTTGTGTAACACTTATTTATTATATACGCGAGTTATTCAGAAAGACCGGGTTTATCCTATTCTGAATAACTGATTCGACGTGGTGTTGAGGATGAAAACGGTGGTTGAAGATCGGAGGTCTGCATGTCGTTTGGGTGATAACTGATGATCTTGATTGGGCCGTACAGCCAAGAGGAGGGAATCAGTTAGTGATCGTCCGGACGTACTTGGAGATCGATGGATATGCAGGGTACTTGGTGCCTCCAGTTTCGTTCAGACGCAGAACGAACTTGTAAATGGACTGTGTGTCTGACATTGGATTTTATTTTGTGTGATAGATTTCTATTAAATATATATCTGTTTGGCGGCGAAGAATTCATTCTCTTGCTTAACGACCTTCTCTGAGACGTACGAGCTCAGGGGTTATATATTGATGGATATCAAACGCATGGAGTGAATTGCCTCTGTGGCATGCCTAAGTGGCAAATGATCAAGGCTTCTGTTGAAAAGCAAAGTCTTATGAGTGATGATCAAAGCACGGCCTGTGTGGCATAGCATTGTGTAGTGTTGATTCGCGAGCCTCACACCCCGGTTGTGAACCAGAAATGGGAGAGGACCTCAGAGAGGGCATGCGTTTCCTTATAGCTAGAAGTGGCGTTAGTAGTTTTACATGCCCTGATGAGTTTGACTTATGTGGTTGTTGCTGTTGCGAGGCGCCTCGGATATATCGGTCGATCTGGGGCCGATGGAGTCATTGGACTCATTTATGCCCCAAAGGGCAGGGAAACACAGTGTTCAAGCATTTTAATCCACATCGGTGGACCGGCCCTGACGATCCAAGGGCTCACCTGTGTCTGGGTCCTGAGGCTTGGGCTAGACAGTCTCGAATCGGTAGAGGACTATCTTTTGCCTCGGTTCACAGATGGAAATCCAACTTCCAATACGTGACTTTGCGGTTTTGATTGTAGAGCCTAGTATGGCGACATGATATATGGTACCCATGTCGTTTATGATTGATATTTATGATTGAAATTGTTTTGACACTATACACTTATAATAATAATAAAAGAGGAAATTTAGCGCATCAAGCATTCTTTGGCTATTATAAGGTAAAACCCTATCCTCCGGCTTGCGTTGCATTGTGTGATGGGACCTGGGTCTTATAATAGCTTCATTGTTCTTTATTTAGCATTGCGCTGTTTTTTATGCACTGTTATTCTTGGGAGGAAACCCCCGTATTATACGGCGTGGTCCCTTGATTTACCTGACTTTAAAATAAAGATTAATAACTGTTTTAGTTCTCACACCAGTCACATGACTGACCTGGAGTTTATTGTTTTAACCTAAACTCTGGGTGCCCTTATTTTGACACGGGCGGTTAGTAGTTTTGGTTTTGCAGATTTATATTCACAGGAACCTTGTTTACAGCTAGAACGATACTCGGAAAGCTCCGTATCCGTGTATTACTTTCAGTTGTGTTTTTTATTATTTTTCCGCTGCTATGTAATTTATTGTAATCTCTGATATTTATCGAATGTATTTTATTCATTCATACTCTGTATATTCTTGTATTCTGATGAATTATTGTAATAAGCAATGAAATGTTCTTCTGTTTGCATTCTGGTTTGTCGTGTTCTCAAAACAATCAGGGGTTTCGAACGGTCCTGGTCGGTTTAGCGACTGATTCGGATCGAGCGAAATTCCTTTTCGTTACATTTGGTATCAGAGCTTTGGTTTACAAAGCTCAGAGAACAAGACACGTTAGAACCATACAAAAGAATTCATCAGAGATTGGATTAGTAATATCCAATGGGAATGACTTATTAGAGATGGGATCAGTAGTACCCTAGAACGAGTGTGAAGATATTTTTAAAATTGAAAACAAGTTTTGTTTTGAAAATTTAATTCAATTATTCGTATTTGAATATTTATTTGTATTGATTTGAACAATGCAGTATATAAAGATTTTGTGTATACGTCTGATCCACGTGTATTTGAAGTTTTAATATGCTGGATAGACATAGAATCACACTGTAGTCGCCCGAAGAAGATATTGATGATTGAGATCTTGTCATCAGTGTTTATGTTCGAGCTTCGAAGGTGGGATTTCTATATATTTCCAATTGACTGGTGTGAGAACCAAAATTAGATAGGGCATATTGTTGTGATTTGGCATCAAAAATCTAATTTTTGGGATATGTATTAAAGTTATGTGAATGAAAAGATAATCAACTAATTGATTGATGGTTGTGTTGTTTGATTATTGTTTGATTAATTAAAATTTGAACCATTTAGCCAAATTGTACCAAATAGTGAATTGTATTGAAAATTAGTCGCATTTGCATGCATATACATGTACTTACATTGAACAGGTCATAGCAAGGAGGCTAGAGTAGAAGAATAAAATTGTTTTCCCGACAAATAGGCACATGTTTACAAATTTATTGGGTTTTGGATGACTTTATGAGCTGATTGCCTAGCCGCTTGGCTGTTTCTTTTTCTTTTTGGATTGATGAGGGTCATGGGAGGCTATTTGAAATATCCCAAAGTCCCCAGTGCCGGGAAGGATATGGCGAAATTTTTCGAAAATTTAGGGCGTTAGCCAAATTTTTGAAAAATTTGAAAAGTTCTTACAAATTGAAAAGTTGAAGAACTTAAGCCGTAATGAAAATAATGAAAGTTGAGTTGATTAGTTAAACAACTTTCGGCTTTGTTCCTTTTCGGGGACGAAAAGTTTTAAGCGGGGGAGATTGTAATAACCCGGAAATTTGAGCCAATTTAAAATTTTTATTTTGGCAATTATAGTGAATTTTGAATATTTAAAATTAATTATTTTAAATAATAACGACGAGAAATTTATTTTGAATAGAATTAGAATGTATATATTTATTCGAATCGTCGTTTGAATATAAATATTTATTTTAAATTATAAAAGGAATTGAAAATGGCGCGGTAGTTCGATAATTCGATTTCTAAGTTCAAATGAATATACAGGGTTCAAAATAAACCGGATTTTAGTGAAACCAAAAATATTAGAATCTATTTGAGAATATCTTTCCAACGAATTCGAAAAATTGAAATTTCATAGCCGGAATCAAAAGTTACGTCTAGTTGAAAATTCAGAATAGTCGCTATGGAATTCTGGCCCTTAGAAATGGAAATTTTGCAAACGACCTCGGTTTTCGATGAAACCACTTTTGTTGGATCCGGGATGTCAAGTTATTGCTAGGTTTCAAAATTCGTAATTTTTCGAATCAGTATGTGAGTTTGGCAATGAAAAACGTGTTTTGACAGTTTTAGTCAATTTTCAATCGACCAGAAAATGGCCATTTTCAAACAGTCTCAGAATTTGACGAAATTAGTTTTGTTAGGACCGTATCTTCAATACGAAGCTAGAAATAATTTTTCTGGAATTTTTAGAGTTAATATGTGGCCTCGGTAAATTGAAATGTGCGTTCAAATTCAATATATAGAGTTATATTTTGATTTTGACGAAAACTGATCGAAACAGCCAAACTGGCTTATGGGACATATCCCATTGTGTTCGGAATTGCGGTATTACGCTAGGGACGATAGTCGGTGGGCTCAATTTTGAGTTCGAATTTTAATGTAACCTTTTAGAGAATAAATAAAATAATATATATAATTAAACTCCATCACCCCCCTCTCCTTTTCTTTTCAAAGTCAAATCACTCCCTTACCAGTTCATTTCAAACCCGATAAAAAAAACAAAGGGCGACGGAGCCCTAATCCACCGCCGGTGGAGGCGCAAGCCCCACCAGCAACCGCCGCGATGAGGGTCCCCCCCCCCCCCGATCTTGCCGTGACCCTCCCCTCCTATTCCTCTCTCCGTTCGATGCTCAACACCCCCACAAAACCGCCTGAACCACACCACTGCGCCATCCCCATGCCACAGCTCCGCCGGCGGCCAAGGACCCTTCCTCCGACTCCAGCGTGAAACCCCCCCTCGATTTACGCTGTAAGTTTTTTATCTCTGTTTTTTTTTCCTTTGATTATGTTTTCTTGTTTATAAATTTAGGTTTTTAAAGTAAATAAAAATCAGATCTTTAATGTAGAAATAGTTTGGATTTTTTATTGAAGTAAAAGGAATGGATTTTTCATAGTAAAGTTTACATTTTTATATAGAAGAAAATTATTTTTATTTATGTGTAAAGCATAATAAGGTTTGGTTTTTAATAATGAAAAAGATTCGATTTTTAAAGAAGTAGAAAGATTTGATTTTTAGAAATATAAAGCTATGACTTTTGCATATGAAAAAATATGATTTTTGTTCATGAAACAATATGATTTTATGATTTCTAAGGTTAATGAAAACAAGATTTCTTTGAATTGAGAATGTGTTTTTATTTGAATTGAAAGACAGGATTTTTCATTAGAGAAAAATATGATTTTTCATTATAGAAATTATGATTTTTATGATGAGAAAGACAAGATTTTTGAATTATATAAAGAAGGAATGGTCTTTATATCAGATAATAAAAATATGATTTTTATTTAATTAGATAATAAAAATATGATTATTATGTAGTAGAGATTATAAAAATACGATTTTTATAAGGTAGAGAATATAAAAATTCGATTTTTATATATATGAAGTAGCGGTAACAATTCGATTTTTATATAGGAAGTAGCGTTGTTAAAAATATAGTTTTTAATACAAACGATGATGAACAGATCTCGTTGGAGACACGATGAAGATTTCCTACATATGAAGAGTAGCGGCGTTTGGTTTAGCTCTTGGTGAGAATTCCTCACTTTTAATTTATTTTCTAGTTGAAATATATACTAGGATGCAGACGGTGCTTAGTAGCACCCGACACCCGTCGTCCACAGACCATGGATGACTTGTTTGTTTGATTGCTGTGTTGAGAAATTTGATTGTGTGATGTGAAATGAAATAAAATATTTTATAGTGGAAAATATTTTATAGTTAAAAATATAATTTTTAACGTGTATATAAAATAAATATTTATAAACAAATCGGACGATTTGTTTATATACACTGATTTGACTGATATTGATTGGGACGATAAATTTTACACATCGCCCAATCGCACAAATAAAATATGTGTTTGTTGATTTGAAACCCCACACGGGTATTGGGATGATATTTGACGTACACTAATCCCGATTGTTTAGTTGTATGTCAATCGATGGGTTGACAGACTTTGTAAGCATTAATTATTTATATTTAATGCTTATACAGTTGTGTGGTGCACTTTGGATGATGATTGATGATTTATCGTTGCTGTTACATACATGTGTTGTAGGGTATCCATATAATTAATGTTATATGGTAATTGATTGGGCCTCATTCCAATTTAGAAAATAAATTCATGTGTTGAATAGAAAATAAATTCATGTGTTGAATAGAAAATAAATTCATGCGTTGAATAGAAAATAATTTCATGTGTTGAAGTCAAATAATTTCATGTGTTGAATAAAAGCCGTGTGGATTAGATTGACACCATTTTGCCTTGAACGATATTTATATCGATTTTATTCATTTTTATAATGAATATAGAAAAGAAAGTGATTTCAAAATATAACATTTTGATAATATTATCATTTGTATATCGATGATGTGGAATATTCAATTTTGATTAGAAATTGAATATGAAGTTGAAATCGTTTTGAAAACGAATTTAAAACGATTTATAAAATACGTTTTAAAAGGAAATCGACGAAATATATATAATATAAATATATATTATATATATATATAATGGCCCGAATAGAACGCGCCGCGCCGCGGCCGTTCCTGAATTTCGACCATTGACTTCGAATGGATATTACGGGAGATCCGGCCATCGGATTCTCCTAAAACCAAAACCGTTGGGTTCGTATCGAAAAGAGCTTTCTAAGAATATTAGAGATTTGAAATCTAACAGTTGGATTTGGAATTATGTCCAAATCAAATTTGGAAAAGGTCGCTGTAAGCGCAATTCGATGGTCGTTGATGGAAATCGACTGTACGGGCCTTGATAAAATTATTAAAAATAATAATAATTTGTGTGAAATCATAAGAAATGATTTGTGAAGAATTGGGATAAAAATTTCCTTATTTGAAAAGATAGAATAGATTTTTATCGAAATGAACTACTTTTGAACTAGAAGAATAATTTATTTATTTTTAAATAAATAAGTCGAATTTGAAAGGGGTTTTAAAAATAACCAGAATTTCGAATAATTGAATTGGAATGGATTTGAATCGAAATTGTCTTTGGAATATTTCGATGTTGGATTTCGTGATTATACAGATATCATTATGGAAATTTAAAAGATATATTTATATCGTTATTTCCAATACGATATTCATTGGTCGTAGAATTTGATATTGAATATAAGCCGATATATTTTCTATTCAGAGCCTTGTATTTGATATCAAATGGGATCTGGGTTGTTGTGAATGGTATCTTCAATAATACTGTTCTTAGACCCAACGGAGTTAAGAAAATCAGAAACTAACTGGAGATTAGTTAAGTTGAATGGTTTCTTGGGTTTTGATTTGATGTTGGTTTCGACCTTCGGGGTTAATACTTCGGGGATTGCTCACTTGCTATTTTACGGTTAAAGGCTGATAGAATGGAATGTGATTTTGGGGTTTATCGTGAACCGTGTTTTAAATGACATCGGTTCTTCAACCCAGTTAAAGATTAAAACTAAGTGAAGTTTTAATGAATCTTTAATTAGATTGAAATGATCGAGAATGGAGTATCACCAGTTTTGCTCCAAACAATAGTTAAATCTTTAACTAGATTTGAACGTGAAATGGTAACTAACTTTACCGATAACACCGTGGTGTTAGATATGAAGTATTACCATTTTTACTTCATGGGATGAATAGGTTGGGATTGGGAAATAAAATAAATAATTACTTCGGTGTGGTTCGCTAATCCCGACTAGTTTGAAGTGAAATTCAAAGGAAGATTAAAGAATAAATTTAAGAGAATTTATCTTTGATAAAATTAATAGGAACATATCCCTAAGAATGTGAAATTTAGAAACTAACTGTAGGTTAGCTAAGAAGAATGGTTTCCTGGGTATTGATCTGATGTTGGTTTCGGCCTTCGGGGTTAATATTTGGGGAATTATTCTCTTGCCAATTTACGGTTAGTGACTGATGAATTGGAATGAGGTGTATGTTGTGTTTGTGTAACACTTATTTATTATACACGCGAGTTATTCAGAAAGACCGGGTTTATCCCATTCTGAATAACTAATTCGACGTGGTGTCGAGGATGAAGACGGTGGTCTTCACGTCATCTGGGTGATTACTGATGATCTTGATTGGGCCGTACACCCAAGAGGAGGGAATCAGTTAGTGATCGTCCAGACGTACTTGGAGATCGATGGATATGCGGGGTACTTGGTGCCTTCGGTTTCGTTCAGACCCAGAACAAACTTGTAAATGGACTGTGTGTCTGACATTGGATTTTATTTTGTGTGATTGATTTCTATTAAATATATATCTGTTTGGCGGTGGAGAATTTATTCTCTTGCTTGACGCCCTTCTCTGAGACGTACGAGCTCAGGGGTTATATATTGATGGATATCAAACGCATGGAGTGAATTGCCTCTGTGGCATGCCTAAGTGGCAAATGATCAAGGCTTCTGTTGAAAAGCAAAGTCTTGTGAGTGATGATCAAAGCTTGGCCTGTGTGGCATAGCTTTGTGTAGTGTTGATTCGCGAGCCTCACACCCCGGTTGTGAACCAGAAATGGGAGAGGACCTCAGGTAGGGCATGCGTTCCCTTCTAACTAGAAGTGGCATCAGTGGTTTTACACTCCCTGACGAGTTTGACTTATGTGGTTGTTGCTGTTGTGAGGCGCCTCGGATATATCGATCGATCCGGGGCCGATGGAGTCATTGGACTCGTTTACGCCCCAAAGGGCGGGGAAACGCAGTGTTCAGGCATTTTAATCCACATCGGTGGACCGGCCCTGACGATCCAAGGGCTCACCTGTGCCTGGGTCCTGAAGCTCGGGCTAGACAGTCTCGAATCAGTAGAGGACTCTCTTTTGCCACGGTTCACAGATGGAAATCCAACTTCCAATACGTGACTTTGCGGTTTTGATTATAGAGCCTAGTATGGCGACATGATATATGGTACCCATGCCGTCTATGATTGATATTTATGATTGAAATTGTTTTGACACTATACACTTATAGTAATAATAAATGAGGAAATTTAGCGTATCAAGCGTTCTTTGGTTGTTATAAGGTAAAACCCTATCCTCCGGCTTGCGTTGCATTGTGTGGTGGGACCTGGGTCTTATAATAGCTTCATTGTTCTTTATTTAGCATTGCGATGTTGCTTTATGCAATCTTATTCTTGGGAGGAAATCCTTTCCATGTTATACGGCGTGGTCCCTTACCTAACTTTAAAATAAAGATTAATAATTGTTTTAGTTCTCGCACCAGTCACATGACTGACATGGAGTTTATTGTTTTAACCTAAACTCTGGGTCCCCTTATTTTGACATGGGCGGCTAGTAGTTTTGGTTTTGCAGATTTATATTCACAGGAACCTGGTTTACAACTGGAACGATACTCGGAAAGCTCTGTATCCGTGTATTACTTTCAGTTGTGTTTTGTATTATTTTTCCGCTGCTGTGTAATTTATTGTAATCTCTTATATTTAACAAATGTATTTTATTCAATCATACTCTGTATATTCTTGTATTCTGTTGAATTGTTGTAATAAGCAAAGAAATGTTCTTATGTTTGCGTTCTGGTTTGTCGTGTTCTCAAAACAATCAGTGGTTTCGAACGGTCCTAATCGGTTTAGCGACTGATTCGGATCGAGCGAAATTTCTTTTCGTTACATTTGGTATCAGAGCTTTGGTTTACAAAGCTCAGAAAACAAGACACGTTAGAACCATATGAAAGAATTCATCAGAGATTGGATTAGTAATATCCAATGGGAATGACTCATTTGACATGGGATCAGTAGTATCCTAGAACGAGTGTGGAGATATTTTTAAAATTGAAAACAAGTTTTGTTTTGAAAATTTAATTCAATTATTCGTATTTGAATATTTATTTGTATTGATTTGGGCAATGCAGTATATAAGGATTTTGCATATACGTCTGATCCACGTGTATTTGAAGTTTTAATATACTGGATAGATATAGAATCACACTGTAGTCGCCCGAAGAAGATACTGATGATTGAGATCTCGTCATCAGTGTTTATGTTCGAGCTTCGAAGGTGGGATTTCTATATATTTCCAATTGAATGGTGTGAGAACCAAAATTAGATAGGGCATATTATTGTGATTTGGCATCAAAAATCTATTTTTTGGGATACGTATTAAAGTTATGTGATTGAAAAGATAATTAACTAATTGATTGATGGTTGTGTTGTTTGATTATTGTTTGATTAATTAAAATTTGAACCATTTAGCCAAATTGTGCCAAATAGTGAATTGTATTGAAAATTAGTCGCATTTGCAGGCATATACATGTACTTACGTTGAACAGGTCATAGCAAGGAGGCTAGAGCAGAAGAATAATATTTTTTGCCCGATAAATAGGCACATGATTACAAATTTATTGGGTTTTGGATGATTTTATGAACCGATTGGCTAGCTGCTTGGCTGTTTCTCTTTCTTTTTAGATTGATGAGGGTCATGGGAGGCTATTTGAAATATCCCGCAGTCCCCAGTGCAGGGGAGTTTATGGCGAAATTTTTCGAAAATTTAGGGTGTTAGCCAAATTTTTGAAAAAATTGAAAAGTTCTTAAAACCTGAAAAGTTGAAGATCTTAAGCCGTAATGAAAATAATGAAAGTTGAGTTGATTAGTTAAACAACTTTCGGCTTTGTTCCTTTTCGGGGACGAAAAGTTTTAAGCGGGGGCGACTGTAATAACCCGGAAATCTGAGCCAATTCAAAATTTTTATTTTGGCAATTTTAGTGAATTTTGAATATTTAAAATGAATTATTTTAAATAATAACGACGAGAAATTTATTTTGAATAGAATTAGAACGTATATATTTATTCGAATCGTCGTTTGAACATAAATATTTATTTTAAATTATAAAAGGAATTGAAAATGGCGCAGTATTTCGATAATTCGATTTCTAAGTTCAAATGAATGTACAGGATTCAAAATAAACCGGATTTTAGCGAACCCAAAAATATTAGAATCTATTTGAGAATATCTTTCCAATGAATCCGAAAAATTGAAATTTCATAGCAGGAATCAAAAGTTATGTCCAGTTGAAAATTCAGAATAGTCACTACGGAATTTTGGCCTTAAAAATGGAAATTTTGCAAACGAGCTCGATTTTCGACGAAACCACCTTTGTTGGATCCGGGATGTCAAGTTATTGCTAGGTTTCAAAATTCGTAATTTTCGAATCAATATGTGAGCGTGGCAAAGAAAAACGTGTTTTGACAGTTTCAGTCAATTTCGATCAACCAGAAAATGGCCATTTTTCAAACGATCTCAGAATTTGACAAAATTAGTTTGTTAGGACCATATTGTTAATACGAAGCTAGAAATAATTTTTTTGGAATTTTTAGAGTTAATATGTGGCCCCGGTAAATTGAAATATGCGTTCAAATTCAATATATAGAGTTATATTTTGATTTTGACGAAAACTGATCGAAACGGCCAAACTGGCTTACGGGACATATCTCATTGTGTTCGGAATGGGGGTATTACGCTAGGGACGACAGTCGGTGGGCTCAATTTTGAGTTTGAATTTTAAAGTAACCTTTTAGAGAATAAATAAAATAATATATATAATTAAACTCCATCACCCCCCTCTCCTTTTCTTTTCAAAGTCAAACCACTCCCTTACCAGTTCATTTCAAACCCGATAAAAAAAAGGGCGACGGAGCCCTAATCCGCCGCCGGTGGAGGCGCAAGCCCTACCAGCTACCGCCACGATGATGGTCCGCCCCCCTGATCTTGCCGCGACCCTCCCCTCCTATTCCTCCCTCCGTTCGACGCTCAAAACCCCACAAAATCGCCTGAACCAACCCACTGCGCCAACCCCCCGCCACAGCTCCGCCGGTAGCCAAGGAGCCTTCCTCCGACTCCAGCATGAAACCCCCCCCCCCCCCCACCCCCTAGATTTTCGTTTTAAGTTTTTTATCTCTGTTTTTTTTCCTTTGGTTATGTTTTCTTGTTTATAAAAATTAGGTTTTTAAGGTAAATAAAAATCAGATCTTTAATTTAGAAACAGTTTGGATTTTTTATTGACTGTAAAAGGAATGGATTTTTCATAGTAAAGTTTACATTTTTATATAGAAGAAAATGATTTTTATTTATGTGTAAGGCATAATAAGGTTTGGTTTTTAATAATGAAAAAGATTCGATTTTTAAAGAAGTAGAAAGATTTGATTTTTAGAAATATAAAGCTATGATTTTTGCATATGAAAAAATATGATTTTTGTTCATGAAACAATATGATTTTATGATTTCAAAGGTTAATGAAAACAAGATTTCTTTGAATTGAGAATGTGTTTTTATTTGAATTGAAAGATAGGATTTTTCATTAGAGAAAAATATGATTTTTCATTATTGAAATTATGATTTTTATGATGAGAAAGACAAGATTTTTGAATTATATGAAGAAGGAACGGTCTTTATATCAGATAATAAAAAATATGATTTTTATGTAGTAGAGATTATAAAAATACGATTTTTATAAGGTAGAGAATATAAAAATTCGATTTTTATATATATGAAGTAGCGGTAACAATTCGATTTTTATATAGGAAGTAGCGTTGTTAAAAATATAGTTTTTAACACAAACGGTGTTGAACAGATCTCGTTAGAGACACGATGAAGATTTCCTACGTACGAAGAGTCGCGGCGTTTGGTTTAGCTCTTGGTGAGAATTCCTCACTTTTAATTTAATTTCTAGTTGAAATATATATTAGGATGCAGACGGTGCTTAGTAGCACCCGACACCCGTCGTCCACAGACCATGGATGACTTGTTTGTTTGATTGCTGTGTTGAGAAATTTGATTATGTGATGTGAAATGAAATAAAATATTTTATAGTTAAAAATATAATTTTTAACGTGTATATAAAATAAATATTTATAAACAAATCGGCGATTTGTTTATATACACTGATTTGACTGATATTGATTGGGACGATAAATTTTACACATCACCCAACCGCACAAATAAAATATGTGTTTGTTGATTTGAAACCCCACACGGGTATTGGGATGATATTTGACGTACACTAATCCTGATTGTTTAGTTGTATGTCAATCGATGGGTTGACAGAGTGTGTAAGCGTTAATTATTTATATTTAATGCTTATACAGTTGTGTGGTGCACTCTGGATGATGATTGATGATTTATCGTTGCTGTTACATACATGTGTTTAAGGGAATCCATATAATTAACATTATATTGTAATTGATTGGGCCTCATTCCAGTTTAGAAAATAAATTCATGTGTTAAATAGAAAATAAATTCATGTGTTGAATAGAAAATAAATTCATGTGTTGAATAGAAAATAATTTCATGTGTTGAAATAAAATAATTTCAAGTGTTGAATAAAAGCCGTGTGGATTAGATTGACACCATTTTGACTTGAACGATATTTATATCGATTTTATTCATTTTTATAATGAATATAGAAAAGAAAGTGATTTCAAAATATAACATTTTGAAAATATTATCATTTGTATATCGATGATGTGGAATATTCAATTTTGATTAGAAATTGAATATGAAGTTGAAATCGTTTTGAAAATGAATTTAAAACGATTTATAAAATATGTTTTAAAAGGAAATCGATGAAATATATATAATATATATTATATATATATAGAATGGACTGAACAGAACGCGCCGCGCCGCAGCCGTTCGTGAATTTCGACCATTGACTTCGAATGGATATTACGGGAGATCCGACCATCGGATCCTCCTAAAACCGGAACCGTTGGGTTCGTATCGAAAAGAGTTTTCTAACGAATATTAGAGATTCGAAATCTAACTGTTGGATTTGGAATTATGTCCAAATCAAATTTGGAAAAGGTCGCTGTAAGCGCAGTTCGATGGCCGTTGATGGAAATCGACTGTACGGGCCTTGATAAAATTATTAAAAATAATAATAATTTGTGTAAAAATCATAATTAGATTAAAACTAAGTGGAGTTTATCGTGAACCGTGTTTTAAACGACATTGGTTCTTTAACCTAGTTAAAGATTAAATCTAAGTGGAGTTTTAATGAATCTTTAATTAGATTGAAATGATCGAGAATGGAGTATCACCAGTTTTGCTCCAAGCGATAGATAAATCTTTAACTAGATTTGAACGTGAAATGGTAATTAACTTTACCCATAACACCGTGGTGTTAGATATGAAGTATTACTAGTTTTACTTCATGGGATGAATAGGTTGGGATTGGGAAATAAAATAAATAATTACTTCGTGTGGTTCGCTAATCCCGACTAGTTTGAAGTGATATTCAAAGGAAGATTAAAGAATAAATTTAAAAGAATTTATCTTTGATAAAATTAATGGGAACCTATCCCTAAGAATGTGAAATTTAGAAACTAACAGTAGGTTAGCTAAGAAGAAGGTTTCCTGGGTATTGATCTGATGTTGGTTTCGGCCTTTGGGGTTAATATTTGGGGAATTATTCTCTTGCTAATTTACGGTTAGTGACTGATGAATTGGAATGAGGCGTATGTTGTGTTTGTGTAACACTTATTTATTATATACGTGGGTTATTCAGAAAGACCGGGTTTATCTCATTCTGAATAACTGATTCGACGTGGTGTCGAGGATGAAGATGGTGGTTGAAGACCGGAGGTCATCACGTCGTTTGGGTGATTACTGATAATCTTGATTGGGTCGTACACCCAAGAGGAGGGAATCAGTTAGTGATCGTCCAGACGTACTTAGAGATCGATGGATATGCGGGGTACTAGGTGCCTCGGGTTTCGTTCAGACCCAGAACGAACTTGTAAATGGACTGTGTGTCTGACATTGGATTTTATTCTGTGTGATTGATTTCTATTAAATATATATCTGTTTGGCGGTGGAGAATTTATTCTCTCGCTTAATGCCCTTTTCTGAGACGTATGAGCTCAGGGGTTATATATTGATGGATATCAAACGCATGGAGTGAATTGCCTGTGTGGCATGCCTAAGTGGCAAATGATCAAGGCTTCTGTTGAAAAGCAAAATCTTGTGGGTGATGATCAAAGCACGGCCTGTGTGGCATAGCTTTGTGTAGTGTTGATTCGCGAGCCTCACACCCCGGTTGTGAACCAGAAACAGGAGAGGAACTCTGGGAGGGCATGCGTTTCCTTCTAGCTAGAAGTGGTGTCAGTGGTTTTACATGCCCTGACGAGTTTGACTTATGTGGTTGTTGTTGTTGCGAGGCACCTCGGATATATCAGTCGATCCGGGACCGATGGAGTCATTGACTCATTTACGCCCCAAAGGGCGGGGAAACGCAGTGTTCAGGGATTTTAATCCACATCGGTGGACCGGCCCTGACGATCCAAGGGCTCACCTGTGTCTGGGTCCTGAGGCTCGGGCTAGAAAAATTCGAATCGGTAGAGGACTATATTTTGCCTCGGTTCACAGATGGAAATCCAACTTCCAATACGTGACTTTGCGGTTTTGATTGTAGAGCCTAGTATGGCGACATGATATATGGTACCCATGCCGTCTATGATTAATATTATGATTGAAATTGTTTTGACACTATACACTTATAGTAATAATAAAAGAGGAAATTTAGCATACCAAGCATTCTTTGGCTATTATAAGGTAAAACCTATCCTCCGGCTTGCGTTGCATTGTGTGATGGGACCTGGGTCTTATAATAGCTTCATTGTTCTTTATTTAGCATTGCGCTGCTGTTTTATGCACTGGTATTCTTGGGAGGAAACCCGTTCCGTGTTATACGGCGTGGTCCCTTGATTTACCTAACTTTAAAATAAAGATTAATAATTGTTTTAGTTCTCACACCAGTCACATGACTGACCTGGAGTTTATTGTTTTAACCTAAACTTTGGGTGCCCTTATTTTGACACGGGCAGCTTGTAGTTTTGGTTTTGCAGATTTATATTCACAGGAACCTGGTTTACAGCTGGAACGATACTCGGAAAGCTCTGTATCCGCAAATTACTTTCAGTTGTGTTTTATATTATTTTTCCGCTGATATGTAATTTATTGTAATTTCTGATATTTATCGAATATATTTTATTCATTCATACTCTGTATATTCTTGTATTCTGATGAATTGTTGTAATAAGCAATGAAATGTTCTTCTGTTTGCATTCTGGTTTGTCGTGTTCTCAAAACAATCAGGGGTTTTGAACGGTCTTGGTCGGTTTGGCGACTGATTCGGATCGAGCGAAATTCCTTTTCGTTACAAGAAACTAGTTTGATTGTACCAATTATCATAGGTAACAAATTTACTTAGAAATTTAGTAAATTCATAAATATATATTGTAACTTGATAGAAATCTTTTAAATCAATTATTTGTCAATACATTCCCAAATTTCAAATGTTTTGCCTCCGTATATAAGTGACCATACTCCCTTCCACTTTTTTTTCTCAATAGAATATTATTAATAATTGTTTCCCTTTTAGATTTAAAAATGACCGGAACTTGTATAAGGATTGCAAAGTAAGTATCAAAAACAATATCCAGTTTCAATCAAAGGGACCTACCCGACTCAAATTTAGGGAAAAAAAATTAGAAAATAAAAGAAAGAATAAAACTCTAGATAATGAGAAGAGGAATACAAATAAAATAAGTATTTCTAGAGAGGAATTTGTCCGACTGTAAAACAACAGTGACTTTGATAACTCAAATAGCTCTGAAAATTAAAGAATATTTTCATGTTCAAAAGCATCTTATCAATGTTTTGGATTTTAGAGCTGCTAGTATGAAACAAAAAGCTAAAATTGATTGTCTATCTAATGATGAAACTAGTAGTAAAAAAATTATGCCAAGATTACAATAGGAAATATGACATTGGAAAAATACTTAATGATAAAGGTGTAACCACTAATGAGCTAAGTATTTAGTAGAGGAAGCTAATAACACTTTACTAATCTTTATAATACTGAGAATTATCCAACTTTTTTTTTAAATATCATTCCTATATTTCTACTGCACATAAATAATGAAGAGATATTACTTGCTTAGGTTAAATTAGAGGAGGTTAGGAACTTCGTCTTTAATGTCAACGATGATAAAACACCATGCCCTTATGACTTAGGTGGTGCTTGACGCAACGGTAAGGTTACTCGGTTGGTAATCTGGAGCACACAGGTTCGAGCCCTGGCCTCTTCACATAATGTGAGGGAAAGGATAAGCGCGCTTATCGACCAGCCCAGAGCCTGAAAAGCCGTGAATAGTACTAGGACGGGAGACTGACCTGGGAAGTCCTCGCGCTTGAGTACGGGGGCCTTTGGCACTGGGTATCCACCACCCTTATGACTTTGGTGCTAGGTTTTATAAACACAATTAGGAAGATATTAAAAATAATCTTTTCAATGCAATAAATGAGTGATTTACACCTGGAATTTTTTTGGAAAGTATGGATCACACATTTATTACTCTTGTCCTTAAGGCGAAATCACCTATTAATCTTGAAGATTTTAGACCTATTGCTTATTATAATTTCTTTTATAAAATAATTGCACAATACTATGTAATAAAGTAAAAAAATTACAATTTTTATTTTTGAAAATCAAATTGCTTTTGCACCAAGTATATAATTGTAGAAAACAAACTTTTATCCTATGAAAAGCTTAGAAAATTCAATCAAGGTAATAAAAATAAGATGTTTATAAAGATTGATTTACACAACGAATGTGATAAATAAAAGGATGGTTTATATTGCATACAATGAGGCAATTAACATACATGAAAACTTTCATAAATTATTCAAAGAATGAATTCAAAGTGTCATATTTTCAATACTTATTAATGGATTCCCTTGTAGATTCATTAAATGTAACAAAGGTATTATACAAGGTGATCACATATCACCTTATCTTTTTTTATAGTTAAGGAACGCTTTTCTTTACAAATGGATAAGAAACAATTGATTAAAAACCTAAAGCATTAATCAAAATTGTTCCACGTATTACTCGTTTACTATATGCCGGTGACTTTTTTGAATGTAGATATTGAAAATGCAAAAATAATTTTGAAGTTAATTGACAATCTTAAAACTTATGCTGGTCTACAAATCAATGAAAGCAATAGCAAAATTTACTTTTGCAAAATGTGCAGTAGAAAGGAGAAAGCATCACAGTTTTAAAATTTCAAGGAGAAATACCTATTAAATATTAATAACTTCCTCTAAGCTCAAATCCGATAAAAGAAAGGGACAGTGATATAATAATCGATATTATTGAAGGTAGATTAGGTAGCTAGTTAGGCAAGCTACTATTTATTGCTAGCAAAATAGAACTCAACCCAAAGTCATCACAACTACAATCATGTATTTGATTCAATCTCACAACATTCATACTAAAACAATAAAGAGAATAGAAAAAATATGCTATTTTTATTTGAAAAGGAAAAAACCATAAAATAGCATGAAGTACAGTAACCAAAACAAAGAAAGCAGGTAGCCTTAGACACAGATATCTAAAAGACATGTATTAGTAGTTTGAAACTCTATGAAACGACCCAAACTTCCCAGTAAAGGAAAGCCTGGATTGTTTTGAGAACAATACACAGCAGAACACAAACTGAAGAACATTTTATTGCTGACTACAACAACTACATCAGAGTACAAGAATTTTCCAGAGTATGAATAATAATATACATTGGAAATACAATAATATCAGAGTTTTAAATTACATTTAAATAGCAACGGAAAAATAATACAAATATACAACTGAAAGGAATACACAGATACAGAGCTTTCCGAATACCGCTTCAGCTGTGAGCCAGGACCCTGTAAATATATCTGCAAAAAGCTACTCGACTGCCCGTGTGGAAAATATGGGCACCCGAGTTTTCCAGTGAAACAAACTACAGGTCAGTCAAAGGACTGGTATGAGAAATCTAACTTAACTTATCTAATTAATAAGGCTAATCACAGGACCACGCCGCTAACGCGGAACGGGTTTACTCCATTGGATTGCCAGTGCATAAAATAAAGTAAATCGTTAAACAACGCAATGCTTTTTAGAAAAATGAAACCATTATAAGACCCAAGTCCCATCACACAATGCAACGCAAACCGGAGGATAGGGTTTTACCTTATAATGGTCAAAAGATGCTTGATACGATAAAACGGATTTAATATTAGTGTGTATATATATGGGTATATATATATTTCAAAAACCTTTCAATCATAATGTATCAATCAAAGACGGCATAGTACCCTATCCTACTATGTCGCCATACTAGTTCTACAATCAAAACCGCAAGGTCGTATTGAGAATTGGATTTCCATAATGAGCCGAGGCTAGGGGCAAGCTCCTCTCCGATTCGAGACACTCTAGCAAATGCCTCAGGATCCTCCGCAGTGAACCCTTGGATCTTCAGGGCGGGTCCCCGCCTATCGGCAGTGGATTGGTTATGCCTGAACAAACGTTTCCTGGTTCCTTTGAACCTATAGTATGACCACTAACGACCTATAAAAAATCTGAGGCGCCTCAAAATCCCTCATCCACGTAAGTAAAATGTCAGCCAGTTTAAGCACCGACACCACTCCTAGCTAGAAAGAAACGTGTGCACTCCCTGCAGTCCTAATCCCGTTTTTGACTCATACCGGGGTGTAAGGCTCGCGAAGTCACGATATACACAAAGTTATGTCGTAATAGGCTATACTTTGATCATCCCACAAGGCCCTGCTTTTCAACAAAAGCCTTGATCAACTGCATCTTGGCGTGCCATATTGACAATTCACGCCATGCGATCAATCACTAGTAATATATACCAGGGTGTTAAGTAGAGAATAAATCATCCACAACCAAACAGACATACATTAAAATAAATTGATTTAATTCACATGGAACAAAATCCAATGTCAGACACGCATCCATCTACTAGCTTATGCTCTGGATCTGAGCGAAAACCAAATCCGAACAATCAACCATAGTTCGGACGGCCACCACTGAAGCCCCTTCAAGGTAGCTACTCCCATCAAGGGTCTCTATAGCAACACATCCATCCGATGTGAAGATCGTCGGTCTTCAACCACCGTCTTCATCTTCGACTCTTCATCGTCGTAGTAATTATTCGGAATGGGTTAAACCCGGTCTTCCCGAATAACTCACATATTTTTATAATTAAAAATCAAGTACTATAGAGCACATCCAACGCCACATTCCAATTCAGAATATTTTTTTAAATAAAATATTCATATTATTCTATCAAAGATAAATCCTTTAAATTTATTCTTAAATCTTCTTTTAAAGATTTATTTAAAAACCCAATTTGGTTTCAAATATCAAAAATCATTATTCAATGATTATTTAAATTTAAGAAATAAATCTTATCTTTAACTGGGTTAAAGAACTAATGTCATTTTAAAACACCGTTCACGATAAACCCAAAATCGTCTTCCATAAAATATGGAATCTTCACAGAAATCAAACCAATATATATAATCGTTAAAAATTTCTGTATCTGACCAATAATATAAATGGAATAACGGCAAAGCCTCTTAAATTCCATATGTACTATCGGTTTTCTTTTACATAAGCTTATCTCGGTTATTATTAATTCGAATTCCATTCAAATCCAATTTAATATATTGAATTAGAAAACTTTACTTTTTGAAAAATTCCCATTTAAATCTTAAATAAGGATTTATAGATTTCAAATCATATTCTCACTGTCAATTGAGTTAAAGAACAGATGTCGTTTAAAGACATTGTTCACGATAAACTCAATTCACAGATCATTTTTATTCCAATTACAAAATATAGTTTGAAACTCTAGTAATCTTAATTAAAAGATTTATTCTTTTCAACTGGGTTTAAGAAAGGTGTTATTGAAGACACCATTCACGACAAACCCAAAATCCAATTTATTAAATTTAATTTCAATTAAATATTCACTAATTGGAAAACTTCATTAAATCTTAATTTAATGATTTATTCTAGTTAATAACTAGTTCATTCAATAAATATATTTTTCTAAAATATATTCTTTTCTAAAGTATTCTCTTTTTTTCCTTCTAAGACATTTTCTAAAATATTCTTTTTCTAGAATATCCTTTATTGGAATATGACTCAATTAACAACCATATATTGTATGAAATCAACAAGCATAATAAATAATTATCAAACATCCAATAAATCAACCAAAGTGGATTCTACACTAAATATTGGGACTAGTGTAGATCAGATATCATCCCAACACCCGTGTGGGGTTTCATCCAACCATCAAATAATAAATAATTTGTGCACTTGGGCGATGTGTAAAAATTATCGACCCAATCACATAAACAAGTCGGGTAACTTGTAAATGGAAGTGTAATATTCAATCTGAATATATTAACATTATATTTAACACATCAAGCATTTCAACATCATGACATATATTTCAATTCTTTTAATCCTATTCTCCTCAATGAGAATGATATTACATAAAAATATATGTTTTTAATTCTACTCCTTTAAATGAGATCAACACTACATAAAAATGTATGTTTTTATTTCTAATCTTTTTATTTTAACTAATCGACAATAAAAATATTAACTTTTAAATCTTTTGAGTAATTCTTTTTAATGACCAAAAATGCTATTTTGGTTTAACTCTTTTTAAAGTAAACAAAACTATATATTTTAATCTGCTTCTTTTTAAGGTAAACAAATGTTCATTTTTTGCTTAATCCTTTTTAATACACGAAAATATTCATTTTTGTTTAATCCTTTTTAATACACAAAAATGTTCATTTTTATTTCATCCTATTTAATACACGAAAATATTCATTTTTATTTCATCCTTTTTAACTAATCAAGTATTGACAAAAATGTTATTCTTTTTCACAAATCAAGTTTTGACAAAAATTGTGTCTTTTATTTTAATATTCATTTTCTAGCAAAAATGTACCTTTTATTCTAATACCTTTTTAATGTATAAAAATATACAATTTCAATTCATTCTTCTTTAATGTATAAAAATATACATTTTCTAGTTCATTCTTTTAATGTATTAAAATATACATTTTCTATTTCATTCCTTTTATATATACAAATATACATTTTCTAGTTCATTCTTTTTATGAATAAAAATTTACATTTTCTAAAGTGACAAAAATGAATGAATTTACTTCATTCCTTTCAAAGTGACAAAAATGAATCTCCTTTTTGATGTAAACAAAAATGATAATTTCAACTTAACAAAAATGTAAATTTTGTTTGATCAATTTCAATTCAACAAAAATGTGATAACTTGTTTGATTCTTTTAATGTAAATGGAATGTGATGATCTTGTCTAATCCTTTTAATGTAAACAAAATATTAATTTTGTCTATGTCCTTTTTAATATAAACAAAATATGATTTTTTGTCTATGTCCTTTTTAATATAAACAAAATATGATTTTTGTCTATGTCCTTTTTAATATAAACAAAATATGATTTTTGTCTATGTCCTTTTTAATATAAATGAAATATGATTTTTGTCTATGTCCTTTTTAATATAAACAAAATATTAATTTTCTATTTTATTTAATCCCTTTTAACATATAAAAAAATGTTCATTTTCCTTTTATGTGAACAAAAATATCCATTCCTTTTAATATGACAAAAATAATCATTTCTAATACAAAATGACATTTTTAATCTCAATATACATTTCTAAGAAAAATGTTGTTTTTAATCACCATGTACATTTTTAAGCAAAATGTTGTTTTTACTTCATTTATTTCAAAGTGACAAAATATCGTTTTAACTCATACATAGATTCTAATGTATATAACGACTATAAAATGGTTCTTATGTTAATGTACAGATTCTAGTGTACGTTATGATGGTAAAAATGATTATTAATTAACATACTAATTCTAATGTATGTTAATGACAATAAAAATGATTCTTTTGTGTTGTACACAAAACCCCCCCTTGTTTAAATGTAACAAATAACATGATAATTTGATTTCAACAAAAGTGACATTTTATATTTTGTTGAAACTACAACTCTATAATTTGTTGATTCTAATTCACTAAAATGATAAGAATAGTTCTTTTCATTTATTTGTTTTTGTTTAATGTTCTAATTCAACCAAACGATAAAAATAGTGTCGTTCATTTTTGTTGCACTCATTTTATTACAAAAAAAATGGTCGATGTGTTCTAACAATTTTCTTATAAAAAGGATAGACTTGTTTCGATAATTTTATTATAACACCATATCACTAAATCAACAGATCTATACAACACATCAATCGTAGAATCAAACCACGTCTCATAACAAACAGAATTTCACAGTGTATCGGTGATAACACAATCATAAATAAATTTAATTATTTAAGAAGAAATAAAAGAGAATTTCTCACATTGATTTGTTTTTCAGAAATCGTTCGTGTTCAGATTTGGCTAAATTTCCGAAGTGCTTGGTTTCATCTGTAGTTAGTTCCATAAGGTAGTGTTTTCTGATACGAATCCAACGCGACTGATTTCGCGAAATTCCGACGTTGTTTGAAAAAGTTACATCCTTTTAAAGATTAATAACTAATTAAACAATTTAATAAATTAATTATATTTAATAACACTTAGATAACGCTGCCTTTCCTCTTTATTTCCTTCTGTTTACTGTTGTCCTCTACAATGTGTTGCTTAGAACCGTCGACTCCCAGGGTTTGCCGCACCGCCTAATTCTCTTGATCGGATCTCGATCCGACTTGCCCCCAACTTCCGCCTTAAAGTCACCATCCCCCAGCCTCCGTCACGCTGAGCTCGGTGGCCTCTCTGCTCCGCTATTTGTGCATGAACGACAGCCCTTTGAGGGCGCGATTCACGCTCAATTCATCGCCATCGGTGATCATCACCGTACCAACCTAGAGAGCTTAGGAATCTCTAAAATGTAGGCCTTAGGAGTTGGATTTATAATGAAACCAATTAGAAGAGATTAAGGGGAGAAAATTGGAGTGTATCAGCCATCGATTGCAAGGAGTGGTGGCTGGTTCTTGTAACGACCCGGAAAATCTGAACCAATTTTAAATTTTTAAATTGGCTATTTTAGTGGATTTTAAATATTTAAAATAAATATTTTAAATAATAACGATGAAAAGTAAGTTTGAATCGACATTTGAAAACGAATATAATTAATTATGATTATAAACAAGGCCTGAAATGGCGCGGCAGTTTCAAAATTTGAATTCGAACTTTGACTGACTGTACCGGGTGCAAAACAAAGTAGATTTGAGTGAAACCAAAAATATTTAAATCTGTTAGTGAATACCTTTCTAATGAATCTGAAAAATCGGAGTTTCATAGTGGAAAGAAAAAGTTATGCCAAATGAATTTTCAGAAAAGTCGCTATAGAATTTATATAGCCCGTGAAAATGGCCATTTTGCAAACGACCTCGGAATTCGACGAAACCACTTTTGTTGGATCTGGGATGTCAAACTATTTCTAGGTTTCAAATTTCATAATTTTTGAAGCTAGTATGTGAGCGTGGCGAAGGAAAATGTGTTTTGGTCAATTACAGTTAAATTGGATCGACCAGAAAAGGGCCATTTTTCAAACGGTCTCAGAATTCGACAAAACTAGTTTTGTTGGGACCGTATCGTCAAAATATAGCTAGATTTATTTTTCTGGAATTTTTCGAATCAGTTTGTGGCCCTGGCAAATTGAAATGTACGTTCAAATCGAATATTGAATGTTATATATTTTAAATTGAAGGAAAACTGACTGAAACACTCGAATGAGCCTACGAAACATATCCCATTGTGTTCGAAATGGGGGTAAAATGCTAGGGACGATAGTCGTTGGGTTTGGATTGGGGTTCATGTGTGAAAGGGGGTATTTTTGGAAAAAAATATATAAATAAAAAAAAGGGTATTGGGCCACGTCAGAAACCCCCCCCCCCCCCCCCAATTTCTCTCTCCCCGATCGATTGAAGGCGGAAAACGTTCGCCGCTTCCAGGCCATATTCTGACTGCCACAGCCACAATTAGCCCCTCCCCCAGTTGAAGTTTTTGAAGATCTCCTCTACCTCTTCAAATCAAAACAAACCACATCACCTATCGTCGCCCCAGCTTCGAGAACGAAGTCCTCAAAGTACCGACCTTCGTCGCGCCGCCGTGAGCAGGAGGAGCCACTGAGTGGGGGCCCCTTACGATCGACAGGCGCGCCTTTCCAGGCTCTAGGCTGTGGTCAAACCCGATTGTCGATCCGCTGCACCATTGGGTCGAAAAGCGAAGACCTAGTTTTGAAGATCGAGCCGAGGTATACGGCTTTGTTTATTTTCAACTGTTTTAACACCTTTAAAGCGTTGCAAACTTTGAAAAATCATATCTTTTTCATGTGTTGACGAAATTCAGTGAAATAAGAGACAGTGGACTCGTGTGGACGTCTTCTACATTCTAGAAGAGACCGCATATTTTTCTGAGCCTTCTCCTATTTTTGGTGGAGTGGAACCCAATGTGAGATTTCTAATTTATAAACGATATGGAAAACGACGATGTGTAAATTATATAGTCGACGTATGGGTTATATAAGAGTTGTACACCTCTTGTATAAGCGTTGTATAAGTTGTACGTTCGATATATAAGTTATATATGCGTTGTAAAATTTATATATGTGTTGAAATAGAAGTGAAATGCTATATATATATATATATATATATATATATATATACGCCCTCGTCCACAAACCATGGACGATATTTATTGGTTGTGTTTGGTGTGAAAATTGGTTGATAGCTAATGGTTGATTGAAATTGTTTGTGGTTGAAATTGATTGATTGTGGTTGAAAAATACCCGTTTGTGATTGAGAAATATTTGGTTGAAACCACATAAGATTATTTTGTGGAAATGAAAAAAATATACATGTCGCCTGCGTGCGAACTAGATGCATGATTCCCCATTGTCAAAAGTTGCGAGGCTTTAAGGTAGAGCGAGGAGCCGTACTAGGGATGGTCCCAGTTTTAACTACCCTGCCGTTATGCTGCCGAAATTTTAAATAATATTCATGTGTTAGAATTATTTTCCTGTATTGAAACTATATTCGTCTGCTGAATAGAAAACCGTCATGTGCTGAATCGAAATTCATTCGTTGAATCATATTCATGTGTAGAAAGGTATTCGTGTTTTAAATATAAAAATCACCTTTTTATCTATATATACAAACTATAGAAAACCTTCATGTGTTGAATCGAAATTCATTCATTGAATTGAAATTCATGTGTTGAATGGTATTCGTGTTTTAAATATAAAAATCACCTTTTTATCTATATATACAAACTATAGAAACCTTCATGTGTTGAATCGAAATTCATTCGTTGAATTGAAATTCATGTGTTGAATGGTATTCGTGTTTTGAATAAATTGTTTTAACAATAAAAATCACATTTTTACTCTATATATACAAATTATAGAAAACCTTCATGTGTTGAATAGAAATTCATTCATTGAATCATATTCATGTGTTGAATGGTATTCGTATTTTGAAAGAAATTGTTTTATAATAAAAATCCTATTTTTATCATCAATATGAACTATATAAAATAATCTTTTTTTGAAATAAATTGTTTTATAATAAAAATAATATTTTTATCATCTATATGAACAATATAAAATAGTCGTGTTTTGAAATAAATTGTTTTACATTAAAAATCACATTTGTATTATATACATTAATTGTTAAAAATAGTGAAGTGTTGAAACAGAAGACAGTTAGATAAAAATATCATTTTTATCAAATGTATGAAAATCATATAGTTTTGAAATCGAAGAATCGATATATATATATATATATATATAAATAGAATTGAAATATATCGAATAACGAAGCTGCAGTTCGTATTTTGAAACCGTGATTTCAAACGATTAGTGCTGGAGATCCGACCGTCAGATTTTCCCAAAACCGCAACTGTTGGGTTCGCTTTGGAAATATCTTTCCAACGGCACCAACTTTGTAAAAATCCAACGGTTGGATTGTCTGGAATGTTTAATTCAAATCTGAAGAAAAACAGCGCCAGAATTGATTATATATATATATATATATATATATAACTATATTAAATCGAATAACGACGCTGCAGTTCGTATTTTGAAATCGAAACTTCAAACGATTATACCGGGAGATCCGACCATCGGATTTTCCCGAGACTGGAACCGTTGGATTTGTTTTGAAAAGATCTTTCTAGTGATGTAAATTTTGTGAAGATCCAACGGTTAGATTTTCAGATATGTGTAAATCAAATCTGAAGAAAAACAGCGCCACGGCCGCGTTATGGCCCGAAGCGTCGTTTTGAATAAATTGGCTATTTTAAAATAAATAAAAATAGCGATAAATCGTTATAAAATATTATAAACGATATGGATGTGAAATTTAGGAACTAACTGAAGGTTGGCTAAGTCGAATGGTTTCCTGGAATTTGATCTGATATTGGTTTCGGCCTTCGGGGTTAATATTTGGGAAATCGTTCTCTTACTGATTTACGATTAGTGACTAATGAATTGAATTGATGCGTATGTTGTGTTTGTGTAGCACTTGTTTATTATATACGCGAGTTGCTCAGAAAGACCGGTTTCATCCCATTCTGAAAAACTAAATCGACGATAAGAAATCGAAGATGAAGACGGTGGTTGAAGACCGGAAATCTTCACCTCGTTTGGATGGGAACTGATGTCCTGATTGGGAGGCATCCCGAAATATGGATAATGAGTGGTGATCGTCCAGACGTACGTGGAGATCGATGGGTTTGCGAGGTATATAGTGCCTCCGGTTTCGTTCAGACCCAGAACGGACTTGTAAATGGACTGTGTGTCTGACATTGGATTTTATTCTGTGTTGACTGATCTCTATTAAATATACATCTGTTTGGCAGTGGAGAATTTATTCTTTTGCTTAACGCCCTTCCCTGAAATGCACGAGTTCAGAGGTTGTATATCGATGGACATCAGTCGCATGGCATGAATTGCTAGTGTGGCATGCCTAAGTGGCAAATGATCAGGGCTTCTGTTGAAAAGCAAAGTCTTGTGGTGATGATCAAAGCACCGCCTGGGTGGCGTAGCTTTGTGTATAAAGTGAATTCGCGAACCTCACACCCCGGTATGAAACAGAAACGGGAGAAGGACCTCAAGGTGGGCATGCGTTTCTTTCTAGCTAGGAGTTGTGTCAGTGTTTTTACATGGCCTGACATTTTACTTATGTGGATGATGCATAACGAGGCGCCTCGGATATATCGGTCTATCCGGGACCGATGGAGTCATTCGTTGGCTCATTTACGCCCCATAGGGCGGGGAAACGTAGTGTTCAGGCATAATAATCCACATCGGTGGACTGGCCCTGACGATCCAGAGGGCAGTTGCGGTTGTTCCTGAGACATGGGCTAGATTGTCTCGAAGTCGGTAAGGACTATCTTTTGCCTTGGTTCATGATGGAAATCCAATTTCCAAATACGACACCGTGCGGTTTGATTGTATATACATATGGCGACATGATATATGGTACCCATGCCGTCTATGATTGAGAGTTATAATGTTAAATTGTTTTTGAAACATATAAACACTAGTAATATCAAATACTTTTGTTTTATTCGTATCAAGCATATTTTGGCCATTATAAGGTAAAACTCTATCATTCGGTTTGCGTTGCATTGTGTGATGGGAACTGAGTCTTATAATGGCTTCATTTTTATAAAAAGCATTGCGATATTTAAAAGAATGATTTGTTTTAAAGCACTGGCAATCCAATGGAGTAAACCCATTCCACGAAAGTGGCGTGGTCCTGTGATTGGCCATATTGTATAATGTGTTAAGTAGATCTCTCATAGCAGTCCCATGACTGACTCGTAGTTCGTTCCACTTTCAAACTCGGGTGCCCCTTTTTCTACACGGGCAACCTTGTATTCAGGTTTAGCTGGCTCTTTCTGGATAGCTGGAGCTGAAGATGGATTCTATTATTTATCTCTTTTTATGTTGTTCAGCTCCTATTGTACATTATGTTTGTTTTCCGCTGTAGACATTTATATATAGCTGAACTGTATTTGTACTAAGTATGATCCTGTATACTGTGTAATTCTGATGATTACGTTTATCCAGTATATTCTATTGTGCATTATCTGGTGTATTTCTTTAATTCTGTCCTGCTATTATCTATTTCTATGTTATATTCCAAAGATTACCCTTGCCGCCGTCGGTACGGGGTTCGGGGTCGTCTCATTTGGTATCAGAGCTTTGGTTAAGCTTAGTGTTGGAATATAACATATTAACGAACTCGTCAGAAATAGAACCAGCAGTGTTCTAGGACGGGTAACTCATTACAGATAGGATCAGTAATATCCTAGTATGAGTAGCAGAATGGAATACACCCCACTAGACACATTTACATTTGAAGTATATGTTTCTATGTTTTAAAATATCTTTTCTGTTGACCTGACACTTTGTCTGCTAATTGCAGACGCTCTAGAAAATGAGTGCCAGAAACAGAAGAAGTAATGCTGACCCGGATATAGAAGCTCTATTTATGAAATATAGAAATCTGGGGGGAAAACCCTTCTCGGGCGAAGAATCTGTTATGAAAACACAAGCTTGGATTCGTTCAGCTGAGAAAATCTTTGAAGGATTAATGCTGAAGGATGACCAGAAAAGATTATTGGCATCCTGGGCACTACAAGACGAAGCTTTGTTCTGGTGGGATTCAGTTATTAAGGATAATCCAGAAGGTGATATCACCTGGGATAGATTCAAAGTGATTTTCCTGGAAAGATTTACTCCTCCTGAAGCGATAGAGCGACTATGTGATGAATTTTCTTATTTGATACAAGGAGATATGACCATTCCAGAATATCATAAGAAATTCAATGAACTTTCTCACTTTGCCCCTCATCTAATTCAAAATCCGAAGAGGAAGAATTTGAGATTTATCAACGGGCTTCAAAGAAAATATCAGAACAGTGTAATGAGGAATGTGAAGCTTCCTTTCTCTGAAATGATATACATGGCTTACCAGTACGAGGATCTCGACAGGAAAGGTATGTTACAGTACGAAGAGGGAGTCAGCTCTAGTAATAAAATTGAGTCTGGAACTGATCGTCCTGAGGCCAGTACGATGTCTGAAGCGAGTAAGAAGCCCAAAGTCAATTGAAAAAGGGCCAGATCTGAAAAAGAACCAGCAACGACTGCCATATGCAATAACTGCCATAAGCAAGGGCATTTGCAAGGAAATTGTAAATCCTCGAAGAAACGAAAGAATGATGGATTTAAATCCGGCGAAAAGCTTCAGGAAAGTAGAGAATGCAATCTCTGCCAACAGGCTGGTCATGTAAAGCAAGATTGCTGGCTATTGAAAAAGACCAAAGAGGCTCAGGTAAATGAAGTGGCAGAAGTGCCTGCATCTTCGTCTACTCAGGAAAGGCCAGATGTTTTAGAAGGCACGATCACGGTCAAGGATATCCCAGTTGAAGTACTGTTTGAACCGGCGCGTCGCGAAGCTTTGTTGCAAAGAATGGAGTTAAGAAACTGGATTTAAATTTGAAGAAGCTCAAAGAACCAATGACTGTCCAAAATCCGGTCGGGGGTTCCATCGATCTCAGTTGGGTTTGTGGGGTGCCAGTTTCTTTTTCTCGTTATCGATTCCCTACCATCGCAGTCGTCATGAATTTTACAGAGTTTGATCTTATCTTGGGGTTAGACTGGTTGACCAAATATGAAGCTGAGGTTAAATGCGCCGACAGAGTCGTTAAGGCAAAGATAAAATCAGGTGATTATATAACCATTCCCTGTGAAGGCCAGAATTCAAATAGAAAAGACTTTTGGGCAGTGTTGGATGTTTCTCCTGCTCAAATAGAAAATATCCCTGAAGTTACAGAGAATATTCCCGACCTCGTAAAAGATATTCCTGTCATCAAGAATTATGCGGATGAGTTTAAAGAAGTTGTTCGCTTACCTCTACAGAGGGAAATTGATTTCAAGATCGCTTTGATTCTGAATGCAAGGCCGGTAGTTCACGCTATTCGAAGAATGTCCTTGAAAGAGAAAGAAGAACTTGACAATCAAACACGACAGCTAGTATGGAAGGGTCTGATTAGGCCTAGTTTCTCTGATTGGGGAGCAGCAGTGGTGTTTGTCCCAAAATCAGACGGTACTCTACGGCTATGTGTGGATTTTCGTGATTTGAACAAGCAGACAATAAAGAACAAATATCCATTGCCGCGAATCGATGATTTATTGGATCGTCTGAATGGAGCACAAGTATTTTCAAGGATGGACCTAGCTACAGGCTTCCATCAGCTTCGAATTGCCGAAGAGTGTGTTCCAATGACAGCATTCAGAGGTCCAGACTTATTCTACGAATGGTTAGTAATGTCGTTCGGCTTATGTAACGCTCCATCTTATTTCGTCGATCTGATGAATAGAGTGTTCAGAGGGGTTTTGAATAAATTTGTTCTGGTTTTTATTGACGATATTCTAATCTTCTCTAAATCAAAGGCCGAACATGAAAAGCATTTGGAACAGGTACTGGAAATCCTCAGAAGGAATGTATTAAACGCCAAATTATCCAAATGTATATTCTGGCAAGATAAAGTGAAATTTCTAGGCCACGTCATATCGAGAGAAGGAATTGCTGTGGATCCAAGTAAAATCATAGCTATTCAAAACTGGAAACAGCCTAGTACTCCTACAGAGGTTCGCAGTTTTCTTGGATGGCTAGTTATTACCGAAAGTTCGTTAAAAACTTTTCGAAGATATTTGGTCACTTAACGAAGCTTACAAAGAAGCACTCTAAATTCAAATTGACTCCAGAATGTGAGGAGGCTTTTGAGGAGCTAAAGTTAAGATTAACGACTGCTCAGTGTTAACCATTATTGACGGCAATCAAGATTTAAAAGTCTGGACAGATGCCTCTAGAGAGGGCCTTGGTGCAGTACTAATGCAAAGAGGTCAAGTGATCGCTTATGCTAGCCGCCAGCTGAAGCCGCACGAGAAAAACTACGTCACTCATGATCTTGAGTTATTGGCTATCGTATTCTCTTTGAAAATCTGGAGACACTATCTTCTGGGTGAGAGATTTGAACTGTTTACAGATCATCAGTCGTTAAAGTATCTGTTCACCCAGAAAAACTTGAATCTGAGGCAGCAACGTTGGCTAGAGTTCCTTGCAGCATACGATTTTGAGATTATATACACTCCAGGGAAAGCCAATGTCGTGGCCGATGCGTTAAGCCGAAAGAATGAAATGATCGCCAGTTTTATTATCACGACTTCATTGATAGATAAAATATCTGCTCTTCAGAAGGATGATCACTTCATTCAGAAGATCAGAGAGATAATTCAGAAAGGCGAACCCTCGAGTTTTCAAATTGATAATGAGGGAATTCTAAGGCTGAAAGGTCGAATTTGTGTTCCTAACATTGCTGAGCTCCGAAAGGAAGTACTGGATGAATGCCACAAGTCAAAACTTAGTATCCATCCGGGAGTAAGAAAAATGTATAATGACATCAAACGCACTTTCTGGTGGAAGTCGATGAAGAGGGACATTTCTTTATATGTTAGCCGATGCCCTACTTGCCAGCTAGTCAAAAGCGACCAACAGAAACTGGCTGGATTATTGTAACCGCTAGACGTTCCTGGTTGGAAGTGGGAACATATTTCCATGGACTTCATAAGTGGTCTGCCCAGAACCAGAAAAGGGAATGACAGTATTTGGGTGATCGTAGATCGCTTCACGAAGACCGCCCATTTCATACCTGTCAGATCAAACAGAACTGCTCAGAGTCTGGCGCAGATATACTTCAAGGAAATTGTAAGGCTACATGGAGTGCCGCTCAGTATAGTCAGTGATAGAGATCCAATATTTACTAGCAAGTTTTGGGAGGCATTTCAAGTAGAGCTGGGAACAAAGCTGAACCTAAGCACTGCTTATCATACTCAGATAGATGGTCAAACTGAGAGGGTGAATCGTATACTAGAAGATCTATTGCAGGCTTGTGTTCTAGATTTTGATGGATCATGGGAAGACCATTTGCATTTGGCCGAATTCTCTTATAACAACAGCTACCAGGCGAGCCTGACAATGTCGCCATTCGAAGCACTGTATGGTAGGCCGTGCCGATCTCCTGCTTGTTGGGTCGAACCCGGTAATAGACTTGTGTTAGGGCCTAATATGATCCGAGAAGTTGCCGACAAGGTCGATTTCGTTAAGAAACGATTACTCGCCGCTCAAAGCCGACAAAAGAGCTATGCCGATAGGAGAAGAAGAGATATATCATTTGTTGTTGGTGACTATGTATATTTGAAAGTATCGCCAATGAGAGGAGTTATCCGGTTCGGTAAAACAGGGAAATTGGCGCCCAAATTCATTGGTCCGTTTCCTATTCTTGAACGGATTGGAACTCTCGCTTATAGGGTTAAATTGCCTGACTGGTTGCCGGGAGTACATGACGTATTTCACATATCTCAACTTCGAAAGCACGTTCATGATCCAGACTTGATCGTGGAAGAAGCAGCTCAACAGGATATTGAAATTACTCTAGAATTGGCTGTGAGAAGAGTGCCGCTAAGGATTATCGACAAAGAAACCAAAGAGCTGAGGAACAAGAAGGTTCACTTAGTCAAAGTGCAATGGAGTGGAGATCCGCGAGATTGTACTTGGGAAACTGAGGAGAGCATTCAGAAAGCCTATCCTAAGTGTCGAGTGGATATCTCTGATTGACTCTGGTGCAAGGTACATTTACCATACTTTGCATTACCAATTAGTTCTCTACTCTGTTGTTATTTTCTTTCCATGGATGTGCATTGTTAATTCTATAGTCTGAGTGATTTTAAAAGAGCATAGAAATTGATTAGTATATTTTTGAAAAGTTAAAAACATTTTGATTGTTGTTTGTGTTGTGTGATATTAAATTAGATTAATTAAATTATTGAAACGATAGTTAATTTAATTAAATAGAGAATGAATGGTAGGATTTATTCGATTAACTCACACATTGAACTGATTAGAAAATAGACAGAAATATATACATGTGCATATATATGTTTGAACAGGTAAATGGATTAGCTGTTGAGTAAAGATTTTATTTGCGTGCCCGACAAATAGGTAAACCTTAATGAGTTGGATGCACAATTTTATTATTATATCAACTCCTGTGAATGCCATTGGATGCGGAGTGCTGGTTATTCTGTGTGTAATAATAAACATCGCCATAGGATAGTAACAATTAATTTTGAACTACACTGCATGGCATACTTCTTGAAGATAGGCATACTTCATCATATACCACATAAGCATTTGGAGCTTATGTGACGAGGTGGAAGATTTACCATACGAGCGAGAGGCTTGTATGGCGATGACTTTATTTTACAGGTTGAACTGATGACTGATATGACCATATAAATTGTAACGATAAAATTGCCAGATTAATAAAAACCCCACACGGGTCTGGAGTTGACAATAATCACGTCTCCCTAGTATACAGCACATGGATTATTTATTTCCCACACGGGACGAGGTGACGAGGATTTATCCTCTAGAGCAATTAAAATATACACTCCCTTAGGCTTTGACAGGGTGACGAGAATTTATTCTCTGGAGTTATTATCTATACACGCTCCCCTGTAAACACCAAATTATATCACTATAAATATGTGTATGCTTTATAGGATTTATTGGGTACCTAATACGGCCCAATAAATTTCCAAACCTCTCCCCGTACAAAGGAGGTTATGGCGAAATTTTTCGAAAATTCCGGGTGTTAGCCAATTTTTTTGAAGAATTTGAAAATTCTCAGAAACTGAAAAGTTGGAGAATGGAAGCCAGATTGAACGTAGAGTTGATTAATCAAACCACTTTCGACTTTGTTCCTTTTCGAGGACGAAAAGTTTTAAGTGGGGGAGATTGTAACGACCCGGAAAATCTGAACCAATTTAAAATTTTTAAATTGGCTATTTTAGTGGATTTTAAATATTTTAAATAATAACGATGAAAAGTAAGTTTGGATCGACATTTGAAAATGAATATAATTAATTCTAATTATAAACAAGGCCTGAAATGGCGCAGTAGATTCAAAATTTGAATTCAAACTTTGACTGACTGTACCGGGTGCAAAACAAAGCGGATTTGAGTGAAACTTAAAATATTTAAATCTGTTAGTGAATACCTTTCTAACGAATCTGAAAAATCGAAGTTTCATAGCGGAAAGCAAAAGTTATGGCCAAATGAATTTTCAGAAAAGTCGCTATGGAATTTATATAGCCCGTGAAAATGGCCATTTTGCACACGACCTCGGAATTCAACGAAACCACTTTTGTTGGATCTGGGATGTCAAATTATTGCTAGGTTTCAAATTTCATAATTTTTGAAGCTAGTATGTGAGCGTAGCGAAGGAAAATGTGTTATGGTCAATTACAGTTAAATTGGATCGACCAGAAAAGGGCCATTTTTCAAACGGTCTCAGAATTCGACGAAACTAGTTTTGTTGGGACCGTATTGTCAAAACATAGCTAGATTTATTTTTCTGGAATTTTTCGAATCAGTTTGTGGCCCTGGCAAATTGAAATGTACGTTCAAATCGAATATTGAATGTTATATATTTTAAATTGAAGGAAAACTGACTGAAACAGTCGAATGGGCCTACGAAACATATCCCATTGTGTTCGGAATGGGGGTAAAACGCTAGGGACGACAGTCGTTGGGTTTGGATTGGGGTTCGTGTGTGAAAGGGGGTATTTTTGAAAAAAAAAATATAAATAAAAAAAAGGGTATTGGGCCACGTCAGAACCCCCCCCCCCCCCCCCCAAATTTCTCTCTCCCCGATCGATTGAAGGCGGAAAACGTTCGCCGCTTCCAGGCCATATTCCGACCGCCACAGCCACAATTAGCCCCTCCCCCAGTTGAAGTTTTTGAAGATCTCCTCTCCCTCTTCAAATCAAAACAAACCGCATCACCTATCGTCGCCCCAGCTTCGAGAACGAAGTCCTTGAAGTACCGACCTTCATCGCGCCGCCGTGAGCAGGATGAGCCGTCGAGTGGGGGCCCCTTACCATCGACAGACGCGCCTTTCCAGGCTCTAGGTCGTGGTCAAACCCGATCGTCGATCCGCTGCACCATTGGATCGAAAAGCGAAGACCTAGTTTTGAAGATCGAGCCGAGGTATACGGCTTTGTTTATTTTCAACTGTTTTAACACCTTTAAACCGTTGCAAACTTTGAAAAATCATATCTTTTTCATGTGTTGACGAAATTCAGTGAAACAAGAGACAGTGGACTCGTGTGGACGTCTTCTACATTCTAGAAGTGACTGTATATTTTTCTGAGTCTTCTGCTATTTTTGGTGGAGTGGAACCCAATGTGTGATTTCTAATTTATAAACGATATGGAAAACGACGATGTATAAATTATATAGTCGATGTACGGGTTATATAAGCGTTGTACACCTCTTGTATAAGCGTTGTATAAGTTGTACGTTCGATATATAAGTTATATATGCATTGTAAAAATTATATATGTGTTGAAATAGAAGTGAAATGCTATATATATAAATATATATATATATACGCCACTCGTCCACAAACCATGGACGATATTTATTGGTTGTGATTGGTGTGAAAATTGGTTGATAGCAAATGGTTGATTGGAATTGTTTGTGGTTGAAATTGATTGATTGTGGTTGAAAAATACCTTTTTGTGGTTGAGAAATATTTGGTTGAAACCACATAGTATTAGTTTGTGGAAATGAAAAAAAAATACATGCCGCCTGCGTGCGAACTAGATGCATGATTCCCCATTGTCAAAAGCTGCGAGGCTTTAAGGTAGAGCGAGGAGCCGTACTAGGGACGGTCCCGGTTTTAACTACCCTACCGTTATGCTGCCGAAATTTTGAATAATATTCATGTGTTAGAATTATTTTCCTGTATTGAAACTATATTCGTCTATTGAATAGAAAACCTGCATGTGTTGAATCGAAATTCATTCGTTGAATCATATTCATGTGTTGAAAGGTATTCGTGTTTTAAATATAAAAATCACCTTTTTATCTATATATACAAGCTATAGAAAACCTTCATGTGTTGAATCGAAATTCATTCGTTGAATTGAAATTCATGTGTTGAATGGTATTCGTGTTTTAAATATAAAAATCACTTTTTTATCTATATATACAAATTATAGAAAACCTTTATGTGTTGAATCGAAATTCATTCGTTAAATTGAAATTCATGTGTTGAATGGTATTCGTGTTTTGAATAAATTGTTTTAACAATAAAAATCACATTTTTACTCTATATATACAAACTATAGAAAACCTTCATGTGTTGAATAGAAATTCATTCGTTGAATCATATTCATGTGTTGAATGGTATTCGTATTTTGAAAGAAATTGTTTTATAATAAAAATCCTATTTTTATCATCATTATGAACTATATAAAATAATCTTGTTTTGAAATAAATTGTTTTATAATAAAAATCATATTTTTATCATCTATATGAACTATATAAAATAGTCGTGTTTTGAAATAAATCGTTTTACATTAAAATCACATTTGTATTATATACATTAATTGTTAAAAATAGTCAAGTGTTGAAATAGAAGACAGTTAGATAAAAATATCATTTTTATCAAGTGTATGAAAATCATATAGTTTTGAAATTGAAGAATCGATATATATATATAAATAGAATTGAAATATATCGAATAACGAAGCTGCAGTTCATATTTTGAAACCGTGATTTCAAACGATTAGTGCGGGAGATCCAACCATCGGATTTTCCCGAAACTGCAACCGTTGGGATCGCTTTGGAAATATCTTTCCAACGGCACCAACTTTGTAAAAATCCAACGGTTGGATTGTCTGGAATGTTTAATTCAAATCTGAAGAAAAACAGCGCCAGAATCGATAATATTTATATATATATATATATATATATATATATATATATTAAATCGAATAACGACGCTGTAGTTCGTATTTTGAAATCGAAACTTCAAACGATTATACCGGGAGATCCGACCGTCGGATTTTCCCGAAACTGGAACCGTTGGATTTGTTTTGAAAAGATCTTTCTAATGATGTAAATTTTGTGAAGATTCAATGGTTAGATTTTCAGATATGTGTAAATCAAATCTGAAGAAAAACAGCGCCACGGCCGCGTTATGGCCCGAAGCGTCGTTTTGAATAAATTGGCTATTTTAAAATAAATAAAAATAGCGATAAATCGTTATAAAATATTATAAACGATATGGATGTGAAATTTAGGAACTAACTGAAGGTTGGCTAAGTCGAATGGTTTCCTGGATTTTGATTTGATGTTGGTTTCGGCCTTCGGGGTTAATATTTGGGAAATCGTTCTCTTACTTATTTACGGTTAGTGACTAATGAATTGAAATGATGCGTATGTTGTGTTTGTGTAGCACTTGTTTATTATATATGCGAGTTGCTCAAAAAGACCGGGTTCATCCCATTTTGAATAACTAAATCGACGATAAGAAATCGAAGATGACGACGGTGGTTGAAGACCGGAAATCTTCACCTCGTTTGGATGGGAACTGATGTCCTGATTGGGAGGCATCCCGAAATATGGATAATGAGTGGTGATCGTCCAGACGTACGTGGAGATCGATGGGTTTGCGAGGTATATAGTGCCTCCGGTTTCGTTCAGACCCAGAACGGACTTGTGAATGGACTGTGTGTCTGACATTGGATTTTATTCTGTGTTGATTGTTCTCTATTAAATATACACCTGTTTGGCGGCAGAGAATTTATTCTTTTGCTTAACTCCCTTCTCTGAAACGCACGAGCTCAGAGGTTGTATATCGATGGACATCAATTGCATGGCATGAATTGCTAGTGTGGCATGCCTAAGTGGCAAATGATCAGGGCTTCTGTTGAAAAGCAAATTCTTGTGGTGATGATCAAAGCACCGCCTGTGTGGCGTAGCTTTGTGTATAAAGTGAATTCGCGAACCTCACACCCCGGTGTGAACCAGAAACGGGAGAAGGACCTCAGGGAGGGCATGCATTTCTTTCTAGCTAGGAGTTGTGTCGGTGTTTTTACATGGCCTGACATTTTAGTAGTGTGGATGATGGATAGCGAGGCGCCATGGATATATCGGTCGATCCGGGACCGATGGAGTCATTCGTTGGCTCATTTACGCCCCATAGGGCGGGGAAACGTAGTGTTCAGGCATAATAATCCACATCGGTGGACCAGCCCTGACGATCCAGGGGCAGTTGCGGCTGTTCCTGAGACATGGGCTAGATTGTCTCGAAGTCGGTAAGGACTATCTTTTGCCTTGGTTCATGACGGAAATCCAATTTCCAAATACGACACTGTGCGGTTTGATTGTATATACATATGGCGACATGATATATGGTACCCATGCCATCTATGATTGATAGTTATGATGTGAAATTGTTTTTGAAACATATAAACACTAGTAATAATATCAAATACTTCTGTTTTATTCGTATCAAGCATATTTTGGCCATTATAAAGTAAAACTCTATCCTCAGGTTTGCGTTGCATTGTGTGATGGGAACTGAGTCTTATAATGGCTTCATTTTTATAAAAACATTGCGATATTTAAAAGAATGATTTGTTTTAAAGCACTGGCAATCCAATGGAGTAAACCCGTTCCACGAAAGTGGCGTGTTCTTGTGATTGGCCATATTGTATAATGTGTTAAGTAGATCTCTCATACCAGTCCCATGACTGACTCGTAGTTTGTTCCACTTTCAAACTCGGGTGCCCCTTTTTCTACATGGGCAGCCTTGTATTCAGGTTTAGCGGGCTCTTTCTGGATAGTTGGAGCTGAAGATGGATTCTATTATTTAACTCTTTTTATGCTGTTCAGCTCCTATTGTACATTATGTTTATTTTCCGCTGTAGACATTTATGTATAGCTGAACTGTATTTGTACTAAGTATGATCCTGTATGCTGTGTAACTCTGATGATTGCGTTTATCCAGTATATTCTATTGTGCATTATCTGGTGTATTTATTTAATTCTGTCCTGCTATTTTCTGTTTCTGTGTTATATTCCAAAGATTACCCTTGCCGCCGTCGGTACGGGGTTCGGGTCGTCTCAGTTCTATTTGGGATTAGGGTTCCGTATACAATACAGTATATGGTGGTATTTATACTGTATTTTAATTTAATTTTAATTCGTTTAATTACAAATAAAAACCATTACTCCTCAATAACACCAATTCCAACCCAACGAGAGTAGCTCGTAGGCAAATACCCATGTCCCGGACACAATGGAACATGTTTCGTAACCCAATTCGGCTATTACGATATGTATTTCTTTAAATTTATTTAAAAATCATTTAATTATTAAATTCAAACGTACATTTTAAATTACCGAGGCCGCATACTGACTCTAAAAATGACAGAAAAATTATTTCTAGCTATGTTTTGAAGATACGGTTCTAACAAGACTAATTTCGTTGAATTCTGAGACTGTTTGAAAAATGGCCATTTTCAAGTCGAATAAATTTAACTGAAACGGACGAAACACGTTTTCCTCTGCCACGCTCACATATTAATTTGAAAAATTCTGAAAATTGAAACCTAGCTATAGTTTGACATTCCAGTTCCAACAAAAGTGGTTTCGTCGAAAACCGATGTCGTTTGAAAAATGGCTATTTTTAAGGCCAATATATTATATTAAAAAATATATAAATTCTACAGCGACTTTTCTAAATTTTGAACTGAGCATAACTTTTGATTTATAAAACGAAATTTCAGATTCGTTAGAAAGATATGATTAAACAGATTTAAATATTTCTGGTTTCATTCAATTCTGATTTAAAATGAATCCCGTGTAGTCAGTCAAAGTTTAAATTCAAATTTTCAAACTGCAGCGCTGATTCTAAAATCCTTTTATAATTAAATTAAATTTATTCATTTTAAAATAAATTTTTGGTCGTTATTATTTAAGATAAATTATTTAAAATATTAAAATCCATTAAAATTTCTAAAAATAAAAATTTTAAATTGGCCCCAAAATTCCGGGTCGTTACAATCGCCCCCACTTAAAATCTTTTCGTCCTCGAAAAGGAAAGAAGCTAAAAGTTATTTAATTAACCAACTCAACTAAATTTCATTTATTGGTTTCAATAATTTTGTTAGTTAAATTAATTATCATTTCTATACTTTTATTAGTTAAACTAATAATCAAACATCACAACCAGCAGTCAATTAGATGATTAACTTTCCAAATATATATAACTTTTATATATAATCCAAAAATCATATTTTTAGTGCAAATCACAGCAATGTGTCCTAACTAAGTTTTGCTTCTCATACCAGTCAATGGAAATATATAGAAAGCCCACTTTTGAAACTCGAACATAAATACTGGTGATGGTGCACTGATCATCAGAATTATCTCCGGGCGACTAGAGTGTGATTCTATATCTATCTAGTATATTAAAACTTCGAATATCCGTTAATTACTCGTATATTCGAAATCTTTATATACTCGATTGTCCACATTAAAATATAATAATATACTCAAATACGTATATTTAGATAAAAAAAATTCTAAACTAAATTTGTTTTCATTTTTATTTTAAAGAAAATAATACTCTTCACACTCGTTCTAGGATACTTCTGATCCTATCTATAACGAGTTATTCTCATTGGATATTACTAATCCATTCTCTGATGAATTCTTTCGTTCAGTTCTAATATGTCTTGTTCTCGAGCTCTGTAAAGCAAAGCTCTGATACCAACTGAAACGACCCAAACTTCCCAGTAAAGGAAAGCCTGGATTGCTTTGAGAACAATACACAGTAGAACACAAACTGAAGAACATTTTATTGCTAATTACAACAATTACATCAGAGTACAAGAATTTTCCAGAGTATGAATAATAATATACATTGGAAATACAATAATATCAGAGTTTTAAATTACGTTTAAATAGCAGCGGAAAAATAATACAAATATACAACTGAAAGGAATACACGGATACAGAGCTTTCCGAATACCGCTTCAGCTGTGAGCCAGGACCCTGTAAATATATCTGCAAAAAGCTACTCGACTGCCCGTGTGGAAAATATGGGCACCCGAGTTTGCCAGTGAAACAAACTACAGGTCAGTCATGGGACTGGTATGAGAAATCTAACTTAACTTATCTAATTAATAAGGCTAATCACAGGACCACGCCGCTAACGCGGAACAGGTTTACTCCATTGGATTGCCAGTGCACAAAATAAAGTAAATCGTTAAACAACGCAATGCTTTTTAGAAAAATGAAACCATTATAAGACCCAAGTCCCATCAAACAATGCAACGCAAACCGAAGGATAGGGTTTTACCTTATAATGGTCAAAAGATGCTTGATACGATAAAACGGATTTAATATTAGTGTGTATATATATGGGTATATATATACTTCAAAAACCTTTCAATCATGATGTATCAATCATAGACGGCATAGTACCCCATCCTACTATGTCGCCATACTAGTTCTACAATCAAAACCGCAAGGTCGTATTGGGAATTGGATTTCCATCATGAGTCGAGGCTAAGGGCAAGCTCCTCTCCGATTCGATACACTCTAGCAAATGCCTCAGGATCCCCCGCAGTGAACCCTTGGATCTTCAGGGCCGGTCCCCGCCTATCTGCAGTGGATTGGTTATGCCTGAACACACGTTTCCCGGTTCCTTTGAACCTATAGTATGACCACTAACGGCCTATAAAAAATCCAAGGCGCCTCAAAATCCATCATCCACATAAGTAAAATGTCAGCCAGTTTAAGCACCGACACCACTCCTAGCTAGAAAGAAACGTGTGCACTCCCTGCAGTCCTAATCCTGTTTTTGACTCATACCGGGGTGTGAGGCTCGCGAAGTCACGATATACACAAAGTTATGCCGTAATAGGCTATACTTTGATCATCCCACAAGGCCCTGCTTTTCAACAAAAGCCTTGATCAATTGCATCTTGGCATGCCACATTGACAATTCACGCCATGCGATCAATCACTAGTAATATACCAGGGTGTTAAGTAGAGAATAAATCCTCCACCACCAAACAGACATACATTAAAAGAAATTGATTTAATTCACATGGAACGAAATCCAATGTCAGACACGCATCCATCTACTAGCTTATGCTCTGGGTCTGAGCGAAAACCAAATCCGAACAATCAACCATAGTCCGGACGGCCACCACTGAAGCCCCTTCAAGGTAGCTACTCCCATCAAGGGTCTCTGTAGCAACACTTCCATCCGATGTGAAGATCGTTGGTCTTCAACCACCGTCTTCATCTTCGACTCTTCATCATCGTAGTAATTATTCGGAATGGGTTAAACCCGGTCTTCCCGAATAACTCACGTATTTTTATAATTAAAAATCAAGTACTATAGAAGCACATCCAACGCCACATTCCAATTCAGAATATTCTTTTAAATAAAATATTTGTATTATTCTATCAAAGATAAATACTTTAAATTTATTCTTAAATCTTCTCTTAAAGATTTATTTAAAACCCAATTTGGTTTCAAATATCAAAAATTATTATTCAATGATTATTTAAATTTAAGAAATAAATCTTATCTTTAACTGGGTTAAAGAACTAATGTCATTTTAGAACACTGTTCACGATAAACCCAAAATCGTCTTCCATAAAATATGGAATCTTCACGGAAATCAAACCTATATAATCGTTATAAATTTCTGTATCCGACCATATAAATGGAATAACGGCAAAGCCTCTTAAATTCCATATGTACTATTGGTTTTCTTTTACAGAAGCTTATCTCGGTTATTATTAATTCGAATTCCATTCAACTCCAATTTAATATATTAAATTGGAAAACATTACTTTTTGGAAAATTCCCATTTAAATCAAAAATAAGGATTTATAGATTTCAAATCATATTCTCACTGTCGATTTAGTTAAAGAACAGATGTCGTTTAAAGACATTGTTCACGATAAACTCAATTCACAGATCACTTTTATTCCAATTACAAAATATAGTTTGAAACTCTAGTAATCTTAATTAAAGGATTTATTCTTTTCAACTAGGTTTAAGAAAGGTGTTATTGAAGACACCATTTGTAATAACCCGCAAAATGCGAGCCAGTTTGAAATTTTTATTTCGGCAATTTTAGCGAATTTTGAATATTTAAAATAGATTATTTTAAATAATATCGACGAGAAATTTATTTTGAATATAATTCGACGTATATATTATATACGTCGTCGTTAGAATATAAATATTTATATATAATTATAAATAGAATTGAAAATGGCGCGGTAGTTCGAAAATTCGATTTCTAATTTCAATTGAGTATACAGAATTCAATATAAGTCAGAATTGAACGAAACAAGAAATATTTGAATCTGTATAACTATATCTTTGTAACGAAGTTAACAAACTGAGATTTCACTTTAAAAATTGAGAGATATGTCCAGTTGAAAATTCTGAATAGTCGCTATGGAATTCAGGCCCTTAAAAATGGACATTTTGCAAATGACATCGGATTTCGACGAAACCAGTTTTGTTGGGTCCGTGATGTCAAATTATTGCTAGGTTTCAAATTTCATAATTTTTCGAATCAATATGTGAGCGTGGCAAAGGAAAACGCGTTTGACCGGTTTCAGTTGATTTTAATCGACTGGAAAATGGCCATTTTTCTAACGGTCTCAGAATTCGACGAAACTAGTTTTGTTAGGACCGTATCGTCAATACGAAGCTAGAAAATATTTTTCTGCAATTTATAGAGTTAGTATGTGACCCCGGTAATTTGAAATGTACGTTTAAAATTCAATATAGCGATTTAAGTGTAAATTTAAAGGAAACGGATCAAAACGATCGAATCAACCTACGATACATATCCCATTGTGTTCGGAATGGGGGTGAAACGCTATGGGCGACAGGCGGTGGGCCTCGTTTCGAGGTCGTATGTAAAAGTACCTTTTTGAAAATTAAATAATTAAATAATTAAAAATATAAAACTTTTTCTTTTCCATATTACCCCCCCCCCCCCCCCGTTAGTTCGAACAGAATCAAAAAAAAAAAAAAGAAGAAAAAAAATCGAAGGCGACGGGGGGGAAGAGAGCCGCCGCCGCCTCTGGCGAGCCCCCAACGTCGGAGCACCTCGCCCCCCCCCCCCCCCCCAGAGCTGCCGCCGCCTCTTCCTCTTCTTCCCCTCCTCGCATCGTTCCCTCTTCCCACCGCGACAGCCCCTCTACCCAAAACCCGACGCCCTTCTAGCCCTAGCCCCCTTTTCTCGCGCCGACCCCCTGACCAACCACCGCACCCCCCCTCCTCTTGCCTCAGCCGCATCGACGAGCCCCCCCCCCCTGTAAGTTTACTGTTTGTTTTTTTTTTTTTACTTTTAAACTGTTTTATTTTATTTTATTTTATTTTACTTATGTTAAACTGTTTTTTTTTTTTTTTTTGTTAAATTTTAAAAACTGATTTTTAAGTATATTTTAAACTGAATTGTTAAATTTTAAAAACTGATTTTATTTATTTTAAAACTGATTTTATTTATTTATTTTAAGACGTGATTTTTAAAACAGAAAAGATTTGATTTTTAAAAGTAATATAATAGGATCTTTGTATTTTTAAAGTGATAAAAATATAGTTTTTATATTTTTAAAGTATTAAAAATATAGTCTTTACTATATAGAAATATTAAAAATATGATTTTTATATTTTTAAAGTATTAAAAATATAATCTTAATAGGATAGAGAATATAAAAATATCATCTTTGTATATGTAGCGAAATAAAAATCTGATTTTTATTTTATATACGTTGAAGTAAAGTGATGATTTTTATAAAGGTGAAAACTTTAATTTTAAAAAGGTGAAATCTTTAAATTTAAAAAGGTGAAAACTTTAAATTTAAAAAGGTGAAATCTTTAAATTTAAAAAGGCGAAATCTTTATATAGAAAATAGCGTAATAAAAATATAACTTTTATCTATATAGTAGCGAAATAAAAACTCGATTTTTATATGTTGAACTTTGAAATAAAAACTCGATTTTTATATGTTGAACTTTGAAATAAAAACTCGATTTTTATATGTTGAACTTTGAAATAAAAACTCGATTTTTACATGTTGAACTTTGAAATAAAAATTCGATTTTTATATATTGAATAGCGAAATAAAATTCGATTTTTATATATATAGTGGCTACGGGCGACGAAGCTGACGAAGATGCGAAAACGGCGAAGACTTCTGCAAATGAAGTGCCGTGGAGCTTGGATAGCTTTCTGTGAGAACTTCTCACTCAAAATTCTTATTCTAGTTATATATATATATATATATTAGGATGCAGACGGTGCTTATTAGAAGCACCCGACACCCGTCCACATACCATGGACTTGTTTGTTTGGATGTTTGGTGATTGATTGAGATATTGGTTTGAATGTGGTTAGTGGTGTGAAAAATCGAATCGATAAATTGGTTAGGATTAGACGTGCGCCGTTATAAGGCGAAGGAGTAAGACTAGGTTAGACTCTTACTCCAAATTTTGTGGTTTGCATAACGAAAGTGATTTGATTGATGTGTGAATGGCGTGGGCCTTCACTAGACCGGGGATAAGGCTAGGCCTTGTCCCGTTTCTAGTATCGTGCCGTTATGCCGCCGAAATTTTCTAAAATATGTTAGACAAAATAAAAATATCATTTTTATTGTGTAAATGAAATGAATAGAAATTCAAGTGTTGAAATAGAATATTTTATCGTTAAAAATAATTTTTAACGTGAAAGTGAATAAATAAAATATTTATAAACAAATCGGCCGATTTGTTTATATACACTGATTTGACTGATATTGATTGGGTTGATAAATTTTACACATCGCCCAACTGCACAAATAAAATCTGTGTTTGATTGTTTGAAACCCCACACGGGTGTTGGGATGAAATTTGAAGTTCACTCATCCTGATTGATCAAATATGTCGATCGATTGATTGACAGGCTGTTATAAGCGTTAGATATCGATATTTGATGCTTATACAGTGTAGTGCACTTTGGTTGATGGTTGATTATTTTTCGACGCTATTATATACATGTGTTGTATGGAATCCATATAATTAACACTATATGGTGATTGATTGGGCCTCATTCCAATCGGGAAAATAATGAATATTATAAAAGAAAATTCATGTGTTGAATATAAAGAAAATAGTCATGTGTTGACGATGTTCATGTGTTGAGTGAAATATTTTAAATAAAATAAATTACATCTTTATCATATTTAAAATTAGAACTACTTCCTAGTAGAAGTCTAATTAAAATCAAACGATAGATACCATAGTTTTATAAAATATTTTACATAACAAAAATAGTGATGTGTTGACAGTACTCATGTGTTGAGATTAATCGTGTGATGAAAGAAATATAGATTCATGTGTTGAATGGGATAAATATTCATTTGTTGGATAGAATAAAGGAGTTTTGAAAAATATAAAGCCGTGTTGATTAGAGATGCGTTATTTCGACGTGAACGATATTTATATCGATTTTATTCGTTTTACAACGAATATTGAAAGGTGATTTCAAAACTAAATATTTTGAAATGAAATTCAATTGAATTAGATTAAAATTCGAATTGAATAGGAAGTGAATTTGAATTTGAATAAAATAGGAATGAATTGAATTGAAAACGATTTCGAAATGAATTGAATTGAAAACGATTTCGAAATGAATTGAATTGAAAACGATTTCGAAATGAATTGAATTGAAAACGATTTCGAAATGAATGGAATTGAAAACGAATTCAAATTGAATTGAAAGTGAATTGAAATGAATTCAAATTGAATTGAAATTTGAATTGAATAGAAATGAATTTTAAAACGAATTTATAGAGAAGAATTCAATTTTGATTTGAATTGAAATGGAAGTTGAAATTGCTTTTGAAACGAATTCAAAACTATTTTTAAAATTCGTTTTAAAAGGAAATCGACGAAATATATATTATATATATTATATATATAATATAATGGCCTGAATAGAACGCGCCGCGCCGCGGCAGTTCGTGAATTTCGACCATTTATTTCAAACGGACATTGCGGGAGATCCGACCGTCGGATTCTCCTAAACCTGGAACCGTTGGGTTCGTATCGAAAAGAGCTTTCCAATGAATATTAGAAATTTGAAATCTAACGGTTGGATTTGGAATTATGTCCAAATCAAATTCGAAAAAGGTCGCTGTAAGTGCAGTTCGATGGCCGTTGTTGGAAATCGACTGTACGGGCCTTGATAAAATTATTAAAAATATCTATAATTTGTGTAAAATCATAATATGTGAATTGGAAAGAACTGGGGTGAAAAATTCCACATTTGAAAAGATAAAAATAGATTTTTATCGAAATGAACTAGTTTTGAACTAGAATTGAAATCAATTTATTTTTAAAATAAATAAATTGAATATGAAAGTGATTTTGAAAATAATCGATAATTTCCAATACGTGGATTGGACTGGAGCTGAATCGAAATTATCTTCGGGATATTTCGATGTTGGATTTCGCGACTATACAAATATTGTTATGGGGATTTGAAAGATATTTTATATCGTTATTTCCAATACGATATTTGTTGGTTTCAGAATTTGATATTGAATATAAGCCGATATATTTTCTATTCAGAGCCTTGTATTTAATATCAAATGTGATTTGGTTTGTCGTGAATCGTGTTTTTGATGACATTGGTTCTTTAACCCAGTTAAAGGCAGGATATTGATTTTTGAAAAGATTAAAACTAAGTGGAGTTTTACTGAATCTTTAATTAGATTGAAAAGTGAATTGATAATTTAAATTATCAAATCTGAAAAGTGATCGAGAGTGGAGTATCACCAGTTTTGCTCCAATGCGATAGTTAAATCTTTAATTAGATTTGAACGTGAAATGGTAATTAATTTTACCGATAACACCGTGGTGTTAGATGTGGAGTATTACCAGTTTTCTCCATGGGATATATAGGTTGGGATTGGGAAATAAAATAAATAATTACTTCGGTGTGGTTCGTTAATCCCGACTAGTTTGAAATGATATCCAAAGGAGGATTAAAGAATAAATTTAGAAGAATTTATCTTTGATAAAATTAATGGGAACCTTTCCCTAAGAATGTGATTTTGTGAATAAAAGAATATTCTGAATTGGGATGAGGCGTTTGTTGTGTTTGTGTAACATTCGTTATTATATACGTGGGTTATTCAGAAAGGCCGGGTTTATACCCATTCTGAATAATCGATTCGACGAGATGTCGAAGATGAAGACGGTGGTTGAAGACCGGAAGTCTTCACATCGTTTGGGTGATTACTGATGATCTTGATTGGGCTGTACACCCAGGATGAGGGAATCAGTTGGTGATCGTCCAGACGTACCTGGAGATGGATGGATATGCGAGGAAAGTGCCTCCGGTTTCGTTCAGACCCAGAACGGACTTGTAAATGGACTGTGTGTCTGACATTGGATTTTAGTCCGTGTGATTGATCTCTATTAAATATATATCTGTTTGGCGGCGGAGAATTTATTCTCTTGCTTAACGCCCTTCTCTGAGACGTACGAGCTCAGGGGTTATATATTGATGGATATCAAACGCATGGAGTGAATTGCCTGTGTGGCATGCGTAAGTGGCAATTGATCAGGGCTTCTGTTGAAAAGCAAAGTCTTGTGGTTGATGATCAAAGCACGGCCTGTGTGGCATAGCTTTGTGTATAACGTGAATTCGCGAGCCTCACACCTCGGTATGAGTCAAAAACGGGATAGTGACTGCAGGGAGAGCACGACGTTTCTTTCTAGCTAGGGTGGTGTCAGTGACCTACCAGCCCTGACATTTATATACTTTTCACCTGTGTGGTTGTTGGAATGCGAGGCGCCTCGGATATAGGTCTGTAAGGACCGGGAAACGTGTGTTCAGGAATTGCCAATCCTCAAAAGTAAGAGAGGACCGGCCCTGAAGATCCAAGGATCATAGTGGGGTCCTGAGACATTTGCTAGAGTGTCTCGAACGCGGAGAGGAGCTTGCCCCTTGCCTCGGCTCATGACGGAAATCCAATTTCCAATACGTGATATTGCGGTTTTAATTGTAGAACTAGTATGGCGACATGATAGATGGTACCCATGCCGCCTATGATTGATATTTATGATGTGAAATTGTTTTGACACTATACACATATAGTAATATCAAAATAATGTGTTTTAAACGTATCAAGCATGCTTTGGCTGTTATAAGGTAAAAACCCTATCCTCCGGCTTGCGTTGCATTGTGTGATGGGACCTGGGTCTTATAACAGCTTCATTTTTCTTTATTTAGCATTGCGCTGTTTGTTCTATGCACTGGTATTCTTGGGAGGAAACCCGTTCCGTGTTATACGGCGTGGTCCCTTGATTTACCTAACTTTAAAACCAATATTAATAACTGTTTTAGTTCTCACACCAGTCACATGACTGACCTGGAGTTTATTGTTTTAACCTAAACTCTGGGTGCCCCTATTTTCCGCATGGGCAGCTAGTAGTTTTGGTTTTGCAGATTTATATTCACAGGGTCCTGATTTATAGCTGGAACGATGCTCGGAAAGCTCTGTATCCGTGTATCACTTCTAGTTGTGCTTTGTATATTTTTCCGCTGCTATGTAATTTATTGTAATCTCTGATATTTATCGAATGTAATTTATTCAATTATACTCTGTATATTCTTGTATCTGATGGAATTGTTGTAATAACAATGAAATGTTCTTCCGTATGCGCTCTGTTTTGTCTTGTCCTCAATTCTATCCGTGCTTTCCTTCACGGGGAAGTTCGGGTCGTCTCATTTTGGTATCAGAGCTTTGGTTTACAGAGCTCGAGAACAAGGCACATTAGAACCATACGAAAGAATTCATCAGATATTGGATTAGCAATATCCAATTAGAATGACTCGTTAGAGATAGGATCAGTAGTATCCTAGAACGAGTGTGAAGAGTATATTTTTCAAATGAAAACAATTTTGTTTTGAAAATTTAAATCGCTTTATACGTATTTGATTATTTATTTATATTGAATATGGACAATCGAGTATATATAGATTTCGCGTATACGCGTCATGAACGTATATTCGAAGTTTTAATATACTGGATAGATATAGTATTACACTCTAGTCGCTCGGAGATGATTTTGTTGATGGAGCTCCATCATCAGAATTTATATTCGAGTTTCGAAGGTGTGATTTTCTATATATTTCCATTAGACTGGTGTGAGAACCAAAACTAATATAGTTAGAACACGTTGTTGTGAATTGGCATCAAAAACATGATTTTTTGTATACATATCAAATTATGAATTTGAAACTCTAATCCACTAATTGATTGATGTTTGTGTTGTTTGTTTATTTGTTTCCCAATTTTTAACCATTTATGCCTAATTAAACCAAATATTGATTTGTATTGATAATTGGTCGCGTTTGCTTGCATATACATATACTTACATTGAACAGGTCATAGCAAGGAGGCTAGAGCCAGAGAATAAAATTTGTTTGCCCGACAAATAGGTACATGTTTACTACATAATTTTCTGTTTTGTTTGGGTGATGATGATTTTGTGAGCCTATTGGCTAGCCGCTTGGCTTTTTCTTTTTCTTTTTGAGATCTGAAGGACCGGGGAAGCTATTTGAAATTCCCCGATGCTCCCGGTGCAGGGGAGGTTATGGCGAAATTTTTCGAAAATTTAGGGTGTTAGCCAAATTTTTGAAAATTTGAAAATTCTCAGAAACTGAAAAGTTGGAAAGTGGAAGCCCGACCGAATGTAGAGTTGAATAATCAAACCACTTTCGACTTTGTTCCTTTTCGGGGACGAAGAGTTTTAAGTGGGGGAGATTGTAATAACCCGCAAAATGCGAGCCAGTTTGAAATTTTTATTTCTGCAATTTTAGCGAATTTTGAATATTTAAAATAGATTATTTTAAATAATATCGACGAGAAATTTATTTTGAATATAATTCGACGTATATATTATATACGTCGTCGTTAGAATATAAATATTTATATATAATTATAAATAGAATTGAAAATGGCGCGGTAGTTCGAAAATTCGATTTCTAATTTCAATTGAGTATACAGAATTCAATATAAGTCAGAATTGAACGAAACAAGAAATATTTGAATCTGTATAACTATATCTTTGTAACGAAGTTAACAAACTGAGATTTCACTTTAAAAATTGAGAGATATGTCCAGTTGAAAATTCTGAATAGTCGCTATGGAATTCAGGCCCTTAAAAATGGACATTTTGCAAATGACATCGGATTTCGACGAAACCAGTTTTGTTGGGTCCGTGATGTCAAATTATTGCTAGGTTTCAAATTTCATAATTTTTCGAATCAATATGTGAGCGTGGCAAAGGAAAACGCGTTTGACCGGTTTCAGTTGATTTTAATCGACTGGAAAATGGCCATTTTTCTAACGGTCTCAGAATTCGACGAAACTAGTTTTGTTAGGACCGTATCGTCAATACGAAGCTAGAAAATATTTTTCTGCAATTTATAGAGTTAGTATGTGACCCCGGTAATTTGAAATGTACGTTTAAAATTCAATATAGCGATTTAAGTGTAAATTTAAAGGAAACGGATCAAAACGATCGAATCAACCTACGATACATATCCCATTGTGTTCGGAATGGGGGTGAAACGCTATGGGCGACAGGCGGTGGGCCTCGTTTCGAGGTCGTATGTAAAAGTACCTTTTTGAAAATTAAATAATTAAATAATTAAATAATTAAAAATATAAAACTTTTTCTTTTCCATATTACCCCCCCCCCCCCCCCCGTTAGTTCGAACAGAATCAAAAAAAAAAAAAGAAGAAAAAAAATCGAAGGCGACGGGGGGGAAGAGAGCCGCCGCCGCCTCTGGCGAGCCCCCAACGTCGGAGCACCTCGCGCCCCCCCCCCCCCCCAGAGCTGCCGCCGCCTCTTCCTCTTCTTCCCCTCCTCGCATCGTTCCCTCTTCCCACCGCGACAGCCCCTCTACCCAAAACCCGACGCCCTTCTAGCCCTAGCCCCCTTTTCTCGCGCCGACCCCCTGACCAACCACCGCACCCCCCCTCCTCTTGCCTCAGCCGCATCGACGAGCCCCCCCCCCCCCTGTAAGTTTACTGTTTGTTTTTTTTTTTTTTTACTTTTAAACTGTTTTATTTTATTTTATTTTATTTTACTTATGTTAAACTGTTTTTTTTTTTTTTTGTTAAATTTTAAAAACTGATTTTTAAGTATATTTTAAACTGAATTGTTAAATTTTAAAAACTAATTTTATTTATTTTAAAACTGATTTTATTTATTTATTTTAAGACGTGATTTTTAAAACAGAAAAGATTTGATTTTTAAAAGTAATATAATAGGATCTTTGTATTTTTAAAGTGATAAAAATATAGTTTTTATATTTTTAAAGTATTAAAAATATAGTCTTTACTATATAGAAATATTAAAAATATGATTTTTATATTTTTAAAGTATTAAAAATATAATCTTAATAGGATAGAGAATATAAAAATATCATCTTTGTATATGTAGCGAAATAAAAATCTGATTTTTATTTTATATACGTTGAAGTAAAGTGATGATTTTTATAAAGGTGAAAACTTTAATTTTAAAAAGGTGAAATCTTTAAATTTAAAAAGGTGAAAACTTTAAATTTAAAAAGGTGAAATCTTTAAATTTAAAAAGGCGAAATCTTTATATAGAAAATAGCGTAATAAAAATATAACTTTTATCTATATAGTAGCGAAATAAAAACTCGATTTTTATATGTTGAACTTTGAAATAAAAACTCGATTTTTATATGTTGAACTTTGAAATAAAAACTCGATTTTTATATGTTGAACTTTGAAATAAAAACTCGATTTTTACATGTTGAACTTTGAAATAAAAATTCGATTTTTATATATTGAATAGCGAAATAAAATTCGATTTTTATATATATAGTGGCTACGGGCGACGAAGCTGACGAAGATGCGAAAACGGCGAAGACTTCTGCAAATGAAGTGCCGTGGAGCTTGGATAGCTTTCTGTGAGAACTTCTCACTCAAAATTCTTATTCTAGTTATATATATATATATATTAGGATGCAGACGGTGCTTATTAGAAGCACCCGACACCCGTCCACATACCATGGACTTGTTTGTTTGGATGTTTGGTGATTGATTGAGATATTGGTTTGAATGTGGTTAGTGGTGTGAAAAATCGAATCGATAAATTGGTTAGGATTAGACGTGCGCCGTTATAAGGCGAAGGAGTAAGACTAGGTTAGACTCTTACTCCAAATTTTGTGGTTTGCATAACGAAAGTGATTTGATTGATGTGTGAATGGCGTGGGCCTTCACTAGACCGGGGATAAGGCTAGGCCTTGTCCCGTTTCTAGTATCGTGCCGTTATGCCGCCGAAATTTTCTAAAATATGTTAGACAAAATAAAAATATCATTTTTATTGTGTAAATGAAATGAATAGAAATTCAAGTGTTGAAATAGAATATTTTATCGTTAAAAATAATTTTTAACGTGAAAGTGAATAAATAAAATATTTATAAACAAATCGGCCGATTTGTTTATATACACTGATTTGACTGATATTGATTGGGTTGATAAATTTTACACATCGCCCAACTGCACAAATAAAATCTGTGTTTGATTGTTTGAAACCCCACACGGGTGTTGGGATGAAATTTGAAGTTCACTCATCCTGATTGATCAAATATGTCGATCGATTGATTGACAGGCTGTTATAAGCGTTAGATATCGATATTTGATGCTTATACAGTGTAGTGCACTTTGGTTGATGGTTGATTATTTTTCGACGCTATTATATACATGTGTTGTATGGAATCCATATAATTAACACTATATGGTGATTGATTGGGCCTCATTCCAATCGGGAAAATAATGAATATTATAAAAGAAAATTCATGTGTTGAATATAAAGAAAATAGTCATGTGTTGACGATGTTCATGTGTTGAGTGAAATATTTTAAATAAAATAAATTACATCTTTATCATATTTAAAATTAGAACTACTTCCTAGTAGAAGTCTAATTAAAATCAAACGATAGATACCATAGTTTTATAAAATATTTTACATAACAAAAATAGTGATGTGTTGACAGTACTCATGTGTTGAGATTAATCGTGTGATGAAAGAAATATAGATTCATGTGTTGAATGGGATAAATATTCATTTGTTGGATAGAATAAAGGAGTTTTGAAAAATATAAAGCCGTGTTGATTAGAGATGCGTTATTTCGACGTGAACGATATTTATATCGATTTTATTCGTTTTACAACGAATATTGAAAGGTGATTTCAAAACTAAATATTTTGAAATGAAATTCAATTGAATTAGATTAAAATTCGAATTGAATAGGAAGTGAATTTGAATTTGAATAAAATAGGAATGAATTGAATTGAAAACGATTTCGAAATGAATTGAATTGAAAACGATTTCGAAATGAATTGAATTGAAAACGATTTCGAAATGAATTGAATTGAAAACGATTTCGAAATGAATGGAATTGAAAACGAATTCAAATTGAATTGAAAGTGAATTGAAATGAATTCAAATTGAATTGAAATTTGAATTGAATAGAAATGAATTTTAAAACGAATTTATAGAGAAGAATTCAATTTTGATTTGAATTGAAATGGAAGTTGAAATTGCTTTTGAAACGAATTCAAAACTATTTTTAAAATTCGTTTTAAAAGGAAATCGACGAAATATATATTATATATATTATATATATAATATAATGGCCTGAATAGAACGCGCCGCGCCGCGGCAGTTCGTGAATTTCGACCATTTATTTCAAACGGACATTGCGGGAGATCCGACCGTCGGATTCTCCTAAACCTGGAACCGTTGGGTTCGTATCGAAAAGAGCTTTCCAATGAATATTAGAAATTTGAAATCTAACGGTTGGATTTGGAATTATGTCCAAATCAAATTCGAAAAAGGTCGCTGTAAGTGCAGTTCGATGGCCGTTGTTGGAAATCGACTGTACGGGCCTTGATAAAATTATTAAAAATATCTATAATTTGTGTAAAATCATAATATGTGAATTGGAAAGAACTGGGGTGAAAAATTCCACATTTGAAAAGATAAAAATAGATTTTTATCGAAATGAACTAGTTTTGAACTAGAATTGAAATCAATTTATTTTTAAAATAAATAAATTGAATATGAAAGTGATTTTGAAAATAATCGATAATTTCCAATACGTGGATTGGACTGGAGCTGAATCGAAATTATCTTCGGGATATTTCGATGTTGGATTTCGCGACTATACAAATATTGTTATGGGGATTTGAAAGATATTTTATATCGTTATTTCCAATACGATATTTGTTGGTTTCAGAATTTGATATTGAATATAAGCCGATATATTTTCTATTCAGAGCCTTGTATTTAATATCAAATGTGATTTGGTTTGTCGTGAATCGTGTTTTTGATGACATTGGTTCTTTAACCCAGTTAAAGGCAGGATATTGATTTTTGAAAAGATTAAAACTAAGTGGAGTTTTACTGAATCTTTAATTAGATTGAAAAGTGAATTGATAATTTAAATTATCAAATCTGAAAAGTGATCGAGAGTGGAGTATCACCAGTTTTGCTCCAATGCGATAGTTAAATCTTTAATTAGATTTGAACGTGAAATGGTAATTAATTTTACCGATAACACCGTGGTGTTAGATGTGGAGTATTACCAGTTTTCTCCATGGGATATATAGGTTGGGATTGGGAAATAAAATAAATAATTACTTCGGTGTGGTTCGTTAATCCCGACTAGTTTGAAATGATATCCAAAGGAGGATTAAAGAATAAATTTAGAAGAATTTATCTTTGATAAAATTAATGGGAACCTTTCCCTAAGAATGTGATTTTGTGAATAAAAGAATATTCTGAATTGGGATGAGGCGTTTGTTGTGTTTGTGTAACATTCGTTATTATATACGTGGGTTATTCAGAAAGGCCGGGTTTATACCCATTCTGAATAATCGATTCGACGAGATGTCGAAGATGAAGACGGTGGTTGAAGACCGGAAGTCTTCACATCGTTTGGGTGATTACTGATGATCTTGATTGGGCTGTACACCCAGGATGAGGGAATCAGTTGGTGATCGTCCAGACGTACCTGGAGATGGATGGATATGCGAGGAAAGTGCCTCCGGTTTCGTTCAGACCCAGAACGGACTTGTAAATGGACTGTGTGTCTGACATTGGATTTTAGTCCGTGTGATTGATCTCTATTAAATATATATCTGTTTGGCGGCGGAGAATTTATTCTCTTGCTTAACGCCCTTCTCTGAGACGTACGAGCTCAGGGGTTATATATTGATGGATATCAAACGCATGGAGTGAATTGCCTATGCGGCATGCGTAAGTGGCAATTGATCAGGGCTTCTGTTGAAAAGCAAAGTCTTGTGGTTGATGATCAAAGCACGGCCTGTGTGGCATAGCTTTGTGTATAACGTGAATTCGCGAGCCTCACACCTCGGTATGAGTCAAAAACGGGATAGTGACTGCAGGGAGAGCACGACGTTTCTTTCTAGCTAGGGTGGTGTCAGTGACCTACCAGCCCTGACATTTATATACTTTTCACCTGTGTGGTTGTTGGAATGCGAGGCGCCTCGGATATAGGTCTGTAAGGACCGGGAAACGTGTGTTCAGGAATTGCCAATCCTCAAAAGTAAGAGAGGACCGGCCTTGAAGATCCAAGGATCATAGTGGGGTCCTGAGACATTTGCTAGAGTGTCTCGAACGCGGAGAGGAGCTTGCCCCTTGCCTCGGCTCATGACGGAAATCCAATTTCCAATACGTGATATTGCGGTTTTAATTGTAGAACTAGTATGGCGACATGATAGATGGTACCCATGCCGCCTATGATTGATATTTATGATGTGAAATTGTTTTGACACTATACACATATAGTAATATCAAAATAATGTGTTTTAAACGTATCAAGCATGCTTTGGCTGTTATAAGGTAAAAACCCTATCCTCCGGCTTGCGTTGCATTGTGTGATGGGACCTGGGTCTTATAACAGCTTCATTTTTCTTTATTTAGCATTGCGCTGTTTGTTCTATGCACTGGTATTCTTGGGAGGAAACCCGTTCCGTGTTATACGGCGTGGTCCCTTGATTTACCTAACTTTAAAACCAATATTAATAACTGTTTTAGTTCTCACACCAGTCACATGACTGACCTGGAGTTTATTGTTTTAACCTAAACTCTGGGTGCCCCTATTTTCCGCATGGGCAGCTAGTAGTTTTGGTTTTGCAGATTTATATTCACAGGGTCCTGATTTATAGCTGGAACGATGCTCGGAAAGCTCTGTATCCGTGTATCACTTCTAGTTGTGCTTTGTATATTTTTCCGCTGCTATGTAATTTATTGTAATCTCTGATATTTATCGAATGTAATTTATTCAATTATACTCTGTATATTCTTGTATCTGATGGAATTGTTGTAATAACAATGAAATGTTCTTCCGTATGCGCTCTGTTTTGTCTTGTCCTCAATTCTATCCGTGCTTTCCTTCACGGGGAAGTTCGGGTCGTCTCACCATTCTCGACAAACCAAAAATCCAATTTATTAAATTTAATTTCAATTAAATATTCACTAATTGGAGAACTTCATTAAATCTTAATTTAATGATTTATTCTAGTTAATAACTAGTTCATTCAATAAATATATTTTTCTAAAATATATTCTTTTCTAAAATATTCTCTTTTTTTTCCTTCTAAGACATTTTCTAAAATATTCTTTTTCTAGAATATCCTTTATTGGAATATGACTCAATGAACAACCATATATTGTATGAAATCAACAAGTATAATAAATAATTATCAAACATCCAATAAATCAACCAAAGTGGATTCTACACTAAATATTGGGACTAGTGTAGATCAGATATCATCCCAACACCCGTGTGGGGTTTCATCCAACCATCAAATAATAAATAATTTATGCACTTGGGCGATGTGTAAAAATTATCGACCCAATCACATAAACAAGTCGGGTAACTGGTAAATAGAAGTGTAATATTCAATCTGAATATATTAACATTATATTTAACACATCAAGCATTTCAACATCATGACATATATTTCAATTCTTTTAATCCTATTCTCCTTAATGAGAATGATATTACATAAAAATATATGTTTTTAATTCTACTCCTTTAAATGAGATCAACACTACATAAAAATGTATGTTTTTATTTCTAATCTTTTTATTTTAACTAATCGACAATAAAAATATTAACTTTTAAATCTTTTGAGTAATTCTTTTTAATGACCAAAAATGCTATTTTGGTTTAACTCTTTTTAAAGTAAACAAAACTATATATTTTGATCTACTTCTTTTTAATGTAAACAAATGTTCATTTTTTTTGCTTAATCCTTTTTAATACACGAAAATATTCATTTTTGTTTAATCCTTTTTAATACACAAAAATGTTCATTTTTATTTCATCCTTTTTAATACACAAAAATATTCAATTTTATTTCATCCTTTTTAACTAATCAAGTATTGACAAAAATGTTATTCTTTTTCACAAATCAAGTTTTGACAAAAATTGTGTCTTTTATTTTAATATTCATTTTCTAGCAAAAATGTACCTTTTATTCTAATGCTTTTTTAATGTATAAAAATATACAATTTCAATTCATTCTTCTTTAATGTATAAAAATATATATTTTCTAGTTCATTCTTTTAATGTATAAAAATATACATTTTCTATTTCATTCCTTTGATGTATAAAAATATACATTTTCTAATTCATTCTTTTTATGAATAAAAATCTACATTTTCTAAAGTGAAAAAAATGAATGAATTTACTTCATTCCTTTCAAAGTGACAAAAATGAATCTCCTTTTTGATGTAAACAAAAATGATAATTTCAACTTAACAAAAATGTAAATTTTGTTTGATCAATTTCAATTCATCAAAAATGTGATAATTTGTTGGATTCTTTTAATGTAAATGGAATGTGATGATCTTGTCTAATCCTTTTAATGTAAACAAAATATGATTTTTGTCTATGTCCTTTTTAATATAAACAAAATATGATTTTTGTCTATGTCCTTTTTAATATAAACAAAATATGATTTTTGTCTATGTCCTTTTTAATATAAACAAAATATTATTTTCTATTTTATTTAATCCCTTTTAACATATAAAAAAATGTTCATTTTCCTTTTATGTGAACAAAAATATCCATTCCTTTTAATATGACAAAAAATAATCGTTTCTAATACAAAATGACATTTTTAATCTCAATATACATTTCTAAGCAAAATATTGTTTTTAATCACCATGTACATTTTTAAGCAAAATGTTGTTTTTACTTCATTTATTTCAAAGTGACAAAATGTCCTTTTAATTTCATACATAGATTCTAATGTATATAACGACTATAAAAATGGTTCTTATGTTAATGTACAGATTCTAGTGTACGTTATGACGGTAAAAATGATTATTAATTAACATACTAATTCTAATGTATGTTAATGACAATAAAAATGATTCTTTTGTGTTGTACACAAAACCCCCCTTGTTCAATGTAACAAATAACATGATAATTTGATTTCAACAAGAGTGACATTTTATATTTTGTTGAAACTACAACTCTATAATTTGTTGATTCTAATTCACTAAAATGATAAGAATAGTTCTTTTCATTTATTTATTTTTGTTTAATGTCCTAATTCAACCAAACGATAAAAATAGTGTCGTTCAATTTTGTTGCACTCATTTTATTACAAAAAAATGGTCGATGTGTTCTAACAATTTTCTTATAAAAAGGATAGACTTGTTTCGACAATTTTATTATAACACTATATCACTTAATCAACAGATCTATACAACACATCAATCGTAGAATCAAACCACGTCTCATAACAAACAGAATTTCACAGCGTATCGATGATAACACAATCATAAATAAATTTAATTATTTAAGAAGAAATAAAAGAGAATTTCTAACATTGATTTGTTTTCAGAAATCGTTCGTGTTCAGATTTGGCTGAATTTCCAAAGTGCTTGGTTTCATCTCTAGTCAGTTCCATAAAGTAGTGTTTTCTGATACGAATCCAACGCGACTGATTTTGCGAAATTCCGATGCTATTTGAAAAAGTTACATCCTTTTAAAGATTAATAACTAATTAAACAGTTTAATAAATTAATTATATTTGATAACACTTAGATAACGCTGCCTTTCCTCTTTATTTACTTCTGTTTACTGTTGTCCTCTACAGTGGGTTACTTAGAACCGTCGACTCCCAGGGTTTGCTGCACCGCCCAATTGTCTTGATCAGATCTCGATCCGACTTTCCCCCAACTTCCGCCTTGGAGTCGCCGTCCCCCAGCCTCCGTCACGCCGAGCTCGGTGGCCTCTCTACTCCGCTATTTGTGCATGAACGATAGCCCTTTGAGGGCGCGATTCACGCTCAATTCATCGCCATCGGTGATCATCACCGTACCAACCTAGAGAGCTTAGGAATCTCTAAAATGTATGCCTTAGGAGTTGGATTTATTATGAAACCGATTAGAAGAGATTAAGGGGAGAAAATTGGAGTATATCATCCATCGATTGCAAGGAGTGGCGGCTGGTTCTATTTGGGATTAGGGTTCCGTATACAATACAATATATGGTGGTATTTATACTGTATTTTAATTTAATTTTAATTCGTTTAATTACAAATAAAAACCATTACTCCTCAATAACACCAATTCCAACCCAACGAGAGTTGTTCTTAGGCAAATACCCCGTCCCGGACACAATGGAACATGTTTCGTAACCCAATTCGGCTGTTACGATATGTATTTCTTTAAATTTAATTAAAAATCATTTAATTATTAAATTCAAACGTACATTTTAAATTACTGAGGCCACATACTGACACTAAAAATGACAAAAAAATTATTTCTAGCTATGTTTTGACGATACGGTTCTAACAAGACTAATTTCGTTGAATTCTGAGACTGTTTGAAAAATGGCCATTTTCAAGTCGATTAAATTTAACTAAAACGGACAAAACACGTTTTCCTCTGCCACGCTCACATATTAATTTGAAAATTATGAAAATTGAAATCTAGAAATAGTTTGACATTCCGATTCCAACAAAAGTTGTTTCGTCGAAAACCGAGGTCGTTTGAAAAATGGCTATTTTTAAGGCCAATATATTATATTAAAATATATATAAATTCTACAGCGACTTTTCTAAATTTTAAACTGAGCATAACTTTTGATTTATAAAACGAAATTTCAGTTTTTCAGATTCTTTAAAAAGATATGATTAAACATATTTAAATATTTCTGGTTTCGTTCAATTCTGATTTAAAATGAATCCTGTGCAGTCCATCAAAGTTCAAATTCAAATTTTCAAACTACAGGCTGATTCTAAACTCCTTTTATGATTAAATTAAATTAAATTTATTCGTTTTAAAATAAATTTTTGGTCGTTATTATTTAAAATAAATTATTTTAAATATTAAAATCCATTAAAATTTCTAAAAATAAAAATTTTAAATTAGCCCCAAAATTCTGGGTCGTTACACTCTATTAGAAATTCATTGAAGGAAAATCCATTTAGGACAGATGGATGAAAGTAAAATATGTGACTTTTTTTTGTTATGCCAACTGAAAATCATCATTCTAAAATATTGGAAAAACATTCTGATATCTAGAAAAATTGGGATAAAATTGATTATAAGAAGATTTTAAGTAGGCAATCAAACAAACCTATCGTTTGAACTTTCGATCAATGGTAAATCATTAATCAACTTATTAGGATGGAACAACCTTTACGAAATTTGAGGAGCTAATGCAAATGTGATAGTGCTATCCAAAATTTAAACTGGAATTCTCAATCACAACCATCAATAAGTATATTTAATGAAGAACTACGCAAATTGGAAATTGATTCCAACATCAAAGAAAATTGTTGGGGTTGGACCTTACTTCAAAAGGAAAATTCACTTTTTAAAAGTCTTCGTACTTTATTAAGGGTGAAGAGAATGAGGTGGACTGGTACGACATAATTTAGAATGATGCAAGCTATTCTCAAATGACTCAGTGTGCATACTTGGCAATAATCAACACTTCCAACAAGAGAAATATGCATAAAATGAAACAAAAGGAAGTCAGATTGCCTCTTATGTAATATTGAATATGAAATCGTAGGTCATTTTTTGGCAAGGCATATCATTTTTTTTTTGCCTTTATTCCAACCTATTTGGTTTGTAGCAAAAAAGTAGAATGAATCTCAATCAACAATTGTCTTGTCAAAACATCAAAGAAACTGTTACAGACATACAAAAGTCTTCAAAGTGAAAATAAAGGACTTCAACAAAGAAAGAATCATTTTAGTAGTTGTTATATGCTATGTTTTGGAAAGAGAGACACAATGGACTATATTCGTGCAGAGCAAAGAACGACACCCAACTTTAGAAAATTACCGAGACTAAAGTCAATATATGGTTTCCTAAAAACAACAGGAAATCAATCATATTATATATAACTAAAGCATTTGTGATTTGGATAATTATGAAAAGAGGATTATAGGTTACTAAAAGAGCGGGTAGATAACCTCGGAGATCTCTTAGAGGAGAATAATATGTTATTTTTCCCATAAGGGTTGTAATTTCTCTGACTATAGGATATGTGATTTGGTAGTCAATATACCGTAATATTCTCAAGCTTAAAAAAATTGTTCTTTATTTTGATGGAGTCTCTAATTTCTTGCTCCAGATATAGTTTATTGGGGTAGATTGATATACTGATAGTTTCATTGTAACGACCCAGAAAATCTGAACCAATTTAAAATTTTTAAATTGGCTAAAATAATGGATTTTAAATATTTAAAATAAATATTTTAAATAATGGCGATGAAAACTGAGTTTGAATCGACATTTGAAAACGAATATAATTAATTATAATTATATATAGAATTGAAAATGGCGCGGTAGTTCGATAATTCGATTTCAAACTTCAATTGAATATACCGGGTGCAAAACAATCCGGATTTTAGTGAAACCAAAAATATTTAAATCTGTTAGTGAATATCTTTCTAACGAATTCGACCAATCGAAATTTGATAGCGGGAATCAAAAGGTATGTCCAGTAGAAAATTCTGAATAGTCGCTATGGAATTCAGGCCCTTAAAAAAAATGGACATTTTGCAAACGACCTCGGATTTCGACGAAACCACTTTTGTTGGATCCGCAGTGTCAAGTTATTGCTAGGTTTCAAATTTCATAATTTTTCGAATCAATATGTGAGCGTGGCAAAGGAAAACGCGTTTGACCAGTTTCTGTTGAATTTAATCGACTGGAAATTGGCCATTTTTCAAACGGTCTCAGAATTCGACGAAACTAGTTTTGTTAGGACCGTATCGTCAATACGAAGCTAGAAAATATTTTTCGGGAATTTTTCTAGTTAGTATGTGACCCCGGTAATTTGAAATGTGCGTTTAAAATTCAGTATAGTGATTTAAATGAAAATTCAAAAGGAAACTGATTGTAACGACCAAATCAGCTTGCGATACATATCGCATTGTGTTCGGAATGGGGGTGAAACGCTATGGGCGACAGGCGGTGGGCCTCGTTTCGAGGTCGAGTGTAAAAGTCAACCTATTTGCAAAATTAAATAATTAAATAAAAAAAATATGTTTTTTAATTCCCTCCCTTTTATTCTTCTGCTTGCCCCCCCCCCCCCCCCCGTTTCAGTTATCAGAAAACAAAAGAAAAAAAAAACCTAAATCGATTCGAAGCCGCCGCCCCCCTCAAGACCAGTCGCCGACGAAGCAGACCCCCCTCAAGCGAACGACGCAGCCGCACATCCCCTTCTTCCTCCCCCCTCCATCGATCGAAGGCCAGAGCCTCCAGAAGAAACCCCGACACCCGATTAGCCCCCCCGTTCGAGACGTTGAAACCCGAGCGCCGCCACCCCACTTCGAGCCCCGTCGATCTGCGAACCCCCCCCCCCCCCCCCTGTAAGTTCTTTTCGTTTTACTATTTTATTTTTAATGATTTAAAACTGATTTTAAAATGATTTTTAAAACTGATTTTTATATGATTTTTAAAACTGATTTTTATATGATTTTTAAAAACTGATTTTTATAAGATTTTAAAACTGATTTTTATAAGATTTTAAAACTGATTTTTATAAGATTTTAAAACTGATTTATAAAGTTTAAAAACTGTTTTATAAAAAAAAAACTGAATTTTTAAAAAAGTATTTTAAAACTGGAATTTTTAAAAGTAGTTTAAAACTGGAACTTTTTAAAAGATAAAAAAAAACTGATTTCAAAAGATAAGTTAAAAACTGATTTTGTTTTTAAAAGAAAAACTGATTTTAAAAGATTTAAAAACTGTTTTGAAAAGCATTTTTAAAACTGATTTTAAAATATTTAAAAACTGATTGGAAAAGCATTTTTAAAACTGATTTTAAAAGATTTAAAAACTGTTTTGAAAAGCATTTTTAAAACTGAATTATAAAGGAATATAAAAACTGATTTTAAAATGATTTATAAACTAGAAGAAGATTAGAAATTTAAAAGTAAAAATCAGATTTTTATATATGGAAAGTCGAAAGTAAAAATCATATTTTTATATATCGGAAGTCGAAAGTAAAAATCATATTTTTATATATCGAAAGTCGAAAGTAAAAATCATATTTATATATTGAATAGCATAGTAAAAATTCTATTTTTGCATATGTAGAGAATACGGGCGAAAGCGACAAAAGGCGAAGATTTCTATAAGGGAAGTATCGTGAAGTGGATAGCTATTGGTGAGATTTCTGATTTAAAAATATTATATATGTGTTGAAAATGAAAGTGAATTGCTATATATAATATCTATATATATATATATACGCCCCTCGTCCACAAACCATGGACGATATTTATTGGTTGAAATTGTTGTGAAAATTTGATTGATAGCGAATGGTTGTTTGGGATTGTTTGTGATTGATATTGGTTGAAAGTGGTTGAAAAATACCCATTGGTGGTTGTGAAATATTTGGTTGAAACCACTTAGGATTAGTTTGTGGAAATGAAATAAATATATACATGCCGCCTGCGTGCGAACTAGATGCATGAACCCCATTGTCAAAAACCGCGAGGTTTTAAGGTAGAGCGAGGAGCCGTACTAGGGACGGTGCCGGTGTAACTACCCTGCCGTTATGCTGCCCAAATTTTGAATAATATTTGTGTGTTTGAATTATTTTCATATGCTTAAACTATATTTATTCATTGTATTGAAAACATTCATGTGTTGAATTGATATTCATTCGTTGTTTAGAAATTCATGTGTTGAATGGTATTCATATTTTGAAATAAATTGTTCGATAATAAAAATCACATTTTTATCTATATATAAAAACTATTGAAAACATTCATGTGTTGAATTGATATTCATTCGTTGTTTAGAAATTCATGTGTTGAATGGTATTCATATTTTGAAATAAATTGTTCGATAATAAAAATCACATTTTTATCTATATATAAAAACTATTGAAAACATTCATGTGTTGAATTGATATTCATTCGTTGTTTAGAAATTCATGTGTTGAATGGTATTCATATTTTGAAATAAATTGTTCGATAATAAAAATCACATTTTTATCTATATATAAAAACTATTGAAAACATTCACGTGTTGAATTGATATTCATTCGGTGTTTAGAAATTCATGTGTTGAATGGTATTCATATTTTGAAATAAATTGTTCGATAATAAAAATCACATTTTTATCTATATATAAAACTATTGAAAACATTCATGTGTTGAATTGATATTCATTCGTTGTTTAGAAATTCATGTGTTGAATGGTATTCATATTTTGAAATAAATTGTTCGATAATAAAAATCACATTTTTATCTATATATAAAAACTATTGAAAACATTCATGTGTTGAATTGATATTCATTCGTTGTTTAGAAATTCATGTGTTGAATGGGATTCATATTTTGAAATAAATTGTTTGATAATAAAAATCACCTTTTATCGACTATATGAACTATATAGAAAAATAGTGTTTTGAAATGAATTGTTTTACAATAAAAATCACATTTTTATTGTATGCATAAATCGTTGAAATGTGAAGTGTTAAAAATAGCCACTTGTTCAAACTAAACATATATGAGTTGAAATATTCATTAATTAGCTAATGAGATGATTTGCACCTATGTATGTAACATTAGAATAAATGGTGTCTTTAAACCAAACAGAAATCAAATATGAAGTTGAATAGAAAAGGATAAATGATAAGAACTGTATATATATGTATATGCATATTCATTGAACAGGTTGTAGCAAAGGGGCTAGAGAAGAGGAATAAAATTTGTGCCCGAGAAATAGGTACACATTTACTGATTTGTTTGGGTGATGATTTTGAGCCTGTTGGCTAGCCGCTTGGCTTCTTCTTTTTCTTTTTGAGATTAGAAGGACCGGGAACGCTATTTGCGATTTCCCGATGCTCCCGGTGCAGGGGAGGTTATGGCGAAATTTTTCCAAAATTTAAGGTGTTAGAAAATTTTTTGAAGTGAAAACGATATAGAAATCATCGAATGAACTATATTTATATAACTATATAAATATAAATAAAATTAAAACGAAACGAGGCCGTGCAGTTCGTATTTTGAAACCGTGATTTCAAACGACTAGTACGGGAAATCCGACCATTGGATTTTCCCGAAACTTCAACCGTCGGGTTCGCCTTGGAATAATCTTTCCAACGGCACCAACCTGGTTAAAATCCAACGGTTGGATTGTCTGGAATGTTTAATTCAATTCTGAAGAAAAACAGCGCCAGAAACGATTATATTTATTTATATATATAAATATAATTATATTTAATCGAATAACGACGCTGCAGTTCGTATTTTGAAATCGAAATTTCAAACGATTGTACCGGGAGATCCGACCGTCGGATTTTCCCGAAACTGGAACCGTTGGGTTCGTTTTGAAAAGACCTTTCTAATGATGTAAATTTTGTGAAGATCCAACGGTTAGATTTTCAGATATGTGTAAATCAAATCTGAAGAAAAACAGCGCCACGGCCGCCTTATGGCCCGAAGCGTCGTTTTGAATAAAATAGCTATTTTAAAATAAATAAAAATAGCGATAAATAGTTATAAAATATCATAAGCGATATGGAATGGAAATAAACTGAATTTGCTTGATTTATGTGATGTTTGATGGTTGAATGTGTTTGGTGTGAAAATTACATAAAAGGACAAAACCAGTGTTGTCGAATAATTTAACCATTGAAATAAATCGATTTGAAATTCTAAATATACGTGAATTATTTGGAAAGGCCGAGTTAATTCTCATTTCGAATAATCGACCGACGATTGAAATTCGAAGATGAAGACGATGGTCGAAGACCGGAGATCTTCGCCTCGTTGGGATGGTAACTGAGGTTCTGATCGGGAGGCATCCCGAAATATGGATAATGAGTGGTGATCGTCCAGACGTACGTGGTGATCGAAGGGTTTGCGAGGTATTTAGTGCCTGCGGTTTCGTTCAGACCCAGAACGGACTTGTAAATGGACTGTGTGTCCGACATTGGAATTTGTTCTGTGTGATTGATAGCCATCAGTTGCACGGTGTGAATTGCCGGTGTGGCATGCTAAGATGCAGTGATCAGGGCTTCTGTTGAAAAGCAAAGTCTTGTGGTGATGATCAAAGCACCGCCTGTGTGGCGTAGCTTTGTGTATAACGTAAATTCGCGAGCCTCACACCCCGGTATGAACCTAAAACGGGAGAAAGGACCTCAGGGAGGACATGCGTTTTCTTCTAGCTAGGGTGGTGTCAGTGACCTACCAGCCCTGACATTTATATACTTTTCACCTATGTGGTTGTTGCTGTTGCGAGGCGCCTCGGTTTGATCGGACGATCCGGGTCCGATGGAGTCATTCGTTGGCTCGTTTACGCCCCAAAGGGCGGGGAAACGCAGTGTTCAGGAATTTTAATCCACATCGGTGGACCGGCCCTGACGATCCAAGGGCCCACCTGTGTCTGGGTCCTGGGACACGGGCTAGAGCGTCTCGAATTCGGTAAGGACTATCTTTTGCCTTGGTTCATGACGGAAATCCAATTTCCAAATACGACATCGTGCGGTTTTGATTGTATATATATATGGCGACATGATATATGGTACCCATGCCGTCTATGATTGATAGTTATGATTTGAAATCGTTTTCAAAACATATAAACACTAGCAATAATATCAAATGCCTTGGTTTTATTCGTATCAAGCATATTTTGGCCATTATAAGGTAAAAACTCTATCCTCCGGTTTGCGTTGCATTGTGTGATGGGAACTGAGTCTTATAACGGCTTCATTTTTATAAAAAGCATAGCGATGTTTAAAAGGAAGGTTTATTTTAAAGCACTGGCAATCCAATGGAGTAAACCCGTTCCACGAAAGTGGCGTGGTCCTGTGATTAGCCAAATTATATATATGTGTTGAGTAGATTTCTCATACCAGTCCCATGACTGACTCGTAGTTTGTTTCACTCTCAAACTCGGGTGCCCCTTTTTCCACACGGGCAGCCTTGTATTCAGGTTTAGCTGGTTCTTTCTGGATAGCTGGAGCTGAAGATGGATTCTATCATTTATTTCTTTTTATGCTGTTCAGCTCCTATTGTACATATTTTGTTTATTTCCGCTGTAGACATTTATGTATAGCTGAACTGTATTTGTACTAAGTAAGATCCTGTATACTGTGTAACTCTGATGATTACTTTTATCCAGTATATTTTGTTGTTCATTCTGGTGTATTTATTTAATTCTGTTCTGCTATTATATGTTTCTGTGTTATATTCCAAAAGATAACCTTGTTTCCGTGAGAACGGGAAATCGGGTCGTCTCAACGTGGTATCAGAGCTTTGGTTAAGCTTAGTTCTGGAATATAACATTTGAACGAACTCGTCAGAAATAGAACCAGTAGTGTTCTAGGACGGGTGACTCCATACAGATAGGATCAGTAATATCCTAGTATGAGTAAAGCAGAATGAAATTTCACCTCGATAGACACATTTACATTTGAAGTATATGTTTCTATGCTTTAAAATATCTTTTCTGTGACCTGACACTTGATCTGCTAATTGCAGAAGTACTAGAAAAATGAGTGCCAGAAACAGAAGGAATACCGAACCCAATCTAGAGGCTCTATTAAAGAAATATCGAAATCTGAACGGAGCGCAATTCTCAGGCAATGAATCTATTATTCAAACTCAAGCTTGGTTGAGTTCTGTAGAAAGAATCTTTGAGCATATCCAGCTGAGAGACGACCAGAAACGGTTAGTAGCATCTTGGGCGCTCAAAGAAGAAGCTTTAATCTGGTGGGAAACAATCATCAGAAATAATCCAGAAGGTGATATCACCTGGGACAGATTCAAAGTGATTTTCCTACAAAGATTTACTCCTCCCGAAGCGACCGAGAGATTATGTGATGAATTTTCTTATTTAATACAAGGTGATATGACCATTCCCGAATATCATAAGAAATTCAATGAACTTGCTCACTTTGCTCCTCATCTAATTGAAAATCCGAAGAGGAAAAATCTGAGATTTATTCACGGACTTCAAAGGAAATACCAGAATAAAGTATTGGGGCATGTGAAGCTTCCTTTTTCTGAAATGATATATATGGCCTATCAGTATGAAGATCTCCATAAGAAAGGAATGTTATGCGACGAAGAAGAAGTTAGTTCTAGTGTCGTAGCAAAGTCGGAAACTGACATTCCTGAAGCCAGTATGAGGTTTGAGGACAGTAAAGAGCTTAAGGTAGATCGAAAAAGGGCTAGATCTGAAAAAGAACCTGTCACAACTGCCGTATGCAATAACTGCCATCAAAAGGGGCATTTGTCGATAAATTGTGGGCCCTTAAAGAAACGAAGCAAGGGTGGATTCAAATCCGGTGGGAAGGCTCGGGAAAGTAGGAAATGCCGGAAGTGCCATCAAGCTGGTCATATTGAGAAAAACTGCCCGCTATCTCAGAAATCTGAAACGGTACAGGTAAACGAAGTAGCAGAAACTTCTGAGCCCTCAGCTAATCAAGAAAGGCCCGATGTTTTAGAAGGCACGCTTACTGTCAAAAACATTCCAGTCAAAGTACTGTTTGACACAGGCGCGTCACGAAGCTTCATTTCCAAAGATGCAGCTAAGAAACTGGATTTGAATTTGAAGAAGCTCAAGGAACCAATGACTGTCCAGAATCCAGTTGGGGGTTCCATTGATCTCAGTTGGATTTGTGGAGTGCCGGTTTCTTTCTCTCGTTATCGGTTTCCTACCATCGCAGTCGTTATGAATTTTAAAGAGTTTGATCTTATCTTAGGGTTAGATTGGTTGACTAAATATGAAGCTGAGGTTAAATGCGCCGACAGAGTCGTAAAGGCGAAGATTAAATCAGGCGATTATATAACCATTCCCTGTGAAGGTCAGAATGCTAATAGAAAAGACTTCTGGGCAGCTTTGAATGTTTCTCCAGCCCAAATAGAAAATATCCCTGAGATCACTGAGAATATTCCAGACCTCATTAAAGATATTCCTGTCGTCAAGAATTATGCGGATGTGTTTGAGGAAGTCGTTCGCTTACCTCCGCAGAGAGAAATAGATTTCAAGATTGCTTTAATTCCCAATGCAAGGCCGGTAGTTCACGCTATTCGAAGAATGTCCTTGAAAGAGAAAGAGGAATTAGACAATCAAACAAGACAGCTAGTATGGAAGGGTCTGATTAGGCCTAGTTTCTCTGATTGGGGTGCAGCAGTGGTATTTGTCCCAAAATCTGACGGTACTCTACGACTATTCGTGGATTATCGTGATCTGAACAAGCAGACAATAAAGAATAAATATCCGTTGCCGCGGATTGATGATTTGTTGGATCGATTAAATGGAGCACAAGTATTTTCACGAATGGACCTAGCTACAGGTTTCCATCAACTTCGAATTTCCGAAGAGTGTGTTCCAATGACAACATTCAGAGGCCCCGACTTATTCTACGAGTGGTTAGTAATGCCATTCGGCTTATGTAATGCTCCAGCTTATTTCGTCGATCTAATGAACAGAGTATTCAGAGGAGTATTGAATAAATTTGTTCTGGTTTTTATTGACGATATTCTAATCTTCTCTAAATCAAAGGCCGAACATGAAAAGCATCTGGAACAGGTTTTGGAAATCCTCAGAAGGAATGTATTGAAAGCCAAATTTTCCAAATGTATCTTCTGGCAAGATGAAGTAAAATTTCTGGGCCATGTCGTATCGAAAGATGGAATCGCTGTGGATCCAAGCAAAATCACAGCTATTCAGAATTGGAAACAGCCCAGTACTCCCACTGAAGTCCGCAGTTTTCTCGGATTGGCCAGCTATTACCGGAAGTTCGTTAAAGACTTTTCGAAGATATCTAGTCACTTAACAAAGCTTACAAAGAAGCATTCTAAATTTAAATGGACTCAAGAGAGTGAGGAGGCTTTCGAAGAGCTAAAGTTAAGATTAACGACTGCTCCAGTGTTAACCATCATTGATGGCAACCAAGATTTAAAAGTATGGACGGATGCTTCTAGAGAAGGCCTGGGCGCAGTGTTAATGCAAAGGGGCCAAGTAATTGCTTATGCTAGCCGTCAACTGAAACCGCACGAGAAAAACTACGTAACTCATGATCTTGAGTTATTGGCTATCATATTCTCTTTGAAAATCTGGAGACACTATCTTCTGGGTGAGAGATTTGAACTGTTTACAGATCATCAGTCATTAAAGTATCTGTTCACTCAGAAGGACTTGAATCTAAGACAGCAACGTTGGCTGGAGTTTCTTGTAGCATATGACTTTGAAATTATATTTACCCCAGGAAAAGCCAATGTCGTGGCCGATGCGTTGAGCAGAAAGAATGTAATGATCGCCAGTTTTATTATCACGACTTCATTACTAGATAAGATATCTGCTCTTCAGGAGGATGATCACTTCATTCAGAAGATCAGAGGGATAATTCAACAAGGCGAACCCTCGAGTTTTCAAATAGACAATGATGGGATTTTAAGGCTCAAAGGTCGAATCTGTGTCCCTAACATTCCTGAACTTCGAAAGGAAGTACTGGATGAATGCCACAAGTCAAAACTCAGTATCCATCCGGGAGTAAGCAAAATGTATAATGACATCAAACGCACTTTCTGGTGGAAGTCGATGAAAAGGGACATTTCTTTATATGTCAGCCGATGCCCTACTTGCCAGCTAGTTAAGAGCGACCAACAGAAATTGGCTGGATTATTACAACCGCTAGAAGTTCCTGGTTGGAAGTGGGAACATATTTCTATGGATTTCATTGATGGTTTGCCCAGAACCAGAAAAGGGAATGACAGTATTTGGGTGATCGTAGATCGTTTCACGAAGACCGCCCATTTTATACCTGTCAAATCAAATAGAACTGCTCAGAGTCTGGCGCATATTTACTTCAGGGAAATAGTTAGACTGCATGGAGTGCCGCTCAGTATAGTAAGTGATAGAGATACAATATTCACTAGCAAATTCTGGGAAGCATTTCAAGTCGAGCTAGGAACGAAGTTAAACTTGAGCACCGCTTATCATCCTCAGACAGACGGTCAGACTGAGAGGGTGAATCGCATTTTAGAAGATCTATTGCGGGCTTGTGTTATAGATTTCGGTGGATCATGGGAAGACAATCTGCATTTGGCTGAATTCTCTTATAACAACAGCTACCAGGCGAGTCTGACAATGTCGCCATTCGAAGCATTGTATGGTAGACCTTGCCGATCTCCTGCTTGTTGGGTCGAGCCTGGAAATAGACTTGTGTTGGGTCCCGATATGATTCGAGAAGCGGCCGACAAAGTCGATTTTATTAAGAAGCGATTACTCGCCGCCCAAAGCCGACAAAAGAGCTATGCCGATAAAAGAAGAAGAGATATATCCTTCGAAGTTGGCGACTATGTATATCTGAAAGTATCGCCGATGAGAGGAGTTATCCGGTTCGGTAAAACTGGAAAGTTAGCGCCTAAATTTATTGGTCCGTTTCCTATTCTGGAACGGATTGGAACTCTCGCTTATCGGGTCAAACTGCCTGACTGGTTGCCTGGAGTGCATGATGTATTTCATATATCTCAACTTCGAAAGCACGTTCATGATCCAGACTTGATCGTAGAAGAAGCAGCTCAGCAGGATATTGAAATTACTCCAGAATTAGCTGTGAGGCGAGAGCCGCTAAAGATTATCGGCAAAGAAACCAAAGAGCTGAGGAACAAGAAGGTTCACTTAGTCAAAGTGCAATGGAGTGGAGATCCGCGAGATTGTACTTGGGAAACTGAGGAGAGCATTCAGAAAGCTTATCCTAGATGCCGAGTAGATATCTTTGATTGACTCTGGTGCAAGGTACATTTAACCTACTTTGCATTACCTTTTAATTCTCTATTCTGTTGCTATTTTCTTCTGATGGATGTGCATTGTTTATTCTATATTCTGAATATTAAAAACAAATTGGTTGTTGTATTGTGGGATTGTAGATTTATCAAACCACTTTCGACTTTATTCCTTTTCGGGGACGAAAAGTTTTAAGTGGGGGAGATTGTAACGACCCAGAAAATCTGAACCAATTTAAAAATTTTAAATTGGCTAAAATAATGGATTTTAAATATTTAAAATAAATATTTTAAATAATGGCGATGAAAACTGAGTTTGAATCGACATTTGAAAACGAATATAATTAATTATAATTATATATAGAATTGAAAATGGTGCGGTAGTTCGATAATTCGATTTCAAACTTCAATTGAATATACCGGGTGCAAAACAATCCGGATTTTAGTGAAACCAAAAATATTTAAATTTGTTAGTGAATATCTTTCTAACGAATTCGACCAATCGAAATTTGATAGCGGGAATCAAAAGGTATGTCCAGTAGAAAATTCTGAATAGTCGCTATGGAATTCAGGCCCTTAAAAAATGGACATTTTGCAAACGACCTCGGATTTCGACGAAACCACTTTTGTTGGAAGTGTCAAGTTATTGCTAGGTTTCAAATTTCATAATTTTTCGAATCAATATGTGAGCGTGGCAAAGGAAAACGCGTTTGACCAGTTTCTGTTGAATTTAATCGACTGGAAATTGGCCATTTTTCAAACGGTCTCAGAATTCGACGAAACTAGTTTTGTTAGGACCGTATCGTCAATACGAAGCTAGAAAATATTTTTCGGGAATTTTTCTAGTTAGTATGTGACCCCGGTAATTTGAAATGTGCGTTTAAAATTCAGTATAGTGATTTAAATGAAAATTCAAAAGGAAACTGATTGTAACGACCAAATCAGCTTGCGATACATATCCCATTGTGTTCGGAATGGGGGTGAAACGCTATGGGCGACAGGCGGTGGGCCTCGTTTCGAGGTCGAGTGTAAAAGTCAACCTATTTGCAAAATTAAATAATTAAATAAAAAAAAATATGTTTTTTAATTCCCTCCCTTTTATTCTTCTGCTTGCCCCCCCCCCCCCCCCCCGTTTCAGTTATCAGAAAACAAAAGAAAAAAAAAACCTAAATCGATTCGAAGCCGCCGCCCCCCTCAAGACCAGTCGCCGACGAAGCAGACCCCCCTCAAGCGAACGACGCAGCCGCACATCCCCTTCTTCCTCCCCCCTCCATCGATCGAAGGCCAGAGCCTCCAGAAGAAACCCCGACACCCGATTAGCCCCCCCGTTCGAGACGTTGAAACCCGAGCGCCGCCGCCCCACTTCGAGCTCCGTCGATCTGCGAACCCCCCCCCCCCCCTGTAAGTTCTTTTCGTTTTACTATTTTATTTTTAATGATTTAAAACTGATTTTAAAATGATTTTTAAAACTGATTTTTATATGATTTTTAAAACTGATTTTTATATGATTTTTAAAAACTGATTTTTATAAGATTTTAAAACTGATTTTTATAAGATTTTAAAACTGATTTTTATAAGATTTTAAAACTGATTTATAAAGTTTAAAAACTGTTTTATAAAAAAAAACTGAATTTTTAAAAAAGTATTTTAAAACTGGAATTTTTAAAAGTAGTTTAAAACTGGAACTTTTTAAAAGATAAAAAAAAACTGATTTCAAAAGATAAGTTAAAAACTGATTTTGTTTTTAAAAGAAAAACTGATTTTAAAAGATTTAAAAACTGTTTTGAAAAGCATTTTTAAAACTGATTTTAAAATATTTAAAAACTGATTGGAAAAGCATTTTTAAAACTGATTTTAAAAGATTTAAAAACTGTTTTGAAAAGCATTTTTAAAACTGAATTATAAAGGAATATAAAAACTGATTTTAAAATGATTTATAAACTAGAAGAAGATTAGAAATTTAAAAGTAAAAATCAGATTTTTATATATGGAAAGTCGAAAGTAAAAATCATATTTTTATATATCGAAAGTCGAAAGTAAAAATCATATTTTTATATATCGAAAGTCGAAAGTAAAAATCATATTTATATATTGAATAGCATAGTAAAAATTCTATTTTTGCATATGTAGAGAATACGGGCGAAAGCGACAAAAGGCGAAGATTTCTATAAGGGAAGTATCGTGAAGTGGATAGCTATTGGTGAGATTTCTGATTTAAAAATATTATATATGTGTTGAAAATGAAAGTGAATTGCTATAATATATATATATATATATATATATATATATATATATATATATATATATACGCCCCTCGTCCACAAACCATGGACGATATTTATTGGTTGAAATTGTTGTGAAAATTTGATTGATAGCGAATGGTTGTTTGGGATTGTTTGTGATTGATATTGGTTGAAAGTGGTTGAAAAATACCCATTGGTGGTTGTGAAATATTTGGTTGAAACCACTTAGGATTAGTTTGTGGAAATGAAATAAATATATACATGCCGCCTGCGTGCGAACTAGATGCATGAACCCCATTGTCAAAAACCGCGAGGTTTTAAGGTAGAGCGAGGAGCCGTACTAGGGACGATGCCGGTGTAACTACCCTGCCGTTATGCTGCCCAAATTTTGAATAATATTTGTGTGTTTGAATTATTTTCATATGCTTAAACTATATTTATTCATTGTATTGAAAACATTCATGTGTTGAATTGATATTCATTCGTTGTTTAGAAATTCATGTGTTGAATGGTATTCATATTTTGAAATAAATTGTTCGATAATAAAAATCACATTTTTATCTATATATAAAAACTATTGAAAACATTCATGTGTTGAATTGATATTCATTCGTTGTTTAGAAATTCATGTGTTGAATGGTATTCATATTTTGAAATAAATTGTTCGATAATAAAAATCACATTTTTATCTATATATAAAAACTATTGAAAACATTCATGTGTTGAATTGATATTCATTCGTTGTTTAGAAATTCATGTGTTGAATGGTATTCATATTTTGAAATAAATTGTTCGATAATAAAAATCACATTTTTATCTATATATAAAAACTATTGAAAACATTCATGTGTTGAATTGATATTCATTCGGTGTTTAGAAATTCATGTGTTGAATGGTATTCATATTTTGAAATAAATTGTTCGATAATAAAAATCACATTTTTATCTATATATAAAACTATTGAAAACATTCATGTGTTGAATTGATATTCATTCGTTGTTTAGAAATTCATGTGTTGAATGGTATTCATATTTTGAAATAAATTGTTCGATAATAAAAATCACATTTTTATCTATATATAAAAACTATTGAAAACATTCATGTGTTGAATTGATATTCATTCGTTGTTTAGAAATTCATGTGTTGAATGGGATTCATATTTTGAAATAAATTGTTTGATAATAAAAATCACCTTTTATCGACTATATGAACTATATAGAAAAATAGTGTTTTGAAATGAATTGTTTTACAATAAAAATCACATTTTTATTGTATGCATAAATCGTTGAAATGTGAAGTGTTAAAAATAGCCACTTGTTCAAACTAAACATATATGAGTTGAAATATTCATTAATTAGCTAATGAAATGATTTGCACCTATGTATGTAACATTAGAATAAATGGTGTCTTTAAACCAAACAGAAATCAAATATGAAGTTGAATAGAAAAGGATAAATGATAAGAACTGTATATATATGTATATGCATATTCATTGAACAGGTTGTAGCAAAGGGGCTAGAGAAGAGGAATAAAATTTGTGCCCGAGAAATAGGTACACATTTACTGATTTGTTTGGGTGATGATTTTGAGCCTGTTGGCTAGTCGCTTGGCTTCTTCTTTTTCTTTTTGAGATTAGAAGGACCGGGAACGCTATTTGCGATTTCCCGATGCTCCCGGTGCAGGGGAGGTTATGGCGAAATTTTTCCAAAATTTAAGGTGTTAGAAAAATTTTTGAAGTGAAAACGATATAGAAATCATCGAATGAACTATATTTATATAACTATATAAATATAAATAAAATTAAAATGAAACGAGGCCGTGCAGTTCGTATTTTGAAACCGTGATTTCAAACGACTAGTACGGGAAATCCGACCATTGGATTTTCCCGAAACCTCAACCGTCGGGTTCGCCTTGGAATAATCTTTCCAACGGCACCAACCTGGTTAAAATCCAACGGTTGGATTGTCTGGAATGTTTAATTCAATTCTGAAGAAAAACAGCGCCAGAAACGATTATATTTATTTATATATATAAATATAATTATATTTAATCGAATAACGACGCTGCAGTTCGTATTTTGAAATCGAAATTTCAAACGATTGTACCGGGAGATCCGACCGTCGGATTTTCCCGAAACTGGAACCGTTGGGTTCGTTTTGAAAAGACCTTTCTAATGATGTAAATTTTGTGAAGATCCAACGGTTAGATTTTCAGATATGTGTAAATCAAATCTGAAGAAAAACAGCGCCACGGCCGCCTTATGGCCCGAAGCGTCGTTTTGAATAAAATAGCTATTTTAAAATAAATAAAAATAGCGATAAATAGTTATAAAATATCATAAGCGATATGGAATGGAAATAAACTGAATTTGCTTGATTTATGTGATGTTTGATGGTTGAATGTGTTTGGTGTGAAAATTACATAAAAGGACAAAACCAGTGTTGTCGAATAATTTAACCATTGAAATAAATCGATTTGAAATTCTAAATATACGTGAATTATTTGGAAAGGCCGAGTTAATTCTCATTTCGAATAATCGACCGACGATTGAAATTCGAAGATGAAGACGATGGTCGAAGACCGGAGATCTTCACCTCGTTGGGATGGTAACCGAGGTCCTGATCGGGAGGCATCCCGAAATATGGATAATGAGTGGTGATCGTCCAGACGTACGTGGTGATCGAAGGGTTTGCGAGGTATTTAGTGCCTCCGGTTTCGTTCAGACCCAGAACGGACTTGTAAATGGACTGTGTGTCCGACATTGGAATTTGTTCTGTGTGATTGATAGCCATCAGTTGCACGGTGTGAATTGTCGGTGTGGCATGCTAAGATGCAGTGATCAGGGCTTCTGTTGAAAAGCAAAGTCTTGTGGTGATGATCAAAGCACCGCCTGTGTGGCGTAGCTTTGTGTATAACGTAAATTCGCGAGCCTCACACCCCGGTATGAACCTAAAACGGGAGAAAGGACCTCAGGGAGGACATGCGTTTTCTTCTAGCTAGGGTAGTGTCAGTGACCTACCAGCCCTGACATTTATATACTTTTCACCTATGTGGTTGTTGCTGTTGCGAGGCGCCTCGGTTTGATCGGACGATCCGGGTCCGATGGAGTCATTCGTTGGCTCGTTTACGCCCCAAAGGGCGGGGAAACGCAGTGTTCAGGAATATTAATCCACATCGGTGGACCGGCCCTGACGATCCAAGGGCCCACCTGTGTCTGGGTCCTGGGACACGGGCTAGAGCGTCTCGAATTCGGTAAGGACTATCTTTTGCCTTGGTTCATGACGGAAATCCAATTTCCAAATACGACATCGTGCGGTTTTGATTGTATATATATATGGCGACATGATATATGGTACCCATGCCGTCTATGATTGATAGTTATGATTTGAAATCGTTTTCAAAACATATAAACACTAGCAATAATATCAAATGCCTTGGTTTTATTCGTATCAAGCATATTTTGGCCATTATAAGGTAAAAACTCTATCCTCCGGTTTGCGTTGCATTGTGTGATGGGAACTGAGTCTTATAACGGCTTCATTTTTATAAAAAGCATAGCGATGTTTAAAAGGAAGGTTTATTTTAAAGCACTGGCAATCCAATGGAGTAAACCCGTTCCACGAAAGTGGCGTGGTCCTGTGATTAGCCAAATTATATATATGTGTTGAGTAGATTTCTCATACCAGTCCCATGACTGACTCGTAGTTTGTTTCACTCTCAAACTCGGGTGCCCCTTTTTCCACACGGGCAGCCTTGTCTTCAGGTTTAGCTGGTTCTTTCTGGATAGCTGGAGCTGAAGATGGATTCTATCATTTATTTCTTTTTATGCTGTTCAGCTCCTATTGTACATATTTTGTTTATTTCCGCTGTAGACATTTATGTATAGCTGAACTGTATTTGTACTAAGTAAGATCCTTTATACTGTGTAACTCTGATGATTACTTTTATCCAGTATATTTTGTTGTTCATTCTGGTGTATTTATTTAATTCTGTTCTGCTATTATATGTTTCTGTGTTATATTCCAAAAGATAACCTTGTTTCCGTGAGAACGGGAAATCGGGTCGTCTCATTCTTGAATCCATTGATTTTCTTTGATGTTTTCTTGGTGAAAGGGATGATTTCTCTGCTATTTTGAATTAGGATTTTTTGATTGAATTTTAATTTATTCTTGGCAGAATACCAAATATATCTTAAGTACATGCAATCAAAAAACATATGCTCAATCATCCACACAAAATAGGCACTTGATTTCAGAAATTTTATTTCATTTTAAACTTCTATCTCTAGTTGGAAGTTTATTAGCTATTGCAAAATAAGCAACATGATTAGTTTGGGCAATTTATTTTGTTCTAAATAACATTATGCTCGATCTACTATTGATTATGTACATTTTAAATAATTCCGAACTTTTTAAAAATGCATTTTCCTTTATTGCTTAATTTCCAAAAGCAAGCATCCTTCAATTGATTAATAGTTTCAATCGTTGATTTAAAAACTAAAGCTGCTTGATGATTTTCAGCCCTCCAAGCATAATTTTGAATAATGCTTTGAATAGTAATCATTTGCATTACCAAATATACTAAGATTTTGCCAACCAATCAGATTTATTAATAAATTACCATGTATCCATGGATCAAACCATAGACTTTATTGTTTTCCGTTTCTAAATTTCCTTTCAAAGACTTTAACCCTAACATTTCTATAACTGAGAATGTTTTTCTAGGGGAAAGAGCTGTTGTTTTCTATTCTTGCAGTGTAATTTTTATTATTTTTGAGATATTTATCTTTCATCCATTTTGCCTAAAGAGATTATCTTAGTAAATCCATCCATGCTTTTTTATTTTACAAACATTATCCCATGATATTTTATGATGTTTTGGCGGGAATGTTATGAGATCGAATCCAATAGATAATAACTATGTGATGAGAGCATGTGCTAGTAGGGGTGAGAGTTAGGGCCGTCAATTTCTAACACAACCCGAAACATGACTCGTAACCCGCACGGAAAAAACCCAACCCGACCCATCTATAAACGGGTCAATTTCGGGTTAACTCGCTTTGACCCATTTAATAAACGGGTGGGTTTCGGGTTGAGCCGTGAACCCGTTTTTGACCTGCCATGAACCGTTTAATGTAAAATATATTAGTTCAAAAATCAATAGTTGCACAAATATATCAGTAGTTGTGATAATTTAATGGTGAGCATTGAGCAATTTGAATACCATTGTTGCTATAATCAAAATTTTCATTTTCATATTCAACCAATGATTTGTTTGTTTTCAATCCATGCAGGCAATAGGAATGTACCATTTGATGTAAAGTGTTGTATTGCTTGCAAGTTGCTAGATTGTTTATTGCCTTTTAAGTGTACTGTATTTGTAATTTGTATGATCCAATGGATGATCTTCTACTGCTAGCTTGTATTAATGACTGTATCATGTATGTTGCCTTTTAAAGTATTGTATTTTTAAGTGTTGTATTGTTCTATTTCAGCATGCTCTTATTTTGCAAGGTGTAGGTGATAAAAAGGTTTCTACAAATTAATAGGTCAAAATGAGTCAACCCGACCTGGCTAGGTAAACAGGTTACGCGGGTCAGGTCGGGTCAATCCGTTTATAAACGGGTTGGGTTCGGGTTGGCATAATTTGACCCGTTTATTAAACGGGTTGACCCGATCCATTTAAAAATTGACCCGAACACAACTTGACCCGACCCAAACCCGACCTGGCACGACCTATTGACAACCCTATTGAGCGATAGGTCGGTTCGGTCGGTTTTGAGATAAAAAGACTCAAACCGAATTGGAACCGAAAATTTTCCAAATCAGAGTGAACCAAACCAAATTAATTCGGTCGGTAACCGATTTAACCGAACTTGAAGGGTGTGTTACTGTTTAAATGATGAATTCACTCAAAGCAAAAATAAATTCATGTTTAGAGAAAATTTGTATTGTAAATTTTACGTTTGTAATAAATTTTGATCTATTTGCAACAAATGCCTTTGTACTTTATCATTAAACTAATTATTTAAAGTACTACAATACCGTAAAATTAGATAATAAATTCAAGGTTTGGTTAATTTAGTTAAACCGAGAACCGAAAAAATATACTTTACAAACCAAATTCAAACCGATTTAGTTTCAAAACCGAATCGAGCCGACCAAAATGGACCGGTTTGGTCGACTAATTCAATTTGAACAGAATATTGCTCACCCCTATGTGCTAGCTCCATCCTGCTAACTATAGATAAGAGTTTACTAGACAAATATTCTAATCTAGTTTGAATCCTGTAGTCTGGTACAATCTCTATCATTAATCCGGTTAATATTAAGTCAAAGACCAAGATATTTGAATGGCAGGGTTTTAGAATCTTATGCGTATCATCCTTACTGTTTCATCCTTTACTAAAGTACATATTTTATTTTCATTAACTTTTAAACCCAACAAATTTTTCTAACAAAGATAACAACCAGCGTAATAGCATTTTTAGATTCAGCTTTCAAAAAGATCAGTAAATCATTTGCATATTGCAGATGAGTTACATTTCACTTGAATCTGTTAATGGCTTTTATATTACTATTTAATAACCCAGTTTCCATTAAAATAGAAAACTATTCCACAACAATGGTAATAAGGTAGGTGATAAAGAGTCATCTTTTCTTATACCTCTATTATATTGATAAATCCTTTTGGAATTCCATTTATTGTAATGGATAATGTAAATTTTTCTATATGTCCTTTTATTAAATCAAAGAGTCTGTTATTGAAATCTAATTCTTTTATCATACGAGTGATGAAATTTTATTATTTTTATCAAAATTTTATGTAAATAAATTTCAAAACACAAGAGATTCTTTTTTCAACACCCAAAATTTCTTAACATTTCTTGGGCAAGCAAAGTATTATCATAAACTAACTTACCCAGAGTAAAAAAAACTGGACAAAAAATAGGAAGCTGTATTTTCGAACAGTGAACAAAAAATTGGACTAGTAATCGGCAGTGCCAGACGAAACTTGTTTACATAGAGCAACAATAGAGGAATTGTAGGTAAATAACATTCATTCAGATCTATGCTTTCAATCAAGCGGTATTTTAACGCTGAATGAACAAGCGCTGATTTGAATGGATGCCATTGAATGATACCGTAAAGAAAACATCCTCAAAACTTCTGAACACTGAAAATGTAAGTCTTCAGAAGCTCATTAAGAACCAGTGGCTGGAAACAAACGATACCTTAATTTCATAATTATATATTTTAGAAAAATATTAGTCTATTACTGAAAACGGTGGATATAATTTTGGTATATAAAATTACAATAATATATACATCTATAAATTTCAAGATTGTTAGGAAGATTGACTTTGAAACTAAAATATTTAAAGTATGGTAAAATCCTTTTAACAATTTACATTTCTTGAAAAATTTAAAAATAGTATAAAAACAACAGTCTAAATGTCACCTTATGTGGTTTGTAAAAAAAATCCCTAAACCATTAGACCTTGGAATTTTATCCACATTAGCATTAAAGAAGACATACTTATCTTCTTTCAATTCTAACAAGAGCATTGTTAATTTAGACACAATATTTGGAAATGTAATGGGATATGAATCAACATTGTATAGGGTTGTAAAATATGTAATTGCTTCTCTTTCTATGATAGAGACTTCATTCCTAGTATGGCTTTTATTTCTCCTTATTGTCATTCTAACATAAAAAATTTGATAGCAACACCCCAATTTGAAAGATGGTCAAATTTATCTTTCTACCTTAGATTAACTGATAAAATATAAAGCAAGCAAACTAATAAAGACTGAACATTGAAAAAATTGCAAATTAATTTTGGTGGCTCTCATATTCTTGACCAATATTATTAATATTTTCTTAGCTCTATATGTATTCCAACTTTCAATTTTGTCTCTATATTGTAGAGAATTTTATCTAGTTCGTATTGGGCAGGGCCTTTTAAACTAAATTTTAAGCTACTTTATACTATTTTAGAATAATTTTTCCAAGCACCCAACCATTATAAACCTAAAAGGTGGCTTTCTTTTGAACAAATTATTGAGATAAGATAAATTTTTTGGCATAGCCGACCGATTTTTAAAGTGATTGCAAACACCGGCATTTAAAGTGATCGCAAACACTTTTATTGTAACCAATAATAAGTACATATAACAGGAGGTTGGTGGTTGCCAACCAACTACAATTTGGTTTTTAAGGTGGATCATCCACCATTTGCAACATTTATAGTGGTCCGTCAATAAAATCTATCATATCCTAGGCTACGGTAATTTCATAATGTACTCTATGCAGGGATTCATAACATTTCTTATGTAACTAAATACAAATACCTAACCACAACAAGTACAATAATACATTATTTCATAAGACAATAGCTAGGAAGTTATGCGTGCACAGAGGCACATCCCATCCTACTCTGACTTCTTGAGCAACACAAAACACGACCAGCATGATGTGAACGGCTTCCATGATTTCTGCCAACCATCTCATAGGAGAACACCTAACGATGCACACTTAATCACAAGGAGATACGACAATACGTATTGACTTTCCTTTCAGCCCACGCTACCAAAATGCTCATGATCGGAGATAGCTCGGTGAGGCATAATCACCACCAGATAAAACAACCAAGGTCTGTGCTGAAGAATCACGTGGATAGCCTTTTGACTATGATAAACCTCAACGAAGCCAAAAGATCAACCACAAAAATTTGAAAAAACATGGTCTAAGCAGCAAAAACGATGCATTCCATTTGCCATATCCAAGCACAAGAAGACCAGAAAAAGTCACACTAATCACCAGATCTATGATACAAACTACCATAGAAAAACATAGAGCCGACTACAGTGGACTACCAACTAGACAAAAACAGGTTTACATTGAAGACCCTTTCAGCAAATAAGACGCATCACAGACAAGCAAAGCAGCAATGACAATACGCGAAATCAAAATGACTAAAAAGGAGTTGCTACTCGCCGTTTACTCCGTGCAGGTGCCAGACTCCCAAACTACGACTTACAATCAGTTGAATAACTTGCAAAGAAGTAGTTGCCAGAAATTGTAAAGCACAGTGATGGAAGTGTAGATAGAAAAGGTTTTTGGGTGTAGCGTGATCAGATTTGACGTGGACGAAGATATTTGGGCCATTGATTGTCAAATAGATTTCATGTAAAAGCTTAGCTTAGGAGGAGATGAAATAGGTTATTGGAGGCCACCAAGGAATAGAGAAGAAGAAGAATTAAAATGGTGGCGAGAGTGAAGAAAGAGGGGAGTTGGACTATGCTAGAACAACCGAAAATAAATTCATACGGGTGACATGGAATGAAATCAAACGGTGGAGATTAGAGGATGGAAACTATAATTCAAGAGGAAAAATAGGGAGGGTCCACTTTCTATCTCTAAACTGGTGTTTTCCACCGCTTTTGCTCTCGGTTGAAATAGCATTCTCGTTAGAGGAAAAAGAAGATTCCTTGACTCCAATAATAGTGCCCTCCAATAAGGAAGCTTTTGGAACACAGTTGTTAGGTTAATAATTTTGATAGGAGTATAATCACTAGTAGCTTGTGGAAAAGTTAAGCAATTAAAATAAAGAAAGAGTTTAGATTAGCTCGGTTTAAAATTTTGTCTAATTTACAAGAATATTTCTATACTCCCCACATTTCCAAATTTATTTATTTCCAAAAACAGGTACAATTAAACCAATTTAAAGAATTAACTCATTTAAAATTTCAATATTTTGGATTGGAATAAGGCTACCACCTCTTTTTCAAAAGCATGCAATACTGAATTAAACCACTCATAAGTAGCCCAGGCTTGTCCATTTTCTTACTTAACAATACATTATTATTTTCATTATTTAATGCAAAAACAAATGTGATTTCTAAAAGAAAGCCTCTTTTTCTAGTAGAAAAAACATTTACATTGTTAGTCCATAGTTTATTTAGAAAAACTCCAAATATTGGGATCAATAGATCATTATTCTACTATTTCGACCGACTATATTATTGTTGATAATATTACAATTAAAAAAGTACTAATTTTCAAGCTATAATTTTTACTCATGCCTAATTTATGTTGCAAATTTCCAATAATATCAGGATATGTGAAAGTATTAATTTAGACAGACACAATTTTTTCTTAGGGGAATTAAGCCCTCTTATATTCTAAGCAATAATTGATATTATTAAAAGATTAAAATAAAAATATTACAAGGATACGCAAAGGATATAAGATGGATACAATGAAGCATTGTGTTAATCTCTCATATCTTTCCCCTGCAGCTTTCTTGGTTTCCCGTTGCAAGAAGTGTTTCTATTTTATTTTTAGTTGTTCTTCCCATTTATCATTTCTACAAATATATTTTTCTCTAAACAAAGATTCCATTGCATATTCACACTTATTTTCCTATGAATGAGGAGTATCTCTGTTGGTAGCAGCTCTAGCCTTTTCTTTACTTAAGATAATTTCAATCAGATTTTTGGTTTTCTCTTTCTTTTTCCTTTTTACTGTCTTTGAAGAAGAAAATGAGTTTTACGTTTCATGAATATTTTGAGATCCATTATGTTTATTATTTTTAACTCCATGTTGTCAAGACTTATTCATCTAAAAAAAATTGAGTTTTTCTTGGCTTTTTTAAATGCTTCTTCATCCATATGAATGTTGGACAATGCATCACCTACGGTATAATTCAGAGTAAAAGTGAAGTTCAATTTCTCTTGTGAAATCATTTCTAAATCTTCCTCCTCCTTTTAGGCACACTACTCCATCATTTTATTATTTGATTTGTTATTTAAGAACTCTTTCTCAGAAACTTCTTGAGTGTTAATTTCCTTTCTCCCTTTTGGCAAGCACTCTTCTTCTGCTTCATTTCCAGATTATGTAAATCTTCATTTTGTGAATGCTTCTTCACCAAAATTTTTTAACCAAACAGTGATCAATGTTATGACTAAAACATTTACAACGTAGGAAGTTTGGGTGATCCACTCAGTCTACCTTTTGAGCAATGATTTCTCCATCGTAAATTGAGATAACTGCCTCATTTGGATGTTCAATTTCTACATTTACTTCCACTAATTTTTTTGCAAAATTTTGCATTATTTCATTAGCTGCATGTTCATATTATTTAAGAGGAATACCTATAATACTAGCAATGCTTACGAGTGTTTCCTTATAACGCAATCTGAGATTTGATTCTGGTAGCCTAAACCATATTGGAATAGTAAAAAGCACATCGTTATCCAATTTTACTTCACTTTTTCATTTTTTCTGAAGATTATTAATTTTCCACTTATAAAACAAGGGCTATCATTTTACTCACAATAATATTGATTGTAAATTTGATAACGAAAACCCATTGTTTCTTACATACAGATCAACACTTTTCTAAGGAATTACAAAAGCGCGAATTATGTAACAATACTGCAAGCGCACAGATCATATAGTATGCAGGTCGAACACAGGGAGGTAAATTAAATCAAATTATTTATATAATTTCATGGGCGAGTTAGACAAATCTTGGAGATGGGATAAAATTGAAATTACAATTTAGTTCAGAACAAATCTAATTGAACTACAAACTAAAATTGTAATTTTCAATAAAAACAAGTAACACTACAATTGAATTAACTATATATTTGAATCTAATCGAATCTATAATCAATTCAATGATTAAAAATAAAACAGAGTGCTAGAAATAAATTTGCAGAACGGAAACAAACTAACAGAAATGTTAAATTCGGTTTACCGTTGAATCTAATCAGACAGTCAATCACTAAAGAGAAAAGTAATTGCAATAGCAACTGTGTTCTAGCAGATCTAATTGACTAGACAACACAAATTACCATGAAAATAAAAAAATTGCAGAATTAAAAGAGAACTTTATTAGAGAAAAGTTACAGAAATATTGAAGATGATTTACAATGATACAAAGATATTTATAGGTGATGTAATGTCCTTCCTATGAGAATAATTGGGTCATGAATAAATCTCTTGAAAATAATATATCTACAAATAAAAGAGATAAGATAGACTCGAAATATTCCATGCAGCTTTCCTCTTTTGATTGGTGACATGTGGCAAATTGATTGGCTTATACTTGGAAATAATTCAATCAAGTATTCTTCTATATGGAAGTTGAAAATGAATGATTTAATTTGAGAAGAATACGCCTATTCCTTAAAATCTTTATTAGTACATACATTATATATACATATGAATATATATATATATATATATATATATATATATATATATGTATGTATATATATAACATATCACTATTCCACATATTTTTCAGAGCAAGAAGGCGGTGTGTATATAAATCCATTCTCCCTTTTTCAGCAAAAATAAGGCTTTGCCAAGGATTGAACTTAGACCACTATGTACAAATTTTCATGCCTTTACCAATGAGCTACAACTTCTTTTGCAATTGAGATAACTTTGATATGGGGAAGTAGCTTTTTTTCTTTGCAGTTGGCCTTTAATTGATTGAAGGAGACAATTATTGAACTTGTGAAAAACACACGAAAAAATACCCAAAGTAATACTTATTTGTTTACAAAAGATAATATATAAGAGCATAAAATAAACACATTTCTGTGCTAATCAAATACCCCCACACTAGTCTTTTACTCGTCCTCGAGTAAAAAAATGAAAAATTAAACTAGATAGGTCACATTTTCATAGGAAACATGATTACATTGAGCATATGCAACAAGCCATTAAACCTCTAGGTATCCCTAGTAGGATGAGTGGTGTCTGGTGAGGGTTTTCAGTGGATACTACCCACAAAATCCAAATGCAATATGCTATGGTTCTAATGCAACTACATGAATGAAACAGACATATGCAAATAAAATAAAAATGAAAACATGACTTATTTCAAGAAAGTGGTACAACAAATTAAGTTGACAACTTCTAGTCGGTTTATTTTATTTTAGATACCTCAACTTGTCAAAAAAAATCAACACAATTCAAGTTTTCAAATGTTAAATTCCAGTTTGGCCAGTTGGTTCGGTTGATAACATAGTGCAGCCATGGAATAAATTCTCAGTTTGCTTGTCGCAGTTTGTGAATTGGTATTCTAATTTCCTTGTGTTTGGCTAGTCAAACCAATAACGTCAAGAAATGTTTGGGCATCATCGCTTATTCTCTCTATCTCTATAAAAGTTAAAATTTATGATTAATTACATACTCCTAACTTAAAAGACCAAGGTATACCACCCGTACACTGCCTTACAGACTGACGGAGAGTTGGGACAGAGCTTGGCGGATTGTGCAGACAAACGCTGACTTTGTCAACAACATGTCTGTAATCCTTAAGTGTCCAACTCATAAAATGAGACCATAATATACCAACACTGACCAACATGTCAGATAGAGCTTGGCGGGTTTGCACACCAACGTTAGATATACAAGCAATGTTAAATACCCTTGGATTGCTATTATTATTAGTATTGAAAATATAATAACAAGAGAGAGTTACATGAATTCAGCTTAACACAACTTAGTTTTAAAGATTCATAAGCCAATATAAGTATTTATATCCCCCACTCATTAAACAAAGACTACAATTTAGAATAAACTTCATGGCCATCACCTAAGAATCTCACTATTTACTGGTTACACTATTATCCCTCAAAGTTCAACTTTCATTATATTTCTTATTCGATCTTAGTTAAGAGAAAAAAATACCATCAACTGGCCAACAATTGTTAACTTATTTTGTTGTACAATCTAAAATGAGTCATATTCCAAAAAAAATGGCATGTTACTATGATCTAAAATGCATGATGGTCCTATTTGAAAATAAAGAAAGAAAAAATATTAAAGGAAAATAAAAGGATGTAATGCAGACTCACCCCCACACTAGAACTAAACAGTGTCACTGTAAACACGTTTTCTAAATGTGAAAGATAGCATCCAAAGATGGATTAAATGCAAAATGATTTGTAAAATAAAGTGCAATTTAACAACTATATGTGTGTGAAAATCATATGCAAAATGAAATCTATGATGATAATGAATGTTCTGTAATGAATGATTCTTCCTTTTCCCCCCACACTTGCCTCTATCGAAAATGATGCACAATGATTTCTTATTTGATTTATGAGGTACAACAGGCATGTCAGTGAATTCTAAGATGAAAATACTTCCTATGAAAATTTTGTCGTGCCAACGATTTATACAATTCAAATGCAGATTATCCCGTAAAATTTTCAAAGGTTTTTCTTCTTGGTCCTCATTAAGATCAGAGGCCAAGATTACAGGAAAATTTTCTGTAGAGTCCAAGTAAGCATATTCACAATCTTGTGGCAGGGGTTTGAGGCACAACTTAGGATGTTCTTGTATGTTAACATTGGTCAACATTCCTTTGTTAGATTCAGGTGACGAAGGTTTCGAGTCAAAGAGTTCATTTAGTTCAGAAATGTATTCAAACTCATCGAAATCAGAGTTGAAATGTTCCAAACACATTTTCAAGGCTTCAGAAGTGTGATTAGAAGTTTCATCAATTGTGGTTTGAATCATGTCAATTTCCGCTATTTCAGAATCTTTGGGTTGACGGAAAATATTCAATTCTATAGTTAAGTGCACAAACGATAGTCGAAATTGGCTGCTCCTACAATTTATAATGGCAGTTGAGGTAGCTAAGAAGGGATGACCCAAAATCAATGGAATTTGACTAACAGGATTCGAAACAGGCTCGGTTTCAAGAATTATGAAGTCGATAGGGAAATAAAATTGTTCAGTTTGAATCAAAACGTCTTCAATTATACCCAGTGGTTTTTTAAATGACCGATCAGCTAACTGAAGAGTGATGTTTGTTTGTTTAATCTCGCCTAATCCAAGTTGACGATAAACAATATAAGAAAGAAGATTAACATTGGCACCAAGATCAAGTAAGGCATAAGAAATGTGAGTATTTCCTATTTTTCAATCAATTGTAGGGCATCCAGGGTCCTTATACTTGATTGGTGAAGGATTCGAGAAAATAGAGCTAGTGTTCGCAGTCAAGAAGGCAGTTTTAGGAACATTAGTGGCTCGTTTTCGGGTACATTACTATTTTAGACACTTAGCATATTGAGGAATTTGTTTGGTGGTGTTTAAAATGGAATATTGACATGAACTTGTTCGAAAATTTCAAAAAAAAATTCAAAATTGGTATCCTCTTTCTAAATTTTAAGTCTACGAGGATACGGAGCAACCGGTTTTAGACTCTTTCAGAATTTTGGTCATTCGAAGGAGAAGGTTTTGATGTGGAAAGTGAAGGGGGTACATAAATAGAAGGTGAGATGCTAGGATTACAAAATTAGAGGAGGAGATATTGTCGGGGTTGCTGACATTCGAAGAAGATGAGGGTTCAGAAGGTTCCAAGGAGTTGGCATTGGTTTCCATCGGGTGAGAATCAAGATGTTGATTTGGAATTGGGATCAAAGGATTATCGGGATTGCCGAATTGTTGTCAAACGTTTTTCCTGACCTAAAGGTGATGACAGCATTAACCGAATTATGGTTTTCGTCCTCACAAGAATTTACAGCACGAGAGTTATATTTTGGATTCACCTCGGGTTGACTAGGCAACTTTCCTTTCTCATTACTTTTCATTAGTCCCTTCGTCATATTCCTTATTTGGTCGAGTTTAGCATCATGTGAGTTCATTTAGCTTCGTGAGAGTTCAATTGTTTCTCCAAATGCACAATTTCTTGTGACAGTTGAGAAGATTGAGAGGATAGGGTTGATGATTGAAAGTTAGGTTGCCTATAAGGTTGTTTGGATTAAGGTGCAGATTGAGAGGTTTGAGAATTGGAAGATGGAGCTTGGTAATACGTATTGGGAATAAAGGGTTGCATGTGAGATGAGTTTGCTGAATTATTAGGATTTCACCAAGAAAAGTTTGGGTGGTTCCTCCAACTACCTTTGTACATGGATGAGTAAGGATTATTTTGAGCTATAGCATTGGCTTGGTCTTGAGAGTAATAGTGGGATAGCCCTTCTCCGACTTAAGGAGTTTGATTTTCTAAGGGAAGGTGACTTGGGTCCACGACATGCACTCCTCTAATAGAAGTACGAATGGGAACACGAATTGATTCCCATTGCATGTCTTTTTCAGAATAATCTTCTAAGAATTGCCAAGCTTCGTCGGCCGTCTTTGACATGAATTCACCTCCACACATTGATCCTAGCTGAGTTCTAGTCTGATAGTTTAGCCCTTCATATGCAATTTAACATAAGTGGTCTTTGAGAATGGCATAATGAGGACAACTATATAACAGTTGGTTGAATCTCTCAAAGTATTTTGAAAAAGCTTCCCCCTCATTTTGACAAAATTGATTTATCTCGGTTCGGATTTTGAGAGTTTTATGGAAAGGGAAGAATACAGTGACAAATTCATCCCAGCTTCTTATGGAATGTTTTGGAAGAGAATTTAGCCATCTTTTAGCACTTTCATGTAATGCAAATGGAACTAGCCTCAGCTTAATTGATTTGTTAGATAATTGTTACATTTTTATTGTGGACGCATACAATTCAAATTCACTTAGAAATTCATAAGCATTTTCAGAACCAGTAAATTTTGGTACCCCTTTAATAAAAGAATATTTAAGTTCAAAATTGTTTCCTTCAGCTGGTAGGACCACGATGACAAATGGTTGAACAGTTCTAGTTGGATAACATCGATCTCGAAGAGACAGGGGTCTATCCATTTCCAAATTGAGATTTTGCAAGTTTTGATTTATTCGATTTTGATCCATCTCGTTTGGAAAATTTTGGTTTACTCGAGAACCCCTAGGAGAATTCTGCTGGCTAACACTCGTTTCACTCATCGTTGTTGAATATAAAAATCCAAGACTTAAAATTGACACAAGTAGCTGCTATTACAAAATAGATAACGTACTCAAGTATATCCTATTAGTTGATAATCTCGATCTGAAGGGGGAAGAGGGTCTTATGGCCGTTCATGTATAGTGTAAATACTAAGGGATACGACCAATGTTTTACGGGTAGTATACAACCTCTTTTGCTACAAGTTCAATAAATTGAACTAATATATATCCGCGATCAAACCCTTGAGATAATCAATTTAACAAAATACACTTTTATAGTTAAATATTTGCAAATCAAATCAAGTTTTATGACGAGAGTGATGATTTAAATTATGGAAATTCTTTCCTCACTAAATCTATTCAGCAATTTTCAGTCAACACAACAGTCAAACAATAGTAATTGCAGAAAATTAAAATATTGTACAAGCAAGTCGTTGCCCCTACAGAAGATTTTTACAAGCAATTTCTATATTTTTAAGCAACTGCAACATAGCACCTATAGAGTTCAGAAAATATTACAATGGGGTATCGCGGACTGTCCATAGCATTAAGTAACTTTCCAATGGCCTTTGATCAATTGAACATCTTCTCCTCTTCTCGTTCTTTTTTTTATAGAAAAGAAGAAAGAAAATCAACAAAAATAAAGAAAAATCGAAAAGGAGAAAAATCCTATTAAAGAAAACTAACAAACGGACTAGAAGCTAAAAAACAAAAAACTTTAAAACAAAGACTATGTTAAGAAAAAAAACTAACTCAGCTAAAAAAGAATCCTAACAAAAACACACAAAATAAAATTAAAAAAATAAAACAAAAAATTCAAACTCTAACAACCTAGACTTGATAAGGAAAACAACCGGTATAGCGTGCTCAAAATCAAATCCATCTCACCAACAAACAATGTCGGCCAAAAAGAAAAATATTGGAACACCACTTGCCTTAATTAAAAATGGTATAGCACTACGATTTAAAACAAAGACACCCCATAAATTTTATTCCTTCTTAATGCCTCACAAATCTCGGCATAAATTCTAGATCCCAAATATAACCTCATAAGAACACATTCGCTGAAACCCAAAACAAATAATTAAAATATCAATTCCATGAAATCAGGAAAAAAAAATCATGCCTCTTTTTAGAAATCAATTTGGGTAATCTACTTATCGAATTGAAATCGGTTAGGGAGGTTGCGGTTCAGGGATGTATGTAACAACCCGGAAAATCAAAATTTTTAATTTGGCTATTTTAGTGGATTTTAAATATTTAAAATAAATTATTTTAAATAATAACGACAAAAAGTATGTTTCAATCGATGTTTGAAAATAAATATATTTATATTAAATTATAAACAAGGCCTGAAAAGGCGCGGCAGTTTCAAAATTTAAATTCAAAATTTGACTAACTGTACTAGTGCAAAATAAAACGGATTTTAGTGAAACCAAAAATATTTAAATCTGTTTATGAATATCTTTCTAACGAATTTGAAAAAATCAAAGTTTCGTAGCGAGAATCAAAAGTTATGGCCAAATGAATTTTCTAAAAGGTCGCTATAGAGAATATATAGCCCTTGAAAATAGACATTTTGCAAACGACCTCGGAATTCAACGAAACCACTTTGGTTGGATCCGAGATGTCAAATTATTGCTAGGTTTCAAATTCCATAATTTTTGAAGTTAATATGTGAGCGTGGCAAAGAAAAATGTGTTTGGTTGATTTCAGATAAATTGGATCGACCAGAGAATGGCCATTTTTCAAACGGTCTCAGAATTCGACAAAACTAGTTTTGTTGGGACCGTATCGTTAAAACATAGCTAGATTTATTTTTCTGGAATTTTTGGGATCAGTATGTGGCCCCAGCAAATTGAAATGTACGTTCAAATCAAATATTGAAGGTTTTATATTTTAATTTGAAAAGAAACTGACTGTAACAGTCGAATGGGCCTACGAAACATATCCCATTATGTTCGGAATGGGGGTATTTAGCTTGGGCAACAATCATTGGGTTTGAATTGGTGTTCGTGAGAGAAAACCCTAATTTTTTTGAAATAATAAATATCGTCGAATCATATTTTTTTATTTCATAAAAAAAAATATAAAATCGAGAAAACCCCTGCCTCACCTCCCGATCGACGGCGAAACCCATCTCTCCCCCTCCCGACCGATTTCCGGCCAATCCACTTCGAATTAGCCCCCGCTCCTTTGCAACTTTTTGAAGCTCATCTCCTCCACTTCAATTCAATACCAACCTCGCTCCCCCTCGCTTCGTATTTCGTGAGAACTGCGCCTTTGAAGTCCCAAACTTCATTCCGCCGCCGCCGTTCAATGGCACCACCGAACTGGGCTCCACATTCGGTGCAGCTACGCCTCCCCTAGCCTGTCAACGTGGAGAAACCCGATCGTCTTCAAGTGCAACGGATTGGCCGATAAATCCAAACCTAGTTTTGAACAAAACTGAAAGGTATCGGCTTGTTTATTTTGAACTGATTTTAACGGTTTAAAAGCGTTGCAAACTTCTAAAAATCGTATCTTTTTGCTATGTGGTCGAAATGAAGTGAAACAAGAGATAGTGGACTCTTGTGGACGTCTTCTACATTTTAGAAGAGACCGGATATTTTTCTGAGCCTTCTACGATTTTGGGTGGAGTGGAACCCAATGTGAGATTTCTAATTTATAAACGATATGGAAAACAATGATGTATAAATTATATAGTCGATGTATGAGTTATATAAGCATTGTACACCTTATGTATTAGCATTGTAAAAGTTGTATGTTCGATGTATAAGTTATATATGCGTTGTAAAAGTGATATATGCATTGAAATAAATTGAAATGATACTGAAATGAAATCGAAATAAAGTTATATACGTATATATATATATATACTCCCCTTGTCCACAGACCATGGACAATATATATTAGTTGTGATGTTGTTTGGATTATTGGTTGATGTGAAATTTGGTGAATATCATGAATGGTTGATTTGAAATGATTGATTGTGATTGAAATCCCAATATGTTTAGTATATGGGAATATTCGTTTGCGTACGAACTAGATATTGAAAATCCCCATTGTCAAAAGCAGCGAGGCTTTAAGGTAGAGCGAGGAGCCGTACTCGGGACGGTGCCGGTTTTAACTACCCTGTCGTTATGCTGCCGAAATTTTCAATAATATTCATGTGTTAGAATTATTTTCATGTGTTGAAACTATATTCATGTGTTGAAGACAAATTCATGTGTTGAATGAAGTTCATGTATTGAATAAATTCTTTGAAAGATAAAAATAACATTTTTATTATATATATAGACTATATAAAATATTAGTATTTTAAATAAATTGTTTTAACACCGAAAATAACATTTTTACCTTATGTATGAACTATATAAAATAATCGTGCTTTGAAATAAATTGTTTTACAATAAAAATCACATTTTCATTATATATATATATATATAAACTATAGAAAACATTCATGTGTTGAATAAAGGACTAGAATGATAAAAATCATATTTTTATCGTATGTGTGAAGTCGAAAACATTAATGTGTTGAATATATAGATTGAACAATAAAATCTACATTTATATTGTGAATATGAAGTGCTAAAAATATTAATGGGTTGAATAAATATTTTTGATGATAAAAATGTCATTTTTACCATGTAAACGACTCGCTAAAAATACACAAGTGTTGAAATAAATATTTGTTTGTTATGAATATTATTTTTAACATGTGTATGAACTAAATAAAATAGTCATGCTTTGAAAGATATTTTTGTTCGCTGAAAATATCATTTTTATACGAAATATGAAGTGTTAATAATGGTGATGTGTTGAAATAAATATCTACGGGATAAAAATATCATTTTTATCAAATGTATGAAGTGAATATGGTTTTGAAATCGAAGAATGAATCATATATATATACAATTAAAATAAATCGAATAACGAAGCTGCAGTTCGTATTTTAAACCGTGATTTCAAACGATTAGTGCGGGAGATCCGACCATCGGATTTTCCCGAAACCGAAACCGTTGGGTTCGCTTTGGAAATATCTTTCCAAAGACACCATCTTTGCAAAGATCCAACGGTTGGATTGTCTGGAATGTTTAATTCAAATCTGAAGAAAAACAGCGCCAGAATTGATTATATTTATATATATATATATATATATACAATTAAAATAAATCGAATAACGACGCTGCAGTTCATATTTTGAAATCGTAACTTCAAACGATTGTACCGGGAGATCCAACCGTCGGGTTTTCCCAAAATTGGAACCGTTGGATTCGTTTTGAAAAGATCTTTCTAATGATATAAAATTTTTGAAGATCCAATGGTTAGAATTTCAGATATGTGTAAATCAAATCTGAAGAAAAACAGCGTCACGACCGCGTTATGGCCTGAAGCGTCGTTTGAATGAATTGGCTATTTTTAAATAAATAAAAGTAGCGATAAATCGTGATAAAATATTATAAACGATATGGAATGGAAATAAACTGAATTTGCTTGGTTTATTTGATATTTGATGGTTGAATGTGTTTGGCGTGAAAATTACATTAAAGAACAGAATTATTGATGTCGAATAATTTAACCATTGAAATGAATTGATTTGAAATTCTAAATATACGTGAATTGTTTGAAAAGGCCGAGTTAATTCTCATTTCAAATAATTGATCGACGATTAGAAGTCGAAGATTAGAAGACGGTGCAAGACTGATGATCTTCACGTCGAATGGAGGGGTGCTACAGATGCTCATGATAGGAGTGGCTACCTTGAAGGGGCTAAAGTAGTAGCCGTCCGGACGTACTTGTTGATTGTACGGATGTGCGAGGTATTAAGTGCCTCCGGTTTAGTTCAGACCCAGAATGAACTTGTAAATAGACTGTGTGTCTGACATTGGATTTTGTTCTGTGCTGATTGGTCTCTATTAAATATATATCTGTTGGCGGCGGAGAATTTATTCTCTTGCTTAACGCCCTTCTCTGAGACGTACGAGCTCAGAGGTTATATATCGATAGAAATCAGTCGCATGGAGGGAATTGCCTGTGTGGCACGCCTAAGTGGCAGATGATCAAGGCTTCTATTGAAAAGCAAAGTCTTGTGGTTGATGGTCAAAGCGTGGCCTATGTGGCATAGCTTTGTGTATAGCGTTGTTTCGCGAGCCTCACACCCCGGTATGAGCCAGAAACGGGAGAGGACATCAGGGAGGACATGCGTTTCCTTCTAGCTAGGAGTGGTGCTTTGGATTTTGCATGCCGGGGTATTTTACTTATGTGGATGATGGAAAGTGAGGCCTCGGTTGCTTCGGTCTCTTCGGAGCCGATGGTGTGGTCGGATATGACCAGTGACGCCCCATAAGGCGGGGAAACGCAGTGTTTAGGCATTTTAATCCACATCGAGTGGACCGGCCCTGACGATCCAAGGGCGCACCTGAGTCTGGGTCCTAAGACATAGGATAGAGCATCTCGAAGCGGTAAGGACGATCCCTTGCCTTGGTTCATGATGGAAATCCAATTTCCAAATACGACATCGTGCGGTTTTGATTGTGTGTGTATATATATATATATATGGCGACATGATATATGGTACCCATGCCGTCTATGATTGATAGTTATGATTGAAATTGTTTTTGAAACATATAAACACTAGCAATAATATCAAATGATTTGTTTTGCTTGTATCAAGCATATTTGGGCCATTATAAGGTAAAACTCTATCCTCCGGTTTGTGTTGCATTGTGTGATGGGAACTGAGTCTTATAATGGCTTCATTTTTATAAAAAGCATTGCGATGTTTAAAAGATTTACTTGTTTTGAAGCACTGGCAATCCAATGGAGTAAACTCGTTCCGCGAAAATGGCATGGTCCTGTGATTGGCCATATATTAAAATATGTTAAGTAGATTTCTCATACCAGTCCCATGACTTACTCATAGTTTGTTTCACTTGCAAACTCGGGTGCCCCTTTTTCTACATGGGCAGCCTTGTATTCAGGTTTTAGCAGGCTCTTTCTGGATAGCTGAAGATGGATTCTATCATTTATCTCTTTTTATGTTGTTTAGCTCCTATTGTACATATTATGTTTTGTTTTCTGCTGTAGACATTTATGTATAGCTGAACTGTATTTTGTGTTAAGTACTATCATGTATACTGTGTAACTCTGATGATTATGTTTATCCAGTGTATTCTATTGTACATTATCTGGAGTATTTATTTATTTCTGTTCTGATGTTATCTGTTTATGTGTTATATTCCAAAGATTACCCTTGCCACCGTCGTACGGGGGTTTGGGGTCGTCACATACGTGGTATCTGTAACACCCCGTGAAATTCATAAATTAAAGTATAACTAATTTCAAATCAGAGAATTAAGGGAAACGGGATACGCCATTGCGTTCGTCTCGGAATTCTGCTTGAGATAGAGTCTGAGTTTGCATAAAACGGATATCGTATGAAGAAGATATGGACGAACGAAGTTGGGCGAAAAACCGGAAAACGGGTCAGAATGCACTGGCGCACTTGGGAAGTGCGCCAGAACAAAAATGCACTGGCGCACTTGGGAAGTGCGCCAGTACATTTTTGACCTGGCGCACCTGCCAAGTGCGCCCAGGTCAAAAATGACCTGCTGGTCAGGTCTGGTCAAGTCCTGGCTGGCCAGGTCTGTGTTTGGTCGATTTTCTGAGCCTTGCCTTGTCACTAGGGCTAGGTGTTAGCTCCTGGTTGGTCTCTCCTTCAAATGAACGGCTATTATTGAACCAAGCCTCATCGATGGTCTAAATTAACTCACAAACTCTATAAAAAGGACCTAAGGCTAACCCTAATTCACATAAACTAAAATGGAGATGAGAACGTCATGCTGCTGAGGAGAGACTGAAGATAGCCGTCAGAAATAGAGAGACAACTAGGAGATAATTCAAAGCTTAAAGCAACGTTAATCAAATCAAAGCAACGCCTACAACAAAGGGATAGCATCTCCAAATTCAGAATTCAGATTCCTGAATTGAAGATTCGTCATACGTTGTAAGTAGAGTGCTATTCCGATATGAATTAAATAATTGTGTTGATTTGTGTAAAGAAAGAAATGGAATTGTGGCGATAATAATCTATATTTGTATGTTGCTTTGATGCTAAACGATTTGGGAATATTGTGGTATACGATTGGATATTTGCAAGTACGTGATTTGCGAAATGGAATTGTGGCGATAATAATCTATATTTGTATGTTATTTTGATTCTAAACGATTTGGCAATACTATGGTGTACGATTGGATTCATACAAGTATATGATTTATGTTGACAACCACATGTTGTGGAATTTTAATTGGGATTCATGCAAGCATATGATTCATATTGAAAACTACATGTTTGTGGTAGTTATTTACAACACTCATTGGATAATTGCAAGTATATGATTCATGTTAAAAGTAACAACTATATGTTGTAATAGTTTATTTGAGATTCATGCAAGTATATGATTTATTGTTATGCCAACATGATGTATAATTCTATGGTCATCTTTAGTGTAATTTGATCCACTTAAGTATTATGATTCATATGAAGGTTATGTTGGAATTGGCATCATAGTTCAAGTATAAAAATCATGATTTTGTGATAGAGACAAAAGCAAGCGTCTTTGTAAGTTTGTATTAATTTTATGAACATGACTAAACTATGTTCGTTATTATACCCAATTGAAAAACATGTTTTTAGGCTTACGTTGTTATCATAATCATATGATAATATATTTGACACATAAGTTACACTAGAATTACATTCCACTTACAAGTTACATAGATAGGATAAAAACCATGATTATATGAATAGTAGAATTCATGCCATGACTATATGAATAGAAGGACTCATGTTCAATTTTAATTATGCCATAATTATATGATTAGAATGGTTCATGTTCAAGTATTATTTATGCCATGACTACATGAATAGAATGATTCATGTTTTGTTTATACCATGATTATGTGAATAGAATGATTCATGTTTAAGTATTGCTTATATTATATGTTGTTACAATTGCAAGTTCACATATGCCTATCTTATGTTAATTAGATCGTTATGCTGCAAGTTCATGCGTTCACACTCCCCTTTTTATGTCACCTTATAAACACCATGTTATAGCCTCCCCTTTTCATGTGGCTAAATTGGGTTTAAGTATTAAACCCACCACACCTTACATTGGAACGAACGAATAAAATGGGGGTAATGACGTTTGGGCTAAATATAGAACATATATGTTGGCATGTTTGACGCACGCCAATAACTTTGAAAAACAATTAAGTGGCATAAATAAATCTTAAACAATAAAGATGAATTTGAATAATGGGCCGCAAATATTTACATATAAAAAGAAAAGAGACAAAATATGTAAATGTAGAAAATACGATGTGTTTAACCCGAGGTTGGATTGAGTTGTGATGTAAACCTGCCCGGAACCGCCCGGCTGTCCAATAGTCACAACAATACCTATCCAATGTGGGTGGTTAAACACGGAGCCCAATAAGGACTCGAGGTTAGACTGAGTTGTGGCGTAAGACTGCCCGGACCCAACCGGCAACAGGCAGCCACAACAATACCTGTCTAATGTGAGAGGTCAAGGCTTTAATAAGACAATTAAGGCTGAGTCAGGATTGTTAGGATTAAGTGGACTAAAGACTTAATCAAAATGGAACATGCTAAACTAAACAGACTGATTGGGGGTTAGGTTATAAAACACTTAACCAACTTAGCATGTTGGCTAGAAATAGAAAACCTAGTAGCGGGGGACCTTTTTCAGCAGTAATCCTATAAGGTATCATGATACCCTGAAACTAGGCATGGTGGGGCACGATTACTCGGCTGACTGTAAGAGGTCAAATCGACGGCGGTGGTGCAGCAGTGTAGGTACTAACGGGGTGCGGGCGTGCACACACTCCGACGCAGAAAAATAAGGCATTGGGCACCAGTAGCATACCTGTGCATTCTAGGATTGTGTCGGGCCGCCACCATGGGACTTGATACACCCCATGGTGGGACCAGCATAGGTAACTACAACATCGGGGGCCGTAAGACACATGTAACTTTGTGAGTAGGAGCCGATCATCATAAAATGGATCACTTCACCCTGATTATGGGGTGCCCGTTGGGAACTAGTTTATGTGGGTACAGAGATTAATATGGGGTACGATAGTATATTCGACCCTAGACAACTTAACTAATTTTATGGTGCATTCCCATTTCTAGTTTATACTTATCATACCCAGTTCTTTATTCATAGACTGAATAGTCCTAGACTTACTCAGGCTTTATGTCTGACTCTACTTTTCTTTCGTCTTCTTTTCTTCCGTTCCCCCCCCCCCCCCCAGGTCCACAGGGAGTGAATACCGCAGCTTGACCAGCCTTCATATCCAGCTTGAAGAGAAAGAATGTATTGCTTGGATCTTTTCGTTTTGGACTATGGCTTTGGACAGCAACTATGGGACTTTTGCAGTTTATTTATGTTTTCTTTATGCTTCTTTAAATAATGTAATCAAGACAGTTTTGAAGATGTTATGTTTTTGGAAGTATTGTGAGACAATTATGGTATGGTTGGTGTAACACGTATTTTAATGAAATAAAAGTTGTTGTTTTCCGCTGTTCAAAAATATGTGTTCTTATATCTGTCTTGTATATCTGTGACTTATACTTATAAACCTCCACCAAAATTAGGGCATTCTCTTTGAGAGTGACCCTAACGGAGGTGGGGTGTTTCAGTATCAGAGCTTTGGTTAAGCTTAGTTCTGGAATATAACATATTAACAAACTCGTCAGAAATAGAACCAGTAGTGTTCTAGGACGAATAACTCATTACAGATAGGATCAGTAATATCCTAGTATGAGTATAGCAGAATGAAATACACCTCGATAGACACATTTACATTAACGTATATGTCTCTATGTTTTAAAAATATCTTTTCTGTTAACCTGACACTTGGTCTGCTATTTGCAGAAGTACTAGAAAATGAGTGTCAGAAACAGGAGAAGGAATACAGAACCAGATCTAGAAGCTCTATTGAAGAAATATCGAAATTGGGTGGAGTACCATTCTCGGGCAATGAATCCATTATACAAACTCAAGCTTGGATGAGTTCTGCTGAAGGAATTTTTGAACGTTCCCAGCTGAGAGATGATCATAAAAGATTAGTGGCATCTTGGGCACTCAAAGATAAAGCTTTAATCTGGTGGGAAACGGTTATTAAGGATAATCCAGAAGGCAATATTACCTGGGATAGATTTAAAGAGATTTTTATAGAAAGATTTACTCCCCCAAAAGCAACTGAGCGGTTATGTAATGAATTCTATTATCTGATACAAGGAGATATGAATATCCCAGAATATCATAAGAGGTTCAATGAACTTTCTCATTTTGCCCCGCATCTAATTCAAGATCCAAAGAGGAAGAATCTGAGGTTTATTAATGGTCTTCAAAGAAAATACCAGAATAGTGTAATGGGGCATGTGAAGCTTCCTTTTTCTGAAATGATATACATGGCTTATCAGTATGAAGATCTAGATAAGCGAGGCCTTTCTATCGAGGAAGAGGAAGTCAGTTCTAGCAACAAAAGGAAATTTGAAACTGATAGCCCAGAGATGAGTACACAGCCAGACGCCGGTACGAGGTCTGAGTTCAGTAAGAAGCCTAGATCCAATAGGAAAAAGGTTAAGTCTTAGAAAGAACCAGTAACGACTTCCATATGCAATAACTGCAATAAGCAAGGGCATTTAACCAGGAATTGTAAACCCTTAAAAATGCAGAAGAAGAAAGGATCAAAATCCAATCAGAAGCAGAAAAAGAAGGGGTTTAAACCCGATAACCAGTTTCAAGAGAATAGAAAATGCAGTCAATGCCATCGGACTGGTCATCTTGCAAAGGATTGCCAGCTATTTAAGAAATCCAAAGCAGTACAAGTAAATGAAGTAGCAGAAGTTCTTGGATCCCCATCTAGTCCGGAAAGGCCAGATGTTTTAGAAGGCACGCTTACTGTCAAAAATATTCCAGTTAAAGTACTGTTTGATACAGGCGCGTCGCGAAGCTTTGTTGCAAAGAATGCGGTTAAGAAAATGGATTTGAATTTGAAAAAAGCTCAAAGAACCCATGACTGTCCATAATCCGGTTGGGGGTTCTCTCGATCTTAGTTGGATTTGCGGAGTGCCTGTTTCTTTTTCCTGCTATCGATTCCCTACTATCGCGATCATCATGAATTTTATAGAGTTTGATCTTATTCTGGGAATGGATTGGTTAACCAAATATGAAGCTAAGGTTAAATGCGCCGACAGAGTCATAAGGGCGAAGATTAAATCAGGCAATTATATAACCATTCCATGTGAAGGTCTGAATTCTGATAGAAAATATTTTTGGTCAGCTTTAGATGTTTCTCCTGCTCAAATAGAACTTGTTCCTATCGTTACGGAGAATATTCCGGTCGACATTGAAAATATCCCAGTTGTCAAGAACTATGCGGGTGTGTTTGAAGAAGTTGTTAGCTTACCTCTGCAAAGAGAAATTGATTTTAAAATCTATTTAATTCCGAATGCAAGGCTAGTAGTTCACGCTATTCGAAGAATGACCTTGAAGGAAAAAAGAAGAGTTAGACAATCAAACTCGACAGCTTATATGGAAGGGTCTGATCAGGCCTAGTTTCTCTGATTGGGGAGCAGCTGTGGTATTTGTCTCGAAGTCAGACGGTACCCTCAGACTATGTGTATATTATCGTGACTTGAATAAGAAGACGCTGAAAAAAAAATATCCATTGCCGCAGATTGATGATTTGTTGGATCGATTGAATGGTGCGCAAGTGTTCTCACGAATGGACCTAGCTACAGGTTTCCATCAGCTTCGTATTGCCGAAGAGTGTATCCCTTTGACAGCATTCAGAGGTCCAGACTTATTCTATGAGTGGTTAGTGATGTCGTTCAGCTTATGTAACACTCCAGCTTATTTTGTCGATCTAATGAACCGGGTATTCAGAGAAGTATTGAATAAATTTGTTCTGGTTTTCATTGATGATATACTGATCCTTTCTAAGTCAGAAGGCGAGCACGAAAACCATTTGGAACAAGTGTTAGAAATTCTAAGAAAGAATGTTTTAAAAGCCAAATTTTCCAAATGTATATTCTGGTAAGAAGAAGTCAATTTTCTTGGCCACGTCGTGTCGAAGCAAGGAATTTCAGTGGATCCCAGTAAAATCACTGCTATTCAGAATTGGAAACAGCCTCGTACACCCATAGAAGTCAGAAGTTTTCTCGGATTGGCCAGTTATTATCGGAAATTCATTAAGGATTTTGCGAAGACATTCAGTCCCTTAACAAAGCTTACTAAGAAACTTTCGAGATTCAATTGGACTCCCGAATGTGAGGTAGCTTTCCAGAAGCTGAAGTTAAAATTGACGACTGCTCCAATGCTAACAATTATTGATGCCAACCAAGACTTGAAAGTCTGGACCGATGCTTCTAAAGAAGGCCTTGGCGCAGTGCTAATGCAAAGAGGCCAAGTAGTTGCTTATGCTAGCCGTCAATTGAAACCACATGAAAAGAATTATGCAACTCACGATCTTGAATTGATAGCCATCGTGTTTGCTATGAAAATCTGGAGGCATTATCTATTGGGTGAGAAGTTCGAATTATATACTGATCATCAATCATTGAAATATTTATTCACTCAGAAGGATATGAATATGAGACAGCAGTATTGGTTAGAATTTCTCGCGGCATATGATCTGGATATCTTATATACTCCGGGGAAAGCTAACGTTGTGGCTGATGCGCTCAGTAGAAAGAATGTAATTATCGCCAGTCTTATCAACACGCCTTCACTAATTGATAACATACTGCTCTTCAAAAGGATGATCACTTCATTCAAAAGATTAGAGAGAGAATTCAGAAAGGCGAGTCCTCAAATTTTCAGATCGATAACAATGGGATTCTGAGGTTAAAGTGTCTGATTTGTGTTCCTGACAACCTTGAGCTCAAAAGAGAAGTATTGGACGGGTGTCACAAGTCCAAGCTGTGTATCCACCCAGGGGTTAGTAAAATGTATAATGACCTCAAGCGAACTTTCTGGTGGAAGGCAATGAGAAGATATATATATATATATATATATATATATGTTAGCCGGTGTCCTACTTGTCAACAAGTCAAAAGCGATCAGTAGAAACTCGTTGGATTGTTGCAACCTTTGGAAATTCCAGGTGGAAAGTAGGAGCAGATTTCTATGGATTTCATAGATGGTTTGCCCAGAACCAAGAAAGGAAATGACAGTATTTGGGTGATCGTAGATCGTCTCACGAAGACCGCCCATTTCATACCCATCAGATCGAATAGAACTGCTCAGAGTCTGGCGCAGATTTACTTCAAGGAAATAGTTAGACTTCATGGAGTTCCCATGAGTATCGTTAGCAATCGTGACTCTATTTTTGCTAGTAAATTCTGGGAAGCATTCCAAGCATAATTGGAAACGAAACTGAACTTGAGCACCGCTTACCATCCTCAAACAGATGGTCAAACTGAGAGGGTGAACCGTATTCTTGAAGATTTATTGCGGGCTTGTGTTATTGATTTTGGCGGATCATGAGAAGACCATTTGCATTTGGTCGAGTTCTCATACATCAACAGCTACCAAGCGAGCCTGACAATGTCACCATTCGAAGCACTGTATGGTAGACTGTGCCGATCTCCTGCTTGTTGGGTAGAACCTGGTAATAGACTCGTATTGGGACCCGATATGATTCGCGAAGCTGCGGACAAAGTCAATTTCGTTAAGGAACGATTACTCGCTGCTCAAAGCCGACAGAAAAGCTATGCAGATAAGAGAAGAAGAGATATATCATTTGCTGTTGGCGACCATGTGTATTTGAAGGTATCTCCGATGAGAGGAGTAATCCGGTTCGGTAAAACAGGGAAATCGGCGCCCAAATTTATTAGTCTGTTTCTTATTCTAGAACGGGTTGGAACTCTCGCTTATAGGGTTCAACTGCCTGATTGGTTGCTTGGAGTACATAATGTGTATCACGTATCTCAACTTCGAAAGCATGTACATGATCCAGACTTGATCGTGGAAGAAGCAGCGTAATGGGATATAGAAATTACTCCAGAATTGGCTGTGAGAAGAGAGCCGCTAAAGATAATTGGCAAAGAAACCAAAGAGCTGAGGAACAAGAAGGTTCACTTTGTCAAAGTGCAATGGAGTGGAGATCTGCGAGATTTTACTTGGGAAACAGAGGAAAGCATTAAGAAAGCCAATCCTAAGTGCAGGGTGGATATCTCTAATTGACTCTGATGCAAGGTACATTTACCATATTTGGCATTTCCATTTTGTTCTCTACTTTTCTGTTTTTTTTTCATGCATGTAAACTTTTTAATTATAAAGTCTGAATGTTTTCAAAAGAGTATATGAATTATTTGGTATATTTTTGAAAAGTTAAAAACAAATTGATTGTTGGTTGCGTTGTGTGATTGTGGATTTGATTAATTAAATTATTAGAATGATAGTTAATTTAATCAATAAGAGAATGAAGTTAAATGTATGCAATTGAACTGATTTAAAAATAGATAGAAATATATACATGTACATTATATATGTGTGAATAGGTCATAGCAGGGAAGCAAAGCAGAGGAATAAAATTGTTTTCCTGACAAATAGGTACATGTTTATTGTATTTCTTCGGATTTGATGATTTTATGAGCCAATTGGCTAGCCGCTTGGCTTTTTCTTTTTCTTTTGGATTGGTGAGGGCCATGGGAGGCTATTGAAATATCCCGAAGCTCCCCGTACAAAGGAGGTTATGGCGAAATTTTTCGAAAATTTAGGGTGTTAGCCAAATTTTTGAAGAATTTGAAAATTCTTAGAAACTGAAAAGTTGAAGAATGGAAGCCATAATGAAAGTTGAGTTGGTTAATTAAACAACTTTCGACTTTGTTCCTTTTCGGGGACGAAAAGTTTTAAGTGGGGGAGATTGTAACAACCCGGAAAATCTGAACCAGGCGATTTTAGTGGATTTTAAATATTTAAAATAAATTATTTTAAATAATAACGACGAAAAGTATGTTTGAATCGATGTTTGAAAATAAATATATTTATTTTAAATTATAAACAAGGCCTGAAAAGGCGCGGTAGTTTCAAAATTTAAATTCAAACTTTGACAGACTGTACCAGGTGCAAAATAAAACGGATTTTAGTGAAACCAAAAATATTTAAATCTGTTTATGAATATCTTTCTAAAGAATCTGAAAAATCGAAGTTTCGTAGCGGGAATCAAAAGTTATGGCCAAATGAATTTTCTGAAAGGTCGCTATAGAGAATATATAGCCCTTGAAAATAGACATTTTGCAAATGACCTCGGAATTCGACGAAACCACTTTTGTTGGATCCAGGATGTCAAATTATTGCTAGGTTTCAAATTCCATAATTTTTGAAGTTAATATGTGAGTGTGGCAAAGGAAAATGTGTTTGGTTGATTCCAGTTAAATTGGATCGACCAGAGAATGGCCATTTTTCAAACGGTCTCAGAATTCGATGAAACTAGTTTTGTTGGGACCGTATCGTCAAAACATAGCTAGATTTATTTTTCTGGAATTTTTGGGATCGGTATGTCGCCCCGGCAAATTGAAATGTACGTTCAAATCAAATATTGAATGTTTTATATATTAATTTGAAAAGAAACTGACTGTAACAGTCGAATGGGCCTACGAAACATATCCCATTGTGTTCGGAATGGGGGTATTTAGCTAGGGGCGACAGTCTTTGGGTTTGAATTGGTGTTCGTGAGAGAAAACCCTAATTTTTTTGAAATAATAAATATCGGCGAATCAGATTTTTTTTCTTTCATAAAAAATATATAAAATCAAGAAAACCCCCGCCTCACCTCGTGATCGACGGCGAAACCCAGCTCTCCCCTTCCAGACCGATTTCCGGCCAATCCACTTCGAATTAGCTCCCGATCCTTTGCAACTTTTTGAAGCTCATCTCCTCCACTTCAAATCAATACCAGCCTCGCTCCCCCTCTGTTCGTATTTCGTGAGAACCGCGCCCTTGAAATCCCGAACTTCATTCGCCGCCGCCGTTCACTGGTGCCACCGAACTGGGCCCCACCTTCGGCGATGTTGCGCCTCCCCTAGCCTGTCAACGTGGAGAAACCCGATCGTCTTCAAGTGCAACGAATTGGCCGATAAATCCAAACCTAGTTTTGAACAAAACGGAAAGGTATCAGCTTGTTTATTTTGAACTGAGTTTAACGGTTTAAAAGCGTTGCAAACTTCTAAAAATCGTATCTATTTGCAATGTGGTCGAAATGCAGTGAAACAAGAGACAGTGGACTCGTGTGGACGTCTTCTACATTTTAGATGAGACCGGATATTTTTCTGAACCTTCTACAATTTTTGGTGGAGTGGAACCCAATGTGAGATTTCTAATTTATAAACGATATGGAAAACAACGATGTATAAATTATATAGTCGATGTATGAGTTATATAAGTGTTGTACACCTCATGTATAAGTTGTATGTTCGATGTATAAGTTATATATGCGTTGTAAAAGTGATATATGCATTGAAATAAATTGAAATGATATTGAAATGAAATTGAAATATAGTTATATACGTGTATATATATATACTCCCCTCATCCACAGACCATGGACGATATATATTGGTTGTGATAGGGCTAGGCATAAACCGCACCGCAATGCGGAAACCGCCCAGACCGAACCGTAAAAACGGTGCGGAAAACCGCACCGGATTCTCTCTCTAAAGCAAACAACCCAAACCGAACCGACTCGCATGATATGGTTCGGTTGCAGTTTGAACTTTTACCAAACCGTATTAAACCGAACCGAACCGCATAGCTACACCTACAATGTTATGATAAAAAAATTAACAAATTCCTACCTAACTTTTAATTTAATGCTATATATTATATTTTCAACGTATGATGTAGTTATATTAATTAAAGATAATACTATGTGTGTTAACCTTCAGATGACACAACGTCATAAAACTGTAAATTGTTTGTTGATGAAAGTAATTTTCTTGTTTCATATTTAATACGGGTTCAAACCGGACCAAACCAAAACCGAACCGTATTACATCGAAACCGAACCGAAACTGAACCGTTTGAACGGTTAGTATAATGGTTTGTATTTTTGATCAACCGTTTGATGCGGTGCGGAAGCGGTTTGAGCTTCAAACCGCACCGAACCACGCCTACCCCTAGGTTGTGATGTTGTTTGGATTATTGGTTGATGTGAAATTTGGTGAATATCATGAATGGTTTATTTGAAATGATTGATTGTGATTGAAATCATAATAGGATTAGTATATGGGAAAATTCGTCTGCGTATGAACTAGATATTGAAAATCCTCATTGTTAAAAGCTGCGAGGCTTTAAGGTGGAGCGAGGAGCCGTATTCGGGACGGTGCCGGTTTTAACTACCCTGCCGTTATGATGCCGAAATTTTCAATAATATTCATATGTTAGAATTATTTTCATGTGTTGAAACTATATTCATGTGTTGAATAGAAATTCATGTGTTGAATAGAAATTCATGTGTTGAATGAAGTTCATGTATTGAATAAATTCTTTGAAAGACAAAAATAACATTTTTATTATATATATAGACTATATAAAATATTAGTATTTTAAATAAATTGTTTTAACACCAAAAATAACATTTTTACCTTATGTATGAACTATATAAAATAACCGTGTTTTGAAATAAATTGTTTTACAATAAAAATCGCATTTTCATTATATATATAAACTATAGAAAACATTCATGTGTTGAATAAAGGACTAGAACGATAAAAATTATATTTTTATCGTATGTGTGAAGTCGAAAACATTCATGTGTTGAATATATAGATTGAACAATAAAATCTACATTTTTATTGTGAATATGAAGTGCTAAAAATATTCATGGGTTGAATAAATATTTTTGATGATAAAAATGTCATTTTTACCATGTAAACGACTCGCTAAAAATACACAAGTGTTGAAATAAATATTTGTTTGCTATGAATATTATTTTGAACATGTGTATGAACTAAATAAAATAGTCATGCGTTGAAAGATATTTTTGTTCACTAAAAATATCATTTTTATACGAAATATGAAGTGTTAAAAATGGTGATGTGTTGAAATAAATATCTACGTGATAAAAATATCGATCATTTTTATCAAATGTATGAAGTGAATATGGTTTTGAAATAGAAGAATGAATTATATATATATAATTAAAATAAATCGAATAACGAAGCTGCAGTTCGTATTTTGAAACCGTGATTTCAAACGATTAGTGCGGGAGATCCAATCGTCGGATTTTCTCGAAACCGAAACCGTTGGGTTCGCTTTGGAAATATCTATCCAATGACACCAACTTTGCAAAGATCCAACGGTTGGATTGTCTGGAATGTTTAATTCAAATCTGAAGAAAAACAGTGCTAGAATCGATTATATTTATATATATATAAATATAATTAAAATAAATCGAATAACGACGCTATAGTTCGTATTTTGAAATCGTAACTTCAAACGATTGTACCGGGAGATCCATCCGTCGAATTTTCACAAAACTAGAATCGTTGGATTCGTTTTGAAAAGATCTTTCTAATGATATAAAATTTGTGAAGATCCAACAGTTAGAATTTCAGATATGTGTAAATCAAATCTGAAGAAAAACAGCGCCACGGCCGCGTTATGGCCTGAAGCGTCCTTTGAATGAATTGGCTATTTTTAAATAAATAAAAATAGCGATAAATCGTGATAAAATATTATAAACAATGTGGAAAAAACTGAATTTGCTCGGTTTATTTGATATTTGATGGTTGAATGTGTTTGGCTTGAAAATTACATTAAAGAACAAAATTATTGATGTCGAATAATTTAACCATTGAAATGAATTGATATGAAATTCTAAATATACGTGAATTATTTGAAAAGGCCGAGTTAATTCTCATTTCAAATAATTGATCGACGATTAGAAGTCGAAGATACGAAAACGGTGCAAGACCGATGATCTTCACGTCGAATGGAGGGGTGCTACTGATGCTCATGATAGGAGTAGCTACCTTGAAGGGGCTGAAGTAGTAGACGTTCGTACGTACTTGTTGATTGTACGGATGTGCGAGGTATTAAGTGCCTCCGACTTCGTTCAGACCCAGAACGAACTTGTAAATAGAATGTGTGTCTGACATTGGATTTTGTTCTGTGTTGATTGATCTCTATTAAATATATATCTGTTGGCGGCGGAGAATTTATTCACTTGGTTAACGCCCTTCTCTGAGACGTACGAGCTCAGAGGTTATATATCGATAGAAATCAGTTGCATGGAGGGAATTGCCTGTGCGGCACGCCTAAGTGGCAGATGATCAAGGCTTCTATTGAAAAGCAAAGTCTTGTGGTTGATGATCAAGTGCGGCCTGTGTGGCATAGCTTTGTGTATAGCATTGTTTCACGAGCCTCACACCCCGGTATGAGCCAGAAACGGGAGAGGACATCAGGGAGGACATGCGTTTCCTTCTAGCTAGGAGTGGTGCTTTGGATTTTGCACGCCAGGGTATTTTACTTATGTGGATGATGGAAAGCGAGCCCTCGGTTGCTTCGGTCACTTCGGAGCCGATGGTGTGGTCGGATATGACCAGTGACGCCCCATAGGGAGGGGAAACGCAGTGTTCAGGCATTTTAATCCACATTGAGTGGACCGGCCTTGACGATCCAAGGGCCCACCTGAGTCTGGGTCCTGACGCACGGGCTAGACATGGTAGGCTAGATTGTCTCGAAGTGGTGAGGACGATCCCTGGCCTCGGTTCATGATGGAAATCCAATTTCCAAATACGACATCATGCGATTTTGATTGTATATATATATGGCGACATGATATATGGTACCCATGTCGTCTATGATTGATAGTTATGATTGAAATTGTTTTTGAAACGTATAAACACTAGCAATAATATCAAATGATTTAATTTGCTCGTATCAAGCATATTTTGGCCATTATAAGGTAAAACTCTATCCTCCGGTTTGTGTTGCATTGTGTGATGGGAACTGAGTCTTATAATGGCTTCATTTTTATAAAAAGCATTGCGATGTTTAAAAGATTTACTTGTTTTGAAGCACTGGCAATCCTATAAAGTAAACCCATTCCACAAAAGTGGCGTGGTCCTGTGATTGGCCATATATTAAAATATGTTAAGTAGATTTCTCGTACCAGTTCTATGACTGACTCGTAGTTTGTTTCACTTGCAAACTCGGGTGCCCCTTTTTCTACATGGGCAGCCTTGTATTCAGGTTTTAGCAGGCTCCTTCTAGATAGTTGGAGCTGAAGATGGATTCTATCGTTTATCTCTTTTTATGTTGTCCAGCTCCTATTGTACATATTATGTTTTGTTTTCCACTGTAGACATTTATGTATAGCTGAACTATATTTTGTGCTAAGTATGATCCTGTATACTGTGTAACTTTGATGATTATGTTTATCTAGTGTATTCTATTGTACATTATCTGGTGTATTTATTTATTTCTGTTCTGTTGTTACTTTTTATGTGTTATATTCCAAAGATTACCCTTGCCACCATCATACGGGGGTTTGGGGTCGTCACAATGTGTGAGGATGGAGTTGCTTGCGTTGGGTAGGGTTATTGGTATGAATTTGGTGTAATCATGTTTTACGCTTCGAGATGCGTCACTGTGGTTTGTATGTGAGGGGATTGGAAGTTATGGTTCAGGTATGTTGAGGAAGAAGTGTATGGCTTTGAAAGCTTGAACGCGGGTATTGAAATTTGATTGGCTGATGGTTGATGTAGATGGTGGTGTGAGATGTAATCGATTGTTTTGAGGGAGATGGACAGTGATGGTTTGGAAGCGTCCAGGAAGTTGAAGACGGGCGGTTTTGACGGGTATAGAGGATGGTTTATGGACGTGTGGGGATAGAAGTTACAGAGAAGATGTACTGCATACAAGAAGTGGTTTGGAGAGATCGGGTTTTTTATGGAAGATTAATGTGGTTTTGGCAAGGGGATTGATGAAATATTGATGGAGAGGATGGGTTTGGCAAGCAAAAGAGAGAGGTGCTAGTGAACTTGGAATTAAAGAGGTGAATGAGCTGGTGAACTGTGAAGTTCGTTTGTGAGGCTGAAGTTGTGAAGAAAATATTGTATGACAAAAGAAGTATGAAGAAAAACAGAAGAAATATGAAGAGAGAAAAGGAATTTTTTGTAAAAGTAGAAAAGAAGAAAAATGTAAAAGGGGAAAAAATTGAAAAGGAAAAAGAAATAGATTGGAATAAAAAGGAAAGAAATTGAGGAAAACAATTGGAAAGAAAACAGAAGATGCACAAGGCAAGAAAGGGAAATCAATAAAATTTTGCAAAAGGATTTTTTTTCTTTTTTGTGAAAATAAATTGTAAACAATAGGAAGGAGTGTAGAAGATTGGAAAGAAAATTAAAGCAAAAAGGGAAGAAACCAAGAAAAAGAAATGGTAATTTTCTTTTTTTGTTCATTTTTTTGAACTTGTAGGAAAAAAATAATGGACTGAAAAGTGGAAATAGGAAAGAAGATTGAAAGGGAAGGAATCTAAGGAAATTAGATAGCTTTTTTTGTATTTGTGAAGGAGAGAATAGGAAAGGAAAAAATAAAAATAAATGGAACGAGAGATTGTAGGAGGTGAAGTAGTATTGTAATTGGAAAAAAAATAAAAATTTGAACTTTTTTTTAATTTGTACAAGAAAAAAAAAGGAAAGAAATGTATTGAAAACAAAAGGCATGTTTTTTTTCCTCTTAATTAGAAGATTGCAGTATCAATGTTTTAATACCAAGTCAACCATTCTAGAATTTTTTTCTATATATACAAGAAAAAAAAGGACAAGAAAATAAAAATAAAACTAGCACGAATCAGAAATTAAATAAATAATAAAATTTAAATATTGCCTCCCAGCAACGGTGCCAAAAACTTGATCAACACTTTTCTAAGGAATTAGAAAAGCACTAATTATGTAATAATATTGCAAGCGCACAGATTGTGTAGCATGCAGGTCGAACACAAGGAGGTAAATTAAATAAAATTATTTATATAATTTCGTGGGCGAGTTAGACAAATCTTGGAGATGGGATTAAATTGAAATTACAATTTAGTTCAGAACAAATCTAATTGAACCGCTAACTAAAATTGTAATTTCCGATAGAAACAAGTAACACTGCAATTAAATTAACTATAGATTTGAATCTAATCAAATCTATAATCAATTCAATGATTAAAAATGAAATAGAGTGTTGGAAATACATTTGCAGAACGGAAATAAACTAACAGAAATGTTAAATTAGGATTACCATTGAATCTAATCGGACGGTCAATCACTAACGAGAAAAGTAATTGCAATAGCAATTGTGTTCTAGCAAATCTAATTGACTCGACAACACAAATTGCCATGAAAATAAAAAAAATTATAGAATTAAAAGAGAACTTTATTAGAGAAAAGTTACAGAAATATTGAACATGATTTACAATGATACAAAGGGTATTTATAGGAGATGTAATATTCTTCCTATGAGAATAATTAGGTCATGAATGAATCTCTTGAAAATAACATATTTACAAATAAAAGAGATAAGATAGACTTAAAATATTCCATGCAACTTTCCTCTTTTGATTGGTGACATGTGGCAAATTGATTGGCTTATCCTTGGAAATAATTCAATCAAATATTCTTCTATATGGAAGTTGAAAATGAATGATTTAATTTGAGAAGAATACGTATATACATATGAATATATATATATATATATAACTAATATATCACTATTCCATATATTTTTCAAAGCAAGAAGGCAGTGTGTGTATAAATCCATGCTCCCTTCTTCAGCAAAAATAAGGCATTGCCAAGGATCAAACTTAAGCCACCATGTACAAGTTTCCATGCCTTTGCCAATGAGCTACAACTTCTTTTGCAATTGAGATAACTTTGATATGGGGAAGTAGCTTTTTTTCTTTGTAGTTGGCCCTTAATTGAATGAAGGAGACAATTATTGAACCTGTGAAAAACACATGAAAAAATACCCTAAATAATACTTATTTATTTACAAAAGATAATATATAAGAGCATAAAATAAACACATTTCTGTGCTAATCACATACATACATACATACATACATACATATATATATATATATCAAAACCACCTCTTCGATTCTAAGTTTTTTTTATACACTATTTGAAATGATGATAAGTTAGTTGGTTGCCGAAGAGATATGCAAGAACTAATATAATCTATTTGTTCTTTATCCTTATATTGCTAGCCTCATTCATAATAATGAGTTTTGTAACGAACCGAAAATCCCCGCCTTTCGAATCGACCGTAATCCACAAAGATCCGATCCAAAATTCCGAAATCCTCGAAATAAACTATTTTAAATATTCAACTTCCATTAAACATTTCTCAATAAATCTTCGGCCGTTACATTCTCCCCCACTTAAAAGGATTTCGTCCTCGGAATCAAACACAGAACTGAAGGTCGTTTACTTAACCAACTCAACCTTCGTTCTATTCTAAGTTCTTTAACTTTTCAGTTTCTAAGAACTTCTCGATTTCTCGAATTCTTGCTAACGCCTTAATTTTTTGAAAAAATTCACCATAACCTCCTTTGTACTGGTCAATCGATACAACTACAACTTTCCTCTTTGGTCCCTCATCAATCAAAAAAACCCGAAAGTCAAGCGGCTTGCCAATCGGCTCATAAAATCATCAAACTCAATTAATACAATAAATATGTACCTTTGTGTCATGCATGAAATTTTATTCCTCTTCTCAATTTCCACGCAATATCATGTCCAACATATATATGTATCCAATTCCAACTATTTCTCAGTTCAGTTCAACAATATATTTGGCTTGGCTTAATTTACCTTCGATTCTCATATTGGTTTTACCATTCCAATATTTTTATGAGTTAAACTAATTATCACACATCATGACCAGCAACCAATTGATTGATTAACTTTTCAAATTTATTTGTTGTCAAAACACGTATCTTTTATATATTCAAAGTATATTTTCAAAGCCAATTTACAAACATTAAACTCTAAGTTCTCGGTCCTCATACTAGTTAGTTGGAATTATATATACATCCCACTTTTGAAACTCGAAAATAAATATTAGTGATGTTGCAACAATCACCAGAATCATCCCCGGACGACTAGAGTGTGATTCTATATCTGCCCAGTATATTTGAGACCTCATATACGTTCATGAGGCATATATGCAAAACCTTCTTAAACTTGATAGTCCAAACTCGACATTAAATAAAATACCCAAATTCTTATTATAAGATATAATAATTTCAAAACTAAATCCATTTTTGTGAACACGCAACTTTATATTTTTCTATGTATATAATAATCTTTAAACTCATTCTAGGGCATTACTAACCCTACCATTAATGAGTTATTCTTATAGAATATTACTAATTCTATCTCAGATGAATTCTTTTATCCTGTTCTAATGTGTCGTATTCCCAAAGCTTTGTAAACCAAAGCTCTAATACCACTTGTAATGACCCGAAAATCCATGCCTTTCGAATCGATCGTAAGTCACACAGGTCTAATCCAAAAGTCATAAATCCTCGAAATAAATCTTTTTAAATATTTAATTTCCATTTAATATTTCTTAATAAATTTTGGGGGTCATCACAAGTTTCTTACCATTCCTTTTTTAATGGTGGTACATAACTCATATCGAAATCTGATGCTAGCCCCCACTAATTTCAATCATATCAGCCCATATTGATGAGGTTTTTCTATGGATCAGAGACGGGTAGATTTAGCAGTTGCATTTTTTAAGAGTATTTGGATTTACCAATGTTTTTTTATCCAGTATTGATTATAAAGTCATTGGAAATATACTAGTCATTCAAAAATTTATTTACTAGTTTCCGAGCTGATCGTGAAAGATTCTGGAGTTTCTCGAGATTTTCTTTGGAGTCTGTCAATGTGCCATTCTTGAAGAAATTACTGATTGAATTCAAGAAGCCTAAAGAATGAGATTTCCTCTTGTTTAGACCAAAGTAAATCCATCTACATTAGATGGTTTTTCATTGAATAAACTGTGATGGCTATCATTGGAGGAAGAAACATGAAGAGAAAGGAGAGTCTGATCAATAATAAAATCTTGAATCTAATTTTATATGAATTTTTAAAAGAAATAGATGAATTAATATTGGATTTGATATTTGTATCAGATAAGTTCACAATTAAAGTTAAATGTAAGCTATGAGAACGAAACAATTTCTAGGTAGGTCTAAAGACATTATCTTTTATTCAAGGACTTCTAGAACACATGGCATCAGAGATAAAAATTGGAAGCCATCTTAAAGCTCCACTCGAATTTGTGAAGATGTCATAGTAAATTCGTCTTTAGTTTGATTCCTAATCGAAATGGGGTTCAGTCTTTCTATTTTCCAAAGTCTTCATTTATATTCAACGGCTAGGATTTAGCATATCGTTTTAATGTTTCGGGTGGGATAGTTTCCCCTTACTTGCTTATGTAACTAGGCGTTGGGTCTATTTAAACATTTTCCAACCAAAAAAGGGGAAAAGTAAAAAAACAAATAAATCCCATGGTGCATAAAATTATTTGAAGACTTGAATTAAGTTTATGTTCCTTAGGAGAGAGTGAAAAAAAACTAAGTAACATCACATATAATTTTAAAATTACAATTATTTTAATTTTAATTGGTTTGTACATATTGACTTTAATGAAATTTTGTAGGATTTTCTATTTCTTTGCATGGGTGTTACAAAATCGTTGCATACGCAATGTGTTTCGTGTTGTCCTTTGGTATACTAGTTAGTTGTTACTTTATATTATCTTAGTTTTCTTAGTGCTATAAACAATTGAATCTTCTATGATTACCTTTGAAACAAATCATGTTTTATGCGTACTAAAAGTTATTTGTACCTCAGTTCTTAAAAATGGACACTTCTTTCAGCAACTCAGATGTGATATTATCTGATGGTCTCTTTGAACATTTTCAAAAAATATATCCTTAAGCTGCATAAAAATTATTCGAAGACTTGACTTAGGTTATTGTTTCTTAGAAGAGTGAAAAAAACTAAGTAAGTCACACAAAATTCCAAAATTGCACTTATTGTTATTTCTAATAGTTTGTACTTATTAATTATATTGATATTTTCTAGGATTTCTTGTTTCTGCATGGACGTTACAAATTGTTGCATGTGCAATGCGTTTCATGCCATCCTTTTCTGACTATCGGTATACTAGTTAGTTGTTACTATTATATTATCTTAGTTTTGTTAGTGTTATATATAATTGATTTTTCTACGATTAACTTTGAAACAAACTTATTTTTATGTGAATTGAAACTTATTTGTACCTCAGTTCCCAACAATGGATGCTTCTTTGAGCAACTCGGATGTAAGATTATCTGCTGCTAGAATTATCTTTTCACCGCCTTTTTTCTCTCTCAATTTTATCATTCTACTTGAGCATTTTTTGTATAAAGAACGTATATTAATATCAATGTCTTTTCTTAGGTCCGAGTGCAAAATAATCTTACAAAATCGTTTTTTGAGTTATGGAAAATGTGTCTTTCAAGTAATTTCATGTACTTTAAATTTCTAGTGTACACATTAATATGTTTTATTCTTATTACACGGTATTATTCTGACTGATGAATAACCGCTAGCATTTGGTAATATTTCCCTACTAATTTATTATGTACATGTTTCCATAGGCACCAGTAGAGATCACAATTCCTATAACAGTTCATCCGAAAGATCCTAATCGAGTCTTGAATATAGGATCTCATCTAGGCCAGAAGATGCAGAAAGAGTTGGTTATTTTTCTTGAAGCTAATTTGGATGTACTCGCGTGGAGTCATGCAGATATGTGCGGTATATCCCCAGAAGTAGCAGTGCATGCATTGAATATGGATCCTTGCGTTTCACCTGTAAACAAAAAAGAAAGATTCAAGTCCTCGAGAGACCATTGGCTCTCGAAGAAGAAGTAGATAGATTGATGGAGAATCGCTTCATTAGAGAGTCAACATATCCAGATTAGATGTCCAGTTCCGTTCTAGTGAAGAAACCCAATGGCAAGTGGCGAGTATGCATCGATTATTCAGACCCTCAACAAGGCATGCCCTAAAGATAACTTCCTATTGCCCAGAATTAATCAGCTGTTCTATTCGACTACAGGGAACAAGTTGCTATCGTTTATGGATGCTTATTCGGGCTACAATCAGATAATGATGCATGAACTGGATCAGGAGAATACAAGCTTCATCAAAGTTGCGGGTTTGTACAGCTACAAAGTCATGACAATTGGGTTGAAGAATGCAGGAGCAACTTACCAACGCCTTGTCAATGCGATGTTTAACCCAGATAGTTATGACAATGAAGTTTATGTTGATGACATCCTGGTCGAGTCGAAGAGAGCGGCGGATCACATGGAAAATTTAGCTAAAACGTTTGATATTCTAAGAAGATACAACATGAAATAAAATCCGCTCAACTGTTCATTTGGTGTAATAACCCGGAAATCTGAGCTAATTTAAAATTTTTATTTTGGCAATTTTGATGAATTTTGAATATTTAAAATGAATTATTTTAAATAATAACAACGAGAAATTTATTTTGAATAGAAATAGAACGTATATATTATTTGAATCGTCGTTAGAATATAATTATTTATTTATAATTATAAAAGGAATTGAAAATGGCGCGGTAGTTTGAAATTTCGATTTCAAAGTTCAAATGAATGTACAGGATTCAAAATAAATCGGATTTTAGCGAAACCAAAAATATTAGAATCTATTTGAGAATATCTTTCAAACGAATCCGAAAAATTGAAATTTCATAGTGGGAATCAAAAGTTACGTCCAGTTGAAAATTCAGAATAGTCGTTATGGAATTCTAGCCCTTAAAAATGGAAATTTTGTAAACGGCCTCGGTTTCCGACGAAACCACTTTTTTTGGATCTGTGATGTCAAGTTATTGCTACGTTTCAAAATTCATAATTTTCTGAATTAATATGTGAGCGTGGCACAAGAAAACATGTTTTGACAATTTCAATCAATTTGGATCGACCAGAAAATGGCCATTTTTCAAATGGTCTTCAAATTTGACGAAATTAGTATTGTTAGGACCGTATCGTCAATACGAAGTTAGAAATAATTTTTCTGGAATTTTCTGAAGTAGTATGTGGCCCCGGTAATTTAAAGTGTACGTTCAAATTGAATATATATAGATTTATATTTTAATTTTGATGGAAACCTATTGTAACAGCCGAATTGGGATACGAAAAATATCCCATTGTGTTCGAAATAGGGGTAATTAGCTATGGACAATAGGCGGTGGGTCCCGTTTGGAGATCGAAATTTAAAGTTACTTTTTGGGATTTAGAATAAATATAATTTTATAAATAACCCCCTCCCTCTACTTTATCTTCCCAATTCAGTTGTTAGAAATAAAATAAAATAAAAAGAGGGAAAGACTTGTCACTCCTCTAATTTCCAGCACCGCCCACCCTCGCGCCACCTCTGATCGTGCGCCACCTCCCCAGGCTGCGCCACCCCCTCCCATTCTCTCTCTCCTCCCTATTCCCTTTCAGTTCGAAAACCCTAGCCCTAACAACCTATTTTCGCACCGCCTAACCCCTCTGAAGCCTGACGCTGACCCCCTGACCACACATCGCTACCTCTCCGCGCCTCTGATCACCTGTGCAATCCCCACCCCCTCTTCCTTCAGTCGCTGCCTCCAAGAATCCCCCCGCTTCGTTTTAAAACCCCTTTCCTTCGCCATGAACCACTCCTCGAGGCTACCACCACTTGGGCGCCACCACCTCGCCTTGTCCGCACCGCCGGTTAGTTTTAGTATGAGTTTTTATTTATTTAAAACATATTATAAAATCAGTTTTTATATGTGATTTTTATAAATGAAGAAAGATTTGATTTTTTTCCTAAGTAAAAGATTTAATTTTTATCGGTGGAAAGATTGGATTTTTATCGGTAGAAGGATTGGATTTTTATCAGTATAAAGATTAAAAATTTTATCAATGAAAAGTATAGATTTTGATTTGAAGAAAATAAGATTTTAGCAAATAAAAATATGATTTGAATTTATAAAAATCTGATTTTTAATATGAAGTTAGAGTGGTAAAAATATAATTTTTAGAAGAGTAAAGGTAAGTTTTTTTCAAAATAGAAAAGGCGAGATTTTTATAAAGATAAAAATGTGAATTTTCATTTATTTGAAGTTATGAGTTATATATTACGAAGTTTGCGTTATAAAATAGTAATCTTTATATAGCAAGTAGCGTTGTTAAAAATATAATTTTTAACATATACGACGTGAAACAGATCTCGTTGGAGACACGATGAAGATTTCGTACATATGAAGAGTCGTGACGTCTGGTTAGCTAGTCGGTGAGAACTCCTCACTTTTATTTTGATTTCTAGTTGAAATATATACTAGGATGCAGACGGTGCTTAGTAGCACCCGACACCCGTCGTCCACAGATAATGGATGGCTTGTTTGTTTGATTAATGTATTGTGAAAATTGATTGTGTGATGTGGATTGAATAAATATTTTATAGTTGAAAATATAAATTTTTTTAATGTGCATATAAAATAAATATGAATAAACAAATCGGACGATTTGTTTATGTACACCCATTTGACTGATATTGATTAGGATGATAAATTTTACACATCGCCCAACTGCACCAATAAAAATCTGTGTTTGTTGATTTGAAACCCCACACGGGTATTAGGATGATATTTGACATACACTAATACCGATTGTTTAGTTGTATGTCAATCAATGGGTTGACAGACTGTGTAAGCGTTAATTATTCATATTTAATGCTTATGCAGTTGTGTGGTGCAATCTGGATGATGGTTTATGATTTATCGTTGCTATTATATACATGTGTTGTAGGGAATCCATATAATTAACGTTATATGGTAATTGGTTGGGCCTCATTCCAATTTGGAAAATAAGAAATATTATAGAAATAAATTCATGTGTTGAATAGAAATAAAAATTCATGTGTTGAATAGAAAATACTCACGTGTTAAGAATATTCATGTGTTGAATAAAATAAATCTTCATGTGTTGAATAACATAAATATTCATGTGTTGAATAAAAGCCGTGTTGATTAGATTTACGACATTTTGACGTGAACGATATTTATATCAATTTTATTCATTTTTATAATAAATATAGAAAAGGAAGTGATTTCAAAATATAACGTTTTGAAAATATTATCATTTATAGATTAATGATATGGAATATTCAATTTTGACTAGAAATTGAATATGAAGTTGAAACCGTTTTGAAAACGAATTTAAAAGGATTTATAAAATACGTTTTAAAAGGAAATCGACGAAATATATATAATATATATATTATATATATAATGGCCTGAATAGAACGTGTCGCGCCGCGGCCGTTCGCGAATTTCGACCATTGACTACGAATGGATATTTCGGGAGATCCGACCGTCGGATTCTCCTAAAACCGGAACCGTTGGGTTCGTATCGAAAAGAGCTTTCTAACGAATATTAGAAATTAGAAATCTAAAGGATGGATTTAGAATTATATCCAAATCAAATTTGGAAAAGGTCGTTGTAAGTGCAGTTCGATGACCGTTGATGGAAATCGACTGTACGGGCCTTGATAAAATTATTAAAAATAGTAATAATTTGTGTAGAATCATAAGAAATGATTTGGAAAGAACTGGGATGAAAAACTCCATATTTGAAAAGATAAAAATAGATTTTTATCGAAAGGAACTAGTTTTGAACTAGAATTAGAATCCATTTATTTTTACAATAAATAAAGTGGATTTGAAATGGTTTTGAAAATAACCAAAATTTCCAATAATTGAATTGGAATGGATTTGAATCGAAATTGTCTTTGGAATATTTCGATGTTGGATTTTGTGATTATATAGATATTCTTATGGAAATTTGAAAGATATATTTATATCGTTATTTCCAATACGATATTTGTTGGTCGTAGAATTTGATATTGAATATAAGCCGATATATTTTCTATTCAGAGCCTTGTATTTAATATCAAATGGGATTTAGGTTTGTCGTGAATGGTGTCTTCATTAACACTGTTCTTAAACCCAGTTGAGAAAAAGATTAAATCTTTTATTTAGATTTAATGAAGTGTACCAATTAAATGGTATTTAATTGGAATTGAATTTGAATTGATTTTTGGGTATCGTGAACGGTGTTTTAAATAACACTTGTTCTTTAACCCGATAATTAATGGAATGTGATATTGGGTTTATAGTGAATCGTGTTTTAAATGACATTCGTTCTTTAACCCAGTTAAAGACAGGATATGACTCCCCAAGTTAAACAATCATTGATATGATTTTTGGGAAGATTAAAACTAAGTGGAGTTTTAATGAATCTTTAATTAGATTGAAATGATCAAGAATGGAGTATCACCAGTTTTGCTCCAGGCGATAGTTAAATCTTTAATTAGATTTGAATGTGAAATGGTAATTGAATTTACTGATAACACCGTGGTGTTAGATATGAAGTATAACCAGTTTTACTTCATGGGATGAATAGGTCGGGATTGGGAAATAAAATAAATGATTACTTCGATGTGGTTCGCTAATCCCGACTAGTTTGGATAAACCATAATTTGGTTTGAATTGATATTCAAAGGAAGATTAAAGAATAAATTTAAAGAATTTATCTTTGATAAAATTAATGGGAACCTTTCCCAAAGTATAGGAATATTTGAATAAAAGAATATTCTGAATTGGAATGAGGCATATGTTGTGTTTGTGTAACACTTGTTTATTATATACGCGAGTTATTCAGAAAGACCGGGTTTATCCCATTCTGAATAACTGATTCGACGTGGTGTCGAGGATGAAGACGGTGGTCGAAGACCGGAGGTCTTCACATCGTTTGGGTGATTACTGATGATCTTGATTGGGTTGTACACCCAAGAGGAGGGAATCAGTTGGTGATCGTCCAGACGTACTTGGAGATCGATGGATATGCGAGGTACAAGGTGCCTCCAGTTTCGTTCAGACCCAGAATGAACTTGTAAATGGACTGTGTGTCTGACATTGGATTTTATTCTGTGTGATTGATTTCTATTAAATATATATCTGTTTGGCGGCGGAGAATTTATTCTCTTGCTTAACGCCCTTCTTTGAGACGTACGAGCTCAGGGGTTATATATTGATGGATATCAATCGCATGGAGTGAATTGCCTGTGTGGCATGCCTAAGTGGCAAATGATCAAGGCTTCTGCTAAAAAGCAAAGTCTTGTAGTTGATGATCAAAGCACCGCCTGTGTGGCATAGCTTTTTGTAACGTTGATTCGCGAGCCTCACACCCCGGTTGTGAACCAAAAATGGAAGAGGACATCAGGGAGGGCATGCGTTTCCTTCTAGCTAGGGTGGTGTCAGTGACCTACCATCCCTGACATTTATATTATTTTCAACTGTGTGGTTGTTTCTGTTGCGAGACGCCTCGGATATATCGGTGACTTTATGGAGCCGATGGAGTCATTTGGCTCATTTACGCCCCAAAGGGCGGGGAAACGCAGTGTTCAGGCATTTTAATCCACATCGGTGGACCGACCCTGATGATCCAAAGATCACTCGAGCTCTGATCTTGAGGCTCGGGCTAGACAGTCTCGAATCGGTGAGGACTATCTTTTTCCTCGGTTCACAGATGGAAATCTAACTTCCAATACGTGACTTTGCGGTTTTAGTTGTAAACCTATATATGGTGACATAGTGGTATGGGGCACTTATGCCGTCTATGATTGATACTTATGATTGAAATTGTTTTGACACTATACACTTATAGTAATAATAAAACAGGAAATTTAGTGTATCAAGCATTCTTTGGCTATTATAAGGTAAAAACCCTATCCTCCGGCTTGCGTTGCATTGTGTGATGGGACCTGGGTCTTATAATAGCTTCATTGTTCTTTATTTAGCATTGCGCTGTTGTTTTATGCACTGGTACTCTTGGGAGGAAACCCGTTCCGTGTTATACAGCGTGGTCCCTTGATTTACCTAACTTTAAAATAAGGATTAATAATTGTTTTAGTTCTCACACCAGTCCCGTGACTGACCTGGAGTTTATTGTTTTAACCTAAACTCTGGATGCCCTTATTTTGACACGGGCAGCTAGTAGTTTTGGTTTTGCAGATTTATATTCATAGGATCCTGATTTACAGCTGAAGCGATATTCGGAAAGCTCTATATCCGTGTATTACTTCTAGTTGTGTTTTGTATTATTTTCCGCTATAGTAATGTATTTAAATCTCTGATAATTTATGATGTGTAATATTGATTCATACTCTGTATATTCCTATATTCTGATGGAATTGTTGTAATAAACAATTAAATGTTCTTCTGTTTGTGTTATGATCCGTCTTCCTCAGTACAATCAGGGTTTTGGAACGGTCTTGGTCGGTTTAGCGATTGATTCGGATCGAGCGAAATTCCCGATCGTCACATTTGGAGTCGCATCAGGAAAGTTCCTGGGTTCCATGGTAAATGCCAAGGGCATCGAGGCCAACCTACCCGGATTTCCGCACTGAGAGAGGTACGGGCTCCTAGAACGAAGAAAGAGCTTCAAAAAGCTTAAATAGGAAGATCGCTACCTTAAGTCGATTCATCTCCAAAGCTACTGACATATGTATTCCATTCTTTGATGTATTGAGGAAACACTACTGTATCTAATAATATCACAGGCACATACATCAAACCCTATTATTATAGATAAGGGTAGAAAACTAAAACAAAATACCCCTAAATTTATGAGAGGCAGATTAAAATCGGCCTTAAAAGAAGGCATCCTTAAAATCTAATAGAGGCAGTTTTGAATTTGTAACTGCTCGTACAAATTTTACTGCCATGTCAAACTATAAAATCAATAGAGGCAAAGAGGACCGCCTCAATTGATTTTGAAAACAATGAAGGCCAATACATATGTCACCTTTCATGCAACTAGAATGAAATTAAACAAAACAATAACAACTTTTATTGATAGAAATTCGTATAGGGCAAACATATACAACTGTCATTAATGCAAATATATCAACCACTATTTCCATAAATGTTGTTGCACAACTAAAAAAATCACTACAGCAAGCACTACCAAAACACAACAACATAGTACACATGAATGTAAATTAAGAAATTGTATTATCTGAACAAAACACCAACAATATATACATAGTTTCCAAGTAAAAATAGCTAGAGACTCAACTGCAGTAAAATTGTAAATGCAAAATACCAAATGTGACACTCCCTATGTAACATCTGGGATTTTTTATCGTTCAAATCGACAATGATCCTCAATGTCGACTTAAACAAATCAAAAATACAAATAGTTATTGTGATTAAAATAAGAAAAAGAAGAAAGAAGAAAAACAAATACAGAATCTCGCAGCAGAAGGACAAAATATAATTAATAAATAACAGTTCATGAAGCTGTTAAAACATACATTTGATTTTATTTTACAACATTTATCAGAGTTAACTATCATAAACATACCAACATTTGCAGTGGAATAAATAATAATAAATACGTCTGTTGAGCTCCATCTTCATCTCCATAATGGTATCTTCAATAACTGAAAAACTCAGGCTGACCGGAGCATAAATGAAAAGACAAAAACACTCGGATCAGAACTAAAATATTCTCATATTAATTAAATCAATTTCATGTGATAATATGAGTGCAACAACTTAAGAGATGTTACGGGAAATTCCATCTCTTAAGGATCTGTTAAACTAGATACTATATAATATAATACGCTATTACAATAGTGTCTATGGTTAAATATAAAATATTAAGATAGTGTAAGCGGGATTACCATTATTACCCTTACACCGTTTATACCGTTGTTGTACACTTTGCATATAACACACCAGTACGTCGATGGATAGGAATGCGCCATGATACGACAACGTTAAATCAAAATCGTAGGGGGCTCGATCAGGATATATATGACAAGGCATCGAGGCAATACCCATCAGTAGTAATTCTACATGATTGCGGACCCAGGCCGGTGGTAACGCATAGCCGCGACAATCCCCAGACAATACTCCTAAAAATCAAAGGCGCCAATCAATCATAAAGTAATATATATATATATATGTGTGTGTGTGTGTGTGTGTGTGTATATATATATATATATATGTGGCGTCGAAGAAGCATATCTGCTAAGAGGAGCTAGCTCACATTAACCTGGGTGTGGCTTCTGTTTTAGTCATTTTAATTATGACCCGAAGGTCAAGGTTATCCATCATCGTTCTCTTTCTTCAAATCCAGTAATCACCTCCAAATCCATCCTACTTCATTCTGGAACTCCACTACGTACACAGTTGTTAAAGTGGTTTTCGGTATTGGCAGAGAGTATGACAATATCCGATACCGGTCTCTTTAACAACAAATCATTTACATTTTTCACACCCGGTCAGTTCTTCACATTTCAAAAGGGTTTGTACTTCATATCAAAATATCATAATTTCAACAAAATCATTTCAATATTCAAGATAGAATATTATTCATCATAAAATTTACATTTAAACTAATTTAAAATCTTGAAACAATTACAACTTTAAAATAATTTAAATATTAAAATAGTTAAAAATATTTTTTTAAAATAGTTTAGATATATAATTTAAATGTTTGAAAACAAATAATTTGTATTTAAAATAGAATTTCAGATTTAGTAAAATCTATAGGTAAAATATTAAAATAGTTTATAAAATAAATATTAAAATAATTAATTTAAAATAAATAATAAAATAAAATAGTTATAAGGTAAATAGTTTATAAAGAAAATTATTTTCATAAAAATAAAGTAGTTTATAAAATGGTTTAAAAATAATATAGTTGGAATTAGAATCATATCTTCAAAATTTAACCGAACAGGAAATCATATTTCAGTTCCAATTTAATTCAACTAAATTTCGATATCTTAATTTAAAAGGATTTAACTTCCCATTCATATTCAGTTCGATTCAACAGTTCGATTTCAAACAATTCGATTTAATAATTTGATTTAATAATTAAATTTCAATTCGTTTATAAAAGTCTCGAGTTCACAGTTCAATTATTATTATAAATCGGGTTAATTTAAAGTAGTATCAAAGATGGGTAAACAATTAAATTTCGATAAATTTAGTTTATATTCAATTCAGTTTAACTTCAGTTATCCACATTTACGAATTCCTTAAAATTGAAGATTTTAATTTCAAGGCTTGAAGTTCAAATTTAAAGAAAAATCGATTAATAATGTCATTTATTTTGTCTTTAAAATAATATTCCAAAATTCAGGATTAAAAAAACAATTTTAATTTAACCAACCGGTGTCCGTATATAATTTTCTATCATATGGCTAAGTAATACTTAAATTTTAATTTTAGTATTTTGGGAAAGGATTTCAATCCATATCAGGGTAATAGGTATTTATCATTTCAACCTACATTCTTATTTCATTTTAATGACTAGTCCGAGGTTTATTTGATGCCCGTAACATCTAAGGTAATAGTTGGGATTAATCAACAAAAATCAAAAACATATATAAACAATATCGATAACAAGATGAATTTCATATCAATACATTAAATATATATAAATTCAAGGTATCCATCAATATCAATACATTTAACAGTTCAATATAATTATTACTAGTCATCAAGTATGGTTTTTTTCTAAAACAAGAAATTAAATTCTAACTATCCAATTATATTAATAGTTAAATTAAATTTACACTGTCTATTCAGATTTACATAAATAATCAATTTAAACAGTCAAACAACAAACAAAACAGTCATATCATGACATGAATTTAATTTAACTAACAATCAAATATTTTAGTTAGATGTGAGTGGGTTTAATCACTCACCTTTGGTTCTGAACGAGATTGAAATCCGAATTTTAGCCCAAAAATCAGCGGTCTCAGAATCAGTTCAAATCAGTGTCATCACGAAGAGCTCGTCGATACAATTTCAAAGCAATTTATTTCGTCCAAATCCGACCTCATAGCAAAAAGTTATACGTGTTTAATCGTATGGTTTTCAAAATATAAATAAATAAAATAAAACTTTCCCTGTCCAACTAAAATGTGCCACATCACCAGCGTGTTATCCCCTTTCTTCATCGTGCAAACATGCTTTAGGAAACACCCCATAACCCAACCACTGTGCTCCAGATCTCACCGATCGCTGCCACTCTGATCGCCTGGAATCCGATCAAACCCTATACCCATGTTCGTCTCCATAAACTTCGCCCATGCCCCGACTAAGGCCCCACTCAATGGCCCATCTCGCGCTTGAAACGTGCCGCCCTATTGCAGGAATTCTGGAAATTCTTGAAGATTATAATATGATCAACAGTACGGATTCGAAGAGCTTCTCGAGCTCTACAATTTTGGCTTTGGAAATTTTTTAATTCATTGAGAGGATTTGAAGAAATTAAGGAGTTTGAAATTTCCGACCAATGAAATTAAAGGACGGCGGCTAAAGATATTAGGGTTTCTGAACATTTTTTTAATATTATAATTCTCGTTTAGCGTGTCTTAAAGCAAAAATTCGGACTGAGTCTAAATCAGGCTCGCTTACTGTCAAACAATAGGTTTTGACGCCTTCTGAACGCAATGGTATAGGTTTCAAGGCCCAATTCCAAAGTCTATAGCAGTTTCTTTTTAAAACTTGATTATTTAACTGAATTGAATATATAAATTTATACGCATTTTAATTTCTTACGACCAAACTATAACTTCGATGGCTATGAAATTTTAGATCAAAAAATAATTTACCATTTCTGATTCAATAAAATTAATTTCACCGAATTCTATGATTGGTTGCAAAAATGTAAAATTTCACATATTAAAAAATAAAATATTCAAATTTAACTTTAAAATTGAATTCAACAGTTTAAAATCTCTAATCAAATCAAAAATAGAATTCAAATAAATTTCATGAATAAAATTTCTTTTTATATGAATTCCATATTTATTATCAAAATACTTCAATTTTTTGTATTGCAATTATAAATTGCATAAATCGAAATATTTCAATATATAAGTTCCAAATATCATTATAAATCAACATATCAAAATAAAACTTTTATATTTAAACCAACATTGTCCAAAATCACATTAACTTCAAATGGACGTAACGGGAGACCCGACCGTCGGATTCTCCTAAAACCGGAACCATTGGGTTCGTATCGAAAAGATTTTTCCAATGAATATAAGAGATTTAAATTTGAATAGTTAGATCTTGATATATGTCCAAATCAATTTTAAAAAAGGTTGCTATGGATGCAGTTCGGTAGCCGTTATTGGAAACCGACTGTAAGGAACTTAATAAAATTATTAAAAATATGGAAAAATTGTGTAAAATCATAATAAATGGTATGGAAAGATTTTGGATGAAAAATTCCAAGTTTGAAAAGATAAAAATGTATTTTTATCGAAATGAACTAGTTATTAACTAGAATAATAATCCAAAGTTTTTAAATAAAAATAAATTGGATTGAAAAAGGAGTTTTAAAATGACCAGAGTTTTCCAGTGAATAAATTGGAATCGATTTGGAATGGAAATAATCTCCATAATATTTAGATATTGGATTCCCTAATTATACGGATATTGTTGAGGAATTTGGAAGATATATATATCGTTATTCCCAATACGATATTTGTTGGTTTCAGAATTTGATATTGAATATAAGCCGATAAAATTTCTATTCAGAGCCATGTATTTAATATCAAATTGGGTTTTTGGGTTTATCGTGAACGATGTTTTAAATAACATTTGTTCTTTAACCCAATTATCAGAGAAGATGTGATTTGGAATTTATAATCTTCTAATTAAGATTTATGGAATTTTCCAAAATAGTGTTTTCCAATTTAATATATTAAATTGGAATTGAATGGAATTCGATTTGGTAATAATTGAGATGAGCTTCTGTAAAGGAAGACTGTACTATATATGGAATTTAAAAGGCTTTGCCGTTATTCCATTTATATTATTATTCTGATATGGAAATTTATATCAATTATATACCGTTATGATTTCCGTGTAGGTTCCATTTTGATGGAAGATGATTTTGGGTTTACCGTGAACGATGTTTTAAAAAACATTGGTTCTTTAATCCAGTTAAAGACAAAATTTATTTCCTAAATTTGAATAATCATTAAATATTGATTTTTGGAGATTAAAACTAAGGGGTTTTTAATGAATCTTTAATTAGATTAGAATGTGAATGGGGTAATTGAATTTACCAAATTCAAGAAATGATCGAGAATGGAGTTCCGCCAGTTTTACTCCAGGCGAAAGTTAAACATTTGATTAGATTTGAACGTGAAATTGTAATTAAACTTACCGATAACACCGTGGGTGTCAAATATGGAGTACTTCTAGTTTTGTTCCATGGGATGGATAGGTTGGGACTGGGTTAATATAAATAAATTTTACTTCAGTAAGGCTCGCTAATCTCGACTAGTTGATAAACCTTAATTTGGTTTAGAATCGATAAAGGATAAAATCAAATCTTTTGAAAATTGAAATCCAAAGGAAGATTAAAGAAAAAATTTAAAAGAATTTATCTTTGATAAAATTAATAGGAACCTTTCCCTAAAGTTATGAATATTTGAATAAAGGAATATTGAATTGGAATGAGGTAAATGATGTGTTTTTATAGCACTTGATTATAAAATGCGTGAGTTATTCGGAAAGACCGGGGTTAACCCATTCTGAATAATTAATACGACGACTGAAAGTCGATGATGAAGATGGTGGTTGAAGACCGGTGATCTTCACATCGTTTGGATGATTACTGATGTCTTGATTGGGTTGTACACCCAAGACAAGGTAATAAGTGGTGATCGTCCAGACGTATTTGGAGATCGACCGGATATGTGAGGACCTCTCTCTTGTATTGGACATATGGGACGAGGAATAAGGTGTCTCCGGTTTCGTTCAAACCCGGAACGGACTTGTAAATGGATGTGTGTCTGACATTGGATTTTATTCTATGTTGATTGATTTTTATTAAATATACATATGTTTGGTGGCGGATAATTTATTCTTTTGCTTAACACCCTTCTCTGAGACGTACGAGCTTAGAGGTTGTATATTGATAGACATCAGTTGCATGGCGTGAATTATCAGTGTGGCATGCTGAGATGCAAATGATCAAGGCTTTTCTTGAAAAGCAGAGTCTTGTGGTTGATGATCAAAGCATGACCTTAAATAGCATAGCTTTGTGCATAACGTTAATTCGCGAGCTTCACAGCTCGCTATGAGTCAGAAACGGGATAAGGGACCCAAGGAGGACATGACGTTTTCTTCTAGCTAGGAGGGGTGTCATGGTATAGAGCCCAGACATTTTCACTTATGTGGATGATGGATTGCAAGGCGCCTCGGATATCGTGTCCCTAGTGGCTCAGAGATAGGTCTGATAGGACCGGGAAACGTGTGTTTAGGAATTATTAATCCTCAAAAGTAAGAGAGGACCGACCTTGGAGGATCCAAGGGTTCACTACGGGGGATCCTGGGTCATCTTGCTAGAGGTGATCCGAATCGGTAAGGATTACATCCCTTGCCATGACTCATGATGGAAATCCAATTTCCAATACGACATATTTCGGTTTTAGTTGTAGAACTAGTATGACGACATGATATATGGTACCCATGTCGTCTATGATTGATACATTTATATTTGAAGCTGAATTTGACACTATACACTTATATTAATATCAAAATGATTTGTTTTAAACGTACCAAGCATGTTTGGCTATTATATGGGAAAACTCTATCATCCGGTTTGCGTTGCATTGTGTGATGGGACCTGAGTCTTGTAATAGCTTCATTTTCTAAAAAGCATTACGTTGTTTCATTTTAAATTGAGATTCATGTGGAGTAAACTCATTCCGTGTTATACGGCATGGTCCCATGATTTCCCAACTTTTAAAGTAAAGATTTAATAACTATTTTAGTTCTCACACCACTCCCATGACTGACTCAGAGTTCATTATTTCTACCTAAACTCTGGGTGCCCCTATTTTCCACATGGGCAGCAAGTAGTTTTGGTTTTCGCAGATATTTCTTTTCACAGGATCATGGATTACAACTGGAGCTATATTCGGAAAGCTTTGTATCTGTGTATTTCATTCAGTTGTGGTAGTTGATGTATTTCCGATGTACATTGTATTTATACATTTAAATTTCCGTTGCTTTGTATTTTAATCTCTGATATTACTTTATTTCCAATGTGTAATATTTATTCATACTTTGGAATATTCTTGTACTCTGATGAAATTGTTGTAATAGCAATGAAATGTTCTATTGTTTATGTCTAATGCGTCCTGGTGTCAAAGCAATCCGGGCTTTCCCATAAGGGGGATTTCAGGTCGTCACAACAAGGGTCGTAATTGGCACCAACCCAAGCATTCCCATAATCATGGGACGAGCATACATAATCAACAAGGTTATGTAAGAAGGACCGTTCAGGTGCATACCAAAAGTATTTAAAAACATTTATAGCACGTTATCACCTAATCACAATTGTCATCCTTCTCACATTTTCTTCCTTAACTTCTAACAATTTTTTGTCCTCGCACTAGAAGAATGCCATCCAAGTTATGTTTTTTTCAAGAGCACTCTCACACCTTAGTGCGGTATGCTTCATTTGATCAATCTCTCATTGGAGTTGATTTCCATTTTTCATGTCATTTGGTAGGAAGCGATCCTATAACCCCACCATATCGGGAAAGAAAGACGAGATATGATTCCACGAGCTGCCTAGCTACTTCTTTAAGTTATCCTCCAAATCTTTGATTTATGCCTCGTAATACCTCCTCACCCTATTTTTCCATCGAAGGACCACATCTACATCCACCATAAAAGGGAGCGTTGGGACCAGTGACAGAGCCACTTTGTTGTTGAGGGGATCAAGCGACCCTCCCAGAAATGAAAATACCTTTTTTAAAATTAAAAAAAAAAAATCACCTTTTCCATTCTTTAATAATGCATGCAAGCTTAGAAATTTGTCTATGGAGCGTTTATACATCTAATTTTGGATGACATAGAAAAATGAATATGGATAAATAATTCTTAGGTTGAATGATAACATTATAATACTATGTTCCAATATGTCAAACCTTGAGTTGAATATGTTGTGTATTAAATTATCATTTTTCTTCCAATGCTAGAACTAATATTGAATAGCTATCACAAAAATTCTGGGCTAGTGCCCTCCTAGAATCCTCTACTGATCAATTGCGCCCCATCCTTGTCCAAATCTTGGCTACTCCACTGATTGGGACATTATTTAATTCAGACAAAGATCCTACAACAAGGGCATTAAGGAGCTTGGCCCTTCACCAGATCCTTTCGGAACTTCCTTCTTCAACTCAACAATCCTTCTCATCTATTTATTGATTTCATATTCGCTTTGTATATGTTCTAAAAATTCTTCAATGTCACTCCAAATCCACTACTTTGGCCAGGGAAGATTAAGGTTTTCCTCTAAGCGTGATGATTTTCGAATCCTACTTAAGCGGAGTCAGTCATAAACATCCAGATAGATTTTTGCATGTCAAAATTGAGTAATATTTTTACGTAAAATCAACATAATTGAGTCCCTTAACATTATATAATATTAATTCAAAATACAAAAAATTATGCTATAGTTTCCCAACTAAACAAAGATGATGCCATTCCAAAGGTCTTGGCTTCTATTAACAAGCATATTAGCTAAGGAGCACCAGGTATAAGCAATGCAAATCAATAAGAAAGGTCATGCGAGGCTCATAGCGGCTCTTACCTAGTGGTCATAAGCTAATCCGCACACACATCAAAATCTTCCTTATCCTCTGTTTTTTAGTCCAAGATAGGATAGGAAATCTCTATAATATATCAAGACCTTTTTAGTAAAACTTCTACTCTATTACCCTTGACTTCCCCATGCTTTAATTTTTTTTCGAATAAGAGCAGTCTTGAGGCAAGCCGATAATATATAAAATTATTAGCTCTGAGCCTATTCAACTTTGAAATGGAAGAAAACAAGATTTGGATCCTATATGGCTTTGAAATATATTCTTTAAAACTTTTCGTCTTAAAACCTATATACTTCAGGGGTACTTTCGAATATAAATTGGGCTTTGAGTCGAAGACAGCTTCCGAAATAGTTGACACAATCCTCTAAAACTGTTTTATTTGAAGTCGTCTGTCAGTTCTCCTCCTCCTTATTTCACCAATCATGTCCCCTCCTCAATAATTCCATCGTTCACGTCCATCTTCACCGCTACCTACTGCCTTCTTCGACAACCCTTCACTTCTCCTTAAAACCACACTCGGCTGACCCCACTTCAGCCACATCAGCCGCCTTCGACCCCCTGTCTAACTCCTACGCCACCTCTTGCGAGCCAACCCACCATCCAAGTCCGCCTAGTCCACCCTATAACCCGTTGAAAACTTTCTGTATAGTCATATTTTCTTTCTCCACTTGAAACAACCTGCAAACCCTTCTGAACTAATCACGCCAGCTTCAGTCACCTTCTGTCTCTCCTTGTATCCATCGTCGCACATTCCCATATCCTCATCCACCATGAGAACATCATCCATTCGGTCTTGTTTCGGTTTCGAAAGGAAACCAATTATAAAATGTAGGCTCAAAGAAATAGTCTTGGAAACCAATTAAAGAAAAGGAGTTAGTTCAATTTGAAACCGTTTATAAAACATGGATCCCCCCAAACGAAGCGAAGAAAGCGCTTCGAAGCATTCCTTTGCACCTCCCTGCTTCGAAGCACTTCATGCTAAGTTTCCTTAGCATCATGCGCTTTTCCACAGTTTAAAGCGACGAAACGGTTATTTAAAGCCATCGAACACGAAGCGAAGCCATTGCTTCGTAAGTGGCAGAACCATAAATAACTTAAAAGCTGCAATTTTTCTGTTTTGAGAAATACTTTTCACCAATCCAATAATATTTGGCAAACACCTTTTAGTGTAAAACTTTTCTTTCAGTCTTGTTCCATATATCTAAAAAACTAAAATAATAAAATATCGTATCCCCTAGGATTCGAAACCTATTTTTTACTAATCCTAAAGTTTTCTTAGCTTGAAGATTTCATATTAAATCACAAATCTAAGGAGAAATTCTCAAAAAAAAAAAAAAACTATTTTTACATATACTTCAATATATAAACTTCTGAAACAAAAATATAATTATTTAATTAAAATTGAAATAAATGAATTTCTTAACTTATAAACTTTATAAAATATTCATACTTGTTCATAAAATTTAAAAATCCTTCTCTAAAATATAATTCCTCGTGTTTTCCTACAATCTCAAGGCATTTTGGTGTTATATGAAAGGGTGTCAATGCAAATCATACATGAAAACCTTATGAAAACCTTATGAAAATGCAACGTATCATCAATAAGCATAAATAAATGACCTCCTATCATGTAATCATGGCATAATAACACAAATAAACACATGAGGATTTGGATCAAGCATGGATCCAAACTAAATAGTCAAATCAAAAGAAAGACTATTATTATTCATATTGAATGGTAAAGAAGAAACTCAATAATTTGAGTGTCATTGATTTCCTAAGCATGATTTCCACTTGCTTAACTTATACCTCTTCTAGAATGGTCGGCCTTTACTTTAGTTTGTGTTTTGTGAAATGGAAATGTGAAGTGGGAAGCAAGAAAAGGAAAGGGTTATGTGTATAAGAAAGGCCTATTTTACCCTTCTTATATTCCTGCTTCTGCTTACCCATTAACAAATGATCTATTTAGTTACTGAGCATGGATCGACTCATTCCATAATTATTTCTCATACTTACGTTATTTTATTTATCCAATTGGTAGGGGTGACAGTTAGACCCGACCCGGTAGACCCGAATCCGACCCGGCGGGTCTTGGTTCTAGACGAATCGGGTTTTGTCGGGCCTAAACTATACATTTCAAAAATCTGGACCCGACCCGAGCTTCGGTTCGGTTCTGGTCGGGTTGAAGCTCGGGTCGGATCGGTTCGGATCCAATTAAATAATAATACTAAAAATACATATATTTCAATGTTTTTTGGTCGGGTCTTTCGGGTCGGGTCTATGCGGGGCCTGGTTTGATCAGGTCTTGATGGTATTTTTCATCATCTAGGCCCGACCAGAGACCCATTGGGTTCGGTTCAGGTTCAGGTCTTTTCGGATTGGTTCGGTTCGGGTTTTCGGTTCTCGGTTCTAATTGTCAGCCCTACCAATTGGATGTTTGAATAATGTCCAGTGAAATTAGGGTGCTACATGAAATAACCGAGTTTATTCCAGGCACTGGACATGACTCGATAATTACCGATTGACTCCAGGTAAGTAAACGAAAGGCTTCCTTCTGGTTGCTTGAAACCATAGATTAATTGAATATCTTCCTCGATTGGCTCATGATTCAAGAATTCGAGATAATTCATTTATGTGCCTTAAAGAAATGTATAGTTAGAAATGTATAGTTGTTTGGATGCAGTTGAGCTGGAGCAAGTCTCATAAAATGAAGCGTCTAACGAATAAAGAGATTGAATGATGGCACATACGTAACTAGGCACATAATGTATAACCTTCTGCAGCGAGTTGGGCTCTTTGGTGATGAGACGAGACTATCACATCATCATACAGGATCCCTTGTCTTATACTGATTCTACGTAAAGATGCATTATCAACTTTAGAAGTGATCAAATCTTTTAGATCATCCAGCATTCTCTAAAGCATCAAGAGTTGGCTCAACAATGTCATATGCCTACAAACTTTGAGAAATCTTTGGCCCGAAGTATATCGAGCACAAGGCATCACTGAACTTGACTCAGGCATCAGATTCAACATATGTAGAAGCTTAATCGCTAGCCATTGCAACTAAATGCTTGAAGTATCTAAAACCCATAGCTATTAAACTTTGTAGATAGTCATAGTTAGATGAATTAACCCTCCCCCTACGTGCTAACTGCAATATAGTGCGGTGTCATGTGGTACTGTGCAGTTCAATATTATATAGCAGTATATAACAAGATTCGAGAGTTTGACCATGGTGACCATAATCCATGACCATCCCAACATAGTTTCTTGTCAATGGTAAATGTGTTAGCGCTATGTCAAAGCTCAAGAATCAACAACACGCAAGTAGGAGAGCGGAGTTCGAGTTCATTTATATATACATGAGTATGCACATAAGACTGCACCTGCATAAGGTGAAGTTGGAGAATCAGCCCAAGCCTTGGATCGGTACCCATCCAACACATACAGAACCTAACCCAAGCAGTTTCGTCCATCTCCCATCTCTAACTACCGATCCTCGAACCTTCATCCTCTAACGCGAAAGGCTATCCTATAACCAATTCTAATCTCATCTTCACCATGTCCAAATTGCCACCTCGCGTGAATACAAGGATGCGAACGGTTCAGGTTCGAGTGCAATATGGATCAAATTTTGAGATTTAGAGTGCAGTGGTAATAAAAGGATTTGGAAGGAAGCGAGTTGATAACTTTGGGTAGATCTTAGGCGAGATTTCGACGTCGAAGCGTGGAGCAAAAGCCTTGGATGAAGAATCTCTAATGGCGGCGTAGAGGAGGAACACAATTAGGGTAGCAACAAGAGAAATAAAGTGAATGGTTGAGATAAATAAATCTGCTAAATACTCAAGTACAACCAAATATACTCGGGTATAAAGCAGTCGTAGTTGCAAAATATAGGATCGGATCAACACCAAGTCATACATGCTTCACAAACCAAAAAAACAAATTGTAAATGCAATTTGATGAATCCTAGTAAAGAGATATAGCATATGGATGTGTTTGTGAGTCAATGACAAAAGTGCGCACACGAACATACGAACACATGCACATACCGACATACGTAACATTCAATTTTCTGAATCGACAGTTACCAAGGAAATGCACTCTAGTTTAATGGTATCAGATACTGGTAAAGTGGCACAACGGACAGCTAGAGATGCAGCTGTTTGTGTAAGAGTTGTTTGATGGAGAGAAAACGACCATTTGAAACACTAAGTGGAATCCTTCTTTCAAGATGGTTCTAACTTGTCTCAATCCAAAGCACACATGTTTGAAACGAGATGTACTTTGAGAGGTAAGAATTATCCTCGGCTCTACTTAGATTGAATGTACAAGTTAGCCTCGAAGAATATCGAGACAAACAGAGACAAACAGCCCAGAGAGACGCTTATAAAAGTCTACAGGCCAAGCGCATACAAGACCACGATATGACGATCAAATGAATTCTAGAGAATAACATCCTGGTGAACCAAGTACCGGAAAGATGCCCATCCTACATAAGGGTAGATACCGAACTCGAAAGGTGCATATGAATTTTCTCCCACTCTTATGACAAACTTCTCTAGTTACATAGAGTATGATTCAAGTGTTACTGTTACGGTTGAACCATTCAACCGTCAAACCGTCTATTACGGTAACGGTGGCGGTAACGGTTGTGAATTTTGATAACCGCGGTAAACCATACCAACCATACATGATCTTTTTGTAGCATTTCTTTAAAAAAAAAATGTTTTTTTTTAGTACCTTAAGCTAGAGAAATAGCATATGTATAAATTATTTGTGTTTTTATTTATAGAAAACATGCACATTGATGGTTTGTTTCATGGATAAACAAACTAATTCTTATGAAAAAAGTTAGAACTCGAATTATTTACGGATAACAATGTAAATTTACGGTAATGGTTGTGGTAACGGCTAGACGGTTATGGTAACAGTTATAAAATTTGCTAACCATCAACAACGATTGCGATTATGGTTGACGGTAAAATTGACGGTTGCCGCAACCGTAACACCCTTAGTTATTTTAAAGTTTCGGTGCATTACGCGAACGATTTCCACAAACAATATAAACCAGTAATTCAACCCTATATTGACCAATCATCTGGACCCAGAAACATATTGATAATCACGTAGAAGAACCACGAAATCATGAAGCCCACAATGAGAAGAACCAAAGCAAAGGCAACAAAATATCCACGAAAATGCTAAACAGGCCGACTGTTTTCCTATCGTAAAATGCGACTGAGACAAAAAAAAAGGAGGATCCACACTAATCCACAACAAATTACCCTTATACCCCCATGAATTACAGATTTAGTATCTGTCGCGTTAGCAGACCGAATATTCTTCGGTCCGTATAGCAAAGCTCAAAGATCCAGCATGCATAGTAAGGGATCAATATTGATCTCACCTAGAAACATACTGATAACTACGCAAAACAACATTGAAATCGTGAAGCCCAGAACCAGAAGAACCGGAGCTAAGAGGGAAAAAGATCCATGCATGCATAGTAACGGATCGGTACTGGTCTCACTCTAGGGTTCGGTATTGATCTCCATCCTTGACTGATATGATGTCTAAACCTTTTGAAGGGCTTGGTCTTAAAGGCGAGGTTAGCAGAAGAACTATTAACGAGAAACGTATTTGTTTACTCCCATCCAATACAGAAGCTTTCCTCCATTTCAAGGATATTTTTTTCCTCTACACTGTAATTTTCTAGTATTCATAGGTTTATATTGATCTCAAACTCTTGTAATCGCCAATTCAGTGCAAAATCAATACAAATCTTTCAAGCGAACATAAATCAAGATTGCCGAACCACTGGTCGCATGATTGCTTATTTCATTTTCATTTCATTTTCTTTAGTTTTTATAATCTACTTTAATCTCCTTGAGCATTTGTACCATTTTGGTGGAACACAATCATTCTTATTGTTTAAAAAAAAAAGTTGAAAATTGGGGAATATTCTTGTTACAAGAAGAAAAAAGTTGAAAATTATGATGCATCCGTTATTTTATAACTTGGCAAGTAAAAAACCCTTTTCTAAAACAAGCTATTACAAAACACCACTACCGACATTCTCAAGAAATAAGTACATTTTAAACTAAACATGTTCATAATTTTAAAATGCAAAAATGTACACAATAGGCACGTAGATTTATTTCAACTTCCACAACAGGGACGCTGAACTAAATATACTATAGAAGAATAAGACGACACCATGGGGTCCCCTTGTTCAATTAGTAAGCACTTTGTAAAAGAAAGCTAGTCTCATATCATATCAAAACGCCCGGAACATATAGCCGCATTACAGCAGTCAGTTCATAGTGTTTACATCCATTGTTCCACAAGTTGACAAAAGCACGGTGGAAATCATTGAAATACTTTTTCTTTTTTTTTAAATCCAACCAGCAAGTTCCGATACATGGTAAACTTTAACTCATGGGAACGATACTAGACAAGTGGTATTTCGCCACAGTCGCTAATGAAAACCTTCTGCTTAGGACGATCACCTCTATCTGTTGGCTGAGATTCAATCAACCTAACCACGTCCATTCCCTCCAGTACTTGCCCAAACACCACATGCCTATTGTCCAGCCATGGTGTCTGCATCATTTATTCATCATGTTGCTTCATTACTTCATCATTATATAACAATATATGTGTAATGTGTGTATGTATATACATGTATATGTATATATGTTACATATAAATAGCAGAATATCCATTACTTCATATATCTTCTGATCGCAAAATTATGTTAATGATTGTATATCAGTAATAGTACACTTGTTCATCACAAACGCATCTTGTTTTTTTTTAATCCCTTGTACCTTTGAAAATTTATGCAATCCTATAAATGATTGATCCCCGAGATCTTCCTAGCAGTTGTATACAAATCACCTGGTAGTACAGCAGTCTTGTTGCTGTTAACATATTTGCCTACATTTGATATATTTGGCATTATTCCTACATAGTCCAAGGCTAAAATCTGTCGTTTTATCCTCTGGAATTTACTTTAGGGCGATTTCATTTTTAGTCTCATTAACGCATGTGTATAGAATATAGATAAATCCAATATGATATTTATATACAAGAATTGCATTGTTTCCTAAGTCCTAACATGAAAGCTTATTTACATAAATAAAACGGAAAATGTTAGGCCAATAAGACGATTTTAAGCTAACGAAAGTTGGTATCAAGCCTCAAGTAAAAAAGATGATACCTTTACAGTGCAAATAAAAAACTGGCTTCCATTGGTATTAGGTCCAGCATTAGCCATGCTAATAATTCCAGGTCCCACATGAGTCACTACCCAGAAATATTGAAGATTCGGTCAGTAAGAACAAATCGTTTTTAAAAACTACATTATAAAGGCTACTCATTCATATTTACAGATTTTGGCTCACATTTGAAGTTTTCGTCTTTAAATGTGCGTCCATATATACTTTTACCTCCTGTTCCCTACACAAACAATCAATCAATTCAATAGAATGCGCAGAACACAAGAAGAGTTGCACTATACACATGGTCAAGTTTCTGGAGCACTATATGCACCATGCTGACATGGTGTATTTTCTTGATCTTCCTATGTTAATTTAGCCAAGGGTCAGGCATGATGACATGATATGCTAAACTAATGTCTTCTATCAGCCAGGGGTTCAAGCCTTGATATCCAAGACCCTCACATGGAAAAAAACCTTGAAGCTGTTTTCCTTAAAAAAAAAATCATATTAAACCATGGAAAGCATGATATTTATTGGTAGGCACTAATATGTAAGCAGAACCAATTACTCAACTTCCTGTAATATGATGCTGTATGAAACAATAGAGAATTTACACGTCAATTACTTAATCAATATGTTATGCTTAAAAACCTAAAATCAATTAACCCAAAAACATAAATTGTTGTTTAACCGAAAAAGGGTGGCATTGCTGTTACGAGCTCCAATTGAGTATTTTGGCACAAATTTCCCTTGACAAACAGTTTCAAGAGCTTTGTTTGCAATGCATCGTTGACAATATTTTAATCAAAAATGCACCTCACCGCTATTCACATAGTGTAGTTATAACCATGGGGTCAATGTAAATAACTGGTATATTCATTATTTCCACTACGCTATCAGGATCAAAATACATGAACTAATGATAATAATACATAACACATACAAGAACGAAGGTATCAATAGTAAAGACGTACATTTCCCTTGTCAAAGTCACCCCCTTGAATCATGAAATCCTGGATGACTCGATGGAATGCAGACCCCTTGTACCCAAATCCTTTTTCACCTGATTAGTACAAAATATGTAATTGTTATCTTATAGTGTCATCTTAAGTATGATACAAATTAGAAGGACATATAGTTATCTGTTTCAATACCAAATTTCTATTGTACCTGTACAGAGGGCTCGGAAGTTTTCTGCAGTTTGAGGCACGTCATCCCCAAAAAGTCCTATTACTATTCTACCAACTGGATTCCCCATTGGGTTTCCAATGCTTATATCAAAAAATACCTTCTGAGTTACTTTAGCCTGAACTTCTGGTTCCTAAATTTTCATCCAAGTGTGAAAAATATATTGAAGTTAAACATCGCAACCAGCAAAAAATGATAACTTCTGCAATTATAGGAGAACAAATAGTTGTGGAATTAAATAAAAATGAAAGTAACCATTTAACCATTATTTTTCGTCTATTTGGAAACATTGGTGCGCGATCTACAGATGCCAAAGAAAGGATGCACATTTCCATAACGGAGCTGGTCATACATAGTAGTGTGGCATGTAAATCAAATGCAAGTGAAGAGCACGTGAAAATTGGTTATGGTTATAGCCACAGTAACTTCTTAAAGGTCGAGACAGCAATTGCAGCAACACGCAGAGCCACATCTCTTGACACTCACATTCTTGCCAAGTATGGGTAAGTACAATGGTGAACATTACAACACATAAATTGTGTTCCATATGAATAGGAAGGTGATCATCCGCACTCAGACAAAAAGGAAAACTTATGCACTGGACTACGCTCTTTAATCAAATTAAAGAATCTAAGTATAATAAGAATATAGGATGTGAAAATGCACATCACTTATCACTTAAGTGGCTAGCTAGCAATGAAATAAAATGTGTAAGTGTGACTACTTTAGTCAGTTCATATGACAGGATATTTAAGCACACCACGCAAAATACACTTGAAGAAAGTATTGATTGATAAACTAATAGACATATCACCCAAATAAGTGCTCTTTCACAATCAAAGCTAAGTAAACATAATGAAACCACCACTGTGGACACAATGCTGTATAGCATTCCAAAATGACTAATTTTACTTCCGCTCCAGATCATTGTTTACTTAAGAACAGATGACTAAAAATAATAACATCAGCCCAATATCATCAATACCATTTCATAGGCTATGTAAGCAATAGGTCCTACATGGAAAATTCGAATAGGAACTATGTAGGCTATGGCACACACATCCACCGTTAAATTTACAGTAGTTATGAGCAAAAATAGAATTGAATATACAATCAAGAATCCGAAAGTAGGAAGACAGCAGATAATTACTGCCCACTAAAGAAGAAACGCAAGCTCCAAATGTTCAATACAAAGCTCCCAGGACCAATAGGCTGAGCCATTAAAACTAAAATTCTTAGATCATTCTTAGGATTGAGATAACACTATAACACTAAATAATGAGATGGCAATGTTAAAAAACTCTAAATATGACGTTACCTGCAACGCAGCTCGAATAGATGTGGCTAATCGGGTTTGGATCCGATAAGGAGGTGACTGGGCAAAAGAAGTCGACGATAGCGAACTAGAGGATAGGGAGGGGATATTGTTGGCAGATCGATGGCATTTAGAAAAGTTTGTGGCTGAGCAAGACCGACGAGATTGGGCCGGGATAACATTTGCCTGAATTTGCAAGATTTATTAACAAACAAATAAGTACAAGATAAGTAAGAAATCTATATGTTATATTACTTTGAGGGTTCAAAGAAGAGAAACTCACGAAAGTAGTAAAAGAAGCCGCCATTGAAAATGTTGATTTTGAGAGAGCGTAGACAGGCCGAGAAGAATGGGGAGGATGAGAAGATAAGCCGTATAATATACAGGCGAAGCCAACTTTGTTGGTATCTTATTATTTTTCCATTAGCAGTATACATATCACATCATCATGCACCGTATGCACTCTTGTTTTCGCTTAATTTTAACAAAAATATATTGATTTTTTTTTTTTTCTTAGTCCCCGTTTAGAATACTGGTCACCTTAAAAAAAAAAAATAGATTGTATTATTTTTGACATACTTTCTACCACCACTTTATTTCTTTTCACTCTATATTGTCTCTTCTCTTGTCAAAAACAAAATAAATTCTCAGATATCAAACCCTAAACCATAAGAAAAAAAAAAAAAAAATTTTGGCTGAGTGGAGGATGGAAGATAAGAGATTAGTTTTATATATCATGCTGCATAATCTATTCTGTTGTTATAGAAATTTTTTTTAAGGGTTTTGTATTAATTTTTGTTGGAGCTTTCTTTCATCCTTCTCTCTACTTCGAGTTTGGAAGACATTAATTTCGATGACGTTGTAATAGAGAATGACATTGTAAGTTAACGAATTTTAGGGTTTTCTTCATACAACAACAATTTATATGTCAAAATTTACAAAAAAAATCATTTTAATTATTTTTATTTATTTTTTGTAAGAAGATAATGTGATTTACAATAAACTTGATAACTATGTGGATGATAGCAATAGGCCACAAGATGACCAGTCAAATGTCGTTGAAGACACAAAAGTTGATTTGACAGATCATTTATAACTGATGAAGTGTGACGACCCCAAAACCCCGTACGACGGTGGCAAGAGTAATCTTTGGAATATAACACATAAACAGAAAATAGCAGAACAAAAATAAATAAATACACCAGATAATGTACAATAGAATACACTGGGTAAACATAATCATCAGAGTTACACAGTATACAGGATCATACTTAGTACAAATACAGTTCAGCTATACATAAATGTCTACAGCGGAAAATAAACATAATATGTAGAATAGAAGCTGAACAGCATAAAAAGAGATAAATGATAGAATCCATCTTCAGCTCCAGCTATCCAGAAAGAGCCTGCTAAAACCTGAACACAAGGCTGCATGTGTAGAAAGAGGGACACCCGAGTTTGCAAGTGAAACAAACTACGAGTCAGTCATGGGACTGGTATGAGAAATCTACTTAACACATTTTATAATATGGCAAATCACAGGACCACGCCACTTTCGCGGAACGGATTTACTCCATTGGATTGCCAGTTCTTTACAACAAATAAATCTTTTAAACATCGCAATGCTTTTTATAAAAATGAAGTCATTATAAGACTCAGTTCCCATCACACAATGCAACGCAAACCGGAGGATAGAGTTTTACCTTATAATGGCCAAAATATGCTTGATACGAATAAAACAAAAGCATCTGATATTATTACTAGTGTTTATAGGTTTCAAAAACAATTTCAATCATAACTATCAATCATAGACGGCATGGGCACCCTACATCATGTCGTCATATATATATACAATCAAAACTGCACGGTGTCGTATTTGGAAATTGGATTTCCGTCATGAACCAAGGCAAAAGATAGTCCTTACCGAATTCGAGACGCTCTAGCTGTGTCTCAGGATCAGAGCTCGAGCGACCCTTGGATCGTCAGGGCCGGTCCACCGATGTGGATTAAAATGCCTGAACACTGCGTTTCCCCTCCCTTTGGGGCGTCAATGAGCCAACGAATGACTCCATCGGCTTCACATAGTCACCGATATATCTGAGGCGCCTCGCAACAGCAATAACCACACAGGTGAAAATAATATATATGTCAGCCAGTTTAAGCACCGACACCACCTCTAGCTAGAAGGAAATGCATGCCCTCCCTGATGTCCTCTCCCGTTTCTGGCTCATACCGGGGTGTGAGGCTCGCGAATTCACGTTATACACAAAGCTACGCCACACAAGCGGTGCTTTGATCATCAACCACAAGACTTTGCTTTTCAACAGAAGCCTTGATCGCTGCATCTTAGCATGCCACACAGGCAATTCACACCATGCAACTGATGGCTATCAATCACACAGAATGAATTCCAATGTCAGACGCACAGTCCATTTACAAGTCCGTTCTGGGTCTGAACGAAACCAGAGTCACTATATACCTCGCATACCCATCGATCTCCACGTACGTCTGGACGATCACCACTCATTATCCATATTTCGGGATGCCTCCCAATCAGGACATCAGTTATCATCCAACCGAGGTGAAGATCTCCGGTCTTCAACCACCGTCTTCATCATCGGCTTCTTATCGTCGATTCAGTTATTCAGAATGAGATAAACCCGGTCTTTCTGAGCAACTCGCGTATATAATTAACAAGTGCTACACAAACACAACATACGCCTTATTCCAATTCATTAGTCATTAACCGTAAATTAGTAAGACAACGATTACCCAAATATTAACCCCGAAGGCCAAAACCAACATCAGATCAAAACCCAAGAAACCATTCGACTTAGCTAACCTTCAGTTAGTTTCTAAATTTTACATTTTTAGGGAAAGGTTCTCATTATTTTTATCAAAGATAAATTCTTTAGTATAATTTTCATGTCAAACACATTCAACCATCAAATATCACATAAACCGAGCAAATTCGGTTTATTTCCATTCCATATCGTTTATAATATTTTATCACGATTTATCGCTATTTTTATTTATTTAAAAATAGCCAATTTATTCAAACGACGCTTCAGGCCATAACGCGGCCGTGGCGCTGTTTTTCTTCAGATTTGATTTACACATATCTGAAAATCTAACCGTTGGATCTTCACAAATTTTATATCATTAGAAAGATCTTTTCGAAACAAATCCAACGGTTTCAGTTTTGGGAAAATCCGACGGTCGGATCTCCCGGTACACTCGTTTGAAGTTTCGATTTCAAAATACGAACTGCAACGTCGTTATTCGATTTAATTTAATTATATATATATAATCGATTCTGGCGCTATTTTTCTTCAGATTTGAATTAAACATTCCAGACAATCCAACCGTTGGATCTTCACAAAGTTGGTGTCGTTGGAAAGATATTTCTAAAGTGAACCCAACGGTTTCGGTTTCGGGAAAATCCGATGATCAGATCTCCCGCACTAATCGTTTGAAATCGCGGTTTCATAACACGAACTGCAGCTTCGTTATTCAATTTATTTTAATTATATTAATATATATATATATATAATCTATTCTTCGATTTCAAACGATATTCTTTTCATATATTTGATAAAAATGATATTTTTATCCAACCGACGTTTATTTCAACACTTCACTATTTTTAACAATTCATGTATATAATAAAAATATGATTTTTTTATTGTAAAACTATTTATTTCAAAACACGACTATTTTATATAGTTCATATAGATGATAATAATATGATTTTTATTATAAAACGATTTATTTCAAAACACGACTATTTTATATAGTTCATATAGATGATAAAAATATGATTTTTATTATAAAATAATTTCTTTCAAAACACGACTATTTTATATAGTTCATATAGATGATAAAAATATGATTTTTATTATAAAACAATTTATTTCAAAACATGAATGTCGTTCAACACATGAATTTCTATTCAACACATGGATTTCTGTTCAACACACGAATATAGTTTCAACACATGAAAATAATTCTAACACATGAATATTATTGAAAATTTCGGTAGCATAACGGCAGGGTAGTTAAAACCGGGACCGTCCCTAGTACGGCTCCTCGCTCTACCTTAAAGCCTCGCAGCTTTTGACAATGGGGATTTCATGCATCTAGTTCGCACACAGGCGGCATGTTTATTTTCTTTTCCACAAACTAATCCTACGTGGTTTCAACCAAATAATTCTCAACCACAAACGGGTATTTTTCAACCACAATCAATCAATTTCAACCACAAACAATTCTAATCAACCATTCGCTATCAACAAATTTTCACACCAATCACAACCAATAAATATCTTCCATGGTTTGTGGACGAGGGGCGCATATATATATATATATATATATATATATATATATATATAAGCATATTTCACTTCTATTTCAACACATATATAATTTTTACAATGCATATATAACTTATACATCGAACATACAACTTATACAACGCTTATACATGGGGTGTACAACGCTTATATAATTCATACTTCGAATATATAATTTATACATCGTCATTTCCATATCGTTTATAATTCAGAAATCTCACATTGGGTTCCACTCCACCAAAAATAGCAGAAGGCTCAGAAAAATATGGGTCTCTTCTAGAATGTAGAAGACGTCCTCACGAGTCCACTGTCTCTTGTTTCACTGAATTTCGTCTAGAAACGAAAAAGATATGATTTTTACAGTGAAATCAAAATCCGTAGCGCTTTAAAGTGCTATAGAATAGTTTAAAATAATTTAAACCGTACCTCAGTCGTTTTGTTCCAAACTAGGTTTTGATTTTCACGCCAATCCGTGCAGCGATTCGTCGATCGGTCTTCACCACAAGGAAGAGGGAGGAGAGGCGCGTCTAACGGTGGCGGAGGCGTCAGGCTCGATCGCCTGTAGAGGTGGCAGAGGCGAGATGAAGTCGCCGACTTTGGAGGCCTGGATCTCGCGATTCACTTGACGAGAGGGGGTGCAACGACCATGGATTTGAAGCTTAAGGGGAGCTCTTCAAAAACCCCAAATGGGTCGAAGGCTATCGAAGTGTGTAGGAGGAGAAAACGAGGAGAGAAGGGAAGAAGGAGTTCCGTAAACGCCTGGAGGATTTATCGGGGAGAGAGAATCTAATGTGGCCCAATGATATTTTTTATATTTATAAATTTTAAAAATCCAAAAATACCCCTTATCTCAAACGAACTCCAATCCAAACCCAACGACTGTCGTCCCTAGCTAAATACCCCTATTCCGAACACAATGGGATATGTTTCGAAGGTCCATTCGACTATTTCAGGCAGTTTTTTCTTCAAATTAAAATATAAAACATTCAATATTTGTTTTGAACGTACATTTCAATTTGCCGGGGCCACATACTGATTCTAAAAATTCCCGAAAAACAAATCTAGCTATGTTTTGACGATACAGTCCCAACAAAACTAGTTTCGTCGAATTTTGAGACCGTTTGAAAAATGGTCATTTTCTGATCGATCCAATTTAACTATAATTGACCAAAACACATTTTCCTTTGCCACGCTCACATATTAGCTTCAAAAATTATGAAATTTAAAACCTAGCAATAAATTGACATCCCGAATCCAATAAAAGTGGTTTCGTCGAATTCTGAGGTTGTTTGCAAAATGGCCATTTTCACAGGATATATAAACTCTATAGCGACCATTCTGAAAATTCATTTGGCCATAACTTTTTCTTCCCACTACGAAACTTTGATTTTTCAGGTTCTTTAGAAAGATATTCACTAACGGATCTAAATATTTTTGGTTTCACTAAAATCCGTTTTGCTTTGCACCCGGTACAGTCAGTCAAAGTTTGAATTCAAATTTTGGAACTACCACGCCATTTCAGGCCTTGTTTATAATTAGAAATAATTATATTCATTTTCAAACATCGATTCAAACTTCCTTTTCGTCGTTATTATTTGAAATATTTATTTTAAATATTTTAAATTCACTAAAATAGCCAAATTAAAATTTTTAAACTAGTTCAGATTTTCCGGGTTGTTACATGAAGTATGTAGTTTGTACTTAACTTACAATCACTATTATTCATGTAAAATTGGAAGTATGTTAATTTTTTTATGTTAAACGATGTGATTTCAGGTATTTGATTCACAGAACACGCTGATTCGATGGTGTAAAGCAACAGGAAAAAAGTTGACTGCTGTTGTAGAGCGATTCGATGGTGTTAATTAGCTGATTGAATGCTTGAAATTGCGTTGATAATTTAGGGAAATCTTCAAGCTTGTAGAGCGATGGAGAAAATTTCAGGAAGAAGACGTTTTTTTGTTGGAACGACGATGAATTGAAGGTAGAGGTGGTAGTCGATTAGAAATTGAATAATTTAGGTGGTGTAAAAAAGTAGAGAGGCACAAAAAAAGGTGGCTTTTAGTATAGGTGGCCAGTAGTCTAAATGGGGTATGAATAGCTGCACACTTTTTCTAATTTCAATCAATTTTTTTTTTCTAATTCCTCTCTTTACACTAAAATTTGTCTTTATGGACATAATTTTAACTCCTTGTCCTTTTGTTACAATTCTTTGCTCGTTTTATCCTTCAGGGGTATTTGCTGTTATACTCCAACAGTTTCAGGTGTGGATTTTGGATTTTCCATGCCTCGAGTTGTTGGAATCGGAGATTTCCTAACAATTTTGGGAATAAGTATTTGTTCAACAAATGTTTGAGAATTGGGCATTTGTTGCACACTCTAAAAAATTAAAAATAATGGGCGTTTGTTCAACAAATGCTCGTATCTATAAAAGAGTGGGCGTTTGTTCAAAAATGTCTGGGCGATGTGCTTATATGAGGTCCATTCGGTTATTTATTTTTCTCGTTTTATGCACAGGGGGAAATATCTAGCAGTAATTGGTCTTCATCTGAGTTACTTATACTTATGGAAGCTTATATCCAGTTTGATAAAAGACATGAAATTATGCTACGAAACGGTGAGGGGCGTAAGCCATGAAATGTTTTGGAACTTGATTCAAGAAGCTTACGACAACCATCTTGATTGCCCCTCGAGGAGGTCTACTACAAAAATTCATAAAACTCATAGCGCTTTTGGCATGCTTGTGCTCGTTACCGCGAGATTATCGAGTTAGTTGAAGATGAGAAAGTATTTAAAGCAAATTGTTCCACATTCGATTCACGTTACCTATTAGAACATGGAACATGATTCATTGGTCATGAAGTTCATTACAGTTGGATAACATGCTTTGGATTTGATTAAGCTTTGATTTGTTCTGTGATATGCATTTATGTTGGTTAAACTAGGATTCAAATTGCTTTTCTATGATATTTATCCTAATCATCTTTGATATTCATAATTATTCATTGACTCCGGGGTAATTCCAATTAAAGGAGGATTCAAAAACACAAAGAGTAAAGTATTAAAGGAGTTATACGACTTAGCATGTCCCCTCATTATTGTTGTGAACAGTTAATCTGTGTTATTGTGCAGTGTTCAATCATGTCAGCTAATCTAATAGTGACATGACCAAGGTTTTAAATCTCGGATATCGGTCGTATTTCGTCTCAGAATTTTTGGAGACTTGATCTCGTATCGGGAGAGATCTCAGATTTCCATCTTGGATCTGAAAGTTCATAATGGAACAATCTCTGAGTACATGATATGTTAAAAAAAAGTTACATAATGATTTTTGTAAATGCTATTATAAACATAGTTACTTAAATTTGAATTGCAAAATCACTTCATTATTCATATTTTGCAAAATATCATTCATACTCTAAATCGTAATATATACTTATCATATAAGTATAACACAATGCAAATATATTAGTGCTTACAACATATGATCCATGAACTTGAATTATTGTTAGACATAAAACATGAAAATATCCAAAACATTAAAAAAAATCAACATAAGTAAAACATAAAATACATAATTTCATGGGTAACATATATATAAAAGAAAAAAGCCGACTATGAAAATCGTAAGCTTTGTAGAACATATATGAAAATATGATATGCTCATTTTAACAATTAAATGTTAAATAGCAGAAGATTATCGTAGCTAGATTTGAGTTTTTTAATTATTGTTCTAGTTCAGGCATGAATTTAAATTTTAACCAGAAAAATCAAGATCTTGGACAATATTCCAGTATCTTGTCTCGATCAATATATCCTTCGATATTGCAATATCTCGGGGATATATTCGAAAGGAGATTTACAGTGAGATTTGTCGTTTTGTTTCGGAAGAAGCCCAAAACGAGATCTCAAAAGATATTTTCGAGATCTAAAGCAGTGAACATGACTGTGACACTTGCAATACTATATCAATGACAATGGGTCCACTAAATATTTCAGAATTCAAATCTTATCCATCTTAAAATTAACAAATGGCTGGTGGATCCGACTTATATGACTGTAGCTAATGGTACTAGTGGAGATTCCTTTAATCATTAATTCCTTTAATATTGTGTCTGGTCACCAACGTTGCTACAGTGTGTAATGGAGGTTCCTTTAATACAAAACTGAGCATCATTATTTCTTTTACTTATTGTTTTTGGTTACCAACGTAGCTACAGTATATAGTGAAGATTCTCTATAACTGACGTTTTTAACAGTGGTAGAGGACTCATTGTTTTGTAGATATAAATTCCAGTAGGCTTTGAGATAAACGATACATAAATTTGAATCAACCGAAAAAATGGCGATTAAATATCCAAGCTCATATGAGTACACTGACCTTCTATATGATCCATCAAATCCTAATCCGTCTTCACCCAGGGAACCAACTTTATGGTACGTTGAAATGGAAGAGCCACACTACGAAGAAGTGCTGCAGAGAGAGCTTGAGGTAGGGATGCACCAAATGTAGATAGTTCAACAGCAATAACTAGCTCCTCATTGCACCCAAAGCTCACGAAATTTAATTCCTACTTTCCAAAATGTTGTTGATGTCGATGAGGTTCAATTTGAGAATGTTGTATGCTTTTGTGGTTTTAAAGCACCACTCTTAGTCGTCAGGCATGGAAACGATGTTGATCGAAGATACTATCGTTGTCTGCGACTTCCAACTGGATGTGAATTTGGACAGTGGATAGATGAATGTTTCCCAACTAAGGTCATTACTTATGCTTTAGAGTTAGAAGAAGAGATAAGCAGGCTTCGCACTCAACTTAATGATAATATGCAAGAAAATTACCGCCTTCGAAATGGTTTTAATTAGAAGTTGTCTTAGATCTATACTACCTTTATTACCTTGGTTGTGTCATTTTATTTATCTTAGTTGTATCGTGATTGTATCATTAGTAGGGGCCATCCTCCTTTTATTTGTCTTAAGTGATTTTATTTAAGTAAGTTAGCAGGGGTCGTCCTCTTTATATTTGTTTTAAATAAATAAACGTTATGGTTTATAAATGATTCCATAACGACTTTCTGAAAATTTGATTTGGACATAATTCAAAATTTGATTTGGACATAACTCAAAATTTGTATCACTAGTTGGAGACGAGGCCCCCTAGATGCGTTTCTTCATATTCCACAGTGGATATGAGAGAGGGAGGAGAAGGTGAGGAGGAGAAAGGAAAGGAGGAGATGGAGGGGATTCGAAGATGGTGCTTCTCATCCCGAAGCTACAGAGAGGATGTGAAACTTCAACCTTTTGTTCCTTTATTTAAATTCCATGACCATTAAAAGGTCATTATTAAGTCATAATTAATGCATTTCTCACCCTTAATTGATTATTATATTTACTTCTTACCAATATATCAGCATATATCAACTATTTCAGACGAGAGCACTAACAACTTACTGAACAATCCTATGAACACATTACGTGCCATCATAACATACACAAATTCACAAGATATTAATCATTAAATAACCTTATTTTGCTAAACACATAAATTATTTTAAAATCCTTACCTGAGTGATAGATTAAAGGGTGATGGAAGTTTAAACTTCAAGACACCAATTCCAAATTTGCTATGTTTTTATATCAACCCCTCAAGTATCTTCGATTTCCCTATAAAATGACGAAATCAAAATCAGAGCTGCGCTGCTATGTAATTATTTAGTAATGCTGAAACTACAAGGAATTAAGCTCTTAACAACCAAACTATACGTTGATAAGTAACCACGTCGAAACACGTAAATTTAGATTGTATAATAATTCTCATGGATGATGGAACTAGTATTTTCGGTTAACTAATATGTTAATTCAGATTAGTTAACTAACAAATTAGTGAAAAATACATAATAAAATTAGCAGTACCTCTCATCCTCATTCAAATTGAAGAGGTGCGAAATTGGTTGTTGATGACAGGAGTAATTATGATGATTTCGCTATTATGGATTTTGCAGGCTACGGATTTTTTTGTTCGATGTTAGGACTAAGGATTTATCAATATAAGATTGTGTTTGTGTTCTGGGGGAAATAAAGGAATAAAAGAAAGTTGTTTTGTGAAGGAAAGGGCAATGCTTATTTTTAGTTCCCACACAAAGAATTTTAGTTCCCGCTTTCTTCCCTCGAATAGCATTGTACACGGAAATTATTTCTTAGTTAGCGTTGGGAAAAATAGGCTTCGAATCTTTTGGGGAAGACAGGCGGAAACATTATTTAATATTGCTATAAAAGCCCTATTTTTTTGTAGTGGAGGAATTAACCTATTATAACAAATTATATTAGACGGGAATGTAAAATAACAGGTAGACTTATCATATGGACAAGTAGGATAATAACACACATGTTATAATTAAAATATGAATGGGAAGTAAGAGGCCTATTACAAATAAACCTAGATAATGGGGAATAAGTTTAATAAGAAAACTCATAATTATAGTTACGGTAATATTATAACATAAGGTTATAATTAAAAGGAAAAGAGTAGAGTAGGTTTATTATTAGTAAACTTATAATTGGGGAACTAAATTTAATGAATATAATAATAAGCAGTGGTCTGTTCCAACAACGAAAGCAAATTAGGAAAACTAAATGACCAATAAAATGAATGAGTAGTGGTATGTTCCGTTAGTGAGAGCTGATTAGGAAAAATAAGTGGTCAACTAAGGCTAATAAAAATAACTAGAATGTAGAATAAACAATTTAATGTTTAAGTTTATTAGCAACGCGGTAAGTAACAAGTGTGTAGTTGAATATTAGACGTGGGGTTTAATAACGTAATGATGAGATGCACTTGGACTAGTCCGTACGTATTTGAGATGAAGAGCTCAACGGGGCAGATCATCGTTGGTGTTTGGAGGCACAAGAGGGGCATGTCCAGCTTACTACTTGACGAGACTAGAAGGAAGTGCAGGACTTCTACGAGGCATGAGGATACTTCGTGATGACCCTCTATGGTAGGCCTAATGAAGTTGTATCCACAGAGGCATGGTATGTATGGCCCCATCCGGTGAGTATGCCTTGGTTTCATCTTGATGATGGACAGCCTAAAGACCGATCTAGGATGATTCGACGGCTGCCTCAAGGGGGAAGGCTTCGTAGGACTCGGGACCTAACGAAGGATAGTAGGTTATTGGATACCTATCATCGTCGGTCGGAGTGTGTGCGGCAACGACTGGAGCTAAGCCAAGAGGCCAATGACCTTTTACTATCGGGTCATTGGATGAAGGACCACATGTTTATTTAGATTAGATGTTAGGGCGGTCATTTAACTATTTGAATAGTCTTTCATTGGTAGGGGTAGGCTGGGTGGGGCTTTGGGGAGACACCGGAAGAGACATACCTATCTTTGGATATATGTATTGTAGGCCTAACGAGGATGTCTTTTACAAATATGTGTAAAGCATCCGATTGAGTTCCGTGGAAGGACTCACGTATTAGGGCTCCCTTGTGGCGCAGCGGCAGATGCTTATTCACTTTTGCAAGATAGCCTAGTATGCTTTCATGTCATGACGTTGGACTTGGTATGCCTTTGTAGCATAGTTTAGTATGCTTTTGTAGCATGGTGGTGGAGGTCCAATATGTTTTCGTAATACGATGATGGGGACCACTCTAGGAGGATACTATGGGGAGTACATCGATATATTAGGCATATAACTATACATATGTATATTATTTATTAGATTAATCTATGAGGAGTAAATGGCTACGATTTATGGGGAAAAAACAAAAGTAAATAGTGAGATAAACCTGAATACCTTAATAAATATGAATCGGTGATATAATGGTATATATAGTGTTATCTGTAATTCCCCAAAACTTTTGTTTAGACCCATCCTCATAACAAACCCGTAAGTTAGACAGGTAGTTGAGGTTCTACAGCTTAGAGACACTTATGTTAGATAGTGTCTTACATTGGTAAGTGTTAACCTATAATTTATATTATTCCATTCCGCTGTGTGATATCTATTATGAGCACTAATATATTTATCTTTGAATTTTTGCAGAATACCAAACAAACTAACTCGGGCTTCGATAAATTTGGATTTTTTTTAAATCGATTTGTCGAAATTCGGGTTGTTACAAAATAAAATGACAGAAATGAATTATAGTAACTCATTCCAGCCCTTTATCTCCCTAATCCCGAAATTCACACTGAGCCTACCTGAAAGTGGGCCCAAATGTCTGAAAATGAGCTGTTTATATTCTAAAAATCTTTCAAACGATCATATCTCTCAAGCTATTTATCCATTTTCAACATATAACCACTCTACGGAAAGGGAAGCCATTATTCCAATCTAATGGAAGTGGTTTCAAATCAAAATTCCACTCTGGCCTAAAGTTATGGATGAAATAAGTTTTTTTCAAGGGTAAAACATTCATAGAATGTAACACCCCGAATTTTAGTTAATACTAAAATTCACTAATTATAGGATAAAAAAATCTCAGATGTGGGAATTGGGGGTAACGGGCTGCGTCATTGCGTTCGTCTCGGAAAAATACGCGAAATAGAGTCCGAGTTTTCGAAAATCGGAGTCCGTATGGCCCAGTTAAGGCCCAATGAAGTTTGCAGAAAATTCAAAGTTAAAAACAGATTCAGAAATTTAAATTCAGATTTTAAATTAGAACCAGCGGGGTCAGGCGGGAAAGTTCCCGCCCTAACCATGTCGACAGGGCTGTCGACAGGCCTGTCGACAGGGGTGTCGACTTGCCTGTCGACTTGCCAGTCGACATGGGCGCGGCGTCCAGAAAACCTGGGTGCACCAGGTTGGGTTTTAGGCTGGCTTGGAGGGCTGGGTTCTAGAGATTTCCTAAATCTAACGGACCTAATCTAACCTAGGGTTAATCTAAGGGCTTAAAACACTACCTAATCCTATAAATAAGACCCCAACCCTACCTTAATTCATTCATAATTAAATCTTGTAATTAAACTATGGCAAAATGAAACTTGATCATGGCCTCCACAAATCAATGAAGAGGGTTGCAAGCTAATCACTCTCTAATCAACCTCTAATCCATTCTAAGCATCTTAATCTTCTTCATTTGGAGTGCAAATTTGCTAGTGGTGAGTTTCTATCACTTTGATGATCAATTGCTAAATTAAGTAGATGAGATATGATGAGATCTATGGTTTCGCATGAGGATTAATGGGTTTTCAAGTCATATGATATGATGTGAATATGCTAATCTATGTTTAATATTAATCCTATGTTTATGCAAGTTAAATATGTGAGTTTATGCATGTTGAATATGTAAGTTTATGCAAGTGGTTTATGCAAGTTAAGTGGTGGGTTTATGCATAATAAGTAATTGATTTTATGCATGCTAAGTAGGTGGTTTTATGTATGCTAAGTGTTTGGTATTATGCATAAATCATAATATGCAAGTTATGCATGCTTATGCAAGTATATGAATGCTTATGCAAGTTGTGTATATGCTTAAATGCGAGTTTAACATGATATGCAAGTTATGCATGCTTATGCAAGTATGTGGATGCTTATGCAAGAATGTGAATGCTCATGTAAGTTATGTGTATGCTTAAATGCATGTTATGCAAGTTATGAGAATGTTGTTATACAAGTTCATATGCAAGTTAATGTGTATGATGTTATGTAAGTTATGTACATGTGGTTATGCAAGTTCATATGCAAGTTATGTGCGTGATGTTATGTAAGTTATGTGCATGTTGTTATGCAAATTCATATGCAAGTTATGTGTATGATGTTATGCAAGTTATGTGCATGATGTTATGTAAGTTATGTGTATGATGATATGCAAGTTATGTTTATAATATTATGCAAGTTATGTGTATGATGTTATGCAAGTTAACATGTAACATGTTATGCAAGTTCACACCTTTAAGACACATGCAAGTTCACCTTTGTATAACCTATGAACACTTATGCAAGTCGCCTTTATACATGACATATGTATGTTCATGCAAGTTGGGTTATTTAGTAATGCTAGTTGGGTTAATGTCATGATGTAAGTGGACACCTTTTTAACCCATGTTAGTGTTAATAAGTGAAACCCATGTTAATTGTGAAAGAATCTTCTCTTGGAAATATGTCGTGTTAGCATAAGTACGTGGGGAAACGATGGGGTTAATAGACATGTTAATGAAATGGTGTGAAATGGTTATGATTAAGCATACCATAAAATGAATAAGCATAAGTGGGAATTTACCTATTGAGTTAGGTCTACCCCATGGGAATTTACCTATTGAGTTAGGTCTACCCATGTTATGAAAAACTTGATATTAATTAGGGATAATTAATATGGGGGTGATTAATTAGGTGTAATTAATCAACTAAGACACGAGGTTGGACCCTTTTGTAGCGGAAGTCTGCCCGGAACCGACCGGCCATCCAGCGGCTACAAATGATTGGCCCAATGTGAGAGGTCTTAGTCATAAATTAAATACATGATTAAAGTAAAGACACGAGGTTAGACCCTTTTGATGACAGAAGTCTGCCCGGAACCAACCGGCTTATCCAGCAGTCATAAAAGACGGTCTAATGTGAGAGGTCTTTATGAGGTCATGATCTTAATTAATGAATTAAGAAACACTTAACCATATTAGCATGTAGTGGGACATGAGGGGTTAAGTGGGTGCCTTGGGGTGGCATGATGAGACTAGTGGGTTGCCATGGGTGGCATGTGAAAATACGATTAGAATACTTAACCAAAGTGGAACATGTAATTAAACATGATTAAAGGGTTAAGTAAGTGCCATGGGTGGCATGTGAGAATACGATTAGAATACTTAACCAAAGTGGAACATGTAATTAAACATGATTAAAGGGTTAAGTAAGTGCCATGGGTGGCATGTGAGAATACGATTAGAATACTTAACCAAAGTGGAACATGTAATTAAACATGATTAAAGGGTTAAGTAAGTGCCATGGGTGGCATGTGAAAATCTAGTGGGTACCTTGTATGACAATTAGAATATGATTAAAGGACTTAACCAAAATTTATAACATGTAAGGGGACATGGTTAAAGGGTTAAGTGGGATTCACTAGAAATAGCAAGCTTAAGTAGTAGCTTGTGGGGGCCCATTTCAACCAATATCCCAAACGTATCTTTGTGGGCTCGACTCTAGTCGAGTGACGGGACACGCATATTGGGCTTGACTATAAGAGGCCAAACCGGGTTAGCGGTGGCAACGCGGGACCAACGGGTTTCATATGCGTGTGTGGACCCGGGCTGGTTGGTAGGTCGTTGTTGCATCGTGTAGATATAAAGCCGTGCACTGTTGATATTATCTGGTAGCCACTTTAGGGGAATGATACACCCCAATCGTGGGACCAGCACGGGTATCTACGTAGGGGAGCCGATCGCTTGGGGAGTAGTGGGTACACCTATGTAGTCAGATAGGGGTACACGAAACTATTGAATTACTAAGTACACTTAGTGGGATCAACCTTTAAGGAAGAATAACTGGTGTGGTGCAGTGTAGTAATTATCCTTGGGTGGGTAGATGCGTCTTTACGGTTGTCTTAGTTTATCCTAAGTCTACCAAGCTGCTTAGTGTAGCCATTCATCCCCAGACGTCACCGTATATCAAGCTTATGTCTTCTCTGGTTACTTTAATGATTGTATTGTTAAAGTTATAGGACTCACTCAGACTTATGTCTGACCCCGTTGTTTTTATCTTTTTCCCAACCCTCAGGTTATCAGAGTAGGCCCAGTACGAGTGGGCTTTGATCAGGCTGCTTTATTCTCTTTTGGAGCTTGGACCATAGGTGTAGAGATCAGCTTACCCTTTTCTTTTATGGCTATCAGTTCATGTATTGGGATTATGTACTTTTGTTTATCAGGATGGATATTTTTGTACTTGACTCTTATTTGGTTTTGTGATGTAACCAAACATGTTTTACTTTCCGCTGCAATGAAATGATGTTTGAAATTTTCAAGTATTACTTATATCTGTCTTGTTGTAATTTTTCTGTTCTATATTCACTTAAAATACTCCACCGATGTTATGGCATTCCCTTAGAGAGTGACCATAGCGGGTGTGGGGTGTTACATAGAACAATCCAAAAAAAATAAAAAATGCCTTTAATAGGATTCTCTCAAATTTATAGGATGATATGACCTTGTATTAAAATAATATTTCATGTTTACACGTTAAAACATGCAAATCTACAAATCGTTACATTATTTAACTAATTTTTTATGAATCGGTACAAACATGTATTTTCTACGAATTTCGTTTGTATGTGTTAACGATATTTTTCGTCAACACCATAGATAGGTCTATGGAAGTGGACCTAGGGGAAAAATAGGTTGTTTAGCCTTCACAAGTTTGAGTTAGTTCACCGTCTCCTAGATATCAAGGTCTGGAATCCAAAAGAATTGTTACTCTTCCCTCAATGGGGTGAGCACCATGCTTAAGTGATTCAAAACCAACAGTTAATTGGGGAGAAGAATTCCTAACCGCAACCCTTGGCGAATGGCTTAATGGTTTGTAGAAAGGGGTTCTGCACTGAGCTTGCGGAAAGGTCTAAATTTATAGAAAGAGGGGTGTTTCACCTGGCTTGTGGAAAGGTTTAGATATAGGTTCATGTACATGCAGAAAGCAAACAGTAAGTTGTGGCAACAACGACTAAGAAATCACATAGCATGCCCGTAAGGAAATACTCTAAGTATTGATTCACACTTTATTGATCTATGATTTAGAATACATGAATAGAATAGAAGAAATCCCCAAAATCATTCTAAGAATTAGGGTTACTCTAGAGAAAAATAGAATACAAGAATAAGAATGAGAAAATCTTCCCCAAAATGTGACCCCTAGGGTCTTATTTATAGAGAATTCGGAACCCCTTCCGTTGTTGGGGTATTGGGCTTGTAAAAGCCTCTATCGACCGCTTTTCTCCTTGGTCCTAGATATTTAGCTTTAGGCCGCTTTTTTGGTGCTGATTATAGCTTCCAGAGTGAGGGTGTCGGTCCACCGAAGCTTCTTCGAGATTGATAAGACCTTGTTGATGTAATTGGCTTTCAGAAGACATTTTTGCTCCCGGTTGTGGCTTCCGGTGTAGGCTCTCGGTCATAAGCTTCTGAATGTAAGCTTTCGGTTTTTCACGCATACTTTGAGGAGCTTGTCCTCGTGATGTATGTAGATAGCTGCCGGTTCGGAACCCCTATTGGTGTCGGTACCGAGCAGATTAATATGGATAGCCTGTATCCCCTTTAGGGTTTCGGTTTTCCTTCCGGTGGAGCCTTCGGGTATAGTCTGGTCTTTCGGAAGGTAGCTCCCAGTGATGTTTTTGTTGTCTATCAGTGTGTCCTTTTTGTTTGTTTATGTAATAGATGATTCGAAAGCTGGTTCTAGAAAATCTCTTTGTTCTTTAAGCTTGTTATCTCTAATACCTTTATCTCCTGATGTATCGGTATTAAGCAGATTAAAACCGACAACCTTTCCTTCTTTCTAGGTCTTGATCAGCAGAGCTCTTGCCTCCTTCTTTCTTAGCTTCTTACTTAGATGACCTAATGTCACCCATTCACTATGCCGAAACCACCCTGCCGGTACTTTCTATTTTGTATGTAATTTGAATCCTTCCTTCCGGGATGGTGTCGGTTGTGCACCTTAAAGGTAGTCCTTTATGCTCTTGGTTTCTCTTTGTGGTTGTGTCCATCCACTACCTGTAACAACCCGTATTTTAAATAACATGTTATAACATAAACCAAGGCAGAATTAAATGATAAATTCTGAATCAAGGGAAACGGGCTGTGCCATTGCGTTCATCTCGGAAAAATACGCGAAATAGAGTCCGAGTTTTCGAAAATCGGAGTCAGTATGACCCAGTTATGGCCCATAGAAGTTTTCAGAAAATTCAAATTTAAAAACAGATTTCAAATTCAGCTGGGCAGGGCAGGCGGGAAAAATTCCCGCCACCCCAAGTCGACTGGGGAGTCGACTTGGGAGTCGACACACCCCAGGCTGTGTCGACTGCCCAGTCGACACCCCTGTCGACTTGGGTGGTCGGCCAGTCTGGCCTGGGTGCACCTGACTTGTTTCTCAAGACATGTTTGGAGGCTAGTGACGTGAATTGATGGCCCAGATCTGAATTAGGGTTAATCCTATGGTCTAAACTAACCTAATCATCTATAAAAAGACCCTAATACCTAGCCTAAGTCATCATAAATCAATCCTACAACTAAACTATGCCAAAATGTTTAATCATGGCCTCCACCCTCTTGACATAGCCTCAATCTTCATTCATATGAGAGTTCCTAAGCTTGTTTGAGAGTTTCTAAGGCCAAAGTTCAATCTTTCTTCATCAAAGCAAGGATCTTCTTCTAATTTCTCAAGGGTTTTCATTGAAGCTTGCTATTTGGGGGTCTTTAGAGTTGCTAGTGGCTTCGTCTCAATCTTATTTATATTTTATAAGTCTTCATAGCATAGTAAGCCCTATACTACTCTTAGATTCTAACTATGAAGTTAAATATGACATGTTGCAAGTTGAGTTTGGGCCTAAGTATGATATGTGCTTTGATCCTATCATGTTATGCATAAATATATTCTATGCATGTTTGTAAAGCTATCACCTTTACCTTATGCATAGAAAGCTATGAGCTTTGATTGGGAATGTTGCATAAAGCAACATAGAAACTCTCATAAACCTTGTGTTATCTTGCATATGATGTTATATGCGAATCACTAGCCACTATCCTATGTCATTTATGATCATGTTTCACCTATTTGCTAAAGTTTGATATCATGCATGTTTTGAGGCTTATAGTGTAATATGCAAGTTCATGATCTCTCATAAACCTTATGTTATCTTGCATATGGTGTTATATGTGAATCGCTAGCTATCATCCTATGCCATTTATGATCATGTTTCACCTATTCGCTAAGTTTGAATGGTATGCATGTTTTGAGGCTCATAATGTAACATGCAAGTTTAAATGAACATATTTATGCCTCATATGCCACCATGTTTAACTTGTGGCCAACCTTATTACCTTATGCCCTTTTTGTCATGTTTTGCCAAGTTCCCTCTCTTGATCTATGTTATGTTATGCGAACGTACATGCGATGGGAATGCGTTGGGTTTGGGTAATATTAAAGACATGAAACATGATTTTAAAATATGAAATGAACATCGACTTGTGATTATGTTTGTAAACATAATAATGGACATGACACTTAAAAAATATGAGTGTGGCCAACTCGAGGTTGGGTTGAGTTTGTAGCATAAATCTACCCGGAACCGACCGGCTTAACTAGTGGCTACAAGCAATAGGACCCAATGTGAGTAGTTGGTCATGTCGCACTTGAAACCCGAGGTTAGACCAAGTTGTGGTGTAAAGCTACCTAGACCCGCCCGGCTTAACTAGTAACCACAACAAGGTCTAATGTGAGAGGTTGAGTGCATTAAATTAATTAATGCCACATGATAGGGTTAAGTCATGGACCACTTGAATACTTAACCAAGTAAACACGATGGGTTGATAGGGTTAAGTCATGAACCTTGGATACACTTAACCAACTTGATTGGGTAGGGTTAACCACATTTAACCCGTTAGAAACCCTAATTACGTGGTCCTTTTCACCAGTAACCCTCTTGATTGTATCATGATACCGTAGGGACTAGGCTAGGGTGGGGCACGATTACTGGGCTGACATGTAAGCGACCAAAACGACGGCTGAGTAGGTGCGCCGGTGTAGGTTCAGGCGGGCTATGGTCATGCACATGGTCCAGAGTTGAAAAAGCAGACACGGGCACCCGTAGGTTTAGACTGTGCGTGCTTGATTTGTGTCCGTGGTTGGCACCCTAAGGCTTGATACACCCTAGGGTGGACCTAGCACAGTTTGACTACACTTCGTGATTGGGCCGTATGACACCGATACTTCACGAGTTAGGCTTTTAGGGAGCCGATCGACTAGACCGTGTTGTTGGACCTTGACCTAGGTCATCTCGGGATGTTGGGCCAAGATTGGGCCAAGGGATCATTTCTAGTTTATACTTGACATGGATTACTAGTACACACTTGGTGCAACTTAACCTTGTACACGTGATGCCACACTTGACCTATCTTTTCACCATGCCAGTTATCACCCTATGTTTCATCTCTGCTTTACATGTCCAGTTAACTTTATTAGTTTTTATACTAATAGTAGATAGGACTTACCAGTCTTTTTGACTGACCCGTCTTCTTTCGCCTCTTCTCTTCCGTTCCCCCCCCCCCCCCAGGTTTGCAGGGTGGGAACACTGGTATCTAGCTGGATCTTTAGCTGCTTTTCTGGATAGCTCATGTATGGTTTGGACTTGAGCATGCTATGGCTTTATCCTACTTTGGGGATAGTTACTTTATGTTTTTTTTCAGTTTTCAGTTTTCAGTTTATGTTCTAGACTTTGTTTTGTGGGAAAATAATGACCAAGTACTTTGATGTAACTTGACTATGGTTTTGAAATGTTAGTTTTATTCGCTGCTTTACTACTCTGTTTTACTTATATGTTCTGTCTTGTGATATCTGCATGCATGTTTACCTTGTTTAACGCCCCTCCAAAGCTAGTGTGCTTGCAAGAGTGGCATTGGCGGAGGTGGGGTGTTACATTTGGTATCAGAGCATAAGGTTTACAAGATTTGAGCAAAAGTGTTTTTAAAACTTACCTTTTTGGAAAACTATTTTCAAAACCAATTAAGTATTTTCCAAGAAAAGTCTAGTTTATTTTAAAGGGCTATTCCCCAAAAGCCATTAGCACTATCCTTCATTCCCTCGTTCTTAATCTATCTTTTCCTTTTTTCAGCATGGCCGATCTTAACCTTCCCGAGGGAGTGACCATTCCCGGATGGTTCCGGAGGTACTTGGAAGCTAGGGCCAACGACGCGGGCCCAGCAAATACCCCCCACCGTAACTGAGGTTCCCCCTCCTCCTCCTCAGCATCCATAAGTAGATTTCGCAAAGGTTTGCAAAGACTTTAAGGCGATGGGTGGCAAGAATTTTATTGGGACGGAGACTTTTGTGGAGGCGAGAAATTGGTTGAAAGAAACTGAAGATCTCTTCGATATCTTTGATGTGGAAGACCATAGAAGGGTTTTATTGGCAGCATGGCTATTAAAAGAAGAAGCTGCTTATTGGTGGGAGGTCACCAATGCTACTAGGCCTATAGAGACTTGGGCCGACTTTAGGACGAGGTTTGGGCTTAAGTTTCTATCATCTGTTGAGGCAAATATGCAATTGGAGAAGTTTATATCTTTGAAGCAAGGGGACATGACAGTGAGGGAGTATGTGAATAAGTTTAACCAGCTTGCTCGATTCGGTTTGGACATGGTTAATACTCCCCAGAAGAAGGCTTTACGCTTTGCACGAGGGTTGAATGAGCCATTACAAGGTTTAGCCTTATCTCATATACCCATGGGGGCCACTTTTGAAGGCCTAGTGGACATGGCATTGCTTCAAGGAGACGATAAGAATGACAAGAAAGAATTCAAGCCTAATGAGACTCAAACCAAGAAGACGGACTCCAAGTGGGGAGGAAATCAGGGCAATCAGAACAACAAGGGCAACAAGGCCATGGCAAATGACCCAAGAAAATGCAACTTCTGTGGGATTGTTGGGCACATAGCCAAGGATTGCAGAAAGAAGAAGAGGAAGTTGGGCGAATGCTTTCACTGTGGAGAGCCTGGACACCTTAGCAAGGATTGTCCCAAGAAGCAAGGACAAGGGCAAGGGCAGAATCAGCGTGCAGGACCTTCTAGAGGGCAAGTGCATGTTCTCAACACTGCTCCAGTTCAGGACCGAGGTAGTATTTCTGTAGAAAGTCTTATTTATATTTCTGACTTTCCTGTTCGCACTTTATTTGATTCTGGCGCATCACATACCTTTATTTCTTCTGACATTGTTGAAAGTTTGCACCTAAGTACTAGTCTAGTTGAGGATCCCGTCAGTGTTTCAAATCCAATTGGGGGTTCCGCCCATTTATCTATGATTTGTGTGGATTTGAAGATTTCTATCTTGACCGTAGAATTCACGTGTAATGCTTATGTTCTCGGGTTCACGGGATACGGGTTGATCTTGGCATGGATTGGTTGTCCAGTTATGGAGCCATTCTCGATTGTGAGCATAGGGTGGTAAGGCTCATGACTCGCCTCGGTAATACCCTAGAGATTTCTTGCAACCCACTGGATCCCGTCATGTTATGTTATCTTGAATCTCTTGACTCGTCCATCAATGATCTGCAATCTGTAAGGGTGGTTCGAGAATATCCTGATGTCTTTGAAGAGGTTAAGGGGTTACCTCCTAAACGAGAGATAGATTTTCGCATTTATCTTGTCGATAATTCCAAGCCAGTATCATTGCCCGTTAGGCACATGGCCCCGCGAGAAAGAAGAGAGCTCAGTAAGCAAATCAAGGAGTTGCTTGAGAAATTTTTTATTAGGCGAAGCATTTCTGAATGGGGTGCTCCTGTGGTATTCGCTACTAAGGCGGATGGTTCGCTTCATCTATGCGTTGATTATCGAGAGTTGAACAAGCTGACAAAGAAGAATAGGCACCCGTTACCAAGGATTGATGACATCTTTGACCAGCTTGTTGGTGCTTCTATTTTCTCTTAGCTCGATCTAGCCACCGGATTCCATCAGCTTAGAGTGGCTGAGGATAGTATTGATAAGACCGCGTTTAGGACTCCAGATGGATTCTTTGAATGGCTTGTCATGCCATTCGGTTTGACTAATGCACCCGCCTACTTCGTAGATTTGATGAGTAGGGTGTTCAGGGAGTTCCTTAACAAGTTTGTGGTTGTCTTCGTGGATGATATTCTGATCTTCTCAAAGGATGAGGAAGAACATGCCAGACATCTCAAGGAAGTGATGGATACGCTTAGAGCTCATCAGTTGAAAGCCAAGTTCTCCAAATGCCATTTCTGGAGAAGGGAAGTTCGGTTTCTTGGACATATAGTTTCTAAGCAAGGCATAGCGGTGGATCCCGCGAAAGTGGTTGCAGTTCAAGACTGGAAGGTTCCTAGAAATGCAACCGAAGTAAGAAGCTTTCTCGGTCTGGCGGGCTACTATAGGAAGTTCATCAGGGACTTCGCTAAGATTTCAGCCCCTCTTACTAAGTTGACGAATAAGAACTTAGTCTTTGCATGGGACTTAGAGTGTGAGCTTGCTTTTCAAAGGCTCAAGAGGGCCCTTACTACAGCTCCAGTTTTGGCCTTACCCGATGGCGGTAAGATGTTTACCGTGTACACCAATGCATGTGGCACGGGGTTAGGTGCTGTTCTGATGCAAGAGGGAAGAGTGATATGTTATGGGGGTAGGCAACTTAAAGTTCATGAGAAGAACTATCCCACTCATGATTTGGAGTTGGCGGCGATCGTCTTTGCACTCAAATCCTGGCGCCACTATCTTCTAGGCGAAAGGTTTGAGTTGTATACTGATCACAAGTCACTCAAGTACCTCTTCTTGTAGAAAGATCTGAATCTAAGGCAGCAAAGGTGGATGGAATTCTTGGCATCTTATGACTTCGAGATAGCTTATACCCCTGGCAAGGGTAATGTTGTGGCTGATGCATTAAGCAGAAGTAGGTTGACTTTGAGTCCCTTGTTTGTTGAGATGAGGAGTCTAGAGTTCTTGGCAACCTTTGATTTCACACCGGCTGTTGAGTCGATGACGGGTTCTTTAGCATCCCTTGAGCTTAGACCTATGCTTCTTGATCAAGTTGGGGCTTCTCAGAAGGAAGATCCACAGATAGTCGAAGTCATGGACAAGTTGATTCGTGGTGAGACGTCTAGTCACCTTGCTAGATATACTATTGATGATAAGGGTTGGCTAAGGCGTGATGGAAGGCTATGCGTTCCACAAGTAGGAGACTTGGTGCATAAAGTTCTCGAAGAAGCACATCACTCGAAGATGACTATACATCCTGGAGGAGATAAGATGTATAGGGATATGAAGCGCATTTTCTTCTGGGCCGGAATGAAGAAAGATGTGGCAGAGTATGTTTCAAAGTGCATGGTGTGCCAACAAGTGAAAGCCGAGTCGAAGAAACCCGGTGGGCTATTACATCCATTGGAGGTCCCGCAATGGAAATGGGAAAGTATTTCTATGGATTTTGTGGATGGATTGCCTTGGTCAAGGAAAGGGAATACGAGCATATGGGTCATAGTTGACAGACTTACGAAGAGTGCTCATTTCATTCCAGTGAAGAGTAAGAGGACCGCATCATGGCTAGCATCTATTTATCTTCGAGAGATAGTGCGGTTGCATGGAGTCCCTTCTAGCATAGTTAGCGACCGTGACCCAATTTTCACTAGCCAGTTCTGGAATAGTTTGCAAGAAGCGATGGGTACGCGATTGAATCTAAGTACAGCCTATCACCCCCAGACGGATGGCCAAACCGAAAGGGTGAATAGAGTGCTAGAAGATCTTTTGAGGCTTTGTGTTCTTGACTTTGGTGGTACTTGGGAAGACCACCTTCCCCTTGTAGAGTTTGCTTATAATAATAGCTATCAAGCTAGCATAGGGATGGCACCATTTGAAGCTTTGTATGGGAGGCCATGTAGGTCACCATCTTGTTGGTGGGAGACTACGGATAGGCTTATACTTGGGCCCGATATGATACGGGACACATCCGAGAAAGCTGAATTGGTGAGAAGACGGATGAAAGCGGCCCAAGACAGACATAAATCCTATGCTGACAAGCGAAGGACAGATTTGGAATTCGAAGTTGGAGATATGGTTTTCGTGAAGGTTTCTCCTTTGCGTAATGTGGTTCGTTTTGGAGCAGTTGGGAAGCTGGCACCAAGGTTCGTAGGACCCTTCCCTATCATAGAAAGAATTGGGAAGATGGCTTATAGGGTGGAATTGCCCGAGAAGCTGACCGAAGTGCATAATGTCTTTCATGTCTCGCATCTCCGAAAGTGCTTACATGAGTCCGTTGAGGTGGTTGAACCAAGCATTCTTGAAGACGTGGAGGTAGAGAAAGAGGCAACCTTGAGGAGAGCTCCGAATCGTATCTTGGGAATGGAGATAAAGAAGCTAAGAAATCGAGAAGTCAAATTGGTGAAAGTTCAGTGGAGTGAAGCCGAAGAGGATGCAACTTGGGAAACCGAGGAGAAGATGCGTGGGCTTTATCCATTTCTTTTTGAGGGTACATTCTCGACCTCTTTTTCTTTTACATATCTTTCTTTTTGCTATCCATGTTTATCCTGTTTATCTTGTTATCTCGTTAATCTTGTCATGAGAGCCTTAGGTAGAAACCCTTTGGATGAAACATGTATTTGAAACATGTTATGCTTGATGTTTGCAAGTGGTTGCAAGTGTTTGCAAGTGGATACTCGTGGATGCATGATACACATTAGGCACTAAGATCGGCTCACACATTTTCATATCGCATATGCATGAGTGCTTATACTTATTTATGGATGAAACTTGTTATGCTATCACATGGATGTTGCATATGGATGAATGTTATGTGCACTCATGTAGAGATTATAAATTATGTTAGGAATTTGCATACATATGGACGCATTTCACCAACATACTTTGCATTAAGGAGGTTTACTGAATCAGTAACCGCCTGATTTTCGCATTAGATAGGTACATATACACACACCTTTGCATATAATCATATAGCATTTAGAAGTTGTTAAGGTCATTGACTGCACGTGGATGATGTTTTGAGTAGATGGATGATGGATGGTAGGATACGTTCTTCCTAACTTAGAGATTTCGGGGACGAAATCCTTTAAGGTGGGGAGGATGTAACAACCCATATTTTAAATAACATGTTATAACATAAACCAAGGCAGAATTAAATGATAAATTCTGAATCAAGGGAAACGGGTTGTGCCATTGCGTTCGTCTCGGAAAAATACGCGAAATAGAGTCCGAGTTTTCAAAAATCGGAGTCCGTATGACCCAGTTATGGCCCATAGAAGTTTTCAGAAAATTCAAATTTAAAAACAGATTTCAAATTCAGCTGGGCAGAGCAGGCGGGAAAAATTCCCGCCACCCCAAGTCGACTGGGGAGTTGACTTGGGAGTCGACACACCCCAGGTAGTGTCGACTGCCCAGTCGACACTCCTGTCGACTTGGGTGGTCGGCCAGTCTGACCTGGGTGCACCTGACTTGTTTCTCAAGACATGTTTGGAGGCTAGTGACGTGAATTGATGGCCCAGATCTGAATTAGGGTTAATCCTATGGTCTAAACTAACCTAATCATCTATAAAAAGACCCTAATACCTAGCCTAAGTCATCATAAATCAATCCTACAACTAAACTATGCCAAAATGTTTAATCATGGCCTCCACCCTCTTGACATAGCCTCAATCTTCATTCATATGAGAGTTCCTAAGCTTGTTTGAGAGTTTCTAAGGCCAAAGTTGCTTGTTTGAGAGTTTCTAAGGCCAAAGTTCAATCTTTCTTCATCAAAGCAAGGATCTTCTTCTAATTTCTCAAGGGTTTTCATTGAAGCTTGCTATTTGGGGGTCTTTAGAGTTGCTAGTGGCTTCGTCTCAATCTTATTTATATTTTATAAGTCTTCATAACATAGTAAGCCCTATACTACTCTTAGATTCTAACTATGAAGTTAAATATGACATGTTGCAAGTTGAGTTTGGGCCTAAGTATGATATGTGCTTTGATCCTATCATGTTATGCATAAATATATTCTATGCATGTTTGTAAAGCTATCACCTTTACCTTATGCATAGAAAGCTATGAGCTTTGATTGGAAATGTTGCATAATGCAACATAGAAACTCTCATAAACCTTGTGTTATCTTGCATATGATGTTATATGCGAATCACTAGCCACCATCCTATGTCATTTATGATCATGTTTCACCTATTTGCTAAAGTTTGATATCATGCATGTTTTGAGGCTTATAATGTAATATGCAAGTTCATGATCTCTCATAAACCTTATGTTATCTTGCATATGGTGTTATATGCGAATCGCTAGCTATCATCCTATGCCATTTATGATCATGTTTCACCTATTCGCTAAGTTTGAATGGTATGCATGTTTTGAGGCTCATAATGTAACATGCAAGTTTAAATGAACATATTTATGCCTCATATGCCACCATGTTTAACTTGTGGCCAACCTTATTACCTTATGCCCTTTTTGTCATGTTTTGCCAAGTTCCCTCTCTTGATCTATGTTATGTTATGCGAACGTACATGCGATGGGAATGCGTTGGGTTTGGGTAATATTAAAGACATGAAACATGATTTTAAAATATGAAATGAACATCGACTTGTGATTATGTTTGTAAACATAATAATGGACATGACACTTAAAAAATATGAGTGTGGCCAACTCGAGGTTGGGTTGAGTTTGTAGCATAAATCTACCCGGAACCGACCGGCTTAACTAGTGGCTACAAGCAATAGGACCCAATGTGAGTAGTTGGTCATGTCGCACTTGAAACCCGAGGTTAGACCAAGTTGTGGTGTAAAGCTACCTAGACCCGCCCGGCTTAACTAGTAACCACAACAAGGTCTAATGTGAGAGGTTGGGTGCATTAAATTAATTAATGCCACATGATAGAGTTAAGTCATGGACCACTTGAATACTTTACCAAGTAAACACGATGGGTTGATAGGGTTAAGTCATGAACCTTGGGTACACTTAACCAACTTGATTGGGTAGGGTTAACCACATTTAACCCGTTAGAAACCCTAGTTACGTGGTCCTTTTCACCAGTAACCCTCTTGATTGTATCATGATACCCTAGGGACTAGGCTAGGGTGGGGCACGATTACTGGGCTGACATGTAAGCGACCAAAACGACGGCTGAGTAGGTGCGACGGTGTAGGTTCAGGCGGGCTATGGTCGTGCACATGGTCCGGAGTTGAAAAAGCAGACACGGGCACCCGTAGGTTTAGACTGTGCGTGCTTGATTTGTGTCCGTGGTTGGCACCCTAGGGCTTGATACACCCTAGGGTGGACCTAGCACGGTTTGACTACACTTCGTGATTGGGTCGTATGACACCGATACTTCACGAGTTAGGCTTTTAGGGAGCCGATCGACTAGACCGTGTTGTTGGACCTTGACCTAGGTCATCTCGGGATGTTGGGCCAAGGGATCATTTCTAGTTTATACTTGACATGGATTACTAGTGCACACTTGGTGCAACTTAACCTTGTACATGTGATGCCACACTTGACCTATCTTTTCACCATGCCAGTTATCACCCTATGTTTCATCTCTGCTTTACATGTCCAGTTAACTTTATTAGTTTTTATACTAATAGTAGATAGGACTTACCAGTCTTTTTGACTGACCCGTCTTCTTTCGCCTCTTCTCTTCCGCCCCCCCCCCCCAGGTTTGCAGGGTGGGAACACTGGTACCTAGCTGGATCTTTAGCTGCTTTTCTGGATAGCTCATGTATGGTTTGGACTTGAGCATGCTATGGCTTTATCCTACTTTGGGGATAGTTACTTTATGTTTTTTTCAGTTTTCAGTTTATGTTCTAGACTTTGTTTTGTGGGAAAATAATGACCAAGTACTTTGATGTAACTTGACTATGGTTTTGAAATGTTAGTTTTATCCGCTGCTTTACTACTCTGTTTTACTTATATGTTCTGTCTTGTGATATCTGCATGCATGTTTACCTTGTTTAACGCCCCTCCAAAGCTAGTGTGCTTGCAAGAGTGGCATTGGTGGAGGTGGGGTGTTACACTACCCCTTCACCGTCAGCTTGTTTTGGAGTTAATTTTGGCAGTAACATTTGCCCCCCTAGTGATGGGGGTATTTTTGATTTTTCAAGTCAAACTTTTTGTCTTTTCCTGATTGTCAGCTCTACATCTTCTGATCTTGTTTGATAGGAAGCATTGATTGGTCTTTGTTTGTACGGTTTAGATTGGTCTTGACACCTTAATATAAATTCTTCTTCTCCTTCGTTTCCGCCTTTCACCTGCAAATCAAATTCTCGAGCAAGATTACCATTCTTTTTTTAAAAAAAGATACTCAAGTTTTCTCTTCAAAAATTAAAGCTCGAGTCTTTGTGAGTATCTTTATTCCTACTACAAGTTGTAATCTTAATCGTGTACTAAAATTGAATGAGGAATCAACTAGGATTACGTTAAACATAAAATGGGTTTAAGCAATCACAATCTCTTTCACCGTGATTAATGTCCAACATGAGAGGCCACCTATTTCATCGATTACTCTCTTAGGAGATGTGGTACGCAAAACAAAATACATAGGAAGAAAGCAACTTTCTCATTATCTAGGATTCTATGCCATTGACGTGAAATGACTCCGACATAATTAGGGCTAACCCATTTTGCTTCCAGGTTTACCGATACCAATCGTTTGGTTTGTCTAGCTTTTGTTTGAGCGGTGTCAGTAAATCCTACAAGCGTAATGTTTGAGACATTTTGTTCTTGCTTCAGATCATATCGAGTTTTGGAGTCTAACAAAGTTTTTGGTGATAATGTTGAATTATCTGGTTCCGATGGAATTCCTATTGGAGTATTAGCGATGTTTTAGATGCGCTTTTCCTATCCTTTAAAGTTCAATGTTAGGATAATTGCTCTCCTTGTCACTAAAAGCTTAGCTGTCCACAAACGAATGTACATTATATGTAATCTTTTTATGCTCAGTATCCGAGTTCAGTTTGTCTTTTGACAAATTGAACTTTTATGTTAACAAGATATAATGGTACTCCACCTATTAATAAGTGTTATGCATGCATTTATGTAAGAAGAATGTATACTAGTTGCATTATCACGAGATGATATCACTTGACAGAATCATGTCTGGTAAAAGTCGTGCTAAGCCGAAGACCAAAAATTCTAAGGTTCCATGACCTAAGAAAAATTTGCTCCAAGTTTGTCCTCAATCACTTCCCAAAATTCAGTGAAGGCTATATTAGACAGTTTTGGTATATCAGGTATCGATGCCACTGTAGCTTCTTCTCCAGACTTCCTCTAAAATTCTCCAGAAGGGTATTTTGCGTATTCAGCAATTCATATCTAGCACGGAGGCTTTCTTCCTTTCCCACCTTTTTTACACAAGCTTTTATGTGATCTGAGAGTTACTCCTATTCAACTCTCGCCCAATACATACACAACTCTTTTATGTTTGGAAGCTTTAGCGCTTGCATCAGGTCAAGATTCTTTAAGCCCCAAGCTCATTCGTTATATGGTCCGATTTTCCAAAAGTTTGGAGTCGCCGATATGGAGGGCTAATCCTATAAGGAAACTGATTAGCGATAGTATTAGCAAAACTAAGTCATGGGAAGATCAGTTTTTTCTTGTTAAATGCCCTTCCGGTATATCAGGAAAATTCATTGATCATGGTAGGCTTCTTGTTTCAGAGAGTAATTGTTTTACATTTGTAGCTTTTGTTTATCTGTATCCTCCTTTTGTCACAAAGCCCCTTTCTAAAGATATTGCTTTATCGACGGAGGAAGCCCTGGTTGTCGAGGTTATCTTCAAAGCATCGGTGGAGCATATGCATTGGTCATTTCTTTTAACCGCTGACAGGTTTTATCGATAGGGCTTGATCCCCTCGGGGCAAAATATACTAGGGCAACCTCCTATCCAATTTTCTAGTTCTAAAGGACTGTCGCTGAATTCCAGCACATTAACGCAGGCTCTCCTATATTTCCAAGTGACTTAGATGAGATCATAGCTTTGATTGGACAACATTTGTCTTTCTTTCTCTCGTTTCCTTGTTCTTATTTTTCTAATATAACTCTTTGTTGTTTAGGATCTACAACTTCTCAGGGTGCATCTACTCTCGAAGCTTTTGACTGGTCTTATGCCAAATCTTTAAAGAGGCTTGCTCATCCCAACATTGGATCATTTTCAAAGAAGTTCAGACATGATAAGCCAGTTAGCTTTTCAGAAGTATTGTTGTTACCCTGAAAACAAGGATGACTTTCGATCTTACTGCTATTGATGACGACCAGGTTGTCGATGTTGATGCCTCTCCTGATATTTCTCCTAAAAATAAGTTCGCAAGTAGCCCTGTCTTCTCCGATACCCTTGGTGAGCTAGGTGTGGAAAGGCATGATCTCTCAATGACTTCCCTTTCTCAGCCTGCTATTTTTCCCGTTCCTCCTCCTTCAGCCTCAAACTTCGATAGGCTTGTGAATCTTGCTCTTTCATCTCTTGAAGTTGTTAACATTGCACCGACTTTTCCACCTTTGGATTCAGAAGATTTCCACCGGCAACAAATCAAGGATCAACTTCCGGTATTTGCCTATATTTTCTAATGCCTTTTGTATTTATGTTGCTTTTGTGAGGAGCTTAACCCATTTCTTTTCCTCAGGTGATGAAAACTTGGTTTTTATCCAGAGGGATAACTTCCTCTTCAGCGGTGGAAGTTAATGCCCTTAAGGAGGAGAACAGGATGCTGGCGGATAAGGTTAACACTCTGTTGCTTTAGAAGGCGGAGGGTTACAACGAACGTAGGGAGTTGGCGACCCTACTGGAGGAGGAGAGAAAGGCCAAAGATGTGTTGGCGAAGCAAGTTGAAGATCTTAAGGAAGAAAAATCAGGGATGGAGATTGATTATGTCGCCGACATGGATAGGATGAACACTCAGCTTTCTACCACAAAAAGAGTAATCTACGAGGCTAGTAGAAGAATTTTTGGTTTTCTGAAAATTCATCTAAATGACATAGTGTGGAGTATCCTTGCTTTTTTGACAATTATAAGTAATTCCCGGAATTTGATTTTTCTTCAATTGACCCCTCTGTCATAGGTAGAGTTTTAGAGAAGATTGCGCGGGTGAGGTGAGAAAATAAGGTTCTCTCAACGGACAAGATAAAGCTTGCATCCCTTTTATTCATTGAAGAGTTTCCCGAAGATTATGAGGAAGAGGAGGAGGAAGTCATTGCTGAAGAGGAGATAGCAGGAGACGTGGACCGTCAAATGGGTTTGGAAAGGGTGATGGAATCTCCTTTTGCGTAGCTAGGGAGTTACTTGATGATGAAGGGAATATTACTAGTTCTACGAGCATTTCACTTACTTGGAGTCCGGCGGCACCACCTTCTAAGGGATATGGTTCTTCGAATCCCAAGAATAAAGGGACTTTTGACCGATCTGATGTCGATGTTGTACAGGTATGGCTTTCACTCTCAAAATATTTTCCTTCTTGAATTTTGTTAATAACTAGTCTTTTCATGTCGTGGTAGTCCTCTGCTCCTTCAAATATGTAAGTCACAGTAATGCTTTAGATTCTGTGTTTGAAAATATGAAGGATTTTCAAGGAACTTGTCCTGCAAAAACAATCTAGTAGGGAGTTTCAAATATTTTTGTATAAAGTATCTTTAACTTCTTTGTGAATGGTGTTAACTTCATAACGTTTGGCGATTTATGGTGTTGTATTAATATGTCAATGTAGATGTTATGCGCATGTTTGTACGAATTGATAAAAGTCAAGTGATTATACCTCCTTGGAATGCATGATGTTATCAGTGTATACTTGATGTTTATATTTTATGTATTACGATATCCCATCTTATCCATGACTAAGAGGACCAATTCTAGACCCCTCCTTCACGGTTTAGAGAGGAAACTTTGAACATCGCTGGATACATAGATATCTTTGAGAGTGCTCCCCTTTCGGGATATAAAAGTATGTATTATCTTCAAAAGACAACTGCTACAAATCTCAAGGAACAGGTGTCTTATCTGGAAAAACAACTAAAGGAGAGAGATGAGATTCTTTATAATTTGCAACGTAGGCAAATAGTAAAATCCTCTGCTAGCTCTGACGCGGAGGTGGGTAGGCTATACCAACAAATTGACAAGTTAGAAAATGAACTAGAGAAAGCTAAGGAGGATTACGCTTCCTTGGAATTCTCTTTACGTAATCCCTAATCAGAATGACAAACTTCTCTCATGCAGTTGTAATGTAAATCCTTATAAAATAGTGATTGTGTTTGTGTAACGGTTGATGCCGTAACCTTTAGTAGGCATGCATGTGTATTGTGTGGTTTATATGACGTATTGCTTTTGGCATAAACAGTGTTATTGTAACACAGAATTTTGTAACGATAGAAAACCAACTTGTATGTCAAGTGTAAGTAAAAAAAAACTCCCTAATGTAACAAGTATTTCTGAGAAAACCCCTGCTATAAGATTTTCGAGAAAAGGTATAGCCCTAGTTAGGACTCTATTAGGAATGTTTGGGATCTTTTCCCTAGTTCTTTTCTGAACTTATGTTTTAATGTAATGCTATTACCTGTACCATGCAAGCAGCTGGTATATTGGATAATAAATTGATGAAGAATAAGTTAAAGACACTTCCCTAAGTAAGTGTGGAAGTCGCAGGTTTATCCCTAGTAATAGTAGAGGTGTAGGTCCAAGCCATATTCAGATTAGTGAGAAGGTTGAACAACTCCTTCTTGTTTAGAGTTATAGTTCTGGATCAACCCAGATTCAGATATCCATGGTCAGACCAGAAATATACATCTGGTTGTAATTGGCACTTGAGTCAACCCAGACTCAGATATTAAGATGGGAGACCATAAATCCGCTTCTGGCCTTTTTTGAAATTCGAATCAACCCAGATTCGATGTCGTGATAAGACCGGGATTCCCCTCCCGGTATTTGTGACGCCCTAAACCAACCCAGATTCGGGCTATTAAAATAGGAAATCAAAAATCCACTTCTTGTCTTCGTTGAGAGCCGAATCAACCCAGATTCGGGTATTAATACAGGAGACCCAAACCAAACCTTGTTCAGGTAATTAGAGATTGAGTGCCAGAAATCCACTTCTGGCATTAATGTTTTGGTATCCCCCTTGGATTTGATTTGTGAAGCAGAGGTTGTACATGCTTCTTGAGCCACACTCTGCGCATTTGGTATCAAAACAGAGAATGTACATGCTTTGTTGGCCACTCTCAAGGCCTGTGCGTCCGGTGCGCTTGGCTAGCTTATCCACAAGCAGGGCCTAAGTACTTACCCGACCTCCCTCCAGGAGGCGCCTTATCCTGACCATCGTAGGCAACAATAAGGTCTTAGAAACTTAAACTGGGCCATCGTAGACACAAAATTAAGGTTAATCTTTTGATGCTCTATATTGACCGTCGTAGCTACTGATAGAGGCTTACACACACCCCTCCATGGGATGCCCTATCCTGACCATCGTAGGCGATGATAGGGATTGGTGATCCCTTCTGCGGGCAACACGGAACATAAGCAGAGGTAGGACGTGCTCTTCTACGATCATAGGTAGGACGTTCTTAGTTCATAACAGAGGCAGGGCGTACTCTTCTACAAGCAGAGGCAGGGGAGTGCTAATTTTAGATGCTCCGCCATGACCATTTCTGGTGTGAAACGGAGGCATACGCTTTTGATGCTTTAACCTATTCCCCTCTGATTTGGGCATGGAAAATACTAGCACCCCCCCTTTCGGAGGATGCCTTGCCCTGACCAATTTGGCGATGATAAGGGGTTTGATCCATTTTGGGTTTCTTTAAGCTTTGAAATAGGGTTTTCACTACACCATATCAGCGAATTTGGCACACAGGGATGTAGATATACAATTCGGCTATAAGCCGTATCAAATTTGATAGTGCTCAAAGCCGTCTCAAACTACATTTTGTGATCTGCACTACCCCAAACACCCTTAATCTGAGCGTCCATCGACAAAGCCCCGGATCAGTTAATTTGATACAGCTTTGGACCATATGAAATGCATATCAAAAATTTTCCTCCATACCTCCACTCAGGCACAATCGACTTTTGCCACATCAAAACTTTCGGCCGAATTATCCTCTTTTTATTTTGCAATGGCGACCACCGAATACCCAAATTAGGGTTTTAGTAATCGACTGGCTTCCTTTGTCAATAAGTCATCCACCGCAGTCCATGAGTTATCGTCACCTCGCGTTGCCTTCAACTGACCGGCGAAGCCTCAGTCCACCGCTGTCCATTCTTCTCATTGCCACTAGAGGTGAGTACTAGATCACGGTTAAATTTAAATATGAATTGGGTTTAATTTGAATTCGAATTGGATTTAAATTGGGTTTAATTTGAATTTCCATGCCTTACTACAAAAATATGAATGATAGATAGTTGCATGTGCTTGTCTACCTAGAATTCATGCTGCTATTGTGCTTAAATTGGGTGTTATCCCTAATTTTATAGTGCAGCAGTGTATTTACTATCATTTACTTGTGTTGTATCTGTCTACCTTGAATTCAGACACTTTTACTTGTGTTGCCCTGCTAATTTGTGTGTATTATTGCACGATGTACACTGATCCTTACTGATCTGAACTTGAAGCTTTAACTAAAGGAGAGATTCTTACTGGAAAAGGGTTGAATCAAGAAAACGACCTGGTGATACTCGATGGGGATCACACTATGGTACACTTATTAGACTTTTTACTGTGTTCACTTCTGTGCATGAGGTGTTAGAAATTATTGTGGATGGCGGTATTATTTCAGAACAAAAGGTCGATGCACAAGTTTTGCTAGACATAATGTACTCATATGACTTTGTGTTTACCATGTAGTTGATGAAAAATATCTTAGGAATAACTAATGACTTGTCATTGACATTGCAAAAAAAAAGATCAAGAGAGTGAAAATGCATTGAATTTAGTAAAAGTATCAAAAATGCGCCTACAAGACATGAGATGTAATGATGTGAAGTAGGAATCTTTGTTAGAGGAAGTGTTATTATTTTGTTCTTTGAATGGAATTGTTGTACCTAACACGGATGAAGAGTATGTAGCTCATAAACGTTCAAGACGGAGAGCTGAAAAAATTACAAATTTACATCACATACGAGTCGGCGTTTGCAACTTTCGGAACTAAACAACTGGTTTACAGAGAAAAATAGCGAGTAGCTTTTGCGTATGGGAAGTCTTAATCCAATCGATTCATTTTCTGCTTTCAACATTGCAAAGTTGATTAAATTTGCTCGATTTTATCCGAAAGATTTTATATGTATGATGTTGTGGTACTTGAAAATCAACTTAAAACTTATATTATGGATATGCATTCGGATGATGAATTTTTGTATATCAATATATAACTTTTTTATGGATGATTGTCATTGCCCCTTCTCATATATATTCCTGTATTCGCCCCTGGCTATTATAACATGTATGTGCATGCAGCAGCTTCCGTCATTTGGATGAAGCTAATACACATGGATTTGGATGAAGCTAATAAGCATGGATTTAGCTGTCGGTTTTCTCTGCTTTGAGTTTTAGTTGCTGGCTTTTGGATGAAGCTAATAAGCTTGGTTCTGCCACTGGTTCTTGTTTGGTATCAGATTATATTGGTATTGTTTTCTAATAGAATGCAATGTTGCTTGGCTGGTTTATGATCTTTTGTCTGTTTTGGAGGATGTTCATCTTGAAGGAAGCATTGATTCAACAGGTGGCTGCATTTTAATGTAACTTCTTTAATGTAATGAAAACAGTGTGTATCTTATTTATTGTAATGTAATCAAATAGCATGTATCATTATATATTGTAATATAATGAAATATTTCATACATTTGTTTCGTTTACTGTTACAATTGTGAATTAGTGTATCATGTGTTTTATATGCTTTGTGTTACAAATAATATGTACTGCAGTTTCTGCTTATATATATATATATATAAGATATGGTTTATATTCGTATCTACTTATACTTTAGATACGGCCAATAGCCGTATGTTATCACATTCAGATACGATTTTGAGCCGTATCTAAAAATTTAACACGCCGTATTTTGATACGGCTTTTGCCGTGCCTACATGCTTTAGATGCGGCTAAAAACACAGCCTAATCAGCATATATGGTGTAGTGTTTCCATATCCTTGGTTGTGTTTGATAATCCTTTTTCTAAGGACTTTTATTGAACTTGGTTTGATCTTTTTACAAACTCTTGTAACTGGCCCTGGTTGACGAATTTGATGACCATTTTCTCGAGGATTCTTCAGTGGCTAATTTCATGTCCATTCATCATGTGGTAATGATAGTAGGGTCCTCCTAACTTCCTTTTGTATTTGGGTTTTTTCTTTGTGAATGACCAATAGTTGAGTTCGTGTTTGGTTAAGAAGTATATATTTTCCATCGAAGTGGTAAAGTAGTATCCATTGGGTAATCCTGGCGTAAGCCTCTCTCCTTGCCGCTTAGATTTAACCCCTTTTTTACTCATTTTTGTTGTTTTACCTATATTTTTGTTTCTACTTCCCAAGATATACTGAGATCGAGGTGCTATCCTTTCTGACCACTTGTTGGTGGAGTGGTTAAAATCATCCATTACTTCTTGTTCAAACACCATTCCTCTAATTTGCTTGTGGAGAGTTCTCCTTATGTGAGAGAAAATGTTGATATCCTTTGATGTAGAGCCACTTAGAGGAGATATTAGGGCTTGTCCTATGTTGGAAAAGCTATTATTCCAAGCATTGGAAGCATATTGTTCTACTTCCCTTTTCTGCGTCACCACTCGCAAGGCTTCCACTCTCAGCATTTGTTCCTCTGTCACTCTTGAGTCAATTATCCCTGACTTATCCATTCGAGATTCAGAAGACTCTTTTTAGGACCTCTTACCCATAACTTTGCTTCTTCAAAGCTTTAGTCCAATCCGGGACGGAACAACATAGGTAGATATGTGGCTATTAACCACAAGGGCGGAGGTTCAAGCCCTTATTCTAGCGCCAAATGTTAACGATATTTTTCGTCAACACCGGAGATAGATCTATGGAAGTGGACCTAGGGGAAAAATAAGTTATTTAGCCTTCACAAGTTTGAGTAAGTTCATCGTCTCCTAGATCTCAGGGTCTGGAATCCAAAAGAATAGTTACTCTTCCCTCAATGGGGTGAGCACTATGCTTAAGTGATTCAAGAACCAACAGTTATCTAGGGAGAAGAATTCCTAAGTGCAATATTTGGCGAATGGCTTAACAGTTTGTAGAAGGAGATTTTGCACTGAGCTTGCGGAAGGGTCTAAATTGGTAGAAAGAGGGGTGTTTCACTTGGCTTGCAGAAAGGTTTGGACAGAGGTTCATGTACATGCAGAAAGCAAACAGTAAGTTGCGGCAACAATGACTAAGAAATCACATAGCAAACCTATAAGGAAATACTCTAAGTATTGATTCACACTTTATTGATCTTTGATTTAGAATACATGAATAGAATAGAAGAAATCCCCAAATCGACCTAAGAATTAGGGTTACTCTAGATAAAAAAGGAATACAAGAACAAGAATGAGAAATTCGTCTACACAATGTGACCCCTAGGGTCTTATTTATATAGAATTCGGGACCCTTTCTGTTGTTGGCCTATTGGGCTTGCAAAAGCCTACATCGGCCGCTTTTCTCCTTAGTCCTGGATATTTAGTTTTCCGCCGCTTTTGTGGTGCTGATTACAGCTTCCGGAGTGAGGGTCCGGTCAATTGAAGTTTCTTCGAAATTGATATGAGCTCGTTGATGTAAATGGCTTTTGGAAGACATCTGTGCTCCCGGTTGTGGCTTCCAGTGTAGGCTCTCGGTCATAAGCTTCCGGATGTAAGCTTCCGGTTTTTCATGAATACTTTGAGGAGCTTGCCCTCATGATGTATGTAAACAGCTGCCGGTTCGGAACCCCTATCGGTGTCGGTACCAAGCAGATTATTATGGATAGCCTGTAACCCCTTTAGGGTTCTGGTTTTCCTTCCAGTGTAGCCTTCGGGTATAGCCTGGTCTTCTGGAAGGTAGCTCGCGGGAGCTTTGTTTATTGTCTATCAGTGTGACCTTTTGGGTCTTTATGAAGTGGATGCTTCCGAAGCTGGTTCCAGATAATTTCTATGTGCTTTAAGCTTGGTATCTTTGATACCTTTATCTCCTGATGTATCGGTATTAAGCAGGTTAATACCGACAACCTTTCCGCCTTTCTAGGTCTTGATCAGCGGAGCTCTTGCCTCCTTCTTTCTTAGCTTCTGACTTAGATGACCTTCTGTCACCCATTCACTATGCCGAGACCACCCTGTCGGTACTTTCTGTTTTGTATGTAATTTGATCCTTCCTTCTGGGATGGTGTCGGCTGTGCACCTTTCACGTAGTCCCTTATGCTCTTGGTTTCTCTTTGTGTTTATATCCATCCGCTACCCCTTCACCGTCAGCCTGGTTGGAGTTAATTTTAGCAGTAACACTACGCTATACCTAGTAAACCATATTTCAAAACCCAAATTTCATAATTTTGTTTAAATTTAAGATTTAACGATTTATATTGTTCTAATTTTAAATTTTACAAACAAAATGAACTTCTATGTTTTACTATGAAATTCTCCATCTTCTATGTCTAATTGACAAATTTCAAATATCATTTTTTCGTACTTTAATTTGAATGTAAATTTTATGTTTATTTCTTGTTGACTATGTTAATTAATGTCGTAAATTATTTCCGTTGTTAACAATTTAATTTATTTATACCTAACTAAACGCACGCAATCCAAATCTCAATTTAAAATTTGAAATTTGAAATTTAAATTTAACATCAAATTCATTTTCGGCGTCATTTACGGCTATTATTTCACGACTGTTAAATAACATTTCAAAACTCAGATTTCTTTTTATAAAATTATACTTAACTTAAAATGAACACATATAATTTATTTTTCTCAAATTATTTTCTTTATTTCATTAAAATGCTAGTTCGATTTAACACGAAATGTAAACCATGGTTAACTCATTTTTATTTAATTGAATGTTATGATTAGTTTAATTTTAATTTTATCAAGAATGTTAGCTTATTAATTATGCTAAGGAATCATAAATTTATATTTTTAAACAATTTTATTCAAAATTCAACATAATTTAATATTTTAAAATTGGTTGAAATTACGGTTCGTTATAACAATATAATGTGAAATCAATTTAAATATATTATCACGTCATAATGCAACACTTTTATTTTAAGTCCTAATTGCATTTCCACCTTGGCTTATCAATTTTAAACTTATTAAAACCTTCATCTTTTCGATAGCTAAACACATGCATATCCAGAATAATCATTAATAAATTTGACATAACATTAATTATCACCATAAGTTGTATGGTCATTTAAATCAGTCGCATCACTGTATGGTTATTTAAGCAAATTAGTTTTTTACTTCCTATATAATTAAAAGATTTTCTATGTATTTTTGCTTGGATTCAAACTTCACATTTAGAGATAGAAATCAAAATTTCAGTCAAAAACTAATTTTAACTTATTCATATTCTTTATAGAACAATAATTAGCATGTACTATTCCATCATGCCACAACTTAACAAAATCAACAATATAAATAAAATTATTATTTACTAAATTCACCTTTATCACCTCATTACAAGAGTATTCATGATTAATGAAGTCGTTGTTCTTAGATGACACCAACTTGTCAGATTCATACATTACATTGAATCTTTCTTTATTCAGAAGGTATTCATAGACCAAATTCTTACATATTAGATATATAAAACACATCGACCAAAGTAAAAACCTTTTCCAAAGCGAATGAGAGTTCTATAGTGCCTTTCCTAATTACTTTGTTTATGATATTATTCTCTCCAATAACTTCATGACCTTCTCCACCATGGGATCTATAAAGGTTACAATCTTCGCATATGTGAATGGTTGTTCCAATATCAAACCACCAATCATTGTCCATGCCACTAATAGAGTATGTTTCTTGCGATGTAACAACAAATGTGTCTTCAACAACATTCGTCTTTAGTTGTTTCTTTTGTAGACTATATTCATGAGCATAGTCATGCTTATCACCAAAAAAACATGTGCCATTATTTTTATCCCTGTTTGGATGCTCTTTTTTTCTTAAATCATCCCATTATAAGGCCTAAGCAGATTCGATATTTCAACATTATTCACCTTCGATTAACCTGAGTGTGCGGATTATCATTTTTGCATGCTATAAACTCTCCAAATCATAATTAATTTTTGTATGCTCAATTTTTTATAACTATTTTAAGAATGAAAAAGTAGATAAACTATTGCTCTCATTGTAAATGATTTAGTGAGATCAATCTTGTCATTTATAAATTTATTTCTTATATATGACGTATCACTAGGTTGTCTAACAATGGACTTATTATCATTCATTTTGAACTCCATACAATTACATACTAGGAATCTTGTTGCTTATCTCCAATGTACAATACTAAGAATAACACTGGAATAAAAGGTACAACCCAAACACAGTGTCATCCTGTAGTGAATTGCATTGTTCGACAAATATATATTTGTTTTTATACTTTGCACCATTAAATAAACACTAAAACTATACCTAATCGGTATGTGGAGCAATGTACAATCTAAACCTTACGTAATACATAATGGGAAAGCACGTACTGCTTTTTTTGTGTGAATACGTGAGCATTTGAAAAGAAATCAAGCAGAAAGTAGAACTAGGCGACAATCGATGCTTTAAACACGATCTTAGGAGAATTAGATTTTATGGTTAGAATACATAATCACATAGATTTGTATTTAGATTCAGTTGGTGTAACAATCTCGATTACGGTTTAACATATAATGATGAAATGGAGCACGAGAATATTGAACAATAAACATCTATTTATAGACATCATAACGCGGTTAATCATTCATGACTTCGAAATAGTTATAAAAAATAAAAACATTTTACTGCTATAGAAAAGAAGCGGAAGGAATTATACAAAAAGTTTTAACTTATTAGCACTCGTGATGATGATTTTCTTTACAATAAATCAACAAACTGAAGCCAAGAGGTTGAAGAGACTGCTATTGTTCCTTTAAGTTAATTGTAACTTTTTGTAAAAATTTGTGTATTTTATCAACATTAGCATATGTTTTTTTTGGTAAGTTGGTAACTGATAAGCAAGTAAAAACAATAAATGGTACAGTAATGCATGCAGTATGTTGAAGGACTTGAGGTTGATGATATTACTATCTCATTTGATAATTTGGCAAATTTATCTTTTTTTTCCTTTACTCTCTATTTATGCTCATATTATAACAACATAACATGCGAGTTTTATTGTTTTATTAGTTTTCATCAGTTCAATCTTGTGGCAAAACACTCTCAATTATATAATGTGCTAGTAATAATATACTAATTTATTAAGAGGTAATTAAGGAGAATGCCAAACTTTAAAAAATAAATTATGTTGAAGAACACCATGTTTCCTTTTTAAGTGTAAGACAAACTTCGAATTAAATTAAACAGAAGAAAAAATGCTAAAATTAACTAGCATTATATTCAGTTTTACACCATAAAAAATGTTAGTTATAATTAGCAATATATTCAGTTTTACACTGCATAAAATGCTAATTTTGTTTAGCATCGTTCTTCAACCTAAATTTTTTCTTTTCAAAGTTTGTCTTTCAGCTTAAAGTTGAATCTTATTGTCCTTCAGCCTAATTTTTTTTCAATGTTTGTTCTTGTACCTATTTTCTACAATTTTTATTTAGTGGAAAATACCCACAAGGACAAACTTTAAAAAAAAATTAGGCTGAAGAACACCAAGTTCGTTTTTTACACTGAATAACAAACTTTGGAAAATATTAGACTGGAACGCAGTGCTAAACTCAACTAGCATTTTGTATAGTGTAAAACTGAATATAACGCTAGCTGCAGCTAGCAGTTCGGTATAGTGTAAAAACTGAATATAATGCTAGTTATATTTATTATTTTTCTTCAATTTTTTTTTTAAAGTTTGTACTTCAATCTAAAAATTAAACTTGATGTTCTTCAACCTAATTTTTTGCCAAAATTTATCGTTCTTACTAACAACATCTTTTATTTATTTAAAAAGTACAATTAAGGGGGAAAAATAACGAAGACCATGTTGAAGGGACATTGATAATCTGGGATAAAAGTTCAACGGTCAGGAAGAAATCCTGACCCTAAATCCCGAACCGGACTAAACAAAATCAAAGAAAAGGGACGGCCTAAATAAAGCCCAGAGCTCGGCACTGTACAATGGCAGTAGCATCCATTAAAAATTCATTAATTCTCTTTTCTCTCTGCTCAAAAGTTAAGTCAACTCCAAAACCACTTTCATCTTCTTCAGTAGTAACAATGGCTACCCTTAAATCCCCAGCTGCCCCGACTGATTCCCAAAATACGCCCACACCCTTTAAAATCATCGATTCCCATTTACATGTTTGGGCTACTCCTAAAGAGGTTATTTACCTTTTTGAAATTACTGATGTTTACTAATCCTTGATTTTCATAGTTGTGGTTTTGGTTCCTTCGAAAATTATGCAGGCTGCAGAAAAGTATCCATATTTTCCTGGACAAGAGCCTTCTATTCCTGGAGACGTTGAGCTCTTGCTTAAGGTATTGAAATAGTCAATTTTATCTTGATTTATAGTTAAATTTGTTTTGTTGTAGCGTAAACTGTTATACAAGTATAAATAGCTTGAAAACTAATGTTGAAATTGCCTCCAAGGTCCACTCGCTAAGTTGATGATCTCCACATTGTTGTTTGGAGGTTACGGTTCGAAAGCCTTGTGATATTAAGGCTTGGATCAATCCATTGGTAGCCACTGATCATCATTTCAATAACAATAGTAATAATAATTAATAAATAAAAGTTTAAAATTTCTGGTGCGATTTTGAAGCTTGCACATAGGGAATAATATTATATGACATATTTTCAGTTTTTTGAAGATTGATCTGGAAATTATTTGTTATCTTATGTTATGACTCTGTAGGTACTTAATGTTCTGTGTGTATGTGTGTGCGCGCGCACGCGTGTGTAATATGTACATTGCACAATGTATTCTAGATTGATTAGAAAAAAGCTACCTATGTGATATTTTGTTGGATTATTTTATTTTTTAAGGTCATTCACATGTAGTAGCGTGGTCCTATTATGGCAGGTTGAAGACTGCTAGATAAATATACTTTGTAGTTACATTTGATATCTTTAAGTGACCACTGGGTTTTGTTATTTCTTTTTATCAATATGTATTTCAAATTGGTTTTTCGTCCGCTCAGTTACATTTTGTTTCGGATGATCTCTAGATGCATTGCTTTGAACATGAAGAGGGTTGAAATAAATAATATCAGTGTATTTTTGTTCAAACAGATTAAAGCATAAATCAAATGGTTAAATAATTATAAAGATGTAGATGATAATGCCTTATCTGTTTTATTACATATAGGGTTCAGTATGTACCTTTTCATATCAGCTTCTCTTATTCATTCTCATTCCAAATAGTGAAGTCTCCTTAATTCCAGCAATTTTTTTGTCTTCCCCTCGATAATTTCTTAATTTAACATTTACCCTACACTTCAATTCCTAATATTAATACCTAAGCATTCAACATTTAACGGATGAGTAACTTCTTAAACAGTCCATTTGATTTTCTTTTTTTATTCTTTGCATCTACTAGGCATGGTTATATACAGTGTAATTAATCAAAAACCACTTTAACGATTTAATCACAAATTTTATTATTTTTCTAATGACGGACATTATATCCATGTAAAAAATAAATTTTGTAGAATCCATTTTTTGAAAAAAAGACCCGACTGCTTCTTATAAACCAATAAAAAAATATTTCAACTGGCTTAAAAGTTCCAAAAAATTTAGCAGCATAAATTTTACGCAGATGATATTGCATCTTATAAAGTACATCTTTCTGGTTTTAAATTTGCTAAAATCTACCTAAAACTATATTAAACTACGTAAACATCTTTCAAATGCATTAAAGTAGATATATTCTAAAATTGATTCATTTTTTTTCATAACTCACATGAGAATCTGAGATCAATTATAACATTTCTTTAGAAGCTGCATTCACTAAATCTGTTTTAAAACCGATTCCAAATTATTATTTTTTGAATGCAGGACCATTATGCAGTTAATTGCTGTATTTTTTAAAATTGCTAAAATCTACTTGAAACAATATTTAGTCACTCAAGCTGCATCTTTTGAATGCAATGAAATAGATCTATTTTAAAAATAATTCGAAGCATAATCGTAATCAACCGCATAAAATTCATGCAATTAATTGCAAAATTCTCAAAGATAGTTTTAGGGCTTTAAAATGTTCAAATTAATTTATAAAACAGTAATAAGCTGCTTAAAACTGCATCTTTTAACTTCAGCAAACCATATCTATTTTAATTCTGCGTCAAGTTATTAAGAGAAATTAACCACGTAATTGTTTGAAAAGTGTACCTTCAAAATGCAGCTTTAAAACATTACAAATGTAGAAGCTACAAAAAAAAAAAAAAAAAAAAAAAAAAAAAAAACAAAGGAAAAGAAAGCTACATCAAAAATATATTTTAAATGTTAAAAACATTGGCTGTGTATAGTCATGAAATTAATCACTACAATTCTTAAAGCATTTCTTATAATAGTTAATTCCATAACTTTTACGTGGATGATTACTACATTGTGTAAATGCATTTTTAAGGCTTTAAATTTGCTTAAGTATACATTACCCTACTTAAATTTCTTTCAAACATAATAAAGTATATCTATTTTGGATCTAGTTCAAAATACAAAAAAAAAAAAAAAAAAAGCCCTGCACAATTCATATGTGGTTGATTACCCAGTTACTCAAAACTGCAGTTTCTAATGAAGTAATTTAGATCTATTTTAAAATAGATTTCAATTTAAAAAATTTAATTGCATCACAGTTATGCTGTAACAATCCAACCCAATGGGTCCAAATCTTTTGCAAAATGACAAAATCTAAGTCTATTGAAGCTAGGATTGGATATTTGGTATGCTACAAACTTGCAAAGATAAATATATCAGAGCTCAAGTAAATAACTCACAGCGGAATTGATGAAAATATAATAATAAGTAAATACTTACCAAGATAATGACACTTTCTAAACATGTGTTTCTAAGCTGGACAATCTCTGTCATCTATCTAACCTGCGGTTTGTTATGAGGAGGGGGTTAGAACTAAAGGTTGGTGAATGACAAATTATATATTTTTATGTATAATACCACATATACCGTTCTATTTCCATTTTAATTATATTAAGTTTATTGGGTTTACGATACTCTTTCCTCCATTCGTAAATCGTAATCATTTACTTCCAAGTAAACCAAACCTGATAGTCAATGTATATGTAGCTAACATGTCCATGTTCCGTCTCGATGCTAGATACTACCCATAGAACTCTTCATATCCTTATTGATAGGACTCCATCGCCTTGCTACGAGAGTGTTGCAACTACGTCGGTAAAAGACAGCTTTGTGAGGCCTAATGTAGACGTTTTGTCATCAGATAGGAAAACGTGAAACTGGTTCCACATCGGATTGCTCCAATGTTCGAACATATACGGTGTACCATCCAGTGCACACATTGAGATCTCACATGTAAGTGTTTTGTCTACTCTTTGAGTTCCACTAGCAAGGTCCATATTGTATGGAACTCAGTCGGGGATATACTACATCTGTAAAGGACAACTTTGTTAGGTTTATATTACAAATATTCTATTTGGTCTGTCTTTTGTCACCGTGAGTATGACTCAACACGACTCTTCCTCATCTAGTTGAAAGACCTCTTAGAGCTAAATGACCATCCCTGTAACACCCCACCTCCGTTAAGGTTACTCACAAAGGGAATGCCTTAACTTTAATGGAGCGTTTTAGTAGACATAACAGAAATTTACAAGACAGATAAAGTAGTATTTGAAAAATTTATAACTTTATTACAATAGAAACAGAAATAAGTTTGGTTACATCTTTTCAAATCACAATATCAGAATTCAAGTACAAAATATCGGTCTTGTACAAAAGCCTTCAAAATGCATAATTTTTAAAGTCATAATCCCCAACGTAAACTGCCATGGAAAGATAGAGCCAAAGCCAGGCAATACTTCAAGCAGAGAGAATCTGAATCAAGCTCCTATGTTTCCACCCTGAAAACCTGGAGGGGGGGGGACGGAAATAAAAGAGGCGAAACAAACTAGGTCAGACATAAGTCTGGTGAGTCCAGTAACTTTCAGCATATAAACAGATAATAGTATCATGACATGTAAATAAAACTGGATGAGAGATAAGCGTACAGGAATAGCAGGTTAACAGAATGATATAGACTAAGCTAAGCTTTTTACTTAGTCCTCACTTCTCTGCACTAATACTAGTATAATAGGATTAAGTGTTACTCTAACGTTTCAACTGAAACAGAAACGGAAACAGAATAATCTCTACAGAAACAAAATGCTAGTAGTGGGCCTTTACCACCCGAACAGACAGAAGGTACAGAAGCAGAATACTAATAATGGGCCTTTACCACCTAACTAATGGGCCTTTACCACCCCAACAGACAGAAGGTATGGAAACAAAATCAGAAACGGAATCAGGGACGGAAATAGAATAATCCTTACGGAAACAGAATGTTAGAATTAGGTGTACACTAGTAATGGGCCTTTACCACCCCAACAGATGGTACCACGCAGAAACAGACTGGTGTTGGCACCCAACAGAAACAGACGGTACCAACAGAAACATACAGAACTAAATGTACCCTAAGTCCTACCCCCAAGCGATCGGCTCCCTAATACATAAATACCCTGTGTCGGCCCCACAGTAGGGTGTATCACTCCCTAAAGTGGCAATCTATTGGCACAGACCTATTTACAGATGTAACGGTGTCCAATGTTTTAAAACGCAAAAGGCGTACGCGAGGCGTTTTGGGGTCCGTGAGGCGAGGCGTAAGCCTCGACGCGTTGAGGCGTAAGCCTTTCAGGGAAAGATGAGGCGCAACACATATCCCGTTTGCTCATTTTTTTAACGAGCATGGACATTAACACATAATTAAAATAGCTCAAGACAGTGCACAACAGCTTAAAAAAAAACAGAATAAATAATAATAAAAATAAAAAAGACAGAACACACAGCAGTTTTAAAACAAAGACAGAAAAAAAACCTCTCTTTCGAAATTGATTCAGGAATGGAACTCGATTCCATAACAGGAATCGATTTCGATTCCACAACAGGAATCGATTTCGATTCCTTAATTGGAATCGAGATCGATTTCAGGAATCGATTTCGATTCCAGTTAAGGAATCGATTTCGATTCCTCTTTCAACTGATTTTTTTTTAAAACAAACGCACGCCTCGGAGAGTTGAGGCTCTGAGGCTTGCGTTTTTGGCGATTTCCACGCCTCAAACCACTGAGGCGTAAGCCTCAGGAGGAAAACGCCTATTGAAGCACGCCTCCAGGCGTTTTAGCCACCGCCTCGCCTCGAGGCGCGCCTCAGGCGCGTTTTTTAATACACTGACGGTGTCTTACATCCTCAGAGCAGACCGGATACATGCACGCACATAACCCGGTTGGAACGCACCATCAACACCCTTCGCCATTATCAGAATGAACCGCTTATAATTTGTTCAGTAAGCGTGTCCGGACCCCTACATAGCGTGGGGTCAAAGTTTCGATACCAGAAAGGATTATTGACTAATATGGGTCCCAAACAACAGATGACACAAGTATTTCCCCTTCTAACCTTGTGTCCCCAGACTAACAGATTTCAGATTAACTTGTTTACAGGTTTCAGACAGAGTTCAGGTTACTAGTTCACAGATCAGACAATCAAGTCAACAAGTTTTCAGACTAACGGATCAGATATACAAATTAACAAGTTCTCAGACTAACAGATCAGATATACAGATTAACAGACTTACAGATTGTTTTAACTAACTTTGTATTGGGCCTACAGATTTACGAAACGGGTTTATTAGATTCATCAGACCAATTGTTTTAACCCTATCCACCCAACACGTTTTAGGTATCATATTTATCTTAGATTTGCATTAATTAATAATTAATGCACAGACCTCTCACATTAGGTCGGTAACTTGTGGCCGCTGGATATGCCGGGCGGTTTCGGGCTGACTTCTGCCACAAGCCAGACTTAACATCGTGTCTAAACATATTTTAGTTATGCCTACGACCTCTCACATTAGACTGACAGTTTGCGGTCGCTAGTTAAGCCGGTTGGTTCCGGGCTGGCTTCTACCGCAAACGGAGTCTAACCTCGTGTCATAGCCACTTTACAGAAAATTTCAGATTAATTATGTCTATTTAGCAGATTTAACTTCTTTACAAATTACGGCAGATTATCCAAAGTTCTATTAACATGTTTTGCTCAATTTTAGATCGAGCCTCCAATTTATAATTATTCAGCTCTCAACAGATTAAGCAATTCAACAGATTTAGCAGATAACAATTTTAGCTGATTAGGCAAATTCAGCAGATTTAGCAGATTAGGCAATTCAACAGATTAAGCAGATAACAGATTTAGCAGATTAGACAATTCAACAGATTAAGCAGATAACAGATTAGCAGATTAGGCAATTCAGCAGATTTAACGGATTAAATATTTCTTAAAGTTCTATTTACATATCTTGCCTAAATTTACATGCCTAAATCATGGTCATAATTCATAATACGACATATGCCCCAAATTTTAATTAAACTTTGCACAGTACAGAATATTCTCTAAAAAGTCCATATGAATCATGCCAAATTATAGTTTATGATACTAATATCCTAAAATCCATATTTAGGCGCATTCACATTAATAGTTAACCTATTTTAATATAGATCTTTACGCCTAAGTCACATATATCTTTTTTTTTTTATCTTTTCAAGTCATAGATCGTGATATAAAATATGCCCCAAAATCTAGATCTTAAATTTTAATCATGTATTAAGTCCTCAAAATAAGATCTTGCATTATAATATGCATTATATTCCAAATCCCAAGTCATATGCTATCATATAATAATTTTTCTTTCAAATCACAGTCTTTTATACATAGTATGCACTGATTCTAGATCTTAATTTACAACCTATGTTCTTTTCTCAAATCAGTCACAGATCAGTCATGTCCAATTATGCAATATTTATTATTTGTCCCAAAATTAGCGTTCATGCGTTAATCTCTTATGAGATTTGGCGTAGGCTCGTAGTAGCCTGGCTATAGAACAGAAAGAAAAAGGAGATACAGAATAGTCACAGAAAAACAGATCTGACAGATAAGAATATGCGTAACCTCAGATTCAGATTTATAACCATGCCAAGTTCATAATAAAAGTTTATATCTGAAAATAACTGTACTCACAATTTAAAAGGTAAATCTTGATTTCTGGGATCTGTATTCTGACACCGAATAGCGCTCCTTTGGCGTAGACTATCGATTGTATTTGATTCTCTTATAATTCTATTCAGATTATAAGAAGATGCACTAGTTCTAGTTTTGATTCTAGCAGAGTAGCGATGCCATTTTTATTTTTAATTAGAATAGAGGCAGCGTATAGGCAGAATGGAATTGTGTGGAGAGAAAGCTAGGTTTTAGGGTGTTTAAATAGGTTAGAGCTCACGAATCCGGTCAGAAAGGCGTCCAGGTGCAGAAAAATGGATCTGTCTACAGATCTAGAAAAGGAGGAGAGGGTCGAACCTAGCGTCGACCTGTTTAGCCAGGTCGACCCTAGTGTCGACCTGGGCCCTGGGCGGGAATTTTCCCGCCCAGCCCGGGTGTCTGTTTGAATTTTGAATTTTCGGGCTGGTTTTTTACTGAAACTTCTGAAGGCCATATCTTCTTCATACGGAGTCCGATTTATGCAAACTTGGACTCTATTCCAAGCAGAATTTCGAGATGAACGCAATGGCGTAACCCGTTTCCCTTAATTATTTTATTATAATTTAATTATCCTCTGATTTGTTACTCCTATGTTCACAGAAAATACGGGGTGTTACAATCCCCTACTGCAAACAATCTAAATATCCAATTAGCGTTTTCCCTCATCCAACATCTTGATAGTGAAAAATCATCGGTCTTTTAGTTTAACTCTAGTCTTTATCCCTGTTAGCTGCTGACTGATGGTGGTTAATATCCGTATGCGACCATTATTATGGGCCGCCCACTAAAATCCTACTCACAATGAATTAGGTGTCATACGAATATCCGTCTCCATCCATCAACTTCCCGACTGTTTGAAAATGACAACTTTGTTAGGCCTATAATATAAGCGCAATCAAAGCATACTCTTTTGATGAACCCTCTATCGATCTGCCTCTGGGGTTACAACTTCATTAGGCCCTCCTCATTGGGCCATCTTTGAGTATCCTCATGTCCCGTTGAAGTCATTTATTTCCTGCTCCGACAAAACTCTGGTCCATCATTAGGACTGGATTCCTCTTTTCCATACAATTTGCGATGGTACAACTTCATTAGGCCCTCATCCAAATTCCTTTTGGACCGTTCCAAATGTATTTCATCTTCTTATTAGACCCTACGTCTAATCTTTTCTCCGGTGTTTAATTTATTTCTGGTTTTCACTTATTTTTATCCTTTATTATGATACTAAATTCATTTTAGTTTTCTTACTTTATATGACAATCTCCGTTTGAAACTGTACCTACTTATCATAAATCATTTATCATAATAATTCTCTTTATTTACCTGCATTTCAAAGGCAGATTTCGACCACATTGTTTATTTATTATTTTCCAGTCCCGTCAAGTGTTGTGTCTTAACTTGATTATTACCTCTTTCCTTTTTATAACATCTGTTCGTTATTTTTTTTTTACTTACCGTCGTTATAAGTTTTATTCTAAGAAGTTAGCTCTATTCTACTTAGTTGGTTACAGAAATTGTAATCAAATCTATTTCCATATTTTAATATAAAATAATCCTATAAACAGCAACCCATGATTGAAAGATATTTCTTTTATTAATTTTTACGACTACGTTTACTGTCTTTCTTTCAAAATCAAATTATGAAAATATATCATTTTTCGTAACCAACCGACTAAGCTATTTCTAACTTGCAAATCAGTTTATACATTAAATTCTCATTTTTATTTCATTTCTCAATCTTAACATTTCTATTGTAAATTTCCTACATTTGGGCTTATGCCTTTCTCTGTTGTTCTTAAACTCATAATTGCTTATATTATTTACATTCAATTCTAAAAGAATAACATTTACATATAAATACAATTTCTTAAGATTTATAGTTTTAATACAAATAACTTGCATAACTTGCATAACCAATTGCTGCAATTAGTTCACGTATAATAATGCAAACTTCAATGGTTTAATGAGAATACAACAATGCTATATATCATTACCACAAAAGATATAATTTAAATCCATTCACGTGGAAAAAGTACTTTAAGTTTCATATTTGATTTATATCCAGTTCTATTATCTGTAGCCTTCCATTTTGTAACCATATTTGGATCTACAAACTGAAATTTGCACGAATTTATGAATCTGGATCTAAACAAAACAAAATAAAGCTAACTAGAAATCAGATCTGTAATACCTCGTACACTGCTTATTTGGACATCTCTTCCATATATCTATAGTTTTTACCTCCAAATGGTAAATCAGAAAGTCTAGATCTAAATATAATTGATGAAGAATTAGAGGAGAAAAAAATGATAGAGATTTTGCGTCCATTAAAAAAAGGGTTTGAAGTCTAGTCATGCACGTTTATTTATAGAGAGCTAAAACAACATCGTCCATCCATTTGAAACAATTTAAATCTGAAAGTTTAAAGCACAGAGAAATACGTTAAAAATAACGTACATGGGTCAACTCCCATCTCCATAAGGTCGACCTATGGGTCGACCCGACCTATATATTAGGTCGACTCATGTAGTTTAAAACGTTAGTATGACGTGTCTTGCCAACTTTTATATTATACGTATTTATTTTCTTTAACATTATGTTCTAACATTAATTAATTGTTATTCTTTCATGATTTAATCCCGTTTATGACACGTATCTATTTTCAAATTCAAACACGTGTTATTCTGGAACTTATATGTATGTGTATATATATATAATAAATATATTCATGCATATTTACACGTATAATTATTTTTCGATACGGAACTTTGAACGTCAATAATTTTTCCGTACGGACTCCGTTCGAAACATATGTAGATTGATCAAAAAATCGTCCCGAATGCAATGATACAAGTCTCGAGGTCAAATTTAGGCAAAATCCAAAAGTTTATTTTCACTATTCATAATTATTTCAATTATTTAATTGTTTAAAATGCAGGGTGTTTAGGGGTGAGCATTCAGTTTGTTCGGTTGGTTTGGAGGTTAAAGAAAACTCAAACCGAAGTGGAACTGAATTTTTTTCAAATCAAACCGAACTGAATTAATTTCTATTAGTTCGGTCGGTAACCGATTTAACCGAACTTGATGTATTATTATTCAAATGACGGATTCACTCAAAGTAAAACATAAATTCTTGTTTGGAGAATTTTATATAGTAAATTTTATATTTATGATAAGGTTTGATCTATTTGCAACTAATGCCTTTGTATTGTATAACTATACTAATTATTTAAAGTACTATAATATTGTAAAATTAGATAATAGATTAAAAGTTCGTTTAATTTGGTTAAACCGATAACCAAAATAAATATATTTTTCAAACTGAATTCAAACTAATTTAGTTTTAAAATCGAACCGACCGAAATGAGCTAGTTTGGTCGGTTAATTTGGTTTGAACCGAATATTGCTCACTCCCAAGGGTGTTACATTTTCCCATCCTTTAAGAATTTCATCTTCGAAATTCAGCAAGGATAAAATTATGTTGTTTCTCGCATTAATCACATCCAATTTGCAACCATCCGTGTCAACATCATAAATATATGAATAATGTACTTGAATTTCTAAGCGGTATCTTCTATATGAATGCTCTTTTCTTTAAAAAAAAAAAAAAACACTTTTTCAAAATATGATGTGAACATCCTAAATATATCAGACTATATTAATGCAATGTTTTGAAAAAAAAATCATCCAATTTTTCCCGTACTTCTACAGAATAGAAGTGTAGTTCAACAAATTTTTCTTCCAAACCCTAACACAATTTTTAATACTTGAATTTTAGGAAATTCTAATTTTTTGAACTCGGTTTCTTATGTAAGAAAGAAGGTAGAAAATGGAAAACTTCACATTTTATGCATCTTTTTCTCCGTACTTAGAACTCTTATCAAGGGTCTATTCAAAAATCCTACTTAAAAATTTTCCTTCTTATAAGGAAATTTTTTTTCTTTTACATTTTCATCACTTAATATTGTAAACATTTTTTTTTGCTTTCACTTATATTTATTGCACTCTTTATGGTTCCATACTTTGTTTTATTTGCTTCTTACTAGTTACACCCTATATTTATTTTCTTTTGGAGTGATCATTACAAAAGCATAGAAAAAGAACAATTTTCCAATAAACAATGGTTTTATAACAAATATAAAACACTAACATAGGAGTACAAACTCAAAACCAAACGAAAACACAAATGCTAATACATAACGGTACTAAAAACATAAGCACAACAACTAAACATAGCTATCACCTAGGGTTAGGAGGTTTAGGACATTGTCCCCTTGACAAAGAAAGGTCTTGATCAATGTGTCAAACAAGTAAGATACTCCTATTGTTTGTTGCTCGCTACGAGCTCACACCGTGTATCAAAAATCTTCGGTTGTGTATGAGCCATCTGCTGATGTGCATGAGCCATATCCTATTGTCCACAGAAAATCTCCTGGTGCTCTCAAGCCAACTGATCATAACGCTCTCCCATGGTCCTCATGTGCTCTCACATATCCCACGACTTAGGAGGTTCCGGTTCCTATGGCCAAGGGCTCCAGTGTGTTGTATTTGCTGGCCTAACGCTCTTTCCAAATGGTGGCTTTGGAAAAGTCTGATCTGACAGGAAATACCATGGCACTTGGTGGTGCGGCGGAGAAGGCTGCTGCTCATACTCGGGATCAAATTGTTGTTGCTGCTGCGAATGCTATAGTCTCGAACTCTGTGCATCCTCCTCAATGTTGAACAATCAATTGTAGGATGGGTCTGCTCAATATAGACCTCTCTCTCCATATCTACTCCCGCCTATCGAAATACCGCAGTCTATATATGACAAAACAACGCATAACTTTTCCTTTGTTAAAATTTACAACTCAAAAGATCGAAAATTTTCCATCTTTGAAGTTACTGTTAATTAGATTTAAATTATGAGATTTTGCTTCCGATTCAAATCATAAACGTAATTGACATTCATAATGTCTTCAAAAGATAGTTCCCATAACGTCGTCGTGCGATTTTACAAAGATACTAATAGTACAAACACTCAACCACCATAAATAAGGAAATAAACGCTGAAAAAGGAAAGATACAACAAGCTAAATCAAAGATGATACGGTCCGAAATAATGGCTACGCCACCAATCAAAGCAAAAATTGATTTCCGCATCATGAGACAAATCTAATCGTAATTCCCGATTTCGAAATAATGTGCTAAATGAGTCATACATCCACATTGGCAATTTGGACATAGATTATCCAATTCAAAAACCAACATCTTAGAAAAAAGGATCTACTGCAAAATCTTCAAACCGGTCAACAAAAGATCATTCAAGTCCGCGTACAACACGGATGCCTCTGAAAATTCCATGAGATTCTCCTCAAAAAGACCATCAGAAGACAACTCAATATTCACCTCCGAAACAACAATTGTCTTCACTACAAATCTACTGCAATTAGGTAGTGCAAAGGCAGATGCAGCATGAGCAACAATCCCGTTCAATTTTTTTGAAGCAGAGGACCGATGCAAGTCCAACTGCGACGATTAGTTCTTTTAGCCTTAAAGCGGTGGAACTTTATGCTCATTCCGATTTAACCAAATGATCTCTCTATGGATGATACCTAAATGACACAAAGAAGATCAGATAGTGCAAGTAAGTGTTATGAGCTAAGAAATGATCGAAGAGAAGAAAGGGGTTTAGATCTTGAAGTAATAATGAGGTGAGATATAATGTGCAAACTAGCGTGTAAAAAGAGAAGACGAGGCGACTACAAAGAAAGATAAGAAGAACAAAGTTATGGTTCGACTAGATGATGAGGGAAAGACGAAAGAAGTTTAAGGAGGGGAGTTTGGATGAAACTTTTACAGTTGAGTCTTAGGTTCAAGTTGTATCAATTTTTTTTCAACTAGTTGACCAATCTAGGTTTAACGCTAGACAATCAACTGCTAAACGGGCTTTGGACGTAGGTTGAACCTAAACCCTATTAGGGTTAGATTAAAATATTAATTGTTTTGCATCGTCCCATAAGATCTGATGCGATTTGACAAATACTTGTCCTCATCACGACAGTTTCTTAGACTGCTGTCAAATTACGAACCGTCCTCCAAAGTTTAAAAGTACTATTAAAAAAAGGCTGTGGCCACCATCTCAAGAATACTCGAAGGTATTTTAACTAGTGTTCCGTACTAAATTTATACAAAACTATCCCTTTATCTGGCCGATGGGTAAATCAACGATTTAAGAAGTAAATATCTCAAGCTAAACAAAAAATTTCCTTAGTCTGTTCAAGAGAAAAATTCAAAAATCTTTTTAAAATCCCACTTTGTTTATATTCTAAGGGTTTCGTACTATATATACTTATATTATTACTATTTTTTTTAAGACCAAATCTCGTTTTATATAAAAATGGATTTTCTAGAAAATAAATTTAATATATTGGAAACCCTTTCTTTTTTAAAATAAATTTAAAAATATAAAAAAATCCGGCTATAAAACTAAGAAACTCAAAGGAGTCAATTTAAACAAAACAATATCCTGCTTGCCATGACGAAGTACCTAGTGAATATATCTCATTAACGTGCCTTTGGACTAATACGACATATTAACATGAATTTTCTGTTTAACTCAAAACCAAGAAAAAGTCTTCGAGTAAAACTCCCAAACAAAAACAAAAAATTATGATTTTCTCAGGTGTACCTAGATTTCTGTCCAGTTGTAAATCTCAAATCCACGGGATTCACCATATGTCGTCCTCATGTTGTTCTAGACAATTGCCAGACACACTATGGGATAGATCGGTGTTGACGAGAACTTGGACTTCAAAATATTTTCAACTCATAATCGCGTAAATTTATTACCACTAAATAGGATCATGACTGCTTCGTCGTCGAATTATTTAGAGTCAAGCACAATGATTCAAGCAAAATAGAAAGAAAGCTAAAATACGTTCTTCCACTAAATCCTAATTATTAATTCATTTGATCGTCTAAACCTAAGCTTTGATACTAAATGAAACAAACCGCACTTTTCTGAGTTTGAATTTCGACAAAAAACGAAATTCAAACTTATCCAAGTATAGATCGTGTAAATCTCGTACCTACAAATAATGAAATGAGCATAACCAGAATTCAATAAAACTAGACTCGCAACGAAAAAAAGATAGGATAATAAATATCGATCATGACAACTACTTTAATAATGAATCACCACATCAATCTCGAGCATGAGAGAACAAAAATAGAAAATCAAGCACGAACACTTCCAAAGATTTGCCTTTCCTAAGATAACTTGAGAGTTGTTATGAGGGGGAGATCAGAGTAACCAGTTTTGATGATGTGAAAATGTAAAATACTATCTATAATACACCATTGTGTCCCGTTTGGTTTCACCCAAATTATATAACAATGTTAGTAATTCTAGCATAACCTTACAAAGTTACGTACAATAATTAACTACTATACCCGAGGTAGCACTTCCCAAAGATAGGTTATTGTTATATACCGAGATATAACTTTTACATATATACGAAGCCTTTAAATCATCCTACAACCTAATAACTAATAGTCGGACTTTCTAACCACTAAATACCTTACTAAACCAAAAGAGCTGGGTTTATAGCCATTTATGACGTAACTCAAAACATGATATAAAAGGCAGATTCCTTTGATCACTTAAGTTCTTACTAGGTGGTTTATTAACACGTTAGTTTAAATTAGAGGACGCTAGCAACTAAGTCCATAATCGCTAATTTATGGCTTCTGTCATTCACTATATCCTAACTCCGTATTAGGCGAGTGATAGTAAACAGTCTCTTTGACATACATGATAGGTAAAAAACTCATCGTCATTTATGACCTTCCCCCGGTAAACCCTTCTGTTACTACTAGCTAACTTGATTAGATAATCCCTGAACTACTTAATACTTCCTGCCGAATAGACATACCTATTGAACCGGCTTAGCGACCATTTAATACGATATCCTAAGGCGGATTTTATCTCCAGTCACTTACTATCTAGAGGAAGCAGACTCTTCCAGAGATTACCGATCTCGTACCTAATTAGCCATTCAATATCTCTTATTAGAAAAATGCGTGTAATCTGATCATTTAGTCCTGACAAAGGCATGCCCTACAACTCTGCTCTTACTTTGAAAGAAAATGGTGAATCCAATCGCTTAATATTCCAATGGGTGGATTTCAATACTTAAGACCTTAATTTCTAAGTAGACTATGACTTAAGTTGTTTTTTAGGTTTCTTCTTTCGAAAGTGAGGCGCGGGGCCTTACAACCGTACAACTACTTAAGACCTTAACACTTGAAGTAAACCTCTAAGAATATTTTGTGCTACGATAGTAATTATATTACTATTGTCATGGATTTCTACAGTTAATGGTATCTCACATGAGTTATACGTATATTCGACAGCTGGAAAGTGCAGACTTTTGTCGAATAATTCAACTGAACTTGCATTATTAAGCTACTAAATGCAGTTCCTATATTGAATAAAAAATTAATCCTAGGATAAGGAATTCTATTTCTGTAGGATAAGATTGTTATAGATTTCAAGAGGATTTATTGGACTTATTATTCATTATGGTAATTTCTACCCAAATGCCCATTTATTTAATTTAATAACCATAACTGTCATATGTCATTAATAACCATAACGGTCACTTTTTCTAAGACAATGGACATTCGAATAATTACCATTTATATATATCCATTATATTTTCATTATTACTTATTTATTGTAACTACCATTTATTACATTAATTATTGTTCATTACATGAATCACCATTCAGTACATTAATTACTATTTATTTCATTAATTCTTATTTGTGTATGTGCGTATACATACATATACATACATACATACATACATACATACATATATATATATATATATATATATATATCTACAATATCAGTTATCCCTAAATTAGGGTGACAATATTTAATTTCGTTTGTTACATTAATTGTAACTTCTTCAAGTTCTACCGTTTATTTATACATTTATTTCTCATAAAACTGCATGGTTACAATCTTTAATTCATATTTACACTAGCTATTACCTTTTCAAATCCTACATTAAATCCTACAATTATTTCCAAGAGGCCCAAAGTTACGATTATTTATTCTCCATTTTAAATGTTACTATACACCTGTCATCAGTGGAGAACATACAAATTCAAACCTATGTTAATGTTTATCTAAGATTAATACTATCTAGCCTTAAATACATGTTGTGGAGGGATATAGTTATTAATATATATATATATATATGTATATGTATATGCGTGTATATGTATACTAGCGTACTTATTATGTATATACTTATTTTCATATTTTTATATTTATTTATAAATTTCTTAATTTAAGTTTATTTACATTCTAGTTCAAACTACTGACTAGAACAATCCTTCTATGTTGTGACTTGTTGAGATTTAAATTCTCATTATAAGGTCTTTTGTTATAACTAATATAAATTTGCCCAAACATTTTAAAACAGCAATTGTAGATATATTCAAAATTACAAGGAATATGTAATATTTTATTTGGATTAGATAATGTAAATTACGCGTAAAACACGTGATTTACACATCTCTTCCTTTTGTTTATTTTGCGCATTCCTTATAATTTCAAACATGATCTTTATGTGTAAAAATGACAAAAGGACTAATTTACAAAAATCAAACAAAATCTTAAACAATTCAAAACACGGATAGATTTGAAACTAAAAAGATCAGTGTGCGTAAAATTTATAATTACACCAATTTTCACAAATCTAGGACTAAGCTACAACAAGAATCTCAATGCTATTAGAGATTGATTTCCAGATTTATGTGTAAACATTTGCAAAAGATACAGAAAGAACTGCAGGCAAAATTTGGATATTTTGTAGGAAGGCCTGCAAATCTCAATTATCAGATTTAGGTATATACATTTAAATTACACAAACGAAATAAAATCTAATATTATAAACGATATTCAGATTTCCCACTCAGCTGATGGCTTTCCTCAAATCTCTGATTTGGACTACAACTTTTAGGTTTTTATTCGTAAATCCCTACAATTCTATAATATGTATAAAAAAGGGATGTGTATGAATTTTAAAATTGTAGATCTGGAAAAGAATTGGAAAAAAAGAAATAAATAACAAAAACCCAAAAATTTACCTTTACGTGCAACAGTGTTATCACGTCGACGACTAGTCGAGAAGTCACTCTGAGAAATTCGACGACTCTCGACTTTTTCATTTCGACGATGGTGGGCCAAATCGAGCCCTAATTCGAGCCTTGAGCTGAATCGACATCCATAATTTTGCTCGTTTAACCCATCGATCAGTAAATCGAGCATCGGTTAAAAAAAACCTAATTGCATCTCGTGACTTCGCTGCTGCCTTGTCGCTGCTCCTCCGCCTGCTCGTCCGCCGCCAAACCTAATTGCATCGATCAGAAGCAGTTTTTAATTAACTCATCAGTTTTTAATTAACTGATTTGTTGCTTAACTGATTTGTTTTTAATTGACTGAATTGTTTTTAATTAACTGATAAGTTTATAACCTAATTAAATAATTAACTGATTTGTTTTTAAATTTTAATTATATACGCAGCGGTTGAAATGGAGAGTAACACGTAAAATACTTGGAATGAGATGGCTAAAGATCCTAAGAGGAAAGCAATGCCAATGTTGAAGAAGGAGATGGAGATAATATTGAGATAGATGATTTTGCTTGAGTTCATACTCATTTCATGATCTATTATGGATGTTATGGGTATTATTATGTTGTGACTAGGATCTATTATGGATATTTGTTAAATTTGAGCCTATTATTATGTTATCTTTGTTGAATTTGAACCTATTATTATGTTATCTTTATATCTAATTATATTATATATTTAAGTCTAATAAGTATATGCATATAAAAGACTTGTCGACTAGTCACGACTAGTCAGACGACTTGTCGACTAGTCTTCTAGACGGTAGTGACTCGACTTGGCTCGACTTGGCGTCGTAATAACCTTGACGTGCAAGAACCAATCTTTTTTCATATATCTGAATTCATTATCTCCAATCTTTGTTATAAGATTTGAAAACTAGTATGTTTCAAAAAGTTTGGAGGAGATTAAAGAAATAAAAATGGCCGCTACCTCCGAAAAATATGAATAAAAATGAGAATCCAGACCTTTATTTATAGGCGCTTAAATCGCCCATAACCATTAGATTTAATTTAAATAAAATTATCCGTTAATATAGTTTTTTATTCACCATAAACCCTAGCCGCCACCTGCTTAGATCAAGTAGTCGGCTGCTCAATCGACCTCTTTGGTCGACCTGGCGATGGTTTGGCCGGGTGAGTAACAACGAGAGTTAATGCTAATTTTATTTGTTTATCATTTTCCGTTCATATTCGTTTTTGTCCGTAACTTCTTCATACGGGCTGTTCGCGATGTTCCAAACATGGAAATTAACCAGAATTATATCATGAACACAATGGTGTAAGTTTTGTGATCATATTTCATCATTTGCTCAAATTTCATTTTTTAAACTTAATTGGATAACTAATTGATCTAATATCAAATTTCGGGGTTTTACACCATTGATATTTTCCGAGCAGGTGTGAATTGGTCTTTCAATTTTTCTTGCAATTCGGGCCAATCTAATGGGTTCTGCGTCGATAAATACGCCATCAACAACACATGAAAAGGGGGTCTTCTTTTGGCAACAACGCGAATTCCCTGCCATTTTTTCTGGATCACTTTTATATCCTTTATTTCTTACATCAAATCAATTGTAATTTTAATTGTAATCAAACAACATAATATTTATAACTCCATGTTTATTCATCATTTCCTTTTTAACTTCTTTTAGATACACAATTAATGCATTTCTCAGTTTTATATGTTTCACCATGTTCAATATTTTAGATTTTGAATATTCATACATTTAAAACTTAAATTAGTTCTTGTTTAGAGTTTTTTCTATATAATTTGTGTTTCAGTAGTTTTTTTTATTGAACCGGAGTTTTAGTTTCATTTCTCTTCGGTTTCCACTGAAACCAAAATGGAACAACCGAATTCTCGGTATTTCAGTTGAAAGCCCAAACCTTGGTTTTGACAAATTAGAAGAGCATTTGATGCACTTAATCGATGACAACAACAATTTGAGGAGACGTCACCAAGAGATGGAGAGGGAGGATGTTGTTTTATGAGTCTTTTCAGGAGGCATATTAAGTTAAAAAAAAAAATATCTTCATTTTTGTTGAACCGAAAAGTATTGAACTGCTAATTTCATTGTAGCTTCCTTTAATTACAATATGGTAGATATTATTTCTAAACGTTCAGCTTGTTAAAGTTTGTATTTTATCATAATCCCTATTCTACCACCTAAAATAAATGTGATGAATGCGTATCATTTTCCCAGTTGCAACCTTAATTAGATAAATATTGTTTATGTTTTATTTAGTGCATATTTTCTGGCTCGTATTTTAGTTCCACACTTAACTAGTGGTCGTTTACACGTATGAATTTTATGAACTCCACCCTATTGACTTTTTGGCACTTTTAAATCTCAGTGTATGAAAGATGCGGGGGTTGATGGAGCTCTGATAGTACAGCCCATTAATCATAAATTTGATCATTCTTTTGTCACAAGGTCAGTTTATCTTTTTATTAGTCAAATACAGTACTGTTGAACATCATTTGTATTTTGTACTATCATTGTAGTTATGTACTTCGTGCAGTTCATCCTTCATATATACCCATCACACTTTTTTTTCATTTTCTTTCTTTAATAGTGTTTTGAGAAGGTATCCTTCAAAGTTCATTGGTTGTTGCCTTGCAAATCCTTCAGATGATGCTACGGCGGTCAAAGATTTAGAAAATCTTGTCCTTGAGGTTTTTTTTCATTCTCATAACATAGGATGGTTGCCATTCACGAATCTAGCTGAAGATTGTGTACTTTTATTAGGATGGGTATCGTGCTGTCCGGTTCAATCCATATTTGTGGCCTTCAGGTCAGAAGGTATGAACGTTAATTTAGATCGGAAAATATTTCCACGATTCATATACACTCTACAATATTACAACTTATACTGTATGCACAGATGACAAATGAAATCGGTAAAGCAATGTTTAAGAAAGCAGGTGAACTTGGTGTACCCGTGGCATTTATGTGCATGAAGGTATTAATCAGATAAGCATATCGGTGTGTTGGGCTCAACATGGTATCAATGTGTATATATAGTACATATTCGGATACACAATAATTGAATTCTGAAAAGTATTGAAAGTAAGTGGTTGCTTTATCTCTTCATTTTTTTTTAATAACAGGGACTTGGTTTACACATTTCAGAAATTAATGAGTTATGTACTGAATTTCCATCGACTATTGTGATAGTTGAGCATATGGGTTTTTGTAAACCACCATTGTAAGTTTTCTTTCTCAGACTAGACTGTAAGCATGCACATTTTTCTTCTTCTTTCATACAGGTCTTAAATGAAGCTTTTAAAAAGTTTTATAGCTTAAATATCTTTACTCTAGTTTGAATTGAGGTTTTCTTGGATGTCTCTTTCTAAAGTTTTTGAGAAGGCACATCAGGACTCAAATCAACAATCATCAATTGCACGCTCTTTTGGTTAATGTACTATTTTTATGTTTACTCTGCTGGTTTGCAGAAATGACGAAGAAGAAAAACCTTTCTCTGAACTGCTGAAGCTGTCCAAATTCCCTCAGGTTTCTATAAATGAAAATCTTTCTTGTGTTGGATATCTGTTTTTGCTCTTTCGCACTAACAGTCCTGTGATTTTGTTTGAAGGTTTATGTAAAATTCAGTGCTCTGTTTCGGATTTCAAGAAAACCGTATCCTTATGAAGATACTGGCAACCTACTTTCCCAAGTAGTTTCTAGCTATGGGGCTAACCGAGTTATGTGGGGAAGGTATTCATGTTATTTACTTGTAATATCTGTTGATGGAGTTGGATTTTGAAATGTGGAGAAATGACGCAGTGGTGAAAAACTCAAAATCTATTGAGAGCACTTCAAGACACGTCGATGCCGCTTTTCTTAAGACTTTATTTGCCCTCATCACTCATTCAATCAAACAAGTGAGTGTTGTGAATAAAATCAAATCGTCTTCTAAGATACGATAAAACCACAATTTTAAATCTCTTTGATCAATTTTGATAACAATGCCGAAATCAATCCAAACTATCTTCTGAGTTGACTGCAGTGACAAGAACATCAAATTTGTGGTCTGCAGCATCACAAAACCGATATAATTTTGAAAGAAATGAAAGAGAAGATGAGAATGAGAAAATATTTATTTGCACTGCTTTTGTGAAGTCTTTGAATTCATAAATGCTTTTAGGCGTTTACGAATTCAGGAATCTCTAACGGTTTCCGCTTGCAAATCTACGAGGAAGAGGTGAATGAATTACTTTGTTTGTAATGGTTTCAGGGTGTTGCTATTTAGATGTGAGAAGATGTCTATTTGTAGCAGTCGCGTCTGTTTGTTTGAAATTTCATATGTCCTTTTTTGATTGTTTTCAACAGTCATATGTCCTACAATT